>JAWUZG010000051.1:12552500-18154771 GCA_036785705.1 Acanthornis magna
GAGGACAAATGCTGAATTGTCTTTGTTAGTTTCTTCTTTGTCTTCTGGTTTCTGAACCATGTCCTTCAAGGCTACAAATTCTGCATTACAGGTGTCCAGTTTTCAGCAATACCTCTCTCCTGCAGGCTTTGTTCACTGAAGCTCCTCATGGTTAGTTTAGCAAAACTTAAGATTTTTAGTGATTTTCCCAGCCTAATCTAACAATAGCTGTCTGTAAAAAAATTTGCTACTTGCTGGCTAAAAAGGAAAATTATACTGCTTGTGAGTGGTACACTGCTTATGATCAGTAAAAAACAAGTCATTAGAAAGTTAACTAAAACCGTTATATGGTAGAAAAATTCTTGTCTAAACTGAAGTTCAGAAATTAGTTATATAGACAAGATCACTTACCTGCAATGTACCATAATTAAGAGGGAGAAAGTAAGTATCATCTTATCCTTTACTTCCTCACCACTGGACAAATTCTTCTGCTTATTTGATATTCCAAAGTTAGGTTACACTGGTCTTCCTGGAACAGTTGTTTTTCCTGGAAAAGGAACAATGTCGAAAGTATTAAATTTGACTCACTGGGGAAAGCAAAAGAAGACACGTATTTCAAACATTTAGTTCTAAGAATTGTATTTAGACAAACATCTGTCATCAAAGATTTACCATCTTTCACCTGTGCATTCCTGATGCAACAGTTGAGAAGACAATTTATTACGTCTTACTCCAGAAGGAAAAAATAATATGAACCTCTCCCTAGGTGTCCTTCTTATCCTGAAGGACTGGGAACTATATTTGGAAATGTGTTTTGAACTCTAACGACACAATAGCTATATATTATAGGATCAAAACTGTGCTTCTTGCATTTTTCAAATATTAAAATAGTTATTCCATAATTTTCTTAGAAAATGGCATTTTAAAGGACTGAGTCATCAATAAATTAGGAATAACCTAAAAAAAAAGGATCAGGGCTGGTAATAATATGAGTTAGCGCTGTAATCCCTTGCCTTGCCGAAAGACATTGCATTTCATTGCAGTTGCATCGGAGCTTCTGGCTCCTGGCACACAAATTCACAGTTGTTCTTTCTTTACTGAGCAATCTCCTGTTCTGGAAAAGCTCCTTTCCCAGTTATTTTGAAAATATTTTACAGCGAGATGAGGTTTATCCACAACAGCAGAAACACAAAGTGACTATACAGCTTCTCTCTTCGCTGACTGTTGTCTGCGTCATGACATTTCTTGATTTCAGAATTCTAACATAATCCATTAGAAGTGTGTTTTTGAGAAAGCATGAGACAGAGTTTAAAATCTATATTCTGCTTATAGCAGGCATATTTCATCTCACCTCTGGAGGGATCCTGTTGCTTCAGTCCTGTTTCCTAGAATCTTTTGATTGACTTCCTGAGGGCTGTGGTCTCTTTCATGGAGGAAAACCTACAGTCTTGGAGTCCCACAGTGTTAGTGATTGAATGGTGCTGCTTAAGGAAAGGAAAATAACACCTTTTGAGTTTAGACTGATAGAAGGAAATCAAGGCTCAAGGGTTTTGTGTAAAAAGCTTGCATTGCTCACTTGATTGCTTGCTCAATGCTTAGCAAACAGAAAACAAGGATACAGGCTATTGATAAAAGGAAGCAACTTAGTTCTTGCTCTGGACCCCTGAAACCAGCTGATACCCTCTGTGAGGCTTGGGTGAAGTCCAGGAATCCAGTGAGCATGTGTCGACAGGAAAGGTGAAAAGTGCAAGGCTGATGAAGACTTTGTCCTTCATCTCTGTGGCCTCGGCCCACGACCACCAGGAGGCAATGCGCAGATGCAAAGCTCACATATTGATGACTAAGGACTATGCAAATGATTTCAGGGCTAGGCTATGAATATGTATAGGCGTGTTAGGCAACTTAATGAATATGTAACTTGTAACCTGATATAAACCAAGCAGAGTACCGCTGACAGCGCGAATGCCTCTGGAGGAGCGATCCTTCATGTGCCTCTGCGCTGAATAAAACATACCTACTTTACAACTTTCGAGTTATGGAGTCTCTCCACACATCAAATTGGCACCTCAGATGGGATGATCTCTGTCCAGCTGCAGGATGGACTGAGGGGCAGACGTCCTAAGGCACGCCCCGGGATTTTCCTGGAGGAACTCTGCTCCTTGGCCGCTCACTGTGGGCGTAGGCAACAATCATCTAACACAGCAGAGAAATGGTATATTTTGAGTATAAGGTAGACCGTAAGTCATACGCATGGCCAGGGCCACTGATAAGTCATGCAGAGACGTCCGGCGCACAGCACAGTCCCTGTTTGATTATGGTTAGGGCTTGCAAGCAACCGGCAAAGGGAGCTGGCTGAGGGGATTCGCTGACCGATAGGGCAGCCGCTAGCAATCCTGAGGGTGGATCCGCTGAATCCACGGTTTCCGCTGCAAGTTTCCGCTGCTTCCATTCCAAGTTTGGAAGACAGGACAGACCTGCTAATGATTGTATAAGAAGCAGGAGAAGGGTAAGAGGAACCTTTTCAGTTTGTGTGTGTGGGGCCCCAAGGCATGTGCGCGTATGAGACGCAGACTGGGCAGTCCAGATCTGCGAAGCGAGTGTGGAGTCTTTTTTAACTGTGGTTCCGTATCCCTGCGAGGAGACCCGCCGGTGAAGAGACAAAGCTAATGAAATGAATGTTAGGCTTTGGTTGGGGGTGTTAGTAATTGTATTGTTAGTTTGTGTAGCTGTTACACAACAGCTGTATGGTATTACTGGGGTATGTTGTAGTGAAAGTGGTGAGTGCATACCGTGTGTGTTTGTATAAGATTGTTAAAATGGCTAGGCAAAGGGAGATACTGCCTCCTCCGTGGTATGGTCTCGAACCCTGGGATTCTGTGAATAAAGTAGAACGATTCGGAGGGGCGTGGGGGGGAACGACACTTCTTAGACAGAGTGTATAGATCGCCTTCTGGAAAACTTTTGGCTTTTGATTGGGAACAACCTGCAGTAGAAAACTTAGAATTTGTAACATCAAGGGAGGTACCATATCTCGTGTGCAGGTGTAGTATCAACCCTAATTTATCCAGTGGGTGGCACGCAGTCTGGACATTATTGCAGTGTGTATTGTGTACCAGGAGGTGGTACTGTTCAACAAAGAAACAACTGACTACTTGTCCTAAGTGTCCCACTCAGGACCCAGATTTTGCTTACCACCAAGAGTCAAATATCACTGAACTTGTGTGTGGGAGAGAAAAACTTATTCCTGAAATCTGGAACGTGCGGGAAGAGGACTGGGAAAGAGCAGTAAAAGAGTGCAAAAGGAGGTTTGGGTGAAAACAGAATAAAAGAGAAAAGAAACTTAGAGGAAAAGAAGAGAGATTTAAGGAAAATGAGCAGTACCCAGAGTAAAGAGGTTACAAAAAAAAGCCCTTTGGGCTGTGTATTAGCTCATTGGAAAGATATTGCTGGAACGGAAGGAACAGAGAACAAAAAGACACTTATTAAATACTGCAATCAGTGGTGGCCGCTATATAAATTAGAGAGTGGAGAGAAGTGGCCACCTAATGGGTCTATTAGTTATAATACCCTTTAGCAATTAACGTTATTTTTAAGAAGGTAAGGAAAATGGGATGAAGTATCCTCTGCAGATATGTTTTTTGTTCTCCATTGTCACCCTGAATGGCAAAGGGAATGTGGGATGGGAGCACCTAGGGACCCTATGGTATTAGCCCTGGAAAAGGAGAATAATAAAGAAATAGGGAAGCAGCTCAAGCGGTGTTGTTCAGCATGTAGTATTGCCCAGAGATGTACAAAACCAGAAAACGTCTGCCAGGATGCAGAACCCGAATTAAATTATTTATTCAGGCCATCATCCAAATGGCTGGAGGAAGATTCAGATTCAGACAGAACTGTAACTCCTGCAGGCAGTCCCATATCCTCCCGAACTGTCTGTGGTGCAAGCACCCCTTTCAGGAAGCAGTGGGACCTGATGGAGGAACTATGTTAATAAAGGTGCCATTTTCCACTTTGGACTTAGAGGCTTGGAAAAAGGTTGCAAGAGAATACTGGACTGATCCAGTGAGTATAAGTAAACATTTTCAACTTATTGTTAAACAACATAACCCTGATTGGGATGATGTGCAGTTATTATTAGAAGTTTTAACAGAAACGGAAAAGCAGCTAATTTTGGAAATTGCTAGGGATTTAGCTGAAGATCATTATAAAATATTAAATGAAGATGTAAAAGATCATTTTCCATTACAAAATCCTCATTGGGACCCAAATAGGTCAGTGGAAATGCGAAAATTGCAGGCTTATCAGGAGTGGATTGCCAAAGGAATAGAAAGGGCAATTCCTAAAGCCATAAATTGGTCAGCATTGTATGAAGTTAAGCAAGGCCCCTTTGAACCCCCATCAGATTTTTTAGATCGGTTGAGAGAGGAAATGCGTTGTAACACATCGCTTGACCCTGCATCAGAAGTAGGCATACAACAATTGGTATCTGTTTATAGGGCAGTCTACAGGAGATATTAGGAGGAAACTGCAGAAAATAGAGGAAGTAGATGGAAGGAATCTGGAAGTTTTGTTGAATATAGCATGGAGGGTGTTTAGTAATAGAGAAGAACAGTATAAGAAGGAATTTCAAAAGTTAGCAGCACTGGTAGAAGAGCAAGAAGAAGAGAAAGAAAAGGGAAAGGCAAAAGAAATGAAAAGGGAAGGCAAACCAAGAGCACCCTGATTAAGGAAACATCAGTGTACATGCTGTAAGGAGTATGGGCACTGGAAAAATGAATGCCCAAAAAGAAAACAGACCAATCAAAAGTAAAAGGTCATTGCACACATCAGGGAGGACTGATGGGGACCTGGGGAATCTACCCTAGTGGATCCACTAGTTATAGTAAAGCTAGGGGATAAAAGGAAAGAGGTGAAATTTTTAGTAGACACAGGAGCAACCTATTCCGTTTTAAATAAATCTTTAGTACCAGTAGGGGAAGATTTTGTAATGGTGAAGGGGGCGACTGGCCAAAGTGAAAAGACATACTTTTGTAAACCTTTGAAGTATCAACTGGGGAAAAAAATAGGCATTCATAAATTCTTGTACATGCCCAATTCTCCAAAAGCATTGTTAGGAAGAGACTTATTAGAACAATTGGGAGCAATTATTAAATTTGACAAAGGAGAAATTACTTTGGAGGTAAATGATCAACAATATGTACAAATTTTAAGTTTACTTTTGACCACGGTTGAGGTTGGGGGAGCAATCAGTGAGGAAATAATAAATCAAGTTTACCCAGGGGTATGGGCCACAGATGTACTGGGAAGGGCTAAAAATGCTTTGCCAATAGAAATCAAAATAAAGGAGGGAAAGCAACCAGTTAAAGTAAAGCAATACCCTTTAAAGAAAGAAGATAAGGAGGGAATTTTGCCAGTAATAGAAAAGTTTTTACAATTGGGTTTGTTGAAAGAGTGTCAGTCAGAATTCAATACTCCTATTTTGCCCGTCCGCAAGCCTAATGGTTCTTACCAAGTAGTTCAGGACTTGCGTGCGGTAAACAAGATAGTTGAAGATTTACACCCAGTGGCAGCTAATCCCTATACCTTTTTGACAGAACTCAGTCAAGAGCTAGTGTGGTTTACAGTGTTAGATTTGAAAGATGCCTTCTTTTGCCTCCCTCTCCACGAGTCCAGCATGAGAATACTTGCTTTTGAATGGGAAAATCCTAAAAGTGGGCATAAAACTCAACTTACCTGGACTGTATTGCCACAAGGATTTAAAAATAGTCCTACCTTGTTTGAGGATCAGCTTGCAAAAGACCTGGAATCATGGGAAGCACCTTCGGAAGAAGGAAAGCTGTTGCAATATGTAGATGATCTTCTGGTGGCCACCAAAACAGAGGAAGCTTGCGTTAATTGGACAGTGAGCTTGTTAAACTCTCTGGGGCTTCAAGGTTACCGGGTGTCTCAGAAGAAAGCTCAAGTGGTAAAACGAAAGGTGATTTACTTGGGCTATGAAATCAGTGCAGGTCAGAGGACTCTAGGGCAAGAATGCAAAGAAGCAATATGCCAAACCCCAAAGCCACAAATAGTCAAGGAACTACGAACCTTTTTGGGCATGACGGGATGGTGTAGACTGCGGATTTATAATTATGGAATTCTCACAAAGCCATTAAATGCCACTGAAGAGAAGAAATTGCAGTGGACCAGAGAGGCTGAATGCGCCTTCGAACAACTAAAGAAGGCTTTAATATCAGCTCCAGCCTAGGCCTCCCCAATGTAAGTAAACCTTTCTTTTTGTTTTTCCACGAGAAACAAGGTGTGGCATTAGGGATACTTACTCAAGATTTAGGTCCCTACCACCGGGCTGTTGCCTACTTTTTGAAGCAACTGGATGCAGTAGCCAAAGGGTGGCCTGGATGTCTGAGAGCAGTGGCTGCTGTGGTCCTAAACATCCATGAAGCATAAAAATTTACTTTGGGGCAAAAGATGACTGTGTACATATCCCATACAGTATCAGCAGTGTTGGAAGTTAAAGGTGGTCATTGGCTTTCTCCCCAGAGGTTCCTGAAGTACCAAGCCATTATGGTAGAGCAGGATCATGTGACAATAGTGGTTACTAACATTGTCAACCCACTTTCTTTTCTCAAAGGAAATACCGGGGAGCTCATACACTATGACTGCCTTGAGACCATCCAAGCCATGTACTCCAGCCGACCGGACTTAAAAGAAGTTCTGCTGGATGGGGCTCCTACCTGATTCACTGATGTACTGAGTGGTAAAAGGCATGCTGGTTATGCAATCACCACTACACAGTAAGTTATTGAGTCCAAGCCATTACCTGCAGGCACTTCAGCACGAAAGGCTGAGATAATTGCTCTTACCCGAGCCTTAGAATCGGCTAGAGGTATCAAAATTAACATCTGCACAGACTCATGATATGCCTTTGGAGTGGTGCATGCACATGAAGCTCTCTGGAAGGTGTGTGGACTGTTAAACTCCCAAGGTAAAAACATCAAGCATGCTGCAGAAATTCTACGATTATTGGAAGCAGTGCAATTACCCACCAAGGTAGCTATTATGCATGTTAAAGCCCACCAAAAGGTAAACTCAGAAATTGAAAAAGGAAATGAATTAGTGGATAGAGAGGCAAAACAAGTAGCAAAATTGGAAGTAAAGACAGAAGGGGTTTTGATCTCTACTGGCCAAATTGAGGTAAAAGACAAACCAAGGAGGATCAGAAATTAGTTGCAGATTTAGGAGGAAAATATAAGCAGGAGGGATGGGCCCATACACCAGAAGGAAAGTTGATTATCCCATTTTGTTTACTGTGGTCTATAGTGAAGGAGGAGCATAAAAAGAGACATTGGGGAGCTGAAGCCTTGTATAAACACTTGATCAAGGAGGTAGCGGCAAGAAACCTATACACAACAGCACGGCAGGTAACTCGGCAATGTGATCCTTTCCTCCAAACTAACCCGAAAACTACTCCCAAATTAGAAGAAGGCCAGATTGGGAAAGGCAATATACCTGGGCAACATTGGCAAATAGATTTCTCCAAACTGCCAAGAAAAGGGGGGTATTGATACCTGTTGGTATTAACAGATACCTTTTCAGGATGGCCAGAAGCCTTCCCTACCAGAACTGCAAAATCACAGGAAGTAACTAGAATTTTGCTACAAGAAATAATCCCTCGCTTTGGAGTTCCAACCACAATGTCCTTGGATAGAGGGCCACATTTTATTTCCAAGATAGTGAAGCAAGTTAGTCAGCAATTAGGCATAGATTGGCAACTTCACACTCCATATCACCCTCAGTCGAGTGGTCAAGTGGAGAAAATTAATCACCTAATTAAACAACAAATAGTGAAATTGGGCCAGGAAACTAACTTGGCTTGGCCACAATCCTTGCCTTTAGCCTTATTAGGGATTTGTACAAAGCCACAAGCTAAGGAAGGATTGAGTCCTTTTGAAATACTATATGGACAACCATATAGTGTACAGGAAGGGTCATCCATGCAGGTAGGAGAAGAAACCTTGACATCCTATATGATAGCACTTAGTAAACAACTTACTGAAATTAGAAAACATGTGGCTGGAACTCGAAGTAGGGGTTTAGATGGACCTGTACATAATATACAACCTGGGGATTACATGTAGGTAAAGCCTCTTGCAGAACAAACTTTGGAGGCTCAGTGGGAAAAGCTGTTCCAGGTACTCCTTACTTCGTTCACTGCAATCAAAATCAAGAAGCAGAGTGCCTGGATCCATCACACCCAAGTGAAAAAGGCTCATAGATCTCCATGGAAATTCATGCAAGTCCAACCAGGAAAATTATTTTTCTCATGATCATAATTATAATCCAGGGATGGGAGACTATCTCTAGCGAGAACAATACTGAGTGGCCTTGGTCCCAAGCTTTTATTTGGTTTACTGGATCCATGGGGAAGTATTCTGATATAAAGGGTTTAAATCTATTAACTGTGGTCATGCACGAAAGTCAAGTATATGCAAGGCAAGAATGGGAAAAACAAGAGATGTGGCAACTTCAGGGGATTGTCAGAGAGGTAATCAAAATAGGGTGTCGGATGATTAATAGAGCTATCCATAAAAACGCAACTCATATTAGTGTCTTGACTACTCCTACAAATAAGCATGAGGAGATCTGTATTCGTTCAAGTGAATTAGATTGTTGGCATAATTTTACATTAGTACAGACTGTTGAGGTTGTTTGCCTCTGGGCTCATGATACTAATGGGCTCTCATTCAAATTTAAAATAAATGCCATAGTTGGGCCCATTACAATCTACGCCAGCACCCAAGCCCAAACTCAAGCCACACCACTTAAACTTGAACCTAAAATTTATTAAATTGACCCATATATAATAAGGAACACGGGCCAACAACCATTGTTGTTTACCCCAGAATGGTCTCCTAAGCGTGTTGAACTGCAAATGTAGACCAATGTTTCTGAAATTCAACCAGCATGCTCTCCTCTCCAACAAACATCCTTCAAGGGTGGGACCACCTGGCTGCAGAAGCCAGTGCCTTTCAGGGGCAGAACACAAAGGGACTTAACCGGAGCACTGGGGATAGGATTGGGGGTTCTAAATGGAATTTACTCAGAAATATTAATGAATAAATTGGCCACCGCAACTAGTGATTTGGCAAGATTAAGACAGCCTCTGCAGTCTTCTCTATTAGTGTTAGGAACCAGCCAATGGTTGTTCTCAAAAGCATTACCAGGATGGGAAAAGGTCGAGGAATGGGACCACGAATTCATAGTAAATGCACTTGGTGTAATCCAAGGTAACATGTCTTTGGCTCTCAGTTGTATACAGGCACAACTATGGATGCAGTCAGTAGCTGCCTTAATTATAAGAGAAGGTACTGAAGGCACTTTCCCCATTGAAATTTGGAAAGTTGTTTGGGACAATGCCACCGACATAGAAAGAAAGCTCCAATCTTGGTGGACCCTGGTAAATTTTACCTATGACCCTATCACTAATCTGGCCACAGCCTTTGTGTTGACCATATGTAACACCTCAATATACGTAATCCACCCCATTATTGCACTAGGATTAAACCATGAGAGAATGGTGCTCTATCCTTCTGAACATAGGGCATGGGCACGAATGTTGAACAGGAGGTGGTAAACTGTAAATTTGGAATCTTGTGTTACTCAAGAACAACAAAGGGTTCATTTGTGAAAGTAATATGATTGATACTCAATACATATGCCTTGATACTGAGCAAGGCATTTATCACTTTGAAATCCACCCAGACACTAATTTGTACTTGTATATATTGGTCAGGGTTGTGTATGTTTGAGAACTGCTTGTACTTCTGTAACAATAGATGAAATTACTATAGATGGCAAGAATTATTCTAATTTTTGTGTTTGTTATTTTGTTAAGATTCTTGGGTGTGACTTTCTTACTTAGTGCCAGTCGTATCCCACCAGCTGATAAAATCCAATTATACAATGTTTCACAAATTATTACCTGTACCTGTTGGGATGAATCTTACATTAGTAAAGCAATTGGTGAAACACTAAGATTTGATCAAAATTTTGAAAGAGGTCCAAGAGAATGGGAGAAAAACCATGATAAAAACTCATCATGACACAGAAGAAATAAACAGGGTCCCGCAAAGGGTAAAACAAGGTGCGAGCTGCAATAGGTGGGATGTACTTTTTGGATGGTCACCTACTGCAATAGGCATTCTAAATAAGCTGTGTCACCCCATTATTGTTCTTTTAATACTAGTTTTAGTTAGCCTTTTTTTGTCCATTATATTGTTTGTTTGGAATTGGAGAATGTTCCAGCAACTGACAATCCTTACTTCTATATCTAAGGCACATGGGAAAGCATTAAGAGACACTGTCCAAACAGGACTGTTAGATAGAAAATCTTTATATTAGTAAAAGAATTTACTGATCAAACAGAAAAGGGGGCATAGAAGGAAACCAAGGGTTAAGGGTTTTGTGTAAAAAGCTTGCATTGCTCACTTGATTGCTTGCTCAATGCTTAGCAAACAGAAAACAAGGATACAGGCTATTGATAAAAGGAAGCAACTTAGTTCTTGCTCTGGACCCCTGAAACCAGCTGATACCCTCTGTGAGGCTTGGGCGAAGTCCAGGAATCCAGTGAGCATGTGTCGACAGGAAAGGTGAAAAGTGCAAGGCTGATGAAGACTTTGTCCTTCATCTCTGTGGCCTCGGCCCACGACCACCAGGAGGCAGTGCACCGACACAAAGCTCACATATTGATGACTAAGGACTATGCAAATGATTTCAGGGATAGGCTATGAATATGTATAGGCATTGTCTTAGTTTGAAAGACAGGTGTCTGCTAAGGAAGGTGGGAACCTCCCTTAGAATGGATAATGTGAACCCCCTTCCCTCCAAATTATTATAACTTTGGAATCAAGGGCTTTCAGGCAAAGATATGGGAAAAGGAATAACACTTCTTTACTAGCATCTATAACAAGGCAAACAATCAACAACAGTAGTAATGTAGAAATCTGGTCATCTGGGATTGCCGTCTGAGGTGTAGGGGTGTGGGTTGGATGGAGACAGAGATCTCTGGAGTCTGGTCTTAGAGCATGAAGTTTATTGTAATAAAGAGCGTGGGGGTAAGAGACCTGCTATGAACCGCCAGGCGCGGCCCAGAGCAGGTCAGAGAGGTGAGAGAGAGAGAGAGAGAGAGAGAGAAGTACAGGATACAGGATACGGGAATGGGGAAAGGGAGTAAGGGTACCGTGGTTGCTGCTTACAATACAATAAATCATGTTCTATGCTGAATATTCTAATTTTCACTAACCAGTCTAGGACAAGATACAAATTCTATAGCATTTACATACAGCCTATGAGAGTCATTGTATTACCATACAATGTTACATTTTAAACTCCTAAAAACTACTTTTTGGACCCCCAGCTTAGGTTGGTAGGGTCTGCTCTGACCCTTGGACTTGCCCTTAAGCAGGGGGTATTGTCTACTCAAGGAAGGCTATTGTTTAATCAAAGAGGGAGATTACTTGTGGTGGCCATACCATTGTTTTTCCGTTCTTTAGTAACTGAGGTTTGGTATCTCAAAACTTGTCTTCATTTCAATCTCTCTTATGGTTTCTATATTCTCAGCATCTTTTGCCAGGTAATAATTTCTATAAGACTTTCCTATTTCATCTTCCCCAACAAGTAACAACAAACAAAACCAGAAAAACCCAGTGGCAGATGTCCCTGGGCTGCCAGGCACTTTCCCGTTTGGTGCAGTCACGGTCACAGCCAGCAGGGGCGCTGTTGGCTCCCGGCTGAGCAGGCAGGTGCGATGACTCCTGCGCAGCTGCAGGTGGCGCTGTGGCGCGAGGTCAGGTCTGTGTCATGTGGGTAATGGCGGACGGGCTGGGCAGGGATGGCGTGCAGCAGGACAGGGCTGGGCAGGGAGCTCAGAGCACGGAGCTGGAGCGGCAGGATGGACTCACCCGGGCTAGCCAGCAAAAGGTGGTAGGAACTCTGCAGTTGTGGCAGTGCATTCTGGCAGGTGGGGCGCGGGGCGGCGGCAGCCAGGCCCCCTCCACAGCAGCAGCAGGTAGAGAAAGCAGTGCAGAGCCAGGCTTTTCCACAGTTGCAGCCAAAGGGAGACAGCAGTTCCACTTACTGTTGCCTCTCCAAAGTTCAGGCAGCAAGTGAGGTTACTGATGGCCAGATCTCTCCTCACCCCACCCTGGCCACATCTTTTATCTCTTACAAAAGAGTAAATGGTCCTTAAACACCTGGTCGTTGGTTACCTAGCAATGGAATGAGGAAAAAATTCCACCCCCCCTCCAGCCTTCAACATGCATGTTAGGCAACTTAATGAAAATGTAACTTGTAACCCAATATAAACCAAGCAGAGTACTGCTGACGGCAGGCATGCCTTTGGAGGAGCGATCCCCCATGTAGCTCGGTGCCGAATAAAACATACCTTCTTTACACCTTTTGAGTTGTAGAGTCTATCTGTGCATCAAGACCACGTCAGGGTTGCTTTTTTAGATATATGACTTTTTGCAGATTCTTCCACTTCTGCAGCTAATCACACCATTATTTTTTGTGGACTGCACACGTTGTTTTAAGGCCCTATATGTCACTGGTAAATGACGCTTTTTCAATTTAGAAGTCTTTATTGTGGGGCTTTCTGCTTCTTTCTTCTTCATACACATCTTGGTTTTTCTGCTCTTTTTTTCAATCAGATGTCTTCAGCCCTATTCCTTCCTATCTCCATATTTTCTTACACGTGATCCATGACCATCTCCTCACACCATGTATTGGTGGCATGTATCTAGTGGCAGCTTCAGGATCTTTTTTGTGGAGAGTGTGGGAATGTCTGTGTTAAATGTTGCCTTGTTTTGAGAAAGCTCTTGTATTGTCATAACACCTTTATATATGTTTCTCTGCAGATACTACCTTATTTTTGGCTTCATAGTATGTTTTCTTTGATGTATTTAATGATAGGTCGTGTTAGTGGCAAATGAAACAGCAAAGGAGAGGAGCTCATCTTAGTACTCATAGTGATGGTTTGTGAAGGGAAGGGCTGGGAATTGGATTATGTCCTCTTCCTCTAAAACTTTTTCACTGACTCAGAGGTATTTAATTCTGAAGTATTTCCTGCATTTCTGTTTAATCAATGCCTTGTCTTTACAAGTGATCCAGATGACCTGTCACTGTGGGGAGAGTTCTCTTTCCGGGGTCCCAGTGCTCTGTGTCCTGGTGCTGGGAACAACAGTGGCACCAGGCCGAGCGGGGGTCCCGCCGGTGACTCTTGGGGGTCGGCATGGGAAAAATTATCACCGCTTCACTCCTCGTTAGTATAGTGGTGAGTATCCCCGCCTGTCACGCGGGAGACCGGGGTTCGATTCCCCGACGGGGAGGCGGCTCTGTCTTTTAACCCCGGGAAGCGCTCCCGCTTCATCCTCCTCCCGTGTCACCCCCGTCCGCGTCGTGGCCGTGAAGAATAGAGAAGAGGGGCAGGGTCGGGAACGGCTCCTGCAGAGCGTGGCGAATCGTTGCGGTGGTGCGCCCACCCCGCCGGGACGTGCGCGTACGCGTGCGGGGTGCAGCCCGGCCGAGCCGCTCCGTGCTGCCGGTAATCGCCGCTCCCGGACCAGAGGAGGGAGTGGCCAGAGAAAAACGAAAGGTTTGAAAGTCTCAACTTTTTAGGAATTCTCGTCACACCGGTTAGTGCTCTTGCTACTCTGCCACGTCTCCATGAGACGGTCCGCCGAGGCTGTGCCTAGGAAAAGCGATCGCAGTAATGCTGCGGATCGGCACTCAGCAGCGGGTGAGCTCGCAGCACGTCCTTGGGACAATACTCTTCGGGTTGGCCTGTTACCTGAGTTGGTTGGAGTGTAGTGCTAATGATTCCAAGATCGCACGTGACGTTCGCTCTTTTCCCCTCGGGGGATGCAGAGTATCACTTTATTTTGTTTTAGAGGAGGAGGGGTAACTCGGAAGGGAAGGCGGTGCCCTCCAACAGGAAACTTGACTTGGGTGGTCACAGGGAGACGGCGAGCGTGAGCCAGGCCAGCATCTCTCCCCACCGTGCCGGGGCATGGGGCCAGGCCGGCTGTCCCACTCACGCCCGAAGCCTGCCACTGGTGAGGTGGTACCACGTGTCGGTAGGAACAGAGACCGCCTTCACCTTACTCCTCGTTAGTATAGTGGTTAGTATCCCCGCCTGTCACGCGGGAGACCGGGGTTCGATTCCCCGACGGGGAGAGTGCATAGCTTTTCTATTTTTTGCCTCGAGCCGGGAGCGGGGGGGAAATGGAACCCACCCCCTTGCTTGCTTTTCTCTACCGCATCCTCAACGAAGCTCACACTGGGAGACACGACAATCAGTCCAAAGCTGGGAGCGGCGTGAAGGGATAGGTGGATACCCTCACGGCAATGCCCAGCTTGCGTCCTGATCCATCCCTGCCGTCCCTGGCAATGGAGGTGGCCCGAGCAGCATTGCTATGCTGTTGTGATTGCAGCGAAGACGCTCAGTGCTCATTTTATCCTCAAAGGGACAGCCAGTCTTCTGCTCTCATGAGGTAACACTGGGACCTCAATCCACATTCTCCCAGATACTGATCAACCAAGTCACGCTCCTGCAGCACATCTTAAACTATTCCCCGCACTAAAATCAATAGGACAGCATCAAAATACATGTGATTAAGTACCACCTTTTCCACAACTTCCCAAAAGCACAGTTCAAGGTTTAAAATCATACCAAATATTCCCTTTATTCATTTTTAAAAATGTTTTTAACCTTCCCAACATTTTATAAGGTTAAGTAGTGCTATTTAGGCACAGACAATGGTTTCATTTCCCTGAACCCATCAAAGTAGTTTGCCATTTTGCAGTCAACCAAATCAGCTGAGGAAGTTCTAAAGCATGCAGAGTAGCCCTGTGAGGGCTTCACCAGTCCTTCACAAGGCAACAGCAACAGGGGGTGACAACATGAGTCCATCAATCTAAAAGAATGAGTTCACATATTTGCAAGTTACAACAAGTCTACAGCATAATTAAGGCACGAGGTAAGAGTATAGACACGCTGAAACACCACGCAACAGCAGTTTGAATGGGCTGGTTTGCAGGCATTCCTGTTCTCTCCGAATGGCTCAGTGGAAGCAATCCATCTTCATGATCCGTGTCAGTGAACCCAGTCTTTGGGATTTCGCAGAACCTCCAGGATTTCTGCTTCTTTGGAGCTCTCTGGTGGGGTGTGCATGTACTCCCACCTGCAAGGACAGGGGAAACTCACTCAGACAGCCAAGCTGGCAGCCACTTCTCCTGTACCAGGCTGTGTTTGGACTGGAGTTGCCTTTTTTAAGGATGCAAAGCTACATACACAGTTGATACTCTTGGCTGAGGTGACAGATATGGTTAGAAATCACAAGTTCAGTAAAAACAAATAATAATGCCACCAGAGTAGAGGGGAGAAATGTTAGCTTCATCTTTGTACCAACTTCTGAAAAAGCTGGAAGGACAAGGAAAAAGGAAAGAGCAGAGTCCCTTATCCCACAAGGCACACAGGTTTATTTGCAAAAATCTTTTAGCAAACTCTTGTGACACACCAGTATCACAGTATCAACAAAAAAAAGGAACCCACATAATTTTGACAGTGAGGACATGAGACCTTTTTCCAGAATATGGACTGGAAGCTCTACAAGTCCCTGTTGAATCTTGGTTTTACGAACAAAGGCAATTGAAAGGAACAGAGAAAGGAAAGTGCCAGCAGTCACAGAGAGATGGGTACATTCTTTTTCCATTTTTCCCCCAGGTCACCTATGACCCATTCATGCTGTGAAGTGAGCTAGTTACATTGATGAAAAGGAGCAAACCCAGACAATCCCAGAAATGGAATCAAAAGACAGGAGCATGCTACACCACCAGGTGAGGGACACATCAAGTGCTATGAGTGGGATGAAGGTATATGGTGAGAACAGCACTGCCTTCATGGTTATGGGGTAGCAGGCAGTTTTCCTCACAGAGGGAGGTCACTAGTGAACTTTACGAAATTCATTATAGGGTCCGTACTACTCAGCATACCCAAAAGCAACCTGAAAGTGGGAGCAAACAGTAAATGACAGAATTTGCTGATACCTCAAGAATAAGCAAAATGGGTTAAAATCTAAAAGGGCAGTTAAAAACAGTACTGAGCCAAGCAACTGAGCAATAAAATGACAGGTGAAATTCACTGTTGATTGATGTGAAGTTATGAACACAGAAGAAAGTTGCATACAGACTGAGTTAAATTTTATTGCCCAGAAAAGATCTTAGCATCATAACAGTTCTATGAAAAAGCCAGATCAATGCTGAACAGCAGTCACAACCAGCAAACACAGTATTAGGACTATGAAAGGAATAATGAATTAAAACATCATTACGCCACTGTATGAGTCAGCAGCACACCTGCATCTTGGATACAAATATGCAGCTTACATTGTCTGTTCCTTATCCCCAGTTCAGAAAGAGCACAGAAAACTTAAGCCTAGAGAAAGTGGTAAAAGTATGAAACAGCAACCGAACAGACTAAAAAGAGCAGGACTTGCCAGCCTGAAAAAAAGACAATTAAAAAACCCCAGAAGCCTGTAAAATAAAAACTGTTATGGAGAAAATGAACAGGAAGAAAATAATGTTACTCAGTCAGAAATCAAATTAAGTCATCAGTTTCAAAACAAAGAGGCACTTTTTCATGTAACAGTTAAACTGTGTTGTATGAAAACTCCTTGCCACATGTGTATCAGAACTGACAGAAGCTCTCATGGTTTCTAAGAGCTACTAAACAAAAAACCCATGGAGCAAGGAGAAGAAATCTATCAAGAGGAACTAAGCATAAAAACCAATTTTTTTTGGTCAGAAAATCTCTAGGCCACACACTACTGGTAACTAGGTGAGTGGAGCAGACCAGAGAAGCATCTGCATTTGCAGAATACAGAACTGTATTTGTTCAGTTCTTGTATCAGGCATGAACTCATCACTGTTAAGGGACTGGACACCAGGAGAGACCTTTGATTTCATCCTATGAAATATTTTACTAAGAGCAGTGTCTACAGCAACCCCTCATAACTACACCTTACCTTGCAGTCAGTGGCAGAGACATAAGAATGCTTTCAATTCTTGATCCTGGTGTCAAGAGGCCAAACTTCGTACCTCTGTCGTAAACCAAGTTGAACTCTACATACCTATGGGAATAAAGAGATGCAACAGAAAAGAAACAAGTTTATTAGCAGAAGTTGGTTGTGCCTTCTTCAACTGCCAGACCTCAAACAAAACCAGTCTCTCTTTCTGCTGTGTTGGGGTCAACTGTTCTTTAGCTTCCTCTGCATAGGTATGCAAGTGTGAAATTGCCACTCCACAGAGCAGACCCCGGAAGAGAACTCAGCTAAGAGACTAGAGCAGACAAACTGTTCAAAGGAGAGCATTCTGCAGGTTCCAGTGCTGTACTTCTCCCAGGCCTCAGCCCTGCTGGCAAGCTCGACATCACATTTACCTTGGTTATTCTCTTTTGTATGGGGGTGTCAAACAAAGAGGGGCCTTAAAGGTTCTGAAAATAACCAGAGGAAAAATTCTACTGTGCAGTCCTCCATGCTGAAGGACACATGAGCAGCAAGGTCAGAACAGTATTTTCTGTCTCTTGGGGAGATCCGGAAAGCAGCAGAAGTCAGACAGCTTCAGAGTGCTGGCTGGGACTTGTGAGTGACGAAATACATCATTTTCTGTCCCCAGCATAGGAACAGAGCTGTGACAATTCATCAGGGATTACCTTAATAGCCACTAGAGAGGTGTTTGTACTTAAAAGATACAGGAAGGGAAAAGCTCTTATCAATCTGCAGAAATGGAAAGCTTTACATAGACCAATAACCTGCACACAGACCCAGGAAAACAGGCAGGCTTCAAGAGCTGGTGCTGGGTGCAACTTAGAGAAGCTATTCCCCCTTTAAACTTAGCAGATTTGCTAAATCCCATCCACAGACTGGATCCTGAGAGGCCAGTGTTCCCAGGAACAGTCCCACCAAATGAAGGATGCTTGCCTATCTGACCAACAACTGCAGGCCAGTGATCTGAACTTGAATGCTTACACTCTTTCCATGCCAGTCTCACAGATTTCTCTGCAGAAGAGGCAGAAACTAAAGACCCTAGTTCTGCACAAAGCACGTGTGCTTTTTTCTCATTTCTCCCTATGCTCACACAGCCACAGGACAAGGAGAACAGAGTACAGTTGTACTGACCAATGTACTTAAGCTTTTGCAGCATTAACAGTTGGTCATATTAACAAGCATCCTCCAAAGTCTTTTACACTAACCTTGAACCATACCAGAATAAAAAATCCAACCTGCCATATTCCTTTACAGGAATCCTTATTTCAATGCCAAGATCAGATGCAATAAATATGTATGTAAGGAGCTGAAAGTACTCCAGTACTTTCTAGGGGTTTGCTTCATTACTGAATAGGAAGCACCATTCCCTCACCCTTAGCTCCTTGTGTGACAGGATAGCCCTATATCCTGTATCTTTGGGCTGCAGGAGAGGGCAGGATTCAGGACACCAAGCACACCCATGCCCCTTTGCCTCTTACACAGCAGGAACTTCTCTTGCTTTTTGAAGGAGTTGGAAAGAAACTGTGGCGTTTTGTTTGGGTTGCTAGTGTTGTAACATGGGAGAGTGGGAAATGCCTTCTTTGCACCCTCTTTAGTAATCTAGCATTGGATTTCAGAATTAGTTCTGTGCACACAAATGTTGAAATTCCCTGGTGAGCTTTGTTTAGCCCACACAACAGGACACAAACCTGTAACCATAAAGAATTAGCTGTTATCTTGCCAGCACAATCCACCTCCTGTGTATACTTTTGTTCCTTCAGTACTCACCGTCCTCTCCGAAGCTGTTGCCATAGCTTTTCCTCTGGCGTGAAGGAGTCATGGCAGTGCTTTTTTACAATGGGAATGTAACAAGGCACAACAGCTTTGGCACAACTCTTTACAAACTGGAATACTTCCTCCTTGGAGGGAGAGTCCATATCGTCAAAGAATATGCCTCCAATCCCTCTTCGCTCGCCACGGTGCTTGATATAGAAGTAGTCATCACACCTAGAAGAAACATCAGATGATTACTAATATGGTCCAGTATTCAAAGAAATTAACAGAACTCCAAACAGCTTCATGGTGCAGGACAGCACTGGTGAAATACTGACAAGTCCATTTCTGCAGGGCTGGATGGCCCACTGTTCCACTGACTGCTGAGAGCCAGGATGGTGCAGCACCACCTGGAAAGCACTTCTGTGTTGTTTACAGTAAAAGCTCTGATTAAATGGTCTCTCTAAAGCTACACAGTTGCTGAACACCATGACAGATGCTTCCATGTGGAGTGATCCAATCCCTATCCTCCACCTACTCAGAACAGGGACATCTGATTTCAAAACTTTCAAAACTAAGGGTTCTTGATAGATTTTATTTCCAACATTATATGTAGATTCCAAGTTATTTGGACAACTTTCATATGAACTCAAATGTGGAAGATAATCTCTTTATTCTCTTTGCCATTCTAGTAAAAGAATTTTCTTCATCAAAACTAAAGTAATCTAAGACCCCAACACCAGATAAGAAAGCAACTGTCACAACACCCTTCCTTGGAAAAAGGCTTTTTAATGGCTTTTTAATAGTTAAAACTTGGAAGACTGAGTCATTGTAGCAGTGGCTTTTCATGACTCATGTTTAAGTTTATACTACAATAGGAAAGCAATTAATCTCTTTTGTAGTTATGGGGAGAATTTAGTTATGAAATTACTGTAATTTAACTGAGTTAACCCTATCTTGCTTATAATTCCTTGCTTGGGCAGGCAAGTCTTCACATGGAGGAGAAAGCAAAGGCAACTAGGAAGCAGAAACCACCAACATCAAGAAAACCCTGCCTTCCTTTAGGACTACTTTTCTATACATGACTAGTTTTCCACATATCCACAATTATTCTCAAGCATTATATATGGCATGGTTATAACAAGAGAGACACTGAGATGTAACAGATAATCTACGGTATTTTTTGATTCACTGGGATGATCAATGTTATTTTATGATAGCAGGAAGAGTTAGGAAAAAAGGCTGAGTCAGAAAAACAAAAGAGAATAAGCCTGACAAAAATCTTAAACCTCGATCAAGTAGACAATGTGGTAAATGTAGTAACTTTTATCTTTTAGGAAAGTGGGGAAAAGTCTCCTACCCCCTGTAGCTGGCATTGCTAGCCTACTTAGGCTGCAAAGAACCTGACCATTAAGGCAGATACTTTGAACTGCCATGCAAAAAATCCTCAGAGAAAAGACTGTAATCTCAAGGCTCTAAGATGTGTCTCTCTACTAAGTGGTTGCCACCCAAACTGTAACACCCTCTTTATCTGCTGTCCTCAGACAAGACCTAGTAGCTTACAAAAGGCTACCCCACATTCCTGGATACCACAGCTTGTAGCAGATAGGATTATCAGACACAGACCAGCAAGTTCCCACTTAAGAGTGGAGGATCCCATCACTTGTATCTCTCAGCTCAAGAAGAACATTCAAAGTTTGCATCTTAGAAAATATGCTGTTTAACTCCCAGTGAATGTGCCACCAGGGAGAAAAACACAGCTTCATCAATTATGAAGTTTCTACATTAAGGACAACGTCCTTTACTTATCTGAAAATTAAAAAAAAAAAAAAAGGCCATGAAGGCCAGACTGAAGGCAGAAAAACAGGAGTGGGATTTTCAGAACTGCAGTGATGGCCCAAGAGTTCACACTGAATCATGCACATTTACCATGAGTTCACTGTAAACAGAATTTGTGCAAGTCCATGGAGCCGAAGTTTTGTCCTACTTTAACACCAGAGGCTAAGAGGAATTTTAAGTTGCCTAGTGCAATCTCGGCTTACAAAATCTTGAAGAGTTAGCTTGGTTTTTATTAGGGCTATAAATTTACGATCCTAGTTGTCAGCCCTCTGATTTGAAAAATTCAGGCTTCTGTAAATAAGATATTTCTTTGGACTACATTTTGTCCCAGTACACTTCTGATTTTCATTAGGGTTTTCTGATATGTTTTAAAAGGCAGCAGAACCTATGGTTCCTAGTGTACACTTAACTGTCAATATTAAGTGCTCCTTTCTGCTCCCCCTAAGCACATCTCCTCCCACGTACCATTTCTTGTACTTGGGATACAGCTTCAGATCATGCTTATCACAGGCTTCTTTCAGAGTCTTGTGAAAATGAACAGCATCCTCTTCATTCAGGTACGTTGGAGTGAGGTCAGTCCCACCACCAAACCACCACTGTTTAGTTCCTATAGGAGAGGCAAGCAGCAACATTTTTCTTTTAAACTTCTGAACAGCAACATGTTGCTAGTGGTTCACCAAGAACTAACAACTACTTCTACAATACAAAACAAAATAATTTTTCAGTGGCGTCCCTAAACTCCAATAGTGAAAGACTTGAGTACAAGGTAGTGTGATGATCAGTGACTTCAGGAAAAGATGAAACAAACTTCAAAGTAGTGAAAACCATTTTGGACCACTGACCCTGACTATAGGATAGCAGTTTCACAAGATGGGCTGGTGACTCTTGGCATAGCTGGGAACAAACCTGCACTGGTTCTTTACTTCTTACCCCAGCCATGCATTCACACTTCCTTGTGCAAAGTCACACATTTCATACATTCCTCACTGGATTATAATTCTTACCATCTGCTTCTTCAATTTCAAAGTATCTGTAGTTGAAGTGCATGGTTGGAACATGAGGGTTCTTTGGATGGATAACAGAGCTCACACCCATGGCACAGAAAGGCAGTTTCCCTAGATAAAAAGATGAACAGAGAAAACCCTTCAGTTTTTCAGTGAACTTCACTTGTTATCATTTAAGAAATATCACTAGCCCTTAGGCTCCAAGCCCCAGCAGGAAAATGTCTCATGTTGGGTCACCATAATTAATAATCAGTGGACAATTTATTTCTCATCCATATCCTTCTGTGCATCTAACCTCTTTTTTTGGTACTTATTCTAAAATGCAACAGTACTTTGGAGAACCCCCTAGATGAAGATCACTTAAAACATAAGGCACTGCGAAGGCTTTCTACCACGCCCAGTCTGCACAATTACCCTTTCCTACACAAACGTGTGTTGAGTCCTCTAGCCTTCAGGTGTTGTTTTCTCCCTCCACTTCTTTGGTACATAATTCCTGCACTGTGTCACTGTTGAGCTACAGTGTCATTACTGGGAAACCACCTGTGCCTACAATACATTCCTTAAAGCAGCAAGACAGAGCGTGAAGCACTCCAGTACCTGGCTTTTTAGGGATATGAAAGTCCACCTGGCAGCCTTACTGGTTAGAAATCACCATGATACAATTGAAAACCTTTGAGCTTTGGTCAGCCCGGCCTTCCTCACGTTCCACTCAAAATCCAGGCTGCTTTCAGAGTACCTGCACGGGAATATTCAAGTGAACACGTCCCGGTTCCCTACCCCACCTCCCCGCTGGACACCTCACCGTCCTTGGCCTTCAGAGACTTCCCCCTGCTCCGCATCTGCCGCGCTGCCTCCTCGGACAGGAGCCCGGACACGACGGACACGTTCACACCCGCCTTTTCGAAGACCTCGCCGTCCTGCAGCACGCAGCTGATGCCGCCTCCGCCTGCCAATGCCAGGCTCCAGGTCAGGGTCACCGAGGGGTGACCGAGCCCGGGGTGCCGGTGTCCGCGGTCTCCCCCGGCTCCCTCGTACCTTCCTTTCTTTCCCAGCTGTCAACGGAGAAGGAGGCGCCGGGGTCCAGCGCGGCCAGGGCGCGACACACCTCCGCCTGCGTCTCCATGATGAGCAGCTCCATGCGGCTCCGCAGCTCCCGCCGCCGCCGCCGCAGCTCCCGCAGCCCGCTCACCGGCGGCGCCATGAACCGCTGCCGCAGCTCCTTCTCCTCCTCGTCCTCCCGGGCCGCCGCCAGCGCGGCTTGCCGCCGCCACAGCCCCAGCGCGAGCCCCAGCCCGCCAAGCGCCCCCGCGGCCGCCAGCGCGGCCCGCCGCGCCCCCCGACTCTCCGGCCCCGGCGGCGCGGAGCCCAGCGCCCGGGCAAACGCGAGGGCGGGCGGGCCGCGGGCGGCCCCGCGGAACAGCCGCGCTGCTGCCGCCGCCATGTCCGGCACCGGCGCCGCAGTGCCAGCGGGGCGGGGCGGGCGTAGAACGGGGCCGGGCGGGGCGGGGACCGCGCTGGCTATGAACGTGAGTCCGCTCACGGAATCGATTAGGTGGGAAAGCACCTCGGAGATTATTCATTCTGGCCTGTCATCTGTCTCGACTTTATCAGCTAGACCATGGCACTGACTGCCACGTTCAGTCTTTCTTTAAACACCTCCACGGACGGTGACTCCACTACCTCTCTGGGCGGTCCAATCCAATATCCAATCACCCCTTCTGTGAAGAAATTCTTCCTAACGTCAGCCTAAACCTTCCCTGGCACAGCTATGTCGTCTCGTCCTGTCACTCGCTACCTGGAAGAGAGTGATCTCCACCTGGCTACAGCCTCCTGTTAGGTAGTTCTGGAGTGATATGGTAAACCCAGAGCCTCCTTTTCTCCAGGCTGAACAACCCCAGTTCCCTCAGCCGCTACTCATAAGACTTTTGCTCCAGACCCTTCACCATTGCTCTTCCTTAGACCTGCTCCAGCACCTCAGTGGCCTTCCTGAACTAAGAGCCCCAGAACTGGACACAGTGTTTGAGGTGTGCCCTCACCAGTGTGGAATACAGAGGAAGAATCTCTTCCCTAGTCCTGTTTGCCGCACTATTTCTGAAACAGGCCAGGATGCCATTGGTACATAGCTGGCTTATATGTGTCTGTGCAAGAAAGCCCATCCACGCTGGGTGCTGTGAAGGAGTGCAAGCATCCCAAAACCCTCTCATCTGGGTGCCCCTGGAGCTGGGCTTCCCATTCCATGTGGGTGCTGCGACAGGGACAGACATCAATGGATGCAGCATTCAGGTGCCACAGGTCACTTGGTGCAGCTTTGGGAAAAGTGCTGTCTTTGTGCCTGAAAACATCTCTGCATAGTGCTAATGAATAACCTGGTATTGTTGATGCAACTACATGGGGTTGCAGAGTCGTCGTGTGAGTAATGTCTTGTGCAGGCCCAGGTGTGGCTGCAGTAGAGGAAAAGTTGCATTTTGCTGAGCTGTCCTGTGAGCCATGTGAAATTGTTCTCTTGTGTATGGCATTTCTGGTTTTGTACTCACAGTAATGAGTTTTTAGAACCTGCCTAGTTTGTGGGACCACCAGTTTAGTGCCATGGGAATATTTCCCGTGGATCTTGGAGGGCACATGCTTATACATCCTTTGCTCTTTCTAAAGTTGAAGCACATTTTGTTTCCTAACATGATGGAGGAACTAGAGATATGTGTGCAGTTACAGGGCTTTGATCTCATTGCAATAACAGAGATGTGGTGGGATAGCTGGCCTGACTGGAATGTCATCATGAAGGGCTACACCCTGTTTAGGAGAGACAGACCAGGAAGGCACAGTGGTGGAGTTGCCCTCTCTGTGAGACAGCACTTGGAATGTATTGAGCTCTGTGTTTGGGTGGATGACAAGCAAGTCAAGGATGAAAGGGCAGACCAGTAAGGGTGACACTATTGTGGGTGTTTGCTACAGGCCACCTGAGCAGGACAAGGGGATGAGGCCTTCTACAGGCAGCTTGAAGCAGCCTCACGGTCACAGGCTGTGGTTCTGGTGGGGACTTTAACTACCCTGACACTCGCTGGAGTAACAACAGGTGACAAAAATGATTAAGGGACTGGACTATCTCTCCTATGAGGAAAGACTGAGGGAGCTGGGCCAGTTCAGCCTTGAGAAGACTGAGAGAGGACCTCATCAGTGTATGCAAGTAGCTGAAGAGAAGGTGTCAGGAGGATGGAGCCAGGCTCTGCTCAGTGGTGTCAAGCAATGGAACAAGAAGGCATTGAATAGAAACTGATGCACAAAAACTTCTTTACTGTGCAGGTGGCTGTGCACTGGAACAGGTTGCTCAGAGAGGTTGTGGAGTCTCCCTCACTGAAGATACTCAAGAACTGTCTGGATACAAGACTGTGCCATGTGCTCTGGGATGACCGTGCTTCAACCGGGAGGTTGGACCAGATGATCCACTATGACCCCTTCCAACCTACCCTGTTGTGGCAGGACGTTCCCCCTACCCCACCTCTCTCCATGGCTGACGCATAGATAACTCAGATTGAGTAAAAAGCCCATCAAGAAGTTATCTCTTGGTGCTCAAAAGTCTGAGATCTCCAACCTTGAATCCACATCTTGGTGTGGAGAGAGGATGTGGAGAGAGATGAAAGAAATGAGTATGTGATCAAAAGATATACTTTTTCACTATAAAAGACACACGATATATCACAGAGGTAGAAGTTTTTCTACATGGACACTGGAGCATGAAAAAGTCTCTCCTCAGAGTCTGGACGCATCACTGTGGTAACTTCCGTGAGGATTCTAATGTCACCAAATTGGAGTTTGGTAAGATACCTTGATTTCCTAAATTGTATTTTCTTTGCTAGCAATAATAATAATAGGTACCTTTTCGCACACTGCATTTTTACCTATTTGTAGTTTTGCAGTTGCTCTGTGTAGTATGTCCGAAGTCTTATGTCTGTTATTTACTGTGTCTAATAAATGATAATTTATGTCATATTAGACCTAATCAGCCATTATTAAAGAACTTACGAATGAGACCAGGTCTTGGGGTGCTGGCCACCCCAATAAGAGCTACTGCCTGCTGCCAAAGGCCTAGGCAAAGGCAGAGATTTAGCTAAGCTCCTGTCCCCATTCGTAACATTTTGGCATAGTTGGCAGGATAATGGCAAACGATTCAAATAATCAGGTTGAAGACTTAACAAACTGCTTACGGAGGCACAGTGCTAACCCTCTTCCAATAGATAACTGGTCTGAGTAGGAAAAAATCCATAAGAAGTTATATGAACCGCGAGATTTGCTGACAAATAAAAATAGAGAAAATATAGTTTCTCTTGCTCGTGCTTTGTATCTAAAATCTGCATGTGATTGGTGGACAGAAATGATAAAAGAGCATGACAAATTAAAGCAAGAGCTAAAAGAAGCCAAGGAAAGAACAAAAACCTTGGAAGAAAAATTGGAATTAACATCATCAGAAAACCCCAACTCTGTGAATATTAAAGAAATTCCAGAGTTGATAACATCACCTAAATATGAGAGTAATGAAATTCAGGAAAACTCTGATCAAATTAGTGATTCAAATGTTGAATTGGATTCTAACAAAAGCACAGAATGCCTATCTCTTAAGAAGAGAGAAATTCCAAAACCTAAATTGAATTCCATAATTAAAACGAAAATCTCTGAAAAACCCAAAAGTAGCCAGAGAAGAAAGGTGATCAAACCATTCCTCTGGAATTCCCTGCTATTATAAAACATTCCAAATGCAGGAGAAACAGATATTAAATGTCTGTTAAAAATCTGTCTCCCTAAGGAAAATGAATTCTGGGTTGTGAGTGACCCAAAGCCACCTGATTTACTAATCAGCAAAATTACACGTCACAAAACCCTCTCCAAAGACTGTATTAACTGTCAACTAACCTCAAGCAGTATGGAGGAGCGGCAATTCAAACCCGCTGTTGCAGAAAAAAAAAAAAATCAGTCCCCAATCCTTCTCTTGCAGAGAAGACAGACAAACCTTTAAGACCCAGCTCCCCCACATTCTTGCAATACAATAAACTTCCAATTACTCCTATGTCTACTTAACTGTAAGAGTAGAAGAAAGCTTATCGGTTATACTGCTAAAATCTAATCATATTTAGAATGTATTCTACTTACAACTTTTCTGTTTGAAAAGGGACAAATAAAAACTAATGTTTAACAACTAATCATTAAAACTTAATACTAACATGGAATGCTACTACACTGTGGGCATTTGCACGTAAATAAACAGCAATTTACCTGTTGGCTGCTTTTAACTAAATACCAAATTCCCTCCAGGGGGGTAAAACTCCTGACAACTGCTGGCTGGCAGGCCAAGCTGTAATTCCTAAAGTAGATGTCATATCTACTTCCCACCACTAGAAGGAGGTTTTTCCAAAAAATCATAAAATACTAGGAAAGAATCATGTTCCTGAATTTTCTGTAATAACCACAGAGTTCACTCAAATGCTTTAATTTTCTCTTTAAAATGTGTCTGTGTATGCATGGAGGAGTGTTGAACACGTCTGAACACCTGTTGATTTTGTTGTTTCTTTGCATGTATTTCCAACTATCACTTTGAGATCTTTTTGTGTGTGTGTGTAGTGTGTGTGTGTTTGCGTGTGAATTATCTGTGTTAATTTGTGTTTTGCTGGCATATAAACACGGGGACGCCCGTAAAATTAAAAGTAACTGGTTTAGTGTTAAAGCATGCTTTGAATGCCTGTGGAATTTTTGTGTGTGCTGTTTTCCTATGTGTGCCACAAACTTCCAAAAGTGAAAGGAAAACACACACTCATTCCTAAAACACTCCTGCATTTATTTTAAAAATGTCTAGTTTAAAAACAAAAAGTGTACTGATAAAAAACTGAAAGCTGAGTGGTCATAAAAAGAAAGACAAAGAAAGTGTATGATTAATTAATTTGCAGTTTTAGGTTGGGACCATATGGTAATTGTGTTAGATTGGTAAGTGAAGAGAAATTAAGTTTAAACAAAGAAGGATTTGAATGGTTGTTTTTTTTACTGACTCAGTCCTGAAAAATCCTTATAGGATGAATTAAAAATTCATGCAACTAACCATGCTTTACAAAAAGTATGTTTTTTACATACCAGAAGATGTGTAAAAGCATTCACACATAGTGATCCCAACACCAACTAAAACTTAAATAAAGCCATCCAAACCTCACATCGCCTTCACATATCAAACATAAAAAGCACTCTAGTCAACTTCATAAATTAATTATAAGAAACCTCTAAAATATCTAACAATTACAAGTAATTGCCACTAAAAGCAGACATGCTAATGCAAAACCTACTATTTCAGGACCTAGTGACTGCATTTCCAGTCCCTGTCCTAAAACCTCATACAGAGTTACCTCTTACCTCCTGCCTCTGTATGTTTGGCTTTGCTCTGAAACAAAGCAAATTTCCCAATGAAGCCTTGCAAACCACTCCTACACTGCCTCTGCCTGACAGCAGTGAATACAGCCCTGAGTCTGCAACTGGAGACCAAAAATGGAACTGCTATCATAGCTCTCTGTAGAAAACATAGCTGTTATTGCTGAAGTTGTGTTGGTCTCATTTCTCTATTAACCTTAAATGTTTAAGTATACCTTCACTAGATAAAAGCTAGGTGCACCCGGAAGTGAAACAAGAAACTGCTCAAGCAACAAAAGAAAAGACTGTTTGCTACCTACATGGCTGGGAGAAACTACTAGAACTCCTAGAATCCTGCAAACAAATAAAGCCAACTCCAGAAACAAAGAAGCCATACTGGACTACACAGTAACTTTTGATTTGCTATAATAAAAATGTTAATTATAATATTGTTTACATTTTTATACTTACAGATCAATGTTTACAATAATGCATTGTGGCTAATCAGCCATCCCAACAAAACCTAACAATGTTGTTTTTCCTAAACATACATATAGCAAAGGTTACCTGACCCTTGAAAAAGAGGAGCTCCTATCTCAATCTAATACAAGACATTACTCTGAAGTATTGAAATGATAAGAATTCCTATACCAAGCATGTTTTTCCAATGGTAATCCTCCTGCCAGAATGATGCTCTGGCTGGAAAAGAAAATAATCCAAACCAACAAATTCTAACAGCAAATATAATAACTGTTGAAACCTCTTGTATTTACAGATGTCTAGAGATACCAGAGGTGACTTCACATCAGAGAATGAAGTTACCTGAATGTGGCCATATCCCAAGTCTCATTCATATCTAGACATAGCTGGAAAAGGCATTTTAACTACACCCTGGTGGGCCTATTCCAAATAATATAGGATACTACTGGCTTTGTAGAAATCAAGCTAAAAAAGCTCTACCCCCTCTGTGGCAGGGGATATGCATCATCAGTACAGTTGTCCCAGAGATAAACATTATTGATAAATCAAAATTCCCCTGAGGACACCTACGATCTTTTATAACAAGATACAAACAAAATCTAAATTCCTAAATTGAAAAATCCTCTGGATTCCACAATTTTTAAAGAGAAATAAATATTTCCAATATCATTAAACATATAAAAGCCAAACAAATAATGCAATCAGTGCTTTGCAACAAGAAGTTGCCAGCCTCTTAAAGGTAGTCCAGCAAAACCGAATAGCTTTGGATTTGCTGTTAGCCTCCAAAGGTGGCGTATGCACAGTCATCAACACCAGCTGCTGTGTATAGGTAAATCAAACCCTGAGAATACAAACTGGTCTAAAAGAAATTAAGAAAAACACTGGAATCTTACATGAGATCCAGAAGGACTGAGGAACAAATATATTTGATTGGATAACCTCATGGATTCCAAATCTAAATGCAACCATAAGAAAACTAATTGGTGTGATAATTGTAGTTCTAACATTAAGGTTCGGCATATGGATCATATTCCGAATTTGCAAAATTGGGACCAACAAAATATGTAAATCTGGTGATAACCATTTTCTCTAAACCTTATTTAGTATTATTGAAGTACTAAATGATTTGATAATTTTAGTAATTTCAATTAACGTTTATATATGTCCTTTGTAGTTTCTACATGTATTACTTTAGTGTATCTATGCCTTTACTCTGATTGTCACAGTGGGAAAAAGGGGATTGCATCCTAAATATAGACTAATCAATTTTATAAAAATGCCAATTGGAATTACATTCTAAATAAGTAAAACAAATTAAAATTCATCACATCCCCTGAGACAATCAAACTAATTATATATATCTATATATCTATATATGTGTATTTGTCTAAATTATTGTAGAATTGTCTAACACTTGATATATTAAGCAAAAATAAGTGAAACACTAAAGTCCACTGAAGAAGAAAACTGGACTGAAAAGCGTGAAGGGAAATGAAAAAGTCACTGACCATTTACTGGACTCGTCCTGTTGCTACAATCAAGAAACTACCTCCACGGACTCCTCTTTGTTCCTGGTTTACACCTCATCTTCCTATAGTCCTAAGACTCAGGGGTGGAAAACAATCTACCCTATATGGACTAATATCGACACGAGTATAAATGACTTGTCAAATTGTCTCCATAACATACATTTTGTGTTACATAATCTACTACATAAACCCATAAGCTGAAGCAACAGCAGGTGCTTCTTATCAATATCAATATCAATATCAATATCAATATCAATATCAATATCATGTTCAGAGTTCTATTAAGGAGTAATACAACTCAGGAAAACAATGTATACTAAAATACTGAGTAATAGTGCACACATTACGAACGTGAGTACTTTTATAGCATGGAGGCAAGAGATACCTGTACTATCACTCCATGAGGTAAAAGTTAGTGCCTTTGGTCACAGGGGTGGAATGTGGCAGGACGTGTGTCTCCCCCTCCCAATCTCTCTCTCCATGGCTGATGCAAAGATAACTGAGATTGAGTCAAAAGCCCATCAAGAAGTTATCTCTTGGTGCCCAAAAGTCTGAGATCTCCAACCTTGAATCCACATCTTGGTGTGGAGAGAGGGTGTGGAGAGAGATGAAAGAAATGAGTATGTGACCAAAAGATATACTTTTGCACTATGAAAGACACACAGAATATCACAGAGGCAGAAGCTCTTCTACATGGACACTGGAGTGTGAAAAAGCTTCACCCCAGAGTCTGGACGCAGCTCTGTGGTAACTTCCTTGAGGATTGAGTGAGGGTTCTAATGTCACCAAATTGGAGTTTGGTAAGATACCTTGGTTTCCTAAATTGTATTTTCTTTGCTAGCAATAATAATAATAATAGGTACCTTTTCACACACTGCACCTGTGATTCTGTGAAAATAAGAATTCAGAATAGTAAGGAGAAGGTCTGTGTAGAGCCAGATGTTGAAAGGTACTGCATAGTACAAAAATGGCTCAGCCCTGCAAGGACTGCACTTTGGTATGGAACTGTTCCTTGGAAACAGTGACCTGGTATTTCAGAACTGATTTGCATCTGTAGTACCCAAGAACAGATCAGTTTCAAGGGTGGTTCTGTGGAAAGAGTGGAGATTATTAATTCCTATTATGGATCTGGGCTTCGTTATCTGCCTCTTTTTACTGCAGGGTATTTGGGGAGAGGAGTGTCTTCTGTATAAAGCGATAACGTTTGCTCTAAGGAATGGTCCATGTTCTCATTTCTGATCTGATTCTGCTCTTCGGCAGCAGAGGATGCTGTGAAGCTGCTGAAGCTCTGCAAGGAGGAACAGAAGGTCTCTGAGCTCGGCTGTCTTCTGAGCTCAGCTCTCTTCTGCCATCAGCTGGGGAGCAGGATCCCTGATGAGCCAAGAAACCCGACCCACTGGAGGTAGGAGGGAAGGAGGGAGTTTTGAGAGAGATTTGTGGCTGAGGGAGAAGGGCACTACCATCTTAGGGGTTTTTGGCTGCTCTAAGCAGCTCTTTCCACTGTTCTTTATCCAGGGCTGGCAGTGATAGCTCAGTTTCTTCTTGAATTGTATCTACTGGATTTATCTAAATGTTTACATGAGAAACAGTATGCATTGCGCACTTCCAAGCTATTTACTGTAGTAAAGCTCTGCTCTTTCAGTAGATTTTCTTTAGACATCGTTAAAAACAAATAAATGTTGGGGCCAAGACATATAAACCACTTTTTTATTTTAATGTGTTGGTGGGGTTTTTCTCTGTACTAGGTTGAATGTAATCTTTGATTGCTAACATCTGGTAATTCAGCTGAATGGGACATCTGGAGGTCTCTAGTCCAGCCCCAGGGGTTCACCATTCCCAGGCTGGATGAGGTTGTGCAAGGTCTTCCTTAACCAGCTGCAGTTAGAAAACCTCTTTCCTCGTTTTGCTTGGGCTCCTGCTCAGCACTCCACCACCCCCACCAGGAAGAATCTGGTGAGGATTTCCTTTGCTGCGACCGCATTGTCAGGTCAGTGTCTTGCTCCTGCTGCTGAAGCTTAGAAGCATGACTGGTTTACAGACTCGGATTTCTCAGGCTGGATACAGAAGCCTGGTCAGGCTTCACTCACTGTTGGTGGTGAGGAGGAGTGGCGGAGTGTAAAACACTCACACTGTTTCTGTGCTGAATCCTCTCACATTAGCTTCTTGTGACAACCTCCCCTCTGGTAGAACACTAAGGTTGAAACGTCAGCCAAGTACTGATGTGTGTGAGATGCTCAGCAGTGATATGAGGCAAGAAAATGACAGCTCACATTTTGATCTGCATTTGCAGTGCATAGTGGTGGTGTGTAAGGAAGGCCTTTCCATGGAAATATTAATGGAAGTGGAAAAAGGCACTCAGAATTTAGTTTAGGGCCAAAAGGAAAACCTGGAATTGGTCTTGCATTTAGTTGAACAAGAATTGAATCTGAGGAAATGTATCATGTGCTTTTTTAGAGGGCTAGGTGAAATTCCAAAGTCTTCACCTCCCTTGAAATCTCCATGTCAGTTTTTAAAGTCTGACTGAAAATGTGCATGATGAAATGACTTTGAATATTTTGTCTCTTAGTGTGTCATCCATTTTCATACCTGGATGTAGTGAAAGGTCTTGTGGTAGGTTTTCAGTGACAGTGAAGCCGTTTAGATTGGCTTTGTAGCCAAAACTTCTACTGATGCAAATGAGTCTGATTTTAGAGGAGGTTGTAGGCCTACAGCGATTTCAAGTAGATTTGATGAACTAGACTTCTATCTACAGTTTTATGTACAGTGACCTCCTATTAAGAAAAGAATACATTCAATTTTATGTATTCTTTTTTGTTGTTTTTCCTGTACTTTGAAGAGAACTGTGAAGTTTCTCTGATGCTGCTTGTTGTTAGGCGCCATCGACCTTGGGTTTTATTTGTTTGTTTGTTTGTTTGTTTTCTTGGATTTTTTAGGTTTTTTGGGTTTTTTTTAGTGAGAATTTATGCACAAAATTATATTAGCAAAAGAACAAGAGACACTGCATGTTCTAACATAGCAAAGCATGATCAGGTCTGATTCAGACTAAGACAGGCACATGCTTTCATTGAGGCTGTTTGGTACTTTTATTTTGAATACTAAATTAATGCAGTTGCTTATCAGAAAATGGGAAGAAAAAGATGCATTGAGAACTGAAAAAAATCCCCATCAAGTTGGCATTTCTGTTACTTCTGTAGTTAAAAGAGCCATTTTCATCCAGTTTATCACACAAAGCATTGATTGTGACTTCAAAAAGATTTTGAGGGCTTGCAAAGTTAGACAAGTACTCTTGTTTAACAGAGGTCATCTCAAAGGTTTTGCATGACAGTACAAGTTGAATTAAGTTATTATCTCAGTATGATAATATTGAGAGAGAAGTAAAAGCTTTGGTGACTGAGCTGAAACAGTAGGCGATGTGAAGGTTATAAGAGGTAAATGAAAACCTTTCCTTCTGCATCTGTCATCTCTGAAATTTGTCTGGATCGCAGATTCATAGGATCCTTTTTTTCTTTTTTTTTTAATGCAGGATTGATTCTCCTGCGTATATGAAGGAACAGAAGGATAACTACAAAACAAGAAGCTGCTGGAATTCTTTCAGGCTACCTCCTGGAAGGTGAGTTATGCAGTGCCTTAGGAAAATCTTTCTTCTACTATTGATTGATCACCTTTGCATAGTGTCGTCATTTGACCCTGGCGAAATGCGAGGCACCTACGATGTCTGCTCTCTCTACTCTCTCTCTCCTGCCACAGCTGTGCAGAAAAGAGGGAAAAAACTAATACACACACCAGACTCATGAGTTGCGATAAGGCACTGGTGGGAGAATGCACTGAAAAAGGGCAAGCAGGTTGAAAACTTAAAGTTGCAAAGTGATTTATTAACCTAACAGAATTGGAGGATAAATTAGAGGTAAAAATAAGCTCTTAAGATGCTGTTTCTTCACTCACCCCCCTTCCCTCTTAAGGCACTGCTTCTCAGCTCACCCACCTCCGTCCTTCCAACCAACAGCTCCGGGGGGGTGGAGGGGGGCTGGGACGACAGGTTATGGGGGTTTTCTTTGGTCAGTTCATTAGGGAGAAGTGTCCTCTACTTAGCAATGGGGACCCTCCCATGAGAGACAGTCCTCTGCGAACTTCTTTGGCATGGGTCCAATCTCACGAGCAGCACCCATCCGAACCTGCTACAGCATGAGTTTTTGTCCATAGGGTGCAGACTTCTGAGCTGAGGCTGAACTGAGGCCAGGCTGTTTCCATCCCGGGAGCAAGGCCTTTCTCTCTCCTGCAAGGCCTTTGCAACTCTCAGTCTCTGCTGGGACTCCCACTGGATCACAGCTTCCTGCAGGCATCCACCTGCTCCTCTGGCGTGGGCACCTCCCCACAGTCTGTGGGTGGATCTCTGCATCCCCCTGGACTCCATGGGCTGCAGGGGGACCACCTGCTCCCCCATGGTCTTCACCACGGCTGGCAGAGGGTTTTCAGCTCCGGCGCCTGGAGCACCTCCTCCCCCACCTTCTCCACTGACCTTGGTGCCTCCATGTTTTCCCTCACATATTTTTACCTCCTCCTCTTCCTCTGGCTAAAAAGAAGTGCATGCTCACATTGCTTTGATTTCTTCTTAAACATGTTTTCACAGAGGTGTAACTAACATCTCTAATTGGCCCAGGCTTGTCCAGAAGCATGTCCATCATCTTCAGAGCCATCAGAGATTGGCTCTGCTGGACATGGTGGAAAATTTCCAGAACATTCACACAGAACACACAGGAGCCATCTTTGTACCCCACCATACTCACTAGCAAAAACTGGGCCAAGCAAAACCAACACACAAAGTTAATAAAAAAGAAGTGAAAAAGTGAAATGTAGAGGTTTACACTAACAACCAGGCCCCAAAATGTGTTTGCATGCAGTCTCCTCTGGAAATATGCCAGCACTCCAGGTCAGGTACTACATCTCCCCTGTGATGAGAGATTTGTCCGTTGTTTTCCCATTTCCTCTGTGCCCTTGCTTGAGCTCTGCATTCAGATTTGCTGTTACATAGCGCCATCTTCATAAAACATCCAGAATTTCCCCAATCATAGCTATTGCATATGTGACTTCATCCAGGCTAAAAAGTCGAAGTGTGTCCTCTCTCCCAGGTTTCCAAGGAAAGGGAAAGAATGAGCAGAAGTGATCTGTTGGAGAGAATTCTCTTCTTGTACCAAGATCCAGGTCAAACTCTTTACTCCCCTGCCCTAGTGTCACAATAATTTCTTTCTTGCAGCCACTGTAGCTGTTTATACACCCTAAATGGAATGTTTACTGTTAAGAAAGTCCATCCAGAAGCCAAAATACACACCCTTCTGTCCTCCCTGGAATAATAGGTACATTTTTTATGGTTAAGCTAAAAGACTAGCTGAGTTAGCTCACAAGTCTTAAAAGATTTGTGTCTGCAGCTATTTCTGAGTAATAGACATACATTGTGGTAGTATAACTGAAACTTCTTTACTGGCTGGGCAGCTTTATGGAGCTCCAGAGATTTATAGTCTTTGAAAAGCTATTGTACAACTACAAAACTGAACTTCAAATTTGTAGATTTAAAATAATGTGCTTATTCTCCCCTAAGTTCAGCAATGCCCATCCAGAAGCCTTGATTCCAAGCATGTCAGAAAGAACTACACATTTTATCATGGTGTAAAATAAGACCTTTCTCACTCTTGCAAGAGAATGCCTAAAACTTTTCTCTGTAACCACAGCAACACAAGCTAAAAGAGCTGCAGTACTGTCTTTAGTATTTTGTATGTCCATAACATTTCCTGGTGTAAGTCATGGTGGCACAATGAAAGCTATGTCATTATGTTCTAGCTCATCTTTAACCACCTGGACTAAACCATATTCACACCAATATTTTATAAATTGTTCACATTTCTGTTGTAGACTTGCTGCAGTTTTCAATATGTTTGAATCAGAAAACCTCTCAAACTGCACTTTCCCATCAGATTTCTGTAAGACACATATAACCGAATATCATATAATATTCTGCAGGTTTTGGTGGTTTTGTTTTGTTTTTTTTTTTTTTAATAATTACAGTTATTGAAACAGAAATCTTAGGAAGGAAGTAGCTGTATTGGTGCCACCACCCACCACAGGATTAGCAGGAAGACTAGGGGCAGGGAGGGTTGTGATGCCTGTGTTGAGAATCAGATGGGAATTTAGGACAGAAAAGCAATTCCCTTGGGAAGAGATGCTGTGCTCACCCTTGCTGACAAGGAGGGTGACCAATGTTAAGAATTGTGGACAGTATACAAGAGGACTTTTGTGGTCATTTTAAAGCTGGCAGTTTGAGACTCATGATGATCCCTGGCTCAAGCATTTTTAACCTAGTGCTGTGGAACTGATTTACCATCTGGTAGAACTGTAGGCTTAATAAAGCATCTTTACCTGACCCTTACACTGTACTGCAGGGATGAGGTCAGGCAGGAATTTTATGAAAAAGAAGATACAATGTTTTTCTGGCATTGGCTCCAGAAAACTGGTGATAAAACCTGCTTTGTCCATTACTTGCTGCCAAGTAAGAGATAGTCTTTCCTCATGCTGTTAGTTCATAGAAGTTCTAACTACAGGTTTTGCCATGGCCATTATTCAATTACCAGATCTAACTATCTGACCTGACTAAGAGCAAGCCAAATCCAAAAGCCAGATGCCAGGTAAGTAGAAGAATAAGGCATGATACTTCAGCCAAATATGTTCCCAGACTATGTGTATTTTTACTTTAGGGATTTCCTGAACCTGGTGTGATCTAGATAGTGATTGTCAACAGGTCTGTCTTCTAAATGCTTGTTCAGTCTCTCTGGAGAATTTTCTGCAGCTAGAAAATCCTCAGGCAAAGAGCATTGTAGTCTATAGGGTTTGCCTAGAACACAGCTTCTCTTAGCATCATTGATGGCTCCTTATTCTTGTATATCTGAAGAGATAGAGAAGAATTTTTCCTATCCATGCCATCAGTCCCATCTCTGCAACAGGGTGGAGAATCTTAACCCTTTAGCTCCTTGTATGGTGACTGCTGTCCCCTCATGCAAAGGATGTGTCAGGAACACATTGCTTACCCATGAAAACGCAGGTGTTTCTCAACCTGAAACTTCATCAGCAGGCTAGTGGGCTTCTAAATTAACTCACTGCCTTCAGCAGTTTTTTCTTGTCTCAAAACTCTGAAAAAAAAGAACAATGTTTTGTTACTGCCTATTCTTCTGTCTGGTTTGAAAAGGAGCACCTTAAAAGGCCAGTTAGTAAAAGTCTTGGCAGCACTCAGATTGCAATCTTGCCTAAAACAAATCACCATTTTTTGAAGCACAGCTTTCACTTCCTTCATTGCCCGGATTTCTTAATCTTTCACCTCACATTGGTTTAGGTCTGTGGACGGGGCAATGTCACCAAAGCAGAAATATCACGCCAGAGATGAGCCTGAGGTCTGCAGAGACAAGTCTAGGCAGGAGTGCTGGGTTGGAGAAGTGGAGCCAGCCCCCTACAAGTGGGGGTATTTTGAGGAGAGCAGACAGCAGAGGCAGGGAGCAGAAGCTTCTGGGGAAAGGTTGGGACAATTTTTTTGGACACTACTAATGTTTTTTAAAAGTTAGTTTTCCAAAGTGGGCTGAACTCCTGTAAGGGAGCCCTGTTGGGTAGTGTGTGTTGCAAGGACTGAAGTGGATTTGAGTCAGTGTATTGAAAACCATGGAATCGATTTCTTATTGATACTAGAGCCTGTCAAGGACTTAGACTGTACAAGTCCCTACCAGAGATCTCAAAAATGCTGGTAAGGTGTAAAATGTTGTAGGGCAGCTGGACCATCTGAGCATTAGACTTCCTTCTTTGTCTATTTATAAAAATTGGCCTTCTTGCCAGGGCATGCTTTGTTATGAGTTCTGTGGAATTTCATTGTCTTTTCAGCTTTTAAATGAAATGGAGTGTCCTAGACAATACTGGATCTTAGCACTGCATTATCTTCCCCTCTGGGTGCTTCTTCGGTTTCATTCTTTTTCAGTGTAATAAACCCTAGAACCCTGCCCCGATGCCTTCCTTCCCCTGTTCTTCAAAACTGCCTTGAAAACCCCGGGCTAGACTGTCACATGCTTATCTGGTTTTCCCCAAGGGTCCTGTGTCTTGTGGTAGGTAACACAAGTCCTTACGGTGCTTGTCTGGAGACTACTTTTCATGAGAGAGCTGTTTTCTACTCGTTCTTGTGCAAAACTCCTGCAACTTTTCCTTCCCACAAAGTTCAAACATTTTTGCTCTTCTGGGCTTTCTCATTCTCTACTAATGTAGGATATGAACTGTTACAGCAGCATGGTGCCTGCTTCCTGGAGAAACAGAATTTCTCCCTCTAAATTTCTTAATAAGAGGCCTTGGAGAAATTCTCTTTTCACCTATCAAAGGAAGACGTAAGAGGATGACTTTATTTTTAAAACAAGGGGCCATGTGAAAACCATAGGACATTGTTACATTTTAAAATAGACTAATCCATCAGGTTTTACAGTCTCTATCTTAAACAGGTAAAGTGCTTCATCTATTCACTGGGGAAAGTGGAGGGCATGGGCATGATGCACTAATTGAATAGTTGCTCCATTGCCTCACCCTGGTATCAGTGTGACCCTTCTCTATCATTATGATCCAATTTGTTATATGTAGCTATAAGAAGAGATATCAGACATACAATATTAAGCTATCTCAGAACTGCACATCAAGTTCTGTGAACTTATGGAGCATTATTTGAGCTGTCCAATTTAACAGAAAAAATGAGGTTTTTTTAATAGTGCTGTAAGATTTGTCTAGGTAATTCAAACCATATATCAGTGTTAATACTCTCTGTTAGACTGTGGAATTGTGGAAGATACTGTTCTAAAACATAGTGACTCATTCCTGTTACATTTTCATGGCAGTTTTGTCACAGGAGTATAGTGATATTATCTTTTGGATTTGAGGGCTTCATGAAAGCATGAGCATTTTAAAGAGCAGACACCTTTCTTGAAAAATAATTTTTTAATATAGAAAATAGGCAAGGATCTTTAATTCTTGTAATTTTTAAACTAACTGATTTCTTGCTAATTTGAAGTCAGTGTTATCTGAAGTCTAGTTATTTCAGTTGCACTCTTGTAAAAGACAAACTACTTAACCATGCACACTTTTATATGTTTTAATGCTTGCTGTATACTTTCTTTTATAATTTTAGAAAAGTTCTTCATAAACTCAGGTAGCAGGTTACAGCTTGCATTGAACAGTTTGATATAGTTGATTGATTTGTTTAATGCTGAGGTCTTTGGATCTTGAAAAATGTTTTCCACTAGCATGTTTCTAACCCTTCTGGAAGTATGGGAAGGTGAATTCTAACAGTTGTCACTCGTTAATTTGAGCAGTTTTTTTGTTTAAAGTACAAAACCCTGGGTTTATTCTGCAAGGGAGAACTCCTGGATTCCTGAAGATTTTGGTTGTTTTTTAGTGAGTTCAGAAACTGTTGCAATTCAATGCAATTCTTTTTCTGAAAGTTTTCTCTGTAATTTGTGGGTATGGTGATTGCAAAAGATAAAATGTATGTTTTATCTTTATGTTCTTTGTTTTGTCTCTGTATCTCCTTTTGTACGTATAAATTGAGCCCTTGCCCCAGAGAGGGTTGTGGGGACGCACACTGGTGATTGTGGTTCTGCTGCTCATGACCTGGTATTTAGCATATGGTCTGTGGGTGATTAGGGAGAGTATTATTCTATCACGGAGCAAGAAGTCAGAGTGCCCATGGAAACTACCAAGCAGTAGGCTTATACAAAGCAAAGGCAAGTTCCTTTTACACAGCACAGCTGAAATAAACTGAGACTGAGAGGCGCAGGGTGTAGCAGAGACTAGGGGTACAAATGAGCTTTAAAAAGGAACTAGAAAAATCATAGAAAGGTTTTTAAATGCACTTCTAAAAGCAAAATGAGCTTCTGGCTCTGGCTGTCTCTGAACAGCAGATTAACAGATCTCACTATAGGGTGTATTAAAAGGGTCAAGCTTGCCCCATTTTTTCTACCCTTTCCCAAAGTACCCATTACTGGCCACTGTCAGGGGAAGGAGCCTGGCTTTTTGGTCTGATTCACTGTGGCTGTCCTTATGTCACTGACCCCCAACATCTGGGAAGCAGGAGCAGGATTCATGGCTGAGTACATTTTTTCTAGTGCACAGAAAAAAACAGTGAAAGTCATGTCCTCATCCACACCACAACCTGCTCTCAGTTTGTTAATATGCAAAATTAATCATCATAAACATATCTGCTTGACCTAAACACATTCCCTAGACTAAGAGCAGAAGTGCATTAGATCCTGAGATGGTTTGAGGAGAAAGAATAAAACAACATCAAATTACTCTTCTGCTGTGCTCTGATTTGGTTAGCTCACAAATACTCAGGGATAGCAAGAAAAATTATGGCTTCCAGTGTAGTCCAATGCCAGGAATGTAATCCACAGTTTGTCCTTAATCTCACGAGGATCCTCTCAAATGTTTCCAGTGCTTTTGGCAGGAATATTAAATTACAAAATCTAGGACGATTGCCAGAAAGAGAAAAAAGAAGGTTCACAGTAAAAGCAATGCCCCTGCTCTATGCTTCTGCAGGAGCAAAATGCCCTGTCAGTATGGACTATAACTTTGAAAATAAAACAAATTAAAAGGGCAGTTTCTTGTAAGTGTCTTACAGCAATCCATTCCAGTACTAAAATAAGCACCATTTGGTGCCTGATGACAATTCAAGGAAGTAAGTGAAGGTGATTGAATTGTCAGTATATTGAGCTGTTCCTATGAGCTAAAAGTACTTATCTGTCTCATTTCCAGCTCAGGCTGGGTCCTGAGCTCCAGAGACTGACTTCTGTATTTTCTGGTGGTTGGAAGGAACTTGCAGAATACAGCAGGGTTGTTTCAGATTCACTCTGATACGAACAAGGCCTGAGTTCAAAGATCGTTTTGTTGAATTTACTGTAAGGAGGTGTTTATACTCCTGTAAACTAAATCCTTGACTATACAAGGAATTCCAAGAAGAGAGAGTTGGAGAATTGTAAGGTCTTGAATATATGCCAAACCTCCTTTGAGACTTTGAGGCATGAATTACATGGAACTCAATACTTGCTTTATTTGTCAAGGTGAATTCCCATTTGTCTTTAGAGAATGAGATTTTGACCATTTTTGATAAAATTTTTTTACTGGGATACTGGCATGGGTACTAGGGAAAAGGACAAGTTATGAACTCTTTGTTTAGTTTGTTGATATTGGAAGATTTTCATCTTACATCAGACATGTTGATTTTGACACATTTTCCTTCTTTCGGAAACAGTGAAATGGGTTGCTCAGAGAAGATGTGGATGCCTCATCCCTGGCTTTGAGCAACCTGGTCTAGTGGAAGGTGTCCCTGCCCATGACCCCTTTAAGGTCCCTTCCAACCCAAACCATTCTATGATTCTGTGATTCTCTCTGCCCCACATGGCTGCTTTCCAGGGTCAGCAGAGAAGTGTCTGACATTCTCATCCATTCCAGGCAACTCTCCAGCAGTTTCTGCAAGAGATAAAAACACCAATGATTGATTAGTAATACATTAGCATTTTACTACTCTATTTGTATTCTTTTCCTCTGGTTTTACTGAAGAACTGTTCTTAAGATCAGCTAGAGGTTAATTTAGAAATTCCAGCTGTACGTTACCCAAAACACATCTTACAGAATAGCAAACATGTATAGATACCACTTTATTGGCTACTATTTTAAAGTAAGAGGAGCATGAGCTTCAGTGTCTGGATTTTTCACAGAGCCTAGCCCATTCAGGTCCATTGATGTTAGGATGATGTAAACAAAACATGCTGCAGTTACATAAAGCTGGTACCAGTATTTTATTGCCACACTGTATAGCACCAACGCTAAGAAGTCTTCATGGATGGTGCTGTACTTTGTTGGTGCCTCTCACTACAGAAGTGTACTGACTTGAGCATGAATCTTATTTTCTGTCAAAAATGGAGTGTCTGAAAAATACTGTTGTCATTCGTATCATACAGTTGCACTTTTTTCTGGTGGCAGGAAAGGGTGGAGAGGAAGAAGTGTTGACCTCAGAGCTGCTTTCATGCTTATGTTTCTTGCTTTTTCTTGGTCTGAGGGATATTTATGTCTGCAGCTGGGACTCACCTGCATGCAGCGCATGTCTTACCTTACAAGGATGATTGACTTCTTAGGGTTCTTAGAAGACCTATAGAAGCTGTTGAATTTGCACCATATATGTTAGAAGCCACATCCTGTATCACATGCATAATTTCAGCCATAAATGGCAAATAGGACACAGTTTACACTTGGTGCACAAGTTTTGATGAACCTAACCATGAGACAGCATCTACATTGCTATTTTTAGTCTTTTTTACAGCTCTGTTCAGATGAAAGGGTTTGAAAGAATGCTGAGACTAGAGGGAAGGTGACAGATCAAATACATGGAGGAGCAATGCACACTCTGCCTCTCTTGTGGAAAGGATAGATATAGGTTCTAGAAAGCTTTGTAGACACAAAGCTTGTCAAACCTCCCAAACATTTTTCAGAGGAAGCCAGGCAAGTATTCAAGGAAATGTTGCTGGCAACACTAAAGGTGCTTAAAAAAATTGCATTACTGCTTTCTAAATATAAGTTTCTCTTCCTTTTATATTATAAATCACTAGTTACTTTCATCAAAGGAAACCATAAGATGTATATTTTTCTTGTTAACCATATACCTAGTGACTTTTTTTTCCTTCTGAAGATCAACTTGACCTTTTATTAAAACAATACCACAGGGTAACTCATTGGTGTTGAGGAGAAGGGATAAGGCAGTAGCATTGAGAGAGAAGTAAATTGAGGTTTCCGACTTGTTATTGTCAAAAATGTATGTGGCTGAGTGGCAGCATGTTCAGCTAATTTCACACAGCAGTTACTTTGCTCTGTGACCTCTGTTTTCAAAACCTTGAATGCTTAACTCAAACTATATGAAAGCAAGTTATGTACATCTACTGAAAAAGATACCTTTCAAAGGCTCTCTGGCAAGTCATCAGATAAACTCCAGTTCTTCAGCTGCTGTTTGCTGAGCACTTGTGAAGGAGCATCGGCTGCAGAAAGAGCCTTTCCATGTGCCTGTACTGCAAACAGTGTTATGTTGGTACAGTAATGTGAGGGATTAAAATGCATAGATAGTTGAATGCATGAGATGTATGAGGCTAAACATACTGAATAATTATCTACACAATAATCAGAAGCAAAATACCCGGCATTTGAACAAGAAATGCTGGCCTCTTTTCTGTACAGACAAAAAATGAAACAAAATTAACTGGAACGCAATTTCAGATAGGCTTGGAGCCCTAAATGAAAGAAAGAAAAAGGAAAAGTTCACCAATTCAACAACTGAATCCAAAGCCTCCAGTAGGTTTCAGACTTAGCATGGCAGGATCCATGGAGAGTGGAGCCCAAACATTTTTTTTTTCAACGTTTGTTAATGTACTTTATAGCCATTGGGAAATTGTGGTAATCACCTTTCTTCTCATTAAGAAGTGACTCTGTAATGATACTCTCTGCTTCTCACATTATGTTGTGCAGATTTGGTAAAAAGCCTTCACTCCCCAACTTTTAGCATATGATTGCACTGCTTAGTGCTGTCATGAAAATAAATAGCAGCAGTTTGGGACTCATGCTGCTTTTCTGTTTTGTTTGTTTCTTGTGTTTTTCGTGTTTGCTGTTATTTCATTTTGACAGCCTAGATAGTATATGGGGTGGTTTAGCTAAGAAGAAATTGATAATTCATATTTTTTTATTAGCGTTCCTAAGGCACGTTGATCAAGTCATATTAACTGTAAAGACTGAGCAGTGATTAATGAACCCTTTGGAGAATGTAGGTGAGTTCTGCTTCACACTGCATACTGAATACAAGGACAACTACCAGCATTTTCAGAATGTTTGCTAACGCTGCATGCTTCAGTATCTGGGACATGTGCTAGGCCCTGTTAACTTAGATTCATTTTGTCAGACCATATGCCTTAAAAAAATTATTGCCAACCAGAAACACTGGTCATGGGATCTTAGAGTGTGTTCACTTCTTGAGTCTTACATTGAAAGATGCTGAGGACCTACAGCCCTGGTTCTTTCTTACTGCTGAGAGCTACTTCCCCTTGGGACTTCTGAAAACTGGCAGAATGTGTTGCCAGCCTAGTATCCAAAAATGACTGTTTGAGTCATTCAGCAGTAAGCACCCCGGGCACTCAACCAGGCTTCCTGTTCTGCATTTATGCAGTGTGTAATCTTATAGGGGTCTGGATCTGAGTGTCTTATGAGCTATGCAATAAACTAGATATTAATAGTAGTCATAACTAAGGAATATCGTTTGGCTGCTTCTGATTTCCTCATTTTCAAATCTTGTAGAGCTGAATGTAGAAATCCAGAGTCTCTAGACATCAGCCTCCATTATTTGAGCAGCAGGCCATTCATTGCAGTAGTTATTCAGTTCTATACACAGCACTTCCCCACGAAGTAAAATAAAAACAGTGAGATGGAAAGAAGATCCTCTATGCAGTGTCTATTGTTTCATTTGCTCAAATGGCATTTACAACTCTGTAGCACGCAATTGGAAATGAGGCCTCCTACTGCCAGGTCCTATGCAAAAATGCTGGAAGATACAATTTTTTCCACACAATTCTCTTATAATGAGATTGTCTGTAAAATTCATACTTGGGCACTGAGATTATCAGCAGAGCTTAAAGAGTGATTAGGAGATGCAAAATTGCCCAAGCCATCCATTTAAAGATCATTCAAAGATCACTCACAGTCACAAGATATATTTAAAATACGTAATTACTTAGGGTTTTTCTCTATTTGCCATCTTGCCTGGGGGATCAGATTTTTCATCTTTAGATCTTTAACCAGCTTGACGAAAGACTACTTCTTTCAAGGCATCTGAAGGTTATGTATAGCCATGTGATTGCATGACTTAGCTTTCAGACAGAAGAGCAGATATTACACTATTTAGCAATATGGAGTAGCATTATTGTCCTTTTAAATTGCTTTTCAGCACCCAGTGAAAGATTATATTTCTAGTAATTCTTCCTAAGAATATGAATGGACCCTCTTGTTGCTGCAATCTCAAGGAATGATAATGAGTCTTCTGTACAGCCATAGGGAGATCACATTTTGCAGGATGTGGGGATAAAACACTTCTTAGAGCAGCATGCTTGTGAGTGAATGAATGCGTCCTTAAGTAAACGCCCATGTTTTTTTCAGGGCCACATGTGTGTCAAAGCAGCACTTGCAAAATGCCAGCCATGATTCAGGCACTCTTATGACTCTAAAAGATTAAAAGTGAATGTTGCTGAGACCCATAAGGAAGTACAGTATGTAACTATCCTGCTTTTAATCTACTCTTGATGGCTCATCCACTGTGAGCAGCAACATTCATGATAGTGAAAATGGTGTCTGAGTGAATTTATTCCAAAATCTCCTTGGTGGTCTTGGTGTAGCCTGAAAGCCACACATGCCTAAATGGTAAAATGCGAAACCTCTGTGAGCATTTCCTCTCCATTGAGCCTGGCAGAGGAGACAGGCGGGCAGCACATGTGGACCTCCCAGCAGGTCTACAACCAGACATGCCAATGGCCACATACTCCAAAGCACGTAAGTCCTGGGTTCAAGGTCAGGACTTGGAGCCATGTGAACCTTACTTATACAGGGAAGGAGTATCCTGACTGAAGCTATGTTTTATTTCCATTCTCCAGTATGCAGTTTAAACCAAATCAGAAGATACTAAATTAATTAGACTAATATACCTTATTTCTCCTTCCAGAAATTAAAGTTGTATGCATACATCACTGTGTTAGCATTGTCCAAAAGATAAAAGATGCAGCCATACACTAGAAAATGGCATGTGTATGTTGGCATTTGCCTAACATATCAGTGAAGATGGAGCAATTCCAGATGAAACTTGGGATAAGCCCCCTTTGTTCAACTATGATCTTTTCTATAAACCTTAAATACTGTAGCCAACCAAAATTATATCGGCCTGATGGCTGTGCTAACCTGAGTTAAGATCACCCTTGGCCTTGGGATTTGGGTGGGAGGTTTTGGGGTGGGGTTTTTTTGAAGGGTGCATTAAAGAATCTAAATTGCTTTCATTCCTTATGGACAAAAGGAAAGCAATAGCAATTAGAAAAACTGCTAACAAAATAGAGAAGGCTACAGTTTTAAGATAAAAGACTTGAAAATCAGTGTGACATAATATTCCTGAGGTCACACCAGAGCACCCAGCAAGGCAAGGATTATAATGCAAGATGTCACTTTTCACAGTTTATTCATGCCTACAAAACATGTATGAGGGAGAGAAGAGAGAGAGAGAGGGGTGACTGTTTGATTCTTGAGCCTGTGTGGCTATTTCGTCACCAGTCTGTGGCTGTGTCTGCAGGTGTTCTGCAGGCAATCTGCAGTGATAAAAGGACCTTATGGGCTGCAGAGCCCATGTGGTATAATCTGTTCCCTGCAATAGTAAGCAGCAGGTAGCCATGAGGTTTCTAATGCCAGCAGAAAGCAGCCTGTATCCCAGGTAAAGTTTTCACAAGTGAAAAGTGGGTCTGCAAATTAGTCTGGCAGTTCTGGCCCTAGTACATATTTAGGTGATGTATTTATTATTTTTATAGTCATTGAAGTTTTGTTAGTGGAGAAATTCTGGAGTATCTTACTGTTTTTTTCTCTTAATTCAGTCTTACTTTTCTAATACCTCTTCAGTTCATGCACATTCTCCTCCTATCATATTTTCCTTCCTTTGCTGTATCTTCCTATCACTGTGTTTCTCCTTCAGCCCACCTATGTTCACTCTGTTCTTTCCACTGTCCTACCAGGTCAGGTATCTCATTAGTATACACTAACCCAGGTTTGTTGGTATGTACTGCATGCATATGGCCATGGCAATATGTGAAACCACAGGGTGTGATAGAGAAACTGTGTAGAACCACTTATTTATTTTTGTTGCATTGTGTTTATTATAATACTATGACACCTCAAGTAGAAAACTACTTTAACCCAGATGTGTTAAACTCACCTAGTTGTCCTTCTAGCTCTGCCATTATTCAGTTTTTATTGGTGCAGACAGACTGGAAAGTGGCTAGATCTGAAGGAAACATCATTAAATATTTTCACCAGCAGTCTGGCTGACATAGTGCATAATCCCAATTAATGAAATGACACAAAAACAGGCTTTAGGAAGCAGTGTTAGGCTTTAAGTACAACAGTTTTTTGTCTTCTATCACTTTTCATTCCACCTTGTGATCTTTTTTCAGATGATCACCACATGCACTCTAATTAGAAAAGTCTTCTGAGACTGTTGTTTTATCTGCATTTTTCCAGGAAAAAGCCTATGTCATGGCTCTTCTTAAATAATGCAGGATTGAAAAATCAAAAGGAAGATGATTAAGACAGTTGCACTAGTTTGAGTCAATCAATTAATTTTAGTCAATGCAAGAACCATTTGTGGGTGTTTTTCCTAAGTCATAAACAGCTGAAGCTAATTCAGTCTATTATCTGTTGTTAATTTAATTTCAGATTATCAGTCTACTTTAGCTAAATCAGTACAACCAAGTCAGAGTAAAGAGATGAGTAGGTAGACATAAAGCTTGGCCAGTTGTACTCTTCTATAAAGCATGAGAATCATTGTTGAGATTCTGAAGGTAAATAAATGCATAAAGTATTAATCTTTTCCCATTTAGGCCATGAGGAAAGTTACATTGATCAAAATTGGAAGAACGCCAGCAACAACAATAATGGATTAGAATAGTTGTGCGAAGACAGATCTCCTTCTTAGTTCCTGGCTTTGGGAACAGCTAGCTACCTCAAAATAGGTTTTTTTTCCTTTTCCATCCCCCCACCCTCACCCCTCCTCTTCCTTCCAGCACGAACTGTTTACAGAGGGGTGCAGCAACCCAAGCTTTCTGCTCGTTCAAAGAAGAGCTGGTCTATACAAGGCTTCTTATTTTGTTCCCCTTTGTAAAACCTAACTTTTAGTCTAATTCAGAGTGTTTCAGTGGCTTTCAGGAGGCTTTCAGTGGTTTAGATCAGGCTCACAGATTCTATACCATACAACAAAAGCCATTTTCAGAATTCTTTAGGGTATTTTTCTCTTTTGTATCAATGGGCTTTTTTTGGAGGGCAGATCCTGAGATCTGGGGAGTCTCTTTCTAAATGGCTGAAGGCTTGGACAGAAATCAGGGGTGGGGGTGGTGAAAGGAAGACTGAAGAAGGAGAGAAGCCTTTTGTGCACATGTTATTTCCTTCATAAGGAGGAAAAAGAAGAGGATATTAAAGGATAAGATATTTGAGGAGAAAAACTTAAGTAGGGGAATGGGCATGCTTTAGTGCAGAACAGAAAGGAGGGAGCTTGGCAAGAAAATATGAAGGAGAACAAGACTACTGAAAAGGCATCCACATAGAAAACAGTTGCCCAAGAAAAGAGGTAGATTGCAGCTCATGTATGAGTAAATACAGAAATTACAAATTTAAACAAATTGGTAAGTGTAGTACATAGTGAGTGTAGTGTAGAGCATAGTGAGCGCAGTTCTTCATTTGTGGAGTAGCTAGAATAACTTTACTAGACTTCTCTGTTCATTTCCTCTTCAACTGCTAATAAATTTGTGTCATACCAGCTGTACCTTAACCAAAAGATCTGATTTAAAATGCAAAGTGGTCATAATGAAGGCAGGAGAGGGAATAATGGGTCTATGTTCGTGGTTCCTTGCGTGTGTAGTTGACTGGGTCCCATGATTGTGTCTTGTGGTTTTATTACAGACAGCTAAAGCATGATCCAGTAGATGAGACAGATTAAGAAGAGCTTAAGGCTTTTCCAGATAGCTTAACTCTTTCTTAAAGGTGGCCACTTCCTGTGTAGAAATCTTCAGAGTTTCCGCTCCACGGGTGAATGTTAATACCCAGGACTATTAAGTTTTGCCTCCATTAGTTCCTTTAAACCTTGGCTCTTCAGTAGTGTTGATCAGCCATCTGCTGTGGACATTACTGGGAGATCCAAGCTCAAACAGAAATACCTGGGCTGTGAAGCTGTGCTGGTTAACTAGTGCATGAAGGCTACAAGAGAGAAACAAACTATCTCTCTTTCTTTTTTTATTTTTTCTTTTCAGTTCATTGTAGTTCCTTCTTTCTTGATGCGTGTGTGGGGACACCTGACAAGAAGCACTCTAAAAGCTGCTGGTGTTCTGGAGATGGTGTTTATGGACCCTAACCATTGGTATTAGCAGCCAGCTGGGTCAAATGGCACAGACCAGACTGCTCTTGTTTTCTGAAGGTGTTTTCATTTATAGGGATCATTAGTGCAACTTTATGCTCATTGAGGAATTCAAACAGTGAAAACTTGGACTGCTTTCATAGCTATTTACATTAACAGTGTCTTTCAGTTTTTTCCTTCTCAGGACTTTAAGGAGTGTGACAAACGCTTGGTAGGTCAGCCTAGCAATGCTTTTCTACAAATGTTTGGCAGCTCTTGAAAATCTGAGTCATGTCCTTTCCTGTTTCCAAGTTTCACTCCCTCTTGGTACCTCCCCACTCCAGCAGTACCCATGCCTACCTGCATACCACAAAACATTGCACATGCTATCCTAAGTGATCTCTCCAAATGTTACAGTATTCTGAACAGTCAAGGTCCATTTTTAAGCAAAATCTAAATAAATACTGTGCTTGCTTCCCTTGGTTTTTTGAGGGTTTGTTGTTGTTAGTTTGTTCTTTAGTGATTACATTCATATGAGCCAACTAAAATGAATTTTGAACCAAGATGCTGCAAATTCAGCTGTAAATTTTCCTACAAAATTGCTGCAATTAATTACAAGTAACTATTGCAAGTAATTACAAATTAGCAAATTTACAGAATCAAGATTTGCTTGTAGGCAACAGAAGAACAGGACAAACAGATGAACTTATCAAGCATACTTAATTAGCCAAAAACTGTGCTATTACTTCTGATAATTAGGTTTGGGTCTTTTGCTTTTTACATAATAAATTTTTGGCAGATTTGTTACTGACAATTGACCATACTGTGTTTTGTAACAACACACGTAGCAAGATAAACCATTAGATGCAGTTGAGCCTCTCAAATAAATAGTAGAAAAATTATAGTGTATGTATGAATAAGTTCGAGGTTTGTTTTGTTTTGTTTTTTTAACACTGTTGTATCATGGCCATTTTCCCCCACACCTGATAAAGCACAATCATCAACCCGAGTAAGTGTGAGTCTTGCCATCCTGCATAGGTGAAACCTGAAAAGAAACCTATATCAGTTTTGTCAAAATTAGGGTGGGGAAGAAAAGTCCATGGACTGGATACCAATAATTGTTTATTTTTTTTTTTACATTGGTAAAGTCTATTCCTTTTCTGCAGGCATAACTATCAAACATACTGATCAAAGAAGTGTTTGCTTACTCCAAAGTGGGTATCCTTCATCCTTAATTTTTCTGCTTTACATGAAGAAAAAAAATGGTTTCTGAAAGTTCATAGTATATAATTTAAACACATGCATAGAAGTAGAATTGTTTTCAGCCATAGACAAATACCAGGATGGTCAAGCCTGCATTTTGTTTGCTCAGTATTTAAATCAGCTTGGCTGTCTCTTTATTGCCTCTGAGGACTGTAGATACACTTTATCTTAAAGATGCTGGTAGAGTAATTAATCTGATCATGTCTCTGTTGAATTCCATTTTATGGTATTTGAGTGTAAGAAATTCTTTTCTAGTCAAAGATATGTGTTGGTTGTTGTTTTATATTTTTTTCCTCGTTTTGTTTAGGAAAAGCTGGTTTTGCTCAGTCTAACCGGCTTAACAGCCAAGCATTGAATCTCCAACATTCTCAAGAAAACTGATCCCTAAAAAAGTGCTAAAGTAGTATGAAACCAGCCGTACCAGTGGTCATACTAGATACAGTTTTGCAAATATCCACATGTGATTTTCTCAAAAAAATTTTAATTTTTTTTTCCTTTAAATATCTTCTGCTCTCATAGCTAATGTTTTGGGAAATGCATATATTTTTCAAACCAGATTTTAAATTAATAAGAAGCTTTTCCTCTTCCAACTAGCCACTGCAATATCTGCAGACAATTATTAATTACCTCTTCTTCTTGTATTTGCCTGTCTATCTTTCCAAAGACTTGTATTTGCCTGTCTGTCTTTCCAAAGACTTGTATTTGCCTGTCTATCTTTCCAAAGACACAATTCTGATGCTTTCCAAACCAGAGGCAGGAAGAGAGAAGAGTCAATTCCTGTCACAGATGACTTTGAAAATCAACATTTCTGTTTTAATTCCAAACTGCTAAGCTCTCCACAGAACCGCAATCTGAAAAATGTTGGCTTGCTGATTTCAACAAATTAGGACTGAGGAAGATTAAGAAAATGTGGTCTTCCAATTTCAAAAGCCACTGCATTTGCCATAGAAGCTGGAGCTTGTTTGTTCATTTCCTTTCAGCCCCTGTAGTGGGATGGCAGGAGAGGGAGGGGAGCATCTGAGATTCTTTGATTTCTAGGCTATTGGGGGCAAGGAATCTGAAAATCCTGGACACTCCTTCCCTGGTGGGCTGCCAGGATTGGGCTCCTAATATTCCTTACTTTGAAAGAAAACAAAATCTGCTAAAGAGGCTGACTGCAGGCCAAGACACTGGAAGCACTCCCCAGAGTCCGTCTGTGGAACTGAGGATCTCTATGAGTAAATCAGAGAGAGTTTAATCAGGATCCCAAGGGAAGGAAAAGTACCCCCTTGACTTTGATCTAAACTGTATTCATTAAAAGTTCACTAACAACTATAACAGTAGATGAGGAAAAGCAAGCAGTCTGCGTAACAGTAGCTGAACATCCCAGGGAACACTGGCAGCAGTGACTGGCTGCAAAGTAAGATGCAGCTAATACGAGTCTTCTCACAGAATTTCTGCCTCTTGGTGTCTCACAGTGACATCACATCTGTACTGGCTTAAAACTAAACTGATCCCCCTCCTTAGTTTTTCAGCTACAGCTTGTCCTGATCTTCTTATTCCTAAGCTCTGAAATGCTTTCAGAGTCAGCTGACGGTTGTCCACAGGACACAATGATTGCAGCAGCTGAATACTGATCTGGATCATGATGTGTCTGAACTGAACTGCCTTGTTGGCCCAAACTATTTTTTTCCAGACACTTTGGACATAAATTGAAGTTATTGTCAAAAACCAGGTAATGTTTTTTGAAAAAATTAACTGAAGCACAGTTTCAAAAAAACCAAACCAAACCCTTTTCAAAAGTTGTGGGCTTTTCTTAACTCACCCTTTTTATTTCCCTTCATATAGCCATGTCTTCTTCCTCTGTCTTTGCTTACTGGTGTTGAAGACCTGAAAAATCAAGACGTATGTCATCATTTATGTGGAGCAGTTTGGTGTCTTGGTTCAAGCCATGACTATGCATGTGTTTTGAAAAGGCCAAACAAATCACCTTTTTTGATTGCAGAAACCAAAAGTTTCTACTTAGAGTGGCACATTACATCATTCAGTTATATTCACTAAGCAGAAGCTTCTTAACACTGAAAGACATTTTGATATATCTTAAGAGAGCACTCTTAAATAATCAGGCAAGTTCTAGTAACAAGTGATAGTTAATTTGATATGAAGGTTTTAGTAATGATCTGTTTTGCAGGCATTTTAGATGGAAGAAAACCTGTTCAGAAAGCAGGCTGTGTTACCTACCATGCACACTGAAACAGTGTCTGTTCACAAGCAGACACAGCACTGGATTAACAGAAGAACAGCCTGTTGGAGAAGAAAATTGGAAACATGGGAGAAAAAAGGCAAAGAAGCCCAGCTTGGAAAAGGTAAAGTCATGTAAGTCCTCTCTGAAAATAAGTCTTTAATCTTTGGTATGACTTCTGCAAAGACCACCTCTGCTTCTGTCAAAAAATTAAAGTCACATAACTACTGCAGTTGTTAGTATCCTGTGCTACTTGACTCTTCTGCACAGGTCACAGAGCCTTCTCTCCAATAAAGTGGACCTTTATTGCAGAATCTGGACCATAAATGTTCCAGATTCTGCTCTCAAATCTCTCTGTCATTATCTCTGTTACGCTCTATTGTAAATCACTGTGATTGCTTGCCAGCAGCAGTGGCGCAATAGTACTGAGGTAATTGTAATGTTTATGGTCATGACCCTTCAACATGAGAAGAGTTAGAAGAACATATCTACTTGTGGGATGTGGACTCTACTGCTGATTTTGGATCAAACTTTCTGTCACCTAAAGGTAGATGTTTACTTTATAAAGCATTCTCTGGTTTATCAATTCAGCTCTAAGTATATGTTTAAGCAAATCTTACTGGCAACACTTCCCCAAGGCTGGCTTTGTTTGCTATGGGGGTACAAGGCTAATTCCTGGCAGCTCCTACCACGCACGGTAATGGGAAATCCTTAACAGAGCTATTTATTTTGGTGGGATTGTTTTGAAATAACTATCGCATATGTACATTAGAATTGATTTAAATAGAGACTTCTGACCACCCCAAATACTGTGTTACCCAAATTGGTCTAGCTCATGGGACAACTGCATAAACTGGCCAAGTGAAGCTATTTGCCACAGGTAATTTCATTCTGTAATTACCTTTTCCTTCTTCCTATATGCCTGCAGGGCAAGGATCTGCTCTGGTTCAGTTACATTCATAAGAAGGTAAAAGGGTCTTTTGTAAAATGGAACTTCCCAATTACTAAATCAGAAAAGAAGAAAAGAAACAAAACTAAACAAACCCCAAAAAATCTTTAGAAGAAAAAAAAGTGATTGCTAAAATAGGCAGTGAGGTAGATTCTGCTTTTAGCTGTGAATAATTGAAGGGCAGTGCCCGGTTTTCTCTGCTTCTGTTGCAGTGACAGCTGGGCTTCACTTGTACTTCCTGGAGATAAGATACTTCCACATGGTCATATCAAGTTCAACAACCAGCTCAAAAGCACAAGTAATGATGCAAACATCTGCTCTGTCAGGGATAGAGTAATATAACTGAAAGCTACTTAATTCTGGTTGTATTTCTGTGAGAGAAGGTGTGAGTTTGCCAGCTTTTCTTAGCTGTGTTACTACAAGCACTGTCTTGTTACAAAAAAGCTCTTTCTTTATGTGTATTTTTAAGTATTCTGACTTAGCCCTTCCATGCTTTTAAGGAAAGAATGAGAAAGGTGAAATGCATTTGACTTCAAATGACGCCAATTACATGGGATGAATCCTACCCTATGAAGAATGGCCATGCAACTTTGCACGGTGAGTTTGTTGTTCAAAAATGTCCATAAAACATTTCTTTTATAACCCACCAATTTATGTTGTGCCAAGGGTCCTCTCAAGTGCTTTATTACAAACTTGAAGATTGTAGCAACAGGCCAAAGGACAATGTGCCACATTGTGCTCCACAGACAGGGGCAGAAAGCATGGCAAGGGTACCAACAAGTCTTCAGGTTTCTGCTGTGGCAAGGAATTGATTAAATTCAGTCAGTTTGTATCTCTTTGTTCTCCTGGTCCATTCTCAGTGTAACTCTTCTCTGCATCTTCTCCAAAACTGCTTTCTTCTCCAGGATGAGAGCACAAATCATACACTGTGTTCTGGGGGAAGCACTAGAGAGAGTTTTGTACACTCACATTAGTGCTTCTCTGCCTCTACTAGAGAAATACTATCTAAGGCATGTCCTCCTTTTCTGTGAGTGGTTGAAGATTTATTTGTTGTTTACTTCAATCATCTTTTGCATGTTCTAGCTTATTTGACTTTTGACAAAACGGGCCTTAATCCTACGCGTATCTATCTCTACACAACTGGCTTTGTTGACCAGGATTGTTTACTATTTCTGACTCCTGAGAACATCTCTGTAGTGTGTATTTTCCCATTTATTCTGGTCTAATGTGTTTCCCAGTAAGAATTTTTTCTTGCTGGGAATATATACCTTGGAATAGTTTTTGTATCTTTGATCTAGATATATTCAAATCTCCCTCCATAGTCAAGTCTGACAGCTTTCAGTCCAGGTAAATTTGCTTCTGAGTTTCCTTAATTTGACAGTTTTCCCTTTGCATGTGTTTGTTATTCTGTCAATGGAAATAGAAACAGTTGCTGAGTATTCAGCCCAATGTAATTTTCTGTGACCAGTTCTTTTTTAGTGTCTTCATTGCTTTCTAATTTGGGGTTGTCTCTTTTTGTCTCAGTGACTACTGAGAAAGAATCTGGGAGCTATCACACACATGGATAGCTGGGTCCAAGTTTATTATTAGAAGCATTTGTTTCCCAAATAGTATCTGAGAAATTAAAGTTGGCCATGGCACAATTCCCAGTAGTATTTCTATAATAACATTTCAGTGACAGACCTCTTCTTGCGCCATTATATGTTAGCTGCAGACAAGAAAGGCCAGGTTTCAATGATGTGTCCAAATCAAAAACAACAACTCCCCAAAAAAACAGAGGCTGTGAGCAGGTGGCTTGGGCTGCTGGAAGTGGAGTTTCCTGTTTCTGTACAATGGGGAATTTTATGATGAATTAAATGATGGTGAATTAACTGACAGATGGTTTTTAATAAATTGCAAAAATCACTTGATGTTTTCCATTTGAAAACTGAAACATTGAAATAGGAGTATTGTACTAAGATTGCACATGGCTTGAATATTAGCCTGCTGATCATATATATCCACATGGATCAGGACAAGCTTCCATTTGGAACAGAAGCAGAGCAGTAAAAGAGAAAAGTCTGATGTATGTTCTCCTCAGTTACAGAGACCAAGCCAGTCTTTTCTGCCATAGGGTTTCTCTGTTCAGCTTGGAGTGCTGTGAAGGGAGGATTATTCTTTCTCCCATGCCACCAGCCCAGTTTTGTGTGGGTTCCTACTGATTCTTCCAACCTGTGGTAAGTGACCATTTGCTCACTAGCAATGGCCATTACCTGGCAGGAGTTGTAAGTGGGTAAGTCAGTCATGGGAAGAAATGTATTTAAAATTTTCCCACATTTTACTTACATCCAAGACTTTGAGTGCAACTTGAAGTCTTAAATGTAAGAAGCATGCAAAGCACTCTTCTTCTCAGCCCATGCCTGCCTCATTGAAATTAGCTTGTTCTTCACATATGACAAGGCTTGTAGCAGTTTGACATAAAATTTCTGACTTACAGTGGCTCACCTAACTTCTCACCCTCCTTCTCCCTGGAATCCAATCATAGCTATTTGCATTGCTTTTATAGCCCTGTTTTGTGTACTGACTTGCTATTTTGACCATATTTTCAAGTAAAGACCCAGTCTGAAGAGTAGCTGGCAGAAAAACTGTGCACCTGTTCCCAGATCTTTGGCAGCATACCAGTAAAGGAATCCAGGCCAGTTAACACTGGCCAAAGAAGTGGGCCAAAAGTTTGAAGTGAAAAGGTTATATATCTGAGAGCTGCAGTAGCTGCCTGAGCACTTGTAATAATGACTTGGCTGTGCAGGTGAAGCCAGCAGGACACAGGACAAAAACTTGGGGGTCTGCAGGCCAGAATGCAGGCTGTGCTATGGGGAGCCAGTGGGAAAATCAGCAAAGTCTTTTTCATAATGTGCACAGAGAAAGAAACTGGGCATTAAGCTGTGCTTTAAATGGCAAAGGCATCTTACATGCAGGCCTCTCCTTGGAAAGGAGACAAGGAGAGTGGCTCATGGTACGGGACTGTCGGACTGACAGAGCTATCATAAAAGGGCAAATATTTAATCTTCCAGAAGCAACTTATGTCAGTTCTCCCAGCACACAAGGCCAAGTGGGTAGGGACCCAGAACCACAGGATCAAGGACTGCTTGTTCTTTCTGATCTCAGAGCCCTCCTGCATGTGGCACTAGGGCTGTAACCTAGCAGCAGACTACAAATAAAGGTCTCCCACCGCCCTGCCACCCCCCTCAGCTGGTTACTCTCTTCCATGCACCCCCCTACCTTTCTCCTTTTTCCAGTCTTCCCTTGTGCCAGATGCCACAGCCAACATCCTCTGGGAACAGCAGAGCACTGCATGCCTATGAGCTACAGGGAGGAGACTGCTGTGTCTCAGGCAGATGGGTAGGAGAACTGGATCTTGAGAGGTTTGTCTCCTGCCAGGAGAGGAAGCAGCAGTTCTTTCCTGCCTTGCTGCGTTCAGTGCTGTGAAGCTTCAGTTTGGGTTACCCTTGGATACACATAGAGGTGGAGTAACACAGTATACTGACATCCATTGGGAAGATGAAGGGACAAGTGGAGGACTTGAGTTCCATATGACAGTGTAATTAGATGGAAACAAGGGAACAACTGGTGGGGTGAAATCTGAGGTTTAATGTTGCTCTTGACCTCGTGGTAACGACAAGATGCTCAGGACACATTTTCTGTAATTTTTCCAAACCTTTTCCCTTTTCCTTCCCACTGTTTTATTTGCAATGCTCTTCAAGTGGGTGTGCTTTGACATATTTCTTCCTCTGCATATGCCTAATGAAACACAAGAATGCTTAGTGCCTATTAGATAATGCATTTCTTTATGAGTTTGTAGATGCTCGCATATAAACACAACTTACATTAAGGGCCTCACTTTGGTTGGCAAATAGCACTTCCTAATGTGCTCGCCCCTCCAGATGGCATTTTACTGGAGTAAAAATAAAGGGAAGCTGTCTCAGCCTACCTGGATTACCTCCTTGACATTTCCTTCCATCGTTTTGTTTACTGGTGTCCTGTCTCCCAGATGGAGTAAAAGAGCACTGCACACAGGAAGAAAGCACTCTGCAATTCCCAGAAAAGGCAGGTCCTGGGGACTCACAAAGAAGTCACAGCCTAATCTAGTTCTTTGGTTGATCAGGTCTTGAAAAAGTGACCTCAGACTACGTGGGGTTTGCATGCTGTGAGCTCGTGACAAACACTGTGGGTTCTGATGAGATGTGCTACAACCACTAACCAGATTTTTTAAAGCTCCTGAGACAGGCTTCAGGAAGTTGTCTCCTGGCAGAGTCTCTGGAAGAAATATCATGTAACCACAAATTGGTGACTAAAGCTACATAAGGACTGGTGCTTACTACAACTGGAACTGTTGAAGTAAGCAGTTGAAGTGAAAAGCACCTGGGGGCAGCCCCGAGCACCTGAGCAAGGGGACTGAGGGAAACTCTACAAAACAGAGTTGTCCTGAGACAGGTTTTGGAGCTCAGTAGCAGAGATTTGGGCAGGTGTGGGACTCAGGGTGGTTCTCATGGTATGACATAAAGATTAGGATCAGACTGTGATGGTAGTAGTAAAGCTAGAAGTTGACTGGAGAAGGCATCAAAGAATCACAGAATATTCTGAGTTGGAAAGAACCTACAATGATATTGTGACAGTCTGTATTTCTATAAATATAATTAATTGCCAAAGTAATTAATGGTGACAGTTCTGTTGCATTTTCTAAGTTGCAGTTCTAAGACTGGAAGTGTATGATAGATATGGTGCATTGCCTACACACAGCTTGACTAGTCATCTTTCTTATTGGATTGGTGGGGAAATGTAACTTTTGTGATGCTGCAACTTTCCGTTCTCTTTATTTCTTGTTTTCTCCAGTTTTGATTTTCCCATGTTCAACAGTTTTCCCTTCCATTTCTTGTAATTTTCCTCTTTATTTTTCTCTGATTTTGCAAGCTTTGATAGAGGCCACAACATTTTCTTAGTTTAGTAATGACTCAGGAGGTACATGGTTTCTCCTGGAACTAAAATATGACTACCTTTTATTCAGATTTTAGTTATTGCTTTACATTTAAATGTTTATTGGGCTTTTATGTTTGGTTTGGGGAAAGGTTTGTGTCTCAGGAGAGTTGATTTTCAACCGAAAGAACAAATCTGTTGACTTTTTGGTCCCATGCATTGTATTTGCTTGCAGGAGCATTCATTTGACTTCCTGCTAGTCATCCATTTTGAAAGCTTTTTGAAAGATTCTTATTGTTGTCAAATAATTTGTTTGCAATTCACTACATCCCAATGATTCCTTATATTTTCCTTGTACTTTGTGCCCAACAAATTCATTGGTGTTGCAGATTAGTTACTAACTTCTTGCTTGTACAGATTATTTGGAAAACAACTAGGAATGAAACTTTCTTTTGCACTCTATTACTTGTTCAAATTGCCACTTGAATCCTTGAATTTAGTGCAACATATTTAGATGACAATGAACACCAGCCTTCGTTCTGTTGCTGGTGTGGGACAGCTACAATTGCCAGAAGAAACCAAAGTGAAATGAAATTACTGTAAATTAGATTATTACATTACTCGACCAATGTAGTGCAGTTTACTCCAGATAAAGGTGCATTCAGCTACCTTAGATGCAAAACTTTGTATTTCTTACAAACACTGCCTTTAATGGAAGGGAATAAAATCGTGAGGAAACTGTATCTCTTATGGACTTTGGGCTGCAATTGTGAATGCCCAGGTCTTCCTAGAGTTAGATGCCTTGTGCAAGACTCCGAGAAAAGTGACAAGCACATAACTTATACAGCTGTAAAATCAAATAATTTCTAAGTCACCACATGGCGCCACCACAGGAATGAACACTGCATGTTTCTAAGTTGCTTCAGAGGTGCATCAGTAACTTGAGTTGGGCTGTGAGCTGCGGCTCAGTCCTACCCACAGCACTGAGGGCTTCTTCCCCCTATATTGTTCAGCCTGCACAAAGATCCCTGCTGGACTCTTACCAATACCCACCTTAGCCAGTGTGAAATTACCTCACACCCATGAACTCATGCACAAAAGATGCAGCTGCAGCACACACATCCTGTCTGGAACAGAGGCAGGAATAGCATCCATTTCCTCAAGGTTTCCTACACTCTTCTGTGGTGAATAGTCCCAACATCTTGTTCTGCAAAAATCTGGCACATCCTGAAAGCCCATCCTGTATTCTAAACAAAGACAAGGCCTTGCAAAATAAAGCAAGGCCAGAACAAAATAATACTGAACTACATAATTTAAGACTGTCCTGAAACATATGGGCAAGGGAATTGACATGAAGTCACAATATCAGTCTTCTAGTATATCCTAACTTCTGACTCCTTTGTTGTGCAACCTTAATGATTTCTTTTAATTGGTTGTGTGCCTATGATAACTAGGTGAATTGAAGGGTAAGGACTGAAGAGCTGACAGCTAATGAGAAAAAGATACAGCAGTGTTAAATAAACTAACCTTAGAAGGCACATAATTTAGGTATATACTTGGAAGAAGCTTGGTTTTGTAAAGGGCAGGATGTGAAGGGTGAAGACGTGAGAAACCTCGTGGGAGAGGGGGAAATGTACTAAGGTATTTTCAGCTCGACGGAAGACAAATTACAGAGGATTGAACTTTGGTTCTCAGCCCAGAACAAATTGAAAGTTATCTCAGCAGGCTAAAGACTGGGATAGTCCCTGAAGAATAGACAAAATTTCCCAGTTTTCAATCTGTTATTTTTCTTACTTGTACGCATAGGCTGTAAAAAACTGCTGCTGAGAACAGAATCCACCTCTGGTCATTCCCGGTGATAGCCATCAAAAAGCAGGAGCTGCTCTTCCAATAAAGGAAGCACCTCGTTCTGATACAATGCTAAAAATATACTGTGTGGTCACTGAAGCATCATATAGAAAATGCTCAGATTGGAAGTGGTCAGGATCATAAAGACAGAAACAGGAGAGGACAAATTATTAACAACCCCTTAGATTTCTTCTAGCATGATACACTGAGCGAAATACAGCATTAATACAACACAGGATTCCAAACAAAATGAGTTTCTCATCCTCTTTTTCAGAGGCAGAATTTTTTTTTTAATAGCAGGTCCAGCCCCAAACGGTTGGGTGCTGAGGTGCGGAGATATTTTCCAGGAGCCCCGTGACTCCCGCCAGCATTGGGTGGGGCTTCATTTTGCTCCTGGCAGCAGCTCTTCAGGGGGTAGTCCCATCCCTGAAGGCTTTCCCTGGGGTTTCACGGCAGGGGGCAAAAGTACTTGGGGAGGGAGAATCCTGCCCCTGAACTAAGTGCAGGGGCTCTCAGGTTGCTTGGCTCACACCACCAACCCCCCGCGAAACACACACGGTGACTATTAGTTTCATAATGAGATGGTAATGCCTGGAGGCTGGAGGGGTTCGCTGCCCCCCGGTTTGCGGGTCTCCACCCCCTCTCGGGGCGGGGGAAAGGCTGCAGCCGCCGGCCGGAGAGGGGGGAAGAGAGGGAGGACGAAGAACACTGGCTGCGGCTCCGCGGGGAAGTCGGTCAAAAAAGGCAGACTCATTACTGAGGGGAAGACGTAGCACCGCTTGATCTCCACGTGAGTGTCTCCTCTCCCGGTAGGCTTTGGTATAAACGGAGGAGGAATTTCATCAGGCTCGAGCCAAATAACATTTCTGTCTAAAACACAGAACGTGCTTCCTCCTACGTTTTCTCTTGTAGATGGGGCTTAGCTGAACAAGCCCTCCTCTTAAACCCTGTCGTAAGCACTACCATGCGGGAACCGGGCTGGAGCTGCCAGAGGCCGCAGCAATAGCGTGGGCGGCCCTGAGCAAAAGCGACGAGTTCTCTCCTCTTCTCTGGGATGATTTAAAGATAGAATAAGCTGCTCTGTTGACAGCCGGTAAGTGAACACTCCTGCTTTATCAAGTGTAGCTCTGTAAACCCGTGCACAGGCTGAGAGGATCTTATGGATGGTGCCTGAACCCACAGGACTGAGTGCGCTGGAAGTGCTTGTTTCCGAGTTTGCCGGCGTTTCTGCCGTGGGACATGTGACGATTGTCGGGAGAGGTTCCAGGGTTGGACGCGGTGGATCTCGGGGGTCTTCTCCAACCTTAATCATTCCATGATCTTCTCATCGGGCTTTTCCGTCCTTTTGGACGGGAAAGCTTCTAGCTTTAACCTCATGCAAATAGAGATGCATGCTTCCAGTTTTAAGATCTCCTTCAGGTGAATGCTGATGGCAGCAGTTGCCAACAACATTGCCATTCAATGTAAATTACCCCGTACTCAAAGGCAGAGCTGGCTATTCCAATGTATCAGCGTGTTCCTCGGTGAAAGCATGCAAGGAATTAAACTGAATTTCCAGAGGGATGGAGCCTGCCCCTACAAGCCTCCTTTGAAGAGGAGACAATTTTAATCGTCTTTTAAGAGCTGGTGAGATGAGGCGTCCCAGACCTTTCCCAGAGGTTCTTGGGAACTTTCCGGGGGAAAAAAAGTCTTAACACCGCGGCGTAGTCGGGAGCTTGTTCGTGGTGGGGATAAGCCCGACGCAAACCCAAGTGCGGCCGCCCCCCGCCTTCCCGGCGGCGCTTGGATGCGCCTGATGCCGCAGGCGGGCGGCCGACGCTGGGGACCGGGGGAGAGGCCCGGCTGAGGCGCTGCCCGGGGCCGCATGCGGGGCCGGGTGTTGCCCCCGGCGGGCGGCGGCGGCCGCGGGCAGCGCGGGAGGGTCCGGCGGGCGGCCGAGCGCCTCCGCGCACACAGGTAGGCGGCTCCGCGGGGCCGTGCGGGAGGGAAGGGGCCGCCCGCGTTTCCCCAGCTGCTCCTGGTGGGAGCAGAGCGGGGGAGCCGCCCGCCTCCCCCCGGCCTCCCGGAGCAGCCCCGCTCGCAGGCCGGGGCGGCGGGCGGAGCCGCCTCGGGGCCCCCCGCGGGTGGTGAGTGGCGGCGCGCGGGCGGGCGCGCCGGCGGGAGGCGAGCGCGGGGGTGGGGGATCGCGGGACAAGGGCGGTGGGGCCCGGAGCTCGGGGCTGGGGGAAGGTGGGTTCATGCGTGTAGCACAGCCCTAGGCAGGGGGAAGCTCCCGGTGGACCTGACAGCGACCCGTAAGTGAAATTACAGAGGCGAGCTGTGGCTTCTTCTAAATTGCCTTGGTCGGGTAATCCCACCGTTTTGCCATGGCTGCCGGTCAGGCAGGTTCGGATAAAAGATTGCTTCTAGGGAGGGTACCGAAAGGGGAGTGTCCTTTGAAAATGCCGAAGGCCTCGGGGAAGGAACAATGGCTCTGTGGGTAGACTCTGCCTTAAGCAATGTCAATCCACTATTTGCATTTTAGGAAAGAAACAAACCCTGGAAGCTTTATGTCCGCTGTATTTTTTAAACTGTTTGGATTGCTATTTGGCAGTGGGGGTGGTGTTTCTATTTTAGTTAGAGCAAGCTGTGGGATCAGTCCTGCTGTCCTTTCTCAAAATTTCCAGGGAGATGAGCAGCTGGTCTATTGAGATTTGTGTCTGTTGTGTTGTTAATCAGCTGAAACTTTCTATCCAGTTTTCTTCGCTTTTTGTCTCTTTCTTCACCCACGTTCTGCTAAGCATTTTTTTGCATACAGTGTGGTTGCAGAACTATTAAGAAAAGAGCGAACTTCATAATGGGATGAGATTACTTGTTTTAACGTCCTAATTCTATTGCATCTGAACCGTGTAAAAACGTTATATGTAAAAATACATATAACATTGCTTTTGGAGCGTGCCATGGTACTAGACTGGTCACTCTTAAACTGAAAGAACTAAATTCAGAGAGGCGTTGAAGGAAAAGGAAATGTGCATGTAGCAGGGTTTTCTACCCATCAACATGCAATACTCTTATCTGACTAGGTCTCAGAAGTGGTATTTCTGAAACTAAAATAATTTTCTTTCCACATGTAAAATTTAATCAGCTGTAGCATTATTCTTCATTTCGCTTAAATAAATCTACTTACCTTTTTTCCCCAACCTGATGCAGTGCCTGCTTGTTTAGCTCATTTGTCTCTGCTGAAGTAAAGTAGTCCATTAAGTTACTCTTAGGCTTGCAGCTGTTATTAAAGGAGCAGACCTAAAGGTGGCTACGTCTCAGGTCTCCCTGAGGGTCATATTGACTTTAGAAGATCCCTCCTGCTTGTGGGATGTATGAATCTTTCCCTGAGTTATGAGTCGCCCAGTGGCCTTATCCCTCCTTGTTCAAAAGTAGAACGAAAAGTTTGCTCTGGAAGTATTTGCCAGTTGGGGAAATGCCCACGGGAGCAGCTGCAGAGGGGCAGTGTTGGGGCACTAAAACCTGAAAGCTGACACAAAAATCAAAAGTACCTAAGTTATAAAGAGATGGGGAAATAGGTGAGTTACAGTGTTGTGTCTATACCAAGGTGATTGACAAGACATTGTGTTGATGTGTGTTGCGTGTGCTGCTAAATTACGGTTTTAGCAATTACCCAGGGGAGTTGCCTCAGGAGGGAAACACAGCAGGTGATGTGGTGGCGGTCTCCGTCGCAGCGGGAAGAGCTTGAGATGCTTCTCCTTTACCCCCTCATCTAGACTTCGATAGCTTACAGGCAGAGGCAGTTTCAGAAGATTTTCAATGATTGATTTCTTTCTTAAGTGCTCATTTTTTAATGGAAGCTGATATGATAGCTCATTTGTGCCATTAGCGCTTTTATCTTGAGCTTGCTTTCTTTTTTGGTTTCTGGGCATGCTGTGATTAATATTTCTTGGTAAAGGTTTGGTTTATCTTCCCAAGACAGGTTTCAAAAAGTTCTCATAAACCTGCTTTGGCTGATTTGTGGTTTTCTTCTTGCTGTTGCTTCATATGCTCCTCGGTGTTGATTCAAGAACACTGGCCTGGAAGAGGATGTACTCAAATGGATCATTTGAAGATAAAACTTGTGAGACCACCATGAGTCTCCATGAGGGTGTCTACACCATTGACTCAAAGGGGTTTTTGAGGAAAGGCTCTTGGGGTTTTTTTTTTTTTTTCCCTCCACAGTATAGCTTGAGCTGTAGCACAGGACCTTGATTTGTTTGTCTTAGTAGGTTAACATCAAGGTTGTTTTACTTATAAGCATGAACGGTTGTTTTTGCTTTGTGTATGATGTGAGGTACTCTGCTGTGGCTCCCTAGTTAAATGCATTTTAGGAATGGGCTCAAGATTAATTGAAATACCTTTTTTTACAGACAACTTTCCCTATAATGTTTACACAGTTTTAACTAAGTCAGTTGAAGTGTGCACTGTGTGTTGAAGAGGAGTTTAGTGTTTCAAGCTTATGACATGTAATTTGTTATTAATTTGAATAATTTATTCATCAATTTCTCTGGCCTTATAGGTAAGGTAGTAAATACTATTGTGAAACTAATTTATGGGGTAACTGAATGTACAGGATGTTTTCCTTTTTCAGAATCTCTGTTTTCTATTATCAATCTACTCAAAATACCAGAAGCTTTGCAGCAGAATAAAAACCTTCTGAACTTCCCGTTTAATCCAGTTTCTTCTACTTTTGCTATGTTACATATGGTTGCTTCTGTACCTATTCACGGTCTTCAAGGGAAATGAAAATGGAGTTACTCTTACGTATTATTTGCTGTATGAATTTCTTCAAGTGTTAAACCTTTCCTTTATCCTTCTTCTCCAGAAGACCCTAAAATCTTAGGTTTTCCTGATTTTATGTGTATTGAGGTCTGGAGGAAAATAAGATGTGCAAGCTGTTGTTTTCTTTATAAGTCACCTTTCAACAGCTCTCACTTTGCAGTTTAGTGTATTAATTACTGATACCAGTAGCTGCTATTTGTACAGAAAGGTTGAAAAGTGATAGGCAGTATTAGCTAGTGTAGGCTGTGAAGCAGAAATAGGGAACATGTGGGTTGCATGCAGTGTCACCACCTTTAGAAAAATGGATTGAAAAAATTCAGATACAGAATGTTGTAAAATACTCTGCAGCAGTGCTTCCTGCTGTGTTCCGTACCAGTTATCTTAAAATACCATGTCCTTTTTAAGTTGTCTCAATGGCAAAAGAGAAGCCTTGGTATCCCATGAGGAAGACCCTTTACAGCACTGTCAGAGTGAGCAAATTGTGAGTGTCTCAGGATAATATCCAAAGTTTGTGTGGGACTAAGTTACCTCTGCTCCCAACCCCAGCAGCAGCAGTAAAACTGGAGTATGCTGTGCCAGAGCTGTTTTTTATGTTCTAGTGTAGATGGAAGATGTAGGAAGAGCAAGGCAAAAAAATGGAGTATCCTCCACTTGCCCTGACGGGGAAGAGAAGGCTGGAAAACCTAAGGAACCAGTTGATCCTCCCTCCTGTTAGGAGGGCAGGGATGGAGTAATCTAGGAACTGGTTTTAATAACAGGCAGTGAAATGAAGGTCTGTCTTAATCACTGAAGTTCATAACATCTGTTGATTTACAGTGCAAGTTTCCATTCCCCACACTGCAATATTGCTTTTCTTTTGGGCCACTAGCCAGTAGGAAGCTTTATTTGTGAGGTGTGTGGCTAGCAGTCTTAGATTTCCACAGACTTTTCTACTCACTTCCAGAATAGTTTTTAGCCCTTCTTGTGAGCACACAAAGGATGAACTGCTTCAGAGCTTAGAAAAGTTCTTTGTTAGACTGGATCTGCAGGCTGACATTTGCATTGCAGTGGTATCCAGACACTGCTTGTTTTCCCTGTTTCTCAGAGTCCTGTGGCCAGCAGCGAAATGAGAATGGTGTGAGCTTAGCCAAAGCCTTAGCAGAGGTAGGCAGAGGAAATGTGGTGGCCATTTAACAGTCAATACAGAATGTCTGTGTGTGTATAAAATACGAATTACATCGTGTATAAGGGGAGAAGTCCCTTTCTCAGGGTAAGAAAGAAATTAAAGTTGGTTTTGCTATAATATTTTTTTCTTTTTTTGTCATGTAATTGTAGGCTACCATAGCTCCCTCCTAGGCAGCTAATTTTTGGAGGTGGGTTGTGCTGACAGTTTTTTGCCAACATGATGATGTGTGGGGGGGGGAAATGACCTGTTCGGGGACAGGGCCGTACAAGCATCCAAGCATAATGCAACCTGTGGGTTTTTCTCACTGCAGTGAAGAGAGATGTGTTCGCTGCCCGGGAGCTGTTGTTGCAGAATGAAACCTTGTTCATCATTTGGCTGTTAAAATAGGTATTTTCTGCTTCTCTGAAGTTATGGAACCTGCCAGTCTCTAATCATCCACCAGTGTCACATCTGAGTACCCTGGAATCATAATCTCTGTCTCTGCGGTGCTTTGGGTAGTCTGAAGTTGGTATGTGGGACTGAGATAAGGAGGAGCTTAGTGGTGTAGATGGGAGATACGCTGTTATGTTTGTTTGAGCACAACATTTGCACAAGATTAAATGGAGCCTTAATATTAAATCCACTTGGTGAAGCTTGGGAACAAGTTAGGATTTGTCCAGATTGCTGAATGTGCACAAGGGTTGCTGGCATGTGGTAGCTAGTCTTGATTGTGCCCCTTGTGTAGACAAGTTATTGTCTTCTCATTTTGTATCTGGGAAAAGCCTAGGCTTGATTTTTTTTTTTTTTTTCCTACAGGAAACTGTTATGGGAAAACTACAGCTAGCTTTGCTTGCCCAAATATTTTGCAGTATTTAATAAGGCAGAGTGACACTTGCCTCAGCTGAGAAACTGGAGTGCTCTATAAACCTGTCCTTCACCCCCTCCCAGTTTTATAACTACCCATGGCAATTTCAATTCTCCATTCTCAGAAAGTTGAGATGTGTGCGTATGTGTGGACAAGGGAAATGAAACACAAAATAGCCGTGGCATGCTGTCCCTAAATATCATCTCCTGCTGCCCCTGCCTGAGACAGAACTGGGCTAGATGGACACTGGTCTGACATAGCAGAGTGTTTCTTGTGCCTTCATTGCTCACCTTGTGCTCTGGAGCACATGCCAGGTGTGTAAACTAGGTTTTGAGTAGCCAGATGATTAAAATGCTAATCACTGTACATACAATTTGTACAGTTTCTCATGAGTGACTGCCTTTTTTTGAAGTATGTGTTAAGGAAATACTGTTACTTCATTTTTATTGAAGCAACTTGAATAGAATAGTTATTTTCATTCTTCTGTGTTAATGGCACACAATAATTTGTTTTCAGCTTGGGACGTTGCTTCTTGGATGTCTTAGCCTCAAACCGTAGGTTTCTTGTTAAAGGTTTCTAACCTAAATTGAAAACATTGTTCAGAGCTTTGCAGGAAAAAAACTGCAAAGTGAAATAGAATATCTGCTTCAGTTTTCACAGAGAATATTGCCTATAATAAATACTGTTTAGTGTTGAAGTGACTTTTTGAAGCTGGGTGTCTGAAGTCAGCTAACACTAACTGTTAGGTGGTTGAAAAGGGTATTTAAGATACTGAACTTCAAACCACTGTTTTGGGAAATCTGGACATTTACATGTTTATGCAAGGCATTTCAAAACTTGAGCACTTTTTTTTTTCTCTGTTGCTAGAGGTTCTACCACACAGTTGTGTGCCAAGACATAATGAAATGAGATTTCTGATGTTTTTCTGTTGTATGTACTTTCTGATCTTTAATGAAAAATGAATTTATAGGGTTTTCTTGTTCTACCCAGCTAGGTGTTTATTTTTGTAAAACTTGTGGAAGTCTCAAACACACTAAGTTCCTAATCTCACATTTGACTTGAAATCAGCCCAAAGGGGTTCAAACGTTCTGTAGGGAAGGAAAGAAAGGACATGCACGGACACATACAGAGTATGGTTGCATAAATCTCATTTCATGCTGAGAACACATCTGAAAGAAGAGAACAAAAAGCCTTTTACTGTATGACATTTCATGCTCTAATGGAGTTCTGCATCGTCTGTGGCATGAATAGCAACCTATTGGACATGGTGATGCTGGAGGCTGAGCTGCATTTGGTGTGGTCAGGGTAGCAAGAAAAGATGTCAATAGGCAGCATAGCTGGTGCAGTGTATCTTGCTCTGGAGGACTTCAAGTTTTGTGCAGAAGGAAATATCAGACTTTGTGTTTTATCACTGGTGCAATCTGGGGCAGTTTGGCTATGGAAGAGCAGATCTATGCCACGAAATCCATTGCCCTGATGTGATTCCACAGAGAGCTGAGCCCTGTCTTACCTGAGTTTACTGGTTACTTCCTTGTCATCAGACGAGGTACTCTCACATGCAGCCCTGCGCATATCCAATACTCAGAAAAGATCAGGTAGGGGACGATAGTTAATCTGTTTAGAGATACTACAGTCCTGAAGAAACTCCTCTTAATTTTGCTGTGGCATTTAAGGACTGGTGAAACAGAATCGAACAGCAAACAGATGCTCTGTTTCACCTACCACAAACCGGCAGAGGGAACTATGAGATGCAGAAGATACTGTGTGAAACCATTGCTGCAGCAGAGGCCAGGCTGTGTGTCTGCAGCCTACCCTCAGTTTCCTGCCTGCCTGCCCTGTGCCTCCTTGCTCTCATCTGGGCTTAGGCATTTTGGCAATCCCCAGCAGGAGGGCTGTGAGACCAGCAAGGAGGATGCGTGGGTGGGGTGACAGGCACCTTTGACTCCCCTCAGTTTTAGGCATGACTGGCCTTTTCAGTTAAAGAAAAGAAAAAAAGCAAAGGGAAGCAATACATCAATTTTCAGTTTTGGGGAGGAAATCAGTTGTGTTTGACCTTCAGTGAGGATTGAAGTCTGAAAGTTCTCCCTGTGGGTGTCTCTGTGTAGCACTGAGAGAAGCGTATGAGCATTCCCAGCATGCTGTAGTGTCTAATGTAGGCAGCTTTCCTCTCAGACAGATGGCAGTTGAAGATTACCATCAGATATAATTAGCTTTCCTTTTGCATAGGTAGGAAAACTGAAGCGCATAATTCAGGACTATGAACTGCAGCTGTAAGATGGATACCCATTAAAGTTTGCAATGCAGTACAGACTATTGTAGTATCATTTTGTTGCTCTGAATACACAGAAGTATGTAAATGAACATGTGCAAACTTCTGCAAGGAGCTGAGTTCTGTTACAGCAACTGCCAGTTGCTCTGTGAAAAATTCCAGTTCTGATTTTATGTTGTTTATCCTGCTCCTTTGTTTTTTATTATGAATTTGATTTCAGTTTTGTTTCAGGAAACACACAATGAAGGATACTCTAAATGCTAAAGTCAGATACACCTTCATCTCTGTTCCCCTTGGGAAACCCACTACATGGCAAACAAATTGCCTTTTTCTTTGACATTTATGTGTGTAGACTCACTGGTAAACTTCCATTCAGAGAAGTTGTCTGGACTTTACACACTGTGTTAAATGTTTTACAGGACTAAATTTTCCCACTATTCTGTGCATCTTGTAGCTCTCAGTCCTCAGGATATGCACTGTTTGGATATTCCATGTGGTAGTTTTCCCTGTATTCACATTTAAGAAACAAAACAAAGCACTAAAGACCTTCAGGGGATCAGATACAAGCTCTGATGCAAACTGTACAACAGTTCTTTGTGAGCTCTAAAACAGTTTATGTCCACAAAGTATTCTCATGATTATGAAGCTGCTCTTTAGAGCTTTTATTATGGGTGGTTTTGTTGTTTTTGTAAATAATGCATTTGAGCTTTAGTGCTAAGAAAACAAAGCTGTGTATAAAGAAGGCTTGTGAAAATAGCCTTAATATTTACAATATTCAAGCTTTTCCAGTTTGGCACTGTCAGTTTGGGATTAGTTTTCTGATGGGAGCGAGCACTGAAGTTTTGTGTTCTGATTAATTTTCGCAATCCAAAGGCAACATGAATACATTCATTGGGAGCACTGGGGAATGTAAGGCATTAACATTATCAGAGAAGCTGCTCAAACTGCTGGTGTCCTGCAGATTTCTCCTGAGCTGGTAGGATCTCTGCTGTGAGAAGCTTCCAAGGTTTTGTAGTAGTGTGGGTAGGTGCTACCACTTACCTTCATTTTCTTCCCTCCCTGAATTAATTTAGCTTTATACTTTTCACTTACTTGTTTTGCTGCATTCCTGAGAATCCCAGAGCTCCCATTGGCACAGATGCATCGAAGCAGATTGACTTGCAGAATTTGCTATTGGGGTAAATTGCATCATAAACAGCTGGGGGCTTAGGGGTTTTTTTTTGGTTGTTGGTTTGAGGGTGTTTTGGGGGTGGTGGTGATGTGTTGTTTTTTTTTTTCCTCCTTTGGCAGTTGAGGCAAGACAGGGAGCAACACAGCAAAAATGAAGAAATACATTGTGTTTAGGGCTCTGACTACAGACATGCTTGGCATGTTATTTAAATGAAAATTAAACTGTTTTGTTTTGTGTGTTGGCCAGGTGCATGTTCACATCTATTTTCTGGGCCTCTTTATCCACGCGAACCTGCATAATGTAATGTTCTTTTTCAAATACGGTAAAATAGGGACAGTAAAAATTAAAGTAAAATGCTGTGCTATTTGATCATGGCAGTCCTAGTGCATTTGAAATTTATCATGGCTGGGGTTTACAAATGCTACAGTGAAAACAAGTAATACAAAAAGCACATCTTTCTATTTAGTGGCAGATCCTGACAGCAGTACCGATCAGGATTATATTGTTATGATGAAGCGAGAAAATAGTCTGGTCTACTTGGGATTTATTGTCAGTGTACATGGGGAGTATTTAATTCTTCAGGTGCTGGTAGTGAAGCTAGTAAATCAGCCCTCTGTTATCCTTTGGGAAAAAAAAGGCAATAAAAGTCCTACCATGTTTTTCCCTCTGCCCTTGAGACCCCTAATTTTACTAGTGAGTGGGATTTTGGTGTGGTTTTTTGTGTGTGTTTTGTTTTCTTGGATTTTTTGGGAGGCATTTCTTTTTACCTAGTGTTGAGATTTGTTTTTTATTTTCCCCTGAGTGGTAGATTTAGTTTTATAATTCAAGCCATTTTAGCGAGAGCTGAGGTTAAATCCCTAGCTCCAAATAGCCAGGATGTTTTGGATATCCTAGGCATTGTTAGAAGACAAAATGTGCCTTGTTCTAAGGTGAACTTAATGCTGTGGTGAATGTGCACATCTAATAAATACAGATCAAATTTTCTGGCTGGACCTTTATTTAGATGGATCATAGTTCCTGGAGGAAAAAATGGTTAGCCGGGTATGGTTTGTAACTGGACTGTTTTGAAACCTGACTAATTCGCTTATTTCCAGTCATTTCTCCTGCCACTTTTTTCCATCTCTTCTCTATGGGAAACTTAAGAAGGATTGCTTGTTTGACCTCAATCCTCCGACTCTGCAGGCAGTTGTGGACAAAGAACAGTGGTGTGAATGAGTAACTGATGTAGTACTGGGTTGCATATCTTTCTATTAATAATTTTCTATTTTTTCAAGCGTTGTGTAGTATTTCTGTGGTCTTGGTTGTTTTAAAAGGAGGTAAAGAAGCAAAACAACTCAATATCATGATGCTCTGTTCCTTGCAGGAAGACTAGCTCAAGTTGACTGAAATCTTTCAGTTGTGCAAGTCGAAGTAAGAGAAGAAAATTACCTGAACTGTGACCCCCAGAACATGTTGCATGGCTTGTTTATATTCCAGTCCCTTCTGGAAAAAGAGCTGAAGGAGGAGGGGAAACAGACTGGGAAGGAGCAGTATTGTCACTACAGTTTGCAGGAGGAACTATGTGGATTTATAGCACCCGTTCTCTGTTTCTTTATTCTTTCATGTATTATGCAGACACCTATGATGTGTCATATATAAATAGCAGCCTATCTTAGGCTGGCTAAAGCTTTAAAGGTTAATCTGGGAGAACGTAAGAGGGCTAGGAAAAAAACTATCAGCTGAGGTTGTATTACTGACTTGGGGGGGTTTAATACATTTTTTTAAAAAGGTCTTGTTAGAGCTGGGTTTGTTGTGTTTGGCTAAAGCTTTGGGAGTTGAGGAAGCAGAGCTATCTGTGATCAGCATGTAGTTATGTTTGACTTTGCATGCACAAGTTAGCTTTTGACTAAACCCAAAATAGTTGTTTGGGTACTGCACTGCATCTCTCTGGCTGCTGGCCATGACAGGAACTGCTTGTCTGTGTTGCAAGTACATGGGAGGAAGAAGGAGGGAAAATAAGTGAAGTGTGATGATGGGAGGGCTGTAGAGAGGGTCAGGACAGGGAAAGCACATGGAAATGTCTGTTCCCAACTTACTTGCACCTTTGCATCAATTGTACTCTTTCTTCTTGTCCTCCCTCATCTCAAGACACAAAAGCAGGCAAGAAGCTGAGGCTGTGGACTTGATCTTACTCTTGGATTGTAATTATAGGCAAGGTTTCTGGAAATCTGTGATACTTAAAAAGCACCAGTTAGATGAGAAACCAGTAGTTACTATTCTCCTTCCCCTCAAAACCACAAGTTGGTTTTGGATCTATCCAAGGCTGACTTTTAAGCTTAAGTTAGCAGTGTTTAACTGCTAACTTAATAGTGTGTCCATTATTGGAATGAGTCGAAGCCATTTTGGAACATTAAAGAATACTGTTTTCTCTCTTGGCGGTGAAAAACAATTATAACCAATATTTACCAGCTGACAAATATCAATCCATCTATCTCTTTTATGTTTGCAGTTTTAGCTCTGTGTCTGCATCATGCCATGAAGCATGCTGTTACCTTGAGCTGTTGCCAGGGATCCACATTGCACTGTGTTGATCAGCCAGAATGCTAGCTCGGATCTCAAGGGTGGCATAGCAACCCAGTGATAGCCCCAGACTGAAGGTGATGTTCTGCCTCTCAGCTGGCCTAAAGAACTCAGTTTCACACAGTTCACTGAATACTGCTCCTATTCCTGGGCCATTTCAGTAGTACCTAATGCCTGTGCTTCCTTGTATTTTGCTCACCAGGATTTTCTGGCTGGATGCACTTGCTGATGCTTTGTGCTTCTGTTTTTCATCTGTGGAGCTAGTATTTCATGTCCATAGAAGTGAAATTAAATTTTGCATTTGTAGGCCCAAAAATGATACCTCTGTGAAACAATACACGTAATTGATTGTGGTACCTTAGAGAGCAGGATCACAGCATTTTTTTTGTAGCCAAATCGGGGACTGTTTCAGCAAGCTTTAAAAAACTTGTAACTTGACCTAAGCTCATACACATGCCTTTTTGCTCTCCAAGAAACAGTCTGATGAGTGCATGCAGCCTCTCTTTCTGGATTTCTAATTTCTTTCTGATTCTGCCCCCACTGTGGGGTACATGTAAGAGCTCCTGTGTCCTCAGGCAGAGGGGGGGGAATGAAAAAGGAGTTACACCACTGAACAGATGATACCTTATCTAGTGCAGTAAGAACAAGGGAGTCTGGGTGTGGTGATGAGACTGTGAGGACGTGCAGGCCTTTTGCAGCTTTTGCCAAACCCTCTGTATTGACGGCATGTAGTCTTGGAAGGCTAAAACTTGCGTTTTTTTCAGATCTTGTTTGAGGTACTGAAGGTCTTAGGTTTGGCTAGAACAACTCACCATACCTGATCTCTTGCATTTAAAGGTAGTAATGGGAATGAGGTGGTGTGGGGCTGGAGATAAGGTTTGGAGGGCTGTAGGTGCTGAGTTGTCTGTTATGCCCAAAACACTGCGATGCACTGTGCTTGTTCTGGGCCTGCCTGTAGCCTTTGGGAAGGTAGCTAACCTTCCTCTTCCACCAGTCATGGTGTCTAGGTAAATTAGAGGCGGTGCAAGTACAAAAGATTTAACTGGACTTGAAATCTTTACCAGTATCCTTTAACCAAAGGGTATACTTGTGTGGGAAGAGGTTCTGAGTTTATAAATATGTCTGCAGAGCCACACAAGAGGGAAAGTGATGCAGAGATCTTGTATACTCTGGACAAAAGCAAACTGAAACAGTGATCATCAGTGAAAAATACTAAGTCACTTTTTCTTTTTGCTTGGCCCAACAGGCAGTTATGCTCTGAAGAAAAACATACCAGTGTCTATTACTGAAAGACAAAAATGGAATAAAAGAATCCTGAATTGTCCACAAGGTAATAAATGTATTGCTGTCTCTTGTGGTACAGAATATGTTTCACCCTTAGCAGGATGATTATGGGGAGAGAGACAAGCACTTGGGCCCTAAAATGAGTCTGTGGCAGCCTGTCCTGAATTAGTGTGCAGCCACACAAGGTCAAAAATGGACACAGCTCTAGTCTGTGTCTCCACAGTAAATTAATGTCAACAGAGGCTACATTATTAGCTGTAGGAGCTGATAAAGAACAAAGATTGACTAAATCTATTAAACATCTCTACTACTGTGATGTCATATTTACTGGACATCCCTGCTCACTGTTGGGTACTTAGAGAAAAGGTCATATTTTTTCAGGCTTGCTGTAGTGTTTGAACAAAGAGGAAATGATAGGCGGAACATGGGAAACTTTCCTTAACAGAGAGAAGCTGTGTTTGGAGAAGGACTTTTTTTTTTCCAGTTACATGCATACTGTGGAAATAAAATGGATAGTTTGGTGTGCTCTTGTAGAGGAAGAAGGCTTCAGTTTTCATAGTCAGCAAATTGTTCATTTACTGCTTATCCCAGTGTTGCTGGAATAGATTAGGGCAGAAAGTGTCTTACCTTCCAGTGCAGGGAATAACTTCTGCAGCAGTTACATATATGTGTGGTGTGATGCTGGAAGTCCTTAGTGACATTTTGACACAGTAGGACCTTAGTTTTTTTAATGTCATGGTTTCTACAGGTTTTCAAGGAACAGGAGTAACTGCTTTGTTTTGTTGTGGGGCAGGACAGGCTGACAAGAATCTTTTCCAATTCCAATGCTGTTAAATGCACCACTTAAAAACCAAGTCTGTGTTGTTGGAGAGTTAGAAATCTAGTTTTAATTCTGACCCACTTTGCTAGGATAACCCAATACATATAGTTTAAACAGTATTTCTGAGGTCTTTTTGTTTCTTAAACTAAAATAAAAAAGAACATTGGAAATGATGAGCATTTCAGATGCATGGAAGTGAGGGAAGGCCCTAGACTGACTCAGCCATTTCAGTACCTATTAGACTGTGCAGCACTGCTGTTGTGTAGTCTCTCTACAGTATTCCCTTCCTGAAGAGGGAATTATCCTTTTGCTGCATGGTTGTTTCACCAGGCATGTGCTACATCCCGACCAAAAGGAAGCAGTGCTACGGGATTGGTGATCCCAAGCAAACCACAAAATACTGACTACATCTTCAAAACCCTGATGTTTCTTTTTGAACCTGTATTAGGTTTTTATGTGCTTTTTTGGCTATCCCTTTAAATTTCAAGGTCTGCTCAAAGTATGTTTTCAAGCTCACTTCCTCCCCTACGACTACAAAGGCTAGGAATTCGAGGTCCTAGTGAGCTGAAATTTTCAGGCTGTCACTTAATGGCAGCAGCAAGAACTTACCTCCTGTTGTGACAGTTTATGGAACTAAGATGGTTTTAAGCTGCGTAGTTTTTAACTTAATAGTAACCACATTATTGTAAAATACTAACTCTTTATTTCAGTAGTAGTCAAAGGTACTTTACAAAATAAGTAGGAGAGATGGAAAAACCTCCTGCTATTATCACTACTAGTTTTTAAGGAAGAAAGGAAGGCTTACAAGCATTATAAATAAAAGGTGGTGGTAGTGTGGTCTTCTGATTGCCCAGTCCAGCAGTTGTAGGGTCCTGCAGAGTTTATTCTGTGGCATGACTGCATCAACTGCATGTGTAAGTTGGAGGATAAACAGAGGCTCTGAGATAGTGGCTCATTACAGATACCACACTGTACTAGAATAAAGACCGATTTTAAGTAATGACGCACTCCTGACAAGGATGGAGGTTCCCTACTTCCACCAAGGGAAGAAAATATTAGCCTCAAGTCTTACGTAGTTAATAGATCATATACCCAAATGAGTATTTTTGGTGGGTTTATGGGATCTTGGGGCAGGGATCTGACTGTCAGTAGGAGATGCAGGCTGATTTCTGAGGTCTTCTTAATGCCATAACAGTCAGTTTTGTCTAATTCTGTAATTGTAGCTCTCTCCTCTGAGAGAGGTGGGAAGTTGACCCCCAGAAGTTAGCTTACATTACTATTAAAAAATGCCCATCAATTTTTTGCAACACTTATGCATCCCATTGCTTGCTTTTAGAAAATTGACCAGCTGACGCTGTGATCATCAGGTATGGTCATACTGAGTTCCTTGTTCCTTTCATTGTGTAGATCACTATAGCATTTTAAGAAAGAGGAGGAAATTGAATAGTTGAGTTCAGCTTTGTCTTCCTTGCTTTGTTTAACTCTGATTGACATTGACCTAAGGGAGGAAACCATGGCCTGTGTCACTTGGGTTGATGGGCTTAAATCAATATGCTGGCTCTTGTGTTGAAGTGAATAAAGTGGAATGGAACTGCCAGTTTCCATCTCAACTGTCTTCTCAATTCCCTATTTTCTTGTATCTCTGACTGTGGGAATTTTCTAGTGCAATATTTGCATTGTAGGAGTTTGTTTTCCTTTGATTAACTTTCTACAGCACTCAGCTGTTCCAAAATACAAAGGGAGAGCTGGAGGATGCTGTCACCATTAAAAATAAACCCAGAATAATTTCTTTTGTAAGCAAGGCAATGGTTCTGTTTACTAAATCAGATTAGGAAAGTCTTCTTAGTGAAGACTTTCTTGGCTACAGAACTTTTGAACACCGAATGAAGCCAGGCGCTGGGGGATGGGATGATGAGAAGACACTTCTATAATTAAAGACCATTTTATGTTTCCAAGAGCTGAGTTAGGTACACTCTTGATGATGGGTTGTTTGGAGCTGGGGTGGACCCATTACCATGTGTGTGCCAGCTGAGTGCCCTGCATAAGACACTCGAGTTGTTACAGATTGCTTACTATCCTCTTTGAAGAATGATGCTGACATTTGTTCTCTTGTTTTAATGTTTTTTTCCTCAGGCTGTATAAATGTCTTTTAAAATAATTTGCGAGTGGAACAATTTTTTCCCCCTCTGTGAATAATGTTGTTATGAATAATATTTTTGTTTTTAATAGACCCTTTATGGGCTGCTATGTCTTGTCTTGGTTTGACTCTTCAGCTAGGTTCTTTCTTATATTGAAGTCAGCAAAATCAGCGATTTAATCAGTTGCTAATTCAGGAACTTTATCTGAAGAGCTGGTTTGTTATGTTCTGTTTAACTGAAGTTTGCATTGATTGAATTAGAGAGTAAAAGATAAGCAGTTGATTTGCACTTTGGTGGGATGTTTTGGCAAACCTTTTCAAAGCAGGAGGGGGTAAAAATACTGATAGTGAAAGAAAAAAAAACCTACTAGAGAGTGCAGTGTCTTTTTCAAGTAAATAATAGCATCACTTAGGTTGGAAAAGACCTTTAAGATCAAGGAGTCCAACCACTAGCCCTGCACTGCCACATTCACTGCTCAAACGTGTCCTCAAGTCTTTTAAATACCTTCAGAGATGGTGACTCAACCACTTCCCTGGGCAGACTGTTCCAGTGCTTGACAACCCTTTCAGAAATTTTTTTTCCTAATACCTAATCTAAACATCCCCTTGTGCAATTGGAGGCTGTTTCCTCTTGTCCTGTCACTTACTGCCTGGGAGAAGAGACTGACCCCCACCTCGCTACAACCTCATTTCAGGTAGTTGTAGAGAGTAATAAGGTCTCCATTGAGCTGCTTCTTCTCCAGACACTTCACCAGCTTTGCCCTTCTCTGGACTCGCTCCAGCACCTCAGTGTCTGTCTTGTACTCAGGGGCCCAAAACTGAACATGGGACTCAACGTGCAGCCTTACCAGTACTGGGTACAGAGGAGTGATCTCTTCCCTCATCCCACTGGCCACACTCTTGCTGATCCAGGCCAGGATGCCATTGGCCTTCTCGGCCATGTGCACAAACACTGGCTCATGTTCAGCCAGGGCTGACCAGCACCCTCAGGTTCTTTTCCACCAGGCAGCTTTCCAGCCATTCTTCCCCCAGTCTGTAGTGCTGCTGGAGGTTGTTGTGACCCAGACACAGGATCCAGCATTTGGCCTTGTTGAACCTCCTACAGTTGGCCTTGGCACACTGATCCAGCCTGTCCAGATCCCTCTGCAGAGCCTTCCTGCCCTCCAGCAGATCAACACTCCCATTCAGCTTGGTGTTACCTGCAAACTGACAAGGTGCACTCAATCCCCTTGTCCAGACCATATCTTTTCTTTAAACTGAGCCCTGAGAACCCCACTACTGACTAGCTGTCAGTTGGATGTAACTCTGTTTGGTACTTTTATTTGGGCTCAGCCAGCCAGATTTTTACACAGTGGATAGCACACCCATCCAAGCCATGAGTGGCCAGTTTCTCCAGGATAATGCTGTGGGAAATGGTGTCTAAGGCTTTACTTGAATACTTGGCAGACAACATACACAGCCTTCCCCTCATCCTCTGTGCAGGACACCCTGTCATACAAGGAGATCAGGTTGGTCAAGCCAAACATGCCTTTAGTAGAGGCAGCCCATGCTGCTGGGCCTGATTCCTCAGTTGTTCTGTATAGCATTTGATTGAGCCAGTTGCTGTTAATAACACTTGACTGGACCTGGTAGGTGAGTTTTCCTGTATTCTTGCAATTTTAGGGAAAAACTCTTACTGAATTACTGCAAAAACTTAGAGATTGCTCTAGAAGTTGAGAGGGACTGTCAAGACAAATTTGCAGTGACCCTTGAAGTAGAGTCAAGGGATCCGAAGCTGAAGGGAGGCAGTGCTATTTCCCAAAGAGGGATGAAAGGTTGGAATTGCAACAGCTGCAGCCTATGAGTATGTCATTCAGAGCAGGACAGCCTGTAGGATATACTTAAGATTGATAGATTGTGCCTTGTTTATTGCATGGCTTTGTTACTGGTAGCTTCCTTTATAAGTAACTCTCTAACTCTACAGTTAAATTCTGGTGAAAGATATGAGTGGAAAAAGAATAAGAAGTAGTGGCTTGTTGCACTCAAGTAACCATGACACTGTTGGATATTTCTTCAGGGGTGAAGAAATGTGAGTGGCAGCAATTTGCTTTTCAATTTTTAATAACAAAAAAGCTCTCTAGTAATTTCTTGGCCTTGGAATGGAATCTTAAGATATTACTGTCATAAAGTGTATTTCTGTGAATCACTTGAATGACCTTATCCACCTTGAGTTTTATTGCCTTAGAACTGCTTAAAATAAAGACTCTGAAAAGTAACATGGATGTAAAAAAAAAAAAAAAAAAAAAAAAAGGCAAAAATCCAAGCCATAAAGATCAAGGGTCTGCTCTTGGAAATGAAGCAGTATGTTTGCATATGGCTTCTTTTGCTGGACAGCTCTTTGTTTAGTTCACTTTAAAATACAGATAGGCAACTAGCTGTATATGCGCTGTGTGCTTTGACCCTGGTTGTCATGATAGGGAAGGAGTGAAAATACTAGAACACTGTAGCTCTCAAGTAAATTTCCACAGTAACTTGTGGCCAGAATGGCTATTTTGGACTTTCACAAGATCAAGCAACAACAGTTCATTCATAGCTACTGAAAAAGCAGCTCACTGTTGAAGATGTGAGCAATACAGGACTTGATTTTCCCTCCATCTCTCTTGCCAGATAGACGAGTTTCTGATGTTTCTCTGTTTTTCTTTTACTAGACTGTGCAATAGGGGCAAACTCTAATTGAAAAATGAATGCCTTCTGTGATATTTCTCCGTAACTTTGCAAGTACAATAGATAGGGTCCTTTGCAGTGCGTGAAAATAACATTTTTCTGTTGCTCGAGCAATGATGTTTGGCTTGTGTCAGGAGCTGAAGACTGTGCAGGCATAAGCAAATAGTTTCAGTGGAGCTTCAAACTGGACTTCAAGTACATTCAGTAATCCTAAAAAGCCCAGTAGAAATTTGTGGCAGCTCTGTTCTGTTGCATCAGCAATTAGCTTGTCTGCCTCCTGCACTTTGTCAATGCTTGTTTAATTGTGTAATTATGGAAACTGATAGTGTGTGGCACAAGAAAGAGAAGTGCAGGTACTTATAAAGGCCAGCTCGTTTCTTTGGGCTGCCAGTGGATAGGAAAGAGTTCTACTCTCACATGTCTCCAGAGAGAACCTAGAGTGAGCCCTCTCAGTGCTCCTGTGGAGAGTACCAAGCATATGATAGGTGCAAAGCAGCATTTGGCCCCTGGCTCTGGGTCTTTGTGTGAGAAACTAAAGTGGGAGATCACCCCTCGGACTTATGGTGGTAGAGAATGGCTGTAGTAACGATAACTTTCTTTTGTAGGTTTCCAGATGCTTTAGAAAAGATGATGCATTAATTTATCTATCTTGTGTTTCAGTTTCTTGTTTTGTTTTTCTTGTGTTTCAGGTCTATCAGTCATGAAACGAATTCTCCTGGTTTTTATCCTGGCTGCTGCTGTTATGTATGGCATCCTGCATGGAAATCTATGGAGAAATAATCTCTACTGGTATGGCGATGCTTTGTTCATTTAGGGTGCAGACACCTCATGGCTGTATGAGAGGTGTGGTTGTGAGTTCTTGTGTTGCTCCCTAAGTGTTTTCTAGTAATCATCACAAGTGATTAATTGCTGCATGTGTGTGTGTGTGTCTGTGTGTGTGTGCTTTGTGGCTGAGGTTTTTTTGGTGCTCCGAGGGAATCAATATGATTGTTCTGTTCTGTCCTGTCACTTGTTCTCTTGTGTCACTTTTAAACCTAGTAATCAATTTGAGCCTGGTTTTATGGGGAGGTCAGGACCTCAGTGGTGGGGAGCCCCTCTGAGGTTCGTGAAAATAGGTGTTCAGGTGAGGAAATACATGACATGCAGAATTAAGGTGTCCATATCTCCCTCCACCCCATGCAGGTTTAGTGTTAGTTTGTTCCATTAAATGTCTGATAAGTGAAGTGGGAGAGGCCTTCTCCACACATGGGAATAACTGCAGGTACAGGGGGCACCTTTTGAAAAGCTGAAGTTTGTTGAGGCCCAGCAGCAACCCTTGAGGGCACTGAGCCTTCACTATCTCCAGGCTCACAGGACAAGTGGCTTGGGACATAAAATTCAGGGCACTTGCTTGAAGAAGTTGAGTTTCCATTGGTCTTTGCCAGCTGTGACCAGGACTGACCAGAGTATTGTGAAGATAAGTTACAGTTTTTAAAAATAGTGGGTAACATGCTCCCTTTATCTTGTTTATAGCATACAGCTAATACGAATAGCTTTCTGTTGTGGTTTCTGTTTACAGCAAACCACAGTGTTGTGACATTTCCCTTTTTGCAGGATTAGCTTTTATGGACAGACTTCCTCTGTGAGGGCTTCTCCTTCCTATGTGACTAGTGGAGTTACAATCAGTTACAATCAGTAAGTTCAGCAGTTGAGTATTTTTGTGGTGGGGTTGGTTTGGTTTTTTGGTTTTGGTTTTTTTTGGGGTTTTTTTTTGTTTTTTTTTTTGTTTTTTTTTTTTTTTGGTTGTTTCATTTTTTGGACAGGTGGGAGGGATTGAGGCTAAAATCTGTAGCCTTTGTCCATAGGCTCCCTGCTCAGTTGTACAGCTGTGTCCAGTGGCTGTTCCTGTTATAATGGTAAGGTGTCTGTCAGAAAGGAATTTGTCCATGTCACGTTTCAAGTGTGTGTTTAATATTTATAGCCACTTCCAGTGACTGTCTGTAACAAGCAGTGAATTGTTGGAAGGACACTGGGTTACAGTTTTCAAATTTCTGCAATTCTGAGTTTTACCCAAATAAAGTTAGTGCAGCTTGGAGGGCAACTTCAGTGCTTAAAACTTATTAAACCAGAGGTGTGTTTCACTAGTCATGTGCAAGTGAGCACAGTGACAGCTCTTCTGCTTGTCACTTTCTGCAGTTAGATTGTAGGACTAATGAGCATCTATACTAAAACTTGAAAGCAGACCTCTCTTCTCTCTGAAGCTGTCCTGCAAAATGCCATCTGTGAAGCTGTTGCTGGAAAGCAACGAGGTAGTGAGCTGCTAGATTTCGCAGGGTGCTTTCTTGGTATCAGTGTTCACCTAACAACTTGAGGTTACCAAAGGCAATTAATGGTGTGTTTGGCTTGTGGTTCTAATGTGGTGGTTTCATCCTTGTGTTCTTAATGCAGCCCAGATGCACATCTTGCTCACACTGAACTTTACCTTCCCTTCTGGGCTTCATATTTGTGATTAATTGGGCTAAATCTCCAAGTCAGGAATGTGCTTAGAAATGTAAGTTTTAGCCTTATTATGAGAGAAATGATTTACCTCCAAAGAATCTCATTTTTCTAAAGAACCCTATATGTAGTGCTGTCTATTTCCCTCTCCAAACAAGACTGCATCTCCTCCCTGAGGCGTGCTGGGGATGCTATCTAGCGTGGCTGCTGGGCTGATTGAGCCCAGGTGTCCTGCTTCTCTGGAGGTGGGCCTGAGTTCTCAGGGAGCACCTCAGGGGAGTTACCTCCCCCTTGGAGCAGCAGTGGGAGGTAAAAGCCTTTACTAGTAATTGTGCTGCAATGAGAAAGTTTCATCTTTATAACACAGAGGGAGGGAGTAATGAAATCTTGGTGTGATCTTAACTCAGTAATCAGCTTTTACTAATTTGATTTGTCCAAGTTTCCCTACCTTGCTTCTGCTACCCATTCCTGGTCTTGCTGTTTATTTGAAATTCTTCTTTTGCAGGCTGCCACCTACAGCTTTGGAGAGGAGGAATGCGCTGGACACTTGTCCCCTGAAAGCAGCATTTGAATCTTTACTGGGGTGAGTCTTCTTTGGGAATTGATGGGGGGAAGGAAAGGCTATGCTGATTGAGGTAGAACTGGGCTCTTTACACATTTTGGACCAAACGTCGAGTAGCCCTTAGAAAGCTTGGAAAGATTAGATCAAGTCCTAGCTGAAGGAGTCTTAAACCTCTGCAGAAAGACACCATGGCTTTTTTTCCCTTTGGTACTTCTTGTACATGAGAAAACGTGGCTGTAATTTTAGTGCTGTTGTGGGTTTCAAAGAACATGGAAGCATGTAAAATTTGTGCCACCCAAAGCAGACTTGTAGTCTTTGAGTTTTGGTTAGCTCCTGGTCCGGTCAGGTGGTCCTAATTCCCTTGCTCATGGTTTGTGCCCAGGCTGTCTGTGTGTTGGGCACAGCAGGATAAGTCTGGTGTTCAGCAGAGGGGCAAGAATGGACTTAGAGATGCACAGCAGGAAGAAGGTACGTGCAGAGCTAGGACAGAGTCTCGCACATTTCTGTAGCTTCTTTATAGAGATGGTTTGCACGAGGTGAAGATCTGTTCTGTTTACTTTGGTAATTCTCTGGGGACGTTGAAAGGATTTCTGACCTCACAGAATTATTTATTGGAAAGGAACCAGAGCTAGAAGAGCTAGAATTAAGACTCTCTTTTTAGTAGGTAAATTATTTATTATGTCTAAGTTTACCAGCTGCTTCTGAACAGCAAAGCAAGCTACTAAATTTAATATGGGTATTTACTGCATCATGTCTCAAAGCTAGCTGGTATTGCTTAGTTAAGCTATGGCCCATTTCTTGGTGTGTGGGCTGTGGTGTTCTGTTGTTTGGGTTTTTCTTCCTTTTTACCATTATTATCTTCTGAATACATAGAGCTTAAAGAGTGAGATATTTAATTTTGGAAACTGAAAAAGAAGGTTTTCTTAACAGCTGTTAATATTCTTAATGGAAAAATCAAGTAATGTGCTGACTGGGGCTTTTTATGATTAACATTATATTTTCTAATGACTCTATACTTTTGTGTTAACATTTTAATCTAAGACCTAATATGCAGGATCACTATGAAGTCAACCAGTACAGTGAGTGTGTGCTTAGTTAATTCAAAGGTGAAGCCAAGGGCATGGTATGATGTGGCGTGTTTGTGTCTGCGGTTCACTCATTTCGCTGGACTTGGCAGATAATGTAGTAAGAGAGATGCTATGAGAGATGCCTTGTCTGTGGTTCCTGTCTTTTGACAAAAGAAGTGGCCCATTCTTTTTATTTTGACACTTTTTAAAGATCCCATGCCATCATGTTCTAGTTTGCAGGAAGAATGTGCTTTTGAGGCAGACCTCCTTGTAATCCCCACATGCTGTGCTTCTCATCCCAGAGTGGCCCTGGTGCGAATGCACTGGGATTCTTTCAGACATCTGCTCAAAGCTAGGAGATGCACTGCAGGAGCACAGCCCATGTGCTGCAGCTGCTAAGGGGTGGGACCCTACTAGAGTTAGTCCAGAATGTAAAATACCCAAGGTGTATGTAATGTGGATGTGAGAATTCCATACTTTTTTTGCTGCATGGATCTCTGTTGCCCCAAACAACCTACTAATGTCAAGTCATATAGTGCCACTTGTTTGGAATAGGAGTACAGCTCAAATCAGGAGATGGTAGTTTCAAGTTAAAACACCTTGTTTCAAATCCTGTTCTTACTTATTAAATTGCCATATGCAATAATAACTCCTAATTTCCCTTGCTGCCTCTATTATGTACTTTTCAAACCTGAAGTTATTCACTGTCTTCCTGGGTTACATATTCTCTTAAATATGTGGTCTCGTGGTGTAAGCTTTCAGTCACACAATTTTAATGGCAATTTTAATTTATATAACCTGTACTAACAGACAAGTCTTTTTATGTCTCTCTTTGCCTGTATTTTCTGTTATGAGATCTTCCCCTTTTCCATCATCTGCTTGCTTTCCCTGTGTTAATGGATTTTCTTCTTTTAAAAATTGATGATAATACAATATAAATTATAATAGTAGGATAGAGAGCTTTTTACAAAGCAGTTGCATGACTTACTGGTTTATGCAGGTACATCGTGGATTTTTGAAACTTCTTCCTTTTTTCCTTCATCAGTGTTGACAAAATATACCCGTTCCTGTGCGCTGATGATTTTATCAGAGTGGCAGAGTTCCAAGGGAGCAATAAGTTTGAACTACCTTATGGAATAAAGAGAGCAGGTTTGTGTTTCCCATGTACCTTATTTTTAAACAGAAATACATAAATGGCTTGTAAAGCCACCTTAGTCGCTGTCCATGATCTTTCCTGTGCAGCGATGCCAATCCATTTGGGTGTGTCTAGTAGTGACACAATGGTTTTATTCAGTCCCTCTGACCTGACACCTTCCTATTTTTAAGAAGTAAAACACTGGGTTGCGTTTGCCCCTCTTGGCAGAGAAGCTCCGAAAAGGTGTGAGTGAGGAAGAGTGGACCTTATTCAGCTTCCTTTTGTTTGTGTGTGGGCTGGAGTGTTAAAGATGCACAGCTATGCTTTGCTAGGTGAAATATTAACTGAATTAGTGTGATGGGCTTCAATCAACACATCTAAGCTGGTTAGTATCCAGAGTCCTGCTGAGGCAGAAGTCCTCAGGTTTGGGCAGTTAGGTCAGTGAAATTTTCCTTTTGCTCTCCTGGTTTTGACCGGAATAGAGTTAATTTTCTTTTTAGTAGCTGGTAGTGTGCTGTGTTTGGGATTCAGCATGAGAATGATGTTGATAACACACGGGTATTTTAATTGTTGCTATGTAGTGCTTACAGTAAGTCAAGGACTTCTCAGTTTCCCGTGCTCTGCCAGTGAGCAGGTGCACAAGAAGCTGAGGGGACGATTACCAGGACAACTGACCCCAGCTGGAAAATGGATATTCCATGCCATAGAACGTGCTCAGAATGTGCTTAAACTGGCAGGGAATTGTCCAAGAGGGGCTGGTTGCTGCTTGGGGACTGGCATTTGTCAGCAGGTGGTGAGCAATTGTATTGTGCATCACTTGTTTTTCTTGGGTCTTATTCTCCTCTCTGCTTTTCTATACAAATTTTACCTTTTTGTGATCCTCCTCCCCGTTGAGGGGTGGTGGAGAGTGAGTGGCTGTGTGGCACTTGTTTGCCACCTAGGGCTAAACCATTACACTGAGCCAACTGCTTCTGCCAGGGAAGATGTCACAGGGGCTGCAGAGGGGATTCCTGACACTGCATGGCCACTGGACCTGTGCAAAGGGTTTGCTGGCTCATGCCCACTGCCCATGTTGGTCAGGGCAGAGTAGATAGGGCCAGACACCCTAAGGTCCTTAGCCGCCCTTTTGGAAAGGGTTGTAAAGTCTCAAATCTCAGAGTTTTTAACATTGAACAGTGGACCTTCCTAGTACCCTGTAAGTCCAGGGTTTAGACTTTTGATTTGGCCTCCATCAGTGTAAAAGGGATGGTGCATTTTCCTGAACTTTTGGGGTTACAGTGTGGAAAACTATATTTGGGAATGAGTTGATTTCTTCTCTGAGGCAAATTGAGTGTCCAGCAGGAGCCTACCCACAAAGGGTGGGCTGCAAAGGTGCCTCTGTCCAGCTTTGCCAGTGAGCACAGGCTGGTTTGATGTCTTCTCCCAAGATACGTAATGCTGTTTCTGTCCCTGGCTGTATGAACCCTCTTGGGTCACCTGAAGGTGGGTAGAAGAGAAGACAAAGTCAGTTGGGATGTAGGTCTTTGAAATTCTTCCAGTTCTTATTTACTGTAACTAAGATTTTTTTTTAATATACAAATCTCATGCTATTTTCTATTTTGAGGCAGAAAAAGCTCAGAGAGGAGCTCTGATAAACCCAAATTTCTTTGGCATCACTGGTTGATCTGTGGCCCTGAATTCCAAAGTTTGTTCTTTGAGGTTTTTATGCACAGTGCATATAAACTACTGTGTTTAAAAATACTGTAGTCAGGGTGACACATTTATTTTTGTATTGGCAAATACTGAGTGTTTTCAGTAATCTTGTTTATATTTGCTTTCTAGAGCAATTTTTTCGTCTAGCCCTTTCAAGACTGCAGAACTGCGGACTTCCCAGTGAAGAAGACAGGTGAGATGGTTTATTTGCTACTGTTTCTGTTAGTTGTATTTTTAATATTTTGTACTTATCTGAAAAGGAATGTCTGTGGGGTTATCCTGAAATCATTGAAGTTAGTCGAGACCTGGATCAGACTGTCAGGGTCCAAGCAGTATGTAACTGATTCCAAGGTTTAAGTAGGCTTGGTTTTACACCAGCATATAAGAAAAATTTATCTGTGAGGGAGCTTAAACTTAGATTTCCTTTTATAAGTGTTTTAGGAATTTGCCAGCTGAATACAGTCTCATCTTCCTGTAGTATCTTTTATACTTAGATTGAATGTGACCTGCTCTTTCAAAGTCATTATTAGTGTAAGATGGAGAATGTTTGAGATAAGCAGGTGCAAAGCAGTGGCTGCTTCTATGCAGAAGAAATCTTGGGCATATCCCTGTGCCTCTGCATCTGCTGGCTGCTGCTGCACACTGTTGTTCCTTCGTATGCTCAACTTCCTTTCCTTGTGGATGAGGGAGGCCTAGGAAGACAGGAAAGGCTGTCTGTCATTTTGGGAGTAAACAAGGGTGTGGCACGGAAGGGACTGTGCCTTGGATAACTTGCTTCCCATGGATTAGATAGATTAAATTAGACTAAATCTTTAATTAGATTAAATCTCTTGTTGGAAGCCACATCTGCCAGGACTTTTTGTTTTGTTTTGTTTTGAAGGGTCTTTGTGTTTGTGTATCTTGCTGGTTTTTGTTTGTCTGGCTTTGGTTGGGGTTTTCTGGAGGTAGTGTATTATGGTTGGCAAATAGACTAAAGTCCTGTGTTTACAAGGTGATGCAGATGACTCCTTAGATTTGCACTCTAGCAAATGGGCTGACAACCTGCCAGATATCATGTTACTATACGGACTTAATAGAGTTGAATGGACGTAAGGCTGAGGTTGGCTGTACTTGTTTTTGTTTTTTAATTATAGAGATTGTACAAGATTGCTGCTTGAAGCCAAATGTCAGGATCACATTTTAATTAAATTTGGGTAGAATATGTTCAAACCTAAGAATTTGTTTTAATACTGGCATTTTCTTTTTCCCCCTTATTGTACTCCTTCCTCTGTGTTTAGTCTGTTTCTAGGATGCTCAAGTTTGAGAAAAGGAAGGAAAAAAAGTAAAACTCTATTTTCAATCAGGAGTGTGATCATGGGGTAAATTTACACAGAATTGGCTAACAGAAGCTGGTCTTTTGCCTGAAGTTTGAAGGAGAATTCCAAGTGTTATATTAGAAATTTCCTGAAATTGTAAGTTCAGCACTGTAATTTTTTGTGCTGTAAAGCAGAGATGCTTGGACCTTTTAAATGGAAGTGTCTGTCATGTAGATGAAAAGTAAGGAAATTTAACCTTTGCATGTAGATTGTCTGAAATGTAGATATGGGCAGTATGCTTCATCTTATTAAAAGTAATATACTTGAGTCATACTAAAGCAAAATGAGAGCTATTACTATTTAATAGGCAGTAGTATAAACAAATCAAACATACAATGACTTTATACAATATATTGTTTCTAGATGCATCAGGTTTTGTGTACAGCACTCTTAGGGAATGAATCACTGTAGTAGGGGAAGAGTTTTTATACATATATTTCACTGAGATACTGTGGCTTTTGAAAGTGAAACACTTCGGGAATTAATCCTAACAACATTCTCCAGTAATACAGAATTATTAGGCAGCTCTGTAATGCTGTTGTCTGATCCAGCCTTCTTGGCAGAACACAAACTAGATTTCCCTATAGACGTTTTTTAAGGCAGACAAATATTAAGCTATATAAGCACAAAGTCTGTGGTGCTTGTATGGCTATATTTGTTTACAACTTAGGTAAATCTGTACAGAGTGAGCTACAAAGGTTTGTTGTTTTTTTTTTTTCAAACAGTGTTGTTTTCCAAACTTAGGTGTAGTTCTCACTGTGTGAAGGTCTAGCTCACCCAAAGAGTTTGGAAATGAACAGTGTCACTGACTTCAGTTCAATTGTGACTTCAATTCCTTGTTGAGTACCCTAAGGACTCTTAAGCTCAACAATTCGTACAAATGCATTTACCCAATCCTGAGTCAATAAAATGTGGCCTCTGCATCCTCCTTTCACCAAATAACCTCAAAGGAAATAATTTGCATTCCTCAATGGGCTACGGGTGTGTGTGTTAAAGGAGCTGAGGTTGAGATCTTTTTTCCATGGAAACAGTATTTCAGTGGAATGTGGAGGATGCAAACCTTTTGACCTTTAAAAGCTGCATTTCCATTTAGCAATATTTTTCTTTTATAGACTAGGAAAATGTTTCTTTTAGCATTTCACCAGATAAACAAAATACATAAGCCAAGGCCTGGCCTTGAGATTGAGGCTCCTGTACACCACATGAATAGGGCAATGGTTTAAGTGACTACTGCCTGGAGATGTTGGAGATCAGTTACTGTGATGTTTGCATTGGGATCCATTTATACTCTTAAGTAGATCTCTGACACACAAAGGCAATCACTTTGTCAGTGAAACCTTTCCTACAGCTGTTGTTACAGCCAAGGTCTTAAAATTTTTCACTGTTATTGGTATTGTGCTACTGGTTGTAAGCTGAACATCCAGACACTGCAATTTGTTACGTTCACTTGTAGCACACCTGATTTAAGGATATTTGAATTAATTTCTCTTCTTGTCAGTTTATTGACTTGGACAAAGGATGAGTGTTTGGGGTTGTTTAATTTGAAAACAACATGAAAAGGTTGGTAAAGTATCTGGGAGTAACAGTCTGCTGAAAACTGGCATGTTGACTTCTGTGATCTGCACTAAGTACAGGTCAGTTTATTTAACTTCAGAATCTTTAAATGCAATCCAGCCTTGCTACATATTTTTTATCTCTGTGTCGTCTTAGTTTTCTATGATATCATGTTCTCGCTTTTTACGTAAAGAATTGCTTATTCCTGCTTATTGCTGTTAGTGGTCTCTGTGTGACTGTGGACTTAGAATCATAACTGAAGGCATTTGAATACTGGGAAGGGTAAGGGGAGGAGGCAGTTCAGAAACAGCACATTTGTGCCGGACTTCCTGTTTGAGCCAGCCCACTTTGATCTCTCTAAGCCTGACAGAGATTAAAAGCTGATCATTTTAATTTGTTTGACTGTACTCACGTACACTTCTTCAGGAATATTTGATCTGCTTGTTGACTGCTATCCATTTCGAAAGTTCAAATAGTAATGTTAGATTCTTTATTGGGTACTCGATGGCAGCTGGTAACTTTATTTTTGAGTATTCATGTTACGAAGGGCACTGTAATTCAAAAGCTTAATCAAACTTCAAACTTCACTTTGTTTTCGGTCCAAGTAGTCAATTCTTAGTCATAAAATCTGGTCTGCATTCATCAGTAAGAAAAAAAAAATTGGATTTGACTTGAGAACAGATACACAACTTCTCTAGCTGAGCAAACCTCAGTTGCTCAGCTCTAAAGTAATGTTTTATTTTGCCTCCCTTCCCTGACTGTGTTTGGCTGCATCATGACTACAGAGAGGAGAAATCAAAGACCTTTTAGTTGTATACCAGAGTGGAAGGCATTATTTTAATAGCTAGAGATCTGTTTAGTGGAGAAGTGTCTTAAATCACAGCCTCTTCCAAAAGTTGAAAGGTACATAATAAGGAATTACTTGAAGTTCATCTGTAAGGAACAGAAAAAGCAGCGCCTCCTGAAAGTAATTTTTTGTCAGAATAATACAAATCAATTCTAGTCAAAGTGACACCATTTTTTAAAATTCATACCAAACAGTCAGCATAAAAGATAGAAGCAATTTTTCTCACTTTTTATTGACATCTGAAATGAGTTTGTGTGTGGTATCAGTCACTGCCAAGCCAGGGTATCCACCAAGCATCAGGGATGGATGGAGCAGCCAGGAGGTACTACAGGGAGCTGGAGTATGAGTACCAATTTAGGACTTGAATTGTAGTGATGAAGTTTGTGCCTGTTACCGAGCTGCAGCCATGTGGCATTTGTTGACAGTGAATTCAGAGGTTTAAGGTGATTGAAACGTTCAGTGGTTTACAGATGCATGTTCTAAATGCCAGGACACACAATACAACCATATGCTAATCTTGTGCTTTTTGCCCCTCTCTGTCAGTCCACCTTCATCACTTACTGATCACATTTTCTCATCCACTTTTCCTTTTCCTTCCTTACTTTGAGCTCTATGCTATAGCTGTAACAAGGTCTAATTCAGGAAAAGGGCAAATTCTGCTTTCTTCCTCCTACTGTAAATTTTGTAAGAGGCATTTGTTCATCAGCCTGCTTTCTTAAGTTATTTTCAAATTAGATAGAAAAATTAGATGGAAAATGAATGGGCAAAAGGAGTAGAGAGGGAAAGGGTTTAGGGGTGTAGAGGGAATGGGCATCCTGAGGACGGGATGGTATAACAGGTTTTCAGCCCTCTGATTTCCAAGATTCCAAGTCACATGATTTATGGTATTAGCTGGAAGTCTTGTTATGAATGCTTGCTTCCTACTAAGCTGTTCCGGAAACAGTAGAGAAAGGTGTGCTGGCTTTTTCCATGTCACCCAACCCCGAAAGGTGCATTTAGAGCACTATTTGTATATGTGTGTGTGTGTATATATATATATATGTGTGTGTATATATATGTGTATATATACACGTATATATAATTAAAGGCAAGTATCTCTGCAGATGTTAATTCCGTAGGAGATACAGGGAACTGCTTTGTACATAGAGATGTTGCTCAGTCTTGGCTGGAACTGGCTGTTTTCCTTGATGTTGAATAATAACTCTCAGAAGAAAAAACAGGTTGGACGATTTGAGAAGAAAGACATTAACTAATCTGCAAAAATGCCATGCTAGGAATTTAATACAGGTTATGGTGTTCTTTGGGACACAATTTTGGTGTCTTGAACCTGGAGCAAGAAACGGCATAGAGCCTTTTTCTTAGTTGAAGAAAGAATCAAGGGAATGGGATGGTGTTGTGAGGTGACTCATCCTTGGTAAACTGTGAGCCTGCTTGTGTCTGAAGAAAATACCAACATTTTTATTTTCTCATTGTTCCTGCTGCAACCAAATTGAGTGGCTTCTGCTCTAAGCAAAGAAGCATTTTTACTACAACAAAAAATGAAGTGTTTATTCTGCAAGAAGGAGCTTTACGGTCTTGCATGTTTGATTTAAACCTCCCCTAAAAAGGCAAAATTTCCTGAGTGAAAAAACAGCAAGCCCGTTTGTCAGCTCCCCCCTTTCTTTTTTTAACACATATTGCTAGCATTGAAACAAGGCAGTAGAGAGCAAAACATGTGCTGAGAAAACCTGGGATAACTTTGAAAATCTTACCATTAGAATTTACTTGCATATGTTTAGCATCTGCATAATACTTTTTTTGTGTGCTTTTTATCTCTGAATATATTGTAAATTTGAAATTTGTGTTCTGACTTGATGTAGTCTAAGATCTTGTTTTTAGCTCATAGCATTTCATATACCTAGTAATGCTGTCTGATTTAAATCTGGTCATATGAGAATGCACCTTCTAATTGAGGAATCCATCTTGTTACATCATGACAGCATGCATGTCACTTGTTTAAACATGTTTAGACAGCACCTTTTAAGTAGAGGGAGAAAAATGCACACCATGTTCATTTGAAAAGCTGTCATATGTCATTGGGCTAAGGCTTTTCACATGTACAGTTCATAGGCCTGTAAGGTGAACTGCGAACATAAATCTTGTTGCTTTAGCTTGTGTTGGACACGTCCTGAGTTGTGAAGTTGTACAATCTTGCAGAAGCACCTGAATACTGAGTTAGTTTTGCAGACATGCTTTGTCCTGGTTGATTCCTCCAGACTGGGAGAAATTTGAAGGGCTGTGGAAGATAATTTATCTGGTGGCACCCATATCACCAGCTGGTTAGATGATCAGCAAACCACTAGAAAAAGGAGATGTTTAAAAACAGTTTCACATGAGAGAACCCAATTACTGACTTTGTCAGTCCCTGAAATAGTGCCTTTTAAATTTTTTTTTTTTTTTAAAGCACCCATAGTGTGTGAGACAAGACTGAGCCTGCTTTGTAGGGTCCAAAGGCTGTAAAACATACAGGACCTCAGTTAGAAAATGAGCCAGTTAACATGCAGAGGTATCATTAATAATTTGAAGACAGCAAAGTAATGAATATTAAAACTTCTCTTTGTTCCGCAGCATTTCCTGTCGACGGTGTGTTGTGGTTGGTAATGGAGGAGTACTTCGAAACAAGACGTTAGGGGAGAAAATTGACTCATATGATGTCATAATAAGGTAAATAATATCTCCTTTTAATTTTGTGTGCATGGAGGCAGAGGTAATTCTCCAAGGCTGATACTCTCTCTGCCCTTCTCTAGTTTCTGTGTTTGAGCCAAGTCAGAAGGCTTGCTTTCTGCTCGAGTGACACGATGAGCAATTGTGTGACTGTATTCTAAACCACCTTGGCCAAGTTCCTGTATGGGCTTTATCCCTCTGAGTTTAGAGGGTGAGTGCACCTGATAATTGCTCATCTGCTGTGTAATGTGATAAGTAAATGCTGGGCTGCTGAACTTTCCTGGACGCAGACACGGTGTCTGTCCTGCAGGCTCATAATGCATGTGGCAGCCACTGCACAGTAGGAACATGGGTGGGGCAGTCACTGATGCCTTTGTGCCTCTGTCCTCTGCAGAATGAATAATGGCCCTGTGATAGGATATGAAGAGGATGTTGGGAGGAGGACGACTTTCCGCCTTTCTTACCCGGAATCCATCTTCTCAGATCCCATCCACTATGACCCTAATACCACTGTTGTTCTTATTGTCTTCAAACCACGGGACTTGAAGTGGCTTTGGGAGATACTAGGTGGTCAGAAAATAGTGAGTTCCGTTATTCATGCGCCTTGGCTTGTCTTGCCACTTTACATCTCTCGTGTAAAATATGTTTGCTTTCAACCTTAGTCCTCCTAGCCGAGAAGAGCACTGGATCTCCTCCTAGTCAGTTTATTTAATATCCCTCTTCCATAAATGCTTTGTCGTCTTTCTAATGTACGTATTTGATCAGTTCCTCACCACAAAGCAGTTTACCTCTGGGAAATACATTTTTATCCTCTCCCTCGTGTTGTTTGATATTTTAGCACAGATGCTCCAGACATTTCCCAGATTATTTTACCCTGCACACCTGGAGGAATTGCAGAATAATGTTGAAAGTGACCTCTCTCAGGAGGTCTTTAGTCCAAAATCTTTTTCATCTTCTTCATTCAGGGCCAAGTTCAAAGCCATACTGGGTTCTTGCGGCATCGTCTAGGTAAATTCTGAGTATTTCCAAGGATATTTCTACAAGCTGTTTCAGTGCTGTAGCACACTCACAGGAGAGAATTTTGCCTTGTCCTTTCACTGTGTGCCTGTGAGAAGAGTCTGATCTCATTTTTGTAAACCCCTTCCAGATGAAGATGGGCTGAACAAACCCAGCCTCCTCAGAACCTTTTTGTTTGCTGTGAGCTCTCGCCCTTTGGCTGTTTTACTAACCTTGGGCTGTTTGACATGCTCTCTTGCACAGAGGGGAGCCCAACACTGCATTTCTGGGACTGCAGAAGGGCACAGTGCAAAGTGCTTGAGAATGGTAACTTCTGTCTGCCTGTTTTCTGTGCTGTTACTAATGTGGCCAGCACACAGTGAGCATTTATTGCCTCCAGGGCATATTGTTGGTACATGTTGTCCATCAGGGACCTTTCTGTAAAACTGTTTTCCAGCCAGCTGGCCCCAGCCTGCTGCAGCAGTGGATTATCCTGTTGCAGGAGCGAGTGTTCTTTGAACTTAGGGAGGTTCAGCACTCTTCTTCTTTGTTAACCTCATGCCCTTGGAGTTTCCTCTGCTTCGAGTTGTTACAAAACTAAATTCAACTGTTTATAGCTGTTAAAAATGTAAATTTACTTGTCTGTTACAGAGTGCAAAGGGCTTTTGGAAGAAACCAGCTCTGAATATGATATACAAATCTAGTCAAATCAGGATTCTTGATCCCAGCATCACCAGGAAAACTGCTTATGAATGGCTTCATTTCCCAACAAGGTTTCCTAAGAAGGAGGTATGCTTTTTTCTTTAGTGCCTTCTAGTTTTGTGCAACCAAATGTGTATTTAGAGGCAGTTATATCCTTATTACAGTGGACTGTAGTGTAGGAAACCTTTTAGGTTCACATTAAAGTAGTTTGCCATTTAGATGGTGCTCAAAAAGGATGGGCAAATGGAATCCAGAGAGTGGCTAGCCTTGTGTGCCAAAAATACCTTTTAGGGATTCTGTAATTGGTATGAAATTAGACTGCTTTCCAGACAGACAAAGAGTCTTATACAAAACTGGGAAAGATAGGCAGGTAATGCAACATGACAGATCCAAAGAGCTTCTAGAAATAATAGGGAGTCTTGAACTGTCTTGAAAGTTGGGTGTTTTACAGTGTTTTATAAAAAAAAAAGCAAGGCACACAAAACAACAAACAGACAAAAAACCCCAAACAAACAATGAAATCTCCACCAAAAAACAAAACACCAAAAATAAGCCCACAACAAGCAAACAGTCCCCCCCACCAAAACCTCAACAAAGTGCTAGTTCTAACACTGCTGCAATTTCATATTCCTGGGGCCGGGGAGGGACTAGGGATCATACAGGATATTCCAGCCCTGCGCTAATGATGAATGTCTGGCACCATTGTTGTGCTTACTGATTTGATGCCAAGCATTGTAATGAGCTAACCAGCAATTTGGATATAAAAATACATTTTAATTGTCAGTTCCCGACTGAAAAATGTTTCTGATGAAAGGTAAAGCTTCAAGCTGGAGACCACTGTTGTGCAATCAGGATCGACCATGTGCTGTTTGCACAGATGCAGTTTCCTGGGGTCACATCCCCACTTCACCAACACCACCCAACTGACATGTGTGGAAATGTCTGACAGCCTGTCATTGTGGAGTATCTGCCACAACTTTTTTCTAGTTTAATCTTTCTAATATTTAAGGGAGTGGATTTTTTTTTGGGGGGGGAGGTAAGTTCTATACCTCTTCCTAAAGTTTCTGTTTTCTGAGCCTAATAGTGGGTTTTTTTCTCCCTTATTAATTCTCAAACTGGAATAGCCATTTTGGCTATGTGCTTGCTTCGGAATCTGTGGCATTTCAGCTTTTCAGCAGAGGGTGGGAAGAAAGCAGCATAGTAACTGGATGCCTAACTATCTTTTAAATAGCCAGAGAATATGCAAGGCCTCAGTGAGTCCAGAATTCCCTCCTGTCTCTTCCAGGGCTCCCTTCTCAGTGGGAGTTGTTGAAAGATGGAGGGGGGGGCAGAATTTTTCCCCATTCCGTTGCTGTGTAACCAACGATCAGATACTTAAGGACCATTTACTCTTAAAAAAGAGACAAAAGATTTTGGCCAGGTGTACTGAGGGGAGGAGAGATTTGGGGATCGATAACAGAGTCACTTGCTTGCAGGATTTTGGAGGAGAGAGCAGTGAAAAAAGCTGCTGTCTCCTTTTTTTGCTGCTACTGCAGAAAAAGCCTGAGCTCTGCACTGTTTTTCACTAACTGATGGGTGAGCTTTCGTTTGGGAAAGGGGCATGGGATTCCAAGCCCCTTTTCCTGGAGGGCGTACCTCCCAGCTGTGAAAGGGGACCCGGCTGCCGCCGCCCTGCACCCTGCCTGCCACAACTGTGGAGTTCCTGCCACCTTGTCTGTTGGCTGGCCCGGGTGAGCCCACCCTGCCACTCCATCTCCTTGTTCTGAGCTCCCTGCCCAGCCACGTTCATTCGCACGCCATCCCTGCCCAGCCCTGTCCTGCTGCACGCCATCCCTGCCCAGCCCGTCCGCCATTACCCACATGACACAGACCTGACCTCGCGCCACAGCGCCACCTGCAGCTACGCAGGAGTCATCGCACCTGCCCTGCCCAGCCGGGAGCCAACAGCGCCCCTGCTGGCTGTGACCGTGACTGCACCAAACGGGAACGTGCCTGGCAGCCCAGGGACATCTGCCACCGGGTTTTTCTGGTTTTGTTTGTTGTTACTATTGTTGTTATTGATTGTTTGTTTCATTATAGATAGTAGTAAAGAACTGTTATCCCTTTTCCCATATCTTTGCCTGAAAGCCCTTGGTTCCAAAGTTATAGTTTGAAGGGAAAGGGGTCACATTATCCATTCTAAGGAAGGTTCCCACCTTCCTTAGCAGACACCTGTCTTTCAAACCAAGACAGGAATAAATGTTACAATCAATGCTGTCAGTGAGTCAGAGATGTGCGTGGTGTCAGCTGGTGTGGAGGCACAGGCCCCTTGGTCACACTTTGCTCCTCTCCTGCTCTTGGGTGCCCCTGCACAAAGCTGGGGTAGAGTGTGTCCATGCTTGGAGCCACCTTCTCCTACCTCCGTATCCCACTTATTGTGTGCCAGGGGTTTTGCAGTCTCTCATCCCTGGGCAACAATGATCAATCTCAAGCATGCTCTTCCTCACTCTTCCTTCCATCTCGGAGGTGGGCTGTTGTTGGGAGCCTGCACGTCGGCAGTGAGAGCCTGCACATCTGCAGTGGCCCTGGCACAGCTTGGTTAAGCTGCAGGTCACACTTCAGGGGCTCCCATAGGCAGGAAGGTCTCACATTGGAGCCCTCTGTACCATCGCTCATACCTGGGGAGGGCTGGTGCTGCCTTCACTGTCCTGTGCTTCAGCCCCCCCTGCCTGTGGGAGATGCTGGCGACCGTTGTTGCTTTCCCTCTGTCTCTGCCTTTTCCATTAAAAATGGAATCTCACGTTCCCAGTGTGCACATTAGTGCATAGCCAGCAAGCATTTCTGATTGTTAGTAAAGCCAGGAATAAAATGGGGTGTGTTGCCCCAGTACCACTAAAGTCAGAAAGTGTTATGGAGTCATTCCAGGGCTGTGCCTATTCTCATTAAATAGGCTGAAAAAATTTAATTACAGGCTAAGGATATCTGGATATTTCATGACAGTACATTTTCCAAGTAGTTGCTTTTAAATTTTATTTTTTGAGGTGAGTTTTTATGATAGCTGAAGGTGAGCAGAGCTAGTTACAACCTGTGATATTCCTGATATTTCCAAATAGCACTAATCCTGACATGTAGCATTCCTGCCATAGTTTTGGGGTCCTGTTTAGTCTGGATGTTGCAATGGAGTCACCACTAAGTTTACGATGTTAGGCCCTAGGGCAGAAAGTTATTTTGCTAACTGGCAGGAGCCCTGGGCATAGCGCACATTTTAAACAGATCATATTTCTGGAATACGCCAAGAGTTGATCAAGGTAGCAAAAAATTCTCTGTGAAAGGTCATAGTTCAATTCTGTGTCTTCAGTTAGGCTTAAAAGAGCTGAGCATAGTAACTTCTTCCTGGGGATTTTTTGTGTTGTCATATGATACAAAAAATATATTGAATATAAGTACCTCCTCTGTGCACAGAGTTGTCTAGTGCTGGTTTTCTGCTTCTCTTTCAGGGACAAATAAACTGAGCCTTCGGTCAGAGTTCAAAAAAGTCCATGATTTTGTGCTCAGTTTGAGGTTTGACAGCAGCTACTGAGAGCATATAGCTCATTTGGTCTCTGAGAAAAATGTTACTTTAGCTAAGAAGGGCATTGGTGCCTGAAAGTTTTGTCCATTTCTGGGAACAGTTTTTCACCTAAGCTTCATTTTGGTCAAATGAAAGAGTTCACCTCTCTTTAAAAAAACTTGCCTCATTTACTTCCCCAGAAATTCTCTGCTGCTACTAAAGAAGTCATGTATCTGAGTACAACATAGGGCAGATGTTCTTCTGTGCCTTTGTGAGAAATGCTAACTTTTGGTTAGGTACTATTAATTTTGCACAGTTAAAACCTCTTTATGGCATGCTCTTTAATTTGCATTGCGTTCACTTCTGAGCTTCTCTTATTGTAGGGAGAAATAATTTTATTTACAGGTTTTTTTCGTCTAATGGGGATGGTGGGGGAAGGTCTAAAGCAAAATTCCTCTGGACTTTCCCTGCTTTGAAAAAATGCAAATTCAGTCAAATTTGTTTAGCAGTAGGGTTCATGCTTTTTTAGTTTGGTGCTATGAAAATCTGGGGTGTAGCATATTCTGTAAATCTGGGACTCCGTCATCTAGAAACTCCTGAACACATAATTCAGTCAAGTTTGAGGGGGTGAAATGGTCTCCAGCGTAGTGAAGTCTCACGGAAGTACCTGAGCAGAGCGATGGAGAGACTTTCTTGATGTGTCATGTTGAGGGAAGGGCTACACTGTGGGCTCAGCCCTCCCTAGAAACCAAGGAATCAGAGGGAAGGCTGCCATGACAGACACCCCGGTCATGGGAAACCCGTGGGACAGTACCTTATTCCTTCTGAGACATGAGGGGATCAAACTGTGAGACGAAACATCTGTAGAAGACGCAGGCTGCCTGATTTTCTTTGTCTTTGTTCTTAAGTTTGTTGCTCCTATCAAGTTACTGGGTCTTTATGTGTTTGTTCTCTTTGTGTTTTGTTGTAGAAACCCAAGCATCCAACAACGGGGCTAATTGCCATTACGCTGGCATTTCACATCTGCCATGAAGTCCACCTGGCAGGCTTCAAGTACGACTTCACTGACAGAAACAGTTCTTTGCACTACTATGGCAATGAAACCATGTCTCAGATGATGCAGGTAACTAACATTTGTTTGTGCTGAAATAGAGCTGGTAACTGGGGAAGGCAATTCAGTATAGATTAAGTGTGGACTGCAGGTCAGAAAGGCCTCCCACCTTCTGCTGGTTCAGCTGCTTGTGGGTTAACCTAGCTTGAATATCTTCCTCTTTGCTGCTGTTTCTGAAAAATGTAGATACTGATATTTGTGTCCCTTGTGCTATACGATACTCAGTAATGTCTGCATGAGATGTCCATTTATGTGTTGTGTTTTGCTTTGCTGGTGTTTTCCTTAGGCTGCACAGCGCTTGTCATAGAGAAGTCTTTGTTAGCTCTATCTGTACGTGAGTGGTGTTGTTTGTGTTTTCCTTTTCCTTGGCACCTGCCTACTTGTTCCATGTCATAGATGTCATACTCCTTAAAACACAGGAAGAAGAGCAAAGGGGAGTGGAAGGAGTTAAAACCTATGAACTTGTATAGGTCTTGCATAGGAAAAGAACTGAATTTTGGAAACTGAAAGTAGAAAACAAAAGCAGCTGTTGGAGGAGGGTAGGAAGAGAAGGAACTGCTTCCAGGAGGGGAAAGCCACAACTCAGCAGGAGAGGGAGCAACAGGAGGCTGGCAAACATCAGTAATGCCTTCTCCTCCCTGCTTCTTTGCTATGGCCATATGCCTGTTTTCTTTTATGTCTCTGCTCTTGTATTCAATTGCCTTCAGCTCTGTATTCCAAGCAACTGTGTCTCAGCCCTTCACTTTGGTGAGAAATTTTCTCTTCCATTTGCCCAGAGCATATGGGTACCATTTTCCTCCTCTTCCCTTTGCTGAGAAGAATGGTAGAGACAATATCCATAGGAGCCTCTCATGTTTCTCTCAGGACTCCTAGATACCTGCTGCTCTGAGATAATTTTCCTGACCCTGAACTTGCCTTCCTTTTGCGGCTCCTCTCTGCAGATGCTTTTTTGCAACGTGTATTAAGTTTGATCATTAGGTGACTAGATATCCGTAAGTTTCCTAAAATCTTGAAACTTTGAAAAACAAACTACTAAACAAAAGTTTTCCTGTTAGTTCTTTAGTGGCATCAAATTGTAAATACTATACTATGTATGTATAATACTTTATGCAGTATTTGTTTTATGTTCATTTTGATGTACAGGATTCAGTGTCTTAAGTAAATTTAATTCCCTTGTGCTGCCCTCGACTAACTTTAGTGGTCTCCTGCGTATCCAGCATCTGGATACAGCACAGAACATGGGCTGATTTTGGCTTGCTGAAACTAATTGGCAGGATTCATCTGAACTACAAGTGCCTGATGTGCTTTTCAAGAACCTGCACTGAGCTTTGAAAATTACTCGTTTTCTGACTTGCTTGTGCTGTAAATGTGGTTACACAGTTCTGAATAAGCCGGGTCAGGAGTTGGGAGAGCTAATAATGGAAGGACTTCTGTGAGACCACATCTCACCCATTCTTATCAGCAAAGGATCATCCTTTTGGGTTGTGTCCTTATGGAAATATCTAATCTACTTTTGAGCAACCTGTTTTCTTGGGAGACTGTGCTAAGCCCTTGCTAAGAAGTCTTTTTCCCAGAACTTTCCTATTCTTAGTATCTTCCAAGTATCACAGGTAATAGGAACAGCCAAGTGATGCTGCTGCTTATAATTTGATTTTGTAATATATTTTATTATTCCCTCACATCTCTTTAGAATGAATACCACAACATCACCGCAGAGCAGAAATTTTTGAAGAAGCTTATAGACAAGAACTTTGTGGTCAATTTGACGTGAAAGCTGAATGGAAAATACAAAGAACAATCACTATTTTCAAGATCTGAAAAATTTTTATTTTTTGTATGACATTTTTATTTTTTAAGTGCAGCATAACTGTTTACTGTTTAAAAGGAGCCCAGAAACCTCACCAAGGCAGAAGCTTCTTCTAAACCTGAGGGTAATGGACTGTTGCAAACAGAGTTAACTGAATTTCTGTGAAGCTATTTAATAGTGGGAAAACCGTGAAACTTTCAGCTGAAAGTATCAGGGATTTATAAAAATGTGGTGCACATCACTTACTTACCAGTGAGAACTCTTTCTAAATGATTAATTATCTGAAATACTTCTGTTTCTGATGTTACCCTCCAAAAGAGTCCCACTGTCAAGAGACTGAGATGACCAGTGTTCAATTAGTAGCAGATGGATGTAAAGTTGTGACTATCTGTCTTGTAGTATGAAAATGGCTTTAAAACTATGCATCTAAATCATTACTGTGTATTTTGGAGAAGGGGGAACATACAGACTATACAGGTTTTGTTCTGCCATACTCCTGAGGAGAGGATGTGCTCCTTCAGCCAAGCAGCCACAACTTCTGCACTGACCATCAACTCTGAACTGCTGTTTGCCTTTGCTGAAGGTGAAGACCCTTTGTCCAATTTGTGGAGATGTTGGTGTTGACAATGCTTATGTTGTACCCATTTCATGGAAAAATCATACTCCCTGTGCTGTGCATCCAGTAAATTTTACAGTTGCTGACTTGACTTAAAAAAGAGGGAATATGAAGACTGAAGAGTTTTCCAAACTACCTGCTTGTCATTCCCCAGACCACAACAAAAACACGAACTGGGACAGAGATGTTCATCCCTAAATTTAGAGTCAATGCTTGTTGGAGTCCTAGTTTTCCAGGACAGGATTTCTTTTATTTTTTTTTTTTTTTTTGGTTTGCGCCTCAAAAATTGAGGTGGATTTTTCCAAATGAGCACAATCTCCTTTCTCAGATGCTGTAATGCATCAATACAAGCAATGAATACTCCCATTTTTGGCAGTAGAGTGTGGTAGGGAATATCCAGGATGTACCTCAGCTGAATTATCATTTGGCATCTGTTTACCTCTTCTGTCTTGACATTCAAGTTTAAAGTGTATGGCTGAACTAAATCATTTAGCAGTGGGAACTTACTCAAGATTTTAATTGAAACATTTAATGGGACATTTGTGTTTCCTGTATTGGTTTGTCTCTGACAAGCCTCTGAATAAATTAAATCTGCCTGGGAAGGCGCTTGACAGCTGTCAACGAATAACAATATGCTGTTCCAGTTCTCTCACAGGGCATCTATATAAAGTTTTAATTTTAATTATGGCAGAATTGCTGGAAGATTTTGTGGTTATCCTGATCAATCACACCTGAGGAAAGCACAGAGAAGGCCACTTAAAAGTATTTAAAATTGGTAGAAATAACCTTTGTTGCTTTTAAATAAAATCATATAGAGAGTACATTTAGGAGTAATGCAAACACTTGCAATATAAACACAAACCATGATATTTGTTATTTTCAGAAGCTGAGGATTGCAGGAATACTGAACACAATTTTTTTTGCTGCAGCAATGTAGAGGAATAACCATTGAAGTAACCAAAGAGTCATCCTTCATGTGGGGTGCAGTAGCTATTTAAAAAAAACCCAAAACCACAAACACCTTCTCATAGTTCTCTTTTCCATCTTTAGCTCCTTGGCCCTGCCATTTGGGAATTAGGGAAAGCAGTATGATTTGGAGAGATGCCACCGCTGAAAGGGGGGAGGCTTGTGTTTTCACCCAGTGATTTGTGAGCTTTAGTCTGTTTCAAGCAAGTTGGACATACCTGAAATAAGTCCAGATGTCAGAGAAATCTGTGGTATGGGGTGGGGAAGGACCCAGGTGTGTCCCAGCAAGGGACAGGCTGTGCCATGGTGTCTTGTCACCGTGCTGTGGTGTCCCTTAGGTGCAGCTGCAGGCCAGAGGTATGCAGGGTGGCAGTGGGAGTGTGGAGGAGAGGGGAATGCGTGGAAGGTCCGGGGGGTGCTGAAACAGGTGACTCTGGTAATGGAAATGGAGGAAACCACAATTTCTTCACCAGCTGGTAGAAGGGATCTTACTCACTTTATTGTATTTCCTTCTTTTTCCCTGAGGCTTTGGAGAGGTCTTTGCTTAAAAATCTGACTACAAACAGGTGGGGTTTCACATAAGAAAATAGTGGCAGTGTTGTCTGCATCTCTGCCAGCATTTATTTCTCCTGGTTATTTCAGTTAATTAAAAAGACTTGTATGTGATTCTGCAGCTCCAGACCTACAGTGATTTAATCTCCTGGCAACAGTAATTTCACCTGGAAAAGCTCCTGTGGCAAAGCTTTTTGCAGATACTGCAGTGCTCTCCAAGCTCTCGTTGCAGAGAAGCCCCTGGTAGGTCTTAGACTGTGTTGAGAGCTGAGGCAGGCAGAAGTGAGGGGCTGCCCCTTCACCCTCAGAATGCTCAGTTGCTTCCAGAGCTGCGGCCCCCAGCTGCTGCCATGATCCAGCTGCATCCATGTTATATCTTTTAGTATGCTGTCCGTGAAGATTTTTTTCCAGGAGAGCTGTTGAATTTGCTGCAGACACTGTGAGGAGAGTTTTTGTGATGGTGCAGGCAGCTTCCCTCTGCTTTTCCACCCTGTCTGCAGTCATAGGAAGTAGGTAGGGAGCTGTGCTTTTGAAGATGGGAGTATTTTCTCTGCTTTATTTCATCTTCAGAGATACTCTTCCCACTAATCTAAACTGATTCCTTCTCCTAATTTTTCTAGTAGGTTTTCTGCTTTTTGTGGGAGGGTAGGATTTGGATTTTAACTGTAGCAGAACAAACAAAATAGTTGGGAAAAAAAAAGGACTTAATGGCAAACAAATTGTGTCTCCCAAACCCTTTGTACTTTGAAAAAATCTGTTCAATCTTTCTTATTTTTGCCACATCAGCTTTTTTGATCTTCCTAAAATATTTTTTAAAATAATGTTTGATGTCCTCAATGAATTTAATATGCTCTTTAGAAGCATTTATCCATATCAGCTACTCTTTTTTATTTCTTAATAAGCCTCCCCGTTTGTATGGCTGACTTTATTTTTCAAATTAAGCAGTATTCCCAGGGATATTTCTCCCTCCACTTCTGTGCTCCTGCAGCAGATGTTGAGTCCACCATGGTTATTGTCCCAGGGTGACTGGGTAACATTTAGAACAAAACCTGTTTCCTCAGGACCAATCCAAGAGCTGATGCTGCTGATAAACCATGGGTGGTATTGGTTTTGGGTTTTTGTTGGTGGTGGGTTTTTTGTTTGTTTGGGTTTTTTTTGTTTTGTTTGGTTGGGTTTTTTGGGTGTTTTGGGGGTTTTTTTGGGGGGGTGTTTTTTTGGTGTTTTTTGTTCAGGGGTTTTTTTTTGTTTTTTGGGGGGGTTGGGGTATTTTTTAGGGTTTTTTTTGGGGGGGTGGTTTTTTGGTGTTTTTTGTTCAGGGGTTTTTTTTTGTTTTTTGGGGGGGGTTGGGGTTTTTTTTAGGGTTTTTTTTGGTTGGTTGGTTTTTTTGGTGTGGGCTTCTTTTTCTTTTTTTTTTTTTCTTTTTTTTTTGTTTTGGGGTTGGTTGGTTGGTTGGTTGGTTGGTTGGGGTTTTTTTGTTTCTGGGGTTTTTGTTTTTTGGGTTTTTTTTGAAAGCCCTGCTTGCAGGCCAGTAGTTCTTCTCAATAAGCAGTGAGCCCAGTAATGAATTTTTCTCTCCACGAGATGTTTTGTAGGATTCTATGTACACCAGCCCTGCTCCACACACATCATTGCTGCTCACGTGCCTCGTGGACAGGTCTTGTTTTGGCACTAACTTTATTCAGGCAGGAACTCCGATGTGTAGTGTGTTTCTCAGCAGTGCTCAAAGACCACAGTGTCTCTTCTGTCTGGGCACAAGTTTTCACAGGTGTTTTGCAGTACCAAAGACTTGACTTGTGGCTTGTAGTATAAAACAATAATGCTAACACCAAATATTTGTTTCTGAGAGTGAGCTGCTTTTGGAAGAAAAGACTTTCTTTTTTCCATTTTTACCATTACTGAAAATGAAATCTCTGCACTGGAACTTCCCTTTAAAACTGTCTAGTTTTTCTTACCGCATCAAGAACGAAGCCATCAATTTTGAATCCCAGGGTGCTGCCAGCTTTATTTCTGTGTCCTGTAATGGTGTAACTGTGTAGGTTCCCAGGGTCTCCCATCGTTTTTCTATCTGAAGTCAGATGTTCTCATCCCTTCTTACTCTGTCCTGTTCTCCAGCAGCCTGCTGAATTTCTAGGCAGCACCATCTTACAGCAAAAGGTGCTTCTGCATTTTATCTGCCAACTCCTCAAAATGCTGCACTGTCAGAAATACCCAGCTCTAAGATATCAAACTGTGCATGGAATAGGCAGGATGACACATTGGCTGAAAGCTGTTTGCCTCAGACTTTCAGGGGGTTTGTTTCCTGTTGGGAAATTATTTTTTCCTCTGCTGTAATAATTAAGGGAAGTCACAGACTATTGCACTAAATAAGAGAGTGCCTAAAAGATGTTACTAAATGACATTTCCAGTGACTATAGGTAATAATAATAATAATACAACAGAATCACAGCTTTGGTGTTTAATTAGCATGCGGTACTTCCTGTTTTTAATGCCATCCTTTCCTTTTTAACAATGCCCTGGGAGATAGTATAAATACCTTAAATTTTAAGTGGACTCTGGTTTTAAGAACATGAAATGCTCAACATACATTTTTGGTATTGGTAAATGCTTATTTTATTTGCCATTTGTCTTAAGTTTTATATGCCTTTAAAGTGCCACCTGTATTTTGAAGAATTCTTACGGTTGTTTCAAGTGAAATTTTGAATGCTACAAATGGGAGGAGATTCTTTTCCTGTGAATAAACTGTTGAAGACAGTGCCCTCAGACTTATTTTTACGAGGTGAGTGCTCTGTGTGTGAGTGTGGATGTGGGGGTATGCCCAGTGCCATTATTATTGATGTGTAAAGTACATGGTGTTGTCAGATAAAGTATCAAGTTTTGGAACAAACTTCAGTGCTTCCTAGAGCAAACAGCTGAAAGGTTTTGAACCTAGATGGGTAAGTTGTACTGTGGGTGGAGATCTCACTCCAGACTGAGCACAACCGAAGCTGGGACATGTTTTTTGTGGTTAAGGTCAAGAGCAGCATCCTTATAATTCAGATTTTTCATTGTTTTTTGAATCTTGCTTGTCTTATTGTGGTGTGTCAGGGAAATGCTAAAATAAAAGATGTAGAATGAAGAAGATGGTGTGTGATAAAAAAATTCAGAGAGTGAAAAAGGCTTTAGATAGAAAGTGAGAGATGCTAATTGCAGTACTTTGCTCATTATTTATTTTCTCTTTCTCTTTGTGCAGTAAAAATGAGATGCTGAGGGAGATTTAGGTTGGATAGTTGCCTGGTGCAGTTAGTATTCAGTGCATTCCTTTCAGTATGGACAGTTTAGGAGTTTGCCAGCTTGGAGGAAAATGCCTGTCTTTGAGGTGAGGTGGGGAAGCCACATCAAGAGAGCCAGCAGTGTGGTGAGCATCTCTCATCCTGCGCAGCCAGTTGTGCCTTTTCAGGTGACACAGCCCTTATCAGCAACCTCTGTGGCTGATTCCTTGGCTGCCGCTCTGCCTTCTTCAGCTGCACTCCCACGTGTGCTCATGCTGGGCAATACCTGTCTGCATGGGCTGCCTGAGGGAGCTCCTCCTTCTTATTGTTCCCCCTGGACCCTGCTGTGCCCTCCCACTAAATGGGATGTGTTTCCTCAGTGGCTTAGAGCATGTTTTGCCAGGTGATGGGAACTAGAGAAAAGGGTGTTTCTTTTTAAATTTTTTTCCCCCTATATCAGGCTGTCAGTGGTTTCAGAGAGTCCTTGTGGTCTGATACGTTAATTTAGCAGGTTGAATGTTCCTCCTGATAGTTGTGAATGAGGACAGAATTGGGCTTTGTTTTTATTTTTAAAGATATTTAATAAGATATTTTTTTCAAATCAGTACAAAAATTTTAAATACAAAATTATTTGCTTTTGACATATCTCATATATTCTGGGAACATACTGAAGTCACCAGTGTCTGGTAAACTGTCTGTCCATTCTTGCCACCGTTCCATAAAATTTCTGAGATAAAGCACCACATTATATCACTGGAGTCCTTAGTCAATGTTAGACTGCATTAAATTCTGCATTTAAATAATGGTAATGCCAGTTAAATCCAATCTTAGTTCTGCATGAAAAATCTAGTTCATTTTTGAATCAAAAGCAGTAGCGGTAGCTAAAGACATCGAAGAAGTGATGAGCACTTAACTCTTTGAACTAGTGCAGCAGTGTGTGATGTGCAGCACTGTACAGGGAACCACAGCAAGGTCCACTGCCCTTTGGAAACAGAACACTTGTTGAGGTGAAATTAGCACCATTGATGAGCAGACAGAGACTTCATGCACAGAAGCCGCTGTCCTCAAGTATAGAAAAGTATTGAGGCCTGCAGGTTCTCCTTGACATCTGGTAATGTATAAATAAGGATTGGAAATCAGCTTCTAGATAGAACCAAGTTCTCAGATAAATTTGCATGATCAGTATTGCCAGTAAAGTTATTGGCTGATCTCAAGCAACAAATCAGTTAAGCAAACAGAGCTACTTCTGCTTTGCCTAGTCATTGAAGAGCAAACTGATTCAGCTTTTGCTGAGTGGCAGAATAGGCTTCTGACAAGCCATATGGGTTCTTGGTACAAGCACAGAAATCCAAGCAAATTTATGCCACCCTGATGTATTGCCATGCGTTGGCCAAAATGTCTCAGTGACATTGCACAAAGTAAATGGGGAAGATTTACCTCATCTGCTTGAGCTGTGTGAACAGAGATGGAGACTTTTTAAGTGCTGTGGCATTGGGAGGTGAAACCAGTGCCTGCTGGAGACAGTGGTGACATTTCAGGTCCAATGACAGCTGGAGAAGGCTCAGGGGGAATAGTTACACCATCAGTATTCCTCTCCCATCATAAATAAATTTTTCAGGAAAAAAACCACACCTGAAGGATTATTTTATATGGGGGAGGGGAAATAAAGGTCTCCAGCTAAGAGAACCTTTGCTTGTCAGGCAGATCTGCTGTCAAAAACCCAAGAAAAGCCCCACCTAGACAAATAAGCCACTCAAATTTTTTAATGTAATTAGAGACTGACCTACTCTGGTTTAAGGCATTGTTTTTCATCTCATAACTATGATCAATGCAACAGGAGTGAGTGACATACACTGATTTGAACTTTAGTACTGAATTACTGTGAATGAAATTAAGTAAGCACGGCATTGCAGAAATATATAATGTACAGCTAATATGTCCCCCTTGGGTGCAAAACAACTGTTTATGAACCTGATACACATCTTTAGATATGTTCTTCACACTTTTTTTTATAACTAGCTGTGCATAATGTTAAACTTCGTATTTATTTTTTCATTTTTGTACGAGATGGTCCAAAATGGTCAAAAAACACATCTTTTGTGGTATAGATGTTTGAAGCAGAGGAGAAAGGTTTTGATTGTGTGTATCTCTGTGTGTGTGTGTGTGTGTGTGTGTGTTGTGTGTTGTTTTGTTTTACATGGGATACAATAAATATCCTGAAAAAGATGAATGAACGTACTGCCCGGCATAGAGTCCTGCCGCCTGCTCGGATGGCATCTGAACGTAAACCTTGTCTCCGTGCATCAGCTGCACCACGGCACTGCCCGAAGCCTGGTCAAGGAAGCCCTTCTTGTACTCGTCGTAGGTGTACATGAGCGGCTCGTTGTTCTTGTACAGCGCGACCCACACATTGGCGCCTTTACAGTGGACATGGTAGGCGAAGTAGTAGACCCCTGGGATCTCGCAGGTGAAGATCCCCGTCTGGGGGTTGTAGTTCTGCCGGCCGTTGTACAGGAGCTTGTCGAACTTCACAGGCACCCCGACGCGGGGGAAGGGGGTGAGGAGCTCGGCTGTGAACGCAGGCATCTCATAGACAATGCCGCCAGCCTTGCCTTTCTTGCCCTTGTAGCCGTAGGGGGGCTTCACGCCATCTATCCCTGGCCCCACCTCAGGTAGGTACTGTCCTATGGCAGGGGGAGTGGGTGGGATGATGACCGGGGGACCTGGGGGCCCAGGGGGGCCCGGTGGCCCCTGGAGCCCCGGCTGGCCAGGAGGACCGAGCGCCCCAGGCTTCCCAGGGGGTCCCTGCAGCCCCGCAACTCCAGGTTTGCCAACGCCAGGGAAGCCGGGGGGGCCGGGCATGCCTGGCTCACCCTTAGCCCCTGGCAGTCCAGGAGGGCCGATGGGCCCACTGGGGCCCGCGATGCCTGGGATGCCCGAGGGGCCCTGAAGCCCCTGGGCACCGGGGAGCCCGGGCTCGCCCTTTGGCCCCACAAGCCCTGGGACACCTGGCAGCCCCGGCAAGCCTTTGTGTCCGGCTTCCCCCTTGGGCCCTGTGGGGCCCGGCAACCCCCGGAGCCCAGGGCCACCCACTTCGCCGGGAAAGCCTGGCTTTCCCGGGAATCCCTGCAGGCCAGGTTCTCCCTTGGGGCCGACTGGTCCTGGTGGCCCTATGGCACCCCCCTCTCCCTTAGGTCCTGGAAAACCGGCCGCCCCTGGGGGCCCCATGATGCCTGGCAGTCCTGGCTGGCCTGGCTCCCCTGGTGGCCCTCCCATGCCAGGTGGCCCCACGTGCCCCTTCTCCCCCTTGGGCCCCAGGGGGCCAGGCAGACCACCCACACCTCGCTCCCCTTTGGGTCCGGGGAAGCCTGGCTTCCCAACCCCAGGGAGGCCAGGGGGCCCTGGCAGGCCTGGCAATCCCTGCTCCCCTTTGCCGCCTGGAAAGCCCGGCTGGCCAGGCATGCCGTCCTGGCCTGGTTTGCCAATGCCAGGTGGACCAGGAGGGCCTTGGATCCCGGGGGCCCCTGGAGGCCCCTGCAACCCTAACTCTCCTGGGGGTCCGGGTTTGCCTGGGGGTCCCTGTGGGCCAGGGAAGCCAACCATGCCTGGTTTGCCAACCCCCGGCAGCCCCACGGGGCCTGGAGGACCAGGCAGCCCAGGTGGACCCTTCAACCCTGGCAAACCTGGGATCCCAACGCCCTTCTCCCCTTTTGGCCCTGGGATCCCAGGGATTCCTGGTGGCCCCTTCATCCCAGGCTCACCCTTTGGCCCTGGCTGTCCCTGCAGCCCTGGAGCACCTGCTTTCCCTATGCCAGGAAGCCCATGAGGCCCTGGTGGTCCTTGTGGTCCAGGTATCCCCATGGGCCCAATCTCCCCCTTTGGCCCCATTTCCCCTCTTGGCCCTGGGGGCCCCATGACCCCTGGTTTTCCTGGCATGCCTGGCAAACCCGGCTTTCCAATTCCTGGGTATCCTTGTGGGCCTGGTTTTCCTTTGGCTCCTGGCACACCATGACCTGGTAATCCTGGTGGCCCTGGCGGCCCTCTTGGTCCAGGCTCACCAGGGGGGCCTTGCTCGCCCCTCAGACTGCGCAAGGGAATTTCTGGGTTGGGAAGAAAAGAAAAAGAGGAGGGAGAGAGATAAAAGCTGATTACAATCCTATCCTTCAAAAAACAGGCAGTTTTGAATTGAACATGATTTTTATGATGCCTCATGGTTTTGTGATAGACAGCTAGCAAGTTACAGGTTGAGGTTGAGAATGAAGAGGCCGTTACTACTGTTTTGCATACTCCAAACTTCCATGCATGCTTCTGTTTCTGCAGCATAATTACTATGCATCATATGTAAAAGCCATTTGCACTTTACTCGTGTTTTCTGCCTAAACGATCTTAAACACCAAAATCTGCGTTTTGTCCCATGTTGCTGTGGATTAATCTACCTTTAAGTGTTTTTGCAGGAAACTCTGTATCCTTGTGCTGTCGGGGGAGTCCTGGCATAAAAGTGCTTTTTCTGGAGGAGCTTTAATGAGCATGATCAATTAAAAAAGATTCTATTGGTAAGAAGTTTATACATAGGTATGTCTGTATTTTCCCCAAGGCTTTGGTTCCCATTAAAGTATTACTGGAAACCTACAGCCTTAATCAGCACTGTATTTTGGCATAGCCGTATCTAGTTATGGCTCTTCTAAACACTATGTAAAATGTTTGTATTGTCCAAACCCACATTTTTGTGTATGTGAACACTTATCATTGCAGGTCAGGGCGGGGAAGTTGCTGCTAGGGTTGGTTGCTTTTCAAGCTGCAGGCTTTTTGTGTTAAGCAGAAAGTCTTTCCAGCTCTAAAATGGGTAAAGAAGTGAGAGATTTGGGGAAGAACAGGAGATGAGGTTTCAGGACAAGAGAATTAACTGTTCTTTGGGAGGCAGAAACCCTCCCTCTCTGCATATGTTGTGTTTTATGCATGTTGAAAATCTTTGCTCATGAGATAGGTTGACCTTACTACCGCCAATGGTGCTTGTTCAGACACTCCAAAAATAGGCCCTGAAATTTTCCATTTCCTTCTGAAGTCAGTGGAGGTTGTGGTTAGCTGATGCCCCAGTAAGACAAAGTTAACCAGCTTGTCTGCAGTTGCACAGACACTGGTGCTCCTCACAAGGATTTTATGACACTGAGTGTTCCCGGTCACCCTTTGTATTTTGGACTTTTTTTCTTGTTTCCTGAAATATCTTAATACTGTCCAGACTTCCTTTACTGAATAGGGAAAGTGCTTGTACGTGCAGACTTGTGCACTAAGCCTCTGTACTTTCAATGCCATTGTTACACCCATGAATAACCTACAGAAAGAAGACTCCAGAGTCAGAAGAGAAATTATATGTTTTTATCTGCAAACCTCTAAATCACGGTGTCTAGACAAATTCAGACAAAACGCTTATGTTCCCATGAACTCAAATCTTGAGGCTCTTAGCTCATATGTGTGGTGGTTGCAGTGAGAGTAGGAGCAGATCCAGACAGGACCCTGGGCCATTATTTGAAGCCCCATCAGAGGGTCTTCTGCAGACAGGTGGGATGGCTAAGTTTTCCTAGCCTTGAACAAGTACCTGAGCAAACCTGAGGCCAGCCCTGTGTGCTGGAGGCTCATTGCAGGTAGGGCTGCTCAGAGGCTGTGCTGCAGCCCAGAGGATGACCATGGTCTTGTGCTGGTGACCCTGAGCTGCCCCGCAGCTCCCATGAACCTGTTTTGTCCACCTGTGGCCAGGTACCAGCCTGGCCAGTCCTTTGGGCACAAAGGTGCTGTGCCTGGACTGCAGCAGCCTGCTCCAGTGTTCAGTATCCCCTGGGCAAACAGTGCTCTGGCACACCAGATGGGACCATGCAGGAGTGGTGAGGGACATGCTGACCCACCTTTCTCTTTCTTGGGAGCCATATCCTTGCCGAGCATGGGCATCTGCGGGATCTCCTTTCTGTACTGAGGCAGATGGGGGTACTCCTTCCCGTACTGCATGTGGGGCACCTCCTTGCCCAGATGCTGCATTGGGATGCCTTCTTTGCCCAGTGGCATGTGAGGTACTTGTTGTCCGAGAGGTTGGTACTGGGGCACCTGAGGTGGCAGCTGCTTGATCCCATAGTAAGCACCACCTTGAGCAGACCTCACCAGCTCTAGGTAAACGGTGACAGCTACTGCCAGCAGCTGCACAGGGAAGAGCAGCACAGCCATCACCTGTGAAAAGCACCACAAAACGTACAGTTGGCAGAAGATGTTTTTTTGTGTTGTGCATTTCCCATTAGGGCAGCCTTACATTTTCTGCAGCAAACTGGACCTAAATCTCTGCAAACTGGCCCTGGTTTGTATGCTGCCCTGGAGGACATCCTGCAGCAGGCCTTTATCTGGTTTATTGGAAGCTCTACTCAAGCAGTATTATTACAGCAAATGTCCATATATATATTTAGTTTTATGCTACCCCAGGGGTGCCCTCTGTGGTTTCTCCACACAGGACTCTGCTCCCAGTTTGCTGCTTTCTCGCTCGTGTCAGTACCACAGCACAACCTCAGTGAGCTCTGCTGTGAGCTCTGGCACAGGGGAGGAGCAGGTGGGGGATGTGGGGATCTCCTAATTGCTTTCTGCCCAAGGAAACTGTATTGTCAGTGCCCCTTCTGCTTTCCACAGCAATGAAAGCTTAGTTTCTGCAGCTTAAATCTGTGCCTAGGATTGTGCCCCATCACTGCAGCATCCATGGGCTGTCTGTTCCTATCACAGCTTGTCAGCTCTCCTCTTAACTGGGCTGGGATCCTCTCAGTCTCCTCCCAGAAGAAGTAGGCCTGCTTGGGCCACCACTGCCCCAGATAGGATCACCCAATCCAAGCCTTTCTCTGGGAATGTTCAACCACTTTCTAAAGGTCTCCCCCACTGCAGATCCTGGCCCGTCACCAAGCAGCTCATCCCAGCACCTCACCAGTCCTGCCAACACAACAGAACGGGGTTGAGCTTTTTTTCTTTTATCAAAATGTAAGCTTGGGACTTCTTGTCCCATCTGCTGTTGCTGTTGCAGTTAAGTGCATTACCATCAGCTGAACAGCAAATTAGGAACCAGGAACTCCCTCAAGTAGTGCAAATTAGGGGACAACATGTGGTGAAAAGAGACTCTGCGGTTTGGAGCGTTTCGCTCTACAACCAAATCTGGCATGTAAGTCCTACCCTTTTCAAATACAGATGGCAACTGCCAGGCCTGATGGCTGTTGCCACTGTCCCTGTTTTTCTACCATGCTGACATGCCTTGCACCCAACCTGGGCATCTGGAAAAGCCCCTATGCATTTCCAAGTCATTCGTGCTGCAGAGCTTTGCCAAACTGCTTTGGGACTCACTCCCAGCAGCTGCTGCACAGCTGGGACGTGATGAGGGCGGCCTGAGGAGGGAGGCCACCTGCTTATTTTCCTGTCCTTCCCCAGCAGCCTGGCTCAACACAGAGCACCTCAGTCTGTGGCAAAGGGGCTCAGCACTGTGCCCCCATGTCTGGGAGGTATACTTTATGGGAGAAGCTTTCCCCTGTATGTCCTCTAGGTTTTATGTTTTGCTCCTGCTTGAAGTTTCCCATTCAGTTTGCATTAGCAAAGCACCTGGGGAAATGCTTGCTGCTCTTTTAAAAATTTTCCCTTCATTTTGCTCTGAGATTTAATTTCTAAATGGAAATTGGTGTATAATCATTACTGAAGGTGTAAGTGGAGACTAGATCAAAATGGTGTAGTTGAAACAACAAGCAGAAGGTTATTATTTTCAGTAGTGATAATATATAGACAAATGAACTACGGAAAAGATGGAAATCAGCAAACCAAACATTTTAAGAAAATGAAATACTCCGAATAAACACTAGATGGAGCATACGTTGCACAGCTGAGTTTCTACAGTCACTTTCTCTCCTAGGAATTCTTGGATGTAACCAGCTGCCATGTGGCAAAAAAACCCAGCCAAGATGTACAGGAGTTTGTAAGTGTAGCTAAAGCCCAAGCACAGTCACTCATGCTTGTTCAGCAAAGCCTTTCAGTAAATGCTTCTCTTCCAGTGAGTTTAATGTGACTTTTAGCCTACAGCTGGCTGTGCTGCTGTGAGCTAAAGGATTAGGGCCTTGGGACATGGTATTTCTGCTTAAAGCTCAATGGTGAGCTTTGGAGTGTGAGGACAGCCTGTGCATGATCAGTTCCTGTGGCTTGGCTGGGATGTGGTGACTGAACTAATGGGCACATGGACCCTAAGCAACTTTTTTTTGGGGGGGGTTGGGGGGGAGGCGGGATATGTCCTTCTTCTTGTCTTTCTTGGCCTTCCTGCTCCTTTCTGTACAAAATGAGAAACTTGCAACACCTTTGCCTCTCTAGCTGAACAGGGTAACGCCTACCTCAGTTTGCAGGGAAATCCCAGTTACCGGAAAATTTGCAGTATTCTCTGCGTCTCTCTCAAAGGAAAAGCATTATCTGTATAAAGGGAGACAGGCAGTAAAACCTTTTAAAAAGTTATACTGGATGATATAGGACTGTTGTTGAAACTTACTAGTATGAAAGGCAGGGTGGATTTTGAAGAATGAGGTTATTAAATGAGCTTCTTGGCTACTTTGTTGTTCTGGTGGCCAGTTTTGGGGGGGTTATTTTTTTTAAAAAGATAACTTCAGTGGAATAAGTAGAGGGGGAAATAGGTAAAATTCCTTTGGATGAGATTTTCTCCCTGTTTTTATTACAAAACACGGGCTTTGTGTGTGAGTGGGAGGTATTTGAAATAATTGAAAAAAATTTCCTACGGGGAGACACGAGGCTGCCTGCAGCTCAGGGTGAACTCAGCCTCCTGCTGCTCGTGCCAGGCTGGCCTGGCTCTGCCAAGCGTCATGCAGCACACCTGCACTGGAATAGGCAGCACCAGGTGGCACAGGAGGTGGTTTTGTGTGTGCACATGGAAATTTTGAGGGACATCAGGCAAGACTTGTACAGATAGGAAGGCTCCAGAGAAGGAGGTGATCTCACCATATCAGTGTTTCCTGTAGTGTTTTTTGACTCATCCATAACCCAACCAGTGTGGCCTGGAAATGACAGATTGCTTCTCATCTATTGATTTTCACTGAGGTTGGTGCCTGTGACTAGCTGAGGTGGAAGGTGGGGGTTTATTTACTGAACAACCATGGGCTAGATGGGACTTGGCTGACATCTTTGTGGAAGGAGGTCAGAGCCTCCCCTATGGCCTCGTGAGCTGTCTGAGGCTTGGGATCTGCTGCAGGTACTGGAGACGCAGCCTGTGTACCATCTGCACAGCTTGTCTCTCCCTGCTTCCAAAGGAAGGAGGGATCAGACAAAATTAGTCTTGATGAGAAATGCAGTAGAGTCATGTGTGCTGCTGCTGGATAATTACTGTCAGATACCATCACTACAGGGAAAGCCTACCTGGAAGCATGATAGATGCTGGGGATAGTCCTTCAGTGTTTCAGCTCATTGCCTGTCTCATCCTACTCAGCTTCTCTAAAATGTTATTTATTTATGTACAGGGAGAAGTTGAAGGTGTATTTTTTCTGCCTTCCAGTTTGTTTCTGAATGCCTGGGTGCACAGCTCTGGTTTGAAGACCTCACTAGGAAACCACCAGCATCTTTGAATGCCTAAAAGCTACTGAAAATCTTGCTCTTGGTTTTCAAAAGAAGCTTATAGATTCTAAATGTTGGATAGGTCCTCCAGAGCTTCTGAACAGCAAAAGGAGATTTTTTCCCAGTGGTGACAGAACTCAAGGAAAATAGAGGAGAAAAATCTGTGTTGAAGATGCAGCCAAAGTGTAAGACTTCCCACACCCTCCCCCCAAATCCTAGCAATTTAGGGACGACCTCCAAACCCATTCATGTAATGCGATCTGACATGCTTGCAAAGGTGACTGTTGTGGAGCAATAATTTGGCTTTGGATTGGGATTTCCCAGGGTTTTTGTCAGAAAGCAATAAGAATGTGCCTGTGTATTTGTCACAGGTAAATAAGTGCATATGTGCACTTTTAGAGAAGCCAAGGGCTTGGAGGAAGTAAAGTTTTACCTTAACTGTTTGGATGTCGGAAGGAAGATGGAGGAGAGGAGCAACTGTGCCTTCCCACCATGTGACATGTCATTTTGCACCAGTCATTCAGATTAAGCCACAATAAACATCTTGCTTTACCTAGGATGGGACAAGACACTTGAGGGTAAAGGAACATTATCCTAAACCACACACAGCTGCTTGTGTGTGAAGGCATGTGGTTGGCTCTGTGGGTGAGAGAGAGTCCCTGCAAAAACACATTTTTACAGGCAAAGCTTGAGTGAGAACATTTCTCAATAATCTCTTTGGTAGAGCTGTTCTCCTGAGAAAACTAGAAAGGACCTTCCTCTGGCTATTTGAGTTTGTCAGCAGAAACAGAAGACAAAACAAAATGTACCAGCAGTCATAATTCTTAAATTGGTGTGAGGAAATAATGGCTGGTTTAACCTAATTATGTAAAGAATGTATGGAAAGAGTGATGCCTATCCACTTGGGACTTGAAATCATAGGTGGTCTTGCAAAGAGTGGAAACTAGGCCTTGATTTATTGGTTCTTACCGGAAAGTCATCACTCTGCAACCCATGTTGGGTTGTCTCAGAACCTCTAAGATACTCACCCAGAGACTACCCCCATGGGCTTAATTTGCCACCCCTCACTTTTGAAGTGCTGTATTTCCCTAACAGGCATAAGACATGAGTGGATCTCAGTGACCTCAGGTCTTTTCCCTGGGCTGCCTTCCATGGGGGCTGCCTGAAGCTGCAGGGACCAGTTCCCCACTGCACTGGGGGGATGGACTTGCTAGGGCTCTGGTTTCCACATGGAAAATGACTGCTGCAAAATAAAATGCCTAGTGACTCTGGAGATTTTGTTCCCAGAAGAGTGCTACTAAAAAAACCTGATGATAAAAAGCTAAATTCTCCAGGGTGTTTTTGTCTTGAGAGCAGAAGTGGTTAGGGTGACTTTTGGGGTGACCTTGATACCAGATCCTATTACCAAGTATCTACAGTGGTATATCCAGAGATGACTCTACTCTTGGGGATGGGAGATCCAATCCCACAGGAACACTATAAACCTCACTGAAGTTTCTATCATACAGACAGAGAACAGGAGCAGTATAATGCAATGGAAATGGCAAACAGAGCATTAAGGTGCATAAGGAGTAGCCCCAGTGCATTGCAGAGAGCTGGTGGGTGAGGGGCACAGCTGGTCTCTGGGGGGTTTCCAAGGGCTGGCCCCCAGTTCGTGCACAGAGGTACATGGCAGCACAAGGGACGTCAAAGGAGGGCTTGTAAGAGAGAACTAAAGTCCTCACAAAGTGATAGCACTTTTTCTTTCTGTTTTAGTGCTACTTTGGGAACAAGTACCTATCCTGTCCCTGCTTTCTACAATACAGATCCCTTACACTGCTGGGTTGTGCTTGCAAATGTGTGCACACCCCCACAATATAAATGCTTTTGTTAAGGTCTCCACCACATGAAAAGCATTGGATTAAGCACTGGGCATATAAATTAGGGGTGGGGGTGTTGCCATTTGTAAACTAATTTTGTTAGCTGGCTACCTCTTTTGTAAGAATTTTTAGCACAAAATGAGAAGAGCAGCTATTGATGCCTTAGTTCCTGTAGTGACCTCAGCTATTCCTATCCAGTGAATGGCTGTGGTGACTTCAAGGGTGGGGTGTTTTCAGATGTGAAAAGTCAAGCAAATGTTGGTTGTTGTTCTTAGAACTGGTGCTGCAATGTGTAGGTGACTTGAACAGTGAATTTCCCAGCACATTGTTGTCCACAGTTTTCAAAGACACTTTCAAAACTTCATCACAGCTAAAATTCATCTCTGGATCACTAACTCCTTTGAGGACTAACCTGTCAGTCAGTGAGTACTTTCTGAAGAGACCTGAGGATACCCTGTACTGTATGGAAACTGAATTTTAGTGGGAACTTGTGTTTTCAGGGACAGGAAAAAACAAAACCTTCTGCATGCCAAATACTTTTGTACATGCTCAAGAGCTTAGAGCCATTTAATGCACACCACTCTTCTGTCTTTCTGTGCCAGATAAGTCTTTATGTCATTTGGGCAAATGTTTTCAAATTTGCCAGCCATCTAGTTAAACACAATGTAGGGGGTTTCTTTTTGCAAATTTAATCATATTCCACATAAAAGCAGGGAGTGAAGGCAACCAAATGTACTTGAAATGGTTTTCCTCTGAAAGCTTACCTGTTTTGTAATTAATGTTTTGAAATTAATACTAGCTACACTGATTTAACCTTATTTTCAGCAGTGAAGAGCTGGAGGACAGTAAATGAGAGTGCAGCCCCTGTGTGAGGATCCAACCATGCTGTTGGCCGGAGATGATTGATCTATGCCCCAGCAGGTTTGGGGTCCTGCACCATTTTGCTTTTAACAGTGCCTACAACTTCACTGAACGCAATACCTGTTTTCTGGAGTAGGTGAAGAATGTATGTGCTAAAGTGTCTAATAGAACCTGTGCATTCAGTAGGGAGGAAAGTAGGATTTATGGTAAATGTAATCCTGCCTTTTTGCTTCTTGTGAAACTCTCCCACAGAGATCAGGTTTATTTTTTCCCCCTCCCTCCTTCCTTTTCACTGTCCCCTCCAAGGAAACAAAGTAGTCTCAAGTGTCTGTGTTCAGTTTAGATTACCAAGAAATAGCTATTGTTCAGTATGTTAAAAATAAATTAAATCATATTTTGCTCAAGGTCTAACAACTGTGTCTGATTATCATGTGGTATTTACTAAATCTAAGGCAGTCATAACAAGTATTGTCATAATAAACATTTTAAAATGCATGCATGCATAAACCTGCTGCTAATGGGGAATATTCAACACGTGGCAGATGCTTGTTTCTAGGGGTTTTTAAATTCAAAATGGTGCCTACAGTTTCTTTCTTACAGAAGTGTGATACCATCTAAATAAATGGCTTCATCTTAAAAATCGATGGTCATCCATAAGCTTTCTTTGGCTTCAGTGGTAATTATATGATCTTTTCTTGCAATGTGCGGGGAGGTCTCTGTTTATCCATTTGTAAATGCATTTCCAAAAACAAAGCACTTGCCTCTGCTCCAGTTTATCTACAAACCCATTTATGTGTGCGCTCACTCTGGATGATCACCCAGCTTTCTGTATGCAAACAGCACCCTTGGGCTTCCCCAGTTTCTTACTTCCAAGCAGTGTATATCTGCATGTGGGCCTGTATCTGTTGCCTGTGTGCAGGTATTTATGTGTCCCTGTGTGTGAAAACACACTCTGGCAGTGGAAATAGCCACAAGGAGCAGGAGATTTTAGCCCATGCAGACATGATTATGTTGCCTCCAGCCTTCTCCCCATGCCCAGAGTGCTGTGAGGCTACTTATATGGGCTCAGGTAGGCATCTCCTCTCTCTGCAAATCCGGGCATAATGAGATGGGCATCACCGCAACCCCAACTCCCACGCACAGGCCTCTGCTGACTCAGCACAAACACGAAGCTCACGATTTATGGTGACAGTAAGATGCTTGGTGCTGGTAATTGATTTCCAGGCGGGTCCCTCTCTTGCATGTTTTTGAGGATCTGGCCCAGATGCTGTGTGCTGGAAAATGCCTGAAAGCTGCTTGGAGTCTGATGGCAGGGAGCCGTGACAAGGATCAGTGAGTTGGGCACCACGGGCCAAGTGACCCCAGTCCCCAGGGATGCAGCTCTCTTGCCTGGTGGCGTGTACTTGTTTGCACGAATCAGTGCATGACCTCGGCTGGGGAGGAAGGACCAGCGTGGGGGAATGTTTGCAGAAAAACATGCGACTATAATTATGGGATTAGAATTAATTATAGGTAGGATTTAGCAAATACCTGCCTTTGAATACATTTTCCTGTTCTCTGCCATATGGCATGCACTTGAATCCTCTGCCTAATGCTCTCTTCTGGGCAATCTGCCTGCAGTCTTGGTGGCAGGCAGATTTGATGGAGACACTTAAATGACTGCTACTAGATCCCCATTCAGGTATCGGCTGCGTCAGGCACACAAACCCGGACCCAGCAATGTGGAACACACAAAGTGTTCAAAGTGCAGGGCTGCCTCCCCACTTATCAGCATGGAATTGTGCTGCTGGCGCAAAGCCTGGGCCTGGCTGCCGATGCGTCCGAGCTCAGACTGTTCATGCAACGTGGGAACTGCGCTCAGAGCTCCTCCTCTGCAGGGTTGGTACTACCGAGCGCTGCACAAGGAGCTCCCCATGGGCCACAACCACTGACATCGTCCATGGAATTCACCTTATCTGATGGAATGGGTTTGTGGTGTGCGACACATTGCAAAGGACGCTGGTTTTCATGGAAGTGCTGTTATAGTCACCCAACCATTTCCTAGGGGTGTGTTCATTTGGGGATTGTTTTGGTGAGAATGCTTCCCATCTACTGCCAGTCCACTAATCCCAAAATAATGGAAAGACAAACAACTGGTAATGCACTTCAGACTGAAGTGCATGATCCAGTAGGCTGAACCTTGAGGTGCTGATAATGAACTACGGTGATTGCTGGTTGCAAAGTAGTGTGAGCAGGGAACTGCAGACTTCCTTTGGAAACCCCCCTTCTCAGCTGTCACTCATCATTCTTGGCCTTGCTCTGTCCTGGGATAGGTTGTGCTGGCTGCCTGCAGTTGAAGTCTCCCAAATTTTCATGGTACAATTGTTTGTATGTTATGGTACAATAGTTTGCGAAGTGTATCACATTTACTGTTTTAATCCAAAGCGGTGCCTCTAGCAGCGTTGCTATGGATTATACGCACTGGTAGAAGTGTAAAATGTTTCCATTTCACTGCCTCTTGGGTCAGCCAGCTACAGCTTTGTGCACAAGCTACACCCTAGCAATTGGCTCTAAATGACAAGTGAATAATCTGTACAGTTCTCTGTTAAACTTGTTAGTCAGTTGGAATGCTCCATCTCATCAGATGCATGGGAGTAGACAGAAGTGAGGGAAGAAGACTATCTCTTTCTGTGACAATAAACTCAAGTATATCCTGAATCTTTGGGCAAATATGCTTAAGTGGCAGAATGTTATTCTGAAGGATATCTACCAGTTTTACTGGTTTGAGACCTCTTAACTCCTCATTTGATTAATTAAATTATTGTACTAAAAGCAGAAAAAAAAATTCTGTCAGCTTTGTGAAGGTGCTCTGAGTCCTAAATCTGTCTGTATATATATTATTCTTATATGGCATGGTTTGGGATTTTCTGTCTTGTCTCTGGGAAGATTACTTAGAGAAGGCGCATTCTGTGTATTAGTAGATCTCCATACCTTTAGGAAAGCTTAGATGTGAATGCAAAAATTCCCTTTGTTGACATCTGCAAGACACAATGAAATGCTAGAGTATGTATTTTTCTTATACACTTTGAAAAAGGTAGCAATGGAAAGAAAAATCCTGATTATAGAAGTGTTCTTGATAATGACAGTGACTGTTGCAAGTGCTGCAGGAAAGATAATCTGTCTTCTTATTAGTTCAAGTGTAACATAAAGCAGTACAGCTGTCTGCAGTTGTAATATTCACATAGGCTGGACTTCTCAGCCTAAGGTACACTTGGTGCCAAACCTAAGGAGACAAGGGAAAAGTGGCCAGAAGCTGCTCTTGGGCTTCTCTTGATCCTGAGTAGCAAGTATTGTTTCAGTTGCTGGTGCCGCTTGAGGTCTGACCTGCCCTGCATGGTCTGTAGGCCACTCGCAACACCCTGCTGAGGTGTTAAATCCTGCCACGCCATGGCCACTGTCACCATGTCTTCATTTCGGGGCTAAAAGGGCTGCACTGTGTCCTGGGTGGAGAAAATACAGCCACAGCTTTGGAAAAGGCAGGTGTCTGTCTCTGCTAACACGTGGCACTTTGGGGAATGAGGGTTCCTGGTAGCTCTAGGGTGCCTGAGGGAGGCAGGAGGGATGGCTCTTTGGGAAGGGGTAAGTTTTAGCCTTTTTGTTATCAGTGATGAAGCAGGATCTTCTCTGAGGTTTAGAACTTTCTAGCTCTTTTTAGCACTGTACGCATCCTGATTAAATTACAGTGATCCATTACAGGGAGCCATTAACCCCTAACAAGGAATCAAGATCATGAAATCTCAATAAGAAAGAGAGCCTAATTCTGCGTTCTGGTTCTTCACAGGTTCTTTGATTGCAGTCTTTTGGTTATAAAGAAATTTTATTTCATGTACCCCTTTGTAATGATCATACTCCAGCCTTTGCAATCCGAGCAGTGGTTGCTTTAACAGCCCCGAGAGTTCTTACACTACAAAGCAAGAAATCTGTGCGGGACTCTTGAAGTACTTGGTCTGATCTTAATTTGAAATAATTTATTGTTCTCTGTGACTCCTGTTGCAATCCTGTGGCCTCACACATTGCCTTCTTGCCAGAAAATTTGCTTGATTGCCTCTGTCTGAAACTGGCACAGCATAGCATTTCTGTTCCTTTTCTCACTTTGATGGCGTACAAAATGTGTTTTCTTGGCTCTTGCCCTCATGCTGTTTCATGAATTTTTTAAAAAATAAAAGCAAAAGGCTTTGGAGGCTTTATTTTGGAGACAAATTGTTACCATTTACAATATTTCCGTTCACTGTGCTTTGATGAGCTTGTTGAGAGAAAGAGCAGCTTCTCTCTCCCTTATTTTTATTTGCTGTGCTCTAACTCTGCCACTTCCCAGAAACCCAAAGTCCCAGTCCAAGGGAGATATGAAAACAGTAACAAATGTCTGTAAAATATTTTTCTTGAAAAAACGTCCCCTCAGACAATTTTTTTTGGAAGGCTGTTTGCCTTTAAAAAAAATCCTGCCCTTTGCATACTTTTGCTACCTTTGCTCAAACAGTGGAAGAAATAACCTCGCCTTAGAAGGTTAAACATACTAGACTACTCCACCCAGAGAGAAATAAGGAGCATGCTTTAAAATTATTTAGCAACAGTTATTTTCCTATTTTATTATAAAATTGCAGGTATCATCATATTTGTTAGAATGTGCTAATCATGAACTGACACACCATTCACAAAATTCAGGCAGATCTCATCTCACAAACATATTTCCTAAATGGGTAAATTATTTTACTTTTATGCTACTTTTCTTGGTAAAGACTAAGATGACAATAACTACAACTAAACACTCGGTTAAAATGGTTTCAAAACTGGGCTTGTAATTTTTATGAAAGACCCTTTGTGCTCTGGGTCACACCTGTGGGCAGATATGAAGGTGGAAGTTGCTAGATGGTAGACAATGGATCTACCAGTGTAGGTCTCATCATCATCTGGCACTTGGATGCAAATCACCACTGAAAATCACCAAGAAGCCCTCTACACTACCACCATGGCTGGACTGCACACACATCCCTGTGTCATGCCAGAATAAATCTGTTCCTAAAGACCTTCTGTCTTTCGTGCAGCAGGTAAGCAATGCAATCTTACTCCAGTCTGCTTCAGCACAAAAGCACACATCAGTGGAGGGGCAGAGAGACAAAGCTTGAAGTCATCGTTATTTGTTAGCAAGTGTTACATGTACAGGCCTACACAGATACCACTCACTTCCCACTATGCAGGAGCAGAAATAAGGGTAGCAGGACACAACCAAAAAAATCTTCAACCTGAGTTGGGAAATACTCCTTGTGGGTTTGATTCAGTGAATCCTTATAGCAAAGGTTTGCCTCACCTCTCTAAAGAACAGCAAAGAAAAAGGATATTTCTGAAGTGCGCACACACACATACACACACACACACACACTCTCACCCTGGATCCATGAAAATACATAGTCATTTAAGCTCCAAAAATGTCATGAGGTGGAGTTAATTTCCTATATGTAATTCAATGTGCTGTGGTTTAAAGGACTTGAAATTACTGTATCTGTCACCTTGGAACAACCCAACCAAGGCCAAAGGAAAGCAAAGCCAAGCCCTGAAGAGCAAACACTATCAGTCATTCGAGTCTCTCAGCTGTACTCGAGGAAAACAATCTGAAATGTTCAGTGCAGCCATTTGGGTCCATGATGACTGAGACTAATAAATACACAGGCTGGAAAGCTGGTCAGTGCTCAGTCAGCTCTGGGGACTAACAGTTATAAAATATCCGCAGTGGGAGCCGGCACTTGTGCTTTATCAGTGCTGCAGCCAGGATGAAGGGATAGGCTGACGAACATGCAGCTACCCAGCTGCTCAACTGGATCAAAGGTGGACACCAGCCTCTCTTCAGCTTCTTGCAGCACTGCGAGGCAGAGCTGGGTCTGGAAGCACAGGAGAATATAGGATTGGAGGGGGAAATTAAAGCACTTCAATCCACAATTGAAATCCAAGCACCTGATCAGGGACTGATAAGCTGTTGCCTGAGCTGTCAGGCCACTGAAATCCTCCTCAAAGGCAGCTTGGTCTCAGTGCACAAGCCTTTCTCAGCACTGGATGTGGACTTGAGGCTCCCTTTGCCTGTGGACACCTCCCAGGCTTCCAGACAAAATCTCTCGTGGCTTTCCCTCCTCCCTATGTCTTCTTGGGTCTGCTGTGACCTGTGCCAGCTCTTACCCACCTCTTGGGAGCTGATGCTTGTAACCTGCTGGCTCAGGCATGCCTGGGAGGGAGGGAATGCAAACTTCAGAAGTGCCTTTTGCTGAAGGAAGGAATTACAGCCATGTTCTTCAGCTCAAGTAAGACTGTGCTTTAGCTGCTCATGGTTCTTGGAGTTTGAAAGAAAAATTTGGCACCTGCTTTCAAAAGAGGATTGTGAGCTATGAGCCGAGAGTGGAGGGGCTTGTGCCTGTGCTCTTCTTTCACCAGAAGGCACTTAAACCCAGGAGAGAGCTAGGATTTAGGATGAACTGCAATCTTCAGCTTTTCCTATTTGGCTGGCTTAGGCACCTCCCCAAACAGTGGCTTTTGTGAATCCTCCTCCAAGGCACTTAACTCCACTTTAGACACGTGCATGGAGTCCCGGCATCTAATTCAGGCATGTGGATTCCATTATGGAGCCAGATGCAAACATCCCCTCATGGATTAAGATCTGAAAGGTTCTATATCTTGTATTGTCAATCAGCTAAGGCCTTCATTCCCTGCCCCGTCCTCCTTTTTTTTTTTTCAAAATCTAGACTTCTTTTAAGCAGGTAAGTATTTTTAAACATTATTCTTGTATCTGTGCAAAGGCATAGTTAAGGCATGTGCTAGATATTCCCGGGATGATGCAGTTAAATCAACAATCACTAATTCCACAAAATCTGGCATTAGAAAAAGCAATGCACTTAAATGATGTCATATCCTTCCCTGCAAACTTTGTCCACCAGATTCTTATTGCTGAACATAAGGACCAAAGGCTTATGGCTACCTACAGGCCATAGCTCAACCAAATTAAAAAATAAATCCACTAGGCAGGTATTTCTCTAGCAAAGAAAATAGAGTTATGTTTCATAGAGCAGGATGGCTATCAGCAATGCTTAAAACTATTCTCATTCGTGAGTTTTGTTTGACTCTGAGATGGGGTACCTACATTAATTCCAAGTTAATTTTGCTTTTGGTCAAGAAACCTGCTCAGATTTTCAGATGTTAGCAGAAATCATGTGTTCTTGACAAATTCTTCTAATATGCTTTGTGGAAGGTTTGCTTAACTACGCTAATGAAAGAGATATTCTGGGGTACATAATTATGGCCCACAGGATCAGAGTGAGACCATTTTTTCTTATGTTTGAGCAGTATTGCGTAAAAATTGTTGCAAAATTCTCAATAAATTAAATACTAAGGCTGATTAGATCCTGCAGGAATGAGCTCCTTAGAGGACTGTACTCACAATTTGTGCTAGTAAAGTCACCCAGGGGCTAGTGTTTTCAAAGGTGTTTTTGCAGCTTTATGAGACACTTGCAGAAGTACCAGTACTGAACGCACAGTGCAGTTTGGACTATGTTTAGGGCAGGAGCACTTTGCTGCTAAAGCAACCTTAAATGGCAAGGTGGTTGTAGCTGAGAAGCAGCCAAACCAGCAGCCTTGAGCATGGTGCTGGGAGAGTGCTGGGGCAGCCCAAGCATGCACACCTGAGCATATGCACACAAATGAAACAATCAGGAAGAATTCAAATAAAGAAATCAAAACCCCAAGGCAGCTTTGCTGGTGTTTCTGCATCTGTATGAGTAACTTGTGGTGACATAGTGGTTTCACACTGCTGGCTGAGGGGACCCCAGAGCACAGCAACTTCATGGCAGGCAAAGGAAGAAATGCCCGGAGGAGAGCTTGGTCTGGAATGGAGGGCAATGTGTCAAGGAATTAAGTGAGATACCAGTGATTTAACAGCTCTCTGCTTGGAACTGAGAGGTAATCAAATTTCTTCCATCATCACCGATTTAAGCTTTAATAATAAATCAGCAGTGATTGTACTGGACAAAAATCTAAAAGCTTTTATAATCTCTGGGAGTGTATGGCACCCATGTTTGCTCTTTCATTGGATACTGTTCTCATCACAGCTTTTTGAAAGTAACATGTAGAGAGGGGAAGTAAGGCAAACTTACGGAGAGTTTTCATCTCTTCTTTTAAGACACAGAGGGCAGAATGTACAAACTGCTGCCACATGACAATGTCATTGCCTTTAAATGCATTAGTTTCAGGTAATATCTATAGAAGTAAATTAACACCCTCCTCTTCTTTTCAACCTAAAAGGCAGTGCCAGTAATTAAAATCACTAAGAAATTGGAAAAACCCCTCAGTTTGGTGTATTTAATTTTTTGTCAGTTTTGTTTCCTTTGCCTACTGAGGTTCTAGACTGGATTATATCCTAGTATGTGTACTCATAAATCACCTTTGGGAACTGTTAAATTCTACTCATGCCTCTTCTCTTCCTGAATTCCTTCTTACTTCTCTCTTTTCTCTCTATGAGTAATAGCCATATCTTGTTTTATTGTTTCTTGTACTTAATATTTATTCCCCAAATAAAGCAGTCTCTTAAAAGTGGTCTATTGAAAATTATTTACTTTTTTGGGTACTGTAATAAGGATTATATTTATTATAATAAGGATTACATGTTGTTATGTCTTTGGTTTGGAATTAAGTCCTCTTCTTGATTAAATGTGACACCTGAAATGAACTTGTGTTCAGAGGACTAAGCCATGACAGGTTATCCAGAGGAAGGGGAGAGATTTCTGTTTTCTGCACTTGTAGTCATCAGCGTATTGTGACCATACAACACTGCTGTGGCATTCATAGCCCAGTGATGAATGTTATGGAAGAGAAGACAAACCTACTTATTTTTCATTTGGAAATGCAAAATTATTAACGCAATATTGCTGAAGAATTTCCTGGCTAGTTTTCCCTTGTCTGCCTCAGGCAAAAAATGATTGCTGAAGTTTAATGTTTTATGAAACCTCCTGACTATGAAGGTCTAGTAATTCTCCTTGGGAGGATCTGTGACACAGATAAAATGCAGAAATCTGAACAGATATGATGGAAAACTACATGCAGTAGAGACTGTAACTTTGAGAAACTTGTGTCCCACCAGTTCTTGTGCATTGATTACACTGGTGAACATCTGTTTTTTAAAGTAAAAAGTGTATTTCCCAGAGTTCAGTAATTTGGGACCATACATGATCTGGAATAGATTTTTCTCAAGTAATTAAATTAATTACTCCCATGTAACAATTAGCAACATTAGAAGCTTGTGAAATTCAACAGTTGGAGGACTGATCACTTGTGCAGACAGGCAATTTGACATATGTAGATAACCTCATTAATTTCAATGAGAACTGTAACCTGCATAAAATTTGCTAGTTGTTAAATATTTCAAAATTAATCTCAGCCTATACATAGCCAGGCAGTTATCCAAGCAGTAGACTGTAGCCTGTTTTTCCTAATCAAGCAAAACTACAATGAAAATTTTGCTCAATTAAGGACTGAATAATTTGGCTGACTTTTACTCAGTTCTTGGCAGTAGGAAAAGACCTGGTCTTTCCAACTCTAAGTACCAGTGCAAAATATTTTGGCAAAGAACAAATGTCAGTTTAGATCTATGAAATTACTGTTTTCAGGCAGTAAAATTAGAATCACTCTGGTTTATATTAACTTAAAAATACCCAAACCCTGGCCAGCTATTGTGCAGCTAAGTAAACAGGTATCCACTACTGGCCCAGATTCTGTTCTCAGTTATAGAAGCATTTTGACTGCAGTGGAGGTAATTCCTGTTTACACACAGAAAACTCAGTATCACTAAGTCCTAACTTTTGCATGTGCTTAATTTATTGATATTGGTATTCTATTGTAGAAATTATCAGAGTGGATAAATATATCTGGTTTGAAGTGGACAATAGTGATTGTTACTGAGTCCATTTTACTGCATCTTATCTTGCTAGTGACGACATTTAATGGGATGTCTCAGATGAACAGCTTCACTAGCCTAACCCCTCTGAGCTAAAAGGAAATTTTCCAAAGATGGAAGAGTTGGAAGATAAGCGGGAGTGTTGCTTTCCTTTAATTATTTTCTTTTAAGGAAATGTTTTTCTTATCATTCTTTCCATCTGTTCCAAACTATCCCAGAGTCTTCCTGGAAACTGAGCTGGAAATGTCATGAGAACAGACATTATTTCATATATCTGATTTTTTTTTCCGACTGGTGACAAAGATCCCATTTAATTAAATGAAAGCAGGCTTTGGATGTCTTGATGTACAGACCTACAGGCAGTAGGAGAATGAGGAAAGAACCTGTAATGTAAACCTATCACATTCAAAATACATACTTATGTTTAGACTTGACTATTGTTTTACAAGGAACTCCCAAGAAAACATGCATGTGGATCCCATTTCCTGCAGAAGTTTTCTTTAAACACTCATGAAATCAACATACCATACTTCAAAGATTTCTTAGTTTAGGTGGAAGTAGGCCTGTAAATGTTCTACTCATATCCTTCACCATGAGTTACCTGATGCCACCAGCAAAGCCACTCCATACCTGTGGAAAAGACTGCTCCTTGCCAGCTGGCTTGGGAGCTCTGTGGGCCAAGTGTCAGTGCTGCCATCAGGTCTATAAATCTGCTAGATTATTTGTGTGCTGGAGTTTCTCTTGCCATTGTGATGAAGAAATAATTGAGTTGTAGAATTCCACCAGTTACATATGAAGCTCATTGAATTTTATTCTCTAACAAAAGCATTATTTTGTAAATGGGGGAAAAATAATTTTAAATGTAAATGGATTCATATGTTTTTGGTACTTAAACACCTTTAGTTACATCATTATTTTGCCAAATAACATGACAAGGACAAGTTAGATGTTAGCCTTTTTTATTTAACCAAAGTGATCATGCATATTTTGTGCTGGCTACACAGCTAACTTTGATCTTTGTCCAACCACAGAAAATTAGTGCAAAATAAAGCATGGGAGGATTGAGGGCTTCCAAATGTATTAAACTCATTACTAAGAAACTTTAAACTTATTCATAGTTCAGCCTTGTTCACTCTTGGTGATGATGCCTCACTGACTAAAAGTAATAATCCTAAATTGAATTGTTCTGCAAAGAAATGCAGTGGTGCCATTGTAATGATAATGTAGATGCTTCTCAAGAAAAACCCAATTTGAAGGTTACCACATTTTAAAATGCATTTCTATGACCTTATTCAGCTGTGTGCTGCCAAAGGATGCACATTTTTAATGAGTTGAGGTGTCAGTGTCCAGAAAAGGCAGTGGCTTTTACTGCAGAACACAGCCTCCCACAGCTGATATCTCTGAATGTGGGGTTGGTGGTCTGATTCAGAATGATGGAACAGGCACACTCTGAATGTTTACTATTCTTGTCAGATATTCTTTCTTCCTACAGAGCTGGAAGGGAGTGGGTTAGAAAATGGTAAGTGTGAAATACTGTTCCTGTCTCCTATGAGAACATGCTGCCCAAGAAAACTAAGGAAATACTGGCTTACACTTTTTCCAAATGAATTTACTCCAAGTGGGGCAGTAAGTGGCAGTAAGCTTTTTTATGCACTGCATTGTTTCCCACAGTTTCCAGTCCTGCAGCTGAGTGTTTACAGGTATCTCTGAACCTCTGACTTCAAATAAAGCCACACAGAGACCACAAGTCAGTCTTGATGAGCAGACACATTTCTTCAGGTTCTCTTCAGGGCTGTGAGATGCAAAAGAGTAGTTTCCTGAAAAGACATTTGTCAAGAAGATGGCAGGTCTTACTGGAAGGAAACTTTACAAGAACTCTACACTTTGTGAGAGAGGAGTGAAGTTTAAGCTCTGATACTCATCTCCGAGTAGTGTAATTTAAAAGAATCTTCCATTGCATCAATGGCATTGTCCATGAGTAAAATTGGGATAACATGGCTGAACTGAACAAGTGCCTCATGTTTGTAGCTGATTCATCTCCTGAGAAAGAGGAAGGCATCCTTCCTTATTGCCAACTTTCCACTATGTCATTCACTGAGACTGCAGAAGTCTTGGGGACAAGAAGGTGAAAAAGGTAAAGAAGCACAGACCAAAAATCACACTGGTGTGGTGCAGATCAGTCCATTAAAAAGAGAGAAGAGTGTAATACAGTGTGGAATAATTTTTTGTTTTAATCACACACGTCCTTGTCGTGCTGTAAACAACCGATTTTACTAAGGAAGACAAAACAAAGTGGGGCATGATTTGGGTAAAATGCATGGGGAAGCCATGTCTTTGGCATGCACTGGCCTCCTGCCACAGACTGTTTGCAGTGCTCCTGCTGGGTGGGGAAGGGATTCTGCAGTCCTTGTGTCTTCACCTCTTCAGTTTCTGGTTCCTCCATCTCCACCCTCTCCCAGGGTGGCAAAGCAAGCCAGCCTGGGGCTGCTTTCCCAGAGGATTAGCCCTTTGCTCTAAGGGGCTGGGGGAAGGACTCCTACCACCATCAGTGGCCCACACATTCAAGCTCACCTGCCCAGGCTGGGACCTGCTTTTGAAGCTGACCTGTTATGACTTAAGCACTAGGGAGTGCTAATGAGTGAAAAAAGAGCTGAAATGGGTGATGGAAATGCACCTCTGAAAGCAGTGGGAACGCTGCTATTCCTAAGGAAAGGATACTACTTCTGAAGCTATAATCTAAGACATTTTCCACTTTACCACCACAGCTGCACAATTGGATTCATCTTGGCTTAATGCAAACACTCCATAGGGCAGTTCAGGGACTTACGAGGTGCTTACGAGGACTTACGAGCAATCACCACTTTGTAAGCTTTGGAGTTTTATTAGATTCCTTACTGCAGCCTTTAGTAGACAGAATGGGTTTAGCATCTAAAACTCATCTTGAATAATTTTCCGAATTCCAGATACAGCCACCGTAACTAATTTGTGGCAGTAACAGAGGAGAATTAGGTGTTTATTTACCCTTATTTGTAACCAGAATAAAAAATGGATTGTTAGCAAGTGTATTTATAAAATCAAGCACACTGAATGCCAAGTGCTGTAGCATCTGAAGACCAAATGTTTCTTATCTATGTATATATATTTAAATACTGACAGGTGCTAAAGCCAGTTCAAGTGTCTGTTGGGGCAATTTTTGATCAGGATGGAAACTGCACTGGGTTTTCATGGGCAGTCCTTGGGAGCAGACATGTCTCAGTACAGATGCTGCCCTGTAGGTGGCGTGAGCCGTCCACTCAGCACAGACACAGGTTTAACACTCCTCTTGCATTTAAATAATAAAAATATGCTCACATAACTGTCCATTATATAGGTGCTATGGCCCATGTTGGCTGGTGCATGGCTGTGTTACACTGCCTTCTGTGTTATGATAAAAGAAAGACATTTTTTTCTGGGAAAGGTAAAATCTTATTTTAACAGGATGAGGGGATTGAATGAGGAGATTTTTCATTTCTTTCAGGTACTTCAATCACCTGCAGAGAGCTCATTACAAACAGTGTATTCCTTGTGTTGGCCATGGCAAATATTATATAAACTAAACATTAACAAATACCTTTCCTTTTAGTCCTTTCTGGCTTCCTGTCTTTTGGACTTTTAACTTTTTGGACTCTCTCTCATTTGTCAAAAGGCAAGAGACTTTGTTTTCTAGCTATCGTAGAAGTGTATCAAGTTGGAATGTGCTTTGCGCTGAGCAGAGCAAAACCTGAAGGTTTTTCTGCTGGTGAGTAGAAAATGGTAAGCATCAGCCCTTTGATCTTAACCATTCCATATTTAGGGAAGAAAGGGAACAAAGTTTGAGTGTGTCTGCAGTTCTTATGCATTATAGCTCCCATTTTAGGGGTCATATGCATTCCTGGCTGGGTTTAATCACAGTGTGAAATGGTGTTTGTATTCCACATCTGGCCATGGCAGGAGGAGGTAACATCTACATTCAGGCGTCTTTTCTGCTCCATTCAGCACTAGTGAATATCAGAGAAAATATATAGGTAAAAAGTGAGGGGGGAGAGGAAATTAAAAGGAGAGGGAAGTCAAAGGAGGACTGTCTGGTGAGAACTTAAATCTTCATCTCCTCACAGCCACTGTTACCCGTGCGGGTAACTATAATTCTAAGCTGGGTAGAATGGACATCAGTTTACAGGTACAGTAAAGGAATTTGTATCTCAAGGTACAAAAACATGTGTCTCAAGAAGGATATGAAGGAACATGTTGCACAGTGACTGGAATGGGTCTTCTGTCTGAGCCTGAAGGACAAGGTGTGCAAAGTATGCAGCCATCTGAGACTGGAAATAGATCTCTCATGACATCGTCAGATATGCCTGTGGGAGGAGCAGGGAAAACCCCACAAGGCACGTTCAGCACCTCTAGACACAGTGTGGGCTTGAGTGTTTGGCACTCACAGTGTACACAACAAGCTCCTCATGTATGATCATGCTGAGATGTGCCAGGGGTTGTGATATTAGGAACACAGATTAAAAGCTCATTTGGAAGATTAAAAGAATACACTTTGCAAAAAATTCAGCCAGCACCTGGCTCACCTGCTGTTCTATTTTTCACTATTTAATCCCATTCAGACTCCTAAGATATCTCTGAATATTCTGAATCCGAGAGAGATGCACCCAAAGACAAGATTAATACAGAAGATTTTTTTCTCATTTCAGCAGCACAGGCCTGAATACTGCAAGTAGTGATTTCACAAAAAGCAGTGGTTGCAGTCACATATGAGGTACATAGATAATATAACTCTTGTTTAGATTTCTGAGGTTGCATACCTCCAGGAAAACAATCTCCACTTGGTATACATTTAATTGAGTTCAGGAAATAAAAATGTCATTGTCAGTGTTTCACAGGCCAGAGCTAAACCTTTCCTAAAAGAGATATTAATAATATCCAGAGGAGGGAATGAACTTACTGCAGGCAAAAATTAAAATAATAATAAAAAGTCAGACTCCTCCAAGTCTCATTTGATTCAACTGCAGATTAGGAGATTTCTCATAAAAGTATTTGATGTATTTTAATGTGACTCTACATGGGTTGGGAAAAAACAAACATAACCTGTTGAGAGTTAAGATATTAGAGCTCGTCCTCATCATGCTAAATTTTCAGAAAAAGAACTGCAGGTCACTGTGCTTAACTGAGCTGGGTAAGCCTTTTAGCTTATCAAACATCACATGAGAAGTTGGGGCTAAGTGTTAAAGCTTTGTTCAGATGGCGTGTCCTCAAATAATTGTAGAATGCCAAAGACAGAGCTTCCCATGTTCCTTCAGGCTGAGCAGGGATGCCAAGTATAAAGAATTGGAAGCTGTCTATCAAGGGTTTTTTATTTGCTTGACATTGTGCAGACAGCAGAGATAAAATACCAAAAATGCCTGAAATCCTTATGACCTTTCACTGCAAACTGTGAACTTTGTTCGCTAGACTCAAATTTCTATTTACACTATAAGCACAGGCTCCATGCTGTTGCCTTTTCTTTGCCTTGTCAGTTTGTCATTTATCAAGGGACAGCTTCACAAACACTGCACAGGAGAGGGGACCTGAGCACATACCAGACCTTTTGCACATTCAAAATACTTAAGTTTCCATTCTGTGGATTGCTTAAAAATATCTGTAATGCAAGCAAAGTAGCATGAAATATGCTGTTGGCACCCAAATGAAGTATTCTATAGAAAGTCTTAGCTTTGCCACCAGCTGGCATAGCTCACATTCCCAGGTTGTGTCCCGAGTCCTTGCCTCTGCACAGCTGACTCCATTTACACCATCTTCCATTTTACACGGGAATACACAGGTGACTACTGACTAAATGGTCCAAAAAATACATTCAGTAAAGAGCTGCACTGCCTTCTTAAATGAAATATCCCTGATTTCAGTATTGTGCTTCAGCATTCATCCATCCTTGTAAATGATGAGCTAGAGTGTTGCAGAGAATAAGTGCAGGGGAAATATCTGATGTATAAAGTAGAAATTGTGAGAGTGAGTAGAGTGAGTAGAAAAGTGAGGGTGACTGAACACTGGCATTGGTTGCCAGGGAGGTTGTGGAGTGTCATCCTGGGAAAAAATTCAAAAGCTTTCTGGACATGGTCCTGGGCAACCAGTCCAGGTGTGCCTAACTGAGCATGGGGATGGGACAAGGTAACTTCCAGAGGTGCCTTTCAACCTCAACCATTCTGTGATTGTGAAATTGTTCCTATGGAAGACTACTGTGAACTGTAATATTTGTCACTATTTGCATAACTTTGCCAATTAAAACAGGACAGCCTTAATCAGTTACTTAAATAAACCTGACAGCTACATAAAACTCATTTGAACTAAATATAAGGTTGAATTATATAACAAATGTTTTAGCTGAACTCTTAGTATTAGATGGGCAATTATTCTGACTGTATTTCAAATTTCATTTCACACTGTGGTAGCATTCCTTGAACTTTACAAGGCAAAAGTATTAATAGAGTTGTGTCTGAACTCTTTAGGGTCTAGAAAACTGTCTTAAAATGCAACATTTCCTGAGAGGCTTCCGCATAGAAAATACACTAGTGTTTCCGAAAGAAACTGAGTGAGTTCACAAGGAATCGTTTCATTGATACATTATGTTAATAAGGCTTTTGAAAGAAGACTTTCCACTTAGTGCTACATTTCCCTGAATGTGAAAGCTATGGTGTGGCAGGATATCCCCCACACCCACCCCATCTCCCTCCCTCCCCCTCTCTCTCTCTCTCTCCATGGCTGGTGCATAGATAACGCAGATTGGGTCAAAAGCCCAGCAAGAAATTATCTCTTGGTGCCTGAAAGTCTGGGATCTCCAACCAAGAATCCACATCTTAGTATGGAGAGTCTGGAGCCTCCAACCCAGAATCCACATATTGATATAGAGGGAAGATGTGGAAAGAGATGAAAGAAATAAGTATGTGACCAAAAAACACACTTTTACACTATAAAAGACACACGAATCACCACAGAAGCAGAAGTCTCCTACACACACTCTGGAAATGTGCAGTCTTCTCCCTGGAGTCTGGATGCAGGCTCTGCTAGTTACTTTCCTGGGAACTGAGCAAAAGGATTCCGAGGTATACTTCACCACCAAATTGGTGTTGGTAAGATACATTGCTTCCTAAGTTATATTATTTCTTGCTAGCTGTAATAACAGGTACCTTTATGTACGCTGAGCTCCCTCTCTCTACTAGTAGTTTCTTTTGTTTTATTCCTGTGTAGTACGTAGTTTTACGCCCTAAGTCTTATGTCTGTTATTTTCTGTGTCTAATAAATTATAATTTATGTCATATTAGACCTAATTGGCCATTATTAAAGAACTTGCGAACAAAACCAAGTCTTGGGGTGATGGCCACTCCAATAAGAGCTACTGCCTGCTGCCAAAGGCCTAGGTAAAAGACAAAAATTTAGCTAAGCTCCTCTCTCCATTCATAACATATGGAAAATGTGTGGAAAACATTTGCAGCAGTATGCTCTGTATGTTACCGTTAATGAACTACCTGTTAATAAACCATATGCTTCAGCATACAAACAGGAGAATTGCATTATGTGCAAAATCCATGAAAAGACTTATTATTTGGTATAAGTGTTTCCCAAATCAGAGAGGCGCATTGTTCCAGTCTTCCACAAACTTCCTGTTACCACTATGAAAATCTTCTGCCTACTGGCTTCAAGTTCTTTTCATGTGAGTTGGTCTGGGGAGCAGGGGACTCAGAAGCAGAGAATTTAATGAGCAGCAGGTTCCTTGGATCTCTGCTTAGCACAGCCTGGGATCATAAACTTGTCATCATGATTACTAACAGTAAGCAGGAGGTATCTATACAATATCCCCAATTCTAATGATTTGTGGAGGCAAGTTCATCTTGTTCTTTCTATGTGTTCTTCTGTACTGGAACTTTATATGTCAATTATCACTACTAAATCCCTAAACAAGCCCCTTTTCTTCAAAACACAGACAAAAGCAACCATTGGGTTTGTTCACTATAATGCTTGGATTAGTTAAAGAAACCACATTCACCAACAGGAAAAGTAAATTTCTAAGCTACTGAATAACACTGCTATGTTTGGAAAAGATTTTTCTTTTGTAATTCTCCTTTAATTTCCTCCCGTCCAAAGCTGCTGAGAGGAATCTGATGCTAGGTTTTCATGAGTGAGTAAAGGAATCCAGCAACTGACTCCTATTTAAAATAAATGGTCCTGGAAATGTAAGGTAACATTTCCATAAATACTTGAGTAATTTGAGGTTTAGGTTCTACTAAAAGTCATCCAGTATTTCCAGCTCCCCTAGTCAGACAGGGAAATGGCAGACCAGTAAACTAATCCTTATTATCAGATAAGCAGGATGAATAGAGGCACATAAAGCACAAGAAAATGCGAAGGAAACTGAGGATGGAGAAGATGCCTATGTTCAAGAAGTTTATACACTGAGAGGCATAAAAGGCAGTTCAACAGGAAAAAGGATAGACAGAAAAAATATCAGGCTATAAAAACTGAAACATTGCTTTCAGCCACTTAGGTTTGCTTTGGATTTTAAAATATGACCTGAGTAAATCCACATAAAATTGTATAACTTTATCACCTGATCCAGTGCCTCTGAATTCAGGACAATATTTTTATTTTCGTTCTGCTTCCCGATCAGATATGGAACTGTCTGAAGTTCAACTGTGCATTTTGGTAACCTTTCTGAATAGTTTTGCTTTCTTCATTTCAATTGTTGTTTTTCAATTTAAAAATATTATTAAGATACCACTTTTGGGTGGGTAGTGTCTACCGTGATATTGTGTAGAAAACCAAAGCAATTTGAAGCAAGCTAGACATTCTAAGCACATTTTTTAAATACCTTATTGCTTAAATAAAAGAAATCCCTTAGTCTAGCAATTACTTTCAGATGTTTGATTGTTTATTTTTAAAGAACTGTCATGTTAACCGTTTAGAACTGACAAGAACTATTTTGCTATCTTCAAGAATTTTCTTTAACGTCTACTCCCCTCCCTGTGTTGGGAACCACATGCTCATCTTCATTGTCTCTTGTATTTATCTTAATTTTGAGGTATTTTATTTTATTATTAGAGGAAAAACTTAGCAGAGCTGTTTGTGGCAAGATTTAGTTACAGGAAACCCAACAGCTAAGCCCCAGTTTCAGCTGAGACAATTAGACTGTTGATCTTGGTAGCAGCTCAGGACTTCTATTTGACCCAAATGCCTTTCAAGTCTATCTGCCAGTTGATGCTCAAGTCTGAAAATTTTCTGTATCCTTGCTACAGATAGAGGGCTTTGTTTCCATTTCATTTCATTCTATCCAGATCTGAATGTTTTGCTGAAATTCTTCTCCATTCACTGGAACAGATTAGAAGAAAAAAAGGAAATAACAATATTTTACAGAACTTTCAACCCCTTTTAAAGTTTGTTTTCCCCTTAATTCTTTGTTCCTTGATATCTGCGAATTGTTGAAGACAGTGTTTTTCTCAAAGCAATTCTGCCACTCATGAAAAGTAGTGGGTGCTAATTTGTAATGCTTAGCTTAACTGTTGCTTTTTTCTGACTAGCAGTTATATTGAATAGCTTATATTACTGTTTCACCTGTTTTAGGTTAAGGACTCTTAAATACTGAACACCATACTTTTAAAAAAGTGATCTGTATTATTATGTAACACCAGAAGATATTTATCGCAAGGTTTGAAAAAATTGCTAATGAAAAGAGTAGTGCTGTTATACAGTCTTTTCATCAACTGCTACAGAAACTTTGCAGCTGAATTATCAAAGTCCATTGCCATTCTTGGATGGATGTTTTGTTATGTGGATGGGCTCTAAAACTTTATGGATGCCCCAGGGCAATGTAAATACTAGCCAAGATGTGTTTTATTTTCTCAGTAGTTTGTGGGCTGGAGCCTTAAGCAATTTTTTTCTCTTTTTGTTTCTTTTTTTTTCTTGTTAGATTTTTCTAGCACCTGATATAGGGGAGGTCACAGCATTTGATGCTGGGTGAAAGAGTTACCAGGGACAGCTCCGGCTGCAGAGTGGCCAGAGATCCTAAAATCCTGTCACTGCACCAGTCCACCCCATTGGGTTCATGTGTTCCCCAGTGGGTACCCACCCCAGTGAACCCCAGTAGGTTCACAGAGAGGGGTCTGTGCCAGGGCTGCTGCTCTAGATCCACATTGTGGAGTCATGTTTGCACGACTCTGCGGGTTTTTAATTTCAGACAAATTGTGTATGATTTCTCTGCGAGCGAGAAACTACTGAATGTGGCACTCATCCTCCTTAAAAGATGTCCGGAAATTCTGAGGAATTTACATGATTAATTCTTACCATGTGGATTCTGTTAATTAGCCTTCTAGAAACCAAAACAGAGTGCAGGACACTACTGCAATGCAACTTGTTAAGCAATAAAGTATTTTTTTCTTCCAAAAGTCACACTTGATAACAAACAATAGACAGAGGCATAAGATGACTATGGACAGTATGAGCTAATGTCTCGTCAGAAACTTTTCCATTAAGGCTCAGAATGATGTTTAACATATCCTTCCCATTATTGAGCTAAACTAAACATTGTATTAATGAATGTTACTGCTGTTTATTTTAGCATGTGCATACATATGGAAGTGGACACATGTACATACGCATTTTGGGGATCAAAAGCCCATCAACAGAGTGGTTCACTCTACTCCCAGGAAATTTTTTTTTTTACATTTCTTTTTTTAATGAAACCTCTTCTGACTCTTTTATGACCACATAAATAGATTTAAACCAAGCTTCTTTACATATACATGAAATGCCAAAGTTACATATTCTCTCCTATTAAACAATGGAGAATGATTGAAAGGGTAGATTTCTTTATCTATGATAAAAAGTGCTGCTGAGGATGATCACGAAAATTTATGTACCATTTATGTACCATATAATTTTCCACTCAAAATTCAAAAGCCTTGGTGTGCAGCAAACACTAGAATAATCAAATCCTGTGTTTTGCAAAGCTGAATATACTTACATTTAGATTTCAGGACAGGGCAGAAGAAGGACAGGTTGATTGCTTTTCACTCTAAGAGACCTAGATTTCCTGATTGTGTTAGGCCCGGTGTTACTTTGTTGATTTTAAGTTGGTCCCTAGGGGGAAAAGAAAGCTTGTAAGAAATGTTATCAGCACACTATTCTCCCCCGCCCCCCCCGCGCCCCCCGCCGAAATACTAAGAAATATCGGTCAAAATTTCCAAGCGTAGTTGCTTAACACAGTCTTTTAATTCCATATTCTGGCTTCTTATTCAAGGTCTACTGTTCAGAAGTATGAAAACCTGGCAGCTCATTCACTTTGAGTAGCCTTTTTAGTTATTCAGTGCTTGTGAAAACTGATGTAGCAGTTTGAATATGGACCAAAAATCCTAGTGTTTGCTGTTTTTGTTGGCAATCCTGTAATAATTATGCTGTAAATCAAAATAGGGGTTTGGATTTCAAAAGTGCCTTGAGCCTTGTTCCCACCCTTCTAGAGAGACACTGCATAACTTTTTCAGATTACAAGGTATAAAATTATCAGTCTGAAACAGAGATGAAAAACTTTTACCTAGTCTCATATTTCTCCATGTGTGTTGTGCCCATGAAAATGTACATACAAACCCTTTCATGCAATGCATGAATAAAATCATTAGTTCCCAAGAGGCATCATGCCTGGAACTACCAAAGTCCCAAGCATTACTGCAACCATAATGTGTGGATACTAACAAGTGGAGCCAAAGACAGTGCTAGTGTAACATATAAAATAAAATCGGCTTTGATATTTTGTAGTCTGATCATTCTCACACAGCTGCTACCAAGTCCTATGTGCTTCACCTGACACAAATCCCACTGACATGGCTGGGAAGAGTCTCTGTGATCTGGTCAGGGTTCAGCTGCCATCAAGATGTTTAGGGTTCAGTTGTGTCTGGAGCATTCAGGATAAGTGTGCTCCACTGGAGCAAGTGCTCGAGTGCTGTGCTGCATCAGAGCTGGGGATGGTCCCGTAGCTCTCTGCATAGCCTGCGCCCTCAGCTGCTCACCATGTACTCTGCACTTGCTGCTCAGCATCCATCCAACATGGAGCCATGGGCTACTGAAACCCAACTCATTGAGAAGCGAGGTGATTCCTCTTCATGTGCTGATCTGCTTTGTGGTTGAAAATTGAGGTGTTTGGCCTAAGATCTTCCTTGCCTGTGTTTTTACTCTCCGGAGCCAGAGAAACTCCAAGGAGCCAAACACACCCAAAGGTCTCTCTCCATTTACTTTTGACATATTATCAGCCAGGGCAAAATGCAAACTCAAGAGCAGTGACTCCCGATCTCTGCAAGGCTGCACTGCAGCAGTGCCCTGTACCCCAGCACCCAGTGGGCCCCAGGCAGCTCTGCCCTGGGTGGCCTGGCCACCGCGAGACCATGCAAACCTTAGGTGGAGGAAGCATTTGGAAGGAGGGGAGTACTGATTTTACAAGGGAAACCTGCTTGGCTGTTTTACCTCAGATTTATTCAAGCCCATTTGAAAACTGCCCACTACCCTGTTTCATCTGAATGCCACACCAGGCCTATTGTAAGGTCTCTGAAATCTGACAAAAGAATTAGTTAAATTATTCTCAAAACAGTGCATTTTAACAAATGAAGCTTGAATTTTCTAGACAGGAGTATTTTCTGACAGAAAGGACATCTCCAAACATCAGCTCCAGTACCTCCAGGGTACATTGTTGCCACCCAGCCCTTGAGTTTCTGATTTCTGGCTGGAATCTGCTTCTCCTTTCAGGTGAGTCCAGCTTCCCACCTAGTCCCAGCACAGGCTCTGAGAGCTGCTGCATCATGGCAGCCAGGTAGACACCTTCATCTCAAAGCCCAAACCCCTTTCAGAAAGAACTGGCTGCTTTCCAGGCCCTTTGTCTTAGACTATGGATTAGATTAATGATGACAAAGCTTTCTGGCCTCTGGTGTAAAATTTATTAAAAAACCCTCTCTTTAATGATAGCGGGCTCAGTTTTCTGGCAATACCAAATCTGGTGTCCAATCCACTCTTGCTTTAATAGATAATATGTGGTGATTTTCTCCTTACTCTATCTCCTGCAAGCAGATCCCTGGTGAGTTTGTGGTGTGGTTTAGGAGATATGTGATCACCTGGGAAACCAATAGGAGCTAATGTCCTAGTACTGTGGATTATTTGCAGTTGATTGCATCCAGTTCATTGGAGCTGTACAAACAAATATGTATCTGGCACCTTTCTGAGAGGACTCGAAAGCCGGAAGAGGAGAAAATGCCAATGGATTATGCACAACTTCATTGCCACTTGCTTCTCAGTTTTTTGAAGAGTAGGTTTTCATTGTTTGTGCTGGCAAGCAGGCTTCCTCCTTCAAAGAATGAGGCAGTAATTCAGAACACATCTACACCCTATCAGAACTTTTAGAGATGCCTCTGTGCTCTGCAGCTTGGCTCGGGATTCAAACTTCTCTGCAACTTGCAGGTGTTTAGGTTTGGGGCTTTGGCTCAGCTTCTTTTGAGAATGAGGGGAAGTCACCAAGTCAGAAGTAGCTTTGTATACTTAGCAAAATGGAGACCTGCCAGACTGAAGGGGATGGCAGCTACTTTGCCTGTGACTGAGGAGAGACAGGTTAGACATTGCAGTCAAAGAGCTCATTCCTGCCTCCTGCTTGTACCATCCATGCTGCTGTTACTGCCTGTGCAGGATTAGAGGGTAAAGGAGTGCCATTGTGTACCAGAGGGCCCCAGTACAGCAGCAGCAGTCACATCTGTCCTTCCATCTCCAGCAGGATTTCTCTGCCTTTCTGCCCTGGTCCTGGCCTAGTTCCTGTCCCTCCAAACCAGGACTGACTCCTCCTTGACTATCAAGAAAGAACAGAAGAATGTGTACATGGTGATGTTGGAAACAATAGAAGTAAAGGGAAGGTCTCTGGGTGTCTTCCCTCTGAGAAGGAGGGAAGGGAAGGAAAAGAATGGGTCACAAGGAAGAGAAAAAACTTCATGAGCAGAAAAAGCATCCTGTCCCTTTTAAACTTCCCCCCAGAGAGGTCAGTCAGTCCCCACCTTTCACTCTCACGTCTTTCTCTATCCCACACCACCATTGCAACCCCTGCCTGCCTTGTCTACTCCAAGGATGTCCTCAGCTGGAGTTTGGTTTTCAACACAGTGTAACAAATAAAAAGACAAATTCCAGCTCCAGTAGATCACTCAATAGGCCCTGAGTGATTTTCTTAGGGGAACTCCTGGCCACTCTGTTTTCTTTAACATTCATCTATTCTTCTTCTTCTTCTTCTTCTTCTTCTTCTTCTACTTCTTCTTCTTCTTCTTCTTCTTCTTCTTCTTCTTCTTCTTCTCCCTCTTCTTCTTCTTCTTCTTCTTCTTCTTCTTCTTCTTCTTCTTCTACTTCTTCTTCTTCTACTTCTTCTTCTTCTTCTTCTTCTTCTTCTTCTTCTTCTTCTTCTTCTTCTTCTTCTTCTTCTTCTTCTTCTTCTCCTCCTTCTTCTTCTTCTTCTTCTTCCTGTTATCCAGCTTTTCATGTCCTGAGACCAGTCATGTGATGTGCAATCTTCCACTTCACTGCTTTCGGAACTGAAAACTTATAATGGTGCAAGAATTCTTTTTAAACCTGAAAAAATAATCTCTTGAAAGATTTCCTACTGATACAATCCCTGTCTTCCCTGTGTTACTCAGTCACATGCAGATCCTGACATATGTATTAAGACTATTCGGAGAAATCCCAAGTATAAGCCATGATGTTGAGCAACTGGAAGCAACACAAGTCTTTTTTTGCTATGGAGAAAATAACTCCCAAGGCGGCTTCTTGGAGGAGCAAGGTGGGGAGGGAGGGAATATGAGAGAGGATAGAATGAGAGAAATAGAATAGAATGAGAGGATAGAATAAGAGAACATTTAAGCATTGAATTTCCAAATTGATAGAGTTTCATTTAATTGCTCTGCTTTTAAGAATTACTTTGTGCAAAATTGCATCTGAAAGGAGAGGAGAGAACATATTTTATGTGTACTAAATCTTCAAATATAGGGACGTGGCTTGCAGTCTTCTCTCCCTTCCACTCTGATGCCTGCAGGTATTAGCTGACTGTGGAAAACAACATTTTGTGTTTGCAGCTCAAGTGCAGAAAGACAAAAGCAGTGTGGTGATTTTGCTTGGCCCAGTTTTTGCTAATGAGTAGGGTGGGCTACAAAGATGGCTCCTGTGTGTCCTGTGTGAAGATTCTGGAAGTTTTCCACCATGTCCAGTAGAGCCAATCTCTGATGGCTCTGAAGATGATGGACATGCTGCTGGCCAAACCTGGGCCAATTAAAGATGTTATACCTCTGTGAAAACATTTAAGAAGAAATCAAAACAATGTGAGCACGCACTTCTTTTTAGCCAGAGGAAGAGGAAGAGGTAAAAATATGTGAGGGAAAACAACATGGAGGCACCAAGGTCAGTGGAGAAGGTGAGGGAGGAGGTGCTCCAAGCACCAGAGCTGAAAACCCTCTGCCAGCCGTGGTGAAGACCATGGGGGAGCAGGTGGTCCCCCTGCAGCCCATGGAGTTCAGGGGGATTCGGAGATCCACCCACAGCCTGTGGGGAGGTGCCCATGCCAGAGGAGCAGGTGGATGCCTGCAGGAAGCTGTGATCCAGTGGGAGTCCCAGAGACTGAGAGTTGCAAAGGCCTTGCAGGAGAGAGGAAGGCCTTGCTCCCGGGATGGAAACAGCCTGGCCTCGGCTTGTCCTCGGCTCAGGAGTCTGCACCCTATGGACAAGAACTCGTGCTGCAGCAAAATTTGGGCAGGTTTGCTGCTCGTGAGATTGGACCCATGCCAAAGATGTTCGCAGAGGAGTCTCTCTCGTGGGAGGGACCCCATGGCTAAGTAGAGGACACTTCTCCCTGATGGACTGACCCTGACCAAAGGAAAACTGTTATACCCTGCCTCCATCCTGGAGCTGCTGGTTGGAAGGAGGGAGGGGGTGAGCTGAGAAATGGTGTCTTACTAGGGAGGGGGGTGAGTAGAGAAACAGTGTTTGTAGCAGAAGTATTTGTCGTGATGGACTGACTAAGAAACAAACCCCACACCCTGCCCCTGCCCCGGAGCTGTTGGTTAGCTGGAAGGAGGGAGGGGGTGAGCTGAGAAGCGGTGCCTTAAGAGGGAAGGGGGCTGAGTGAAGAAACGGTGTCTTAAGAGCTTATTTTTACCTCTGATTTAACCTCCAACTCTGTTAGGTTAATAAATCACTTTGCAACTTTAAGTTTTCTTGCCTGCTTTGCCCTGTATCCATGTGTCCTGCCATCTGTGGTTTATCTCTACTCATGAGTCCGGTTTGTTTGTGTTAGTTTTTTTTTCCCTCCTCTACATAGCTGTGGCAGGAGAGCGCATAGAGACCAGACGTCGTAGGTGCCTGGAATTTAGCCGGGGTCAAACCTCGACAAGCAGAAAGGCAGAAAATCACAAAGTCACTCTATTCTCTCCCTTAGCACAGAAACAGCATGATCCCTAGTTAACTTAAACGGTCACAGAAATATAACTTCTATTTTAAGGAGATACTTAAGCCCTGCTGCTTCAAAATTCAGCCCAAATGCAAATTACTTTCATGGAATGAGGCTTGCACTGAACTGGATCCACTTAGTAAAATATTTCAGTCTGCTGTTTGAGGGAGAAATGAAGAATCTGGTCAACTATTGGAAATGCCTCTGCACCAAAATCACTTCTGTACTGATTGACTGTTCTGTTTTCTAGGGAATTTTTGAGGGTTGTTTTGTGAGAAAGTACTAGTGTGGGATAGAAGGCTGATCTGGAGAAAAGTCACAGGAATGTATACACATAATTGCATTTTTTGAAAGTAGCACGCTATATGGGATTTCCTAAACTGAACCAAAAAACATTAACATCCTGGAACTGACATTTGCAATTCTGAATTCCAGTTTTCCAAGTATAATTAGTGTCCTTGTAAATGTTTTGGTATCAAAGTTGGGACTCACATTAGCTAAGACATAAACTCTGGGGTTTTTTCCTGTTTATTATTTCCTTTTCCAGTGTTCCAGAGATGACAGCTGTAATATTTAATAGTAAGAAATAGTAAATTGAAATAGCATGTTTTAAAGTATTTATTAATTATAATATATATAAGTTGCTTTCACTTATAATGCATTTTTCTCCTGACATTGTTCTCTCTTTTGCTTAAAGTACCTGTGATTCCTATCTTCCATTATACAAAATATTTCTACATTACTACAGCTTTTTTTCTGTTAACACACCAAAGTAGAAGGTAGAGGATATGAAAATTACTTATGACAGATGAGTCACATTAACATTTTGTTTTAAGCCAAGAGAAAAATGAGACAGAAGGGGTGGGAATCAGAACAGATCAAAACCCTTATTGCCTTATGATCCAAAACCACAACTAGCTATTGAGGTGCAAAATGTTCTTTTTAAAATAAAGTGTGAGAAAGACGCAGAGTTTTGTACTGCAAATGCTGGCAGCACATAACGTTGCAATTATTCTCAGTATTTTGAGATACTTGAATCATAACCAAAACTTTAAGCAACATGGAGGTAAAAGTATTTTCATGCTCCTTCACAGACACACACACACACACAGAAGAAGAAGAAAAATTGAGTTTGTCACAGTTGCTTCAGAAATGATGTGCCAAGTTTCTACCAGTGACTGAGAGTAATAACAGAAGAAAGGGATGTCATGACATCCTCTTTCCTACTTTATTTTTTCTATTGTAGTAAATTCAGAATCATTCAGATAGTATTCCTGTTATCTTTATGGGATTTCTGTGCTGCTGAAAATATCTTGTGTGTTCTGTTTTTGAAAAGAATCATTCTGACTACCTTTAACAGGTAATTTACTATTTTAGTATGTGTGGCTAACTTAGTCTAGATAGGAAGCATAATCTTGTTTCCTATTTAGAGGACAGTAATTAAGATTAGTCACACTGGGTATACTCTCAGTAAGTTACCACTCATTATTAGACTTAAGAAGAAATATTACTCACTCCATCTGATGTGATCAGGTAGTATTATATGTAATCTGGCTCACTGTTGGGTGAGCAAGGTATTCTGTTTCCTAGGATCTGAGTATTCTCTTTTTTCATTCCCTCTTCTTGATCAAGGAAGAGCTCAAGTCAGCAAGACAGTACACATCCTTCATGAGTTTGTCAGCACCATCAGGTCTTGGGAAAGGATGTGCTTTTCTTGGTACCTGATGGAGGCAGGCAGATTCCTTGAGGGAGGGCTATGCACTGAGTTTCCAGCTTCCCAGTGGCTGAACCACTGGGGCTTCAAAATGGACCTGACAGACACTTCAGCCTGCTAGGCCCCACTCCAGCAAACAGTGAGAAGGATCTAAGCATCCACATGGAGACCCATACTTTGCCATTTATGATAAATGTGTAGTTCAGTGAAGTTGTATGCGTGCTGTAAACTCCAACAGTTACTGTTCCGGATTGAAGTTGAGCTGTGTTTCTCATCATGAGAGTCAATTAGGTAGGTAAGTATGGGCTCTGCTTAACAACACTTGTTTGTTCTTTTAGTTATTAGCAGGGGCTCTGTTCCTACCCACTGCCCACCAAAATATGTCATTTCTTCATATGATAACAAAAGTAGCTGTTCACAGTGCATACCATTCCGGACTGGGCTTCTTCTATGCCACTTTTTTATGCTGTGTAGGAGATATTAAACATGAAAATTGAACTGACACTTTATGGACTAAGGGTGAAAATTTAAGAGCTAAATGGGTAGTCTTGACCAGACAATTCCTGTGGACTTTATTCAGAGAAATACATAATTAGGAACCAGCACAATGCTTTCAGTATCTAGCTGTAAAAGTGTTCCCTTAAGCCAATAAAAGAAAGTCCTCCTTTTTCTCCATTTTTAATTTGCCTCATCATGCCTGAAGGATTTTTCTACCTTGTTTGTTTACACAATACTTTGGACTTGTTCTATAGGTATAAAACACATTTTCTATAATCCGTCATACATCAGTAACTTGATTCTTCATGATTAGGTTATCAGAGGCTAATGCGGTGTGACTGCCACTTGTTTGCAAATAGGTATAGTTGTACTTTGTTTAGTCCATGAAAATTCAGTAATTTAGTTTTTGCTTGCCAGGCTATGTGTGAGATCCGTGCTTGAGGTAAACATAAGCACATGGGGTAATGGTACTCCTTTTCTTTAGTGATACTGGAACTATCACAAGATGTGTTTCTTGTTAATAGTGGCTTATAACTGCGATAAGCTTCTCAGGCGTTTCAGCCAAAGCAGTTTCTACAAAACCACCTCCCCAGAAAAGGTTTGTTGGAGCACACTGAACTGCAATTAAGGAGTAGGCCTCCGAGGGCCAAGAAGATTATAGGGAGGTATTATTAGTCCAGACAGAAATTTTGCCTGGCCTTCAGGACAAAGTTATGTATCACTGCATGTTTCTCTCTGGTATGTTTCTACACCAGGAACTTGGACAGAAATTCAAATTTATGATGAAATCTAAACTCTGTTAGGACTACTGAACTTCTGTCTTGAAATTTTTCCTGATTCTAACACATAGAAGGATTTGCTGGTGCAGCCAAGACTAGCTGTTTCTGGGAGAAGTACTTGTAAAAGGAAACTGTAGGTATGAAGGGCGTGGTGTAATTTAGTCAGATTATTTATGTGTGCCTCCTAAAAAACAAAAAGAAAGGAAGAAAAGGGAAAAAAAGAAAATAAATGTAAACTTTCCAGTTTTCTACTGCTGCCAGTCTCAACAAACCAATTCTTTATCCATCCTGGAATTTTTATCAGCTTAATCTCATATTATAAGGAAAAATGAAGTGAAGTGCACATTTTTTTTATAAGCTAATAAAAAGTCAGAACACATTGCTAATATATCATGCAATGATCAATGTGCTCTGTTTACCACAGGTATAGGTAGTGCTCCTTACCCTGACTGGCACCAGGCAATTCTTGCTGCTTTGTTGATTTGTTTGGCTAAACTCCATGACCCACACCACATTTTTTTATGTAATTTCTCTCTAAAAGTTAAGGAGAGACATAAGGACTATACTAACTTCAGTAGTGTATATTTGAAGGAATTGTTTAGAACATTGTAAATATAATCCAGACGAAATATATCAGGGCAGAGAACAACCTTGACTGTCATCTGCATACTGTGCATGGGCAGAAACAAACAAACAAATAAACAAACAAAAGTAAATTCTATCTTTCGTTGCTGATACCCAGATAACTGAATACAGAACACTCTACACCTTTGATTTTTTGCAAATGGAAAAAGCTTATGTGAGATTAAATTTCAGAACAGTTTCTATATTGGCATTATAGAATCTCACATCCAAAAAAAAGGCGAAACTTTTCAAGTCTCCAGAGCACTAGTTGATGAAGTAATTAAACAGGCATCTCATTTATTTTTGAGAGCAAGTGTTGGATGTTGAGTTATGTACGTGATTAGATTCTTTGCTAAATAGGGGCTTATATTAAAGTGGTGGTAATGCCCCCATACTTAGCAGAGAGTGAGATACAAATGGGCAGGAAAGTATGGGTTTTTTCTTATTTTTCACCATACTTTTTCTCTTAAATAAAATCAAAGCAATTAAACATACTGAAACGAACATGTTTTCTACTCAGGTTGGGAGGAGGAAATGAAAAGGAACATGAAAAGGAACAAAACTATCATTTATCAAAAAGGAGAAATGTTATATTTGTATATTTCATCACAGAGGAAAATGCCTTCAGGTTTACAGAGGAAAAAGTACTGAGAATATGTTCAAAATGCTCCCCTTGGAAGTAAAATGCCTACGTGGACTATAAAGTATGACCTCCTCTTCATTCCCCTTAGGGATTCATGCTGTTTGTTGTCTGTTCCTTTTAAGGCAAGATTTTAGGAGTTTCCCATTACAGGCCAGAAGGAGAATTCCTCTTTATGCCAATATAGTACCCAATAAGCTCATGCGAGTGGCTTATTTGGTCATCCTTATAGTAGTATCTAAATATTCACATAGTTATCTTCAGAGTACCTTGTGAGATACAGAAGTACTACTCCTATTTTGTGGCTGGAATGAGGCTAAGTCCTCTCCTCTCCTCAGGGTTGGTCAGGAGATGTGTAAGAGATGTGGGGCACAGGAAGAAGGTATTCCCTGTCTCAAGGTAGTGCCTTAGTGGGTCAGCCCTCCTTTCTACAGGAATATGGAGCCTTATCCAGGACCAGCAGCACAAACATTGCTTGTTTGTTTGAAGGAATTATGACACATCCCACCTCTTGAACTGTGTTGCACTTGAGATATGTCCTGTGAACTCAGCCAGATTTCATGTTACTCTGCCCCTTGACTCCCTAACCCCAAAAAGCATAGCCTCCACTTTTCCAAGCACTGAATTATTTTTATCTTATGAGGGTACTTTGCTAATTAAAACTTACAGTACATACTGTGTTTCTATCAGGCTTGGAATTTCTGCTCTGAAGTTTCATCACTTGATGCATTTCTGTAGGTAGTATTTACACATGTGACTGTATTAGATTCTCTGCTGTACTGCTGTGCAGATTAAAAGCTTTAAAGAGACAGCAGCTGTAAGGTGAGTTGTGTGACAAGTCAGCAATGATGCTCAGATGTCAGGCATGAGTCATGCAAATGCCATTGAATATATATAATTAATAAAATGGGTTGATAAGAATGACAACATTAATTAAACGCAGAACAATTTGGGTTGGAATGGACCCTAAAGAACCCCTAGTTCCAGCCCCCTGCCATGGGACATTAAAATTTTTTCTCAAATTTATCCAATAAGAAATAGCACAAGCACTGCAAAATTAAGTAAGTACTTTGACTTAGCTGAAGTCCTACAGACAGCAACAGAAAGAATATTTCGATGAAAATCTAACTAAGCAGAGATTCTGTAAATATTTCAGCTATAAAAAGCCACAGAAGTCTAGCCTTTGATGAATTCCTGAGAATAAAAAGATTTACTAATGCTAATTCTAAAGAAAGATACTGCCTCTGAGTTAACAGATTTTGGTGATAGAATGTCTCTAATCTCAGTTCTAACACTTCTGAAATTATGAATATGTGTAGAAAGTACAGATCTTGAATAAAGATGGATTGTAAGATGGCCAGCAGAATGGAAATAGTCTTTTCAAGTCTAAATCAGATGTGTATCACTTTAGATTAATTAAGAATGAATTCAAAATTATATTAGTTCATTTATTTAATTTTGCTTTTCCATAAATGTAGAATTGAGTCTGATGTCCATCTTTTCAGGAGGTAGCGAGAAGGATTTTGATAGCATGGGATGGATTGGCTAAATCAAAACTGTTCTGCGTACTGTAGCCATCTGAACATGGTGATATAACTTCTCTGTTCTAGAGTTCAATCTGCAATTAGTAATAAAATCAAATTTGCATGCATATGGGAGACCCTCCAGGAGTAAAGCCCTCTTTCTTTTATCCTTGGTATTTTAACCAGAACTAATTTGAAGTCATATGCTACAAGAGTTATAAAACCATTTTAAAGATAAGTTCCACCCTTTTTCTGGATAACATCAGAGTGACACAACAAAGTTATCTATGAGCTTCCAACATGGATATACCCTTACCTGTAGAAAATTTCTGTGTTACATGTGGTAGAAAAAAAATCTGTCCTCTCTTTCCATGGCTTAAACTGTGAAGAATTTAACAGACTTAAATAACTTCACTAGTGTTCCAGTCATAGGGAGATGGGGATTATAGAATCTTAGAATGGTTTGGGTTGGAAGGGGATCTTGAAGATCATCTGGTTCCAACATCCCTGCTGTGGGAAGGGACACCTTCAATGAGCCCCATCCAGCCTGGCCTTGAATTTCCTTGGGTCTTAAATTTATTTCCTAAGGACTTGTATATTTTTATTGATTTAATGTGGGATGACTCCAGATACCATGTTCAGAAGAGGTAGTCTAAACTTGTATGGAAGCACAAGTTAAATGGAATCTTTAGCTTTTGGAAACTGGAAAAATAACAGCCATTCCTTCCCTCAAAAACTGACAAATGCAAACAAAACCATGAAATTACTTACCTTCCCTAGCAGCTGGTTAATGCCTTTGATATCTTAGGCAATAATAGTACAAGGTTGACTGGGATAAGTTTTAGGTCTGGCAGACATTAAAAAGATATTTCAGATCTTAGCAGGGTAGCTGGCAGGTTTAGTAGATACCATATTTGGTTATAAGAACAGTAAAACAAAGGATGTGGTTATTTTAATTTTAAAATGGACTTGAATAGGATGAGGTCTGATAAAGGAATATGGCTCAAATTGTAAATACGACTTTTAGATATAACTGTGTTAGAGATCAAAATCAGCAACAGAATTGCACAGTTATTAACATCCTATTTTTATATCACTATTTTCAGGTGAATTTTTATTGGGGAAAGAAATGTAAAAATATCTGAGTATAATGGGATGACACTGACAAAGGATGGGGAAAATAAGATATGCTCTGACTCCCAAAAATCACAAGAGAAAATGAATGTTTCATTCTCCTAAAATGAGCTCTTCTTCAAAGAAAGATTGGTAGAAAGATATCCCTGTGGCTTTGCTTTACCCCAAAGATGATATCTTCATTAGTTAGAGGTACAGATTCTTGCAGATGTCACCAGTCCATTGAACATAGGCATCTCTAGAAGGGGATGTGAACTGTGATTTTTAAGAAGCCATGCATCACCTACATGGTAGATCATATTCTGCGACTGAAAAAAGACAGGGGTAAATTGGGCAGAACATGTAGAGATACGTTGTCAACTTACCCTCAGCTGACTTAGTTTGCTTGAAAGCATATGAGAAACAGCTTTGTTAAATACAGGGTCCACCTCCCACAGAAGTCGTATCAGCCAGCAGGCAGGTCACTTAACAGTTCTGTGCTAATGTCTTCCCATCTACAGAATGATTTTATTAACATTTGCCCGCCTCATAGTGGAAGTTGGAAGAGATTAATTAACATGTGAAGTTATTTAAAGCTGTTGGACTGAAAGCTGCACAAGAGACCCAAGGTATTTGCCAATATTATTTCTATACCCAGCTGATTAGCTCACATGTTTGCAACATGCCAGCACAGAAACCTACTGGATGCAACACAGTGTTGGACAGTTGGTCCAAATTAGGTCAATGGTATAAACAATAGTTCTAACTGGCAGGGTGCTTTGGAAGATCCAACCCTCCTAAGGCTTTATTGCAACTCTGTGGCCATATAGAATACAAATCAACTTCAGTTTATGATTTTATTAGCTCCAAACCCACTAAGGAATGGTCTGGGAATTCATTCCAGCAGTATGCAATCTCATTTCAGTAGATGTCACAACCTCCACCTTGGACTGAAAGCTCAGTGTGAGCCAGCAGAAAATACAATTTTAATATGCTGTTATTAAATAACAGCAAATGCTGTTATTTGTAACTTCTAACAGACACTTGCTGACAGCTGGCATGAAAAGGGCAATGACACCTGCTAGACACATTGCAAAGGGGGCAGAGGCAAAATCTGATCCTTGCTGAAGTCAAGGGAAGTTTTGCCATAGACTTGAAAACATGCCAGAATTTCCTCTTACAATTATTAATGATTTATATGTGTATCTACAAGGTTATGGGTAGCTCATGAAATATCTATACACAGGTAGATATCCACAGTGTCAAATAATGGGGACTCTGAGATACCAAAGGAATATTATTAGTGTAATAAATACCCAGTAGAGAAAAAAGGATAGATCATACCTCACATTAAAAACTGATTGATTCCAGAGTTTATTATCATCCCAAACAAAAGTCATAGACCAGACAATTTGGTGGTGTTGGGGAAGAGCACTTTTCAATGCTTAGTTGGTTTATAATTTCTAGTAGCAAAATGTCACCCAAGAATATGGGGAAAGAATTCTTGTGCATTCACTTCATGCAGCAAATACATTGACTGACTCCTCTTTAAATTTATGCAAATCAATGGTCTTCGATGGAGATCATAAATAATTTATGCAAAGCAAGCTCTGAGGAGAGCCAGCTCTGGTTTTTGCTTATGTGTTTTGCCAAGTATCTCTTTCTTCCTCTGTATTTTAGTATTGTCAGTCTCCCATAAGTGTCTAAATTTTTTTCTTGAAATTATATTTTAAAAAATTGCAGCTTTTAATAACCTGACAATAAAACCTCTGCAGCTGAGTCTGCTAAAACACTCCATTATTCTCTAAAAGGCGCAAATTTGCATACAGGTTTTTGAGAGTGCTGGGAGAATGTTTCCCCTGAAGTAATTTTTTCTGATAAAATCCCAGAGTGCTTGTTCAAGAGGTTGGTCTGACAGATGAACTTTCACAAGCTGAAAAAATTTAAACTGGTTGTGTCCTTCCAGTGTATATATCACTAGCTAAACACGCAGACGTGTGGTTTTTTGTGAGGTTTTTATGCAAAGCCTGGACAAGAGCCTGACACCTCTCATGGTGACCAGGCAATACCATAGCACTTACTACTTCCATTTTGGTGAGTAAAGCAGAATGAAAGCTTGTGTTCATATGAGGAATGGAAACTGAGTTGACACTGGAATTTTTTCCCAGAATGGCTATTGCAAAGTGACATCATCACCACAGTGAAGGCATTAGAATAAATAATCTGTGTTGCTGTGATTTCTCTGGTAATGCAGCAGCTGCTGTCCTTTCACAGTGAATCTATGGCAGATGAATTCACCAGTCCAGTTTCAGACAAAAAATTGTGGGTAACATACTGGTACTTAGGAAAACATAATATGGTGGTTTGCAGTCAATAAAATGGCATAGAAGAACCCTGTAGCTTCTGTTTTCTTCTTCCAATGGAATTGGTAGTGGTAGATTTAAAAGGTGACCATGTTTTAAAGGGAAGTGTAACTATCATCAAGTGTCACTTTGCAACATGCATTACATTGCATGTACAGGTAACAGAATTCCACCTGCTCCTATCTGATGCAATCACATCACATGTCATAATGTCTTTCAAGTTTCAGTAAGTACTCTGTTTAATTTTTTCCTGCTTTATAGTATTTTCTTCCTAAATCTACCTCTAGATCCTGTAATACTCTTAACATATCTTCAAATCTACCACAGTAGCTACTTTATTTAAATAACAAGACTCCCCCTTTACCGAGGAATTAAACAACCTTTGTTGGCAGCAGTCTGCTAGAGTGCTTAATTCTATAAAGGCTGTGCAAAACCCAGGCTAAACTATTGAAAGAATGTTTCAAAAAAACAGAACTGAAGGTTTGCTCTGTTGCAGAGCAAATAAACTTGCATTAGCTCTTCAAAGCAGACCTCATTGTTCAATGTCTCTGAGGCAGCTGTTGCTTTCTCAGCAGAAATGCCTGTGATTCAGTTTAAACTGGTTTTCTGCCTTTTTTTCACTGCATCAAATGATATCAGCAGAAAACTCTGCGCTCTACACGACCAAGAAAGAATTCTACAATATTTTAAGTAAGTCTCTTTTTTTAGCAGAAAACTGAGAGTGATATGAGGAGATTATCCCTATTTGGCTTACACACGGATGCTGTCTCTTCTCTCAGCCTGAGCAATTCTTTGATTATTAATTAACCTCAGTGCCTCTCATGAAAGAACCCAGGGAGTGTTCAGTACAAGTCATTGTGAGCAACAGACTCAAGATCAGTCTTCAGGTCTCAAGAATGGCTATTGCTCAGCAGCAAATGGATACTGCTGGTATAAGCAGCCCAATCTCATTCCCACCCAGTGGAAAAGCCTGTGAACCAATAGTATGACAAAAAATGTATGTAAAGGTGTAAAGAGCCCACTTAAAACAGCATTAGCAGGTAGACTGTCAGTTTTCAGTCAGGGTTTTAAAACAAGTGGGAGTGCGTATTGCTTCCTTTGGGAGCACAACTGGAGAAAATTAAATGATGTCTCTGCTCTCAACAAAATGAAGTGCCTAACACAGCCAGTTTTGTAGTAATGCTGGTTAGAGCTGAAGACAACTTACGGCCACAAGACTTTCTAGGATAAGTATGAATACTTTTTTTACTACCAACTTAGGAAAACAAAGGAAAATTGAAAGAATAATTTGCCTGAAGGTTCCCAGCAAGTCACTGGTGGTGCCAAGCCTTAGGTCTCATGACTTGTTGCTTAGCTCTGTGTAGAGTCAAGTATCTCTTTGCACAGAGATGTTAGTAGCCAAGTTTCATTCCCACTCAGGTAGTGGAAAAAGTCCAATTCCTGTCAAGTCGTAATTTGGCTTAGGTCACAATGGACGCTATGTATCAAATTGTCTTTTTTAAAAAAAATAATTCAATTCTGTACAAAAAAGCAGACTCAGATATTGTTTGTAGTGTGGTTAAGCAACTGCATATACATGCCAGATTAGTATACAAGCAAACAGGTCTCAGCTTTTTCATTTTCCAAGAATTTGAGTAAATTCCTTATCGGTTGACATCCTGATCAGTCTTTCATTACCAACATTTATATAAAGAGGATACATATAGATAACCTGTGACATTAAGTAATATGAGGATGCTACTGAGACATATAATTTTGAAGGTGCAGTAATTTTGAATATTTCTAACATGCCTAGTTTCCCATTAATGTAGTTTAAATTAAAAAAAAATCCTTAAACCTTAGTTCTTTTCCCCAATCCTTTCAAAAACTGTAACCCTCCCTTTGAAGGGCTGGTGGTGTCAGATATTAAGGAGTTAAGCTGGACGTCCTTTGTTTGAAGTTATTAATGTCTATCTCATCTGTTCTCTCCTATCATCTTCAATTTATCAACAGTGTGTAGTAATATGTTTGATTCATTAGCAGTAAAAAAAGGATGGCAAAAGCAAGTAAATATGTCAGTTAAACCCCACAAGTATGAAGTCACCTCAATTTGTTTGTCTGGTAAAAACTGGGCTCTCATTGGGTGAATTGAGGCCAGCTTGATTCACCACCAAAATGTGACTCTGGAACTGACACTGAATTAGCAGATGTGCAGAAGAGAAATCCCTTGAGTTTTGAAATAATTGACTTTAAGGAGAGGCAGGAAGAATATAAACAGCATTGTTAAGTAGAATGAAGTTAATCAGTTACTGTCATTACTACTGAAATCAGTCTCAGTTTGACAATGTTGATTTTCTCCTTATTTTGTCTAAATAAAGATTAAATTATTTTTTCAACTAATTTTGATTACACAAATCCAGGATGTTTCTGAACAATCTTCTTGCTTATAAACAACAAAGAAGTGATGTCATACATGAAGTTAACAACTAAGAAGTGAAGCTTTTGTGTGTTCAAAAATTTCAGTTTTAGAGCTTTCAGGGGAGAAGGAAGTATAAACATTGAAAGAAAATCAGCATGAGTTGGAGAGTTGAAGAGTGCTGAAAATATCAAGCATATATTGAAAGCCCCAAGCATGGAATCATATGCTGTCCTTGTAGAGAAGGCTTTCTAATTGTAAATTTGGGCTTTTGGAGGCGATCTTTAAAACATTGCTGTAGTGAATAAGCGGGACAATGTCTCTCTTTCTTGACTCTCTGTTTATGTAGGCTGTCATCCAAAGCTGTCAAAGAATCAAGCCCTCTTAGAGCTTTTCCAGGTGCTTTCTGTCTAGTGGAAGTTTACATGTAGGCTGATTCAGAAGTGCAATAACTACAATTGAATTACCCACGTCCAAATTCATTTATGCTTCTGTTCTCTGGTACTCAGTTGAGCCACAGAGCATCTTTTGGGTCATTTAGACCCACAACAGTGCTTCTAATGGGAGTGATGTACTTTACATGTCAACACAGACTAACTTACCTGGCTCATATTTTCTCTCTTGGAATGCAAGACCTAAAATAGATGCCATTGTAATACTTGGCTTTCATTTAAAGACCCATCTACTGATGCCTGATGGAAACATTTTTAAACACTCCATTTAGAGATAATTTTGCTCATATGTTATAGATTTCTTCTATTCCTTTTTCTCCACCTTGAACCAGCAGGGGAAAAAAGGGTTTTGTCTGATTAGGATTTCAGTCTTATTTTATTTGTGGCTCTTATGCGTGCCGAAACTTCCAGAGCAATCAATGATGCTGTCACAAACAGAAAATTGCACCTGTTTTTTAAAAGCAGTGAACATTTGTGTCTCACCTTCCTTTTTTTTGAATAGTAACTCTAGTATTATGCCTGATACAAATGATGACAGTATGCTTAAGTTTTAAAAAGTGTCTAATCCTCAATTTGAGACAATCTTGTTCTCAGAAAAGGGTGGTCCGTTCTTGGTGAAGGTTGGCCTTGTTGTGCTGTCTCCAGCTGGGCATTTGCAAAGCCAAATATCCAAATATCTTTCCTCTGAATGTGTGTTCCAGTCATCTGATATGTGTGGAATTTGAAGCATCTAAATATGTGCCCACAAACTGAATGACTGATTGCAAGAACAAAAATTGAAATCAGTTTTACAAATTATCAGTGATTGTTCAAATGAAAAATAAGTTACAATTTGAGATCTGAAACCAACCTAAATAAAAGATTGCTGAGAAACCCTGTAAACACAAGTCTATCTTCAGCAAATGCAGTCAGTTTTATTATTACTGTTACCAAGATTGTGGCAAGTGGTCATGAGTTATGGCAATTAGCCAACAGAAAAATACTGTCTTGGGTTACAAAGCTAGTGAATGCCTTTATGTGTAAAGGGATATCTCTGCTTTTGTCAGAATGATTCCTAAAAACTTTAGAAGGAAAGAAGCATTTGCTGCAGAAGAGAAAGAAAAGGGTCAACTGTCAAGTATGTAGTGTACAGTTAGTGTCTGAGCCTTTTGCTTTCCTAACAAATCTTCCAAAAATTCTTCCATTATTCACAGTGCTGCCTATCATGTAGGGAAAAGCCTTATTTGAGTCCTGAGATATGGTATAAAGGACTTTGCATGTTTAATCCATGGAATGGGGAAAAAACCTTGTCTTTCTTTAAAAAAAAACGAACAGAAACAAGAAGCATCAGCTGTATGTGCCTTTGCATTTATCAGTCATCAGGTGGACTTCTCTGAGCCACCTCAAGCTAATGTTGAATTGGTATCACACCCTTCCAATCAAAATGTTCCTTTGTGTGTACCTCACGCAGTGCTCAGCCCGCACAATGATTGCTTGTTTGCTTCATGTTTACAAAATCCTTTGACAAGATATGTAGAGCTTAACCAAGGAGCTTTGGCTAACATTTTCCAAATGTCATTGCCTAAAGCCTGGCTTCTTTTCAGAGGTGCTGAGCATCAAAACTTTCTAGAGACTTGGGAGAATTGTGGCTACACACAGGTTTAAGCACCTTAGTCCAGGCACTCAGTATTTTTTTGTTAGGGTTAGGGACTAGATATTACAGCACTGGGCTACAGAGGTTCTATCATATGCATGCAAGTAAGGTGAATACTTAAGGTATACTAACGATCTGTTATGATGATGTTATGTTACTGTCATGAGAACAGTAATACTTTCTGGACATATTATATATGCATAAGGCTAGTTTGTCTTGCAGGTGTTTTTCATTCTGGCTGTCTTCAGAGGAAATTTTAGGTACTGATTATCTGCCAGGAATGAGTTCCTGCATGAGGACATGAGTCCTCCATGCATGACTTTCTGTTGGCAGAATGACAGACTGGCAGTGCCCTTGCCTTGCTGACTTGGAAAAGTTATTGTTTTAGGACCATAACTGTTGTGTAAACAAGATTGGTGAAGGGATGAGCATGAGAGTTATTTGATTTTTTCACCTTACTCCTCCTTGACTGGATAATTAAAAAAAAAAAAAAATCACTCCCTGTCTGCACTGATTCCGTGGAAACCTAAAACAAATCACTACTAGCCATATGTGCATGGGATCAGCTCTTCATCAGTCCAACTGTGCCAGAAGTAGGATGAACAGGGGTCAGATTTTATAAGGTCAGGTCTGGATTAACTATTTTATGGAACAGCATTAAGCAACAAACTTTGCTGTTGAGTCATTCCGAAAGTAGTGAGGCTAAGTGAAAGGGAGGCTTGACTTCAGATTTCATGTCTGAAGCCATCAGAGGTCAGCTTCAATGTGAGAAATGTAAAGCAGAATTCATGTAAGTGTGACTAACTTCCAGGATTCAAGCATGTTCCTAGCATACGAGTGTAAATTTGGTGAAATGTTCATTGCAAAATGTTATTCCTTTTAAAAGTTTGCTTCACTCCTCTAACAAGTTTTTATTTCCTTTTTTGATATTTTAATGCAAAATTGTCTTATGTTACATGAAAGGAACATCCTCTCAAGGCAACAAAGGAGGAATAAGCCTTTCTTGAGACACATATGTTCTTATTTTCATTTAACTTCAAGCATCACTAGGCTCCTATTAAATTTGTTTGTCTTTCATGTTCTTCTAATCAAGTGGCCCCATCACAGGAGAAGGTTCTAGAAATAGGACATCTTTGAAGTTTAGGTCCTCTCATGGTTAGATGGCAGCTCTGTGGTGGTTTTAGAGTTACAGTTCCAGTCAGAAGAATGTGTTGCAGTTAAGCCCCATTTTATTCTCTAACAGGCAAATGAACAACTTTTTGTATGATAACCTGAGATTTTTTTTTTAAATTGCCCACTCAATATATTTATCTACTCTTGTCTTTCAAAAATAAAATGAAAGGTAATTATTCCTTATTTTTGCTGAGAGAGAAATCATCTTATGTTCACCGCAGTGCTTGTGTATGGGCAGGTATCACAAACTAGCCAAAGCACTGGAAGTTCATTTCCTAGCTGGCTACCAGCCATTTCTCTATGTGCAAGTGTCCTGACTCCTGCATAAAATTAGGCCTAACTTTATTCAGTTTTATCTTAAGAGATAATTTTCAGATACTTTCCAGGAGCTTATAGAAGCTTGTTTAGTTATTAACTAGCTTTAAATGTATTTAATGACTTGGAACTTGTACAGCATTTGAAAAACACTAAAAAATGTGCTTGATACTTAATAAATAACAAGAACAGACCACGAAAAACTAAGATACAGGAAGAAACTAGAAGAATTGTGGTGATAGAGAACACTTGCTAACTCCTTCAGTGCAGACATAACTTTGGTAGTGAGGTACACCTGATCTCACTTAACCCTTCCCACAGCCCATTTTCTATGGTTATTGCCATCTCCCTGTCCTTAAAGTGGTTCAGAAGCTGGATGCAGGAGGGTTGTTTTGATACTTTGTGCTTGCATTTCTATGTAAATATGTTTTAATCAAAAAGATCTGGGTTCTTTGTTTTTGTTTCTAAATGCAAAAATCATATAGTCTCTTGAGGACATCTCGCTCTTAATGAAAAATACCGTATCTGAAAATTGGCAAGACTGCAACAAGAACTTTTTTCTCCCCACTGTGCTTCTTTTATGGCTTTCTCCTCCTTATTGGTAGAATCAAGAAGCTACAGCCCTAGCAGGGCCATTTTGGAGCTGGTTGTAGCTTGCTACACCTCCTTCTTCCAAGTGGTAAGCACTCTTGATTCCTACTGTATTTTTTTAATACTCTTTTTGTTTTTCTCTGTCACACTTAAGGAGATAGTGAAAATGGAAATACAGATTTCTGAACCAGAATGAAATGCTAAGGCTTTTGAAGTGGGTTTATATTTGTTGTTTAAGTGTCATTTTTCTGGGGGAAAAGTAATAACAAGTGTGTGTATTTATATATATATATACATAAATGGTTTTTAAAATTCATGTTGTTAACATATCTGCCATACCACGCTTTGAAAAAATAACACTAACTGAGGAATGATTTTCAGTCTTTAGGCCTCTAAGAAATGCTGTGGTTTGGTTTTGGTGGTTTTTTGTTTGCAGGGAGGAAGGAGGGAAGGTAAGATGAGCGTTTAACCATTTCTGGATTAATTTGCCAACTTCCCTATTCTCTATACAATATATGTATACACTTCCTCCATTCTGTTCTTGTTAATAAAATGAAGGCAGAGATGTTATAAAGGTATTTTTTAGCTCTCCTGAAATGGGTGGGATTTTATTAGAATTTTACATCTTATTCGGTAAGTGTGCTTGTAAACCTCATACTTCAGGAAGGCTTGAAACAGTCCTAAAAATATGAGTTAAATATAATTCAAATGTAGGAGGTTTTTAACAGGTTAAAAAATACTTTCATAAATGATCAACAGCTTTGTCATTTTTAATGGCATATCAACCTCTCAAACACTACCAGGGACACCTCAGCAGGTGACTGTAGAAGATGGAGCACAGGGAGCTAAACTTATTGTGCTTACTTGCTATGTCTATCTCTTCCCAGACCTGGGAGGGGAAGTATCTTGTATTCCTCCTCTGGGGAGATGTCTTCTACCAGCCTATAGGCAAAGTAATCTATTTGGCATTTCCCATGTTTTTCTGGACTATGGAGGTGGATTTACAAAACATGAAGAGCCACGTTGCACCAAAGGCTCTTGATTTGATGCCCAGCTCCTTCCTTTTGTCATTTTGAGTTTGATAACAAAAATACTGTGATGAGGAATAAGGCATTCATAATTATGTCATCTCTGTTCCTGTTTCTGTTTTCATTCTGAATAAGCTCCATGGGGAAAAACACCAGATATTGTGAATATTGCGAAGTCTGCCTATACCTGACTCATCTTAAGCAAAGTTCTGTTTTCAAGACAGTAAGAGCATTATCTAAGGCAAAGTGGTAACCTTGTGGATGGTTTCCACATTTTAGTAAAAGCTTGATGCAAATGTTTGAAAACTGTGAAGCTTGAAATATGCCTGCAGTGGATATAGATAAGATTCTAAGCCACAAAGGTAAGACAGAAGGGACTCTGACAGAGCGTTGAAAGCAAAGGTATCTATTACTGTAAGAGGCAATACCGCTTATGACAAGCTGATGACCACTTTATCTCTTTCCTCAAGTCTGGCTAAATTCTCTGGTGATGAACTGTTTATTTCCAAATTTGTAGACTTTAACATTTTAAAGGATGTTTTACTATTTTATAAGGTGTTCTGTTACTAACTCATTTTGCTTAATTCCTAAGATTATGAATAGGACTAGATTAAAAAAACAAAACGTAGAATCTGGTATTTCAATAGCAGTAAATAGAATACATGATAAGCTTTCAGGTTTCTATTATATGTACAGCATTTCTCAGGCAAGGCTTTGTTTTTTTTTCCAATAGTGCAACAACTCCTTCACCTTTTCTTTCAAGCCAACTTAGTACGCAGTCCTCTTGCTGGACACTAGCATCTATTTTCCATCCTGTGGGTCATGTCTAGATCAGAATGATGGTTGTTCTGTTTTTCTGTAATCTGGTTCAATATGAATGTGAAGTGCTTTAAATTGTCCTCCAGATTAAAATGTGTGCTAAATGGAAGGTTGTGCATGAGGAAAAACAAATGAGCAGTGGAAAGGACTCATTCTGTTTTTAAAAATACAGAACATCAGGCTGTTCTCCTTCCACAAATTCTGTATTTATCTTAGCATTGGTCATGTACCCAGGTAACATGTGTCCCTGATTTGCCATGGTGAGGATGAGGACAACATTCAAAGAATTTGCATATGGAAAACTAGCTGAATCTCATTGCTGAAGATGAATGAGCAGTGGAAGGAATAGGCACTATTATGTGAACTGCAGAAGAATAAATAATTAAAAGTATCTGAATCATTACCACAATCCTCCTAATCAGGATGCTGGATGCGGACAGTGCATGGGAAGGAGAGCTAGACAGAAATGGAACTATTTCAGCATAACAGCAACAGTCCGGTGTGTATGTTGGCTGTGGCATGTTCAGTGGTATTCTTAACATGGCAACCTATTTTTTCACTGAGCTACCCTGGTAAGCCTGTCTTTTTCAGCTACCCAGGTAAGTCCATCTCTCTGAACAAATACTAGCAGTAGGAAAAAAAAATCCAGAAATGTTCTTCTGAATTCTTTGACTGTTTTTCGGCTTCTTTGCTCAAGTTCTAAATGACAAACGTGTTTGGTGGGCTTGTTCTTTGTAGCAGCCAGTTCCAGCTCAATCCAGCTGAAAGCAGGCTTTTAAACCTGTAATGGCAACTTCTAGCCCTTAAAATGCGAGGCCGAGCATTCCCTTACTGAAGAAGAAAATATCTTTGAAATATATGTGTGCCATAAGGTCAGCTCATATTTTGAACATCAAATACCAGATGCTAAAGTCTGAATCTACTTAAATAAAATTCTGATTACAAATGATTACAAACACTTGGTTAAGAGTAGAATATAACACTTTAGTACAAATTAAGTGAAAAAAACCCTATGTTTCATCTTTTTCTAGCTAGGATTTTTTATGATCAGGATTCATATTTTGTCATAGGGTTTACAGAGAATCTAATAGACTTATAGAAAATGTTTTGGAAATAAGCATTCAGATCACTTAAGCAGCTTTTAACACTTCTTTCCCCACAGGACACAAGCTGTGGTAGAACATCGTATCTTCGTATTCAAGGGAACATGGAACCCAAGTCAAAACTAGATTAACTAATGGACTGAAGTTGGTAAATTCTTGGGTCTTGCTCAAACCTAATGAAATATCCATGTGGCTAAAAACCTAATCCATTTTTTGTGAGTCACTAATGTTAGCAAAAGGTAATTTCACAATGGGGTATAAATTCCTCTCCCTGTCTGCTTTTTCATAATGGATTATTCCTAGATTTTTTTCCTGTAAGACCTATCCCACTCTCTTTTGCTCAGTCTACAGCCTAACCAGGAAAATATCCACTTTGTTAATAGAAGTTACCTTTAGATGATACACCAAGAGCTGTAGTCTGAGTTAGCCTACAAGGGAGTCCTGCCTGATTTTACACGACAAGTTAAGCCAATGAAATATGTTGTAATAAATGCTGGGATTTTGCCATGCAGATCACCCTGGAGCAGAATGCTTGCTAAAATGGAATTATATGTTTATCATTACTATTTAGTATCATTAGTCTAAACTGGGTCCTCGAGGAATAGTCTCATCAAGCAGATATTCCCTAAAGAAAATTCCATTATTCTGGAACATGTAACTGTCCTGTGACACTTTAAAACAAACAAACAAACATCACACAAAATAACTCAGCCAAAAAGACTGATGTTTGGAAGATATAGTGTTGGAGTGGAATACAAGAGCAAGTTCCTAAACTGTACTGTCTCACTGTATTTCTACTGATGTTCCCTTCCTACCTCAATCAATAGTGAGGAAGCAGGAATGGATCCCTAATGGTTTGTTTATGTATCACCCTAGATAAAAGGATTTGGATTTTCCAAGTTGCTATGTGAGCAACAAAACCAATGAATTTTGATTTCTCCTGGATTTGCATTCTTTACTTTCCTGAGGCCAAACTGAATGACTAACAGATGAATATTGTCTGACTTTCCGTCTGTGAAGATGCCAAGTTGTGTCTCTACCCACTGCTCACCCACTGACTTTCAGGAAACTTGTGCAAGGATATAGTTTTCTTTTAGACTTCTTTCAGGATGAGTTTCAAATTGCCCAGCAATCTCAAAAGTTATTCAGGGGAGGAATACATGGATAAACCAAGAAACATCACACTAGATAAAAATTGCTTTTTAGAAAAACAAACAAACAAAAAAACCCAAGCCCAAACAAACAAAACAATAAAAAGAAAGGTAAGCCCCCATGCTTGACTTCTCACGAATAACACAGCATTAGGGACTTCTTGGATACTAAGACCTGCTATCCATGCAGGAGTCTAAAACTACTCGGAATGGCATCTGGCACCAGTGAATTCACACGCTCAGCCAAGGTAGTACACAGACTATCAGAATCCTTTAGCATTTTTGGTAGGATGGTGAGGAATTGCAGATCTTGCTGTTGGAAATGTGCGTATACTGTTTTGAATCACACCTATGTGTAGACGCATTCCAGATCTTCAGAGGTGCCAAAAGTTCTGCTATCTAACTTGGCGAGTATATCTTTTCACTTCTCTCTCCAAAGTAGGCTCTTGGTTTAGCTTGCATATCCTATACAGTGATTTAGCACTTTTTAAAAAACTGGTTTTTTTAACATATTGATGTAATTACAAAAGCATATGTGTAACACTTAATCCTTTAAACCTTTCCACTGAACTGAATTACATAGCATTTCTACAGCCAACCATATGATCACTTTAACACTGCATGTATATGAGGGTTACTGCAATAAATCAGATGACTTGTTGGATATTTTTCCCTTTGCTTCTGCTTCAAAATAAATTCCTAGTTACTTGGAAAAGGTGACAGTATATGCTTGCAAATGTAATGCATGCAGCAAGCAGCTGTTCTAGTCATACATTTTTTAAAAAGGTTGCTTCAGGGTAAAGATTACTTTGGCCTTGTTTCTGATTCAACCTCTGCAATGTAAGAAAGCCCTGCTTTGAGGCAGAGGAGATGAGTAAGGCAGTGCTTCTTGTGACAAAGGGTGCAGACCTAACGCATAAACTTCCAAGTGTGGGTATGTTTTTAGGTAAAGCAGAGACATTTGGAACCAAACACTGCCAGAAAGTTACTTGTAGACCCTACCCTACTCCTCTGCTTTAGAGGGGCACTAACTGTGACTTTCTACACGGTTTTTACCCTGGCCAAAAAGCAGGGATGAAGTGAAAAGTTAGAATTGCAAGGGAAAGATTTCGAATGTATCAAGTGCCTTGATTTTGACAAATTAATTGTATTTCATATATTACTGCAACATTTTCTCCTTTTTCCTTTGATGTTTATATGTAAATGGATAATGAGTATCTCTGTGCAAATAAGACCCCTGTAGGTATATAATGATACCAGCAGGATTGTTAGCGCTTGGCCTCTCCATTTCTGCTGCTGTAAGTACATATGCAATTCCTGCTTTCAATTATTGCTTCATGACAGGGGAACCTGTATAAGGCTGTGTGTCTTGCAAGACTAAAGCACTGGCTCATTATGTTTGCAAGGAGCTCAGAGATATGAAACAAAGTTAAATGTTAAGGGCCATTGGTAAGCTAGAAGCTGAAAAGGCAAACACCTGAAGTCTCAACCTCTATAGCCTTACTTATCTGAATGCAGGACAGCAACACCAATTAATTCTGTTGCTTTTTGACTTTCATACAGATGTAATTTCATCAAGAAAAGTGACTGTCTTCCTTTATTTTTAAGCTGGGTAGCAGAAGAAACATCCTGAACATGGGCTAGAAGTGATTGCGAGCAGGACTACCAAAAAGTCTGCTAGCTTAGTGTTTATTTCCAGATATCCTACTATTATTGCATTTTTAGCCATTTATCTTTTTCCTTTCCAAGATGTGACTCACTGAAGTATGTTTCCTAGCTGCACTGCGATCTTTGTGGTACAAAACAGAAACAGAACATGTCTGGGTTTTACTTCAAACTTCATCTCATAAACATTGTGCAAAGACCCCATGTAAACACCCTAATTGAGTTAGCATTTGAACTTACCATAGATTCATCCTTTAATAAATTTAAGACCTTACAGATGCCAATAAACCGGCCTGTTTCATGAGACAAGCACACTGAAGTCTGGGTAGAAATAAATAAACGGTAACATTTTTAAGGTTTCATAGCCATAGAAAATGGTGAATGGTGTCCCAGCAAATGATGTGAAAACTGTTGTATGATCTGTACCTACCACATTATGAAGAGGAATTTTGCCTTCTCTCAGGGAATGCTTGTCATAGTGGGACATTTGGCTACATTTATAATAGGAAATTATCTGAGTATCTAGTAACAGGGTATTTTGGTTTAAATGCAGAATTTTCTTCTCTGAAGGGTGCCTTGTAACATTGACATCCCATTGGCATCTGATAGAGGACTAGAGGAACTAGCTTGTAATACAAATCCCTTTAGTTCAGAGGTTGCTTTCTTATTATACATTTAAAGTGCTATGAAGAAAAGTATTGATCCAGGACTGAACAGTCAATTATTGCTGGATTTGAAATATTTCCTAGAATTTGATGCATTAAATTACCTCCTTCATGGAATGTAGTAGATATGTGTTTATGCATCAAAAGTACTTTTACTCCCTTTGTTGTCTCATAATTATTTCCTGCCCTGTCTTGTATTTAGCAGTGGAGGTAAGAAAGATGAGTTTGTTTCCTTTCTGAAGATTTTTTTTTATTTTTTGGTCTGGCAAAGAAGTGACTCAGAGCAAAAATGTGTTGGCAAGTACAGTGACCTGTGAAATCAGTAAGAAATCAGATGAATCAGCTAAGGAATTAACTGCAGAAATTAATTACAAAATATTACAGCATCCTCGTTGTTGCTTTAGCTGTGTTTCTGCACTGGAATTTTCCTATTAGATATTCATAAGAAAAGCAGAATCTGAGTTCCTCTACTAAACCAATAAAACAAATGTGAACTATCACATACAAATTTACATATAGCTTAAGAGAAATGCTTAATTTGAAACGTTCAGTAGACCTTGCCATGGAAGTGGGAACCTGCTTTAAGAAACTATATGTCCTAACTCCAAAATACAGCGATTGTAAAACTTGGATGAAATAATGTAATAAACCCAAAATAGTTTAAAAAACAAGGAAAGAAAGACAACAACTTAGTTGTGTGAGAGCAGGCTTGGAGTTCAGGTCTGTATGCTTTTGTTTCTTTATGTTTTTTAGAGAATTTGCCCTCAAAATATCCTTGAAGAGAAAGCAGTGTATCTGATAAAATACGTCTTCCTGATTTGAGTGCAGTGTTCATGTCACATAGACAACACAAAGAGAGAGTTTGAACATCATGCAATCAAGCATGTGGCTATCTGAGGAAATTATTCTGCAGAGACTGGTTGTGTTAAATTAAATACTGTCACTTGTGTCAAACTCACTGGACAAATATTACTACATGATGTGTAAGCTTTGGTAAATTAAAGAAAGCAGATAAAAAATGGAGGTCTTTCTTCCCTGTCAAAAAACCCCCAAGATTTCTTTTTCTTTTGCAGAAACTCTCTTGACAGCATGAATGGGGGGTGAAACAAGTGGAAACGGCACATGCTAGTAGTACTGCATATTTATTTTAGCAACTCTCAGGTGGCTGGCAGAGCTTAAGTGTCATATCTGACGGGGAAGGGAGACCAAGTGTTATTAGCCAGTATGTTTGCTTTGTGTGGGAGCTAAAAAGTCACTGGAATATTTCTTAGAGGACTTGACTGTGACCTCCACAATCAAAACTTGCCTTCTGATCCTCACAGTTAGGTGCTGTCAGCAATGACTTACACCCAAGGAGCGACAGCAGTTTGTGTTGCTGTGTGCAGAGCTGGGAGGGCTGTGGTTTTCACAGCATTGCTAAGACACCTGACTAAGCTCTGTGGGCTGAGCCAGTGCTGCAATGGACAGCACAAACAGCAGTGAGGTTTTCATCAGCTTTCATGGCTTCCACTGCTTGCCACAAATTGCACTTCTAGTGGGTTGGGTTCCATGACCTGGAGCACCTAAAGGTGCTAGGATGAGGCAGCATCCATGAAATAAATGGCATGGAATATCAACTGAAACTTAAATGGAAATGATCTATATCAAGCTGGTTTCTGTTGGAAGACACATACTTTCAACTGCTTAGCCACAAAGGTTTTCAATTGCTCCGTTCAATGCGAAATCCCCAAGGCTTTTTGAAGAAAGTGTTTCACACACATAGTGATACAGAGTTGTGAAGCTGCCCACAACTGAATTAAAGTCACTTGCCTTACAAGAGTTCTATGTGGTGAACAGGGATTCTTTTGCAGGAAATGGACTGAACCAGCTTGTAATCTGTCTCTGCAGTGAGTCTTTCCAGGAACAACATAATTGCATTATAAAGAAGTTATTTTAGATGTGAAAAAAATATTATAAACACATTACAGTTTGTTGTATTTACTTGATTTCATCTTCTTCACTGGACTGTTTCAAGGCAATGCCATCACTAAGCTTGGAAGCTGTTGTGAAGTATTTGTGAAAATGCTTGATGTGCATGGGAACTTGGGAATATGGACTTAGAAAGCTTTCTTCCTGTGCTTTTATCAAAGTAGTACTTCAAGCTTTGGAATCATCTGTCCCAGCTAGAGAAGGAAGCACCATCCCTCTCCATTCTAAAGTATGATGAGAGGAAAGCAGGAAATGTACCTCAAGGAAATGTTCCTCCTGTGTTCTAAAAGATGACAGCTCATTAAACAGACTTCATCTATTTTGCTAGGGTACAAATCAAATGGCTTTAACCAGTGTTGTATTGCTCACCCACATCTGTTTTATATCTGCCTACCAAACTGATTATAGTGTATTTGGGGATGTGTGTTGTCTGGGGGCTTTTTTGTGCTGTTTTTGGGTTTTGCTTTTTTGTTTGTTTTTCTGATGATAAATTCCTAAATAAGCAGATACACAAGTTATTTGATTTCTGTGAATTAGGAAAAAAGAAGCTTTTGCTTTTTGTGGGTGGGAGTGCAAGTGCCTAAAATTCCTCCTCCTTTCAGTTTTATTCACCTTGCACAAGTGCTGACAAATATCTGATTGTTTTTGGTGCTTCTATAGGAGAAAAAGCCTGCAAATCTGATTTCTCCCCCCTCTGACTCTTCAGGTGAATTGTGCTTCTTTGAGTAAGTTTTTTTACTAACTTTGCATTTGATTGAATAGCTGGAAATACTACAGATCATCCATGCATAGCCCTAAGGAAGAGGGTGTTCTTTTTTCTTTTTCACTTTTGCTGTGACTGTTGATTCAATAGAAAGTATTTTTCCTTTTAATCTTATCATGAATGTTGCGTTGATCTTAAAGTCTTTGCAGTGTTACTCTGCTGTCTTTGCCCTGAAGCTACAACCTCGAGCCCTAACAGGAGGCTTGCCCAAGCTGCAACCCTATCCATAAACATAACTTTCACCAGAAGTCCATGGTTGTTCTTTATTTCACCTCCTGTCAGGGTGCAGATTAAAATTTAGTTTAGGATACCTTATAATTTGCTGTCAGAAACATTCTGTGGCATGGATGAAGGTTTCCCAATAAAATGAGAAAAGTTTTCCTTTGCTTTCCCAGAATTCCCTTTCCACTGTTTACTAGGAAAGAATTAATTGAAAACCTAAATTTACCACCAAATGAAGAAGCACAGATGTGGAGAAATGGAGCTTCACTGCCCCTTCCCAGGGAGTGCATCACTGAAGCAGGAAGCATTGTGTGCTGGAGGGACCAATGATTACTGTGTTACTAAATTAATAATAATTCAGCACTTCAAAACATTCTAAATTATTTTTTTCCTTTTTTAGAAGCAAAAAGTATGTATTTTTTTACTCACATCACTGCTTAAAAAGCCTTTTTTAAAACGCTGACATATCTTTAAAAATATAAATTGGATGTCAGTTGATCATCCAGTTTTTGGTAGTTCAGGACAAACATCTTGCACTTCACAGGACTTCTGTTCTGCTTTTCTCCTTTTTGAGTGTTCTTACAGTTCTTCAAATGAAATATATAAAGATCTAATTTTTAGCATGGGTTTTTTTCACTCCAGGTTTGCTTTTGTTTCTTCTCATTAATTCGCTTTCACTCCCGAATTTAATGCTGCTGAAGTAAGCAGCACCCAAGACAGTTCCAGTAAAAAATAAAAGAAAGGGAAGACACTGATTTAGCTCTCTGAATTTTAATTGAAATAAGGTACCAATGCACCTTTTCTGGCTCTACTTTTTTTTTTTCTAAAAAAGCAGCAAAAGATTTATTAAAACTACATTGCCTTGTATAAGCTACAAGTCATAGATACTTTCCAGATTTTCACAAATTACTTGTAGAACTATTTCCTTTTCTCATCTGGATACTTTAAACACCTTCAAGAACAATTACCCTAAAAGAGAAAGTTCCTTCACTGTCAAAGGGATTCGGTCAGAGACACTAGAACAAAGGGGGGCTGAGACAGTTTGGAGGAAATAATACTCCAACTTTACCCTTCCATTTGTAATTGGCATAAATGTGTCAAAGCAAGGTATACATCCAAGAATATTTCTATCCCTTCAAAGACACAGACCAAATTACAACCAAATTCTTTGATTATTTTTGTTTTATATTTGGCCAGTCTTTTGAATTAGGTAATGGAAACTTAATCCCTCCCTGCTGCAAACTGTTTTGCAAGACCAATGACTATGAAGTCCACCTGCTCAAATTTGAAGAACAAAAATATGTTTAACATTTGTTGCTGTTCTAAGGAAATATCCCTGAGTACTCTGGCAAGGCTCTTTCAAGACAAAGCTAAACTTCTAGTTCAAGAATGACATTTATCATGACCTGTAGTACAATGTTGTCATCAAGGTCGCAGACTTGGACTGCTCAGGTTAAAAGGCTATATTACTCAATCTGACAAGTTTAACACTTCCACTCAGCAAACCACACTTAAATTCCTGTCTCGGCACGACTCTTCAGATGTCTAAAACCCTTAGGCTGTATTTTGCCTGTGGTTCCTTGGGAACCACCAGCTTTTGCAGGAACTACAGAGGGATCTCTTCACAGACACACGTCAGGATTTCAAGATGCTGAGTCTGCACACAGCCTACTGAGTGGTAATAAATCTTTTCCCACAACTATTGTCAATAACAGAATTGCTTGGAATGAGTTGCTGTGGGCTACTGCATCTATAGCATGACTGTGAATATTGTACCTATATGTGATACTCTCCTGAGCACATCCATCCAGCACAGAAGGGTTTGTATTCAGTCACCACTGGGCCAATATTTTTTCCAGATTTTTCTGCTTTCTTCAGGCCTCTTTCTTAGGTCTACTTATTTAAAGGGACAAATCACTAGTGACATAGTACTTATTGTTCATTGCAGGATGTTCATTCAGAAGTCCTTCTAACCTGATCTGAAGCAGTCAGCCTTTGATTTTAACAGATACTCTGCCCAAAGTTCATACTGAAGAATTGAAAATGTTCCAAGGTGGTTAAGCACCTTTCAGATGCATTCTGACCAGCTGGCACACAAGGAAGAGTCAACAAAAGGAGCCCACTAGAATGTTCTCCTAAAATTATCTTCTAAAGGTTTCCATACTACAGAATATCCCTGTTCTGGGAATATCTGTTTGTGTAGGCAGAGTGTCCCTTCTGGATTCCTGAAAGGCCCTGGCACTTAGAGGGAGAAAGAATTCTTGAGTGGAAGACGAAATAAGAAGAGACAGGATATGCTTGCTTCAACAGAGGGAGGATAAACCTGCCTGACAGAGTGTGCCAGGATGTGTCCAAAGGAAATGCAGGAATCTCCCTTCTCAAGTGACTTCGAAAACTAAGCATTAGAAAATGGAGTGCAGGGAACAATACTGCATTGGCAGGAAAATGGGATAGATGATCTAATTATTTTCCATCTTTAACTTGTCTAGTCTATGAATAATCCAGATCTCTTTAGCTGCTCTTTTTCTTACTAATCTCCAAAATACTGTAAATTGGGAATTACTTACTTTGAAATAAATTATATTCAGAATTATTTCTGTTAATCCATTAGGTCTGAGGGTCAGGATATTCTGTAACCTACTATCCAAATTTGTAGCTAGGTGTAATACTAAGCTCAGGCAAATACGTGTAGATACAGCTTGTTTCTACAGTATATATTTGCAGAGTTTTGGGGGCAGTCATACTCAAGTGTTTGATGGTGTGTGGTGGTTTTGCTTGGCCCAGTTTTTGCTAGTGAGTTGGGTGGAGTACAAAGATGGCTCCTGTGTGTCCTGTGTGAAGATTCTGGAAGTTTTCTACCATGTCCAGCAGAGCCAATCTCTGATGGCTCTGAAGATGATGGACATGCTGCTGGCCAAGCCTGGGCCAATTAAAGATGTTAGTTACGCTTCTGTGAAAACATATTTAAGAAGAAATCAAAGCAATGTGAGCATGCACTTCTTTTTAGCCAGAGGAGGAGGAGGAGGTAAAAAAATGTGAGGGAAAACATGGAGGCACCAAGGTCAGTGGAGAAGGTGAGGGAGGACGTGCTCCAGGCGCCGGAGCTGAAAACCCTCTGCCAGCCGTGGTGAAGACCATGGGGGAGCAGGTGGTCCCCCTGCAGCCCATGGAGTCCAGGGGGATGCAGAGATCCACCCACAGCCTGTGGGGAGGTGGCCATGCCAGAGGAGCAGGTGGATGCCTGCAGGAAGCTGTGATCCAGTGGGAGTCCCAGCAGAGACTGAAAGTTGCAAAGGCTTTGCAGGAGAAAGGGAGGCCTTGCTCTCAGGATGGAAACTTCCAAGCCTGGCCTCGGCTTGGAAGTCTGCAACCCATGGACAAAAAAAAAATCTCGGACTGCAGCAGATTTCGGGTGGGTGCTGCTCGTGAGATTAGACCCACACCAAAGAAGTTCACAGAGGACTGTCTCTTGTGGGAGGGACCCCCATGGCTAAGCAGAGGTCTCTTCTCCCTGATGGACTGACCCTGACCAAAGAAAACCCCCATACCCTGCCCCCACCCTAGAGCTGTTGGTTAGAAGGAAGGAGGGAGGGGGTGAGCTGAGAAATGGTGTCTCTAATGAGTTTTTTCCTTCTCCTCTGCATAGCTGCAACAGGAGAGAGCATAGAGAGCAGACGTCGTAGGCCTGGCATTTAGCCAGGGTCAAACCTCGACATAGTGATGGTGTGAGTAATTCTGTGCAAGTAAACCTGTAAAGTTTGGATAAAAATCTTTGTAGTACAATGTAGTACTAATCAATTTCCTTTGTTCTCTCGCTACCACAGATTTTTCCTGGTACAATGACAGCAAGTGTCCCAGTATCTTTCTGGATGTGAGTTAACGTGAGCAGAGTTTGTTAAAGACAAGCATATGCCACCTTTATGTCTCTAGCAGGCTTGGTAATATTCATTCATTTAATAAGGGAACAGAAATAGAAAGTTTATTTTTGCTGAATTGGCAATTTTATGGATTTTGTTGGGCTGTTCACCTACAAGGTTTAAGGCAATTTATTTGTGCAAAGAGCCTTCATCTTACCTTTCCTTTATTTCTGTTGCCCAAATACAGTGTAGTTTGTATCATTTCTATGTGACTTTTGATTTTACTTCCCCGTTAAGAAAATTGTATATATAAGCACATGTACGTTTGCATAAATATTAAATGAAATACCAGGGAAATAATTCTGTCACACTGCTTTAACTACAGTCGTTCGCTGAATCAGCATCTCAGGACTCATACACAGATTAGGTGAGCAATGTGGCTGTCTCTTAAACAGCAAGATTGTAAGTTCTTTAAGACAGAATTCATATAGCTCTATCCTTGAGTTCAGTGAGGTGAGCTAAGTAGTCTTCAACATGTCATTACTTCACAAACAGCAAGCAGTTTATCATCCTAACTCCTACATTAAGGAGTGTTTTCACACAAAGGAACTGAGGCACACAAAAGTTGTACTCAGACTTACACAAGCAGTGGGTGGCCTCACTCCTGATCAGTGGAAGTATTCAGGGAAAGTTATGCGCGTCAAGAGTGTGGGTAGATCTTGCATTCAGATCCTGCTCTGAAATGTGGACCTTCTCAGCACATATGGCAACTTGACCCCAGAAAGGTCTTGTTTCATAATTTACTCAGTAAATAAGATATAGCTCATACTAAAAGCAAAATACCAGCATTAACTTTTATTTAGAAGAAACAGCATTAAGAAACTACATCCATCTAAATATCAACCTGTAAAGAAGAAAACTGATTCTCTTTTGGATTTAAGACATTACAATGACTTGTTCATGATAGACTTTCAAGGCTGCAATTAATGCCGAGAGCCAGTTACTTCTGCTAAACTTGTAAAATTGTTAATCCCATTGTGAATATATTATGGAGAACTTGTATTAGTCATCACAATGAGAAATAAAGTTTTTGAAATGTCCATGTTAGAATTCATGATCCTATTGAGTAATTTTAGAAAATGGACTTTTATTTAGCCCCTGCCTCAGTGAAACTAGTACAACACATTCAAAACAAGAGCATCCAGCAGTAACACAGTATGTTCTTAATCAGAACAAATGTACTGTGAGCCAGATGTCAGTCAAAAAAAGGAACAGGAAGCTTGCAGCTCTCTTTGTGAGCTTGGATAAAACTGTCCATCAATGTCTGTTCAGCAGTTCCGTACGTTGCAGCAACATTTAAATGAAATATCTGTCAATTTAAATTTAGCCTGTAAACTTCTGTCCCATATACCATAACTGTTCATGATTCAATTATTTTGTGTATATTGTATCACTTACAATAATGTTGTTTTAAATAGCTATAATGGGAAAAAAATCTTGGGTTTAGGACAAGAATGGCTAAACTAATGAATAGTTGATAAAAATGTGAAATAAATGATAATTCATTATTTACAGTCAATATTAATAAAGTTGTACCTGGAAGAGCTAAAGGGAAATAAAAATGCTGAGTCAGTTTCTAACTAACACTTGTCTAAATCACTGAACTTTTTCTAAGAGAGCTGACTGATGTTTGAATAGTTCCATTGGTTGAGGAAGATTCTTCTTTTGAATTGAAAATATTTTCAGTCTTTTTTAACTTCCTACTACTTTTGTGCAATAGAAGTTTTGCTATCCTGAAGCATGTCAGTAAGAACAGCACATTTCTGTTTGGTCTCAACATAAATGAATTTGAAAACTTATGCCTAGCAACCATAACAATAAAATGCTGTTGGTGGGTTTTTTAGGGTTTTGGTGGGTTTTTTGATTTTTTTTAAGGTATTATTTTTTCCAGTAACACAGTTTTGAGTTTGAGCATTTGATGGAGTGAGGAAGTGATTCTCCTTTTTCTAATTAAAAAAATTATCTTTGAGGCTAGCCTCACTCTGGAAAGGGGAAGTTTAGAAGTTTTCAGGCTGTTTCAAGCTATCTGCTTGTATCTCCAAGCATTTTGACAGTCTTACGCATTTTCTCCCTGCCCATGTAAAGTAGCGAATCTCTTATTGAGGATGTGATTGCAAAACCACTGAGCTAAGAGACTTAAATATTTAAGCATAGATTCAAGCCCTTTAAAAAGGTATTTACCCTAAAGAATGTGCAGAACCTTTCTTAAAATATGCTTATGATTGCCAAAAGAAGGGACTTTTAATGTATGTATGTGAAGTGTTCAATAGAAATGAACTCTGAAAAAACACTGCACTGAGAAACTTTGCCAGATGACACCAGGTCGTGCTTCGTGAGAAATGTCTTGGCCAGTTCTAGTTACTGATGAAACTTGCTTTCCACTTCAGTAAGGCCAAAATTTCACAGTTGGATGATGCCCTAGAGATTATCAAGAACGCTAAGAAAAATTTCCCATCACCTCTGATTAATTACCCAGAGTAACAAGTGTTCCCCTGGGCCACGTTTTGTCTCAGCTATAGATAAGCACTGCTATGTGAATTTTAATGAAGTGCAAATTCCGCAGCAAGCAGGATAAATTCACCACTGCATCATGTGTTCCTGTTGGCAACCTGGTAACATAAATCTAGAATAATAGCAATTGCTCTGTAATATAGTAGTGCTAAGAACTTTAAGGTTACTGATTCAAGTGTATTTTGAGGTGGGGAGGATGAAAGGAGGGAAGAAACACATTAAAAGAACTTCAGTACAAATTAATTTAATGTATTAATTAAATTAATACTTGTGGAATATTGGCAAGAGCATGAAATCCATGAAAAATCTCCAATCCCTTCTACAGTACGAATACTGATTTTTCTTTTCTTTTTCAATATTTTTTATTGTAAATATTTTTTAAAAATATTTCTTTTTATATCTTTCTACCAGTTAGTGCATTTAAAATATTTACTAATGTCCATAAAAATATGTAGCAGGTTATCCAAAACAGATGTGGTTTTTAAATTAAATTAAAATACTCCTTTGTTATAATCAATATGTTGCAACATGTAATTAAGTCATGAATATCATTATCACATCAGGTAAGTAAATCGGGAATTATTCATAAAAGTTAGACCTATTGGTAGATTTGAGATGCATGTTCTTCACTTTCCCAACACACTTGGCCTTGCTTATATTCTCACAACTGAAGGAAAAAAAGGTATCTGTTTAGCTATGCAAATGAAAACTCATTTGGGACATATTTTTGTTTTGCCAGTTCATGTGTTTCAGTGTCTTTCTCCCTCCTTTTTACTCTTAAGCTGAAGAACTGCTTTTCTTAAAATTTGAGGGTGCATGTGTATTCTTTTCTTTCTGTCATTTGTATAGTTCACAAATTAGAGAGCTGGAATAACAGAGACACACGTGTCTCTTAAAAATTTGCATTGTTTCAAAATTTTATGTGAACTTGTCTGTAATCCTCCAAGAAGTCCTCTGTGAGTAGGGAAACATAATTTGTCTCATTTTATAGTAAACACAGAAGTGAAAAAGCTCCACAACTGTAAAAACAGACAGATGGTCCCTAATCTTTGATACAGAAAAGGATCAAGGGTGGTGGTGGAATAAAACAACCCAAGCAAACAAACCAAATCAAACAAAAGGAACCCAACCCAAAACAATTTCCAGAAAACCTATCAGGTTTACTACTGAGTTTATCCAGGGAAAAGCTTTGATGATTCACAAGTGGCTCTTGAGCTGCCAGTCTTTTCACTTTGCTTGCTGTGCATGTAGTGCTGCCCATCACCTGTTGTTAATTATAACATCCTATAAATCTCATGTTAGAAGACTAGCAGTGGGACATGGTGCCTGCCCTGGCTTAATGGACACTCTAGGAAAAAAATAATTTTTCAAGAATTTATTCCTGGACAAGCTTCTATGAACCTGGCATTGTCATGAACTGATACTTCTATTAAGAAAAACACGAGTGAGTGCCTTTAAACAAATAAGGTGCTGGCTTTGTACAGTCATTGTGGTTTCAAACACCATATCAAAAAACACTATGATGGGAAAATATCATTTAATAAATCAAAATATCTTGCTTAGTAATAAATATTTTTCTTAGAAACCACAATATTCTCTTTTCTAAGGATCATATGACTTTCCAGTTCCTGAATTTTTTTACATTACTGGAGTAACAAAGGAACGTGGGAAATAACTCTGCATGGTGAAATCATTCAGTTAAGCTGTGCCTACACTATGGTTAGAACAACTTAAAATAGTGCGATTTCAGGCATAGGTGATCAAATTCTTCCCTTTTTCAGATAGCCACAATTTGGCTGAATTGGGCAGTGCTGCCTTTCTGAGATGAGGAAAGCGTTTAGTTTTGGCTAAATCACTTACATTTCATTTCTCAGCTTTGTATTCTACAAAGGGGTGAGAATATTTCCATCTCACAGTATGAGCATTAAAAAACCCACTTTTATTGAGCATTAAAAAAACCACAATAAATTAAGAAGACCATGAATTGTTGCTGTTGACTCTTCTATGTTGGCTGCTGTTTGGGTAACTTCCACATATATTGATAAATCAGCCTTTGTAGTTAGCAGTGAAAATAAAGCTACTATTCAAAATAAAAATAAACATGAAAGGAACAGTACAAAGATGTATATTCTGCTGTCAGTGACAGCAGTCTAAATTCAGATTAGGTCTACACTCATGTCTTGTGAAGACTTGCACATAAATACCATCTATAAGAAATATACTGTTGCATTTACACAGATGTATTCTCATGTGTAGAATAACCTGCTGACATAAAATATCAGATTGACTGCCACCTATCTACTGACATTGCCAAAGACTATCAGGTGGTCATAAATATTTAGCAACAGACTTTGTTGAAAACATACATGCACTTTCATACTTGCATGTATTTGTATATCAATTCATACATAAGTAAGTTTCACCTAAGGAATACAAGCAATAAATACTCCTGTAAGTAATACTGCTCTATATAAAGTCCTTCAAGTCTTCCAATGTCTGCTAAGAAAGGCTTAAAAAAGTCTACACAAGGTCTGAAGATTCACCTTCTTTTACTGGAATCCCTTTTTTGATGCCCTTCTCATGCAAAAACCATTGTATTCTTCCATTTTTTGGTTCCACAATTATTCAGTATTCTGAATTTTTGTCTTCCTGGGTGTGAGATTCTTCTTCTAATGAAGTGCAATGTGGATATGAATATATTTGTATAGCTTCAGCGACTTACTGGCTCTGCTTGTTGGTAAAAATATGGTTCTGATTATCCTGGAAACTCCTGATTCAACCTACTTGGGGAAAGTTGAGCTATATTGTTTTTTACTGTTCACATGACATGGTGTGCATTCTAGCTGAGATCCAGGGTACTGTACAGTGGACTCACATCAAAAGAGAAACTGTTGCAGAAAACCTTGATTGGAAGCTGAAATGTAACCTAAGGAATATTAATAACAGAAAGGTATTGAAATCAGAGTTCTGGCTTTAGGTAAACAATTTCTCACTGGTCCAAAGTGCTGGTTTAGGAGATGGATAGGACAAAAATTGCTGAAAATATATAAGAAATATGAAGCCGTGGAAAAAAAGTAAAATTGGAGTATCATTTATTTAACAGACAGGCTTTAAAATACCTCAAAGAACTGTGTTCCATGTTGGTTACTGTTTTGTAATGGAATTCCATTACTTTGAAAGCAAACGTGGAGTCTGTGGCGGCTTTGTTAGATGTACTAACAAAAATCTACTCTCTAGCTGACCTTCCTGTGCTCCTAGCTCCTTTTTTTTTTAAATTTAATTTTTTGGTTTTTGTCTGGAGTGGTGATTTTACAACAACCTATTTAAATCTTTAGAATTCATGTTAATGTTGTGCAATGCTATTAGGGCAAGGCAGAAAACTGACAGTGTCTTGATTACTAATATACCAGGAAAGGAGGAGATACTTCCTGAAAATCTCTTTTACATAACTTGATTGTGAAGTTAATTACATCTCTGCGTGCTTGTGGGTGAGCCTCAGAGCCACCTGCTTAGTTTGTATTTTTTTACTAGAATTCTGCAGCTGAGTGCCTTCCTGTCTGCATCCTAAACTGCATGTTCCTGTAATGCACTGTGCCTACATCAGCCCTGTGCTGGGTGCAGTTACTTTCTTGAGGGAAGACATGACACTGTTAACCAGGGACTGGTGGGCTTTCAGAAAGGCAGTTTCCATGCTGAGTCATATTTATGAAGTAGGCCACTGTATCAATGCCCATCCCAATAAACAGACACATACTTCAATGTGTGTCTGAAAAGAAGTTGATGTCCTTGGCAAACCCTCCCTCTCCCTGACGTATTCTGTTTTTGTGAATGAAGAAGTTCTCATCTCTGGCTAGGGGTTAGCATTCTCATGTAGTTTCTATCTACCCTTTGTCTGTGAAAACTTTTGACAAGATAGATCCTTTTCAATGGCAATCATTTTTCTCAGGAAATGAAACTTTGAAAGACATGTTAATTGCATTTTTTCAGCATTAGACATTTTCATTAATTATGGAAGAAAATTACCTCTGTTTAATAGGAGAGTACTTCACTAGACCGATTCTGATATCCAGAGTCAACATCCAGTAATGAAGAGATCGTAACAGTGCTGAGTATCAAATTTGAAGGATTCTGACTATCTGCATTTTCTTTTCTAGAAAGAGAAGGAAGAAAGAATGTATGTGAATAGCCTTCAACAGGGCAGGACAGCAAAAAGATATTTTTTACTTTACTAGAATAAATAAGCTACAGAGAGTTTATTGTCCTATTTTAATATTTTTTTAATGTAATCAGACGTTAATACATGAAATAAACATGAAACAGCCCAGGAAAATTGTGTTCAAAACTGTTGCTCAGGTTACACAGGCACCATGAAGGGCTCACATTTTGGTTTGTTCTATTTTTATGAGTAATATCTGCTTTCCTCCACTACGCTTTGGTGCAGCTCTATAATTCACAGAAAACTATGAGTTATTTTCTCACTGCACTACTTTGTATATTACAAAGGATCATTATTTCTAGTTGAACACAGCCAATTTTTCTCTCTTCAACAGCAGTCAGTTTCAAGCTTGGTCAGAATTTTGAACAAGCAAAAGCCGGAAAGATGAGAGAGAAAATTGAAATACTTCAGTGTACAGTGTAAACTCTGATGTATCACAAAATACCAGACAACAAATTGCATCAACCAAAGCCTAAAACCGAAGTAGTTTTTCCCCTGCCTCATAAACAAGTAACAGTCGACAGCTCTGGAATGTGCACTCCTCTCCTATGAAAACATTTTTCTGCTCTGCCTTTTCCAAAACTCAAAAGTTCAAAGCTAAACTACTACATGTTATAAAAGAACAAAAATACCATGACACTTAAACAAAGACATGAGTCAGTGTATTCAGATTTCTTGAGGGAGGAAGGAGTTATATTTCTTGTTAAGGCAAGGTTTGCAGTAAAGAAGTTATTTTTATAGTTTTATATATCTCCTTATAATTATTTATTCATGCAGACGTTCTGTTTTACTGCACGGCTAAAGCTGTAATTCATGCCCTTTTTGTAATGGATATATTAATTAATCATTATAACATTTCTCCTCAGAAAGCAAAATATTAACATCCTTGTTAAACAAATGGGCAAATGGAATCACAGACATGAAGAAACTTGGTTCACTATTATTTAAGATATCCATGGAAGTCTGAGAACCTCAGCAATTGCTCTTTACTCTGAGGAGTGGTGCATGTGTTCTTGGGAATGGCACGAGCAAGATGACCAGCATGTATGTTAGCAACAGAGACAAAAAGAGGTGGCTGTGGACTGCTGTGGACAAAACAACTTACATCTGGAATAAAGAGCATGTGATTTTGTGTCCTCTTAAATATGAGATTTCAAACAGATTAAGCAGCTGAATTGCTGTATGTAGTTTTTAAAGCTGTCTAGGAAACTTGGAACACCATTTCCATTTATTTGGAACAAGTGGCCGACTCATTTGTCTGCCTTGAAAAACCTCTACAACTGTTCCTCACTGAAATAAGATGAATATTCTGAAAGTAATTGCTCTTGTGAAACAGGAAAGACATACAGAAAGTCACAGAGCTCCTGTTAATACTGAGCCATCACTGAATGTAATATCGATCTGGAGTATATTAAAGGATGCAAACTTCTGCTAAGTACTGTAGCAGATTTAATGTGTCCACTCTTTCAAGCCGATTAATGTGGCCAAGTCTTGTTCTTTGCGGATACAAAATTTGGGGTAGCTAGATCAAAGGTCTGCTCTAGATTCAAACCTTTGCCACTGAAGGTTATATTCAGTAGGATAGAACCAAAATCAGAAAATCCTTGAGCATGGAGAACGCTGACGTATCAAATTGTATCCAACAGCCCATGCAGGATTCAGTTTTCCCTTATTAATATGTAAAGATTTATTAGGTCAGTCTCTAAAAGCAGTGTTCAGCAGCTGTAGAGACGAGATGCTCAAACTGAGGGACACAATTTTTTTACTTCAAACGCAATTTTCTTTTTTGCCTATATGGTTGCTTTACCTATAGCCATAAGTTCTCTTTAGCTTTTAAAAAAAGCTATTTTGTTTCACAGGGGAATAAAGAGAGGCTTTAATGCAATTAATAAAAAGGTATTTTTAAACTTTAACTTTTAAAATGGAAATGTTTTGCTTTTTCATTTGAATGTTTTAGAGGCCTTTAACCAACTATGCCATTGAATTAGATGTTGGTTATGAAGGATCTAATAGAAAATAAAGAGACGTGGTCTGTGGCAAGTAACATTTCTAGTAAAGGAGAATGTCACAGTCAGTTTTGTTGGATGCAGGCATACCACACTGGTGACAATGGCTGGAAACACCAGTCAGCTGAAGAGGGGAACTTGCATTAAGTGTCCCACTGGGTAGATGAACCATGTTTTGCTAGCCTTTGGAATAAGGCCAAAAGTGAACTCTGCTTGATGGACAATAAACTAATTTAATTTTCAGTCATCGTGCATTGAACTTTCAAAGTTAGTAAGAAAGCAACACCAGGATATAAATATCATTGAGGACTAGGGTGTAATTATGAGGCAGTGCCTTGATGGAAAGAGGGCAGCTGGTTTTTAAGAGGCCAGTGGTAGCTGTGCTGGCCTCCTGTGTGCAAACAAGGGTGAGAAGGGATTCGCTCCCCCCTTTCCCTGGAGCCAAGCACGGCCCTCACCTGCGTGCTGTTTTGTTTGGCTGCGCAGGCAACACAGGCAGCACTGCCTTCCACGTTCTGCAACAGTCAGAGCCACAGGTTGGGGAAACTCGGTACCAAACCATTTAATAAGGATCACACAGGGCAAATACATATTCCTTTGGCCCTTGCTTCTGCCTCCCACATTATGCAAGTGGGCAGGGAAGGGACTTTCACCAGAGGTTAAGAAAACTGTGATTTATAACATTGGTGGCAGGTGGAACAGGGGAGACTGCGGGACCAAGGGAGCCAAGTACTTTAAGCATCTGTTATAGGCCTGTGCCAGATGCAGGATACCAGACAAGATGTGCCATTTGTCTGTTCTTGAATGGAATTTCCTATGTCCCTAATACCAAGCAAACTCTGTTTATTTATAATATAACTACTTCTGGTTTTGTAGAGATGATATACAGCACATTTCATCTTTTTACTTTCACAATGACATTTAAACACTTCAAAAGTTATTTATTTAGCTGTGTAAATTCACTCAGGAGGGTGTTTTGCTTTGTCATGGGTGAATCTGTAAAGGCTGGAAAACTACTCCATTTAGGGAAGCTGCCCTCTGTAGTTTCCAGAAGTATAGATTTTTCTAATGCTTGTCTCAGTTAGCAATGGGACTCAGATTCTTATAAGTCCTGTGTCAGGCAGTGATTTCAAGTGATCATTTGCATGGGCACGGAGAGAATGATTTGGGAAATGCTGACTGTTCTCTCCTGACAGTGGATTTTTTTTCTACTTCTAACGTGATTATAATTAACAAGTAATTCCAGCTATTTCCCAAAGGAATAAGCAGGAATTTCTACACAATATATTTTCTCAGAATATGTCAATTCAAAACTACAGCTTCATAGTGGAAATGCAAGCATTAATCATAAAAGGAAGTATCTCCCATTTCTTGGAGTGCATTTCTTGACAAATTTTGACAGAAACACAGACTTCCCAGAGTAACAGCATCTCACAATGAGAGTGATTATCTGGACTTCGTTATCCTACCTATAAGTCTCTGTGCTACCTTGTTAATACAAAAGATGTAAGCCAAAAATTACTTTTAAGACCAGGAGAAAAAGCTAGTGCTGATATACCTAGCCCTAAAAGGAAAGTGGAACAGCCCCACTGTCCTAAGACCTTGACTCCAGAATAAGCCAATGGCACAGAAGGGTCTATCTTCTGCTTATCCACCTTGATTACCGTCAGCACCCTTTCCTGTCTCCACTGGAATGCCTGTTTGCTCTTGCTCCAAAGGCACATCAGGCTGGACTATCAAACCTGCCAGCCTTTTCCAGTACCTTTCTGGTACCTCCATTTCAGCGTTGCATCTCCCAGTCCTTTACCAGCAAGCTGTGTCCTGCTCACCTCACTGCTCTCTGAACTAAGACCTTTCTTTGAACTGCTGCTAGATTTTGAGTTTACACGAGGAGACACCCAAGACAGACTTCCTGACCCAGGCCCTCAGCTGACCCTAGCTTTTTCACTGAAATGCCTTGGTTTCTCTTGAACAGGACAAAAGAATTTAAAATAAACAAAAATCTGCAAGATGGAAGATAAGAAAAGTTGTAGTGATGAATTTACTAACAAAACCATAAAGGCCCACAAAATAATCATAATCCAAGTTTCTCCAGTGACATTCCCTCTAGCATCAAAGCATGTGCAGTTAACTGCCTGCATAAATGTGCTTCATGTGCTCATCCCATCCTGCCTCACTTTTTCTGTTTGAAAAGCTGAGGCTGTATTATTAGACTGGGGCAGTGCTCTGAAGTCCAGGCTCTGACAAGAGTTGTTACAATAATTACTGCAGCAGATGTCAGAATCAAGTGAAAGCAGCCATTCAACAACCACAGCACAAACCACAATCATTTGTGTTTTGTATCATTACAGGTATAGAATCAACAGAGCAGGAAAACACTTGCTTCTAGATGTTACCCTCTGTTAGGAGAGTATCTCCCTTTCCTCCCCTTCTCCCCCACCTTCTCCCCCACCCCCCCAAGGTTTTTCCAGTACACTTTGCTGTTTTTAGCTGTAGCTAGAAAAGACACAGCTGCATTTTTTGGCTTATATAGCTTGAGCTCAACATTCAGCAATAGCTTAGTCTGAGCTGTTTTACAAAACTATTTTTCTGTAAACATTTTCATTCAATAGTTACCATGCGATAGCTGTGTTCCCTTAAAACACACCAGTGACTGGGTGCCTTATCTGCCTATTGCCAGACTGGTCAGATACTTACTTGGGGGGTGGTCTGAAAGCTGGTGACAGAAGTGAGACAACATTTAATGAAAGCTGGACTCTGACATGGAGTCCTGTGATAGTCCAACAAAGCTGCTGCTGAGTGACGCAGAGAGCAGCATCTCAACTGGCAGCTGAATGAATATAGTCAGTTTGAAGAAGAATTTTTATGTTAGCCTTTAGCTCATGGCTTTGGAAACTGTCTTTTACAAATGGACCTCACACAAACAGGGCATAAAATAGATGATCCAGGCTGCGGCTCGGGGGTTTTGCACACATTTAAACTTTCAGGTACTCAGGTCCTTGCTTGAGGTTCAGGACAACTGTAAATGTAGCTAAATCATGCAGTGTACAGAGGCTGCTTTAAGGAGGCTGCCACTTCCCACAGAGGTGAAGTCCGGCCAAGAATAGCATGTGTTTCCTCCTCCGCATCTAGCACAACTGCAGCTAAATGGTTGCTTATGTTCAAAAATGAATGAAATATTCAATGAAAACAAGAATCTTCACTGACACGACCACTGCTTCTTAATCGTTACACAAAATAGTGTTGTCTTGCCCAAGCGTGCCTGGCTCTGGAAGAATAATGGAGACAGGACAGTGTTTGGATAGCTGCTGTTTTTTCTGAAGAGTGGGGAGGGTGTGCCTGTTTTGGGGGCATGCTCACAAAGGTTTTAGCCCAGAAAGAAAGAGGTACATCTGGAAAGAGCATAAACCAGGTTGCCAGACTCTGGCACTGCTACTAGAAATAATCCTTTCTCGGGAAAGTACCAAAATGTGGCTGTCTGGTTTGTCCACAAGTATCTGGGCATTTTTCTTGGCAGGCATGGATACTGGCAGCCGTTTGGCATTTTGATTGCTGCCCCAACTAGTGTCTATTCTTACTCTGCTGAAGATGGAAGAATACACTCGTGGTTAAATCACTGGCTTAGAGATTAGGCAAAGTTGGTTCTGCTCAGATTTCAGTCTGCATCCTTGGCCAGGTCACTTAAGCAAGAATTTTGAGAAGTGCTCAGCACCCACAAAGGAGATCAGATTTTTCAAAAGCTCTCTGTCTCCACTGAGGCAGTGGCCAGATGATCAAAGGAACTTCTTAGAAAATGAGTGAGAGCGCCTGGGTTCTGATCACTCATGAAAATCTGGTCCTCATTGAGGTGCCCGGATGGGAATCAAACTCTCCATCTAGCTCCCATCATGATGGGAAGACACTTGAGAATCTGGCCAGGAGCAATCTCTTGAAATACTACACTAGCAACTTTCTCTGTGCCTCAGTTTCCTCTAAAAGGAGACTGATGTTGCCAGGGTGCTTGTAAGGATAAATTTATTGACCTCCTGTGTGTGGGTTTGTGGATGCATCTGCGGCCAGGAGAGGAGGGTGAAACACTTGTAGTATATTATCTTTCCAGACAAACCAATAATCTGTGTAAGCAGGAGTATGTTAAAGTGACTGGAGCAGAAGTCCAGGAGTCTCTTGTGTGTACAATTGCTCTGTGTACAATTTACAAGCCTTCAAGTGCAGGAGCTGTTGCTCCTTGTCTCAAACCCTTGATCATGAGTCAGGGCTTCACCATACAGATCAAAAGGACTCAGCCTGAAAAATCTTTGTGCTGAACAAAGAGGGGCCAGGAGAATACATTGTAAAGAATTTATGAAGCTGTTGTGTTCAGCTGTTTGCCCTCTGAACTCCCTGCCTGTTGAGTACAGTAGTTTTATCATTTTCTTTCCTCACATGGTATTTCTTTCCTCACATCCCACTCAAGTGTTTGGTATTTTTGGAGGGAGTTTTGAGGGCTTGGAATTTTAACTCTATGGGACTGGTTATTCTTCTTATACTAGATACCCATATACAGTAGTACCTTTTGCAGGTGAGTTTTTGGATTTTAAGACCCACAAACATTAACTTCAAAATGGACCTTTTTTCTTTCCTTTTTTTAACTTACAGTGGCTTCAGTTTTGCCTCCAGATGTGGAAATCTGAAAGGTCCTGAACCTCCTGTGGTGCGTGCTGGAGCAGCCTTCCTCCTCCTTCTGAGCAGCCTACCCTCACAAGATCCGACATTTTCCTTCCAGCTGAGAGCGGAGCCCCCCCTGCCGCCCCCCTCATTTTTGGCCTTCCAGCACTGTCGGCATCTGTGTGAGCTAATGCTGCCCAGATCCTTCTCCAAGGGGCACTGAGGGCTGGCACGCAGAAGCAAAGGCCCCAGGCTGTATTTGCGAAAACCATGAAACCTCAAATGCATTGTTTCCAGAAATGCTCCTCAGCTGACTGGCCTGTGAGGAGTTTCTGCTCTCCACAACTCTTGCCTCTCCTTTGGGAATGGGAGGCGCAGGTTGTAAACGAGTTTTTTGACTGCCCCCGTGCAGAAATGGCGCTGATGTTGGAGTGTGAGGGAACCACACCCACCACGAGAAGGGACAGAGGGGCTCCAGGCTGAGAGGGGCCCAGCCTGACTGGTAAGGGGCCCCAAGCCAGGGCCATGTGCAGGCCAGCCCTGCCCTCGCTCCAGCACGGCGAGATTGAAATGTCACCGTGGCCTGGTGAGGGTGAGCTGTCACCGCCCTGCTGGGCTATGGCAGCTTTCCTCCGGGCTGTGTTACTGGCAGGTAATGGCTGTGGAGCAGGATGGAGCCCTCAGGGAGCCCGGCGGTTTGGTTTTGTTTTCAAGTAGACTAAAACACCATTCCAACTCAATTGTTGCTAAATGGTATCCATTTGATGCAAAGTGTGGAATACATAAAATTTTCGTAAGAAAGGATGTTCTTTAATGTTTGATCTTAGTATACTTTCAAGCCTAATCAATAAGAAGGGAGATTTAATCCATGAAACAGAGAGCAGCTAACAAGCACGCTCTAAGTGATGTCTGGGGGTAGAAAAATTAATTACTTGTTGGTAGAATCGGCTTTTTAAGGTTTAGGCCTTGATATGATTCTGTGATCTCAGACCTGGGGAGAGGTTAACAAAGCTTGGGAAGAAGGATGCTCACAGATAGTGGACACAAAGATTGCATGATTTACAGAATGCAGATACAAACCCCTGCTATTTCAATAGCTCCTGGGCATTAGGTACATTTCATGTTTTCCTGAAGCCTCAAAGAGACTTATAAGCAGTTGAGAGAGCAAAAATATTTCTCCTCATTATTTCTGGTGGCAGAGGAGAAGCCAGGAAGGAAGGGTTGCTGCACCCTGAGCTGAGTGCCCCCAGAAAGTGCTATCTTCTTCAGCCAGCTTCATCTTTGGGAGGGAATTGCAGGAGCATCTCTCAGTCTCAGATGCAGTCGTTGTTTTGAAGGATAAGGCTGTGTGTATGTTGTGAATGCCCAGCAAGCCAAAATTTCAGGTCTTGAAATGTGCTTGACAAATGGAGCATTGAAAATATAATAGGTTTCTGTTTACTTAGTTTTTAAATACTTGTTTCCATGAGAAAAGCAGTTAAAAAGTTTGAAGGATATGTAGCAGAGAAAGTGTCTTTGAGCAGTCACAAATTGAAATAATTTTGCTTGTGAGTCTTTTTGTATTGAGTTCTTGACAGTGTTTAGCATAGGAATGAGAGATGTGATGTTGAAAATACCGTATTTCAAAGAATAATATAAAATATTCATTGCGAGTGAGGTCTGAACTCAGTGAAAGGCAGTGTTTGTGCTTGAAATTTGAATCAAAGAGCTATCTTGTCCTTACTGTGGAACAGAAATATTCCATAGAATCACATGCCAGAACTAACTGTCACCACTTGAATTTTAGATACTGAATATTTGCAGCTCGTTGCTTAAGAGCAGTCTAAAATCTAAAGTCTAAAATGGAATGCAGATGACATTACAAAACACAGCTGAGACAAATGGATTTACTTTAAACTACGATTAAAAGCCCTCTGATAATTCTATACCAGAACATGAGTAAAAATAATTACTCCTGAAAATTAATCTTTAATCAAGTATGAGGACTAAATGTTAAACATACAGTTTTCTGTATGAATGATGCTTTTAGCTGAGACTAGTCATACAAGCTTAGGGCACAATCCTAAAATGTTTTCTATGTTTCCTGATGTAATAAGTTATGCTCAGATGTCTGAAAGAGGAAAAAAAAAATCCTTGCAGTGGCAGTGGCACAGTGGCAGCTTGGACTGTACTGCATAGTGCTCCTAAATTTAGGTAGGGTGGCTGAACTGGAGAAGAGCAGGAATTCCTGTTACAGACACAGAATGTCCAACTATGGCACCACATTCTTCCATGGAAGACAGAAACTTCTGCTACATCTGCACCTATATGAACATACAGTAAAAAAAGTCTGGAGACCTCAGTGCCTGGAACTGCATGCACATTGTGTGCACAGTAGGAACAGAGCTCATCATGAACACCTCCAGCCTCCACTGGAGCATATTTTTGGAGCTATGCATCCATAAGGCTGGGATAAGATGGGACAGAATCCTTCCAGTTGTAGCCTTGTTAATTCACTTAGGGAATTACTACTTAATAAAGAGACAGGGTAGCTCTTCTGAACTAACACTCAACCCATGAATTATGCATTAAAGTACTGAACCTACAGCAGCATATGACAAGGCATACCCACAATGGATATTGCAGTCCTGGAATATCTTCAATTACAGTCTAATAATGATTACAGCCATTTTTGAAAGCACAGCTGGATTTTGCTAAGCTCTGCCTACATTCAGCAAAAGTCTATCCATTCACTGGAGGGCTTGTGCTCTCCTTCAGAGTTGTGTTTTGTTTTTTTTTTTTACCCTGAGTTAACCAGAACTTGGCTTTGATCCTTTAAATCCTTCTCTCTATCAACTCAGCAACCACAGAGGCAGTTTATTACTGAAAAGAAATCTAAGAATCAGTTTTGGCCAGCATTGTCGTGGAAAGTTCGTTTTATTAACATGGTTTTGGTTTTATTTCAAAAAGAGTTTGACAAGCATTGACAATTTTGGAACCAATAAAGCACAAGAGACTTACTCCTAAAGGCCTAAGCTTTGCATTTTTCTGCAGCAAACAATGTGATGTGCTACTATGGTAAATTCAACTCAAGCCACTGACTGAAAGGAAATAAGTACTGAAAGTTGTCTTTTTTCCCCCTTCACTTTCTAAAATATGTTTTGTGTGAATGCTAGTGCTTGTGAGATATGCTTCCTTAACTACTCTTAACTACTATTTGCTTTTTATCTATAGTGCAGGTGACAGATCTATCAGTGCTGGCAACATAAACTTTCCTCACATGCCTGCTTTTATTGCTCAGCTTTGACCTAATACAACTACCTCTTGACTTTTTGTTGAGATTTGCCAACAAGGGTCCCAGTTGTGTGTTTTACATTAATATCCATCAACTGGGAGTTTGACTAAGATCACCTATTTAATTTAAATAAGAAATATTAGGAAATATCTGAACCATTTTGTTTCTGCTTTTGTTTAAGGCAAGCTGAAAGAGAATTTCTAGTCTCCAAGCTACATAAAGACTCTTGTTCTGATACTATGCATTCCCTGGAACTCCATGCATGGTGGGAAGAATGGAAGGGCAGAACAGAGGTGAGTTATGTGCTGGCATAAGCAGACTTGACTGCTGATTTCTTCAGTGGTAAATTGATTATCTTTGGTTTGTGTGTCTGGGGCTGTGCTACCTTCCATTCTGTCCCTTTGAAAAGTCCATTGAGTGAGAGGCAAATTAAGCATCTCCGTTTCTGAGAGTGTGTATCATATATGTATTGTTACTTCATATAATAAGAGTGGGTTTTGTTAGAAACTTGTTTTACTCTCCAGAATTTTCAGTTGCAAAAATGGTCAAATGCTTTGTTCGAAGTTCCCTATGCAAATGCAGAGTGTGCTACTGTCAACTTCTTACTTTCAGAGTGAAGAATGCAGCAGTATGTTGGTCTGGAAAGAGTGGTTGCTTTTTTAGTTAGCAGGAAACATATGCTGCAGGTGTTTCAAAGTTCTGGCTTTTAATATACCTTTGATATCTACTATGTCAAGCTGTTAGTTTCAACTCATTCTCCCTTTAATGGGGTAGGTTTTATGTATCCTGTATGTTGCCATGATAGATTCCTAGGAGCTGAAGTAAACTGGCATAGCTGATCCAAGAGTTTAAGATTTTTAGTGATGTGGATATTTATTCAAAACAAAAACTCTTTCTTAAGTTTGCGGGTTTTTTTTTTTTAAATCTCAAATTTATTTCAAAGTGACTGCATAAACTGTATGACCTGTTTCTCCAGTTGCATAACCAGGTTATATAGCCCTTTTCCTACAGAAATGGAAAATAAGTAGTTAGGTTCTTTTTCTGTTTTGTGGTGGGGTATTTTGTTAATTTTGCTTTGGTTTTTTTGAAGGCTGGATTGTTCTTTTTGGTACCATTTACTTCCTACTTGCAAATGCGGAGTTCTCACATTCTGAAGTGTTACAACTCAGGATTGCCAAATATATTTGCGCTAACTGCCCAGATGTCTCTAAACTGAGTGTAATGAACACTCACACACATTTTTCTGGAAGAAACGGAAAAGCAAGGTGTGCGTATGATGCAGAAGGATACTCTAGCTATGTAGAATTATGAATGGTAATAGCTGCCAGCACACTTCTCCAGTCCAAAGTGGAAAGCTTCTTACCTACCAGGAAGTCCATATTATTTCTGAGCGCCCTTGTGTTGAACTCAGTGTGGTTGCTGATCAGATCCCATAAAGAATGATGTCCACAGACATGCACAGACACCACAGTCATCAGTTTACCACAGGCTCACAGCACTGGGAACAGAACTTCAGACCTTCGCCTCCGCAAACACAGCTGCTCATCTGGCCTGGGCTTTGTAGCCAGCAGAGGGAACAGAAAAACACTCTCATAGGGCTGCTTTATGTATTTTTTCTAACCAAGAGAGGGCACTGATTCGCACTCCTTTTTGAAAAGGGTCCATTTAATGTCACCTCTCAACAGTTTCAACTGCCATTCAACAAGCAACAAACTTGTATTTATCTTGCTTTTGCTATAAAACATGGACTTACATGAAGTTTTAATCACTTAACGATGTCCCAAGACTGCATAGTGGTATTAATTCCCTGCAGTGCAATTATGAGACATTAAATTCATTACATATCAAGACAATTACAGAAACACATCCAGCATTTCAGGAGTGCAGGAGAGCAAGCGCGATTGTTTACTGGTGAGTACAGAGAATATGCACAGTTATTCCTCAAGACCCACAAAAGGCTTCAGAACCAGGATTCATCGTTATCTTTTTGAACATATAGAGCTCCACAACTTTTGCTGGGATTTCTATTTGCAGGGGGAGAGCCACAAAAAAAGGCAACAACACTTACACACAAAACTCTAGAAAGTGAAAGTGGCAAAAATAAGAAACTTTTGTGCCATTAAGTACAGCTGTTTGCTGGTTTATCAGACAGAACACACCACCTCTAATGTTTTTGTCTTGTCTTGTTCCCCACTACAGTACCTCCATTAAACCATTGCTCTTTTAGAAATATGACAATAGTGAAAATTAAAAATTATCTCCCTGTGGAAGGAGAGAACCCACAGCTTACAATAAATGGAAGGCAAAAAAAGCAAGGGAAAATATAGGGATCTATTTTAACTAAAGAGATTAAGAGATAAAACTTAATCTTACCTCCCCTGAGATATATAGCAAGGCATAGAATAAGTGGGTGGAAAATTCTAATGTGAAGATATGCTCATAGATACATAAAAATTGTCCTCTCTGGTGGACAGTGAGATGACCATTAATGATTCTTTTTCTAGTCCTCCAGCTACCTCTCACACATTCACTACTTTATCTATGAACAATGCATGCTTAGCAGTAATTTTTAATTTAAAAGAGTAAGAGACAAGGCCTCCATTGCTATGGTAATAACTCTAGAAATTGAGCACTGGAATGTGTTGGGTGAGGTGTGGTCTTTTTATTTATTTGGTTTTGGTTTTGTTTTGTTGGTTTTGAGGTTTTTTTAAAATGCAGTATTTGCAAGGCCACAGGAGCAATTATGAGTCTGTACCCCCATAAATTAACTTCAGGGCTAAAAACTAAAGGAATAGGACAAAGCTGGTGGTTGGGGTTTTGGTTTTTGTTTGTTTGCTTGCTTGTTTGTCTGTCTTAATGGGTATGAAATTATATCCTAAAGGTTTATAGAAGCAGCACGTGATAGTGAATGTAGAAAAGACAGGAAGACTAATATTAATGTCCCCAAGATCCTTTCATTTTTTTCATCCATTTCAATTTTGCTTAAGCACTGTGAGCTTCTCTTTGAGCTCTTTACTGCTGCTGAGTTACCAAGACTGAGTTCTTATAGACAGATGTTGCCCACCATTTCTGGTCCATGGGAGTGGATCTCTGCTTCCTCAGCCTGTCAAGAGCAGGTTGGTCTCCTTTAACCACAGAGTGTAAGAAAAGAGATGAGCATTTGTGTATTTGTTTATTTGTTTATTTACCCCCTCCAAGAATGATTTCTTTGTAAATCCTGTTAATGGGTTTGCAAAGGGTTTCATAGGAAGTTTGAAAGTGTTAGGAGTAAATTACCTCTCTCAAGATTTGTCACTGGAATTCTCCCTGCTGTTCAGCCCTAAAGAGTCATGCAAAGACAGAGCAACTATAAAGGGGTGGACTTTATAAGGCTGATTACAAAATGAAGTGAGGGATTCGAGTGCTGGTCTGGAAATCAGAGGAGCTAAGTCTGACACTCTGCCATGAATTTTCACTGTGACCATAAGTAAAACATTTCATATATTTAGTGACAGCATGGCCAGAGGAAAACATAATCTCTCCCTCCAGAGAGGTGTGAAAATAAAATCCTGAAGGTAAGAATCTCTCCCAAGCAGTGGTAGTGGCAGAACTATGCATAGATAAGCAGACAGTGATATGTTCATCCTCTGTTTCTATGTATCTAGTCTAGCACTTCAGACAGCGCTGAGAGTTATACTAGTGGCTTAAGTAGATATTACTGCCCTAAATAAACACCTAAAAAACCTAAGCATAACTGCCAGGAGAAGTGGCTAAGCATCCCTGCTTAACACTTAACTGCTCTGTGGCTGAAAAAAATTAGTATAATCTATTTCCCCTTATTATTTTTAAATGTTATGATCATTACTCAAAAAATCTGAATTCCTTGTTCCCCCAGTGATTCACTTTTAAAAAAAATTCTGATTGTAGCATTACTTTAAAATTACAGTATCTTTATTTTAATATCAGTGTGCTTTGATCTTGTAAAATGGAGCTTCAGATCAGCACAAAGGTCAATAAATGCATTCCTAGACATCTGAGTTCTCTTGGAGATCTGCTGGGTACAATTTCCCTTCATCCCCTGCTGCAAAGTGATGCTAAGCTGAATTACCTACTCAGCCTAAGAGAGAAATTGCTCAGAGGAGATTCTGATTTAAATTAGATGCATTCCTTTGAATAGAGTTTTCTTAATATGTCCTGCAATCCATTTTTCAAATGCCAAAACATTACATTTTACAGCAGGCTTTAATAAAAAGTATTTTGCTATATATACATTTCCTGTGGCAAATGCATTATTTACCTTTCTTCCATGAAATTTGCTCTATTAAAATTTTTTATTTATCTGATAGAGTAAAATTCTGTGTGAAAAAATGAGGCTTTACTGCCACACTGTAGACCTAAATTCTGTATGCATTAAACTTAAAATCACATACCTGTGTTTTACAACAGGGGGGTTTTTAGAAAGAGGAGGTTTGCTGTAAAAGTCAGATGTTAACTAAGAAATAAAATTTTGTAGCTTAGAGTTAATGCCAGTTATGGGGAAAACCATTGGGCTCTATTCCTGTCTTCTATGGGCAATTTATATGAACTACCTGGATGCAAAACTAGTTTTACTGTAAGTTTGTTATAGAAAGCACTGTACTTTGTTTTTTGAATAGTTCAAATTATTTGGGTTTTGAATTCTTGTTATTTGGGGCTTTTTAAAATATACTTATGTAATCTTGCAGACAAATAGCTGAAGGCAGTGTTTTCTTTTCCCTACTAGTTAGGATAACATATAACATACAGAAAAAATCTTAGATACTGTATGCAGAAAAGGATGCTTTGAGCAGAGCTCTGCTGTTACACAGTGCTATAGCTTGAAATATTGCAGCTAATGTGAATACAGTTATATGTGGACATAATTCTTTTTTAGAGAAGATTTTCTATTTGTGAAAGAACAAAAAAGAGTCCATTTAGAGAGAGAATTAGACATTAAGCAGAAAATATCCCTATTTAACTGAAGAATGTATTATGCATTTACAGATAGCGTTAACTGCTTCCTTTTGGTAGTTCATGCTCTCCCTCCTCTCTGAGCACTGGAGAGAGGCATTCTAGGATTAGGATTTCTGTGAAGGAATTTCTTTGAACAGGTGACTATGTGTTAAAAGTGCACTGACTCACACAATGTGAAAAACAGCTACTGGTCACTAATTGGTTCAACTTTATGAGGATAGATAGATGCATGGATGGGAATGCAAATATAGTTTTGAAACCACTTTTAAATGTTTTAACCGCTCGGGAGCTGTCTCTGATGCACTTAACTATTCCTTTAATTCTAGAAATGCTTATGTAGGAAAACTGCAGATAAAATATAAACAAGCTGATCTAAAAATTTCCTACAGACACAAGGTCTGTTGTTCCAAGAAACAGAACTCTGCTTGTAAAATATGTACTTTAAGCATATTTGGTACTAGATAATGAATTCCATCAGTCTGATTCCTTTGCTTCTGTGAGGGTGTAAGTCCCATCACACTTTTTTTAAAGGCAATGAAACCTGTGAAGATGCACTTCAGTCCCAAGATTGTTTCAATCTGGCTAGTAAATGGCATTAGCAATAAAACCCAATTCCTTCCTCAAATTAGCACAGAGTATTTTTTTTTCCTCAAACAGAATTTAAGGAAGCTTTACAGTGAAATTTTTTTATAATTTTGACTGGACTGAGAAGGACACTATTAAGAGGGATAATAAATTGCTATAATTGTTCTGGGTATACTAATCTCTTCAAAATCAATCAGAAAGGGAGAGAAGACCTTTTCCCAGACACAGTGTTTCCCAGCAAGATCTGTTTTTATTTCATTGCTAAAACAACAGACTGTTACTAACTTAAATGTCAGATGACACTACATCTGGGAAAAAAAAAAAAAAAAGGCGGGGGGAAGCCAGCACCACCCAGCAAGGCAGTGGTAGAGTTCACATTAAGACTTTCTCACAATAGCTGGTTAGAACAGAAACCTGAAGTAGCAGTAATCTTACCTTGAGTACACAAGATCCAAGGAGAGAAGATCACTGGCTCAAAACAGTGGAGGATTGAGAAAGTGCTCTGATCTGCTGCTGGTCGCATGCACTTGGCTTTTATGTGCAGGTGGGAGGAGCTGCTCCCTACGGTAGGTGGGCAGTGAGGATAGCAGGCAGACAGCCTTCAGAAGGCATTATAGAGTAGGTTTTTGCTCTTTGGGGGCAGAGAGAGGAAGGAAAAGCAAGCTAGATGGCATTTACATGAGAAATAGTGTTGGATTTATTTGCTGGTTTTTTTTTTTCCCTGTAAATCTGTCATTATTTAAAGATTTGCTAGTGTATTTATTTTTCTAAATCTGAATCTCTGAATTATTGCAGTTGCAGTTACAGTGCTACTAGGTCTCACTTTGTCTTTTGGAAGGATTTTTAGAGCAGTGAGATACTAATGCGAAGTCTTTATCAGAAATGTCAGTGTTTCCCTTTCTGAAAAGGGATAGCTATGAAGAATCAGCCCCTTGATCTTTGAAGTTGTCTGTTTTCTCAGGCATTGAACTTCCTTTGTATTCCAAATGTCTACTAGATCTCAGCTCCGGAACCCTCCTAAGTTTCTGTTTTGCTGAGCTACACAGCTTTTTCTTGACGCAGCTGTAACATGTTCCATCTACACACTAACTTTCTAGCAGTTTAGTTTAGAGCAGTTATTGTTCACTGTGTCTGAGTTCCAAACAATTTTCCCAACTGGTATTCTCAAAAGGCAAATATAGCCAAAAAGACAAACCAGTAGGAATATGCATTCCTGGTGGTTTCTGTGTAAAATCATTCATTGTTCATTTTAACTCATTCATTGCTTTCCACTCAGAAGAGTTGATGGCACAGATTCCAGACACTGGCTCCTGCAGGTGAAGCAGTTATACCCATCTCAAATACACTAATTCTCTATTTCCACATCTTCCTGCATGAGGCATCTGGGCCTGTATTATTTTCCATAATACATGAATAAAACCTGTGTCATATTGGAACATTTAGTGAGTGGAGAAAGCTGGAAAGAGAGAACAGGAAGGGGAGACAGTAGTGTGCAATTAAGGGAGAGTCTAGAGGTGTATCCTGACTTAAAACCCAGGGATAACCAGGCAGAAAAATGCATGAGTACCTTAGATACAGAGCTGAGATCAGCAAGTTCATAGCAGAGCTTGTGGAGATATGATATCTGCTGCTTCTTTCACAAAAAGGCCAAACTGGTTAAGGAGTTATAAGATACTTTTTCTTAAAAAAGCAGTACTGAGTTGATCAGAACATACTTAGTTGCATACAACTTTATTTGTTTTTGTCTTTCTAGAAAAAGGCTTACAAATCAAGCACCATCAACTTGGATGACTGTGTTATGTGGCAAAAGAAGCTGCATAACCCTGGTGATGTAACCTCTGAGATAATGGAATTGTCAATTTGAAAAGGACTGGTTAAATTGTTAATATTTCTCCCAGATACTGATTTGCTGTTGGCTAGGGCATTTTCTACATTATTCGAACTGATTGGGAAAAGAATTCATGTAATTTTGTTATTTCTGAAGCACTCAAAATATTTTTACAGTTCTCAGTAAGAAATGCGTTTCTGCTGTGATGAGATTACAACGTGCTTTTAGGAAGGCTACACAAAGTAATTATAATGTGGGAATAGGGAGTGAAAGGGTACAACTTACTGCAATAAGTTTAAGAAATTAGTTCAGTTATGGCACCTTGTAGTGGTTCAACTAACTAAATTATATATGTAAAGTGGAATTCTACTCATATCTAAATAATCAGATGATTTTGTACTTATATGAATCTAGGTTGAGATTTTCAGAAATTAGAGTGTAAATAGGTGACCATGTTCTCATTTGATATTTAACTGCTCTACTGTCTCAAAATTGCTGAGTTTTCTGTAGGTCCCTTCTAAAATCAAGGGATACTTCTATAAACTCAATACATTCAAGAGATCAAGCTTTCTTTTTTATTTTCTAGGGAACAAAAGTTTAAATGCAAAGGACTAGCTGTATGTTGATATATTTTTTGTTTGTTTTTTAAACTCCTGACCATAAGCTTCAGGTGCTAAGCACCACTTCAATTCTCAAAAGTGTCTCAATACTCTTCCCTACTCCATGGGTTGTGTGCACTGATCACACGTTCTACTGTACTACGGACTCAAGGATAGCCTTACCTTTTTATATTTCTAGAGGAGAATAATTAAAGAAGTTTTTCTTTAGTTCCTTCCTTTGGGGAATCTTAAAGCACTTTACAAGTGTTAAATAGACCTACCAACACATAACACGGATAAAAAGTATTAGACCTGTATTAATGATTATTAAAGCACCATCATGATGCAATTATACAGAAGATTTCCTGATAGGGTTGCAACATTATGCATAGACTTTATAGAATTATTAATATAAATTCCTTGAGTTGGAAGGGACCCATGAGGATCATCAAAGACCAACTCCTGGCACTGCACAGGAGTCACACTGTGTGCCTGAAAGTGTTGTCCAAACACTCCTTGATCTCTGTCAGGCTTGGTGCTGTGCCCACTTCTCTGGGGAGCCTGTTCCAGTGCTCAACAACCCTCTGGGTGAAGAACCTTTTCCTAATATCCAACTTAAACCTCCCCTGACATAACTTCAGGTCATTCCCTCGGGTCCTGTCACTGATCACCACAGAGGAGAGATCTGTTCCTTCCCCTGCACTTTCCCTCATGAGAAAACTCCTCTCAGTCTTCTCCAGGCTGAACAGATCAAGTGTTCTCAACCCCTCCTCATATGGCTTTTCCTCAAGGCCCTTTTCCATCTTCATTACCCTCCTCTGGAAGCTCTGTAACAGCTTTTTATCCTTCTTATATTGTGGCACCCCAAACTGCCCCCAGCACTCGAGGTGACGATGTTCTGGTGTAGAGCAGAGTGGGACAATCCCCTCCCTTGCCCAGCTGGTGATGCTGTGCTTGATGCCCCCCAGGACATGGTTGGCCCTCCAAGCTGCCAGGGCACTGCTGACTCAGGTTCAACTTTCCATTGACCAGGACCCCAGGGATCCCTTTCCATGGTGCTGCTTTCCAGCCTCCTGTTTCCAGCCTGTATACACACCCACAGTTGCTGTGTCGCAAGACCTGTGGGTTTCTGGTCACTGCAACACTTATCTTCCCTGATAAGATTTTTCGTAAATGAAATTTTACCAAAATATCTGTGGAAAATTTGAATTAGGTCATCACATGATCGATCAACTGGATTTCAGGGCACACTGCCAGGCCGAACAGTAAGTTCAGTGTGGACACATGGCAGGAAAGGTTGTCATGTTGCTATGACCAGGAGCAATATCCAGACTTTCAGTTTCCTTTTGCCTTTTAAAAATAAAGCTACTTTTCCAAGAAGACCCTCCAGTGTTCAAGCTCTCTTGCTTCATTGTTTCCTCAAAATATCTAGATTGGTTTGCTATGAGTGTCAAAGAACTATTTGAGGCAGCCTGTCCTTTCCAAAATCCTTATCACGTACTCCTTTACTTGATGATAGGGCTATACCCATAGTGCAGAACAGAACTGTTAGTAAGGGAATCAAGAAGTACCTCAAACTTGAATAGATGGTTTTATCCCACTTTTGAGAACAATGCACATTTTCTTTTCAATGAGTCTTCTAATAATTTTGTTTAGTAATAGAATCTTCTATTAAATTAAATTAGTTCTGGCATACAAAGTGTATAGCAAAGAACAATTATTAACAGAGGTGGCAAGTTCCTTAAGAGTGAGGTTAAAACTATAGCTGTACAACTGACATGCATTTCACTCTAGGTCTTTTAAAAAAGGAGAGAAGCCAAAATTCCTGCTTTTCTTCCATAAAGGAATTGATTACTCCTAGTTTACCCTGAATGTGACAGAGCTAAAATAATGTGGCCTAATGTGCTGGTAGTGAAAAGAATCACGATGAATAGGTTGGGAATTTGAACCTTTGGAAATAAAGGACCATTTGTTTAGCATCACAGCAGTAGCTTGGGTAGGTGGCTACTTGCTGTTTGGCAATATTATCAAAGGAGAAGGGTCCCCAAGCAGTTGCAAAGCATGGTGATGGCAGAAGATCAGCTATAAAGATCAAGGTGTCAATGTTGTTTTTAAACACAACCCAAACAGTATTAGAAGGAGATCTCCTAACATCAAGTGGGATAACACAGGCAATAGCAACTTTGTGAGATAAAAGTTAATGCTTCCAAATTTCAGTTATAGATGTAAAAAGCTCATAGTTCAGGAAACAGGAAAACATTTCAGAGTTTTGTTTTGATGGTTGTTAATAGAAAAATATTCTGAACAGCCTACAGGTAAATTTCTGTAACCCTGTGAAACCCTCATGTAAATATAGTCTTCATCTTCCTTGACTGTAGGACCACAGACACCAACGTGTCTCCATTTGACCAGTGGTATATTTTATTGACCTGTGGTTTCAGGCAACATTTTGTCTTCTGTCATGCTTCCCATCATTGTAAGTTTTATTCAAAGTCTTTCCAGCAAGTTTGCCTTTTAAAGAATTAAATGTGACAGTGTTGCAGTTTTTATAGAGTATTGTTGGCTGGTGGTTTTTTTTTTTTTTTTTTTTTTGACAGTAGATTCATAAACTTAGAGGGGAGAGTAATAGGAGAGAGTGAACAGTTCTCAAAATTTTCTCTGCATGATACTGAGAATCTGTCTGATATTGCCATTCAGATTTGTGTCTGTAGATTAGTGCCAGTCAGATGGTCTGGCTGCAAAGCCACTGTATGCCATCCAGTGTAGGATACAAAATCAGGATACAGTTTGAAAAAACAGATCTTGCATTGTAGATGAGCATACACCCAAGGGCCTGACTGCATGTGGAGGGAGCACATGTCTACCTCAAACAATGTTTACTCCGGTATTACAAGGTTCATTCTTTAGCACATAACCTGATAGAGACAGAACTAAAAAAAAAAAAAAGGAGAAAATAATTGATACAGACCATACTGTAGCTGTAACTAATGCCATTTTGTATGTCTTGACTGTACTGATTTTGTTATGTCCACCAATGAAAAGGCAATGCAGTCCAAAGCTGTTAGTATCAGTTCAATCAATACAGCCTACAAATGCATCATTCATCTCCTATATTTACTGAATTCCTTTATGTGTGTGTCAGCTCTGGGATTTCCACTGGGATTCTCTAGCTTGATGCTTACCATACCAAAACAGAAAAAAAGAACATTTTTTAAATGGAACAACTCTTTTCAGTATTAACTTAAAGACTGGTAGTTTTTCTGGAAGGTGTATGATACAGCATTAGCCAAATTGAACATATAAAAGCTATGTGCTCACTGACTGGGGAAGCAGTTCTGCTAAAATTGGGAGAGTCTTGCTAGACAGCAAACTGAACATGAGCCAGTAGCAGTTTGTGGCAGCAAAGAAGGACAACGTTATCTTGGACTGTAATACCAGAGCCCAGCCAGCAGCTTGGGAAAGTGATTATCCCCCTGTACTCAGCACTTACTTGGCCATATTTAGAGGATTATGTCCAATGCTGAGCCTCCTGGTACAAGAAAGATGCCAGTGAACTGGATCAGGTCAAGTGGGGGCCCCCTGATGTCATCTCTCGGGCTGCTGCACCTGCACTTGGAGGTGAGACTGCAGGAACGGGGCTTGTCCAGCCTGGCAACAGTCAGGTTTGGGCGGGTCTGTCAAACAGCAGCTTCCAGTACCTATGGGGAGGTTATTAGGAAGGTGGAGATGAGCTCTTCATGATGGTGGAAGAACAACTGACCGCAAGCCTAAATTGAAAGAAAGGAGGTTGTGTCTGGATAGAAGCTTCTTCCCTTCAAAAGCAATCAGGCAGCAGAGCTGATTGGTTGGTGAAGCTGTGCACGCTCCATCCTTGTAGGCTTTCAAGAACCAAGTGGATAAACCTTGAGCAGCCTGGTCTGACTTCATGGCTGACCCTTCTTCAAGCAGGAATTGATTCAATTTAAGATCTTCTAGAATTCCTAATTATGCTGCATTCCTATGTTATTGTACAAAAATACTGAGTAAGTTTCCACTTAGGTGATATTGTACAAGAGTTCAGATTAGATGGTTGCCAGTTCATCTCCATTTCAGAGATTGGGATATTGACCCAGAGGATGATTAAAGCTGATATATTGCCCCTGTATTCAAATCTAGTGTTTGTCCATTTCTGAAAAGTAACCAAACATGGAAGTCATAACCTTTAACATATGATTGAGGGTTAAATAAGACTTGTCCTCAGTTCCACCAGGATGTGCTTGGTGGCAGTATAATGCATTCTGTGTGTGCATTTTGAATATTTTTTGTTTAAATAAGCTTCCTGAAATTTTATTTAATGAAGCCAAATGGCCCATATTTTGGCTGTAATATATATATCCTTTTAAAACTTTCTGCCAAAAGATTGTATAGGATTTTTTTTTATTATTACTTTAAAAAAATTATTTGTGCTCTGTTTCAAATGAAATACCTCATCCTTAGGAAAATATATTTCTGATCAAAGGAAATACTTGGCCCAGTGACACTGAAGTTAAAAAGCGAATGAAACAGAACTTGAAGAAAAGTGTTTATGTTTTCAAATCCATCTCTACCACACAGGTCTTATGCCTCATCTTGCAGATACTGCTCACTTTGTAACTATACAATTAGTCAGTTTCAAAATAATACACTGTTTTGATATCTTAGTTACATCATTCATAAATTCCTTTCCCTTCTGCACAAAAAAAAGCACCATATAGAGACAGACTTAAATTTTTCATCTTCATTAATGTTCAAACTGCCTAATATTACGAGAAAATCACTAAACCATAGGAATTTGATTCCAATCATCATAACAAGTCTTCAGGACTGGAGAAAAAGTAGTTTTATTGCTTATTTAGTCATTGGCAAAAGTAGATCTTGTAGCAACAACCCTCATCTTTTCAAATTGCATCAAATTTTTGTGTTGGGGGAGACACAGTATTTTTTTATTCTAACTCCTGAGAATGTGGTGTGAAGGAAGCTGGCCAGCTCTGCTCTCAGTTCTACCATAGAAAAACAGGAGCTTGACCAGAGACAGGGTTGGCAATGCACACAGATTTTGGTAGAGCTGCTTTTCAATCATTCATTCTATTTCAGTCTTCTTATTTTGCTGTAATAGAACTGAGCATGGCCTATGGAGTGTTTAGCAAAGAGCCTGTCAGCTCAATGCCATTTACAAGTCTTTCATTTATTCCATTATTTTTATTATATATTAAGTTGAAATCAGTCTTACTGAGTTTGGTTCAGAGTTCAGTGTTTCCATTGCTCTCTTTTAGTGTAGACATTAAACAATGCTGACTTGTTCCCAGGAATCATAGGCTAAGCTCATGTAAGTAAAGAACCTATACAATTTTCTTTTCCCCGCCGACTTTGGTTTTCTTCCTTCTCCCCCCCCCCTTTTTTTTTTTTTTTTTTTTTACAAAAAAAGTACTTTAGTGAACTTCTAAAAGAGCAGTCAACTCTGGAAACAACTCCTCTGAGTTCATATTAGCAAGGTGATGAAGAAGACATAAATGCTCCATCCAGTTTGTGTCTCTGATCTTTCACAGCCAGCCACTGAAATCATTGCTACCAAGCAGCAACTACATCAAAAGAAGTTCTTGTATGGATGAAAATTTTCTCTGATATTGCTGTGAACATATACAACACTCAAGTAAATTTCAGCATTCTTAAGCTTTTTCAAAGTGTTGGTTTATTATTAAGAAATTTGATTGCTACTGTGTTTACGAGGAGGAGAAAAGGAATAAAAAATGAATTCTTCATGCCACATAAGCATTTCTGCATGCATTCCCAAATTGATCTCTTTTTTGCCATGGCATTTCATCTGGAAAGAAACTCTCTTTTCTTGTGAACATTCAAAACATTACCTTGAAACCATAAATAGAAAATGGTCATTTCTATATATTGTATTCTGGACAAAGGCCTTCCCCTAACCACAGAAATTCAGACAACTCTTTAACTTCATATTAGTTTCTTTGGCTTTATAAACTTGTCTCATTTAGCATAATGGATACATTCTCATACTGTTCATATAGGTGGAGGAGCAAGATCAGTGTTTACTATTTTTATGTAATCTACCAAAGCTTTAGGTAGCCATCATTAATGCATTCAGTAATGCTAGACCAATGACAGAAGAGTAAGTTCACTACTTACTTAACCAAGACCTTTTGCATTTAAGATGATAGTAGTGAGCTTGTTTTTTACTTGTGTTTGTCTCTTGGAGAGACTTCAGTGGAAACCTAGCAACCAACCAGCTGAAAGGATTTTCCACTTTTCCTCATCTCCAATCCACCTTTGGCCTAGATATTAAGAGGAACTTTGGTAAAAGGAAAGAATACTTCATATTCTTTCACAGCATTTTTTTCCTAGTGCAGACCAATTATATTAATGGTAGGGGGGTGAGGCATCCATAATTATCTTATATTTTTAATAGCAGTGTGCTTCCACTGCCAGAGAAGGAGAGTAATGCATCTAGTTCAGATCCTACATTCTCCTATGGAAGATATGTAGACTTATGCTATTCTAGCAATGTGGCCCTTTTGCACTAGAATACTTTTAGACTCTTTATCAAACTGCTTATAGTCCCATCTCCATGTCAGAACTCAGTGTAATAAATTTTTAAAAGTATAGAGAACTTGACATTGTTTTATTTCTGTAAGTGCTCAGTTCAGGGTTATTTATTTTACAAAAGTACAAGAACTCTTCTAGTATCTGTCATTCATGCACTTGCAACAAGAAAAGGCAGGCTGAACTACTGAAGCTTTAGCTCTCAGCATAGTATATTATGTGAAGGCCTTTCTACTCCATCCAAATGCAAATGCCCTTCATATCTTAAAGCATTTATTTCTATTTATGTTGGACTGGATGGAGTGAACAAGTGTTACTTTTTCTCAAACAGTTCAATGTTTGTATGTTACTGTTAACATCTGAATAAGCTCTAAGCCAAAATAATTTTGTCCCACAGACATCAGATGAAGTTTATGTGAATTAAAGAAGCTTTTTATTTGTATATTTTTGGTTGGGTTTTTTGTGTGTTGTGTTTTGTTCTGTTTTTCTAAATTGATGGAGTCAGTTTTCTGTAGCTCCAGTAGGTTTCCCAGCAACAATTCTAGAGTAATTCCTCCCAGAGATGTTCAGAAATGAACTGGATGTACACAGTTGACTATGGAAGGAAGTAGTCTGTTTGGCAAGTCAGCTACTGCTTGATAACTCTGCTTATTCTAACCATGCAGCAAAGTTGAGGTAGCTCTGAACAAAGAACCACTTAGGGAAGAGAAATTTGGTGTAAAATGCTGACAAATGTGCTATCCTGCGGCCCAATGTCTGTACCACGGTTTATCACAATTTTTCCTGATAAAATGTCTAACCAGATATCCATTCCAGAGACACTCTGGGGGTAAGTCCTTGTTCAGTTTTCGGTTTGGATAGTCAGTGGAAGTCAGAAATTCTTATTTATACCATCTGATCCAGGAACACTGGAAATAGCTTTCTCATAGGATTCTCTCTACTTCCCTGTTGTTGGAGGAAATACCATGACTGCATTCTTTCTCAGGCTGTTATGGTGAGTAGTTTTGGATGAGGAGGACATTGTTATATGTACTTTGCGAATGATTTGGAACTATCAACTAGTTTTCTCCACATTTTTTCTTTAAGAATATTTTCATATTAATTTGTTTGCTTAGTATTACAGAAGCAAGAAAATCACAACATAGTCATGTTCTGAGCTGTTCTGCTGTTTGCATCTCAGAAGACAAGGTGCACCGCTGGAACACGGAATCACAGGATAGTTTAAGTTTGAAAAGACCCCTAAGATCATCAAGTCCAACTACTGCCAAGCCCACCACTAAACCATGTGCCCAGGTGCCACATCTACGTGTCTTTTAAATACCTCCAAGGATGGCAACTTAGCCTCTTCCCTGGGCAGACTGTTCCAGGACTTGACAATCCTTTCCATGAATAATTTTTTTCCTAATAACCAATTTAAGGCACAATTTAAGGCCATTTCATTTTATCCTATCACTAGTCACCTGAGAGAAGAGACTGACCCCTACTCACACCCTCCTTTCAGGTAGTTGTAGAGAGTGATAGGGCCCCCCTTGAGCCTCCTTTAATCCAAGCTAAAGATCCCCAGTTCCCTCAGCCACTCCTCATAGGACTTGTGCTTCAGACCCTTCCTCAGCTCTATTGCCCTTCTCTGGATATGCTCCAGCACCTCAATGTCTTTCCTGAATTTAGGGACCCAGAACTGGACACAGATGTTGAAGTGTGGCCTCAATGGTGCTGAGTACAGGGGGACAATCACTGCCCTGGTCCTGCTGGCCACACTATTGCTGATATGGGCCAGGATGCCATCAGCCTGGAAAAACACTGGCTCGTGTTCAGCTGCTGTCAACCAGCACCCCCAGGTCCTTTTCCACCTGGTAGCTTTCCAGCCACTCTGTCCCCAGCCTGTAGCGCTGCCCTCGGGTTGTTGTGACCCAAGTGCAGGTGCCACTTGGCCTTGTTGAACTTCATACAATAGGCCTCAGTACATTAATCCAGCCTGCCCAGATCTCTTTGCAGAGCCTCCTTATCCTCCAGCAGATCAACACTCCACCAACTTGGTGTTGTCTGTGAACTGACTGAGGGTGCACTTGGATATATTTTGAAATCACCATCATGTTGCGTGAAGCAAATGAAATTTTTTAGTGTCTCTTTAATTATGGTAAACAAAAGAAATCAAACTGGGTTGAAGTTGCAGGCAACTTGAAGGCTAGGTAATGCATTCTTTTTTTAGTGGAGTCTAGGTTTGTCACAATTTGCTTAAGATTGTTTTAAAGTTTCTTACCACTTTTTGTCTTACACTCTCCCTGATTTTTACCCTCAAACTCACTTCCTCTGCCCAGCAAAAAACATTTCGATTTTTTCATCCCTCTATACTGCAGGTGGTGAAGTGGTACAGTAACAGCAAAAGCCACAGCATAGTAACAGCTAAAAGTGATTTCATTTATTTTTTTCATGGTATTCAGTTCATGAGGACCAGTTTTCATCAGGCCTTCCCAAGCTGTATCTCTGTAGGCCAACTTTATGATTCTGGAAGAGCAAATTTCAAGGTGAAGTTCATGAGAACTAGTGAAGAGTTGGGCTTGATCAAAGCTTCTGACTATGGAATAATCCACAGAGGGAGATAAGACAGAGCCAGAGTCAGATAGCACTCCAGAAATTTGCTGATCTTGTTATTTTTTTTCATAACTTTTTTTAAGAGTTCACAGCTTTCCAAAATTACAACTTGAGGATTCAAACATTGCTATACTTCAGGGAAGTCTTATTATTATTAATTTATTTTCTTATTAGAGAGCACTTTGTGCTCTATTTTATTGGTTTGTTGGAAGTCGTTTTTGTAAATAAGATCCCTAAAATGGGACTTAGTCCCATTACTGAAGTTGCTAAAATTTTGGTAAACTTTGCTAACAAATTTATAGATCACTCACATTAAAAAAAACCCTACAAACTAATAAAAGGGCAAATTTTGGAAAGGCATTGTGCAGTTCTAATACATTCACTCGAATAAAACTGTTTCAGGCAGAATTGCTGTATAATAATTATGTTCTGTAGAAATTCTGTCAAAACTCCCTAACATTAACATGCCTATATAATATTCATTGTCAATCAAAAAAGAAGGCCTCGTGCAAATCTGAGCTCATGTTCCTTCAGCATATTTTTTTCCAAACTTATGAGAAAAGATATTTTTTTCCTTGGTTGACTGAACTTTGGATTTTTCGGAAAGGAAACAGTGTATTCCAAGTGTGACTGTCTGGTAGAGGAACTTCCATCATATGTATTAATTTATTTACTTTAAAATGAGAGTTGGGAACCAGTCACAGTCTGCAGATCGGATAGTAAGTAAAATGCAGTTGTATTTAAATCTGTCATTTTAAAATATATGCACTGAGCACACTGGCTACAGAAGGAGGATCAAGGGCATTTATGAATATAAATATTTAACTTTCTTAATGCTCCCAAATAACATTTCATGTCATAATATTTTCCACATTCCTAAAGGCAATTGAGAATAAATTATACTATATATGAGGAAAGAATCCATGACCTTTTAATAAGAATGAACATAGGTTTTGAGTGTTGTTTCCATGTAATTATTTGATTTACCGCTGGGGGTTGTGGGGTTTTTTACGTATGCATATACATATGTAGCTGTGTTGTACTGGGTTGATGCAAAATAACTTAATAGTGAGTCATTAGACAGGTGGCTTATAGCTCTTGATTTACCTCTCCAGCTATGAATTACCCTGCTATTCTTTAGGTGGAGTATTTGAATTTTTGCTCAACAACTTCCAATGAAATTGGCATTGACTGATATGTGTACAGCAGTGAAATGGGTTCAGTGCATTTCTGTTGATTGATTATTCATTGTCTTTCCATTAGTACTTAACAATACAGGTTGAACAAAATAAGAGCATAGATTGTGGATATCCAGAGACAGAAAATTATTTTGTTAAACTAAAAAAGAACAATTCTGTCTTTTACCATCAGAATATTTGGGGTACCATCTTCTCTCTGTTTGCATTTGTTTGTTCACATAACACGCAGTACTTTTCAAGCATGATGGTTTCTGCAAAAAGGTATCTTTCTACATATGCAATATTCATATTCTCCACAGACCTGACAAGGGCCCACCTCAGGCACCCAGCTTTTAAAGATATGATTCTACAGAGGCAGAGAATTCAGAATACAGCAGGAAGAATGATCAGAGATCTGTGACTTCTGACCTATGAGAAATGTAGGAGTGCTTGGGTGGTTTGGTTGCAAGACAAAATTTAGGGGGGACACTAAAAGCCTTCAGTAGCATGTAAAAGCATATTGCAAAGAGGAAGAGGCAAATGAATAAAAGGTCAAAATTTGGATTAACAAAAAGCAGAGTTTGCTGTCATATAAATTTTTTATTTGCAGAAGGATCTCAACTAGTCTGTTTGTGTTGGAACATTTGTTCAGTCAACTTTAGAGACTTCTGTGTTGCACTGGGAATTACCCAGACAGTGTGAGAATCACTATCAAGCACTCTAAATGACATTGCATGCTTTGAGTAGTACGTACATAGGGCCATTGTGATGATGAAATTTTGTGTGCAGTCTATAAAGTGGAGTATGCTCACATAAAAAAGTTACTTAAATAATTCTGAATATTGGAAGTCAGGTTTCAATTCTGAACTAAAAGGGTCTAAGTTACTCTTATGAAGTGTCCAGCCACACTGAGTATTAATTTTTCCTTCTAAATCATTCAGTATTTATATTTCCAGGTTTTCTGATATATTTGATCCTTATGTTTCATATTATTTCCTCCCACATTAATTTTGTTAAAATAAGTATAGTTGTTTCCTGCTGTCTTCCATGTCTGTCTTCTATACAGCTGCCCCTTGTTCCCAGTTTATGCTCTTTGTTGGTAGAGCTGTTAATAAAGAATAATGTGTTTCTTGGAAAAAGAAAATATGGGCTGAAGGTCTTTTCCAAATTATATTTTAAGACGTTACAGAAACACTGCCCCACTTCACATTACCTTTCAATATCACAGAAATCAGATAAATCCCCTAAGAAGAAAAAAAATTGTTACAATTTCTATATGACTCTCTCGCCTACCTTTGAGTTTCCTTCTTCTTTCTGAAGAGATTTCACCCCTCCTCCAAATCAGATTACTATCTTAGTAAATTAATAGAATAGATGTTAGGAGAGAAAATTATTAGAATTCTAGATAATAAGTTTGATTCTAATGAGGCCACATCGCTGCTTTCAGTATGAGAAGAAAGCAGGCTTGGTGTGTGAGTTCTGGGTCTTTGCTAATGTGAAGACTTCCAGCAGATGAGTGGTGTACTGCAATGCCAGACTTTTCACATTAATATCCTAATTGTGAGGCATACAGGTGTAAAATGCGGAATCAGGACCAGTATCAGAAGATAGAAACTATTATAAAATATTTTTAAAACTCCAAAACCCCACTATTTGTTTCTGAATTGTCATACATTACTCTCTTAATTTGTAGAATAAAGTAAATTATAAACTGCTGCAGTTCAGAGTTACTGTGTGCATGTGTGTGACTGCTTGTGGAGATATCTTAGCAGAACAACATAAGTTAGACTTTTTTTTGTTTAATTGAACTGTCTGATGGTTTGTCTGCTGCCTGTCAAACATTGGCAAGGGAAATACTTTTGAAAAACTAAAATTTGTTTTAAATATGTTTATGTCATAAATTTACACATTTCTTTAAAGAATCCATCTCGACCCCTGTTCAAACCTAAGTTATTTGCAAATATATTTGAACTTTCAATTGTCTCTGCAATTCAATTTTTTATTCACTTAAAACAGATTCTTTTATTAGGGAGGGGTGGTATGTACTGAGAAGAAAACGGGTAGTAAATTAAATTAGTGTAAATACAGTTTAAAAAGCAGTGAAGAGTCATTGAGAAGAGAGATTTGGGTGGTATGTGTGCTGCGGGGGAATGTTGTTCTATTCTGCAGGGGCTGAGAAGAATCACTGTGGACTAAGAAAAACATGCAAGTCATACAGAGGGGGTCACATGTCAGGTTCTGGGAGGGTGAGTGTGTTCCACAGCACCCAGAAGGTGCCTCTGCAAAGGGAAGAAAGGGAGGCCAAAAGAGAACATTGCATCCTGTTGGCTTTTCAGGGCCAGCAATGGGCAAAGTGTAAATCTAGCTTCTTACTGACCCTGTGATGGAGACTGTAACTGCAAATCACAGTTCTGCATAGTTTAAAAGAAGGACAGTTATATCCTTAATGACTCCTCCCAGAGAGAAAGAAGTCTTCATACAAAATGCAAAGAGGAAGATGAGGAGTAAACTATCATATAGAAATCGAAGCAATGCTAAGTCTAGAATCTGTAGTTAAGAGAGAACTGAATAAATATTAGGAAAAAGGCTGGTAATTCCAATGGTCCGTCCATCTATTTGTTTGGGATTTTTTCATTCTTTATCTAACTTCCTCTCTTCTTGTCTCTCTCCCCTGCGTTGTTTTGTTGCTGTCATTTTCTCTCTTGCACTCATCACAAAAGATACCTTCTGCTACCCGAGAAGACAAACAAAATGTTGCATTTGCTATTGTACTCTGTGGAGTAAAATCTGAAATAACTTCCTAAAATGTCTGAACTAATGGTTAAATGAGGGAAAAGAGGGGGGAAAATCTCTATGTGAAGGACTATGGAGACATGGGCCAGATCTTACTGTACATGTCCAAGTGTAAAACGGGGTTTTAACTGCTGTAGAGGACTACCTGCTCAGTCTGTCAATGAGTAGAACATCTGGGAACAGGGGGCTTGTTGGCTTGTTTTGTTGTTTTTTTTTTGGACTCAATGCTTGCTTATCTGAATCTGACTATTTTAGTCCAACTATTTTCAAGACATGATTTAGACAATGAGATGTATTTTGCCATTCCTGTTTTTAACTGATTTCAAATACAGCTACCACAATACAGCTGTCTTCTTACAGTTTGTGCTCCTAACTTCCTCATATGTTTTTCCATGACGCGCAATCTTCCTGATCAGCCATTTTTAAGCTCTTTCTCAAAAGTCAAGTTCTGTTTGTTCCTATTGAAGACTTGAGTCTAATTCTGTAATATTACCTGCTACATGGAGTCTCACTCCCTTAAGTAAAAGAAAAGCTGTAAGGAACTATTTCTATCTTGTGACTGGGCAGAACCTTATCAGTTTTCTTTAGAGAGCTTCTAGCACATTGTGCCTGTATTTCTGAAATAGATTGTGGTTTTCCCAAATGCTTTTAACTTTTCTTATTGCTGCCAGAGATACCCAAAGAATTTGAATTTGAACAACTTTGCCCTATAATTCGTGTGTGGAAGAGACAATGAAGAACTATCATAATGTTCCTGTAACAGTTATGATTTTATGGGCCACTACTATAACCTCTCTTGGCTGTCATTTTTTTTATCATCTAGATAATAATCTGTGGGCCTCACCCAATATCCACTGCTCTCTGGGTAAAATATCCTGGTCTTTTAACCAAAGTGCAGGGTACCTGTTCACGTCCATAATTGCTGGCTTGTGACATGTACTGACTTACACCTGGAGTTTATACTTGTGCACAGTGATGTGCATAGGGGCCTGATTAAGCTAGGAGAGAATCTGACAAAACAAACACTGAGTCAATTAATTCATCTGGATATAATTTTGTGTTTTACTGAAATAACCTTGTAAAGAAAAAAACCTCAGTGCAGGACAGATGACTACCAGACAGTCAGAAAGAATAGTACACTGGAAAGTTTATTATAAAAACAAGCACACACAAAAATATACACATGCAAGCACTCAGTGTAAGAAAAGCCCTGGCAAGAATCCTAAAAATATGTTTATGGCATCATTACAATAGTGAAAATGTCACTGAAACCAGGGAGTATTTAGAAGAGAGAAAAATACTTGAGCTTCTCTATATTGGGAGTATTTGTAGAGCTTCTATCACAGCTGCAGTTCAGGTACTCCTAAATATGGATGCTCACTGCTGAGCCTGAATCACAAAATTGAGCATGTAAGAGAATTACATTTAAAGGCAATATAAGATTTTTAGTAAGGGGGATGACGTAATATTGTGGTCCAGTTACAAAATAAATAGTGTTTTACACTTCTCTGAGTGTACCCTGGCTTCTCAGCCTCGCTCTGGTCAGAACCATGTGTCCCAGTTACTGGGGGACTAGGAATACCAAGGCAATTTTTCCCAGCTGTATTGGCTTGTCCACTTTGGCACCTGTGAGACCCCTTGCTGTGGGAGGAGGTAAGCCTCTCACTAGGGAACCACCTCAGGGGACTTGGAAATGTTGTTTTATCCTTTTCACATGTGCAGGGAAAACTGTAGAAAAAGAAAGATGCTCATTTGCCTATGTCTGTCTTGGACCTTCATCCTCCCTTGCCTGCACTGAAATCCCTTCCATATCAGAGATTTCATGTCTATTTAAACCTCTGAGAGCCTGATGCCCTTATGTGCACTGAGCTGCAATTTCCTAGCCCCAGCACAACAAACTGTAAATGGTTAGAGGGAAAAGATGACTTTTTCCTTGTGTCTGAATGCCAGAGATGCCACCAAGCAAAGGCATCAAGCTGACCCTTCTTGCAGAAAGACTAACTAGTCCCTCTGTGTCTTCTGGGTAAGAAATAGAAATAGTCTGCATTCTTTTCCTTGTTGGTCTAAAATAGCCCATAAAGGAAGATTTTCCAGGCACAGTGTTTATAAAAGCCTGGAGAGGATTGAGTGGCACTTAAATCTTTAGATGGTTCTTGAAAGCTGATATCTGGCACAGCCAAGGTAAATTTGAATTACTCTGTATTGACTACAACTGGAACTCTGTGCTACATATGCTAGGGGCAGACAGGTGATACAAGGCATGAGTGGTAAGTCTAAGGAAATGAAAATACTTTTCAGAGATGTGATTCCTTTTGCCCCCTTTCGGTAAAATGGGTTGAACAGATGGTGGAATTTCTTTGTCTTGTATGACAGAATTGCCGTATAGTGGTGCATGTGGAAGAGGTCTTTCTCTGGGAAGTTTCTGTTGTCTTGATGGCTGTATATTAATGTAGGCTGTTCCCATGCATAATAAACCCTCTGGGAGTGAAAACATCTGTGATGTTAATTCCAAATTATATATACAGAAGTGACATGGTAGGTAGGTGCTAAACTCTCCATGATGGATAAGTTGCAGTCTGGGTTGTTTAGTGATCATCTCCAAAAGTTGTGTTTTTCTTATGAGAGAAAATTCTGTGCATGCTTACATTAAAAAAACGGTAACTATTAGAGTTTGCTTTCCAATCCAGATTTTGAAGATATGGCCATAAGCAAGAAAAGAGTGAGGGAAAGTAATCTTTTTTCTGAAGTGACAAGTGACAACACCTCTTTCTTTTTTTTCAGTCCACTTTCCCAGGGATCTCTTGTCCAAGTGGCCTTACACTTTCCCAAAATAATTTCCTCTGGCTACAGACCAAACACAAGAACTTAAGGCCAAAAAAAGTTTCTTAAAAAAGAAGACTGAAAGGGTATCTGTTGTGTGATGAAAATGGAATTGTATTTAATGATGTTGATTTAGCACTTAGGCCTAATAATTATGTGTTAAAACCAGATTTTGATTTTTGTATGGCTGCTACAGATTTTTCTTCTATCTAGTTGTATGCGTGCAGAATGAAGGAAATATCAGATGGAAAGCCCTCAGTGATATGTCAGACTTGTTCTCAGTCATATTCTAGCAGTGCTCTGTCCTGTCACCATTAGCAGAACCCCTTCCCAAGGTCTCTGGTGGAAGGAAGTAGCACAGCTCAGGGCTTGCTGCCCTCACTGCTATTTACTTACATGGGAACAGCAGCTGGTTCAGTAAACAACATAGGATGGTGTAACCCTTTCATTCCATTTTTTGATGATTGGCTGCCTGTCACAAGTGTCAAATTCTAAGCCCTCAGTGGGCAGAGGTTGCAGCTGTTGCTTATTTCATCAACTTCCACAATAGCTGCATCTTCAGTACAGACACATGCCAAAGTGGCAAAGTGGCAAAAATGTTTTGGGTTTTTTTTTTGTTTTACAATAATGCCTATATTCCTTAAGCTAGATCAAGTCCTCTTTGTACTTCGCCTTGTAAAAAAAATAGTAAAATGAGAAAACCATCCCCTGGGAATTCAAAATTCTTGTCAGATTTAGTAATCTAAATATCTAAGAGCACAGCAATTGCACTCCTTCAGAGATTTGCGACAGAATGAAATAAAACAAACACCCATGTCCCAGCCACTATTTTCTTGCACTTGGGGAAGGATCTCATTAGACAGAAAAGAAGGAATTTATTGTTAGCTACTGACTGAAATAAGAAGAGAGCCAGCATTTAGTTTTCTCTTCACAAAATACTGGATGAAGTTGCATGTTACTGGACTGTGTGTAATCTCTGCATATCAGCAATGTTAACCTTAAAAATAGCAACAAAACCATTCTTTTGATCAGTTGCAAAATCTCACATAGAAACTTAGGTTTTTGGACATCCAAGTGGATACAAGATTTCTTTGCTTGGATTCTCTTTGCCTTCTAGGGTTAGATTTCATATGATCTGTAGCTTTGTAGGAATGGCATCTGCATCCCTTCCCCATTTGTGGAGGGAAGGATAGACTATGCTGTCTGTTAGAGCACGCTGTTTTGAGGAACTGCACAAGTAAATGTTCAGCAGCATCAGTAAACTGTCAGACTACTCCATGTGTAAAGTGTAAAACACGGAAATGAGTCATATGGCCATTGCACTTATAAAAGTCTCCTCACCTATGTGAGCCGTAAGTAGACTTGATTAATGAAAGTTTGCATGGGGTAGAGAGGACTTAAACCTGCTGTGTACAAAGGATATTCCATTATCTAAGAAGGGGTGCACATACATTGTGGCTTAGAGTAAATTATTCCATGTTTAGATATTCTTCTATTACAATGTATTAATTGTGTGTTTGCCTGAGCTCCTGACAATAAAATTTATTACAAATTACTCATTTTCTGATAGACACATGCTACTTTCCATTTAAATTTCCTATAGATGTTATCTCTGGATTCAGCAATGTCCTAATTTGGGCATAAATACCTTCTTTTTAACAAAGAAATCAAACAAGATGGAAGTGGGTTTATTTTTCTTCTGTCTAGGCCAGCCATATGATGACAGTAACTTGCAAAATGCCTCAAAACCTCACAGAACCTAGACAAGTGATGATAGTGGGATTAATTTCTAAGTTTGTTGGAGGGTTTTTTTGTTTGGTTGGTTTTTTGGTTAGGTTTTTTTGTGGTGTGGTAGTTTTGATTTTTTAAAAAAAATTGATGCATAAAGTAAATCAGGGCCTGTCACTTCCCTGAAAACAGATAACAAACTGAAGGAGGGATGATGACATATTTCACAGATCTGAGTATCTTCCCTGGGGATCCTTCAGCAGTTGTAAGGCATCACTGGGGCATTATGCTACAAGAGAACCAGCCTGGGTAGGGCATTGGGGATTTTTTTGCAGCAAGGAGGCAGACATTGTAAGAAAAGCTCTCTGCATACACTCCTGGAATTGGGCAACCACCTTGCCAGGAAGGGAAAATGTCTGCAGCTCATGCAATCCCTGCCATCTCTGGCATACTTGTTTCGGTGGGTGTTATGATGCAGGCTTTTGTTCTCTTAGAACTGAAAGGAGACATTTAAATAACTTTTGAATATGGTATTAAAAAACTTTCAAATAAATAACTGTTCAGAATAGCTATTCTAAAAGCAGCTTGCTTTCTTTAAAAATCTGCAGGGACTTTTGTTCTTGCTTGCTTTTTGTTTGTTTGTTTTCTTGAAGGTCCACATTTCTCCCCCCTCCCCCAAAAAGATTCAAAATTACTCTGTAGTGTAGCAGAAAAAAACAGTCGAGGTGGAATTTTTGTGTTACACAGTTTTGTCCAAGAAAGTAAAAGGCACATTGTAACAATGAGTACATTATATTGCATTTTTGTTGTGAGGTCACAGTTGCAGATAGAGTTATGCCATTAGCTGTTTAATCCCAGTGTTAGACATGCAGCAGGGCATGGTGTGAATGAAGCAGTTTCTTTACATATGTAAGTGACACAGAGGAACCTATTTCTTGCTGTCTTTTGAAATTTCTCCTTCATTGCATGCTTTCTCTTGGAGCAGAGATTTTGAAATCTGCCAAAGGCATCACAGTACTGGTTAACAACTGGACTCAATGATCTTAAGGATCTTTTCCAATGTAAATGTTTCTATGATTCTATCCTATGGTTCTATCGAACTTCTCTGACAGGTTTCCACTTCTCAGTGTGGCTCTGCAGACCCAAAGTGCCTATTCAAACTCTGTGTGTGATGCAAGAGAGCAAATATTTGCCCCATTAAATAGAAGTTTGGGAGAGGCAAGTGACTTGTCAAGTTATAGAGTGGAATCCTTTCATCTTGGCCTTCTTGAATGGCTTTTGGACCTAAATATTGGCATTTTGATACTGTGCATCTACAGAAAGGAGTAAGTGAAAATGAAACAGAACTGCAAAAATATCTTGGTCAGAACTTCGCTTACAAAAACTGTGAAAGAAAGCATTTCACAAATATATGCTAATATAGGTAAGGTTTTCTGGTCAAAATAAATAGCCTCTCATTTCTGAAGTTTTGTATATGAAACACTTTGAAACAAAGCATTTCAGATAGGAACCCCCCCTAAATATTTGGAAGTATGTTTTTGAAACCGTTGTTTCAAAAGTAAATCAAGCAAAAATAAATGAAACAAAAATAAATTAAACACATCATCCCTTTTGACTGGTTAAAAGTTGAAGACATGCATTGCTTTAGATTGTTATGCTGCAACTTTTTTTTAATTGTCAGCAACTGCAAAAGGTATCTGCACAGTCTTGATCAGGAGTTCTTAGATCAGTATGAGAGCTCCCTGATACAATGATCTCTCAGTTTAATACTTCTATGATACACTGTGTTTTTATTACTGCAATTGTGCTACCTACAGTTACAGACTCCAGCTTGGCTGTTCCTCTGTCTCTCTGAAGTCAAAGTAATATGGTGGTTAAATTATAAATGGGAAAGGAATTAAATAGAATTTTGATTTTTTTGTCCCCTGGATTTTTAAAAGAAGTAGACAGCTATTGAAATATTCCCACAAACTGATGTACCCTTTGAATTTTACGGAAGTTCTGTTTAAGAGCTAAAGTGGAATATAGGTTTTGCTGGTTGTTTTGAATGGAAGTCAGCTTTATATTAATTATTTTCTTGCATGCAGTACTCAGCTGCTTCTGGTCACTGACATTAGCCAAATTATCCAACTACCAGATACTTTCAGTTTAAATAGGAAAGCAAAGAGAAAGCCTGACTTTCTCATCCCGAAACAGAATTTTTAATTTTTTTCTCACGGCAGCATTTAATTGCATCCCTCATTATTTCTGACAGTATTTAATTTCCTTTTTGCTTTACCCTGTGGCTACAAAAATAAAAGTAGCAAAGTACCTTTAAAATAAAATAAGCAAGACAATTGATTTAAGAAAAAATAGAAGGGGGTGCCAAACCAAATCCCTGAATTCAAATGCATCTACACAATGAGTTTTAGGAGAAGTCCAGAATGAGACCTTGAATTTTGTGGCTCTGTCTATGCTCTAGTTTGTCCATAACTCAAAATCAAATATCCAGTCTCACAACCACATGTGAAGTTTTAATATGTTAAATGGACTTAATGAAAATACTTTTTGAAGACGTTATGAGAAAAGACTTACCTAGTAAGCACAGCCAAGATTTAAGCCATTACTTAAAATGTGAAGCATTTGGCAACAAGAGATCATTTTCGTCACAAAGGATGTCCTAGTTCATTATTTTTGGTCTGAGAATAATTTGGTTCTTTGTTTAAAGCTACTCAGTGTAGCAGCAAACAAACATTATATAAATAGTATCAAAGTACATTTTTTCTTTAATCAAATAACGCAGCATTCTAAAGAAATTAATAATATTATTTTATGGTCATGTGAAGTGCAAGATATGACCTGTTAATATACAAAATTGATGCATACCCTCCCATGCAAAATCAGTCTATTTATGTCTGGGCTGAAAATGGCACAGTTGGCCAAAGTGACTGGAAAGCTCAGGGGCTTTGTTTGTTTGTTGCTGCAGCGCAGTACGGTTTCCACTGGACAGCTGTACTAAACTGATGCAACCTCAGATAGAGATGTACATACAAATGGACAGACACACTCAGACTTCTTTGGACTGTACATCCAAGTATAAAAATCAGAGCTCATTAACCTATCTGAGTAGCAAGCCCTCCCTTCTCCTTAGTGCACACCTCTAATCATCCTGTCATGCTAGGAAGTAGTTTGCTCCTCTTTCCCCTCTTCCTTCCCACGGTACAATTACTACAGACTTGAGTCTTCTGATAATTTGTGCTATTTAGGTCTCCTTTCCTCAGCCAATCCTTCTGGGGAGAGAAATATTTCTTTGCTGGGCTCTGGTGCTTGCTTCAGGGAACCATGGAAATTCAGGAGTATTCTTTGGCTTCTCAGAGATTCAATTCTGTTCTACTGGATTTGGAGGATTTGATTACAGTAAGAGCCATGCCTGTGGAAAAGCAAACAGACCTCAGAGGTCATTTTTTAAAGCAGGAGCGCCTTTGGAACAGTAACACAAGCTCTGACAGGGTGGGCACAGAAGAGGAGGAAAGAAGGGAAGCCAGAGAGATTCATGACTAATGCAGCAGTAGTACAGACTGAACTTTACGACAGATTTCAGCTATGCCATGGACTGGCTTGACTCTGATCCCACTGAAATCAGACTTCAGGGAGGGGCAGAAGGGTACCACTGATAGATTTTATATCATTCTACCTTTCAGTCCAGTTCTGATCAAGCGCTGGAGTGTATTTAATGTACCCACAAATTACTTTTAGGAGTATCTCACTGCTACTGCTGATGATAAACTTATGAAATATCATACACTTCCTGTGCCTTGTGTGTGCCAAGTTTGTGCATGTCTGCATTCAAAGACAGATGAAAAATTAAATTTGTTTGGCTCTAGCAGTTTTCACTGACAGCATAACTCATTCCTCTTGAGTTCTTGGATAAGCTGAAGCTGAAACTATTTGTTCTGCTTTCACTGACCAGTGCCTGAAAGCTGGCGTTACAGCTGGTTTGCTTTATATCAAAGCTGCGCTGAGACACAACGACAGCCAGGGCAAAGGCAATAGGCTGTCACTTTCCCAATCCTCCCAGTTCACCCACACTTTAGTATAAGACCTTAGAGAAGGAATAGACTTAGCTGCAGATAATACTGGGAATTCCACATGACTTTCAGTAGTTACATGAAAATGGGTTTCTCGATACTATTTTTAAAATTGTCTGATACTTGACAATAATCATATGTCTACATATCCTTCCTTTTTCATGTTGGAAATACTGGTAAATTCATGTCTTGCAATAATGATAATTGCAGTGACAGCATAGTTATAAGAACAGAACTCCTTTTTGTTGAACCCATGTCTAATTTATCTTGACAGCTATCCTCAGCACTTTTCCAGGACCAAGAGAGCATCAGTCCTGTTAAATGGAAACTCCTCCCTACTGACAGAAATGTTAGTTAGCATTAGCAATTGCACCAATACCAAATACCAGCTTGATTTTCGGAGGAAGTGTGAAGTTTTTAATGTTGCCTATTGATTAAATACGGTGACTCTCCAAGAAGGAAATGTGGGGAGGCTTCCAGCTTAAGAATCTGTCTTTAAAAAGTGTTCAAAGATTTTTGCAAGCATGCCTAATAAATATAGGACCAGTTGTGATTTACAGCATGATTAGTGCCATTACTCTGGAACCATGATTTGGCCATAAAAATGTCACAAACCAATTAAGTCCATGTTCCAACACAATAGGTTGCTGCGGGTTGAAAAAGAAAAATACTCGTAAATAAGAGTTCATAATTTATGATGAATGAGAGTTCATCATAAATGAGAGTTCTTCATAATAATTCATCCTGTAGCTGGGTTATTCTTCCATTGTTCTTGACTAGAAAATTATGTTTAAGTATATATATAATATATGAAGATACTAAGCATGCTTACCAGCTTTTTCATGTGTTATTAGTGCTTTGAGGTGCCTCAGTTTAAGACCTACTCCAAAGAGTACAGTTTTCAGCAGAATTAGAAATGTGTATCACTTCAGGGTGTATCAAGTCAGTACGAAGTGACAGCTGCCACTTCTGTAGCAGATGGAGGCACAGTTTTGAATTTCCAGAATTTGTACTATGAGTGTACTAAAAAAGATTATTTGCAGCCTTAAATTCTACACCTTCTATGCTTACTTATTCCTTCAGAAAACACCTTTTTATGACTTACTGCTTCCAGTGAATTGAATACTAATTTTTTCTTTGATACTGCAAGTATTCCAAAATATTAAAGCAATATGAGAGAAATGTCATCTGTAAGTTTTGCCAAACAGATTGACTTTGGCTACCCACATAAATTTTCTGAATCTTTTGATCAAGTCCTCCACCCTGTTGCAAATTTGGAATGCGTGCCAAATACAGCATCCAGCAGTGAGATAAGTCAGAATTCTTTCATGTGAACTACAGTGGAGTTTTTAAATTCTTATTTGTGATAAATATTCTGTATATATTGTTACAAATGTTCATCAAATAATTTATTCCTCAAATGATTTGAAAATGCTGTTGTTGCTTTTGAATTCAACCAGCTTAACATCCATTCTCAGAAAAATCTCATTCCAATACTGGTACAAGTACTACTGCTTTTCATTTCAAAAATGTTTGCAAATACATATTGCTTGCTTTTGTTATTACCCAAAATTTTAATAGCTGGGAAAAAATTCTGTTTTTACTGGCAAATGATATTTGGATATTGGAAAACAAAAAGCAGAGAGGGCTCACCCACTGAAGGCAGTGGGACTTTTCTGAAAGTTCCATTTAGTATGTGTGACAGAAATGGGCTTGATGCTGCTTCAGTTCAAGATAATTTCAAAAATATTGTTGGGAAACATTGTGGCTGATGGTTTTCATTAATCAGGAATACTCAATACAGCCAGACTACCTGTTACTTAATTAAAAAATAAATTAAGAAAAGATGTCAAAAAGTGCTCAGATTGTCTGGGATTGGAAGAAATAAGGAAGAACAAGAAAGTTTAAATAGCATGTTCAGGCAAAACAAAAAGAGGCATATGATTGTGTTCTATAAATACATTAGAAAAAGTGGTATTTAAATAATGAAAATGCTGACATGAGGACAGATGGATATAAACTATTTGTGTACAGTTATTCAGGATTTAAAAAGGTTTCTAATTCTAAAAGAAATGAGACTCTATGAAGCTCTGCCCTAAGAGTACCAAGAGCAAAAACACCAAAAAACCCAATCCCCAAACAAAAAAAATCTAATTGATTGTTAGCAGAACCATCATATGAAAAAGATTATATGGCATGGTTGCCTACAAAAACAAAGGACTGAACTCAATGACCCAAGAGTCCCTTCCAATCTGCTGTTCTTAATTAGATATATGAGTATCATGGGAGCTCTTCTAGCCTCCAGCCTGTTCCTGCAAGAAGATCCTTTTATTTGTGTAACTTCTCACTGATATCCCTGCAAATCTGCAGATCCCCCCAACATGTAGGTGATATGGATTCTTGGATCAAATTCCTGTGAATGGAAGGGTTCATGATCCCAGAAGAAAATTCAATATCTAGCTTCTGTTTTCCTTCTTGATTTTGTATGCAGCTTCTGTTTCAATTCCCAAAACTCCCTTCTATTCACTGTTTCATTTTTCTTGTGAAGATAACATTTCTTCTTGAAGAATGAATTAAATACTCATAAATAATATATTTATAATTAAAATCCGTATGGCTGGGAATAGTTTTATGTGCGCAATACCTGTTGGCAAGACCTGAGTGTCCTTGTCACTGAAATCTGTGCAAGTGGAGCATTCAGTGGATTTCAGACCCTTGAACCAACATTTTAACTTTCATTACTGCCAGTCAGATCTTGTGCCATAAAACTTGAAGCACACCCTTCTCATAGGATCACTGGGAAATGTTAAGGTAGCCTAAGCTTCCAGTAAATGTGGGGAAAAGATTGAAGTGGGACCCTCTGAAAATGAAATTCTTGATCTGGTAGCATCATAGACATAGACAGATGCCCGTTATGGATCTCCATATTTGAGACTGAATCTCTGTCTTACTGCTTACTTCAAAGTACTCACTAAAGCCTTTCCTTTACACAGGATATAATATGGCCATTTGTCTCTCTGTTGCTTCACCTGTAAATTAGAACATACTTGCAGGGGATGTCTGGAGTCTCTGATAGAAACTCCGACTTGTAAATTATTATGATAAAGATCTTTCCTAGAAATTGCATATTGCATTGGTAGTTCTTACTTGCTATGATGGCAGATGGGAATGGAATGATTCCCATTAATTTGGGATGGCTGGTAAAGCCCAACAACTTGAGTTACTGCTTTCAATTGTTCAGGAGTTCTCTAATGTGCTGTTTTCACAGGGAGGTTCACCAATGACAATAGCCCCAGCAGTTCCTGCTGTTCATGAGCTTGCTGTATGAAAGCCATGATCTCCAAAACTGAAGGACCCATTTGCTCATGCCAGCAGCCATACCAGGTCTGCCTGCTAGGCAGTCACTGCCAAGAGGGAAGTATGGTACCAGGGTCCGAAAGGAATACAAGCCAGCCTCAAATGCTCCATAAAGAGGACTCAAATTTTCTCCACTCTCCATCCTGAGTGGAAAGGAATTGACTCTGGCATTTTTCTTTGGCATTTATCTTTGTACTGAGAATAGTGTATTTCTTCATATTCTGGACACTGTAATCAATAATCTTAGAATTTTATTGCATTTTAAAAGATACTTTATTAGAGCAAACCACTGCCTTTGACATGATTTGTGCCACTGTTAAAAAGTTTTAAAATTCAATCCTGACTATTAAACCAATGAAAAACCCATAATACTACTATTTCACTCTGCTCTGCAGAAGATAGCCAAGTGTCTTATCTGTGGAAGTCTAAAACACAACCACTAATCTGTGACAAGCACAGACCAAGAACAAACTTGCAATAAAAAAACTGCAGCTCTCATCAAGCACAGCCCAAGAGGTTTCTTGGGCCAAGGGCTTGCAAACTTCTGCAAGCACTTCTCTACTCAGAACCTTGTAGCCTGTGAATGGAAAAGAAAGGTATTTTATCCAAAGCAAGTCAGCCTGAAAGTCCTGCTGCCTTTTAGCTGTAAAGTGGAGGCTAAAATGTGTTTCATTGTCATGTGGCACCTGAAATTCTGCTCTTCTACGTGCCTCTTCTCAATATTGTCTATACACATGACAATTTTCAGGTTCTCAGTATGTTTCTCAGTACATTCCAAGCAACAGGAAATGAAAGTTACTTAAATTTAGACAGTTAAATGTTTTAGAAAGGCAAACTGTCTTCATTTTCTAGTAAATAGATGAACTGAACTCATAAATATCCAATCATCTTTGTTTATGCAGAGAACATGGGCAAAGGCAAGACTGCCTATAAGAGGAGTCAGGAGTGCCTCCTTGATTTATGATGTTTGTGCTCCTGTTTCCCATTTAAAAACACTCTATAATCTGTAATGCTGTTTATCTTCAGGGACTGTCAGGCAATTTAAGTCGTTAATCTTTTTTAACAGGGTAGGGAAATGGAAAATACAGCATATGCATCGAATATTGTCATTTGGTCTGGAGGATATTTCAGTGTATGTTTTTGGCAATTTGATTTCTTTAGAGATACATACTAGCTCTGCCTTGGTCCCATTGCCAGTGCAAGTGATTTTGAATTTGACTGAACAATTTTCCGCTTTGTTTCTTCACAGTTAAGACAGCAATCATTTTGTGTCTGTGGGAGTCCTAAATTCCAAGATCTGTTGGCTTTTTTCTCCTCTTCCTTCTGACTTGCAGTATATATTAATTGCAATGAAGTTTTGAAGGAAATCAAATTTGCCCATATAAGGACACATGCAAAGCCACTCTGGAAACACAGAAAGCATAACCATTTATCAAAGAAATCAAATTGTTGTTTCAGAAGGCACTTTCAGGTTACTTCTTTTCACCTTAGAGTTTGCTTCGCACAGAGGTCTCCAAGCTTTATTATTTCATAGTACTGATGGTTTTGAGATATTTTGATTTGGACAATTTGAAATGACCAGTTAAAATCATTAGCTGCACTTCCATCTCTTCAGTTAGCACTTAAGAGCTGTCTTAGGTTGTCATCTCCCAGGGATGAAATTCCTAATCTGATCCTTTTACTTTACGGCATCTGAATTTTCATTGCATTGCTTATAGGATACTCAACCTCTTGAAAACACTTTGAGGTAGTAACTTCCGTTACAAAGTCCCCAGTCAGGAAGAAGTCACCTTTACCTCAGCATCCTTATGTTCTTACACAGGGCCTCACAGAGGACTTACAGAGGTTAAAAGACTCTAAATATCCATGTAGAATCATCTGGAGTCTCAAGTTGAAGGTAATCAGGGTGTTCTCTTCCTGTATTTTTTCCTTTTTTGGGTAAAAGCATATTCATTTAATCTATGAGTTATTCAAGGAGCTTTCAAACATATTAATAGTTCCTGAAAATCTTTGCTACTGTTTCTCTTGAGCTGGGGCTGAATTTATTTGCCAATTAACATAAGCTTTGATTTTATGAACCACATCACGAAGAGTACAAAATAAAGGGTGGGGGATTTAAAATTATTTTCTGTAATTTGTACAGTTAGTGTAATCTTTTGAGACTGTGGCAAAATCTTAATTCCAATTTGAGACCGCTTAAACTCATTATGTGAAGATTGTTGCTCCCATTTCACTGGTTTGGAAAAACACATGAAAGAGACTGTACCACTACCAGCTCAATATATTCAGTTCCAGACTTTCCAGACTGCTATTCAGAAATGCTGTATAGTTACATTTCCAGTTAAAGTTAGTATTAACAGTATTAACACTTTATGCTTGTCATTCTCAAAATTTCAGAATTGTTCACATTCTGGAAATCCCTATATTTGAGTCTCAAAGCAAGCAATTTTACATTGCCTTTTATTCCAAAGTATTGAGCAGCTGCCCTTTGAGGATCTGTTCTCCTTCTCTTGGTGGTACCAACACGAGAACTATGTCTCAAAGTGGGACCCTCAAAATGAATGAACATATTTTGGGAAAAGACATTAAATTACTTACACCAGGATTCACTGTAGTTATGGTTAGAATTAAGATAGCAAACCAGGAAATTGTCACTCCTTATTTTGTGATTGTTGTCATTCCTTTCCCCACATATAATCTCCCCACATATAATCCCCAAATAGAATCTCTGTGAGCAAAGCCTCTCATAGAAACTTATTTTCTGTTTGAGTCCAAGTGCAGGTGTCTGAAACACATCAAAAATTTTTTGTCTGATTTGCTTTCTCAGTATCATCCAAAACATGCTGTCAGTATTCTTCAGATTAGATATGTTAAAATGCATAATGATGCTGGCCAAAACTGGAATTCTGTACTTACAGTCAAATAAAAAGATGCCAAAGATCCCATATAAGGATAGGCTATAAGTTGGCAGTCTATTTTTCTTTGCAACCATTATGCCATTCCTACTGGGAGACAAGGTAGAAAGTGCTCTATTGAACAGTAGTACCAAAAGAAGTTAGATTACTTGCTTTATACTTTTTTAGGGTGTTGGGGCAGAGGGATGGGGGTTGTTTATTTTGGGGGGGAGGGGGAAGGACTGTAAGGTGGGGGGTTTTTTGTTTGTTTGTTTGTTTTCTTGTTTGTTTTTTGAGAGGCAAAAAAGAAAAATTGTGGTAGATGGAGCACAATTTTTGAAGGGCATATGGATTTCAGACTGGGACTGGCTTCTGTCTCACCCGTTCAGAGTACAAGCAGAATGAGGTTGGTTCACTGTGCACCCACTGGGGTAGACAAGTTCTGTGTAGTGTTTTCAAGTGTGTGTATATGTTTATATATGTAAGGATGAAAGTCTTGGCAAGTAGACTTGTATGTATTTTCCATTGTATAAATAATTTTGACAGCTTTGTTGAATAAATCAGGATTGATTTAATATATACAATCCTTGAACACTTTTCAAGTGTTTTCATATAAATCTCTTGATTTCATGACCTGTTTATGGTGATCTCTTCAAGGCCATGTGGCTGCACTGAGAGTTGCACTCAGTGCCTGTAGATGTAACATATCTTTTCACTGTGAGGGAAGAGCAGTAATATTTACAGCAGCTTCTGTAAATGAAGCATCCTTTATACTCCCACTCTGTTACTAAGGATAAGTTTTCATCTTTTCTTCAAACCAGGGAAAAACTGCAGGAATTTGATGGAATGGATCTGTACAGAAGAAATCTGCATATGTTATATCACTACATTGTATGCTTTACTGTGTGTGATTTTAAACTGAATGCCATTTACCTGCACATGCGAGTTTGTTGCAACTGTCATTTAAACTTATTTTAGAAATGGAAAACTGCAGACAGCTGTATGAACCTTGGCTAAAACATCTGTGCTGTAGTTTAATCTTGTAGGGCTTCAGCTTTTCCCCGACTTCTGCTGTCTGTGCTATTGGGAGAAGGAAAATGTTTCTTCTTCTCTGCTTAGCTACAGATTAATTTAATAAGGTTCAGCTTCAGTAACCAAATCACTTTTGAGAATGAAAGAAAATAAATTTTTCATTCTTAAGGAAAAAGTTTACAGTCTTTTAGAACAGCTGTACTGCTGAGGTGGGTGTGGGTAGAATGTTAAGTCTGGTGGGAAAGTTGCCAGAAAGGGCTTTGTGAATTTGAATGTGCTTAGAAAAAAATAGCTCATAATTTTTTTTTTAATTATTATTTCAGTAGGGTGCGGTGATAGCTAAAGGAGAATATTCTCAATAGGTTATTTTCCTCGTAAGCTAAATGCTGTCACTTTTCAGGTCTGTGAACAATGTAAAGCTAACCTGCCTTTGAGGGAAAACCAGAGGCTATTCCCTTTCTGGACTCACAAAGCCTTCAGGAGGAGCCTAATGCATGAAAAGAGCTCCAGAGAAACTCTCCTTCATGCCACTGTTGCACATGGGATTTACAGTCCTAGAGCCTGCTCTTTGTCCATTTTATGGTGGGGAAAGCTTCTACAAAAAGAATTAGGAAACTGCTGTTGCACTGTCCAGAGTTGGGATAAAAATGCTTTTTCCCTAGAAGAGACAGTTCTTCCTTCCTCCCCATCCTCATCCTATAGAATGAGTAGAAATACAGAAATAAATGCTTCCTTCCAAGGTTATGCTTAGGATTTTCTGGCAATCAGGAAAGACTACAACATAAAATTTATGCCTTTGCAGCTCAATAGCATAGTGTAGCAACTACTGAACTTTTAATATATCTTCATGTAGCATTTATTTATTCTTTGTTGACCTTGCCTCCTGTCACCAAACTTTCTAGTAACTTGGGATAGCAGACACTCCAAAGTGTATGTGCGTGTGAGTTTCTTAATACTGCAGTTATTTCTGTTACATTTCACACAACCTAAATTTGAGTTATGATGCATAAACCAGTGAATTAATGTGTTTCTGGATTCTTTTAGTGTCAGTTTTTTGAAGCCATACACTTAGGTTTGGAAGATTGATTCTCTTGGACTACAGAACTTTAATCTCAAGAGACATCTGTATTAAAGTAATATAGTATCTGAGTCAAAGGGTTTGTTTACATGAAGAATTGATCAGCATTGTTACAGGAGAAATAGCTTTACTTCAGTGTAACTCCCTCATGTGGATGTTGTGCTCTGGAATAAAACTGACTTAATTTTGAAATAATTACTCTTACTAATTGTTCCAGAATAGAGTGTCCACAGGAGGGAGTTATGCAGATATAGCCATAACAGAATAGTTACAGCTTGCTGATTACATTCACTGGGTAGGAATGCCTTGTGCAAGGATGGCATGAGATTTGCAAGGGTAAAAGTGCAGTAGATACTGTCATTTCTGCTCTTGTCAGCCAACTTGGTTGCTGGTGTTAGCTGTTTCTCCTACACAAAGATTTGTAGTTGCCACAGTGTTCTGGGAAAGTGGAGCAATTTTGATTTGATAGCACTCTCCAAATAACTCAATAAATTGAATAGAAAATACAGCGTTGTCTCTTCTGTCCCTCTCTCCCATTTATTTTCACTTTCTAAATTCAATTACAATTTGAACATAAAATTCTTGGGTGAAAACCAAGTTTTTATTTTTTCTTACATTTGGTATTTGGCAGTTCACTGACCTTTCATGCCTCTCATTACCCCTGAACTAAAGAATACCTTCTTGAACGACCTCTTCACCCTTGTCACCATATTGTCAGGCTTTACCACCAAAAAGGACGTCAGGATATCTGGTTTTTTCAGTTGCTTTTCTCCCCTGCAACAGCAAAGATCTGTTTTCTAAAATATATTTCAGGCATTGCTGATAGCTGCTTGAATTTGAAATGGCTGCAAAAAAATCCCCACAGCAAACCAGAGATGTGAGATAAAAGTAATATTTTAACTTCTACCAAAAAACCTGCAGTTACAAAATACATTTTGTGACTCTTTGAAAGTCTTAAGGAATCGAGGTGTTGGGCAGTTTTGTGCAAGCTGTTCTGTGAAGGTGATAATTGCATGTTTTAGTCCTAGCTCTGCTAACGAATCAGTGTTTGGCCCTAATAGAATCTTGAATGTGCCACCATTTGCTCTGTGCACAGCTTGTTGACAGTTCAGAGCATCAGGTAACCGCTGCCATGCCACTGCAAGTGCTGAACATTAATTTTTACTGCTTAGGTTGCAAGTTCTAAAAGAATCATTCAGGGAAGTGGCTCAAGAATGGAAACAAAGGTGCTGAAACTCTACTAACCTCTCTGTGATGTATTGTGGGCCATAGTGAGCTTACCCTTCCAGTTCTTCGAGCCAGTTCAAAGTTCGATGGTTGCATTGCCATAGGGATGAGTCCGAGCTAACATACCTTCTTTTCCAAGATGTGGCACTGTCCTAAGATAGTCACTCATGGTGCACAGTAACCTGGCTGCCTCTAGGAGTACTGGCTCTACAGGCTGGCAGCCAGGCAGAATATAGTGTAGGCATTAAATACAAAGGTTCCTGTGTGAAGATTGTAACGTATTTCAAATAGTAACCCTCACTGAACTGGAATTTGGTTTCCAATCTGCAGAAGTGTACTCCTAGCCAGTATATTAGGAAGGAAGGAGTGAGTGGCGAGGAGGTCTGAAAAGGAAGGAAAAGTTTAACTACAGTTAAAATCAAAGGTAATCCAGGAAAATGCTAGCTCACTGTTCTGAGTATTGCAACATAGATGCTTCAAAATGGTGACGGCTGGTACAGAATAAAATAATAAAAAAAAAATCTAGTGAGAGTCTGTAGTGAGAAAGAACGCATCAAGGTTGAATGAAATTCTTGTGGAATCACAGAAAAACAACTAAATGAGATGGTTTCTTTCCCTTCCCTCAACAAATAGCCTGTCCCTCTACCAGTGCTATTTCCAATAAGCATAAAAATCAGTGGAATCCTCTCCACTCTGCAACTACATTTTACATTTTGAAATATTGCTGTTTCTCCTCACTTGGTTTTCTCTTCACTGGAGAAAACAGTTTCAGCTTACTCAGTTTTTCCTCATAGGTCTTGCTGTGTAGATCTCCACTCATTCTTGTTGCTCTCTTCCAGACTGTTTCCAGCAAGTTCATATGTCATTCATGCACACCACTTCAGGCTTTATCTGTGCCTCACCTAGAGGCCAAAGGACTACTTCATGTATTTTAAGTACTTTATATATTTTGCTGTTTGTTATTTGCACTAGTTGTAATATGAGGAAAGAGAAGCAAGTTCTTTTGCAAATAAACTAAACTTACTCATTCATATTCAGACCAACACTCAAAGCGAAAGGGAGGAAATGGGCCAGACCTGGGCTGCTACCAAGCTTAACAGAAGCTGTGAATAAGGAGTGATTTCCTCCCACAGAAACAGCATGAGGAAAACCGGGAAAATGGCAAGAGAAAGAGCAGCAAATTAAAAGTGAGGTTCCCTCAGCTATAGCATCACAAAGGTCAAGGTTAGATAAAAAATGTTGTGCCTTGATGTTAGAGCTACAATTCAGCTGGTTCCTCTAAAATGAGACCCCTGTGCGTCACACAACAACTGCTAATTCAGATGGGGTGTTTCTAAATTGGATTAGGAGGTAGTAGAGGCATTCAGTCCCATCTTTAGAGGGTTCTCTAGAGGGACTGCTTGCATTCAAATCAGGCTAATTGGAGTGAATCTCACTAAATATCAGTGTTTAACTGTGCAGGGATTAATAAACATATTTTGGCGGGCTTGATGTGGAAAGAAAACAGATAAAAGAGTGAGGATTAAAGTGGGATCTCAAACAAATCAAGAGAACCAAGTGGTCAAAGGGACTTATTTTTCTTTTTTTTTTTTTTTCCAGTTATGGAAGATATATTCACTTTGCCGTGACTTAGACATCACAGCAAAAAGGGGACTCTGTATTATCCACGCAGCAGCTTTAGCAAAGCTCTTCAAATGGTGCATTTCATGGTCACTGTGGATACTTTTGTCCAACACACTCTTTCCAAGTGTTTTACTGTGGCAGCATATTTCGTTGTTTTCCTTCAAAACAGTGTCTCAGCAAACACAAAAAGTATTTAAAAATAAAACCTACAGAAGGAGATCAGGTAGAGCAGAGAAACCTCTTAATTTGGCCATGAAGTGCTGATCCGTAACAGCGGAGACATTGAGCGCTGAAAACTTCTAATGACTTTACTTCTAATCTAGTGCAATGCTTCTGTGGAAAGAGAACTCCTAAGTCTGGATTTAATTCTAAGTTGTACTGAGGCATTGAGGAGATTTTTTTGTAAAGAAGGATGTCAGGTCTATTTCTTTGCCCTGATTGTTGAGTTCTTGAATTCTGAGATTGTCTACCTGTCCAGTGATATAATGCTTTTCATTCACTGGATATTTACCTCTGCAGAAAGAAGAGAGCAGAGCATTATCCCCATCCTCCCATGTGTCCTCATTTCTCAGCAGATTTGTAGAAGACTACAGCCTTTACTAGCAGTACAGTGAAGCCCACAAAAATGGGTCACCCATGGCAGTGCTGTCTGCCTTTTCCAACACGTGGCATTGTGAGACTGTGAATAATTTCCTGAGGGAATATTTCCTTGAGATTGATTATATAGTAACTGTAACAGTTAAAGAAATGTGCTGTTTAACATTGTACATTAGACCGAGAGACAGGATGTTCATTAAAAAGAAGAATGTTTCTTCTAAATTAAAAGAAATTGTAATTCAGACCAACTGCTTGCCTGCTAGATTTCCACAGCTGTTGTGCTCAAAGTGAGGGGATTCGGTGGGAATTGTTTCTAAACCGCACTCAGGTGGTTAGATTAGTCTCCAAGGTCCTGTCCTGAAGTGTCACACTGCAGTTGTTTCAGTAGCAGCAACTCATGTTAAAAAATATCTGGGTATTAAGATGAAGACAGTGGGCATGCCATTCCATCTGTCTCCTTGGACACAAATCCTGACTGACATACATAGGATCCCTGGGTTTTTTCCCCTGCTCCCTGTGCAACTCAGAAAGCAGTCAGCCTTGTGCTTCATCTCACCCTACCAGATCTGGTAGTTAAGCCTGTGCAAAATTAAAAAATCTAATGTGAAACTGTCCTCAAAAGGCTGCAAGATCTGATCAAGGGGGTAAAGATTGGGTTTTCTATCCTCTTAGCCTGGCATGTGAAGCTGTTTCTTAAAGAATTTAAACTATGTAATTGAGGCTCTTTGTTTTGTTTTGTATTTTTCTTGAAACAGGACTAATATGGAAATTTAAAGATCTAAGTGGTCCCTTCTGAAAGTTCCTAACATTGCTATCAGTATCATTCCTTTTTATAAACAGAACTGTTACAGTTCTAAGAAATAAAGTATTCAAAGAATGCACTCATAAAAGATTACGCATACAATGGAATTTTTTAGCCTCAATGGGAACAGAAGGCTTTGTGAGAAGTGTTTGTGTGCAATGAACATAATGTTTAAATCACTTTTTAAGCTGTTGCTAATGAAACACCACCATTTGAATAAGGGGCTACAAGGCATGCATCTTACAGAAGCACAACACATCAGTTCCTGCCTGGCATATCAAGACTGCAGGGTTTTAGAGTGTGAAACAAGTGTTCAAAAAGAACCATTCTAGAAGCAGAGGGGAGGAGGGAATGAAATGCAGCTTGAAGTGATGTGAGATTTATTCCCTTAGCTCGTGTTTTACATGGTTTTGTCATATGATTTGGCAGTTCTGCAGAGCTGGTGTTAAATACATCACAAGGGAGTGTAACAGAGATACTTCTGAGCCTTGGATAAGTGACGGACCTCACAGAAAAAAAGTTACATGACAGTTCCTACCTCTTCCACTTTTGTTGTTCTGCTTTTCTTTCTTTTGTGGTCTCCAGTGTGTTTCTTCCATCACATAACTGATCTGACCACACCTTCAGGGCTTCCCTTAGGGGACCAAGGCTGGTGATACTGCCCCTACTCAGATTTTTCAGTGAACGGGAAGCTTGGGGCATCCTTTAGCTTCACCCTCTCTTCACATACATTATCTGCTGCTAGAAGTCCCCCAGGCAGATACTCTTCACAACTCAACCCCAGCATTGCTCAGAATTAGCAATAAAGAAATACAGTTAAGGATGAATTGGTTATTCTGAAGGGTTCGGTGAATGATTCAATTCATATCTTTCAGACTATGAATTGTTTCCAAGTAATTTTCTCCAAGAACTATAAAATTTTGTTTCTTGAGTCTGCAAAAAGTTTCATTGCCAGACAATATGGGTCCTTGGTCTTGAATGGGTAACTCTCAAGCTTGAAATTAATTTCCAGCATGATATGTGAATGTTTCTGTTGCTGTCTCAACAACATCTACAAAACCTTGCCATCACAATTGTTCTCTTGCACACACATTTATTTATATGAATTTCCATGAATGACAAGCAAAATGAGACAAACACACACACACACAAAGCCTCCAAGTGCATTTAGTAGTTCTTTATTCAAGGGAATGTTTAGATTGACTGTTGCACAATGGTTGCCCAGAACTGCGTGGAGCTGGGTATCCCTGCTATGACTATATCTCTGGAATTCCCACTGGTTAGCAGAGTTTGTTACATACTCATTCCAGCAAGGATAACCCACTAGAAAATAAGCCACTGGGAAATACTGCATTTAGCTAGACCTTTCTTTGGTCTATTTTTTTAATGGTGCTTTTGTTTAACTGTCACTGCATCTGGTGAGCACATTCAGACTGGGGAGACAAGAAAAAAAAACATAGAAAGCAAGTGAGAAGTCCTTGGAATATTACAAGCTGCTGTGTGACTGGTAATGGTAAGGCAGGGAGGCAGAAAACTCTCTCCCAAAGGTGACACTACAGTGGGAAAATTTGATACCTATTAGCTAGCAAATTGTCTGAGGTAATAACCTGGAAGTAAATGTTCAGCTGCAAACAAACACTGAATGTCCTGCTCCTCTTCATTTCTTTCTCCATTGATTCTTATACCCTATGCTTTTAAAGATGTGCTTTCTGAACTGCATTGTTTGAAATCTTATGGTCCAGATGGCATGTTTTCTAGATCTAGGGGTTACTGTACATTTTAAAATCACTCCAATTATTTTTCTTTTCAATTCATGGTCCCACTCAGACAGTAAAATAAATTGTTGTCTAATTACAGGTGCCATTTGGGATTAAGCAGAGATTACTTTGTATGTATTAAAAAGAGAAATTATTCCATCATTTCATCTGCAACAAAACTGATGTGCTGAATCCTTAGAAACAGTGAAGCCTGGTTCCCATGCTGTCCTGTGCACCACGTTTCCCAAAGATGCTGTTTTCTGGCAGCTCCTTTAGCTTGCAAATGTGTATGAGCTGTCATCTAAAATAAGAGGATGTATTGTCCTTAAAAAAAAATAGAGAGTAGAAAACCTCTGCCTTCATCCTCCACACATGGACTTATGCCATTATCAGGATTGCATAAACAATGTATATTTTTTTTTCTAGTCTTCCTTTTCCTCTCCCTTAGAACTTTGTTCTCTGAGAGCTTTTCAAAAGGGGGAAAAACCAACCCAACACTTAGAGGAGCACTGGGGGTGTCTAATTCATATTGACCATTTTGAACCTTTCCTTACTGCATCCCTCAATGGCCCAACCAGGACAAGAATTAGCTTTAAAATGTACTCAGTTCTGGCTGTATTCATGGTTTAGGGCCCGATTCCCAGAACCACTGCATAACAAAGATCACCATTCCTGACAGTTTAGGTATTCTTAATACGACTATGCTACATGGTAAGCAACAATTTTTGCTACATGACAAAAACAAGTAATGTTAAAAAATCAAAGTTGAACATAGGCAAAAAGAGAGGAGGTAAAGCAGTAATCCATGCTCACATACCTGCAGGTATCTGTAAGATTAGTACTTGAGTACCTATCCTCTTGTTATGAGTGCAAACCGAATCGATCCAATGAAGTCTGTACTGTTCTTGTGGTGTGTAAACAAATGCAGTCCCTTGGTCAAGTGTTGCTCCTCATCCACCCTCCACCAAGCACTCCTAGCTCTTTCAGTGACTGAAAGAAAAAATGCTCTGTTTTTTAACCCAAATGTGCTTTTTTGGGTTTTTTTCCCCCTAATGTTTTAAAACCCACAGCTGAGCTACAATGTTTTTGGGGTGTATCTGCGTAGTGATGGTGGCTCTACCCAATCTCCAAGCCACAGGGGCTGGTGACAGCTCAGGCTAGCACCCATTTTGATGTATGACTGTGGTCTGGTGGCTCAGGTGCCACTCCCATGCTCGTGCATCTGAGCATCTTCTGGAGCAGCATGTATCCAGGCATCTGGAAAGACATGCAGCGCGAATTCCAGTTTGTCTGCACCTGAGTCTGCAAACATCCCTTCTGATGCTAAAATAGCCTCAAAAATTTCCGGTTTCAGTGGAGCTCAGTAGCTCATCATGAAAAGTTTGTAATGGCTTTTAGGGAATCAAAGCATGCTGACTTAATTTTCACTTAGCATCAGCTTCAGGCAGGCTCGCCAGTTTATTAACAGCACTTGGCCGTGAAGGACGGTGAAAAGAGGTTATGGAGCACCGATACAGGAGGCTTGGAGTTAACCGTTGCCTTTGAATAGAAACCTTCCCTTTCTGGAGGTGCAGTAGCACATGTATTATGCTGCCAAAAAACACATTTAGGGGCAGAGGAAGCGCAGAGGAAGGCCTGGCTGGTCTAGAAGTCCTTGCCATGTCAGTGGCTCACAAATGTCCGGTGCCACCCAGCAAGGCCAGGTTACCGGTGGGGTTCAGAGAGGCTTTAACGCAGGCAGTTTCATGCCTGTCCCGTAGCACCGCACAGACAGCGGGGACAGCGTGGGGCTATGTAAACGGGGCGGCTTTAATTTGTTTCTTCCCCTGCTCTTACACAAACATTTGGTCACACGGGAGAAGTCGCCTCTCCGTACACGTGGGAGAAGCATTTACGCAAACAGCCCCGCCTGCTACCGAAACAGGCGCCGCCCACGGAAAACCGAGGGGTGGGAGCAGCATCTCCTGCGAAAGGCGGTGAAACGGGGCCCGAGAGCGCGGGGTGACGCTGGGGCGGAGGGGACAGCGACGAACCGGGGACGCCACTGGCCCTGGACACCGCACGTGCGGCCCCCCGCGGGCCCGCCAGGTGGCGCCGTCCCCCGCCCGCAGGCGGCGCGGCGCATCCGGGGGCCGCGGGTTCGTGCCTCGGGGGGGCGAGGCTTCGTGTCGCGGGGACTCCGGGTTCGTGTCTCGGGCTCTCGTCCAGGCGCTTCCCAGAGACCCCGCTTCGTGCCCTGGCCTTGTCCCGGGGAAAGGCTCCCGGGAGCCGTGGGCTTTGCCTTCCGCGTCGCCTTACCCTCGCCATTGAGTCCGGCCCAGTGGGGAGGAAGGGCCGAGGAGGATGATCTGCCCTGGGGAAAATTGTTCCGTGTCTAGACAAATTCATGATGTGGGGGGATGGAGAAAATTATTAGAGTAGCTATTCCCCATGGATACGCCTAATCTCCTTGCACCCTTACGGGCTGAAGTCCTGCGGGGCAGAGGAGGGGCGCGGAGCAGCAGGAGGATGGGGATGCGCCCCTGTCGCTCCAGTCGTGTCCCAGGAGTCTAGTGCCGGAGCGAGGAAATTTTCGGCTGAACAAAGAGTGTCTCTGTCATCCAAGAGAAGCACCGAAGAAATATTTGTATTTCAACAAAACTTTTCCCTGGGAAAGCCTTGAAGATGGGGGAAGAGTGACTTTTTGTAAGGACCTGGTCCCTGTTCTGTCTTAAAGCAGCCTCTGTTCAGAATCAGAGCAAGAGACCAGCACTGAAAGACCAAATTAAAAAAACAAAACAAAGCAAAACAATTCAGTATCCAAGTCCTTTCAAAGTTTCTGTGTAACACTTAGCTTACTTCTGTTTTTTAGTGAAACATAAATTGGTTTTAATTATATGTGACACAAATTTTGGTAATCTAGAGGGCTGCCATGAAATGGAGTCATTGTCCTCTTGGCTGTCATGGTGATTGATTTGCATTTTTTCCTAATCGTGGTGAGAGAGCTGTGGTTTTTTATCAGGCTGCTATATTTATGTGTGTTCTGTATCTGTTTTATTATCTGCTAGTTTTAAGAGCTGAAATCAGTAAAGCTTGATTGCTTAACAGTTGCTTACATGCATATGGGATACACTTTTCATGGTTTTAAACAAATGCTGCAATATATGTATAAAACATTTAACTTCAATATTTGGGTCTGAGGCCCTGAGAGAGACAAGCATTGCCGAATGTTGCAGGTTCTTGTCTCAGTTTACACCAATTTTATAGTGACTGATAAGCACTCCATTGTATTTCTTAGAAAAATTTGAACTTCCCAGAAATGTCTGAGGTATTACAGTGGCAAAACAACTCAGTTTTGCAGAATTTTGATGATTTTGAATTTGATGACAAACACAGATGCAATTGTGTAATGCAATGCCTCATATAGACTCTTTTTAGTTTAGCTGGTTCCTCTGGTATGTTTTTGCAAAACACCCTTCATTGCTGGGGTTGTCTTTCCTGTAACCATTCACAGGTTGGAGACTTTTTAATACTTTGCATTATTAATACATGATCTTGTTCGCTTTGGCCAAGGTAAGAGGCTTGAACAAATTCCTGGGGATCCATCACAATGACTGCCCATAGGACTGTGAGGAAGTTACTTCTCTCTGCCTTATAGAGGGCTCATCTGTAAAACAGGAATTATGATATTTTATCTGTGAGAGAGGTCAAGACTTGTAGGTGAAAAATGTGACTGTAAATTCAAATCTTTAGGAATAGATGAATTGGCCATATGCTGTCTGGAGAAATAGAATGAAAACCCCACCCTTTTGTGGTGACTGATCCAGTTTCTCTGAAGTCTCTTGGAATAGAACTGAAGTATTTCACATGTACAGAAATCTACACAAAGGCTGTCCAAGCTTGTAAAATGTCGGATGGACCAAGCTTACTAAATATGTGCAAGATTCCAAAAGCACTTTTGAAAACTTGTTTTCCTTCCACTGACAACACTGAAATTTTTGTCTCTCTACATAGAAATGTTTATCATGCATTAAATTGTAACTGTATGGCATCTATAAAAGTTACTTCCTTTCTGTCACTACTCCAAAAACAAAGATTAATTTTATCTATACCAAAAGTATATCTAGATAAACTTTATCTATACTATTTTTATCATTGAAACATTCAGCTTACAGAGTATGAATATCATCTAATCAAAATAACATGGAAGAATGTATATGATCATGGCAGAATTATTTCACTCACAGCACTTTTTATAATGGCCGATTAAACAAGCTCTTGTTTCCACGGGATTTTTGTAATTAGGACAAGGGTGGTGATGATGGTGTCAGTTAAAAGTACAATTATTTTTATAACTTAGCAAGCTGTTTCTTTCAGAGCTCTCAAGCAGAATTATTACATTCTTGCTTATCGACAAGCAAAAAAATTGTCAGGAGATTTTCAACAGAACACATTCACCCTTTATTAAGTTATACTGATGCCAAGTATTAGAAACCACAGTAGGAGCTTTCACTGCTCCTACCAAAACATAAATGTGCACGTGCCTATCTTGACAGTAATTTAGCTGCATATGCTATAACTTGTCTTTCTGTGGATCTCGAGTCCCAAAACTTTGAAAATAGATTTTAAAGTTATAACTACTTGCCTAGATTTTTCAGTACCTTATTGTTTGCAAGCGGTATCAAGGACAAAGGCATACTGTGCTTTAGCAGTGTCTGTACTTATCTCATCTTGGTTGGAAAATTGCAAAAGGGAAGGAACAAGTATAGCTCTTTTGAAATATATTCTTCATCTCTTGTGCTTTGATGTTGGTCTTCCTTCTGTAATATTGAGCTCTGATTTTCAGAGTGCAGAGTGCCTTTGTGCAATTTAAGGCTTACAGGTTCTTTAAAACTCTAACATGTTTTCATAAACACTTTAGGAAAGTTATGAGTTTTGGTGCTGCTGCTGATGTACTCAATTAGGAGGCTTAGAAAAACAAGAAAAAGTGTTAGCATGAGGGCTCCCAAGTTCTGTTTCCCACTTAGTTATCATCCAGACATACAAATATTTCCGTTAACACAAATAAATTGGCATCTCTTTGGGCTGGTTATTACAGCTATTTCAGAGGTGGGAAAATGGAATTTCAGGAAAGGATATGGGTTCACAGGCATATGTGTGTGAGGACGAATTGGCATCTGAAATGGGATGCAACTCCATCATTAGTTAGCTATCTCCTTACCTTCAGGGAAATTGCTTCTTCAATCTCTGCTTTCTTACCTGGAAATTGAAACAAAACCAAACCCAAGAAACCCCACAGGTGATTGAAAGATAATGTCTCTCAGTTGTTGAATGCAAAACTCTTCCTTTTCTTATTATCCCTTTTATGTTGACTATATGAAGAGGCATAAGGAGGCCACTATGGTAAATTGTAAGTTAACATATTATATAATGCAAAGTTCAAGTGCAGTAAGTTTCAATACTGTCCATGTATTTTTCCTATGTGGCTTCATCCTCAAGTTTCAAAGAAATACGCATGCAAGCCAAATTCGGAGAAATTTTTTTTGGACCTTTCACACTGAGAAACTTATTCAGCCTTTCCAGCAGCTTAGAAAGCCATGCTTTTGAAAGTTTTTTTATGTAGGTTCCACTTAAATCGACTTTATTAAAGTTGCTAATCATTACTTTTCCTTCTGCTCTGAATTAGACTGTTGCTCTCAGTGCAGACCTAGAAGATGGCTCTCTTGAGCATTTCTCCTATTTCTTTCTTTATTCTCCTGCTGTCTCACCAGTGCCTCAAAAAATCTATATTAGCATACTGTCTCTGCAGATCCACCTAGTTTGTCCATGGCCTGGAAAAAATGAAGCAGGAACACTGTAGTGAGAAACTTGTTTCTTGTATGTCAGTTTGCTTCTTGTGACTTTAGCTGTGTAGTGAATATTTACATGCCAGTTTAGTAGCTCCATGAAAGATTTGGTATTGTACATATCTTAGAAGAGCTGTCATAGCCTGTCCCCGCTTCATTTTGGTTACGCTGCATGTGTAATTTCATAAATAAACATTTATTCACAGAATGTAAATTTGGCTGAATCATTCTGCATATGTGAACCATTTATTCTTGAACAGAGTAATGCTCCGTATTCAGTAACTTAAATATTATATAACCACTGCAAAGCTTCTCCATTTGAAGGGAAAAAGAAAACACAATTTTCTTTTGGCCTCTTTCCTTCATTTCCGTAGAAACCTTTTCAATTGTGATTCAGCTTTGAAACACAAAAACATTAGCTTCATTTTATTCGACAGAGCTTTAGCTTGTGTTTATCAAGGGCATAGTGGAAAAAAGTAACCTTTTACTGCCTTTTACTTCTGTTATCATTTAGACCTAACACTGCACTGAAATGACTCAAGTTATGTTGCCACATGCAGCATCAAAGCAGTTTACTGAATTTCAAGCATTTGCCATGCAGGATAAACCCACTGCTAGAAACACAGCAAGTGTCACTGAGTCACAGTAGGAGTACTGGTTTGTGTGCTCAGCCTCTCCAGTACTGTCAGCAATATATGAGAAAATAAATACTTCACGTAATTTGCATAGCACTAGCTGTGTTTGCACGTTCTGTAAATGATTATGTTCAATTGTGAGTCATTGAATGCTGGAAGCAGGGAGCTACATGGAGACGCTAAGGCCCATTTTGTGGAACTAACTGTGGTGACTTACTGCTGCCATCAAGAGGGACCTGGCCAGGCCTGAGAGCTGGGCCTGTGCAAAACTCATGAAGTTAACAAGGGCCAAGCACTAGGTCCTGTGCCTGGGTCAGGGCAATCTCAAGCACAAATTCGGGCAGGATGGAGAATGGTTTGAGGGTAGCCCTGAGGAGAAGGACTTGGAGGTATTAATGTGATGGTGGACAAGCACAACATGACCCAGCAATGTGCGCTGGCAGCCCAAAAAGACAAACACATCCTGGGCTGAATCCAAAGCAGTGTGGCCATCAGGGCAAGGGAGGGGATTCTCACCCTCTGCTCTGCTTTTGTGAGACCCCACCTGGAGTGCTGCATCCAGCTCTGGGGTCCCCAGCATAAGAAGGATGAGGACCTGCTGGACCCAGTCCAGAGAAAGACAAGAAAGATGATCAGTGGGCTGAAGCACCACTCCTATGACAACAGGCTGAGAGAGTTGGGGCTGTTCAGCCTAAAGAAAAGACTTTGGGGAGACCTTATAGCAGCCTTTTGGTACCTAAAGGGGGCCTGCAAGAAAGATGGAGAGGAACTTTCTATGAGACCCTGTGGATTGAATATAGGAAGAAATTCTTCATTGTTGAAGTGATGAGACAGTGGAACAGGTTGCCCAGAGAAGCTGTGGATACCTCATCCCTGGAAGTGTTTAAGACCAGGCTGGACAGAGCTTTGAGCAACCTGGTCTAGTGAAAGGTGCCCCTACCCACGGCTGGGGGTTAGGAACTAGATGGCCTTTAGACCCCAACCTTTCTATGATTCTGTCTTTTGCACACATTAGGTTTTATATTCGAACAATAACAATCAGGCAAAAAGCTGCAGTTCTAGATTGTGGAGGGCCTTGTTTGATAAGAGACAGGAAATATTGTTAGTTGAGTAGCACAAGCATGATTTGATTCACATCAGTTTATAGGGTGAGAGGTAGAGGGATTTAAGTATCTGAGTCTTTGAATATGCATTGCATTGCCCCATTATTCCTTCTCCTTCTCCTTCTCCTTCTCCTTCTCCTTCTCCTTCTCCTTCTCCATCTCCTCCTCCTCCTCCTCCTCCTCCTCCTTCTCCTTCTCCTTCTCCTGCTCCTTCTCCTTCTCCTTTATCTTCTCCTTTGTCTTCTTCATCTTCTTTGTCTTCTTCCATGTAACAAGAAGCTTGCTGATAAAGGATCAGTTTTCCTGTGCTTTCTACCTAGTTTACCACCAGTTTGCTCTTCTAGGAAATGGAAAGCCTGATAAGTTCAAGGGAAGAGGACATTACTGTTCCATTCTGGGTGTCCACAAGTATCCCCTAGGCATGTACAAGTCCTCATGCCTCCATATCTTTTTTAAATTTTCTCACAGAAGAGCAACCTGTCAATCAGTTGAGCTTACCCAGCAGTCTCTCATGTATTTCTGTGAACTATGGTTCTTCTCTAGCAAATTTTGTGACTGAGTAGGAATAAAAAGACCACTCTGTTTAAGCTAAACTGTTGTATAATAATAACAACAGGGGCAAAGCACAACATTAGAGAAACATGATATTAAAATTATACCAGGTCTGCATGTAATTCTCCTTTCCAAGGGCCTGACTTTTCTCTTCCTGGGGTTCCTAAAAGGTAAACCTTTCCCTAATTCTCATACAAAATAATCTAATTTCTCGGTCTCAAGACATAGTCTCTCTCACTTTCTGTCAAGTGTATTTCTTGAAAAATTATTGAATTCTTATATTCCTGCTTTCCCTGCAACAACCCAAACCCAAAAAACCCAAACAAACAAGAAAACCCCAAGCCACTCGAATTTGTCTATTACAGATTCTATTTTAAAAACCCCAAAACCAAAAAACAGGTGTCTCAGGAGTATGAAGAGTCTTAATCTAGCCCCACCTTCATTTTCCAGCCTGACTGTGCCACCATTATATTAGTTCACTGTCTGTACACAGTAAGTCAGTACCTAGGATTCAGGAATTATCATGGGAAGCTTTAAATCTATTACAAAGGAGAAGCTTGAGTCAACCTTTTGCACTGAGTCAAAAAAAATAAATGAAGAAAGCAAAATGAGATACGATTGGTGTTCAGTGTCAAAAATAAATAAAAGTGGAGAAGAAGTAAATACTTATGTAGAAACAGTTTGCAATTGGTTAGTTCTGTGTTTGGCCTGTCTGATATGTTCTAGGCTGAGAATGAGATTAGAAGTATCTAAGTGATTAAAGATCAAGGCTGTTTGAGACTTAAGGGGATTTTGTGCGTTTAAGGCCTATCTGTACATTTTGAGCTATCCTTTCATGCTAATTTTTTCAGTCCTTAATGGTGGAAAACTAGAATGTAACAACGACTGCGAGCTCAGCTGTGTCTGCTATGGTACTGCTGGGCTGAGAAGAGTAGGCCAGATGCATGTCTAATGTGGCTAGGCTCAATGATCCTGAAAATAGGATGTGGTTTGATCCAAAGTGAGAGATATTAGCTTAATTTTCCATCTGCAAAAGAGTTCCACTGTTCTGTTTACGTTACTTCTTTGAGCCTGAACGCTTGTTACAGTTCTTTGAAAGGGACTCATTTACACTCTTCCTTCCTAAGATCTGCAAACTCCCAGGTCTCCAAGAGCCCCCTCTGTTCCCTCTTACTTTACCTTTGCAGATGTTGGCACACAGCTAACTAGTTTCCTGGCCAAAAAGTTCTGGATGTGGCTCCAAGCAGCGTCATTCAACACTGCTGTTGCCTGAATACAAAAGGTGCTGCTCCTGCTCCTTGTTACACAAGCTCTGCTTCCTGCCTCTGCACTGCTCATCAGAGTTTGCAGTGCAACTCCTGTTCAGTGAGAACATCTGACAAAAAAAAATTGTCTGTTATTGACTTAGAAGTTTAAAGATGTTCTTTAGGCTGTTCAGTGTCCCAGAGTGCATTGATGCCTTTTTATATTTTTCATATATTTCTAGCTTTGTAGATTGCTAATGCAAGGCTGAAGCTCCTAGGACTTTCCTATCTTCTTTCCCTACATTTAGGAACAACAAGCTGACCTTTGAAACACATTTCTAAAATATTAGAAATTTTAGTCTTATTCCAAGTAGGGAACCAACTACACTGAGGTTCTGTTTTCCAACCAGAATCTGGACCAGACATAATGAAAGTGGGGCAAAGAAGCCCCTGGACTGCTTCCAGTGGGGCAAGACCCAGGGAATTATTATTTAACCCAACTAACCTTTTAATTGGACAATATATGATAGGTATACTAATCAACTAACCATATAAAATTGTAGAATTACTGTACCATGTGTGGTTTTCACCATATTGTGTACCTGAAAGCTTCCAGGTACAGGTCTGCTTTTATATTATCACTTTAACTTTATTTGGGAAGATCTGTTCTATTTTCCAGGCAACACCATGTTATTCGATCCTCTCCTGCTTCAGCAGTAAACCTTCTGTTTCTGGAGTCTCATCCAGTTTTGTGTAATAAACTTTAGGAGGAAGGAATAGGGAAGGAACTGGAAACTGTGATTTTCCAAAAGTGGTGTAGTCTCTGTTCCTGAAACATATAATACAATGTGTGCCATGTGTACTGTTGTGCAAAATAGAGCTGAGAGCAGTATCATACTTTTGAAAATGTGGTCTGCTACCCAGCAGAAACTTGGTACTTTCCAAAGGCAAATATTAAAAAAAATATCTTTATGTCACTGTAAGGAAGGTGATTTATATGCCTTAAAAGACAGGGAGAACCCATCAAAGGCGAAAGAAATCTCCAAGGTCTTCATAGCTTGTGAGGGCAGAGGTTTGTGACTGGTGGTCTTCTCTGAGTGAGCCTGAGCACAACGATAAAATTTAAGCCCCCCATGGTTATCTGGAAGCAATCTGAGGAGGGGAGTTCTCCACCTGCTCAGGACCACGAAGGGTGCAGGCAGTTCTGTGTAAAGAAGGGAGAGCAAAGTTGCAATGAAGCTCCAGGAAAGGTCCAAAAGACAAAGTGAAGGTGCTGGAGGGGCCATGTAGAGTAGTTAGTGAGGCATGATAGTAGCAGATTAAAAAAATACCATGAGATTTTGAACCAAGCATATGTATGGCATCAGTCTGCAAGATGCACAGCCATGCAACTGAGAATACCTGACCTTTACTGCCAGTTCTATGACCATGCCAGAATCTTCTCTTTGTGTCTGAATTATTTGGCTATAACTGGGAGCTTGTCTCATAGGGAGTATTCATGTTATTTTGATATTTGCCAGATAAGATGTAAGAAAGAAATACTTAGTGAAACCGTATCTTCAGCAAAAGCCTTGATGAATTTGAGAATTATGCTGGCAGACACATAAGTACTATCCTGTCATTGACAATTTATTTTTTCATGCAAAAGCAATTGATCGTACTTACTCAGTAGTGCTCTTTATCAACCTCATTCATTTCAAATGTACTGCATGCATTCACAGCTCAGATTCTCTTAAATCATTACTGAATTTCACAATGTTCTTGCTCAAAGCTCATACCTACAATGAAAATCCTTTATATTTTCTATTGTGTAAGGTGGGGCAGACACTCTTTAAAAATCAAAGCTTTCACTATACCATTTCTCCTGCCAACAGCCCTGAATGCTGAATGAGCTAAATTTCATATTTAGGAGCCAAAATAAATATTTCTGCCACTTACTGCTGGCAGTGTTAGTCTGATTCCACTCTAAGCTAGAGTAAAGATGTTCCTGGAAAAAGAAATCATTGGCCAGTGGTCATCTTGCAGAATGTATTAGAAAGCTGGATGTGTTCTGACCATCAGGGATACAGGATTTAAGTGAAATTAGGTTAATAAGGTTTCTATAGTGTCTCTGTAGTGTGTGTATGCCAACATGCTGGGGAATATTTATTTCAGCTACTATGAACTGTCTTACAATATAGACCATTAGTCTGGCTCCATATGTAGGCTTTTCATGGGGTTAGCACATAAACAGTTCCAGAAGGCAATTATTCTACTTACCTTTGAAATGTATGCTGGGAACCAGTGAGTTTCCCTGAGGTGTCTTGTCTCCCTTCATTGACTACACAGGAAACCTGTACTGTCAGCTAAGCCTAGATGCATGAGTGACTTAGGTGACTACAGGCATCTATGATAAATTCACCTGGTACTGTAAGTGTATGTACAATATGCAGCACAGAAAACTGGGAGAGCCCACGGAATGCAAAGGTTTTTGATGTGGTGTGGCATAAAGGATTTATTGTTATACACAGTGTGCAGACAACTCACTGTGGCTTATCCCGAATTTGTCCCATTTCTGCAGCCTAGAACCTTGCCTTCCAGTGGAAGATAATTGTTTAACTACACACATACCCTCACAGTTGTGACAGTTGTTTCATCTGCTGTGTGATGTAGAAAATGTGAATATAGCCTGGTCCTCTTCCACTGTGTTTTCATAGAATCATGGAATAGAATCACAGAATCATTTAGGTTGGAAAAGATCTCCAAGATCATTGAGTCCGACGTTTCATTGGTCACCACCTTGTCAACTAGACTGCAGCACTAAATGCCATGTGCTGTCATTTCTTGAGCACCTCCAGGGACGGTGACTCAATCACCTTGCTGGGCAGCCCATTCTGATGCATGACAACCCTTTCCATGAAGAAATTCTTCCTGATGTCCAACCCAGAACTGAACACACAATTTGAAGTGTGACCTCACCAGTGCCAGGTAGAGGGGACAATCAGTGCCCTGGGCCTGGCTGGCCACACTATTTTTGATACAGGCCAGGATGGTGTTGGCCTTCTTGGCCACCTGAGCACACGCTGGCTCATGTCCAGCTGCTGTTGACCAGCACCCGCAGGTCTTTTTCTGCTGGGCCACTTTCCAGCATCTATTCTCCTAGTCTGTAGCATGCATGGGGTTGTTCTGACCCAAGTGCGGGACCTGGCTCTTTACCTTATCTAACCCCATACAATTGGCCTTGTCCCATCAATCCAGCCTGTCCAGAATCCTCTGCAGAGCCTTCCTACCCTCCTGCAGATCAACACTCCACCTAACTTACTGAGGGTGCACACAATAACCTTTTCCAGATCATTAGTAAAGATATTGAACAGGACTGGCCCCAGCACTAATCCCTGGGGGACACCACTAGTGACTGAACACCAACAGGATGCAGAACACTCCCCACCATCCTCTGGGCCCAGCCATACAGCCAGTTATTAAACCAGAGAAGGGTGCACCTGTCCAAGCCATGGGCAGCTGGCTTTTACAGTAGAATGCTGTGGGACACTGTCAAAGGCCTTGCTGAAGTCTAGATAGACAATATCCACAGCCTTTCCCTCATCTGCTAGGTGGGTCATGTGGCCATAGAAGGAGATCCGGTTGGTCGAGCAGGATCTGACTCTCCTAAACCCGTGCAGGCTGATCTCTGGTTGCCCTGTATGTGCCATGTGATTGCACTCAAAATTTTTCTATCCTCCCTCAAAATGCCTTCTAGACTGAACAAAAGCAATCTGTTACACAATACCTATTAGCTAAAAGAGTGGAGGAAAAATAATTGAAGATGCAGGGGGTATGGGTTTTTTTTTCACAGAACTGAAAAATGACATTGAGTTTCAAATATTTTTTGTTCTTACTGGAGATGAAACAATATAAAAATTTTAGTAATCCAAATTTCCTGCTTCGAAATGGCATCAGATCATGTTTGAAATAGAGACAACAAGGGGTGCCAGGCCAAAGGGGGCAAAAGTAGAGATTTGATAAGACTTCATTTTAATTTATATAAAGTAGGCACTTCTAAAGAAGGCTTGGGTGAAATTTAAAGACAAAGGAAAAATAGTAACATTGGCCTAAGGTACCAACAAGTAGTTAGAACATTAAGGTAATGACAACAGTTTAAAGGAATGGTGACAGACCCACAGTGCTCATAGCCAGCATGCCAAGCAGAGAGTGAGGCACTGGTTTGTTAGCAAAGAATCTTCTCAGTGGTTGATTGGAGAAGTGTCTGGTAAGTCTGTCCTCCAAATATAACCATCAGGGACAGCAACCTACTATGACTCATTTATAAACATCACCAGTTTATAGGAGTTTGCACCAGCTCAAGGAGTTTGCTGAACAGTGGAAATTCAGTTGACGCTCAGAAGAATGACCCAGGGCATGAAGTCATTTTCCCTTAGTGACAAAGGGGAGGCAACAGTGGATTCACACAAATAATGAGAAGTTCAGAAACTGCAGAGAACTCCCTCATGTTGGTCTTCAAGATTTTGGTGGGACAAGCCATATGTGGTGATCTTCCTCCTCTCTCCTCCCCCTCCCAGTTTATCCAGACAAGCACTACTCTTTACAGGTTATTCAAATGCCGAGTTTTATGTTTTGTTGTTTAGCCATCCTGGAATAGTTGATATGGAAAAACTTTGCAACAATGGACAGAATGTTCAATACATTCATTTTTCCCACATATATCTTAGAAGTGTCTCAGTAGATTTTTTGTTTTGTTTTGTTTTGTTTTGTTTTGTTTTTCCCAAATGTTCTCCAGAAAAAATTGCCTTTGGTCAAGTATTAAGCATAGAAGACTTTGGCCCAAAGACCAATATTTTATGAGGTTAATGTATTGTCATGGAAATTACTTGGTAACCAATGCTAAGATAGCTATTAATTATGTAAACTGTCACTTGTCAATGCCACAGGTGGGATTGGTGGCACTATCAGTCCCCAATCTTCCCATGATAAGACCTTGCTTTTCCTTGCTTTATAACTTTGTTGAACTCACACAGTTTAGGCTGAAAATTTCTGTGTCAGGTGCCTGCCCTAGACTGATTATTTTGGAAAACTCAGTTCAGCCATTTCCAAAAATAAGACCAGAGGAAAATATGTTGGTTCTGACTATGTCTAAAAAGCTGTGGCAAACTTTTTGTTGAAAAGCTCTAGAACTCCACTGCCTTAATGCACAGATCTACCATTTTCTGGGGTGATGAGGCTGAAAGCAGGGGAAAGTTTTGTGTCACTGATATAACTTCTGTTGTTCCACTCGCTGCTGGGCAGATATGGTCAAGTTATAAGCCTCTAAGAGAACACATTTTGCATGCACTCTGAGAAAGCCTACTGTACATAAAACTAACAGTATAATATTCCCAAATTATATCTCTGCTCAGACCATTTTGCACCTTAAGGTTTGGCAAGACTTTCTTTGCAACTACAGATAGGTGCTATGTCTGATCTAGGTAAGTGCAAAAGAAGCACTAAAAGTGGGGCCCATGACAGGAGATGGGACTAAATAGGGAGCTGAACAAGGAAATAAATGTGAATTATATTCAGATATATAGAGGTGGTATGAAAGAATTATCTGTGGCTAGTCAAGGTGACAGGAATAAGGAATGAAGGAATAAGGAACGAAATTATGAGTTCCTGTACAAGAAGGTGGGTACTAGGTTTGGAGTCCTGAGGAATGGCTTCAAGGAATGAACTAGTGAAGGAAATGAAACTCTGCAGATCTGGCCCTAAATATAGGCAAAATGCTTACAAGAGCATTTGCTTGCTACTTATTTTGGCCATGCTAAAGCCCTGAGAGGTTGACAGGCTTCTGAGGATGATGAAGGAGGAGATGGGATATGCAAGGCAACATGTGCTTCTGCTAAATCTCTTGTGTCCCAGTTATTGCAGAAGAAGGATCTCCTGCTCTTCAGCAGTCACTTTGGCAATTTGATATGGGTCACACCTTTTCTTCCCAGGCCAGCACTGAACAAGCCCTGACATTATCCATAGCATGGCAACAGGTGTCTTTCTCTTCTCTTTTCTATGTTTGGCTGCCTCGGCTCATGACTGTGAACAGAACTTTGTTGCATAGTGTCCACAGGTAGCCTTGAATCCAAGACAAGCTCTGGTGGCCTCTTGGCTGCTTCTCTCAGGAGCTGCTCCTTCTGTCTGAGCTGTCTTGTAGCTATGCCCATGCCTGATCATGTCTCTTGCGCATCCACACCAGCTCAAATATGGTAGGAAAGTAAACCTGCAAGTAGAGCCTTAATCTAGTCTTTACTAATCCAGCAGCTAATGCTCCCGAATGAGACTGGAGCCCAGTATGCTAACTGTTGTGTATTCTCGCTTATGGAAATGCAATCTCAGTAAATAAAAGATAGTAGGTAAAAATATGATGGGGGGTACAAAAACATGTGAGGTCTTCAAGATCAGTCCAGCTGAAAGCCCAAATTATTAACTGGATTTTCTGGCTCACATATGGATCACACTGACAACAAAGACATGCAAAATGTCATAATCTGAAATACTTGCCATTTCTAGGTGGTCTTTGACCATTGCATTGCTAGCTATTTATTTTTTAATAGGATGGACTGGGAGTCTGTCTTGAAAGGAATCATAAGGGAAGTAGTTGGCAGTTGTCTTTACAAATGAGATTGGGATGCAGAATCATAAAATTAAATGCTTTTTGTTGCTGGGTAGCTCCTTTGGCTTTTTGGCATTCATTTGGCACTTCATTGCTACAGCTTTATACCACTGTAGTCGTGGCAGTAACACTAGCAAAGAACTGGAATTAAGCCTTGGCAGATCAGGAAGGCTAAAATTAACTACAATTCTGAACATTTATTTTACTATTTTAGGGGTAAAATAGTATGTTTTCATAAAAATTGATCAAATTGACGCTTGCTTTACCATTGAAGCAGGTTTTTCAAGTCGTGTTAAGAATTTAAATGACAGTGTTGTATGTCACTATTCATAAATTTGATGTTGAAAGGAAGACAATATGGTATTTATCTCCAATAAATATGAGAGAAGCTCCCAAGGCATTTGTGTCTGTGGGGAATCTTAATACTGTACATTCATATTGTAGTGCATGAAAGTTATTTGTTTCTGGCAGTGCTTATTTTATCCAGGTTTGACATATAAACAGACAAAATCATATTAATAAATCCAGTCTTCAGTTTGTGTCAACAAATACATAGCTGATTTTAAAAAATAAACAAGCCCAAACACACCTCAGCTCTCTGCCATTGTCTTGGTCAAGCACCTTTGACATTCTGTTGGCTTGTGCTTTCCTGAGTGCTGGTAAAATGAGTGCTTAGATAGGTAGAGTAGGACGTATTTGACAGTGTATCTGTAACTAAAATAATGAAACTAGGGGAGTACATCTGTTTATAGCAGGTGGTGACATGCAATATAGGAAGAAGAGATCAGGAAGAGGCATGATAGTAGCAGATAAAAAAATACCATGAGATTTTGAACCAAGCATATGTATGGCATCAATCTGCAAGATGCACAGCCATGCCTTCAATGTAGGAAGAAGAGAACTTGTGTGGTGTGGCATGCACAGTTTGTAAGTACAGATTGGAACACTCTATCTAATGGGAACCCCAGGAAAGATTTGCACAGCTAATCACAAATGAGTGCGGGTGACACCTTTTGTCAAGCTGGCTATTATGTATTTATTGTATGTATACTAGCAAAACTACTTCAGGAATGGGCTTAAAAATTGTATTTCCAATTTAAAATAAAAACATGGAGAAATGAATAGAATAATAATGACACTAAAATTCAGAATTAGATTGGAGTTAGAACTTAAACACATTTTGAAGTAAGTGGATTTGAACACTCAATTTTGGAGGCAAAACCCCACAAACATGAAGCCCCTGCCTTCTGGGAAAATTCAAATCTGATTCTATGGTGTCTGGCTGAGGCCCAGACATATAATACAGTATTTGCCTGCAAGCATGTACACGTAGGAGAGACTGGTGAAAGGGAGATCCTGTTTCATTACACCAGAGATACCTGGGGTAATTCAGCTGGAGTAGGAAGAATCACATGTTTACAGCTGCATGCCTAAATGAACAATATGGTCCATGGTCTCTGGAGTGTTAAAAATAAAAAATTAAAAATAGGACAGGCTCTTGAAAGTTCTGTCTGCTTTTGTCCTATTGAAATTATATAACATTTAATAATCCCTTCTTTTTTTTTTCAGACTTATTTGTTAGGTCCAGGAATTATTATTTTTTCTTGGCAACATCTAATCCATCATTCTCTAACTTCTCCACCTTGAAAATTGCTTTTTTTATTTTACAGTTCGCATCATCCTCAAAACAAACAAGTTGGTAGTCAAGAAAGGACAAGAAACATTAAAGAAAGGAAAGGGAAAAAATTTTTCAAATCATGTTTAGCCCCATCTGGCACTAGAAAAACATGGAAATGGATGATCAAGTACAGATTCCAGGATGGGCTGCCTTTCAAGGGAAACAAAATCTGGATATTTCTATGTCTAGACCACAGAAGAAAAAATGCTTTGGTGCTAATTAACCCATTAAAAGCTTACAAACCCTGAGTGGTGCCTGACAATATATGTTAGGAAGTTGGCAGATTTAAGCTGCCAAAGGAAATGTGGGAGGGTGCAGCCCAGGAGTCAGGAGATCTGGGTCCTGTTGCTTACTCTACCCCTGACTTGCTCTTTGCTTTTAGCATCAATAGTTCAGCTTTTCTCTGCCTCCTTTTTCCTCGCTCTAAAGTGGAATTGTGACATTGTATATATATACAGCAGAAAATAATACATTCCATGCTTCTCTGTCAGTACATATGTTCAGAGTTTCTTTCTAAGTGAGGATTAGAGGGATGTACTGATATTACCCCCTCAGAAACCTATTAATTATACTTTAGACTGATTGTTTTTTAATTATTAAAGCATATTTACTGGAAGTATGCCCTTCAAAAACAGTTTCAATATAGATTTATATTAAAAAGTAGAGAGTATTTCACCCAGGCAGGTGCTGCCTTTGATTCTTTCCATGTTTCTCAGCCCATCCCTGCAACCACCTGCCATTATGGTCCTGCTGATTTGGAGCAGAGTGGAAATTGTTCCCATATGATTGCATTTTAAGTTAAACAAACACCCACTAAAAGACAGAAAAATCTGCATTAGCTGCATCAAAGAGAAAAAAAAAATCAAAATCCAGGCCTGTCTGTATCTGGGAAATACAGTGATCATGTAGTTACCTGAGTTTTACCTCTTGCTCCCTTGTCAGCTCCCTCTAATGCCTTGCCAACCCTCTCTCTCCTCTGTTACCACAGCTGCTAGCTCAGGCCTTGCTGCACTAATTTCACTGTCTACATTACCCCCTTTCCCATTTGGAAACACATGTTCCTCATTTGTTTACATACCACCTTTTTCCTGCATTGCTCTGACTTTCACAAGCTGGGGATTTCACAAACTTCTAGGGTGGGAAGGGAAGTTGGCAAAGGCTGGTTTGGTGATGGCTAATGGGAAGTCTGTGTTAGAGCTTCAAAGCTTAGACAAACCTTCAGTAGCAAAAGAAGTTAGTAATACATACTTGGGGAAGGAACTTGAGAGGGAAGGGTCACTTTCAGCAATTTAGCATTCCTTCTGTGTTTACAGACATTTCACACTAATAAATTAGTTCACTGTGTTTCTTAGCATCTACTTAGCCAATGTTTGGGTTGCACCCACTGATTGCTGGCTTGAGAAGTGCCCAAACAAAGCTTTACAGTCCCACCAAGTCAAGATGCCTGTTCAGCAAGAATGCCGGCTTAGATGTTTAAATAAGTATTGGTACCTAGAGCTTCTAGATTTACCTAGTAGGATCTCCTACCATACATCTCTTCATTCTTTCCTCTATATTGCCTATTTCTCATGCCTATTTCCTAAAGTATTTTCATTCATTCTTATTCTGGATCTCATCTCTTCTTCCGTGCACCTGTATTCACTCCTACACCTCTTTGTAACTGAATCCCAGAGTGGCACAGAGTAGCTCTCTGGAGTCTCTAATTCAGTCTGCATGTTCAAAGCAGGTTGCTTAGAACCATATCTTGTTGGATTTTGACATACCAAGGATGATGACTCCACAACCTCTCTGAGCGTCTTTTCCAATGTCTGACCAGCCTTAAAGTAAAAGAAAATATTTGTCTTCCATTTAAATGGAGCTTTCTGTATTTCACTTTGTGTCCATTGTCTCTTGTTCTGTCAGTGCATCTCTCTGAGGAGACTCTAGCTCCATCTTTTTTACACCACCTCCTCCAGTATTTATACTTATTGATAAGATCCCCCCTTTCTTTTGGTAAGACCCTTCTCTCTTTTATTATTCTCTCAGTTGGTTATCATATCAGATGTTAGAGAGGGAGAGGACTCCTGCAGTGTAAAAGGCCTAAGTACTGGCTGATTACACAGTGAGTCTGGAGTCATTGGACTGCCTGTGCTTGGAAGACAAATACTCCAAGGCAAATGGATATTTCTCAGGAAGGAAATAGGCTAAGCATGGGCAGGAGCTCTCTTCTGGACTTTTCTGACAGTGGTGACAGGGAGTTGAACTCAGTATTGAGCTCAATATTGGCTTGAAGCTGGAGAAAGTGAAATAGTGCCAGAAGAAAGTCTTCCCTGGAGAAAAGGAGCTCTAGACAGAAAAACAAATAGCTTAGAGGGAAATAGGGTCAGGCATCTTCTTCTCAATTGAGATAAAGAATGGAACATGTGTTCTTGTTTTCATAAAATAGGTTGTAGAAATCTGGACTGTGGCAGAAATTTGAAGTTCATTTGGAGGACCTGGGCAGAATAGTGCCCAGACCCTTGAAAACACACTTATGCTGATAAAAAACTGAATGGAGTTTTGATAACAGAACATTGATAAAAAATGGCATTACAGGGTACAGGACACATTGGTGCAAAAAGGGTATCGAGTACCAGCTGCAAAGTTAAGGTTAACCTTTTCATCCTTTGCTATGACATATTTCAGCCTTTCATTTTCTCTCTTCAAGCTAGTCTCCAGTCTTACGATAAGAGAGTTTTTTTCCTTCCAGAGACTCTTAAGTTCATAGGAGTGAAAACTTTGCATCATATCCTTTTAATACTCGTGCCAGAAGTGTGAACAAAATATGAACTTCAGAGGAGACAGTAATAAGGGAAGTCAAGTCAGCTGACCTTTTAAACCTGGTAAGCAGATTTTTAAAAACATGCTCAGATTTGATAATGAAGGAAATTTGTTTAAATTTGGAGCTTTGCTATAAATTATCTTAATTCCTGAGTCAAATAGAGTATGCCAGCATGTTAAACTCAGCCTAGACAAAGCCAGACTGCCAAGTGCATGTTGATTTATAACCTGTGAGATTATAAAATTACAATTAAAGAAAATACAAACTTAAAAAAAATATAAAACAGTACAGCTGTAAGTTCAGCTTTGGTCACTCAGGAAACTAGCTTTTGTCCTTATCAGTCCAAAAACATTTTCCTGTCTAAATGGGAAACATTTCTCTTAGATTAAGTGTATAACTTCAGAGTTGAAAGTGGAGATATTATGTTATTCTTTGTAGATTGTCTTTCCACTCTTTATCGAATACAGTGTGTATGCATTCGTAGTACATGTATATTCCCAATGTAAGCTCTCATCAAGTTAAGTCTTCCATCAAATAAAATTACTAACTTCAGCCCAGACTTTCTCTGCTGAGAATTGTGCTAACAACCGATTTTTGGTTCATTAGCTGAACCAAGTAACCTGAATATTTAAAAAGTAAGATCTAAATTGAATTGTCTATTCCTGACGAATGTGAATAAACGATGGGGGTTTTGTAAGTCAAATTAGTATTTTGGCGTTTGAAAAGAACAGATAAGTGGAGATAATTACTGGACTTGAGGAATGTGGACAAAGTCAGTGAGGAGGCATTGGCGCTGGGAGGTAAAAAAGGAGTGTTGAGATAGAAAAGGAGTATTCTCCCTTTGGCTTTTTCTTTGCTTTTTGTACAACTGATGCAGGATATAATGTTCTGTTAATGCTCAAATGAAATGTTCTGTGTGCAAGAAAATGCTTATTTTCCCCAGTTTTCCTCTGGGGCAAGGCAAACAAGTGAAAAAGGCAAACAGTAATTGGTTCAGTCTAATACTGAAAAAAATTCCAGTCAAACAAAAAGCAATCATTTGCTGATTTCTAGTGACTAGATTTTTATAGTATGAGTGGAAGAAGATACACCAAGCAACAGCATTCAGTAGTAATTTCTCAACTGTGTAGAGAGAGCTAATACTTCGTTTTGAGTTGTTTAAAGAAGCCCATCACTCCCGTAAAATTTCCTATGACCTATAAGCTTACTATTTCTTTTTTCTCTGAAAAAAGTCACACTATATATAATTATGCAACATCATTCTTGTTAATGTTTTGTATCACTGTATCTTGGTTTGAAAGACTGGTGTCTGCTAAGAAGAGTGGGAAGCTCCCTTAGAATAGAGAATGTGACCCCCTTCCCTCCAAATTATTATAACTTTGGAATCAAGGGTTTTCAGGCAAAGATATGGGAAAAGGAATAACAGTTCTTTACTACTATCTATAAAGAGACAAACAATCAATAACAACAATAGTAACAACAAACAAAACCAGAAAAAAAACCCGGTGGCAGATGTCCCTGGGCTGCCAGGCACTTTCCCATTTGGTGCAGTCACGGTCACAGCCAGCAGGGGCGCTGTTGGCTCCCGGCCGGGCAGGGCAGCTGTGATGACTCCTGCGCAGCTGCAGGTGGCGCTGTGGTGCGAGGTCAGGTCTGTGTCATGTGGGTAATGGCGGACGGGCTGGGCAGGGATGGCGTGCAGCAGGACAGGGCTGGGCAGGAAGCTCAGAGCAGGGAGCTGGAGCAGCAGGACTGGCCCACTCGGGCTAGCCAGCAAAAAGTGGCAGAAAGTCCATAGTTGTGGCAGTGCGTTCTGACAGGTGGGGCGCGGGGCAGCGGCAGCCAGGCTGCCTCTACAGCAGCTGCAAGCGCAGCCAGGAAGATGTGCACTCCAGGAGAGGAAAAGGGGGTTAGGATCCCATGCTTTTTTCCCCAAACGAAAGCTCACCCCAGCAAGGAGGAGAAAGCAGTGCAGTCGGGCTTTTTTTCTGCAGTTGCAGTGAAAAGGAGGCGGCATTGTCCACTGTTTCCCTTCCCAAGTCCAGTGAGTGAGTGAAGTTACCGATGGCCAGATCTCTCCTCCCCTCACCACACCTGGCCACATCTTTTGTCTCTTACAAAAGAGTAAATGGTCCTTAAATACCTGGTCATTGTGGTTTCTTAGCATCAGAATGGGGAAACGCCCCCCCTCGGACTTTCAACACACTGTTATAGAACGTGGTGCTATATTCTCTAAGTATCTATTTCTTCTTCTTTCCAGATATTTTATTACTAAGTAGTCAAAGTGAAATTAAAGAGATTATGTCTTAAAAAGGGAAGTTATTTTATATGAAGTTGAAAACCACCATGTTTTGCTGAATGAATAGGATCATTCTGTTAACAAAGTAAAAATGTGAGCAATAGCAACTCTGCTCATAAAGCTATTTTAGTGACATTTTTGTGTAGGTTTTTATTTCCTGAGAGATGAAAGCACATCACAGAAGAATTTGGAAAAGACAGATTAGAGGACATTTAAATAGTTTGGTAAGTAGAGTTCTAATTTGATTGTTCCTACCAATTCCATTTGAACCAAATTTCATTGGAAAATGTAGCCAGATTACACACAAAAAATATTTGAATATATGTTTAAACAAAAAGCAGTTTTACGCAGAAGTCATAATGCCCTCTATTAGTATTCCAACACTATTTGTACAAACCAAGAAATTTATTGTGCAGGGTGCTGAGCAACATAATGAGTTGTAAACATTCATGTGTATCACAGTTCGTACCAGAAGTGTTCCGATCCCATGTTTGTATTTGTTTGGAAGGGGGGTTATCTGTGCAAGTAAAGTGAAACCATGTCACTTGGGCAGCCATCATAGTAGGAGAAATGGAAATGTAAACCATTAGCTGTTTCAAATATGCTGTGACCAGGCTACAGGTCAGCCTGAGTTTGCCTAACCTATTTCATGGCATGAAAGGTCTCTACAACCTGTGAACCAACAAAAAGTGCTAATTTAGTTAAATTCATAGTCCATTGTGAATAGATAATATATCTCATGTGTTTGGCCTCATTTGCGCAGGCTGATTAAATAATGCTGGAAACCATCACCATTGCTGCTCACTCACTGTTAATAAACTTAGGTCCTTTGTGTGGTTCTGATTTTCCTTTCTCACACACCTCTTTAATGAGGTGTTGCAGTTTATAAACTACTGTAACTGAGGAGCCAATTTCTTCCCATTCCAGGGCTAGCTTCATACTTCATAGCTAGTACTCGTACTTCTCCCATGTTTTCCTGAGTGCTAACATCTATTTCTTAGTTCTGCTTGGAGCCCATCATTGTACTGTATGAGTTATTTAAGTAAAATCAACATCATTAATGGGGACACCATTTTATGTTAAACAGTTTTTCATTAGCTTCTTGAGTATCAAAACGCTGCAAGGAGTGTGGTTTGTGTTTTACCCTTTTTTGGTTTACAATGTTATTGATTTCCTTTGTGTCTGGAAGAGGTTTAGAAGTTGATAGGACATAGTCCTGTTGAAATTACTTTATGTTTTCAGTAGTGTGGTCCAGCCATTTTGCATCTTCCCTTATGATGCCCAGCTGTTTCTTTCCCTTATCCTGTCATTCATTTACCCTTTGTGATGTAATGGAGTGACATTTTTATGAGAAAAAATTCTTTACATAGCCATGACTGTGTAAAATCACCCCGTTGTATTTCATAGATAGCAGCCCTGCTGTAAAATGCTTTAGAAATGTGCAAATACAACCATGGGATTTCACTATACTAACTATACCACTGTTCAGGATGTTTGCCTTTTGCTTGAATAACAGTCTCTGCCATAATTTCTGGCTTTCTGGGGGTTAAAGCAAAAAGATAGCATGAAGAGGGACTCAAAGGACTGAAGTCAAAATGATTTTTCCATTCCTGATTCACTTGGAGTCTGTGAGGGCGCTTGGTTAATGTTGCCGTAACAGTTCCTAAGGCACTCCAAGTGCAGTATTGTGGAATCTGTTGCATTAAGACAGTTATCTAGTTCTAAAGGAAATTTTAAGTGTCTGAATGTAGGTTTTGGTTATAATATAAAAAATCTTGTAGAGAAATAAACACTGCAAAGCAAATTTTCGGATGGTTATTTATCATTCAATAGGTTGAGTTATCACTGGTTTTCATGGGCATTTCTGCCTTTGAAACATTTGTTTTGGAAACTCTTACCCCACTGTGCAGCACAAAAAAGCCCATACTCCTGTTCTTCATTATCCCATATCCTTTGGCATTGCTATTGATACTGCTTGAGTGCCACAGTGTGGCTGGTGCCCTTCTGTCATGAGGGAAAATAGTTCCGGTTTCAAATGCTTTAGCACATGTTTTCTCAGTGGTCAAACTACTCTCTCTCTCTCTCTCTCTCTCTCTCTCTCTTTTGTATTTGTTGTTTGGACCTTCTTTGTAGCCTCTCAGCAGCACTGGTATTCTCTCCAAAAACAAGAATGAGGTCCCGAGCTGCTTGAAGCAGCAAGAAGTTTTGCTTGGATGTCAAAGAATGTGTGAAAGAAGATTTTTTTCCTTATAGGAAGAAATCTGGTATGGAGAAATCCTGATAAAGGGCAATTGTGTTTTTTCCTGTTATGACTGTAGGGTAAGATTCTTTCTGGGTCTCTGGTGGGACTAGGATAGTGCAATGGAAAAAGCAAAGAATTATGGTGAGTTTTTTTTAAAAAGGTCTTGTTCTGTTAATGTGTAGGAATGCAAAACAGGTATGTGGTAAACTTGAGGAAATTTGTGCTTGTTTTAACAAAGGTTTTGAAGAAAGGAAAGTCAGGGCTGACATCTTCACAGCTTTGTAGAGAGATTGTGGGACTGACAGAGACATGGGTATGATTTCGCAACTCTCGTGATGCAGTGGTAAATCTCTGGCAGAGTTAACCCTGCACAATTTTTGGTAAGCTTATTTATTAGAAATGCTAAGTTGGCTGTCTGCAAAACTAACCTGGGTCAGAAAGACATGGGTTTTCTTGGATTCTTTGTTAGCCACTGCTGAGCTCTTGTATCTAAAATCTCTAAGGTCCCTAACTCTACATTTGCTAGGGCTCCCATAGGGTGTTATACCAGAATAGCTGCCAGAAACAAAACGTCTATCACAACTGGAATTTCTGTAAAATCTTCAAGTCCTTGTTTGTTTGTTTCTTTGAATTTGACAGTTGTTTAATTTTGGGCTTTATGTTCCAGATAAGGTTTGTAGCTCTTATTTCCAAAATCCAAACAATGCCTTATAGTGATTATTTTGCAAGATAAAAGACTTATAAGATGATAATTATAATAAAAATAGTAAAACACAAGTACTTTCATTTCTCTTTGACTTATGACAAAATATAAAAAACCACATTCCTCTTTACGTAGCTATACGTGAATGTTGCAGATGTGCAGGGAATGGTAATGATATCTTGTCTGACTGACTAAATGAAGACTGTCACTTCTTTTGGACATGCAATAAATGAAAACACTTTTGGCCCAAGATGAAAATGGGTAGAGTGCAGACTGATCTCTTGCTAATAAAAACCAACTGTGAGAATTAATCAGCATTGCAAATTCATAAATACTGGTTATGTAATCTTAGGTCCCATTGAAATGTGATCTTGACATCATAGCACATTCATTGGAATTCATTGGTAAATAAAGCAATTATATGTGATTAAGTAAGCCTACAACAATGTCAGTCTACCTTTCATCATATTTTAGATTTTCCATAATGACATTTTGGCAAGCAAGCTTGATTTTTGTTTCCATAGTAAATGCACTTTGGTATGATTAAAGGTATACCACAGCAGTCACACCTCCCCTGTTTATCTGGCCGGCTGTGTAACAGCAGAGGAGAGAGAGCTCCCAGATCCCAACTCTCTCTGTCTGATGGATGCTTGCAGCACAATTCTTAACTATCATGGCTTATGCTCAGTTTGATGGCTATTTTGATTATATCCAGTGTGTAAGCCTATATGAGTTGTTTTATTACCCTTTTCAGCAAAGTTTGCCAATTACAGCAAAATCAATGTCTTTCCTGCAAAGAGTGCTGTGTTTGGTCTCCTCAGGAATATCTGCTGTGGCAGCAGGACGAAGGGGAGAAATTGGAGAAAAGGGCTGTTTACTGGAGAGGCCCTGCTACAGCAGGGCAGTTCTGGTGGGCAGACCAGCACCTGACATTAACCACACAGAGCTAGCTGAACAAAAGAACCAAGCGATGCACTGGGAGAGAAGGATGCAGAGACACTTCATAAATCTGTAATTCAAAGAACAGTTCACCACACATTCTAGGCTGACATTCAGGCTAGCTTATTCCATTCAAACCTTTTCCTTTCTCTTCATTTGTGCCTTTGTAAGGTTGCATTCAGACACCACCATTACAAACAAATGGTTAAGGTAATAAAATATCTTGGACTAAGCTAATCCTGTAAAGGAACTGCTGATGCTTAGAGTGTTGAGAGAACAGAAAAATTGGTGGGATGATGGGTTGGAGGAAGACACAAAATGCCTTTTGAGTATATTGCTTCCTATTCAAATTCTCAGCTGGATGCCATATCGAGAATGTACTTTTTCATTTGGCCAGGATAGTCAGTCCTTCTAATTCTGTAAGTGGTTGTTGGCATGTGAACCTGAAATCGAAAGAAGTAAAATGGAAGAAGCCAAGTACTTTGTGTAAGATTCAGAAAATAGTGTTAGAGGCACGTACAGTATTATACAGTTATGATGCTTTTGCAGTATTCTTATAATAAAATAGAGAAAAATGAAAGGCCCACATGATTACCAACTCTATAGCTATTGTGGGGATTTGGTGGAAGAAGTGAATTTATCCATCAGCAACCTGATTCCGCTTCTATTGAAGCCATGTAGAGTTTTGCCAATGGCTTTAGTAGGTGAAAGAATAGGATCTGGGAGGCTATAGATGAGGAAAAGCCAGAGCTTGTAAAGTTTTTCAGCATGTTATTGGATAAGTGCCACTGTCTAGAGGGCAGTGGGTGGCCCAGAGAGAAGTTTCAGAGAAAAAGAGCTAGAAAGAATTTAAGCAATTTGGGGGGGGAAAAGTCTTGTACAAGAGAAAAGACTTTTGATGGATGTCACATTTTTCTATTGACTAATGATGGTGGAAGGGTCCACTGTGTCAGAAAAAACCCAGTAACAAGCCTAGGTTTGAGTTTTTAAGTGTGTTGTTTTGCAAAGTGGTGGTGTTAGAGAGATGCACCAGACAAAAGAAAACGGATTTGAGTGGCCAATTGATGTTCATGGTTGTCAGCCCAAAGGAGCCAGACCTGAAGTGAGGGTGTAGGAAGATATTCCTTGGAGATAACACCTCGTGCCTTGGAGAATTTTGCTCATCTATCATTCCACTTAGTGGAAAGCAATTCTGTACTTGTCACCCTCAGGAAGGGGCACAGTCAGGGAAGAGGGATATATGAGAACAGGTCACACATTAAGTAGGAATGGAATACAGAGCTTGACTATTCAACTATCTTTATTGACTTCCACAGGGTGGCTTGCTGAGAACGTCAAGAATGGTGGCTTATCAATTTAGGATATAGGTTTTTTCCACTTACATATGTAGCTCAGGAGTTTATAAAGACCACAAGTTTTCTAGTCTGTGATCCATAAAGGCATCAGGAAGATGCTGCTGGATACACAGAGTAACCATAGTTTCACTACTCTCCACATAGTAGTCAACATAAAGTAGATAAAGACAGGGAGACCTGGACTGTCTGGTCTTTACAGCACTGCTGTTACTATCAGAAAAAATCCACTAAATTCACTTCAGATCCTGGAGGAGACATTCTGGACAGACTATATTCATGCAGTTTTGTATATCTTAACTGCTCTTACCTCCTTACCTTGATAAGAATGGGCAGTTGACTACATGTGCAGACATCAGCACACTTCCATCTACACAGTACCATCACGATGGGCATGGTTGGAGGTGTGTATGACATGCTCAGAGACTGGTTCTTCGCATAACAGTGTTAGATATAAGGAAAAAGACCTGAAGATGCTACGTATAACAGTGTCAGCTTTTGAGGAAGCAGAAAGACAGAGGTATTTGTAGAGTGTAGGAGCATTACACTGAAAGACAGGAAAACTGACAGATTCAATGTCCAGTTCTGCCATTCTCCTCTTTGAACGCTTGGACACACCTGCCCTAAAATCTCATTTTGTAGAAACCATAAAAATATGTGTTGTTTCTGCAGCATTTTTACTTCTGGCTTGGGAATTCCAGGCAAAGTAGATACAAGATAATATACTGATATAGATCAGAAATTGCTATTTTAACAAATAAAGCCTGTCATGGTTTGACCCCGGCCAAACACCAGGCTGTCGTAGTTGAGATGGACACGACACATAAAAAATTCACCACAACAGCTTCTTGGTCAGAGAAAAGGAACTACTCTTTGTTTTCCAAGGCCTTTTTTATACTATTTCTAACTTCCATGTGGCACATCCATTGGCTCTCAATTCACCACCCCACAATATCATTGGCTACCTATAGTTAGAACATCTTGCAATAGCACCACCTGCATGAAATCAGGTATCTTTGTTTAAGAATTCCTGCTTGTTTTGAGCTAGAGGGAAATTGTGAGAACTTGGGAAAACAGGCCTCTCTCACGGCAAGGTAGTTCTCACTACATGCCTACAGTTGCCACACCAGGTACTCACAACAGTTGCTCCCTCACTCTCCCCTGCCACAACTGGGCAGCGGAGAGAAAAAAAAATTAACGAAGCAGTCATGAGTTGAGATAAGGATGGGGAGGAAGCGCTCCCAGAACAAAACAGGTTCAGCTTAAAGCTACAAAGTGGATTTATTACTAACAAAGTCAAAGGAGGATAATGAGAAGTAAAATAAGCCTTTAATGATACCCTTTCTTCCCCCAACCCCTCCAGCCTTCCCTCGGACAATACAGGCCACAGGATGTGGGGGGTTTGGTCAGGTCATCACCAAGATCTTCTTCCAGGGAGAGGAGTCCTTCCTCTGCTTCATCCCTTCCCATGGGAAACATGAGCTTCTCCAACATGGTTCCAAATCATGCGAGTAGCAGTTCTCCCAAAACTGCCACAATGTGAGTTCCCCCCACAGGCAGACAGTCCTCACAAAACTGCTGCGGTGTGGGTCCCTCATCCATGGGGTGCAGTTCTCCAAGGACAGGCTGCTCCAGCCTGGAAGCAGGGAACCTCTCCCTCCACCGGGCCTCCAACTGGATCACAGCCTCCTTCAGGCATCCACCCACTCTGGTGTGGGCACCTCCCGCATGGGCTGCGAGTGGATCTCTGCACCCCCGTGGACCCCATGGGATGCAGGGGGACAACTGCTTCACCATAGTCCTCACTATGGCCTGCAGAGGAATCATAGGTCTGGTGCCTCCTTCCCCTCCTTCTCCACTGACATTGGTGTCTCTCACATATTCTCACCTCCTCTTCTTTTCTGGCTAGAAAAAAACTGTGTCCGTTTTGTTTTGAATTTCTTAAATATGTTGTCACAGAGGCATTACTAATATCTCTAATTGGCCCAGGCCTGCTCAGTGGCATGTCCATCATCTTCAGAGCCATCAGGGATTGGCTCTGCTAGACATGGTGAAAGCTTCCAGCAGCTTCTCACAGAAGCCATCTTTGTGGCCCTCACCACTACCAAAAACCAGGCCAAGCAAAACCAACACAAAACCAAACTCAAAAACACTCAAAAAACCCAAACCCAAAACCAAAAAAACCCCAAACAAAACCAGCTGTTGGCCTCAAGCATCTTCAGATGTGCAGTGAATTAGAGTGCAGAGGTCAATATCTTCATGTTTTCAACCAGGGTTCAGATGGCAAGACCGAGATCTGAAACCTTAAGCACTCTGCATTTCTGGTATTTTTCCTTATTTTTTTCCTATGCTTGATTTAACATTATGTATGTCCAGTAGCAAAGATTCATCCAGGGGACACTTGAGGCTGGAAAAGGCATGCCAGGGAATAATGGCAGGGCACCCACATTTCTGCCTCCACACTTTTCTAATCTGGGAAAACCATGGTGAAGGGGACCTCATCTGCAGCCCCAAGATTCCATTAGGGTTAGAGTTCAGAGAACCAGAAAGCTCATAGTCCCGGGGACACTGAGATTCAAAGAGTCATGCCAAGGGATCAGGGCCCCAACGTTGCCATCTCCACACCTTTCTAATCTGGGCCACCCATGGTTATAGGATGAAGAGAAGTTATATGAGGAGAGGCTGAGGTCACTTGGCTTGTTCAGCCTGGAAAAGATTGAGGGGAGACCTCATTGTGGCCTACAGCTTCCTCATGAGGGTAAGTGCAGGGGTAGGAACTGATCTCTTCTCTCTGGTGACCCATGATAGGACAGGAGGGAATGATATGAAGCTGTGCTTCACCCAGAGGGTGTTTGGGCACTGGAACATGCCCCCAAGGAAGTGGTCATAGCCTCAAACCTGCCAGAGCTCAAGAAGTGTTTGGACAATGCTGTCAGGCACAGGGTGTGATTCTTGGGGTTGTCATGTGCAGGGCCAGGAGTTGGACTTTGATGATCCTTGTGAGTCCCTTCCAACTCAGTATATTCTAGGATTCTATTATCATATTCTGTTTTTCTGCTTGGGAGCAGCAATATGTATTACCACTTGCAACAGGAAAGGTCAGAGCACAGGATACAAACTTCGCACTCTTTAAAGTAATATTCTGGAAGGCACAAAGCTGGAGCTGAAAAGATAAACTCCTAATTCACCTTTTATATCAATTTTCAGCATTCTCAGACTGGGATACAGTGGAGATTTATGATTAAAATTCCTAAATTAAGTGTAAATCTAGTGTCTCTGAATGACCTGATGCCATTAAACCAGGGATCATTGAAGACCTCTCTGTATGTCATCCCTTTATATTTATCTGCCAAGAAGCTTGGCTAATACATTCATCAGTTTTATAATGGAAAATCAGATTGTGTTTAGTAAAGAATTTGCAATTTCTTCTTTGCAAGCTTTTAATATTTACGATGAAAATCTATGCATCTGATCTACACTTTGGGCAATAACTATTCTTGGATAGAGGAGTATAAGGAAAAAATTGGAAAGAAGAGGGACTTCTGTTCCACTGGTATCTCCTCTTGGGGTCCTTCCAGCAAATACATATTTAAGCACTTCTGTAAACCTACTGTCTCAGAAGAAATATCAACACCAATTGCATTTCAGCCTCTTTTACAACCTGATAATTGTGTGTGCTTTTCTAGGGACTTATGAGGCTCTATTTCGAATAGTAATCACTATTTTATATTGCCTAATGGCTTTTCCAGTTTGCTCTGGTTTTGTCTGATAGTAGTGCTATGTGTGAATGGCAAATGGGCATATACAGGTTTCATATCGTGTATGCAGCTTGTTACGAATCATGAGCCTGCAATTCTTCCTGCAGTGTTGCAAAAGTCCTATCTTACACCAAAGAATTTGGAAAATGCTTTTGCTATGAAGTTTCTTAACTCTCTAGGTTTAGATGCACAGTGAGGCCACACAGTTAAGAGAACACTGAGCATGAGAAACTTCCTTTGTCCATTACAAACATACTTCCTTCGTGAAAGCTGTTTGCTCCATGAAGATAAGGGGGCTTTTGTGATTTGGTGCACGAGTTTAACATATTGCTGAAGAGCTGCAGTGGCTGTCTGCGGAGTCAGTCTACTAAACTTACTGATTTGCAGTACACACGTGGGTCAGGGAGATGTGCTAGGACAGTGAAGGCCACACCTTGTGTCTCCTGGTGATGTCCAACATGTTCTGTTCACCTGTCACAGAAGTGGCTGCAAAAATACACAGCATCTGTCATCAGAACAGAACTGTCTTCACTTCTGCAAGCAGATCAAAATTGGTGTCCTAAACATGGTTTGGTCAGGTTGTATGGATGATTTCAAGCTTCTCCCAGCTTAGTTCTCTTGCTTTCTAGAAAAGGTTCAGTAATGGCATGAAGCATTAAAAAAAATTTTTAAAAAATCACAATCCAGGGCTTTCCTTTGTTTCCACAAGCAAATTCAAGTATTTTTGAATTTTGAGGCTGCACCAGGTGTTCTGAGAATGGTACAGAGGTTTATGTTATTATGAGAATCACTGGTAACTGCTCTCCTGTTAATGTCTTCTGTAGATATAATCTGAGGAACTCTGCTATTAATGGCATAGCTTTCATACAGAGTAATTCTCTTTACACCAGCTGTGCAGAACACACCTAAAGGTTTATTTATTTATATATTTATTATTACATACAATTTCACACACGCAACTCGAGGTGGATTTTAAAAGGGCTCAGGATATCCCTTTACTACTGCAAAAATGCTAATTAAGGCCATCCAGATTAATCAGATTGTCATACATGGTAGAATAAGCAAATAATTTTGAAATAGAAGTTTAGCATTCTTTTATCTTGAAGTTTCAACTTATCTGGAAATTTAACTTAATTATTTAAAAGAAAAAAAATCTTGCAGCGAAACTGGAAATGCTTCGGGTCTTGGGTTTGGGATTTTTTTTCAGTTTCTTTGTTATGTGTTTCCTGTAAACCATAAAAAAATTCTTCTTTGCACTAGTGTTTTATATTTGTAAATTTTGATATTCTCCCAAAACTCTTTAAACTCTTTAAAGAAAAATGGAAGCTGACAGCAGCATATCTGGGAGAGAGCAACTTTGTATGTTAGAAATTAGTTAATTTTGGTAAGATCTAATGGTCTGCAAAACTAAATGCAAATTACATTTTATCTAGTTTGCACTTTTTAAAACAGTGAAATATTTGTGGGATGGAAAGGCATGATTTTATTTTTAAAAGAAAGTGTTAGGATTCTTATAACTCAATAAGAATGAAAACTGTTAATTTTGCCTTGTGTGAAGACACTTTGTGCAAAACACCATGGTAATGTGGATTTTTAGTTTTTGTGATCTGTGACCATTTATTCTTTAAGCAATTATTTTAAACACTGTTTTTTTTTTATCTTCTTGCATGGAGATTGTAGTAGTTTACACTGTCTATATAAGTTTCCTTTTCACCTTTCACAGACTCCAGAGAAGCAGTTCAGTGGTCCTGTGTTCACAGTCTGAAAATAAACAGATACTAGGAGTAATATTATTGCATTTCTCAGTTTAACACATCTAGTATTGACAGAAAAAAATTATATAGTCTCTCTGTAAACACTCTTATCTTATAGTAAGGGAAATATTAGAACTGACACAATGGTATCTTGACCATGTAGTCTCATGTATTCTGGTGTTTTTTGTCTGAGCCTCCTTTTTCTTTAAGGATTTTAGTCAAGCATCTGCTACATTTCCATGCAAACACAGGTATCCAACCTGACACACATGTTCTTTGGTTCATGTGTAACGCATATGAAGTTGGATTCATGGTTTTTATTGCCTGGATATGCATTTTGTTCTGTGAGGTCTGAGAGGAGGAGCTGCTGAGGGAAAACTAGAGGCAATATGATGTAAATAGGTCATATAAAGTCATATTGAAAAAAATAAAAGCCAAACAGCAAGTTCCTTGAAACCATACTTACTTTAAGCACATGAATAGTTTTTCATACAAAGTGACTAATGTCTGGTCTTACATGAGAGGAAAAAAAAAGATGGACCTCAGATTACTTGTTAAATTTTACTTTTTAGCATAGAATATTACTTAGATGCCAGGCATGCTAACTGTGCCCCACCTTCAGTATTTGGCTGAAAACACTGATGAGTACTGTTAAGTAGGAAGTTTTATGCCAAGCAAGCTAGCAGCAACTTAAGTAAAAAGGAACTTAAGAACGGGATAAGTGAAAACAGACACTAATGCTGCCTCAGTCTCCGTTTCAGAGCCATATGGTTCTCCAGGAATTGTAAAAAAGACACTATGACCTTATTGCAAACCAAGCAATCTGATTAAAGGAGTAATAACTTCAAGACTTTTTTCTTCTTTTTCCTTTTTTTGCTATGAAGATGAAAACTAATTTTCTAAAAAATAAACTTCACACACTTGGTGAGGTGAGGAGAAAGTCTATCACTTGGCTAGAATTGAGAATACTTTCTGTTGGACTTTAAAATGGCTTTTATTTTTGCTTGTATAATGAGTTAAGTAAGAGGAAATTTGATTTGGATTTTCCAAGTTACTCTGCCAGAGACTTATGGCAACCAGACTTGCAGGAACCCATTTGAAGAAAGTATATTCCACTGGATCTGTAGGACTTCCATGCTCTGAAAGAGAGACTGGCATTTGTGGAAAAAATGGGAGAGTTGGCTCTCCCCTGATCCAACAGGGGATCTACTACAGATCCTGTTCTGGGAGATTCAAGGCTTATCTGAGAGAGCAGGACAAACTGGCCTGGACAGCATAGGAAGATGAATTTACCCTCCTTGTTTTAAATCATTTCCTGGTCAAAGAGTGTGTGGAAACAGCAGAATTTACTCAATGCAGAAGAATAGCTGGGGTCACTAGCGGGTTTAAGGGTCTGCGCTTACTTTTTATTTTGGGTCTTATAGTGGCAGACAAAAAAATTAGAAAACATTTAGCTCTGACAGATACTGGAATTTGTTGCAAATGCATTCTGCTTTTACCTGATGCATTTCTAAATTATTTACCTGTGGAGCTTGTCTCAGTGTCTGACAGTTTGTGGTTGTATGTTCATCTGTTAGACGGAAGTAACATTTGAGGTGGAGAGTCCTACTTGTATGTTTTTAATGGCTGCTAAGCCAACAAACACAGCTGGTGTGTTGCCAGTTTTGTGGCATCTAGTCTTCTAGTCTTAAATTCTTATTCACGCAGATTACTCCCAGCAATTCAAAACTGATTCAGTCCTTGAACTCCTTTGCTTTTGAAAGTTTGCTTTGGATTTCTGAGGCTTTAATCAGATTTGTCTTTTCTTTTTCTTTTTTTTTTTTTTTTAATTTTTTTTGGTCATTACTAATCTGTTTTTTTCCTAAGTGTGGACAATTGTGCTTAGAAAGATCATACCATCCACAAGAATTTCATAACACATTTCTGTGATACTTATTATGGCATTGTACTGGGGTTTTTTATATGTAGTCTTTTTTTCACATGCAAAGCTGTTAAATGCCCCCTTCTTAAATTCAAGATTTTCTAAGAGATCTCTTTAGAGGCCTCTATTTTAATTTGAATTAACTTTGCCAAATTTGAGCTGTTTATACTGATATTTTCCATGTTGGTCTTAGCCTGAAATTTTTGTTTTAATGTTTCAGATTAAATGGTACAGATGTTTCCAAGAACAAGATTAGGGATAACTGCATTGTTTTTATCTATTGTTGATTTTTTTTTTTTTTTTTTTTTTTTTTTTTTTTGTAAGTCCATCAGGAATCTCTACAGCCTTTCATTCTCTGGAACAAAGATTTGAAGCATTAGGATAAGAGGAAAGCCATGAGGAGGAGGTGCAGAAAGAAATGACATGGAAACTAGCCCTAGGGGATCAAACAGTCTGTCTAAACCATGTTCTCCTCCTGAATGTTGCTTTGGACTCATGTGTCCCAAGTGTTTCTTTCCCTTGCTCTCGGCAGTTAGTTCTGAGACCTTTTGGAAAATGATTATTAGCCTCTTCCAGGTGCATGTTGATGCCACTTGGGCAGTCTTCATTATGGCATTTCCTGAGGTTTTTTTAAGCTTTGGATGGTAACTAACTTGATATTAACTTTTTTCCTTTTGTATGATTATGAATGTAGTTTGTATCATGAGGGTATTCCAAAGGCAGATAATGCAAAAGTGCAGAAAGAAATGCACTTCCATAGAGAGCTCATATTTTAGTGTAAGGACTGATGCAGAATATGAAGAATAGCAGTGCAGAAGGTAACAAGGGAAATACAAGAGCTAAACGAAGTGTGTACATAAAATAATTGTTAGCTTTTCTCATATGAAGCATCACATAGCTGTAGATTCTGTCTAGGGAAAATGGAAGACTGAAAACAGGGCTCATATGGGCAGGTGTTTTCAGATGACTCTTATCAGCATAAGAGATTGCAAAGTCATGTGTAAATAAAACTTTGTAATTCCTGCATCCTTCTCTGATCAAAAACAAAACAAAACGTGTATTTTTAAAGCTTTCTTTGACCTATGCTAACAAACCATAGTGTGTATTATTTTTGGTAGGGACATTTTCTCACATTGAGTTTTCAGTTTTTACAGAACACATAGTCATTATTGCTTTCCAAGCAGAGACTTTGTATCTTACAACATATCACATATCCTAGTCGGCAGAATACCGCTGTGTTTGCAGAGCTTGGTACTTTTCCTTGGCAAGTCTGTATGACTCGCATGGAACTCTGTGTGACCCACATGGTTCAGTCCTGTACCCTTCACTAATTGAAGTCTCCTTCCAAAATAAATGCCAAAGCATTAGCCAGGAAAAAAAAAAAAAAAGAAGATTCTGCACATGGAGGGGAAAACCCTGTTCTGTAGTTCATTTTCTAGGACAAAAAGGTAATGGTAAATAGATTTGTCAAAGAAAATTGTTTCATTGATCTAAACAGATGAATGTTAATAAGTACTTTCTACGTCCTTGGCTCATTCAGTCCCCCCATGACCATGGGGAAAAAAACCTGGTGCTTAGAAAACATTTTCCCTTCATGTAGTTCAGCATATTTCACAGATCTGCACTACCACAAATCATAGCCAAAGATGAATAAAACTTGTGTTTTCTGTGAGGAAGGTTTCTGAGTCTGGAAAGGTTCAGGAACACATTGAGGTCAGAGTTCATATCCATTGGACGCAATTTACTGAGTCAGACGCAGAGAGAGAGGACCTGCAGCCCTGATGGCATCATACCACTCCCCAAAACAGTTGTGTCCCACTGTGGCTGGAGAGCAGCTCTCTAAGCTGCTCAGACTAAGGATAGACTATCAAGATATAATGAAAAGGACTAGCCTGAAAAGCCCAAAAAAAGGCCGGGAGGAAGTCTTATTGGGAAAAATGAGGCAGAAGGCAAGGAGACTGAGGAGATACAGCAAAGAATCTGTAATGATCCTGTCGCCAAAACTGTGGGAAAAACAAAAACCCTCCAACAACATTTTTAATGTTAGAGAGTCAAGGCATTACTTTATTATCTGGCCAGGATGTTGTTCTGGCCAGGGTGTACCACAGAAATCATCTCATCCACACATAGCTCCGGTGTGCAGAGAGAATCATTCCATGATGCACAGATTTTATAGGATTTTCTCTCAAATTTTATACAGTCAAAACTCATAGAGATGCATTGTTTCAAAGTTCATTGGTCCAGAGTTGAGCAACCTCCAGTGTTCAGTTTCCTATTGGATCCGAATCCCCCTCGCCTCCAATGTAAATTAGATCTTCATTTTTCAATTTTCTTATCAGTCCTTTCCAGAGGAGATGTCTTCAGTTCTGTAGGAGGTGGCGTCTGGGGTGGATGTTTGGAGATGACCACCAATGTTCCGTTGATGTTCTGTTGATGTTCCGTTGATGTTCCGTTGATGGCCTTTATCTCTCTGGGTATCTTTGGGCTACTCCCAGTCTGTTGATGTGTTGAGTTCATCAGACCTCACCTGGCAGAATAATGTCCTGAAAAGAAACTTAAAATTCCTTTTCCCAGGGTAAAGACAAACAAAGTCTTTGACTAAAGTTATACAAAATTTTTAAACTGGTATATTTTCCAACAATCCTAAGGAAAAAAGATATGATCCCCTAACTAAGCATGCTGTCATCATGCACATGCAGAATTAGACAACCTTACCTTTGACATTTCCCAATTTTTGAGTGTTTGACTCTGGTTAGTTTTTAAAGTTGGCTGTTAGTTTTTGTTTGTTTGTTTTTAATTCGTAGCTATACACACATGTATAGAATGAATCAAACCTTGAACAGATATGTGGAAGGGTGCATGCTGCCTTGGGCTCGTGTGCTTGGACATGTAAGTTAGATCTGTAATATGCATTTTCAAATGGAAGATTTCAATGAGCACAATGCAGCAGAGATGGAAGATGATGTGACTTGTTGGGATTTCAGCAGGAATCTTATTTTGTACATCTACATGTTCTTCTCTGTGCTCCTCAAAAGGACAAAATAGGCTAAGGATGTGTTAAAAAAACCTTCTAGTATGGCAAGCGGGAAAGGTTTCTGAGCACACTGCTTAGGCCATCTGAAAGAGAATGTATCTGGATAAAAAGCACAATGGAGATATTTTGCAAGTGGAGGAGAAGAGGCTATTAGAGCTAACCGGGTTGCTTCTTCTGTCTTGTCCGTCTGGCATGGAGCATGGTTGGTTTAAAATTTCAAAATACTAAGACACAGACACATCCTTTAAAGCTGCCTTGAGTAACCTGCCCTTTCTCTGCTCTTGCTCTGCTTGAATGAATGAGAAAAGGCAGAGAGGTAAGGAGCTTTCATGCTTATCTCCACATCAACTCCCTTGCCTGTTAACTAGTTAACTGATGGGCTAAGTACTTAACTCCTCACAGAGTTGAAAATCATAGGGTAGTTTTTGCTTTTAAATCAAATTTATCTATTTGGCCCAGAATGCTGTATATCTGTTACAAGGATCATGATAAAATGCAAGCCCATTTCCTCCTCCCTTTTTCTTCTGTCCCTCTTTTTCTCTTTGCAACTTGCTAAAATGAATACCAGACAGTATCCTTTGACAGAGGGTAGAGCTTCCTGCAAGTCTTTTCAGAAGCAGTTCTCAAGTTCTCATGGGAAAATCAGATTGCAAATGAACAACACTCCTCTTAGAGTCTAATGTTTAAATAAATTCTTATCTTTAAATAAATTCTTGTCTTAATATTAGCATCTATCAAATACAGTAAGTTGTTACAACAAAGTGAAGAATTTGAGACTGAAATTATTTATTTATAGGGAATAATTTTATTGATTTGTCGTGGTGTGCAGGTTCTGTTACTGAGTGAATGAAAACCAGAATTTGCAAAGGGAAATGGTTGCCAAAGGCCCATTTTTGGTGAGATTTGAATACTTTAATTTCAATTTGAAATTCCCAGCCACAGTTCTTAAATATATTGTTTTAGTCTATAAATGTTAAAAAATACTCCATATTTTTCAAGAAATATGTGTTTATCTAAAGTGATAAAGGATCTGGGTGTAGGATAGAAACATGAGCTCCATTCAGATGTTTTTCGCCCCATGTTTGCACACAGGAGAATAGGGCTGTCCAAGCCCCAGATTCTTCCCCACGCCAATCCGAGCAGTCCCCAGTCCCTTCTTCCAGATGAATTTACAAGACTTCACACCCAGGCTTTTATGCTGTCCATCAACTCATGACAGACAGTCTAGAAAATAATGTACCCTAAATGTCATGTAAATGTTAGTCTTAATCTGGCAGCCAAATACAATATTGTGATACAGCTAAAAATGAATTAAAGAACCAGCCACACACACTTTAAAAAATTTCCCTAGAAAGGAAGGTTTAGGGAAAGTTCAAATACATAAAATAAAGAGAACATAGTCATAACAGGATATGCCTTTTGTTAACTGAAAAAATGAGGAAAGGTCAGCTTCTGAAAGAAATTATACCCATTTAAAGTGTTATGGTTGTGGGGAATCCACTGATATGGGTGAGAAGGCCTATCTATTTGTTCTGTCTGGGGAACACAGAAACAGGATAAACAAAAAGCCCCAAACAAATTATTTATTATGTATAGTACAGTACAGAAAATGAAGAAGACTTGATATCCCAAGGCACTGTGAAAAAAAGAAGTGGCAGAAAAAGCAGATTCCATCATTTCACCTCCATATTATCAATAACTGTTTCACAAAAATTGGCCACAACCACCTTTCCTTTATCATTTCCCTTTGCCGCCATCTTAGCGATGAGTTGTTTGTCCCTTTTATAGTAGAGCTACTATAGCTATAGAGCTATAATGGTCTATAATGAACTTTGCAGACATCTAAAAAAGCTGTCCTGTGAATAATTAGACTGCGTTCTGAGCCACGTAATGGCTGTCCAAAGGGGCATTTTTTTCTCTTGGTTAGCAATTCCCAGTTCCTGATCCAGAAAGTGATAGAAAAAATGAAACTAAGGGTCTTTTATTGTGCCCCAGTAATTTTCAGGTTGAAGATCCATCTGACCAGTTACTCAATATGTTTTTTTCTCTGTCGCCTTCCACAGTTGCAAAAGCTTCCTTTGTGAGGCATGTGTGGCACTTTATCCTTACTGTGAGTTGTGGATCATGTGGTATGATTCCCTTCCCTTGTATTCCAGTCAAGTCGAGTAGCTGATTTTGGTTTGTTATTATGTTCTCACTTTATTTCCTCCTGGGACATTGATAATGAGGTGACATTTGCTGTGTTTGCTAACAGCTTTTACTGGCTATTGTGTACATCACTGTTGTTTGTGAACTGCTGGTGGGTTGGAGTTCAAGAGCCTTGCTCTGATTCTAATATGAAGGTTCTTGACTACGTTTGTTAGTTTTCTGAGCTCAATACAGACTATAATATATTAGCCTGTTAGTCATCTGAATTCATACTCCTTTTTTAATACAGGCATATAACCAAATAGCTAAACATATCATCTTACAATTAGTTTCTTGTAGGGAGAATGAGAATTAACAAAATGGTTTCCTTTTGTAGGGAATATGATGATATCCATTTTTAAATGCCAGCAATTAGGCAATAAAAAGTTCCTACATGTTATTTCCATTTGGAAAAAACACCCTGATGATTGTAGAGTGAAGCAGTCCTGCTTATGCCTAAAGGATGTAAACAAACCATGTTCATCTGACCATATTTGAACAAAAGCTGTTACTTGGCCTGTAGCTCCATGCCTGTCTTTCTGACAAGCTACAATAAAAAAGCTGATGCTTTGCTGTTTGTCTCCTCCTTTCTGTTTTCCTCCTTGCTGTTTACAGTACACACCTAGGGTTGAATCCATCTCCAAATCCTGATGGTTTCTGTTTTCTTGCATAACAGAAGGGCACTGAACCATCTCTGCCCTTGCCTAAGTGGCCTCTCCCACTTGATTAATTGTAGAGGTGTTTGCGATTACCTTTAAATCACAGACTTATCAAGTAGTGTCTAATCAATCACTGGTATTCTGGGCAATTGTGAAAAATTTTGCCTATCAATTTCTTTCTATATGTTTTTCTTTCACTATTATGTAATTCCAGGAGGAAAATCAGATTCCAAGCCAGGATCCCTTCTACATAATTTGTTGCCTTTGAGTCAGAATTGTTTTGGGATTTCAGCGCTCAAAGGAACTTACCATCCAGCTCTCTTAACCTGGGAGTGAGCTCACTTTTTCTCTGCCTAGTTTTAAAGGTGTCAGATATACAGTAGCAAAAGGCAGGTTTGTTTCTAGGCCCTTTTAACTTGAGTTGTTGCTACAAAAGATTATAGCTCTGGCAGTACTTCAGTGCATTACATTTTTAGTATATTGGCAAAACTGACAGCTTCTATGAAACTGTATTTGCTTCATTCAAGCTGTGATAAAGCTAACTCCATTACAGTATAATCCTCCCAGGTAGCAACTGATACAACACGTCTTTACAAAGTTCAAAGCTCTTCCCCGCCCGACCCACCCCCCCCCCCCCCCGCACTGGAAAGTACCATTTTTATTGATTTTGGCATTAAAATTATGTATTTTTTACTTGATTCAAGTTCTTTTATGTAAGTAACATCGACATTCAGTTTGGAATGTATTGCTGCTTTGAGAGAGTATGTGGGAAAGAGGTAAGAAAGTTCATGGGGTATTGACAATTCATATTTGAAGTCTGGATACAAACATTCATTGCCTTCTGTTGTCTGTTACTTATGCTCCACTTTTGAATAAGTACATTTATCTGAAGTTTTTTATGTGATGTTTAAAATTGTGTGCAATTGTAACTTTCCTCTACGTGTATTGTGAATATTTTTACTGTTTATAATAGAGACCTAAAACTCATCCTTCTTTCAGCTGATACATACAGAGGTTTGCCTCTTGCCTTTGATGTCTGATGTAGGAGCAAAAGCCTTTCATCCACTGCCTTGCTGGGCACTGAATTGTTCAGTCTGTTTTGCCTTTAGTCCTGCCAGTAGTGATCGTGCCCCTACTTTGCTCTCCTGAGAAGATTTCGAAAACCAGGACTCCAGAAGAAATTCAGAGCCACTGTGGGTCCCTAGTTGATATAGGGGAGCTTTATTCTCCTCTGGGAAAGAACTGATGAAAGTTAACCTCACTTTAAGGCTTCTTCATATTGCGGCTGGATTCTCTGCCTCATAGTTCTTAGGAATCAAGTAACTTGTCTCTTTGCCTGAAGGAGAAAAATGGTGTGACAGGGTAGACTAAAGATACACCAGGATGATTTCAGAGGCAGAATATTGCACTAATATGTGGGTCTCCAGCCAGCTGCAAGCAGCCATATCCCACCTATTTCTAGATCCTCATGTCTAGTTGGCAGAGTTTTGTGGTTGCAAATGGAGAAGATAGTAAGGTAAAGCAATGAATCTTAAATCTTGCCAGTTTCTCTGTTTTCCATTTTTTGTTCCTTCTTACCTCTCTGTCACAGGTCCTGCTCAACTAGCTTGACCTTGAGCCAGGCCTTTCTTCCTCATAAGCACTTCAGTGTGATAATTCCCTTTGTCCTCATTAGGGAGGAAAAAGCATAAGGGGTTTGCCTTATGATATACCCCGCTTATTTCTGTTCTTGGTTTCTGACTGGTCATGGGTCACAATACTTTACCTTTAGACCTGGACTCTTTGTGTCTCACAGCATGGTGGAGCTGTCAACATTTGCCCGTTCTGTGGTTCTTCCATTACATCAGCCACAAAGCTACGGAATATATAGGAAGATGAAGAATTATCATAGAAAAAATCTCCTCGGAGCTCTGTATGGGTATCTTGTCTAGACACCAAAACAATCCACAGAGAATAGCACCCATTATGTGCTTTCAGTGAAGCAGAAGTGAGAGATGCACTCATTCATCCTGTTAAAAGGCAAGAACAACATCCCTTGTTCTTGCATGTGTAACCTGCACAGTGATACCTCTATTAGTCTTTACTTTGCCCACCTGTGTCCATAATACCATTCTCTCTTGGCTTGCAGAAGTAGTATGACACTTGCGTTCAGAACTGGTTATGCTACTGAACTCACAACAAGAAGGCAGCACATCAGATATGTTTTCTACTGAGCATTTCTGTCAAATTGAAACTTCCTTTTCTGTCCTTGGCTCCTAATTCTTCTGCTGTGTAAAAGCCTTGATGAAGTTTGAGAAGGACTTGTTTGTTCCAGTGCAGGAGCCGGGAAGACATTATCTGATTGGGAAATAACTTAGCAGCAGGGTACCTCATTGCAGGATCCTCATCCCCTAACTCACCATACACAGCAATTGCTAACGCACAGTACAAATGAGATTTTGTCAACCTCTCTCTTACAGGATCCGTCTGGATGCAGTGATATTTGTAGGGTTCAGTGTGACAGATTGTGAAAACTGCAGCAGTGCTTTCCTTGCACTTTGAAGAGACCTTAGATTGCTTTTGAACTTCACTTCAAGGTACAGCATTTATCATAGAGGCCCCTTTCTGATGGCACAAGCACATACAGTGAGTCCCGCTGAATGGGCCAAAGATCATCTGTAATAATCTCTTAGGAACTGAGAGTTAGATGAAAATTACAGTTTCCAAACGAAAAAGGTCTTGCTGTTACCTAATACACTTTTAACACAGAGGGGCATTTGTTACGTGTGAGTCTTTGGCAGTAACTTCTTAACCACCTTTTCCTGAAACTCTCACAGTTGAGAGTTGCTTTCTCAGACTAAGGATAAATTACTTATGAACACATAAACATAGTTATTTTGTTAATGCTTTGGGTATTAGTGTGAATGATAACATAGCCCTAAGCAAATTTCTCTTTGGATTTTAGACTTGTGAAGGAACAATGAAACCAATGATTCAAAAGGGTTATTTATTGTAATTCTTACGTTGTGCCTTTGCAGAGCTTGCTATTTTTACCAACTAAAATGCAGGGGAACTCTCAAAAGCAGTTTAAAAATAATAAACTTGTCTTAAGTCAAGCACAGATCTTGTCGACCTATTGGCTCCTGCTTCTGTTTTGAAAGGAGCATTACTGTACCAACAGCCACTCTTCTGGTGTGAGTTTCCCATGGGTTTTCACTGTGGGCAATCTCTAAGTTTTGACCAGATCTTAGACAGTGACATTATTGGAATTAACAGCTTCTGAATGAGTCCTGTGGAATAACATTTGCATGCTGTACAGCTTTTATGACAGATAAACATAAAGTCTTGACCTCCTAAGATTAGCTGTTTTCCTCATTCCAGCAGATGTCACTGAGAAAGGGGAGAGAAGATTTTAAAAAATATAATCCCCGTGTCAGACTGTCTTGTTTTTTTTCCCCAAGAAGTGAAATGATCTGTAAAAATTGGAGTAATTAATGTACATGATTTCTTGACTCGAGAATTTGTGTAGGATGGAGATCAAAATACAGAGCATACCGAGTGAAGAATGTATGCTTGTCCAGGGGAGCTTTCCCACATAAAGAACCTACAGCAGTGTGTGGCCTGTGGGCTCATCCTGCACTGTGTGCAGGGCATTCAGCTGCTGTTGCAGTGCTCCTTGGAAATCTGTCTTTTTGGACCATAACAGGTTTACCACAAACAAGTCTGACAATAAATTAAGACAATTTATCGAGGGCCACCAAGGAATGTCACAAAAAAAGGTTTGCATACAGAAATGGTGAACAAATTCCAGAGATGTGAACATAAAGGAGGGTCTCCCACAAGGTGTGCCGTGGGTCCATGCCGGGAGGTCTGCATGCCTCTGAAGCACTTCAGCCCTATTCCTTGATCCAACCTGTCAGGTTCTGCTTTATTGCATTCCTGTCAGCAATAGGCAGCAACATGTGGTGACTGCAGGAACCTCAGCAACCTACCACCCAGAAAGTGGGATGTCATCTATACTACCAAAAAAACTGCCTCTACCTTCATCCTGCCTGGAATAAATGGCATGCCATCACAACTGACTCACTATTCCTCTCCAGCACAGCTCTCTAGAGGACAGTGGTCAAAAGTGCTTGCAGATGTTACTTCCTGTCACTGGTGCTATATCTGACTTGATACAGAAAGGTTGGTGCCTCCAGCTACTGGAGATGCAGGCTTAGCTCAGGCATAGAGCCAGAGAGAATCTCTTTGTTTTAGTCTGCACCATTAGCAGGGCTCCAGGCTAGGCTGTGTCATCATGGGCATGTGCCAATTCTTTTTTCCTCTATCAGGAAACAGGAACCTGCACATGCTTTCAAGGTACCTGGCTTGGGAATTACTATCAAAACAAGAGACAAAACACATAAAAACAGAAGAAACACATGTGTGCATATGCAAATGGAATATCTGCTTAGAAATGGAAGACCCATAAAAATACTAAAATCACAGTGACAACTTCTAAGCTATTTTTGAGCATAGACCTACAATACCTATTCCCCTTGTTCATTCAGAGATCAGGCCATGTACGGTGACAAGAGCAGGCTGGCTGGGAGTATGGACTCCTTGATTCTTTTTCACAGCTGTAGTCAATCCTCTAGGTCCTGCTGTTAAGGCAACAGCAACTGCAATAGCCATACTCATGTATTTAAACAGAATATTTGGATTAGATCCCAAATGAGCTCAGACAAGCCAATTAGGATCCTTGCTATGTCTCATCTGCATTTGGTTCAGTAATACATTTTATACATGGCATTTGGGAGTGGTGATTAATGATCAGAATGTGATTTTGAAATTCTTGAATCAAAGTGGCTGCATCCACACAATGTCTAAATATTTTTAAATGAATATTTTTTCTCTTGGTGCCAGCATTTTATACATTGTAAACTCTTCAACACAGCATGCAACTCCAATCCCATTAAATTTTATTGAGCAATGTAATAAAAATTCAAGAAGTTCCAAAAATAAAATGAAACTCAAATATGAGCACAAGGAGCAGTTTTATAAGACCTGTTGTGGGTCTATGCAAGGATACCTGGGTGCATATGGAGCCCTCCTTACACCATTGTTGCAGGCTACTTCATCTTGACACATTATTCACAAAGACATAACCACAGGAGATCATCCTTTTCTTGTGTGGCTGGTATTGTAGCAGCAGTTTATGTTTGCACAGGCAAGCCCACATTAGAAAGCATGCCAAAGAAGTGTCCAAAGCCTGGTTTGCAAAGAAAGAAACTGAAGGCAAGGAATGTTTACAGGTTGCTGGTTCCATTGCTGAGGTTGCCAGAGGAATTGTCAGAGTTCCTGATTTGTTCATGACTTTTGCCATGGGAATATTTTGTGGCAGTGAATTGGTCTGAGGCTACTGAGTCCACATTAAGCCTTCTGGTAGTATACCTAATAAATTCAATAGATTTCGAGCCAGTAAACTGCAGAGAGATAGAAGGAGTGTTCACAGATTCAAGTGCAATATTTATCTCTTTACATGCTTCTAAAATAAAGCTGAGCAAGTAACAAAAAGGTGTTTCATAAGTATAATCTTTCCTAATTTGGTTTAATCTCTTCTTAATATTTAAACACTCTTTTCTCATTGTTGCTTCTCTTAACTTGTAAGGTTGCAGAACTTGTGGGCTTCTTTGCTCATAAGGATATCCCATGATGCTTAGAGAGAGGCAGAAACAGCTAAAAATAGTGAAACTCTCCTCTACACAGCCCCCTAGGAAAATATTATGATAAGCCCAGGCAGCAAGCAGGAAAGCTTGAAAAGGAAAGTAAGACATACCTCTCTGAATCTGTACAAACCTTAGGGGAAAGCACGGCTTAAGAAATAGGCTACATTTAAGCTTTTATTTTATATAAATCCATTTGTCTATCCAATGTAAAACACATGTCATAATCCATCCAGGTAATAGGAACAAGGAAAATCTCTTTCTGTGATTTTGCTGCTTCTCTGCACCCAGATGTGACCCTGGCAAATGATCAGAGACTTGTTTTACATTTTGTTGGTCAGCAGTATACATTGGTAAGGCTGTCAGGGGCTGCTGCTTTTCCTGCTTGCATGTCCATACTGAGACAGAATTGCCTGAACCATGGGATGTCCACAAAACAACAACAAAAAATTGATTTTGTATGAAGCATCTATAGATGGGAAAATTTAATGCACTGTGGCCCTGATTATCAAGATAATCATGTTTTTTGGGTGCATCTTAGGATGAGTAGTATGGCAACGCTAAGGGGGAGTAAGAGGTTAGAAACCAGGGAGCTAATTTTCTGAGAGAGTGCACTGTTTCAAATTGTATTTCAGGAGCGTTAACAGCATCTGACCTCAGTGTTATCTTAAGTACTGCGCCAACTGTCTGTCAGGTTCTGGTCACCTCTGCAAAACCACAGTTTTTGCCGTAGTGTTAAAGGTGAGAAAGGGTCCTACCTTGTGTATGTGGCAAGAACACAAGAGTTTTTTTACTTAGATCATTTTAGGTGGCATTTTATTAGCAAATTATCTTCTTGTAAATTGAGGACAACTTCCAGTGCCACAAGTGAAAGCCCATCTTTACAAAATCATGGCTAACTACATGTATATCAGTTCTGTGAATCATGGGGAAGGGGGTTAAAAAATAATTCCCAAACCCAACCCCAAGCTATTTCTCAGAGTGATTCACCATGAGTACAGTGAGCAAGAGCAAATCTGCAGGTTAGTCCCCTCATCTTTCAGGCCTGCCTTGAGAAAACTTACTGTTACATAACTCATGGCAAGGCTGGATAATGGCTTACCCATCAGAAAAACATAAAATATCACATGCTTCTGTGAAGCTTTGGCAAGCTCCCCTTGCCTGTGTGTTTTATGTTCTGTTCACTAAGGAGCTCATGTAACCAGACATGATACCACACCCTGGAGTCTGAGGTTACCAATGTAGCAAGCAAATGGCTGTCAGAGTGCAGGCATTGTATTCAAAACCATGTAACAACCGAAAAAGACCCCAACCGGAACAAACGAGAAACAATCACCCAAACTCATGACTTCTAGCACAGTGTGCTAAGGATATTTTTCAAGGGGACTGTTTTCCAGCTAAGAGAACTAGAAGATATATAAAAACCCCAAATCAATATACTTTGCGCAAGGCTAAACTGAACTTTGATATTTGCCTTTAACCCTTGCACTAAGTCCTCTCGCTAACTTCAGTTGCATACTGACCTCTCCGCATGGCTTGTTATCTCTTAAATGTGAAGCATGCTTACAGTGGGGTCACTTTAACACTCAGGGGTTTTTGAGGATAAAATATATTTGCTAAGTATTGCATATTTAACAAGAAATAGAATCATGAAGTGGTCTTAAAATACTTTTGATAGCATAGAAATAGCTAAGAGTTCCCACTAGGAGAGTATTCCTTAGGTCACAGTTCTTATTTTGATCATGGTACATATGGAAAAATCATCATCATCATCATCATCATCATCATCATCATCATCATCATCATCATCATCATATGTTCACAAAAGCTGTAATTTACTGGAGCAATTGTATCAGGCTGGCACATTCTGTGTTCAGTCAGACCTCTCATCTAGGACTGTGTACGTTTTCCGTGGTCTTGGTTGGTGTGCAAGAAACATTGTGAACAGGATGGTCAGAGTGAGACACCCACATGAGATTGCTCAGAAAAAGCAGCACGTATTTCCTAACAAGTTCAGAAAAGGTCTGGAGTAGAAAAGGCAGAGCTCTAGCCTACCTTTCCAAGAATTTTTAATGTCAAGTGAAGCCTGGAGCTAGAAAAACATTTCCATACCAGTCAGTCTGTTATATGCATAAAGCTGGTATTTTACAGGGCATTAAATATTTTTGCCATATTTGAAGTAATTTTCTCTTGTTGGTGCCAATTCAAATACATGCTGCATTTTCGGATCTTTGTTGCTTACTCCTGACTAGCTCCCTGTTCATAGCTTTCCTTCTCCCAGCCTGCAGTTCTCAGGGGCATCTCATTTTTTACTTTTTTTTCCTTTTGATATTTCACTAATTTGTTTTCCATAACATCTAATCCTTTTCAAGTTATTGGCTTCATCTGTTCTAGTCTGTAGTCACTTTTCATCACTCCCATTCATTTATTGTTTTTTCTTATCAAATTTGTTTCATATTTTTGCTTAAACTCTCTCATTTCGTATTTTTCTACTCTAAGGAAAATACAGTCAGGAGATAAAAGGGCACTTCTGTCTCATACATTCCTTTCCCAGGAGACCAGGATTGTTCCCATCAGGGCCAGATCTGACTTATTCCTTGCTGAAGTCAGTAATATACCAAATTTCAAGCCCAGTTTTTAATTCCTGAAGCAGAAGGAACACATCTCACGTATGATTTTTTGTAATTATCTAAGAATTTGTATGAGATGGTAATCTTATATAATTAGTTGGTTAGTGATTGATTAATGAGGGTAAAGGAAAACTAATGCAAGCTAAGGGATGATCTAGAGAAGTAATAGCCAAGAAAGCTCTTGCCAAATAGTTGTTATTTCTCTGGTGTCCACATGGACACTTGCCTTCTAATTTCATTATGTTTTGGATGGAAGCTATTTTACTACTGTGGAGATTTTGGAGCTGTGGTGCAAGCTGATTTTTATTTTAACCAACTGAAATGGACAGCTTAGTGTTCCTAATCTTGCCCTCAGAAGGGCCAAAACATTTAAATTTTAAATTCATCAAACTTCATCTCTGCATTTATACTGAAACAAATGTGCCTGAACACACACAGTAACTTCCCTTATTTATGCAAATTTAAGCACAAAAGCTTGAAACATTCAGCCAAAACCCCCTCAATACTAACATGAAACCCTTCAGCTTTTCATTCTTTCTCTGAGTCAAATTCTTCTGTGCTATGGGAAAAAGTGAAAACTATAAGGACTCCCTCTTCAAAACTATGCAGAAGGCAGGTGTAATGTAATCTCTTTTTGGGCAGTCACTACTGCAGTCTTAGTAGTAACATGAAACATTTTCAGAACAGAAAGGATTGGAGTTTTATTGGCACGACTGCACATCCACACACAAGGACTCCCTTGTAAACTTCAGTGTCTTTTCTGGGAAATATGGGACATCTGCAGATGTTTTAAAGAGCGTTGACAGAAGAAGGTTGTTGCTTAAACCTCATTTATAATATGGAAGTGGCAGGTTCTGTAATAAGTTCAACAGTAGACAAAATGTTCTAATTTGTGCTGATCCTTTTCTCTTCTTGAATTCAAGGAGGGATGATAGTACTCATAACTTTAAGATGAATCCTGAAATAGAGTTTGGCGGGGGGGGGAATACATTTCACTCTAATTTGTGTCGCAAGCCTAGGGAGATGATTAAGATTTTAATGGACATAAAGGATCAAAATTCATAGGTAATTAAAAGAATCCTGTTGCATCTGGTTCTGACTTTAGGCACATAGAAGCTTTCTGATCAAAATATCTCCCAGAATATGTGTTTTCTAAAATATAACCAAAGACTGTGTTTGTGTTAACAGAGGTACTTCCCTTTAGAGGTGCTGAAAGCCCCTTGGACTTGAAGAATATCCTGAATTTTCACTATCTTCAGCAAGAGAAGAAAGTACTCAGCACCAGGTAGGAAGTAAAAGAGACCTGATTTACTGGTCTCAAAAAACCTCAAGGTACCTCAAGATATATCAAAGGGCCTTGCATTTTGAAGTCTTGAAAGTCCTCGGAAATTCAAAATGAGGTTTCATTTATCATTATGTAAAAACTCTTAGAAACATGCCTGTCATCAAGCCCTGAATTAAATGTATCTTTTGATAATCTGATTGTATCCATATTACATTACTGTCTTGGCCTTACATGTGTTCATGATGCTGCCAAGAATTCCTTTTATTTCCCCTACATACTTTAATGTAATAGCCTATGTTAGCAGAAGGGTGATGATTGGGGTATGGGGCCTAAAATTACTGAATTTTGCCCTTTCTACTCTTTTTACCTTGTATATGTAACACAATTACTATCACTGCTGACATTTATAGTACTTATGGTGCACTGCTCCAGATACTGGAAAATCTCCAGTGGGGAAACTTGCTGCATATCTGATCCTATTCCTAGTAAAGGATGTGGAATCACACCAACATAAATACTGATACAAGTTCTCTCAAATAAGGGCATCTGACAGACAGCAAGTATTTCTTTTGTTTGTGGATGGAAGAAAAGCTCAAGAGGATGTTAGGATTTCTGAACCTAAATTTGGCTGTGTCTCTTCAAGAATTATCTGTCACAAAGTGTGGATTATGCACCAGGTATAAATAGGTGCACCAACCTTTAAGAGCCTGGAATAGAGTAGCACAAAACATATTTAGAGTGCTGTCAATTAGTCAGCTAATGACAAAACATGTTTAGTTGTTACCAAAACTCTTTTGGTTGTAGCTTAGCTAAGAGGCAGTTAATCCACCAGCAGTTCTATAGTTTATCTTTACTGTGTAACATAGTTTTTGAGATCCCAAAACAGAAATGGATTTTCAGAAAAGCAGATACATATGATTGAAACCAGAGTGTGGTAAGGAGTTAGCTGGACATAAAGCCCAGTAATCTTATGCTAGTGCGAGAAATAAATACATAACCTAACTACATAAAAAGTGGAAAGTTATATTGTTCAAATTATTATTCTGTTTGGATCAGAAGATGTGATAGTTCTTTAGTAGAGAATGGGAACTGGACACAGATGTTCAGAAGGTCTTGAGCGACCCTTTAAATTTCGCAAGCCAGGATGGAAGGCCCTCTGTCATGTCAGCTCTTGCAACGAGGCAAGAGGAGAGGAGAGAGCAGAACTGAATGATGATGTAAAAAGCTGAAGTCAGTCACAGAGGGAACAGAGCAAGCAGCTGTCTGGCACAGGGGGAAGTCTGTGGTGGTTTCCTTTTTTTTTTTGCCAGCTAGCATGAATGCCTAATGTCAAAGACTGTGAATGAAAGGGTTCTTATCTGTGGCCATTCCAATGTTTCTAAATATGTGAGTAAATAGTAATTAAGGATAAATCTTTAAGATCTGAAAGTGAACTACTGATTCCTTAGTCAGTAGTGATTCTTTAATCAGTAGCCTCTTCATAGTAGAGATAGAGGAGGAAATGTTACTGTCTGACCAAGCCTCTAAATAGAAAAGCTGCTTTTTGCATATCATCACTACTTGGTAAGTATAAACATGGCTTGTTCTCACTTAATTCTTGCCACAGAAGACTTCTCCTTTCCATATGATAGGGTTTATAGCACATGTACAGAAAAACTTGGCACCTGATTTTTGAAATGCAGGTAGCAAGGAACAAGTTTGTTCATTTGTGACCATATGTCTCTAAAACACTTCATAAAGAGGAGAGTGAGATGATTCGCAGTGGCATAACAGAAACCTTTCTTCAAGGTCCTCAGAGAATTCAAAACTACACTGACTGTGTAGCTTAGAATTGTACAGTTTCCTATGGACTGACACTTCTTCCTGAGAGATCACTTTCTCTGGGGTCTTTTCTCCATGTTGTCATGGCAAAGTTCCACATAATATGTGGTTACTGAAAGCCGTCCTCAGATGGTCTTCAGGATTTCCCAGGCAGGCATTCCTGACACTGAACTGGTATTACAGAATAACTAACTTGAGAGCCCAGCTGCAGTTTAAAATAAATTCTGTTCTATCCTTAATGCTTCCAATTTTAACTTTTACACTCAAGTGGTATAAATTATTGTACCAGAGCCTACCAGCTGAGCTTGTTGTCATGCACATTTCTGGCTCTTAAAAAGTTAAGTAAAAAGGTAGCAAAGAGCTATCACAGAACAGCAGGAAACTGTATTTCTCAGAGCTTTACAATGTGCAGGTGTGGAAGCAAAACAAATGAGTTAGGGGGCCAAATAAGGTGGATGAAGTCACCTGTTAGTTTAAAAGAGAAGATGAGTTAGTGCAGCTCTGGGCTGGAGACTGTGCTGGGAAGTGACTGAGCTCTACACTGCCTGAATGAGGAGTGAGAAACCTGTGCTTATCTATGTTTACACCTGACTAGACCACAGGGCAAAATGCAGGACAGGCCTCTTTCACACTTTTTCCCCTTGCCCATGTACCTCAAAGTCCAGATGTGTCCTGACCTTTGGTCTGTGTGTGATGTGTCTGGAAGGGAACCAAAGAGAGCTGGAGCTCTGGTGTTCTGCTGTCTGGGTTGTGCCATGGGCTGGTGGGGATGTAAACAAGGGTGGGGAAGGAGAAATCTTTCCTCAGCCTCCAATCTCCTCTCAGGAAGGTGGGAAGCCCAAACACCAAAAACATGGCAGCATTGTCTTTTGGAATAGACTGAACATGTGAAAAATCACTGTCCTAATGATAAACACTGTAATAAATATTGGCAAGACATGAATCCAGCCTCTGCAAAAATGTCTTTTTTTTTTCAGCTCAAATCACATTTTTCTTTAGCACATCTTTTTAAAGTTTGTTATCCTTCATCCCTCTCTAGATTGCCAGCCATATGGTGAAAGAAATGGCTCTTAGAACTGTTTTCTGTAGAACTGTAGTAGACATGAATACCAAACAACTTCACAAAACCACCAAATATTTGGCAAACTTCTAGTCTACTGTAATTTTTAAAAAATGCTCAAGACAAATGTTTATGTTGAAGGGGGAAAAATCTCCAGGATAAAGCTGTCAATTAATGGATAATTTCAGCTTTCCTATATAAACCTGTTCCATAAGTCATACTTCATAAAGAGTGAATACTTTTCTAATTAAACTTTTCTGAACCTTAAAAAGCATTTGAATTGTGAGTGGATGCTGCTCTGGCTTTTTTGGCATATTACATACAGGACGTCTGGCCAATTCTCCAGTCTTCTCTCAGATATGTTACTGATCCAAAATATTTTCACCAGACACCCTGAAATGGAATCACAAGTTTGCCAATTTCCATTTTGTGTATCTTCCTTAGAAAACTGAAAATTACAGCTCATGTGAACTGGTGATTTGATTGCTTAATGTCCAGACTTAGCTCACTGGAACAAAATAACAACAAGGGTGCTGAAGATGGTGCTTGATCTTTGTGAGACAAAATTGCTTTAAAAAAAGTCAACTAATTTCCAGTTCAGAAGTTAGATCAGGGAAAATTGGTGGTCTCAAAACACTGATGAAGTACAGATCAACAATTACAGCACAACTTCTTCAGCAAATTTACTACATTATTATACTGACATTTCCCTGAACCTGCCAGGTCTCCAAAGAAAAAGAGCAATTTTCGGTATCTTTACACTGTGTAGTTTTCAATTTTCTCAATTCTCTGATCTTCAAGTCAGCACTTTTTTTGAGAAACAGGTAAGTCAGAAGAAAATTCTCAACAAAGGTCTCATATTCTGATTTCCTTGGACTTTACAGCAAGATTTCACATGCTTTTGAAACTGCCAAACAAGAAAAATGTGTGTTATAGTATTACAGAAGATAACATAGTCCAACCTGGAGTTTTTCCTCCTACCCAGTGCTGTGAGAGCTTAAGCAATGTTATTTCACTAGGCCAGGAAGTCTAGGCAGAACTTCATTAAAATACAGCTGAATGACCTGCTACATGAACTGAGCTCCAGAAGAATGTACTTGGGAGTTTGATAGTGCTAATGGTCCTGCAAGCTGATTCATTCTTCACTAAAGCCTAAGCCTGTGGCTTAAAAATCTCTTGTCATCTAGAGAGGGATAACTTTTCCTAGATGCCCCATAAAGTGTCTGGTCCTCATATTCGAAAGTTCTACCCTGGTTCAAGTAAAAGTCTTAAATTCCTTACTATTGTCCTGACACACACTCCCCCCCCGCCATTTTATTCAAGACAAATGCTGATCCACCACCCCAGCCCATGCTTGTTCCAAGCTGAGCGTGTGTGTTGGGGCCACCTCTTCTCCTTCCAGAAAATCTTGTGGGTGAAAGGAATATGGAAAATGGGAGAGAGCTGTGGCTTTAGTACTGAATCCCACAGGATGTATAATGCTATGGTAATGTTACTCCGGAGGATGAAGACCCAGTTGATGTTGCCCGAAGAACTCCAAGAAGCTGGTAGAGATTACAGCTAGGCCAAGTCCAGCACTACAGGTATGGTCACCCAGATGTACAGGATATTTAGACCTGAAGCCCAAGGATGGGACTATTTTAGGAACAAGTTCAGATGTGCAGAACTGGGGAGTGAAGTCATAGCCATTTAGAAGGATACCATGATGTTACCAAAGCTCAGAAGTTCCCTAATTCAGACTTTGCCTGAGATACTTTGTCCAAACACATGTTTTGACCTTGAAGGTGCTCCAAATCCCATGTAACTATAGTCAGTGAGAATTTCAGGTGCTGGATCTTCTAGGAAAATCTCAGCTAGGCAGACCAGCTGCAATTTGCAGGAAGTGATATGAGAAGAAATACACATAGAGCCAAAAGGTGTATCAGATCAGGAGGGCACTGTCTGGGCTGGTGTATGGTAATGGTATAGCTGCCTCTGATATTCCTGAAATCTTGCACCAGCCCAGCTCTTCTCAAAGCCTGAAAACCTTTTCTCAATCCTCACTTAGTGAAATGTAGCCATCCCACCAGGAAGCTCCAGCAGGAGTTGATAGGGAGTGTATGGGCTATTTCCAGTCAAGGATATACAAATATGGTCTGAATAGTAAGCTTTACATAGTGAATATTATACTTGAAGGAGAATAATATGATGTCTAGTGAAGGCGGGACTGCAAACCCATGGTCAATCATCCAGAATTGTAAAAGAAGGCTATCTTTTATAGTAGTGTGTATCAATTTATAAATATCATCAGAGGGTTAAAGTAACTTCTTACAGACAGGTCATAAAAATAAAGGAACCCTGAGGAGTTCCAGGAGTAGCTTTAGCGATGGGAACATAGTACTTTTATTTGTAATTGGATACAATCGATCATTAGCACAGCAGCCTCTTCATTTTGTGCAGTATAAAATGGGAGAGAACAGTGTCACTTCTAGCTGTGTCATCCCAGCAAATGCTCCATGTTCAAGAAAGGGTTTCAGTCATAAAGAACTGCCAGCTCAACGAGTTTCACTGAGGTAAAATAAGACATTACTTTAAAATGTTAAAAGCTGTTCTTTCCAAATCATGATCTGGAGAGCACTAGCATGCTCCGCATTCAGGACAAAAACAAGACGAATATCTAGTGTCCAACTTTCACCCCTTTTTTCTGCCATCATGAATTTCTGGAAGGTGAGTGAACACCAAATAATGAAAGTATGGGCAGTTTCTTTATCTACTTCCAAGTGGCCTGGTTCTGTTCCAGCCAGTGAACTCTTGCTCATTGAGACAGATTCTTTAGCCCTGCTACTTTGAGATGACAGCTTGTATCCCTCTTTGCACAGTTATCAGTGCATGCATGACAGTGGAGGGTCTTGCCATGCTCCTATCCTGGCCAGCCTCCCAAGCTGCATTTCCTTCTCCTCACGTGACTGGTGCACACAGGCAGGATTAAGCTGCCTGATAGAAAACCTGAGATGATTATGGAGGTTTATTACAGAGTTCCCATCTGGAGGCTTGCAGCTGCTAGGAAGGATTGCTGCACCTCAGGAGGCTCACATTGCCTTTACAGAGGTGTTTCATAAGTAAAAGTATCAGGGATGTTTTAATCCAAACCAGATTATTCCTCTCCCACATCACAGAAGAGGCAGATTGTCCTTTCATCCTGCAGGGTTGTTTCTGCTGCCTTGGAGCTGCACAGAGGCCTGAGCTGGGGCTGAGTGCCCGCAGAGTGCTGGGACCAGAGAGAACAATGAGCCCCACCACTGCCTGCACCCCACCACTGGCCTTCTTCTGTTGCCGCCTGGGCTGCCAGTATTGTCTGGATTGGCTGTCCTAGTACTGTGCTTCTTGTGTGCTGTCAGAGGGGAAATTGCACATTATGGGGAGTGCAGATGAGATTTGGTGACCCTAAACCACCAAAGAGAGGATTTTAAAGGGTTTTTAAAGCCAGAGCTTCCAAGTGCACAGTCTGAAGTTAAGCATTTAAATCTGTGTTTAGGCATCAAAATAAACAGGGGTCTGGTTTTAAAAAGTTGTGGAACAACTTGAGTTTTTCACACTATTCCCTGGAGCCTGCAATTTGTTCATTTCTGGCAGCCTCTTTAGATCTTAAGGAATGAATTGCAGTCCCAGCAATCTGGGGAAGACTGAGAGCATCCCTCAAAACGTTGCTGAGTAAAGAACTGAGGACAGAAATCCAGAAAAAACTGAAGCCTATAGTCTCAAACACAGCAGGAAACTGGGTGCCTGTGCTCAGGAGCAAGAAAGAAACAAACAAGCAAAGAACTGAAAAAAAAATTAGGTCCTCTCTATTTGTTAACTTCCAGGCCTTATCAGTCTTGCATGGCTTTCCTAAGCACTGTAAATTTCCACGTCACAGTTAGATCCTTGGAGATGAGATTACTGCCTTGGGAGAGGACAGAAGTGGACTCAAACCCCCTGGATCTGTGAGGCTTCTCCTTTAAGCTATTTATAAAAGGGTTCAGTGGGACAGCAGTATTTGAACTTCCCACAATGGGTCTTCCAGCTCTGGTGCCACCCCATAAACTTTAGATGTGTCTTAGGCAGACACTCGGGGAAGCTGCTGATACACTGAGCATACATATAAAGATACTGCAGCCTCGTGGCCTCTGCCATTAATCCTGGCCTCCTGGATGCTGTTCCCAGTCAGGACAGAGGTCACTAATCCTTGCTGGGCTTAGCACTGAAGTGGTTCTAGTTTCTGGCCACTGTAACTGTTAGCTTGATGTGCTTCCATTCACTGCTCCCATTTCTGCATCATGGGTTTCCAGGGATATTGGGTGTTGCACTAAGTCTAGCACCGTGGTTTTAACTATTCCCCAAAACTGCAATAAAAATGAAACAATCCAGCCAATACTTTGATGTCTTTTTCTTACTAAATCCATGAAAACATGGCTCTTACCACCACTGGAAGTTTTCCCAACAGCTTTCCTGACAAAAAGAAATATTTACTTGACTAACAATGTCATCTTTTTAAAAAAGCGTTTCATAAAAAATGTGAGAAATAAATGTATTTTCCCATCAGTGTAATTTCTAGGTGGCTAGATATGACCTTTGCCTGCATGAAGCAGGTTCATGAACACTGTAAGAAATGTGGAATTAATGCATTTATTGATCAAAAATATATAAAAGGAAGGACTCTTTTCTAATGGGCCAAAAAAGGCTTGAGAGGCAGACAAAGCAAATAATTCCACTCATTCCTTCAACTCAAAAGATAGACATTGTGCTGAACAGAAAGTTCTCCATAAATATTTCAGGTTAATGGCTTTGCACCATTCACTCTGGTATAGGCTCCCCAGTGCTCATTGCCTTTATGTTTTTAATTGATACTATGAGTTATTGATAGTTCTATTCTCCATAAGGTGCTACACCACAGCCCACAGTATTTGGCCATTTATTTTAGCCTTGAAAGAGAAAGGATGACAACTCTAAGAGAATGTACTACAACAGCCCCAACATACACACCCACAAAGACAAATCTGGATAATAATAATCATGTGAGACATTGGTATAACTTTTGCTCTGTAACTGATAAGAGGACTTCAGAAGAATATCCATGAAGAGGATATAAATGAAATCACTTTTGGTAACTATTTGTGCTGCAGAAAGGGCCACTTAGGAATCTTATTTTAACAGATCTCCTAAAAAACCATGGAAGCAGCCTGGCCATGATAAAAATACATGTCAGAGAAGGAAAATAGGAAGGTTATTTTACAGAGAGATGTAAGTCTTAGACCTTCAAAGTTTTTAATCTGGAGAGAATCTTGACAAAGTCATCCTGAAAGGATATGCCAAAACTAGTAGTAAAATCCTGATCTCACAGTCCCCATGCCAACACTGTACATCCCATATTTTACATTCTCTTATGCATTTAGAGTGTGTGGCTTCTGATTATTACCTTGCTGGTAACTGGGCACTTGAAAACTCAGTAGAGAGAAGGTAGTCAGGCAATCACTTCTCTAAACATATTAAGAGAGCTTGTTAAAGACCTGGAAGTGATGATGAAGTCAATGTCTTACTTGAAACAATTCTGAAAGAAGCTTCCCATGGCAGTTATTTTCTTCTCACTACTTTCAAGCACAGCAGTTCTCAACTGGTTTCTGAAAACCCTCCACAAAAGGGTTTTTGTCTTGTAGTTTTTAATTTCAATTGTCACTTTTGCAAGAACTCAAGAATGAGTGACTTCTGAATATGAGAATATGTACTTATATGATGTTAAAATTATAGCTAACTCTACCAGAACCACTGTTTCTATTGCCGCTATGAAGGAAGTGTGTTAAAATCCATTGATCAAAAAACTCACGTCTGCCCATAGCTGTTACTATAAAGGCCAGCTATCCTGGAATCACCATCCTTGAAATCCAGCTTTGATGAAGGGGATTTCAGGCAGCAATGCTCCTTTCAGAGGAGCTCCTCTCATCTGCATAGGCCCTTTTTTCTCCAGAGTTGTTTTAACAGAGCCAGCATTTTTCATGTGACAGCTGCCAGATAGCATGCTAGTGACATCTTAATAGATTTAGATCAGCTAAGCAAGGGGGTTATGGGCATAACATGTTTGATGTTGTTCCACACAAATTCTGGAATACGGCTAAAATTCTGTATTTTCCTAAACTAGCCTTAGCTGCTTGTGTCAGACATTAATGGGTTCTCTGCAAAATCTTTCTGATTGTTTTCTGTTTGTCATCTGGCGTTATCTTGAGGTATTAGCAATACCTATCTTGTCTATAATGCGTTAATCAGCGGGCCTTGTGGTCATCAGCTGAGAGGCCAGTGTCATTTGCTTGGAGAAATGGAGAGGTTCTGTGCATGAAGCAGCTGCGCATCCCATGATGAAGACAGAGTTTCAGTATTTTGTTTTAATAAAGTTTGAACCATCCTTTTTGTCCATTGGAAGGAGACAGAGTTTCTGTGTGGAAAATTTAAGAGATGGCATATGATTAAAGGCTGCAGTAGAATGTCTGTGTTCAGGAGAGCCACATTCATGGTGATCAAGCAGCAGTTGATTCTGATATTCCCTCACATTTTAGTGTTTGTTATTGCCTTAATAGTTTTGTTTCTACATATTTTCTTTAATCAAAAGTTCTACATACATTCTGTGCCATGTTTTCTTAGTTTAAATGCACTAAAGTGAATTATCACAGCATAAAACCGGAAAAATAAACATATTTTTGTTTTGGTATGAACAAGTGATAGATCAGCAGTTTAAACTCAGAGTAAGTTTCAAAATATCATTTGGTTCTAAGTGCAAAGTACCACTGAGATCTGGAGACTTCTGATAGCTGCAGACATAACATTTTCATAGCATGAAGTATCTCTTCATAGAAACTCCAGTTCGGAAAAATGTTACATGTGTTTAAATCCCACAGAAGACAAAGCACATCCTTTTCTGAACAAGGGCCAGAAAAACAGTCTCATTCCCTCTTGTGCTTCCATTCACAATCGCATAATGTCTCTGTACCAACTCAAAACATTGTATACATGGAAAAGTATGTGTTTCATTGCAGGCAGTTATGCAGTGGTTCTGTCCATTCTAAAATAAATTAATCGTTCTGTCTACATTTGTTCTTCATTTCATCTCCTTCTCCCATCTGTTCTCTTCTTCTCTGTCTTCCAGCTCACTCTGTTTTAGCAGTTTCTCAGTTCAACTGAGATCAGAAGTTGGCTCACCATGTGTTTGTAAATGTTGTGGTATGTCTTAACAAGGTTTTGTTCAAAGGTTTGGGTTTTTTTCTTTTAAAAATATCTTTCTTTTTAAAATCTCTTTTTAAGAAAATGGATGCAATACCCAGGCCTTTGTTCTCCCTTTTGTGGAAAGTCATAAGGTTTTCCCCTATGGGTGGTCAAATGAGGAAAGCAGTGTTAACAGAAACCCGACTTATGGAGCCTTTCTGAGCTGAATAACATGCTCATCTTCCAGTTTTGGGCAAGACCTACTTAATTGCCAGCCACATTTAGGGAGCAGAATGTGGGATGTTTGTGAGGCAGGACTTGGAGGCCTTATGCCCCTCTCACCTCCTGCCCTAGTGCTCCGTCCCAGAGTGAGCTTTGTACCATATCAAGTGCTTCACATCCACTCTTGAGAGTATGGCCAGGTGCAGCAGGGGTTTTTGTTTCACTTAGGTATACATACTCTATTCATGGAGCTTCAAAGGCAAACACTCATCAAAGTGGATTAAATAGACCAATGTCAATGTTTCGTAATGAAACAAAGCTTCTAAGTGGCTGTTTTAATGATATTTCTGATTCAAACATTCCTGTATGGCTTAACCTGTCTGAAGCACTGGTTTGTGTTGAAGAACCCTTAATAGAGTTAGAGACACTGAGACATGCACAATCCAGCCCTTAACTTAGCTGAGTAAGACAAGCAAGAAGGTAAATATGTCCTTGAAGTGCAGCTGTGGAGGTAGCTGCCAAGTGTGGACAATTCCAAGAACGTAAACAACGGAGTGTGTGAACTGCCGGTTGTAGAACCTTAGCAGGGCAGAGCAGCAGCAGCATCATTTGTATGACAGCCCACTGTCACTCCAGTGATTTGTTTAGATGTGTAAACAAGTCGCTAGTAACCAATCTATTGCTTGCATGTAGAGAAGTAGAAAATGTATATAAGCAGCCTTCTGATCTGTAATAAACGGCATCACCTGACCATATTGGTCTGGTGTATGATGACCCTTATTGATCCTCCGTGACAGGTTTGCTTCTTTTCTTCACCTGCTATGAAGGCATCTTCAACATAAAGAAAAATATAGCAAACCAAATATGTCATTATTCTCTTGGAGCATGATCTAAAGTTTCTGAAGGGAAACTGAAGGGTAGAAACATTTCTGCCCTGCTTGACTGTTCTGGCTAAAAGAATCCTAGTTTGCTGCACATGACATTTGAGAACTGTTGTAGGTTTGTAGAACAACTTGATGTGTTCCCGGACCAAACACATTTGTAACAGCCACTTGGAAAGCCATAACTCTTACTGGCGCATTTGAAAAGCAGAAAGTTTTCCAGTGCAACTGGAGGATCCAATTCTGCTCTTCATGCTGCCACCAAAACATGAGAAAAACTCCACTTAAAATCAGCAACATTTTTGCTCTGGAGTAATATAAAAATCAGAAATCAGTTCTGAGACATAACACTTCTCAGTTTTAACAATAAAACCAGGGAAAAAAAAGCTTGAATTTTACAACCCTTGTGTTTCTTGCCTGATCCCACTGACTCTCCCTTCAGCCACCTGTCCCTCAATTCATCCAGTCTCTCACAGACACCCAGCACTGGTTTCAGTCTGTCAGTCTTTCCCAAAGACAGCAAAAAGTCCTCCTGGCAGGAGTTCCCCTTCCCCTGCCAAATTTTGTATACATTCTTTAAAGTATTAAACAATCTGTGTACAAGAAATGGCCTGATTTTTTCATATGTGGGCAAAACTTATTTTCCCTTAACTTTCTTCTTAGAAACAATTGAACCATGACTCTTGAAATTTAAAAAACACATGATTAACAACAGCTTGGAACAAACACCAGGCATGGAAAATTCAACTGAACTTGTAAAAGTTTAACTGAGTTATTACAGCATCTTATAACATGAAATGTCAAAAAGTCTCTTAGTAGCAATAGAATAATGGCAAAGTAAATCCAGCATTTGGTTTTGGAGGGTTGATTAGGTAACAGATAACATCACAGGAAGAACTAATGGAAATAAATGAATGGTGGGTAGTAATAGGTAGGACACACAAACTACAGAAGTTGTAGAAAAGTTTAGAAAGCACTTCAGAAAGTTTTTTTAATATATTCTTTTCTAATCATAAGAAATGTTTAGTGGCATATTTAATAACAGTAAGAAAAAATATAAAACACACTGGAATGTTGCAAAGTGGTGATAAAGGGATGAATGCTTTCAAACATCCAACTATTTTCATGGCGAAGGAATAATATCTTGGGTGATCTTTTGACATTGTCATTCCAGTCTGATATTTTTGTAAACCAGGCTAATACATGGCAGTCAACTCTGTGGCAGCTGCTCCAATTGCAATGAAATTAGGTCCCATTCCTCCTATCCATGCCAAAGAAAACTCAACATTGGAGGAAACAAAACTATGTGGAAATCGACTTTCCTATGTGTTGCAGTGTATGGGTGTTAGATATGAATGGCACATTGAATAGCATTCTAGTGCACATCTAGACCATGGCACAGATGAAACTTTCTAAAACCCTCTCTTGCACTTGGTTTTTCCATCTATTTCACCCACAGTCAATGCATCCTCTTTTCTACTGCTGAAAAATGAAGCGTAGATTCAGTTTCTTTTCTCCCTAAAATGAGTTTTGCATCAGAGCAAAAAATAGCTAATATTCACTGTGATGAACAGGCTCTAGCTGAAGTTCTTTGCCTAGCAGCTTACAGGTGGTCTTTCCTTCTGAGGAGCAAAGAGTGTTAACAGCAAAGATGGAGTAACCATTTACTGTCATATTCTATTCCTATACCCACACAGTGGCTTATGAAAGGTCATCAGTCCCTGAGGGTGTCAGCACAGAACCTACCAAAACCACTGAAAGTCCCTGTCTCTTGGGACCTGCTCTTGTCTAGGATTCAACAGTAACTTTACACAGCTTTTTGGTCCCTCTTGTTGTATCTCTGCATTGCAGATATACCTATGGATATACATCTGCATGAATGAGACATCTTAGCCTTCTCATTAGTCAGTTCTCGGGTAGAATAAAATAACCTGGAACTGTTGTACACCTCCTTTCCCACCTATTCTTGGAAAAGCTGCTTGTGTCTTTTGGGGAGCATCAGCCCAGGCTGGTCCCTTCCAACCATTCCATTCTGTCAGCCAAGTTTGCTCCCTTGTCCTGTACTATGAGGTTACCGACACATTTTAGGGATTTATTTTACTAGACAAAAAATAGCAGCTTCCCAAGAGTCTGTGCAGTCAGCTATAAATCCAGCTGGACCTCAGAATAGACACTGGTGCAACTTTCAGCATTTTCAACAGTAATGAGTTAGATTATACAACAATAGAAAAAAAACTATTTTCTTTCATTGAAATAGAAAGGAATAAGTCCCAATCCACACAGGGTTCTTTCCAGGGTTCCACACATATCATTCAGCAACATTGCCTATCTGAAAGTCCTTATGAAAGCTGGAGATTTGTGGTATGCCAAATACAGAACATTCTGACAGAAGTGTAGAAAAGCATATTCCAAAGAAAGGAATGCTTTTATATTTAATTCCCTGAGATTATTTCTTTGGCTTAATTTGTCCTCCAATATACTTTCCCCAAAAGGCTTAATTTGACTTCATACTGTCTCTTTAATATGAAACAGTGGAATGCATAGTAGTATTTTCTCACTTGCCAAGATTTGCTTTTCCAAATATGTGCATTTATTGAATGAGGTAAAACCAAATTGCATTCTGCTTGGGCAGCAGATGTGGCAGAAGTCTTCAGAAATTCCCTGGTAGATGGCTACGACTCAGTGAATCCTACATGGTGTAACATCCAAGATATTGCAGGTAGAGACAATGACACTCCAAGGAGAATTTTTCAATGGAGAAAACTTTTTAAAAAGGGGTTAGTTTTCAGTAGTTTGATACATTCCTGACCTTGCCAGATATGACAGAATACATTTCTACTCATCTCCCAACCAAGACATGTTAATTACCTGATGATTTATTTATATTGTAATTATCAGTCAGTGCTGTTATTTTCCACCCTCAGCTGGAAAGCTGCATTTTCTGTGAAATACTGTGAAATATTTTAGTGTTATTTTCAATTTTCATTTCTAATTTTGATGGCAGAGAGATGGTATCCTTTAATGGTGTTTTGCGTTGTATCACAAAAGAAATTGCAAGAAGAATCAGGTGGCCTACACAGTTATGATTGCAAATGCTCGTTATAAGTGATTACTACCATTTCAGGAGCTGCAATTCCGAAGTACTATGCTCTATTTTACCCAGGGACTGTGGCCTTCAGTTTTGGAAAAAAAACCAAAGAGCAGTAAATTTAGAATAAGTAAAAATTGTAATTTTGATTTCTAGCATGGGTTGGTGAGAAATCTTTGTGCTGGTCTCTGCTTAACGAAAAACTATCTTCTCACCAGAAAATTAATGTGTATACATTCCTTCTGTTTCATGTCCTTCTAAACCCAAGGCCTTGCTTTTGGTTCCACTTACATTTGGGTTGTCCTTTAGCAGGCTAATTTAAACAAGTATACGTCTGCTGTGAATGGGTCACATTTGCTGCTGTACACCAGGCGCAGTGAGCATAATCCGGGATAACTTGTTATTTAACACAGATTTACAGCTGCACATTGTCAGCGGTCTCCCCCTCTCAGCTTGCTTGCGCTGCAGCAGTGTTTTTGGAAGTGAAGATCGTGTTCCCCTTGAGGGCTCTGGGAAGGATCAAAGGGTGGCTTGGAAGCTGCAGGAGAAGTGGTGTTAATTGCAAGCAGCCCCAGCTGCGGTTCCACTGGCTTTGCTTTGATTGCAGCGCTGGTGCGAGCAGCCATCCTCCCCTTCCTCCCCGCTGCCGGCTCCTCTCCTGCACCCAGCCCTGGGAGCTTCTGGGTGGCGCTGGGCAGTCACAGTACATGAACCAGACCCAGGGCTCGGCCTGGCTGATGAAATGCTCTGCCACACAAGTACACGCTCTGTCACAGTCGGATGTGTTTCCAAGCTCAGCTCTCCATGCAGACACAAAGTACAGGAGTGTTGCTGGCTTCATGCCGGCTGTGGCATAGGGCAAGAACAAGCTGTGAACACCAGGCTGAGCAGCAGAGCCACAAGCTGGGAGCTGGTAGTGTCAGGTCATTCGGGGTCGGGGAAAGTGGAGGCTGTAAATACTTGCTACAGTTTTGAAACTAGCTAGGAAATGACAAACTGACTTTAATTGCAGACAGTTTGTCTGCATGGAAGATGTGATTATTTGACTAATACAACATATATGAGCAGCCATTCTGGATCAGACCAATGTTTTTACTAGCACTGTATCCTGCCTCCAACACAAGCCAAGAAGTATACAAAGAAAACAGGCATACTCAGTACTTTCCCCAAATATCCTCCTTGCTGCCAGCCACTTGCAGCTCAGGGGTTTCTGAGCTACATATGGTTGAATTTAGCAATCCTCTGTGGGCTTGTCTTCTATGAATTTCTCCTTGAACCCACCTAAAATTTTAATGTTTGCAATGTCCAAAGACAGTTAATGCCTTGATGCAGTAATTTCAGCAAGTCCTTTCTTCTCTGCCTTGGAGAAAATGAGCTGCAGCTCACACTTGGAGTCCTACCAAGACAGATGAGCTAAAACGAGTGGATGGAATTGCCACAGTTTCAAAATATTAAAGAAAACTATTTTTATTTGAAAGAGGTAACTTGTGCAGTCTGTGCATTGAGTAATCTCTTCAAGAACTTAGGAGACCTAGCGCCTTTAGCTGGTGAGCACAGGTTTATCTTTGCAGACTTCAACAGCAGCAAATTGCAGTTGAGTTCAGCTTTGTAAGTGGCCATCAGCTGGCTTGTAACATCTACTTTTGCTGCTGGGGGTGTTCTGGGGAGGGAATTGAAAGCAGTGCTCCCTGCACAGCCATCACAAAATCAGAAAGTGAGCTGCTTAGATTGGCATACGGTGAGTCATTTGTTAGCTAAAGAGTGGCAGAGGTCTCTGGTCAATGATCAAATATTTCAGTATCCAGAATTCAGTGTTTGATTTTTGCTCACTGGATCAAAGCTCTGCCAGCTTAATTTCTGCCAAGGATCCATCAAGCTTTTGTGCTGATTGCATGTTGCGAACAAGCTGTACAAATTCTCCCTGCTGATGCACTTGTCTCTAACAATGGCTATCAACTGGATAGGTATACAGTGCAAGCATAAAACCTGTCTCATTTGGCTTCCAACTTCTGTATGTTGTTCATTTGGTTTATCAGATAGTGGTTGAGGTAGAATCATTAAGGTTGGAAAAGGTACATCTTAAAAATAATGTGTACTAGCTTTCCTTTTGGTGAATTCACATAACAGTCTCAAATCCCAGCTCACAGTAGCAAAAATATGCCCTTCAGAGGCTCATTTGTTTTCTGTTAGAGTGTGTATCTAAGACTGAAAACCAGTATTAATCTACATCTTACCCTTGAGGACAGAAGCTGGAAAAGCTCAGAAATACCAAGTTGATGATTTCTAAGCACGACTGAGCTGTAACATGATGGATGTGCATGTACAATGAGTGCCAAAGAGAAGTGTTCTGTAACATGTGTGTTAGAAGATGCTGCGGGTTAGCCCTCGCAGGCAGCACATTCCCAAAGAGATTGCTCACTCACTCTGTCCCAGCAGAATGAGGGAGAGAACTGGGAGGATTAAAGTGAGAAAATTTATGTTTTGAGATAAAGACAGTTTAATAATAAAGGTAGTTGTGTGCACAAGCAAAGCAAAACAGTGAATTCATTCACTACTTTCCATGGATGGGCAGCTGTTGAGCCATCCCAGGAAGGCTGGGCTCCATCTCAGGTGTTGATTGTTGATGACTTAGGAAGGCAAATGCCATCACTACTAATGTCCCCCCATCCTCCTTCTTCACCCAGTTTTTATTGCTAAGCACAACACCTTGTGGTGTGAATGTCCCCATGGTCACTTAGGGTCAGCTGTCCCCGCTGTGGCTCCTCCCAACCTCTTGTACATCCCCAGCCTTGTTGTCAGTGTGAGAAATTGTGCTGCACAAGCACTGCTCAGCAGTGGCTAAAACATCCCTGTGTTCTCATCAGTGTTTTCATCACTAATCCAAAGCATAGCACCATAGGAGCGGCTATGAACAAAATTAACTCTATCCTTTCCAAAACCAATCCAAAGTCTGTATATTCTCTACACACTGTGTTGGGAATACATTGATTTGCATATCCTCACTTAGCGGTTCTAAAACTGTCCAGGATATCAGTATATCTTAAGCATTTTCAATTCTGAAAATGCTTAAATCAATATAGAGATTCAGTCTTCATATTGATTTAAGCATTTTCAGAATTGTATATGTATTTCCAATATGGTATATATGAATTTAATCTGTGTTACATCACATACTTCTGTATGCAATGGCTCCCTACTTTCCTTGTGTAATTAATGTACAACACACTTCATGATACTTCAGAAACCTGTAGTAGAGCTCTCAGTCTGTGCAATAAGGCTGCCAGTGGACTAGGGCACTGGAATAGAACTAAAAAGATACAAGTTCCCTTTTCATCTCTGTTGCTGGAGAATAGCAGGAGTGTTGCTCTCACTGCTCATTTGGCTTTCTGGTATGTGGAATTAGGATAATGAGGGCAACCATGACCCTCAGTGAAATGTATTAATGGAAAATTGAGATAATAAATTTTTCTGCAAGGTTTAACATTGCCAGCTGTTTGTGTATGTGCTCTCTCATCAGTCAGATCTGAGATAACTTCTCAGCTTTGTGGTCCATGTACCTACTCTGACTACATCCTGACTGTCAGGGATACACACTGTCACAACTCCTTTTTTTAAATGCAGGGAACAGTGGGTGCAAGGGGGTCAGAGCCAGGTCACCAGGCTGAACAGTCAAGGAGTGCCAGTGTCTTGGTTTGAAAGACAGGTGTCTGCTAAGGAAGGTGGGAACCTCCCTTAGACAGAGAATGTGACCCCCTTCCCTCTGAATTATTTTAACTTTGGAATCAAGGGCTTTCAGGCAAAGACACGGGAAAAGGAATAACAGTTCTTTACTAGTATCTATAATGAGACAAACAATCAATAACAACAATAGTAACAACAAACAAAACCAAAAACCCGGTGTCAGATGTCCCTGCCAGGCTGCCAGGCACTTTCCCGTTTGGTGCAGTCACGGTCACAGCCAGCAGGGGCGCTGTTGGCTCCCGGCCGGGCAGGGCAGGTGCGATGACTCCTGCGCAGCTGCAGGTGGCGCTGTGGCGCGAGGTCAGGTCTGTGTCATGTGGGTAATGGCGGACGGGCTGGGCAGGGATGGTGTGCAGCAGGACAGGGCTGGGCAGGGAGCTCAGAGCAGGGAGCTGGAGTGGCAGGGTGGGCTCACCCGGGCTAGCCAGCAAAAGGTGGCAGAAACTCCACAGTTGTGGCAGTGTGTTCCGACAGGATGGCTGTGGAGCGGCAGCAGCCAGGCCCCCTCCACAGCAGCTGCAAGTGCAGCCAAGAAGATGTGCATTCCAGCAGGGGAAGAGGGGGTTGGAAACCCATGGTTTTTTTTCCCAAACAGAAGTTCACCCCAGCAAGGAACGAGAAAGCAGTGCAGAGCCAGGTCCTCTCTCTGCAGTTGCCGCAAAAAGGAGGCAGCAGTTTCCACTCTCCCCTTTCCCAAGTCCAGCGAGAAAGTAAAGTTACTGATGGCCAGAACTCTCCTCCCCTCACCACACCCAGCCACATCTTTTGTCTCTTACAAAAGAGCAAATGGTCCTTAAATACCTGGTTGTTGTGGTTTCCTAGCAACAGAATGGGGAAAAAATTCCCCTGAACCTTCAACAGCCAGGACTGAGAAGAGTCCCAGGAACATACCTGATACGGATATTGACTGCTGTGAACAGGCATACCAGCTGCCCATACACATACACATACACATACACATACACATACACATACACATACACATACTGAGTGTACACGCATATTAACACCCTGCTTTTCTTAGTAGCTGGGTTCAGAGATCAAGACCCCTGCATTTTCCCCACTGACTTTATTAAGGGATGAGAAGGGATGCAGTTATAGTTGTCTTTTTCACTGACAGCTGTAGTGGCACTTTCTTATTGTTGAAATACACCTGTCACTCAGAGAATGATACTGGGAAATATCTGACATGCCGTCTTTAGGGTGGCAGTGTCCAAAAGCATCTTAAATCTTGCAGACATGAATGGTACATAGCTGTGGCATAGCTGCTGTGAGCAGCCCTTTGTCTGCAGGGCTGTGCACACAAAATGCCAACATCTCCTGTGCCAGAGAAAACAGCTGTCTTTTTGGTAGAGATCACAGAGTAGGAGAAGTTCTCATAACTTCTGGGACCTGATTCATGCAGATTGTGAACTCTGAAGAGCAGAACTCTTGAAAAGGCACTAAAGTAACTAACACTTTGAATGATGAAAAATAATGATGATGTCCTGAAAGTAAATGTCTTTTCATATTTTGACTGTCCTCAAGGACCACACTTAAATTCTAAAACCTGAACAGCTTTCCACATTCTCTTAATCATAGACCTTTTCTTTCAGTCATACCAACCCACAATGTTGGAAAATATACCAGTTTAAAAATTTTGTATAACTTTAGTCAAAGACTTAATCTTTACCCAGGGAAAAGGAATTTTAAGTTTCTTTTCAGGACACTGTTCTGCCAGGTGAGGTCTGATGAACTCAACACATCAACAGACTGGCAGTAGCCCAAAGATACCCAGAGAGATAAAGGCCACCAATGGAACATCAATGGAACATCAATGGAACATTGGTGGCCATCTCCAAACATCCACCCCAGACGCCACCTCCTACAGAACTGAAGACATCTCGTCTGGAAAGGACTGATAAGAAAATTGAAAAATGAAGATCTAATTTACATCGGAGGCGAGGGGGATTCGGATCCAATGGGAAACTGAACACTGGGGGTTACTCTACTCTGGACCAATGAACTTTGAAACAATGCATCTCTATGAGTTTTGACTGTATAAAATTGGGGGGAAAATCCTGTAAAATCAGTGCATCATGGAATGATTCTCTCTGCACACCCGGGCTATGTGCGGATGAGATGATTTCTGTGGTACACTCTGGCCAGAACAACATCCTGGCCAGATAATAAAGTAATACCTTGACTCTCTAACATTAAAAATGTTGTTGGAGGGTTTTTGTTTTTCCTACAGTTTTGGTGACAACAATATTTCTCTTGTGTTCTTTTGCTTTAAACTGCATTGACCCAAGGTGTAAGACAGGCAATAAGCAATGAACTGCTGGCAGATTTCAGATCCAGTGCCTCTCCAGAGCTAGACATGGAAGCTTCCCAGTGCTCTGTGAGATATTTATGAACTCAGAAATCTCTAAGAATTTACAGAATGAGTCTATGACCAAAAAAAAAAAAAAGCAATTTCATGGTTTTTTTTCTTTTAGAAGTTTCTAAACTGTGGTAACTGCAGATTCTATCTCTGTTTTTCTCTGTTTGAGATTCATAGTATCTCTAGATAGGAGAATAAGAAAATTCCATATCCTCAGCATACTTCCAGTACATTTTTCTTTAAAATAAAAAATAATCTTTGTTCAAGCATATAGAATACTTGACATTCGGCCTGGTAAGATATAGATTCTAGCTGTACCTCACATAAATGTATCTCAAGATAACTCACATAAGGTTGACAACTTCTGAATACAGTTGGAAGAATAAAGGCATTTTTTCTTTGTGCCTGAGTGGAAAAAGTTGGAGAAATATTATTTAGATTCAATTCGGAGGGCTCAGAAAATAGAAACAACAGACAGGTGTTTTTGGACAGCTCTAAATATTTAATTGACTCTGAAATAAAACATTTTAATCCTTTTTTTGTCTTTATCATTGCTTTTTTAATAAGCTTTTTGTGCTTCCTTACTTGTAAGGTAGGTCTTTCTAATGGAAAAAGGACATTTTAAAACCAGAAGTAAAAATGTTAAAGCAGACCACTCTGGCTCTCTGTAGAAAAATATTTCATATAAGGAGAATGGGAGAAATTGCCTTTTAGTCTTCAAAATTCTTTCAGTTGATCTTGGCACAAATGCTGGTCTGCTTCATTGCCTCCAGAGCTCCATTTCTTCTACCACATCTACTGCTCACCAGGAGAAAAAACAAAACCCCAAACAAAACAACAACAAAAAAAACCAAACCAAACCAAACCAAACCAAACCAAACCAAACCACCAAAACCCGCCCCCCCAAAAAAAGGCACCTAACCCTATTCAAAATAAAAGCATCCAAATTGATGCCAGGAAGCCCTTTTTGCCTTAGCAGGATGTTCTGAAAACCTGCTTGTACAGGCACACAGTGATGTGTGGTCTACACACTATAGTGATGTAGATTCCCTACAGCCATTGCTTCCTCTTGGCCTCGAGCCCCAGCTGCCTTGGAGCAAACCTGCAGCACTCCTGCACACATGCTCCATGGCAAGACTCAAAGGGTCCAAGCAGCTTCTCTAAAACTACTCAAGTGTTTGTGCAGGGGCAGGCAGCTGCTGCCTTGCACACAGGGTCCACAGAAGAGCTTTACCAGAGGTTTGTACCATGGCTGAGAGCATCAGCTACTCTGACCCAGTACCCACCTATCCACTGAAGTCAATGGCTTTGAATTAAACGCAGTGAAGGGAAGCACAGTAGGGCAATAATGAGCTCCAAAAGAAGCCAGTCTTGGACTTAAGGCAATAGTGAATGTTTTGCATGAGGAATACATCAGCATTTCTGGGAAGATCCGTTACACAGGAAAATTCTAGGGTGACTGGCCCAGCTCTCTAGGACTACTGCCTGTCTGGAGGACAGCCCACAGCCCGTACAACTGGCTACTAGAGCTGAAACAAATGAATCTGCTGTTGTCACTAAATGCTGTATCATGAATGTTTCTTCAGTTCTGAACTTTCAGGTGCAGTACCTAAAATTTCATTATGTTCTTCAGCTACTTTTTGTGGGAAATAGGAGGTGTCTCCTAGACTTACCATATTCATTCTCTCTCATTTCAAGAGTTTGCTCCATTTATGTGAAAAGGAGGAAGTGGATAGGAAGGACAGGGTTTTCCAGAATACTTACTACTTTCCTGAGCCCTTATTAAGCATATGTACATGATGCATCTCCTTCATTTCTTGCCCTAGTATGTGGGTTTTATGCTTCATTGACAGAACATTAAAAACCCCATAGAGAATCAAAAAAGCAGACATGCAGTTTTACTGAAAGAACTGGGAAACAATAATAGTTTTTCTCAAGTCTGATTATCTTCATTTTACTCACCTAAAAAAATGAGAAAACATGTTTTCAAGTGCAATCACTTGGAATCATACTGGATGCAGGATGTGTCATTTGTCTGAGATGTAGAAACTTCTGGATTTACTTAGGAAAACATTTCTTTAAAGAGAGCTCCTCAGAAGAAAGCAATTAAATGTCATTTAGAAAAAAATGCCTATTGCAGCAATGATGCCGGTGATTTTTGTCTTTCCTTTTTATACCCTTTTTATACATTTTTATACCCTTTCCCTTCCCTGGTACCCTCTATACACACTCCTTGTACCCTTCACAACTTCTCCGTGTACTTTTGCCCAACATGTTTATAACTCTTGTAGTCTGATATTTAGCTTAGTTTGGGGTCTTGCAAAGCAAAGAAGACCAAACATTCATACTGTCTCCGAAGCAGAGGCTCCAACTTTGGGTGGAGCCTTCTCTCTGTAACATGTTTTTGTAAACTCGGCTGTAGTCTCATTTGGGGGGTTAATTAGAATAGGGGGACAATTACTTCATTTATTAAGTTTCTTATTGGGGTATTTTAGGTAGATAGGCTAATTTTGTGAGATCCATAAAAATTTGGTACGCATTGTACGCAGTGTGGTTGCTCTCTCATGCTTCTCAGCATGTTTCCACATTTGACAAGTTGAGCACTTAAGATCCTATTAAACTGAGGTAAATTCCCTTTTCCCTTTACTGCTGTGTCTGCTTCATAGTTTTACCAGCTTTTTAAGGCATCAGCATAAATTATGAAATTCGATTGCAAAATGTATAGCTTTCTCTCCTGCATTTTTTTTTTCTGGTTGGACCTTCTCCACAGACCTGAACAGCAACAGCTAATCATACTGAAATGTGGGAGAGTTTTTAGTGGGTTTGGAAAAATACCTACAAAAAGGACAACTTCTTGTTGCTCAGATCAGACTTACAAAGTTCTGATCTAACTCAAATTCCCAAGGGTGAAAAACAAGTGCAATGGAAGTCCAAAAAAATCAATAGCAGTCTTTCTTTTTACTTCACTGACCTTTAAAAATTACTTTGAGGTTGAAATCCTGCCCACTAACTTCAGTGGTTCTTGGATGAGGTCCACATAAAAGTGTTTACTACTTCCGGAGCATTTCTTCAAAAAGTGGGGAGCTTTCCTGTGCTTGCTACATACAAACTCCATTGGCAAAGTGGAATCAAAACTCAGACAACTTTACATTAGATCAAATGTATTTATTGATGAAGGTACTTTGAGCAGTCCTGCTGAATGCCTGCATCCTTCTTATCAAAATCTTGCAGATATTGAGTGGGTTTTTCCCTGTGCTTGATTCTGCCTAAGGATTTTCTGCCATCCTCCTCCAGGGGCTCTGTGCAGGTACAACTGTACACATCCACAATCTCTGCTTCTCAGAGTCAGGGCTCCCAACTGGATTGGAAAGGTATTGAGATATTTTAAAAGGTTTATACTACCTTGCGACCTGCCTTTTCCTCTTTAGCAGTGGGAGTGAAAACTTGGGTACTTTTCATAACAGCCAATTATCATGTAAAAAACCTGAGAGACTCAAGACACATTTTCTGCCTTAGGTTTAAATAAAGTACTGTCTACCCAGAAACAACTGCAGAGGCAAATATTAGAAAAAAACCCTGTGTGTACCCTTTGCTTAGGTTGGTTCCAACTACAGAAGCTGTAATTTGTCTGGTTTCAATATTGAAGCTTCAGAAAAGTATTAAGGTAGTGAATATGAAAGCAGAAATGTGTCAGCCTCAGCCCTGCACTCACTTGATCCCCATTAGCTGGGACAGCGGTTCATGTGCTTCAAGTGGCTGTGGTTAAAAACGCTTTTATGTCTATCTAAAGTTACTACCAATAATACAGGGCCCTCTACCAGCACTGTCGCAGGGTACAAGTTCTTGGAAGCCGTAATAACAGGATTGTTTCTCTTCCTGCATGTATGATCATTTTAACCTTAATTGTAGCTGTTCATTTATTAAAATAAATAACTCAGGAATATAACAAGTTTTAAATTCCAGCTGTTCAAACAATCCTTTTATTTTCTTTGTGCACATGGTTTTGTGGGTAATTTATCGTATTAATTTTCTTCTTCTCTTTTTTTTTTTTTTTTTTTTTTTAAATACTAAGAAATGTGCAATATATTTTCCAGATATACTTGAGAACTATCTATGGGACCACCACTGGTTCAGTACAGGGCCATAACGAAAAATGGACTTTTCTCTTTCTTTGATAGCACATGAACTATGATACTTACTGATTTCTGATTCTGATAATGATTCACAAAGTATGATTGAGACTGCTACTGTGCAGCTCATTATTCCACCTGTCCCTTTGCTCTTCCCTTTACCTGTCATCTCATTTTCCCTGAACTTTGCTTAAATGCTTAATAGTGTCCACTGTGCCTTCTCCCAAAGGGATACTACTCTTTGTCCTTTGTATACACCAGAGTCCATTTAACAGCCTACTTTGAGATAGGTAGCTCTGCTTCCTATATCAGACAGCTTACAGGGGATAGAGAGGTGGAGATTCAAGGACAATTCTTCCCCATGCTCCTCCAGTGAAGCCAGAGAAGGGCCTCCTCACTTCCTAAAAGAAGAGGCAAGAGGGCAGAGAGGTTCTGGCCTCAAACTGTCCTCCCACACTCTGTCAGTCCTGAGGAGATGCAGGGAAAGGGAGGCAACTTGCAGCAGCAGGGAGAGTCAGCGCTGTTGGCTGGCATCCAGGTATGATTCAGAACACAAGTAACAAAAACGTTCTTAGGAACTGATTCTGGTTTTAAACCTTTCATATACATTATTAAGTCAGACTGGAGGGGCAATAGAATCACTGAATCCAAATGGAGTCTTTAAAAAAGGTCTCTCTTCTGTAGTTTTGTAATCTTGTTATCAGACCATCTCACGTATCAAGGAAAGCTGGTGATTTTGTTGCATTCGGCGATGCAAAACATATAATGAAGCATAGTCCCATTTGTAGAAAGATAAGACATAAAGGAAATAAAGGAAATAGTATTTTATATCTGCTAGGGAAATAGAACTCACAAATATGAATGCCTTGATTTTCATTAGCATTTAAAGTTGGCAGTACGTTTGTCTGGTCCTAAAGTAGATATGGATCACTTTTAAACCCCACTTTAGTGCTGGAGTAGTGTAAAATGTCCCTGTGAATCAAACGAAGGATGGGGTCTTCTGACCATTTATCTTCTGACCACAGGCACTGTAGAACTCTAATGTGGTCAAGAAAGGCTGCAGCTTTTCTGCATGGTGACAGGTGTAAATAATCTGGAGGAGTGCATGTAAGGTCTGCTTCTGTTTACATGTGCATGCCAGTTGCCTAATTCTGACGTGTAAATGCTTCCCATATCCTAAAAATGGCAAAGCCTATATAATTCACCTCAAGTCACCCCAGAATTCTGAATCCAATTAGTGATAGGAGCCAATGAGTTCTGCTTCAGAATTTGTTTCCTTTCAAAAACAAAAAGAAATTTTTTGTAAAGGAGCGGTTGTTCACAGGACTACTGCCTCCTGATTTTCTCTGCATGATGTTCTCCTTCACACAGACTAATTGTCAGCACTTCTGAGTGTGATATCCAGCTTCCAGCATACTACAAGATGCTCATAGGGGAAAGCATACCATTACTATGAAAGATAGTGAGCTGTCCCACAGGAGACACTTGGCAGAAGGAATAGGGAAATAAAGTCAGTTTGAAACTGTAGCTGAACATTTGCAGACTGTTACAAAGCCTGTAAAACAGGAGAAATCCCAGCATGTTTCAGTTATATTGGCTCTCCTGTATCATGAATCCCATGACCTAGGCGTCTATTCCACAGTTCACAAGAAGTAATAGTGGGAGAGAATAGATTAAAATTGAGGAAGAAAAAGCAGCAAAGACAATAGAACCAGATTTCCTAGCTTTTGAATGCTTCATGAAAAGTATTTTAAGCCTTCTATTTAAAGGCGTGTGTGTGTGTGTGTGTGTGTGTGTGTGTGTGTGTGTGTGTGTGTGTGTGTTGTGGGGTCTGTATTTTAGTTCTTCACCTTGGAACAGAAGTTCTTTTTTCTGCTTTTGAAGAACTACTTGGATGGTAATGATGTGGAGTTATGAGACATGTAAATGCTTTTAACCTAAAAAAGCACTAAAATATCCAGATACCAAAATAGGCAGAGGGCTTGTCTGGAAAAAATTTAGAAAGTTGCTCTGAAAAGTGACTAACAAAAGATCCTCTTTCCACTTACACAGTAAATAAACTAGGATGAAAATAATTACTGTCCACAGGTATGGCAAAAATAGCTGATTGCTGTGACAACCATGAACAGATGTATGAGGAAATCTTCCCAGGGTTAGCAAAGCACTGCTTGGGGGCATCAGAAAGCTTTGTAGCCTGGAATGATTGCTGATGTTCTACTGAATACCACACACATTACCAACCACCAGAGAAGTCAGAGGTAGAGTGATTTTGTCTGAATCCCTTCCCCTCACTGCTTTGCACACATCAGCACACATCCAGTCCCATGCAGAACTTTCCAAATTGAAATCACATATTGTGCTTCCCCTGAAATGTGCAAGCCATCTGCCACAACTCTGTTTGGGTTTGAGCCATTTCTTTGTGAATAGGTGCTTATCAGTTTCTCTTGTTATTATTTGTACTTTGAGGTAGGTGATGGGGGAGTCCAAGACCACCAACACTCTCTTTGTCTGACCAGATGCATACAGAATTATTTTCTATAAATAACGGAAGAAGGTTCTGAAAAATGTATTCTTATTTATATTCCCATTGGATTTTTCATTAGTTCTGGCTTGTGTGTTTATTTTTAATGTGTCAAGAAATAATAATAGAGAAGTATTGTAAGTATATTATGGCAAAAGTGCTAATAACATCAAAGAAAATAATCTGTTTTACAAAAATTGTGAAGAATGTGTGTATGATTCACTATAAGTGTGTGCCAGTGTTTTCAGCAAGTGTTTCAAAGTATGCAAAGTACTAGTAAGCAGTATTTGTTTTCCCCTGTGGATAGCTGAGATGGTCATCGATATATGGGAGGCAAAAGGACAGTTTTGTTTTGCTTTCTTTTGGTTTGGTTTGGTTTGGTTTGGTTTGGTTTGGTTTGGTTTGGTTTTGAAGAAAATCCTGCTGAAGAAGTGGCCTTTTTATTCCTTTCACCTACATGAGCTTAAGACTTGGTTTGCTCTCCCATAAAGAATTCCATAGCCAGTAATTCTAATCCCCAAAACACTCTCCCTGAACACTAAGACAAAGCCAAAATGTAATTTTTTTTCACATATTGTCTCAATGGAGCACAGTTGCTCTGTGGGCTGTGGACAGAGAGGTGATCTGATGCACACATCCTTTGAGCATGCATCTACACTATTTTTTCCCCCCAGAAATTATCCTGAACATAATAAAAAAAAAATTGTTATTCCCTCACAAAATTGAAAATGTCTCAATAATTCAATAACCTGAAGTATTATTTTGATACCAGTGTGTCTTGCTTCCTTTTGAAGGTCACAGATTTATGTACATATGTACAAATAAGATGAAAAATCTAATTTGGGATTAGAAGGTACCTGTGGAGCAGGACCACTTTGAAGTTATTTCAGATTGCTCATGACCTTGTCTGGTCCAGTTTTAAATACCTCCAAAAAAAGAGAATCCATAACCTCCTTTGGCATGAAATATAATTTCTTCATGTGCTTCCATTTTTAAATAGGAATCTCCATGGCCAGCTTAGTATTTCCACAGTGAATTTAAGCTTTCATAGCCATTATTAGAAAAATACAATTCAGCTCCTTGTATGATTAATTGAGATTTTCCTTCTGCAGAAGACTTTAGAGCAATGGAGCACGTCAGGTATACCAGTGTTTGTTAAACATAGCAGCAAGATAGGAAGGCAACAGACGCACAACATATAAGCTTAAGTACCACTGGTCAGAGCAGAAACTGCTTTTCCAAAGTCTCTGGAATTTTTAAAGGAAATTGTAATTTGATTTTCACCAGAAAAAATTTAAAGCATTCAATCCATTTGGGACACACTTGCCAGGAATATTTTAGTAAATGAACTTATTTTGTAAAGAAAAGAAATTATTCACAGGAAATTAATTCAGAAGTTTTATCCAGAAACCAGAACCTGAGTTTTAGGTTTGTCCCATGTCTGTAAAACTCTGTCCAGAGAAATAAAATGTTGTATGCTTGCAATGGACAGCAGAGCAAACAAATGACAAACCAAGGCTCAGTAAGTAATGGGCAGATTCAGGAAGATGGCATCCTTCCTGCAAATACCTTTCAAGCAGAAAAAGCAGTGATATGTGCCAGGCTCGATGCTCATAGCAGTTTTTCACACACCTATCTTATCATTGCAGTCTGCAGAACATGTTGTTTTAGAAATTTACAAACCAGATTGGCTGCTGGATAAAAGGATAATCCAGTTTCTCAATGTTTCTTAGGCTTCTTCATTTGCACCACTTCTAACAACAATCCCCAAGAAAATGTCCACTAGATACACAATATTTGTAATGATCTTGTCCCAAATGGAGGCAGTTCCTCTAACAGTGTCCGGAAAGTAAGTGAATTTTACACGATGACCAATCTCAAGTGCAGGCTGCTCTGCTGTACCAAATCACTGTTGTTCACTTTCTTGGAACTGTTTGGCAGCACTTAAAATCACTAAGGTAAATTCTTTTAAAATATATGTCTACCCTTAAAGCCAGATGCCTTGGGAACATGAATGCAGTTCACGGATGTCTGGGAGACAGGAGGAAAGTGTAACTGATACTTTGTTTCCCCATCCCATTTGAAATGTTTTGCTTCTCTAAAGTATGGTATAATTTAAGGAAGAAAGGAAGCACCTTGGTTGAACTCGATGGTCTTAGGGTCTTTTCCAGACTTAATGGTTCTATGACCTCTCCTAATGTAGAGAATGCCACTCACTCCATCAAACAGTCCTTGAAATGAGCATAAAGTATTGGAGTTTTAACTTTTCAGGCATCTGGAAGACTATGTTATTCTTCTTCTCCTTGAACAAGTGTGTTTCTTTCTTGTGAAGACAGCTATGGGAGAATTTGGGGCTTTATATCTTATCCTTAAAAGACGCATGTAAATTTGCCAAAAACCCTCACTGTTGTATTAAAAGCTACAAGAGGAGCAGTAACAATCAGATAAAATTACACAGGTGTTTACCAGAGGCTGGTATGCCTCAGCTCCATCTTTGTTTCTCCGATCCAAACAATGATGTCCTCCTTAATAATCCAAAATAAGAAGCTGAGTGATGGGCAAAGAGGGAAATCAGCAGGAGAAAAGTAACCTGGACCATATTTATATGCTGACCTTAAATCTCTGAACTACCCTCTTAATAAGGTCCTCATAATTAATATAAGCATTAATATTTCATGAACAGCATTTCTATGACTTTTCATTCTTTATATTGTAAAATTCCCCACAATAACCTAAGGTCTGCCCATGTTATCTTTGATATTTCTCTTGGAAAGAGACAGCATTGCTGTGACCAGTCTGGGGCTGCATATATATTAATCAGTGAGTATGTGTGCACTCTTTGGCAAGGTAGCTGCAATTAAATCGTGTTTATAAGCGCAGAGTTCTGCCCACATTCTCTCAGACTCTGTCTTTTACACAGCAGTGTTTGACACCAGTTGAAGGAACTTCATTACCTACCTGTCTTTGAAACTTAGTTAAAATCAATTCACAAAACTCAAGCGATTTAGCTGGGAGGACAGACTCATAGGCAGCACTTCTATGTAAGTCCCATTTCTATGCAAAATTCCCACATTTTGTCAGCTTCTTGGCTTGAAAGAAGGTGGCTGAATTAAGTTCTAGGTATGTCCAGCTGAAGGCATGATTTGGCATCACTGTGTATATAAAAAGTTGTCTTATTTACAGTGGTCTCAAAAGTTGTAATGTTGACCCCACAAATGTCTTTTCTCACTGTCATGACTCTCCTCTTTTCATATTAAATTTCCCTGCCTATGAAATCAGAGCAATATAGAGGAGCAGCAGCTCAAGATTATGACAACCAAGAGCTTATGGACTTCCTTACTAAGATGGTGGGGCATGTATGGGCAAATTAATTCCTGAACAAAAGATTACCCTTCCTGTTCAGGAAATATTTAATGTGAGGTAATATAGTTTTAACAGGAAAAACCTTGAGACATTTTAATTAATATAAGGTTGCCAGCATCTAGAAAAATCTAGTCTGAACCTCCAGGTAGAAAAATCAGTGTCCTCCCTGAGTCTGGGTGCCGTGCACCCAGAACTGCAAAACTTGGAGTGTGTTGGTAGCCTCATGCAGTTTTCCCTTTTCCCCAGGCAGAAAAGTTTAGACAGGTCCAGAAAGGCACCAGGTCTTCAAAAGTAAAGACCTTTAAGTTGTACATTTACTTGTGGCTTGTTTTAAACCCGTCTGCTACATCCTGTAAAACATACTAGGACTGCTGTTACTTCTTTATTGGCTTGTAAAACTTGATCATCTCTCCCAAATCCACAAGAGCACTGTTTACTAAGCTACTATTTCCTATTTTCCAAAAGATACCAGACACCTATAAGGAAAATTTAGTATAGGAAAGTTTGTCAGCTCTTTCTGAAGTTTTAGTTTGAAAGAGGTTGGCAAAGAAGATGCTGTTACCATCAAAATCACTGGTCAGCGCTGAAACAGGCTGTATGTTTGTAATGAGATGATCATTATAATTCGCTTCCCTGAGAACTGCTAGGGTTGTTTCTGATGGGTTGGATCCATATATAATGCATAATGGAGGGTAAGATTCCTGCTAGCAGAGGTTTACCTAATAATTAATAAGGAATTTTATGAGTGGCAAATCCAGGCCAGCTAAATTCATATGCCTTCCCTAGGTTTATCTAATAAAGTGTAAGCTTTCAGACTACTAAAGTACTCATGTGATGGCTGCCAAATTCACTAGTGCTGCTGGATGCACTGCTGGAAAACAGGAAACTCCGTGGCCAAGGAGGTGAGATGCAGCTGTCCCCTGCCCCCAGGAGGGGCAGTCAATGAACAGTCGGCAGAACAGGATGGAAAAGGATGTATCATCTGGACAGCTGACAGAGACCGTGGGTTGATTCTGAACAGAAGATATGATCCAAAGCAGACAGGAATTTAAATTAGTTAGTGAGGGAAAGGGCATTGCTATTCCTACTGTTGGTGACCAGCTGTCCAATGGCAGTAGTTTAGGATTTATCAGCTAATTTGCTAACTCACTGGCATCTAAACTTTCTTTAGGTAACTCCTTTTAGGGCTTCATTGTCAGCCCTTTAAAGAGGGTCTTTGCTGCATTCTGAAGGAAGCTGCAGGAAGCAGAACACAGGCTGAATGTTTTAGCAGCAGAAGGATGTGAAAAGTGTGGGAAATTTTGCCAAATCTTCTTGGCTTTTCTGCACTAAATTTGACTCCTATTTCCTATGTTTTAACCTCTGACGCTGTTTTTTAGGAGCTCTGTATAGCATATATTTGAGTTGCTGAAGAGTCAAACAGTTACAGCAAAAATCTAATGGCTTATTCATCAGATATGTCAGGTTTTCAAGACACCAGTTATTTCTTAGTAACCAGAACTTCTCTTAGCTGCAGCCGTGCATCTCCTGGCCTTAATGTACAGAGACAGCAAACATTCTCACATTCTCAGAAAATGAATGTTTCCATTCTTTTCAATGTGGGTAGAAATGGTGAATAGTCTTCATTAAACTTTAAATTCTCCCAGTCGTCTATGGCATGTCTTTATGGTGAAAGTTCTACTCACCCAAAATAATAATAGTAATTTTTATTCCTTTTAACACTTTTCCTCCCATAGCCCTTCAGAGACTGATAAACTAGATGTAATGAGTGACCACAACTGAAATGCAGCCAATTTTGAGGTGAAACACAGAAGCTACACAATGACAAACAATAACATTTCAAAATAGGTTAGGAGAGGACAGAAGGAGTAATAGTATATGCAAGTGAAAATTCAGGGGGAATGTGAGAATACAAAACAGGAATTTGGTCAGTACATACCGTATTTAAAACTCACACTAAAAATAAGAATTTCAGGGGAGGGTTAGTAGCTGAATGTTCTTTTGAGACTACATTCAGCTTGCTGCCAAGTGCATTCAGCGTGTGATAAAAGCAATTGAAATGTTTGACCAAAATGTGAAACACAGGGAATTTGTTTCACACCACACCCATTAGTAGGAAATTATAACTATTTTTTCTAGTGAGAGTGATTCTATTCAAAATAAGCAGCTACCCAGGAGGAGAAATAGGTGTGGGGAGGATCCATTGAGTTTAAGCCAAGGAGCATTCTGTGTCTGTCGGCACTTTTACTCTGTCACACTTTGTCCACAGAGGGATGTGACATTTATTGACACCAGGGCACACAGTGTCTTGGTGATTTTGTATATTATCCCTCAGGATCCTAAAATGAAAATGAGGTATCCAACCACCCACAGTTTAATTTGCAGCTATTATTGTAAGAGGCCCTGGAGCTAAGGTGTCTCTCAGTAAATTCTGCCTTGTCTGTATTCTCTTATATCCACTTGGGATTTCCCTGCAGTACCTCTCGAGCAACATAAAGAACTCTCTATTCAGCCTGTGAAAACTCCCATCTGCTCAACTGCCTCATGGAAGTTCATTGGTTTCAATTACTTTCAGCAAGGGAATATTGGGCTTTGTAGACCCAACTGTGTTATAAGTCTTTTCCTGGCAATTTTGCTTTATTCACTTTTTGCATTTTTGAGGTAATGCATAGCAGCCCCTGGTGCAGAGGCCCATGGAGCCACCCCCTGTACAAACATCCAGTTCACAGGCCCTGTTGGCCATTTTGTCTGCTCCAATGGACACCTCAAACATCCCACACCGGTGAAAGAACCTGGTAATGGCACCTAAATGATGGCATGAACAGCAAAGTCTTGACTTCGTGTTGAGATGAGATACCCAGGGCTGTACACCCATCTCAGCCTAAGTCTGGTTCAGCAATAGAAGCAGACCTATATCCCAAGAATTTTTCCCTGAACAGCTCACAGTGCTAAGCCCAAATGAAGGCACCACCCCAGGGGGAGCTGCTGCTCAGCAATATCCAATTCCCACATGCCCCCTTTTTTTGAGGGGATCCTGGTAGACACCCTATTAAAGGGAGGATATCTCCAATTCTTACAGTAAATTTCTCTCCTTCTGCTGTCTCCTGGGCTGGAATTGTCTCTGAAAGCTGGAGAAAGAGCTCGAGAGCTGGCCAGAGATGAAGAGTGAACAGGGGAACTCCACTGGTAATGCAGGGCTGAATTTTGCCACATCCAGGCTGTAGACAGAAAAGGGATTTTTAGTTTTGTTCCTCTTCCCCATCATTAGAGAACAGAACTAGATTTTAGAACAACAGAACTGGATTTTTGCATATGTTGCTAGGACGTCTGGAACTAACTTTCAGTAGGAAATAGACCTTTATGTCTTTTTAACTCCCTGATGTTGTTTAGTTCTCATGAAAAAAAGCTGGCTTAGTTTGTAGCCTGAAATTCAGATGGACAGTCCCTGCTGTTAAAATTGTTTTGCTGTTAGTCCAGCTAAAATGTGAAGAAGCAATTCGACATATATTGGACCTTTCTGATAGCCATTTTAATCTCCAAATCCAGATGTTTCAGGCCAAGTTGTTTAGCAGATGGACATGCATTTCACAGAAAAAGCATGTTGTAGTCTGAGTTGTAGGTGTGATGGGAAATATGCTGTGTTGGCATCCAGCTAGCACAAAGGCCGGTTTCATTCTCTGCTGTGTTGACATTTTTCAACTTCTTTTCCACATTTTTTCTGTTTGTTCAGACAACCTGAATCTTGAAGTGATGGAAGGATGCCTGCAACCTCCTGGGTAAACTGGTGCTGTTGGCAGTTCAGCCAAATGCTTTGCTGTAGCTTAAGACTCCACCAGAAATCCAAAGAACTCAAATGTCTGTACACTCCAGCCCAAGCAGACAATGTGTAAATGTTTAGTCTGAGGTATTTTATTATCTTGTTTCTCTTCTATTTGAGAATGAACATTTAACCTGTCCTGGATTTTTAATAATTTTTTCAGCAATGGTTGAAAAATATAATAAAATTAATTTTGTGTCCTCCTAGTCTCAGTGAAAGAATAAAATATTTAAAATTCTCTAGGTTGAGGGAGTGAAAAATTATTGGTATGGGGTCTCCTGTGAAATCCATGGTTTATGTAGAAAAAACTTTAAATATCCTTCAGGCAGAATATTTTCAGAAAGACTTTTTTTTAGCTGTTGAGAACTTTATTCAATATGGACAAGAGAAAACATTCTTCCATTAAATGCTGGAGAGATTTCAATGTATTGAGCAGCTGGGAAACATTATAGATCAAATGAAAACCTTCTGCATTGAATTTTTCATGGTGGTTGGTGATTATTACTTATTACAGCACATGTTAAATTACCTTTGCTCACTCCTGATGATTTAGCTTACATATTCGCTCTTGAGTAGCTGAAAGGCTTCATCAGTGGAATTAATTCTACTTGGAAAGAAGCTCCCAGACTTCAGCATAAGATATGTCTTTCAGTTCAAATATTTCCTGCCTTTCCTGGCAGGAAGTTTTTCTTACAGTGAGATGGCTTGAAAGGAAGATCTCATTGTTATTTCTTGCAGAGATGTGTGGGTGCTATTTTTTAGTTTTACTAGGTGACATAATCATGTCTATCTTAAAATAAATGCTTTTTGAAAACTTAATTTTCACAGACATTTCAGATGAAATCCAGCTGAATCACTGGGCCAGCAGCCACCCCAAATAATTGAGGCCATTAATTTCAGAAGCATGACATCAATGTTCAGTTTGCCCAGGAAGCAGAAGACTCAAGAATAGTCACCCAGATTAGGATGTTGAGTTTCTGTTTAGCTGATTCAATCCACTTAAGGTAATTTAACTCAATGCCATTGTAATTGGAGTACCCAGACACATACCAGGGATCCAGTAAACAAACCTTCATTTGTCCGTCTTTTTCTCCTGAGTTCATCCTCATCTTTTATGGTTGTGGTGACCAGTAGCACCAAAGCTTATGAGCTTCAGACTTATTTGAATGTATATATTATCAAGAGGTGGAGGGAGAGAAGCAGACTCATCGTTTAGTAGATTGCTGTCCTGTAGGTGCTAGTGAAAAGAAAGGATTTTCAGCAGCCTATGTACTTGTAATGTTCACCAAGTTATTTATTCAGTAGTGACTTTGGGACTGGAGATCTGCAATTTGAATCACTCATGGCCTTTCTCCTACTCTTAATCCATGCAAGTTCATTTTGCTGTGAGGTAAGATTTTACAAATATTTCAGCAGCAACAGTTAAGCCTGTGTTTAACAGGATGGACAGAACTGCAACAACTTGTAACAATGAAGTCTTAAAACCAGCACGAAATATTTTAAAGTTTCAACCAAAACAGGATTAAGAACATGAGCTTTTTACTTTTATGATTACAAATAAAAAGGTTCTTCCTTGTTGCTCAAAACCTTTAACCCTCTAAACCCCACTCCTCTTGTCTGTACAAAGCTATCTCCGTTACATACATTAGCATAAACTCAGGGGTGGCTTTAGGACACAGGGTTGTTTCTCAGAGTAGGAAAATTCACAGCACAAATTCTGCACTGTTGGGTGGAAAGAGAAAGTTATTTTACTCTGTTGCTATGTCATATGATGGAGGAGCACCTACATTTAAAGTGGGTACTAAAGCCTTTCTTGTTACCCTAAGTAAATCCATAGTGCTCACTTTTACTGTCAAGATGGATTACATCACTTAATTAGGTAATAATTTATTTAGGTGGTGGCCCAAAGGTCTATTAAAAGCAGTGTGTTCTCCATGTGGCCTTCAAGAGAAAAAAAACTTTAAAAAAATCTAAAATTTGTTAATTTCCCCCCCCAATCTGAGCAAATATTGCAAAATTGGTTTTGTGAATTTTCATTCAAAATTTTTATCTATATGCTTAATACAAAGCAAATCAAGATAGTTCTCTTCTATATTCTACCCAACATATGGACAAACACCCTATAAAGTAAGACTTTGTTTTTCCTGCCTTTATAATCATATCATAGCTTAAAAAAATAATTTCCCCCCTCGCCCCTTAGTTGTAATGGTTTTCCTTGTGGTCTGAGAGTTAGGATATATGGCTGCACATCTGGAAACTTTTTATACTTATCTCCAAGATCTTAGTACAAATGATACTAACAGGCAACCAACCAAGGAAATTATGATGCTTGGACTGTGCCTTTGAAAAGGATGTTTTGAGTGATGCGTGGTTATAATTTTCCGGATTGCATTCAGATGTCAGAACTGGCAGTTGCTTCCCCAAACAGCAGGTGTTCAAGCTGACAGACATGATGGTAATAATAACCAGCATAAAATTTTATGATGAATTCTATATAGTAAAATATCTGTGTTTGACATGCAGAGTCATTAGGTAGTGACAGATTTATTAAATTCCCAGACTGATAAGAACAGAATCTGAATTCAGTCACTGAACTGGGGAAAGTCAGTAGGTGATGAGTATGAATACTCCTTTATTCCTTATAAAAATGACAAAGGCTTTGCCAGTACTATCTCCATATGTTTACCCCATGTCTCTTCCATGTAAACACCCCTGTAAACATCCCTGAGACTCTTACCTGCTCCTTGGGTTGTCTCACTCCAAACTACAGTGAAGAAAATGATCAATAGCATATGAGCTATGCCCCTGGAAAGTTCTGAGGCACAGACATGGGTACTGGAGGCAAATACAGCATTTGATATTTTCTTAACCAGAGTAAGGTTACATCAATGTGTTCAAAACCTTTCGTATTATAGCTCACAAAGAAATGTCATGAGATAGTTTAGAAAGAATAAACACAGTATTTCAATACAAAGTTGGCAGAACAACCACAAAAGAAGCTTTAACAAAAAACAAAACAAAACACCCGAAAAAAAAAAAAGTCTGGGTTTGGTGCCTCTGTTTTTAGGCTGCAGAAAAGACTTGTAACTTATTCTAAACTCCTGGACAATCCTTCTGACAGACCTGTGCTCCTAGTCTGACACATACATATTCCCTTAAAATATACATTGTTGAAATTTCAACAACATTAAGCTGAGAAGTTGGGTGATCCAAAGAAAATGTGCTTGCTATCCAGAATGCCTGTTGTTCCCTCACTTCAAATATTGACATTTGTCTGGGTGCTTCTTGTTGTTTTGGTTGTCCACAGACCGACTTAACTGAGACCAACCTGCCAAGAAATACAGCTTGTCTCAGTAGAAAATTTCATAATCATTACTATTGTTTAGTGCCCACTTTCAGTCTCATTATATTTTTTTATAAATGAATTTAACTTACAAATTGTTGAGGTTTGCTACCTGAATATCTCCATGCCACACTGTTCTGCCCTCACAGTAATGTTAAATATACAATTTTTTTCTACATTTATATTCATTTAATGTTTAGGCATGCATTACTAGATCAGGGTTGTTCAAAGATCTGTTTACTGTTCTATTACTTAGGGTTTTAAATTGCTGCTATGAGCTTGGTGTCAAACAAGGCCATTAAAAAAAACTCGTCACAGATTATGACGGATCTACAGTTAGACAGAACGTAGTTTTCAGTCTAGAAAAATGTTTCTAGAATGGCTGAGAGATCTTGGAAGAATTCAAATTCTTGTAAAGGCTTGCTAATTGTAATATGTGCTTTAATCTGTCCTTACAGTGTTGTAACTGTCATTTTATATATCTTATAGTTACGGTGTCATTTTAAGGAACAATTTCATGGCACAGGAGAGTAGAGATAGCAAGGCAATATCTGATTTGATTCCAGAAAAAGAAATTCTCAGCAAAGGAGATCAAACACTGGAACAACAGGCCCAAAGAAATATTAAAATTTTCATCCCTGGAAATATTCTAGATTTGGCTGGATATTATCTTGAGCAACCTGCTGTAGCTTCAAAGAAGGATCTGCTTTTAGTAGGAACTTGGACTAGATGACCTCCAGAGGTCTTTTCCAACCTAAATCATTCTCAGATTCTCATAAAATTCTGCTTTTTTGTCAATAGTTTGTAAAGAAAGTTTTAGCATACTAAGGCTTATAAAATCTAAAATTTTAAAGGATAGCAATAAAATTGTAATAGTAAATATTTCTGTCTGAATAACACAGTAACAGAAGATATTTCACTGAGTTGTCATAGACTGAATTCATCGGCATTTGTATCAGGGAGGTCCCTACTGTCTTTTCCTGGCTAATTGGTCTTTTTTCCTTTTAATTAAAATCAAGCATCAGCCTCCACCTTCTACTGATTTTTTGCTGTCATTTTGCCAATTAAAATATCATAGATAAGCATTCTAATAAATGATTCATTCCGCCTCCCAGCAGTGGAAAAATCTTCCCTTCTGCATACTGGTGCTTTTCCTTGTCTCATTTTAAAATCTCCCAGGGCTTCCACTCCTGCATTTGCTCTTCTACTTACTAAACAACAAACAGAGCTCAGTCTCGTGAAGTTTTTCCTAATACCAACCTCAGTTTTCTTGTCTTATCTTTTCCTGTTAATTCTATCTCGTATATTGTATTGATACACCCATCTCACTCTTCGTGTTTAAATATTTCTCATTCTTTTAGCAGTTTATGTGTTATCACCTTCATTTTCCACTGGGTATTGCTCTTCCCAGCCATTTTTTGCTTCTCTGAAGTCTTGCCATCTTTTTGATCACTGGGCATGTGGAACTAAGCATTGCCTTCCAGGCCCACATGTATGGGAGCCAAGAAGAATTTAGGTTATTTTCCTCTTGCTCTGTGATGAGGTACCTCTGCAAAAACAGGACAGAAGTGCATTTAACTTTCCTTTCCTGAATTTATATTACAGTACAGCTGTAGAAATTTATCATTCACTGTCCCCATCAGGGCTCTTTCAGGGTTACTGCCTCCCTGTGGAATAGCCCTACTGAGGAGGTGAACTCTGGGGTCTAAGAGATGATCCTGTAAGACAGGTCATTAAAATCACTGGTTTCATATCTCTGATTGGAAAAACAGAAACAGGATAAATGTATTGAAATGCCCTAAATGCTATGAAGCCAGCATAGTCATCCTTTCAACATGTTTCAAATATTAATAGATGCTACCTACATGCCATGCAACTGTATGAAAGCACAGACTATGCAGAGATTTTCATGCAGCTCTTAACTCACAGCATGTGTTGTAAAGGTCATCTGATGGGCATGGGACCAAATGAGAAATACTTCAAGCATGTGAATGAAGCAAACAAGTGTAGAAAGAGAGAAAAGAATTAAACTCAGTGTGGAGGGGAGAAGGAGGAGGGAGATGACAAGGAAATGGTAATTCCCCAATGTAAATACCCTATATAGCTCTCCCACTCAGAGTCCACATGATAAACTAAGAGTTATACAAAGTCTCATTCCCTTTCCTCCTGCTAATCTCCATTCCATCTGACTCCAGCCCAGAGGAGGCCTGCTGAGAGTGTGTCTCTGTCTGTGCACAAAAGGACCACTTGTACCTTCTTATCTTTTGGGTATGTTCTTCATTCAACACCACTAGGAATATGTCTCTGATTAACTAGAATGTTCTATTTCACATTGAACCTCCCTTCAGGGAAAAGCAAACAAATGTGTTTGAATTGCAGGAAGAAGTTCACCAATTCAAAGTAGTCTGATGAGTCTCTAAACTCAAAACAGAAGCATGGGAGGTTTGCCCACCAGGATGAATATGTGAGTCTGAATCACCAGAGAGGGACATCAGCGTGCCAGCAGAACTCTCCCTTCACTCTGTCAGGAAAAATCAAGGGCCCTCTGTTAACTGGGAATTCATCAGTCTCTGGCAGTAATCTCCATCCACATCTCTGTTGTCTGCAGGCAGGCACGCAGGCACTCCTGAAAACAGATGAGCATTCAGCCCACGGCCCAAGGGATGTTACCACACAGTTCGACCTGCGAGGCACTGAACACAGGTTCCATCAATTACAACCCCTTCTATACCTTCTCCTGTTTATCAGGAAACTAGTCTGTAGAACCTATTAGATAAACAGCCTTTGATAAGCCTCTAAATAATAGCTGTGCAGCAGCAGCAAGCCAGTCATGTCTGTCAAAAGCTTGGGAAAAGTTGTACACAGTTCAAAACAGTACTTTTACTTCCAAATTTTTAACAGAGACCAGCTTCTAAATATGATACCTTTTTGCTAGTCTTTCTGGAAGTCAACCTTTCTGACTTTTTTTCTTTGGCATTTGCTATTCCAGCAAGGAATGATCTTAATAATTTTATAGGGAGTTGGTTGGATATTTCATCTCACAGTTATTAGAAAAGCAACTCTCATGAATTGGTCAGTGTTTCCAATATATTACAGTTTGCCTCTCCAAAGTTGAAGCAATAATGTTTTTTTTTTTATTTGGGTGCATCTTAGGAACAACACAAATTTTCAGTTTAGCCTGCCTGTAGGCTCTGTCCTGCTCTGTTTGCACTGGATTCTCTGCTTGTCCTTTATGCTGAGTGATAGCAAAATGGCTTCCTCAGTGGAAAAAAGGGTTATGGGTTTCTTTGTTTGGTCTGAAATATGTTCACAAAATAAAACCCCAAAAAATGGAAGGAATGATGTCATACAGATGTGTCAGAACTCTAAACCTCTGTTGATGCTGCACCTTTCAGTTTGGGAGGAGGGATGGTATCATTAGATACCCTAAATTAACCTGATTTTCAGGAAATACAGATTCTGAAAAGGGGTTCCCTTTAACAGTATATCAAAGCAGTCAATTCCATTCAAACATTTTTTTGGACAGCCATTTTTTTCTCTCTTTCTTTTGTCTGCACCTGTTCAATTTTACCACCTTGTTATAACAACCTTTTTCTTCATCTGTGTAATTTCTGTATCTAATAGCTGAACATCAAGGGAAAAGTTTCTGCTGTTTTAAAAGGATCCTAAAAAGATGCTTCCCACTTCACATCCAATTCTTCTGTGAGGCAGGTGTAGGCATCCTAGTAATTGACATCTATTTTATTTTTTAAACTATAATCTGAAAATACTCATTAGATTCTTATTGAGGAGTTACTTTTATTTCCTTGAGCAAATTTTTTTGCAAAAGGAAATTATCTAGAGTCAAAAGTATTATTAAAGCAGGATTTTCCCATAGGTGTATACTATATTTTCTTTTTTACTGGTTTTGTCCTTTGTATTTACACATTTTCTAAAAATAACTACTTGAAAGTAATGCTTTTAGTAATCACAAAGATGTCTGTTATTAGTGAGAATGTTTAATAATATCTAAGACTATATAGCTATCTTCATGTTTTTTTCCAGGCATGACAAAATTCAAGCAAAAGACTTCCAGTTGTCCACAGTGCTTCTCCATGCAGTATCAAGAGACATAACATGCAGAGACTGTGCTATCCTAAGAATAGCTAATGCTTCATATTCCATAGCCCTTTTTAAAGGAAAGGTATCTGAGGGGTCAGAGGCAAAGGAGAAAAGAGGCTGAGTGATGTCGTCTGGCTTGAAGTATAGAGATTGTTCAAAATAGACCATAAGGAAGATATTAGGATGCTAATATACTGAAGTTTAACAACCTCAGCACAACTCATTGATACAGCAGTCTCTTTTCTCCTTTGTCTCTGAGCTACAATCCCAATTAGATTAATCCCAATTAGAGCTTTTCTTGGATAAAACTAGTATGATCAGTATTAGGGATTCAATTTCCTATTATTGACATAAGGACATACATAAGTAATGTAAGGGGCATGGAAGCAATGTAAGGGTCTTAAAACAACATTCAGCTGGACTCTTTGAAGCTAAGAAGTCCTACCTTCTTCTTCATAATTTCTTAGTGCAACCGTTAGTCCATATAACCATGGAAAGGGAATTTCACAGACGGATATTGAACTTGAAAAGATATTGATCATTTGTGACATTATCTACTTAGTGCTTGTTGCAGCACCTGGCTCTTTGCTGTGTTGAACGTCTACCACTACACTTGCCTCAAATACTTACACAGAGGTCAGGCCCTAAAATAAAGCAGAAACCCAACTGTGCTGTCCCAGTCAGCCTCTCTTCTGTCCTTAGAAATGAACTTGTTCTTTCTCAAATTATGTTTTCTCACTTCTCCCTGTTGAAGACTTTTCCACTGTGAACTCAGACAATTAGTTTAAAATTGCATCTTTGGCCTGGTAATGACCTGTTATGGACAGTCTGACTGTAGCACAGGGACAAAACTTTCTGGAACAGCAAATACCATCTTCTTTTATCACCGAATCCCACATATTTTTAGCAAAGTGGTGGGGGGGAAATAGAAAGAAAATTATTTATTCAGGCTTTTGCATTGTGTTATCAATATAGCAAGGGGCCTGGAAAGTTTTAATTCCTGAGAGGTTGCCAAAAGTATCCTTAAAGAAAATAGTGAAAGAACTAATAAAGTTGTATCATTCTGGAAAGAAAGAGGCTCTGTAATATGGCATTGCTATAGACCTGGAGACACCATTATTTATAGTAATAAATTCTAGTTCTTATTTGGCATTTTTTCTGAGTTGGTCTCTGTGTGTTCCACAGATGGAGTGTCTCATCTTCATTTTGCAGATGGAGTAACTGAGATACTGACTGTAAACTGCCTGCAAAGGATTGCCCCAAATGCTATCAGCAGAGACAGGATCAGGATTTGAGACCTGGGGGCTCAGCCCTTTGCACGGAGCAGGAAGCCAGGCTTGCTCTGCAAAGACGCTGACACCAGTCTGAGAGTGCCAAATGACCTGGGCAATTTCTTTGGGGTGCATTTTGGAGAAGCACTCTGCTCTCCCTCCAGTCAGCCACAGTTCTGCTACTGGAGTCAGAGGGGGCAGGGTTCTGGATCATGAATTTTTTAAGAAACCCCTACATTAGTACATCTTATCTGTAGCAGCACCTATTATTAGGGAACCTGTTTGTGTTATTCATCATGAGCAAGTCCCACACGATTACCTCTCTGCAGCTGAAAACCTCTTCTGAACTCCAATTTGAGATGAAGTAGCTGTTCTGCAGGCTGTTAGGCTCTCCAAACTTAGAGATAATACAAAATCTGTTATACCAGCAATTATGGCATACTTACAGAGCCATAATCTTGTGTAAATAATCTGTGAAGATTTGGCCTGTTCAGTCTTTGTCCTGCTTCCAAGGGGGCACTTCAGAGAGCCTTGGGTTTTTCTCCTGGCTGCAAAGAATCTTCACTAATAAGGGAAGCTTGGAGGCCCAGCAGAGTAGCAACAGAAGGTTTCAAAATGCTTAAGAGAGGAAGACCTGTGAAGACCTTAAACATCTTATCTCTTACTGACAATTTCCGACACATCCTTTCTTTACTGTGAAAAAGAAGTTGTCCCCAATGCATCCTTTAAAAGTAAGGATAACTAAAGCATTCAGTGCAAAATAGCTCTTACAATAACAAACTGTATCATTTTTATTCACTGTAATTTTACCAGTTGCAGCCTTCTTTTCTATCTTAAAGGAGGTATTTTTTAAATTACCTTTATCCTGATGTTTTGCATTTTGGGGTAATTATATATGGAAAAATGAATGGCTATATCAGATCAAATTGGGTTGAACTCTAGCTGATTCAGGATCCTGCAACAAAAAAGGACTAGAAACAGATGCCTGGATAAGATAATCAGAAGTGAGCAACTTCACACTAATACATGTCAGCATAGTCATGTTTTCTAGCTATCTGCAATTCAGAGATTATCTGAAGCAGAGTTGATAATGTGTTTAAATGTTGTCAGGAAAAAGAAAACATCAGGAGACATTGTGTCTGGGTCTAGAGCAATTACATTACAAGTACATTAATTTTTTTATGCCATATTGTTTTCTTTTTAAATCACACATTTATTTCTGCAGTTCACAGAACTTTGTGAATTACTTCTCAAAATGCCTAATCTTGCTAGTTGGCCAGAGTAGAGAATTTTTAGTATAGCATGAAGAATTTGTCTGATCTGATGTCACCTAACTCAGAAGTATTTTCTCTTTTGCCACATCTACCTATTAGCACTGTTTCCAAAAGATGCCAGAGTCAAAATCCGTATGTTTAATGTTTAAGTTTTTATCAAAAAATTCTTGAAAATGACAAATCATAACAAGAAACAAACCCAAATGGGAAACAAACATCTTCCTTTATTATAAATCCTTAGCTGTACACTCAGATTTTCTTGGGAGGAAGCTTGAATGTTTTGCCAATTATGTCCTATAATCTGTAATATAATAGGACTTCTCATTCTTTTTCTTCATGAAAAGACTTGCATCTGCTTCTCCAAGTTACTGAAGAGCTAATCCACTAAAATTGGGGTATTGTGTTAAAGTTAATTATGTGCTGTATAAAAATCTAACGGTACTATGTCTCATATCCAAAAAATCTCTTTAGACTAGTAGCTTTCCTCGGAGGAAAATCTCCATTTAGCTTGCATCTGTAGGAGTGGTACGTATTACAGGCTTAATGTTCAGAGGGTAGTGGAATTATATTTACAGTAAAGAAGTTACAACTCTGATTATCAGCATGTTAATTGTGATTTTGGGTAATAAATTGCAATCATACTCCATCATGGTTAAGTTTCTCTTACCTGCTCCATTGGGCTGGTATGTCAGTATGCATCCCTACGTACATAGTACCAGTAATTAGAATTACACCAATGCTAAAACAAACAAAACTCTCAGTCTTGAATGATGAAAGTTTAAAGCAGACAAACACGTGACAAGACATTGGACCAAAGGCCTGGCATCAGGAATGTGTTTAAAGGATATTTTCCAAAGTCATGAAAGTGTGTATTTTGCAGAAAGCCACTATTGCTGGGAATGATAGGAAAGAATCTTCTCTAAGATTCATTTGTCTGCTCTAGAAGATGCTACTTTACCTGCCACAGGGAAAGTGGCATCCCAGACTGTCTGGCTGTTTGGCTCCATATGGAGAACTTAGAGACTTACTGCTGCTACAGCTCAGAAAGACTAATGCCCTACTGGCAACTGAAAATGTTAAAAACGCAAATGCGATTATTCTTTCAGTTCTAATTTGGATGCTTTGATTTCAAAAGTAGTATTTTCGTAGCTGCCTTTTTAATATTAATCATTACCTTCATTGCTGTTTTGCTCACTGTTTTCCTTTTCATTTAAGATGCATTGCTTACACTTGGAGAAATTGTGCAGCCAATGATTTGAGAACAAGGCCAAGTGGCAGAAGTTCTCACATCCAACATCCAGTTTGCCACTGATATTACATATTGCCTTGGGCAAATTCTCTGGTAGCACTGCCAATCAGGTGCCCTGTGCATTTGTAAAAGGAGCAGGTCTACCCTATGGTGGTATTCTGACTGTCATCACTGCCTTACCAGGGCAGTTGTGTTTGTACACCCCTACAGACCCATCCATCTCCGTGTTGTCTGTGGATTTAATCTGAAAGCATAGCATGGGAAAGAGGATGTAAAAAGAAAGTGGAGTAAGTAGGGAATAAGGAGAATGCTGGCCTGCTTCTCACCAGCATCATTCTCCCTAGAGGAAATCAAAGAAACATGAGTTTTGCAGACACTAGCCTCTTAGTTTAAATGCCTTCTGTGGTAAGCTTGATTACAGCTGTTGTTGGATACCTGTGCTTAGGCTTCACATAAATTTTCCAGTAGAATAATTCTCTCAGTATAAAATTAGAAATGTTTGTTATTTTTCCTGGAAGATTTTTTTCATAATAGAACTAAAAAGTTTTTTAATTCCAACCAAACCAGAAGCCAGATTGCTCCATACAGTCCTATTGATTTTTTTTCACTGAAGTTGGCTTCAAACATGAAGAGTGTGGAGGGGAGCTGGTCAGTGTGTGGCAAGTTCTGCCAAGCGCCTTCTGCTTGAACATAGCAGGTTTCTAACCTGAAGCACAACATTTTCCATTGTGTATTTTCCTAAAGCTCAACTGACTCACAGAAATGAACAGATTATTTTACATATATAGAGCTAGTATGGAAAGATAATTAAGGAACTTCTATTTTATCTTCAATTAAAAAACTCTGTTCTTCCTTTTGTCTGTAAATAGTCCCATAGCAATCAGATCTGTATAGCTGCTACTAAAAGTCACTGAGTAAATTTTAGTTTCTCAGCACAAGGGTGGCTCAAAAAATTAGGTATACAGTTGAATTATTTCCAAAAGAATCATTCAGCCATTTCCCAGAATTTAATATTGCAGTCCATGAAGTTTTAATAAAATGCATGCCCTGTTTAGAAATTGTAAACCTGATAATTTTACTTGAAGCTAAAGAATAGGTATGAATACTTTTCAGTGAGGTTTTTTTTAAGGAGAGTTTCCTTCAAATGATCAGAAAATAGTTTGAGGAAACATTTTCTGTTATTAAACATTTCTGTTATTAATGCAATGCAAAGTATTAAGACTGGTTTTATTAGACATTGATCAGAAGGATGAGTCAGGGAGTTAGGGAATTCTCTGTTATGGCTTTCCTATGGGCTGTTTGCTCAGGTATAGGAAAGACTATGCTGATATTTCAAAACCACAATTTCCTAACTGTTACAGAAGAAACCGAAAAACCAGTAGTTACATCAGGTCCCCCTGCTCACGTTGCTTATTGTCCTGTAGAAACATCTGTATTTAAAATCCACTTGGTGTGTTATCTCCATGATGAAGCCAGGAGAATTATTATTGGCAGCATTTCCAAGTCTTTGATACTTAGATTTAAGCATCTAAATATGTGGCTTCATTTTTGCAGTACTGAACACACACACACACAGACACACAGACACACACAGATACAAACACACACACACATTTTACTGAAATCAGCTGGAGAAGCTGGGTCAGAAGCATTTTTGAAAATCAGACCACTTATTTAACAATCTAAATATGGATTTATGAGCATAACTTCAGACACACTCAAGAATAGTTGTAGCTCTCACATTTACCACTGTATTCTTCCAACACTGTGTCCTACACACTTCAGACCAATTGTTAAGTCCCATTCCAGAGTCATGCTTCCTTCAATTAGGCTGCATTAAAAGAACATTTTTTTAAAATATCACAGTGATTACTGCATCAGTGGGGCAGCTTGTGGTTATTACGTATAAGAGCAAAGGGAACCCCAGAGAGCCCTCACTGCGCCACTACAGCACTGTGGCTGCGTCCTGCTTTCTGCTCCAGGCTTGGGACAAAAATCCAACCTTACCCAGGGTCATTAAAACTGAGCAATGAAACCCATTTTACTAAAATTTTCCTGTGAAAGTGGATGTCAGCAAGGTGTAATTCTGTTGATTAGCACCTGAGCTGTGTTTGTCTGCCATACAAGTTCATGCAAACCTTGGGAGGCTGAACTCTTTCGATGATTTTCATTGTACATGGAATGGAATCATGCACTTTAAGTTTCACTAAACCAGGAACATATTCAGCTGTCACAACTGATTCAGCTGAAATATGTTCTCTCCTTCTCTCTCTCCCCTTCCCACAGAGAAGGTGCTCAGTGCAAACGGCACCACAGGGCTGAAGCCAGCAAGGCTAGGAATTTTGAACTGGTTCTTCCCCCCTGTCCCAAGACAACTTTGTTTCCTCTACCTTTTCAGCTCTCATGTAATTTATGAAGCATGGTCTAAATTTATGTGAATGCTGAAAAAATAAGAGCTAACATGCAAACCAAAGAAAGATTTCGTATGGTCGAGTCGACACAGAAAAACATATAAAGTGACGGGCAACCGTGTCTCTTAGACAAGCTCCTCAAAATGGAAAACTGGGAATTTTTTTTCTTCAGATACCCAGTAACAAAAACTTCAGTCAGCACCAGTGGGAGATTCCCAGTTCATTTAAACAGTAATAGTGCCAGAGCCCAAAGTCCTGGGCAAAATATCACAGCAGTGTAAAAAGATGGTGTTCACAAGTAAAGAAACTGTCCATCTCTCCACAGATCTTAATAGTCTTGAAAACCAAGGGTGAGGCAGAGAAACCTGTGATATCCAGTAGAGGGACTGGGGCACAGGCAGGTACATGATTTTTGGCTGGATGGCTAATAATGACTTCTTGTTTCTAGCTGCATAAATGACCTATCCTTTAGCTTCCTACATTATTCAGTTCCCTTTTTTTTTTTTCTTTTTGTCTGTGCCAATTCACTCTCCATTCAGTGTCATCACTCTGCTACTTCCTTATAGTTGAGCTGTCTTGCCCATCAGAATATTGAGATAGTAAGTATGCCATCTGCTTAGCTCCTTGCTTAGAAAGCAAGAGATCTTCCAGAAAGTAAGGTGCTCCCGTACGGGGAGTACAGACCACAGTGAAGAGGTGAAGGGGAAGAAGTGAACTTGACAGAGAGATGCTCAGGACAGGAAACCAAGGATGATACAATCAGACAGAGGCATGGGAACATGCAGAGTATGAAAGTCAAATTGCTTTGATTTTTTTTCACACAATTAGCCTATCAGTGTAAGGTTACCTCTAGTACTTTCCATCACATAAACAGGCTGTCTCACAGTCTGGGAATGATGTGGGAATCATCTGAAAAGCAGATCATTTGAAATAATTGTGCCAACCCTGGACTGTGAAGCAATAAGAAAATTTGGATCTGTGAGGAAGGGAAGGTCTTGAGCTAGTCACACTATAAAAAGATATTAAACAATGGCCCAAAAACACATAGGAGTTGGAGAATGTGTCAGAAGATGAGATGTAAGAGAGGCTCTTTGAGGTGACAAACAAATCAATATGTTTCTAAGACCTGGAAGGATACAATAAGTAAAGTAAGTTGCTGTCTTAACCACAGCAGGATTTTCAGTTCCTGTCTACCTTGATCAAAAGGGAGCCCACTAAAAAGGAAAGACAGTTACCCATCAGATGTTTTTGGCAGCAGGACAGAGGTTATTCAGTCAAAGGGTCATGTGCAGTACAAAGCTATTTATGACATATGCAGGACAAGGATTTTGTTGTGATAGTTTTCTTATTCATTGCTCTAAAAAATTGCAAAATTGAGTGCAACTTTTAGAGAGTATCATGCATGCACACAGGCAGAACTGTGGGACAAGGTCTGGGACTGATGTGGTGTAATTCAGGATTTGGATTAAGACTGCTTACATGTTTCCATGTTCATTATTATAAGGAAGTGCCACTTCTGAGCACACTAGTTTTGGTACAAACACCGAGAAGAAAAGGTTTATTCTCTGAAAAATGTTAAAGCTTTGAGGTTCATCCAGTTATAAAACAGAACTTGTTTTAACACATTTGAAGTTAGCCAAGTTGAAGCCTGTTTCTCACAGGTTTAGCAGCTGGAGTTTTCTAAATGAATCCTGAACAGAGCATAAATGCAAATTTACCGTACTTCACTCTGCTCTTACAAAATGATGCGGCAGAAAGATGCTTCACACCATCATTAAAAGCCAGGCATATAAAACTATCTGCTTATCACATACACAGAACAGCATGCTCTGATTTCTCCCCTCATCTCCCCCGAATCCCCAGCAGCACACTTCTGCATTGTAATTTTTTTCTCCATTATTTTCTAACAAATACTTTACAAATTCTGGTCTTCAGCCATGTAGTATAGATTTGAATCCTGAATGCAGATATGGGTGAATTGAACTAATTTTCCTTACACATGTGAAGAAAATTTAAAACTTTTAAATTAAACTGGATATAACAATAGACCAAGGGAGCTTGTATTGCTTTTCTGAACCACCTCATCTAGATTATACCAAAATTTCTGGATTCATTCTCATATGCATTTGGCTTTCCAAAGATTATCTGTTTAACTGAACTGCCCTTATCCAGAGGCTTTAACTCATACAGTGCTTGATCCTTTTCAGAAATAATGAATCTGAAGTTTCTTTGGTTTCCATAATAGTAGTGACCAGAAATTTCTAAGGGCACCAGTTCCCATCTTTTTATCTCTGTTCTGATGTCATCATGTCAGATGGTAGAGGGAAAAGAATTTTCTCTATCCCATAATGCAGCCTAGTGTGTTAGGGTTGAGGTGAGATGTATTTAGGTCCCCTCTAATACTGGAGCAGCATCTGCACTTGGGAATAATTTAGTAAAGGTATTTCCTTGATTTGTTTCCATTAAATGGAGTGCTTCAAGAACAAAGTTTTTTTGGTGGTGAACAGTGATTTTCAGCTCAGATATTGAAGATTGCATGCAGAAGTCAGATATGTAGCAAAGAGATGCTGTGCACACCAGCCAAAAATACTTTTCCTTGTCAGATGAAAAGAGGCTTCACTCCTTCTGCCTGTGCTTTTTCAGTAAAACAATTTGTATTGCTGATGCTATATGAAAATGTGAAGTTACTGCCTGTTAAATGTCAGACTTAATGCCTGTCTAAGAGGACACAAGAAAATCCACATTTCAGACTGTACCTGAATTTGTTGCCAAATTTGCTGATGGTATTTTGTCACCTGGGAATACTGTAGGTACAGTATTACATTCTAGCCCCACTGAAGTTGGAATTTGCCCTTATTTACAGGTGATCAGGCCTAGCAGGTAAACGACACTTGAGTTACACCACACTCCAGTAAAGCCAGTGAGGTTGCATCAGGGCAGCTGAGAAATTAACGTTCATTTATCATTCCAATATGAGTTGTCTCCAGTCACTGTTTTCATCTGCTGCTGCCTCTGAGCCACCAGATCTTTCTGCCTGAGAATGTTTGAATCCTTTGTTTTGCTCACCACCTAAATCCTATCCAATGGACAACATATTTTCCCTCAGATCTTCAATATTGATTAGGTAACTGAATTTAAGTTTTAGAACTATGAAAGTTTGGAAACATCTGCAGACATTGAATAAGGTCTGTTTTCTCTTCCACAGTCTGCGAACAGCTGGAATCCTCAGCCTGAAAGGCCTTTTTTGTTTCCCAGGTTTCCATTACACATTTTTGTACCACACATGCAAGCTATCCAGGCCTATGAAGGAGGGGTATTTTTTATTTGTGAAAGATGTTTGCCATTTTCCATTCTGCACTCTTCAGACCTCTCCTTGTCCAATAAATATTAAGTTGTTAAAAACATCCTATTTTTCTCTCTACAGCCATATTTTTAGTGCGGATATTGAGCCAAAGTTTGATTCTGCACCAAATTTATTCCATCACACACAATTTACATCAGCAAGTTTTCTCTAGATTTGTATTGAGAAATGACACAAACTTGTTAATCTCCTCCTCAGAAGCTGTAGAACAAGTAGGGCATTTATTAACCATGGTACCCACTAAAAATATCAGCAACATTGGTAAAGAGCTGTATGTTCCTTTTTTCCCCCCCTCACATTTGCACACATGAAGTATGTTAGGTGAAGGTTTGTAGACGTTACTCTGCAAACATTTATTGAGGATAATTCTTGTCTTGATATGTGACTTCATTGATGTTCTTCTAATTTTCCTTTATTCGGCCTATAAAAACTGATTTTAATAGCCTGGTGGCCATGTTGTTCGTGTGTGAAATTATTTTGTAATTAAAAATTACGTAGATAATATTTGGTTTGCGTATTCATCAGTAGTCTAATCTGAAATCCTTGGAATAATAACAATGTCTGATCCATGTCTATCTTATTTTGTCCAAGCTAACAGAATTCTTTTCAATATGTAGTACTAGGTTAAGGAATCACTGAATACACATAAATTTCTATGAAACTGAGTGAACCCCACTTCCTAGAGTTATACAGCAATATTTTCAAACCTGGTACTGAAATCAAAAGATTGAATTGCAATGTGTAGACATTCTTCATCCTTGCAATTGCACATTCATTGAAATTAAAAGGGTCTGTAGAAGGTTGCTTAGTCTACCCTTTACCACAGGTAGGATGAAGTACACTGTACTGCACAGTGCTATTTTTCTAGCTGTGGCTGATGGAAAAAAATCCAGCTTGATATTAAAAGTGTGCCATGGAAACTCTGGTGCTTTCCCATGCCATGTATTCCACACTGAAATGACTTGATGCTTTGAAATGTTTTCTGGTGTCTCTTCTGAATCTCCGTATTTTTTTCTGCTACAGTGCACTGTAGAACATGTGGAGAGCAACACACATATCTCCTCTTTGCAACAGCTTCTAGCTTTTTGGAGACTGTGTCTTCAAAATATTTTTGGAGAGACAGACAAAGAGTTTGTAATAATCAAGGCATTTTGACTGAAATGCAGACAAACCTGAATTCAAAGAACTGCCTTTTAGTGATTGTCTCCCATGATACTTGAAAAGACCTGGCACAAATATAAGTAGAGCATTTGCCTGCGCCATTCTTTTAGTCACTCTGCACAATCTGGAAAAGTTACCAATTCCAGACTGAGTAGAAGGAGGTTTTATTAAGGATAGACAGAATCACATGGACAGCAATGTGCAGAACTTGTATTGGAAACTGCTTTAACATCAAGCACCTGATTACCAGAGAGTGAGCTCAGAAGCAGTCCTACAACTAGAAATATTGTTTAATAAGGTATGTCAAATTTTTTAATGATACCATCAAAAGAAAAATGAGAGTAGTATACTAAGAGCAAACTAGATAAAAGACAAGTTTTTTAGGTTTTAAATCTATTTCCATTGAGGGTCTGTCTTGGTTTGAAAGACAGGCGTCTGCCAAGGAAGGCAGGAACCTCCCTTGGAATAGAGAATATGACCCCTTTTCCTTCCAAATTATTATAACTTTGAAATCAAGGGGGCTCTCAAGCAAAAGATATGGGGAAAAAGGAATAACAGCTCTATACTAATATTTAGAGCAAGGCAATAATACAGAAACAATGGTTTAGATAGACAGTCAGACTATAACCTGCCACCCTGTTAGGGTGGTGCTAGCAGTCCAGTTAAAATGGTGGCTGCAGTCCCGTTGGAGTGATGGATGTGGTCTTGTTGAAGTGGTGCTCTTGTGGAAAGGTCTGGCTGGTCTCCGGAGGTCCAGTGGTGGCTCTTGAGCTCCTCTCCTCTGGGAATCCAGTGGAAAAGGTAGTCCAGTGTTCCAGAGTCTCATCTTACATGCAGGTAGGAATGTTCAGTTCCTCCCCTCTGGGCGGCGTATCTCACTATGGGCTGCTGTAATCTTATGAGTCACTCCCGGAGACCTTGATGGCCAATTAGCAGAGATAGCCCCCGATGGTGTTATCAGGGCAGAGTCATGCTGAACACAAAGAACACTGCTCCACCTGTTCTTAACAGCTTATGGAGATGGTAGTAGAATACATACTTTTGATTACACCTTCCATGTAACCTAAGACAGGGACCAAGTAAAGGACTCCAAGTAAATTGTGGAGATAATTTATTTATCAGTGTTGAACTAATTTTTGCAGAAACACATGTTTCCAATAAACCCTCACCTTTCAATCTGTGTACACAATCCATCAATGGAATTAACTGCTCAGAGAATACATTCAGGCACAGATTTAAAAAGCAAAGCTGCTTCATTATTATTAAGTGGATTTTTCATATTAACATCGCTTTGTCCTGCCCTTTCAAGCTTATGAGACCCCTCATTTTAAAATGACCTTTTCAAAAAGAGTCCTGTGTAAGCTATTCACATAAATTTAATTTCCTAAAACTTCCACCTGTTATTTCTAGGTATTTTGTCCTCTCTACCTCTCTACATTGACAATATTATTCTTGGTAATAAACAGAAATGGACATTTCTGGATTTTATTTTATTCCTGTCAAGACAAGAAGAGCACAGAAGCTCCAATAAATTATAACTCTGAATAATACTAGTTATAAAGGAATAGCAAAGCTTCTTGGCAACACATTTGCAAGCCAGAGAACCAGAGACTAATGTCTAGTAAAAGATGTCAGATTCAATTCTTGCTGCCAATGTCTGGTGAAAAAAACCTGCTCAGTACATTATTTACCTCACATGACCCAGGTGGCCCTCAGGAAAATGCTGCCTAACCATCATAAAGATAGTGCAGGTACATTATAAGAAAGGCATTCCCATACATCTCATTTCTTGCATACTGTTGTTTTCTGGATTTTAACACTGGGCATTCATCCATAAAAGTATTGTCACGGTCTTATAGGAATCCCAGTCTGCTGAAAATAGTGAAATATTTGGGATTTGAATCATTATTGGCAATGGGTGCTTACTCAGTGGATTCAAGAGGGCTTCTGCACTTCTTCACTGACATTCTATCTCTTTGACCTCATTTTCATAAGGGAGGGAAATCACAAAGTCTTTGTGTTTCTGTGAAAAGAGTAAACTTCCTTTCCCTTTGGCTTCACCCAATGGCATCAAAGCCATATATTGAATTGTACAATGGTATTTTAAGGGACAGACCACATGGTATTTGTCAAATACATGAAGCAGAGCTAGCCAGGTTTCATTTCTCGTTCCATGAAGCTGGGAGACGGCGTGCCTATTGGTGGCCTATTGGAGGTGTTATTGCTCAGTCCAGGAGCATCCATGGGTAGCTACTCACCTGTACTAACTGTGATGGAACAGCATGAGAGCAAAAATAGCTAAGGTGTTTATTCAATAAGTGGCAAATTGGCAGTAATAGAAGCTCATATCCCAGACTGTGACACCAGCTCCAAAGTGACATTTCTGAGTGTTCGCCTTAGCTAGCCCAATAAATTAGAGATAGTATTTAAAAAATGTATCTTCTCTCAGGCTATATAGAAATTATTCCCTCTCCAGTAAACTCAGCATGCACAAACTTTGACAGCCTGGCAAAGGCAGGCTCCCCCAAAAAAGTCTGAAACAGTCTCATCTTTACTGCCTACTCCTGACTGGATGTCCATCAGACACTCCATTACCTTGGCAGCTTGATCCTAGTAAGGTCAATCAAATTACTATTTTTAAAAATTAGGTATCAGCACATCTGTCTTGTCCTCATTTAGAAAAAAAAAAAAGGAAGAAAAAGTGGAAAGAAAACTTTCTGGTCAATGACAAAACAAGCAGGTTGAAATTTATGTCACTTACCATAGAAATCTCAAATAATATGAATACCACCTATATTCCCTGAATAGCATTTCATTAATATGACAAGACAGCTCTACAAAGCCAAGAGATAAAATGAAAGAAAAGATTGCCTGAAATGAAGCAGTACTAAAGCTTGACCAATTAACACTGACTGGCAAAATGTTAATCAAGACCAAGTTGCTCAGTGCTTGCATTGGTCAGCAGTTTACCATTCAGCAGATTATTTCTTTCTGATGTCCAAAATGTGTGTGCTTTGGTATCAGCAGTGTCTGTGGTCATCAGGGAGACAAGTCCATATTAGGACTGCCCAGGATGTTTAGTCCAGCCAGTCGGAGACATACCATTTAAAACAAACAAACAAACAAACAGACAAATCAACCAACAAACAAACACCCTGCCCACACACACACGCATTGTTTTCAGTGCTGCTTGAAGTGTTTATGCCTGGCAAGATTTCTGACTGACTGTGCAGCTCCCAGATAGCAAAGACACAATTTTCAGTATATAAAATCTGATGAATAAGCTGTCCCCTGGGGTTTGGCAGGACTTAGTAACTGCCTGAGATCTGCTGTTACTTTCTCCACTTGGCCTAAACTCTCTGATATGGGATGCCTGAAAGTTACACAACTAAAAGCCATCTTTAACAACTCTAAAAAGCAGACTTGTTTTAGAGACTTTGAAAACTACAATTCCAGAAGGAGCATATGGGAACACTTGCTGTTAAAATCAGGCCATTGTCATAAATTAATGCTTTAGGCACACAAGCCTGGAATAAAAAGGCCAATAAACTGAACAGCATCATTGGTGAATGACCCACCAGTGGCATTCAGTCAAAAGCTTGGAGATAGCAGTTTGGATTTCATTCATCAAGATTTGCATGCAACTAATTTTCCCAGCTGCTATTTAAAGAAAATTATAGAGCAACAGTGAGAACTTGGGGTTTTTTTCAGTTTGAGTTCTGTGCTTTGAGTGCATATTTTACGAAGCATGTGTTTGGCTAATAACTGCAATTTCATCTCAGTGGCCTCTTTGATGATGTGCATTTTTTGAAACATGCTTGTGCTGACGGAGTAACATGTTCCAGGGTTAAGTGGGTCCTCCAAGACATAGCTCTGACTGCCTGCTGCTGGGGTCACCAAACTACTTCAGTGGGTTTATTTAAGCTGCCTGAAAGACACCCCTTTTGATAGCTTTAGCTCTTAGCAACGATCTTCTGCGTCCTAAAGACATTTTCTGACTTTACCATTAACACAGAGTACAGTGTTCTTGCAGTTCCTCCCTGACTAGTTTTCATTTTTTCAGAGGCATTGTAATTAAACATATCCATGGCTTATATATTGATTCGTCTGCCAAAAAAAACCAATACACAGCAGCAAGTGAATATCATTAATAAAATTTTTACAAGCCAGAGTGATGTCCTAGTTTGCAGCCATCTCATGAAGAGATTCACACATCTCCATTCAGCACTTAATAAAGTTTGCAAGAGAAGAGCAGCTTGAGTAGTCCAGCTGCCTACTCAAAGTCTCCAGGGACTGGTGTTCAACTCACAGTTTATCGGTGTCATATTCTTATGTATCTCACTTTGTCATTTGATCTCAAAGTGTTTCAGATCCCTCTCTGTATAATGAGAATACTACAGCTTCTATTATCCTACAGTCAGTTGTTTTAAAGCGTAAACTTTCAAGGACTAATAATAAAATGCAGTACCATAATTTTACTTCTGTCTGTAAACTCATCTTTCTATGCTCGTGTATCTCCTACTTTTAAGCAAATTTGCTCCTAAAGAGTTGAAATTCTCATTGAGAATCAGCACTTTTCTCTCTTCAAGGCTACGAGGAAACCTTACAATTTGCCCTCTAGGTATTTGTCTATTCCTCTTCAAGTTCAACTCTTCAGGTTGTATTGTGTGAGAATAAGGTGAGAGCAGATCCATGTAAGTCTGAGGGCCTTGTCATTGTCCCCTTCATCACACTGTGTAAGTACTTCATGGTTCCTAGGATAGCTCCCCTTCCTTCACTGATGTGTGAGTTCTCTGCTCACAGATAACAATCCCTACCTTTCCTAAGGTGGTTCCTGGCAGTAGATCAAGAGGAGCACTCCGAAACAACTTCCCTGTTTTCCAAGAGAAACAAAGAGAAGAATGCAGATGAAGTGCATAATGTCCTTTTTTAGCTGTGAAGTGAGATTTAAATAGAGTTTATATGCCAAGTCCAGGTGTGGAATCTGACTCTGTTAAGCACTCACATCCTCTAGCTTTGCCAAGAAAGGATCTCCCAAGCACTAAACCCATGTTTCTGCATATGCTCAGAACAGCTTCTGATTTGGCAAGTGTCATGGTTTGACCCTGGCCAAATGCCAGGCACCTATGATGTCTGCTCTCTATGCTCTCTCCTGACACAACTGTGCAGAGGAGAGGAAAAAAACTAACACAAACACGCCAGACTCATGAGTTGAGATAAGCCACATAGAAAAAGGGCAAAAACAGGTAGGGAACTTAGAGTTGCAAAGTGATTTATTAACCTAACAGAGTTGGAGGAGGTAAAAATAGAGGTAAAAATAAGCTCTTAAGACACCGTTTCTTCACTCACCCCCCTTCCCTCTTAAGGCACTGCTTCTCCACTCACCCCCCTCCCTCCTTCCAACCAACAGCTCCAGGACAGGGGCAGGGTAGAGGGTTTTCTCCTCTTAGTCAGTCCATCACCACAATTCTGCTAGAAACGCTGTTTCTCTAGTCACCCCTCTCCCTATTAAGACACCATTTCTCAGCTCACGCCCTCCCTCCTTCCAACAAACAGCTCTGGGGTGGGGGCAGGGTATGGGGGTTTTCTTTGGTCAGTTCATTAGGGAGAAGAGTCCTCTACTTAGCCATGGGGGTCCCTCCCACGAGAGACAGTCCTCTGCGAACTTCTTTGGCGTGGGTCCGATCTCATGAGCAGCAGCCCGCCCGAACCTGCTACAGCATGAGTTCTTGTCCATAGGGTGCAGACTTCTGAGCTGAGGCCAGGCTGTTTCCATCCTGGGAGCAAGGCCTTTCTCTCTCCTGCAAGGCCTTTGCAACTTTCAGCGTCTACTGGGACTCCCACTGGATCACAGCTTCCCCCAGCCATCCACCTGCTCCTCTGGCGTGGACACCTCCCCACAGGCTGTGGGGGGTTCTCTGCACCCCTGTGGCCCCCATGGGCTGCAGGGGGACCACCTGCTCCCCCATGGTCTTCACCACAGCCGGCAGAGGGTTTTCAGCTCTGGCGCCTGGAGCACCTCCTCCCCCACCTTCTCCACTGACCTTGGTGCCTCCATGTTGTTTTCCCTCACATATTTTTACCTCCTCCTCCTCCTCTGGCTAAAAAGAAGTGCGTGCTCACATTGCTTTGATTTCTTCTTAAATATGTTTTCACAGAGGTGTAACTAACATCTCTAACTGGCCCAGGCTTGGCCAGCAGCATGTCCATCATCTTCAGAGCCATCAGAGATTGGCTCTACTGGACATGGCAAAAAACTTCCAGAACCTTCACACAGAGCACACAGGAGCCATCTTTGTACCCCACCCTACTCACTAGCAAAAGCTGGGCCAAGCAAAACCAACACAGCAAGACTCATCCACTCCTAGATCTGCTGTTCAGGAGTTTAATCTGATGTCTCTGGTAACTCCTATCCCAGACTTCTACTACAGTTTGCATATAATTTGTAAACTGGCATTGGTAGGATTTATGTGTTGCAGATCAAGACAATTTGTAGTGTTAATAATGTTACTGTAGGAACATTAGGAGATCTCCAGAGTTTCCTCCTGAGCACTTAATCTAGTTTACGTGACTTTCTTGAAAAAACACATATTTCTTCTACTCATACTTGATATTCAGATGTAATTTTGGCTAAAGCAAAACATATGGATATCCTGAGGGTGTTTCCATTATCTTCTCATTAGACAGTCATTGTTTCTTGTGGGGCATAAACGCTGCAGAATAATTTGTCCTTATGCAAATCAACAAGTATTTAGTGAACCAAGAACCACCCATCTGCGCAAGAGAAGACATAGGAAGAATACATTGGGAAGAGGAGGAGCATACAGCTATAGAAATAGCAGGTCCTTCAGTCTAGGAGGCATGGGGCTTTGTTTTGGGAGATGAAAATGAGGGGTCAGAAAATAAATGGAGGCATTATATTCCATTTCTTATCAGAAGCAATAAATAAATAAATAAATAATAAATTACATTCCATTTGTATTTTTTAGGAATGGTGATTAAGAAACTAAATCTATAGAGTAAAGACTCTGAAGTTTGAAATGCACTCCATTAATTTAGAGAACAAGCAGAAAATATTCTTAGTCTCAGCACCTGCTGTTGAATTACCCCGCTTTTCTATGGTTTTACTATTACATTTTCCAATTTAAAAAAAATAAAAAGTGAAGCAGACTAGACAGAAGATATTGTCAAATGCCCATGGCAAATAAACTGGAAAAATATTAAGACAATTATATGTAACTTTCTACAATAGCAAAGGGAATATTAAGTGAATAATAATAAACAAAGAGACAATTCTGACAAGAAAAGTAAAAAGTGGAATTATGTCCTTTTTAAACAAATATCTAAAATGTCCACTGAATCCTAATGGGTGAAATCTTTCTGTATTGCTTCAACGCAGAATTTGGAATATGAATCAGTCTTAATTTATGCAGTAAATTAATTACACATTTTTAATGTGAATCAAATCTCTCAGGTTCTGTACTTGTAAAAGTCATTTTTACTGGCCCTATATGAGATCCAAGACCACCCAGTGATATGGCCTTACTTTGAAGGATGCAGGAAACAGTAGAGTCTTAAACTCTCATGCAAATGCTGATTCTCAAATTCCTAACTTAAAGAATAGGAAGATGGAAACTCATAGCCCATTACAATAAAAACACCCTTCTGCAGCTAGAAGAGAAAAGGTCACCTGTGAGGTTCCCTTGGGGATTTCCCTGTGTTTCTCTATGATGACCCAAAAAATGGACAAAAGACCTTTTATCTTAAAGGCAATAATCACAAATCCAGCTCAGGGCAATAAGAAGCTGTATCATCAAATCCCTTATGCTGTTTAGGAAGGGAAAGACCTAAAATGGGAAAGAAGGCCAGTACCATGTTAAACTACTTAAGAGGTCAAATAAAATCTGACTGCAGCCAGCAATGTTTGGATTTTTCCTTTGGCTCAGAGAACAAACGTACATCATCCAGTAAATGTGTACTCTACAAGGGGTCAAAGGAAAAAACATCTGCCCATACTGGGCAGCTGCTCCAGTCCCCTCTTGTTGCCAAGTTCCTAAAAGTGCCCAGAAGCATCTAGTCTGATGTATCAGGTCTCCCACCTCTTCCCGCGCTGGTGGGTTCATGTCCACCTGGACCCTTGTGCATGAAATGTGACATGTAATATGCAGAGAGAAGGGGAAAAGCACTCATGGACCATTTGTTTGTCCTTCTCCTGACAAGGCTGCAACTCTTACCTTAAGTGTCTTATCACAGCGTGAAGGGGATTGTGGAAACCTTGAGAGGGAGAGAGAGCTCCTCACTCCTTTGCTGGTTTGCCTTCAGTCCACACACTTAAAAATTAGATATATTCCATCCTTACCCTGATGACAATTTGTCTACTTGCAAGAAAGGAGATAAAATTGTCAGTTGAATAGAGAACATAAAACCAGCTTTTTCAGTAGAAAAGCCAGCAAAGAAGGAGATGGTGAAACCTCCCTGGAGAGCACAGCAGCACAGGAAAAGTACATGGCAAACGGAGGGGTGGTTGCAGTAGCACTTCCTAACCCATGTTTTTCATATGAATGTATATAAAAATATGTACTTAGATATGTGTCTGTGTCTTTATCAGCCTACAAAGACACAATATTTGCAGCATTTTTCAGTAAAAACAGGGATGGACTTTCAACAAAATCGGCTGTTCTGAGACACAATGGAAAGAAGAATCATGTCATAAGTATGGGGAAAACCTTTTTCACTTTGATTTACCTGTAGTTCTACTGCATCTGGGGCTGATTTCTGGCAGGGTAATGGAAACAAATGTTAGAAGAACTCCATGATACACTAAGAATGCTGAACCTTACAGCCACCTGCACTCATGACATTTTTAGTGTTTCAGTATGGTCGGGGATAGCAGTAATCTACAAAAGGGATGGAAATGATTTCTCAATTTTTTCTGCTTTTTAATGTGCAATCTACCAACCTCACTTTAATAAAGAAAATTAGATTGGAGCTAGCCTAGGTGTTTGGCTAATACACTGGCTTCTTGCCTTCACCTTGAGCTTTTTTCTTTCCTCTAGGCATAGAAAAACTCAGCATTCTGCTTAAAAATGAAGAAGTCGTGACACCTAGTGGTGAGTTTAACACCAATAACTTCTATTATCCTCAAAATTCACACGTGTTTTCCACAGGGACATTGTTCTTGGTCAGACTGCAATGTGAGAGAGATGGACATTACTCTCATGGCTCTGGACATCCAGACAGCTCCTCATTGCTTTTACAGTCCCCTGCTATGTGTGTGTGTATCTTGTTGCATCAGACTCCTGTATTTCCCCACAGAAGGTGGCATTGTCAAGGCCCCTGTGCAGCCCCAGGTCATGCTTCTTATTGAATGTGACATTTTAAATAACCGTCTATACTGAGATCAGCTCAAGTACCTTGACTTTGGGGAGAAAGGGAGCATGGCAGAATCCTGGCATAAGACCAGCTGGGAATTTCAGAAATCGTTTTCTTGTCAAGCACTTCTTCATCAAGGCTGTTTTCAGATGGTGACTGAAAAATGTGTTGTATGGCACACTGCAAATTCCTGGCAGGCTCTTTAAACTGACTAAGTTACTGGCAAATTCTTTTGCTTTTGAAGACTACTCAGTCTGCCTTGGTCAGCAGCAGTCAAAAAGTACATACTGGCTGTGATACCATGACAAGAAGTCACACTGAAAAGCAGTAAACCAGTCTAGACATGTGCAAAAAAATTATAGGTTCTTTCCAAACAGTGGCAAGCCTTGGAGACTTTCTTTTAATTTATTTTTTGAGGGAAGCAGAACAATGTACAGTTGTACTCATGGTAACTAGGCTGCAATCACCAAGTGGCGAGATTTCTTGGCTTGTTGAGCCAACTGGCTGGGGAGTGCCCATTTTTTATCACAAGAATGAGCTTCAGTGCAAAAAATTTCAAGTGAAAACATCCCTGTAGGTTGTTTGGGAATCTGGGTGCATGCTTCTTTGCATCTGTAAGGGCTGTTAGCAGTGCAGCCTCACAGCTTCATGTCCATATTTGTGCATGCTATATCAAGCATACTTTCCATTGCCTTCAACAAGACAAACTCCTTCCTCCTCCTCTGTCTTGCAGAAGAGATGTGTGACAAAACTGCATGCTGTAACCAAGAAATGGAAACAAAATTACTTGAATATATGAGATTTGCTTCATCTAAAGATTTATTTTGCCACACATATTAGTACCTGTAACTTCCCCAGTTTGCTGTCTTGGGCATAATTAACACTTATACCACCAGAATGTCTGGATATAGGGCAAGTGAATATAAAAACATCAATTCTGTCCAAAATGTTCCAGTCTCTATTCCTTGAATCATCAGCATGTGACCTGTTTTTTGCCAACATTAATAACCATGGCTCATGGCTTTCAAACAACTCAAACTATTTAAAAATTTATTCTGTTTACAGTGCCTTCTAGAGGAAGTATTTTGTAGAAGTGAATAATTCAAACTGACTAGCGGCTACCCACAAAATATGACTATCCAGTAACAAAATGAATCATTTAGAACTTAGTTGGCAAGGAATGGACATATTGTTGAAACAAATATCAAGTGGAGGTCAGATCCAGCAACTGGGAGTCCTGGGTTCTTTTTCTACTGTATCATACATTTCCCATGCTGCTCTGACAAAGGCAGGCCTAGGCTTTGTCATCCCAAATCCCACTGTTTGCTCTTTTTTGCACAGAGCTATAACCTGCGGGGGTGATGTTCAGCTATCTCTCCTAGAAACACTTTTAGTCATGAGTTGGAGGCCATAGATTACATTTTGACTTTGGTTTTCCCTCTATAAAAGGGAGATGGCTGCCAACTGGTGCATGACAAGCTTGTTTGAAGTCCCTGGTATGGACCAAGGGCTAGTATTACTTCAGGCTTCACTGAAGAGAAACAACACATAATAGAAAGGCAACACAAAACCCAGCAGCTCTATAAGCTGAAATAGACAATGCACCCATGGACAGAACCAGTGCAGGCAGAGTTTTTGAAGTGCCAAACAAAAAATGGGACTGTGGTCTGTAGGTCCAGCAATGATGATGTGTTTGATCATTCTCATACCAGGCAGGACAGTCTGCTGCAGTCTGTGTGACATGCATACATACACCAGAACCCCTTCTGTCTCTTGCTCTTGCATTTTCATTATTCTCCTACTGAAAGATAGGACAAAGAACTGTAAGGTATAAAGTAGCTGCCAGAGACACACTCAGGAGTAAATTTCGAGGTGATAGGCACTTGCATACGAGTTTGAATGCCCAGCTAGGATGTGATTTTTTAGCTAGTATCTGCATTGAGTGCAGACGCGATGTGGACAGTGAATCCCCAGTGTATCACACTCACTTGCATGGCTACGCCTGCAATTGCAGAATCACACAATGGTAACGGTGAGAAGAAACCTCTAGAGAGTGTTTAGTCTAAACCCCTTGATCAAAACAGGCTCAACTAGAACAGGTTGCTCAGGACCATACTCCACTGGGTTTGAATATCTTCAAGTACAGAGACTCACAACCTCTCTGGGCAACCTGCAACAATCCTGAATCATCCTTCAATTTTTTTAAAAAATGTGGTTTCTGATGTTTAAATGAAATTTCTTGTATTTCAGTTTGTCCTCATTGCCTCTTGTCCTTCCACTGGATACCACCAAGAAGAGTCTGGTTCTATTTTCTTTACACCCACTGTATCAGGTATTCATCCATGTTACTAAGAATTCTCTCTAATCCTATTTTTACCAAGGCAAAACAATCCCAGCCTTCAGCCCTTCTACTATGTCAGATGCTCCAATCCATTTGTCCTTTTTGAGGTGCTTCCCTGGACTGGCTGAAGTATGCTCACATCCCTCATGTAGTGAGGAGCCCAGGACCGGCACTGCAAATGTGGCCTCACCAGCCTGAGAGGAGGGGAAGAATCACCTTCCTTGACCTACTGCCCATGCTCTTCCCTTATGCAGCCACAGAAGCTGTTGGCTGCCTTTGCTGCAAAATCACATCATTAGTTCACATTCAACTTGTTGTCTACCAGGACATCCATCTGATGTCTAGTTCCATATTAATGGCTAGCTCCAGCTGTAGCTTTCTTTAGCTTCCTTGATTAAATGGCTTGAGTTTCTCTTTAATCCATAGATAAACACACCTGGCCTGTTGGATAGCATGGACTGTTTCTGCATCAGGGCTATTTAATTATTCAGTAGCACTGGGAGCTCTAAAAAGGCCTCCAGGGTGTTGACCAGTTCAGCAGACTGGAGTCATTCTTAACTGCCTAGAGCTGACAGAACCAGCAACATATTACTGTGATTTCTGGTGAACCAGGATAATATCAAACCTCTTGCTATACTATAGGCATCCTAACAACAGCAGATTAGCGTTAATTGAGGGAGGAGCTGCTTTTCATAGTAATTTTGTTGTTGTTCTCACAGATGAAACAATTATGCATTCTCTACATGCATATTTGGGGCACCTCTCAGGCCTACATTTCTTTGCCCTAGAGCAGGAAGGAAAATTCACCCTTTCCCTAGTAATTGAGTGAAATTCTTCTACAAAAAACCTAACTGCATTTTCCAAATAGCAGCAAAAGTGAAAATGGTGCATTAACACTCCGAAACTGGGAAATACCACTAACAACACTCTATGTCATCACATAACCTAGATTTCAGTTGAGAATTTGGGTGCTGTTTTAGATAACAAAATACAACATGTGTTCGTCATTAATCTTCTTGAACATTCATTTGGCCAGAAACTGTCTCTGATCAACTCACTTATGTAAACAGGTCTGTGCTTCAGACCAAAGTGGTAAGATGTTATTCCAAGGACTCGCATTGCAGGGAATCTCTCCCTAACTCTAATGAGATTCATTTAATGACAGCCTCAGTATTGGTGTCTGTACTCCACAGACCTTTACGTTCAGTTCAAAATTTAGTAACAAATCTTGCATAAAAGGAGAAGAGCACTACCTCTAAAAAAATCTACCTTGTCCCTACTCTGTTTGCAGTTTCAATGTCAAATGCTTTTTCATCCGGTTTGTAAAGAAACAAAAAGCTGTTTCTTCTTTCTTTACCAAATGGCAGATGCATTCATTGCAGCAGAACACCCTGGAGAGGCTTCCATTCATCATGTAATTTTTTTACAGGTATAGGATCACATAAAAAATTAAAGAAAAAATGAGGAAAATAAGCTTGGTTTATTTAAGGAAAATAAATGGTACATTTCAGTTGTGTAAGCTAGTTCTGGGTACAACTGGTGTATTTCATTTACATTTGAAAATGTAGGCACATAAACTATCAAAATTTTTAACTGCAGAATATTGGTGCAGTAAATAAAAACATGCAATTTCCTACAAGCTCTTGCTTCCCATAGTTGGTCTCTTCATGTCCTTTTTTTTCCAACCAAAACAAGAACATGCAAACAGCTTCTGTCCACCCAGTCCAAGGGCAGTGTGTGAGTGGGGAGCAAGGCTCTTCTGGAGCTGTGATCACTGCAGCTTCTTACTGACTGTGAGCCTTGCCCAAACTTCTCTGTCTTCCTTTCTTCAATTGGAAAATGTAAAATATATGTAAGAACTAGCCAAGAGCCATATATATACTCGTGTCTGGGGAAGTTAGTTCTTCACAATCAAAAAGAGTTAATGCTTTGATTCCTTGAAGGTTAATCCTAGGCTTTAAACTGTCTGATAGGAATTCATGTCTACATAGAAGGAGCCCCAAGTTTGCAATAAACAAAGCCATTAGAAATATTTATCATTGAGTCATAGCATGGAAGAAGATTAGTCTCAGCTGTGCCAATTCCAGACCACAGTATCTTAATTGCATTACATATTTTGGACACTGTCCCAAAATGCTTCTGAAGATCATAAAAAAAAAAGAACTCTTGAGATATGGCTTAGTTTTGCTTTTAAATCTGTAATTCAGTTTACCAAGGACCGTTGTTTTAAGGATTTCTTGCAAAGTTCTGCATTTAGTAGTTGGGAAAGAGGTACAGAAAAGAGTGTGTTCAGAGACATGTAGAGTAATAAGGAAAGTACAAAAGCTAGAAAGGACAGAGTAAGGAAAATGAAAGACAACAACGGTGGCTCTTAACATTTCAAATCCCTGAAGAGATGAGAAGAAAATAGAGTTACTTTTGTAGCTGCAAAGAGAATTTGGTAGCTTTAGAAAGATGACAGCTGGTATAAATGACACGGCTTCTTCTCCCTGCTTTTGACAGAAATATACCCCTCAAAAATGTGGTGCCATTCCACTGCATTTTAATGCTTTTGAATGTATTTTAAAGCTATATCTGCCATTCTGAAGAGCTTGCAACTAAAGAATCAGAAATGCTGACAAACTAAATGAGCTGAAGTCAGGACTCCCAATTCCAAAAGTATTAATGCCACCCCTTTTTCATTTGGGCTTCTGTCCTAGTATACTGAATTGAACAGTTCTAAGTCTCCAGTATGCTGTTTTTTCTGCCAAGTATTCTCTGAAGGCCCTCCATCTATTCAGTTTGGCGTGCAACAATGCTGTCATGACAAAGGTTCATTCAGAGATGTTATCCCATTATATCTACAAGTTATTGAGATCCACAGAAGTCTAGATTGGTTGTCTGGAGTTGTTGGAAATTACAAAAATCCATCTTAGTCTGTTATATAAACTTGTTTTGAAAGCAAAATTAAATTAGAAGCAGATAGGTTGGCTCATATAAAACAGATAGATTAAATCAATTGTGATAGTGAATAGTTACAGCTATTTGGTCATGCAATGATTGAAATAATGAGAAAAATGGGAGGAAATGTTTGCAGCTGAAGTCACCAAAATGTATCATAAGTAATGTTCATGGAATGTGGTTGTCAGCTTTCATGTTGTTTTTCTGAGGGTCACTGAACAGAGGCAAACTGACAGTGGAGAGCTCTTATCATTATTGCTGTCATCCTAATGTATTACAGAGGGATCCATCATTACAGTAACACACTTCTAATAGAAGCCTGCTCTGGTGCTAAACCTGGATTTTAGCTGGATTTATTCAGTGAGAAAAACTCCTTGGGAGCCCTCATTTCCTGAGTCACAGCTTTGGAGCACTATTTGAATAGCTTTGGGGACAAGAATGTTAAAGGTGCAGCAAGTAAGGTCTTGAACAATTCTTTTTCAGAATCTGGGCAGCCTCAGGACTCCTTCTTACAATTTGAAAACTCAGTCTTCCAGGATTCCTAGACTTCAAATATATGTAGAAGTTTAAGAATGCAAACAGAGCCAAACACCTCCAAGTCTCCAGTCAGGGCAATTTTCTTTTGATACTGCCAAAATGTAATGTTTAGATTCTGGGATTTTTTATATTTTCTCTTCCAAAACCAACTTCAGATTTCCTGTCTTGCCTTCTGAGGTGGTATTGTTTCCTTTTTCCTCCTCAGTCCATCACTTTCCAGTTTCCATCCTAAAGAAAATCATGACTGTGAAACGTTCCATAGTTCAGCAACATAGAATGGCAGAATTTTAGAATGTCAAATATTGGATCTTAAAGATCATCTAGTCCCAGCCCTCAACATGGGAAGAGTGGAATCATCACAAGAGGCCCAGTAGACTGATGTTGTAGAAATGGTCTGAAAGAATCTGGATTATTTGGCAATAGGATTCTAGCTGTGAACAAACTTCTCTATAAGGGAAAAAGAAGCAAGCTGGGCAATGACAAGTTTAAATATTTTTGTGTTTCTCTTACACATGATACATTTTCTTCATGTTCTGCTCTGTCATGGATAAAATTAAAACTACCATGATCTTCATACCAAGCCTACATCTGGGGGATTGTGCTTACAATTCTAGTTTCTCTGGATGTTACTGTTTCAATAGGTGGAGACTTACAACAGATTTATTACATTTCTGTTAGTTTCTGTGTAATTTATGAGCAAACAAAAAGAGTTATATAATTTCAGGAGGGGATTGGAGTATTTATCTAAAGTAGTATGGACTGTTATGCAAGAATACGAGGTGATGTCAAACACAGACTGAGCAAACTGGGCCTGAAACTGTTTATAAACAGCTACAACTCAGATTTGAAGTGATCAGTGCTCAAAGTGGTCTTGATATGAGACACATTGTGGGGGAAATGAATTTGTTTTCTGTTTTGTAATGGGGGTTATCTGAATTTATTTCACATTTATTCTGTACACTGGTAATAACAATATAAACCCACTTGATGCTAATCCACTGCCCATTTCTGAATATCTTTTGAGTGTTCAAGCTGTCTGCAATCTGACTATGCATCCAGCTTTGCAAACGGGCCTGTCTGTCCAATGGGCCTCTCTCTTAGTGATCCAAACCAAAATCCTGACTCCAACTTTCTCTGTTTTGAGGACATTTCCCTGTTAATATCTGAATTTTGCTGCACGATCTTGCCATGTCTGTCTACTGCTGATAGCAGGCACCTTTTCATTTTCCAGGAACTGTGTCTGTGCTCAGAGGGAGCAGCCAGACTGTTCTCAAACTATGTTCAAGGTCACACTAAGGAAACACCCTCTTGGAAGCTGCCTGGCTCTTTGTTCCTTCCATCAATCTAAAATAAATGCCATTGAAAATGTCTCATTCCTCTTTGTGTATGCAAAGACCATGGGAACACTTACAAGTCACTCTCTTTCAGATACTGCATCCAAAATCAGAGGAAATAACAATGTTTGGATCTTTCAAGAAAATCCAAAGTGTCCAGATTTCTTTGGCAGACATTCCCACTTTGTTTTGACAGGCTGAGAAGTATGGAAGTGCCTTTTCCACCTCTTTCTGCCTCCCTGTCACTCATAAGTAAGGCTGATCATACTCGGACTGAGAGATAAAATTTAGAAGTGGATGGAAAAACACATCCAGCTGACCCAAAGGGGAACTGCATCCTTTAACTGCTGCTGTCTTCTTGCACATTTTACCTTCTTTTTGCAGGTTGACTCACTACATTCTTCTGCCAATTACTTATTTTATTTTCTCTGTGTGCACAGTAAATCTCTGATGCTCGTGGGACTGTTCCAAGTTCAATAAAATTTCATTTTCTGAGGATTATAAGATTCCTCAAGCTCCAGTTGAGATCTGGAGCCAGAGGGAGATCCAGTTTGCATAAACCCAAAGCTCTGCCACAGGCAAGTGACACATATATCTCATTAATAAAGTTCTCAATCTGAAAGTGTTATTTTCTATGTGGGAAGAGTCAGTTTAACTGACTATAAACTATTGCTGAAATTTTAACTGGAATTATGCACACAGTCCTGGCTGGCGTAAGCAGAAGATATTTGCACAGACATCCACTGTCCTGACCCACAGATAGAGTTCAAACAAACACTGATGGGAAAATTAAATTAGAAGTACAGGATATTGTCCTTCATTCTCTGCATTCAGCCTACTCAGATGGCAGAATCTGAAATTTATATGGCATTTTAATTGGTCATAAACAAACTCAAAATGATTCCAAGATTGTATCTGAACAGATTTCATACATGAATATTTAATATTCATAACATTTGCCAGGAGGACTATTCTGAATGTTGAGACTTTGCATTCATCTGCAAAACAAGAAAAGCAACAGAGGCGAACAGTGGAAACTTGGGTAGAAAATCCCATTAACATGCTTCCTGTGCTCCCCTGTGCTATACTGATATGGCAAACACCTGAAGTGTTTACTTTTTCACTAATACTATCAATGTTTCTATTTTTCTCTTAAATTTTTGTATCTGTATCTGTCTCCATGCATGAAGTTAAGTCTGGTATGGCAAAGTAATTTAGCACTATGAAAGAGGTTTTTAGCCTAGTTGGCCAAATGGAAAAGGTGGCGAGAAAAAATCTACTTTTGAAAACCTGACACAGAAATTAAAAAATTAGCATTAATGAAAGAATTTGTTTTGTCCCAGCTATCAGTATTTAATTTAGCATTTAGTTTAAAAACTTATCTGACATTTTAACATATATATAAAATTCAAATAAAAAGAAAAGAACATAATACTTTCAAATATTCAAATGAAACACACACTAAGGGGATGAAATAATTGCAATCCTATTTACCAGCCTCACAAACAACTCAAAACTGTGCTTTCTTGCATGCTTGCTTTTCTTTACAGACAATAATTCTATCCAGTCTCAAAATTATCCATAAAGGAATCATCTTAGCCTTCATTAGACCCCTGTTAACACCTGCCACTCTCCAAAAATAGCCAGAAGGTGTAAATCCAATGTCCATCCCCAAGTCCAATCCCTATCCTATCCCAACAGAACTGACAACACATTTCTCCAGATCCTCCTTTCCAGCCATAGTGAAATGAATAGTAATTCACCTTCCTTGATGTCAACCTTTATCTCAGCATAATCAAAACCCATGTTGAACATGGAGCAATTATCAGAGATCTAAAGCAAATCCCAACTTAAAATCTTGTCCAGAGTCTTATCCATGCCCCAGCTTCTTTCACAGACTACATACCTGCTCTTCATGACTTAGATCAACAGTGAAATGAGAATTATCGGTCTCACAGAACCCAGGCACAGAACAGGCTTCTCAGACTTTGTTTATCTAAAACACAGCACCAACCATTGCTCCCCTCTCAGTAAAAGCCTTACTCACCCACGTAGAAAGCACATACCCTTTCTAACCAGAGCTTTCACCCTGCCCTAGCGAACTGAAGGACTCCAGTAATAAGCTGACCTCTGCAGCCCCTGCTTTCTCGAACTGTAGTTTAAACATTGTGTAAATTTCAAGTCAAAAAAGATAATTCCCTGTGTTAGAACAGCTCCTTGTTCTAGGCCTCAATGGCCTGCAAGAAACCACACTAATATTTGAATTTTGCTTCACAGATCCCTGATTTCAAATCCAGTCCTATTGGTTACCATATCCAAAACCTGCTTAATGTTTCCTGCCATTCACTACTCACAGGAAGGATCAGCCACAACTTGTCAGGATCCTGCAAGAAAATTATCTACATTCAGCTTTCTTTACCTTAAACACAATGTTAGCCAATAAACAAAATACAACCCCACCAACTCAGACATCCTAAAATTAAGTTTAGAGAGAACCACACAGCTCACTACAAATAGCAGAACACACACAATTCCCGTAGAACTTTGTAGGTCCACCTATTAACTTGCTCTTGTAGCCTGCCCTGTCCTGGACCATAACATTCATGATCAGGATGTTTTTTTAAATACAGTACCAGTATGTTCTACGGAGTTCATACCCACTGACTGGCTTCTTCAATATCAAAATTTGCTTTTTCCTTAGCTTCTGAAAGAACTAATACAAAACCATGACCTTAACCATCTTTTACCAAACCTGTGATCCTAAGCCACCTAAGAGCATTCCCAACAGTAAATCCTCTAACGTCCTTAGCCCAGTCACTGTTTTCTGTCAGAGGATGGATTACGCATTATTCATTGCTAAGAGAACTAGTCGTGAAACTGTCGGCTCCTGTTCCTATCACAACTAGCCAGAAGCTATAAATCCTTGCCACCACCAGCCCTCATCCTAGACACACCACACTGACAAGATCCTGCAGTAAATGTATTTGTCTGACTCTTTCTTTAGCCCTATCCCCAAATGTAGCCATACAACTCATCCCTTCCACTCCAGAGCATCAGCCTAATCCCAGACATAGTTGTAACCTTAACTGTAACCAGTCACTTCTCTCCATCACAGAACTAATCACCTACAGACTAATCATCTCTCCACTGCTAGATAGAAAGTCTCTGAAATTAGGTTTACAGGGTAGCAAAAATGCCAATATAGGAAAATGATCTCCCAGTGATATGTTCCTTTTTTTTTTTAATTGTTGCTTGAAAACATCTTTTTAAAGCCAGTACTGTCAGTTTTCACTGTGTTTTTGTTTGAAGCAATGAGTTTTAGTTTTAGTGTAACTCGTCAATATTTTTACAAACTCTGGGCTAACAGACAATGATTTTTTGTGGTTTAATAGCAAAAGGAAAAATATGTGAAGACTTCTTCAATATCAGAAATGCTATGCAAAGGACAAATGCACTGTCTCCAGTGAATGTACAAATACTTTTCCAGGTCTAAGTTATACTGAGCTTTGTTGGATGGGATTTTTATCTTTACTAACATTTGTATGTGTTGGAAGATACTTTCACTTACTGCAAAAAAAATTAAATTAATTAATGAAACCATATTCTGTCTTTTCCTCTGTGAAACTCTCACTCTTCTAATATGATGCTTATTAAAAAGTTGTGATCCCCATTAATTTTAATAGGGTCTGGAAGAAACTGTAAACCAGTACCTTATAAAACTAACAGCAGGACAAAAGAATGTCTCAGAATTAGCATGAACGGTTCTCTCTCAATATAAATTTCTTCAAGAGCATTTGCCTGGAGTATTCCACAGGTTTTCCTAATCGTATTTCCTTTTTGGTAACATAAGAAGTCATTCCCCAAAGGCAGTATTTTTCCCCCTTCAATAAAATATAAAAACTCTCTTGAGTTTCATGGGAACAAGAGCATTCTAAAAATAAAATTCCTTCTCTGATAACCTCTAATGGATTTTTTTTTCTCAGAAAGAAAACACAACAAAGATGACCATTTCATCAGTTCTATTTCTGTCCTTATGGTGTAACTCTGTTTAGTGCAAAACCAGCTCAAGGATATGTGAAGGCAGGTTATGTCATTTCATGCTCCCTCTGGATCGCCCTGAAGGAAAATTGTCCCTTTCTAGTGGTACTTTACAGCTGTTTCTGGGCATTGGTATAGCTCAGGAGCCTTCATATAAGTAGGGAAAAATAGTTGAAAGTCTTATACTGCATCACAGCAGGGGCAACTCTTTTTTAAACTCTCAGAGTTTCTCATCCGCCCTGGTATACTGCCATGATTACCTCAGAAGAGGCTGTAAGTCTGTTGTTAATCACTGTGAATCCTTCCTGAGGATGGGAAGAAATAGGGCTGCCACAAAGATAGAACAAAGTACTGCACTTGTATCCCAGCCACATATCAAGCCTGTAAGTCAAAAAAGAATTAAAATCATTACACAGATTCAGGAATCAGACTGTTAAGGGCACTGTGCTTGAGCCCCTCTAGCTATAAATTCTTCAGGTCTGTGCAGAGACCTTCAAGAGACGTTGTGATCCAAGCTTTCCAGGAGAGAGGGGGATGTTCAAACTTTCTGGATCTCACTTTAGGTAAAACAATGAGCAATCAGTTGTGATGAATGCTGCCTGTGTGCCGTGCCCTTCTCCTCATCTGCTGTTTACTCTTGTAGTTTAACGAGGCACTGCAGGACATTTCCTAAAGTCTTTTGGAGACTTGTTTGTCATTCTGTTTGAATGTGTGGTACTGCTGTTACCTTGCTCCATGGGCACTGAGCTGGGTGGCCATGCTGGGCTCAGCAAACACCACTGGAATTGGAGCTCCACTGTTTGCTGGGGTACGTGAGCAGAGTGAGGGAGAGACCACACAGATTGTCAATCTTCCAAAATAATTTTGCAAGCATCTCTGCTTAAATAAATTCTGTCCAACAGGTTGCCTGTTGAGACAGAAGTTGAAAGGGGCATTTGCTTATAGAGACATATACTGCATTTTTCTTGTTTTACTTGTGTTTTGTAGAAGGATTTTTAAAAATAAAAAAAAAAAGAAGAAGAAAAATAAGGAGAATGGAAAGGCAATGGGAAGCATTTTCCTGCACACACATTAATGACAAAATATTTACATTAAACTGATGGATTTACTTGCAGAAACTGCAGTCTGAACATAAAATCATGCTTTTAGACCTACACAAAAGTTAAGTATTTGGTTTTAATACTGACAATATATTAGTTTGTACAGCTATTACACCTTTCATTTATTTTAAGGTTTATTAAAATATCTCATACCATTCAAGCACTGCTCACAAGCACGGTAACTTGTGTTCTTCACCAGTAGAGGACAGCACGAACCCAGCTATTGTCCCGAAAGTTGCTCCACCTATTTTCCTCCTCTCTTCACCCAACAACTAAAGTCAATCGAAGTTTCCTCACTACCTTTTTTTCAGTAGGAATACCTGGTCTCCTTACTGAATATTTTGCAGTGAAGTAAAATTTAAGCATATGTTTTATCACTGGCAGAAATCTCTAATGATCAACATACCCACAAAGCTGCTGTTATGCCCGTTTTCTTCCTTTCATGATACCTTTGACCTGGGAGACCCTCTAACATTTCTCACAGACACAGGAAATACAGAAGTTAAATCACAGGTGAGCCTGACAGGCTGACAGATGAACAAGCTGTGTTCTTCTGCAGTTTGCAGATGCCACCAGCCTGCAGTGTGCTCTTTGCTTGATGTTGCTCTCAAAGACGGGAATCCCAGAACTGCACCAGCCTTGAAAAGCAGATAGGAAAACAGGGTCTTTGTCCTAAAACATATTTTATCTTACCTTAGACAAATCTGACCCATTCAGGCAGAGAGAACCCTGGTAAAGGGGATAAGCCGCAGATTCTGCACTGCAGTTCACAGTGGATAATAACATGAGGTGGATGGTTCTTCGTTTCTGCCTAGGGATTGACAAGGAGAGCTTACCTACTGCCTAATTCATAAGATGCAATGAACTGCTCTAAATCCCTCATTATTTCAGCTTTTGCCTTAACTCTTTTTGTATTCTGTAGGCCTAACTCACCCCCATGTATGATCTGGGCTCTGGCCTGTCCCTGGCTGCCATGCCTGGCTGGCCCTGTGTGATTTACTCTGATAGCATGGGGCTGACACAACCTCTGCCCTACTGGCCTTGTTATGCTTGGCTTCCACCTGCTCCCCAGCATTGGAGAACAACTGGACTTTGCTGTGTCCTAACACTCACCCACCTCACAGCAGCTCAAAATCTGCAGAAAAATGATGCACAAGAAACATTTCAGTTTTTCTTTGAATACTGCCTGGGTAGTACTTCCATCTCCCTGCTTATGTGAGTCCTACTTGTCTAAATTCATGGTTTTCTTTTTTCAAACTGAGTGACAAGAATTTTTCCAAGTCAGGCTGCTTCAATGAAAAGATTGGTTTTTTCTGTCAAATTGACTGTTCTGTGACTTGAAAAAAGCCTATTCCCACTCTTTATACCCAGAAATTCAAAACTGCAGTCAACACCTTCTAGGAAATGCAGGTTTGGAGTTGCACATGTGCACTATGGCTGGGTATAAATGATGGTGTAGATATTGTTAGGGAATGATTGAGTTATTTTATGAAAGCTATTTAACCATGAATATTTAAGATTAAATTGCAGGATGATTTCTAATTACCCAAACTTTAAGTTTGTCAAATGTTTTCCTGTTAGCTGTAGTGGGAAAGTTGCTGGCAACAAACTAGACTTTGGCAAAGCTTTGAAGTTTTTGTATGATTTAGGGCACCAAACTCTACATGAGATGAGTGAAAGCCAGGTTAGAATGGGACACAGAAAACTGCAAGTTTTATTACACATTTTCTTCAGCTTTACCTTCTGTAGTTTGGATTTCCGTTGTCAACTTCTACACAAGGGTATGAAGCACAATACTGCCAATTTGGCAAGAAATTATCAAACCTTAAATCTCTTTTGGTTCATAAGAGAATTTCTCTTGCTTTTTGAAAAAATTGATTTGGTAGTAGGACATGTAGACCCTTTTCTGATGGGCCATTGGATTGTTCTTGTGTTCATTCAGCAAGCAGAGCCAAGATCCTGTAGCTTTGTCTGCCTGTACTTGTATTTCTGTCTTGCTGTTGGATTTCTACAGCATATGCCATATCTGCTCCTGCTTCTCTTCAGGCACTCGTATAATGCACTGAGTCTGGTCACCCTCAGCTCTCACAGGGAATTCAGGGTTTGTCTCTACTAGAATTTGAATTGTAATGTTTGCCTGTGCCATGTGTTAGTACACGTGTAATGCTCACAGCCACTTCTTCTCAGAGCAATAAAATTGGTATCCATTGAGTCAGCGTTTCAAAAATAGTTTAGCAGTTGTTGGGAACAGCACATAATAAGTATCTCTAATTCAGATCCCAAGTCTGTACTACAAAGTGGCTCTTACTTAACTCTGAAGAAGCCATGTCAATTTTCAAGCACATCTGACTCTTCCTGCAGCTTCTAGTCTCTACAGAAACATTTCATTCACAGAAATCCTGTTTCAGCCTTGCCTTGTCCCTAGAGAAATGTCAATTTGCTTACTGAACATTGGTGAGCCCTGGGCAGTGCAGTGACAGTTACATGGATCATGTCTCATTAGCTCTGGGGGAAAAGAAAAACCAAACTTGTATCAGTTTTGAAGTGAAGCTGAATTATGGGTGGCCATTTTTTGCCATCCAAAGTTCAGAGAACTTGGGGTGTTACCTAAATTGTGGTGTAACAATTTCTGTCAGCTACTTTGTGTATGGATATGGACTTACAGAGGACTCTGGGTATTGATTTTAAATAAAAACTTCTGCTTAACCTTACTTACAAGTTCTCCTTGAGTTCCTGTAAGGGATTTCCAATGGACCAGGACTTTGCCTTTTAACTCCTCCTTTTTCATGATCTCTCAAGCATCCCAAGTGTTTCCTCAGCACTGATGATACAGGCAGCAGGAACCTTGAAGACTTCTTTTCAAATGCCCCATATCTTCTCACATTTTGAGCTGTGTTATGCATCATCTCAGGCCCACTCTAGTGATCTCTTCTCAGAGAAATAATAAAGAGCTGGGAAGAGCTATAACTTTAAGGAAGTTAATGAAACCATCAGCAGCTAATACACATTCTAAGGTCTCTTTTAGTTTTGTGAAGATAAAGAAATACCTACTCAGCAATTTCCAATGCACTGATTAGTCTGCAATGATAGTAATTCCTCTTGCTCTGTTAAAATAATACAGTATCCTTTATTTTGAAAATATGTTGTATGTGTACAAAAAGTGTCTGACTCGATATGAATAGTTAGTGATCATGTTTACTGCATCCAGGCTCTCTGGTTTGGATGGGATGTTTCTGAGGAGATTCCTTTCTTAGCTTTATGTTAGTGCCTTTCCAGAGAGACGGGAAATAGGTTCTTAAAACCATGAGGGATGATATTACCTTTTTATTACAATACATTTCTCTGCCTGGTGATGGAATTTAGCTGAGAGGAGTGTCTGGACTGCATAGCCTCCCCTTGGCTTTGGCTGTCTCAAGCAAATTCTGGGGTATATTGTAATTCTTATCTGATGTTCCTTAAGATTTCTGAGTTCTTCTGTCTGAGAGTAACAGTATTACATTTTCTTTTTCATGGCAGATATGTATAATATAAGAGTTCCTTTTTTTTTTCCTTAGGAAGACTGTCACAAATTAAATGCTAGGCAAGTAATCATGCATCTATAATGGGCAAGGTTATCTACTCAGCAAGTATTTTGGCCTTTTTTCTTTTCACAGGAATGCCTCTGCTCTTCCGTGAGGCCACAAGGCACAGTAGAATTTAGGCGGAGTCTGTGATATTTCCTGGAGATAGCATTCTTGCATGGAAAGGCAAATTTCTTGTATTACCGACATTAGTCTAAATGTTCTGATGACTTGATCAAATGCCTCATAAAGCTAATATTTCCATGGACTATTTGATCAGGCTTGACAATAACATCTTTAGTTTGAAGGAATAAATGCTAATAGTAACTTTTTATTTATTCAAAGCCATTTAACTTCCTATATAATAAATAAGAATAAATATCAACTCTCACTGTCAGTGCTGCCCCACATTTTTACCCCAACTGCCAAGCTACTAAGGTTTTACTAAGGTGGTCATATTTTCTTTTTCCCCTTTAATATTTACAGCATGTTTATTCCTTTACCCTCTTTAAACTCTTCTCAATCACATAGTTGTTCCACTAAAGGAAATTACAGGCTGCAGAGAAATCTGGAGAAATATCTGTGTTTTAATACTAGCTGTATGTCATCCAGGATCCCACCAGAGATGACATTATTATTTTTCAATGGCAAGAGCTGGTCACATGGGAGGTGATGTTTTTATTATAATCAGCTGTGGAGAACTGGTGAGTGTGAGCTCATCTGCAGCTGAGTATGTTTGAACTTTTGTACCTTTCAGTACATTTCTGTGAGCACTGGAAACTCTTTCCAACTGGGGTGTGTTACAGAGTTAGGTTTCCTGTAAATGCTGAGATCTTAGAAAGCGGCCATAGGAAATGAACATTGCAAAATAAAATAGGACTGAAGAATTATGATGTTGATTATAGAAGGAAAGTAGTTTCATCTGGGTTCTGTAGGAAAGGATTATTATGGTTTAAATATCTGATTTGATTTTAGTCTTCCACTTACAGAATTACTCAAAAGACCTCTTGAATCTAAGTCATATTACACAAAGCAGATTCCGCTTACACTGTGACCTGCCATTATGCTGTGAGTCTCCTGGGAGGTGCTGAGCACCCTTAACTCCTTATCTGAAGCTTCAAGGATTGGTCTTTAGTCAAAGCCTTAGTAAACTATCACATCTGCTTCCCTAGCATAGTTTACAGACAATATGCATTTAATTGACTTTGGGTGAGGAATAAATGGAAATCTAGTGGCACATCTGGTGTTGCCTTCAAATCAATTTACAGTAGTTAAATAGATTTGAATTGGCACTCACCCACATGAAGAACCTGTCATGCAACTCTTTGTTCACTTCACCCCACTAACTAGGCTATTAAACAGTGCCTTTTGCCTTAATGCAGATTTTGCTGAAAAAAAAAGATGACATTTTGCAAATGGCTGGACTTTAAGGCAGTAATGAAATTAAAGCAAAGAACTCCCAGCACAGTAGGAAACCCAGGTGACAGGAACAATCATTTAGTCAGTGAATTTCTGTTCCCATTGAAGCTGAGGCTAATTATCAGGGCCAGGGCATCAAGAATCCAGCATCCAGAGGGGTGAGGAGATGCACAATAGCATTTCTCTGCACAAGTGCTCTAGTCAAATTTATTTACACATTCTGGAGAAATAATGTTTTTGAAACACGTTTTTCCAGTGCAGTATTGGGAAGTGTAGATAATGGATCTATGTAGTTGCCCTGTGAAGTTTTCTCAAAAATTTGCGGTGTTTGGAAAGCAGCTTAGGCAATTTATCCAGTACCATCCATACGGGACAACCCAAAGTAATTTTGGAAAATATATATCAAAGGAAAAAAGAAGTTTACAGAGGGAAAGGATGCAAGTCTGGAAATCATCTCCACACAAAACAGACACTTCCTCCCCCCCAATTTAAGAAAAAGTCAAATAACATTTCACAGTCATCAAAGCATGTTCTCTTATCACCAAGTTGGCTTTGAGTTAACAGTACACTTATTGATCTTTCTCTATTTCTTTACTAAACCAGATCATAAAAGCTGAGAAAGAGCAGTTTTGTCCGAGCACTTTTATGAGTGCATTATTTTGTGCTTAAGGCACTGGGCCAGATCTTCAAACATCTGGTTCAGTTTCTGCCTTTTCCTGTGTGACAAAATGTATTTGCATTTCAATTCCCCATCTACAAGGTGGGGATCATGTAGTTTTATTGTTTTACAAAGGTGGTCATTTCATGGAGTTTATGGGAAGGTCTGCATGGCCCAGTTCAATGAAAATGTGACTTCAAGCTGTGTACAAGGGTTGATTACTTAATGTTTTTATTATCCAGTCCCAGCTTTATCACTGTGTTCTGTGGCTTCAAATTATTTTTTCTAATATTGCCATCTGTAATATGAGAAAAATGCTGCTTTCTTACTTCAAATGGCAGTTGTGTGAATAAGTTGTTTACAATGCTTCCAAAAATGTGCTGTAAAGATAAATTATTTCACTCACATGAACTCCATCCACTAAGCTATCTTTTGCAAAGAGTCCTTTCACTATTTTTTGATGCTTCTGCTCATTGAACTTCCTCCCTGCTTTTTCCTATATGAAAAAGTTCATGCAGGCTTCACACATTACTATCTCCCAATTTTCAGATGTATAAATCCAGCTGCAACATCATGAAAGATGAGGAATGAGTAAATAATGGTTGCATTCTGATCTTGGCCAGAACTCAGTTAAGATTTTATCTTAATCCTGCCTCTGGTGTCCAGGGAAAGGCACTGACCTGTGGGCCATCTTCCAGCTTGTGCCTAATTGGAATGTTGGCCCTTGGCCAACAGCCCAGCAGAAAGTCAAGTCGTGAAATGGGAGAAATCTTTGAGTCAGCTCTTGAAATAGGTGGAGCCATCGCAGGCAATGAAGTCTTTTTACCATCCACTCTGGGATACATCTTTCCTTCCAAAGATTTTATCATTTCCGTGGCTTCCTGATAGCTTTCCAGCAAGATTGCAATCTCAGCCTACAAAGCATCAGGAAGATTGATTCTAGCTGAAAATGATCTGTGGTAAACAGACAAGTTTCTGAGGACTCTTCTCTAAGGGAGCAGATTGTTTGGAACAAATACTGCAGACATCTCCTTTAGGATGATATGATCGTTTCTGCTGTGAGGTAGTTCAGGAAAACCTATTAAGTTGCTATACAGGACCACAACTTTCCCAAATGTAAATATGCTGATTATCTGGACCTGCTCTCATATCCTAAGAATTTTTCCTTTTAATCTTTCACCAAAAATCATTAAATCATATTCTCAGAATTACAGATTCAAATGTTTTCCAACCCGTTTATAATGCAGAATTTCTGTAAACTGTGTGCTGGCCTTTTACTGCCTCCTGCAAACAGAAGGAGTGTATTTTTCTGTGAGGAGGGAATTTTTTTCACAGTAATGCAGGGCTCAGCAATTCTGTGGAATGCTCAGCAAATCATGTCATTATCCTTCTTGAGCCAAAAAACAAAAGGAGAGCAAGCAAGCAGGCTTTTGAGGAAGGATTCAGCTTTTCATTCCAGGGTTCCTACTCAGAGCAATACACATTCCACAATTCCAGCCTGCTCCTGATAAACACAGAGCACACTCTGCTTTCTCAGAAACAAACATTTTCTAGTAATTTATACTTGACTATTTGGATTGATGAAATTATAAACTAGGTGTTGTGAAAAATGCCTGGGATGTCAAGAAATTGTATGCAGATATGGTCATACTTTCTCTAGAAGCACACCACATGTTGTGGGGTTCCTCAGGATCCCCCCATGGGTACCCCAAAGTAATTTCTGGGCCAAGAAATGCTGAGGGATTTTTTCAGGTTTCCCCTTAGCCCTTGGGAAATAACCACCAATATTTTTATCGTGGTTTGTTTTGAATGAGGATGATCAGACAATATAACATCTACTTCTGTAAAGCAGAATATAAAGAAAAGGTAAGAGAGTGCACCAGGGATTGGGAATGTTTGAACAAGTGCAGTACATATTCAGTTGGAGACAAAAATCCCCTCTCACCAGTCTAGAAATGCTTAGTAACCAATCAAATGAACCGTGGGGGCTGGTTCTAGAAAAAACCATTACTTAGTAGCTGCCCTTAAGTATTACACATAGTTTTTAGAAAGTCATGCCTTCCATTAGACTATCCAGAGAAAAGGTTTGTACTATGTAAACCAGTTTGGGTTTTGCTAATTCTACCAGCTGGTCTAGAAAAAGGTCACCTCCTTTGTAGCCTGTTGTAGCTACAGCAACACTGCTCCATTTTAATGCTGTTGGGTACTCCCAAGACAGAAAGGGTATAAAGGACCAGCTTGTGAAATCTATGGACCTCTAGCAGTTACGGTGGAGTTGTTGGTTTTTTATTTACATGAAGTAAATCAGGCCTCAGTCCATCTTTGAGACCCCTGTTAAGGAGAGTTTAATTTATTTATTTCAGAACAGTGATCCAGATAGTCAAACAGATTTGAATGCATAAGAGTGGAGTTACAGTGGTGTGAAAATGCGCAATTAAAAACGAACGCAACATTGAGAAAGCTGATAAAAAGTAGATCAAATAATAAAGTCTGGTGACAAATATTGTGAACAGGCAGGACTTTTACATCAGGAATTCAGGGCAGAGAAGTTAATTCTCCAATATAGGTCAAATTTCAAGATGCTTCCTGATAACTTGCGAGGCACTCTGTGCCTGCATGCTATTCCTCACTTAGATAATGCACAGGAGACAAAATGATCTAAACTCCCAAGGCATCTGACCCTGTGTGCAGTTGTCTAGGAACAAAATTATGTACAAAATACTCAGATATTATCAGGGCCTTGTATGTATGGTGATTCCATAGCAATGGAATTTGCTGAAGAATTGTGGTCTCTTGCTCATTATTTGTTACTTTATGAAAGGCAATGAGAGGAATTTGGAAGTTGTTAGCGAATTCTCAGTGGTGGGCATTTTGCAGACATCTAGTAAATGAACATAGACTGCAGAACACTAAACTGCACCAGAATATGTCCATTGCAGCAGCTGTGATTAAAAGAAAAAACAAACAAACCAACAAACACCACCACCACCCCCCTCCCCCGAAAAAAAACCCAACCAAGAAAATGAGAGGTAGTAGCTTATAAAGTGGGTAACTTTCTAGTCTGTATGAGTATTAAAATACCTTTAACAGAATCAGCCAAGAATCATCAGTGTTCTGAACTATGCTTTTAATGTTAGCTGTGAGAAGGATGAGCTCTGATCATCAGGAAGGGATGGAAGGAAAAATTCTCTTTGGAAAGGGCACAATTCACCATCTCACTGCAGAGTAATTCTCTAACTCTGGCTTCTAGTCATATTCATCCCATAAGCCCAGGCTGCCCTTCCTACCATTAGAGAAATTTGTCATGCAAATGCAGTTGCCAATAGCTGAATATGAAAAAAAAATTATAGTGAGTATGTAACTGAAGACTTCTTTGGACCAAATTCTCTTCGGTCAAAATAATTTTTAGAAACTCTTACTCTTTAAAATATAAATGAAACAGTTGTGAGATTTGTAAAATGCTATTCCAGAATGTTTCTTACTGAGTTCTTAGGTACACATCAAACATGATGATTTTTTAACCCATCATGGGTACCAATATGAGTAACATCACAGAAATTTGGGGACATAGGTCATATTTCAGAATCCTGGAAGTAGGACAGCCTATGCTGGGGAAAAGAAGAAAAAAAAAAGGTGGTTTGTACAGGTTTTTTTCCAAAAGTAACACACAAAATAAAAATTATGGATGTGTTGTTTTATATTCCCAGATGTAGCTCCATAGTCTGAAGAGTCCTCTCATACAGCCACAAAAGCGCTTAAGTTACACTAACAGTACATAGAGGGAAGTATTGTGAGACCCCATCTACTACTCAAAATTAAGCAAGCCTTAATTATTTTTGATTTGGTATATTTACAATTAAAGATAGTGTTTTTTTCTTGTGGACATACTTACCTAACCAGTCAAAGAGTTACTTTGGATTTAAGAACTTAATCAGATCTTATGTTCAATTTAAATCCTACTTCTTTTAATAGAATTATTTTATCTTTCAATCTGCAACTACCCTTTAGCAGGTCTAAGATTCATTCACACTCCCTCCTGATAATATTTTGGGGTTAGGACAGAGGCCCAGACCATTCCTTTCTCGTTTCATTTTAATTTTGACATCTGTTTACTGGTTACCTTTACAATGCGCTGCCTCAGCTTGGAAACAGACTTCAGAAACTGCAGCCACAGCATCCCACCAGGACACCTGTGCAGAGTCTGTGGAGCTCAAGGTGGGGAAGATGAAACCAACAGAGTGGTAGTAATCACTGTTAATTGAGCAGTATTAGTCATCAGCACTCCAGTTCCGTGGGCTTGCCACTGCAATTTCCAAGGGCATGTCTTAGAATTTCTTTCCTTATCTCTGCTGGAGCTTTTCTAAGAGTTGGTTTGTGATGCGTGGAATCTGTGGATATGTCTCTGCCTTAATCTTCTGAATCCCAAATTTGACTGATTACGTTCCAGGCTAGCATAGCTCCACTGGAGGTGCAGTTGTTGTCCTGCCATGACTGGCTTAGTGTGTGTTTGGGGCACCCTTGGCAGTTGTCAAAGTGAATGGAGTCAGATTAAGAAAGCTAAAACCAGGGAATATTGTCTTGGGAAGGGAAAAGCCAAGGGGGCATCTTGGTGCATGATGCATGATTACATCAGGAGACCATGATCAGGCATAGGCAAAGGATGTTGCAGAATTTCTGAACTCTTTCAATGTTGCACCTAAACACAGCCTAGTCCAAGAACTGTTTGAGCCTCACCAGGAAAAGCTGAACCTAGATGAGCACTATAACAATGAGTAGGAGTTCTACAGAACAATGCAGAGAGGTATTGAGGAGTCAAAGAACAAGTAGTGAATTCACTAGAGCCTGAGGGGAAGCTAAGCAATACTTAAAGCTTTTGGAGGCCATAGGGAGTTTTTCAAACTGTCAATTTTTCAAACTGTCTGTTTTAATCAAGGAATCTACTGTCTGTAGATTCCTCAGTCCTAACAGCAGCGGCAATTTTAAATGTAATTTTTCCTCTTTGCTTGTTTTGCTTTCCTTTGGAAGAAAGTGGGGGGGGGGGGAAAGTCTTGAGGTTCTGTATAAAAACCTCAAGGTCCACAAAGTGCAATCTCCTGTTACGGTAAGCAGTCATTTAATAAAAAATGTACTTACAAATTGTTGGCAGTCCTTTAAAAAAGTAATTAGTCTTCTTGCACCTCTTACATCAGAGTGGTTTGGTTACTACCTGCTCTGCTCTTCAGAAATCTTGCTTTACCTCTCATTTTGCCAATATCATCTTGTGCAATGAAGAACAAATTCCTCTTATCTATGAGCTTACCTAATTGCTCATTTGAACAACATCACTCATTCAGGCACCTTAGCCAAGACAGGCACTTCATGAAGGTAGAATCGAGTCTCCTGAGCAGCCTAGAATCCCATCTCTGAAAGTGTTCTGTGCACCCAAACCTGTATTAATTTTTTTAATACTGGTGATCCATTCCAGAGGATGTTTTATCAGTTCATGTAAAATTAATTTAGTATTTCCTTACCTCTGTTAAAATATCTCATCTCTCAGCTGAGCAAGACATCTGTCTTTTTCATGTCTTCATGTCAGTCATATCTAATAGTTAGGCCATCAATCCAACATGCAGGTCATTGTCCCTGAACACCTTCAAATGACAAACTGTCAACATAAATGAGTAATTCTTATTAGTCTTTCTTTATTGTAGTTCATCACATTTCTATTACTCCTGATTTAAACTGATCTTTCTTGTATGATAATCTGTTCCCCCGCCTTATACAATATTTTGTCACTATACTGAAAATGACTCCCACTGTGTCATCAGTAGATTTCATTAATGTGCTCTTATTCTTTGTGCCAAGGCCATCCATGAGAGTATTATATAATATTGAGTTCCATAAACAGTCCTGGAGGATGTCTCCATAATCTTCCTTGAACCCTCAGTGATAAATCCTCATTGTCTCTTTCCCTTGCTCTCCTTGCCAAATCCTCTTGCTATTATCATATTAATTTGTATTCACATAGTCAGGCAATTCCTCTGCTATTTCATACCTTTTCTGCTTTATTAACTGTATGAGAATACTTCACAGAAGTCATGATAAATTCACTGTATTTTCTTTCCCTATGTTGAAGTTTGGGGGGGGGATTTTCTCCATTTCTGTTACTAGGAAACCACAATGACCAGGTACTCAAGGACCATTTACATTTTATTTACTCTTTTGTAAGACACAAAGGATGTGGCTGGGTGGGATGAGGGGAGGAGGCATCTGGCCGTTGGGACTTCACGGCTCGCCGGACCTCGTGGGGGGAACAGTGAAAAACTGCTGTCTCCTTTTCGCTGCGGCTGGGGAAAAGCCATGCTCTGCACTACCCTCCCTTCCTTGCTGGGGCGAGCTTTCGTTTGGGGAAAAAGCATGGGATTCCAAACCCCTCTTCCCCTACTGGAGTGCGTGTCTTCTTGGCTGCGGTCACAGCTGCTGTGGAGGGGGCCCGGCTGCTGCTGCCTCCACAGTGCCCGCCTGCAGGAACATACTGCCACAACTACGGAGTTTCTGCCACCTTTTGCTGGCTAGCCCGAGTGGGCCAGTCCTGCCGCTCCAGCTCCCTGCTCTGAGCTCCCTGCCCAGCCCTGTCCTGCTGCACGCCATCCCTGCCCAGACCGTCCGCCATTACCCACATGACACAGATCCAACCTCACGCCACAGCGCCACCTGCAGCTGCGCGGGAGTCATCGCACCTGCCCTGCCCGGCCGGGAGCCAACAGCGCCCCTGCTGGCTGTGACCGTGACTGCACCAAACGGGAAAGCGCCTAGCAGCCCAGGGACATCTGACACCAGGTTTTCTGGCTTTTGTTTGTTATTGCTACTGTTGTTGTCGCTTGTTTGTCTCATTATAGATACTAGTAAAGAACTGTTATTCCTTTTTTCCCATATCTTTGCCTGAAAGCCCTTGATTCTAATATTATAATAATTTGGAGGGAAGGGGGGGGTCACATTCTCTATTCTAAGGGAGCTTCCTACCTTCCTTAGCAGACACCTGTCTTTCAAACCAAGACAACCTAAGAAAAGGTGATTGCTGCCAAAAACAATGCCAGCAGAATCTGTTACCTTTCATAAAACCAGACTCTATTTTGTCCTATTTTTTACTACCTTTATGCCTTGTATTTTCCTTTATAACACGTTCTAAAGCCTTCTATACTATACTAAATTTACAAGTGCATCACCATGTTCTTTCTGTATTGTTAAATACCAAGGTTTGTTTCCTATACAAGATGGAAAAAATTGCCCCCATTTTCTTGAGGTTTCTTTGGCAGATAATAACTCATTTCTGATTTGCTAACATTGCACAGTGATCCAATTTTTAAACAATTAATGTCTCCTTCCCCTCCCTCCCTTTCTTTTTGGCTTTTGACGGTTCATAGTTTGTTGCTATTTTTTCTCATCTCCAAAGCAGATTTTTTTCCTAAGGTTTTTTTGTTTCTAATTTTTTTTTTCAGGTAGCTGCTCATCCAGTAGGATCCCTCCTCTATGAGTTACAGAGGGTTGTTGCATCTCCTACTCACAAATCCACACATACCTTCTCAGCATTCAGGACTTTGAATTATTCTGTCCACTCTACTTCACCAAATGTTTTTTTTTCTTTTATAAAATGTCTTCTTTTTCTATAACACTTCTTTCTGATAATTTCCAATAATTTATTTTATATTGATCTGACATAACTCATAATCATCAGGCCCAAAATTATTTTACGATACTGTTGTTCTTTAGCCAGTTAAAGATAGGGTCCTTAGTAGCATTTTTCCAGTAAATTCTCAAGTTTTTTCCTTCCCCAAGCTAAATTAAAAACAAGATAACAGAAAAATAAGGTATTTCTTCTATTAGAACAGCATATCTTTCAGTTCATGTGATGGTAACACTCTTTACCCAGTCTCTGATTTATGGTGATTAATAGACTGATGCATTCAATACACAGTCTTTTCTCTACAACGAAAAAACATTTGTCTCAGGTTTTTTTAAGACACATTTTACCTATTCCAGTGATGCCCACTTTATTCTTTAAGAGCCCTGCCCCTTGAATAATCTTGATAATTTCCAACAGAGAAAGTTTAGTGCATGACACTCTGAGAAGACATAAGAGAATCATGTCCTAAAAGAAAGGCAGTGAAGGTTACTGAGGGAGGCAAATTTTTGTGGTATTCCAGTGGAGTGTGCTAGTAATTATGGGAAGAAATTCAGGTTAAAAAACAGGATATCAGGAAAAAATATACTGAGACCAAAATACACTACAGTCTGGAAACATCTTCCAAAGGGAATCTTGGAAGCAGAAAAGTCTTGGACTTTTAAAAGCAGATTTGACAAAGCAATAGAATAGGGCCTACATTTTTAAGCTGGCTAGCAGAGACTTTTTCAATCTGTAGCGTCTATGTGTAGCTTCCATGTGTCTGTATTCCCTACCTTCTCTTTCCCTGACAGATGTTCTAGTCCTCATTAACTAAGGAAGTATCAGCTCCCTTTACTGACTTTTCCTCAGTTTTCACTCATAATTAAACCCCAGATTTAAATTGCTGCTGCATGGCTTTGATTTATTCCACTGAAATTAATTCCAGGTAATTTTTCTCTTTGAGGTACAGTTCCTCTATGTGGCTCAGCATAGGAGGGAAAGGAAGAAAAAATGCTACTTGCATTTTAACAGTTCTGTGAATGAAAAAAACTGTTTAATCACAGCTTGCAGCCTGTGGATAGAACTCAAAACAAGGCGGTTTTTATTCAATGTGTTTACTATCACACTCTGATATTTGAGGCATGATGGCAGGTGATCCATTTTTGTAAAATTGCTTCCCATATCTCTAATTTCTTTACAATCTTTCTTTGTACATTGTCAGATTTACATGCATTTCCCCCTCAAACATCGGGCTGCAGTCATTCTTCATCTTCCAGGGTTAACTAATCCATCATTACATGAACCCATGCAGATCCACATGAAATGTTTGCTTTTAAAGCCAAGCTTTCTTACATCAGCTTTTGAAATTTTATTCACTTGGACAAGCTGATTAATGGTGTCAGCATTGTTCATTTGCTTTTCAATGCATACCAAGCAGATGTTATACTGGCTTGCTGCCCCACACTGACCATGGAGGGGTAAATCCTTTGAGACCTTGCTTTTATTAGTAGGTCACTTACCAAAAGTTCGATAAGTCTGTTTTATACATAAACATGATACTGACTAATCTGAGATATTTTGATTCAGTTTTTCTGGGAGGGGCTTTATATTAGAAGCACAGGGCCAAAACATGACCTGTCAGACTAGGCAAAATAGAGGCTCACTGCAAGCGTAACCTTTTCTGTAAGGGTTTCCAGGTTGAGCCAGTTGTAGGGTGCTGCCATTGCTTGAATTTTTTCTCTCAGGAGGCATGCAGGCAAGGGCAGTAGGGAGAGGTAATGTTTTTTCATCAAGCCAATGAGATGTAAAAAGAGTGTTTCAGGCTTGCAAGTCTCTTTTTAGGTCAGAAATGGAAACCACAAACTTCAAGCTCAATACAGAGTGAGAAGGACAATATTCTTCAAAAAGATCTGAGTAAGTAGACCTAGGAAAAATAGGAAATGTTAGCAAGAGAAGGAATAATATGGCACACATAAGCATTTTCCTTCCACATGGCTAAACTTCAGAAATTAATCCACCGAAGTAGGACTATAGCTGGCAGAAGAGAATCAAGAGCATTGATACAAATGTCAGAAACATTTTGCCACGAATCTTGAGTCAGGTATGAAGTTTTCCAAAGCTCAGGAAGTATTCAGAACCGGAGCTTTTGTATTACAAGATGGAGGCTGGAGGCTGGAGCCTACATTATTTGTTTTCCTGGGAAAAAGATTTTGAATATGCTACTCTCATAGAAATAGAAATAGATAGAAATAGAATTATTATCTCCCTACCTTCTGAAAATGCAATGGAATTATTAATTTTATTTGATTTAACAATGTAATAATTTTATATGTATATGTGTATATATATATATATATAAATTATCAATATATCAATTTGTTAATTCTCACATGGGGTGCTTGTTTTTGTTTGTTTTTCCCCAGAATTCTTTCTCCATCCCAGCCAAAAAAAAAAAAAAAAAAAGAAAAGAAAAAATGTACGCAGTAATCCCAGACAGATAAAACTCAATCTATTTCAGTAAATGCAAGATATGAATATTCACAATGCTCTCAGATCTTACAGCCCTCCCTAAGGCTCAGGGCCTGGCTCCCAAGTGAATCTCTATTAACACCCAGTATTACATCTGTAAAAGAGACTTTATAACATAATTTTTAGTATTTGTAATCTTTAAATACCAGAAGCATTATATTATCAGTTTTACAGCATAAAATATTTGAATGTAAGCTACTTCAGTTAGAATGACACAATTACATTGCATTGAGTCTGCTGGTCAGGAAAACCTCTTGCTTTACGACTGTTCTTGTCCCACAGGTTCCTGGGAGCTTGGTTATTTTACGCTGAAGAGAATGGATTCAGCTCTGGAGGTCCACAGTCACTGTCTGCTTTTGAAGGGTATGACTAACATTTAATTCAATATTTCATTCACATCTCTACAAAAACAAATGTAAAATTACAAAGACATATAAATATAACTAGACTATAACCCGTATTTTTCCTGTAAATTACATGTAGATTGTTTGTATTTCTCTAAGCATAGATACCCTATTTACTTGCATGTCATTAAAACAAGTCTTTGTCTTCACAACCAAACCATTGCAACCTGTTCACTTAAACTACTGAGAGTTTATATGCACTAAAAGCCTAAAAGTATCAAGGCTTTTAGTTACTGGGCACCTTTAATATCCTGTGTATCTTTCCCTGTGTAAACTGAATCTCAGTTGCCACATGCAGTGATTTCTAACAGAATTCATCATCTTGCAGTTGACTGCACCCTTCCCCTTGAATAAGAATTTGCAGGCAAGAAATCTGTTGAAAGTTCAAGGGATAAAGAAAAGCAGCCCCATGAACAGAATGGCATTTGTTCTTTCTGCCACTTCAAGTTGCTGACTTCCTTGCTCTCTCCATGCATCCATTTGCATAACAGAGTTGATCATCTGGCCTTTATTACCACAGATTGAAAGCAAATCATTACTGAAACATAAAATACATCCTAGAGAACACTCTGCTCTCTGACATAAAAATGAAGGTCCTATTCCTGCCTAAGGATACTGGAGGTGACAAAATAAAAGCATCCATGTTGCTGATTGTTTCTTGCTGTTACAACTTGCACGAGAGGCTGCTGAAGGTTTTCTTGGTTGTGCTGAAAGAAGTGCTTCTTTTAGTTCACCTCCCTTCTCCCGTTGCTGTAAAGTTGTTTAAGAGACTGGACCTCATATCTCAGTATATAACTTACCACCAAAGCCAATCCCATTTTTGATACCCTCTTGGTCTGAACTGGACTCCAAATGGAGATTTTGGCTTATATTGAGATATAATCATGTACTTAATGGCCACCAACTTACTGAAAATACCCTCCTGATCTGCAACATTTTACTGAGGTATTCTGGTTAAAATATATTTTTATATTATATTTAGGTATTTATTTTATATATTTATATATTTATTTATATTTACGTCTGGAAAGACACTCTTTTCCTCCTCAACATAAAAGCAGCTGCAGGCTTTTATTCCTAACATTTAGAAATATACTGAAAAGTATATGTTCCACACCAACTCAACCTTTTTGACAAGAATTCCCTGTTATTTTTGCTAGGGCAGGTTGGCTGCCATACCTCCTCTATCACTTAACAGAATTATTGCACATACACACTTAGTCCAGGACTTCCCAGGAAAACACTGCACATCTGTGTCGCTGTGCCTCGTCTCAGGAAGCCTGTGAGTTACTGCTCCAACCTTCTGATATTCAATGTGGTAATCCTTTCCCTTTAATTTTGCCCTTAGGATATGATTTAGTGGACCTTTTCCTTCTCATCTGCTGCAACTGGGTGTTCAAGTTCATCATGACTCTCTCCAAATCCATTTTCATTACCATTTGTATTACTCCTACCTCATTCACAGGAGAGATTGACATTATGAGGTTGCAATCTCATCCAGCAACTCACATCTTTCTCATGAAATCTTGCCCAAAGGACACTTCGGGGCATGTGTTGGCACAGAAGCTGTGGTGTTGCACTTCAAGAGGTGTGTGTGTCATTTGCCCCCTTTGTCTGAAAAGGCAAAAGGGTGAGGGAACTGAGAATTGCCAGCCACAAATTTTAAAAAAACTCACTAGGTCTGAAAAGACATTGATATTTTAAAACAAATGCGGGGCCAGGGGGTCTTTCTTCTATGTTTTGTTTTTATCAAACTTTCTGGTTGATTTGGGAATCCTTTAAAATTATTTTAACAATCATAAGGGCCAGAAAATTACCCTTTTGTAACATCTTTTATCTCTATCTCTCTCCCTCTTATTTTTTTTTTTAATTTGGATTTTGATTCTTGAAATTCTTGCACAGTCATTTCTTGCCAGCATCCAAGTGCTGGCAATAAAAGAAAAAAACCCAAGTTTGTGGTTTTTTTAGTAACTGGCAATGCTGTTCTCCAGGGAGAAGCACTAGCCATGTGCTAAAAGCTTGGATTTCACATAAAACAACACTATTTTTTCTTCAAATTTGATCATATGCTCTAATGTTCATGTATGTCTTTACTAGTAAAGCACAATATTTCCTTTTTAATTATTTTAAATATTAAAGCTTTTAATATTTTCAGGCTTTCTTCCATTTAAAATTATAATTCTCTACTATTTCAGTTAAATGCTACACCAATTTTCTTGGAGTTGAGTAATTTTTGCCTGCAGTTTTGGCTCTGAATTTCACCAGCACCATTAGGGCTGTCTGACAGCAGCACTTTACTTAAATCTGTACAAAAGATACCCAGCTTTTCATCATTAATCTGGTGTTTCTAGAATATATTTTCACATTTGATTCTCCTCTTTTCACTACAATTTGTTTTACTCATCACTGTACCCATATTGTTGCAGCTCAGCTCAGCTCAGTTAGTTTTGGTGGGACTACAATCAATCAGACCAAAAAAAAAAAAAAAAAAAATCAAGCTGCTCTCCAGTTTCTTTATCTGGAAGAGAAAGAGCTGATGTCAACATGTTCATACCCCCGAGTCACAATTTTAAGAACAGGCAGAATACAAACTCTTGAAGTAAATGAATTTATTTGCTAAGGGAATTACCAATCTCATCTGCATTAATTTCTGAAACAGAAAATTTGCTTGAAGTTCTTCCTTTTGGATCTTAGCTTCCAGACATTGTCTTCACAGGTCCCAGGTTGTAACATTATAGTCTCACCTTAAGATTCTGTTTACATCTGAGGCTCCCCTGTAGACAGCATTAGGCACAACTATATTAAAGCTAAACATTACATTGTTCTCTGACATTGATGTTATGGACATAGTATTTTTTTTAGACTGGATACAAAGGCCTGAAATATGTGACATGTTAATTCCTCTCTTTCACCTTCATAAGGACAAAAGAAAGGGTGCTTTTAATTATTTTCCTAATCATAAATGTCATCTGTTCTCCTCAAGCATGTAAATATACCAGTAAATAGCTGCAGCATTTGAGAAGGCAGATATCAAAAATTTTTCTAGTTGCCACTGGTCAATGAGATTGGAAGCAGAAATCAGTATAAACCAAATCATGATTCAACCTGGTACAGTGACAAAATTAATTCAGAGGTAAGAACAAATAAGAATGCAGGCAGAGAACTAGAACAATATAGGCAAGACACAGAATCTGGAGCAGGTGCAAGTCATGAAAGATTGTTTCAACCTGGGTTTTGCATGAAAAAAGAAAAGCTAAAAGAAAAAACTAAAATCCTGATAAAAATGCAATATATTGAAGAGAATGTAAAGAACAGTATCTTAACCATGAAAATAGAGATGAAATGTATGGAAATAATTAAAGCAGGAGACCCATAGTTCCTGATTCAGAAAATAGATACAGACTTAAGTATGCTCTTAATTCCCACGGAAGCTAAAGCCACAATTAAAATTTTGCATGTGCTTAAGTGCTTAATTAATCCTGTAGTAATCATAGGCTCCTCCTTCAGCTTTCACTGAGCCATAGGATTCCCGGAATACCGGGAATTTTAATTGCTCGGTGCTTTGAAATACTGCTTTTATTTAAATGTACAAAACCCACAGTTACAAGATATAATTCATCTTTAATGTTTTTCTAACTGTTTTTACTTGAAGGATCTTAATAGTACTGGGCATTGATCCAATAAACATGAACTTGTTCAAGAGTAGAAGACAGTAAGAGATCCTCCTTAATATTTTCCTTCTCTATTTACCCTGTTTAAATAAGCAAAAAATAGCTTATTTTTATTGCCAGCATCCCTGAATTGTTTCATATATACAGTGGAGTAAAAATGTAAAAAAAAATTGTTCTTGGAATTTATGCTACCATTTTCCCCTGATAATGACTTTAGGCACAGTAAAATTAACAATGTTTCCTACCAAAATAACCCAGAACTAAATGTTAAGGGTTTATGCTCTTTTAAAAACACAAACCACTCAGCAACCAAATAACTCTAGAGTGTCAAATAAATGTACTTTATGTACAGTCATGAGGCTCCTATCTGAAGTGAATAAATAATTAACCTAAGGTAAATATATCATGGTGGTTTTATAAATATGTTTCTGCAGATGAGACTAATTACATCCATTGATCTGAGTAATATATAATCAATACCCATTTTCCCTTCTAAAAGGATGAACTTAAACCCATTCTGCAACTAAGATTTTGTTGCCATTCTTAAAAAAAAGCAGCATAATAGGCAATAAAAACTGCAGCAAAGAAATAATGAGAACAAAGAAAGGAGTAGAAGGATTTTTACTGAAAGCTGTAACAAAAACTAGAAATCCCAAATGAGATGAAAAAGAGTAGCAAAGAGCAACAAAAGCTAGGTTCTAGAACATCACCAGGAACTATAGGGCTTTCATCCATAGTCCATTACCTGGTGCCTTAGAATCATACAGCCACAACACAGGTCAGAAAGGACCTTCAGGAGTTATCTAGTTCAACTCCTTGCTCAAAAAGTCTCATCAGATTGAATTGATCAGGGCGAAGGGAATCCTGAACATCGCTAAATATGGAGACTCTACAACTTCTTTGAGCAACCTAGTCTGGTGTTTTACCATCCTTATTGGTTTATTTTTTCCCTTTTATTTAGAATATGGAATCTAGTATGTTGCAACTTGTGTCTGTTGGCTCTTGCTCTGTCATGGTGTACCTCTGAGAAGAAGCTAGTTCCATTTTCCACTCTCGTCCTGCAGTTGTAAGCAGCAACAAGGTTTCCTTTTAGCATTCTCTTCTCCTACCTGAAAATATCCAGCTCTATCAGCCTCTTCACATGTATCATGTTCTCCAGCCCCTAACTGCTTTGGAGGCCTTTTGAATGACTCTACTCCATGTGTCAATATTGTTCTTGTACTGGAAGGAGCCCCAAACTAGTGACAGTACTGAGATGAAGTGTTACAAAAGATCATTCCTCTGGCCCTCTCCTTAATACAGCTCAAAACACTGTTGGCCACCTTGGCTGCAAGGGCACAGTGCTGACACCATTCAAACTGTCTTCTAGGACACCCAGGTCCTTTTGTGCTTCCAAACAGCTCCCAGCCTGTACTGTTCCATGGGGTTATTCCTTTCCAGATGCAAGACCTTGGAATTGCTCTTGTGGAACTCTCTGAATAGCAGCCCTGCCCTCCAGCTGAATTCAGCTTTCGAAATGCAACAAAAGAATGTAAAATCTAGAGCACTATGGTGGGAAAGAAGCCCAGAGCTCAGAAGCTTCTCAAGGGAAATGAGAGAACCAGATGGAGATGATAGTTTCAGTTACCTCTACAAGTTACTCACAGTGGGAAAGAAACATTACAGAAATGCTTAGTTGGCTAAACATTCTTCTATCAGCACTAAGGAGTCGGTTTGGTCTTCTGTCTTACCATATTGAAAAAACAGTATTTGTGCTGATTTTGTAAGAGGTGGTTGCAACTTGCCTTATGAGATTGGCATCATATGTCATTATATTTGTGTTTGCTTCCCACAGCATTTTAATTTTGTATCTGTTTTGATTTGATGAGTGACAGTTCTAAGTCACAAACTAAAATGAAGTCTTTCTTACACAATTTTTTGCCCCAGAGGAGCTGCCTGGGAACTCTCACAGACCAAAATATGCAGTACTGTGCAGCTGGTGTACCAAAATCATTTTGTGCTGGAATCTTCTCGAAGGAAGATTCTGAAAGCCATGGTGACCATCTGAATTTATCTAATTCTTTAGATTGTTCTATTTTGCGAGAACCATGCATTAAGACAAGCCTTTCAAACAGTTGCATTGCTAATCCCCTGGCTCTGTAGAGTCTATAAATCTTTAAGTCTTTAATAGCTTGTCATTGCTTCTGTCAGGATGGTGGTGTTCTCTTTGCAATATATTCAAGCTAGGGTCCATAAAAACCATTTGTAGTCAGGGAATGTAGCTTCAGGATAAACCTCCAAGACAGATTAGGCAAATTTGGCCTCTGGCTGCACTTAGGAATTCTGCACGTTTTCACACCCCATTTAGAAATCAACCCTTTCACAGATTCAGATACTCCTTTTTTACATGCACAAATAAAAACATTTAGAATAATCAAATCAAGGTAACAAAATACCTTGATAACAGAACATAACACAGGAGGAAACCTCAGTCAGGTCCACTAGAGACTGTTATTGAACTACGTGTAGCTCCTCTCAATGCATGCCACTACTAAGCCACAAATTATTCAAAGAGTGATTTTTCCAGTACACAAAAAATACCACTAATGATTGGTGATCTTAGGAATGTGGTCTCTGTAGTACAGAAAGGATGTTATTGTAGTGATATAACTGCTTCACGTGACCTATGGCATGAATTTCTGTGTCTGGTGAATGGAAGACAAAGGAATGCATGCAAATTATTTTTGACTCATCTTCCATTATGTGTTGTGGGATGTCTCGGTGACTATTACATCTTACAAGATGACTTAGACTCATCTGTGATATCCTTCCATTGATTTTGCTTTCATTGGGGTGTCTTCCCATGTCATTAAAAGGTTTCAAAAGGGGAAAAATATGAAATGTTCTAAAATCCTCATGTTTATCATTCCCTAATTACATGAGAAGCCACCTCCTAGGAGCTGTGGCACAAGCATGGGCCCAATACATAAAAAATGTGCAACAAAATTTTGCTGTCTTTAGTCTGAGCAACCAAATCTATTCTGGAATCTCCTGTGATTTGGCACAAGTGGTATGGATGATAGGCTCAAGGAAGAAGTAATGCCCTGCATGTTTCTTTGTGAACAGGCTATAATAGCCCTTATACAAAGCCCTTAGTAAGCTGTAAGCATAGACTCGGACACAGTTCAGTTTTCAGCATCTTAACAAGAAACAGTAATGTTAAAACAATTACTAAACATAATCTAAATACTTCTTCAAGCAACTCTCTGGATGGGTAAGACTGACACTCGAGATGGTTTTCCTGCATTGTGGTGGGGCCAGCACTGGACCAGGCAGCAGTATCAAAGAGCTGTTTGGGAGAAATGGAGAACAATTTCTTCTTTAAGGCACTTTTTACAGTGCAACTGCTGGATCTGGATGCCACCAGGGTTGACTCGCATCAGCCCTTCCACAGCAGAAAGGATGAACCATGAGGCCTATACTGGCTGATAGGCTGATCTATGGAAGCTATGGAGTCGCAAGTCCCTTGTGCTTTGTGGTGAGACAGCATGGTCAGTGGAGTGCTGAGTAAGTTTCAATCACAAAGTTGAGAGAAATGTGAAATGAGCTCTGAGCAGGTGTGGCTCCCACCCTTCCTCTTGGCCAATAAATCCTCTTGGCCATATGCTTTTCTGACAACAAAGGAGTGAATTCACTATGGTTATATGGTCAGACCTACTTTAAGTCTCTATCAGTATGCTATTTTGCTATCTTCCTGTGATATTAAATTTGAGAGCTACCTTTCTTTTATTCTTAAAAGTATTTATCTCCTGCGGGTCAGTTCAGCCTTTAGGGCAGGTTCTCCGATCACACACTTTGTACGTTCAAAAGCTGAGGACAAGGACTAAAGCTGCAATGGTTTGGGACCTCATAGCCAAGCCTTCGTACTTCTAGAGCTGAATTCACATTTGCATGTGCAGCTTTATGACACCAGGTTATCGTCCTCTACTAACTACACACAATACTCGTGTTTCCAAGGTTTTTTGTTTGGGTTTTTCCCAGAAATTTCGCCTCAACTTCTACTTTGGGGGGGGGGGGGGGCGGAGGGGGAAGCACACAAAAGTGAAATACTCGTAGCCAGCGCTCAGAGGAGGGCGGAGTTGGAATAGAGCGGGAATTCAGGAGCTGCCTCCCGGGGACTCGGTTTGGGGCCGAGAGCCTCGCGCAGGCCGCTCGGGAGGGCGCGGCCCGGGGCGGGGAGCGGAGGGGGCCCCACGCTCGGGGGCGCCGCGCCGGAGCCGCCGCCGCTGCCCGGGGCTCCGCGGCGCCTGGTGTCAGCAGTGCGCGGCCGAGGGGCGGCAGGAAGCGGGGCGGCCCTGCCGCGCCCCCGGAAGCGCTTGGGCGACCGCGGGGGACGGGCGGGCTGGCGGGTGCGCGGGGCTCCGAGGCGGCCTGGCGCGGCTGTCCCGCAGCCCGCGATGCCCTGGGACCGCCGGGCGCGCCGGCCCCGCCGTGGGGCATGGTGAACCCGGGGTGGCCGCTCCCCACGGGGACCCGGCGGGCGGCCTCGCTGAACCGCCCCAGCCACCTCCTGCTGCTGGTGCTGCTGGTGCTGGTGCGGGGCGCCGAGGCGCAGAAAGGTGGGTGCGAGAGCGGCGGCGGGCGAGCCCCGCAGCCCCGGCGGCCGGGGGAGGGAAACCAACCCGCCGGGGCTCAGCTGCTGGGAGGGGGAGCTCCTCGGCCGAACCTGCGCCCTCCTTGGCCAACAAAGGGCGAGAGAAGAGCTCCGTCTTTGGAAAAATCCCAAAGGCAAACAAGAGCCCTCTTTTCCTCCCCGCTGCCCTATTCCCACAGGGAGGTGGCGGCGGGAGGGCTTCACCCGGGTGAGGCGCGACCGGCGCTCGGCAGGGAGCCGGGGCTGTGGAGGCTGCTCGGGGCACCAGGGCAGTGCAGGGCAGGGGCTGTGTGGGATTTGTCGTGTCCGACCGGCGGGTGACCCCCTCCTGCAGGCTGTGAAGGGTTTGGTGTGAGCCGGGACGGGATAAAGGGGAGATTCTGCTTGCTGTGGAAATAAACTTAAACTCGCCCAAGAGTATGCAGAAATGTATACAGGGGTAAGAGTCCGGAATGTGTGACAGGGTAGGCGTTGTTGTTTTCTTGTTTGGTTTTTTTTGCTTCTTTGGTTGGTTGGGTTTTTTTGGTTTGTTTTTTTTTTTTTTTTTTTGTTTGTTTTGTTTGGGGTTTTTTTTGGGGGGGGGAATTGGTTTTGTTTTTTTGGTTTGGTTTTTGTTTTGGTTTTTGTTTTGGTTTTGTTTGAGGTTTTTTTTGTTTTTTTGGTTGGTTTTTTGTTTTGGGGGTTTTTTTGTTTTTTTTTTTTAGAGAAATGGACGAGGTTTCTCCTCCTCAGGGGGAATTAGGGATCAGGCTTTAGCACTGTGAAAATTACGAGGCACAGTTTGGCCACTTCATGGCAGAAGATCAGAGGGTGCCATTGGGACTGTCACTTTGATCATGTGCTTGGGACAAAGTGGTGGGAGTGAGTGTTTTGACAGCATCTTGAAACTCACTTCTGTGAATATAGGGATTGGGAAGATTAATTTTGTGGTTTTCAATTCCACTTGCTTCTTGCACTGGTCTTGCATCATTTTAGAAACTGATCTCCTCAGAAACTGTTCTAAGTTGTCACATAACTTTCTCTTTCTATCTCAGAGAAGGAAATATGGATGAATTTCGGAAATGCTGTATTTAAATGGACAAAGGGAATAGGAAATATGTGCACTCTACTGTTTTTGCGTATAAATTAAATATTTAGCTAATTAATTAAAATTAATTAATTGAATGGGAAGAGTTCAGAGATATGTCTGTAGAGCAAGGTAGTTGTGTGGACTTAACCTTGTCCTCTTATTTCCAGTGAATTGCATTTAAGTGTGTTCCTATGCATGTACAAAACTAATGTTAATAAGCATTTGACATACCTAGTTTTGTTTTGTTTTAATTTATAATGGAGGAGGAGAAGACCCATTTGCTTTTGAGAGGAAACTGGGCTATTTTAACTTTTAGTCTTTTGAAGGTTGCTGCTGGGTGGAGCAGGAAGCAGCAAGGTGTTAGTTCATGCTGTAGGAGCATCATGCTTGTGCTGACCTGACACTTGTCCGACCTTTTGGTGAGCAGACTGAGTTTGTTATTCTAGGAGAAAACTGAAATAACTGTGGGGGTAGGGAAGAGTCATAATTTACCTCCAGGTGATTGAGTCGAGTTGGCTCACTGAGTAGTCAGGGGTGTCAGAGGGGGTGGGACGATACAGCAAGAAGTGGCACTGCGAGGACAGAGGCTTTTAGGTATGTGTGAAACTTTGTCTTTCTATGGGAAACTGCTGAAGAGCTATTACCCAGAATTTCAACTTGGAGTGTTTCTCTGGTTAATGCTTAAAGTTTGCTCAGAAATCTCACTTTTGAGCAGGAAGGGAAACCTCTTTGTTGATAAACTTCATTTTATTGGTAACAAAAAGCAGAGCTTGTTTTAAGGTGAGGGACTCTGGTGTTGTCAAATACAATGCTTCAGTATGAGAAACCGCCAGAGCTTCTAAGAAGAGTTCTGCTGGTGAGGGGCTGTTTCCTTGCCAAAATATTTTCATTTATCTTATTCCAGAAAAGGTTGGGGAGCCCATATCCTGTATCTCTAAATGCTGCCATAATTCTAATTTGGGTAAAGAGTCCCATATAGAAAGGAAGATGCTGTCTTGCTCTTGAAGGGTCTGCACAAAGCTATTACTCAGTTAGGGCATTAAATATGTGAGCAGGCTTCTAAGAGAATATCTTGATTGACCATGAAAGTAACCAAGACCTGGGGAATTCCACAACTGAAGTTGCTTTTCAGCTCTTTTATAAAAGTACAGTGTGTGATACTATGTAGGAACCTAGCCTCATTCATTGTGTTAGGCTGATCCTCTGTTAATAAGCAATTGTTCATTTTCTTTTCTACTGTTCAGCAGCTCTAAGCCTCACTTACTACGTGATATTTAAATCTTTTTCTGAAGATAGTGTTTTCATTTCTTACATGCACTTCTGTAGAGCACCTTCCTGGTACAAACTGATTTAAAAATAACATTATTTTGGTCAATGTGAAGCTTGCTTTTAATACTGGGTCAAATGTTGTTCCCCTCTCCTTCCAGACAGCAGCAAACTGAGCAATGAAAAGGTGCAGGTATTGCTGTGGTGAATATGTTTTTTACTTAGTAGCTCCCTGTATTATCTTGTAGAATTCAGTCTATCACATGTAAAATCATTCAACGTGTGTAATTCAGAATTCCTTGGTCAAGTACTTGAACTTGAGTGTGTTGCGGGGTTGGAAAATTGAGCATTTTTTATTGGCTCAAACACCTTCAGAAGAGCCCTGTGCTGTGCTGTGCATTTCATAATCTCATGCCTCAGGGACTGTCTAGCCGATGGCTGTGCAAGTCAGCTCTTGTGATGTTTGAAACAGTTCTGTAGTGATTCTAGCTCCTGGTTGCAAGGAAATTGATACTGAAAAATACTTAAAGTATTTTTTTTGTTTTTCATGTAATTAAACAGGTGTGAATTAAAGCAAGTCAGCACCATGCAAGCTTCATGCTCTTTGTGGATTGCATTTTGAGAAACAGTGCTCTTAGCAGATGTTTAGATATTGACATAAATTTGGTATGGTCTGTTCATTAGCTAAGTTTAACCTCTTTTTTTTTTTAATTTAGAAAAACACAGCTACAGGAGGAATGATTGCTTAGCTTTCATCAAAGTAGAAGTTGAATAACGTGTCAGTAATTCTGAAGGTATGAAGCTTGTAGGGTCTGTAGAACAAGAACTTTGTTATCACACATATTGTTAGGTAGCCATCTGTTGGAATTCCTAGTGGATACCAGTGTACATATAAAACTGGAAAAAAGTGCATAAAGTTTAAAGTAACCTTTTATTCTGAAGCTGATTGCCCAGTGACACAAAGCAAATTTATTTGCAATCTTTTATTTTAAAAAATTAGTGCTGGATGCTTGTTTTTGAATGTGATTCCCACATTTTGTTCTAAACAAGTAGCAGCTCATCAGGATGTTGTTATATGCTCAGACCTCATTGAAAGTGCAAAAAAGTGATTCACCACTGTAGCTTAAAAATGTTTGCTTCAGCATAGCAGAGAAAAATAATTTTTGAATATCTGGTACTGAGTTATCATCATCTGAAAAGTGAAGTGAAAGAACTGATGGCTCTGTGCACATTGAGCCTAATGAAATGGTTTTCCATGGCCTTGTGTTTTGGGACTCAGCCGCAGTGTTTGTGGATCATTTGTGTGTTCCCTGTTTCCCTTCAGCTCCTCTGTGTGCTCTGCTCTATGCAGCATTCCTCATAGCAGTCTCACCTCTGCTTGTCTGCCCTGCACAGCAGTAGACAGTGGTGGCTCTGACTGTGGCCGGTCCAGAACAGGGCATGTGCTGATCTGACAGCATCAATTTCAGGAGAATGAATCAGGCAAAGAGAAGATGGCTCTAACCACGTATCTATCAGCTGTGCAAGAGGGAGGGAGACTGTGGCTTCTCCCTCAGGGTCCTGGAAGAGATGGTTTCCCCCGGAACAGGGGACTCACAGGGGTTCCAGCTGCCACAGTAGCACATTGCAGGTGTGTCTTTTTCCTGCTGCAGCGAGCTCTGGCCATGTAAATACAAAGCAGTACCACAATGCTGTCTGTCACATGAGCAACTGCCATGTACTGCCCTGCACACAAGTGTCATTTCCTATTCTTCCTAAATTAGATTGGGTGATGTCTCACTGCGCTTTGTATCTTTTGTCCATGGCTGGACTCATCTGGGAGGAAGGGAGTCACAGCCAAAGCCATAAGGAATTATTTTGATTTAAAAGACCCTCAGATCTTTGCATGAGAGATTTATTGTCTCTCACATTAACATCAGATTAAGTGTTTTATGATGAGGAGAGCAGTGCTCTAATGAACTGTTGCTTTTTTAATGGGAGAGTTTTTCTTAAGAATGCAGAGTGTTTTGAAAATGCAGTTGTGCAGCTTGAGGATTCAGGAATTGATACCATTTAGGCAGAAGCACTGAGGCAAATCCCTTTCATCACTGTGTTGAAAAGAATGGAAGAATTTTTCAAGACCAGGGCTTAAAGTTAGGGTAGGCTTACTCAGGTTTTCTGATGCTCTTTTTAACTTTCCAGCATTGCACCTTGAAGACAGATGTAGTGAGGAGGATCAGTGCCCTAAAGAATTTTGTGGAGGAATGCTGTTCCTGAAGGGAAGTGAGCTGGTGTTGGAAGTATAGACCTAAAAACGGTGAATATTCTTGGCTTTTGAAAACAAGAATCTCAGCACCATTATTTTTCCTCCTTCAGTTAATGAGCCTTATTTGAAATGAGTAAGTGGATCTGATGGGCAAAAGACACATACATGTGTTCTTCAGAGCATCCTTTCTGGGAGTGTGCCTCGCAGTACTGGCTTGGTTCAGCCCAGCTCATCTGGGAGCCTGTTGAGATTGTGCTAGCCTAGACCATTCCTGTAAAGAATGCAGGAATCACCCTTTTGCGTAAATACTCTTTGGAGCTCTCATCCTCATAAGAATGTACTGCATTTTGGATTTGAGCGATACAATGTGTGTTGGTTTTATATATATGTGTGTGTGTGTGTGTGTGGCTATAAAAAATCTGAGCTAGTGCTAAAAAGGTAACGTAAATGTTCTTTCAGGAGCTTGTGTGCTGTTACTGCGTGCATCTCAAGCCAGTGACCTTCTAGCATGTTAGTGCAGTCCTTAGGAAAATTACTTTCCTGCTACTGAATGGAGATGTTCAGCTTTCAAGATTTTAGGAACGTTTTCTTATGTTATTCAAATAAGAGAGAAGTAATCCCTCTCCTTTTTCTGCAATTTTGCCAGCCTGCTTTATGCTCCAGGAAATGATGCATTAGGTTTTTAATGCAATCACTGCTGTACTGGGTAGTTTCAGTCATCAGCTGGTTAAGGGCTGCCTTGAATGCATCCGTTTTCATAGCTCAGATATCCATCAGTTCAAATGCAATCCTTGTTGGAATTGTTGCTCAGCGTGTTGCGAAATCTTTCTGTATTGGTTATTTTACCCATATTTTGAAAGGCTTTATAAAAAGCCATTACTTGTCACCCTCACTTTTGTAACTGCACCCTGTGCTTTGGGGAAAGCACTGAGGATTACTTGGAATTTGTTTTGTAGTCAGAGTATTTCCTTTTCCTCCTGCATTTTCTGATTGAGTTGCTTTTAGATTAATAGCTCTAAAATAGCATGGAACATACATGGTACTTTTATTTAAAATAGTATAGTTGAAACCATTGTCCAAGCATAGAGTGTGGATTTGTTACTAAACTGAAGTTAGGGGAGGTGGAGAATAGGAGGAATATTAATGCAGAAACATTTTCCGTGCTGGGGTTTTTTTATACAGAGTGGGGGGTTGTTATCTGTGAAGCTTGCTCATTAATGCAACCAGACTATGAAATACCAGATTTTGCTAAGCTGCATTCTTTACTGTCCATTATTGGAAGTAAATGGCTTGAGCTGTGCTATTCATACTCTATTTGAGCTTGTTGCTTTATAACTGAACACTTTATGTTATTTGAAACAAAAATTATACTTGAAAATCTGATAGTGACTTGACATTTGGACCACAGAATAACACTGATTTTGAAAATGGCTCCTTGTTGATGCATTTTTTGTTTAGTGCCTGAAAAAAGCCCCAAAAACCCAAACACCAGCCCTTGGATGGGTAAGAAACACTTAACCTGTGCATTTTTTCAGGCCTGTAATTTCTGGTGTTTCCCTGTATGACCACTTAGTTTCCCTTGGTGAAGAGTTGTAAGAGGATAACATTTCTTTATGGTTGCTAAACTCTTAAAAATGAAATTAAAGCAGATAGTTTATACTTGTTTAGCTGTCTCAATATTTCAATCAATTGGATTGTGGAATTGTAACACAGTCACTCTGTACTGCTTATGGCATTTGGATGCTTCCTGTTGGCATTTCTTACAAAATCTATGTTTACAGTTGTCAGTTCTGTTTAGGTTATATTCTTTTTTTTTTCTCTGCAAATACCAAAATAAAAATTATTTTCAGTGAGTTGGCAGTCTGTAAGGTCTAGACCAGCACAGCTGGTGGAAACTGAAGCTCAGTATGTAGTGCTCTGATTTTGGTGAGATTAGTTGCATCCTGAAAATCAAGCACATAAGTGTTTGCCTTTGCAGTGAGTTACAACTCACACTTCTAAATATTTTGTTGCAAGTTTGCAGTGAGAGTGTCATTTGAGTTGACCTCTAGCTATAAGACAATTGGAATATGTTTGCAGTAGCAATGTAAAATAAAAGTCCATGAACCATTAGAAGTGCAAGGATTCTTATCAGCTATTGGCGATTGTTTCTAAAAAGGTACATTCTTTTGAAGAAAAAGGATTTCTGGAAGCAGAATATGTGTAAATGGGGACTGAATATGTATGTGTCAGACGTGCTTGCTTTTAATGGTTGCTGACATGAGGAGAATGTTTTGGCCTGTTCACTGGTCTCTGTACAAGAGGTGGTGTGCATTGTGACTCACATAATCATTATTTTCCTACAGTTATTCGACTGCTGATCTTAAGAACCTCTGTTCTCAGTATCTTACTGAAAATACTAACTTCTGTCCTATTAGTAGAAATTCCATGCATCTTGTTTTTGAGGGGTGTCACCGTTAGGAAGGTCCCAGTTCTGCACCATGGCTGCGATAGCGTACATAGCTATCACATTAGTAGATGTTGTTGTGGAAGCTGAACCCAGTTTGTGAACCAGTTGTGTCATTCTTGGCAATACCAGTAGGTGTGTTTTTAAGAATGTCTTAGAAACAGATGGGGTGGGGGGTTGTTTTGTGTTTTGTTTGTTTTCTTCTCCAGGTGTTTAAAGCATGCTAGCTTTAGAAATAGTTAAAAAGTCTCTTTCTCAAGATACCTTCAGTCAAGTCTGAAAAGTTTCTGGAAAGAAATTTAATGCAACATCTTAAATTCCCCTTAGTTAGAACAGTGACTAGCCAACTCTTAAGTAGTTGAGGTGTACAAGAAATCATACTTAAAAAGGCCCTTCAGTGCACTATGAATCCATCGTTCTGTAAAACGACTTATAAATTAGGATCAGACAGGTTCAAACTTGCTTTTTTCTTTTTGAGAGAGATGGTCTGGAGGTTTTTTGTGTAGTTTTCAATGTTTCTTTTTTAAGGAACTATTTCTCTGGCGTTTTCTTTATGCCATAAGTTGTCTTTCATTGGCAAGACTGTATCATGGTGTTTTTTTCAACTGTAATATTAAAAAACCCAGACAGCTATTTTAAGATTTTTTTTTTGCTTTTTGTGGATATCTTTGGTTTTGTAAACATTTTTCATTGTTCAGGAAACGTTTTAAATAAGGATATTACATTTTAACATTCTTCATGATTTGAAAACTCAATTTAGCTAATCACAGGAGACTTTGTTATTAACGATATTCCAGAGATCATGCATCATTTACGTACTGAAAAGTGAAACTAAAATCAATGGTCAGATCATCTATATACTTTATTAAACACTCCCCTTCACACTTGATATCTTCACTTGTTAATCCCCCCTCTAAATCTTCCACCCAGATTCCTGAAGTTTTCCAAATTTACTTTTAGCTCAAGAAAGAGGTTTTGTCATCTAGGATTGGAATATTATCCATCAGAAAGACAATCCTTATGAGCTACTCATCTTTGGTCAGTCTTGCTGGAAATTGATAGATTGTGCATGAGGTCACATGGATTCTCTTTTTAAATGTTTTTCCTCATAATGGTTTTTCTGGTAGAACCATTTCTGAAAAAAAACTATGCTGATTTTCTTGGTTCTTTACTTGAAGTGCTGTCAGAGGTAACAGTTTGATACATCCTTGATGAATATTGTTACTGGTGGGAAAGGGACTTGGAAAGCTTGCCATGCTTCTGAAAATGGTTGTGAGCAGATAACTCTTCTGTTATGGTTTCTAAAAATGATGTTGATGTAAGAGCTTCCCAAAGTGATGCTGTCAGTCATATCATACTAATACTGTTTATCGTGACCTGGCATTTAATCAAGGTTTGTATATAAATGTTCTGTAAAATTATTCCAGATTTGCAAAAGGATAATAATTTTTCATTCCTTAGTACCATTTTCTTCCCCTATTCAGTGATCCATTTGTGATTTTCCTAAACTTGGATTGGGCTGTTGTAAGACCTCAAATGTTGCTTAACTGTGGAGAGGAAATCTCCTCGGGTCTCTTAATTGCAATTTCTTGGAGTAGAAGTAGTAGCTGTTTCAGTGTCCGTTGCAGCTTTGGATGTTGAAGGATAACACTGAACTGTTTTAGCAGCTTTGCCACAGTTGTCTTTAGTTTCACCTATATAAAATCAAAAAAGGAAAAAGTAGGATGTATTAAGTGTTTTAATTAGACTTGGCAAGACAAGCAACTTGTACAGCTACTTGGATGTAAATGTGGAGGGGGGGGAGGGTGTGTAGGGAAACCCCATGGGAATGAGGCAGGTGAAAGATCCTCAATATCTTGAGTGGAAAGATGAATTACATCTTTGGTGCAATTTTGCTTGGTTACTTCTCAGTATTCAGAGGTTTTGCTTCTGAAAGAATAGTTTACCAGAGATGTAGCATATATGCTGAATGTGTTGTGTATGCATGTTTGCCTGCAGGTCCACACAGGGTTTCATAGCTGGCAGCTGCTGCATCTTTAGCAGGACTGTAGCTAGTTAAAGCCCATATCTGGTTATTTTAACCTTGCTCCAGAATGGTTAAGATACAGAGAAAAACATCTTGCCTTGTTCAGTGGAAAGAAACCACCTTGCCTTGTGGAAAGAAACCACCGGTCCTTAACTTTTGCCTTTGCCAATCTGTGAGTTTTGTGATAAACCATGTTATCTTTTAAATTAAGTTTTTATGCAGTTGTGTATAGGTGTCAAAATGCATCTCATTATCACAAGTGTGAAAAGAGAAATGCATTAAATTGAATGCTTTTGAACACTTGTGTGCCAAGTCTAGTGATGCTTAGTTTTTATCTTTTTCCCAAGTATATTTGAAAGTGTCAAATAAAGCATTTGAATTACTTTATGTCTTCATTTTTTAAGAGATGTTTTAGTTTTCCAGCCCTCCTATACAAGGCATCATTTCCTTCTTGCTACAAAGAAGGTACAGCAAAGCTGATGGGCAGATTTGAAATTCATAGAGAGCTTTTAAAGCTTCACACAGTGACTTCCTACATGGTCTTGCTATACTTTTTGTGATAATTTTGGCACTTAAAGGATGGTGACTCTAATGTTTAAATTACTGTCATCTTCCTAGTTAATCATCTTGTTATTCAGTAATGCATAAGGTTTATTTTATTGATTGTATTCACAGAGGGTCAAAAGTGTGAAAACACCTTCATTTTGAGGGAGCATCTACAGGACAAAAGTAGGAATGAAGTTCCTTGTAGAACATATTGTGTATTAAATTTTGTGATGCTAGAATGAAGCCAAGTTGTTCAAAATGGGAAAGCTCCAAACAGTCCCTGCTGTAATTTTGAAATTAGATTAGAAAACGAATGTTAGAAATCAAGATGATGCTGTATGTCACCTACACTGGGACAAGGAAGTGCTGGTGCAGAGATATGGAACAGGACTGTTTCATCAGTTGGATGTTGTTGAAAGATGAGGGGGGTGGAATTTTTCCCCATTCTGTTGCTAGGTAACCAACGACCAGGTATTTAAAGACCATTTACTCCTACAGAAGAGACAAAAGATGTTGGCCAGGTGTGGGGAGGGGAGGAGAGATCTGGCCATTGGTAACTCAGGCACTCGCTCACTGGATTTGGAGGAGAGAGCAGTGAAAAAACTGCTGCCTCCTTTTGGCTGCAACTGCAGGAAAAAAGCCTGTCTCTGCGCTGTTTTCTCCACCTGGTGGGTGAGCTTTCGTTTGGGAAAGGGGCACAGAATTCCAACCCTTTTTTCCTCTTGGAGGGCGCATTTCCCAGCTGTGCTTGCAGCTGCTGCGAAGCGGGCCCGGCTGCTGCCGCCCCACGCCCCGCCTGCCACAACTGTGGAGTTCCTGCCACCTTTTGCTAGCTAGCCCGGGTGAGCCCATCCGGCTACTCTAGCTCCCTGCTCTGAGCTCCCTGCCCAGCCCTGTCCTGCTGCACGCCATCCCTGCCCAGCCTGTCCGCCATTACCCACATGACACAGACCTGACCTCGCGCCACAGCGCCACCTGCAGCTGCGCAGGAGTCATCGCACCTGCCCTGCCCAGCTGGGAGCCAACAGCGCCCCTGCTGGCTGTGACTGTGACTGCACCAAACGGGAAAGTGCTTGGCAGCCCAGGGACATCTGACACCAGGTTTTCTGTTTTTGTTTGTTGTTAATATTGTTATTATTGATTGTTTGCCTTGTTATCGACACTAGTAAAGAACTGTTATTCCTTTTTTTCCATATCTTTGCCTGAAAGCCCTTGATTCCAAAGTTATAATAATTTGGGGAAGGGGGGTCACATTCTCTATTCTAAGGAAGGTTCTCACCTTCCTTAGCAGACACCTGTCTTTCAAACCAACACAGATGACAAACTTTAAAGAGGGGTAGAAACTTACATTTAAAGTCTCTGTTCTTAGCACAGCTGTGGGGTACAAATATTGACAACTGAGTTTTTGAAAACATCCAGACTTTTTTTTTTTTTGTTCAGGTTCCCAAGCCATCAGCTTTCTCCCTGCCAGCTTCTGTCAATCTGTACCAAAAATTATTCTTACCTGTGGCTGCTTCTTCTCCTCCCTGTCCCTACCTTGCATCCTCTGCATTATTCAGGCTCCAGTGGCTGGTGGGCCATACCCATCCTTCACCCAGCAGAAGGCAGCAGGGATGGGAACCTGGGCACAGAACTGTACTGCAGCTCAGGGGCACAGTGAGCACTGGCAGCAGGTGGGGCAGGGAAGGGGCAGCTGCTCATGAAAGGCAAGATGGTGCTGCCACCATGGATCTGCAGTTTAGGCTGTGCAGTTTCATTTATGAACTGGAATTGGAAGGGAGAAAATGTTGAGTGTAGTGTTAATTTAGCATGAGAATTATTGGTATGATTAGAGAACTTTTTACCTCTTAGTAGACTTGGCTTGTGAAATTTCATGTCATCCTGGTGTGGTGAGGCATTTGAAGAACTTTCAGAAGGTTTGAAGCTTATTCTGACCATGACTATTGCTTATTCTTCATAGCGTTTTGCGTGGCCATCTGTGTGTTATCTTTAATTTATTCATCATCTGCATTTCTGCTGTGTAGTACTTAAAGCACTGAAGCACAACAGTGTTTATTTTTAAGTAAGTGTTGGTGGAGATTGCAAAGTAAATGCTGTGTCTTGGAAAGTGGGCAAGCTGCATGTGCCAGCCAAACAAAGACATCACATGAGCCGTCACTGTGAGTCAGCCTGGGCAGCAGATCAGAAGGGCTTCTGCGTTATGTACTGTTGAGTCCTCTCACAGTGTCCTCATGTAAATCACTTTTCATCGTGCCTAGCCTATCTCTGTAGGCTCCTTTTGCTAGCATACTATTTAAGCAAATCATAGCTGTCCCTGGGGACTTATATAGTTTCCCTGACATCAGTAAGTAAAAGCTCTGCATCACAGTCTTACACAGCTGATCTTTTTTCTGTTCTTCTGAAGTAGTCAGTTCAGTTAGTACACAATGGCAGAGGAAGCACACATCTTACCTGCTCTTACAACTTAATGATTTTAGATAATTTATTGTAAAATGTTACCATATTTTCGATGCTAAATTTAGGATTCCCAAGTGTTACCCTTTCGTGTAAAATTTAGTGGCTGAAAGCTGAGGCTGGATTTCCAGAGATGGTGATTGTAAAGCTGCGTGTACAGATCAAAATAATGAAGTGCTAATTATCACTAGCCCAGCAAGTGGCCAGTGTTGTAAATGAAAACAGTAAAATTTTGTTGTAATGGTATCTTAAATTTTGTACTTTTGCTGTAAGAACAAGAATCAGCCTCTGTCTCCTTTCACCCCCTCCTGTCACCCCACTGAGCTGACAGCATTTTGAAAAGCAAAATGCTTACCATGCTGTTGTCCTGTTCCTGTCTTTGTTAAACCTCAGCCTGTAATTTCATTAACTGTCTAAGGGTGCCCTATAGCAGATTAATCAATCCAGGCTGAGGCAGCCATAATCCCACCTGCCCTCTGTTTCTTGCCCTGCCCTTTGGCAGTAGCACCAAGAGCTGCCTCGGACAGGTGGGTTGGTGAAACCCAGCAGTGTGTGGTGGCAGTGGGTTGGGGCACTCTCTGCAGCCAGCTTGGTTCCTCAAGCCAGTGCGCCACTCTTGTGTGACTGCTCTTCCCAGGGTTGGGGTGGTTTCTACCTCTCTGGTTGGCATTCAAGGTTGTTTAAATTGCCGTCACAGGTTGACAGTGCTGGTGAAAGAAGCAGTTGCTGGTGTTTTCCCTACTCCTCACACTGTCTTATCCGTCAAGGAAGGCTCTGCTGCATATGTATACTAAAATAAATTAGGGTGTTGCTCCAGGTTAAAGCTAACTGCTGTTTTTATGCCAAGTCCCTGCTCTGGTTGGCCATGTGGCTGTGTAAGTTTTTGCCACCAGTACCAGGAAGAACATGTGGCCAAAAGTGAGAGGTGGACAAGGCCTCCTTTTGTCTGTGGCTGTGCTAATTTAAAGTTCCTTCAAGTGTTTATTGAGCTGTGGCTTCGCTTGTCGCAGTGTGGGATATTTTATGTTGTGAAACATCTGTAGTGGGATGAAATTCCCAAACCAGTGTGTTACTGAGGCAAATAAATGGCATAAAGATCAAAGTGGGCTGTGTGCTTGTTGGCTTGTTAAGAAAATTATTTCTGACAGAGGAACAGATTCCTTCCTGAAGAACATCACTCTGTGGAATTCAGTGGAAACAGCAGTGAGTTTGGAGGACACCAATAAGGGCATTTGAAAATACTTGAAAAAACTATTTAGAATTTTTTGTCTCTGTGGTCTTAATTCCTCAGTGTTTCTTATTCATGGAACTCTTTTGTTCTTTGTGTAAACTTCCTTGCCCACACTGAGAAAAGCAAAAAGCAGATTCAGTGTCTTTTAGTGGTGTGCTGATAAAAAGTAGGGAAATGCAGAGTACAGGAGCTGAACAGAAGAGGGGAAATTATAGTAGTGCATTGAATCAGAAAGAGTTGTGTGTTTAAAGTTAAAATAAATGCTTTAGAACACACTTTTTGCTTACATAACTCTAATAGATTTGGTTCTACCTTTGCTTAGTTAAAAAAGTTTTAATTACATCCAGTATGTAGTCACAAACATACAGAAAAATCATAGCTTATACACGTAAAATCTTCTCAAGAAACCCATGGTTAAATTGAGTCTGTTCAAAAGGTAGTGCCATGTGTTAAAATTGAGATCAGTGTTTTGATATGCATCATTTATGCTTTATGGATTATAATATTGAATTGTCTAATGTCTTTATCATTCTCTCTTCTCCAAGTAAGGAATGGGAAAGTATTCACTGGTATAAATTTTTTTTTTTTTAACATAGTGAGAACAAGATTAGCAGTCACTAACAGCTACTGGTCTCGGGGCGGCGGGGGGGGGGGGGGGGAAGTTCTGATTAATTGACTTCCACAACTGTAAAGTAAAATTAATCTTTTTTTTTTTTTTTTGTGGGTGTTAATAGAGTACTTAGCACCCACTCCTGCATGTTCACTATTCTTTCATTTTATTAAATTCCACATTTATTTCAATTACCAAAATCCTGTGGATTTGGTATGTTTGTGTTGGTCCAAGTCCTGTATTTTGTTGATGTAAAGCACTTGGTTTAAAAAAATTGTTTTCAATCATCTGCATGACTGCATCAGATGTGAATGTGCCATGGCCTGGGGGTCATATGGAATCTGTCAGGAGAGTTCATCCAGACCGTATTTGGAGGTGCCTGTAGAAGAGATGGATAGTTCTCCTGATGACAGCAGTCTGCCTTCCTCTGCCAGCTCCTTGAGAGGTGCCCATGTTTCTAAAAAAAGTTTTGATGAAGAGCTCAGCTTTTCCTCTTTGCTGTGACCTTGGTCCTCAGGACATGTGAAATTGGATGCACATCTGCAGGCCCTCCAAGCGTCAGGTGTGATGTGTGTGCACAGGAGTGACCTGGTGCTTCTACAAAGGGCTTTATCTATCCTGCAAGTGCAGGAGGTCTGTGATGTGATGTGATAGGAGGCTGAAAAAAGCAGGAGACTTGTTCAGCTGTGTACTGACAACAGAGGTGGTCACCCCATCCAGGAAGAATTGATTGAGGAATTGATGTCTCTCTTCTGTGTATTCTCAGATATTCTGCTCTCACATGCACAGATTAACAGAAGCAAAAGATTCTGTGGCACTCAATGTCTCCAAATGAATGAAGTAACTACTCTCCCGTATATGCTGTTGTAGTGCAAAGAATTGTACTTCCTCTTTTTCTTGGAGAAATTGCTGAGTATTGCTGGTTGCTCCCCAATGCTGCATGTGTGTACGTGTCTCTGGAGTTTATCACTGGTGTTTAAATAATTATGGCAGAAATTATGAAGCACCACATTAACATGGAGAGGCTCAAGAACTGCCCTTTTATAGTACCAATACAGCAAAATGTGGTTTCATTGTTCTGCAAGTTTCAGTGGAAGTGTGATTTTTTAAAATTTTCCAAATAGCTCATGAGTGATGCTGCTGCCCTTGGCAGACTGTATATGCCATGGTAATCTTCAAATTCTTCAAGCATTAAGTGTCTGGCATTTCTGTTATCACTAACCTAAGTGAATTACAATAAAAAGATATAAAATGTCCTCTCTCATGATGCTTTTCTCATCAGAAAGCTGCGCCCTGTTCATCATGCAAACACAGTACAGGTATTATTTCATACTTGAGACAGCTGAACAGCAAGCTAGTGGACAGAATTGTTTAAGTGAAGGTTAGACATGATCTTTTCTACTTTTAACTGGAGAAATTTACAGTTTAAATATATTTTGGGTCAAAGAAGAGACCCAAGCTCTCCTTTGTCTTTGATTTCCAGCAGCATAGGCTTAAGATACAAAAATGTGGGGAAGAATCAAAGATACAGAACATTTGCATTATTGGTATTCCTGATTGTCTTGGTTCCAAAGACAGGTATCTGCTAAGGAAGGCAGGAACCTCCCTTAGAATGGATAATGTGACCCCCTTCTCTCTGAATTATTATAACTTTGGAATCAAGGGCCTTCAGGCAAAGATATGGGAAAAGGAATAACAGTTCCTTACCAGTATCTATAACAGGGCAAAGAATACCAACAATAGTAACAACAATAGTAACAACAAACAAAACCAAAAACCCAGTGGCAGATGTCCCTGGGCTGCCAGGCACTTTCCCGTTTGGTGCAGTCACGGTCACAGCCAGCAGGGGCGCTGTTGGCTCCGGGCAGGGCAGGTGCGATGACTCCTGCGCAGCTGCAGGTGGCGCTGTGGTGCGAGGTCAGGTCTGTGTCATGTGGGTAATGGTGGATGGGCTGGGCAGGGATGGCGTGCAGCAGGACGGGCTGGGCAGGGAGCTCAGAGCAAGGAGCTGGAGTGGCACGGTGGGCTCACCCAGGCTAGCCAGCAACAAGGGTGGCAGGAATTCCGCAGCTGTGGCAGGCGGGGCGTGGGGCAGTGGCAGCCGGGTCCCCTTTCACAGCTGGGAGGTACGCCCTCCAGGAGGGGAAAAGGGGATTGGAATCCCATGCCCTTTTCCCAAATGAAAGCTCACCCACCATTTAGAGAAAAGCAGCGCAGAGCCGGGCTTTTTTTCCGCAGTCGCAGCTAAAAAGGCAACAGCAGCTTTTTCACTGCTCTCTCCTACAAAATCCAGGGAGCAAGTGCCAGTTATTGATGACTTGATCTCTCCTCCCCTTGCCACACCTCAGCCAAAATTCTTTAAAAGAGTCAATAGTCCTTAAATGCTGGGTCACTGGATGCCTAGCAACAGAATGGGGGAAAAATTCCACTCCCCCCAACCTTAAACACTGATTTTAAGTAAGTAGTATTTGTGTGGTTACTGCATTGCAATAACAAGCCTATTGAAATGAGAATTACCTTCTGAGCATTCTAGTTCATGCAAGCAATTTTATTTTCCTTAAAAGGCACTCAGAACAGCGTATCTGCCCATACAGGTGAAAGCTACTGTGATTTCATGTTCAAAAGGCCAATCTGTCATTGTATCTGCAGAGTATTTTCAATCTGTGAATGAATAAGCAGTTGCTTACCCCATTGTAGGATAGGGAAAACACAGAACTGGTTAATGGGTCAGTGTTTTTGTTTAGGACATAACCTAAAACTGACTGCTGCTTGTGTTGATTATTATTATATCTCCAATATAAAGAGTTCTGAAATGTTAACCCCAAATATCAGCATGAATATATTTGGTTTTGTTGTTGTTAATATAATAAATTCCACGTGTCTGGAAAAATTAATCCACAAACAGCAGAGGTTTATGTCCAAAAAGGAGACAGAGGAGTCCTGTAACTTTATTCATGAATAAAAGGAGAGGTCATGGGCATTTCCCATGGGGTCTCTTAGATTGCTAGAGGACACAGCCTCTTTTTATCCTAATTTCCCGGCCGCAGATTCCCTCTCTCTTTCCCCATTGGCTGAGGTACTCGAGAGGTACAGACTTTCCGAATCACCTAATACAGACCCCCTTCTAATGTACATTTCCCCCCTCCCCTTTTGTTTTCTTTGTGTCTCTGTTCTTTTTCTCTAAGTCCAGGGATTTAACACGTCCTTGGGTGAGTAACAGTCTGTGTCAATTAATGGAATTCCTATGGAATTTGTGGTTCCTCCCATTTCTTCTTTCACCTATCAGTGTCTGGCCTTATCTACCAGCAGGCCTCACAGTTTGTTTGTAAAGACATCTCCCTCTTGTTCCTTTCACATGCATTTTGTAATGTGGGTGAGTACTTGCTTGTGAAAAGCCATTTTACTAGAAAAGTAATCCTTTATTAAGTGTTAACATATTAAGACTAATAAGGAATCTGACATTGGATGTTCAGTAACTAATAAACCAAGGCCATACAAGTTCTGCATGATAAAGCTTTTACTTTTCTTAGATTTATAACATGCTTTTTGAAAGAAACCAGGATTATAATGATACATAAAACACGCCTTTTAAATTACCTCTCCATAACGTTGGACAAAGGGTCTTGTGTTAGATCTGCCATAACTTAAAGAAGTAATTTATCAGCTGTCACCCAAATGGAAATAATATTTGCCATGGTATAGAACAAAGTGCTTTAAAGGAAATTGCATTAATAAAAACATGGCTGAACAACAGCTTTACAGAGATTTTGATTTTACTAAATAGATATTCCAGTTAACTTTTCCAAGGATGTATAATTTTCATGCAAGACTGCTAACAGGACAAAAGGCAGCAGTTTGCATCTGCATCTTTTCATGATTCTGTGTATACCAGTAGCACTTTAGCTTTGAGAACATGCAGCTATATTTCAGTGTGCTCAGATTATAAGGAGAATCGTTTTTGTTAGCAGAAATTAGGTGTGTTTGCAAGAAGATTAATCAGACCTAGTTAAATTAAACATGATTTATTTTTTCCGTCTCACTTCAGTGCATTGGACTTACTTTTCCAATCAGCCTTACATGTAGTACATTGAAGAATTTTGAAATTTAGTTAAAATTGTTGAATATATGTACAATTTGAGCTACACATATTACTGTGTAATATGAAACACTTTTAGCTGTCAAAACAAACTTCTTTCAATACAAATCATGTTGATCATTGTGAATGTTACTCTGAGAACATTCACATTTCTAAACCAGCACAGAAATTCTTACACTTTTTGTGCTACATACTGGGGGAAATGCATGTCTAGCTATTGAGTAATTAAATTGATCAGTTTGCTCTTTATAATTTGATACTGAGAATACACAATTTTTGCTATTGTTTTCCATTTGTTAAACAAATTGGTTTTAGTACTGTTATTGCTGTTTAAAATTAATACTCAAATGTTAGGTTGAGGGGTCGAGGTTGGAGTTACAATTTAATTTGCGGTGCAAATTCAGCAAAATTGAATTTTTCAGTTAAGAGTGAATTGCAGCATTAAAGTAGGGGTACAGTAGAAAACAACATATTAGCAGTTTGGTAATGGTCAGAGCTAAATTTACAATATTTGCTGTCTGTTGGCTTTCTACTTCTTTTTCATTGTGTTGTGAGTATAGTAACACAGTAAAAGCAATCTGCTCTTTTTTAATTGTCAGATTTCTCTTGCCTTTTCAGCACCTGTTTCTTTCTGTACTGAGGTGCTGAGGAAATATCAAAGAGCAGGGCCATTTCCTGTACTGTCCATACCACTTTAAAGTCATTATGGATGAATATCCATCTCATTGAGGAAGTTGCAGCTCTCTGGTCACCTGTGATGATTAGCTAAGCAAAAGGCAACATTAATTGAATGGTATTTTCGTACCATTGCTGTTTCATTTGCGTGTGGGTTACTGTGGAGTTTTCTTGCAGCATGGTCGGTCTATTATGAGGTGATGCTTTGAAGATGAATGTGGGAGCTGATTTCTTTTTGTTCCTTTGTAGGTGACGGGTGTGGACACACTGTGTTGGGCCCTGAGAGTGGGACCCTGGCCTCCATAAACTACCCCCGGACCTCACCCAATAGCACAGTTTGCGAATGGGAAATTCGTGTGAAGCCTGGCCAGCGAGTTCAGCTCAAGTTTGGTGATTTTGATATTGATGACTCAGATTCCTGTCATTCCAGTTACCTAAGAGTTCATAATGGCATTGGCCCCAACAGGACAGAGATAGGTAGGAGCTTTAATTATCACTGTTTGAGGACTCTTGTCTTGTGTAGAACTTGGATATACTGTTGGTACTTTTGTTACTTTTTAACAACAACTAGATGCTAAATGCAACACAGATCCTATAATAATCTTTGATTCATGAGAGTCTCAAAGGAAGCGCCACTGCAATGGGGTATTTTCTCAGACATTTCCCGGTAGATTGCGCAGTTCTTGTAGGCAGTGGAGAGGAAATTGTAAAATTAGAAACATCTTCATAAAAGAAATAAAAGAAGTATATATGTACATACATATATATGTGTATGTTTGTATGTATCTGTGTATGTACGTTACTTGAAATGTCTTCCTTTTTATATGGATTCGCTCTGATTTGAGCTGTTCAACTTGGTGGTGTGAAAGGATGTCAGGCTTCAAAAGGTGTGTAGTTCAAACACTCCTCCATCTTCTGATAATGTTCTTAGTTTAATTTTTGTCTCTTCAGGAGAATTTCATGACTAGAAGTCTATGGTTTTTCTTTTCTAATAGCAGTGTGCTATTATCATTTACATCAAGGTGTATGTAGTGTGTTAAGACTCTTGTGGTTACATTGCATAAAACTCAAAGTGAAATGTCATTCTTCCTTCTCTAAAATTAGTTGTTATTATGCAAATTAACTTTATTTTCTTTCCTAAAGCTTTAATTTGGAGAGAGAAAAAGAGAGATTTACTTCATGGAGATTGTTTTTGTGCAACTCAAATGTTGATCCTGCTAGATTGAGTCTTTTTCTAAAGAGGCTAGTGGAGTGTTAGCTTTGTTAACTCTCTTTTCCAATTGTTACCCAGGTAAGTGTGTGTGAAAATAAGTATGTGCTTGAAGCTGTTGAGCCAGACTTGGTCTAAAATAGGTGTCTTTGTTTGAAAGACAGGTGTCTGCTGAGGAAGGCCGGAACCTTCCTTAGAATAGAGAATGTGAACCCCCCTCCCCCCAAATTATTATAACTTTGGAATCAAGGGCTTTCAGACAAAGATATGGGAAAAGGAATAACAGTTCTTTACTAACATTTAGAACAAGGCAATAATACAGAAACAATGGTTTAGATCGACAAAGTCAGACTATAACCTGCCACCCTGTTAGGGTGGTGCTAGCAGTCCAGTTAAAATGGTGGCTGCAGTCCCGTTGGATGTGGTCTTGTTGAAGTGGTGATCTTGTGGAAAGGCCTCGTTAGTCTCTGGAGGTCTAGTGATGGCTCTTGAGCTCTTCTCTGGGAATCCAGTGGAAAAAGGTAGCTCGGTGTTGCAGGGTCTCATCTTACATGCAGGTAGGAATGTTCAGTTCCTCCCCTCTGGGTGGCATATCTCACAATGGGCTGCTGTAATCTTATGAGTCACTCCCGGAGACCTTGATGGCCCATTAGCAGGGATAGCCCCAGATGGTGTTATCAGGGCGGAGTCATGCTGAACATAAAGAACACTGCTCCACCTGTTCTTAACAGCTTATGGAGATGGTAGTAGAATACATACTTTTGGTTATACCTTCCATGTAACCTAGGACAATAGGAAACACTGAATGCCTTAAATGGCAAGGAACATCAGGTTCTGAGAAGTGTATTACTCACTTTTACAAGGAACTTAATGGCTTTGAGTAAATTCCTGCTTTATTTGTTTCTCTTGTTTTTCAGCTGTGGCCTGCTGGTGTAGCAGCACAGTATGTTGATCAAATGTGTGTGTTGTCCTGCTCTTAATAAATTAAATCCAAGGACAAACGGTGTATTAACAGTGGGAAATACAGATGATTCAGGGTTTGGTTTCTTTTGATGTTTGAAGCAATAGATACTGGAGAGATTAAACAGTGACTTGAATTTTCTTGGAAGAAATCTGGATTTATCGTAAGTTTTTCCATTCAAGACTACTGACATGGTCTAACATTAAAATACTTGTTTCACATAAAATCTGAAATTCAGTAGTAACTTTTTAAACCCAAAATTACTTAAAAGTTGGCTGGTTAGATAAAAAATAAATTGTTAGTGGGTTCATTGATAAACAGAGAGGGTTTCTAATGAAGCTTTTAAGGGCCAGTGCTTATTCCAAGCCTGATGAGTATTTATCAAGATATCAAAAGAATATTCAAATGCTTGGTGTTAGGTTTGTCTCTAGTAATGGTAAGATCTAGAGGAGTTTTTTATTAGATTTCATTGAAGTCCAATCACTGTACATCTGCAGTCAGATGCACTTGTTTAAGACCTGGGAATTGCCTCTCCTGCTGTAGCGCTGCTGTACCAAAGCACTCGGGGTCCTTCAGTGCCTAAATAGAGAAAAAATAGCAATATTACATCTTCTGCACGTTCCGTTGGCAGAGGTGTTACTGCAGTCATGCTTTGTCCATTCCTAGTCCTTTCCTTTTAAAAAATGGATAAAAATGGTCAAGAGGCCAGGAAAGAGCTAGAAAAATGATTTATAGTCTCAAAAGTATGTCTTGCCTTGAATCATAAGGTGCATCACTCTACAGTTTGTCAAAGGCCATATGTCTATGGTGCAAGCAGCACTGGAGAGTTTATCCAAGCTAGATTTAAAGAGCTTGCACTGTGTATTTGCCGGAAGAAGGGGATAAATGGTGTTTTGAGAGGAGTCTCATGATGGTCAGTCATGTAACAAGATCCAATGGTGGTAAACAAAACTTAGAAAATGGAAAAGAAAAGGTTATGTTGGTATAATATTAATTGCATTTAAGTATTGTAAAATCTATTTTCTGGTTTTTATTAGAAGATGCCCTTGCTTTAAAAAGAATACCTGAATAGGCAACATTTAGAAAGCTCTGAATAATGATAGGAATTTGTATTTTAACTTATAATTAAAAAAAAAAATTATTAGTGTTTGGGAATGTAGTGCTCTTTTTAAAGGGAATTGGCATGTGTATTATATTTGCTTCGTGTTATACTTTTAAAGAACTATTCCTGCAGGCCAGTGTTACTCTACTTCCTCTAGTTTAGTATTGTAATTTGCCTTAATTTGAGAAAGGAGTCCTGCCTCTCTTTTTGCTATTTTATGATATGATTACACACTTACCATGAGGAAAGCAAATGGAATGATGAGCTCAAACACAGGCAGTGTCATTTACTCCTGGTTGTTGTATTTCAAATTAAAAGAGGCAGAGCGAGGCAAAGGGTGGCAGGAGGTTTATTGCTTCCCCCATCCCCCCAGCACCCACGAGGGGTGCCGGGAGAAGAGGCGGGGGGGGGGGGGGGGGGGAGGGGCTGCGGGGGTGCCGTTCGTTAAGTACAGGAAGGGATGACTCATCGGGGAGGAGGGAGAGGGCAGGTACAAGCAAACCGAACACAATAAAAAAGCTGGGGCGGACCCGGAGCCCCAAGCAAGCCCCACTCCACACCCCCAGGGCCGAGCCGGCCTGGGAGGCAGAGGCACACCCAGAATCTCTTCCCCCCAGGCAAGGCCCGCCCCACCAAAGGCATCAGCCTGGGAGGCAGAGAGCGGGCCGCCACACCTGGTGATTATCCACTTCAAATGGATAGATAGGTTTATAGATGGTTTTTACAATATCAAATGATCAAGGTAGCCTCTGGAGCAGAAGATTCTTTTTTTACTTAACAAGTTAATTAACTGGTCAGTATCTTTACTGAAGTTTCTAGTTGGTAGGACTGGAGAATTCCTTATTGACTGGGGTCTGTTTAATAGCCATTTATCCATTAATGTGACTTGGTAGCAATTCTAGAACTTCATAGGGCAAATACTGTCAATGTCTGCAGACTCCTGCAATTTAAATTGGGTTAATTTTGGTCATTTCATATGGCAAGAGAGGTATCCAGGTACAGAACCTGTTTACATTTTTTAGGTGTGACAAAATAGAAAGTGAACTGGTAATGCATCTTAATGGTGCTCACATATGATATATGATATGATATGCTATGATATGATATATGATTCTGCTGAAATGCAGTGAGTTGTGCCTGCTGCTGTCCAGAATTAAAGTACTTGACAGAAACCATGAAAGAGTCTATGAGGAAGAAGTGCTCCAGCAGCTGAGGGAAAAGGAGGGCTTTTTTCTCATTTGCTTCGGTAGATGCTTCTCATTGTCATAACTTGATCCTTTTCCTTGAGAGATTCCTCATGTTCTTTGAAGCACTGACTGTGAAGGTTATGCATGGCTAGAGGTGAACGGGATAAGGTCGCATTTATTTATTTATCATTTATCACACTTAACCCTAAGTGTTAGGGGTATGAGAGCCTTTCACCTGTTGACAGTGGCAAAATGAATGTGGAACTCAAGAGTCTGCCATTTGTTTTAAATGGACACAACCACGTCATTCAGTGTCATGCCTCATGTATTTGCTTTTGAATAAACACCAGAAGTAATGTGAGCCTACACTGCAAATGAAATAAGAGCCTGAAAATTGAATAAGATGCTTATTATATGTGTTGGTTTGGGTCAATATTTGTTCTCTTCCTTTTCTCCACAGGAAAATACTGTGGGTTTAGCTTTCAAATAGATGGTTTAATTACTTCAAAAAGTAATGAAGTCACAGTACAGTTCATGAGTGGAATTCACACTTCTGGACGTGGCTTTCTTGCAGCTTATTCAACCACTGACAAATCAGGTATTTATAATTATTTAGTAATTTTTCTTTGCTGGCAAAATCAGAGCTGTCTAGTAAAAACACAGAACTAATTCATTTACTCTCACATTCACACAAATTAATTTCCTGAAATGTAGTACCTTTCATGATACTTCTGTGTAGGAAATTGGACTGCCAGTTACCTAAAAGTGGCTCTAGTTTTAAAGAAATTATATCAAAGCTTACCTTGAATAGCAGAGGAGGAACATCCATCTTCTGTTATAAATGAAAGAACTGCTTCAGATTCAGGACAAAACTCATTTTTTCAGGCAATAGCCAAGGTGGCAGATAACTAACAAGTTTTCTTATCGAACTGTATATATTTTATACAGACTAACTGGAAATTTTTATTTCTGTAGCAGTATCCTGTACTCCCTCAACTCTTTAATTGCATAATCTGCTGACTAGGTTTTTGTCTTTTTCTTGGGTTTTTTCCATGGTTTTGGATTCTTTAAGCCTCTGAAAGAGGTTGCTGTATTTTTTTTGCATCTCCTCCCACTCATTGTGAAGGTGAGTGATATACATAGTCCGCAAGGAAATGAAGGAGCACCGGCAACTGCTTCAGAAGGCAAAAACCCTATCTGGAAGTTAATCTAAAAAGAGCAGATAAAGAGTTTCAATTTTTAATTTTGTAAGGGTTTTGATGCTTTCTTCTCTGTATTTTGGACTGTATGCATTGATACACAGCAGACACAGACATGAAATTTGTCGTATCAGTCAGGGATGCCAATAAGATGGCACTCTGACATTTGTTGTCTGTGGTGCATGGGTTCAGCACTGCAGAACCATTAAATTTTGAAAAAGAGGCTTCTTTAGCTTATTAATTTAATTTTGTGAAAAAGCACATGTTTCTGTCTCTGATTTATCTCTGAAATTTAGCTATAAATTAAAACTAAGCTGCCCAGAAAGTGATTTTTTGTCGTATGTCTCCTTATCTCAGTAGATTTCCCAGTTAGTCAGACAAATTAGCAGGATGCTACTGTAATACAAAATCCGTTGCAAGAAAATTTAGTGGGACTGTGGGTTTCTCATTCTGAGACTTTTGGTTAAGCTTCAGAGGCTCAAATGTATGTTTTCGTGCACTTTAAAAAGCATACTCAAACTTGTTGTCTTTACCATCTTCTTGACCTAACATTCTTTTCTTTCCAGACTTAATTACCTGTTTAGACAATGCAAGTCACTTTCCCGAACCAGAATTCAAGTAAGACTGATTTTTACCTGTTTCCTTCCCAGTCTCTTTAATGAAGAAATGTTATTGTTTCTACTTTGCTTTGTTATTTATATCTGATGCAGCTTGAAAATTGGCCATCCAGAGAATTTGAGACACAAACTAATTAGGATTAGATCTGAAGAATTTTGACATTTGCACTCCTCCTTCTTCCTCCTGTCTCTCCCATTTGTGTTATTTACATGCAGTATCCAGTAGAACCTCATTAATTTGCACTAACACATAGGAGCTATATCTCATTTCGTTAGAAAGAATATTGCTTTTATAAATGCAGGTATACAACTTAATTACTGAAATTCATATTGCGGTTACCTAAGAAGCACTAAAGGATGAAATGCGTTAAAAATTACCATTCACAGTTTAGTGCTCATTAATGAAGTTGCTGTACATTCTGATGGGGGAAATATGTTATTTCCCTGTTTTCTCCTTCTCCATTTCCATCTAAAGCAAGGACAGTGTTTAAAGCTGCAGACTATTGTGAAGTGTCTGAGCTTACTTTTTTGAGAACTTAAGCCCTGGCATCATGAAACATTTCAAAGTGAAACCTTTGCATTTCTCTTTCATTTTCCCAAGTTCGAAAATATGGCTCTAATTGTATTTTCTGGCCTTACCCAACATGTGACAAAGTCTCTGAATCCCACTATTTTCATGAAACCTGCAATGTTGCTTCAGCTGTTGCTGAATTGTGGTGAAAATGTTAATGAGTTTGCACCACAACTTTTAGCTCTTAACGATGTAATAATTTTCATGTGTGCAGTATGAAATGGCCCTAGAACATGAACACAGACTTGCTCCAGAGGTGCTGGTATTTTACCTCTTGCTTTTCATGAACTATGGGTAATTGGGCCAGTTTTTGTGATCAAAGCATTGCCAAAAGCTGTTACAAAATAGCATTACTTTTCAGGTGTTGTATTTAAAGATGCAAAACATCTTTACTTTAGGTCTCTAGTTTATAAAATTCATTAATATTGTTACTTATATGACTTTGAATTTACAGGAGCCATGTGGTATTTATATTATAAAATGCTGGCTTTATTAGTTCATCATATTAAGACCGGAACTGTGCTTTCAGCAGAGACTTTTACAAACTTTTTCAAATGTCTGTTCTCCTGTTGTGTACGTGAAACATTTCAAAGTGCAACCTTTGCATTTCTCCTTCATTTTCCCAAGTTCCAAAATAGAGCTCTAATTGTGAGTATTTTTTGTCTGATTTGATAGGTCTTTCATTAGGACATATTATATAGTGATACATGAATAGCAGAGTGTTGTAAATCACAAACATAATAACTGTTTTGTAACATTAAGATAGTTGTAGGTGCATGCATATCCTGACTTGATATTTTGTTATCTTCTAGTAAGTATTGTCCAGCTGGATGTGTGATTCCTTTTGCTGATATTTCAGGCACTATTCCTCATGGATACAGAGATGTAAGTAAAAATACCATGGTATTGAGTGAATTTTGGCAAAACACATGATGGGTAATACAACTTATACTTGTTGGCATTAGTTGTGCTTCCTGGATGCTGGGATTTGTACCTTCTAAAAGTGAATAACATGGTACTCATTTTTTAGCACTGGTGGTAAATGACAGGTGCTTCAGATGTTGCCATCTCCAAGAAGTGATGTAGTGGAGTCTCAAATATTTTTGTAAGGCCTGCAGAGAAGGGTGGATCAATCAAAAGATTGGGGTTTTTTTTTCTACTTCCTGTTTTGGTTTTTTTGGTTTTCTCAGGTTGGGAAATTGAGATTTATAAAAAAAGAACCAATTATTTTAATTATGTCCTCTTGTTTTTGACACTGTAATGCCTCTCTCAGCAGTGTCTCTGTGGTTATCTTAATTTTTGTTACACTTGAGAGATGAAATACTGTTTATGCTCAGCAGCTATAAAATAATACGCAAAACAAAATTAATACTGTGACAGTAGTTTTATAAATTGGTAATGAACATCTTTAATAGTGTACTATTTACTTAAAAGACTGCAAAAACTTGTACAGTATTTTTCTAATGTAAGCCTTTGTGGGTCAGGTAATGAACTTGCCATAGGATGGGAGGATGTTCGCTTTGTTTATTATTAAGTGATAAAAATTTTGTTAGCAATCTACTAAAAATTTCATGAAATCTCTGTTTTTTTAATCTTAGAATGCTTTTTTAATAAGCCCTTAGATTTAGCACATAGGAAAGACAATGTAAAAATGTTAGTAATCAAAGATTTTAGTATTAAATATGAACCTAAAGTGTGCCTTTCCCAAATATTTGTAAATCCTAGGCTATTTCCTTAAACAATCACCCCCATGTAAAACTATCACCGTAATGTAACTGTTATATGTTCTGGTGTACAGTGAGTCCTCACTAAATGGCTGCATGGTAACTTTTCCAGCTAGTAACAAGATGAAATTGAATCTCCGTGTCACATATTTGCAGCATTTGTAGGAGTTCTGCTTGTTGGGAGTTTTTTTCGCCAAAATCTGGAATAATTGTTTTCTATGGAGGAAAAGGAAACTTAAAGAAATAAATACCTTGTGGCTTTTTTTGGGTATACTTTATCACTCAGAAAAGGCAGAGAATTTCCCATAAATCAGGTTGTGTGGAAAGAAATGAAATTGTCCAGGACATTAGACCAAGTTTCAGGTAGAGGTTTCTCATGCATCTCTTTCAAATGTAGAGGAACTGGTTGCTGCTTTAAGAAATACCCAAAATCTTGATTCTTTTCTGTGTGACTCTGTTGTCCACAGTCCTTGAGGGCTTGGAGCTCTCATTGCTGACATCTTCTGGTGAGCTGGGAGGAGAGAGCTGCAACTCCTGCAGAATCCTGTGCTCTTACTTTAATGGAAAGGGGAGCAGTCTTGACCTGTTGGATATGAGCTCACTGTGTGCAGTAAGGACTTGGTGTGATGAGTCCTTCTCACTGTGGCACAGGTAGCCTGCAAGCCACAGAAGTGTCACTGTGATATTTGTTAGTAGATCCTGTCATCCAGGGAGAAAAAGCAAAAACATGATATCGTGCAAAATCATTTTTTATTACTGATCTCCACTGACTTGTACAACGAAGGTAATTGACTTGTACAGGATGAGTGGTATTCATGTATTACTGTGGCTCTATATGGATCAGACTGCTGAATGGTTTAACCATGAGTTAAGATAAAAAATATAAGCCCGTGGCTAAAAGCTACAAAATCTGCAGTGCATCACTCCTTAATCGTGAGAAAACAAATAAACATGTTTTCAATGTGCTTTCTATTGAAAGGTTTTCTATGTATTTACATCTTCAACTTCTGTTGTCTAACATAATTTATTATAGGCTGAGCCTGGCTGGCTGTTTTTTTCAGACTGATTCACTTTAGTTTGAGGTTATTTAATTACAACAGTTACATTCCAAATACATCTGGGCAAGGGCTTAGTGAAATGCAGGGCCTTCTTTCTGTGTTTTTATAAATTCAGTAATGGTTTCTGAATAGCTGAGATAAGCTAACTAAGAATAGTATTTTAATGTAATAATAACAAAGACTGTAACTGGACAGTGTAGCATTTACAATATACAGTGTGGTGTTTAATTTATTCACTTAGTATTAAATTTTTCTTTCCCTCCCTTCTTCAAGTCATCATCGCTTTGTATGGCTGGTGTTCATGCAGGCGTCGTGTCAAATACTCTGGGTGGTCAAATTAATGTTGTGATCAGCAAGGGCATTCCTTACTATGAAGGCTCCTTGGCTAACAATGTCACCTCAAAAGTGTAAGTATGCTTCCTATAAGTTCCTCATCTTCAGCACCTTAGATCTTGGTAGTGTCTCATTGCAGGATTAATTTCAGCTAGTGGAGCTGTGTGTTCCCTGGACAGGTTCTCTTTTCTGAGTTCCTCACACTTTTGCTATAGTGTAATTGTTTTACCTGTTATCTTTAATCTCTAGACCAGAAATATTCATTTTCCAAGTTCTGCCAGGAGTTTTTACCTTCTTGGCCATAATTCCTACTGGTCTGTGGAAAAACAGTAATTTAACATCAGCTTTTCAGTTGCAGGGAAAAGAATGTAGCTTATCATAGTATCTCAAGTCCCAGGAATGAAAGCAATCACAGGAGATTGATTTGTGTTACTATGATTAGCTTAATTTGAAAGGAAAGCATTTTAATGCAGTCTTGCGTTTTGCTGGGTAGATATTTGTTTGAAAGTCTTTAACACAGCATCTCCAGACTAGATTTCACTAGAGAAGGTGTTTGTACTGAAAGCACTGCAATTTGGTGACAGGATGTGTTACTCATTTAAGTGCTTGTTCAGGCGTATGTGCATAGGTTTCAATGGCAGTCACACAAGAAAAATAAATTGAAGGCAGTTTGTTTCAATTTTCCTCACTGGGTACTGCAAAACATCATCTTTTATTCTCTGCAGGGGACCCTTATCTACAAGTCTCTTCACCTTTAAGACAAGCGGTAAGCGTTATCACATGTATTACGTGTTAATACTTTCATGCAGTCTTTGTGAATAGAAATAAGTGTGCAGGTATTTGATTTCTTAATTTTTGTTCTCGTTTGTGAAACCTTTTTCATGCATACCTCAATAACATATATTTTATAACTGTTTTACTGTTTCAATTTGATGATTAATTTACAGGTACAAGTGATGTTTAAAGTAAGCCATACTTATCTGCCAAAAGAGATTCTTCCACATTACGTTCCCTATTGCAGTGTAGTTTAAAGTGCCTTGACTCTCATACTTTAAACATACTGCTAAAGCAGAGCTGGGCACTTGAGAGTTGCTCTTTATTCATAAAAACTGTGTATTCTAGTTTTCTTCCACGTTTACTCCTTACACTTTCTTGGTTGTCTGTTTAAAAAGCTAGAAGAAATCTCAAAATGATTCCTCACCTTTGTCGACCTCCTTTTTGCTTTTTTTATCTCCCATATTTGTGCAACTGAATGTTGTGTGATAAATTACTTTCTCTCTTGCTCTGGAAGGGCATCTTGGGCCCTTGGCTTTGCTCTGTGTCTTAGTTGTGTCCTTTCGTGGCTGCTGTATTTTGTTTTGTCCATATCTACCAGGTTGATGACTGGAGTAACAAGTGTTGACCCTTTTTGAAGCTTTACTGCTTTGCATGTTTTTACTTTCTATCTCACCGGTTTTTCGAATAAATTAGCTGTAGTTTTCTAAGTGGAAGCTGTTTTTTCTGTAAGTCACTTTAAATGCCATCTTTGAGTGAATGTTGGAAATACTGTGAAGACAGTGGCCTTTCCTTAGTCTCCTTAATTGTTTTAATAAAAATGTAAAAACCATAAAACCATCATGTCTGTTTTTTATAAGGATAAAGTTAAAAAAAGAAAGGGGGGAGAAATCATGCACATAGTCCTAAAAAGTAAACAAATAGTTTTCCTAATACATAAACAAAAGAGACAGTGAATGGGGATATAAAGACAGGAATCTGATGGGCAAGAGTGTTTGGTGATGGAAATGTATAAACAAGCCAAAATTAGAAAATATCACGCACATAATATTAAAATTATTTCTCTCCCAGACCTCTGCAAGAGCTGAAAGAAGGAATTACATGTCTGGTGTCCTTATGTATAAGGAATATTAAACACAGTGATCCAGGCAGGGTTTGCTCGGTTTTATATCTTTCAGAATGCAATCTAATAGTGTGTATGAAAGTAATTAGACGGCCTGGAAATTGGAAGTGATAGGAGAAAATGCTGATCTAGAGTCTGTGGATTTCAGTGATACATGTGAGAAATTGTTGAATAAGCTAAAGACGAGATGCACATCTAGATTAAAATGTCTGTAGTGGGGTGGCCTAGGAGTTGGGTGAGGGAAAAAGAAAACTCCTGTAGTATGCTCAAATGAGGTTTATCAGACTGTGGTGAAGGTCATGGTGTGTTCCTGCTGTTGTAGTTGGTTTCATGACTTGGTATGAAATAGAGGAGTGTGTCATTAATGCTAGAGGTGTGGTCAATGCAGAGGAAGATGAGACTACTTATACAGGAAGAACTGCCTGACTTTGAGACTTGATAGAAATTATCTGACGCATCACAGAGCAAGAAGTGGAATACATCAGGTATGTAGAGACTGAGGCATTTCTGCTTCAAAGTGGCAGCATGTTAGATGGAAAATGACAGATTAGGGAAGGGATTCCCTTAGTGAAGTGATCCTGTGCTGTGGCAGGTGAAGTATATCCAGCAGAGACAATAAACCATTAATGCCTTCTCACAGGACATGGGCAAGGCTTTCTCTGGGATCCTGTGCCTCCCTTGAGGGATGAGTACCCACCTTGGTGCAGAGAGGGGCTGCAGGGAGAGGGGGAGTTCACAGGAGAAGGGAAACTAGACTGGGTTGTTCAGCCTGCCTGACTGAAGGCAAAGATTGCTGTCTGCTGATACTTCTGGGGGCTGTGCGTGTGAGAGGGGAAAACTGTTGGTATTACAGAACAAACCCTGAATTTAGGAGATGTTTTTTAGTCACTGGCAGAATGAAACATGGGAATAAACATCCAGTAAGAATGGTGACCAGAAAAATGCAACTAATTTCAAGGATGTGTTTGAGCTCGAGGCCAGGATTATGACATGACATCCTACATGCTTGGGTTTTGTGTGAATTAATGTTGTGATACTGGGGCTGGTTTAAAAACCCAAGGCATTACATAGACACAAAAAAGGAAGAAATGAACCAGTAGTCTTTCCCATTCCTGCATCAACCGTGGGATACTCTTAAACCATGAAAGTTCCACAATGCTTTTCATCAAGTGCTCTGTGTGAGTGGTGACTGAGAGAATCATCACATTACTCTTGGAACAGGCATAAGTCATGGCATTCTCATAACTAATTTAGTTCCAGCATCCCTGTTAGAAAGCAGAGGACAGTGTGTTTTGTTGATATTGTTGTTACAGAATAAATTTAGATGGCAGTTTCATATTTGCATGTAAAGTCTTAAAATTCAAGCAGCATAATTTCAGTTCTCATTTTCAGTCCTCACCTTTTCTATTGCTCAGGTTGCTATGGGACACTGGGGATGGAATCTGGGGTGATTCCTGATTCCCACATCACATCATCATCTATTCTTGAGTGGCCTAGCCAAACAGGACAAGTAAACATTTGGAAACCTGAAAATGCCAGACTAAAAAGGGTTGGACCTCCTTGGGCTGCTTTTATCAGTGATGAACTTCAATGGTTGCAGATTGACTTGAATAAAGAAAAGAAAATAACAGGTAAGTGAATCTGATGTGGCTTCTCAGCAGCATTCAAAGAGTTTGATTAAGGACATCTTTTTTTCCAGTGCTGGGTCTTAGATAAAGCTCAGGTGACACTTACTTACTATCACATTTAATTTGGTTCCATGTCCTAGCTAATACACTGAGGAGTCCGGAGCTGAAGACGTGTAGCTTCATAGTAGAAGGCGTCTCTTCCATCAGAATGTGTTGAAGTGTTTCCTGTAGTTTTACTGGATCCTTGATGCTTCCCTTTTCCTGCTAATATTGTCTCCTTGGAGGTGCAGGTGCTCATCTCAGCCCACTGGTACCTGTGATGCAGGTGTACTGACTTGTGTTCCTAGGTTTTCCCTACTGCCTGTCATGGCCCCAGTGAGTCCAACAGCAGGAATAGGAGCAGTTCTAGTGCAGTGTGAGGAAGCAGCAGATGCAGAAAACAGCTGGCTGCCTCCCCTTCACCTTCTCACCTCCAGTGGGGCTTGGCTCAGAGCTGGGGACTGTAGCCCCGCAGTGCAGGCTCAGGCAGCCAGGCTCTGGGTCAGGCCCTGCTCCCTCACAGAGGGGGTGCTTTTAGCAGCTGTGGGGATTTGAGAGACAGCTGGAGGTGCTGTTTCCCAGACTGCTCTGGATGTTTTCTTTTCTATGTGGGGAGTTGAGCAGCCAGTTCATGGTTACTGATTCCCATTTACTGCTGTATTGCCCGTTCCGAGTAGTGAAGCACTGAGGCATTGGCATTTTGGGTTTAATCTCCAGGGTAGCACGAGTGCTGCTGTTGTATCTTCAGTGCCAATGTTAGTGTTTTCGGGTTTAATCAGAGGTAATTTGCTGTTGTTAATGGGCATGTTTGTCATCTGATGTAAATAAAAAATAAATTGGATTTAGGTGGAGTGCTTCAGAGAATCCGGGGCTTGAAGGCTATTGTGAAACATCCTCTGCTGATCAGTTTGGGTTTGCCTCTTTCCAAAATGCCTGTGTCTTGGTTTGAAAGACAGGTGTCTGCTGAGGAAGGTGGGAACCTTCCTTAGAATAGAAAATGTGACACCCCCCCGCCCCCCCGAGTTATTATAACTTTGGAGTCAAAGGCTTTCAGGCAAAGATATGGGAAAAGGAATAACAGTTCTTTACTAATATTTAGAATAAGGCAATAATACAGAAACAATGGTTTAGATAGACAAAGTCAGAATACAACCTGCCACCCTGTTAGGGTGGTAGTAGCTGTCCAGTTCAATGGTGACTACAGTCCTGTTGGAGTGATGGATGTGATCTTGTTGAAGTGGTGATCATGTAGAAAAGGTCTTGTCGTTCTCTGGAGGTCCAGTGGTGGCTCTTGAGCTCTTCTCCTCTGGGAATCCAGTGGAAAAGGTAGCTCGGTGTTGCAGGGTCCCATGTTACATGCAGGTAGGAATGTTCAGTTCCTCCCCTCTGGGTGGGGCATCTCACAATGGGCTGATGTCATCTTGTGAGTCACTCCCGGAGACCTTGATGGCCCATTAGCAGGGATAGCCCCAGATGGTGTTATCAGGGCGGAATCATGCTGAACACAAAGAACACTGCTCCACCTGTTTTTAACAGCTTATGGAGATGGTGATAGAATACATACTTTTGGTTACACCTTCCATGTAACCTAGGACAGCCTGAGTTGGTCTCTGTAACCTCAGCTGCACACCCTGCTATCAGCAGCTTGGCTTTCTGTCATTAAGCAACTTGGGTTTACCTGTGGCCTTTGTTATTACCTCCCTGGGGACTGTTTGGATTTCACATTACTCCTCTAATTCCTGTGCTAATAAGCTTTTCCAAACCAGCTTTCCTGTGTGAGTTTTTCTGAACATCAGCTGTAGGAAGCTGCAGTTCTTTCAATGGTGCCTTTAGGTTGGCAGTACGAGAGCAGGGAAGAGCTGTGTCTGCAGCTGGAGACATGAGTGGGCAGTGGTCAAGTGAACGAGCCATTTCCATCAAGAAACGGGGGAAAAGGTTAAAATACGAAGTGAGTAAAATTATTGCTAGGCTTCAGTCAGTGTGGAAGTTGCAGACCCTGGCACTTTGGATAAACTTCTTGAAACTAACTGGACCAGAGAAGACTCTCACATATGCAACTCTGGATTCAAAAACTGATCTGTTAATTTTTACAAAGTGGTACCAGTTTTTTGTCTTAACTGGGCACCTCAATTTTCACAGGTATTATAACTACTGGATCAACTTTAGCAGAGCACTACTATTACGTCTCAGCCTACAGAATTTTATACAGCAATGATGCACAGAAGTGGACAGTCTACAGAGAACCTGGCATGGATAATGATAAGGTAAAAATACCACGTGCTTTCTAGGTATGTTCTTTGGAGATTTCACAGTTTTCACAATACAACTCACTTTGGTGCGGTGAGGAATCATTAAATAACTTTCCTTTTCAGTGTTATTTTGGATCATAAACAGCATATATGCAGAGGAAAATATGACAGTATGCAGATATGTCAGGAACAGTTCTAAAATTCAGATGTTATTTTTATTACTATCTAGGTGGGAATATTCTAGACAAGAAACTTCTATTGCCTGTGATAGGCTGTCTGGTTCTGTGTCACTTCACAAATAATTATATTTCTTTTAAAATAGGTTATATGTTTCAAAATTAAGTTTTACTTTCTTATCCTCTTGTGGTTACAGAATAAATGTTATAGGTTGGATAATTTTTCATGTTTTATAATGTTTCTGTCAATCTTAATTTTTAACCAAATACTGTTAAGTTTCTTACATAAGAGAACAGCCCTTGCAGAGGGGGTATATTCAGATTGCAAATGTTTTGCCACACAGAAAAAGTCCCTGATGTTAGCAGCAAGACAATCTTATTTTCCCTGTGTTTACAGCCCTGCAGTATTTAATACACAGTAAAAATGAGAAAATTCATGTCTTCCCAATGGTACAGATCAGATTTTCTTAAAGAAATTACAGGAATCTTAATAACATGACTGGAACTAGATTTTCCTTTTTTTTTTTTTCTTAAAATCCTTGGATGTAATTCACTTTAGTTCTACAGGCTTGTGGTATTACATACATGTAGCTATAACTAGTAGCCTGGTAGTTTTTTAGAAATAGGTTTTAAGAGTGGTCCCTTTTTGACTGTCCTTGGTCATCTTCTCTTTACTCAGGGTTAAGAATGTTTCAAGGTAGGATGTAGCGTCCTGTGGATGAAGTAAAAGGCTGAAGTTTGTTAAATTAAGAGATCTTTGAACACAGAACATAATTGCAGTAGGAAACTTCCTTGAAAGAGAGAAGGAGGATTTACTGTCGAGTCTGAGCTTACATGTGAACTAAAGTGACGGTGCGAAATATTCAATAAAAATGCAACAAGGAAAAAGCCCTGATATTTTGCTAGTTTTGAGTGCCCTCTTCTGGCCATAAAATAAGATCTCAGTTTTTGAGCTGCCTGGCTTTAGGCTTCAGGGTTAGTTTGATAATTTTTGTAGAAAACCTTTGTGGCTATTGCCTTGAATTTGACCCTTTTGTTCTTCTTGCATGCTCATGAAACAAATTGTGGAGCTTGAAAATACGGGCAAGAGATCATTCTTTGCACTGTGTCATTAAGGGACAGTGCGTGAGGAATCATGTATACCCAGGAAGTGGCAGTTATAGTTAAATGACACAAAAAATGGTTCAGTTTGATTCAGAATAGCAGATTTTCTCTCTATCTGCCATCACCTCACTTGATCCAGATTTGCTTTTGGATGCATCTGCTTGCAGGCTTCTCCCTTTGAGCTGCCCATAATTGCACACCAGACCAATCAGGAGATGCTATTCCCTGGGTTTTTTTGAAACATATTTGAAATTCCTAACGTTGTTCAGGAGACTAGAAGCTTTTCCAAGGTTTTCCTGTAGTTCTCTATGCAAATACCTTTTAGAGATCTGGCAGTACTCAAGAAAAGTTTTTCTTAACTTTTCATATATGATAAAAAGAGAGAAATGCTTGAATTGGAGCAAAAAGACAAATCAGATTTGCAGTGTTGGACAAGCTTTGTTTAACAGCACAGATGGAAATAGAAAGAGTTTGATAATAAAAAGAATATAAAAATTATTTCTCATTAAAAAAATGTACTGTATTGAGCTCAGAAGCAAATTATATTTTAAGGCAAAAATTAGAGTAACAAAAAAATACAGATCTGCAGGTAAAGTTAAGTAGAACACCGGACATGAAAAGCTTGACTGATAAAAGCCTGGAGTAAAGATCTTTACTGTTAATCTTTCTTGAAGATTTTTGCCCTTGCTGTTACATGCTCAGAAGCCTCAGCGATCTGACATGAGACTTAACTTTTAGAATTGGGCTTCTGTGTCTCTGTAACTTCTGCATGTGTTGCCTGAGGAGCCAGATGATGTGCCTTCTTTTAGTACTGGGCTCTGGCAGGCACAGCACAAGCAAGGATACAGTACAGCATTTCAGGCTGGGTGCATTCCCTCGGGAAGTCTACTCTGTATTTTGCTTCTCACTTGCATCCTTACCAAAACAAATAATTCTTTCATGAGATCCCTAGCTACAAGCTTGTCATCTTAAGAAAAAAATAGAGAGAGAGTAAGGGAAAAGTAGCTGTAAATTGGAACCCAGTCTACTGTGGACTACATGAACTTGGTGTTATTAATTTCTTTCCAAAACACCACCATAGGCTTACTCCTCCATTTACTCTGATTTCATTTGTTGCTACTAAGTATATTTGAGAACAATAAGCTTAAATTCAGACCAGGGACTTATTTTGTCTTTTGAATGGATAGTTTCCTGGCATAACTGTTTTATTTCAGACCTCTAGGGATATTCTAGTCATTTTGTTACAAAAACCTGAAACTCAGGAGTGCAACACGGAAATCTCTTCTCTAGTGTATCAAGGTTGAAATAGCAGTGATTTGCATTGAACAGAAATGTGCTAAAAGCTCTTGACTGCTTCATGTTATGCAGACACATCAGCTGTTACACAGTGCAGTGCTTGTCCTTAAGAATGGCAGGGTGTTTTACTGGTTACAAAAGGGTGTGAGTGAGCAGAAAACTCCTTGTAATATTGATTTTTTTTTCCGGGCAAATGGCATGATTCTGTTCTGCACTATGTGATTTGCAGTATCTGTATCAGTACTTCCAAACCAAAGAACACATCTACTGTCACCTCAGTGGTGACCTGTGTTGCAGCAACACTGCAGAGCTGCCAAACCAGTCCTCCTAATGGAGAGGGAGGCTTGGAGTACTGGGCCAAGGCGCTGTATTCTTTTAAGCAGCTGGGGGGGTGAAAAGCCCATGGTTGGCTGTAAATTTGTTAGTGTTCTTACATTGCATTTGGCAGTGACTGTGCTCACTGCTTCTAAACTTCCACCAGACTCGTTCTGTATTGTCACGTTTTGATGAGTTCTTCATGTGCAAGGATGGCAGTGAAGGACCAGCATGAGCTCATCCTTCACACAAAGTCTGTGCCCTTCTCTTGCAGAACCTCACAGCTCAGCTTGAGACTGAGGAGAGCTTTCACATTCTGAAACCGGATTATTTTATTTTGTCGTGACTCAGCACTTGTCAGCAGCAGTCACAAGAGGACAGTGTAGTTACACACTCGAGGGTGCCTCCCAATGCTTTCTAATGAATACCATCCTCAGACAGACTGTGCTGAACTGCTGGGCTTTGTGAAGGCACCACTTAATTCCTGCTTGCACAGTGTCACAACTCCTTGCTGTCCACATTTATTTGAAAAATGCAAAATACCAAAAAGGACCAAACTAGAATTACTCAGTGCCATAAGCATGTGAGATGTGTGCAACAGCAGGCACTGCCTGAGGAGGAGCATCAGTAGGGTATTACAGGGTACCTTTACTCTGAGCTATATAGCTGTGTGCACATGTGTTTGTTTTATTTAGTTACAAATGATGTAGGGCCAAGGGAGTGGAGACGTGCAGGCAGCAGCGCTGTTCTGGGGTGAATAGGATCCTGCACTGCTTATTCTTCCTAAATAAAACATCGAAATTGGTAATAGTTACTTTATTTCTATTGTACTTGCAGGATATAATGTTTGTCTCTTTTTTTTTTCTTCTTTTCTAGATATTTCAAGGGAATACTGAATTGTACCAGGAAGTTCGCAATAATTTCATTCCACCTATTATTGCACGCTTTTTTAGGATTAACCCCTTAAAATGGCACCAGAAAATTGCAATGAAAGTAGAGTTGCTAGGATGTCAGTTTAGTATAGGTAAGACAACTGAAAACTTTCAACTGTGCAAGACAGGAAGTGAAACTAGTAAGGTTGTAAGTGAAATTGTTAAGGTTAAAAGTTACATCGTGGGTATATTTTCAATGAGACTGAAGTACTTTTTGGCTACATAATCCTTCTTTAACTGGTACTTCTGAGTTTCTCCAAAAGTTATTATACTTAACCAGGAAAATACCGAATTTACATGTACACAAGATAATTTACAAAATAAGTGTCTCAGAAGACGTCGGTCACTTGTTTTCCATGTCATTGATTCATGGGGAGTTTCCTCTTTATATAACATGAACAAAAGCTTTATAGAAAACAGTTCCTGCTGTCTTCTCCTGAAAAGGAGACATAGAAAACTAGCACTTCAAAGAACTTATCTTACAAATTCTTTTCTTCCGAAGGTCGTGCTCCTAAAATCACCTTGCCACCACCACCTCAGGACAAGAACGAAGAGAAGAATGCTGACTTTGTGGATGACTTCATTCATTCAGTGAAGACTTCATTGCAGACAGATAAAACAACTTTCACACCTGAAATAAAAAACACTACAGTGACTCCAAGTGTAACCAAAGGTATCCACAGTCAAACAGCAGAAGGGCTTGGAACTCCTTATAGTGCTTTGGCATATATTGAGTGTGCTTTCTGAATTGAAGTTTTCTCAAAACTTAACACATTACAGCACACTACCAATACTTTTTTCCTAATGTTTGCCAGTTATTAAATACATGTATAATAAAAGATGTACAGTTGCATACTGCATGCAGAAACAAAACCAATCTGCCAAGTAATATATGTAATATAAATGGATATATTACATATATATATATATTTATCTATATTTATATATATATATGTAATAGTTCCATCTTCCAAAACTTGTTCAAATTGGGTTCAGCTTTTAATCACTGAACAAATTTTGTAAGGAGAAGTTGCAGCTTGGACTTCCCTTCTGAATTAATCAGGTATAACTGCTTTATTTAATAATTCGTTAGAACAAAACGCCTTTAAGATAGCAAATCTTTCCTGGAGCAGTCTTGTTGACATGAAATTTGAAAAATGTCACCTGGCATAATCATTTTGTTTATTGAAGAAAATGCTCAGAAAAGGGAGCAAGGTCATTGCAGATGTGGGCACTGCTGAAGTGTCCTTTGGATGGCAGGGGACAGGATCACACACAGACCCAGCACAGGCTGATTGGGATTAACTGTTAAATTACTATGGAATTTACTTCTTGAAGGAGGTTCAAACTTAAGTGGTTGCACTAATGGATTTTCTGCATAAATAATAAAATACATTGTTGTAACGGAAAAATAATATATTAAAACAAACTGATTGATTATGATGACAAACCCTGCAAAACCACCAGCTGTGCATGCATGTAAAAGAGCCAGATGTTAATTGAAGTTTGCACTGTGGGAGCATCCAGCAGACTAGCTTAGCTTGGGGATCTGGTCTGATAGACACTAAACGTGAAAACTGTGTGCTTTACCCAAGTAATTTTCAAATCAAAAACTGATTTATGAGAAGCTCTTTCTGTCTGACACCACTTAATTTAATGGCTTTCAGATGTGGCATTGGCAGCAGTTCTGGTTCCAGTGCTGGTGATGGTCTTCACTACTCTGATTCTTATCTTAGTTTGTGCGTGGCATTGGAGAAACCGGTAAATGAAGAGATGGATGAAAGTGCTTTAAATGAATGTTAGCCTTGTGTGTGGGAATGAAATGCTGCATGTATTGCTGTGGGAACTCTGTGGTCTGCACTTGTGGACAGAATTGCATTCTTTCTGAGAAAATATTCACTTGACTAGCGAGGACAAAACAGCTTTTTGTAACTGTTTTCATTAGAAATGCTTTGACTAAAAACTGGTTTCTCCGGTAGCAGCAGACTGGTGATAGCAAGCCAGGTTACTGGGGCTTATACATTTAATTTGAGGACCAGTTACAGCCAAGGTGATAGTTGCTGAGCATTAATTAACGCACTTTTTGATAAGCAGACTAGCTAAAATACACCTTTTTTTCTTTGTTTTTCTCACAGCAAGAAAAAAACTGAGGGCACATATGATCTACCTTACTGGGATCGTGCAGGTAACAAAATGGTTTTACGAAACCATTCACTCAGCACTTTTTGTTTGATGTGTGTTTCAGATTGCAGTAGCACAGTTTCCACTACCAGAAGCTTCTCTAATGCTGAGGGAGGCATGCTGATCACTGAATTTCTTTTCTGGACAAACTTAACTGCACTGCTTCTTTCTCTGATTTCTTTTTTTTCAGAAACAGAAAATGTCATGTCTCCTGTTAGAGCTGACAGCTTCAGGGTTTTTTTAGGGAGCAAAAAACCTTTAGTGAGCAAAAAACCTTTAGTAAGCACAAAAACCTCTTAATTATACAACACGAGGGAAAAAGTTATTTATAAGGAGTGTCTTTATACATTCCATAACCATTTCTTTGGTACTTTTGTCCTGGAAAAAATCTTTCATCTTGATGTATGAGTTCTGTCTCAAATTTGTCTTCATTACCCTAGTAAGCATCTGGGATTTAAATATATTTTCCATCCTGCTGTCTTGTGCCTCACAAACTTAAGATCAGACAATTGCACCGAGCAGCCGCTTGCAATTGTCCTGAAACTGCCTGTGCCCCAGTGCAAAGGGCAGCTGCAGCAGTTGGGTTTGTACTGCTCTGACTGTGCTTCCTTCTCTGGCCTCGTGGTGAAAACTTGCACATCTGTGTGTCTGCTCACTGGCAGTCTTAAATATGCCTTATGCTTTAGACAAGAAACCTTTTAATGACCTCACTTTAATTTGTTACATGTCTGTTTCTGATAGGTCGCAGCTGTGTTGTCTTAGAGTACTACTCAAAATAGTGATAATTGAGTTATTTACCTGCTACAACAAAATACAAGCTGTGCTGAAAAATATTTTAGTAGTTTAAAACACAGTATTTATACAATCTTGGGTGGCTTTTTTGTTGCTTTTATTAAAATCTGTGTGAAGGATGGTGGAAAGGAATGAAGCAGTTTCTCCCGACCAAATCAGCAGAACATGAAGAAACTCCTGTGCGCTACAGCAGCAGTGAACTCAGTCACCTAAGACCAAGAGAAGTCCCAACAATGTTGCAAACAGAGTCTGCAGGTATTTGTGGGCTGTGTTTTACATATATATATATAAAATGCCAAAAATGTCAGGAATCTGACTACATTTAGTTATTTACTGTTTTTTCGGGGGGAACGGGAGAAATGAATAGTTCTGTGGGTGAGCACGTTTCTTAAAAGGCAGGCTTTTCAGGTCTGTTCTCTGAGTATCATATCGTTCAATGTGCTGCAGATAGACACGTGCCCAAGTTAATGCAGTAAGTGAAAGTTGTTTCACTTGTATTTGTTCTTAAACCTCACAAAGGTTTAAAGAATTGTTTTGGTTATACTTTCATGCACTGGAAATAATTTCATCACAGTATTTTTATACACAAATCTGAAATGCGGCACTTGATTCTCTACCCTCACAATAGGGGTTAAATCATACTTGTGATCTGGAAAAGGAGGATTTATGGATAGTGGCACATGCCCTTTCCCTGGTGACCCAGGCATGAGAGGAGGATGACTGGCTGTGCCTTTGGTTCTGTGCCTACCTGCTGATGGCAGAATTGGGCAGATGTACAGGAATTACAGCTTCACTGCAGGCACAATTACTTTTCTCCTTTTGGCTGCTTTTCTGTTTTTACTCAGCTAGTCAGGTTTTTCACCTCCAACTTTTGTAACTTAGATTATCTGTTGAGATAAAATATCTCAGCTGACTACATGCAGAGGACAAACCCTCCACCCCAAGGACCATTTTTCATCCAAAGCCAGGCAGGATAACTTATTTAAATCTAATTTAAAGAGAAGAACATTTCAATAAGCTTTGTTTTCAGGCAGATTTGCAGCATGGGAAATTGCAGCTCACCAGGGAAGAAGTATAAACCTGAGAAGTGGGGATGTTTTGGCTATCCCAATGGCTTTACCTATTGGGTAGAAAGGAATATTTTTCCAAAGGAATTGGCACTGGTGGGTGTAGGATAATGATCTCTGTGAGACTACTGACAGGCTGTATTTAATGTGATGCCGCTATAAAAAAAATCCATTAAGTGTGTTTATATTTTGTTTTGTTGGGGCTTACAACACAGAATATGCTCAGCCCCTGGTCGGGGGAATTGTGGGCACGCTTCACCAGAGGTCAACCTTCAAACCAGAGGAAGGAAAAGAAGCCAATTATGCTGACTTGGACCCTTACAACTCCCCCATCCAAGAAGTTTACCATGCCTACGCTGAGCCACTGCCTGTAACTGGACCCGAGTATGCGACTCCAATAATCATGGACATGTCCAGCCATCCCAGCACACCTCTGGGTGCTCCTTCCATCTCCACCTTCAAAGCTGCAGGGAATCAAGCTCCTCCACTGGTTGGAATGTGCAATAAACTGTTATCCAGGACAGACAGTGCATCCTCAGCGCAAGCACTGTATGATATACCAAAGGGGCAGCCGGGGCCAGGCAGTGCAAACCAACTCGTGTACCAGGTGCCACAGGGCGTGGCCCATCCTGCTGGGAGTAAGGATGAACAAAGTTAGCTCATGAGTAAGGTAGAGTGATGGCTTGTTTCTAAAAGCCAGTTCATAAATCTTACAGTTTCATTTTTTAAATTCCATTGTTTTGATCTTGTTAGTTATAAATAATACAATTTGAACCAAAAGATGACATCTTGGAGGTCTGGGAAAACAGCAATTCTGCCTTTCCTTAAGCTGTGTGTACAATTAACAGCTTGTCTCCTGCAAAACCATGGACTTTTTTATTACTACTGTACAATTGTCTGCCAGACATGAGAGAAGAACTCTTCATGATTAGCGTCAGTAATTCATAGATGTGAATGATAAATTGGGAGAAACAGTTTAAGTACAAAAGCCAGTCATTTTTTCCTAATGGTACTATTTCTTGGGGAAAACCCCCCCTACCCCAAAACCCAAAACTGTTAACTTTCTGTGTAAGCACTACATCTTCTAAAATTCCACTTTCCTTATAAAATGTCTGCACAACTTTGGACTTAACAAGCTACTATCAGGACTGATGACAAAAATCCCTTTAGCTTCATGGCATAAAATAGTTTCATTCTGAATTACATTATTTCAGCTTTCATTAACAAAATTGGGAATTGTCAGCTGTGTGTTCCTCAGAAGGTTCCTGCCTTTTTGGTTAGCCTTCCAAAACTAGAAGCTGCTGTCTATGCAATCTCTTCTCTGCCTCTTCTCCTTAAGCCACTCATTCTTGTTCCTTCTTAGGGATCCAGGAGGCACAGATTGGCACAAGCAAACTACCTGGCAACTGCTTTTACATTTTTCCCTGTGTTGTGAGGGCCACTCTGAGTAGGATCTGCCTCCACGCGTAACTTCCCGATGGGCAGTGCAAGAAGCATTCAGGTCTTGGAGGTGGCTTGAATTGAGAAAGGCCCTGCCCTGCCCTCCCCCAGTGTCCATTGTTCTGTGTTCAGCTGTGAGCTTATACAAAGAAAGATCTGTACATACTTTTGTGAGTGCTTAAGGAAGCACACAAATATTCTAATGGTGCACAGTTTGTGTTAGACATGCATTTAGCACTTACGGTACGTTTTAGCACAACTGACAAACTTTAGCCCTAGGGCTTTTTTTGTGGTTGTTCTTATTAGGAGCATGAAAGATTCTAAAACCTTTGCAAAAGAACCAGTACTATTCCAAAGAATGTTCATTTCAGATGTATTTATTGGAATTTGTATCCTTTGAATGTCCCAGTGTTCTGTACTATGAAAACATTGCAGTCAGTCATCTATTGGGGTAGATTCATTTTAGCTAGTTAATCACAAAATGGAAACAGTCTGAATGTCATATTTTACATTTTTTATCTTGTTTAAAAAAAACAAAAAAAAAAACCAAAAAAACCAACCCACAGCTTTCTTACCTAAGTAGTAGGAAAAAACTCCACTATAAAAATGCTGTATTTTTATTCTAACAGCACTGTTGGAAGGATGCTGAATTAATTTGTACATGTGAGATCTCCTACCTAAGCAGTAGCCCAGTTTTTATGAACTTCAGGGGGTTACTGTTCATTTTTGTGATGTAATTCAAAGCGTTGTTAACTGCCCAGGTCCTTAAACACTGTGGAGAATGTCTAAATGGAAACTACAGAGCTGTTCAAGTGGCTGCCACCACGCCTTAGTACCAGTACGGTATCCTCATTACCACTTGAAAATCTGTTTGTAGAGGGGCTGTATATAAACTCTGGAGTCAAAAATTACTTGTGGCCTGTTCAGCATCTAAAATATGATATTTCATAGAATCATAGAATGGCTGGGGTTGGAATGGACCTTAAACTATTTCCAATCCCCTGCCATGGGCAAGGACACCATCCACTAGACCAGGTTGCTCAGAGTACCATCCAACGTGGCCCTGAACACTTCCAGGGATGGAGCATCCATAACTTCTTTGAGCAACCTGTTTCAGTGTCTCACCACCCTCACAGTAAAGAATTTCTTCCTAATATCTAACCTAAGCTTCCCCTCTTTCAGTTTGTACCCATTACCCCTTGTCCTATCACTACAGTTCCTGACAAGGAGTCCCTCTCCATGTTCCTTGTGGGCCCCTTCAGATACTGGGAGGTTACAATGAGGTTTCCACACCAACCTCCTCCAGGCTGAACAGCCCCAACCTTCTCAGCATGTCTCCATGGAGGAGGTGCTCCAGACCTCTTACCAACCTCGTGGCCTCCTCTGGACTCACTCCAACAGTTCCATGTCCTTCTTATGTTGGGGGCACCATCTCTGGATGCAGCACACCAGGTGGGGTCTCAGCAGAGCAGAGGAGAATCCCCTCCTTCACCCTGCTGGCCATGCTCCTTTTGCTGCAGCCCAGGATTCCATTGGCTGGCTGGACTGTGAGAGCACTTTGCTGGCTCATTCTGAGTTTTTATCAGCCATCACCCCACAGTCCCTCTCTGCAGGGCCACGCTGTCACTTCTCTGCCCAACCTGTATGTGAGCATAGGATTGCCTTGACCCTTGTTCAGCTTCATGAGGTGCCAGATCTCAGGCCTGTCCATGTCCGTTTGGATGGCATCCCTTCCCTCTGGCATGTTCACTGCACCCCACGGCTTGGTGTTGTGGGCAAACTCACTGAGGGTGTGCTCAGTCCCACTGTCCCTGTCACCAGCAAAGATACTGAACATACTCTGTGCTACCTTAAAGCCCAATTCTGCAATTTCTGATCATTCATTCTCATTTATTGAGAATCACTGTTTTTTAATTATTTGTTTTAGAGTTGTGTCTTAAGCCTAGATGTGAATGTAAGGATGGTAAATAAGACCCATTTTTGAACAGCAAATTCCTGCCTATAATTGTACTTTTGATGTTACTGCAACTTTTTCTGCCTGACAAAAATAGTCTGCAATCTTCGTAGTTTTGTTTAAACAGGTAAGTGTTCTTAGCTATCAGCAGCAACTATGACTGAAATTATCTGCGCTGATTTTATTTGAAAGCGGTGGGAAGTTGTTCGTTTCCACTAAGATGTGACAATACAACTCCAGCCATCATCCTCTCCATTCTCAACCTGTACCAGTTTAGGCTTAGAAAAATTAATCTACCATAAAAATAAATGGACATGTTCAAGTCAGTATAAATAACACACCTGGATTTAATTTTTACTGCAGACCAGGAATGGTAGAACTGTGGCTAGCTGGAGGCTAAGGTGGTATAAGAATTCAACAGTTTCTCTACAGTAGGTTATATTTTAAGCAAACATAATGCAACTTCATTATCTGAGGAGCATGAGCTGTTACAGAAATGGATGTTTTTAAAATTTAAGCCCCTTTTCTGAAGGAATATGGTCCCGGGCTTTGTTCCCTGCTTCAGACTTTGAACATGTTATCTGCTAGGGCTAAGATATGTTTGAATATGTAACAGTTGGGTTTAATTGCATGACACAATAAGACTAGAATTTGCCTGTGTACAATAAAGCAAAGGTACATTTCATGGGTCTCTCTTATATGTGAAGACATATGTATATAAAATGCATTTCAATCTTGTTTGTCTTGAGCATTCTCCCAGAATGTATGTTCTTACCTCAGCATGTATTGTAGTTGCTCAGTATTTGTATATGTTGCTAGGACTTAGACTGTATAAATAGTGAGGGGGTTTTATATGTTAAAAAGTATTTTAAATAAATTGTACATACATATTACTCAGTACGTCTGCAGTGAACACCTACCTTATATTCATCTGTAGGCTGGAAAGACCAGACTACATCTGCATCTGTAAGATGCATGGCATCATGTCCTGTCTCCAAGAGTTTCCTGGCAGCAGGGATACACAACCACCACCCACAATGGATGGCTGGTCCCTGCCCCCAGTCAGCACAATACCTCTGCACTGCTGGAGATGCTGCTGCTTCTGTCTTCAGGCAGACCATGGCTATTTCCAGTTAGTGAGAAAAGCTGATGCTGCCTGTGCTTTTTTCCCTTCTCCATATGAATTCCAGCACTGCAGTGCCTCGTATAAAGAACTCAGTCATAATTACTCTTCTTTAATGAGTAAAAGGTGCTGTGAGTTCACAGTGGCTCATTGCAAGCTGGAAGAAACTCCTGTTGCTCTACCAGGCACTTCAGGTGTCTCTTAAAGTGTCGAAGAAATGCAGATCATTAAAACAGGTGATGCTGACTTGTGGGGAGATGAGCACTAAGGAATTCTACTGTATGTGATAGTCCAGTGTCAGTCAGCTTTATGAGTTGTCAGTTCCTTAGGTAAGTCTTAAAACCATTGTTGATAATGTAATCAAATGTACTTTGGCTCAACTTGTAGAGACGCACAACTATCACTTTTATGAAACCACATGATCAGCAACCAAATTCTGATCTAAAAAGGGGATATAAAACATGAAACTGGTGTCAGTTTTCAGCATAGCCAGAAGTTCATACCAAGATGTCGTGGGTTTGACCCTGGCTAAATGCCAGGCACTTACATCTGCTCTATTTGTTCTCTCCTGCTGCAACTATGCAGAGGAGAGGAAAAAACTAACACAAACATGCTGGACTCATGAGTTGAGATAAGATCACTGATTGGTGCGCACTGGAGAGGGCAAAAGCAGGCGGGAAACTTAAAATTGCAAAGATAGAGATTTATTAACCTAACAGAGTCGGAGGATAAATCAGAGGTAAAAATAAGCTCTCAAGACACCGTTTCTTCACTGACCCCCCTTCCCTCTTAAGGCACCGCTTCTCAGCTCACCCCCTCCCTCCTTTTCAACTAAGCAGCAACTCCCGGGCAGGGACAGGGTGTGTTTTTTTTTAGGTCAGTCCATCACAGTTCTTCTACTACAAACACAGTTTCTCTATTCGCCCCCTCCCTCCATCTAACTAACAGATCTGGGCTGGGTTAAGGTATGTGGCTTTTCTTAGTCAGTCCAACACCACAGTTCTTTTGCTACAAATACTGCTTTTCTACTCAAACCCCCCTCCCTATTAAGGCCTCAGCTCACCGCCTCTCTCCTTCCTTTTAACTAACAGCTCCAGGGTGGGGGCAGAGTATGAGGGTTTTTTCTTTGGTCAGGGTCAGTCCATCAGGGAAAGAGTCCTCTACTTAGCCATGGGGGTCTCTCCCACGAGACACAGTCCTCTGCAAACTTCTTTGGCGTGGGTCCAATCTCATGAGCAGCACCCACCCAAAATCTGCTGCTGTTCGATATCCTTCTGTCCAAGTTGCAGAATTCTAAGCCAAGGCCAGGCTGTTTCCATCCCGGGAGCAAGGCCTCTCTCTCTCCTGCAAGGCTTTTGCAACTCTCAGTCTCTACTGGGACTCCCACTGGATCACAGCTTCCTCCAGGCATCCACCTGCTCCTCTGGCTTGTGCACCTCCCCACAGGCTGTGGGTGGTTCTCTGCATCCCCCTGGACTCCATGGGCTGCAGGGGGACCACCTGCTCCCCCATGGTCTCACCATGGCTGGCAGAGGGTTTTCAGCTCCGGCGCCTGGAGCACCTCCTCCCCCACCTTCTCCACTGACCTTAATGCTTCCATGTTGTTTCCCTCACATATTTTTACCTCCTCTTCCTCCTTCTCTGGTTAAAAAGAAGTGTGTGCTCTCATTGTTTTGATTTCTTCTTAAATATGTTTTCACAGAGGCGTAACTATCATCTCTAATTGGCCCAGGCTTGGCCAGCAGCATGTCCATCATCTTCAGAGCCATCAGAGATTGGCTCTGCTGGACATGGTGGAGAAATTTCCAGAATCTTTACTCAGGACATGCAGGAGCCATCTTTGTACCCCACCCTATTCACTGGAAAAAACTGGGCCAAGCAAAACCACTACACAAGGGTGTCTCTGCTGGCTTGCAAAAGGAAGGAAACAGTTTTTCTGCACATGTAACAACAGTCCTGCACATGAATTGGTTGAAAGACTCCCACTTACATTCATGTTTAAATAGCAGACTAGCTATTTAAACTAGTCAAGCCCCTCTAAGTTGGGTGCCAAATTTTGTCTTGGATTAGAGACAAATTTCCTAGGTGGAAAGCACTCTGAATAAACACCTCCCCCACAGCAAAGGCTTCTGGCACCCCCTCCCCCACAACAACAGAATTTCTTGGATGAAAGTGGGAAAAAAACCCTATTTATTTAACAAAATATGCAAAGTGCCCTGCAAGGCACAGGGGAAGGGGAAAGGGGAGAAGGTATTACTAAACCTGAGTAAACAGTTGATGAACTTTAGTGTCCTTTTCCTCAGGCGTAGCTTCCCCTCTCTGGGCGTCTCCAGGGGGGCCGGGTGGAGTTGCTTGGTGGCTCCCTGGAGGATTCTCGTCTACTGTCCTCCGGGGGCTCCTCAGGTTCTTGGATGAGAAAGCAAATCAAAGAAAAGAAGTCCAAAAAGAAGAGACAACGAAGAAGCAATCCCAGGGAAAAGCAAGCAGCAGCTACAGCAGCAGCAGCGACCCGACCAAGGTATGTCCCTTCCTCTCCCTCACTTCCCAGCGGAGAAGCCTAGGAGAGAGTTTCAAAACAACCTGCACCTGCAGAGCTTCTCCCAGCTGCTGAACACAGTTAAAGCTACAGGACCACATTTCTGGGCATATATGCAAATGATAGGGAATACAGGATTATCGTAACATCACCCCAAGTGATGTGTTTTAGTGCAGTTTTAGTGTCCTGTCTGCAAGCTGACCTGAACTAGCGTGAGCACACCTGCAACTGTATGATCAAATTACAGCACAATCACAGTCTCCCTAAAACCAAACTCAATGTTGTGATTTGTTTTAGCTTTTTTACCTTTATATGTGGCTTCATGCAAGACAGAGTCCAAACTGGTCAGGATGCAGCTGAAGGAGAAAGTGAAAGTCTGCAGGTCAGGTTGCACAATAATACAATACCACAATACATAAAATTATTTATAAAGTCTTACATCATTTTCTAAGTGCCTGCAGATCACTTGCCTTGCTCCTGAACATGCTGCAGCTTCCTAAGGTTTTAGCTCTCCAGAACCAGCTTTTGGCAACAACAGGCTCAGTGCCAGAATCCATTCTGCTCAGGAAGGCCCCTTCATTCTGGACTGTTCCAGTCTAGACATGAGTCATGAAACAAGGCAAAAAAAGTTGAGTTTTATTAGTTAAAAAAAAGAATACATGCTGTATGTATCAGACATCTGATCCCTATCTAAACCAGCTGATAAAAAGGCATGGATGATTCAAATATTCTTTCAGAAGTCAGAGAACTAGGTCTATCTCAAGCCCTTCTATAGATTTCCTTTATAAACTCTCAAAAGTAGATTCAAAGATATGGTCTCTACTGCTGTACCTTCAGTAACTGTGATTTTTTCTTTTTCCTCCATCAAAAATCACACAAACACCCAGCTGTGAATGTGGGCTAGGAAGGGATTGGATCATCCAATGAAGTCACCTGCAATTCAGGTGAGCATCTGCCTCCCCACTGAAAGGATATCCAAGATTACAACCTTGTTTCTGACAAGGAGGCATGCAGAAATATTGAACAGTTCCTCTTTTGGGTGCAGCAGGATTTGTGATGTTCCTCATCCTACAGCATAACAAATACACTTACCTAAATACCTAAGCTGTGAGTGATTTTTCACATGTTGAAGAAATTCTAAATCATGTGCATCTGCAATCTCTTACTCTTACTTTAAACTCCTCCTATACCTCACTTCACTGAAGCCTGGCCACAAAGAAATGCCTGAGCTTTTTTTTTGCCTAAAGCGAGGAGTTTTGCCAACTCTCTGATTACCAAAATGCCTAGTTATTGCACAGGAGTGGAAAAATAATTCACTAAAACACATCCCCATCTCAGAAGAGCTCAGCTGGCTGCACTGCAGCCAGCTAATCTACAGGAAGTGAAATACAAGCTCCTGTCTTTGTCTTTTTGTGCATGTTCTCTAAAATACTCATCCAACCAGAGCAGAATGGAAGGTTCATAGAGGAGTTCTCTGCTGCTCTGTAGTGGGAAGCGCTCAGATGGGTTTCCTTCACCTGGCCATCTGCTTTTGGGGTTTTTTCAATTAAAAAAACAAAACAGCCTGAAGAGTGCTTTTTCAAATTTGGCCAGGCGAAGTTACCCCAGACACAAGGCTTCCCCCATCTTCTAGCTGCCTCCTTTCACATGTGCACCCCTTCCTCCTACATGCCTCTGACAACCAGTATTGAGACAAAGCAGAACTAAAATGGGTCCTTACAGCATGGAAAACAGGTGGAGGCAGGCAGGAGAGAAGTGGAGTGGGACAATGTCATAACACATAGCGTCCATTTTAATAGTATTGGAAGCTGGTTGCACTCCCTGACCTCCCAGTGACTGCAAAATTCTGCAGTCCTGTTTTCTGTGGACATTTGTAGTACTTGGAGGTTTGTAGTTGACTTGGATGGAATAGTTTAAAAGATAAACCTTGTGTCAACAGTTAAGTAACATTCCTGAGCTCCCAAAGTCATGAAGAGCTCTCTGCTTTGGATTTCATGAACTAAAGAGATGTGAAAAATGAGGTTCACTCTCCTGTTAAAATTTAAAAGTTTAATAAAGGACAATAGGGGACAAAGACAATAAAGCAAAGGAAGAGCGCTGGGTGCTTGGCCTTTAGCCAAAAAGCACACCTGCTATTGAAGAAGTCATCTTAAATACTCTTTGTATTGCATTAGCTTCATGCCTATTCATAGGCATTTATGCATATTCAAGCCTTTTTCCAAACAAGTTTACATCTTCTAAGAACTGTTTAGCATGGCTCCTCCTTGGTCCCACCTTTTTAGAGCATGCATATTTCTTGGCTTTGGTTTTTCAGTTTTTGTTATCACCTCCAGTTTGGGCCTTATTTCATGGTTCTTGCAGGTGGCTATTGTTGGTAGTTGACATATCAGTAGCGGGGGTCTTCATTGCACTGTTCTTTGGATGTTATCCAATCAAGCAGGCAATTCGGTTATTTTAAGTAAAACTGTAAACTTTTTAAACTAACTATATTAGTTATTTCACCACTATATCTAAATTTAGTTAATAACAGAAACAAAGGCATTAGTTATTGTTATACACCTATATCCTTTTAACAAGGCTACTTTTGTAAAAATTAAAACCATACACACAACATCCATTTTAATATTTGTGAAAAGCCAACACTATAATATGCATTTATCACAGAGACAAAAAGAAATTTCCATAGCAAGTAATTGTTTAGGAGCAAGTGAGGAATGGCTACAAAGAAGACAGAGCAGAGGGGATTTTAAATGTGGTTTTTTTGAGTTTAGGATCAAAAGGCACACGAATTTTGTACATGCCTCTAAGAGGTAATAAAGTAATTAAGAGCCTGATGCAAATAAGCAAAAAAAAATATTTTGTACTCCTTCACACTTCAAAGGGACAGAAAACAACCTTACTCTTAGAGTGCTCTACCACAGTAAACTCAAGGGAAAGATGAACATTGGACAAACATCACTGGAAAACTTGTTACAAGTAAGAGACTTTGAAACCAGAGTGGACTGCTACTGAAAACACATTAAAAAGAAAGTGACCAGGAAAAAATAAGAACAAAGGTCTGTTATAATTACCTACACTTCAAATTCTAGCATTCAGGCTAGGAAAGATCTGACACCAACACCACAGGAACACGTGGGGTTTATAATGTCTCTAGTTGTTTTGCCTCAATGGCAATTCTTTCCTCTTTATGTTGTTCCACTTTCTTTTGAAAATTGAGAAATATTTCTCTCTAGGGGCTCACTGTAAACTGAGATTGAGGAAAATCTATCTCCACCCCACAGAAGATTCCCTCACAAAGCTACAGAATTTGCACAGGAGCTGAATCAAGAATGTATAACTTACATTCACTGCAGTCTAGTAGGTAACAGTACCTTGAATAGGAGCACATCCAGACATGGAAACAGCACCTATCCTGAACTGGAATGTGATGTTCAATCTCATGACACAGCAGTGAAAACTCCTGATTCACAGAAATCTTGCTGAGATCCAAGACTGGTTTTTAGCTCCTTTTGTGAACACAAATAATATTCGGTATCAGAAATAACAGCACTGTAAAATACAGACAGAAGTGTAAACTCACTTGTGTAAAACACCTATGATGGGATATACTCGGAATACATTCAGGATTGCATTTGCAGAACAAAAGCTAGAAAATTAGAACGTTCTCCAGACACAGACAAAATACTGCAAACAAACCTCTGCTTTTTTCTTTGGGTTTCAACAGTGACAATTTTGGAACAAAAGAAACCAAAACAGAGAAAAAAAAAATCCCAAAGTTCCTAAGCCGTATTAGAAGGCAACTTTGTGCAAGGTATCCTTCTATCTGAAAAGTCTGATTCACTGGGAGCAAAAACTTGCATATTTCAGTAAATCTCAAATGTTTCATAACTGTAAGAGATTTCCAGCTGCAGCTTCATGCAACAACAAAACTTCACACTGGTCTAAAACCTCATTAGGGTAAAAAAGTGACAGAACAGGGTTTGTGGTTCTAAGCCCACATAACAACATTTTAGCTGCAATCGTGGAAGGTCATCTTCCTTCAGACAAGGGGGCAAAAAGACCTCATGAGACATCCTCAAAGAACTACTCAGCATCCTGCCTTGAGTCATATCTGGCACAATTTGCACCATACAAATAAGCACTCACCACATACAGTGCCCAAACCTACCTACAAAATAAATCTCACTAGCCTAAATTAATCAAAACAAAATTATTTTAGAAATTCAAACACTAATAACAGTTCATTAACCACTAGTGAAGAGGAGCTTTCCAGAACTGACAAGCATGCAAAAAGCAGGATTCCCCCTCCCCAGCTCTCACATCCTGAGTTTCGAAGGCTTCAAGTGACAATTCCGAGAAGGACATTTTCTCTCCCAGCAGCAGCCAGATCCCTAACATAATGTTTGGTCCCATTTTGCAACTAAATTGATGAAGGACAGCTTCCAGATAGATTTGGATGGGGCAAGGACTGGCACCCTGCTGGAATAATGAGGTTTGAGAGCCTGCCCAGGCAATGTTTGGCAAGGGCTGGACACACAGCAGGCCCCAAGGAAGCTCTGATGTCACTTCCAAAAGGGATTATGTTTTTTTGGTAGTGGCCATTAATTCCTTATTTTCCATTCCTGAAGGTGTTTACAAGCACCTGTTACACAGCTGGGACACACCATGGGGCACCTGGGTAACACCACACATGGAAAACACTCCTCACTACCATGGGCTTCCAGAATTTTCAGAGCTGTCTTCCAGCCCAGCTTTTGGGGAATGACAGCAAACCACAATGCAGTGTTGCCTTTGTTTCTCAAAATAAATGGGATCAAAATTCAGTACTTTGATGTGAAGGAAAAAGACCCACCATCCTAACAAAATTCCAGTTCCTAAATGCAGATTATAACCAATGGTATTTCAATTATGTTTTCTCAGCAAAATACAAACAGTTTATGCTTCTATGCATATTTTATAGCATTTCTCCCAACACAGTAGGGGAAGATGAAACCATAATCACAAAGTAAAAGTACTGGTCACTGCATAAAACAAACAAGCAAAAATGAAAGCTGATTTTTAAACCAAATACCTCTCATGAAACTAGACCTCCACTGGCAGCATTCCCACTCCAAACAGTGGCAGATGCAAAATTTGTCAGCATCAGAAATTGTTACTGATTATTTCAAAAGTTGGTTGTTTTGTTGTTTTTTTATTTTGCATCTGTACCAGATTTTAAACTCACATGATACTGAGACAGCCAGCACTAATACAGCTGCCTGCAAGAACGAGTCCCCAGATGATCCACTACATCCCAGCTGAATCCTCCTTCATAAACGGGACAGTTTAAAAACTCTCTAGTGAGGAATTTCTTTGTTGGTACAAGCAGAGAGGGGTATAAGGAATCTGTTTTCCTGTGGGAATGGTATTATAATTCAGGATTTGGGGTTTTTTTAAATACCTAGTTATGAAACATCACATTTTTTCAGGATCTTGGATGCAGAACATCTCAGAGCCAGCAGACTGACACCTAACAGTTCTGAGGAGCTGTATGTACAATTTTACATTGTTTCAACAAGTGTTTTTTCCCTTTCATTTTGTGTGGTAAGATATATCTGACAAATTCACTATTTTCAAGTTCTGCAGTTCAAACACAAATATTTTCAGATCTTCATTCATGTGGTTAAAAAAAATCCTTACCTGGCATTCCTTTTTGTTTGTCTTCAGACTTAACTTCAGATGGTTTGCATGTCTCCTAATCATGAAGCTGTGTATAGAACCAAACAAAAATTTAAAATTAAAAAAATAAGCTATTTTTCCTTAACTGATTCTCTATCTACAAACACATGCACGTTCATTATATGTAGTTAGATGCTATGTGTAGTTCCAATTCAAGATAGCATTACTAAGTTTTGCAAAATGAAACCAAACTCCTATTCTCATATAACTTGGGAAAAAACAGCATATGAAATCCTACTTTTTCTATACAACCAATTATATAAAAATACCACTCTCTTAATCAGCTTTTCTCTACTTCACCTGCACTGAAGTTCATTTCTTCATAGCATTGACAATTCCATGGAAACAAGTGGAGCTACTTGGAGGTTGATTAGCAAAGTAAGACCCTGACTGTATAATCTAAATATGCAATGGCAAATACTTATAAAAAGCCCTACTGGTTCAAAAATTGCCTGAATTCTGAATGTGGATTATTGCAGCTTAAAAAAGAAAAATAAAATTTTTGCTTTCATATCAAGTAAGTGAGGTATTCTTCAGCTTAGAATATAATTATTTAGATGAAAAAGCACTTTATATTACATATTATGACAAAAATTATTGTACATCTGTTTAGTAACATAACTATTTTCAAATAAAAATTGTCTTCAAAAGGCCTCAAACATAAGCACACCACAGACCTCCTACTCTTCCTGCTAGAGAAGGAAAGTGCTAATGCCAGGAAAATGTCAGGATCATTCCGGCATTTTCCTCCCAGGCACTTATTGACCAGTAAGGATCACATATATTACGTGTGAACCAATCTGGAAGCGTATTTCTTTTTATGCTTAAAAGAAACAAAACCAAAAAATTTTCCCTGATTCTGTTCTAGTAAAAAATTAATTGTGCCCAAATGTACCTTCCTTGCAGGGAGGGACTGAGAAGATCCCAGTTTCTTCCCCACTGCTCTGTCTGTTCCTTAAGAGGTGTGAGCTTGGATAAGACCGGCACCAACCAACTCTCTCCTCCTTCTCTTTGAGCAACTCTTTTGACTCTTGGCACAGAGTCTAAGGAACAAATATGCTGAAGACTTGAATACACAAGATTTTCCTTTTCCAACAATTTCTCAGGAAATAACGCTCTCCCTGCCTGAATCCCCCAAAAACGTGTTTTGAGAATGTTTGGCTGAGGAATCCTGGTGAGGGGAAGCAGAGGGGCAGGTACCTGTGACAGGACGCAGGGAAACAGCATGAAGGTGAGTCAGGGGAGGTTTAGTTTGGATGTCAGGAAAAGGTTTGTCCCCCAGAAGCTGGTCAGGCACTGCAACAGGTTCCCCAGAGAGGTGGTCACAGCACCAAAGCTGTCTGAGTTCAAGAAGCCTTTGGACAGTGCTCTCAGGCACAGGGGGTGACTCCTGGGGATGGGCCTGTGCAGGGCCAGGAGTTGGACTTGATGATCCTGATGGATTCAACTCAGCATATTCCATGAAAACTTGCCAACATGCTGATGATGTTTGGAGTTTTACAAAATTAGTGACCAAGAGAGAGTTACGAATCCAGATGTTACAAATCCACAGCTCAGGTGATCTTTATACAAACCTCCTTCCCCAGGAGCTACTGCTCCACCTTTTGCAAAACAGGTAAAGCCCAGGATCCAAAATAGGGGAAACTCAATTAACTCTGGTATGATCCCAAAACTTTAAAATTACACCACCCCTCCACAGGAAAAGAACATATTTTGCCCCAGAGCTCAGCATTATCAAATTGAAGTAATTATGGAAAATAATCTTTCAACAGCTGAGAACACTTAAAATTACACCTGACACATTCATACTTCATTTATTTATATTACATGATCACTATCATCTATTAGGTTGATATGGGAAGTGATGAGAGAACAAGTAAGTTTCAGGGCAAATACCAAATTACAAAACTTAGCCTATTTACTTACACTGTGTGAGACATTCCATTTCAATCAAAACCCCCAAAAAGCAAAGAAATATGAAAATGCCCAACAGGCTTGTGCTCTGCCTTCTCAATTTCTTACCTCCCTTTGAAAAACAACTCTTGACCTTTTTAGTTAAGACTTGGCTTTCCACTGGTTGCCTGAGGTGAAGTTAGGAACTTAGAAATCTGAATGATAAATTCCTCAAGCTATAGCCTAAAACCCATTGGCACAATTACAGTTTATACATATGTTAAGCAGTTCTTGTATTTAATTCATTTTATCAGTAACAAAACCATGCAGAGATAAAAATCTTACCCATAGCTTTTCTTCTTAGCTCATCGACTTCATTCAGGATCAATTTTTGTTATGAACTGCACAGTCAGAAATGACAGTGCATGAGGAAAGCCTGCTCAAAGGTTTTCCGTGATCACTGCTGGGTCTCATGTCAACAACAAGCTTAGAACACAGAAATCTGACTATAAGCACTGGTGTAAGATGTGGATGATGACTCACAGATTTTTTTTTATTAGTTTTAGTGATTTTGATTTAAATTTGTGGCTGTGCCACACAGGGATGGCACCACACAGGCCAGCAAAAGCCAGCCCATGCGGGGATTGTCATTAAATTGCACAACTTGGAATTGCACACTGTGCCACCTACCAGGATGAAACATCACCAGTGCATTTTCTTGGAGTGTTTCCTTGAATCTCTCCTTCTGCACAGCATTGGGGACACAGTCCTGCTGTCCCCTGCCACCGTGACAGATTTCCCGGCACACCCTCTGTGGGGAGGAGGGTTATTGACTGCAGATGTTACAATTGCCCTGAGCTGGTGTGAACCCTCTCTCTGCACTGTCCAGTAAGTGCCACATTTCACCTCAGAGGCAGCACAGTGGCTCCCCACACTCGCCCCACACATTAACTGGTTATGACAACTGAAGCTAAGGGCAGGTACTGCTTCCTTCCTTTTTTCTTTTAACCATTCCAGTTTTTTGGACACATTTCATTATCCAGTGTTTTCAGGTTCATTGTCACTAATTATACAGTCCAGATATAGGCCAGGGATTCATATGTTACCTGAGAAATCCCAAGAACTTTTGACCTAACCTTAAACCCTGAGTCCTTCAGTATTATAACTGGTAATACAAGTTTTCCTTACAGACAGGAATTGTCATAGGGAAAAAAGCCAGTAACTTTGGGTAACTGGGTTTGACACAGCAGGAAACCCTGTTTTTTTCCCACAAACTTTTTAATTGTTTCGGTTTGAAAGGGATCATCTTAGGCAAAGGGATCACTTAATGCAAAGTGACAATAGCTGCAATTGTGTAGGAGTATAACCAAATGGCCTTTTTTAATCTTGTTTCATGCTGTATGTTTCTGATCACAGAGTACATAGTACATATTCAGTAAATATGCAGATATTTTAGTTAGAGCTCCCTGAAATATAAGCTTTCCAGGGCATGAGCTAGTTTGGTATCTTTACCTATGGTGATTACTATCTGATGTCATCTAAACACTGACTGTACTTGCCCTGGACCAGAATCAGCCCTATAGCACTTTTCCTTTCCTATGCAGCTACATGGGAAAAGGGTGACAACCTTTTTCATACATTCATGAATGTGGGCAAAAGCAAAACTAGCCCCACTCTTCTGCCTGGCTTCCATAACCTGAGGAAAAAGCATGACCCAAAGCAAACAAAAAATGCTCCCCAATCCCTCTTTTGGAAACGAGACTGCCCGGTTGAAGGCAGGTGCCCAAGGCACTCCCATCTCATAACAAAATTGTTCTTGGAATTGTAGGGAATAATGCAATTACAGAGAACCCAGTCAAAACACCTTAGCTCAAAAACTAGGCACTGTAGTTCAGACTGCACTGAAAACTGAGAAACTTTCTTACTTAACTTGGCTGCTGCCCAAAATCATTTGGGCTTTCCAGAGCATGTGTCCAGATACACCATCATCTTCAGCAACTCAGCCAAATTTCTTTGCCTCCACACCCAAGCACAGAAAAAGTACTTCTTCCCCTTCCGCTATTCCCCTAATTCTGTGGTTAAAGAATTTTCTCAAATCAGCTGTTCCAAACCCTACTCCTCCCAGTGAGGATGACAGCACCTTCTTATCACGTGACAAGCAAATGCTCTCTCCTGTTTTAGATCTAAACTCAAATCCAAATTGCTATGCAACCTCTCTTTATATTATCAAGGCTTGCAAGGCTTTCTCTTCCCTGAACTGCCATCTTTGACTTCACTCTTGTATGAATTTCATTTCTCAGAGAAAAGAGAGGAAGCTTTTACACTGCAGTGCATCACTAAAATACACCATCCAAACACTGACATTAATTATCTCCATGCAACACAGCTGTTAATATGAAATAGATGCAGGATGCAACTAATTTTTCCAGATTCTCTAGGTCTGTGATCATGTTAATTTGTTTCACATGAAGGACTCACTCCTTTATTTTTAGATGAAAGCAAATGTCTGTGGTTAGAAATAGAAAAAAACAACTGTGGCAGATGAATGTGGGACATATATTAATGAGACTGCGAAGCCTGAAAAAAACTTGGAAAATTCTCTAATTGAAGTGCTACTGAAATATCCTGTAACACCTGATTAATTTTTATGTTACTCTTTCTAGATACAGAGTTATATCCATTAATGAAATTCAATTCTAAAAGGACCTGGCAACCAAAACCACTGCAACAGTTTTTTACATTAAAATACAACTATCTCCTGTACCTCCTTGTAATATAGAAATGAGATTTAAACTGCAGGTAAGCTTTTCATAATAATGGGATCTTGTCCCCTCCAGATATTTTTGCTGCTGCTAAAAATGGAACTAAAGAACTCCAGAAGATGCTCCCATGTGTAACTGCCATCTTCAAAATCCTAAACAAACCCCAGAAACATATATCCCATTTGACTCATCTATTTTAGACCATTTTTACGATATAAATTTAATTATATCTGTTAACATGAATCCTTTGTCCAGTTTTCAATTTACTAAATATCCACTCCCCAAAAGAAAAAAAAATGGAAAAAGATGGGGAAAAGAAAAAACAGCACTTTCTAATACTTTAAGCATCTATGACATCATTCATTTCAGTTCACCAAACCCAGACCTCACTTCTGACACGCATCTTTCTTTTGTTGAGAGTAAAGGAAACGGCAAAGTTGATGTAAAACTTTTCAGGTACAGCTCTTAGTGTCATTCAGCAATCCTAAATCCAGACATCTTTGCACTGAATTGTCAAGTCTACATAAATTAATCTCTCTGAGAAAAGAGCCCACCTGCTATTGGTGAAAGTATGTTTTATAGATAAGATAATGAGAATTCTATTTTGGAAAGTTTTACCAAGGCACTTTTTTTTATTTTCCTCTTTACTCAAGACACATAATCTTAACTCATAAAATCAAATGCACAGGGCCAAAGCAGCACTGTGCCAAAGACACACCACTGGTCATAACTCCAGCTATTCTGAAAGCAATTTGCACCTCAATTGCAAATGTGCAACATCACTGGTTGCTTCAAAACTCTGCCCTCCAAACTCCAGTGTTGCTTTCCCTGATACAACTGACCTAATGATCTAATAACCAGAATAAACTGCTGCTATCAGCAACTGACAAAAGGGACAAACCCCTGGAACATGGCACAAGGAGGAGCAATTAATGATGGCTTTTACCATCTTTCTGTTAGGTTAGGCCAGTCCTTCTGCACAGGCTCTAACTTCTGTTCCAGCCCCAGCACTACGGGGAATAAGGCAGCAGCAGCAGCATAAAAAAATCCAACAAACACTTCATGTAGATAGAAAAGTATTCCCAGTGTGGGCACTGAGGAACACATCTGCAAATCTTTCTTGACAAGGTACAACTGTGCAAGCTCTGGCACAGGGGGCAGACCCACAGCATGGCTGCAGCACTGGCGCAAAAGGCAGCAGAAAGAGGTTGCTAACACTTGTTTTCCACCCTTTTGGGCAAGGCAAATTCCATCTGCTGGGAGTAATTAATCAAAGCTGCCATTCCCATTGGCCTGGTCTGGGCAGCACCATCCTGAACAAGACAGACATTGCAGAGCTTCTCAGAGCTAACAACAGAAATGGTTGGAGCTGAAGCAGCAGCTTCCAAGAACACTGTTCAGAGAGTACCAGAAAGATGTGACATGTTTAAAGCTGTGGTAAGATGACAAGTGAGATTCTGTGTTTATAAACGAAAACTTGGACAACTTCTGGAAAAACAGAAATACTTGTTTGAAGACAGGTCTTCCCTATGGAGGGGTTTGAAGACAATGCACATTTCAACAGAAGAGGTTCTTGCACAAACTTCTGGGAGATAATGGGCAAACACTGCTTGCTAGGCTGTATTTCTTAGGTAAGTTTTTTTTCCTGGTAGACTCTGACTCACTGAAATACACACCTCATTATTCAGTCTCCTTTTACTAACTTTTTAACCAGATACATGATGAAGAAATAAAATCAGTGACAATTGCATTGTGACTTAACCACCCCTTTAATTTCTTGAAGGTCAGTTTCTCAGAAAATTAAAAAAGAGAGAGAAAAAAATAAGCTCCCCTGGTCTGTTAGGAACCAGAAAATGTATGTTCAGCTTTGTCAGAAAATCCCAAGAGGGCTTTCCAGAGAGCTGCATGGGATTACATTTTCAAAAGGACTTAAAAGGTTTATGAGCATGTTTCACTGTTAAAAGTGTTTTAGACTAATGAGCTTAAGCTTTGTTGAATGCACTGCTTCATGCTCTGTCTTGTCCTGCCCAGTGAGGGGTGGGGTTCTTCCACAGCTCCTGACAGATCCAGGTGCAAAGGCAGAAATCCAGGCGTTCTGTTTCTACAGCTTCAGGATAGAGGTGACTGGCCCCATGCAGGAAGAGCAGAGGGGACAGGCACTTTCCCAGGTCAGCACAAAGCATCACTGGAGCAGGACTGCTCTCCCAGGCAGGGCTGGGAACTAGAGCAGCTCCCCTTCTGCTGCTCAGGGCTCAGATATGAAGCTTCAAGGAAACTGCTCCTTCTGTGGCTGCAAACACCTTCACCAGGGGCCATCTGCCAGAGGTCACCAGATCCCCAGCCCCAGACACTCTCAAAAGCAGACATGGATGCCTTGACAGGGGCACGCAGCCTCCTTGTGACACAGCCCCTTCTCCTGCTCCAGTCTGTGATTTCTTTCTTGTTCCAGTAAGAAAGATTTTTAGGAGAGAGAGGAAAGGCACACAAAATACTTATTAAAGGTATTAGTGTTTTATTCCACTTCCACTTTTACAACAGAAAAACTATTTTTAAAAAAATTGCATCTACCATGGTTTGCTTGACCTAAATTCTTCAGTGCTGTTCCTTCATTTTGCGAGATTAGAAATAAGTCCTAAATGTGTAAAATTCTGAACATGAAACATGCAAATTAATGAACCTATTAATGAGCTGCAGTGTTTGCTTTAAATTGACAGATTTTCTGGTGCTTTGTTTTCTATTGACAGTAGGTTACCATTCTAGGTCATGTAAGAATTTGTGAACTTTCACGTGGAAGGGTGGTGTAAGTAGGAGTGCAATTTTTGCCTAATTGTTATATTAGGTAGATGTTTCTGCTAAAATATTTTGCATAAAAGGAGCTCTTAATTTAAGATTTCTATTAAACCATAATTTAAAAAAATATAAATCAGTGACTGGATGCCCTCCAGCTCTCAGTACTTAGATAAAACCAACAAATTTGGGTTAAACAAACTACAAACTCCTAATAAATACCCTGTATTCAATCACAAATCAGGTATCAAACTGGAGTGAATACACTGATGTAAATTAGTTGCTTTTTCAGTATAGCTGAAAAAGGTATATAAAACCCAAGCCAAGCCATTCAGCACATGTATATGGCCCACAAGCAGATTTTAGCAATCAGTTCTACCTGCTCAAGCTTTATGTTGGATCAAGACCTCACTTTTTACCCATCCAAACTCCCTTTCAGATAAGAGAAATGATATCTGAATTATGGGTGAGAAAGAAATTAATATGGACCCTGACTTCTGGCCAGACATTGGTACCATGTAATTTCTTTGCCATTGCAATTCTAATCCACTGTGCTATCTGCTGTTTGAAGCTCATCTCACTACAAGTTTCCTAGGAAACAAATTTAGGCTCACATGTACATTAATAAGAATGGCACCTCAGCTAGGTTTGGTTCGAGATGATGGAATATCCTTGCCCCTCAGTTTGCTTACATTCACCAAACCTGATACTGAAAATGGTCCAGAGCTCAGGGGAAACAGTGAAAGGTTTGTGCTGCAACTTCTTTGTTCACTGCACACTTCTGTCTTTATTCAGAAAGTCAGGTGAACCTCATTGCTTCTGAAAGTATGTTTTCTTTTTCCTGAGCTTTAAGTGGATGCCAGTTATGACAAAGCCTGTCAGGATTGCTGCTGTGCCAGAAACCACATAGGCAATTCCCAGGAATGGGTTACTTCCTCCGCTCCACACCACAGTTGAAAGAATCACATGCTTCCTCCCCTTAAATGTGGTAACAGGGAAATCTGAAAGAAGGATGTTAAGATTTCACTAACAAAGTGTACATTATTTCCAGAAGAGAAAGTAGTGGTTAAATGCTCAAAAAGCTTCCAAGGCATAAAGAGTTTTGAGGTCAGCATTTGCTGCCAAACTCCTTTAACTGACTGGTGATGTCTCCGCTATTCTGGATTCAAAACCCAGCCAGTTTTTGGGTGGTGGTAAGCAGCTGGTGGTAAGAAACCCAGTTATTTTAGATACAGTGTTTGTGTGCACATGGTAATACTTACTTTTTTTAAACATTGTAAATCTCAGATTCATAATTTATAGAACTGCTACTGCATTAATTTGCTATGGAAGCTCAGTTGAAAATGAGCCTTTAGGGAAGCTTATCATGACATAGTCCCTGGGAGGATACAGGCTCCCCTCTACCCAGTATGCTGTACCCAAAATGTTATATGAGTTTACCTTTCATCCCTCCCATGGAAACTTTCAGAATAGAACCATGAAACAACATTTAAAAGCACAGCTCTATCAGATTAGAAAAAAAGAGAAATTTATGGTCACGTTGACATAACTCCTGCTGACAAAAGGAGTTCCCCCTTGTGGGTGTGAGGAGGCAGCTGCACCAGCACAAAAGCTCCTGTCAAACCACAGCCCAAATCCACCAGAGGGCTCTGCTGACACAGGGGTGTTCCGCACAAATCCTCTTCACTTCCATCTCATCGTAACTCTAATAGTCTTAGGGAATCTGAAAGGATACTGTAGGAAATACGGAAGGTGTAATTCCCTGCTGGAAGCCCATCCACAAAGTGGCGTGTCCGTCTGACACGGCGGTAGAGATTCCGGAATGTAGCAAAGGCCGAAACTCGCATCCAGATAATGAAGTCATCATTCACATAACCATTGTTCCTCTCATCTTCCTCATCTAACAGATACACTGGTTTCTGCCAATAAGGAGGTCTTGCTGTCCCTGGTGACAAAGAGAGAAAGCAGGAAAGACACGGCCAGTAAAAACAGTGGTTGCTGAAATTCTGGGTCTCATGCAACCAACACAGAGTATGAGATATGGAAGAGACACAAGACACTGTCCAAAATAGTATCTGCCAGATAACAGCATCTCCAAGCATGTTCACTCACCTCAAACATAAATGAATGAGTTAACAGTACACAGGGGCTGCTACATGTTAAAACCTTCAAGCACAGAAAAAATAAAGTGACTTGCACAAGTGGAAATACCATTTCTTCCGGATTCTTGCCTCTTTAGCAAGCGACATGTTCTCAATAATGAGGAGCTTACCTTCATTTTTATGCATTAATACATTCCTGTACAACCAGAAAGGCACCATTTTGCAATCTAATGGCACTGCCTATGACATTTATAATCTGTCCCATGAAAACTGCTTAGATTATTAACTCTTGCATGTTGCACCCAGAATAGGCAGCTTTTAGTCCCACTTTAACAGAGACCAACCATAAGTAGGAAACAGCCCTAGGAAACAGGTCTCAAAGAACTAGTGACAAAGGCAGCCTCTTGTGTCTCACAACTGCTTAAGAATCTGCAAAGGCATGAAGAAAAGATGGAACATGCAATTGTCCTTCACAGATGTTTTCAACAGGAAGAAAAAAGCAACTGCATCCTTGCTTTCTCTGGACAGATTAAGCACTACAAGAAACCATAAAGAAGAGTGTTGATGTGGGCTAACTTCAGTCTTCCAAAACATTTTTCTCCCAATTTCTACGGTCGCTGATTAAAAAAGTAAAAAGGTGATATTTTGGCTAAATATGTCTTCTGCTCTCAGTCACCCTCTAAAGCTGCTTCTTCAAACTGCTTTATGAGGTACTGATCCCAAAGGATATTTTTCTCAGAATGGGAGACACATAAAGATGGAGATAGGGAAGCCACTGAAAAATAAGGAACACCAGCAGAACCATTCTTACCTGCAAATGCAGAAGAGAGATTGTGTGATTTAGGATTGCGAAATTTCACATTTTTATCTGTCCACCAACTGTTTCCAGTCTTCAGCAGTGGCACTTGAATCACAGATGAGTTACGATGGTAAAATAGATCAATAGTATCTGCAGGGAAAACAACAAGCAAGATCTGTGAGTAAAAGACAGTAATTCTAATTGCCACCATGACTAACAAAAAAATGTCACATTGAAGCATCTTTCAAGTGAACAGAAAACCAAAACATCCTGGGAAAGGTTTCATCATGTGTATGGAGCACTGCACATTTCATGAGAAGAATTAAGGTACCAGATACTTAGAACTTCTGAAGTTTTAAAGACAACATTTCCTATCAATCCCTGTGTACGTTGTGCACATTCCTCATGACCATCAACTCCTGCGGGACTAACTTCTTTGCAAATCACCTTTTGACCTCTCTAGCTAGTTACAGAAGTTACTGTCCCAGTTAGTTTTCCCTAGAATTTCTTTGACAGTTGTCCTAAAACTTTGCTATGTGTTTTCAGGGACTAGGCTAGAGGTAAAAGCACAATCCAGGGAATCCACAGTCCTTTGGAGAAAATTTCGCTTTAGTTTTATGCCAATTAGAGCTTGCTTACCGACTTGGATACAAACACTTTCTTCAATCAAAAACCATTTAGTTAAAATTGTGCATAACCATGCCATCCAGTTTCAGTGGGTGAAGAGCGCTTGTTTTTATCCATTATATTGTCCTACACAGATTAGTTTAACATAAGGCAAAAACATCATAGGCCTCATTAACAGCTCTGTAAACCCCCAGGCAGCCAATGTGATGATGGGCAGGGATAATCAGATGATACAGATGGGGAGGGGTTGCCTTTTAGGAGACATGAAAAACACAACTCAAGCGCATGAGCATCAATGAAAACACACCTTGTTTTTTTTCCTCCTGCTACAAAACCTGTGTTCACACAGCACCTCAGAGCTCAGACACACTCTTCTGAGGAAGTGATCATTCTGTGGCCCACCACATCCCCAGCTATTTGTCACCAGTTCATTAACCTGAGTTGCCAGGCTCTGAGCTCTGCCTGCTTAGTTGCTTGTCTTGACCCTTCCTCACATACTCCAGAGCAGGGTGGGCTGCACACAGCTGGACTCTGCTGGCCTAGGTCTGAGCCCAATGCAGTCAATGACACTTCCAGGGCAGCAGGTAGGTGCACAGGCAGAAAATCAAGCTGGCCTTCACAAGTCCCCTGGTGTGGGTGGCTCAGTTGCTTGGAAACAACTGCTGCCTTGCCAAAATCTGCTGCATGCAACAGGTTAAAAAAAGGGTGGGAGTGGGGAGGGGCAGCGATTGGAAGACAAAAACTATGGGCTAGGGGAAAAAAGTCAGTACAGGTTTTTTGTTGCTTTTCCTTCCAAAGAAATACATTCTGAAGTCTACCCAGTGTACTCATAAGCAGATTATGCCCACTAGGTTACCACAAAGAACATCAAACCTGGGATCAAATTAAGACTATGTATGCTTCCAGCATTCTAAGAACAAAAATGAAACCACGTCAATCCAAAGGCGCAAACCAACGTGGAGAACATGGAGAATCTTTCCTTCTAAGCACATGACTGTGGAAAGGTAGAATCTGGGCTCTCCCATCACTGTTCAAGAATGTACATTTTAGCAAGGAAGTGCGCTAAATCTGTCGTATCCTTGTTCCTTATTTCAAGAGGGCCTAAATTCCTCACTCCTGCTGTGTACTCACATGGAAGAGGGCCTTAGAAAATGAAAAATCTCCCTCAGTTTCCAAACAAGGGCCAAGTTACTGAACAATAGGAAGCAGAGACCACATTTACCAGAGCAGCAACACCAAACAAAACCTTCTGTGTGAGTGAGACCTTGCAATACCAGGACTCCCTGGACTGGGGCAAGGGAATAGTTTCAAGAGGGAACCACGAAGGAGGGTGAGGAAGGTGCCCACGTACCATTGAACATGCTGTTGGCAATGGCCCCACACGGTGCCATCGGCGTCCCATTCCCATAGGTGCTGAAGGGTGCACAGAAGCTCTTCTGGATCTGCATTCAAGGTCACACAACAATCAGAAACACACCTGGGGTTTGGTTTTAATTTGCTGGTGTCCTCTCATGCCTTCTTCTGAAAAGCCACTGAACAATAAAGTCTCCAGTACCTTTTGGTCATGTTAGAGACATCCAAATGAATGGGTCTGTAGTTCAGGAACACCTCCCATATCTAGGTATGGAAACGAAAGGTCTTCACCAAATTCGGCTGCTGACTTGCACGCTCCAGACTACAAAAACAGGTTTGGGGATCTGCTATTGTAAAATGGCTACAACTGAAAATGTTCCAGTGAAGCCTTGGCTTACCCTAGAACATCTTATTTTTCCTTCTTTTTAATTCTGGCCTGGGCTGCATTAGTGCTGGAGAATGGCAGCTGTTGCTGGCCACCTTACTGCTGTTCAACATGGGCATATTTTGATGTATGAAGATACAGAATGAAAAGCGAAAGTCCACCTCAACTTTATCACATCTTTCCTATCCCAGTTTATAAGAAACTATAAATCTTCAGGTTGAAACACGGATACACTTTCAAGTAACTCCAATGAGCTGTGTATCTGATCAGCACAAAAGCCAAAGGCAGCTGCATCTGGATGCAAACAAACAAGCTGACAGGACACCTGGAGATTAGTAAGAAGCATTTTATAGAAATGAGAAACATGTCTGGAGAGTTGTAAGAAGCATCTCATAGAAACAACAGATTATTATGGCACAACCATCATATGTACTGAAAGGACATATGGACTATGTGTATATTAAGAAATGCTACTTTTAAGCCAAAGAAAATATGCTTCAGGTTTGTAAGTAAAAAGACCTGAATGCCATGATTGCATTCTCCAGTTTCCTTATGCTGCAGGTGATGCTGTCTAGCTCCTCTAAATTGCATACTTAGAATGCTACATGATCACTTATTTCAGAACAAACCTTTTCCTGCTCCTTATCCCCTTCCAAAGCCAGATGGCAAAATGAAAGACTTAGAATAACTTAATTCTCTAGCCCTATAATAAAAGCATAGCTTAAAAACCTTCTCGCTAAGAAGACTGAAAACATGAGAAGGAAAAGCTTTCTGTATATTTAGCTGAAAAAGACAATGTATTTTTAATCAGCACTACAAGGTGCGGGTTTGAGAACTGTAACCCTGGACTGACATCTTTTATTTATCCTCCTCAGCTTTCCTCTCTTATTAACTTATTAGACATAATGGCCCCTAACAAGCATAAAAGCCTGGACCAAACACTGAAAATCTGTACTTTATTATTCCCTAGAGCCACCTCAACACACTTACGGTTCTGCCTCGTTAGCTCTCCATATGGTCAAAGGCACACCTGCTGGAAATGCTGCTGATCTCACAACATAAAAAGAAAACTTACATTTACATTTCGCCCCAGCAGTTGTGCATCACTTCTTGACATCATGTATCGACGATGGTTTTGATAGAAGTTTTGCAGACCATAGTACATAAAAATATCACCCTAGAATTCAAGGATAAATCTCTTCAATAAGGAGAGTTCATGAAGGCAATGAGAAACCCTATTACTTGCTAAAGAAGAGGGGAAGAAAGTATCCAATTCTTATTAAAATGTTGGTAACTACACCCTAAGCAATTCAGCAGACACAGGCTAGAATCTAATCTTTACCCTAACTGTAAGTTTTTATGGTTTGGCACAAAATTAAACATAATTTAAATCACCAAACAAAACCTAAAATAAAATGTCTGATAATTATTATAATCAAGATGGCATGGCTGGCCATGAACTTGCAGTAACTATGAATCATTCTGTAGAGAGAGACACTCATTTTCCATAAAAGAAGGTGCACGAAAATCTTCACACTAAAAGGAGAATGCTTGGCAGGCAAATCAAGCACGAAAGATAATTATTCAACTATAAAAACCTCATTACTCAGTTAAATTAACTTCCCATCTCAAACATCACTGTAATCTGAAGAATTGTAAAGTATTTTAACAGCTGCCCCAATACTGAAGAATCCTAAAGCGACTTTAAATTGCACTGTAATTTTAAGGGTTTATTCAGTACTAAGTATAAGAACTCTTTGGCAGAACATGAAGCATTTTAACAGTCTCAACAACATGACCTAGTAGTTTAGGACAGGGAATGAAGGATACTTTTTCCAGATGAAACTTCAGAATCACACTGCTAGACTTGAATTATTTCAAGGACCTTGGGGATTAGCAGCACAATCCTTGTAAAAATCACTACAGGGGTTTACTTATGTAAAGTGGTCAGAGCTTCAGATTTCCTTCTCACTTGAGAGCTTAGCAGGCCAGCAACAACTACCCCCAGGCTAAGGGCAAGGGTTTGCCACTGACTCAGAGAGAGAGTTACAGTGAGAAGTCACCTCCACAATCAAACACCATTTCCTCCACCCCCTTCTTCTGCTTGGAAATCTCCCAACCAAGGGCAAAGGTAGCCTGATCTTGGTTATAAATATCAAAAGGAACAGCAAAGACAAAAACATAAAATTTTGAGCATTATACATTTTGAAAAAGTACAAAGCAAATTTAGTCAGGAGCTCTACAGAACAGAATTAGTGTCCTTTATCACATAGGTATATAAGTAACAGGTGGTACTCAGCAACTTGAGTTAGTTTCTTGCATCCACTTACCAATATATCTTCCTTTAGCGTGAAATTAACAGAACAGAGACATTCCTTATTCCAATTAGAGGAATTTTCACGGAGCTTTGAGCAATCTGAACATTTATCTGAATAATCTATCTGTCAGAGAAGTGAACAAGTGAATATATTGTAATAAAGGACATGCTCACAGAAAAAAAGGTTAGTGTTTCAGCTCCAAGACTTCTCAGAGCAATTCTCTTCTAAGTGACTCTGGACTGCCAAAAAACACTGTTAAAAATGAAGAGGCAGAGGGTCAGGACTTGGCCTCAATGAACAACCACAAAATTTATCCCGAGTTTAAAGCTGGTTTAGAGTCTTTTGATGACTGTTGCAGAACTTTCGTATCTGCTCCTCGACAAAGGAGTGCTGAGTGAAGAGCACTCCTGCACCTTGCACTGGCTGACCAAGTAATGCTTGACAAATCCCCACACGCATCATGGCCCACCCCTGCTGAACAGCCTGAGTGTAGTGCTGAGTGCTGGCTCTAAACAGGAGTCTATTCACAACACCACAGCCCTGAATAACTGTGTCTGCAAGAGGGATTGAAACATTAGAGCTCCCTGTATTTCAAGATTTTGCCCCAACAGGCACGTATGTTCTTCTAGTGCCAAACACTCCCAGAGGGATTTGCTTATTTCCCTTCAAAATCCAAGAAAATAATGACATTATTACCAGCCAGTGGCAGTATTTATCACCCATATTTCAGATATTACCACCCAGTTAACCACCCATCTGCTTTTACTGATGACCAACTACCTCTGAAGATTTTCACAGGAATACCAGCTGTTGGACACATGTTCAAGGCATGAAGCCACTGCTATCATCTTTATTCAGAAGCAACAACTCAAAGCTTTTTCCCTCCAAACCTAGCCTCATTTCTTCTTTATAGAATATCAAAGAACACCCCCAAACCAACCTGGATTTCTCTGACGCTGTTTGCAGACAGGACAAGGCAGACTCCCACAGTGAGGCAGAATGCCCCTGTCAGAAAGAAGCTGGAGAGCACAGATGCAATGGTGAGCTGGGGCTTCCAAGCTGGCAGCCTCTGCTGTTTGAATGCACTGTTATCTGGACACCTGGAAGGATGTGCTGCTCCTTCTTGGGGAGGAGAACTTGTCTTGTTTTTCATTTTCTTCTCGGTGAGGAAAGGAATAATATTCTTGTGCTGGATTGTGTTTCAGCTGAGATACTGTCTTAATTGTTGGGAGACTGTATTGTTTGCTCAAACCTGCATTATGGTGAGGAATTACTCATTAACTAGATCTCTCTCTTCCTTGTTTTTTGTATTTGTGCCTGGATCTGTATGATCAGCTTGTACCAATCAAATGATTGTGTACTTTGATCAGAGTGTTCAGTTCATTCCTCCTGGAAAAGCTTAGATATATTTTCCTGCCCCACAATTCAGTAGGATTTGTTATGTCTTTTTCATTTGCAGGGATACTGTCAGCTGTAATGGAATATCTGTGTAATTTCAGATGCATCATTTCTTCTCCCTTCACTTCCATAGCTGCCCAGATAACATGCATGGCATACAACGAAAGGAGTTCTACTCCAATTGCACTGGATTCCATTGGGGAAGACAGAGACAGCACTGGACAGAAAACATTGCTTTGGAAGACCAATTCATTTTTTTAAACTTATCACATTCATTGCTATTGACAGAGAATCAGTTAAAGGCTGTAAAAATGTTATGTGCTCTTCATCACAGGACACCTAATTTTTAAAATACCCAATTTGGATAAATGGTTTTTCAAGATACTGATGATTTTCTCATCTCTATTCGTCTTGTTCTCTGAAAAAGAATCCATCCATTCCCTGCTATCCACAATGACAAAAGAATCGCACAGAAATCACCTCCTTTTAATATAAATGGACAAACATAATACTTTTTGCACACTTCAACAGTTTAACCCAAATAAAATCTTGATGTAACAGACAGATAATTTATCATGTAAAAGCAGAAAACAGCACTTGGCCACCTCTGGAACAGATAGGTGAAAAACACCTTTTTGACATATTACTGAAATTCACACAACTTTTTCAAAGACCCCCAAGGGCAAGAACTAGATTAGCACTCTTGTGAGAGAAATACATGTCTCCTTTGGGACAGCACAGGGAGGGAACAGAAAATTGAGTTGTGCAAAGACTTTCACACCCATGTTTGCATATCTTCAAAGTCTTACTAGTGACATATGGTAGTAAATCTAGCAGGTGAAAGCAATGTAACCCTCATTTTCAGTATGATATTGCTCCTGCAATAAAAATAAAATTACAACTACAAACAAAACTTCTGCTTTTTTATTAAAACTCACAAAAAGTTGCCATGTGCATTCTATACGGAGAGACCTCTGAAAAGTCAAAATTCAGTTGCAGACAGGATAATAGTAAAATGCAGTTTCAATTTACTTCTTTGTTGGTAAGCTCATTAAAAGAGTCCCAGCTTCACAGATCCATCTCTGCACAGCTTTATAATACTCTTCTCCAGTAGGTCAATCATTTCTTTCTTTATCTGAAGAAACAAAAATCAAAGAAAGCATAAAAAGTTATTGATAATGATACCATCATTAATTCACTCAGGCACCTTACTATAGGCCCAGAAATTAAAGAAGAGATTCCTATACAAGGTCATCTAGAATGTTTCCATTTTTAAAAATACCCAGCATTTTCCCTGCAGCCCTGAAGTCCCATACAGAAAGGTTGTCACTGGCAAAGAGTTGATAAAGCATGCCACAGCAAAAGGTCCATCCTGGACTACAAAATCCCTACAGGACTTTCCAGAGTAACAACTGGTATCAAAAAAATCAAGGGTAGTGCAACTGGCACAGCCCTGTCTGTGTCTGAGACACCTGAATGAAAGTGAGCGTGAAGGTCAGGTCTGCCTCTGCTGCATACAAAGTACTTTGGTTTATGACACTGTGGCTGTAGCTTATGGCTTATCGAAAGATAAATGTATTACAGAGTAAATACTGACTACATATTTCAGAGGGAACAAAGATTCTTTATCATGGTTAGTCCAGAGTTTCCTTATAGCTCCCTCTTACCACTTACAAAGAACTTATTTGCACATTTTTTCTCAGGATTATATCCTTCCATGCCTCTGCTTTGCAGAGGAATAGATGATGTAAGAAAGCCTGACCAGCCTTAATTCCACATTGCATGTGCTACATGAAGGTGAAAACAGTTGTCTTTCTATCACAAGTCCATTTCTCACAAACCTTTTTATTTTCATGAAGTCTGAAACTTGAACTTCCACTGTTTACAAATTTACTGAAAGCTTGGTGTGTGTATTGTTTGCACACAATACAACACATTATTGCATTTTGTTGAAAAAAACCTCACTTGAATCCTACAAATAAGCAATTTGAGGAGTTGAGAAAGCTCTGTATTGCCATCAACCTCTGTACCAAATGCTTTCAAAGCAGAAGTTTGTCCTCTGGTCAGATCAGAAAGTATACAATCCTTTTTTATTTAGACATTTATGCTTTACTGTAACTCCAGTGTGCCAGGACATAGTCTGATAAACTCATTCATCCCTCCTGTGGTTTAATAGGGAGCTTTCTTTTTGTCTCCTCTCTCCATTGTTTGGGATGAGTGAAGTGGGAAACAGAGAAATAGAGAGTAAAAAAATCCAACAGCATTAACTAATGAGATGCTGAGACAGCTGACAGAGCAGTGGATCAGGGCACCATCCATTGAGTGGATATGATGGGATACAGAACTGTCACATGGGAAGATCCACATGTTTTTAAAATCCATATATTTATCAGAATATGCCACTTTGTACATAATTCTCCACTGAACATCAGGTGACTACAAAAACAGCAAGTAGAATGGACATGTGCTTCCAGCTCTTCTTGCTTTCTGATGTAAATACAATGAAATTTAGCAATGCTACACTTTAAATATGCAAAAAAATTTTGACAATTGAGGTTTGCACTGAAAATAGGCCAGTATGCTGAGTTTCTCATTTTAAGCGTACAATTTTGCCTCCATAACTAACATGGGAGAAAGAAATTAGTACATCAAACAGCCAACTCCCTAAATTGTCTTTGGTACTGTATTTCCTCTCTCTGAGAAAACTTACAACTATTCATAGCATGCATTTGACATTTCTTATACAATTAGAAAAGCTGACTAAGACTGCATTCCATATTTGAAGTCCACAAGTTGCTGGAACATCCCATTGGTTTATTTGTGGTGTTAAAATGCCTTATCACCAAAACATTATTTGGATATCTTAAGTTGTTGACATTCCTTATACATAACTTTCAGGAATCTGTCTGATGTCTGCAGTGGGAGAAACACCTGCAAGATACTCCACTTACACAGCTCAAGAGGTCAAAAACCTTCCTTTATGATGTGCTACCTGAGTCAAGAGCAGTTTGAAGACTTTTCTATAATTACATATTCACTATTCTGTAATCACACATAAATATCTATTGTTTATCCTAACATTATACGACAGTGTAATGTTCTTATTTACCTGGATTTAACTTGAACTAAGCTTTAACTTTTTATACTAAGGTAGCCTTAGGATTTTGCATTAATAAAACAGACTTGGAGTGACAAATTTTGGCCTATATTCCTAGACAGACACACGGAACTGCGATGATGCTGCCTACTGTGAGCTGAAAGGTATAGTTCAGGTTTGCAATAGCCCAAAAGGGAATACTAGCTACATAATCTTCATTTTTTGAGGTGGATTACCTATGGTCTACTGTATGGATATTGACTTCAGATGACTTCAAAAATCCATCCCACTGCCATCAGCACCTTTTGTACAGCCTGTGATTTTGTACTGTACTGTCTGTGATTTCATGTTTTCTGGTCTTTAGAAAGCTTCCAGGTAAGTGCAAGCACCACAGAAAGCCTTATGTATTTACCACAAGAGGGAGCCTCGTCTCCAAAAAAGCAAAGGCAGGTTTGTTTGCTACTTCATTTCTGCAATGTATTTATTTCATTTTGTTTATGTGGGGCTGTAGAACCCAGCACATTCAAATAATTAGAAAAAAAGTCTTCTTCCCTGGAGAGTCTGCATACGGGCCTGCTCTAAATGTACAAAACCCGAAAACACTGTGCAGGAAATGGGGAACTTTCTAACAACCGCTAATGGAGGAGTCTGCCTCTTCATCTGGCTAGAAGATACCCCACAACATATTGTAAATATACCTTGTCACAGCAATAAACACAAAATCTGGATTACAGAACTGGAAAGAATTGGGAAGTATCTTAGGACTGTACAAATGATGAATGGCTCTAAATAGTTTGTATCCTACCTATTGTCAAAAAAAAAAAAAGAAAAAAGAAAAGAAGGAAAATAAAATTTAAAAAACCAAGAGAACTGTCTGTAGATTTACTCATGTGATGTTACCTTACTCTCAACTGGAGAAACATTGATGTTTGTCCATAGTTTTGTTTAGTTTTTAAAGGAAACTTTTCACAGAATCACATAATATGCTTAGTTGGAAGGGACCCACAGGGATCATCACAGAACAACTCCTGGCTCTGCACAGGACACCCCAAATGTCAAACCATGTGCTTGAAAGTGTTGTCCAAACACTCCCTGAGCTCTGTCAGGCTGGCGCTGTGATCACTTCCTTAGGGAGCCTGTTCCAGTGTCCAACCACCATCTTGGGGAAGAACCTTTTTCTAATGTCCAACCTAAACCTCCCCTGACACAACTTCAGGCCTTTCCCTCGGATCCTGTCCCTGGTCACCACAGAGAAGAAAGCAGTGCCTGCCCCTCCTCTTCCCCTCACAAGGAAGCTGTAACTGCCATGAGGTGTCCCCTCAGTCTCCTCCAGGCTGAACAGACCAAGTGACCTCAGCCGCTCCTTACACAGCTTCTCCTCAAGGCCCTTCTCCATCTTGTACTGTGGCACCCCAAACTGCCCCCAGCACTCGAGCTGAGGCCACCCCAGTGCAGAGCAGAGTGGGACAATCCCCTCCCTTGCCTGGCTGGCAATGCTGTGCCTGATGCCCCCCCAGAACAGGGCTTTCCCTCCTGGCTGCCAGGGCACTGCTGACTCAGATTCAAATTGCCATCATCCTGGACCCCCAGGTCCCTTCCCATGGCACTGCTCTCCAGCATTTCATTCCCCCTTCTGTCCATACATCCAGGGCTGCCCCATCCCAGGTGCAGAATCCAACACTTCCCTTTGTTAAATTTCACACAGTTGGTGATGCCCATCTCTCTAATTTGTCGAGGTCCAGGACTCTCTACAAAGTCCACTTACTGAGGAAACTTCCAGGGGAAAGATAGAACATCCATCGAGCATAAACGGGAAATTCACAGCACAACCATGGAAGTCACAGCTGTGACTTGCAAAAATAAAGGAAAAACTCTTTTTCAGGAGATAGTTTTGAGACCTGAGAGTACAGACTTATCAATCAATGTTGACTTCTTTGTGTTTCTAAACCACTGAAGATAGCTTTACAGAAAGAAAACTTTACCAACCAAAATCTGAGAACTAGAAACAAAAGTAAGGAATACACAGAATATAATAGATACAAGTGCTTATACAATACCTCAGGGATGTCCATCATTCTCCTTAGTTTCTGATCTCTCCAGTTCCAATCCAGAATCATATATTTTGTGGAGTTTAAGCACAGGGCATCTAAAAAGGCAACATAAACTTCATTACCAAGATAATACGACATGTGCTTATCAAAATGATTTTTGGATTTACATCTTTGGCTGCCTGTTTCCAAGGAAACTAATCTTTGAACACTTAAGTACTGTAGTTGCTGGTTGGAAAACTAATACCCTGACACTGCAAACTCCCTTAGCCACATAATCCCATGCCTTTTTGGAAGATAAACCCAAAAGCAGAACAACTACTGTTGCCAGACTTGTCAAGAGCTTAACATCCTGCCAGCAAGTAATTCCTCAAGCTTCCTTTTAATGAAACCACAGGAGCTGAATTTCCGCAGCTGATGTCACTGGTAAGTTACAAGGACCTTAACCTGAAAATTTATATTAACAGGAACAGACAGTGCTCAGCAATTTACAGGACTGGGTGCTATGTGAATATGAGTCAGGTCAGTGGTGCTGCTGAATAATTCCTTTATCCTTCAAAAAAAAGGTGGTGAAAAAAAAGGTTCTTTCTGAACTTGCTTTTCAGCCATTCTTGTATTTTTTCTCTGGTCTTCTATATGATTGTCCTAGGTTACATGGAAGGTGTAACCAAAAGTATGTATTCTAGTACCATCTCCATAAGTTGTTAAAACAGGTGGGGCAGTGTTCTTTGTGTTCAGCATGACTCCGCCCTGATAACACCATCGGGGGCTATCCCTGCTAATGGGCCATCAAGGTCTCTGGGAGTGACTCATAGAAATCCATCAGCCCATTGTGAGATGCCCCGCCCAAAGGGGAGGAGCTGAACATTCCCACCAGCATATAAGAGAGAGACTCTGGAACATTGGGCTACCTTTTTCCACTGGATTCCCAGAGGGGAAGAGCTCAAGAGCCACCGCTGGACCTCCAGAGACCGACGAGATTTTTCTGCAGGATCACCATTTCAACAAGACTACATCCATCACTCCGACAGGACTGCAGCCACCATCGTTAACTGGACTGCTAGCACCACCCTAACAGGGTGACAGGTTGTATTCTAACTTTTTCTATCCGAACTGTTGTTTCTGTATTATTGCCTTGCTCTAAATTTTAGTGTAAAAACTGTTATTCCTTCTCCCCTTTCTTTGGCTGAAAGCCCTTGATTCTGAAGTTATAATAATTTAGAGGGGAAGGGGGTCACATTATCCATTCTAAGGGAGGCTCTCACCTTCCTTAGCAAGACACCTGTCTTTCAAACCAAGACAATGATGCACACCATTTTTTTTCCATCAGTCTTGATTTCTCTTCCCTCTCTAAGTGACCTGGCACTGCAACACTAAACTATCAAAAAGAACTAGAGCTTGGGAAAAAATGACACACCTGTGTCCATGCCATAAGCTGCCTCTACCTAACAGAGAATCGGAATGGCTTAGGTTGGAAGGGACATTAAAGATCATCTAGTTCCAAACTTCCTGTCATGGGCAGGGACACCTTCCATTCAACCAAGTTTCTCCAAGCTCCATACAGCCTGGCCTTTAATACTTTCAGGGATTGGGCACCCACAACTTCTCTGGGCAACCTGCCTCACCACTGTCATGGCAACGTGCTGATGTGCTGAGCACTAATAATTTAATTTTGGTGGAAGCAACAAAATTATGTTACTCCTTGGAAGGAAGGAGCAGTACAGTCCCACAGTCAGAGCAAGACAGTGTCTTGCATAAGAGGAATGGAAAAAATTGCCTTATCATCTTGTCATTTTGTTGTTTGTTTTTCTTTGTGTACATACTGTCTACTGAGTAAGTAAAAGTACTAAAAATTTGGGAAGAGAAAAGGAGATTTATATAAAATAATTTATTTTATTATAGGCAAATGAGAAATAATATCAAATCAGCAAGCAGATCTTTCATCCAGCCCTCACAAAAGTTTACACAGAGCTCAGAGTGACTTCTGCCACTTCTGCCAGTATTTCCTTTTGATCCACTTGCAGTGTTTGGTTTCCTGGAGCTTTAAATCTCACACTATGGTTTTGCAATCACTTTCAAGTCAGCATAAATCAGTATCCCTGCCAAAAGAGGAAGTCCCCCTCCTCTGCCTGCTCATTACCTGATTTCATGAGCACACTGGTATTGTTTTAATTGGGGTCAGTTCACGGAGCTGCCAAACAGACTCTTGGGCTTGCGCAGGGAGCAGGAAGGAGGAATAAGCAAGCACTGACTGGTGGGTGTGAGGAAGTATTACTCTGCCTTTCTCTGCTAATACTGACTTATGCGAGCTTGAAGTGACCATAAAACAAAGTACTAGAACATTGACCTTGTTTTGACTGACATAGCACAAGTGGAGAAACAGAACTGTACAGTTTAACCAAATCTACATAATCATGTCAACCTAAAAAAACACTGTTGAAGTTTCACTTCTCATGAGACCAAATATAAGACACTAAGGGAAGAAACCTTCCTTGTTCTCCTACCTTGCTCCACTAGTGCTTTAACTCTCCCAGGAGTTCCAACACCAATGTGGAACACACCTTTCTCCAACATATTCATCTGTTCCTTTATCTAATTTGAAGAGAGAAAGAAAAAACACAGTAAACCCACAATTGTTTTAAAATTTCTTCTCAAGGAGCTGGAAATAAATTCAAGATCTCGTCGTATTTCTTTCTAGAACACAATCAAGTAACAAATGATATTTCTTTTTCAAACTGTCAGACGATTATATACGAAAGAAAGTTTAAGAAATGTAACAAGCCAGCTGGGCATCACACTTCTCTAGAAGTTTAATCTTTTTTAACTTTGAAAATCTGCTACTGCACCAACTATTTTTGGAAGTGAGAACAGTAAGATTCCTTCAGCATTTAAACAAATTCTCTGGAAAACTGAAAAACTTGAATTAACTCTGAAGTCCTTCAAGATGAAGATACTGGAAAAAGGTGAAATACAGTAAATTACATTTGTGTGTTTGACAGTGTTTGTATCAATGGCCAAGTGTCCACTCATTACTCCCAATACCCCCCTAATTTGAGCTTTTTAACAGGTATGGATACTGGGGATCCAGGCATTTAATTGCCAGAATCCAAATGTGCTGGTACAGTTTGCTTCCACAGCCCTATGTACATGAGCCTTCTGGCATTTGAATGAGCAGTTCATGGGAATGTGGAACAGTAAAACTCAGCATGTGCACAAGCATCTACATTCTACACAGGGTGCACCAGAGCTCCCGGAGACAGTGTTCGGTGAAACTCCTCACACTGCAGCAAATGGGTTACCAAAGGAAGCACTACCTAAAGGAAAGAACTTCATATGAACTTAATATGAAAGGCACTACAGCCAAAGGATTTAAAAAGAAAATGGGATGACAGTATTTAGCCGTTTACTTGGTCTATTAAAATTCCCTACCTTTATGTGCTTTGCAAACAACTTGAGGACTCTGCAATCTCCTTTAAAGGCTGTCATTGACCTAGCAATAAAAAAAGAACAATGAAATGCAAGAATCAGGGCTGGGCTCAAGACCACACATGAGGAAAGAAAAACGAACTGGCTTTCTCAATATGCTTGAGACACACACAGTTCTGCAGTGAACCCTGCCTGTATTCTGAACACTACTACTTGTTTGCTACTTATCAAGAGTGATCAACAACTGGACAGACACAATGGAAGGAATCAGTAGGGGGCAATATTATTTAGATAGCTTTTCAGATAATATTTAGTATTATGGCCTGTGCTTTCCCAGCTACCTTAGTTCAAAACTGGTTAATCACCAAATCCTAATTTAAAAAGAATTCAGTTACTGAGATACAGGGCTGAATGAATCTGTGTGCATGTGTGCACAAAAGGAAGGATCTGTAAAAGGACCAATCTACATTTTACAGTCTTCCTGCAGCGTCGCTGTTGGGAAAACCCAGGCTGACACAGTCTTCACTGCAGAGATTGCCCAAACTCCAGTTAACCAAAACTCTTTTATTAGAAACCCTGACTTGCTTTTCTGACACTCCATTTTGGCACACAGTAACAACTCTAAGTTCAGTATTCATCAAACAGGAGACAACATATTCAGCATTTTCTAAATGTTATTTAAGATAGGTTTCTGTGCATGCTTCTTGCAGTGCACCAAATTTTTAATTTGCAAAGCTGAAGGTTTATATACATCCAAACCACCTAAGTCTCGGGTGCTAGTCTCTGCATGCAAGGACTAAGCACTACTCGCACTTATCTGCCTTATCCATGCTTATATCTGTGTCATGGAATCAAACTTCCCAACTCTCCATCCCATTTTGTGCTAACAGATAATCACAGGAAGTGGGGTCAAGACACAGAAGACAACCATGACATTTGTGAGGTATACATTAATTCATCGAAGTCATCAAAACTTCTGGCATGCGAAGGGAGGGCGATAGAGAAGGGGAAAAAAAGGGGACAGGGCACACTGAAAATTGTTACTGCTGCCCAGCAGTTTTGCCAGACTAAGCCAGGTGAGAACACTGACACAGACCTGGAGGCATTCAGGCCAGACACACACAGTGGCACTTGAGGCCCAGAAATGCCATTGTCCTTGTCGTCTTTGGGTCAAATGATTTCTAGTAGTGGATCATGATGCTTTATGGGCTTACTCTGTTCCAAGTATAACGTTTCATGTTTCCCCAAATTGATTACACTTTATTTTTGGTTTTTAACAAAAGTAACACTTCACAGGCAACTGAAGTACAGAGCATTACTTCAGTCCAAAACCAAACACCACAGTCCCAGAGTTTAAAGAAGGAAGGGATATTGCATCAGTTTGAGTCAGTGAATTTGCTGGCTAGCAGAGGACAGTGTCCCAGTTTTGCCTTTTTGCCTGTGGTTCCAAGACGAAACTCCTGAGCGACTGCCAACCTCAACACAACATTTGCTATTGACGTACTTGATGAGTTCCAAGGAGCGAAGGGCAGAACTGCAGAGAACCAGCATCACCACCGACTTCTTCTCCTTGTGGTTTCTCCGGAGCTTTGCCCACTTAGGACAGACTGCAATGGAAAAGCCCTCATACACACACAGAGAAAGTACTACATGCCACAATTTTAAATTACTAGAGTACATGATGAATGGCAGCCAGCAGCAAGAACACACATGCTGACTCCTCTGAGGTCTGGAACTTTGGCAACACTTTTGCATTTAGTCATGACTGAGAAACTGGAAAATGAAATGCCCAAAATAAATAAAATACAGAAATATCACACAACTGAACAAACTAGATAAGCATTAATAACCAACAGTTTTTAAGGTGATGAGCCCATTGTCTTAATTTGCCACATATGGTGATTTATATTAGAGAAAATCAACTGAAAAGAAACATTTACCAGAACAGAAGTTCTATATAAACATACAACAGAATAAAAATTCTCTTGGTTCATGTTAGCAGACAGCTGCAGGACTTTTATTGTAAGATAATATATACACCTACTTATGAAGCCACAGTAAATTACTGACAAATAATCCCTAGCAATTAAAAGAAAGCCTAGAACATTTTGATACAAAAAAAAGAAAGTGACAGAGTAAAAAAAAAAGACAGAAAAACAAGACTTGTCATAAAACAAAAATTTAAAAGGCCTTAAAGTGATTAATATTTCATAATAAACAATATTTGGAGCTACATATAAAAATGCAATAATATTGTCTTAATAATATTTTTCATACAGCTTTCATCTTGCCCAAACCAACATTTTAACTCACCTTCCTTCAGGTATGAAGAAAAAGTGTGGGTGAGGTCATTGGCTGGCAAAAAACAGGCATCTGAAAATATAAAGGAAAAAATATGTATGTTGATGTATTTTAACAGCAAAGGGAGAATATATGTTTGCAGTGTAACCACTAGTTATATTGATGAAATCCAAACTTCATAAAATCCATCATCAATAAATTACCATATCTGAAACAAAAATTAACGTAGAAGAAACTTTATATGGGTTAAATCAATGAAGGTATCATCTCCGAATTACAATTCCTTTGTTTTGTCCCACCCTTGAATACAGGGCTGCACAGGTTGATCACACGCTTTAAAAAAAGTTTTCATATGTCTTTGCCACAATGAATCAAGTCTCAGCCAAAAGCCTTACACTGCTGGGCTGTTCCTCCAATGTACCTATGATGAAATATGTTTGCACATCCCCCAAATAATTCACACCGTGTAAATGTAAGAAACTACCAATAATGTACTTGTCAGTAAGTTTGTTCACTTAGAAAGTCTTTCATATTGTGGTAATCTACTCAACTATATTGACCCTGATGGCAACACCTACATTACATTTCAGTGCCTTTCTCTTCCTTCATTTCCTGCTGATTTCCTTTTCCCTGGTCGCTGTGTTAACTAGGAAGTCTTTCAAAAGCACTCTGTGGCAGACATGCCATTGAACTGCATATAATGGCAATGAAGATCCTAACAGGTTCTTTGGAAGGTCCTTTCTCATGTCTATACAGAAAGTCTAAGTTCTTAGACAAAAACAGGTGATTAAAATTAATTGGTCTGAAAACTTGCCCCTGTTGTTAAGGGCTCTTAGCCTGATGGGACAACACTGCTTCTGCAGAGCATTAACAATTCTGTCTTTAAAGACTTAAATACTGGTAAACATCTTGCATGAAGCACAGCCCCTCAGGATGTCCATGGATGTTTCCTGATAGATTTTAACTGAACTAAGGAGGTTTTTTCAAAGATGCTATTCATGTTCACATACATGGTGCATTGTGCTAATGCTGAGAGCATCAATCCATGATCTTCATTGGAACAGACAGTGTGACAAACTTGCTTTGTAGCTAATGCCTGGCTGAAGTCCTGTCTGTGCACTTCCTTTTACTCTCCATTACTATATCTCACATTTAATTGGTGTTGTCTTGCTAAAAACTTTTATTTTGCACCGATCCCTATTAAATCCAGAGACTGACATTTACTGGCACTTAAGCTTCAAAAGAAATTAATATGTACAACTGAAGGATCAGCAGCTGATTTACTTTAAAAATCATGTTTAAAAGATGCACTCGATGCTGGTGGGGAAGGGCAAGGGCTGATCTTCTGAATACATGGTCTTGTTAATGACTGACAATTCAAAAGGTGGTTTCTGACAGACATAGCTTCAGCCACTGACTCCTCACCGAGAGTCCAGCAACACTGCAGGGTTTACAACAGTTTTAAATGGAAGTTTCAGAAAGGGGGGAAGAAACACATAGCTCCACACTGCAGCAAGAGACCATGTTGGCTTTCTGACCAACCCTGACCTGCACTTTGTCAGTGAACAGGAATACACAATTCCAAAGTAGCTGATTGTTATTTACTCAGTACTTTGACGTGAATGACTTGACAGCTGTACAAGTTCATAAACTCCTTGGCACTCTAAGCTTTCAACTCCCAGCAAAAAATTAAGGAAAAAATACCTTCATCCAACACATATCGAAATGGGCTCTTTTAATAAGAAAGAAACCAAAGCAATTTATTATTTCCTAAAAACCATATATGCCAAAAAATACTTAACACAAGCTTTTCAAAGCAATATATATGGGACATCTCCAGGATTTCTTGATTCAGTCACAAAGCTGAACCTGCACCACAGAAATAAAGAAGGATCCACCTAGAATCATGGGGGTTAAGAAAAGCGTATTTACCTAGAGAGACAGGCTTATGCATTAAAAAAGAAAAAGCACTGCTGGACAAGAAGGCTTCTACACTAGGCACAGACTGCCAGGTCACTGACAGCTCAAGAAGTCCTAAAGGTGAGTGCAGGTTGGTTACCAGGCTGCTGCTTTTCATGAGCACTACCAACAAATAAAATACAGTGTCTCTGCACAGTAAGAGGCAGAGAAGTTCAATGTTGCCATCACCTCCAATGCAACCTCCAACTAACAGAAGCTAATGCTGCTCTGTCCTGCTTTTTGCCTTTTCTATCTGGCTTTTAACTGGATGCAGGATACAAGGGAACAAAGAGGTTCCTCAATTAAAATTTGGTCACTTCATACATTGACCAAAATTACCATCTCAATTCATGCCACTCCCTGAAAAATCATTGCATTCAACATCTCATACACATATGAGAATCATACCTAATTATTTCTTACTCCATTTCTGTTAGCCCCTTTTTATGCATCTGGATTGACTCAGATAATCCTAGGAACAAAACACATCTCGTGTAGCATCTTGGAAGCTACTATTAGGAATCACATAATTTCTATCAGAAAAGTAAGCTCCAGAAATTAATATTTTACAATAAAAAGAGATATTTAAACAATGTTTCATTTCCATAACTCCAAGAAATCTCACATTTATTCCCAAGAAACTAGCATTTCAACTTAAACAGCAAACTAATATACAGTAAAAAAGAAATATAAGAAAATATTTTCATTTAAAAATGCAACTCAAGAGCTGTCCCAAAAATCTTCTTTCTTCCGCAGAGAAAGAAGTCAATAGTATAATGAAAAAAACATTATTTATATATTAAATATAGGATAAGTTACCTGACAGCTTTAATTCCTCTATTTCAATCACGGAGCGGTTTTCACCAAAATGTTGAGTAAGCAGCTTTTGCACATCTGCAGGGACACCAGGTTTTGGAGCAGATTTTTGCAGAACATCAGAAATTTTCTTCTAAAAAGACCAAGTAAAATGGGTTAAGTATGGTATTTCTATACAGCTCTTTGGCTAGCTAACAACACTCTAAAAAAATGTTTCTTGATATCTGTGGCAGGATGTCCTCTCCCTCTACCACATGGCTGATGCAAAAGATAACTCAGGCTGGGCCAAAAGCCCAACAAAGGGTAATCTCTTGGTGCCCGAGAGTGTGGAGCCACCAACCCAGAATCCACATCTTGGTTTGGAGAGCAGATGTGGAAAGAGATTAAAAGAATAAGTATATGACCAAAAGACACACTTTTACACAATAGAAGACACACAAATCATCACAGAGGCGGAAGTCTCCGACACACACTCTGGAAATGTGCTAAGGCTTCTCACCAGAGTCTGGACCCAGGCTCTGCTGGTTACTTTCCTGGGAATTGAGTGAAAGGATTCCAAGGTATACTTTACCACCAAACTGGCGTTGGTAAGATACATTGCTTCCTAAGTTATATTATTTCTTGCTAGCTGTAATAACAAGTACCTTTATGCGTGCTGAATTCTCTCTACTAGTAGTTAATTTTATTTTATTTTATTCCTGTGTAGTATGTAGTTTTATCCCAAGTCTTATGTCTGTTATTTTCTGTGTCTAATAAATGATAATTTATGTCATATTAGACCTAATTGGCCATTATTAAAGAACCTGTGAACAAGACCAGGTCTTGGGGTGCTGGCCATCCCAATAAGAGCTACTGCCTGCTGCCAAAGGCCTAGGCAAAAGGCAGAGATTTATCTAAGCTCCCATCTCCATTTGTATCTTTATACACTTATATTAATTTAATTACAACATAACTGTAAAACCCCTTACAGTGAGACAAGATTCTCCTTGTCTTTAGTGGTAGTGCAGACTTCAGATGCAAGTTGAGACACTTTGACACTTTGTGAACCTGAACATGAAAAATCTTGTGCACTCACCAGAAATGTCACTGTAACAAAAAAGCAGTTTTTCTGAGTTTTGCTATTGCTACACTTTAATATCAATTTGAAACCTTAGGGTTTTTTTTCATAATTTGTTTAATTTATTATTCTTAAGGCATAACAACAGGAATCAAATAATAATATATGACTTGGTTATATTTTGATTAAAACAGGTTAACTATCTATCTATATTTGGAAGGCAAGATGATGAGCTATGTTCCACAATACTACGTCAGGGTGATGAAAATAAATTAAAACACCAAAACCACAGGTCAAGCAGCAAGAGTTCACAGCTGCTTTGTTCTCCCACACTGTATAATTTTTAAAACAAACTCCTAACTTTTAGAGACTGAACATGAGTTCATAATGATCGTGTTTTACACCTTACGAATGTTACCAAGTAGCAGGTCTGAATTCTCACTGAAGTGAATGAGTTGCTGTATTTTTTCCCATAATTAAATGGCACAAGTTGGTAGAATAGCCCAAGGTTCCCATTATCCGAATGATCTGCCAGCATTTAAGAAAACAGCAGATTCACAAAGACAGAGGTAGACTGGAGAGAATAACAAGAATGAATGTGTGTGATGCCTCTCTTGTCTTGCTGAGATATGTTTAGTCTTTGAAAGGCCAGCTTAAAGTTTCTCAGCTGTGTAAGCTAAACTGAACATGTCAGCAAGGGGACACACTGCAGAACAAGTCTAGAAGTAAAAAGGAGAAGGATGTGGTTAGGATGGAGCAAAAGGGTCCGTATTTTTGAGGCAAAGCGGGATTTCACAGAGATGACGTGAGTCTGGAAGCATTTTTGGCAGCTTTGGAGAGACAGTGGGTACCTTCAGTCTGTCAGGCTAAGGTCCAGGACAGAAAGATCAATGGAAATTTTGAAGGGAGGTATAGCAGAAATTTTAATGCTGGGGACAGACCTTCTTCTATCCATTCTTTCCCTAACTCCATCTCAGCACCCACCCCCTCCTCTCTTCCATTCCCCACCACTCTGTCTCTCCCTCTTGCCCAATATACCCCAAATAGTCCTGTAACAGCAGCATAAAGGGCAGAATGCTGAATAGAGAAAAGCCATCCAGGGGCTGCCAAACCAGCAAAGGCAAAGCAGGCGCTGCCTCTCACAGGCATTGCTACTCTGCACTGCCTGTTTCACCCCTGCTAAAAGCCACCTGTGGGTTTGCAAGACCGCAACTGAATCTTTGACAGTGGAATATGTGGAGACGAAGTCCCACTTATGTCTTTCTCTCAGTCTAGCTCTGGCTTGGTGCAAAGCCCTCTGCAGTCCCTGGAACACCTTCCAGAGGACGTCTGGCTGTTCCGCAGGTTTCTGCAGTGCTTGAATTCGTAGCATTCCTTCCCAAAATTCCTTTTCACTTACCACTGTTGTGTTTTTCTGCCAAGGAATAACTGTCTTCTCAAAGCATGACCAGAGGCCATGGGCAGCAGAGCCAGCCCCAGCATGAGGCCCACAGCCGAAACTCTCCCATTGTTCTTCCTAACAGCCACAAATTCTTCTCCCCAGCCCCTGCCCCACCACCTGCCTCTGAAGTGATCCACATTTGGGAACCTCTAATGTAGCAGACAGCAAGACAAAATTATTAGGTTCATTTTACTTGGTAATTCAGCGTAAGACGCTGTTCCACAGGACCATTACGTCATTCATTGAGCCACTTGGCTCCTTCAGGAAAATTATGGCCCCCTGGAGTGGAAAAGCCCGATATAACAAGAAATTCTTTAGGAGCAAGAGCAAGGACACCTGAGCGAACTCTCTTCCTTCAAAAAGAGCTGTGGGAAAATGTTCTTTATGCAGGAAGTTTTATTAGTTTTCTTCCAATTCATTCCAGATGCTTAAAAGCAAAAGGGCTTTCCCCCCTTTTCCTTATGTTTGGAGACAGCACTGTTTGGAAGCCACGGATCAAACTAATAAATGTTTTCTAATGGGACTTTTTGACAGGCTGTGTATGTCAGCTTGGTGGCCCACTGAAAGCAAAGGTGTAACTAGGCAGCTGCTGTTTGCCTGAAAGTGGGGTCTTTGTGCTGGGTCAGTACAACAGCCTCTGCCGTGGGATGCCTTCACTCTGCCTCCAGTGGAGTCAGTACTGTACTTACTCTGCCAGAGCTGCATCTACAGCAAAATCCCACTCTTCCCGCTTCCCATTCCCTAGATGATTAAGAGGGCTAACATAACACAAAAAGGCCATCCCTCAGCCTTGTGAGGGAGCCAACTATTTACAGTCTGTCCTGAAAGACAATTAACTTGCCTGGTGCCATATAATCTCCATCTAGACTGCAGTGTGTGTTTGTTGTTGCAGGTGAGGATGGAGCACGACCAGAGGGAAAATCAGAGTATTTATATACTTATGCTATGAGGAGAAGAGTGAGCAAGGACAGTCCTTAGCTCAAAGGACGTAACAGCAGCTGAAGCCTGACCATACTGCAGGAATGGGTCAGATTCTGCAGCAACTGAAGTTCCACCTTTCTTTGGTGCAGTCACCCTTTCCTGGCATGCAACACTTGCAAGTGGCACATGGACATATAAAACCCTTGAGTGCAATACAGACATAATGCCACAGTTCAGGCTGGGAATAGGTATCTCAAGTGAGGTTTAAAAATTAGGAATTTCTATTCTTCTCCAGAAGAGGCTGCAACACTATGACCATATTACTTCCCATCATCACGGGGCTGTCCCTGGTCTGCAACTTGTAGTAGCATAGAAACCCACTGCCCAGTCCCCAAACACACTCTAGGACATTCATACCTTCTTCCTCCTCTTTGCCTTTACAGTGTTCTCTTGCTTTTCTTCAGGCTGACTCAGAAAACACTCTGTAGGCTGCAAAACACATTTAAAAACAAAAGAAATAAGAAAAAAAAGTCACCAAAGGGGGGTAAGAGGAGATACAGAAACTATAATGCTGGATTAGGAAAAAACAAATAAAACTGGATTTCCCCACCCGTAGAAGGAATCAAATTCTTACAGTTATATGCAAATAAAGTAATTTTGGAATTGAGACTGTTGTTGCAAACAAGAGAGGAATAAAAGAACAGAAAATGGAAACATTCAGAGTATAGTCTTAATGATTAAAAGCAGGCTTTGATATCTTATAAAAAAAATCAGGAGGAAAACAGGAAAAAAATCTACCACTACATTTATATTTTTAATCTGTTATTGTGTGCGATAGTTTTTCTAAACTTTGCCAGTAGTGTTCTAAAATAACTGGGTCTAAGGTGAGCATCCTAAGGTAAAAAATAGCATGGAACTGGGCAAGATTAATTGGAAACAATCTTGCTCTGGATTTCCTTCTACACTTGTAATGCAAAATTTAGGAAAACATGTTTCAAATTTGTCCTACCCCCTTCTTGCTTTGTCTCCTCATAGCAGGCAGGGTCAAATAAACACAAGAAAAATACATGGTGCATTTCAGAATAATCCAACACGTGCTGCTATCATTAACCCTCTTTTGTGCTGGAGTGAACAGGCTGAATTGGTCCATTTGTACCAGAGACCCTGTTCACATAATCCAGGGGTAGGATTTGTCCTTAGCCACCTAAAATTATTCAAAACAGAGGAAGTGAGGCACAGACTTCCCCAGTTTTGAGCATAGCAATTCTCTTTTCTTTTGCCTTCTTAGGGCTTTCCACCTCATGGAAATGCAAATTTATCTACACAGACAGGCTTTGGAGCTTAGTAAGTGACTTGATGAAGAGTAATGGGAAAATAGGCTGACATGCAGGAAAAAGCTTTGTACTACTATGATGCATTTGGCTGGAAAACTCTGCTCTTGTGAGAAAATGCAGAGAAGACTCATTACATGGAGCATTAAAAAGCTCAGAAACAGCAAATTCAGCACTACTCCCGGGGGAAAACCTGAAAGAAAAGCATCAGTAGGAAAGGGAGCCCAGCTGAAAGCCAGAGAAGCTGCTCCTGTTTCCCTGGGAAGGTAACTTCAGTTAGGCCAAGAAGACCTAAGGAAAGCTAATAGAAATTCAGAGTATCTGGGCCTTTCCAAGACCTTCTTGCACAGCCCCATCTTAACAGGAGGACACTTCATGGCAACTGCTACGAAATGACCCAACCCAGCACATTCCTGCCTTTTCAAGCCTGTTCTCACAGCCTTATCAGAAGCATTTTTTTAAGTTTAATTGTTCATATTCTGCCTACATTTCTCTTTTCCTCCCCACTCCCCTGGCTAAATTAGCTATAAAAACAGTTAACCACCATGCTCAACACAAATAAATGACCTCTTGCTTTCTGTGTTCTGATGCAGCCACAGTCACTGCAGTATTGTATAGCAGTAGCGCTGAAACTGTTTGAGGGTTGAAATGAAACTTAGGAACTACCAGAAAAGATTTGGCTGGGGGCTTGTAACAGGCAGCAAAGCACTCTACAGCCAGGGCTGGGATGTAACACAGCCTGCATCAAAACCCATGAGAAGTTGTGACAGGGATCATACCTTCCCTCAACAACAGAGATTTGTCCCAGTGATTTTCTCAGGCATAAACAGAAATGAAGGGAATGACTGCAAATGGAAACTCCAATTAACAAAATCATTCCACAGCTAATGTAAGTTTTTTGGTTTTACTTTTGGTTTGTTTCTATTTAAAAAATCTCTGTCCTGGCTCTGATTCAAATGTTTTTAAAAGACCACCATACATTTCTTCATTCCTATCCCTATCATTAGCATTCCCAGACACTGAGACTGAAACAGAGCTACCCTCTGCTCTACTCTTACACATCCCGGCTGTCCATAGATACTTAAAGGCCATTTGCCAGGTGTTTTAATCATAGATTTTAAATTCAACATCATATTTTATGCAGAGAACAAGCCCTTGGATTGCTTCAGTCAAGGGATACTTACAAGCAATCAAAAAGTCAGAAAAGGGCCAACCTGAATGTCTGTCCTCCAGCAGAATATGATGGTTCCCTATCCCAGTAGTGCTACCACTCTTCCAGCATATTGAAAAATGTAATTCATTCATTTTGGGCCCATTTTTCCCTTCTTATACATCGTGAACTGCTTTACATAATTCTGGAAACACTCTCAACTGGTATCTGTATGAGAGAAGAATGAAATGTGCCACACAGCTCAAGAAATTTCTCTAGAAGAAAAATCTTTTCACTGCTAACCCTTCATTCAAATGTTTGAAAGTATCACCAAATGCCACGGCTTCTTTTTTGAAGGCACAGCCTTTTCTTTCAACAGCCACAGAAATACACAGCAGGCAACACAACTACACAGGAGGCTTGTAGTCAAAGCCTTGTTTCATTAGAGAAGCATGTTAAGGCTCAAAATTACCTCCTTTACACTGCATATATATATATCTAGGCATAGTATATTATTAGCCCACCAATAGTAAATCCACTTTATTCAGACATTAAAAATAATGACATAAAAAAGAGAAACTTCATGGTGGTGAAGGGCTGTAAACTTACATGTCTTTGATGATCTGCAGTCTAAAATATTTCAGCATCTGATTTAGCCTGAACTTCTGACCCTTATCCAAGCATTGGCTGCCTACCTACTCATGCAATAGCTCTTTAGCATGCCACCCTTAAGAAAAGGTCATTTGCATGCTTTTCTTATACAAGACACAAAGCAGACACCCAACTGTTTTTTGACATGGCTCCCTTGTGCTCTGTGTCCTTATACTATTTTTACATGGAAATTCTTAAAATGCAGAAAACAGGAAATTTGTGCTGAGACCACTGATTTATGACCTTCAATGTCATAAATTCCTTGTTTGTTAATCATACACAGAACATAAAATATTTCCTGTATTATATTTCTAACATGCTTTTTTTCTCTTCATGTTGCCAAAGTTATGGGAAATTCAAATGTGGAGTGCAAACAGTCATGCATGTGTGCGAAAGTTTACATTCCAGGTCAGCCACATACTCTGACTTTTGGAGCTTGTGACAAAGTAAACACATCACTGCGTCATTCAGATTGGAGACAGATTATTCATTTCACTGTAAACCCAAGGACAGCCTGCAGACTAGGAACATAGATGCTCATAACTCTGGTTGTCTCGTGACTGGCTTTAAGGCACCAAGTCCACTGCAGAACAGCTTCCAGCTTCTGAATAAGGCAGGGACGAGTAAAATGGGTTATGTTATTTGCACCAGAACTACAAAACCACCAGCTTTCCAGAAATACCTCTGATTTTGTGTATCTAAAAGATGTGTAATAACCCATCCATGACTTTGAGCACCCATAAAGCATTTCCCTCTTGCAGTTTCATGACTAAACATCAAATTACCTGATTCCAACATGCAGGCTGATATTCTTTATATGACAGAAAGACCAGTGGCAGGCGTTCTGCTACAGCTGAGCAGTTCCAGGCCACCTTGGCAATTAACTTGTGCTGGCTATCCTTTCTAATGTTCCCATAAAAAGGGTCAAGCAACCCTTCCAAACAAAGTGTCTTAACCTACTTCTAAATGCTTAAGTGAAAGTGGTGATAAAAAGTGGCTCCGTAAGAATTCTCACTCCTCAGCATCTGACCTCCTGCCAGAGCACAGAAAAAGGCAATACAGCTTTCTCCTGTATTGTTTGGTTCTCTTTCCTAATCAAAACACTGATCTAATTCAGATATTTGGATCACTTCACCTTTGGTCTCTTTGGAAAGACACCCAAAAGAATAGTAATTGCTACCATGTTGTTTACACTTCTCTCTTACAAAAAAAGAACATCCCTGCAAATGGCTTTCACTTGGGCACTTGCCTAGGCATTACAGAGTGAATTTACTATTGACCTAGGGGTCAAAATTAATATCCATAACCTCAAGGAGAGATAGCTTCCAATGTAATTTTAGCTCTCTGACAGCCACTCAGTCGATTCTGCTGGGTGATATGAGGAAGGCAGAACAGATTTACCTTCAAACAAGAAACTTCTTAATATCACCTGACCTCTAGATGACATTTTCCTCAAACTGGGGTGATGCTGCCTGCTCTTTGGCATACTCCATGTAATGCTGAACAGCACAGTTCCTACTGGCATTAGACTAAGCTTTTAGCAGTGCAAGGGTAAGAAAACATCAATCCATGTGGACCTAAATGCTTTTGCACTTGGACCTTGCACTGGGGACATGCTTTGGTAGGGAATCTGTACAACATATAAATATAGCCTTCCAGACTTTGTGTGTGCAGGGAAAGGGAAAAGATTGCAGGGGAGGGTACTCAGTGACCCCATCCAGGCTTGTACCACTGGACAGTCACTTTGTAGTGACTAGCAAATCTCAACTCACATAAAACAAGTGTGAAGTTATTACTGAAATGAACTTGAATGTGATCACATCCAAATAAGGCAACATAATTAAAAAGGAAATTTGTTACATGAGCAGATCAGATAGACTGAAGAAAACTGTCCCTTTACCAAACAAAAGGAAGTTATGTTTCCCTATGCATTATCATCTTTGTGGTCTGAACAATTCCTTAATTTACAAACCTGCTTTCTTTTCTTTTTCACAGCGGGTTTGGAATCTGAACCTTGACGTGTTGCTGTCCTGTTATCACTTGCCTTTTCAATAGCTTCATCATCTGAAAGATTTCATCAGAAAAAAAGAAGAGTTCTTGTTACTGCTTTTCAAATTCATCTATCCATCTTTGCATTCAAAAATAGGGATAAAATCTCCAGCTGAAAGATTGCCACAGTCATACAATCTCATGACTGGCAATAAATACAGCTGTAACAAATACATTCTTATTGCTTAGTTTGCTGATACTTCTTTCAAAATAAAGTCATCTTCTCCTACTAAAACAAGTCTTGCAGATGAAGGAAAAAAAAATCCAAGCAAACACATACAAAAATGCACAAAACCCCCATCCCAAATGCCTTACTGACACACATTAAAGAGAAAAAATTACAAGATAGGTATAATGTCCTATTGTACAAAAATATATGCACACATTTCCTGCAAGTACATTTTAATTGTGAATCTTACTTCAGTAATTATTAGACAAAGGCACTGCTCCCAAAGTTTGAGCAGAAAATCCACAGGACTAAAATAGGCTTATGTTTTGAAAGACAACTATTTAAATTCAGATGTCTCTACCCATTCCCTTCTTCATCTCTTTTATCTACAGAGAGACTTTAGGGAAAAAATAAATGCACAGCAACAACTTCCTTTAATAGTCTTATAATAGTGCTTTAGATGTATTCAAACACAGACATTTCTGCTGGGGACTGAGTTACGTCCCAGATCATTGCCAGAAGCATTATCTTCCATCAAACTGAATTAATTCAACTTCTGTAATTTGAATATTTCTATCCAACAGGCATTCAGTCATTACTGTAATCTCCTGTATTCCAAAGTTGTAAAGTTTTCAGTTTTAAGATTAAGTTTCTTTTGAAAAGAGAGGAATAGAAGGATTTCTTAAGCATCACCCCAAGTATAGATGATATATCTGTGCAGTCAGTAGGTGTGAGCAGAGTAAACTGATGGCCAGAGAACATGAGAGGGAGAGCTAGTATTTACAAATTCCATGTTGAAATAAGTTCCTACTGAAAAAAGGTAAAGTGAAAGGATATGTGAAAAAAACACAAGAGAATTTATGTGAAAGGTAAGTAAAGAGATGAAGGGCAGCGGGGAGAATCTCTATTAATCCACTGATGCAACATTATATATTATGTGGCAATAAGGTAGTAGCTTTGAAAATCTTAATGTGACAAAATGGGTACCAAAATGGGCACATATTTATTCCTGGAAAGATACCATTTCCTAATGTTCACTCCTTTCTCCCACCTTGAAAAGGCTGTGTAACAGCACCCAAAAGCGGGGTTCTGACAGCTCTTAAGAGCTCAAGGAAGTTTAGGAAGTTGAAAATAGTGATGAAAATCAGTGAATGTTTTAGCAGGTTGGATGCCATTTGTCATGAAATCTTACTTGATATAGATTAGGTTCTTGGCAAACCACAAGAGTTTTAGAAAGAGAGCAGCAACTGAGAAGAGAATTTGTTTTCTATTCAGTACAACTAAGAGACTCCTAAGTGAAAAGGGTAGATAAATATGTTAATGAACTTAATTAAGACCAAAATAAATGCCATGGAAGAAATGACAGCACTTGTTAATATCTCAAAATAGGATGAAGACATATTCTGAAATCTTAAAATAGGAATCCACCAAGAAAAGCCCTTGCTTTCCAACTCTAGAGCAAGTGCAGGAATGTGTGCAGCAAGGAATACTACAGCTCAGCTGGCCTATCTGCTTCATTCTTTGTGCAGGCACAGCCTCAAATGGGAGCTGAATGGATGGTGGCCACACGAGTGCCAGAGCCCATGTAGAAATTCTGTGCCCAGTCCTGTACAGCCCAACATATGGTGGCAGGTGAACAGTGGAACAAAGAAAGCTCACGGTTTGTGAGACAAATCTTTCCTTTCATTACAGGCCAAATATCTTTCTGTTCTCCTGAGGATGTCCAAGTGCTCCTGTACCACATGTCTGCCCCAGCACAGCAACAGATCTTTCCTGCCTATTCCTCTCCAAAGTCACTGAGCACTCATGTCCTCCAGCCACTTTGGAATCTAAGATGTAACACTTTGTTTGAGGCTGAAAAATCAAATTATTCAGCATACTCCTGGAAGTTTAAAAGGTGTCTTGGTAATTCAATGTTACCACTAGCTATTACCATGGGCTTCTTTCCCTGTGTATCTGTTGAAGGTGGGGGGGGGGGGATTTTTCCCCCACTCTGCTGCTAGGCAACCAACGACCCAGTATTTAAGGACTATTTACTCTTACAAAAGAGACAAAAGATTTTGGCTGGGGTGTGGCGAGGGGACGAGAGATTTGGCCACTGGTAACTCAACTCACTTGCTCGCTGGATTTGGAGGAGAGAGCAGCGAGAAAAGCTGCGACTGCAGAAAAAGCCTGGCTCTGCACTGTTTTCTCTACCTGATGGGTGAGCTTTTGTTTGGGAAAGGGGCACGGAATTCCAACCCCCTTCTCCCCTCCTGGAGGGCACATTTCTCGGCTGCGGTTTCAGCCGCTGCGGAGGGGGCCCGGCTGCCACAGCCCTGTGCCCCACCTGCCACAACTGCAGAGTTCCCGCCACCTTTTGCTGGCTAGCCCAGGTGAGCCCATCCTGCCGCTCCATTTCCCTGCTCTGAGCTCTCTGCCCAGCCCTGTCCTGCTGCACGCCATCCCTGCCCAGCCCGTCCGCCATTACCCACATGACACAGACCTGACCTCGCGCCACAGCGCCACCTGCAGCTGTGCGGGAGTCATCGCACCTGCCCTGCCCAGCCGGGAGCCAACAGCGCCCCTGCTGGCTGTGACCGTGACTGCACCAAACGGGAACGTGCCTGTTTGGTGCAGGCCCAGAAGATGCCCAGGGACATCTGCCACCGTGTTTTTGGTTTTGTTTGTTGTTACTATTGTTGTTGCTTGTTTGTCTCATTATATATACTAGTAAAGAACTGTTATTCCTTTTCCTATATCTTTGCCTGAAAGACCTTGATTCCAAAGTTAAAATAATTCGGAGGGAAGGGGGTTCACATTCCCTATTCTAAGGAAGGTGTCCACCTTCCTTAGCAGACACCTGTCTTTCAAACTGAGACAGTATCACCCTTCCTCTGGCAAATTTATTGTGCTTTATTTTGATAGGGCAGTTTCTGTATTTAAGGACCCATCACAGACTTCTGTCTCATTTGCCCTGACTAGAGACACTGAAAGAGTAACCAGCTTTAACACACACCAGCTCCACACCCCAGTGGTCTTGGATACGCTGAATTGAAGCAGGCTGTGTAAAGATGATAAAAATGAAGTACATCAAAGAAATCAGAATTGCTTCTTCATCCCTCTTGCTCACTGTGCTTGAGCCCCACACATCCACTCCAAAATGAGTTTGTGCATGTCTCACTGAACTGAATTGCTGTGTGAGTTCTTTCCAGTGTTTCACAATGAAAATAAATGGGAAGTGCATCAAATAGATTGAGGGGAAGCTGCCTGTGATCTGCAAGCATTCCTTCTGAAATCCCACTTGGCATGCTCTGAAAGGCAAACAGGAGTCGTGTAAGTTTTAAATAACCTCTTCTCTTTCTCACAACTAAAAGACACACTGCTAGTAATAGCAATCTAAAACTGGACAAATGGTTTCCATGATCTGAAATAGCCTGACAATGTACCACCTGTTCACTGCTCATTTGAGTTTTGGACAGCACTTCATGGTGCAATGTCTTCTGCTCTCAGCAAGAAGTGAGAGAAGGGGGCACAGACTCAGATTCAACAAACAACAGTGAAAACAGTTCAAATTTGAGCATCTTTCTGCAGTATCTGAGCATCTTTATTTCATACAACTCGAGAACGTTATATCTATTCCAGAAACAATCACCCACATCGCAGCCAGGACAGCAGCATGTCTCAAGCTGTAATTGTTTGTGACACCATGTCAGCTCCTGTGATGACAGGAGCATTTTGTTGCAGGCATCAAAGTAACACAGACCAGACTCTGCCAACCACACTCAAACCATGTACCTTTCTCTGCAAGGAGGTACCTTGATGTCAGTGGGGTTATTCACAAAATAAATCATAACTTGATGCAAATAAATGCGGAAGCTCACAGATCACAAACATGCCTGTAACAGACCAGCACTGTTCGCTCTGTTTTGAGGTGTTGAGCTTCCCAGGACACTCCCCTCTGCCAGAGCAGGAGAATTCGCAAATCCTTCTTTAATAATAAGCTGGTGCAAATGCAGAACCTAATTGATTAATACAAAATTCACTTTCATCTGGCATGAAGTGCAAGGGAGCAAGCAGGCACTGACAGGACACACTGCTTGGAGAGTGATGCTGTTGAGCACAGCAATTCTCTGTGTCTGCTTTCCTGAGACTTATAGCACTTACACAACCACAAGGTCATCAAAGGCATCACAACAGTCACAAAATGCTCCCAATACAAAAAAATAAATGGGAATTCCACAACTCTCCATGTGCTTTGCTTTGGCATTACATCACCAGCATGGCACATACTAACAGGCTTCCCGTTATTACATACTTACATTTGATCTTATTTTGAACCATGCAAAAATAGAAAAAGCCATTTTAACATACATATGCATGAAGACTTTCTCATTTATATCAATCACTGTTTAAAAGCATCCAGTGCTCTGATTTCTAACTTTTTTCAAATTTAATATTAACATATGCATGTATGTCTAAGAACATCAATATGTGTAGTAATTATATACATATAAACACACTTGTTATTAACACACTATTAACACATACACATCTGCATGTTCATACACATTCACATAAAAAAGTACAGAGGTATTTCGATAATTTAACAGGTTCCCTTTAATAATCACCTATATTAATGAATATATTCACAAAGAATACATACTTCTTCATTATTTACTACAGTATTTTTAAAGGCAAACGAAACCTTAATGATGCAGGATGTAATGACATGTGCTTTGATGTGAATGCAGTTTTGTTCATACTAAATAGGTAGTATATATAAAATTGCATATGCTAGGCTGATTCACCATTACCAAGACTTCTGACCTTCACATACCACTCTTCTACTCCGAAATTATTAACACAGGAGTTATAGTGACCACAACACAAATAATTAATTCCTGTAAGAAGCAAGGCTGACTGAAAAAGTGAAACTCTTCTAGGCAGTACATCTCCAAATGCCCCAAAATAAATAAAAAGTTACAACTGAAAATAATCTTAAAATGGTTTGGGAAATGCAACTTGTGGTTCAAGCCAGCCTACAACTGAAATAAAGGCAGCTCACAGAAATTATGGAAACCATGGGAAGCTTGTTACAAGACAAAAATATGAAGAAAACAAAACAAGCTTTTTGAGAGAGAAAGGAGGCAAGGTTCTTAGAACTCTGTATAATGTAGGAACAACCAATACGTAATTAAAAAGAAAGCTTGGAAGAGAAATAGTTGTTTTGCATACATACCCAAAGATAAGTGAGAGAAAAATTTCCACTAGGTGGTTTTTTATGTTACAGGAAATTATGTGCTTGTCATTATTCTGTAGGTGGGCATAGTTCATTCAGTTTGGGTGTGCTATGATGGATTAATTTCAGGCTGCTTTGCAAGTGATATTTTTATTTATTGGTTGATTAAATTGTACTGATCTGTGTACATTAATCTGGGCAAAGATATTTCTCAGGGCTCCCACCTCTAAATTCAGCACATTGAAAAATAATTGATGCCAATTAAAATGCCAAGTGTTTTGGGCATACCTTGAGACTTTTTTTAATTGCCATTTTTCTTTGGGGGAAAGGGAGAAGAGGGGCAGAGATGAGGTCAGAGAAAAAAAATAATCCTGAGAATTCCTTATTATTCTCAGTTTTGTTATTAAAAACTGGCCTCAGTCTTCAGTGAACCAGATTAAGTAATCTCAAGGTCAATGCACTACTTAGAACTTTTCTCACTGCGTCTCTCCTGCATGTCCCATCTGGTACACACAGTGCAAGGTCAATTAAAATTCTGTAAAATGAAACAGCTGTCAGCAAAATTGGCTCCCAAGTCCCTGTTCATCCTGTTGCCAGCAGAGTTTTGCTGATCATAGTAGCTGGTCTAAAAGTGGCAATGACAGTGTTTTATCACACCCCTACAGTATCACTCCTCAAGGAGCAGAAAACATGGGGCTCAGGTGGGTCCTGCCACGCTGCCCACCAGTATCCAAACAACAGATAAGCTCTTTGAAACGTAACAGGCCTGGCTGGTGGGCTGGGTAACTAATAAAAAAGGATTAACATACTTCCCTGACAAAAGGGAAAGGTTCTGCATAGTAGTGGGAGAAGGAGGTACAGAATTCAGTGGTTCACAGCAGCCCAAACCACCTCCTGGACAAATCCCAAATTACTCAGCTATGTGTCACCAGCACAGCTAGCCCCAAAAGGAGGATCTCTTTCATGTCTACCAGGCCAACCCACTCTAAGTTTCCACTCTGTAGGCAGTGGACAGTTTTGATTTTTTTCCTGTTGAAAAACCTAATAATAGCTCAGCTACCCTGGAGCCCAATGCTGTAAAGTCAACTGGCCAAGCAACAGCTGTGAAGCTCTTTTGGAGACTTTCAGACCATGGAATTGCTAAGAATGCAAATTTTATTATTAATATGGTTCTTCAAACCAGTTGCTGGCCATTTACCATGGCAATAGTTTAGAAATTTCTAGTAAATGAGATAAAAATGTTAGACACAAAAGTAATCTGTCCTTGGGGAAGATCACCACAAAACCATAGCATCAAAAATAGCTGTAACAGTGTCAGCACCCTTTTCTTTTCTCAAATTGCTCTGGCTACATTAGAAAGGGTCCCCTGGCAACTCCAGAAAAATAAGTAATTCTCCCCATCACAGGCATGCATCAAGTACAGTGAGTGGCACAACTGAGAAATCAAGATGATAGAGTACAGAAAAAAAATCGAATAACAAAACATCTTATCTCCTTGAATAAGGATTAGCTAAATCATTTAAAACAAACAGTAGAGTAAAACAAGATTTAGTCATAGAAATCAATACAAGAACACATACTCACAAGAAATGAAAAAGTAGTATTTAATTGTATCAAAAGCTGTATCAAAAGCTGTATATTACAGCTTAATGGAAAACTTTTATGAAATTTTTGCAGTTTAGCTTTTTCAAAATGGGCACATGTATCAAAGGAAGTACTTGTGAGGCACACCTGAAGGGTGGACAATGTGTGACTTAGTGGAAACAGACACAATTCTTTCAAAGAACCAAACAAGCTTCAACTTTGTCCCACTGGGTAACATTCAGACGGCATAAACTTCTTCACACTCCAGACAGCCTAAGCCTGTGCCAAGCCAATCTGCAACAATTCCCTGTAATAGTTTCTAGGTACTGGCAAAAGCTTATACTACAAAGATAAAGATAACATTCTTCAAAAAATACTTCCTGGGGGAGTTCAAAAGGCACATTTAGCATAAACAATTGTTTTTGCCTGTGACAAGATATTCAGTTTATTCCTTAACCTGATAGATAATTTACATTAAAATCACTGTCCATTCAAGCAAAAAGGAACATGTCTTAATGGAATAATATCAATTTAATTTTCACTACACTCTGATATGATAAAAGATTTTTAACTCACAGACATAACTATCTGCAATGCAAAGGATCTCCCACAATACATTTCTAACCATTACATCTCCCTTCTTTTTAACAGTTTTCCTTTAATATTCAAAATAGGTACTTCCAAACTAATTTTTTACATGACTTGCTGACAGGGAGTGAATTGAAAGACAAAATAAAGGGCATATAAGAGGATAAGACCAGAGGAGATCCTCTGTTATACACATGCAAGCACAGAAGAATAAACTTGGTATGATCAAGGTTAGGTCCAGCTTGTAGTATAGCTACAACCTTGCCCTATTCATAATTTGACTTTTGCGTTTTTGTACTTTGCCTATAAGACAGAAAGATGGTAGAAAAGCCACAGAACGTAACTGATCAGAGGTAAAAAGTAGTAGGTTACCTCCCCTTCTAAGAAAAATAACTTTTTCACCTGCTAGGTAAAGGTTGAATTTGACATCCTGTTACTGCCTTGTACAATGAAAAACAGCATCACCAAGGTGAGCAGGGAGAACTCAGCATTCATTTAGTCACTGGAGTTTTAAAAACCATGGTAAGCCGAGGACAAACACAAAGACTTGACATGATAGGAACATGACAGGTCCTTTTACTGTTTGCCATCTAATTTAATTTCTTAATTACGAGCTTGCTAAAAAAGAGCAACCAGAGCCTAAAGATACAAGAACATTCCAGCCCAAGGTACAGTTGTTTGGGGTATAGTTCCACTGTTTGCACCCTTCACCAATGGTGATGGGTATAATCATGAGTGAAGGCTGAGAGAACATCCACAAATCACTTCAGTCCACTTTTTTTCTTTTGTTCTCTCCAAAGCTATCCATTATGCTGAAACTCCCAATAATCTCCTTGTAACTCCAAATGAAATTTAAAAGCATATTTCTAGAGAGATGGGGAAGTGGGAGATTGTTTTGTTTAAGTAGCATGGGGTTTTGGCTATTTTCAAATCTACTGAAGGAACATTATAAATGTTAACCTCGTAAAAAGACCTTCTCTTCCTGACAGATGCCACACATTTCACACCATTCAGTCAGTTTAGAAACCACTCAAAAGGGTGCCAGCAATACTGTGCAACAGTTCATGCTCATAAGAGAACACTATCCAACTCTGAAAAGCAGAGGAACAGGGCAAGCCAGGATACAGCTGACCACACTGGAAATTGTCTGAGCCATTATGTTTCCCAATCTCACCTTGTAAATGCTCCATGGGATATTTAAACAATGACAAATGTCTAGGAATTTGGGGTTAATCAAAAGAAAAATCAGTTCACACATACTAGTTACAGAAGGTATAAGTGTGTTGAGGGAGAATCCCACAAGTCTGGCTTGAAGTAAGTCTCAACCCCAACACAGGCATCTGGGAGAGGAAACAGCCTGCGCTCTGGAAAAGACAGACCCAATTCATTCCAGAGGAAATGCTAGCAAAGAAAGCGGGGCAGTTAAAGGGGAAAACTGTCAACAAGTAAGTGGAAAGACCTTTCTACACTGTAAGGAAAACACAAGTTAAGAGCTCAGGAAAAGCTAGGCACAAACTAGGGCCTGACTCTCTACTACATTTTCCTCTTCATAGGGCAGAAAAATAATTCAAAAGTCATCCTAAAGAAAACTTGAGTGTATATAGCCGTCAAACAAAACACTTTTCCATCCGTCCTGATGAACACATAGAACTACTCTTAAAGCCTTTTCCCCTTCTTTCAGGAAGTTTGCATCACTGGGGTTGATCATGCAATATTTAGAGCCCTGTACACACAAACACCACCACTCTAGGAAAGCCTCCCCAAAGATTAACTCCCTGCCCAAAGCCAACCAGTATATTATTTGTATGAGCAAAAAATCCCTCCTTCTCCACAATATTCCTATGGGAGAAGTGCATGTCACAGTTCCTGGCAAAGTACGACTATTCCTGTGCTTTAAGACCCACCAAGCACTGTGATTCCTTCTTTTTCTAAGAACTACCCATCTATCATGTATGGAAACTGCTGCTTGCTGCAGAGGGTGAAAAGCTGGTGAAAAAGAGGGTGAAAAGTATGCTCCTCCTGCTGGGGAGGAGTATATATTCCCTCCTTTATTCTCTTCACCTTCATGTTCTGAAAAAAGGGATCTGTGGTGATTTCAGTACCCTAGCACTAGAGAGAGGGATAGAATTGGCAGTGACACTGTGGAGCTGGAATTGGTAGGGCTGGTCTGGCTCTCATGAGGATACCACCCTGGAGCATGGACAGTACAATGTTTAATGATGTTGGTGACCTGTACGTTCAGAATTCCACTACTTACACAGTGCTAGTGCGTTATTCTAGACACACCTATCTGGAGGTGGAATAATTTCTTTTTCAGGTCCTGTCTTCAAAATCAAACACCAGTATTCTTAATTTGTTACAGTATTAACTTCAGACAAGCATTTATTCTTGTTAATAGGGAAGAAATAGGTAAACTGGGAGGAAATATTAACTTGGATAAATCCATAAAACTACTTAATGGGTGGGGTCTAGCCTAGGTCTGACTATGAGAAAGTTTTAGCCAGGAATGTAGCATGGTCCCAGATGTGATGTCTCCCTCAATACTGCCAGTGATTCATGCTTTTTTACTGTTCTCTATATTGGGAAGCAGCTGTGGCTCACACCTGTATTTCTTGCTGTGAGGTTAACACAGAGAGTCAGGCTGATCCTGTGCACTTCAAATCTATAGATCACGATAAAATTGCACAGTGGAACTTGCCAAAAATATTAGGCTGTAATTAAAAAGGATATATAGCAGACTTCACCGAAACTTTACAGCACAAATTATTGTTCATAGATACACAGTGCTACTTTACTGACTTCCGGTACGATTCCCACCTTTTTGGCTCATGCATATTTTGCAGACACACAGATTTGTAGTATGCAGTTATCACAGTCCTGATTTTTCTCAGGTTTTCTCTGAATATGGAAAACTGCATGCATGCATATAATGTAGCATACACTCAGATGTCACCACCAAATAATACATTCCACTGAAGAACAATCCTGCAAAGTCTTTTATCCCAACTCTCCTACCCATCTTTACACACAACATGAGAGTTGACATTTTGAGCTTCTCCGATTTCTGCAGCTTTTTTTAATTTAGAAGCCTTCATATGACATAGAAGTATCAGGTCCCCATCTGACAGAGTATCAGGTTGTCTCATATCAAGTTAAACTCTCCTTCAGGCTAAGAACAAAACACCCTGACATGTTGCCACATAGAATTAGAGTGACAAATTCCCCAGATTATAAAATATCTGTTGAAAACCAGTTCCCTATCTAAGGCACAAGGGTTATGTTTCTACACCTCTTATTCTTTGCTTCTTCCTCTGCATATAAAGTACATTTCTCTGTAGTTTGGTCTCTGATACTGCAAGTTTTCATCCCCTTTCAAGCCACCCTAGCATCTCAAATTTATACGGTACTAGATTATACCTTTGAGGATTTAACTCACTTTTCCAACAAGTCTTACTTATTACAAGAGCAAATGGAAGGAAGGATAATTTTTTATAGTCAGAAGGATTTAGGGAAATACTGCGCACTCTGATGCATTAAGGTTTCTGAGAGGAGGAAAGGCACCAGGCTTGTCATTTATGTCAGTGCTCCCTATTTAAGACTAACAATTACAAAGCAATCTCTCATCTGTACAGGCCTTTTGTGAACTGACATGCAGCTCATTTGTTTAAATGATCAAATAAAGCACATTACGAGTTAATCAGTTCTAACTACCAGGAAAAGAAGAGCTCATACCTAAATTCATTTGCTGCAAGCAGATGGTTGATTGCTTTTCTGTCCCTTTATGCTGCAGTGCTGCTCCCTTAGATCCTCTCTACTAAGAGAGGGACATACCAGGAGGTCAGTTTCCTGACAAGGTCATCTGCCTTCAGAGTATGAAGAGAATTGCACAGAAAGTGGGTTGGGCTATATTTAGAGTTTGGTCCAACTCTGTGCCAAGGTCCCCCCCACTGTCTCTCTCTTGCAGCACCGTCTCAGGTTTATTCTTGCAGATTCTCAGCCCACAGAACACGAGGATAGGAAAGTCACTCTGAGCTACTGCTGGATCAAGGTTTTTTGCAATTTGCTAAAAACAAGTGGATCAGCTGTTCAGATGAGGAGTCCTTAAATCCCTCACTCTTCTAGTGTTTATCTTTTTTTCTTTAAGTGGATTTTCCCTTTTCAGTTGAATAAGGAGAGGAAACTGCCTGGGACAGAGCAAAAAGACTCTCCTGACCTAAGGTAAGGTTGATTCATTTTTGTATTGTCGTAATTACAGAGCAATTGATGACTTGGATCAGATATGCTTTCTCTGCTATACCAGTTCTGCATGTGAGCATTAAGTATATTTTTGGATGATTAAATTCTTCATGTAAAAATACCAATTCTCATTACCACTGTCTATAGGAAATGGCAAAACAAAAGGATATCAGCATGTGCAATAGAACATACACTGTCTGATTTTTACCTGTTTAAATTACTGTACAAAGCACACAGCCATGCCAATAGACTGCATCATTCTGAAAATGAGAGAAACCCAAATGTGTGGCTATATGCACATTGATTACATAAACAGGCACACATTTAGATTTCCTGAGTGATGTTTTAGCCATGTTATTTTGTACAATATGAGCGAGCATGGCATCAAGTTTGCAATATACGGCTTGCTGCAAATGGCACAGATGTAAGTAAAAAAATAATAATTACTAAATAAACACATGCTCATATCCCTTTATAGTTCTAAAGAAGTTGCTCAGCTCCAGCATACAGATATTACAGATCATACTGTATTTGGTTTCCTTTCTACTGTATGCTATACACTGGTTCAGCATTGCTTCTCCTTTTAAAAACACATATGTCTCAACAACTTTCCTCAGCACCATTTTAAACTGTCGTGATCCTTAAGGAAAAAAAAACCCTGGGCAGAATACATCATTGCATACCTGTCTGTAAGGAGATCCTAGCACACTTCAGGTCACATAGGCATCATGATACTGTAGTGTGGATCCAACATGAGGAGAATGTTGTCATGTAAAGACACTCTGGAGCCATGGATTTTGCACTGGCACACAGACTTTCTAATGCAACATAACCACAACAAGCACACAGAAATGGTAACCTGAAAAAATTGGGTAGAAAGGTCCACTTGATCCAAAGGTCCTAACACTGACGGGACAGCACCAAAAAGTTCTTCACAACATAATAACTACATAAAAGTCTTAGCAGAAGCAACTGAAGAAATGCAGATGGATTCTGGATTGAAAGTAAGCAAAGAGCAAGAGAGGTCACCAAGTCACTGGGAGTTCAGCTAAGGTGACTGGGTGAATTCCTGTACTTATTTTAGGTTGTCTTTTCTTAATATAGCTGCTAGTTAAACAATACCATGCATCAGGCTGTAAAACATTGTAAGTTAGCAGAAGTTTTATCTGCTGAAGAAACTTCTGATTTTGGTTACTCTCAACTATGTGTAAGATCATCTCATCATTCTTTGCTTTTGATTTTGCTCAGTAATTTATGCTTGGAGTTTTGAGTGTTACGTTTATCTGAAGGATGTGATAAATGCCATCTTTTTCACACAAAATACCTTCCTAGCAGTCCTAAGACTCTTTAACAAATGAAAATTATGGCAGCATGCCATGGAACCAACTTGGGCTGTGTTGCATGTGATAATTCAGATTCATCCAGAAGGTTTATATTGCGAGAACTTGAAGAAGAGGCTGTTAAAGGAGGGTTACTGAAGTATTGCAAATCCATTTATCAAATTCATCAGCAAGCAAAAGGCTTTACAGTATAAAAGCATCTAGTGCAGTCTAGGATTCAAACAATCTTTTATAAACTGTTGTTATACACTCATAGAAAAGGGGAAAAATACGTCTTTATAAGTTTAAATGTTCAGGTTTTGCCTAAAGTCATTGACTGCTTAATGAATCAACTTAGTTTTTGTGACATGTTCTCCATTTGCATGTGGGAAAATATTACTTACTCCCCCATCAATATTAAAGACATCAGGGATGCAGGGTTGGCTTTAAAAAAAGCAGTAGTGATGTGTCTGAGCTTACTAACACAGCATTCACTAAGACCCCCTGGCAGATGGACAGGAGCACTGCTGTATCACAGGGACAGACAGGGACTGGCTTGTTTTGAAGGGAGGGACATCACACCTTCCCCACAGGAGCTGAGCCTAAAATGTGTCTGTCACCCAAACTGGTGGAGGGTTTGTTGACATAGAGAGGAAAGGATGACAGCTTTTGAAAATGGCAGTATGATGATGAATACAAGCATGGCATTACCAGAAAAAGCCAGAAAGAAGCACATCTGAGTGAACAGGCCTCATATTCTAAGGCAGAAAAACCTCAATCTGCTTCTAACCTCTTTCTGGGGCCAATCCTACTTGGTAGGATCTTCCTATTCTCTCCTCATTAAACTCCATTAAAAAATTCCAGCATCATGAGCTAGCTTTGTCTTGCTAAGGTGTGATCTCCAATGGACCCAACATGTCCATCCTAGCAGAGACCACCAGGGAAAGGAAAAAAATTTTTAAAATAAACAAATAAAAAGGAGGAAGTTTATTTTTTTTTCTCCTCTCATGCAAGAAAGACTGAAACCCTTCTTTTCTACTAGGGGGGCGATGGGGCTGAAACCCACCTTCCTCCCTTGTAGTGGGAGGCATGGCCATATATGTTGAATGGCACGCCCAAGGCTGTGGAGGGGGAGGAGGAAGGGAAAGCTTGGCTGATGATGTATGTTGCCAGCTGGCCAGGCAAAGCTCCAAGGCGACATTCACACGCTCCTTGCTTTGGCATTGTCCCCCTCAGGGCCAGGGCCAGATGGGTAAATCCAAACAGCGCCAGGGGGATAAGTCCCAGCAGCAGTCAGATCCCCTACTCTACTCACTCTATTTATGTTTTGCTTTGGGGCTTTCTTCTGGTGAAACCAAACAAATAAACAACCCTGGGATTTTCCTCTCTCCCTGCCAAGCTGAACGGACAGAAACGAGGTGGGATTTTGGGGAGAGTCAAAGCATACCTCAACCGATACTGAAACAAGGACCTTGGTGTCAGATGCTACAGCACCAATGCTACACAGCTCTGCAGTCAACCTGCAGGACCCAAGACTCACCTCCATTCACCACCATCAATGCATAGCTGGTGCTGCAGCCAGCATCCAGGCAGGGACACCCAAAAGGGGATTGGAAGAGTGTGAGAAGGGTAAAGGTGGCACCTGGAGTCAGTCTGTGAGCACTTGGGTACAGCTTTGTGTGTCTACCTGCATAAGAGAGGAACACAGCATTTGGTATGAAAACAGATTGCTACAACTGCTGAAGGAGCTCTACCTTGAATCCTGAGCTGAAATTTTCTTTCAAAACCTTTAGTGACTATTGCCACAACTTCTGAATATACTTTCCAGGAAGGGATGGAAGATGATATGTCAATATCTGCTGTATAGGAAAGAAAGATACTTAAAGACATAGAAAAACCACAAAGCTATAATAAAGCAAACAGTTAATTAAACAATTATAGTAATTCTGCTAAACAGTACTTTCCCCTGAGACTTACTTGTAACAGGGACAGGGAAAGAAATCAAAGTTCATACTCACAACCAGCCACATAGCCCCAACCTTTGTCCGACCTGCTTTCACAAATCCATCTCTCAAAAATAGCAAGGAAAAAACCCAACAACACAACTTTTCCACAGGGTGCCCTGCTGCATTTTGCTCTCTGTACACCAGTGGCAGAGTTGCAGAAAAGAGTCTGCCCCAAGGTGAGGAATAGACTCATCTTCATTTTCTTTCAGTCTGATATAAGTGTTGGGACTGACAGAAAGATCTCCAACACTGGTTTTCACATTTTGCATTACAGAACATTACTTTTAACTGTAGCGAATTGACTCTTGTCTCCTTTAAAGCACATCAAAGCTTCATGCTCACAACTAAGCACAGTAAGGCACAGAACAAGAAATCCACCGCAACACTGAGGTATTGTTCGGGCCTGCACAACCACCCTGCTTGACAGCAGCAAGCGCCAGCTCCAAACTCAGGAAAACTGCAGGCAGACTGCTACACGCAGTGCCCTACTTCTCACCCAGACATCCTTGTGGTCCCACTCAGTACAACCTTCTGGGTCTCAGTCCTTACTTTGGTGATTATTCAGCACAACCCATTCACGTGAGAAGATGAAGACTGTCAACTTTAGAACAATTTCCAATGCAAATCCCACCTATACAAGGTGGCATTAAGCTATGCAGGAAGAAACAGTTAAAACTGGAATTATACAAAACTAACACAAATTTCTTATCTTCAATTACACAAGCCTAAATTCCTTCAATCACAGCAAATTCACAGTGACCACAACTGATGCTAAAATGCCACAGAAGGTAATCCAACAACACTTGAGTTCTGTCTCTAACACCAGAGAGTGAAAGTGCATACAGACAGTTGCAAAACTGTAAATTACAATTTTATATAAAATGAAACATAGTTCTGTTAGAAGAAATCCTTGAAGGTGAACTTTCCCATTTTTCACTCATGGCCAGCTTTTTAGTATACCAATCTCATCGGCAGGCATTCACTTCAACAGTGAACACTGTCCAATCCCTAGTACACAAATAACATTACAAAAAAATAAAATTCAGTATTTACAACATGGTTGTATTTTAGCATAGTCCTCATGCAGTTTTCTTAACCACTAATAATATTGCAGGTGAATATAGGAATGAAGGATAAAAAGAAAAAAATCTCTAAATGTATGTCAAATAATTTAGATACTCTCCCTAAAGAAACAACTTTAAAATCCTGTGCAAAGTATAGTAAAAATAGGCATTTTACATCATCTTGTCAGTCTTTAAGGACATTCAATTTAAATAGCAAATGAGCAGCAGCCACTCTTCCTGTCATCGCATTTTATTCTGCTAACACAACGGTTAGAGATGTCATCCAATACAAGTTGATGTTATGTCCCCTCTCACAACACCTGCCTAAAAGAGGGGGAAGGCAAGGAAGTCCCACTTGGGAAGAGACTGTACAGGATGAGGTTGTCAGTACATGAGAGAAATGAAGGGTTGAAAGGATGTGTCAGGGCTCATGTGCTTGAGCACCTGCTGTTGCTGTGCAGTTCCTCTCACTCAGCCAAGCCAAGGGATTGCACATTCCCTGCTGCACATTCACCCATGCACCAGCACCAACGCACTTAGAAGGCGAGACAATGGCTGTGATGGAGTTTCTCAACACGGACAAGTAGACACCAAGAGGTTGAAATTATATGACCATTTCTGCAACTCAAGGCTCTTGAAGGGGGAAAACAGAGCCTTTGTTCCCCCGCACACCAACTTTCATCAGATTTCCAGCTGTCTGAGGTGGACAGCACGTATTCTAGTTACAGGTTTATTGAGTCTTCCCAGAGATTGTCTCCTTATGTGGGCAAAGAATGTCACAAATCTCTGTGAGCGTAGATATTCCTCCATTTTAGACTGCCCTGTCATAAATGTACCAGGTGGGTGTCCCATCAAGTTTGCTCCTCGACACTGAAACAAAAGGAAGAAATGCCAGGCTTCATCAAACAGTGCAGGGTACAGAGTGATCACTGCAGAAGGCACAGCTAGACTCTCTCTGTTGTCCTTTCCTGTGACAAGTCACTTAAATAGAGCTGTTAACAATGAAGACATTTTTATGTTTAAAAGTGCAAAGCCATGGTATGTACTAAGCAGTTAATACTGTACCATTGTTGATGATGTACTACATAGATGAGTTGATACGCTGTGTTTCCTGTGTGTAAATGCCCAGTGCACATGGTCGGAGGAGGGAATTCTAAAGGGTTTATTTTGATGAAGTCTGGTGCATGTATGTACTTTGTTAGACTAAAGAGCTTGGGAGTGTGCATTGAGGGACTCATCTGAGAGGGACTGCTTAGCCTTTAGCAAACCACTAGCACTTCTTCCATCTCAGTTTATCTAACTGCAGAAAAACAAAATATGTAGAAATATCCCTTAATGGGATAACATATGTAAAGTTCAATGGGATTCTGGAAGTGCTATAGAACAATGTAATAGTTGTTTATTATATTCTGACAGAAAGGATATTAAATCCCTTTCTTTAACCCTTGAAAAAGCCTGAGTGTTTTTAAAAGTATTTTTGAGAATCCAAACCAGTTGCAGTCAGATCATTAATATGAAGAACAAACTTGGGGCTCACTCTGTCAGAGACACAACTCAGTATGATGTGTTTTAATTGTGAGTTACAATCTCCAGGTTCCAATATTTACATTTACCGCCACAATCAAAGGCTTCTTTGTCATGTCTTTGCTATTCAGCAGCTTCTGGGAGAGTGCCCTGATACAACACACGAGAATGATAAGGGTCAGCCTTATCCAGAGGGCTTCACTACCGCATCCAGCTCAAGGACAAACTGCTGACAGACTCTGCAAAGCCGGGGTCAGAATATACACAGTGTGGGAGAGACAGAAGCAGTGCTTTATCTAGGTCCTGAAGTCTGAACTCTGGAGACAGCCTCATAAGGCAGATGTCTTCTGGTATCCTGTACAAATTCACATGATGTGAATTCTTCCTTTGAGACCCTGGTGGGAAATGCAGTCTCTTCCTTGCTGATTTACTGCAGGACTGCTGATAGGGAAACCCGTGTGTAGCAGAACACTACCCACAGCACAACAGGGACGAGATAGGCAGCACATCTACGGAGGGAGATTTGGTGCCTTAGCCAAAGTTACAGAAACTGTGAAGTATTCCAAGTGTTACAATATGGAAAACAGCATAACCCTCACATCAGAGATACTTTGTGTCTCACTGTCTGTCTTTGGGAGCAGAAAGAATGGCTATATACAATTAATGATATCAAGCAGAGGCCAGCGTAGGAATAAAAAACCTCAAACAATACACCTAAGTACTATCATGGTAATTTTATCCTTTTTTCAAAATTATTTTTTAAACTGAACTCATTACTTAGCTCAGCAATGGTCAGGACTGGAAGGCTACACCAGGACTGTAATGAAGGTATAACCCTACAGAACAATTTTGATTATAGTGAAGGTTTCAGCTGACTACATTTTAATTAATCCGAGTACTACAGCACTCTGAATCCCCAGATATCCCAGATCAATTTGCAGACTAACATGGCTGATTTTACAGCATATTTTAACATTGCTCTAATAAATTCTTCAACAGTTCTTTAAAGTCTCAGAGGTAATCGAACTTCTTTTCTATTTTTATTATAGAGGCTTTCAAAAGACATTTCAACTATATATTACTAAAATAATGTGGCTGTGGAATGCTAAATATAGCATCAGAAACCAAATATGTCTTCAATACTTGCATTAATTAAAAGCACAAAGACATTCCTAATTACAAATGAGGTTTTTTCATATTGATAAAGCATTTTAATTTAAAATAGGTCTCTATTATAAAAAGATAAGCCACAGTAGCACTCGGTAAAAAGCTCAGCAGTGAACTAGCATAATAATATGAGATAACAAGACAAGATAAAAGCAGGACATTCAGGTTTCAACACATGATGCAGTGTCTACATTTTCTGTATAATCCAGGCTTAAGGAAGTTGTGCTTAGAGTCTGACAAAACATGCATTTCTAATGTCTAAGAATGTCGTGGTTTGACCCTGGCCAAACACCAAGGTACCCACGGCATCTACTCACTCACTCTCCCCTGCTACAGCAGGGCAGAGGAGAGAAAATTTTTAAAAAGTTAAGACACACAGAGCTCATGAGTAGAGATAAGGACTGGGAGGTCCTTAAGAAGCTCCCAGGATGCTCCAAGGACAGAACAGGCTCCTCCTAAAGTTACAAAGTGAAATTGTATTACCTACACAAAGTCAGAGGAGGCAATGAGAAGTCAAAATAAGCCCTTAAGACACCCTTTCTCCACTCACCCCTCTCCCTCCTTCCCACCAGCAGCACAGAGGGGACAGGGCAGCACGGGGGCTGTAGGTCAGTTCACGACCAAGATTCTTCTTCCGCTGCTCAGGGAGAGAGGTCTTTTCGAAACTCTGTGAAGCCGTGGGGTCCCTCCCACGGGAGGCAGCTCTCCATGAACTCCTACAGCGTGGGTCCACTCTCATGAGCAGCAGCCTGCCCAAACCTGCTGCAATGTGAGCTCCCCCCACGGGCAGACAGTCCTCCCAAAACTGCTGCAGCGTGGGGTCCCTCGTCCACGGGGTCCAGACCTCTGAGGCCCAGCTGTTCCATTTCAGGAGCAAGGCCTCTCTCTCCACTGGACTCCTGCTGGGCTACAGCCTCCTCCAGGCATTCACCCCCTCCAGCATGGGCACCTCCTCACGGGCTGCAAGTGGATCTCTGCATCCCCCACGGACCCCATGGACAGCAGGGGGACAACCCGCTTCACCATGGCCAGGTCCGCCCCTCAGTCACGAGCCCATCTGTATGCTGTATCCCTTCTAATATGTCCTGATGTTTCATGGGCCCATCGGGTTATAAACAGCTCACCCTTTCTTTCCCAATCTAGGTCCACCTGAGCTATTCCAATCTTGGTGGCTTTATCTACATGTTCATTGTTTTGGTGTTCCAGTGGCACAACTTCTGGGCACATGCGCATCTATGTGACGTACTTTCAGATTCATGTTTTCTACCCGTGCAGCGATGTCCTGACACAATGCGGCAGCCCAGATGGGCTTACCCCTGTGCTGCCAATTACCCTTCTTCCACTGCTGCAGCCTCTGCCATAGGGCATTAGCCACCATCCAGGAGTCAGTATAGAGACAAAGAATGGGCCACTTGTCTCGCTCGGCAGTCTCTAGGGCTAGTTGAAGGGCTTTCACCTCTGCAAATTGGATTGATTCACATTCCCCTTCTGCAGCTTCAATGACTTGTCATGTGGGACTCCACACAGCAGTTTTTCACCTTTGATGGTTCCCTATCACATGGCAGGATCCATCAGCAAATAAAGAATAGCCTCTTTCATTTTCTGGTAATTCATTATATGGTGGTACTTCTTGGGCACAAGTCACCTTCCGAGGCAATGCTTCAAAATCTCTGGCTTCTGGCCAATCCAGAATCTCTTCTAGAATTCCTGGGAAATTGGGTTTTCCCATTTGGGCTCACTGTGTAATTCATGCTACCCACTTACTCCATGTAGCACTGGTTGCATGATGTGTTGACGGGATGTTTCCCTTGGACATCCAGTGTAAGATGGGCAATCGCAGTACCAAGAGGAGACATGCTTCTGCCCCCACAACTTCTGAGGCAGCTCAAATCCCCTCATAAGCTGCTAGTATCTCTTTTTCAGTTGGAGTATAGTGGGCTTCTGATCCTGTATTTCTATACAAGACAAATGAAGAACCAGATCCCAAAACAAGCACGTTTTGAGCTAATACATCATAAGATCCATAAGATTACATCATTTGGATCTTTAAATTCAGAAAGCACATACATTTTCCTGGGAATTCTTCTCTGCATCATGAATTCACCAGTCTTTTGCAACTGTATAGAAATGAAAATGTTAAACTGCCCAGTACTCTCCCTGTTTCTACTGAGACACTGCAGTCCCCAGTATCAGTCAAATGTGACCTTACCTAGCAGTAGTAGTAGGTAAGAAGTCCTCCTCCAAGAGGGATGTAAAAACCAGGAAAAGATCCAGACAGTGTGAAAGGACCGAGAAAAAAAACCCTGAAGACAGTATTCAAGCAGAAAGGGCTAAACCCAAGAGAAGGGCAGCCAGCACACACCACTGAAGCGAGAGGCAGTGGTGGCAAGAAGGGGAATGAGGGCAAGAGACGTGGAGCTCTAGTTCTGAGCCAGAACACTTCTCCTTGTTGTCATGTAGAAAATGCTTCGTTTTCTGCAAAACCCAACCCTATCCCCTTCAGGTGAGCTGCTGCACCCCCTGCTCAGTGTCTGGACAGTCATAGTTCCTTGGACCCTGCTAGAGGCATTGTCATACAGGTGTGGACACACACTTGCTCCTGACAGCTCCTACCCCTACAAAGGGGTACAAAGCCCTCCTTGCTACACCACCAGGCCAAATGCAGGCCAAATCTGCCAGCTGTTTCCTGCCGTTACCTAAATCTTTTGAGAACACAGGCACTGAAGAGGCTAGAGGCAAGAAGGAGAAGTAAATTCGCATGTCCCTTACACCAGTGCATCCATAAAGCTGACAAAACCCAACCCAACTAAAATAAAATATGAATTAGATTAGCTTTCCAGGGTGAAACTGTTCTGAGCAGGATAAAAAAGCATATATCACTTCTGTGTAGAAGCAATGAAGTAAATGTGATTTAAGAGAATGATAATAGAATTCTTTTGACAACAGGCAAGGTACAGACTTATGCTCATATCTCTAGCAAGGCATCTAGTTCAGCAATCACTATTTTCTGTTTGCTTCTGCTAACCCATCAGTACCAGAGATATTCTATTTCACAGTTGTCATTACCCCAACTAGTACAGTGGTAATTTGTTACAGTAAATAATTACAGAATTTGGTAAAGGCAATGGCATTCTCTGGAGCATGTAAAATTATTCCAGGCTGGAAACCAGTCATTTATGCCTAGCAGTAATTGTTTGGGAAAACCAGTGCTTGAAGAGCTTAGACTGAAAACCTCAAAAATTAAAAAGCATCAAATTATCACCACAGAATAGGGCACAAAACTTGACTTTTTTATTTGGAGAGGTAGTCTCTGCACAGGTTTGCAAGCCACAGTCTTTTTTCTTTTCACACTGGGAGACCAACTGAGTTATTTAGTTCAGGTTTCAGAAGAGCTTGAGCGATATATTTAATACCCACTGGGTACACCACCACTTACACCATGTTCAAGCCAGCAGGGAAGGAACAGCTGCTACTGCTCTCCCTGCCTCAGGTTAAGGACCAGGACTGACACATTCCTGCACCAGGAATGTGTGAAAGCACCAGCACTCACATGCTGCAGGCTTCCAAGTACTTAGAAATCCCCTCCTAATTTTCCATTCTTCACTCATGCCGTATCTTTTAATTGCATCCAAGGATGTGGAGAGATAAATAACATGGTGCACTTTACCTCAGGTTGACCCTAAAAGCTGCTTCAAAACTACAAACTTGGACAGACCCTAGTCAGGACCTCCAAAGGGAGCCTGAAAGAGCCTGAGCCTACAAAGCCTTATTGCTCCATGGCTCTGAACAATACTCTAGCTGATAAAAAGTTGTAAAAGAGATAGGTTAAAAGCCTCCAACCAGTATACAACACAGAAAGCATTCAAGAGATTAAAGAATTCTCGACTTCCAAATTGAAAATGGGAAGCAGAAGTGACTGCAGAGGATTTTAATTCAAAGAACTGCCGCTGTTCTGGTTTGTCAGTCAAGATTTGGGTTAGCATGTATTTCATTAACCTCACTTGTAGCCTGCTATACAAGGGTGAAACAAAGTTTCTGCTTTATTCTTGTGTTCAGCTGTGGGGTCATTTTCCTAAGAGAGTTTTGATGTGTACAAAGCCAGGAGTTGGACATGATCACATGTCCGTAGTTCTTTGCTGCATTCAACACAGTCTGCACAAGGTGTGAGCAGCTCGCCTGCAGAACAAACAAGAGTCAATCCCAACTGTCTCAGATGGTTCCTCTCGCTCCTCTCAGGAAGCCCAAAGCAGGCAGCTGCTCCTTCTCCCTAGGAGTGCTTGCTGTGGCATCCCAACAGATCAGCCTCCATTCCCCATGAATCTATACATTATTAATCTTATCTGAAGCAGACAGTGCTGACGCCCAGCTTCCCCAGTGTCTGGAGGAATAGCAGCTGTTCTCAGCTCAGCCCAAGGAAACAGAAAGAATATCTGACTGTAACAAAAAGAAACATTTCTTAAGGATTCAGAATACTTCCCCTCTCCTTTTCCCTATGCACTATCAAAGCTATTGCCTGGGATTCATATGCCACTCCATCTCTGCATGCCCAGGAGTAACAGACTCCTTTCTTTATCTTCTGCTTACTAGATGACTGTGCCAGTTTCGCTCACACAAGGACCTACCTCCAACAGCCCATCCATTTGAGGTTCTTGGGATGGGTTATGCAAGGACTGTCTTTATCAGACCAACAGAAGGAGATGCCCAGATTTTGCAGCCAATGGAAGATAGGGCAGCACACCTCTCAGAGCACAGGAATGGACACTGAAGAAAACTACTGTACTCAACCATTCCTTAAAAGGTACCTCTTAGAGGTCCTTCCTGTTCTTGCTTTTAAGGTTCGACAATTTCTGTGGTCCTTTTCATCAGCTGTGGAGCATTACAGCCAAGAGATACCACACAGTTGCTAATGTTGTACATAAGAAAGTTCATTTCTACTGAAAGACAACCAAATTGAGAAAGATCTTTTAACCTTGAATTTAAGAACTGGTTCATAAGTGATCATAATCAACTGGATGGCAAATTACACCAAAACAAGGGAAGAAATGGATTTTTACTGACTTACAGAGCTTTTGAAGTCTCTAACCATCTCAGAGATATTCTCATGGCTGTGTAGATGTGGCATAGATTGGTAAAATACAAAGACACAGCTTGAGAGATACATTAACTCCCTAAAACCCAAGAGCACTAAGTACTGTACCTAATTTTGTATCAGAAGATTGTTTCTTTGACCAGTTTTGCATTTCAGGCTGCAGTCCAGCAGCGAGTTTGTTTATGAACAGTCACATTATGACACACACATCTTGCATATCTTATCCTCTCAAGGAACTCAAGTGTCTCTACTGTGTCAACATTACATGTGAGGAAGCACTATTTTTAAATTAAAACATTTCACTCTGGAGTAAAAAGTAATTTCCAAACAGTTTTTGATCCCCTAAATCAGGATCTGAGACTTTGCTAGCAAGTGGGAAAGTTTTCTACAGTTCGAAATGTTAGAGTCAAGTGATGACAGATCATTCAAGCAACTGAAATGGCTCACAAGCAGTCATTTTTACTGCAGAAAGTGACAAACCATGTTCAGGTCTAATAAAAGCACAGCGGTTGTTGTTATAAAAAGACACTAATTTGACTCACTGTTTCCCACAGGTTTACAGCACTAATAAACCCACATTTGTGTCATTAAGCTATAGAACTAATGACCAGTAAGAGTGTAGTAAGTGGTCATTAAAAGAACAGAAATGCCCCATTATATAGGTATTATTGCTGTTGTGTGTGGAGACACTGTGTGGTAGAGGAGCATTAAATTCAAAAATCATGCTCATTTTATGCAGTTGGGCTCTCCAATGAAAGATGGATTTGGATCATGTTAGTGTAATAACATGTTCTCAAGGGTTATTTTATTTTTTAAATTTATAATTATAATGAAACACTATGGCTGAATAGTATTACCCTCACCCACTCACATTGTCAAGGCAAGATGTCAAATTTACTTTTCCTAAAGCTTGTTTTTGGCAAATCAAGTAATCTGTGCTCTCAGGTACTGCTTAGAAAGCAAGATTAGCAGATTGAGCCATTTACTTCCTCAAGTATTGCACTTTTTACATTGCCATACTTGCCACATAACTTCAGCCATGGCAAACAAAACCCTGTCACAAATCTGTCTTTGACAGGGCTCTTTATGCCTCTTGGAGCAGGCTGCTGTTTTGTAGCATAAGCCTTTGTATGAAGTACTTGAAAAAATAAAGATTTCCTAGTAGAAAATTGAAACATATAATACATCCATTCTAAAATTCCACAAAGCAAACCTACCCTCATATATTTACCTGGCAAGTATGTATGAAGGTGTTTTGACTATTTATCTTTGCAACAAAGGAAGGCTGAACAAGCGTTTTTATCTGATCAAATTAGCTTTAGCCTACAGGCTTCCCCATGCTCATATCTGGGTTTTACCCTTACAGTCACCTATGCATCTCTATTAAGATAGTTTTACTAAGCCTTCATCACAAGGCAATGACAATTTGTTCCCATTAACTGATTTCCAATTAACCAGTGGTCTTAAGAATCTGATGTCTCATATACTAATGTAAAGTTGGATCCAAGATTTGCCTGTTTATACATGACAAAGCAATTTAAATATACACTAGTGAGTTTGATTTAAATCATGTAAGACACAGCATTTGTCCAAGCAAAAGCACAAGGGGAATACACTGAAAACCAAAAGAAAATAACCCCCCCAAAATGAGGCTGTTGAAAGAAAATTATGGTCACATCTCTCACGTTAGAAATGTTGACATACGAGTTCAGAGTTGCTGCCAAGGTTATGGTCATTCTGAAAATATTTGGTTGTTCAGCTTCTACCCACAATATTTCAAGAATAAAACAACATATAGTTTTGCATAGATCTGGTACTTCACATAAAATCAAACAAGTTGTTTGCTTTTTTTGTTGTCTTATTTTGTTAAAACCAGCTACCATTCTGCCTGTGTTTAGAAGAAGTCACATTTTTCAGGAGTCTTTTAATCAATCGTAGCAATTTATAAACCCATTTCAAAAATAAATATTTAGAGGTCACATAAGCAATGAACTCAGAGAACGGCTGAGATCCAAGCATTGTGTAGACGGAATGACGTGATTCTCCAGGCATTTTTCTGCCCATGTCAAAGTGCCATCAAAGAGTCTTGTGGGTTTTTTTTTAAACCATCATGACAAAAATTAAGGAAGGAAATAGAGGGACATACAAGGAACTCAGAACTGTGAAATGAGACTGGAATAATGCAAGAGGGGTCGTATCCCATCACTCAAACATAGGCCAGCAGAAGGGAAGGAATGAGACAAGAAGGAAAAACAGAGCAGCAATGGCAGCTGGGTCTTTTCTTGGAAAGAGCTTAAGAACATAATTAAAACAAAAACCAACCCTCACACTTCTCTTCAGACATAAGGTACTCTCTGCACTCTCCTCACCAGTTTGGACAGGAATTTTACCAGAAAACTGGTTTTAATTGCTCACTTGGACCCTGAGGTGCTTGAGGAACGCGCTGAGGACACAGTTGTCATGCCAGCATTAAATGTGTTGGCAAAATACGCTGCTCCACTAATTATCTTTCCTCAATCAAAAAACTTCTGGGCTGACCAAGGAAAGGGGGAAGGAGAAACAACACCTCACTGTTGATAAATTATCTGCCATTTCAGACCACTGGATGACTCTAGAAAAATGCTGCCTCTCCTCCGGTTCAAGTAAGAGCACAAGAGACTGAGGCACCTTCTGATTTTGACAGCCATGCAAAAGGTTCTTCTCTGGCCTCGCCACCAACCATGCCAGGTCTCTGTAGCAATTTGCAGCAATATCCTTCACTGGACTGTTCTGCTAAATTAGCTGCAGATGCTTTTGTAGAAAATCTTTACTTAGAAAGGAATTCCTGTGTACTTCAGAAAAAACCAACTGGAAAAGTCTGCTTCATCAGCTCTGTATCAGCCACAAAAAAATCCATGAAACCATGAAGTCAAGCACAAACACCCCTGGAGAATTCTGGAGCATCACTGTCACATCCCAATTTTACAATTTCATCCACTCAGCTGAAAAGACGTTCAAAACCAACATTTCTGGGGACAAAGAAAATCTCATTTCATTCTTCTCTCATTACTGAAGTGTGGCTGAAACCTTCTGTTCTCAGAAAAGCCAAAAATAAATAAATGCTGGTATATGCAAGGAAGTTTTAGTGTCAGAAGTGGAATTTCTCACAAGAACTTTTGAGCAGCTGAAGATACAGGAAAGAACACTACTATTTCTCTCAGCTAAAGCAATTGCTGACACAATTATATGGTCTCCCTTTAAAGTTCATTTGCACAAAGGGAGGCGAGTCTATCAGTAAATAGAGAAAATTATCAGATGCCCATAAACCTCTCATCCTACAACTACCGTACATGTGAATATCACCATGAAAGCAGATACTATACTCAAAGTGAAAGCCATCTAAGGCCTTCTGGAAAACTCGAGCTCCATTTCAGACCCTGAGATGCTGTTTCTTAACAGCATGACACGAGTCATTGTGCTGAGAGTCAGGCTGTTTCTGGGAAACACCATTGCACTTCCACGTCTGACTCTTCTGCTTTCTCTGGTTTACCTCTATATCTGAAAAGCTTGTTTGGTGCTCCAACTCATCCTATACCATGTGCTAAAACCCTAAACATTAAACCCTTAATTCTTCATTTTGGGTTTAAGTCTGAGATTGAAAATCTAATAAAACCAAGGATGCTCAAACTATGTCCTGAAACTACAAATTATAGTCCTTTTCCCAGCACTGTCTGTATTTATACTGGAAAAAATACTACAAAGTTTACCAGACAAAAAACCTACTTCTCTACAAGTAGAGTGAGATTTCAGAGGGCAGCCACTAGTCTCTAGTGAAAACAGATATGCCAGAGCACAGAACAAGTAAGATAATTTTTCCCAAATCGCATGCCAAGTTAAATGGGAACACCAGGAACAGTACGCAAATCTCACTGAGGTGGTAAAACATCTGCAAGCCCATGTGTGGCCTTTCTGCTTATTTATGGTATGTGTCTCTACATCTAGTTATTTTTCACATGCTGAATATGCAAGACTGAACTACGCTCTTCCCACACTTGGGAAGTGTTACATGTAACTGCTCGTTATTTGCATGGAGTGAATTACCACCAGAGTGGGAAACATACTTTCGAAGAGCCTCCATTCATCTAAAATCCCATGTCTTCATGCCTGCATTTACCATATTTCTCTTAGGGTTACTAGAAATATTGCCATGTTTCTCTTATTTCTGAACACTCTTTGTGGTTAAAGAGGGCAAATCCTCCCTGTCCCTAACTACTTGTAAGGTTGTTTCTCCAAGTGCCCACTGGGCTGAACTCGAGTAACATCACAAAAAAAGTCACCAAGCATCCCCTATAGTGCTGGTGACACACAGGCAGGGAAGCTCAAGCTGACAGGGAAAAGAGAAGCTGCTGCATTCCTCCTACCCCCTGCTTATTATGTGCAAGATCCCTGTTTCTCAGGACACTCTTGGTGACTCCTTGTCCCACACAGAGCCCACAATGCGGTTCCCATTGCACACCCCCTTTTCTTTGCTGCTTAGGGAAATGAGATTTATATTTGACAATGTCAAAAGACTATGTCTGTGTGTTGATCCCAGAGTTTTTGCGTTGGCACACAGGCACTAAGCCAAGGTTTGACAAAAAGCTGGAGAAAGCAAATTCCTGCAAGCTCTTACAAGCTTTGTGAAAACAGGCAGGAAGGCAATTCTATAATTATCCTTGCGAAAGGCGAGACTGGCATGTGTGATCACAGAGAGAGGGGAGCATCCCAGCAAATCCCTCAACCATGGGAAAAGCTTCCACTGAGACTCACAGTCAACCACCGGACACAAATTTATAGGAAAGTAGGCATATTCAACCCCAGTGCTCAGAAAACTACTCATCTGGCTAGGCACGCAGTGCAAAACATAGTCATTTGAATTATTTATTCCATTCTTTCTTCTAAAAAATCTTTCCCAACATTGGATCAGGAGGAAGCAAACTGGTGGGTGACACATTTGCTAGCACAGCAAGGATCGTTATAAAGCGGATTTTGTATTTTCCAAATTAAACAGAAAAAAAGCCAGTGACAGGGTGTGGTAAGGGACCCTGTTTGTTTCTAAGCCTCTTTTCAAACACTTTGCATGCATGTACATTCAAATACAGAACAGCATCCACTCTGAAATAAGCACCAGGATAGAGCCGATGTATTTGTCTTGGGGTGGCTAAGTTTACTTTTTCAAGGTCTGTGTTTGAGAGCACAGATACCTATTACGAATATTTTGACAACACATCCCTGGTCAGCACTGGCTGTGACTACTTAAACAAGAGAGGAAAGGAGAAGACTGAGCCCATCATCACTCCTGTTCAAGTCCTGCCCCTTTAGTTGCCCATGCCCAGTTCAGCTGCACAAACCAGCCAGGCAATGGCTCTTTACTCAGTCTGTTTACCACTAATCCTGCTCGTGATGATCCAAGGCAGTCACAGAGAAAGAGCAAGCCACTCACCTGGGAGACCTGCAGGCAATTGTAGGAAGCAGGCAGTGACCTTTTCAGCCAGCAAAAACCACAGCAGAAGATGGTGCTTGTACAAACCTTATCATGAGACATAAAACTTCCCCGCTGGTATAATAATGCAAGGGGAAACCTTTTCCCACTGCAGTTTTCTATGTAAGTTTGTAGCCACAGTACAAAAGGATGAATGAATTTCCAGGGTAAAACAGTTGTTCCAGACCAGACATGCAATCTCTTAAAGAGTTCAGACCTGGGCAGGCACATCTTGCACACACTACCCACCACAGCAGCACCTTATGGAGGACAGGAGACTCAGACACATGGCTGCACTGCCCAGAGGGTCTCACCAGTGTGTGAGAACTGAGCTTTGACACACCTTCTCTTGAACATTCATCCCCCCAGAAACTAAACACAGTATGACAGGAGAGCTGTGGACTCCCAATAGCTCTGTCCACCGACCCTGACTGCACCAAATCTTGCTACTTAATACCACCGTCTCCTCTCTACCCCACAGGTAACCCCATGAAACTCTGAATCTTATTTTTCACAAGTAGAAATTACCAGCATTGATAGAATTCTTACATCCCTGTTTTAAAATTTATTTTAAAAAAGCTTTATGATTGCACTAAATATATCTCTATCTACTCCAACCCTCTGTGACTCAGCCTCTATCTATAAATACTTTAATGGGATTTATTCCATTTATTTTCTAGTTTCCCAGGTGGTGACACGACAGACCTTTAACCTGGTCTTGCACAATCAGCATAGGAGAGGTCAGTGCATTGGCAATAACAAAGTATCTGAGAGCCAGCAACAGGGAGGGAGAGTTCAGATATTCAACAATAATGCACTAGCACAATTGCATCCTTCCCGCCACAGACTCCATCACAAGAAAAAGCTGTAGGAGCAGATTCTTCACCGTAATCTCCTATATTGTTTTGATCTGGTTACTTTAAGCACAGTTTGATTTGCTTGCCTTCATCTGTGGCTTCAACAGAGACAGAGATCTGGAGCCTGAGGTCTAGAGAAGGGACCAAATGACCGTATGAGTCATTCACTGAAGAGTTGGACTCGATGATCCCTGTGGGTGCCTTCCAACTCAGAATATTCTGTGATGCTGAACTTTAGGCATGTCTGCCACCACCAACATGGGCACAGTGCACCTCTTCCACAGCATGCAATGGGAAAACCATTTCAGCAAAATTGCTCTGCCAGGGCTAGGTCATGATACTGTCAGCGAACATGGGCTGCTACAGGGAGCTCCTGAGCAAGTCACATCCCTGATGTGAGAAAAAGTAGGCCAGGAAGACACACGTGTGAAAAGAATGGGAGAACAGCTTTCTCCAGTAATAATGAGATTTTGAAAAGGCTGATGTTTGACATAGAGAAATGCAAGGCTGTCTCGGTTTTAGAGACAGTTCTCAGGAGGAGGCACTCCAGGATAGGGCACCTCCTCCCAAAGGGAAGAAAGGGTTTCTCCTCTTCCCTCCGCAATGAAACAAATTAACTGCAGCAGGTGAAAGTGAAAAAACCTGAACTATTTATTAACACAAAAAACTAAACTATTTGTTAACACAAAGTACAACCGGGAAAAGCAAAGAAGGGAAAAAGGAAAAGGGTGCCTGCAAGGAGCTGATAGCAGGTTTCCCCAAGATGGCACCGGGGCCACCCCACAGGCCCACCGGGGCCATTCCGCGGGCTCCCCAGGCTGGAGAGGAGGGAAGGTAGATAGGGAGACCAGGGGGAGAAAAAACCAAACAAAAAGAACCCTTTTTCCAAGCTCTCAAGGAAGAGCAGGGGGGAGAGCAGTGCTGCGGTCTCTCCGTCCGCTGTCTCTCCCCGGTCCGTTGGACCGAGCAGTTTTTACTGACTCCTGCTTTACCGGCTCCAGCCCTGCCCCCCGGGCTCATCCTAGAGGCACAGTAGCCCTGGGCATTAAGCAAACAGTTAAGGAATAAAGTGGCTTCATAATGTCACTCCAGGACAAAGGCTGAAATATCTTTTTCTAAAAAAATCCCTCCACGCATGAACTTCTCCATAGCAACATGAAACTCCTCGTGGAAAGCTCAACAAAACACTTCTCTTAGCACAGGAGAGCCTTGTTAGCTCACCAGCACATGGGAATCTATATGAAAGAAAAAAGCAGCAAAATATTTTTAAAACATCAATTTAAACACAAACAAGTTCTCCCTCCTCAGTAAGGCTACAGTGTACTTGCTGCTGTTAGCGAGGGAATGAAAGTGGTAATATTTCAGACCTATTCTTCAGCAGTGCTCTAAAAGCCCTGGCTCTGAAGCCAGCCTGCCAATCAGCCACCTTGCTCTGTTTGCACACAAACCCAAATCGAGTAACCTGAGGAGACATTAGCAACTCAACACTCACCACAGTTTCATGCTGTGGTCTGACCAAGTGGCACAAGCTCTCAACCACAGCACGCTGTGCACACTAATCCCTGCTTGATTTTTCATGTCAGCTCCCACTGTGAATCAGCACAGAGAGCAATGGATTTTGGCTTAACAAGTGTACTCAATTGCACTTGCACTTTTTGGGCGGAGAGAGATTATCATTCCTACCTACATTACACAATGAGCCGACTGCAGTCCGTCAGCATTGTCCAAATGGTGCCTCACCAGAGCTAATGTGCAGCTAGGCGTGTCACAGCTGAGACTGCCTGAACAGCTTAGCCCTTCCCTTCGGGGAAAATATCAAAGGAGCTGATGTCATTTACACCTCACCGGTGTCAAGCAAACTTGTTGGCAGCCAACCACAAGAGTGACACTTTAAAAGAAGTGCTCAGGACATGCTTTTCATTACCACAGTCAATCCAAACACAGCATCACCGCCTCCACCTTATCCCCCTGTGCAAGACATTAAAAAGCTAAAGCAACAGCAACATGTGGATGACAAAAACATTCCACTAGGAACTGGACTCTGCTGAACACTGCACAAGAACATGAAGGTAGATATTTGTTGTATCCAGAAGTGGTTGTTCACATTAGGTTTCCTCATCTTTATACTTCTCTGAAGTTCAGGTCCAGAGTGAGGTGAGGCCCCGAGGCAATGTGGCACAGAAATGTGTGCAGCCAACATGGCACAGGGAAACAATTCCTTTGACTTGCCCATCCAGAAAGGCCAGACAGTTCGAGAGGTACCCATGGCACTTAGAGCTGGCTGATTGGAGGAGCTGTGGATGAGAGTCTGTTCCAAGCAAGGCTGCTTCTCACTCATCTAGACTGAGAGCAGGTCTTTCAAAAACTCAATAAAGAGCAAACCTTTTGGAGGCACGACTGTTCTTAATGAATGTGCCAACAAACTAATAACTCTGCCATTATGGAGGGAGTCAGTTATCTGCAGGCAAGATGCTGCACAGGATCACTTCTAAAACAAAGTCAGTTACTTCCTTCCAACCGGCATCTCAAATTTGTCAACAGTTATAAGAAAAGTATTCAAGAGAAAAAATGGGGCACCACAAGCATGGGGATTAGCTGGAAAATTAGCTGGAAAAAAATAGCTGGAAAAACCGTGTTTTTTTATTACCATTAGTATTTTTAATTGCAAATGGAGTCAGAACACATTCTCCTAGTGATGATGTAATTTAAGCAGTCTGTTATTCAGCATTGTGTTGAATCAATATTCTGTTAACTTCCATGCCAAGTTCATCCCCCTATCCCATCCCCAATATACTTGCTCCAAAAAACCCACTATATTTAATCCCAAAGTTTATAAAGCAGATAACAAAAGCTACTGCAGTCCACTCTAGAGAATTACTTGCCCAGTTCTCTTGAAATCTCTACAGAAACTCCTGCAGATATATTTAAGACTTTAGTCCCTAATGCAATGTTTTTCATATGATCTCAGGCCTGAAACTACCTAAGTTGCATCAAAACTGCTCAGACATGTTGATGCTGGCATCAGCTCAAGTTCTTTTAAAATAAGATGTACGATAAATAGAGAACAATGAAGGCACCACATGAAAAAGAATTTCAAAAGTTACTGATCAGAAGAAGCAAGATCTTGCACAGAAACATATGCAATAATTTTAAAGAGTGGCTGAGTGCCTTCTTTTCACAGACCTTCATCAGCTACTATGCTCTTCAAAGTCTTACCCTGCATGTCATACCCTTCAGCTCTGCCAAGATGCTATTGATCAAGGATGGAGATACAGGTTAACATAATCTGAGAGACATTAATATATTTGAAATTCCATCTGGTTCTCATCAAAGAAAAAAATTCTTCACCCTTACTTCTGAGTACAAGTTACCAAATGCCCCTGAGGACAAAGGCTGCCCCTCTGAAATAAGGCCTTCCCCCCACAGCAACACCACCAGCTCCAGGTAAACTATATGGGTTCTCCATGGGATCTTCACCTTTCAATAGTGGCTTTGAACCAAGAATGTTACTATTGAAGGACAAGGGCGGAAGGGCTGTTTCCCAAGATAAGTAAGCAGCAGGGCTGACCTCATCTGCTGTTCTCTAGGGCATTCCATTTAGGATCGCATGAGGCTCCTGAAACAGTATGTGAAAAACAGACATTGGGATTTTACCATTCACGGGCAGGAAGTAAACAATATTTAGCAGGAATTAAAACCACTTATTATTCAGAGAAATTTAAAAGACAACCCCCACATACAAATCATGCTGGAGTTAAAGCAGTATTTTGATCCAATGAGGAGCACAGGAGGAACAGGCCACAAGAAAATCCACACTTGTAGGGCACGCACGCACTTACGCCTGTGAAGGTATAGAGAGAAATAGAGATGCAGCTATCCAATGTTCTTCAAGAAACATAGCCACTACATTAGAAAAGTAAGAATTAGTTTGGTTCGGATCCACTCCCAGAGAAGTCCATAGAAAAAAAAAAAACTAACAACAAAACCCTCCAAAACAAACAACACATTTCAGTGGGCAGACAATCAAGCTCCTGATGAGCATTTCTGAAAATACTCCTTGTCCTACTTGCATGTTCTGCTGAGAGAAAGCTGTGCAACCTGTCGAAACATTTCAGCTTTTGTCCACTTTGAGGCCTGTCCCATTCACATGAGCCTCATCCATGAGTGTCCCCCTTAAAACATGACAGAAATCTATTCTATAAAGCATGCATTTAATTATTTTCTAGTACTGATTATTATCCTTCTGTTCTAACATGCTGCAGACATTCAGGGGAAATTAACTGGGAAATAAATGGTTTGAGAAACATCAATGATACAGAAAAAAAGCAGAAGATGAGTATGATGGGCGCAGAATTTTACGCCAATCACTGCAGCAAGCCACCTTTTTTTATTCAAATCTTATCACTTTTTTCTACTGCAATGAATTCAAAGACAAGTATCTCTTAAGCTTTAAATCACAGACACCCCAGCTGCCTGAGCTGCAGCATTAGGACCCATAGTGGAAGGCAGCTGGCATTGTTCTCAATTCATATACTCCCTGACAAGCTGACATGGAGTGCACTGCAAACAATACAAGCCCTGTATTGGCCCATTGGTCTCCTGCCACTACAACTGGTCTTGAGATCAAGTCAAACCAGAACAATGATACTGAACCAGGGGAACATTACAGAGCAATTATTTCAAGGAACAGACTTTTGCTTGGGTTAAACAGGTTTACAGTACTCTCCCATAAATATTTCTCCCTCCCCACACTCCCCACCCCAGTTTGTTGCAATTTGTTCCGAGCAGTTGAGGAATACTGAACACTCAATACTCTGACCTCAACACTCTTGTGCTTTCTTCCCTTAGAGGCAAATTAACAACTAATGAAGAAGTAATTTTAAAAGTACCATATTCAGTGCTTATGTAATGTCAGCAACTCAAAGAGCTGCATGTACTTTTTAATATACTTACCAATCACAATTCTAGAAAACTGGACATGCTACTACTCATTCTTTCACAACAGACACCAATTTTTTCCAGTACCAAAACCCCATATTTTTTAGGACCATAGAAAGAAGAAGAAAAATAAGCTTTTGGTCAATTCCATCTAACACAGCCAAAGTCTCACAGCCAGCTAATGAAAGAACATTCTCTTGATGCAGCCAAGCTGTACTACACTGATATCTGGGTATTATCCTTGCGTTGGAAACAACTGATTTATAAAGATCTGGAATTCTATTCAAAAGCTGATAGGACACAAAAACCTCAAGTGAACAGGTACACCACCAGAGCATAGAGAACCTCTCAGCTTTGAGTCCACACATTAAAAAAATGTAAACATTTACAGTAGGTTCTGCAAGATAACAGACACATGCTTCAGGGGATCCCAAGACCAACTGCTCTGGCCCCCCGGCTTTGTAATTCTACATATGACTGAAATAAACCCAGCTCAACGCAGCATTGTGAAAACTCAACATATTGAAAAGTTGCTCCATTTACACGTTCCCATGCCCTAAGAGATGGGCAGAAAACACAATAAAAATATTAGGAATTAGGTTTTAGGAACTGTGATCTCACAGATGAGAACAGAACAATTTCAATTGAAGTCAATGGACGTATACCCTCAGACATGAGATCACAACATGGCACTCAAAAAATACCTTAAATTATAAAATCCCCAGATGCAACGCCTGTGGCCAACATTTATATTAGCCACATGTGCATTACCCTGGAAGCAGCTTTTAATTATTTTTATAGTGAGATAATATTCCCTTGACAATCCTGAAGTCTAGTAGCATTTAGCAATTAAATTTCATTCTTGAGAAGACAATAGCAAACATTTGCTACTTTGAATCTATACAAGAATTAGCAATTTTTCCATTTCTTCACAATAACAGTGACTTTTCCACAATAGCATAAAAGCTACTGACAAGCTACATACAGAAATTTGAGGAGAAAACAGAGGAAAGTCTTCTCTGAGGCCAAGTGCAAACTGGAAGTTTTACACTTTGCCAGTTGCAAGAAAAATGGGAAAGAAAACACTTCATTCTGTAATAAAGTATCAGCTAACACACTTAGCAGAAGGAAACACATTCTTCAACAGCCAAATCTGACTTTCATTCAGTGAACTACAAATATATCTGCAGTTGTTTGTTAATATGGATGACCTCAAAATTTGGAACTTTCTCCCCTCCAGATGCAAAATAGCTCAAAATTATGCATTTTCACGTAAGGATCCAAGGGCCCCTCTACTGTCTGTTTCCCATAGAAGTTAATCACCAAGCACAACTGAACACAGTCAATGCTTGAGACTACGGAAACACTGTTATCCCCATATATCAATAGAAAGTTAGTCTCTTCTGTGTTTCCTAGGATGTACTGCACAGAAAATATGCTTTTTCCCTACCAAACATAGAGCTGCATTTGTTTGACTTACCAAATTTAAAAGATTAGCCAGTGATGTATTGATCTTATATTGTGAGGGATCAAGAGTGCCGGCAGGATTCTCCATGCACAGGGACACTAAAGGACAGAACTCTGGCAGTTTTCCTTCTTGGGTGACCCTTAACACTAACCCAACATAACGTGTTTACAACACTCCTGAGTACCTAGGTATAATCTAGCAGATAGCACTGTGTTTTCTGATGTTGAAGTTTGCAGACTCTGTTCTGTAGCTATTCCTCCAAATAATTTATAGGTTTGTGGGGTTTTTTTAATAACTTCACCAGGAATAGTGCGTGGTTCAATAGCTCCCCCCAGTTTTTGGCTATGTTTGTACAGTCCAGCAGAAGGAACTGCTGTAAAGTGGGCACAAATTTTTAAACTAAAAGGAAATTCGTAAGATGCTACCCTTGATTGTCTAAAGAATTCCTTCCACTGTTTTGGTATATGTGGGGGTCTATATAAACTATTCTCCATTCTCTGTTCTCCATTTGGAACCAACAGTTTCATCCCATACCAGAGATGACACTTACTTTATTGGCATGGTGGTGAGGAATGTGGAGTTACAAATCATGCAGCCATTAGGAGTATGAGACATCAAAATCTAAATAAATGGACTAAGCTTTTCTATAGCCACCGGCAAAGAAAGTGAGTATAATTATGTCGGAACAAAGCAACAGTACAGCTATTACTCAGTGCATAAGCCCTGAGCAACTCAGTTTTATTATGCAGTGTTTAATTCAGAGGAGTAAAACAGTCCCTCAATCTGAAAAACTTAATCCAAACCAAATTAAAATCCCACAGAAATGTAGTTTAGAACACATTCTTACTTAAACCACAGAAAAATGTTTGTCTTAAAAGAGACGAGGATCTATAGTTCGATGGGTTTTGTTTAACTGCTTAATTTTGAGACCAAGCCTCATTTGAATATTTCTTTCATTTAAACTACAAATGAAGAAAAATATATTCACATAGTCGATACCAATCTTGTGTACAGCTAATGTTTACTTGTAACAAGGCTGTTTCACTTTACTTGCCTTTGAACTCCAGCTCCTTAGGATGCCTTCGTAGCAAAAAAGATGGTGAAGTTTGCAGACTGACTTGACTTTACATGTAAAGAGCAGCTCCTCACAGCTGGCTCACAGTAATACCCTCTGATCACTCCTTGGCAACAGTTGTAGAGATCCATGACCTCTGCTAGTCATGAAGAAAAAAGAGTTGGGGGAAAAAAGCCTACAGGATCATGTGGTGGGTTTTTCTATCTTTCATTCAGAGGTCACAAAGAGACAGAGCTCATTATGTCTAAGACAGTACACAGCTCTGAACTGCTTGTCACACAAAACCAATAAATTGTCCTCCTCAGGAAGTAGCACTTACCTTAAAAAAATTAACTAGTAGGCTGGAAACATCGCTATGTCAGGTCTTTTAGGTCATGCAGGCAGGCAAGTGCATTCAGAGTTACGTAGATAAATGTCTCATTTATGTTTCAAAAACTCAAATTATGTGGTATTTCACAAACTTTTTCCTATTGCAACTTCTTAATTGGTTAATCCACTTAAAAGGCTCCAGGATGAAACAGTGATATTGTAAAGGAAGTAAATTGCCATTCATCCTGTTACGAAGGATGATGAAGACATGTGAGGAACACCCACAAAAGTAGTAAAGGAATGTCTACCATCTGTAATTGTACCACTCTGCATTGCTGCGTAATCTAGTATAAAACAGGTTCTTGTTTTCTCCTTAGTGTCTCACCCTGCATCTGCCAACTTTTCCCATCCTTTAGCTGGTCATGATCATTCACAACCCCCTCACACCTCAACCTTATTAGCTCAGCTAGCCTATTAGGGGTCTTTACTGTGTCTTTGACTTATACAGGAATTTTCCTCTTAGTGCAAAGAAATCCTGACCAAAGTCTTCAAATAGTGCCAATACATATGCTTCTGGCTAAATACAATAAATCTGAAAAATGAAACAAAACAGCAGTTAGATCCATTACATGTTCTTGCAGTGACTAATAATTTCTTTTGTATTTTAGAAGACTTTTAAGTGTCAACTGAAGCATGGGAAATATTTAATGTGATTTTCCAAAGCACAGTATTTCCGAAGCTCTGCCAGTCATGTAGTAGATTGAACACAGCATTATGAAGTATTCTTACATGCAACCACAGTGACTCTATGACACAGGTTATTTAAAGCCTTGTGAGATTCATTTACGATTCTAGGTAAAGCACATTTCTTAAAGTATTTCACTGCCAACTGTCTGAAGCTGTGTTTCAAAAACTACAGTGCAAATTTCACAGCCTCTAGCCCTGGCAATTCACATCCTATAAAATATTCAGACTTTTTATCTTTAGCAGAATAGCTGGGATCCCATGCTCCTGCAAGACAATTTTTATAATTTTTTCCCTAAACAATAAAAATATCACAGAAGCTGTTAGCAGGTTGGAAGAGGATCAACAAAACTAGTGTTTTATTTCCTTTCTTTCAAACTCCATGGGAAGTCTAATGATCAAAACTTAGCAAAGTGCGTTATGTATGTTGTTGTCTTAGGTTACATGGAAGGTGTAACCAAAAGTATGTATTCTATTACCATCTCCATAAGCTATTAAGAACAGGTGGGGCAATGTTCTTTGTGTTCAGCATGACTCCGCCCTGATAACACCATCTGGGGCTATCCCTGCTAATGGGCCATCAAGGTCTCCGGGAGTGACTCATAAGATTACAGCAGCCCATTGTGAGATACGCCGCCCAGAGGGGAGGAACTGAACATTCCTACCTGCATGTAAGATGAGACTCTGGAACATTGGACTACTTTTCCACTGGATTCCCAGAGGAGAGGAGCTCAAGAGCCACCACTGAACCTCCAGAGACTAACGAGACCTTTCCACAAGATCACTTCAACAAGACCACATCTATCACTCCAACGGGACTGCAGCCACCATTTTAACTGGACTGCTAGCACCACCCTAACAGGGTGGCAGGTTATAGTCTGACTTTGTCGATCTAAACCATTGTTTCTATATTATTGCCTTGTTCTAAATATTAGTAAAGAACTGTTATTCCTTTTTCCCATTTCTTTTGCTTGAGAGCCCCTTGATTTCGAAGTTATAATTCAGAAGGAAAAGGAGTCATATTCCCTATTCTAAGGGAGGTTCCTGCCTATCTTGGCAGACACCTATCTTTCAAACCAAGACAGCTGTGTAACAGGATTGTTACATCTCCTGGCTTCAAACTAAAAAGACTGTAAAACAGAACTCCTATTATGGATATTTCTTGATGTTTGGTGGTCTGTTATGCATTCCCAAAACAGATAGTAATTTTCATCCTCTTGCCATTAAGATCTCTCATTAAAAAGCATTGTTGCAACACTTCCACGAAATTACTGTAATTTAGGAATTTTTCTTTTCGAAAGAATGTAACAGAATAATTAATGTGTCTATCAATTCCATTCTCTTAGTTAATGCCAAAAATGGAAGAGATGAATCATGCACTTGCTTGCTTTGGCTACCACATTGACAAAATGTCATAGAATCATGGAATCATTTAGGTTGGAAAGGGCCTTTCTGTTGGACCCACTTTGAGCACTTCCACAATGACAGAAGCTCCATCTACTCTAGCCCACAGAGACCTGTCCAAATGGACAGCACAGACTCACAACAAACATCTGAAATAAAGTTGGGTCTTCCTAGAAGCATCTGAACTAACACTTCACTGCTGATCCACAAGAAAAGGGAAAGCAGACAAATTTGAAGCATATTTTTGTACTTATGCTGAAGCAATTCCTGGTTGAAGCTTAAAAATCTGGTTTTGATCAATGAAGTTCTCTGTATCTCTGTGCTATGTTTAAGGAAAGCCTCGCCTTTCTTTTCCTGATGATATGGCCTGAGACTTGCCCTCAGCAGAACCAATCTTTCCAAAGCTTTCCTTATTAAATGCTACATCTCTTTGGACAGTTTTTATGTACAGTAACCCAAATCTGTGGATTACAATCAGTGACCAGCAAATGGCTTTAATCTTCACCAGTGTGACTAAGAAAGGAATCCAGCCTGAGTGCCATAAACACCATAAGCCAAATCTTAGTCACATGGAATTTGATGGCAAAATTCCTACTGGTTTTGTAGAATTCAAAATTTACTTTCTAGTTACAGACACTTATCTATGAAAAAACACAGATGGAATCTGACATCAGACTTCCTCAATGTACTTATTAAGGTAAAGCTTTTTGCTACATTTTCACACAGACCTAACGAGGAAAATTTCCTTCCAAAATTAAAATTTCACACCCTTTGTTATTTCTTACGAAGTATTCCACCTTCCTGCTCTCTTGGTATTTTACAAGCAGATCTTAGCATAACACACCACATACAAAATTCATCACATATAGGAGACTTCTCTCAAAGAAAGTTAATTCACAAATTCTATGATCAGTTGAGTAGTTTTTTCTCTAAACAGCTAATTCAGTCTTTCCCCCAATAAATGTAAAGTAATATTTTAGATCTTCATGTATTACTTGAACATTATTTCTTAACTCCTCAGAGTAAATACCGGTACTTAACAAGCTTTTTAAAAAAAGCAGACCCAAAATGTCCCCCAAAATCAAAACAAAACAACCAAACCAAGAAACTCAAACAGGAAATTAAATAAGTTCCTAAAGTTCTGCACATGGTTGTACTTGCCTCAACAGCAAGCTGCAATATATGCAGCTGCAAAAAATAAATGAAAGTTAGATAATCTTGTAACCATAACTTCAGATTTTATTTTGAATAGTTATTTGCTTCCAAAAGATGCTAATATTTAATTTAGCTGTTCACTTTAGATGTTTCTTTCTATGGCTTTTCCAGCAGAAAACAGAATCCCTTGATTTTGCTTATTGGCCCTGAAAACTGGGAAATTTATTTCAAAGTCAGTCAAGCTGTCTCTGTTCCATGGAGAGACAACTAACATCAATTGTTAACACAACAAACAAACCAACTGACCACTGCTGGGTTTATCATTTCTCATATTTTAACACACTGAAGGCAAAACACTCCAGGTAGAATACGAAAAAAAAACCCAGAAGTTAACTTGCCCCAATCAAATATATTGCATGGTTTAATTTTGATACTAGTCAGCGGTAAGAGAAGTAAGCACAGAAGCGTTTCAAGTAAATTCTTAATTACGCAGGCAAACTGGGAAAAGATGACCAGAAGAGACTAAAACATAAATCAAGCTAACCATACGTAAAATTAAGTTAAAGCACACACATGGCTTATTATCCTTTGAAAAAACCCTAGTGGCCAGAAGCAGTGCAGGTTTTAAGGAGCAGTGGGCATTGTCATTAGATGAGTCCTTGCTGTGCACTTAAACCTTCTACAACCATTTGATGTACCAGAAGGTGATGGGAGCAGCTGTGGTCTTGCTAATCCAAAATCCACACAATCATCAGAGTTCAATGAGAGTCGACTAATATAACAAGGAGTTAACCCTTTAAATAAGCTATTGTAGGGCTCCTCCCCAAGTGATCTCTTATTTGCTATAAAAACAGTGTTCTAAATCCAGCTTCCATCGCTAGAATAAAAACAAATGCTGCTTCAGTTACCAAATTTAATGGTTTTAGTATCAATGTAAAAACAGGTTTCAAAATAACACTTTTCCAGAGGTCATAGCTCACAGATTCCAAGCAATCCATCATCAAAACCCTTCAAAAGTACAAGACTAATTTAACTTCAGCACCTGATAGTAGACTATTAAACAGACATGCACTAAAGGATTCTTCCATTGGAGTTTACCCAAAGCCCTCAAAAACGTGTGTTATCATAAAACAGACTTAGTCATCTCATGTGATCTCAGCAAGCAAGCATGGGTGAATTTAGCTCATATGGCAGTAAAATCAATGCTGCAGATTTACTGCTTCCTTCTAAAATAGCGATGAAAGCCATTCTTCTTCCATATTACCTCCTCCATTGAGCTCTTCAGGCTGTTGTCTTCTGCTAAAGACATAAAACTTAAGCCTTGGTCATTTATTTGCACTAAAGCATGGAAATGGATCCATCTTCTGCCACTGCTAGCTTGTTCAAATCCCAGTTTAGATAGTATCTGCCTCTTCAGATTTCTCCTTTGGTGATACCTGAGTAATTAGTTTTATTTTCTTCACACAAGCCTGCTTTTTCCATCTTTTTCCTAATTGAGCTGCCACAAGTTTTTCAAATGGAGGAAACGTCAAGCTAGAAATTGTTTTGGGGCAAGGAGCTGCTTTTAATTTTAACTTTTAAAATGCATGATATATGGGTCATCCAAATGAGCAAGATTTTAAAATTCAAAGGAAAGCAACTGTGATTAATCTATGGTTTTACAAGAGCTGTGGTGAGTAAAAACTAGCCACTAGGCAAATTCTAAGAAGCCAAATGGACTAATGATCAAGGAAAGAGGTGATGGCATCCAGCTGCAAAATAAGCACCACTTTCAGACTTCTTTTAAAAATATCTTTGGAATTTACAGTCAGATTTTATTTGCATCCTTTGCAATTAATTTCATGATGATGTCCATCAAGATATGAAAGTTGTGATACAGTGTTACCAATCCTCTTATCCAAGTATTTTGGACACTGATTACAGCATTATGAGGAACAGTCAAAACACTAAGGCACAGGGGCATGAAAAGGCTACTAAAGGCCATCCTTTCATAGGGGAATGAAGAGGCATCAATGAAGCACAATTGATGTCACTGCTTGTCAATGCTCAAAGAAGTCAGTTTGGTCATATCACTTCCTTCACTGCCGATCCATACCACTAGCTCAAGCTACTGCTGCTCACCTGGCACCATACAAAGTCTAAAAACACACATGGTTATCAATTCCTAAAAAAAATCAGTTTGTCTGTTCCTGATCTACTTGATTTTAGGTGGCTTCCTGAACAGGAAGAGGCCTGTTAGTCAGTATATGTCTATTTTATATGTATATATGTGTCCTTATTATGCATGTATGTGCACATTCATACACACACACACACACACACAGACACACATGTGGGCAATACAGATTCCTTCAGCTGCTGGGCTCACAGAGTCTGCCCACTAACTGCTTCTGGATCCCAGCGCTCCCAGCCGCTGGCACAGACCGTCACACACATATCCAGATACGTACAAAAAGTGCTCTGGCATTGACTCATCTTGATGGGTTTCAGATCCAGACCCTGTGGCTGAAGTTCTCCTTGGGCAGTTCTGGAAAGGACTCCAGATCTGCTGTCCTATCCTTTGTGTCTTTAGTTTGTTTTCTGCCTGCATATCATTATGCCCCTGTGTTCCTCTGGGCCTGTGAAGGTGGGACTTTGGTGGGCTGATGGCCCCAGTGATAGCCTGGGAGGAGCCCAGGCCAGGCTATCAGTTGGGATCCCCTGTCTGCCTTTGTCTGTGCTCACAAAATGTAGCAGATTGTCCTGTGCAAGATTGACCTGGCAACTAAAATGCCCTGTCCTGCTCCCGGATTTCTTTTCCTCTTCAATTAATTTATTTTTCTGTAATTGGTGAACATCTGCTCTTCCTACTGAGCATTTAGTATAATCTAGAAGAAGAATGAAATGCACCTGTATCAGAAGCACAAACAGAGGCACTGAGATCAGACCAAACAATCCTCACAGAGAGCATGAAAATAAATTCCAGCAAAATGCAAAGGTGAATTTTCCAAATGCCAGTCTCCCTCTCTTTAGAAGGAAATGCATTGAGCATTTGTCTGTGATTTTTTTAAACTTTTAGTTTACTATCAGGCAAAGAACTCCATAAACCTCATTCAACATTCACCCTAACTGCGAGTACCTTCAGGCTGGCCCACCCCAGAGCTCCCAAGCTGGCTTTGCCACATGGGATGCTTTCAGTTAGTGCAGCACATCCCCTTGGGAGGAGGAGTGGTGCCCAGCACAGCAGACAGGCCTCCCTGGCCCACGCAGGCAGAGCTGGGCTGGCTAACCATGGTCCTGCCAAAAGGTATTTTTGCTTTCTGACCGAGCACAGCAGGCAGCAGCCCAGTGCACTCGTGGAGAGTTGCTAAGCATTTCAAACAATTCTTTCCAAGCATGAGCAAAATTACTGCTGCTTATGTAATCTGTCTTTTGCCAAATGGGAATCTGGGAGCTCAGCTGAGCTGATGTTAGCATTTAAGTTAAGGAGCCAAAACATTTTTCATTCTGATGCTCTTTTGGCTTCCACCATTGACTACAGATTCTGCTAAAAAGTTATATCACAGTCCTAAATGCCATCTATAGCATTAGGATCAAGCAAGGTGTTTTGTTTAGGGTACAGCTGGGAAGGCAAATTTTGGGAATACAGGGACACTGAGACATACGTAGCAAAGAGCAGCAGCAGCACTTAACTGTGTAAACCCCAAGGGCCCAGGAACTGTGTGGTATCTGGTTATCCCATGTGACACTGGGTACCTGCTGACCTGTGGCTCCTAGAAAGACACAGCCCCAAGTGTCTTCAGACAACCTTCCCACCTTGTTTTTAAATTGGAAACTTATTTAACCTCTTAACTGCCAGCACATAATTGTATTGATTCACACTCAGAGTCTGTTTGTAACATATCCCTTGAAGGAGTTCTTGGTTTTTATACCACTTAGTATAAATATGTATCATGGAAAGAAGATGCATATGCCAAGAAAAGAAAACAGAAACAATTAAGAAGGATCCCCCTCAACAAAAACAGCATACTGGTTAATTGAAAGTCCATTTAATAACTTTCAGGAAATGGCAGTGATGCATATCAATTTCAAAATAATAAGCATAAAATAAACCCAGAAAGCCAACCGAGAGAAGGCTGTTATGAAAGCATTTCACAGCAGTAATAAACCCCAAATCCTGGAAAACTTTAAATGGTTCAAGACCACCCGTTCTTCTAAGGTACAAAAACTGGCTTATAAACTGCATATGAAACAAGAATAAAACAATGGCAATACTCTTCAGATTACATCTGTGATAAGAAATGGCTCAACCAAAAAGAGGATACCAACCCACCTGCCTCCCCTGTAACTTGAGTTTGGGACAATTCTTACTCTCAGTCAAGTTTCTACTAGCTTGAAAGAGAGTTGACCATATTGATGCTCAGACAAACAATGTCTCAAGTTTAGAAACTTAACTCTTGCATACATATATAGGAAAAAGTCTCCTCTGTTCATGTCATCAGACCTTAAAAGAAAACAACCCATGAGGGCATACTGCTGAAAACAGGTGTGACAGAAAACACGAGCTCCCTCTTCTGTAAATAACTTCAGTTGGCAAAGTATTTCTTTGCCCATGACTTCAAGGGATTACTTCAGTTTAGCAAGGTTTAGGAAACAGCTGAAAGCAGCAGTACCGTTTTTAACTATTTTTAATTCAGAAGCCCCTAAACACTGTCCAACAAGGAGCAAATTTAACTAAACGGACAGGTGGGTGTTTTGTATATCCCTCTCCCTTGACTGAATTTTAGATGCCCTGTGAAAAGGATATACAAGTGGTGTGGCCCCAAATCCAGCTTTTGGCCGGGTCACTGCTGTAAACTGAAAGGGTTGAATTTTTGTTATTCTCAAACCCAGCATTCTGTGGCAGCAGAAAATGCTTTTGCATTTTTCTTACGTGCACTGCTAATAAACTTGATGAACAGGTCTACCACTCTCTGATGACTCAGCATTGCTCAAATTTGTTTTGGTAGCTATGGGCTACTTCCCTTTCATTATTTCCTCCAAAGCTGATACATATTTTCAGCTATTTGAAAAAACAAAAAAAAACCCCTCTAAATAAACCCCTCCACAAGCAAACAAATAAAACAAACTAAAAAGGCAAGGCCCAAGAGATTTTTGCAAATCTGCAAAGACAAAACAGGTTTGCTTTACTTGGTCAGGCTAACTACAACACAGCAACATAAAAATTCTTGCTTTCCTCAATACTATATTGCACCTGGATACCACATATAGGGGTAACGGTAAGGGAGCCTTGTGACACTTCAGACATCTCAATCCAGTTTCCTGTGTGATAAACACTCATGTCAGCCCATAAAGCTGGTTCTCAGTGAACCAACGACAGGTGTCATCAAAGTAACAAGATCCTGTGGTAGGGAAAAACTGGGGCTCAATGCCATTGTCAGTGTGTCTTGGGCTTGACTCGTTTCTAGTTACACCAACACACTCCAAATCATGAAATTTAATTAGAAAACCTTTCAGACTTCCCTAAAATTATTTCTATAATAGCAAAAAGTAAAAGCTGGAGTATTGCGAGATTTGATTCCAATCAGTGTGATGAAAATCTCACTAAAAAAAGAGAAAACATGAGGAAAACAAAGAAGAGATGGTAGATTTCGGCTATGGCTGCTGCTGCTGTTGTTTTGCAGCACTTTATTTTAAGTTACATTCTGAAGTCTTTAAATCAATATTGGGTGCCTTCTCAGAAGATAAACTGTAGCTCAGCCAAGTTTATTGAGCTGTATAAAAAACTACTAGATTAAGCTCTCGGGTTTGTGTTTTTGTAAGATTGCAACCATGACATAATGTCTCTAACCTTAAATATTCACTAGGCCATAGAATACCCAAAATTCAAAGGCTGTATGTGGGAGCTACTGACTCTAGAACACACAAAGGTGGGCAGGTAAAACAGACTATATGACAAACAATAAAAACCAGATAGCAGTAACTCCAACAGGGGCAACTTTGGTGAGGTACGGAAAATTATTGCACATGCTATTATGCTGCAAATACAGTGCTGAAAATAAAATTCACATCTTATAACAAGACAAACAACTACAGAACATATCTGTCTTACCAGTGCCATGGCAACTGTAAAAGAAAACACACACACTGACTTGAAATAGTAGCAACTTCTTTCTGTTAAGAATATTACTTATAAGGGAACAAGTAAGAGCCGCCTGACCACATATCCATAAAAGCTGGGAATGTTTTCTGTTTCCAAAAAGTGTTTCAATGCCTTCAGTATTTTTATAAAAAAAAAAGAAAATAAACCAACAAAAAGAAACCCAACCAAACCAAACACCCCACCAAACAAAAAACCCCCCCCAAAATAAAAAACAAACAAAACCCAAAAAAACCCCCAAAACCCACCCCCCCAAAAAAAAAAAAGGTATAAAAAAAAAAGTGTGTTTGTCACTGATTTTATAGTCCACAAGTGCATAAAGCTAACAAGCTGAACAGATGCACACTTCAGGGACTTTTCCTAATCCAAACCATCCAGTTTTCACTTGCCTCAGAATGTGCTGGTAAAAACAAGCTCCCTTAACCAGACCCTGATCCCACAGGCTGATCTAACCCTTACACACAAGCATCCTACTCCTTTGTCTCACCAAAGAGACAATGACCTGCTCACACAAGTCGGCTGACAAATTCAAAAAGGAACAGCTGCATCTGCCCAGCCAGGGATTAACTGGCATTTCAGCCACGTCTGTCCACTGAACAGCTTTCACATTAGTAAGATTCACCATTTTAAAGCCATTAACTGCAGTGAGTTTTTAACAAATTCTATACACAATTGGTCAGGCCTGTAAGAAGGGTTGTACCAGGTTGACTAGAGACTCCTTCCTAAAGAAAATCTTGCACAGGATGTTTTACAGCTGTCTATCAGATATTGTCCTTTGTCACTGCTGGCAGATTTCAAAAGAGAGAGTGAAGTCCTGAGAACAGTAAACTCCTAAAAAATCTGCTGAAAAATCAATGTGGAAGAAAGGAGATTATAATCAGAGTGTGTAGGGAAAAAGACCCCAAATGTGAACTCTGCCACTCTGAGTATTATTTGATGGTACAGCCAGCACCAACACAGCTTCTGAGAGGATGTTTCAGACAATGGCTATTGCCCAGTGTTGTGTTCAATAGGGAAAACAGTGAGAAGCTGGATGTATCCAAGCAAAGAGGACACACATCTAGTCATTACCATACTTTCAAGCCATGAACAGTTTGGATTTACTTGTTTAAGCACAATATATTTTTCTATTAGCAAATGACAACATATGTATGTTCACAAGTTATCCACATCTGAGCAAAAACCCAAAGCAGAAAATCCTGCCTAGAATCAAATATCATTTACCATCTCCTACAATAAACATAACTGTAACAGACGTAATCTTACATTCTGCACTGGACGTTTAAATATTGTCCAGCAAGCAAAAATAGGAGCTAATACATACATAATATACCCCTCAGGTCTTTATTGTGACTAAGACAAAAGGCTGATTTACAAGTACTCCGTAAATTTGTGAAAACAAGATTAACATGGAAACTGTTCTGCAGCTCAGTGACCTGCTGGAACTGACTCAACACAACTACAGTGCACACAGTCCCTCCCAGTAACACAAGCCTGGGAGCCACCAAATGGGAAGGGAAAATGGCAAAACAACAGGAGTGGTTTTGCATTTAATAACCAGTAAGTTTGCTATTCTCTACCCTGTTCACTGACTTTCTAAGAGCTCCCATTTAAACATCTAAAATAACTTATTTCTCGTGACTACTTAATCCAGTTCTCCAACCTGGAAGTCCTAACAGATGCTGCTCTTTGAAGCATCCAGAACATTACTTGCATATACTTTATAAAAATGGCATTTGTTGGTAAAAGCAAAGCTTTTTAAAGCTTAGGAGAAATAGCCTTGGGGTTTTCCCCTTCTGAGAACTTGAAGTTTTATGAGTGAACCTAAAGGACTGCCAGACTTCTAATGTGACAACACATTACGAAAAAATTTCCTATGTGTTTTGCAAATTTGAAGTCAGCCACATTTCACAACTGACATCAGGGTTTTTAATATCAGCTCTAATGAAATATAATTCTCCAATGACATAACCGTGAAGTACAGCATTTTCATTTCACTAGCAGGCAACAAGGTTTTGGCCTTATTATTTCCTATGTAGAGCTAAAAGTGTTCTAGGCTCTGCACAGACACGCCTGAAGACAAAACCTTTTCCTTGTATCTGCTGTAAACACAGAGACCACAGGGTATTCAGCTTTACGGAACAGGTCACGCATTTTCACACGACTGCCATGGCCAAGTTGTACGATAGGACACAGGAGTAAGACGACAATGTAAGAAATAGTTTGCTTCACCTTCTCTACAGTTTCACTTTCACTAAATCTCTTTGGGTAGAATTGGATAGTTTCTGATGTGGGAGAATTTCACTGTTTATTGAAAAAATCCCTACAGTCAATGAAAAACATCATCACAAAACCTTGAGGGGAGCGGGGTGCAAACTGAAGGTTAAAATGATAGTCTTGTTTTTAAATCTGGTTCTTCCTGAGGTCGCAATTCCTCCAAATAAGGAGAGAGGTATTTATTTTAGAAAAGGTACATGCACAGCTCATGACAGTTTAAACACACACCAATAAAAATTGAAAAGCTCCCATTTGCAAATGACTGAACTAAGGATGTAACTGAGAAGAGCTCTCCCTTCCCTAAACCCTGAAAACCTAAGAAACAGGGATGAGAGAAAAAGCTACACTTCTCCCATCAGGGCCTACATCCCCTGATGACTGAGATGAAATCCAAGCATGGAAGACAGCAGTCAGAAGGGGAGACTTGTCTACTCAGAAGCCCCTGAGTAGCTGGTAGGAACATTTTACATAGGCACTTTTTTTTTAATTTCTCACGGGAACAAGCAACAACAATAACAATGTTGTACTCACCCCTTCACCTACACATTCTGCTCAATGCACATTTCTTCAGGTCTCCAGTGCTGTTACTTGGGAAAGAAGCTGCCTCAATTTGGCTGTTGACTGCGCATTGTGTTTTGGGACTGAGTAGCAACCCTGGCATCACCAAGTGCTCAGGGATACTGACACCCCAGGGACACCTGCACACACAGATCCAGCTCCAGTTTAAGAAGGAATTTGAAAGGGGTATCTCATGGCACAGTTCACAGTAACAAGTCTAGGCCTGACCTGCTAAAACATACACAAAAGAGGATAAGCCATACTGACAGGTACAAAGGGGATGCCTCTGCTGTGACAACATCTCCTGTCATGGCTGTCATGTGTGGAAGGCAACAGGACACAGTCTCTTTGCCACAGGGCTGATGCACAGTCAGCTTGGGTGGGAAAAAGAGTAAGAACCAGCATTCAGTACATTAAACTGAAAGGTGGAGAGAAAAGCCTCCAAAAACATAAAGTGCACATGTCTGACAAGAGTTAACAAAAAGGTTTATTTGTGGGGTTCATTTGTTGGCTTCTAGTATAAGTCTTGAGATAATACCTTGTTGAATTCATAAAATGCAAATGCAGTAGATCAGCAGCAATTTCCCCTTTGGACTGAACTCTAATCAGGGTATTGTGGTACCCATGACCTCCTCTTGCATAGTTCTGAAATCAAGTATTTTTAAATGGGGGTTTGCAGACCCTGAACTGCACCCTAAACATGGTTTGAACTCTTAGTGAACCACTGACAGCTGCACATTACTCTGTTTGAGGCTACAGCAGAAGCTGAAAAAAAATCAAGTTTGATTTTTCTACTTCGGGGGCAGGTGAGGAGAAGAATCCAAATAATGCGTTATGGTGCAGCTTGCAGTGGTGGTGGCTGTCTCTTTTGGTGCTGCAGCTCATTTCTGTACAGATAGCTACACAGGATGAAGTGTTATACTTCAGTTTCACTAGACTGTTGGCAAACATTACACTGGTCTCCAATGCTGATAGAACACAGAAGAGAAAACACAGAGCATGATTTCCCAAAAATGGGCAAAAACTTTGGTGCTCTCTGGAGGATGCTCTGGGAAGACGCAGAGGATAATTGGGGTCAGAACAGTCTTTCCCAGCTCCATGCAACCAAAAGTAAATGAACAGTAACAGAGATGTCCCCACCTCTGAGGGGCTGTGTGAAGCTTGCAGCAGACAACAGCACAGGAGGGACAAAACTGCCATGCATGTCCGCTCTCCACAAATGAGAGATCATAGTCAGGACTAACACACTTGCTGGAGGCTTTGCCTTAGAAAGGAGAAAAACAAATCCATGGAAGGATGGCACAGTTTGGCCCACTGTAAATGTTGGCATTTATAATGGAGAACAATGTCACCAGCTGCCTGTTGCAGACACTCATGGTTTGCTTTTCACAATGTCACGTAATGATCTTTGTACTGAGATTTCATACAGCATTTTCTGCTTATAGGAAATGGTCTGCTTTGACTCTAACAAATAAGCTAATGTCCCACCAATCATAATGCCATAATCAGCTACCAACATTTGTTTTAAGGCACTGCCATTTCTCTAGAGCTCTCACTTCTTTACAGAGGACAATGTAAGCCTAAAACCAACAGAATATTCTTCCTCTAAGACAACGTCCCTTGCATCAGGCACTGAAACAATAAACGGTACGGGAAGGGGAAAAAGTAGCTAAATAGTTACAAAAACTATCCAGAGCCTCTGTCTATGAACACGAAAAATACTATTTTTCACACAGTTCTAGAGTCCTAATATGTAAAGTTATACTAAAGCAGTATTAAAAACATTACATCTTCCCACCCACACAAATGAAGCTGTCCCCTCCTACCCCTCCACAGCTTCCAGCCTCAAATATCCTGGCGTAAAATGATCAGACCAAATAGGTGACTTATGTTTTTATTGGTTCCTCCAGACTATGACGACATTTCCTCAAACACTGAGCCAGGAAACTATTAATGTCTCTGAAAAAGTGGAATGGGTCAGGCTATTTCAAAGGACGTGTTTGCCAAGAGGCCTTTGTTAGAGATGTATAGGCCACTTAAGATTCAATTAATAATAACAAAAGTATTTAGCATTCACACAACATTTCTAGCTCTAAGGTATATTTTGAACATATTTGTTACATTGTGTTACAAGTATGTTCTTGTATTTCTTGTATTAGGAAACCATAACCCCTTCTGACCTTTCTGAGAATTTAAAATAAGAAGGTTAATAAGCTTGCCTAAGATTTTGTAAGTTAGTATATCCCTTCCAAGATCAGAATTGCCTACAGATCTGTATGTGCTCCTAATCTCAGGCTGTCACTGGAGAGAGAAATGAAAATAGTCCCAGCTTATCACCATTATAAAAATGGAAGACCTGGAAGATTTTCTAATTTATCTCAGCTGTGTTGGTGTGCATTTGGCAGCACAAGTCAGGTCAGGCACTTGCAGGTGGGGTCAGAGATCCCTTGAAAAAGCTCTGTGTGTTTTATATACAAGCACTAACCCAGAGCAACCAGTACTCTAAAAGGAGCATAGCACACTGCACGCAGGACAGAGAGATCCCACAGAGACTCCTCAAAGCTTTCTAATTTTCTAGCACATATTACATGTATATACCTCTTTGTTTTGGCTGCTTTGTCAGTAGGTCTGGGAAATATCAAGGGGGACACAAAGGACTTGCACAAAAGCCTTGGAAGTAATGGTGCTCCAAAGACAACACCACTCTTTCGTGGCTAGAACAATTTCACCCACAAACCCAGTTCTAATCCTGACTGCACAAGGATGTGTACAAAGGTCAGTTCCTAACACAGGAAAGCAAAGCAAATAGCACGATGCGTCTCACACAGGAGAGAGCTGAGGCATCCTAAAAAAAGTACAAGTCACTCTCTTTTTACAAAGAAACTTCGCTCATCTATCATGCCTCAAACAATCACAGTCGGGTTACACGACAAATGCTGCAGGTGAAAGTCCCACTATTGCACAGTGCCATCTCCTGGGCAAGCAAGACTGGAAAACACCCTCGTGCCTCCCTTCCCTCCTGCAGCATCCAACGTTTTAGCGGGGCCTCCCAAGCTCTGGCAGGCCAGGCATCACCTCTGTTCTCAGACGGCAGGCCACGAATTCACAGAAAGAAGAGCAGATAGTTTACAGCTCTCCACATGAAACGTGAGCTGCAGCAGACCCACTCTTGAGCGAGGCTGTACCTGCATAGGCAAGCACCACACAAACCCACAGGATTAAGTTCACTCTGGGTTGCTGGCTAATCACAAATTAGCAATCAGGGCTTCATTTCAACATCCAAACAGGAAATGGGAGTGGAGGAAGTGAAAGCTTAATAATTTCTTGCATGTTAACAAGCTACATGAGCCACTCCAATAAAAAAACTTTGCTAAGTGAACTTAAACCTAGCACACAGTCTGCACCAAAATGGTAAGCATTTATCTTTAAAACCAAGCTGTGCTTCTTGGAAAGAAAACAGATGCAGACATTTAAATCGGCATAACTTAATTTCCAGGATAAGAGGACATCAAGCCATGACCTGAAGTTGAGATCCTACTTTATTGTAATCACAAATGTTGAGATTATAACCCCCAAAAAAATCCAAGGTCATAATCCTGGCACCCCTCTTCAAACATTCAGTGAAAAAACAGGATTAGAAGGGCAACATTTTAGTTATTGCAAACTGTTAAATCCATAATGGACTCTGACAAAAGAGCAAGAAAATCAGGAATAATGTGTTAGCTCCATTTCTTTCCACTATCTTACAGGGGTACTGTACCTTTTGGCTGTGCACAACCCCATAATATTTGCCTTGCCATATACAGTTAAGTGTCAGGAAAGCTAGGAAATAAAGTCCCTGCAAGACACTGAGAACCCTAAAATGCCTAAAGGAGGCAAAGGAGCTTTAGGCCTCCATGTCAAGCACAGCAAGGAACATCTCTCCATCTTTAGGCCATGAGATCACAGCCCCTGGCAAATGGGAAAAGCCTGGCCCATTTGACACTCCTAATTTGGTACTATCTTCACAGTAGGAGGAGGAAAAACAGTTTTGTGCAACTGTTGAGCAATCCTCAAGAGTTCAAGACAGATGAAAGGCCAGTTTCTTGGTTGCCTGGAGACATTAAGACAGATTAGGGACAAAAGTAAGATGACTTAAATGGGTGGATGTAGACTGAAGTTTTGAGAGAACAAAACTGCAAGGTAGAACTTCTTTTTTATGGATGTACCCAACAAAAACAAATCTCTTGGAAGAACTCTAAGACTCTGCAGTACAGAAGGAGATTATTTCAGTGGTTTGCATGAAGAACAGAACAGAAGCAAAGGAATTTGGGAAAAAAAAACCCCGCTGTCAATATAACCACTACACAATCTCATTACCTCCCAGAGATGCAAGCAAGAACAGACATATAACACAGATAGTTACCATGGCCCACAATAAACTGGCTACAGTAAATAAGGAGCTAAAACTGTGTGGTTGCATGCTCTGCATTATGGAGTATGAAAGTGCATTTTTCCCTATTTCAGCAGTAGAGAAATGGGCACTCATAGTTCCAATGCAGCATTTACCATGAAGTGTTGCCTGCCATAAGCCACCTCAATGTAATTGTTACAACTGTGCACATAGCTGGAAATGTAGACCTTGCTGTGCTCTTGTATTATTGTTCAGAGCAACAAAGAAGGGGAAAAACTCTGTGGTGCATGAACATACGAACTTCCATCCTGGATCCTTCAGATCATTTTCACAGTAGGCACTCCCTGTTTCCAAGGTGACAGGAGGCAGAGCAGATATTTAATCAGTCTGGGCTTTATACCACCCATTAGCAAAAACTCTCTAGAAGAATTTTGAAAGCTGAAAAGCAACGACTCCATAAGACTGCTGGGCTGGTGTTGGGGTTTTTTTGTTTTGTAAGACATAATCATTGCAAGGTATTACATCTATTACTGGGAACACCAATACTCCTTCTAACGCACTCGTATTGTGACCTTGCACCCCAAGACTCATGGTATCAACTGTGTCCAAGCATTTATTTCTGTGCAGTCACTGACAAATCACTTCTTTTTTAGGATGTTTGTATCCAGGGCAACAACGCCACTTCCTATCACTACGTGATAAAGACCATGAGGACTTTGCAGGACTGCCACCTGCTCCGCTGCCAAAATGATGGCATCTGCCAGAACATTCAGGTTTCCAGCCTTTGATGCTCCAGCAGGTTAGCTGATCTTTACTTAACTTCTATAGTACCAAATGGTTTTTCTTAAGCCAGAGAGTTCCACTTTTCCTTCCCTCTGCTTACAGGGAGAGAGGTGAGTTTCCAGACAAGGTTTCTTTGGTAAGGAGTGCTGATGAGCTCATACTTCTTTAGCAGGTATCAACAATCCACTGTCAAAAAAATGGAGGAGGAACATGCTTGACAACGTGAGAGACAAATTATGATCCATGTCCTCCTTGCCCTACATAACATCCAAGGCTCACATACGCCATTCACTTAAGTATCTAAAGGAAGGTGCAGTTGTGACCAGTTTCTCTGGATCAGACACCAGGTAGCTGTTAAATAATATTGAGAATGATTTCACCATGAGATGCTTGTACTGGATCTCACCCAAAACCTTTTTATACATTGCATATATTACTGTTTTGCTGGAAATGTCATCTCAAAGTAAGAACTTTGATGAATATATGCATGAGATCATCCAGACGAGGATGTTTACAGAGGTGTGGAAACACTTGACAAAATAGATTATCTTTTTCAGTCTGTCTTCCAAAATAAAGGTTTTCTTGGATGATAAACTCAGGAGTTCTCAGAGTTTCGTTCATGGAGGGCAACTTAATGGGAGGGATATCAGGCTAGGGGCTGCATGACCAAAAAAAAAAGCAAATCAATTGTCATGACAGTGCAGAAGAGTCAAAATTTGAAAATTTGTCTGAGGGTCACATGCTTAGCAGCTTTCCAGGTCAGTCTCTGGGAACCCCTGACTCAGATGCTGAATTATTCTGAGGAATATAATTGATCCTTGTGGGGATTTTTCCTCCTCAAAGATGTATTTCTGAAAGTTTTCTTTTTTTGTGATGACTACCGGGCTCTATGTTACACAAGCAGAATAATGACAAGGCAAGAGCAGACATGCTAACCTTTCAATTTATATGGTAGCTGTAAATGCTTGTAGTAAGCTGAAAAAAAGTGAAGCAGCTCATATTATATTTAGATGGTCAAAGGCTCTTAGTACTTAAATCTTCAGTAGACTTTTGAAGTTTATTTTCATAGTCTAAAGGCTTGGGAAGGCAATGATAATTTGTAGTATTCTCTAAAATACCACTGTCATTGTGGCATTGTTGAGTAATTTGCATGATTTGGTTCCTCTGTACCGCAAACATATGCAAATAGGAAATATTTCTGCCTTGCATCACGTCTGCAAGTGAGAGATTGCCTACAGAGGGAAGAGTGATAGCTGTGGAGATAGACTGCCATAAAGGATATCAGCGTCCATTTACACCCCTTCAAGTGCAAGTGACAACTGTAAACTGTACCTAAGATTTGAGCAAACAACTGTGCCAGTTAATAATTCACTCATGGAAAAATTAAGATAAAGATTTTTGGTTTACAGGTGCTCTCCTGCACTTCAACTTTCTGTGCATATCTTCCATGGCCTCTCATTCCCAGCTGCGCATGGATTTACAAATTAAGAGACGTTAGCAACTTGTTCTCCAGTTTGCAGGGATAGCAGCAAGGCTCACACAGCTGGTATCCCTGTGTCTACTACTCACAAGGCTAAAGCTTACTTAACTTCAGGCAAATTAATGGAGAACACCTATCTTGTTCCTTTGGTACAAGCAGGTGAAATGCGGAATTCCCTTCTGACAACAGAAACTACCTGAGGAACAAACCAGGAGTCTTTCTCAGCAAACTTTCTGACTTTTAATTCAGATGTTATGAGGGAAAAAGCCACCAGTGAAATGGAGAAGTGAACAGATAAAAATCTCTGGAATTAAGTTATGCAGGGAGACCTGGCGTGAGCCTCACACTCCCCCAAGACGCAAGGGACTCCATGAGGGTGTGAGCTGCAGTCCCAAGCAAAAAATTTAATTGTCTCTATTAGTCTGGCAGACCTGACAATGAACTTCTCAAATTCTGGGCAGGGAAAGCACGTGTCGGGTCAAGCACTCCTGTCATGCTGCATCACAGGGTACTGCCCGTGGTTGGAGGACTGCGTGACAAGTGTTCTGGCATGGTCAAAGCACCCTTGTTAAAAGGTCTCCTGTCAGCAGCAGGCATGAGTGACGGGCAGAGATCTGGCTTAACTGAAGTAAACTCAATTCTGCTCCTCATCCCACAAGGTATGGCTGGTTGAGAAATCAAGGCTCATGCTTCTCCAAGGACCTGCCCTGCCTCTTTATAGGGAGAAGAAAACCCAGCTGCCTCTGTTGCAAACTGGGCATGGTCCAGGTTAAATTGTGGGGTAACATGAGGTCAAAGCCTCGTGTGATGGTCTGATGTTCACTGCATGCACTGTGCCAGGAACGGTCTGTGAGTCACACAGCTCTCAGGAAGGTGCCTAGTCCATGTGAAACAGGCCCATGAAATATCACTTTTTTTTAGTTGAGGATCAGACAGTGAGGACATATGGCAAAGTCACACAGCTGTTGTAGAGACAAAGAGTATGCCACGCAGCAAGTTTTCTATGAGACAACCAGCCAAGGAGGCTGCATCTGACCTGTGGTCTGTTTAAGAAATACAACTTCACTGTCTTCCGTGTTTTATCTTACTCTGATCATGGGTTAAGTGAGGCACTCAGCCTATTGTTCTTGCCACATGATAAGTAACTAGCTACATGTAAACAAAGCAATTAAGCTCCATGAGGAAGTGTTTGCCATTCAAAGCTGAACTAAACATTACATTTGGTTTTGGGAATCCAAATATGGGAAATTACTGACAGCTTACTATGACCATGGGATTGTTTGCTGCACTGAAAGGGCCCATGGAACACACAGCACAAATTGGAAAATCATCTTTCCTCTTATTTACCCTGACATTAACCATCTAAAGACCCTGCTGGGCTCACGGCTTGCTGCCTTTTGCCAAGTATCACCTTAGCATAACTAATTCATGATAATGGGCAGAATAGAGAAACTTCTTATGCTGGCACAGCTGGTTCTAAACCCCCGCCCTTCAGCTGCAAAACCACCAGGCTCCAGCAGCACCCCTCCAGGAAAACCCCTCTCAGTTGTTAACTCCTTAATGTATTTGGTAGTCAGACAATTCAGTAGGGAATAGCACAGCACACAAATACACACCAACTCATTATTTTCTTATTAGCTGTAGTCCTGTTGCATCTAAAAGCCCTAATCAATATCAGACAATCAACTTGCTGAACAGAATATGCACAGAGGAAGAAAGAATCCCATCCCAAATGTCTACAGGACCAGAAGACTGGATACTTTAAACCCAACACACACATACAACTCAAAAAACCCCAACTCCCCCATTGCTAATATGTGTACATATTCAGCTTTGCAGGCTGAATTTATATATTCATAGCATGTAGTAATCTTGAGACAGGGTAAAAAAAGAACCATCAAAATAAAAACAGAAAGGAAAGATTACTAAATCCATGGTGAGCTAATAAAAAAAAAAGTAAAAATGCATTCTGTCATAGCACCTATGGTAATATTCACTTTTTTTATTTTAAATGTGCACTTTGTTCCTTTGCAAAGATTAAACAGATATCCCCAGTTACAGACCTGCACTGCAGCTCTCTGCTGTGTCTGTCACTGTGGGACAGAAGCACCTGAGCTGAAGCAGGTACATGGCTGAGGGAGGAAAAGCAGGAGCTGGCTGGAAGAGGACATAATGGGGTGTGTGCTGAGCCCTGAGTCAGAGAGGTTCTAGCATATCAAGGGCAAGGACATGGCAGCTTTCAGTTCACAAAGTTTCCATTGGAAATCTGGGAGTTAAAACCACAGTCATGGTGGATTGTCTCATATCCATTAGTCACACTCTCCCAACCAACTCAGCTATGTGGTATCTATCTTAGAAACATCCCAGCCTCCTGATGAAGTTCCTAGATAAATTGTGAGTTTTGAGATACAGCTAGACAATGGTTAGAAAAACAAACTATGTCTTATTATTTACTGTAGTGCTGCAGCACACACGTCTCCATCTCTGACGAAGGGTGAAAAACGCCATTTTGCGCAACAGACTGGCAAGGACAACTGTTGGGAGGCTGAAATGGCCTGTTATGGTGGAGTTATCTAAACGACATATAGCTGTGGGACAACAGGATATAGGCTGTGCAGATGCTCTTTCCAATATATTAATGAAGAAGCACAACTTACATATATACAAACCCCCCCCCAAAAAAAAAACAAAAACAAAAAAAGAAAACTGAAAAAGAAAAACAAACAAACAAACACACCCCCCCAAAGAAAAACAAAAAAACTCTAGAAACAAACACTCTAATTTGGTTCATTTTATAAATTCAGGGGGCCAAAATAGGGGTGAGCAGGACAAAAAAAGACAAAAATAGCCTGAAATCTCTTCCTGAGAGTCACCCATCATGTGATAAATACATAACATAGTGTTGGCTTTTCTCAAATATTTATTGTGTGTATGGTTTTATTCTCTTTATATAGAAGTAGCCTTGTTATAAAGATAGAGGCATATAACCAATGTTTTAATTTCTGTTATTAACTAGATTTTTATACAGTAGTGAAATAACTAATAGAGGTAGTTTAAAAGGCTTATACTTTCACTAACCACACTGCCTGCTTGACTGGCTAACACCCAAAGAACAGCACAAAGAAGACCTGCCACTGATACCTGACTATCACCTATAACCAGATGCAAGGACCACGAAGAAAAGCCCAAACTGGAGATGATAACCAAGACTGCAAGGAACCACAGCCAAAAAACACGCATGCTCTAAAAAGGCAGGACCAAGGAGGAGCCATGCAAAACAGTTCTTGGAACATGCAAAATAGTTTTGAGAAAAGTTTGAATATGCATAAATGCTTATGAATAGGCATGAAGCTGATGCAATACAAAGAGTATTTAAGACGACTCAACTCTGTCAATGGGTCAATGGCAGGTGTGCTTCTTGGCTTAGGGCCAAGCACCCAGAGCTGTCCCTTTGCTTTATTGTTTTTGTCCCCTATTGTCCTTTATTACTCTTAAATTTCAACAGGAACATGAACTTCGTTTTTCACACATCATCATCAATATTACTGGCCAGCAGATTTTTACAACTTACCTTCTCTATTCCTTGCAAATAGTTATGGGCACACCTTCAAAGCCACCCATGTACAATGGAGGATCCCTGAGCATCCTATGTAGGAGGCAACAGTGACAGGAACACACAGGACAACAGTCAACTGTTTTTGAATCAAAAGTCTGCATCAAGTGCTGCTTTTCTGGCCCTCAGGTTTTTACTTTTTTAACCAATGAAGAAAATCCTTCATTCAGCAGAGACAAAAAGCGTTAAAGCCCCTTCTTGGGACTTATCTTAGGTTGGGATAAGTTGGGAAGGGATGCAGGCCTGGACTAGGACTTGTGTGGAGGCACACAGGGACCTGGAGAATTTGGGAGTCATCCTATGGGAAGATCAAGTTAACCCAGAAGAGACAGAAAGCTGTGAAGGGCTGGATTCCAGGGGTGAGCGGGGCTAGACCTGGGACAGGCTGTAGACAGTAGCTAATTCCTAGCCTCAGTGAAACTGGTGTGTACTGAAAGGTCCAGTTCCTCTCGCAGCCAACATAGGAACAACAGGTGAGGTCTGCATCTTTCTTGTAACAGTGTGATTGCAGTATAGGAATTCTGACTGTGAAGCATTTGAGACTGGGAAGAAAGAGGAAATCTGCTGCTAGACCCACACAGTGAGCAGACATGCCAAAGCTCAAGCTTTCATCAAATGGGCACAAGTACTTTCAGCAGGTTCTGCTTGTCCTTTGGATGCATGGAAAAGATCTATCCTTTCCAAAACAACATTTTAGAGGAAGCTATAGCAGGAGTGCAGGTCAGGATGACCTCTTCAAAATGTAAAGTGTAGTACAAACATTAGGTTTACCCTTATTCCTTACTTAAACATGGAGTTCCTTGGCCTCCTCTAACCCCTGCACCCTCTTTCATTATTTCATTCTTGTCTCTATCAACCACATGCTCTGCTCTCTTCTGCTCAGCTTTCATTCTTTCTGGCTTTCCTCCTCTTCACTAAAACAGCCTTTCCTTCTTGCATGCTATTTCCCCACTAACACAAAAAAAACCACAACACTAATCTGATTTCACATGTGTAGCACAGTTGCTTTTACTTTTGCATTCCCCACATTTTTTCTTCCACTGATACTGTTCATAAGCCCTCTGGGACAAGGCCTGTCCAAATTTGAACTGTGCTTAGCAAAGCAGCACCCAGAAAATCTTGTCTGGCCCCTCAGTATGCCCTTGACAAAGGCACTTAACAACACTGGTTGGTTAACTCACTTCTTACATAGCCACCACCCTATGCCACCTTAGTATCTGAAATTTAGGTCAACACATTTATACTGTGTCATCCCCAGTACCTGATCATCAGTACCTGATGTAATTTTCTTCAAGGTCACTTTGCAAGCCACTTTTTAAGGTGGTTGAAGAATTCTACATCAGAACCTAAGTAATAAAATAACCTGCTGTATCTGGGAAAACTCTTCCAAGGTACAGAGCAAAAGGGCTCTAACTTCCATCCCTAAGAAACATAAGGCAAAGTGCCTACCCAGCCCTTGCCTCTGCAGCTCAGAGATCTTGGGAAGTACTTGCATACCATGGTGTTGAGCATGGCAGTAAAACCTAGAAAGATCATTTAAACAAGGTAGGACCTGGACATCCTGTTTCTCATGGCACCATCCTTATAATACACAACTGCTACCAAACGTCACACTATAAATTCTCCACTGAACCCAAAATGCACTTGCCAAATTTAAGATTGTAGCTGGATTCCTGCTATGTCCTGTTTACCCATGTGCAGACATAAATGTTTACAGCAGTCACTGCTGTGATGCACACATGACCCATGGGCTGCCCTTCCCACCCCTTTGCCTGGCAGGAGCAGAGCAGGCCCTGAACATGAGGACGGGCATCTGCTTTTGCTTAGAAGGAGGTGATGACCCATGAGCACTCTGCAGATGCTGAGCTTCTCAGTCAGCTGAAACAAATCATTCCCACACTGTATGCAAACACCATGCATGGCTACAGGTACAACTTTCAACTTTTCTTCAGGTCCTGAGTACCAGATGGACCCTGTTTGTGGCTACAGAATAATTCCTTTCTCCATCCTCCATAAGTTATGACCCTTCATAACTCATTTTGTGGGGCCAATTTACTCTCTCAAATAATCATTTAAAATTTAAATGAAAAGAAAATCATGACCAAAAATGGTCCTCTCCAGTTCTCACTGCAAGCATTTCAAAGTCCATCTGTCCATTGCATTGCCACCAGTCACCTTTCCCTTTACAATGCCTGTGTGCTAGAATTCATTGTGTCATTAATGTGACAAATCTAATCATCCATTACATTAATACTCTATGTTGCATTTGGCCACAACCAACTCAACATCTTTGGAATATATTTGTTTTTCAGTGTACTTTTTATATTGAAACTTTATGACAAAAGATCTCTAAACCTATATATATCCTACCTACGAGTATCTGTAATGAGAGTCTTCAAAACTCTTCAAAATGACAACTGAAAATCTGTAACCTGTAAAGAGCTTGCAACATTTCAATTCCATGCAGAAAGTTCTTCAATTCAATGCTTCAATGCTACAATTCAATTCTGGTAAGCAAACACAGGAAATAACCATCCAAGTAAAGATACCTGCTAAGGGACTTTTTTTTTCAGTTAGCACCTTAAAGAGTACAATGATCTAACTTAAGGAGAATTCAAATAGTTAAGAATAATTTTATGACAGAACTTGAGTACAAGAGCTCCATTTCAGGTAAGCACCTGAATTCATAACTTATCCTAGACTGAAGATCTGACATATCAAGTCAGCAGCTCTGATTTCAGTGACATCTACTTCCAGCCCAAATATATACTGATATATCACTCGACAATAAAGTGAGAACACCCTTTTCAAAGCTTCTAACATCTGAAGTGCTTCTGAAGAAAGGATTTGCCATTCTAGCCAGAGCACCTCAGATGCACTTAATCTGCAAATTTCTTCTTATAAAGCCCACCATTAATAGGAGACAACTTGTAATCTACTGAACTGTCAGTAAGAGAACCAACAGTAAAAATCAAATAAGTGCTACTGTCTACCCAGTTGTTCTAGTTAATTCTTCCAGTTTTATCATCACTGTGTTTTCTTCCCTTTCTGAGTGCCTGAGAGAACCAACACACAGATGTGTTTGCCTGTTTAGCCATGCAAACACAGCAATGGCAGAGGATATGCTTGAAAATTGTCTGAACTATTTTAGGGAGAAAAAATGGATTCTTCTTCCCTTGAGTAGTCACAGCCATTACTTGTAACAGGGATATGTGAAAAACATTAAAGTAGATGTATGAACTCGATGCTATGCTGTAGTCCATTACATCTGAGGAAGTGTTGTTACAGGGAATACTAGTGAGAGTATTTTGATATGGGCCATAGGACTGGCTAACACCAGTTTCATTGCTCAATGTAGCATATTTTTCCTATTATGTAATGCTTATTGGAGGTATTATAATGATCATAGCTGAAAGCCATCAGTAAAGGCTTTCACAAGAGACCATGCAAAGAAAACTGATATAATGATAAAGAGACAGCACTTGATTGTTTTTCCTTATATGCTTTTGTAACTTTGGTGGCTGTTAAATCAGTATGCTCTCATCAGATCTCTTAACCTCACCTGCCACCTTTATGACACCATTTGTCAGACCAAATTTAGAAAACAGCTGCTGGGAGAAGGTTGCTGTCTCATCACTTGTGGAAGGTCACTAAATAAGGAGGTGATGGGGGGAGGTCTCTGTCAGGTCACTTCACATCATTACAAACTGTACAAGCTCCATTTTTCCCAGGACAAGTTCTTTCAGCATATGCAGATTCCAAAATGGTTAGAAAACAGACTAACTAGCTGCAGCAATTATGGGGAAACCTCTCAAAACATGAGACCGTATTAGGTGGCCTTTTATTGACTATGCCTAATTTAAAGTTTATATGTCATCAGGGCAGACTTGCAGAAATCCTCATGAATGCAGTGTAATCAACCTTTTATTAAAACTAGACAGACGTTTTCACCACTAAAGCCAGGATTTCATTAGGAACCTCTCTCTAGTTACTCATATTTTCAATATTTTGAATACCTCATATTTTGGGGGGAAAAAAATACTTGCATCTTGCAAAGGGAGAGTGAAAGGCAGCTCAAGTATGTTTGTGATTAAAAACAAGTTTGTAGCATTACGGGGAAAAACATCCACCAGCTGCTTAAAGCAAAGTAAACATTCAATTACAAGTCCCAGTCCATTTTGGCACCTGGTCACTCTTGATGCAGACAGATGCAGTGAAGATGGAGACAGAGCATGCAAGGTGTAGGATGAAAACATACGAAGTTGCACACTGTCCTATATAGTGGAAAAGGGATAAGACATAGAAGCACAACTATTTGCTGATAACAAGCCCATGAACTCTGGTTCCAGATGATTCCTCCCTTTCATTTTCTTCTTCAGTGCCTTCTGGGCTACTAGAAAGGCAAGTTCCTTCAAGAAGGTATCTCAGTAAGGTCATGCCAAACATCAAAGGCAGCAACAAAGATGACACACAAACAAACACGTGAAGGACATAAAAGAGGGCAAGTCTGGAGCAGCTGTCAGAATAAAAGAAGCAAGACTGAGGCTGGGCAGACAATAACAGACCAGAGAAAGAAATGCCGGCAGATTAGCATCAAGCTGAGCAGTGAAAGCAAAAAAGGAAAATTGGTTATTGCTCTCCCCTGGACCAGAAAAGCAGTCAAGCTAAGAGAAGAACTTGGTGAAAGAACACAACTGTCACTATAATATTAGCCTTGCCAAACCTTAAAGTCCTTTAAAACAGGCAAAATCAGTGTCTAAGACAACAAATGAACAGGAAGCACATGCTATTTATCTGGCAGCCGATACTGAGAAAGCATGTAGAATTAAATAACAGAATTTTGTCCTTGTATAAATGCAATCAGAGAAGTTGGAAAGGAAGAAAAAGCTGAAGATGTTGCAAGTGTAAGGTAGGATAATGCAGAGCTCCCATTGCATGTAGATCCAAAGACATGTCTAGACACACTGCAATAGCTCTGTGAGGCTCAGGTATGGGAGCAGCCCAGCTGTGACTACAGAATATAGAGCAGTTTACTAGGTCATATAAATGGATTACCTTGTTAGTAATCCATCTGGTAAGAGTGACTCTCTCACAGTAGCAAAAATATGGTGTAAGAGTGTGGGGAACTTAATGCTGTGGGGGATAAACGAGACCCTCCATTCCTATGTGATTTTTTTTAAAAGAAGAAACAGCTTCCAGTTGGGAAGAATCTGAAAACTACATCTCTTGGATTCAGTCCTTGAAGTTTGACAACAGCAGTTTTGGCTGCAAAGGATTCTGGAGTTGCTGAAAACAAGCTGAGTTACAAAATCATTCACTGATTTTCTCATTTGTCAGTCAGAAACAAATTAGGACTCAGGCCTCCAATCTAAAATCCTTGTCAGTTACTGCAACCTCTATTTTTTTCTAGGGTAAAAATTATATCCACCCAGACAATAAAACAGGATCATGATTTGAAGTCAAATTAATACCATAACAAATTCTGGATCAAAGAACTTGGGTCCTGAATTCATCTCTTCTTTCTGTTCACTCAGTCCTCCAAGCAACTACATGATGCCTAACACTGTGAGTTTAGGGGCATGGAAAGCCACTCATTGGAGCTTGTCCAGCTTCAGCTCAAGTACAAGACTAAATCTTCACATAACAGTAACTACTTCAACAAATTGAGGATATTAACTCCAACAAGGCCATGAAACAGCCATATTTATATGAAGCCCCTGATTAATGTCTTACCATGTCCAAGTGCTTTAATAAAGTCAGAAATTGAGTATGTGGACCTTCGCATCTTGGTTAATGATGCCTATGTATGAAATAGAGTTTGCATTCCACCTGCTCTACAAACCAAAACAATGTGGTCAGCCAGTACAAATTTTTGTTGTGGTGGTAGTTTAGGTAAAGCCAATATACCTCAAGAGTGAGATGAGATGAGATCAAATCCAGTTAAAGATTTTAAGAGAAAAGAGTATTAGATGTAGACAGGAGAACTAAAGATCCCCACATGACAGATATAATTTGTGCCATGAGAGAATTGATTGTCCCAGAGAAAACAATATTTTAATGAACACTGCACCCATGCTCTATGCTATTACACAGACATTCTCAGAGCTATTGGAAGACAAAACTGATGGAAGGGTGAGTCATGACTCCATATGGGCAGTGTCACAAAGTTGGTAGAAGGCTGAACCATGACCTGAATTTCACCCCCAACTTCTGTCCGACCTATGCACCTTGACAAAAAGGCAAAAACCTATATTAGAAGTGCAAGCAATACTTCAATAGATGCTTAGGCCATGGTCCGAGATACATGTGTTCTGTGAGTGAGAAAGGGAGGGAATGAAATAATCAGCCTGAGGGAACACTCCAATATTTCTTCCATGACTTTTGTATATGAAGTCTTGAAACTTTCCATTGTCTCAGGACTCCAGAAAGTTTCCATCATCTAAAAAGGAATAAAATCAGCAGCCCATGAAGATAATTATTTGGGCCTGCAGGTATTTGTGTTTTAGCGTATAATTAAAATGTTGAACTGAAGTGAATTTAAAAAATGCTGCATATTTGCATAGGCAAATATGAAATACATGGGTGAGTCTTATTTCCCAGTGTAAAAATTTGGTCTGCATAGGAATTCAGTCTCCAAACCTGAATATTTTAGAGATCTATTCAATTACGTAAGTCATACATTCTTTTCTTTTCTGTTATGGGGTCTGAAAAGCGTCAGTCAACTTTTGTGCTGTTCTACCTTGTGAGAACTACACATTGTGTTAGAAATGTGGCAGCTGAAGTCAGGAACAGCCCTTGTAGTTTAACTCTATAATCATTTAGACTGAAAGAATATTCATTTTCATCTCCTACACTGGCATTCATAGAAGTTTGTAAGGGGATCAAAATGTCCCATTAGCGTTCCCCTGAGCTGCTATAATACAACTAAAGCACAAAGTCATTAAAATTTGGTGTCAAAAAGTAGACTTTCTGTAATTTTAATTGTTTCTTAATTAGAGAAGAGACTATAGGGCATGTGTGGTTATATTACATAACAAAATAGCATTCATTTTAAAAATTGTCTAAATGCAGATTTAAACAATTAGCCAAAATACTGCCTCAAATACTATCATGCCCAATTAAATTTTAAAAAAGCTTTTAAAAGCAATCAAATGCAGCTATAGTAGGAAAGCCAAAACATTCTATTTTAGTGATGTAACAAGTCTAATCTGAACCAGGTGGATGAAACATCAATCCTAGAATGTCTTTATTCTGTGAGTTTACATAAAAAAGAGATGAGGCCAAATCCACACCTAAATTCAACAAAATAATTTTTTTAGAGAAATACAAGGGCTGAATTAATGAAAGACAATGTGGAGAGGTCAACTGATTTTGTCTCAATATATTGCTCAAATCATCAAATGCAGCTTTTTAGAACGCTGCCCAGCAAATACACTGCTCTCTTTGTCCCTCCCAATTTTTGCCAAACACTGATGTGTGAGGGCAGGACAGGGAGAGATAAAGATCCTCGAGATGAGCAGTCCCAACCACATGCATTCTGTTTTCTACTACAGCATAGTAGACTTCAATTTTTAAAATTTTATTTAATATATCACATATTATCACATATTATATATATATATAATATGCATTATTAGCAAGCATTATATCCTCACATAAATTTTCCCTGCTCGCCTCAAAATCTCTCAACGTGCATTTCCTTCTGCATTCTGTGCTTCCATTGCCCAGTTCCACTGAGCTGTGTATTGTAAGCTAGAAATTTTCTTCCTCTCATGCTCAAGGTTTCCTGTGTTTCTCCCCTGTGTTCCTGCACCTTTACCAAAATTTCGTTAACAATAAAAAAATTACAACAGATTTTTCTCCTCTTTTTCTACCCACAAAGTAAAGAGTAAAGTAAAGTAAAAAAAAATTCCTTTGCCTATTACGTGCAAGAAAAAATGACAAAAAATTAAAAGACTAGGTATTCTGCTTCTTGCATAAATGATAGCTCAACTATTGCGACCTTTGCTTCTTCTCTAGAAAGAAGTTGTAGAGAGCTTAGTTACTTTTTAGGTTTTGGTTTTTTGTTGCAGTTATTTTTTTTTTTTTTTTTTCAGAGTGAGATAGAGAAAAATCTATAGTTCCATAGTCTACCAGCAGTGTCAGGAGAGTCAGCTTGCTCCTAGGGGTTGAGAAGAACCATAGGGCAAGCAACAGCTACCAGTGACAACACATCAGCAAGCAATGAACATGCAAATGAAAGTAAAGACTGGCAAAGTTTGGAGTTTGGAGCAGTAAGAAAAGCAAAGCAAGAAACATAAATCTGGGACAGAGGACCCCAGCTGAACGGAGACAGAGACAAGTGACAATACAAAGCTATACAGCCCATGGGAGATCACCATCTCTGGGATTAAATTCCACAAAAGGTTCCAGAACACATTCAGGTTTACTCTGAAAACTTGATGGGTATATGAGAATCATGAATATGAATATGAATATATGTCTTATTGAAACAGCTCCTCATTTGATTAAACGATCAGGAAATGTAGGAATCAAATGCCTGCAACAGAAATGTCATGCTTCTCCAGCCCAAAGAACATTGCAACCTTAAAAAAAACCACCTTGGGTTGAAGACCCTGATTTTGTTCTAAATATCTGAAGAGGGGGAAAAAAAAGAGGACAGGGCTGTTACAGCAGTTGAGGTTAGAAAGCAAAGCAGATCAGTGACAGTTTTGTTCTAGTTTCAGATGTGCAGTACACAGAACTGGCTGAAAATAGCCAGGCAATGATGCCTGTTGCATTCTGGAGACTAGGATCAGGCAAAAGGTTTATGCTGGCTGCCAACATTTGAATAGTTTTGAGACGTTTCAGAAGACTACGTGACTCCAAAGACCTTTTTTGTTTTTAAACTAGTGGGTGCTTTTAATAGATGTTGAGTACAGTCACGCCTTGTTTGAGAAAAGCACTGCTTATCTCCAAATAAGTAGGATCCAGACAAAATGCTTCATGGGTTCACTGCCTCCTAATGAGACCTTTACTTAGGAGCTCTACCCATTGTGTTGAATAAATGCAACTTGAAAGTGAAGGCAGAACAACCTAACTGGTAGCAAAAGCTAAATAGTCAGGGCATGGGCGATATAAAACAGAGTGTACTCCAGGACAAAAGCAGTGCCTGAAAAACTTTTTCCTGGATTCCAAGCTGTGAATATCATCTGTCCTCAGTGTGACTGCAGCTTTGAGCAAAAGTGATGAGGAATTACTGTTTGCTCTCACTCACCTAGGCAGGCTCCTCACCACGTACAAGGGAACAGTCACAAGCACTAAGGGAAATGTGCTCATGTTTTGGTCAACAGAGCACAAGATTAACAAGATGATAACTGGTATGATTAAAAAAAACCGAACAACTCCTCCACTTCTGTGAGCAGTGACAACTGGAGGGGTACTGGATTCTAACCTGAATTGAATCAAAGCATCGGGAAAACTGATACAAGACCCAACACTTACTCCACTTTTGACACACAGTAGTCACCAGCTATCGAAATCCTTCCCTGCCTGCCCATCTCTTTTTTTTTTTTTTTTCGAAAATTGAAAATAGTGACTTGCTAGCTCTGTATCCTACAAATCCTAGCCCCTGCAAGGAAGTTTAATCATTCACAGCCACTCCCTTCACGCTGCAGTCAGTTGAAAAAGCTTTAGTTTTTAAAGGAAACTTGTGATTTTCAGAGTATTTTCTCATACTGAAGGAAGCAATTTAAATCTCTCTACTTTATTACATGCTCCAGTACACCAAGCAGTCTGAAGACAGGGAAATGGATTAGATAAATAGAAATATTTTTGTTATGACCTAATTTAAGGATCTTAAAAATAATACGGTAACTTCAAAAACTGAAAGGCATCAAAAGGCTTAAAAATATTGCAGAGACATGAGAGTGCAAGATATCTGGCAAGTATTGATAGAGTAACATTTAACTTGAATGAGAAACAGGAGACATTCAGAGACACATGGTTACCATTCACATAAATTTATTACCAGGGCATTTCTGTTACTGTAATACTCTTTATACCAGGAACCATATGCCATTGCTCAGCCTTTTATGTGCAATGTCCATTTATGTCATATTGGTGAAAATTAAAGAAAGGTTTGAATTTGGAATTTGCTGGCTGCCAGTACAACGTAAAACATCAAGGCAGTACAGCTTCTGCTCTTTGTAAAAGAAACCAACAGCCCTAGGAGAAAGCAATCTTGCAGCTTTTACAAACTTCACAGTAAGCAATAGAGGAAATGGCAATGACACAAAATCATACTTGCACCATAATACACGCAATTAACATCAGCCTAGTACATCTCAAACAACACCTTTAATAAAACTGCCTAATGTTTTTATCAAACTAATGAATGCACCGCTTCCTTCATTACCTTAAAAATTCATTTGTGCATTTGCACTAGCACTGAGACTTCATTAGCATTACTGCTTGTTCTACAGGATACCTTCAGTAAACCGCTTTCTACCACACCATCAATGGTTTTCAAAACAGATGCACATTGCCATCCCTATTGAAATTCCCTCATTAATTAATTTTACAGTATCTTCCATATTGCATTCCTCCTCACAGAAGTACTTAAGACATCACAGCAGCCTGCATAATAAAACTCCAAATTATAAATAGCAACAATTTCTCCTTATCAGGCAGTAAGTGTCTAGGACCCAAATATGGTGAAGCAATTTGTAAACTGGAGAAATAATGAGTTATAAGAAAAATTATTCCAAAACTTATCACAAACTGTTTTTCCAGCAGGTGTCTGCCTCCACCTGTACACCAAATTCACAATGTTAAGATATGATAGGAAGAACTCCTCAACCACACACTGCTCACTACCGAGTTCTTTAATTCTCACGTACAATGCCTGACCTCCTCAAACCATTCCTTGGTTTGTCCAGTTTATGGCTCCTCCTAAAATAGTTTACTTTACGAGAAGGAAAATACTATGCCTAAATCCACAGGAAATACCACTGCCCAACTGTAACCCGCATCTGTTTTATCTCTTACTCCTCCTTTAAGTTCCACTGCATGTGTCTGTATCTTACTGTCATGTCCTGTACTCCTTGTCATTGCTCTGAGCTTATTTGCACAGCCCAATACTGCACTGTAAACCCCTGAACTTACGCTTAGTTGGTTGCTGAGAGAAAAGCGTTCCCTTTTTCTATCATCAAACAACATGCCAGTGTGGTTCTTTACAATAAAGCAGGGACAGTGGAGTTCAACAAAACACAGCTCCACAGGATGCTTGGCACAGTGGACAGCACCCAGCCCAACACCTCTGAGAACTCCAGCCTGACATAGTGACAAGAAAACTACATGTTATAATGGTTCATTCCCCTTTTTTTTTTACCACAATGCAGCCAGACACAAAAGCAGCAAGGCTGCAGCTGAGGTTAAATCCAGACAAAACTCTTCACATAGGTAAAGGGAGATGGGCTTATTAAGTAAGAAACATTTTATCCTGTAAGTTCATGAAACCTGAAAAACAGAAGAGTATCGTTGCTCCAAAGAAAATCAACGTGTCTTCATGCAATACACTTCCCTGACAATCCCCTAGCTTCCCTGACAATCGCTTCATCAAGACCGTCCCTTTTCCAATATCTTTCCATTAAAAAGTTTTCTTTGAAGAATAATAGTGCATTTTACAGATGGAACAGCTTGTTTTGCTTCTTTGTTTGCTAAAAAAAACCCAAACCCAACTACAAATGCAAAAACCACCCCAAAGCAACAAAAAAGGATTTTTATTCAGAAGAAGCATTTCTGACATGAAAAAAAAAAAAAAAAAGTACCTCACGCACACAGCAGAAAGATTGTTGGCTGTCTCAGTCTGCTGGAATGCTTTACAAAATGCGTTATATCCCCATATAGAATAAGAAGTCACAGCAGTTCTTGACACTTCACCTATATTTTACAAATACCTCAGTTGAGAGGTCATGTAAATCTTGCTCTCAGTTCTTCAGTGTGCTTAGGTCTCTCTCTGTAGTATTTTTAAGGCAAATTTCAGAACACGAATTCCATTTAACCAACATAGATTATCATAGGGGAGAGGAAAGAGGAAAGCATGGATAACATTTTCTAAATTTCTTGCATGAGTTACACATTTAATTCCATGAAATTTCAATGGGATTGATAGTAAGACCAATATGACCTAAATGCTGTCCACCCAATAACCACACAGCACTCTATCCCACCCCAATAGTGACAGGCTTCCAAACGGGGCTGTACCATACTGAAATAGAATATTGGCCATAGACAATGCCTCTCACAACGTGTGTAAAGTGTAAGGGGACACAGCACTAGCTAATTCACTGGGTGCTACAGACATCACAAATGCACATAATGGCTTGTCTTACCTGTTTACTTGGGGCTTTTCACAGCCACAGTTCTATGCCTGCTCAAGGTCACAAAATAGGAAACAAACTTTTTTGCAAGTCAAAGCAGATGGAGACTTTAAAGGGTCTGTTCTCTCAATAAATACAATAATCTGAAATTGTTAAGTGAAATATTAAAAAGAAATGTTCTGTCCAGCTTTCAACATTTGTGGAGATGGCTGCTTTTTTGCCATCAGCATCTGAGCAGCTGGTAAGTGAGAATTTCAGGAAGCCTGCAATGTTGCCGTGTAAGACATTATTACCTCAAACCTTTAACAGCAGCTTAAGCACAATGTAGACCAACTTCAGCAAAGTAAAACTGCACAAGAGATTCAGGATGCGTGGTTTGGGTAGGGCAATGTTACAATTCAACACCACTTGTAACCAATCACTTGCTGCTCCTGTTTTGCAATTAATGCTATTCACACATTAACAAAGGAAAAAAAGCAATATCCTCAAGGCTTCACTGCTTTTCCTAAATGTGAGTACCCTATTGCTCTGTTATTATAAAGACATTTCTATTGGTATGGATGACAGATGGAGGATTTATAAATTACTAATTCCCCAAAGCTGCTTTAAAGCTTACATTTCACAGATTTTTTAACTCAAGTTCCGTATTTGAAGAGGGAATTAGTGTCACTGTTATGGAGATTACTGCACATTAAAGACTTACAGAATTTTGAGTCAGTGCCATCAAAGAAGAGCACTGTGCTGTATGGGAAACTGTTACTGCACTTATAAGAGCTCGTAATATGTTCAGAAATGCAACAAATCTGAAAAAAGAAATCTCTGCTCTAATTCATTATGTTCATATATTTAAAATAATGCATGCAGTGCTTTACAATTACTTGCTCTTCCATACATGTGGTGTAATTTTGACATTTAAGCAAAAAGACTGCTCTGATTTATTTGCAGATTAAGTTAGTGCAATGTTTTTGCACTAAATGCTCAGCTGCTCTGTCCAACAGACCAAATCATGACATTTGTTCATATATGGTTATTCTCAGTTAAAAGCACTCTCCATCTGCCTGGAGGTTTATTAATAACTCATCACCATGGTATCACAGCATCTTAAGGAAAATAAAACAGAGATAGTTGCTAGGTTCTCTAGCCTCTAGGGATAAAAGGGAATACTTCTTGAGGAAGACTAGGAGAAACTATTTTGGTCCATTTACTTATCACCCTCGAGAGGGAGGCTAAACCAAGAGATGGCTGTCATACTGTTTTCTGAAACCTGCAAGTATTGCGGCCATCACTCAGACATGTCACCCGTGATACAATTCTCTGCACCAACACATTAAAAACAAGCATGCAGAAATCCAAACTGTGGTGGAAACCTAAGGAAAAAGGGATTGGGGTGAAGGAAAGCATAGATTTCTGCAGCACTCCCATTTAACCCTCAAAAGGACTCTGCAACCACATCACTGTTGCCCCCAATCACATTAACCACGCTAAGCTGTTTGCTAACATGCACTGAGCTCTGTCCTGGAGAAGCGGCTCCAGCATCAGCACATGGCACAGACCTGCCCTCACTGAGCCCCACAGTGCTGTGCTGTAAATGCATCTGACATCAGTGGGGAGAAACAGGGAACCGGTCAGTGACTCATCCTCTACCCACAAGAGTTTCAGCTGTTTCTCACAAGTATTTTCAAATGTACTGAATGTGAGAAGTGCAACCCTTTACCTAACACTCCGCCCATCAATACCGAGAGAAAGGATGTCCCTATGGTTCTCTGACAGGTTTAAGCTCTAGAAGAAACAGACAGTCTCCACACTTGTAAACATTATCTGCTTCAATAAATGAAGTCAGTTTTAAATATGCTAACATCTTCAGAACTCTAATATAGGGAAGCCTCAAACTTAAATGCAGTAAAACACATATAGCAGAGAGGGTTTGTTTGCAAATCATATCCCTTTTCAAAAAGCATGTACTGTCAAGGTTGCCACACTATTATTCGGGGAAAGAATGTGACTGCAAAGGAAAATCTGTAAAAACAACACATATACTGCAGAGTACAAGAGTGTACTTCATACTTACAGATAATTACAGTACTGACTAAATTCATTCTAAAGCCAAAAAGCAGTGAAGTCAGAAGTCACACCTTTAGTTGGTATGCTACTCTGATGAAGTGTCTCATGAGTGGGAAAGCTTTACGGAATCATTACGTCTTCTGTCAGGGAGAAACATCCAGCCATGCAACCTATCCAGCCTACCCTGTGTGACAGGGACAATGAGTGGTTACACCATTTCCTTCCTTCTTCCCTGTTCGGATGAGAAAGCAAACAGGGTTGCAGAAAGAACCATAGGATGTGGCAGATTCATCTCCAGCGGCATGTCCTGAAAGTCACAGTACTCAATAGCTTCTCCACGTGTAAAGTTAATACAGCAAAAAGATTGTGTGGCTCGAGGGACAGAGCCTTTCCCACTGAAGGGCTGCCATGACACAAAAAGCCACAAGAAGCAGGCCTGCCACACTCCCCCAGAGACGCTGCCATAGCTCAACATATTTCCTCTCAGAAGGGTTTTCACTCCTGAGTTCTATTTATTCAGTATTTTAGAAGAGGGGAAACTGCTGCTTATCACATCTTTTTCACACTCACATTACTGCACACTGAGGCAGAAGTCTGTCACCTCGATCAAGTATAAAAGGCTGTATTTTGATCTCTCAGGTGGCCTCATGTTAAATTTCAAGAGCAGTTAAGCATAGGAAGAGACTATTCCTCTTGTCGTTCAGCTGCTTAGCTAATTAGTGCAAGCAAAAAGAAACCAGAAAGTCTTTTTCTTTTTGCTAGATAGTTGCAGTTCTGAGAGGCAATGATTCCTGCAATGTGAAGCTGCATGCTACTTAACATCCTCCTTTAGGGTGAAAAAGAGGCATAGGTCAAGGTAAAAATATCTGAAAACAAGCAAATCGCCCTGATCTAACCCTGCCTGTCAGGGTGCATTTTGTCCATCTCTGTACCCAAAACATATATAACTAATTCTATTTTCTAGTACAGCAATTGTTGATTGATGAGTCATCTTTCCTGTAAATTTGTTTTTTTAAGTGATTTTGGCATTGTTCCTTGAAATTCCTCTCTGGCTATGTAATGGAAATTTTCACCTCACACTCTGGTTTCTTTAACATCACAGACCAAACAGTTGAATAAAGGACGCGATGTAGAAATCTGTAGCTTGAAAAGAAAACAAGCTGTACTAAATAAACTCTCAAGTAAATATTTAACTGTGTGGCCACTAGGTTACATTCTTAATAATACAGCAACTCATTCATTGTAATTAAGAATTCATGGGGGAGAAGGTTGCTTCCCTCTTTCCCAAAATTGGTTGTGTGATTAAAGTTGCTAGCAAGTGAAACTCACCAAAATATATAAAAGTTTAGTTTTTTCCTATTAATTAGAACTCCCCATATGACAGTTTCTAAAGTATACTGCAATTAGTAGTCAGAAAAGACAAAGAAGAAAAATGTAAGCCAGAAGAGAGTAGAAAGAAAACAAAAGCATCAAAAAATACATTCATGAGACATAGTTATTGCAGAGGATAGCATAACACTTTTCAGATTGCAACCACCAAGAGTAAGGGCTTTTCTTCCCTATTCTCCTTCTATTTGGTGGCAATGGAGAAAGTACATGGTAGCTCAAATTTCTCGGCTATGCTGAGTTCAAAACACATGACAAAGAACTTGGAGTTGTGAATTGCCTTAGTCCCACAAGAAGAATTAGATGGATCTTTATAGCAAGAATAAAAATGAACACATCAGAGAACTACTCCAGTTTATCTCAAATATAATTTAATAAACAGAAGAGAAACTTCTCCTTCCACTCAGCCTGTACTAAGCTAGCAGGAAAACTCCATCCCGCTCAGGAACAGATGGTGCTGTAAGCACTTGCTGGTGCCTGGAGCCAGCATTTGCAATCAGCGAATCGCAAATCATCATGGTATGCTAAATCTATGAAGTGGCACATTCATGGCTCATGAAGGCGAATCCTACTGAAAACAAATTTGCATGCCTATCTTCCAATTGTTAAGTGGGACAACCAAGAGACATGATAACCTGAGCTTCAAAGTATGCATTCTTGGAAAAACTCTAAACAAGATTTCTCAGATGACAACACTATTATGGTCTCTGGTAATAATTCACTGTCATGCAAGAGGGCATCCCATTCCATCCCACCCATGCTTAGCTTGCACCACCAACCAGTTTTCATTCAGGCCAAGCAAAAGAGACAGGATATTTGGGAAAGCGCTCTACTAGCTGCTCTAACTACAGGACAGCCCACAGCAGTCTCTTCACAGTTTTTGCTAGAAACTGGACAACTTAAATGGCCAATTTAAGCCAGAAAGATCACAGCAAATCCGAAACTTTGAAGACAGTCACTGCTCTTCCCCATCAACATGGCACTCTGAATGGAAACTGTGCACCCAGTAGTAAATTAGCTCTGACTAGGTAGGATGGGGCATGTGACTATGTTGCTGAGACTCCTGACAGCTTTGCAGCTGCTTTGAAACTCATAGGAACATCTGTTCTCAGTCTAATTATTTGATGGAATGAGTTGATGTGAATTGTACAGGTGGGACAGCTAACTGATGAGCTTTCAATAAACGCTCGTGATAAGATGCTACTGGAAAAAAAAAAATCAATGTTTTGTAACATTCCCAGCTTTTATCATAACCTTAATGAGGCTGAGTTCTCAAAAGGAGACAGTAAAATTATTTGGTTTTTACCTTTTCAGCCTTAACAATTAATCTACAGCTGGTAAAACCCATTGTTATGTGCAAAGAAAGCCCCAAAATCTTCAGATTTTCATGTAGAGAACATCTACGAAAAGAAAACCAGCTCAAACTTTCTGAGAACAGGTAACAGCCAAGTTGAATTATACATATATTAATGGCTCAGAGATGGCTGTAGATTGGTAAAATAATGCCTGTGACCTAGGGTGAAATACAGAGAGTTTTAATACAAGTTAGTACAGATTCACATACATTATCAGGGGATGCAGGAGAGAAATGGCCAAAGGCTTTCTTATTACATGGATGCAATTTTAAGTAAAGTATTTTCAAGTTCTCCATATCATTCTCTTTAGCTTCATAGGCAAACTTTCACTGATGCAAATATAAGTATACTAGGGGAGATGAGTGTCCTTTCTAGTCACAAACACACAAACATCATAAGAATACTTGGGCAGAATATGGGGGAAAAATATTTAGCATCTGTGTAGTTCCTTCAGCTGCTAGGGAAACATCCACCAGATGTTCCTAGATGTTACCTCAGCTGCCTCCCAAACCACTATCACATCTGCTCTCTTCCTTACTGAATACCAGTGGTAACTGAAATAATGTTTCACTTCACTCATCTTTGTAAAATATTCTCAATACCCTTGAGGAGCTCCTTTTTAAGGAGTTATGCTACTGACAAAAAGCAATGTACAAACTCCCTGTAACTACATGAGTGAATTTCCTGAAATTCTCAAGTTGTTTAATACATGGGGAATACCATCATCTCTACAAAAGTATTATTGGAAGTGATGATATTTTTTCATAAACACAAGTATTGAAACAGCAACAAAAACAACGGTCCACAGAAACTACCAGAATTAAAGGGGGAAAAGGAAAGAAACCCTATCGTTATTAAATGCACCTCTTTATTGGGGAGACCAAAATTTTTACCCTTCCTCATATTCCTAGAACTGAGATTATTTTTTCTGTTCAGCTACTGAAAATATCCTCTGCTTATCACCTTTGCTGTACACAAGATTTGCTTACACTTAGCAGCTGTGGAAGTATTGTACTTGGATCCACTGGGGAAGAGACGGGAACACAAAAAAACTCCCAAACCACTAAAAAACCCCATGCACAAAAAAACCCCATGCACATAAAAAGAGAAAGACCACGCAGATCAAAACGTCTTAACACTTTCTATTCTGGAATTTTAAAAATTATCCAAAACTCAAATTTACACATAAGCAATATATAGCACCTGTGTATGACCTAAAATAGTCTAAAAGGAAGTATCTTCATAAGACTGTTAGTGTAGTCCAGTGTATCTATTATTCTTAATGATCATAATTTTAAAAATGTGTAAGGAAGTAATGGTTACTTATTCCAAACTCCCTCAAGTTAGTCTTCTCCAGACTTTGTATTTTCAGCCCAGAACATTTTTCTAGTTATTTTCCAGGTATGTTGCACTACACTATGTAATGTAGAGAAAAATACAATAAAGACATCAGGAAAGCAAAAAATGTACAAATTCATGTTACCACTATGCTCCAGTGGATACCCTGCATGAGCCTGAACAAATCACTTAGTCACATTCCCACCAAAAATGGAGAGGGCTCCAGACTCTGAAAAATTACTGTCAGACCAAAAAATGTTTACAGAGCAGCTTGCAATCATCAAACAGATGGCTCTGCAAATGGAAAGTATTACAGCATATGGGATGTTCTAGGCATGGGTTTAAAAAAAAAACCTCAGAAGAGCAGAAAAAAGAACCTTGACAATCATGACTAGGCACGTGTTCCAAACAGAAATTAAACGCCTGCTCCTCTTGTACAGCTCCTTTATTTTCCATTACTTATACTTGATAAATACTATGTCTATAAACAAGAAAAATAAATCAGAAGCTCACCTGTAGAGGATGATATAAAAGCTTTGCAAACCGCAGGCATAATAAGGTTTTTGGAATGAGGCAGTATCTAGTACCATATTAAATTCCTAGAGATAAAAGTTAAATTTCCAGGTACCAAGGTGTTTTTCTGCGGGTTTCAGTCACCTTTATAAATTATGGGGTAAAACGAAAATAAAAACAATGTGTGTCAGGTCAGGATGCAACAAAGCACATGCTAACCCTTGATCTGACACGAGGAGCTCTTGCCTTTTATTTGCACATGAGAAATGAAGGTAAGTGTTTATTTGCAGATGAGAAATCAGGATACGTTTAGTTGCAGGAAGAGAGGGTATCACTATCTGAAAGGAACACATATAGCTTTTTTTCTTGTCCTCCTTGGTAAAATTTGGATGAAGGAACAAAGAAGCCAAATGCCGCTGTTTCCTAGTGCAATGCCTGTTCAAGCAAACAAAGAAATACATTCATTGATTACAAGGGGGATGTATAAAACCAATTCAACCTTGTTTCCAAATACATAGCATAAGCAAAGCAAAAACCTACTATTTTCCCCATAATTATTTTTTCTTACAAAAAATCAGCTATACCTTGCATTCAACATGTAAATCTAAACAGAGAACAGAAATATGCATTTTTCTTTCCACGTGTGAAATTAATGATTAACCTAAATAATTAAAAGCATCAGAGTGCCTAGCACCCATTGGTTTCTCCAAGCATTCATCCATGCTGCACATGTGACAGTGGTTTCAATGAAAATCTGGATTGAATAACATGATTCAGATGTGAAGAGACTGACAATAAACAGCATTTTAGTACTGCTCAGTCACAAACCAGCAAACTTTAGTACTGCATGTCCACATTAGGAAAAATGAAACAGTTTCTTCCAAGAACAACATGCCGGGTCTTTGACCCATGTGCCTGCAACGAAAGCCAGGGGAAATTCGTTTTCCTGCTTTCCCTCATTCCTTACAGTCATACAGAATCAAGTGGAACTACTAAAAAAAAAATCACAATTTTTCTTTTAAATCTTAGAAAAATATTTTTAATTAATTACCCACTTTCGCAATTTTTTATAAAACCATTTTATGATGTTGTTGTTTTAAAAGAACAATGCTCACACAAAAACTAAAAACAAAGCCATAAAAGGCTTTTCTCAGAGATTACTGAGTGGACTGGGTGGCCTATGATAAAGCAAAAGTCATTCAGTGCAAGTATCTCATGATGCTAACATAAATGATAGGCCTGGTCATGGTAAGGAGGCAACTACAGAGCTCTGGGAAGAAAACACAAAACACAGTAACTTCTTCCACACTTTATAAGGGCCTTCCTTATCTCCCTTCAAATTCCTACTTGAAAGGGTCTTTTGGCAGTTTCCATAACCACTAATTGTTCTATTAAATGGATGAAAGAACAAACACTGTAACTAGACTCACCACATTGCTTGAGTCTTCTAGGCTATGGTGGACAGATGAATTTATCCCACTGTAAAAGAAACTTTACAAATACAAGTATATATCACAACACACTATTAGCAGATGGTGATTACAAAACATGTTTGACAGAGGCTAGGGTGTACTTAGTCATACAGTTCACAAGAAAAGACAGATTACTATGGATATGTTACCACAATGATGCATGATTTCCAAAATTCAAAGCTGAAAATGGATTTCAGAATAGAATTTGAGTAGATTTGTCAAAACCAGAAAGATGTGACAAAAAGAAGGCACGACTGTAGACCTGCCTTGTTTCTGTAATCTTTCTCAGGCTAACTGTTACAGATAGAGATGAGATACAGGACTAGGTGGCCACGGCTCTGACAATACATCAGCTTCTCAATGCTTGGTAGAAGCCAGATATAAAGAAGTGGTACCCTTTCTTAGCCAGGCTATCCATGTTACTGATGGTATGATCTTTCTATTACTTAATTATTCAATAGAAGTTCTTTCATGTTAATGGATGTGGTTTATGCAAACCTTATTCACTGTAGATACAGATTTATAAATTACTCTAAATTACAGGGCTGTAATTGGACAGTGTTGACATGATACTCAAATAGTGTAGGAACTTCCAGAGGCATGATGCCTGGAGCTAAAGTTTAATTTCAGCTCTGAAGCAGACTCCCTTTGCACCTTTTGGTTACTCATCTCCATTTCCTCCTCTCTAAACCTGCCTCCCAGGATGGTGCTGGAAGTTTAATTAATGAATGTGAATCATCTTAGCACTGCCTCCTGAAATCCAGATAAAACCAATAATGAGCCAAAGTTTTACTTGGGCAAAAGCTGCATTTGCGGAACAGCGTATCTTCCACTGTGCCTGTCAGAAGTGGTCTCACAAAACTCCAAAAGCAAAGCTGTGCTATTTTTAATCTCGACCAACAAGTGCAGCAGTCTGCCTTTTAGTGTGCAGCCATCAAGGCTGCTTTCCTAGAGCCCACACTCTGACCTGTGGCATCACGGCTTCTCTGCTAACAAAGTAAAGTTAGCAACCCATGATGCAGCAGTCAGATCATAATCTGTGTGCACCTGCCATAAGGCTAAACGAAAAGTGCCATAGATATCTGTGATCCAGACAGCTTTAGAAACTTTCTCTGTCCTTACATGAATTCTGATATTTATCAACTGAAGTATTTTTCACATTCATGGGTTTAACAGTGATAGCAGCTCCCACATGCAGAGCAAAGACATCACTGGTTGTGAGCATGAATCCTCTCCAAGGAGTCACCTTTCCTCAGAGGATAGATACATCTCTCTTTTTGTACACACAGTCAAAGGGCAGGCCAACAATCCTCAAACTAGCCTAGCTGCTTGTATGATCATTCCCTAATCACTTCCACCCAAGACAGATTAGCACAGATGAGCTCCCTCAGCTTTTTTGATTGTTCTGACCAAAACCGGCCAGAGAACAATTGCAGCTGAGAAAGTAGGAATGAGAGCACAGAATATTGCAAGAGATGTGGTAAGTTCTTGTATGTGACCAGCACACCATTAATCAATGCCCAAGAACTTGTTCAAATTATGCAGCTGCCAGTGCTCCTCTGTGTATCATTCACAAGACTCCACATTCATGACACTCCCTATCTACCAGATTTGATCACCTCCATCTCTCTGTGCAAGCACTTTTGTAGTAGGTGCAAGTACTCTTGCAAGCACTGTGCAAGTACTTTGTGCAAGTTGGTTTTGGCACCAGTATCAAGAAAATAATTTCAGGCATGTGTTCTTGAAGAGACTGGTCTTTTATGTGACACTGAACAGCTTTACATTGTAGAGCAAAAGGAAAGGGAAGCTACTGAAGTATTCTAACTGCAAAGTGTCATTAACTTTCCATCTGGTAACCTCCTGGCAATTCCAGAGGTATCACAGCATGCATGTTCATGTCCCACCTCCCTGCTCGTTTCTCATGACAGTCATCATCACCCTCTTAACTTTTTGGCCATTAGGATCATTTCAGCATACACTGCAGGCTAAAGATCCTCACAGAGTATTTTCAGTCCTTAACTACAGAGCTGTGAGACAGCTTGTGGGTGAATGCCCAGTTTTAAAGACAAAACAAAATGATGGAGAAGCTGTTATTACTCTCAGAGGCAAGCTGTTCCTCTAAGTTCCAGGACCAGCTTCAGCAAGTAAGTGTCAGGAGAAGAGCTGCCAGAAAAAAATAATTAAACCTACATCAGTCATTTACTACACAGAAAAGAATTAAGCTGCTGTCAGTCATAAGTTCCTCAAGGTTTGACTGTTTCTGTACCAAGTGTATTGCCAGATCCACTACAGAAAGTGAGGGCAAAACCAACCCACATGCATGCGTGTGCCCAGACACACACTGTAAATGACAGTCACCTCACCCAGATCTCTAGGCAAGACTGATTTCAACTGTGCTAATTACCATCCAGGAAAAGAGATTATATTCAGATTTGTAATTGATATTAAAAAAAAAAACCCAAACATGTATTAACACAAGACAAAACATGAGCCTCCCACAACGGAATTATCTGAAACCTACCACTTATTTCATCAAAACAAGACAGGTGGTCTGCTCATAAGCAAAAGCTGGCTGTTTTTACTGATACTATGTTACAATCAAGACCTGACAGGCCCCCGGTTACTGACTGCAAACCATAGACTCAAATATTCAAAGAATTAATGCTTTCACCTTATTCTAGATGGTTAAATTTAGTTTCAGTTGGCAATTTTACCAGATCAAAAAAGAGCAAATTAACTCAGACATCCAATCTTTCCACTATACATATAGTTCGTTAGCAAACTCACACAAACTTTCCACCCATTTATATTCATTGGCACCAAAGCACCGGAAGGGTATGAACTCCTTTCTCCTTTTCCCCTGAAGCAACATTGTCTCCAAGCCTCATTACTTAAACTGAATACAGTTATAGGACAACTAAGAGAAGTTACATATCTAAAACCAATATATTAGTCAACAACTGATTATATTAAAAATGTGATACTCATTTGAGAATATCCTCATAAAAATCCCTAAAAAATCCCATAACTTTTTATGAGTCTTTTAAGCTGTAATCAATTTATAGCATAGAAACTGAGTCTGAGCTGCTATATAATCAAAGCTCCTCATGAAAAGTACAGCTTTGCAATGACTCAACATGCATTGTTCTCAACCTGCATGAGCCTGAAACACTGCAATCACTAACAAGAGCAGCTGACAGAGTCCTCCCACTAAAATCCACAGGAAGACATTTTCACCTTTCCCCCCAGTCAGAAATTGCTTTGCTAGAAAATGGAGTCTGCCCTTCCTTGCCACAACTATTGCCTTCTGAACACAATACCCACCTTTTTATATCTATAGGTAATTAAGTGCCTCCAGTATGACTGTGACAACTCCATGACTTTATTCTTGTTCCCTCCCCAGTTTGCTGTCAGCCTCCAGGGGCCTAGCCTAAAGTAGTGTTGACATCTCCAAAGAAAGACTCCCACAGCGCTGAAAAACTGGATATCTTCTTAATGTGCTCCGTGGGTTTGACAGGAGAGATTATACCCAGATGCAGCTTTCAGTTCTCCCTCCCTCCACATTCTGGTGTGTGTTGTCCCTTTGCCCACTAGTCCAGATCAGCAATGCAGGAAGGAAGGGATGCTGCTCATTGCTGCAGAAGTAAGACCTCCTCTGTACGGCAAAGCAGAAATTCTCCAGTGCAGAGCCTTCCTTTTGCATTTGGAACAGACCTTGGTTTAAGTAAACGCAAACGTTCCTATTCAAATGGGAAACAAGCAGAAAATGCAACACATATGAGTAAAAATTCATGTGCGTGAGAGTTCCTGTTCCTAGGAAATAATTACTACCTGCAGTAACAGGCAGTACAGATCCTGCACCTCTCTCTTTTCTTGTGTGTGTGTGGTTGGGTTTTTCCCCCTGCTTTTTTTCCCTCCGCTTTTCTTCTTTTTCTTCAATTATAGCATCAAAAGAAAATGTAAGACCTTTTGGAGACAAAATTGAAGCATACCTGCACTGGAATGGCATCAGCATATGGACACCTGGCAAAACATAGTTCAATACCTATTGTACCTATTTCTCAACACCCCTGACAGCAAGCATGAAGAGTCTTGCCTTTCTTCTTATTTACCAACAAGAACTGAAGCTGAGAGCTTTCAGAAGTCCATTTCAATGGGTCTTGTCCTGGTTACAACAGATTGCTTTGATCTGGGGGGAGGGAGGAGGAGAGGAGCAGAGCACATCTTAAGTTCACAAAGCTAAAAGCCAAGATGCACAAAACTGAAGCATTTCAAAGTTAAAAATAATCATCTTTAAACTGCAAGAGCAGAGCTGTAATTTTAAGCATTACAGCATGACATCATGGTTTATGTAGGGCCAGCTCAATAAATCAAACCGTGCCTAATTAGAGATCATACTGCAAATCTACATTATTTGGATGAATAATTAAAACAGGACAGTTCCTAACACAAGCCAGATATGTTTACTAAAATACGTTTTTTTCAAACTTCTATGTTCACTACTTCTCACAAAGCTTTCACATTTAGTAAATTATAGACCCCTAAGCTTTTATTTTAGGCTGACTTCACTTTTAAGGAATTCTTCAGTTAACTTTACATTGCTTCAAGCTTTTCATCCAATGAGAAAACAATCTGTGGTTTCTTACTTCTTCCAGTGCCAATGGCTGCCCTCCATGTTTGACTTGCAGACTTACTGTCTTTTTAGAGCCAGGATCTGTTTGTCTAAAATCAGCCTAGCTGTCATAGTATTTTGACAAGTCCTCTATAAAAGGAGAACAAACCTTTGTGGTGGGTTAACTGCTAAGAATAACATAGGTTGTTCTCACAATCTCAACAGATAAGTGCCAAAATTAAGGAACATTTAGCAATACACCCAGAGCTGGAAACCCTGACTACCTCAGTTGCCCTTCTTTCCCACGTACTCCAAATTTTCCAATTTCTACTTTTTTCAGTTGTTTTTCTAAAATGTGTGCTTTTTCTCAAATCTAAAAGCTATGACATATTCAAACATTTGCAGCATTAAAAAAAAAAAACAACCCAGTGCTATCAAACATTACTATCTCTAGATGGTCAGGACGCCTCTGTAATTGCTGGAAATGCTGTGGAGACTTTGACTATCAGTTACTGGGTAGATAATGTCAACTCAAGAGCCAAAGAGTTTAATAAAAAGCATAAGCTGAACAAAAAGGGACAGGATTCATTCCTAAACTGCACATTTTTTCCTCCTAGAGCTTGAGAAATTTGTGTGCAACTTTTTAATCTCAGATTAAAAAACAGGGGGGAGTTGGCAGCTCTCCTTCCTTTTCCCTTCTGATATTTCGCTTGTTAAATGGACCAACATACAGATAATCAGAAGAACTCTGAAGACAATGACTGAGAAGCAAAGTGTTTGACACTCTCAACAAAAAAGGACTACAGAAGAATGAGAGATGTGTCTATTAGTGCAGTATTATGTTGTGCAAGCAATTTTTTTCTGTAGAATGTTAACCAAGCATAGACATGGAGAAAAGTATCATTCACTTCTTAATACACAGATTTTTAGACAAAAAAACCACGCGGTTTTAAAGGAGTCAAAGCACATTAAACACTAAATACACTGCACAGCAGTATTTATAAAGACATGACAAATGAGTTTCCCTCAACCACAGCCACCATGATCAGCATATCCTTAAATAGGAATGTACCTCTCAAACCTCTATTTCAATTCTATGTTACAATAAATATGCATCAAACTTGTAATTTTTTTTTTATTTAAGACTATCTTTGTGGCCAGAAATATTATGACTGACCTCTGTCAACTGCAAGCATTCAGAGCCATAGCCATTCCAATTCCCTTACATCCTCAGTGTGCAGCAACAGATTTCTCAGAAAGAAAAAAAAAACAACCCTGTAACTATTTGGACATACTTCTGAAAGCAACAGTGAAAATTAAGAAGGCAGCCTTCCCAAAGAAGTATCTATTCTTGAAATGTGTGTTTTTAAAACACAATGCTTATGGAATGAAGTACTTCAGTTCTCTTGTGTAAACTTGTACAGATTGTTTGCTATTGATCATTTGAGTCATATTTTGGCAGTAAACTGGTATCCTTGTAGAAAATTTAAGTACTGCAGAACAAGTGATGTAATCTACATCTATACTTCATTCATTTTTTTCTTTTAAGTTAAATTTATATTTCATAAATATAATGAGTAATAATAATCAAATAAATAATCTGAACTGCATATTTCATTTCTTCCCCAGATTATGAGTTTTGTGATTTTGAAAACCTTCAGAAGAGATAGCTTGTTTGTAGGAACATAGCTTCACTAAGTAAAAGGATAGAACTCAGATGAAACAAAGTAGTGTTCCTATCTGTACTCAAATATACGTCTATTATTTTCTTAATTGAATGACATAGAATGTCTCTATAAAACCAGTGCAAAATCTGATCGCAAGGAAGTGAAATTTAGGTTTTTTCACAGTGTATTGTTCTTTCCTCCCTGCCCCCAAGCTACTGTCCATTCAGGAAACAAAGCACAGAAGAGAAAAAAGAAAATTGAACTGTAGCAAGGCTATCCATATGGTCCAGGCTTGTGCTGTGTGTGCAGTACAGATACATGCATTGCTTGTTGATGTGGCCCAGAGCAGGGGCACAACGTCCAGGTTTCTGGTCCTTTGTGGAATACATAACACTGCACGGCAGCTGGACAGAAGAGTAATTAAAGCTTTGCTCAGCCTCAAACTCCCAAATATGGTAATTCTTTAACCAACAAAAGAGATTTCCAGGAAAAGAAAACAGTGAGTGAAAGTACATAAGCAAGACCGTGTGCAGGACATGGAACATGAGCGCTTTCCCCCTTTCCTCCTCTCAGGTTTCTCCCACTAATTGAGAATCACTATCTAAAGGCCTGAATGCCTTCTGAGACTGGTTAAAAATAAGAAACATGGCCAAGGCCAGTTTATAGAGAACAAGTATAGGAATCCTACCTGTTAAATCCTAAATCAATGTTTTCTTCCTCTCTGAATCAGTGATTGATGCCAGCTTTCTCACACCTTTTCCTCACTTTTCATGCCTCTCTACCCTATTGTCCTTGTCACACTGCCTCCCACCTCCTCCCCATTGCCAGCTGGAATCCAGTTTCATGGGGAGCTGTAAAGATGAGGACAAACACCATGCACCCACTTCTGGGCAACTACAAGCTTTGTCTCTAAATATAGAGCATCTCAAACTTTTCGTTCGAGAACATCTCTAATGGCCCTTCAGATAGAACGACAAGGAAGGAACATATTTAAGACTTGAGAAAAATTAAAATTAACACAGCTTGCAGTGATTTTATTAGAGGCTGAAACCTATGTAAAATCTGTTTGAATAATAAGCAAGAGATTTTGCCTTACATTACACAAAAGATCAGACTAGATGACTACAGAGGGTCCTTGTGACTAAGTCGTGACAATACATATGCTAGAGAATTTTAAAGATCAGGATTATTTCCCACTATGAATTACATTATTTCTTGTTTTAGTTTTGGTCTTCTAAAAGCAGACAAACACCAAAGGAATATTAAGCACACAGCAGACCAGAGCCTGCCTTTATATACTGTCCAAATTACATACTTCTCTGACCAAGGAGATAGCAATACCTCTGTTTCCATTAATTCTCTATTAAGAGCCACAGGACTAAAATTGTTGATTTACAGCATTACCTCATGCTGGGCTTCTCACTGATTAATTAGAATGGTATATGTATAGAAAAAAGAACAAAAAAGCAGAACTACAGTAGTTTGAACCAAGAGTGTCCCTGATAAGAGAAACAGACTGCTGTTCCCAACTCCTTTCCATAGGTTGATTGTGAATTGTAACCAGACAAGATCTCCTTTTTCAAGCTTACAGAAGCTGGCAAACACATCTACTGCACAGGAAGTCATATTTATAGTTGCATTACTTTCCTCAATAAACCAATTCTCTTTTAATCAGAAGTTGTCTCTAGGCTTGCTAAATGAAAGATCTTTTCCCTTGAGACTGCAGCTTTAACAGGGAGCTTCCAAATCTACAGTTAGCAATGGCTGTGGAGCAAAAAACACAGTTCAGTACAGCCCCCACATCATTATTACATATTAAAGACACACCAGACTTTCATAATTAAAAAAAGACGAAACAACTCCGAAATCCTGGTATTGCAACTTGTGTTAATTACCCTGTTGAACTGTAATTTAATTTACAGTGTGTGTTTAGCTGACCTACTTTTTACTATCTAGCTTTAAATTCTTCTTGTGTATAGACAGATGAAGAACTTCCACTACATAAGCTTCATTATATACTTGGACAAGGCCCTTGAGCATTCAGCTAATCTGCAAGAAATCTGAAGCAGGACACTGTTTCATTAAAGGGAAATATATTTTAAACTTCTCCAAACTACTGCAGATGACAGTTAATAACCTGCTTGTACATTTTTACTACCATCCTGCATGAAGAAAATTATTAAGATAAACCCAAACACCCACTTGAAATTTTCAAACTCTCTTCGAGCAACTGTACCAGAGTATTTAAAAGGACACAGCACCAGCTTTGGCCAAGAATTCCCCCTCCTCCCTTAAGCACAAAGAAAAATAATACCATTTTTGTAAAGAAGATAGATTAATACTTTACCAAAGTAGAAATTCTTCAAAATCAAAACATCACTGCAAAAGTCATTCTTACCTAAAATTAGAAGAGAGAGGAGAAGGTAAGAGATTAAGAATCATCCCTTGGAGCATTACCCCTTCAAAACAGAAAGGTTTCCTGAACAAATCTAAAGTAAACAAGTTACACCAGAACAGGAAATTGCAATTTCTTTGAAACAGTAATTAACCTTAGGAGGGAAACCACTACTAATATAAACAAATAAGTAATAAAGGAAACCATTTTACCAGAGGGAAACCTGTCTTGAAGCAGCATGACAAAGGAATATAAAGAGTTTGCCTGAAAAGATGGGTCTCTAAAGAAAAATAGAGTAATTTTGTAGTAAGGATCATGGAGACACAAACTTCAATTAAGTCATTTTTAAGGTTTCAAAGAAGAGGCTAAAACACAGAAATTCAGTAATTTTTAAATACAGGACTCAAATTTAAACTGAACGTAATATACTGTTGTCACTTACACATAAATAGAGGATGTCGAAGGATATCTATCAGGCTAAACTGCTTTCATAAACACAGCTTTCCGTGCCCAACCCTTGTTATTTACAAATAACTACAGCTAAAGTAAGCACACGCATCACGGTGATGGTTTCATTATATTAAATGGTAATCAGAAATGAGAAAAGAGGAAAAATCAGAAAGTCGAACTTTCATCAGAAGGTGATGTTTTCAAAATTTTGCATAACATGCATACAGAATTACAAACAGATCTAACATTTAGAATGTAAAATAATTATTTTTAGATAAAACTGATTCTCAGATCTGAAGTATTTTTTACTTTCATTGCTTGCATTTCTTAAATAGTTGCGAGTGAGCAGTACTCCTCTTGTATTTATTACAGTGGAAGAAAACAAGTTCATAGCGGTGTAAGAAAGTTGTAACTAAAATAAATACCAAAAACAGAAACACTTTTTATTTCAGACTTAAGTCAACTATCTGCAAGTAACAGCATTTCAGACTGTCCTTATTTGTTCTTGTTTATTACACTGGTGCCATTTGTGGCTTCTTGTATTTTAGCAACTGGAACATACACAGTAAAGCCAGCAACACAACAGAAGTTTAGCAAAGGCAGATGTAATTTGATTTTAAAAAACCACCACAGAAAAGAGCAAACAGCTCTACAAACAGCGGAACCAACGTGGTTTGGCTTCCCATGAATTTGTGTCTTATGGGGATTTGAAAAAATACACGTAGGTCCATGAGCTCACACCAAGATCTCTCTCCTACCTGGGAAGCCATTTTAATGAAATTTGCTGAAAATTATTATCACCAAAATCCACTTCTCAGCTGGTCCACCCCCAACACTGGGAATGACCGTCTGAAGAACAGATAGAAGTCCTTCTTCCCTAGAATAACAGGTCAATGACAGAAGTATCAGATCCAGTACTTTTACATAGATTCATTCCATTTTTACTAAGTGGCATTTAACTAAGGAAACAAACTCTCTTGATCTCTGAACCAGCTTCTAAATACTATAGCAGTGTTAAGTTTTGTGACTTCTTGTTATCTTTTTCATGCATTTAGGACAACCACTACAAGAAAAAAGAATTTATATGATATTAAAACAGACCCTCAGTCAGCAAATTCCAATATTTACCTACAAGGGAGGTTTAGTAAATTCAGAAATGGAAAACGTTTGTTAAAGAGTTCTAAAAGACAAATACACTACCTGTGCCTCATCACCCACACAAAGCGAGTTTTTCCTACCTCTCCTAAAGAGATTTGGGAAATGGAAATTTCCAACACTAGAGAAGTGGCAGAAAATAATATGTACAAATTAAGAATGTCACAGGGTTGCACTCAGGAAGCTTAAGAGGTTATCTCTGGAAACACCTTCTCAAATGGAAAAATGGTGGCGGCAGTAATCATGGGAGATGAGGGAAAATCAGACCTATCTAAAAACAAGACAAACTCACCAAATCCCAAGAGGAAATTAGAGCAGAAATGAAGAAAGCTCTCTGACAGTAATGTTATGCACTTTTCTCATGTTATTAAACCAAAGAGCAAGAGGGCACTGAGAACCCTTTTAATTACCCTGTCGCTATCCACCCACTGGAGCTCAGACTAAGGGCTCCCACAGCGAGCCAGGAGTCAGGCAGCAACAACCCTGAAAGGGTTTTCAGGTACAGGCAGGCCACCAAAAAGCCAGGAGCAAAGGCTTTGCTTCTGAGAAACACCTGACAGAGGCACAGCCTCAAAATAAATGCAAGAAATCCCATCACAGAGGCGCTGTCAGGGCCCTTCTCAAAAAGCAGAGGAGCCAAAAGAAAAGCTCCAGGCACAGACCTCTGCACTGCTGTTCCACTGCATCACAAGTATGAACCACCACCTCTCTTTGACACACAATGCCTTCATGGCACAACCTTTAAGGGTCATGCCTACCCCCGAGATCATAATTTTCTTCCATTCCACTTGTACTACTCAGGGGTGGGGTTTTTGTTTGTTTTGTTTATTTGGGCTTCTTTTGAGTTTTTGTTTTGTTTTGTGTTTTGGAGACTTCAAAGGACTTCTTCTGAATATGTAACACTCTGATGTTGTCCTTTTGCATCCCTCTATGCATGGTGATCTTTGGCTACACAGAAGATAGAAACTACTGAAACACCAAGATGACCCTAGTAAGCATTTGAGAAAGGAACCTACACTACACACAGAAACATGTGATGGGTGACCTCGGTGTTATCAGACAAGCTCTCCGAAGCACGACAACACACCACAAATGCCAAGCAAAGAAAAGCACATGCAAAAGGCACATTACTCCTTAGGTAAACCTAGACTTAGGTAGCCCAACAAATAAGACTGAGCTACAGTCATAGCCATTTAACCCACTTAGTTATTTTGGCTTGGTACACTTGTTATCTGCCTACCTGAGCCAGGACACTGCTGCCAACATCTGTTTCCTGCCTCTTGGGTCTTTCGTCAATCAGAGCTTCCTCTGGATTTGTGGGCTTGCCTGAGCCAAGGAACCAGACAGAGCTTGTTCTCTCTCTGCAGGGCTGTTTGCTGCTTTGTGCAGCAAGAGGCAACCACAATCTGATGAACTGGAGGATGGTGCCTCATAAAGCTGCACAAGTGAAGATGCAAGTTTTACAGAACAGTTACTTTTTACAGTTCTACTTCATTCAGTGCCTTTCAATTTTAGGGAAAAAAAAAAAGAAAAAAGGCATTTTTAAGCCATGTTTTATTAATTTTCTAGTTGAAAGTGTGAAAGAAGAGGGGTTTAGTCAAAAAGCAAAAAATCACTTCTACAGCCAAGGCACTGGCTATTTCACCAGAAGAAAACAGAAGCCAGAAATACAATTTCACTGCTCAAACTAAAAGACAGATTCTAGAAACACAGCTTACATAAAGGCACGTGTCAAATAACATGCTTATTTTTTGCCTAAACACTGACTCACTGAATAAAATCTATGTTACTCTTTTATGTAAACAGTTCCTTTAAAAGCAGCAAAATTAAATACAGACAACATTAAGCTGAATATTAACTTTTGCTATCCCCATTCAGGCATCTGTGTAATTATAATCATTAACTCCATTAGAACATACTGCAGTGCATGTAAAATGCATTCACACTGCGTTAGAGAACTTTGAGATATTTTAATGACATGTTTGCAGTAAGAATTTACTCATCTGGTGCACCTTTTGAGATTAACAGATCATGGGATGTTTGTTTTCCTTTAAGACATGTTTGCAAAATGTAATCAAAGTGCACATAACATTTTATCGAAGGCATCAGTACAGCCTTTATTAGAAGTAGTTGAGCCCTTTAGAACTAAGTTTGGGTTGATTGGGTTTTTTTCTGGCTAATTATTCACTTTAACCATTCTTGTTTCTTAAGGCAATATTATTTCCAAGAAGTGTCATTTTTCCACTTATCAAGGTTGTTTACATTCTACACAAATGTTATGCACTCAAGCTTTCATTTTTGAAAATGTCAGAAAGTAAAGGGGATGACGCTGTGCTTGTAAAAACATTTTTTATTAACAGAATGAGTCTCAAGGCATTTTAGGTTTCCCACAAGACATTTTTCTGTCTATCATTTTAGAACTTTTTCCCACACATTGTGTTCCTGATATAGGCTTTGGCAGGTTGCAAGATATGAGCTGGCTGGAAAACAATAGCCAGCTTTCAGCATACTCTTGTACAGTTAAACATTAAGCACTTTTTACCCAAGATAATTCAGACAGCAGCTCACACAGAGAAAAGGTGACAGTTTCAGCTGAAGAAAGCTGAAGTTCTGAAGGATGCCAAAGACTTTGTGACAGTTTTACAGAGAAAACAAAGGAGTCTAGAAAAAATAATCACCACTACTTGAAAATTCTACACTGACTTCATTCTGGTCTTCTAGGAGAGAACTGAGAACATGTGACAGTTAAAGGACAGACACATATGAACAGCAGAACAAATATTGTCTGCAGCTATATTGAGCCAGCCCTCAATAAGGGAATGATCAAGGCTTCAAAGTGTAACAGAGAACATTCCCATGTTTTCGTATCAGTAAGATAAATTTCCCAAATGCTTCATTAAGGAATCAATAGGTGAACCAAATTTGATGGGAATTCTTGCACCTGCAGCCCGAGGAAGTTTCAAAAGCCAGAGACAGCAGCACAAACTTGTTGTTTGTATTTTGTAAGTTTTTATCTGTACAAATACAGAAGAAGAAACAGGAGACTACTGACAGACAGCAACTGACTCATGGCCCTATTACAAAGCTCACCTAATGTCTATCACTGTTAAACCCATGAATGGGAAAAATACTTCAGTTGATAAATATCAGAATTCATGTAAGGACAGAGAAAGTTTCTAAAGCTGTCTGGATCACAGATATCTATGGCACTTTTCATTTAGCCTTATGGTCAGCTACCTGCAAAAACTGTATTTAATGTTTCATAAACAGTGTTTAAAACAAAGTGCTTCTAATCAGATCTGGCAGGAAAGGGAGAAATGTATACACAGAATGAGGTAAGTGTGAATTTGCCCAGCTGAAGAACAGGGAATGGCAGAGCTTCAGGCCATGACTCACAGACACTAAACAGTAGAGAGCTACAGATAATTCTCAGGTAAACTTTGCATGAGCCACTACGTCATCCTTCTCTACCCTTCCTGAATTAATCATGTCATTAGTAACCTGACGCAGCCTGAGAAGAATGTCTGATTTACACGGAGCAGAGCAATGCTAACAGAACAAACCCTTTGGCAGATCAAAAAAGGAAAGACCAACCTAAATTTCATTTTCATTTGAACCACACCCCAAAAGAACATGGAAACTATGTAAAAAAGGTATCTTCCCACTGTGAGATTACATAGTTTGTTAGAAGTTCCTGATGAACCAGTTACTTAGAAGTAAAAATACGAAGGATTTGCAAGAGTGCACAGATAAAAAACCAGCCCAAACATGTACCTAAACAAAGCAAAGGGGGAGGGAGGAGGGGGGCGGGGGAAACCCCCAAGCTTTCTTTTGAACTTTTCACCACAATTACGTAATTTTCATATTAGTCTTGATGTTTTCAAACATCTTTTATGTGTACAGTTGTGAACTAATTGTAGAATGAGTACAAAGTGTACTGTTAGGAAAGATTCATGTCTCAGCCAGGTATCTTGGTTACGCCACAAAATATAAAAAGGATAAGAGGAATCACCCGAGCAAGACAAAAATGGAAAATTTCAGAATTTCTTTTAAAAATTATTACTCAGTCTAAATTGATAGTAGTCACTTCAATAAAAGTGGCTAAAATTTACATCATTTTATATGGCTATTGCACCCTAAACATCGTGAAAAAGTAATGGTCACTTGAAGAAAGGGCAGATTACTTCCATTCACTCTGAGGCAAATAAAAAACCCGGCAGGTTACTTTAAAAGCAGAATGAAATTACCTTAAGTTTCTTGAAACAGACAAAATTATCACCCAAGACATGCAAAGGTGTGCAGGTAGTAGCAGCAGCTGTGTTAAAACTTAAGTCCACAGAAGCTGTTTCAGTAACAATTCCCAGAAGAGCACCCACAGAAAATGTGTGCTTAAATGTCTGCTTCTAAGTCTTCCTAAGTAAACTATTTTCTTGATGCTTCTTTCCCATTGAACACTCCCTTTTCCCACACTTTCCTCTCATTTTATCTTAGCAACAATCCTGTGAACTGCCAAATTCATATCTTAGCTTCATGACTTCAAACCACAGGGCTGCAGGTCTACTTTCCATCTTAAAGAAAAGATCCAGAAATTGAAATCTCCTTTGTCTTTGACCCTCTACAATAGCTGAGCTGATACAGCTGAAATGTGTCACCTCAGCTAAAACCAGCTAACCATTTTGTTCCTACTCCTTATTAATGGCATGCTTTTTGCAATATTAAAAGTAAGAATACTAAATATGACCACCCATACAGCTAAAATGGCAGCACAATATACCACAGTATTAGTGGAATGCAAAATAACAAAGAAAATGCACTTATCCTGTCACACCAGTTTGGAAAGCTTCTCCATCATGCCATGACAGTAGGCATAAATTTCTTAATTAAAATTTAAAACAAGATGTTTTGAGGGTTTTCTAAACATATGTAAATAGCATGTCTCTTTCTTGGCTTCTGGCTTTAAAGACAGCAGGACTCAGACGAAGCAAAAAAATTTTTTGTCCCTGGTAGTTGTTCAATGTTATGTGCTGGAAAACATCGATAACCCCAAATCTGAAATAGGCAGTAATCTGCCTTACTATTCCCTTTGTCATAAGTCTTTTTGAACGTCAGGTAAAGACTATGCAGGCAACAGTGAAACAACTCTCAGAAGAGCGTCTACACTGATAAACAGGGTTTGCTAGAAAACAGTAGGTGTTTGTGCTTCATTCAGCAAAAATGTTAAGGGCAGTTTCACAACTTAGGTTTATTTTGGGAGGAGTGAGGGTATCTGGCTTGTCTTTTTTAATTTAAGACTTAAAACCAAAGAAAAGGTTTAGAGATACAACGCCAACAGCTTAATGAATATTCAGGAGTGTATATGAGCACCCTGGGGAAAACCTGCACTCAGATAAACAAGAGATTCCATCTTCCCCTGCCCTGAGGAATACAAACCAGGCTCACAGTTTACACCTAATCTAATGGTGACTTCCAAAACAAACGTATTTCAGACATACCTAGCAAATATTCCTCTTCCCACTCTACATCCAAAACTTTCCCTTGGAAACAAAAGGCCTCTTCTTGACAAAGATTTCAAGGGTATCTTCCAAATCTGCCAACAACTTGCATTACATAGTACACCTAAAAATTTTCAACTGACCTTTGTCCCCTCTAAGAAAGCTGTCTGTTCCAAGTGGCCCACACATACTCAGTAGAAAGCTAAAGAGACTCACAAGAGACTCTTTCAAACACATAAGGCATCTGTCCCATGGGGTAATTCTGTGTGTGCCTCTATGCACATACAAAAGTGTGAGAAGAGCTTTCCACAGTGTCGAATATCCCACAGCACATATGTGGGTCCTTAGAGGCCTTTCCTATACCTTCCTCTGTGGCACTGCTTCCTTTGCCAGTCCAGGCTGCAGAAAGGCAAGAAGGAGGAACACCCACAGCCCCTTAAGGCTGCACACCTACTGAAGTTAGACAGGAAGCTGCACTTTCCCAAAGGGAACATGCAGTGGAGCTTGCACAGCTATTATATACCCCATGCAAATGCACAGAGTTTTCTGGTGGTGGGAACTGAATGTGATGCCTCCTACAAACTTAAAAAATTTATCCCCACTGAAGAAAAACAAAACCAAAGAAGAAAAACACTCAATAGCTGCAGAGACTCCTGAGGAATGTAATGACTATGACAAAAGGCAACAGCAGTAGTGTGACAAGGGTTTATTAACGTGTCAAAAAGCAAGCTCAAATGATTCAGACACAGAATCAAATCCCAGCAGTATTTCCTTAAATCTCCTTCAGAGACTGCAGGCTTTCATGCAGTTTGTATTCAAGTTCTCTTGGGATCAGTAAAAAGAAGGCTCTATCTGGTCTTTCACCACCCAGTCAGAAGAATGCCTTACCAAAACAGGGCAGCATCACTACCCCCCAGTAGCAGAGCAGAAACAGGCTCAGAATCCTCAAACGGTACCCACTGAAAGAAGCACAGAGTCAAAGCAGAGCACAAACAACTCCTACCAAACTGTCACAGGTGCAATGCAAATGGTTTTCTTGAAGTGACTGTGAGAATTCTGTAAGAAAATGCTGGTCAAGAAAGTTTGTACAACTGCTACTCAAAGAGCACATAAACAGGCCGTAAGTGTAGAGAGAGGTGACCATGCCGGAGTGACTTTGGTATTTTGTCCCATTCGTTCAAGGAAGGCACGTCCAACCACCCTAAACCACAGCCTTGCTCTTTGGAAACACTACCTACCCATGCCACTATCAGGACTTTAATGCACCCTATAAATACTTTAATATTTCCTCTTGGTTATTAATGCATATGTAGGTGTCATTCCAAGTATGCAAGAGAGAGCAGAGTGTTTTGATTTTGAGCATTTCTACATTTCACAGGTAACTACTCACAAAACTAACACCTTTAACTCATCTATGCCAGGCCTTATCTCAATTATCCACCTTAAAAAGCTCAGTGGCACAACGGTTAAAACATGAATTGAACAAAAATCTCAGTTCCTTGGATTTTAAAAAAACCCACCAAATCCATTCAGAAATCCTACTCTTTTCGCTAACAAATCCACAGATTTTCAAACAGAGCTTTCTAAGCAGTAAAACATTGCATTCCTTGATGTTCCATGTACACCATGGAAGATGAGAACAATCCCAATAGCCTGGTTTTAGTTTCTTTCAGAATTCCAAGACAAGTGCCAAATTCTTCTATACATTTGATGAGCAGGTAAATGCTTCAGTTGGATCTCTAAAGATGCAGGAGGAAGATCAGAATACACTGAAATAAAAAAGGAATAGTCACAGATCTGGCAGGAATGATGAATGGAACAGAAACAAAATCCACCACATTTATTGGTCAAAACCAACCCAATATATATTGAAGAAAAATGAACAAAAAAACCCACTTAAATAACACATTTTTTACTTCACTGTTACAAGAAAAGTTAATGAAGTTCTTTGTGGCAAAACTCCTTGAAAAGCCAAGGAGACAGACTGATGGATTGACCTAATTTCTCATACCTTGCATCGCTAAATGATTTTTTAAGGTGAATATTTACACTGCATCTCACTTTTTTTGGTTTGGTGGGGATTTATTGGTTTGGGTTTTTTGGTTTGGTTTGATTTTTTTTTGTTTGTTTGTTTGTTTGGGCGTCTTTTGCGGGGTTTCTTTGGGGTTTTTTTGTTTCGTTTTTTGGGGGGTTTGGGGGGGCTTGTTGGTTTTTTTTTTGTTTTTTTGTTTTATACAACAGTTAGTAAAACTGAATTCTGGTTTTATCTCCCTCCTGTGTCTGAATCAGTAACTGTTCTGTAATTACAAAAACTTTCTCCAAAGGTTAGCTCTTTTGACTTTAGAGAATGAATTCCCTGTTTCACTATCAAAAATTCAGAATTTAAACAACAAAGCCACTAGAGATCCAGAATTTTGTGCCTGTAGCATTTAAAATCAAAGGTAAGTAAAATGCAAGTGACAACACAGGGCATCTGTAGTTTTAAAAACTCAAACATGCTTCTTTTGTTAAGAGGTGTTATTGCAGCCTTTCTGGTATTTGTTACCTTTTTAAATAGCCACTAGAAAAGTGATCAAAAGGCACATTACCAGAAAAAGTTTGAGGAAGATTATAACAGGAATGCTTGAGATTACCTGACACTGACATGGAGACAATTCATCATATCCAAAAATCAGTGGGGAATCAACACAGCCTAGTAGAACTTTAGAAATCTAAGGGTTCAAGAAAGTGTTTTCCAGAGCACATGAGCTAACCCAGACTAACTGGTGCCTTCTCCCTCTACTCTGTCATTACCCATCAGTAATAGATGGTTTAATACTAGAACTATATTATGCGGTTTTTCACTCTTGGCAACAACTTCCAGAAACACCAGACAAATACAAAATATAATACAGTTTGAAACAACGGTGTATTTATATTAAATGCATTGCTACCAGCAAATAACAAAAAAAAAAAAAAAAAAAAAAAAGCCTTCCTGTATCCAAATAATCCCATTTTCCTTTTTTGTTACATCATTGGATCATCTTCTAAAAACACGGATCATAGTTGTTTCATTCATCAGCATGTGGCAGGGCTGACAGTAGCACTCAGGTCTTCCCTCCAGTAGCCTGTCTTTATCTCCTCATGCACCTCACCTGAGCTCTTTGGTCGCATCTCTATAATAAAGCCCAACCTTTGCTATTATACCATTCAACATCCCCATGATCTCTGCCTGTGGGCTACACTTTTCAAAGGGCCCTTCAAGATCTGACACAGCTTCACAAACAGGTGAATTTCCAAAGATGACATTAGTATATAATATAATTATCTTTCATCTTTGAATACAATTCAAAGATGAAATTACTATATACTAGCTGCTTCCAGCAGCTAGAATTTGCTCACTCCCTACCAATGTAAATGAATATTTTTTTGAACTATAGAAGAATATACAAAAATAGTACAGAAGAAACAAGTTTTAAATGAAAAAAAGATCAGAGGCTAAATAGCAGTGCTTTATTTTCCTACTCCTACAGGCATCTGCTAGACTTCATTACAGTTAACTATATCATTCACGTGCAACTTTTTAAGTGGCGGAGTTTTTACTGGATCTAGTCTAACTCTTAATAAATTATTTTATAAAAATTTATCAAGCTAATGCTGGAATAAGGACCTCTGCAACCTAAAGAAATCTCTCAAGCAATATTTTCTTACACTTCTTAAAAAAATAATCATTTACTTTTGAATTTTACTGCAGATTCATGCTGTAAGAGGCACAATTTTGGAGACAACTAAGAAGAAATTTAGGGAAAATATCCCTAACTATCAGCGGAAGAGCTCTAAACTGGTAGGAATTATTTTTATTTGCATGCTTTTATGTGGGTGCTACTGAAAAATATAAATAAAATAAAAGCCTATTTCTCACATCTGAACTTTTCAGTACAATGAAAGTAATAGGAACCTGTACACATAGGACACTTTTTGCAGATAACATGGTAGATTGGCTAATAAAAAATGTTAAATCTTTCAAAATCTAATTCTTTTAAATTCTAAGTCAGAGATTGCATTAGGGGAAAAATGAGATTTTGTTCTGCTTACTAAGGAACTCAGTTGATTAAATTAGTGAAAAGCTCATTAGATATCAAATCAGTCTTTGAGTATAAAGTAAACAGGAAAATTTATTGTAAGTAGATTTGTATTCCTCCTCTACCACTTTTCCAAGTCAAAGAAACCCCTTAAAATAGTAAGCCAAACTATAAAAAATTATGTGAAGCCTCCATATGTTTAAAAAGTAGGTTTATACAGCCAGCAATATCATTATATTAAATATGTCCAGTGGTTACTTCAACTGCTTTTGCCATTTGTACACCAGAGCAACAAACTATGTTTTTTCTGGACTGAAATGATGTTTCTGTAAACATATTCTGGATATTCACTGTTTCATTTAAATTAATATGGATCTTACAGTAAGTGGCCCTGGGAGAAAGCACATTTCTGATGTCTTTGCATGAAACACATACCTTCCTGAAACACTTCCTGTCCTGCACCCGTTTTTGGATATTATCACTGTTGACTGACAAGACGAGGTCAGCTAGAATTTGTAGGGATACTTTACAGCAGCTCTCCAGCATTTCTTTGAAACTCCACAAGTCTTTAACTCCTTAACTGCTTCACCAAAACAGACATTGCAGTCTTGCAGGAACACTGGAAGAGTAATGACTTTTCAGGATGCTGAACAGTCTCAAAGGCCTTAACAGAAGGAAGTAAAAGACTCAGCTTTTCAGGTGAGCAAAACTGAGCAAGATCACAAAGAGGGTGTGCGATGTGAACTTGAGAAGTGTTACCATCTTTGTGGCAGCCAGAACAAAACAGAGATGGGGAGGCATGACAATATGATATATGCAGAAGAAAGAGACACATTTTGCTTGAAAAACAGCAGAGAGAGACATCCAGGCTTAAAATAGTCGGGTTTATCAGCATTCTCCCACAGAGACGGACTTGGCTGACTCTCAGCAAATAAAACTGTCCATTTGCTCAGTAGGATCAATAAAGCTGCATTAAAATTGTATAAGCAGCAAAGAGAACTCCAAATTTACACATAATTTAGTTATAGGGTGACACAACAAATTCCCATCCCCAATACCCTCACAAAACTTCCTGATGTTTTAAAACTAACTGTCTCAGGCCAGGCGTACTTTCAGAAACATTTAAAATTCATTTATGAAGCAGCATTCACACAATCACTAGCATGAGCTCAGTGTATGAATGAATCTTTCAGTCAGGAAAATCTGATCTGTATGAATCATGCCCATATTTCCGTTAAACAAGCCAAAATCTGCACCCGTGTTATATTGGCTGTGGGAGGGCAGACAGAGCCACAATGAAACAGGCTAGTGGTACCTGGCATACAAGCTTTACTTGTATTAAAGTTAATGTGTTTAATTATTTTTAAGTTCCACTCCTGGTGTAAATACTGGAACTGCTCTGGCCAGAGTTTCCATTTGAGCAACTTTCAGACGGTACAAACTTAGCACATCACCAAACTCAAGTTTCTTCGCTTTGTTGCTTTTTGACACATTGTGTAAGAGCTGTGGAGGAGACAAGAACAGCTCTAGGCCACTCCACAATGTCTCCAATTCAGGCAGCAGAAAAGGCTCTGAGAGAGCAGCAACTAGGAGCAGAGTACATTTTAAAAATGCTCAGCTAAGAGATTGGTGACAGACTGTGATCAGGCAGCACAAATGTCCTGATAAGACATGATATCCACAGCTTCTTACTTACCTTTTCCACTATGTGTTCACAGATCTTGCACGCATCCCCCTTCTTTATGTACAGGGATCCTAGCTTGCATCTTCTTCCAAGAATACTGGGATGACTTCATGATTTAAACCATAATTTAGTTACAACATTAAGGTTGGCATAGTTTTAAAAGACCAACATTCCTCACTAGGCTCCATACTGCTCACACTTTGCAGGGTTTTGGCAGCAAGCAACTTAGCTCATGTTATCAGACTGTGTAACACTTCAGAATTCATAACAGATCTAAGAAAGCATTTACAAATTCAGCTTGGGAAGAAAAAAAGATTTAGAACCAAATCTTTCACACAACTGATTCTGTGTTACAAAAGTCCTCTGTATGCCTTTGGCAGCTTCTGTTCCCACCTGAGGCAGGGCGTATCCATGTGTAATGTGTGTTATACATGTGCATGCAGGTCTGCAGGACAACCTCTGTGCTTCCTTCCAAATGGCAACTTTTCAAGAAGCAGCTGCCACTGCGCACCTTATTCTGTACAGTAGCTCAAGCTAAAAGCTGAGAAGCAAGTCAACACACAAGAAATCAGCAAACCAAGCAAAACACAAAGACAGAGCGCAGAAGTAAGCAATCACTTCAGCTGGCTCATGAATCACATGAACAAAAGGTCATGAAGCAAATAACATTCTAATGAATGTTCCTCGTCCTATCACAACAATTCCTGATGAATTTAGTTATGATGATTAAAGATATATTTACTGTTGTTTAACATTAAAAAGATAAAATAGAAGGAAACAAATTATAATAGACCAGAAATACTTAGGGGTTTGAAACAATTGCAAAAGCTCATATGTTCCTGGAGACTCATACAACAACTCAAATTAGTTTGTCTTGGGCACCTAACTGCCCAAATACAAGTAACATATTCTTTAGGGACAAATTATCTTTGATGAAATGGGGAAAAACTGCCCAATCTTACAGGCAGGTTACATGATTAATTTTAGCTTTTGCTTACTGATGAATCATTGACTTCATCTTAGTCTAGCTTTAAATGCCTATAATTGGCCTTTCCATAAGCCTACTGTGAGGCTCCTGCACAAGTACTGTGTTACAACTACTAATGTAACAGGGGAGAGGGGTGGAAGAGAGGAGCACAAGGGAAACTGGTTAGGAAGACTTTGTGTGAAAACCCACTCTGAGAGACATAAAAGAAAATACAATAAAAGGTAGTCTAAGAGCTCCAGCAGCTTCACCCAAATACATGCAGGTTGATTTAAAATGTTCACAGCAGCCTACGGCAAAGTATTACCTATCCTAAAACACTTGTCGTTTGAGGCATGTGAATGTTCACTGGTTCACTCAGTTGAACAAAAGTAGACAGAAGCAAGAAGGACGCCTGAATCATTTTGCCAAAGCTAACAGGAAAGCAACCCCTGACAATTTTGATGCAGGTTCTGCTCTGGAAATATAAGAACCAGGAAATATAAATAAGGAAAAAAACCCTTCGCAACGTCTTATGAGGATTGCAAAATAATTTCCACAGGAACGCAGAGGAAGTCTTATCCCTTGTGATACCTTAAACTAGATGGAACAAAATAGTGGAAAGTAACGCAAGGAAAAAGCTAGTAGGGGCAAGTAGACAGGCTATACGGAATACATTTTTTTCTTGCATCTCTGACTCCTTTTAACTTTTCTGTGGCTCTTGAGGCAGCAAGGTAGGAGCTTTCGTTTATATTCCATAAACACAAGCCAAAAGCCTCCCACGGTTCCATTTGGTAACTTCAGCTTAACATGCTCAAATATACACAGACTTCTGACAATGATTTGAGTTCCCACTCAAACATAAACTATGCCAAAAAACACCCAAGATTATTTCAACTAATAAACACTTGGTTAAAAAACATATCAAATCAACTTGGTCTTTACATCAATTTAAAAGCATCTTACCACAATCATTGCCTGAACCATGGTGTGCTGCAGGAAGCACCAAAAGAAAAAGATGATTGATAGCATTCTCACAGTGATCCCCTGACCGTCATCACTTCTGTGTATGCACAAAGCTTAGGACCCTGCACTTGGAAAAGTGATTCTCCTGCATCGGGCTTGTGTTGTGAAAATCATTTTAAGGATGTCAACATCCTGACTCCTGAAGACTAGAATTTGGGACAAATACTGTACCAAAATTTAGTACTTAAAACTAAATAAAGTCCTGTATGCTGTCATGGTGCACAGTTTCAAAGCCCTCTCAAAAACCCATCCTTTGATTTAACCTTCATTAACATCTCTTCACAAGAAATACAATACTTGAAAATATGTACACTGTCACCCCAACTTTATACAGACGCTGTTCAGCAGCATATTTATTCTCTTTGTAAAACTGACATTTGAACTTTCCAAATTCCAGTCCAACTCCCCTACCAAATTTGTATACTGAGTATTAAAAAGACAGCTGAAGCAAAAAATAAAAACAAAAAATTCAACATAAGGACACAACCAAAATGCAAAGTAACTTACGATATGCCGGACTTATAGATCCTGAAATTGTCTTCTCCAAATGAATATTCTTTTCAAATTTTCACAGTTACAGTAGTGCAGAAGGCATATCTGGTATGGTTAGCTCTTGCCCAAGAGGACTTTCCAATGTAAGTAATAATTCTAATACAAATAAGTAACAATTCTAATAGACCATTCTAATGAGCAACTAAAGAAAAGTAAGGCAAATTTCCACCAGACAGATGAAAGGAATACAGCAGAAATGCACATCGGGTAAAATACTGATTGGAATACTATCCCCAGCAGAAGTTATAGCAGGTAAAAGCTGGTTTTCCTAATCAGGACTGAGGCACATTTGAGAGTTTATACTGAAGTGTGCCTATTTCCATAAGAGCAAGCCTTTTCCTTCACAACTACCATTCTGAAGCTAACCGTGGACAAATAAATTTGCTCAAAACACTTGAGACAAAAGTTCTTAGACAAGCCAGATCAACAGAAAACACATGTATCCAACACAATGTCCTGTTTCCATATGTATTTTCTCCTACAGATTGGTGTCATGAGCTAAAATTTCATTCCCACTGAGATCTGTTGACTACTCATGGAAAGATAAATCACTATTCTCAATGGAAATAATGACTTGTGGCAGCAATCAACTTCTGATGTATAAAGTATTGCATGGGCAAAGTTAGCCTGACTCCCCACTGCAAATAATTAGTGGATTGCTATAAAATGTATTTCACAACCTAGCTTTAACAGGTACTGGAGAACTAACAGTCTAGAGTCTCACTTGTGCTACAGGAAAAATGCATCAGGAAAGTCAGAGGCTGATCTAGTTCAAAAACCTTTCTGACAGTGGCCAAAAGCAGATGTTTACACGAAGACATCGAAGAGAGTGATCCTTCTCCTAAGTATGTGTCAGCTGTCACTTAAGGATTTAAGCTGCCTTCAGAACATCTTGCTAAACTACCACAACTAAATTGTTCGTGTGTGAATCTCCTCACTGAATGCACTGACACCTCTGGCCTCAGCTATATCTTGTGCCACTCAGCTCAGGGGTTTAGCTACCTACTGTACAACAAAACACTTTGTTTCAATTCTGTGGCAAACTGATCCACTGAGTGTCCACCATCATCATGCTGTGAGCAAATAATTATTTCCATTTACTTCACATGCACTGCTCAGGATATCTGAGTCCTAAATCACATGCCTCTCACACATTTTGTTTCCCATTTGAGTAATCTTGGTCTGCTTGTCCTAGGTAGTCTGGTGCGACTTTACATTTTATGAAGATAGAGAATCAGCTGCATCCAATACACAAAATACGTTTGTACAAAGGCATAATGATGCCTTCCAGTTTAGCTTACCTTCTATGTTAAAGCCCTCTGGTTCCTGAGCAGTTCTAAAGACTAAGCTGAAGTACTCCCAGAACAAAGACAAGGGATCCCCTACAAACCCTCTTTACTGAGTATCAGTTCCTAATAACTGCCTCAGGACTTTTTCCTAGAAACAGAAGTTCAGGCTGATAAGCCATCTATTTTCGTAACTTTCCTGCTACAATTCTGACACTAATTCTTCAGCAAAACAAATTCTTGTATCTTGCACTGTCCAAGAAGCTCAAGATTTTTGAGAAGAGAAGCTGACTCCTTTGATAAGGAAGAGTGCAGAACAGGGAAGGAAGGAGGCTTTCATACTTCAGAGCTTATGCAGTTAAATAACCAATCAGCTGCTACACCTCATGAAAAAAGCAGGGCTTCTCCCGTGCAGGAATCCACCCTTGGTATTGTGAAAGTGCACTCTGAACACCAGCTCCATCCCTCTTCACTGCCTACAGCCAGGCAAGTTAGGTACCTATGCAAAGCTAGTGTGAAAACCTTCTTGCACAAACATTTATATTAAGAGATCTGATTCTGGACACAGAGTCGGCCTTTTTTTACAAGGTGTCATGGTCTCAGCCCTTTACAATTCTTCCTCACAGTGGAGTGAATTTGCATACGTGTATGATTAGACTTTTATAGAGTCAGGTAATTTTATGTATCTTAACACATATATAAATATATATCTATCTATATACATATGGGCACTGCCTTATTTGTGTCCCACAATAGGGCACAGAGTTATTCACAGCCTTCCAGTTGCTCTGTCCAGGTCACTCAGCATGCACAGCTTCCCTAAGACAAAGATGACGCTCCAACATTGGTGACATGGCCACTTTCTCAAAACTGTCATAGATATTTCATCAAGGGCTTCTTTCCTCCCCCCTTCTGGCCCTTCATCCTCCCAGGGCACCCTGCTGTCCCCAGTGCCAAGGTCAGCAGTTGCAGAGGTGCTCTGTGCTCCAGGGCACAGCAGCAAACCTGGAGGCAGCCAGGGTAGGGAGCACAGCAGGGATACATGGGACCTCTCAGAGCAACACTGCCAAACACCACTGCTGCAGCAGCTAGACAGTGGCCAAACACTCCCTTTGCTGGGCCTGCCAGGCCAGGGAGCAGATGACCACAGCCCATGCCTAACCATGCAGCTGCAATTTCGACAAAGCTGTGCCGTACAAGTGTCATACAAGCCCTTTGGGAAGGCAGCCTTAAATCTCTGCATGGTTACATCTTGCACAGGTGGCCTGTACAGCTTCATGTGATACTGCTCTGAATATTTTTTTCAAAGCTTGCTCACTACATTTATTACTGTAGTACTGACTAAGCCTCCAAACTATTTTTACAGGCCCTGAACAATAGTAATCATTTAGGATCAAGTTCTGCTTGCTAAACTGAATTGTATCTAGTCTAGATTCTTAAAGCCCCACATCTCTGACAAATTCTGTTGGTCACAGAACATAAAGGATATCAACTGGGATAACACAGGCTTAACAGACATTTGAAGAACACCACAAGAACAAAGATCTGCTATAAGGTTTCTTCATCGTTCAGATTCCAAAGAAATGCAGTGCATTGCATACCCTAGGCAACAACTTCATTTTGAAAGGCACGATGAAGATGCAGTAAGGTAAAGATGATCAGGTTTCTGAATGATCACTCTTGTGAACTACATTACATACATTAAGAAGTTGTATATATAATGCTCAAATTAAGCAAAATTAATCTAGAATGTACATTTCCAAAAGGCTACTTTCATTTTATCCAAAAAAGACTAGATTTTACTTAAGTCATAGAAGAGTAACTTACTCAAATTTAATTCTATTTCCTGAAACAAAAAGCATTACTATCGACTGTCGAAGCCTTTGCCTGTCACCACACACATTTTAAAGAAATCACTAATGTTAAAGAGATGGGTACGTTTCAGCTGTGAAGCTCTAGTTTGCACAAAGCTGAAACTATGACCTAAACAGTCTCACTATGTAAATGCTCTGAGGACAAACCTACATGGTTTGTCTTAAGCTCATGCAAAAAGTGATGATGAATGCTATTCCTGACTGTCTCAATTTTGGAGACAAAGTTTCAGGAGGAAGCCTCTGGGATGCCTCCTCCGCAGGGAAAAGGGCTTCCCCTCTTCCCTCTGCCAATGAAACAAATTAACCACAGGAAGTGAAAGTGGAAAAAACTGAAATATTTATTAACACAAAATGAAACCGGGGAAAAACAAAGAGGAAAGCAAAACAAGGGCAAAGGGCACCCCCAGGAGCCGACGACCCAGCCAGCGAAGCTGCTGGATTCTGGTGGCGACCCCGCTCCCTTCACTCATGGGTGTGGCCTAGCCTGCGGAGTTCGGACCGGCCGGGGCCATCCCCCAGGCCCGCCGAGGCCACCCCGCAGGCTCTCCAGGCTGGAGAGGAGGGAAGGACGACAGGGATGCCAGGGGGAGGAAAAGAACAAACACACAGAACCTTTCTCCTAAGCTAGCAGGAAAAAGCAGTATAGAGAGCAGTGCCGCGATCTCTCCCAGAGCCATCGACCCCTCCGCGTCTCTCTCCGGGCCGCTGGACGGAGCCGCTTTTCTAGCCGGGGCTGTTGGGCCGAGCCGTTTAACCCACACCTGCAGGTGCCGGTTCGCTTGAACCAACCCCGGCTCCGCCCCGGTCCGTCGGCTGCCAGGCTGAGCTGCCCCGTGCGGGCTCGGTTGAACCGAGCGCTCGGTCGGCCCTTGAACCGATCGTGGCTCCGGCCCCCCCACACCGGGTTCACCTTTAAGGGCACAGTAGCTGTGGGCATTAAGAAGGTAGGTAAGGAATAATGTAGCTTCCTAACGTCACCCCAGGCTCTGATATTATTAAAGCTGTTGTTAAAAGCCACAATCTATGTCACATTTATCACACATATGCATTTCTTCCGTATTTTTTCCTTCAATTCTAACCCTAAAAACCAAAGTGGACAGTCAGTTTTACTTCTCAATTATGAACAGATCTTCCCTTCTCTTATCCCAGTAAATTCTACGGTTTGGTGGTTGCTATGGGTTTTCTCGGTGGTGGTGGTGGTTCTTTGGTGGGGTTTTTTTTGGTTCATGTGGGGGGTTTTTGTGTGTGTGGGTATGTGGCTGTGTGTGGGGTTTTTTTCCTAATTTTGTTTTTTAAGACTAGAGGGCAAGAAAATGACTAAACCTTAAATTAAACATCCTACTGTCTCTACATTTGTTTCCTTAATTAATAAATATGCTTGTGTTAACAAGAGACCTATAAAATGCTACATTTTGAGACTGTCCAGACTATACTTAAAGATGTACTCAGAGTTATACAAGCAATAAGAGTCACAAAATACAGTCCCAAACCCTGTAATCCAATCTTGCACGTGCAGCCCCACAGACTTTAATGGGCCTATCAGCACAAAGAAAGCTTGCAGAATCCCACCGTGTGCTGGGTATTTGGTATTAAATGATACAGGACAGATTCTCTGTCCTTTCATTTAAAAGCCTTACCTTTATTTTACCTCTGGAAATTTAATTTTGGTGTCAGAGAAGTATTAGGATCTGTGATTATTCCTCAAATAGAACTGATTGCACATACAGGAACAACTAGCTATTCAAAGCTGTGTGTCATCTTAACCAAAGTAAATCCATTCTACTGTTAACACTTTTAAAATACTTATTCACTCAAATAGAATTGATTTGAACAGAGTAGGAAGAAAAATTATCCTCTTAGAGAAAGAACGCAAATACTATTAATGCATGGGAACATATGATGACTACATACACACCCCTGCTGTGCATTAAAATTACTCCTTTACAACCACCCAGTAATCAAAAGGGGGAAGCAGTGTCCAGTTTGGAATTTATCTTTTTTTCATGCTAAGCAAATGTTCACAAACAAACTTACATGTCACAAGTTTGACCAGCCACTATCTTTTCCATATATGTATATACTATATCTATAGGAGCAATATCTGTACATTCAGATGATGAGGTGCACAAGTACTGTCAGAAATGGCATTAACCCACTGGTTTAATGTATAACAAATTAGCATTATTTATGTGCAGAAGAGGCATGGTGCTCTCAGGAGCTAAATATTAGCTTTTGATAAAATAATTTCAGTGAAGTCTTGCTAAGCAGCAAGCTAAGGAAGCTGTCTGTGCCTGCAGGATATGACTCACTGCTTTATTGAGAAGGACTTGCATGTTAAATGCAAACATTTGGAGTCACCTGTTCACGACTCCTCAACACACCTAAAAAACTGTAGACTTGTCCTCAGCTGCCAGGAAAATACCAGTAGGAATGTAGTACAATCACCACCAAGATCAAAAAAGCAACTCCAACGAGGTTGTCCTAGCAGATCACCCCATTTATGATAACTGCTGCTCAGGGAGCAGTTCCTTCCCAGATGTTCTCATTATAATTGCAGGGCTGAACACAGGCAGCAGAAGGGTCCCTGCTGTGTCCTTCGGGTTCCACCTCGCTTCTGCCTAGTCCCACATTGTTTGTCACTGGCCATCAGAGGCAGGTGGACAAGCTTTCTGCAAGTCTCCAGAACCAACACACATGAAACAAAGCTGCACCAAAATGTAGGAAAACTGGTGCCAAGCAGTTAAGCTGGGCAATACAAAATCTGCTTTCATTTTAAGTACCATTCCTCCAAAACGACAAACAGGTGCTTCAAGTGGGCTTTTCAGAGAGGCCTTTAGAGGGGTGGGGATGAGGAAGAAGGCATCCGGACCTTGGTGATCCCTTAGGACCTCTCTGAACATCAATCTCTTGAAAATATTCAGAGATGCTCTAATTTACATTTGCAAATTCCATTTCCTCCACTCTCACTAGCCACTGGGCTAGCACCTGCCCAGAGATATATTTTATTTGAACAAATGGAAAAACAAAAGAGTACGTGCTCTACGCCACCTCTCGAGCACCTCTCTCCCCCCAAGTCAGCTACAGTATCATCAAAACCAGGATGAAGTCACAGCTGCAGCCACAAATCAACAACTTCTGCCTTTACATGTGAACGTCATGTGGCAAAATTGTAGGGTCCTTATGCAGCAATGAAAGAAATATGTGGGTTTTCTCTAGTTGCCCTACACCAAAACACAGATGATGGCCTCAAGACCAAACTTCCAACACAGCAGAAAAACAAGAAGAAAGCACAGCTAGTGACAGAGAGGAGGGACATTTACTTGGCTCACTGACCTCCATTCTACTTCCTTTTTGCTGGGAGGAGGTATTTTAACTTCACTGCTTACAAGAAACTTCCTATTAGAAAGCTGAGGTTTCCAGTGCGTTTTTATTGCATTTTCCAAAGTTGCATCATCAGAGCAGAGCGTATTCCTATGGGAATCCTGTAATGCATATAATAAATAATATGGAATGCCATGGCTAGTAAAACCTGTAATGTGTAAACATACAAAAATTAATTTCACTGTGTACAGTTACTTTTAAAATACTGTGCTTTTCACATGTTCCTGGTGATTCGCCCCAAGCAGGCCCAGAGACACTTCAGAGACAAAGTCAAAGAAGTGGGGATTTGCTTTTTTCGGCGTGCCGGGTGTGGGGGATTCACTCCTCCAAACACACACACCCCAGCACTTCCAACACACCATGTTATGGGTAACATTCATGAATATTCATTACATTCCCTGGGATAGGAGTGGTTATACAAATCATTTCTCGGAAATCCTTAATATCATTAGCATGTGTGCCACACATGTGCTGTGTGTCCTGGTGGTCTTCGGGGGTCTTCTCATGATGAAGATCTGGTAGTCTTCATCACAATGCACTTTTCACCTTTCTCTCTGGAGCATGTGCAGTCCTTAGTGGGATGATTCAGGGTTTCTGTGCTGGCCTCAAACAGATTACTGTCCCTCTTATCTTGACAAGATAAAGGGAATCCTGTTTTTCTTGAATTAGAATTCACATATTCTGTCTCTCAACAGTTAACTTTGAGTTACCTACTGACCAACCCTTTCTCACTGGCAGACACATATAGCCACAATCACTAATTAATATGAACAATATAAAAAAGATACAAGCTACCACTGTAATTTTACTTTCACTTATTTAAGGCAATAATCAATTTTAATGAAAAAAATCTTCAAAAACTAAAAACCAACTACAAAGCTGACTTGGGAATCTACAAGGTAGCTCACATTTCCTGTGTGTTCATTTGTGTGGAGGTGAACATGCACTAGATAATTTAAAATATCCTTCTGCCACAACATCAACAGGTAGAACTGGAGGTTAATAAGAACAAAACAAAAGAATAAAAGAAGACAAAGAAAACAAAAGATTCCAAACAGTAAAAAGCAGAAATACACATTCGTGTCACAAAGAGATTTTGATTCAAAAGACCAACACAACACTGATTTCCACTTCCACCAAAGCCTAGAAATTAATGTTTTCAAAATTTCTTAGGAGCACCTTGTGACCCTAGGGCACTCTTACCAAAATCCTGCAATTTGTCCCCACGCATCACGGCAAGAGCACTACGGCAGCATATGTAGAGTTGGATAAGCAGGATACAAGGCAGTGCCAGTCAGCACTCCTGGCTCAGAGGTGAGGAGGGAACTCCTGTTATTCATCCCTTCCCCTCACCAAAACCCCAAAGCTAAAACCTCTGTTCCATAGACAATAAGCACTGATTTGTATAGAAAAGTGAGAGAATTGGAGATCTGAGAGACATATTCATTAAACTCCCAGGAAAAATATTTCAGATATTTATCCAAATTTTTGTCTTGAACGTTAAATATGGAGGATGTGAGCATGGGGAACAAGTTGAGGAATCTTCCATGGCCATGCACATGTTGTTATTTTGTAGCTGCAGCTGGAAGAAGAAAACACCAGAACCGATTTTTTGCACAACTAAGGATTATCTCAGTCAGACAAAAAGATAGTAGCCTGCTGTTATATACTCAGGTAATGAATGAGTCATGAATGAGAAAAGCAAGCAAGGAGAAAATAAAACAGTATCACACTGGTTTTGTATTACAGACTCCAAAGAAAACCACAGTATTTCTCCACAGTACCAAATCACAGAACATAATAAAACCCAAAACTTTAGGATATACAAGGAAAATCTAGTCCATAGCTAAAAGAAAACCCTAGATCTATAAAAAAGAAAATTAAATTATTTCATTTATGATCAGATAAACCAACAAAAGATTATTGTCCAATTTCTACATAGCAGAAGAATGCAGTCATTGATGGTGATGGTATTAAAAATGTTTGGCTTAAAACAACAACTAACAAAAAAACCCTAACCCGTCAACTTGGAAAACCTAAGTTTAGATACAAGCCTGAAGTCCCACTTAGTACCCACAGATGCTTTGTGCCTGCATGACAAAACCAGGAAAATGCTTCAAAAGAGAAACACTATTCTCAACAGCTTCTTAGAGTTAAGAGCTCTTTGCTATCAGAGAATTGGTCTGAATGATAAAAGATGAAGTTCATGAAGCAAACAGACATAAGAAACAGATAAGAAAGAAAATCCAGGTCTTAAAGAATAAAAATCAATTAATTTTCCTGAAAGCTGCCTAAAGGTGGGGAATTCCAGCTAAGGGAGAAGTTCACAAACTTTCAAAGCTTAGTTCATTTGTGCTCTGTGTTGCTTTGATGTAAAAGGAGATAGAGATTTTTGGATAAATCAAACCAAAATCAAGCAAGCAAAAAACCAACCCCCAAAACAAACAAAAATGAAACAAAACCAAAGAAACAAACAAACAAAGACATAAAATTTCTGTGATGTGAAAGCCATACCTGGGCATTTCATTGAACTTACTAGCCACAAAAGAAGATAAAATTCATAAAATTTTAAAAAATGTCAATTGACTCACTCTTACACAAAACTCTTGTACATCCACTGTTTAAGACAATCGTTTGAAGCAGAGCTTGCCACATAGCATAATGGGGGAAAAACAACAGAGTTGGTTTAAAAAGTTATTTTATTCATACTTTCTTGGTAAAATTAGGGGCATCTGTGGATTCCCCCACCTCCTCCTTATCCAAACAAGGCCTCTCCTCTCAGAGCAGGCTGCAAATTATCAAATCAATGGAATAATGATCTTGATTGTCTTAGCCAGCTCTCCACAGACATGAGTTCACATAGAGGCAGCCAGGCAGCTACCTCAGACATTAGTAAAGACCTTTGATCTGCCTTTGAAGAAACTTTTCTCAGGTTATTTTAAAGTCTTTGGTTTATTTTCATGTGTGGAGAAAAGCAACACTGAGGTGAACACTCTCACACAAATGTCTAAACAAATCTACGCTTGTCAAAAATATCCTTGAGAAAAATTAATATATACGTACTTTGAAGGTGAACATTTTTATTCTGCAGTCCTCACTGGGGCCTCTCCTGCCTATTTCATGACTCATGGACATACAGGACTCCATGCAAACAGCAAGCTGACAAAAAAAGCCATGAGTAAATTGGAAATGGAGATGGCTGAAAGGGTTAAGAAGATTGGGTCTCAGATATCCAGAGCAATTAGTGTGGGGTAACAAATTCACAAATTACACTAGATAACATATCCTGGATAATCATTGCTTACTAACCATACATTTTCATAGAAAACAAAATCAAGAGAATTCAAAACTTTGTGGACTTCTACTGCACTTTTGATGAAAGTATCTTATAAAGGATACTTTGTATTTGCTGTGACCACCAAACACAAGAGCATTACACAGATACACACTTGGTACACAAACACATTATTTCAAATGTTGTATGTGTGTGTATGGAGACACACACATGCACACTGAAATACAAGAAATACCACTGGTTTCTTCCTTTTCTTATGCCCACAGCTGTTACAGCTAATAACATCATAACATTGTATTTCTTCAGTTAGATTATTCTTAAAGAATTGTGATTATAGGCTGCTCTTCAAAGTGACCTTGTATCACATTACCAGCATATTGAAAGGCACAGCAGATGACTGTCACAAGCACTTTGCCAGAGAAAATTTACCTTCCATCAGAAAGGCAGGACCTTATTACAGTAAACATAGTGGCCACTGAAATGGTGCTGGTATGTGCAACTGTGTATCTGCAGGAAAGTTAATCACTGAAGAGATGTAAAAATGGCACTGGAATGAGTAAACTTTTTTTGCCTTTAATTCTTACAGGCTTCTCTAAGTTATATTCAGGTTTTGCATCTTATTATTTTGAGAGTATTTCCAAAATTATGAGATCTGTCATGCTGCTAAAATATAGGGAGAAAAATATTCTATTTGCAGTGGTTAAATCCTGCTTAAATGATTAAAATAGAACATTAAATATGCCCATTTTTTGCAGTGATAGGCAGTTTTGGAAGTGAGAGGGAATACTATAAAAATGGGAATTTTTTTAAAACCTGCTATCACAAAACTCACCTTGAAATATTTATAGAATTACCACACAATGATGGCATTTTGGCTGCATCAGGTCTGCTGAGGACAGCAAAAGAACTATAGGCAAAAGAACTAGAAGCTAACCTATATTGTCAGGAAGACATAAACAGTTGCTTTTGTAGGTTCCCAGTTACCAAAATCATGTTAGGAAGAAAGGGTCCATTTGTGCCTATGCAAACACATGGAACATTTAAGAGAGCCTTGTGCAGTGAGAAACTTTCCCTGGTTTTTGAACTCTGCCAGAACACGTACTTACACAAAACTAATACCACTGCTGAGACAATACCTTCACATAAGTTCATATCGTGAACCTATGAATTCATTTACTAAGTTTCCAAAAGGGAGGGGGAAAGCAAAATCCAGAAGCATATATATTGACCTGGGAGGCACATGGATCTCATGTGAAAGAGTGAGAAATGAGAGATTAATGTATGAACTAGATCAGATTGATAACCTGTAAAACAAAAGCCAGTAAATACCCTCAGTAAGGTTGCAAACAAACAAATGAACAAAAAAACCTCAAACAGACCACTCAAAACAAAACAAAACAAAACAAAACAAAACAAAACAAAACACCTTTACCATTAAGTAGACAGGAGGTGTGTGACTTACCACACAGAAAATTCTGGCCTGTCCTGAAACCCAAAACTTAGAAATTTTTGGTTTGGATTTTTTCCTTCTGTAAAATGACAATATGCAAGACTGAAACCAAGCAGATGGAGAGCCCCTTCTCGAGTTCTAAAATACCTCACTTTAGTTATTGCCTGTGGGATTTACAGTAACATGTTACACATGCAAAAACCTATTTGTTTCACAAATCTGAATATCCTACCCTTCATTTCCATGAATGTCTCCAAGACAAATGAATCTGGGAAGGGCCAACCAAAGTTCCCAGTTTGTTCTTCCCAAGGATAGCCTGAACTTGTTTCTCTGCAGTAAGGAGGCTGCACATTTTGTCCAATGTCTAATTGGGGGTCCCAGTTTGAACCAATGCCAATTCCAAGCAGGGCAGAGAGAAGGGAAAAGGTACCGGCATCTCTACAGATTTCAGGAAAACTGATGCCTACAGAGAGCTGAGAGATAGACACAGTGAGGAAAAACCAAAATTATCAAATGAAACACTGAATCCAGCTACATAAATGTCTACAGTACAGGTAGATATTCAGGAAAAAGAATTACTTTAGACACACAGTTTCCAAGATAGGAACATTCTTGTTTCATGTTTTTATTTCATGGTTTTGCTTCAGATAATGCTGTAATTACAGAGTAATTATACAGTGGAGCCAAAATTACAGCACCTGAATAATAAATATTAAACCATGTTTATAATAGGAATAAATATTAAATTCAATGGTAAGTTAAATATGAATAAATATCAAACTAAGTGTATTAACTATTTCTTATGCTCATAAAGAGAGAAAATTCTATACTTGGAAAGTAAATTAATATAATTGAAATTGGAGCAGCTGAGTTTTATTTCAGTTTACCAATAAAAATCTGTCATACAGATAGTGCAAAATTCACCTTTCTTTTTTGTTCAGTAAGAGAAGCAGATAATATGGCACTGCAGTTTACCTTTTCAAACACTTAGATCTACCTGATGTTATAGCAACATTTCTTCACATGCACCAAAAATCTCTCTTGCAGTAATCCTTTTAATTAATCTACATTTTGGTGCCTAATTAAAAAATAAGTATGAAACATTTTACTTTTAAAAGAAAGATAAAACAAATCTAAACCCAAGGAAGCATACAGAAAAAAAAAAAAAAACCCCTATTAATCTCAGAGGCAATTCAGCTAATTGTGTAAAATTCCCCTCAACTTTCTATTCCCAGCAGTAGAAAGCTAAAGACATCCTAGATATTTTACTTTTGATTCCTTTTCAACCTATTGAACTCGTGAAAACATAGGATTGTACTAGTGTTGTCACCCTGCAGCAGCACATTCAAGCTACAGTGCACCTGCAACTTCAGAGTTCTTCTCCCACTACAATGAAACCCTTGGCCTCACGCAGTGGCCTCGCGGCAGGGATAGTCCCTCACTGAGAAGACAAATCACCTCAAGCAAGTCCACTGCGTCTACCCTATCTGCTACAGAAACTGAACACTTCTAATGTGATAAATATACTGTCATCTTCCAAGACTACCATCAACTTGGCAAAAGCGTGGACCACAAACTAGGAGAGCTGAATTCCTGGGGAGGAAAGAAGGGTTTAGCAGTTGTTTCAAATTACTACCATAGACAAGGAGAAAATCAGTCCATGACTCACAGTACTGTTTTCTGAGCTGGAAGTTTTGTGGAATGCAGGCCTTCATTTCAGATTTCAAAAGAGATACCCAGTTTTGCCAAAGAAATGTTGTGTGATGCATCAAGGAGCCAAACCCTTGATTTTCTCATGGATCATCACAAAGAGGTGATCCTACTTGAATCAAAAAGAGAATCCTACTTGAAACAAAAGTTGACATCTCTGAACAGGAGTATATATTCCTAACCATATATTACTAATGTCAAATTTTCAGATTTGTTCAAGGTCAGCAGCTTATTGCTTTCATGCTGTGCTTTAAACAGTCAAATATATGGGCAAACACCACCTAAGATTTAGTAGGAGATGGGCTGAGATCAGTTAATCTACGGAATAGGCTTAACTTGAGCTCAGTGCCACAACAACTAGTCACATGGCACAGGTTCTTTTCGCTACTTTTCTCCTGGCACACCAGGATAGGTAGATATATATATCTATATAGATATAGATACAGATACACACACACACACACACCTCCCTTTGGATTGTGTGTGTGTGTATATCTGTATCTATATCTATGTATCTGTAGTTTGAGACATTCCAAGAATGAAGACCAGATCACAAACTCTCGCACCAATAATGAAATGACAGACAACTGACAGAGATATATTTTTCAAAAGGACCTGGTCAAAACCTCCCACACAGACTCAACCTTCTAAAGGTGACTGTAAGCCTGCACATATGCAAAATGGACCTGGGAAGATCTTAGCCACTACACTCACTACACATCCTGTTAAACAGGATTGGAAGGGGGAGGAGGAGGCAACAGATGGTGGAAATTTCACAGTACCTTTACTGTGAGCAGAGTACCAGGACAACTCTAACGCAGTTCAAAAGGCATCTTATTGTCTCAGAAGAGGCTCCCTGTAGCCAAGGGATGAGGAATCTGGCTTGTGGTCAGATGTACATAAACCACAACCAGCAAAAAATGACGTCCAGTTCTCACCCATGCACTTTTCCTGTCTGTGAGTGTTCACATCCTTGGCCGAATCCAGACTTTCTTCCCATTTGAGTAATTGTTGTCCTTGCAGGATGCCCAAGGGCTTCAAAAACCACATTTGACAAGATCCTGTGAGAGGGGAAACAGACTGCTAATTTATTTTCTTTCTGCTGCTTGACTTCCTGCAACTCTGCATGCCAGCACATGCATCAGGATACACAGGTAAGCACTCTTGCATCAGTCTTCCCAGAAAAATGGCTTAATCTTGCCATTTCCCTGCCAGGATGAAAGCACTTACTTATCCTGGACTCCCTGAGTGAAAAACCTGTTAAAGGAGTTTCTTTTCCCTTACTGACCAGCCTATGCACCAAAACAGCACAAAGCCTACTGAGAAATGACAGCAAAGCTCAAATGAGATAGCTGGTCATGGCACAGACCATCCCTCTGAACAGAACATCCCTCTGGATAGAATCCACTGCAGTTTTCAGGAAAACACTAAAGCAGTCTACCCAAAAGTAAGGGCTGTTATCTTCGGAAGTGGGACAAATCTACCACAAAGCAATGTATTTCCACTTAGGGGAAGAATGAAAGCCCTAATCACATTCTGTCAGAAGGTACCAGTTCCAGGAAGAGCTTAGTGATGCTGTGACATGGCCAGATCCTGGGATTCTAATTATTAAAAAGACTTCTTCATGTTCTACCCCAGTTAAGCAAGTGCATTTGCTGGCCTAAAGGCCACACCAGGACTACAGAAGAAGAACACCACAAACCTACCGGAGGATGCGATGCAGCCTAGCCAAAAACACCTTCCCTTGTCTGGACACTACCCAGCACACAGCCACACTAGGAGAACAAGGATAGGGGCTTAATTTCTCTCTAGCCATCTATGTGCGGCACTAAGGTGAACATGATGCTACAAAGTAGCTCTTGCTACACAGGGAAGGGAAAAAATAGCCTATATACCTATAGCAACTAAGCTGGGACACCAAGAAGAGGAAAACACCTCCTTTATATACAGAAGAACAGTACACAGTTCAGAGATTAGCAAGGTCTTTAAAAAACACAACAGAAAACAAACTATAAAAAAGAGTAAGAACACGAACACCAAGAACAGATACAAACTTTGCTGAGTATGTTACTTGCAATTATTTGATTTCCCAGACTATCTCTATGTAACTGAATCTCACTCCTCTTAATCTGGACCCAGCCTACCAAACTGCATAGAATCTGATGAGCTCAGGAACCATCACATTGTGACTTCAGGCAAGATAGCAGTACAAAGCCTTTTGTAAAACAGGTATCTCATAATGTGAAAGAAAGCACAATAGTGCAGAGAACAGGTCTTGTGCTATTCCATTAGCACAATTATAGAAAACTATTCTCTGCTAAATACCCACAGCATGGTGGTCTGTGATTTCAGGAGACATGACTTCAGGATCTGGATGCTCCCTTTCAATCTTCTTTTATTTTTGATGCAAGCAATGACACATAATGCATCATATGAGAATGCTGGAAAGTATCCCTGTTTACATAGCTACAATCCCTGCTGTTTAGCAATTGACCCAAAAGAGATGAAAGATCAAAAGTGCAAGGTGCACAAACACAATCAAATTGTTTTTAGCAGTTGTTGTTTACTGTTTTTCTAAGGTACTTTATATTGTCACCCTTCTTGGTGTTACAGAGAAAAAGTGCTTAAATTAGCTTCTATAAAGAAGTCTGCCACAAGGTACAAGAGTCACTCCTCCAGGAGGAAACACAGAGCCTCTGTGAACTACAAATGCTGTTACAAGAGGAAACAGTTCTTCCTTACCACTCTTTTGTGAGACAGCTTTCTTGTGCACAGACCCCATCATTACAGAATGCAAGTGAAAACAGGTTGAGACAGATAAGCAAAAAGGCAAATTTTGAATCTACTAACATTTCTACCTTGTGGAAGAAAAACCCAACAAAATAAAACATTGCTCTTCATTAACCTTCAAGAACATGGAAAGAGTTGTTCAAAACAGCAAATAACCCAACATACCAAAACACACAGGTGGAAAATTGCAAATGATGCTACTCGTCTTGAATGTCTCATTACGGTCATCCCAGGGTCTGACAGCATTGCAGAAAACCAGCACCCTCTGGAACAGAACAGGCATTTTTTCTGCTGTTTTCTCACATGGTGCAAGGGCATGAGAGTAGCTGATGTTCTGTCCAAAATGTCAGGTGCACTTTGAAGGTGAATCCCTTAGATGGTGGCACATCTAGGGAGTCTGATAGTTTGACAGTTGTGAGGAGTTTCAAAGTAGGTGGATGGGAAGTTTGTTTCTCTCCATTTCTGAGCAGTTACACTGTGCATTTGAGATTTTAAATTGCCATTCTGTTACTCATACCTACCTCTCTGACAACCACATTAGCACTAATATCCTTCTGCAGACAGACAAGACTACAAATAATAATACCTATCAGTGTACAGGTAGTAAGAAAGTTTAAATAAATCAACTGAGAAAGAATATGTTAATAAAGCAGGCTACTAATACCAGAGTGCTTGTGCCTCTTGTCAGCTACATTCAAGTACCATTAAAAAAGTGTACATTTAACGTGTCACTTCAACCTCTAATAATTCACATTAATTGCTTAATTTGATAAATATTTACATTAGCAGATTTGATAGTAGGCATGGCATTCAGGAATGTCCGAACAGAACACAGGTAAAGTGTATGTGAGAACTCTCAACAAGAAAAGGGGAAAACTCCACTCTGGGAGGCTGCAAAGATGGCCATCTCTGTAGAAACACAGCCTGTCTGGCAAGTCAGCTGGCCTTCACAGGGACCATGTGCCTTTTGTCAGTGCAATAAGGACTGATCTACCTGATTAGGAAGTAGAAATGACAAGGGAGTCACAGGTAACTTCTCTGCAGATACGAAAACTGGGTGGTATGTGGCCTTGAAGCCAACAGCATGCATACAGGGCAAGAATAAATGCAGGGGACGATGTCTTTCTGGGACTGTTTTTCCAAGTTCAGGATTTCCAGGTGCACCCAATTACAAAAGCTTGAAAAGCTATGAACTCTTCCTTATATGCTGGTTTCTCTTTCTTTCCACAAGAAATATCATATCAACATTTGTTGTCACCAAGTTCAACAGTAGCTTGATGTCAGTCAAAGCCACTGCTGTAACTGGCATGCATGAGGGGGAAAACACAAGGATTTCTTGACTATGCATTTCGTAGCATAAATAGTCCCATAAACATTTGTCCTATGCTTGTGGTGTCAAAGCCCACAGACAAGCTCAGAGAACATTCAAGTTACCTGATTTAGCTCACAACTCCTGCATTTGATCTTACAAGCATGAGTCTTTAACTGCACACAAAAGTCAAGCAGGCATTCAGCATCTTACACTCAAAGGAAACTAACAGTCTTCTTCCCAACCAATAATAATCTGTAAGCAAGGTGTAAAAGGTGGGTATCCTAATAAGCAGACTACAGTGAATAAAGAGAATCTACACTGGACTGAAAGACCAGAATGAACACCAACTTAAACTAATCATCACTAGTTAACATCGCTGCCAGCCTGCTATGAACAACTCTTGATTTCCTACATGCACTATAAGAAGCTCCCATCCTAACCTGACACTGTTGATGCTTCATAAAACAGTTTCCAGTGCACGCTGCCATGCAAATCTGACACACCTTAGCTTTTTGAGACCTGAAGAAACAAGTTTTTCTTATTAAATACAAGCTATAATGAGTGCTTCAAATCAGACTAGAAGAGACTTCAGCACTATAGAAAATGTCACTTGCTTTTTTTGTAATGTTTCTGATAAATTTACCCCACTCTCAGTCATCATCCATTACAAAGCAAAAGCTACTTCCCCTGTTCTTGCAGAAAAACAACAAAAGGAAACATTCTTAGCATTCAGTGGAAAGTTACCACAGTTAAGGACTGCAGTCACAGAGTTTAAGATTTAAAGTGGTGGAAGGGAGTGGGGGAGGAGGCTCTTGAATTTTATCGGCTGCAGAATTGTGAGGCCAAAAAGCAGCCAAGAAATCATCTGGTGACTATCATTGACCATAACGATTTTCTGGACTTTTCAGCAATTATCTTGGCAGTTTAATTGTGCCTTATTTGTATTTGGAACATGTTGAATTTCACCTTTGAATCACATGATTGGGCTAATGTGCGCTAAATGGTATCCATGAGTATAATTTTCCAGCAGAGGTGGACTATAATCCATTCATTACTTAATCTGAGTGGTGATAACCAAAACACAAGTTCCTGAGGTTAATCAATATTTACACAGTGTTAGTCATTTATCTGCAAAGGCATTAGACCATGTTTCCTTAACAGTGGCACTTCAAAGGGGCCTAGTTAGGATAAGTCTCCCTTTGACGAGGTACTAACACCTCCAGAGTGCTGGACTCCAGCACTAAAGAAGTAGGAAGGTTTTATATTGCATGGTTTTAAGAGGTGGACAAGTCGTGATCCACAAGATAGTTTGGTTTTGGCGGTGGTGGTGCTGGGCAGCGAGCATTTACAGTGCTGCTCACTCCTGGGAGTCTGGATGTGCTTGCTAGTCCCTACATTTTGCCTAACATGGATAAAGCAACTGCACAGCTCACACTAGTGGAAAAGTGGAAAGCTTTTTTCCACTAGTGGAAAGCTTTTGTGCTTTCCCTTGGAAAGACAAAAAACCCAGAACACAGTAAAGGCTGGGACACTACTAAAGTGAAACATTAAGATCTTCCTCATGAAAAGCCTCTGAATCTAAATTTGCCTCATCATAAGCATCTACCTGAAAGGTGAGGTAGGCCCTGTCTCTCAAATGGGAAATGAGGTTTGCAGGGATGCACCCAGCACTGATGCTAAAGATGCTGCCTTTGAAGTATCAAGGAGGGAATTGTTACAGTAGCATAAGATGGGTAAAGACTCCCTTCACATCCAGTAAGGATCACAGCCCAGTCCTGTTGGTTTACACAAGGTTGTCAGCTTTTGTCAAATGACGAACAGCAATGTGTGGGAGGGAAAACTACCCACCATCCATTATAGTAATAGTTTTATAATCTCTGTTTAGCTAAAACAATTACTTTTCTGCCCAATTTCCTTCAGCTTCAGAGATATAAACCATGCATTCCAGAAGTAACAGCACCAAAAGCCCAACCAGACCAAACCTGAGCCAGACAAGGCTGAAAGACCGCCACAAAGAAGAGGCTGGTTACAATGGGAGAGGAAATGCACAAACACAGCAGAAAGAGAAGGACGGTGCAGCCCAAGCCAGCATCATCCTGGGAAGTCCAAAGGCAGAGAAAAAACAAAAAAGTTCTGTCAAACGACGGGAAGATCTCTCTCGTGATGATTTGCTATTTCTTCTTAGCGTCCTTGAGGGTGAATTGCAGGTAATGTATTGTCTTATTTTATATTCCAAATTCAATGACACTCCACCCCCCACTCCCAATTTCCCCATCCACCACAAACACGTGCTGCTTTTATTTTAAGGAAACTTACCTACTCTGATAAAGGACAAATATGAACTGCAAAGTACAAAACCACCCCAAAATTATAGCTATTACAGCTACCAGACAGGAAAAGTGATGTTTATTCCACAACTCTCAAAGCAGAGAACTCACAAAACTTTCTGGTTGTGCTGCCCCATTCTAATTATTTTGAATAGAAAGTATTTGTCACTGTAAAGCTGATATGGAGAGCATATTACGGACCTTTAAGATCTTCTACTTAATTATTTCTTATTCTCCCTCTCCTACAGAGTCATGAGCTTTATTCCCTATGAAACAGTATGTACCAGTCCACAAGAAGTAACTCGCTCAGCAGTATTCTAACACCTTTTGCTAGAAAAATCAAAATAGCCATTTTATTTCCCATCATATGAAACAAAAGTGTTACATGCCACTTAGCCCACAAATTACTGGATTTTGAAGAGTGAGTGTTTTTCTACCTAGAAAAGGAACCATCTGTCAAGTGGTAAATGATGCCTAACCTAGTCAAACGTAATTTCAGGAAGTGGGAACCAGATTTCCAGTGAGCAGGAAAATATTTCTGTGGCAGGCTTATTGCACAGAAGCAGTGACTTCAAAACTGCTCACAGACAGAGGAAAAAGCAAACTGGCCAAAGTGGCCTAATGGGTGTAGCACATAGTTTCAGAGTTTATTACCTACACATTACCTGGGTAGTTATGTTCTTAATATATGTGTATATGTTTATATAATAATACAGACATGCTTAACATGTGATATGAATATTTAATAGCTACACCAATCTTTGACAGTAGATCCAAGGCAAACTTCTACAGATTGTTTCATTATGCAAACAGAACATTTTCCATGTTTGCAAAACATTTCTCTCCTGCCCACTTGGCCTTTCTTAATTTAGGTTAAAATTCAGAGGTCACGCACTCTTCCAAAACAGTTCTCTCTTCCTCTCAATAAAAGAGAGGTCTTAAAATATATATTTATATATTCATTTATATTATAAACACACTCTCCATTACACTTGCATCATATAAATATATAACTGTGTGCATATATATATATATATATATATATACACACACACATATATGTCAATTACTAAGATTTAAAACTGGAATAGAGTGAAATGAGAAAGCGGAAAACAGTAAGTGTGACATGAACATTTTAAATCATGTCTGAAATTCCAAAGAAAGCAGCATTATGAATGAAAAAGATGAAAAGTCATTTTTGATCCCTTATTTTCCACCTCCTGTAATGCCAAGTCAAATCATGGAAGATCAGCTGTCAATCCAACTGTAACTAAGTTTCTAATTTAGATGCCATTCCTTTCCAAATTCTAGCACATTCAAGATGCACAAAGATCACTCATCTGTTTCTTGTTTCTGCAATGCTAAGGATTAGAAATAGACTATTTCATATTTTAAAATTTGTTTAAACAGTCATAAATAGGGATACAGAAGTCTTCCAGCCAAAGGAGTCTGACTGAGAGTGTTACCCTCCCCTGATACATTCTTCTTTCTGATTTTCTTCCCTCCTATCCTTCTAGGATTAGCACATACTTATTTTTAACAGAGATCACTGCAGACAAGGGATGTTTGAGACAGTTCATGTAGTTATGTTCACTGCAATGGAGGCAGGGGGCAACCTCCACCACCAGAGGATGCAGGGTGAGGGGAAAAAAAAACCCAGAGATGGACACATCTCTAGTGGGTTTAAACTACAGAAGCCATCTGTACTCAAAACATACAGAATGTACAACACTTTCAGGCTTCAAGAAACATCCTACTATCCTGCACTAACAATTTAAAGTCGATTTCTAATACCACAAGTCAAACTTTGCCCTGAAATTTTGTTTTGTGAATGCTACACACTGGTCCAGAAACAGCAAGGTGAGCCAATCATTAAAGAAGTACTCAAGCTTTGATGAAGGGTCTGAAGATCTTGGAGTTTATGTTGAACTAATAAAATACAAAGACCAATACTTCCTTAATGCTTTTCAGTTGTCTTCATATTACTGACTATTTTGGAATACTTTACACACACAGCGTTACTTAAAAAGTTTTTCAGTTTTCTTAGAATCCAAAGCAGAGAGCTAACCTGTAAATACATATATACAGTTTAACAAGATAAAGCCTTACTTTGTGTTTCTCCAGGCTCAAGATGAAGTTATAGGAGTACTTAAGGCCGAAAAAATTGACTTAGCTTTGCTTGAAGCACAATACGGCTTTGTTACTCCCAAGAAGGTGTTAGAGGCACTCCAGCGAGACGCTATTCAAATAAAGGCTGAGCAATGGCAAGAAGATATCTACGAAAAGCCTATGGGAGAGGTAAGAACAAGTAATTGATATTGAACCATAGCTCCCACCAAATTCAACAGAAAATCTCAACCCAGTTGGGGAAGAAGGCAAATGAGCTCTAAGTCTGGAACAGAACATGAGTGTAAGTGAGAGCAGAACAAAGTCCAGGGTCCAGCTGGAGCCTGAACCTAATGATCCTCACTTATACTGTAGACTGGGGGCTTAAGACATTGACAGAAATGATTTTGTCTAATCCAAACTACCTCCTTTTTCTTCCTGCATTTCTGTTATCCATATTCCCAGCCCATACAAACAGAAACCTCCCCAGACCCCACCTGTCTCATGGAGGCTCATCTCACCAGTGGCTGGCAAGAGCTCATCATCAAGCAGCAATGACACAGCTGTCCACCTCTGCACATCCCCATTCCCATTAATATGGGGGCAGTCATGGGGCTACCTGCTGGGTCTGCATAGTTACTATAATGAGGTGGCACGAGAAACTTCATACAGGCAGAAATCTAATACTCTCATGTTATACCTAGGTAACCTTTAGTTTAATTATACTGGAGCAGCAGCTGCCATACTTTCTGAACAATGTTATCCGATTCATTTCTGCCCCGCAATGCAAACCACTGGATATTAAAACACCTTCATATCACAATGTGGTTTTTTATCCCAGGTAGTTGTCTCCAATTCAGATAAACATTTTTTAATATACTGATCAGTATAGATAAACATCCCAAAATAAAAATTATTAATAAAATTCTCCTACCAAGTATTTCCCAAGTTTTCTGAACAGAAATGTACCTAAGGACACAGAGATCATTCCAGACAAAATTACGTCAGGCAAAAGGTCAACTCTCATTTCAGAAGCTCAAAGGCTAAAATCTCTGGATAGAATCCGAAAGAGATAAAGTTCATCTGTGAAGGTTAATTTATTTTAGAACATTGTGGTATTATGCCACAGAAACTTTGAGAACAAATGGAAATGATTTGAGGAGAATTCCCAAACAGTTTGAAAACATAAGCGCAGTCTGTTACTTTACGTAAGTTTATACATACTTTTTCCTTCTTATACTTAATGGCAGAGAAATAATTTCTAGCACCACTGGATTTGGTAATTTCAAAAGGCAAACATCCCGAAAGCAACTGAAAGGGTAGAAGGACCACGGCCACTTCTTGGTCTTGGTAAACCAAAGGATGCCATTATAGGCAGGGAATCCACAATTTTAGTTTCAAAATCCCCCTGAATTATGTCAGACATCCATTTAGTTGGGGTTTTTTTCTTTTTTTCTTTAATACACATATAAAGACCAAAGGAGAGGTAGAGCCAGCCACAAAGTCTGGGAACAGACCATTTAAATTCCCCCTTTGCCAGCAGGACAATGTACCTTTGTATCTGCATGTGCATCTCACCCTTTACAGTTTTGCCTTGTAGCTCTGAACACAGAGAATCTTCCCAAAACTCAAATGAAATTGCAATGAATTTTGGAAGGCAACTGTAAGATTCCCAGTCCTTTAATGTTCTCTCACAACTCTCTTACCTATTCTAAACTTTTAAGTTTCTTGGCAAATTTGATTAAGAATGTAGTGGGAAAATTTGGTAACTGGACACCTTTATTCATTGGGAACAGGATTCATAGATGAAGACATGTAGCAAATTAGAAAACAGCATCAATACATCTTCCTTTGCAAAACCTATGAGAAGTGTGACAGACCAAAACCATTTCTTCCTTGGCTATGAGGAGATCTACAAAAAAGTCTTTTGAAAACAGAAAGTTTTTTTTCAGTCAAGCCTGCTCTACAGCTATTTCTTTCTGCAACCTAAAATAAGTCAGATAAGCTTACTCTTATTCCTCACAGTTGAGGGGCATAAAATAAATTAGACTTTTATTTTTGTTTTGTTTCTGACTCAAAGGCCTGAAAAGGTTTTCCATTTCTGCATGGTTTATAAATTTAGAATGAGTCAGTTATTTGTGAAAAAAAATCTGTCTTCAGATCAATTGTCACTTCTCTTGAACAGAAAATGAAGAGTATTCAACATTCTAGTAAATGCATAATAATAAGAATAATTTTCCCAGATTCAAAAATAAACAATCTTTTTTTAAAGGAATCAAAAAAACATCAGAGACGGTGATGTAGGAAAAGAGAGATAAAGATGAAGATGCTGCCTAATTTGTGGTGTCTTTTCTCTTTATGGTATCAGAAAGCAGATTCTGGTTTCTAACTCTCCCCATAATGCAGCCAAAAATTAAAAAAATCACATGCCTCACTGTTCGAAATAGGACAAACCTCCTACCACTTTGAGAACTCCTCTAAAAGTAGTGAAATGAGAGGAAAGCCTTTATTTTGCATCTAAAGATAAGTAAAAATTTAGTCAATTTTTAAAATCCCATTGCCAATCAACTTGGGGAAAGATGCATCCTCATCAGTCTTTTAACAAAGTATATCTAATTGCATCCTCACAACATCTTCTAAGTGTTGGTCAAAGCTTTCCAAGGACCACAGCTGTAGGGCACCAATAAGTCAATCACAGGAAGAGACTGAAACAACAGTGCTGACAACATGGCGTTCAGGAGAAGACCACCAACATATCTGCATGGAAATTTGGCTCAGCTAGGGTTGAAAAAGGCAGCAGAAGTGCTCCCATAATCTCTGGTAATCCTAAACTCAGGATTATACACTTATAAACAAGGACCACAAGGCTATTATTAACAGGAATAATATTACACTGAACTTTGGATAAAAAATGTAACTACCCTGGACTTTATTCTGGCACATCACTATACACAAAACAGTCTAAAAACAGAAAGATGAAGAGTTCAGTTCCAATGTAATGGATATGAGATACACCATTCTAGTTTGACTTCAGTCAAGAGTTACCGGCAAAATGTAGTTAAACTATTAAATTCGTGTGAATTTTTAGTCTGTTCAACTATTCACAGTTACATAAAGCTATGCCTCTTATTTTCCATTGTATTGTATAGCATGTTCAAGTATTAATTCTACCAAAAAGCCCATATGGTGAGCAAGAACAAAACAACAAATCACTTAATTAAGATTTTATCGCTATAATTTTCAACAGAAGACATTTATACTGCTGCTTATTAGTCCTCTGTGGTTTTTAGCTAAGAACTGTGTAGGCTGAATAAACTTGTGTGCATACATATAAATGGGTATTTCTGCATGGGCAGAAATTTCACATTTGGCCAGAGTAATCTGAGGAACCCTGGGCTGTTGCAGATGCTTCTGTGTGAGAATCTCACACTACCAAGGGTTCACACGACTTCTTTTTTCTGCTGGATATGTGGGAGTCAGATCTCACAGGGAAGATGCAAGAGTCAAATTTGCTCCCCAGGGAGGTGCCCTTATCTTGCAGAGAGACACATCATTTTCCCAACAAACCACACAGAAGTGCAGCAACCCAGTACTAGACCCTGCTCTGCCTGGTCCTGCAGGGAGGGAAAGGTGTGCTGCGCAGTGACACACAAGTGTCAGAAGGCCAAATACCCATTCCCATTACACACCTCATAGGCAGATCTCAAGTGTGGGTATTAATTGTGATGTGGGATCTGCTGTCTCTCCAATTCTCTTTTCTATAACCCACCTCTACCAGGAAGCAGTCCCAGTACTTCTTCCCTTCCCTCCTGAGCGCACACTCTCCACCTTGTTCCCAGCCACAACAGCCAAATGCTCACAATAGAACTGATTTGACAGCATACTTAATGAGAAATAAAAATTAATCTCGTAGTCTGAGCAACAGGAGAAAACTGCAACATGCAAACTGCTTTAATGCAGCAGCTAATTTACTTTTCTCTTACCCTTTCATGTGGGCAGGTCTCCCCAGGACACTACTATTCTTTTTCCCATTTAAAATCCTTTGTTACACCTCCCTGCCTTGAATACACACCTCACCCATCCCAAACACCAGTTTGTAATCCAAAACTTGTAATCTCAACAGTGACAAAAGCACTACTGTGAAGTGAAAGGCATGGAGAGCTGCAAAACAAAACCCCGCAATTACTACCTTTTCTCCTTGCATACATGCTGCTTGGATTACTGATTGAATTAACCTCTTGTAGCCATTCAACAAATACTCTAGAGCAAACAAAATATTCAAAACCTGTAAAACCCTGCTGGCAGGTCCCACATCCTTTACACCAAACAGTGCAAAAGCAGGACTATTTTATACCTGATTAATGTTGCTTGGCTGATGAGTAACCCTCATCTCAATCAAGCATTTACATGTTTGGAACCAGAATCATTTGATTTATGATCAGTTTGTAGCCAGTAATGTCAGTGCTTTCTTATGACAGCAATTTACACATCCCTTCGGATTTTTACATATACTTTCAAAGTGGTCATCCAATCCACATAAATGCATACCTTTACTTTCTTAACCCCTTCCATGCAGACTGCCTGCCAAGAGAAACTGAAGTTCACTGCTTTGCCGCCTTCTCATCTGACCTCACACTGAGGGCAGAGACCAGCAGGCACTCATGCAAAGCTGATGCCCAGTTCATATCATCTTAAGCAAGACAGAGCCACAGTTGCAAGCAGCACTGCATCAGAACTTTGTCAAAAATCAGGGGGCAGGTTGCTTTCTGAGAACAGTGTATATTCACGTGACAGCATGATCTTTAAAAAGACAAGGATCAGAAACAGGTGATGGCATTTCATGCAGCTGCAACAGAAACCCCTCTGAAATCTTGGGTGGTGCAGTGGGGGGAAGGTTGATAAAACATCTTTCTGCTAAGTTAGAAGCTAAACAAAATATTTCAATTTTTTTCATTTCCACTTCTGGTAAAATAAGGGAGAGTGAGAAGAAATTAAAATGGACACTTTTATTTAACCTGACCTTTTAAGGCAATCCAGCTTTCAACTGCTTTAAAAGATAGAGAAAGCACAGCCACAAGATTACTGTATATAAGGTGACTCTTGCTTACTAAGAGAGATTGCATATACAAGGGTTTAGGTAAGAAATATTTTTCCAGGAGAGGTCCTGCTTCAGGATCATGATTGCAGAAAGCAGTCACCTTGATGGTGTAAAGCATACAAATTTTCAGTGAACAAGATAAAAAAACTGTAATGATCTGCTGTAAGAGCACCACAAAACAGCACCAACAAAAATAATCACAGGTTTCTTCATATTTCTTGATCATGCATGAAACAAGCTCAGCTGTGTTATAACAGAAAAGACACTCTCTAATCCCAGAAGCAGAAAGTGCAGGAAATGTGAAAAATGTGAAATATTCCACGTTTCTGTTGGAATATTTTGGACCCAAACCATCTTCAAAGCCTTATCAATAGCTTCTTTTTCTTCAGTCATAGCAGTGTCAACAAAAAGTTAATTATTTAGGTGAAACTTAAGAAAATACATATAACTTTAAAAGAAGCAGAGAAAAAGAGAGGGAACTTGGAAACCAATGCAAAAATTGATGATATCCTCATTCATTCAAGAAACTCATATTTAGGCATTCCAGCTCTCCCTGTCATCATTTCCATTGGCCGAACTGTGAATAAACATGAGGAAAAGATAATTAATCATACTCCCTGGAATTAAATTGTCTAAAATAAGCAGGGGCCCTAAGAATCTGAAACTCCAGTTTCTTGTGGCACATAGAATTCCTTGTGGGGGAAACATCAGAGAACCAGAACCAGCTTTGCTTCCCACACTGCCCATTTGTGAATTCTTTCCTATTAATAGAGTGAAACACTACAATCAAGATAGACCTACTAGAATAGCCTGCGGTTAAAAGGAGGCACTGGCCTGAGAGCTCAAAATTTGTCTTTTTCAAAAAGCACACAGGGATTCCTGTGCTAACCTGATGAAGGTGGCAGTCTCTGAAGGGGAACAAGCAGGGAACAAAGTTGCTCACAAATACAGGCTCTTCCCAGATCTTTTTGATGATCTCCAGTGATCCTCCCTGAACCTTCTAGATCAGTAATGCCTAAGGAGGAAAACCACTCATGGTTTCATATACACACTTGCATAACTCAGTTACATACTGAACTCAAAATTATAACAGAATCCTCAGAATCACAGTTCTCTCTAAGTTTGTGGAGGTTATTTTGTTTAACAGCGTAAGTCTAGTGAACAGTTACGCCAACCTCTGTGGTTTAGAAAAACTAAAAATTATTGCCAAAACCTAAAATAGATTACTTAAATTAAAATATCACCATATAATGATACTTAGAAAAATGGAAAATTTTTCACTGAAAGGGTGGTCAGGCATTGGAATGGGCTGCCCAGGGAGGTGGTGGAGTCACCATCCCTGAAACTGTTCAAGAAGTGACCGGGCATGGCATTTAGTGCTATGGTTTAGTTGGCATGATGGTGTTCAGTCAAAAATTTGACTCAATGATCTTGGATGTCTTTTCCAACCTTAGTGATTCTATGATCAGATGTTAAGCAGAAATCCTTGAGGAAGGGAATCTTATGCTCAAAGTCTTATGCTATAAATGTGCAATCTGAAAGACAAAGACCTCAACAACACATGCAATTTGAGGAACATAACAGGAAATGCCACCATTAAAAAGAAATACTTCTAACTATTAAAAACTTTAGCACTTACTTACTCCAGAAACCCGGAGCCAGGCTCAGAGTAAGCACAAAAGACAGGACTGTTTTGCACTCTTGGCACTACCATGCATTTATTGTGAAACTAGAAAACTACTTTTTGACCTAGCTCTACCTTATTAAAAAAATATAAAGCTTTTATTTCCTCTGCAGCTACAAGTGAGGCAGCTATTTCTATTCAACCAAAAGCCAGTCATCCACTGTGTGATGCATTGGATGATGCTTCTTCTGCCAAGACATCTGGTTCTCTACCACAATGATCAATGAGAAAACCATAACCCTGGGAACAATAACTGTTAATTAGTAGCTGTTGAGGATCAGTCATGGCAGGAGAAGGAAAGGAAGGTGACTGAGGGCCCTGAAAAACGGTACCTTATTTTTCAGATTTGTTGGAATTAGACTGACAGAATTAAATAACCCTTTCCAAACCGATACGAGCAGACCTGGCTACTAGGCTATTATTATTATATTATTAAGCCACTCTTAAAATTCTTTTATTAATGAAAGCCTAAGAAAGCAAAAGTTTCAAAATACTTCAGGAGTTTTTGCTTTTTTTTGTAGCTTGATAAACTTGTAGAGAAACAGAAGGAAGTTCATAGAAGAATGCTGGAACAACTTCTAACAGTAGAAAAAGCACACAGACAGACACTGTATGAACTAGAGGAAGAGAAGAGGAAGCACACCAAATACATGGAAAAAAGTGATGAGTTTACAAACTTGCTGGAACAAGAATGTGAAAGGTAAGGTTATGTCTTACCATAGTATTAAGAAGTATGTACAATTTAACGTGAAATCTAAGGATCTGTCTGCCTTCTTATTTTGCATCACTAAAAATTGGAAATATTTGTGGAATTGTATTTTGAGGGTTCAGCTGTGAAAACGCAACTAATGACTTCTAACTAACAGTAACATCTACATCTCCATCAGTCACTGAGGTAGGTAAAACACTTGGCAGATTCTTCAGCACTGTTGCAGGATGCCAAAGATGTTATACTACAAAGAATACAGGGAGATATGCAGATGTATGAAGTTATAACCAACAGGAAGCAGGCAAACCTTTCAGTGTGTTTTAGATGCTTGGTACACACTACAATATGTGAGGAATAGAATATGTCATCAGGCATGCAGCTTTTCATGGCAGAAGAAAAAGACATGAGGAAAAGTAGATGTTTGGACAGAACACAGAAATATGGAGAGAGAAAGCAAAGGCAGAGGATAATTTCCAGAAAGCTTTGAAAGTAAGAATGACAAAGTTCTCATGTCAGAGTTGGCACAAAACCCATAAATCTAGCTTTATTTTTTAAGAATAACCTAAAAGTGTCACAGTTTGTTTAATCACAGTGTTACAGTTTCAATAGCAATTCTCAGAAGTATCAAGAAGAATTTAATGTCATGTACTGTCTTTAAAAAAAGCCATTTTATACTGTGACCTCTCTGAATCTGCAATAAAACTGAACCCATCCTAAGGAAAAAAAATATCAAAGAACATTTCCTATTCCCTATATAGCTGGCCCAGAAGATAGGAGAATATTGTCTCAGTTTCCTTTCGCTTAGAAACAGATGGAAATGTTTGGGTGTGAGAACGTCAAGCCTATTCTAAACTCACATTATGCATAGATAATTCTTCCTTTGTTTCACCTGTGTAACATCATGTCCTACATGTTTTGGCAGCGTTCACCCTCCGTGCTGCACCTCTTTCCCGCACATCTATCAAAGGCAGCACACACCGAGCACACAGCCATGTTTACGGCTCCCAGCTACAGAGGCTGGGGAAGAAAATGTTTGCTTCTCAGAAAAACGTGTACAGCTGCAGGCAAGCATAGGCACACACAGAAAAGTACATACTAGGAACTGTTCTTGGGAATCACCATCAACCAGGAACCAAACCCTGAGACCAAGAGAAGTTTTCATCTCTCTCTCTCAAAATCTGAGACACCCATCTCTTAGAGGCAGAGCTAGACAACTCCACTTGCTAAGAGTGGCAAAATGTTACATCAGACACATGAGCACATGCTGCGTGAAAAGCTAAACAGAAGAGATCAAACATTGGAGTAGTAATTTACATTTTTTTTTAAACAGTATAGACATGGGATTAAAATCCTCTTTCCTGTCCCTCCCTCCATATCCCTCCCTCTCTGCCCCACCTCTGTTGCCATTCTCAAGAAGACTGTAAAGCATTTACCCTTATTGTCTGCTACATTTAGTCAAGCTGCCTGGAAAGTGGTGGGAAGAGGGGGAATACTGAGGTGCCTAAAGAGACCTTAGAGGATATAAGAATAGATTTCAGATTAAGTCGCGATTTTTGGGGGTTTTTTTCTTTGAAGGACATATTTTAGGTGGAAAACCTTAAGGGTGTGAAGTCACTTGCTGAGCTGATTCCAAATGGTTTGCCGAGTAATGTCATCATCAAGATCTCCATGCAGTTGCCTGTCATAACAACAAACAACAACAACAAAATCCACAATCAAAAACACTCAGCAAGTTAGGACACAGCTCTTCTTACATGAGCCTGCCTGGCACGGCAAAGTGACCTTTTCTTCCACTTCAAATGCCTTAGTCCAATTTACATTTTCTCAGGATGCAAATTTTGCATTTGGATTAAGAATAAATAGAACTCTATAAAAAGTTTCACACATAAAGCAATGACATGAATTTTTGCTTACCCCCAATACAAGTTAACAAAAAAAAAAAAAATGCAGTTAAGTATTCACCAATGAACTTACTTTCTGTTTTCAGCCAGAGGCAATATCCTCTTCTATTTGATGGATATATAGCACTCCAAACAGTATTTCAGATTCAAAGCAAAATCCCTGACTTTCAATTAGTCAAAGAAGTGCCTCACTTTTATCAAAGAGCAAGACTACAGTATATGCTAAAGATATCTCTGGAAGGTATAGAATGCCAAAGATGGTACAGGAATAATATGTGACTATATGATCAAAAGCAAAAAAACTTAAATGTTATGAGACAGTGATACTGAAGTTCTGAAAACTATTTCTTATGGCAAGAATAAAGAAACTAGTAGTCAGATCCAAGTCTTACAAAGTGTTCTGGATACGTTTTCAAATAAAGCAGAAAGAAAGCACTTCCTCTGTCCTGCCCATATGCTCAGGAAGAACAGAACTGAAGAATTCTTAAACGAAAATTTTAGTGATGAATTTATCAGATGATCATTTTTTACATAAACTAGACAACCCTCCATCTCTAGGGCCTTTCCGCTGCCTTATGCCCTTCATTGATGACATCTATCATCGAAAGAGTTAATGTCTGGATTGTGCAAAATGTAACAGCCTTTGATGACTCAATTAAATTTCTTCACCTTACCCATTCAAGAATTGCCTTGACTTCCCAGTAAGGAAACAAGACTGTCCTGAACAACTGTACATTGTCAGATTTGAGAGTTTAAGCTTATGACAGGACTAGTGAAAGCTTTCTAGATGTGAGAACCAGACTAGCATTTAATGTTAACCCTTTATGCATTTTAAGCATTTTTCTTGTTGCCAGCCAAAAACTAATCCTCCATAGTCTTGCTGTAGTTCAGAGACAAAGACTGCTCTTCAAACTGAACAGCCTCATTCCTTACAACAGACATTTACCAGAAAACAAAGAATAAAACTGTGCTACCGTAATTGTATTTAATCATCTTCGGTCACACTTTTAAAGCATGGAGCCACCAACAAGCCACAAGCCTGACTAACCCCTAGCATATAAGAAAAAGTTCTGTGGAGAAAAAGAGGCCAATGAACAACTGGATAGGTCTTTCCTGCACTTCAACATAAATCATTCTCTGTGTGTGTGCAGACCAGACAGGAACACCAAGACAAACAACCTGTGCATGGCAGTGTACTAGACCAAGTCAACTAGAGTCCAGAAGGGAAAAATTTGTTGTATTGTTGGAGATTAAAGAAACTGCAGCACCAAAGTCCAGAGGAATGTAAAAAAACCAATAAAAAGTCTAGAAGCTAGATACACAGACTACTAGGTGCACCTGAAGAACTATACCATAAAAGCTACTGACCTTGTTTAGAACCTCTTGTTTTTAATGGGTTTGGAGGATGGAGAGCAGAATTAAGGACTATGAAGATACTGACTTTAGATTCTAATGCAGAGTCCACTGTATCTTCCCTGAGAATGTGCACGTTTGTCCAAAATCATTTACCCACATTCCATATTTTTGCAGTGCAGTTAAATAATAAAAGCTGCTGTTTTAGAAAACATTTTACAAGGGCAAAATATGGAACTAGAAAATTTTCCAGATATGTGTGTTCCCAGTTTGAGAACACATGCCATATGTATACAAGTATTTATGCATTTACATAGTACTCTCCATCCCCAAACACAAAAAGAGAAACAAAAGAGCAGAATAGTAAAATGTTTAGCACGTACACAGTCCTTTTCCACTGCAAATCCCAAGGAGCTTTGAATATTTTGTAAGTACATTTATTCCCCATTTGCTGTTTATTGAAGGAAGGTATGAGGAAAAGAAATCAATCACAGGTACCTGAGGGTTAAACTGAATGAAAGGAGGCAAGATCCCAATGTATAGGTGTGCTCCATCTTCAATATCCTATATCCTCCTATATAGACTCTCAACTATACAAAACTTTATTACAAAGGTACACCAGTTAAATTAGTGAATGTTATTCAACAGGACAAGGAAAAATAGGAGTTTGCTAACAAGCAATGTAAATAGATTTTTAAAGGCAGTTATGATAAACTTTGCTCACAGAACTCGAATATTAGCACAAAACTCTGCAGTTTGGTATAGAAGGAATTAATAAGATCTTAAGGATCATTGACTAATATGAGGGTCTTTTTCTATGAAACCTAATCTGCAGGAGTCCCACACCTGTAGTCTTTCTCATCGGACAAAACACCACAAATCACTGTGCTTTTTGATCCAACTGCTGCCACCCTCAATGTAAGTCAGTTAATACAATAACCTGTTGAGTGATAGAGGTTGGAAGAGGTCTCTGGAGGTCTCGAGCACAACCTGCTGAATGCAAGGCTAACTTCACAGTCAGATCAGGTTGCTCAGATCCTTGTCCAGCTGATTACTGAAGATCCTCAAGAGTCAGTGATTCTGCTGGCTGCCTGGGCTCCTGATGCAAACTCAGGCATCTTCACCAAAGACCCATTCCCTCAGTTTCATCACAGGCATCAGTCTGGTCTGGCTTCTGCACCATGTTCAACCAAAACTGCTGTCAATAAAAGCTTAGTAACATCTCTTCAGGTAAAGCTCTGATCGTAATCCATCTTCACTGTGTCTGATAATTGGGCTGCCTTGGGCACAAACGAGCTTTCAGCACTTCCTTGCCATCTTACCCACACAGTTTCTGTGACTCCAACTTGGACTCATTTCTCTGAGTGTTCCACAGTGTACTCTGAGTTGGAAACTTATCATTGTACACCTCTGCGCTGTTCATAGAATTCCACAGGCCTTATTCTTTATATCTTTTCTTCATCCATTCACTCTCTGTGCTTCTCCTCACAGAAACTCAAAGTCAGGCATCATCTCTATGATGATGGCTCAAGTGTACTCCAGCCATTACCAAAACAACAAATCTCACCATATGAGCAACCTGTCATCATTCCCAGCTCCATGAGAACAGAAAGGAACTCAGTCTTTTATCCCTCTGCTCTTGGCTTCATCCTTACAATTCTTTAATATCTCCATTCTTAAAACTGGGGTAAACAAAGTCATATTGCTCGTCACTCAGCCTAGACACATTTTTACCTGAGCCTTTCTACATTTAAGTCTCACAAATTCTTGTTCTTAGTACCTCCAAGAAAAATAAATATTAAAAAAACCCCAAATGAACAAACAAACCAAACACACACACAAATAAGTCAAACAAATCTTCCTGCACTTCCAAATAACTAAATCCTTTTCCAGGCCCTCACAAAAATATTTTCTGATCGTTTCCACATTAGCCACATTCAGGCTTCTCTGTATCTTCCCTAGATGCACACTCAGTAGTGAATTAAGGCTATATTTTTTCTCTTGTTATCTTTACAGTACACTTTAACCCTCTAATGCAATGTTATTACCTGGACTAAACATTACACTAAAACTGTACCATGTTACAAGACTGCTCAGGGTTTGAGTATGTAAGAAAGGTGGTTTCATGAAACTGAGAACTCTAGGCAAAGTGTTTTGGGTTTATTTTAAAGTGTCAAATGAAAGTAATTGCTACGCACAGTAGGTCAAGTAAAAGGTGCTTGAAATTTGGGACAGGGCATTAGGGAAAGAAGAAACCATCTTAGCTACAAGTGTGTTGGTATGTTGCCAGCATAACATTGCTATACTTTAATTCAAACACATTCACACATTGGAATAATGATATTTTGCATGTCCAGCTCTGGAAAATTCAATATCCTGTAAGAGTGGGTATAATTAATACTTATTATTTTTCTTAATGAAGCCAATTAAATATTATAAGAAGCAGGACCTTATCTCTACAGAGAGCTGCAGTAAAAATAAACACTGTCAACTTATTTATTCTACACGTGTTACCAGCAGTTTTTAATTTCATGCACACTGAACTATTGTTGTAGATTGCATTGTACTCAAATGCAATCATTTCCTTTTAGCTTTCTGGCAATGAGTTATATGTATTACATATGCTGGGAGACTATGTCTTGCAAGTTGTGAAATGAATGCCAGATCTATGTACATTTGACCTTTTTCATGGGTATCCTGTGTTCTGTAGGTGAATATAAAAGACCCACCACAAGCACAACATTAGCATTCTTATTCTACATTACACTGCAATGGGGCAGTCCCACTAATAACACTGCTGAGGCACGAAGAGAGACTCAAGGAACTGATGTACACAGATTAATTACCTCATGCTCGTATACAGAAAACTATGTGCTGTTGCACTACATAACTTTCAACAGATGTTGCAAAATCAAATCTTTGTCACAATTCAAGGATTCAAAGATGCTTACAACAGTCTTTGTGCAGGATGGAGGATAAAAATACTTTTACCTTAAAGCAAATAAACAGAATTCAGGGTTAAGAGCCCAAAACTGTTAAGGTTACATTATGTTTTTTCAACGCAAAAATTCAAGAATAAATACAAACAGAAACAGGGCTTTCAACTCAGCATTAATGTAACTGAGAAGTTCTCTTTAGATTCATGGTGCAATTCAAAATTATTCCACCTACTGTCATTAGCAAGGAGATGTGAGATCTAGATGATAAACATTTCTCATGCAACTTCACTGACATTGGTGGAATGACACAGACAAATGAGACTCATATTTAGGGGTTTTTTTAAATTCTGGGCACGTAACATGTCTGCTCACTGTTTCAGGCACACTAACACTATTAGCAACCAATACTATCATCGCACACTTGGAGGATGGGGAGGGCACAATGAGCAACCTTAGCCAAAGGACGCTCTCCTACGCTGCTACCCTCTCTTCCCTCATGCGTGGGGAAAAAGATGCCCATTGCCCTCCCTGCAAAAGGACATACATGCCCCTGAAAAGGACGATTGTGGACAGCCACCCTTGGTGGTAGCACTGGTCAGCACTTTTAATCCTAGTCAGAACTCCAAGGAAAAGATGATCTTCCTAAGTGGGCAAGTCTCAGCGTATTTATGGCTCTTGTAAATCAACACCTAACCAGTGACCAGCATGGGTGATGAAGCACTGGCCAAATATGCTCATGGGGAGGCACTGCCCTCAGTAATGGGGCACTCATTCGAGTCACCAATTTATATTTCCAAATATGACTGAGTGCACCACTCCATGTGTGGCACAGCACAGCAAGTCTAATCATAAGCAACAATAGAAGCAGATGACTGTACCAAGACCTGTGACAAAAAAAGACAGGGTGCACTTCTGATTCATTGCAGGGTGGGGCTGTGAGAGAGGGAGAAATTGGCACAGGATTTTGTAACTGTAACTTTGAAAAGCAAACACACAACATCAGACAGACAGAAAAATCCCTAAATCATTCTCCAACATAGAAAACTTGACACTTTCATAATTTTCCAAAACAAGCCATTGCTATGGGAAAAGATGTACTCCTGTTTGAATGTGTTATGATCTTTCTCGTGGCAGAAAAATTTAAGTGACTTACAAGTGCTATAATTAGTTTCATATCTTAAAAACAAGCAGGAGAAAATGGCCATGAGAACTTACAATGCAGGTCACACATCAGTTACCAAGACTTGTGATCTAAACTCAACCAAGTTTCCCATGGCATGCTGTAAGCTTCAATGCATTTATGCCCAGCTACAAAACCTCTGAGTATTATATACACATATGAAAGAGCCATGCATGGGAGACAGCAGCAATTTAAGAAAAATGTCTTAGCCTCAGTCTCTGTGTCGAGACAGTAATTTTAAACAGAGAATAAATAAAAAGATCTGGAGCACTAAATCCGTTAAGAACAGAGATTACTTGAAAAAATTGTTCAAAATAAGCACCAAAATTTTATCACATGGTAATTTTGATTTTCACGTAAGTACATTACTTTGTTTCTTGTGCCTGACATGCACATTTTAGAGCCTTTCAGAAAAACACCACACACAGGGACAAGGTAACACAACCTATTTCAAGTCTGAAGATCAAGAGTGTGAACTGACTGAAAAACTGTGTTCAATATTTGAACCTTTCTACTAAGAAGATTGGAAAAAAGCCACAGAAATTATCTAAAAGTTCAGGAAGGACACATGAACTCTGGTTTTTGAAATTTTGATTCAGACCCATGTATGTGTGTGCGGAATGACAGGGCACAGGTTGGGTGGATGGCTCAGAGTAAGCAAATGCAAGTAGATACAAGAAAAACTACTGCACCATCTAGCCTCTCCCTTGCAACACAGGGTTGTTCTCCAAACACTGTATTGACAATTTTGCTTCTCATTTCAAATATCCACAATACAGAAAGGTCTTAATCCCTCTATGAAAGCTGCATTGTCATAAACAAAATTATCCTTTTCTATTCATTCAATAATTCATTAACAGCTCACTACAGTACTTCCTTCCTCTACTGAAAGGTACTAAATACGTGGCTAAGACTGAAAAAGAACCCTATGGCATCCATTTCAGTAACAGAGAGATCCATAGCAGATAAAAACCCTAGGAGAAGAGTTTGAGTGGGCTGCAGCAAGGTCTGCTGCTTCAGGACAATTCTAAATGGAGAACTACCCACCTCCCTGCTGTGGTAGGTCTCAACTGCACAGCCCTAGGGATAAAATCCAACACAATTGTCCCTGTGAGGCACGATTTGAAGGAATTCCAAAGACTGAGAAGGCAGAGAATTAACAAGTCCCTTCATGCTGCCACAGAAAAGTTTATGCTAGGAAACACGGCTGGTAAAAGCTGAAGCTTGTACAGACATTCTGACAAGGGGAGGTTCCAGTTCTAAAAACTCACAAACCATAACTTGATCATCAACAACAGCAATAAGCAGAAAAAAAAAAAAAAAAAAAACAACAAACCCAACAGTTGTGATGACTACTGAAAGCTGTCAGGGGAAGTATTCTGCAATAGAAAAGTTTTATTTCTTCTCCCTCCCCAAATTAGGAGATTAAAAGTCCAAAAGGCACAGTAACACCAAAAATACTCAGTTAACTGATTTATGTCTGCCAGATTTGGCCTAGCATCAGTTACCTTCTCCCAGATTCTGTGTTGGAGAAGGGAAACTCACTGAATCCAGAAACATGGTTGTTTTCAAATGTGTACATGAGCTAGACGAGATATACCTTGCACAGGTGTGCTCTCATTCTCTGACCAAGATCCACTGAGCATCTTCAGCAGAGACAGCATCCAAGTTAAGGCACTGCAAAAGCACATCACTAAAGCTGTTCTTTGCCTTATTTCCTTCCTTGCCACTATCTTTCAAGTCACACATTTTGCTTGAAATTACAAGAGCTGATTAAAAACCTGCAACTTAAAATAGAGCTCTTCGCTTTTAAAAGCAGTCAGGGTCTTGGCTTCTATATGCTACTGGGAAAGTCTTAGCCTGAGCTCTTTGATTCACAGCATCTTCAAGTCACTGGGGAAAGACACATGCCCCACAGACATCATCAGGTTCTAACAGGCACAAAACCCTGTTTTTCTTGAACTACCCTTCCATTTCACTAAACCATCATTGTTACCATCTCACTTGCACTTCCTTACACACTATACCAGCCTCCTTCCTCCTCATAGCCTGAACAAAACCAGACAACTTTGTGGAAGAGGAAATAAAACCTAGCAGAAATGGAGACCACACACCTTCCTCTCGCTCTGATTTGTTTGCTAAAAACGACAGGGTTATCAGGAAGTTCTGAGTACTGTAAACCATATTCTGCCGCATAAATTTACGACTCTTAAGATGACTTTTAGGAATGTTCAGATGCTACAATTTGCATTTAAGTCATCGGGAAATTGGGACATCATTTATTAAATGTTTAGACAAGATTTCACATGTTTCTAATTTCAAAATTTCATCTTGCATCCAACTGAGGAACTGAGAAGCAAGACCCACTCCCTGAAATCCTAGAATTCTCCCCCTTTTTCAACAGCCTTGCCAGTTAAACTCTGGATGTCTTTGTGTTCTGTCAGACAGGAGAATGAGTCGGTCTGTGCCTAACTGGCTTTCTAAAAGGGAAAATGAGATGTTTGATGACATATTTGGATAAACACACTCACTGGATAAAGTTACTTAACTTTTTATATCTCTAAGTTTGGTATAAACCTCCAAAATCCTTATAGGCTATTATCAAGTACAGCCAATAAAAACTATAGGTTATAAATAAAGTTAATGAAAACCACCCTATTAAAACTCCATGTACCTTGTAAACATGCTTATCAAAGCTTATCAAAGCTTCACCACTGTAATAGAGCACCACATCCATAAATTGATGTTATTAATTGCTAGTCATCCACAACTTTTATTGAAACATCAACCCTATATAGATTGTCTTTGGTTCAGAACCCAGTTTTCTCCTGGTCTCTGAACACAATGAAGAGCCTACTCTGTAGCTCTGACTGAAGAAGCAGTGAATAAACTCCAAGTTTACACAGTTCAATTCTCCTGAAAAGACAGTAAAAACTGCTGTGATCATCTGCATGTGCTGTCGGTCTCCCTGAGTGTAGCATTTGTCCCAGAAATAAAGGATGATTGAAATATACAGCACTGAACCTACAGAAGTGCTGACCTGATTTAGCTTCCTAAGCCCTCAGTTTATCAGAGGGTAAGGAGGTTTATAATGCTACTTTGGAATACATCATTTCTTGCAATAGCATGGCATGTAACTCAATAGTTTTGTCAAAGGAATGTATCTTACACATTCAAGACCCTGATCTCTGTGAATTCCCATCTTCTTTAGCTCTGTATTAACTTGGTATGCATTGAAAGAAAAGCAGGCATTCCAATACAAAGAAAGAAAAGAAGGCATTCCAAACAGATCTTTTACTAGCTGCATAACATAAAACGTTTATTTTACACACATTGTATATCAGCCTGTTTTCCACATATGCTTGAAAGTATTACCAAATTTTAAGATTAGTTTGGTCTAATTTCTTGTCAACCAAAATTCAGTTAATTCCATATAATATCAGATTTCACTGCCAGCATTTCATTGAAGTGTGTCGTTTAATGCTTAGGTATGCAAAGATCTGAGTCTCAAAACAGTACAGACAACCTTCCCCCTGGGTATTCTGATCACTAAAGGCAAAGATAGGTGGTTTTATGATACACAGCAGACATCTAGAGCATTTTTGGAGAGAACTGAGAGGGAGCTGTTAGTGATAAAAATAACAACATATAAAAGAATTTTCAAAGTGCTTAGAGAAAAAAAATAGCTTTTTAGCTACCTGACAACAAGACTGTCTCCATGGCTACATCTCTGAAATAGTTCTAGCACCAAAGCACAGGTTCTGGGATTACAGCCGTATTTCATAAAGTAGTTGAGAAAATGATGCAGAAAGACTTCAGTTTTATTAGACTGTGGAAAGACTTTTGGAATAGGATACACAGCTTTACCTGAAATAAACAAAGATGGGCTACTGGTATTTAAGCTCAAAATTAAGATGAAGACTATTTAAACTTAGCAGAAAGTTGGCAGGTGCAAATGCAAGCACAGTTCAGGATGATGCATCAATTAGGGATGTATTCATTAAAATTCTGTGTTCTTGGAAATAAAGCATTTTAGCTAATGAAGTTTGACAGGAATTAGCAAAGCTCTATCAAACCACAAAGTATTTCAAACAAGCAGAATTTAAAAAAAAACCAACAACTAAAACCAAACAGCCAATGAACAAGGGTGCAAGGACTCCTATACAATTTCAAGAATCCAACAAGAATCCATATAAATGTGGTCATGGATAGAATGTGATTTTATGCTTCCACACTATCTGAGAAGAACATCCAGAATAATATTATTTACTATGAAAGATTTAATATTATTTGATATGAAATACGATTGATAAAGTTTTTTAATAAGAACCACAGAACAGATTATGCTCATGTAGGAGCTGTACAGCAGCAACAAAAAAAGAGGCAGTCAAAAAATGGAGCAAATCAAAAGAAATGTAATTAACTGCGTAAAAGTATATCCATACTTTCTGAGAGTTGAAGTACATATATAAACAGATAATCACAGAAATGCTAGACTACTGATCATCAATCCAAAATAATGACAAGAGCTGAAATCAGAATCTAGAGATCCTTCTCCTCTGAATAATGAGGTATAAAATTAATTTGGCTCGTTTGTCACAACCTCTTTTTCATTTGTATTTGTGCCTGACTGACAGCATTGGATTCCAATGTTTTGGAAGTCAAGGAGGTTTTCACATTAGACTCTTTATGGAGAAAGAGCCTGTGAAGCCATCTGAAGCCAAACTGCTAGTAGAAAAAGCTTTAAATCAAATTTGTACAACACAAAGCAACAAGCTTACTAGCACTTTACCAGGACTAAATGGTACTTCAGTATTCTGAAAGAACTTGCATGAGAAACTCATGAACCATTAGGTGGTGGGTCCTTGAAGCAGAGAGGGGAATGGGAGGCAGCATTAGATTTAACAAGAGAAGAAACTATAGTAAAGAAGAGAAGTGAAATATATCTGGTGAATACAAAAAACTCCAGCCAGTTGACAGGAAAGCAGAATGAGGTGCCAGGTCTGCTCTCCTTCCCCACCTCAAGTAATGCTTTGCTGTTCTATCCTGTTAATTGTGGTATCTGAACTGAAGCAAGACTAACTGAGCTTAGAACAGTTCCTTTACCCCTCTCCCAGAATGGATATTTACTTACAATGACTATTTACTTGCAGTAATTTGAAACAGATATTTACAAAGGCCAATTTTTAATTGAGTTTCTTGAGTGTGTGCCTATCCATCATCATCCCTTTTTTTCATCCCTAAACTAATTTCAATTAAAATGCAAGAAAGAAGCAAAGACTTCCGAATTATTAAATGCCCACTGGGCTCTTGAAAACAGGTATCTTTTAGTGTCCAGGATATTAAGCAAGAGTACATTGCAGAAAAACTTTGCGTTCTTCCTAACAGGGTGGAAAGCCTGGTAGCTTGCACATTATTAGGCAATAAAAAAAAATCCGGTCATGAAACAAAACTTCTAGACCTCATTTTCTTTCACTACAGAAACAGCCAGTTTTTTTTCCACAGCAAATAATGCTGTCATTACAAACAGTTACCTATCCTTACTGCACCCAAATGAAGAAGTAGTATCAGAAGTTTGATTTGCCATTGTAAAAGCTGAATATTTGGATAGCTGTAGAATATCACTAACTTCACTTTTTCCTTCCTTTCTTTCTAAAAATCAAAGAATTAGATCCTAGGAACTCATGGCATAAGTCCCTTGAAAATATCTATAATGAATTATTTAGTCAAATTTTAAAGAAATAAGTAATAGCATGTGGAGTCATAGTTTTAAAAGAGCTCAGGCATGCAGCCTTCATCCTCCTAGAGAGCCACAGCCAGACTTCCCAATGAAATAAGGCATGCAGCAGTTCATAAAAATAATGGGGAGAGGAATAAAGATGCTGAGCTCATGGAAACAGTTAGGCTTTCAAAAATTATTCCCAATAAAGCAGAGCTCTCTTACCTCCAAGAAGAAAGGGAGAGGCTATTTGTTTTTAAAAGAAAAATACTAAAAATACCTTCAATTAGATTTATCTAAAAAATGCTGGAGAGACCATATCACAAGTCCTCTTCAAAAGAATGCACACAAATAAAAGAGAAATTAGACAAAATGTATAAGATGAATATTTAAGACACTGAAATATCTTCAAGAATTAGGACATAAGAATACTTGGATCCCAACACAAGATCATAGTAAGAAAAGGAATGCAGAAAAAATCCATTCTGAACTATTTGAATACCATTCCACTTCCCTGTAGCATCCAGACCTTTACCTTAATTATTTAAGAAACTTCTCATGCTATTTTGTTTGTGCAGCTGTTGTAATTGCAGTGCGAAAGAAAAAGCTGATGATTTGCTGTTTAACACTCCAGAAGTCCCTCCTTATTTGACACAAATTCCTCACTTTCCTGCATAAAATGGAATGATGACCCTGTAAGTCATCACAGGTACCAAGTCTTACTCATTGTCATTGCATTCAGAACAAATACATAAAACAAGAGAGTACAAACAACTACATGTTAGAGGAATTTGTAAATACTTAATATACTAGTATATACTAAACAGAAATTAATATGCAAGTTTTGTGCATTGGTTTGTTGTTTTTTTCATATATTTATTTTATTTGATCCATCTGTTCTCAGATAACTTCAGTCCTTAGTATTAAAATCATTCCATTTAATCTCCTTTTCTGTTCTTGTCATCAACTCTATAAAGAATATATATTTTTGCAGTCATTATGGCACAACATCCAGTTTTGGTTGTAGTTCAAAGAGAATCCCAACCTTTGCTTTCTATTCAGATTATGTTTCTGTTTCTCCATTCTTACACAAGGTGTCCAGATGATCTTACGACAGGTGTATTACTATTACCTCTTAGTAAGCCTAACATGGAGCAAGTTCTGTCCTCCTACTGCTTGTGTCCCCTGCTCTGCTTTTGACTATAGCTGCAAATTATGTTCAGAAACAAAAGATAAACTCTGTTCCATGTTTGGCATTAAAGGCAAGATTCAGCTTATAGATCTAAAGTGGAGGACTTGGTTCAGCTGCCTTCATTGTGGAGCTGGTATCCACGATTCCAGTGTTGTCCATGGAAATATAGTCATGACAGCTCCATTCAAGTGACTGACGACAGGCATCTTTACACAGATTAAAATCCCCCTCCAGAAGTGGTAACTTGTAGATAACTCAGCTAGGTCACTACTCCTTTCCATAACCTCTCTTTGGTCAGGCAATTTGCAGGATCAGTCTGTACTGGGCTCTTTATTTATAACACAATCACTTGCAGCACAGTTTCTTGTATTTCTCCCTCAAGTGCAGGTATTGACCACTGGGCTCTGACCCAGCTTATCTATTTCATATCTACAGCATCTGCCTATTCAGATTTCTTACCATTCTACTTTTGCCTACACATTTAGATGTCACATTGCAATTCCTAAGGCAACACTCTTTTGAAAAAAAATAAATTAATCAAATTGAAAAGAAAAAAAAAGGCAAACAGCAATATCACAGAAATATCTGAAAATTATACATTTCATAGATGTCCACTAAATTGCAGTTTGCATTCTGAGTTTGGACCAAGTGGAATGTGATAAGCAGATACGCCATGTTTGGTGGAATTTGTGTCACTCCTCACTAGGATACATTTGGTAGTAAAAAATAAAACAGGGAATTGGTGCTAAACCCACATGGTTTAAAAAAAAAAAAAAAAAAAGAAATATGAGAAAGAAAAAAAGTTCCTTGATTATTGCTGTCTTTTCTCATTATTCATGTAGAGATATCCCAATTTATCAGCAAAGGAAAGGAAAAATATATGACATTTTCATGGGAAGGGGAAAAAATACAACCCCTATTTGATTCATAACTGTTTGGACAAGTTTAGAGTTACAAAATGTGTTTACATTAAGAACCTGAGGTTTGTTTGAAAGTTTACTTTACAGAAGTTCTGAGTTGAGAAGCTTGCAGCGTGAATTGCATGATACTGACAGTGTAAATTATAGGTTTTGTTTGTCACAGCCCTGTGCAATAAGCAGCTAGCCAAGCGCCAAATGAAAGGGCATAATCTAAAACACTCAGTCAGTCATATTCTGAGACATTTTGTTTAGTGTTTAATAAGCTATCCAGGGATGGAGAAATTACTAAAGCACATTGTCCTGACATGACCTAAAACGGTCCTCTCTCGTCACCACATTTCTGGGAATTTGACATTAAGGCATTAGATGAACATAAGTCCATATATATACACATACACACACATATTTTTGCACATATGTACATTGAGATATGTTTTGTTTTACAGTGTTGCACATCTGATGTCCTTTATTGCATTCCACCTTTCAACTGAAATATGAGTGAAATTTCCATACCCATTTATACACTCACTCATCTACCCTCTCTGCATGATTTCTTGTTTCATATATTAAGAGACGACACAATGAAATGCATCACACACAAAGCATCATGAATGGAGAGTGAAGACCATTCAAGAACTGGTCTTTAGTTTACCTCACATTATGCAGAAAAAAGCCTCTAGTAACATAAAAACAAGGTAACTCCAAAACTAAAAGTATATCAAAAAGCTTGTTTCTTTTATTGATGATTAGACTATGACACTTCAACCACAAATTCCGGCGCCCAAACATTTAGGAAATTCTGCTGAGCCTTTAGATGCAAAACAAAGGCACTGAAACAGTTAATACTTGTTTCTGAGGATTCATCAGCATGCATGAAAAAGAAGGGAAAAATATTATTTTGAAATCAAATGTATCCTGATTAGAAATCAAAATGAGATATTATTATAGAACAAACTATTCTGTCCATGCTGACCATACAGTTTTCCTCCTACACTTTTGTTAGGGATTCTATGCCAAAAGTCCTGATACTATGGTAGAGTAAGTGTTCTAGCATGATTTACATCATCTTTTTATTCTCTACTTCCAAGTCACTATGTAATAGCAACGGCTGTTGTTGGCAGCAGTTGTTCTTTGCCTGTTGTTGGTGTAAATCAATTTTTAAAAAAAAAATTAAAATATTTTGGATTCCTGAAAGGAAGCAAAGAGAAAGGAGTTTGTAGTGCCTATTCCCAGATGGGGAGGAATAAATCAGAAATGTAAAATTTCTGTCCGGGTGACTATAATCTCAGGTGCATTTAGTTTTCAATTACTGTCATCTGTTTACATTGTTGAAATATTTATTTCATTAGTATACTGGTAAGATATTTTTGCACACTTTAATTTCTCCACACTAATTACCTAACATCCTAGGAGTGTACATCTTTTTTAAACATACAAACATTCTGCTTAAAAGGAAATGCTATAAAACAACATCAGAAGACATTCTAGACTTTAAAACCCAAATATTTACATAGAATCTCTACTCTATTCATGTTGCATCCTCCTCTTAGAATATTTACAAACTTCAAATTGTAATTTGCAATAAACCCCCAAAGCATTAGGTTTGTTGTCTCTTTAGTTTATTCAAAGAGCTCTCCAGAGTATGCAATTCTTAATGATCTCTAGGCAAAATTTCAACATGAAAAACAATCTACAATAGCATCATCAATCCAGACAGGATGGGGAAGTAAACAAGAATACTGATCCCCAAGACCTATAGAAGAAACTCATCCCAGTACAGTAAACTAACACAGCTTATATTTGAGCCTAAAGAAACAACTCCAATGACACTGGACAAAAAGATTTAAAGAATTTTGAAGAACCTCAAATCACCTCCTATTAGAAGCTGCAGCTGAGAGAACATTCCCATCTTCTCAGCAACTAGAAAAGGCAGATTGACCCCAACTATGACTGTGATATTCAAATCCAACTCAATTTGCAACTATGCTCAAAACAGTTCATACCCACTACTGTGCACCAGCACAGGTCAGACATGCAGAAGTCAGAGCTACACATCTGTAGAAAGCTTTTTTCAAATATCCACGTTAAGATATCCTTTTTTCAAATAGCCACGTACGTTAAGAAGCTAATCACTCATTAAAAACAAGAGTGACCTTTTAGGGCAACTAATTGCCAGTACTCCTAGTAAGAACAGGTCCCTAAAGCTCAGCTGATCTAGGGAAGGATATATCATTTTATCAGGAAAAGGTAAGACCCTGGTGGATCCTATCTAAAGATAAATGGCATAAAACTACAGATTTCAACCTTCAGTCAGGGAGGGATGACAGCAGTGGCTGGCTCTCATCCAGTATTTGCTATATGGGGATTGAAGTAATATGGAGCAGTGGAACTATTGTTCAACTCAAGAAAAGGGAAGGAAAAAAGGATGAATTCACTGCTAGCATTTCACAAGAAGTAACTACTCATGCATGTGTGTTCCATACCCAGCAAGCAGCCCATACATGTCCCTTTGAAATCTGCCCTTCTGCTGGATGGTTGCCACTCTTGGCACACAGACAGGTTACAACCCTGCTGCTTTAAAAACCTGTACAAACCATTTGGAGTTTCCCACACCATAAAGATGCCACATCTTGAGACTAGTTACATGATGGTGGAGTGTAACGACATTAAGAGCCATGCACTGATTTCCTTCTGATGGCTGACAGCAGATAATAGTGTGCATGTTTTAGCCAATGTTCTGAAGGAAAAAGCTCTACCTCAAACATGACAAGTCCTCACAGCATTTTATGCTGGCGTGATGGCCAATCCAAGGAAAAACTCCCATCAGCTGAAATGTTTATGATACAAAATGTAGTTCTCTCCTTAACCATGATTTGCTCAGAAACCAAAAACATGACCAGAAGAGCAGAAGGACTGAACCGCTTTAAACGCATTCTTCAAACTGATTCATAGTCAGGAGGCAGGGCCTCAAAGAAAAGATACATGTCCTTGTCCGTTCTGACCTGCATCACTACAGTCCACACATTTACAAGATTCTGCTTGCATGAAAGTGATTCCACCAAAGTCAACTTACTAAAATAAAAAACCAACCAAACAAAATAACTCAAATTATGGGGCAATTGCATGCATTTATATGTAAGTAAAATAAAACATACAGAAGATACCAAATGGAGAATATTTAATAATTTTCATGAAACTTCTTTAAAAAGTCTCCTCTTTCCTCCAAAACAAGTAGTACATTAATAATTTCTGTTGCAAAGGTTCCCCTTTCCACATAAAAAGGAAGAAAAAACCTCCTAACTAACTCCAAAGATTTCTACAAATTCCAGATGCATTTTCCTGGCTTTTTGATAACATGGGTGACAACCAGAATAACATAAATAGGTTTCTTTTCAAAACATTTGTGTTCGTTCATTTTGCTGACAGCATTTGTGATGCCATTTACTCTGGTAGATACTAGCTCAGATATCTCAAGTTTTCAGAGTGCTACTTGTTAACACAGAATACTAATTATGGAGGCTGTTTTCATTGTTTTGGTTTTGTTTTTTACAAAAGCTAGAGCTGGCTTCTTATCCATTTTTAGAAGTTTAACAAAAGCATACTTTCTGAATTTAAATAAGATTGGTAAAGCATCTGTCCTTCACCTCCCCAGGACAAGCTACATTTGCTGGCATAATGCAATTTACCAGTATTTATAATCTCACATAACACTTAGCATCTCAAAATTAAGCCAGTAGACCAGAAAATCCCAGAGCCAGAAGAGGTCAGAGAGAAGAGTGAACAAAATTAAAATGTCGTTTAGTCAATTTTCCTTTTCCATGGAAGAACTAAGATCCCCATGGAATAAGGGCCATAACATGACCAATAAGTTGCCAAGTTACAGTTCCCCAAGGGCGTCACCACTTGTCAGAAAAGAGGCCACATTTCTGAGGGCAAATGTGGTGGGAGATATTCTCCAAGAGTTTTGATTAATCATTTTTCAATAGAAAGAAAACAGACTGAACTCCTCCTAACCATTTTTGAGAGTATATTATTTGGATTGTAGAGTTTTCAGCTTCAGGCCGAAGTGCGTTCCTAAACAAACGTTTTGCATGTCTTCAGAAGCTCTACAGGACCAGGTTTGACCTTGACCTTTCCAACAACACTCTCCCTTGAAATGAATTATTCAACTCAGGACACAAAATCAACTGAGGAAACAGAGAGAGCTACCCACATTCTCTCCACATCACACACAGCTTGAGATACTGTGTTTTGCTTACAATTGTGCACAGTTGTATGCATGGGTAGAAATCCTTCTTTGCCTAAAGTCAGCAGGTTATCTCAACACACTGGAAACACTATTTTGGATGATGCCTGTTTCCAAGACAGCTATTCTATTAATTAAGCAGTAAAGCTTATGTTGCATTAAGCCATAAACATCCTTGCTAACTTAACATGGTAAAAAAAAAAAAAGTGCAAAACTCAATATCAAAATAAAGGAGGTTTTCAATTATTCCTCTTTTAAAATGAGAATAGGAATGAAGGTTTGTTTGTCTATTTGCATCCAGATTTCGCCCTCTATTCCTTGGCTGAGGGTCTGAACCTCTCCTATCACCTTCCAGTCCCTTAGAGAGCAGAGACATTATGAAGGCACCATAAGATGTATGCCACATATAGAAAACTTGAATAAATGGAGCATACATTTTTGTCTTTAAATCAATCAGTACCTCAGAAGTTAAGTGTACCAATTACGTGGCTAACATTAGGGCAACAAGTTTTTCCTTGCCTTCCTATTGCCATATGCCTGTCATTTTTTTCCGCCATTTTCCACTCACTGTTTTAAACACATGTTGCCACTTACATGCCAAGAAAGGAATTGCTGAATTACCCCCTTCAAGTATGATGAAATGGCAGACTGAATGGAGCCAGAGAGAGCACCATTAGCAGTTGTTCACACTTCTGTTTTCTCTTAACCTCCTCTTCTCCAAAGTTTACTCCTCCTATGCAAGGCGATGTGGAACTATAAAGTCATCTATGACTCATGCTGCAAAAGATCTAGCTGCAGTCACGTACTGGAGAAGCAATTTTTTTACCTTCTTTTTTTTTAAAGGCCACCTTAAATAAACCTTTTCGCCTTTCGGTTTTCAGATGGAAGATTCCTTTGTGAATCGCTTACCCAAGCATCAACACTAGTGATCCAACATTCTTTTCTTGTAAACTCACTGCTCAGTTTACCAGTGGTTTGCAGTCTCTCTCCCTGTGACTCCTGCTTCCCAGGGTCAGCTTGGGCACACACTTCACAGCTCGATAGCAGTGGACCTCAAATAACATCAATAACAGTACACATGCCTTTGTTTTTGTTGTCAAGAGAAGACCATGAAAAGCTAAAATCATGCAGATAATTTTTCAGAAAGGTGGGGGGGGGAAAAAGAGTAAAAGACGAATGGAGGGGGAAAAAATGGATGCTATCCACTAAAACAGAGGTGAGCAGCTACCTTGGTGCCATTAAACAGAAGTAATCAGTCCATTGAGAAATACGTTTTTTAAACAGGTTGAAGATAACCAAGCACCTCCAAAAGGAGTCATTCAATGACAAACAGCACAAAAGCAGATATGTTCATCAGCTTCAACAGAAGTTTTATAGAATAAAAAGTGTTACTCTTGCACTGATTATCAGCATCACAATCACCATGTGGTAATACTAGATCTTTTCTGGTTTTGTTTTTCATTTCTTTGGTTGATTTCAGGTTTTTGGGTTGTTTTTTTTCTTGTTTGGTTAGGGTTTTTTGATTATTGGTTTGTTTTTAATGTGAGATTAGAAGGTTGTATCAGACAGAGGTTTTCAAAGGAAAAAAAAGGGAACCATACATTCAGTGTCAGAAAATTACTCAAATCACATAATCGGAGACTAAAGAATTACCTTTTGCTTCCACTTAAATTCTCAAGAGCATAATGAAGCCAATAGAGGTGCACAGCCTGAAACATGGTATTTTCTTAATTTTGTAAGGCCACTGCTAGTCACTTAAAGACATGGGTTTATGTGGAGAATGGAAACTATCCAGCACATCTTACTTTATTTACACTGTTTTGTTATTGAGTGACTCTTCCTGGACATTCTTGGTTATTTTTATCTGTTTTTTAAACATAATTGTCATCCCAGGGGTTGATGTTTGCTACTTCCAAGGTGTCCTATGAAAATGACTACAATTCATGCAGAATTATGCTTTTCCTTATGTCTCTGAGTAGTATTCAGGATTAATTCAGAGAGACCAAAAAGCAGAAAGTTCATGCCACATGCTCCACTGTCAAAAGAGAAAAATCCTACAGGCTGATGTTTCTCTAACAAAACCTGGAGGGTGTATATGGTGGTGTTTTCCTTAACACATCAGTCACATGTATATTTAGCTCTACAAATTAACTAGTAATCCTTTGTCCCAACGCCCACTCCACAACTGGTATAAATATCACTGGGAGACTGAAACAGAAAGATGCCTACATGAAAAACTAACAGGGAGAAAATGTCACACAAGCTCATCCCTCACCCATCCCTCGCCCCTCCACTTTTCTAAACAGAACTGCTAATAAGTAAAAAGTAAAGCCAGCTGGTAGGATGCTAAACAGCACGTATCGCTCATCCAGTGGATAATAATGCACCTGGAACGTGCATTCATCAAAAATTTGCATATTAACTTTATTAAGCCTACTGAGGGCTCATCCATGCTCTGTCCTGGGTATGCATTTCCAAACAAAAAGGTGAAGAACTACACTGTCTGCTGTGACCTGGATAAAAATACAATGAAGTTCTAAATAAGCCTCTGCTGTTACATGCCTTGCTTGTCACTTGAGGGTTTTCAGTACTACACACGTTTCTGTCCCAGTGGTCTTTGAAGGATCAAGGCAAGTACTCTGAGGCTAACACTTCCAAAATCAGTATTTTGTTTCAACATTTTTATGGGAGCATTGTCCATCTGGAACTATCTGATGAAGAACTGGGGCGATTCTATGAAATGACCAAATCAAATTTATTATTTCTAAGGATACGTTGGGACAGGCACAATAACAAAAAAAAGCTGTCAACAAGGCCCCACTCTTCAACAAATACACCTCAAAAGCAAAGTCACTATTGATGGATTACTCATACTGGAGACTAATTTAGTCTGGGAGCAGTGCAAGAGGGAAGAGAGGAACAAAACCCATGGCCTTGGGTTCAGCCAGCATTTTCCCTGAAAAACACCTTCCAGTCTAAAAGGTACGCACACCCAAAGGCTGACTAACAGTTTTAACTTGAAAGTTTGGTGCAATTTTACCCTGAAGTCACATGTAAAACTGCATTAATACAACACAGGAAATCCCATGTAGATCATCATAACATAAAGCTCAGATTTTTTAATGTGGGGGTTTTGTTTGGATTTTGGGGTTTTTTTTGTTTTTTTAATGCAGTCTTATTTCCCACAGAGTAAGGGCCTACCTACTTATTTTATTTATTTAATGATGTTTATGAAATCCAGGTTCATTAAAACTAGACAGAGATCATAAAAAAATTCCATGACAATCAATATAAGACCAAACTTTGGTATCACTTTCATGTAGCTTGAGAACTCTAAGCTCCATAAGACCTTTCACAAAAAAAGTCTTATTAAAAACCAGATCAGTTCTGAACTGGACCAATTAAAATCACCAGACACATATTTTGCACATATGGTCCTTAACAAGTGAATAACTCTAAAAAGTGCTTAAATTAGCTTAGAAAGACAAATTTAATATTCCATAACAAAAAAAATTTATTACTGGTGTTTTTAAGTGGATCATTTTCCAATAAATTAAAATGACAGACTCAGTGGAAACTGGTCTACCTCCTTTAAATTCATTAACAACAGGAATTACACCTCATGGAAGTTCAGCAAATCAGTCTATAAATATATCTATTAAACTCTTCTGGTTCTGTTTGTTTCAATACATTTAAGTGCATTTACAGAAAGATGAACTCTTTAAACCAATTTAAAATCTTGTTTTCTTTAGCTACACCCTTCCCAAGTGAATCCTACCTCCAGGCTATTATTTCACTCCATAGTTGTTGATAGGATGGTTAGGAAATGGTTAAGTCTGCAAGATTATATTTTCCATATGTAACTACCATTCAGCATTCCACCCTAAGGGTACAATCAACCAGTAAAGGCTTTGTTCTGATTATGTAATGCATGTATTTGATATCCCACTTGAGAACTCTGTTGGATGTAAAAACAGCTATAGCATAGTGACTTTGCAAATAAGATGATGTAATATTACTTTGGAAGTAACAAAACATCTGAGCATGTTCACTGTGAACCACAGAATTCAGAAGTCCAAGCACTTTTCAGTCTGAACCACTCAGCTGCTTGAGAGCTTTATGTCCCTTTATGGTTTGCTTGCTCTGTAGCACTTACAAAGTTTCTGACACCAAGAACAGAGTACAATTTTTTTCCAAACTAGTCACACAAAAAAACACACAGAACAACCCAAATTCATTTGAATTTAACAGGTTCTCAAAAAATGGAATAAAACCCTCTCCCAAATTATATCTATGAATAAAAAAAGGAAAAATGTTTTAAGTAACTTCAAGAAATGCATATGCACAAAAAGTAGCAACCAAAAGAACACATAAGAGATCTGTTCAATTTCTAAGAAAGAAATTCTATGTGGAATTCTAACTTGTATCAATATACCCATAGCTTAAGAGTTATGAAGGTGTTTAACTAAGGATCTGCATTCAAATGTTGCACATGAACACATTCCCAGTACATTCATTGTTCATCAAAGTAGAAACAGTAATAGCCTATAAATGTCATAAAAGCATGCAGACAAACATACACTTTTAAAAAGACTGTCGCCTGTTGAGGTTTTACATATGGCAGCTTTCACAGTTCAGGTCAATGAAGAAATGTTTTTTAAAAGAGAAGAAAAGTTCAGAGAAAGTAAAATATTCAAATATTCACCAGAAAAGTGACACAACGAAACAATAAGGTTCTATTATCAGCTATGTAAAATCACTCTCACTTAAGAAATTAGATGAATAGTGAGAGAGACAGAATAATGTCAGGGTCTGAAGAATGAAGACAGATAAAAAAATCAAACCTAAAGCTCTACTAGAAAACAAAGTGAACATTTTTCTTCATTATGAAAGATGCAACCATTTTCATTGTCCTCAATGCCAGGCAATTGACAGCAACAAGTTGGCCCTATTTGAAACACAAGATAAGATAAGTCCATGCAGATGTGCAACACCCAGGCATTTTCCTTTCTAAACTCAGAATAATGTTGAAGTGAAAAGCATGCATTTGAGATTCTGCGCTGATTACTTCCTGATTGTGCATCTTTACCCTTTCCCATTGACTTCCCTCAGGGAACTAAAGTGCAGTCAATAAGCCTCCCTGTATTCCAGTACAAATGCTAAAAATACCTCTAACCATTCCTTCCCAGTCACTCCACTGGAGATTGGCATATTCACATGGTCCTCCCTCCACCTTCCAATAATCGACTAATGGATTTTCTTATTCCAACATGACAGAGACAAACTGGAACCTCACCTGACAAATATTAGCCTCATTTATTGCTTTTGGCTCCTAGGTGCATATAAAAAACAGAGAAGCACAGAATAGCACGAGAAGAGAAAAAACATGTTAATTGCTGGTGCAGTAGTTAAAGAAAAAAAAATCCCAAATAACTGATGATTTGGTCTCTCTATTATACTGCAGTTATGAAAAGAAACAAATTATTATACTTGCAAAAGGATCCACAAACATGATTGCCCATTTCTTTTTGTAGTACTTAGATTAATGCTATTCCCTGAAGCCTGTAGGAATCCACTACCAAAAACAGGCAGCTTTGCTGCTTTTGGTAAGTACCTAAAATAGAGAAAATGTTTCCAAGAAAGCATTTTCCATAATATTGAAGCGAAAGTAATGAGTCCAAGTTTGGCTGAATGACCCAAATTCTATGACATCAGTACATGTGGAACACAGACCAGTACAGCATTTAAATCTAAGGTATCACAAACAGCCCTCAGTCACTTGTTCTAAAAATTAACTAGCTGAAGGAAGTCAAAATCCATTGGAACCATCATTCACTGAAGTTCAGACACACTCAGAACTCCTTTGTGTAAAACTGCATATATAAACTTTGCAGGGCAATTCCCAAGAGACCTGGAGGCACTTCAGAATTCCCTCCAACTCAGACCAACACGAGCAAAGCCACCGATAAGGGTTTCCACAAGCCTCTGAGCTATGCGTGTTTCTGCTCAAGGGATACCTATGCCTACCACAACTGCTCCAAGAACTGCAACCATCCATCATGCTGACCACTGAGAAAAATATACTTAGCAACATCTTTTGGGCATGACTTACTTTGATTTACATACACACAATCGCCAAAAGTTAAGGCTCCACTTAGGTTGCCAAGCCCCAAGGTCAAAGGAATTTTATAGTTCTCAAAGTGTTTATTTTTGTCAAGCTCTGTATAACCTTATGTCACTCTGAACACATCTTAGGCTTCTAGCAAAATAACTCCTCCTATTTTGGTAGCACTGGATTCATGTACGCTCCTCTTTACTCAGCAACAATACCAAGGACTGATCTGTTTTATATAAGAATAGCCTCTGCCCATCGACTGTGGAAATTTGAAATAAAAAAAAATTAAAATTAAAAAATAGAGTAAAACAGAAAAGAACAAACAAACTTAATGTGTCCCAAACTTGAATCAAACTAAGAGGTCATGCACAATTGGATCTCATTTAACCAATACAACATACGTTAGGAATTAAAAAATATACTTGTTCTTTGGCAGCATTCTAGTTCTAGGCCTCTATTTATTATATATGTAATCAAGACATTTCTTTATGTATCATTTTAGAAGGTTAAGTAAAACACAAAAAGGCTGCAAGCACTATCATAAGTACTGCATTACAATAACTAGAATCACTTTTCTCCCTCTGGCCTAGCTACTGGCTAGAGAGATGCACAAATATTTACCTATACATATAGTTTTGTATTTCTTGGAGAGGGGGCAGGGGGGTAAACAACCCAAAGATCAACAAATTTACAGTGCTTAAATCTTTGTTCCGTAGAGTCACCTAAAAGTACTAAGGTCTGTGTTCTTCTGTTGGATCCATTTAAGAAATCAGCTTGTTCATTTTTTTCTTGAGTAATAGTACAGTCTGTTTATAAGACAAATTATTAGCAATTATCAAATGTACTATGAGATCTAATAGCAGAATATGCCACTTCAGATTTCATTTATATGAAATTATATCACTACAAGAAAGAACCAAATACATTGCTCTCTTTAATCAATTCTACACAGTTCACCTTGATCACACGCTTTATAAATGCAATTTGTATGGACTGTAACTATCTTTCACCTAATATTAACCTTCATATTAGAAGCTCCTGGGTTCATTGGCCAGAGCAAATAGAAGCCAGAAATTATGCTCTGTCAAAACACTTTCAATCAAGTTACTCAGGGGAAACAATGTTAAAAGAAGCTTCATCCTTACCACTCAAAATAGGTAACCGAACAAAACAGATTAAAGTTGTCAACAACTAAAAAACTCCACAAAATAAAGAAACTATAAAGCAGTGGGAATGGTTGCAGGGAAGACTGTTTAAAGAGCATAGGATTTTAGGGACTAAAAGAAAATTTTGCCTTTCCCTCAGGTGCTGGAAGAGAATTTCCCTAAACCACTTTTTTTTATGCTTTAGTTCAGTTTTCAAGCATGAAGCAAGCTGTAGGCCATTCAAGCATTTGGTTCATCTCCTGAAAGACCTTCTTAGTACTAGTCCATTCTGTTGGCATAACACCCGGAGACATGAGATCAATAAAAGTGTTCCCAGATAATGACACAACTTCAATATTGCTGAGTTGAAAGTAACGGCTCTTAAGGCTGATATGCCTCATGCCAGCTGCTGTGAAAAAGCCAAATTAATACCCTTTTGTATTTGCTCCCCTTCCTCACTCAAGGGTTTTGCAAAGTTTTTGTTGCAGACCCTGGAGCTGTGGAGTGTCTGAGTCTGCTAAATACATTTCCCCAAGCCCAACAGACTCCGTGAACAGTACCTGCTGTGGGCAAGACTAACACAAAGAGCTACATGTGACTGCACCCTAGGAGATCAAGAAATTCTGTAAATACTTTTCCAGACCAGAGAACTGAACCGCACAACTAAGTCACATTTCTAAACTATGAATCTATCAGATAGCTCAGCAATTCTGAATCCCAAAGGGATCAAAGTTTTATGAGTTACATTACATCCCTAGGAATCCACAATCAAAAACAGCCTATATAAGTTACATTTGCCTCTGCATTATTTCAACATATATTCCTTGAACAGGTATCAAAGTCACCAATAATTTGAAGCACTGTGCTTTAAACAGGAACTAATATATAGCTACTGAAATTACAGAGAATAAGAAAAGCCTTTTTGAATGCACTTCTTACCAGAAATCCTAAGTGGGGGGATTTATCAAGACAGAGAACATGTCTGTTATTACATAGATTTTGTAACATAAATGCAGCATCTGCAGACCCAAAGAAGGGCCTCTGGGCCCAAGACCATGTTTGTGCTCTACTCTGCTTTTGCAGGCAGCCCAAAAAAAATATTTTCTCTCACGCAAATTTTGCCTTCCTTAGCATCCGTACTCATTCTTCTACGACCTTACTCACGTTCAGATAAGCTCTTAAACAGCTCTATTTTCACTGGGTTAATCAGTAGGAGGCAAGAGAAGTCTGCTCAACAGAACTATAACAATGAGGTGTAGGCTTCATGATACATTTTAATTCTGGATTCTCTCTACTTAACCACCAAAAAAGAAAAAAAACATGGCAACTTTGTACTCTTCTTTGCATAATATCAGTGGCACCAGTGAGCCTTCTTCCAGCTCCTATGCTGTACTCAAGTCCACGTTCACCTCAGTGTGTGCCTGACAAACTTGTGCTCTCAAAGTAGCCAATGGCCTCAGGAGGCAACCTGCAAGAAATGTGCTACCTGTGTGCTGGGCTTTGCTCTCCAAGCCATTGGTGGCATGGCATCGCCCAGCAATAAGTGCAGAAAAAACAGACATGAAGGGAAAAGAATAAGGGAAGAGATGGTGAATGATATGGAGGAGCTGAAAGAGCCTGCAATAACTTAATCTACTTTTTCACCTCATACCATCAAATCTTTGAAAGGAACATCCTCCACTGGCACCATGTTAAATTCATGGCAGTGTGAAAAGTTGAGTCAACAAACCTGTGCAGTTGTTATTCAAACAAGAATTACACTGCTCCGAAAGGGAGTTGATCACTTTGAATAAAATGACTGAACTCACAGATTAGATTAACACCTAAAAAAGAAACAGGGATTCATGTGGAGTCAGACTTGAAGCTCAAAATGTTTCAGCTGCACCAGTTCCCTCAAGTTCTACAAAAAGAATCTTGCTGTGACTGAATTTCAAAGTAAATGGAAGAAGTAGTACATAGTGTCACATTTTTTCTGCAGTCTAATGACTAATGAGAGACATTTAAAATATGTTCTACTTCAAAGCATGTTCACAGATGCAAAACTTAGTACCTTCCAAGGTACTAAGTCTTCACAGGATTACACCTCACTTTTGCTATTCCATTAATACTGAAATGGCTGTCATGCCTCCAGGAACTGCCCAACTAGACAGGCATACTTGTGGGTGCGGGTGGGTTTATAAAGAAATCTCACTGCAGAACCATCACAAACAAAACAAACCTCCAATCCCAAACTTCTTAAAATACACTCTTGTATTTTAAGAGTGCACTCATGAGCTTTCATGAACTAAAGAACATTATCTCATTTCATTATGGAGAAAAGATTACTTAGCTATATATGGTTTATATAGAGTAGGGGAAGGCATACAAATTAAATTCTATCATCTTTGTTCATGGTAAACTCTGCCATGCAAGAAAATGTCTTCTTCATAAAAAATTACCTTAGTCTCATATACAAAATGAAACAATCTCATAAGCAGATATGAAGCACTTGCAAGCTCTCCTTAGAAGCCTTTAGTCATTGAGGTGCAGTCATCAACTTCCCAATGCAGCGCCCAACATAAAGGGATCTAATTATCTATAATATTTGGTTATTAATTTTATTTGTATCTGCCAAAAAAGGGGGGATTAATGGAATCTGCAAACAATAGGAGAGTTTGAAAAAATATTTCTTTCTGTTGCCAAAAAGTATTTAAAACACAGAATAATGAAGATATGAATCTCTTTCCGCCCATGGTCCATAGTAAAAGACACATGAATCTGAAGAATATTATCTTTAGAAATTTCCCCTGCTTCTGCCCCTTGCCTTCCACATGCATTTATCAACTGTCAGTATGTTTCAGACTGTAAATAAGCCATAATAACCTCCATATTTATCTTTGCAATATTCAGAAATTAATCTGTATATTAGGATATAAAACACTGAAACACTTTACTGATGAAATCTAAGAGATCATCAAACACAATACTAGGAGAAATAATAAAGATAAATCAGAAAATTTTTGAAGGATGCTATTAATCTAAGAAATAATCAGAGTGAGTCTTCTTCATGTCAAATGAAGTAATGTCAAAACTCCCACAGATTTCTGAAACAAGGCAGAGCACACACTGGAGAAAAATCCTTGAAGTCACATGAGTTATTAAAACATTAAATATCAGGTCCCATTTATGCAAGGCAATAAAACTCAACTTGTCAATCCTGCATATGTTTCAGTTCTCTGGGTAACACATGAAAAACTTAAATAACCTCCAAAAGAGCAAACAGTTTTAAGGGATGTAAAATACTTATAAAATCTTTGACAGTATTTATACTTCAGTTGATATTTATTTTTGGAATATGAAAGTAATCTAACAATTTAAACCCCAGGGGAATTTCAAAAGCCCAAGCTTCAACAATATCTACATAAAGAAAATGTGACCAAGAGCCTGATTCAGACAAACATTTCAATATATCGTTAAAATCAGACTTCTGCTGAAGTCCTTTCCTTTTTCAACAAAAATATACATGGCTATGTTTTAAGTGCTTTGTTGAACTGAGGCCCAAGTTCTAATTTCTTTTATTTATCTTAGATACAAAACAGCCAAAGGAAGGGGTCAAATGCTGCAATAGATAGGTTATGGGTTTAAGGACACTGGAACTGCTGCTATGAAATGCCATGGGAAGAAAAAGGAAAGAGAGTAGTTTAAGGATGGAAATAATGGGAGGAATTCAGATAGTTTAAGACAAAGTCTAAACAACTGCCTCAAAGTCTTTTAGCTTATTTGTCCTATCTTTTCCGTGCCTCATATAATCTTTCATCTTTCCAGCTTCTATTTTTTAAAGTAAAATCCTGAGAGAATGTGGGCACAAATAACAACACAAAATGATAAGCAGGACTAGACAAAAGTCACTGCAAACAGCTGCAGAGAGAAGCCCTGCTTTGACAGGAGATGCACCAAATGCTTTAATAAGATTTTCTTTTGGTCTCCAATTTCTACAAATCCAAAGTTCCTTTTGCTGTCGCAATACTAGCAAATGTACCAATTCTGTGCAAAACTATGTGTAGTAACTAAGGAAACAGAATTCATTTTCAGGGAAGAATGGAGAATGAGACAGGCATAGCTCCCTGCCCAAAGGTTTTTTTTTTCTCTTTGGTATAGTTCAGCAGTGCCAGGATTCCATCTACAGATACTGAAAAAAACTGTAAAAAAGCAGTAAAGGAAGGCTTCTCTGCAACTCAACTCATTGCCTCAGATAAAAATAAGCTTTTCATGTTATACTATAGTAGTCTAGAACTTGGAATTTTTAATAATATAGTTCCTTAACAGGGCTTGGAATAGCACTGTACTGTGTCCTTTAAGTCACAACAATAAAAGAGAAGGAAGTCAGGTCATTACACATTCAGCTGATGCTCTTTGATAAAGCTGGTTTGCAGAAGGTCACAGATGTGCACTTTTGCATTTGCAGAGGAGAATTAATCAAGGAACTAGAAGTTCATTTTTTGGCCATCCACAGATGTAAACACAGACCTATAAACAGAAGGACTTGCATCCCCTATTCCCTGCTGCCAGACTACCAATAAACTTATCAGCACTATCTGAGCTGTGTTCCTTGCAACTCCAGAGCAGAACTAGACTGTGAGGATGGATTTTTGACCACCAGCTTTTGAGAAGTCCTCTTCTTGAAAGCTGCTTATGGCCTAAAACAACTGTTTCATGTGGGAGAACAAAAATGCATGCAATTTTCATATAGACTACAGAAACAGGATGTGTGCAAGTAAAGGGAAAGATGAAAAAAACAAAACAATTGCAAAGGGAAGGAAAGAAAAAACCAAACTCAGGACAGAAACAGTAGTTCTCAACTCTAAGGATTTATATGCTTGCATACACACATACATATGTAAAAAAGAAAGTGTTCACATTTAACTCCTACCTGTCTTCCATTGAATAACTTACTTGACCCCCTGCAAACCAGAACTGGGTGCAGCAGTACCTCCACTGCCTGCTCTAAGGCAGTACCTTGCACCTGCAGTTGTCCTGTCTTTTCAAACAGAGTCCCAGCAGAAAGGCTGAGTTTGTAGTTGAAGATGATCCCCATACCAAGGTCACCTGGATGAGCTTGTATTTCAAATTATCCATATTGGCATAATACTTTTGAGAAAAACTAGACAAAATGTTAGCTTCCAGAAACATTAGCCAAGGAACTGAATAGGTCAATTTTAGCTAAAGGACAGGTTATTCTGCTTTTGTATGATTATTAAATCTCCCTAGAGTAGCAAATTAAATATTTTCCTGGTCTGTCCATTGGTTTATTCAAATAAGATGTTTTCTATCTCCAAAACCATTTGGGAAGGGTTAGTATTAAACAGATTTGTAAGTTTTTTGATCAAGTACCCAAATCTTGACTTTCTCAGAAACTTACAAAGAGGACACAGAAGGATCACCCATACAAAACAAGCAGCACAATTCTGAGGAAGTCTTTACTCAGTTACAATGCAGGGGTTTGCCTGGAATTTTCCAACTAAAGGATAAGTATCTTTTTCAGGCTACACTCAGGGTAAATACATGCCAAGATAGCTAAAAGATGTCTGTCTTGTTAATGAAATGCAAACACTTTGTCTTCATACCTACAGACAACATCCCCAAATAAGCAAATTGCCTTATGTTAGTGTTATATTCAATATGACAAAACACACTAAAAGCAGACAGAGAACAGCTTAAGCTATAGAGACAAAGACCAAAATTCAAATTCTGAAAATAGAAGAACTGTGGATGCACCTACTTTAACATTCTACACTTTAATAGTGTAGAATGCCTTTCAATGGTCTAACTTACCCATCAACATAAAAGGAGTTTATTTCACTGACTCCCGTTGACCCTTAGTGGATTTTCAATAACAAATTTTTTGCCTATTTCCAGTATTTCTTCCTTCTGTTGTCAACGTTTATTCAGGGTGTACACTAAAGGATGAGGAATACAAGAGATACATTTTAAGTACTTCAATCTAAATCCACCTTTTTGGCTTTCTGCCTCTTTCCTAAATATTAAAACAAATTACTCATTTCTTCAAGACCTTCTTACTAAATATAGTTGGTTGGACTGCTTAATTGTGTTAGCTGAAACACAAACATACAAAAAAGGAAAGGGGTTTGTAGAAAAAACATTGACAAGAAAAAAAAACAGATTTCATCTGGCCTTCCCATCATCACTTAAGAGAATTGTTTTGTGGTTACATCATCAGGAAATAAAATACTATCCTCCAAGGACCCCGACTCTTTACAGAAGGAAAAAAAACGAAAGGCTCAAAGTTCGTATAGCACTCAGATGAGCTCAGCTAAAGTCTTTTTTTTTTTCATATTTTAAAAAAACCAAAAAACAAACAAACAAACAAAACAAAACCAAAACAACCCCCACCCCCCAAAAAAAAACCCAACAAACCCCAAACTCCCTTAGAACAACTAATTAAAGAAGATGACTTGGAATTTCGTTTTTCCCTTTTCAAACTGTAGGCTGTAGGACCAAGCGGAAAACATTGTACCTAACCAGTAACAACTCCTAACGACTTTTTTATCAGTTCTGGAGAGGAACTGCCCTAACCCAAACCTTCCGCACCTTCTTCTCGACCCTGAGCTGGTGGACAAGTGCAGTGTTTCACACAGTGCCGGACTCAGCCGGAGCCAGCACCGCAGAGCGGGCCAAGATGCCCAGGCCGAGCCGAGCCGAGCCGAGCCGAGCCGAGCCGAGCCGAGCCGAGCCGCCCAGAGCCCGGCTCGCCCAGAGCCAGGCTCAGCTCGGCTCGGCTCGGCCCGGCTGCGGCAGGCGGCGGAGAGCCCCGGGCAGCACAGCGGGGCTGCACCGCGCCTTATATGGCAATGCGCTGACGTAATGCCGCCTAGGCTCGGCCGCGCCGCTCGCCCATCCCGCATTGTTCAGCGGGAGCGCTGGAATGCTCGCAGGCAGCACCGATGCCACCGCGCAGTGCTCGCGCCCCGCAGCACCAGCTCAGCCGGGATTGCTATAGTCCGCCAGCGCAAGGTAAGGCGGAGGGTGGGAAGCGAGCTTCTGCTGGCAGGCACCGGCGCTTCTGGCTTTTTCCTAGTGAGATACCTTTTCTTTAAAAAGTTACTTCCAGAAAAAAAGAGGGGTGAGGACTGAGAAACAATTAAATATCCCAAAACAGCATCAGGAGATCTAGAAGATGTCCGGTTAATCATATATGGGGTGACTATTTAAAGGGTTCAAAATTGTCTTTAAAACAATTCCTACAGAGCCAAGAGATGAGGAATTAATGTAACGTTAAAGAAGGAGAGAGTTATGAATTACACACACTTTTCAAATGGTCAGATAAAATCATGACTGCATTTAAAGCTGTGGAAGGAGTCCAACAGTATTGTAATATATTAGATAGAGCTACTGCCTCTCTTTCTGCTGCATTTACATGCATATGCTGTATATTAGTAGACATGTATGCACACGTCTCTAAGCATTTACTATACTTCTGAAGAACTTCTACTGTAGTTTACAGAGCAATGTATAAATTGCCACAAACATTATTTTGCAATAAGATTATGCTATGTCTAAAAGAAAGAATTGCAACTAGTTTAATTACTAACAAACTTTTCAACTCCGACACACTGCTTCCCTCTTCTGTGTCTTGTGTGCAAGTGTCAAATCACAAGAGGGCAGAACTGTCAGATTTTGATTAAAAAAACTTTAAATCCTGGTCAAACACGATTAGTGTGAGAATCAGAAAACACACTGCTCTCTTCAAGGCTTATTCTGCAAGATGCTCAACAGTATTGCAGTTATTAACTCCAGAAAACAGGGAATGAAAAACAGTTCTGATGAGGTGCAAATCACCTTGAAAGATTAGACTTCAGTGTGTTTATAACTCACACCTGCATAGTATGCAAAATTACAGTCCTCTCTGTTAATTAAGGGCCAAACCCTCAAATCCTTCTTTATTGGAACAACTGCAATTAAGTCAATTGTACTGCCCTACTTGCAAGTTGGAACTACTGAGCACTGCTCTTCAGAGCCCTTTGTGTAATTTAAAATGTTAGAAAAGTTAGAAGTTAGACCTTAAGACCTTTAAACTTGGACCCTTCTTGAAGATAAAACATGTTTTTGTGATATGTCTTCCTTTTCCTTAATACGAAATTACATCAGCATGAAATTTTAGGACAGAAACAAGGTTTCTTTTTCCCTTTATTTAATGTTTTAAATCCTGCAAAATCCTTGTTCAAGTATATATTTAGGAAAAATCAAAGCTGATACAAACATATGCATTGTTGTAATATCATGCATACATGGATTTAGAGACTGAGCCAAAATATCATGTATGAACTTTTTTGTAACTTTTTTTGGCTTGAAAACAGAAAATATGAAGCAGTTATTTTCAACATGCTTCTAAAAATATAAATATAAAGAGGTCTTTCATTTCAGAGATAATTCAGGTATCTGTCTATTATTAACCTTGGCAATTAGATAAAAGTCACATCCATGTTTCCAACATAATCTTTTTTGTAACAAGCAAAGTTTATAGCTCTGTTGATGAGAGAATCAGGGAACAGGGCACTGTATAGTATATATAGAATGAAAAGAATCCTAGCAACCAGAACAAATGTAATTTCATAGTAGAAAAATAATACCCCTGATCAGTATTCCAAGCCCCTTACAAAGTCTTCTGCTCGCTATCCTATCATATCTGCAGACTTGCATCCTAAGTCCTGGCAGTTTTAGAATGATTACTTAGTTTTGTAAATATCCAGTGTCAAGTTATAAAGTAGAAAAGTTAGCTACATAATGAACAGATGTGTTAGGAACCAAAGTAACAGTCCTCAAAAAGTGAGTAGAAAGGATAAACTGAAGTCAAAAGACTATGACAAAGAAAAAATATTAACAGAAGTGTTACACATGCAATAAATATATAAATTTGATAAAAGCACTAAGTAGAAAAAGAAAAAAGCCTCCCCAAAGTAAGAGACAATTTCAGCTTCTCCAAATCCAACAAAGGGTAACTTCTATCACTAATTACTGCTTTAGCAGTATCTAAAGCACCATCAGTACTGTGAATACTGCTAGCCTAATACAAATCACAGCATCTATCAAAGGCCAGAAGTCTACCTCCCATAATCTGTTTTCCTTAGATTAAAAGGAAAAACATTCTTCACTTAATACTTATGGCACCAATTTTGCTCTCATTTTTACTGGTGAAACTCCAAAATAATTAGACGGAGGTATGATGACTAAACTGTCTCGCTGCCATTTTTCCCCCACCACCACCTCTGTATTACACACCTCTGTTATATCAGATTTTTTTACTTGTATTGGATAATAATTGATTGGTATTCATAATTTTAAGTGATTAAAATGCTAGCTTCTGTTAATTAAAAGGAGACAGCAAAAGACAATAATCATCATATAACTCAGTCTTAAACAATTGTATTTCTTCATCTAAATCTTTTTATAGTAATTTTTTACAACATCCAATGTGAAAACATTTTAAGAACAAATATATCCTCCAGAAATGAAAGTCAACTTCCTATCAAACTACATTGACCCTTTGTTCCTTTCCCGTCACTTCCCTTTCCTCCACTGACAAACATCTGCTGACAGCAGAATTTTTAGGGATTTGATCCAAAATACAAGGGATCTAACTTAAACTTAGTTTCTATTCCCCATCAGTATTAGTAAAATCAAATTATTTCTTGATTTGTGCTAAGTAATAGCATTTTCGTACTATTTACCTAATACCATGAGGCATTGCCAAATTCGCCCTTGTCAGAGGATTAAAAAAAAAAAACAAAACTGGTTTTATCCCCAGTGAGTTTCCCCTCTGTGACAGATCTTAAAAGACTGACTTTTCTTCAGGAAAAACTCTTTACCACATATAGTTTGGCATGGGCAAGTAAGCAACCACTGCTCCTCTGGACCTTTCCTATAAGCAGGTGTTCTCAAATCCTGGGTGCAGTACTACCTGAATACTGTTCATTAAAAAACTAATTAAAATATCTAAGTCAGAGAACCCTAAGGAGTTTGCGATGTAGGAAGACATATCTTTAAAAACCATTGTATACAACTGTAGTTGTGTAAAGTTCTGTCTCATTAGTAGTTTCCCTTAACACTTTATCTTGTCACCAAGTTGATTTGAACTTAGAAACTATGTCTTATCAATACTTTTAAATTGCTTGGGGTTTTTCTTTCATATTGAATGGATTCTGCCATGGTACCCTTAAGTTTTAGGTTGAGCTTTTTGATGTAGTTGAAAGCTTTGGTAGTTCAACCATTCACTAAACTGTATTACTCGGCTCCAAGAAGGGAAAAATCACTGCTGAAAAATTCTAAATATAGTGCCCAATCTTGTGATTTAAGTGAAGTAATGGACATTTTGACTCTTAACACCTCTCAGTACCTTGTGCTGATTTTGAGGTTTGCTGTGATTTCTGTCAGAAAGACAAAAATCACTTTGATTGCATGTCCAGTGAACCATGTTGTTCCTGAAGTTCAGTAACTGCACTCATACCTATATGGAGCACCAAATGAAGCACTCTCGGGCAGTTACAGCTCACTTCCCTCAAGTGTTCACAATTTCTAGGAGAATGCATTTGAAGATTTTCTGAAGCAGTCTGTAGCCGCCAGTTAAAAACAGCATAAAAAACACTTCCCAAAGCAATTATTCCTCACCAGAGTTGCTGTGACTCTGAAGAGGTGAATGCTTATGCAAACAATGAGTGCTGGCTGAACACCCAGCAACATCATTGCATAACCCTCCTTTAATAGCAATATGGAAATATTGGAGGTGAAAGTTCAACCCAACCTTGCTAGGCAACATTTCTGCACAACTTAAAAAGTCCTATAACCTTGGTCATTCAAGCTGATAAACACATGTCCTTTTTGCCTATTGCAGAAGTCACCCCTTCTGCTGCAGCTCATTGTGCATATGACGATGATGTAACACAACTGCTTGACTTCAGCCTCAGGCTGGGCAGGTTAACACCAGGGAGCAGCTGCCGCAGCAGAGCAGCAGAACTTGAGCCATTTTGCTTCATGCCCACAGAAGCTGAGAAACCAGAGCCCACAGCCACCTAACTGCTCATGCCCAAACTTACCAAACCTTTACGTCAGGTAGGGTACGCAAAGCTCTAGTGAACATGACTGAAAACGTGGATGGGGGAAAAAACCACTCTCAACAAGAAAAACACTCATCTTGCATACATTTCAGGCATGCGAAACAATGCGTCAAACTTCATTATCCTTTGTTGATTTCCAAAGGCCTGGGAAGGAACACAACACTTGCACTTAAAATGATGGATAGATTTCTTAAAATCTTCCTTAAACCTAACATTCAAAGCATTTTCTTTCAAATTCATTGCAGACAGCTGATTTTAAACTTTGTCTTTTTTTATTAGAGACACAAAGCTTATCTAGTGTTTGCATAGTAACTATCGCAATAACAGAGTAAGAGAATGAGGAAAAATTTTTAAAACTGTAATGAATCAGCATGATGCTACTACCATAAAAAACACACAAAACTGGCTGCTTAAAAATGGAAAGTAATGCATTCATAAAACTCACATTTTAATTACACACTGGATTTTAGCACATGGACAAAACTATCTAAGAGTTAAGTTTAAGCTGACTGAATTCTGCCAACTTTCTATGGATTTAATATTTTTATTGTACAATTTACACAGCTTTCAGTCATTAAGTCTAATGATGAAGGAAATTAAGAAATTTTATCACATGTAATTTTGGCCTACCTGAAACTAACGTCACCCATCACATTCCCAAACATGATTCTATTCTACTTAGCTACAAAGAGGTTTCTCAGAAGAAGCCGAATAAATGGCACAGTTGTTTTTGTTTTCAACTTCAAAATGCTACCCCCTGGTCAAGCACATTCTACACCTCAGTAGAGCCATTCTGTTACAGATCCATACCTAAAAAAAGGGAAGTGATTTGTATTGGTCACTTGAACCTGAGGGTGTAACAGCTCCACATTTGGGACAGCCAATCCCTAATCCAAATATCTGAAATTTAGTGTTGAACACACTAACTTGGCTGTAGGAAGGTGTGGAAAAAAAATGCAACACTCAAGTGTTAATGCTTAAAGTTGAAACATTTTTCTTCGCTTGCAAAATACTACTAAATACTCTTTCATGTAAAGAGAAGTCTTTTAACTAGCAGCCCATTATCATTCCCAATCTAAATACTGAACTGCCTTCAATGAAAAGGCCACCATGAACCTTGGCAGCCCTAAAACCTCTAAAATATGTGTTTCTAAAGACATACCTAATCTATAAATGGGCATGTTCATTTGTATGCATATGCGCAAGCAGAGGGAATAAAACACCTCTGGAGCAAAGTCAGCAAGTACAGCTTCACTCTAGGCCAATTCCAGATGACAAATAGCTGCTGACAAGGGTGGTGCGGAGACGACACCAACCAGTGGAAAATGCTTGGGCTTGCACTGGGAGATACACACATTGGTTCCCTTTTGGGTAAGAAGCAGACAACAGCTGACAGGAATATTCACACTAACACACTTTGCTAACCCATATAAAGGAGGAGGGAGGAAAATGTAACCTGGTATACAAAGGAGCAGCCACTTTGGAAAGGCTTTACTTGCCCCTGCTTTGCTCCCACCCACCACTTAGAGCTCTATAGGATTACTGTCATCTCTGTAAATAGCAAAATTTCCCTATTTCAATCTGGATTAACTGGGTGGGAAGAATCAGAAATTCACATTGGTAACATTCTATAACTTGTAAATGACCCACTCATACACCTAGATTAAAATTCTTAACTAAACAACATGCAAGTTCTGTCTAGAGATGACCCATTTATTGCCAGCATTTGAAACTACATTATAAATTAGGGATAAAAGCTAAAATGTATTACATCAGAAACATACTGTACATGAAAGCATGCTACAGCTCCTTCATTTTCAGTGACATCTGAAACAAGAAAATATAACCTGAATACTGCAGACCATCAGCCAAGAGGCAAGAAACAAGATTAAGTAAGGCATGTAGCCAAATATCACATAATTATACTGAGTTATAAATCAATTTGGGGTACATTAACAAGGCACAGAATGTTCAAGTGAATTCACAGATCCTTAAAGAACAAGGAACACAAAGTCTTCATATGAAGGGACAAGGGAAGCATACATACACGTGACCCTCCCCTTTCCTAAAAAAGCCTTTTCCTGTGAAAGTTTTTGAAAGGCAAAGAACACTGGAAAACAACTAAAGATGGAAAAAGCAAGTATCTCTCTTGGCTTGAGGAAGACTGCTCAGACTAATTTTACAACAGTTTAAGAAATCATTGGTCACAGAAATGCTAGAACTAGTTAAATCCACTTTTTTCATCCCAACAATTTAGGGTTTTTTTCCCTAGGAAATAGAGAAACATTTATTTTACAAAGCAAACAAGTTACTCCAGCTGCTGAACACATATGCAAGTAGCTAAAAAAACTGAAACACCACAACCACCCCAAACACTGCTACTGGCACTCCAAGTGGACATACGACTTAAGGATCCAATTTCTTTTACTCTTAAGCAGAGTATTTCATCTTTAACACAGTGAACTCCCAACACTGCACAAAAATGGAAAAATCTTACTTCAACACATCATAATCAACAGATCTAAGATTAAAAGATGTTCTTCAGTTAATTCATCATAGGTGAAGAAGCTATTTAAACTATCATTTGCTATTAACTATGTGAATTAAATCTGTGAAGTAAACTTTGGTTAGAACTATAAACATTTAAAAAATTCTCAAACTATCATCTTTAGGTCTCCAATGTAGCTTCCTCTCCCGTAGTCTAAAACAATGTGTCAGTCCTCTCTGAAGAGGATCACTTTGGATAAATCATGTAAACTTAAACGCTGAACAAGAGCACCTTTGCTGAGGATTAACATGCTTTAGACTAAACATGCATTTAACTTTGCATCTTTAGATAATTCACCAATAGACATGCTCCCATGTCTATGTGACAAGAAGGCTACTGGGAGAAAATACAACTTCCAACCATTTAGCAGGTTTAGAAAAGATAACAGGAAAATTCATTATCTCCCAGGTTCCAAAGTCACCAGAGCTATAGAGGTTCGATACCTAGAGCTGTACCCGGAAGCAATTTGTAATGCATCAGAAATAGTTCCAGTGCAATTTCTGAAGGTCGCATAGTGCAAACCAGGAAAGTAGTGGGATACTTCATCCCTTGTAGCTTCCAAGCCAGCTTTAGCTAGTTAACCCTGCTACAGTGCATTGCTACCATCTCTCTCACCTCGTTTCTCCAACATGAAGTGCTGGCCAAGTCTATCTTAGAGAAAATGGACACCCTCACATTATCAGGTCTATGGGGAAAAGATGCATATTTAGCTTCAAAATGAAACTTCTGTTTCATATTATCACTATTTCTGTTAACATTATTACTTATAGTCTTGGCTACCAGAAAAAGTTGCAGCTGTATTAGCAAACCTGATAAAAGCCTCAACTGCACTGCTTCTTGCAAACTGGCATAAAGGAAAATTTAAATACCTCAAGCTAAATTTGCAGTAACAATTAAAATTTATGTTTCCTCACAAAAAAGAAGGAATGGGGTGCCATCCAAGCCCAGTTTCAAACACTCAGTTTATAAAACACATACACAGAGCTACTTCAGGAAATAAGCACACCAGAAAAAGGGCTTACTTCTGTCTTAGGATGTATATATATAATAAAGATTTTATGGGTATGAACCAAACAGTACCCTCAAGAAGTCAAGGAATTTGAATCCTCCTGCAAAGCAGTGACACCACCTATATAATTTCTGAGGAATGTTTATCTAATTGTTTATAACCAGCCAGATTCCTCAAAAAAATGGCAATCTCTCAGTCCTCCCTGACAGTCCCATTCAGTACTAAAGTACTTTTATTTAACTTACCCTGTTTAATCTATGTGGTTTTAATCACAATTTCGGCACATAAATACTTGTCTTGTGCACTGAGCATGAAGAGTGAATAATTAAATTTGCAGACAAGTTCTACCTGTCAAGAAGCAAGTGGCCACTGTATGACGGAGCAGCTTATCCCAGGCAGGCAGCATGAATAGGATGCCTTCAGTTCAAAAGACAAAGTGTGCATGGCAGTATGGGAAGTTCTAAATTCTACCACTGGTGAAGACTGGTAATATAAGGTCATGGCTAGCGTAAGAGATAGGCACAATGCCTACCCTGCCTGTGGATGAAAATGCAGCCCCAGACATTTAATTTTATATCAAATGTGTGTTAAAATTGTTTTAGAGAACATCCAGTTCCTGTAAATGTTATGGGAAAATGACATTTATGACTAACCAGTCTCCTCTGAATAACATGATGTGTTATTGTTGGCTGAGTGCCGTTTTCTGTCATACCAAAAATATTAACTAATTGAAAGTTTTAAAAGTTTGTATAAATTGTATCCTTGCACAATTATGCCCAATTCTGGTCAAGACAGCAGCACCAGCACTGTCTCAGGTGAATCAGATACCACAACAGCACCTATTTTCCCAACTGCCCCTCCAAAAAAGAGTCCATAAAAGAGGTCCACCTTGAACCTACACACTATGATGTTACACACAGAATAAAAAAACCCCACAGGATTTATCTATAGAAATTGCTTAAAGAAAACTCAGACTGTTATCTTAATATAAAACAATATCATTAAAGTGAAGTGTAAAAATATTACTTAAGGGTTACAAACTTACACCAAGCTGAAGCAACTGACTCATTCAGAGAATCAGAACTTCTACAAACTCGTCATCCAACTGAAGGATGCAGAGTAAATAGCCAAGACAAAAACTCAGACCTCCAAATGTTACTCTTCCATCAATACTAAACACAACATGGCAGTGATAGCAAAGTAGTATTTGCCTTACACAAACCAAACACACATGGCTAGGATCATCAGTGCTAGTAGCAGCCTGAGCAGAAATACCCAAAACTTGGGCGAGCTGCACTCCCCTGTTTGTGCCTAATCTTTCCATGGGGAATGGGGGTGAAGACAGGCAAGGCTCCAAAAGAGAGTTTTCAGGAGCTAACTCCTGTAACAGTTTTTCACTTGGTAAATCCTAGCAAGAGGCTGCAATGGTATCGATTCATAGTACTGACACTGAACAGAAAATGCAAGCCCATCCACCTGCCCACAGGGTAAGGGGTAGATTAAGCCCTGTCCTGTTTATCTCTACAGTATTGAGTGTTATAACACTGGTGATTTTAAAAACAGGTCAGTAACTGTGGTCAAACAATAATGTTCTAGCAGGAATAATGCTTAAAGTATACACTTAAAACAAAATTCAGGTTCATAAAGACACGCCATTTCTCCCATCAATTTAACTTGTTATGATGTAATATCAAATATCAAATCATCAAATGCAATCATTTCAATGACACTGTTGTTTAAAAACCACAAATTATAAAAAGCAGTAGTAGTCCCTGTTTATTTCTTGTAATCACTGCTCTTAAAACCTATTTGGGCTAATAATAATTCTCAAAATCTGTTACAGTAAGTTAATACTTTTCCATTTTAATAAATCTGAAGATCAGGCACAAAATTTCACTTGTTAAAGATGAAGACAAGACAGAAGCAGGATCTGAATTACTAACTGAAAAGGCTCTGCCTCAGTCTTGTTGCTTTGACCCCTATACCACATCTCTTGTGGTTCATCTTTCCATTTCCTTCTGAAAACTTTCCATCTGCAGAACTATAATTTGCTGGCTGATGTAAATTTGAAGAGTTCCAAATTCTGGTGTTGCATCTGAAACAACTGGCTTTATTTCTGACTTTACAGGCAGTGTGGTGGGAGACATTGAGAGAGACGGGGGAGGAAGGGGAAGGTGGTGAATATGCAAGATGGTAATATAAAAAAAGAAACCCTGAATTACAAGTAAAAATGAAGTGCTATTCCCATGAGCTGGTTACCTTACTGAGGTATTTAGATTCAGAACTGAAGAGGATTAAGTCATGCTACATGCACAATCACATGGCATTGAAATGTCAACAGTAATAGATACTGACTTCAAAGAATACCTGAAATAGCTGTTAAATCTAGAAAGAGGGAAGAAGAAAGCAAAGTGCACCTCAAAAGTGGTGACACATCAGAGTCCAACTTACAATTCATTATGCCATGTTTTCTAATGAACTGAATGCTGGGACCCAGAGGTTTATAAGGCTAACTTCAACTAAAGCTCATTAATACTGTGGTCTTGTCAGGTTAGTGTTAATTTAAATTTTTTTCAGGGTAAGCAGTCAAGCAAAAAAACAAACCAAACCAAAAACCTGCCAACAATTTAATAGGACAGCACCTTCTTCACTTCCACGTAAAAATCCCACTCCCACCTTCCTATCATAATCTCAGACACTGCAGATGGCTGCCATTAGAAGATTAGAAATGAACATTAGAATTAATAATGATCACATTGACATTCAAATCCTTATTGCCACAGAAAGCATTAATGCCTTTTACACAAGACTGATGTTTAGATTGGTGATTTCTAAGAACACCGAGATATGGAAAGAATGCAATTCAAGATAGAATTTTTTTTTTCTAAACTGAGGTTCCATAATAAAACAAAACTGAATTTTAGTGCTGAAGTAAAATTACTCAAACTGGAAGTTAATCCAGCCTTAAATCTTAAATTAACCAATATAAGTTTGCTAAAAGTATCTCACACCATTTATTGTCACCGAATTTACCCAGGGATTTCATAACATTTATGAGTGCAAATATCCCTATATCACTAGTAAGAATTTTCAGCAGCTTAGTAGTTGTGAAATCGTGGTCACAAACAACGTTAGTGTTCCAGAATAATTAATTTTTAAAAGCATGTACTATCTGCCTATGTTTACTCAGCATCACAGCTAAATACATCTGGTTATCCATATGAAATTTTGCCTGTTAACCCAGGACTGGCAATACCATTCATCTTCTATGACTTTTATTAAGACTTGTAAAGCAAGTCAGCATTTTAAGCATCAGATAAAATGATAATTACTTTGTGATAGTCTATGGAGTAATAAGAACTCACACCCCCCTCATTAAAAGTTCTCATTTTATAAAATAAATTTCCTTATTGGGAAATTTGCCTTACACAGTCTCTTGCAGTTGAGACACCCTTTGTAAAGGTTTCAATCCTAGCATAGACCAATTCTTTGAAATTTACAGATGTAAATTAATGTAATGGAAAACAAATTTTAAGTAACTATTCACATTCTGTTGGGAAGTGCTGACTGATTCAGATAAAGCCAGCAGATTACACAACATCTATGGTATGTTGTTGCTGCTGTAATTTCAAAGGCTTTCGACTTTCTTTATGACAGGGGAAAAAGAAGCATTAATAAAGATAATAGAGAGCCATAAAAACGCTGTAACATATGTCTTCATAAAAACTGCACATCAATAAATAGAACTGTAGGCAAAGGAAAATACAAAATAAAAAAAAAATGCACAGCCGCATCAAGACCAGAAACACTTTAACAAACCCGAATTTTATTTCAATGAACTGTGGAAGGCACAGACTGGCTTTCCTACAAAAATAAATATTTAACTGCACTGGTGTCAAAAAATTACAACAACTTGTAAGATTTACCCGAAGTGATGAAGCATGTTTCTTCTTTTATTAGAGGCCAGACCATGTCTTATTGCTAGCTGGGAAGAGTGCCTCAAAGAAAGAGGCATGACTTCATCCATATTTAAGAGCTTTCTGCTTAGCGCTTTTATTTCCTTTGTACCAGGGGAAATTCAAGCATATGTCCAAAAACTTTAGAAGCAAGTCTCCCTCATGTAATAACCTGTAGAACCTCTCATAAGCCACGTCTTTCATCTAGGGAAGGGTGAAGAACATGAGCTAGTTAAAAATATGTATCCTTATGTTTAAAAAAAAAAAAATCACAGAAATTAAAAATCACAGCCATTTCTGCAGAATGGTCTGATACAGATATTGACAATGTGTACATTTAAAACTCCACAACACTTCAGTGAGAGGAAAGACAAAAGCTGAGCTTTACAAGCAACCATCTATTTCACTTCCATCCTTAGAAGACAGCCTTTTATAAAGTTACCAGTACAACATTGCCTAAATAAACAAAAAATCATCATTTTAATTCTTAGAATTCAAAGAATAGCAATTCATTCCAGAACAAACTAAAAAAAGTTAAAAAACTTTGTTGTTGCAATCTGTGTTGCAATCTCAGCCTCCCATACTTTTTTTTGTTTCTGTGAAACTCAAAGGAAAAGTCGCTCCTTTCTGTTCTGTTCAGAACATAAATTAAACAATATCCATGTAATACAGGTCACCCCAGGAAAATGGAAAATCCCACTTACAGACAAAATGACACCAGGACAGTAAACTGTTATGGGAGTCTCCACATCTTGTAGAGAATACAGTCACTATGTTGCCAAATATAATGTAGTGTAGCTGAAGCTACATGCACTTGGAAAAAACGAGGAAAACAAGACAACACAATTGAATGCGTGGCGTTAACATCCAGAAGCTGTAGCCTGCATACCGAGGGAAACAACTACAATGAACAGAGGAGAGCTCAGAAATACAATTTCTTCCAGGAAATAAAGGAGCAGTTAACTGGTATTGCAAATAAGTAAAATATTAAGCCACAATAAAGCAATAATTTATAACAGAAGCTCTGAAGAATAAGACACTGCCCTGACTCTGTTTAACTACCTATCAGTCATGTTCATGAAAACAATTTCCAAAGTCTGGTTTTGCTGGCCTCAATTCAGAAAGGGTTGCTGTAGTCCTGTGAAGTCAACTGCTTAGAGTTGTGTGAAAGCTTTGCCTAAATTATATACCTACCTTTACTAAATACAAAATTACAAGATCATGAAATTCAGCTGGCAAAGAAAATTATAAAAATATTTTATTGGCTAGGGGGATGCCCATTCTTTTTTAAAAATTATTATTTATTTAAGCAAACTTTTTTGACCTTTGCATGTTTCCAGTAAAATTGCTTTCTCAAAATACTCTGGATACTGTTCTTCAAGAAGACAGTATTTTGGATGAAGTTAACACAAAACATTTTTACCCTGTCACTAAAGTCACTAAGTGCTATTATCAGTTAAAGCACTTCTTCAATTAAGCACTTGATTTCTTAATTCAGATAATATACATAACCAAGCATTGACCTGCAGAATTTAGGTTCCCAAAAAAAAGCCCTGACCAAAACTAAGCAATTAAAGAACACAAGCAAACAAATAAACAACACCAAAACCCTGTAACATTTTAGGGTCCTCTTCCATTCCTAAGTGCATATGTGCAGACACAGTCACTGTGACCTGCTAAACCGTGAAACAGGAAGTCAGCAGCCAAAGAAAAATTTTTGCAAATGTTAAGGAACTCCCAGCTGACTTCTTACAACATCAATCTTTACTCTATCCAACAATCACTATCTATTCAGCACTGTTGAGGGTATTTTCTATGTAGGAATGTATGACTAAGCATACACTTATCAAAAGCAAGTGAAAAAACTTAGTGACACAGTATCAAAAATATACTATGCTTAATACATCCCTCTTTTGTTTCTAGAAACACATTAAAATCCTTTAATTCGCAATTGCTGCGCTATGCTCTTAACTTCAATCAAGTGATTTTATAGAAGTATTTTTTAAAAACAAATAGATCTCAGTCATTACAAATATTTGCTTGTGAGTCTGTTTGAATCTTAAAACTGCATTTTATCTTTTGAATGAAGGAATCATTTTTAAATACCCAAAGTCTTTTGGCTTGACCAAAGAAACAGACTCTCTTGAAAATCCTTATACAACAATCCAGCTACCAGTAATTTAGGGACTTTTGTTCAAGTAGCTCATGCAACGCAGACTTCATCAGACTGGACTTGATTTTCAACTTTTTTTTTTTTTGCACAATTATCTTACTTGGATTATAAAAAAATTTATACAGCATCTCTGTGAAAATTACAATTGTTTGTTACTATCTGGCCTAAGAGCTTCTATCCAAAGCAATTCAAGGGGAATGAGTTGCTGGAGCATAGAGTTTCATTTGGCCAGAGAGGTATCAACTAGGTAATATGGAAGTGTTGGGTAAAACACTGACTACCTAAGGTATTAAGGACCACAGCATAATTTGCCTTACAAAAAGAAATTACAGTGAAGCAAGCTAAAATAAATCAAATGCTACTAAGTCCAAGCAACCATATTAATCTGTCTTAATTTCATACACACACAAAAGCTGAGTTCATTCCAAATGAAATTGTTAGTTATGCTTCTGTTATGGTTTCATAGCTATGGCAACAGTAATTCATCAACTGAACTTCACTACTAAAGCATTTAGAGACAAGGGTGGGGAGGGAAAAAATATTTTTACACTAAAAAGAATTCAAACTGAAAGTAGCACTGAAAAATGGACAAAAATTTACATACCATGAACACAGTAAAAAGCTGCCTTTGAGACGGTGTAGTCCTCTCCCCCTTTATTTGTTCTCTCAATCAGCAGCATTCCTTCAAACTCATTTCCCAAACCTCTCCCTCTCCATTTCTACATTTTAATATCTGTTTTCCCCATTATGTTAATTGACTGTTGTAAAGAATTTGTGACTCCTTCAAGACTTTGATGTTTATGGCTACTTCCCATTCTGTTAAATTTTCATACAAAGCATTTCACTACATTCAACATAGTGCAACTTAGGCACTAAAACAGAAACAGTAGGGACTGTGAAGATGTTACAAGAAATTTCATTGTCATGGATTTCTATGCAACATCACCATTAAATTAGACAAGTCTGATGGACGGTTGTAGAATGGCAAGGACTTCATCTCTGTGCAGGCAACTAGATTGCTTCCAAAGGGGATGGTGCCAAGGCAGCCTATTGCCCAGGAATATATACCTTCAGTTAGTCAACAGCTAATTAAAAGCTGTGCAAAGGAGGCTGTTATCTAAGCTCTTCCTGAACTAAAAGGAAGGCTGCAACAGGAACTTGTCAGTGGGAAGCTGTGAAGACTCTCACACAAGGGCATCACAATAGTGACCATAGACAAATGTGGAACATGAATCCTATGTTTCAGGATTGCAGCAATTTCTTGACAGCTGTCATTATATTTCAGAGGGGGGAAAAATAAAGTTTAATGAGTGCTTAAACAGTCATTTTGTACACATACAGTCTTGATAACACAAGTAATTTCCTTCACATGACCTACACAACTGAGCCTGTTCCATACATATGAACAATATACAAATTCTAATACTTTATTACTTCAACCTAGGCTTTTCAGATTTTTGTTGAATAGCAGAATATACTTACATTGGCTATAGGAAAAATCCAATTAAAAGGAGGCATATGTGGTGGCGAGACCTAATCATACATCAGACCAACTCCACAAGCATCTCCTTGACAAAGAAAGTCTACAAAAGAACCTAGGAAGCTGAGGTATTTGGACGTTTCTTAAGATCTTACGTAAACAAATGCACAACCTTATCCCAAGTCTCTTGCAATTAAGTATGTTGCATCCCAATAAAGACTGAGGATTAACATAAACTTGTAAAATTAATTTTGGAAAATCATCATGGAAACCTTCAAGAATCATGTAAAAGCAGGGTTGCACTCACCATATCTGCAAATCCAGACCTAACACACATTAAGACATTTGGACTTTGTTAAGTTCAAAAGGCACAATCTGAATACCTCTTTATCTGCTAGCTGCATTTTTGTGTGTATGATACCAAGTCACAAAGCCTGCACTTTCACTGAGGATCAATTCACCTAATTTTGCTCTGATGTGCTGCTTAGGAATTCACATTAGGCAGCCTGACTAACTGCCTGGTGTGGCTACATTTCCTTCACAAATTCAAACGTCCTTAAGGTTTGATCGTAAAATATCAGGATGGTTTATAAGTAACAAAGCTAGGAAGTTTATGATGCTGTAAATTATATCTGCCCTTGAGGGCGGCACTGACTTAATTTCTCAAGCATTATAATAATCACATTTCTTAAAAGAAAAAAGGCACAGCGTACACAAAAAACTAAACAAAGCTTGCATGCACATACCTAGCCTCAGCAAACAGCTGAGAGAAGTGTAGTTCCAGGGCAGAATACCAAAATAGTTTTGTTGCACTGATCCCAGTCAAAAGTTGAAAATGTAATCAAAGATGCACAGCTACTGACCTTGATAAGTCTAAATGATCACACTGAAGTGTTCATTAAAAAAAAAAACCTTCTGAACAGAAAAGTAAGGCCAGTGGGTGCTTCCAAATGATGCTGCAAGGAGAGGTCTGCTTGTAGTTACAAGTGGATGTTCATGGACATCTGACAGAAATGTAATATTTCAAGTGTATTTTTAAATGCCCACTAAAATGGCTACAAAATACAATATTATTTCCTCCCACAGACTGAAGAAGCTTATTGAACAAGAGACAATATATCAGGCAAAAAAAGAAAAGGAAAGCAACAAGAAAATAGCTAAACTGAAAGAAGAACTGACTAAACTGAAATCCTTTGCTTTAATGGTCGTGGATGAACAGCAAAAACTCACTGAGCAGTTGAATCAACAAAGTAAAAAAATTCAAGAATTAACCACTACTACAGAACAAGCACACGAGAAGCTGACTTTTGCTGAAGCAAAAATTCAAGAAGAGAAACAGAGATCCAGCAGGCTGGAAGCTGAACTTCATGCCCAGAGCAGTAAGATTTCCCAAGACCAAGAAACAATGATGGCCAAACTAACCAATGAAGACAGTCAGAATCGCCAGCTCTGGCTAAAATTAACTGCTCTCAGCCGACAAATCGATGAGCTGGAAGAGACCAACAAATCTTTACGAAAAGCAGAAGAAGAACTGCAAGACCTGAGGGATAAGATAAATAAGGGAGAGTGTGGGAATGCCACACTTATGAATGAAGTAGAAGAACTACGGAAAAGACTACTGGAGATGGAAGGAAAAGATGAAGAGCTCATAAAAATGGAAGATCAGTGTAGGGAACTTAACAGAAAGTTAGAAAAAGAAGCATCACAGAGCAAGAACCTTAAAGGGGAAGTTGATAAACTTAATAAAAGAATTATGGAGCTGGAGAAACTAGAAGATGCTTTCAGCAAGAGTAAACAGGACTGTTATTCCCTGAAATGCAACTTAGAAAGAGAAAAAATGTTAACAAAGCAGTTGTCCCATGAGCTGGATGGCTTAAAAGCTAGAGTGGGTGAGCTTGAAGCAATTGAAAGCAAGTTAGAAAAAACTGAGTTTACACTCAGAGAAGATTTAACAAAGCTTAAGAGTCTAACAGTGATGCTTGTGGATGAAAGAAAAACTATGGGTGAAAAAATAAAGCAAACAGAAGAAAAGCTGCAAGCTGCAACTTCTCAGCTTCAGATGGAACAAAATAAAGTGATGTCAGTTACAGAAAAGCTGATTGAGGAAAGTAAAAAGGCGCTGGAATCAAAATTTGATGCAGAGGAAAAAATGTCCAGTGTTTCAAAAGAAAGAGATGAACTGAAAAACAAACTCAAAGCAGAAGAGGAGAAAGGAAGTGATCTTGTTTCCAAAGTGAATATTCTAAGTAAAAGACTTCAGTCACTGGAAGATGTTGAAAAAGAGTTTCTTAAAAATAAATGTAAGGAGGGTACTAAATCTAGCACCTCCTTGCAGCAGGAAAACAACATAATCAAAGAGCTTTCTCAAGAAGTTGAGAGGCTTAAGCAGAAGCTCAAAGAAATGAAGTCCATAGAAGATGATCTTATGAGAACTGAAGATGAATTTGAGTCTCTAGAACGAAAATATGTCAGTGAACGGGACAGAGCCAAGCTCCTATCAGAGGAGCTGGAAGCTGTGAAAATGGAATTGGCGAGGTATAAATTAATAGAAAAGGCAGAGTCCAATCAGGAGCAGCACCTTTTTAAGAAACTCAAAGAAGAGGAAGCTAAATCAAGTCATCTTTCCAGAGAAGTAGATGCACTGAAAGAGAAAGTTCATGAATACGTGGCAACAGAAGATCTAATCTGTAACCTGCGGGGTGATCACACGGTCTTACAGAATAAACTCCTCCAGCAAGAAAACAAAAACAAGGAGTTAGCAAAAGAAATGGAAAGCCTCATGAAAGAACTGGAGAGGTACAGATCCTTCAGCAAGAACATCAGGCCCAGTCTCAATGGAAAGAAAATTTCAGACGTGCAAGTTTTTTCTAAAGAAACCCAAACAGATGCAGCAGACAACGAACCACCTGATTACAAAACCCTCATGCCTTTAGAGCGAATGGCCATAAATGGGCAGCTCTATGAAGACAGTGATAATGAGGAGGAACAATCACCGTCTTTCAAAAGCAACTCATCCACCACAAACACCGCAAACAAAAAATTATGGATCCCTTGGATGAAGTCCAAAGAGAGCCATCCTCAAAATGGAAAGGTACACACAAAACAAAATGGAAACTATGCACAGACTGGAGATCTAATGCTAAGCCATACACCTGGCCAACCTCTTCACATAAAAGTAACTCCGGACCATGGACAGAACACAGCAACCCTTGAAATAACCAGTCCTACCACTGAAAGCCCTCACTCCTACACAAGCACAGCAGTTATACCCAACTGTGGCACTCCAAAGCAAAGAATAACCATTATCCAAAACGCCTCCTTAACACCTGTAAAATCAAAAGCAGGAGAAGGTTACATGACCCCAGAGCATGTAATTTCTCCTATTACTATGACTACTTTTGCAAGATCTCAAACTCCTGAATCGTGTGGTTCTATAACTCCTGAAAGAACAATGTCCCCTTTGGCTTTACCCGGCTCAAATTCTCAGGAACAAACACTCTCCTCAGAGCCTTTGGAAATGGGAGCCAAGCATGCTGTTTTTAAAGTATCCCCAGACAGGCAGTCATCATGGCAGTTTCAGAGATCTAACAGTACAGGATCAAGTGTAATAACTACTGAGGATAACAAAATCCACATCCATTTAGGAAGTCCTTACATCCAAGCTCTCACCAATTCCAAGCCCATCAGCCCTTGTAATGCAGTGCAAGACAACAGAACTCCAGCACTAGCTAATGGCCTCCCCACTAAGCCCACCAACAAAATCACCAGCAGTATTACTATCACCCCAACAGCCACTCCTCTTCCAAGGCAATCACAAATTACAGTAAGTAATGTCTATAACTGACCCACCCCCATACATGCTGACACCCTTACCAGCAACCCATCCTGTTTTTCATCCCAGCAAGATTTTTTTGGAACAGCCTCTTTACTTTGGGAAAGATCTGTGCATGAACTATAAAACAGCATATGGAACTAACGTTAAGTTTTGCCTGCTTAGTGTTATCAAGTGTGCACTTACTGTATATCTTCTCATTGAAATACAGTTATGTAAAATATTTAGACTTGCACTTGTATAAATGCATCTTTATGTATTGCCATTTTCAAAATAACTCATATTACTTTTGACTGCAACTTACCTTCGTAAAATACTTTAATATTACAAAAAACAGTAAATAATTGATTATTTTCATCATTGCTTGCTGAATATTTTTTGGTTGTTATGTGTGGTTAGTATTTTTCTGCATGTATGATAGAATTTGAATTAAGCCATAACACTGTCTGCTAACTTCAGATAAGACTTGATTCATTATCTTCCCTGCTATTTCCCAACTCCTTCTGGCCCTCTCATTTCAGGTAATTATCAGTACATCACACACAAACACACAAAGTATCATGTATGGTATAACACTGTTAGGTTAAAACTCTTTAAACCTTCCTGCAAACTTTGCTTCTAAGTGAACCAAGCTCAGAAGCTTGTGTCACAAAGTAATTCTCCCCAAAGAAGGGTTTTTTTCCAATACAACAGAAAAACTGAAATCATTTAGGTACACTGTAAAACAATAATCAGCAACATTTATATTTCTAAACAATAATTCAGGATAATAGATTTACATATAATATTCAAATTTCATCTAAGCTCCTAGCCATCAGTTTGACAAACAGTGTACATCACACAGGCACACAGAAAAAGAATCAAGATTACCAAACTATGGCATACCTTCATGGTTTTCACGTCACAGGCAGAGAAAGCTTGACAGAAGCATTAAGAAGCAATATTAGACCAAGTGTCCAAGCATGCAGACCTCTGGGTCCGGGACAAAGAGGAGTGCCATACAGAATGGACAGGGCAGGTTAAGGTGTTTCAATGACAATTACAGTATTTGTGCTGAGGAAAAGGACAGAAATGTAATCAATTCTGTCCTTTACACATGTGCCAAGCAGTCAATTTTAATCGCCCAGAAAATATTGCTAGTGGTGGTGCAGCTTCACATACAATGTAAATCAATCCAGAAGATCTGGAATGCACTTTCAAAATTCTCTTTTTTGCAAAAGCTGTACACTCCAAATCTAAATTGTAACAATTGTTCTTATTCTGAAAAGTTAAATGCCCATATATTTGATGCTTTTGGGGGCAGTATTATTTTTTAAAAAAATTAAAATTGCAACCTCCTTATCAACAAGGAAGTTTGCAAGTAAGCAGAAAGTCCCTATTCACTAAAACCTTATCTTTATTCTGCCTATATTCCCCAGAGAAAAACATACTTCTGCAGAATATTTCTTTCAAAGAAAAATATTTCTTCAAAATTAGCAACAGATTCAACGAAGAACTTTGGCCCATGATCTCACACAACAAGGGGACTTCTATCATTTTAAGTCCTTTTGATTGACAGGAAACTAAATGTTTATAACTGTAGATAATAACTGCTCTTCGAACAGTTTCTATTGAAAAGCAAAGTCCACTTCCCATATACACTTTTTCTCAGTAAACAATGGGAAGAAAAAATATTAAATTATATAAGATATGTGACAGAAATGGATATTAAGATATGTATTACAGTTAAGCAATGGCAATTTCAAAAAGAGAAAATGTAGACCTGAACAACCCCAGCTTACACAACCTGAAGTTACTAGGCTTCATAAAAGATCCTTCTTCCTTGTTTTGTCTCACTCTATCTCCATGGCTTTACAAATGAACTCTAAGACCTGGGTCTGAAGGGGCACATAGTCTTACTCTGCAATGCAAACTTTGACTCACACCAACTTCAGCAAAATTTACTGATGAAGACAGCAGTCAGCACTCAGGCAAAACAAGATTATAAAAGTTTTAAAGAGTGTCAATTATATGAACAAGTTATCTAATTACATTCAAGCTGCACATTCTTAACTTCAGGGCTCAGTCAAAACCAAAAATCAGTACATTCAAAATACATTCTCTGCACTTCTGTTCTTCGGGATGCTGCATATCCTGCTAATCTATACCTAAGATCTCTGCAGGAACATATTACAAGCATGGTACTGAGTAACCGTGTCTGAAGCATATTGCAAGCATACTAACAGATACCACATTCTCCAAAAATTAAAGGATTAACGCTTGTCCTCCAGAGGCAGCAATATTTTCTTCAGTTGGACTTAAAAAGTTTGTAGAAAAAAAAATTATATCTACCTTCAAAAATACACAAAAATATGTTGATCACTAACCACCTGGCCATCCATTACAATACTTAGAAAAGAAAACCCCAAATCAGTACACAGCAATAAGCACACAGAGTCTTTTGGATAATTACCAAGCTATTACGAATAAGGACATTCGGTCTTTAAAGCTAAGACTTGAATACAAAACTTAGATGAAAGTTCACACCATTTATAAGTATAATCATCTAACAGTAGAGTACTTCTGTTCCTGTCTTAAACTCAAAATGATTTATCAGTAACTCTCTAATTAATAAAAGACAAAGAAAGCCGCCATTCATGACCATTAACTCCTAAGTAAAAAGCATCAGCATTGCCTGGAAATGGAACTGCTACATTTCCTAGAAACACGCCTTGATCAAGGGATGCTTACATTCCCCTACTGATGAAACAACCTTTGTTGCAAATTTAACTGACTTCACAGCAAAATTTTTGTCAGTCATTTCAACAGATGAAAGATCAAATAATTATTTTTACCTGAAAATAACATTTGCACAATAAAACAGGTTTGTTCTGTTTAAATTCCCAAGATCATTTTCAAAGCAGAGAAAATAAACACCTGAATGTATTTGCTGAGAGCTGAAACTTAAGTGTTTAAACAGAAAGAAGTGAGCTTTAATTTTATCATAAAATAGCAAATAAAGAGCTTAAGGAATCAAATTATCGATTTACAAATTAACCTCGAGTTGTTCAGATCACAGCTCCAAATTTCAGAGTATTTCCATTTTGCTGAGTGGGAATATCCACCTGCTTCCTTGGCAAACAACAAGAAAACAGCAGAGCAAGGAGAAATTTAAATAACTTATCTACACATTGATGCAAGCACTCTGAACAAAAACATCAAGCATAATCATATTAAACTTGACAAGTGAGGCAGCTTTTCCAGGAATTTCAGCTATTCTGTAAGGGGTAAGTATTGCTGTTAATTTGGAGTCTGAGACACTTTTGCTTTCAGCAGTTGCTCAAAAGCCTAAAGTCTGACAGGTATGTGACATTCATTTAAATGTTACAGGGAAATAAGGTCACAGAGTAAGAAGCACGCATCAGAGGGATTAAACTGTGAAAGAGAGGGTAAAAATAGTTTTCAGCAGATCATAATACCAATCCTTCTCTTCCAAAACTCTTGGCAAGCATCTCCTCTAAGATGCCTGCCAAGATGCTCTAAGGTGCATCTCCTCTAAGATGCTCTTTAGACTCTAAGGTCTAAAAATCTACCCTTTCCCCTTGATGTTTAGCTCCCAGGAAAAGAAAGGGAGAATTAACTGATTAAAAATGACAGCAGTTACCAACCCACTTTCCTTCATCTCTTTGGTTTAATTTTAGTGAATGATCAAATAGACACAATCGAGGGAAGCACAAGCCCTTTGGTGCTCAGCATTTTTAAGTCATTCTTTTTATGTGATTAAATATCTCAGAAGAAATACTTGCAGTTTTTGTCCTTATAGGGGAGGATGGATGAGGGAAAAGGAGGAAAAGCAAAAAGAAGAGAATACGAAGCGATAATGGTAATCTGAGAGCAAAGTGCCCATCCATCAACTATGAAGTAGAATTTCAAATTATTTAAAGACCTCCTGTAAGTCACTAATTAAGAAATAGAATTGACAAACATTACAGGAGCAGACTGCTAATCTTCCTGATCCAAAACACCGTAGCCAATACGGTGTCTGGGGACAGAATGTAAAGCTGTAATAAGAATAAGATCTGTATGTAAGCATTTCATGCAAGGCTTAGGAAGGCATGCTTCCCACACTAGGGAAAAAAATAATCAGAAACAGAATTGTACAGCCCTATTTTCTGAATAAGATTCAACGGATGCTGCAGGGTCAGGTGATGGAAATGGAGTAACCATCTGCAGGATGACTTTGTCCCTAGGAAGCAGATATTGAAACAGCTAAAACAAAAACTGACAACTGCCTAATCTCCAGGTTTAAGCAAAGACTACCAAAACATTATGTTACCAAGAAACAGAAGAGAAAAAGATCTTATGGCTCATGTACAGAACAAGTGGGTGTATAAAAATGTTTTAATATTAACACCAAGTACTGTAAGTGGGAAATTGCTCAAAAAAAAAAAAAAAGACAAACCATAAAAATTTAAGCATTGTGAAGTGTTTTCACAGATCTGCAGCCAGGGGCCCCAAGATGAAACTGAATTCTCTGTGTGCTGTAGCTAGCACATTAGCCAATGACCCACCATACTGTGGGCACCCAGAAAGCCTCAAATATCAATTGCCAACCCAATATAATTCTCATCTGACCACAAAGCAAAGTATTCTTGAGGAACACTTTGAGTACAAGTGGAAAGACTTCTTTTAATCATTGTCTCTCCATTTGCCATGCAGTGGGGTCTGACATCACAGGGTCTTCAAACAAGGATGGGCCAAAGAATCTCCCTCCCCTTTTTCACCCCTACCACGACCCATATTACAAAATACTGCCCTTTCAGTTGTGCTGTCACAACTGTTCCAGAAGGCAGCACTGTGAACCAGGTCAAGAAACTAACCTGGATTTTAAAAAACAAAAGCAAAACCACAAGGAAAAAGCCCCACAAATCCTCATTTTAAAAAACCAAACCAAAAACCAACCAACCAACCTCAACAAAACAGGATCCATTTCACAGCACAGCTTTATAAAAGAGCTACATGAGAATAACTGAATGGACAAGCAAAAGAGAAAAAGGAGCATTTTATAGTGCAATCACTGCCAAAGTCCCAGTCCCATCACCTTTGATGCTACCATATTGTCTGAAGAGATATAATCTAGCATGCAATTATATCACAAAGCACTTCAAATACACAACAAACTTTCATCAGTCCCATTAACATCATTCTGGATCTCTCTTGGGAAAGAAGTTAATTGACTTGTGCAAAATCTGAGCAAGGCAGCTTTGAATGTGACTAGAATCTACATTTTCTTATCCTTGATTGTCTCATACTCAAGCCATTATAGGTCACATCTTATCCTGAAGAAACATCGATCTTAGCTGGATGAAAGGTAGAGAGTTTTTTATTTTAATTACCATTTTATATATATTAGGGGAAAAATACATATTGGAAATAGGACTCTGATTAACAGATGTTAATGTGGCCTTGCCAGAGGAAAACAGCCTGCTCACAGACAGAAAAAAAGCCATATTGGTAAAAGCAGAGGGTTGTTTTCCTTCTTCATGCAGAACACATTTAGGTACAACCTGGTTACCCCTGTAAACTTTTTCAACATATAAATTTACTAACATGGGAAATATATACTCAAAGCTTTTGGACAGACAATATTGATAATGATGTTTTCGTATCAAAAGGCATGTGTGGGTATAAGTGCAGTTTCAAACACCTTTAAAAACTGTTTGACTTAGAAATACCCCAACACAAACATCCCTACCCACCCCCAATCTGTACAGAATGATTTTCCACTGCCAAGAATCTTACCCAACAAATGGCAGTGCAGCTTTAAACAACTGAACTGCTGGTCTCACCTAGAGAATTGTATTTTCTCTAAAACCACTGACATTTAAGCGCCTGCAGAAACATGTAAGTGCCGGCACTCCCCTCTGCAGGACACAACTGCTACTGCAGTGTGTGTAGTACTCTAGAAAGGCCACACACTTCTGTTCCTAGGGACCCCCCAAGTGTCTTAACAATGTGCCCAAGACCCCTGTGACTTTCAAGGGGCAAAGGGAAGATTAACAGCAAACAGCTGTTCATTCCAGCTGCATGATGATGCTGATCACCCAGCCCCAGGCAACCTTGTCCTAGGGGAATGGACCCACAGCATAAACTCAATTCTCTATTAGAAATGAGTCTTTAAATTATCCAAAATTTAAAGGATTATCACATTTCCCAGTGAAGACATGTCCCAAAGAAAGCAAGGCATATAACAGAATTTTAAAAACTGTAAATACAACTATTGCCTCCAACCCTTATTTTCCCCACCACCAGAAAGTAGATTTAAACACAACATTCAGGAAATAAGACCACAGTGATACACTTAAGTGCATTAGTGCAAATTGTGTCACACATATATGTAAATAATTGCTAATATTAATAGAGATTTTTCTGTCAAATATGCCATATTATTGAAATTGAGAGGGCTGTAATAGAGCAAATATCAGCAGCAGAGTAGAAGATGCAGAAAATAGAGCTTAAAAAGGATCTCAGGACATTTTTGAGCCTGTTCCCTTACTATAGCTTGACTTTAAAACCTTCCAAACAAAAACCTGGTTCATATGGTTCTAAAAAACTTCTGCAATGACAGCTTCACAGTTATCCAGGAATCTGCAACAGGCCTGAAATATCCTTGTCCTTAAGAATCTTGCTAATTTCTAAACTACATTTATGTTGCTGAAATTGTATTCCAGTATTCTCTTTCCTATTCCCCCACTAGACTCAGAAAATTATTTCCTCTGCAACAGACTTTCACATATTAGAAGACAATTATCAAGTCTCAGTTTTGTTTTCTCCAGATTAAACAAACCAAATTGCTCTCCCACTTAATAGCTCAAGTACTACGACTCTACAGATTATTGCAGAGTCATTCTCCCTCTGCCGAGTTGTTTATAGTGGTGTGACAATGCAGTGAGCCAAGCCAGACAACAGCCTGGCTTAAGTCCTACCAGTGTCAGTAAACGCAAGGATTACACTGCTCCTGCTCACGCATCTCAGTATAGTCACACACACAAATGTGTTGCATAAAAGAAAATTCAGAGCAACTGAGACTTCTCACTTTAGACTCCTAGAAGACAAATGCCAGGACCTAGTGAAAGAAAAGTAAAGAAAAGGAAGTATCTGAATGCTCTGTGCAGTTGAGGATGCCTAACCAGAAATTTCAGCCAAAGCTGTCTGGCTTGGAGACCAAAGCGAAAATTCAAGTTTATCACTTAATCTTAACTTGCTCTCACTTGCAGACCTGGCTTTCATTCTGACTGCATTCAATCACCCAGGAACAAACTTAAGTCTGGCAAGAGGCTCACTTGTTCACATACAGACATGGACTTCTGTGTAAAGGATCATCCCCTGGTCACTTTCATTGAAGCTGAAAATGATACTCAAATTTCCTAAAATAAATATTAAAGCAGTGAGATAGAACCTTATCTAAAGCCATTTCTTCTAAATCAAGTTCTACAATGACTGTAGAAAGACAAATAAGAAAACTTACAGCACAAGTACTACATGCCCCCCCCCCATTTAAACGAATAAAGTTCAAACGGGAAGCAAAGCATGTCAGACCTTCAGAAGGATTAGAACCAAAAGCAGGAGAACTACTTCAACAGCACAGAAACAGAAGTATTTTCTTTCCTTGACACTCTCACACACACTTGCCTTAGCCCACTCCCCAGAAAGCAAGTACTGCATAGTGTTAAAAGCTGGCCCATATAAATAAGCCATCTCTGTGCCCATGAGGGGAAAAAAAGGTGTATATGGATATATACCTTGATATTTCAGACCATGCTTTCTCCATTGACTCCCTGAAATTTGAAGGGCCATTTTCACATTAATGTGTGAAATTTTCACAGTTGTCACCTGTGCAGTGTTTGCCCCCATCCCTGAAGTACCTGCTGTCATTCACTATGAGACAACAAACGTAGTCGCTGTGTAGATTTCTCACCCTAACACCCTTTCTTCTGCCAATTCCTACTACAGGTACTTGATGTCTACTTCAGAATTCAATTTAAAAAAGGAAGTTCAAATGCAGCTTTCTTGATTCTTAGATCATTGCTTGCCTTGAAAATTAACTTTAACTGTTTATTTCTCCAACTAAGTACTACTGACAAAAACATCACTATTTTCCAAGTCTAATGCCTTGAAGTAATATGGTGCTGTTATACTTACAGACAGACATACCACATAATCTTCTAATTTAAAATATGTGGCCAGTTTAATGCTTTTGGGGTTAGTTGTCGCTGTTGCAGTAACTGTTTGCTGATGCTTACTCAGACACATTAAGTAAAGGAAAACTGCATAACTACTCAGATAGGTCACTCCTGGGCAGAATTTTGTTTCTAGGGGTGTTTCAGGAGCATTAATGGGAGCTCACAAGGAATCTCCAGAACATGAAACTCAGCTCAGGTTGTTTTTTGAAGAATAAACATATCTTTTTTCCTCTTCTATCACTTAGAAAGATAGCAGATATAAAAAATGGCCTAGAGATGGGAACTAAAGGACCCATAACTAAACAGCAATGATGAACACAAAGCCAGCAAATTCAAAATACAAATGAGAGTCCAAAAAAGAATGAGGGAGACCAAAAAACCTTCATCTTGAAGGAGAAAATGAACTGGTAGGAAGGATGCATAAACTTGAAGAGAACTGAAGTAACTCACAGTGCGCACATAGATTCCCCTTATACAGACAAGAGTTTAAAATCAAATTGAAAAAGCCCACTAAAATCTATATATAAGGATTTTTTCAGTCACTAGGGTCTGTCTAAAAACCAGAATAAACATCCCAAGATACAAGCCTGCTATAGCCAATGCACCTGCTTACATGCCTCTATGCTAAGTAGTAGGGAAGGACCTAGGAGCGTTGCACAAGGATTCTCAGTACATATACAACTAAACCAATGCAGAATTTTATATATGGTTACTTCCAAGTGCTTTCCAGACAATTCCCACATAATGCCATTCCTTCTTTATAGGTACCTCTTACAGCAGCTTAAGCACTGATCCAGTCAACTGACCCAAAATGCTCTTGTCTGAGATTCATAATTTGTCAAGTACAAGTCTTAGAAAATAAACGAAGTTCAGTCCTTGATCTAGCTACACGTGTAATTGAATTCAAAAAGTTAAGCGTCAATAAGTGTTTTCCTTAAATTTAAGTTATTCAATCTTTCCTCTCTAGAATTTTTATCAGGAATGATGAGACAGAAACCAATTTTTAAGAGCTGTTTGAGGAGGAAGAGAAGTAGATGGACAGTTTGTTAAATCCTTGCCTTCAACGGAAGTCAGATCAGTACAATCACTGTAGTGCACAGTACAAAAACTGAAGTAGAAATTCAGTTGTCCTAGCACAGAAACTTAGCACTGGTATTATCTATCTGAACAGAAAAAAAGCCCCCTAATACAGCTGTTATCCTTGAGTCTGAGCCTATGCCAGGAGTTAGAGCAATTCAGTTATTGTGGCTACAATCAAACATAACACAAGCAAAAGAGAGCAATACAAACACTGTAAGCAGATCAAACCTTGACAAGTCTATCAGTTATAATGCAGCTCTAGGTATTAAATGATAATAATATAGATGTATTCAATACTGTCATTCAGAACTGCAAAACACAACATCATTTTGAATCACAAAAAAAAAATTGCTCGAAATGAAATCTGATTGCTCAGAAGGCCATATTGTCAATGGTGGTTTTAATGAGCTAGACACAGGTGCAAACTATAGGCCAGAGCATAGGGGTATTTCAACACCTAAACTTCTTACTGATTCAATAAAACCTTAGAGCCTGAATACCAGTCAGATACACAAAACCTGTAAAAATCTGGGCCTACAAATACCTTCCTGAAGTACTAACACAGCAGGCCAATCAGCTCCAGACAATACTCCAAACACTTAGTAACTTAAGGAACCTCTGAACTGGAAAACTTCTCAAAAAAACCTCAAACCAAACAACCAAACACATCTCTTCGAGATACAATCTTACTTTAGCAAGCAAGACTTTACATAAATATTTTTATCTATTTACCTCAACGTACTTAGCAAATGACAGCTAATGGAAGTCTTTTTATAGCTGGAAAACAGACACATTTTCTATCACCTCTATAATTACATCAGACAGCAGCACTGTCAGTAATAGCTCACCCAAACATTTTATTCTCAGTATCAGGCCTCATCTACCAGGCCATACCACATGGTCAGAGGCAAACTCTTCCAATTCAGGACTCATGGAAAACCATATAGCAGTAACAACAATTATCCCCTCCAACATAAATTTCTTTCTGAACACAGTGCCTTTAGCAATTGAAGCAAAATGCTTTTTGGTTTGGGGGCCAAGGGGGGATTCTGGTTTTTTTTTCCCTTTCCTACTAACAATATGAATGCTAAAATTACAGACTACCATGAAAATACATGTTAATTTTGTTTATTCAACATCTAACAAAGAGTTTCCGTCGGGTTTAAGTGGAAATACTGGGGGTGCAGCGCAAAAGGAAAACTCCGCTGCCACCTAGAGGTAAAATCTTGAAGGAACACAGGGAAAGAAAAAGGCATCTCCTTTCTCCTTACTCACTTTCAAAATCAAACTCCAACTCCTTTCTCAATGCATTAAAAAAATTTTTTTAAAGCGCTACCAACTGAAACATGCTGATTTTAAAAATACAAACATGAGAGAAGTTTTAGACACTCAGACTCTTTGGTAGTGACCAATGGTAAATGCCTATGAGCGTTAAGTACCAGGCACATAGAGTAGAAAACCGAGCCTCTGGCAGCCTGCAACTTACGGCTATCCACCGCTGGAATTTCCAACACCTCCTTCTCTTTAGCAATCCTTATTGTCTGTCCCAATGAATTCAACAGCTCACTGACAAGGAAAAAGACTTCTTGCATACCTTTAACCCACCTTCAGTGGATACCCTCTCAAGCATGCTAGGGAATTGCCCTATTCACCATAATGCTACATTTCTGCTGTTATTTTTCTCACCACAATCTCTTTTCCAAACTTTAAAAGGTTTAGTGTATTTTATTAATCTTCACTCAGAAGACATTTCATAACTGTCAGTTTTTGCCACTTTTTCTGCATTTTAGCATACCCTTTATTGAGCTGTTTGGACAAAACCCTGCAAAACATTCACAATGTAGGTATGGTTTGGATTCACACACTAAAAAATAATGGGGTTCGTTTTCTTCTACTCTTTTTCTAATAATTCCTAACCTGCCTGTTACCTTTTTGACAACTGCCAGTTGCTGAGCACTAAGGACAAATTTACAGTGACTCCAAGATCTGTGTTCGGAGTGACAATAAATGTCACTACTGTACGTGAACCAGTTTTCCCCACATATATTATTTTTCAATTGTTAACACTGATCTGACACACATTTTTATTCAATAACATGAATTACTGTCAGCTCTTGCTTCTAATACTCTCCCTGTTATTCCATATGCAAATATTATCATTTCAGCACTGTCTTCCCATGCAGTTTATGAATATATTGAGTATCAGAAGTTCAGATGCTATGTCCGCTATACTATTAAAAACTATCTCACTGCTCTGCTACCTATCCACTTGCCACTTACTAATCTTGAGAATTGTCCTTATTTTCCCACACAAAATCTGCTCTAACAAGATTCTTTCGTTAGAGAGACCACTATCAAGGTATTTTTTTAAATCACAATATAACATGGTCACATCTATAACAGTAAGTTAAAAACTTACCTAGGTCTTTCCCTCCCACATGGGTCTCATCATCAAACAATCCAACAGCATGTACCTACATAACAATATCTGACTAACACACTTAAGTATTATCCCTGACAAGAAATGTGGATGTTTTCCCCTCACAAAATCAGTAACCATGTGTGCAAACACATTCCTTCTTAACTGACATTTCTACACTTTGATCAGTTAAGCAGTTACACTTATGGATCTTCTGTCAAGCTTTAAAGCGGCATCACAGCCCTCTCGCTTCACCAACAATTTCATTGGTGGATTGCACATCACTAACTAGAATTCTACAATTTTAAAAATCATCTCCTTCAGAACTCTTAGAAACATACCACACTATTCTGGGAGATCATTATTATTTTATCTTTTTGTTATCGATTAAGCCCAAATTGATTTTTTTTCCTTACTCATGATTCATTAAGCCCATCTGTGATGTGCAAACTTTCCCCAAATTCCTCCATACTGAGCACATGCAATGATCTAATGTTGGCTCAGCTTTACTGTTTTGAGAACCCCTGTCATACATAATTAGCTACAGGTAAATGGCAAGCTTTTGATTTGTGATTATTTTTATTTTCTTAATCAGCACAGACAATTATAGCCACCAGGAAGTTGTTTGTCAAAACTCATTTTGATCTAGCTCGATCTTATTCATACTTAGGTCACCAGAGTTCCAACATTGTTTTCTATTGTCCTCAATTGAACATCATTTCCATTTTATGGGCTATTTTTGGTTTTTTTTAAAGTAAGTTCTTTTACCCTGAGTTTGGCTGAAAAAGGTATATAAAAAGGCTTGTGCAAAAAGGTTTTCTGATGAGTAGTGTGTGTTTAATCCTGGTTTCAGATAATGGCATCTTTCAAACAAGCTTCTTGACTTTACAGTTCTTCACCCCTTTTCAGTGCACATATTAATTTTTTTATTATTTTTGTATATTTACTTCTTTGCAATTAAATATGACTATGATGGATTCTGGAGGGAGAGTTTTCTCACAAATACATTAATTTTGTGTACACTAGTCACTGTCTAAGAATGACCTCTCATAGTAAAGTGTGAGCTGGGTATTGCCTGCTGCTCAGGACTGAATCAAGATTTGCTTCTGCATGTGGAAGTTCTCTGATTATTCACCCAGAGAAGACACACAATTCAAGACTTTGCACTGTGTCACTCACTCAGCTCCTAGGGCTGATACTTAGTTAGCTGACAGACAGGAAACCCCTCTTATTTATACTCTTGGTTTCAATCCAGTCAGATTTTTTGATATTTACCAATCATGTAGGTAAATTAAATACAAAGCTTCTGTCTCATTACCAACGACATAAATAAAGTTCAGACAAACAGTTCTAAGAGCAGTACATTCAAATTTACAAAGTGGAAAAGGCACTAACAAGCTAAAAACACCATTTGTTTCTCCTCCCTAATGCATGACTTATTTTCTCGGTTTATTTCCAGATTACCAATGCGTTCTGTCGTTCAGTTCCAACTCGGATCCCCAAACCAAAGCCTGCAAGCACAACTAAAACACCTGCCAAAATGCCAACTGAACATCTCAACAAACCGCCCCAGAACAGCCCTTCTGGAAAGATACGCATTATAAGGACTGTGTCTAAAACCTGCCTTCAAAGTGGAGGGAGAAGGTAAATAATTTTCTATGATCTAGGATAGATCTTTATGGATTCTATGATCTTTATGGATTCCTATGATCTTTAATGGATTCTATCCATTAAAATGGATTTAAGCAATCTGAATCTTAGCAGCAGTTGTTTCCCGTGGGAAAAAATTGGAAACCATCCACATGGTCAGCACATCAATGGTCACCAATCACAGGACAACAGAAGACAGTGAAATTCTTAGGAGCTGAAGTTAACTGCATGTCTGCAGGGACCATGCTCTGCCCCATTTTTTCTGGTGCAATTCCAGATTTTGGCACTTACAGTACAGGAGCACAAGACACAAATAAATTTCTATTATAAATTCAGTTTTGACATGTTCTGCAAATAACACTAGTAAGTTTGTCCCAGTAGACTTATAAAAATGTGGTCAATCATGTCTCAGAAGGTATCATGTTTTCAAAGTTGGTCTAGTCAAGTGTCTCAGTATGGATATCCTAAGTTCAACAGTAAAGATGGAATGAAGAGAGTCATGGAGAAATCTGCTCTAGTATAACATATTGAACTTAGAGAAATGCAGAGCTCCTTGCTGTGCCAAGCATCACTTTACAAGCACCATGTGAAGATAAGCAATTCCCTCCTCAAGGAGTTAACTAGTGTGATTATCTCCACTCAAATTCAGGGAGATGTTATATTAGGAAAATAGATGCAAGAATGAAGATGTATATTGTTTACATGAGCTATATAAACTTTCACCATTTGGACTACAGTATTTAGATTTCAGTTCATTTAAACAGTGTTTTAGAACTCATCAAAATTAGTATCAAGCTTAACAGCAAGTCGTGGCTTATACAGAAGTGCAGTTTTATTCTTGCATTCCTGCACAATTTTGCCCTTCCTTTCACCTGCTCAAAGTCACATAAGATATGTAGCTGCATTCATAGCTCCCAGTGAAGGATTTTTTTTTAACTAAACTTTTTGCACAAAAAGTTCTAGTTCATCCATGAGAGAATTTGCCTTTTCTTAAAGCATTACTTTGAAAGACTTGAAAGTCAAAGTTTCCTATCAGCCAACATACACACAAGAAAACCCCAAATAAAAAACACACAAACAAAAACATTAGAAGAGACTCTATGCTCGTTGTTTCCAATCTTCTGAAAAATAGCAATTGCTGCTCTGCAAGAAACTTTCTCACTGTTCTACAGAACATTAAGAAAGACTACCAAAACAATACTACTACTGCAAGGAACTCCCCCACAAGAATCCTGTAATACCAACTAAAACACGTTACTGTCTTAAAATATAAAAATTAATTTGTTTCTCTGGTATTAATGTCTCCCTCATTCTTCTTCCCCTAACAGAGCGCATTCCAACAGTCTAAACGGCTCAACTGATAATATGTGGGAAAACTCCTTACACATAGGTGTTTCTTTAAGAACTGCCAACTCCTAATTCCTAAATAAAGCAAAAACTGGTGGCGATCACAGTGCCATAGACAGAAATGCAATCCTTTTGCTGAAGCAAGGAGAGATTCTGACGCATTCAGTTATCCGATTTTCCCCCTTTTATTTCACAGCTAAAAGTTTAACTTAACCACTGAGACAGTACAACACATTAGCACTGCTGTGTGACTGTTTTTGCAAACCCACAAGAAACCTATGCCTTCCTCAACAACTTCACAAGAAATTCACTAGAAGTACTTAAAAATTTTTTAAAAGATCAGTCTACTGAAAAATTATCTGAATTGTGTCCTACAAGACACACCTGTGTTAATATGCAGACATTGAAGAGTGACTTTTCCATAGTACAAAGAAAAGGCTTCCAATTTTATTCACTAAATCTTCAGCTCTCAAGTTTTGAGACTCCAGATCATGTATGATCCAAACAGAGCTCACAGAGGCACACCATTGCAGCTTGCAGAATGAATGTATATAGATGTGAAGAAACACAGATTTCAAAAAGCAGCTGTCAAATTAGCATGCTTATCAGAAAGATCTTCAAATAGTCACCAAGTTCCATCACAAGGAACAGCAACTCATTGATGAGCCAAAAAAAAGATACAAACCTTTTCATACACAGTCCACCAACAGATCTCAGCTCTGCTCAAACAACAGTGTTCCCGCTGAATGCACTACAATGAAGAATCTGCTTCTCAATAGCTGCAAATCACATATTACAAATTGACGTTAACTGGCACCCTTCAGTCTGGAGAAAGAAAAATGAACCTCTGGCAAAAGAAATCAATTCCTGCAATAGCATCCTTTGCCTTAAAGCCCACAACAGACCTCACAAGTACTGCCAAATCATCCTCCAAGGTCCCATGTTGCACTTCTCATCTATTTGTGCTATTGACATACAAGTGTTTTACGCATGTCTTGCAATGACACAATTAATTTCTACCTATGAGGGGCATGGCCCACAAAGACCCCTGCTTAAGGATCTAAAACTGACAAATGGGGATACTACACTCCTGTGGGATCAAGGGCAATAAAGAAAGCATGGAGAATGAAAGACAAGGAGTGGTAACATAAAAGGAGGAAACTGGAAGAATTTCTGAAAAATAGAAGCCCATCCCTCTCCCTCAAACTGATTGGGAGATGTGGCACACTAGCTACAGGCAAGATCGGGACATTTATAGCACTGTGAGAACTGCTCTTTTCTGTTCATGGAGAGAAGATGAAAAAGTTAGTGTCCTTCATCAGTACAAAATAAACTGAATTTCTTATCCTTCCCCTTGCAATTCTGAATGCCATATAAGAATCACATGAAAAACTGGACAAAGTCATGACACAATCTGGAAAAAGGGAGGTAAGGAAGTCTGCAGTTGCATGACATGAGACATGTGTAACACTAAACTACGCTGCTAAGTAGAGAATAGTCCCTAACCACTCCCTCCACAAATCTCATCTCAAAGTTAAAGGTTTGCTGAAGAAGTTATTGGGCAAGATTTTTTAGTTTCTGTCATGTGACAAGGTAAAAAGATAGGTAATCCCTTTAGCATTTTTTCCTTGGGTTTTGTGGACATTTTTTTACATCTATCAATTACCTGCAACAGGGTAAACTTTCATGTCTCTAGATGAGAGTAACTACCTTTAATCTTTAATATGGACTCTAAAATAATGACTTCCAGTGATGTGGCCAAAAGCAAATTTAGAATTCTTTATATATCCATACACTAGGATATATATTTATATATCTTTTGTGTTTTCATATCCTTTAGGTGGAGAATATGAATGATATTCATATTCATTTTAAAAGCAGCCTTTTCTAACTACAAGTTGCTTTTGAGAGCTGAGTTATGATGAATATTCTGTAGGTCAGAACTTATTCTAGAGTTAATTTTAAAGGATCTGGCAAAAGATCAGTATTTTAAAAGTACATTTTGAATTCTGCTTTGCATCTACAGTTATGGCACAGATGCTATTTTTAAATAGGTCAGCAAATGAGCTTGAATAGTGTTTTTTTCAATGAAACTTGATAGTTCACAGAAATAAAACTGACCAAGTCCATCAAAGGTGCTCATTAATGTGCAGTTATTTTCTTGTATTGCTGCCTACAGGATACATTGTGAACCCTGATTTCATTTTATGCCAACTGATTTTAAAGCATTTTACAGTATCCATAAGATGCTGTACAAATTAACCTTTGATTTTATCTGTTTTACATGAAAAACAGCTACACAAAATAAAAGTAATAGATGTTTTATGTTTACTGACAGCTTGTGTCAATTTAATCCAACAACAGGTTCCATAAAAAGAACCTGCCAACAAGTTTACAAAGGTTGGCTACGGACAGCAGAGTACCTGGTTTGCACAACACTCACCTGTAACCACTACTCGCAACATACTCAAAGAATGTTCTTGGAGTGAAGTATACAGGACTGGGTTAGACACCTCCAGAAGTTATTCTCCATGTGAATTATTTTAATAGCTCAAAATACAATTGCAAAAACCCCAAGAAGTTTTTCATAACTGGAAAAGTTGTCATTCACAGTCTCACCTCAAAGTCAGATGGTTCATCCATCATGTCAAAAGTTTATAATCAAAGTCCTACTCTGTATCCAACTTCTAAAGGAAAGCTGCCAACATTATAATAGTCAGCCAACCACCCTCCCAAATAAAACCTGTGGCTGGCAGAATGTGCAGGTATGCTCTTAAGAAAAATTCCTAATGAAGAGCATTTACCATGGGAACTAGGACTGCTTAAGGAACCTACATGAGACTAAAAATAAAAATTAAACGCTCAGAAGCCTTATTAGGTCTTGTGACTACGCTTTATTACATACATACAATTTTTATATTGCTTCCTCTCTAACTATTCTCCAAGTACCTTTTCATAGGAAATAAGCAGCAATTATCAAGACACTCAAAGAACTGGAGTCTTTGCAGAGGTGCAGATAACTCCCAACAACTCCCAACTTACCAGCATTGCATTAAAAAATAAATTTAAAAAAACAATCAATAAAACAAGGCACTATAAAGTCTAAAGTCATTTTAGTTGCCTAGATGTACGTACACTTTCACACTAAATCTAAACATTACAAATAAAACATTTCACAGCCTGGAGTTTTGAGACACATTGAAAAAATACAAGTGTATGAGCCAGGTATCATAATCATCAAGGAAAAAAAGACTAATCAGTCACAGCACCATACTCCAAAGAGCAATGGCTGGAGAAGAGCTATTTAACTCCTGCCCGTTTACAGTAACACATGGCAAGGGTGACGCGACACACCCCAGTGAGCACATGGGTGATGCTTTTCAAGTACCACAGAGATTTTTCCCTCTAAAGGCTCTACTGTGGATTTACTCTTTCCAAGGCCTACAGAACTGTAAGTAAGTTCACGTCGGTAATGGCAAACACAATCACAGAATGTTCTGAGTTGAAGGGACCCACAAGAATCACATATTATGCAAAAGCCTTTCATCAAATAAACTCCGTTGGGAAGAAAATACAGTTTGGAAAGTAAATGAGAGAGGGAAAGGGAGAGCTGAGCTCTGAATTCAAAACGAGAGGTTTTCCCGCTCCCCTCATCCCGCTTTTTCAACTTTGCTTGACTGTATTTTTGTTAAGTGGGCTCCTGCTGTTACCTAAGTAGTGGTATTTTCGTTTGCCGCTCCATCGTCTATCCCAGGGCTCAGATCAGAGATTGGACATCAACTGGCTGCAGAGATTGTGCTTACAAGCAAACCCGCCCTCGGTAGCAAGCAGGGAAAGGCAGGCATAGGAAATAAAGCGAGTGAGAGCGGAAAACCTGGAGAAGTAAATTAACAGCGGAGAAGAGAAAGGCGGAGAGGGAAAGTGGAAAAAAAGCCCAAAGACCATCGAAAAGGAAGAAGGGCCGGAGAGGAGGGTGGGGGGCTGGCTCTCAAGAAAGCTGCTTCAAGCCCAGTGTAAGGAGCGAACTCCAGGAGAGGAGTACCTGGAGTGGCGCCCGCCCCGGTCTCGGTGTCCCACCACGGCTCCTCCAGCGTGTCCCCCATACCGCCGCCGCCACCGCTGCTGCGCGGGGCCGCGCCTGCGCACTGCCCGCGGGGCCGGGCCAGGCGGCGGTGCCGCTCCCCGCTCTGCCAGGCGGGCGGGGGACGGTGGTGCCTTGGGCGCGTCTGGTATCACATCTTACGCTGCATCTTACAGAACAGTCTCCTGAAATAAAAGTAGGCATTTAAATGCAGGTTGGGGATTTTTTTTTCCTTTTTTTTGTTAGTGGAAAATTTAGGAGTGAGAGAAAGAGTAAAGGAATTAAAAGTATTACCCCCTCCTTCACAATATTCGCTTAATTGCCTCAACCTAGGTGTAAAATACCTACTTTCTAGGCTGAGGTTATTCATGTAATATTTTCTGAGGAACAGATACATGCCTGCAGAGAGTGCGTGTTACCTTGGGATGGATGCTCCCGCTCCTTTGGGGACCCGAGCGTGTAGGGTAAACGTGCCTATCCTATATCTCTTCCTACAGGAGCTGTCCCGCTCTGAGCCTGGGCGTTACGTACTGGAGCACATCCCGAGTCGAGCTGTGGAAGTGAAACAGACCAGTGTAAGGACTGGAATTTTTCATAAGGCGGCACTGTTATTCTGTGTATAACCCGCTCCAATGATTTTTCTGAGCTTCCACCGAAGGATACTATTTATTTTTCCCCTTTGAGGGTGCAGGTGGGTAAGGAACGTGCGTTACAGAGAGCATTAGTGTTGTTCTGCCCAGGATTGCTAACGGATGTCACCAAGTGATTTTTAGCCCTTGGAAACAAGAGCTCTGCGTCAAACTTCTGAATTTTCCCGGAGTACAGCCTGTGGCACATTAAACACTGTGAGGGAAGTCACTTAATAATCAAACCTACATCTGGCAAAGCAGGTTCTGGTTTATGAAAACCAAACCCATTCAAATCTCCGGCAGAACAGCCTCCCTGCCCTGCTCCAGGCGCGTTGCACGGCGTCCCCCTCACGGGCTGCAAACGCAGCCTCAGAGGATACCCCGTCCCACCCCTGCCGCCGCGCCGCCCTCTCCCGTGCCAGGCTTCCGCGCTTTGCGGCCCGCGTCCTCGCTCCGGCCGTGCGGGAGGCGGGGACAGCAGCCGGGAAGGGAGCAGGCTCTGGGAGGAGCTCCCGGGAAGGGAAGCGCCTTCCGAGTGCGCTTTACGGCCGGGCGAGCGGACGCGTCAACAGCTATGGCGGAAGGGGAAGAGGCGCCGCCGCCGCCGGGCAGCTGGTGAGTTATGGGGGTGTGGGTGCCCTCCGTCCTGCTCCCCTCCATACCCTCCGCAGCGGGGACGAGGGGGACGAGGGAAGAGAGGCCGTAACGCCCTGCTAGCCGACCCTCTCCTCCCGGGACCCGCCGCGCTCGGGGCGTGTGTGGAGTCGCGCTGGGAGCCCGCGAGGACCCCCCCAGAAAACACCGCCGGCCCTCGGCGGCTCCGGGTCCCCAGAGAGGAAGGGCCCCGTCAAAACACGGGCGAGACACAAAACGAAGGCCGTGCCCAGCCTGGAGCCAGGCGGTCTCTCCAGTTTAAAATGACAGCTTTAATATGCGGTAGGAGCTGCTCCAGGAGCCTGGCTAGAGTGGAGTTGCTTTGTTCAGTTCAGCTTCCCCTTTCGCTGTGTGCCTGCTCTCAGGAACAGGTGACAACAGTGGGTCCTGCCTTGTTTTCTGAATGATTTTGCTCACCACCTTCCTTTAGTATAGCTATTACTTATAATGGATTTTACATTGAACCTCTAGGACAAGAATAGAGACTATTTCTGGAGCGTGTATAGGATCGTTTTGATGGTAACAGTGACGTGATTTTAGTATTTGTTGCATGCATCTTCACTCGATTGCTGAGGCTTAAATAAACGTTGTGTTTAAACCCTGAAGTTATTCTTACTGCACCCAACATCTGCATTCATTTGCATCTTCACTTTGTTTTTGTCTTTGTGCTTCTGCATTGCATGTGATTTCGTTCTATGACTCTGTGCTGCACCATTGCTCTTTGTCCTTTCCATGTATATGCTTTTCAAGCAATCACTTTGCAGACCTGCTTTTTACAATCATTTCCAATCTGATGTTTTTGCTTTTAGGCTTTATTTGATGTGGCAGATTCAAAGGTTCCTGAGCCTAGTCTTCTTTGTGCTTAGTTATCTCACTCTAAAGGCAGAGCACACATGCAGGTGTAGGTGGACTCTCTTCTTTGTCTAGGTTGTTTCTAGAAATACAGCTCTTGGTTCAAACAACTTAGTATCATTAACTAGAAAATTAAAATTAGTTGATGGCTTTTTATCCATGTTTTTTTGCTTTTAGTTGCAGCTTCAAAGTTTATGAAGCTCTTTCTGTAAGTACAGTGTTGCATAAGCATTATTTCTAAGTACAGACCTGACTGTTGGGCCATATAATTACAAAGCAAGGGATGGACTTGCAGGTAGTGCAGTCTTGACACTTTGAAATATAACCGTGAACCTTGAATAAGAACCATATTCAAATATCTGTGAAAAAAGAACTTCAGATGACTTCCATTACTCATGTTGGAAGAATATTGCAATCTCCCAGATCACAACAAACTTCTCTAGAATTTCTCTTAATCATGAGGACAAGCGTGTTTCCAGACATATTTCAAGGCACAGCCTACATTGTTGATACTCTGACTGGCAGCTTCAAAACTACAGTGAATTTAGTATGCTGGTGGTACTAGAAAAGGCAAACTTGAAGGCATTTGTTAAAGTAGAATTTTTAAGTCTATGGGAACAATTTAAGAGGTTTATGTTTAATGCTACATTGATGTGTGACAGTGCATCCTGTTACTAGAGCTGTATGCTGCAAATGACAAAAGTTTCGTTCCTTATTCCTTGCTTAGAAATTTCATGTGGCTTTTTGGTCTTGTTTTCCTGTTTTGGTTTTTGTTTACAAGCCAGTTTCAGTGGAGTATTTTCTTTTTCATTTATTGATTTAAACTGTTGTATTCATATTTCAATGCTGTGAACAGCTGTTGTTTTTCTAAGTATAGTATATATCTTTTGAAAGAGATTTTTGGTATAAATTGCTACTTTATCAAGTTTTGAAGTATTTAGGATTTTATATTACAAAAACCCCCAAACATAAATTACACATATGTACACCTGAGTTCTATTGGGAACAAAACTAGCAGTGCTGATTCTATATCCTCTCTTTACTTCCTTAAGAGGATTAAAAGGCAGATGTAATCTTGTGTTCAGAGACTGTTGCAGCACCTTGAGTGTGTAGAATCTAGACAGGCTCACTAACATAAAATTCCTGTTTGTTTGCCCTGGAAGTGTCCCAAACTAATTATGAGTTAAACTCCTCATCATCTATACTGACTACTTGGTGTTTTGCTTAACGAAAAACAGGGATGTTTGCCACTGCACAATAAAATAACATTTTTAAAAAATCCAGGATCATCACTACCCCAAACTTATGTATGGAGAAAGATGAAATTGTAATTTTTTTTCTTCAGTAAATACAGAAAGTTGTTATCAACACTTCTGATTTAAAAACGAGCGAAAACAGACAGACCTTATTTGTTAAATGTTTCTTTTTTAGCCATTTGGCATATACTCAAAAGCTAATTTGAGAAATTGCCTGCACTATTTTGTTCTGGAAGACATATCTGTTCAAAGCTAAGAATGCTGTGAAACACAGAGGAGGCAGGCTGCTTTCAAACCACCTTAAAATCTTCATATCTTATTTTTTTGTCTGCTTACCTGTTTATTTTAATCATACTTTCAGTCAGTGCAATACATCTAGTTAGTAGAATGTATAGACACAAATAAGATGGCCTGTTATTAGTTAAGACATTTGTAATTGGAAGTTACAGATTTTTCTCACCTCATTTATCAAGGAAATCAATGATTTGGACCTTATTTTTCTTGTTCAGATTCTCAAACAAATTAATGGTTATTAATTAATTTCTAAAACCTTTTTACAGATTTTTTTTTAATACTCAAACTTCAGGAAACTTGATCTAGTAGTAATTTTTAAGATCTGTACTTGAAAAGTCAGAACCTGAACTAACTAAATATAACTGTAACCAGAAATGGAATTGTTCCTGTGCATTTAACTTTGCATTTGAATAATTCATCTTATGGGTCCCAAAATGCACTCCAACTGTGTAAGACAACAGGGTGACAAATCTAGTTTCCGTATGTCTTTCCCATTCTCACAGTCTGGCTAATTAGTATTTGGACCCATAGTATTTCTTCTGAAAGCCCATGAATAGAAAAAACCTTTCCAGTTAAGCATGAAATTAACATGCTTGAGGAAAAAATAGAGGTTAGAATGTCAGGGAATTGTTTTTCTCAAAAATTCCATTGGAGGAAAAAAAGAAGGTTCAGTGGTGTTCTGGATACAATGGATATTTTGAAGTAAATGTGAGGGATTGATTTTTGCTTGTTTGTTTTCAATAGAGAACAAGCACTCATTAATTTCAATTCAATATAGCCCTTGTTGAGGCTTTTTCCTGGTAGTCAGGAAAATCCTGAATTAAAACTAGGAACAGTAGTAAATAGTTTCTTTAAAAGTATGAAATTGATTGTAGTATGCTTAATACTTTATGTAGTTTATTGATCACTTATTATTATCTTTTCCCTGGTGTTCATATCCCCACACTTTGAATCCCTTCACTGGTATTTGTAAGTGGTTATTACCAAGCACCTCAGTCATATATCAATAAAACTTAGAAAAAATGGCTTAAGCTGAATTCCCAACAGTTGATCAATTTTTCTTGCCTCCAGCTTTCACATCTAAAGTTTTAAAAAGTCCATTTTAATATCTGTGAAGATAGTTACCTGTTGATTATAATGTGTCACCAGACTGGCGTAAATTTAAGAGATTCTTCTGTAAGTATGGAAATTTACTCCAGGTGCACTAATAGGAACATTTTGTATTATGACATTCTGAACAGTATATCATGTGGGAATTTACCTTTCAGGTCATGGCTTGGGTGTAGGCTGGATTTCTACACATCTAACCAAAATTTTGAGTAGCATCTATAAACAGACAGTGAAGCCATGGCAGAGTGAAAAGTACCGATGTTCAGGTCTGGAGGAGTTTGCCCCTAGGGAGAAGTGCTGCTTTCTTTTCAAAATAAGTAATCATTGTCCATGTTAACAGAAGACTTCCTAGCTGGTTTTCACTCATGAAAGACAAGGATCCAGATTGCTAGAAGTTTACTGGAATATTTATAGAACAACACTGACTGAAATAAGGTAAAACATAACAAGTGGACATGTGTTAAAGTGTTGAAATCACTTCCATGGTTTTTACTTTGCAAGTTAGCCTGAACAGAACGTTTATTAGAAAATAATTTACTTACTCTTTGAAAAGTCCTTTCTTAGAGCCTGTGAGCAGTCTTGCAGTTGATGGAGGAAATGAGCACCTAATTGAATCACAGCAGACCAACTCATTTCCCCCCCCCTGCTGTTATTTCATTTAACTCCATGTTGGTAATGCATCACATCTCTTCATGTGGCAGATGGGCATGTCAGTGTCTTGCTTTGTAAGGTGAGGTAGTAAAACTGGCATTTGCCCCCCCTCTTTGCGATGTGCAAAGTGGGGATGACAGCACTTGGAAGTTTTTGCGAATGGTAATACATTATCAAGCAGCAGAAGCACACATTTACAGATAACATGTTGAAGTTGATGTTAACCCATGCACAGCTTTTTGAATGCTGGATATGAGTAACTGGTAGAATTAGTACTTGTAGGTTTGTGAAACATTCTTTGACAGGTGATTCTGAGTGTAGATGTGGTTTTAAGTGTTGTTTCATTTTTTTTTCAAGTAAAAATTACTTTTTTCTCCTCAAAAGAGTTTCTTTGAGTGACATAGAAACGAAGTTTAAGTATTGCCATTTAGGACCTTTCTACTTGAAATGGAATGTGCACCCAGCTGTTGCATTCATTTCCACATACCTGTTTAATACTTAGATATAGTTGTAGCAACTATTTGTATTTTGTGTGCTGTAATTCAAGGCCTGGCTGTTGCTCTCTAGTGTGTTTTTCATACACAGTGTTCACAGAAACATGCAATATGTCTAAGAGCACCTCATTCTCTCCAGCTGATGTTTAATGTTGACTTCTCTTGAAGCTAGATTATTCTAGAGTTCATGTAGTTCTGCTGAGGGCTAGAAGGTCTCTTTGTATGAATGTCCAGGAAATACTTGATTTTTATTCAGGGCTAGCTGATCCATTCGTTTAACTTTTCAGTCATTGACCATTACGTACACAGCTGGACAACAGGAAGAATGTATGCAGATATTTAGCTAGCTTGATTCAAGGCTTCTCAAAGAATTTACAGATCTGAAGAGTAAGCTTCTTCCTTGCGTTGTAGTGCAAGTGTGCTTCCATATTCTGCTTCCCCTCCATTTCTGTCTCAGGAAAGAGATTGGCAACCTGTACAAGCTGTAGCTCTATAAAAAATGGACTTTGGGATTTTTTTTTCTTTTTTTAGAATATTAAAAATGTGAGAAAAGAAGGCAAGTCAGTCTCTTTGTAATCTGTGCTTTCTTTCATCCAAATTTGCAAAATTACTTGAAGAAAACAAGAGTTGTGCCCCAGTGTATATTTGAAATATGATTTAAAATGCGACCCAAAAGGTAGTGACAAAGAAACTGGCTGATACAATGCAAGAAAAAGCTTACTCTTCAGATCTGTAAATACTTTGAGAAGTCTTGAGTAAAGCTAGCTAAATATCTGTATACATTCTTCCTGGTCTGAGATTTTAATCTACTTATCCAAAAGGATGTTATTTAGAAAATCAGTAATGTGTGTCTTTAGTTTTCAGGTGACCAAACTTGTGAACCTTTATATCAAGGAGTTAGTTGTGGGTAAATGGAAATTAAAGCAGACCAGAATTCAACAGCTGATATTCTTTCTCTGTGGCTATTTGAATTGACTACATAGTAGTCATGGACTAATTGAGAATTATACTAGTAACACTTTAACATCTGTTACTCCATGTGTATAAATTGATATGTTATTCACCGGGAATCTATCTTCCCACTTGAATATCTGTCCTGGAGAAACAATCATGTTCTCTGTTTTGCTCTGGCTTCAAACCCCTGGGTGTGTGTTCAACTTGCCAGGTATATGAAGCAAAGCCTTGCTTAAGACAGATTTCAGAGCAAAGTAGAGAAGGGTTAAGAGGATATAGTAAGGAGAAGTTTTTCCTTCCAGGACCTGTGTGTCACTGCCATTGCTATTTTTCCAGTGAACCTGTTTTGCCACTGCTCTGCTACATGATATTGAAATCCTGAAATCATCCAATGTGGTTCTCTCATTACTGACAGCATGGAAACACTGAAACAGTCTGCAGAAGCGATCAGAGAGATTGTAAAGTAATCATTCCTGAAAGCATACCTTCTTGTCTATAACGCTTGTGAACTTTTGCTGTCTTACTGCAGCAACTGTCATTACTGTTTGTCATGTCAATTTGTGTATTTTGCTACTCTCTATACTGTTACTAACATTTTTATATGTTTTAATTCAGTCTTGTGAATATGTCCACACTTAGAATACTAGAACTAAATAGTTAAATAAAGTTGAGTTTGACTAAAAGGTCTTTTCCTGTTTCAGGGAAAGTTAAGGTTAAAAGCTGACTGTTATAAACCTTTGAAATAAGTGTTCTGTTTTCTAGGACATCTAATATTTTATTAGAATAACTCCACTCTCTGACTTAGGTGTAACGTTTGCTTTGTGTGTGTGTGAAAACTTGCTGAAATTTAAAGTCACTGAAAGTTGTAAACTGCAACTAAATTTGCATTTTTATGATAAATTTTGCAACATTATCACTTTAAAATAAACTTATTTTTTCTTGTATGTAAATTGAATGGAATTACAAGTTGAACAAGCATCCTTAAAGTAGAGGAATAAATAACATTTTGCAGGTATTTCTTTTTAGTAATTTCTGCATTGTCTTATACCTTTGCATATGTTTGGGATTTGCCTGACAGTAGCCTTCAGTCTACGTAAACACTGAAAAATAGTATAGTTGATTTTTAAAATTACGTTTTATTATTTTAGGGTAAAAGATCTTGCAGATGCTCTAGAAGAAGGAGGTTGTGATCTTGAAACTGTGAGAAACATCATTCAAGGAAGACAAATACCTGCTGATCTAAGGGCCAAAGTCTGGAAGGTAAATATGAGCTTAAATCAAGAAACAGGAAATACTTGAAGTTCTGTTTGATTTGAGGTAAAAAGTTTAATTGCGAGGCATATCTACAGAAGAGATGTAGTACTGGAATTTTAATATGCATGCATGTTGATTCAGTTTTAGAATAGTTCTCTTTGTTTTAAATTACCAAGTTCAGTAACTGGACAACTAAAAAAAGGCAGTAAAATATTTAGAGGGCTTTCTATTTTTGTTTTCAGATTGCACTTAATGTTGTAGGAAAGGGGGACAGCCTAGCGTCCTGGGATGACTCTTTAGACCTACCTGAGCAGAGTATAATTCATAAGGATTGCCAAGAGCTAATTGGTAAGTTCTGTTACTTTTAGATCATCAGTTTGAAAACTTCTGTATTCTCAGTTGTCTTAGGACTTTATTTCAATTAAATAATCTGAATGATGTTTACAATTTGGAGGAAGCTTTGAGGAGGAAGATGAGACAGCAGATGAAAATCAGTAAGAAATTGTAAGAGAACAGTAGTATCTTACCTTTACTCAGACTCTGGAGTGGGTGATATCATGGAAGTTTAAAGTATTAGCTTTTAAATGATGGTTTGCATAGTCAGAAAGCTTTGTGAGTTGAAAAAATTGTAATTGTTTTCCAAGCTCTATCTTTTAAAGAAGACGTTCTTTGTATAGTGTCCTTCAAGTTTTTAATTCTGGAAGGCATGGTTCTTAATCTGAAAATCTGGTGTAGCACAAAAATGCATATAATATTTAAGAGAAAAAAGTATATTAAACATTTTGAACTTCAAAAACTGTTTTAAAGAAAGATATTTTTCAATAGCATTTTCAGCGAAAATTAAAGACTGTGTTTGTGCAAGCAAAATGCTGCCAAGACACACGAAATAATACTCCAGCATGTCTGTAAGGAGCTGCCACGGGATCTATTTGGCAGCTCGACATAAAACTGGTCAAATCCCTGACATGCAACAGCATTGATATCAGTGATCAATTGATGGAATCAATGCTGACTCATAAATTAGGATACTTCTCACGACTTCAATAAGGGAATCTTCTATTTTCTTACCTGTCACACTTTATTTATTCTTGCATAATTGAAAGTTAAGGCAGAGAGTGGAGTTGCTGCATGCGTAAATACCTTCCCATTCTGAAATGCAGCTCTACACTTTCTAGCTCTAAAATCTAGTAGGACTTATTTTCCTTCTCTCTGTATTGTAAAGGAAAGAGGTGGGGGTGGAATTTCCACTGTCTGTCTTAATCACAGTCTCTTCAGGAATATGCGAAATGTCACAATGATATTCATAACATACAAAATTAAGCACTTCAGTGTTGTGATAATTCTCTTTTTGTATTTATTGGCAAATATTTTGTGATATGTAACAACATTAGAGTAATAAAGGGAACAAATGTAAAGTTACTTCGGAAGGAAGGTTATATAGACACTTCAGTTTTGTGTTGGATTAAATGTCTCTATTTCAATGTTTTAGCAAAGCATGTAGTCTCCAAATTTAAAGTAAATCTTCAGATGGCATATGAATTTTATGTACTATTTCATTTTTCTGAAAGGTAGAGAAAAGAAATGCCAAATACTGACTGGCTTTGATGGGAAAGTATTAAGAACTTTTGTAATTAAAAAAAAAAAAATTATTAACAGTAATGAGACTCATGGGCTTCTTGTAAGTGAGGGGGAAACATGTTTGCTAGAAATCTAATGCCGCTGTGTTATTGTAGCATCTGTTTCCCCCATCCTGGACATAAAAAAATGAGATTTATAAATTAATTCTAAAGTTTAAGTCTGTAAAATCTAGCTGATCTCAAACTTCTAATTTGTATAAATTTACATGTCAGTGAGCTTTTGAGGAATTGAAGGTATGCATTGTGGGTTGATCTGTGTTGAAATTCAAATGAATATGTTGTAGAATTGAGCCTAAGTTGTGTGCTGAGCACATCAAATAGGAATAGAAGAGGAACAGTCTGTGCATTAAAAGAATCTTCCTCCTTCTTTTATATAGATCCTGGATTCCCCAAACTTCTTTCATCCTGTTGTTGCAGTATTTAAATGATATTTAAATGCCTTATCTTACTGGGGTTATAAAATCACTTGTATTTTGATGCCTTTTTGAATGCCTTTCTGTAAGAATTTAGTCCAAATTGCCAGTTTTTTGTCTATTTTTGTTGGGTTTTTTTCCCCGATCAAACTCTATTCGGTGCAATTGTGCAATGAAATAATCTCACTCAATTTCTTTGAAAAGCCTTTAATGCAGTTTATATTACTGTCCCTATTTCAGACCAGTTGTCGGTGCCAGAAGAAGACAAGTCAGTGTTAATTTTGGATATTGAGTGTGTTATTACTTTTTATTGTAAGTCACGCAATATTAAATACAGTTCTTGCCTCGGCTGGATACATCTGCTCAAACCTCTGGTGCACCTTCATTTGCCCCGCAGTGATTTGTATAACTGTTTCTATGCTATCATGAATAAATTCATTCCAAGGTAAAACTCTTTTCTTTTCCATATGTACTATTTTTATTGGCATTAGAAGTATTCCCTGAAAGATCTGCATGTTGGTTTTGGTTAGAGTAGCACTGTTTGTAGCAGCGTTGTCAGATTATTTCATATGATAAAAAATTTCAATACCTGTTGGTTTGAAATCCAGGAGATTATTATTGAAATCCAGGAGATTATTGGGTTGGTTTAAGATGCAAAGATTTAGCATGTGACTGATCGAGACTCAATATGCCTTTTAAAGAGCTGTCCTTTTATGTAATATCAGAAACATTTGTTTGTGAACTAATTCACGTAGGTTATGTGAAAATGGTTTTTTGTTTCCTTTCCTAACTTTTTGATATCTAAAATACTTCTGTCCCTTCAGTAATTTGTAAGCACTAATTAAGTCTCAAAATCTTTTTAGAAGGTGTTGATATTTTCCCCATGTTCTGTTGAGTTGGGACTGATTTTTTTTTTCTAAGTTGGTTGGTATTTTTAATGAAAAATACTGAATTTGAGCTTTTCATGCTGTTATATAGGTGCTCTCACTAAAATAAGTTTTTATGTATTATGGAGCACCATGACACTTCAGTAAGGCTGGATAGTCTGTATTTAAAGATCTGTCTGATTGCCTGGAGGGGAGATTCCAGTGTGGCTGATGGATGCGTGCCCAAAATGAGAAGTGCATGTTTGCTGTTGTGGCAGGAAGCATTTATCAGTCCTGTTGTTTGATTCAGCTTGTGTCCCTTTCTGGTCTGAAACACTCTTATGCTCTGTGAACTGTTTTGGAATAGTGGCATTATGGTCACATAACTCATGTGCTTTCAGCTGTAGAAGACTGAAAGAGTACCTGGTATTTGAGCTGCTCTGTAGGGGGTGTTTCAATGAGATATAGACTGTTTCCTGGGTTTTTTTGTCTTCAATGGGAGAATGAAAGACATAGGCAATTTATAGTAGATAGCAAATCTCTGCTCCATTGGTAACATTCTTACCTTGTTTTGAGATTCAAATCTGTTTGAAATACTTCTGTATTATATAATCTGTCAGGTATTACCAGTATTTCATTCTTTCTCCTGCCTTTTTAATTTTGTGGGAGTTTCGGTGTTCTGGGGCTTTTTATTGGTTAGATTTTGATTGGTTGATTGGTTGACTCTTGAGGCAATTTGATGTCATGATCAGTCCCTGTGAATTAAAAGAGCAATGTACAGGAAATGACATAATCACAGATAGTAAAGAATTGCCATAGTAAGTCTGAAAACTGAAATTTTACAGGGGAGTTTATTATTATTTTCATTGCTACTTTTTAGGGATTGTTTTATGAAGGGAAGACCATTTCACCTATTTAGACTGCTCCTTCAGTACCACGAGCCTGAGCTCTGCTCCTTTCTTGATACCAAGAAGATGAGTCCAGATTCATATGCACTCAACTGGGTAATAAAGTGAAAGTAGGGAAACATAATGAAAAATAAATTTCTGTTTAAATTTAAGTACATGTTGCCAGTTTACGGAAGAGTAGTACAAGCAATTAGAACTGCATATATTGAAATAAATTGCATGTTTTAATACAGTATGGGCTCTTTGTCTTCAGTTGTTTTACATAAGGTATGTAGTCTTCATAGAGTCACATTTTTATTGTACTGGGTGAGTAATTGTTGAACCGCTGATGGTAGGAACTTCTTGGAGTAAGAAAGAATGAGAACAGCTGACATACTCAAAAAGCAACAGGCCTGAATGTTCATTTTGATACAGTCTAGCAGCTGAAATATGAATTGTTTAAAAACCTCCATGCTAGTACATACATTTATGCCTTTTAGAATTTAGGCACATGTATTTTACAACTTTTAAAGTATTAGTAATTTCCTGTTCAAAACTGCCTCATACTGGGGGGAGTTACTAAGATGCTTACCTCAGTGTTTTTTTTAATAAATTTTGTGTAGCAGGACTACGACAAAATTTTCATGTTTTAATGCTACTTAGTATATCAAGTATAATAATAAGTGTAATGCAATACAAAATCATGATACTGTGCTTGCACAGGCAAAATCTGTAATTTAATAAAGAAGACTTTGACCCATGAACTCCTCTAGGTTCTTCTTTCATACTCATTGGCTGTGTAAAATTTTTTTCAACTTCATATATTTTCAGTTAAAGAAGACTGAAATGAATTATTGAGGTCTGTGAGGTGTGAATTTGTTATTTTTTTATAACTGCTGCCAATTTTAGTATAAAAATGTGTCTAGGAAGAATTTTCCTATTCTCAAAATCTGCCTTTTGCCAGTCATGAGCCTTCAAAAGAGAAATCAGGTCTTTTTTTTTTGCCTTTCAATCTCCATTTTTTAATAGAATTTTCCTTAGTAAATACAAAGTTCTTTGAAGTTATTTATTAAAATTCTGGTGCCTAATTAGAAAAAGAATCTTCGCTCTAAAAGATGGTAGTGAAGTGAATTGGTGTAGTTGCCAGTCCTCAGTACCATGCTTCCTGGTGTACAATTTTAGGAAGAAATCTTAAACCTCATTTTATATTATGAGATTACAGTAAAATTCCTTGTTTCATCTGTGAAAAAGTCTATATAGAGGTATTACTACTAATGCAAGAAAATGTATGTGCAACATACAGAGACCTGCCATTGTCATCTTGTTCATGGATGTTTTGTCTTCAGTTGCATTTGAGTCAGAATTGAATAGTTCTTTTAATCTTTTGCTATAAAACTATACTTGTTTAAATATTCTATGATGGTGTTTAAAAACAGGAACCAAGCTTTTGAAAGCCGTAGCCATGTTGACACAGAATTAGTGTGCATCAGCAAGTTCAGTAAGACCCCGGTGAAGTCAGGTGGTATGCATTGGAGTTAGGTGTGATTGTAAATGTTATCTGGCATGTAGGGAAAGAAGTTCCTACCTTTTATTTCTTTGAACTTTGTGTATCAGAGAGGATGTATTTTCAAGTGGGAACATGGGAACAGCAAAGAATTTCTTAAATGGTAATGAAAATTTTCTGGTGCTTGCAAATGTTTAATTACTCAGTCATAAAGCATCATAATATAATGCTTAAGTAAGTGATGTTGTCAAACTAATCTGCAACCATGTTCAATTAGTCCAATTCTACTGTTGAAAGTAAAAATAATTATGTTTGCAGGGTCCTTTCAAAGCCCTAATTGCTATGCTATTTGAGGAAATATATTCTTTTATGATTGTCTTGTTGGTATAAGTGGTATTTAATAGTGTCTGTGAGCTAAACAGTATTCCAGTTTGATTATGTTATCTGTGGTTGAATTTGCAAGGCTGGTAGTGTACAGCCAATTTTGCCTTCACAGTAGGCATATTTATTCACAGATAATATGTAGTGTTGTGCAGTTTCCATAAAAATTGGTTTAGAGGTTAGGACCATCCTTCAATACACTGCAGATGTAGGTTTTATCATAATGTTGTTGGTTTTATTTTCTTTTAGGTATCTTGTATCTCTGTTAAAAATGTAATCCTGATAATATTGTTCCTGGTAATTGCTTTTTCTCACATTATTTTCCAAATTTTTAGCTTGGAAGCCTCTTCTCATACTACTGTTCAGCCGAAGTCACTCAGGCAATATGGGATGGATATCTACAACAAGCAGATCCATTCTTTATTTATTTCTTAATGTTGATCATCCTTGTCAATGCAAAGTAAGTGTATAGTTAATTCTTTGGGATATTCTTTGCTGACACTGTTTTAATCCAGGTTTATTTCGTTTTGGTTTTACTGACTTAATCTATGCCTGTGACTTTACTGTTTTCAGAGACGTTATCTTAGCACAAGAATCAGATAAAGAAGAAATGATAAGTAAGTACTTCTCTTATGTAGCTGCTAGTGAAATACTTACCATATACTGTAATCCCCATTTATTCTTATTTTTAACGGCTAAAGAGCTAGATTATTTCCTTGTAATTCTTCTTTAATTAATGAATCCCTTCACCCACTAACTCCTTTCTTACTGTTCTTTTTCTGCCCTGTCCTTGACCTTCTTTCCTTGTTTCCTTTTAGTACTCCCACACCTAGTTTTATACTTCAGTTTGAAGTACTTGAAACAATCATCATGTTTCTAAGCCCAAAGCAACAGCTTTCAAATCCTTCTTTGAACCTACTGCACTTGTTGCATTTTCTGGATTATCTTCATATGCACTTGATTTGAGCCTAATTTGTTGTTTTCACAGAAAATGCATTAAATTTCAGTGGAAAGTTTAAATAACTCTTGCCTTTGTATTTTTTTTTTACATACATAATACAATGTAATTAATAATTTCCTAGTAGTTAAAAATGAGAGTGCTAGGAATTTTGTGGCTTTGCCATATACTGCAGAACTACACCCTTGTATTGTCCTGGACATAGAACAGTGCTACTGATTAAGTACTCATTTTAAAGAATTCTATTTGTCAGAGCTCTTTAGAAAAAGTAGCTGACTCAGAATTAGAACTGAGAGCTAAAACTATACAGAAGTAAGAATGTGGCAAAAAATAATTTGCATAGAAGGTTTGAACTTCTAGCAAAAAGTGTAAGTTTTCTATAGATAAGGGAGTATATTCTCTTTCCATCTGGAGAGTGGATCAATATTCATGTTTAATCAATACACTAGATTGTTATGCCTTATTAAAAGTAAGTTCTTTTATGATTTAAAAATATCTGTCTTACTTCCTTTCTGTGTCTGAAATAGTGTTGCATTTATATTGTTTGTCTGTCTTAGAATTCTTAGAAACATCACCAGCCAATCTCGATTTAGAGGATATAGAAGATCTCTTCTCTTTGGCACAGTATTACTGTAGCAAAACTCCAGCTTCTTTCAGGAAGGTAATAACAGTTATTTTGAAATTCTCTTCTATTTGGTGTATGTTTAAGCTCCTGCTGACAGTAACTGTGAATATTTCATTGTGATATTTTAATAACTTTTTCATGTTGTTCCTCTAGTGATATTCTACTGTTAGGATCTTTGAAAAACAGGGAAGTTAAGTAAAACACATTAGAGAGAAGCTTCTCTGAAACATTCTCACTTCATGACTGATAACCTCATTTTCCAAATGAGGTTCTTGTAAAAACTGATGAAGCTAAGCTTCATATTGACACAGTTGCATTGTAGTACACTGCACAGCAGTCCTAACTGTACTTGCAATAGCAAAGAGGAAAAGGTCACTTGCTAGAGATAAATCTGTTATCACCTGCACTGTTTTTTCAGTTCTTTCTTACTCATGATATCTGACTTAGTGAGTGAATGAAATAAAAGCATTTGATAGCTATTGCCTTTGGCTTGTAGGTACTTTCTCCAATGTGTGTAGACAGGTATGGGAGGTTTTTTGGGGGGAAAAAACAAGACAAACAACCAAAAAACAGATAGCACAGGCGCTGCATCACGTAGGCGTTGTCAAAGTGGTGAACAAGCATGTTTGTAATGGAAGTGCAGACCTTGCTGTGATTTTCAGAAAGGATTTCAGTTGATTGAAAGTTTCACTACTACGTGGACAGGATATGCATGTGTGGAACTGAATAGTTGTGACTTAGTGGATATAGTTTTATTTTAAACTTTCACATCTAAAGACAATTACTTCAGTTATCTTTTTTTTCCTTGCCTTATTAGGACAACCACAGTCTTTTTGGCAGCAGCTTGCTCGGCCTCAAAGATGATGACACAGACTTGAGCCAGGCTCTCTGTCTAGCAGTTTCTGTGTCCGAGATTCTGCAAGCAAATCAGCAACAAGGAGTCAGTATACTGAATTAACCTTCCCCCCCAATTTTATAGAAAAGAATCAACCCCTAACCAATACTTTTAAATGCTAACAGCACAAATGAGTATTTGCTGTTTCAGGAAAAATATTTTTGTCTTGAAGTTTTCTCCCTTGTAAATGATCTGCTGTCTTCAGTGCATTTGTGCTGTAGGAAGGAGCATAGGGGAGCTTAAGACAGCTGATTTGAATTTGTGGAGTGTGAGCTTAAAGTAGTATCTCACTAATTTGAATTCTTTTCCAAATGTAGCTACTGTAGAGGAGTTTAAAATCCACTACTCAGTACCTTGGAGAAGAATGTTGTTAAGGAATATCTGTCTTTTGTCAATTAAAGGTTTAAACGAAAAAAAGAAAATTGATTAAACCATTTCAGTAGCAGTTAATTGCAGACATAGATGCAGGGAGTTCACTAGAAGAATTTAAGACCAGTATATGATCATAATGTGTTTAGATTACAGTGTTTCTTATTAACTTATGAATTTTTGTAGCAGTTTCCAGTTTTGTCATGCATAGTTTGTTTGGGTTTTTTCCTTGTCCAAAAAAGGTTAAGCATCTGTTTATATCCTGTTCAAGTTGATGGGATATAAAGCTGTCCTTATGTGCTGTGCTGATTAGTAGTGGACTCGTGGTTTGTCTCATACCCACTATATTTCCTCTCAGTAGAAATTACCTAATTGTACTTGGCTGATCCTTTCCCATGCACAAGCCAATGTGTTCAAGGAGAGCTGCTACTGGAATACTATTGGTGTCTGGTAACTGTAGCCAAAGTTCAGATTAATCAAATAAAGTAAGATATTTTAATAACTCATAGCCCCTTCGAGCAGTTCCTGTAGTACTGGAATTACTATTAGAATGTAATTGAATTCTGTAAATGATTTTGCAATTTTTAAATTTTTAAATTTCTCTTTCAGGAAGGAGTAAGATTCTTTGTGGTGGATTGCCGTCCTGCAGAGCAATACAATGCTGGGCATTTATCAACAGCATTTCATTTAGACTCAGATTTGGTTTGTATGCTTTTTGTTTCTTCACTGGTATTTGAATCCTAAGTGAGATAGAGGGGGAGAGAAATGTCTGCCTTGAAAAATAAAGTATCTTTAGTTTAGGCTCTAGTCTGTGGACTGCACTGTCTACCTATGTGATGGTAAGCTTTCAAAATTTACCTTCTCTAAAGGACATGGTAGAACCATAATTTTGCCAAGAAGTTTAGTCCTTAACGATGTTAGAATTTGGGATTCCAGACTTCCTGTTCTTAGGTTAGGACTGGAAACCCGTGCAGACTAAAGTCTATACATTGCTTGGAGGAGAAGTCTCTTTTTAGCTTCCCAATTTCCAGTGAAAGGTGTAATTAATTTTAAAAAATGGCATGGGTTTTTTTGGCTCTTTTTTTGCCTTAGCCTATCTAACTACAATCTGCTTGTAAGGAGCATATGTCTTGAAAAGGATTCGGTTGCTGCTTTAAAATTCTTGCAGTACAATATGGAAGTGCATTAATTTTTGGGACTGAGGTGTGCTGTGGATGAATAACTTCAATAAAGATTTTGTAATTTCTATTTGATTATGAATTCCTAACTAAACATTCAGTTGTATTTTTCTCTGTCCCTTTTCCTCAAAATCACTTCTTTTTCAGCAGTGTATTCATCACTTCTAGATAAGCCTTCAACTATTTTACTTTAAGCACTCTGTGGAAGGTGTATGGAATGATTTTAATGTATATACACCATAAAAAACTTTTATACCTTAGTTAAATTCGGTCCTGCATCTCTTTTCCTCTCTAATTAAAATGATGCATTATTCATTATTATATGCACAAATATAATTACAGAGGAGAGAAAAGGAAGCTGAGGGACAACCTTAGTGCTTTCTATAACTGTCTGAAGGAGGTTGTAGCAAGATGGGTGTCAGTCTCTTCTCCCAAGTAAAAAGCAGTAGGAGAAGAGAAAGTGGCTTCATGTTGCAGCAGGGGAGGTTTAGGTTGGGTTTTAGGAAAAATTTCTTCACCAAAAGGATTGTCAAGCATTGGAACAGGCTGCCCAGGGAAGGGCTTGAGTCACCATCCCTGGAGGTATTTATTGCTTGTAGACATGGCACTTGAGTCACCATCCCTGGAGATATTTATTGCTTGTAGACATGGCACTTGAGTCACCATCCCTGGAGGTATTTATTGCTTGTAGACATGGCACTTGGGGATATGGCTTAGTAGTGGAGAGCTGGCAGTGTGAAGTTTGTGGTTGGACTCGATGACAAGGGTCTTTTCCGACCTAAATGATTCTTTGATGTAGTGTGGCTTTTAACCTAGATCGAAAATAATTTAGGAAAAAGCTTTCCCTGTGTTATATGGGTGTTCATTAATTGAATGTCATATTCAATGAAGCATTATTAATTATTAAGTTCTACAAAGAGCTGATGGTATATGAAAAAGAACGCCATGAAAACAAGTCTTAAATTAGATGTGATTAGTTCATATGTATTTAAGTTGTGTATTGGAATTAACTTCTGCAGCATGTGTCAGTTGGTATGATTAGGGTCCTTCGTGAGCCAGGGGTCCTCTATTATTTAATGCCTTCAAAAATAAACTAACAAATGTTAGCTGCATTTCTTTCCTGGGGAGAGCAAGTGGGGTGAGGAAGTAAAGGACCGTTCACAGTGTTCTTTATGTAACATGAGGTCTCAGTGAGGTTCCGTGTGTGTGTGTGTGTGACTTGTACAGTGCTGATGTTGCCTTGTTTATGCTCAACAAATTATAACCATTCTCAAAGTCTGTGTCTTTTCACAGCTTGTGTTACAATATGTTGGTGTCAAACAGCGTTTTTTGTTTGTTTGTTCCACAGATGCTTCAAAACCCATCAGAATTTGCACAGTCTGTAAAATCCCTGTTAGAAGCACAAAAACAATCTATTGAGTCTGGCTCCATAGCTGGTGGGGAACATCTCTGCTTCATGGGAAGTGGCAGGGAAGAAGAAGATATGTATATGAACATGGTGTTAGCACATTTCTTACAGGTACAATTAAATTGCCATTGATTTAACAGTTGAAATAAATTGTGTCTGCATGCGTCATTGATGGTAAAATGGTAAAACCATGGATAAATGGTAAAACATTTTCCCTTTAAAATCTTAACTGTTTTCTACATTACTTGTGTTTACAGTTTTTAGTAAACAAACTAACCCATGTTTCATTACCATACTCTCCAAACTTAGTCCACAGGTTTTTGCTCTGATCAGAATTGCCTTTTCTGTTGCAGAAAAATAAGGAGTATGTAAGCATTGCCAAAGGAGGCTTTATGGGTAAGCTTATTAATAATGAACTTTGGCTTGAAAAATCTTGAAATCTTAACACTGTTGGTATTTTTATGAGGCTTTTGCTAAAACCATCTAAATTACTAGCAATTAGGTCTCATTTGTTAGGTTTTTGTTTTGTGTAAGTAAACACTGTGCACTTGCATGTTTGTGGTTAACCCTTATGTCTAACCCAAATTTCTGAGTGAAAAATTAATGCAGGAATTGGGGAATTTCCCTCTTTCTTTCAACTAATCATTCTTGATGTTTTAGCTCCTGTAGATTGCAGATTCATATGAAGAGGCAACTTCATAATTACTATTAACTGCTGTTATGATTTCTTAAATCAGTGGTTCATAATTCTGTAGTTGATGTTGCTGGAAACAATCAGGCTCTACAACAGTGGAGAGATCTGTGCTACAATATGTGTATAGAGACATTATTAATCAATATGTGCAGTCTTGTAAGAGCTTTCTTCAAATCAAAGCAGTGATTTATTTTTAATTGCTGCTGTATTTTAACTAAGATTGTATTAGATTAGATTGTGGTAGATTAATAGGCGTTAGATAATTAGGTTCTCTTAATGCCTTCATACTACTGAAAGAAAAGCCAGGGATTATTATAGTGATATTTGAATTTATCTGTTTTATTAAATCCTGGGGAAAAAATTGTTACTGATTAGTCTTGGGAATATACAATATTTTCATCAGCAGACTGTCCAGTGTAATTCTGAATGTTCTTTAATGGCCTTTTAACAGCCCTCCAGCAGCACTTAGCAGATATCAATGTGGAAGGACCAGAAAATGGATATGGCCACTGGATTGCTAGTACCTCAGGCTCAAGAAATAGCATAAACTCTGTTGATGTAAGTGAATTTTAAGCACAAGTGTTACAGTGGGATGGGACCCCTAGGTGTACTGAATTTTTTTCTTTATATTCTTCAGTCTGTTCTGTAAAATGGATTACTGCAAGTCATGATGGTTTTCACTTGTGTGGTCACTGTCTAGTCAGAGGTGACCTAAACATTTTTATCCTCTTGAAGGGAAGAGCTTGTAGATAAGAACTTGTAGTCATTCACCAGCAGAATACATGTACTAGACAGCTCTTTTCCTGGCTCTTACTCGCTCTGGGAATAAATTATTATAAAGTAGCATACAGTTTCATGGCAAAACTCAAAACTGTATCTTTTTTACAGCTGATATATTATGAGTAGGATTTGGCTTTTAATTTGGATGCAATGTATCCTTAATAGGACTGCTTTGTCTTGAAGTTCATAGCAGAGTGCTCAGAAATAGTTTGTCAAGCTTTCTTTATGGGATCATATTTTCCTCAGTCACATATCATTGCTGTTATTTGATAGAGCTCTAAAGAAATACTCAGTTCTGTAATTAATGTTCTACTAAGTATCAAGAAGTAAACTACATTTTTGTAGTGTTTCCTTTCTTAACAAATTCTTTGGGATGAAATAACATATTTTTATATGATTAATCCTGAGAGGAGTTACTTTTACAGGGTGATTCTCCTAATGGTTCAGGTGACGGAAAAGGAGTGAAGTCCCTAGTGAATAAAATGACGGTTGCTTTGAAGACTAAATCTGTGAATGTGAAAGAGAAAGTTATCAGTTTTATTGAAAATACATCTACTCCAGTGGACAGGTGTGTCATTTGTATCTCACTGTGCATTAGCTGGGATCAATGACTTCCTATTTCATGTGTCTATTTTTTAAGTGTGAAAACTGGGCTAATTAGGAAAAAGTTGTCTTCCATATATTCAGTTTTTAAATTTTCTGCCCTTGTCCTCCTCACAGTTTTATCATGACCCAGTGAGCCTACTGTGCTGCATTAGTATTGCAAGGCCAGTGTAGGTCTCTGTTGCTTGGAATGTTTATCTAGAATTTGTCACTGCATGGTTAATTTCTTCTTATGTGTCAGTTTTGTGATCAGTCTGAAAGTGAACAATGATTTCACTTTTATTTCAGTTCCTCCCCAAACTGACTCTAATAAAATGGATGCATGACAGCAGGATTCTGGATGGGGTTTTTTGGTTGGTTTTGTTCTGTTTTGGTTTTTTTACTGCTATATCTTGTCAAATTGAGTTTAACTCTTCTAAAGATACTGATTTTTTCAAATCCTGATGTAAAGCTGGTTTTCAAACCCAGAATTCACCCATTTGTTTTTTGTTTCTTCAAGTACAACTAGAAACAAAAATGTGCAAGTACATTGAAGAACACTTTCAAATTTGGAAGTCATCATTCCAAATACTTAACTAAATACAGGAATAACATCTTTCGTCTGTCAGAGCTTTAAATGAAAAGCCTGTTGTAGTTCTTTGAATTCCAGCCTTTGAAGTTATATGTTGAATACCAAGACATTAGTATTCAAGAATCTCAGAGACCTAGCATTTGTTTGATAGCAGGTTTTAAAATACATGCCAAATGAAGAGTAGTTTTTAATAGTCTTCTACCTCAGATAATTCATGCTTTTTGTGTTGGAAACTGTTTCTTTAAATTAGTATTATTATTATTTTTATTTCACAATTAGAGGCAAAAAATTCTTAAATAACATTTATTAGTACCTTTTGCTGTTTGAAGAATTAAACTGAATGAATGTGAAGATTTAAACTGAAAGAGGGTAGATTTAGATTAGATATTAGGAAGAAATTCTTTGCTGTGAGGGTGGTGAGGCACTGGCAGAGGTTGCCCAGGGAAGCTGTGGATGCCCCACCCCGGCAATGCTCAAGGCCACACTTCATGGAACTTTAAGCAGTATGATCTGGTGTGAGGTGTCCCTGTGCATGGCAGGGGGTGGAACAAGATGGTCTTTAGGGTCCCTTCCAACCCAAGCCATTCTGTGAAATCAAGTAATGCTTACATGTAAGCCATAGGTAGCATGGGAAACGCACCTCTTAGTAGATTTTTTTGCAAATACTTCTTTACCTCCACCATACTTCTTTATGTCCACCTTGAAATAAAAGATTCTTATTTCCAAGCATCCTTCTTGAAGAAGATACATTGCCAATGTAGAGAATTTCAGCTATTTATCTAGGTTTTTCCTTTACTTTTTTTTAATTCTTTTGTTCTGTCCTCTGCCCCAATGTACTGTAGAATACCTTTCAATCTTTCCTGGCCAGACAGAGCAAGCCTGGAGCGGTAAGCTTGATAATTAAGCAGTCTGACTAAAACCACCTTTCTTGTATTTAGCATGGCATCACAATGTTTGTAAGCATTGGTTACACTGACAAGATTGCTTGCATATTTTGATATTAATTTAATGTTTTGGAATATATTAAAACTATTGCTTTTTACAAGCACTGGTCAAGAGATTAAAGAAAGAAAAAAGAATGTATTGCCAGTACTTTCTTCTCTTAATTTCTGCTTTGTTATTTCTGTTCTCTTCCTTGCTATTGCTTTTTATGGATTTTTTTTTTACTTGTCATTCCCTTTATATTTTATTAGTAACCTGTACTAGTAGAAGACACCAGGAGCAATTATTGAACAAATTAGGGCTTAAGGTTTTAACAAGAGAGACTACAAGTACGAAAAGTAAACTGTTCATAAAACATCATCAGAACTTAGATACGACAGGGAACCCATATGGAAATTCTGTCTGGAAGTCTCAAATTTTTATGCTTCTTATCACATGGTGATAGAATATGCTGATAGAGACAGACATGCTCATTACTGGGAGAAAAAAATTATAATAAGTAAATATGCTTTGCAATTCTACCTCATCTTGTTCGCATAACTACTGCATTTCATGCAAATGTGGAGGCCCTTCACATTTGTCTCACATACGTTGTCTCATAATTATTTCAGAAATAAAAATTGTGAATTGAGTTTATGTAAAATTACTTACGATAATTGAAGAGCAGCTCATGCATAATCACTTTGGAACTTTGGTTATACTTTAGGAGTTCTGTAGCTTTTGATCCTCATACACTGAAAAGCATGAAGATTAATGCTGGAGGAATTATGGAAAATTTTAAAACTGGGTTTTCCAGGATTTTTGGCTAATTTTTCTTGCAAGTAGTTTGCACATAATTTGAGCTGGGATTCACCCAAAAGCATCACAGAAAGGTGTTATTTGTGAGCAAAATCAGTAGTAATGTTAACTAGTATTCTATAAAAGAAGAACAATGGGAATTGCCCAATAGCACACAAAATGTTTTGTTTATTTAGAAATACTAAAGATCGTGGGGATTGTACCCCGCATTTTGTTGGTCTGTTTCTAGAATGTGGTAAGAAGTTGTTAAAATACCAAATTAAATATACGGTGACTCTTTGATAACTCAAAGATGCATGAATCTGTATTTGTAACCAAGAAGTTTTGATATATTGAGATTTTACTTTGGTTATTTTACTTATTTCTTTCACTTCTATTGTGTATCTTCTTTCATTGGGTAGATGCAATAATATATTAGCTCACACTATATATCCCTAGAGTATTTTCTTTAAATTACAGTTTTTAAAAAACTAGAATGGCATTTTTTTTCTGCATCCATTCAATTAGATCTACTTCGTGTTTATTACCAGGATATTTCATTTGGCAGGTCTGCCACCAAAGGACATTGCATTCAATTTGTAACCATGTTATGATGGTCTTCCATGTAAACAGGTTAAAGGGAATAAATCTCTAGTTTAAGATGTTACCAGGCTTTTATAAAGTAGCCTTTTACTCTCTTGTTTACTCTCGTCTTGACTAACTTCAGTTGATAAATACCAGTGAGATCTGCTCTTAGATCTTCTCTGTATAGTTCAATTTGACATTATTTAAATGTGCTGATTCTTACTCAATTGGTTATGTATTACTTAAGCATATTTACAAAAGCCTCCATATAGAAGCACTGCCCTCTTGAATTGTCAGTGTCATTGATGCTTATTGTCTTAAACGCTAATGAGCATGTTATTGTATGTTTATTTTTGTGCCATTGTAGACTGCATTTCTGTTTGGTTGGGTTTTTTAACTTTTCCTTATTTTGTTCATATTAGTAAATTTTACCCATAGAAAATGTTGTTTTCTTTTCTAACTTCTAATTCTACTTTCAGGTATTCATAAGTAATAGCATTAATTTACTTGTTACTAACTACTTCTTTGTCCAGCTTGATTCTACAGTAGCATGTAAACTGGAGTTTGTGAATATACTTAAAACAGGATCCAAGGCTTAGAGTTGGTAGGAAAGATAAAAGTATGGGGAAGGAGGTTATTGAACTGGAAGAAAAGGACAGGCAAATTTCAGGTTTTGTTTGGGTTTTTTAAAACTACTAATTGTTGCCAGTTCTAAAGGCTAAAATCATGACCTGTTTATTTTTTTCAGAAATTGCCTGTTTTATGGCTTTCTGAACTTTTAGAGTTTTCTCATATTTTTCAGGTATTCCCACCAGTTGAAGGCAAGAGATTTTAATTCAGCTGTGACCATGTAATCACAGCATTCTGAGCTGGAGCTTTAAAATATCTCCAGATTTGCAGTCTTACTGTCGCATCTTAAGACTCAGTTGTGTGTGTTTGTGTCATTTAATCTGATCTATAGAAACAATTTAAATGTGATTTTTTTTTTTACATCAATATCACAATGGTGCTGGGATTGTAGCCGTAAAAATTCTTTGACCAAATATTTCAAGATTTGACTGGAGCTGGAAGTAATGAACCAGAAGTCAGGGTTTACACTATAGTGGATGGTTTGTAATAACTCCACTTAGTTGTTCTTAAGCCATTTTGTTATCTTTCGTGGAATTAACCAGAAAAATTAACTGCCAGACATGTCAATTAATAGTCTTTGTTTTTTTCTTCATCTAAATTTGTCATCCTCGTGGAGTTGCCCTGACTGTCCATATATGTTCTAGTTTCATGCTAGAAACTTAGCATGTTGTCAGTTTTCAGGTCTCTGATATATGTTATCATTTGAGATGGTGAGCAGAAGTTGGGGTTTCTTTTAAACAAAATAGCATTTCTTTTCACTTTTTGTTACAACAGTCAGCCTCACAAAGTAAGTGAACTATGTGTTTTCGCTAACCAGGTTGCTTGATCGGTCACACATCTTCCTTGCAAGCAGCTTCATGAAATTCTCTTGTCCTTCTCTGTTGCACAGCTGTGTTTGCATTTTGCTAATACATTACTGTAGAACTCAGGACTATCAGTTTGAAAGTTACTTTTCTTCTCCCATCCCTCTTCCTCTCCTGCCCTTTTCATTGCCAACAGACATGTCAGCAGCAGTGACAGAGTAGGAAAACCCTACCGTGGTGTGAAGCCGGTATTCAGCATTGGAGATGAAGAAGAATACGATACTGGTACAGTAGAAGATTTTCCTCTTACCTAGATTAGCTTATTTAGACAAAATTAGTAAATTGGACTAAATCATAAGAGTGTATCTTACATCTTTGTCTTGCAGTATGATATTTGTCTATTACCATTGATCATGTATGTTATGGTGGTGCCTAGGACCAACCCTGTTCAAATACATAGTAGCAGACTAAATTAAAAATTATTTGTGGTAGGCACCAGCCAACAGGAAGAAATGGTAATAAATGGGTTTAGTGGATCTTTTGTCTTCACTTATTATTTCTGTAGTAAAGATCTTTTTCTACACTGATCTTCTACATGTAAACTGGCAATTGTGCCTTTATTGCTCATGGCAGTAAGCAAAATGTAAAGGACTGATGGCCAATGTATCTCAGTTTAAATGTCTGTATTGTCAGTTAGTATAATGATCTGGATTTCTGAAATTTAGTTAGAGCTAGACTTTAAATGGCTAATGTGTGCACACCTCTCCAGTATTTTAGACTTTGCTTTTCAGCATTGAATCGGTTAATAATTGATTCATTTGTTGATATATATGCAGACTGCTGTTGGAAAAGAACATGCAATTTTTATTTAATTTTTTTATCTAGTCGAAAAACTACAGGCAAAACTGGAACACCACACATTTCATAAAGGTTTGTTGGGAGTTTTTTTTGAGACCAGTTCTAACATTAGAATGATGCAGACCTACTGCTGCCCTAGTTTTGCTCTGGTAGTTTTAGCCCATGCCCAGTCACCATCTCACAAATAACTCCCCTGTGGCCAAAAGGCATATTTGGGTTCTGTGGGAGAAGCAAGTAACTAGTCCAAGAATCTTTGACATGCAAAAGAAGCAATTTAGGAAGATTAATGAGAGTCACAGGTTTAAATAAGATTGATGACAAACGGTTGACCATCATCTGCTATAAAAATTGTGAAGGAGTAAAGTGAAATTGTCAGAAAGAAGCTTTAATGCTAACAAGATATTTCTCCAAATGCCATGTAATTAAGTTTGCACAGTTCTTTGAGCATCCATAGCAGTGTTTGGCAGAGTCTGTATAGTTTCAGAAAACCAGCTCCTCAAAGACAGATTGTCTAGAACATGTTTTCAGTAATGGTTGTGTGCTAAGTTCTATTTATATTTGCTTTTAAAAGCACTATTACCCTTGGTAAGTAAGCAGAATCGGTGCAATTTGAATTAGCAGAGCCAGCACATATGAAGTGGAACATATATTATCTTGATACAGAAGAATGCAAAAAGTGACCCTTTTTCTATACAATTGTTTTTGTGAAGTGTTAGTGTTAGGGGTCTTTCTGTAATTAATAATTGCAGTCAGCCGTAATAATTGCAGACTGCTCTAGGTGGATCTGCTTGGGGGGGTGGGCATTGAACCAGGTGACCTCCAGACACCCCTTCTGTCCTCAGCCATTCTGTGATTCTGTGACATGAGGTTGGTTTATTGTTCCACTTCCTTCAATTTTGTAATGTATTTTTTCAGTGAAAAACTTTTCAAAAGTGTTTTTCAAATTCTGAGTTGTGTTGAAATAAATAGTTTAACAAAATATAGGAAACTGGCTTAGAAAAAGGCTCTTTAAAGAGCTGTCCTGAGTTATTTCTGGGAGGAAGTTGTACGGAGTTAATATATTTCATTGTTTTAGATAACTAGATTGTTTAAATTCTTCTAATGTAGCACCAAAATTACTATGTAAACATAATCACCATATTTAGACATAAAAGCAGTATTTTGCAACTAAGTGATAACACTTGCAGGAGTTTTGGGTGTTTCACAGAGGTCTGTGCTGAAAATTTTGAATATGTTCTTAAATGTTATTAGAAAAGGATGTGATGCCAAAGACAACAATTTTTGCTACTGAGCCAAGGTTATTCCAGTCATTAAGGACAGACTGAGTCTTTTGCTAGTCTGAATGACTGGGCAATAAAATGGCACATGAAATTCAGTATGAATTAATGTAAGGCAAGAAAGACATGAAAAAAACCCCAACCACTTCTAGTTTCAGATCCAAAGTGGTAGAGGGATTTGGCAGTGTCCGGGAGCAGTGGGTTTATAATAAGTGCTCGTTAGCAGTCAGGAAAACAAATCAAATGCTTGCAAATCTATGGTTCACCCACATACTGAATATTGTGTCTTCTGCCTTCAGTGTCAGAAACAATGTTTCAACAGGAGAAGGTTCGGTGAGGAGGGGTGTGAAAGGATTTTCACAACAGGCACAACTGAGTTTTAGAAGTCTTGTTATGTGAAATAGGCATTTTAAGGAAAAGTGATCCACAAAATTAATGCCCAGTCTTGAAAGGGATCAATAGGTGTTCATTTCTTCTTGTACAAGAAACTCGAAGTGACAAGAAGAGACTCTTCTGGACTGTAGTTGGCTTTGTTTTAGTACTCCTTGCCAAAAGATATTGGTGTTTTAGATGCAAAAGATTTATATGGCTTCAAGGAAACTCTGGGCAAGTGAAATGAAAGAAATCCGTGAAACTTTACTGAATGGACAAATCGGACCAACCTAAGATATCCCCCAAGCTAAAAATAGTTGTTTGCTGAGAGAAAATTAAGAGAGAAATATCAGATATGCCTGCCTTTTTCTTTCTTCCCTCAATAATTCTGTATGGTTAGGTAGACCTTGCTTTGAAGCAGTGTAGCTACAGCGGGCTTAAGCAAATTGAAAAGTTGTCGGATGGTGTGTGAAAATACTTCCTCTTTCTTTGTTTAAATGTTTGTACCCCCTCCCTTCAAAACAGATGAAATTGATAGCTCCTCAATGTCGGATGATGATCGAAAAGAGGTCGTCAACATCCAAACGTGGATAAATAAACCTGATGTGAAGTATAACTTTCCATGTAATGAAGTAAAAGAAAATGGACATATGTTTCCCAGGTACTGAAATTAATCCTAAGTTTAATGAAAATATCTGTCTTGATAATACTTCTTTTTTTAAAGTGTTGGTCACTTAACTTACCCTTTATATTAAACTAGGAAATGAAAGTGTGAAACAACGTAGAACAAAATGTTACTGTATTTGCATTCTTGTATCTGCTGTGTCATAGAATGGTAATTACATGTAAAACCTGGTGTGAAGTTTTGCTTTGAAGAACAAGATAGTAAGAAAAATATTTTCAGTATTCATAGGCTTATTTGCAAGACAAGGTAGACCCAAGTATTTGTGGCTCCACTTCTTCCTTATTTACCTGTCTGTGTGTCTTGTACTTCACACCCATCTTGCCCCCAAGATTCAGTGGCCTTGCTAATCCTGCAAGAGCAGAACATGATGCTTGTTGTATTTTGACTTCCCCAAAGAGTACACATCCTTTTGAATCTGGACAACAGAAACCTGTGATGGGATTTCTCAATGCATCGTGATCTGTTCTTGTCTTTTATTACTATTTTCCCATTAGATTTATCATTTATGATATATGATTGTATGTAATCAGTCATAGTATGATTTCTCAAACTGAACTAAAACTCAGCCAGTGTGTTCCCACTGCTAGTTGAACATGCATTCCTTCCATGAAGAAGGCAAAAGTTTGTCCTGCACTTAGAGGGCAGATCAGTGAGTCAATGTTGGTGCTGGCACAGGGGTTGACAGTCATGGAGTGCCATCACATCCTTCTAACTTAGTTTGGTGCCTCATGTGTAGAGTTGCCCCTCTGTAGGTGGAGGGATGGGATTGGGGTGTGATTGAAGGGGGAGGGAGGCTGGAGGCACTTCCCATGCTTTGTGCATGGCCTGACACATTACTGGTGGCTGTGATCTTTGCTGATAGAGCAGAGGCTGTTGCTTTGAGGTGACCATGTGAACTGCCCACTCTGGGTTTGTATGCTGGGGGCGGGGGGGGTGTCATGCTTGTTTTCAGAAATGCCTATGCTACAGTACTCAAGGAAAATCTGAAGTATTTTGTAGAGCTTTCTTAAGTAGATATTACGAAAGTATTAAAATTATTTCTTATATTTGGTAACTATTATCTAGCTCTCTCCATGTAATTTATTCATAGGATTTAACTTTTGAAATAGCTGATATTTATTTCATTAACAAAATTAATTTGTATTTTTCCTTCAAGTCATCTCCTAGTAACAGCAACTCATATGTACTGTTTGAGGGAGATTCCATCACGAAAGGGACTGGCTTACATACAGTCTCGACAGGCGCTCAACTCCGTAGTCAAAATCACATCCAAGAAGAAACACCCAGAACTGATCACCTTTAAATATGGAAATAGCAATACTTCAGGCATAGAAATTCTGGCAGTTGAAAGGTAAGCTATCTCTGTAGCAGAGGTGTAAGTGGTAATGATACTGGAATGCTGTCAACTGGAAATCAGGAATTTTCTGTAATTCCCAGAATTGTGTTCAAAAGTGGTAGTTATTATTTAGGAATACATAATTCAGATGTAAACTAAAAAAAAAAAAAAGATCTGCTGGTGAAACGAGGAGTGTGTACAAGACCCAGAAGAGAGGAGCTGCAACTATAGTTGTTGGGGACGGGATGTGTGCAAGTGTTTTCTTTTTGTAATATGTCTTAAATGAAAATGAAGTAGACAGCTACCTGCAGCTAAAATATCGATTTGTGAAGAGTAGAATTTAAGGGTATGGTCATTCTGTAGTATAAATTATTTTTTTTTTACATCTGACTCTTTCTGTGCATTGTACAAAGAGTCCAGAAGGCTAAGCTCAAAATTCTGATTCCCTGAAACCTGATTCCTGGAAGTTAGGTGCTGCCATGCTCAGCATTTGCATGCTTAAGACGGAGGAAGGGGTCAGATGGAGTGGTATATCAGCTTTTTTCTGCTGGTGTGGCCTGCTGTTCCTTGGCACTGTTTTAGAAGGTTGCTGATACCAGCTGGATGTTTTCTCGTCGTCTTCCTTGGAGAGAACTGTGTACAGTGGACGCTCTGTTTTCACAAGAGGGGGGAGATGAGTTTCCTTCCTAATTAGGGACATTGTTCTATGCCTATTGGCTCCTTAGGTTTGTAGTAGGTCAAGAAAGATAAATTAAAATTTTGCAGAGAAAGTTGCTGCTTGTTGAATTATTTCATCACTACCTCGTGGACTGGAGTAGATTGATCTAGAGCTGTCTGTAGGAATTAGAAAAAAACACAAAATGAAAACCAAGCAACGACTGCTGTGCTTCAGTCAGACAGTACTATCTGTAGAGATCTTGAACTGCCTGACCTATCCCATTGACAATTTTCCTTTCCAAGATGGCCTGTGGCATACTCCTCAACAGTTCTAAGTTCATAAACAGAAAGTGTTTCATAGTATAATCAGGATTTAAATGTTATTTTCTTAGTATTTTTTAATTTTAGTACGTTCTTAGAGGAATAATCAAAAGAATTATGGAATTTATACTCAAAAATTTTATAGTGGATTAATGATGGCTTTCTCTAATTTTTTTAAGGTATTTGATTCCAAATGCAGGTGATGCTACCAAAGCCATAAAACAACAGATCATGAAAGTATTGGATGCCTTGGAGAGTTAATAACTAAAGACTTTGTAGAGAGCAGTTTATAAAGAAGAAGCAACCAAGATACTGTATGTGGACACAAGCTGACTGTTTCCCAACTGAATACTAACTTAAGAGAATTTTTCTGTTTGCTGATGGGAGTGCCTGAGTAGCAGGCTTAAGATAGGGTAAATTATTATCCATTTCTGAACAGGATTTTTGTTTTGGTTTTTTTATCTTATAATTTTTTTGTTTTGAAGAAGTGTTTATTATGAAGGTCAGTTTGTTTCATTTTAATGCAGCCTAAATGGGAGTGATCGGCATCTTCGCAAGAGCAGATGCAGTTGGGTTCACATTAAGTTTGTTAAAAGAATGAAGGACTGTGAGATAGAGAAGCAGTTGAAAACAGAAGCGTTTTTAAATTACTATCCCTTGCAAATAAAATGTCTCTATTGCCTACAGTCTAGAAATTTGATTTTGCCTACTGGGTAGTATCAAAGACTAATCCAAAATTTAGGTTTACGAGAAGAGCAGATACAAATCTTAAAAATACAGTTTTCTCATTAAAACTGTTAAGTCCAGTTTGGGCTGCAGATATATGGAAAAAATACAAGCAAAAATTAAGGTTTTTTAAAATTCTTACCAGCTACTAGGTTAAATAACTGGAATTGGTGGCAAGGGTTATTTTTAAATGCTGAAATTAACTGTCGTTTTTACTATAGGGTTGTGATTTTTTTTTAATTATGCAAAATTTTACATTTCATAGGTTGAGGTTGTTTCCCTTGTAAAGATGAGTGTGGGCATTTAAATGAATGTTTCATGACAGAATATGACAGTTAAAAACAAATTGCCTTGCTCCCCAGAAACAAAATATCTAAGACATTTAGATGTTTAAAACCCTTCTGTTCAGCACAGAAATGAGTACATGCTGACCAAAGGTGTGTTCAGCCAGAAGATGAATGCACACAAAAAAAAAAAGGAAAGAGATTCCAGTGCTGTGTACCTGTGATAAACGTATTCTTAACCAGTTGCCTTCGTTGATTCAAACATTTGTTTATATTGAGTAACAACTTCTAAATTAGTAAATATTTGGGAGATGGCAACTGTATGATTGTTTATCATAAGCTTTCTGCATGTTCAAGAACAGTTCTCTTGTTCAAAGCTCAGTACAGGAATGTTCTTATGGACAAGGCAGAGCTTCTTTGTAGACTGATGGGAAATCTTCAAAAACTGTGAAATAAAGATAACGGGGATTAGCTTTGCTGCATGACGTCTTCTGAGTATTTGAATCAAAGCCTATGATTTGGTACTTAATGAGAAGGTAAAATAAGTTAAACTGACCTTTATAAAAAACATTTATTCCAAGTTATTTTACTAGGAATCAAGCTAGGGCACCTTACTTCTGGAACTAATTACTTTTTTTTCTTCTTAGTATCTGAGTAAACACCAATAGAACTTGAACGGTTGAAGATATTTGCATGAAATTGCACCTGGGCCAATGCTCATGTATTTGTAGTTTTGCCCAGCAGCTGTTGTATTACATTTTCCTCTTCCTAATCCCTTCTGAAAATATCCTCAAGAGTCTCTGACTCTGTGCCTACTTCAACGAGATTTTTTCATGTAAAGATGTTTGTGCTACTGTTTATAAACTACCGTTGTAAATAAACCAGTACAATTTGAACATAACTTGTTCTGTCAGAAGACATTTAGTTGCATACTGTGTAAATTCTCTGAATCAATTAAAAGTTTTTCCTAAAGGTGTTTTGTAAATGGAAGTGAATTTGATCTTTGGAGTGGAAGAAGGAATGGATCATAGAGAGCTACTGCCACTGACTTCTTCATGTAAGTATTTCACAATTTAAGTTAATTTCAGTAAGAACTTTTGGGTGAGCCATAGTAAGCATTTACAGAAAGGTCAAAATGAATTAACAAATAATCAAGTTATGGGAAAGGTTTCTGCATAAATTCCAGACTTCTTAGCATCGTATCTTTATTATGAAAATGTTGACAGAATGATACAATACATATCTCCTAGTCAGGAGGGGAAAAAGAGAAAATGACACTCAGTTGTTAAAGAGGTGTATTTGAGTATTAAATATGGCACATGGCTAATGTGTGCTTCGCTGTAAGGACAGCAAATACAGCAGACCTTTGAGATCTACAACAAGTAAAGCAACAGGAAGTCAGTTCTTAAATCTCTTCTGTGTAGAAACGTACAATCCAAGCCATTAAGAGGCTAATCTGTAAATTTTAAGGCAATATAAAGTTATCAACAGACATCCTATAAAGCTCAGCTCAAAGTACAAATAATTTCAATGGTGCTGGTGCCTCTCTACCCACAGTTTAAGGGCTACTTTTGCCTTATAGTGTACATACCTGTAGTTAGTATTTTTGTTACAAAACTTGTATTACTAAGCAGAAGTTCCTATTACAGTACCAGAGTGACCTTTTTTTAAAAAGAAAAATCAAAATAGTTTATATGCTACTTCCTGTCCCTTTCAGCTTCAAGGCTTTTTTTTTTTTTTTTTTAATTTGCCAGAGGTTTGTAGGGTCTTCTTTTATTCTGCATGCACTGCTGTCTATACTGTTGTCACCTTGTAATGTGACAGTTATTATGATACAGGAGTGATAGAAATGGGGACTGGAGTGGGAAAGAAAGTCTTGGAGTAAACTTCCCTGCCAACTGAAAGCTTTTACCTTTGTTTCATAGCGAGGGTTGGTGCTTCTGTGCTCACTGATGGCTCTTCACTTGTCTCACAAATTCTTTTAGATTCTGATTTGTATGAGAATTTGCAAAGAACTTTACATGTATTATCCACCAGAAATACTGTAGACTGCAGAGTTGCAATTTTTGTAATTGCTTTTCCCTGTTAGCCCTTACACATAGGTTTCACCTGTGATTGTATCCTTTCCTTCCAACTACATGTCAGTTGTAGTTTCAAAACTTCAGATACTGTCAAATTATGTTTTTCAAAAGAGGCATAGTCTACTGAATGTCTGAAAAGTTTCACTTTCGGGAAGGTGTCTTGGTTTGAAAGACAGGCGTCTGCTAAGGAAGACGGGAACCTTCCTTAGAGAATATGACCCCCCTTCCCTCCAAATTATTATAACTTTGGAATCAAGGGCTTTCAGGCAAAGATATGGGAAAAGGAATAACAGTTCTTTATTACTATCTATAACAAGGCAAACAATAACAACTATAGTAACAACAAACAAAACCAGTGGCAGATGTCCCTGGGCTGCCAGGCGCTTTCCCGTTTGGTGCAGTCACGGTCACAGCCAGCAGGGGCGCTGTTGGCTCCGGGCCAGGCAGGGCAGGTGCGATGACTCCTGCGCAGCTGCAGGTGGCGCTGTGGCGCGAGGTTAAGTCTGTCTTAGGAGGATAATGGCGGACGGGCTGGGCAGAGACAGCGCACAGATGGACGCAGCGGGGCACAGAGCTCAGAGCAAGGAGATGGAGTGGCAGGGCCAGCCCACCCGGGCCAGCCAAACAGACAAGGTGGCAGGAACTCCGCAGTTGTGGCAGGCGGGGTGCAGGGCGGCGGCAGCTGGGTCCCCTTTCACAGCTGGGAGGTATGCCCTCCAGGAGGGGAAAAGGGGGTTGGAATCCCATGCCCCTTTCCCAAACGGAAGCTCACCCACCATGTAGAGAAAAGCAGCACAGCCCGGGCTTTTTCCACAGTCGCAGAAAAAAAAGAGACAGCTTTTTTCACTGCTCTCTCCTCCAAAATCCAGCGAGTGATCGAGTGACTCCGTTATCAGTCCCCAGATCTCTCCTCCCCTTGCCACACCTGGCCAAAATATTTTGTTTCTTTTGTAAGACGAAATGGTCCTTAAGTATCTGATCGTTGGTTGCCCAACAACGGAATGCGGAAAAATTCCGCCCCCCCAATCTTCAACAAAAGGAAATGGGATGATACTATGTAACTTGTTCTACTGGGTGTACTTAGTGATTTCAGATACTTTTGTTTTGAGACTTGAAAAATACATTTTATCTCAGACACATGGGAAACTGGATTTTTGGCCCGTGCTTTGCATCTTGAAGGGATGATACTACTTCATTTTTTATTCTTGTTTTGTGTGAAGTGTGGAGACAGTTGTTCTTTGCACCTGGAGCCCTGCAAAATGTTTGGGTAAAAAAACATTTTAAAAATCTTATATGATTTTTCTACCACCATGGGCATGTGTAAAAAGGAGAGAGGCCTGCCAAAGAGTTGCTGCACTGTCCATCCTGCCATCCTTTGGCTTGGTCAGGCTGGGATAAGTGGTGTCCAAGTGCTCCAAGGGGCAGGGTGAACAGTTCTGTGGTTGAAGGGAGGTTTGTAACTGCTGCAAGCACTAATGGTTGTGCATTTTACAGTGGTTATGCACTTCCCATCCTTAATCTCTCTGCATGTTTCCTGAAAGGGAAGATGTATGTAAGATTGATCACCCTGGGTTACCCATTATCTTTGCCCACTCTGCCATCCTGTGCTTTCAGCTTACAGATACAGTCTTGTGTGAGAAGTACTGCCTCTATACAACACGAATCTGCAATTCTACAAACATGCTTCTAAAAAGCCCAAGGTTGGAAAATACGTACATGAGACAACAATGTTCTGTGCTGAGTAAAGGGGAGCACTTGGTGTTTAAAGCCAAGGAAGAGCAGCATGTTACTCAGTGTGCTAATTTCACAGAATTGTCAGTGTCAGACAGGACCTCTGGAGCTCATCTAGTCCAAGCCCCCTTCCAAGGCAGGGTCACCTAGAGCAGTTTATGCAGGAATGTGTCCAGGTGGGTTTGGAATATCTCCAGAGGGGGAGACTCCATGACCTCCCTGGGTAGCTGTTCCAGTGTTCTGCCCTCCTCAATGTAAGGAAGTTCCCCCTCATGTTGAGGTGGAACTTTTTGTGTTTGTGGCCATTGCTCCGTGTCCTGTCACTGGGCACCACTGGAAAGAGTCTGGCACCATCCACTTGACAAAAGCCTTTGAGATGTTTATGTGCACTAATGAGATCTCCTCTCAGTCTTCCCTTCTCCACTAAAAAGGCCCAGCTCCAGCAGTCTCTCCATATAACAGATATGCTCCAGACCCCAGATCATCTTTGTGGCCTCCACTGAACCCTCTCCAGTAGCTCCTTGTCTTTCTAGTACTGAAGAGCCCAGAACTGGACACTGCTCCACATCTGGAGCACTGTGGAGATGTTTGTACCTTAGGAGATGCTGGTTTTGTAAAGACAGACAGGGATGTCCCAGGTGAATGAGTTACCTGTAAACTGGTACAGCTCCCTTGGAATGAGCCCTTAGCAGACAAGGCTACCACGAGTTGTTGTGCAGGGCAGCGCCAAGAGGCTGTCGGCACAGCAGCTCTGTGGAGGACAGGGCAAAAAGGTTCTGGGCACAGCCGCTGTGCGAGCACCCGGAGCCTTGGGGTCTGCGCTGAACAGTTTCTGCCGGCGCTGAACGGGGGCCGAGGGAGCGCTGCCCGCTCCCTGCCACCCGCGCAGGGCGGGGGTGCCTCACCCCTACGCGCTGCCGCTCAGGGTCACAGCCGCAGCCAGGCTGCTTAAAAGCAGCGCAAGGGTGATTTTAAATAGAGCCCGGGCCCGCTGCCGGCGCTGAGGTCCCGGCAGCCCCCGCGGGCCGCGCCCCGCCCGGGTGGTGCCGGGAATGCGGGCGGCCGGCGGAGCCATGGCATGTGAGTGGGAGTTCCCTGTCCCTCTCTCCCTCGGTCCCGGCCTCCCACCCGGCCGGGAAAGGTTCCGCAGGGGCTGTGCCGCTTGTCCCCGGTGTGCCCAGCGCTGCTGTGGCCGGGAAAGGCCTCGGTCTTGGGCACTGGCAGAGCCTGTAGAGGGTGTGGAGTAGCACAGGGAAAAGGGAGCTGCCGTGGTGCTCCGCTGGGCGCAGACCGGGATACAGCGCTCGCCCTGCAGGGGTCAGCTCGTCACGAAATGTGAACAAACCGGGCGTGCTTCGCGTCCGGTGCTTAAAAACAAAACAAACAAAAAACCCAAAAACAAACAAACACCACCAAACCAAGCATATTTTGTATTGTAGCGGTACAAATGTGAACTATTATTTGACTCCGATACGTTTTAACCTGGTTGTGGCCTACATTGCTTTAGGCTGATCCTGAAAATTGCTTTTGGAGAATTTTTTGAGGCAGCTGGTCATGGCTGGGAGCATAGATCTCTCTCTACAGCACTGCTGCACGTTTTCTTTGCATTTCTGTTGCTTCCACATCTGAATGTTTGTGAACGAAACTGTGCCACAAGTACATCTGTGCTGTTGTTACTGAGCTTTAATTTTGCCCCTTAACAAACGCCAAACCTGGAGGCATATGGAAAATAACATTAATTAACTTAATTTATTAAATTTCCTAGTGTTTTAAACATTATGGGGCTTTCTCCTAGTAGATGGTGGGTTTTTTTTCTTTTTTTTTCTTTCATGCTGAAATGTAAATCTTTAAGTGCCCAGCTTCTCTGAACTAAAACACATTCCACAAATACTGGGAGGTTTCAGACAGATCCCTAGTGTGGTTATCTCGGTGGGTCTGGGAACAATGATTACATCTGATCAGAATACCCGATAAGCTTTATTTGCTCAACAGACCCAATAGTAAAAAAGTCTTTTGCATAAAGAGTGGTAAAGGGAGCAGTTAATCATTTGCTTAACCTCTAGACATTAGCTGCTTAGCTGCTAAAGCGAGAATTAAGTAGGAAAAAAGTTGTATCTCGACTGTTCCTGACCCGGTCTCATCTTCACTTGAATCAGCTCTTCCAGTTTCCCTGACTACTGGGACTGTGTTGTTTCCAGCTTTGTATTTTTCTTATCGTGATCTTTGACTGTATGATGGGGGAGTTTTCCAGACAGGAGAGATCCTATGAACCTGGGATACTTTTCTTTATAAAGCCCAAGAGGGTTTGTTTGTTTGTTTGTTTGTTTGTTTGTTTGTTTGTTTTAAAATAAACAGTTCTACCTGATCAGGATGTGTTTTCCTACAACCTGGGGTACTCAGAGATTCATGGAAGGAAGACAAAGGGGTGTGCACAAAACTTGGGTCCTTGGAGAGCCTGCAAATGTATATCCTGCTTAGCAGGTGTGGAAACTGTTGATAACACTTGCAGCTTGGCCAGAAAACAGATTGCTAAGAAATTATCAGGAAAGATGTCGACCTTTCTTGGTTTTTATAGGCATATTCCAGACTATTGAGGGATAAAAGCAAACAAGTCCTTTATTTGGTGCTTTTGGGATTATCCAGTCCTTTGGTGTGGTAGTGACATGGTTGGACACGCAGTGCTCATCAGGTGCCATGTGCAACAAGAAGATGGGCTCCCACAGTGTGCAGCAGCCTGGGAGGGTGAGGCTGGAGAACTGTGCTCTCCCTTTCTGTAACATGGCCCCTTCCTCATGAACATGGACTGGGTGTTGCTGGCACGTGAGCTCTGTGATCTGTGCCCTGAGCCAGGCGATGAGCATGCATGGTTCCCACTAGCAATCCTGGGTTTCAGTGCTCTCCCTGTGTTAAGAGACTGTTTCCAGAGTCATAGACAGAACAAAAAATGAGTTGGTAGTGGTCTGTGTATATGTTTATATATTAACTCATTTGTTTTCTTAAATGCTCATTACTGAATTCAAATTTGGAAGTTTCCCGGGGCAATTCTGCTGAATAATTTTTTTTTCTTTTCTGCCATCAGCCTTCCGCCTTGCTCTTATCCAGCTTCATGTATCAGCTGTTAAATCAGATAATCTCCAACGAGCCTGCAGACTGGTGAAAGAAGCAGCAGCAAAAGGAGCAAAACTTGTGGCTCTACCTGTGAGTAAAGATCATGGTCTACTTAGCTCTTATCCCTCAAACCCTTCAAAACTTCTTTCTAGTGTTATTAATGCATTTCATATTCCTCCTTCTCCCAGGATAGCTTAGATGCTGTATGAAGCTTCAAAGCAAAAATTAAAAAATCCCAGGTGTTGTATCTGGCAGCGCACTAAGAGGTGGGAGAACAAAAAGAGAAACAAAAGACAGGTTGACCTTTTCTGTAGTATAAGATTCTGATAAAGCTTTTCTGGTTTACATCCTAGGCAATTTCATTCTTGATATATTCTGAATTCATGTAAATGACACTGTAGTTTGAATCATTGCTGAAGAAGTGTAGAAAAAGGCGATTTTCAGCTAAAGAATGTTGATGTGAAGGTTAAAGACAGGTGCACAATAATTCTCTCTATTGATATAAGCATTCCAGATACATGAGAAACAAAATAGACTTAAGCCAGGTCATTTGTGGCTGAATTATTATTAAGACACATTTCTCTTGTGACTTCCACATGTGGAAACATAAATAGCTGCTTGAAATTATCAGTCACTTCTGATTTAATTTTTGTACTTCAGCCATGATTACTTTGCTGAATTTTCTCACAGATGGGTGTGCTGGCCAACAGGCTGGCTTTCCCAGTGCAGCTTTGGGCTTTTTTCCTCTCTTCCTGGGAGTACTTGTGTTACTTCTGTACCTTGTAGCATCTGACTCAGGAGTGCAAAGTTCATCTCTAGGTGAACTTTGGGTCTCAGTTCTACACACAGAATGTTTTCTCTCCTACTGTCATTGAGCAACCTTCCCAGCTCCTCTGTGCTTACATGGTTCTTTTGTGCAAATGTGACCATTCAATGTTCTGCCTGGGCCTCCTATGTAAAGATTACCCATTATTTGCTGGTTTCATCATGTGCACAAACATTGAATTTTACAAACTTAATTGGCTGAGATACTCACTTTGCCAACAATAATTTATGCTTCTGGAATACATGTTGTCAAACATGGGCAAGGTATTTCACGGACTTTTGGGAGATAAATTTTGTATTGGCATTAGGACATGGGCATGAAATATTCTCTTCCCTCGGTTTTATTTTTTTTTAGGTTTGTTGTTTGTTTTAATAACTTTATATAAAGAAAAGTAACTCACATTGAATATGTGAAGATGGAGGCAGCTGGCTTTGCTTTCACTTCTATTAAGTTGAGCTCAGATTTCAAGAGCCTTGGAAGCTCATTTTGACAGCCTGCAGAGACTTCCCTTTCTGCTGCTTCCATCTACAGATTGTGCTGTGGGTTAGCTGATACCTGGCTGGCCTAGTGCCCGTATATGGGAAAAAAAAATCCTTCCAGCTTGGGTTCAGTTTTTGCAGTTTGGCAGAACCTACTTCAGTTGTTAAGACATTTGTTTGAGCAGATAAAGCAGAAATGTTTATTGTGCTAGTCACAGCTTGATTTTTTTTTCTTCCTTTTTCTTTGCGGGGTGGGGGTGTGTTTATCAGACCTGATGAGCAAAGGGAACATGGAGGCAGATGTCTGGGCTGGGAGTAGTTGCTGCCACATGTTGATAGCCTATCTGTGGCCTCCAGCTGTGCTCCTTCAGGGGACAAAAAAGTGTTGAGTAGCATGTGTCAGGTCCTCACAGAGCTGACAAGTGTAATACAGAGTGAAAGTTCCTAATATCTTGGGCATGTCAAATACATTGGGCCACTTAGTTTAGTCATCTAAACTACTCTGTTAATCTGACTGTAAAGATTACATGCCTGGTTCTGAGGGATAGCAAATCTTTAACTAGGGCCTAAATGGAGGACACTGTTGAGTTGTGAGGAAATAGTATTTAAAGGATTGTTTTAGCAAAACAATAAGTAATTTTGAGAAATAGATGCAATTTTGCAGTTTTGTTTAATTTTGCAAATATTCATTTAAAAATTAAGAAATTATGGGCTGTGGATGAGCATGAGCATATCACAGTTTTCAGAGGGGTCTGTTGAGCTTATAACTTGTCAAATGATGTGGGTGGAACTTGGCTCCTCATTCTGATGTGAACATCCCTTGTGCTATTGCTAGGCCCAGAGCAATGAATGTGCTAGCCTTACAGCTTGCATGATAGTTCTAGTTCATGTTCTGTTTGGCATGCATTCTGCAAACACACCTGTTGTGTTTTCAACAATTGTTCAAGTCTCCTTGGCCTTCCTGACATTCTCTGATTTGCTTACTGGGCTCCTATAAACTGAAGTCCTGTAACTAAAGGTCGTTTGAGAACATTGTTAGAAAGGAATTTGAAAAGTCAGGTACATATCCTTGTAGTGGTGTTACTGGATTTTAGGTTGGTTATTTTCCATGTAATTTTAGGAATGCTTTAATTCTCCATATGGAACCCAGTACTTTAAGGAGTATGCAGAGAAGATCCCTGGTGAATCAACACAAAAGCTGTCAGAAGTTGCAAAGGAGTGCAGCATATATCTCATTGGAGGTAATTTACTCTTAGTGACCGTCACATTGGGGGAAAAATGGGCAATGTCAATTACTGCCATTATATCAAAATTACATAAATAATACAGTGGGGGAAATCTCTGTTCTCACCTTTACAAAGGATCCATTCCAGAAGAGGATGCTGGAAAGCTCTATAATACATGTACTGTCTTTGGGCCTGATGGTGCTATGTTGGCAAAGCATAGGAAGGTAAGATGGCAGAATATTGTTATGAAAAGTTTTCTCAGCAGTGTTGCACAAATTATTTAATCTGTAGTTAAAGGTGATATAAATTAGTAGAATCTTGCCTTAATAAGTTATGTACCATCACCCATGAAATTTCATGTAGCATGTATTTGGGGCATGTAAACACTACTTCAAAAAGTGGTCATAAATTTGTTCTGGATAAGAATGACAAAATACTAGAAGGTATAATTGTCTTTCCTCATATGCTGGGGAAACCATGATAAAGAGTAAAACCTGATCCCAGTCAGATGTCTCTGTACCTTGGCTTAAGTCTAAAACACAGTGCAACTTGAGTGGGATCAGGATTTTCCCTCAGCTTCCCAATGGATTTAGTCCCTTTCTTATAATAAATACTGTTCTTTACATGCTTTGTGCTATACATGTGATTAGTGCAGACATACAAAAAGTCCAAGTTCTACAGTTAAGCTTTCACTGCTGTTTGTGGTAGATGTTTGCTTAATGCCATCTTCCACTTCAACATTGTTTTATGCCTTCTGGAAAACTGCTTCCTATTTGTAACTCCAGAGATAGTTTCTGCTAATGGGACTGTGCACGCAGGGATCACTCCATGGGTGAGCAACTGCTTATTTCTTTCAAGGATAAGCCAAAAAGAGAATTGGCAAGGTTACTTGGAACAAATAACATGGTGCAAAATACCTCAGTGGTGCAGGTATTCATTTATTCTGTTTGCTGATTCTGCATTAGCTGTACTTATTAGATTACCTTCTGCAGTTGTGTTGCCTTGCAGCTGTCATAGCACACCAGCCTGCAAGACCAGGAGTTGTTTCTAGAATGTAGAACAGGCTTGTGCTGTGTTAAGGATGAACGAAGAATAAAATAAAGCCAGCTCTGTTGTTAGGAAGCTCCAGTCAGGAACAATGCCTTCTATTGCAAGGGTGGGATAAAAACTGCTGCAGGCCCTCAGAGGCATCTGCATAGCTGAAGTCATGGGTACTTTATGGCTTGGTGAAGGTATTTTCTGGAGAAGTTTTGCAGGAATGGGACTCAGATGTTAGAAACACATCATTAGATCAAGACATCTCACTATTTTGCTCATATTTGCAACTTTAGACATGTATATTTCTGTAAAGAAGAAAAATATTTTAAATCGTATTTGGGAGATCTAACAATCTTAAGCAATGTTTACTTTAGATCCTGACAAAAGAATAGTCTAGATAAAAGGAGAAAACACATGCCTGAAGAGGCTCAAATACCAAGCAGAGAAATTGTTATTGTTATTAATCATAGCATAATTGCAGGTTCATTTGTTTGACATTAATGTTCCTGGGAAGATCCAGTTCAAAGAGTCTGAAACACTGAGTCCAGGGAATAGTTTCTCCGTGTTTGACACACGTGAGTATAAGACAAACCCTCTCTTTAAGGAGCTCTACTACAGTAACACTACAGTCATTCTGGAGTTCTCTTCCCCCTCCTCCTTCCCAGTAGTGGATTTTTAGACTATCAGATTCATATTGGGCATTTGATAATCATGGTAAATATAGTTTAAGTTTGTTTCAAGTGTTTGGGTCACTTCTGAAACTTTTTAAAAGGCAATGTGGTTGCAAAAGGACAGAGGAGTAGAAAGGGTGGAAACATATATCACCCCACTTGCCTTAATTAAATAATGATCCTATTGATTTGTTAGAAGTGACTGTATTTTTATAGCAGTTACAGCTTGAAAATGGTTCTTATAAAACATGGCTTAGAAAATAACATATCTAACAACTACAGTGGTACATTGCTTCTTGTGAGGATGATATAATAATGGAGACAATTAACTAAATCAGAAATCCCATTCCAGCCTTCTTGAATCAACCACATTAGATAAAAAAGCAAAATACCTACTCCTCCCCACCCTACATTGTTCAAAAACTGATACAGTCTTTTTACTGAGCTCTCCAAAGAGTCTTGTCTGACACAGTAACTTTCTCCTCCTTGCAATGTGCATGCTCAAAGAAAGTACATAACTGTATTTTTACTCCATGAAAAGCAGGTAGTGCTTTCTTTTCTTGAAATGGAAATAACTGAAAAAAATGCAGCCAAATGAGAGGAATATGTTACACAAAGACCTGATACAACATGATTTTGTAGAAATGGTGGTTCTTAAAGGGTAGATAAGACTGCTTCTCACAGTCTTTCTCTCATCACGAAGCATGAATTCACCCCCACCAATAGCCAGTGCTTATTGGATACACATTTAAATATAGCTCCTCTTGTTGCTGTGAGCCATGTAAAATAACAGGTGGTAGGATGGCTACAGGGAGTCTTGTGATTGGTTTTGTGTACTGGTGATAGTAATATGACTGCTGTCTCTTGTGTTTTGAGAACAGCATACTGCAAAGTGGGCCTGGGCATCTGCTATGATATGAGATTTGCTGAGATGGCTCAAATCTACGGCCAGAAAGGTGAGGCTGGGTGACCTAAGGGAGCATGGTCAGCCCTAAGGCCTGGCCTAGGCAGGGCTGTTTCTGGGTGGTACATACTGGGTGACCCATGTGATCAGGCATTCTTACTTTATTTTTTATTATTTTATTATTTTTATTATTTTATTATTTTAACACAAAATGCATCCTGTCGCCAAGACGCTTATTCAGATGAGTGACTCCTCTCATGGAGTAAAGTAACAAGTAATCATCACTTCCTGATCCACATTTGGTGGTGGAGTGATGGAGTTGGGGATATCCCCACATCAGGTAACGTATCACAGCTCTTGGCTGATGTAACCTGTTATGCACGGACGGGCTCTGTTTGGCTCCATTTTGGGCAGAGACTGGGAAGTATTGGAAGAAACCTCACCTTGGATTTCAATGTGAAGGGCCGCTCCAGGGTAAACCATCTTCCCCTTAATGATGTTTTTAACTATGTCTTAACAAAGGTTGCCAGCTGCTGATATATCCAGGGGCTTTTAACATGACCACAGGACCAGCTCATTGGGAACTCTTACAAAGGGGAAGGTAAGATCACAGTAACAGCTTATCCTCCTGCTCTAGGGGAGTTTGGGTGCATGGAACTGAACTTTCTTGTGTTCCAAATGACACTGTGCTTCAGAAGTGTTGCACACTCCCATTGGAGCTGTGCCATCCCCCAAGCTTTGCATGGGACACCAAAATGATCAAGGAGAAAAGCAGGAAATTCTCAGCCTTTACTCGTGCCAGCCCCTGTTATGCTCTTTCAAGGACCTTTTCCCATGGCTCTGTAAGCACCCTTCACACACAAATCCTAAAGAGAAGAGCCAGTAATCATTTGGGAAGTGCTCTAATTACAGGTAGAAATAAGACTAAGATTCCTGAGTGCAGTATTATTTATTCTTTAGGTCAGCTTCAATCAGTTTTGCTACCTACTGAATGAACAGGTGAATTACATGATATTCTGTGCACTAACTCTGGAGCCAGGTGCTAGATACTTCTCTTTCCAGGCTCGGCTTTCTCTGGTCTTTGTATCGTTTACAGTTTTGGCTAGTCATTTAGAGGATATATAGATTGTTCTTCAGAGTGGATTCTTTCTCCTCTGCTTAATTAAATGGTATTAGAAAAAACAGATCTTCTCACTTTTTCCTTCCATTCCTTCATCTTTCTGTGAACACAGAGCTGTTGATAATCAACTCTACGTAGCTACTGTATCTCCTGCTAGAGATGAAAAAGCATCCTATGTTGCCTGGGGACACAGCACTGTAGTAAATCCGTGGTGAGTTCAATAAAATAAAAAAACACCTTTTTTATTAAAAAATATTTTACTTGACAGTTGCACTTCAGTCCTACATTTCCATCTACTTTTAAAAGTGCAAATTCTTGGTAAAAAGCACATGAGACTTGAGCCTACATTCTCAAAATCATCATTTAAAACAGTCAGACTGAAAAACAAGAAATGAACTAGTTTGAGGATGTGTTCATTTTGGTAATAAAGATGATATTTAGTACTAAGATTTATCATTAGTTGAACTGCTGACTTGCCAGCTTGTCCCTGAAGTTCAGTCCATTATATGCTATGCATATGGTAATTCTTTGTGTAGAACCAAACCATCTTAAACAGCTTACACAGAACTATCTCATTTCCTCAAAGAACAACACTGTTTTGACACAAGAAAGAAGAATGTCTTCAGCTAGAGGAGATTCTGACTCAAGCAGAAGTCATGCAGTTGCACAGGAGGTAAAAGTGACCAAATCTTCAGGCAATTGCTTTTCTTTCAGATACATCTACTGATAGTTCTCTTCCAGATGATTGCAGAGTAATATGCCTTGAGCTTTTAACTTTATGTGATGAAAGCAGTGACAGAACACTTTGCATCAGACATGATAAATCATATTCAGTAGTTCATGCAGTAGGATCTTGAAAGCAGAAAGTGTTCATCTTTAGGGATATTGTTGTCCCTTTCTCCTTGAGATATGTTGCAGGCTCACAGGGACTGGTTGTCAGAGTGGCTTTTACCATGGTTCTTGATCTTTGAAAGACTCTTATGTTAAGTATGCATATGTCACATATTAAATGTGCCATATATAAAGCATGGAAGCCATTTCTGTCATGCCAGATTTGTGGATTATGATGCTATTTTTAGGACAGCCATGTCTTTATAGCTTTAGGTATCAAGGGTAGGAACTCCTTTTTGTACAAACAGCAGCAACTGGACTGATGCCTTGAGACCAATGTGTTAATCCTGTGAACAAATGTGCTTAATTTTGCAGGGGTGAAGTCATAGCCAAAGCTGGGGCTGAGGAAACAGTTGTATACACAGATATAGGTAAGGGAAAAGTTGTTTTGTTTTTTCCCCACTTTTTTTTTCTTCAGTACAGGTCATGGCACTAAGCAGAGACAGTTTTTTAAGTCTGTGGCTTTACACGTGCAACTACAGATGATGCAGTGTTCCTCTGCCCTGTCTACATTTGCTTGGTTAAAGCAAGAACAAGCTTATGCTGCTCTATATGCTGTACTCTAAAGCTGTACCCTTCTAGTTCACTTTCTTAGGAAGAAGGTGCCGCCTTAGGATAGACCAGAGTTGAGGCTTCCTTCAGCCCTGGCTGCTCACTTGCAGTGCCCTACAAGCCCATTCTCCATCAAAGCTGCTATTTTTCTTGACTTATCTCAGAGCTTTTCTTTTTCAGCTGCTGTTCTCGTAACTCTTTTCTTCTTCCCTGCAGATCTAAAGAAACTTGCAGAAATACGTCAACAAATTCCTATTTTAAGCCAGAAGCGTTGTGATCTCTATGGTGTAGAGATGAAAAAGTGAAGCTGGACGAAGGAAGGTTCAGCTGCCACAATGGCTGTTGCCTTCATCTTTGGAAGGATTTCCTTAGTAGTTGCTCCACAATTTACTGCTAAATGTGCCAATTAAGAAAGCACCACATAACAAAAAACTTGGTGGTGCAATTCTAAAATTATTCAAATACAACTTCTATATTTCTTCTCATACTCAAGTATTTCATAGTATTTTACAGCTAGGATAAAGATGGAGATGAAATAAGTTCACCACAGAAGTAATTAACATTGATTTTTATGCATCATAATGTTTTGGTTGCCTTTTGAGGGCTTTTTGTAGAACACAGAAATGGAAATCTTGTTCAGCTTTGGTATTATGAATTTTTCAGTGAATTATCAGAAAATCTACAAGCATGATTCTTCCCACTCTGTCCTTTTTAGATGTACATGCCTTAACTAAGGTCCTTGAATGCCCTACTTTTAACTTGGAAAGCTTAAAATTTAACACACTGAGTAAAATAGGCCAAATTCTGCTCTGCACTACTCGGGACAGTGCAAGAAGCTGTCAGATGGAGCTGCTACTGTAGAAGACTCTGTGACCATTTTTGGTTCATGTGTCTTGCCTGGAATATGTATATTAAATTCTCCTAAGGCAAATCCTGTGTGTTGCTGAAGTGACATGATTTACTGTGTTGTTACAATAATTCACATGTTGCCACAATTTTGCTCTCCATACTGCTTCCTTAATAGAATGTCTGAGTGGATTTTAATTCTGCTGCCTGGAAAAGGCTGAGGGGACTCAGGTTGGAAAACTTGCTGCACTGCTCAGTCCTTCTGCCACAGTCTCCCAGAAGTCTGCTCCATGTTTAAATGCATTAATCCTACCATGGGCAGCTCCTATCCACCACAGAGAAAACATTCCTTACTGTGCTGCTTTTGCTGGAGACTAAAAAACTGATTGTCAAAGATATCTTTAAAATACTGAAATCCAGCCAAGCATGTTGTAATTTTTTTTTCATTTTTAGAAGGAAGACATCGTTTAATGTAAAAAGAATTTACAAATGATGCATTTTATTCCTTGGGATGAAAAAAAGAAGCAACTTGCCAGCCTTCACTAATAAGCTTTTAGTTTTCCAGCAGCATAAAACAGCAGTGAGGCTAAGATTGCAAAATACAAAAAATGGGAGGGAGAGAAAGTTTTGTCTTACTCTAGCTAATCACATTTCCCCCAAAACCATCTTACCTTTTATTCATGTTCAGCAATCCTCCTCTTCCCACAGTTTTTTGGTTTGGTGAGTTTTTTGGGTTTTGGGGTTTTTTTGTTGGTTGGTTGGTTGGTTGGTTGGTTTTTTTAACATTATTTTGGCTTCTCTACAATGAGCTTGGTGTGTTTTATAAATGAAAATTAACACTCAGCCAAGCCCTAATGCATCCTTCCCCTGAAACGCCAGGTCCCACCATTCCCCTTGGTGGCATTATCTGTACCAGCAGGTGCTTTTGATCTGCACTTTTCACTGCATTTTGGTGTACACACTGCACTGGAACTCTTAAGAAACAAGCGACAGAGCCCAAGGTGAAACGAAGGTTTATTTGGTGAAAAATAAATATTAAAAAATTAACAAATTCTCATTTGAGCCAAGTCTCCTGCATTAGATTAGTGCTTCCCACATACTCCACAACTCATATCCACCATGGCCATTGCTGGGCTCCAACTTCTAAATCACAGTAACTATTTTATCTCTTTCCCTCCCCTCTCTCTACTTGTTCAACATGCAGCAGTAACTAAATACTACCTTTGGAAGATTAAAAGTAGTGCAGGACTCTCATGGGCTGACCACTTAAATCTGAGAAATGCAAAGTGCAGTCTGCAACAAGTAACAGAATCTGTGGCCTGGACTCTCCTCCCCTGGAATCCTAAATGCAGAGATTGGATGAAAATCTGTTACAAGCTACTTTGGTGAACTCAGCTGAAGAGCTGGCATGAGCTCAGTTCTCTTCAGTCTATCAGCACAATTTCTAAGCACCTTGTTTTAGTAGGGTATTTAGTAGGGGCTCCAGTGTGCTCACTCAGAAGTGATACAAATGGGACTGTGAGTATGTGATGGTTTCACTGAAAAAGAGTGCAGTCAGTTCTTAGCCATAATATTTGAAGCAGCCAATACTCAACCTTTGTGTTGGTAGAAAACAGGCACTTTTAAGTATCCATACGACACGTACGCACCAGTATTCTGTAAGTATAGGAAACTAACCAGTAACAACCCTGAAATACTTCCAGAATTTCAGCCTGCAAGAATTTAAATTATTTTTAAAGAAATGGCAGGAAAGTGGGCAGTGTTAGGATTGCTGGGCTGGTTAAAGCTGCATCAAAGCTGCTCTTGATAGTTCTAGAGTAAGTTACCATAACAGCTCTTCAGTGTGTGTTAGTTCCCTCTCCCTCTTAGATCCTAGTAATTCAAGTCACAGCTTAGAATCATGGAATATGCAGAGTTGGAAGGGACCCAGCAGGATCAGAGTCCAACTCCTGGTCCTGTGCAGGACATCCCAAGAATCACACTGTGCGCCTGAGAGCATTGTCCCTGTAAACAACAGGGATCATACTTAATGAGAATTAAGCTGCTAGACAATTGTATGTAGAAGCAAATTCCCAGAGTATCCCTCTAGGATACACTGGGTTTATCCAAGTCTTCAGTACTAGCTTCCTACATAATTTCACTTTTTTTTAATAGGAGTAATACTTGTTTCACTTCAAAGTTCACATGCACACCTGGCTTAAAATAAAACCTCAACCATATCAGTCATTTTTAAAAAATTCCCTTTCACCAAAGGGACGCATCTGCATACGCACATTAATAGGGTCTCAGCTACTCAGATTCCCAGCCCTTCTGGCTCGACTTCCTTTCCCCTGTAATCTTCACCTCTCATGATCATTCCTCTGTGGGTGACAGAAGCAAGCACAGATGACATTTGTTGATTCCATGTCTCCTCCTCATTCTTTCTCAAAGGTTGAAGTGAGAGAAGATGACAAGGAGTCAGTCAGTTATCAGGTCTTCCTAGATTCAGAACAACATAAGCACAGGGCTCACCACTGCAGAGAATACTTTCATCCAAACCTGTTCTTATACATGTCAGAGAGAGATACTTGAAGGTAGTATTTATTTTTTCAGTTTACAGGTGATATGTCATTTACAAAAAAATTACAGACAATGCATCCTTTCAGTGCAGTTTCAAACTAGTTCAAGAACAGGCAAAAGTCTGTGATGATTTGGAATGCTAGTAATTGACAGCACATGCTTTTTTTCCTTAATTGATTGGGTGGGGTAAGGAATGGAGTACAGATGGGGTGATGAGGAGAAAATGCCAATGTAAATAAGGCCATGCAAATAAAAACTCCTCTGAGAACGGGACTTGTCAGTCTGGCATATTTTTGTTCTCAGGTAATTGATGCAGAGATTGGAAGTTGGAAAAGACATTTGACACTTGTTATGTTCAGTGCCCCTAGAAGCTGCCAGTACCTTCCCATATCTCCAATTCTACACCAGTGCTACGATTTCAGACTACCTAGTGAGCCACTAAAATAATGATTAAATCTTTATGTCTACTCTCCGCCTTTTGAATAATCAACTGTAATTGCTGGGAGAAAGGAAGGTCAAGTTGAAAATGCAAGCTGCTGCGGTATAGTGGCACAACTACAGAACAAGACAGTTTGACTACAGCATCATTCATTTCTTTAAAAGATTAAATACATCAGACAATTCGCCACGAACAGATCTATGATTTCTGGATGGAAAGAAGCCCAAAACTAGTGTGTCATAAATTAAGCTACATCATTTGCATGAGGTTTATCCAGCCACATCAATCCAGGGAAAGGCAAGACGAACTGACTGACTTCCACACCAGAATAATCAACCCAAAGCAAGAGGACTCTCTGTGAAGTTCCGAACGAGAGAAAAACTATTTCATAATTTTCCCATCTGCTGTTTGAAGCACAATTGCTTCCTTTCTACAGTATTTGTGATCTTGGACAAGACAGGGTCTACAGAACAAGGAAATGAGTGCAGATTCCAAATCCATTATCGGAGGTTTTAGCCTATGTTTTGTTCCTTATCACACTTAATCCTGCCAAGGGGCTCTTAGAAGGAGGAGATGGTAAAACACCAGTCTCTAGGGACTGAGGAGAATTTAGACAGTCTATCAGCTGCTACATTTATGCAAAAGCATCAGAGACTACAAAGATTATATGCAAGCATGACCTTACCTTTCAGAGCTTGACTCCCAGCAGTGATTTCTGTTCTTGAAAGTCCCTCTGAACCCTCCAGAACAATTTCCTGTGACATTCAAGTAAGGACTCCTGCACAGGAATACAATCTTTCTTCCAGTAAAGTCTACACTGAAGCAGTGTTACCTGACCTCCTTCTCCAGCCAACCTTTTTCCTAGCTCTCCTATGCAATACTCTAGGGCTTTCTGGGGTTAGAATAAGGACTTTCAAATTAATTCCCCAATAGCTGCCATAGGACTATTTCTAAGTAAGTTATGCAGAGGGTGGAAGGGGATTTAAGGGAAGATTGTGCATGCTTGCTTATATTTACAGGGATCCTCTCCACATCTACTAACTTTAAAAAACCCTCTATTATTAAAGTTTGAAAATTAATTTTTGCAAAATTAAAATCAACCCTCATAGATTAATTTGATATAAAAAAGAAACCTATTTTACAGCACTGACTAGTATTATCTTTAAAATCAATAGGAAAAAAACGCACATGCTGTAATATTATTTGATAAAGCAAAAATTGCCCACAACATAATTACCCAAAATGAACCAGTGTGAAGTTTTTATTTGCATGGCCAAAATACGTTCCTTTGGTTCCCCTGCAACTTTATTTCCCTTAACACACTCTGAGGTTTTTGCTGCAGAAGGAACAAGATGCAGCACTGCATACTTCCTTGAACAACCACTCCCACAACACCTAAACATTTAACAGATGTAGCAAATGACAACACCACGAACGGGAAAAAACTAAGTTCCACCATTCAGCATGGTCTGCAACAGCGTCTTTAGGGCTGGCTGAAGTGGGCAACTTCACTTTGGAAGGTCATTTCTTCCTTGTTTCTTTACAGTGTTGGTGGTTTCAATCCATACTTCTTTGCAACTTCTGTCTGGGCATAGGCAGCATCACAGAGTGAGTAGAGGTGGGCCATCTCCATTTCTGATTTGGCCAGGTTGATTGCTTTGTTGAACATTTCAATGGCTTTATCCAGGTTACCTCTGAAATAAAAATTTAGCCCAGTTAAGACTGCCAAAGCAATCTTGTCATCTCTAAAACATCTTTTTTCTTTCAGGACTTACATTCTCCACCATTAATAACTTAAAAGGACTTCAGGAGGAACCACCACAAGAACTTGTGGTGATGCTGAGTGAACTCAGAGAATTTGTTAGTAAGCATAAGCAACTAGGACAGCTGTTAAACAGCCTTCCCCTTGAGAGCCCCCACGGGTAGTAGTGCAGGAGAAAATGCAACACAGCACACCAAGTTCACTACAAATAAAATGCTGGGCAACTGAATCAACTCTCATCTCCCCTGAAAGGACTTAGTATACAAAACAGGTGAACTAGCACAGAGAAGAACCTTATTTAAATAGGAAATACTTGCAAAATTTCTCATGGCAGTAGTTTAATTGTCTGTCCGTTAGAGGACTAGACATATTAAAAAAAGGTTCAACTGTACTGTCAGCAAAACCTTTGCACAGTTGCAATACAATGTTACAGAGCAGCAAATTCCTTTTTCCTCTGAGAACTGCAAACTGAAGTCCTGTTGGCTGCAGGAAAAAACAGCACAAGATCCTCAGTATAAACACCCCACTATGTCCAAGGACAACATTAGATACACACAAAGCCAAGTAATGATTAAGGAAACCAGTTTAAATGCAGAAGGGATGTATTTAAATATACACAGACTCATCTGCATGTGGTCCATTAAGTATGAAACTGGTGATGAGAAGTTGTCAGATCATAAATCTGAATTATGCCACAGAGAATGGAGAGCTTTACCTAAGAGTTACAGAACAGAAATCAGGACTTTGGGTAAGAGCTGGCCTTGCAGAACACTAGGGAGAAGATCTCAAGACTTAGGATCCATGAGGAAATTTAAAGAACTACTTTTAACTTCAAAAGTAACTAAGAACTCTTAACACTGCATTTCAGCATTACCTTTGCACTTCAATCGTTCCCATGGTCTCATATGCAAAATCACATTTGTTATCAATTTCAATGGCCTTGCTTATGAGTTCTAATCCTTTGTCTAAATCTTGCTTCCACTGGAGCTGAAGTAAACTACAAGAGAAAGAAAATTTCAAACAGACTTCACATACTCCTCCCGAAACTCTCATCATATAAGCAAAGCCATTCCAAATGTATAACGTATTTTATTTTTAATGCAGGCAGACAATAATTTTGTAACTTCATAGTTTTAAAAACACCTATGTGAAAGTCACTAATGACTCTAAAGAAAGGCAAATTTTTCCCAACAGGACTTGGTACATGTTTTATGAAAGAAAAAACTTTAACACAAAGCTGAAACCAATAGGGCTAAAGGAAAAGTCAGATACTTCAAGTAGATACTCAATTAGCAATGAACACTGATGAAACTTTCCTGAAACTTATTTACAGTTTAGTCAAAAGAAAATACAGAAATACATTTAAGAGCACTAAGATGCTTTCACGAAGTTATTTTTCCTGGCTAAACTTCTAAATATATACATTTGTTTCAGATTAATTAATCTAAATACACCAACTGCTCTCAACCAAAAAGACTGCAAACTCAATACATACCCTTTATGAACATAAGTAGTGGCATTGTCTGGCTCAAGGTCAATGCATTTATCATACATTTCATCAGCCTTGCCAAACTGCTGTTGATCAGTTAGTGCCTGAATCAAAACAGAAACCTGTTTGTCAATAAGCAACCACTGCATGCACTCTACTAATGCTAATTAAAACTGTATTGACAATGTGAGATTGGACATAGTTCATTTACGGTAGAGCAGGCCAGGCACATCAGTTACCAGAGATAAGTTTCAAAATGGAGGCTTTTTGGAAAACTTCTGTGCTTTAAGTGCACAAATTACTGACCACACTATCGCCTGTAATGGGAGATCCACAAACAACATGCTGTGTGCCGTAAATAAAAATCATTCTAAAAGTCTGTACCTGCAAGCTTCAACTCTTCCTTTTTCAAATACACTTCTTTCAAAAGGAAATGCATCTATATTGCCTATCTACTTAAAACCAGAATGTCTCATGCTTCCTACTAAAACTAGCAGTATGTTTTCTTACAGAAGAAACTACAGCCTCTCTTACAAGTGTACTCCGAACAGCTGTTCTAAACCACTACATGCCACTGGTAGCAGAACAAAAATGTCACCCTAGTTCCACACATTTGACTCGCCAATTACCCAGAGAATCCTTGACATCCATCAAGTGAGATGCCACACACATGGAGGAAGTGGGGAAATCATGCGGAAATTACCTCAGTCTCCTAATAACCACCCACAACTCTCATTACTTATATCTGGCTCCACCAATTCCCCATGTACTTCCTCTGCCCCAGAATACCGATAATCATAAATGCAGGTAGCTTATTCAAGACAGCATGTGTTATCATTATTTGAAGAAATGTTACATTATCCAAAAGTACAAGAGAATGCAGTAGTTTCTTTAAGAGAGAGGAAAACTAACCTGAGCATAGAGTGCATAGCCCTCAGCACACTTTGGAAATTTTTTAATGACATCTTCAAAGCCTTTCATGGCTGCTTGCACAGTCAAAGCATTACTTCCTGTATAAGCTTGGCGATACTATTCCAAGGAAAAAAAATAGGGAAAAAAATTACACCATCACCAGACTGAAAAAAGGCTGATCAGACCTCTACACACCTCCCCAGGAGTTGCCTGCATCATGGTAATTCAAAGTTATTTTACATAAGCTGAGAGAATTGGAATTGTTCAGCCTGGAGAGGAGAAGCCTTCGGGGTGACCTAATTGTGGCCTTCACATACCTAAAGGGAGCCTATAGTAAAGAAGGAGAGGGATTTTTTACAAGAGCATGTAGTGACAGGGCAAGGGGGACTGGATTCAAATTGAAAGGCAACAGGTTTAGATAAGATATTAGGAAAAAATTCTTTATTGTAAAGGTGGTGAAATGCTGGAACAGTGCCTAGAGAAGCTGTGGATGCCTCATCCATGGAAGTGTTCAAGGCCAGGTTGGATGGGGCTCTGAGCAACCTGGTCTAGTGGAAGGTGTCCCTCTTCATGACAGGGGAGTTGGAACTAGATGATCTTTGAGATCCCTTTCAACCCAGGCCATTCCATGATGTTGCGCTAAGTTCCAGAAGGTGGCATGTCTGTACGTCCTATCAAATCTGGTTTTGGGAATCTACCATGTGTCCAAGTCTCTGGATTTGGAGAGGAAAACAGGTGAAAGAAGGAAGTCATAAGGCCTGATAATTGTGATAGCCTCCTACTATTTCAAATGCTTAGAAATTCCAAACTTGGCATTCCTCCTTGTTCACACCATGCAAAGCTGTCCTGAGAAAATTCTTGCACACTGAGTCATTGTACTAGCTTGAAATAGTTTCCAATTTCTGGATGATGACCGTTTTCCACAATACTAAAGCTTCATTAAAATCAATTTTATGCCCTCCAATTAGAATCAAGATTTTTGTTCCTCTCCCCCAAAACAGAAAAAATGTTCTACTGTTTGAACAATGAATGTTTCAGAAGGAAAGCAGCAAACCCATACTCCAACTGAAGAACTGTTGCATTATTCCTTTACCTTATTATTAAAAGACAGAGATGTTTGTTGCCCTACTTTCCTGTTAAATTCAAATAAACCAGAGACACACAGTGTTTTCCAGAACCCTTTAAAGAAGAAGCACCCAGATAAACCCCCGCATGATACCTACCAGAGCAAAACATTTCTGTGCTTGTGCCAAGGCAGAATTGGGTCGCAATCGGATACATTCATCAAAGTCTTCCACAGCCTCCTCAATTTGGTCAAGCAGGATTTTCAGCTAGCCAGAATGAAAGAAAATCCTATTTCTCTATTTCATCTGTGCTTCAGACACTTGTGTGATAATTTAATTAGCATCAGTTACACACATCATCTCCAGCTGTCTGGAGATTTAGACCTGTCTAGAAACCTACAAAACCCGTAACTAAAAATCACTGTCATAATATATTATCAAAGCCAGCAGTGAAACTTTGGCTACCTACATAAGAAAGCAATGACCCTGTGTAGGGATTGAGAATGATTGCATTTTAGACTGCTGCCATCGCTGCTTCAGCATTATGTCCAATCTCCAAAATTATGCTGTTATTTTCTCAAGTTGTTCTGCTTCTCTGCAGTCAATATCTGTGGACTACTTGCATATTGAAACATTTCAGCTTTTCCAGCTTGCATTTCAACTTTTTTTTTTTTGTTGTTGGGATTTTTTAGGGTTTTTTTGACATTCTCACTCCGCCACAAGAGCAGAGTTCACTTCATCATTCTCTTACTTTACTGTGAAGCTACTGTAAAACACTAATTTTCCATCTGCAGAAAACTTCCATTCCCTTCAGTCAATACACAGCACCATTTTCATTTCTGAGCACTACAGAGGTCTAATAAATTCATGAGGAAAGACCCTTGATCCATGGAAGTCTTCCTTACAAATACGACTTAGCCTATCTGCATATGCTAGTGGTCCTTTCTTACTTCCAGCACCATTCATAGTACAGGTCTGTGGCAGCAGGCCTCACTAGATCTAGAAGTTAGTCAAGGACACAGCAGTCACAAGGCAGAGAGGGATGAGCTGAACAGATGCAAGTCCAGACCACAGTGCTGCAGGTATTATCAGGGACACGCTACCTCTGCTGTAACAAAGCTTCCTGCTGTGCAGATGCTGCTCTGCCATCCAGGCCCCTTCACAGAACAGCTTTTATGTAGTGTAAAGGTACATAAGCCCCAGTACTTGTCAGTCAGAGTTCATACTGACAAAGGGCTTTTCTATAGCTACAGAAATAAACTGCTTCTGCCTGACCTGAACCTCCGAAGCAGACTGTATTTATTCTGCAAAAGTTCCAAATTAGGAGTTCATGTTTTTCTGCCACAAACAGTATCAAGTGTCTCCAATGACACTGTTTTTCCTTTTAGTATATACTGAAATAGCCAGGTGTTGGGACCAAATCTCTAAGGTTTCTTACTTGTCCTCGATGGTGGTAAACATCAGCATTCTGAGGATCAATGTCAGCAGCCATGTTGAAGTCCTGAGTGGACAGCACAGGCTGCTGCTGCTGCATGTACATACTGCCCCGTTTGATCAGAGCATTGGCTCGCAGCTGCAAAAGATGATTAGAGAAACATCAGCCACACCAGTGTTTCTCCACATTTAAGGCTTCATTACAATCACAGTAAATTTTTCATTTGACTAGTTTTTCCCACTGACAGGTTTCAATCATTCTAAGTAGGAATAAGTTTCATATTGATCCTAAATGAAACGACTCCTTCACCTATTTCAAAAATGTCAGCCTATGTTTCCATCTCAGTGGATTTTCAACCCCCCCAAAAATCTTTTTCAATTCCTATGCTTACAAATACATCAATGATGCTTTTTGAAACAGCTGAATACACAAGTGCAATTAATGTTTTTCATTTATCCGGAATGGATTAGCCTTCAATTCATTCAACTTCCCTTGTTTTTTACTATGTGCTACTTATCACCTTTAGTTTGCACCACTCAGTTGCAGCTGTCTCAAAAATCAACAAGCCCCTGAAAAAAAATTATTTGTCAGGAACAAAACAGTAAATAAACCAAAACAGTCCCATTAAAACATCTGAAATTTGGAAAAACAACTTCTTGAAGTGTATTACAAGTTTATCATCTAACTTCTCAATCCCGACTACAATCCAGCTGTGACAGATTCTTACCTTCACATTTGCATCATCCATGCTGATGACTTGATCTAGGTCTGGTTTGGCAGCACTTGCATTGCCAATAAGTAAGTAGAAAGTAGCTCGCAGAAGTAAAGCTTCTGCCATGTATTTTCCCTTTGCTTCAATTTCCTTTGTGCTTTCACTGATAATTTTGTCATAGTTCTCTTCTTCCATATATTGTTTAGCTCTCAAATAGCCAGAGCTGTAAATGATGTAAGAACAATTGTATATATACATGCATTCACTGAACACTGCAATTTCCATTCAGATTTTTCATCAAATCATTACAAATACTAACTTGTATTGTATTTCATCTTGTATTCATACTTGTATTGTATTTTTCATCAAATCACTACAAATACTAACATTGTTCCAATGGAACTACGCTGTTACAACACCAGCATAGTTCCATTGGAACATCCATTCCTGGATGTAGCCATCATAGATGGAAAACAATTTCCACAAAAACTAGCTAAATTACATTGGAAAAAAAGAAGAAAAATGTTTTAAAGCTTTTGAATGTGAGCTTCATTTGTCCCTTGAGGTTTTTTTTCAGATGAAGAACAGCAGTAATATCTGCTTTAAAACAAGAGGGTGGAATTCATGGACAGGAAAGTGAAATATTAAACCCAGCAATGTGCAGCTTGTATGTGGAAGAAAGGATTTAATAGCAAAAAATTACAGCACTGCCCTGCTCTCAGCTGTGTCCTAGTTTCAATGAATCTGTCTGTAGATCAGGACATTCTCTCTTACTTTAAAAAATAATCACAATGCTGTTTGCAATAGTTTTTAAACTGACTGCGCTGCTAACTCCCAAAAATAATCTGGAAAGCAGCATAGTAAGTTAAATAACCATTTATGCGGTGCTCAAGTTCCACAAAAAAAACCCAAACAACAAAACCAAAACCCCAAGTTTTTGTACGCCAGAACGAACTTTTCATTTATGGGCAGTTTGACTCCAGAAAGCTAAAACACCGTTTCAGCCTCAGTTGCTGTAAATGCATACTTTAATTTAAAAATACCCTTTTCCTAGCTCATCTTCTCCCTTCCAGTCCAAAGGCTAACTTTCTCTCTTCCTTGGAAATGCTCCTTCAGTATAAAATATTCCTTTCCCCAGAAGCATCATTCAGCCCTCTTCAGTCCTCCCATCTCCTAAGATTTACTGTGATACTGGAGTAAATACTCAGCATATTTTCCCAGTCTCATTGTCCTTCCTCTGTTCAGTGCAACTTGAACTAGCCAGTCAACTTTCACCAAGGTTTCACTTATAATATCATTTATACCAAAGGATTCTCCATGCCAAGTGCTACACAAACAGCAGCACATTACACTGAGCAGAACGTCCAAATTACTAGAAACTCGAATTCCAATACCAAATAATTCCCAACTGTACTGTACACTCACTTTTCTTTTACTTCGGAAGCCTCTCCCTCCTTATCCTTATCTTCATCTGACTTCTCACCCTTAAGCAAAGGTTGGGAAATTATATCATCTGTGAAAGAACTGAAGTAGGATTTAATGAACTGTGGTGAGGGCATCAGAGGCTCCCGATTCTGAAACAGAGAAAGGGAATTCCAAGTCAATAGGTGGTAAGATCAGATGGTAAAGATGGAAATGGATAACGTGATTATTAAAACAAAAATGACAGAATAACCAATGTATGACTTTCACTATCTCACCTGACAGCCTGATATTTTGGATTTGCCAGTTTGATATTTGGGGATTCTTTAAGCTTCAAATCACAACGCAATACCCATTACCAGTGAAAATACAGTGAAGATATTCAGGGGAGAAGGCAGATAGTATCTTTCCCAGATACCAAACATTTTACTTAAAGTCCCAGAATCAACACCTCAGGTACTGAATCTTTTCTACTGCCAAGAAATATTTCTTGCTTAAAATAAACTGCACACAAAAATTACAGTTCAATCTCTCCTGCAAGAAAACACTGAGTGCACTCTTCTGAAGCATGCCTATTTTGTGATGCTACCTCTACCACACCCATAACACAATTTGTTACCTCGACACCACAAGTTTTCATGAATTTCTGTGGGAAAGAAATTCAGCATCTCAAAACCAAAAGAGATTTCAGTACTTCAACCACCATTAAAAAAACAAGTAAGAATGCTTTAATAACAAGCAAGAATGTGTTGATACCTGTCCCAACCTTTCTGTAAACCTACAGCCACTCAAAATGACTGCTCTTGGCTACCCCAATGCTTCCACAGTTCTCTCTTCTGCAGTTTGCAAACATTCATGCATGGACATCTGTTCCAACACACCCAGTTTCCATCAAGTTGCAAGTTCAGAAAAGCCCTATATAGGGCAGCACACCAACTTAGGGTGTCTCCTGAATGTCATAACAAATTTCATTATTAAAGGAAAACAACTGCTACAAGTAGATCTCTCTTCCCTGATGAGGTTCCAAAAACTTTGGAGAGGTCCCAAAGGAAATAATATTGGTACAATGGCAGCTTTGTAGAAACCAGTTCACGTCACTTCTTATACTTCAGCAGATGAAGACAGTGACCTGTTTACAACAACTGACAGAATGCCAACAGCCAACATTTCAACAACTAGTCAGGTGAAATAAAAATTAGTCAGCAATATCACAAGTCCTACCTTGTACTTCTCTTTGGCCTTTTCTTTTCCAAGGAGTTTAAGAACTTTATCAGCTAATAACATACTTTGCTGGTTTTGGAAGGCTTCTAAAATGCAGACTGCAGTGACATCTAGGAAATAACATAAAAAAGCGAGATTAAAGAAATTCTGATAGTCCCTGGAGCACACTAAAAAGTGCCACTGAGTACAATGAGGCACTGCCAACCTAATACATGTTCTGTTCTTAGGCAAAAGCATCCATTTCCAGTTTGCTGTACTTATTGTATTTTTCAAGACACATATTTGTATTAAAAATTATCTTCCTAAGATAAAAGGACTTCATGACAGTGAATGAAAAGAAATTCCATTTATTTTTCTCTTCATGTTCTTATCTAGAGACAAATGCACTTAGATGAACAGAGAAAATGTATACCTCCATCAGGAGCTTTCACTATTTTGAAACCTAAGAGGACAGTAATTATGTTCATAGTATGTTTGCATTGAAAGTGCTAACACAGCTTCTCTTCTGGGACTGGTCTTTATTTTCTACTTGTAAAATTCACATTCAGTCCCATCATATCTCACTTACTCCTCAGTTTAAGAAAACTTCCTATATTCTATCTTAAATTTTTCTGCTCACCTCCATGACTTTGGAAGGGAGCAAGGAGAAATACCTTGCTGGCCTATTTAAAGTGCCAGCCCATATCACATGGCTTTCAGTAACACAGAGAACCCTCTGCAAATGTTAACCCACTGCTGCCCGAGTGAAGCTTCGCAGTGTGAAATGCACTCTTACCACACACTGCTCCTCTGGATCCTCCACTTAATGCGATGCTACCATGGGTTTTTCCTGTTTAGTTTTCATTTAAACATCAGTGGAGATGAAAAGGGATTGAACTTGAAATTCAAGCAGTGTATTGTCTGAATATGCTTGAAAAGTAAATGTCTTACCCATGAGCTTTAGTATAGTTTCTGTAATTCTACACTGCTAGAAGGACTATTAAGCCATCATTTATACAAAAACTCCCTACAACTCTGGCACAGTCAGGAAGCACATCAGAGTCCCTGGGAAAACATTGTAACCCCAGAAAGAGCATGTATACAACCCCAGCAGACACACTGTGCCCTAACACTGCTGCACTCCAGGCTTGGGTGCAGTAGCAACATCTTCCCAAATTATACCACCAGGGATCACTGGAGGGGTTTTCTGCTGGTAGTGGCAGGGTTTTTGAGGTTTGTTTGGTTTTGCTTTCCTCGACTACATGGGCATACCCTACTTCCTGGGATTTTACTGGCCATATGTTGTTGGCAGGTAAAAGCAGAGTTACAGAAAAACAGCGTAGTGCAAAAAAAAAGCAAGAAAGCTTCAGATCTGAAAAAACTGCAAGCTAAAAATCAAATACAAATCAAGGCTGAAAAAATTGTCACTAACATTACTGCTACTAACACTAAAAAGAAGTTACATTTAAAACTGTCCTACTGTCACAGGGACACTTGATCTTTCTTGGTGTTTTTATCACCTGGAAGCTACATAAGGCTTAGATTTTATTACAGCACTCTGAAGTGCAGCTGATACACAGAGGTTGCAAAGGAGCACACTAAATGAACTAAGTTGTCCTTTTCCAGTCACTATAGTCTTAAAGGGCATAAAGGCATTCTGCCAGCAGATAAACAGACTAATAGATACATAAAATTTCCACATCTAATTTACCTTCTAATTTGTCTGACCTAATTCTTAGCCATTATACATAATGAAACCAATTTAACAGTTAGATTTGCCAGCCAAAGAACTGCCTTATTTTCTGTCCTTCTTTGATAATGAGCATAGCTGAAAATTTCATTTGCCTTTTAACTTTACATCAGCAGGAATGATTTCACTTGATGAAATTTATATGGATATTTTCAAGCAAAGTAGTGTAGTTCAAAAGTGCCCTGAGACAACACATCTGACCTGTTGTACCTAATTTCCATGGCTTCTCAGTTACATCTTCCTGGCAGTTCAAAATGTATTCTGTTTAGGAATAGCACCTGGAAGGATTCGACACAGTAATTTCTGCCAAATGCATAGTATTAATCTTTAAAGATAAATAAAACTCAGTCTGTTCTGTTTTTCATTTATGCACCAGAACAAAATGCTACTGAAGCTGTTTTCCCTCTAATAGCTACCCAATGCACTTAAACTACTAGTACTCTTATTTCTGACCATGTATCTCTACCTGCAAAACCACCTCATTTCTGTAGTAGTATAATTTCTCTAAAACAAACAGAGAAGAGGAAAGTCTGTTAATTGCATGGAAATAGAATGACTGTTGTCTGGGTTATCCACTCAGCATGTTAGATGAATTCTATTCTGAAGTGAAGGAGTTTCCTGGAAGAAGAATACCTTGAGTTGCTACAGTAACATCGATTTTTCAGAAGTTATTTCAGATGTAAGCAAATGAGAGTTAGAGAAATGTGAAAAGGCTTCTTCTGACAAGAGAAGAATATGTATTTGCAGAAGCTATGAATGGTTTTAAATAAATAGTTCAGTATTACTGCAGCTACAGAAGTAAAACCAAAACAATTCCAGCAGTTGGCATCTCCAAAGCAACAAAGCTAATTCCACTTTTAAGTATACACAGCATGAGCTACTCACCTTCTAAACATTCCTTCTTATTGTCTAGCTTCTCATGGGCCTTCGCACGTCTGAAGAGAGCTTTGACATATTTAGGGTTGAGTTCAACAGCCTTTGTGCAATCTTGTGCCACTTCTGTCCATTTTTGCTGTGGGCAGAAAAACAACACAGTGAGAGAGGCCCCACTCAGCTGCCTGTGCTGGCTTCCCACAGCCAGCTCTAGGGTCACGCACACCCAACAGCAGCTGCTGGTTCTCCCTGTTTGCCTCTACTTCTGCAAGATCCTCAGGGAGAAACTGCCTGGGCACCACTGCAAACCACCTGCACCAGAAAAGCCACAGAACAGAAATGGATTTCCCACAGAAATATTAAACCAGACAGCATACAAATCCCATGGGAGAAGATAATGAGTTCACTCAAAGATGGTTGCAGGATTGGGACTGAAAGACTGGTGTAAAACAACTAGAAGAAAAAAGATGGAAATATAATGAAAGCAAACAAGTTTAACAAAATGCTTAATCTTTTTTATTAAAAAAAAAAAAAAATTCAATTTATCCAAACAGGATTTTCCAACAGAGGAAGCACATACATTTGAGATTCATTACAGCATAAATTTGTGTTAGACAAGAACGGTTCTATCTCTGCTTCAACGCCAAATTTACCTAAGCACAGTCTCTCACTTGATACTTCAGACTGTACAAAGCCAACTTTTCCACTCCTTTTTACAGCTCACCAACTCTTAAGCAAATCTATGATACCATAATAAGCAATACTGGTTGACTTCAAAAATAACACCAAGTATACTCAGCTGTTGAGTAAATGTTACTTCCCCATACACAAAATTTAGGTCTTGGCCTTTACTAGGATTTGTGCAATTCTTTTTGTTTAAATTTTGAAGTAGCATCCCTCCAAAATATTTGGCCTTTCACCTTATTTTCACACTTACAGAAACACACTGTAGTAGAGAAGTAAAATTGAATTATAAACAAGAAAATTGTTCCAGAGAATATAAATTAAAACTTCGTCTTAGAAGAACAGGATGCGTAAGAATTACATAAGATAGACTGAGAGTAATTGACAGAAAATAATTTTATTTATATGTAGAAAAGTATGATGAGCTGAAAAAAGCTGTAACAGCATCTTGTTCTGAAGGTAGAAGATGTTATCACCTGGGATCTTTCAGTGGATGAGAGTGACAAAATACATTGATAATGATACTTTTTGTAATAAACACATAATTATCTTTAATTTCTTACCAGTTGTTCATAGGCAGCAGCTCTATTTTGATAGAAGGTAGAAAGATCAAGGTTTTTCTCAGGAGGGCACAGGCTGATAGCCTCAGTATAACACTGAATAGCTAGCTCATATTTTCCTGCTTTAAAGTATTTGTTTCCTTTGTTCTTGGCTGCTTGGGCTCTACCAAGAGGGCTCTGAAAAAGAAAGTGATAGGTCAGTTCAAATTAAAAAAGCATCACAGCACACAAGGTATGCACTTTAGGGCTCATCTTCAAACACCTAAAAATGGATCTGAGTTATAAACTGTAGGCCAGACTTCTGAAAAATCTCACTGATTTAATTTCCTAGAAACACACAACTTTTATTTTTTAGCAAGTGTATCAGGAGACAACTTTTTCACAAAATTTACTACAATGGTAATAAACAACACAGAGATTTCTGTTTGGAAAGCTAAACAGATTGTAATCTTTTACATGGCTGATGATCAGAAGAACCAATTACGTAAGTTGCTCCAAAGGCTAAATGTGCAAAGACAACAAAGCCCTCAAAGCAACTCAAACAGAAGAGTTTCCTTCTGAAATACATATAGCCTATAAGACCAGAGGTGACTCATCAGACTAGAAATTAAATACAGAGCACATCTTGGGGAAAGACCTACCGAGAAAGACAAATAAAACTTGTAAGGAAAATAAAGCTGGATTGACTTCCATACACTAGACAAATCAACTTTATAGCTAACTCCTCTACAGAGTCACACACTCTGCTTCATGCAATGACAAGTGCTGGACCATCACTATCTCAGCAGGGGAAGGGAAACCGGCTGAGATCATTTGCTGACTCATTTGCTGACTGGCCCAAGACCCTGCTAAATGCATCTTTATGTTCTGCACCACATGTTGATGATCTGTATTTCTGCAGAAACTAACATTGCTACCTGCAACCCCTAGGTATACACATCAGTTATCAAATCTTGTGGTTTGTAAGGGATCGGATGTAAAAATGCTCTCTTTATCAAGGGAGTGTGACACACATTCAAGAAACAAAGAGCTGCGAAAGACTTGAACATCGATCTCGTCGATTTCTGCTCCTCTTTCACAGCCTTGCTTCAAGGACCAACATTTTGGGGCAGTTCTGGCTAAGCTGCCAGACGCAAATGAACAGATGTAGAGCACACGTGCCATTCTACCCACCTTTCTGACGTGGGAAAGACTACAGACTGGGGGCAGGAAAGCCTTAAACAACAGCTGCAGGATACACTGCATCTCACCAGCACTTCACACCATCTAGGACTTCTTGGGAATTGTCACTGCTGCTCTTTGACCATACTTCTGCCTCCTCTCCCCACTGTCAGGGCCAAACTACAACCACACAGCCATAATACAAATTTGAAAGCAACTATGCATTTCATCTGCTCATTTCATGCCAAGCTGATCATTTTTTGCATCTGAGTGATTTACATTAAAACTGAAAACCTGAGGGGAAGCCAGGAATTGCTCTACAACCTATCTTTTAAGGCCTGGATCCAATCCTGGCAGGAGAATCAGATAATGGGTACTAGCCTTAATTCCTACATAAAAAAGCAGGCATCCAAATAGAACAAAAGTATCTTAGAGGCACTCTCCTGAGGGGAGACTTACAAGTGAAACCATATAAGGGAGAGAATTTCTTAAATATCCCTACTGCCAGAAAAGCTCTTCTCTCACAAGTCATTAATCATTGGGCTCACAGGAAATCAATCTGCACCATCTTTATTGTTCACAGAACAAGGCAAATCTGCAAGGCTTTCAGATTTTTCCACTGTAAGGTTTTAAATTTAATTTGATAAAAGATCATTAACTTCACCCCATACACTGTGTGTAACTCCATGGATATTATAAGCCAGAATTAGAGCACAAATATTTTTTACTGAGTGCCAAGTAACTGTGTATCTAATGAGTTGTTTCTTTAAAACTTAACCAAAGTCTCAAAAGGTCAAATTTATTTTGAGTAGGTCCTAAATTTAGCTCCAAATACAACAATACTTTTCTTTTAACAAAGGGAAGTGTTAAGCATATGCTGCAAATTTAAATGCATGCAAGTCAGCTTGAATTTTTCCTTGTGCGTTTCTAGAGCAAACCACATTAGAAATGCCTTTGTGTAATAATCTTACAAAATTCAGTGTTTTTCCTATTAACTTGGGTCGAAAAAGAAAAACATACTATATGGGCCATTCATACACTTGTTCCCAGTGTGAAAAGTATTTAATGCTGCAGAGATTAAGCCTAACTGCAACTAGATTATTACTTTATGACCACTGTCAATTGCTTCAGCCCAGGGATCTCCTATCCCAGTATGTGCCCTAGGCTGAGCAGTCCATGTGCTCCATCCCATGCACTCTGAGAGCTCTGCCCCACAGTCCTTAAGTAAAGACACAAGCTACAAATGAGGACTGCTGGATAACACCCAAGTGGCAAGGGCTGCCCCAATGTCAGGTGTGGGAACTGTAACTGCAAACAAGACATGTGTAGGTCTGGGGCTGTCACTGGTGCTCTGCTGGTTTTTGGGAAGCATCACGTCTTCAGACAAGCCCACGAAATGCACACAACAGGGATCAAAAACTTCGGAGATTATCAACAAGATGCCAAAGTTATTAAAATTAGCAACTCTGTTATCTGAGTAAACTTTCAGTAACAGTTGCAGGATCACAGACCACACAACCAGTCATACAGAAATGAATCAAGGAACATTTGCTGACTCCACCGTTACCCCCTGCTGCACTTATTGCATGAGACAAGAAATGTGGGCTAAGTAGTGAGGACTTAGAGCACAACATGCTGTCATGTAATAAAGTCAGCAGTAGTGCCTAACTCAAGGAAAAAAATCAACTTGTTGGTTTGTTTATGCTGCCTTAAACTAGACTGCTTGCTCTGAGATGTTTTATCTCTGCACCCTTAGACAAACTACTGTGCTGTAGACCTCAGTATGCACCCAAAACATCGCCAAATCCAGTGTGTTTTTTTGGGGGTTGGGGGGGTGGGGTTTACTGTTGTTGGTTTGGAGTTTTTTTGGTGGCTGTTTATAAAAAGAAAAAAAAAGGACCCATGTCACATTATATGCTGCAGCACCTTCTCATGATAGCACAAATAAGAATATGAAAATTAATTCTTGACATAAGGTTGGTTTTGGAATGTTTGTCAAGCCTTAAATTTAACCCTGACAGAATTTTAAAGCATATTTTTTAAAATTCCTTCCCAATTGCTACAACGCACATACATAACATGTGTACATAAGAAACTGACTAAGCAAACAAACTTCATGTACCTCATGCACAAGTAATCAAAAAACTTCATTTGTTCCATTTTCTTGCCAGAGTAATAATTCTAGACATTATTTTCCAATTTCACTGCTTCTCCTCACCTGACCCATTGCCATCATAGGATGTGGCGCACTAGACATTTTTTATCCCCAAGGTGAAGAAGATCTATATAGCGCAAGAAAAATTCTCCAGTTTGTCATCTTCTGGTCGAAGAATCTGTTCAACAACCAAACCAGCTCAATAAAATGAATGTAAGTTCATAATAGCTCAACAAAACAAGTAATTCCTAAGTTATTTGCAACTATACAAAAAATAACATCTCAGTACTCAGAACTGCTTTCAGCAACTATTCATTAACAAGTCTTAGAACACAGCTTAAGCCAAAGGACAGTTGTGAAATTCAATTATCAGTTATCCAGGTACCTGAACAAGCAGATTGCTGTCTAAAGAATAGACAACACTGACAAAGTTTTCTTAACTTCTACTTTAGCCTCACCAAATGTGCTTTTGTCACAAAACATTCAGAAACTCTGTGCAAACAGCAACCTGATGGCAACAGACTGCCAGCTGCAAGTATAATAATGCTTAGTAACTCCCAGCAATGGCAATATTGCTAAACTAGCAGTTCAGAATATATTTGAGGGAGACTATATATTTGAGGGAGACTAAGTAAAACAAGAAATTTCCTGCCAGCCAATGACAGTGATTCACAACAGAAGCATGAGCAGAGAGTTTCAGCATTTTCTTTTGGTTGAAAAGGATTTGCATGAGCCCTTGTCTGACAGATGACATAGAGGGGGACTACTGTTTCAGCCATCTTAATTCAACTTGCCAAAAACTAAAGCCTTGGTCTAGACCTCTTTTCCATCCTTTCCAAGTGAGAGGACCCTCCTAATGAGATGAGGTACCAGGAAAAAAAAATCCTGCTCTTTTCTAAATACCTATCTTTCCTCTACTTTTTTTTTAAACTAAGGTTCATATAAAGTCTTATTTCAAACAAAGGCATTAACTGAATACAAATGGTTTTAAAAGTCTTCTTAGCACGAAAACAACTATTAGAAAAAGTATGTTTACATACTTTTTTACATACAGCTTTAGAAGTAAATTCAAAGCACAAGCAAGAATGTGTTATAGTTAGAAATAACGAAACTGAAGTTTACAGGACAATTTCACAATGTTGCCAGTCAGTCACCTTCCTGTTATATGAATGTGCCATCCACACATTCCATGAAAAAGCGAGCTGCACATGAACTGCCAAGAGTCTAACAATTATTCTACTGCTATTGAACTTTTAGGAGTTTTCTACACCTGTCCACTACAGCTGGCATGAAACAGAAGTCTTACAGTAGGTTGATAGTGAGATTTATTAAGCAACAGGTGCACAGTACAATAGAAAATCCTTTTTAGATACTTTGCTTAGATCAATTCAGAGTAAGTACCAACATGAGTGTATCTAAGCAAAGGGGTTCACTTCTTTCATATCCTGATCTAATGTCACAGCAGCGAGAGAGGCAACATTCAGCATTGCTACTAAAACAGATATTGGAAAGAAGCCATGCTAATTGGCTGCTGATCCCAATATGTGGCACCACAAAGGCTGAGGAGTTTGTCACGTTCACCCATCTCTGCACTCAAGGACTGTACCCAGCTCACAGGAAGGTGTGCGGAGACAGGGAACTGCTGTGGACCCAAATGGCTCTGTCTGCAATGCAGAAGGCCACCCAGCCTCCTCTCACACCAAACACAGGGTTACCCTGGGAATTGTTAAAAGAGTTAAGGGGTGAGATCTGGGCTTGATTCCAACTTCAGGGGAAAAAATACTGAAGAAACCAACACATTACTTCACTGACTAACCAGTACTCACTTCTGTAAGACAAAGAGGGTATAAAACTTGCTAAGAAGTTATCATGGAATGAAAAAAAAGAAAAAAAATTAATCAATTGGGTACCAAAGGAAGCAACACATGCAAAGCACTCCATGTTTAAGTTACTCAGTATTCCCTACAAACTAGGAGAGCATGTCAAAAGCAACAGTTACTGAGTAACTAAAACACATTCCATCTAAATTATAAGAAACAAGGACAACTATCATTAACAGATGCAATTTGACTTTACAACTTTTGAGTCATCCATAGATGCAGTTTTTTAACTGGTCCAATAATACCAGTTTACTGTACTGTTGAGGAGCTGTGTTTTTCAGGAGAAGGAATCTCAAAAGTGGTTCAGCTTTTCCCAGTATAGCAGTATAGCACCTGTGCTAAGGGCTTCTGCCAACACAACGTCAGTCACAGATCACACACTTGGCCACTGCATCGATGCCAGGAGAATCCTCTGGTGCAGACACAGCCTGGAAAAAAATGTGAGGCCTGTACAGCAGGTAAAAGAAAAGCTTGAACTGCATGTAAAATAGTAACAAGAACAGGGAAGATATTGGACCTTACACATTTTTAAAGAACAAAGAAAAAAAATTCAAGGTCATGTCTTCAGAGACAGTGACTGGAACATCAAATGGATACAGGGGCTGATTTAATGAAAAGCACAAAAAAGTACAAGTCCTAAGTTACATTTATGAGTAAAAGAATAGTCAGCTAACACAGCTATTGGTAGTGAATACTTTATTGCCCTACGTGTTTTCCAAAAGATTTTCCTCTTGTATTTCAACTGTGAAATGAATTACTGGCTCTTATTCATTGTACAGACTCATACGTGAAATTCAACTGAGTTTCAAAAAATACCCCATTACACTAAAAAGGCAGACTAATATAATGCAGGCAGTTTTAGAAGTGAAGCATCTGCAGTGGTTGCATTTTCAATCACTGGTCTTATCAATAATATCCATAGCTAATAAAATAGGAGAGGAAACATGAACTCTACATGGCATCATTGCTTTGGATATGAAGAACAGAAAGACAATCTCCATACATACATAAAGCAGACAAGGGAACTTGCAGCCACATTTATTTTCCTGCTGCAGGCACATTTTGACCAGCTAGACAATTATCTCACGCAATCAGTCATATCTGATACCTTCTTCTACAGCTTTCCTAAGCAACATCTCTAAAAAAATGAGTGTAAGCAATGACAATCTTCAAGAAACTTTGGATCAGGTCATATCACCCAACTTATTCTTAAATGCACAGTCTTCTGGTAATTCAATTTGCAGCACAACACACAATATTTTAAATCAAAGTGTTTCAAATGTTTTAAGTGCTTCCTTCCTACAACTGTAGAACGGCTACAAACCCCTGGATATTACTGAATTCAGAAACACAATCAAGAAACCCAGAGTGAACACACTAAAAGGGAAGTCACTGCAACATGACAAAGGTCACGAGCAGCCTGCAAACCAGAGCTCACACACAGCAAGCACACTCCCAAAAACATGCCAGATGCTGCTTGCAGCCGCAAGCCAAAGGTACGACGGTAAACAAAGTCTGAATTTGTCCTCTGTACACGACTTGCTCGGTACTGTTTGGTGCCCAGGAAGGAACAAATCACTGCATTCAAGTAGCTATTTCAAGGTCCAGCATACGTTTTACAGCTTCCTGTGCTTCCAGGAATGCCTGAGGGTACCTCTGATTCACTGGCTGGGGAAGTTGCCACCTTCCTCACCACTCCCATGTGTGCCTGCCAGTGCCCGCCCAATTGAGTCAATCTTCACTCAAATGATCACGGTTAAAACTGACTTTTTCCAGCCTCCAGAAGGTGATTTTTTTTCTGATCATTTCAGATGGGAAGTTTAAACTGACAGTTCAAAGCATTTTGGGTGATACACAAGAATGGGAGAAGAAAATGCAGTATGGGATATTCTTATCAATGCCAACCAGTTTGTCAAATCCATCACTTTAAACATTCCTGTCAACTGCAACCTCGCCTCAGTAATGCAGCATGACCAGCACGGTGCATCTGTGACTGCAGATGTGCAAAAAGTGCATCTTCAGAGACATTTTTCCAAATACAGATATACAAGAGAACCATGGATCTGATCGGGACTCTGATCTTTCATGTTGTCCTTCAGTTTTTGCACAGACCATTTTACATGAAAATTCTCAGAATGGTAATTTACAACAGGATAAATGTAAGTTTTGAGAGCATCTCTACTTGAGAAAATTCTGTATCTAGAGTCTCTGCTGCATAAACTATGTGGCTTTTATATTTTCACAGAACATATTCCATTTTAAAACAATCTTGATTGTGTTTTCTTTCCACTCTGCTGTATGCAGCATCTCACACACAAGAGACCACAGATTTCCTGTTCAAAACACTGTTTCTGGAGAAAACTTACTCACAGCTATTCTAGACCTCAGAGGCAGAGGTACATTCCCCCCTCAGTAGCACAGGTGCATGCTCAGCCACTTGATGAGAAGATGCATTTGGCAACACCTGTTCCACATACCAGTGCTAGGACTGGAACAAACACACACTTGGAACAAACTACTCCCAATCGCTGTGTGGTGAGAGCAGAACCGTGACCATGAAAGCCTGGCTAAGAGCACTGGGCATCACACAGGCCAACCAGAGAGAGACACAGAGCTCCGGGAGTGGGTCCAGTCAAGGGTGACAAAGGTGATTAGGAAACTGGAGCATCTCTCTTAAGAGGAAAGCCTAAAGGAGCTCTGCCTGTTCAGCCTTGAGAAGAGATTGCTGAGAGGGGACCTCATCAATTTCTATCAGTATTTGGAGGGAAGGTGTCAGGAGGATGGAGCCAGGCTCTGCTCCGTGGTACCAAGCAATGAGACAAGAGACAATGGGCAGAAACTGATGCACGGGAAGTTCCACCAGAACATGAGGAAGAACTTCTTTCCTGTGCAGGTGACAGAGCACTGGAACAGGCTGCTCAGAGAGGTTGTGGAGTCTCCCTCACTGGAGATATTCCAGACCGTCTGGACGCATTCCTGTGCAATGTGCCCTGGGATGACCCTATTCGACCCGGGAGATGACCCACTGCAGTCCCTTCCAGCCTGCCCAGTCTGTGATTCTGTGACCTGCCGGGAGTGTCACGCTGAGCACGACCAGGATGTCACCCGAGTACCACCTCATCACAAGCCTGCTCCGGTGTCGGGACCGGCACCGTGACAGCCGCTTTCCGGACCGGGCCAGCGGCCTGCCGGGCCCTGCCTCCCGCAGATGGCAGCCCGGGCATCCCCCACGCTACCCCGGGCGGCCCGGCCGGCGGCGGGACCCCAGCCCCGGCCCCCCGCGCTGTGAGCCCGGCCCCTGCCGCCGCTACAGGCGGCGCCGCTCCCCGCTCACCATCTCCTCGTGTCCGGGCCCGTCGGGCTGCCCGGAGCCGCCGTCGCCGCCGGGCCCGGGGCTCGCCCGCCCCTCGGGGGTCTTCCGCTCGCTCGCGCCCTTCCCGCGCCGCGCCGCCCGCCGTCCCCACAGGTAGATCGCGCCAGCGCCCAGCAGGATGGGCGCGCCCAGCACCAGCGCCAGCTGCCAGCGGGGCAGCCCCGCGGTGCCGCCGCCGCCCGGTGCCTCCACGGGCTTCGAGGCAGCCATGATGCCCGGGAGGAGCAGGAGGAAGGAGGGTCAGCGGACACGCGGGGCGCGCCGGGAGGGCGCGGGGCGCGCCGCCGCTTCCGCCCGCTCGCAGCGCCCCCTGCCCGCGCGGAGGGACACCCGCAGCCCTGTGAGGGAGCCCGGGCGGAGCGTGCCGGGCGCGGGGTCAGGGCGGCTCAGGAGCAGGCCGGGCAGAGGGACGGGACGGGCTCAGGGACGGGCTGGGCTCGGGGGAGCTGCCAGCCAAACAACGCTTGGAGTGGCCTCGGGGCCGGAGTGATCCCTGCGGGAGGAGTTCTGGGCCGCTCACACGAGAAGTGCACTCCACGTCTGGAGTGCTGCGTCCAGTTCTGGGCTCCTCAGTACCAGAGAGACATGGAGCTCCTGGAATGGGTCCAGCAGAGGGCAGCGAAGGTGATTAGGGACCTGGAGTATCTCTCTTAGGGGGAAAGGCTGAGGAGGCTTTGCCTCTTCAGGCTTGAGACGGCTGAGAGGGGCCCTCGTCAACGTGTACAAGTCCGTAAAGTGGGAGTTCCAAGAATATGTATCCAGTCTCTTCTCAGTGGTGCCAAGCAATAGGACAAGAGGCGGCAAGCAGAAAGTGATGCACAGAAGTTCCACCTGAATATGAGGAAGAACTTCTTTATTGTGCAGGTGATCAAGCACTGGAACAGGCTGCCCAGAGAGGTTGTGGAGTCTCTCTCACTGGAGGTATTCCAGACCCATCTGGACACAATCCTGTGTCATGTGCTCTGGGATGACCCTGCTTGAGCAGGGAGGTTGGACCAGATGATCCAATGTGGTCCCTTCGAACCTACTCAACCTGTGATTCTGTGAAGCTTCAGCTAACATGGCTGATTCAAACTTTCTAGGACTTTGTACTGAAGAGTTTTGAATCAATCCTTGTTACAAATTACACCTTTCTCTTTTTTTCTCAGTTATTAATTTAATGTTATAAAAATATTTTAATATGCAATACTGGACTTTTGTTCATGTATGTGTCTATGCCTAGTTAGCATCCTTACTTGTAGGCAGAGGAAACTTACGTTTCTGTCTGCACTTATTTCCCTGGAGCCCTTGGCTGAATTTGAGGAAGACTCGTTTTTGATGTGTTTTTACAATCAGATAACTCCAGTCATCCCCTGCATGGAAATTTCATTGTAGGCAGGAGAGAAATGTGAGGAGACACATATTGCACAGAAGAAAAAAGGACTGCAAATAAAATAGCAATAAGATAGCAAAGCAAATACTTCAGGATCCCAACTAAAATTTGCCCTGCTACTAAAATTTGCCCTACACTGAGTTAGTGTATCTGCATGCCTGGTAGTAAACAATTTGAGAAATATAATTTAATTTATGGATTATTACTATTTATGTAAGCATATTTTGACAAAGCTGTGGGACAACCTCTCTCCCAGTTCTTCCTGTCACTGTCTCAGCAGGGCAGAAGCATTTTTTATTCCACACATCAGCCTGCAGTTCTGTCTTGCACATCAGTGAAGAAGAAACTTGAACCACACAATAGAAAATACATCTCCAACAGGTTGATAGCTTCCTATTGGGACAGCCTCAGTTCCACCCACGTGATGCTTTCTGTAGGCCTTCAGGTGTGCCTTGCCTGTACCGATGGGTGGCCTCTGGGATGTAAGTCACATTCAGGCTGTTTGAACATGGTGATGCCAATGGCCAGGAGTGTCCTTCCCCACCTAGAGAATCAGCCTACATGTCTCCTTTTTATTGCTTCAGGTGTGTTTTTACTGTACTGTTTTGCAGGTATTCCTCTTGCTCCTATCCAGGCTGCTGCAGGCTTGGTTGTGTCTCCAAGCTCTCATATATAACATGTGAGGTGATGCCATCTGCACACCTGTGTACTCAGGTCCCTCTGCTAATCACACTCTTGCCTGCCCTAGACAAGGTAAAACTTGGCCAAATAGCCATCCATGACCAATTGTTCCCTTCACCCATATTGTTCAGAATGAATGGTCCTACACTGTACTGAAACCTCACACCTACACCCACATGGATGAAATTGGAGTTTTGTAACTACATCTATAGTTCTAAATAGGTAGGGGAAAAGGGAAGGTTTAATGCTGGGCCACTGATTCTCTGTAATGCTAAATTACCAGCAACCTTTTTGGCATATTTTTGGCCAAGATCAACCAGCATCTCCACAGCAATGCCTGGGCACCAGGAGAACACCTAGCACACACCACGGACTGCTTCCAATAAGAAGTTAGGTTTGAGTTCTTCCTGCTATGCAGTTTTCCAGCACCATCCCAACAGGCTCTACAGCCTTAGATCCCCTCTTGTCCTCCTGCCAGGTCCCAAACCATGTAACACATCTTCCAGTTTCTTACTACAAACAGCAGTTTTACAGGCTACAACAGTTTTTGTGTTATATCAGATATTTTGAAATGAAAGAGATGCAAAAATTACAACAAAGTATTACAGCCACAGCGCAGTACATAGAGGCTTGACGAGACCCACAGCACGAGCACCACGAAGGATATATGTGGTCAGTCTAAACCCTTGGTCTGAGGGCCAGAAATCAGTCCCAGGCCCTCTTCTGTTCTGTGGTATATGCAGGGCATATATGGCTTACACCCAGGGCTGGTGAGAAGGAACCAGCACATTTTTACCCTGAATGCACTGAAGTGAGGCAGGGCCTCCCTTAACCCTGATATGGCAGATGAAATTACTCAAGTGAAAAGCAACAGCTGCAAGCTTACACTGCCTGTTGTAACCCCAAAATGAATGACCATTTGCTTCAGGGAAGGCTTCTACTTAGACAGACCACATTTCCTAAGTACTGAAGGAAGAGCAGAGGCAACAGAAGTCAGGAGAGAGAGCAACAGGGGGAGAGTGGGCCATTTGTGCTCCCTCCCACAGAGCCAGCTAGGTCTCTGCAAGCAGCTGTGCCAGTTTCTGACCAATATCAATACGTCAATTCTGCTTCTCAAAAATCATAACTACTACTTTGGGTCTGTCCCCTGCGGGCATGTTACTTGTGGGCAATTCTGCATTGCTATTGACAGCTGGGGCACTCAGCAGCAACACACAGGGAGCAGCCACAGCCCTGCAACCTGTCCCCTGCGGCAGTGTCATATTGGACATCGCTGCAATGGAAAGGTTAAAGGAAACCTTGTTGAAAAGAGACGGGGAAGGGTTGACTTTTTAGATGGCACCCAGGGCTTCAGTGGGACAGAGTTTGGGGAGGGAGTGCAGAAAGAGTGGTTGAAACTGTCTTTGCTTCTTCTTGTTGGCAGAACAGTGTGAAGCTACTGGCCTGGTGGTAGAATTAGACCTTGCTTCTCATTGTCTGGTTGGGAGACCCCCGAAGTTTGGAGCATCTGTACATGGAATATGATGAGGATGATGATATTTTCTTTGCAAAATGGATGAGCAGTTTCTGGGGCCACAACTTGATGGACGAGAAAGAAAAGGAGGGCAGAGGCCACAAGAAACATCAGACACGACTCTGTAGTGAAAGGAGAGCATCCCTACCGGTAAGAGCTGTGTGCAGCTTTCTCTGTGTGTGACATGGTTTATGTATAAATATAAGTTCCATCCCCAGAGGCATGGCCCTAGAGATATATGAGGATGAGTATGGGACACCTTGCCAAGAAAGTTCAGTTCCTGCTGGCAGCAGCTAGTTGCTTTTTGAACTTAGCTGTCTGCAACAGTCGTGCCTCTGGGGTCTTGAAATACAGGAAAACTGGTAAACTCCAAGGTAAGTGATTATAGGACCAGAAATGTAAGGAGAAGTGTGTATTAGCTGCCTGACTGTATTACAATGTTATTCTGGCTGCTCAGCACAACCTGGCAGAGATCAAAACATTTTACAACTGGCATACATAAAGACTGTCTGTAATAAGTGTGTTCTCATGTGAAAAACTGTATAATTCTATATGTATTAAAAGGATTTGGACCTAATTCTGCAACTATTCTGTCTCAGGAAGTTTTACCATTTACCCCTTGGGGCTTACCTGTTTTCAAGTGTAACTTTAATTTAAACTAGAGGATGCAGCCCCTCCTGGTTTAAAACATCTGGCTCTGAAAACAATGATACAACACATAACAAAGCCTACTAAACTGTGAAGTAAGATTTCAAGGTAGAAGTACATTCTTTATTCTTAAACTAACAAAACAGTTTGGAAAGGGGCAGGTTCATGTGCAGAAGGCAGCTCACAACTGTCTAAGTGATTATCAAAATTAGGTTAAACTGAAAACAGCTGTTAACAGTCTTCTCTTTATTCAAAAATTGTTGCTTTCCTTTCAGCTTTTAAAAGAACATTTAGGTCCAAATCTGTCTCTTTTTTTTTTTTTCCAACTACATCTGTTGTCTTAACAAAGATACTATGTTTCCTTACAAACTGTTTTTTACTTATATCCTTAGATCATTATGGCTGCAATGAAGCAAATGCTAATATACTGGGGAGAAACAGTTAATCTTTTCCAAACATTTTTTTGGTGCCATTTTATGTTTCCACATTGCAAGTTCTTCTCCACTGAAGCTGTCGTGTTTGTAGCCATGGGATTTTTCATTTCCAAAAAAAATGGCTAAGAAAAACAAAAGAGTCCAAAACCACTTTCTCCCTCTTTGAATTCATGGACAGGCTGGAGAGGTAACCTTCACTCATAACTTCTGGTTTGATCAGCTACATTTGTTATTTACTCTTATATTTCACCTCAGTCCCAGATTGCAAGAAGAGTCTGAGCTAAAGCTTTGCTGCTGTATTCCATCAGAATGCTGAATATATAACATTTATTAATAGAAGGGGAAGGAGGTTAATTAATTTTACTGTATTTTATTTTTTTCACTCAGAGATCATGCATATGTGATTTCTTTAGGCCTCAATAGAAACTGGAGTTTAAGAATGTACTTTAAATCACTTTCCATTCAGCAAGGTGCTGAACACATCATCTTGTATATTTGTGTCTGTATTTGTGACTGCACAGACATTTCATTTGAAGCATGCCCTTACATTCAGTTTGTTCAAAAGCTATTTAAATATTTAGCTAATAGCTATTCAAATACTTTGCTATACTTGCGTTCCTGAATCCATACATAGAATGTAGATTAAGTTAGCTGGCAGAAAGATGGATTTTTTGGATGTTACTGTTTAATGAGCTAAAGATATTGTGTACACTTAATTATATCTGGCCTTTACATTGATGCTTCACACGAATTTGTCTTGCTCCACTAGTTTTATATAGAAGATGTAAATTTTAAATGCTTTATGTCTCAGTGCCAGAAGTTGACTGGAGGAATGAGACAGGAAGATTTGTTAGGGGATTTTATGATTTGGGGATACATTTTGAGATAAACTTTTGATTTGGAAGTTGACTAGTTGGTAGTGAAGAGCACTTGTACATGTTGTCTTTAACCAAAGCTACAAGTTAAACAGATTGGTACTACTGATGCCTTAGAAATACCTCCAGAAAGAGCATCTCCTTGTTGAGAGCAATAACTTGCTATTGCACCTGGATGTGTGGTTTTTACATAGTTACTACAAATTATAACTACTGTAAGATTCATTATTACAAATTATAACTATTGTAAGATTCATTATTACAAATTATAACTATTGTAAGATTCAAAACACTTGTACTGTTATTTAAATATTGTCTTCATTTTATCTGAGCTAATTATCAGGCGGAATAATAACTGAGATTAGACTGCATCTCTTCTGTAGATCACAGTGTATCCTGTCTTCTGTCTCAACATTGTAAATTGAGATAACCCCACCATCTAGATGAAAATCAAGTCAGCAAGTTCTGACACAGCTGTTGGCAAAAGCTCTTTGTGCAGGTACAGTGGTACTGCCAAAACAGCACTGCCAGCACACTTGGTCCCATATCCAAGGCATCAGCAATAGGGCAGTCTTGCCCACATGAACTGCTTCTGCACCGTGAGCCCTTTGGTGCTACATAGCAAAGTGCTCTCAGTGTAGCACAAAAGGTGGAACCACTTTCAGCTCCAAACTGGTGTGTTGCTCTTTGTAGTTTTTCCTGTGCCATAGTAAACTCCTGTGGTATTCTGTCATGGTGCAACCCCCATCCCAAATGGATAAAGCTTTGTAGAATAACTCCCAAACTAACAACAGTTTTCTTTTTTTTTTTTTTTTCTCAAATATATTGGCATACCTCACAAACACTACTGAGATGAGCTTTGCAAAATGCTTTTGCTATTGTCATTTGCAGTTTGCAGGCGGAACACAAAATTACATTCATCCATCACTGGGTCACTGGCAAGTCAGGCTAAAACATGTAACTCTATTCTCCTGAAAAGCTTCAGAGTTGTATATGTTGCTGTGGGCCAACACTGAACGTGAAAACTACCTGGGGAGAATTAAGTCATCTATCTCCTTTATTTAACTCATTCCCTTGGCAATCTTTAGATAGATTAACTGTGATACCCTTTTTGAAGCCTCCAGCTATGACTTTCCTTGACACATTCTAGTTATCCTACATCATTTTGGTTCAGAACAGTTCTTACCTCCCAGACATATTGTTGTAAGGAAAAGATTGGTGGCAAAGGAGAACTGATAAGAGTTTTAGGTATGTATAAACATGTATCCACCTTCAAATAGACATTACTGCTCACAGGAGAAAATTGCTAAGAGCAGCTGAGAATGGGAGCAGAACAACTGACTGCTGTTCAAGTTACTGACATTTAATTTAAACTAAACTTAGACTGAATATCTACCACAATATTGTTACTACAGATCAATTGAAGCCCAGATCAAAACATTTTAAAGAAATATATGCTCTGTCTATAAGCTGCTTGGAAGGAAATAAAGTCATGGGAGAGCACCTGAATGTCAGATGTTCCAAAATATCCCTAAAATACTCGGGTCATTGTGTAAACTTCAGCAAATAATGAACACTTCTGCTGACATACTGAAGATTAATTTTCTTACTGACAATTGTGCAAGCTCTCAGATCAAGCCCAAACGATGTTAGCAATTAACTTGTCTGCAACAGAAACTGAGAAAGAGATAAGGCAAATTATACTGACATCAGTATTTATTGTGTGAAGCATTTTTGTTTGTTTACCTTTCGTGTATTTGAGCCGGGAAATTAGCAGAAGATTAGCTGTTTTGTAAACAGATATACTAAGCATGACTGGCCTTTACTCAGTGTAGAAAAAAGGAGTACTAATGGGAATGAGAAACAATCCCAGAGATCCCTTGGTGCTTCTGGTTTTCCCAGCATTGGCAAGAAATCCCCATTTTCATAGTGGAGCATCTAACATTCTTCCTTTCCATGCCTTTTCCTGTCCTAGCTCCAGTAGTGTGTGTCATGCAAAGGCACTGTGAGAGAAGGCACAGGCACAGTAATATGATTGCATAGATCTGTCTGTGCAGCTTTACCCTTAGCCCACTGAGGCAAATGGGTATTTCAGTTTGTCCATTTTCTGGACCACTGCTGCCATATCCATAGGTAAACTGCAGTCTTTTTGTTAAGGGCTTAACTGTGATTCTGTCTGTGAAGGGAAATTAAAACATTTACAGACATTGCAAAACAGGATTGATAGATTACAATCCCCCATTTCAGCTGTCCTCCTGTGTTTGTGGTTTGTTTTTTCTGCCAAACCCTCTAGGAACAGATACCAGTGATTTTTACCATGAGACAATTTTTATTTCCAGGAAAGAATATATGTTGATGCCATTAAAATGACAGAGAAGACATTTAGCTTGTTGAGCCTAGCATGGCATATGTGCTCCTGTCCCTCAAGCACAATGCAATTGCTTTGATGCTTTCTAAAGTAACAATACAATATGACCTTACAGAACTTGCAGCTGTATTGACTGGTTTGAAAACAAAGTAAAAATAGTAGGGCAGAAATCATTAACACTACTCTCAGAGGCTGTCCATAATCCTGGACATAGTAAGCTTATGCCTGGGGAAAAAAATGGAACCAGTACCATATGTTTTGTAAACTCTTCAATATTAGGTACTTCTGTCAGGTGTGAGATTTATTATTTTTAGCATCTCTTATCAAGCCTGTCAATGTGATGAAGCCACAATCATATGAATGCACAGCCTCACTATTCAGAGAAAGGCTGCATGGGTCCCTTTTGTGCCAATACATTTATAGTAGCATCTGGGCCAGAGTGAATGAAATTGTGTGCAGGACATGTTTCAGGTCCCTTGTAGTCCAAGGTTTGTAGATTCATGTGAACCCCATACCAAGTTGGTTTTGTTTGTCTCTGTTAAAATAACAAAATAGCCGATACACCTGCCACAAACCCTAGAGTGTAGGGTTTTCTACTTGGTTTTCTTAGAAAGCATTTCAGAACCTGTAGGATAAACCTTAATTTGTTGTAAACAATCACAGCTCCCTTAAAGCCAGCAGAACTTCTCAGGGTTACTTAGTAGCTGAAGGCTTAGCACCAGGCTTATACAAAACACAGAATCACAGAATCAATTACGTTGGAAAAGCCCCCTGAGATCATGGAGTCCATCTTTTGACCAAACCACCACCATGTCAACTAGGCCATGGCACTGAGTGCTATATCCAGTCTTTCCTTAAACACCTTCAGGGACAGTGACTCCACCATTTCCTTGGGAAGTCCATTGCAATGTCTAATCATCCTTTCTGTGAAGAAATTCCTCATAATGTCCAAAACATATATGCATTCAAATATGTATGCAGAAGCTGGGTGCTGGAGTGCCCTAATCTGACACCCGCAGGGGTGTAATTTTCAGTAGCTCCCATCTCTCACAGTTTTCACCATCTGCATCTTACCAGTGTTCAGCTACTCATCCTGAAAAAGCACCAACAGCTGGCAGGGTTTGGGGTATCCCTGGCTCTATATGGTGTCCTCTCACCCACCTCCTCTCCAGCTCTGTTTCTAAAAGCACCAATACATGAATCCACAGGACACAGCAGTTCTATATCAGTTTAATCTCCTTTACAGACATCCAAATAAACACAGCTGATGTAGCTCAATAGCTTTTATCTGCATGCTAGGCCTGAGAAAACTGAATCACGCAGAAACTGAACAACTATCTACTCTCTCCCCACTTCAGTCTTGCAAATGTAATTGTAGAAGTCTGTTTCCTACCACTTCTCTGGCAGCGATGTGTCACCCAGTACCCTGAAAGTGCTCCTTCATTAGTTCAGGACAAATGTGCCCAAGAAACCAGCAGAAAATTCAAAACGGCGCAATAAAGCATCTTGTGTGCATGTATGCCATGCTGAAAATTTGACAGAACTGGGTGAGGAATGGTTGCTGTCACTCTCTAAACTCAAACATATGATAAGACCTGGAGTACCCGTGGGTCAAACCTCTTATCTGACTCATTTGACCACAAAAATCTGGGTAAATGCTTTTTGAGTCCTGCCTAGAAACTGCAGCCAGGTGCAAGGCCTGAGTTTTTGAAGTTATGAAGAGTCCCAATTCTTTTTAGTGTCAGTGAATGCCAAGAGGACCCAGCACACTTTACATTTGAAGTATTCATTTGTGTTCCAAAACTGAAGTCCTCAAACCCCAGAATAATAGGAAATTCTGCCACTAGTGCCTTCAGTAAGCAAGTTCTTGGCAGTGTGATTCTCCTGCACATAAAGACACAGAATTCTGGGCAAGGTCCTTGTTGAAGGTTGGAGGGGGGATGGAAATTTTTTTCCATTCTGTCGCTGGGCAGCTAACGACCGGTACTTAAGGGACATCTACGCTTACAAAAGAGACAAAGATTTTTGGCTAGGTGGAGCACGGGAACCAGAGACTGGGGATTTGATAATGGAGACACTCGCTCGCAGGATTCAGAGGAGAGAGGAGTGAAAAAAGCGGCTGTCTGCTTTTTGGCTGCGACTGCGGAAAAAGCCCGGCTTTGCACTGGCTTTTCTCTACCTGGTGGGTGAGTTCTCACTTGGGAAAAAGGCACGGGACTCCAGTCCTCTCTTCCTCTCCGGGAGGGTGCATTTTCCCAGCTGCACTGCAGTGGAACGGGACCCGGCTGTCGCCGCCCCGCATCCTGTCTGCCACAACTGCGGAGTCCCTGCCGTCTCCTCTGCTGGCTGGCCCGGGTGGGCTGGCCCGGCCGCTCCATCTCTCTGCTCTGAGCTCCCTGCTGCGCCCCGTCCATCTGCGTGCCATTCTTGTGCAGCCCGTCTGCCATTACACACGTGACACAGATCCAACCTCGCGCCACAGCGCCACCTGCAGCTGCGCGGGAGTCATCACACCTGCAGCGCCGGTCTAGGAGCCCAACAGCGCCCCTGCTGGCCATGATCGTGACTGCACCAAACGAGAAAGTGCCTGGCAGCTCAGGGATATCTGACCCTGGGTTTTTGGTTTTGTTTACTGGGGCTTTTTTACCTTGTTTACTGTTCTTGTTACTGATTGTTTACTTCATTATAGATACTAGTAAAGAACTCTTATTCCTTTTCCCATATCTTTGCCTGAGAGCCCTTGATTCCAAAGTTATAATAATTCAGAGGGAAGGGGGTTTACATTCTCTGTTCTAAGGAAGGTTCCCACCTTCCTTAGCAAACACCTGTCTATCAAACCAAGACAGTCCTTTACTTTGCACCACTGTTTGGAGAGTGTCTGTGGCAGAAAAAAATCTGCCTTGTGTCCTCTGCTTTCAGTTCAATACTCAACAAAGACCTTTTGTTTTTCAGGCCAAGCTTTCCTCTCTCCATACAACACGACTTCATGCTGCTGCCAAAGGCTCATCTTCAGGCCACCTCAGGGGCTCCAGGGAATTTCAAGAAGATCAAGATGTCAAATGCCACTGCCACAGGAAGGCAAGCAGAACACCTTCAGCAGAAAGCTCATGCCCAGAGACAAGATCAAACTCCATTCAGGAATTCACGGAGTCCTTTGTAAAGCAACTGCATCTCAAAAGCAAACGCTCAGTTTCTTTGGTAGGTAACAACCAACTTAAGATCACTACAGAAGAAAAAATCCCAACCAACCAACAAGTCAGCTTTATCCTTTGTGTAATTGCTGTGACTTTACTGTGGGAAGTGCAGAAATAAACTCCAATTAGAATTTCTCATATTATGTGGTCTCAAATTACTACAGTAGCACAAACGAGGTTAAAGTTGTATCATTAGTTTGAGGATTCTTGTGGTGTTACTGTCTAGGCTTATTCAGGAATGTTTATCCTCAAAATGAGCCACCACACTGGCTCATGTGGCAATGTTTTCAGAGGTTTCTATGGCTGTGACAACAAAACACAACAGTACAAAGCCAGGTTTGCTTCCCTTTTTCTGCAAGACCCAGATAACTTTTTCACTGCTGCTGACCTGACTTAACCTATATAGTGTTATCTGTGATACCGCCAGACACTGCAGTGTTTGAGAAGCTTCTCTTTTACCCCTCAGGACTCCATTCATCTGCTTTCTGCAGTGTCACCACACAGCTGCAGCAACAACTATTGCTCTAAGTGGCTGAACATATTTTCACTAAATGGGCTTGCAGGCAGCAGGAAATTCTCCCCCCATTTCATCCTTCTCACCATCATTCTGCCATGAGCCAGGAGCATTTTTTTTTCTGGTGTATGTTGATGAAGTAGCCAATAACAACCTTTTGTCTATGACACTTTAATGTATTTTTTTATTATGATACATAATATCTACTGTACCATAAAATGGAAGAAAGGGTAATAAATCCTAACTCACTTTTAAGTATCAGAAGAACACTATCAAATTGTCACTCCATTCAAAAAGTTATGCTTGAATAACACTTGACATTAGCATCAAATAGCCACAAAAAGAAGTATCTTCTCTTTTTTTCAGTTTCTTGACACTGACAGTTTGTATGGAAAAGTAATTTTCAGCTATCTTTGCAGACCTTTTGCATAGAAAAAGAGGGGGAAAAAGTCCCCTTTCAATAAGCAGCATAATTACATGATCGGTCCCATAATTATAGTCCTTGCATGACCAGTCCTCTAAGAATACGCAGAATTATGGTGATCACAGCACTGTTACACCATTGTCAAAATTTCAAGTGCATTCTCTAATCTTCTTTTTCCTCTTTAGCAACTATTCAGTTGATTTAATTTGGAAATTTACATTGCTTCATGTGCCAACATTCACCAATGGTTGTCTGGTTTATCATTTATAATTTCCCAAAAATGCCTGTGGTTAGAAAGTCTGTGAGTGTGTAGTTGCTGCATGATTAGGTACAGTGAATAATGTAATAAATATGGCTTCAGTTCCACTTAAAAGCCAGATTCCAATGCCCCTCTGTAATCAGCAGTGAGGTGTGCTGAGCTGTATTTTAATCTGTTTTGCAAGCAGACCAAGTTGTTGTCATTCCTTCAGACACCATTGCATTTTGGGAGATGTGAAGGACTTGAGAATCTCAAAGAACTGAGCAAGAGGTCAGAGACCTGAAAAGAAATTTGGGCTTAAATCTGTGTCTCCAAATGGAGCATTTTTTTGCATTCAGAGCTCTGTGTGTGCAATTCAAACCACCATGATCAGACAGGTGAACAGTGTGGGAAAGGTAATTAATCTCCTTCCCTGCATATTGCTTTTCTCTTATAAATGTGTGTTTGAGACCCCTTCATGACCTTGTTTTCAGCAAGGTCTTTGCAGCTAGCACTGCAGAGCCTTCAGGCACGTAAAAAGGGATCATGTGAAAGAACAGAAACGTGGAGTCTGAGCTGAAATCTCAGAGCCCCTTCCTTTCTCCTTCCTGTCTGCTCTCCTCTTCAAGTCCACTGGGCTTGTGGCTCTCCTATCATATACAGAGTAAAATCAAAGCATGTGTGTTTCTTCTTGCTGAGCATGGTGAGTGAGGTGACTGGCATGGGCCTTGAATTTGGGGCCATCATGGTAAAGCTGATCTTGGTCAGGCAGGCTGTTGGAATATTTTGTTACATAGGGAAATAAAATAATGAGATTTTTTTGGTGGTTGTTCTTGTAGGAGTCACATTTAATTCCCTGCTATTTTTTCCCTGCCTTTTAGCAACCTGAAGGTGCAAAGGAGAGACGAGAAAGAGAAAAATTGCATTTGAGAAAAAGCAAGTCTCATAAGAAAATGGGAGAGAAATCAGAGCCAAGGAGAGAGCGTGAAGATGCTGAAGGTTCAGAAGTACCCGCAAAACACAACGAACAATTTCCACCACAAGCAAGCATTCAGAAAGGTTATGTATGCACGAGCAGCTAGAATGCATCGAGATAATCAATCTTAACACTCCCCCTGAAGAGCAGAGGGAGCATTCTTGTTCTGTTTTGACTAGAACAGGCCTATTAGCTAGAATAACCCCTAAGCAGTAAAATAAAAGTAAAATTCAACTGCATCACTGGCACTATGTTACTACCTTCTTTTCTTTACTTTTGTCATTAGAAATGTGACCTTTGTCATAGGAGTGAATCGGTAGCAAGATCCAAGTTAGAAATTAACCACCGTAAGAGGATTTCAGGTAAATTTAGCATTGCAGCAGGACAGTGGTGGATGTGTCCATTTAAGAGGAGACCACCATTACTGTATTACAGAGCTGTGGAAAGTCATCCAAAGCCTTATGTTTCTTTTTAAATTGAAAACAGGCTTATTGGTAGGTATGGGAAGAAAAAAGTACACATAAACAGCCAACTGCTTCCTGGCCCTAACACTCACTTGATTTGTCGTGAAAACAAGTATCTTTTTGCTTTGACCATCTTTCAGCTCCAAATTTATGTAGCTAAGAGAAGAGAAGCCCATGTTCTCTTCTATGCCACCCCAATGTCTCACTTCTCTCTGCATTTCCTATCACTGTGCAGTATGACTCTTGTTTCTCTGGCATTTCCTAGTCTTCTCCCATATCCTCAGTCTCATTTCCTAGTCACACAACTAGTTCTTTCTCTCAGCTTTACCCTCATCATCTTGCTTCTTTTGTGGCCTTCCCCCTCTCCATTTATAGTCCTGCCTCACAGCTAACAACCTGTTTTGCTGCATCTCTACTTTTGCTTCATTAAAATTTGAGCTTTGCTGAAAATTCTCCATTAAAACCAGAGATATTCTGTCTCTCATACTTCCATATAATCTCTTCAAGGGGTTGCTGAGGCATTGCAACCCTTTTTCATTTTTCCTTCTTCCTTTTTCCTTTTTCCTTTTTCTTTTTTTCCTTTTTCCTTTTTCCTTTTTCCTTTTTCCTTTTTCTTTTTTCCTTTTTCCTTTTCCAAAACTTGGGCCTAACCAAGGGAATAGGAACTGGCTCTATGGTAAGCAGGACTTTGGAGAACTCTGTTCCTCTGGTGGAGGATCTCCTGAACACAGGAAGTCTCATCTCCCCACGCTCACAAACACATACACACTCCCACAATCCCCCTACGCCCCCCTTTCTTAAATGTGACAGTGTTCTCTGCAGATACAACCCTGCTCTCTCTGGGAATAATCTTCCCAGGTCTAGTATGGAGAAAGCCTGATTTGGTTAAATTTGTTAGAGAAGACTGCAGACTAATGAGCAAAAAAAGGTCTGATGGATATTCTTCCTGTGATTTTCTGTAATTAACAAAGATCTTACTAATTTACCTTAGAGCCTTACTTTTGAATATTCAGCCCTTTAAAAGCTTAGGGCATCCTTAAAACTTTGTAACACTTATCTCCATTAAAGGACTGTGGGTTTTTGGGTGTTTTTTTGGGGGGTTTTGGGGTTTTTTTGGTTGGTTGGTTGGTTTTCATTGGGTTTTTTTTTTTTGTTTGGTTGTTTGGTTTTTTGGTTTTTGTTTGCTTGGTTGTTTGTGGGTTTTTTTGTTTTGTTTTTTTTCCTAGGGCTTTGGGGGATATATAAGAAAGCAATTGAACCCTTACTGATGCTTGTAAAATTGCTTCTTGCCTGGTAATACATATTATAAACTAATAAATTGAATAATGGAAAAATGTTGTTTCTATGCATAATTCCTGTCCTTCCCAATGCAGTTTGAATTTTTACAAAGTTCTTCTGTCAGCCAAAACTTACATACAGATGACTTTTCCTTTACAACCCTAATTTGAAGACTGCATTGCAATAGACCTGGATAGAAAAAAATGGACATGGCCAGCAGTGTCTGAGTTCCTCAGATGAAACCTCTCATATACATCCTTTCAGGCAGCAGCCTGTCTTCACATCTTATGAGAGCTGAATGCTGTGGCTGCATCAGCTTTGCCTGGATTTCAGGCCATCAGCTGCTTCCTTCTGTTTTACAGACAGGTTAACTCAACAGGCCCCAGCAGCATTTGCTTGTGTGCATCAGACCAATGTGCTGGCTGTACACCACACCTGATGGAAAGAAAACAACAAACAGAGCTAAAATGGGAGAACCATGTATGACTAGCTCTGACTTGATGGTTACCATCTTCCTAAAAGCGTAGAGAAGCCTCACTGCCACCAAGGCAGCCAGACAGCTCTGCCTGCAAACAGCTCCCCTGTGTTCCACCAAATCCCATCTCTCTGATGGGAGAGTCTGTGAGTGTTTACGTGCTTTTAAACTGACCCATCAGCCCCATGGGGTGATTCTGGAAACAAGCTTTCACATAATGTCCTCCATTTACTCAAAAGTGTTCTCTCTTGCTTTGAATCACACCTGATTATACCAACAGCCCTCTCCAGCTCAGTCCCATCCAATCTGAGGCATTGGTATTGCTTAGAATGACAGAAACTTGCATGATTGAATGAAATCATTCTCCACGGAAATGAACAAGTATTCCGTAACAAATTGGGCATTTGGAAAGGAAGGTAATCATCCAAAGAGGAATCTGATTGCATTGGCATGTCTGATATTTCTGTTTCCACAGAAGTGGAATATACAAGTAGTCAGAAAGACTCCAGAGGGTTTTCATTCTCACAGTAGATCACTAGTTCAGTTGGAAATGATATACAAAAATGGTCACTGCCATGACTACCATCCTGAATTCCCAGAGCAATAGGGCTGGCTGCAGGCAGATTCTGCACGAACCCGTTCCTGGGCAAACACTGTTTGCTTATTCTGCCCTTTCCGCAGCAAGCTGAATCAGAGTCCAAATCTTGGACATGAAGGAGGTCAGGCTTCTGTGGAAAGCGACGACAGAAAGGGAAAGGGATGAAAAAATCCAAAATGCTCATTAATAAGAAATATTGAAGACATGAAACAGAAAGGGGAACAGGCAGGAAAACTGGTGTGATTTCAGGGACCCATGAAGGATATATTAAACTTGCTGTGTCTCACAAGTGGAAGACAACAGTCTGATTAAAACACTCATCCCTGTGGATTCTTCCAGCACTTCAGGCTGACTAGGAGGGGCTCATATGGGAAGGGAAGATGTGGGTACGTACAAATCTTTCAAGAGCAAGTTATACCCCAGTGTTTTCTGAGAGGGCTGAGAAGAGAACATTAGTTGAGGTTACCTCATCTGTCAGGTGGGCATTCCCAAAGCAAAATATTTATGCATGCTTCTCAGGAATGGTTTAATTGCAGTATGGTTTGGAGGATGAATTAAGTTTTGAGTGCTTGTTAACTTATCATGTATTGGCATATTAAATGCCATACCCCACACAGGTAAAATGATGTAGCAACTGTATTTATGTTCATGCTCACAACAAACCTTTCTGGGGAAAAAAATAGGAAATATTTAAATGCATAAAGAAAATAAAAATAAAATAGCCACAATGTATAACTGAAAAAGAATATAATACCTATTAAAAAAAAGAAACAAAATATTAAATAAAAAAATTTAAATAATCATCTACAGTTTTTTGTTCTTTATCACAAAAAATGGTGTTTGAGTAAGCACGGCCCTGGCTCTGAATGCACTCAGTGTTCATGTGAATAGTGTAAAACCATGTAGAAATATAATCAAGCCTGATAACCAAAATTATTCACACAGCAATGAATCATAATCACAGGACTTCAAGCTTATCGCAGCCTTCTGCCAAAACTGTTGTAAACAAACAGGTCTTGAAATATTTCCAGAGGGATCTTACAGCCAAAATCTAGTCATTCAATGAGAGAACTGAACACTGGAATAAAACAAACTTCATAAAGAATGCACTGCCTGCAGTTGTTGTGCCAGAGCTTTAGGTAACTGTGCAAGAATGAATGTGAAAATAAACCCACTCATCATAGAAAACATTGCTCTTAGCATGTTGATTTTCTTTTTCACTGTTGCTTTAGATTGGCTTGACAGATGCTATTCCTCCTATTAGGAGGATCCCTCTGAATCCTAGCTCAGCATCTACAGCTCTTTGGAAAGAGGTAAGTTCTCTCAGATGTGCCTTGTCCCTGAGGTCAGAAATAAAATAAGAGAAAGAAGTTAATCAAGGAGCAACAATATTCTGTCATACTGGATGCATTTTTGTCCTTCTTATATGTTTGTCAAAATGCTTCAGTTCATACAATTTCTAAACTGATAAACTTTAGGTGTATTAAGGATGACCGACTTGTGACAGTTGTACATGAATTTTCATAAAAAAGCCACCAAGGCTCTTACAGAGTCCTCAGACTGGGGAATTAGTCCTGTTCCTGATAATGAAGTATCAGAAAAGAACTCTTTTTTCGCTCTAAAGTTTGAGCAGAAGGATTCATGGACATGGTTGCCTGCAGCTATATCCCATTATATGGGGTGAATGCTAAGGTTTGGTCCTTTGCAAAGCAACCCTTCCTGGACCATTATGCAATGGCTTTCAGTTGATATACTTCTCTACCTATATACACAAAATACATCTTAATTGTTTCTCATAAGCATTTTAAATATAGTGGGTCTACTCCCTGAGGGCTCCTATTCAGAGAAATTTGTCTGTTAAAAAGCAGCTACAGTGATTTTAGATTAGCACCAGTTTATACCTGGTAGAGAGGAAGGATTAGCGCATTTCTTTGCTCGAGTGGTCCCAGCAGGAATAAAAGGTCCTCAGGGAGAGCAAAGCCATTTAGAGCTGCTCTCATCTGTGCAGGAGTGGAAATCACAGTTTAGCCCGGGATTTGGGGGAAATATAATATTTACTCATTAATTCCTGCTCTATTGTGCCACATACCCACAGCTGCAGATGAGGCCACTTCAGACAACAGATCTTCCATTCCTTTAATGCCTTTTGCATGGAACAAAAGAACTCTCACATTAGGTTAATACGCCTCTCAGCTGTTCAATGGGCATGAACCATGCGGTCCATCACTCACTCAGGGTACTCACTGCAATGTGATTACCTAATCCAAAGCAATTCTGAGCTGAGAATGCTTAGGACTGAAAAAAAATTCTTGTCAATTGAAACAAGATTTGGATCCATGTGCCATTTCTCATGGTGACTTGGGGACTGACAGGAGCACAGAACTTTATTGAAGGCACAGCTTTCACAAACAGGAATCATGGTAAACTCTCAGGGCGTTATTTTCTGTTATTTGCAATATAGAGAGTAGAGGAAGCATAGACCTTGACTAAACCCTGAATGCTGGTGACTGAAAGGTGATACATCTGTGTGTTGAAACTGCTGCAGTAATTCTGTATTACCAGATGCTACTGGGGGAACTCTCAGTATTGTCTTTAATGTTTTTTAAGAAAGTTTTGCACTGAGGGAAAGACCAATGGTGAAGATGGTGAGCCACACTGAACTGCTGCAGCCAGAGTGTGTCATTCCTTAAACAGCTGTATTAGTGGAAAAGGGGAACACAGTGCTCTAAAGGAGCTGCAAACAGCTGAATGTTTCAATGTCTGTATTTCAGAGCTGGCATTGCAGAGAGGGAGCAATCAGTTCTCCTAATTCCCAGCTGATTGATGTATAGTGTTCAGCTCTGGGATTCCCAAAACAAGAAAGACGTTGACCTGTTGGAATGAGGTATAATTGTTGTCTATATTGACAACCTCAGGAAAGGCACCAAGCACCAAGTATGCCTCCCTTTGGAGGTTCCTTCTGTATGTGGCACCTGAGACACACTGGAGGGGTGGAATGGAGTGACAGAAGCAGGCATAACTGTTATGCTAGCTGTACTTTAAAACACAAATCTTATCTCAAGGCCCTTTGGTCTGGTATCAAATAAGCAAAAATAGAATTAGCTGGATAACACATTATTCTCTGAAAAAAATAAAGCTGTGTGTGACCTGGATCCTGCTGAAGTTATTCTGATGATAAGAGGACTTAATCTAGAAATAGTAACCTTCATTTCCTTAAGATCAATGATTCAGTAAATATTTTGGATTAGGGATCTTAATTTCTGAAGGGAATATATCAGCTCCATGTCTCAAAATTCCTGCGAAGTAACAGGAATGCTTGCATTAAAATTTTGCTTACAAGTGATCTTTTCCACTTGCTTTTAGCAATATATTCAAAAGTGACTGCTGAAGAATTCAACCTGTCCCACATGTCATGTCCTGGTGCTTCTGTAAGGTGTCAGTGGCAAGTTCTTGTCATCTGTGATGAAGAAGTCAAGAAGGGAGGGTCCTTTAGGACTATGGAAGGGAGCTGTTCAAGGCTTGATTCTAGATACAGAGGAAAAGAGAAATCAAAACTTTAGTAAGTGGATTAATGCATTATAAGGTTAGTATAAGTGGTGTGGGTTTTTACAAAGTTCAGAGATGAACTTTGAAGCTAAAAACTCCTAGCTCCTCCCCAGTGATTAGGGAAGAAGACAAAATATTTTTAAAGTTCCCTAGACAGTGTAAATCAAAATTGCACATTTGCTACAAAATACATTGTTTACAAGTTCTTTCACTCATGATCATTAAACAACTAGGTAACATTTTGTGGTGGTTTTGCTTGGCCCAGTTTTTGCCAGTGAGTAGGGATGGGTACAAAGATAGCTTCTGCATGTCCTGTGTGAAGATTCTGGAATTTTTCCACCATGTCCAGCAGAGCCAATCTCTGATGGCTCTGAAGATGATGGACATGCTGCTGGCCAAACCTGGGCCAATTAGTGATGTTAGTTAGGCCTCTGTGAAAACATATTTAAGAAGAAATCAAAACAATGTGAGCATGCACTTCTTTTTAGCCAGAGAAGGAGGAGGAGGAGGTAAAAATATGTGAGGGAAAACAACATGGAGGCACCAAGGTCAGTGGAGAAGCTGGGGGAGGGGGTGCTCCAGGCACCAGAGCTGAAAACCCTCTGCCAGCCGTGGTGAAGACCATGGGGGAGCAGGTGGTCCCCCTACAGCCCATGGAGTCCAGGGGATGCAGAGAACCACCCATAGCCTGAGGGGAGGTGCACACGCCAGAGGAGCAGGTGGATGCCTGCAGGAAGCTGTGATCCAGTGGGAGTCCCAGTAGAGACTGAGAGTTGCAAAGGCCGTGCAGGAGAGAGAGAGGCCTTGCTCCCGGGATGGAAACAGCCTGGTCTTGGCTTGGAAGTCTGCAACCTGGACAGAAGAATCTCAGACTGCAGCAGATTTTGGGTGGGTGCTGCTCATGAGATTGGACCCACGCCAAAGAAGTTCGCAGAGGATTGTCTCTCGTGGGAGGGACCCCATGGCTGAGTAGAGGACTCTTGTCCCTGGTGGACTGACCCTGACCAAAGGAAACCCCCATACCCTGCCCCCACCCCGGAGCTGTTGATTAGAAGAAAGGAGGGAGGGGGTGAACTGAGAAGTGGTGCCTTAGGAAGGAAGAGAGGTGAGTGAAGAAATGATGTCTTAAGAGCTTAATTTTACCTCTGATTTGTCCTCCGACCCTGTTAGGTTAATAAATCTTTGCAACTTTAAGTTTCCCGCCTGCTTTTTGCCCTCTCCAGTGCGTACCTATCAGTGATCTTATCTGAACTCATGAGTCCAGTGTGTTTGTGTTAGTTTTTTTCCCTCTCCTCTGCATAGCTGCAGCAAGAGAGAGCATAGAGAGCAAACGTCGTAGGTGCCTGGCATTTAGCCAGGGTCAAACCCACGACAAATTTATAGCCATTTTCCAGCAGAGGGAGTCTCTCCATACCAAGTGAGAAAGTGCACTATAGTCCACTGCAAGCATGAGTTCGAGACTAAGTTAGTTACAGTCCCAGCCGGAGACAACTATTATCAAGAGCACAGGTTCATATGGTCAAATTTTGCTCTGTGTTGTTCGTATACAACATTTTTTTGTTGTATGTAAAGGATATCAATATGAAGGAAATCAATATAAACCACAACCCACAGCAGGCTTTAGTCTGGTATTAGTGACTGCAGTATTTACCCTGTGGTCAGCAGAAAACCCTGATCTGGTCCAGCTCTGGAGATCGCATTTCGCAAAATGACTTGTTGGCAGCTCATTGCTGCAGGTTTTCCCCAAACTGTGCTACTCCTCTGCCCTCCATTTGCAGGGCACAGCCCGAATTCCCCTCCTTTAGCTGGCTGGAGAGCTGCTGGTGCAGCCCTGGATGCCCCGGCCCCATGCACTCTGAATGTTCAGGCTGGAGGGAAGGGATGAGCACCAACCCCTCTGGAGGGATAGAGGTCTCCATGGCTGCTGCTTTCCTTGGGGTCAGCAGGTGACCAACATAACACACCAGCTACTGCCCAGCTTCTCTTCACCTCTGTGGCAACCCTGGGGTTCATCAGCTTCCACTCTGCACCCAGAAACCAAGGTGGGTTGACTGCCCACACCTCTCTGAAACCTTCCTCAGGTTCTTCCTAGAATCACGACATCATCATTAAGGGATTGGCTGCTCCCAGTGCTCAGTCCTGCTGTCCATATTTTCAATGTTAAATGCAATATTTTGGGAAACTCTCTCCTAGTCCTTACTATAGGAAAGACAATACATTTCTTGCCCCAGGTTTATTCTGACAAAACTTTCTCAGTGAGAAAAAGCAATAGCATTTTTATTCTTATAAGCAGCACAAGTACTCTTCATATGCACCATAGCTGAAAATAAGTCATATTTTAAAATACATTTCAAAACATCTCTGCTCATCAAATGCAACCTCTCCTCTACAACAGCTAAGTGAGATGAGGGGCACATCCACCCCCATTTCAGCTGGTCCAGCTCAGAGTCCAGGGTGTGGGGAGGTTTGTGCTGCTTCGCTGGGCTGAGACCTGTGATGGTGAAGGGGAGGGCACTCTCCTGTTGGGCAGCTTTGTTGTGAGGGTACCTCAGGCAGCGGGACAGAAATAAACACTCAGGGAGCAGCAGGAGACTTAAACCACTCAGCTTCTTTGCACAGGTAACATGAGTTACAGTCCTTGGACTCTCACAGAAGCAGAAGAATCTGGACACATAAAGCCATATTAAACTTCATTCTCCAAGCACATACAAACATGCAAATGTCAGGGGGGGTTACTCATGATTGTGAAGTGAAACGCAAATGGACATATAGGCAGGATGAGTTCATATGTCCTGTCAAGTAAATGCATATATTCGCTCAGAAACAAAAAGGAGGTAAAACAACTGTATTTCATAAAACAAAGTAAGTCACAGGAAAGTCAGAACAAAGCTGATAGTAATTGAAAGAGGATGATTTGGCTGGGAACTTCAGCAGGTGACACAGAATCAGAATTGACCTTCTTTCCCTTTTACACTAATCAGTGGCTTACTAAATTAGTTGGTAATTTCATTTTTATTTTGCCTGTTCACCAAGGTACAAAATAACATTTTATGTATATTTATATAACATATGCACTATACATACATACATGCATACAAATATATATACACACACACAGATGTGTCGAGAATTAGACATTTGTATATCTGCATCTCCCAGGTGCTTGGGAACGAGCTTTTGGCTGCACTTTGGCAATGCTCTCCAGGGCGCACACAGGCACTCTGCTGTATGGCTACTTTCTTCACCTTCTGCGCACTGGAGAGCTTCTGTGCTGGTAAGGTGTTGTTTGTGGGAGAGAGAAGTGGACAGCTCTTCGCAGCCAGGCAAGGCTGCGAAGAGAAAGGGGTACTTGAGGAAAGCCTTCTCTTCGGATGCTTCCTTCTGGGGCAGCTCGAACTGCATGAGTTCTGCAAGTCTGAAGCTGTGGAAAAGTGCTTCTCTCTCAATCTCTCTCTCTTGCTCACACTGTCTGCACTTTGTGCCCTGGAGTGCAAGGCCTGCGAGTTGCTTGTTGAACAAGAGACAGCATTCTGGGCTGAGTCTGCTTGCAAACGAGCTTTCAAAAGACTACACTTGGGCAATGCCCTCCAGTGAGCTCACAAGCACGCTGCCATGTGGCTTCTTTCTTCATCTTCTGGGTGCCGGAGACCTTGTGTTCCAGCGTGGGGTTCTGTGTGAGAGAGAAGTGGACGTGGCTATTCACAGCCCGGCAGGGAGAACCAAAGCGCGTGCTGTTGCCAGAAGTAAAGAAGCAAGCGGCGGAGCCCGGTGCTTGCTGGCTTGTGTGCACAGCTGTGTGCAGCTGTGCCCAAATGGGACGGCACGTCTCTCGGGGAAGGGAAGTAGGCAGACATGGAGCCACAGTGTGTTGAGATACTGATGGCACAGAATAGGTTCCAGAAGAAAGAGGCCGTGCTGGATTTGCCTTTTCTTTTGCCGTCTAGAAACTGCTCAGCCAATAATGAAACGATTTCTCTTTGTTCCTTGCTAGATGTAAAATCACATTCTGTCACTCTCCAAGAGCCGGGGTCCACCACAGAGCTTTCCCACAAACTGCTGCTCGTACACGAATGGGGCCAGCCCAGAAAAGCGCTTGGCTTTTTCCTGGGCACTGGCAGCACTCGTGGAAACAACCACACGATGGTGCCGCCGACTTGCAAATGAAGGATCCACACTGAGCCCGGCTCGAAACCACCCCAAGGACAGAGCCAAGTTGGAAACGTCCCTGCTCTCAAATCAACCGTGTCAACACAAAAAGATTACGCACCCTTTCTAAGTGCAAATTCTTATTTGCACCACACTCAAACGGCAACACACTCCTTTGCCCCAACAAATCTTTCCACTCTCTCAGAGTCTGGCCACAAACCTGAAAACATATTGGCAAAAACAGCTCACAAAAGTGCCAGCTGAGAAAGCTCTTGCTGCCTACAACTTCAACTGTACCTATCGAACTACCAGCACACACCCTGCTATCGACACTTTCCTTCTCAGCTCTAGGTACCATCCTAAGACTTCAGTCTCATTGCATCAGCATCCAATCAGGTCCAGCACCAGGGACTGCTCACAAACCAAAGGAACCAGGACAAAAAAGCTCAACAACTTGGGTGTTTGCATTCCCACTGACAGTTCATCAGTGCTATCCGAGAGAACCACCAATAGGCAAAAGCCTTTAATTTCACAAAGACCATCCAATGTACACATCCAAACTTGCTTTCTTTGCCAAAAAGAGGAGGTATAAGCCCATCTCCAAAGAAATGGGAGAAATTTCTCTGAAGATTTCTCCAAAGAAATCCTCCAAAATACAAAACATCCAGGGACTGATCCCATACAAAGGTGCTAGAACACTGTTCCTGGGCATTACCTGCCCAGGGCACTAAATCAGCTGCACACCAAGACTGAGTAGAGCTGCTTACCTTGTCCAAAAGATGTATGCTGCCAAAATTTCAGAAAGCCACCTCTGAGAAGCGGAAACCACCCGCCAAATTGAATCTTTCAAGAGACCACCTTCCATAGATGGATTTCAACTACATAACGACACAAATTGAGGCAGTGCTTCCACACCAGATATGCCAGGACCGAAAGTTGTTGGCACCCCGGACCTCCACTAGGCAGCTTCTTCTCTGCACCACCAGCACTGGGGCTATGTGCTTTCCTTTCCATGTGTCTTGGTTTTGGAGAAAAAGTTGTCAGGAGGAGGCGCTCTGGGATGGGTGCCTCCTCCCCAAGGGAAAAAGGGTTTCCCCTCTTCCCTCCGACAATGTAACAAATTAACCGCAACAGGTGAAAGTGGAAAAACGGAACTATTTATTAACAAAAAAAAAAAAAAACCCCAAACTATTTATTAACACAAAGTAAAACTGGGAAAAACAAAGAGGGGAAAAAAGGAAAAGGACGCCCGCAAGGAACTGATAACAGGTTTCCCCAGTCTCTGGGAAGGGGAAGGGGAGTCCATTCAGCAGCCTAGAGGAGGGCAGATGGAAAAAAGAAACCTCTCAGACTCCTGAATGCCAGTCCTCCTCCTCCTTGCAGCAGACGAAGCCAGTGTAATCCAGTGGCTCCCCACTGGCATGGTTTCCTCAGAGTTCGGACGGCACCAGGGCCACTCCGTGGGCTCCCCGGGCTGGAGAGGAGGGAAGGACGATAGGGAGGCCAGGGGGAGGAAAAGAACAAAGAAACAAAACCCTTTTCCCAAGCTCGCAAGGAGGAGGAGTGTTGTAATCGAATAAAAAGAAGAAGCCGACGAGGTAGAGGGTGTGCGGGAGGGGGTGTCCTCCCCTTGCTCTCTTTTTATTGTAGGGTCCAGGGTAGAGGTAGTTGGGAGGGAGAGAAGGGAAGGGATCTTCCCCACCTCATGGCGGGGGAAAGAAAAAGCTTTTTTCTGCCTCTGTTCCAGCTGCTTATCTGGGGACAGGGATAACCAATCAGGGGAGAGATAAGAGGAGGAGATAAGCATACAGAACCAATTACAACAAAAGAGGGAGGGGTACAATTCAAATCTACCAATCATGCAGATAACAAAACAGAAACTCTCTGGAGAGGTGGGTGGATCCTGAGCACTGGGTCCACCCTTCCCGCGAGATCCAGGGGCAGACCCACAACAGAGCAGGGCAGAGAGCAGCGCTGTGGTCTCTCCGTCTCCATCCCCCGTCTCTGCCCTGGCTGTTGGACCAAGCCGTTCAACTGATACCTGCAGCTCCAGTCCGGTTGAACCAACCCTGGCTCCAGCCCTGCCCTCTGGGTCCGTTGGCTATAGAACTGAGCTGCCATGTGTGGCCTCAGTTCAGCCGCCGTTCAACTGATACTGGCTCTGCCCCCCCCTGCCCTGGGTTCATCTTAAAGGGACCACAGCCGTGGGCATAAAGCAGACAGGTGAGGAATAATGTGTCTTCCTAGTCTCACTCCAGGACACCATGAAAAAGCACTGCTATTCTCATTCAGGATCTTACCAAGCCAAAGTCGCATACCACCTCCAGTATTGCATATGTCCAACAATTACTCCTACACAGAAGGGGCCAGGAGAGAAATGTCTTGCTGGACTATACCTCCCCATGGTACCTTAATTTCTGCTCCACCAACCCTGGCACTATGGCCTTTGCTTCTCAAGGAAAGGCACTCTGAGTCATTCAGCCAGGACTTGCCTTCAGTACCTTGCCTAGTTTTTCCTAGCCTACCCTATCTTCCCTTGCCTTGCCATCATCTGCCTTGCCTTGCCCTGCCTACGACTTCCTTGCTTTGCTCTGCCTTGTCAACCACTCTTTACCTTGCCTTCCATGCAGGCAAGGCAATACAAAGCAAGTGCAGGCAATTGTAGATAAGTCAAGGGAGAGGTAGGCAAGGCCAGAGCAGTGAGGGGAAAGCAAATGGAGTGGTAGGCAAGAGAAGGCCCAGATGTTATAGGCAAGGCTGGGCATAGGAAGGTAAGGCCAGTGATGGGTAGGCCAGGCAGAAACAGAAAGGGCTAGGCAAGGCAAGGCCCTAGAGGAAGGCCTTAGGCAGGTGGGGCATGGGCATGCAAGGGAATGCAAAGAAAGGGAGGGTTAGCAGGGCAAGGCAAGGAAACTGTTGGGCTGCCAAGGCAAGGCAGGTGAGAGGTACATTCAGGGATTGCTGGTACAAAAGTGGCAAGAAGAGATTGATTTGATTGGCCTTGGTTTCACCTGCGCCATCTCTAATCTGCACCTAGAACACCAGGGCTACCTGCTTTCCTTCCTGTGCAGAAGAACTGTCATTCTGGTCCCAGAGCCCAGAGTAGAAATGCCTGTCTAAAATTCAACACATGCAAGAACTTGTGACAGGCAAAAGCTGCCCGGACAGATGGGACTAGCTTCACATGACCTCCTATGGGCTTCCTCTTACATGCTCCTGAAACACTGGGGGTATGTGAAGGCCTTGAGAGTCCTCAGGGAAGCAGGCAGGGCAGGGCAACTTGAAGAAATGCCATGAAATGAGGGGTCTTGAAATCCAGGTGGGGGAGGGGTGAGCAAGGTCCTGCAAAGCAAACGAGGGTTTCAACGGTGTCTTGGTTTGAAAGACAGGTGTCTGCTAAGGAAGACGGGAACCTTCCTTAGAATAGAGAATGTGAACCCCATTCCCTCCGAATTGTTTTAACTTTGGAATCAAGGGCTTTCAGGCAAAAATATGGGAAGAGGAATAACAGTTCTTTACCAGTATCTATAATGAGGCAAACAATCAATAACAACAATAGTAACAACAAAACAAAACCAAAAACCTGGTGTCAGATGTCCCTGGGCTGCCAAGCGCTTTCCCGTTTGGTGCAGTCACGGTCACAGCCAGCAGGGGCGCTGTTGGCTCCCGGCTGGGCAGGGCAGGTGCGATGACTCCCGCGCAGCTGCAGGTGGCGCTGTGGCGCGAGGTCAGGTCTGTGTCATGTGGGTAATGGCGGACGGGCTGGGCAGGGATGGCGTGCAGCAGGACAGGGCTGGGCAGGGAGCTCAGAGCAGGGAGCTGGAGCGGCAGGATGGGCTCACCCAGGATAGCCAGCAAAAAAGGTGGCAGGAATTCCACAGTTGTGGCAGGTGGGGCACAGGACAGCAGCAGCTGGGCCCTCTTTTGCAGCAGCTGCAAGCGCAGCTGGAAAATATGCCCTCCAGGAGGGGAAGAGGGGGGAATCCTGTGCCCCTTTCCCAAACAAAAGCTCACCCATCAGGTAGAGAAAGCAGTGCAGAGCCGGGCTTTTTTTTTCTGCAGTCGCAGCAGTTTTTTTCACTGCTCTCTCCTCCAAATCCGGCAAACGAGTGAGTTACTGATGCCCAGATCACTCCTCCCCTCACCATAGCCCAGCCAAAATATTTTGTCTCCTTTGTAAGAGTAAATGGTCCTTAAATACCTGGTCGTTGGTTACTTAGCAACAGAATGGGGAAAAATTCAGCCCCTCCCCCCAACCTTCAACAAAGGGCAAGGCATGGCAACTGCTGGGCTGGTAGTGTTGGAAAATATACCAGTTTAAAAATTTTTTGTATAACTTTTAACTCTTTATTTTTGTCTCTCTAGTTAGGCTTGACTTGACTTTGCTTTGGAGAGGGGAATTTTCTTTAGTTTATTTAGGAGATATAGCTTCACTCTAAGGAGATGGGCTTAGCATACCAACAGACTGGGAGTAGCCTGAAGATACACAGAAAGATAAAGACCATCAACAGAACATCAACGGAACATGGGTGGCCATCGACAAACATCCACCCCTGATGCCACCTCTGACTGAGTTGAAGACATCTTGCCTGGAAAGGACTGATAAGAAAATTGAACAACAAGAATCTAATTTACATCGGAGGTGAGGGGATTCGGATCCAATAGAAAACTGGATATTGAGGGTTGCTCAACTCTGGACCAATGAACTTTGAAACAATACATCCCTGTGGGTTTTAACTGTATAAAAACTGAGGGGAAATCCTGTAAAAACATATGGTTTTGGAATACTTTCCTTGACACATCCTGGCCAGTAAATAAAGTAATGCCTGATTCTGTATCACTTCAAATATAGTGCTAGAGGGTTTTTTTATTTCTCCCGATTTTCGGTGACAGTAGGGCAAGGCAAGGGAGAGATAGGCAAGGCAATGAGAGTCCTAGAAGGAGAAGGGAAGGCACGGCTGGGCCTGGACAAATGGGTAGGGAAGTCAAGGTGGGGATGGCTGAGCAAGTCAGTGCAGGGCAGTGGAGGGATGGAAGAGCTTAAGTTCATACAATATAACCTGTCAAATTCTTTGCACCCATGCCCATGTGCTAAAAGCAAAAAATCAATTGCTGCTTGATTTTGTAACGTAGCATGTCTAATGCTGCCTACATCAATTAACAAGTCACATATAGCTATGCAGGTAGCATTACTAAACTTTGCCAACCAACAGCCAAGTTTATTCAAGCTCCTGAGAGCTTGTGCACTTGCAGCCCCAGGATCTAATGAAGAGGCGGTGATTATCTTGGCAGCATTCCAGAATTTAGCTGTATCTCTGCAGGCAGGAGTAAAAGCATGTATGCTGCAACTATGACAGTGGTGATTTCAGTTTTGTCAGACACATGGTGCAATTGTTATATTTGGAGATAAGAGAGTTAGTTTTCCCAAAGTACATGGACCACCTTTAATTGCCATTGGCACTCTGGCCCATGCTCAGTCCCCACAGATTAAGAAAATACCCTGTGGGAGTTGCATATGTGTACTAAAACTCAAGGTTAGTTGTGCTGCAGTTGAATTACACCAGTATGAAGCATTCTGATACCATGGTATTGTGGCATTGATCCACCAAGCTGTGGGGCTATTCCTTGTGCTGATAAATTTAAAGTTGGTACAACTATCTGCATTCAAGGTGCCTAAAATTCACAACTCCTGTGGGGTAAAGCAGGGGATTTCCTGAGGAGAGACAATCTCGCCACAGTCCTATACCTGGACAGGCCACAGAGGCAGGGGTGCTGTTATATAGGTGTTGCGGCTCGGGAGCGGTGACAGGGATGCCAATCAGGCATGTTGTGAATGGGTTCTGAGGCGTGGCACTGCTAAGGCATAAGGGATCTCGTCCGGTTGCCTTAGCCAGGGTCACGCAGATGTTTTGTCCCAGGGTGTATGAGTTGCAGATATCCTGTTAAATCATGAACAGAAGAGCAGTTACCTCCCCCCTCCTCCTGTTCCCACCCATTACTCCTGTCAACGTAAGTGCTGAGCAGGTACTCAGTGCCAGTGCCATTCCCCTGGAATGGCGATAGCAACTGTCTGGTTTGCTTCTGCTGATATCACCTTAGTGGCGACAGGACCAGATTCCATAGGGAATGGATACCATAGCTTGGCACCTGGTAAGTAGGACTGTGTAGGGCCTTGAATGGATAGGGAGGCCATAACCCAAAAGAAGTTTGATCCTATAGTTCCAGTAGGAAGAATATGGGTAGAAGGAGAGGTGTTTTGAGTGAATGACCTTTAATTTTTCTATTGTTTAAAACAGAGCAACTATGGAATAACTCATCAGAAACAAGGATAAAATTAATGTGAAAACCAAGCTAACATACATCTGAAAACTTCTTTCTTCATCTTCCCCTTACCCAAAGAGGCTTTTGATTCAGAGGATTTTAGTTTTATCCAAAGGCATTCAGTCCATATGCACCAAAACCATCCCACAATGATAAGTAAAGTACAGTCAGTAGGGACAATAGAGAGTGCTATTTCAACATTGGCATCCACGGCGAAGGAGAGGAAAGATAATTTCCAGAACAATAGTTTTATTTAACAATGGTGAAAAATATGAACTGAGTTTTGTTTGAAATTAAAGAGTGAAGGCAGATCAGTATAATGTTACAAATCACAAAACCAGAAAATGTATGATAATTACTTAAAGTGATGATTATAAACAAAGTAATATTATTAAAAAGTTATACATCAAGGTATGCAAATGTTTTTGAAGTTTCTTGTGCCACTCTAAGCCTTATTTTCCTCGTGGGTAGGCTTATGATCAAGGCTATGAAAACAGCAAAGGTCATAATTTTCATAATGTTGAAACCTGGTGATTTACATTGGAAGCACTAACAACTCTAGAAAACTGCTGTAGGAGCTGGGTATTTTGCTTTGTATCTTGCAATATCCCAGTATGACATTATAGCTTTCAGCATATGAACTACATCGCACCAGGAGACCTCCATGGACATGTTTACACCGTGCTTAGCTCCTTGACAATCCCTCAGGTAGAGGTCACCTGGTTACTTTGCTGTCCAGTTTTCCCTTGAAGGAAATCAGCTCTGTTCACATCAACGCACAAACGCAGCTCTGCAGATAGGTCACTAGCAGACCTTCTCCAAAGATAGGAAGGACCAGCCTGCACTCTGAAGGTACTGCTTACTGTAGTTTTCCAGCACTACTGCAAATAAACTTTCTTGTTTCTGTCATCCCCAGACTTGCAGCACACATTTTTAAGATTCATATAATGAACCACCATTTTATTACGCTAACGTGAAATACAGCAGCAGCTTTATCTTATTCTCACTCGAGTCATTGGAAGTTTTGCTATTTGTTGAAACAAGAAACAGATCAAACACAAGAAGTTTCATAGTCCACTGACCTTTGTGCAAATAGCACTCGATTACTTCAAGGTACCATTGCAACATACAGGCAAATTGAAGTCTCTGCGCAGGAAAATGGAAGTCTCATTCTTCACAGGGGCAGAAAACCTTTCCAGCACAGAAACTCTGGGAGTAATCCATAATGCCTCAACATGCCACTGCTGGCCAAAGAGCTACACGACAGCTCTCTGTGTCTGGGATCATCTCAGGGCTCAAGGCCCCACAGAACTCCCCACCTTGCTGACACACAAGGAAAGCTCACCAAAAATGCAGTTCTCCTGACAGCTCACTGAAACCAGTGACTCTAGACAGCTATGGGTTCACAGCATCAGGCTGGCCAATTCTGTCCATAGGTAGATTTGGTTTTAATGAATCCAGAACAAAGATGCATTTCTATAGTCTTTGGCTCTACTGAGATATTTTATGCAACAGCAACAATAAATTTCTTTAGAGAATTATAAACAACTGTGGGGATAATGTACATTTTGCTCCTGTCTTCTGTCAAAGAAATGCTAGTCAAATACCTCATCAAGTCTTACTGTGAAGACACCCTGCCAGAATGGTATTGAGACATTTTGAACCTTTGCATGACACTTGAGCCATCTGTCTTGGTCAATTTATATGGAGATCCTTCCCTTCAGCAGAACTTTTTTGCACCATTATCCCACATTGCTGAATTGAATCCAGTACAAAAGGAGCGAAGATAGGAATGGTTCCCCTCTGACAGAAGCCTAATGCAATCTTACATGTACTGTTACTTTCTGTCACCATCTTCAACACTCCCCTTGTCAGGAGCATATAATACCCTGCAGGAAAATTAAATCATCTGAAATGAAGAGCAGGACTTGAGAAAAAGCACCAATTCACAATCAGATTGCAAGTCTTCTGTACTCTGGCTTAGAATGTTATGAGTTGTGATGGTGGGATTTAAAGTAGATGACTACACACAACTCATATCTGATTGATAACAGCTTGCATTCAAAGTCAGGATCTTTGCCTTTGTAATTGACTGTTTCATGCTGTGCTGCAAATTGACTGGCAGAGGCATTTCCCTTTCCATTGTCTTCCCTAAGAATTCATATTTAAGCCATTGATTCCAGAGTGTACATACTCTGTTCGATTTGAGCATAAATGTCAACTAAAATATTTCAGAAAATAATTTAAAAGCAACAATTTAATGGAAAGAAATCCCCCAAAAACACACACACAAAATAAAACCACAAAATAATCCCTGCAGAATCACTGAGGCTTGAAGACAAGTCCATTTCAAAAATCAGTTCCTTTTCAAAGCCTAGTGGAACACTTGCCTACAGTTGGAAAAAAGGGTCAGTCTACAAAGAATTGAAAGGCCTTTTGAAACATACCAGATGCTACTGTAAATGAAGGACTGAGACTAGAAAGCCCTCAAACTGTAGCTCGGTAGCAAAAAGCCTGTCTTCAGTCCAACTGATGTTCCTTCTTGAGGACAAATATTAAATCCCACACTAGAATTACACACCACTGGGACAGTTAAAACAGAACTCCAGAATAATGCAAACAACTGCTGTTCACATTTAGGACTAAATTAGACCTCTCCCCCTTTTTTGTTTTCTGTTCATGTACCCTAAATGCTAGAACAGTCTGCACCTGTAAAGCCATTATCTTATCAAGACTATTACTGATCATCTCCTGGACACAAGATAAAATACACAGAACACATATCACAATCAATAAAAACCCACCAAAAACAATCATGCCACTGACAAGGAGACCCACAGCATGGGAAACCAAAAACGTGGCACCCAATGTCCCCAGGAAGAGAGCTGCCTCTTCTGCAGTTGTAAGTGGCTACTCTTCCAGAGCTCGTATGGCCAGAGCTCGGGGGCCATGCTGTTTAGGCAGAAGAGACATCCATTAGCTGGAAATGTTAACTTTGACATATTGAATGTCTTTCTGGAAGTATGGGGCAGGGAATAACTGAAGAACGTCAGCAGGAGCACAACGGTATGTTGGTGGCTGCAGTGGGACACAAGGTCTCTGTTGGCAGGCTGCCTTTTTAAGCTTCCAGGCACAGCCATGGTTTTGGCAACCCTGTCCCTGCTCCTGCCTTGGCTACAAGGGCTGGATGCTGATAGGTCATTTTTTCTCTCACTGGGTCTTGTCTCTTCAGAGGCGATCAATATTTGTCCAGAGGAATCACAGAATTCTTGTGGTACTGTTGCTAGCTAGGTAGGCCAAGAAGGTGTTCTCTGGGGCTGGTTCTGCTCTAACACCGTGCATCCGGATGTCAGTTCTTTGTTGGAGTTGTTTCAACATCCTCCATGTTACCTCTGGGTTTACCTGCGTGCATATGGTTGGTGTCGTGTCTTTAGCTGGGATATCGAGTTGTTGGACTGGTCTTTCCAACTCATGGTACAGTTTTACCAGATGAACAGGTAACTGCTTTGGACCTGTTAGCAATAGAACACATTCCTACCCTCTTCCCCAGGTTAGTAAATCATCTGGGCCTTGTCATTGCACACCCAGTTGTGGACCCTTATATAAAACATTTAGAAATTGGTTCTAAGTATGCAAACCTTCAGAGCAGAACAACTCTGTCAGGGATCAAAACTGCTGATCTGCACTTGAAACTTTTAGCATAAATATTGCATTATCTAATTGTTCTTGAGGAGCCATACTCCCCCTTTTTGTTTTTGGCAACATGTGTTTCTCTCAGTATGAATATGAAAACAACACAAAGGTAAAACAATATATGGGATAAAGAAAGAAGCTTACTACGTGCTCAGCTCTACATGCACACATTGGTACATGAGAGAAAGGACAGTGATTTAGGAAGATAAATCATCAATTACCTAATCACTCTACTGTCACCCAGAGTCTGCAATCACTGGGGAACCCCATTTCACAGGCAGGACATGGAGAACCTTTCCTGGACAAGGATTCCAGTTTTACCTGGAAGGGGGTCCAGCTTTCATAAACCCAAATCAGCAAGTCAAAGTGACTCAATTACATTTTTAGTGCAGAAACACCTGGGTCTGGTGGCATATGTCCCAACCAGCCAGGGCCAGGGCTTGGACAGATCCTCGACCTCAACTGGGAGGGTCACCCTAAAACGTCCTACTAACAGGCCTCTATTAATATCAACTAGGAAGGTTCCTAAAAATGATTTACTTCCTGCAGATAACTACACAAGGTTATGTGGAATTTTCTAAAGCAGCTGGCATTGTCATTTAATTTTAACTAAGTAATCAATGGTACCATAAACAAACTGCAAATAACTAAAGGAATGCATATGTGTAACATCAAATAAGATCCTCTGAATAATGCTCTTTATTAAAGCTCAGTGAATTCATGTCATTACAGTAACAACATATCCAGAATATTTTCCACACATCTATGCATATACGACAATAAAGCAAAGCATCTTACAGTCAATAATATCTATTATTTGAAATTGTAACACATTCTTCTGTGTTACCCATGAATGACAAAATTGCAAAGATTGCTATGAACAATCATCTTGATTAGCCAATGCAGAACCCATGATGAAATTAAGGATCCAATAAATCACACCTTCACATATTTGTATATAACTTATCAGCTTTATGTTCTTAAACAGTTGCTCACCAATTTTCCATCGGTATCGTTGGAGTTGATTCCATCTTATCTCTATAAAAAAAGAACTGTATTTTTTTAAAATTAAATTAGCATATTTCAAGGGAACTTAAACTTAACTTCACTCAAACTTAACATCACTTAAACATAACAGAACTTAAAGTTAATATCACTGAAACGGAACAGAACTTAATCTTAATAGAACCTTTAATTACCAGAACTTAAAGATAGGATTACTCAAATTTAACATCACTTCAACTTAACAGAACTTATTAAACTTGACAGAATTTAAAATTGACAGAACTTAACAGAATTTAAAATCAACCTTAACAGAACCTACACTTAACAGAATGCAGGTTCAATAGAAGTTAAACTCTGTGGTAAGGGCTAGGGCTTTCTGCACATCATCAGGCTGGGAGGCAGCCACAAGGATATTGTCCATATAATGGGAAATGAGAGCCTCAGGTGCTGGCTGATGCACAGGGCTCAAAACGCATGCCACGAACCACTGGCATATGGTCAAGCTATTTTTCATTCCTTGTGGTAGCACTACCCAATAAAACTGTTTCAAGAGTTCCTGTACATTAGGGCTTGGCACAGAAAAAGCAAATTTTGGAGCATCATCAGGATGCAGCGGAATGGTAAAAAAGAAATGGGAGCTCTGGCTGTGGGGCACCCGTGTCTCCCATCACCGCATTAATTTTTCTCGAATCATGCAGCAAGTGCCACTTGCCACACTTTTCCGAATGACAAAAACAGGCGAGGTCCAGGGGCTAGTAGAAACTTAACAGATAACTTAAATCAAGCTATTTAGTAATTGATTCATATAGAATTTACTATAATATGATAGTAATTCACTTACAGGCCTAACCTACAAATCTGAAATAGATCCACACCTGTAGTGCTGCAACAGCTGGAGTCACGAAGGCTAGAACCCCACCAGACAACATCAAGTTACAGGGCATTGTCACAAGTCAGAGCAGACTACTTGCAAAATGCAAAATAAATACTCAGGGAGTTTATTTAAAGCTGAAATAACTCATGCTAAGCCAATAATCCTACATTATTATAATTATCAGTATTAGTCACAAAAAATTTATACCGTAAGAAAGAAGAGTTTTTTAATCACCATGACATATTCTTTCACAACAAATACATTTTTCTATGTCTCTATGCCTTTCTATGGCTTCACAAATGTTCAAGCTGAACTGTTTGTTTCTTCTTACGGTTTTAAAAATAACTTCTATTTTGAAGGACTCCAAAACCATAAGGTCAGGAGTTACAATAAATCTTAATCCCTTCACAATGCACAACACAGTCAGTAATTTTTTTAAACTGACATATCTCCCTACTTTCAACTCAACCGCTTGCAACTTCTGCATACAAGGAGCAAGTCTAAGGTCATGGGAGCAAGGAAAAAAGCTCTCTTCTCCAATGTCACAATTGAGTTTTCAGTCACAAAATTACTATAGCTTAAGCTTCTGCTAAATGACTATCTTCCCAAGTTTCAAAACATGACATTAGAAATCAAGGAAAAAACAAACTATTACATTATGAGTGGTTTCAATTGTCATTGAAATTGTCATTGAATTGTCATTGAAAAACAAGAAAAGATCTTTCTTGTTGTGTACACTTGATAGACCACGCACACAGGGTGAACAAAAAAGCCAATCTGTGCTCTATGTGTTGCTTGAATCTTAAAATGTGGTAGATTAACATCACTCCAGGATGGCATATACCTACATCTTTTCTGCAGAGACAAATTTTGGGTTGCTTCGTTTCACTTGCTGTTGGAAAGTTGGTGAAAATAATTTAAAAGATTGAAAGAAATACCATCAAGGTGTTACTTTCACTAACTGCTACCTGCAGTTTTATCAAAAAACTCAACCACAATGCTGATGAGTTAATTGAAAATATTCCTTTTAAAAAATATCATTACAGCTTACTAGGAATTAGAACTAGATGTGATAAAAATTAACCATTGCTCAAAAAAAGAAAAATTCCCTGACAATCACTATGAGGGATGATATATGGCTAAAGACTCCAAGATAATGAACCTCAGGAGGAATAATTTTAGGGATGGCAAGGAGAGCATATGCAGACCTTCACTCTAGATGATTCTGTTCAACAAGGTTTCCCTTCCATCATGTTTGCAAATAACCTGCAGAAGAATATTTATCTTGAAGAATAAGCAATGGTTCCACAGAATTTCCACCTTGAAAATTGTCAGAATTCCTAGATTTTTTCATTATGTCTAGTTTCTTAAGGCCAAGCAGTTGATATACTCCAAATTAATCCTTCAGAGCTGTTAATACTGCTGCCTAAGCAAATGGCATGCTTCTCATAAGGACCAGACCTTCTCAGTTTTCACTACCTGTGCTCAGCAGATCCAGGAGCCCTGCAGAGCACCTGTGGTCTGGGCGGGAGTTCTTGTTGACAACTGGGAGGGTGACAGAGCACTGACTATCTGTTCAAAAATGCCGTTCTGTGTGGGAAGCAAATGCAGACACACAGAAGACAAAATGGTCGTGTGCACTGGCACCCAGTTGAGATCACCACCAATTTAGAACTACAGCTTCTACCAGACATCAGCTATAGTACTTTAGTCATAGAAAACTCACTCTTTAATTCAGCCATGTGTGAAATCTGTAGAATGTTTCTTCTGAATTTCAAAAACCAAAACTTTTCCATCTCTCTTGTTTTTCATTCTTACCTGAGTGAACTACAAATGGCATGAACTACAGTCAGATGCATGGGGAAGGCTAGCACAAGTCCTGTGAATCACAGTGCTGCTGACTTTTGCAATTCTAGGGAACTACTGCTGGCATGCTCAGGTACACAGGACCTTTCAGCATTCGACCCTAGAGTAGCTGTCAGAGTAAGCTACAGCAGTTGAATAGAGATTTTGAAGAAAGATCTAGCAAACCTGTTCCTGAGGGCTGCATAATATTTGGCAATTTCTGCTATTTCAGTGCCTGTAAAAAGGTACAGACAAACCAGAACAAGGGTGCTCTGTTAATTTCTTTCTTGATGCCCTCATTTGCTATTCAACAGCATAGAACCCCAGTTATTCAGGTTATTTTTCTGACTTGCACATTTAAATAGCTCACTTTTCCTCCTATGTATGAATAATCCAGACCTTGACAGGACCATTCTAGTTATTTCTAAGGTTGTTTTTCCTTGAAATATTCCTTCCTGTTTTTACAGGAAATGAAAAATCAGCCTAGTATAGAACACATATTATGTGCTTCTCAAGGGTGATAGGAACGTGTTTTTCTTATGCAGTTTACCCTAAATTGAACTTCCATTCTTTGTGCTCTATAATCCACAAAACGCGAGGAAAGGAAAATCAGAGTGCTTTATTGCTACCTCCTACTTTCTCCTTCATAGAAATGGACCATGACATGAATTAATCATTACCTAAATGAAGATTATGCAGAAAAAAAGCAAGGTAATCTTATTTTACCTGAAGACCAAAACAAAAATAAGATTCCTAAGAATAATTCCTTTTCTCCTTTTACAACAAGCTCTTTCAGCAAATTCTTTGCATGGAACGGACTGTCTGACAGATCATAAAAGCATATTGAAGGTTCTGCATCCATCATAAAAAATACCCTGTCTACAGGTTTCTCATCTTTAAAGCCAGTGCCCGTTAGCTTAAGTGTCCATAAATGTAGCTGTCCTAACAGCTGAACAAGCCAGAACTAAACATATGCAGGCTTCTGGAGATTAAACTCCCTGTCCTGAATGGAATCTAGAAACAACCAAGTGACTAGACCCACAGGAATAGCAAGTACCATGTTGAACATAACCAGTGCAACTTCGAATACAAACAGCCTGAACAGCCACTTCAAATATATGTACGGCAGACCTTACCAACTGTACCTCCAGCATCATACAGAACTAATTAAAAAACCACACTGCAATGTGTTTGCCTCCTAAGGGAGGCAGAAAAAAGTATTTTCTGCTACAATATCAGGTTCAAAATTACAAGTCTACTAGTACAAATTAAGATGAAGCACTTGCATCTAATGAGAAACTCTAAGGTTGGTACATACCAGAGAAAAGGAGACCTGACTGTAAAACTGCTTCTCTTTTCACATGTTTCGAAAGACCCTTCTCCCCCTGGACCAAACTGATTCCAAAGATAAGGCAAAAAGTCAGCTCCTCTACCACACTCTGAGCTCCCAGACTTTTCCAGACTCTCTCACTTGTTTCTAGACCACTGCACTGCTCCAGCTGAAAGGTGGCAGAGCAGCACAGCCCCCAAGGCACCATTACAACTACAGTGCTTTAACCCATTGGAGCTCAGAAAGGATCTTCTGGCCAGTAATGCCACTGCCTTGGCCTCAGAGCTGCAGTCAGTCCCCCCATAAGGGGGAGGAGCACTTTTCGTTTGACCGTTTCAGTTGGAAGCTTCTAAAAGCAGCTTTCCATCACTTAGGCTGACGTCTCTTCCAGTAGGCGCTGTTGCCAGTTTCATTGGGAGGCACATCATTCTCAGTGAGGTGTAAACTAATAGGCCTTTAGGCCGCAAGAACTGCAAGTATGCTGGCAGGAGAAGAGCCAAGGACAGTGTGTCCTTGATGCTGGGGAAAAACACCGAAGAAGGAACTTGTGGCTGAAATAATGAGGAGTATTTGTGATAGCAGGGGCCCTGTATGGGAGGGATATGTAAATGTAACCCTTTGTAGCTGACCAATGACCTTATGACTAGTAGGCATAATTAACTGTAACAACATAGAAGCAGTAAACAACGTGAATAAACTCGAAGCTTGCTTATCATTCATATTGACTGGTGTCTTGCTTCCCTCACCATCGGCAACACAAATGCAAGCCAGAAACACTTCCATACAGAAAGGCAAACAAAAGTCTTCAAGTGAGTGAAGAGAAATTTTTTTTGCATCCCCAGAAGTACAAAACTTGATGGAATAATGCTGGAGCTTCTTTAACATGGCAGAACAGGCATACACCATCCTTGAACCTGTATTTCTTTGGAATGTCTGAGTCTTAACTTAATATGACCCCTGTTTCCCACTCCAAAAACCAAGTAATTGCAACAGTACTTACAAAAATGCCAGAGTTCCTAAAAGCCATTTGGCTGTTTACAGTGTTCTTTTCTCATGAAACTCAGGAAATTATTGATGTTACAAAGTTCATGTTCCAAGCACTGTTTCAGACACCGAAGTTCCTGAAGCATCTTCAGAGGCTGCCACATGTGCCACAGAACTTGGAAGACACTCCCATTTTCTGAACCTCCCCCTTGGGGTCACACAAGATAGGGTGAATATCACAAACTGGGTCTGCAGCTATTTGAAGCACAAGTGAATGAAAAGTGCCTCCACAAATGGAGACCTTGAAGAATATATTCTGGTTTTATCATCTTGAAATAGAAGAGAGAAGCTCAAAGAAACAGTCAGTGCTCCTAACAAACTTGCTCACAAAATCAGTAGTTGCAGCCACACAGATGCTTGCTTCTATAGCAGAAGTATGCTACTCAGTTTTATAAAGTCAAGCTAAAACACATTTTACTGCAAGTAAAAAAAAAGGAGTTGAGACAAGTCAAACTTCAAGTTTAAGCAAAGATTTCATCAAATAATAACATTCAAGATCAAATACAAACAAAGGAGAAGAGTAAGCATTATGGTTTTTTCCTTCACCCACACAAGCATAGACCAAACTTTTTTTTTTTTACCTAGCAGTTCTAGTTACACAGTTATACTGAGTTGAGATGGCCTAATCATTTTTTTAAGACTTACATACTGAAACTTGACAAAGAACTTTAAAGAAGTGGCAAATACGTAAAAAACCCCAAGCAAACAAGCAAACAAACATGGGGTCTTATATGTCTTATACGAGCAGGTACCAGAAAATTTGGAAACAATATTATGTGGCTCAGAGGGTGATCAAGCGTTACTGCCGTTTTAAGGAATTGTATCATCCCTGCCTCCTTCCATAGACCAAAAAACCACCAAATCCATTTTCCACATTTCTACAGAAAAAAGAACTTATCCAATTTTTGGATCTGGTTGTGTTCCCACTACCATCAGCTGAAGCTTGACTATTCATTTGGCTGAGTGAAAGTTGCCTGGTCCTATTGGTCTGGACTCCAGACCACAGGATCACATTGCTGAATACATCAACAAAGCCAATTAGTCTGTGAAAGGACTGAACGACTTTTCAGGAATGACTTTTCAGAATTTCAGCATCTTCCACTCTCACCAAATGAAAGCACCTTCAGATGGAGCAGATGTAAGGCTGTGAGTGAAAGTAAAGCCATACTTCCACTGCAATATATAATTTAGGGTGACTCATATTCTCATCTTCCTGGTCCCTCAAATCCACCTAGTCTTTCAATTGAACAGAATTAATATGATCATATTTCCAACTGTTCATTTCAAATGGCTTCAAAAGTTTAAATCTGCGTATAAATCTGGCCTGTTAATATTTGTTGGTTGAGCAATGCAATTGTTTAAATTAATATAACTGAACTTTCCTAACAGAGTTTGGGGTTTTTTCCCCCCCTATGCTTTATCATAACATCAAAGGGCAAGAAATTGTCTTTCTGCTTCCAAAATCTCGAAGTCACTTTCCTCCTTCCTGCATCAGGCAAAACATAGCAGTACGAAAATCTTTAAAGCTAAAAATTAATTAAGGCAGGAAAAATGAAGAAGAGTAAGAGACAGAGAGGGATTCTGACATCAAACCAAAAATGTCCCAGCACTAAGGGCATTCAACTTGAAAAGGAAAGACAAAGGGTTCAAATTCAGGTCTTCTGCCTGACATGGACAAGACAAACCAAATAACTAAGTTACATCCTGTATCATTCTCCTAACCACTCACTGTAATGCCAATGTGGATCAATTCTGCTTTTGCTGCAGGCAGCATTGGTGTAGTTTATTTAAGTATGTGCCTGGCAACAACTAGCCATGCTGATTATTTCCCCTGTTTTACAAATATTATACCTGGAAGATACTCTCCAATATCAGTAGGCCTCTGCCCAAGGTACAGACATGCAGAAACATTTTGCTGCTTACAGGAACCCACATCCGTATGAAGATCCACATCTGAGACTGTAATAGTACAATGGAATGGGATTTGCAACATTCATAGAGGAGGAAATAAAAAAAAAATCAGAAATCAGCAATTTGGCTTTGAAGACATTTTGTCAAAAACAACCTGTAACTAGTATCAAGAAGAAACATTTAGAGCAAGCTAACCCTCAATAACCTCAATTTCAAAGATTTACAAGACTCTTGAACAAATTAATCTGACTTGTTCAGAGCTCTATAGCCTATTTCATCAGTATACATTTGCAGACATTCCGAGATACTTTGCACATTTACAAGGAAACACAACATGTCCAAATAATTTAAATCTACATTACATGGCATGGGAAACCATATCAGCCTTTCAATTTTATGGATCTAAACCAGAGGCTTGCAACTTCCAAACACATTCATAAAAGGCAGAAAAGCCAAGAAAACAAATCCATACTCCCTGCTGCAAAGCAGGTGCAAAGCTGTTCTGCTGAGCTCGCTTGCCCTGTTGCTGACATGAGTGCTGAAAGCAGTCTTCCCCATAATGATGGTGAGAAAATCTCTGCATTACCTAGCAGGCTGCTATTTCAATTTTTCTTCAGACCATGTGCTTAGAAACAAGCTGGTTTTTGTAAGCTTCAAAGTGCGTGAAAGAAAATTAGTTCACACCATTTTTAATAAACAGAAGCAACTTTTCCAGCCCAAGTCATCTTTGTAAACTTCTGAACACACACTGAGACAAAATTACAGTTTTATGATAGCTTTAACCACAGCAGCCTGAAAATTTGCAGCATCAAGTCGGTTAGGGGTTTTTTTCCCAATATTAACTACCTGAAATTGAGATTAAACTGAGTGGGAGATACAGCATAGTAAGCCACTGTTCATAGACCTATTTTGAGCATTTGATACAATTAGCCCCTGCTCCTTACAGAGCTTTGAAACTCTTCTAACAGTTGTATGACTGCATATTCAGAGTCAGGCCATTTGAATGTTTTACAGAATTTTGCCCCACTCTTGTTCATTGGAAGAATCCTTAGGGAAAAATACGAAAACACAAATGGCAAACTACTCTTTTTGTTGGTTAAGAGCAAAGACCCTTATCTGCCAAAGTTAAGTAATGAAGATGCTATTTCCATATGCAATAAAGCCCAGGAAATCATTCACAGACTAGCTGAAGTGACTGGCAATTCAATTACAGAGCCAGCATCCCAAATATTCCAAACAATCACGCTGATTTAAGATAAGGAATATAGCCCTGAACACTCTTCCTCTGATGTCAAATAAAACTGCAGATTAGAGTTGAAATAAAACAATTCATTATCTCGAGTCTGTCAGCTTTAGTTGAACTGTATGTAACATTTTAACCCTCCAAAAATTCCCATTCATTTCTCTGAGTCAGGTTTGGGAGCAGGTGCTGGGTGATAGTAAGAGTTGGAGCTGAAGCCCACCTTGCTGTAGAATCACCGTCAATACCTCTGTCTTGCAAAATTTTTTGACACTTTCATAAAGTGACTAACCATTGGAAAATGCATTAGGTATCTGTACACTAAATCAGATTCAGGACTGGAATGTTAATGCTCTATATTCATTTTACAAATGGAGACTTTGGGGGGGAAAGGTCAACTCGCCGTAAACTGAGTGATCTAAGAACCTTTCTAAAAACAATTAAAAAAAACAAGAAGGAAAAAATAATCAAAGACTTGTGGTGGAATAATTGTTAGACATGGGGGCACAGCAGTGCTGCACTGGAAAGTAGAAATTTTTCTGGGGTGGTCCTGTATCCAGATAGATATAGAAAAATAAATAGTCTTTCAAAAGACATCTATACCACTCTGTAAGTGAATCCAAATAAAGACACCAGCCGTCTTTTAAGCACAGTTGTTGATTTTAGGATGTTCAGAAGGAATTTGTTCAACATGGGGCTATTTAAAACCTGCTTGCACTCCTTCCTGTGGATATGGTTTACAATATGCCTTCCCTAGGCTTATCTGATGATTTCATTCACTACTTATTGTTTATCCATACAGAATTCATGACGGAAATTATTTACTCCTTTGAATAAAAGCTCTTTTTCACTTTTAACAAGGTTACACTTAATATGCAGACTTCCCACTGTAGGCTACAACCCCATTGTATTGTATCCTTTTACTGCAGAAAGCCATCTGATCCTGACCGTTTCAATAATTTTAATACGCACTTGTAGCTAATGCAATTTCTTTTTGTCAACTTTCCAAAGGAAAGCATTAAGATTTCAGGACAAAATAATAATGATGCTCCACAAACTTAGACATTTTGCATAAAAACATCCAGACTTCTGCCCTATATCTTCTCAGAAACCTATTTAGCGAAGGGAGTTTATCCTTCAGCCACAGTCTTCTAAAAGCAGAGGCCTCTGTATTCATGTTCTGATAAATGTCATGATCACTTACAAAATAATGGGAAAAATCTGGTTCATTTCAGAAATAAAATTGCCAGTTAACTGTCCAATGAAAAGCATGTTCACATATACATAGAGTGCGGGTTTGATCTATGCAACTACATTTTTTACCTCTTTGGGTTATCTTTTCAGTGTTCTTTTCAGTCTGACCTGACATTCCTTGGCTTGAGTTGTTGTGATGCTGTTTCCAGGATATGGGCATGAACCTTCAACATAAAAAACTAGTAATTCGTGCACCTGCTTCACAGGCATGTGAACACATGAGACTTAAAGAGATAAATTAGCTCACTAGTAAGTGCTCTGAGATGATCCTCTTCCAAAACTGGATTGTAGAGTTTAATCAAAGTCCTGCTTTCTAGTTATCTGACATTCCAAATAAACTACTGTTCACTTTATTCAGTACATATGTGTGTACATTTATGTCTACATGTGTGTATACACACATACATGTCTATCTATGTATGTACACGTACACATTTTTGTTTACTGTGGGTTATGTCCTCTTTTTACTTTCCTAAAAGTCAGTCCTATTAGCATATATAAGTTTCATTTAATTTTAATAAATTAATTTAAAATTCTGTTTTCTTTTAGAAAACAGCTGTTAGCAATTTAATCATGTTTTCACAGAAGATGCCTGATAAATCATGCTATCTGAATTTCCAAAAGAATGGTTACAGAATAGTCTTTACCTGTTTAATGCACTCTCAAATTAATATGTTCCCAGCTATTATATACTTTCCTAGTAATTAACAACTGCTCAAAAAGAATTATCTGTTAAACATGCCTTAGTTCTTAAAAATATTTTAATCATGAGAAACTCGAAAAAAAAACTAATGAAATCAGTAGGAACAGCATCACTTAGAGCAGTGGTGTTTGCTTTGGGTGCATTACATACACTGGATGGTAAAGGAAGTCTTAGGTACTTGCATCAGCATCAACAGAGAAAATATACTATATTTTCATCTGTTACATCAGAATAAAATCCCATATAAACACCTGAATGTGTGGAAGAGATTGACTGATGGCTTTATTTACAAGCTTGATTGGCATACTTGAGGCTTGATTGCCATACCATTCACAAACTACTATTATGTGTAACTCACTTTCAGATTTCTAAGAGTAAAATATAGATTTGTGCTGTATTCAAAACTGCATGGGAAATTATTTCAGGTCTTATGGACAATAGTAATACAAAAATCACATCATAAGAATTTGAAAGTCAAGTAGGCAAGAGAAAACAGTTGGTTTTGGATCCACTCACATTCTGGACCACGGCTGCATGAGAATGGTCTGTGAATCAGGCGCAAAGGTGCACAGCAGGGACGGCACTGTCACACCATAAATACCCCAGGTTTCTTTCTTAATAACTCTTGGGAGTAGAGGAATGTGCAAAGTTTGCTACAGAGATCAATTTTGAGAGGAGAAATGTTTTGAGAGAAGAAAAATCACAGGACTTCTCACTGTAGGCTACATCCCCGTTTTATTGTATCCTTTTACTGCAGAAAGCCATCTGACCCTGACCATTTGAACTACAAGGACGCACAGCACCTATTATGCATCTGCTCATTAAGCCTGAGAAATGTTGTAGAGTGAAAAGGAAAGGACAAGGACCAGGAATACAATCGAACTGAAACACGAGCATCTAATAAATTCCTCCTTTCAGTAAAATCAGTTCTAAGAATTCATTGTGAAATACATTTAGGCTTGATCCACAGTAATTCTAATTCAAACCACCATGTCTAAATTTTTTTCCATCCTTCCCATTAAACGATAATTTTTTGGGCTTATTCTTCAAGCATTTCACCAGCAATACGCTCCATGCTATTTCTTTAGGAATGAAAGCTATAGCATTGTATTACAAAATGCTTGATGAAACCTTGGCCATGACTCTCAAGTTGCAACATGCCAGATATTCCTCAGTTTTCAAAGCTGGTTAAGGATAAAATGAAAGGATCTAAGGTTTATGCATGGATCAGAAGACCCTTGCCACAATGTCATGCTGCAGTGATCCCTGCTGCAGAGCTGTAAGAATGGATTTCAAACAGAAAAGCTCAAGACTGGCTCTTGAGCCAGCAGGATTAAACAACCAACACAGTACATATATTGCCACTCTGCTCAAACTACTGTAGGAAAAACTGTCTGCCGTTATGGCATTTTTATAGCACTCCATAGGAAACCTCTCTTTAAGTGACTCCAATATACTTTCAGGGCTAAAATGGTTAACACACTACAACTACCCCTAAAGATGTTGGGTGGGTAGATTTAAAAGGAAAGGAATTAATCATCAACACTTTCCTTCTTTCTTGTTTTGACACAACTAAGAATCCTAAAAAACCTCAAGGTGTGGGAAACTGCTTCTCTCTCTCTCTCTCTCTCTCTCTCTCTCTCTCTCTCTCTCTCTTTCACTCTCTATCTTCACATTGTGCTCTGGAGTGCAAGGGCTGCAAGTTGCTTGTTGAAGCAGAGACAGCAGTCTGGGCTGAGTCTGCTTGTGAAGGACCTTTCTGCTGCGCTTTTGCAATGCTCTACACTGCCCACACAAGCACGTTGCTCTGTGGCTTCTTTCTTCGTCTTAAGGGCGCCGGAGACCTTGTGTGCTGGCATGGGGTTCTGTGCGAGAGAGAAGTGGACGTGACTATTCGCAGTCCGGCAGGGAGAACCAAAGCGCGTGCTGTCGCCAGAAGTAAAGAAGCAAGCGGCGGAGGCCGGCGCTTGCTGGCTTGTGTGCGCAGCTGTGCCCAAATGGGATGGCACGTCTCTCGGGGAAGGGAGGGAGGCAGGTGCAGAGTCACAGTGTGTTATGCGTGCTTTCAAACCTGCGAAGAGAAGGGGGGATTTGACGAAAGCCTTCTCTTCAGATGATTTTTTCAGTGGCAGCTTGAACTGCTTGAGCTCTGCAAGCCTAAAGCTGTGACAAAGTGCTTTTCTCTTTCTCTCGCTCCCTCTCTCTGCACCTTTTGCCCCATAGTGTAAGGGCAGCGAGTTGCTTCTTGAAGTAAAAAAGTATTCTCCACTGTGCCTCGGCTCTGGAACGACCTCTTGAGTGCATTTTGGCAGTGCTCTCCCAGGAGCAAACAAGCAAGGCATTGTGTGGCTTTGCTCTTAACCTTCCTGGCGGCGGAGAGCTTTGGCATCAGTAAGTTGTTGATTTTGGGCAAGAAAGAAGCGAATGCCTCTTCGCAAGCCGGCAAGGTTGTGATCAGCACGGGGAACTTTAGCAAAGCCTTCTCTTTGGGTGCTTCATTCTGAAGCAGCTCGAACTGCCAGAGCTCTGCAAGACCGGAGCAGTGGCAAACTACTTTTCTCTTTCTCTCGCTCCCTCTCTCTCTGCACCTTGTGCCCTGCAGTACAATGACTGAGACTTGCTTCTTGAAGGTAAAAATGCACTCTTCACTGTGCCGAGCCTCTGGAAAAACCTTTCAAGTGCACTTTGGCAGTGCTCTCCAGGGGGCAAACAAGCAAGGTGCTGTATGGATACATTCTTCGCCTTCCTGGTGCTGGAGAGCTTTGGCAGTGGTGGTGAGCGGATTCTGGCAAGAAAGAAGTGAATGAATCTTTGCAGACCAGCAAGGCTGAGAACAGCACAGCCTACATTAGGAAAGCCTGCACTTTGGATGATTCCTTCTGGGACAGCTCCAGCTGCTCGAGTTCTGCAAGCCTGAAGTTGGGGCAAAGTGTCTCTCTCTCTCTCCCTCACTCTCTGCACATTGTCCCCCTCTGTGGCTGTGATGCCAGAGTCTCATGGCAGCAGAAACAGCATTCTGAGCTGAGCCTGCCTGCCAAAGGGCTCTCTAGTGCACTTGGGCAGCGCTTTCTGGAGAGCACACGATGAGTGCGCCGTGCCAGGCTCTCACTTTGCCTTCTGTCCATCGGAGACGCTTCTTCACCGGGAAGGCACTCTTCGTTCACAAAGCACGAGAAAGAACCATACTGCTCTTTGCAGCCTGACAAGGCTGCGAACAGAAGAGGCTGCTTGGAGAACACCTTCTTTTGGCCGGCTTCCTTCTGTGGAAGCTCCAGCTGCTCGACATCAGCAAGCCTGAAGCTGGGGCAAAGTGCTTCTCTATCTCTCGCTCCATTGCTCTCTGCACCTTGCTCTCCAGAGTGCAAGGGCTGCAAGAGGCTGGTGGAAGCAGACACAGCATTCTGAGCTGAGCCTGCCTACCAAAGAGCTTTCTGGGGCACTTGGGCACTGCTCTCCAAGCAGCACAAGAGGAGAGCGCCGTCCCGGGCCCTGGCTTCGCCTTGTGCCCGCCAGAGATGCTTCTTCGCCGGGAAGGTGCTCTTCGCTCGCAAAGCGTGAGAAAGAAGTGAACTGCTCTTTGCAGCCCAGCAAGGCTGCCAACAGAAGAGGCTACTTGGAGAACGGCCTTCTCTTCGCATGCTTCCTTTTCTAACAGCACCAACTGCTCGAGTTCTGCAAGTTCTGAGGCAAAGTGCATCTCTCTCGTTCCCTCTCTCTCTGCACCTTGTGCCCCTGAGTGCAAGTGCTGCAAGAAGCTCGTGGCAGCAGAAACAGAATTCTGAGTGGACACTGTCTCCCAACGGGTTTTCCGGTGCACTTGAGCAGTGCCCTCGAGGGAGGACACAAGGAGCGCACCGTGCTGGGTGCTCGCTTCACCTTCTGCCTGCCGGAGAGGATTCTTCGTGGGGAAGGCGCTCTTCATTTGCAAGGCCAAGAAAGATATGAACAGCTCTGTGCAGCCAGGCAAGGCTGCCAATAGAAGGGGCTACTTGGAGAAAGACTACTTTTTGGGTGCTTCCTTCTCTGGCAGCTCCAGCTGCTCGGGTTTTGCTAACCTGAAGCTGGGACAAAGTATTTCTGTCTCTCTCTGGCTCCACCTCTCACTGCACCTTGTGCCCCGGAATGAGAGTGCTGCCAGAGGCTCGTGGCAGCAGAAATAGCATTCTGAGCACTTGGGCACTGCTCTCCTGGGAGCACACGACAAACGCACCATGCCGGGCGCTGCTTTCGCCTTGTGCCCACTGGAAACATTTCTTCGCCGGGAAGGCGGTATTTGCTTGCAAAGTGCGAGAAAGAAACGAAGGGCCCTATGCAGCCTGGCAAGGCTGCGAACAGAAGAGACTACTTGGAGAACACATTCTCCATGAATGCTACCCTCTCTGATATCTCCACCTCCTTGAGTTCTTCAAGCCTGAAGCTGGAGCAAAGTGCTTCTCTCTCTCTCCCTCTCTCCTCTGCACCTTGTACCTTTCTGTTCACCTGCTGCCAGAAGTTCATGGCAGCAGAAACAGCATTCTGAGCACATGGGGACTGATCTCCAGGGAGCACATGATGTCTGCACCATGTTTCACCTTCTGCCCGCCGGAGACGCTTCTTCGCCAGGAAGGCACTCTTCACTCACAAAGTGCGAGGAAGATGTGAACAGCTCTTACAAGCCCTGCAAGGCTGCGAACAGAAGAGACTGCTTGGACAACACATTCCCCATGAATGCTACCTTCTCAGACATCTCCATCTACTTGAGTTCTGCAAACCTGAAGCAGGGGCAAAGTGCTTCTCCCTCTTTCTCGCTCCCACTCTTCTCTGCAACTTGTGTCCATGAATGAGAGTGCTGCCCGCGGCTCGAGGCAGCAGAAACAGCATTCTGAGCACTTGGGGACTACTCTCCAAGGAGCACACAACGAATGCACCATGTGGCTTGCTGGTTTTGCTGCGTGCCCGCCAGAGACACCTCTTCGCCGGGAAGGCGCTCTTCGCTTGAAAAGCGCAAGAGAGATGTGAACTGCTCTTTGCAGCCCAGCACAGCTCCAAACAGAAGAGGCTACTTGGAGAATACATCCTCATTGCATGCTACCTTCTCTGGCACCTCCAGTTGCTCGGGTTCTGCAAGCCTGAGGCTGGGGCAAAGTGCTTCTCTCTCTCTCTCTCGCTCCCTCTCTCTCTGCACCTTTTGCCTTTCTGTGTGAGTGTTGCCAGAGGCTCATGGCAGCAGAAACAGCATTCTGAGCACTTGGGTAGTGCTCTCCAGGGAGCGCAGGATGACCGCACCATGCTGGGTGCTGGTTTCGCCTTGTACCGCCGGAGATGCTTCTTCGCCGAGAAGGTGCTCTTCTCTCGCAAAGCGCGAGAAAGATGCGAACTGCTCTTTGCAGCCCGACACGACTGCATACAGAAGAGGTTACTTGGAGTACATATCCTCCTCACATGCTACCTTCTCTGGCCACTATGGCTGTTCGTGTTCTGCAAGCCTGAAGCTAGGGCAAAGTGCTTCTCTCTCTCTCTTGCACCCTCTCACTCTGCACCTTGTGCCTTTCTGTGCGATTGCTGTAAGAGGCTCGAGGTGCAAGACACAGCATTCTGAGCACTTGGGCGGTGTCCTGGTTTTGGAGACAAAGGTCTCAGGAGGAGGCACTCTGGGATAGGGCACCTCCTCCCGAGAGGAAGAAAAGGCAGCAAATGAAAGTGACAAAAAACCAGAAATATTTATTAACACAACAAAATTAAACTATTAGTTAACACAAACAATAACCAGTAAAGAAAAAAAACAGAGAGGGGAAAAGGAAAAAGGGTGCTTGCTAGGGGCTGCAGGTTTCCCCGAGATGGGACCAGGGCCTGCCGGGGCCACTCCACGGCCTCCCCGGGGCTGGAGAGGAGGGGAAGGGGACAGCGAGTCCAAGGGAGGAAAAAAGAAAACCAAACCGGCAAACCTGTTCCTTCAAGCACTCGGGGGGGGGAGAGCAGGGCAGAAGAGCAGCAGAGCAGCAGGGCAGCAGTGCCTTCTCCTCCCGCTCACTTGGGCCGTTGGACCCAGCCGTTACTATCGGCTTCTGCACGTGCCAGTCTGTTGAATTGCCACAGCTCCGGCCCTGCCCCCCAGGCTCATCTTAAAGGTGCCGCCACCCTGGGCATTAAGCAAACAGTTAAGGAATAGTGGCTTCATGCTGTCACTCCAGGACAGGCAGTGCTCTCCAGGGAGCACAGGATGACCACACCATGCCAGGCGCTGGTTTCGCCTTGTACTGCTGGAGATGCCTCTTCACCGGGAAGGTGCTCTTCTCTTGCAAAGCGCGAGAAAGATGCAAACTGCTCTTTGCAGCCCGGCAAGGCTGTGAACAGAAGAGGCTACTTGGAGAACATATCCTCCTCACATGCCACCTTCTCTGGCCACTATGGCTGCATGTGTTCTACTAGCCTGAAGCTGGGGCAAAGTGCTTCTCTCTCTCTGACTCCCTCTCTCTCTGTACCTTTTGCCTTTCTGTGCAAGTGCTGCCAGAGGCTCATTGCAGTAGCAACAGCATTTGGAGCACTTGGGCAGTGCTCTCCAGGGAGCACAGGACGACCGCACCATGCCAGGCGCTGGTTTTGCCTTGTACCGCCAGAGACTCTTCTTCACCAGGAAGGTGCTCTTCTCTTGCAAAGCGCCAGAAAGAAGCGGACGGCTCTTTGCAGTCCGGCAAAGATGCGAACAGAAGCGACTGCTTGGGGAAAACATTCTCCACACACACTACCTTTTCTGGCAACTCCAACTGCATGAGTTCTGTAAGACTGGAGCTGGGGCAAAGTGCTTCTCTCCCTCTCTCGCTCCCTCTCTCTCTGCACATTGTGCCCCGAGTGCCAGTGCTGCCAGATGTTTGTGGCAGCAGAAGCATCCTTTGGAGATGAGCCTGCATGCTGCTATGCCTGCTGGTGCAGTTTGGATGTGAAATCTAGGGAGCACACCAGCACTGCTCCGTGCCGGGCGCTCCGTTTGCCTTGTGCCTGCCATAGATGCACCTTCGCCGGCAAGGCGCTATTCGCTCGCAAAGCGCGAGAAAGAAGCAAACGGCTCTTTGCAGGCCGCGGGGTGCATGTCGGAGTCTGGGTCGGGCCATTCCTAGCAATGGCTGTACATTCAAAGGCACAAAGAGATCTCCCAGCAAAGGGGAAAGGCTGCAGAAAACATTGCTGCCGTTCCTTCATTCATTCCGAGTGTGTATGAGTGTGCGCGGGTGTGAGTGTGCGGGAGTGTGCACACGTGTGCATGAGTGTGTACAGGTGTGTGTGAATGTGCACATGTGTCCATGCGTGTGCACGCATGTGTGTGAGTGTGTGCGGGTGTGCATGGATGTGTACAAGTGTGTGTGTGAGTGCATGGAAGTGTGCAGATGCAAGCGTGAGGGTAGATAAGTGTGTGTGTATGTGAATGTGTGTGCATGGCTATGCCTGAGCACGCACAGGTGTGCACAAGCATGACTGAGTGTGTGTGCATGAGTGTGCGTCAGTGTGTATGGGTGTGCCTGAGTGTGCATCAGTGTGTATGGGTGTGTCAGTGTGTATGGGTGTGCACAACAGTGTATGACTGTGTATGGGGGTGCATGAGTGTATACAAGTGTGCACAGGTATGTACACGTGTGCATGAGTGTGTACAAGTGTGTACAGGTGTGCATGGGTGTGCACGGGTGTGGACGAGCGTGGCTGAGTGTGCACGGGTGTGCCTGAGTATGCATGAGTGTGCATGTATGTGGCTGGGTGTGCCTGGGTGTGCCTGGGTGTGCCTGAATGTGCACGAGTGTGCCAGAGTGTGCCTGGGTGTGCACAAGTGTGGCTGAGTGTGTCTGGGTGTGCCCTAGTGTGTCTATGGGTGTGCCCAAGTGTGTCTGGGTGTGCGGCGTGGTAGAGGAGAGCATGGGGCGGGGCTATGCCGATTGTGGGGTGGGGATATGCAGATTGTGGTGCAGGGCTATGCAGATCGCAGGGTGGAGCTATGCAGATTATGGGGTGGGGCTAGGCAGATTGTGGGGCGGGGCTATGCAGATTGCGGGGCGGGAGTGGAGGGCGCGGGGCAGGGCTATGCAGGGCATGTGGGCAGTGCTCTCCAGGGAGTGCAGGATGACTGCACCATGCCAGACACTGGTTTCGCCTTTTACTGCCGGAGACACTTTGCCGGGAAGGCGCTCTTCTCTCGCAAAGGGTGAGAAAGAAGTGAGCTGGTCTTTGCAGCCCAGCACGGCTGCAAACAGAAGAGGTTACTTGGAGAACACATTCTCCACCCATGCTACCTTCTCTGGCAGCTCCAGTTGCTCAAGTTCTGCAAGCCTGAAGCTAGGGCAAAGTATTTCTCTCTCTCGCTCCCTCTCACTCTGCACCTTGTGCCTTTCTGTGAGATTGCTGTAAGAGGCTCGAGATACAAGAGACAGCATTCTGAGCACTTGGGCAGTGCCCTCCAGGGAGCGCAGGACGACTGCACCATGCCAGGTGCTGGCTTTGCCTTGTGACTGCCGGAGATGCTTCTTCGCCCGGAAGGTGCTCTTCGCTCGCAAAGCGTGAGAAAGAAGTGAACTGCTCTTTGCAGCCCGGCACGGGTGCGAACAGAAGAGGCTACTTGGAGAACACATCCTCCATGCATGGTACCTTTTTCTTCATCTGGCTGAAGCACGGAATTGCCAGCCCTGTATGCTGCTCACATCATCACTCTGCTCCTTTGCAACTGCAATTCCCTTCACCTGGGATGACTATGGTGTGAGCAACAACTTCACTGCTCCTGCACCCGTGATGAACTATCCAGCAATGGGAACCACAAGGAAAGACAGCTGGACTATATTGTTTTATCTCTGTAATGCAAGTACAGCTTTGCCTTTAATTCTGTCTGTTGTTTCAAGTATCCTGCTGATTCGGTCTCTGCAGGTACACACCAGACAGATGCAAAATAATGCAAGTGGCTTCAGGGGTCCCAGCTTAGAGGCCCATATCAGTGCCATCAAGCCAGTCTGCTCCTTCCTTATCTTCTACATTATACATTTTATTTCTTTGCTTGTCCTCTTATTCAATGGGTTTTCACATTTAAGCAATGAGGAATGTATGTGTGCAGCTGTAATGGCTGCCTGTCCTACAGGACACACAGTGGTCTTAATTTGGAGCAATCCAAAATTTCGAGAGCTGCCAGCTAGGATTTGGCACCACACTACCTGTCCTGTCAGAACTAGATCCATGTAAGGGACAATGGCTTAGCCTGGACTTCCTGGTTGAGATCCAAACAAGTTCAATTGAATTCGTCAGAAGTATAAAGTAATAGATACTGGAATGAGTAGTTTAGGGCCTTGATCTGGAATCATGAAGAACAGTGGAAATTTTCTTTACATGGATGTGAGTCTTGCTATGAAGAATTGTTTAAGTTGTCTCCTATTTGCTGTACTATACTTGGAAATAATTACAGTTTCTTTAAGACAATGGAAATACAAGGCCAGGACTCAGATTCCAGTATGATTCAAGAAAGAATGACAAGGCTTTTGAACTTCCTGCTCCTGCTGAAGTCTCACTGTATTATTGTTACATCAGGACTGATTATTTTCAGCTGCAGTGGGAGTTTATTTATCTTTATAGTGACTGTCACTGAAACATACATGACTTGAGCCTTGTGTTGACTAAGCTCCTTTTGATGTAATGTATCTGGTTGGATGCTGTCAATCTGTTTGAAGCAATGTACCTGTGTTTGATCTGAGTCTGTGCCTGCATTGGCTTATTTTAAAACCTAAAAAATAGCAAGTCAAATGATAATTTGTGTTGGAGTCTTCCTTCCCCTCACAACAGAAACTGGTTCACAGGTGCCTTGAAGCAGTGGCTTGCAGGAACATCTTTTATGCCATTTCACAGAGCTGCTGAAAATTCAACTCATGGCAATGACACCCTCACAAGGCATTGCCAGCACCAGTGAAACATGCTGGTTTCCAGCTCAGCACCATGGAACACCCATGTTGGGAGGGCTGCTCCATCCTCTGCCCTTCCCTGCTGATCTGAGACCTGAGACTGCCCTTCCCTGCTGACCTGACCTGGTTCTGTGCGACACAGGGGCAACACCTGGTCCCTTCTCACACAAGCCATCCCTGCAGCCTCCTTCCTACCAAAACCTTGCCCATAAACCCCACACAATCACACAGACATTTGCAGGTTATCTCGTGGCAAGGTGCTCAAGGTCAATGCTGAATGGGGCTTTGGGCAACCTGGTCTACTGGAAGGTGTCCCTGCCTATGGCAGGGGATTGGAACTAGACGGTTTTTAAGATCCCTTCCAACACAAACCATTCTTTGATTCTCTGATTCAATGAGAGAGCTTAAAAGTACTGTTGAATTCAAAGAGCAGCTACACATTTTTCTTTTCCTAAAAGGAAAGTGTTCTGTGTTTGCTGATATTTTTCTATTGGAAGTGACTGTCAGTAGCATGCTGGAAAGCAGTTCCTGTCCAAAAAACCAAACCCACTTAATTTAACCGCCCAAGGTGAAAGTGAAATTCTAACAGTGGGTGAGAAACTGTTTTTCAAAAAATTTTCACACCAAAAATTATGTAAGTGTGACACCTCCAAAAATTCTCATACAGGGGTACACTTGCCACATTTGGAAGTAGAATATCCTAACCTGTTATAAAAACTTCCAAAGGAAGAACTTCTGTGGGTTTCGAACCCATTTGTTAAACATATAAAACCAGAACAATATTTGATTCATTGGCAAGTTTTGACATCCAAGAAATTGACAATTTACCAGGTGAATTTCAACAAAGAACTTTGCAGATGTGGCAGTGGGAAAGTCATTCTGAGCAAGTATCAAAAGAAACTGATCATAGAGGCAGATCTTTGAATCTCTGTGTCACAAAGTGGTAAACCCAGAGTTTAATGAAATGGGCTTAATGAAATTTTAAAATAATCAAACATATCCAATCACATTGCTCTCACTAAAAACACTCACCAAAAACACTTACTAATATTTTTAATGAAAACAGAAAAAGTGTTTGTACCAATATAAAAATTAACTATTTTTTAAAATATTGTTTATTTGATCTTGAATTATTTCAATCTTTTTCTTGGTGTATGTTTTATAATAATAAGTATCTGAACATAACACGAAAATAACACATACAGTGGTACATGTATCTACTATATAAACAGATGTACCTATATCTGTGGTGAATGCTCACAGTTTCACTTCTATGGGGTATGATCACAAAGGTTTTGTCACTGTCCTAGGCAAACACAGATTACCTTAAGCACTGGTAAATTCAAACGACACAAAGAAACAGCCTTAAATAAGTCTCAAATTTCTCCCTTGATCACTGCCCACAGCTTCTTACTATGCTACTGACAGCTTCTTGTCTCACTGCATTTCTAAAGAGCCTCTGTGTCTTTCCTTCTGTGTTCTATTCTACACATAAAACATGCTTCTCAAACCTTTTCGCTAAACCCAAGCCTCTGCACTCACTTCTGTCTTTTTGGATGTGGAAAGTGTTTGAATTCACTTCTTTTAGGAAGTATAGCAGAATTTTAGAAGTGTGCATGTTCCGTATGGGAGCAAAACTGACTCAATTAATACTTGTGCCATTGCTCCTATATGTAATGCTGTATATATCCAGAACTTAAATCCCTTAGGCAATTTCTGCATTTTTTCAGGAGGCTGGTGGAAAATGGACCAGTGAAGTACTCTGGCAAAATGATTTTCCTTTTCTCTGTCCTTGTCTTCCTACAAATTTTTGTCCTCTTTTGGGACACTCCAAACAAGCATGCAATGATAAATATAATGCTTAAAAATATCCATACACAGAAAGAAAAACAGGGCAATCCTCCTTCCAGCAGCTATTTGAATATATCTGATGATGAAAAGGAATTGCTCCAGGAAAAGAGGAGGCATTGGCAAATATTTCTCATAAACTCAGAAGCCACAACAGTGCAAGACTGGGAGAGACTATGGCATCTGGTATAAAAAACAAATCTAGACATGTAAAGCACGACATCAGACACTTGACTGCAAACCTGCAGATGAAAAAACCCACTTCAGCTGCTCCATAACCCTTCTAATGCAAATCCTTTCACTGTTCCAATGCAAACCATTTGGCCAAACTGAAAACACCACAACTGAATCTTCAACCCGTTTGCGTGCTTAGGCAAATTAGCTGAGCTATCAACCCCAAAAACAACATGTAAAATAGCAGAAATATTGAATGACACTATGATACTTGTGCCCCTGAGATAAATACGTGAGCATTTGCCCATAACAGCTTGTTGCGATTTGCAGTGCCTGGCAGATCTGAGGCTTTCAGGAGTCCAGGAGAAGCTGAGTAACAACTGCGAGCTCTAGCGTTGCAATGGTCGCATCTTTTTTTCTCCTTTTTCTATCAATTGCTATAATTGAATCTATGTCAGGAATTCTAGGAAATGGAATTATCTTGGCTGTCAGTTCATCTAGCTGCATTAGCAGCAAACCATAGTCCCCATATGATATGATCATGATCTCTCTGAGTTCATGTAGAATTATTTTGCAGGGCTGGATTATACTGGATTTATTCTTAACTATATTTTGTGAACCCTCCTATTTTGAAGAAAATGTGTTTGTAGTTATCAAGACAGTGTATATGTTTCTGAACTACTCTAGCTTCTGGTTTGGTGCTTGTCTTAGTGTCTTCTATTGTACCAAGGTCACCAGTTTCACACAGTCTTTCTTCATCTGGCTGAAGCAAAGAATTGCCAGGCTGGTGCCCTGGATGCTGCTCACATCATCACTCTACTCCTTTGCAACTGCAGTTCCCTTTGCCTGGGGTGACTATGGTGTGCACAACTTCACTGCTCCTCTCCCCACGACGAACTCTTCAGCAATGGGAACCACAAGGAAAGACAGTTTGGGTTTATTAATTCTTCTCTGTAATGCAGGTATAAGTTTGCCTTTAATTCTGTCTGTTGTTTCAAGTGTCCTGCTGATTCGGTCTCTGTGGGTACACACCAGAGAGATGCAAAATAATGCAAGTGGCTTCAGGTATCCCAGCTTAGAGGCCCATATGAAGGCCATCAAATCAATCTGCTCGTTCCTTATCTTCTACATTATATATTTTATAGGTTTCATTTTTCTTTTATGTAACTTTTTTTTACGCTTTAGCATCGCAAAATCCATATGTATAGCTGTTGTGGCTGCATGTCCTACAGGACACACAATGGTCTTAATTTGGAGCAATTCAAAATTTCAAGAGCTGCCAGCTAGGATCTGGCTCCACACAAACTGTCCAGTCAGAACCAGATCATGATTTATCCTAGATTTTCTAGTTTAGATCCAAATGAACTAATTTGAAACCATAAGACGTATAAAGTAATAGAAGCTGAAATGAGTACATTAGACCGCTAATCTGGAATTATGAAGAAGGTGGAAATTGTCTCCTATTTATTCTTCTTTCCTTGATAATCACCACAGTTTCTCTAAGACAGCAGAAAAAGAAGGCCAAGACTCAGACAAGAATGTAATCAGTTGAAATGCTTTACCTTACTTATTCTACAAACAGATCAGACTACAAACAGATCAGACCTGCTTGATCACAGGCATGTTCATGTTTGATTTGCGAATATGGTGCTTGAATGCTGTTTCTGGTTACTACAAGCTCTTAATGAGGCTGCTAAGGGATGCCAAATAAGTTGGGAATATCTTACTGCTAATTTTCGACTACTGTTGAACTCTAGAAAAATACTCATTTATTATAAAGGCATTTATAAGATTGTAGTATGATACAAAGAAGAATGACACAGCCATTTGAGCTTCCTGTTCTAGATGAAGAAGTGATCAGTGTCTGTGCTCCCAGCAAAATGATACATTGGAGGACTTGCCAAAATCCTGTGATTGGAGCTAATAGGAAAAGTGTCACTATATTAATGTCACATTAGGACTGGAATTTCATGATCCTTTTCTGCTGTGGTGGGAGTTAATTTACTTTTAAAGTGACTGTCACTGAAACATACATGACTTGTGTTGACTAAGCCCATCCGGATTCAAAGTATCTGGACTGGATGTTGTCAATCTGTTTGAAGCAATGTACCTGTGTTTGATCTGAATCTGTGCCTGAATTGGTTTACTTTAAAAAATAGTTAGATAAAAGATAATTTGTGTTGGAGTCTTCCTTCCCCTCACAACAGAAACTGGTTCACAGGTGCCTTGAAGCAGTGGCTTGCAGGAACATCTTTTGTGCCATTTCACAGAGCTGCTGCAAATTCAGCACATGGCAATGACACTCTCACAAGGCATTGCCAGCACCAGTGAAACATGCTGGTTCCCAGCTCAGCACCATGGAACACCCATGTTGGGAGGGCTGCTCCATCCTCTGCCCCCTGCCCAGCCATCAAGAACAAACCTCAGACCTGTCTGACCACACCAACAGGCAAAACACGTGGGCTGTGCTCACCCCACAAACCATGTGTTCTGTCCTGCTCCTGGCTGAGCTGTGGGGCACATGGCTGCTCAGCACAGACACTCCTCATGAACATGAGATTTGAAAGCAGTCCCTGTGCTATTTTCCTGCCTCTTTAAATACATCTTCCCTTCAAAGATTTCTTTCCACAGAATTAAATCAAATAATTCCCTGTGCATTAACATGCATTTGAGAATCTGAGAGGAAAAGCAGACAGAAATATTGGAAGGCACCTTATAGGGGCAATGTCAAGGTAGAGCTTTCTGTCTGTAACTGACCAGCTACCTAATTATTGTCATATGAACAAAAATACCTTTAACGTGTATTTTTTACACAGTGGACTAAATCCCTGAGTTCTACTGGATAAATTATTAGATAAGTTTGATAAGGACTTGTTGTGGGAAAGAAAAGTATCAGCCCCTGTACTAGTAGGAAAATGACAGTTACTGGGATGATGGTGTTTGATGTCATACACTTTATCTCAGAGTAAGCATTTGTCCCTTTTCTCTGCTCTGTTTGTAAGCTGGAGGTTGGTATGATTCCCTGGTATGATTCCCCCCATCTTAAACCTACCAGTTTGCAACCCAAACAAAGTTTGAACATCATGGATTCAGATCCTTCCAAAACATCTGAACTATTTCTACACATAGAAATGCCACTTAACTGCAATGGCAGGTCTATTCAGGTCAGGTACAGTGAATCAAATCAGGAACCAAACAGAATTCAAAGCTCATCCTGCTCTAACACTGGTAGAAGGACATCATGCAAATTACATTGTCTTGTCACTCCTTCCATTAAGGATCCAGGAAAAAGCTCACAAGATTTCTCTAGGAAAGTGCTCACATGTAACATAAAACAGTGAGGCCAGCATTTGAAACAAAGGTCTTCCTCTTAAAGACACACTTCTGGATTTCTGTAATTTAATGTTGAAAAAAATAATCAGTGAGTAACTCTGATGAAGAGAGCAGTCCACATTTATTTTCTAATGCACAGTCTTTTCCAAACAACAAGACAGTAATTAGATTTGAGGCATTAACTCAAGGCAAGAAATGCAAATATCTACATGAGAGATCACTACAGGATCCTTCTCTGATTTGCATTCCCATAAGCACAGCTGGAATTTTCATAATGGAAATTCTGAAAGACATGCAATGGACTTGGCTTTCAGTGCCCATCACAACATGATTTAAGGGCTGGGAGAACATGTCAACATTATAGAGATACTGCTCCATGCTCACATATCTTCCTCAAATAAACACTACCTGTCCACACCGACATATGCATGCACATGTGCCTATTGGCAACTGGGCACATTATATGTGGTTCTTTATTAGGTCTGCATGTGCATATGGAAATGAAAGACAGGAATTGAACATTTAACTGGATAGTGACTTAAAGCTAAATACACTTTAAAGGGCACAGTTTCTTCATCAAAATTCCTTTTCTTTCATTTCAATGGAGTTTAGTTTGTTGAGATATGGAAATGCAAGTGTTATTCATGCCTACAGTTTGCAAGAATCTTACACAAGCCAGATTTTGTTGTTTATTCAGGCCAAGTCACTGAGCTCCCTTTGCACCCTTTACTTACGCGGTGAAATCTCTTAGAACAGTATATTTGTTGCATGAAGGGAAGTTAAAATGATGATACCTACACTTAGCCTTTCAATTATTTTCATCTATCCTATATTACTTTTCTTCTTTTTTTGACACCTGGAATATTATACAAAGCTCAGAACTGAAAAATGAGAATTCTGTTGTCTTCGAGTTGTTGCACACATATGTATCTATGTGTTGAATTAATCTAAAATGCAGGATGGGCAGAAATTTCAGTTCACTATGACAGCATTTATGTGCTTGTGGAAGCTCAGGAGAAGTTAACATCAGTTGCTCCAAAAATGAAGGAAATTTCTGCTTTAGGGAGTTGTCAACAAATCACTGTTTTTAACACAGTCACAGAAAGGGTGTATCTACAAGTACATCTTACAGTCATATGGATTCCTAGATCACTTATTTTACAGGGAAAAAAAAGAGACCTGAATAGAAAACCTCATCATTCAGTGTTACGAACAAGTGTTTGAGATCGCTTAAAAAATCACTGGCAAGGGTATCAGTAAAAACCAGATTTAATATTAAGCAACAGCATGACAAAGTTTGTCAGCGAGGTTCACTCTACTACTTACTAATCAGTTAAAGCACATGAAGGATAAAAAAGAAGCAAACAAAATCAGTCTATCAAAACAGAAATTAACCAAGAACTGTGTGAGAGCGTGCGTGCGTGCGTGCGTGCGTGCATGCGTGTGCGTGTTTGTTTAGGTGCATATGACAAAAGGATAGAAAGGACAAGGATAAAAAGGAATATGGCCTAAAAGCTCAACAGCACTCGACAGTACTTTAGTTGTACCTTGAACTTGATCATTTTACCGACGGAACAACACTCAACAGCATTCAACTTAGCTTATAACTTTAACTTACTTACAAGCCTAACTTACTTAGGTATCTAAGGTACTTAAGGACCTAAGGGAGCAGCATTTCTCCCCTTTTGCCATAGCATATGCACGTGTGCATATGCTATGGCATAAAGAGTCAGTGCAAGGTACCTGTGAAAAATTCCCCTCGAAGGTAGTGAAATACTCACTTTGGATGCCTTTGTATCTCCTCAATGGGCAAAGGGCTGAGCCTCAAGGAGTGGGGGGATCAGCCCAGGATCCATGGTTGCTTGGTGATTTCTGAGTACAGCAAACAAGAGTTTGCTGGCTCTGAGAGGTGTGTCCCTCGGAGGGAGATTGCTGGTCACAGCCTGCTGGGATCCAGGACAGCTCCAAGGGTCTCATTTTGAATCGCTGTTCATAGGCCGCAAGCAAGTGCGCCTTGGTCATAACAATGTTCTGTCCTGGTCATATTTCAGGTTGGCAACTTTCTTTCAAAGTGTGAGAACCAGGATGTCATGCCATTCAGGCAAGAAAAATAATTTCCAAAGCTGTTGATTAAAAAAAGCCAGGAGCTCATTAGGCAGCACGAGTTCCTGGGAGCTGACGGTGTTCCTGATCAGCTCAGGAGGAGCTGGACCTAGGTGTGTTCATCAAGGCCAAGGCCTAAGCAGCGTTTCTCAGGTCACAGCACGGCCTGAAATGGGAGCGGGGGCGGATAAACCACCACACTCCCTAAAAAGCTGAAGTGGCAGACATCAGCCTTGATGGTCTAAGAGGAAAGAGCTACCAAATCCTTTTCCAGCATTGTCTGAGCAAACGCTAAGAAGATCCCACTGCACCAGAATAAGGCATGAAATAACTCACACTCTCAAAAGTGGGAAGAGAGTTGAAAGGGAAGATGAACATGACACAGGCCCTTGGTACAGGACCAAGAGAGCAAAAGGGTCAGAGAAAAGCTGAAGGGAACAAGGTAGACTATTGTATAATGATACAAGAGACCAGCAGTACAAAGGGAATTAATTAATTGATTAATTGGTGGAGCTTTCCTTAATTATCTGTTGCTTTAGCTCAGCATCCAACTACATGTTTCTTCATCATTTATGTTGGATGCCACTACAATTTTCAACTCCTGGACAGGCAGGATCATCAGAGTCTTCTCAGGATCATCAGTGTTTGACACATTCCTTCCAATGAGAGACAGGAGAATAAAGACATATTATGTATCCCTAAGGAGATCCAATTGCTTTTCCAAATCAATTTCATTCAACCTCCAGAGCCTCAGTTATTGATATGAGCTAGGCTGACTCTATTCTATGTGTATGATGCTCAATTTTTCTTTTGTAATCTCTTCAGACAGCAGTCAGAAAACAAGTGCAGTTTAATTGACACAGTTTGCACTGAATTCATGACTTTTTTATTGCATGTTCTTTCTGGGCACAATATGGAATTATAAAGGAAGATGACCCACAGGTTAAACATAGAAAGAGTTAAATGAATATGCAGCAACCAACAGAGTATGCAAACAGCTATTCACCGTAGTTTGCATCCTTGTGACTACTGGTTGGGCTTTTACAATAAAGCTTTCTATCCTCAGCTAAGAGAAATGGAAAGTCCTATTGCATTTTTGAGACTTTCCTGGATATTCACAACTTTGTCTTTTTCTAAGTATATACCTTAAGAGCAATACCACCATCCTGATTTTAGTTTGATTAATGCCTATACACAGATAATTCTTGGGAAATGTTACAAACAACTTTAACATAGTGTCTTGAAAATATACATAATACATTTGTATATAATGAAAAAATATAAACCCCTCTAAACATCAGTAAAAAGTGACTAATCATATCTGATGCCTAAATTTTCTGAGCTGAAATTATTACCTTGTAAAGATATAGTCATTCTTCTATTTTCCAAACTTTAAAGATTCAATCAGCCATACATAATAGCAGAACTGGCAAATGTTAGACAGATTTTCTCCTTCTATATATCAAGATGTGACTGCAATGTTCACTGCAAATTTCCATTTTTCTTGAAGAAGATTATGCCATGGAGAAACTCAGAGCACAATAAAATTTACTTCAATGTCATTTATTACCTAAACGACATTGAATTACCTAAGAGGCTATTCTATTAGAATACATTTTTCATTAATAAATAGCTATAAACAAAGCAAATACACTTAGCTTGCATAGTTCCCTCTCTCTCTCTTTTTCTGTCTCACATGCACACACACTCTCATAGCAACCTGTAAGGGAATTACAAAAAGGAAAACTGATTTACATTATTAGCAATAATCAATCACCAGTGCTGAAGGAAGAAAATATGGAAACATTGCGAACAGCAGTAGAATGTTGATTAATGACTAATTTGCGCCCCTCAGATCACATCTGAAATCCCTTTCTTAAGCTAGAAATGTGGTGTTGTGCTGGTTTGGGCTGGAGAAATTGTGGGTCTGGAGACCAGTTACCAGAGCTGTTTTTAATTGTGCCTTTAAATTCAGAGATGAAAAAAGATTTAAATATTTAGAGGAAAAGTTTAGAAATCTTATCTTCCAGAAAGGGATAAACACAGACACGTGTCATCTGGTTCCTATTGAAACTTTAATCGTTTTGATCTTGAGAACTAAGATGCTGGCATTTAATTAAAAACTAGATGTGACCTCACAGTTCTCTAAAGCAAAAGTCAGAGCATAATGCACCGTAATTTATGCAAATTTTCAGTGGCCATTGGAGCAGTTGTTCCATTGTTAGTTGACTGCACACTTACCATGAAATCCTAGACAGTTACCTCAAGTTAATTTTAATACATGTGATTTGAATAAATAGTGATTTCATGACTACTTGGAATTAACAAAACTTGAGGGGAAAAAAAGTAACAGAGAATCATCTAAAAAGATTTTTTAAATTATTGTTTGACGGGAAAATGGTACAGAAAACAACAATAGTCACAAAAAGAAACTTTGTATAAATTAAAATGTCTGAGAGAAAGTGCTATGAAAACATCTGCCTTAGACCACAATTCAAAGAAGTCATTAAAACTTTACTTTCAATTTGTTTAATTCTTTGTGACAGAGACATTCAATGGATCATAAGATCAACATACAGTTTATTCTGAAGCTGAATAACATCTTGTCTTTTCTTACAATAAAAATAATATTGGCTTGCACTTGATGTGTCCCTGAAACCAAATTTTGTCAAATATTAATATTTCTTTAAAATACACTTTCCTCAAGTCATACTTTTGTTGGAAAATTTCTGACTGACACTTCTCCAAAAGCATTTGAGCTCACAAGACAGTAACAAAATGTATAACTATATTTTGAAAGATTTTGACAAATACATTCATAAAGATACAAAAAGGTAAATACCACTCCAGATAACTTCATTTCAGATGTCTGTTTAAACCATTGTCAGTTTGAGATACAGAGATTAATCCTTCTCAAAGCTCAGGTTTATCTTAACCACAGGATACATCTCATTTCTCTGAAACTCAAAATCCCTCCAGCACAGCCTGAGTAAGGAAGAAAGTGGTTTCCTTCCTAACTGCTTGTTTCCCTTCAGGCAACCCCATTTTTACCTTAGCATTTAGTGTATTACCTTCATCTCTTAGCTCCATCTATGTTTTGTTTAAAGATAACAGCAGTTCAAAGGCATATGTAGTTACATAGCCCCAAAACAAGTTTGAAGCAGCCTGCATTAACTTTGGACCACAAGCCATGCATTTGGGTGTGCTTATCTTCCTCACTTTCACAGGCGTATGGGTCTGATAGTCCTAAGACGTGGAGGAAGCCTTCAGAAATGTGTACAGCCTTCCGCACAAAAGGGCTCATACTCCGAGTTTGAACAGTCAGGCAAGAGTGGCTTGTGTCCTAGTTATCTTGTAGTGAGTGATACATTTTAGAATTCTATGTTAAAATGTGCAGCAACTATAAAGGTATAAGTTTCCCATAGATACAAGAGACCTGTGTCTAAAGGGACTGGAGGTAAAGATTGCTGCTGCTGTGGGACACATACTGGCTTATGGATCAACTCTGGCTCTGCATTTCTGTCATAAAAGCCCTAATGGGGTGAATTTGCATGAATGAGCAAGGCCTGTGTGTGTGAAATCAGAAACCAGATCAAACAAAGAATGGGTAGATACTGAGAGGCAGCAAGTAAAACTCTCCAAAGAATACATAAGGTCTGGAGACTCTCAGTCCTGCGGATTCAGAAGAACAGAAAAACTCAGAACATCAAGATTCTCAAGTCTCTCATGGCCACAAGCATGTTGTGATACCAGGTAATTTTCGGTGAGTGTCTGTCTGAGTGTGAGGCAATAACTGGGCATAATGTGTGAATTGTTATCTGCTATTAATAATAACAGCTGGATTCTATTAACAGTTTAACAAGCAAGAAGTGATCTAATAGACATTGACTGTGATCTTTTTCTGTCCTGACTTGAACACTAGCCAGGAAAATTTGCAAATCTGTTCATGAAACCATCATGTCCTTGCTTGACTCTCTAGGATTAGCACAGGCTCATTAGTGGTTGGCTGCCTGAGCCCCACCTGTACCTCACTTGACCAATAAATATTCCACTAATCCTGCTCACTGGCTCTTCAGTGACCTGCCTACTTTGCATTGTGTTGATCATGGTGTGGAGGTCTGAGATTTTACATATCCTCAGGGCAGAGTTTGCTGTCAAGTACCAGATTACAATGCTATATGGTCACTATGAAGTAAAGCCTTTTTGTCTGCTCTACAGCAATCTTCTCTTGTATCTGCAGCAAAAGTACGATTTATTCAGAAGGTCTGTTGTGGTAATTCCTGAACAATGGAGAAGGGATTTACAGTTACCATTGCAGTTATCATATCTACCCTTGTGTTAACCAAATGAAACATGCACAATAGTTCCTTTCAGTGATTATGGCCTTGGTCATTACTGCAAAAGTTCTTTCTGTCACCATTTTAACTGGAAGCTTATTCCAGGGCCTTATTTTTCTGATTGTTAGAAACTTCCTTGTGACATCCAGTCTCACCTGTCTTCATAGCCACTTTATGCTTTTCTTCACATTACAGAGTCCTTTGTTCCAGTTAGTGTTAACCTGTCTCAAAATACTTAGTAGTAAAAGTTTGTTTTGTTAAGCTGACAACTTCTTGAAGTCTCTTCATTGCCCTTTAACTGTTAGATGGACTTTGTATTCATCCGATCATCCCTGAAGACCTTCTTTGTATTGTTCCAGCTCTAGTACATTATTTTGGTGAGCAAAGTATTGTGTTCAGTTTCTTAAGCAGAATATCTCAGAGTTGTTCTGCTGTTTGATGCTTGATTTTCCCAGAATCATAGCACCATTTTAGCTGGAAAAGATGTTTAATATCAGCAAGTTCAACCATTAACCTAGCACTCAATCTAAGCCTGTGGCCCTAAGCACTTCACCTACATATCTTTGAAATAAATCAATGGATGGTGATTCAACTACTTCCCTGGGGACCCTGTCCCTTTCAGTGAAGAAATTTTTCCTAATATCTAACCTGAACCTCCTCTGGCACAACCTGAGGTAGTTTCCTCTCATTTTGTCTTTTCTAACATCATGGCATGTAGCTGGTTTTCTTGGACATAGTGTCCTTAAAAGAGGCTCTCATCATCAAGAGCCTGTATGCCGAGAAACAGATCTTACTCTTAGATTTCCTGGAATGGGTTTAAGGTGCCGGTGAGAACTCAGTTGGTGGACACGAATCAGCAAAGAATAACGCTAAGTGAAACCACTGAACCTCAGTACAGGAACAGACATGATAATGGATATCTTGTTTATCTCTTATTAGCACATCTGAAGTGAGTTTTTCCCCAACTTGATCACAATTCCAATGGAGTGGCAGTGACTTTGTGTTTTCCAGAGGTCTGTTATCAGGTAGCAGAAGCAGGATGCTCTGCAAGGAAAGGTCAGCCAGGAGCTGAAGCTGACAGCAAACCAGGTATTAAGCAAGATCCTCACAAGGAGTGCAGTCCCATAGTACCTGAAAAAAACAAACCAGAATAGATCCAGTGACTGCAGCAAGGTTAAGCCAGTAGTCCAGGCAATCCAGAAAAAACCAAGATCAAGCGATAAAGTCAAGTCAGCAGATCAGGGTCGGGTGTCAGCAAAGTTCACAGCCAAACCCTAGCCTGTCCACCCTGCAGCTCTAGCAGACTATAAGCAAGCGTCTGAGTTCCTGAGCAAAGAATGGGCAGCCTCTGGCCAAATTCTCTGCTCTTCCTCATGTAGCTCTTTTTGCAGCAGTCTGACCTGCTGTGAGGTTACACAGACCTTGAACAAGCAAGGCCCAGTGAAAAGGGGAAGAGGTGGCAGAACTTGATGTTCTGAGGACCCAACAGCTTGGATGTCACTGAACTTAGAATTCTGGATAAACAGCACATAGATGCCATCAGACAAAAGGAGTAAGTTGTCCGTGTCATTAAGAGGATTGTGTGTTTAGACTGAGGAAAACAGTACTCTTCAATTTGTTCCAATTATCAGAATGAGTCAAATAGCCACTGTTTAATTAACAGCAGCTTTTATTTCCGTAATCACACCAATCTAGAGTGAATGGGAGAGAGGGTAGAACTACCAGCAGTTGTCACCTGAAACTAAAAGAAAGTTAGCAGAGGAAACAGGAAGGCCTGTAATTCACATCTTAAGGAAGATGGTCTTTTAAGAGGTTCTGCGCACAAAGTTTTGACTGAATAAGGAAGCCCTGAGCCTGCCCCGAAGACAGAGAGGGTATGATGTTTTACTCACTGAGCCATCGCTAGTGATAAACACTATTTCTGTTGATTGGAGTACAATTTCTCCCAATGAGATGGATACGCTTCAAATTTAGAGATTTTCTTTGCCTTTTTCTCTTTTAAAGTGATTCATAAATGACCAGTATTATGCGCTTTCACATTCCTTTGTCAAGTGAGAAATAACCACTTTGCGCACTGCTCTGCCTGTGCCGCCAATGCTGCTCACATAGTAAAACAATTCCGATGATGACATCAGATACACAATCATCCTTCATATAAGGTCACAAGCACTCTTTTCAAATTTTATTGGAGGTTTTGGCTCCTTCAGATTGGAGATTAATCTGCTGATAATGTCTAAAAAGGTGAACAATATTTCTATTGGTTCCTTCATGTAGTTCATGCAAGCACGTGAATCTATATATTTCCTCCTTTGTAGTCATTTGTGAGATACAGGAATGTCCATGCAGAGCTTGATCTAGGCAGTGCCTGAAGAATGAAGTTTCATCTGTCTGTGGTCAGGATGGCAACAAAAGGACATCTTTCTACTCCAGTGTTTTGGTTGCTTCTCCTCTGCATTCCAGTCTCCTTGGGTAAGTACATACTTTATTTCACATAAGGCAGTGAGATAAGAAAAGTATGCAAATTTAATATAAATAGGTTGTTATTCTACCAACCCGCAAAGCAAAGTGGCAAAAAGGTGTTCAAGTATGTTTCTGTCTTTGTTTCAATATCCTTGGTAATCCTGAGATAAAGAAAGGTGAGCTAGTTACAAAAGTTTTTTATTTTACTCAGACATTCTCACAGGAATTCAAGTCCAAATGTCGTAAACAGTTAAGCTGTACTAAAAACCAGCTAGGTATTCTTACTATTGTCTTATCTCTCCTGCTGAGCTCTCTGTAGACAGAATTAATAACTCCAGGTCTTTGTTCAACAACAGTTAAAATTACATAGCTGTGCCCTGTGTGTCCAGTGGAGTCTGGGTGACACACCATCCCCTCAGTTGTTCCTGTATATCTGAAGCTTATCGCTATTTGTCTCTCTGCTCTTCTAGAACTATGTGTACATGTTTGATACTAATGATGAGAGACAGATTTTGGAAACCTTATTTTTTTTCTCTTTACACATGGAGGTGATATTATGGCATTGTGGTGGTGGTCGCATCCCCATATGACGAGAACAAGACTTCACGGTTGATGCTTTGCTATAGTATGGCCCTAGTCTTAAAGGTTCTCACCAGTTCTGTGGTGCAGTCAGAGTTCGCATGGCAGGGAACAGGAGGCAATCTTGACATACATTTTCATAATATGAAACATTTTTATTTAGACATCTTTGTAGCAATATTTGAGTGTCAGCTGAGCTCTACTGTAGAAATGAGAGTGAGTCTTCTGCCAACTCCTTGTTAAAGTCAGGGAATAGTAACAGACTGAGTGGAAGATGCAGACAAGAGCAGCTTTACCTTGACACCCACATGAGCACCTACCACCCTCATCTCTGCTCTGGCAGCACTTGCACTCTCCACGCTACTACAGGAGTTCTGACATTCCCCAGGCACAGAGCACTGTGCAGAACAGTGCAGGAGCCACAACCCTCAGGGAGTGAGCTAGCAATCTGCCCCTGAGGCAGCAGGCCTGGGCTGAAAACCTCCTCTTAGGGCCTGGGGACAGGGATGCATGGTGCATTCTCATCCTTTGCCTATGAGAAGAACTGGGTCTTCAGCTGAAGTAGGAAAAAATCTGATGCCTTCTCAGCCAGGCAGAACACCAAACCACTGAATTCAATGAAGGGACTTGTGGGACGTGCTGTGGTGTGTGAGGAAATACAAAACTGGGCCTGTATGCATCATAAAAAATTCACAGAAGATTGATTTTAGCAAATGATAGTTTTTATTAGGAAATATTTCAATCTCTTGACTGGATTATGCCTACCTCTGCATCCTGTCTTGCATGCTGTTACATGTTGAGAATCTCAGATGTACAATTATTTAAAAATTCAAGTGCAGAGAGGTCGTATGGTTGAGTGAAGAGCTGTTTGTTTTGCTCCTGGGTATGGCTAATGGAAATAGGTTATCTCATTGCTTTAAACATGCATTATGAATTCAACTTTTCTTAGAATTCATTTATACATTTTTAAATGGATAAATGTTTTAGCTGAGAAAACTCTTTTTTTGGATTATATTCTTCAAATAGCCTGTGGGTTGTTCTCCAGAATATCTTTCAAGAGTCTTATGAGACTTACTACAGAAAGATTATGCTCCATCTGAGAGAACACGTTGTAGGCACAAAATGGTTTTGTAGTTATCTGAGGCTTGTTCTACATATGTAAGAGAGCTTCTTATGCAGGAAACTTGAGGAGAGAGGACAGTTTGCAGAAAAAAATAGGTTTAGGAAGTTACCAATGGTCAGTCATTTGAACGACTACCTTTATTTTGTTTCCAAATCTAAATGATAGGCAGGAAATTGTGAGGAAGTCCAGCAGTTAGCAAAGAGGTAAAACCTTTGCTATGTATGAAATGATCATCTGCCAAAGTCACACTCTCTGTGTCTGATAAGCCAGCGAAGAATCAGGCTACAGACCACTTCAAGATGAAGGCAAAACTGCCTTCTAGTTGACTACTGCTAGCAGTTTACTCTGGAATAAGAACTGAAACAATGGTTAGTTTTGGAAAGAAGTGACTGCATTAGCACCAGCTCATGGGCTGAGACGGACACACTTGCAGTAAGCAGAGAGAAGAATTTGTTTTGTTTTCAAATGCAAAGAAAACTTATATATTCCCCTTTCACAAAGTCAGACAACAGCAAGATGTGAGATATGTTGAAACACCTTTCTCTGTTGAGGAAGAGAGGGAAGGTGATATTTTACATAACAGATTTTTAAAAAAAAAAATCTTACAGGAAAACCCAAGGCTCTCATGCAATTTTTTTTTTTTTGTTGCTTATCAAATACCATAATTGATAGGATATGATCTTCCTGGACTATTTGCAACATGTGCACAGCTGCACTGTTTTCCATTCCCATCGGTGCTCAGTGCTGGGCCTGGATGAGTACTGCAGGTTTCTCTTGGTACCTGGACTTTGTGACTCTGAGTACTGATCAACAGGGCCCATGGCCAGGCATGGCTGTGCCGGAACTGGACACAGATGCACCTACCACACAGCACAGGCAGTGAGAGAAGGTCCAGGTCTGGTGCAGCCACTGAGGGAGGGAATACTATACAGAGGAATTTGACAGGCTTGAAAAGTGAGCCTCATCCCATGAAGTTCAACAAGGCCAAGTGCAAGGTGCTGTACCTGGCTCAGGACAATCATCAGGATCAGCACAGACTGGAGGATGCATAGCTTGAGAGCAGCCCTGTGGAGAAGGAATTGGGAATACTGGTGGTGACAAATTGGACATGAGCCAGCAATGTGCCCTTGCAGCCCAGAAAGCCAACTTTGAGCTGAGTCTTTGAGCTGACCCCCTGACCTTACCATCTGTCCAGTCACTGGCCTGGCCCCTCTGGTCTTTCTGGTAGCCAACTCCTCCAGTTACCTCACTCCCAAAGACACACACACACACACACACACACACACACACACACACACACGGCTCCCAGGCCAATTAACTCACAGGATAATTGAAGCTTGATCTACCGTAGCAATCACACACTGACATGTGGTCCCCTCACCCACTCCAGTTGCTGATGTCTATTGTGGCAGGCTTTGTGAATCACAAAGCAGGGACATTACTCAGCATTTCCCAGCCCTGATAAGCCACTATAAGAGAAAGCTTGCCTGTCATTAGAAATAACTTACACTTTAGCAGTGCAATTAGTTTAAACTTGTAAATACAGACATAACTCCTTGCAAAAAAAACCCTTTAAGCTGGACTATTTAGAAAAGTGAACCAAATAAGTCTGATGTAAATTAAGAGCAATAAAAATCTCATTAACCATCTGCAATAGATAATCATGATTAAACTCTGTCCTTTCTATAACCCAGCTCTCTCTGAAGGTGCTGATGAATTGAGGCTGTCAAATGGAACTGGCCCTTGCTCTGGGAGAGTGGAAGTAAAACATGAGGAGCAGTGGGGAACTGTGTGTGATGGTGACTGGACCATAAAGGATGCTGAGGTTGTTTGTAAGCAACTGCAATGTGGATCTGCTGTTAAGGCCCTTAATCGAGCTCCTTTTGGAGAAGGAACTGGACCAACATGGTTGTACCGAGTTGACTGCCGCGGTGATGAATCTGCTCTCTGGAACTGCACACATACAGGATGGGGTGCTTTTACCTGCCCTCATTACTTTGATATTGGAGTGATCTGCTCAGGTAAGACGTTATCCAATCTTGCACAATAGAAAATAGATATGAGCCTGGGATCAAACTTTGTCCTAGTTGGATAAAACCAAGTACTCCCCTCCCTCTACTCATCCAAAGCAAGTTGCTCCAGTATTAAGTCTTCTGCGGGCTACGAGAGCAAGCTGACTTGGCCTTGACCCAGCAAAGACATAGAATGAGCATATTAAATGACACAGAACAGAAAAGAAAGCACTATTTGTTTCTACCACGCCTCTCCCAGACAACAGGAGAGCAGTGTTGAACTTGTCTTTGACTGGGAGTGGGGGCTAAAAAGGCAGGTGTAGGTGGAGAGCAAGAAAATGCAGTATTATGTCATACACCTTCCCTTCTTCTCCAGATCTTCAGGCAAGGTAAGACAGAACAGTCTGCAATGGCAACAAAAAGTCCAGTATCTTTGGCTGCTTCCTGTGCAAGATGTGCTTGGGTTTACTCTTTGGATAAAGAACCATTGCAAGAGGTTTTTCCTTTCCAGCTTCAGGATTTTACATTTGTCCTTTTTTGATTTCTGTGAGGTTCCTATCAGCCCATTAGTCTAGTCTCTCTAGATTTCTCTGAATGGCAGCTCTGCCCTTGGGGTTATCTTCTCACCCCCCCAAAATTATAAGAGTGTACTCTATCACCTCCTTCATGAAGAGAAGACACTGAGCAAGACAGGCCTCTGGAAAGTGGTATTCCACATGGCTGAGAGCCTTCAGGTAGAATGCAACTCACTGATCACTGAGCCTGACCATTCAGCAGCTGATTAACCATGTTGTCCTTCCTTCCAGACTGCAACATCCTAATTTTTGGACATGAGAATACTGTGTAAGACAGTGTTAATGGCAGTGCTAAATGTGAGGTAAATGACATGTGCTGCTGTCTCTTCATCCATAAATCCACTTTCATCAGAGAAAGCAATACAGTCTTACAGCCATGGTACACACTTGACAAAACCGTACTGACTCTTCCGATTCATCTCCCTGTGCCTACAACTGTCTTCCTGGAAGACTCACTCCATATTTTTTCCAAGTACCAAAGTGAGGCTGATCAGCCTGACGGTCTTTTTAGCATTTTTTCTGAAATTGGGTGCAACATTTCCTGTTTCCTCTTTCTGGGGTGCTTCAGCTTCCTATTCATTGAAATTATGAAGTCTCAAGGACACACACTGGTAAATGGCTATTTGCCTATTTATCTCTTTGGGGATTGCTACTTCTCAGTCATTGGCAGATGTTCAAAACTTCCCTCCTTCTTTCCCAAGGATTTAGTATTTTCAGATACTGAGAAATAAGCAATCTCATACACAATTTTCTTTCTTATCAGGGGTATACAGGAATTGCCCCAGTCACAATTTTAAAGTATCAGTGGTCCTCAGAGAAGTGACATGTCTTGCCCATTAAGGTACAGGAGTTATGAAAATAGGTCAGTACAACCAACCCTTGATGCTGGATTTCTTGGTTTTTTGTTTTTTTCCAGGCTTCTCTGATCTGCGTCTGACTGGAGGGGACACTGCCTGCTCAGGACATCTGAAAGTAAAGCAAGAAGAAATTTGGGCTACCGTTTGTTTTTCACACATTGATTTCAAAACTGCCTCTGTTATATGTAATGAGTTAGAGTGTGGCCAGGCTGTGGATACCTTGAGAGGAACTCACTTTGGAGACAGACATGAACTGATCTGGCAAGAAGCGTTTCACTGCACAGGGAATGAGACTCACCTTGCGGACTGTCCCAGGAACATACGCCATACTAACACATGCTCTCATGATGCCACTGTTGTATGTTCAGGTGAGACTTCGGACTGATGGGCGTAATTCACCCATATCCTGTATGCCTTCTTCCTGTTAACTCACAGTTCAGAGTCTCTGCACACTTCTGTGGTTCTCAGGATCCTCAGATGCTTCCCCTATCACCTTGAGCCATTCAAGGGGGACCAGGAAATAACACAGAGCAGCCCCACAATGTCTCATTCACTCTACTGAGAGTCTGCATCTAACATGGGCTGTTCTAATCTCTTCACTACCACAGAGATCTTAAAAGGGCTATCATTTCTTTCATGCTATTAGAGATATGCACTCAACAGTGCTAAGAATGCTTTACACATCTTTCTCTTACAAAGAAAAATGGCTAGAGCAGACAAGCAGGACTATCAAGACACTTTATTTCCTGTGGTGCCAGTGTGTATGTTAATCCCTGGCACCTCAGTTAATTGTAAAACTAGGAGAGGTACCATACCCCCAAATAGTTGAAAGAGGCACAAGTTACAAATGTAAGTTATTAAAAAAAAGAAAAAAAAAAGGTTACTTTCATTGTGACTGGCAGGTAACATTACTTGAGAGCTCCATAGTCATGGCTGCTGGGGGCTCTGAATACAGCTATGTATTGATACCCATTGCAAAAGTGAAGATTACACCTAGCAAACACAACTTTTTTCCTGAGGCCACAGTTCTAAATGGGTAAACTAAACCTGGGGCAGAGCTGCTGGCAACAACTTGTCACAAAACAAGCCTGGAAAATTATTGCACTTCATGTGCATTTCCTAGTCAAAGGGCTCCAGTCTATTTCAAGATTGCCTTGGACACTGGACCACTGTCCACAGTGACCTGGACCACTGGCTGGGGAGCTGTGGTAGCCAAACAGCTCAGTTAAGGCATCTAACAGGCCTTGGCTCCTGCCTCTGTCTTGCAAGAGTCTTGGCTCAGAGCTGAAATCCTAGTCTCATTACAGGTACAATGCAAGGACAAGGTAAGGGTAGAAAATAACAGTGTGAGAAGAGAGAGGGACTGCATGGGGCTGGCAGTAGGACACCATAGTGCCACCCATGCTCCCCTTAATTTATTGTGAATATGCTGATGGGTATGGCCTGTTGTGTTCAGAGCCTTGTGCTGGGGCATGGGTGAAGGCTAAGAATAGCACAGTGCAGTTTCTGCTTACGGGGAAATGTGACATGAGCAGCTACTGGGAGAGAGAGCGCTACCAGCTGCTCCTCTAAGCTCCTCACATGCAAGGCAGTGCTGAAACTGCCTCTGCAAGAGAAGATGTTGTAAGTTACCAGCAGTATTGAGGAGGGAGCAGAGCAGAGCAAGGACGAGACACTGACCTTAAAGAGTCAAAAGACTTTTAGTCATACAGTGCAGGCTACAACATGGATAATATAGAGGTTTTTTCGAAGCTGGCTTATCAGCATCCTGCTCTAACATGTTTTCCATTAATCTGACATGGAAGTGCTAGCTCCTTGCATCTAGAGCTCTCTTACAGTTTTCAGTGCACTAGCACAAAAACCCAAAAGTAACTGCTAAGCTCCTTTATTCTTTCTGCAGGCTACGGTGGGTACAGGCTGGCAAATGGCAGTACCACATGTTCAGGGAGAGTAGAGCTTCTTCATGGAGGCACATGGGGAACCCTGTGTGACTACCTGTGGGATTTACCAGCTGCCAATATCCTCTGCCACCAGCTAGACTGTGGAGTTGCACTACGGATACCAAGTGGACAGTCCTTTGGGGAAGGAAATGGATCTGTCTGGAATGGCACATTCAGCTGCAAGAAGAATGGCTCACGCCTGAGAGACTGTCCTGTGCGTGCTCTAGGTCATGATGAATGCCCTGCTGGAAAAGATGCTCGTGTGGTATGTTCAGGTGAGCAGTGGAAAGGTCTAAGAAGAGAACTGAAAAGCTCGTTCTTTGAGGAAAAATATGGACTCAAAATTCAGAGGGCGTATGTAGAGTCAGGATCCATCTTTTGTCTCTTGCAACAGGAGTCAAGGCTGCACTTCAGCTGTACCACAAGGCTGCTCTCACTGAAATGCTCATAGTGTTGTGTAACAGCAAGAACAAGGGCTGCTCCACAAGTTAGGATGAGCTGGGTGCAGAGGCAGAGCACAGCACAGGCAGAGTCCTTACCACCAAGGCACAATCCAAAGCATCTGCACAGAGGAAGGTACTGGAATAAGGTCAATGAGCAGTCCCAGACAAGTCAAAGCAATCAATCAGATGTAATGTCCAGCTGGAGAGAACTGCCAGGTGCAGCAGAGACAAGACTGGAGGCAGTTACGTACTCGAGGCAAGGACTGAATTCTTAGTCCAGGTTTAAGCCAGGCCTTGGACCAGCAGTTGAAGAATGCAGAGCTGTAGGCCCTAGGTGATGCTGGTCTGAACAATTAAGGTCTATTGGTTGACCCAGAGCCCCAAAACCTACTGCCTTGATTTAAAAAATTGCAAATGGGTCCTGATCCTGATTTCCCATCATTCTTCTCAGTAAAATAGGCTGGACTAAGGTCTAGTTAAGAGTATGGAATTTTCTAGTTATGAGTGTAGCCCAGTTAAGTAATTTTTACTATTGAATGATAAGGAAAATTAATTCCCATTTCCCAGTCAGTTCCGGGTCATGCCCATGAGCAGTTGCAAATGTAACACTACAGTACTCCCTTTCTCTTACATTCAGGGTGCTCGGGGGGCAGGTTGGTGAATGGCACCTCATGTTCTGGCATAGTGGAGATCCGCCATGGAGACACGTGGGGAAGACTCTGCCACTCACACTGGAATTTGCAAGCTGCCAGTGTTCTCTGCCATCAGCTGAACTGTGGCTATGCAAAGTCAATCCAGATGGAAGACAGTTTTGTGGATGGGAATGGGCCTATATGGAGAGATGCTTTTCACTGTGAAGGGAGAGAGTCCTGCCTGTGGGATTGTGCTCAAGTGACTTTGGGCAATCCAACCTGTTCAGCCCAAGAAGTAGCAACTGTAACTTGCTCAGGTAAGTCAGGAATGGCCTTTTATGGGTGGTGCAACTTCAGCCAAAGCAGTGCTGGTGATCTCACAGGATCTAGTCTTTGAGCTGGGGAAGCCTTTGTCACTTCCCATTTCAGGCCCTTGTGTGCATGAAAGCAAACAAAGCCTTAACAGGGGCAGTCTCCTTAATCAGTGCTGAGAATTAGTATTTTACCAGCACAGAAATTTGTCTTCCATAGCTCTCCTGCAAGTTATTTCTACTGCAGTGAGAGCAGTAGATGTTACTCAATATATTTTCCAACTCTCTTGCACCCAGGTCTTGCTGAATCACTCAGACTCTCAGGGGGCGAGAGCCGCTGTAATGGGAGAGTTGAGATCTCCCTCCATGGTGTGTGGAGCAGAGTCCTGGATGATGACTGGGACATTAAGGATGCTCACGTGGTGTGCAGACAGCTCCAGTGTGGAACTGCTGAGAAAGCCTATTACCTTCCAAAGTCTGAGCGAGGGATGGGTCTTGTTGGCCTAAGGAGTGTCCAGTGTACAGGAAGTGAGACTCAGCTGATGCTTTGCAACACCTCCCATTATCAAACTGTGCCAACGGCAGTTTCTGAAGATGTTGGTGTGATTTGTTCAGGTGAGTCACTGTGTGAAAGGTACAGAATATTTCCTAGGATTTCTCCAGCCCACCTTGTGCTGTGGTGTCATCAGATCTTAAGCAAGCATGAGTCTGAGCTTGATGACAGTTAAGGAAGCAAGTGTAATTCACATAATGCTTTCTTCATCTGAATCTCTCACAGAATTATCTTCCAGAATCAAAAATAATTATTAGAACACAGAAACCATAAAAACACTAATATGGCTATGATTGCCAAGTATTCTTACTGCCACTTGAGAATTAAATAGCTTTTATTTTTTTACATTTGTATATTTATAGATACCTGTAGCCTTTCTACAGAATATACCAACTGTTTCTACTCTTCTCTGATTTTGTAAACCCATCTGTAACAGGAACAGCCCCTGTCTCTGTCTAACTAAATGAGTACAGATACAAAACAAGTTCTCTGGCTTTCTAAGATAAGGTGACCTCTGCAAATACTTAGTATGATTAGACACTCCTTGTTTGCAACATGTCACAGGAATTACTCAAACATCTACCTGATGCAGGAGTAGGCCTTTCCCTTTATGCAGTTTTAGCCTCACAGGACTTCTGCCCAAGCAACCATAGGAGAAGAATTGAGATATAACAAGAACATGGTATTTTAAAAGTGCTTTTAAAATACTGCCATTATGCTAGCCTGTGCATTATAGTTGTGTTGCATGATGACAGCTGGATTTTCTTCCTACAGGCAGCAGACTGATAAGGCTGGTGAATGCAACACACCGCTGTGCTGGCAGAGTAGAACTTTACCATCATGGCATCTGGGGCACCATCTGTGATGATAACTGGGATCTATCAGATGCCAGTGTTGTTTGCAAACAGCTTGGATGTGGACATGCCATCGAGGCCTTTGTCTCTGCTCATTATGGTGAAGGGTCAGGGCAGATCTGGCTGGATGACGTGAATTGCACGGGGGCTGAATCTGATCTCTGGGCATGTCCCTCTAGGGTATGGGGCCAGCACAACTGCCAACACAAAGAGGATGCTGGAGTCCTGTGCTCAGGTGTGTTTGAAAAACCCTCTTCTGAGCCTGTGGGTTCAAACAGGAGGGTTGCACGAAAGGGAAGTAGAGAATAGTGTAGACTTGCTTGGATAGCCTCTTCCTGTCTTGATGAAAAATACAGTTGGTCAGCACATCTTCTGGGTGCTACCAAGATGCAAAGGATCTACAGAAGCGCACACACACACACACAGAGAGAGAGAGAGAGAAAAGTCTGTGGTGTGGTCGGATAGCTGGGGCATAAATTGGAGTGGTCTGTAAATATTTCCACAGCAAGGCGCTGTGTGCAGCTGGCTCTGAAACCAATGGAAACAACCCACTGTGCACCAAAGCATCAGACAATACAAGTAGCTTATGGTGCCTCTGCTCATGCATATTTAAGACAGAATGACAACAGCAAGAGAGAGGAGAAAGAGAAGTGGAAAAAACCACTGATGATCCCTGAAGGGAGTGCAGTGGAGCCAGTACAAACCCTGAAAGGACTGCAGCCTCTGGAGCATCCATGCTCAACAATACAGGTAGAACCAAGACAGGTATTTAGCACTGTAAAAAAAGTGTTATTACACAGGCAGGAAAGAAACATATCACAAGAAGTTTGTGGCACTAATTCTATTTTTATGTCTTCACTTCCAGATTTCCTGGCTCTGAGGCTGGTGAATGGCAATGACTGTGCCGGGCGTGTAGAAGTTTTCTACAATGGGGCATGGGGGAGCATTTGCTCCAATCGCATGTCCCAGCTCACTGCAATAACTGTGTGCAAACACCTGGGCTGCGGGGATGGAGGAGGAATAGCAACGGACTTCCAATATGGCAGAGGGTCTGGGCCCACGTGGCTGGACCACATCGAGTGCACTGAGCAGCACAGCTCTCTCTGGCAATGTCAGTCAGACCCCTGGGATCCTCAGTCGTGTGATAACCGAGCAGAAGAGACCCATATTACTTGCACTGGTAATCAGAAATGCATTCTTACAGGATTGCCCAGACACACACATTAACCCAAGCATGCCTATACGGATATTGCAGTAATTACCTGGGGTTCACTTGTTATCTGGTACATATTATTTCTAGTTTCATGCAAATTGCAGCAATATTTTTCTTTGTCTATATCCTTGATTTAAATGAGTGAACTAAAATTACAAGGTTGTCACAGAGTGCTGTTACCCAGTGAAATCCTAAGGAATTCCCTAATAGGATGGTGCCATTGCATATTTTTTAATACAAAAATCTATGATACACAGTCAGTCTGTGACATCTGAGTTAGGATGAGACTGCTCAAGGGGTCTAGAGGCAAGTCGATGTTTCTGCATGTAAGGAGGCATAACAGTGTGTACACATAGCTGTGGACATGTGTACAAATCAGTTTGGTTCTAAAGGTCTATTTCTAATGCCTGCTCTTATGACAGTATTTCATACCTATGGGTATGTATGTATGTATTCATACATATTCACTATAATACAAATGGATTCTACATGACATTCATATATCCTGAAAGGGATTGCAGCTGCCTCATGAGAAGAAGGAAAGCATAATCATCAGGAAGATTATTTTACTCACAGCAACAACCAAACAGCCATCCACCAAGAACTAAACAGACCATACATATATTTCAGAAAATAATTAACTTGATGGTTAATTTTCAGGCCTTTGATACTCCCTCACTTTTTTCAGAGAACAATTAAATTATTTGTTTAATTATTTAAATTCTGCAGGAAGAAAGGAGGCAGTATCTCCAGCTCCATTTGCTGAGTGTCCAAACTCTACAAGTTGTTCAGGTACCTCCACCTCTCTGCTCTTCCTTATTGGTCCCTCTGGACCTTCCTGCTGTTTCAGTAAAACAGAAGGTTTCTGTGTTTTGCAGACAGGGAGAAGTTACGAGTCATGGGAGGAGAGGATGAATGTTCAGGCAGAGTGGAGATTTGGCACCAAGGTTCCTGGGGAACAATCTGTGATGACGCCTGGGACGTGGCAGATGCCAATGTTGTGTGCAGGCAGATGGGCTGTGGATCTGCTGTTTCTGCTCTGAGTGAAGCTGCCTTTGGGGAAGGGACTGGTCCCATCTGGTTGGAGAAGGTGCACTGTAAAGGAACAGAGCTGTCTCTTTGGGACTGTCCTGCCAAGCCTTTGTCTGGCAAAAATTGTGATCATAAGGAAGACGCTGCTGTGAATTGCTCTGGTTAGTGACTGGTCCTTTACTACATGGATCTGGGAAGGAGGTGGGTAGAGGAGCATTATGCCAACTGTACTTCCCAGTGACTAGCCCTTTCATAATTTTGACTGCAGAAACCTCACAAATACAGAAATGCTCTCCTTATTTTTCACACTTGTCTCTTTCTTAATCTGGACTTACCTTCCTTTTGCAGGTGTGACAGAAACAACAGCATCACCTACCAGAGCAGGTAAATTCCTTCTCCATCCTTTCCTTCTCCCATCAAATGACAATTTAATATCCCTGATACTTAGCACATAAACCAGCAGTTTATTTCAGCTCATCAGAAAGCACTTCCCACAGCTTTTGTAAAGGAAAACTGGGTGCCACCATCCCCAGCTGCTGAATTCTATCTGCTTGGGCAGGATCCATAAAAGGGCAGCAGGGCACAGCAAGAGGCTGCAGAGGAACAGCCTTTTGCAATACCTGATTTTCTACCTGTTTCTTTTGCATTTCCATTCAGTCCCGCCCCGCCGCCCTGCCACAGGCAGCACGAGACTTTCAGTGCCTGTCGTCCTCTGCATTATCCTGGGGATCCTTCTCTGCCTGGTCCTTGCCATTCTTGCTGGGCAGATCCAACGTGCCAGGACACAGGAGAGAGGTTAGTCTCTCAGAACTGGTATGAAATGGCCAGCAAATGTTTAGTGGGCTGGGGAGGCAGCAGGGATGGGTGACTGAGATGAACTGCATCTGTTGCCACACTGAGATTTTCACTTACTTTCTGGCAGTGAAAGGGCCCAGCAGCGCTTATCCTCAGTCAGCACCTCTTGGTGCCTTTCTAGGTACCAACCAGGCCAGTAAGCCTCTTTAAAGGCACTTCTTTTTTCAAGACCCCAGCCTGAATATGAGCAGAAACTGTGCAAGTGATCATTACCTTCTACTTTCAGGCTACAGACTATCCTATGACCCCTTCTCCGAGGCTGTCTATGAAGAGATTGATTATAACCTGATGAGAGAAAAGCAAGGCGTGACTTTCCTCTCAGGTCTGTATGTGTGTCTTGCTCTTCTCAAGGGAAAGCTCCTCCCTTCCCATCCCAATCTGATACTTTGCAGCTCCCAAATCTACTGGGAAATTAAAAATTCCTGGATTTGAGGAGGAGAGTTTCCAGCCCAGTGAACTCTGTCAATTCCTCTCCTAGGGACAATTTGCTTTGTGCAGTCCTCAGACTGCAACCACAGACCATAGATCAGTATAGGTCAAAGAAACAAACAAAAGCCTTTTGCTGCAATTATTTAAAACAGGAACAAATAAAGGAATAATTTACATCTCCCTCACAGCAATTGGGTCCCTGTAGACTTCCTCCTGTGCATTGCTTTTCTCCCTCTGTGGCTTGCCTTCCCCATGATCCGTGAGAGGTGTTACGGGGCCCCTGAGGGATTCTTGTTTATTCCATCGTAAGCTTTGCAGGCTGCCAAAGAATCTGTTGACTTGGATGGTATTACTGCAGCCTGCTTTTTTTCTCATGGTGCAATCTTAGCACTTAAGGAGAGTTTAATCTGATATCATGCTCTTTCTCATTTGCCTAGATTCTTATTCCGAGAGCTCAAAACCAAAGCAACAGCTTTATAGAGGGGACAGTGATGAAGAAAATGGTCCTGAAGCAACTCAAGGTAATGAAAGAAAGGGTTTGAACAAGGAGAGAGACCCCAAATCAGGGTAACTTTTAATATCCAAAGCATTACAAGTGATTAAGGCTTTCATTTTATGTCCTAGTGATGTTTTCTTGCAAGCCAAAATTTTCTGTGTAACTCTTGTGCTGGAAGAGTGTCATACAATCTCATATACAAGTGCTAGTTTTCTCTTCTATATGAGAAGTTCAAAATAAATGTTTGCTGGTAGTACTGCACACACTTCACATGACCCAGTCACATGAATCCAACAATTTGTCAACTGCTTCTCCCAGATGCTGCAACCGTAACAGCTTGTAAGCCGTTGCTTTATTTCTGAGAAAAATGGGGAGAATTAAGAGAGAGGAAAGACATATTCCAAGTAAGAACACTGGTTACAATTTGAGCTGATCAGGGAATTTTAATCCAAGAGATCTGAGGAAAATATAGATTCCTAACCGTGGGGCTTGCTGAGGGGGGACATTTGGTTTGTAGTTTGGTGGGGTTTTTTAAAATTTGAAATACTTGAGGAAGAGCAAGTGTTTGGAGAAGAACTGCATTTTCCTAGAGCTGATCAAAAAGCTCTCTTAGCTATTGCCTGGTGTCCAAGAGATCAACTGCCAAAGGCACAAGCAGTTTTGGACCTCAGTTGCCCATATCCCAGACTCTGCTGCACCATGTCTTTATTTTCTTATGTTAAGGGCGTTTTTTAGTTAAAAATAAATGAAAAGCTTTTCCTTTCTTGCTTTGAAGTGCTATAGAGAAGATAATTATTCCAAATACAGTCTCTTTTTCTTACTCAGATTGAATATTGATTGCTAGGTAAAAAGTGAAACAGGACTGCTTTGATTTACTCTTACGTTTGCACATGTATTACTGGTAAGCATATGCATATACAATGAAACTGTGCACACTAACATTCTCTGACGGATGGATTCCAGTTAATTACAGACATGTCAGAATTACAGCCCCGTCTTGCAGGATCATCAGCTTCTGCTTTTCCTAGTGGAAGATCTCTCCCTGCTATAGTTAATACCTGTACTGTTCCAGAGACCTCTCCACTGCCTGAAAATGCCCTGGAAGATGGTTATGATGATGTGACAGAAGCTCCTGGACCCAGAGATACTTCTCTTTCTGGGCAGAATGAACAGGAAATGATTGGGACCCCTGGAGAAAGTGATAGAAACAAGGAATCACGGACAGGTGAGGCTGGAAGAGCAGTGCTGTTAGTTTTCATAACCTGTAGTTACTGCACTGAACTCTGTGAAAATCAAGGTGGAAGGTACCTCAAGGGATTAGCTGGGCTTTACCTAACCTCTGTCAGGAAGGAACACTGCCTACCTACACAAAGAATGTGTGGCTGTTCTTACAGCCAGCTAATCTATACCCGTGCTCTGCTTTCCTTACAGTTATAAAATTCTTGCCTGTGGCCAACCCAACCTAAGTTTCCACTGCTGCAAATTAAAATTGTTTCTTCTTATCAGAATGACCATGGGGACAGAGGGTTGCAGTCATCTTTGTTACAGCCCTTTAAGTATTCGAAGACTGACAGCAGTTTGTTCACATCCCTGTCCTCAGTTCTGTTTGGTATTTTGTTTCTCCAGACAGCCACAGCCTAAATTAGTCAACTTTCTACTTAGGCCTTGTAGATTATACTCATGATGTGTCTCCACTCAGTTCATGTCAGTAGGTCCATATCTTTCAAAAATTGTTTCAAAATCAAAATTTATCAGTATTACTGTATAGCACAGTACTGAGACCTTACCAGTGTCAAGTAGAGAAGAAGGACCAGTTTGTATTTCTTACTGCATATCCTTCTGTTTATGGATGCTAGTGTGATGCTTCCCTTTTTTCCTGCAACATGACACTCTTGAGAGGGCTCAAAGTCTGATGCAGCTTCAAATCTTGCTCTGTAAAATACTACATATCATTAGACATGGACCTTTCAAATCATGCAGTTGACTATTTCTCCATCTGTAGTCTTCCAGATCTCATTCTGTGCTCATCAAAACTTTGCCAGGATCACTTGAGTTATAGTATAGTATGTTATCATCTGGAAAACTAATAAGAATATGCATCTTTTATCTTAGGACTTAAGAAAAATACTTAGTTGTGTTTAGAGCTGTCAAAGAACTTTACCAGGTACAGTGAGCTACACAAAGTATAACACTTTTGACTGAATTTGTACCCAGTCTACAGAGGTGTGGGTTAGACTATATTTCTATAGTGTATGTATAAAAATTCATGTGTGTGAGTTAAAGAGTTAAATGAAAATTTGTTCTACTCCCACATAAAAGGAGTCTTAGATAATCAAAAAGAAAAATCAGGTTTAATTACTGCAGATTATTTTTGAGAAATCCATGTAATCTGTTATCTGCTTGTTTGTTCTTTTCCTCCTGTCTCCTTACAAGTATTTTATTTGCTCTGATATCTTTCTAAACTTGAACCTCCTGTAACTCCTAATCCTCTTTCTTTTCCCACACATGACAGCTTAAACATAAGCATGTGTTTCTCATGTTTTCCCAGTCCTTCAGAGCCTGTTCTCTCTGAGTTCTTAAAGACAGTGGATAGTGCCTGGAGGATAGCCTCAGCTAGGTTTTTAACCTAGAACTAAATTTTGTTAGGACCATCTAATCCAGAAAGAATTATCAAAAAATACTTAAGATAGGCTTTTCTTTATCTGTGCATTTAATATAACTGTGGAACACCTTCTGATCTGAACCCTACTTTTTGGGGTAATGATAAGTATTTCTGGCCTATTGGAGACATGGAAAAATAATCAAAATATAGGACTCAAAGTGATTAGAGAGATTTTTTTTTTAACAGCCCATGAATATATTCATTTTAACATTGTGTATAAAGCTTGATCCTTAGATGTGCATACACGTAGCAGAAGGCAGAGTGACATAAGCATTTCTCAGGTCTCTCACAGTCACTCCTAAGGTTACAATTTCTAGAGGAGACAACTGACAGCTGCACAGCCATACAGAGGCAATACATGCATGATGTTCATTTATCTATTTCAGTGTTCTTCCCTTCATGTTTTCAGACTGGAGTGCTAGAAACAGGACCTCTGAGGCTGAGACACCTTCATCCCCTGCCCTTGAAGATACAGGCTATGATGACATTGAAGAGCTGGGACACTGACAGAGACTGCTGAGCTCTACTGACTGCTTTTGGAAATACACCTCTGTTCTGTGCTACTCCAGGGCTAGCAGAACCAGAACAACCTGCATTTAGGATTAGTTTGCATAAGTTTGGTTTATTGGAGAGAAGTGGTTACATACTTAGAAGATAAACAAGCATGGCTGTTAAGAAAATCTTTCAAATTTTTCTTATAATTTCGTGTTGCCAAGACTTACTGGACACTTTCGGCTTTTGTTTCTAAATATTTTCATTTTAATCATTTTTCTACTGATTCAATTTAAAAAATTATTATATTTTCTTATTAGAAACTGTCCAAACATCTAAAATTTATGCTTTTCCTCCCAGATACATGGGACAGCTTTCTGGGGATTATTAGGAATGGAAACTGAACTGCAAGAAAATCATCAAAATTCTGTTTCAGCCAAGTCTTTGAGAAAGGAATTATTGCTGATTGCTTCTGCAGTAACATCAACAAGACCTGACAGGATGCTGCAGGCATGCTGTGAGGCATAGGAGAAGGGAAACACATACACCCATGGGATTTAACTGCATCATGCCATCTATTTTTCCTGGCTCACTAACAGGAAAACTGGGAAAGTAGAAAGTGTTTGCAAGGAACAGGAAAAGGCAGGAGAAACTGACAGGGTAAACCAGTTCTATGGCAGAAAAAGGTGTAGAAGGCAATTTATCCCTGTCAGAACTGTCTACACAGGACAGAACTTCTCTCCAGGTACACCAGGCAGTGAATCCCTGAGCTGAGTATTCCCCAGGTGACTGGGGAATATAATCCTCCATGTGACAGGTGGACTGATATTGGGAATGTGTTAAAATTTGTAGCCAAACTCTTACAGCATTCTGCCTGCACCTGAATGGGAACTGTACAAGGAAATTTGTAGGATAACTGGAGGAATTGGATTGAAAGCATATTAACAGAACACAAGAATAATAAAATATGTAAAGTGGCTTAACTGTGGGATCTCTCAGGCAAAATTTCTATTCTAAGGGATGAAAACAGATGCTTACAGGATAAAACCCAAGAGAATCAGGCTACAGCTGAGCTCATTACAAATCCAGATTTCAAACTTCTGTAAAAAATCAGGTACAAAAGGAAATTGTTCATGAGTGGAGTTACAGGCAGCACTGCTTGTTGCAGTCTGTGTATTCAGGTGTGTCAATCTCTGTGTGTACATATTTATCTCTCTGGGAGACACACTCCGCCTCACTGCTGGCTGAACCAGAACATGGTAAAGCAAATCCATAGGCTCCTGTGGCCTGGAAAGAGGAACCCACAGACCCCAGAGGATGCCTCAGGCAGTGATTTATAGCATCTCATAAAAGTCACATTCTGCAGTATTTCTGATCCATTGAGGAAAACGTAAGGCAGCATTTCCCTTTGGAGAAGCCCTACCAATTCTTCGAAATAGATTTTTTTATTCAGTCGCTCATTCATTCTTTTTTTGTCACCATGTCTACCAATATGCCTGGTAAGGAATTTACGCTGGTTTCCCAGCTCTCTCCCAAATCCTTTCTTAACGATTGGGCTTACTGACAGGTGTTAAGAAAGACTTCAGTGAGCGGTCACAAACTATTGTTGGTAGCTCAGAATTTTCATCCTTGAGTTAAAGTTGCTCATCTTTCAGAAAGCTGCTTTGTTGAAAAAACAAGATTACAGCCAGAGGAAGGATCAGGAGCGCTCCAGAACATATCTAGGGCCAAACACCGCCGCTGCACAGGGGGGCGAACCGTGGCAGACACAGCGTTTTGGGATTGCACAGGACTTCCTGTGGGATAGGCAGGGGAGGAACCAAAAGTGGGGAAAGGGAAGGGCTTAGGTGAATGGAGGAGGAACAAGTGCGAGAAAATCGAGGGTAGGGGTATAAAAGGACCAGTGGCACATAAATCGCCTGCCGCTCCGGCAGGAATCCGTGCTCCCGGGAAAGCATGCTGGAGCGCTCCGCTGAGTCAGCTCCCGGCTTCCCTCCTCGGGAGCCTGCTCTCCCCCGGCCTCGCCATAGAGAAGGGCACAGGCTCCCTCCCGGTCCCCTGCGATCCCACCCCTGCTCTTCCTGCCGGGCCGGGGCTCACCGGAGCGACAGCGAAGCGCCCCGCAGGGCCGGGCCCGGCGAGCGGCGGCGGCAGGGAGGCGGAGCCGCAGGGGCGGGCGGGGGCGGCTCCGTGCCGCAGCGGCGGAAGGGCCGCCCGCTCCCTGCCCGGGGCGGTGCCGCGCACGGGACGGGACGGGGCCAGCATGGGCCGGACGCTCGTGGAGCTGTTTTACGATGTCATCTCCCCCTACTCCTGGCTGGGCTTTGAGGTGAGGGGGCGGCAGAGGGAGGGAGGCCCTCCCCGGTCTCCGCGGTGCCTGTGCGGCTCTGGCGCCCGGCCGGTCCTGTGGCCGCCTCCCGTTCGGAAGGGCCGCTCAAGGGCAGCTCGCCCGGCCGGCTGCAGGCAGTGCCCTTCCCGCTCCGCAGTTACTTTTTCCCTCGCCTGTGAGGCGTGCCTGCGCTTCTCCCTCGCGTCCTGAAATCGTGGGCACCAGGGACGCGTGTCTGAGCCAAACGGCAGTGTAGGAGTTAGTGCTGAACATTTTGCTTCAGGGATGGTTTCCATGAGTAACAAGTGCGAGCGTCCACTCATGAGCTTCATCTTTCCCTCACCACTGCTTAGACTTGTATAGTCGTGACACGAATGCAGACCCCCTCCGTTTTTCTGAGATCGGAGTTCTTCTGCAGCATCCAGAAAAGGCTTTAGGACTAGCCCCTAGTACAGAAGGGGAGAATTTATCTGCGGTGTTTATTTACTGCCTTAGGTGCACACACCTCTCTAAATATCTTTGACTGTGAATCCCTCACTACTCTTTCACATTGCAGGTTCTCTGCCGCTACCAGCACATCTGGAATATTGACCTGCGCTTGCGTCCAGCTTTCCTTGGTGGCATAATGCAACAAACTGGTATGGAGTACAGGGAGATGAGCTCTGTAGGGAATACCTTCTTCACTAGTGTGCAGGTCCTTGGGCAGAGCCAGCTTTTAACTAGGTTTTGGCACCAGTAACAAATTAACTGTAGGATTGTGGAGCTCCAGAGGGGTTGAGAAATTAGTCACAAGGAATTTCACACTGTTGCAACTACACAGACAGTCTGTGCCAAAGTTCATCAGTTAAAAAATACAATAATAATAATTTGATATGGAGTGTTTTCCTAGCGTTTTTAAACCAGAATTAATTTGTGGAACAATTACACTTTGTAATATGCAGGAAGGATAAAAGGATGTCCTGAAACAGTACTTGTGGCCTTATTAGGTCACCAAAGACTTATAAATCATGAATTAACAAGTCTCTACATTGGTTTACCCGTGCATTAGGAGTTGTCTAGCTTAAAAGTCATCTGTCTGAATCTACATAAATCCCTGCCAGGACATTTGTACCTTGGTTTAAAACTGATTCAGCTACCTGAAAGAGTTGATCTGTGAAAAACTGAAATAAACTGTGTTGGAAAGGCTAGGTATGTTTCAGTAAGCCAATATGAAATTATACTCTTAGGCACATGTATGAACGAGGCATAATTTGTTCAGTGTTGGTTTGTTCAGTGTTATTATAATACAGTCGGAAATCTCAACAGAACTTTTTCCTTAAAGGTAACAAGCCACCAGCAATGTTACCAAAGCGTGCTGAATACATGCTGAAGGATGTAAAAAGGATGGCAAAGTACTACCAAGTGCCTGTACACATGTCTGGAGATGACTTCCAGCGTATCATGGGTACAAGTAAGTCTTAGCTTAGATGGTATTTCTCATCCCAAACACTTCTGGTTCCAGTTCTCCCTCACAGTAAAGGTGAAGATGAATTCCCTGTGTGCAGCCTTTTCCTGAATCTGTGAGCAGTACCAAACCTGTACATTCTTAGCCATGAAAGAAATTCCTGGAGAAATATGGCTGTGAATGATATCAGCATGGGAGATAACTGTGGGTCAGCATGAGCTTTACTGTACAGACTGTGGGCTTCTCACAGGGAGATCACACTGTTCCTAGTTAGCACTCGTGCAGAGCACACCTGCCTCAGATCCTGTGCCTTGTCTCAGTGCTTCCCTGTCTCCCCACAAATCCAGGCAGTCTGGCGGCCATGCGCTTTATCACAGCCATTGACATGACAAGCCCACAGTACCTGGAAGCCTTGTCCAGGGAGTTCTGGATGCGTTTTTGGTCACAGGTCAGTATTTTATGAGGCCAACTTCTTGACCTTTTCTGTTACCCTTCCTGGCCCACATCATTCAAATGTGGAATCCCAGCAAGAGGAAGAAAATGTCTTTTAATGAAAAGTCATAGCAGGAGCTTAAGGTCACAGTGGTTCAGGAGCCAATATGAAAAGAACAAGCTTATAGTCAGCTTAATTTGCCTTCTTTTAGGTATATATGGTGAGTTCAACAGGCCAAGTGGATCACAACAGGATCAGTGGTTCATATCAGAAAAGATTTTAATATATTCCTAGATTAGGTGACTTAAGACCTTTTCTGAGGTGACTTCTCTAGCAAGTAACATTGGGTTAATTTCTGTTTTCTTAGAAAACTGGCTTTTAAGTCCAGAGCTGAGCTTTTGTTTCTTAAATACTGATTTACTTATTTTATTCTTTTACCAGCATGAAGATATCAGTCAGCCAGAGAACATATTGGCTGTAAGTGTCCCCCTTTTCTTGGTGCTTCTGCATTTCTGATAAGAGACTCTTACTGATGACTGGGACCAGTAATAGACATAAACACAGCTTAGTCAAATGAACATTTGGAGTACTGGAAAATTTCAGGTAGAAAAGAATTTATTTAATTTCCCTAGCAGCTCAGTTTGGAATGTTTTTGGGTATTTTTCCTTGTCATGCTTTGCATGACACTCAGAACCAGAATCCACCTTTTTTTGTAAGCTCATGTGGCAAGATACCCAGGCTGGACAATGAGTTATCTGTTGATACTGTTTTATTAATAGTCGTGAAAGTATAAATAGTTTCTCAAGAATGTATTTAGGTATTGCTGCTGTATGAAATGTTCCGGTGAAATGCAACACTTGAGGGAAGTTGACTTCCCTTAGAGTGATGGAGTCAGGCTTTCTATTAAGCTCAGTGCTGTATCGCCCTTTTATATGCCTGGAAATTATACCCTTGATGCATTTTCTTTTGCTATTTCAATTCTGTTTATTACAGTAAAAGCTGTAATGGCATGTAAGTTAGTTTTAATTTAGTAATTAATTTAAATTTAGTAATTTAGTCAGAGTTTGGCAGTCAGTAAGTATCACCCTGTGTTCATCAAGGCAGAGAGGGAGGTGTCCCCTTGTCTGCTTGTGTCTTGTCTTCATTCACTTCCTGCAGCATGTACTAGGCATTCCTGTCTTCTAGCAATTTACCATCCAAAGGTGGGTGAGGGGTCCCAAACCTTTCATCTGAGTCTTTACAGGTGAATTTATTTAACACATCAGTCAGAAAAATTGAATGTTTTTTTACTTGATAATAATTCCTTAGTATTTTTTTACTTCTTTATTTAGTCAGCAGTAACTTCACATAAATTGCTATAGCGGCAATGTATAGTCTGAATTCTGCCCCAGTCCACTTAAATATTCTTTCTGCCCTGAAATGGTGAAAACCAGATACTACATCACTGTGAAAACATTGCAGTCTAAACACTGTTGCTACCAAGCATACACAGCATTTTGTTCTAGTCCAGTTTTATCATCTTCTCAACCACAGTCAAAAACAGCTCCTCATCTCTCTGATGTGTAAGTGGGAGAAGGTACAAGGAAATGTGAGTGCTAAACAAAAAAAGGGATAGAAAGATTAACACCTGCATGCTGCATGTCCAGGATTACTGGTGTATGTGCAAAGAAACAAAAAGGCATGCCATTCAGGTAGATGGCATGGAAGTTAAGTGGTGTTTTAGGAGGTTTTTTTGTTTGTTTTTTTATGAAATGATTTATTAGAAGGGGTGGTTGTAATTCAGATGAACATTGGACCTTTAACTTCGGCTACTTTGTCTCATTCCTGTGTGGCAGAGGCACAAGGGAAGTGAAAAAGATACAGCAGTAACACCAGCAATTGTTTAACCTCTGTGATTTACTGTGTCCTTCATGTACTGTCACTTAGAGATCCCACGTGGCCGCATCTGTCCTACAAACTGTTTGTCTTGGTAGGCTTGTACAGTAAGATTTTATTTTTCATAACACCAGTTTGAGGTTTTTTGTAAGTTATCTGATAAATCGTATCAAAAGTTCATCTTAGTATTTATCTTCTTTTTTTTTTTCTTTTTTCTTCAGTTTAGGAACTCCTGGGAAAAAAGTGTAAATTTGGGGCTTGGAAGTTTAAAATGTCTCTTCTGCTTTGTATCTGAGAGTTGTTAAATGATGAATAGGTTGGGAATACAGCAAGACAGTTGTGCAAGAAGTGCTTCAAGAGTATTCTGGATGTTTTTGGCAATAGGTCTTAGGTGATAATATTGAAGATTAAATTAATTAGACCAGAGCAGGAATCAGAATATTTGCTAGTAGAGTATTCTTAATTATGTCATCTTTCCTCAGATTGCCCGACAGGCTGGGCTCTCTGCTGATCTCTCCCAGAAGGCACTTGAAATGATTTCAACCCCTACAGTGAAGGACCGACTGAAAGAGACAACGGCTGAAGCGATAAAATATGGGGTGAGATGCTTCCAGTGGCATTGGGCTTCACAGCTATGCATTCCTTCCCTATTAAGAACAGAGGGAAGTAAGGAACAATGAGGGCGATGATTAGAAAGCACTCTATAGACCATCTCTTTTGGGTGCTCCTTGTTGTTCAGTGTGTGAAAGCCACCTCACTGTTGTTGGTAGTTTATCTCACTGTCATCCGGGAAAACAAGGCTGCCCCACTTAGCTCATTCCAGCTGGACAGCAAAGACAGGACCAGTACTAGGAGATACCACTTATCACTGCTTGGAATAGAACTGTGCGTTATTTAGGTTGATTTTTTTGCTCCTTCAAAAGGGGCACACAGGCTCTGGAGACTCAGTTTCTGGCGGCTTCATTAGACTTATCTTTAAAAATGAAGAAGGTGAAAAGGGGAGGAAAAAAAGTAAAAGTTATTGGGATTTATTCCTGAAGATTGATGATGTGTCTGCAAGAAATTCTGTCATTATAACTTTCTCTGTTTCATCTCCATGGTGTCAATAGGCCTTTGGGATGCCTGCTGTTGTGGCACATTATAATGGGAAGCCTCATTTCTTTTTTGGTTCTGATCGTTTAGAGCTGCTAGGCAGCGTTATAGGTGAGTCCGCCTCCTAACATCTCTTTGGTTTCATGCTTTCACCCTCTTTTCATGAAATATGTAAGGCAGCTGAGTAAAACACTCTTAAGGGCTTTCTAGTATTAAATAATGTTGGTTATCCTTCTCCTGGAATGAAACTTTTGACTGAAATCTCTCTCAGTACACTTAGAGTGACCAAATGTACATTCCTTTTCCAGACCAGAAGTAACTTGAGTTCTCCAGCCTCTTGGTATTTCAAGGCTTTGTGCTCTATGTGCCATTCTCAAAATACAGAAACTCTTTAGTTCTCAAAATATTCATATTTAGCCTTTTGGTACTGGACAGTAGGCCTTGGCTAGTATTAGGATTATGGCTGGTACTGCTTTTCTCTTTTTATTTGTAGTTTCAACATTTTCATTTTATATCTGTTCCTTCTTAGTAAAAGCACATTATTACAGCTCCCCAATCCATAACTTGTGTCTACCTACACAACCTTTTAAAAGCTATTCATGTATTGACCATCCTTATTTTCATTTTTCTATTAACAGAATACACACTTTAAATTTTTTAAGTGATTGAAGTAGGTTGTGATAAATAATAAAACTAAAGTCACCTGTTTTTATGAGTTAATGGGCACTTGACTATGGCTCTCAAGATGTGGCACTTGAGAGAATGTCGCTAGGAAGAGCCAAACACATAATTCGTGATGCATTTGTTGAAAAAATGCAGCAGAAAGCATTAATTAATGTAAATTAGAAATAGTCATAGGCTTAAACAGAAGTGTAATTTTTTGAGCCTTTTTTTTTTTTTAATCTTCTGGATGAGTTTCTGATTCGATAAAATATTCTTGATGAACATGAGAGTGAGGAAGAGGAGTACCCAACACTCACAACAGTAGTCACTAAGACTGACTGGAATGTTGTGGCCTGGTTTCTAGTCTCAGCTCCAAGGACTTAATCAGATTTTCCTTTTGATTCTCTGACTCCCCAGCCTTCCACCCTTTTTTTGATTTTTTTTTTTAACCCCCAGTCCCCCCAAAAATGAGTCCTAAGAAAAACTGATTTTACCCTCATGTGGAATACCCCAGACCTGCAGAATCTCTCGTCTGTAACACAGGAAAATAATTCTTCTGCACAGTTTCAGTTGTGACTAGACAGTGACAGATTTATGGAGCTGGCAGAAGCACGCCAAACAAGATATAAATCTGTATTCCATCACCAGTAGTTACCCTTCAAAAGAACAGGAACAGTAATCCTGCTGCAGAAAAATGACTGGCCAATCACTTCTATGGATTACATTTTAACTGTCTCTTTCGTGCTGTTTTCTCTTGCAGGTGAAAAATGGCTGGGACCAGTTCCAAGCCCCAAGCTGTGAAAAGTCCTGGGGAAATATATAGGAAGGAAAATATATATGTCAATCTTCAGTGATTATCTGAATGTATTCAATTTTATGGAGAGATGGCTTTCTCATCCTTAACAGTTAACATTACAGCTTGGTCTCATCTCTAATTTGGAAGAATTTCAAGGTTTGCCAATATTATCAGCCTGTTCAGGTGTTTACCAATACAAATGTGCCTTCTTTCTTTCAACAGATCAAAGATTAACATTAAAGATTAAAGATTTAACTTCTTGCAGAGTGAACATCCTTCCTTCCTGGTTGGTTTTCTTTCCTTTACCCTAAAAACATGAGGATTACACAGTTACTGGACTGTGATCTCTGCGTTTTTTTATGTCTTCCTGCTTGTCCTTTATAAACACACACACACAACCTAAGAGAAGCTGGCCACATTCTCCTTTTATTTTAAATCCAATGTAATATACAGACACTAGAAGCACAGGATAAGGTATTCATCCTTCCTTTTACTTTGCATCATGACAGCTGTAAAGGACACAGTTCAAGCCCAAAGAAGAGTCTAGGGAACCAATCAAGTATTTCGAAAGGAACTGTCCCCATCCTGGACAATATATGATACACCTTGCTCTGCAGTGACTGACATTTGAGGAAACCACCACACACATGCATTCTTGGGCACCAACCCCAAACCTGGCAGGGGATTTTAATTAATGCAAGTTTTGCAGTAATGTCTTTGGAGGACAGTGGTGAACACCATTGTAGGTTTAGCTGGTAACTGAACTAGATTCTGTTTTGCTTCCTAAAGGATGCCCTAATTGCTGCCTATCCAAAGGTGATTTGGATATGGCTGTGAGGGACTTCCCATCATGTTGTCTGCAGAGGGAAAGGTATGCAAACAATAAAATTAAGAAATTTCGCACAGAAATAGTTTGAGCGTGGACCTGTATTGGCTGAATAGGAATAACACATGGAAATTTGTATTATATGAAGTTTGATTTCTCAGTGATTCCACGCTGTCTCTGATGCATCTCTGAATAAAATAGCAGCAGCTGGAATTCCCTTTTTTGTCTTTTTCTGAACTTTAAGGTAAAGCATATTCATGCATTTTCACTTGAACAGCAAATCCTGGAACAGAGCATCAGAAAAAAATCTGTATCCTTCATATTCTTACAGCTGTAAGTCTTGTGCCGAGTATCGTTTGTTCCCCCATCCACAATTTTTACTTCTTTCAGTTCATCAGGAAATGCCCTAGAATTGGAGGAGTCCTTCTTCCTTTCTACCAGTGCACCCATTAGTCTTTGGGCAAATCCAGCCTGGAACTTAAATCTTTGTGAGAGATACGAGTTAAAATGAAAGGAAGTTACCATGTATGTGGGTACCATAGGTTTCTTTAAGTCCTTTGAAGCCATGTTAGAGAAATTTTTTACCATTTCTCCCCTGAAACTTGCTACTCTCCGATCTGTGCTATCAAACTGATTCAGAGGTTGTGATAAAATGGAATGACTAAAACATCACTTTAAGCCAGTAATGCTGTCTCAGAAGTGGTTAAAATGCGCTTTTGTGGAAATAATGAACTCTGGTAAGAAGCTGGTGAGAATTCAAAGAACATCTGGAAATAATCTCACAGTGAAAACCAAGGTCTCATGAAACTTTGTTCTTTGCACCAGATCGATTGAAAAATAACCAGCTTTTGCAGCAGAACACTGTTAATTTGGCAGATGGACCAAAAGAGACGGATCTTACAGATTGCAATATATTTCACAAAATTATCTTAAATGCTCTTCAACCTACTTCAAATCAGTGGAAATTAAATGCTCAAAACCCTAGGTACTAAAATAATACTTAAGCACTACTGAGATACATTGCTTTTTGCCTGTAATAGCCACCAGTAAATGCAAAACCACAGCCTTGGAGTTTGTATCAGTGAGTCTGCATATTGTTGCAATTCTGAGTCTATAGCTATTTTGAGCAAAATTTGCCTGTTTGGGAGCAGGACTCTGGGGAGTTCTGCCCTTCATTTAGACAACCTTGCTCCCATGTTCCAGAGGCCTGATGCGAGCACTGATTGGCAGACACTCTGGTGATGACCCCAGTAAACATTGGCTGGCAGCTGTGCTGTCATGCTCAGTTCTGATCTTTGTCACAGCACTGTGACACTGAAGTAATCTCAGTGGTGAGTGCCAGCTTCTTTACCTGGCCTCCCTGTCTGATCTGCTGTGGCACCAGTGACCACCACCACATGGAGCTGAACTGTTCACCTGACTGCTCTGAATGCCACAAGGTGGCAGGGCAGCTAAAACTTGAGCATTGAGAATCTAAATAGCAGTAATAAGAACTACCAGCTATTTAGAAATATTTAGGAATAGCTGGAAGAATTTCTTCCATAAAGATTATACCTATTCTACTCAGCTGTAAACCAAACTAATTCCTCAGAGTCTCACATCCCCACCACTTTCAAGGCAACTGTTTAGCTGTCAGGCCAGAGAAGATGCTGGGCAAGGAAAGGGACATTGAGCAGAAAAAGAGACTCTCTCACAGGCAAAATTGGACTACGAATTCTAGGGAACAAACCTGAAGTTGTGTTCCCCTTTGCTCTGTTACAGACCTCACCAGGAAATCAAGTCCCACTTTCCCATGTCTGTGAAACCAGCATGGACAAGTAGGTTCCACAAATGCTAGGCTAAAAGCAAGCCAAGTGTAGAGATAGACACTATCAGAAAATGAGCAACAGAAAGGGGTTCTGTAAAGTAATGAAACCATAAAAAGCAGAGGTTATGCACAGAGAAAGGCAGGCTGCATCTGAGCAACTGGACAATCTGAGCAACTGAGCAACTGAGAAACTGGACAATCAAAGACAAAAGAGACAGAAATTGTGCCTAGATTAGGGCAGAGAACAGAATCTCAGTGGGAAATGCTGTTCCATGAGAGGGATGAGGCAACCAAGAAAGGGAGAGCTTAAGTAAGTCAGACAGGCCAGAGCTGCTGGCCATGGAAGATGTAAGGGACTGTTTCCTGTGAAGCTGTGCAGCACCTGCTGCACTGTTTCAGTGAGGCAGGATGGCCAGGGGTGCATGGCTCTCCTCCCGTGTGTCCATTACCTGTGCTCCTCACCCCGTGTGCACCAGACAGTCCTCCAGCGCTGACATCACACACAGCACAAAATGGAGGCCTGCAGAACAAGGCACCACTTTAACCTCCCCCTGCTTCTTACTGCCCTTTCAACCCTCAGCAAGCAATGCCTCCAAAATCAAGTCTCTCTCCTTTCTCCCATCCTCATCTCTGTGCAAGTGAGAAGGAAACATTTTATTAAAGCACTTACTGGATTATGGTGCTGAGCATCTGCTTTGCTGCCTTTTCCTTTTCCAGTGGAGCCAGCAACACTGCTGGAAGGAAGCAACCTGCTTCCTAGAAGGGAACCAAGCACAGAACAATACAGAAATAATCAAGAGGGTATCCCAGGAGCTGCACACATAGCTGGTTTTATCCCAAAGTTTTCACAAATCTGTGGCTTAGACACAGGCAAAAGTGAAAGGAATGTATCTATGCCCAAACTGACTTAAGTTACCTTGAGTTACTTCTCATGCCGGCTTGAAACATGAGGAAAGTTTCATTTAATTTAACAAAAGCGCTCATTGGCCACTGGTTCCATACTGTTTCAATGTTCTGGCTGTAGCTTCTTACTTAAAGAAGTTACACCTATAGCTATCTAATGAGCAATGAAGGCATTCTCCAATCTCCCAAATGTTTTCATCAGTTCTTTTTTAATGTCTGTATCAATCTACTGTTGCACACAAAAAATAGTTTAAAATTATACAGCAAGTGACAATTCATGCAGTCAAGCTAAGAAATGCCTGAAACATACTGAAAACATCTGTGCAAATCTAAATGCCTTATTCCCAAGGATGCACATTTGTGAATCAAACTCTCATCTTAGGCTCTCACAGTGTTTCTCTTCCTTCTCCCTCTGACCCTTCCCTTGAGATTCCCACATTTGACCTCAGGGTTTAAGGAATTTGCCTCTCATCACCACCATGGCAAAACCAGGGATGAATTACTTGCAAAATTCACTAATTAAAAGCATTCTTTTGCTTTCTGTAACCAGCTTATATTCACCACACACATTTCTCAAGGAATGACTATGATGTCTTTAATGTAGCAGCCTTCTTAAACCATTCTAAATTTAGTCTTAAGTGATCCTCCTCTCTATCCATTCTATAGTTTAAAATTATTAAATATGGTAATTTCATAACCAGTATAGTTTGTGGGAGTTTATGCATAGCTGCATCACAACAGTAAATATGTATTATAACTCTTTAAATCAGAGGAAAATGGAAAGAATTTGAATTAAAGACTTGATATCAGTGTGGAATGTGCTAAGGGGGCAGAAGGAGCAGGTGAGTACCTCTGATGGTGTATCTAACCACCATTCAACCAGGAAAGTGAAGAAAACCAATGAAGGATTCCTGCAGTAAGATGTTAAGCTAAGACGCTTCTCCCAGGAACACTTTTTTCTTTTTGACTTACATGTGATCACACCAGTATTTTCTAGGAAACAGATGAGATACAACTATTTTTTCAGCATTTTTTCCAAGGTGGACTATCCCCTTTCCCAGTTTCATTATGTAACTTAGGACTGAGGTTTAAAAACAAAACTGGTAAATCACTGCCAAATGTTGCTAAACTGTGGCTTTAAGCAACATGAATTTACACTATGAGGGTTCTTCTCTATTTTGTATATATCCCAGTTCCACTACAATGGAATTTAATTATGATGTGTGTTTTTTGTAGGAAGTGACTAATAGGCCAAGTAACTGAATAAAAACACATCTACTACAACTGAAAGTGTCTAAGGGTTAAGGAGAGTTACAGCTGAATTTTTATTCTGCCCTTGAGGCTAGGGGGAAAGTCACCTCTGCCTCATGTGATATGCACTGGCACATGAGACATGTTGGTGCTTGAAAGCCAGCTCAGAAAATATTTTGGCAATGGCAGTTCTCTGTGTCTTGGTCTGGGAGCATAATGACCACAGACTGCTGACATTTTTTTTTCCTTTCCCTGTAACTTTGCTCTTTCAATCTGAAAGGCAAATTGGAGAACCCAAGAATGTGTACAGGGGTTAGGAATGGTGGAATCATTTAGCATAGGATCCAGACTCACAGTGGGCAGGTCTTACGTTTCTCCATTAAAAAAAAAAAATCAGTCTGATTTTACACAGTGCATTAACTGTGGCTGAATAGTTATTGGATAGCTCAATAGAAGGCAAAACTAAAACACCAGGATACTGTTCTCTGTTCCCAGGGCAGTAAAACCTACAAATTATATTGAACTTAACATTGCATTCTCTGTGATGATCATTCTCCGTGATTCATATTAATGATTTATACACACTGTGAGACAATAAGAAGTCAGCAGACAGGGAAACTATCTGTGAAGAGCAGAAGAGGCCACTGGAAAGCATCCCTGCTTCCAGAATCCACAACAAAAGAGGACCATCTCACAGAACAGAGGTCTCTGCAGAATATCGGAAAGTATCACATCTTCAATACTGTTGCTAAGATACAGACAATTTTAAGCAGGGATCTGATGGCCACTCTTGATATCTCATGTAAGGCAGCTGTGGAGACTGGGACCTAATTCTATGTTCAAAGTAAATTGGCTCCACTTTCTGACCCTTCTAATCTTTACAAACAATCCTTTTCCACACAATGCCAATGCAGATTTCACTGTTTCTTCCAATCAATTATCTTCCTTGTCATACACATAATCCCTAAAATCTCTTAACCCCCAACATGCTCCTATTCTAGTCTTTCAGCAACAAATGTTAAGTTTTGCCTTTCACAGTTTCTAATGACTCCCCAAATGCAAATGCTTAGTCTTTTCAATCATACTTTCCCAAAATGTTACACAACCTCATTCGCAGAAACAAACTAATTTAAATTTTCCCAAATTTTAGCTTAATGCTGATGCTCAACAAGAAATGCTTCAATCCAAACCAGTTCATTTTAACAAACTGCGAACAGGGTCTGAGATCAGGGCAGGGGTTATAGCTCCACAGCAGGAAATGCAATAGCTGTCCCTGCTACAGGACTGAAGACAACTGCTAATGACTATAATTATCTCTGCATTGTGAATGGATCCAAGATGACTTTCATCAACTACGTCAGCTTTAATCAAGTACCAGACTAAAAGCCCAGCCTTGGCAAAAAAATCTCAGTGCAGGTTAGCTTCCTGATTACCCACCTTCTCAGGAGCAAACTGCTTTGTTCAGGAAGCAGTTCCTATAATCCCATATTCAAACTATCTAGTTTATATGGGCACTACATTCAGAAATGCAACCATGGCTCTCCACAGAAAATACATAAACACTTTCATTCTTTGCAGTCTACTGTAACTCCTTCTGCAGTATGTACAGCACTATTTATTCATGCCACTGAAACATTCTTTCCACGTTAATGTTTGCATGGCAGCTTCTCTCCCCATTTCCCTGAGCTACCATCTACCTGTGCTCTAAAATACTAAGTACAGCATACAAAAGATTTGGCTCAACCTCTCATATGCTTCTAGAAGCATACGTAGAGGGTTTTTTCTGGTTTTTTTTTTCTTTTTTACCTGGTGAGCTAGAAGTACTGGGTGTGCAGTCACTGTCATCCAGCCACATAGTGTGAACCATAGAATCCTGTTTTGGAGGGCCCTTAAGTGAGCACATCAGCTCCTGGAGAGGGCAAAGAAGACGTGTTTTAATAATGCACCTGGTAAAATCAGGGAGGGTAGCCTCTGTTTGTTAGATATCATACACCCACCCTGTCATTCTCCTCTTCCTCAGATGTTCCATTTTCCCTCAATCCACTACAACAACTGCTTACACTGGATGACGAACGTGAGAGTGGCTGCATCACACAGTATCCTGAAGTGTGACTCCTGAGCATTCTGTGAAATGCAAGCATTCAACATCATCATGCTTATTGTTACACACAGGCTTAACTTTTTGAGGCATGGATTTATTATATAGCAGTGAGAAACAGTAGGAATAAATTATTCATCCACAGCTAGTTTTTCCACCTAGGAACAGAATTCAGGTGAACAGAATTCAGGCATGCATACCTTAATTCCCAGTTGCTACATCATTTAGGAGAAACACCAATTCTCTGTCTCCATTGTAGATAACTGTACGGAAGGACAAGTCTAAGTGAATTTTAAGTCACAGACCTAAGTGTAATAAAGCGGAGTGAGTCAAACCACCTGCTTTCAAGTACTAAATACATTTAGACATCCACTAAAATCAAGAGATGCCTTATTTTGGAGATTTCAGGAGCCTAAATACAGTATGAAGAGGTGTTAAACTGAGTATAAAGGGCAGGTGCAACCCAGCCTACACCACAGCCACTCTCAGGCTGTCATGTTTGGTCTTACATGAAATTCCAGACAGAACAAAGGGACTATAAAAAGCACACTTTTCACTTCATAGAGCTTATAAATGGTTACTGCTGTTTTTCTGGACAGATGCAGCAGGAGAAGGCAGGAAAGCATACAGACATTAACCAGTGTTACAGAACAGTTAAGTAAGAAATTTCAAGGAAGCGATGGAGAGGTAGAAACACATTACTGAGATCTGCATTATTGCAGGATGTCTCAGTGCCAAACTATTTAGGATCAAGTGCCGAGCTCTTGCGCAGGCATGTCAGAGCCTTCCTCCTGCTCACAGACAGGAACACACCTAGGTCAGGATTCCCACCCCGGTGATTTTCCACATGCCCAGTTGCCAGTAGACTGGCTCCTGTAGGTCCATCCCACTAAAATTTAGCTCTCACAATGCCATTCGAAGGGGAAATTCAAAGCAAATGTTTTTGGATCACTTTACCACCACTCTTGCAAATGGAACAGACACTGAGGTAGCCTGGTGCATGTTTCAGATCTATCAAAAAAGACCCTTAAGGTTAGCTCTTCCCAGCTCAGAATTTGGGATCCATTGCTGGAAGTCATCCAGAAGATACAGCAGTCCATAAGGCTGACGTGTTTACATGGTAGAAGGTGCACTGTGCATGTAAGCCGCAAATTTATGGTGAAATACTCACTGTCTGCATAAGAGACCAGCTATTAAGAGATGAAGTGCTTAAAAACGTTAAGGAACAAAAAAGGGTTAAGAGAGGCAAGAAAGATAAGACACCTTTAACATACTAAATATATTTATTCCTTCAGAAACACTGCAAAATATGGCCAGTCTTGACCTACAAGCAGTAATGAAACCTAAGTCCCAGGCATATTACATGCCAGCATGCAACAGGGAGAACAGTAAAGACAGGGCCAATATAGGCCAAAGATATTTCCTCAAGAGATTAGGAAATATATTTTGGAGGAAATGAAGGCCAACATGCTTCTCCCTTAGCAGAGCAAATCAATAACATGAATCTAAGTGAACTGGGATCTAGATTTCCACAAAGTATCTCCTTCTCAGCACCCTTCCTCAGCACATTTCTCCATCCTCATTCTCTGCACTGCATTTCTTAACCTGTGTCAAGGCAATAGAGACAGAGGTGGAATTGGGTTCTTCTGCTCTTGCCTTCTGCAGGCCAAACTATTCTCACTCATCTGAGGGGAGAGGAAGGGAAGAGAAGGGGTCACACTCAAGGTGGCCTCTGTTCCCCATCATTAGTAGAGGTTGGTTCAGTGGCTGCTGATTGGGCAATGGGAAGGGCATAGAGCCAAAACACTCCAACAGGAGCTAACTGTCCATCTCCCTCTCACAGAATTCCTGCTCCAGAACTGCCAGTGGAGCGTTACTTGGTGCCACTCGGTCTCTCCACAGTCCTTGAGGTCCTCTAAGTACGTTCATGCTCCTCTTAGCCAGGACTCTGATTTCACCCCAAAAGTCTTGCCAGTATCTTCAGTGAGGTACCCAGTGACTGAGTAGCATCCGGTCCACTCCTGATTGGCTTGATGTCCCCACTCAGATGTGTCTGAGGAGGGAAAACACACATACAAAAAACCCATGTACTTTTCCTAGGATATGGAGATACACAGTACAGTGCTTGATTTTTCAGATGCAACCCAGCAAGTCGGCTGATCCTGAGGAATTCTACTACTTGGTTGCATAGGCTGTGTTCATTCTTTTGAGTCTGTCCCTTGGGAAGAAGGATTATTTGGAAGGCTACCTGGACAGCAAAGCAGAAAAACTAAGGACAATTGTCCCTGTATGTGGAAGAGAAGACACCGTTAGCTCAAGTGAACAATGCAGTTTCATGGATTGCTTGCTGATCACTGCATAAATGTGTGTTAAACTCAGCATGCAAGGACAGAAAGTAAGTGCTGCTTTACCACTACTGTAAAATAATTTATCTATTACTTATGTGTTCCCTTTGCATTTATTTCTGGGTTGGTTTTAGTAGAACACAGGTGAAGAGGTTGATCATTCCAAGTCTTGAATCTGAAATGATTACATAAGACCAGCAGCAACAGGCTGGACAGTTCTGCAGTAACAGAAATTTCTTGTGACTCCATGGGGAGAACCAGGAGTGGATTGATGACATACTACCAGGGATAACCCATCCTGTTATCTAATAGGGACTACATAAATCATTCTAGAACCAGGCAGAACTCTTTTACTTCGGAAGCATGCCTTCATCTTGATCCTGGTTTCACAACAGGTAGGTTATTTCAGCAAAACGCCAGTAACCTGTCTCCAAGACAGACTGTTAAAATTTATACTCCCAGCCTTTTCCTGCAATACTGTGCTAATACTGCCTTGTTGAAATTGGTGTGCTTTACATGGTGGAATTACATGTTCTTAATTCCCTGTCCCACATCATGCACAAAGTATGGTGCACATGGGCTGGTCCCTAACTCTGAGATCACAACTCTGACTAATCATTAACTGTGCAAAACTCCATGCCGCATCCCACCTTGTATATAAATGTCCAGGAATGGGCTAAACCACCACAATTATGAAAATACTTATTTTTTCTGGTGATCCTAAGTGGTTTTGAGTCCATGACTGGAAAAAGATGCATAGAGAGAAACCTGGGGACAAAACTAGACAAACTGACAAATCATACAGGTCATGCCTCATGTGCATAAACAATATTCATGCAAGTATTGTTAGTAAAATCCCATGCTATGTTTGCTCTCTGAAAGCACATGGATACCAACTTGAAACAGCCACTGCAGCTGGCTCACCTCCTCAGCTGATGGAGGATGGGGGTTGGGAAGTGGGGAAAGCAGAGTTCTTGGTGTTTATGCAAGGTAATCAGCTATCTAATCCGAGCAAGAGTCCCTCACACATGCCTGTCAGGAACTTCTAGTTCACTAACAAGGTCCCAGGCAGGATGAGGAAGGGAAGATGGAATGATGTGGTGATGCTGGAAGATGGGGGGTGCTGACAAATCAGCAGTTCCATGTCCTGCATTCCCTCTTGTCCTTGGCTGCCAGAGCTAGCACCTTAAATGGTCTGTATCTCCTAGATGTACACCCATCCTCTTCCATGCCAAAATTCTGGACACTCATCTGACCCAAAAACTAGTACACACACAAAAACATTCCAGAAATTTGCACCTTGGCTGTGACAAAATTCTGGGCAGTCCTACAGCAAACAACTGGGGAGCTGAACTACTGCAGATACCCACCAGCCTGTAATTCTTAGGGAGCACTGGGGCTAGTTGAAAGGGAGGTCAAATCTTGTCAAATCTTTGTCAAATCCTTGTCAAATCTGGCTCCTGAAGCAACTAGAACCATAGAGGCCTGGTTCTAGGGCACTTCCTGAAATTTTCTTAAGAGTCTCTGCAGTCCTGAGAAAGGGAAATGCCCGAATACAAAGTACTTTTTTGCCACAAGTCTCATTCAAATTTTCTTGAAAAAAATTAGGTGTGGCAAACTGTTCCAGAAAGTCAGCTGCAGCCTTTGACTTAGAGACAGGCTGTTCCGGAGTCTTGGGAATGTAAATGGGTGGCTTCCCTGAAGTATTCTAGGTAGGCTCACGTTCCAATATAATACAGCCTAGCAGCAGCAAAGCTTCACTACCAGGAAATTGCATTTTTCCAGTTTTTGACATCCAGAAACTGGAGAATTAACTTGCAGGCTACTGCATGAAGTGTTTTGCACATACCACTGGGTGTGGTATGGCATGCTTTAGCAATGAAACATTGGTGCAACATGGGACCGTGCTGTAATCCTGCTGGAACACTTTGGGAAGACTGGAGACAGGTTAGTTCACGTTGGTTGGGAGCAGCAGCATGAATCCTGCTTAAAGGGGCAGAACTTGAGTACAACCCAACATCCCAACATACCCTTGTCCAAGCTTCTCCATGAAGCTCCAAAATCACTCCAGAGCAAACTACAGAGGAAACATACACATGAGTAAACACGGGTAATTGGACAGCTAGGACTTTGTGTATCCTGTTGGATGCAAGCTAACATTACAGTAAAGATGTAACCAAAATCACCTTTAAGTCGTCCAATCTTTCTTCACTGGCTGTTTGAGAAAGCTGAGTTCCTGACAGGCTCTGAATTACTGTGCCACAGCCAGACATCCAGCTTTTGAGATGCTACAATGCCTGATGTGGACAATTTCAGTAAAGCCTCCAACAGAGCAAGACATGCATCACACTTAAGCCAATACCAGAGACAGTGAGCATCTTTCAAATACTGAAATTATTTTCAACTCACTTGCTCTTCCTGTTGGGGAACTCTGGAGAGCTGGGACTGGATGATCCATCAGACTTCAAGTCAAAGAAAGTTCCTGGACTGTCCAACACCCTCTGTATCCTCTCTGCGGCATCTCTGCTGGGAGAAAAGAAAAACCAGCTATATCCCAGGGCCAGAGTCAACTACTATCCATTCTAGCACTCCCTTACAAGACACAATACAAAGACCTATCTCCTATATACATGTAAAAGGAAAGCACAGTTGTACTGAAAAGGGCAGACTCCTTAGATGTGACATGTGACATCTAGAAATGGCCAACTTTAAGCTCCCTTTGAATTGATATAAAAGTCTAAATTTATTTCAGTATTCATCTTCAATTCTTTAACTTTTCCTTCTATCCTCCCCATTTCACTGGTCTTAAGAAGCAATAGGATTTAATAGAGAGTGCAAATATGATGATTACAAAAGTGTTATTGCTACTAGGACTTGTAAAGATACCTCTGCAGAAAGCTATCTTTGTGAATAACTGAAATAAGGTGTACATTTAATTAAGGAAAGAAAAACTAAGGGATTTGGGGGGTTTTTTTAGGGCTTCAGTGATGGAGTCTGTCACAAAGTTTCTCCTCTGCTGTCTTGGTCAGTTGATCCTACCTGTGCCACTCAAATCACAGTTCCTCATACCCTCACTTATGCTAATACAATTGCTTGTGAGACTGGAAATTACCCTGACAAAAGTAATTCTAAAATCAAACCAACTCTGAAACTCCTAAGACACACTAACAAGCAGGGTGGACTGGGTCAGCTCTGTCAGCAAAGCCTGCATATCATTAAATTACAGCTTCAGGGTGAAGTCACACGTGACACTTTGAGCTCAGTGCTCCCAGAAAGAGAGCATGCTCCAGCCTCCTTCATTCTTGCTGAGTGCACTTTCCACCAGTCCTGGTACCCACCAGACTTCTCCAAGAGCCGGTTCATGGCAGAACCTGGCAGACAATTAATCCTATGAAAGAAAGTCGATACTTTTCCTATTTGATTAATGGGCTGAATCAGTTCCATGAAAGGCCCACTAGGCATCTGAGTAATCATCACAAGGAATAGTCAGGATTTGGTAGCTGAAAGTGACACTGGGAGAGGGGAAGTATCACATCCGATTTTCAATCACAATGAACTGTTAGAGCAGTTCCTAGTGAAATTGCACCTTCAAGAATTATCCAAAAAGCCTTTCAGAAATACAAGCTAAGGCTCCCTGTTCCTCACCTCTAAGTTTACAGGTAAGCAAAAGGAAAGCTAAATAAGCCAAATAGCTCACCAGTTCCCTCCTAGCAAAGAGCAGGAGGAAAAAAGGAAGAAAATAAATCCAGGGTTTTCCTTGTAGTAGGAAAAGTTTTACAGATCTTTTAAGGGGATAGAAAAGGTTGTTGTACACAAAGTAATGGACTGAGGGATGCAGCTGCCTAAGGTACAGAAGTATTTACAGTAGTGAGGAGCTGTGGCTACTGTGTTGGCTTAGACTGTTACAGGGTGGTTGTCTCAGAAGATTTAATTCTTCTCAAAGGAAGTTCTATTCTATTTTTATTCAGATGAGGTCATGTGCACCTCATTAAGAAAGAAGGGAAAATGTAGTAATTTCCTCCTAAAATAACCAGTTTCCACATTAGAGATTACTTTTTCCCTCTTGCACCCAGTCTTTAAGTTGTTTCCTAGAATTCTTGCAACTGGGAAATTGCACATTAGATCCAGAGCATTCATGTGACTTTTGAGACTCTGTATAATCTTGAAAAGGTGTCCCAGCTAGACCTGAGAGAAATTTATAATTTAACTAAATAATATTTCCTGACCAGTAGACAAATTTCGAATGGTTATAATTGTGTCAAATAAGTGAAATCACTCCTTGAAGCTGTATATTATCCATTATTTATAATTGTTTCTCAGATGATCTAACTTAACACTAGTAATTTTGACTTAAAGCTTTTTTTAAAAAATCCTTTAAGATACCAGAAGTTTTGCCTATTTGAATATTTTAACATGAAAACAAACATACAATCAAGCACCCTCTTCACAAGTGCCAGCCTTTCATCTGACTCTCTTCCAAAAGTGGTGAAGAACAGGAAACTCGAGCCTGGATCATACTACACAGTATTTAAGAGTGATCTTACAGTGTTCTTCCACCCATTTCCTCCATTCTTCCTCAAATAATGGTTCTCTCCAACTCCAAATGTCCTCTTTTAATTTTGTGTGTCTCTGTCATTTGTCCATTTCTCCTTCAGTCGGCAATCAGTCCCTTTTCTTCCCATTCCAACCATCTCCATTTCAGTTCCCATACCTGATGGTTCCCCTCCTGCCTATATGTGTCTTTCTATATGCCTTATCTCATCTCCTGTTGTTTTTTTTACCCTCTTTGTCTCATCTTCCCACAGCTCATACCTCTTTTCCTCCTGTATGTTTTCAATGCCAATGGCACTACTCCGTCGCCCATGGAAGCGGCTGGCTCGAGTACGTGATGGGCTCCTACCAGGCAAGGCAAAAGACTAGAAAAAAGGAAAGTGTGACAGAAAGGAGAGGAACAAGATGGGAAAAACTGTGGAGAACTGAAAGCATAGAAGAGTTTGTGATGTGGATCCAGATCCTCTCCTTTGCAATGCAAGAGTTCAGCTCCACCTGTGCAAGGAGTACTTTCCGTCAGCAAGCAAGAGCAGCCAGAGCTTACAAAGGTAGTGTGAGAAAGGAACGGAGATATAAAGAAAAAAAGGCAGAACACAGCCAGTATACAGAGAAATGGGCTTGGGAAGGGAGGTATCCCCATATGGTGAGAGGAGAGGCAGAACCCGAAAGGTAAAGAAAACCAGAAGTTAAAAAGAGCAAAGGAGGCAGCAAACCCAAGTCATTAGTACACTGTGACTTTGTTGTATTGACATAAAGAATGCATACAACCACATAAACTATCACCAAGAAATCTTCACACTGAAGGGCACCTTCTTGGCTTACTCAGAGATGGGCTTTTTTGTAGTTTGCCTGTATTGACATCACTAGTGCAGAGACCACAACCAGCTGGATGCACTTAGGCCAAGGTAACCATACTTTCAATATCAGAAACATGGATCCTTTTCTGGAAAGATTTGTCATAGATTTGTAATTCATTGGCCACATATGTTTAGTATCCCTATCAAATAAGAAAGGCTTTGATAGTGACTAGAAATATTCATTCTTTTTCTCACCCCAAACTTTATAATTCTGCTGTTTGTTCCCAACACGCAAATACTATTTACAGCAAAACAGCACCTTGAATATATCTTGTGCGCTGGTTTATAGTACAGAAAATAATCTGATCAGTAAAATTGAAAACAATTAAACAGTTCTAGTGTCTTATGTTCTCAGCTCTTGCCGTATGACAATACAGTACCATTCCAGCCAAACCACAGTGCATGCATTTTTTAACATATGGCACCATACAGGATCTAATCCAGGTTAGCAGAGATAGATGTTTGATGTAGAATCATGTTTGGCTTTCTTCTCCCACTCCTCATTAATCTCAGCTCTAGTTTACACATGAACTGCGGCTAGAGATGGGCACAAACAAAACAGACTGCAACACATGCTATCACCACATGTGAAATGGGATGATACAACAAAAAGATTCACAGCAGGACAAGAGGACAAACTAATTGGGAAAGAGAAATAAAATGCATGAGTGGTTACAAAGGTATGCCGGGTTCTCTTCTTACAGCCCACCCGAATACCTTACCGCAGCAATGGCCTTAGGGCCCTCGGCGACACTCTGGCTGAGGGCTAGGCCAGCTGTAGCTGGGCGGCTGGGCAGGGTGGCTGGCTGCTGCTTTCTCATGGATATCCCCATGGTATCCAGGCTCTGGCTGCGGCCTCTGATCACCCGCTGAACAGAAGGGAGGCAGGGAAACAGACAAACACAGATATACACATATAGACATGCACACGGTAGGGTAGTATGAGAAGCACCACAGGTTGAGTGGGAAGTTGTGACACACCGACACCAGAACTACACAGATCCTAACTCCTAGAAGGCAGCACCTTAGATACTGCCCCTTTTTGTTGCTAGCTGATTCATGGACCTCTGGGAAAAGCTCTTCCTCAAGCATATTCTCTAGTTTCACTTCCCTTGTCCTTTTGCAATGAAGAGAGATTTCCTACCAATATCCCGGCACACTGGATAAAACAGCATCATCTGGAGCAGTCCTATCCAGTATGGGCTATAAAACACAAAATCAAACTCCTGTTCAAGGCTGTAAGGCTCCATCTCATATGAACTTGAGTTCTGGTTTCAAGGGGAAAGCAGCCATATCAAAATCTTTAGCATTTGAAAAAGCCATTTTCTGACTTTACTCAGCCTTTTCCAGCCTTTTACAGGGGTCACCTGTGTACATAACATGCAAATCATAGAATCTGCTAGAAGTCAGAAAAGGATATTTTGGGAGAATTAGTGTAAGATATGGATGAATTAAAATTCATGGTTAGCAGCAAAGGCAGTTTATATGTAAAAATACACCTCACCAAAGCATCCCAGACCTGACCAAAGCTATACACAAACCTATATGTGAACAGATTCGTTTTACTGACGTTAATAACTCTACCTAACCCACCACTTAAAACAGGTGGAGGCCATCTGAAAAAATGCTATTTTTAGCATGTCTCTCTTTCCAGACAGATAACTTATTATATAAAAGAAGAGGCAAGGCACTTCCCACGGAAGTGGGAAAGGGCAAGTAGATAGAGAAGCAATGAAAGATTTTCTCTACATAACCAGTTCAAAACTCAGTTTGCCCATTCATACAAAAACTTTGCTTTCTCATATCAATCTTCTTGATCACTTTTAAAAGAAAGTTCTGCCACCTGGTTTATGAAAAAAAGAACCAACAAAAAGCCCTAAAAACATGCCATTTACACTGAAAGAGGTAAATTAACTCTGGCTTTTAGAGGGTAAGTAAAGTATCACAGTTTCTCTACACAGTACACTCACAGACAGGTTAGAAACTCTTGCAGTGGCTCCTGCAATTCTTTCAGTTATAATGAAAATGAATTGAAAGAGATCTGCTGTAGGAACTGGAAAGCTCCATGCTCTCAGTTATTACAACTCCTCTTGCAAACACTGACTCCTTTTTCTGTAAGTCATGGAATAACACCACATCCGACACTTGACACCAGCACAAAACAGAAAGAGTTTGACTTCTAAGGGCCAGTATGGAATTCTGGACCACACTGTAGGTCTGTAGAAAGGCTCACCTTGAAGTTCTCGAGGAAGCCCCCACTGCCATTCTCTATCTTGTCATCCTCCCCTACAGGTAATCCCATCATGCTGCGGCTGCGAAGCTGCAGCTCCTCAAAAAGGCTCTCCAAGAGGGCACTCCTTGTTCTTTCCTGCATCAACATTGGGAATGAGAACAGCTTTTATTGGAAGCAGAGAGATGTTTTTTCCCGTTTTTTCAATGTCTCATATCCTTCTTTAAAAAAACCCCAACAAACAAACAAAAAACCCCAAAAGACCAACAACAACAACAGAAACCCATGAAAATTACTCTAAAGAGTATGAAGTGGTTTTAACTGCACAGTTACAAAATATATAGCAGTAATAACCAGCCCTGTTAAACTCTTTCTAACGCAAGGACACTTTTTTACATTGGATGAAACAGAGACATTTTTAATTTATCAGGCAACAGCCTGGAACAGAAATTTGGTACCTTGAACCAAAAAAATAAGTGATATCAGCATGCATCCTGTGGCATAATACTGAATTTCAGCTAATACAGAATTTCCTCCAGCAAAATAGTAACATCACATTCCCATTCTTACTTGAGGATTAGATCTTTATATTAAAATATACCTGTTCATATTCTATCACACCTGCTAAGAAATATGAAGGAAGTATCCCATAACTAAGTATAATAATCTTCTAAGTATAATAGTATAATTTCATTTTCCTTTCTTAAGCAACACAAAATCAGAAGTAAGAAATTTTACTGTATTTTCTTTATCTGATAATAGTGTGTATATATATATATATGAGATAATTAATGGAAGCAGCAGGTAAAAGACCCACCTCTAATTTAGCAAATTTCTCAGCTCGATAGCAGCTGTACTCAGCATTGATGAGCTTGACCAGAAGGAATTCACGAAACTCTGCACTCTAAAAGACAAGATGAAGACTACACTGAACTGGAGATGAAAACACTAGTAAAAATACCACATGATAAAAGCTCTGCTTACTACTCTTTGGACCTCCAGAGTCCTCTAGCCAGACTGACAATAGTGACTCAGAACCCAAGCCTGTGCACTATTTCCCCTGCTGTCTAACATTGACCAGAGAAACAAACCTTTTTAAATATGGCTGGATTTGGCAGAGGGGGTCCAAAGAAGGGGACATCATCTCGGGCTGTGACTGAAACCTGAAATAATACAAGGGGGAAAAAAATGAGCATCATAACACAGGTGAGAGCATCAAACTAGTATGATAGATCTGATTCCTCTTAAATAATTTTCATATACAAAAGAGATGTAATACAGTGTCCTGTGCATCCCTCTGGTCCCAAACTCAGTGGATGGACGTGTTGATTTATCTCTCATAAATTTAGTCAGCTAGATGTGGACATGATAAGAACAATAAAAAAATTGACTGTGATTTTAAAAAATATTTTAATTACAGCCAAGATAACCAGTGTATTTAGAAAATAAATGCTCCTATTCAGCCTGCAAGATTAACCTCCACTAGAAGAACATTTGTCAACATAGTTGTACTGACCTATTTTTTTTTTACAGAGAATCCTTGGTGGAGATACTCCCCTCAGTGTGCAGTGTATCTCAGTGCCACTGCTTCTCTGTGTCACAGGTGGTAAACATGCAAAAGCATTTTCCCAGTAAGAGATAGGTTTCATTTGTTTTATTTTTAGCATGCTCCCACCTGACATACCAATGTCACAAAAAGTAACTGTCAAGCAGTCCAGTTTTTATAGTTACTTGTTTCTTCACAGCACTTACCTATAATTATATGTAGCTATCTTACCAAATACATCCAGTACTTCACAATATTTCACAGTTGGGTTTTTTTGGTCATGTTTGAGATGAAACAAGACCATTATTTGCCATTTCATACAAGAGGGAACAATGTCATAACAATCATAACTGCCTCAAAATAACAACATATAAATGTCACGGAGCCACTGAGGGGCATGAGTTTAATGAGAGAAAGAAGAAAATGGGCTCTTGATTTAATTCAGATATTTCACATTGTAGGCCAGCTCCCCTATTTACAAAGCTTCAATCTCTCTCCTAATAAATATTTACCAGTTAAAATCCTGCTTTGTGTTTTTTATTTTCTGATTGCAAAAACTGATTCTGTGAAATAAATTCCATTAATACTCCAATTTAACAGTAGGCACTAAAGCTTAAGTAAATGGAACAAGGGATGGGAAAGAAATCTTCCAAATTGCAGGCTTTTTTGTACTACAATGCTCTCAACACAGCATCAGTTAAAACCCCTTTTACAAAAAAGCCTTTACAGAAAACTCTGCTGACGATTATTTCTTCTTCAAGAAATAAAGCAGCCCTATTACACTAACCAAAAAAAAAAAAAAGAAAAAAAGGTACTGCAGACAGGCAAAAATGAAAACAATGGCAGGAAGATAAACGATGACTAGCAAGCTTTCCCAATTCTTTCCCTTATCATTAAAAGGTCCAGTGAATTTTTGTGCCCTATAAAACAGAGAGCAAGAGGAGAAATGGAACCCCATGTAGTGATCAACACAAGGTTTTCACTACAACCAGCAGCCCAAAGCATAAGGAACAATAGAAGCTGGCTGCTCCACCACCAACACTCTCTGGTAGAAGAGGAGATGGGCATCCTGTCCTTAATTTTTCTTGGTGCTCCTGTAGACCTCCAAGACATAAGGACTCATCATCACCAAATCAAAATTCCTACATAATACCACACATAGCACTTGGATTAAAATATTTCAATAATGGAAAATCCATCACAAATGTAAGCTTCTACTTCCTGCTCTCTCAGCATGGCTGAAAGTTGAACTTAAAGTTATACAGACATCCATACAGAGTCATGTTAGAGAGAGAACAATCTGCATCCAAAGGCTGCAGATAATTTGGGCTCTAGCATGGCTTCTTTCAGCTGGAGGGCCCTAACAGGTAACACTGCCCTGCCAGATGGGCATCAGTTCTGGAATCCCCAGAAGCAGGTGTAGCTGGTTTGGATTCCATAGGTTACGCCAATACCAGCTGTATCTGATCTGCAGCCTCAGACAATGCAAGCTGCAAGCACTGTGCTGTGTAGCACGAGAAATGAAGACATGAATTTTACCTGACTTAAACAATGTAAATGAGACAACTCCCAAAGTGGGACCAATTGTGCCTTGTGCTCTTCAATGTAAACAAAATTAATAATCTGAATTCTTTCTGCTGAATTCCAAAGCTTTAAGCTTCAGAAATTCATCAGCTACTTTGAAAAGCATACAACTATACACTCAACTTTCAGGTGTAAGATACTCAAGAAACGAAGATGACAAGTGGCTGAACCTGCATCTCTCCCAAAGGCCCAAGAACCAGTTTCCACTTCAAGGATCAAAGTCAGTACAGATTAATCTATTGATCCTGGTTACCTTGTAGAGAGTGTCCCCAGCAGTGCTGTGAGTGAGCTGAACTACCACATAAGCATGTAGGAAATTAGAAGCAATCATATCAGGGACAAAAGGTGTGCTTTCATCCTGGAAAATGATGGCTACAATGTCATTCCCAATGTGACGCTTTCGCTGAAGCTGGAAAGAAATAATGAAGAGAGAAGGCAGGTGAAAAAGAGCAGAACAGAATGATGGGACCTCAAACACCAGTCTGTCTAGCATCTCAAACCCATGTGTTCAACCAAACCACTCATCACCATTTTTGCCATTACTGCAGCCATAATTCCCAACATTACACAGTTAGTCATTCTCCCCTCTATGCAGCCCTTCTTCAAACACCCTTCCCCCCCCCCCCATCATGCTGTAGTAATCCTTAGTCCTCCTACTCATACCTGCTGGGAATCTCCCTCTGTGAAGGGCAGCTTTGTGGACACATGAAACATGATCTCCTTCCCCCGGAAATTTGTATAGACTGACTCGGTGCCTGTTTGACCTCTGGTAACATCCAAGCCTCCCCGGAACCTGAGCAAATCCACACCACACCATAGGTCAGGCAGTGCAGAAATGAGAAAGCAGAGACAAGACAGACAGTATCAGTAACAGTAGTACATCAGGACTATCAAAGGTAATTTTTAGGAAATCAGTGATAATGAGGCACCAAATCTTCCCCAAACCAATGCACTGATTGAAGCTGCATGATGTTTGTGCCAGAGAACATACCAGCTTGCTAAAAGCTATGAAACTAAACCAGGGATGCTCAAACTAGTTACTTTCTTTGGCATTCTTCTGAGAAATACACTTCATATTTTAGAACTACAGAAGGCTGCCCCACAGAAAGAGCCTGAAACTATTGTTTCATACCACGTGAAACAAACTTGTTTTTGCACTGCCAAATAAAATTCTTCTTTGCTGATACTGTGGGTCAGACTGAGACACCAGTAGAGACCTTTAAATTAAAATACCAGCAGAGACTTAAGCTCCAACTAGTTCCCAAAAAACAAAAGCATCCTGGGCTTCTTCACCTTCACTGGGATCAGAGGACCCAGCACTTTTCTGGAAGTTGGGCTCTCAACAGAGTCAGTCTCTGAACACACTACATTCCCTAACTTAATCTGGCTTTCCAGATGCGCTGGGTACGCACCCACGGAAATCCTGCAGCTGAATCTTGTCACCAAGGAAATCCAGGAACTCCAGGAAACCCTGACTCTCTACTGTGTTACTGAAGACTTCTTCTTCAGTTGTCTACAGAAGGAAAGAAGAAGTAGAAAGAAGTACACGGAGTACAAAGAACAGGCAGTAATTTCTATAGACAGTTCAACCAACAAACGTCTTTTCTTGAATACATTTCTGATCTGGGCCGCCCACCGTGCTGGGGTCCTCTGCCTCAGCCCCAAGCTGCCCTTAGGGTTAGAGTTAGGGTTCAGTGATCCACAAAGCCTACAGCTCCAGGGACACTGGGGGTGGAAGAGGCATGCCAAGGAAAGCACAGCACTGGATCAACATCCCTGTCTCCACAACCTTCACCTGGCTCAGCTACAATGCTGGGGACTTCTGCCTCAGCCCCAAGCTGTCACTAGGGTTAGAGTTAGGGTTTAGCGATCCACAGAGCTTATACTGCCAGAGACATTGTGGGTGGAGGAGTCATGCCAAGGGAACCATGGCACTGCACAAACACTGCTGCCTCCACGCCACTGCTTCTGGACAGTGTTGACCTTTGCTATTGCATTCTTTAAACTAAGAAAACTGACTCTTTGCATTTTGCCTCAAGTACCATGGGATCTGATGGAGCTTACCTGTCCAGGTTTCTGGTAGATGACCCCAAATTTGAAGTTATTGCTTATGACATGTTCATCAAATGCAACAATAAGCTGCGAAGCCTGAGGTAATGAAAACAGAAATTATCAACTGGATGTCATTAGCCAGACCTTGATGAAAAAGTGACATAAAGACATATCAGAACACTGTACCTTGGGATAGAGGACAGGAAAGAAGCGTTCAACATTCACATCCTCACACAGTAGCTGTTGAGTGAGAGATAGGGAAACAGAAGTGTAATTATCATGTGCCCTAGCTAGCTGCAGGCATGAGAGCGTAGGCACTGTTTAAATTATCTGACAGGAGCCCCTTCAGGCAAAAATTCTGAGGCAAAATTAGAAGAGAAAGAAGAGAAGGTAAATGGAATGGTAAAAGGGAACTATATGACAGTTCTACTGGGGAATAGTAGAAAAAGAGGGAAATGGGAGGACAGAGGTGAAAATAACTTGAAGAAAGAGGTCTTAAGACAAACAGGCAAGCAGGAATCTCACCTTTGCCATCTGAACAGCATTGGGAAACTCATTCAGACAGGAAATGGGAATTAGATCATGTTTGGTGCCAGTACGAGTCCTGACACAAAACAAAAAAGGCATTAGAGACATGGCTGAAAGGAGACACAAGCAACACCGGCTCTTCAAAGAAGAAGTAGCCATTTCTTCAAAGTATCCTTAAGGCACTTAATTCCAGAGGGTTAATTTTAATCCTGGTGCATAAAATCACTGGAAAAGCAAGGTATTTTCACTTCTCTACTGCCCATCACTTCTTATGGTGAGCAGAGGAAGACAAAACAGGAGCCCTTAGTCTCTTTGCTCCTTTGCATTCTAGTCTACCTTGGAAAAATATTTTGCTTTCCCCCCCACACCATTTTCTTTCACAGAAATCTAAATGTTGAAATACAATTCATAGATGCAGAATAATATGGGATTCCCATGATCAGTGACGGATTGAAAGATTGTTAAAAGGTCTATTAAAAGGTTGTTAGAAACAGCCTAGGAAAGCAGATCTATGCAAAGTAAAGGAGGTAGAAACTGGTGTAGCATTGTTCCAAAAAGCTGATAGAGGAAAGCTTCCTTCCTCTTTCTACATGTATTTAAGGAGAGATATCTTTCTAAGCAAGAAGAAATATTGGGCTGTCAGAAGCCTCTTCAAACCATTATAAGCAAGCTATTGAGCAAAAAGTACTGCAGGTAATAAAGTATTCCAATAGAGGAATAACTACCTTTTTGTTCTTCCCTGGTCTCTTCCACACAGAAAGATAAACAGAAGCATTCCAAGGCATAGCTCACAAACAGGCTCTCTCTTTATTCCCAGATTATTGCTGACAGTCTGAAGCAATCTCCGCAGACACTGGAGGAAATCCACCAGTGATTCTCTTGTACCTCTCTAACTCCTATGTAACCAGTATTTTCCCTCAGGCCTGGACAAATCCTTGTCAGCAGCAACTGTACATCATTTGGTTCCAGTAGCACATTGCCTACTGGGAGTGCTCTGCAGTGAGTCTCTCACCTATGTAAGATCCTCCTTTCTTCTTCCTCTAGTTCATTTATCAGCTCTCTCTATGTAATGTCCCTCTTAATAACCCTCTCTAAGGGTCATGGCTTCATAGGCTGCCCTGGGAATCCAGGGAATGTTTTAACCCCCCTTCAAGGGAGCCTTAGTCTCCAGTAAAAAGCCTGGGCTCAGCTGTCCTCCATTAGGGGATCTATATTCTAGAGAGTACTCACATATCTCTAAGTAGACAGAATAAACAGAAAAACTTTATATTTGAGGGAAGAAAGGTACTTTTCACACAGGTACTACAAAGATGTACCTGTAAGCACCAGATCAGCTCCCTGAAGGAAACTGCTGAGAGTGACTCAGGAGCAGAAGGCAGGGAAAAAAAGGCTCAAAGATTTCTTTGCAGTTTCTTTTCTCTCCAGAAGAAAGACATGAAATTCACACACTCATATGTGCAGAGGAAGCACAAGGTAAGACAAGAGACACAGCACAGTAGCACACACTTCAAAAACAGGCACTGTTACCTCAGCAACAGGCGTAGATTTTCCTGTTTCTCGATCTGTTCATACTTCACAGAAAGTACTAGGTAGCCCAAGGACATGTCACTGGAGTAAAAGTTCTGGTGCTCCTAAAAACAGGAAACCAAAATGCATTATTCCCAACACACTTCCTGGAGAGGTTTACCAGGTTGGTCTTTTTTGCATGCAACTCAAGATAACCTAATTTTTAATTTAACTAGCAAGAGCATGCTTGAAGATGTGCATATGTTGTCTTCCAGCCCACTTGATCACCAGTGCATAAGCATATCAAAGTGCATCCAGTCAGTTCAGTTCCTCCTCATCTGTCTAGCATCAGAGGGGCTTCTGAGAAGGAATAGTATTAGAACATTCAGCAACACATTTTGAAGAAATTTCATTTCTTGTAAATAAAATCGTATCTTTCGTGGACTTTCCCTGCATCCATTCAGACTCCGCATGATTAAGCAGTGTCTTTCACACATTCATCTGGATGTGGTTGTGGGAATTTTCTGTCTAAAGAGTAATGGCAGGATCATTATGGTAAATGGTTGACCTCCAAGAGTGCTCACATCTCAGGAAGTAAAAAGGTTTTGCAGATTAAGACTATTCTCAGCAGTGCCACTAACACTGCACGAGCTTTAGTGGAGTGTTCCTGGAACAGAGTCATTCAGTAAAACAATGAAACACACTGCAAACATTTTCAGTCTCTATATGTAACTGGCTGTGGCCATACATTTCTCCTGGGTACACAGCCATGCTCCACTGGCCTGGGTACAGCAATGTATATTTTATATATTGCTTTATCGCATATAGAGGTGCTACATAACCTCTAACCTCAAAAGGTTAAAGCCTTTTGACATAAGTTGTGAATGGAAACCTCCAGCACAACGAAAATTCTATTTAGTTGGAATCATGCAAAAATGTCTTGATCGCTCTCGTCATCCTCATGCATGACACAGAAGTGGGACAGTAAGTTGTATTCACTTGCACAGTCAAAACTTGTACAATTTGGAATGTCTTATGTGAAAGAAATACTGCAGGCACAATAAAGTAGTGAAGAACTCAGTAGGAACAAAGTGATTTAATCAAAAAATGGTTGCTAGTCTGTCACCTCCTTCCTCAGTCCATTGCGTAGAATATATAGAATATATATATGCCTAGAAGGTCTGCTCCAGCTCTGGTGGATTGCAACCTCTCTTAACACACTGGTAAGATTGTCTTTTGCTGTCTAAATTTTTTGTGCTAGTCATAGTTCTGACTCACTGCGAAATAAAGATACACCTAGTGAAATATGCTGATATCAATGTGGACACAGCCAACTTGAAATTAACAGACATAAACCAATACTCTCTTTGAAAGAAAAAATAGGAGTAACTAAGAGTACAGTCACTACCCTGAACCAAAATGTGAAGATGTAGCTATCTAACTTCTTCAGGTATTAAAGATGCCATTGTCCTCACTTCCTCTTTGAGACAGAAAAAAAACAACATCCAGAACTACCGTGCTACTGACTTATGGGCAAAAGGTACCATGGCTCATCAAACAAGATAGTCTGAAAAAAAATAAGGTCTAAGAGCAGCTGAGAGGCAAACAAAATAATAGGGCCTCTAGATGCAGTGCTCAAATCACAGAAGTCCAGTGTCATCTGTCACACTGGTTAATGATACTACGTGGGAAGAAAAGTTTAAATCAGAGGAAGCCACAAAGGACAGTTTATTTCTCCTGACCATGACTTTCAGGATTCCAATAGATTTTTGGGATGTGAACGAGAATCAGGTGCAGTAGTCATGGTGACCAAGGGCAGAAAGACAGAGTAGCTGAGGAACAGACGGATTCAAGGAGCAAAACAAGACCACGTTCGATGGCCAGTTGAAGTCTAGAATCAAAATCTATAAACCAAAAAAGTCAAATGCCAGGCTGGATGCCCAAGATAGGCTGTCAAGGATAAAGATGCCACAATGCCAACACAAACAGGACTACAAGGCAGAACAAAAGAAGAGGAGCCAAAGCCTGAGGTTAGCTGCAGCCAAAAGTAACCCTGAGTTGCAAAGAACAGAAATCAGGAAGCCTTTTGATGAGACTTCTAAGCCATACCCCAGCAGATTTGACAAAGGGGGATCTCAATTGCTTTGGAGACTGGGCTACCAGCTCTGCAGCTGACATAGCCAGGCAGAGCTGCACATATGGGTGCAATCCTCACAGGGGAATGGGCACCAGAATTAGTGGTGGTCTTAAAATAACTGAATTTTTGTCAAAGCCACTCTAGCTATGTAGCTTGATCCTGAATATAAGTCTTGGGTTTAAACTGAGATCTTAGCAATCGTATGTATAAATAAACCTATAATTTACTCTTTATTATGTTCTTTCTCTGTAAAGACACATAGGCAACAGAAGTCAGACTCAGATTCCTTCAATGGACAACAGCCTTTATTGTTAGCTGTCCTGAAGTTAGAGATGAACCATCAAAAGGCTTTACAGTTGATACTGAAGATTGCAAGTCAGTGATGACAAGATACCCTGGAGCAGAGATGACCTATGTTTAAGTACAAATTTGTTCAATCACAGAAGCAGTTTTTGCAACATTTAATATAATCTGAATGGAAGTCCTGGATTTCAAATAGATTTCTGTAAAAACAATTAAGTATCTTCCATGGGCCAAGGGAAAAGACTAACAGAACACATAAGGAATGCTGACAATTTCCGTGAGAAGTTATAAAGCTACTAAGACATCTGCCATCTGCAGCAGGTTTAACCAGCACAAAGAAAGAACAGCATAAAGGAGAAATACATGATCGCATATGAATGCATAGCAAGAAAGCTTCTCTCATCAGCAGTGAGAGCTTCAAGTGCTTGTGAAACTGCACCCTAAGTTTATTTGACTAGCAGTTCCAATTTATACCTTTATTAAATCCTTCCTTGCTTCAGGCTATTTCTCTTTATTACAGCCTTGAAAAACAATGTAGACATTGAGTAATTCCCACAGTATAACACATAAGGTTTTACAGCCTTCTTCCTAAAGGCTAAATAAACCTTACGTGTAATCGTCATATAAAATAGAGATCAGGGGGCAAAAAAAAAAAAAAGGAATTGAGCTATGGCCTGAGTGTCCTAGCACGTTTTTTGGTAGTTGTTTTACAGGGTCTGCTGTAAGATGTTCTGCAAAAAGTATCAAAGAACTATCTGAGTTTGAGCAATCTATATGTGCACACCCACAACACAGACATGCATATTCAGTTTGTAGTACCACATAACACTTTAATCTCCCATGTTGCTTAAAGGATAATCCCTAAACTACTGGCTATGCCTCTCCAACCACATGCTTTCAGGCTCTTCTTCAGCTGAGAACTGTGTGCCATTATTCAAAGTATGAAAGAGATCTTTTCTGACATTGCTGAAATAATCTTCCCATGTTACCAGCAAGAAGAGGACCCAACACACACAGCATCAAAATCACTGGTATCACAAACTTTGCACTGAAGAAATACTCTTCTGGTGGAAAAGCACTGAGCTCTCTCCTTAACTAAGCTTTTAAACCATGGGTAAAGTTTTCTAGCCATGGGTGGAGTTTTCTGTGAGAAGAGTCCTGTTCACCTTTTTCTCTTCTGACACTGGCTTGCTCAAAAACTTGCATGTTTAATTGAACATGAACACATATTCATGTCAGTTATGGCAAATAATAAAATGCTGGACACTGCAAAGGAAGAATATAGGAGAGAGTTTTTCTGTAGTACTGAGGCACTGATGGTTGGGCACTTTGCAAATGTAAAGTCCAATGATAGAGGAAGTCCTGGATCTCACTTGGAAAGAACAATGATGATATGGCCTTGCTTGAGGAGGAGTATGGACAAGATGAGCTCCAGAGGTCCCTTCCAACCTCAACTGTTTTGTGATATCAGGTCAGCACTGAGTCCTATAACTGGACTGAAAAAATCATATCCAAATTTGCCTCTCATCCTATCTGGCTCTGGAAGCCTTCAAGCACAACCATAAATTTACCATGACAGAAAAATAATTACAGTTGTCATACTGTAAAGCTTCCGGAAGGTTACAGGATAAATGTTCACTAACAGATTGCACAGTAGATCTGTCAATCTTGAGGGGAAGCCTCCAGAAAGGCTTCCATTTTTTTCCTATTTATTTATAAATTATATTAATATCGTTTTCCAGTGTTGTGGAACAAGATCTGCTACACAAGATCACTCTGACAAGCTCAAATACAGCAGAACAGATCCCCAGCATTGTGCAAAGCACCACTTACTCTTGGTTTTGAATTTATTGAACTGTCACTGAGGGAGATCACTGAATAAGATGGAGTGTGAGGACACTTGTCAGGCTTTCTTATCTCCTTATGCCAGGCACCACATCTCATGTGTTTTTCTCACTTGTTCTTTATGGCTAATATCATCCTGAGATCCAGTCTGGTAATCAACCAATTCCCTAAACAGATGGACCTTAATGGCTGACCAGCAAACATTCACTTTATGAGGCCAAGCTCTGTTTCCCTATGTGTCAAATTGGAACTTTTAAAGTCATGGAGCTTTTAGCACCAAACTTACTTAAATCAAAAACTACAAAACATGCAGTCCACTTTCATCATACTCATTCTGTAATGACCATACACTGAGCGAAACAGGCTGCTTCCTACTGAGGAGCTTGCACTGCCAGTGCTGAAGTCCCCTCTAAAAATAATACCATCTCCATTTTTGATATTATTACACTTTTTTCCACTTGTTATCCCTAGGTTGGTATCTGTATAGGAGCCTCAAAAGACCTTCTTAACTAAATATAAGCATTTCCTGTGCAAATCTTTCTATTAATGCATGGGATAATGCACATTGCACAAGGGACAAGACCAATTTAACACACTATAGACTGTATCTTAGTATCTACCTCATTTACATTAGTTCAAGGCATCATAAGGAATTGAAATGCAGCAGCAGTGCAGACATTTCTAAGTCCACCAGAAAAAGCCTGAGAAACATTTCAACCTTGAGGCTGGGTGGGCAAAGAAGGCTCTGAAGGTCACCCTTACCTTTCCCAGAAAATGTTTGCGGTACAGCTTGGCTGTAGGGTCACTTTCCAGTTTCACTTTACCAGTCCAGGAAAAGGGTACATCAGACAGAGTTGGACTCAAACTGGAGAGGTTGTGGCTGGTCCCTTCAATCCAGTAGCCCCCAAACTGGGGTAGGATAATGAGTGGATATGGCCACCCTTTCTGTAATACCTATTCAGAAGGACAGAGAACACTAAAACTGACAGACCAGTAAGCTGGAAGGACAATAAGCTGAAAAAAAAACAGTGAAGTCCAAGGACAAACAGAGAGAGAAGAGGGCAGTACTAACTCACCTCATGGATGCTGGGGTAAGGAATATACTCCTCTTCTGTCTGAAATCAGAACAGACCATTAGCAAAAACGTGACATCTTTTAAAATGTTATGCTTTCATGATTGTGCAAGCTGTGCCCTCAGCTTCCATTCTGTCCTAAGTCATCCTTAGAGTTTTACTTTAGGACTTAAGGTTAGACTCCACTTCCAAGGTCTCAGCATTATAATACAGAACTTTGAGAACAATAAATTTAGGAGTCAGATTTTACCCACGCTCCACCTTGAAACTACACGGAATACAGGCATGCAAAATGAGGAGGTAGCCAAACTACAGGCAAATTGGATGTAGTTAGGAGTGGCAGCCTCACTCCTTTCCTTCTATACAGTGTTAGAGAGCTGCTGTCCTTCTGCAGACAGGGATGACAGTAGGAATGGTAGAAAAAGTGCTGTTATTCACAGTGTGATTGAGACTGTGTCATCTCCATGGCTGCTCTGTGGTATGCATCTGAGCAATGCTGAGGTGACTCAGAGAACAGGAGCAGGATCTGAGCCAATTTATACCAGTTGGATGCCCCTCCATTACCACAAAGAGCACTGACTATCTCTGTCAGAATAAAGCTACGACAATTCTCTATACGGCTATTTTATAGGTCATCCCAAGATTAAAGTCAAGGTCAAGTTTGATTTTAAGGTTAGTGGGCCTGAGCTGAAACTGAAGAAATGGAGAGGGAGAGTTGAGGATTTAAAGATGTGAATCTGTTCTCATTGTCTTAATATTGGGCAAAAGAGATCAACTTTCTATTAGCATCTCTATGAGTCACCAAGCAGGCTACTGAAATAAATGCTATGTGGTTTCATAAATATTATTACAGCTCTTAAATTTAATAAATTTAAGAAATTACTTCGTCAAAACTAACACTTTTAATAATAATGAACTCTTATTGGAACCACGTAAATTAGGAAAAGGGAAGTGTTAATTCTATTTCAGCTACACAGTTTCACCCTCTTGTGCAGCAACTAGGTAAAAAAAAGATAATAAAAAAGGCAAGCATATAAGGGTTCTTGGGATGTTTGCAGACTCCCTGTTCATTCCAGTATGGAAGTACACTGCAAGCCAGGTCAGTAATTATCTGCCATTTTCAGCAATTCAGAAGGCAACGACTTGGCCTGACCTTGAGAGGAGCTGGAAGGGAACATCTTTGTTCATCCAGACGACTCCCCTGGAAACAAAAAGTCACAGACAGTGAATCCTGTATTTTAGCATGTTTGTTTCACTTAACCTCTGTGTCCTCCATGTCCTCAATATGCATATTTTGTCCCTCTATGAAATATTTCATTTTAAGAAAGCTTGGAAGATTGGCATAAAAAGGAGAAGTGAAGCTAGAACTTAGCCAGTCTCCTAATCTGGCATTAAAACTGAAAAGCTACCCTAAACCTTACACCTCATAAAAAGTAGACAACTGGTAGATATTAAAAACAATCTCCCAAACTTATTCTCTTATTTGATTCTCTAATCTCTTCTAGCTACCTTCCTTCCTATCCCAAGCAACAAACAAAAAAAGATGGAAAGACTATGAGGTGGGTTGGAGTAACAGGGCAAAAGGCTACTGGCTGCCTAGTTTCTTCCTGAATCAGGAGCTGCCATCCAGACTTGATTCTCCTTCTTAAGGCTATGGCAAAGTAGCCACTTCAACCACACCTCTGCAGCAGAAGCACACAACAATAGGACATTTTAGTGAGGACAGCCCCAACACAGATTGAGCAGAGGCCTAGACCAGAAGATATGAGGGTCAACAGGCCATAGGCCAAGCGGGCATCACAGACAGAAGAGGCAGAATTTGCATTATCAGATAGGAACATGAGGACCAGGATTTAAAATGTAGGTTTCTCTTACACAGAGTACATGAGTATTCAACCACTGCCACCAAAATCTTGTAACTCTCATACTGGAACATGATGCTGAGACTACGTTTTTATATACCATCAGTGACTGCTTAATGTAGTGGCTAATTAGGGATTCCAGACAGGATAAGCAGCTCTTGACTTTGTTGTGAAAATAAGCAGGATTTGATTTATAATAGCCATGCTTATGCACATATTCTACAGTGGAACTAGCTTGTCAACTAGATTCTGGTAGAAATAGGTAAATCTCAGAGGAGCTCTACAGTGGAGACTTTGGAGGCTCAGGAACAGAAGTTTTGGACAATGCTCCAGCTGTGCAGGGTGCAAAAACTGCTAGCATAGCACCATTAACACTGAGCAACAGCAACCTTACTATCAAGGATTCATATTAATCAGGATGCTCTTTGCAGGAGCAGCAAAAGAAAAAAGGGAAAAAAAGAAAGGAAAATACCCCAACACATATACTTCACATAAAAACAAGGTTTTAGGAAAATGAGAAAGTTTATTAAAAGAACCTAAGAAGGGGTCATAAAAAACTAAACCTTCATGCAATCGTGAGGAGCCAGACCTTGAGTACACAACAAAAGCTTAACAGCTTTAACAAACCCTTAGAAACATCAGAAGTAAACAGTATGGCTCAACTCCAGGGTAAGGGAGACTAGTAGTAGATGCACGAGGTCATTCTTCAGAAGTCTGAGGTTGAGTTCAATCACAAGAAGTAGCTCTAACAACAAATTTTAGTTAGTTAAATACAGAAACATAGTAAAGCAAGCAAACAACAAGCAGCTAACAGAAAACCAAATTACCTTCCTTAGCTATACAAGGAGAAAGAATCTTCACATATTATCTACAGGGTGACACAAGACCAAACTACAAAAGCTGAACTTTGAAACAGTTACACACCTTCCCCAAAAAATTGTTTTCTTTTTGTATTTTCAACAGTGGAGACTAAAATACCAGCTTGGAAATATTCTTCATAGGAAAACTTCAGAAGATCTGTTTTGAATTGTGATGTCACTACACAGCACTGACAAAATGAGCAACCAATTACCAGGATGTATTGAGTTGTGAAATTAAGATGGAACACAGGTTGACAAGTGATCTTTATATTTTGCAGAGGTAGTCAGTAACCATTTTGCATTTGGGGAAGTTGTAAAGGTGAAAAATTCGAGTGCATGAAATCTAAGTGCCAAAGAGTGCTTTGTCGATGTGATCTCAAGTTTCAGTTGTCAACCTACTGAGTTGAGGTTCACAAGGAAGACCACATTCTGAAACAGGGATTTGGGAAAGACAGACAAACAGACAGACTTTCTGTCATGAACAGAAAATCCTGTGCCCTGTCAAAACAGGACTGAGACAGGAGGGACACATAGGTACAAAGCAGCCACAGCCTTCTCCAACAAACTGTGGGAAGTACTGGGAGACACTTGCTGCGCACCGTGAGCTTTCTGCACTTAGAAATAGAGATTGGGAAACTGCAATTTTCTAATATTTCTCTCCCGTTCCTTGGAATTTTTGGCAGATCTGATAACTGCAAGAATTTTCCAGTTTCAAAGGAGGTCCTGGTAGGAGACCAGTATCTCAAAAGGCCTGAGGGAAAACTTCCTGGGCAGCTGTAAAGGAGCTCTGTATCAGCGCCTCTATAGAGTGCAAAGGAATGTACCAGCACATTCCATGACTCTGAACTGTTAAGGAAGCTCCTTGTTGTCTGGAAGCAGAAGATGTAAGTTTAAATCTACCAGCCTCTCCTTTAGAGTGAAGCTTAAGATAAGAATAATGCAGCCCTGAGCTGTACAGTCCAAAGCTTTATTTTAAAGGGTAACCAGAACTTCAGGAAACTTACAGCATAAATTGTTGGACGTCCCACAGCATGGGCAGAACAACTGGCTGATGATCACCATCATTCCTCAAAAGGGAGAGGAATAAACTGAAGCAGTGTCAGCCACCCTTTGAGACATCCTTCTGGTTTGATCCAGTTTGGCTTGCAGCACTGCCTTTAAGGAAAGGTTTTCCCTCACTGTTTCACTGGGTAGCTTACAGGACACAGCATCAATCTGGGAATCTCATATTCACAACGTCTTGTGCAGGGGAAACACCTGGCCTGAGCAGGATGAAAGAATGAATGACAGAAAAGTGTCCCGACCCAGAGTCGGGGTCCAACGTGGCATAACAATGCTATGATAATACACATTTTTAATGGGGGAAGAGCAGTGCCTTGAGAGAACTAGTTCAAAACACACAACTTGGATATGAAAGGGGATCCAGGAAAAAAACATGAAGGTAGCTGTGAGAAAATAAGACTGAAGAATATGCAGAAACTGTAGGAATGCAGAACAGAGTTAGTGAACAAGTGCAGTTAAGTGAAGGATTGGCTATGCAAATATATGAAGACTTGAAGCATCTGAGCTTATTGGATGAAATAAAATTTCCTTGGTTTTCAACTGCTTGTACTGCAAAACAATCTAGGAACAACATATTACTAAGTGTCCTTAACACAGTATTTACTGTGGCTTCACTAGATCTGTAAACACAGAACAAAGTGGCCAGTAGCCCATTTATTTCCAAGACATGATTAATAACATTGAAGAGGAAAAAAAGGGAAAGAAAAAAAAAAGGCAAATTTTTTTCCAGATCTTGGGATTGATTTCGTGTAAAAGGAGAGCACAGCTTTACCTGTTAATTCATCAAACAAAATGTGAAATGGCTACCCTAATTTTCAGTCGAACAATCATACTCCAATCCAATTGTTAAAGTACTCCAAAATCAATTCTATCCTGAGGCTTTTTGTTGTTATTTTATAGAAGAAATGTTCAAGTCTCCTGCTTTGGCTTTTACTCACTTTGATTGCTAATGAAAATCCCAGATTTAGTTTTCAAGAATGATTCAACAAATCTAAAGGATAGTTACAGTCAAATGGAAGGAAAGGGAAAGCAAAACAAACAAGTGAGAATAAAGAATTAGTAAAAATCTAAAAAAAGACAATAAAAAATGTTAGAAAGAAATATTAGGATAATTTTTTCTTTTGGAAAACACTTAACTTTCAAAAAAATCTGTTAAACAGCAGTTATTGATTCTCCTAGTGCAAGTCAGGTGACAAAACAAGCTTAATTAGAAAAAAAACAAATGGTATAACATCTTAACAATGGGCAGTGAAGAAAACATCATAGATGCAAAATTAGGCAGTCTGCATGCCTTGGAAATTCTCATCAGCTCCCTGTCATCCCTCTAACTAAAGGGATGCAAATCCAGTCACAGACTTTTCATTTGGTAAACTGAGAGCTGAGAAACAATGACAACCTTAAGCAACAAGACTTTCATTAAGTGAGACCTGGTAGTGGCTCTTCCTTATCCATATTTCAAAAGGCCTGGGAAGGACTGTCATACCTTTGAACATGTGTTTGAATTGGAGCAGCACTGCATCTCAAGCTTACTTTCCTGCATAGAGTTAAAATGAGCCAGGCACGCTCACAGAGCTTGCTACTCTAAAGCACTGAGAATACATCCCAAACACAGTTTGGATGTCAGTACAGCGGTTCCAAGGTCTGTGTCTGTCTACACACGAATACACAGCAGATACATCTTCAGCCTCTCCCTCACACCACTCCTCCTCCCCAGTATGCCAAATAGTACTTCACCCTCATGACTCCATACTCAGCACTTTGCTGCTACCTTCCACCTCCTCACCTTTATAGTCCACTAAAGTCTAGCATTTTCCTCATATTCATTATTTGATCACTCAAATTCCAGAAAAGAAGTTAATTGGTTTGGATATGTTTAATTCCTGCACATAGGAAAAGGCAGGAGTCATGTGTCATGCTATGTGTTATGTTAGGTCAAGGTTAACCACAGCACTTTAAAGAAGATGCACCACTCAGGGAAAACATTGGTAACTTGCAAGGATGCTCTGAGAACAGATAATATGAAAAATTTAAAGACTTCATTTAAAGACTACATATTTAACACATGTAACACACTATTATATTACTATTTCTTTTTCTGATACAGTAAAAGGTGACAAAAACCCAGCTCTGCCCTATAAGTTTATAATATAATATATGCAGCCAAATGCATGTATTTCTGTGTAAAAATTAAGCCAGAGTCCTTCTTTCTTGCACAAATTAAAGACAGGACCCACAGCAGTTATTTATTAAACTGTCTGACCTTGCTAAATGCAGTCAGTTTAATATCCCATTAATCACCTGTCATTATACCTGCTACCCATGAGAACAGTGTTTCCTAAAGAAGATGCCAGAGATACCCTATTGCAACTTTGATTTTCTCTCAGAATCACACTTCTGCAAAGAACAGACAGAATTATAATAACCTGTGTCTACTGCTTCCATCATGCTGACTGGAAAAATAAACACTGAAAAATGCTTTTGAAATCCCATTGAAGAGTAAGTGGTTTAGCCTGGAAGGCCTAAAAATTCTGCAAGCCTGCATTAAAGGATATTGTGAGTGAAGTGACAAGACAAATCTGATTATTTGTTTGCTACAAAAAATTAGAGATCCCAAATAGAATTACTTCTCCTTACCTGCATTTTTTCAATCATCTCAAACAAGTCTGCAGTCTGTGAAAAGACAACAGAAATAAATAATTTGACTTTTGCATAAGCTAACATTATCTAGGAGCCAAAGCTCCTTCCATGTTTTGGCAAAAAAACTACTTTCTTGCTGAAGACATGATGGAATCGTTATTCCTTAATTGGTAGCATGGACAGAACAACCAGCCAAGTTGTCTTCAGCTTGTGCTGCAAAAGCTTGGCCTGAAATCTGGTCAGTCAGTTATCAGGAATTTCTCTCTTTCAATGGGTCAGACTGACTTGAGACAGTACGGCATAAGAACTGATCAAATTAGCAAGTTTAGAATTCTCACAGAAGGAGGCAACTACATCTGTAAGACATGCATGCCCATGAGCTTGATTTCAGTAATTTCTCCTGCACACATAACTCAAAGCACACACCAGCCCTGAGCTAGAGGAACACAGACTGATTTTACCTTGTTGGGGACAACAGGAGTGAGAGCACATGGAAAGCCTTCAGTGGGAGAGTCTATAATACTACTGAAACTCTGCACCGCCTCCTCAGACCTCCTGCAATAGAGAGATAGAAGATGAAAAAAAAGAAAAAAAGTTAACTCTTAGGAGAATTCAAGATGTCAGTGCTTGCCTGCAGTGTCTCCTTTGCCATCTGCTTACTATTCCTCTCCCCAGGCCATTTCTTGCCTATGAGGAAGCTGTCATTCCCTGTGAGAATCCCTGAGGTGGCTGAACTTCACTTGCCACCTGCAAAACATCCTGGATGTAACAGCAAAAATCTTTTTGCTTCTTGCTTCTACTCTGTCACTGCTCACACAATATTTTCCTCACAACTGTCATGTAAGTGCTGAATGATCTTTTTTTGCCAAGCTCTTCTTCCATCATAGATTTGGAGCAGAATAAAGACGTCTCACGAGAAGTTTTGTGATCAGATCTCACAACAGAACTGTATTAAAAAGGAGGAAAGCTCTGAACCATCACTGAAATCAGAACCTAAAGGACAGCCCCAGTTGCAACAGCCTGCATATTAGTCTCAAAGACAGAAGCATAACAGAGATGGCACTAGAACAGAGACGATAACAACCTGCAGAGAGATGCAGGCACAGCTTTGTTACCACTGCTGGTACAGCCAGCATGGAGATTAGGTGAGCTTTTGTCAGCACATCTGCTATGGAAAATATATTATTACTATGGTCCCTGCTGGAGCAGCAGTGTGTACAAAGAGTGGCAGGACTTCATTTGATTTCATAGAAGAGAAAATAAAAAACAACACAAACAATACACTAGTTTAGAAGACATATATAGCATTGCCCACGGCACTACAGACAGTCTCACTGCCAGCTGCAGCTCTCCTACTGTTACTTAATAAACTTTCCATGACACTCACGGTTTTTACTAGCAGTCACTGCTGGGGTTAAAGTCACGGTGAAGCATAGGTGGGGCTGGGAACAAAGCACAGGTTTACAAGAGACAGGACTCATCCACTTTGTAATGCAATCATGAATATGATTGTTATGTGGTCATAGAATCACAGAAGGTTATGGGTTGGAAGAGACCTTAAAGATCATCTAGTTCCAACCCCTCTGCCAGATCCAACCAGGCCTTGAACACTTCCAGGGATGGGCCATCCACAGCTTCTCTGGGCAACCAGATCCAGTGCCTCACTATCCTCTGAGCAAAAAATTTCTTCCTAACAGGTAACATAAATCTCTTCTCTTTTAGTTTAAAACCATCTCCCCTTGTCCTGTCACTACCTGCCTGGTAAAAAGTCACTGTCGTTTTTAACAAGCCCCTTCTAAGTACTAGAAGGCTTCAATAAGGTCTCCCCAGAACCTTCATTCTTCCATGCTGAACAACCCCTGCTCTCTCTGCCTGTATTTGTAGGAGAGGAGCTCCAGCACACGGATGATCTTTGTGGCCTTCTCTAGACCTACTCTAACAGGTTCACGTGTCTCTTGTGCTGGGGACCCTAGAGCTTGGTGGAGTAGTCCAGGTGGGGTCTCACAAGAGCAAAGTAGGGACAGAAAATCACCTCTCTCAAGCTGCTGGCCACTCCTCTTGTGATGTAGCCCAGGATATGTTTGGCTTTCCGGGCTGTGAGTACACAATGCAGGCTCATGTCCAGCTTTTCCCCCACCAGAACTCCCAAGCCCTTCTCCACTGGGCTGCTCTTAATGAGTTCATCTCCCAGCCTATGCTCATGTCTGGGATTGCCCCAAACCAGGGGCACATTGCACTTAGACTTGTTGAATTTCATGAGATTCTCATGGGACCACTCGTTAAGCTTGCCCAGGCCCCTCTGTGTGGTCCTTTCTTCGGTTGTGTCAACCACACCCCTCAGCTCTGTGTCATCCGCAAACTTGCTGAGGGTGTACTCAGTCCCACTGTCTATGCCATTTATAAAGATATTAAAGATCACCAGTCCCAAGACAGAGCCCTGAGAAACACCACTCGTCACTGGCCATACAATCATCATACGATGCATATAATAATCTTATAATGCTATCAAGAATTGCTGCCCCATAGCTATTAGATGCATGACTGCTACTGCTTCCATGCTAAGAGACTGGCCAGGAAAATCCCTTGCTTTGAAAGCAGTGGCTACATTTCCTCATGTATGGAGGTACAACATACCTCTGTAATATTCAAACTACTCTATCACAAGCTCCATGAATCATAATGCTCACCAGGTCTCTGACAATTCACAATTCATTTTAATGGCCCAATGGCATCATGTACCTTGCATGTAGGCTCACCTACACAAAGCAACACAATGCCTCCACCCCACAATTTTCTCCTGAAAATCAAATGACAGAGATCTCTGTAATGCATCCAGAAATTAATGCCATAAAATATCTGGGAGGGAAGATGTAGGAGTTAGTCTTGACAACCTCAAATAAATATTGAAATAGTTTGATGGGAAATGTATTTTAAATGAATATTAATACTATACTAATACATGCTTTATTTATCAACTTATTCATTTACTTGAAGAATGTTTAGGATGAGCAAAATTTATGTCCAATGCAGTACATGGAAGATTTCCACTGTTTCTTATCTTAAGTTTCTGTTCTGCGTGGCCTAAAAAGGTAAGAGCTTAATTTGATAAATTCTCATTTTCAGAAAGAAGTGTAATAACAGAATCTTTTGTGTAACTGGATGTCCTGGGGCCTTGTTGCATGTTACAGTGCTTTCTTTGGCATGTGGCTGGGTTGAATGCTGACTCATTCAGAGAAGTTAAATACACACCTGCATCATGGAAATCTGGCAGTGACCTACATGAGGTCAGTGTGGCCAGTACTGCCCCTGTCCTCTCACCATGAATTCACCTCAATACTTTGGACTGACCGGAAAACTTTGCATAGAAACTGTTCCTTACCGTTGAATTCTGGGACATTTCTATTGTCCAAATGAGTCCAGTAGATCCCAAAGTCATCAGTCTTACCATACATTTAGAGATGTTCACAATTCTGTAATTATCCCAAATGAGGAATATGTCATGGGCCTTTAAAAATCCAAAAGAATGCCTTAGATTTTATATTATCTTCTATAAAACATCACAAAAAATGGGACTATTATAATTATTGCTTTCAAGTCCATGTTCAACTTCTGGAAGTTTGAACTTCTGGAATGAAAAGCACTATACAAAGAGAACATACTTCTTCTCAAATAAGAACTTCAAACTCTTTGACCACAGAAAAGAAGAACATCATCCTTCTGAAAAAGAAAAGCAATTCTGCAGATTTAGAAAGGAATATTTATGTGCAAATGTATACTTGCTGAAGCTTTATTCTTAGGAAATGGCAACAAGGGGAAGCATAGGGCCTAAAAAATGCTGAAGGCTAAATTGGGATTTTGCAAGTAATAGTAACCAGTGAATTAATTTCAAGTAGGTAGTCAAACTAAATGTAGGTACTGCTGATCCATTGATAAATTCCTCTCAATTCTGAAACGGTGCAAGAAGAGCCTTTGCAGATCTCCAAGCCACTACAACTCTGCTCATGCCTTGTATTCCTGTCTTGCAGCACCTTCTGCTATTCCAGTCATGGGACCCCTCTACCCAGCTTTTAGAATCATTGCTATCTGCTATAGCTGAGCCAGTTCAAAAACAAGCCAATGCAAGTATTTGCTCTAATAAAAAAAATTGGGCAGAATTTCATACATCCTTTCATAAATATTCCAGAGGTAATGGGGATTTGTTGCACTCTAAAAGACAAGTGCCCCAAATCCTCAGATAACTATTTTCCTGAAAGTTCACAGGGAAGCAGGTGTATAGCTGTTGTAAATACTTCTGCTCGTCTGGAAGCCTTCCAATAGGAGAAACACTACAGCATGATTTTCAGCTATCTACGGAACGACACTCAGTATAATAACTGGTGTCCCATCCTGATAAGAGTTTCTTGCAGGGAGACACTAATATGTTTTTTAAATCCCTCACTAGAAGGGACAGGCAATTCAGAAGAACTGAAGGCAATGTGAGACAAGAACATGCCTGAAATGTTCGTAAGGAAAATTCTGGGCATCCACTTCTGTTGAGCTGTTTTACTCCCTTGTTTCTGCCTTAGAGAGATGCATTTGCTTTACCAAATACAATTGTTAGGTATTCGGTGGAGACAGCTGAAAACATGACACGAACAACCCCTACTCTCAGAACACCTGTACAGCTTTGAAATTTGCTTACACACGTTTCCCTAGAACTCAAGAGAAGGAATTACTGAGGCAGAACTAGAAAAAGGAAGCAACCACGATGAATGAGAGGCGGTTTGCTCTCAGCTGGTCACAAACTTCCTGCCCACTGACTTTGACTTCCAGAAAGGAACCTGTCTTCCACCCGCACTCCCTTCTGGCTACTGGGCAGCTCCTGTGGAGGCCACCGCTCCCACTCGTGGGCAGCCTGTGCTCAGGACTTCGTGCACCCACAAAGAGGCGGGCGGGGTATTGGGAGGACCCGGAGAATCCCGGCACCTCTCCCTGCCTTCCAGGCACTGCCCAGCGGGACAGGAGAAAGGAGAACTCCAGAGGGAAATAATCTTGCCATCCAACCCGCACTCCCGCCTCCTGAGAAGTCCCAGTCGGAGAGGTCCCCCACTCCCAGGACGGCAGGAGAAAGCCTGCCGAGCCGCCCTCTTTCCCTGCAGGGAAAGGAGCACCCGCTGCCGCCTCATGGCCCGCCTCCCCCGGCAGGAACGGGGCCGGGAGGGACGGAGGGAGGAGGGAGCGAGGGCCGAGCCCACAGCCAGACCCGGACCTGCCGGGCTGGGCACGGCCATCGCCTTCCCCCTCCGCGGCTCGCCCCCTCCAGCCAACCCGCGAGGGCTCTTGCTGCTGCTCCAGCACTGCGCTCCCAACGCCGGCAGCCGCTGCCCTGCGCCGTCCCCGGGCTGCTCGGGAAAGGCAGGGCCCCAGGCCCCGCGGCCGCCGGCACCGGTCCCGGTACCTACCCTCCGCTGGCTCCGGCAGGGAAGCCGTGCTCCCGGGAAAGCATGCTGGACCGCTCCGCTGAGTCAGCTCCCGGCTTCCCTCCTCGGGAGCCTCCTCTCTCCCGGCCTCGCCATAGAGAAGGGCACAAGCTCCCTCCCGGCCCCCTGCGAAGCCGCGGCTCCCGCCCCCACCCCTCCTCTTCCTCCCCGGCCGGGATTCACGGAATAGACAGAGAAGGGTCCTGCTCGGCCGGGCCCGGCGGGCAGCGGCTCCGGGGAGGACGGAGGGGAGGAGGAGGAGGGATGGAGGAAGAGGAGACAAGGGGGGATGGGGGGATGACTTCTGCCCCTCCTCCGCTGTGGCAGAGCAGTTTCCCGTGGAGCTCCCCGTTGTGGAGCCCATGGATGGGGCACAGCGTGCAGGAGCAGCTGCTGGGACAGCCGAGGCGGGGACGCTGCTCTCCGGGTTGTCCGTGAGGGTAACACAAGCACAGCGTTAGACAGGGACAGCAGAGGGGTCCCTTATTCAACTCTGCAGTAGAACAAGATCACATCTCCAGGCTCTTAGTATGCAATGAGGAAGGTGAGCATTAAAGCAGTTCTCCACACATCCCCATTTCCTTCAAGGGAAGGCTAGGGAGATACTATATCTGCCAGTCCTTGGCATTTGGAGCTGATATACATCAAGTACCACAGAGATTTGGCTCTGCGCCCCTTATGAAATAGTTCACTGATCCAATATGTAAAGGGAAGCTCAAATTTTCAGGAGTCACGAACCCCTTAATTAGATGTATTTGCATTCACTCATCAACAGATTGCCATTCCTGATAAAATAGGGAGCATGAGAACATGGTCTACCATAGCAAGAATATGCATATACCTGTGTTTAAATGAGAACACAGAGTTCTTCTGGACACATTTTTTTCCCTGTGCTACTCAGTTTCATTCCACAGGATGATGTCATGTTTTCTCTTTACATCAAGACCTATAAAAGCAGCAGCTACAACCTTATGCCAAATGTCAGCCTCATGCTGAGTTTGTTCTAACTCACAAAGGGGACATAAGGAAACACAGAACAAGACAGAATTTGCCAGAGCTAGGAAAAGATGCAAAGAGTGCAAACAGTATGCAGACAGACCAGACAGAAAATATGAGAGAGCCAACAGAGATGGAGAAAAAAGAAAAATGCAGAGAGTAAGGAGTTATATCAAAGTTTTAGGTATGAATGCAGCATTTTCATCCTGATGCTTCCTATAAATTCTGCTCATGAAATACCTGGATAGAAATGATTATGTGGAATTCAAGGGTCTGTGGGTGGGCAAAGAGACTGTAAGGAGTAAGGAATCAAGATAGGTGACAACTTTGAATGGAAAAAGAAAGGGTCCACTTGCTGTTTATAGTAACTTGCATGGAGTCCAGGTGACTCAATTTCCTCTTGTCTATCTCTTTTTAATTCCCCAGAAGATCTGATGCTGGAGCATGGGCCAATTCATACATCCTCGCTCCAACCCAAATGCCTCCCAGATGGGCCCAGGACACTGAATAGAGCAGTTGCTCTCTGCACAAGCAGGTCTTACTCATTCACCTGAATCTCTGAGGAGAGATGTGACTGGACCAAGGCAAAGAGCCAAGCTTGCCATTTCTGCTGCCTCTAGGAAGGAGGAAGAGACATTATTTTTTGCTGTTAGAGAGGGCTGCCAGCAGTAACTACTGCCCTCCCCCAATCTCAGGGTCATTATCAGCAGCACTATCAAGCCTGGCCATGGTGAAAGCAATGCATACAGAGATGCTCAGGTCTTCCTGTTCTTCGGCAGCTTGCCACTACAGACAAGAGCCAACTTTGTTCACATACGAAACCAGACAGAGCTCAGCTTTCATTTGACTGTCTCACAGCTTTACCTAGTCTTCTGTGCAACTCCCGCTGTGTACAAAGCCCTCAAAATGCATAAGCAAACCAGAAAACAATTATTAAATACCCTAATTACTGTTCTAATTAGCCTCCTTTAGCAATAGCAATATGAATAAATCACATGTAAGCAAATCACAGGACCCCTTTCTGTTCCTCAACTTATAATCAAGCTAACAATTGTTACTATTTACCCTGCTGATGCAAAAATATCACGCAATATAAACCTTGAGTTGTAATGAGTAGACTCAGCTCCTATTGATATGTGCGTTCTTATGTGACTAATTCAGTGTACTTACAGTCTCAGTTTTTAATCCCTAAATGTGTCCATACTTGCATAGATCATTATGCATTTTGTAGTTATTGTGTGTTTCAGGGACTGGCATACAAGTTTCTGTTCTTTCAGGCATCCTTGTAGGCATGTTAATATATGTATTACAGTAACTGGTGTCTATACTTTTTGCTATGTACTCTCCCTGGTTTTCCTAGCAGATTTTTTCATGTGTTTAATTTCATTAGCATTTTATCTTCCTCACATAGGAAAAGTCTGTATTAGCTGTAACACAGAAACTGGTCCCTGCAATTCTGTTAATTGAGTCATTGTAAGAACATCAGCAGCTCCACGGAAGCTGCGCAGTACCACATAAACACAGCAGTATATCCTTCAAGGGTAAACTCTTCAGGGCAAAACCTGTATTTTTTAAAGTTTTACTTCAGTATTACACAAACTCGTAGCTGCATCCACAGATAGAAACATACATGTTTTCACATCGGCTGTTTCCACAGATCTATGCACACAGCTTCTAAATATAGCACCGGGTGTGCACAGACAGCACCTCCCGTTGCGCACTTGGACTCTTCATTTTATGTCCAGGACTGACAGAATCAGGGTGGGATTCCTTTGAGTCTGGGCAGACCCTGTCTCATGCACCTCCATCCCTTTAGTTTGTTTCATTTCCTACACAGACATCCGCTCTCCCCACCTCCACTCTCCCTTTCTCTCTCTGCAACTGCTTCTCTACACAATGCAGTATAGCATAATGTCTTTTAAAAAGCACACACTTTCCCTGCTGAGGCTGAAACTGCTCCAAACTCTATCCATTACACAACGCCACACAAGCAGCAGAGAAGATCGGGATCAACCCTCCCCCACCTATCTTTGCTCCCGTTCCTTCTAGACGCAAAATATTTTTAATTGGCATTGCAAGCAAGACGAGAATAAAAGCAGCTAAGCTGTTCATCCCCTACCTGAGCAAGGATCTCTCATCCCCAGCTGGTGAGCAGATGGAGACAGGGAACCCAGCTGCTCTCCTTTCCTTGCACTATCAATTATTCACGTAGGTTGCAGTGTCCTCCCTCTCCCTCCCTCCCTTTCTCTTCCGCTGCCCCCACCTGCAGCTGAATGGAGATCGAGCAGGTCGGTGCTGTCATACTTGAAACTAGAGATCATTGTCGATTGAACAGCCAGCCTGTGGAGCAGCTGTGCTCTTAAGCAGAGAAGATTTGCCCTGGCAGAAGGGGACAGACTGGCAGCTCCAGAGGTGGAGGACAGGCAGCTCTGTACATCCACATCCTGCTCCCTGTGCTTCTAATCCCAGACCTGCAGGGATGACCTTTAAAAATGAGCGAGGGTTTTTGTTGGGTTTTTTTTTCCCCTCAAAGAAAAGCACATTTTTCTAGTCTTCTCAAGTATAATGACAGTTATTTGGTGACAGTGAACTGGTTCATGCGAATTCATGTGTATAGATCAGAGTAGGAAGGGAAAGTAGACGACTGGAAAAATCTGAAACATGATTACGTAGTACTGATTTAGTCCCATAGCAAAGGTACTGAGAGAGGATAATTTAAGGAGACAGGATGACATGGTACTTTCTGGGTACTTTCTGTAAATGCTTTTGGGTAATCATGAGTCATGAGACTGACCTGTGGGTTGGAATGAATGTTCAGTTGCAATTTTTGTAGATAATTAAAGGATCCTTATGTAGTACCAGTCTTAGGCAAAGGTAAAATGAGTTTTGGCAGACCTAGGTCAAGGCGTTTAAAGCATTTTGCCTTTGCAGAGGACCACTACCCACAATTGCATGAGTGTTCTAGATCTGCCTCACAGCAAAATTAGGTTCAAGTCCCAGGACAAATTAACTGCTCCATTTTGCACAGAAGTAATTCACCCTGAATCATCCCAGTCCCATCAGTGTGCTGGGGGACCCTCCTGCTGTGTCATCTCAAACATCACAGTAATTTCTTCTGTTAATTCTTCCCATGACCACAGCTGTGGCAGAATCACCACGGAGACAAATAAAAAAACCCACCATACTAGGGTGCTTAAACAGTAGGTCATCATGGCTTTTCTGCCCTATTTAACTTTTCCCATCTTTTGAAAAAAATGTCTGCGGGAATTTTACCAGAAGTAATAACGAGTTTCCTGAAATTACATTAAAAATAAAATACCTAAAAGAAATTGTTGGTATTGCAACCACAACTGAGAGTAAAACTCCTGAAAACCAACAACTCTTTTTAAGAGGGCTCTGTGATTGTTTTTTATTATTTTCTTGTTCTCAAAACTTTATGGATCAAGCTTTGTTAAGCATTTCTCCACAATTCTGCAGACTGGAAATGTTTTATTTTAAATAAAGAAAAAGTCATCACCTTTTTGTTTTCATGTGAGCATTGGAACCACCAGGTTCTATAGATGGAACAACAACAAATTTCCCAAAGATTTTTTTTGTGCAGTTGTTCCAGGTCCAAGAAGTCTAATTGAGTCTGCTGGAGCACTTACAAGATCCTTTTCTTGTGCTGAATCTTTGATGAGGTTCACTTTGAAACCTTTCCCTCCTTTGGATCTTTTTACCCAGTTGATCATTTTAATTAAATTTATAGGAACCTCTTCTCTGAGATAACAGACAAAAAGTCTCTTTGAGATAATTATCAAAGAGATAATTATCAAATTATCAGAACATAATTTAAAGAAAATTATCATATCAACAACCTTGAGACCTTGATACCCTAATTTTGGTAGAAGATAACTGTTCCAGAGGTTACAAAGGGATATTGATATACAGGCACAGACAGACTGTTTAAAGTATGTTTTGTTTCCAGAAAAGTAGACTAAGAACAAAACATGGTAAAACTCAATAAAAGTAAGAAAATCAGCATTGAAAATATTAGAAAAGCAGTCATTTTTGGCTTTTCAGTAAGCAGCAAATATCAATACCTGTGCATCTACCTACAGATATAGAAGCATACATTTACACATTTTTTTTTCTGACTATTAGGCTCATATGGACTAATTGTATGTCTGTTTTGGTATCTTACAGTTTTGTATTATTTGTATTATGTATTACATACAATTAATATACTATATACGTATATACATACGTACAATTTGTATACTATATATGATTTAGTATCATTAGTATTATATACTCAAAATTAGTATTTTTCATAACCTGATCAATAGAATTATAACATCCTGCCATTTATACAAGTTTTTAAATCACCCTTAGATTATAAACTTACTGGGTCTTCCCATATGTCTGTAAAGACTGTAGAAGAAATTGTTTCCATATAAATACTAACACTTCACATTTTCTTGCCACCTCTATTTGAATATCTCACAATACATTGCTGATATTGGTTCCCATTATTACCCCGTTCCACATAAGGATAAACTGGCACAGAGATACTAACCCTCACTATCACCCATGGCCAGAAAAAGGAAACTGGGCTCTGAGTCCATCAATACGGTTGTATAAACATCTTGAGATGCCTGCAAACCATGCTGACACATGAGAGTCCCACTTGGATCAGCCAGTGGATCCGGCTGACATCCTGAATGCCAGTGCTGGTGCAATGAAGGGGACTGGAACAAGTGGCCAGTGATGGAAAACAGATATGGCAGGACTCCTTTGCAAGCAACTGAATTTTAAACTGGGCCAGGGAAGTGCAGTATCAATCTCTCAGCAGAGCCCTTAGGTAACAACTCAGTTTATTTTCAAGCTTTAAGCAAAGTTGCCTGGTAGTAAAACTTAATTATGTGATAAATACTTATCAATTTACCTGGCTGTCAGTACTGTATGAATTGGAGAATTAGGGGGAATTTGAAAGTATAACTTTGGATATTCAGAAACAGGAAAAATTCATTAGTAAGGAAATTATGGGATTACTTGCTAATTTCAGAAATTACTAGAATGGTCACGACTCAGAAAAGATGAAGCACCTCCTCCACAGAAGTGGCGTCTATGTTCATCACTGGGCACAGCAGGACAAGCAACAACGTTCAGGTTGCACCAAGGAAAATTTCAGCTATATTCAAGGAAAATTTTGTTCTTCCTAAGAGGGTGATTCAGTACTGAGAAGTGCCAAGAGAGGCTGAGTAATATAATTGTTGGGGATCTTCAGAAGATGTATATACAAAGCTCTTCCAGCTTTGAATTTGACCATTTTGTGCACAGTAGTTGACCTAAATGAGACCTCTATTCTATGGTTTTATTCACTGTGTGTTAGAAAATCCATGACATGAAATGTTCAAAATCTCAAAGATCATAATTTCAGCACAATATGTAAGAGCTTCAAGTTCTGCAGTGAATCAGATCATAACCAAGTTGAAATTCTTCACCAGTGATTTCCACTCAGAAATAAAGTTCTCTAATCATTCATCAGGTAAAAAATTTCTTGGCATATGTGAAAGTACTCACAAAATCAGAGAGTTTGTAGCATCCAGCAAGTCTTGCCCTGGACATGTATCACATGGCCTCAATGAGAGGATAACTCATGGAGATGGAAAACACGAGATGTGAGGACAGCCTAGCAGAGGAAGGCACTCTAATTAAAGACCATATTTTGCAAACAATACTGCATTATCTATATAATAATCAAGAGAAAGGACTTAGTTTCTAGGCTTTACTGCACCATTAACTTCGTAATTGGCTTTAGCTAATAATTTTAACGAAGGAAAACTCTTTCTACACTCTCAGTAAGCCTAGTCCTTCAAAAGCAGTGTGATATATGAATACACAAAGCCAATTCACATCCATGAATTACATGTGCAATCAAGGCAGAGAAGTGAAAGGATTGCCAGGGTCATGTTAAAGCAGATGGATGGACAGCAGAGATGCAAGGCATTAGACTGAGGAAAGGCTGAAAAGCACAAGGGTAAAGATATGGGCCTTGTCTGGGTTGGATCAGGTTTAACAGTTTGCAGTAAATGTATTCAAACAAGGGGAATAATAGCTGCTTAATCCTAACAAAAGGACAGGAAGCACAGGCAAAGTTTTTTTGTGGCACTGGCTGCTAGAAGATACACAGGATGAGAAAGAAGGGAGGTCAGACCTGGATGCAGTGCAGATGAGGACAACAGAGAAACACCTGGATGAAAAGGAAATCAGACAAGTAAGTTTCTTTTGCAGAATTAGGGATAAAACTGCTCGCAATTTCCTTCTGTCCAGATAATGTGGACCAGCAGGAATTCTTCCGCACAAACATGTCCTGCAATTCTGAAGGGCACAGACGGAGTTAAAGCAGCCTTGCAGCACAAAGGGTGGCGGAGCGGCCCCTGTCAGATCATGTCGACCTGCGGAATCCCCGGGGACAGAACACCCGGGTCCCCTCCTTTGGGAGATGAGAACAGTGCGGCGGCCCCTTTAATACCGGAGCCGGTGCTGATTAGTGTGGACGGCACGATCCACTGCGGAGCGGGAGCGGGAGCGGGAGCGGGAGCGGGAGCAGAAGGGAGCGGGAGCGGGAGCGGGAGCGGGAGCGGGAGCGGGGCGCCCGCAAACAGCCTGCTGTGCCCGGAGCGTGTTAGGGACACTCAACAGGGCTTACACCCCCGGCGCATAAATACGGGCAGAGGGGTCGTGCTGGCAATTTCGTGACACGATCAACACCTGAAATATCATGAAATTATGTGGTTCAGTGAAGCAGTTCTATTTTTTTTTTTTTTTAATTGAAGGAGGATACGAGATAACGCGGGAAAATCTCGGCCCTATTTCCAAGGCACAAAATAAGAGTCAGTCCCCATTCTAAAAGACAGACCTGCAGTGAATGAAAGGATTTGCTTAGAGTCACAGCAAAAGGCTTTGTAGCAACTGGAATTTGATCTGAGATTACACCAGTCAGAAGTCAGTGCCAGTTCCAGGAACAGTCTCCTTGTTACCCCCTTCCTTCCCACTATTTGTCAAAGAAAAGCCTGTGATACAGTGCCTTTCTCCAGTCATGGCAAGGGAAGGACATTGTTACTTACAGGAATCAGGACAGTAAACAAACAACTTGCAGACTGTTTGCAATTAATTACTCAACAGAATTTCATCGGAAAGAACGTAGCAATTATTCCACAGCAACAGGCCACCTGGAAAGCAGTAAAGGTGGTTTATGCGGAGCATTAGGAGACAAAATAATGGATCATTTATTTGTTGATCAATAAGGACACATAGAGAACAAGGAGGGTCCAGTAGTGTAAGCATGAACAACAGCAGAGAACAGCTGAACTTGCTTTGACAAATACTTGGCATATATAACAACTTAAAAAGAATCACTTAATGAGGTTCAGTAAGAAAGTGTCTCCCACTTAGGAGCCATACACTAATCCTAAATAACCCTAGAAGATCTATTAATGAAGAATGTGGGGGACATGTTGCTTCTGTGAATGGTTAAATATGTGTCCTAATGTGTTTGTACAGTACATACCACAGTAGGATACAGTTCCACGTGGCATGTGTGGGCTGTACAGTATAGGTACACATACATTTATCAAATACATATATTTTGTTTATCAGCCATGCAGTAAAACTGGAATCTATGGCTTTAAGTTTACTTGTTACAGAGAAGTGTCCCCCAAACTTTTTGGAGTACTGTGAAACAACGTGTCTCACAAAATAGTGTTTCCACATCAAACTTAAATGACCAAAAAAAAAAAAAAAAAGAAATTCTATGGCCAGTTTGTTAAGCACCTCAATGGCCTGGATAGCACTAAGAGGACAAGCACCACTGGAAAATCAGTCTGCATGGAGCACCTTGGTTAATAAGAATCCAGTAGAATTCCCAGACTGCAGGGAGCTGAACTGCTACAGCAAAAGAAAAAATCCTAGTCAATTGCAGTGAAATTGGCTCACTTACTTCCCTGTGGTAGGGTTGGGGGAGAGAATCAAAAGGGTAAGAGTGAGAAAATACATGGGCTGAGATAAAAGTTAATAGGTAAAGAAGAGTCTGCATACACAAGCAAAGCAAAACAAGGAATTCATTCACCATCTTCCATGGGCAAGCAGGTGTTCAACCCTTCCCAGGACAGCAGGGCTTCATCATGTGTCATGGTTACTTTGAAGAAAATTAACTCTACCACAGCTAAGACCAGCACAGCATGGGTTAAAAAGCATCCAGGCATTTGCAGGAAGCAAGTGGTCTTCTATAAATTGTAGAAATATAGAAATTCTGAAATAAAGCAGGCCAGAAATGTTTTGGTGACATAAAACTGGGAACAGGGAAAATCCAGCAGTCTTTTAACATCAAGTAGAGCTGCACAAACTAAAATGTAATGAAAGGAGGGCAAGATGTTTACTTCCTTCTCAAAGAGTATTAAGAATTGATAAATATATTGATATAACTGATGTAAATACATTTGTGGAATGAAAGGCGGAGCTATAATCAATAGTGGGACTCTACCAAAATGAGAGAAGTTAGATTTGTTAGGCAGTAAATATTTAGTTAGCACTTTGTGCTCAGCTAAATATTTACACTGTTAGCGCTCAACTAACCAGCCCATCTGGCTTGGTGTGAATGTTATGGAGATAACTCGGAAGGGTCAACAGCTAAACCAGAGAGTTTAGGATCAGCAGCAACAACTCTCTCAGCCTAAAGAGTTTTGCACAGGCGTGTCAAAAGTGGGGAATCACCTAACCACATCCTTGTGGTTTAGAATACCAGTACCTCATATATAACACCAAAACAGTAACTTCTTTTCCCTTTGACTCTTTCAAGAGTGTACAATCAGTATTAATCTGGAGAATGTCAGGCTTGATTTTTCACCATTTTGTATATGTTCTTCAAGCTGTTCCACTTACATTGTCTCTTACTGACCTACAACAAAAACCTCTTACTATGGCAATTTCTAGCCAAAACTTCTCCATTTAGAGAGACACAATTTACAAGAAGCCTTGATTTTGTCTTTGTTTTGTTTGGAAACATGTTTACAGCCAAATTCCACACTGCTTGTTTGACCTATCAGTTTCAATACAAGATGTAAGAAAAAATATTCAGCCTCCAAATTAACAAAATATAAAACAGGATCATAAAAACAATCTCTGAAAGAAGCCTTTGCATGGAAATGAACATTTTCTGCCTTCTCCAGCCCCATAATGAAGTGTGTTGACATGGTAGATACTGATGTTGCCAGTTTCATGTATTTGAGGTTCAGAATTTTAGAAATTGTGAGACAGGCTTAACAAAGTTCACCATAGGTGGGCTGCCATAGGAGGACACTTCAGAGCAGGATTGCTAGAGGAAAGCAGCAAGCAGAAGCAAGACGTGCAGAAAGCTGTTGTCCTCAAAATAAGCAAACGCTTGTCAGGGATTTTGCATAAATAAAAATCAGTGTATCATCTGGCCTTTACAGTGCTCATAGGAAATTGAAAATCAGTTCACCTCCATACCCCTCATTCTGCCCTGTCCCCTAATTTGCAAATATAATTTATAAACAGCAGGTGAACATAATGTTGCCAAGGAAGCAGAGGAGTAAATTCTCATCATGGTGGCCCTTTATCTTTTCTTCAGATGGCCAAATGTATATCCCATAGCTGTGCCTGAAGTACAAATTTAGGAAGTCTTGGTGATGCTCAAAGTTGTTGCTGTGTAGCTTGATGAGCAGGAGAATTCGGGTAAAAGGACCACCACCATATATCAAAAACTTGGAAACTTCATCAATATTAATGGAGACCTGGGAACTTTGTCAATATCAATGGCTCTCAAGCAGGTGTAGGCTGGAAACTTGTGTGAGCTCTCAGTGTCACATATTGCCACACATTCAGGTGTGAGAAATAAAGGGTCATATAATGGTGACTCTGATAAAAGGCTCTTATCCCTTTTTTTTAATCAAACAAGAGAAAATTAGGAGGAAGCAGGGAGGAACAGAGGAGGCAGTGGACAATCATATATAGCTCATTAGTACTTCCAATATAGTTAAAGAAATTTCTTGAGCCAAGACTATGATCTCCCATGCACCAAGTGTCAGTGAGAGCTTTTCAAATAGTTAACACCATCTCCTGAATTGCTCTGACATCTTTCATCTGCAAGGGATTTCACAGAACAGTTCTATGAATCAGAGGTTGCCAATAGTCAGTAAACTTAACAACTCTTCAAGAAACAGAGGCACCATCACAAGGATCATCTTCAGCACCAAATATGACTTCAATTCAACACAGATGTCCACAAACTATAACCACTATCCTGAAATTCTCACTTCAACGGCAATCTTCTCATTTTCACAGAAAGACCCTTTGCAACAAGTCAATGCTTCCTCATGAAATAGGTACAATGTAGAACAAGCAGACTTGCACAGTCATCACCATTAATAAATTCTCAAAGTCGTCAGTTCAACCAGTTATACAGTTAATTCCACATATTGAGTTGTCCTGGTTTTTTTGGTGCCTACAGTGAACAAGAAAGCTATCTCTCAGCAACAGAAACCTTGATAATGCAGAGTTCCCCTTCACAAACAATAGGAGTTGCAGTATCACTACAACTGCTGCCTCAGGAGAAAGTGGTGTATTGCTTTCACAGTGATAATTTACAAAGAGCAGGCTGGACTGATGTGATGTGGTGTGGTGCTTTTATGAGACTGTCCCTGCAGCTGATGGCTGACCTTGGAAACAGTCGTTTGCCCCCACAGGAACAAACATCCGAAACATCGTCACAATGACATTCTAGAATGTACCAGAATGACAATCCAGATGCCATACAAACTGCAATACGACCAGGCATGACAATGGCACATACCAGAAGTGCATTAAGATGTGCTCTTGCTAATTTGGCAGTGTCCATTAGGAATGCAAATCCATGCCAGAACTGGACAAAACCTGTCTCTATCACTAAATAAACTGACAGCTCAGACTGAGGAACCCTGCCAAGATAAAAGCTACATTCTTTTCAGGTCATGTGACTATTTGCTTTCATAAAAAAGCATATTTGCTCTTTCACTGACCCCTGTGAATGCCTACTTGCAGGGATGTAACTGAAATATAACACCCATTTTTCCTGAGGCAGAAAAAGGAACCAGATTGAGTTTCCTCTCTCCGAGGTGTGCTGTTTTATGGCACAAGGCTGGAACAAAGTGCAGTGAAAACTAGTGGTAAAATTAGTCTGTAACAAAATGTTGTGTTTGGATGGAAAGTATCTAATGAAGGCAAAAAAAAGGATCCAGTTAGAGATGTAGTTTTCAGGCAAAACCTATCTTTACTAAAACAGATTTTACTAATTTTTCTTTTCTTTCTTGTTTCTTTTCATGCTAAGTTATCTATCTCTGGACTTCCATAGCTAAATTATTCTGTGGCTTTGTCACACTTGCTTTAGGCTATGAACACCTTAGGCTGAGAACAGGCATCAGGGAGCATGTGGGATTTTGTGCTGCATCTGCTACAAAGCACAGCATCCAGGGAGGGACCAGTACCAATAACAGCAGTGTAGTCTTCTTCTCCAAACCACAGCTCATCACTAAAATAGTTAAGTGATTTCTCTGTCTGGCAACACTTTCCCATTCTCCCACCCCACAATTTACTGAAAGAATTCGAAAAAAGTGCAACATTATACAATACGAATGTAGGAGTACCCTATGGAGAGACACTGCAGATCCCACCAGAAACACGAAATGATACCAAATTCCTGCTCAGGGCTCTACATTCTGCAACAGGAACATCAACCTCTTTCTCATCTTCTCACATCTATTGCATTTAGTCCACAGTCGCTGAATTCCAACCAAAGTAGCTGTATTTTACTGCTGGGTGGTAATTCCCAAATATTTCAGGTGTTGTTCCCTAGCAAAACCATCTAATGTTATTGAAAGAAAAAGGATTTCCCCATTTCTTCAACACAGAAATAGGTTATGAGGTTCTTTCTCCTCTCCTGTGGCCATATTGACGCTTCTGGCATGTTTTTTGTGACTGTTAGTATATTAATACAAGAGAAAATAGCACTTTTTTCCTTTTTACTTATTTAAGCCCTGTTAGCAATTCAGAACATATCAGGGAGAGTTCCAGTGTATAACAGGTTTGGCAACATAAGCAGCAAGAATACGTCGCTAGGACCAGGGAGGAAGATAAGGAACAGAAACTCTGCGGCAATTACACATTAACTTTTCTCACTGCATCTCATGTCCTTTGGCTGAAAACTTTCCTGTTTTAGAATGGTGAAATTACGTCTGGAGAAAAGGAATGTTCCATAGTAAAGCTGCTCAGCATACACAGGTCTTATTTTCTCTGCTTTCCAGAGACACCTTGTACAGTCTAGAATGACAGCAAATGATCTTCCTGTGTTCTTTTAACTATTCTCAACTGAGTCCTTAATTTCATCTTGCCACTATTTCTTTCTGCTCATTTGCTCTTTCCACACTATGGAAATTTCCACAATATTTCCATGTGAATTTTTCACCATATTCTAGCAGTAGGATCTTAACTGCCCTCCTTCTTAACATTTAGTCACAGCCATCTCCTCCTCTGTCTGATCCATATTAGGAGCTCTAAAGTAGCAAAAGAGGAGACACCACTGTAGTGTCCCATTTAGTAGCATTACAGTCACCAGGGTGGATTCCTTCAGAGAAGTACATACTGCTAATTTACATCCCACACATAGTAACATCTCAGCAGAAGTATTGCAGTGTGCAGAGATTCTACACAAGTGTAGAAAGTCTTCCAGCAAAAAGTAAATAATTTAGACCAGGTTGGGCTCTATCATTAAACTAAATCAGCTGCAGAAGGTTTTACCAATGCTAATGAAACCTCACAATTTTAAAGTGCTTTCCCTAAGGAGAACTCAGAATAAAAAGATGAGGAAACTTCTAGGCTTCAATTTCTTTTCTTTTTTTTTTTTTCCTTTTTTTTTTCCAGAGAAGAAGCAAAACATGACATAAGTGAATTTAAAAGTCAGTAAGAGGATATAAAACCCCTCATACTTTCGACTGGGTAAACACTTATTACTTCTCTGTTCCTCTCCCAGCAGGAAAAGGAGGTCCTACTTTGTTAATTTTAAATACTTAGGAACTTTAGGTGTGGAGACAGCCCTGAAAACACTTCACATCTTGAATATGACTCCCCACTTTCAGAAAAGAAAATTCTTTAGTTCTGCACAACGTAACTGTCAGACAGATTTTGTGTCTGACTCAATCTCTGTACATTCATGCTTTTCAGGCACCCTTCAGACAGCTGAGGAATTAACAGCAGCAGTAGAAACTCTTCTTGGAATATCAGTCCTTCTGTGACCACATCGCAGCCCTGATCTACAGAGAAAAGCCACTGCAGGTAGAAGAGAGCCATGTCAAAAAAACCCAGCACACACTGACTACACATATGATAACTTTCAACCATTGTCCTGTAAGAACTGGAATAAGCTGGAGGGGAACAGAGATTGCCAGTTCCCAAGAAATGTATGACCGTTCAGCTGTGGCAGGTCAAACACAGTTTCCCAAAGTTACACACATTTTTAAAATATCCATGCACAGGTGTTTTGCTTTCCTTGGGGTTTTGCTTTCTCCTGCCTAAAACATTATACAGACCAGAAACATCAACCAGAGCTCATGACTGCCCCATGATCTCTAGATAAAACGCAGTGATGCAATTTGCTTAGTCACAAAAGTGACTATGCAAAACCTGGGGGACAAAAGGAGAGGCAGACAAGACTGGAAAAGGTGGTTCAGTAACACTTTGTCCCCCGTACTTGCTCAGGTTCTCAGAAATTGCTTCAGGACAAGGTTATGGGGAAGAATAGATGTAGCGATTATGGTGAGATTAATTGTGCCGTGGTGTGCCTGTCACAAGCCCTTGGGAATAAAGCAAGCTTCTCTGCATACCAAGCTGATAAGTGAGCTTACTGTAGGTACTAAGTTAATTAGTAGCAGTCAGGGTAGGAGGTTGAGTAGATAGTGAGATGAAACAGGGGAAAGGTGAAATGCTTCCTAGAGGCTGACAACAAGATACGGGAAGAAACAAAGAAAGAATAAAAAAAAGGAAATCCTTGGTCCTAACTAAAGAAATCTACTGTTAAATGAAGGTCCCCACAACATGACTGAACAACAGAGAACAGAAAGCTTTCTGAAAAAAAAAATCTCTACTGCACATGAAAAGAGAGACAGGATAATGGCAGGGTAAATGTCCTTGTTTACTCTCCCAGATTTCAACAGCTTTTTTAACAAACCCTGCATAGTGATGTCTCTCAGACCTTATCCAAGACCCCTGCATTTTCTGAATCTTTTCATCACCAAAACTTCTTGATGCAGCTCTGTGATCAATTTTTCTTTGTTATGGATCCCCACACACTGTAACCAATGACAGTCTGAACCAGGCTATGGAGGGAACCAAAACAGCAGACAGATAAAAATCTCAGAAGTGCTTCAGAAATGCTAAAATGCCCATGTAGAAGCACTGCCAGAAAACATATTGCAATGGTCAATTCACAGAAATTCATCCTGCTTTGTATCCTTAGACCCACAAAGCAGTACACATCACAAACATGTTTAACTAATGCACTCACAGCTGCATCATAAAGTATTGTTGTTTTATGCGTGCTTGTAAATGAATAAAAATAATTCCTAAAGATTCCGCACAGTCATCCACAAACTGCATGGGTAAAATCTACAGGAGTTACTGAACTCTGAACTTCAACAGAAATAAACTGATGCAATACAAGAACAACTAATGCAGGAGAGACACCTACCATTTCTAGTCTTTTTCATCCTGATATTTCATAACAATGTCTAAAATTATTTTTTTAATGGTGCACCAATCAAAACTATTATACAGATTTTCAGCAAAACCAACATCTTTCTATCTATCCACAAATCAAATACAGCCTTTCCAATCACAGAAGTTGTTTTCCACCAAATAATGAAGAATTTTTTCACCTTTCTGACTTTCTATTAACTTAGCAAAACGATCTAGCCCCAAAGCAGTGCCTACTCCCCCCAGGAGCATGAGCAGAAAAGCAAAGTGCCTCAGCTCCCTCCACACAGCTTAAGTACCTTCTGTAGGAACTTACAAGGGGGATTCAACAATGGTCAGATTGTTGGGGAATTTGGACAGTAGTCAGTGTACATACCAGAGCAGGGAGTTGTCTACAGTCATCAGGATGAGCTGGTAATCCATGATATATCTAACAGGCTTTGCTGAGTAAAAAATGGGTCACAGATTCTACACCTTTCTGTGGGGCTCACTCTATTGAAGAAGGAAGAATTTCCTTCTGCTCCAATTGTTTGGGCCAAGTCAATCAAATGACAGCCAGTACAGCCCTGGAAATTATTCCCACTCTTCCTCTCCTCCACCACTCTGGCTACGAATTCCTATTGCTTCCCTTTAATGGGGAACTAATGGTTAGATTATACTTTAGGGACTAGATTAAGCCCACTAAATTCACTTTGGAAAAATGTAAACACTTTCCCACTAGCTGAGACAGTTGGGCTGGTTCAGCAAGAGATCACCTGAGCACTGAATCACTGCAAGGAGGACAGGAGGAAATGGAGAACAGGCAGGAGGAATCATTTTAATTTCCTTCTCAAATCAGTAGGACGTAAATTTTTTTATCTCTAGGGAATGGTTCTAACAAACACCAGCTACACTGGTTAGAAGGAAGTTGCTATTAGTACTGACACGTGCAGATTTCACTGTGGGTCAGTCATGATGCCTGTGTAAAGAGCCTGTCAAAAGCATTTTCTCAAATCTTCCTTAGCAGTTAAGGTGTTCTCAACACCAGGCAATCCCAAAATGGAAACCATATTTTCCATCTAAATAATAGCCTTACAAAATGACATGCCACACACCAGAATCCTGACTTTCTCCCCTTTATGTGGGTGTTAAGTCTGCCATCTTCGAAAGAATTCTCTTGAAAGCAAAAAATAGATAACAATCAAAGGTAAAGGTCTTTTATCTGCCAGCATCCAGAAAGGCAATTATAAGGAGTAAATATTCAAAACATAGCAACATTGACAAGTCTAGGCTGGAATGGCAGATGATCTGGTCCAACCTCTTACTGAAAGCTGAGCCCTGGACTCAGCTCTGTCTTGAATATTTCCAGCCAAGAGGATTCCTCCACTTCTCTGGGCAAGCTAATATGCTATTTGCTATTTTGCACACATTAAAGACTGTTTTTTCTAATATCTAGAGGCACTTACCCTTTTTCCTGTTGCCTCTTGTCTTACCTCTCTCCTCTCTGTAACTACCTGCTACTATTGAAAAACTGTGAGTAGACACTCACCACCCGCCCAAGCCTTCTCTTCTCTAGACTGTACAAATCCAGCCTCTTAAATTGTCAGAGTTCTCCAACCCTCAAAGCATTCACCAGACCATATCCAATTTTTCAGACCCTACCAAAACTAGGGGAACCAAAACTGTACACAATATTTCAGATGTGTCATAACAAGTGCTGCATAGAATAATCCACCCCTTGATCTGTTAACTACCCTCTTACTGACACAGCCCAGGACACAGTTTGCCTTCATTGCTTCAAGGGCACACTGCTGACTCCTGTTGAGCTTCCCTTTCATCATGTTCACCAAGTTTATTTCAGCAAAGCTGCATACCAGTCAGTCTAGTACAAGCCACCTGTACTGCTGTTTGGGATTATTCTGTCCCTATAGGACTTTACATTTATCTTTGTTAAATCTCATGCAATTCTTGTTGGCCCAAACTTCCAAACGAAATACTATTCATAAACATTTTGCAGTAGGGCATCTTCCTATTACAGACAACTGTGAGCTGCAGCCTGCTCCTGGAGATGATTCATCCTACACTGTTCACAAACTTACAGTGAGGTAAGCACTGATGAGTTCTTCTCTAGGCATTTAAGAGAAATCTCTGGATCAGCAGTTCTGGTCCTTATGGAAGATTCCAACTTCTCAGACATCAACTGGGAATAACAAATTGCATAGATGAGCAGATCTAGGAAATTCCTGGAGTTTGTAGGAGATAACTGCTTGTCACAGATACTCAGTGAGACAACTAAGAAAGATGCCCTCCTAGACTTGCTATTTATGAATAGAGAAGGACTCATGGGAGTGTTGATGCAGCCTCACCCAGAGTGCTGGCAGCAGATCTGGGCCCCACCATTTCAGAGGGGTGTGAATGTCCCGGAATGTATGCAGAGGAGGGCAACAAAGCTGGTGGAAGGGCTGGCAGGTGTGTCCTGTGAGGAGCAGCTGAGGGCTCTGGGTTTGTCCAGTTTGGAAAAAAGGAGGCTGAGGAGCTCTCTTGCAGCTCCCTGAGGAGGGGAAGGGGAGAGGGAGGTGCTGATCCCTTCTCCCTGGGATCCAGTGATAGGACAAGTGGAGATGGTTCAAAGCTGTGTCAGGGGACATTAGGAAGCATTTCTTTACCTGGTTAGTCACTGGAACAGGCTTCCTAGAGAGGTGGTCAATACCTCAAGCCTGTCAGTGTTTAAGAGGCATTTGGACAATGTCCTTAATAACATGCTTTAGCTTCTGGTCAGCCCTGAAGCAGGTGGGGAGTTGGGGTAGGTGTAGGTCCCTCCCAACTGAAATTATTATATTCTGTTCTATTCTATTCTGTTCTATTCCATTCTATTCTATGCTATGCTATGCCATGCTGTGCTATGCTATGCTATTCTACTTTTCAGACACACACTAAAGGTTCAGATAACAGAAATAACTCAGTACCTAATTCAGTTCTGTTGCTTATCATTACTTCTCATTCCCAGATACATCAGGGAGTAAAAAGGTTTTTAACTCAGCCCTCTGTGAAATAATAACCTCTTGCTCCCTTTTCCCCCTTTTTGTTTGTAAAATCAAAGAGGGAATAAAACAACATTTGACAAACAGCCCTCGATCAGAAAAATGTACAAATTTACATTTTACAGTCATAAATAGATTTATGTGTGGGCCATGTGATGTGGGCTGGGCAAGCAGTTGTTCCTGCTTTGTGAGGCAGAGATCAAGATTCCTTTGCTACGCGGGGAAAAACCCAGAACTTCCAGGGCAATTTCTCTCACTGAAGTAAAGCAGACCAGATACCACGCAGGTAAGCACTCCCCCACTGCTCACTCCGCCCTCTTTCCTAATGAGTTTCCTGCTTTTGTGGGACAGACCGAGAAGAGCTGCAAAAGAGTAGAAGGTGTGTGGTCGTCTAGAAATTGCTCTGGATTCAGAACCTGGAAAACGGAGACTCTACTTTCCCACACAAGACTCGTACAATGGGATCTTCCCATCATTTGGTATCTTCCCATATTCACTAGTTTCCGACTTTTATTTTCAAAAGAAATCTTCATTGTTTCCTTACCAAAAAACTCGGAAGGAGGAAGGGAGAGTTTTCAGTGGTGTTCTATTCTCGAGTCAGAACGGGAAGCAGCAGTGCTCATTTTTCCTTGTGATGAAGAGAGAAGTTAAAACATGACTGCTCGTGCCTACCAAAACCTGCTTCTGGTAAGTAGATGCTGAAAAAATGTGTTTCTTTTGCTTATATGCATTTAACTATTTTTGCTGTAATGAGGGGAAAGCACACAATATAACATGGAGCTATATAAAACTGTGTATTTGTTTGAAGATGCATATTCATAAAAATATGCCCATTGTGTCATGCTTTTTTCCTTCAAAGAGGTCTTCACCAAGACAGTGGGATAGATGTAGGTTAGTATAACATGTGGCAAGACAGCTCCTTAATTAAGGTATTCTTGAATACCACAGATCCCAGGTATTCATTACATACTGACTGCACATGGGAACAACTGCTATCTCTTTCACAGAAATGGGGTTTGGAATGGGGGACAGGAAGGGCTCTCATGTCTGAGAACAGAGTGGAAAAAAGCACATCAACAGTGAAATAGGATGAAATTTCCTGAGCATACAGGCAAATACTCAAATAAATGCCTACATTTTACAAAAACACGCATACCCTAGGTATATCCAGAACCTAAAATTACATTACTGCTCTAACGCTACGCTGAAGTTAGATGCTCAGTTTACTGGGGCAGAGAGGCCCATTAAGTAAGGCTGCTTTTCTTCTGGGATCTGAATGAGTATTTGAACGTTGATTATGCAAGGCACAAATGTCCTAGAATTAACCCTTACAAGTTATTCCGTGTCTCCCTTTTGCAGTAACCTCAATTTACATCCCTGTTAAGCCTGACCATTTTAGATATGCCTGGAAATTCATAAGTAATGATGGTCTCTTTATGCATTTTATGTTTTGCAACTGTGTGTCCAGGCATTCCCACTATTCAATATGCACGCACACAGGAAATTCTAGTATGTTTACATTGGCGTGCACAGATTTCCCAGGCTTAGGATGTATGTGCATGTACTCAAGTCTGTATGTTCTTACTGTGGTCACAATACTTATAAATGTGTTTATATGCTCATGCTTCATGTTGAAAAAACTATTCTGTCTTCCACAGATGTCTGTCCCTTTCAGTGTCCATCTGTTCTCAACTGCTTGCTACCACCATCCCTTCTGCCATGTGGTTAGAGACACGCTGGAAGAACATCCGCCAAACCTTGCTGCTGCTGTTCACTGCGGCTCTTCTCATCGGGGTCACCCTTCTGGCCATTTCCTCTAACATCAACCCCGTAGGCTATTTCTTCCTCGGGGTAGGGGGAGTGTGCCTGGTCGGCTATTTGCTGAGTGTGTTTGTCGAGTGTTACCTGAGGAATCAACACCGGCATGACGCAAATGAACTACCTCCAAACAGACAAAGCCAAGCAGGGTAAGCAGCAACCTGGTTACTCCTCTTTAACTCTCTCACCTCACTCATGGCCATTTTACACACTCTTTTGCTGCCCTTCCCCTGAGGCACCAAACAGACTCCATTCCAAAAGACAAAAGTTCTTTTCAGTGCTTTTCCCTCCTTATTGACGTGGAAGTTGCAAATGTCAATGCCACGCATGTCCCGTATCTTTTATAATATGTATTTTCTTCCCCCGGGAACTGATCCACTAAAACTTGCCAATGTTAAACCAATCCGGGCCCATTTTATTTTTCTTTGAGTAATCGAGGCTTGCCAAACAATGAGTCAGACAAGGAAAAAGAAAAAATGCTGAAGCAATACTGAATCTCATTTGGGTTTAACTCTATAAACCTTATCTCCAGAGCAACTGCTTCTTGGCAAACTTTAAGAGAAACCTGTAACAGGGTGTGTTTCCACTCTTAAAGTCCCAATTTGACACTAATAAAACCTCTGATTTTGAGAGGCTCTGAATACCTCACCTTCGTTTTGGCTTCATGTACATTTGCAGGTTCTCTGCATCACCTAATTTAACCCCAGTTTGCCTACGTAATTGAAGAGTTTCACTTTATTTGAAGCCTTGCTTCCTTGTATAATTCAGATAATCATTATCCACATGCATAAATGACTTGATATTCTCAAATAGGGTGTTTATTTTTAGAAAGACTATATAAAAAAAGAAGTCTATATTGGGCCTTGCTTGTTTGGGAGCATACTTGAAGAAAACTACTATCCTTTTATTTTAAAATATGACCTGAAAAGGAGTGTCTCTAACATTTTTTCTTTGCAGATAGTTCTTTTCAACACAGAATTTTTAGTCTTTGTTTAAACTAAATGAAAATACTTAATTTTCTCCAGTTCTTAAAAATGGATGAACATTAAGCTAAAGTATAAAAAATTAGGTCCTGTTTTATTCCATGAGCTAACCAGTAGTTAGCAATTCTTAGTAACAAATTTTAACTGCTAGGAGTCAAGTTAAGCCTAGGACACTGAACTGAACAGTGTGGGTAGCTTCACTTACTCTGGGGAGTGTGGGTAAATGGTCAGATGAGCTATTTTCCATACCAGTAAGAAAGACATTAAGTTGGCTGGACAGGTGAGCTAATCCATGGGCAGAATATCCCATACAGCAATACCACGTGAGATATCCTGTCTCAGTCCCACCCACTTGTTGATTGTAGCATGATCTCTATAGTCCATGATCTGTACTACAAACATAAACTAAGCAGTCAAATGACAAGTGTATCTGTCATTCCTCTCTGGCACAGGGTAAACGCTGCCTACGAAGCGCCCACCTATGAGGAGGTGATGACCATGTCAGCTCCAGCAATATGGACAATTACATCCAACCCAGGCTCCGTGCCCTCGCCTCTGAGCGAGCCTCCCCCCTACAACGTAGTTATTGAATCCTCTGCCCAACAAGAGATTGTGGTGGAGGGTCTGCGGGTGCCAGCACCACCAGACACAAGGCACACCTCTGAGACAGACATGGGCTCCAGGACGCAGCTGCAGCTGGTGCTGCCCCCAAGACTGCAGCGGTTTGTTTCAGACATCCATGAGGAGAAAGACATTGAAGACAGGTTTGAACCACTGGAGCCACTCACTCCACCACCTGCTTATGAGACTGCTATCAGTGATGAGGTCTTTGAAGATGCTCACCAGCCCTCCACATTAGGATTGATTTCACCTTCCATGAATACAGAACCAAACCCTCACCCCAATACAGGATGCTCCTAGAGGGAAGGTAAAAGGGCTGAGATTTTTTTATGCCTGAAACTGTAAACATACGTCTCATCGTTCTTTGAACCAGAGCTGAACTACAGACACAGCTTCTGATGTTACTAAAATCTTTTTGCACAGAATATAAATCAATGCAATACCGCACTGCTTTGCCTTGGCAGATATATTAAACCACTGTGAGGAAAGTTGTGTTATATATGACAACACTCTTAAACTGGAGATACACCTTTATGGGAGAGGAGAAGTAAATCATGAGAAGAGACAAGGTTGCCAAAGGACCTCTGAAGAAGGACTGTAAAATGCAGCCAGAAGAATCTGCCTGGGAAAGGGGAGGAATAGAAACAACATTAAGCAGGTTCTGTCTGTGCATTGCGAACAGCAGTATTGCTGAGTGCTGTGTGGTCATCAGCCACCCTGAAATCACTACAGAGAGAACAAGCCTGTGCTCCCTGAGTTGCTGTTTTACAGCAATGCAAATTTAGGGTCTGAGCTGTTGGTTACTGTCCCTCTGCCACACTTTCTCCACATCCTCAGCTGTGCTACATGGGAGCATGACTGAGGGAAGGGTGGCTGACTGCATCTGGAAGCTGGTACCACCTGATACCTGCCACTTAGGGCTGAAAAGCTGATAGCATGCATCAAATGACTTCTGTTGTTCACAAAGTTCTCATTCCATACAGCCAGTGGTGGACAAGAGGGAGATAAGTTTTCTCCTGTAAGAGAGGTTAGCAATAGGATACATACAAGTAAGCTTCCTCTGCATGGACCATTGGTCTTCATGGCTCTACAACAGGGTGTATGTCTCTGCTGTACTACAGATATACTCTGACAGATGGCCTGTCATCACAGAAAGCACTTGCACAGAAAGGCCAAAGCTCCTCCAGTTCTCTGTGGGCTCTGGAAAGGTCCAGTTTGTCTGCCAAGGCCACAGCTGCAGCGGAGAGCACCTGAGGACAACAGTCCCAAGGCACATGTGGCCTTCATCATGACGGCTCTGGGCTGAAGGCAGGTTCTAGCTCTCACTGATCACTGATGCTGTGCTTTTTTTAATGGGTGAGCTAAACTGATCAGCTCTGCAGTGTCAAAGTGGTCTGCAGTATGCAAAGAGATGCGTTTGCATCTGGTGAATGTCCAAATTAAATAAAAATGGTGGTCCGAATCTCCTGTGAAGGAGAACAGCAGTCATCACAGCCTTGCTCATATGACTGCATCTTTAATTCATATGAGGAACCATCAAACCATAGGCTAGAAGCAAATAAATTATTTCTTATTGATTCTTTATAGTTCAAAGAAAAAAACGACCTTTTATGTTGTTTATAAATAAACAGGACTGTATTAAAAATTCCCGGTGGCATCATTAATTTTTCCTCCCAAAAGAAACACTCCACAAAGCCATGCTTTTGCTTGCATTCTGTTTATTTGATAATCTTGGTTTAGAAAAAAAAGAGGAGTTCAATTTCTGAATCTACAGCTGAATCACTTTATTATCATTATTGATGAAGCAATTATGATACTTCTATCATGGAAGTACTATGAGAGACAAACTTGCTGATAAAGGCAATGTGATTTCTTTAATGCCAATCATTACTTGCATTTCCTTCCTGTATCTGCAAACAGAAAAGAGCAAACCTCACCAAAAGGTGTCACAGGTATGCAACACAGGCATAGAAACTTTGAGTCTTAAACTGGGCAACTCAGGAGCTCTCTGAGTTCGAACTGCCAGGAGTCGGGAAGAAATTCAGGTGAACAGCACAGACTAAAAACTAGCCAAAACAAAGATCAAAAATACCACCAGTTATGATCACTACCATTTTGTCTTCAACATTTTAAGGGTTGTCAAGCCTTTGGACTTGTGTTAAGCTTTAGCTTGCAGAATTCCTGTGCACCAGGGAGCAGCCATCTGAAGCTTTTTGGGACATTTTTTTAAGTTGTATGAGGAGCAGCTGAGGGAGCTGGGGGTGTTTAGCCTGGAGAAGGCTCAGGGGAGCCCTTGTTGCCCTCTACAACTCCCCAAGATTGTAGCCAGATGGGGTTTAGTCTCCCAGGCAATGAGCGACAGGACCAGAGGAATCGGCCTCAAGCTGTTGCCAGGGGAGATTCAGGCTGGACATCAGGAGGAATTTCTTCATAGGAGGGTTGTCAAGCATTGGAATGGGCTGTCCAGGCAGGTGGTGAAGTCACTGTCCCTGGAGGTGTTCAAGGAAAGACTGGACGTGGCACTCAGTGCTATGGTCTAAGTGACATGTTGGTGTTCAGTCACAGGTTGGACTTGGTGATGTCAGAGGTCTTTTCTGTGACTCTGTAATGAGAGCTGTGAATTTGCTTTTGCCATGATGGTCACTTGATTTTCCCTTCATATTTCCCTTCATATTTCTCTGCACATCCCGTGTGCTCCCTTTTCTACCTCCCTTTTAACTCCAGCACGTTATGTTTTCTGATTGCAGCTGATTTCCGCAGAAACCCATGTCAACAGAGGTAAAAAACTAATATTAAAAAAAACTAAACCAAAACAAAAAACCAAGAAAAGCCCAGAGCCGGTACGCTTCCCAGGAAAGCTGCACCCCCGCTCGCGCCCCCTGAGGGGCCGAGCGCGAGCGCGGGCAGGAAGAGGCGGGAAAGCGCTCGCGCGCGGGCGGCGGTCACGTGACGGCGGGAAAGCGCGTCCGGCGGTTTGAATCGCGGGGGCCGCCGGGAAAAGGCGGGACGGGCGCTCTTTCCGCCTGTCGTCAGGCGGCGGCCGCGGCCCGCGGGGTCGCTCCGCTTCCTCCCGGGACGGGGCGCGGGTGGCTCTTTGCCGCGGCGCTCTCCCCTGGTGTCCCCGCGCCTCTCAGGATGCTGGCGGCGTGCGGCATGCAGCGGTGCCACCAGGAAGCGCTCAAGAAGAACCGGGTGATGCTGGCCAAGCAGCTGGTGTTGAATGTGCTGGTGGAGCACATGGTAGAGAAAGACATCATCACCACGGAGATGGTGGAAATGATACAGGTACGCGGGTTGTCGCCTGCGCCGTGAGCTTTATTTCTGGCTGAGCTCGGTGTCGCTCCTTACAGTGGCAGCATGGAAAAAGCTCACCTGTGTGTTACCTGCACATTTCAGTGTGATTCCATTCAGAGGACCTGCAGGGGTTTGGTTGCAGCATGCAGGAGAACTGTAAGGTGCTTTTGTGAAAAGAAAAAGTGCATTTCCTCTAAGATTTCCTGTGCTGTGGTGTGCAGTTGCAGCAGGCTGCGCTTTGTGGATCGGGTGGTACCTTCCAGTCCTTTGTTGTCATTTTGTGTTTATCTTTTTTTTACACACGTCGAAGCAGGACTAGTATCTATTTCCAAAAGAATACTGTGAAAATAAGTAAATTAATATGTTATATGCCAGTTTGTTGTGGCACCTTCCACATAAAGAATTCATGCTTCATACGTGTTTTTGTAAATTGTGTGAAATGCCTGCTGGGGTTCAAGGCTCCCTGTCGAATAACAAATGCAGTTTGTTTGTTGGTGTGTGTTACTTACCTTGTGCAGTGGGTACTATGGAAGAAATCATTGCAAATAGCTTATGATTTCTCGCAGAGGGATGGTAATGCACAGTACACTGTGCAGGATGGACATACAGGCCTTCAAAGAAAGCAGACTGGAAAGGAAGTGGCTGAAGCTGCGTGTCAGGTGCATCTCAGGGCTCAAGTAAGGAACTGAGGGGATTTTTAGCCTCCTGGCAAAGTTCATTGTCCCATAAGAACAGATGCTGAAAAATAGGATTATGAACTGTTTTCTGGGCACGAGTATAGAAAGTGCAAACCTAAGACTGATAAGGTTTTGATAGCTATGAAGTAATAACTTCCTGATTAATTTTGAGTCATTGTCAAAGATAATGTGAACCACTTTGCATACTTTGACTCAGTGTCAAAGATAATATGAGATGCCTCATGGGGCCTGTCAAAGATATCAGTGTTGAATTGCAGGAGTTCCAGGCAGGCTTACCTGAAATAGCTTCAGTCACTAGTGGAAGTGAACAAAGATACAGTGAAACAGTGCAATCCAGAGAATGAGTCAAGGGCTTCTTGTGCTAGTTTGGGCTGGAGTAGTTAATTTCTTCATAGTAGCTGGTTTGGGGCTGTGTTTTGCATTAGTGCTGGAAACGGTGTTGTTAATGTAGAGGTGTTTTAGTTATTGCTGAGCAGTGCTGACCCAGAGCCTAGGCCTTTTCTTCTCACCCCACCCCACCAGCAATGTTGGAGGTGCCTGAAGAATTGGGATGGGACACATCCAAGACAGCTGACCCCAAATGACCCAAGGGATATCCCACTCCGTTTGGTGTCATGGTCAGCATATAAAGCTAGGGAAGAAGAAGGAAGGGGTGAACTCTGAGTGACGGTGCTTGTCTCCCCAAGTCACCGTTGCAGATGATGAGCCCTGCTGTCCTTGGAATGGCTGAACACCTGCCCGCCAGTTGGAAGTACTGGATGAATTCTTTGTTTTGCTTTGTGTGTGTGGCTTTTGCTTTACCTATTAAACCATCTTTATCTCAACTTTTCTCACTGTTGTTCTTTGGATTCTCCCCACCATCCTGCTCAGGGAGGAAGTAACTGAGTGTCTGATGCTCAGCAGCCCACAGGGGTTAAGCAACAGCATTGCTGAGGTGTGGCTGGTTAGTAGGGGTGTTCTTTTGATGGCCTGCAGTTTGTCACTTAAGGGGGAGCAGGGAGAAGGGAAGAAAAGGGGAAAAAATCCTCTTAAACTTAGGGTAATGCCCGACAAAATACTCTTTGGCAAGATGCTTTTGTAGTTAAAAAGTATTAAACTGAGACAAAAGGGAAGAAGACTAAAGGAATCTTCCCCTCCAGATGTAATTGAGTAAAAGGGAATGCAACAATACTTAGTAATGGATTATCAGTAAGGAGAAAGATGTTACGATGGATAAGTCAGGTAAAGAGTAATAGCTTATTGGAAAAATTATACCTAATACAATAAACACACATAACTAAGAGCTTCAATGTGTATAAATAACAGTAGCAGCCTGAGCAAGAGAGCAGAGTGACTTGAAATACTGTTGCAGGGTATTGATCTGGAAATTGCAACAAAAATAGAACTATGGCAGAGGTAGAAGGAAAGCATTCACAGCTGGAACTGCAAAATATGCATTGTACTAGAAGGATAGAAATGAAGGGAACGTTTACTGGATAGGCCAAGTCATAACAGTGCAATGGAGAAAAAGTGAAGTGCATTAAAAAAATCACTTGAGTAGAAAACACTTTGTCTCACCTTTCATTTTCTTGTAGTAGGTCTGTGAATTTTTAATATTCTTCCTGTCTCTGGCAAATGTGAGCGCAGGTCTTAGAAGTGCTGCTAAGCAGCCTGTTACTGAAAATGTGTTGTGACTGTGATTGTCAGGTACCTTAATGGAAACAGGAGGAGCCAAATGCCACTGTCTGATGAAAGAGAATAGATTTTCCTGGATATAATAACTGACTGGTTCTATATATATATCCTCCTGCTCCCCCAATAAGTGAGGAAATCAAGATCTGGATAAATAGTTGTGTTCCAAATCATCTTTTTTTAAAAACACAAGTTACACTGGTCCTGTTGGCTTGATTTAAGCTGAACAAAAGAAGAAAATGGTTCTGTAAATAGAGCACTAAAATAAACTTCTAAGAAAAGTGAAATGAACCTCAGGGAGGTTTAAGCTCAGGGAGGTGAAGCATGACATTTTTTTCCAAGTGTGAGGTGTCAAACCTGTACTGAAACTTTCCCACAGGTAAGATAAAGATGGGAGGGAGAGTGCATTGCAGGAAGAGCCACTGAAGACAAAGGTAGTTGAACTGGATAAGGAGCTCACAAGGAATATGAAGAGTTAAGTAAAGAGTTTATAAGTGCACAACACTGGAGAAGAATCAATAAATAAAAGCCGCTTCCTTTGATGTCTGAAATGTGGCGAGGTGGTAGGATCTGACAGGATTGAATTCGAATTGGGTCATTCAGAAAGATACTAAACTATGTGAGGTTTTTTTCCACTGTATACACTTTCAATAAAGAGTAAAGAAAAAAACTGTATTTACTTTGTAGTGAAAATTGTGTTACAATTATCTAAATGAAGACCCAGAAGAGAGGGGTTTCAAACACAGGGGAAAAATTATGGTGGAAATGAAGTGGGACAGTGGAAACAGCTGTTTTTAAGGCAAGCTCCAAAATCTGTTTGTATAAATGCGTACTTGTTGGAGCAACAGCTGTTCCTCCAGAGCTCTGGGGTGGACTTTCAAAGTTATAGATATGGTAGCAAGAACTTTCTTGCTTTTTAAACAAGTTGAATACTCTGTACTGTGATCAAAAACAGATTGTAGAGATACAGAGATTTAAATACTCTGTTAATCACTAGACAGTAATGAAGGGATCACTGGTTTTGACAAGTGATGTAAATTTGATTGGATGTTTGCCAATTATGTATGTTCTTTCCACAGATTCTGCAGGTGTATTCAGGCTCAATAAGATTAATATGGAATTTTGACAGGAATTCAGAATTTATTTACAACTGGTTCTTGTTATGCAAATTGTCAATTCTATTTGTAAGGGTACAGAAATAAATTAAGGATGTGTTGGAAAATAAAATGAAAGAAGTATGTCTTATGAAAGTTTTATTTCTGAATGTTTGCTGAACATTATTTAGTGTAACCTAAACGTGGTGTTGGAAGAGGAAGTTACATGAGGAGGTACAACCCTTTAAGGGAAGCATTAAGGAGGAAGTCTGCCAAAAGCTGACTGCTGTACATACCAAGTGCAGAATATGAGCATTCTGGAAATTTCTTAACTTTTCAATAAAACTTAGGTTCCAGTTCTTAATGTCAGCTTGTGCTCTTAACTATCATTTATGGCTTAGAGTCATAGACTGTGAAGAAGCTGAATGACCTTTAGCTTCTCTCAAAACAGCTGCAGGAATACTAGAAAGGAAGAAAAATACAATAGATACTTTAGAAATCAAGGCTCAATTTACTTTATTGGTTACAATATAATTCAGAGAGCTTACAGCAAGATACAAATACATGGAGCTGGTTATTTTGAATGGACTAATGGAGCAGTGTTACCAGAAGAAAAGTACCTTCATATTTCTCTGAAGGCACAATTAAGACATTATTATATGTACTTCTAGTCAACAGTATTCTGAAAATTCAGGATCCTGTGGGATTAGGAAAAGGTACTTACACGATTAAGGGGAAGAGGCCATTTATGAAAGAAAGTGATTTGTTTACTATAGCAAATCAAGACCAACTTATAGAAAGAAGTTTGATGAATAGGGAAAAGGACAGGAGAAGACTGAATTCAAGGAACATTGTTGATACAAAAATAAATGCTTCTGGTCAGTCATGAATGAATGTGGGTCTGAAATTTTAAATAGGTTCATAAACATTGGATCAACAAGATTTTGCCATGTGATGGGGCAAAAACTAAACTACTTTTAACACCAATCTTGATACTTTTTGTGAATGAAACCGGAAGGTGTGGCAGAAGAGTTACACACGTACCTCAAGGCTTTTTTTTCCCTGATTTTCCTGTGATTGCTGTATTGTTAGGCCTTGATGCTGTGTAACACATCAACTATTCCCTATCATCCACCACAAGGAGAGATCTCAGATCTAAGTGATAATTAAAAAAATACAGGATGAATTCCAAATAAATAAAATTTTTACTGATACCAAGTGTTATGGTGTGTGATTCTTGGTGTGGTTTAGATTTCACAGGGAAGGGTATTATTGTGTACATTATACATTGTGTTGGCAAATACCTGTTAATATTCTAACAGGACTTCTTGACAGTGTTTTAGAAATACATTAATTTCATTTTTTGATGGTTACTTTTCCACATTTCCTATTATATATTGCTTCATTGGTCTAGTATTAGTCTGTACATGTGAAGTACCATTCTGGAATTGACTGCATATAAGAAGTATTTTAATTAATGTTTTCTGAAGGATCTGACTATCTGCATGAGACTATAAACTACTGGATAGTAGTGAAAGCATGTTTTGGTCTTGGTGTATTGAGTGAGGAGAAATAAATACTATTCCAGTGCTAACTGGAAGTAAAATTTTAGAGAGAATATGGTGCATTACTGTGTGTGGTCATGTATGAATTGTTGGCTTGTTGTGTTGCCATATACATGCTTGAGCAAATAGGAACAGAGGGGTGTGAATGAAATCAGCTAGGAAGAGTATAATAATGGATCTATCACAGCTAACCATAGTGGTGGAATGTTTTTCTTTTTTAAAAAAAAAAAAAAAAAAAAGTTGTTTTGATGGTTCATTGGAAGTAGATTTTGTTTCTTTTCCTCTGGGTTTAGGCCAAGTCTGGGAGTTTTGACCGAAATGTGGAATTCCTCAATTTGCTGCCCAAGAGAGGCCCTAAAGCCTTCTCAGCCTTCTGTGAAGCTCTGCGAGAAACCCAACAGCAGCATCTGGAGGCAATGATCCTGAAGACAATGTCCAACCTGAGCCACGAGATTGCAAGGGTACACAGTTTTTAAAAAAATAAGATGGATGGCTTGCATTTTATAATGGGTTTGGGCACAAAGGGATCTTTATCAAATGGGAAAACCCCAATTTTTTATAAAGGATAAGATGGGGTTTTGTTGCAAGTTGAAACTTCCTGTAGCCTTAGTAAAAGCACAGAGGGAGAAATTTGGGAAGAAGAGAATTTTTATAAATAATCAGAAGGTGGTGGTGGTTGGAAAGGGCCTCTGGAAGTCATCTGTTCTGACTTCCCTGCTCAAGTATTACCTTCAGTAGGCTTCCAGGGCATGTCCAGGTGGTTTCTGTACATCTCCAAGGATGGAGACTCAGCAACCTCCCCCAGTGCTCAGGCACCCTCACAATAAAAGACCATTTCCTGATGATCAGAGGCAGCCTCCTGTGTTTGTGCCTATGACCCCTGGGTCTGTCACTGGGCGCCACTGAGAAGAGCCTAACTGTCCTCTTTGCACCTTCCTCTCAGGTATTCATGCACATTGATAAGTTCCCCTTGAGGGGTGAGGGATCACCTCCCTTCATCTCTTCTGCTGGCATCATTCCTCCTAATGCTGCCCAGGGTACCATTTGCCTTTGTGCCAAGGGTACATTGCTGGCTTCTATTTGACTTGGCACCACAAAGTCCTTTTCTGCCAAGCTGCTTCCCAGCTGGCAGAATATATCCTGTTGCCCCCAGGATATATTGGTGCATGGGATTGATCCTCCCCAGGTGCAAGACTTTGCACTCCTTTTTGTTGAACTGTACAAGGTTTTTGCAGTGCTCTTGCACCCAACATGTTCTTAATGGACATGTCATCAATAATCCAAAAATTGAAAAGAATATATTTTCTCTGAGTGTTTTTGGTTTAATATTCATCAGTTGCCTGAGTAGACTCTTAAGGAAAAAGATACTTTTATTTATTTCTTTTATTATTTTTGTTTTCACCTTTTCACTATGTGTAGTTGTTAGTGTTGTACTAAACGAAGAATTTTGCGAAGATTCCATGTTCTTAGGGCATTGGCAAGGATGGAAACTCTCAACTCTCAAGGATGGAAACCAGTAAACATTTTATACAAAGGAAGGGAGAGCAAATACTTTTGAACAGATGTTCCCTTATTAAAATGTAAAATTGAGTAGACTACCCTTTTTATTTTTTGTTTGGAATTTTGCTTTACTGTACAAACAATGAAATCTTGACTGCAAACAAAAATATAGGAATCACTAGACAAATCAATATTTTTGCAAAACCAAGGAGGATAAGATGACCCCATTGTGAGGACTCTAAACTGAGGATTTGGGGAGTAGTAGAGATGAGCAAAGAAGGGAAGGAGTTTTGCATTGAGAGAAAGTGCTGCTGCTGTCTTGTCATGATGTTTCTTTTGGATGTGAACCATAATATTATATTTCAAACATTTCTGTAGGTATACAAATGCACATATCTTTTCTTCCATGATACCTTCAGGTTTGCACTGTAGAGAAAAAGATACAGCTATTTTATGCTACTCTTTTTCATGGATTTATTGATGTCTTGTAGCTTGAACACAGTCATGAGTCGGATCTTACATATCCTGTCAAGGAGTCCTGTAATTCAAAGAGACCCCGTTGGATTGGTGAGTTGCACGATTTGCTGCCTGGGTGGCTCCTTCCAATTTCTTAATACTCTCTTAATTCAGTTCTAGAAATAAGCTTGCCACCACTTTGCTCATCTCAGGAATACAAACTTGACAGTAAACTGACTACATTATGATCAAAGAAGGTGATTTATAGCATATGGGAAGAGACAACCAAAACAGTTTCTTGTCAGCTTCTTTTATTCTTATGGGACACTTCATTACTTAAAACAGTACATATCAGTAAAATTCTAGTTTTTGCAAAGATTTTCTTTGTTTAAGATTTGTAATAGAATTTCATTGAACTAGAGCTGTGATAAGATACTGATTTTAGGCAGTTCGCCTTAATTTAGACTCCCTTCTGAAAAAAAATTAATGTAAGGCCTTATATGTGTTATGTGGATCCAACTTGATTTTCTGTAGCTTGTCTCGAGTGAAGCAAATCAGCTTTTCATTAATGTGTATTTGTGACTTAGACCAAGGGACTGGTCTAATAAACAGTTGTTGGAATGAATCTCCTTGCTAGTTTTTATGTTGCCTCTGGTAATGCCTGGAGTCTCATATTCCCTAACCACAGATTTACCTATGTGCTGGTTTGTAGGAGCTCTCTCTGGTGTTAAGGAACAAGTGTCTTATTTTTGGAGACATTTTATTTGCGTGCAAAAGTTTTAGGTTGGGTTGTTCTGATTTTTTGAGAGCATATGTTCCTCCAACTAGGAGAGCCATGCCTCAAAAGGCAAAAAAAGGATTTCAGAAGAGATCGTGAATGTCTTTAGCTCAGTTTCTTCAGTACAGAGGAGTGAGTGTTTGTCTGCAAATGGCAAATAGTTGATTATCATTCCCCTCATCTGCTGTTTTCCAGAGGAAAGTGTTCAGAGGCAGATAAGAAGAGAAAAGGGCTTTGCACTTTATGAGAGTTAGAAATGTCTCGTTTGATCACTTATGCATGTGTTCAGCATGGAAGGCCTTTTATGAAAGGAAAGAACTATTCTGTTTGAAATTTTCTAGCAACATTTTGTCAGCCAAACTCTGAAAGTAAGAACATACTGTGCAAAACAACAGAAAGCACAAGGATCTAATATTAGATGATAATTCTGTTTTCATACTCTGTAGAACAAAATTTACTAGGCCTTAGATTAGACTAACCCACATAGAAGCAAAAATAAAAGCTGTCAATTCAAATAAAAAAATAAGTAGAGCATTACAGTACCCTATTTTTCTTCTGTGTTTCATTTTGTGTCAGTAGTCCCTGATCAAACAAAATTTTTAGAGGTATGAAATATGCATAGGAGAATATAGTTCAGAATTTGCAAGTTACTATACTTTAATGCAAAGCTTTGTGTTTGAAGTTTTTTGTTATTATTGATATATTTGGTTTTGCACAGAACCAATGGAACATTCCTTGGATAACGGAGATGGTCCCTCAATTCCTCCAGTGAAGTGTTGCACTCCTGAATTTTATCATGATCATCAGCACTTGGTAAGTTATTGGCCGAGAAGGTCTTAAGATGTGAGAGATGTGAGATGTTTGGATCTATGAGCTGAACACGTGCCACTTAAAATTGCATTGAAACACTTCATTTGGATGCAGATCAGGATTGTGCTATTTGTGTAACTGAAAGGTGTTACCAGTCATGTTCCATTTGATGTGGTTCTCATTTACAAGTGTCAAGAAACCCTGAGCAATTCTGTAACTCTATACAAATCTCTGCCTCTGTTTTTTTGATCAGGGAGAGCTTGGTGAAATGACTTCTGTTCTATTGCTCTCTTTGAGCTGTCAGTATGATTGCCTCAAGTTTATTTGTCTGCATCCTCACCATCTTCTGTGTGATGACACACCCTGTAAATGACTGTAAGATAGTAGAACTGTGTTTTCAACTAGTAGTTGCTTGTTTTAATTGCCAACTACTGGAAAAAGTCCTTAGGCTTAAGAACTAGATCAGGATTCTGTGCTGGGTAGAACAGCCTGAATTTCTAATCTGCTGCAGTGTTTGAAGTTATGTATGTAGTCTAATTACTTTTTGTTTATTCTGTCTGTAAGGCACAGATTGTGGTGAGGTGGGCTTAAGGAAAAATTACTTTGTGTCATGGGGTGAACACTTCATTAGGGTTGCACAATGCGCTAGCAGTTAACACTTCTGTCAGAGGCTCTGTGTATAGCAAAACAGTTTTGTTTCTGTGTTGGTTTTGGGGTTTTTGGGGTTTTTTGTTGTTGTAGGTTTTTTTGGAACTGTCTGTTGGAGTGACATGATTAATAAGCAGTGCCAATGTGAGCTTGACTAGGCTCCTTTTACATCTGTGCCTGGATACACCTTACTTGATATTCCCCTTTGGTATTAAATTTTACTTCCAATTTACAGGAGTGTTAGTAAGTGAATTACTATTGATTTGTTGTTGTTGTTGGAGTGGTAGGGACAGAGAGGGATCTTAATTTGAAGACACCCCTCTTAAATTAGTTCTTTTCCTATTAACCTCTTTTGCCAGTTGCATAATTTAAAAGATCAATGACTGACAGCCCCTTGCTGTTACAATTACACTCACTACTATTTTACATCACTGTCTGCTCCCTACAGCAATTAAGAAATGTTAGCTAAACTTAAAATAGTGCTGTCCGTTGATGGGGATGACATAAATATATAGGGCCCAGCTGGGGTGAGGGTGGGAAATAGAAAAAAGTTAGGAATGCCTAATTCACAGTTTGAAATGGGTAAGCTGTGTTTCTTTTAAAATGAGGAATAAGGCAAGCCAGGCTAACTTATTAATAATAGTATTGTAGGATTGCCAGTTGTGGAGGCTGGCAAGCACAGGCGTATCAAGTTGGTCTGGAATGGTTGCTGTTCTATTCTAACACACTATTATTTCCTTGTGTAGTCTAAATTTACCCATTTGAAATCTTCTTTTCAGGCATACAAGCTGACATCAGAGCCCCGAGGCTTAGCACTTATCCTCAGCAATGTCCGTTTCAGCAGTGAGAAGGACCTGGAATATCGCACAGGGGGAGATGTGGATTGTGCTTCCCTGGAGATGCTTTTCAAGCATCTTGGGTATCGAGTCACTGTTTTTCATGATCAAACTGCACAGGTGAGAGGGTGATCCCGGTACTTCACAGATATGGATGAGAGTTTGTTACATAATTGTTCTAAGAGGTTCCCTTTGGTATGTAGCTAAGGTTTAAAGATATGAATTATCACTTAGGAGCAGAAAATAAGGCTAAATGGGATGATATCTGCTCACATACTGATCAGTGTGAGAAAGCTTGGAATGCTGAGCTCTTCCAATGGAAAGTAGTGTCACAAATGACTACAAGAGGTACTACTCTGGTCTGACTCTAGTGCAAGGGACAAGAATTTTGAGACCACACGTGGCCTGTGTTAAAAGCACAAATGAATAAAGTCTCCAGTTTATCTAGATAGACTTTTCCAGTGTTCTACTCTCTTAAAGTTAGACTTTGCGAGTATTTGATGTAGTCTTTGCAAGTGTGATGTTTTCATGTCCCATCATTGATGAAGTCAATTACCAATTATTTATCAGTCTTCTGCTGTCTGTGCAGTTCAGTTCCACTGTTTCAATCTTTGCTAAAAACAGTGTCTGTGCTTCATTTAGGAAAATTGGTAGTGTTCCATGACTAACTTAATCAAGCCACTATCCCTAGGAATGCAATTGCTGCCTTCTCCAGCATCTTTTATTCTTATTCCTTTTAAATCCCTATAAATCCAAGTCATACAGAACCTGTTAAGGACTGTTTTATTCAAGAACAGAGCTTTTGCAGCATTGATACAAGATTTTTGCACCTGCCACGTTGTCAGAGTTCCTAAAGTTTTCCAGTTTAGATTTTTAATTGACCACTAGTGTCTAAAATGCCTGAAGTTGCAGAGTATGTATCTATTAAGTTGCCTCAATATCCCAGCCAGACTCAAGTGCCAGTGTAAAACCTCCGCAAAATATCACTTGGTTGCATAAAATAACAAGAATATTTTGCCTTCTTTTTTTTTTAATGGAACATGTCTTTTTCATGTAAATTTGATGTTTGTAGGGGTTTTCTTTGTAACAGAAGGGCCATTTGTGTTTTTCCCAGAATATTGATTCACTCTTCCTGTGGAAGTCTGGAAAGCATTGAACTTTTTTTTTTTTTTCCTTGTTCTAGGAGATGCAGAATGCTTTGGAGAGATTCTCCAAGCTGCGAGATCATCGAGATGTGGATTCCTGCATTATAGCTCTGCTTTCCCATGGTGTGGAGGGTGGGGTTTATGGCAGTGATGGCAAGCTACTAGAGGTATATTAGTTGCTGAGTCCTGATCTGTTGTTGTAGGTTATCTCTAGGACAGTAACAATGAAAAGAGGGGGGGAAAGTTTTAAAAAATATTTTAAAAATAAGTTTAAAAAAAGTTAAGTGATGCAAGACTGAGGACTTGCGTTTTTTAAAATAGAAAAAATGGGCTGGAGGGAAAAAAAGGGCAGGGGACTGTCTGTGAGAGGTCTGGAAGATGAAAAATGGCAAGTAGAGGAAATTATCTCTCTCTGTATAAATACTAGGTAGAGTGCATGAACCCAAGCAAGTAGAAACCTGGTGGAGAAGGGATGTGTTTGTCACACACTAATTTGCAGATAAAGGAGAAAATACCAAGACTGGAGAGGTAGTAACCAAAATACATGGGAAGCACGGTGAGACTGGTTTTGGCTTACAAAAAGCTGCATGAAGAAATTTGCCTTCTTTCTTCTCTCAGTTGCAGGAGGCTTTCCGGCTCTTTGATAATGCAAACTGCCCAAATCTCCAGAATAAGCCCAAAATGTTCTTTATTCAGGCGTGCCGGGGAGGTGAGTGCCCGAACAGTAAAAGCCATGTACTTGGCATGCCATTAAGGCTCATTTTGCACACATGCACACCCTCACATTCAACTTGCTGTCAACTCTCCTCTTTGCTTCTCTCAGGTGTAAGTGGGACCCATATTCACCTCCCTCTGCCCTGCTGCTGCCACTGCATCTGTTGCTCTGTAAGTGTCTTTAGCTCTGCATGAGGTGTGTGCATTGACTTGCAGACCCCAGAGCACCTTAGTGACATAAAGCTCTGTCATATCCCACTCATACCTTGAGGCTTCCTTGTGCTGTGCCTGCAGTAGGGGGAGTGGGGCACATGGTGCACAAATTGCAGCACAGCATGGAGCAGTACACTAGCACTGGAGTCTTGCTGAGGTCCCATCTTTCTCTTGATCATCAGTGTGTTGTGTCTCCTGTGGGTGTCTCTTAAGCTGTCAGAGTTAGTTCCAGTTATTTTTGGGGTTTTGTCTTTCTCCTTTAGCCTGTTTTCAGTCTCAAAATAACCTTTCCTTGCACCCTTTTCCTCATACTGTTGTTGAATTCTTACATGTTGTACAGAACTCTGTTCATGATTCTTACAGACTTGTTCTTTTTCTACGCTTTTGTACCTTTCTTTTTTAAATTATGCTACTCCTTTTCCTTCCTTTTGTAACTAAACACATCTGTAACTACTTCTCAGGTCTGCTCATGACCAAATTTTTCCCCCAGGTGTTTGGACACTGTGAAATTGCCGATATTCCAAAGTGAAGCTGTCTTACAGTTTCTTTTTTTCCCTTGTGACAGAGAAATTTTTCTATTTTTTATGCTTTCCCCCCTGCTTTTCCCTTGTTCCTTTCAGCTGTCTGCCTTTCTTTGAGTTTTGGCAAGCTTTATAGTTCGTCCTCTAGTCTCTACTCTTGTTTAATCCCAATGCAGGGAAAAGCCTGAAGTCTACATGAAGTATTTTTGTGATCAGAAATACTTGATCCTTCTAAACATTTGGGAGTACTGTAACATGCATGTTTACAATATGAATTGAGTCTCATTGCTTTCCTTACGTGAGTGAACATTTAGATACTCTTGAGCAAATGTGAATACAAAGACTCAGTGTGGAAATAAGTGTAATAAGTCAGAATTTTCAGCTGACCTTGTTCAGTAATTAGGTTTGTTTGACTGTAATATTACTATAATGAGTCTGTTAAGACTAAGAAGTCAAACTTGGCCTTTGTATTCCCAAAAAAAGTCGCAGCTTAGAAAGACTAGTAAAGCTTGTTATGCATGATGCTTTAGAACTGGGATACTGCAATAGACAGAGGATTGAGATACTTCAAAAACGGAAATGAAAAGCTTTTTCCTTAATTTAAACAAAAAAAACCCCCACCAACCAAAAAACCAAGGCACAGCTCTGCATGGTCTAACCTCTTTTAAAACTTAATAATAGTTGGAGGGGAAAGCCAGTTACAAAGTAATTGAACTGTCAACAAAAATGTGTATCCTTTAAACATCATTTAAAAGACTGTATAAATAGTATTATCAACTTTGAAATAGTAATCAATCTCTCTGTGCCATGCAAGTTAGCTGGAGCTAGTTGAAACAAGATGAGAAATGCATTCTTTCCGAGCCTTATGTAATAGGCCTGCTCTATCTTCTATTAATGACACTTTTAAAAATGTAGATAAAGAAATGTTGGTACAGTCTTAATTTCCAAAGTGCTTTTGTCAGGAGTCTACTAAAGAACTGAAGTAGTCCACCTAGAGTCATGGATCTAAAGCAGTGGCAACAGAAAACAACGGGAAAAGTTTCAGTATGGCATAAAATGAAACTTTGAAGCTGCTTAATATCTGTGTTTAATGTAGTAGATCCAAAAGAGTGAAAAATTGTGCTAAGTAATGACAAATGGGTAGTTAGCAGTTATTTAAATCAATTGGCAAAGCAGCTAATTGTGAGCTTCAATACAATTTAAACAGTCTAGATCAATCTCTGGCAGTGGTTCTATAAATTAGAGGTTAAGTATGCAGAGGGTTAGTGCTTTACACAGTTGAGTTGATTGCAGTGGTGTTTGAAGACATGCACGAGGAAGATGTGTAATTCTGAAGCTTTAATCAAGAAAGTTTTGACTGTATACATAATGGGGTGATGACAGTGTGAATAATAGAGCTTGATGGTAAAATTACCTGAGTCTTATCTGAAATAATGTGCACAGTGAAGAGTACACTAAATTTTTAAGAAGATAGAGAACTGAAAGAATTTGGGAAAATGTGATAAAAGATGTGGGGAAAATGTGGTTAAAAATAAAAATATTTGCATTGCCACCTTAAAGAGATGAGGAATGAACATTATGGAAGTCATAATGAAATTTTGGACTATGGAGCCTTTAATTCCAGGCTGTATCAGACAACCACACCCCTCCCACTTTGATTTTCTTTTTAGAGAAGAACAATGTTGCTGACTTAGAACTGACCACTTTCTGAACATAATTATGAGATGCTACCAGTGCCACTGCCTGTTAAAGCATTAGAAATCCAAATGTATTTCTAAGGCATGAGCGAGCAACAAAAATTGAGAACCATCTTAAGAGGAAGGCTTCTGAAGCGGACACTTAAGCCTCCTAACACTGGACTGATTGTGCTGTTAGAATGTAAGAAGAACAATAGATTCTCATCTTAGAACAACAGAAAACAGAAAGGCAAAATTATATCAAAAACCTGTAAAATGTAATTTTAATTTTCTTGATTGCTGAACTATCAAAGTTACCACCACTAGCAATTAGTCGAGAATATAATGGAAACTCTGCATCATGTAGAAAACCAGTTGAGAAAATCTACACTTGTGTTATACGTACTAATGAATCCTGGAAAGGCCATTAAATGCTCTCCAGGTTATAAACTAATCTCCATGGACTCTAGTTCTCTCTCATGTTTGGGGTCAGGTTATTTTGCATTTTTCTGCTGCATAATTTATGCTTTTAATTGAAACAAGCAGTATTGTAATCAGGTTTTAGAACTGGGTGAGGTACTTGGTCCATGTTTTCTAGGTGTATTGGGCGTAGACTGTAGCAACCAAAATTACAGCTCTTGTTTGAGTTCTGCAGTAAATAGATAGTTAGCATCACAAACTGCACTAGATATTTTTGGATATTTCTAAGGTAGGTACAAGTGGAAAATAAAAACTTCATGGCTAGGCATCAAATCCTCCCATGAATGGTGGAGAACTACCAGAAACTTCACTCCTTTCAAGGTTATCCCATGATCTACACAGGAAGAGGTGGGAGCAGAAGTCAGCATTCAGACCAAGTCAGGTTAGGTTAAGCAGGTGCAGCACTTGTTGGTATCAGCATTAGTTTGTGCAGAAGAACTTTCAGATAAGTCTAAAAAAGCTTAAGAAGCTTAAAGTTAATGCAAAAGCTTTCTGCTTGATGGTAGTTGTGGCATTGCTGACCAGAGCCCAAAACCAAGGAAGTACAGGAATGCTACATCCAGTAATTCAAGATTATTTCTTCTCCCCCTCTCCTTCTCCTTGTTTATTGCCACCACAGATGAGTTGGACCGGGGAGTGGATCAAAGAGATGGCAAAGGATGGTCAGACTCCCCAGGCTGTGAGGAAAGCGATGCGAACAAGGAAGAAAGTCTGAAGCTGCGTCTGCCGACGTGCTCAGATATGATCTGCGGATACGCTTGTCTGAAAGGTACTGGGCCCTAATTGTTTGGGCATAAGGAGGTCTCATGTGTCTGTGTGCCCCAGAAATCTTCATGATAGACACTCTCTCGCCAGGCACTGCGGCCATGCGAAACACCAAGCGTGGGTCCTGGTATGTCGAGGCTCTCACCTCGGTGTTTGCAGAGGACTCCCGACACACTCATGTGGCTGACATGCTGGTGAAGGTAAAGCAGAAGTGCATTTACGCTCCCACTCCTGAGTTTTTGAAGGGCCTTCCATTGCATAAAAATGCTAGGATTAATCTAATGCTATTATTCTTGTCTTGTTTGTAGCAAAATTATTAATTCTTTCTCCATTCACATTCATATATTTATTTATATGCAGTTCCATAGCAGTTTAACCCAAGTAAAGATGCTCTTTCTTTGACTCCTGTTTAATTTGTGCAGTCACAGATGAACTTGCAAGCAGAGTTAATATTGCTTGCCAAGAATTACTTTTCTGCCATAGAAATAGCTTTTTTTCAGGTGAATTCATTCCCTGAACATCCACACTACACAGCTGCAAAAGCACCAGTACTCACATAAGGTAAGGACTGAGAAAATGGAGGAAGAAGGAGTGAAAAAAGTAGTGTGACCACGACAACTTGAGCTGCTGTGGAACTGCACCCTAATTCTTTATCCGTCTTGTAATTAGCAGACTGCTTAATCCATTAAACAGAATAATCTGTGAATACAGAAAGAAATGATGTTTTTCTTCCTTCTGGCTTTTTAATCCTTCCAGTTAATTTATTTAATTTTTTTTTTTAATCTCATATCTAGGTGAATAGGCAAATCAAGCAAAGAGAAGGTTATGCCCCAGGCACAGAATTTCACCGCTGCAAGGAAATGTCAGAATATTGTAGCACACTCTGTCGGGACCTTTACCTGTTTCCTGGCTATCTACCAGGAAAATAACCTTGCCAGCTCTGTTTGAAGAGAGATACTGCCAAGGCTGAACTTTGACTGTGGATATCTGTTTTCATTCTTATGAGCTGTGACATCAGATGTGTAAGCAAGGAATGCCAGTCTAATTCTTCATGTCTTTTTCTAAAATAAACTGGCAACTCTCGTAGTAATCTGATTCAGTTCAGGGTTTAAAATTCTAATATCCTGATTGGCTCTGTGTGTATAGAAATTGATGGAAAGAGGATCAGCATTGGAACTGGAAAGAAGTGGGAACATCGTTTGGAAGGAGACATAAGGACATTTGTAAATGAAGTGAATGTGGAAATGGACTACTAGCAGAATTTTTAAGTTAAGTCTTTCTGAACAGAAGATCAGTCAAACAATGCTACTTATGCTTGTACTTTAAAAATTTTAAATACTTTTGCATGGCTCTTCATACAGGACAGTCGACTCCTGTGCACATTAGAAAAGGGCTCCCTTGTGAAGGAGAATCCTTCTCCTCTTTGAAATGGAAGGTTATTGTTCTCAGTACTCAACACTTCCCATTTTGATCACTTAAGAGTCTATTTTTCTACATTCCTTCTATAGCCAAGTTATCAAGAGAACTACAAGACATCCCAGATTATGGGAAAGCAAAAGCGTATGGAGACCCAGACAAATATGCCTGCATAAACTGCCCCAGAAGTAGTTTTGAATCTAGAAACTCTAGATTAGGTCCCCTTAGTCCCAAGAGTGAGCAACTGCATGGAATATTCCTTCTGAGGAATTTGTTTGCCATAGTACTTACGTGTCACAATAGACATTCAGTCTACCAACTTCTCAGGAGTCTATAAGGTGCACTGTACAATTGAAATCCTGAAACTCTACAGCCTTTTACAAAAGGATCTTTTGTCTTTTTACTTAACAAAAATACTGAGGCAGCTCTTCACAGTCTAAGCATGTTGCTTAGATTATTTATCACTGCATTTTTTTTCCCCTTTTAAAGGAGAGGGAAGAGTTTTACATTATTATCCTGTTCTGTGAGTTTTCTTTCTTAAGTCATGATCATTTAAAAGCATAATCTGTCACTTCTTTTGGAAATTTCCTGCACAGTCTCTTCATGCTGTAATTTGTGTCTTGCTGTGTCCAATTGCAGTTACTTCCATTTGATGTGATGTGGGAGTTGGGCATTGTTCTCTTTTAGTGGTAGAGCCTAAATCCTGAGATACTGGATTACATATGGACTACAGGCTTCTCACTTCAGTCTCAGTCTTCTCCATTTTGTAGCAATAAATTGGCATTGTTCCTGGCTTTTTTTAATGTAAGTATGGCTTTTAAAATATATTTTTCAGGATAGAATTATGAACAGGAAGCACAAAGGGATATGGAGGGAGGCTGGAAAACTAGGCATGTGCTCTTTTTATTTTTCTGCCTAGGAAAATGAAGGCTGTGTTTCCTCCAGCTGACAAAGGTGCGGCATTAACACTTACCTTGCATTTATCCTACACATAATGTGATGAACAGAACAAGAGTAATACTTGCCAATTGGTGCCTTACTCTGAAATTTAATATACCAGTTTAGGGGCTCCTGTACCTCCCTGGAGTATAAACACTGTCTTCCTGAGTGCTCCCTCTATGAAATGGTGCAATATTTTACAGATAGGTTTATTGATGAAGCAGTCCATTTTGATGGATTAAATTTCTGTAGAATTGCATCAAGTTGCATTATCACTGCCACTTTTGTATATCTTTTTGTATACTTGTATTTTACTGCCTTGAGGTGTCAAAATAAAGAATTTTTGTTTGATTAATCTGTGCAATGTCTTCCATTTGGAGAGTTTGAACCCTGTGCAGAAATGGAGGTTCTAAATAAAGAGAATTTTATGTAGTTTCTTGAGATGGCGCATCCCAGAGGCGCTTCTGAACTCTCAGGCAGAAGCCTGCTACTTATGGCTGCAACCACTATGAGCTGCTTGTAAGTTTTGATAACACCTGGGCCAAACAAAGACTGATACATTAATTAAGAGATATGAGGCAGAACCACCAAGTAGGAGGCTGCTGTTGTGCTTCAGTACATGAAATACGTGAATGGGGAAAATGTTGGGCTTGGTGTTCTTGAAGGAAAAGTTGGTGTCAAAATGAAGGGTTCCTGGGGAAAAAAAATAGGGCATTGGAAAGAAGAAGACTGAAAGGAAAGTGAAGATACCAGCTGTCGGAAAGATTCTGGAAGTGGAGGGAGGCCCAGGGCATCAGAGGGCTGCATGGGAATGCATGCCAGGGAATGCTTGGAGGCTTGATGCATAATGCCCAGGACTTGTAACTGGAAGCAGCTGAACACCACAGAACCAACAGAACTTCTGCTCCACCTTCACAAACAAGCCAGGATCTTACTGCTGGGCAGGGAAGCTGAGATCAAATACACCTGGGAGAAAGTCAATGAGTGTGAAATACAAAGGTAGAAACTCTGTTCTTGTTAGTTCTAAAAATAATCCCCAGCATCCAGGTCTGCTAGAGGTTGCCTTTTACCCTGTTTCATCCGTGACACCGCGAAGAGTGTTCCCTGTCTTCCAAGATCTCTTCTTAGTGAAAGAGTAGATTGATTTATTAAAAATACCAATTCTGATACAGGAAATCTAGCACTGGAATTACCAATGTCTACCTGCACAGAAAGTGATTTTAGTAGTCCAGAAGAAAAAGTAAGTAAGATGTTTGTATTTTCATAGGTAAGTTTTGAGCTACTAGCATAGTTTATGGAATTACTTTTAATAGCTGGGATAGCAGGGCAATGTTAATGGGTTCACATTTTGTCTTGAAACCAGAATAAAGTCAAAGGTTTTGTTTGAGATGAGAAGTGAGAACAGTAAATGCAATGTAGACAAGGTATATAAAAAATCTTGAGTTGCATGAGAACTATATTTATTAACAGAAAAATTCAGTAAATAAATACAACTTAAGCTGATTTAGTTTCCCTGTTTGTGGTTGTTGGTAGATAATCAAAGGATTTGATTTTGTAAGATAGTCATTGGTCCCCTTAAGAATTAGGATGTACCAAATGGTATCAAAAGAGAGCTTATGTTTCCAAAACAGCAAAAGGTTTGGCTAAACATCTATAAAACATCTTATAAAATTAAATTTATGCCAATCTGAGACTCCTAACATTCATTGTACCTGTGTTGTATAATTTGTTCTTACCCTTCAGGGTATGAGAATTCTTCACTACATCACAACACTAAATTATTAAGTTAGGAGAAAGAAATGCAAGAAGATACTGTTATGTAATAGATTATGTCATCAGCATATGCATACAGAGAACAGTTTCTTTAAAAGGAAGGGAATGAAATGGAAATCTCCAGAGAAGTTACAATCAACCCTTGTCACAGGATCAGCAGCCTTGGTGAGTCTGTTTCACTAGGAATGAGTGCTATGTCCTACTCAGTGAAATTTGGCCTGCTGTTGCTGATTTTGCCACTTCTCAAAGAATTATTTGTTAAAGTTTAATATTCCTTTGTTTCCATTCATCTGCATTTGGTACTTGTTTATGGTAACTGCTATGTATAACTTGGTCTTCAGACTGTATTTTTGCATAAACTGTTTTTCCTGCATGCACAAATTCTTAAGATGACATCTGTGTAATTTACTACATCTTTCAAGGAGCTTACAGTCACCCTCCGATTTCTCTGCCTTAGAAAAGTAACTGGAATTGCTGTGGTTCAGGCTCATTTTTAAAATATTTTTATTTTCCTTTGGCACTCCTAAAAGTTTTGATTTACAGCTGCAAAATAAGGAGGAACAGTAATGCCTCCCATAGAAACCATGCTTTGGCACAGGTAAGGTTCACACTATTGATAAAATACTTGGATTTGGATTTGTTATGTACAGGTGGTAAAGAAAAACACAAACTTGCTAGCTGTTGGTATTCAGTCACTTATAAAGTGATTTAAAGGGTGGAAGGAAAAGGTCACACTGAGCATAGACTTAAATTTTCTGAATGGATTCACACAGAATTAAACAGTTAAGGAATTTTATAAATTGCCACTGCCTCTTGCAAGTCTGGCTTGGGTGTTCCTCCTGCCCAGCCCAGAAACCTGGGTTCATGCCTTAGCAGCTGCACCCAGGATATGGGCTGGTCCCATCCTAGAGGCTGGAGCAGACACTGCTTCACTCCTGTTGCTAAGACCACAAACCTGGGGTGCCAACAGCCCTGGTGTGACTCCAGTTACTAGTGCCACATCCCCTCACATAGGTCTGACCTGTAGCAGTCAGGGCACCTGTTGAGGTGGTGCAGTGAGCTGTGGCTGCTCCAGCTACTGATGCTGAGACATTTGGTCTTTTGCATGATCTCTGCTCCCCATTGTCTCTCAGTTCTGGGTCTCTGTGTAGTTTTATTTGTGACTTCCCATCTTCTGCATCAAAAAGCTCCTTGACTGGATAACCTTAATAAAGGGGATGCTTCCACCTTTCACATACTCTTACATAACTCATTTTTGTTTAGTGGAAGAAACAGCTTAGGAAATCATGATGTTGCTCTAAGTAACTGCTTTCCTAGATAAAGAATTTTTCTTTTTCCCTCAATGAAAAGCTTTACAGATAGCAGATTTAAAAAAAAAAAAAAGAGCAGTTGTCTGTGAAAAGAACTGTGGCCTATATTATCTGCTCCATTCCCCACAAACTTCTGTGCTTGCTGCCTCAGGGTACAGCAGACAGTAGCTGTGACTCAGCTGAGGACGTAGCTGTTACCACAGCTGCTCAGTGCTCTGTTTCTCAAGGCAGTAACCCACAGTAGCATTCTGATTTTGTCCTTTCTACACTACTGGCTCCTTGTTCTTGTGGCAAAGCAGGACACATAAAAGGGCAGAAGTTAGGTGCTCCCTACTTTGCACTGCTACAGATGTTCCTGGATCTTCAACAGCTCACAAACCCTTCCTGACTGTGCTGTTGAGCAGCTTTAACTGGTTTTAGGTATGAGAAATTTGGTTAAGGCACAAACTGAAGCCCAGGAGGCTCCATGTGAACATCAGGAAACACTTTTTTACCGTAACAGTGCTGGAGAAGGTTGCTCAGAGAGGTTGCAGAATCTCCATCCTTGGAGATACTCAAAAGCCTTCTTGACTTTTGCTTGGACTTGGCCCCAAGCAACTGGCTCTAGGAGACTGGGGCTGAGCAGGGAAATTGGGCCAGATGACTTCCAGAGCTCCCTTCCAGCATCAGCCATTCTGTGATTCTGGATGAAAAAGTTACTGTGTGTTAGTTATCCCAATGGATGAAGGTTCATGAAGGTATGAAGACTGAGGAGGGCTGTTTATTTGTGGTGAGGTAACCAGCAATAATGGGTATGCTTGAAGAAAAATTATGTGTTATGTTAAATATGAGGACAGCATAACAGTAATTCATATGAGGAATAGTCTTCCAAGGCCTGCTGGAACTTGCCCTCTACAGATGCTGATACTTCACAAAGTTGTCGCTGAAACAGGTTGTAGGAATAATCCTCCTCAGGTTGCAGGATGGTTCTCTTATCTCTCATTTTGCTAATTTGTCATTTCCATCCTTTTCTTCCTTAGTCTCTCTTTGCCACCAGAACCCATTCTTTCTGTGGTCCCCCACCCTTTCCAAATGGAGTGAAGAATGTCACTGCCTGAGAGAAGAGGAGGAGGAAACGTTACCTCCTGTTAATTTACTGAGCTGTCCCCTTGCCAGGACAGCAGAGAGAGATTAAAGCAGGGAAGCAGACAGAACAGGAGGGGGCAGGGAGTCTCTGGTTACACTCTCCCTCTCTGTCTTTCCCTCACCAGTAACCTTCTCTCTCAGGGTGCTCTGAGGGATTTTAGCTGAAGCCTTGCGCCTGTTTCATTCCATGATTTTGCTGGGGAGGGCAGACAGGAAGACATTGCCCTGAACAACCCCTACTCCACAGGACGTGGTCTCTGGGGATATGACTGGGGATGCCTCTCCAACGAAAGCGTTTCGATATCAAGAAACTCTGGTGAGTACGGTACCTGCGACCGCACAGAATGTTTCCTACGTGAGAGCCGGCTTCCCTCCTCTGCTTAAGGGGCTGAACGCTTTCTTTGCCTGCAAATGTCCTGTTTGCATTAGACAAACTTTGTGAGAGACCTGCCTGAGCACATGCTCCAATAGTGGCTTCCTTCAAGAGGGAATGTGGCCATATTCAATTTCTCAGTATGAAAATGGGAATCATTCCTAATCGCTATGGGTGAAAAATTTACATCACCAGGTTAAAAAATGCTGGAGTCTGCAGAGCTGCATAGAAATGTAACTGCCAGTTGTGAAAGGGTTTCTCTTTTCCAGACAACCACAGACAAGGCACTGAAACCATTCCCTGCCCTTCATTACCGTCCCCAGGAGATGTGGTTAGGATTCTGCCATAGTGGTGTTTACAGGTGCTGTGAGAGCATGGAACATGTTGCTCTGTGGCATCCTTTGGGAACATCCCAGTGAGGTCTTTCACTGCTTTGTTTTATAAGTATTTGGATGCAGACTTTTGGGCCACTTTCTGCTTTAGCTATTTTAAGGAGTTACTGCCAACTAGGAGGACTAAGATTCATTGCATCTCATGAGTCCTCACGCTTTTCTGGACAAGTGGAGGTAGCAGTTTGTACTGTGCCTAAATAGCCTCCACCTTTGGTCTCTGAAGTGAGAATTAGCATCATACAGTCCAGATTGTCTAAGGAGCAGCATGAATTAAATCCCAGCCTTTAAAAATGAGTAGTGACCTGTTTGTACCTGAGCATGCAAAGATTTGGTAGTAGTGTTTAGAGAGAAATAAGACTCTGTTGGGTCTGAGGAAGAAATGAAATCTCATCTTCTTTGAGCTACTGCAAAGAAAGATGGAGACTTTTTTTACACGTTTCTCTCTGGCATCTCTTGGGCACATCTGAGTAGGGTTTTGCATTGCTTTGTTTTATAGGTATTTGGAGGCTATTGCCACATTTTCTGGTTTCTGTTTCAAGAGCACCCAGTTTAGTAAGGAGAAGGTATGGTTGTCTTTGGGAGCAGTAAGCTGAGGTGAAGAACTGGAGAGTAGCTTTCAGTCAAAAATTTTCTGCTGCTGAGCACAGCTCTTGTGTATGACACAGTGCCTTACAGGTGAATGAAGAACTCTATAATCTTTAGTGTGACCATATAGCCCTCTGTGGCTGAAATCTTGATTTCAAATCCAGACTTACATAATCAATGTAAATATTTTAGTGTTCCATGCCCTGAGCTCAACAGTGTTTTATTAAGAATGCTATTGCTGAAGGAGCCAATCAGTACAGTGGAAAGGCTGGATTAGGATATATTTCATCTCTGTTGGGCTGACTTTCCGCAGTCAAATATAAAAAAGAAGCATCCTCAGTGTCAGGAGTGAGTAGCATCAACACTAGAGCATTGAGACTGAGCCTAATGTGGGACATAAAGGGATTGCCATGACCTGTTTGTACTATAAACAAACAAGTAATGATTGCGTGAGGTACTGAACTGTAAGGAAATACTACAAACCCAAACAAAAGCCGTGGTAAAGAAGAGAGCATGAGACAGTACAAGATGCAGAAATAGCAAGTCTGCTACTTGGATAAAATGGCTATATTTCTTCTGTAACTGTAACAAAATCATGAATGTCTACAATTTTCAGTTTTAAGTTCCTTAGTGAACTAGACTAGTTAGAGTAAATAGACTAATGAGTGTTTTCTTGAATGCTTGTGGGAAGACACAATTAGTACCAGATTTCTTGAGTTCAAAGAGCATGATTTGTATAACTTGAGCTAAAGCAAATCTTTGACAAAATATTTGTCCATTACTAAATAGCTATTTGTGAAAGAAATGCAATGTATTGATTTATATTACTTTATTCATTAATTTATCTCCAATATTTGCCATTGGGAGCTCTTTTAGGCTTCTGGACAGGGCAGGATTTTGTAATAAATTATATTTGTTTGATTCCTCCAGTAGCTGCATAGGTAAATCCAAAATGATTAGTTCTTTATTGAATCCAAGTCACCCTCATCGCTGATAAGCTTCATGATAAGAAGGCAGCCATGCTATGACCTGTTTCATTAGAGATGACTCTAAAGTTAGGAATTCTATGAGAATGACCATATATACTCGAGCCTTTAGGGATCGTAGGCAGAGTTGCAGCTAGTTACTGGAGCAGCGAGTTGCTGAATCTAATCCAGGCATTAGTGCTAAGAAGGCACTAAATCACTAATCTCAACTGAAGATAAATTATTTCTCAAAACAAGCCAAACAAAGAATATTTATAAGGTTTAGGTAGCAAGTGAAAAAGGGACTGTAATTCTGGATGTTGTTGCCTCAAGTGGATACCAGACACTTTCAGGACTTGAGTATCTTAGCAATTTACACCTTAAAATGCTATCTTTAGGAACAGGCTCCTCTCAAGTATCAGCATTACATCTGTTCACTCCATGTACTTAGTCATGTTAGTTGTTTCTTGGTTAGTGAGTGAACAGAAGCAGAGAGCACTTCTGAACTAATGCTGCACACATCAGTTTTCAGACATAAAGCAATCACTGCTCTCTGGGCATGCTGGTCAGTAGTGAAAGAGAGACGGTAGGTCATTGCCTGGCTCCAAGGACTGTAGGAATAACTGCTATTTTCCTCTGATTTAGAAAGTCTATTGCAGTGTCACAATCCACAGACTAAGTCTCTTATGCCTTGGGAGGAGGAGAGATGGTGGACGAGGTAGCTGCTGGTCAGCCTTCAAGGTCCCAAATCACCTACATGAGAGTGCTGATGAGTCAGCTGATGATTTCTTGTCCTTAAATCCTTTCTACAACTGAAGTATCTCTGCTTATTTATATAATATGGCCTCTTCATTAGTTTTTTCTGCTCATGGCTCTCTTTTTTTTTCCCATTCAATAATTACTTGTAGCCATTTCTTTCCTAGGTGTTTATTGACTCCTTCTCATTTAACTCTTTTGCCATTCCCTTGTTATACTCACATACCTTCTACTCACTCTTGACTTCAGCTGGGTCTCCTCAATTTGTTTCTCTGCTGTTCTAGCTCTCAGTATACAAGAGGCCAAGTGTTAGGTTTCACAGCTGTGTTTTTCTCTGTGCCTTCCTCACATCACTGCCATTGGATTCTGTTCTAAAAATATCCGGTGTGACCCTTTCCATGTGCTGTCCCAAGGCAGAGGGGGGATTCTCCACAGCTCCTCTCTCCTATTTTTCTTTTTGAAGATGTTGTCAATCATACAGAAAGTAATATTAGAAGGCAGAAGAGACCTGGGGAACTGAGGTCATGAGAAATATCACTTGCGCAGATTTGTATTGCCCATTCCAAAGCTGGAGAGGACAAAAGATGCAGATGAACACAGGGCCAAGTTGTACATTGCAAGATGTAAGCTGCTGACAATGACAATAAAAAAAAAAAAAGGAATTTTCCTCAGTTCTTCCCTGCATGGGAGAGATGTTCAGAGCTGCCCTACCTGTTTAAAAGATGGGGATATGAATTTTTACTATGTTTTGCTGTGGCAGTAAGCTCCACTGTGAGATGTAGCAGCTTCCTGAGGAAATTTTCTCATTTCCAGTTTGTATTGCTAGCAGGCCTGGTCTCCATAGTTCTATTAATAATTGATGTTTGCCTGCCAGTATTTCAGTTTTGTTGCCATCAAAGCGAAAAACCCAAGAATCACTGAAGGATCTAGAATGGAAGGGAACTGTGGAAGTATCTAGTCCAACACCCTGCTTGGTCCTGAATTTCCCTTGTTTCAAGTCATGGCTGTTGCCTCTTGCATCTTCCTCGTGCCTCTCTGAGGAGAGCCGGGCTCCGTCTTGTCTATACCCTCTGTCTGGGTAATGGCAGACAGCAAACACATGCCCTCAGCCTCTTCTCTGGGGTGAATAAACCCTGCTCCTTCAGCCTGTCCAGGCAAGACTTCCTGAGGTGACACCTGCAGCTCCACATCAGTGCTGACCTAAATGCTTTCCCCATGGAGAAGGTTTGGTTTAACAGTGGCACGTGCAACAGAAATGGCACCAAAGCCTTTTCCTTGCCTTGCTGTTGCCCATGTTGTCCTTGTACTGAATTATGGGTGCAGTTACAGCCCCACAGGAGCAGGTTGCCAGCAAACCATACCCTGGATAGCAGCATCCTCACAGGGGCTGCAAGGGGCCTTTTCTGCTGCTTGCAGAAAAGTACAATTTTTCACCCATTTCCAGCACATTCAGGTGTTGGGCCCTGTTGTGAAGGTGTCCAGAATTACATGTTTTAATATGCTATTTCCAAGCAACCCAAAGTGTCTGGGTACAAAGTGGAGCCCTCACACATCAGACTCCGGCTGGATAGAAGTGGCATTGTCCCTCAGCGCTGCAGTTATCTATTCCTGAGAAAGCTGTCACAACTGTAGCACGGTAGCAGTAAGAACAGACTTCAGTGAGTTTGTCCAGCTACATGTCCCTTATTCATGATGCCATAAAATTTAATCTTTTCCATTAATTGTACAGACCTCCCACCCAAAAAAAATAAAAAAATCCCAAGGGCTGGCAGCATGCCAATTAGTCTAAACATTGCCATTGATCTTGCGCTGTAAAAAGTAAAAAAACTTGTTCATGTGTAAATGCGGGGTATCCCACATTTGTGTGAAACCTAGTAGGGTAGCTGCATGCTTTAAGCTTTTTCTATATGGACAAAGAAAATACATGATTGTTTTGACATTTGGTGTGTGCTACTTTGGCAATATAGCAGATTAAATTATTTCAGGTAAATTTGGGGTAGGGGGCGTATGTGTGGAAAGACCATGCACTGGAATTCCTGACATTAAAAAAAGATAGACCTGTTGCTACTACAACTCTCAACAATGGCAGTAGAGGTGCAACTGCAATACAGAGATTACTGCCCCAGCTGTACAGCAGGTGGCATACAAAGTATGGTAGATGGGAAATAATTCATAAATACAGGAAGGTACAGCAAATAAAAATCCTCAAGGTAAAGTTGACTACTGTTGTGAATCTCCACAAAATCACAGCAGAGAACCTGGGCATGCTGGAGAGAAGCTGTCAGTAACCACTACATAAAAATAAGTTATTTTGTCAAAGTTTACTTTATTAAAGTAGCAGGAAGTTGCTGCTGTCAGTATTGATGGAACAGCTTCAACATACTGGTATGATACAACGATCACTGCTAACTTGTTAATGCAGAGGCAGGACAGAAAAAAGTTTAATAATTTTGGCCACTACCTTATTAGAACCTGCTTACTTTAAGTGTTCATATTTACTATTAAGTGATACAGAACTTCTTGGGGGAAACATTTCATTGCTGTTTCTTTGCACAGGAAGACATACAATGTTTTTGTACTTGTTAATTATACAGTTCTCCACACTGAACATAGAGGCAGCAAAGAGATTCTCCACAAGTTGTGACTGCAATGAGCTCTTCGGTCTTCGGACCTTGATAAGGACATAGACAGGGTTAAAGGATTTGCTCACGTTTTTAAAATTCAACCATTTATCTCTACAACAAATTCCTGCCTCTTGGTGAAGAAATGGATTCCTACTTTTTCTTAAAGGAACCAAGTGGCTGTTGGGATTGACAGTTATCCATTTCCACAGCATATTTGTAAAAGGTTGTGGGTCAGGAATGTTTGCCTGTCATCTATCAGCATGAAGGGTGGAGTCTAAAAGTACATAAAAATACAAACCACCTTTATGTATTCTGCAGTGCTACTGAGAGTGTGACACCAACACCTTTTCAAAGGAAGTCATTACTTGAAGCTCTAAAAACTCTGACAAATTACATGCAGTATGTTGTTTTCTGATTTGGTGCTGTGAGGAGACATTACCTTGTGCACCCCCAAGTTTGTTTCAGACTAAAGTCAGTCCAACTAGTCTTACCTGTGCATAATCTAGCACACACATCCTTTGATTGTGTGTAAACTACTATAGTGACTATGGATGTCTGTACCCTGAGACTTGGAGTTACCCAAGTCTCTGCTGGGACACTGAAGAGAAGAGAATTTGCCTGAAGACCAGCCACAGAAACTGAGAAAGTATTTAACTGTGAGGAGGAACATACTGCTTTTAACAGCTACAGAAAAATAACTATCCATTTTTGAGTAAGTGGTCAGCCTAGGTAGGCTTTGCAGGACCAACCACAGTCCTGCAAGCAGGTTTTGGAATTAGATGATGCTTTCTTCAGACAGTTGTAAGGGCTCATGTTCACAGTCCCTGTAAGCAACCTGTGGGAGCAGTAAGAGCAGGGTACAAGTAATCCAGGAGGTTTCTGGAGTGCCTTGCCAACAAGTTCATAACAAGAGAATCAAGGAGACAGCAAGAGGAGGTGCTCTGCTGGACCTGATACTTACAAAGGAGGAAGGATTGGTTAGGGGTGGGAACATCCAGGACAGCCTCTGGATCTGAGGAGGGAGAAGGGCTCAAAACAAGATCTCAGTCTTTGAGTTCAGGAGAGAAGTCTTTGACTCTTCAGAGACCTTCTTGGAAAAATCCCATGGGAAATGGCCCTGAAGGGAAGAGGGGTCCGAGAGAGCTGGTTGGTGCACAGGAATCATCTCCAAGGAATTGAGCTTGGAGGGAATCTGAGCTTCCCTGTTCATAAAACGTATGGAGCTACTGGACAGAGTTCTGCAAAAGGCCACAAAGATGATGAAAGGACTGGAGCATCACAGGTCTGAGGAAAGGCTGAAAGAGCTGGGATTGTTCAGCAAAGGTTCAGAGGAGCTCTTGTCATTTGATGGAAGACTGGAGATTATGGAACCATTCTCTTCTCAGTGGTGCCCAGTCACAGGACAAATGGAATGGGCACAAATTGAAACATGGGAATTTCTGTCTGAACATAAAGAAAGAGGCTTTTGATGGCTAAGCATGGTCACATGTTTAGCTGGAGTGGTGGTTGCATCCTTGGAGACATGCAAAAGCTGTCTGGACACAGCCTAAGGCAACTTTCTCCTGCTGACACTGCTTGAACATGGTATTGGACAAGACAGCAGGTGTCCCATCCAAAGCTCAAATATTTTGTAATTCTGTAATTAACTAAAGTACTCAGAGGAACAGCAGTGCAAGTTACCTCCTGGTCTACAAGATTATTGTCTTCTAAAAATGAAACAGAATGTATTTTTAATTCCTTGCCTGTAATGAACTCTCTTATCTGCCCTTGTTGTTAAATGACTCACACAAAACTGTCATTTACTTCTATTACAGAAAAGCAAATTAAAACTGTTTGCCTGCATCTAAATTCCAAGGAGTTGTGACTTCAGTAGAACAAGACCATACCTCCTGAGATACAGCCAAATTAACATTCTCAGTTAATTTTCTTCATATTGTTCAATACTTTATTCGTGTCTAGACCTCATTGCCCTTTCCAGCCTGGGAGGTTCAAGTACACTTAACTGTTCCTTATAGAGCAGCTATTCCATAATTTTACCATCATCTGAAACTCTTCCAGTTCTACTATATTCTTTTTGAGACTAGGAGAAGCAGAAAGGCAAATACTACTCAGAGGTACTTGCATATTGTACTTAATTAGGTATTATTTTCCCACTTCTTAACCATAGTTCTAAATAAATGCTAAGGAAAGCCATTATGACCATTTTGTGTAACCCCAAGAGCTTATTCTTCCATAGCAAGAGCTTAAATAGGGAACAATTCTTGTGTCTGCAAAGCTAGAATGTCTGTTCCTCCTTAATCACTTTAGATTTATTGTGACTGTTTCATCTGTAATTTTATTTCTCAATCATCCTGTTAAAGCCCTGCACAATTCTTCAGTCAGTTTGTTTTTATTCCTCTGAATAACTTACTAACAGCCCGTGAGCCCTTATCCAGAGCAGAGAGGTATTTGATATTAATTCTGCTTGGCACCAAGTTTGTTATCAGCGGTAGAAGACATCGTACTGAGGGCAGGCTGCTTTTCGTTCCAATTCCATATAGAAATAGGGCATGTTGGAAACCTCATTTCCGTTAGTTTGAAGTCCATAATGCTCCAGGCTCAAAGGGCAAAAGAACAGCAGGTTCACCTTGGCTTTCCAGGAATGGTAAAGGCAAAAGCAGGATCAAACACATGGCAGCTGTGCAACAGGATAGTGACAGGAGAAACAGTCAGCATGGTGTAGGAACTTTATTCCAGAGGTACAAGGAAATCTTACTCCTGGGAAGATGAAGCAAGGGCTAAGCAAAGTTCTCCTGCCTACACATGTGTTTTAATGCTGCGTGTGTGCGTGTAAATTGTGGCTGACGTGATCTATTGACGGCCACACGAACAGCTTCGTTGCTTGAATGCTGCTTCCCTGACCTGCGGTGAACTTGCTCTGAGCATGACTCTGAGCAGTTAACCGCATGAAGACATGAATGTTTCCCTCAGTTTACCTTTCACAATGCTCAGGACAGACATCTCAGAGCTGGTGCAGGGAAGGGAATATGACCATCATTTCTTTATGCCACTCACAGTTTTGAGACAGCTGTGACATTTCAGGCCAATGCTGAAAAATCTTGAATTTCTGTGAGTTCTCTCTGCTTTAACCCAACTATATTTCAAAAGCAGTATCAACTACTCTTATGCCATGACCCCAGAAAAAATATTTTCTTTTTTTTGTGTAACTGCCTCATACTAAAGATTAAAGACCAGACTTGACAGTTTGTCTGGAAATGTAGAACAAGGGAGACTGAGAAGGTCAGGGTCTGATGCATCACTGGCTTTTGATTAGGCAAGTGCACAGTGTGACAGGCAACCTTTTCTGTGCAGAACTCAGGTACAGCGTCTTGTTCTATCCTGACTAGTAGCCCCTCACTGCAAGCCGTCAGGAGACAGAATATCGACAAGAAGTAGTCCCTCCATATGGGACCTCTCACTCCTCATTAGGTCTAGCCCTGAGCTGCTGTGTGTCACCTTTATTCTCTACTTTTACTGTTCCATCAGTGTGGGAAACAGCTTGAATGCTCCGTAGCAAATAGATAGTGTAATAATAGTGTGATGGATTAACAGAATATGCTAAGATAGTGTGGCACACCCTTTCCAAATCCTTCCACAAAGATTTCTTGCTCTTTCAGAACCTCTAGTGGTTTCTACTGACCTGGCGTCAGAATGCAGATATTAAAGATGTTAATGCACTTCTAAGCAAATCTGAGTGCTCAGCAGCTGATTCAGTGCAATGATCACGTTCCCTAGCATACAAGAGGTCAAGAGAGGACAGGATTGTAATGATCAGTGCAGCAAAACTCAATATAAAATTGTATAGACAAACATGTCTCTCCAAGTGGTCCTACCACAAAGTACAGTTAGATTGGTGAAGATCTCCTGCAGGAAGACAATGGAAAACCCCCTTGCCCAAAGCAAGGAGAATACCCTGTCCCTACAGAGACCTTACCTCCATCCCATGGGATTTAATGATGGCATTTTGAGCGGTTTTATTTGGAGGGAGAGGGAAGGGAGCTGAGGAACCTATTGGCTGACAGTGGCGGTGCCACTGGTACCAGCTGTGCTTTCTACCAGCAAGTTCTGTAGCCAGAGCTGTGGTCCCCATGGTATAGAGATGCACCACAGCAACACCCTCTGCATCCCTTTCCTCCTTGATGAAGATGAGGTTGTAAGCTGCCATGGCAAGGGTCAGCTTTATCTTGTTCCCAGAGCAATGAGTCTTTGGCAAGTGGCAAGCTTGTCCTTCAGCATGGTGGGTCTGAGGAGCCTGCCCACGTGTGTGAGCTCATGGTCCTCATAGTGCCTTAAAACCAGTGGTCTGGGGCATTTCTGTCCATCTTCTCCTAAGTAAATGTCCCCAGCCCAACCTGTGCACCAGCAACTCTCCCTGATGCAAGAAAAAGCAGCAGAGGGAGCAGGATTTGAAACATTTCACGAGGTCTGTCTCTGCTCTTTTTTTGTTTACTAATTCCTATCAAAATATGCAATAGACCTAATGTGGAATAGAATCCAGCTCTGATACAGACAGGAAAAAGCTGATATATACCCCAGACCAAGGGCAGTGCTTGGAAAAGATACCACGAGTACTCTTAAGGACTGTTGCTGGTTCTGAATACCTAATAATGCAAGAGCAGGACTGTGAGCAGTGCTCTTGAGCAGACATAACATCCAAAAATCTGTAATTTCTCTGAGTTTAGCAGCTCATAGAACGAATTTCAGTTCTCAACTTAAGTGGAAGTCTGAAAAGTTTCAACCATTTTTTACCTGCACCTTCTTTTTCACTAGCCCATTATCTCTCCACCATTCCTATCCTTGATCAATAGTTTCCAGCGTTGACCTACAGCCCTTTCCTGAGCTCCAGTTCCAGGTTTAAATGTTATTAGATGGCATGGACATTAAATGCCAGCTCTGGGACACAGTGCCATTTATGGGGAATTTCCTGCACTTTCTTCTGCTGATTTAGCTTGTCCTGGGCTTGACTTATAAGGCTACCTGTGTCTCTGACATCTGGAGATTGTTTCCCCTCATGGTCCTGTGTTACTTCTTGCACCTTTTTTCCCCTTGTGACAATCAAAACTGGCTCTTGCTGGTAGGTGTGCAGCAGCTCTAGTTTAATACGTTTGACAGAGAAAAGTCTTCCTGCAGCCTTCATGCCAAAGAGTGGCCCAGTACTTCAACCTAGATGCGCATGTTTGATTAAGCTCTTCTTCCCTTCCCCCAGCACTTTCCTGCAAGTCAAAGCAAGGGGCTGATAGAAGAGGGAGGGTGTCCAGTGAATGTCATGCTGACTCTCACTATCATCCCTGTATCCGCAGCTAGTGATAACAGCAAAGGTTATTGCCGCAGGGGGATTTCTTTGCCCTCATTTGTGATGGATTTATTATCCAGGCTGCCAAGAGAAATACCATCTTCCCTCTGTTTACCTTAGTCTTCATCTCATATTACCACCAGGGATTGTTTTATGAAAAAGAGGCAAGACCCCTGCTGTGCTGGAGGGTTAGGTGTTTTTGTATGGGTATCTGAATTTAGATGGGGGAGGAGAAGGAAAACAGGAAGCTTACTCAAAACTTTGCAGGATTACTAGTATAACTGTCCTAGTAAATAAGGTATATAAAAAATCTTCAGTGGTAGTGATAACACATCTGTGCTACAACCCTTCTATTGACATCCTGTATCTCGGTTATCTGAGACAGGACAGGACAAAGGAGTACTGCCAACAGCTACTGCTTGCCAACCATGGAGTTTGTGCAAGTAGTTCATAGCATTTGTTCTAATCATGGCAAAAGCCTGAGATGTAAGGAAGACCCAAGTGTTGCTGAGAAAAGGTTTATGGTGGGTTGTATCTCTCCTGCAATCAGAAAAGACAGTGCCTTTCCTCATTTCTAGGTGTGTTCCTGATTCCTTCTCTGCTGACATTCACGTGGCAATGAATCAGCTGGAATGGAGAGCTGAGCCGGCTGAAAATTAATTCTTTTCCTTGCATCAAGCCTCCCGATCACTAGTTTCAGTACAAAAAACATTAGGACTGTCCTTTTCTACCAGTTTGCTCCTCAAGTGCCCTAAATTAGGTAATGTGATCACTCTCTCATAGAGATGTATAGAACATAGAGCTTCAAAGAAATTACTTTTCAGGCATTTGAAAGCTGAACATATATCAGGAAAATGAAATAAATTTTCTTGGAGATACTCTGTTGATACTCATGGTTCCTTCTTCTTGACCAACCCCAGCGCAAACACACCACAAACATGTCCCTGAAACGTTCCCAAATAATTTCACAAGCCAGTTCCTCCTTCTAAACCTTTCAACTACGACCACACATCTTCCTACTTGGCCATGTTTTACATAAGAAGCGTCATTCTCCACTTGAAATCAGCCAAATCGATTCAAAGCAAGGAGCCTGTGCCAGGCAGTCCAGCTCTTCACACCTCATCACTGCACTTCCTTTCCACCTCGTGGTGTCAGTCAGGCTGTGTGTCATGGTGTGATTGACAGATCTAATGGGCACTTATTCATTTTACCTGTGCAACAAGCAGTCTACAGTGAGAAGGGGAAGAAAGGCACAAGTTGTAGATTCTCTGTGCTGGAATAATAACAAATTCACTAGCTTAGAGGCATCCTTAATAATTTATGATCATTAGAGATAAGTCTGTATTTCCTAGATGTTCCTTGGTCCTTTGCACTAAAAATGTCTTCAACCTGACTACATCAGAGAATTTTTGTGATGCAAAATTATTCTCCTAGAAAATAAGAAATCCACTGAATCCACTTCAATTGGTCAATTGAGTGTTTGCTAGTTCTCACTGGCTTTAGCTGCTTTTGGGTGCACAATCGGGTTAGAAAAAGTTTTTTCCTTCTTAGCAGTCTAATATTACTTTTTTGTAATTACTTTTTTTTCTTCTTTTGGTACTTGTATACACACTGTGCTTATTTGATTTGTTCTTGGTTTATCCTAAGACAAAACATTCACTTTTCTACCCCACTAGTAATACGTCTTTTCATTTGGAAAGCCTTTCAGCAGATGAAAAGAAAAAAATATTTAATAGAAGCTACGGGGTGCTGTAGGGTAGAGAATCACCAAGGGAATTGAGGGCTGCAATTTAAGAAGAGGGGCAGCTGTAGGGGAGGAGGCATCCAAGCTGTGGGGATATGGAAACAATCTCCTAGGCAATAGAGCGTAAGCACAAAATTTCAGCAGCTCAAAAGGTCATCAACTTAATTGCAACCAAGGTCACAGTGGGTGAGGGAGAGTTGTGTATAGATTATATATTTATTTCTGTGCTTCCTGACTTACATGCTTGAAGTTTTCTCTATTTTAAAGAATCAAATAATCTTATTTTTATTCTACTAAAGGCTGCTCTGTTTTGAGTTTTGAAGCCTGGTGGTCTTTACCCAAGAGCTCACCATGACAGTCAGATCCACTTTAAAGCTCTGAATGAGTTTGGATCAATTTGTAAAACCTCATTTTGCTGTCTTCTCTTTCATCTGATTTTCTGTGTCTTGCTCTTGCTGCTGGGTTTGTTTAAGTTCTCACTGCTTGTTATCTTTGCTCTCAGTTCCAACCTGTGACCACATTGTGATGTAGGACAAGACAATCTCAAGCTAACAAGTAATTTACCTTAGGTGGCACCATTGACATGGATATGGTGCTCTGTGCAGACAGTCACAGTTGGGTTGTTTCTGGAACTGGGACATAACCCTTCCCTTTTAAAGCTCATTTGGTTTTTGCCAAGTCATGGCATATCATATTGTCACATCATGTCATACTGCACTGCCATCATGCCCTATCATGATCTGTTCAAGTTCCCTTCCAAATTCATCTATTCCAACATCTACTTCAATGGCTCCTTCATGTCCTTGTGTTCCTCTAAGTATTTATCTGATGTCAGTTGTGAGATTTTTTTTCCCCATTCTGCATCTCTACTTGAGTTATCAAAAGCTGATGATTCTCAAAATCTGCCCTGTTTCTGTCAATTCTGCTCTACTCAGTCTAGTATTAGTCAGTACATGTCCACTTGAATATCATCATATTAACTTGTTATTTCTCCATGATGAAAGCCCTTAAACTTTCTGGTCTTCTTACTTTTTTCTGTGAACTGAACCCTTCTTTCAAGTGTCCTCTGAGAGTTCTCTGTCATTGTCTCTCCGTATTCAGCCTGGCTTACTATGTGCCCCTGCACAGCTTAAATTTCTATCTTTTGCTACTGTTCAATCCTCGGTCCATGATCTATTTCTTTCTTTTACTACAAAAGCTTTCTTTTCTTCCAGTCTCCCTCCCTCTTCCTAACCCTTTTCACAGCATTCTTTCTCTCCCAAAGCTCTAATTGCCTCCTATAGCTCTTTGAAGTCTCCATGGGTATCTTTTCTAATAAAATGTCCTAGTCAAGAGTTTTGTTCTCATCCAGAAGCCATAGCCTTATCTGACATCTACTGAAGTCTTTTTTCTGCCTTTTTACTCTTTTTTGCTCCATGTGAAGCTATTGCTTGAGGTAAAATATGCTTGCTCTATCTTCTTCCTGTCCAACGTCTCATGCCCTAGTGCCCTTCTGTGCTTTGTTTCTCATGGGCTCTGTTTCTCTCTTAGAGACTGTGTTACTGTTAAGTAGTCATCCTTTTGTCACCTTTCTCCTCTTCCTCCTTTAAAACTCTCTTTTCCACCTTTACAATTTCTTTCGTCCCATAGACTAGCTTTTATATTATCTGCTCTGCGGAATTGTGCACCTCTTGGGCTGAGCTTTCTCAAGCACAGAATACTATTTTTGCTTTGCTCTTAAATGACTGTTTCTCTGTTCTGCACGCAGGGTTCTAAGTAACAATAACTCTGTCTCAGCAAACTCCATTCCTGTCAGTCTGGGGTGGCAGAGGACTCTGCATCACCATCTGCTATAATGTCTGTGTATGCAGCATTGGTGAATCTGCTACAGAACAAACCAAAAAAAGCTGTGTCATAAGCAGAAGTCTCAGAAGTTAGTATGATGTCTGATAAGTGTGTGGGCAGAGCATAGGGAACATTGTCATTGTTGATTAATAGCACTGAGATTTCAGGTGATAAATCTCCTGGGGCCAAGCCATGGGAGAAGTGCGAGTCTTCAGTAATCCTTCCCCCATAGCCTCTCAGAGCGTTCACTATAAAGGCAGTAGGATGGGAAGGCTAAGAATTACATTTCTGCATCCTGAAAAGCATTCAGGAGAAATAAATAAACTCAGAGAAACTGAGATCTCAGAGAAAACTGGGAAGAGGAGGGAGAAAAATAGATGGCTGACTAAAGAAGAGACCCATCTTGGGTGAGAGTTCTTCCAACTTCTGTTCTTTCCTGTATTGACACTCAATACCCTAATTTGGACTGTAGCTGTCGTTTTATCTGTCACAAAAAGATGTCCTTCTTGAAACACGCTTTGGCGTCCCACTAGGGTTTGTAACATGCAAAGAAAAAAAATGGTGTATGAGCAGGTTGTGTACCTTTCTTCTTGCATGCCATGGGGCGGTCTAGAAACTTTTGTGAGTTTTTCAAGAGGTTCAGGTGCAGGTGAGGAGTCAAGCCACACATATGGGCCATCTGTGTTTGTGGCTAGTGCAAGATGGTTATGAAATCCTCCTCTTACTTTTGTGTCTTCCTCCAGCTCTGTGCTAATCGCCTGAGTCTGCTGGTAACCTCCGAGGCAACAGCAGGTTGATGATTCCTGGTGGAAGTGCAGAGCAAGGCCTGGGAAATAAAAAGCAGGACAGAGGAGCAATAAAGAAAATATAGAAAGAGGAGCTGTGGGAGGAAATTGCAAGAAGAGTGATAGGGGAGATTTGACAGCAGTTGCTGGGCAGCAGCAGTGCAGAAAGACAGATTTTTTTCAGGATGTGCTCTGTATTCTGTGTTTATGGGACTCTGCAGATCTGAAAATATGGAAAAGAATATGAGTAAAGTTGGAACTTTACCTTTCATTAGGTCAGCTGTGCCATCTGGAAAAAATGGACAAGCTGCTGTGTCTACAAGTCCTTCTTAGAGTATGAAATAGAAGCAGCAGTTCTCAGAGCAAATACAGGCTGAGAGTAGTAGCTGCTTTGAATTTAACTAGTCTAGTGTCAGTGAGGCTGGAGGCTGTGACAGAGATTATTGGTACCCTGTGCAATAGCAAGGATTGTTAATAATTTCCAGAGAGCTGACAAAGCACTTTCACCTCTTAGGGGAAAGAGGGAGACAGTTGATTTATAAGCTGAGTAGCATGGTAAGATTAGTGTTCAGGACACAGGAAAGAATATACCATAAATCAAGTATCTCAACAGATTGCATATATTTTGTCATGCACTTAAACAGTGAATTTCAGTTCTCAGTCTTTTCCTTGGTAGACAATATCTGGGTACAGAGACTAGAGGCAGAGATATTGTTTGATGAGAAGTGGGAATTAGATGAATACTAGGTTCTTAGCTCCGGAGGAGCTAGGTCTTTCCTAGTGCACAGGTACCATCACGCACACAGTGATTGTTCAGAATCAGCCATGTAGTTATTACTCCACCATTCCGTACAGGGCCTGAGGTGTATTCACTGTGGGAAACATGAGTGAGGGCTCAGGAGATTTGTAGAACGTCTTCCCAATGAGGATAGTAAAGGCTTCTTGTTCAAGTAGCTTCTGGAGTCACTTGGTGAATGCTGGCCTTGGGGTCCTTCATGCTTTTATTGATAAGGTGAGTGAGGCTGGGGCCAGTTTGGAAGCTGAGAGGGACAGTTCTTGGAAAAGCCTTTCAGGTTAGAATCATCCTGGTTTAGGCTATTATTATATAATTATTTCCCATGGAAATTCCACAAGAGTATCATGCAAGACAGACAGTAGAGTTTGATTAGCGGGCAGTAGAGGGTTCATTTTTATACTGCAGCAATTTCCAATGTGCCATTCTTGTGCCTCTTGAAAAACAAGAGCTGGAAGAGTGCACTTTCGGGTAAAGGTTCTCATTAGTTTTCTGCAGCGGCTGTGATGAGCACTCTCCTCTGGTATATGTAATAGTAACTGCAGATCTGGTGCTGTATTACAGCTTTGATGTTTGCTGGGCCTTAACTGTGGTCAGTCTTTACGCTTCCTATTCATGATGCACCCTATATTTTAGACTGTTTTTTCTGTTTTATACACTATATAGTATGTGCTATGCATAATCTTTTATATAAGCTATAGCGACATTGGTCTTCCAAAAGCATCTCGATGTGTTGGGAGCAATTAATGTCTTTGTGATAGTAACCTGTGAGGGTATCCGAATGTTTTTCCTCTGATTTCCTAGACACAATCACTTAGAAACTCTTTTTTAAGGTGATTCATTACAAGTTTTGTCTTACTTATGGGCCACAGTCTTCCTCCAGAAAACAGTGATTGTTGACAGTAAGGTGAGTGCTGGTGAGAGTGAAGAGAGAGCCTGTAAAATTTGGGGCAGCACTGATATTGCTTTTGTAAATATTCAGTTCTTGCCTGGCCTGCTACCAGTTATGGGCTGTACAGACTAACATTACCTATATGGATATTACTGCTAATAGATATCCATATCTTAACAGGAACATTAGAGAAGGTGGTTTATGAGGGAAATTAAGAGTGTCTTTCTCTTGGAGATTTTTTTTCTATCTTACTCTCATGGACTATGCAGACTAAAAAAAAGGCAAAAGAAGAAATGTTTTACAGTGGTCTGTAAAACAAAATAATGAGACCACTGTTCTGGACCCAAAAAAAGGGTGTTTTGTGCCCGTCTCCACCCCATCCTGCCTGTAAATATCTGATTCGGTATGAGTAGCTTGGCATGTGAGGTTTTTTTTCCTGTATACTGTTTCTAGGATCCTGAACTCTCTGCTCCTCCTTAATTAATAGCCCTCAGAAGACAAATAATTACAGGCAGCATACTGACAGTACTGGGAGGTGTCTCTAGGCCATGTTGCTGTAAAATGCTTCTCATTCTTATTGCTGGCTGGTAGCTCACTGGCATTGGCTGAGCTCATTGCTTCTTTCCCTGGCTGAGAAACAAGTGGCAGAGTGGAGAGGAGAAGCTGTTGAATGCTCTAGTCTGTGGAAAAGGAATTCAAGAACTAATTCAAGAAGAATTAAATTTCTGCATGCACCTACAATTGAGTACCCACAGAGCTGTTTGGTGACACTCTTCGAAGTGTTAAGTGTTCCCCATAAGGACATGTGGAAAGACTGAGATTAGACTGCAATGCTCAGCAGTTTACAGGGATGCCTGACTTCTCCATTAAGGCTTGCTGCTGTGGATTTAGAAAAATTCTCTTGGGACACTGAGTGGACACCCCTCTCATTCCATCTCACCATAGCTGCTGGCATCTTTATGACTGTTGCTCGGTCTTTTGGACACCTGGTGTCTGGGGGGGAATGACGAAGCCCACGGACCTTAGTTCTCACTGCAAACAGGGCTTTGTTTGGGATGGGGAGCTGTGAGAGAAGAGATATCCTGGATAATAATTTCTGCTTCCTCCTCTCTGCTTTCTGTCTCAGTGCTTGTAGCTCTGTCTGTCGTACCACCTCCTTCCCCCTGCCCCCTCCCTCTCCTTCAGGAGTTCCCCTCTGGATCACACCTGATATTCAACCCGGCAGAGTTATTGCCTTTTGCTGAGATCAGACCCAGCACTGGGGAATCATGCGTCTGAGGAAGGTTGCTATAAATATAGTTGAACCCTTTGGGCAGGAAGGGAAGAAAGTGAGAGAGGCACAAGGAGCAGGAGGAGGAGGAGGGGCAGAGATAAAGAGAGTGCAGGAGTAGGACAAGTTGGAGTGGTCTGAGGAGAGAGGGAAAGGAAGGATCAGCAGAAAATGCGGAGGCCATGCTCACTGCCAGAACATGAGGGGGTTCTAGGTAAGGCCCAGAGCAGCAGCTCAGTTACAGATGAGTGTGAGGAGGAGTAGAGGAATGGAGAACTCAGAGCGCAAGACGCAGGAACCCCGCTTGAAGCCAGCCTTGTGGGGGGGCACACCGCAATACAACTATGTCTGCTTTGAGAAATGCACCCATTACGGGATTCCTGTGGAGGCAGGACACGAGGCCGGGGCGACAGGGGACAACCTGCGCTGCCCAGAGAACTCCCTCAGCTACCCACAGGTAGGGCTGGACACTGGGACGTTTGTGGCAGCACAGGTCTCCCTGGGATCACACGGTCTCTGGGGCTCTCGGAGCAGCGCTGGCAGAGCACACATCCCTGTCCATCCCCACTCCTACCAGCTCTTCCCTTTGCTTGCCGGCTCCCAGCTCAGGCTTTCATGGCTGTGCTTACACCCAGGATCCTGCCAGTACTTCAAGTCAGAGGCTGTTGTCACCTGCCATGGATGCAAGGAGACCTGGAATGGGCAAGCTGGGATGGGGGAAATTAACCAGAGCAATAATGTGTTTGCAACAGCAAAGAGGAGCTGCAGCTGCCTTCAGCTGCACAGTGATCTTAAGCAGAGCAGAAGAGTGAGTAAAACCAAAGGAACAGTGATGTATATAGATGGGTATCTATCTGCACAGCTGTAGAGGTGAAGTAAAGCTCTCTTGTGACTTTTCTCTGACCATAAAGCACTTCTTGGTCATAGACCATGAATATTGATATTTTTGGTAACTCTTAGTGGAGCTGTAAGTGACGGATTTTCTAACCTCTAAACTTGCCCTGGCTCTTGCTCTGGTTCATACAGGAAGTGGTTCAGAAAAATGTCTGGGACACCAATGTACTCTGGTTACGACTTTTTGTTCCATTATGCTCTGTATCTCCCTCACCTCTCCTGTGGGACAGCCTCCTGCAAAGGGGAGGGTTTACAGCAGAGTCCTGGTGTCTTATTTCCTGCGCCTCTGCTTTGGTGCAATGAGGGATCCAGTCAAATGATGAGGGAGAGAACATGCGAGTGTGAAAATCATACAGTGGATGTTTCTCCTTACCTGAATACAAATCCTCTTACATGTGGTGAATGATTGGGGTATGAAGGAGATTGCATTAATTGTCTCCTAAAGATTTACATGATTCAGTGATAGGCAAAAAGCCACATATGCCACCAATTAAATCTCTTCCAGTAGATAAGCATCCTAATGAGAACAGTTATGTGTCACATTGCAAAAGACCAGAAAATCAGTTCCATGGCCATATTCAGGGATTTCTCTTCTGAAACTGCCTAAAACAACAGAGAGTTTGCACATCTCCTACACTAAAGTCTTCCAAAACCACCCCATTGGCAGGTTTGAAAGCAGCAGCCCAGATGGACAGAGGTCTGACTGGAGCAGTTTAGGCTTTATCTACACTAATGCAAGGCAGTGATTTTGTCTGCAGCAGCCACAGCTGCAGCGGAGCTCAGTGGGGCTGAGCTCCACTGGGGTCGCGCCTGCCCCATAGGGTGCAAGTAGGGCTGGAGAGCTGAGGTGGGTGAAGGAAGCTACGAGCTGCAAATCCTTTCTCCAGTTGAACACATCCATGCACAGAAACATCCCAGTTCACACTTATCCACCAGATGTGCCTGTCCCACACACCTAAAACCACTCTCCAGCAGGCACAGATGGCACAGTGAGGCACAACCCTGTGCTCTTACTCCTTGGTGCCAGAGTAGCTCTGTGCTCAGTTCCAGAGCTGTAATGGCCAGTGCGCACAGACAGACAATCTCACGTACAAACAAGAAAGCCATCAAACCCATTCCCATGCATTTCTTCAGGCAGAAACATCCCCAAGCAAGCATGCATTTGTGAAGGCAATTTGCAATCTAAAAACCCAACAGTTGTATTTATAGTTTTACTGAAAAATATGTCCTAGAAATAGTTTATATAAACAGTCATGTACACGGGTGCATGTACATTTATGCATGAAACTTAGCATGCAGACATATTCTGGCTAAGTCAGGCTTACTGTGGATGTATATATTTTGCTAGTCATTCATGCACATGCAGATAAATTATAAATATGCATGCGTATTTTGTACAAACATGCACAGTTATTATGATGTTATTAGCATGAAAAACAACCCAGAGCACATGTTTTCATCCATTTCCATCCAGAGTAGTCATTAAGATTTCTTTCCCTGCTGTCATGTGAAAAAACATTTGACAGAGATTTAGATTCTGTTATGTTCTTTTCTTTTGCTAGCTGCTGCCTTCTGTTGTACGCAGGATTTGGTTTGGTTTACATAGGCCCCAGAATAGTGAAATCTTGGTCTTTGGCTTGGGACCTTCAGAAAATTGATAGTCAAAAAACATATAGTAGTTAGTAGATAGTAACATAATAGTAGTAGCATAATAATTCTAATATACATATAATGTTGACAATTATATGACAGATAATAGATATATCATAGATGATGTAATATACCTTGATAAAAATGTACATTATCATACACTGTAGGATTTTGTATTGTTTTCTTTCTGCATGAGAAAAAAAGCTGGTGAAGTATTTAAAAGCTGTGCTATTTGTGACTACAGAAAGGGTGTTCCTGGCAGGGAGCTCACTCAGCAGTACACAGATGGGTGTAGTGGGAGGGATGTGCAATAAGGAATCAGGCAATGCAGCAATACAGAATAACAGCTCATAGGGAAAGGTAGGTGGGAGGGCCTCTGGAGCTCTCCAGCCCAAGCCCCTGCTCACAGCAGGCCTGACTCCAAAGGTAGGTCAGCTTGTCCAGAGCCTTTTCCAGGCATGTTCTGAACATCTGCAAGACTGAAGATTCCCCAGCCCCACCGGGCACCTGCTCCTGTGCTGAATCACCCTGACGAGGGGCTGGATGGGGACATGTTTTACTTTGCATGGGCTTTCCTTTCTTGCCAGTTGTGCTTTTGCCCATCACTGTGCCCCTCAGAGAAGTCTTGCTCTGATATTTCCTCCTCCAACCCCTCTCTCCCTTCAGGTAGTGGAATTGCTGTTAGATTTCCCCTTTGCCACCTTTTCTTCAGGAACAACTATTATTTTGTTGCTGTCCCCTGTCCCTTACATGTGCCTCATTGGCTCTATGTCTAAGCAGTTGGCTGACACTTTTTACTGACTTTTAAGTTTGTTTATGTAGTGTATTTTGGGAGGTTTCATCTTTGAGGTCAAATACGGCTTCTTTTTGGTGATCCATCAGAAGAAAAATTCACCTAAGGAAGATAATTTCAGGAATCGCAAGATGGCTACAAAGCAGGGGTGAGAGGGATGAGAAGTACAGGCCAAGTGTCCCTCAGTGGCTGGGAACAGTGGATCATAAACAGGATGCAGTGGCAGAGCTGGGGAAAGGGATTTCAGGACTGGAATATTCTGTGGGGAATATATTGTTCAGTCTGAATGGCATGGGAAATAGCTTAGGCTTTGGACTCTGGGAGGAGGGCAGTTTCATACAGGTGCTGAGCCCTCAGAAAACAGCTCCCAGAAAAGTCTTGAGATTGTGGTGTATTTTTCCCCTGAGATTCTGTGCAGTTTTTCCTGTTTCTCAAACAATGAAATTTCCCCAAATTTGGAAAGACACACTGATAAACACATTGATAAACGCTTCTTCTCTGAAAATGAACTTTACCTGGTTGTGCTTTCTCCCTGGATGGTTTGGGGGTTGTTTTTTGGGTTTGTTTTTTTGTTTTTTTTGTTGTTTTATTTGTTTTGTTTTGTTTGTATGTTTGTTTGGTTGGGGGGGGCTGGAGGTTGCATGTTCCTTCCATCTATCCTCAGTGGTATTTATACCATCTGCTGTTTTTGCACCATTTTGATGGCCTGTCTCATCATTTAGCCAAGGTAGGTATGATAGTACTCTCTCTGGTTCAACCTTTAGGTGGTAACTGAGAACTTATAAAATTGCCTTCATTTTTTCTGGTGCTCAGAAACCCTGTGTTTCTCATGTTAGAGGACACAGGAGAAGGAAAAGTCAGAGTCCATCTGTGTTATATTTTTAGTTTTACATCTTCTAGTGGAATGGATATTTCTTGTCTAACCTAATTTTGCTGTAAGGTCATTTCTGATTTCTGGATTCCTTCTGTGTCCCACAATCTCCTACCAGTTTAGATACTTCCAGAGCCCTGGAGAAGCAAAGAACATGTGCGAAGCATTCTTTAAATGAATTGAGACTACCTGGTTTGCCAGGACAGCAGCTTCTTTTCTGTGCCTGTGGACTAACTCCTTTTCCTCATATCCTGAGTTCACCATTTTCCAGCCAGGCAGCAGTGAAGTAGGATACCATATGAGGACTTTCAACATTCATGCTATTATACTGTCATGCTGTTCTATATGGCAGATGGAAGATTCTAATTTGAATCTCATACTTGACATGGGTTTGTGTTCATGGTTGGGTTTAAGTTGTATTTGACAGAAACCCATCCCTCACAACCATTTAACAGCAATGAAACACTGTCTCAGGTGATGTGAAGATGCATTTGTCTAAAACCTGCTAGTCCTTGACATTTCTGGCTGAAATAGACACGATGAGAGAAAAAATGAGCAGTTTGCTAGGTGGGACTGCATTCTGTATGTGGCAGCTTACTCTGCAGATGAGATCCTTCAGCCTGATGTTTTATTGTCCTGTCTGTTTTAAGGGGGTCAGAGCATGGCCATTATTCACTGCAAAGAGTCTGCACTGCTTAATTTACCTAGAATGTGTTGGTGATCACGTGGTTAATAATTGCATTAAGTTTGTGTAGTTTCCAATACAATGATAAATGGAAGCATACTTTCAGCTGTTCAGATGGGATCAATCTGTTTAAGAGGCAGCAGGTGAACCATCTTTAGAACAGGATGATTTTAAAAAGCATAGATACGTGTTCTATGAAAAAGGAATCCGCTAGGATTTCCAAAGGGAGTTATGGCACGTGGTTCAAGTGTCTCTTGAGGAATATGTGCAAATAAATAAATTTCTTAGGACCTTCAGTCATATCTGTTATCTTGAAATATTGATTGGTAGAGCACTGAAAGAAGTGTTCAGAGAAGCTGGCTAATTTCTCCCCCTGGAGATGTTTAGGAGTTGCCTAGACAAGGGCTTGAGCCTAATCTGGTTTACCTGTCTTTGGAGTTGGCATGCTGTGCACAGAGGCTTGGACTAGAAACCTCCAGAGGTGCCTTGCAGTGTAGATCTTTCTGTGAATCTCTGTATCTATTTTATCTCAAGGGAACAGGAACATCTCTTGTGTTTCCTCAAAAGGGGGAGGCAGGAACTGTCAAATAGAAATGTCTCCTAGGTGTGTGGTAGTGCTTTATCTCTGTCATGTAGCTTGTCATTTTCCACCTAAAGTGTCTGATTTTGCTGATCAAAACATGGCCCATTCTCTTCCTACCACTCAGAAAATCTCAGAGAAGCAGATGTGTGCTGGGGAGGGAGCAAAGGGTCACCTTCTCACAGGTGGGAAGTGCATTGGGTGGTAACCTGGTCTGAAGTAAAGCCAGACCTGGTTCACTGAAGGACATGCAAGGAGGAGAGGCTTATTCTCGGCTTCTCAAGTGCACACCTTCCCCACCTATGCTCTGAGAGAGTGAGGTGGGATAGCTGCTCTTCAGGGAATCTGGTAAACAAACACAGGGGCACAGTCAGGGTTCTTCAAACTCACTTAAGAAGTCGACAAGAGAGCACAACTGCCCAGTTTACTGTAGAACCATGTAACAAATGTCCTTGGTAAGCACAGGTATCTGGTTGTGAGTTATATATAACCAATTGCATTTCTAGTTTAGTATCTGAAGACAAAGACTGGATTAAGCCCTTAGAAAATTCAGAGGAATTGGAGACACATGAGGACTTATAATGCTGATTTGGGTAAATAATGGGAGGAGCTGTGCTGTAGCCTGTGGTATTTCTGAGATGCTGCTGCTTCTTTTCCTCCACAGGCACCATCAGTGGCTGTGTGCCCTGTTAAGCATTCCTTGGCAGCAGGAGGAACAGATGCAGGACATTCCTGCAGCCTGTTTGAGAGTGTAATGCCTCTCAAAACCTTCAGAGATATTTTACAGTGCTGCTGAAATCTGTGAGACAGCCCTGAGGATGGCGGCCTCATTTGAACTACTTTGACCTTCTTTTGTACCTCCAGAAAGCTGTCTCTTAATGCTCAAATGCTGTCTCTTAATGTTCAATTGCTCAGCCATTTCTTTCCCAGGACATTAGAAAACAATGAATATTCTGTGGTCATATCTTGTACCCCAAAAAAGGAGATGAAAGGGTTTTGAAGGGATTGGGAAGAAGGAACTAGAAAGAAAAAAAGAATTAAAAAAAAATGGACTGCATCTGTCTGAGAGTTTCTGTGTCTCAGTCTTCCTGCTTGGTTACATTTGGCTCTGTAACTTGGACTGTTGGTAGAAGTACCTTGTCATCCTTAATGCTATTTGTGAAGGAGCATTGCCTTGCCTTTTCATTGTGATCCCTCTTGTTTTCTGCTCCTCCAGCTTTATGGCCGATACACAGACCAGATAACAGATAATATTTCAGAGAAGGAAGCAGCAAAAATACTGAAGAGACAGGCCCAAAGAAACCATGGAAGACCCCTGAAACGTGACAGTCAAGTACAGATCAAAGAAGAGCACTATTCGAAATGTCAAGGTAGGGACAATTCATCTTTCATTTCTCTATTACCAGATATTGGGTAGGCCAGCAAGAGAGATGGAATTTAAGCAATTATGACTGGGGAGAAGCAAAGAGGGAAGGAAAAGGAATCGAATCTCATTGGGTTGAAAAACCTTTTTCATATGGGCTTTCATCATAGAGAGAGAAAATTTCTCTTTGGAATAAAAAAAAAATCTCAAGTAAATATTTTTTTTCTACAACAGATCTCTGTAATGGGAGGAAAAGGACCTCCTTGTGTCAGACTTTTGCTGCTAGTGTACAAGACGTTAATTCCACCCTGTGTGTCCTGCCCCACCTCACCCCTGCCCCCTTTTTAAACTGTTTTTTAAACTACATAAGATGTTACAGAACTGTGTGGGAGAGGGATGGGTACCAGTTCTTCAACATGAAGCTCATGATGCTTCCAAATTAATCCTTGTTGCAGTCAGTTCTCAGCGTAGGACAGATGGACACAGCTTTATCTATGTTCACTCAGTTTCTCTGGTTCACTCTTCCCTCCACAGCCTGTGCCAAACGCATCCAGAAATATGTTACCAAGAAGCTTGGAGAGGACTGGATTTTCTTGGTTCTGTTGGGTCTGGTCATGGCGTTGGTGAGCTGGGGAGTGGATTATGCCAGTGCAAAGACCGTACAGGGTGGGTCCCATTTAGATGTTGCAAAAGTAGACAGTAAATGATGTGAATGTTTTACAAAGCCCAGTGACCAGTGTTGCTCCTCCTTTACCATCAGTGTCCCATCCTCAGCCCTTGCTGCTTGGGAAGTTTGAAGTTCTGGCAACATAGTAGAGTAAAGGTTAGCTAGGGAGAGGTTCTTTAATGGAATGGCAGGGGAAAATTTGGAAGTAAGAGGGCAGAAACAAGGGATATGTGTTTGATGAGTCAAAGACAAACCATTCTTCTGAATCCTTTCCCTTTCTGCTCCCTTGAATATACAGAAGCACAGGGAAATTGTACTGTGGCCTTTCCTGTTATACTGCTTCCCTTTCTCCCCAAGGATGTCAGGAACATGGGGGATGGGGAGGAGAAGGGTCTCTTAGATGCCCACCTGACACTGTTTCTACTTTTTACCTCATTTTTGTTCTTTCCAATTTTTGCTTATACAATGCCCTGAACTTTTCTGCCACCTGGGCACATAGTGCTCTCTCCTTTCGCCCTTTTCACACAGGTCTCCTATTCCCTGTCTTACATGCCTTCCCTGCATTTTTCCTGTGATCTGTCTCCCTTCGCCAGCTACAAAAATTACAAGATCTTTCAGCCCCCCCATCTCAGTGTGTGCATGCACACAACACTGCCCACATCCTGTTAACTGCACTGTTCCTTTGTCCCTACTCTCAGTGTCCCAATCCTGACTGGCACAAACATACACCAACCCTTTCCTCTTGGCCACTGATGTCCACCAGACACTGCAATTCCTCCAAGTTCCCAATATTCCTTCTGCCCAGTGTTCCTCCCTCTAGAGCTTTTGCACCTACCAGGTGACTGGCGTAATCTACTCTGGGGGTTCCTGTCCTTTATACTCCCTGCAGCTGAGTCCTTTGGTTTTTTTTTTTTTTTCCTTTTCCTCTGCCAGCTCAGGCTAAGATGGAGTTGCAGAGGACCTGCAGTTGAGTTTGGATTCTCAACAGCTCAGGCTGTTGTACCTGGCTGAGCTATGGTACCACTGCTGTTTTAATAGCTGCTGGCACAGCTTCCATTCTGCTGCTCTAGAAGGGAAATCATAATCAGAGGTTTTAAACTAGTTTTTATGAAGAAATGATTGGTGGACCACTTTATTGTCCTCCAGGACCCACACAAGACCCTCAGACTGCCAAATGAAAAGACACTGTACAGTGATTCATCCTCACAGCTGCATATAACACATCTCTTCTCATGCCACACTTGTGCACAGGTATTAATAGTGTCTGCTATCCATTCCTGCAGAATGCCTGCCTTATTGGGGAACTCGTACTCAAAATGTAACAAGGCTTGTCTTAGAAAAGGAGCATTAGGGTAGCATTTCTGAAGGAGATTTAGCACAGGCACATTTAGCAAGTGTGTGATTCTCTGATGCCTACCAGCCTGTTCAGAGCAGCTGTGGTCACTGACAGCTTCTTTGTTTGCGTGTCTACAGCCTACAAGTGGATATACAGAGCGCTGCACCCGAACATCCCTCTGCAGTACGCGGTGTGGGTTGCGGTCCCGCTGGGTCTCATCCTGTTTGCGGCCAGTTTCTGCCACTTCGTCTCTCCGCAGGCTGTTGGTGAGGGCACAAGGCATGGCAAGATCTGTTTCTGTCTTGTTTTTCTCGTTCCGTTTGCCTGTGGGTTTTGTTCATCCCCAGCTCTGCTGTCATTCTCAGGGTCTGGGATCCCAGAGCTCAAGACCATTATGAGGGGAGTGGTCCTCAAGGAGTATCTCACGCTCAAAGCTTTTGTGGCCAAAGTTGTGGCCCTCACAGCTGGCCTTGGAAGCGGCATGCCTGTGGGGAAAGAGGTAAATGTTGCTGATTCCGTGTGCAGTAGTGACCAGGGTCTGGAAGATGAGAGTTGTCTGTGGAAGAAGAATCTATGAATGTTTTCTTACTCCAAGCTCTTTCCAGTAACACCTATCTTTCACTGGCCATTTTCCTTCCAGTTTGAAAGGTATGGTATAGGAAACATCAAAAAGCTCAAGTCAGGTAGTCTTTGAGGGGGAAAAAAATTAAGTGGAGATTGGAGAACTGAGAAGGATTGGAGGGTCTAGAGCACAAGTCTTATGAGGAGCAGCTCAGGGAAATGGCGTTGTTTAGTCTGGAGGAAAGGAGGCTCAGGGAAGACCTTCACACTCTCTACAACTCCCCGAAAGGAGGTTGTAGCCAGGTTGGGATTTGTCAATTCTGCCAGGTAACCAGTGACAAGAAAAGAGGAAATGGCCTCAAGTTGCAGCAGGGGAGGTTTAGATTGGACATTAAGAAAAATTTCTTCAGTGAAATGGTGGTCAGGCAATGAAACAGGCAAGTGGTGGAATCATATCCCTGGAAGAGTTCAAAATGTGTGTGATTGTGGCACCTGGGGACTAGACCTGTGGTTTAGTGGTGAACAAGATGGTGCAGTGTAAATGGTTTGACTCAATGATATCAGAGGTCTTTTCCAACCTTAATGATTCTGTTACTGGCTGAGATGGCCAAAGAGAATTTATGAGGCCTGCAGTAGCTAAATGGTCGTCAGTAACCAGAAGACAACCTCTCTGATTTTCTCCTCCCCTTCTCTTGCAGGGCCCTTTTGTGCACATTGCCAGTATCTGTGCTGTGGTACTCAGCAAGTTCATGTCAATCTTCTGTGGGGTTTATGAGGTAAGGCACATGTCTCTGCACACAGCTCTTGCACAGGCTGAGCTCCTATGACACACAGCATAGTATGGGTAGGCCATGGAGCACAGAGAAAACACGTGGTTTGAAGTTCACTGCACTGCTGTAGAGCAGTAAAATACAAGCTGAACAAAATAGTATTGGAAGGCCAGACACAGAGTCCAAATAACTCCATAGAGTCCTGTGCTGGACCACCAACCTTACCCAGCAGTTACACAGAGGCTGGGTAGGAGTATGTGTTTGACAAGTTTTCAATCTCATGACTGATACCTTTGTACTGTGATCATTGACTGTATAAAAAAGTAGCTGCAGACAAAGATCAATTTGTCTTTAAGCCAAATTTATACAGCATTGCTAATTTTAGACACTGACACTGTCTCTATGCTTTTGCTATTGCAGAACAGCCTCTGCAGGCTGATCACCATATTGACTGGTTGCATAAAAAATCTATTAACTGCACATGTAGATAAATGTAGGAACCCCTCTGTGTGCAGGCTCTTAGCAGGAAGCAACTGTGTAATACAACTGGAGGTGCTGTTTCACTCGAGTAGATCCTGTCTGTGAACAAGGACCAGATGTCACTGCTGCAGACCAGCTGACAGTGCTAAAGACTGCATTGGAGTGTGTAGAGCCTGCTATTTGTAATAGCGATGGCTGACTCTGCTGCTGGCTGTTGCTTATTTTCATTTTTCTGGGTCCTAACCCCCTGGCTTTGCTCCCTCTAACCCCAGCATGCCCGTCTCTGGCTGCACTCCCCGTTCCAGAGTGTGCATAGGCAGCTCGACCTCCTGGTGCCAGCTTGCGCAGTTGGAGTTGGATGTTGCTTCAAGGCTCCTCTTGGAGGCAAGTGTCTTCCTGTATGTCACATTTAATGTACAGTTCCTGTGGCCTCTTGCTGTGAGACTTCCTGCCCTCATGAAAGGTTCTCCACCAATACCTCTGCACTCCAGCAACAAGACTTCCTTCTTTTCATGTGGAGCTCAGAGCACTGAAAGGAAGGGAAGGTTTTAGGAAAAGTGACACCCATTATGTGCTGGTTTCTAATGATGCAGCTTGTTCACCACCTGGAGAGTACCAAGGGCTGTCCAGAAAGTCAATAAGGATCAAGTAGAGAACAGAAGTAAAAAAAACCTTGCAAGATGCAACAGACACAACTTGCAACAAGGGAAATTTTGACTCTGTTCAAGGAAATCATGTTCTTCTCTCCCAAGGATGGTCCAGCACTGGCGTAGGTGTTCAGAGTGTCCAGGGAATTTCCACCCTTGGAAATGTGCAAGACTTACCTGGACAAGAACCTGATCTAGCTTTGGAATTAACAGAGTTAACAGCTCTCTGAGCAGGGAGACAGCTCCAACTTTCCATTATCTCACTTGGAGGAGAAATTTGGAAATTTATGTCTCCCCCATGCATTTGTACTAGTCTTCTGATTCACTGTATTTCTTTAAATAGAGGCACATGATAACTTCTTAAAGCAGTAAAAATACATTCATAAATAATTTGTCTTTAAAATGTTCTTCATTCTTTGTTGTGCCTTCATTTTACTTCCCCCTCTCCCTGTGTGCTGCCCTGAACCTCTTTGCATGATTACTGTGCCCAGAAGTTTTAGGAGTTTTTAAATGCTGTTTTTTTCTAAGTTGGCTTTAGTTCTTCCATGCACTACTTTCCTGTAAGTGTTCAAAGGGATGAGTTAGCTGACAAATGCAACATGGTCTGGCATCAACTGCAATATTGATATTTTCTCTTGTTGGCTATTAAAAAAATCACAAGGAAGGAACATAGTTTGTCAGCTGCAGATTAGTTTCTTCAGTTGATAACTTGAGAAAAGATGCCAGGAAGAAAATCAGGCTTTGCAAGACAGAGGCTGAGAGCTGTGCATATGTGGGCAACCCAGCAAGATGTAGACAGCGTGAGCTGAAGCCTGAGGCTTCAAGGCAAAATTTGTCAGTCTGCCAAAAGCCTTGAGAGGAAGTAGGTTCAGAACCAAGGATCAGACCACAGGCAGGTGGAACCATTGGTAGTATACAGGAGAATGGTATCTGTCTTAATGGTTTGAAAAAAATGCAAAAAACCCCTCAAACCCAAAAAGCCTCTGTAGAAGTCTATGCTTCTTGTTTCTTTCTCTGTACCTTAACACTGTCCCAGAGACCGCAGGATGCATTGTACATAGTTCGCTGGGAGATGCTAGAGGAAAAAAGAGAAGGCTAAACAGGGAGTGGCCTCGCTGCTGTCTTTGGTAGCTAAAGGAGATGTCAGACAAAATAGCCAAAGTCTTCTCAGAGAACAGTGAAAGGACAAAGAGACAAGAGCCACAACAAGGGAAATTCTATCTATGCATGAAAAGAATGTCTCCCCTTGTCCCAGAGCTGGTTCAGGGTGGCACAGGTGTCAAGAGAGGCTGGGGAATCCCTGCTCTTGGAGGAGTTCAGGGCTGACCTAGCACCCTGATCCTGATCACCCTGATCCTATTACCCTTGATCTAGCCTTGGAGTTAGCCCAGCTCTGAACAGAGAGATAGAGAAGCATTCAGAGGCACAGGACTAAAACTTGCTGTGAGTCTGTGATAACACTGCAGTATGGGAACAAACAGAACATTATCATAGTTTTTGCAGTCTTCATTCCTCTTTTGGATTTACACCAAGTTGCCAAATGTGATTTCCATTACCTGGGAGTCATGTAATCTGCAGTTGACCTTGATCGAGGATATAGCTTCCAGTTTCACATCATATTGCTCTGGTGCATAACTTCTTGGTGTTGTTGCAAGCAAATACCACCCTGTGTATTAAGGAGGATGGATTTGAAAAGCCAGTTTAGCCCTTGACAAGCAAATGGTGCCCAGTCTCTAAGAAAGGCTCCCCCTTTTATACCTTCCAATTACTTTTATTATCGTGACGGTTTTCACTAGGACAGCACAACGCTTTGCTGGGTGATCTGTCATCCACTCCCCTACCCAGCATGGAAGGACCTTCAGCATCAGTCAGCTCTAGTCATGCATGTGCCTTCATACACTGACTCACAGGGCAGGTTTTTTTAGGCATTCTATGGCACATGTGCATCCTGAGATTCCCTGCCAGAGTGAAAGAGATGGAGCAAAACCTACTTATGCTCCTGAAACACTAGAGGATTTTCCATGAGACATTTCTTCTACAGTGACAGAAATGTGCATGTTTCAGTGGAAGATGAGATGCTGCCTTCTTCATGTTTCTTGAATGTGTGATTCCAGGTACATGCCTGTCCTTTGCCAGCTCTTGCCTTTTCAATATTTTTCCCATCCAGAAGGGAGAAGTAAGATAAACATAGCTATAACTCTGAGACTAGTGACAGAGCTGGGTGACATCATGTGGTCATACCTGCCAATTTTGTTACTCACTCTCTGCTTTCTTTCCTTCTTTCTTCTGTTTGTCTGTCTCTCCTTGTCTCTTTCACCAGTAGCAGCCCTATTATTACACAGATGTCCTGACTGTGGGGTGTGCTGTGGGTGTTGGCTGCTGCTTTGGGACACCACTTGGAGGCAAGTGGCTGTTCTGTTTCCCTTTCCTCAGGTACCTAAATCCTCTCCTGCCTAGTCCTCTTCTCCTCTCTCCCTCTCCTGCACCACATTTTTTATGACATTTACTCTGGACAGCGGTGCTTACGTTAGCAATTTCAACCTCCCCAGAATCTCTGACAGTCTTTTTTCCACATTGTCCACCATCTGGAGGCAAGAGGAGAAGGCTCTCTAGAACAGTGGTCTCCAAATTGGGGTGTGCATACCCCAGGGAGTGTGCAAGGTGATCTGTTGAGTGTGGGAAGGAAATACTGGAATTTCTATTTTTTATATGAAAAAGTAAATAAATTAAAAGTTACTCACTTTAAGTGTTTGTATTGGCAGTAGTGTCCTAATGTGTCACATGGCCGCTTGTCACATACCGTGAGTGAGGTGTAGAGTTGCTCCCAACGTGGAGGGCTGACCATGGTGCTCTCAGTCATTTCCTCTCTTTCAGCATATTGCAATGTATTGCAATCAATATGTGCCCACACTGGATTAAGTGGATTTATGGATTATATTATCTAGTGTTAACTAAACTAATCCTCACAAATTGGAAAAGTGGCTTTAAAAGGTTCCTGCAAAGAGGCTATGGATTGAAGATAATACTGATAATGTGAGCAGAGAGAGATGACAAGAAAATGGCAGAGCTAACACTTCCAGTACAGGCCTTTAATCAGTCCCCTTACAAGGTACAAACAATGGCCAGCTAATCAGATCTGAGAAGAAGTTGGACAAAAATTTAAAATTATCTAAGGCTATTTTAAATATGGATTTACATCTGCTATCATTAACGATGAACCTCGCCCTACATGAGTATCGTGCTTTGAGAAGTTAACTAACGAAGGTATGAAGCCACCAGAATTAGCAAGACATTCAAAATCTAGGCATCCAGAACATGAAGACAAACCTCTACAATTTTTTCAGTCATATTTCAAGCCCTGTGACATTCAGTTCAGTACTTTACAAAATTTCACTGAATCTGATTTCAAATGTATAGAAGCCTCCTTTGAGGTTTCTTGCTTTACAACAAAAGACAAAATGCCACATACCACAGGAGAAATGCTTGCTCTTCCTCCCATAAAAGGTAAAAATGGCTGTGCTAATACACAGAAAGCAGTAGAGCAACAAACTAAAATGTGCTCCTCCATCAGTAAACACTGTTGGAAGATGCATAGCAGACATTGCTTAAGGTTTGAAGAAACAAATGTCTGTACAAATTATGCAGTGGGAGAGGCTTCCTCTGCAATAAAGTACAGATGTTTCTAAAATGCCTTAGATGATGGTATTTTCCAGATTGTTTTGATAGTGAAATGCAGAACTTCTTTCTGTGAGTCACTGAAAGGAAGATCTGCCACAGAAGTTGTATTCTCAACAGTAGATTACTTCTTTAATGAAAAGTGTTTCATGGAAGAGCTGTCCAAGTGTAACAAGTAGTGGAGCAGAATAAGAGAAGAATTGGGTGGTAAGGTTACACAGACACCATTACACCTGGAATTCGTTCACTGCAATGTTCACAGATGAGCTATTGCAGCAAAGAAATGGCAGCCAGACATGCACAAATTGCCACAGCATGACATTGATGTGTTTAATTTCATAAAAACAAGACCCTGAAACAGTAGAATATTTACAATACTTTGTAATGAGCTGAGGAGTGACCATGAAAATCCTGCAGGCATTTGCTGGTTACCTCATAGCAACTGAATTTCAAGTCCAGTTGCACATTTTTCTTCCACAAAAAGAAGTGTTCTGAATTTGCTGATCTTTTCTGTGATGACAAGTGTCTGTCAGGAGATTGCTACCTACCAGTTATTTTTGAAAAAGTAAACATATTTGATGCACTTGAAGGTGAAAATGATGTTCTAACAGTGGGTGAGAAACTGCTTTTCAAAAGAAACTTGTGGAGGTTTTGTGAATCTGTTGCCAAATACAATGTAAGTGTCTCGGCTAGAAAAGCTCTCTTATTATATATATACTCAAAAAACTTGGAAACTGAAAGTTCTACCTGTTTAAAAATCTTCAAGATTATGATTTTCAGTGGGTTTTGAACCCACTTGTTAAAAATATAAAAATTCAACATCTTCTGATTATTTTGCAAGAACAACTGATTAACATCAGGGAGGATGAAAATTTACTATCCAAATTTTAACAAAAATCTTTACATAGGTGGTGGGTGGGATTGAAAAAATAGTATCATGATTTATCCAGCACAGCCAATAACACATTTCTTGCGTTTGGATCTTTGTGTCTTTCTGAGATACTCTTTTTAGATATGACAGACATTAAGATCAAGAATCAAAATAAATAGAACATAGAAACAGACCTTTGAATCACTGTGTCACAAAGCATTAAACCCAGATTCAAAAAAATAAGGAATATTAGTATTTTAGTGAGAACAAATTCTTTTTTGTTCCATTAATAAATAAAACAAATTATTTTTTTTAAAAATATGTTTATTTCTTCTTTATCTCATCCTTATTTAATTTCTATTTTTGTGCATGTTTTATATTGTACATAATATTTTAGTACAGCAGTACATGCGTATTATTTTTAAATAAATACACATACAGAGGGAAGGGTACATGCTCAAAAATCTTTTATTGGTAGGGGTGCATGATCAAAGAAGTGTGGAGACCACTGCTCTAGAAGGCTGTTTAGAAACCTCTCTCATGCTCTTAGCATTACACTTCTGATTTTAACTTTGCTCCCTTTCCAAATCTTTCTAGGGGTTCTTTTCAGCATTGAGGTCACCTCCACTTACTTTGCTGTGCGCAATTATTGGAGAGGCTTCTTTGCAGCTACCTTTAGTGCCTTCGTGTTCCGAGTCCTTGCAGTCTGGAACAAGGATGCAGGTGAGTTAAGAGCCATTCCTGCTCTCTTTGTACAAAAGTCGCTCTGTTAATGCATTATTTGCATTAATGCATCTTCCTCAAAGTCCACAATTTTTTGTGATGTTTGAAACTTCTGTCACAACACATGACTTTCAGCAGTACAGAAGGAAGGAGAAAGGAAAGTGTCTTGTCATCTTGTCAGTTTTCTAGCCCAACCTATTCCTATGAGGGCTGGGATGTATCTAACTGATAAATGACAGAATATGAGTCCTCAGCAAGCCAAAAGGCCCCTGAGGTGGGATTTTTGCCTCTACTCAGAGCAGTGTCCAGGCTGCAAACACAGAGATATCCCATCATAGAGGATGTAATCATGGAAAAGCATGGTTTGCTTTGGTCACCTCTTGACTGAAAACATTAAAACAAATAGTCGAGAAAATTGAGATGATCTAATGCTTAGGAGAGTACAGGATTGGTAAGGTCTGGCTGAAGGTCCTGAAAAAATAAAGTGTCTCAAGTAACTGAAAAGCATGAGTGTGACATTTGTGCAGACAGAAATAGCACATGTCAAGCTTGCTCAGGAGAGCATCTCAGACACTGCAGGAATAGAGTTTTGGTGCAGTAGGCTGCCATTTCTATGTAATCTTCTTCCTTATAATGCCTTAATCTTTTTTTCTTACATCTATTTTATTGAGCTCCATGTGGGCAGTTTACTTACTTAAAACTGCTATAACATGACTTCAGTGGGCTAGACTTTGGGGGGTTCCAATATTCTCTGGAATATAGAAAATCACTACCCTTTCTGCTTGAATGCAGAACGTGACTACATCTTTCTTTGTGTAACACTGCCTAAAACTGAGGGGTTTCCATCATTAGATGTCACCCAAAACCAACACCCCAAAACACTCAAACCCCGCATCTTTCTGTTCTATCCAGAGAAAAATACAAGAAACTCAAAGAGAAACAACAAGAGATAATCTCCTGTCTGTCACTTTATCTACGCTGGCTCCCTTGTTGATCTCTCAAATCACTAGAAATCCCTAGAAATTAGCTTAATCCTGAAACATATTGACTCCTGTCCCTTCTTCAAAATCATCCAGACAGCTTTAATACCCATATTAATGGCTCCTTAAATTCTTCTTCATTGACTGTCTATGTTAAAAAGTTCCATGATTCAACTGTCTATGAAAAATTGTTCCTTTTCACAGTTCTGTATTTTCTTTGTCTATGCTGTCAGACTCCTTTTCCTTGTATTAAGGAACTAGAAACTTTTGTCTAGCTAAGTAATTCATTATTTTATGATCTTTTATCATGCCTGCTCTAACTTGTCTTTTATGTCTTTCTTTGCTCATTTATTTCCCTTGGAAAGTTACACACCCAGGCTTTTCAGTCTTTATTCATGCAAGGTTTTTCTATTATGCTTGCTACCAGGAAGAAGCAGGTAGGGAAGTGATCACATCAGAATGACAGATACAAATAAGTAGTGTAGCATCTCACCAAAATTATTTTATTTCTTAGACCCACAGAATCTTTTCTGGCTTCTCAATGCTCATGGCTTTGTTGGCTGGCATTACACAATTATATGCACTTTCCAAATAATGTCAGTTATTTGCCAACCACTCGGGGTGGCCGCTGCAGCCTGAGCCCCTTTGCCAGGCATGGAAGTTAGGAGTTCTGCAATTTGCAGGATTTCTCTTTTACCGTGTCCTGGACTTTCTTCTTATTTGCCATAGGGTTTCATGCCTTGCCTTCCTCCTGCTCCTTCTGATCTCTCCTACACATGGCTCAGTGTTATCTTAAAGTTCAAATCTATTTTTAAGTAGACTTTCATATTAACTAGACTTTCCCATTCCTTTTTACTTCTAACCTTGGAAGAATTGGACAGATACTCTAAACTAGTACAGTCTGTAGCCAATGGAGAGAAAAGTGCTTAGACACTTAGTTTCAGGATGGCTTAGTCACTCAGGAAAGGGAATGAAGGTAGGTGGGATGAATCTTTCTGTGGAAATCTACTGTCCTGGGGGAGTAGGGACGGAACCAAGAAAGACCGAGTGACTGTTTGCCTTTGCTCTGGTCATCTTTGCTACCCTGTGGCAAAACTCTTTGAAAATGAGCCCTACTACATTTTTTAATGCTCTGCCATTTAGTGGCTTGGACTGTTTCCTAAAACCGAGTTGAGATGACCCCTTTCTTGGGCTGATCTAACAAAGGACATCCTGCTTTTCATCACCTTCCATCCCTGACTGTTCTTCTACCCCTCCCTTGTACCATCTCTGTGTTTGCTGTTCCCCTCCATTCAACTCAATTCCCTGGCAGAGGAGTAACCCAGGAAAAGAGCAGATAGGTTTTTCTGGCAGGTTTTAATGAGGCAAAAGAGCTCAGAGAAGGCTGTGATGCATCAGAGCGGGCCCGACGGGAGAGGAGAACAATAGTACAGCCGGGAGGGAAGGAACAGGGTGAAGAGACAGGGAGCAAGATCTTCCCAATTTGGATAGTAGAATGCAGATTTAGGCTTAGCTATCTTAGGTAATGGAACCCACTGAGACCTCATTAAATCATTAGTCTAAACCTAGTTCTGTCTGACCAAATAGCAAGTAGTTAATGCCTCCTGTTATTATCATATAATGCTAGATTTTCACTGCTTTTATTTCCTCATTGAACAAATAATTCCTTCGTCAAGGGCAAGTTGGGATTTATATCCATCCTCATGAAGCTGCACTTCCACTCTGTATTAAGCTGCTAATTTATCCTTCACCTGTTGGCATACAGATATTTACAGTTTCCACGCAATAATGCACCTCCAGACAAAAGTAGGACAGGTTTCAACATTTCATTGTAGTAGGGCAGCACTACCAGGAGGGGTGAGCTGGAGAAGATGGGGCTCAGCTGATCTTTTCTATCTCTGATTTCTAAGCCCTTCATTGTTGGTAGAAGACAAGAAAGAAAAGAAAACCCTTTTAAAAAGCAGGGATTGTAGCTAAAAAAAATTGCATACATTCTCTGAAAACAATCCTTGACCTTGCTAGGGTTGCAAGTATGCAAATATAGGACCTACTAAATCAGAGCACTCTGCCAATCTGTAATAATGTATATAATGTCAGGAAAACATAGAGGAGCACGCATAAACTAGTTTCCTTTTCCCTACTACTAGCTTTTATTGCATTTTACTTCTCACCTCATTATTTTCTTTCCTCCTTTACCCTTCTTCTCTCACAGTTACCATCACAGCCCTGTTCAGAACAAACTTCCGTATGGATTTCCCCTTTGATCTGCAAGAGCTGCCAGCATTTGCTATAATAGGGTAAGTTCCCAGGAAACTGACTCCTTGCTCAAAAAAAGTTATGCTGTGATCTCTGTTAGGAATTCTTTTGCCAAAAAGTTACATACATCACTTTTAAATACTTTGGTTGTGACAAATAAGGCTTCAACCTGTTTGAATTCCTCCTTCAGAAAAGGTGCCCAGGTAGCACAATGGGTAAGGGAAGGGAATATGGGTTTTATCAAGCTGCTTGTTATTTCCTTTTCATATATCTTTTTCAGAACTTAAGCTCTGAGGTAAAAAAAAAAACAAAAAACCCTAAGTCTAACTTGGTCAAATTTCTGGGAATAGATTTACTGAATAGCCCTTTAACTGATTTGACAGTATGGCCAAATGAACTGATCCAACAAGTATGGCCTTTTCACATGACAAAAATGGGACAAAATATTTAACCAGAAGTTTCCTTTTCACAGGGTCAGAATGATTATCCTTTTCCAGAGAGGTGGGCACACCCAGCATGATGACAAGGGTTACCAACCATAATTGGATTCAGTGAGAACAATGCTTAATTTGGAGGAAATGAAAGAATGACCTTAAGAAAAATGAAAATTGGGAAATACTAGAGAAAAGATGAGTTTGGAATTACTGTGAGGAAACATCTTTGGTTAGAGCTTGAGAGAGGCTCCAGGGAAATCACTGTAGAGCAGTAATGAAGGGAATACCCTGTAGGAACAAATGCCTGTGCTGGTGTGCACACTCTCTGTTGCAAGACCTGCATTCAAGACCAGAAATACATTTGAGGTTTTCCAGCTTCTTTTAGTAGGCTGCCCTCCTACTAAGTTACTTGAGTATGAACTCAAGTGGGGTTTTTTTAAGAAATCAGATATATTGAAAAATCTGTGAATACGCAGGAGCTTTTGCTAGTAATATGTATTCACTTTGTTCATCCCCTTAAACAGACAAGCATAATGAACTTGTGGGAATCTATTGATTTAGGCTGGCAAGGAAAAACATAATCCTTGTGATTTACAGCAGCTTGTTAGAATGCAAAACTTCTTGTCACCATGTTTTGGACAGAGTTGACAGAGCTGGATTTTTCAGCACTGCACATAAGCTAGGAAAGGAATATATGACATTTGCAAAATGCTTTCGAGTGCCTGAGTATACAATGTGGTATTTAAAATAAAAAACAGCCCTAATGATTTGGACAGACTTGGATAAAGTCCTGATTGCCAACTTGGAATGCTCCAAATTCTCTTAACATTAAGTCTCAGAACTGAACTCTTTCTACCCAACATACTTCTTCACTTTCAGGTAGGACAAGCCCTATCAATGGGTAGGTCTTGTTTTTCTGTGTCAGCAGATGTTGATTTGCATAATATATACAGGAGGAGCACTTCCAGTTTATTGGTAAATTGATAGGCATGAATGGAGAGATCAATATTTTAATATGAAGTATTATAGAGCAATTCAGTTCACTGTGCAGTCTTTAGGCTTATGTTGCCTAAGGGACTGGTCTATTTTAAACATTCTAATCAGTGCTGGCTTAAAATATTTAAGAGTAATTCATTGGACATGTTTGTCTGTGAAAAGCTTTATATTTAGTTTAAACGTGTTTCTGTGCAATTTTTTAACGATTAAGCAGGATTATTTTCAACATACAATATTTAAAGTATACTAAATTAATCATTGAATGCGATTTTGCAAAAGCATGCATTGCATGTAACAAAGGGAAAATCCATTAATTTCAGAAATTAATAGAATGAAAATATTAACTGTTTATCCTCAGTATTATGTAGGTTAATTAATTGCCACATAAATTAAGGCTTCCCTTTACCAATTTTAAATGCAGTCTTTTTTCACTCTTCTTTTTTTTTATTTCCCATTCAAGTATTAGGCCCTATTTATTCAGGTCTCCTTAAGCTACAGAGCCTAAGGATCAGGGCCAATTCTTAGACAACTACAGGCTTTTGGCTTTTTTTTAACTTTATTAAGATCAGGAACATAAGCCTAAGTGTTTAGGATCATAGAGATTATATACTTTGCTTTAGGCACAAGAGTTCCTATTACCATCAGTATTTGTTGTAGGCACATAATTTTACTGAATCAGACTTAAAACTCCCTTCATTTTTACTATTTTCTGTTCCAACCTGATGTTTAAGTTCTGACAATACTGGTCTTTGCCCAGTTGCTCTTTACAAGCCCCCACTGAGAACTGTCAGTCTCTTTTTATAGATTATTTTATAGATCTTTATAGATGAGATTTTTCCTCTCAGCAAGAGAAAATTGGTAAAATGGTAGTGTGCATGACAAAGACATCCAAGATTATCTCTCCCCTTTCATCAGGGAGTCAATATCTTCAAATGGGCTGCTGTAGGAGTAACTCTCTAGGTGACATTTAAAAGACTTCACAAACAACTGGACATTAAACCACTTAAACTCATTTTCTTGCTTGATCATTTGTGCATTGTCTGTTGTTTGGCATGATTTTATTTCTTTTTCTCCATTTTAGAATAGGTTCTGGATTCCTTGGAGCCTTCTTTGTTTATCTCAATCGCCAAGTGGTCCTGGGCGTCCGCCGTCATAAAGCTCTGAGCCAATTTCTTACCAAATAGTGAGTGTTTGTGAAAATACTCTCTTTAGGGCCCAGATTCTTACACCTTACCGGTATTGGATAGTAGCAAATGCTTTTTGGAGGATAGTAGATTTCTTTCAAGTGTAAGATAGTAAAAATATGAGAAACTGCTCCTGGATGAGAGTAAGATCTCTGCAACCATCACAATAATTTTTCCTGCACTGGATTTTCTTTTTGATCAGCCTCAATAGTTTAAAATAGCTTCTTGATTTAGAAGGGATAATCTGTAATATTTGCTAAGAGGACAAGGGAAACTATTGATTGGACCGAAAATGTTTTTAATTAAAAAGCCAATGATCATGATTCTTAAAATCATGCTTTTTCTGGTTTGTTTGGTTTTTTTAGGATCTGTGAAAAATTCAGCATCATTTATATTTCAGAAAAATTAAATACAGCTGAAATTAAGGATGTCTTAAAAATATATATTTTGGTTTTTAATCAAAGTGTTGGCAGAAACGTAAGGAATGTGCTGCAATATTCCAATTACTGCACACGTATGAACCAAAAGCTGAAACTGATAGTAACCAAATGGTGTGAAATGCAGTATGGAAGATAAATACAGAACAAAATAAACGTCTTGGCAATAAAGTTTTTACAGGACACTTGAAGATACTGTTTTCCCCTCTCTAATAAAGTCCTAACCACCAAAGGTTATAACCTGAAGAAGAAATGGTGGCTAGCTGTAAATATCTTCAGACTCTTTACAGAAAAATCTGATGCTATGAGAATTTTTGAAGTTGAGACGTATGGAGGACCTTATTTCTTATCAAGTTGCAGACCTGCGCAGAAGAAAACCACTAGATAAACAGAAGTTCTAACTAACTTTGTTTCTTACGTGGAAGAAAATTTGTCTTTCTTCATCATATAGCATTACCCACAAGCATCAGCAGGGTGGTCAAATCAAATTAATAGAGAAGTGGAGCAAAGCCGGAAAAGTGGGGATTTGCTTTAAACTTCTCACTAATTTCTCAGAATTTTGTAGGTGCATAGACTGAAAGAAATTAAAGGTTATATTTTGTCTTCTAGAATACTACAGCACCTCAGCCAACACATCCTGAAGGGAACACAGTAATTTGCCAGGGGAGACAAGACAGGATTAGTCCAGCATGTGGAAGCAGCTTAGGCTTATGTTGTCTCAGTGCTTGTGAAGTGTCACAAGTGCCAGAAACCCATCCCAGGACTGGACACAGCAGCAGGAAAACATGGATGGCGTCAGCCTCTGTCCAGCTGGGCCCCACTGGCCTGGCACTGCTAGACCCACTAGCTACAATGACACCTTCCCCAAAATTGTGACAGCCAGCAATTCAATGGAAAGAGAAGCAGTTTTTCCCATAAGAATGAATCCAACAGGCGGTGTCTGCAGAAATGTATGAAAAAAACCTACATTTAAATCCACTAGGACAAGATACATTGTATGAGGGGTGAAGAAGCAAGACTGTCATAATCAGGACAAATGGAGAAAGTAATGGCTTTTGACAATAGGTCAACACATCATTGCAAATACACATTTCCCCCACATATTCAAGTCTGTGCGTGTTGTACATCCCTCTCTTCCTCCATCGCTGCCATTACATTAATTCTGGCGGGGAAAAGGGCTTTGCTGACAGGGGAACTCTTTGAATTATGATGATCAGTTGTTATTAAACTGCCAGCAACAGCACTCCAAAACAATGGATACAGATACAGAGAGGCTTCACAGGGATCGCATTCACAATGCTGAAGTGATGGTACTAAAAGAACAGAATGTGAGGCAATGTTTTAATAACTTTTTCTTTCTTTACAGCCGACTGGTATACCCTGCAGTTATAACCTTCTGTATAGCATCTGTGACATTTCCTCATGGATTTGGGCAGTTCATGGCAGGAGAGGTGAGAGTGGGAAGTGTATTACCAATTCTGTGCAATTCCATGGAACATTATCTCCTTATCCTGTGCCCCAGTAACCTTGTGTCATGGAAAATGGAAGATAGATATGGGAGGAGTTTGGACTGAGAGGGCACTATTTGATCTCTGCTACCTCCTTCATATAAAACTTGAAAAGGTTCCACTCTCCTAAGCAAATAGTAAGGAAGATGTTAACCCATGTGTAAAAGTAGTTCTTTCCATCTACTGGGTAAAGTTCTGTCTCTTTTCCTGAAGATTAAAAATGTGAATTAAATCTCATAATCATGAATTACCATAGTAAAAATCTCCTCCACTTCCTCGTAACAGAGACAGAATATTTACTCCATCTAATCTCATGACTCATACCTGGTTTTTTGTTGTTTAGTTGATGCCACGGGAAGCCATCAGCACTCTCTTTGATAACTATACCTGGATCAAACACACTGGGGACACCCAGATCCTAGGGAAATCTGCTGCCTGGATCCATCCTAAAGTCAGCGTCCTTGTCATCATCCTGCTCTTCTTCATCGTGAAGGTAGGAAGCCCAGCTCACCCTAACCCTTCTCCACTCAGACTGAATGTCCTTGCCGTCTTGTAAAACAGTTTGTGAACTGCCAGTGAGGAGCTGCTGGGTATTGAATGAAGCACTACAACTGCAATAGATTCCTACGTCTTTTGATGTGATGTTTGTCCACCTTGAATGCAACATTACCAAAATTATTAGGGAATAGTTTCCTCAATTTAGTAGCCTCCTTTTCTGCTCCCTAGGTCATCCTCCTCATCTATCCTGCTGAGTGACTTTTGGTGTCCACTGTACAGGAACTGGTAGGGAGGACTAAATTAGTAAAGATTTCTCAAGCTCCACAAAAATAAATACGTGACTAAAGAGCCCTCAGATAATTTATGTTTGATCCCAATGGAGTCTGATACAGTCTATTTAATATTCCTGACTTCAGATAGGAGACAAATGGGAATATGCAAGCACAATCTGTAGTTGTGTGATGCTCAAGGATTTGTTAGCAGTACCAAAACTTGATGGAGAAATGCAGCTAGAAACAGTTTTTCTCACTTCTCAGAAACCAACAGCAGATTAAAAGTTCTTAGCTGACACGGTCTGTGGGAGTTGCAACTGTTCAGCCTCTGAAAGGATCAGCTGTGTAACTGACACAGGACAGAGAAAAAAAAAGGACATTTGAAAGAAGAAAACATCATATACGAAGCAGCAAGAAGGAGGTTTTCCTAAGATGAATATATATATATATATAAAAGGATAAAAATATAATAGAATAGATGCTAATTTTTAAATGAGCTGAGGCCACCTTGCAATGTCAGCTGAACATTTCAGTAGATCAAGAATGACTATCAATGACTGATTGACACAACTGTTTCCACCTAAAGTAAAACACTCTATCAAATTTCTGACAGGTTGTTAAGTGTTCTCCTTCTGTGATAATTCTTATTACAGTGTACCAAGCAAAAAAGTTCTTGTTTACTTGAATGAAAGAGGGGTGGACTACATGGTGTATCTGTCCTGATACAGATCTGTCTGTTTGCCTTTGGAAGAGCTGTATCCTCAGACACGAGATTCATTGGCATTGCCCTAACTAAAGGCCTTCTCTATTCACTAGAAAACTGTTCTGAGCAGTTGATTTTCTTCTGGATATATTCAGTGTTGGGATAGACCATGCAAGCAAGAAACTGCTGGTTTGATTCTGGGCAAAGGCTTGGCCTGAACCTCCACTGCACTATAGTGAATTTTCAGCTGTTTGGCCACGTTTGGCACTGCAAAGACAGAACTTAATTAGCAGTACTACACCTCTGCAGCTTTCTGGTCTCTGCAGCCAGGCTGGGCACAGAGTGGGGCAGCAGGAAATGCTATTGCTGCTCAGTAACCACTGCACCCTCTCTCTCTGTTCTAGTTCTGCATGGCTGTTATTGCCACCACAATGCCAATCCCCTGTGGAGGCTTCATGCCTGTTTTCGTGTTAGGTGAGTTTCAATTTTCTGTTGCAGCTTATTCATCTGACAGGTGGAGAGAACAGGAGAGACACTGCCTACACACCCAGAAGGTTTCATCTGGTGTACGAGGAGTCATCACTTTATGTCAGTGACAACCTGATTAGTAGACCATAGACCAGCCTCTGGATCTCTGCTTTTGACATTTCCCCAACCCCCCAAAACCAAATGCCAAGCAGGAGATCCCTATCCTTTTATATAAGGAAAGCCACACTTGGGGAGACATGCTGAGCCATGGCCTTCTAATCTCTTTGCCTCTTCACTTAGAGAGAAACTTTCATCCTACAGTTAATAATAGTTGCTCTTTTCATGCCCTGAAGGCCAGATAGAATAGAAAACCTCAAAACTAGTACCTGCAATCTACCCCTTCCTCCTTCCTTCTAACTGAAACGTGGTAACATAAAATGTTTATTGGTTTTTAACTGGTTTTGATTCCAATAACAAAAAAAAAAAATTAAAAAGAATATGATAGTAATGTTAAGAAAGAGAAGCTATGTTAGACTGAAATATACAAACTGATGAAGTGCCCACAACTCTCCAATGAAATACTGTGCTCTCAGGACCTCTGAGTTCTGGCAGGAAGCAAGAGAACACGAGGCAGTATCGTGCCTTTGGCCCTTGCAGTGATGAAGGCTAACCACAAACAAGGCTCTATTAGGAAAAGACCTAGCCAGCAATACAAATAAATTGTTTGTTTCTATGCATTCAGCATTTTGGACACAATTCTGGAATACTGTGCCATGTTGTGTCCACCAATACAAGAGATCCTTGCAGACTTGTAAAACCTGTCTGAACAGGACATGGGTGACTCCATCTCACTGAAACTAGCCCTTTTCTGAGCAGAGGTCAGAACAAGACCTCCAGAAGTCCTTTCCCATCTAAATTTTTCTGTAACCTTCCCATCTAAGCTTTTTTGTAAACTTTTCTGTAAGCTGTGATTCTAACGTTTGGACATTCACATAATGAGAGTCCAAAGGGCCTCAACTGTGATCTGGACTGACATTGTACACAGTCTGAAAATTTGCCCTTCAGCCTGGGAATCACGGCTTCTGCTGTGCCTGGTGTGCCCAAGTGAATGGATGAGGAGTCAGCTGTATTTACCTATCTTAGTACCCCTTTATCCTCTTGGAGTCTAACTTCGGTATTTTGTAACAGAGAACTACTCTATAGTCCCCAGCGTCATTTTAATGTAAGCTTTGGCTTTGTTTCTGTTAGAAAATATCCAAGTGATTGCCCAGCACGGCTGCACAGCACAGACTGGATGTTCCTTAAATGTTAATTCCATAACTGTCAGTGATATCTTTCAGGTGCTGCATTTGGACGTCTCATTGGGGAAATCATGGCATCGCTTTTTCCCCATGGGATCCTCTTTGATGATATTCTTTATCAAATCTTACCTGGAGGGTATGCTGTCATTGGTAAGCCTCCATGTCTTCCTTTTTCTTCCCCTGGTCCCGCTGCTGTAATTTTCCTGGTTGACATGACATGCTGTTTCTCTATGACAGTCTTCTTCTCTCCCTATTCCTTCTCCTACCTGGGAAAGGTGCAGCAGCTTTGACAGGAGCGGTGAGCCACACTGTCTCCACTGCTGTGATCTGCTTCGAGCTGACGGGTCAGATCTCTCACATCCTACCCATGATGGTGGCTGTCATTCTTGCCAACATGGTGGCCCAGAGTTTGCAGCCCAGCCTCTATGACAGCATCATCCAGGTGAAGAAGTTGCCCTACCTGCCAGACCTGGGCTGGAATCACATAAGGTATAGTAGCAAAACAGAGCTGGAGATGGGGAGTGGCAAAGAAATAAAGCGGGAGAGGGTTAAGACCACAGGGGAATAAAAGCTTGTGAAAAGGAGATGGTACTATAAAGGAATTAAGAAGGCAGAATAGGCCTGCAGTAAGAAAAAACAAGTGTTGGAGTAGAATTAGGTTTCATACACAAAAATGGAGAAAGGTCCACTTCTTTTTTTTACCAAAAGCACAGGTTTGAATGACCTGCAATGTTACTGAATTTGTATTAATATTGCCAAATTGCTTCAGCTTAAAAATTTAAAAATCAGGAGTCTTATTTATCTAAATTCAGGAGTCTCATTTATCTAAATTCAGTGGGATTTGGATATTTTTTTCCCAGCAAATGTTTGAAGTACTTTATTTGGATATTTTGCTTGAAGCAAGATTCAGCTATTCTTATATATGTGTTCCTGTCACTAGTGTATAAAATACACATAGGTATGTATATAAAAACCATCTATGCATACATACATGTGTGTATTTGACGGTGAGGGGTAAGAAAGTGGAATACACTGTAATGGAAATCCAGTTAATCTGTGTTTATCCTCCTGGAAAGTCCTCTGGTTACTCTCACAGAAGATAATTTGGCAGCTGTATTTTGAACACTTTTTAAAGAAGTGGTCATTTATGTATTCCTTTAGGGAATTTATCTGCTTGACGTTTTTAATATGCTAACTCTTCTCCTTATCGTCCATAAATTCACAGCAAATACAATATCTTTGTTGAGGATATTATGGTCCAGGATGTGAAATTTGTTTCCTCCAATTGTAACTACCGAGACTTGCAAGCAGTACTCCAAAGCACCACAGTGAAGTCTTTGCCTCTGGTGGACTCACCAGGTAAGCAATGTGGAGAAACTGGTCCTTCCTGAGGACTATCCCAGCTTGAGGAAACTAGCTTTCAGTTACTTGGTGTGAAGCAGGCAGTGTGACCTACTACATAAAAAATGAATCCTAGGCACAGGTCAGGATGGTGAGATCCCTTTCCACAGCCTCACAGCCTAGGAGCCACTCCAGGGCTGCTCAGTGACTCTTGTACAGCTCTGCATAGTATGAGCCCAAGCACTTGGAAGAGGCTGGAGGAAGGAAGGGCCAGTGAGTAGAAGAGGACATTCAAACCTTGAGGTGGCTTAAGGGCTCCTCCGCTCTGTGTTGTGCAGAGAACATGATCCTCCTGGGCTCTGTGGAGCGATCCGAACTGCAGGCTCTCCTCCAGACACATATCAGCCCGGAGCGGCGACGCCTCCTCAACAGGGAAATGCAGCAGAAGCTGAATGAGGCACCCTACGATGGACCCTGGGCAAGACTGCCAAAGCTGAAGCACGAATCTTTTGCTTATGTTGATGAGGATGAGGATGCAGATGAGAAGGGAGAGGTGAGCAGTTAGGCATTTGAGGAGGCTGAGAAATAAATGGCATAAGGGGGACTTTATTTTCTCTCTTTTCTCTCCAGCTGCCTCGGCCCCCAAGTCCCACTCCCAGTTACCCAGAGGAGCCGAATGGCCCAACAAGTCCTCTTAAACAAATACCTGAAACCTTGGAGCCCCAGCAACACTCAGGTATGGTAACTTCTGCTATGGCTCAACCACATCCTAGCCAGCTTGGGGAAGCTTCCATGCTGTGGGTACCTGCCTGTGTGAGGTGCAGGTTCCCCAGAGACTGAGAGAAGGAGCTTTCTCTGCTGTGTGAAAGACACTTTGTTAGTGCACCTCAATATCAGTGTAACATACCTGAAAATACCTTCTGTTACGATCCCTCAGAGAGCATGGCAAAAGTAGGCCCATTAAGGATGGTCTCTCTCTGTCTCTCCACTCCATTCTTTGCAATAACAACTCCTTGGACATTTTCTGTAGAGTCTGCAAGGAAGGGTCCCATCTCTTGGCTCCTTCACCATGTGAATGAATTTAGCTGGGGAAAGCTGCCTGAGAGCTAAACATCTGCACTAAGTTTTTGAGCAGCTTAGGCTGTTGCGCAGCCATCTCCAAAACTGAAAGGCTTCTCCCTTGGACACGCATCTCTTTGATTCAGCTACATTAATGTGCTGGACAAACACTGATATATTGTGTTAATTTGTGTCACACCCCAGCCTATATTAGCTTTGCGTTCAAGCCTGTACTCATAGCTCATTTCTGATTCATATATCACGTACATTTGATACAGGATGGTGGGTTGTTTTTATCCTTTATGTGTCCTGAAATATGCAGAGAGTGAGTAAGCACAGAAATGTAGCCCAATCTTGAGAATGAATACAGAGGATAGGGCTCTATCTCGTGCTTTTAGGCACCCAAAGGTTACATGTAATAGGGCATATAGCACATTCTGGTTCATTACACCCCTCATGTATGACTAAACCTCTAAGGCACAGAAAAATCCACTTTATGCTTCCAGAGCAGTGGAGTGGTGGGGCAGCCATCACCTATCTTACCAAAGCAGAAAAAGAACCACGTATGAAAACAAGGACAGTGTGTGAAACATTTTATGTGAAGCTAGAACTGAGTGACCCAGGAACGACAAGAGGAAGTGGAACAGGAGTGAATTCATGCAGCCTTCCATTTTTTTAGTTTGGCTCACAGCTATCATTGTTTCTGATCAAACTTCCTCCACAGCTTGGTTCACAACAGCACCGAGCTCTGTCTCCTCCTCTGCTAACTCCCTGCCTGGGAGTATAATTCTGGTCTTGTCTATTCCCATCATTTCACTGCTGGCAGAACCCATGGACTCCTCACCCCTTGGCACCTGTCACATCCAGTTTGTTGACGTGTTTTGTTGATATGTTTTGTTGCATGGGAGTATTAATTCTGGAATGTCTCAGACACCATCTTACAATCTGAATGCTAGATTGTGACTGGCTCAGCTGTATCGTGTCCCTCATATTATTTCCCAGCCTGCCTTGGTAAGAGGATGGGATGGGTGCAGGGCTTTGTATTTTTGTCTCTCACTTGTTCTTCTCCCTTATCCATGTGTTTGTTCTCATCCTTCAGGCAGTTTCAGGAGTTTGAGGCAACTGATCCAGCAGCTCTTGTGCCATTGCAGCCGTCCACATGAAACAGAGAGCACCATCCAGGTTAGGGCTACAGAGAGCCTGCTAGTACCCTGAAGAAGGAAGGGAATGCTATGGAAATAAAAACTACTACTCAAGACATTCAGCATTTGGCTAATGCATGGACATAATTATGGTCCTGAGCTCTGACAGCATCAGTGGGGAACTCTCTCCAAGGAGAAAGGGTGTGATTACTCGAAAGGAGTATGCATCTTCCTTAAAGGATCACCTGTGCTCAGGTGTCAGGCTACAATCATGATTGAGTGTGGGCATCTTTTCTTAGTGAAAAAATTAATGGTATTTTGGCTAACCTGCAATAAAGTGCAGTTCTATTCCATTTGGCAAACAGTTTTGGACAGATGGAGAAAAATGAAAAAATGCTTTTGGCTCTTGGCATGTTAAATGCCCTTGGTTATCTGACACATCTGCACGGGGTTTGGGGATAACAGAGCTTATGGGAGACCCATCTTCTCTAGGGCAGCGGTTGGACCCCATGTGGGATATCTTGAGAGCATCTAAATCAGTACTAGATGGCAATGTCTAGGCACCTGAATTGCTCCACCAGAACTCCATGCTGAATTGTCTTTGGCAAAGGAAGCACAGCAAGGGCAGAGTACACTGTATAATGGATGAGTATAAAGAAAATCTAAGCACTTGGTAATATCCTATTTGGAACAAAAAGGGGACCACATGGGGTGAGGATGCTGTGAATATTTTCCCTTTCTGTACTCTGTGAAACTGTGGGTTCTTTGGCTGTCCTGAACAGTGTTTTCTCCTACAGGAGCCAGTGGAAGTCATTGAAACAATGACACCAGAAGAGGTAAGACCAGGTGCAAAAAGGGAGTGAGGTCAAGTGAGTGCTTCTTTTACTCATTTCCTACCACTTGCAGTACTCCTGGAACCTCAGTGATTGCCACATAAAGCCATACCCAAAGCCATTTTCTTTCTGGAGTGGCACAGTGGGCATGTCTCACCCATAAGAGAAGAGATTATTTGGTTAGATGTGCTGATAGGACTCTGACTAACCTGATCTAGCACTGAAGTCAGCCCTGCTGCAGCAGGATTTTGGACTAGAGACCTCCACAGGTGCCCCCTCATCTAAATCTTTCTGTGGGCCTATGTTGTTCCTTCATTTCTTACACATGGGATCAATTATCTTGCAACGACAAGAAGAAGAAGCACTCAGAAAGGAAAGCTAAAGATGTTCACTCCCTCTTTAAGTAGGAAAAAGCAAAACCCCATGCTCTCAGAAAATCTCTGAATTGCCCTGTTTCCACAGGGACTTGACATCTGGCAAGAAAGGGATGGGAGGCCTGGGGGGTGAGATATAACGGGAAAGACAAATGATCCACACAGGATGGAAGAAGCATTAACAGGAGGAGGGGACTAGTTTGGGTACACAAGACAGCAACACTGCAGATACCAGCAGGAGTGATTCCTCTTCTTTCCTGTGTCAGATAGATGCTTGGGAACAGGAAGAGCTGAACAAGAGCGTGTGCTTCGACAGCTGCCGCGTAGATCCCGCCCCTTTCCAACTGGTGGAGAGAACTTCCCTGCACAAGGTGGGTGCAGATGTCTCCCTGAGGCATACATAATTTTTCTCCACTCTGTCATTCCAAGTTCAATCTATGACTTATTTCTTCTCCTTGTCTTCACCTACAACTACTATCACCAGCCACTTTCACATCCAGCTACGGAAGTGAGCTTGCTCCTCTAATCTTCTCTGTGCCCCTCCAATCTTCTGCAAAATGAAAGGCTATGTGATAAGAAGTCTGAGTGCATTTATTAAAAAAGCTTTTGGACCAAAAAAAAAAAAAGCTGCTACACTAACAGTAGGATTGTGTGCCTTGCTGCTGGGGCATTACATTGAGATTTACACTCTGCCCTGTCAGTGTGCAGCATTGGAATGAGTACTCCTGGATTTCTCAGGGTGTTTCTGTCAGGGTGTAGAGTCTGGCTATACCACAGGCTCTTCACTGAACTGAAGCACAAGGAAAGAGGAAGCTGGCTCATACAACTTCTAGAGTCAGCATAGGATGACCGGGGATCAAAGCAATCATTGTATATCAGGAGGAAGACAGGACTGGGCTTTCACTCAGTAGAAAGGGAGAGCAGTCTACTGAAAGAAAAGTGCACAGTGCATGCTTTTATCAATATTCATTTAATGTGAATGGTCAGCATAGGCCTTGCACTAAATTAATTAATTACTGTTGTCAGAGGGGTAAGATCTCAGGCTTGAGCAAAACAAGAAAAGGTTAGCATATAGTTCAGATGGGCTTTCTAGAGGGGTGGCTGAAGTCATCTGAAAACATCTAGCATTTACCTTTGTAAATATAGGCTTACAAGAAACTATACGTGAAGGCTGCTCATGGGGAAAATTTTGTATATGTCATACAAAAGAGCAAGTGAGAAACTCTGAAATAACAGACAAATCAACTTAACTTGGATGCACAAGAAAACCCAGGAATAAATAATCAAACTATCTGAGGTATGCACAGTTAGAGCTAAATGTGAGACTACTGACAATGGCAAGAATATCACAGTTTATCGTGACCAAATCAAATTTAACCAGTTTGGTTTTCTTTTACATTAGAGTAAAATGTCATGTTCTTGACAAATCAGATTTTTCCTAGTTTACACTTGAACATGACAGTCAATATCTCATATGATGCTAAAAAAAAAGGATCAAACACTGGCTGTGATACAATGATTTCATGTAAGGCCACAGGTAAAGTCCAGCTAGAGCTCAGCTTCAAGAACTTGCATGTTGGAAATACACCAGAGATGAGCACTGAGAATGTGGAAAGTTTTAGAAAGCCAGATCTGTGAATAATAGTAAAATAATGGAGTATATTTAGGCTGAAGAAGACTGATAGCAGTGTGATACCTGTCCTTTCAAGGAGACTTTGTAAGAGAAAGGGAATAACTTGTTCTCAGTGTTCCCACTGCACTGGATAAGCAGCAACAAGCTTAAGTTTTCACAGAACATATTCTGGGACACAAAAAAAAGAAATCCTCTATTGTTAAGGAAAGCACTGGAATAAATAACCTAAGCAGTTTCTGACTTCACGTATTACTATATGGCTGTTCAGTTTCCAACACCAAAATGAAGTAGGATCTGCATAGGTGTCCAAATACACAACACTGGGTGTTGTATATGAATCTCGACCAGATGCAGGATGAGAGTGACCTTGAGAATGTGCTCTCCATCATCAACACACTCCCAACTATGGCTGCACAGCAAAAGGAGCAAAGGGTAGTATGTGGCAGATACAAAAGGGGAAGAAGGGAAGACTGTTTCTCACTGGGATAACTGCACATCTCTGTGCCTATTCTATTTCTATTCTATTTTCTGATTCCCATTTCTAAATCCCAAGTCCCAGCTCTAGCACCAAGTACCCTGTTGCCAGTTTCCAAAGTCCCTGAGATGGTCTTCTGTGGTTTTGCTCCTAGACACACACATTGTTCTCACTACTGGGCCTCAGCCATGCCTACGTAACCAGCATGGGGAAGCTGAGGGGCGTGCTGGCTTTGGAAGAGGTGAGTACAGATTCTTTGCCATCCTCTTAAATAGCTGCAAGTGTCCTGTGGATCACTGCAATAACACACAGGTGCTGCAGCTGGGAATATATATAACTACAAGTGCTACATTTTCAATCCAGTGTTGAATTCTGAGTCAGCTCTTTGGAAGCCATGTAGAGGAATGGATGACTGCATTTCAGAGGAGGCAGCAGGTGTTGTTTACAGGGATGTTAGAAGGTTCATATTTTTCATGAGTGTAGGGCTCTTAACTGAGGCTTAATAGCCACTCTTAACTGAGTGGCTATTACTGTTTCTGAAAATGGTGCGGAGTTTGTTATTTACCATGGAATTTTTCATTACAGCACCAGTGTAAAAGATTATCTCCACAGGCCCCAGAGGTAGAGCTGTGACTCTATTTGTGATCCTTCTCCCTGTGGGGTAGATTAATGTCTGCTGGGTAGGCCTGGGCCAGCCAGCCTTTCATGTTTTTTCTGAAATTTTCCCTTTTTCCAGCTCCAGAAGGCAATAGAGGGTTCCACCCGCTCTGGGGTTCGTCTCCGACCACCCCTTGCCAGTTTCCGTGACATCAACAGGACTTCCACCACCAACGAGAAGGTGGGGCAGGGCCCCCAGGCGTGGAGCCGGGAAGACGACGGCGTGGTGGCAGCACAGCAAGCAGCAAACCTGGGCACGGAGAGCCCTCTCCCTCCCTGCTCGCACTCCCCACAGCCCTCACACTCACAGGAGGAGGGGGACGTCCCCAGCTCCACTTATGGCACGGATACTGAGTTGGAAGAGATGGAGCTGACAGGGCGAGTTGCTGAAAACATCTCAGACATCCTCAAGGACATCAACCTACGCACCACTGACCTGGATGATGATGAAGAGGAGGATGAGGATGTTCCCTTATAGCTGGTGTGAGGCTAGCAGTCCATCACACTCTTCAGTGAGCCAGTCTTCTTGTGTTTGCTCCTCAAAGAGAAGCTTTTGGATGTTCTTTGCAATCCCCACAGAGGAATGATTCAGCTGGGAGGAGGGACATCGGAGCGACCCTTTCTCCTGCTGCTTTCTCTCTGTGCAGACTGTTGGGCTGCTGGACTATTCAGGCATGTGCAGGTGTCAGATGTGGACTGGAAGGTGCTGGAGCGCAGGACGGCAATGCTCAGGCTTCTGCCATGGCACAGCAGACTCTAACAGGACACGGATACTGCTGGAAACAGTCAGGATGCTCCGGCTCAATCTGCCATGTGGAAAGTGGAGGAGGATCAGTTCTCACTCGCCACTGGTGCCATCCTTCCAGTCCCACCAGGCCTGCACGCAGCAGTGTAGCACAGCCAGACCTTCAGCCTAGAAGCAAACTGCTGCTTCTGACTGCCACCCTGTCCATGTTGCTGCAGCTCCTTTTCACTGGCTCTCATCTTGCACCCCACCCAAACATTCCCATGTAGGACATTTTTATTCTCTCTTAATTTTTACTCTGGGATTTTCCTGGATGGGGATGCAGTTAGGCACTTCTCTGTCCTATAGCTGAGCCATGCCCTAAAAACAGATGGGAGGAAAATATTTGGTATATGTCTCATGTCTTGAATTCAGCCAAGGCTTTAGAAAACAGTAGAAGAGAGAAAAGCTTCTTTGTTTTCCCATCATCTCTGGAATTTTTAAACAGTATGGGAAAATCTTGAGTGAGGGCATCCTCAGTGCTGGGGGAAGAGGAGTAAAACAGCATATATGTACCTATATTTCAAATAACTGTGTTTGTCTCTCTGAATCACTGTTCACAATTTTCCACAGTTATAGTCTTAAAATATAAGAACTCATAAAAAAAAAAAATTTATGGAGTGTTAGCAGGCTGCCAAGAAATACAGCAGAGGGAAGACACATTTTTTACACTTTGAAAACAGGTTTCTTTCTGAAAACTCCTGCTCTCTTTCCTGGTAATTCTATCCTGCCTACTTTCCACATATTTCTGCATACCTCAGATCTGAGAATTCCAGCTCTCATTTTTGCCAGCTTGTCTCTGTTGTGACTAACAGCAGAGACCTCAACCCTTGTCTGCAGCATCCCTCTCCATTCCAGTTCTAAATCTGGAGCAGATCTGCATCTTGCAAAAAGACGTCTTGTCAGTTCGTGTCATGCATGCAAAACCTTGGCATCCAAAGATAAGATGCTGCTTTGTTTAACTCACTTTGCTCTTGTGAGGTTTTCTCAGTAAACAGGCAAAACCAAATTCTGTGTATTCACAGCTTCTTCTGTCTGCGTCTCTTTCTACCGTATTTTTGGTGTCTCATGGGACTCAGATGCACTCCCAAGCAGCCTATTAGATGCGTTTTCACTTATCAGCAACAGAGAAGAAATCCAGGCTCTGGAAATATGTTCTTGGGGGCACTCTCATTCTGTTTCCTGGTATTAGTAAAGCATTATCCAACTTAGAGTGACCAGTTTCACCTCAACAGGTGATTTTCCATAAGCTGTCTCAGGAGCAAGTCAAAAATATTGTTACCTCTAACCCAGTTGCCAAAGGAAAATTCCCTCCTGGCTTTAATTCCAAGGATTGACCTTGCACCAATTCCTCTCTGATGATGCTTATGGGTGGGAGAGTCTGTGACAAGCTTATATTAGAAGGAAATCTTCCCTGCTAGTCTCCTGAAGAGGGAGAAATTTATTTTTGCTGTCTGGACTTCCCACCAGCTCTGTACTGTCTTTGGCACATGATCCCCCTTTATAAGCTAACTGGGGACAGCCTTTCCCTGCCTTAATGATCTTCTGTCCTCCAGGAGCCACCCTGTCCTTGTGAGGACAGTGGTGACCTGAGGGCGAGTCTCTTGCACACAACAGCTGTTTGCCTCCACCATTGGGGTGCGTTAGTGTCTGCCAGGTACCAGCACAGCCTCCCTGCCACCTCTGTGTCACCTTCTGCTGCCTGCAGGGAAGAGGCAAAACAACTGCTTTCTTTTTCTCAGGGAACAGTGAGAGTCCCTTATATAAGCAGAGGAGAAAGGACATTCCTTTTACAAAAGCATAAATATGCAGTGAGCGACCACACTGAGACCAAATCTGATCTGAGGGTCCAAGCACACTCAAAAAGGATGAGTTTCTCCAAGTCATCCCCAGCCTTGCTGTGCAGACTTGCATTTTGCAGCTTAACCACACGCTGCCACTGAGACAGATGAGACAAGGAGAAACTTTGATGCTGGAGTCAGTACACCTCCCCCTCCTCTCTCCTGAATACAGATACGCGTTCTGCTCCAGTCCCACACTTCTCCTACAGTGTGTTACAGAAGAACTGGGATGTGACTGGCTGGGAAAGCAGATGGGAGTCTAAATCAAAGCCAGCGAGCGTGTGAGTCACGACAGACAGATTGTGAGCTGGGGGAGATGAAGCTGGAACAAAAATGATGTGCATGGAGAGGCTTGGGGGGCTTGGAGTGAAACACAAGCCAACCTGGAAAGCTTCTTGAGGCTTGTCACTTGAGATTACAAGAGCGCACACGTGTGCCCACACATGCACACACAGGTATCTCTGCATTCCTATTGCCTTTAGCTGTCCCAGGGGTATTGTGAGGAGCTGGATTGCTCTCTGGGGGGGAAAGGTCGGTGTAACTGCTGCTCTTTGTAGACACTGCCCAAGATCCATTCCAGGTATTGCCTCCACCCATGGAACAGAAGCAGCATTCACCTGCACCATTTTTTCACCTGTATTCATAAATGAAAATGCACAGGGAATCAGGATAGGACTAAAAACACACTGCAAAGATGGTTTGCAAAGGCTGACATTGTTTCCACTTCCATCTTATCAATAAAATCTTCACTGAGCTCCTGCCAAGTACATTAATAGGTGAAAAATGTACAGTAAAATGACACTGAACCTACCTTTGTCAAGGGAACTTTAAGCTTGTGCCCTCTCAGGCTATCACTACACCCCCTCAAACTTTAAACTTGAAACCTTTGTCCAGCAAAAAAAGTCACACTGATCTGTCACTCTAAAACCTGCATCTCCCATCCTATCCAAGCAGCACAGATTTGGTACCTACAGGGAAAAATCATTTTTACCCCAACCTGAAATATCCCCAGAATTTGTATCAGCCATGAGGCCTTCCCATTCAGATAGAAATTCAAACCTAGCAAAAAACTGAACTCTTCCTTTCACATGGCACTTAAAGGTGAAAGCAGAAGTCTTCTTTTTAAATGCATCAATATAAAGAATTATAAAACTAGGGAAGACTTAAGGTTGGTAAGACAACAAGTAGTTCTTTAGGTAATTATGACAAGGCTAAGAGTCTTGATCATGAGCCAAATAAAGGAGAAAACACATGGAGATGGACTACTGAATAAGAAAACTTTGCCTCTACAAAGTAACATTTTTGGTTGCCAAATTATTTGAGACTAAATAATTCTAGTGTTTTAAGCCTGTGGACAAAAACAATTAGTACAGGCAGAAATAGAGAGACAGATAGAGTCCATAAAAATAACATCCCCATTCTCCCCAGTTATGCAAACACTGTATAGAAGTGTGTTTTGTGGCCAAAGAGTACAACACCAGCAATAACCAGCTGAGCAAGTAAAGATCCCTCTTTGCCAAATCAGTCCAAACCCAGGAAGGGTATAATTAAAAACACACTATTAAAAATCTGGTCAAAGCAAGTGCTAAGTTGCTCATGGCCACATAAGATCATCTCTGGGCACAGCTCTCATAAAAATTTAATCAACACTGGAGACCAATAATTACAATTTACACATAAAAGCCATGGCTGAGCATTAGGGTTAGGGGTTAAGGGTTAGGAGTTAGTGTCTTAAGACATGTGATGCAGTCTCAGCCAAACCTACGACTAGTCCAAGCACTGGTCTTTCAAATCAGCATTTGCTCCCATCCCAGGCTTTTTAGTGTGCTGCTAGTGAAAACACCTTGTGCTCCACAGTAAAACCAGTTACTGAAACATATCTAGCCAACCTGAAGAATTGCACCTGATATGGAGGACAATGTCCAGCTGAGGAAAAGTCCAGTAGCAAATTTATAAAGGAAACAGAATGTAGAGAAATGAAAATGTGAATTGCCTACTTTATATGAACAACAATCTAAGCACTGCTAGTATCTGGCTATTTACTGAATAGCTACTCAGCTTGAAGAACAGAAGGTAAAGCTACAAAGGCATAGAATTCAGAATTATAGTCACATTCAGAATTAAAGTCACATAAACTCAGGTTAGAAGCTTTTCAGTTTTTTTCCACACAGAACAAATGCAAAAGACAGTAACGGAAGGTTTATGAGAAATACACTTGAAAAAAATCTGCTTTTCTCTCCTCCTCCAACTTCTATAGTGCACTTAAGCAAATGGGCTGCGAAAAGAAATGGGAGCTGAGATGGTTGGATTATGACCAAACATGTCACAGAATCTTATGCTTAACTCAAATTTGCAATTTCTCTGGCACAGAAGATAGGAGCTGTCTGAGGAACCGTGTAGAAAACCCCTTCAGCTGGCAAAGTGCAGATCCAGTGAGGTGTGCAGGAAGAATGCTCTTATGCCCTTTTTTATTTACTGTTTTCATTAATTCCTTAGAAGTAACATATGAGAAACTGTAAAACAGTACCATGAGAAAAACATATGGCAGGTTTGCCATCTAGTCTAGACAAAGAAATAAGCAGAAAGTGGAGATCAGAGCCTCAGGCAGATACCATAGAATGAGGTTCCTTCTGGGGCTAAGCAGCTAAATCCAGAGGAGATGCACTTAACTGAGGGATAGGTCTAGTCTAGTATGATGACAAAAAGAGCTCTTTTAGGTGAAGCATTCAGTAGCTGAACACCATCTTTGCAGCATAGTTAATTAAGAAAAAGCAGCATAGAAATTAAGAAAAAAAGACATTTTTCCTATGCAGAAGTATGACTTCCAGGCCCAGAGACATCTTGTTTTCCCAGGGACCCAGGTCTTAAACATATGTGGAATAACTGATTTCATTTGACACACTACTTTTCAAAAAGGAGGTTGTGACAGTTTAGACGCAATTTGAAGGGAAAAAAAAGCAACCAAAGAAAACCAACTAAAAACCAACCAAAAAGCCCCAAAACACAAAACCAGGAGAGAGTATGGGGGGGAAATTACAAAGATTGACAAAAACAAAATAAAAAAACAACCAACCAAAAACCAAAAGGAGTTAAGTAAGTGTGTCTTATGCAAGTCGCAATTAATTAAATTAATTATATGAACATAGTTATAGTTATGCAGACATACATACCGAGTGATGGGTGACAATCTATTCAGTAGCAATTGCAGGTAAACCAGAAAGAAGCAAATTAACTTCAAGTAGAACACAGAAAGTAAAGATCAGTCAAATAGCCCTGATTGTAAAATATGCTATGCATTAAGCAGGGCAAGAGACACTGCTTAGCTTCTGGAAGAACCAGAGGAAAAGCACAAGTATCTTGACAAGGAAATAGATACCTTTTATGGCTAGAATTTAAAAGTCTCATATGGCAAAGAAATAGCTTCTGGATCTGGCCTAATGTCCTACATCAGAAGCAGATGACACAAAGACATTAGAAGTGCAGAGATGTTTCTTTCCCTCTGTGCAGAGCAGTTCCCCAATCTGCTGTGAGGACAGTGGGCTGAGAAGCATTTAAAACTGAAATGTGAACCCAGAGCCATGCTACCCAATGTCAGTGTATATTACAAGCTAAGCATCAGATGCCTTTCTGTGTCCTGTCCTAATGGGCTGTTGTGAAATTTCTGTCCAACTCTGTGCAGGTGTGTCTGCATCTCACCAGTATTCGGACAAAACCTACATGTATCACCTGAAAAATGCTTATTCAGTGAAACAGGAGAACTCACTCTATGCTAAATTAGGGGACTCTGTTGATGTGATGCTTTCTATCCTCAAATCTGGCCTGGGATTCCTGTCCTGGTAGTCACAGACACACATCAGATTTTAGCCCTGTATGGTCAAACATGTGATGGTCTTATCTTCTTAATGAGAAATCAGGTATTTCCTACTCTGGGGTGCTTCTCCAAGCCACCACGGATCCTTTTCGACATGCTCCATCAGACTATCTCCTCGAAACCCACCCCCTCTTCCTAGGATCCTCCTTTCTCAGACGCAACTCCCCTGGAACCAGTCCCACAGAAATAAAACACTTCCACCAGCCAGGACGGCAAGATCACATTCTGTTTAATAACAACTCCATAGAGGACTGTACATGCTATTTTGAGCTACCTCCCCTCCTTTACTGTGGTTGCTGCCACATACAGGCATGGAGGTGTGCAGTGCCATATAGTTCTCTAAGTCTATATGTAATGTGTGCACATGTATGTAGGTGGTTGCACATGTATGTATTTATATATATCTTCGTAGAAGTGTTATCTTGTAAGTCACATTATCAAAACATGCGAAGTATATCCAACAAAAATTTTCAGGCAAACATGTTTTGGAGCTGGAAGACCAAAGGCAAATCAGACTCATTTTAGTTATTAAGGGCGAGTGTGGGAAAATGTAAGGATGAAAGCTTTCAATAGTGGGTCCCTTCCCCTTTTTGTTTTACTTCCATTCAGTACTTTCTCCCCAACATGAATGCGCCTCTGTAAACACTAGCTTGAAAGGATACATGTAATCACCATGCAGCCTCCCCGCTACAGAAAACACACACAGGCTTGGGGGAAGCCCTTGAAAATCGCTTTGCAGCAGCCTCCGTTGTCCCATACGCTTATGCTAAAGTAGTTTCAGATACTGAGAATACAACATTTGAAGACCCAAGCCTTTAGTTATTTTCACACGTGCTTCAGGAATCCATTCCGCATGCCACCCCTGAGACTCCCATCCACCATCCTCGTACCTCCCAAATCCTCTGCCTGTACCCCACCCACATCTGAAAAGAGTTGAAACAACATTAATCCTGTTCCCTGTAAAATTACTTTTGAGTCACGAATTTATAGTGTAGGGATTCCCAGAGACCTCCAATCATGCACAACATCCACAAATCAGAGAAGAAAAATTAAAGCCAAACAAGAATATATACCTGCAAAAGAGCTTTTGGCTTGCTACATTGCTCAAGCATGCAGTATCTGAAAAGAAGGGAAGTCCACCTGCACTTGCCTCATGGGAACATGGCAGAGCTCTGGAAGAGGGCTCTTAACCTTTTGGCCTCCAATCCAATCATGACTAGATTTCCATGCCCAATGAAAATGAATCCAGAAGGCCAATGAATCTGGACTACATGCCTTTATCTTATTAGAAGCAAATCTTGATGCACAATCTTGTTTCCATAATGGAGAAAAGCCTTTTTAGAAGCTTTTGTCTTGCAAGCATGGACATTTGATCCCTTATGGGAAAGCAAAAACAAGACTAGGTTTCGAGGGCATTTAATATGTCCCAGCTGAAGGAGATTAAGAAGGTCCTAGCAGCAGCATTCTTTCCACAGAACACCACAACCCCTCTCTTCCTAGAAGACAGCAGCTACTACACATCAGTAGGTAAGTCCTGCCTACGGCAGAGAGGCTGGACTTGATGATCTTTAAGGTCCCTTCCAACCATTCTGTGATTCTGTGGTATCTGCACTGAGAACATTCTTGAACAAGTCTTTACAGTCTTAGTAAACGTGCTTTCTCAGAATCACAGCCTGACTGAATTTTTCCTCTTCCAACAATGTGTATCTGCACTGGAAAAATACATCACGTATTTCTTTTCTTTTGTGCAGACCAACACTGACAACCATGGAGCTTCTCTTCATTTCCAAGGAAAAAATAACCCTTTGATCTGCCTATGCTGGGGAAAAATGTCAGTGCAAGGATGTAAACAGACCCTGATGTTCCAAGTGCAGATCTTCCATGTCCATGTGTTAACATCATAACCCTCATGCCTTACCCCAGTCAGCTCATGGAGCTGGTTGTGCTGCTGAGGGAGCACAGTGCCCCCAGGCTCCATGGCGTATTCTGAGACAAAGAGAGACACTGAGCTGGCACAGAAATCCAGCCCTTCTGCTTCTGCACAGGTTCACTACTATTTAGCCTGGGAAAAGCCTATGGTACAAAAGAGGCACCTGACATGGACTTTACAGCTTGCAATCATATTTGAGACTGTGCTTTAATGACTGTAGGCTGTCCTACACATACATTTAGTTCTAATAGGCACTATTTTACGCACATTTTCCCTGTTTATTTTTCCTTTCCCTGAGCCATGGCATAGAAGTTTTGCCCTGTCAGATTGCTACAGGGGAGGAAAATCGAAGATGAAAGTATTACTTATTTACATTTTTCTAGTTGTAAGATGCTGATAATCTCTGTATTGGAAAGGATTTTGTTTCTTTCCTTCAATTTTTTCTTTTAGAAAAAGTCAAACAGTTAGTTAAAAAGATATGCCAGAGTTGTCTGAACAAGGAACACTGGAAAATCCACCTGGGAGAAATCAGAAGCAAGATCTTAGACTATGCCAATGTTGCTCTGCGTTCTATAGCATTTAGAGGCAGATTATCTGAGTTTGCTTCTCCTTCTAGGCAATTACCAATACAACGGTTAAGGCAAACTAAGCTGAATTCAGGTATTTTGGGTTTCCAGTGAGATCAGAACTCATGTTAACTTCATTTGGACAAGAAGTAAGTTCTTATTTGGTGTATTTTTCATATGATTTCCCTGAAGAACTAAGCATACTGTGAACTGTTTTTTGAAGACAATGAAAAAGAAGCTAGCAGGTACTGAAACTCAGGGAGGTCTCTTTTCTATCACTGTCTTACAGGGAAAAAAGTGTGGCTTGGACTAAGGAGTACAGTAAAATGCCACAATCCTGGACCTACAGCTTGTATAACAATTCTGTACCTCAGTCCACTCTGCCAGGAGTCTGCCACAAAGCTTATTACCTGTCTTGTGTAAACAAAAGACATCAAGCTTTTCTTGACCTTTTCCCAAGCCTTTCTCTCCATGTCTTTCCCTCTCTGGCACACACAGTTGTCCACAAGCCTGTACTGCTGCCTCACCACCATACCTCATACCTGTCAAACAAAGAGACCAGTTTCATTCTCCAGTTCTCTTCTCCGAGGCTACAACTACAATTTTTTCACTGTTGCTGTACACAGTACAGCACGCACAGACTCTGCCTAGGTGTGAAGTGGCCTTCTGGATCTCATACTAGATTGAAATTCGCCTAAAGACAGAGATAAACGTCACTTCCAACAGCTGCACTTCACTCTTGAGCAAGTCTCCCCTCTTGCAACTACAGGGTAAGACTTATCAGTATCTTTAGCTGCCATGGAGTGTAATCACTGAGTGCATACACGATTTGTGCATGTTAATTTTATTCGTTTCATGCATATATCAAGTTAGTCATGTCCTCCTGCCCAATTTCCAGGGTTTACCTCAAAGGACCCTGTAGAAGGGAACAGTGAGGGAAAAGCAGGGCATAAATAACAAAGAACAAATAGGATAAGAGCATACTAGCTATTCCAAGGGAAACACTAAGGAAGAAAATAGGGAATATGTCCTTCCTGGTTCCCCAGTGGGGCTTATTCTTTTCAGACAGACATATAACCATCATCTTAAGCCAATTTAAGTTGCATCTGCAACCAGTCTTCCACATGACCATCTACACATTTCACCAGCCCTCAGCAATGCCTGCCTCACAAAGAGAAGCAATATGAAGAGCTCATCCCACTGAAACCTTTATTTAGGTAGGGCGCTGGGCTAGTTTTCAATGGGGCCAGTTCCTGAGCAGCCAAATGAGTGTTAGTGCTGGTGCTTTTTAGGCAGTAGAAGTACAGAGCTGGTGGTGGTGGAAGAGAGGAGGCAGGGCAGCTCCTTTGGGCAGCTTAGACTCATCATGAAGATGCCATTTCAAAGTGCACTTTCCCAGTTTCTCTAACCGGATACAAAGGAAGACCAGCTCTTGAGAACAGCACTATCTCCCCCTCTGCTCAAAGCTCTTCCCTCTTCACTTTTATAGCAGGGTAAAAGTCCCCAGCTTGGTGTGGGTCAGCTGTGCATCAACACATGCCCAAGGGTTATTGGGAGGTGAGCACGGCCAGAGCAGAGTTCCTCCCCCTTCAAAGCAACTCACCACTGGATCAGCTTAGAAGCATGGTTAAATTCTGCTCTCTGCTGCAAGCCTGTCCTGAAAGGGGATGTTACATTTTTTTTAAGGGGAAAGCAAGTGGATGACTTGTCAGCAGTTTTCCAGAAGATGATGATTTAGAGACACAAAAACTGAAAGAAGCAGATTAACTTCTCTGTCCCAGAGCCTGAGGTAATGGAATTGAAGAGAACCCAGACGACTTTTAAAGAAAGCTTCAGATTTATATGAAAGAAAAACTTAAGAAATAGTGTAACTAATCAGGTATGAGCAATCATGGGAAAACGAACAAGAGAGAATTTTCTTGCAGTGGCAGATTTTAAATTAGGGTCACTTGTGTTTAAGCCTTCTTTCATGTTTAGCACAATAATTTTAAGAAGTTCCTACTGAAAACAAAGGCTTGGGGGAAAGATGGGAATCTCCTACCTCCACTACTTCAAGAATATCCACAATTTTCTATAGTGAAGCTTTGCTTTATAAAGGGTTTGTGGAAACAAACAGCTGAGCTCTGTTTCTTAGTAACTGCAGATCAGGAATACTGAGCTTACCTTTCCTTCTTATTTACAGCTTCACAAACACAATTTGGGCTCTGACTATTTGGCTGGACTCTCTCCAACTCATCCCTCCTCACCAGGATAAAGGGACTGCAGGCCAAATTTCGCTCACAGAGCACCTGTGCCTCCCATATGCTTGAATAGGTGTATCTATATAATAGCTTTTCTGGGAAACGTACAGTAGGTTCCAGGTCTCTCTCTCTGATATTGGGCACACACAAGCAGCAGGCCTGTTACATAAGAAAAGGCCAGATTATACAAACAATTTTCCACTTTCAAAGAGATTCAAACTGCCTTTCCAGTTCAGCTCAGGATGCTCACTCAGGTGGCAAGTGTGGACAGGAAGATCTGCTCTCTCTGGTCAAACTCCTAGCAAATAGCTCTTGTGTATTGTGGAGAGGTCATGGAAAATAGCCTTTTTCTTTCTTTCAGGAAAAGGCTGAAATTTTATTATTCGCAGAAAGTTAAGACATTTATGGGAAAAAAAAGTTACAGAATTTAGTATGCTGGAAAGGTTTTACAGAGAGTGGTGTTGAAACCAGTCTGTATTCACAGAGAATGAGGCTATCTAAAGGTTTCTAGACAGCAGGTTATGGAACTATACAGCAGGGTATAATTCTCTATCCCAGTTCCACAGAGGCTAGAAAAATCTACAGATATGTTTTCCTATTGGACTCCACAGAATTTTCTGTAAGGTCAATTTTTTTCACACTCCCCTATGTAGATAATTCCCTGTCACTGCCTTCCATGAAGATAAGGAATATCTTTTAGACATCTTAGTAAATGTACCACATGTCCATATCAAAGAAAAAAGAAGCCCTGGACAAGTTGATGCACTTGCCCCAGTCCTGTAAACAACACAGAGGGATCATGAGAAGTTACTCTGAAAGCTACCGTAAACATCCAGATTGGTCCTGGAGAGGCACATGGGAATAAAATGGTTTGGAGAAAGAAACAACAAGCCACCCAAACCTCCTGTAAAGTTACATATCCAACCATTTTTGTTTCCCTGAAGACCTTTAAAAAAAAATAGGTTTAGATTTACTCATTTACCCATCTGCTGAGGCACTCTTGGCACGTGCCCCATCTCCCTTTTCTTGCCTAGCATGATTTTCCAGGCCCTGCTCCATGGCTAGACCCAAGCCAGTTCAGGACAATGAGCTACCACTGGCCCTGCAAGAACTACAGGAGATCATCTTTATCAAGCCCTGCTGCCCAGGGAAGGTTAGTACCTGAATGTGTAAACATCTTTGAAGATATATTGAAAGGTCATCATTCAGAAGAGCTACCTCCTCGGGGAGATGTAAGCAAGACCAAGCAAATGCGTAAAAAAAGATGGGTCACAAAAACTTTTCTCTCTTACCTCCACCAAATTACCTTACTTAAAGGTCTTTCTTAAAGGTCTTTCATTTAGAGGTGCAATGGAGAGGGAAGACAGATCTGCTTGAAGTGGACTTGGCTGGAAAGACCTGGGTGTTCAAAAAGGAGTCACTCTTTACGCAGCTGCCTGTGTCAGGGAAAAAGCTGAGTGGGGTAAAGTTCTACCTGAGAATCCCATTCCTACTTTTCAAAATTCCTGGACATCATTTGCTTTGCCTGCCAAGAGCTGTCTAAACTCAGAGACTTGATGATACTCCTCCAGCCATATTTTATTCGGCTTAGACATCCTTCCCTGAAAATACGCAGAAACTAAACCTGAAGCAGGAAAGGAGCGTGTGTCACTCTCCTGTCATCCGAAAAACACACCAAGCCTGAAGAGGAGGCAAAGAAGAGACAAATGTATCATGAATTAAACAGAGCAAATATGAGTCAGAGTAAGTGAGAAAGAGTTGCTCCTGGAACAGTATGGCAGTGTCCAGGCAAATTCCCTTCTCTAGCTCATCAGATCCAGCATCTGATCTACACCCATGCCTTGCTGATGCTTCCTTGCAAGAGCTCTTGCAAGTAAAACTCAGGCTTTGGGTAATTTCTGCTGGCTCTGTTCAGTCCTCCAGCAAAATCAATAACTTTATACAATTTTTGCTTTTGTCCCTGTTTATTTTCTGGTGAGAGCCGAAAGGAAACAAATTCCTTTCAAAACCTCTCCCTCCCAAAAGGAGGTCTGTAAAAAAAAGCCGAGGAACTGCAAGAGACCAAATTCCCCCTAATCAGAGAATCACGTTTTTTTAACAAAAAAATATATAACCCGTACAAATAGGGAAAACTCCTGAAATCAGCTTTCTCCACACCTAAAAAAGAGATGGGAGGGAAAAACAAACAGACCAAATACTGAGCATTATTTACACTGCTTGGGGCTTGGAAAACAAAAGAAGAAAACATAGGCAGGAAGAAGAAGACAAATAGGAGGAGAAAATTTCCTCTCACCCCTTTTCCTCCAGCTATATTTGGCACTGCAAGAGTGGCAGAAAAGGGAAAGGTGCAGTATTTCTGTTAAGTCATGACTGGAGTACAGGCCTTTCCCATTACTAACTGCTTTGTTATGAACACTTACCCATCATATAAAAAGGCTTAAAAAAAAGCGCAAAAACTGAAAACTCTAATGTAAACTAGGTATCTGTGATCTCGTAGCTGTACACACTGTTCCTGGATCTGCTGCCTACTCTCTGGGTCTCCCCATACTGCTGGCAAGGAAAAAACAGAAGGATACAGCAGCAGCACCGAGATGGACATGTTCTCAAGCTCCCTGCAAGAATCAGCTTTTTATGACTGTCTCCGTAGCTGAAAATGTCCTTTCCACTGGCTTCCAGTGCCCACTGCCAAAAGGACACACCACTCTTGCCAGCTCCTGGGAAGGCAGAAATGTCAAAGAGAGAAACAAACAAATGAAAGGGACCAAAGCATGAATATCTGAGAGCAGGGTTAGATTCATATCTGCATCCGTTCTTCCATGCCACAGCAGAGCCACGCCCACAGAGCCACATGGGCGGCACAGCCCAGGCCCACGGAGTGCAGTTTGAATCCATCAAACCTACAATTTTGTATCAAGGTGCTACTGAGGATCTGGTTACACAGCACATCTTTCATCTCAGTACGGTCTGTATCGAACACAGCCTGATCCTCTGCATCAGCCACAATCCCAATACTAGTGCAATCTAGATTTGCAAAGCCACATCTTCATTTTAAACCAGTCTATATTCATATATTCTATCAAAGGGGGCCATGTCCACAAAGCAACATCCGTTCTGCCAAGAAGAATTCTAGCCACAAAGCTGCTCCCTATACCAAGCCTGTCTCATCAGCCACATCCCCAGTACCAGAAGAGTTTATATCCACAGCCAAGACTTTGTATTAAAAAGATTTAGAAATTATTTACCAATCCAGATTCTCTCCAAGCACATCACATGTTGCCCAGAGCAATGAAAATCCAAAATACGTGTCCTTGGGGGAGGGGAAGAAAAGGTTTTTATGTGTCAATCACTTTGAGATTTTCCTCTTGTTTAAAAAAATAATTAAACGTCAGGAATGGAAGGTGTGTCTGCTTGGAAATATGGGGAGCTGGAGAGAAGAATCCCTGTAATTGCATTCCTTGCCACCCCTCTCTTTGTTCAGCAATGATGAGAACTTCACAGAAAGCATCAGTTGTTTGTTTCTCCCTCTTCCTCATCAAAGGACTGCACCCCAGAGGAGGTGACATCTGAGACTTTGCGGCTCAGTGCAGCATGTTCCATCTCCTCTCGAGGAGACAAAGATTCCAGGTCCCGGCACACTGCATCATCCTCCTCCGGAGAGGGCTTTTTGTTTAGGAGAGGAGCCTTCTCCAGCCGTGGGTTCCCTTCATCCTCAATGTGGTCCTCCATGTACGTGCTGGACTCAGCTCCACTCCCACTCTGAGCAGTCTGCAGGGGCCACACGTGGACCAGCCCCGTGCTCTGGATGAAGTTCTGCTCCTGCCGCTGTTGCTGCAGCTGTTGCTGCTGGAGAAAGCTGCTCTGAAGCAAAATGCTTTCCTGAAGGTTTGTCTGGGACTCGTCAAAATTCTGGCCTAAGTAGGAGCCAGTTGCTGGGGAGGCAATGAGGGACTGGTCGCTGGCCTCCCAGGCATCGGATGAGCCCAAGCAATACATGCCCTGCGAGACGTAGGAATGAGGCCAGCTGTCGTACTGCGTCTGGGCCATGTGCTCTGCAAGAAAAGGAGGCAAAAAACACAGTTAGACACTCTCCCTAGGCCAGGCTGGCTCATCCAGGTAGCCTGTGTGCCTGCATGGCATTGTACTGCACGGGGTGGATGAATCCTTCAGAGGGAAGGAGGGCAAAGAGAAAACACAGTTCTGGACAGCAGGCAGATGACCTTGATTATACCCATAGCTGACGGTAAGAGCTGGTGGGTTTCCACAGTTGTGCCCTAAAAAGGCAAAAGGAACTGGGCTTTGGAGCCTCCTTGTTAAGATTAGATTCCATGGACAGCTGCATAAACAGGGATGACTCTAGTAGATCTGACTGGGGCTACAGAATAAACAGGGTAGAGCGAAAGACAGCAACATGACAAGAGCAGGAAGGGGGTGTCTTAAGATTAGCAAGAAGCACTGGAGCTCACCCTGGCTCTCCATCAGCTCCTGATAGTTGTCGGAGTAGTTGCCTGCTGGGTTGTCCTGATTTGAGTTTACACTCACATCCTCACCATCCATGGAGGACCAGGCCATGAGAGTTGCTTCAGAAATAGCAAATTGCTCCATCACTCCTGTGCCAAAGGAGACAGGGAAGGGAAGCAGAGATGTGTTAAAGTCTCCACTTCTTGCCATCATCCTTTACCCCATTTTTTGGTCACACTGTCCCACTCTGGCCCTATCTCAGCAACACCCATCACCCACAACTGGCCCTCACCCTCTCCCCTCTGCGTTCCACTGGCAATACTCCAGCCACCAAAGTGTCTCTCTACTTTGGCCACCTGAACCACTCTGAGCTATTCTTTTTGAGCACCCTTCTGAGCTATTTTTTTTTCCAAGCTTCTGCATTTTGGTCTCTCAGGGATTCTCCTCTGAGGGCATCCCAACCAATCCAAACCCCAAAATGCTACAAAAAAGGCATCACCACCTGCAAGGAACCGGGCCTCCTTCTCGCCGTCGCTGAGGTCGGAGTAGGCGTCGGCGTCCTTGCGCGCGGTCTCGTGCGTGTGCTGCTGCTGCTGGCTGTGGGCTTTGCCCCAGCCCTGCCACTCGATCATGTGAGCCACGCGGCCCTGGCCCATTGCCGTCGGCTTCGTGACGTGGTCCTTCATGCTGCGAGATATCCCTAAGGGGCCAGACATTGGAAAACAAGGGAGGGCTATTACACAGTTCCAGCGTTTTCTGCCGTGCTTTTTACCTCTCTTAGAAGTGGAGCTTCTCCCCTCCTTTCCTGACAGTCATGGATGCATGACTAGGGCTGGATGTCTCCCACCTCTCACTGCATCACTCTCCAGGGGAGTTTCTCCATCTTTCCTTGGACAAACTCTCAGGGGGGGAAAAAGGGGAACCCCAAATATGAAAGACCATTTCCTTCCTTGCCTAGAATCCATTTAGGATAGAGTTGGGCATGAAGGATGAAGCCTGGAAGTGAACAAACTAAGAAACAGAAAATGGGGTTAAACCCAAGACTGAGGGGAAGCAACTGAAGATGTCTGAGCAGGGGTGCACGGTGAGAAGCCAACAGGAGTAAGACAAATCTGTTCTTTGAAAGGGCAACAACTGTGAGATTTCTGTATTTAGAACCACGGTGGTGGAGACTCCTCTTAGGCCATGAAAAGGTGAGAGTCAGAAAGGAGCAGTTGTGAGAGCAACAGAGAGCTATGGGAAGAGGCACAAAGGCCTGTGGAGAGAAGCTGCCAAGGATAAAGTCAAATTTTGAGGACCTCACCAGAGAAAGATGATTTAGCCAAAGCCCCAATCCCATAAGCATTGGAGTTGCGTTTCAGCTTGGGGAGGATGGAGGTCGTATCTTCCATGGAGAGCTGAAAAGAGAGAGAATATGAAGAAATGATATACAGGAAGGAGAAAAGGAAGTGAACTGAAGTGAGAAGACAGTAGGTAGTTGGAAGATGAGGAGCAGAAGCAAGCAATAAGAACAAAAGAAGGAAAGGAAAAATTAGAGGCTATTTAACCAGGACTGAACATTGCACAGCACTGGGACTGAGTGAGGCAAGGCCAGAGGGAGAGGCAGAAGCTGTGAGAGGCCTCCCATTGGCTGCTGCCAGTCCTCCATAGACATGCTGCACCATTCCCAGCTCTCTGTCAGAGATGCAAGACATGGCTGGTAGACAATTCAGGGAACTTGCAGTGGGGAGTTGTCAGTGCAATAGGCAAGAAACAGTAATGTATCATATATGTATCATACTACCATTTTTTAATGTTACTTTGGTTTGGTTTTTTTCTTCTCATATGGTCTTAACAAAATGAATATGACTATATCAGTGATGGGTCCTGTTTCAAGCACCCTAAATCTGTAAAGAAATGTGGTCTACAGCTCTGCTTAATTTTCTTTACTGTCTTCTCTATGTTTATCCTCATAACAAGGATCCTTGTTATCCCCTGAATAATAAGGACAGGGCACTATTGGGACAGGCAACCACCACAAACATCATCACAAAAATAATCTCTCAAGATGAATTCATCAGACTTCTTCAGAGATGCCAGACATTGCATACAAGGCTTAATTTTCACAAGGGCTAAATAAGCATTGCTTCTGCTCTTCATTTCAACTTCTCTGAAAATCAAGGCCAGAATGTTTCAAACACAAAGATACTCAAAAGTAGAGACCATGACACTGGAAATTTTAAATCCTGACACAAAACAAGCATTTGGTCACAGGTGCAGACCTCACAAAAAGTGAGTGGAGCACTAACTGGGCAGTAAAATAACCGGAGGCAAAGGAAGGCATTGTAAAGATGTTGAACTGCACAGAATTCCAGTCAATTGGCAAAATACAAGAGGTGAGCTTTTCTGGAAACTGAGTGTAAATGCAGAGGCTAAAGCATCCTGTAACTGTGGAGCCAAGAACGCGCCGTGTGTAATGTGAGCTGAAGAAAACAGAAAGCAGAGGAAGAACAGCAAAAAGTGAGAACACAGCCCTTGTTCCATGATGCATTTCCTTTGGTGATGAAACTTCGAGAAAGTCCATCTATGCCCCCACTGGTCATCCCTGCCTGGGTGCTCCTGTTCAGTATCCACGCACTTGTTCCAAGACAGCCTGGGGGCTGTGCTGTGAGCTGCCTCATGGAACCCATCCAAAAAAGAAAGTAAATTGCAGAGGGTTCCTACTACTGCAGCGTTGGAGAGCTGTGACATGGAGGCAGGAACAATTGGGAAGGGAAGGAAATTCATGATCCAGGTTTGGTACCAAAGAAGATCTATGGAATTACACTGGGTAAGAGCTGCATTATGAAAGAGCTCCATGGATTCTGTATGGGTTGGAAAATGGAAAACTGCAAGTAAGGAAACTGTCTTCTGTTTTCTTAAAGGAAACATCACCTTGTGTACTTTGCTTTCAGCTAGACAGAGGTGCAGTGAGGAAACAAAAAATTACAAATTTCTTCCTGACAGTTGCTGTATACACCATTATTTTCCCACACAATTTGTTTCTGTAATTGATCTAGGCAAAAGATCCCAAGCCATAAGTGCCACAATGAAAGAGGTATCAGCAGGGTGAGAATTAGTTAAAAATTATATTCAATGTCCCAACTGCTTTCAAATCACAGTAAACAAGAAAGATTCAGGTATTTTAAAAGTTTTGAAATAATCTGGAATTTGAAAATATTTATACTACACAAAATGGAGCTGCTAATCCTGCCTTTCCAACTGTACAATAAAGGTAACTTACGTGAAGATATTTTAAGTACCCTTAAGAATGTACAGTAGAACAAATATGCATTATTCCTTTTTCAGGATGCTGGTTTTGCATTAGTGAAGAATAAAAAAAAAATTCATGGCACAGGTATTAAGAGCAAAAAGAACATGTGTAAAATAAAATGTTTGTTTGTTTCTCATCTGCTTTTTAACTGAGGTTAACTGGTATTGACCATCTACCCTAGCAGACATTAAGAATTCTTTTACTTCTGTGTGCAACTGAAAATGAGGGAGACATTTGTCCCAAACTCCTGGAGAAGACCAAATGATGCTCTAATCAAGAACTACTGACTTTTTAAGCATGCTGGACAGACACCTTTCTTAGGTAGCAGCACCCAGAAATCTCAAAAATCAAACACATTAAATGGCACACATTTGTCCCAAAAAGGACAAAAGCAATTCAATAGCCACCTGCAGACAGAAATACCTGCCAGCCAGCAAAAGACTCAGAAGCAAACAAAAATTTATCACCATCCTCTGAAACACAGACAATTCCCAGAATTTCAGTGGCCCTAAGGACTTCCAGTCATGTTTCCATTCTGGCCTCCACTGCACCCAATGTCAGACAAATCCTGTGACTAGAAATTTGAAGAGTGATGCAGTGCATACTCACATTGATACCATCCCAGGAGAAATCCGTCCGTGTTTGCTAAAGAAAGCAAAGAATGGCACCATGTTAGTGTAACCAACAACTTGCCAGCAGCCATGCAACTCCAGTAGTTTGCCATAATCAACAGGCATTACTTTATCTGGTCTGTTATAAAAAAATTGTGTCTTTCAAGCTGATTTAATTCCCTGCTGGTGATTATGGTGCCTGTTGGTGTCATGGTGTTTTGAAGGTGAATAGTGAGTGGGGTGACAGAGTAGGAAAGAGAAAAGTACATTTTCACAAGGCTCCCCCTCCTCAGTGCGGGTTGCAGCACTTTGAGGTTAACACAAGGAGGAGCTACACCACCTCTGTATTTTGAGTGTCGTACAGCGAGAAACAGAACTCTGCTGAAATTATTCTCTCCTGCACTGTTTTGGTTTGTCCATTCTGACTCACTCACCCCTTGCAAACCAGAACCATTTCCCACATCAGCCATCACAGTTCCAATTCACAGTGTGCTTCCTTCAGCTAGGAGGACTCACACCTCAGCATCTTGGGTTTGGGGATGGAGACACTCGGGAAAATTTAGATGACTCACGTTACACCTATGGTATCCATTCATATAAATCAAAATGTTCACTGAGGTGTAGTTTATGCTCATTGACTTTTACATCTGCTTTGATTTGACTGAATTCTCCATATAAGATCAGGCCCAACAATTTCTGCCAGGACTCCATGAAAATCTAAGTATCTTGCAGTTACATTCCAAACCAACAAGATACACAAAAACCCCCCAAACCTATATATAAACACCTATTAACATTCTTCAAGGTTTTTCAAACTGTATGTTATTCATTAAGGTTATTTGTGAACATTATTTGTGATTCTTCAAAGATTGTGCATTTAAAATAGATTTTATCTTTCTATTAATCATCATTGCATACCCTGAACTTTACAAAGCTGAAAATTTAGATATGTAAGAATGCAGAAGCTGCAATAATTCAGAACAGCAAACAAACCAGCCCCTGAGATACTGCATGGTAAATCCATTGGCTGTGAGCTACTAGTGAATGCTCACATTTTGACTTTTAGTGCGCAGCTCTAAAAATCAAAATGAAGACAAATGTGTTTCTTCAAAAGATTTCATGGCTGTGCTGCAGAAGCTGGGACAGACGCAGTGCTGGACATTCCAGTGTGATTCCCTTACTCAGGGAATGCAGACCTACAGGCTTGTCAGAACTGTCACTGTTTTTCCTACGTTGTGTTCCGCTCCCATCATGAGTGGTTAAAAAGCACTTTCATTTGCAAATTCTTACTCTCTATGGTTCATGTGAAGGGAGTGACTCAACTCTCTTCAGAGCAAGCCACACTACACAGGTCTGATCCTCAGGGACTCACTGGCATTCCCGCCCTCTCACAGAAGATGCCCCAGTGATGCACAACACCCATTTCTGAATTCAGGAAAAATGCAAACTTTCTGATCCCCTACGTTAAGTAGGTCTGGGCCAGGCACTCACCTCAGTGGAAGGTCGATGGAAGCTGCTGCCATGCAGTGAACTCGTGCTGTCCATATTGATTTGGTCCACATCTTTCAGTCCCTTCCAGTCTACCGCAATCACCTCGTTTCCTGTGGGAACACATCTGGTCAGGCTTCTGAATGCCACTACAATTTGTTCTGTCAGTATTAAGCCAACTCAGCTAAATAAGCAGAAAAATCATTGAGTTTGAGGCCAAAACAGACTTAAAATATTCCATTTTTAATCAGACCACCTGTACATCATCAACTATTATATTTCTCACAGCTACCTCCATGTGAAGACGAGTCACTTCTGTTTTTCTCAAGTGTGATGTATGCTTGGCTGAAGTACAGATTCATCCAGTCATGATGTGCGACTGGGAAAGAACCAATTCCTTTAATATATCCCCTTCCAATATTAAACCATCATCTCTTAGGCATTTCACCGTTATGGTTTGAATTGGATGGACATCAGCTTAGAGCTGCTGGAGCCTTTGCTTTGCCATTTTCAGCAAGATTAAAGACCTTTTTAATACCTGCCATTACATTTCAAAATTTAAATATCAATAACATAAAAGAAAGGATAAAAATTTATTAAGATTAAAGAAGATGAAATGTAAAAAGTGAAACTAAATGCAAAGAAGCACTCATAAGTAGTCAGCCAGGTAACCAGGACTACTCCGTGCAGTTAGCAATTTACTGTGCCTTCAGCCTGTGTGGCATCCTCAAATTCTGTTTATATTTGCTCCCATGTCACAGAGGAACAATTGTACTGTCCTTAAACCCGAGCCTCCTAGAACCTGTCAAGAAATGTAGCTGCCCAAATGATCATCTGTTCCTGGGATCAATTCAGCAATGTCTTGTCTGTCTTGGATTGAAGGTGAATGGTTCTACTTTCATGGTCTTCTAACTTTTATTTTTACTCCTTAAAGCAAATTTCTCCTCCACAAAAAAGGCCCCTTGCTCATTCTAGCAGCTCTGGCACATTTATAGAGTGTGTTCATCTCTGCACTTCCCCAGCAGAAATCTTCTGACAGGTGAGAGATGCTGCACTCCACCCCACACAGGCCTGCAGGAGCCATGGAAGCACTCATGGGTGGGAAGCCTGAGGCATTCATCAGCTAGGATTCAAAACGCAAAAAAATAACTTCATCCCCTTCAAAGGCTAAACATGGTGATATCAAAAATATCAGAAAGACAATGCTATTTGCATATTGTGGTGTCCACCACACCTTCACATCTCAAATTTCTGCTGTGCAGGAAGGTTTCTTTCTGAGGGAACTAAGGGATATTTTTTCCTTCACATCCAAAGTATGTTTCTGCTCCCTGGGATCATTAGAACCAAGTGCTTTAATAGCATCCCCCATATGCTTCTGACTAGGCTGAGTAAAGCTCCTGTTCTCTGAGCTGCAGTTCCTTGCAACTCAGGGAATTTAAAAGAAAAAGGATTCCTGTACTGTATGCTACAAAGGTGAGCACAGAGGTCAGACACAGCCAGACTTCAGGAGAAGGCAGGACATGGCTATGACGAGCATGACAAACACCACCTTTCAAGGTTGTGATCCTCTTAACTGATTTTCCTGACAGGAACAAGCATATATTGGGCCTCCCTGAGCTCTTGCTGACTGCACTGCCTCCAGCTGGACTGGAAACCTTGAGTTCAGCAAAGCAAGGAAGGGAGATTTGGGGATTTCTGCATTCAAGCAAGAGGAGCAAGGGCTTAAGAGGCTGGCAACCTGTTATACCTGGGGTCCAAATAAACCTTCTAGGGCTACAAGTATCTCTGGCAAAGGGAAGCTCCAGGCAGAGCTGTGTCAGCCCCACTGAGCCCCAGGCACACCAGCTGTGAGGTTTGGCTGTGGCTTAGATGGAATACACTTGTACCCATTTTTGAACTGAACAGGGAAGGGGTAAAGGGAAGAAGGAATGAGCACTACCAGGAAGTGCAAATCTAGAGAGGAAGGAGTGGAGGGGTTGACTGCAATCAGGGTGAGCTGAGGGCCTAGCAGAGGTCAGTGGCAGGATGAAAACTAGTGTGAAGAGCAGAGTGGGAGCCTGCCCCTGCATGCCGGATCCAGCTGTCTTCTCCTGTCTGTGCTCCTTCCCTCCACCTGCAACCCTTCACACTTCCAGGGGAGAGCTGGGGCATTCCTGCCACAGAGCTGAAGAAGACAGGGATGGTGGAGAGGCAGGAGAGATGTCACCTCTCTGGAGCAGAAGGCAGCTGTCCAGAACCCTTCAGTGCAGGAAACAGTGTCATGCCTGTTTTACCTCCGTTTACCTGAGGCCTTTTTCCTGCATTCTCAGCTCCTTCTGAGCAGAATGCTGTGGCCTTTCTGAGAGTCCAGAGACACTGTGGCACACAGTGCACATGGGCTGCAGCACTATTCTGGGAATGCACTGCAAAGACACCTCTGCCCCAGCCAAAGAAAGGGGAGCCTCTTGCTCAGCACATGAGACTTGACAGCCCCAAAGTCCAGCAAATGACACTCAGCCTTTGCTCTCAATTCTGCAAGCCCACTTGATAGCTTCCTTGAAGCATCACACTGTATAAAACACTCACACAGCCACAATGGTTTGGGTTGGAAGGGGCCTTAAAGATCATCTAGTTTCACCCCCTGCCATGGAAAAGGACACCTTTCACTAGACCAGGCTGGCGCATCCAACCTGGCCTTGAACACTTCCAGGGGTGGGGCATCCACAGCTTCTCTGGGCAACCTGTGCCAGTGCCTCACCACCCTCACAGTAAAGGATTTCTTCTTATTATCAAATTTAAACCAACCCTCTTCCATTCTGAAGCCACTCCCCATTGTGCTACCCCTCCATGCCCTTGTAAAATGTCCCTCTCCAGCTTTCAGGCCCCCTTTAGGTGCTGTAAGGTCTCCCAGGAGCTTTCCCGTCTCCAGGCTGAATACTAATACTATTCTGGCAGATGGTAGCATCAAATGGTCGAAGAACATCAAACAATTATTTGTCTCAAAGTCCACACCTGTTCTGTAACAGTAGAACTAAAGACCTACAGAATTTATTTACTACTGGTTTTTTCCAGTTGAAACAGCTCATCTACCTAGTTCAGGGAAAAAGAATGAGTAATATGTGATTGTGCATGCTCTGCAAAGACTGAATAATTATTGAAAATAAATTCTTGGTCTAAACAGCGTCACGGGTACTAAGAAACATATTGAGAGAAAATAACTCTTTAACATCTGTTAAATGCTTTTAAATGCAGTCATATCTGCTGAAAAGTTACAACATCACACACTGGTTGAAAAGAAAATAAATGTGCTCTAACTGATGTTGGGCCAGGGGCAACACTGTTTTCTCTTATTGAAAGCTGGTTAAAGGTTAGTGGTTTTTTCTCTCTTCTGCTAGAAATAGCAAGGGCAACATTAACCCACAGACATGAAAAATCAAGTTCTGCTCTGACAGATGGAAGGAAAGAAACATGGAAAATCAGGGAAAAAAAGTATGGAGAGTGAAGGAAAAACAGAAACTGAAAGCAGTACTTGGTAAATTAGTAATCTTTTTATCCAGTCTCTTGTCAACCTCTTTCTCCCTGCAATTAGTACAGAGGTTTTTTTTTTCTTTTGTAATGGTACATTTCTTCTCCAATATAATTTATTTTCTCTTATCCATCTTCTACTACAGCTTCTGCTAATAGTGATGACTATTCCATTTGTAATTCTATGAACAGTCACCTCTCACAGAATAGTATTTGCTCTTCTCCATATAGAGCTGATAAGAATTTTAAAATGAGTGGGTCATAAAGCTAATTTTAAAGTGGAATTTTTACAAACATGCTATCAAATTTCTCATTTAGATGTTCTGAAATGAGGTGATGAAAGTTGAAAGATAACAGGGTTTCTGATCTCCTCGTCATTGTTTCTGTATGGTGTGTATAGAAAGGATATAGAGGGGATTCATTTTCATTGGACTTTTAAAAGATGTCTTCATTTTATTTAAAAATTTATTATTTAGTTTGGGTTTTTTTATCATCATAGATTTCATCCTTGTTTTGGAAGACTCAGTAGATGACTGAAGAAAAAGTAGGAAGCTGATTACATCAAGGAGAGAGGGAAAATGAAAGCAGTCGAAATACATAAATACATTATGCCACATTATTTCAGATCATGGCTGCTTTGTATTTTTTAACACAAATTAGATAAAAACAAACCCTGAAAAACACTCATAAGAAAGAGATGTCTCTATTACAACTGACATAACATTCCAACTCAAGACATTCAAGCCTTTGGGGAAAAATATCATCCCTCTTTCTCTTACAGTACTGCTAAGGTAAAAATCAAGATTTATTTTTAAGTCAAGCCTTTCTAAGTAATAAAGACAAAAAACATTTAAAGAGGAAAAAAAGTGGGGGAAAGAAAATATCCTTTTCCCCACTTCTTGCTTTACATTGGGTTTTTTTTGAGCATCATGAGTTTGGTCTCAGAAATTATGAAATGTGTGTAGTAAGCATTCCCAAGCAAAGTGACCATTTTGATGAATACACCGGAAAAACCCAAGAAACCATCTGGATGACTGCACCTAACCTTGCTGATCTAATATTACTACATTTTTACTATTTCAGTAGCTTGTTTTGCCACACAACTTAATTTACCATGGAGACACAGAATTTCGTAGTTGGATATATTTTCAGTTTCTTTGCATTTCTGTGATCATAAGAAATTCAGCTTGTTTTGAATTACTCAAAGCTTAATCTAAACAAGCTCATTCTCTTTGGGTTTCCTCTTGACATTTTCTCGATTGCTGTTACCACTGGGCATTCATTGATTCTATATTTGGTACCTGTGCCTGTAGTTTTGTTCATTTACCAAGGTCCATGCTTTAATCAGGCTTCTGCATCTATGACTTTAATCTGCATCTATAGCCTTTATTAATCTATTGTGTTGTAACTTCTGTGCTGGATGTTAAACATCATCTCCAATTTGCCTTCTCTATTTTGTTTCACGCCAAGCAGATGAACAGAGTTTTAGAGTCTTAAATTTTGTTTTTCCCTTCAGACCATGACGCTGGTGAAGATCTCCACCATATACCAAGTGAGTATTTGTGTCATTTGCTTTTTGATGTGTCATGCCAATTAACACAAGAAACATATTAATTAAGCAATGACTTTTCAGCACTGCTATTATCCCATCAGCACACTTCTTCTGTTTCCCAAATGTTACTTTCCAGCAGAGAGTAGAAACCTTGTCATTTGATAGTGGTAGCCAATGTTAATGTTGGTAAAGATGAGTATTTAGAGTAAATGGTTCAATTATTCTTTTCCATTCCCTTTTTCTTTTCCCAAACAACTAAGAAAACAACAAATGTAATTGCAGTAATTATGATCAGTCTTTAAATTGTTCTTTCCCTGATACCAATTTTCATGATACTCGTGGGAGTGTGTATCTTTGTCAAATACAACATCATCGTGTCCTGTCAAATGTGGTTGAAATTAAAGCAGCTGAAGCTACTGGGAAGGACTGACAGATGGACGGCTAGAAAAACCATAGAAACCTTCTCCTTCCCTGCCTGCTTTACACAGAGCCAATCAAAGCTACCCAGAAGGTCATCAGGGAAAGGAATAAACCTCTGTCACCTGAGCTGTCCCTGAGGTGAACCTCTGAAGAAAGCACTCAAATTCTCTCAGGTAAAGCTGAGAAATCAGTCAACCCAAGTTATTCGCATAACTCCATAAGAATTCTAGCTGGTACTGCACAAGAAAACATAAAAATTAATTATCTGCTGTTGGCACCTACCAACAGGGTCACTCACTTGTGGAAGAGAAACAGAAGCAAGCACTGTTTTTGTGGAGGAGACAGAGCTGAACAGTTTGGTGCTCATCAAGGCACAGAAATGTCTTAGTCTCCACAAAACAGATGTCTTTCAAGTTTTTGATGAAAAATGGAAACACCTACAGCTCTGACATGTCTGTAAGGTTAGGAATCAGATGGGCAGGTCTCAGGATCTTTGCTTTGAATTTGGATAATTTGAATACTTTTCCAGACCCTTCTGCCTCTCCTTGCAGGTAGGTCCCTTTTCAGAGCTTTTAGGAGACAAAAGCAATGAACAAATCTACAACACCTACATTTTTCTTCTTGACTGGAACAACTTTCAAACCAGCACTAAAGGCCATGTGCATATCACTTCTGTTCAAGTAAAAGGAGATGAGCAGAGAGACTGATGCTAGACACAGGCAGTTCTGCTCTGGGAAGCCATCATGTCATTTGGGCTAGGGAGGTACTGCAAAACGGAACGCATCCAAATTAACGTAAATTTGAAAAAAACCAAACCTCAGAGCCCCGTCTCATTTGCAGAACAAGTATCAGCCAGCCTGAACAGCAGCGATGGGTTTATCCTCATTCTTCACTGCTTCTCTGAAGTGCAGAGAATGTGTCCCCAGGGGCCTCATTCAGCACAGTAAGTATGAAAACGTCGATATGAACCAAGGTAGCAGCCCCTTCTGGCTGGCCCATAGCCAGCCTTACAGCAGCAATACGCAGCAGGCAATTTCATACGTTGCTCTCCATATGTGTTTAAATTTTAATCCCTCTGTAGCCAGCATGTCACATGGGCACTGTTCTGGAGCATAAGAATACTATTATATGTGCCATCTTCATGCTGCAGTTTCACCCTTAGCAGTGGGGAAGAAGAACCACCCCAGCACTCCTCAAGAGCCAAGCAGCAGATCTCAATGCACCTCAGGGATGCTCCTGGTCCCTCCTGGTCAGGTGGACAAAACAAGAGCTTGCTCCAAACACCAGCACATGGGGGCAGTGGCAGCCCACGTGTTTCAGGCTCCACTCTCCTTATCTGCCCCACCTCAGCCGTGGGTATCACTCTGGCAGCCCCAGAGTTTATAGCCAGCTGTCTACACCCTTCTCCACCACAGCCATAGCACACTTGGTCACAGTCCTCACCAAGCATCTCGTTTTGGAACAGCAGCAGTGGTCAGAGCCAGCCAGGAGGTATTGAAGCTGCTGACTCCCTCCCACCACTCTCCCCAAAAAATAAAGTGTATACCTCAGCCTTCTCCTCATCCTTTCTCACTATATTTCCCCCCACATCCAATAAAGGATGAAGATTCTTCTTAGCTCTCCTTTGGCTGCTCATGCATTTATAGGAACATTTTTAGTGCATTTTATGGCAGTGGCCAGACTAAATTCTAGTTGGTCTTTGGCCTTTCTAATTTTCTCCCTGCACAACCTCACAATATCCTTGTAGTCTTCCTGAATGGCCTGCCTCTTCTTCCTGAGGTGACACACTCTCTTTATTTCCTGAGTTTCAGACTATTAAGCTCTCTGTTCAGCCACACTGGTCTTCTTCCCCACCAGCTCATCTTTCAGCACAGGGGGATGGTCTGCTTCTGCATCTTTGGGATATCCTCTTGAATAATGTCCAGCCTTCCCTCTGCCCTTCAGGACTGTCTCTCAAGGGACTCTGTGGAACCATCTCCTAAACAAGTCAAAGTCTGACCTCCGTAAGTCCAAGGTTGCAGTTCTTCTGATCCCCTTCCTTACTGGTCTGAGTATAAAAAAACTCTCATTTTGTGATGGCTATGCCCAAGACAGCCTCCAACCACCACATCACCCACAAGTCCTTCTCTGCTCACAAACAACCGGTCCAGCAGGTGCCTTCCCTAGTTGGCTCACTCACCAGCTGTGTCAGGAAATTCTTACATTCCAGGAAACTCCTAGCCTGGTTCCTTTCTGCTGTATTATATTTCCAGCAGATATCTGGTGAGAGAAACTGTTCCCAATCCTAGAAAGCCACCAGCAGGGCTCCAGGTGTCCTCACCAGACAGAGCTCCACAGCTCCCTAAGCAACTGGGGAAAATGACAAAGACCTGCTGGCACTGAGACTGCAGAGAGACGGACTGCTGGACACTGAGTGCCCAGCCCTGCACCCGCTCAGGTGAGTCCACACCTCACCATCATATCCACCCCTTATCCCACCCCACGATTTTCCCTGCAGTCCCTGAGGGCATCCACACCTGCACAGAGCAACCTTCAGGGGGTACTTTCTGTTCATAAGGCTCCTCTATAACCCCCCAAGGGCTACCCCACTCCCTCTGTTGCTTGTCCTCATGTCAAGGGAACAGTCATCACTCTCTGCCAGGTACATGCATCATTGGTTCAATCTCCCCCTTAAACCCAAACACAGGGTTAACAACCCCTTAGACCCATGGCACATGGTTGTAGGACCACTCGTTGTCAGGAGAGAATGAGGAACCCTGGTGGACAGTTCCTACTTCGAGCTAATTCCATGGACCATTGGGAATATCAGCGGAAAAAATCCTTCATCAAGCAGAAAGCACAAATTTCTTCACTGGACTCCGCAAGTCATGCCTTTTCTGCAGTCAGAGGGAGACTGGCACATCACATATGCCAGTCTTGTCTCCTACAGAACTTACTATTTTCTGGCTGCACTTCTCACATCTTTACTTGTACAGTTTCTATCCCAAGACCCACTAAATTCTGGTTCCTCTTTAGCAACTGTCCCGTTTCTCACTAACCTGGCAATGTCCAGCTCCAGGAGGAGGAAAACCCAAGATCCCAGCAACTAACAGCGCTATTTCTAGTCCCTTGCTCTGGGCAGGGCATCATTAGGCAGCATCTACCAGTTCCTGGATATCATGGATATAAAGGGGTGCTCTGCTCACTGTTCACCCTTGGTTCCCTGTTTTCCAGGTTTTAGCCTGTTAATCTTTACCATTGCCTTTTTTCTTCTTCCACACCCCCCCCCCCCACCCCCCCAGTGATTGGGTTTTTTTCCTCTCTGGTTTCTTTTATTCATTCTCTTCTTCTTTTGGGAAGTGGTGGAAAAGGAGGTATTAGTATTTGTTTGGGATGAGTATCAGCTTATCCCTAAAGTGGGAGTGGATGTGTAAAAAAGAGTATATAAACTGGGGAAACAGCAGCGATATTTTCCCAGAATATTTGTCCTAGCCTGTCACAATTTACACCTCAAGTAGTTCCCAAGACAGAGACATTGCCTCTGTATTTAGTCATCTTTAAAGGATTCATCTGTTCACTTTTTAAACCAAAAAAAGCCTTTTAGTACCCGTAGCATCCTACGTCAAGTACTTCCACAATTGAATTCTGTTACATGAGGAAGTGCTGACTTTTATTTGTTTGAAGCTTGCCACTTGCTAGTTTCATTTGATGTCTAGATTCTGTTTTGAAATTCTTCCCTCATCATTTTCTCCATGCTGTTAATATCCCAGAGAAAATGAATGATTTTGTAGATATCTCTCATATCCTTAACCATCTCATTCCCATATATGAGAAATCCCTGTCTATTCAAATGGCTCTTTACATATTAGCCACACAATACCTTTGATTGTCTTTGCTGCCCTTCTCTGAATCTCTTCCAGTTTGATTATGGCCTTTCTGAAACGGGAATGGACAATTAGGGTCAACACATTATATTCAAAATAAGGGTACCGTATGGATATATTTAGAGTATAATGTTGTTTCTCATTTTATTCTCATACTCTTTTCCTAATTGCTAACATTTGATTGGCATTTTTAGTGGTACTAAGCATTAAGCTACACATTATAACCCCAAGATCTCATTCTTCATGGTAACAGTAATCTCAGAACCTCCATCATTGCAAATGTAACACTAGAATTGCTTTGCCTGTGTGCATCATTTTACATTTATCCACATCGAATTTCACCCATAATTTATGTCATTTGATATTGTGAAATCAAATGACCTAGTAATTCAATATTGTGAAATCCTTTTCCAAATCACTGCATACAGTTTTTTGTCTGCTCCCCCAAATGATTACTGTTATTATCATACTTTGTTACCTCATTATGTAACCCCCTCTCCTTCTCGTATCATTTATGGATATGCACAAATCTGAAAAAATATCACTGTGAAAAACTGATGTTTCATGCTAATTCTTGTTTCCTGTCTTTACGCAGCTACTTAAGGAACTTCTCTGATTCAACAGCAGATTCATGTCTTTTAACAGCCTGGGGTGAGTGACCTTTACAAACGCACTTTGCAAATCCAAGTGGACTACTGCCTTTGGACCTCCTTTGTCAATATGCTTGTTGACCCCTTCTAAGACTCATAAATTGTGATATCCACTAACAACATTAGGGTTAACTCTTTCTCAGTACATCTTATCTGTCTGTGCATGCACTAATTCTGTTCTTCAGAGTAATGTTTATTAGTTTGCCTCCTAGGCATATCTTGTTTACTAGCTTATAGTTTTCCAGATCTCAAAATCATTTTAAAAACTGGCATCGCATTAGCTACCTCCCAATCTTCCTGTACCAAAGTAACTGGAAAGCATTACAGATAATAATCTGTAGCTCAGCTCTTTCAGCCTCAAACTTCTCCTGAAGTCTTCATGAATACCATCTGACCACTTTTTCGTCCACCTGCTCTACAACCTCACTGAGGCTTGATCTGAAGCTGATCTGATACATGTCCAATGAAGAAAAATACCACGGGATAAAATTCCACTTCTTCCACAATGAACAGATACAAAATTGTTAGGTTTTTGATGTTGGGGGCAGGGGGCAGTGATTTTCTGCTCTGGTCTTAATCTCTCTAAGTCACCTGAAGTCTCTTCAGTAGCAACATCATGCACTAAGTCCTCCTATTCATTGCAAAAGACAAGTTACTTGCCTTTTACAGGATCTTTGAATAGCACCTGAGGTAAACATTTAATCTGCAGCCTACTGAGTTTCCTGCCTTGACAGCCCCTTTGATCTTCCTCTGGCTGTCACAGCTTTCTGTCACCATCCTGGCCAGGGAACATAAATGGCCAGTAGTATAAAACATAAAACTCTTTTTTTCCATGTGGAATGGCAATCCACATGCTCACCATTTGGACCACCAAACTATTTTCTCCAGCGTACTTTACAAATTTTGAACTGAAACTCTCCCCATAAGCCATGTCTGATCAGCATCTGCAAATACAACCACATTCATTCTGGGATATAAGAATGATGTTTCATTTAAAAGTCTAGTATACTCCTGGACTTGGGAACGTGTAGCTTAAATTCACGGAGAAATAACCTGATCATCTAATCTGACCTCCTTAAAATGAGAGAGGCTAAAGGCATTCCCTTTGTTAATTATACATTCTGTTGCTGTGTTTGAACTGGAGCATTTTTTAAAATCTTGATTTTGTTGTGTTCACGTGACAAAAGGCTCAGTACAACTCTTAGTAAATTATCCCCAGAGTTCAGTATTGTTACCATTTGATTTTTGCCTCATTTCCAATCTGAATGTATCTGCCATCCCTCTATGACATTTAAACAGTTTTCTACTAGTTTGAAGAGTCAGATGACTTTGAGATGTTCTTTTTCTTCAAACACTTAAAGACTGTCATCAAGTCACTTCTGTAAGTTTTTATTCACGATTCTGTGTTTATTTTCTTGTCATCCTTCAGTTTTGCAGTATTTCTCAAAGTGATAATAATAGAATTAGACAAAGTAGATGAAAAAAAAAATTTCACAAGTGCCAAATGCAGAGAAAATATGCTTTTCTCTCCTCCTATTCAATATTCAAGATCAAAGGACCACATCAGCTTCCTTGGCTGCAGCCTCTCAGTAGTAGCTGTTGATCTACTGATTACCAGTTCCGATATCTGTGAGCTTATTTAGTGTGACTGCTATCTAACATAGACTTCTGGTCCTGTAAATACTATTCACACTCTGCCATTAGATATATGAATTCATATTTGGTTAGACTGAAACACACACTGTCTGTCAAAACTCAGTACTCAAAATGAATCAAACCACGCTCTATCAGTGATTTATCCCTTTCATTTGTTACTTTCACTTTTAGCAGCTCTTCCAGTCTTTCTAGATTCCACCAAGTTTATCACTATTTTAGATCTCCTTCAGGATTTTGAGCAGAATGTTAAAATCACATAGTACTTGGCAAAATTAGAGCTGTAAGTTTTTCAACAATGATTCTTTCCTTGTTACTATTTTGCTGTCTGTTGTATTTAGTTGCACTTAAAATGTACTGTACTCATATATTATTAGTCAAAGAATCATGCAGTGCTAAGCTGATTGCTAACTGATTAGAGGTTTTATCTTTTACCAATCTCATATTTTACCTCCATTACCACAATTGTAGGTAAAGGTACTTCTATCACAGAAGTAGTTGGCTGCAGGGAGTCTCATAAAGTCATGAAATTAAGTTAGCTTGACAGGCTCTGTTTTGTATAAGCCCATTCTCACTGGCATATTGTCCTTCTAATATTTTATTGGAAATTTTAACAAATTGATCTAATTAATTATATAGGTCGTCTCACAAAGCCTTTAAAGATGTGGTAACACTCCAGCTTTTCACTTTGAGACCTTCCTCACTATTCCAAGACTTTATAAAACAAAGCTTTGACTTTTTATCCAAGTACTTAAAAACTCAAGAATGTGAATTATATTGAATTGCTTGGTTTAAGTATCAGTCTAAACTCACAGTTATTTGCTGTTGGAGAGCATAACCTTATTAAATGAGCTGAAAACTATTTTTTCTACTTCCCCCCAAGAAAGCAGGCCTGAAATATTTATTGATTAGTTCACTTTTTCTGCTTCAATACATGAGTCTATAGAATTAAGACTTGCAGCTCTATCATGCCGATGAATTCATTACTTCCATTTTTTCATCAGCTCATTTTTCGTAATTTCTCTCATAATTCTTTCATATTACTGTCCATAAGAGTTCACAAAGTCAGTATGCTCTTCCTCTGCTCTGTTTCTCAAATCACATCTGTTGCACTGTACACACACACACACACACACACACACACACACACAAAAGTCTTAGGTCAATCAGCAAATGTTTTCTGTTCCTAACGACTATTGCTGACACACACTTACCTCGCACACATCTTTTTAGGACTGTTTCCTTATAAACAAGATACCCAGACGCCCCTTTTCATGTATTGCCACTCTTTTATTTACATCGCCTATAAAGTGGCAGTTTCTACACAGAGCTCTGTGCTCCTCCCCCTTCCACCTGTGTGCAGGCAACTAGATGAAAATATCCTTACTTTCATGACTCAAGTTTCCTTCTGCATTACCATTTCCTTTCTGAGGCTTCTCCCTCTCTTTATTTCTCTTCACTGACTCACTCTGATGTTGAAGGTAAAGGAGGGAGGAACTGGACACCTTGATATATACTTTGATATGTGTGAGGTATGTATGCAGACTGGATGTCTCACTTTTTCACACTCCAAGCATGTAGACCACACTTGCCATTCCAGATCTCACTTCACACACCTACAGATTCATGGGGGGATCACTGCTTGCTCCAGCTGCTTTACCCCTCTCCTGTTAGCCTCCTACCCTGCTCCCACTCTGCTGAATCTAAAGAGGCTGGATTAGGAGTGGGTGGTCTTTGGCTCAGTTTCTCCTGCTGTGGATGCTATGAGCCACTCATTTACGCTTAGCATAGAGCTTCCTTTGGGAAGGCGACATAGGAAGTACATACTCCTGCCTCTGACAGGACACTGACCATTCCTTGTAAAGGGGAGTCCAGCAAGCCCAGTACCTGGCTTTGACAGATCAGATCTGACCCAGGGATGGAAAAATGAAGAGCACTGCCTTTTCCAGTCTGCACGGTCAGTGACTGATACTCGGTGCATGAGCATAGCTGTCACTTGGGCTGTTTCTTGAAAAATTGCCAGACCAAAAACACATGGAGAGGACTTCAGATGACAGCTGGGGTTATCATGGGGAAGAATTCTGTGACACGTGGCACTCATCATTAGTTAAAGGGAAGTGTACTAACAACATGTAGAAGACCTGGGGTCCTGTGGCAGAGCAAGACTAAAGCAGTGGGTCCAACCTGACTCAGAAAGGTAACCATTCCAGGCTTTAGACGCTAAGCATAGGATCACAGGACAATTGGGTTGGAAGGTGCAAACTCCAGTTCAAAGCAGAGTCAGCTATAAGGTTAGACCAGATTACTCAGGGCTTTATCCAATCTGGTCTTGAAAACCTCAAAGAGTGGATACTGAACAACCTCTCTGGGAAACCCCTTACAGTGCTTGACACTTCTCACAGGAAAAGTTTGTCCTGACACCCAGCATGAGCAATTCTAGTTTCTCTTCTCCCACACTCCAAAAGTACTATTAGTTTTTAATGTCTTGGAATATTTTCCCACCATTTTATGTCACATTCACAAAACATGTTTGCTGCAGGCTTCTGTGCAAAGACGTGAGAGAAATCAGAGAAATCACTGGAAAAAAAGAGACAACAATCTTGAGCTTAACAGGCTTGAGCTTTCTATTAATTTAAATCCATTCAAGGAATTAAGAGAAACCTTGCCACACTAATCAGAACAGCCAGTGTTAGGAGATGTCTAAGCTGCAGTCAAAGGCTTACTTTCAATGCATTCAGACACCTATGCAGACCTGAAACCCTAAACTTGGCTAACTCAGTCACTGACAACAATCAAGCTGATCTTCGGCATTTAGTTGGTTGGTACTCAAATATCTACAAGTTCCTAGCTGGATTTTACAGCCTTAACTGCCCAGCAATCTCAGTGAAAATCTCCTGCGCATTCCCTGAAACTGAGACACAGGTATGATGAGAGCTGCTAGGCAGCTCTCTAGGAACTATGATGGGGTATCCACCAGTACACAGACATTACCTGTAGCCATTACCAGAGGAAGAAGCCACTTCCAATTCTCATTGTGTAATTGCTATCATGCCATGTTACACAAAGCACATGTATGACATTGAGATGTGACTGTGGAGAAACTGACTGGATATCAGGTTAGTCTTTCAAGATCACTTTTCAGCTTTTTTCATACCTTAGGAAATCATAATGTTAACATTGCCATTCTGGTGTCCTTTGTAAAACTGAAAGATGCTCTATGACTCTCTTTCAGATTATCACATATGGAGCTGCTCTGTTATCACCCTCTCAATTACTTTTCCCCAAGGAGAAATAACCAGAAAACTCGTATTTAGGAAAGAAAACGTAAAGTTGCACATCACTAAACATGTGCAAACTATGACATCTAACTAGATCATAGTAAAACATCCCTGCGGGAGATGAAGAAATCATGTGGCTAGCTTAAAATTGGAATGGAAAAAGGCCCGGAGCAAGCTCAGGGCACAATCCTGCACTGGCCCTTGTGTGGTGAATAAACTAAATGTGACTGATTATGAGCTTTCTATCACTAATTAAAACCTCTTGAATTCTGAGTTCAAAATCCGCTCCATGCAAATTCCAAGGTAAAACCAATACAAGCACAGCACTCCTTTCTCTAGGACCTACCTGGTCTTGGAAAGGCAATACAGAGCCTGTATACTGAAATAATTCAGCAAAAATCTAACCAGATACAATTCGAAGAGACAACACAAAGCTCTACTCATGCTAGGGTGTTAATTTCCAACCACATCCCAGAGCTCAGAGCTAGTAATTCAAAGGACTGATTTCCCAACATATGTCTGAAGAATCTTCTCAATAACTCCAGGATGGCTAGAGCAAAAAATCTAGGCTTCTGAGTAAGAATTGTTCTGATCAAAATTCCTTAGGTAGAGGAGTCCAAATAAAACTCAAGGATCCCACCTTCACTAAATCCAGCCTCTAGGACTGAGAACAGAATAAGCCCCTTCTAAAGCAAAGCAGTGTAAAAGTTTCACATGAAGCAGGCATCAGGCACTATTACTACATTCAGATCTGACTCCCACAGAGATGGGAATCATAGATGTGCAATCCCCCTTAGCACACGCCTTCACAACACGAGGCCAAGAAAAATTGCTCAGTTAACTATATAAATAGGTCTGTAAAGTCCACTGTGCTATCACCATCAAGAATGAACACGTATCACACCAACCAAGGATCACTATCACACGGGAAGTCAGACCATTAAGGTTTGTATTGAAGGACTGCAATTTGCAGACAAAGTGAATTTTCTGCTATGGTTATCCCATCAACATTTTAATGCATAGATGGTATTTTATGTTTTCATCTATGCCCACATAACTGTATGACATTTATAAACATATATATAAATATATGTATAACCTCATATCAGAATGACACTTACAACAGCTCAGTTATACAAGGGGTTTTTTGTAAAACAGATTCCAAGTCACAGATCACAAAAACGCTGCCCTGCACAGGAACAAACACCTGTAGTTTGTACGACAGCTCAACCACATTTTGGAGTGGAGAGTGGATGCTACTAAATGCATTTTTGTTATTTAGTTCAACAGCGTTGTGGGAAGAGAGACCAAGAATTAACGCTGCCAGTTCAGACACACATCGATAAAAGGCATATCGATAATTACCCAGCTAACAGGATAATAATGTCCTCGGCAGCGTGGGTGTGTGGAGGATAGGGGCAAGGCAGGAGATGGAGGCAGTCCATGTCCTGATATGCTATAGAGACAGTGATCCAGGTAAGCTTGAAGAATATCGAGGGAAATATTGCAGTGATCTTTGCCATGTGGACATTAGAGAAGACGTTAGAGATTTCTCTAGGTCATGAGGACATTGGAGACCGCTAAGTGACATAGGCTAGATGCGGGAATTAATTCCCGAAGTAGAAACTGGATTCTGTAGTTTAAAGTTTACTGCCGCAGGAGTAGATGGCTCCCTGCAAGTGCTCACAAAGAGCTTTCTGACTGAGACAAGAAGTGTCACAGCACCAGGCTTTGACACAGTCCCTCAGTCTGGGGCGGTGGTGCAACTCTGATGTGCTCAGAGGTCTCCTTTTCCCACAGATGTCACCGTGTCCGCGTGCTCTGCGGATCGGCTTGGGAGAGAGATGTACTGCCAAATGAACTCTGTTTTGCTCTCAGAGATTCTTTTGGCATATTGAATGATACATCCCCATGTAACTGATGGCTGTACCTGTGGTTTGCAGAGAACAAAAATTTCCTGAAGGGAAGAAAGTGTGTCCACAATGCTGTGTTTACCTGTAGATACCTGTGCTTAAGGATCAAGGGACCTCTTGGTATCTGGATGTGTGTAGGGCAGGAGAGCTGGGTTACATAGCCTAAAGGCTTGGGATCCTTAAAAATGTGCATGGCGTGGCCCAGCGAAAGGACGCGATCCCTCCCCCTGTGTCCCCTCGCAATGGCTCTGCGAGAGGAAAGGGATTCAGTTTTGTTTGCTCTTCTCCATTGAAGTCTACGCAGGGGGAAGGGGGAGAGAAGAAGACGTGCAGATCATGCAACGTTATGCATCCTCGGATAACAATAAACCCTTACCGAGCAAAGGAGGCAGCCGCCGGCCGCCTGATCCCGCTTCGGGAGGCACGGCACGGCACGCCCCGCACCCACCCCCTTCTCCGGAGGCGCCGCACTGACCCACATGTTCCGCGACCTTTCGTCACGGGTGACACGGGCAGACGACCCCCGGCCCCGGGTACGTCCCTCCGCCCCGCTGCCAGCACCTAGGCCAGCGGCTCGGCGGAGCCCCGCCACGCCACGGGAGAGCGAGGTGGGGAAGGGTCGCACGCAGCTAATGGCGCTGCATGGGCAGCCGGGAGGGGGGCTGCGAGGGGCGACCCGCCACCCGCCGTGCCGGGGGCTGCCGTGCCGGTACCCGGGCGGGGGCCGCGGCTGCCCGAGCATCCTCTGGCGCCGTCCCCGCCAACGCCTTACCCACGGTGCGGGATCCGATGCAGCCCATCACTCCGGCGGGGCTCCGGGGAGAGGCGGCAGCCTCAGCAGCGAGTAGGCGGAGAAGGCAGGGAGCGGCGGAGGTCGGAAAGGAGCCGGTCCCTTCAGCGGGAGACGCCGGGGTGGCCCAGCGGGGACCGGCGCGGGGTCATGGTCAGGTAGGAGCGCGGGGTGCCCCCGCCGGGGCGAGGCGGGCGGGCGGGCGGGGAGCCCGCGGGCCAGGCTGGCATCTGCCCCCGCCGCGCCTCCGCGCTTTGTTCCGCGCCCCGCGCGGCTCCCCGTCCGCGGCCGCGTCCCCGCCGGTGCCGCCGCCGAGCCCCCGCTGCCCGCCCGCCCCCCGCTCCCGGCTCCCCGACGGGGGGCGGGCTGAGATTGGGTAAACAGCTCGGCCCGGCAGCGCCGCGCCGATTGGCTGCCGCCCTCCGCGGCCCGGGGAGGGGAGGCAGCGCCGGCCGGGCCGGGCCGCCCCTCGGCCCGCGGGGAGTGCGGGACGGGCCGGCGGCGGGGCGGAGGCGAGGGACACCCGCGGGCGGGCGGGCAGGACGGGACAGGTGCGGGCGGCGCGGGGTGCGCACGGCGCGGGGGGCGGTGCGGGGCCCCTCCCGCCCGCCGGGGGAGCGGAGCGGGGCGGGGCGGGCACAGGTGAGCGGCGGGCGGTGCCGCAGGCCGGGAGCGAAGGGGGAGGCGGGTGGGCAGCAGGCGCGTCCCCGTAAGAGTAAAGCAAGTGGGGACGGGGAGAGGTGGGTGGGCAGCGAGCGCGTCTCCGTAAGAAGAAGCAGTAGCAGCGAGGGGCGCTGGGGATGGATGGATGGATGGATGGATGGATGGATGGGTGGATGGATGGATGGAGGCGGGGCGGGCGCGGTTTCCCGGTAACTACACTTGCGGACCCGACTCAGTTACCGGCAGCCCCCCAGCGGCCGCGCCGCGCCTCCCCCGGGGCGCGCCCGGCGCGCTCCCGCGCGGCTGAGCCGGCCCGGCGCGGTGCCGGTGCGGTGCCGGTGCGGTGCCGGTGCGGTGCCGGTCCCGCCGCAGCCCTGCCCGCAGGGACTGCGGGATCCGCCGAGGGGAGGGCGGCGGCGGCCCGCGGAGCGGCCCCGGCAGCGATCGGGCGGGAGGACGGTGGTTCCCCCGGTGCGAGCTGCCCCCGGGGCGGGCTGCGGGGCTCCGGGCCGCGGGGCTCAGGCGTGCGGCGCTGCCCGGCCTCTGCCCCTGGCCCCGCACAATCGTGAAGGAAGCAAGCCCAGCCCAGAGGATGATCGCTGAGGCCTTTCCCACGTCCTCCCCGCTAACATGGCAGTGAGGAGGGATCTCTGCAGATGGAGAAGGTGTGGCTAGGTCAGCTCTCTTCACAGCCCAAATTCTTCCTCACCTGACGGCACCAGCAACAGGCAGTGTCCTCCCGGCCCGCTTCCCCAGCACCACGGGCTCTCCCCAGTCTGCTCCTTCCACCTCCACTCTCTGAAATGCTCACAATTTCTCCTTGGCCCTTTGTACTTCCTTCACCCAAAAAGCCTCTGTGATCTCGCCAGCATCCTTCCACCCATCTCTAGGATTGGCAAATTGAATTTTGCTGATCCCATATGAGCCATTTTGATCTCATCCTCGTGCCTGGAAAATTCAGTTTTTGTCAGCATTGCTGAGAAGTCACTCAAGACAGCTGATCAGTCTTCATTAACACTAGTACCAAGGAATAGGTAAGTTCATTCATTTTTCCATTCACAACTTTCAGTCAGGCTAAGGAAGGAAAAAAAATTAAAAAAAGGACTTCAAACAGAATGTATTTTGCTTGACCCTCTGAAACAATAAGCAGGAAGTCTACTCAGACAAAGTCAGTTTACAAAATAAAATCTATGTAGGAAAGGCAAAGGCAGAAAAAAACCCCAAACCACTCTCTGAATATTTGCAGCTATTTTATCCTTCTTCATGATATTGAAGGTATTACTGTGTATGGTGAACGTGACACTGCTGAAGAGATCATAGTCCCCATTCTCTCTGGTGCCCGAGGCCAGTCTGCTCTAGTGCTACAGTGCTTCTAACTGGGTACAATGCATTAGATCTCTGCTGAGGATGAAGTTTTTCCACAGTTAGAATTCTATTTCACTCCTTCCACCTCCCCCATGTATTTCCAAACCTATCAGTTTTCATGTAGTTTTTCTGAATGACTTACTAAAGGTACTTTTCCCGACATGTCTTCACTTGTGTAAACTAAGTTGTATAAATACTGGGAAACAATAGGTCTGGCAGTATGTTAACCAGAGGTGTTTCAACATCTCTAAAAAACAGATCTCCAGGGCTAAAAATGCAAGGAAAGGAGAAACAGAATTGTATTGCAATGGGAGGAGTGTTATATTAAGACACGAGTCCTGTTTCGGGTAAATGTTTTGTAAGTTAATGGCTGCCCAGCCAACTGCTGTCATCCACAGTCTCCTGTGGACTGATCGATCAGGACAGCCATCTCAGCAGTTTCACCAAACCCCACCAAACAGCATTTGCACCTCACCCTGGCCTGAGAAGATGCATTACTGACACAGCTGTGGGCAATTTCTTTTCCTCTGTTCAGAGTGTCTGGTTTCATTTTAATCCCCTTCTCCCTGTCACCCACCCACCCACCCAGTCTAAATCTGTTCCTCTGTGAACCTTCTTTCTGCACTGAGTGAACTCTGCTGTGGTTTCCTTTTCAGTGAAGATTTCAGACAAGTCACATTGACTCTTCTTACTTTATTTCCCCTGAGCTTGTCTATCACTTAAGCTGAAAGTCGTATCCCAGGTCCTAGCAAATGCACATTTGGCTTTCCTTTCATTAAGCTACAATATCATCTACATCAGCCTGCTCTGACTTCTGCCTCAGGGTGTGATTCCACAAGCAGGTGAGCAAGTCCTAGCACTTACGCTCCTGAAAAGCCACTTTCCAGTTCTTCATGGGTTTGTCTTCTGCTGCTTTAGGGAGGTGGTAGTTTACACAGGGTCTGGCAAGCATCCATGCTACTGCCAGACATGCACAGCAGAAAAAAAGAACTGGAAAGAAGGATTATACCCAGGTGTCCATTCATTCACTCCACAGAACTATTGGTCTGTCTTGTGGCTGTCTCACATGTCCTGACGCCATCAGCTCCCTCATTTTTTTTAATTTGAAATCAATATCACTTAGCTGCTGGAAGCAATACCTGTCTTGGCACCTACACCCATGCTTCATCTGTCATTTTTAATATAGTAAGTTTAATGAAAGGATAGACTCTTCGCCATCTTTTGGTTCTTAATCACACCTTTATTATGTTTACATAATATTATGTGTTATTTATATTTACATAAATCTCCATATTTAAAATAAATTTCATTCTCGTTAGAAGTTGAGAAGACTGCGTTAGACTCAGCTTTCACCCAGCTGCTCAGTGCTTCTGTACAGTAGGTTCTATGCAGTAGGGAATTCATCATCAGTGAACAGTTTCTACTTTTGATCAAGCCAATAACAAATTGTCTAAAATAATTTAAAATATGTTTATCATATGGTACCATAAGAAAAGTAGTTATTTTACATTTTGAAGAAACACATGGTTTAATGAGAATATGATTTCATAAGAATTGTCTCGGAGGAGGGAAGTGACAGGACTGAGTCTCTGAACAAGGGATGAAACAGAGCATAAATCTAACTGTCCCCCACAGATTCTGTCCTTGCTCTTCCTGAGCAACAGTATTCCCACTGCTGCTGCAAGGAGCTGGAGGTAAATGACAGGACATAAATGGTTTTGTTTTCTTTGAAATACACTTTTTGACAGGCTCTGAATATTTTCTCTGAGCACTGTGGGTACTTTCTTAAACAATGAGGCTGCAATTTCATGTAGGAAAATGTGTACAAAATTTGTTTGGTAAGTGCTGATTTAAATGCTGGTTTGAAAGATCTTTGTAAACGTAAGTTTTCATACTGGTTTGGGAGAGGGAGGTGTTTAAATATCTGGAGAGAAACATGGGTAGATCATTTACATAGCCGGCTGTCTCAGAAGGAAGGAGCGGTAGGAAACAGCCCCTTGCAACCTCCTAAATTATTTGTATGATGGGTGAAATTATGTGCCCCTCTTTATTGCAGAGCTGGAAACCTCCCCTTCCACAGCCCCTGTTGTGAAGGGTGTGCTGGCAAAAGGGAAGGAATGTTCGACCTGTTGTGTTCTGTAGGTCACTGCCATTAGCAACTTCTGTTTGCAAAACAGAGCTTCAGTGCTGCCCAAACTAGGTCACGGATGCTGCTGGTGGAAGTGCAACATAAAGCTCCCTTGACTGTTTCCTTCCTTCATTTCTGCAGTTTTGCCATGAATGCCACAGAGAAACTGAGATGCCATAATCAATAAGCCTCTGCTCCTAGGTGAGGAGCACCTATTTCTGGGGCTGTATGCCAAGGTGAATTGGGAACAGACAAGGATCCATGCCTCCGGTGGTCTCCTTCCCCCACGCCCTGCACACAGACAGAGTGGTCACTATCAGTCTGGGCAGGGATGGGTGGGGAGGAAAACATAATTCCAGCAAAGCTAAAATAGTGACCTTGTGCCTGATAGAGGGGCTGATAACAGCACAGAGCAAAGCAATTTTAGAACTGGTCTAGTTTTTAACAATTTGTTTTACACCCACTCTGAGGCTTCCATCATAACCCTGAAGACCAGCTTATGCTGTATATTGTCAACTGTTTGTGTTTTAAGAGACAGATGTGTAGCAGTGTTCATCTTTTCTATAAGCCATTGATGAATCTATTAAACCTATTTTACCAGATGTTCCCTATATCTCTATATAAATATCAAGATCTTATAAATATTGGAACAGCATCTTCCAAATAAACATTGCTTATAAAATACAAAGCTATTGTCACTGTCTTACCTGCTGAGTAAATTTATTCTTTTCATCAATTAATTATCACGGATGCAGATTATATCACAGTAGGTAATGTGCCCCTGTCATCTTCCTTAGCTACCACTAAAACCAGTTAAAATGATAAAAAGACCCCACTAAAAACCCTGCCAAATAATGTCCCACTTTCAAGTAAACATCACCAAGCACCAAATAATGCAAAATGTCTTCTTTTTGTCTATTCCTGTTCTCAGAGGTGGCATTGGCAATCATGTCTATCCTCCTATGAAAAGGCTCTGAAAAATGAACATCCATCTTTTCCTTCTCTGATCCTTTCTAAAATCCTTATGTAATATCTTGTGACCAACTACTATTACAGAAAGGCATGCAGAAACTTCCTACATGCTTCTTGCAAGATGTGTCTTCAGCTGTGGAAAATATGCAGAGGCCTATGAAGTTCATGAGTAGGAGATGTTTACAAAAATAGTATCTGTATCAGATCTATAGAGGCAGGAATCGTCCTCCAGGGACTGTTGCTCCAATATGCTTCACTGCTGGCCTCCTGCCACTGGCAGTTTGGATTCCCCAGTAAAAGCTACTTCTGGCAGAGATCTCAGTAATTGCTTCATAGAAGTAATGTAGTAGATGCCGTAAGAGTTAATTCTACATCAAGCTGTATTAGCTACTGATAGGATTTTCATGTGGACCGAAAAGGAAATGAGATAGCAAAATGACTCATGCAGTTCTTCTTTCTTCAGAGCTCCTTTGGTGCAGAAGACAAACAGAAAGGTTTTTTTAATGAGGTTTTAAAGAATGAAAAAAAGCAGTGCCAATGTAGTTCAGATCCTGAAAGTGGTGCAACTTATCTCACATAATTGAAAGGCTGGGTCCTTCCAAGCTGGGAAAATATTTAAGCTGTGTGAATCAACTGAAGGGACAACAGGTGGAGAGAGGCAGGATATGTTTGTGTTACATATTGTGACATAAGCTCATGCTTCTCTGCACTCACACCCCAGCAAACCTGATCTGTTCTGCCTGCACCCAGAGATCATAAAAAACTTTAGGGGAGCATATTAGTTCAGTGCTGAGATAGAACTAGTCAATCCACATCCTCAATAGTGTATTTATCAAAAAATCCTCCTGGGTATTTTGTCCCATACTGCTGAAGAGACATAATGGTAAGCGCCAAAATATTTTTTCCTCTCCTCTGCATGGTGAGTTCTCAAATTTACCTATGCTGCCACAGTAGAGACACATATTTGGGATATCCTGGCATTATCTATTGGAAACTAAACACTGACAGAGTGTCCCAAATTAAGGGCAACCTTACTCAGAGGAATTAAATACTTTGATGTTAGCCAGATACCTTAAAAGCACACTCATTTCATCACAAGTTGAAATTTAAAAAAATATTTCTGAAACAAATTAGAATTTCTACAGTGGGGAGGTATGTCTTCCCAACACATAAAGCCCAGGCAAGCAGTGGGCCAGCTGTAATCTAACAACAGACAGGACTCTCATGCATGCTTTGCTGCAAGATCCCTATTGTGTGACCTCACTTATTTTGGCACTATTTGATTAAAATGCAATCAGCTTTCTGTATAACACCTGGGTTTGAAGTATTTATACACAAATAAATGTTCAATACTGTGTTCACCATTCTTTTCTCACCTTATCTTGATATTTGCCTTCCATTAGTTTTTCTTAAGAATTTGTAGCTTCACGGTTCAGAACAACATTGCCGGTTTGCAGGTTTTTAGCAAGTGTAATATTCTCTCAGCATCTTCATCCAGATTTGGGTTTTCTCCAGAGTCATGCAGAAGTGTCATGCTGAGTTCTATATATATTAAAATCTCATTTTTGTGCAGTTCCCATTTCAAGACTTTACAGAAGACATAAGAATGGAATTTACCATCTGGAAGTGTGGTGGTGCAGCTTGCTCTGGTAGCATCTCCCCCACGCCTTTGTAGCACACTGACCTACTGCATGTGACCATGCATCACCTGCCACTTGAGCAGGAGACCCGGCACTCTCTGGAACTGCAGCTCTGTGTCAAAGAATTAGCAAGTCTAGGCTGCCTCATCTGTCACAAACTTCACCCACTCAGCAAGTGCATTCTGGCAAGTATCTTTCATAAATCTATTCTGCATCCTCATATGTCCTTACCTTGTGTCTGAACCAGCTAAATGCCTGCTCACACAGAGTGAGACTGGAGGTAGGCTGGGCCATGCTATGAAATTCCAGTTTCTTCTGCCATGGCCTGGGGCTTTTCCAGCAGCAGGTGAAGTGGGAAGATCAGTGAGTTCAGATAAGGGACTCTTTCCCACTCCCTCCCTGCCATGAAGGGCTCAGCAGATGCCAAGGAATGAGAAGGAGAACTAAAGAAACTTCCAGGAGTGTAAAAAAAAAAAAAAAAGGGCATTTGTTGAACCTCTGGCAGTCACACTGAGAATGTGAAGATTCCTCATCATCAGGTAGGTAGTGACAAGAGAGAAGGTCTGAGGAGGTTGCTTTGGAAGGTCAAAAATGCTGCTTGATGTGCATTGGAAAGAGAGACACCACCAATGATATAAATGTGAGGTGTATATTAGGGTGCAAATATCTTTGGTGCAGTCTGAGTCTTATTTTGCCTTTTTTTAAACATTTACTTCATCCTCTACTGAATGTCTCATTTCCCAGCAGTGAAGAATACAGCAGCTCCTTCTCCTAAATGTCAGTTGAATCTATACTAGTGGTGTTGCTCAAACTGCATTTTTAAAAATAATCTGTAAGCAGTTAATGTGCTTTTTAAATTCCCAGTGTTATGTAAAAAGGCACAATATTTTTAGCCTTACAAAATATCAGTTGTCATCTGCTCACTCTCTCCCTTTGATATGTTGGAGATGGGGGACTAGAAGCTCAGAGAAGCTGTGGATACTCACTGTTTTAAAAATAAGATGGGGAGTTTTTTTTCTGCAATGTGGTTTTGGAGTTTTACAGATCTTAATAAAAACATACAAAAATACCCCGAACCTTAAAAGCAAGTCTGAACAAAGAAAAGTACTTCTTATTTTAAAAGCTGCCGATTCTGTCCTCGCTGCCGAATTTTAATGTCTGGAAAAATGACAGTATAATGTATCCTGAAGCAAAATATCGACTTAAACTGTTCACTCATGCACTGACAGAATGGCCCTCATATTTTAAAAAAATCTCCAGAAATTACTCTCTAGCATAGAGCACACAGCTGTTGTGAGTAGGCTCTGGCAAATCAACATTGACTCAAACTATTTTTGGAATCAAGTCAGGCCTGCTGCTGTTTCTGGAAGATGCGAACACATCTACCTGCTCGGCTCTGCTGTGCTGCAGTCCATAAGGGATATGGTGGGATCCAGAATGCTTCCCTCTGTGCTTATTTGGAGGTGACCTTTCCATTCCCATCTGTTTACAAGTCTTCTGAGGTCTAATGTTTTTACCTGCTGACAACCACCTTGACAAGCACATTTGGACCTTGCTGCTTTCTGTGATCTCTACTGAAATTGGAGGAACAGGGTCTCAGAAGAGGCTGCCTCACTGCTTTTTCTTATTGTCTTGCAACACTTGACATCCGGATGGTACTTTCTGGCTAGGAGGCATCCCCTATCACAAGCAGCTCAGGAAAGAAGAGCATCCTGTCCTCAGACTTGTTAGGATCGTAGCTGATTCTTGAAAGAAATCCACCAATGCAATTCAAGAGATGGCTGCTAGAAAATCTTGGAATAATAATGTTTATTTTTGCACCACACGGTCTGTGCAGGTACTGTGTACCAATACTGGGCTAAGGCAAAGGCTCTTAGCTTTTATCTGCTCTCACAGAAGGCTGCTCTTCCTTTCTACCTCCCCCAAATTTCTTTTAATCTGCAATGGGTAAGATAACATTTTATCATATTTTTGTGTTTACTACTTTTTCCTCAGTTTACTGTCAGCTGGGAGAAAGAGTTGAAATGACTGTAGAGGAGGAGAGTTCTGTTCTCATGGTCCCTGGAGTCACATAAATAATTGCTATGTTTAGGAGAGTGGAATTCTTCAGGCACCAACTATGTAACTTGAAATTCCATTCCTTGCTTGGAGGTGCAGGGATTTGGAGAACAACAATTTCTGAGTCAAAATCAAGCACAAGTGGGGACTCTTGGATTCTGGTATAATCTACTAAGACAGAAAAGCAGGATGCAGCATACTGTAGCCTTCTCATCAGTGTAGACTGAAAGATTAAATGAATTCTGAGTCTAATGAGGGAGTCATTCCAGCCTCAGAACCAAGCCAGGGGCCTGAGAATATGCAACATTAAAGAGTAAAAAAGTCTACAATTTAGTGTCCCTCTAATCTTGACCGCAAGCTAAGGTCATTAAGTTGAATTTAGGCTTTTGGCACCAAAGGGCTGATATCTGTCTGCAGTGATACCATCTAAGAAGTTAGAGGCAATGAACAGCATCAACCAGACCTTCATCCATATTGGTCACAGATAAACTGTACCCCCTACCCTTCCCAGTCTCCTTCCTCAAGATTCAGTGGCAGTGTGTAGTCTATCCCCTGTGGAATGCCTCCTTTTAAAGCTTAAGAGGGAGTGGGTACAGACACTATCCCATATGTGCATTTAAATTTGGACCTCTGTGCAGATTTCCTCTTTCTTGGATGAGGAGAAAATAGGAGCTATTTTACTGCATTGGATAAATGCAGGCTGTCCAATGTGTCCAAAGCGAGCGACAAGTGGAACTAAGGCAGCTCCTTCCATTTTAGGGTGTTACATCTGAGGCTGCACTGCTTGTCTGTACATTGACTGGGTGTAATATGTGGCTCTTGCACTGTTTTAAATTTGACGAACCCTTACACAAATCCACAATATCTTCTGGTTTACTGCAAAACCAAATATAGCCCTCCTTTTTTACCAGATCTCTTTTTTTTTTTTAAATATATTCTTAAGATAGAGGCTTGATGACTACCTTGGGACAACAGTTTTGGAAAGCATGGCCATAAAGGCTAAATAAACAGGAAGCAAAAGGATTAGTGCTGGTAGGACATAGTAATCCTTCTAATGGCGTTGAACACTATGTACCAAGATGTTGGGAAGAAGGCTGTTGGTGGGAAGCCCAGGAAAAGCAACACTGAAATAGCTTGGTAAACATCCCGTTTGTTTCCTTTGGCAGCAGCTAGTCTAGCATTGTCCCTGAAACCATCAGTCACTCTGCAGAAAATGGTTTGATAGGGCTTTCCTCATAACCTGAGCCTGTTTTCATTAGCAACTTGATGAAATTCTGCTGGCTTAGTTTCCAGGCATCTTTCACTACCTGCTGCTCCCAACTTTTAGCCAGCACTGTCACAGACATTACCTGGCACTCAAGAATCTCGGGGAAGAAGTATATGTGCATATGAAGCCTAAACAGAGATGTAGATTGCAACTGGCCAAATGCATATCTAAAGTGGTTTATATGGAAACTGGAGTGTTTTGGGTAAGGATAAAGGTTCCAAATGACTCCTTTCATGAGTCATGAAAGCAAAGGGTCCGGAGGTTTGCCAGGTACCATGATCATCGTATTGACCTTCGTCAAGGCAACTGAAGAATGCCTTGATTGAAGGAAATGCATGTACAGAAACGTGCAGATAGTCAATGACTTGGTAATACAAGGTGGAACACTTTTTGAGGACCTCTCCTCCATTTTGAGCAATAGCTGTGGCTGCTGATCTCTCAGTGTCACTTGGACTAGCTACAAAGCACTGACAGTGGTGGCCTGTAAATTCTACTACCCTGTCCTCCAGTCAGGGGCTTTCACACAGTGCTTGATCACTTTGCTGGATACAGAAGGAACTTAGCACAGATCTTTAGTAAGGCCTGTTACACCTTATATTTTCAACCTACTGAAAATCATACTGTGCTTGAAAACCAGCTCTCTCTCCCATAAGTTGTCACTTGTCACAGACTCCTAGCTGCCACTGAAAGGACAGTAGCTCCACTGCAAGGCTCTGCTAATTTTCCTGAAAACCCCATGAAACGGTCAAAGATTTTTGTCTGGTCATCCTTTTATTCATATTGTAAGTAAATTAACTAGCAAAGGTACTAGTAACCATATGTACTAAACCTGGGAACTGCAGGAAACTTCATATAGCCCCACATGTTTTGCTTTTGGACAACTGGAAAGTGAGGGCTTGAGGGGCTGCACCTCTTAAGGCTGTACTCAGATGGTGTTTTACTGTGCAGCTTGTGGATAACATTTGGCCTTTTTTTTTTTTTTTTTCCCACAAGGACCATATGGACCATTTCTTTCACATGGACCATATGCCTTTATTGTCTGGTTGGTTGGTTTGTTGCTTTGCTCCAGGGCCTTGTTTCCATGATCATCTACACTGTGTACATACTAGGTTTTGCCAGAACTGCAGTCCGGAGTTAACCAATTATTTGGTTTTATGAGAGGCTGGTTTGCTGCAGGATGCACACCCTGTAGATAATGAAGGCACAGACTATACCAGGCTTCATTTTTCCTGACCAGAGCTTGTGTATTCCTAATGTGCTCCCAAGTCCAGCATGCCCTGGGATATGCCTGGCTCATCTTTGTAGGCACACTACAAAACACAGAGTTAGCAGTCTCCAAAGCCTGTCCCTGCTTATTTGGGTACCCCAGCTCTTGTGCAAGAAAATAGTAGTACTGGGACAGAATGGTGCCATGTGGGGACTGGAGTGACCGGCATCCTGTTCCAGGTTAATGTTCCTGAGACTGTAGCTTGGCATCTCTCTCCCTCCAGAACCAAGCAGCTGCACCAGATGTTTCCCTGGGAAGCCACAACAGAACTGTAAGACATAGAAGGAGGCTCAGTATGAGATCAAGAGAGTTGAGAACCTGCTTTTGTCTCTTCAGCTTTGTCACAGGGAGGAGGGGGAAGAACCCTTTTCCCAGGAAACGGCATCCTCCTCCTGACACACACACCGGAATCATTCCTGGGACTTTTTGTCTAAATCCCCCAGGATGCAACACCCAGAAGTACCTACATCTGATTACACTCGTTTGTAGGAAGGAGCATGGCTTGTTTGTGCCACGCTTACAGCTCTACATCAGTGAAGAAAGGAGACTTCTACCCTGAGAGCATGGTACTCGCGTGGAAAGAGGCTTGTGCCACACACAGGAACTCTTTAATTAGCAGGCTGACAGATGTGTTTCTTTGACAGTTCTGACAAGCAGTAATATTTGCCACAGAACAGCCAAATACGTCACCGTCACCGCTTGTCTTGCTGGTGGCAAGGGGTGGGGCATAAAGCTGAGGAAATGGTAAGGATGCCTTGGAATGTGGAAATGGCAGCTTTCCGAGCAGAATGGGCTCTGGCGGCCATCCATACTCAGCCACACACATGGGCATGCCCCAGGAGCCATCTCAGAGTTTTCCAGAGTTGCAGAACAGGTCATACAGCACCTGAGGGAGGAGATATCTACTGGGACAACCTGCTTGCGTCCCTTGTTCTTTGGGCACAGAGCCCAGCAGCAGTGAGCAGGAGGTGTGGGAGGGCTGTGTGAGGGGAAGGAAGCCTGCCAGTGAGCCAGCCCCAGGAGCCATGGAATTGCAGACCGCTGCCTGCTGAGCAGCAGCAGGAAATTTTGGTGGAAGGAGATAAGGAAACAGCAGTGGTATCTCATCTGGGAGCTGCACCTCCTGCCCCAGAGTCCCTGTCATGGCTCTGTTTAGGAAAGACCTGCCAGCTTTGCTGGAAGTGGCACTTCTTCCCTGGACAGACACCATCCCAGTCCCCTGTTTTCCTGGCTGCTCTGATGGCCAGTCATGACCTGGCATGACCAAGGTCATAGCATAGAGGTGCTTTGCTCCCTCTTACTTGTATATGGCTGATTTGCCCCACTAAAATGTGTTTCATGACACAGCAAGAGTTTGGGGTTTTTTTTCCTGTTTACAGCTTTATGCCTGTTCTAGCGTTTTAGTCAGGACAATCTTACTGTACTGTGCGTGTGGGTGGATTGCCTTTGCAGTGTGTACATGTGTGCGTGTGTACCACGCAGTACCTTCACAGTGGGATTTGAGCACCTGCAGTGGCACTTTTCAGAGATCACAGAGGCTCTCTGTAGCTGCTGAACAGCTCCCCTCCTTGGGGAGGGACACTTCTGATGTGTGCTTTGCAAAGCAGACTCAGTTTTGAGGAGAACCAGCAGAGAGACACTACAGCCGCATGTCGTGGGTAGCTGGTCATTCAGGGACACCGCCAGAACTCATGACCTTTGCAAATAGCGTTCCTGACTGCATGCCAGTTGCACAGAGGCAGGGAGATGACAAGGCTTGTAAGGACTGCTGCCTCATGAGGCTCTGGTGTCCCCAGCACAGCTCTCTGTGTGTGGCACCCAGTTGTCAACACGCATCCCCCAGTGGCACCAAGGCACTCCAACTTGAAACTGCTGTTTGGTCAGGAAAAAGACAGCTCTGCACATGTCATGGCCTCCACAAAGGGTGTGAGCAGCAGCCTGGCAGGGGACAATCTGTGCCAGATGTCGTCTTTCACACAAGTGAACACCCTGCTCAAGGGAGGGAGTGAGGAGCGCACCAGGAGAGGCTGTGCTGTGGGAGCACAACAGCTCCTAGGAGACCTCACCAGGGTGAGTTACAGAGAATCATAGAATTGTTCAGCTTGGACAAGAACTCTAAGATCGTTGAGTCCAGCTGTAACATCTGTTGGCCCATGTGGATGCAGGCAATTTGCTGCAGGTGGCCCTGCCCTGGACAGTGCAGGCCTAACTACTTGGCCTGGAGACCAAAGCAGATCCATTTCATATTCCCAACCCTTCCAGTTGGCCCAGACGTAGCATTTAATACAGCATGGGGAAAGCTGATTAAGTAGCAATTTAACATTAATCAATAAAACATGGTTAGACTAAACAGAAGTTATGTAACTAAAGAAGCATCAGAGATTCAACACAGATACGAGTCAGAACTTTTCATTGCTTAGGAAAAACATGGACTCCTGCGTGGCATCACTAATTGTTAACTAACTCACGCTGAGATAAAATGGCACTAATTGATCTGTTGATATGGATGGAAATTATACAGATGCAGACATTTTGCATTATTAACACAAGTAAAGCACCCTGTCCAGATTCCAGATTGCTTTTGTCTGACCTTAAAAACACATATTTAACACACAGATTCCCATCTGCAGCTACCTAAACCATACCTGGCTATCAAAAAAGATTTTCTGCCTGACAGGTTTAATTCCCTGATAGTGTTCTTGCAAATAATCCTGCCTTTTGTATTCAATGACTTATTTTTTTTTCTTACATCTATTTTTATTTTCCTTTTATAGGAACCTAACCAGTGCTAGCACAATCCTCGTCCCAGTGCAGTACATTAATTTGACAAAACACTTCTGTGTGGTCTTATTCTTTATTTACTCATTGCATTACATGACTAAATTGCCAGCAAAGATTCTCTATAACTGTCTCCATTAAAACTTAGTATCTCTGAGGTGACTGCCTTGAACTCTCAGCATTTCTAAGCTTTGGTTTGATGGCCAGTACTGAGGCTTCCTTCCTGTCACTTGCCTCAAAAGTAGCACCCAGCTAGAACTGCATATTCTAAATCCCTCCAACACCTGATTTGTAGTGGGCTGTCACTTCACCCATGGTGACAGTAGCATTCGCACCACAATATACTCCAAAATACCAGATTACTTTTATTCATGGCATGGAATAGCCAAAGTGATTAATGCAGAGGACAGCTGCTAATTGCAGAAATAACAAGGTCTGGCAGAAGCTAAGTATACCTGCTGATCCATCTCTGTACCCAGATAGCTAAATGCCTCTTCAGGACTAATATTTTGCTTCAACTAATGAGTGTGACTACAACTGTGTACATCTCAAGGCTCTAATTTTCATTTGCCGCAGAAAAATGCCTGTTCTTTCAAGCCAATAATTGCATGAAGGAAGATTGTTAGCATAAGGAGATTGTTATTTTCTTTCTGGAGGATTCAGAACTAACAGGGAAGTTAGTTAATATTCATTTCCAATTACAAAAGCACAAACTTTAAGTTCACTATATGGCAAGCATAAAATCAGATTAGTTTTCCCCTGTGTATTCTGATTTGAGAATTCTAGCTTTCACACGAGCAATCTGCAAAACACTTCTTTTGTATTTGTTTCCTCATAGTGAGGAGTTAATACAAAATGTCTAAGAGGGCTGCTTTTCTTTTTCTTATTCTCACTTTCCTTGATCTGCCTTCATGAGCTTTTAACACCAACACTGGTGAGAAAATCAAACATGCAAGCATCTGGATTTATGGGGATGTGACCAAAAAGCATGAGAGCACAGATTTTTTTTTTTTCCATGTTCACTCAGCACTTTTTTAATCTCAGTCTGAGACATTCTTTGTTTTCTCTGAAGTCAGAGCTAGCACAGGGAACAGTGGCAGAGTTCTCTGACGTCAGGCTGATTGTGTAAGGTGTGTTGTGATGTTCCAGAATTTGGTTAGCAATTATGCAGTGAATTCTTTTTGGCTCTACACTGACATCTTTACCTGAACAAGAGGGAAGAAGATTGTCTGCACTAGAACAGTGACAGTGTTAGAAGACCCATCACAGAGATACATTCCTTTTTCTATATAATTACTTTGGGCATTAATCATGGGAGCTAACAGAGCTGATGCCATGCCTACAAAAGCAGCAGTAAACAGGATTATTTAGCACCCACAGAAGAGCTATATATCTCTAAGAAATTCAGAGCCATAGATCAGTAGTTCAATGGTTGCAGCTGCGTAAGGAGTGAGATGCTCTGTGCTGTGTGTTGCTATGGGTGGCATTTTCATCTGGTATGTAACACTGAAAAACCTCAGATGTTTTTCCAGCTGTATCATCTGGTTAAATAAAAGATATAACCTATTTGTACAAACTTTATGAGTAAAATTAAAGATTTGTTTACACTGGATTTAAACCTTGGATGGATCTCTCTGCATAGCTCTCTAACGTGAGCGTTTTGCAGTAGTGCAGACTGGGAGTCTCACTGGTGCGGTTTGTGGCTTACCCACCTGCAAGTGAATTATCAGTACTGAAAGGTACCTGTGTTGATAGGTAAGTCTGTGGAGCAGGCCAGCCCCAAATCCCCTAAGGGTTACCAAACACAGTGATTCTCCAGGGATCTTGCAGCCATAGGGCAATTAACCCCGATATTACAGCCGGATTCCAAAGTCAAAGTACAATGATTGCACAAAGCACAGGAAATATCTTTATTGGTGCTCCTCCTCCCTGCGAGGCTGTGAAGCAAAGAGAAGCAGCAAAGGTTGGGGCTGAAAATTATATGTTCTGTTGGGCTGGGTCAGGCTGCCCCCGTTCTAGAGCGGGCTGAGCCCCCAGCGAGCACTGGGATAAAAATAAAACCGACGTGCAGCACTGGCAATCCAACGAGGCAATTCATGTGGATAGTGTTTGATATAAACCAGCTTATAGTGTTTGCCTTGCAGCCAGTACAAGGAGAACAAGTCGCTTTTCTGCACGGTGGAGTCATCTGATGTTTGCTTTAATTTCTGGCAGAGCGGGGTAGCGTGAGTCAGATGCTCTCACAGCTGGCTCGGGCGGGGAGGAGGCCAGCAGGGACCCTGACTCACCAGAGCCGCCGCATTCCTTCCAAAAATGCAGCTCGGCGACTGGAAGTGAAATCATGGGCTGGGGGCAGCTCCGAGGTTCGGGAAGGCGGGAGGGGCAGGACTCTCCGTGCGGGGGGCAGGCAGGGTGGGCGCCGGGAAAGCCCCGCCAGACGCGCCTGGTCGGCGAACGCCGGCGGGCAGAGCGCTCGCCTCCTCCCCGGGCAGGGTAGGGCAGAGCCGAGCCGAGCAGAGCCCGGGGCCGCTGCCCCGGCAAGCCCCGGCCCCGTTACCTCATTGCCACATTCCCCAGCGAGTGAGCTCAGCTGAGCCGCGGCCTCGCGCCTTTTATGGTCAAACAACTTTGCCTGGGCGAGGCTTTTTTCGTGAGTTGGGAGGAAGCGCCGGGGCTCGGCAGCTCCTCCGCCTCTCGCTGGTGCTGCTGCTCCCGGCGGGCGGGCCGGGGCAGCCCAGGAGCCCGGCCCCGACAGCCCCAGCGCCGGGGTGGCATTCCCCGCTCTCCCAGAGGTGAGTGTCCTCGCTCGGCTGGGCGACAAAGCCTTTGTCCCTCGCCCTGGGGGTGGCGGAGGGGTGCGGGTTTCCTGCCGCTCCCGCCCACACGGCTCTTCGCTTCGGACGCAGCCCTGAGCTCTCGGCGAGGCTGATTACGGTCGTGGCTCGTAGGGGTGCTTGACCCTTCACCAAAAAAAAAAAAAAAAAAAAGGGGGAAAAAAAAAAAGCAGGCTCGTGTGTGTGAGGTGAGTTTTGTTCCCTGCTGGGGGGATGGAGGCGGCGGGGCGCTCCCGCACAGCCCCGGCAGCGGGGGAGAGGGAGGGAGGGAGGGAGGGGGTGCTGCCGGGCTCTGCTCGGGACAGGCTCTCTTTTGTGTGCGCATGGATGAGCGAGACACCTCGCGAGCCTTTTTCCAGATGTGCTCGTGAGAGGAATCCGGGGCCCTTTGTGTATGAGATTTGACTAATTTATGAGTTTCTGTCTCCCTGGGAGTGCCCTGAGAAAGTGCTTGCTAAATCATAGAACTTTCTAACGTTTTAAATATCTTTGCATAGCTTTTTGGAGCTTCCCCCCCACACTTCTTTTCCCTCGCTTGCATAGGGAGGAGGCAAGCCCAGCGTCTGAGAGAAGTTTGTAGCTCCGAATAACCCCCTCCCCCAGCCCGCCTGCTTTAAGGCTTTACCTTGCAGCTTGCATAGCTGATAGACTTTGCTCTCTTTGAAGCTTTGTAACTTTGGGGCAGGCTGGGAGAGCTTGCTGGATGAAAAGCAGCATAACTCCTGAATCCGTTTAATCTGTTCCTAATATGCTTGTTTGTTTGTTTGGGGGGTGTGTGCTTTTTTTGTTGGTTTTGTTTTGTGGGGGGTTTTTGTTTTGTTTTTTGGGTTTTTTTTTTGTTTTGGGGGTTTTGGGAGGTTTTTTTTTTGTTTGGTTTGGTTTGGTTTTTTGTTGTTGTTGGGGTTTTTTTGTTTTGTTTTGTTTTGTTCTCTGACTCGCCTCAACTGGGCGAGGGTTGGCCGATGGGGAAAGTATAGATACAATGTGTGAGAACTACGGTGCTGGGCTGGCTTTTACAGGGGTTCCCAGTGTGGCTGCTGCCAAACTGCTTTTACCAACACAAGTGAAAAATGTCACTCGGCTCTCTGCTTCTTCAGGTTCCTCCTGCTTTTGCTATCCCGGGAAAGGAGCAGAGCTGTTGAAAGTGGTGTCATGGGATCAAAGAACTGAAAGCTGTCTGGATGCATAGCAGGGGGCAGACCCACCATAGGACCTTCTGGGAGGTGACCCTCTTGGCTGAAGGAGGTGTCCCTTGGTTCTGTCCTCCTACTTCTTGCTCTGAGAAGGAAACAGTGTATGAGGCCAGTAGGTATCCCAACAGTGTCCTTTGGGGCACCTATCTTCATAGCTCCGCTTGAGTCATCCTAACCGCTGTTACAGCAGGTAGAAAAATCTCTCCCTTCCGGGGAAAATGTGAGGATGAGAAAGATTTGAGATTAGTTCTGTTGGCGTGACACTCCCTCTCCCACAACTTTCACAAACTGCGCCACAGGACCTGTGTGAGCTGTGTGTTTCTGGTAAGGCTTAGATGGCATTGGCAACGCCCCAGGGCCTGGGGGGGTGACTCTTTGCAAGGCCAAGCTTTCTCAGCCGGCTTGGTCTGTGTGTGGGTGGACTGATAACCAGAAGTGAGGATGAGCAGGGGCAGCTGCTGGGTGGAGACAGCCCTGAGCAGAAAGTGCCCTAAGTGCAACACAGCGTACTGGGAAATGGGCTGCTTTGGTTAACGGAGATAGCAGCTGCTGGTAGCAAAGCCAATTTTTTTTTTTTTTTGTGAAGCAGCCGATGTCCCCAGACTGTGTGTTGACTAACCCCGTGATTAGAAGTGACATTGTCACTGTAGTGTTCTGCTCATAATGCTGTCAAATCTGATAGAACTACTGCCAAGTGGTTCATTACACCACAGTGAAATAGTGGAGCATGAGGCAAAAGTCTCTAAAGAGAGGCTGGAGGTCTTCTTAGCAGCTTCTGAATCTTGGTGGAAAGCTACAGAATGGAGGGAGTTGGTCAGTCCCTTCTGACTTGCAAGTCTGTTGACCCCTAGAAGTTTGGAGGAGTGAGGACAGACCTTGCTAATTACACTTCTGCCTTGGCCCTTTCCCATTCTGAATCCGGTGGGAATGCTCAGCACAGCTTTTTGGCTCCTGCTTCTTGTTGTGGCCTCATTCTCCTTTCGAAAATCCCAGAAGAATTTGTCTAAGTGTATGCATCTTATCAGCACTGCACAAAGGGAAGGAAAAGTGCAGCAGCACGGACTTTATTTGTTGGTGTTGCCACACTCTTGTGACCTGGGGAAGCTGTGACAGGTTACTGCTGTGTCGTGCCACGCTGCACTGACTCATAGGGGCGCTTAGAATGGGGCACGCAGGTCTTATCAGCAGCCAGGGGTTAATCGGGGCTGGGCGGATGTTGGTGGCACCAGGGCTGTCTGTGGCAGCAGCTGTTCCTGGCCGTGTGAGAGGCCGGCAGTGTGGAGGGGCACCGATTCGGACATGCCAACGCGAAAGGCTGGCACGGAGCCCCCGCGCTGACGGCAGCCCTATTGTGCTGGGGTGTTAGGAGGGCTACGGGCGTGCCAGGCTCCACAACAAAGCGTCTGGCTCCATGGAGGCTTCCAGCACGGGCGAGATGGCTGGCCTGGATCGCAGGAGCGAGGCAGTGCTAGGGATGTGCCGCGGTTCCCCGCACAGCCGGCCCGGCGGTACCGGGGGCCGAGCAGGGGCAGCTCGGGGCTCAGCCGGCGGGCGGGGGGCGGCATCCGGGGAGCGCTTCCTGGCGGGGGCGGAGCGGGGCGGGCGGCGGAGCCCGGCCGGGCCAGGGAGGAGACGCAGGGTGGCATCACCCGGCACCGGGAGACTGTCCCGCCCGGCCGTGCGGGCTCCGGCGGCATGGAGGGGCCCGGAGGTAAAGGGTGGGGGTGCCGGGGGCGAGGGGACGTTGCTGGCGCTGTCACAAGCTGAGCTCGAGAGGAACCGGCTGGCGTTATCGGGTAAAGGGGGAGAGGAAATGCTGGCTCCACTTCTGGGCGCGTCCTTTGGGGTGATGGGGATCACCCTCCTTCTGGTCACCAAAGGTGCAGGGATCTGGTGCAGCGAAAATCTGGGTTTTCCACATGGCGAGAATCCGTTTGTGATTAATGCTGTCCTGAGTTGAAATGGTGAAGTGTGATGGCTCGTTTGAGCTGTCTGCAGTTTCTGTTCCTCCTTTTTCCTGTGCCTGGCTTGTAAGTGCACTACTTAGGCACCTCAGCCTCTGGCCTGACTTAAATTCCTGTATCCCTTTGTTTCACATATCCTTCTCTGTTAATTTATACTCTTGGCCGTGTTATGACTTCATCTAGGTTTCCTCCCTCTTCTCTCCTGCTAGGTGCTGAGAAGATGGCCTCCCCAGGTGCCCCAGGGACCCGCATGACGTCCACAGTCAGCATCAACATTTCTACCCCTTCTTTCTACAACCCGCAGAAGAAGTTTGCACCTGTGGTCGCCCCTAAACCCAAGGTGAACCCCTTCAAGGCTGGGGGTGCGTCAGAATCGTCACTGCCCCCACCTCCTGCACCTGGTGCCCAGCGTGCTCAGATAGGGAAGGTGGGGGAGATTCCATTACCATCCGTGTCCTTGCTGGCAGAAGGTAGGTGCAGGCTGGCCTGGCAGATGTGAATATGCGTTTCTGAATGCTCAGGGTGGGAGGTTTGTAACTGGGCTCAACATAAGAACAGGGGTGTAACTGCTGTAAGTGATGGATACTCTTGCTGTTCTGTAATGAGCGAAATGGATTGGAAAGGGATCTCAAAGTACGTAGTATCTCCATTAGGAAAAGTGGGGGGGAGGATGTCCTGCACTGCACTGATGCTGGAGGAACGCAGTGGATTTTTCACAGTATTCCCTGGGTGCACAGTTGTGTAATTGCAGTCAGTTTCTGGCCAGTGTGTCTGAGAGCAAATATGTTGCAGAGAAGTTGACCCTGATAGTGATGAATCATGCTGTTCTCCTTGTTGATTGGTCCCAGCTCAAGCTGGTTATCTCTGACTGTGGAGTTCCTTCTTGTAGACTGTGCAATTGCCATCTTTTGATGGAAAAGAGAAGGGAGAAATAATTGCATGAAAAAATAGTGGCAGTGATGATAAACAGGAAGTGAGACTTAGAGTTTAGTTTGTATGGCTTGTACAGTTTTGTACTTTTTCCTAGTGGTTTGGGTTGGGTTTTCCTGTGTAGAGTGACTTCTTGTTTCACTGTGGTTTTCTTATTTCTTTTTTTTGCATGGCTTCTTTTTTTTTTATTTCCTGCAGTGGTGGAGTGTTTTTGTGTTCCATGTGTTGTTGCTTGGTTGGTTTTGTGTCCTTTAAGGTGCAGGTTAGTGGTTGTGTGACTCTGTAGTTTGAACTCATCATCAGCATGGGGCCACCAGAAATTTCTGTTAGGTACCCTTTGCTAATGCTTTCTGCTGCATACTTCTCCAAGGCTCTGTCAAGTCAAGGGTGTGCCTCAGTTGGAACACACACATTCAGAGAATGACAGCTGCTAGTTTGAATTTCTTTTCATTCACTGTTTAGCACAGACAGTGCAACACTGATGTTTTCTAGGTTAGCGTGCTAAGTTAGTGGGCAGCTGACCTGATGGTAGGAAGTCTGGTCCTGTGCTTAGAGGAGAAAAATGATTAAGCCATTTTTTCCATTTCTCGAGTCACAAGGACATGCTGGTGCTTTTGCCTCCTAGAATTATTCCAGTTAACTCTGGTGACCTATTTCTTGTATGGTGTTGGCTGGAATCTCGTGTCTGTGGAAACCAAGGTCCCATCTTAGGCTTCATCATTTTCTGCAGTAGTTGTCTTGATTAGGGATGTGTCTGTCAGAAGGTTTTAAACTGACACAAGTATTAACTGAAGTAGACAGATGGATGTTAAAATTATTTTTTAATGTACACTGTGAGTGGAGTATTGAGTGTTGCTTACACTGCTTCTCCAATCCTAAAAGTGGGTGTTACAGAGTAACTAGACAGAAAAATTAGCAAAAGAACCATTTGTCATAAGCTGGTGTGTCATCACTGGGTAAGGGCTGCCAGCAAGACATCTGAAGTACAGATGAACCACCAAAACTCAGTCATGAGAGAAATGCATCTGATTTGATCCTTCTCTGGTGCATATCTTCAGTCCTTCTGTGCCTTTCTTATACACTCCCCAACCAAAATGTAGTGTGATATAAAGCTATAGCCATTGGTCTTTTTGTCTTAAATGACAGGATGGCTAAGTTAGTATTGTAGGAATGTTATATTTAGTATTGATTATTCTGTAAATCTGGTCTATAACAACTTTGTGGGGAACTTTTTTGTCCTATGAATAATTCATAAAACAGGCTTTTAGTGCTTCTGAAATAATATGACAACATATCAGGGTTTTGTTTCTTATGATTTCAATAAACCAAAAGGCAAGCATGTACAAGCTCGATCCCAAACTGTAATTTCAAAGAAAAAAAATACATAGTATTACTCCTCCCCCCAGCAGAATTTCTGTAGCACAAGAAGGCTTGGAAGAGGTGTTGCATACCAGGGCAGTTTATGCATTCCACAGGCTAATAAGATTTTGGCTTTCATTTTCTAAAAGGGCAGAATCGTCTCCCTTAGGTTACAGACAAAGAGTAAAGCCTGTTGACAACAGCTGGATATAAAAATTAGGCAATTCAATCACTGCTGTTAAAAGTTGCACTTGGAGTAGCTGGAGGGAAAAGCTTGGTCTTTCACCCTGCTGCTGGTTGGGGCTAGCTGGGAAGAGAGGTGGGTGTCCAGAAGAAGGCATGTGAAGTTACACCTCCTCATCTTCAATGTTCTTTGCTGTGTGGTCAATAAGAGGACAGTTTCTCCCCTCCATGGTTGAATGGAAGAGGATTCACATTTCTTTGTCTGTGTTGTAGTAGTAAATGGTTGGTTTTGCCTGTTCTGCATCTTTGGAAATTATGAATAGGTGGAAGCAATGGGGTTTTCTAGAAAACTGAGGCACTCTGGTGCTTTTCAGCCTGCTTAAAAGGGTTTTGGAAAATTTCTGATGTCCTAATGTGTATTGGGTGTGAAGACATATTAGCCTCTAAAATCAAAACTGGTTTTATCCCCCAGAAAAACAAAGCAATTTCAAAGATTCTTCATACACATAAAGGGTAATTGGTCCAACTTGCTTTTTTTCCCTCTACTTGTTTCTTGTCATGCTTATTAGCCTGCTGTGAGATGCCAGCTTATTTTTGTGTAAAAACATAGGCTCTCCAGGGTCCTGGGTTGTCCACTAGCATTCCATCTATGCTACCCTATATTCAATAATCTGAACCAGTTACTGGCAAGAGAAGGGTATGCTGGGGACCAAAGAAAGAGACAAGGAGTGGGAAAGAGCATAGTGAGATGTGCTTCCCAAATAAACAACAACTCTTCCCAGTACTAAGAGCAGGAGCTACTGAGGAGAGATTAAATGATTATGAAAAGCTTTGGACAAGGTAAAAAACAGCCTGTGGAGTTCAGTTGTCCTTGATGGGTGCTGAGGTCCCGTGAGTATGGGGGAACCAGTGTAACCAGTGTGCGCTCACAGCCCAGAAGGCTGATGGCATCAAAAGGGGTGTGACCAGCAGATGAGGGAGGGGATTCTGCCCCTCTGCTTCACTCTTCTGAGACCCCACCTGGAATGCTGCATCCAGCTCTGGGATCCTCAGATAAGACATGAACCTGTTAGAGTGGATCCAGAGGAGGCCACGAAGATGATCTAAGGGGGGAGCACCCCTCCTACAAAGACAGGCTGAGAGAGCTGGGGTTTTTCAGCCTGGAGAAGGGAAGGCTCTGGGAAGAACTCATTGTGGTCTTCTAATGCCTTAAAGGGGTTAAGGAGGGTTAAAAAAGAGGGAGATGGAGATTTTATATGTGCAGATAGTAAAAGGACAAGGGTTTTAAACTGAAAGAGAGCAGATGTAGTTTGGATGTTAGGAGGAAATTCCTTACTCAGAGGGTGGTGAGGCACTGGAACAGGTTGCACAGAGAGGTGGATGCCCCATTTCTGGAAGTGTTCAAGGTCACACTGGATGGTCACACTGAGCAATCTGATCTAGTGAATGGTATCCCTGCCCATGGCAGTGAAGTCGGAACTAGATATTTTTTAAGGTCCTTTTCACCCCAAACCATCCTGTGATTTTATGATCCTGCCTGCTGCAATATATTCAAAATCCCTCCTGGCTAGGAGTAAGAAATGATCTTTACTCTCATTCTTCCCTGTAGACCTGCCACTGCCACCTCCTCCTCCACCTGGAGAGGATGCAAGCTTCTCCTCAAACTGTGCATTTCCACCACCCCCACCACCCTTTGAAGAACCTTTTCCACCAGCCCCAGAAGAAGCTTTTCCTTCTCCTCCTTCTCCACCTCCTCCTCCTCCGCCCATGTTCGATGAAGGACCTGTGAGCAATGTTCCTGCCCCACAGGTGAGTGAGGTCCAAGGAAGTATGGTTTCTGTGATGCTCTGTGAGTTGGGACAGCTTCTTGCTACTCTCTGAACTCAGCAGCAGGAAGCCCTGAGACATGGGAAAGCAGGAAATGCTACCACCCCATGAACCAGCACAGGTTAGGGTCAGCTGGCTGGGCTGCAGCTCTGCGGGGGAAGGACCTGGGGTTCCCGGTGGACAGTGAGTTGAATTCGAGCTGGAATGCGCCCTTGTGGCAGTGAAGGCCAACCACATGCTGGGCTCTGCTTATCAGAGAAGGACAAGGATGGTGATTGTTCCTCCCTTCTGTGCTAGTGAGGCTGCATCTTGGAGGACTGTATCCAGTTGGGCTGTCCAGTATAATAACCACTGTGGAATACTGAAGGAGCTGCAGTCCAGTGAAAGGTCATAGCAGCCTTTGGGGGTTGGAGCAGAAGACGCTGCCAAGGCAGGGATCTGATTGGAGTCTGCAATACCTAAAGGAGGGCTGGAGAGAAGATAGATTCTTCTTACTCAGGCACAACAAGAGACAATGGACAGAAGTTGTGGCAAGGGAGATTCCTCTTGGTCAGAAGAAAGCCCTGTTCCACTCCAAGGGTCGTCCATTTCTGGCCTGGGTGCCTAGAAAGACTGGGGAATCTGCCTCGTTGGGAATGTTCAGCAATCATCTGTACAGGGCCTTGAGCAACCTGGTGTAGCTTGGGAGTTAGCCCTGCTGTGAGCAGAGTGTTGGACTACAGACCTCCAGATGTCTTTTCCCACCTGAATCTGTCTGAGAGCTTCCTTGGGCTGTGCATTTTCCTACTGTTTGTAGACCTTTGAGACACTGTCCTGTGCATCCTCATCAGCTTGTTATCCATTCAAAGCAAGGAGCAGATCTGTACCACAGTCCGAAGTATCAAAATCTGCTGTTGTAAGGGGATGATACACCCATTTCTGTGGCTGTTCCTGTAACATGCTCTGCTCCCTTTTTCTTCGTGGATGGTGGTGTAGGTACGTGGCAAGATGAGCAGCATTGAACTTGAGATTGACTCACTGTCTGTAATGTTGGATGACATGGAGAAGAATGACCCCTTCAAATCCCGGGTGAGCTCTCCAGAACGTTGCAGGTGGAAGAAGAGATGACTGGTTTGCTGAACAGAGGTAGTGAGGAGGGTGCTGCTGAAGATTAAAATGTCTGGATAAACCATAGCCTGGAAGTGTTCGTGAAGGACCAGAAAGCATGGATCTTGCAACTTGTCAGGACTGCTAAATACGTAACAGTGTGGAAACTCCTGGCATTCTGGGTCTGGGATAGCTTCTGACTGGCTCACTGCTATAGATGGCATATTCTCTCTTCCACCTTGCTGATAACTGCCTGTTTTCTCTCTGCTGCTTCTCTTTGCAGATAACTCCAGGATCCATAGGTTCTCTGGAGAAACCGTTGGCCCCAAAAGCCCCCGTGGAAATACCACCTGCACCCAAAGATGCTCCTCATTCCTTTCCTTCCAAGTTCACACCAAAGCCAAGTGGAAGCTCATCTTTCAAGCCCCCTGGGGTGGATTTGAACCCCACCCCAACCCCATGGGCAGCCCCACAGCAACGCAAAGAGCCCCAAGCACCAGTCCCTCCACCCCCCTCTCTCCCTTCTGCTCAGCCTACACCTAAATTCACCCCATCTCCTGTTGCTGGCTCTCCTAAGTCTGTGTCCAAAGCAGGTGACAGTGTTCCAATGGCTCCCTCAAACTCTACAAGATACCCTACCTCCCTTCAGACTCAGTTCACAGCCCCTTCACCTTCAGGCCCCTCCTCTCGACCACAGCCTCCCAATTTCACCTATGCCCAGCAGAGGGAAAGACCCCAAGTGCAGGAGAAGCCACGTCCTACAGAACAACCTGCTGCTGCAAAAGACATGGTAAGGGAAAGAGCCGTGGGATCAGTGTCTTTGTACAGGCACGTTGGGTGTGAAGTTGGGAGGATGAGGGCGGATCTGCCCCAGGCTATGGGAGGCTGTTACCCATCTGAAAGAGAGATGTAACTATAGAGATAGTGGTGGAGAGGGGTAGGACTTCATGTAAAGGTGGAAAGAATCGAGCACAGTGGATGGCACTTTGTTCCTAGAGATGAGCAGAGAGGACCTGTAAAGGCAAGAGAAATGGGTTTATTAAGGACAGGGTGGGAAGGAGTCTCTCTGTACGTGTCCTTTGGGATTGAATGTTTCCTCTTCCTGCAGCATAGACCCACAGGTTCAAGTGGAGATCCACCTAGGGGGAATTCCTGTCTGACCATGAAGGAGGTAGAAGAGCTGGAGAAGTTGACCCAGAAACTAATGAAGGATATGGAGCATCCACCCCCAGCAGAGGCTGCAACTTCTGGTGCGTTCCCTCAATGGGCAGCAGTAGGATTAAGACTGTGGTGTGTTTTCATCTCTCCTGATCCCTTTCCTCTTCCATTGACAGAGCTCTGTGGCTTCTGCCGGAAGCCCCTATCACGAACCCAGCCAGCAGTGAGGGCCCTGGACCGCCTCTTCCATGTGGAATGCTTCACCTGCTTCAAATGTGAGAAGCAGCTGCAAGGGCAGCAGTTCTACAATGTGGATGAGAAGCCCTTCTGCGAGGACTGCTATGCTGTGAGTCACTGGGGTGAAAGCTGCTGGAGAGAGCTGAGCTTGCTGTGGTTGTTCTCTCTTGCTTTCCCTTCCTCCTTCCATCTTAGCTTTCTGTGGTGTAGCCTCACAGAGCTGGGAGGTTGGACTCATGTGTATTTCCTGTTTCCTTTGGGCTCAGAGCACCTTGGAAAAGTGCAGTGTCTGCAAGCAGACCATCACAGACCGGATGCTGAAGGCCACTGGTAACTCATACCACCCCCAGTGCTTCACCTGCGTGATGTGCCATACTCCCCTGGAGGGGACCTCTTTTATTGTGGACCAGTCCAACCAACCTCACTGTGTGGATGACTACCACAGGTACGGAAAGAGCCACGTGCATGTGGCGTGTGAGAGAAGGCAGATGCCCTTACACCTGCTGCTTTTTGCTGCAGTACTGGGTTGGGTTGCCCAGGTCATCTGTTGGACGTGAAGTTAAAAATGAGCCAGCCAAAGTATTAAGATGTCTTTCCACCTAAACATTTATTATTCTTGTGCTGCTAATACTATTGAACAGCACTGAGAAGCCTGCCTTGAATGTCACTGCAGTGGTCATGGTCTCCTCCATGGTTTTGTGTGTTGCAGGAAGTACGCTCCACGTTGCTCAGTCTGTAGTGAACCTATCATGCCAGAGCCTGGAAAGGATGAGACAGTGCGTGTTGTTGCACTGGAGAAAAATTTCCACATGAAATGTTACAAGTGTGAGGTAAGCCTGGTGGCCCCACTCCTCACATGTCTCCCATGCCCATCAGCAGCAACTGGGCACCTTTGTTGTCCATGCTGACCAAACACTGAAGTTGTTTTGAATGAATCTGGAACGGTTTTGAAGCAGGTTCAGAAAAAGATTAGACATTCACAGACCATGGGTTCATGAACAGGGACTATGAAGGCTTGTTGCATTCTCTAACTCCCCTAATACAGCAGCTGTGTATAGCAAGGGAACTTGCTGGGATCACTCTCCCCTCAAAAATCTCTCATTAGCACCACCAGAGACAGAGCAGTAGGCTGTGAACCATTACCCTGGCCCAGTGGGGCATTTCTTATGTCCTTGAAAGCCTTTACCTTCTTCTTGGGCATTACTGAGCTCCCTCCCTCTTCTTTTCCTGTTTAGGACTGTGGGAAGCCCTTGTCCATTGAAGCAGATGAGAATGGATGCTTTCCTCTGGATGGGCACGTGCTGTGTATCAAGTGTCACACCGCTCGTGCAAAAACAGCGCGCTGAGGAGCTCAGAGTGGGCATTCCCTCGGGACCCCCACACTCAATATTCTTTCCCTCCCTGCCATTGTCCTACCCCTCTGCCTGACAAGGCAGACTGCTACCCATGGAGACTATGCCAGCGCAGTTTTTTACTCATGTAGGATTCACTGCTCCTAGACTTTGCTCTGCACACCCACCAAGAAGACCTCTTCTCCTGTCACTGCTTCCTGGCCACAGTGTATTCCAGGCTGGGGGCTATGATCAAGGTGAGTTGCACAATCACTGTTCCCTCAAGATTCTGGAGGAGGAAGATCAGACCTCCACCACCGCCTGGTGGAAGAAGCAAGAAAGACCTGGTGGCAGGTGCTGGGAAGGGCTGAGAGCATTCTTCAGTTTCATGGAGCCAAGAAGGATGGTGTGACTTTAGAAGGTGGAAGCCTGCATCTCGGCACCACTTCTGTCTTTTATTTTATATCTTGTGACACCTCATTATCAGGATGTCTTCCTTTGTCCCCTCCCTCACATCTGGGTTAGAGTGTGGAGGCAGAAAGTATTGGGCATCTGTTACTGTTGCTGGAAAAAGCTAACCTGCTCTAGCTTTCCTGTCTCTAATGGATTTTACTGAATAACTGTCTTGTCATTTTTTTCCTTAGCCAGATTAAACTGGCAGTGTTTGAAATACTACTCTGTTCCTGAGTTTGGAAACTTTAAAAAAAAAAAAATCCTTTCCCTTCCCAAAATGAATCATTTCCCAGTGTGGTTTCTGGACAGCCAGGCTGGGCACCAGAGTAGCAAAGCAGTCCAAAGAATGCATGTTTACAAATAAAGACCGTCATGAGGACGGGCAGCACATGGTGAGGAGGCGTCTCAGTGCGTGGATCAGGATTCAGCAGACTGAGGAGCGTCTCCAGTAGGGTTTCTTTCACTGCTGTCAGTGAAAACTGCCGTGTAATTGCAATGTACTGTCTGGCTCTAAGTGTTAGTGCACCGAGCCCCATTTCCTGGACTAGAAACTCTCAAACTGAACAAACCTTTTGAATAACAACACTGTCCAACCACTGTTTGCATTCAATAAAATGTGTGGTTTTTTTCCATTAAGCTGTATCTGCTGTATTTGTTCAGCCACCCATGAGAGTTGCTGTCTTTGGCAGTACAACTGCCATTGTGTAGCTTTTTTATACATTGCCAAATGTATAGCTGCTATTCCACCCAGCCTCCTGAGGTGAGGAGTCTGAATGTGGCCTTTCTGTCTCCACCTCTTGGTCTCCTTTCCAGACTGTTTAGCTTCCTGTTTTTCTGTGCCTGAAGAGTAGCTCTTGTTTAAAGCAGTGGAAGACTGTAGTTCAGTACAGCAATATTGCAGTCTGCATCATGTATCACTGGGAGGTGGGTATTCCAGTGGGGGTGCAAGTGGATTGTAATAAAAGTGGACACTTTGTTTGCTTTGCCCTAACTCTTGCTCCTCAGAAAGTGTTTGTGCTTGATGTTTATGGTTCTAAGCATGGTACTGTGATGGTCATTGCAGGTGAAACTCCTCTTTGTGGTAAGCACCAGTGTTTCTACACTTCAAAGTCATGAAACCTACTCTTGATCTCTTGCCAGTTTGGGGGAAATTTTTAATGACTCCTTGCAAATTGATCCAGTAAATGCCTTGAGGTTTTCTATAGGATGAGTAGAGAATAAACAAATTGTACATTCATTTTTCTTTAACCCTAGTTTCTAGTTTGTAGGCATTGTTGCAAGAGGTTGTTTCTAGACCATGTTATTAAAAGCTTGTGCCCACAAACACCAAGGAGTGCAGAGGGGAGGAACTGGGGCAGAGAAGACCTAACTCTGCTCTTCCCAGAGCTATCAGAGGAGCATAGTCTTGGTGTCTGTGTAGGAAATGTATCCAGTGGAGTCAATGGGAAAGGAATCACCTTGTGGATTAAAGGGAGGTTATTCCCTCTGAGGGGCATGGGGTGCATGGAATGAGCATTGGGGGACTGTACAAACTTGTTATGGGATGTGTGAGGATGAGTTCAAGGCAGGAAAAGGGAGTGATTGAGTACGGGAAGCACCATGGGAAAAACTGACAGGAAAAGGGCAGAGAAGGAGGTGGCTGCACGTACACAGTACACTTGTCTGGCCATGCCCTGTGTGTCATCAGTGCAGTCTGACCTGTCTTCATAATAGTGGTTTTGGGGTTTTTTTTTGGGTTCCCTGTGAATGTACTCTGTTCTGTGCAAATGTATCTAAGTGCCAGCAACTGGACAGACCTGAGTACATGCACATTGTGTGGGTGTGCATGTCCTTGTTATTGCCAGCTAAATCAAGTCAGAGTAGCAGGTGAGTAGGGCAAGAGACTTGGGAGCTAGGACCTGGCATGGCTGTGGGTCAGGCTAAATGCTGCAAAGACGTGTGTGAGAGTCAGCTGCTCGAGCTCCCAGGAGCTACTCTTGAGTCTGGAGACCAGCTGAAAGAACAGTTTGCATCTGTGTGTGAGAACCCTGGGAGACCAGGGAATCCTGAAGCCAGCTGCTGGGTAGAACCAATGTCTAAGGCTAACTCCTCAAGGGCTCCAGGGTGTGTGGAGCCCATGTGTGTGCCCACCACTGCAGCAGGGCTGCAGGCCTTGAGGATTTGCATGTCCTGCTGCCAGCAACTGAGGAGCCCAGCTCAGGCTCCAGGGCGTGGTTCCAGCTCCAGGATGGCTGGTCTCAGGAACTACAGGGATCCATCATATATATATATCTGTGTGTGTGTGTGTTTCCCTCTAACAGGTTCATCCTGATCAGCCAGAGCTAGAAAGAGGATTAGGCTGTTTGTGCTGTGCCTGCATGTCTGCTGTGCTCTCTGCCTCTGGCCAGTCCTGTACAGCGTGTGTGCGTTTATATACGTGCACACATTATAGACTCAGATATTTTCTGTGCATGAGTGCCTATTGGGAATGCATGCTCAGGCTTGCTACTGGCTGTACCCTGAGGACATGGAACTGAACAGCCTCTTCTCTATCAGGCCAGCTGAATCAGCAGCTTTGAACACTTGAAGTTGAAAGGGACCTCCCAGAGCAGGGTCAACCTGAGCAGGTTGCTTTTTAATACCTTTAAGGATGAGACCTGGATAATTTGTTGCAGTGTTAACAACTCTCCCAGTAAGATTTTTCTCACCTTCAAATGGAATTTACTGCATTTTGGTGTGTTCTCACTGCTGCTTCTTTCACTGGATACCACTGAGGAGTGTCTGGCTTCTTTTTCACTCCCATTAGGTATTTATACACAATGATAAAAGCCACCCAAACATCCTTCTCTTGAACAGCCCCTGCTCTCAGCCTCTCCTGGTATGTCAGATGCTCTAATCCCTTCAAAACCACAGTGGCCTTTCACTGGACTTGCTCCAGTAAGTTCATGTCCTTCTTTGTACTAGGGATCCCAAAATTGGACGTAACACTTCAGATGTCTGACCAATGCTTGAATAAAGAGGAAGAATTGCCTTCTTCCAGTCACTGGTGATGCATTTGTTAATGCAGCCCAGGTACTGTTGTCGTCCTTTGCTGAAGGGCTCAGGGCAACCCTGTTCACAATGGCCTGCAAGTCCTTTCCTGCAAAGCTGCTTTCCAGCCTGTCAGTCCCCAGCTTGTATTGGTGTGTGAGGCTATTCCTCCCCACTTGTAAGGCTCTGCATTTCCCTTGGTTCAGCTCCCTGAATCTCCCCTCTTCCCCTTTCTCCCCCCTATTTAGGTCCGTTTACATGGCAGCACAATTATCTGACGAATCAACCACTTCCACAGCACCTGCAGTGACAAGCCAAAGTTGACATGGGCATGACACAAGCTCAGCCTCATCAGGGCTCATCTGTTAGCCTGAATATCTGCCAGGAAGCAACTTTACTCATGATTCATGTTCAAAGTTTCTAATTCATCTATTACTAAGATTGAACTGACTGATTACTAAAAACTCACAGCAAGAGCTTTGCTTGCCAGCTAGAGTTGCAGTGACTTGAGTAGCCATGGTAGGTGTTGAATAGAAACCAGCCTTCTTGCTTCAGGTTGCAATTTAGATCTATGCTTCTTAGCCCTCCTGTCATTTATGGTCAAGCAAGGCCTTCCCAGGAGCAGCAGTGTTACTTTGTAGCCTTAAGAATTTAGAGCATGATACAGTTACGGAAACACTGTTATCTCTAGCAAGTCACATTGCTGAATGTGCAACACTCACCTTCACCAACCTAGACTTGAAAAATAAATCTTGAGGTAGCTACTCTTCCCAAATGGGAGAAAGTCTTAGAAACATCAGTGAGAATTTTTCTTTCACCTCTGCAGCCTAGTGAGCAGGAGAAAGAAGTGCTACTCACAGGTATTTCATTAAATACACGAGTAGCTGCTATTATTTCTTATGATTTAGGAATAATCACAAGAGCTGTAACAAGATGGGCTTAAATATCAGATAGATATGTCTGTAACTGGGGTGAAAGAAAAACAATCTAAAGTGACCAGCTGCAAAGATATCCTTTAATCCTAATGCAATTCCATTTTGACATTAAATCTGCAGTTAAATGGACAAAGACCATTGGCTGAAACAACTAAACATGGATGTAAGGACCCTGCTGGAACTTATAATATGTATGCTAAAGATCCTGATCATATTTGAAAAAAGCAAAGAACTCCAACACAGCCTGCTCTGCCACAGGTTTATTTACAAAATATTATTTACAGAATATAACTGTCCTGGGATCTGATAAATAATAACATTTCCTCCACAGAGAAGGAGTAAGACAGACCACCTACACATTTTTCTGTTAAAAATACCCTATTCCAGCCAAACAAGACTATTGTCTCTTTTAAAAAGGGGCAGAGAAAAATGGATATGTAAAGGGTTTTCTGTCCATGGCATAAGAAAAGTTATTAAGCAGTTTGGAGAGATGTAAATCTCCCCTCTGAAGGGTGCATTTGCAAAATAGCAACATGCTGAGGTGATGTGATCACACAAGTTACAGCGGGATGTGTTTCTACTCCCAATTTCTCCTCCAAAGAAAGAAGTACACCACAGGTTGGTGTTCAAGGCAAGAATAGCTGAATTAAAACATATATGCCTTACCAGCAGCCTTGTGAAGGACTAAAGAATAGTTTGCTCCTGACATAAAATAAGGAAGACAGAAGGCTGCTGAAGTGAGAAGGAACGTATGCCAAGGAGCGAATGAGCCCTATCTCTACCTGTCTGTATTCTTGTGCCTGCTCCCTAAATGTCCCAGTCTATCTTGAACCCTCATCTCTAATCTTAAAACATTATCCACAGCCCTCCATCCACTTGTATTCCATGTGATATACCGAGGATTTGAAACTCCAGTCTGGACTACAGGGCCTACTTAGTGCTGCACAAAGTCAACTGCAGAAGACAGGGCTGAGAACAGCTTCTAAGACCAGTGCTCTGAAACGTACTGATGGCTGCCGTGGAGCTAAAGCAAGGGGGAACAGAAACGAGAGCAGGTGGTGTTGCCTCATGAGCTTTTTCAGTTCTGGTTGTTTCGCTTTAGTTGTCCCAGTCACTCATTTGGAAGCAATTGCCATAGGAATGATTCCAAGTGATATCTGGTAAGGATGGGCATTTTTCAAGCTTAAGAATGCAACGACTGATCACTCCTTAAAGCCTTGGATGCTGCACAAGATCCTCTTCTGGTGGCCTGGAAGTGACACTCCCATCTGTTTCAAGTCCCTGAAGGAAATGGGAAACAAAAGGAAAAAATGAATTGCTGTTCTTGTTCCTTGGGGATGAGGTTGTGGGTAAGGGCAGAAACGGTTACCAAGCTAATGCTTCAGAAAGCTTCCTTTCCCTCAGTGCCTCCTAAAACATCTACCTTTTCTAGAGGGAAGAAACTTCTAAATGCTCCTGCCCTTCTCTGGCTACCTCTGACAGTCAGCTGACCTCTCCCACCTCATGACTAGGCCTGTGCTCCCAGTAAATCAGAACTTGTGATTAAATCAGGTTATGATAGGGGCCATGTCTCAGCCCTTCAGCAGGTCTGGGCCTGCTCATTTGTTTCATGTAACTGCCCTGGTTGGAGCTGGCTGCACATCCCCGACAGCAGAACAGAGCTGCGTTGGTAAAGCATCTGACCTGTGTTCTGAGGAGCCCAGAAAAATTTGCTCAGTGCACAACAGTGCCTGGCTGATGGCGTCGGAGGGATATCACTAGGCCCTATGGAGTTTGTGGCAGGGAAATTATCTCATAAAGTCCTACAAGGGTGGGGAAATGGTCAGGTTAGAGAACTGTTTGCCATCTATTCTTTCCCCTTGCTGTTTGTGTCTGAGGTGAATTCAGGGCAGTTGAAAACCCCTGAAGAGCCTCAAGCATAGACATGGACAGTTAGAGAATTAGTCTCACAGTCTGGGCTGCTACCAGTTCTGGGCTGATTCTTCCCTTTTAGGGCAAGAAGCCAATCCACTTCCATTTAACTTCACGGAGAAGGATAGAGAGAAGCCTTCCAAGTAAATATCAATGCCTGTTGAGCTCACACAGAGACAAGCACAGCTACTTGTAGCACAGCCTGATGTGCCTTGTGGGAGCCTGGCCTGCACTTACTCAGCAGTGAGTTCCAGAATGGACTCCATGGTGTCCAGGCCAGCAGTGCGAAAGTTGGAGATGTAGCGCTTCATGCGAATGGACTCCAGCCACTCCGGGATGGATCGGTATGGAATCCCATCAGACCCACTGCAGCTGGGGAGACGGAGTGTTACCCTAGAGACAGATAAACCCTTCATTATCCAGGCAACCACCTGAAATGGCCAGCACTATGAGACAGTAGCCAAAGGGCAAGTAAGCACCCTCTGCCAGGGCTGGGCCAACTCATCTGCTCTCTGCACAGTGAGGTCAGAGCAGTCCAATGGCTCTGCCCTCTGTCACCAGGAGGCAGATATGACCACTGTCTTCTGCACACAGAACACTCAAAGTGCATCTTTCCAGTCTGCATTGCTCACAGTGCCTCCCCTCCTGCTGAGGACAGGGAGGTGAAGTGACCCAGTTAACCTCTCCTCCTCCAGTGACAGCCTGCTTACCTGGGATCAAAGTCTGCAACAGGCCGGAGAAGCTGGGGACTTGAGATGAAATGTTGCAGCTGTGCCCGGATTTCCTTAAAATGAGGCCTCCTCATTCGATCGTGTGACCAGCAACTCTTCATGAGTTCGTAGAGGATAGATGGGCAATCCACAGGCGGGGGGAGCCGGTACCCATCCTCTAAGCTTTTCATCACCTGCACAGAGGACAGAGAGCAATCTGGTCAAGAGCAGAGTGTACAGAAGAGGAGCCAGAGACCTCTGGGAGCAGCCATTCACCACTTTACAGTGTGCAGCCAGGGAGGGGTTGATGCAGATTACACATGTATGACACAGGGTTTGGGCAGCACAGCACAGGATCAAGACACCTAAGGGATGCCAAAAACTGAAGCGGCATATGCATGTATTTTTAGCCCTTTGTTAGTTTAGCTCCCATTTGCTACTCAGGACATGTTCACGAGAAGTGAAGACCAAATGATCCTGGCACAGGCACAGTGAGAGAAGGGGAACCATACTCTGAAAAATAATTTCATCAGCATGTGCTAAGCCTAGAATGAGACCAGACATAATGCACCAAAGCCAGAGGAAGGAGAAGACAAAACCAACAGAGAATATCTCCAGATCCAAATGGCACGGCTGATTTAACCACTCTTTAATTTGGCTTATTGCTGTTGACACCTCAATACTTATTGCCCTTGACTTGGTTGCACTGATTTTTAGCAGGGAGGGAAACACAGTAGTTAATTGCTCAAAAGAAAGTCAAGACTGCAGGCTGAGGGGGATCTACAAAAGTTGGGCCCACATGCCTGGTTTATTTTTTAAATCAGCCCTTGAACTCAGTGTCTGTTACCTCTTGATTGGTCATGTGCCCATATGGCTTGTCACCAAATGACAGCACCTCCCACATGACAATTCCAAAGCTCCAAACATCACTGGCTGAGGTGAAAATCCGATGAGCAATGGCCTCTGGGGCTGTCCATCGGATAGGAATCTTACCACCCTGTAAAAGAAAAGAAACATAGTGTATCCAGCACGTATCGAGTTGTATTTCTCCAGTGTTTTCATGCAAGGATCTTACAAAGTGGTTCAGAGACTGGGCCCACTTCATTTGAAGTGACATGTAACCACCCCAGGGAAATTTCTCAAGAGAAATATTCTTGGAAAGTAAATGAGTTTAAGCCCTCTGTTCAGTTGAACGCTACACAAAATCTCTGTGGGAGTATGAGCCTGACACCAGTCACAGCCCTGCTTTGAAGGACACCACGCATTAGAATTACCAGAACTTTCATTGAAAGAGACGTGGAGATGACTCTAGTCCAAAACTCTGATCACAGCAAGGCTATCTTCAAAGCTAGATTTAGGAACTGAGTCCAAGAGACCACACCTCTTATTTTGCTTCTCATTTTAACACCACAGTCCCTCTGAATTTCTTAGCAAACAAAATCAGTGCGGACTGCAGAGACAAAAGTGCCACCTTCTGAACAATCTGAACCATTCTGAACCATCTGAACATTCTGAACCATGACTTGCAATTTTACTACAGGTTTTCCTCAGAGACTACAGTTAATTTACAAAGCTGAAAGGTTTGGTTTGCGTTACCTTGGTTTCATAGGTTCCCTCTGTGTCATTCTCCAAAATTCGGGAGAGACCAAAGTCAGACACCTTGCATTGCAGACTGCGTGTTACCAGGATGTTGCGAGCAGCCAGATCCCGATGCACATAGTTGTGTTCTGAGAGGTAGGTCATGCCAGAGGCTATTCCCTGCAGCATGCTCACAAGCTGCACAGGGCTAAATTTTTCCTCATTCTCCTGCAGGGAAAAAGTGAGAGAAGTGACTTTGATCAGCTTGGTTTCTAGTCACTGACTTTATCAACTTACAAAAGTGGGCAGTGGTGAACAAGCAAAAAGGCAATGCTGCAGCCCAAAAACCCCAACAGGTCTCACTGAGGGACCAGTGGTGCTCTTCAGAGTCATCAATAGGCTGTTGCATTTCAACTACCAGAGACAGCACTCTGAACGAACTGGATGGCATCAAGCTTCTGCTGCTGACACTGGAAACGTCACTGAGCAGAAAGCAAGTGGATGTCTGGATCTTATTTCTAGTTTTATTTTAGGGCCCTAAATCCAGGTCAAGTGCAATTCTGGCAGTACACAAGACTATTGCAGATTGGCGTTTCTCACCCGGAGGAAGGTATCCAGTGCTCCATTTTCCATATACTCAGTGATGATCATCATCGGCTTCCCTTGAGGAAGACAAGAGGGTTTCAGCCTTTTTGAAATTCTCCTACTCATGCCTTTCGATGCTCTCCATATTGCCCCAACACAGAGAACCATGTCCAACCCCAGCTAACACCCCCACTCCACTGGCACTGCTGGCTGCCCCTTCTCCTTAGACATCTCCCAGTGATCTTGTACTCCTCCTTGTGTCTCACGTATAACCCTGCAGCGTCCCATACACTATCCTGACTTCTCATCTACTCACCAGCCCTAGAAGATCTCTCCCAACACTGCCTCAGGACTCCACTGGAACTCCATACCTCTGCTCCCTTCCTCATTCTCTGACATGACAATGCCTGTCGTCTCCCAGAAGTGCCTCCACGACAGTAAACCCTCTAAGAAAGGCCTGAGAAATGTGCCAGTTTCTGGTCTCATTCCAGGACTCTCTCACACACACACTTACTTTTGGTGACAACTCCCTCCAGACGCACAATGTTCGGGTGATTGAATTGCCCCATAATTGTTGCTTCGCGCAGAAAGTTCCACCACTGTGAGTCTGAGTATGTTGATTTCAGAGTCTTGATGGCAACCACAATACGGTCTTTCCCTGGGAGTCGCAGGGACCCACGATAGACCTCCCCAAACTCCCCTGAAGACAGCCAGAGGCAAAATGTCACAGATGAACTCAGGGATAGGCAGCAAAATAACAGTGTGGGTAAACTAAAAGATGGGGAGAGCAGTAAGTAACTCACCCTCTCCAATCACATTCTCCATAGTGACACAAGAGATGTCCAATTCCTTAGTGAATTCCAGCACCCCTCTGCTGGGGTCATCATATGGTTGCAGGTCTACATAGGGTTTCAACCAGACCTTCTCTATGGTAAACAAAAGAGCAAATAAACCTGTCAACTCTTTGGACAACCTTTTTAAAGCATAACTACAAAAGCAGAAGTGAACCTATGGGCTTCTGATGATGGCAGTAAACAAATCTACCAAACCTACATTGAAGAGTAGAACTGTTGTGGGGAGAGGCAAATTACATCAGAAAAGCCATGCCAGTGCCTGGTTTGAAACGAATGTTTCTTTTCATTCCTTCCAACACATACCAGGCTTCCCCCTGGTTTTATTACCCCTTTGAAGCTCACCTCTCTCAAAGCCTGAAGTATTGTAATCTGGCCGTCCATGTCTCCGACGAGCCCTTCTGGAACATCAGAAACAGTCATGAAAATAAAATGGTCAGCAGATAGCAAAGGGAAAAGCAAGGCTTCCAGGGTGTCTGCCCTAGTTTGTTAAGGACAGAGTTCAGGGTAGCAAAGAGCAAAGTGGAACCAGACACTGCACCTACTTGGAAAAGTACAGCTGGCAATAAAATGTGACGCTTCATTAACATTTAGAAATGGAGCTTTGCTTTCATACAGGTAATTTCGTGTTGAGTTACAGGTCAATTTCTGCTTATGTTTTCTGTATGCTTTCAGTAGAATATCTAATCTCCTTTAAACCAAGCAATAGCAGGCTTATAGACATTGAGAAGGAAAGCAGAATTTTGTATATGGGTAGAGGACCCCAACAGTAATGGTATATGGAAAATGGTTTGAAATGACTGAATATATGTATTACCACTCAACTGGTCAGCAGCTATAGAAATGATTGTACCATAACAATGTTTTTATTCCTCTGTCACGATAACAATATGATACTGCTGGATTATAACAAAACTCAGAAATCACCACATTTTCCTCTGCTCTCACCACCAAACACTATCTTACAATATCAATCCCTTTGATCCTGCTAATCAAAATTACTTACTGAGACCCTTTCTATCTTGCTGCAGCACAATAGTGTTTTTCTTTTCTAACTAACCTCGACCTATACAATATCCTGCGAGAAATGGGGGCCTCCCTTTCTCAAACTCTCATAGCTCATCTATTCCTACATCTACACCTTTTTCAATACCAAAAATCAATACTTACTTCCGCCGAAACATGAGAAATCCCAACAGCAGTGCAATAAATAGGAGAACTCCAAAGATAATAGAGACTATGACTCCCCCAGACAGACCTCCCGTGTCTGCAGAAACAAAGAGAGAGGCCATATCACCTAAAAGACCAATATCTATTTGTCTGGAACATACCAACCAGCTTCTACCGGTTAACGGCATTAGGCAAGTTACAACCATTTGTCTTACAGGCAACAGAACCACCAGATGTGAGTCCTATCATACTGTTATTCATGTGCATGGAGCACCTTCTGCTGGTTATCTGGTTGACTCCTATCTACAATCTTGGTCTTCCAGTTGAGTCATTTATCCCTACGTCTGATTTCCTACTTAAATTCCACAACACTTTCAAAAATGAAGACCAGCAGTTCCTTCCCTCCCACTCTTCTCCAACAACCCTTTCAGATCAGGCCCTTCTTCCTGCTCAGTAGCTGATTAAAACTATGGCAAAGCAAAGACATGATTTTCCCCAACAGTCTAATATGAGTCTCTTCTTGTTTATGAAATTAATTACACGCTCCCTTCCCATCAATATCTGGGGCTGGTCCTTTGCCTAATTACCCTGACAGAAGCCCCTGTCTGTTTAGGACTCCTGAAACAAGTGCTGACTTACAAACTGCAATCTAGCATCATATTCCTGTTTTCTCGAAACTGAGTGGTTTCATTTTGTGATTGGATAGCTTTCAGCTAGTGTTCACATAAGGCTGTCTCCTTCCATTTAAGTTCTCAAGCTAAAGCCAGCCATTTCCACGAAGTATATTTGAACTCATCAGAGAAAATGCTAAATTACATCTGCTGTTTTCCCACAATTAAAAAAACTATTCAAAAATTTTTAAATGCATTAATGAAAAAGTAATGGGAATCGACATCTTTTTAATATTTTCCCAAAAGAGATTTAGGAAGATCTGGAAGAAAGAAAATCCCCAATTTTTTTTTTTTTTTTTTTTTTTTTAATAAATGAGCAGATTTTAAAGCAAGGAACAGATGATACAGAGAACCGTGTGGGGAAATGTTTCCTAACACCTAGTCCAATGGTCAGCATCCATAAAGCCCAATTAACACTAGTTATTTTTTCTCAATTTGACACTGACTCATCCCACTACAATTATTAAAAATCACCAGCTTAGTTAAGCAGAAATCAAGAGGGAGAGCTAATGTTCTTATTTTGTTAAAACCAAAAAGCTACGATTTGGAAGGTGAAATAATGTGTCTTATTAACAAACTGGACAAACTTTTAGACAGATAGGACTTCTGCAGAAATTTAAGGGATTTAAATTATCAAATTCAAGTTTAAATTAAAAATTGCCACTCCTTGCAAATACTGCTCCACTAATATTCCTAGACTATTACAGCTAAACAATGCTCCTAGTATTATCAAACAAGAACTCTCATCAACTGAAACCTTGCTGGCATTTCTTTTTAATCCCTTTCACATTCAAAATACCTTTGTCTTGGCATGATGAGATGATCAACTTCTATTTGAAATAAAGCATAATCTTGATGAAAGTATTTTCTAACTTATTCTTCCTTATTCAAAACAACCATGCATGCTAATTTACATCTTTTTCACTGAGCCTTTGTAGTACATAATTTAATTGGTTAAAGATGATTTTCATTATCATCATTTGTCACTGTGACTTCATGAAGATTTCACCAAAAGCTCCTGGTGCCAAAAAGAGCCCCATCTTTATATTCCAGTTATGGTATCACAACTCCTTATCAGCTTTTACACTGTTAATTTAACTACTTTGTTACATTAAGGTATGCCTTAGCTTTCTTCCATGTCCTTCTTTCATTACAATAAAACTATTCTTTCAAATGCAGCACTTCAATGTATGTATTTCTAAAGTTACCAACAGGGTCAATAGGAGGATCTATGAGTCTGTGGAAGAGACAGAGTGTGCTCTATCACAGAGAGAGCAAACTCCATTATAGAGAACTTTCGATTAAGGTAAAGTTTCTGGGTGACCCAAGCAAAGAGGAGGTTGGAGGTCAGGCCTATATAAGATGTTCTTTGACACAGGAGAAAGGTCTTCTTGTGGCTCTGATAGCTTGGCCTTCTACACATGGTGCTTTGGTGGAGAACTTTTTTCAGTGGCACATGCTATCTCTTTGGGCAGAGCGACACTCAGGAGCTGGACCACATATAGTGGAACTGATAAAGCTGAAAAAAGTAGTGCTGAGGCCCTTCGAACTCTCCTTTTCACTAGTAACTGGCACACAAAAGGAGGCATTTGACCAGCATTCAAATTTAGAAACATTAGCCAAAATTAAAATGTCTTTCAAGAACTAAACAAAGGTCTTGTTAACTATTGTGCCAGTACAACACACAACCTGAGACTGATCAGGGCTGAATGGGAAAGTACAAGTGAATTTTATATGAGAGCAAGAACAGGAAAAATGCCTTTTGTCTTCACAAAGCAACACTCTTGGCTCTGGTAACAAGGAACCCAGGAGTGTGGTGTCGGTGCCTTACAGCCAGCAGAACACAAAAAGAGATCCATGTACCATGTGAATATACAATCTGATGGAGAAGTGAGTTTCTCCCAGATGAGATACCAGTGCTTGTTCTTTACCTGGTGGAAGGGTGCGAAACTCCTGCTCTGGGGAGTAAGGCCCCGGCCCAAGGGGTGTGATGGATCTCACACGGAGCAGGTAGGCTGTGTCTGGCTGTAAGTCTCTCAGAGTGACGTTTGGCTCAAGAAGGTGCTTCACCGTGTAACGTGCCTCCTCTCCCTGCAGGAACCAAACAGGATCAAGTAACAAATGCATGCTGAACAAGAGGACACTTCCACCCCTTTGGGTGAAAGGGGGCAGAACAAATCAGGCAGGCCTTACCTTCTCAAAAAACATGACCTCATATTCCACAGAGGTCCGGCTGCGTTGCCGTGGGGCGAGCCAAGAAACAGAAAGACTACTGTCATCTCTCTGTGTCAGGATAAACTGGGATACTGTCACTGGAGCTGCAGGGGAGAGAACAGAGAACATGAGGGAGAAATACAAACAAAATGCAAACTAGGTCCTCTCTCCACCAGCTCTGGTCATACCATGCAAGTGGAACTGAGTCTCACTGCCACTGCCACTCCCTCATCTTTCTCTTCTGTGGTGGAAGGGAAATGAGGTCTCCGGTTGTAATTAATTGCTTTCCGTTAATAGTATGCTTCTGCCCCAACAGTGGAAGCATAACTTTGTTTGGCCCTCAAAACAAAATCAGTGTTCCAAGAAATTACATTTATTCTAGGACTGCACTGAAAGTGTCCAATTTGAAATAAAAAATGTTAGGATTTTATGCTCCTACAGCAGCAGTAGCACAACTATCCTATGTAATGATTTATGAATGCAGCTGCATTGCATAAGGGTACAGTGAAACTCAGTGCTCAAAATCTCTCAGCTGACTGCAAACGCATGCTGTTCATGAATAAAAAGATAATTCTCAAGAGTCTGCAAGGATTGAGGAGTTAAGCCTGGTTTTCTCCTTGTCCTTCATCATCATCAGGAAGTGATGAGGCAAGCCAAAAGTAGCTCTGCTTTTCTAGCTCAGAGTTGTGCTGCCCCCGCATAGGATCAGGAAGAAAAGTCATATTTTGTTACTAAATTAGAAACCAGGGAATGCACCAAAGGCTGTTGAGCACTGTGATGTCACTTTTCTATAATCACATTTCACGGTGCTCTAAAAAGTATTTACAGGATAGCCAAACTAGCCAGATTGAAGCTAACCTACAGAAATGTGTCAAGATTTAACACCCTCATCTCTCCACGCTTTCAAAATCTTTTTTTTCCCCAGTTACACCAGGGTTTCTGCTGTGTTTGGTTTTTTGCAATATCTGAGTCACAGGAAACATTTCATGACACAGTCCTTGTTCTTCCTGTCACACAGGTAACAATACTTAAGCTGTGTGACAGGGAGGGCTTCATTCTCCTCACCTCTGTTAAGTTCTTGGTAGATTCATAGCTCTTGGTGGATAATGATTACTGCTACTTTGTCTTGCAAGGAATATGACTAATGGACTTTACATGCCAGAGGCAGAGGTACTTTAGAATCCTTATCATACCATACCAACACATGTGTCAGACAGAAGAAGAAGATGGAGAAAGCTTAAATATTCACAGAGATTCCTCTTCCTTTTCGTGATGAGCAGGAAGGACTTCTCTCTGCTTCTGCTAACCTGCATGTCCAACTGAGACCCAGACAGCTGGGGAAGTTCTCTGTGGAGCAGGTCCCATTCCTGAGACACCATTATGGGCTTCCACAGTGAATGTATAGTTGGTGTAAGCTTCTAGGCCATCCACATCCACTGCAGGTTTTGTGAGACCAGAAGCACTAGGGGAGAACACCACGCCAGCCTCACAGGGCTCACAGGACAGGAAATGGCAGCGCTGACAGAAGACTGTGTAAGTCAGGTCCTTGCGCCCGCCGTGGTCGCTGGGCGGCTGCCACCACAGACTCAGCTGGGTGCCAATGAGGGAGAAGCTGACATTGCGGGGAGCCGAGGGCGGGCCTACAGAGGACACAAAAGGAAGTGTTAGGTCAAGCTGTTAATACTCAAAGTTCTGTGGCAGCTTCCCATCTGCTGATGCATTTCAAATGGAGCCCTCTGTCCACCCCAGCCTCTCCTACTCTGACCTCTCATCCCCATTTCCCAAACTTCTGCTTCCTCCCCCCATATCCTTGTTCGTGGAATCATAGAATGGTTGGGGTTGGAAGAGACCTTAAAGATCTTCTAGTTTCAAGCCCCCTGCCAGGGGCAGGGACACCTTCCACCCGACCAGGTTTCCTCCAAGCCCCATCCAACCTGGCCTTGGACACTTCCAGGGATAGGGCACCCACAACTTCTCTGGGCAATCTCTTCCACTGTCTCATCACCCTCATTGTAAAAAATTTCTTCCATATGTCCCATCTAAATCTACCTTCTTTCAGTTTAAAACCATTGCCCCATGTCCTGTCACTACAGGCCTTGGCAAAAACCCTTTCTGCATCTTTCTTGCAGGCCCCACTAAGTATTGAAAGGCCCCAAGATGATCTCCCCAAAGCTTTCTCTTCTCAGGCTGAACAACCCAAACTCTCTCAGCCTTTCCTCATAAGAGAGGTGTTCCACTCCTACAGTAATTTTTAGGGCCCTCCTCTGGACCTGATCCAACGGGTCCATGTCCCTCTTGTCCTAGGGGACCCAGATCTGGATGCAGCCCTCCAGATGAGGTCTCACAAGAGTAGAGTGGAGGAAGAGAATCCCTTCCCTCTCTCTGTTGGCCACACCACTTTTGATGCAGTCCAGGATACACTTGGCTTTCTGGCTGCAAGCTCACAGTGCCAGCTCACGCCCAATTTTTCACCCGCCAGTGCCCCCAAGTTCCTCTTTGTGGTGCTGCTCTCCATAAGTTCATCCCCTAGTCTGTATGGATAATGTTCTTTTTTTTAAATGTGCAACTCACGGGTGCAAGCAATGTTCTGGCCCTCCGAAGGCGCTCGGTAGAAGCCTGCATTGCAGGAACAAGACGTAGCCCCCGACTCATTGGACAAGCTGTTGGGGGGGCACTTCAGGCAGCGTTTAGCATCTAGGGAGTGGCGGTAGAACCCTCGCTGACAAGCTGTGGAAGGACAAACAAGCCAACAGAAGATAATCAATAAACCCAGATCAACAAAAAGCCGCCTGGCAGTTTTGTTCAGCTTCTTGAGCATTCCTTTATCTACTTCCATTTTCCTGGTTCACAGAAATATTTAGGTTGGAAGGAACCCCTGGCATTAACCTAGACCAATAATCTCAGAGCAGACAGAGAGAAGATGCAAACTCAAGGTAGCATTAGTATTATGACAGAACTTTAGACTGAAAAAGGGAGATCTCATTCCTCATAGATGCTGTATGGATATAGAATCCAGTCAACCCCACAAACTTCTCCCAGTGTAAACCCAGACTGGTCCCCACCTTGCCCTTCAAGCTTTCCACACCATAAATAAGAGCCATAAATAGTAGCTATAAATTCTCGCACTCCTTAGAGTCCTTTGCTTGCTGACTTCATATGGGGTAGCCAGTAGGCTTTTTAGCAGAAGCATCTTTGCTATTTGCAAGTGTTGTACCAGAGCATCACCTAGCAGGGCCCTGGGGAATATCTAGGAAACTATCAGTTCACCTAACAGCATCGAGTGTAACTGTCTATGGAGCCAACACAGACTGCAAGAGAATAGGTGTCACATGTTTTCTACTTCCAGTCCTGGAAAAATGAGCAGCCACATTCTCTAAGTATAACATCTGACAACCTGTTTTTGCTGTGTTACTATTAGCTCAGTCTACAGGAGCACTGGTCAGTTTACCAGTTATCTCAAGGACAATGCTTCACCTCTACAGTTGTGTAGCAGGGAGAAGAAAATGAGTGAGTGAGCTTGAGGCAACCTGTGAATTTAATGGTTTACCAACCTGTGCGAAATGAATCAAATGTTCTTAAACTAAAGAAACAGCCAACCTATCACTAATCAGATGGCTAAGGAATGCAAACACTAATTTTCTGCCAGAGCTACCACCTTGCATTTAACTTGAGCATTGAGGGAATGACCCTTTCCATATTGCACTATAAAAGCAACAATATCCTGTGTAATCCCTCAGGAGATCCCAATGGAGAAAACCATCTGTTCAGGAGCCCCACACAAATGGTTTACTGTGGTGGAGGATAGCACAGGAAATGATTCTTTATCCAGAAGACAAAAAAGCAACCTAGCCATTCCTACTATGTGACACAGAAGAACACCTGAGGGACCTTGAAAACTTTCCACTAACACAGGCCAAACAACACTACCCATCATCAGTCTGCAGCAGTGATGCTTAAAGAGCCCAGAAAAGAGAAACAACCACAATTAGGAGCAACCAGCATCCAACCTAAAGACTGTCCTGTCCTGTCACTAGTCGCTTGGGAGAAGAGACTGAACCCCACCTGGCTGCAGTCTCCTTTCAGGCAGTTGTAGAGAGCGGTAAGGTCCTCCCTGAGCCTCCTTTTCTCCAGGCTAAACACCTTCAGCTTCCCCAGCCGCTCCTCGTAAGACCTGTGCTCCAGAACAGGTACCTCCGACCCCAGGAGAGCCTCTGTCCCTCCAGTACTGAGCTCCAGGGCCACTCTAGCCCACCGCCCACATCTGCTGTGCCCACCGGCGGTGCCGACCCCTCCAAGCAGGAGATGCCTTGCAGGGACACAACGCCCTGGGCAGCGAGCGCAGGGCGGGAGCAGCACGGGCACTCCGGTCGAAGGGACAAGCGCGGGCGGCGAGCGCAGGAGCGGGGACAGGGCGACACGAGGCGGCGGCGGCAGCCGGCAGGGGGCGGGAGCGGCCCGCGGAGCCCGGCCCGGCCCCGCCCTGGGGCGCTGCGGCCCAGCCCGGCCCGGCCCGGCCCGGCGCTGGGGCCGGCGGTGAGGACGGGCCTGCTGCTCCCCCCGCCCTGCCCGGGGGTGCGGAAGTGGAGGGGCGGCTGCCCGCGGCTGCCCCGGGAGCGCGGCCGCCGGGGGAGGCGGGCGCACAGCCAGCAGCCTCGGCCCCCGCCCAGCCCCGCCGGCCTCCGCCTTCCCCGGGCCTCGGGCACCCTCTCCGGGCGGCGTGATGGGAAAAACAAGCCTGGGAAAGCGCCTGCTCACCAAGCACCAGAGGGCAGAGAGGGTGGCTGGGGCGCTTCCTTCATTCCTTATTCCTACAGGTGCTCCTCGGGAGAGTGACTGCCAGCCAGGCGGGGCAGGCTGCAAGCACCAGAGCGGAGCTGATGGGGAGCTGGGTTCACCTGCCGCCCTACAGAGCCCAGCGAGGAGCCAGAGCGCAGGCCAGGGCACAGCCAGCCTCCGTGGGCACCGTAAATTACATACTTGAGGAAGTTAATCACGAGCTCTGCGTTTATGGGCGGCAAAGTCTGGATGCTCTGGGGCAGGCACAGCATTTCTGGGACTGTGGGGTGGCTGAACCATTCTGCACCCAGCGGAGCTTTATACAGCTGGGAATTCACTGAGAGGTCAAGGGAACTACTGTAGAACCTGAACTTCTGGCATTCTGTTGTCTCGTGCCTTGTAACAGAGGTCAGGTTCTTTTCCCTTTTACAAGGCAAAGGTGCAGCTTTCCCTTTTTTTGCTCCCTACTCTAGGCAAAACTCAGATGACACTGCCAGAAGGTCTTCCATCCTGTCCCACTTTACATGTCTGAAGGAGAAGTCCTCCCATGTTCTGAGGATGCAGTAAAAGCCATGATTTCAGTCTTTATCATGACCTGGATTGCTCCCAGTCCATTGCGCAGTCTGGTCTTTTCTCCTGAGGGAGAGAATCCCAAGATATCCCCCAGCAGACAACCTGAATTCACCTTCTCCCAGATCCTCCAATAAAATACTGTTCTGGTCATGAAATACCTCTCCCTACTCCTGCTAGGTTCTCCCCTCCTCCCTTCCTCTCCTGGGAGACCTCCCTAGTCCCTACCAATCCTACAAAAGATACTTCTGGCTGCAGATGTACTTGGGCGGAGTGGGATGAAAGCACAGATGTAGAATGAACCTGTGCTGTGATAGCAGTCGAGGCTTGTCCGGACATGACAGCTTCCCTGCCCCTTCCCAGAGGAGTGCTCTCAGGAGGGCGGGGAGAGCTCTGTAGCACCTAAGTGGAAAAACTGGCTGGGCTGTGCAAGGAGAGGGGATTGCTGGAGGAGGGCAAGGATCTTGTGCTTCAACCTTCTCCAGCTCCCCAAGCAAAATGAGCAGCAAACAGCAGATATTTGTAGAGAAACCAGGTCCTTGTAGCAGAGCAAAAGCAGAGTCACAGGACACCTTGCTGAATCTGAGAGCACTGTGTGGATCCCTGTGTGCCTTTAGCCTTGTGCCATACAGCTCTGACAAAAACAGCAGAGATGTGCTGTCTTTTCCCTCCCTCCCTGCAGCAATGTATATCCCCCAAAACACCACACATCCTCTCCCATGACAAACAAAATTGCCTTAAGAAGCTGAATCTTGTCCCCTCTGCAGCCAAGGGAGAGCCCTGCACTGCCTGCTCCATTCCAACAACCCTCGCTTGCTCTGACTCCAGCACCCTGGTGACTCTTTTGCTTGCTAATTGCTCTTCTTCAGTAGAGCAGGCACCATGGTGTTGTGCAATATGCTTTACATGGTTTCTCGTGGTTTTCCCATCCCAGTCCAAGAAGAAGGGGGGACAGAGGAGAAACCTGTCCCCCTCTGTCTCTCAGCTTTCTAGTCACGGGACAAACACACTGCTCTGTCTGTCTGACCCGTCTGCCCTGGGAGAACAAGGCTGCTGTTCAGGGGTTGAGAACCAGTTGTTGAGTGAGTCAGTGTCAATCACATAGTTACAGCTCGCAGAAACTAGCTCCAGAGCTGAAAGCTCCTGGATGAAGCCCAAGAGGGAGTGGAGAGGTGTGTGCAGGTCTTACACCTGACACACGAGGAGAAAAATCACAACTGAAAAAAGAGAAGCTAAGGAGAAGGAAAGATACAAAGATACAGAGTGTAGGCAAGAGAGAGGTAGACCACACTAATTCTCCTGATCCCACCTTCTGCTTACAGATACTCTGATCTCTAGCTCTCTGGAACCTCTCCCATGGCCTACAGCTAGAGTCTGCATACTCACCTACGCAGCTCCCATCAACTTCCTCAAACCCCACAGCACAAAGGCATCGGCCCACTGGTACCAGCCACTCGCCGTCAGTGCTGCAGTGCATCCTGGGGGGAGAGCCCACTTCTTCAGCTGCATACTCCACACAGACCCCGGGCACTTCTGTCAGCCCCTCTGACCCTGCCAGCGTCTCTGGAAAGCGGGCCAGACCCCGCACCGCCTCTGGGCAAGTCTTGTAATACACTCGGACAGACACCATGGCTACACAAGCCCCAGAGTTCTGGAAAGCCAAGTAGAAGCCCCGGCGAGACAGCTTCCCAATGGGGCACACTTCTGTGTTCAGCTGCATGACCCCCGACTCGATGTCTCTGCTTGTGAAACTTCGATCTGCTGCCACAGTGTTGAGCTACACGAAAAAGAGAAAGACAACAGCTTTACCATCTGAGCAGGCCACAGCAGCTGAGATACCCATGCCTCTCAAGACTCTTTCACACTAAGGCCTTTTAGGGGCTGTCTGAAGGGACTGCTTCTAATGCCACTACACTGCATGCTTTCTTTGCACTTGGAAAAGGTGTTAACAATGGGGTGGGCATCTTTTCCTGCCTCTGTACCTTCCATCATCTCCTTCAACTGCTTTGTAGTCATTCACTGGTCTTCTACAGTACCCTGTGTTCTGAGTCTCTGATTTCAGAGGTTTTTAGGACCTGCCCCTTACAGGAGCAAATCTCTTCTATAATTTTCTTCGCAAATTGCATGCAGTAAGTTCACAACACCATTCAAGAGTTGTGCTTTGAAACCAACCAGGGAATTACAGCCAAGCCACCTGTTTTTAGGCTGTAATTGCTGCAGTTCAGATCATCTACTGTAAGGTGCTCCTTGGGCAGCACTCAACATATTTCAGCACTATAGGTACTTGGGTGAAAAATGCTCCCATGCTTTTCCATTCCCATTGCCTCTGCAAACAAAGGATGAGAGTGAGTGAGTGAGTGAGTGAGTGAATGATACTTTCTATGCTTGAGCAAATGGGAAAGGCCTCTGTGACACCCTGTAACATGGAAGAGCTGGACTGCAGGTGGGGTGGCCTTTCTTCTTGGTGGGAGAGCCTGATAACTGATCCTCTCCTCCGCAGGCCCCTTCCCATTGTATGACACCACCCACTCCTTGTAGTTGGATAGGAGATGAAAGGCTCTCTAGAGCAGCTGCATTTGGCAGTGGGATCACAAGGCATGTTTAGGAGTTGTGGAGGTATCGCACAAATTCAGGTTGCAGGCTGCAGGGGAGGAGGAGGAGCACTGGGGAGGAAAGGGAATCAGTTACCAGAGTTCTGCTCTTGCCTGTGGTGTCCTTTACTATTTTTGTTTTCATCACATTCCATTTAAACTGCAAAGGAAAGGGCAGTCAAATAATTTCGTTCTGTGGCTTCTTTTAGAACAGAACTGGCTTACAGAATTTCCTCTGAAAAAAAGTAGAGGCTCTCTATTCTGCAATTTCAATGTTTCCATGGCAAGAGGGCTCTAGGTTGAGGAAAACAGCAGGTAAAATATAGCAGTGCTAAATACTTTCACAGCAGGGAGAATTTCACTGTAGCAAGCCATTACCTCCAGGTTTATAAAATAAGACCCTATATCTCATGGCAATCAGAGTAAATGATCAGGACCACTGAGACCTGAACTGGATTCTATTCTTTGCTTGGTCTAATCTTGTTTTATTACCTAAGGCAAGTAAAATTCCTTTGGTTTCTGCTTTACTATTTCTAAAAATTGGTGTAACCATCCAGCTCTGTCACAGCCCTTTAGAATCCTTACCTACATGGTGTCTGGTTAAATAAGAGGTTACATAGAACACAGGTCTGATCTCATTTGAAACCTCCTGTGCCTCCTGTGGCAAGACTGCTCTGAGCATCACAGAGGGCACTGGGAATAAAGTTTACTCTAAGGACAATGCTTACTATCCATGCCCTTCCCCAGATGCTGGTTCTCCTGGCCTCTCCCAGCCAGCAAGACACACCTAGCTTAAGCTGAAAGATATGACAAGTTTAAGCTGAAAGATATGACTCAGTCTTCACCCCCAGCAATACAGACCTTGGTGAACAGCGGGCGGCGGAACTGGATCCCGACATCTTGTTCAGACTCCATGTAGTAGAGATTGAAGGTCTCTTTGCAGGTCACCACTTCACCTTTGAAGCTCTTGCAGTCCCTCACAGTAAACTTTAGCTCCACATAAATGCGGGAGGCTGCCTCACCCCGATAAATCCAGTTGGTGCGAAGCCAGTGGTCGGTGTCACCCTCGGAAAGTACACTGCAGTCCTGGTACATATAGATCGGGGTACCATTTATCATCTGCTGCACTTCACTCCACTGCTCCCAGGGAAGAAGAAAACACATATTGTTAGACAGATGTGAGAAACAAGTTTCAATTAAAATATGACAAAATCTTGCCTAGAAATCAATTCTTACATAGGGTTTGGGGCTTAATGCCTGGCCAGTTAAAAGGTCTCTTACACTCAGCAAAAGTTGCATCTGGTCTAGAGCCCCATGGCTGCCTAAACTCTGTACCCAGGGAGCAAAGAGGATCCTGCAATTAGGATCTGACTTAGATGGACCTTTGTACACCCCCTTCATCCTCCCTTGGTTCCAATTTACTTCTTTCATGCACTGCCTCATCTTGGAGATTGAGAAAAAGATCTACTATTCCCATGTATTGGCCACTTCTCTCTCCCACAGTTTACATTCAGAGTAGGACCTACCAGACCACGGCTATTATCTGCCCCTGGAAATAATGCACAGAATTTGGATTTAAGAGAAAAGATGGCCTGGCATAATGGGAAGGTAAATTGCAGAAGGACTGTACTAGACCAAGCACTCATTAACTTGGAGTTCACGCTTCTTTAAGTGAGATATTTTGCAAACCCTAATTTAACTTCTAAAACTTAGTTGAATTTCCTGACTTCATATTGCATTTAGGTTCTGCATCTTCTCCAGGCAAATAATGGCTGAGAGGAGGACATGGGCCCAGCTGGTTATATGACCTCACTAATACTATTTGTATGAATTCAATAAAGTTTGATACTGATTTTAACACACATTTTTGCTAAACTGTAGGTGATTTTAGTTTTTTTTTTCTTACCACAGGTCAGGAAATGCAAAGAACATTCTCTTTTGAGTAACTCACACATGAGAACTGAAAATTCGGAAAGCGAGTTTTTGTCCACAGGGAAAATAACTGAGATCCTTTTTCCCCCAATGCTAAGACTGCCTTTCTCATTATGCTTTAAATGTTTAATCAAATTAAATTGAGACAAGTGCCCACATAGGTACTGGCACAAGTTTAAGCATCTTGGTTTTAAATCACACCCCAGGTTAAGATGCAATTTAAACAAGGCCTCAGTCGCTGTGTTACTCCAGACTTGTCAAATCTCATGGGCTGAGCATGAGATTCACACATTTCTTCAGTGCCACCACCTTCTGTGCTCACAGCACAACAGCTTGTGTCCCCACAGGCCAGGTCACTCTGCTAGTGCAATATAAGAAAAGATGGACCCACAGAGCGCCAAAGAGGCTCTGATTTTATGCCATGACTTAGAGCATACCTCCTACACAGCCCCACTCTGAAAAGTATTGGAGAGCTTTCTCCACGCCTGCTGATAGCACAAGCTCCTCTCTGGATGATTTCAAACTTTTACCTAAGTGCATACTAGCAGTCTCCTCCCAGGAAGTTCTGTGGATGGTATCTATGTGTCCCTTCTTGTTCCCGCTTCCCTCCACACAATTAATCTCCAGTGTTACCCCACCCTCTTAATCTGATCCAGCTGGTGTAGACCTGCAGCACACAGGATTTACACTTATTTCACTAACTGGAGGTCAAAGGATTTATGATAGCAAAACAAAGAAAGAGACTGACAGATCAATTCCAATTGATCACCCAGAAGGGACAATCACTTAATCACCTCTTGCAGTCTTTAATTGAAAATCTTCTGGAAAATGCTGCAGAACTGAACTTACAACACATCCTGAAGTACACTGAAGTAGAAGAAATTAAGTTAGAAAGGAGAATAAGAGCAAAGTAGCTTTCATAAGAAAGTGCCAGTGTTAGGACTGGCTTTTAGAAGCATTTTTCAATGTGTGTCTGCCTCTACTGAGCTGATGGGAAAAGCATAATTGCATTTGGAGGCTGAGAGTTAGACAACTTTCCATTAGCAGTTTATCCTAAGGCAGTACCACAGACAAGTGTCACCAGAAAGTGGTTTTTGCATGTCTCACCAAAAGACATGAGCTGTTGTGGTGCATGTCCTGAAAACACATTTTCAAAACTTATGTGATACAGGATCAAAGTTTCGTTTTTAATGGTGACAACTCTAGCAAAAAAAAAAAAAAAAAAGAAGAAGAAGAAGAAGAAGAAGAAATTCCTTTAAACTCTACTGCTGGAAAAAAATCCAACTGCTAACCCCTGTATTTCTTAGCTCAGCTCAGCTCAGCTCAGCTTCTTCCAGACTCAGTTCTTCAGGGCAAAGATGCTTGGCACTGACTATTGCACAGTTTCATATGCAGTGTGGTGCAAAGAAATAACAAGGGAGTCAGACATGTTTTTTCTAGACTCTACTGCTGATGGGTAAAGGAAGTAAAATGAGGATATTATTTATGCTAACAATACAGAACTATTGTTAAATAGGCTTCTGACTTCTTTTCATTATTCAGTGAAGCTTTTAAATTCAAAGTAGTAGAGGAAAACTGTTACATACAACATTTAATGAAAGGGTGATGAGACCAGAAGTTGCCAGGCAACTGTCTACCATCCTCAAAGAATCTGCTGCAAAGTCAAAATGTTTGCCTCTGATTTTTAATGTAATTTTCTTAATAAACATGTGTGGTAAAGTCTGGCTCAATCAATATTAATTACTTGGTTCTCCAGTTTGTCTGCCAATGACATTGAATGAACCTCCTTTGATAATACAACTTTCTACCCACTTCATTCCAGATACTGTTGCCTTACTCCAGTCATCAGTTTGGCCATAGGATGGGCAACATTCTTCTAGGAGAAGTGAAGAACAGTGTTAGTCGGACTTTCTCATTTTAGCAGTGAGTGAACTTGTGATTTTTTGATGAGAGACAAAAATTTCTCATGAGATTCAAAATCATAGAAATATTTAGGTTGGAAAGGATCCTTGGAGATCATCTAGTACAATTTTCTGCTCCAAGCAAGCTAGAGTTCTTAAACTCTTTAAACATTATTCTTTAAAATGCCTTTTAAACTCTCTTCTTTTTCAAGTCTAAACTGTCTTTAAACTAGCCTTAAAATTCTTTAAATCTTTTCAAAGTCTTTAAAAGTTGCTAAGAAAACAAATGCCAGTGCATTCAGGAGAGTGCCATAACTTAGTAGTTTGGCTTTCTAAAAAGTCCAAGGATGTAGATATTGGATTTGAGAACAAATGGGTGTTCTGTACTTCTCAGGAACCCATATACTAGCACAGGCACTTAGTTCCAGAGGTTTGTTCTTGAAAATCTTGGTGTGGTGATGTAATACAGAGCAAAATAATTCCAGCACAGCAATTAGTCAAGTGAATGACAATCTCAAAGCAAAGGTACTGTGTCAATAACCTCGAAACACTGCAAGTTCAGGATAAAGGAAAGCAACTTTCTCCCACTGGATGGGTTTCATACAAAGAAGGCTGTCTTTATAAAGGCCATTCAGAATGACTTGAATGACAACCTGGAAGGGCACCAATAGCTATTTGTAGTAAACAGCATGGGTTTGGTCTGCCATGTGAGTAAAAATCCAAAGATAAGATAAGGTATATGCCTTTTAATACCTGCCTTGATTGACTCTGAAATGATTATACAGTTTGAAGCTCTGAAGCCTATGGAAGGTTTACTCTGCTTTTTCTGTATAATGAGCCTCCTCTAGATCAGGTTTGTGTCAAGGATCCTTTCTAGGAGAAGCTGTGATTCCTCCACCCATCTGTGGGCTACTCTTCCTGGGCTCTACCATCAGGTGTAAGATGGAAACAAACTGAGAGTGTCCACATTTTAGAGCCACTGTCTCAGGCTTTGCAGGCATCAATGAAGTGGTCTCTTTTGGTTTTAGCCTTTTTTAGGTGGGGAAAAAAAAACAAACAAGCTTTTTATGTTGACGAATACAAATTTCATCCCTGCTAATGAAGAGGTAAGCTACCAGTGGCAGAGGCAGCAGACTGTGACAGTATTGCAAATTGTCAGGCTCAGACTGGAGTCAGAAGAGCTTGTGACTCGCAGTAAGAATACTGTCTCCATCTCCAGCTTGCCAGGGACTTGCCCTGTCTCCTTTCAGATAAGAGCCTGCCTGCTGTGACCTCTATCTCATTTGCTTTCACATTACCTTAGCACGGTCTTCCAGTCTGTGGTCTGCAGACCCCTGAGGAAAGGCACAGCAATACTTTTAAGAGACTTACAGAAGCAAAACCAAGGCAAGCATCTTCCCAGCAGGCTTAAAGTTACTAAAATGAGATGCATGTCTCCACTGAAAAAGTTAGTAAGAGTTCCTACTGGAAAAGGTAAAGAGTTCATATGCCAAAATCCAGGAACTTGTTTAACTTTGGGTTAGAAAATTTCACTAAAAGAAAAGACCAGTGAAGTTAGTAAAGCCAGCTACAGTGTACCTGTGCATAGCAAGTGTATCTCTCGCTCTCATCTAGTTTTCAACAGAATTGAGAGGCCATTAAATCTCTTCCTGAAGAAAAATTGCAAGGCCCCAAATCAGCAACCTTTTTCCTCAAAAATACGTAAGTGGTGTGCCAAGCCTGAAACCACCTAGGAGGACGTGTGCCAGTGAACAGTTTCTATCCCCTTTCCCTGGCTGTAATCTTGCCTGTGGAGTGTCTTGACTTTTGTGTAACAGCACTTCCATGCTGCCATGACCAAATAACCTTCCTGGAACGATTCAGAGTTGAAAGCAGTTACAGCTGTGCTACAATCATAGTGTGGTTTCTTCAGAGGAAAGCCGGTGACAAGAGAGGCACCTTGCTGACACCTGTTGTGCTATGGGGAAGAGCTTCTCTTCAGCTAAAATACATCTGACAAAAATTTGTCAGGAGGTAAGCTGGACCAGCCAACCAAACATGGCATCACCACAGTGGTGTATTCCAGAAGTTTCTGTGACCCTTCACTGACAGTTTCTCAATACTCTTTGAAGTTCTTTTGCTGGTGTGGAAGACAATTTAGATGATGATGATGAAAGAAGCTGTGGTGACATCTAGACACTTCATAAGTCCTATAACTTTAAATCTGAGAACAGCTGAGGCTGCTCCTATTTCTTTGATCATTTGGCTATGGTCAGGCAATTTTAATTTCATCACATCATCACGGAGCCTTTGACACAACTGAACACAGAGGAGATGTTTACTTATCTACAGTATCTTTATGGGTGGGATGATATATTTTTTTCCCCACAATGATCCATTGGTTATTTTCAGGGAGGAGCAACTCCATTATGTAATTACTCGTTCTTTAGGGCACTAGCACATAGGTCTCCATCCCACCCATGTCCTTTCAATTTAACTTGTACTCATGCTCTTATGGAAAGATAAGGTGCTCATGTGAGACACTGAGCTCCAGCGCATTGATTACAGAACCTGTTTATCAAACCCAGGTTCTCCTGTCTGCTCATTCTCTGAACTGTCTGACCACATTAAGGTCTTGCATGAAAACAGTTCTGGTCACAGCAGATGCTACTAGATGAGAGATAATGATAGTCTAGCCCAACATTTCACCTAGCTGGTTTGGAACACTTGTTTTGTATTTACCTATTTTGCTAATTCTCACTAACAATACCAATAACTACAAAAAGGACAGAAGTGGAAAATCAGATTGTGCATCTTAAGAGTTCAGAATTCATGGCTAAAGCCATATTACCAATAAAGCAAATGTTAGTTCTCATGTTATTTTTGCATTACAATGCATTGTAAATGGAATTGATTTTTTTCATTTTTTTCAAGGTAAAGGGCTTTATAATTGTGAGCTGTGGTTTTGTATGGTGTGTCAAGCATACTTCTAGTGTTTACAGAGAACCTGGAAATTAGTCTGATGGTGATGGGCAATACTTGCTCTGTTTGTATAAATTCCTTCTAAAGATGGATCAGGTGGAATCCCACACGGGGATGGGGTAATTGTGCCTTGATGACTATCAAACCTGCCTGGAGCAAAGAAGCTGCAGGAGATGGCAGCCTGAAAGCCATGTGAGGAGCTGGCAAGATTCAGGTCAAGCAAAGAGAAACCAGAAACTAGACCTTAAAAACATTGGAAATAACCTTCTGGGAAATAAATTGTGGGAATATTTTTCTGCAGATTTGCCTCTGAGATGGTGAGAGAATCACAGCTCAAAAGCAAAGGTTCATCCTTCAAGGACACAGCAGGCAACAAAAGATGTAAAGCCTTTTCTTTCTAATTACTTGTCTGCAAACTCACAAGTATTTTAGTTGGTATTATAACAGAAGTTGTTTTGTTTGGGTTTTCTGTTTGGTTGGTTGGTTTTTACTGTTACTATCATTTTAAATAGCCTGTTAGTCTCTCTGGAGGACCATGCTATAGGCAGGTTAATCTCCAAGCTCCAGCTGACTTGTGCTGCTTTTGTGTTGACGTGAGGAAGTTCAGTGAACCTTGTCCACTCATTCAACAGCTATAAAAGAGTGAATCAGCTTTCTGAAGCTGCCAGGCAACAGTGCTGTCACCACCATAGTGTCTGAGCAGCTGTGCTGATGAATGTCATGGCTGTACAGCATCTTCACTTTGGATCAGAACGTGCTTTTTCTGCCCTTCAGGTCACAACACTGAGTGCACTGGCCAAAATTGTTACTTGGGTCTATGGCAGTGACTCCATCCGAGGCTGCCTAGTTGGTGGCTCATGCAATCTGGCCTTCCCTACAGCTGTTAATTTACACTACACTTGCACTCATCCCACTGTTTTGTACGCCCCCTTCTCACACTTCTGAGTGAAGTATATCTTGATATGCATAACAATTTTCTCCCTTCTCTTCCAAACCCACACAAAATAACTAATTTTCAAATAACAGGATATCATCAACATACATCTCCACCAGTCCACAGATCAACAACAGCAGGTCATGTCAGGATACAGCCCTGAAGCCAGTGCTGCTCCCCCTTCCAGGTAGTTCTTGATTTTACTAAGCATTTGTCCCTTATTTCTCTACAGATCCTGTTCACTCGGAGGAGCTAATCCACTATGCCTGATACTTACACTGAGAACAGTGAGGTGTACACTGCTCCTCTACTCCAGCTTCAGAGGTGATGGCACCACTCTGAGTTAGCTCCTAAAGGACATGCACGGCCCACAGTTGTGAGAGGAGGTGCACAGAACAGCTTTTCTGATGGCTGTTTTTCACACCACCTTTGGATGCTACGAAAAGCTGACTGGCTGAGACTCTTCCAGGTAAGACTATCTGAATAAGATATCAACGAGTCTGACTAAGGGAACTGCCCAGGTTTAACGAGACAGGAGGGCTGTGCTGGAATTGCTTGCAGGTTGAAGGCTGTGTGCCCCACAGCACTATTTCCATAGTGACCAGGCCTATCTGTCTGACCAGAAGTGGTGGAAACAGAAACCAGCCATCAGCTGATACCAAAATCTGGGACCGCTGAGTCTGGTGGAACACAACCTCACCTTGCCAGAACCTGAAGGCATGTAAATGTTATAGTGTGGTCAGTGATACAGAAGTTGCTGACAGGTCAAAGGTACTTGATCTAGTCTATTACCTAAAAATTTTTTTAGCGGTGTAGAATTTGAGCTGTGCCTGGGCTTTAATAGGACAACAGCAGCATTTAAAAAATAAATCTGATTTTTGGTTTACTCAAATTGCATTCACATAGCTTTGGCAGCTGCTATGGTCATAATTAAACTTTCCATAGGACATGAGGTGCAAAACTGAAAAAGAATCACATAATTTTCAAAGTTTTCAAGTGTTCTTGGGGCCACAATAGTTGTAGTTAGTGGCTATTCATTGACAGCCTTTGGGATACTTCAGGCCACTGGCATTAAATGCCCATCCTTAGTCCTGTTTGAAAGCAGACTTGGGAAAAGCTGAGCAGATCAAGTGTCGTGGCCACTGGGAAACATGGTGGAAAGCTTGAAACTGATAGCAATGCTTTGAAGTATGTGTGGAAGCAAGCAAGAGTATGGAATAGGCAGGAAAAGAAATATGTCCTCCTCCTTACCATGAATAGAAGGTTGAGAACAATGGCAGCCTGGAAAGCAGGCTAAGAAAGTAATTTGGAAGCTTTAATGATGCCATGATCCATGCAAGAATATAAGTTGGGAAAAACAAGCTCCATAAACCAGCTACCAGTTGAGAACTGAGCCTTGCCAAACTTTTAATATGTAATAAATATGACACAATTTGGCAGCAGCAGAGTTCATGTGATTCCTGAAATAACATACATCTGATTTAAAAACAAAGTCACCATGAAAAAGAACCCTTTTAAAAACAAAGACAGCTGTAGAACTAATGAAAGCACATCTCCCAAAGCTAAAGAAGAATAAAGTGTGTTTAATTTACAATTCATTCAACAGCATAGAGAAAGAAAGCCATATTGAGAAGCCCAGTGTGCAGCATTCTCCAGCACAAATGGCTTGGAACTTAAGTAGTCACATGTACTCATGGAAGTATGACCGGATTATGCAAATACTATTCACATACACAAAAATTGGAAATTGTGGATAAAAGGAAAATTTCAAGATAGGCCCACAAGCTGGGAGGGAGATAATCACAGCATTAAAGACAAATATTGGTTTGCTAGTATGTTGTATCGTAGGCCTGCATAAACTGATACAGAAAAGCCATAGGAATAGATATTACATAAAATCATGAAACAAAAATCAAAACATAAAATCACAAGGACCTTTTGTGTCTGGGCTAAAGATTCAGGTTCAGAATTCTAATGAACAAACAATTCTAAACTATCACACACACACAAAGATTTAGGTGGGAAAGGACCTTTGGGTCTCCAATCCCCTGCTCAGAACAAGGCTGACTTCAAAGCCACACTGGGTGACTTAGGGCCTTGTCTATTAAAAGCAAAATGCAAGATGATAACATGATCCCTCATCCCATTTTGTTCAAAGCTGATGCAATTATATTTGAAAGCAAATTAGAGATTAATAACTTTTTATACTGTTAATTTACAAGCTGCCAAGAGGCAATGCTACTATGCCTGATAACAGAATATGTTAATGATCGGATTTGAGAGGTCCTTTTTCAACAGTTTCAGTGATTTCTGAAACCAGTTCAGGTAGCTAGGCTGTTTGTGCAGCATGAGGAGTCTTAAAGAAATGTGAGAGCAAGTAAATTCCACACTTCTGACACCTTCAAAGTGGCCATCATTGGCTCTCTCTCTAATATATGTTAGAAGGTGGAAATCTACCACTAGTACTGTAATACACCTCTCTCTGCCCACCTGGTGTTGCTGTGGCAAAACTTCAAAGCCAAAAAAGAATTATCAAGAAATATGTTAGATGACAGAGGAGGGTGGTGGTGGGTGGTAAGGTAGATACGAAGGGATTGCAGGAACTACAGCCTGCTTTTTTAAAAGCCTGGTTTCCAATAGTAGTCCAAAATGAATGAAACTCTTTCTAAATTGCTACTACAAAGCAAGATAGCACAAACCCTTTAACAAACACAACTCTACAGACACCTTACTTAAAAAGACTTTCACTCAAATCTTTAAGCTTAGGCAAGATGCTGGCTAATGTAGTGCAGAAGTTCTGAACTGCTGAAGTGCTGTCCAACACTGAGTGGTGCTCTCAGGCTGAGCCTGTGTTAATGGGAGCATTGTCTACACTGCACACAGCCACCGTCTGACCATGGAACAACCACACCTGGCAAGCCACTTCATCCTCTGTCATTGGCTAGAAGTGAGGAGAAAACAAAGGTGTAGTTCTGCCTCCACAGACTTAGCCAACCTCTTCTGGGCTATGGCTCGGGGGCCTTGTCCATATAAAGCATGAAAATTCCCCACAGCAAATTCCTCCTCTGTGCAATAAGTATATTGACACAAATCCAGCTCACTGATAGGAGATCTCTGGCATCTGAGGTTAGGTACAAGTAGCAGTGTTAACATGAAATACACCCTTCAACTGTGTGTACAAGAGAGCTCAGATGTTTCCAGCCTGTTACTGATCAACCTAGTCAGATTATTCAGTACTAATCTTGGCTCTTTTTTGTCAAAAATGTTCTGAATTAATTTCTGTTCTTTTTTGAACATATTTAATTCTTTATTTTGAAGGAATGGTTTCAGAAACACCTGTTCAAAGTTCTGATTACAAGAGAATCAGCCATTGTTCCCTTTTTGCTTGTGGCAATTTGTCAGACTTCCACCTAACAGTTATTGGGAAATGATGTAATTAGACAAATCTCTTCAAAAGAGTTGCTCATGAGAAGTCAATGAATCTATTCTTCCCCCTCTGTTTTATCAGTCATCCGTATCCTGATCTGTTAGTTTTGATTTCTCTTAGGTCATGCTCTCCAGCATTTTCAACAATTCTCAGTCACAATTATATTTTGAATATACATATTTTAAAAAGCAAATGTAGCACACACAGAAGGATATGCCAAGTCCTCACACTGCTGTGAACCTACTGTGCAAAACTCAGATGTTCTCTAATACAGGTTTTATTTTCTTTCTATCGGATATTTCTTTTTTAGAATGCACTTTTCAGTGGGTTTTTCCAGTCTTTTCAAGAGGTAAACTTCATCCTGAACATGCCTGGAGCCTAGAATTGGGCTAGAAATTACCACACAGACAATTCCTGAGAGAACAAAGAGAAGAAGGGGCAAAACATGATCTACATGTATGTCTCACTAGGGCACCTGTTTTGAGTATGGGGTAATAATACTAATAATCACCAAAACAGCTTTACTAATAAAACACATGCAGTTTTGCCAGTACAGGAGAACCTCACTGTCTGGCTCTACTTCATCCAGCAAGGCTACTGGGAGGAGGACGAGGTCAGGGTGGATTTAAACCAGCCACAGCACACTACAGAGGAAAGTTATGAAAATGAGTTAGGAACAGGCTGAACCCAGGTCTACTTTAGAAGCAGGAAGGGTGAAGACTCTCCATAGGAGAGCTTGGGACTTGCTACAGAGAAAAGAGCATGGATGAGGAACTGAAACTATGTGTTAACATATGTCCTTCTAACTACAGCCTGTAGTCCCTAAATTCCCTTTTTTTTGTGCCTTCCTTCCACCACTCCCATGGTACTGCTGCTACAAAGGAAACCACCTTCACTAATGTAGGTTGTGACACCAGAGAGACTGCTCAACTACACTTCATACAAAATAGCTGTACTTGTACAAAAATAGCTGCGAGTTTGCTGCCTTTTGCAGCAATTTTGCAGGGGTTTCAGGAGTACTTTTTGAAGTACTTCCAACAACTCAATTTTACAGTCACAAAGCAAAGGGAAATTCCTCTCTCATTGTCAGCTGTGTGAACCAAATACCACAGCTTGGTGTCAAGTCCTAAAATCCTGCAGCCCACCCACAAGGGCAGATTGCTGCCCCATGAGTTAACAATTATTTCTTCAGTCAGCTGCTGAATTAAAAAACCTATAATATGTTTCTAATTTCTTGAGAGACTCTGAGACAGAAATACTTTTGCTCTGCCTATTTGCCTGGGAAAAAAAAAGACATGAGATTTATGTGCAACCTGACAGAATGAAAAACTGGGTGATGATTTGATTTTTTTCCTTTTTCTTCATTGGGTTATTACTTCATGGAAACAGTATATTTCAAGGATATGTTTAATCATACTGGAAGTCAATAGGCATCAGAAGAGCTACTGGAAGCCAATGAGGCATCAGTCCTTAAAAAGCTAGCTAGGGGTGAGGCTGCAGAGGTGAAGGGAGAGAGACTTATAAAGCATAAATTATCCAGGAGGGGGTGGAGCCTCAGAAGTTCGATTTCCAGAGGCAGGGTAAGATTTCAACATAGATTATACTTTTCCATCATTTAGTACTCCCAGTGGCTCCCCTTCCTTGAATGTGTGTACTCACCCCTACTTCTGGAGGGTCTGGAAGCCAGCCCAGTTCACCCTGTGCAGTGCTTGTGTCAAGTAGATCCACTGAAAACCGGAAGATGGGGAAAAAATAAATCAGTGACCCAGCTCATATGGCCCATGAAATTATTTCATCCTTGCTTGGTCAAAGAAGGTAAAGCCTGCATTTCCTCTCCCGACCCCCCATCCTTTGAAACTTTTCACCTTCAAAAAGCCTGACTAGAGGAAAGATATAAAGATACAAGACAGGGCACCTCGTCAGGAGTTAAACGTTCTTACTAATATATGAGACTCCCTCCTACACACATCCAAAAAATGCAACCCTGACAAATTTTATCACTTCCTAACACTGCCCCAAAAAGGAAGAAGGAGGCAGAAGCCTATTCAAATGGGAACCCGGCATTAGCAGCTGAACACATCTTTCCTTGGAATAGGAAGGCAGCAGACTAAATGGATGAAGAGAGAGGCAATCAAATAAATTACCAACACAAAAGATCAATCAGTGTCACCTGGAGGGATTATTCAGTACTTGAAACACAGTGGGAAAGTACATAGGCAGTGTGAAGTTGTAGAAGGGACTTTCCATTGTCACAGTACCCAAAAGCCATGAGATGCATCAGTTGTGCAAATTGATGAGCCCCCTACTTCTGACTCAAACTGTCCACCAGCTGATGGTGGCCTAGAAATCGTTTAACCCTCTCCCCACCTACCGACCTTTTTGGCCAGGACATTAAGAGAGTTATGGCTTCGGGCATTGCACCCCACCTCCTGCAGAATTGCCTTGCTGCCGGAGACATGTGACAAAGGAGAAAATCATTGGTATGTTCATTTTTAGCCCTCAAAGAAATATGAAAATGCGATCACAGTTTGGCCCAAAGTCTTGATCTGAAGACACCTTAAAAATGTATCACTTTGTAGGCAAACATTGAGAATGCAGAAGAGTTGGAATAAGACCTACTGTGGGATGTGCAGTTTCGTGCCTGCCTTTGGGTCTGCCAGTGCTGCCAGAACAGACTACTGGTTTCTGTGCACCTATCGAAGTCCCAGCTTGGGAACACAGGAAACAGGAAAAATTCTTTAGATTCCCTTTCAGATTCCTGTGGGTGTATTCAGAGGGGTCGTTTCTAAACACCTCAGAAAAGAATTTGGGGGTGAAAGGTAGGAGTGGGGAGGTTTTTAAATGGCATTTAAATAACCAGGTTTCCTCCCCCTCATCTGACTGTTTTACAAATACTCCCTGCCAACTATAAGTAATAGTGTAAAGTGCAGATCAGCAAGAGTTCTGTGGAATGAGGAAGCAGGCTGTGGGCCCAGAATCAGAGATAAGAGGGATTGCGCTGCATGTTCTCACCTCTGAAACACCCTTTCAGGATTGGGAGAAGGGAAAAGCAGGAATCTAGGTTTTGCAAGTTTGCAGTGTTCACAGTATGGTCATATGGCAAAACCTTCCTAGCCACAGACTCCCTGTCCAGACAAGGCTCCTCATTCACTTCCCCTCTATTCTCAATCTCTGTGTTTGAGATAGTATTCTTCTGTGGTTAGCTCCAAAAACTCTGAGGGTGAGGTAGCCTGTCCTGCCAAAACCATCACCCAGATAACATCTATGCCATCCCATCCTCTTCAGGACTGAAGCAGCCATGTGGAAGTGAGAGGGGCTGCACAGCAAGCTCTAACAGAGCAAGGGAAAATGAACTTGGAAGTGGCCAGGACAGGAATCTGGCAGAGCCCATGTGCCATGCTCTGCACTGTCAGCAATGGCAGCTCCGTCATCTGCTGAGTGCCCACTAAAGGGGTGAAGCCCATTGTCAAGAAATACTTCTCAAATTGACTCCCACAACAGGGATTCTCCACGAGAACGAAGATTGAGTCAGTAAGGCTACAAAAGCAGAGGAATACAAGTACTCAGGGACTACTAGCTCTTAGGTCCACAGCCTTGCTGCCAGGGATGTCACGTGGCTGTCCAGCCACAGGGGCGGAGGTGTCCCCGAAAAGAAGAAAGGCTTCAGATAAGAGAGGACGCCGGGAAAATGAGCTGTTTCCCAGATAGACAAGTTAAGGAAGAGTGGATCACAGACACAACCCAAATGAGATGGCTGAGATAGGGGAGAAGCTGGCAGACAGGTCCCTGACTATTACTGCCAACTACTGGTCATACTCTTCTGGAAACCAAAGCCTGTGTGGTGCCACCCGGTATTACTTCTCACCCAGGCTGACCCTCTCCACAGTGTCTGCCAGCTGCATCCACGTAGCTGGATCCTTAATAGAAACGTGCTTGTCAAGGACGCTTTAAAAGATCACTCAGCACTCGCAGAATCTGAGATGAGCCCATGGCTGAACTGCCAGTTATGACAAGGTCCCCTCAATCGAGAGCCTGGAGAAGTGAAGGAGGACTGTCCTTGGGATGGAAAAGCCCTAACACCTCTTGCTGTACAAAACAGAAGTCCCTGGCGGGAATTAACTGCAGGGGGTAGGGAACAGCGCACGGATTTACACTTCCCTCACCTCTCTATTAAAAGTTACCATTCCCCCATGTTTCATAACCACTGTGCAACTACCAAGATGGAAAGAAAAAAACCCACTACATCTAATAAAAAGGAGTAAGTGGTACAGAGAAGGGAAACATGGAAGCCTGAAGAGGTGGAAGAGGAAAGTTTAAAGCCCAGCTCCGTCTCCTTGCACTGGGGTAGGTAAGAAACTTTCCGATAAAATGACTGTCCGCTTGCTCACAAGGGTTAACTCCCAAGAGGGCTTCCTCAGGAAACTGCGGGGTGTTGCCAGAGGAGGGGAGAAACTTTCTGAGTTTGTGTTTAAACTTGTTATCTGCAAGGCCCGTGTTTGAGGGAAACAGGGGCAGAATTCTCTTGGATCACTGGATATGCCGAGGCATTTGTGCTTCAGCTGGGAGGAGGTGAAGGAGGGGGAGAGCATACCTGGGCTCGTTCACTGAGCCACCGAGATTCGGACGGGATTTGCCAGGCCTTGTTCCCGCACAGCCGGCTGCCCTTCCCTGACACCGCAGTCCCTCCGAGGTGTCCCTGGAGCCCCAGGCGCGTGGGCCGGGTCCCGTTCCCTGCCCCTCAGCGAGGTCGCTCTCCGTGCGCGCCCCAGCCCAGCCCTCCAGGCAGAGGGACCGGCGGCGGGTCCCACGCTTACCTTCTTTCCCGTGCGCCTCGGGAGGAAGGCAAGCCCAGAGGAGAAGGAGCCCGAGGGAGAGCTCCATGCCGGCGCTGCAGGTGCTCAGCCCCAGGCTGGCCGGAGAGGGGGCCCGGCTCGCAGCCCCCGCCGGCTCAGGCCTCCGTGCCCGGGCTGCTGCGGGCAGCGCATGGGCCTCTCTCTCCCGCAGCTCCCGAGCGCGGCGCGCACGTTGCACAAGCGCCCGCCTGGCCCACGGTGGTGATGAAAGATCAAGGCGAGTGGGTGGAGAAGCCTTACTGCCTTTACCTGTTCTAAAGGGGCTGGTCACAGACTTCCCATCTGGCAGGCAAATAAACCCACCTTAAAGGCAGCCACCTCTTTCCTGGGAGCCTCCCTCCACCTTTGCTCCACTCCTGTAAGAGGCTCCCGATTGCCACCTCCTGGGCGGCCCTCGCCATCCTTCCCTCTCCCGTCGGCAATGGCTTTAAAACTGAAATTTTAGGAAGAAATTCTTCACGGTGGTGAAGCACTGGAACAGGTTGCCCGGGGAAGTTGTGGCTATTCCATCCCTGGAAGTGTTCAAGGCCAGGTTGGATGGGACCCTGGGCAACCTGGTCTAGTGGAAGGTCTAGTTCCAACCCCCACGGCAGGGCAGCTGGAAATAGATGATCTTTAAGGTCACTTCCAACCCAACCCATTCTGTGATTCTGTGATCTATGATAATGGGGCTAAAACCACTGAGCCATCCTCACTGCATATGTTTAGGAAATCCATCTTTACATAGGGACAGCAGCCCATTTCATTGCCAAGTATGTCACAGAACAGCAGCCATACCACTTTGTCTGGCAGAATTACCATTTTTCATTTAATGAGCGCCTCAGCATTGACAGAAGGTGCCTGCTTTCCATTAAAAAAAAATAAAATCATGGGAGAGGAAGCAAACTAGAAGGATTCTTTCTCTGTGCAGGAAGATCTTATGGGACTTTTAGTTTTCTTCCTACGGGACATAAATATGAAAGAACTTGCCTTTGTTCTAGCTCTTCTGCCATTCATGAAGAATGTTACTCCCACCCATACACAGCTATTGCACCCCTCCCCGTAAAATACAGATGGTATTATTACACTTACACTTGCTGTACAGCTGCATTCCTCCTGCTCTCTTCCTCCTCCTCCCCAAGGAAGGCTAAAGAAAGGACCTTGTCAGATTGCTTAGAGAGGCTGGGGGATCTCCACCCTTGGAGACATTCCAGATTTGCCAGGACACAGCCATGAATAACATGGAGTCAAACCTTTGGAGTCAGCCCTGTTATGAGTAGCATTTAGGACTATGGACTCTCTGAGGTCCCTTGCATCTAATTTTTCCATGAGTTCTGTGATTCTCAAAGCATGTGTCTTGGGAAAGCAAGGTCTATCCCAAGACATCTGAACACAGGCAAGAGAAATTTCAGAACAAATGGTTACAATGCTAAGCTTTAAATTTTATGTAGCACATGAAGTAAAATATAGGTGCAAATAATTCAAGTATTAATGGCATCAGGAGTAGTTATATTTTAAATTTTTCCAGTTTAATCCTGTCTAAAGTTCTCTATCAGTCCACAGTGCTACGTCTCAAACTTTTATGCCCGTTTTTCCCTCACGTTTGAATTACTCCCATTGCTGGAGTCATATAAGGATTTCTTGTGTACAGCCCATACCTTGAATTTGCACTGGGGGAATGTATCCATTTCAGTCTTCCTTTGTACAGTTCTGTGCCTTCTTCAGTCTGTGATGTAGCAGTGGGGCAGATAGACCCACAGCTAAATTCTGTGGGATGGGACAACATAGGCAAAGCCTACATAGATGTGAAATGGGGAAGAACCATTTACAACTGGAGGATAAGGCTCCAGGGCAGGTCAGGAGCTCATGTCCTTCCTCAGGAAAAAAAAAAAAAAGAAAAAAAAAAAAAAATTTGTGTTGAGGCCTGACATTTGGTTCCTCAGGGCTACCAGAATTTGCATCTGTAGAATGTCAGAAGTGACGAGTTCTGGAGTGAAGACCCTTAGGATGCTCTATCTCCGTTTCATTGGTGTGCAGATACTCAGAACATTTGATCTAAGGAGTAGGCAGGAAGAAATTTAATAGGGCTTACTGGAGAAGACAGCCTAAAAAAAAAAAATCTACTTTCTTTTTCTCTCCCCCTTGTAATGTTGGCATATGGGGATCAGAAATTGGAGTTTTCCAGATAATGGTGGTCAGAAATCATAGGTATTGCTTTGCAGTTTTTTAGATTGGAGATCACTTAGCGTAGCTCACAGTCAGAATGTGTACAATGAGAGTGAAACAAAATATGATCTAACATTACAGCAGGATCAGGATCTGATGAAAATCTATAAACAAGTGGGAGCACACAGGAGTAGAAACACCAAATGCCTAGAACCTTGCTGATATCTTTAAAAGCTCTGCTAGTTTGCTCTCCCATGTGTCCTCTGCACTAAAATGCAGATCTAAAGGGAAAAAGAGGGTATATACACAGAGGCCATAGCCAGTAGAGTGAGTACCACACATACATTTTCATACAACTCTGCTGAGTATTTCATTGACAGCGTTGTTGTGTTTGTGCATCACGAGTTTGGATTTTGTCTTTGGAAATTGTTGGGCAAAATTGATTCCCTGTCTAGTAAAAAAAAAACACAAACAAAAACACGAACAACAAACAACTAAAAAAACCAAATCCCAAACAAACAACAAATAAACAAACCTGAAGTAACTTAATTAAAAAAATCTTTTTATGTTTTATTTACAATCATATTTTATGAGTCTCTGATTTACACCTCCACAGTCTCTCACTGTCATGGCTTCCCAGTGAGCATCCTGTCGCTGGCATGCATTTTGGTGGTAAGAAGATAACTGCAGCATTTGAACTCATTCTCAGCATGTCTTTGGGTTGAATTTCATCCTGTCTTTCTTGTCCCTCTGAGTATTTCTGAACTGCACGGCATATTTTTTTCTTCCATTTCCCAGTATCCTGTTTTGAGTATCACTGTGATTAGGTATCTAGCTGGAAAATATCACCACACAACACACCTGGGCTTTCCTCCTACAGATATGTGGGCTTGTGGTGAGGGAAGTGAGGAAAAAGGCTATGCACCAGGTCTTGTTTTGATGTGCTGTTGGGAAAGTCAAAGGGCACTCCCAAGGCTGAGTTGGGACGTGCTTCTTTTGAACTGCAGTTCAGACAGAACTGTCTCATATGATTCTTACAAATTGTTTACTGTGTTTGCCGCTCCTCATATTTTAGAAAGAGTTTCACCATTGTGCTGTTAAATGTCCTTACAGATGATGAATGAAACAGAACCTAGAAATAATCTCTGGAGTTTCTCACTTGATATTACTCCTCAAATTAGCAAAGCATCCCTTTGGTACTGATAACTTGAATATGTGCATCCTGAACTAGCTTTCAGTAAGGTGTCATAGTAATGTAGATGTACAGGTCTTCCAGAGGCCTCAAAAGCATTTTGCAACAAGCCCCACTTTAGTCTAAAGGAGGAACTTGCTCTTGTTCTGTGGTCTCTGATTCACTCCTTTTATCCACTATCTCTGCAACTCTAAGAATAATCTGTGACAGGTTTGTAGAGCATAAGATATGCTCTGTTTCAGTGTTTTATTCCCTGTAGAGAATTCGTGCTTCCTCTCTCTTATTCTCACCTGCATGACCACAGTTAAATATTCTAGTATTTTCATTTTTATCTTAGAAGGTTTTCTGGCTCTATTCCACTGGCAATTATCTTAGAATATTTCAAACAACTGACTTCAGACTGTTTTTCTGCAGAAAATAGACTCCTACCATTTAGTGGTTTAAGCTGTTAAATTAGTTTTGTATATGGACCTTTTTATTCAGAAACTGAGATTTTATTTTAGATAGATATTTTAAATGTGTATGAAGGAGCACAAGTGACTCCTCTGGATCAAAAAGCAGCCACCCCTATCTCAGAGACCTGAGGAGCTGACTGCACAAGTAGTCAAGCTGGTTATCTTTCTCCCTGGAGAAGAATAACAATGGCAAGGGAATGAATGAAGCTGATAGAGACAAGGCGTAGATCTGGGTTTTCATACACAGAAGAAACAGGGGACACTCCCTTATTCTTCCGCACATATGTAGAGGTAAACACCCTTGGAGATGTACAAGCATTGCCTGAAAGGCCCTGAGCGACCTGACACAGTTTTGGTGTTAACTCTGCAGTGAGTAGGTATTCGGGCTAAAGACCTCAAGTCATCCCTCCCCACCTTAATCTTTTGCTCATTCCGTTTATCATTGGTAGATGAGCCATCACATTTTCTTCCACCAAGAATGTAGACAATTCCTTGCTAGGGCTCCGGTCAAAACAGCAGGGTGACTTTCCAAATAAATTCTCCACCTAACAGAGATGTCATACCAGTACATGGACTAGAAGAAGGCCAGTATTCCTGAACAGAACTCCACTTACTTGATCATCAGCAACATACTAGTGGGTGTTTCTCTGCCTACTGTTGCTCTGGTTGGACACCTCATCAGGCAGAGAAGCGTGTTTGCACTGCTGGCTGAACTGCAGCTTGCTGGCTTTTGTCTCAGGATAAGCTTATCCTGCACATGGTCTGCCATGCTCTTATTTGGCTTGCAAAACAGGACTGAGCTAAATTATTACACCACCCTGCAAATGAGGGGGAGGACCGACCTTTCCCGCAGAAATTACCTGAGATAATTCTCTCGCCGTCTCATCCCAGCTCTGCTCCCCCTCGTGGTCCAGTGGCTGTGGAGCCCCAGAGGTCGCCGCTGCCTCCGGAGCAGCCAAACAGGGCTTCACTTATGCTGAGGTGTGACATTTTGTGTAGACAAGAGGAAAGCAATGAAAACCAAGTCATAACAGAATCTGATTCATGCTTCTATTCATAAAACTTCCCTAAGTGGTAGAAATCTGGGTCACAAGAGTTAGTTACTTTCTATTATACTATTACAGCACATTATATACTTAGAAATCCAAAATGTGTAGTTTGACACTTAACTCTCCACTTTGAGAGCACATTCTTTCTGGGCACCTTTGAAGAAATTTATTTATCTTGGTGGCATTATGATTTCACAAGAGGATTCAATTTCTCCTTGAAGATTACTAACACGACAGCATATGTATGATAAACATAAAATTTGACCCAGATAAATTTGATTTCTAGTAGAGATGCTGATGACTTATTCAACTACATTACAGAAAAGTAAGATTATAATATTTTTAGTAGTTGAATCAAAGCTCAAAATAGAGCAATAGTAATCTTTGCATGACAAAGACATACCTCCGTAATTTTTAATTTGTTCATATTTTCTAACTGGTTTTCCTCATTTTTGGATTAATTGTGTTCAAGTGTAGAAATAGCTCACTGACACTGAAAAAAAATTAGCTTTTAATAAAAATAAAAAGCGATATCACTAGTCACTTTGTTAGTGTGATTTTAAGTTTCTTTTTTCTACTCTTACAGCTGAATGTGTGAGTTAATCAGTCTTTTTTTTTTCCTGGGGGTTTATAACAGATATTTTAAAGCTTTTATGTCTATTTCTAATCTCTTTTTTCACGGTATTTTTATGGTCCTCTTCTTAACAAATTACAGTTGCCTCAACAATCTAAACACAATAAGCTTGCCCTTATTTGTTGCTGCTGTAGCTTGATCCTGGTGTTGCAGAGTTGCTGTCCTGTGCAGAAATTAAATAGTTTCCGCTGGTCACTGTGTTAGCAACTGGCGTTCTTCCTGAGAGGTTTCAAGGTGGACAACAGGAGAAGATATTTGAAACAGACATCTTGCAGGTGGAAAGAGGGCATTGAACGTGTTAACATCTTCCCGACTCACTGCCAACTCTATTCCCAGTTCAGCCTCCCACTTGATTTTTTGAAACTTGAACTCTTTAATTAAATCAAAACATGAAAACTAAAATGAATGCTGAGAGCAACTGTACACCAAAACCACAATGAAACACAGCACAGATTTTAGGAGGCCTGATTTTCAGCAGTGACTAGGCTAGAGGCCATATGCTGCTGAGCCATCAGGTCTTCCCTCAGCTTTACATGCCAATTTGTAGAACCAGATGGTCTTACATTTTTACACACCATTTTGTAAAACCAGGCTGTCTCATATTCTTGCACTTACAAGGCAGGTAAAGCCAAGGGTACACACTGGGTGGGTATCGACCTTCCCATTCTCACTTTTTCCTGCATTTGTGTGGAAGAAAACTGAGCACAATAAGATCTTTAGAGCCAAGAGCTTTAGGTTAGGGATACAGCGCTGGAATTATTAATAACACCTTCAGTAAGCTTTTTGATGTGGAGGTGCTTGTGGGGCAAGGTGAAACTAATTCTGAAACCAACCAGCTGGCAGGAGCTTCACCTCATTCTTCAGCTCTGCTTTGGTCTCCTGATTAGGTTTTGTCCTATGTTCCTGGTTGCTTCCTGAAACAATCCATTAAAGGAAACTTAAGGCCTGTGCAACATCCCAGTTGATAAATAAAAAGCTTGTAGAGTCTAGAAAGTTTTAGTTCTGGGGAGAAATGGCCGATTGTTTAAGTGTATTTCCTTCCCATTAGCTTGTTTATGGGGGTGTGGACTGTATTTGTTTTATATAATACAGGAACCTATCAGATTTTATATGCTGGGTATGTAATTTCATATAATAGTAAAAAACAATCTCAGGAAGGACTCATCTCTCTTCTTTTGTAAGTCTTCTGTCTGTAAATATCTGTAAGAGAAATCCCTATAGCATTCTAGCCTTTATCCTAATAAAGTATGTAAATAGTAAAACACAGTAAATATTGGCCCTGTGGCATGTTCATAATAAGCATTGAAAAGAGACATCTTTTCTCAATAAAGCAAATCTTTTTCACCCTCATGATATTAGCATCTATTTCCTCGGTTTACTACTAAGCCCACATCCATTTCATTTTACAGCTCCATTGTTGTAAACAGCTGTATTAATTTCACCTTTCTGCTTCAGAACAAAGGACAAAAGAAAGCAGTTTGGGTAAATACAGGATTAGTTGCAGGTTTTCTAAGCTTTTAAGGAATCCAAAAGAAAGGAAGGCTGGTGGACTCACTCTCCATGTAAGTCAAAATGAATAGGCTAACATGACTGTCAGGGGGAGATGAATACATTGAAATTTCTTCCAAGCTCTTAGATTTGGGCTTTTGAAAATTTTTCAACTTTTCTTATCCATAATAGAAACAAAACTCCTAAGTAAACTTCTTGTATTTAGACTTACAGAAAAAAAAGGATTATTTTTTAATGCAAGTGCATTTAATTCTTTTAGGAGATTGATTATTTATAGGAATAACTTTTAGGAAATGTCTTGCCTGGATTGCCAGCAAAACATAATAATGTGCAAATAAATTTAAAAAAAATTTAAAAGCATTTTTCATTGGTTTCTCTCTATACTGAAAGGGAGGTTTCACTTGCATCTTTCCAGTATAACTGGTACTGGTAGTAGCTCTCCAGGTACCACCTTGAAGTATCTCCTTGAGTGGAGGAACCTCTTTCAGTGGCATATACCATTCAAGGTGCTGAACCTTGAGTACCCTCAAAAGTCTGTGCCATCATCCTCCAAACTCTTTTCATTTTTGAGAACGTGGACAGCACTGATGAGATCTTACAGGTTGAGCTCTTACAGGTTGGGCTCTGGTGCTCAACCATTGATAAGATCTGTGTTCTCACACAGTGCTTGCTCAGGGCCGCCTTTATGAAATTAATTGCAAGGGTGAATACTCTGTTTTTATGGCTGTGTAAACCATGAAGTGATTCTTAGTGATGTCCTAATTGGTTTCGCTGGAAAACTTCATGACATCTGTGTTTGCCAGATCTCAGGTCTCTGCAAATTTGGGAATGCAAGCATTCTTCTTCCAAGAAAGGACAAGACCATTTGTGAAATGCAGATACCTAGCTGTACTCATTCACTGGGGAGTCTTGAATCCCTACCCAACTGAAACAACTACAAAAGCCATGGAAAGACCATTTTCATACCATCTTTGGTTGGAGGTGGAATGTGTATTTGTCAAACCCTGTACTGTCAAACCCTGGATCCTGCTGTTCCCTATGAAGTTCTGAAAATAACTTAGAAATTACCTTTTTTAAATTATTATTCTGTGCTCATGCCCTGCAGGGATGTTGCTGCCTTAACTTCACTTGAGCACCCTGCAGCTCTCAGCACACTGCATACCGAGTCAACAGGACTGAAGCAGCCTTGTTGAGTGGAAAAGGGACCTCAGGCAAGTCCAGTCAATTAAAAGATACCATTTTAAAAAGGAAGTGGGTCTGATATCTCTTATACATTGCTGCTGCTCTTACCTCATAAGCTACTCCTCTTCCCACTCTTATCCCTGAGTCCTGTACAACACTCAACACAGCTGGCATAGGAGCGGGGGGACAGGGTGCTGTGAGTGGGTGTGGGAATACTTGATGAGGATAGTCTTGGACTAATGAGTGTGGGAATACTTGTGGGGATAGTCTTGGGCTCTGGGATATCTCCTCACTCCATTCATCTGCAAGGACATTGGGTGGAGAGAGTGTCCTTACAGAAAGCCTCCACCGCTTGTAGTGCTTCCCACATGTATCTCATAATGAAAGAGCTGCGAGTCCAACTTGGCTGCTGTTTCAGTCATGTCATACCTTCCAAAGGCATCATCCGTATCCCTGCTGTGAGGAGAGGTCCACCCAGGTGCCTCTGATCAGCAGTGATTCACAAGGAACATCCTAGTTCAGGACACAGCCCTATGTTCCCAGAGCTGGCAGCAGATAATAGTTATCTCTCTGCAATCCCATGCCCACAGCAGCCAGAAACATGTGAGGGCCTCTATCAAGGTTCTGATCAATATTATAAACTTCAGTGTCTTTCTGTCCTTCAGTTTTATTGCCAGGTGTTTGGACCTATCAGTACCTCTCAGAAGGCAGGTTAGAAACCTCTGCTGTAAAATCCCACTAATCTCAGGAAGGACCTCTGGAAGCCTCAAGTCCAGCCAAATGCTTGCAACAGGATTAACTTCAAAGCTTGATTTGACTTGACAGGATTTAGAACTGATGCTTCAGATTTGTCCTGTGCTCATTACAGTTATTTAATAATATTTGATTCAAAGTACTTCTCCAATGTACTTCTGAAGTACTTCTCTATTAGCTAGTAGTGTTCTTTCATTGAAACCCTACCCTTCTCATTTTTGGAAAAGCTGGCAGGTGATTAAAATGTTCATTACAACGTTGAAAATTTTAAATAATACAGCTAAACGTTTGGTCACAGAGTAATTAGGACATGAGAGCCAATATTCTGTGTTAATGTTTTAGGCAGGCTAGACTGTCAACTTGAAGACAGCTTTTAATGTCAGTTTTAAATTCCACATTTCTCTTTTGTCAGGAGGCTCCAAGTTGACTTCCTTAGTGACAGTGCCAATTTCTTACATTTGTCAAATCCACTTACCATAATTTTTAATGATTGTAGCCCAGAGAAAGCAAATACCACTCTGCTCTCTCGATCTGCCAAAGGAGAGGGCTGAGGGCAGCTGGGGTACTGAAATTCCTTTGGATTAGACAGAGGAACAGAAGCAAACATTTTAATTTTTTCACAACAATTTGCTATGTAAAAGGTAAGTTCTGAATCACAAGGTCTATATGGCCTTTAAAGAGACACGGGGGAGGGAAGTATTAAATAAAATAATGAAGTTGGTTTTTCCCCTCCTGTTCCTGGCCAATATTGATCTTCTTTAATTTGTCTGAATCACCCTGTTCCTCCTACACGTAGGAAATTCATAAAATAACACTGCTTTGCACCTTTCAGACTCATGTCTGCTGCAGTGCAGTGTGTGCTGTAACTCTCACTGGTTTTGCTAAAGAAATTCCAATAACTGTAGCAGCAGTATTATTACTCTTACAGTTATAGATCTCAACACTCCCCAGGCGTTCTTATTTATATGATGCAGTCTTTCCTGGTAAAAGTCACATGATAAGACAAGTATCTTAGCCTTTGTGTTGCCATAGGAACAATCCAAACCTAGAGCATCTCCCTATAAAAGGAAAGCTTGTTTCCTGCAAAACAGGCATAGGAAAGTCATACTCTTGTTAGACTGATGGCACTGTAACTTTCAATATCTAGAATAATTCAAGGTTAGATGAGTTTACACTAACAATCTTTCCATTTGTGATGGGATGCCGGAGTGCAGCTTTCTACTAAATTTGGAGAAAACCACAGCTATTTTCCCCTTCTTTCTAGTCATGGACTTTCTTCTTTTAACCTTCCCTTAAGCCCCTATAGATTTATTGTTCTGCTAAACTTACCTGCTAAACAGTCTAAAATTTCTATTGACTACTCAATTTCTACTGTAATCTTCATAGAAAAATAATTAAACCAATACTTTAATATTGGTTTATGTTCTTTAAAAAATTTTGTGTTGATCTTCTGACTGTGCTGGGATGACCATGAATGTAAGCATGAATATGTATGTGATAAGAGAAGCAAGACCACTGATTCATCAAAGCTCCTGCTCCTTACAAGTCAGGAAAGCATTTTCCTTTAGATCAATGTTATGCTGGGGATTTTTTTTTTTTTTTTTTTTTTTTTTTTTTTTTTTTAGCAGAGATAGCTTTTTCCCATAAATGTAATGATGCATGTAGAATTCAGCCTGGATATTTGCCTTGGTGACATCTATAGTGATCTGGTTATGGGGCTGTTTTCCAACAAGCACGTGTTTGTTCCACTAAAATTTACCACACACACACATCACAACTCTGATATTATCCCAGTTCACCTGAGCTATTTTCGTCCTCCTCAGCATTTTCCTGAGGATCCCTCTGATTTCCTTGTTCCTCAGGCTATAAATGAGGGGATACATTAATGGAGTAATGTTGGTGTAGACCAGAGACACCACCTTGTCTCGAGCTGGTGAGTAACTGGACTTAGGACGAATGTAGATGAAGGTGGCACATCCGTAGTGCAGCACGGTGATGGCCAGGTGTGAAATGCAGGTGGAAAAGGCTTTGCCCTTTCCCACAGAGGAGGTGATGTGCAACAGAGCCACAGCAATGCAAAGGTAGGAGGCCAGGATTATGAGGAAGGGGAGCAGCACGAGGAGCACGCAGGCAGCCAGCAGGGGCAGCTCGGGGCTGTAGCTCTGCGTGCAGGCCAGGTGCAGCACGGCAGGGACATCGCAGAAGAAGTGGTCGATACGGTGGGACTGACAGAAAGGCAAGCGGAAAACAGTCGCCGTCAAGGCCAGGGCGACAGCGGAGGCTCCCAGGCCGCACATGAGGGCCAGCCTGCGGCACAGCCCCTCGCTCATCACCGCCGCGTAGCGCAGCGGCTGGCAGATGGCCACGTAGCGATCGTAGGACATGGCAGCCAGCAGGAAGCACTCGGCCCCCCCGAGGGCCACGAACAGGTGCATCTGTGCAGCACAGCCCAGGAAGGAAATCGTGCTGCCCTCCACCACCGCCAGGCTGAGGAGTGCCTTGGGGACAATGACCAAAGTGTAGCAGAGCTCGATGGCAGACAGTTGGCAGAGGAAGAAAAGCATGGGAGGACGTGAGGGCTCCATAAGCACCGCCAGGAAGATTATCATATTCCCTGCCAGTGTGACCAAATGAGCAACGAGAAGGATAAGGAAGAGCAGGACCCGCAGACAGAGCAGCTCAGAGAAGCCGAGCAGGAGGAACTCCATGGTTGCACCTGTGCTCACATTGTCCCTCTCCATGCAGCCTTCACATGGCATCTACAGGGAGAGAAACAGAAGGGAAAGAGCTGGATTTGACCTGATGCCTGACAATCAATTCCATGTAGGAAATAATGCTACAGTACTGTAGAACCACTGTAGTGAAACTTATTGGGTAGGGAGGAAGGCTATTTCATTTAAAAAAAAACATACTCCAAACCTGATTTCACTCAATCACATTCAGTACACTCTCAGACTCATATTCTCACAGTCACCAAGGTTCTTGTGCCCAAATAATCTCCCTAGGATTCTTTGTTGTGCATTGGTGACAAAGGCTGTGAACTGTTGGGTCTTCATCACTTCTGAGTTGTTCTTAGGTTTGTGACCATGGGCAGGTTTTGAACATGCATTAGGTACCCTTCAGGAGTTAACACTGATTAGACTGTCTGTCCTGTCCTGCTTTTGAGAGTCTTCATTTGACTCCCCTCCAAACTTAGAGTCCTAAGAGGCTGCAGACAGAGGCATTTGGACCTTGATGACCATTGGTTCCTATGTCTCACAGACATTCTGCTGCTGCTTCTTCCGGTGCTTCCCCTCCCAGGCAGACCTGCTCATTCTCTATTCACACCCCTGCTGCAGTCCTCTGCATCTGTGCTGGAGATGTACAAGGACAACCACACTGTGAGCTGGAGCTTCTGTGCTACAGCCAGACTCCAATTAGTGGGAATTTGAGGTGTTCACTGACTGGCTTTTCCCTTCCCCATGGTGGATCTGCCATAAGGTTCATACAGAATCAGGGTTTCAATGATTAGACATGAGGATTCCAAAATTAGGGCTGACATTTTGGCTGCTTGCATCTGTATGCCCTGTGGCATCAGAGTTAAAGTAAACAAACTTCCAGTCTCAAAACCGAAGATGACCATGGCAACATACTTACTGCGTAACAGTTTTTTAAGGAAAACACAGCGCTAATATCTTGGACTTGGAAACTGAGCTCTTGCTTTTCACAGGAAGAACAGAAATTTCCTAGGAATGTGGAGTAATACAAAGCTATTTAAGCTTTAATAATCTAGGAAAGATAAGGATGTAGAGAGACATATAAAATTAAGTTACATATACTGGTCATGGTTGAACAGTGTTCATTGCTTACGTGTTCATCAATGAATACAATATTAACTACAAGGAGTAATTCCAAATCTTTCTACACTTTGCCATAAAACAGGAATAAAAGCAGAGATTCCTTGAAGACTTTTGCTTATATCAAAACTCCAGCACTATTTAAGTGTGACAGAAACTGGAAAATACATGAAATGTCGTCAAATAGAAGGAATGTGACATTGGTGGAAAAGCTATTAGTGGAGATGGGGATTTTCCTAGAAAAAGACATTTCAAAAAAGCTCCAGGAAGAAATCATCCGTACAACTGAGAATCTGCTTAAGCTACAGACCTTTGCCTCTGTTTTTGCCCCAAGGTTTCCTTGTGATTCAGTATCTCATCAGGATTCAAAACATCTGAGGATTCAGGTGAATATGAAAATATTGACAATTACATTACCTCAGGTGTAAAACTAGGAATTACATCTCTCTGCTTCAGAGCAAAAGTCAGCAAAACTAACAAGTAAGGAAGAAGCTTTCACATAAGCTCCAAGACAAAAAAAAAAAAAAAAAGAAAAAAAAAGACAGTCAATGAAGACCACAAAGGAGCTCTTTGGAGAATGTAGAGGGGGCAGAGATCCTGCAAAAGCAGATAACTCAACAAAGACTACTGCTAGACACAGTTCCCAGTCATTATAAAGCCATGGTAATCTTCTACATTCACCTTTTGCTGCTGCAAAATCTCCTCGACAGCTATTCTAAACAATCTGGCTATAAAGATTTCTTGACACTCTATTGAAGGAGAAGGTCTTCACTGAAAACAGGAGTAATGGGCTGGTACATGACTGTGGTCTCAGTCACTGAGGACCAGCTGGGGCTCCCCTCACTCATTGAGACTTTAGGAGGATTCTAGTAAACACAACAGAGCTAAAAAGTAGGGAAGAAACAAGGGTTTCCCTTCCTTTCATTTGGAGCTGATCACTTCAGTGACAACATACCTTCTCTGGGTTAGAAGGTAGCGAAATAGAGATTTCTTCGTCTTGATGATGTGTGCTCTTCAGTCTGGGCTGAGATTCTGTTTCTTGCTCAGTCTGGGGTTCCTCTGGCTGTGGGTGTCCCTAGAGCCATTCTCCTTCAGCATCTCTTCTCTTCTGCAGCACCCAGCTCCTTATATACCATATGACACAGAAGTCTGTCCTGTTCCCTGCTGCCTCTGCCCTCCCTGCGCCAAGGACAGGCAGTTCCATTCCTCCCAAGAAAAGGGGGGGTTGCAGATTTTCTGTAAATCAAGCAATAGGGTGTAATTTCATCTTCGGAGGATGGCAGGATTGCAGCACCTTCCTCTCTTGTCCTTTTCTCTGAAGCAATTGAAAGTACCTGATTATTGATGGGGCTGCTTTGTACCTGGAATGGCAACATTTAAAGTAAGAAAATGCATTGCTGCTCTCCTTAAATAAAAATAAATCTGTGGGTCTTTAAGTATGTTGAAACCAGACTCACACTTAGAGGCAAGGCAAAACAGATATAAAAACTTTAAACTCATCTGTGTTCAGTGAATGCTCAGTTCAGGTGACACGTTATTTCTTACTGACTCAGATGAAATCGCCGTTCAGCAGTTGATAGGACAGAGTCTATTTGAGCCCATTTTATTTTTATTACCATTGTTACATTCATTCCTGGCCACTTACACTGAAATAATTAAAGAGATCTGTAGGCTTATGTGGGTAGAAAAGAGAGGCAAAGTCAAGATTTTTGACTGCTAAAATGGCTCTGCTTGGCAGAAACGTGTAAATATGGTACCTCAAGATTTTTCACAGGACTTGATTTAGAATGAATCCTTTCAAAATGTTCTTCTCTAATGTTTTATCTTTGTGCCATAGTCATTTTTTAAGAAAACTGCCTCATGCATCAGTCCAGTCTGGGACTAACTGTGTTGGGGAAAGAACCTGGGCTCCAGCGGACAGCAAGAAACAGGAGCCAGGAAGAGGCTACAAAGACCAACTACTTACTGGGCTGCAACAGTAAGGATGTGTCCAGCAGGTGAAGGAAAGTGATTATTCCCCTTTATCTGTCAGACATGTAGCCACATCTGGAACATGGTCAAAGTTGTATTTAAGTATTTTTACTCCATTTCAAACCTGCCATTTACCTTCTTGGAATTAAAGCTATGACAACGTAGGCTATCCTCTTTATCTCTCAGCTCACTTCCTTAACTTTAACTTTTTTCCTTTTTTTCAATTTCAACTTTTTTCCCTACAGTTCTTATTATTTAAGATTCTGCAAACAATTCAAGGTACCGAATGTCCTTAGAGCATTTACAAAACTGAATTCTGAATCTGTCTTGAATTTCTAGATAGTGTTGTATAACACTAGACACAATAGCAACCCTGAAGCCTCTCTCGGTGACACATTGTCTCTGCAGCTGTAACAGGAGCAAAATCGAGGTGCTGGTTATTTTCTAATTACACCTAGCAAATTGGGCGGATTATAAATGGAAGCAAATCTTTACAGTGAAGTCTATTTTAGTCAAATGCTTTGCAGAGTAAGGCTGCTCCCTCAAGTAAGCTCTGAGAATTTTGGAGTGCCAGCTGATTAATTCACGTATAGTTTTTCTTTGTGTTACAAAATAAAATTCAGGGGCTCTGGTGCCATTTCTTACTTTATCCTCTTCTCTGACCCAAACTGTAGGAGAAAATCTGCTGCCTCAGTAACAATGCAAAAATAATTATAAGGAACTACTTTGACAAGTCTGTTCCAACTTTCTCATCTTCAGATGGTCCTTTCCTCCTGCTGGACTGGAGGTGAACCGAGGTGAGTCAGCACGTACCCAGTAACCAATACCACACAGTCAGCAGTTACATGCACTAATTTTTTTATATTTTTTTTTACCATAGTGCCCAGCCTTACACTGAAATAAGCCAGGCAAATTACTGTTTCAGTTTGTGTGTGTGCAGATAAGCCGTCATTTATTAACATGCAACTTACACCTCCCCACAACGTTTCAACACACTCCCACGTTACCTCCAAAACACAGCTCCCTGAACAGGGGAGTGCTAGCTGGAGTGAGGTATGCAGCCCAGTGCCAGAACACACAGCAACCAGACAAACAACAAGCAGCAGAGGATGAGAATATGCATGTCAAAGCGACTCCGTACTTCCTCCTCTAGCCCACACCTTTCAGGTTCCCAGCATTTCCATTGCATCAGCTTACAGCCAAATTCCTAATAGATTATTAAAAGCTGCACGTTGGCATTAGTGTTTGCATGTCTTGAGTCTGCAGCATGTTACGGAGCTGTACCTTCTGCCTTCCTGCAGAGTTCAGCCCTGCTCTCCTCCCCCGCACTCTTAACTGTGCCTTTTTTTTTCAGTACATGCCTGCAAGGCTTTGGGACTGGCCTGGCTTAGCCCGAATTTGTATAAAGAGTTTCTTGGAATCCAGCTACAGTTAATGAATCACATCATATCAGCTTCTATCAGCAATTGCAACATACTTCAGAGGATGTTCCCCTTGGTCTTCAGAAAAAGGGCCGGTGCTGGGCTTGCCTATCTGCACCCGTGAATTGCCAGCCTGGTGCAAAGAAGTCAAGAGAAACTGGGGATCTCAGCATAATCTGGAGCAATCTGGGCAAAATGGAAACACCTGGTAGAGGTCCCAGGAAACCTGGAGGAGAGAGACAGCAATGGCCAGGGAAACAGCACTCTCAACCCAGACAGCCCTGCAGCTGAGGGACACAAAGCTCTTCAGCAGGCTGAAAACAGTGTTCAAGCAGCATGAAGTAACTAACCAGTGGTAAAAGAGAATAAAGAGGATAAGACAGATTGCAGATCTTCTCTGCATGCAAAAGCACGCTGATATTGATCCTCTGGGGGTATCACACCACTGTAGAAAGCGAAGGTTTTGGGTTTCGCAGCTACGCTGATGTTCTGCTGCAGGTATGTTGAGTAGCAGAAGCTAGTGTGTTATTCAGAGACGTCATGGTGACTTATCTGATTAGAGAACTTAAGGGAGTTTTAAGGTAGATTGCTTGAATTGGTTTTGGTGGTTGATGAAAAGTAAGATTCGCTCTAATGAAAATGTTAAGAGTGGCAATGTAAAAATAAATGCTAATATCTTTTGAGAAAGTGCATTTGTGACTCCAGTACGGCTGATTATGATCATAACATAGCATGGCCAAGGGCTGAAAATTACAGCATCTTGACAGAGACTTTTTAACACGTACGGGATCTCCATTCTGTAGTAAACAGGAGTCTCCCAAGAAATGTTGTCTCCCACAGAGGCAAGACACTAAAACAATTGGGCCCAGCCTTTAGGAAGAGCAGTGTGTCCTTATTCCCATAATGTTCAGAGCTTTCTGGAAACCAGGAACTGAAACTGGCTGAGGTGGTAACAGCAGGATGGCTGACATCAATTTGCCTTGGTGGGAAAAAGCATCATGCTGCTCTCTTTGAGTTTCTGTTGTTTGGCTTGATAAACTGTGCCTGAGAACTCAGTATGGGAAAGATGCTGAACCATAAACCAACCAAAACAGAGTTTTGCAAAAAAAGGATAGGCAGCCTGGAAGCTGAATACTTCTCATGATTTGTTAAAGGTGGGGCGTTTCTTTCCCTGTTGTAATTACTCATAGTCTAACCCAGCCAAAGGCATTGTCCTGCGTCTCTGCTAAAAAAAATGTTTGCACAGATCGGTTAATAGTATCATAAATATGCGAGCTTTTCCCATTTGGAAAAAAATGGAGTCACTAGAATAAAACTCATTTAGAACTAGAGAGAGAATGGACAAATCTAAAACTGGAATTCATGAATGAAAGGATGAAAATCCTGAGAACAGCAAGTGAAAATGAAAAAGACAGACTGAAAATTAGGCTACAGGCCTTGGAAAATAGTAAGTAGAACGCCAGTAGTTAAGCCAAGGAAGAAGGTGAGGGTAGTCAGAAAGACTGATATTCTGAAGACAGATCTAAGTTTTCTTCTTGTATCTGAAGTTATTTTCAGATTCATTTGGACAACTTTGTGGATGTCTCTGTGGATCCAATTAAAAGTTAAGGTTTTAACTACCTGCAGCCAGAAGGGCTCATCTGGAAATAAACAGAGTAGCTGCAACTCTCATGGACTTTGAGGGAGCTCAGCAGTGCTCAGCACCTTTGGGGGCAGGGATGACAGCACTCTGGGGCCTTGCTGAGAATCACTGGTGTTGACTTCCGAAAATCATGTATTTATTGTTCCCTCTGCTATGGTAAATGAGGCATTGTCTCACCTGAGCTCTTCCTTGGGGTAGCAGTGACTGAGACACTCCACCTGGGGACATCATTTGTTTCTGCTTAATTTGTTCTGGTGCAACTGCAGCCTTTGGGAGAAAAGCCAGAAAAACTCATTATCTTATGAAGTTCTCCACAGGAGACACCATCCCAAGCTGATGCTGCACACACTTCATCCCCAATGTATCCAGACTACCACTCGTTTCATCCTCCTTCTCCCATCTCATGTTTGGTCATCTAGATTAATGTTTTTCACCTATGTCACTTAGGAGCCCAAAGCTCATTTTCAGAATAGTGAAGTAAATAACTATTAGACCAACGTGCTTTTCCAAAGAAGCTTATTGCAGAAAATAAACTCTGGACACCAGCATCCCAGAATGAATGAACAAACTCCAGATGAACTGGAGCTTGTTTAGACAGAAGAACTGTGGTAGACAGTCAATATGTGTGGTCAGAGACTGCAGATGGGCTGTAGAATCCATTCTAGCACTGAATTCTTGAGGTTGTTTTAAGCTGTGTTTCAACAAAGTTGGAGGTGAAAGAAAAGAGCAATCTGTCCCTAGTTGTGGAAAGAACCTATGTTTTAGAAAACATAGACAGCGACTTGCTGGACTGGATAGCAGGGGAGCAGGTGCTGAGTCAAAGAGCCATCTAGCTGTTGCCTTCAGCATTCTTTAGAATAATTTCCACTTATTGTCTCACACGATGTACATATTATCTACTTCTATTATTTTGTTTATTGTGTTCACAACACCGCTATATTCTTATATAATGTAAGAGCAAAAGCTAAAACAATTCAGTGAGAATTCAGCAAACTATTCTTAGTACAAAGCCCAGCATTGCAGCACCACTGCAGGGTACAGGACAAGACGCGAGTATCTTGGTGTCCATGAACACAGAATTACAGGAAAGTTTCAAGACAAGTGGATGCAAGAGAGACAGACTTTTATTACCTTTTCTGCATGAGGATCTGATAGAGATAGGGAAGAGACTTATCAGCCTGCAGGGATCCCCGTCTATAGATACGTCACGTATTTATTTTCTTCATTGTGCTTCATGGGTCACCAAACCCCTTATCTAAAAGGAGACATCACATGGCACAACAGAATCATGAGCTTCTTGGAGGAACAGGGGAAAGAAGAGGACAGTAGGACACAAAGGACAAAAGGATTAGGCCCTTATCACCTTCCATGAGTCTCAGTGAAGATGTGGCAGTAACAGAGGACTCATGCTTGGCTGAGCTCTCTGGAAATTCCAGGAGTTGCACTTGATGATCCTTGTGGGTCCCTTTAAAACACAGGATATATTATTCTATTCTATTCTATTCTATTTTATTCTAACCTAACCTAACCTAACCTAACCTAACCTCACCTAACCTAACCTAACCTAACCTTGCATGGCACCTTGCATTACAGTGCTGACAAATGCCCTTCAGGTGTCAGAGTCCTGAGCCCTGTCCTGGGCAGGGGAACTGTGGGCACACTGTAGTTATCAAGAGACCACACTCATATTTTCACATTGGTTGACGAGTACAACAGATCTAGGCCTTGTATGGGTGATCTAAAGCCTGATACCTCTGGTGCCCCTAATGTTTTCCAGTCTGTATTTTCATGGATCTATTTGGTGTAAAGGCTTTTATTCAGAAATAAACTGCTTGTTAGAGCACATGCTAGCTGATCTGCATATTTATGCCTTTTCCTTTGTGTTCAAACACTGAGATGAGCTTCCTCCATATTCAGTTTTAGCAACTTTCTTTTATTAGCAAAACCTAATTTTCCTTGATTAGGGAACATAGGCTGAAGACCCTGTGACAGCCTGAGCAACAAACCAAGCTAAGTACTCAGCTGTTCTTTCAGGCTGCTGAATGGGAAATGTAATGAAACTGCATCGAGTGGATGTGATACCATAATGTTCTCCAGTGCTACAAAAGGTCTTCACTGAATCACAGAAACATAAGAAACCATTCTGGAACACCCAGCCTGCTGCTCAGAGCTGTAGTATCACTACTGCTGCATCCCATCATGATGGACTTGTCTGACTAAGTCCTGGAAGCCTCCAAGGCTGGAGAAACCTTCACCACTCTAGATGTCAGTTCCAGCTGCTGTGCTGCCTGTTGGCGAAAGCTTTTCCTAACGTCCAGCCAGAACCCTCCGAGATATGATTTAGAGCTACTGACCATTACTGTTGGTTTAATCGAGCTGTAATAAATCTTGGTTATTAGGGACTGGAAGGAGGGTAGCAAAGAGGATCAGGACAGAAAGGAGATAAAACAAGATCAAGACAATGTTGGAAAACAGCCTGTTAGCGCAGCATAAAGATGGAGTAGCCTTCTTTGCTCTTTTCTTGCACAAAGGCACAAGGTGATAGAGTTGAAGGAACAGAGGCACTGAAGACCTTCTTTGTAGTAAGCACCACATAAATGCAATGCCTTCCTTTGAGCTGCTGAGCTCATTAGCCAGCAGTCTTTCTGTGCTAAGCAGCTGTGTTTGAGCTAGTGCCGAAATGAAAAGCATGAAATCCACTGTCTTCTGTGGTATGAGGCAGGTTTTCAGCAGGCAGAGTCTGTTGGCTCTTGCACTGCTGGTGGCTTGAGCTGAACTGACAGTAGGCAGCTGAGCAGTCAAATTGAGTTCAGCCTCCCATACATCCCCACTTCCATCCTGGTTTCTATACAGATGAAGGACCCACTGCAACTGAGTCTGTGCATGACAAATGTCTTGTACTCCTGGCAGACACATAGCAAAACTTTGTTTTTCTTTTGTGTTTGCTTCCCCCCCACTATGACCTCATTGATCATCATATCTCTCTCATTCACTGCTTTTACTTCACAGAGGTTACATCTTCAGAGTACCACAGCAGACAGTTCAAATGGGCTGCAGATATAAAAATTCATTAGTGTATTAAATGCCAGCTGGAAATACCTGATGAAACCCTTCAATATTTGCATGTTCTTAAAAACTAATTTTATTTGTTCTAGGCTTTGATGAGAAAAGCAGCCTTTTGCTGCCTAAATTTTGGAACAGTATTAATGTTGAATAAGTTAGGTCACTGAGATAGGAATTTTGATATATGTTTCTCAACACTACTACTGGACACTAAAACCAGAAGAACAACTTAATTGGAATTAAGTAATGCATATAGTTGTATCTAAGAATCAACCTTTTTTTTTTTTTTTTTTTTAGATACCCCAAACCATGGCTTTGCCTAACTTTTATCCAATATGGAGAAAAAATATCCATATTTTCTCAAATCACTACTATGGCTTTGAGAAACCACAAGTCTCATTTTGGAAGCTCCATGACTATTCCCAGAAGATTAATTGCTTTCCCAGACAGCAACCTTCCTACAGATTTTTCTTTTCAGGAGTTCATATTGGACTTAATAGCATCCGTTTTGTGCGCAAACATTGAGGGTTGTGGAGCAATGGAAATGCCTGCATGGCAGGTAGAATGCAAGATGCAAAATGTAACTCTGCTTGTCAGTTACTCATGCCAGGAAAGTAAAAAGGACACAAAGCCACCCTGAAAAGAGTGAAGTCACTGGTAATAGAGATTTTTTCATTGTCCCACAACATTAGGCCCTAGTCAAAAGTGGGAGCAGACCAAGCCTGCTACTTGTCTCATGGAGTATTACTTTAGAGCAGAAAACCAGTGGGAAAACATGAATTTTGACAACCCTGTTGCAGTGGAAGGTCAATAGTCTGAAGGTGTGCTGACATCTAGGCAGTTAAATGGGCTAACAACACTTTCCAGTACACTGAGGCAGAAAAAGCAAAAGTCTGAAAATTCAGATAATAAGACAAAAGCAGAAATATTTCCCTGTAGTCAACTGTGTCTGTGATCTTTGATGTACTGACAACATTAGGCCAGCATTTACATTTCTACCCAGAGACAGTCTCCTCTGTTAGGCTGAATTTTCTGAGAGTCGCTTCAGTCCAAGAATTACTTTGAAAGAATGTCTTACTTAAAACTGTAAACACAAGCTTTTCCTTCCCAGTAAAGCTTAAAGCCAAACTCAGGATGGCAATAGAACTTGTAAGTATCACAGCCACCACTGCAAAATACATGTACATTGTTCGTGGTGTTGCAACTCTGCAGTGCTGTAATTACATTGCACTTAGATGAAGGACTTAGCTGTCTGTACTTGTTTTATGTGAGTCCTGCTGGTGTCACCTGTGGGGTGGCTGAGGGCAGCCCCTGGGCTGTGGCAGCCGCTGCAGTTGGCCGTGGCCGTGTCCTGTCCGTGCACATGTGCGTGCCTGGCTCTGGCTCACACAGCCACCCTCAGCACGGACTGCCCCTGCACCCTGGGCAGCAGCACCGGGAAAAGCAGCCCTCGACAGACACCCTGCAGCCTGGGCTCCAGCAGCCGAGCACCACGAGTCCCTGGGGCTGCACCCTGCTCGTTCCCAACTATCCCTACACACGGCACTTGGAGAGTGACTTGGCCAAAACAGAGCTCTGGAATCAGTGTTTTCCCACTGAAAAAAAGAACTTGTATAATTTTACTGTTCTTTCCTTTTACTTTCTGTCCATCTTCTATGATATATTTTTACCCTTTGTTTCCTTGCTGCTGATCAGCTGTTGGCCAGAGCTATCATGGGCTTTCTTGGAGGAGCATCTTGTTTGTTAAAATCATACAAATTGTACAGATCAGCAGACGTTATCTCAGTTCTCTTTTTCTTGCAGTTTTTACAGGACTCTATTCTACTTTTTGCCATGTCAAAAGCAATGAAAAAGATCTGAAAAATTCCTTTCACAAGGGCAAAAAAATAACAGATTTCCAGAAAGACATAAGGTGAGAAGTGCCCACTGAAGGCCTCTAGCCCAATGTCCTGCTGACAACAGGGCTCACTCTAGTTAGGTGAGGTTCCCTAAGGCCTTGTCCCGGTGAGTTCTGAACACAATCATAGAATCAGAGGATGGTTTGGGTTGGAAGGGAGGTTTAAAGATCATACAGTTCCAACGCCCTGCCATGAGCAGGGACAGCTTCCACTAGACCAGGGTGCTCAAAGCCCTGTCCAACGTGGGCTTGAACATTTTTAGGGATGGGACATCCACAACTTCTCTGGGCAACACGTTCCAGTGCTTCACCACCCCCATTGTAAAAGGTATATCCCATCTAAAAGTATTCTCTTTCTGTATAAAACCTCTGTCCCTTGTCCTGACACTGTAGGCCATGGTAAAAATGTCTCTTTCTATCTTTCTTATAAACCCTTTTAATATATTGAAAGGTCCCAATAAAGATCTCTCCAGAGCCTTTCCTTCTCCAGGCAGAGCAACCACAAGTCCCTCAGATTTTCTTCACAGTAGAAGTGTTCCAGACCTCTGACCATTTTTGTGGCCCTCCTCTGGACTCGTTGCAACAGGTCCACATTTTTCCTGTGCTGGACTCCAGAGCTGGACACAGCACTCCCTGTGGAGTCTCATGAGAGCCGAGTAGAGGGGCAGAAGCATCTCCATGACCTACTGGCCACATTGCTTTGGATGCAGCCCAGGATTCAGTTGGCTTTCTGGGCTGCAAGTGCTCATTGTCAACTCATGACCAGCTTTTCATCCACCAGTATTCCCAATTCCTTCTCAGCCATGCCACTCTCAGGTTCCTCAGTTTGTCTTTACCCTGATCTTTTCTGATGATGGGAGGGACTTCATTCCCCTAGCACCTGTCTTGAGTTTCAGGGGTTTCAAAGATGTGGGAAGAGGGAACTGAGGCAAAAAAAAAAATTTTGAGTACCTCAGTCTTCTCCATATCAGTTGTCACCATTTCTCCTGTCTTATTTATTGGGGGGGTGGGATACAACATTTTATTTAATCTTCCTTTTCTGGTCAATGTATGTATAAAAGCTCTTCTTATTATTCTTTCTAAGTTCCAGCTGTGCCTTGACTTTCCTGATCCCATCCCTTTGTGTTTAGAGCACAGTTACATCAATTAGGAACATGAAAACACTCAAGGGACTCCTGTCTCCCTGAGTTGCTGAGGGAGATACCTTTCCTACGCTTTGTACCTCGCTTTGGAGGAGTCAAAAACCTACATCTGCCTAGCCTTCAGTAGTGTAGGGAACTCCTTAACTGAAGTAATGGATTACTGTGATGTGGACAAACCTCACACAAAGTCAGTGTTTACACACGTGCTTCCACCAACTGTGCTCACCATAATCTCAATTAATGCATGTCACTCAACAGTGTCACCCCTCTGGTGTTTGCACAAGTCTTCATCCATCTTCATAACTGTCCTGACACAAGCTGTGGTTTGGGAGGTTTGGGCACGGCATTAAGAGGAACTTTTTCACTAGGGGTCAGTGCAGCACCGGACCAGGTGTGAGATAGAGACTTCTTCATCAATATTTTCAGGACTTGGCCAGATGAAGTCACGGTGACCTGATGTGGTGTTGAAGACAATCCCACTTGAAGCAGAATTTCTGAACAATGCACCACTGAGTCGATGACACGGATATCCATGAACAACTGATAAATAACAAATGAGCACTTACTTGTGCTTACAGCTCTGGCTTCTCACACAGAGGGTGTCTTAATGTGCTTCCCTTCCCAGCTTGACTGGGAGCTATTTCCATCACCAATCCTTTATATTCCTGTCATATTCATTCACTGTCAGGTGAGAGCCTTATCCAATGGTAGATTGAAGTTCAGACCATGTCATCTTTGCTTAGTGTCAGTCCTTGACATCTTGTTAATTGTAATGACAGTGCAATAGAGAGTTCTGATGGAATTCCAGGAAAGTCTAGCAGTTCTCTTCAAATACTGCAAGGATGGATTTTTAAAAAATCCAACTGATAAAGACCCTACCATCCCCTCTCCTCCCCATTCTTTTTAGGCTGTCCAGGAACACAGTAAGAAAAAAACAAACAAAAACCACAAAAAAACATGATGTTAGTGATTGCTATCATTTATTTTTCTAGAAAGCAAATATTCAGGCTATAGTGACCACAATCATCTGATAATGGCCACTGTAGTCTGCAAGTAACAGTCCAGCTAAGGATTAATGATGTCACATATAACTATATTCTTGAAGTGTTTGGTTTACATTTTAACTTCTCTTGCAAGAACTGTGAGTAAAAGTAGTTTCTTGCTGTCTTTCCCCTTTCTCTAAAACCCTCTTGCCGCTGGCACTGCTGCCCCAGGGCCAAAGGCACAAGGCTGTTGCACATGATGGCAACCAGTTCCTCAGGGCACACTGGTCCCAGCTTTGTTGCCCACCTCTTTCCAATCAGAGCCACTATAGCAGAGTGTCCCATTCCCTCCCCCATGCCCAAATTGAAGCCCAGTTTTGTTACTAGCAGCAAACCCCTTCAACAATCCAGAGGAAGCCCATTTAGGGTCAGCTCACTACAGCTTCACACTGTCCCTCTCCAGAGGATGGCAGCAGAGCTCAAGCAACCCCGAAGGACATTTTTCCCCAGCCTGGCTCATAGAATCACAGAATGGTTTGGGTTGGAAGAGACCTGAAAGAATGTCTCGTTCCAATCCCCAAAGTTCAGACCCTGCTGAGCTCCCTGCTATTTCCAGGGTTGACCTAAGCAAGTTTTCCAAGGGATCCAGACATGACAGTAGTACTGACAAGTACAGAAAACCTGGATGGCAGTCCCAGGTAACATCAGGAGAAATTAAAGTGAGCAGCACAAGAGGAGCAGAACCATCTGTAGCCACATGGCTGTCCCGGCAGATGTCCAGGCTAGGGGGGGTCCCACCTGGGTCCTATCTGGTGTCCCCAGCCCTGCAACTCCCCAGGCTGTGCAACGAGAGCTGCTTTCCCACTTTTCTCAGAAAAAAAGTGGGATTTCAGGGGTTTGGAAAGCCTGACCTGCCACACCACAGGATTGCCTGCTGAAAATAAAATGTATTTATTTTGGCAAGCAATGGAAAGTCTGTTATGGATGATTAGACCAGCATGAAACAGGGGCTGGGCAAATTTGTAAGATACAGAACTTTTAGTGTTAAATAAAGGTGAACGTGCCTTGTGATAGTTGTATATTGTTTTCCTTAAAGTTACTCTTTCATGGTAAGCTATTTCCAGGGTGAAATGAAAATGCTATATTTATAAATAAATATGTCTATCAACAAAAAATGTGTCTACAACAGGGTTGCAGCATTGGTGGATAGGGGAGGAGTGTTTGACATTATCTACTTTGCTTGTGCAAAGCGTTTGAAGCTGTACAGGATGACATCCTTATCTCTAAAGCGGAGAGACATGCATTTAGTGGATGGACTGCTCCGTGGATAGGGATCTGACTGGAAGATCACATTCACAGAGCTGTGGTCAATGACTCAACATCCAAATAGAGACCAGTGATGAGCAGCTTTCTTCAGGGGTTGGTATTGGGACTGGTACAGTTTGACATCTTTGTTGGCAGCATGGACAGTGGGATTGGCTGCACCCTCAGTGAGTTTGCTGGTAATGCCAAGATCTGTAGTGCTGTCAAGATGCTGGAGGGAAGGGATGCCATCCAGAGGGGACTTGGCTGAAGTGGTGAGCCTGTGTGAACCTCATTAAGTTCAGCAAGGCCAGGTGCAACATCCAGCAGGCGAGTTGGGGCAATCCCAAGCACAAACACAGGCTGGGAAAAAAATGGACTGAGAGCAGCCCTGCAGGGAAGGACTTGGGGGTGTTGGCTGCCAAGAAGCTCAGTGTGAGCTGGCATTGAGCACTCACAGCCCAGAAAGCCAAATGTGTCCTGGGCTGCACCAAAAGCAGCGTGGCCAGCAGGGCAAGGGAGGAGATTCTGCCCCTCTATTCCACTCTGGTGAAACCCCACCTGGCTCAGCATCCAGCTCTGGACGCCCAAAATAAGAAGAACATGGATCTGTGAGTCCATTTGGTGTGTCATGGGCATTTCCAAGGGAAGATGTGCTGTCATTGGGAAGGAAGGAGGGGATGGAGGAAGAAAAGGTGTTTTTAAGAGCTTATTTTGCTTCTCATTATCCTTCTCTGACTCTGTTAGTAATAAACTCACTTTGTACCTCTAAGTTGAGCCTGTTTTGCCCTTGGAGTGTTTCCTCCCAGTCCCTATCTCAGCTCATGAACCCTTCATTAAATTTTTCTCTCCTCTGCCCAGCTGTAGCAGGAAAGGTTGAGTGAGCGACTTTTGTGGGTGCCTGGCGTTTGGTCAGTGTGAAACCACGACATCCCCACAGGTCCCATTGCTCTGGGACGGTGTCTCACAGCACCAGGTCTCATTTGAGTGCACTTGCCCCTGGGGCATAGAGATCATAAACAGGCCAGGGGCCTCATCCACGATGAGTCTCTGCTGAGCTCTGGGGACGATGGTGTTTACTTGTGTGAACTGCACTCTGCTAATCCATAGGACTGTGTGAGCAGGAGTAGGGCTTTGGGACTGCACAAATGACAAAGGCAAGTTTGCTCCAAGGAGGGGAATGCCTTACAGGAATAATCTGCTGTAACTGTGCACATTTGCACGCTTACTTAAGTCGCTTACTTTCCTGACGACCTCTACAGATCTCTGAAGGAAAGTTTCTCATTACTGCTTTTGTCAGCAATATGCTTTGCACTTTTTGAGATTTGATTTACCAGGATAGAGAGTCTCATTTAAGCTTTGCCATAGTATTGCTCTGTTGAATCCAAAGGTCAAATAAGGCACTGCCAAGAAAACAGCAGCATAAGGGGGAGGAATATTCTGACAGAGAAGACCAAGAAGAAATTAAGGGAAACATCAATAACTGAATTGAAAGTGAGGCAGCTGTTTAAAAAAATCAGGCAAGTTTTACAATTGGGATCAAGCATTCAGCCAACTCAAGTTTATGAAAAGTCTGTTTGATAATGTAATTTGAGCAGTAGAAGGCTATATCATCAGTATGATCAGTGTCTTGAGATACAATCAAACATGTAAAATTTAGGTACAGTCTGCAGGTGAGAGTTTTGGCCAGGATCACAGCAACAATCAACATGGTCACCAAGACTTTAACACTGGCTGAGTCAAGCCTGAACCCACTGTTACTGAACAATGAAACTGGAAGGAGATAAAATCTTACAGGAGACATCCATGAAAAAGGTCTAAAAGTGACTGCACAACACATTTTCTGAGCACACAGAGACATCTCATCATAAAAGGGCAATATTTATCTACACTAAATAGTCCATGAAACAGAGGCACTGTTGCTTGCAAGAGCTTTTTTAATGGCATCAGCACAAAATGGATTACAGACAATGGCAGAAGCCATGGTAGCACAAGGGCATTTTAAAAAAATCACACAGAAAGTTATAAAGCAGAGTCAGAGATCTAGGTCTCAAATTTCTTGCTGGGGCTGCATCTTTCCTCAGCTTTGGAGGATTTGCATTCTAATAACGGCCAGGGCGAAGAGGACGCAGGAAGGAAAGCTTGTCATTGAGGTTGATTGCCTTGTAATTTGGAAGGTTTTCACGGTCTCGAGCAAGGTATTGAATTCCACTTCCATCACTGTTTTCACACAGCAGCCAAACACCTCTCTGGACTTTGTGAGAAGACATGATGTCATTGTCGTGTCCCGCAGCCAGGTTGGTTGCTTCTTTTACTACCCTGCTCTTCCCTTGATACTGGGCATGCTCATAGAGAGTGATCTGGGGATCACTCAGATCTTCCGTGATCTTCTGCAGAGAACTGATCTTATTATTCAGCCTTGAACCAAAAAAGCTATGTTCTCCCTCCTCAAGTACCATAAATTTACCTCCATAGTTTGAATGCTCATAAACCACCCAAGGCTGCCCAATTACTTTTGCCGAGGAGGCAAGATCATTCCAATCTTCATCTCTTAGATTGGCAATGTCAGAGGTGAATTCTTTGGACAAACCCTGGAAGTTGACATGCTCATAAAGAATGATTTTCCCCATCTCAGTAGGACTTCTAGAGTTTGAATTTCTTCCTCTAGGAGCTGGATGACAGCCTGCATGAAAAGAGGACAGAAAACAAGCAATGCTTGTAAGAAGCCTTTTGGACCTAAAAACAAAATGATGGATGCCCAGGAGGAAAAAGGGGGGAAAAAGGAAAAACAAAACATTTTGAACAAAGAATAAATGTAGAAGCAGCTGAAAAAGAGTGAGGTCATGATATATGTGTGTTGGTTTAGGGATATGCCCAAGATTAAGTTGTAAAATACTCCCATGTTCACCCCTCACAATTGTGTGTCACCAGCCCTCTCCACCCTCTCCCTTGGCAAGGTTGGTTTCTCCTGCAGCAGCCATCTCCTCATCCCCTGAAAGACGGCTTCAGTCTCTGCACATGCACACAGCAGAGCCTCCCGTCCGTGCTGCACCTCTCTTCCCATCACTAAAGCCTCCTTCCCTTCCTTCCCCTGCATTCCACAGCAGCTGCCCAAGACACCCATTCCAGTTCTCCTGTACAAAGTGTGCCTCTCACCTTGATGTCAGCTGTAGGGCTGGGGAGAGCTGAGGGTGATTCCTCCAGTGCAGGGCTGCTCTTTGTGCAGTGTCTCACCTGCCTCCATTTATAGCTTGCACAGAAGTCTTGTGAAACACCCCAGTCAACGGAACCGAAAGGATCTGATATTACCCCCAGGCAGGGGTCAAAACTCACTAAACATTTCATTTTACTTTATATGGTCCTATAACCAGACATCTTCTTCCTCTTGTTCAAAAGTCCATGGAAGTGTGAGTGACTTGATGAAATGGGGGAAGTTCAGTTCTTGTTTGTCCTTCTCCTCCAGAAGAAAATGGAATCAGAGTAATAAAAGTGTATCAAAGTACTTTGTGACACATGTGCTGTAGAATGTTTCTGCCTGTTGTAGTTTACATTTTTGCTTTGCTGGGAAGCACACCTAATAGACAACCTTAGTTTTCCTAAGAGTTTTGATGGAAGATATCCAGGTGACAGAGGTGAGATTTAGGTAACTTTTTTGTTTTTCTTTTCTCTCTTCCCCTTATTATTGATGTTGGAAAAGGCCACCAAGATCATCAAATTCAACCTTCAACCAAACGCCACCGTGCCCATTAAACCATATTGCAAAGGGCCATTTCTACTTTTGTTTTGAACATTTTCAGGGACGGTGACCATACCACTTCCCTGGGCAGCCTGTTCCAATACTTAAACACTCTTTCAGTGAAGAAATGTTTCCTAATATCCAACTTGAACCTTTCTAAGCACAACTGGAGAGCATTTCTCTTTGTCCTTCCCTGCCTGGGAAAAGAGATAAACCCCCACATCGCCACAAGCTCCTTTCAGGTATTGTGGAGAGCAAAAATATCTCCCCTGAGCCTCCTTTTCTCGAAGATAAACCCCCTCATGTCCCTCAGCCGTTCCTCATCAGACTTGTGCTCCAGACCCCTCACCAGCACCGTTGCCTTCTCTGGATTCACTCCAGCACCTCAGTGTCTTTCTTGTGGTGAGGGGCCCAGAACTGGACACAGGATTCCAGGTGTGGCCTCACCAGTGCTGAATACAGGGGGACAATCACTGCCTCAGTCCTGCTGGACGCACTATTCCTGATCCAGGCTGGGTACCATTGGCCTTCTTGGGCTCCTGGGCATGCAGATGGCTCATATTCAGCCATCTGAAGCTCTGGATGCCCCATCCCTTGAAGGGTTTTTTGCGATGCCTTCCACCCCAAACAATTCTTGGATCCTGTACAATGTATAATCATGCATGTATTTATGTACAGTAATAAGTGTATATGGCAGTATAGTAGATCATAATCACAAGCATCAATATTCTTCTCTCAAAACCAGACAGAAAGTTACAGTCTAGAACCCAGACATGGAGTGTAAATAGAGAGCTACTGGCATGGTGTAAAACCAGATACAGAGTCAGAAATTTGAAGCAGAAGCATGGCAAAACAAACATAGATATTTCCAGACACTTCTTTTCAGAAAATACCAAATATTGTAAAAGGTGCTTTATATTGTCTGTTTTTGAATTTAAGCACTTGAAAGTGTTTAGACATGGTGTTTCTTTAACAGACATGTCAAGCAGCAATCTTATTGTGCAAAATATGACTCTAAACATTAGAGGTGCTTAGGCTATGTGGAAGATGACAGCATGTGTTCCATGAACTTTATCAAACAAAGCCCTTTTTGGTTCAAAAAGAGTCATAACGGTGTGCTTTGGCAGCAAAGTTCCAGCTGCAGTAGCCGGCAAGTAGGGCATGGATCCGGGCAGGGACATCCGCCAGGCAGGAGACTCGTGCTGGGATTCAAGGCACCCACGAGTGCCAGAAGGCCAGGGAGACCAGGCTGTGCTGTGTGTGGAGCTGGCTGCAAGCAACAAGCTGCAGCAGCCAGGCAGTAGGAGACACCAAAGTGTCCTTGGGTCAGAGAGCCCAGAGCCAGGGGTGAGACTGGACAGGCTGAGGGCTCTCAGCCCTGTTGGAAGGAGCTGTGAGGTGCTTGTGGCTGTGGAGAGTGAGGGTGTGCAGGTGTTCACGAGTGGCCTTCAGTGTGGCTGCTGTGCAGAGGAGGAAGGAGACTGGGCTGTGTCTCTTCCATCCTGTGGCAGTGCTGCTGGTGTCACCTGTGGCGTGGCTGAGGGCAGCCCCTGGGCTGTGGCAGCCGCTGCAGTTGGCCGTGGCCGTGTCCTGTCCGTGCACATGTGCGTGCCTGGCTCTGGCTCACACAGCCACCCTCAGCACGGACTGCCCCTGCACCCTGGGCAGCAGCACCGGGAAAAGCAGCCCTCGACAGACACCCTGCAGCCTGGGCTCCAGCAGCCGAGCACCACGAGTCCCTGGGGCTGCACCCTGCTCGTTCCCAACTATCCCTACACACGGCACTTGGAGAGTGACTTGGCCAAAACAGAGCTCTGGAATCAGTGTTTTCCCACTGAAAAACCACCCTCGTCTAACTTCATTGTTTTTCCTTTTACTTTCAGTCCTGATCAGCTGCTTGCAGGAACTACCATGAGCTTTCTTGGAAGAGCATCTTGTGTGTTGAAATCCTACAGATCCTCAGATGCTCTCTCAGTTCCCTTTTTCTTGCACTTGTGGTTGGGCATTATGCTATTTCTACTCTCTTGAAAGCAGAACCACATCCTGAAAAATTCCTTTCCAGAAACCCAAATTCACCAAGAAAGCCCCAAACACTAAACTGAGGAGAGACAAATTGCAGGACACATTAATTGCTGAGTGCAAGGACAATGCAAAGGAGCTCCTTAGACTCACTGAGTCAATGTCAGTGCACAGAAATCCCCATCAGGACAGTGTCAGACTGACATGGCTGAATAGAAGGGATGGGCAAAGGACACTGATCATCTTTATATATAGCAAGATCCCTCAGGAACAATATGGCTCAGGAAATACTAGGATTTGCCTGTCTTGTCCTCAAGTCGTGAGATTGAATGATCCTGTGAGCCAGGAGGATTGTAGGATTGCTGGATAATTGGGGTTGGAAGTGACCTTTGGTTGCCCTTGGGCTCAGTCTGCTGCACAGGAATGACTGTGATGTGAATGATGCTTGCTTGTGGCTTTATCCAGTCAGGTCTGGAAAACCCCTGAGCATGGAGACCACAGAATTTCTCTGGGTGGTGTGATTTAAAATTTGCTGACCTCATTGTGAAAATTTTTCTTGGCCTTGGAAGAGACAGGGCGAAGGGTTCTCAGAGGTGCACAGCAAAAGGACATCTGGAAAGAGTCTTAACTGGAATCATGGAAGCTCTGACTGAAAGTAAGGGGGAAAAAAATAACCCTAAGGGTTTTTCAGCACTGGCAGTAGGGCCAGAGGCCCAGAGGAATCTCCATCCTTGGGGCTGTTCAGAAATCTCTAGAAGATGGCCGTGAGTAACCTCATCATGTGTTGAGGTAGCTGTGCTGTGAACAACGCCTTGGACTAGGGAGGTCCCTTCCCGAATAAATCTTTCTTTCAGTAATTCCAATGAAGTTTTAAAAGCCTTTGTCACTTTCTGGCTAATTCCCAACTTTGTTCAATTTCAATGAAAAAGTGTCATCATCAAGTCATAGGTATAACAACTTTGCAATAATGGATATTTATAAATTTCATTTCCCCAGCATCAGACTTCCCTCTGCCTTCCTCCACTGGCTCTCAGCTGCTCTCTTGTTGAATGTAATTCTCTTTATTCAAGGGTCAAAGTCCTTCTCCACCTTAACTTCATCCTCCTATTACTAAAAAACTTTCAAGAATCCTCTGCTAGATTTCAGAACTGACTCTTCCCCATTTGTTTAGATTCTGTCTTTGATTAAAAAAAACCCCAAACCTCTGCAATAACAAATGCAAAATTCCTGAAACATTCCCATCCATATTCCTCCTTGAACATTTTCTTTGCTGTTTTGTAGGATTGCACTCCACTCTGGTGCATGAGTAGCTGTGCCTAGGACCGGCCAAGAAAATTGTTTGGCCTCCTAGAAGCATTTGGGCTGAAAGGAACCTTGGGTGCTCAAGCTGCTGTTCCCAGAAGGATGCAGAATGGGGAGATTGTCCCTTGCTGGTTATGAAGCAGGGGGAGAGAAAGCAGAGTGGAACAGGATGGTTTGTTACTGTGCAGTTCTGCAATATTTCCTGCAAGGGGCTGAGGGAATGGAAAGCGTTGGGACAGAGGCCACGGCTGTGTCAGTGGGTGAGAATAAGAGCAGAGAGGCTGCAGGAAGGCATGGGGAGCTGAATGAGGCAGCAAATCTCACCACAGGTAACACAGCTTCAGCAGTTCTATTCTTTTGCAAGTATCGTAAACCCTTCTGATATCAAAGATTGCCAGGCTTTGATATCCCTGAAGAAAAAGAAATCCCTTTACCTGGGTTTTGCCAAGGTAATCATATTATACTCCTTTTCCCTTTTGTATCTTCCACTTCAAAGGAGAAATAAGCCCAATGCACCAATTTCAGGGCACTTTCTACTACCAAGAAAGGACAAAACAGTAACTGAATGCTTATAAGTTACACCCTAAAAAAAGATATTGCAAGAATCTTCAGGTCGTAGTGTCAGAATCCAGGAAATGTCATCAGCAAGGATGCTCTTGCATCTTCATTTTTTTCCCCTCATTGTATGAGACCACCCCGTAATCTTGAACCCCATACATATATGTGGTGTTCTTTCACTGTTCCTCACCACATTCAGGTGTTATCCACTACATGTTTGATAAGCAGCTAGAAAGGAACTAATCTTTCAGCCTTTAATGCCACCGGTGTAAACCATCCAGTCTTAGCTGTAAAAATGCTAAAACTTTACCAGAGACTTCTGTCTACAGAGCTCTACACAGTAGGACAGAGTAGATTTCCTCCTCAGTCAGCCTTGGAAAACACAAGATTTTGCTGATACTTAAAATATCAGAGTGCTGAAAAGGAGGTACTGTAGATGTGAAAAGAGGAATATGAAACTAAGAGACAGGGACCTGAAACCATGGCAAGGTTCACTGTATTGCTGAATTTGCACATCCTAGAATCACAAAATCACAGAATGATTTGAGCTGGGAGAGATCTGGGCAGGGATGCCTTCCACTAGACCAGGTTGCTCAAAGCCCTGTCCAGCCTGGCCTTGAACACTTTGAGGGATGGGGCATCCACAGCTTCTCTGGGCAATCTCTGCCAGTGCCTCACCACCCTCATCATATAAATATGCTGTCAAACGCATGACTGAAATTTCCCCTCTCTAGGTTTCAAAGGCCCCAGTAAAAAGTCTGCAGAGGTGCATGCAGTGCTCCAGGTGGGATCTCACCATAGTGAATTAGAGGGGGAGAATCCCCTCCCCTGACCTGCTGGCTACACTTCATGCAGCCCATGATACCTTTGGCTTTCCAGGCTGCGAGCTCACATTGCTGGGCCACGTTTGCTTTTTCATCCAGCAGTATCCCCAGTTCCTACTCAGCAGGGCTGCCCTCAGTCCACTCATCTCCAACTGTTCTGATCTGCAAATGAGTAGGTGAAGGCTGTGCTGAAGCTGTGCTGAAGCTGTTCTGGCTGTCTCAAATCATCCCCCTGTCCTCCGTGTGCCTACAAGTACAAATAGAGAAATGGAAAATGCAGGAAGTAGCTTGAGATATTTAATTGTGAGCACACCTCCTTGCTGAATCACCCTAACTGAGCAAGTCGCTGGCTAAGTGAGTTCACCTGTAAAACATCAGAAATCTTTATAGAGCTCTTCTCTCTGGAGGAAATGCCTTCTTTTGGAGCACTACTGCTCTGCTGCTGACACATTCATGTCTGTGCTGCCACGCACACAAGAATGGCCTTGTCAGGATCACTGGGAACCAGTAACAAATGGTGACCCTCAAGGGTCCCTGCTGCCACCAAGAGTGCTCCATGTCTTCATCAGTGGCGCAGGCAGTGGGATCGAGTGCACCCTCAGCGAGTCTGCAGGTGACACCAAGCTGAGGAGTGAGTGTGACACACTGAGGGAAGGGACCATGCAGAGGGACCTCAGCAGCCTCCAGCACTGGCACCATATGGACTCATGAGGTCACAAAGGCCAAGAGCATCTCCTGTCTGACCAAGGCAGCAACCAATGCCAGGAGATTGTGGCAAACAGGAGGTCAGCACAGAGGGAGATAAACACTGCAGTGCAGAGCTGCCATGTGGCAGCTGTCATAATACACAGCTCAGGGCGTGCAGCTGTCATTATACAGTGGTGGAGGAGGGCTGAGACTCTGCCATTCCAGGTGAACTTGCCCATGGCAAAAGAGATCAATGGAATACCTTGTCATTCCTCCTGCCTTCTCAAGATACAACAGGTTTAAAAAACAAGACAGGTTTTTCCATTGGGATCAACCAATCATTCCATTCAAAGTTGTGAGAACTTACTGTTTGATTATGTGATTAAGGGTGTTAGAAGACTGTATCACCAGCAAGATCCAGCACATTGATTGACTGTAGGAGATAAATCAAATGTGGGATAATTGGCAACACTGCATGGGAGAATTTGGCTAGGATCACAGCATTAATCAACAGGATCACCAAGATTTTAACACTGGCTGAGTCAAGCCTGCACCCACTGTTACTGACCAGTGAAACTGGAAGGAGATAAAATTCTGCAGGAGACATTCAGGAAAAATATTTGCAAGTGACTGCATGAACCATTCTCTGGACACACAGAGACATCTCATTGTGAAAGAGCAATATTTATCTATTCTAAAGAGGCATAGCAAAGCCCCACTGCTGATTGCAGAAGATTCTTTATTGGCACCAATGCAAACTGGATTACAGACAATGGCAGAGGCCAGTGTACCACAAGGGCATTGGCAAGCAAATCACAAAGGAAGGGGTGCTGGTTCTGTACTCACATTTTCTGTTGCACTTAGCAACAGAGACAACATGCAATGCTTCTACATTCCATAGCCCAGGACTGCAATGCCAGCTGAGGGTGCAATAGGTTCCACACCCCTGGCATGCCTCTCAGCTTGGACACTCTTTCATATGATCAAGTGTGATAACCTTTTCATTTTATGGGGCAGGAGAAGAGTGCAAGGCAGGATAGATGGGCAGTGCAGCACAGCAGAGAGCTCCCAGGGAAAAAAAGCTACACAAATGGAAGGAGAAATCTAGATCTCAGATTTCTTGCTGGCTCTGCATCTTTCCTCCGCTTTGGAGGATTTGCATTCTAATAAGAACGGCCAGGGTAAAGGGGACGCAGGTAGGAAAGCCTGTCATTGAGGTAGATTGCTCCGTACTGTGGAAGGTGTTCATTTTCTCATGCAATGTATTGAATTCCACTTCCATCACTGTGCTCACACAACAACCAGGCTCCTCTCTGGACCTTGTGGGAAGACATGATGTCATTGTCAAATCCTGCAGCCAGATTGGTTGCTTGTCTTATGACCCTGCTCTTCCCTTGATAGTTGGGATGCTCATAGAGAGTGATCTGGGGATTGTGCAAATCTTCCGTGATCATCTGCAGAGAATTGATTGTGTCATTCATCCTTCTCCCAACAAAGTCATGTTTTCCCTCCTCAAGTACCAGTAACCTGCCTGTATAGTTTATGTGCTCGTAAGCCACCCAAGGCTGGCCAATTACTTTCACTGAGGAGATAATATCATTAAAATCCAAATGTCCCAGATTGGAAATGTCAGAAGTGATTTCCCTGGACACACCCCTGAAGTGGGCATGCTCATAAATGATGATTTTTCCCATCTCAGTGGGACTTCTGGAGATGCAAGTTCTTGCTGCAGGTCTTGGATGACAGCCTGCACAAAAGGAAGACAGAAAACAATCAAAGCCTATAAGAAGACTTTACAGAAAATGATGGAAAGCATGGGGAAGTAAAGAAAAAGTAAAACATTTTTCGCAATGAAGAAATGCAACACCAGCTTGAAAAGAGAGAAGGCTTTAAACAGAAATTTGTATTTAGAGGGAAAAAGTAAAATGATGTGTGTGCCCACAACTCTCCAGTTTTAATTAGTTGTGTGTACTGGTTTAGGGATATGCCCAGGATTAAATTGTAAAATAGTCTCATGTTCACCCCTCACAATTGTGTGTCACCAGCCCTCTCCACCCTCTCCCTTGGCAAGGTTGGTTTCTCCTGCAGCAGCCATCTCCTCATCCCCTGAAAGATGGCTTCAGTCTCTGCTCATGCACACAGCAGAGCCTCCCATCCGTGCTGCACCTCTCATCCCATCACTAAAGCCTCCTTCCCTTCCTTCCCCTGCATTCCACAGCAGCTGCCCAAGACACCCATTCCAGTTCTCCTGTACAAAGTGTGCCTCTCACCTTGATGTCAGCTGCAGGGCTGGGGAGAGCTGAGGGTGATTCCTCCAGTGCAGGGCTGCTCTTTGTGAAGGGCATCTTACCAGCCTCCATTTATACTTGCTCAGCAGTCTTGTGAAACTCCCCAGTCAACAGAACTGGGAAGTGGCACCATGCTCAGGGATCCAGACTCATTAACTATCCTGTCCTTATTTAGATGTTCCTATAATCAGACATCTCATTGCTCTCATTCAAAAGTCCATGGAAGTGTGAGTGACTTGATGAAATGGGGGGCCAATGTGCCACATGCAATCATATATGTCTTTCTGTATGGTAATAGGTGCACGTGGTACTGTAGTAGGTGATAATCCCAAGCATCAATATTCTTCTCTCAAAGCCAGACAGAAGATCACTCCATTTCCAGCAGAAATGGAGTGTAAATAGAGAGCTACTGGCATGGTGTAAAACCAGATACAAAGTCAGAATTCTAAAGCAGAAGCATGGCAAAACAAACATAGATATTTCCAGACATTTCTTTTCTGGAAATACCAAATATTGTAAAGGGTGCTTTTTCTGTCTGTTTTGAATTTAAACACTTGAAAGTGTTTAGACATGGTGTTTCTTTCACAGACATGTCAAGCAGCAATCTTACTGTGCTAAATATGACTCTCAACATTTTGCCAATCCAGGCTGAAGTAAATGCTTCAGATAATATTTCTTTTTAATGTTTTTCCTCTATCAACTGTTTCTGTTTCTGTCTATGGACCACCAATATTGTTTCTCCTCATTTCCCCTTCCTCCTTTATTTTCTTCTCTACATGGGTACAAATTACATCCTACATCCAATTATTGGTTCTCCCAAATGCCAGACTGTGCTCTCAACAACTACTGGAACTTTGCTTTGCAGAAAACAGCATTCCATAAATTTCATAATCCTCTTCTGCAGGGAATTCCATAGTGTGTGTCCTCAGAACTCAGCTCATCCTCTCTTTGGTCACTGCCTTTCAAGGGGCTTTGACTACACTCATTCTGCTCTGGTCCACCTCACCAATCGCCAAGCACAAGAAAGATCATCCAATGAGTTATTAAATTGAATTGAACTAACAATGAATTGTAGAACTAGCTGTATTTCTGCATTTTTTCCTAAAAATACTAAGTAATTGCCTCTGGTCACTTATCAGCAGGAGCTTAAGTTGCAGCATCATGCCACTGGAGGTTGTTCTTCCTCTCTGCTGGTTTTGAAATCAACTAACAGGCATTCTGGCCAAGATTACAAAGTCATCACTAGAACACTTCCCAGAGTCAACTCTAAGCCCTTGTTCCTTTTTCAATTGTTTAAAATATTTCTGGTTTATATTTTCACAAAATGTTTTATGTTGTCACTTAAAATGTTCATGAAAATCTACATTCACATAAAATGAATTTTCAGCACAAAAGGAACACAAAATGAAGATGGGTTGTTCATTTGTTTGAGTGGTTTTTAATTCTTGCTTGCCTTTTCTGTTGTAAGACGCAATGATGTCCACTCAGAGGAAACTGTCTGCAGGAGCCCAACCACTAACAGAAATGGCAGGTAGGGAAAAGTTAGAGAGAACTCTGAGACCTGGGTCACTGGGTGGTCATCATGAGTCTAACACTGTCTTCCCCAAGCTTTGAGCACTGCGTGGCACAGAGCAGGGTGCGGTGCTTTGGCAGGGAAGCCATGGCCAGACTTGCATGAGCACCTGAGCTACAACAGAGGCAGTGACACGTGACAGAGAGGCTGCTGCAGGGCATGGGGTCTGCAAGAGCAGATTGAAGAGGCATGGATCCTGCACAGGCCTGAACTAAGATGGATTGTTCTGTTGAACCCTGCTGTCTCTCCTCCTTTCATCACCAGCAATGCAGGTGTCTCCTTCTATCCTGCTAAGACCCATCTTGCTCCACAGGCTTCCAGCACTTGTGAATTTTAAAGTGTGGGAAGGCAAGCTGGTAAGGGAATGTGGAAGATGACAGCATTTGTTCCATGAACTTTATCAAACAAAGCCCTTTTTGGTTCAAAAAGAGTCATAACAGTGTGCTTTGGCAGCAAAGTTCCACCTGCAGTAGCCAGCAAGTAGGGCATGGATCTGGGCAGGGACATCCACCAGGCAGGAGACTCGTGCTGGGATTCAAGGCACCCACGAGTGCCAGAAGGCCAGGGAGAGCAGGCTGTGCTGTGTATGGGGCTGGCTGCAAGCAACAAGCTGCAGCAGCCAGGCAGTAGGAGACACCAAAGTGTCCTTGGGTCAGAGAGCCCAGAGCCAGGGGTGAGACTGGACAGGCTGAGGGCTCTCAGCCCTGTTGGAAGGAGCTGTGAGGTGCTTGTGGCTGTGGAGAGTGAGGGTGTGCAGGTGTTCACGAGTGGCCTTCAGTGTGGCTGCTGTGCAGAGGAGGAAGGAGACTGGGCTGTGTCTCTTCCATCCTGTGGCAGTGCTGCTGGTGTCACCTGTGGCGTGGCTGAGGGCAGCCCCTGGGCTGTGGCAGCCGCTGCAGGTGGCCGTGGCCGTGTCCTGTCCGTGCACATGTGCGTGCCTGGCTCTGGCTCACACAGCCACCCTCAGCACGGACTGCCCCTGCACCCTGGGCAGCAGCACCGGGAAAAGCAGCCCTCGACAGACACCCTGCAGCCTGGGCTCCAGCAGCCGAGCACCACGAGTCCCTGGGGCTGCACCCTGCTCGTTCCCAACTATCCTTACACACGGCACTTGGTGAGTGACTTGGCCAAAACAGAGCTCTGGAATCAGTGTTTTCCCACTGAAAAACCACCCTCGTCTAACTTCATTGTTTTTCCTTTTACTTTCAGTCCTGATCAGCTGCTTGCAGGAACTACCATGAGCTTTCTTGGAAGAGCATCTTGTGTGTTGAAATCCTACAGATCCTCAGATGCTCTCTCAGTTCCCTTTTTCTTGCACTTGTGGTTGGGCATTATGCTATTTCTACTCTCTTGAAAGCAGAACCACATCCTGAAAAATTCCTTTCCAGAAACCCAAATTCACCAAGAAAGCCCCAAACACTAAACTGAGGAGAGACAAATTGCAGGATACATTAATTGCTGAGTGCAAGGACAATGCAAAGGAGCTCCTTAGACTCACTGAGTCAATGTCAGTGCACAGAAATCCCCATCAGGACAGTGTCAGACTGACATGGCTGAATGGAAGGGATGGACAAAGGACACTGATCATCCTTATATATAGCAAGATCCCTCAGGAACAATATGGCTCAGGAAATACTAGGATTTGCCTGTCTTGTCCTCAAGTCATGAGCTTGAATGATCCTGTTAGCCAGGAGGATTGTAGGATTGCTGGACAATTGAGGTTGGAAGTGACCTTTGGTTGCCATTGAGTCCAGTCTTCTGCTTAATACAGGGACGACTGTGATGTGAATTATGCTTGCTTGTGGCTTTATCCAGTCAGGTCTTGAAAACCTCTGGGTATGGAGACTACCCAACATCTCTGGGTGGTGTGATTTAAAATTTGCTGACCTTATTGTGAAAATGTTTCTCACTCTTTCAGGTGGAAGTTCTCTTGGTTTGGTTTATGTCTCTCATGTTTTTTCCTTACACGATATGCACTCCGAAAAATCTGGCTTCATCTTCTCAGTAACTTGTTTCTAAGTATTGGAAAGCTACTATTAGGTCCTGCCAAAACATTTTCTCCAGGCTGAACAAGTCCAATTCCCTAGCTTCTCCTCCCAGGGCAAGTGCTGCAGTCCCTGACCTTCTCCGTGGCCCTCCATTGAACTCTCTCAGTTTACCAACATCTTTCTCTGCTACATGACCTGAAACTGGATGCAGTGTTTTAAATCTGCCAAAGAAGCAATGAGCCCCTTAATCTGCTGACTTCGGCTCCTGTTAGCAGAGCCCAGGATGCTGTTGGTCATTTTTGCTGCCAGGGCCGACTTGGTTCATATTCAGCTTGGTGCCTACAAAGACCACCAGGTCTTTTTCAGCAGAGCATCTCCCCAGACTGTCAGTCCCAGCATGTGTCATTGCAAGATCCTGCTGATTTATGGAGCAACAAGCATGAAGATCCAGGTGGGAATGCAGTAGCCTGGTGGAAGAGCACTTCTTTTTAGTCTTCCAAACCTGTCACTCATCCATAGTTATTTAGGGTCATTAGGGAGTTTCTCAGCTGACAGAATTATCAGTAATAAGACCCCAAGAGAAAGATACTTCATCCATGAAATTCAGAAAGAGACTTTTTTCCAGATATCTTCTCTCAACACCTTCTTCTAGGATAAATGTTCCTTCTCTTACACAGTATTTGTACAGAACTTTCAAAGATTTTGACCCTAACACTAATGAAAAATAAGACTTATTAAGACTAGCATTTGAAAAATCCAATTGTTGAAAAGTGACAGCACTGTACAGATGAAATCCTGTGTGACTTGGGTCTACACCTAAATGGAGTTAAGAGGCCTGTCATAAGATTTAGGTGCACTCTGTTGCCTCAGTCCAGCCAACAGTATCAGTGGCCCACGCAAAGGCTACTCTCTGCGTACACTGTTGTGTTCATCTGACCTGGGGCCAGCATGAGCTGCTGCATCTGTAGGGCACAGAGAGACAGATGAGCTTGGGTCCTGGTGTTGTGTGCATGTGTCAGTAGGGAACAGTTGGTGTGCTTGGAATGGCTGATTTGCAGCAGGATTAATTAACTCAGGTGCAGCCTCACACTGGCACATTACATCAGTTTATGCTCCAGAGCAGTTTTCTATGCCATACTGCACTGCCATGTGGAAGCAAGCCTATTGGCACTGCTGAGGCCAGATCCCCAAATTGTATGGGCTCACTGGGCTGCAGGGCTCCCTTGGGTGAGTCATGAGAGTGCCTCCGCTGGTGTCTTAGCAGAGTAAATCTTCAAAGCGTCTGGCCTGTAAAGCCTGTAAAGCAACCTGCAGATAACCTGTCCTCAGAAAGGAGGTAAGAAGAATTACTATTTCACAGGCAGAACCAACAGCAGAACAAGATGGGGCTGGTTTAACTCACTGCCAAATGTACAAATTAGGCTCAAGGTCAGATCTTGTCTGCCAGGCAACCAGATGACGAGCAGGCATACCTGCTTCCTGTATTCCGGAATATATGTGCAGGATGCTAACAGCTGACTGCTAAAAGGCAAGATGTATCAAAGCACTGCTCCCTTGTCACCGAGCTGGTTTTAATGCCAAGGTTCCACCTGCAGGCTTAATGAAGTCTTCACACACCATTTAATGACTGAAGCATGGGCAGAACGCAGCACTGGAATGCCTGGTCACCTGTTATTGCTCCCTATAATTTTAAAATTGAATTTCAATATTTAGATTAATTCCTTCCTGTTAAGCTGAAAAATTCTTTTGCGAAGTATTTGTACTATTTTGTTTTGACTCATTTGCTGAACAAATTGTATTTTCAGAAAGCCTCTTCTGAAGTTCTTTGAAATAGTTTTTCTGAAACTGGTTCCTCAGACAATATTGGTTCCCAGCTCAACAGGTGAATTGATGCATGATAACTGAACCCCCACTACATTTTTGGTAGCAAGATCAAATTTGACAATGTGACGTGACAGTGTTGTGAAATTGGAATTGAACTGCATTCTTCCACATCATATTTGGATAAATACGGACTAACTAGAGGGATCTCTAGAAAAAGTAGCTGGTCTTGAGAGAAGCAACATTCCCACCAAAGCTTTCTGCCTATATTATAAGAACTAGGATTTCCCAGATATCCCAAAGGAAGAGAGATTGCAGAGGATCAAGGTAATAAAAATCTATATTATGGTATGTTATGTTATGTAATCATATATTTACATTATACATTTCATATTTTATATTATATAGTATGCTTTATAGAGTATATACAATATATTATACATAAACAATCTATTATGTATTTCATATTTCATATATCATATATTTGTTCTGTTATATGTGACATTATCCACACCCTCCATAGCAGGGTGCACTGCCTGTTTTGAGCTGTGGCAATGGGATCTCAGAAACATTGATTATGTGGTGTGAACATCACAGGGGAACTGATCCAGTGGTTTAGGAATGGAGGACGAGGTAGGCTTTGGCTGGGTCCTTCCCCCAGCCTCTCCTAGTAACTGAATCCTTCTCCACAGGAAGAAATACACATACCTGTGCATTGATTTCCCCTGAAAAACCCTTCTCTCCCCCACATTCCTTTTTTTCACATTTCTAATCTTGTTCTCTGAGGTGTGATGCCACATGTGCCAGGACTTCAATTGTTCTCTTGATTTACAGGCAGGTGTTGCTGTCAAGGTCAAATGACAGCAAAAACAGAGAAGAAATGTGAAGCATGTCCATACCAAGATTATATTAAATGCTCATAAAATTATCTGCCCTCCAAAGCAAATTTTATGCTTTTCTTGAAAGCGTGGATGGTGGGAGCCAGAGCTTGAAAAACATTCAGTCCTGCTTGGCATGCCCATGGGAAATGCAGTGGTCCCACATGCCTAGTTCCTACAGTGCAGGCTCTCCAGGTAAAGTGGAGCCAGCAGATAGCCAAAACACGGCTCTCTTCATGTACCATAGCCTGAAAAGTCTTTGGTATAATACAGCTGAGCAGCAGGGTGTCCCGGTGTGCTGCAGCCTCCTTGGAGGAAGCGTCCCCTCAAGAACAGCTTCTTCAGAGACTTCAGCAATTCCCCAAAGCAACAGGGCGATTTCAGCAAGTGATTTCAGCTCCTCGTGAAGTCAGCTCTTGCAGAATCACCCGAGGGCCGACTCGGGGACCGAGAGAGGAGGGGCAGGCGCCGTATGGCAATTCCACAAGATAACCTTTATTGTCAGCAGCTCTTGTGAAGGGAAGGCCAGGGCCAGCACTTGCACCCTGCCTGAAGGCCGAGGCACCGCTCTTTTATGGGGAAGGCAGGGGTTGGGACAGGAGTCAGTTGGCCAGCTGGGTACAAGGCATTACCATAGAGAAGCAGGGCACACTGGGTAGTACACTGGGTGGTCACCATGACCTAGAGGTGGGTTTATCTCTGAGTCCTTTTGCCCTCAGGCCAAGGCAGTGCAGAGAGCTGAGTCAAGGACTCACAGCACTCCACAACTGGAAATAGACTTGATTGCTTTTTTCTTTTCTGAAACACTTAGAAATGTGCTGAATGGCTCATTAATATAGTAAGTTTTCACTCATGACTAAACAACGTTGTCAAAACTCAAGGATGACCTCTTGGCACCTGTTTTCTTTGCAACTGCTTTCACAGCCTTCACAGCCTCATCCTATCTCTGCTGTTTCCAGGTTTCATTTTCATTAGGGAAAAAATAAGTCAGTTCTTATTCTATGCATGAGGCCTATGAAGAGGTGATAAGCACATGGGGGAATTTGCACAACTTTACTTTCATTTACACTTTTGTCATTCACCATGGCAAGATTTAAACTGGACTATATATCACCTAGTTTACCAATTTTCTGCCTTTGAAGTTTATCTTATTATATTGTCTACCTTTTAATACAAAATTTCCCCAAAGTAAACTGTTCATGTATTAAGACCATAAGGAATTTGCATGCAAACCTTAACTGATCTCCATCTGTACAGTGCAGATAGTTTCTGGATGGAAGAGGTAGGTACATCTTCCTTCATCCTGAACCACACAGGCTCAGAAGTGAGATAAGAATTATAAAGGTCACAGGGAACCATAATAAAACTCTTCATCATATCGTAGCAGAGCTCAGACACTTCAGAGCAATGATTTTCCTGCATCTCCTCCTGCAAACACGCAGAAATCATAAATGAACTTTTACTAACCATTCGTTGAATCCACAAATAGTCCCTAGGGGGATGTGACAAAAGTAAAAGGTAGAGGTTCAAAAGAAATCTTTTTTTTGTCTTTAAACTCTTTTCCCTCTATTCAGGGTTATGCACAGCACCACTGTCGTGACATCAAAACAGGCTCCAGATAAACTCACATTTCTCACAGTAGCAGTCTAATTGTACTGGAGCAGAAACCCTACTTGAATTAAACCATGTGTGATTTTGTGGCACCTACCCATTACCTAAAGAAATACCATTATGTAAACCTTCATGCTACACTTCATGTGTGATAAATCCTTAGTGTGTCCTAATTTCTTCATATCAAAAGTATTACTATTCTGTTAAATTTTGTATTTTATGTATGGGTAGACTACTTGCCTGTAGTTTTATAAAGGACAGTTACTGAGAGAAATAGATTAGAGAAGATATATATTTTCTATTAAAAGGTTATTTTACTGAAGTTGTTTATAGAAGCTGTTTTTACAGATATTTTCAACAGGCTGATGAGATATAGGGGCTTCACTAAGGATGAGATATAGGGGCCATACAGCCCCTACGTGATCTTGCAGGAACAATACCTATAGACCCCCTCTTGTGTGAACATCTGAGCTCTGGACCACCTGGATGAATCGGAGCCTGGTGTCAGATGCATTTGATTGTTGTTGCCATTTCCTGATCCAAAAGTATTGTAAAGCACTGTGGGGTGGATTGACATTACAGCATAAAGATCCCAGCTCTGGAATTCGCAAGCCTGCTTCTGGAAGTAATCTGCAAACAAACCTGAGTGGGAACCATAGCTTTGGAAAGCAAAAACTTTGATGGAAGTATGAGCATGAAGCCCAGGACTTCCTAAGACTTGCATCCGACTGCACATTGCAGCTATGGAGACTCGGTTAATGGACTGGACAGTGGATGCCCAAAACATATATCACAGAAGCTTTCTAAACTTGGGGATTTCTTCACTCAAAGGAACTGGCAGGATTGCACACAAGCCAAGGCAATATGTGCAACACTGCTGGCCTGGCTGAAACCTTCCTGGATTGCTCTTTGTAGTAATCTTTCCTTGGAGAGGGAGCACCATCTGCAGTTAAAACCAGAAAAGCTAAAACACAATCTTCAGCCTTTTTTTAAAAATCATCGCAGTGAGATTATCAATTTATAGATTCTGGAGAAACGGCAAAAAGGCAGCTGGCCACATAGAAAGGTAGCATTCAACAGGTCAGAGGTAAATGTAGAATATGGCAGTTTCTCTAAAGAATCTCCTTAGCTTGATGATACTAAACATTCTCAGTGTGAGGGAGAAGGGTAGGATAGGAACAGACTGTACACTGTCTGGGAAAACCCTCCCCTCTGGAATGACATACTTGATGTCACTTGATCACTGGCTGAGTCAAGCCTGAACTCACTGTTACTGACCAGTGAAACTGGAAGGAGATCAAACCTTTTGGGAACCATCCATGAAAAAGTCTAAAAGTGACTGCATGACACATTTTCTGAGCACACAGAGACATCTCTCCATGAAAGGGCAATATATATATCTACATGAAACCATCCATAGAACAGACCCATTGTTGCTTGCAAAAGATTCTTTAATGGCACCAATGCAAACTGGATTACAGAAAATGGCAGAGGCCAGCATACCACAAGGGCATTGGAAAGCAAATCACAAAGGAAGGGACACAAGCAGAGGCAGAGATCAAGGTTTCACATTTCCTGCTGGGGTTGCATCTTCCCTCACGGTCACAGGATTTGCAGCCTAAGAGTCATGCCCAGGGCGAAGGGGACGCAGGAAGGAAAGCTTGTCATTGAAGTCGATTTCCTTGTAATTGGGAACGTCTTCATGCTCTCGGGCAAGGTGTCGAGGTCCACTTCCATCGCTGTTTTCACACAGCAGCCAGACACCTCTCTGGACTTTGTGAGAGGACACGATGTCATCATCCCCTCCTCCAGTCAGATCGGTTGCTTCTCTCACTATCCTGCTCCTCCCTTTGTATTCAACATGTTGATAGAGAGTGATCTGGGGATCGTGCAGATCTTCAGTGATCAGCTTCAGAGAGCTGATCTTGTCATTCATGTCTTTCCCAACAGAGTCATATTCTCCCTCCTCAAATACCAGAAACTGACCCTTATAGTTGACATGCTCATAAGCCACCCAAGGCTGGCCAATTACTTTCACTGAGGAGACAATGTCATTCCAGCCTACAGCTGTTAGCTTGGGAGTGTCAGTGGTGAATTCTTTGGACAAACCCCGGAAGTTGATATGCTCATAAATGATGATTTTTCCCATCTCAGTAGGACTTCTAGAGTTTGAATTTCTTCCTCTAGGAGCTGGATGACAGCCTGCATAAAAGGAGGACAGAAAACAAGCAATGCTTGTCAGAAGCCTTTACACACCAGACACAAAATGATGGAGAAGGTGGGGGGAAAAAAGAAAGAAGGGAAAATCAACATTTTTTAAACAAAGAATAAACATAGCCGCAACTGGAGAGGAGTGAGGGCATGACATAGAAATTTTCATTTGGATGACAATGTAAAATTAGTTATGTACCCACAGCTTCCCAGTTTTAAGTTTTTTAGTTCTGTGTGTTGGTTTAGGGATATGCCCAAGATTAAGTTGTAAAATACTCTCACGTTCACCCCTCACAATTGTGTGTCACCAGCCCTCTCCACCCTCTCCCTTGGCAAGGTTGGTTTCTCCTGCAGCAGCCATCTCCTCATCCCCTGAAAGATGGCTTCAGTCTCTGCTCATGCACACAGCAGAGCCTCCCGTCCGTGCTGCACCTCTCATCCCATCACGAAAGCCTCCTTCCCTTCCTTCCCCTGCATTCCACAGCAGCTGCCCAAGACACCCATTCCAGTTCTCCTGTACAAAGTGTGCCTCTCACCTTGATGTCAGCTGTAGGGCTGGGGAGAGCTGAGGGTGATTCCTCCAGTGCAGGGCTGCTCTTTGTGAAAGGTGTCTCACCTGCCTCCATTTATACTTGCTCAGCAGTCTTGTGAAATATCCCAGTTGTCAGAATGAAAAGTGACCGATTCTCCTCAAAAGCCAGATCAGCCACAGTAATTCAAACACACCAAAGTACATTGTGACACATGGGCTATGAAAGTTTCCTGCTTGTTGCAGTTTATATCACTACTCTCCTGGGGAATACTTATAATGAGCAAGGTCTTTCTTTGGAAGATATCCAGGTCACAGAAATGGAATTGAAAAAAAAAAATCACTTTTATCCTTAGAATCTTGGAATCATTAAGGCTGGAAAAGGCCTCCAAGATCATCAAAATCCAACCTCTGCCTGAAGATCAACATACCCACTAATCCATGTTGCAAGTGATACTTCTCTCCTCTGGCTTCGTAAGCCACATGGGACAATCTCCCCATTCTCTGTCCTGCCTTTAGCAGCAGCTTGAAATAGAAAACCCTGGCGGGTTCCCTCCAGCCTAGAAGCTTCTAGAGCTCTATAGACCCTCATAGTCTTGTAATAGGCACAGCTACCCCTGCACCAGAGAGGAGTGCAATCCCACAAAACAGCAAAAAAAAGGTTTAAGGAGGAATATGGATGGGAATGTTTCCGGAAATGTGCAGTTGTTCTTGCAGTGGTTTGTTGTGGTTTTTTGTTTTTTTTTTTTAAATCAAAGATAGAATCTACACAACTGGAGAAGTGTCAGGTCCAAAAATCTAGCAAAGGATTCTTGAAAGTTTTTCAGAGGATGAAGTTAAGGTGGAGAAGGACTTTGACCCTTCATTAGAGAGAATTATATTTGACAAGAGAGCAGCTGAGAGCCTGTGGAGGAATGCCGAGGGAAGTAAGACGCAGGGTAAATGGAATTCATAAAGGTCCAACAAGTAATCCCCAAGCTGTTGTACACATGACTTGATGATGACACTTTTTCACTGAAACTGAACCATGGGTGAGATTAGGCAGAAAGTGACAAAGGCTTTTAAATCTCCATTAGAATTACTGACAGAAAGATTTACTCCAGAAGGGACCTCCCTAGTCCAAGGCGTTGTTCACAGCAGAGCTATGTCCAAACATGCCCAGATTACTCATGGTCATCTTCTAGAGATTTCTGAACAGCCCCAAGGATGGAGAATCCTCAGGGTCTCTGGCCCTACTGCCAGTGCTGAAAAACCCTTAGGGTTATTTTTTTTCCCCTTATTTTCAGTCAGAGCTTCCCTGATTCGAGTAAAAGGCTCTTTCCAGATGTCCTTTTGCTGTGCACCTCTGAGAACCCTTCGCCCTGTCTCTTCCAAGGCCAAGAAAAATTTTCACAATGAGGTCAGCAAATTTTAAATCACACCACCCAGAGAAGTTCTGTGGTCTCCATGCTCAGGGGTTTTCCAGACCTGACTGGATAAAGCCACAAGCAAGCATCATTCACATCACAGTCGTCCCTGTATTAAGCAGCAGACTTGGCCCAATAGCAAGGGTCACTTCCAGCCTCAATTATCCAGCAATCCTACAATCCTCCTGGCTCACAGGATCATTCAAGCTCATGACTTGAGGACAAGACAGGCAAATCCTAGTATTTCCTGAGCCATATTGTTCCTGAGGGATCTTGCTATATATAAAGATGATCAGTGTCCTTTGCCCATCCCTTCTATTCAGCCATGTCAGTCTGACACTGTCCTGATGGGGATTTCTGTGCACTGACATTGACTCAGTGAGTCTAAGGAGCTCCTTTGCATTGTCCTTGCACTCAGCAATTAATGTGTCCTGCAATTTGTCTCTCCTCAGTTTAGTGTTTGGGGCTTTCTTGGTGAATTTGGGTTTCTGGAAAGGAATTTTTCAGGATGTGGTTCTGCTTTCAAGAGAGTAGAAATAGCATAATGCCCAACCACAAGTGCAAGAAAAAGGGAACTGAGAGAGCATCTGAGGATCTGTAGGATTTCAACACACAAGATGCTCTTCCAAGAAAGCTCATGGTAGTTCCTGCAAGCAGCTGATCAGGACTGAAAGTAAAAGGAAAAACAATGAAGTTAGACGAGGGTGGTTTTTCAGTGGGAAAACACTGATTCCAGAGCTCTGTTTTGGCCAAGTCACTCTCCAAGTGCCGTGTGTAGGGATAGTTGGGAACGAGCAGGGTGCAGCCCCAGGGACTCGTGGTGCTCGGCTGCTGGAGCCCAGGCTGCAGGGTGTCTGTCGAGGGCTGCTTTTCCCGGTGCTGCTGCCCAGGGTGCAGGGGCAGTCCATGCTGAGGGTGGCTGTGTGAGCCAGAGCCAGGCATGCACATGTGCACGGACAGGACACGGCCACGGCCAACTGCAGCGGCTGCCACAGCCCAGGGGCTGCCCTCAGCCACGCCACAGGTGACACCAGCAGCACTGCCACAGGATGGAAGAGACACAGCCCAGTCTCCTTCCTCCTCTGCACAGCAGCCACACTGAAGGCCACTCGTGAACACCTGCACACCCTCACTCTCCACAGCCACAAGCACCTCACAGCTCCTTCCAACAGGGCTGAGAGCCCTCAGCCTGTCCAGTCTCACCCCTGGCTCTGGGCTCTCTGACCCAAGGACACTTTGGTGTCTCCTACTGCCTGGCTGCTGCAGCTTGTTGCTTGCAGCCAGCTCCACACACAGCACAGCCTGGTCTCCCTGGCCTTCTGGCACTCGTGGGTGCCTTGAATCCCAGCATGAGTCTCCTGCCTGGTGGATGTCCCTGCCCAGATCCATGCCCTACTTGCTGGCTACTGCAGGTGGAACTTTGCTGCCAAAGCACACTGTTATGACTCTTTTTGAACCAAAAAGGGCTTTGTTTGATAAAGTTCATGGAACAAATGCTGTCATCTTCCACATTCCCTTACCAGCTTGCCTTCCCACACTTTAAAATTCACAAGTGCTGGAAGCCTGTGGAGCAAGATGGGTCTTAGCAGGATAGAAGGAGACACCTGCATTGCTGGTGATGGAAGGAGGAGAGACAGCAGGGTTCAACAGAACAATCCATCTTAGTTCAGGCCTGTGCAGGATCCTTGCCTCTTCAATCTGCTCTTGCAGACCCCATGCCCTGCAGCAGCCTCTCTGTCACGTGTCACTGCCTCTGTTGTAGCTCAGGTGCTCATGCAAGTCTGGCCATGGCTTCCCTGCCAAAGCACCGCACCCTGCTCTGTGCCACGCAGTGCTCAAAGCTTGGGGAAGACAGTGTTAGACTCATGATGACCACCCAGTGACCCAGGTCTCAGAGTTCTCTCTAACTTTTCCCTACCTGCCATTTCTGTTAGTGGTTGGGCTCCTGCAGACAGTTTCCTCTGAGTGGACATCATTGCGTCTTACAACAGAAAAGGCAAGCAAGAATTAAAAACCACTCAAACAAATGAACAACCCATCTTCATTTTGTGTTCCTTTTGTGCTGAAAATTCATTTTATGTGAATGTAGATTTTCATGAACATTTTAAGTGACAACATAAAACATTTTGTGAAAATATAAACCAGAAATATTTTAAACAATTGAAAAAGGAACAAGGGCTTAGAGTTGACTCTGGGAAGTGTTCTAGTGATGACTTTGTAATCTTGGCCAGAATGCCTGTTAGTTGATTTCAAAACCAGCAGAGAGGAAGAACAACCTCCAGTGGCATGATGCTGCAACTTAAGCTCCTGCTGATAAGTGACCAGAGGCAATTACTTAGTATTTTTAGGAAAAAATGCAGAAATACAGCTAGTTCTACAATTCATTGTTAGTTCAATTCAATTTAATAACTCATTGGATGATCTTTCTTGTGCTTGGCGATTGGTGAGGTGGACCAGAGCAGAATGAGTGTAGTCAAAGCCCCTTGAAAGGCAGTGACCAAAGAGAGGATGAGCTGAGTTCTGAGGACACACACTATGGAATTCCCTGCAGAAGAGGATTATGAAATTTATGGAATGCTGTTTTCTGCAAAGCAAAGTTCCAGTAGTTGTTGAGAGCACAGTCTGGCATTTGGGAGAACCAATAATTGGATGTAGGATGTAATTTGTACCCATGTAGAGAAGAAAATAAAGGAGGAAGGGGAAATGAGGAGAAACAATATTGGTGGTCCATAGACAGAAACGGAAACAGTTGATAGAGGAAAAACATTAAAAAGAAATATTATCTGAAGCATTTACTTCAGCCTGGATTGGCAAAATGTTGAGAGTCATATTTAGCACAGTAAGATTGCTGCTTGACATGTCTGTGAAAGAAACACCATGTCTAAACACTTTCAAGTGTTTAAATTCAAAACAGACAGAAAAAGCACCCTTTACAATATTTGGTATTTCCAGAAAAGAAATGTCTGGAAATATCTATGTTTGTTTTGCCATGCTTCTGCTTTAGAATTCTGACTTTGTATCTGGTTTTACACCATGCCAGTAGCTCTCTATTTACACTCCATTTCTGCTGGAAATGGAGTGATCTTCTGTCTGGCTTTGAGAGAAGAATATTGATGCTTGGGATTATCACCTACTACAGTACCACGTGCACCTATCACCATACAGAAAGACATATATGATTGCATGTGGCACATTGGCCCCCCATTTCATCAAGTCACTCACACTTCCATGGACTTTTGAATGAGAGCAATGAGATGTCTGATTATAGGAACATCTAAATAAGGACAGGATAGTTAATGAGTCTGGATCCCTGAGCATGGTGCCACTTCCCAGTTCTGTTGACTGGGGAGTTTCACAAGACTGCTGAGCAAGTATAAATGGAGGCTGGTAAGATGCCCTTCACAAAGAGCAGCCCTGCACTGGAGGAATCACCCTCAGCTCTCCCCAGCCCTACAGCTGACATCAAGGTGAGAGGCACACTTTGTACAGGAGAACTGGAATGGGTGTCTTGGGCAGCTGCTGTGGAATGCAGGGGAAGGAAGGGAAGGAGGCTTTAGTGATGGGATGAGAGGTGCAGCACGGATGGGAGGCTCTGCTGTGTGCATGAGCAGAGACTGAAGCCATCTTTCAGGGGATGAGGAGATGGCTGCTGCAGGAGAAACCAACCTTGCCAAGGGAGAGGGTGGAGAGGGCCGATGACACACAGTTGTGAGGGGTGAACGTGAGAGTGTTTTACAACTTAATCTTGGGCATACCCCTAAACCAACATACATAAATCATTAGAACTGGGCAGTTGTGGGCACACATATCGTTTTACTTTTTCCCTCTAAATACAAATTACTATGTAAAGCCTTCTCTCTTTTCAAGCTGCTGTTACATTTCTTCATTGTGAAAAATGATTTACATTTTCTTTTCTTCCCCATGCTTTCCATCATTTTCTGTAAAGTCTTCTTATAGGCTTTGATTGTTTTCTGTCTTCCTTTTGTGCAGGCTGTCATCCAAGACCTGCAGCAAGAACTCGCATCTCCAGAAGTCCTACTGAGATGGGAAAAATCATCATTTATGAGCATGCCCACTTCAGGGGTGTGTCCAGGGAAATCACTTCTGACATTTCCAATCTGGGACATTTGGATTTTAATGATATTATCTCCTCAGTGAAAGTAATTGGCCAGCCTTGGGTGGCTTACGAGCACATAAACTATACAGGCAGGTTACTGGTACTTGAGGAGGGAGAACATGACTTTGTTGGGAGAAGGATGAATGACACAATCAGTTCTCTGCAGATGATCACGGAAGATTTGCACAATCCCCAGATCACTCTCTGTGAGCATCCCAACTATCAAGGGAAGAGCAGGGTCATAAGACAAGCAACCAATCTGGCTGCAGGATTTGACAATGACATAATGTCTTCCCACAAAGTCCAGAGAGGAGCCTGGTTGTTGTGTGAGCACAGTGATGGAAGTGGAATTCAATACATTGCACGAGAAAATGAACACCTTCCACATTACGGAGCAATCTACCTCAATGACAGGCTTTCCTACCTGCGTCCCCTTTACCCTGGCCGTTCTTATTAGAATGCAAATCCTCCAAAGCGGAGGAAAGACGCAGAGCCAGCAAGAAATCTGAGATCTAGATTTCTCCTTCCGTTTGTGAAGCTTTTTTTCCCTGGGAGCTCTCTGCTGTGCTGCACTGCCCATCTGTCCTGCCTTGCACTCTTCTCCTGCCCCATAAAATGAAAAGGTTATCACACTTGATCATATGAAAGGGTGTCCAAGCTGAGAGGCATGCCAGGGGTGTGGAACCTATTGCACCCTCAGCTGGCATTGCAGTCCTGGGCTATGGAATGTAGAAGCATTGCATGTTGTCTCTGTTGCTAAGTGCAACAGAAAATGTGAGTACAGAACCAGCACCCCTTCCTTTGTGATTTGCTTGCCAATGCCCTTGTGGTACACTGGCCTCTGCCATTGTCTGTAATCCAGTTTGCATTGGTGCCAATAAAGAATCTTCTGCAATCAGCAGTGGGGCTTTGCTATGCCTCTTTAGAATAGATAAATATTGCTCTTTCACAATGAGATGTCTCTGTGTGTCCAGAGAATGGTTCATGCAGTCACTTGCAAATATTTTTCCTGAATGTCTCCTGCAGAATTTTATCTCCTTCCAGTTTCACTGGTCAGTAGCAGTGGGTGCAGGCTTGACTCAGCCAGTGTTAAAATCTTGGTGATCCTGTTGATTAATGCTGTGATCCTAGCCAAATTCTCCCATGCAGTGTTGCCAATTATCCCACATTTGATTTATCTCCTACAGTCAATCAATGTGCTGGATCTTGCTGGTGATACAGTCTTCTAACACCCTTAATCACATAATCAAACAGTAAGTTCTCACAACTTTGAATGGAATGATTGGTTGATCCCAATGGAAAAACCTGTCTTGTTTTTTAAACCTGTTGTATCTTGAGAAGGCAGGAGGAATGACAAGGTATTTCATTGATCTCTTTTGCCATGGGCAAGTTCACCTGGAATGGCAGAGTCTCAGCCCTCCTCCACCACTGTATAATGACAGCTGCACGCCCTGAGCTGTGTATTATGACAGCTGCCACATGGCAGCTCTGCACTGCAGTGTTTATCTCCCTCTGTGCTGACCTCCTGTTTGCCACAATCTCCTGGCATTGGTTGCTGCCTTGGTCAGACAGGAGATGCTCTTAGCCTTTGTGACCTCATGAGTCCATATGGTGCCAGTGCTGGAGGCTGCTGAGGTCCCTCTGCATGGTCCCTTCCCTCAGTGTGTCACACTCACTCCTCAGCTTGGTGTCACCTGCAGACTCGCTGAGGGTGCACTCGATCCCACTGCCTGCGCCACTGATGAAGACATGGAGCACTATTGGTGACAGCAGGGACCCTTTAGGGTCACCATTTGTTACTGGTTCCCAGTGATCCTGACAAGGCCATTCTTGTGTGCGTGGCAGCACAGACATGAATGTGTCAGCAGCAGAGCAGTAGTGCTCCAAAAGAAGGCATTTCCTCCAGAGAGAAGAGCTCTATAAAGATTTCTGATGTTTTACAGGTGAACTCACTTAGCCAGCGACTTGCTCAGTTAGGGTGATTCAGCAAGGAGGTGTGCTCACAATTAAATATCTCAAGCTACTTCCTGCATTTTCCATTTCTCTATTTGTACTTGTAGGCACACGGAGGACAGGGGGATGATTTGAGACAGCCAGAACAGCTTCAGCACAGCTTCAGCACAGCCTTCACCTACTCATTTGCAGATCAGAACAGTTGGAGATGAGTGGACTGAGGGCAGCCCTGCTGAGTAGGAACTGGGGATACTGCTGGATGAAAAAGCAAACGTGGCCCAGCAATGTGAGCTCGCAGCCTGGAAAGCCAAAGGTATCATGGGCTGCATGAAGTGTAGCCAGCAGGTCAGGGGAGGGGATTCTCCCCCTCTAATTCACTATGGTGAGATCCCACCTGGAGCACTGCATGCACCTCTGCAGACTTTTTACTGGGGCCTTTGAAACCTAGAGAGGGGAAATTTCAGTCATGCGTTTGACAGCATATTTATATGATGAGGGTGGTGAGGCACTGGCAGAGATTGCCCAGAGAAGCTGTGGATGCCCCATCCCTCAAAGTGTTCAAGGCCAGGCTGGACAGGGCTTTGAGCAACCTGGTCTAGTGGAAGGCATCCCTGCCCAGATCTCTCCCAGCTCAAATCATTCTGTGATTTTGTGATTCTAGGATGTGCAAATTCAGCAATACAGTGAACCTTGCCATGGTTTCAGGTCCCTGTCTCTTAGTTTCATATTCCTCTTTTCACATCTACAGTACCTCCTTTTCAACACTCTGAAATTTTGTATAGCAGAGTCTATATAGCTCCAAGTATCAGCAAAATCTTGTGTTTTCCAAGGCTGACTGAGGAGGACATTTACCATATTCTACTGTGTAGGGCTGTGTAGACCAAAGTCTCTGCTAAAGTTTCTGCATGCTAAGGCTGAATGGTTTACAGCTGTGGCATGAAAGGGTAGAAGAATAGTGCCTTTCACGCTGCTTTTCAGGCATGTAGTGGATAACACCTGAATGTTGTGAAGCAGGGTGGAAAAACACCACGTATATGGAAAGAATTCAAGATTATGGGGTGGTCTCATACAATGGGGGGAAAAAAATGAAGATGCAAGAACATCCTTGTTGATGACATTTCCTGGATTCTGGCACTATGACCTGAAGATTCTTGCAATATCTCTTTTTAGGGTGTAACATATAGTTATTCAGTTAATCTTTTTTCTTAGTAGCAGAAACTGCCCTGAAATTGGTGCTTTGGGCTTATTTCTCCTAAGTGGAAGATATAAAAGGCCAAAGAAGTGAGTTATGATTAACCTGGAAAAACCCAGGCAAAATATTTTATTTTTCTTCAGGGATATCAGAGCCTGGCTATCTTTAACTTCAGAAAGGTTTATTATACTGTGGTGGTTTTTGCTTGGCCCAGATTTTGCTAGTGAGTAGGGTGGGGTACAAAGATGGCTCCTGCATGTCCTGTGTGAAGATTCTGGAATTTTTCCACCATGTCCAGCAGAGCCAATCTCTGATGGCTCTGAAGATGATGGACATGCTGCTGGCCAAGCGTGGGCCAATTAGAGATGTCAGTTATGCCTCTGTGAAAACATATTTAAGAAGAAATCAAAGCAATGTGAGCACACACTTCTTTTTAGCCAGAGGAGGAGAAGGAGGTAAAAATATGTGAGGGAAAACAACATGGAGGCACCAAGGTCAGTGGAGAAGGTGGGGGAGGAGGTGCTCCAGGCACCAGAGCTGAAAACCCTCTCCAGCTGTGGTGAAGACCATGGGGGAGCAGGTGGTCCCCCTGCAGCCCAGGGAGTCCAGGGGGTGCAGAGATCCACCCACAGCCTGTGGGGAGGTGCCCACGCCAGAGGAGCAGGTGGATGGCTGGAGGAAACTGTGATCCAGTGGGAGTCCCAGAGACTGAGAGTTGCAAAGGCCTTGCAGGAGAGAGAAAGGCCTTGCTCCCGGGATGGAAACAGCCTGGCCTCAGCTTGGAAATCTGCAACCTGGACAGAAGAATCTCAGACTGTAGCAATCGGGCGGGTTTGCTGCCCGTGAGATTGGACCCACGCCAAAGAAGTTCACAGAGGACTGTCTCTCGTGGGAGGGACCCCATGGCTAAGCAGAGGACTCTTCTCCCTGACGGACTGACCCTGACCAAAGGCAAAAACTCCCATACCCTGCCCCCACCCTGGAGCTGTTGGTTAGAAGGAAGGAGGGAGGGATGAGCTGAGAAATGGTGTCTTAATAGGGAGGGGGTGAGTAGAGAAACAGCACTTGTAGCAGAAGAATTGTGGTGAGGGACTAAGAGAAATCACATACCTTGCCCCAGCCCAGATCTGTTGGTTGGATGGAGGGAGGGGGATAAGTAGAGAAACAGTGCCTGTAGCAGAAGAATTGTGATGAACTGACTAAGGAAAAAAGCCCCACACCCTGCCCCTGCTCCGGAGTTGTTGGTTAGTTGGAAGGAGGGAGGGGGTGAGCTGGGAAGCGGTGCCTTAAGAGGGAAGTGGGATGAGTGAAGAAACAGTGTCTTAAGAGCTTATTTTTACCTCTGATTTATCCCCCGACTCTGTTAGGTTAATAAATCACTTTTGCAACTTTAAGTTTCCTGCCTGCTTCTTGCCCTCTCCAGTGCGTACTATCAGCGATCTTATCTCAACTCATGAAGTCCAGTGTTGTGTGTTAGTTTTCCCTCTCCTCTGCATAGCTGCAGCAGGAGAGAGCATAGAGAGCAAATGTCGTAGGTGGCTGGCATTTAGCCAGGGTCAAACCCATGACATATTCCCATAAAAAACTATAAATACTCTCGCTACAGTGTCTAAGAAAGTGTAGAAATCATTTCTTGAAGGAGGGAGGTAGAGAGGTAGATACAGCGATTTCTGTCTCTTGCGTTTATTCTATATAATTATTCCTTGTATTTTTACTTATTGGATAAAAACAGGAGGCAATCACATTTTAAAAAAACCAAAAGACAAATAACTGTTTGATTGGCTTGTTATGCATTGTTCCAGCTGTCTCCTGTCACCTGCTTTAGTTCTTTCACATTCTGTTTCCTTCCCATTGCAGTTATAAATGTAAACTTTCTGTCAAGATGACCAAGGTTCTGGTGAAATCTTCAAGGAGTTCCTATTAGCACCAGATTCACCTGGAAACCTGACAAAAGTCACAAAAGCATTTGGGTAGCCAGGTAGCTCATTTCCCATGCCTGGAGGCATGGAACACGTGGCTTAGGGAACCTTATTCTTATCAAAGGATGAAAAGAGAAGTCCAGAATGGAGAATGGAAGACAAATAAAGTAACAGGCAATGTTTAATTCCCAAACACCTGTGACTGTCTTACAGTCTGTCTCCCTGGAGAAGCAGCTGCTCAGCCACCTGCTTGCCCTTCCTCTGCTGCAGTAACACCCCATCAGCTGAGGACAAGTCTCTCTGTGTGTCTGTGGCTGCCATGCCCAGCTGAAGCAGTGTTACCTGTGCTGAGATTTGCTGCCTCATTCAGCTCCCCATGCCTTCCTGCAGCCTCTCTGCTCTTATTCTCACCCACTGACACAGCCGTGGCCACTGTCCCAACGCTTTCCATTCCCTCAGCCCCTTGCAGGAAATATTGCAGAGCTGCACAGTAACAAACCATCCTGTTCCACTCTGCTTTCTCTCCCCTGGCTTCATAACCAGCAAGGGACAATCTCCCCATTCTGCATCCTTCTGGGAACAGCAGCTTGAAGTAGAAACTCCTCAAGGCTCCTTTCAGACCAGATGCGTCTATGAATCCATACAATTTCCTTGGCATGTGCTAGGCACAGCTACTCATGCACCAGAGTGGAGTGCAAATCCTACAAAAGAGCAAAGGAGAGGTTCAAGGAGGACTATGGATGGGGTGCTTTCAGAAACTTTGCATTTCCTATTGCAAAGCCTTTTTTTATGTTTTTCCTTTTTTCTTTCTTCCTCCTTTTTCTTTTTTCTTTGTTTTTTCCATTTTTCTTTTCTTTTTTCTTCCATTTTCTATTTCCATTTCTTTTTCCACTTTTCCTTTTTTTCTTTTTTCCTTTTTTCTTCTTTTTTTCTTTTCTTTTTGTTTTCTACTTTTTTCTTTTTTCTTTTTTATTCTTTTCCCTACTCTTTATTTTTTCTTTTTTCTGCTTATTTCTTTTTCTTTTTTCTTTTTTCCGTTTTTCTTTCTTTTTCTCTGTTTTTTTTTCTTTTTTTCTTTTTTTTTTTTTCCTTTTTTTTTTTCCCTTTTTAAAATCAAAGACATAATGCAAACATGTGCAGAAGTGTCAGGTCCAAAAATCTAGCAAAGCATTCTTGAAAGTTTTCCAGTAATAGGAGGGTGAAGTTAAGGTGGAGAACGACTTTGGCCCTTCAATAGAGGGGATTGCATTTGACAAGAGAGCAGCTGAGGGCCTGTGGAGGAATGCGGAAGGAAGTCTGACCTTGGGGAAATGGAATTCATAAAGGTCCAACAAGTAATCCCCAAGTTGTTGTACACATGCCTTGCTGATGACACTTTTTCACTGAAACTGAACCATGGATGACATTAGGCAGAAAGTGACAAAGGCTTTTAAATTACTGACAGAAAGATTTACTCCAGAAGGGACCTCCCTAGTTCAAGGCCTCGTTCACAACAGAGCTATGTCCAACACTCATGGCCATCTTGTAGAGATTTCTGAACAACTGCAATGGTGGGTCTCTGGCCCTTTCTGCCAGAGTTGATAACCCCTTGGGATCGTATTTTTTTCCCAGATTTTCAGTCAGAGCTTCCCTGGTTCCAGGCAAGACTCTTTCCAGATGTCATTTTGCTGTGCCCCCTCAGAGAATAATTAGTCTTGCCTTCTCCAGGCTGAACAGAACCACGCCCCTCAGGTTCTCCTCATACACGGGATACTCCAGTGCCATCCTCTGGCCTGTGTGGAACTCGCAGCAATTTGTTCACATTTATCTTGTCATGGGGCATCTGAAACACATGCAATAATGGAGCTGTGGCCTCAGTTCAGAGGAGATGGGAATAATCTCTTCCCCTTCTCTGCTCCCCCAGTTCTCATGCCGTGCAGTATGCAACTGCCCTTCAACTTCTCATCCAGCAACAGAATGGAGTGAGAAAGAGGCCATTCTGGCACAACCAAAAGACATTTCTCAGTGGCTGTATATACTAAAGATGGTTTTGTTTGTAAAAAGGGTAAACCCTTTCCAGAAAGAGTGACTACAACTGCTACTATTTAAAATTATTTAAGAAAAGGTGTAAGTTAGGTTGAAAAGAACCAAAACAGGAGAATCCTTTGCTCAGAAGGATGATTGATGCCTCCTCAAATGTGTGGAGGGGAAAGCTGACAATCTCACATTACAGATGTGCATGCTCCCAGCAGATCTATTTCCTAGTCTGTTGCAGAAATACCACTCTCTTCCCCTCCCACTTTCTTCAGAGCTTCTCAGGAAAAACACACATTCACCTCCCTCCCACAACACACATTCAGGTGCCCCTAGTGTCTTCTGGATTTCCTACTCATTTGGAGTACGAATCACATCTAGGACACTGGTGCTATCCAAAATTTCATTCTTGGTCCGGCCCTTCTTTCAGAACTCCTGAAAAACTGTCTATCAGGTAAAGAAAACCTTTCTGCAAAAGAAAGTCTTTTGAGCATTGTGAAAGGAAGAGAGAAAATAGTAGCTGCAGCCTCTCAACACATTTTTCTGCTTCCCCCAAAGACAAAAGTTTCTATATTTCTGTTTGCACAGAGCAGCTTTATTCCTAATTTAACTGCATGGAAAAATTAATTTTTGAAGCATTTGAGATCTAGCAGGTCTGCCTTGTTCCTTGACTTTCTTGGTCCTGTCCCATCAGTGATTGAACTTCTAAGCAAAATTTCACTGTAGGTTTGCCAGTTAGGAGAACACTTTGCTGCCAAACCAAGAAAAGCATCAGAAGATTGCAAATTGATTCTGTTAGGAGGTGAAATTGCAGGAGTGATCCAGTGTTTCAGTCATGTTATGTCATGTGCTTCTCTCACCACTGAGGATGCTGGGCCTTCCTTGGTTTCCTAATGGTTTCAACCACTTGCCCTCACACTCACAGAGTTGACTCACTTGAGTCACACATCAAAGCTCTTTGGAGCATGCTCTGAGGAATCAGAAAAGCATCCTGGTCACCTGACTCCAACTTCCATGTAGTCTCTGAGCAAAGGATTCTCCTGTTTTGGTTCTTTTCAACCCAACTACACCTTTTCTTAAATCATTTTGAATAGTAGCAGTTGTAGTCACTCTTTCTGGAAAGGGTTTACCCTTTTTACAAGCAAAACCATCTTTAGTATATACAGCCACTGAGAAGTGTCTTTTGGTTGTGCCAGAATGGCCTCTTTCTCACTCCATTCTGTTGCTGGATGAGAAGTTGAAGGGCAGTTGCATACTGCACGGCATGAGAACTGGGGGAGCAGAGAAGGGGAAGAGATTATTCCCATCTCCTCTGAACTGCAGCCACAGCTGCATTAGTGCACCTGTTTCAGATGCCCCATGACAAGATAAATGTGAACAAAGTGCTGCGAGTTCCACACAGGCCAGAGGATGGCACTGGAGTATCCCACGTACAAGGAGACTCTTTCTTTACAGCAAGCTCCCTCAGGAGCAATATGGCTCAGGAAATACTAGGATTTGCCAGTCTTGGTCCATAAGCCATGGGCCTGAATGCTGCTGCGAGTCAGGAGGATTGTGAGCTCATAAGACAATTCAGGTTGAAAGTGACCTTTGGTTGCCATTGGGTCCAGTCTGCTGCTTAGTAAAGCCAGAGACCCAGGGGAATCCCCACCCCTGGAGTTGTTCAGAAATCTCTAGAAGATGGCCATGAGTAACTGATCGTGTTTGGACATAGCTCTGTTGTGAGCGAGGCGTTGGACTAGGGAGGTCCCTTCTGGAGTAAATCTTTGTGTTGGTAATTCTAATGAAGTTTTAAAAGCCTTTGTCACTTTCTGCCTAATCTCTGCCTAATGTCATCCATGGTTCAGTTTCAGTGAAAAAGTGTCATCAGCAAGGCATGTGTACAACAACTTGGGGATTACTTGTTGGACCTTTATGAATTCCATTTCCCCAAGGTCAGATTTCTGTCCGCATTCCTCCAAAGGCTCTCAGCTGCTCTCTTGTCAAATGTAATTCTTTCTATTGAAGGGCCAAAGTCATTGTCCACCTTAACTTCATCCTCCTATTACTGAAAAACTTTCAGGAAAAAAAGAAAAAAAAGAAAAATAGAACAAAATAAAAAAGAAAAAAAAAAAGAAAAAAAGAAAAAAAAGGTTAAAAGAAAAAGGAAATATTAAAAAAGAGAACAAAGAAAAAAGAAAAAGGAAAAAAGAATAAAGAAAAAGGAAAAAGGAAAAAAGAAAAAAGAAAAAAGAAAAGACATGAAAAAACAAAAAGAAAAAATGTGAAAGAAAATAAGACAAAAAAGAAAAAAACGAAAAAACAAAGAAAAAAGAAAGAGAAAAAATAACAAAATTAAAGGAAAAAAAAGGGAAAAGAGAAAAAACCCCAAAAGAATGAAATAAATTATAGAAAAAGAAAAAAGAAGAAAGAAATAAAGGAGAAAAAAAGAAAAAAGTAAAAGAAAAAAGAAAATAAAAATTAAAAAAGAAAAGAAAAAGGAAAAAGAGGAAAACAGAAAAAGAAAAGAATAAAATAAAAGAAGAAAAGAAGAAAAGAAGAAAAGAAAAAAGGAAGAAAAATAGAAGAAAAGAAGAAAAAGGAAAAAGGAAAAGATAAAAAAAGAAAAAAGATAAAGAAAAAAGAAAGAGAAAAAACATAAAAAGAAAAAAGAAAAATAAAAACAGAAGAAAAAAGGAAAATAATAAAAGGAAAAATAAAAGGAAAAAAGAAAACAGAAAAAGAGGGAAAAAACCCAAAAGAATGAAATAAGTTCTAGAAAAGAGAAAAAAAGAAAAAAGGGAAAAGAATAAAAGAAAAAAAAGAAGAAAGAAGAAAGAAGAAAGAAATAAAAGAGAAAAAAGAAAAAAGTCAAAGAAAAAAGGAAATAAAAAATAAAAAAAGAAAAGAAAAAAGGAAAAGACGAAAACAGAAAAAGAAAATAATAAAATTTTTAAAAATAAGAAAATAAGAAGACAAGAAAAAAGGAAGAAAAATAGAAGAAAGAAAAGAAGAAAAAGAAAGAAGAAAAAAGAAAAACATGAAAAAAGAAAAAGAAAAAGAAAAAAGAAAAAAAGAAAAAAGACAAAAAAGGAAAAATATGAAAGAAGAAAGAAATAAAATTAAAAAAAGATAAGAAAAGGTAAAAGAAATAAGAAAAAGAAAACAAAATTTAAAAAAGAAAAAAGAAAAAGAGAAAAATGTAAAAAGAAAAGAATAAAATTTTTTTTAAAAAAGGAAAAAGATCTGAAGAAAAGGAAACAAGAAAAATGAAGACAAATAGAAAAAAAAGAAAAAAGAAAAATAGAAAAAATAGAAGAAAAGGAAAAAGTAAAAGGAAGAAATAAAAAGAAAAGAAAAATAAAGAGGAAAAAACCCCCAAAAGTATAAAAGAAAAAAGGAAAAAAAAAGAAAAAAAAAGAAAATATGGCAAAGTGGGATTGGACCCCCCTTCATGATGAGGCCCTTCAACTCCTGATTTTTGAAGCTAACACATACCAATCACTATGTCCTATATACCTGTCGGGGTGCAAGGTGTCGCCATCTTGCAGAAATTCAGACAAGGGAGTGGGATGGGGCTGTGGTAACCCCATATCCGGTGTCTGTTCTCTTAGAGATGCAAATCATGGTAACCCTAGAGGCCATGCCCCTGTGTGGCAGTGCAGTTTGCTGGATGGTAGCGATGTAGAAGGATGTGCCTTGTACAATGCCTCGTGCAATAAAGATGGCTTTGCTTGCACCCAGCAGACTCCGTGCATTTAATCACCAACATATACCCTACTGATGCAGTACACTTTGAGTGGGGATTTGCAAACCCTCCACTGTCCATACATTTCTGGCAGAAAGGACCTGATGGTCCTACCAGACCCACAGGGTTTTATTCAGGAAGTTTTCAAGTTGCCAAAAAATGATATTCTGCTTGGGAAAAGGGCTTATTCGTGGTCAGCACTGCTTTTCAGGAAGCAGAGAAAACTGTTCACACACAGTCACTAATTTTAAGAGGACCTTTCAAAGCCATCAAGTCAGTTTTGGCAGGAACTCCACGCCGTGACAGGGTGGCCCAACGTGCCTCTGTTCAGAAATGGGATGCTCAAATTGAACATTGCTGCACCATTTTTCAAGTAACAGAAGGAGCTCCCAAAAATCTTCCTCTGCCAGAGGAGGTAACCTGAAGTAGCACCACTGATTCTTCACCTTCTGTGATTTAAGCTGCTCCCCCATATTCAGAACAAGTGCAGAACTTGTGGTTTACTGATGCATCAGCAAAACAAGAACGAAAGGGTTGGCAATATCGAGCTGTAGCCTTACAAATACCTACAGGAAACCAAATCATAAGAGAAGGGGATGGTAGTGCACAACTAGGAGAATTAGTAGCAGTCTGGAGTGTATTCAACTATGAATCTGAAACCTCTGACTCTGTGTATATTTACACTGATTCCTTTGCAGTGTTCAAAGGTTGTACTGAGTCGTTCCCCTTCTGGGACAAAAATGATCAGGAAGTAAATAGAGGCCCTGTTTGGCAAAAAGAGAAATGGCACGATACTCATGCTCTAGCAAAAAAGGGGAATTTTCTGGTTGGGTGGGTGGCCTCTCACCAAGAAAATGAAACCCCAACTAGCCACTGGAATAACAAAGGAGATGAAAAGGCCAGGTTAGCCCCATGAAATGTAGAAACTCCAGCAGAAAACTGGGACTGATTAAAGGAATGGTTGCACTTAAAGGGACAGCACCCAGGGGCACAAGACCTATAGAAAGGCACAGTAAGCAGAGGATGGGCAGTGATGGGAAATGTGCCGTACCTGCTTATCTTCATGGGAGCAGTGCAGAACCCAATCAGAGTGTCACCCTTTAGAATAACTCCCCTTCCATATCAGAGACGGGAAAGGACTGTGGGACACATGTACAAATAGATGATATTGTACCCTTTTGAAAATCTGGGGGAAAACAGTATGTGTTAGTAGGAGGAGAAGTTAGATCAGGACTAGTACAAGCAGAAGCCTTCCCTCGGGCGACTAGTGCAAACCCATTGGAAGCCCTTAAAATGTGGTTCAGTTTCTTTCCAAAACCTGTAGCTATCCAGTCAGACAATGGGTCACATTTCACAGCTACCATGGTCCAGGAATGGGCCAAAGAAGAAGGGATCCAGTGCATATTTCACACACCCTATTGTCCACAAGCAGACGGCATAGCTGAGAGAACAAATGGCCTGCTTGAGCGATTTCACAAACCTCATCACTCCAATTGGACTGGAGCACTATGGGATGCGGTAAAAACAGCAAATGACCGATGGGGAGTAAATGGATGTTGCAGACTCACAGGTTTTTATCCACAGCCTCCCTCTTTGATACCAGCAACATCAAAACCTACAGGTTATCAAAGAGCCTCATGCTTCCCAGGACAGCCAGTATTGGTGAAGCTGCCTACTGTGGGAGCTGTACCCAGGGTACTTGCTACTCCGTTAAACATGTACACCTGGAAAGGAAATGATGCTCATGGCAAAGAACACAAAATAAGCTCTCAATGGACTGGTCCTACATTTTGATGCTGGCCATGAAAGGGGATGGACAGACCTTTTCTTTTACAGGTAACTGTTCTAATGAGAAAAAGTATTCAGAACTGTGAATGAAAAACCTCAGGTATGGACTATGTTTCGGATTACTGGTAACTGTGATTGTAACATGTTAGTTATGTTTGTATGGTTATTGACTTTGTGCGTGTGTTCAGCAGAGCTAACTGTTCCAGATGAGAATCAAAGGAACCTCACCCGGAAACAAGTAAAAGGGTTTGCAAAAATATGGGATCATACAGATCAAGGTGTATGTGTGACATTACCTGAGTCTGTTGAACAAGGATTGTGATTATTAATAATACCTTTGAATTTACCTTTTGTTCTTAATATAGCTTGTGTGACAGCTTTGTGACCTCTCCCTGAACAATAGACAAGCAAGACAAATGGAGGCCAAATTCAGGGGAAAGGTACCCCTGAATGAGTTTACCAAACTCATGGCCCACCTTCTGATACGTCTCATGAAGGGCAGTTACACACAAAATATCGTAAAACTATGTGTCCAAAGATGGAGTAACCATCTTATCTCAAATGGAAACCCCTCACCCAGCCATGAAATCAAGGAAAGGTAAATTTGGTCCTGACACAACAACTTTTGTCTAATGCTAGACAACCCTGCCTTATTTACTGGTGGGATTCACTGTTTGACCCATTATACACACCAGATGCAGATGAAGGCAAATATACCACGATTTTTAGCCCCTCCTGGTGTGTGCAGCTTCCTAACAGAAGAAACATAATTCCAATCAACCGTCAAAATTTAATGTGGCATGGTCTATACAAACACTTCTTAAAGGCAAATTGAATGAACCCAAATTTACTACGCCTCATGTAGAAATCAGTCCTCTATTCAATTGCTCAAAGGTTATAACATGGAAAGAAGGAGCTGGAGATCCCCTAGAAACGTGGTTTTCACTCTGAATTTGAACACTAATAAGGGATATGTGTACTTGTTGGGGATACCCCTCAAAAGGCTGGAGCAATCAAGATGAGTCCTGTAACTCCACCTCCAAATACCTTCTCAGCCCATGTAGAGTTCCCTTTACCCACTACTCAGTCCACAGTACCCCAAGAAATACTAAGCAAAAAATCACCACCTTTGATTATGCAGACAAAACTAACTGCAAAACTGCAAAATGCATAGCCCCTCTTGGAAAGGCTGGGGGATGCTCTGATGGGGAATTTTATTCACATTTGTCATTAGAACAACATGTTGGACTTAGGTGTGGAATTGAAATCTCCTTCCTTTGCCCCACATGTGTCTCTACTTTCATTAAAGTGTCTGGAGGAGGTCACCATTGCAGTGTGCCCTCTTCAGAGGCAACACAAAGACACCAAATTGAATTAGAAGATATTACCAGGCAATTAAGCGTGTTAAGCAATTGGCCACAACATGCATTTGGAGAATTAAACACCCAAGTCCACCAAACTCCTAAAATGACTTTGCAAAATAGATTAGCCCTGGATATGATGCATTGTTAAAAGAGCAAGGAGTTTGTGGGATGTTAAATTTGACAGAAACGGAGTGTTGTAAAACAACTCACAACACCTCTACATTCACTGAGGAGGCACGAGCCAAGATGAGAGGAATAAGTAATCATCCTAGAAATTTGTTTCATGCAATGCAACCACGAGAATTGGTTGATAGGTCATGGGTCACTACCACCCTAGAATCTCTGGGGCTCACAGGGTGGGGAAAATGGTGTGCACAAATTGGAAGAACTATGGTCATTGGAATTGTATTCCTGATTGTTGGCATTGGCCTGGTGAAATGCATGATACAACACTTGCTTCTTTCCTTCTGTCCCTCTGTACACTACATTCAAATCAGCACCACTGAAGAAAGCTACACTGATGTCCTGCAAAATAATGCCGAATCAGAGGCTGGGATGTAAGAGCCTGATAATAAGGGAAAGGCTTCAAAAATGCTTCATCATTATAGAAACAAAATATACTTGTGCTCCTCTGCTTGGCTCAGGTGGGAAGATGCAATGGGGGATAGCTCAGAATCCATGTGTTTTGGGACACTTCCCACTGCTTTGCAGCCAATTTCAGGTTTCCTTGCCCTGTTCACCAAAGCAGGATTTCCAAATTCAATTCCAAGAGCATCTGGCATTCTCCCTACTCTAGAACTTGTCAACTGGCAAATGTCGCCTTCTGCCCAAAACAACTTGGGGGAGAAATTATTTCGGCAGTGCTATTGGAGTGCCTTGGTCATATCTGGGAGATCCCTTTCAGAATCTCAGCATGATAATGATGTTACACAGGCACCGTTAATAGGAGACAGGTTATTTCAGATGTCTCTAATTATCTTTCCTAGGAAATGCACTTAATGACATTTTCCTTTCTTAGAGAGGAAAGAAGGTATTGCCTTATTTTCTTGGCATATGTAACTGAGAAGTTCCTTACAGCCAGGAGGTTTCTGAAGCAGATCTCTCTGGGCCTTCCCTCTGTTTCTCTTGGGCAAAGAAAATATTACATTACCTCCCTTAGCTGCTGTTGTTCTGATTTTAATCAGTTGACATTCCTGTCTGGCTCTGTCCCTCCCGGTCACCGGAGGGGATTTTCTTCACTTTGGGGGTTGTGGGGAGGTGGTCTAGTTGTTCTTGGGGTGCAGTGCGCTGCAGATCAGCTGGCAATTTTGACACTGCTCAGATAGCAGTACCCTTGGAATCACATTGTCTGGTCATCCTCACCCCTCACCCCCATGGCAGACTTTAAGAGGCCTCTCAGAAGGATACACCACCGTCTCGGGTTAGAGACAATTTTCCTGGGTGGAAAGTGCTCTGAACAGAACACCTCCCCCCACAGCAAAGGCCTCCGGCACCCCCTCCCCCACAACAGCAGAAGCTCGGGAACAAAAGTGGAAAAAGCTGTTTATTCAGTCCCCCCACAGGCACAGGAGAAAGGGAAAGGGGAAAAGGAATCACCAAACCCAAATGAACAGTTGATGAACTTTAGTGTCCTTTTCCTCAGGCATAGCGACCCCTTTCCGGGGGTTTCCCCCCAGGGATTTCCTGTCCACCGTCCTCCGGGGCTCCCAGGGTTCTCCGACGAAAAAGTCGAGGAAAAAAGGGTCCAAAAAAAGAGACAATGAAGAACCATACCCAGGGGAGGAGGGAAGGAAAAGCAGCAGTCACAGCAGCAGCAGCAGCCCGACCAAAACAATGTCCCTTCCTCCCGGAACAGCGAGCGGGGGAGAGTTTCAAAACATCCCGCGTTGGCAGAGCTTCTCCTGGCTGCTGAGCACAGTTAAAGTTACAGGACATTTTAGGCAGGCATGCAAACGATATGGGATACAGGATTATCATTACATCACCCCAGGACATTCCACCCCTTATTCCATATCGTTGGCTTAAAGCCTACACTAATATGTTTTAATTCTAAACACACACACAAATATATATATATATATATATGCATACATATAGCATGTATTTGGCATGGATGCCAAATGGTGGCAGTAACATTCAGCAAACAATGGTCTATCCCGACATTAAACATGGCCCTCACCCAAAATCAAATCTCCCTGAGGTACACATCGTATTTCTCCATTTTCCTGCATTACCCACCAAGTACACCCTGGTCCCTGAGCAAAACAACCCCACGGATAGGTTTCTATTTACACGAGGCAGAATTAATCCAAACAGCCTTTCCTAACAAGCCTCTGGCATGTACTGCTGGGACCTTATCTCCATCTACTGTATGGAGGAGCTCAGATTGGGCAGGGCCTGCTCGGTTGATGGAGCCTCGGGTATTAACTAACCAAGTGGCCTTTGCTAAATGCTGCTCCCAATTTTTGAAAGTCCCTCCACCCAGTGCCTTCAAGGTGGTTTTTAACAATCCATTGTACCGTTCTACTTTGCCAGCAGCAGGGGCATGATAAGGGATATGGTATACCCACTCAGTGCCATGCTCCCTAGCCCAGGTGTTAATAAGGTTGTTCTTGAAATGAGTCCTGTTGTCTGACTCAATTCTTTCGGGTGTACCATGCCTCCAAAGGACTTGCCTTTCAAGGCCCACGATGGTGTTACAGGCAGTGGCATGAGGCACAGGGTATGTTTCCAACCACCCAGTGGCGGCCTCTACCATTGTGAGTATGTAATGCTTGCTGTGGTGGGTTTGAGGCAGTGTGATGTAATCGATCTGCCAGGCCTCACCATACTTATATTTGGTCCACCTTCCCCCATACCACAGGGGTTTCACCCGCTTGGCTTGCTTGATCTCAGCACATGTCTCGCAGTCATGGATCACCTGGGAGATACAGTCCATGGTTAAATCCACCCCTCGGTCTCGTGCCCACTTATTGGTGGCATCTCTGCCCTGATGGCCTGAGGCATCATGGGCCCATCGAGCAAGAAACAGCTCTCCCTTATGCTGCCAATCCAAGTCTACCTGAGACACCTTTATCTTTGCAGCCTGATCGACCTGTTTGTGGTTTTGGTGTTCCTCATTAGCTCGGCTCTTGGGGACATGGGCGTCTACATGGCGGACCTTCACAGATAGTTTCTCTGCCCGGGCAGCAATGTCTTTCCACTCCTCAGCAGCCCAAATTGGTTTTCCTCTATGCTGCCAATTGGCCCTTCTCCACTTTTCCAGCCAGCCCCACGGAGCATTGGCTACCATCCATGAATCGGTGTACAGGTATTTTGGTATTACTACAGGTATAGTACTTTGGCCACTTCTCTCTTTCAGCAATGTCCAGGGCCAGCTGAACGGCTTTGAGCTCAGCAAGTTGGCTTGATCCACCTTCTCCTTCTGTAGCTTCTGCAACCTGTTGTGTGGGACTCCATACAGCTGCTTTCCATTTTTGCTTTGCTCCCACAATACAACAGGAACCATCAGTGAAGAGAGCATAACGTGTTTCATCTTGTGGCAGTTGGTTGTAGGGTGGAGCTTCCTCCGCCCGACTTACCTGTTCCTGCTCTTCTTCATCGGTCAGACCAAATTCTTCACCTTCAGGCCAATTTGTAATTATCTCCAGGATCCCAGGGCGATTCAGATTTCCCATACGGGCACGCTATGTAATGAGGGCAATCCATTTGCTCCATGTGGCGTTGGTGGCATGGTGGGTAGAGGGAACCTCTGCTTTGAACATCCATCCCAGCACCGGTAGTCTGGGTGCAAGGAGAAGTTGTGTTTCCGTGCCAATTACCTCTGAGGCAGCTCGGACTCCTTCATAGGCTGCCAAGATCTCTTTCTCTGTTGGGGTGTAGTTGGCTTCAGACCCTCTGTAGCTTCGGCTCCAGAATCCCAATGGTCACCCTCGAGTCTTGCCAGGCACCTTCTGCCAAAGGCTCCAAGACAAACCATGACTCCCAGCTGCAGAGTAGAGCACATTCTTTACTTCTGGTCCTGTCCTGCCTGGGCCAAGGGCTACTGCATGGGCAATCTCCTGCTTGATCTGGGCAAAGGCTTGTTGCTGTTCAGGGCCCCAGTGGAAATTGTTCCTCTTACGGGTAACCTGGTAGAGAGGACTCACAATTTGACTGTACTCAGGAATATGCATTCTCCAAAAGCCTATGACTCCCAGGAAAGCTTGTGTCTCCTTCTTGTTGGTTGGTGGAGACACTGAGGTGATTTTATTGATGACTTCGGTGGGGATCTGACGCCGTCCATCTTGCCACCTCACTCCCAGGAACTGGATCTCTTTAGCAGGCCCCTTGACGTTGCTCCTTTTGATGGCAAAACCGGCTTCCAGGGGAATCTGGATGGTTTTCTCTCCTTTCTCAAACACTTCTTCTGCTGTGTTCCCCCACACAATGATGTCATTGATGAACTGCAGATGTTCTGGAGCCTCACCCTTTTCCAGTGCAGCCTGGATCAGTCCATGGCAGATGGTGGGACTGTGTTTCCACCCCTGGGGCAGTCGGTTCCAGGTGTACTGCACGCCCCTCCAGGTGAAAGCAAACTGAGGCCTGCACTCTGCTGCCAGAGGAATGGAGAAAAATGCTTTTGCAATGTCAATGGTGGCGTACCACTTTGCTGCCTTGGACTCCAGCTCACACAGGAGCTCCAGCATGTCAGGCACTGCAGTGCTCAGCGGTGGAGTCACCTCATTCAAGGCATGATAGTCCACAGTCAATCTCCATTCTCTGTCAGATTTGCGCACAGGCCAGATGGGGCTGTTGAAGGGTGAGTGGGCCTTGCTGACCACCCTTTAGCTCTCCAGCTCACGGATCAGCTTGTGGATGGGAATCACAGCATCTCGATTTGTCCGGTACTGCCGGCGATGCACTGTCGAGGTGGCAATTGGTGCTTGTTGCTCTTCCCCTCTCAGGAGTCCTACTGCAGATGGGTTCTCTGACAGTCCAGGCAAGGTGTTCAATTGCTTAATGCCTTCTGGGCCTCTAGACCAGTCACAATGGAATGTTTCTTCCACTCTTTTCCAGTCAGGCTCACCTCAGCTTCCACCAGAGTCAAGTCTTGTGATCCTCCTGTCACACCGGCAATAGAAACAGACTGCCCCCATGTGTTGCGATGGAATTACAGTGCACTGCGCACCAGTGTCAACCAAAGCCTCGTATTTTTGTGGTTCCGTTGTGCCAGGCCATCAAATCCACACAGTCCAAAAAGCACGGTTTTCCCTGGCCCCTGCCTGGCTAGAGGCAGGGCCCCTCTAGCCCTGGTGGGTATACATGTTAGAGGTTCCTTCAAGGGGATTGGACACGTCAACTGGAGCTACTTCCCTTCTGGTGGAGTTTCCTCTCTGAGTCTTGCTCTCCTCAGTTCACGCACCCGTCGCGCCAGAGCAGCAGTGGGTTGTTGGTCCCACCTCCTCATATCTTCTCCACTTTCACACAGGAAATAACACAGCTCACGTCGAGGGGTGTACCTGCTCCTCATAGCTGGGGAATGTCTGCGTTCAGTAACAGAATCTTTGATCTTTACTGCCGAGATTTGGAGAAAGCCCTCTTTAATCTCTTTACTGAGTTTATTGTGATTTTCCTCTATCCTATCTTCAAGTTTCCACAGACGTGTCTCCACGGCTGAGATTCTTGCGTTCATTGGGCCATGCACGGCATCTGCATAAGCTCAGAGCTTCCTTGCCATATCAAGCATGGTCTCATGCCCATCATCTCGCTTCATCATTGCTAAAGCAGAAGCGTATTCTTTTGGCCCAAGTCGTACGATTTTTTGCCACATCACAGGTGTACGTTCTACCTCATCCAGATCCATATGCAGAGCTGGGTTTGCTATGTCCTCTGAGAAGACAATCTCTACCACTGCCATTTCTCTCAAGCGTTGAATCCCTTGTTCTATGGTCTTCCACGGGGTTCGTTGCTGATAGAGATCCTCGGGGCACAGGTATCTCTCCCTCACACCTCTGATAACTCGTCTCCAGAGGCAGCAAGGGTCAGCCCCATTCTGTGCCACTCGGTTGATATCTGAGTCATGTAACAGGGTCCCCAAATGTCTCGCGTTGGTGCTGTCTAGAAGTGTAACATCGCCTGCAGCATCCCAAAGACGGATTAACCAGCTAATTATAGATTCATTTTCTCGCTGAATGTAATCTTTTCTTAGGCTGCGAAGGTCCTTCATGGACATGGACTCGACAATGACCTCTGACTCAGTCATTGGCTTTGAGGATCCCTCACCCCCATCATCATCTGCTGGGCGATCGGTTTTGACTTGGTATTTCCTGCTTCTCGTAACAGGAGCAACTGCCATTGGCTTAGGCTCCCTATCTGCCTTTTCTAGAGTATTTAACGCTGTACGATAAGCATATGCCAGGCCCCAACTTATTGTCTTAAGGTTGTCATTGCACTTCTCTTTGAGATACTTCCCCACCTCAGCTGGTCTCAGAATTTGTTCAAGGGGAATCTCCCAATCTATTGGGTCAGAGAATTTCTTTAAAATTTGGCCTATGTCCTCCCATACTCCACACCACTCAAATTTCCCCACGTCTGCATCAGGTGTCTGCTCCTGCTCAGGCCCTCTGGACCTCTCAGCCCTCATTCTGGACAAGGTGACCATCATATAGCTGAAACCTATCAGATTAAGCACCATGAATACCAGGACAGTGGTCTCTTTAACATCCAGGGGAAAGTGAACATTTTCAAAAGGTGACGTACGAGGTTGGGTAATATTACTAACAAAACTCCAAAGGAAGCTACTATAACTAGGAGAGGAAAGCAACAGAGCATATACATGCTTACCAGTTTCCAATACCTCTGTTACCTTTTTATAGACCATCCAAACCATGCACATTAGTATAACAAGCTGGAGCTGTGCCCCTGATCTATGAAAATTATAAATCAGAGACAAAATTGCCCCTATCTGTTGGCAGGGAAACAGGCCTACATGCCAGACAGACAGAATCACATCAAACAACATCCCATCAAACAACATGGTGGCGACTGATTGCTGTAATCCAATACAGAGTGTTCAAAACCAGAATGTAATTATTAGTTTTTTCCACTTTCTCTACCCCGTAAAAGGTGGACACCAAATTGTCAAGCCCCTTAAAGTTGGGCACCGAAAATTTGTCTGGGTTAGAGACAATTTTCCTGGGTGGAAAGTGCTCTGAACAGAACACCTCCCCCCACAGCAAAGGCCTCCGGCACCCCCTCCCCCACAACAGCAGAAGCTCGGGAACAAAAGTGGAAAAAGCTGTTTATTCAGTCCCCCCACAGGCACAGGAGAAAGGGAAAGGGGAAAAGGAATCACCAAACCCAAATGAACAGTTGATGAACTTTAGTGTCCTTTTCCTCAGGCATAGCGACCCCTTTCCGGGGGTTTCCCCCCAGGGATTTCCTGTCCACCGTCCTCCGGGGCTCCCAGGGTTCTCCGACGAAAAAGTCGAGGAAAAAAGGGTCCAAAAAAAGAGACAATGAAGAACCATACCCAGGGGAGGAGGGAAGGAAAAGCAGCAGTCACAGCAGCAGCAGCAGCCCGACCAAAACAATGTCCCTTCCTCCCGGAACAGCGAGCGGGGGAGAGTTTCAAAACATCCCGCGTTGGCAGAGCTTCTCCTGGCTGCTGAGCACAGTTAAAGTTACAGGACATTTTAGGCAGGCATGCAAACGATATGGGATACAGGATTATCATTACATCACCCCAGGACAACCACCAACTGTGGCATTCCCTACTGTACTTCTCACAGGATGTTTTTCCCTATAAAAGCACACTGCGCAACACTCTTGCTCAGGAAAGACTAGAGCATTGGCACCTCAGCCTGCCTGCCAACCCAGGGATAAACAGTATCTGGAGCTCCCAAACCCTGCTGAGCTACACAGGGTACTAAAAAGAGTAAAACAACGGCTTGCAAAATCAACAGTCAGTAAAAAACCTTCACAGAGGGGATTATTAATCCACAGTGCAAATGGACATTTGAAGAGAATGCTGCATAAGGAAGGCTTGTAACTTGTGATATTCCAAAAGGAGATGTCTAGAAGAGAAAGCTCAGACACTATGGCTGTAACAGAGAGGTGATACACACACAGACTTAACTTTCCTCGGTTTGATCAAACACGTTGGAAGAACAGGCGTGTTTCGGTAAACATGGAATATAAAACTTGGGCTTTGTTGGAGGTTGGGGGGGGGGAAATGGAATTTTTCCCATTCTGTTGCTAGGCAAGTAATGATCGGTACTTAGAGGACATTTTACTCTCACAAAAGAGACAAAGACTTTTTGGCTGGGCGGGCACGGGAACAAGAGATGGCAAGACTTGATAACGACACACGGACTCGCTCACAAGTCTCGGAGGAGACAGCAGTGGAAGGAACGGCTCTCCGTTTTTTTGGCTGCGACTGCAGGAAAAGAAAAGCCCGGCTTTGCACTAGTTTTTCTCTACCTGGTGGGTGAGTTCTCGGGGCACGGGACTCCAATCATCTCTTCCCCTCCGGGAGGGTGCATCTCCCAGCTGCACTGCAGCGGAACGGGACCCCCGCCTGCCACCACCCCGCGCCCTGCCTGCTGCCCCGCACCCTGCCTGCCCCAACTGCGGAGTTTCCTGCTGCCTCCTCTGCTGGCTGGCCCGGGTGGGCTGACCCGGCCGCTCCATCTCCCGGCTCTGGGCTCTCTGCTGCGCCCCCCGTCCATCTGCGCTCCACCCTGCTCCAGCCCGTCGGCCATTACGCGCGACACAGATCCAACCTCGCGCCACAGCGCCATCTGCAGCTTCCCGGGAGTCATCGCACCTGCCCTGCTGGTCTAGGAGCCCAACAGCGCCCCTGCTGACCGTGACCGTGACTGCACCAACCGGGAAAGTGCCTGACAGTCCAGGGACATTTGCCACCGAGTTTTTTTGGTTTTGTTTACTGTTTTTTACCTTGTTTACTGTTTTTTGTTACTGATTGTTTGCCTCAGTATAGATACTAGTAAAAAAACTCTTATTCCTTTTCCCATACCTTTGCCTGAGAGCCCTTGATTCTAAAGTTATAATAATTCGGAGGGAAGGGGATTCACATTCTCTGTTCTAAGGAAGGTTCCCACCTTCCTAAGCAGACACCTGTCTATCAAACGAAGACAGGCTTAAAGTCAGATCTTGTATGCCCAGAAAAAGGTGATGTTATACATTAACCACTTGTCTTATTTCTTAATGATGCCTTTGTTTCCGTGTTTTAGGGCTCTGGTGCAGCTCCTTTGGATCAACTTTGCAAATGAGCCAGTGTGACTCTTCAGCTGTAGTGGCAGCTCCAACACTCAAGCAGTCTACCCTCAGAGGAGTGGAGGGAAACAAGGAGAAAGAATATTCTGCTGCACATGCCTCAATCTATGATTTTTGGCTAGATGATTTAACATTCACTTGGGGAAACTCAAGCTGTTTTTCAAGTACAGAATTCTCAAACTTGCTGTTTGCAAGCCTGCAAGTTTTCGCTGTGGCTTTCTGCCCTGCTCATTTCATCTGGTACTGGAATTCCCACAGCATGAATTTACAGCATCTTTTAATGCATGCAACACTGAAAAGCCATTGTGGAAAGCAGGGCTGAAGCAACTTTTTTTTTCCCATATGCATTTTCAAACACATCTCCTCTTTACACAAAAACACAGCTGCCCCACTTTCAATTCAGTTGCTGATGCTTCCTTTAATTTCTTCTTGGTTTTCTTTGTCAGAATATTCCTCCTCCTTATGCTGCTGTGTTTTCTTGGCAGTGCCTTATTGACTCTGGGTTAATCAGAGCAATACTATGGCAAAGCTTAAATGAGATTCTCCATCCTTGTAAATCAAATCTTAAAAAATGCAAAGCCTGTTGCTGACAAAAACACTAATGAGAGACTTTCCTTCAGAGATCCATAGAGATCATCAGGAAAATAATTGTGACGCAGTGAAATGTGTGCAGCTGGTTGTTCCAATAAGGAATTCCTGTCCTCGGAGCAAACTTGTTTTTGTCATTTATACAGTCCCAAAGCCCAATCCACTGAACAGCCTCCCCATCAAATCTATTTGTTTCCAATTTAGAGAGAAGGATGCTGTGGGGGACCATGTCAAAGGCCTCGCAGAAATGCAGGCAGATGACATCTCTAGCCCTTCCCTTTTCCACTGGAGTAGTCACTTCATTATAGAAAGTCCGTAGGTTGCTCAGACTGGACTTCCCTTTGCTGAAGCTGTGCTGGCTGTCTCAAATCACTTCCTTGTCCTTCATGTGCCTACAAATACAAATATAGAAAGACATAACAAGCAGGAAGTAGTCTGAGTTATTTAATTGTTAACACACCTCCTTGCTGAATCACCCTTACTGAGAAAGTCAATGGTTGAGTAGGTGAATATTCTGACAAAAGATAGGAAATCTTTATAGATCTCTTCTCCCTTGAGGAAGTACCATCTCCTGGAGCAGTAGTGCTCTGCTGCTGGCACATTAGTGCCTGTGCTGTCACGCAAACAGTGAGTACACGATAAACCTTATCAGGGTCAATGGAAACCATGAACAACAAATGGTGACCCCCAAGGGTCCATACTGGCGCCAGTGCTATTAAATATCTTCCTTGATGTCATCGACACGGGGTCAGGTGCACTGTCAGTGGGTTTGCAGATGACAGCAAGCTGAGTGGTGCATTGTTATGCTGGAGGGAAGGGACTATTCAGAAGGATCTTGAGAAGCCTGAGAAATGGCCCAATGCGAACCGTGTAAATTTCAGCAAGGCCGAGTGCGAAACCCTGCAACTGGGTGTCAGAGAAATCACCAGGAGCAGTGTAGGCTGGGGAATGAATGGGCTGAGGGCAGCCCTGTGGAGAAGGAATTGAGACAAAGGTGGATGAAAAACTGGACATGACCTGACAATGTGCACTTGCCACTTAGAAAGCCAGCTGTATCCTGGACTGCATAAAGTGTAGTCAGCAGGATGAGGGAGGTGATTCTTCCCTTCTAATCTGCTGTGGTGAGATCACCTGGTGTACTGCATGCAACTGTGGGGTTTCCCAAACAAGAGAAGAGAGAGCTGTTACAGCAGATCTAGAAGCGTGCCATGAAAATGGTCAGAGGGCTGGAGAACCACCTACAAAGAAAGGCAGAGATATTTGGAGTTATTCAGCCTAGAGAAGACAATGCTTCTGGGAGACCTTATTGGGAAAATTCAAAAAATAAAAGGGGCTTATAAGAAATGCAGAGAGAGAAAGGCTTTTTACTATGGCCTTTCCAGCTGAAAGAGCATAGGTTTAGGCCAGACGTTAGGAAGAAATTCTTCACTGTGAGTCTGGTGAGGCAATAGAAAAGGCTGTCTACAGTCGATGTGGGTGCCCTTTTCTTGGATCTCCCCCCACAGTCAGTGTGTAGGCAACACCAAGTTGGGTGTGAGAGCTAATGTGCTGCAGGAATCAATGGGCTGAGCCCAAGTGTATGAAGTTCAACAGAGCCAAGGGCTGAGTCCTGCCCTGCTGTCCCAAATCCCCAAGCAGTTGAGCAAGATCCACCTGTGCCCAGGTGATCTGGAGGTGAAGGATCTGGAGCACAGGTCTGATGAGGAGCGGCTGAGGGAACTGGGGTTGTTCCAATTTACAATTGAAGAAGGACAAATAGGAAGTCACTTTTATGAAGTATATCAGGTTTATGAAGTCACTCACACTTCAATGCATTTTTGAACTAGGGCAATGAGATATCTGGTTGCAGGAACATTGAAACTGAATAGAATATTTGATGAGTTTTGATCCCTGACCATGATATTGACCACTTCCCAACTCCTTGGAAAAGGGTGTTGCACAAGATTTCTCTGTGCGAGCTATAAATGGAGACAGGTAAGACACTGTTCACAAAGAGCAGCCCCACACTGGACGGATCACCCTCAGCTCTCCCCAGCCCTGCAGCTGACATCAAGGTGAGAGGCACACTTTGTACAGGAGAACTGGAATGGGTGTCTTGGGCAGCTGCTGTGGAATGCAGGGGAAGGAAGGGAAGGAGGCTTTAGTGTTGGGATGAGAGGTGCAGCACGGACGGGAGGCTCTGCTGTGTGTATGTGCAGAGACTGAAGCCGTCTTTCAGGGGATGAGGCTGCTGCAGGAGAAACCAGCCTTGCCAAGGGAGAGGGTGGAGAGGGCTGGTGACACACAGTTGTGAGGGGTGAACATGAGAGTATTTTACAACTTAATCTTGGGCGTATCCCTAATCCAACATACATAATTAATTAGAATTGGACAGCTGTGGGTTCATATCTCATTTTATGTTTTCCCTCTGTCCTGGATTAGAGACAAATCTTCTAGGTGGAAAGTGCTCTGAATAAACTCCTCCCACAAAGCAAAGGCTTCTGGTACCCCCTCCCCCACCAGAACAGCATTTCTTGGATGAAAGTGAGAAAACTACTTATTTAACAAAACATGCAGAGTGCCCTGCAAGGCACAGGGGAAGGGGAAAGGGGAAAAGGAATTATTAAACCTGAGTAAGCAGCTGATGAACTTTAGTGTCCTTTTCCTCAGGTGTAGCTTCCCCTCTCCAAGGGTCCCCAGGGTGGCCGGGTGGAGTTGCTCCAGTGGCTCCCTGGAGGATTCTCGTCTACTGTCCTCCGGGGCTCATTGGGTTCTTGGGCAGGAAAGCAAGTCAGGGGGAAAAAAAGTTCCAAAAAGGAGACGACAAAGAAGCAATCCCAGGGAAAAGCTAGTAGCAGCAACAGCAGCGGTAGCATCCAGACCAAGGAATGTCCCTTCCTCTCTCTTGCTCCTCAGCAGAGAAGCCTGGGAGAGAATTTCAAAACAACCTGCGCCGGCAGAGCTTCTCCCGGCTGCTGAACACAGTTAAAGCTACAGGACGACATTCCTGGGCATACACGCAAATGATAGGGAATACAGGATTATTGTAACATCACCCCAAGACACCCTCCAAACTGAAATTTCTATGACATGCCTTCACTCCTTTCCAGCAGCTGCTATGTTTACCCTCTGCTAAAAATGTTCTATCTTTCCTTTTCTCCCCTACACATCCCATCATTTTGTGTCTGGTGTGTAAAGGATTCTTACAAGCATTGCTTGTTTTCTGTCTTCCTTTCCTGCAGGCTGACTTCCAGCTCCTACAGCAAGGAATCCAAACCCCAGAAGTCCTACTGAGATGGGAAAAATCATCATTTATGAGCATGCCAACTTCCAGGGTTTGTCCAAAGAATTCACCACTAACATTTCCAATCTAAAAGATGCAGATTGGAATGATATTGTCTCCTCAGTGAAAGTAATTGGCCAGCCTTGGATTGCTTATGAGCATGTCAACTATGAAGGCAAATTTCTGGTATTTGAGGAGGGAGAATATAAGTATGTTGGTGACAATACGAATGACAAGATCAATTCTCTGAAGCTGATCACTGAAGATCTGCACAATCCCCAGATCACTCTCTACGAACATGTTGATTGTCGAGGGAAGAGCAGGATAATAAAAGAAGCAACCATTCTGGGTGCAGGACATGACAATGACATCATGTCTTCTCACAAAGTCCAGAGAGGTGCCTGGCTGCTGTGTGAGCATAGTGATGGAAGTGGAATGCAGTACCTTGCTCGAGATCATGAAAACCTTCCAAATTACAAAGCAATCAACTTCAATGACAAGCTTTCCTTCCTGCGTCCCCTTCACCCTGGCTGTGGCTGTTAGAATGCAAATCTGATGAGAAGAGTGGCAGCCCCAGCAAGAAATTTGAGACCTTGTTCTCTGCCCCTGCTTGTGTTGCCTTTTCCACCAGTGTCACAGGACTACTGAACGCGCGAGCTCTCTGCTGTGCTGCACTGCCAATCTGTACTTCCCTGTCCTGCCTTGCACTCTTCGCCCACCCCACAAATGCAAGAATCATCACACTTGATCATATGAAAGGGTGTCCAAGCTGAGAGGCATGCCAGATGTGTGGAACCTATTGCACCCTCAGCTGGCATTGCAGTCCTGGGCTATGGAATGTAGAAGCATTGCATGTTGTCTCTGTTGCTAAGTGCAACAGAAAATGTGAGTACAGAACCAGCACCACTTCCTTTGTGATTTGCTTGCCAATGCCGTTGTTGTACACTGGCCTCTGCCATTGTCTGTAATCCAGTCTGCATTGGTGCCATTAAAGAATCTTCTGCAAGCAGCAGTGGGTCTGTTCTATGGATGGTTTCATGTAGATATATATTGCCCTTTCATGGAGAAATGTCTCTGTGTGCTCAGAAAATGTGTCATGCAGTCACTTTTAGACTTTTTCATGGATGGTTCCCAAAAGGTTTGATCTCCTTCCAGTTTCACTGGTCAGTAACAGTGAGTTCAGGCTTGACTCAGCCAGTGATCAAGTGACATCAAGTATGTCATTCCAGAGGGGAGGGTTTTCCCAGACAGTGTACAGTCTGTTCCTATCCTACCCTTCTCCCTCACACTGGGAACGTTTAGTATCATCAAGCTAAGGAGGTTCTTTAGAGAAACTGCCGTATTCTACATTTACCTCTGACCTGTTGAATGCTAACTTTCTATGTGGCCAGCTGCCTTTTTGCCGTTTCTCCAGAATCTATAAATTGATAATCTCACTGCGATGTTTTTTTAAAAAAGGCTGAAGATTGTGTTTTAGCTTTTCTGGTTTTAACTGCAGATGGTGCTCCCTCTCCAAGGAAAGATTACTACAAAGAGCAATCCAGGAAGGTTTCAGCCAGGCCAGCAGTGTTGCACATATTGCCTTGGCTTGTGTGCAACCCTGCCAGTTCCTTTAAGTGAAGAAATCCCCAAGTTTAGAAAGCTTCTGTGATATATGTTTTGGGCATCCACTGTCCAGTCCATTAACCAAGTCTCCATAGCTGCAATGTGCAGTCAGATGCAAGTCTTAGGAAGTCCTGAGCTTCATGCTCATACTTCCATCAAAGTTTTTGCTTTCCAAAGCTATGGTTCCCACTCAGGTTTGTTTGCAGACCACTTCCAGAAGCAGGCTTGCGAATTCCAGAGCTGGGATCTATATGCTGTAATGTCAATCCACCTCACAGCGCTTTACAATACTTTTGGATCAGGAAATGGCAACAACGATCAAATGCGTCTGACACCAGGCTCCGATTCATCCAGGTGGTCCAGAGCTCAGATGTTCACACAGAGAGAAAGAATGAAGGGGGGGAGTATTCATGAGTTTTTAATGTTTGCCTTCCGGAGCAACTGTTACGTGTGCTGGAGCCCTGCTTCCTGGGAAGTGCCCAAACATCACTGCTAATGGGAAGTAGAGACTGATCTTTTTTTTCCTTTTGCTTTTGCATGCACAAATATCTGCTTCTTTCTTTTACTGTAATAAAATGGCTTTATCTCACCCTGCTGGCTGTTCTCCATCTTACTCTCTCCTCTGACCCAGAGGAAAAGGGAGTTATAGAGCAACTTAGTGGGCATTTGGCACCCAGCCAGGGTCAACCCGCTACGGGCTGTGAAAGCAGTTACAAAGAAAACAGGTGCCAAGAGGTCATCCTTGAGTTTTGACAATGTTGTTTAGTGATGAATGAAAACTTGCTGTATTAATGAGCCATTCAGCACATTTCTAAGTGTTTCAGAAAAGAAAAAGCAATGAAGTCTATTTCCACTTGCTTCAGATTATCTGTTTTGTCCCAACTACAGGCTCCCTTCTTGCTCAGCTATATTATACCAAAGACTTTTCAGGCTATGGCACATGAAGAGAGCTGTGTTTTGGCTATCTGCTGGCTCCACTTTACCCGAAGAGCCTGCTCAGTTTGGAAAGTCTCTCTCACTGGGGGTGACCAAATTCTGTTATCAGAAAAGGAGGCAGAAGGGTACTGGGGGGCAGGGGTCTTCCTTGCCACAGGAGATAACTTTGCTCCTTGGTCCCTCACCCAGAGAGCAGCTTACTGGGCTGGGAATGTTAATTGGATTGTAGAATGCCTACAGAAAGGTGCTTGTTTACAAATGATGCTTGATAGGAAATTAATACCATGGTGTGAATCTCCTATGATGTTGCCTGTGGATACTGAGAGAATGATACTCCTTATCAGAGGCCTCCCTGAAGCTATGAAACCCATAGGCATCCAGCTAAAAGGACAAATAGAAGGCCTCCCAAAACTGGACAGAGTTGCAGCGACCTTAGATGCAGCTCTTTCCCCCAGTCATAACCAGGAAAAAGGTTATGGAACAGGTTTGGACCTGGGGGATGTGGCACAAGGATTAATTAATTATGGAAGAAAATACTGTCCCATTCCTTCAAATACAACTTATTCTAAATCAGTTCGGTGCACAGAGTACAAAAGCACATCCCCAGTAAAACTGCGAAAGGTAATTCACTCCTCTAGGCTGGGAGAACGACCAATCACAGGGGAAGAACACAATGAAAGAAATGCCTTGTGGATTGTGGGCTTACAAAAAGGAATTCCAAGGACCTTAATGGATGTCCAGCCCACTAATAAATTAGAAATATATTTCTATTCTATTTCTATTCTATTTCTATCCTATTTCTTTTTCTATTTCTAACAAAGGAGGAATCATTAAAAGCTGTCCCCGCTACAGCCCCTCCTCTGGAGGAACCACAAAAAGAGGGAGGTGATGAAAAACCCTTATCTTTGTCTGCAGGAGGTAAGCCAGGGGGTGCAGGGTGCGTTTACATCAGGCAGCATACAAAAACTCCAGAGGAGACTTATTAATAACCTGTCCTATTGGTCCCCACAGAACCCCTGTAACCTTTTTAGTAGATACTGGTGCTCAAGTGTCTGCCCTTAAGATTGAAGATGCCTCTTCATATGGAATCACCCCTTCACGTAGAAGTATACATGCCACGGATGCTTTTGGAAATACTCAACTCCAGACGACAGCAAAGGTAAGATGCTGGTTACCGGGAGAGGAGAAAGCAGTTGACTCCCTAATGATTATAGGTGAATTTCCTACAAATTTATTGGGTCTGGACCTCCCAAAGGGAAGGTCTTGGATTGATGAAGAAGGAAAAACCATTGCTGAGCTGATAGCTACTATACAAGAACAAGCTTATAAAATTATGGCAACTATTGATGTCAAGGACATGTGTTTTATGGTTCCCCTGTAGGAACAGGATCAGGAGCATTTTGCTTTCATGTGGGAGGGCCAGCAATACACTTTTACCCACCTCCCACAAGGATTTAAACACTCACCTACTCTAGCACATCATGCACTGGCATAAAAGTTGTCACTCGTTCCTCCTGCACCAGGAGTAAGAGCATGCCAAAACACTGGTGACATTTTGGCAGCAGGAGATGAAATTGCACCTGTACAATCAACACCAAAAAAAAAACATTATCAAACATTTGGAGTCCCTGGATTTACAAATTCCTCCTGAGAAAGTGCAACTCCCTTCCCAAGAAGTAAAATTCCTGGGAATCTGGTGGAAAGGAGGAATGGTCTTTATTCCCCCAGACACCCTCACCCACCTAGACCAAATTAAAACACCAGAGACTAAGAAAGACCTGCAACACGCCTTGGACCTGCTGATTGTTTTCAGGAAACACATTCCTGATTTCTCCATTAGTGCAAGGTCCCGATATGATTTGCTAGAGAAAAAGGCAGAGTGGGATTGGAGCCTCTTCATGATGAGGTCCTACAACTCCTGATTTGTGAAGCTGACACGTACCAGTCACAAAGTCCTATATACCCTACTGATGCAGTACACTTTGAGTGGGGATTTGCAAGCTCTCCACTGTCCATACATTTCTGGCAGAAAGGACCTGATGGTCCTACAAGACCCACAGGGTTTTATTCAGGAAGTTCTCAAGTTGCCAAAAAATTATATTCTGCTTGGGAAAAGGGCTTATTCGTGGTCAGCACTGCTTTTCAGGAAGCAGAGAAAACTGTTCACACACAGTCACTAATTTTAAGAGGACCTTTCAAAGCCATCAAGTCAGTTTTGGCAGGAACCCCATGCCGTGACAGGGTGGCCCAACGTGCCTCTGTTCAGAAATGGGATGCTCAAATTGAACATTGCTGCACCATTTTTCAAGTAACAGAAGGAGCTCCCAAAAATCTTCCTCTGCCAGAGGAGGTAACCTGAAGTAGCACCACTGATTCTTCACCTTCTGTGATTTAAGTTGCTCCCCCATATTCAGAACAAGTGCAGAACTTGTGGTTTACTGATGCATCAGCAAAACAAGAACGAAAGGGTTGGCAATATCGAGCTGTAGCCTTACAAATACCTACAGGAAACCAAATCATAAGAGAAGGGGATGGTAGTGCACAACTAGGAGAATTAGTAGCAGTCTGGAGTGTATTCAACTATGAATCTGAAACCTCTGACTCTGTGTATATTTACACTGATTCCTTTGCAGTGTTCAAAGGTTGTACTGAGTCGTTCCCCTTCTGGGACAAAAATGATCAGGAAGTAAATAGAGGCCCTGTTTGGCAAAAAGAGAAATGGCACGATACTCATGCTCTAGCAAAAAAGGGGAATTTTCTGGTTGGGTGGGTGGCCTCTCACCAAGAAAATGAAACCCCAACTAGCCACTGGAATAACAAAGGAGATGAAAAGGCCAGGTTAGCCCCATGAAATGTAGAAACTCCAGCGGAAAACTGGGACTGATTAAAGGAATGGTTGCACTTAAAGGGACAGCACCCAGGGGCACAAGACCTATAGAAAGGCACAGGAAGCAGAGGATGGGCAGTGATGGGAAATGTGCCGTACCTGCTTATCTTCATGGGAGCAGTGCAGAACCCAATCAGACTGTCACCCTTTAGAATAACCCCCCTTCCATATCAGAGACGGGAAAGGACTGTGGGACACGTGGCAAATAGATGATATTGTACCCTTTTGAAAATCTGGGGGAAAACAGTATGTGTTAGTAGGAGGAGAAGTTAGATCAGGACTAGTACAAGCAGAAGCCTTCCCTCGGGCGACTAGTGCAAACCCATTGGAAGCCCTTAAAATGTGGTTCAGTTTCTTTCCAAAACCTGTAGCTATCCAGTCAGACAATGGGTCACATTTCACAGCTACCATGGTCCAGGAATGGGCCAAAGAAGAAGGGATCCAGTGCATATTTCACACACCCTATTATCCACAAGCAGACAGCATAGCTGAGAGAACAAATGGCCTGCTTGAGCGATTTCTCAAACCTCATCACTCCAATTGGACTGGAGCACTATGGGATGCGGTAAAAACAGCAAATGACCGATGGGGAGTAAATGGATGTTGCAGACTCACAGGTTTTTATCCACAGCCTCCCTCTTTGATACCAGCAACATCAAAACCTACAGGTTATCAAAGAGCCTCATGCTTCCCAGGACAGCCAGTATTGGTGAAGCTGCCTACTGTGGGAGCTGTACCCAGGGTACTTGCTACTCCTTTAAACATGTACACCTGGAAAGGAAACGATGCTCATGGCAAAGAACACAAAATAAGCTCTCAATGGACTGGTCCTACATTTTGATGCTGGCCATGAAAGGGGATGGACAGACCTTTTCTTTTACAGGTAACTGTTCAAAGGAGAAAAAGTATTCAGAACTGTGAATGAAAAACCTCAGGTATGGACTATGTTTCGGATTACTGGTAACTGTGATTGTAACATGTTAGTTATGTTTGTATGGTTATTGACTTTGTGCGTGTGTTCAGCAGAGCTAACTGTTCCAGATAAGAATCAAAGGAACCTCACCTGGAAACAAGTAAAAGGGTTTGCAGAAATATGGGATCATACAGATCAAGGTGTATGTGTGACATTACCTGAGCCTGTTGAACAAGGATTGCAATTTTTAATAATACCTTTGAATTTATCTTTTATTCTTAATACGGCTTGTGTGACAGCTTTGTGACCTCTCCCTGAACAATAGACAAGCAAGACAAATGGAGGCCAAATTCAGGGGAAAGGTACCCCTATAGTCCATAACTTTACCAAACTCATGGCCCACCTTCTGATACATCTCATGAAGGGCGGTTACACACAAAATATTGTAAAATTATGTGTCCAAAGATGAATGAAACCATCTTATCTCAAATGGAATCCCCTCACCCAGCCATGAAATCAATGAAAGGTAAATTTGGTCCTGAGACAACAAGTTCTGAGGAATATAACGCTAGACAACCCTGCCTTATTTACATATGGGATCCACTTATTTATATATGGGATCCTTATTTACATCTGGATCCACCAGATGCAGATGAAGGCAAATATACCACGATTTTTAGCCCCTCCTGGTGTGTGCAGCTTCTTAACAGAAGAAACATAATTCCAATCAACCACCAAAATTTAATGTGGCATGGTCTGTACACACACTTCTTAAAGGCAAATTGAATGAACCCAAATTTACTACGCCTCATGTAGAAATCAGTCCTCTATTCAGTTGCTCAAAGGTTATAACATGCAAAGAAGGAGCTGGAGATCCCTCAGAAACGTGGTTTCCTCTCCGAGTTTGAACACTAATAAGGGATATGTGTACTTGTTGGGGATACCCCTCAAAAGGCTGGAGCAATCAAGATGAGTCCTGTAACTCCACCTCCAAATACCTTCTCAGCCCATATAGAGTTCCCTTTACCCACTACTCAGTCCACAGTACTCCAAGAAATGCTAAGCCAAAAATCACCACCTTTGATTATGCAGACAAAACTAACTGCAAAACTGCAAAATGCATAGCCCCTCTTGGAAAGGCTTGGGGATGCTCTGATGGGAAATTTTATTCACATTTGTCATTAGAACAACATGCTGGACTTCGGTGTGGAATTGGAATCCCTCCCCTTTGCCCCACATGTGTCTCTACTTTCACTAAAGTGTCTAGAGAAGGTCACCATTGCAGTGTTCTCTCTTCAGAGGCAACACAAAGACCAGAATGGGCAATTGAGGGAATTTGCTTTCCAGGTTACTATACCACTGGACAAAATATATCCCTATTCCTGGAAAATGTCTTTGCTCCCAGTGTCACCTTAAGAAGACACCAAAATAAATTAGAAGATGTTACCTGGCAATTAAGTGTATTAAGCAATTGGCCACAACATGCATTTGGAGAATTAAACACCCAAACCCACCAAACTCCTAAAACGACTTTGCAAAATAGATTAGCCCTGGATATGATGCATTGTTAAAAGAGCAAGGAGTTTGTGGGATGTTAAATTTCATAGAAACTGAGCATTGTATAACAATTCATAATGCCTCTACCTTCATTGAGGAGGCACGAGCCAAGATGAGAGGAATAATTAATCATCCTAGAAATTTGTTTCATGCAATGCAACCACGAGAATTGGTTGATAGGTCACGGGTCACTACCACCCTAGAGTCTCTGGGGCTCACAGGGTGGGGAAAATGGTGTGCACAAATTGGAAGAACTATGGTCATTGGAATTGTATTCCTGATTATTGGCATTGGCCTGGTGAAATGCATGATACAACACTTGCTTCTTTTCTTCTCTCCCTCTGTACGTTACATTCAAATCAGCACCATTGAAGAAAGCTACATTGATGTCCTGCAAAATAATGCCAGACCAAGGGCTACTGCATGGGCAATCTCCTGCTTGATCTGGGCAAAGGCTTGTTGCTGTTCACGACCCCAGTGGAAATCATTCTTCTTACGGGTAACCTGGTAGAGAGGACTCACAATCTGGCTGTACTCAGGGATGTGCATCCTCCAGAAACCTATGGCACCTAGGAAAGCTTGCGTCTCCTTCTTGTTGGTTGGTGGGAACATCGCTGTAATCTTATTGATGACCTTGGTGGGAATCTGATGCCATCTGTCTTGCCACTTCACTCCCAGGAACTGGATCTCTTTGCAGGCCCCTTGACTTTCCTCTTTTTGATGGCAAAACCGGCTTCCAGGGGAATCTGGATGGTTTTCTCTCCTTTCTCAAACACTTCTTCTGCTGTGTTCCCCCACAGAATGATGTCATCGATGTACTGCAGATGTTCTGGAGCCTCACCCTTTTCCAGTGCAGCCTGGATCAGTCCATGGCAGATGGTGGGACTGTGTTTCCACCCCTGGGGCAGTCGGTTCCAGGTGTACTGCATGCACCTCCAGGTGAAAGCAAACTGAGGCCTGCACTCTGCTGCCAGAGGAATGGAGAAAAATGCTTTTGCAATGTCAATAGTGGTGTACCACTTCTGCCTTGGACTCCAGCTCATACTGGAGCTCCAACATGTCTGACACGGCAGCACTCAGCGGTGGAGTCACCTCATTCAAGGCTCGATAGTCCACAGACCATCTCCATTCTCTGTCAGATTTGCGCATAAGCCAGATGGGGCTGTTGAAGGGTGAGTGGGCCTTGCTGACCACCCCTTGGCTCTCCAGCTCATGGATCAGCTTGTGGATGGGAATCACAGCATCTCGATTTGTCCGGTACTGCCGGCGGTGCACTGTCGAGGTGGCAATAGTTACTCGTTGCTTCTCTGCTTTCAAAAGTCCAACTGCAGAAGAGTTCTCTGCAAGATAGTCCAAGCAAGGTGTTCAATTGCCTAATCCCCTCTGCCTCAACAGCAGCTATTCTAAAAGCCCATCAGAGTCCTTTTGTGTCTTTGAAATAGCCATTCTGGAGGAAATCTATGCCCAGAATACACGGGGCCTTTGGACCAGTCACGATGGGATGTTTCTGCCACTCCTTCCCAGGCAGGCTCACCTCAGCTTCCACCAGGTTCAGCTGCTGTGATCCTCCTGTCACCCCAGCAATAGAAATGGGTTCTGCCCCCACATGTCCCGATGGCATTAGGATACACTGCACGTGTCTGTCAACCAGTGCTTCATATTTTGTGGCTCTGATGTGCCAGGCCATCAAATCCACACATTCTAAAAGACGCGGTTTTCCCGTGCTTCTACCTGGCTTGAGGAAGGGCCCCTCTAGCCCTGCTTATCATTCCCTTCCTGGGCATGCATTCCTATTTCAAGGGAATCTAACACATCATCTTCCCTTCTGTTGTACCTAGCAGGTCGGCCACAGGAAGCTGAGGCTACCTTCGCTTTGGCAGAACCCCCTTGGCTGGCATTGTCCTCCTTAAGCTGACACACCCGTGCTGCCAGGACAGACGTAGATTTCCCATCCCACCTTCTCATGTCCTCCCCATGGTCACACAGAAAGAACCACAACTCAGCTCATGGGGTGTACCCTCTCTCTTTAGCTGGGGGATGTCGGGCTCTGGTGTTGGGGCCTGTGATTTGCACTGCTGCCACGCTGCTCTTCCTCACTTCCTCCCTCATCTCCTCCCTCATCTCCCTCATCTTCTCTTTCAACTCCTTAACCACAGCAGAGACATGAGCCTGCCTTGGGCCATTGACGTGTAATACCTGAGCTTGTCTGCTACGGAGCCCACTGTCTATCAGCTGTCAGCGGCTTTAACTGTTGCAATGAAGGTGGCATATTGCGATGGCCTTAGACTTGCCAGGTTCCACATTTGCCCTATGCACCTGACCCTGTCAGGATCATTTTCGTGCTGTCCGTCCCTCCCAAAAAGTACCTCCAATACTGCCACTTTTCTCAGCCGTTGCATCCCTTCCTTATTGGACTTCCAGGGCAACCTATGGTAGTGCTCCTGCATTCTGTCTCTGTGAACAAACCTCTCCCTTACACTCATTAAAAGCCTCTCCCAGAGAGAAAGGGGCTCTGTCTCCCTCACAAACACCTTGTCAACACCCAGGTCCTGGGTCAAGGATCCCAAATTCCTTGCCTCCTTATTATCCAGTTGCGTTCCTGGGCCCATAAGGTCCCAAACCCTTAGTTGGTAAGTAACCAGTTTTGAAGTAACCAGGTCAAATAAGCCTCGCGCCCCTGTCGCACAATGTCGTTTCGCAGATTACAGATACTGACGTACGACAGGGACTCGGTGATGATTGTAGGCTCAGGCTCCCCTGCTGGTTGTGAGGGCCCTGGTTCCCCATCATCATTAACTGGGCATACTGATTTGGTTTTATACTTCCTTCGCTGCACGGGAGCGACTGCTGCTGGCTGTGACTGCCCTCACCGTTCAGCTGGAACCTGGATGGTTGTAATGTCCATGGGTTCTGCTGCTGCACCATCAGGCTCTTCCCCTTCGGGGCAGGGAGAGGTTTTCCCAGCAGCTGGGGAAATGTATTGCTTCAGCATCTGGCACAGCTTTTTCTCCATCACCTCCATCCGATTTGGTTAGTTCATTTCTGAGGCAGGCCATGGGGCAGGGTCAGGCCGTGGGGCAGGGCCAGGCTCGGGGGTACCCTCAGGCTCTGGGACAGCCTCACGCTCTGGGACAACATCCCCACTCTCTGGGGTGGCATTCCTAGTTCCTGGGGCAGATGTTAGAATGGTTACCCAGGGCAGTCTCACCTTATCTCTGCATGCTAAGTAGAATAGACCTATCAGCAACACCAAACACTGTACAATGATGTTAGCATCTAGAGAATATCTGATCCCTTTGAGCGCTGGTGGGATAAGCCCAAAGAAACGGGTGAAGGGTTGGAAGAAGCTTCCCGGTGTTATCTTCCCACAATAAGGTACCATTACCAAACAGACTCCAAAAGCATGCACTCACAATGTGAAAGCCCTGGAACCATGTGCTCACCAACCAAAGGATGTAAAAAATCCATAAATTCCTCACCTTATTGACCCATGGTGCAAACTGGTTAACAGCCACAATGGCCTTAGTTATAGGACCCATGTTCCGATCGGGAGCTGCGAATGGGAAAAATATGGCCACGAGTATGTGCCAGCTGAACCAAGGTATGCTAGACAACATGGTGCCACTTAGTGAGGTTTTTTTGTTCAGCACATTAAAGTAGGTTACCCAGAAACTGTTATTCCTTTTGCACCCTTTTCTCTCAATTCTGTCACGCCTCACATTGGGCACCAAAATCTGTCTTGGCTTGAAAGACAGGTGTCTGTTAAGGAAGGTGGGAACCTCCCTTAGAATACAGAATATGACACCCCCCCTTCCCTCCAAATTATTATAACTTTGAAATCAAGGGCTTTTAAGCAAAGATACGGGAAAGGGAATAACAGTTCTTTACTAGTATCTGTAACGAGGCAAACAAACAAAAACAACAGTTGCTGTAACAAACAAAACCAAAAATGCGGTGGCAGATGTCCCTGGGCTGCCAGGCACTTTCCCCTTTGGTGCAGTCACGGTCACAGCCAGCAGGGGCGCTGTTGGCTCCGGGCCGGGCAGGGCAGGTGCGATGACGCCCGCGCCTGCAGGGGGCGCTGTGGCGCGAGGTCGGGCGAGCCTCCCTCAGGCGGGAATGGCGGAATGGCGGGAGGGGGCACGGACTGCAGCAGGAGACCTCAGAGCAGCGAGCTGGAGCAGCAGGACTGGCTCACCCGGGGCAGTGAGCAAAAGGTGGCAGAAACTCCACAGTTGTGGCAGGAACAGCAGTGCGTCCTGACAGGTGGTGGAGTGGGGGGTCACGGAGCAGCAAGAACCGAGCTCCTCCGCAGCAGCTGCCGGACACAGCCAGGAAGATACGCACTCTTGGAGGGGGGAAAAGGGTCGGGATCCTAAGCTTTCCCAAACTAAGGCTCACCCAGCAAGGAAGAAAAGGCAGTGCAGAGCTGGGCTCCCACGGTCACAGCAAAAGGAAAACAGCAGCGCCACCATCCTCCTCTGATGCCCTGAGAGCAAGAGAGCCAGGACTTGTCCCCAATTCCCTTTTGCTTAGGCCAGTTCTCCCTGGTACTCCTCCTCCCTGCCAGAGAAACCCTTGGATAGGAGGAGTGTAGCCAGGTGCCCTCCTCCCCTGAGCCTGGCAACTTCTTTTGTCTCTCTTAAGCCCTGATAGTTCTCTGCCTCAGGCAGAGGCAGAGGACAAGGTCTCACTGATAGAGGTAAAACTTAAGAGAAAGAAATCAAAAGGAAAAAATCCTAACCTGCAACAGTTGTTCAGAAATTTCTTGAAGATGGCCATGAGTAACCTCATTGTGCATGGAGGTAGCTCTGCTGTGAACAAGGCTTTAGACTAGGGAGGCGCCTTCCAGAATAAATCTTTCTGTCAGCAATTCTAATGGAGATTTAAAAGCCTTTGTCACTTTCTGCCTAATTTCATCCTTTGTTCAATTTCAATGAAAATGTGTCATCAGCAAGGCATGTGTACAACAACTTGGGGATTACTTATTGGACCTTTATGAATTCCATTTCCCCAAGGTCAGACTTCCTTCCGCATTCCTCCACAGGCCCTCAGCTGCTCTCTTGTCAAATGTAATCCTCCCCTCTGAAGGGTCAAAGTCCTTCTCCACCTTAACATCATCTTCCTATTACTGAAAAACTTTCAAGAATCCTTTGCTAGATTTTTGGACCTGACACTTCCCCATTTCCTTAGATACTGCCTTTGATTAAGAAAAAAAAATAAATTAATAACACAACAAGCCAAGAAAATTGTTTGGCCTCCTAGAAGCATTTGGGCTGAAAGGAACCTTGGGTGCTCAAGCTGCTGTTCCCAGAAGGATGCAGAATGGGGAGATTGTCCCTTGCTGGTCATGAAGCAGGGGGAGAGAAAGCAGAGTGGAACAGGAAGGTTTGTTACTGTGCAGCTCTGCAATATTTCCTGCAAGGGGCTGAGGGAATGGAAAGCGTTGGGACAGTGGCCACGGCTGTGTCAGTGGGTGAGAATAAGAGCAGAGAGGCTGCAGGAAGGCATGGGGAGCTGAATGAGGCAGCAAATCTCAGCACAGGTAACACAGCTTCAGCTGGGCATGGCAGCCACAGACAGAATTGGCACCATATGGACTCATGAGGTCACAAAGGCCAAGTGCATCTCCTGTCTGAACAATGCAGCAACCAATGCCGGGAGATTGTGGCAGTCAGGAGGTCAGCACAGAGGGAGATAAACACTGCAGTGCAGAGCTGCCATGTGACAGCTGTCATAATACACAGCTCAGGGCGTGCAGCTGTCTTTAGACAGTGGTGGAGGAGGGCTGAGACTCTGCCCTTCCAGGTGAACTTGCCCATGGCAAAAGAGATCAATGGAATACCTTGTCATTCCTCATGCCTTCTCAAGATACTACAGGTTTAAAAAACAAGACAGGTTTTACCATTAGGATTAATGAATTCAAATTAATGAAAACATTCCATTTGACTAGGTGATGAAGGGCAGTAGAAGACTATATCATCACTATAGTCACTTCCTTGGGACATAACCAAGTGTGTGATAGTGAGGTAGAATCTGCAGGTGAGAGTTTGGCCAGGATCAGCAACAATCTACATGCTCACCAAGACCTTTTGAGTCAAGCCTGAACCCACTGTAACTGACCAGTGAAAGTCAAAGGAGACAAAGTTCTCCAGGAGACATCCAGGAAAAGTGTTTGCAAGTGACTGCATGAACAATTCTCTGGATACACAGTCATCTGACCATGAAAGAGTAATATTTTTCTATTCTAAAGATGAAAAAAACAGACCCACTTTTGCTTGCAGAAGATTCTTTAATGGCACCAATGCAGACTGGATTACAGACAATGGCAGAGGCCAGTGTACAACAACGGCATCGGCAAGCAAATCACAAAGGAAGTGGTGCTGGTTCTGTACTCACATTTTCTGTTGCACTTAGCAACAGAGACAACATGCAATGCTTCTACATTCCATAGCCCAGGACTGCAATGCCAGCTGAGGGTGCAATAGGTTCCACACATCTGGCATGCCTCTCAGCTTGGACACCCTTTCATATGATCAAGTGTGATGATTCTTGCATTTGTGGGGTGGGCGAAGAGTGCAAGGCAGGACAGGGAAGTACAGATTGGCAGTGCAGCACAGCAGAGAGCTCGCGCGTTCAGTAGTCCTGTGACACTGGTGGAAAAGGCAACACAAGCAGGGGCAGAGAACAAGGTCTCAAATTTCTTGCTGGGGCTGCCACTCTTCTCATCAGATTTGCATTCTAACAGCCACAGCCAGGGTGAAGGGGTCACAGGAAGGAAAGCTTGTCATTGAAATTGATTGCTTTGTAATTTGGAAGGTTTTCATGATCTCGAGCAAGGTACTGCATTCCACTTCCATCACTATGCTCACACAGCAGCCAGGCACCTCTCTGGACTTTGTGAGATGATGTGATGTCATTGTAGGGTCCTGGACCCAGGTCTGTTGCTTCTCTTACTACCATCTCTTCCCTCGGTAGTCAGTATGTTCACAGAGAGTGATCTGGGGATTGTGCAGATCTTCAGTGATCAGCTTCAGAGAACTGATCTTGTCATTCATATTGTCACCAACATACTTATATTCTCCTTCCTCAAATACCAGAAATTTGCCTTCATAGTTGACATGCTCATAAGCCACCCAAGGCTGGCCAATTACTTTAACTGACGAGATAATATCACTCCAGCTTACAGTTGTTAGATTGGAAATGTTATTGGTGAATTCTTTGCATGTACCCTGGAAGTTGGCATGCTCATAAACAATGATTTTTCCCATCTCAGTATGACTTCTGGAATCTGGATTCCTTGCTGTAGGATCTGGAAGTCAGCCTGCATGAAAGGAAGACAGAAAACAAGCAATGCTTGTAAGAAGCCATTACACACCAGACACAAAATGATGGGAAACGTGGGGGAGAAAAGGAAGGTCAACACATTTTTAACAAAGAATAAACATAGCAGCAGCTGGAGAGGAGTGAGGGCATGACATAGGAATTTTCATTTGGAGGGAAAACATAAAGTGAGGTATGAACCCACAACTGCCCAGTTCTAATTAATTGTGTGTGTTGGTTTAGGGGTATGCCCAAGATTAAGTTGTAAAATACTCTCATGTTCACCCCTCACAATTGTGCATCACCGGCCCTCTCCACCCTCTCCCTTGGCAAGGTTGGTTTCTCCTGCAGCAGCCATCTCCTCATCCCCTGAAAGATGGCTTCAGTCTCTGCACATGCACACAGCAGAGCCTCCCGTCCATGCTGCACCTCTCATCCCAACACTAAAGCCTCCTTCCCTTCCTTCCCCTGCATTCCACAGCAGCTGCCCAAGACACCCATTCCAGTTCTCCTGTACAAAGTGTGCCTCTCACCTTGACGTCAGCTGCAGGGCTGGGAAGAGCTGAGGGCAAATCCTCCAGTACAGGGCCGCTGCTCTTTTTGAAAGGTTGTTAGGATCTGGTTTAAACACAGAGGAGCTGAGAATATTTGGTCTCTCTATAAAACAGAAAGAACTTTGAAGGTTCAAAATATTCCCAAACACGAGATAAAAGCCAAATGAGATTAAATTGTTATATTTTTTTTTAATGAGAGAGGCAAGGAGAAAGAAAAGGAAAAGCAGAGAGAAGTTGGAAGGAAAAGCCGAGGTTACTTTAAAAAGCACAGTGTAGCTCAACACCACACCGTTGCTGCGGAAGAGGGGGGAAGCAAAGCGGTTTGTGCCCTTTTTTCCTGCTGTTTGAAGCGTCTTATCTGCCACCTCCGATCTCGAGAGTAGTTTGGTTGGAAAGCGGCAGCCTGTCATCCGAAGTGCAGGCGCACTGCCCGCTCGCTGCAGCCAAACTTCGGGGAACTCGCAGTGCCCACACACCATGGAATGCAGGAACACAGGTAGGGGTTCCACAACTCACCTGTGGTTTCTGTCCACGGATGCAGGATCGGGGGTGGTTTCCCTCAAGCTGGCGGCGTCTGCTCCCAGAGGTCTTTGGGTGTCAGGCAGCAGCTGATGGTGATGGGGCAGAGGGAAGGCGAAGGCCACGGATTCTGCTCTCTGCTTTCCGCTCCATACATTTGCGCCGGTTTTGCCTTCCTTTTTATAGCCGTCAAAACAGGCTACTCACAGTCCATGCTGCACATACTCTTCAGGTATTCAAGTGTGATTATGATAAGCAGATAGAATAATGAAGCATTTTTGAAGCCTTTCCCTTATTATCAGGCTCTTACATCCCAGCCTCTGATTCGGCATTATTTTGCAGGACATCAATGTAGCTTTCTTCAATGGTGCTGATTTGAATGTAACGTACAGAGGGAGAGAAGAAAAGAAGCAAGTGTTGTATCATGCATTTCACCAGGCCAATGCCAACAATCAGGAATACAATTCCAATGACCATAGTTCTTCCAATTTGTGCACACCATTTTCCCCACCCTGTGAGCCCCAGAGACTCTAGGGTGGTAGTGACCCATGACCTATCAACCAATTCTCGTGGTTGCATTGCATGAAACAAATTTCTAGAATGATTAATTATTCCTCTCATCTTGGCTCGTGCCTCCTCAATGAAGGTAGAGGCATTATGAATTGTTATACAATGCTCAGTTTCTGTCAAATTTAACATCCCACAAACTCCCTGTCCTTTAACAATGCATCATATCCAGGGCTAATCTATTTTGCAAAGTCATTTTAGGAGTTTGGTGGGTTTGGGTGTTTAATTCTCCAAATGCATGTTGTGGCCAATTGCTTCATACACTTAATTGCCAGGTAATATCTTCTAATACAATTTGGTGTCTTTTTAAGGTGACACTGGGAGCAAAGACATTTTCCAGGAATAGGGATGTATTTTGTCCAGTGGTATAGTAATCTGGAAAGCAAATTCCCTCAATTGCCCATTCTGGTCTTTGTGTTGCCTCTGAAGAGGGAACACTGCAATGGTGACCTTCTCTAGACACTTTAGTGAAAGTAGAGAAACATGTGGGGCAAAGGGAAGGGATTCCAATTCCACACCGAAGTCCAGCATGTTGTTCTAATGACAAATGTGAATAAAATTTCCCATCAGAGCATCCCCAAGCCTTTCCAAGAGGGGCTATGCATTTTGCAGTTTTGCAGTTAGTTTTGTCTGCATAATCAAAGGTGGTGATTTTTGGCTTAGCATTTCTTGGAGTACTGTGGACTGAGTAGTGGGTAAAGGGAACTCTATATGGGCTGAGAAGGTATTTGGAGGTGGAGTTACAGGACTCATCTTGATTGCTCCAGCCTTTTGAGGGGTATCCCCAACAAGTACACATATCCCTTATTAACGTTCAAATTCGGAAAGAAAACTACGTTTCTAGGGGATCTCCAGCTCCTTCTTTCCATGTTATAACCTTTGAGCAATTGAATAGAGGACTGATTTCTACACGAGGCGTAGTAAATTTGGGTTCATTCAATTTGCCTTTAACAAGTGTGTGTACAGACCATGCCACATTAAATTTTGACGGTTGATTGGAATTATGTTTCTTCTGTTAGGAAGCTGCACACACCAGGCGGGGCTAAAAATCGTGGTATATTTGCCTTCATCTGCATCTGGTGTGTATAATGGGTCAAACAGTGAGTCTCACCAGTAAATAAGGCAGGGTTGTATAGAATTAGACAAAAGTTGTTGTGTCAGGACCAAATTTACCTTTCCTTGATTTCATGGCTGGGTGAGGGGTTTCCATTTGAGATAAGATGGTTACATTCATCTTTGGACACGTAGTTTTACAATATTTTGTGTGTAATCGCCCTTCATGAGATGTATCAGAAGGTGGGCCATGAGTTTGGTAAATGTTATGGACTGTAGGGGTACCTATAGTCTCCTAATTTGGCCTCCATTTGTCTTGCTTGTCTATTGTTCAGGGAGGGGTCACAAAGCTGTCACACAAGCTATATTAAGAACAAAAGATAAATTCAAAGGTATTATTAAAAATCGCAATCCTTGTTCAACAGACTCAGGTAATGTCACACATACACCTTGATCTGTATGATCCCATATTTCTGCAAACCCTTTTACTTGTTTCCGGGTGAGGTTCCTTTGATTCTCATCTGGAACAGTTAGCGCTGCTGAACACACACACAAGGTCAATAACCATACAAACATAACTAACATGTTACAATCACAGTTACCAGTAATCCGAAACATAGTCCATACCTGAGGTTTTTTATTCACAGTTCTGAATACTTTTTCTCCTTTGAACAGTTACCTGTAAAAGAAAAGGTCTGTCCACCCCCTTTCTTGGCCAATATCAAAATGTAGGACCAGTCCATTGAGAGCTTATTTTGTGTTCTTTGCCATGAGCATCATTTCCTTTCCAGGTGTACATGTTTAACGGAGTAGCAAGTACCCTGGGTACAGCTCCCACAGTAGGCAGCTTCACCAATACAGGTTGTCCTGGGAAGCATGAGGCTCTTTGATAACCTGTAGGTTTTGATGTTGCTGGTATCAAAGAGGGAGGCTGTGGATAAAAACCTGTGAGTCTGCAACATCCATTTACTCCCCATCGGTCATTTGCTATTTTTACAGCATCCCATAGTGCTCCAGTCCAATTGGAGTGATGAGGTTTGTGAAATCGCTCAAGCAGGCCATTTGTTCTCTCAGCTATGCTGTCTGCTTGTGGACAATAGGGTGTGTGAAATATGCACTGGATCCCTTCTTCTTTGGCCCATTCCTGGACCATGGTAGCTGTGAAATGTGACCCATTGTCTGACTGGATAGCTACAGGTTTTGGAAAGAAACTGAACCACATTTTAAGGGCTTCCAATGGGTTTGCACTAGTCGCCTGAGGGAAGGCTTCTGCTTGTACTAGTCCTGATCTAACTTCTCCTCCTACTAACACATACTGTTTTCCCCCAGATTTTCAAAAGGGTACAATATCATCTATTTGCCACATGTCCCACAGTCCTTTCCCGTCTCTGATATGGAAGGGGGGTTATTCTAAAGGGTGACACTCTGATTGGGTTCTGCACTGCTCCCATGAAGATAAGCAGGTACGGCACATTTCCCATCACTGCCCATCCTCTGCTTCCTGTGCCTTTCTATAGGTCTTGTGCCCCTGGGTACTGTCCCTTTAAGTGCAATTATTCCATTAATCGGTCCCAGTTTTCTGCTGGAGTTTCTACATTTCATGGGGCTAACCTGGCCTTTTCATCTCCTTTGTTATTCCAGTGGCTAGTTGGGGTTTCATTTTCTTGGTGAGAGGCCACCCACCCAACCAGAAAATTCCCCTTTTTTGCTAGAGCATGAGTATCGTGCCATTTCTCTTTTTGCCAAACAGGGCCTCTATTTACTTCCCAATCATTTTTGTCCCAGAAGGGGAACCACTCAGTACAACCTTTGAACACTGCAAAGGAATCAGTGTAAATATACACAGAGTCAGAGGTTTCAGATTCATAGTTGAATACACTCCAGACTGCTACTAATTCTCCTAGTTGTGCACTACCATCCCCTTCTCTTACGATTTGGTTTCCTGTAGGTATTTGTAAGGCTACAGCTCGATATTGCCAACCCTTTCGTTCTTGTTTTGCTGATGCATCAGTAAACCCCAAGTTCTGCACTTGTTCTGAATATGGGGGAGCAACTTAAATCACAGAAGGTGAAGAATCAGTGGTGCTACTTCGGGTTACCTCCTCTGGCAGAGGAAGATTTTTGGGAGCTCCTTCTGTTACTTGAAAAATGGTGCAGCAATGTTCAATTTGAGCATCCCATTTCTGAACAGAGGCACGTTGGGCCACCCCGTCGCGGCGTGGAGTTCCTGCCAAAACTGACTTGATGGCTTTGAAAGGTCCTCTTAAAATTAGTGACTGTGTGTGAACAGTTTTCTCTGCTTCCTGAAATGCAGTGCTGACCACAAATAAGCCATTTTCCCAAGCAGAATATCGTTTTTTGGTAACTTGAAAACTTCCTGAATAAAACCCTGTGGGTCTGGTAGGACCATCAGGTCCTTTCTGCCAGAAATGTATGGACAGTGGAGGGTTTGCAAATCCCCACTCAAAGTGTACTGCATCAGTAGGGTATATGTTGGTGATTAAATGCACGGAGTCTGCTGGGTGCAAGCAAAGCCATCTTTATTGCACGAGGCATTGTACAAGGCACATCCTTCTACATCGCTACCATCCAGCAAACTGCACTGCCACACAGGGGCATGGCCTCTAGGGTTACCATGATTTGCATCTCTAAGAGAACAGACACCGGATATGGGGTTACCACAGCCCCATCCCACTCCCTTGTCTGAATTTCTGCAAGATGGTGACACCTTGCACCCCGACATCTCCCCCTTTTCTGTTTGACATGCTTACAATTTGCTTTATTGATTTGTTAATTATATACTGCACACATTGTAATAAGCAAATCACGCTTTTAGTTCCTTGGACCATTTGCATACTAACATCCAAAGGCACTGCAAACAAACGTGTGAAAGGGTTTGTTTAGCAAACTAGCAGTCCAATTTACTAAAGTTGTTAAAGTTTTTGCAGCTGCTCCTTTGTGCATCAGTTCTTTGTTTTAGCTGTTTCAACATTCTTTATGTTATGGTTGGTGTTATTCAGTTGTTCTTTAGGAGCTATACACCCCTTTACTCCCCCTTTTTGTCTTTGGCAATATGTGCTTTTTTTGACATGAACATGAAAACAACATGAAGATATAACAATATATGGATATTAATTGCTTAACTGCTTTACTATTACCCAGAGTCTGCAATCGCTGGAAATCCTCACCTCACAGGCAGGACTTGGAACCTTTCCAGGTCAAGGAATTCAAGTTTACCTGGAAGGGTGGTCCAGCATTTATAAATCCAAATCAGCAAGTCAAAGTGACTCAATTATATTTTTAGTGCAGAAACATCTGGGACTGATGGCATACTTCTTATCTAGTTAGAGCCAAGGCTTGGCCAGAGCCCAGGCCATAACTGGAAAGGTTTCCTTAAGCCATTTTACAAACAAACTTTTATTAATATTAATTAGGAACGTTCCTTAAAATTATAACACCTTTTGGACAATGTTCCCTACAAAAGCTCAGTGAATTCATGTTATTATCTCGAAAACATATCTAGATACGAAAAATCAGTTTTAGTTTCTCTCTTAGGTAAGAGGGCTTCTAGCTGTTAATTTCTATTTTAGCAGTGTACACTTTGCACTTTTTCAGCTACACACACAGGAGTCCCTGAAGGGACTCTCACCAGCACACACAGGGAAACAGCACACACAAAAATTCCACAGGCATTTATAACATGCTTCAACACTCAATTAGTCACCTTCAATCTCACGGGTGTCCCTGTGTCCACACATGCCGGCATTCACATGTGCACACACACATACATACACTACGCACATGCAATCTACACATCTATGCATATTTTATAAATAAAAATATCTATAATGTGAAACGGCTGTGAAAAACGAGGTTCACTCTCCTGTTGAAATTTAAAATTTTAATAAAGGACAATCGGGGACAAAAACAATAAAGCAAAGAAACAGCGCTGGGTGCTTGGCCCTAAGCCAAGAAGCACACCTGCCATTGAGGGAGTCGTCTTAAATACTCTTTGTATTGTGTCAGCCTCATGCCTATTCATAAGTGTTCATGCATATTCAAACTTTTCTCAAAACTATTTTGCATGTTCCAAGAACTGTTTTGCATGGCTCCTCCTTGGTCCCGCCTTTTTAGAGCATGCGCTTTTTTGGCTGTGGTTTCTTCCAGTCTTGGTTGTCGTGTCCAGTTTGGGCTTTTGTCCGTGGTCCTTGCATCTGGTTATAGGTGATAGTCAGGTATCAGTGGCAGGTCTTCTTTGTGCTGTTCTTTGGGTGTTATCCAGTCAAGCAGGTAGTGTGGTTAGTAAAGGAAAGTCTTTTAAACTACCTCTATTAGTTATTTTACTACTATATCAAAATCTAGTTCGTAACAGAAATTAAAACATTGCTTATATACCTCTATCTTTATGACAAGACTACTCCTATAAAAAGAATAAAACCATACACACAATGAATATCTGCGAAAAGCCAACACTATATTATGTATTTATCACACGGTTACCCCTTTTTTCCTTTTTTTTTTTTTCTCTTTTCCCCTTCCTTTTCCTGTGTTACCTATGGACAACAAAACTGCAAAAATTGCTGTGCAAAACTTATCTTCATCTAAACATAACATCATTTAAACTTAACAGAACTTATAGCATTTAAAACTTGAGGGTAAGAAAACTTCTTGTGATTATTATGCTGCCACCAGCCTGCCCGGCCACCGTGGCTCCCTCTGCCCCGGCGTCCTGGGCTGGGCTGGGCACGGTGGGATGCCCGGGCTCGCTTCTCGCTGGCTGCCCACTGCCGCCTGCTCCAAGCTGCTTCCAAGGGGGATGGGTGGCGGTGGGTGGACAGCCCGCGCAGCCGCCTCCCCCCTCCCCGCACTGTGGCAGCTCTGCACCTCCAAACAGGCGTTGTTGGCACAACTGGGAGGTGCCGGCCCAGCCGCCCAGTAGAGCGGCCGCTCCCGGCAGAGGGGACATCGCTGCAAAGTCCGCGGGTGCTGAGCTGCGGCTGGCCACGTGGCTGGCTGCACCGCATGGCTCGACACGTGGCCGGCACCACCTTGTAAGCATCGCATGGCCACAGGATGGGGACGTACCGCGACGCCTCTCCCGCGGTGCTTTCCCGGTGCAGGGGGGGGCACAGGTCTGCATCGCATGGCTGCCACATGGTTGGCACCATCTTGCAAGGCACACGTGGTTGGGCTGGCTGAGGCTTTGCGGGTAGGACATGATTCCATAAGGAATAATAAGAGTTGCTTCATTATGAAGAATATAAATATCTCTATTCTGTCGATTTAAGAGCTCCTCTTTGGGCTCGAAGGATATTTTACTACGCGCTTGGGATGCCTCCCAGTTCTTCGATCTTTTGAGGTTTGCCTCCGGCACCATCCGCCCGCCATGACGGGACCGGGAGAGGGACCGGTGCTGCCACCGCCCGCCCACTGCTTCCCCTGGGAGCTGCCACGGGGACTGCAGGGGCCGGGCTGGGCTCTCTGCCGCAGGGGGTTTGATTTGGCCGCGTGGGAGCAGAGAGTGCAGGTTGGCACCATCCAGGCAGGTAGCATTCAAGCTGCCACCGCTTCTCCTCTGGTAGAAATCCCACCTCGTCCCACACCTCCGATGAAAAAGTTCCCGCAACACAACACGAGTTTAAGGGATTGGGGAAGCATGGACTTTTCCATGTTTTTCGAAAACATGGCAGTCCACTGAGAACTCTCTGGTCCTCACGTCCTCCGTGGCTCACCTTCACTCCGAAGGGATTAATTTTTTGGCCAAATTCCTGTTTCTCTCAACAGTATCCCCAAGTCCCACAGAGCTCACCAACCATCACACAGCTAGGCATTTTCTAAAATCCTCACAGAGGGCACCATTTGTCGGTGATTAAATGCACAGAATCCACTGGGTGCAAGCAAAGCCATCTTTATTGCACGAGGCATTGTACAAGGCACATCCTTCTACATCGCTACCATCCAGCAAACTGCACTGCCACACAGGGGCATGGCCTCTAGGGTTACCATGATTTGCATCTCTAAGAGAACAGACACCGGATATGGGGTTACCACAGCCCCATCCCACTCCCTTGTCTGAATTTCTGCAAGATGGCGACACCTTGCACCCCAACAGGTGCAACCCTATATAGGACATAGTGATTGGTATGTGTTAGCTTCAAAAATCAGGAGTTGAAGGGCCTCATCATGAAGGGGGGTCCAATCCCACTTTGCCATATTTTCTTTTTTTTTCTTTTTTTTTCCTTTTTTCTTTTATACTTTTGGGGGTTTTTTTCTCTTTATTTTTCTTTTCTTTTTATTTCTTCCTTTTACTTTTTCCTTTTCTTCTATTTTTTCTATTTCTCTTTTCTCTTTTTTTCTATTTGTCTTCATTTTTCTTGTTTCCTTTTCTTCAGATCTTTTTCCTTTTTTAAAAAAAATTTTATTCTTTTCTTTTTACGTTTTTCTCTTTTTCTTTTTTCTTTTTTAAATTTTGTTTTCTTTTTCTTATCTCTTTTACCTTTTCTTATCTTTTTTAAATTTTATTTCTTTCTTCTTTTTCCTTTTTTGTCTTTTTTTCTTTTTTCTTTTTTCTTTTTCTTTTTCTTTTTTCATGTTTTTCTTTTTTCTTTTTTCTTTTTCTTCTTTTCTTTCTTCTATTTTTCTTCCTTTTTTTCTTTTCTTGTCTTCTTATTTTTTTAAATTTTATTATTTTCTTTTTCTGTTTTCCTCTTTTCCTTTTTTCTTTTCTTTTTTATTTTTTATTTCCTTTTTTCTTTTACTTTTTTCTTTTTTCTCTTTTATTTCTTTCTTCTTCTTTCTTCTTTTTTTTCTTTTTTTCTTTTTTCTTTTTTCTAGAACTCATTTCGTTCTTTTGGGTTTTTTCCCTCTTTTTCTGTTTTCTTTTTTCCTTTTATTTTTCCTTTTATTTTTTTCCTTTTTCCTTCTGTTTTCTATTATTCTTTTTTCTTTTTATGTTTTTCCTCTTTCTTTTTTCTTTATCTTTTTTCTTTTTTTCTCTTTTCCTTTTTCCTTTTTCTTCTTTTCATTCTTCTATTTTTCTTCCTTTCTTCTTTTCTTCTTTTCTTCTTTTATTCTTTTCTTTTTCTGTTTTCCTCTTTTTCCATTTTCTTTTCTTTTCTTTTTTCTTTTTTATTTTCTTTTTTCTTTTACTTTTTATTTTCTCTCCTTTATGTCTTTCTTCTTTTTTCTTTTTCTATAATTTATTTCATTCTTTTGGGGTTTTTTCTCTTTTTCCTTTTTTTTCCTTTAATTTTGTTATTTTTTCTCTTTCTTTTTTCTTTGTTTTTTCATTTTTTTCTTTTTTGTCTTATTTTCTTTCACATTTTTTCTTTTTGTTTTTTCATTTCTTCTTTTCTTTTTTCTTTTTTTTTCTTTTTTCTTTTTTCTTTTTTCTTTTTTCTTTTTTCTTATATTTCCTTTTAACCTTTTTTTTTCTTTTTTTTTTTTTTTGTTCTATTTTTCTTTTTTTTTTTTTCCCTGAAAGTTTTTCAGTAATAGGAGGATGAAGTTAAGGTGGACAACAACTTTGGCCCTTCAATAGAAAGAATTACATTTGACAAGAGAGCAGCTGAGAGCCTTTGGAGGAATGCGGACGGAAATCTGACCTTGGGGAAATGGAATTCATAAAGGTCCAACAAGTAATCCCCAAGTTGTTGTACACATGCCTTGCTGATGACACTTTTTCACTGAAACTGAACCATGGATGACATTAGGCAGAGATTAGGCAGAAAGTGACAAAGGCTTTTAAAACTTCATTAGAATTACCAACACAAAGATTTACTCCAGAAGGGACCTCCCTAGTCCAACGCCTCGCTCACAACAGAGCTATGTCCAAACACGATCAGTTACTCATGGCCATCTTCTAGAGATTTCTGAACAACTCCAGGGGTGGGATTCCCCTGGGTCTCTGGCTTTACTAAGCAGCAGACTGGACCCAATGGCAACCAAAGGTCACTTTCAACCTGAATTGTCTTATGAGCTCACAATCCTCCTGACTCGCAGCAGCATTCAGGCCCATGGCTTATGGACCAAGACTGGCAAATCCTAGTATTTCCTGAGCCATATTGCTCCTGAGGGAGCTTGCTGTAAAGAAAGAGTCTCCTTGTACGTGGGATACTCCAGTGCCATCCTCTGGCCTGTGTGGAACTCGCAGCACTTTGTTCACATTTATCTTGTCATGGGGCATCTGAAACAGGTGCACTAATGCAGCTGTGGCTGCAGTTCAGAGGAGATGGGAATAATCTCTTCCCCTTCTCTGCTCCCCCAGTTCTCATGCCGTGCAGTATGCAACTGCCCTTCAACTTCTCATCCAGCAACAGAATGGAGTGAGAAAGAGGCCATTCTGGCACAACCAAAAGACACTTCTCAGTGGCTGTATATACTAAAGATGGTTTTGCTTGTAAAAAGGGTAAACCCTTTCCAGAAAGAGTGACTACAACTGCTACTATTCAAAATGATTTAAGAAAAGGTGTAGTTGGGTTGAAAAGAACCAAAACAGGAGAATCCTTTGCTCAGAGACTACATGGAAGTTGGAGTCAGGTGACCAGGATGCTTTTCTGATTCCTCAGAGCATGCTCCAAAGAGCTTTGATGTGTGACTCAAGTGAGTCAACTCTGTGAGTGTGAGGGCAAGTGGTTGAAACCATTAGGAAACCAAGGAAGGCCCAGCATCCTCAGTGGTGAGAGAAGCACATGACATAACATGACTGAAACACTGGATCACTCCTGCAATTTCACCTCCTAACAGAATCAATTTGCAATCTTCTGATGCTTTTCTTGGTTTGGCAGCAAAGTGTTCTCCTAACTGGCAAACCTACAGTGAAATTTTGCTTAGAAGTTCAATCACTGATGGGACAGGACCAAGAAAGTCAAGGAACAAGGCAGACCTGCTAGATCTCAAATGCTTCAAAAATTAATTTTTCCATGCAGTTAAATTAGGAATAAAGCTGCTCTGTGCAAACAGAAATATAGAAACTTTTGTCTTTGGGGGAAGCAGAAAAATGTGTTGAGAGGCTGCAGCTACTATTTTCTCTCTTCCTTTCACAATGCTCAAAAGACTTTCTTTTGCAGAAAGGTTTTCTTTACCTGATAGACAGTTTTTCAGGAGTTCTGAAAGAAGGGCCGGACCAAGAATGAAATTTTGGATAGCACCAGTGTCCTAGATGTGATTCGTACTCCAAATGAGTAGGAAATCCAGAAGACACTAGGGGCACCTGAATGTGTGTTGTGGGAGGGAGGTGAATGTGTGTTTTTCCTGAGAAGCTCTGAAGAAAGTGGGAGGGGAAGAGAGTGGTATTTCTGCAACAGACTAGGAAATAGATCTGCTGGGAGCATGCACATCTGTAATGTGAGATTGTCAGCTTTCCCCTCCACACATTTGAGGAGGCATCAATCATCCTTCTGAGCAAAGGATTCTCCTGTTTTGGTTCTTTTCAACCTAACTTACACCTTTTCTTAAATAATTTTAAATAGTAGCAGTTGTAGTCACTCTTTCTGGAAAGGGTTTACCCTTTTTACAAGCAAAACCATCTTTAGTATATACAGCCACTAAGAAATGTCTTTTGCTTGTGCCAGAATGGCCTCTTTCTCACTCCATTCTGTTGCTGGATGAGAAGTTGAAGGGCAGTTGCATACTGCACGGCATGAGAACTGGGGGAGCAGAGAAGGGGAAGAGATTATTCCCATCTCCTCTGAACTGAGGCCACAGCTCCATTATTGCATGTGTTTCAGATGCCCCATGACAAGATAAATGTGAACAAATTGCTGCGAGTTCCACACAGGCCAGAGGATGGCACTGGAGTATCCCGTGTATGAGGAGAACCTGAGGGGCGTGGTTCTGTTCAGCCTGGAGAAGGCAAGACTAATTATTCTCTGAGGGGGCACAGCAAAATGACATCTGGAAAGAGTCTTGCCTGGAACCAGGGAAGCTCTGACTGAAAATCTGGGAAAAAAATACGATCCCAAGGGGTTATCAACTCTGGCAGAAAGGGCCAGAGACCCACCATTGCAGTTGTTCAGAAATCTCTACAAGATGGCCATGAGTGTTGGACATAGCTCTGTTGTGAACGAGGCCTTGAACTAGGGAGGTCCCTTCTGGAGTAAATCTTTCTGTCAGTAATTTAAAAGCCTTTGTCACTTTCTGCCTAATGTCATCCATGGTTCAGTTTCAGTAAAAAAGTGTCATCAGCAAGGCATGTGTACAACAACTTGGGGATTACTTGTTGGACCTTTATGAATTCCATTTCCCCAAGGTCAGACTTCCTTCCGCATTCCTCCACAGGCCCTCAGCTGCTCTCTTGTCAAATGCAATCCCCTCTATTGAAGGGCCAAAGTCGTTCTCCGCCTTAACTTCACCCTCCTGTTACCGGAAAACTTTCAAGAATGCTTTGCTAGATTTTTGGACCTGACACTTCTGCACATGTTTGCATTATGTCTTTGATTTAAAAATAGGGGAAAAAAAGGAAAAAAAAAAGAAAAAAAGAAAAAAACAAAGAAAAAGAAAGAAAAAAGAAAAAAGAAAAAGAAATAAGCAGAAAAAAGAAAAAATAAAGAGTAGAAAAAAGAAAAGAATAAAAAAGAAAAAAGAAAAAAGAAAAAAGAAAAAAGAAAAAAGTGGAAAACAAAAAGAAAAGAAAAAAGAAGAAAAAAGAAAAAAGAAAAAAGGAAAAGTGGAAAAAGAAATAGAAATAGAAAATGAAAGAAAAAAGAAAAGAAAAAAGGAAAAAACAAAGAAAAAAGAAAAAGGAAAAAAGAAAAAAGAGGAAAAAAGAAAAAAGGAAAAACATAAAAAAAGGCTTTGCAATAGGAAATGCAAAGTTTCTGAAAGCACCCCATCCATAGTCCTCCTTGAACCTCTCCTTTGCTCTTTTGTAGGATTTGGACTCCACTCTGGTGCATGAGTAGCTGTGCCTAGCACATGCCAAGGAAACTGTATGGATTCATAGATGCATCTGGTCTGAAAGGAGCCTTGAGGAGTTTCTACTTCAAGCTGCTGTTCCCAGAAGGATGCAGAATGGGGAGATTGTCCCTTGCTGACTATGAAGCCAGGGGAGGGAAAGCAGAGTGGAACAGGAAGGTTTGTTACTGTGCAGCTCTGCAATATTTCCTGCAAGGGGCTGAGGGAATGGAAAGCGTTGGGAAAGTGGCCACGGCTGTGTCAGTGGGTGAGAGTAAGAGCAGAGAGGCTGCAGGAAGGCATGGGGAGCTGAATGAGGCAGCAAATCTCAGCACAGGTAACACTGCTTCAGCTGGGCATGGCAGCCACAGACACACAGAGAGACTTGTCCTCAGCTGATGGGGTGTTACTGCAGCAGAGGAAGGGCAAGCAGGTGGCTGAGCAGCTGCTTCTCCAGGGAGACAGACTGTAAGACAGTCACAGGTGTTTGGGAATTAAACATTGCCTGTTACTTTATTTGTCTTCCATTCTCCATTCTGGACTTCTCTTTTCATCCTTTGATAAGAATAGGGTTCCCTAAGCCACGTGTTCCATGCCTCCAGGCATGGGAAATGAGCTACCTGGCTACCCAAATGCTTTTGTGACTTTTGTCAGGTTTCCAGGTGAATCTGGTGCTGATAGGAACTCCCTGAAGATTTCACCAGAACCTTGGTCATCTTGACAGAAAGTTTACATTTATAACTGCAATGGGAAGGAATCAAAATGTGAAAGAACTAAAGTAGGTGACAGGAGACAGCTGGAACAATGCATAACAAGCCAATCAAACAGTTATTTGTCTTTTGGTTTTTTTTTAAATGTGATTGTCTCCTGTTTTTATCCAATAAGTAAAAATACAAGGAATAATTATATAGAATAAACGCAAGAGACAGAAATCGCTGTATCTACCTCTCTACCTCCCTCCTTCAAGAAATGATTTCTACACTTTCTTAGACACTGTAGCGAGAGTATTTATAGTTTTTTATGGGAATATGTGGTAGGTTTGACCCTGGCTAAATGCCAGCCACCTACGACATTTGCTCTCTATGCTCTCTCCTGCTGCAGCTATGCAGAGGAGAGGGAAAACTAACACACAACACTGGACTTCATGAGTTGAGATAAGATCGCTGATAGTACGCACTGGAGAGGGCAAGAAGCAGGCAGGAAACTTAAAGTTGCAAAAGTGATTTATTAACCTAACAGAGTCGGGGGATAAATCAGAGGTAAAAATAAGCTCTTAAGACACTGTTTCTTCACTCACCCCACTTCTCTCTTAAGGCACCGCTTCCCAGCTCACCCCCTCCCTCCTTCCAACTAACCAACAACTCTGGGGCAGGGGCAGGGTGTGGGGTTTTTTTCCTTAGTCAGTCCATCGCAATTCTTCTGCTACAGGCACTGTTTCTCTACTTATCCCCCTCCCTCCATCCAACCAACAGATCTGGGCTGGGGCAAGGTATGTGATTTCTCTTAGTCCATCACCACAATTCTTCTGCTACAAACACTGTTTCTCTACTCACCCCCTCCCTATTAAGACACCATTTCTCAGCTCATCCCTCCCTCCTTCCTTCTAACCAACAGCTCCAGGGTGGCGGCAGGGTATGGGGATTTTTTCTTTTGGTCAGGGTCAGTCCGTCAGGGAGAAGAGTCCTCTACTTAGCCATGGGGGTCCAGAGACAGTCCTCTGCGAACTTCTTTGGTGTGGGTCCAATCTCATGAGCAACACCCACCTGATTGCTGCAGTCTGAGATTCTTCTGTCCAGGTTGCAGACTTCCAAGCTGAGGCCAGGCTGTTTCCATCCTGGGAGCAAGGCCTTTCTCTCTCTTTCAAGGCCTTTGCAACTCTCAGTCTCTACTGGGACTCCCACTGGATCACAGCTTCCTCCAGGCATGGGCACCTCCCCACAGGCTGTGGGTGGATCTCTGCACCCCCTGGACTCCATGGGCTGCAGGGGGACCACCTGCTCCCCCATGGTTGTCACCACGGCCGGCAGAGGGTTTTCAGCTCTGGCGCCTGGAGCACCTCCTCCCCCACCTTCTCCACTGACCTTGGTGCCTCCATGTTGTTTTCCCTCACGTATTTTTACCTCCTTCTCCTCCTTCTCTGGCTAAAAAGAAGTGCATGCTCACATTGTTTTGATTTCTTCTTAAATATGTTTTCACAGAGGCATAACTGACATCTCTAATTGGCCCACGCTTGGCCAGCAGCATGTCCATCATCTTCAGAGCCATCAGAGATTGGCTCTGCTGGACATGGTGGAAAAATTCCAGAATCTTCACACAGGACATGCAGGAGCCATCTTTGTACCCCACCCTACTCACTAGCAAAATCTGGGCCAAGCAAAAACCACCACAGTATAATAAACCTTTCTGAAGTTAAAGATAGCCAGGCTCTGATATCCCTGAAGAAAAATAAAATATTTTGCCTGGGTTTTTCCAGGTTAATCATAACTCACTTCTTTGGCCTTTTGTCTCTTCCACTTAGGAGAAATAAGCCCAAAGCACCAATTTCAGGGCAGTTTCTGCTACTAAGAAAAAAGATTAACTGAATAACTATATGTTACACCCTAAAAAGAGATATTGCAAGAATCTTCAGGTCATAGTGCCAGAATCCAGGAAATGTCATCAACAAGGATGTTCTTGCATCTTCATTTTTTTCCCCCCATTGTATGAGACCACCCCATAATCTTGAATTCTTTCCATATACGTGGTGTTTTTCCACCCTGCTTCACAACATTCAGGTGTTATCCACTACATGCCTGATAAGCAGTGTGAAAGGCACTATTCTTCTACCCTTTCATGCCACAGCTGTAAACCATTCAGCCTTAGCATGCAGAAACTTTAGCAGAGACTTTGGTCTACACAGCCCTACACAGTAGAATATGGTAAATTTCCTCCTCAGTCAGCCTTGGAAAACACAAGATTTTGCTGATACTTGGAGCTATATAGACTCTGCTATACAAAATTTCAGAGTGTTGAAAAGGAGGTACTGTAGATGTGAAAAGAGGAATATGAAACTAAGAGACAGGGACCTGAAACCATGGCAAGGTTCACTGTATTGCTGAATTTGCACATCCTAGAATCACAAAATCACAGAATGATTTGAGCTGGGAGAGATCTGGGCAGGGATGCCTTCCACTAGACCAGGTTGCTCAAAGCCCTGTCCAGCCTGGCCTTGAATTCTTTGAGGGATGGGGCATCCACAGCTTCTCTGGGCAATCTCTGCCAGTGCCTCACCACCCTCATCATATAAATATGCTGTCAAACACATGATTGAAATTTCCCCTCTCTAGGTTTCAAAGGCCCCAGTAAAAAGTCTGCAGAGGTGTATGCAGTGCTCCAGGTAGGATCTCACCATCGTGAATTAGAGGGGGAGAATCCCCTCCCCTGACCTGCTGGCTACACTTCATGCAGCCCATGATACCTTTGGCTTTCCAGGCTGCGAGCTCACATTGCTGGGCCACGTTTGCTTTTTCATCCAGCAGTATCCCCAGTTCCTACTCAGCAGGGCTGCCCTCAGTCCACTCATCTCCAACTGTTCTGATCCTGCAAATGAGTAGGTGAAGGCTGTGCTGAAGCTGTGCTGAAGCTGTTCTGGCTGTCTCAAATCATCCCCCTGTCCTCCGTGTGCCTACAAGTACAAATAGAGAAATGGAAAATGCAGGAAGTAGCTTGAGATATTTAATTGTGAGCACACCTCCTTGCTGAATCACCCTAACTGAGCAAGTCACTGGCTAAGTGAGTTCTCTGGTAAAACATCAGAAATCTTTATAGAGCTCTTCTCTCTGGAGGAAATGCCTTCTTTTGGAGCACTACTGCTCTGCTGCTGACACATTCATGTCTGTGCTGCCACGCACACAAGAATGGCCTTGTCAGGATCACTGGGAACCAGTAACAAATGGTGACCCTCAAGGGTCCCCGCTGCCACCAAGAGTGCTCCATGTCTTCATCAGTGGCGCAGGCAGTGGGATCGAGTGCACCCTCAGCGAGTCTGCAGGTGACACCAAGCTGAGGAGTGAGTGTGACACACTGAGGGAAGGGACCATGCAGAGGGACCTCAGCAGCCTCCAGCACTGGCACCATATGGACTCATGAGGTCACAAAGGCCAAGAGCATCTCCTGTCTGACCAAGGCAGCAACCAATGCCAGGAGATTGTGGCAAACAGGAGGTCAGCACAGAGGGAGATCGACACTGCAGTGCAGAGCTGCCATGTGGCAGCTGTCATAATACACAGCTCAGGGCGTGCAGCTGTCATTATACAGTGGTGGAGGAGGGCTGAGACTCTGCCCTTCCAGGTGAACTTGCCCATGGCAAAAGAGATCAATGGAATACCTTGTCATTCCTCATGCCTTCTCAAGATACAACAGGTTTAAAAAACAAGACAGGTTTTTCCATTGGGATCAACCAATCATTCCATTCAAAGTTGTGAGAACTTACTGTTTGATTATGTGATTAAGGGCGTTAGAAGACTGTACACCAGCAAGATCCAGCACATTGATTGACTGTAGGAGATAAATCAAATGTGGGATAATTGGCAACACTGCATGGGAGAATTTGGCTAGGATCACAGCATTAATCAACAGGATCACCAAGATTTTAACACTGGCTGAGTCAAGCCTGCACCCACTGCTACTGACCAGTGAAACTGGAAGGAGATAAAATTCTGCAGGAGACATTCAGGAAAAATATTTGCAAGTGACTGCATGAACAATTCTCTGGACACACAGAGACATCTCATTGTGAAAGAGCAATATTTATTTATTCTAAAGAGGCATAGCAAAGCCCCACTGCTGATTGCAGAAGATTCTTTATTGGCACCAATGCAGACTGGATTACAGACAATGGCAGAGGCCAGTGTACCACAAGGGCATTGGCAAGCAAATCACAAAGGAAGGGGTGCTGGTTCCGTACTCACATTTTCTGTTGCACTTAGCAACAGAGACAACATGCAATGCTTCTACATTCCATAGCCCAGGACTGCAATGCCAGCTGAGGGTGCAATAGGTTCCACACCCCTGGCATGCCTCTCAGCTTGGACACCCTTTCATATGATCAAGTGTGATAACCTTTTCATTTTATGGGGCAGGAGAAGAGTGCAAGGCAGGACAGATGGGCAGTGCAGCACAGCAGAGAGCTCCCAGGGAAAAAAAGCTACACAAACAGAAGGAGAAATCTAGATCTCAGATTTCTTGCTGGCTCTGCATCTTTCCTCCGCTTTGGAGGATTTGCATTCTAATAAGAACGGCCAGGGTAAAGGGGACGCAGGTAGGAAGGCCTGTCATTGAGGTAGATTGCTCCGTAATGTGGAAGGTGTTCATTTTCTCGTGCAATGTATTGAATTCCACTTCCATCACTGTGCTCACACAACAACCAGGCTCCTCTCTGGACTTTGTGGGAAGACATGATGTCATTGTCAAATCCTGCAGCCAGATTGGTTGCTTGTCTTATGACCCTGCTCTTCCCTTGATAGTTGGGATGCTCATAGAGAGTGATCTGGGGATTGTGCAAATCTTCCGTGATCATCTGCAGAGAACTGATTGTGTCATTCATCCTTCTCCCAACAAAGTCATGTTCTCCCTCCTCAAGTACCAGTAACCTGCCTGTATAGTTTATGTGCTCGTAAGCCACCCAAGGCTGGCCAATTACTTTCACTGAGGAGATAATATCATTAAAATCCAAATGTCCCAGATTGGAAATGTCAGAAGTGATTTCCCTGGACACACCCCTGAAGTGGGCATGCTCATAAATGATGATTTTTCCCATCTCAGTAGGACTTCTGGAGATGCGAGTTCTTGCTGCAGGCCTTGGATGACAGCCTGCACAAAAGGAAGACAGAAAACAATCAAAGCCTACAAGAAGACTTTACAGAAAATGATGGAGAGCATGGGGAAGTAAAGGAAATGTAAAACATTTTTCACAATGAAGAAATGTAACAGCAGCTTGAAAAGAGAGAAGGCTTTACATAGTAATTTGTATTTAGAGGGAAAAAGTAAAACGATATGTGTGCCCACAACTGCCCAGTTCTAATGATTTATATATGTTGGTTTAGGGATACGCCCAAGATTAAATTGTAAAATACTCCCATGTTCACCCCTCACAATTGTGCGTCACCAGCCCTCTTCACCCTCTCCCTTGGCAAGGTTGGTTTCTCCTGCAGCAGCCATCTCCTCATCCCCTGAAAGATGGCTTCAGTCTCTGCACATGCACACAGCAGAGCCTCCCGTCCATGCTGCACCTCTCATCCCAACACTAAAGCCTCCTTCCCTTCCTTCCCCTGCATTCCACAGCAGCTGCCCAAGACACCCATTCCAGTTCTCCTGTACAAAGTGTGCCTCTCACTTCAATGTCAGCTGCAGGGCTGGGGAGAGCTGAGGGTGATTCCTCCAGTGCAGGGCTGCTCTTTGTGAACAGTGTCTTACCTGTCTCCATTTATAGCTTGCACAGAGAAGTCTTGCGAAACTCCCCAGTCAACAGAACTGGGAAGTGGCACCATGCTCAGGGATCCAGACTCATTAACTATCCTGTCCTTATTTAGATGTTCCTATAATCAGACATCTCATTGCTCTCACTCAAAAGTCCATGGAAGTGTGAGTGACTTGATGAAATGGGGGGCCAATGTGCCACATGCAATCATATATGTCTTTCTGTATGGTAATAGGTGCACGTGGTACTGTAGTAGATGATAATCCCAAGCATCAATATTCTTCTCTCAAAGCCAGACAGAAGATCACAGTTTGGACCCCAGAGATGGAGTGTAAATAGAGGCATGGTGTAAAACCAGATACAAAGTCAGAATTTTAAAGCAGAATGTCCTAGGTTACATGGAAGGTGTAACCAAAAGTATGTATTCTAGTACCATCTCCATAAGTTGTTAAAACAGGTGGGGCAGTGCTCTTTGTGTTCAGCATGACCCAGCCCTGATAACACCATCAGGGGGCTATCTCTGCTAATGGGCCATCAAGGACTGTGGAAGTGACCCAGCCCTGATAACACCACTGAGGGGCTATCTCTGCTAATGGGCCATCAAGGTCTCTGGGAGTGACTCATAGAAATCCATCAGCCCATTGTGAGATGCCCCGCCCAAAGGGGAGGAGCTGAACATTCCCACCAGCATATAAGAGAGAGACTCTGGAACATTGGGCTACCTTTTTCCACTGGATTCCCAGAGGGGAAGAGCTCAAGAGCCACCGCTGGACCTCCAGAGACCGACGAGATTTTTCTGCAGGATCACCATTTCAACAAGACTACATCCATCACTCCGACAGGACTGCAGCCACCATCGTTAACTGGACTGCTAGCACCACCCTAACAGGGTGACAGGTTGTATTCTAACTTTTTCTATCCGAACTGTTGTTTCTGTATTATTGCCTTGCTCTAAATTTTAGTGTAAAAACTGTTATTCCTTCTCCCCTTTCTTTGTCTGAAAGCCCTTGATTCTGAAGTTATAATAATTTAGAGGGGAAGGGGGTCACATTATCCATTCTAAGGGAGGCTCTCACCTTCCTTAGCAAGACACTTGTCTTTCAAACCAAGACACAGAAGCATGGCAAAACAAATACAGATATTTCCAGACATTTATTTTCAGGAAATACCAAATATTGTAAAGGGTGCTTTTTCTGTCTGTTTTGAATTTAAACACTTGAAAGTGTTTAGACATGGTGTTTCTTTCACAGACATGTCAAGCAGCAATCTTATTGTGCTAAATATGACTCTCAACATTTTGCCAATCCAGGCTGAAGTAAATGCTTCAGATAATATTTCTTTTTAATGTTTTTCCTCTATCAACTGTTTCTGTTTCTGTCTATGGACCACCAATATTGTTTCTCCTCATTTCCCCTTCCTCCTTTATTTTCTTCTCTACATGGGTACAAATTACATCCTACATCCAATTATTGGTTCTCCCAAATGCCAGACTGTGCTCTCAACAACTACTGGAACTTTGCTTTGCAGAAAACAGCATTCCATAAATTTCATAATCCTCTTCTGCAGGGAATTCCATAGTGTGTGTCCTCAGAACTCAGCTCATCCTCTCTTTGGTCACTGCCTTTCAAGGGGCTTTGACTACACTCATTCTGCTCTGGTCCACCTCACCAATTGCCAAGCACAAGAAAGATCATCCAATGAGTTATTAAATTGAATTAAACTAACAATGAATTGTAGAACTAGCTGTATTTCTGCATTTTTTCCTAAAAATACTAAGTAATTGCCTCTGGTCACTTATCAGCAGGAGCTTAAGTTGCAGCATCATGCCACTGGAGGTTGTTCTTCCTCTCTGCTGGTTTTGAAATCAACTAACAGGCATTCTGGCCAAGATTACAAAGTCATCACTAGAACACTTCCCAGAGTCAACTCTAAGCCCTTGTTCCTTTTTCAATTGTTTAAAATATTTCTGGTTTATATTTTCACAAAATGTTTTATGTTGTCACTTAAAATGTTCATGAAAATCTACATTCACATAAAATGAATTTTCAGCACAAAAGGAACACAAAATGAAGATGGGTTGTTCATTTGTTTGAGTGGTTTTTAATTCTTGCTTGCCTTTTCTGTTGTAAGACGCAATGATGTCCACTCAGAGGAAACTGTCTGCAGGAGCCCAACCACTAACAGAAATGGCAGGTAGGGAAAAGTTAGAGAGAACTCTGAGACCTGGGTCACTGGGTGGTCATCATGAGTCTAACACTGTCTTCCCCAAGCTTTGAGCACTGCGTGGCACAGAGCAGGGTGCGGTGCTTTGGCAGGGAAGCCATGGCCAGACTTGCATGAGCACCTGAGCTACAACAGAGGCAGTGACACGTGACAGAGAGGCTGCTGCAGGGCATGGGGTCTGCAAGAGCAGATTGAAGAGGCATGGATCCTGCACAGGCCTGAACTAAGATGGATTGTTCTGTTGAACCCTGCTGTCTCTCCTCCTTCCATCACCAGCAATGCAGGTGTATCCTTCTATCCTGCTAAGACCCATCTTGCTCCACAGGCTTCCAGCACTTGTGAATTTTAAAGTGTGGGAAGGCAAGCTGGTAAGGGAATGTGGAAGATGACAGCATTTGTTCCATGAACTTTATCAAACAAAGCCCTTTTTGGTTCAAAAAGAGTCATAACGGTGTGCTTTGGCAGCAAAGTTCCAGCTGCAGTAGCCGGCAAGTAGGGCACGGATCCGGGCAGGGACATCCGCCAGGCAGGAGACTCGTGCTGGGATTCAAGGCACCCACGAGTGCCAGAAGGCCAGGGAGACCAGGCTGTGCTGTGTGTGGGGCTGGCTGCAAGCAACAAGCTGCAGCAGCCAGGCAGTAGGAGACACCAAAGTGTCCTTGGGTCAGAGAGCCCAGAGCCAGGGGTGAGACTGGACAGGCTGAGGGCTCTCAGCCCTGTTGGAAGGAGCTGTGAGGTGCTTGTGGCTGTGGAGAGTGAGGGTGTGCAGGTGTTCACGCGTGGCCTTCAGTGTGGCTGCTGTGCAGAGGAGGAAGGAGACTGGGCTGTGTCTCTTCCATCCTGTGGCAGTGCTGCTGGTGTCACCTGTGGCGTGGCTGAGGGCAGCCCCTGGGCTGTGGCAGCCGCTGCAGTTGGCCGTGGCCGTGTCCTGTCCGTGCACATGTGCGTGCCTGGCTCTGGCTCACACAGCCACCCTCAGCACGGACTGCCCCTGCACCCTGGGCAGCAGCACCGGGAAAAGCAGCCCTCGACAGACACCCTGCAGCCTGGGCTCCAGCAGCCGAGCACCACGAGTCCCTGGGGCTGCACCCTGCTCGTTCCCAACTATCCCTACACACGGCACTTGGAGAGTGACTTGGCCAAAACAGAGCTCTGGAATCAGTGTTTTCACACTGAAAAACCACCCTCGTCTAACTTCATTGTTTTTCCTTTTACTTTCAGTCCTGATCAGCTGCTTGCAGGAACTACCATGAGCTTTCTTGGAAGAGCATCTTGTGTGTTGAAATCCTACAGATCTTCAGATGCTCTCTCAGTTCCCTTTTTCTTGCACTTGTGGTTGGGCATTATGCTATTTCTACTCTCTTGAAAGCAGAACCACATCCTGAAAAATTCCTTTCCAAAAACCCAAATTCACCAAGAAAGCCCCAAACACTAAACTGAGGAGAGACAAATTGCAGGACACATTAATTGCTGAGTGCAAGGACAATGCAAAGGAGCTCCTTAGACTCACTGAGTCAATGTCAGTGCACAGAAATCCCCATCAGGACAGTGTCAGACTGACATGGCTGAATGGAAGGGATGGACAAAGGACACTGATCATCTTTATATATAGCAAGATCCCTCAGGAACAATATGGCTCAGGAAATACTAGGATTTGCCTGTCTTGTCCTTAAGTCGTGAGCTTGAATGATCCTGTGAGCCAGGAGGATTGTAGGATTGCTGGATAATTGAGGCTGGAAGTGACCCTTGCTATTGGGCCAAGTCTGCTGCTTAATACAGGGACGACTGTGATGTGAATGATGCTTGCTTGTGGCTTTATCCAGTCAGGTCTGGAAAACCCCTGAGCATGGAGACCACAGAACTTCTCTGGGTAGTGGGATTTAAAATTTGCTGACCTCATTGTGAAAATTTTTCTTGGCCTTGGAAGAGACAGGGCGAAGGGTTCTCAGAGGTGCACAGCAAAAGGACATCTGGAAAGAGCCTTTTACTCGAATCAGGGAAGCTCTGACTGAAAATAAGGGGAAAAAAAATAACCCTAAGGGTTTTTCAGCACTGGCAGTAGGGCCAGAGACCCTGAGGATTCTCCATCCTTGGGGCTGTTCAGAAATCTCTAGAAGATGACCATGAGTAATCTGGGCATGTTTGGGCATAGCTCTGCTGTGAACAACGCCTTGGACTAGGGAGGTCCCTTCTGGAGTAAATCTTTCTGTCAGTAATTCTAATGGAGATTTAAAAGCCTTTGTCACTTTCTGCCTAATCTCACCCATGGTTCAGTTTCAGTGAAAAAGTGTCATCATCAAGTCATGTGTACAACAGCTTGGGGATTACTTGTTGGACCTTTGTGAATTCCATTTACCCTGCGTCTTACTTCCCTCTGCATTCCTCCACAGGCTCTCAGCTGCTCTCTTGTCAAATATAATTCTCTCTAATGAAGGGTCAAAGTCCTTCTCCACCTTAACTTCATCCTCTGAAAAACTTCCAAGAATCCTTTGCTAGATTTTTGGACCTGACACTTCTCCAGTTGTGTAGATTCTATCTTTGATTTAAAAAAAAAAAACAAAAAACCACAACAAACCACTGCAAGAACAAATGCACATTTCCGGAAACATTCCCATCCATATTCCTCCTTAAACCTTTTTTTTGCTGTTTTGTGGGATTGCACTCCTCTCTGGTGCAGGGGTAGCTGTGCCTATTATAAGACTATGAGGGTCTATAGAGCTCTAGAAGCTTCTAGGCTGGAGGGAACCCGCCAGGGTTTTCTATTTCAAGCTGCTGCTAAAGGCAGGACAGAGAATGGGGAGATTGTCCCATGTGGCTTACAAAGCCAGAGGAGAGAAGTATCACTTGCAACATGGATTAGTGGGTATGTTGATCTTCAGGCAGAGGTTGGATTTTGATGATCTTGGAGGCCTTTTCCAGCCTTAATGATTCCAAGATTCTAAGGATAAAAGTGATTTTTTTTTTTCAATTCCATTTCTGTGACCTGGATATCTTCCAAAGAAAGACCTTGCTCATTATAAGTATTCCCCAGGAGAGCAGTGATATAAACTGCAACAAGCAGGAAACTTTCATAGCCCATGTGTCACAATGTACTTTGGTGTGTTTGAATTACTGTGGCTGATCTGGCTTTTGAGGAGAATCGGTCACTTTTCATTCTGACAACTGGGATATTTCACAAGACTGCTGAGCAAGTATAAATGGAGGCAGGTGAGACACCTTTCACAAAGAGCAGCCCTGCACTGGAGGAATCACCCTCAGCTCTCCCCAGCCCTGCAGCTGACATCAAGGTGAGAGGCACACTTTGTACAGGAGAACTGGAATGGGTGTCTTGGGCAGCTGCTGTGGAATGCAGGGGAAGGAAGGGAAGGAGGCTTTAGTGTTGGGATGAGAGGTGCAGCACGGACGGGAGGCTCTGCTGTGTGCATGTGCAGAGACTGAAGCCATCTTTCAGGGGATGAGGAGATGGCTGCTGCAGGAGAAACCAACCTTGCCAAGGGAGAGGGTGGAGAGGGCTGGTGACACACAATTGTGAGGGGTGAACATGAGAGTATTTTACAACTTAATCTTGGGCATATCCCTAAACCAACACACAGAACTAAAAAACTTAAAACTGGGAAGCTGTGGGTACATAACTAATTTTACATTGTCATCCAAATGAAAATTTCTATGTCATGCCCTCACTCCTCTCCAGCTGCGGCTATGTTTATTCTTTGTTTAAAAAATGTTGATTTTCCCTTCTTTCTTTTTTCCCCCCACCTTCTCCATCATTTTGTGTCTGGTGTGTAAAGGCTTCTGACAAGCATTGCTTGTTTTCTGTCCTCCTTTTATGCAGGCTGTCATCCAGCTCCTAGAGGAAGAAATTCAAACTCTAGAAGTCCTACTGAGATGGGAAAAATCATCATTTATGAGCATATCAACTTCCGGGGTTTGTCCAAAGAATTCACCACTGACACTCCCAAGCTAACAGCTGTAGGCTGGAATGACATTGTCTCCTCAGTGAAAGTAATTGGCCAGCCTTGGGTGGCTTATGAGCATGTCAACTATAAGGGTCAGTTTCTGGTATTTGAGGAGGGAGAATATGACTCTGTTGGGAAAGACATGAATGACAAGATCAGCTCTCTGAAGCTGATCACTGAAGATCTGCACGATCCCCAGATCACTCTCTATCAACATGTTGAATACAAAGGGAGGAGCAGGATAGTGAGAGAAGCAACCGATCTGACTGGAGGAGGGGATGATGACATCGTGTCCTCTCACAAAGTCCAGAGAGGTGTCTGGCTGCTGTGTGAAAACAGCGATGGAAGTGGACCTCGACACCTTGCCCGAGAGCATGAAGACGTTCCCAATTACAAGGAAATCGACTTCAATGACAAGCTTTCCTTCCTGCGTCCCCTTCGCCCTGGGCATGACTCTTAGGCTGCAAATCCTGTGACCATGAGGGAAGATGCAGCCCCAGCAAGAAATGTGAAACCTTGATCTCTGCCTCTGCTTGTGTCCCTTCCTTTGTGATTTGCTTTCCAATGCCCTTGTGGTATGCTGGCCTCTGCCATTGTCTGTAATCCAGTTTGCATTGGTGCCATTAAAGAATCTTTTGCAAGCAACAATGGGTCTGTTCTATGGATGGTTTCATGTAGATATATATTGCCCTTTCATGGAGAGATGTCTCTGTGTGCTCAGAAAATGTGTCATGCAGTCACTTTTAGACTTTTTCATGGATGGTTCCCAAAAGGTTTGATCTCCTTCCAGTTTCACTGGTCAGTAACAGTGAGTTCAGGCTTGACTCAGCCAGTGATCAAGTGACATCAAGTATGTCATTCCAGAGGGGAGGGTTTTCCCAGACAGTGTACAGTCTGTTCCTATCCTACCCTTCTCCCTCACACTGGGAATGTTTAGTATCATCAGGCTAAGGAGGTTCTTTAGAGAAACTGCCATATTCTACATTTACCTCTGACCTGTTGAATGTTAACTTTCTATGTGGCCAGCTGCCTTTTTGCCATTTCTCCAGAATCTATAAATTGATAATCTCACTGCGATGATTTTTAAAAAAAGGCTGAAGATTGTGTTTTAGCTTTTCTGGTTTTAACTGCAGATGGTGCTCCCTCTCCAAGGAAAGATTACTACAAAGAGCAATCCAGGAAGGTTTCAACCAGGCCAGCAGTGTTGCACATATTGCCTTGGCTTGTGTGCAACCTTGCCAGTTCCTTTAAGTGAAGAAATCCCCAAGTTTAGAAAGCTTCTGTGATATATGTTTTGGGCATCCACTGTCCAGTCCATTAACCAAGTCTCCATAGCTGCAATGTGCAGTCAGATGCAAGTCTTAGGAAGTCCTGGGCTTCATGCTCATACTTCCATCAAAGTTTTTGCTTTCCAAAGCTATGGTTCCCACTCAGGTTTGTTTGCAGACCACTTCCAGAAGCAGGCTTGCGAATTCCAGAGCTGGGATCTTTATGCTGTAATGTCAATCCACCTCACAGTGCTTTACAATACTTTTGGATCAGGAAATGGCAACAACGATCAAATGCGTCTGACACCAGGCTCCGATTCATCCAGGTGGTCCAGAGCTCAGATGTTCACACAGAGAGAAAGAATGAAGGGGGGGAGTATTCATGAATTTTTAATGTTTGCTTTCCGGAATGACTGTTACGTATGCTGGAGCCCTGCTTCCTGGGAAGTGCCCAAATATCACTGCTAATGGGAAGCAGAGACTGATCTTTTTTTTCCTTTGGCTTTTGCATGCACAAATATCTGCTTCTTTCTTTTACTGTAATAAAATGGCTTTATCTCACCCTGCTGGCTGTTCTCCATCTTACTCTCTCCTCTGACCCAGAGGAAAAGGGAGTTATAGAGCAACTTAGTGGGCACTTGCCACCCAGCCAGGGTCAACCCGCTACGGGCTGTGAAAGCAGTTACAAAGAAAACAGGTGCCAAGAGGTCATCCTTGAGTTTTGACAATGTTGTTTAGTGATGAATGAAAACTTGCTGTATTAATGAGCCATTCAGCACATTTCTAAGTGTTTTAGAAAAGAAAAAGCAATGAAGTCTATTTCCACTTGCTTCAGATTATCTGTTTTGTCCCAACTACAGGCTCCCTTCTTGCTCAGCTATATTATACCAAAGACTTTTCAGGCTATGGCACATGAAGAGAGCTGTGTTTTGGCTATCTGTTGGCTCCACTTTACCTGAAGAGCCTGCTCAGTTTGGAAAGTCTCTCTCACTGGGGGTGACCAAATTCTGTTATCAGAAAAGGAGGCAGAAGGGTACTGGGGGGCAGGGGTCTTCCTTGCCACAGGAGATAACTTTGCTCCTTGGTCCCTCACCCAGAGAGCAGCTTACTGGGCTGGTGGACTCAATCCTTTGGAAAGAGGAGATCCCCTGGCTACAGTGGGGAACGTTAATTGGATTGTAGAATGCCTACAGAAAGGTGCTTGTTTACAAATGATGCTTGATAGGAAATTAATACCATGGTGTGAATCTCCTATGATGTTGCCTGTGGATACTGAGAGAATGATACTCCTTATCAGAGGCCTCCCTGAAGCTATGAAACCCATAGGCATCCAGCTAAAAGGACAAATAGAAGGTCTCCCAAAACTGGACAGAGTTGCAGTGACCTTAGATGCAGCTCTTTCCCACAGTCATAACCAGGAAAAAGGTTATGGAACAGGTTTGGACCTGGGGGATGTGGCACAAGGATTAATTAATTATGGAAGAAAATACTGTCCCAGTCCTTCAAATACAACTGATTCTAAATCAATACGGAGCACAGAGTACAAAAGCACATCCCCAGTAAAACTGCGAAAGGTAATGCACTTCTCTAGGCTGGGAGAACGACCAATCACAGGGGAAGAACACAATGAAAGAAATGCCTTGTGGATTGTGGGCTTACAAAAAGGAATTCCAAGGACCCTAATGAATGTCCAGCCCACTAATGAATTAGAAATATAAATTCGAGAATGGCCAACAAAGGAGGAATCATTAAAAGCTGTCCCCGCTACAGCCCCTCCTCTGGAGGAACCACAAAAAAAGGGAGGTGATGAAAAACCCTTATCTTTGTCTGCAGGAGGTAAGCCAGGGGATGCAGGGTGCATTTACATCAGGCAGCATACAAAAACTCCAGAGGAGACTTATTAATAACCTGTCCTATTGGTCCCCACAGAACCCCTGTAACCTTTTTAGTAGATACTGGTGCTCAAGTGTCTGCCCTTAAGATTGAAGATGCCTCTTCATATGGAATCACCCCTTCACGTAGAAGTATACATGCCATGGATGCTTTTGGAAATACTCAACTCCAGACGACAGCAAAGGTAAGATGCTGGTTACTGGGAGAGGAGAAAGCAGTTGACTCCCTAATGATTATAGGTGAATTTCCTACAAATTTATTGGGTCTGGACCTCCCATAGGGAAGGTCTTGGATTGATGAAGAAGGAAAAACCATTGCTGAGCTGATAGCTACTATACAAGAACAAGCTTATAAAATTATGGCAACTATTGATGTCAAGGACATGTGTTTTATGGTTCCCCTGTAGGAACAGGATCAGGAGCATTTTGCTTTCATGTGGGAGGGCCAGCAATACACTTTTACCCACCTCCCACAAGGATTTAAACACTCACCTACTCTAGCACATCATGCACTGGCATAAAAGTTGTCACTCGTTCCTCCTGCACCAGGAGTAAGAGCATACTAAAACACTGGTGACATTTTGGCAGCAGGAGATGAAATTGCACCTGTACAATCAACACCAAAAAAAAAAACATTATCAAACACCTGGATTCCCCGGACTTACAAATTCCTCCTGAGAAAGTGCAACTCCCTTCCCAAGAAGTAAAATTCCTGGGAATCTGGCGGAAAGGAGGAATGGTCTTTATTCCCCCAGACACCCTCACCCACCTAGACCAAATTAAAACACCAGAGACTAAGAAAGACCTGCAACACGCCTTGGACCTGCTGATTGTTTTCAGGAAACACATTCCTGATTTCTCCACTATGGCAAGGCCCCGATATGATTTGCTAGAGAAAAAGGCAGAGTGGGATTGGAGCCTCTTCATGATGAGGTCCTACAACTCCTGATTTGTGAAGCTGACACGTACCAGTCACAAAGTCCTATATACCCTACTGATGCAGTACACTTTGAGTGGGGATTTGCAAACCCTCCACTGTCCATACATTTCTGGCAGAAAGGACCTGATGGTCCTACCAGACCCACAGGGTTTTATTCAGGAAGTTCTCAAGATGCCAAAAAACAATATTCTGCTTGGGAAAAGGGCTTATTCGTGGTCAGCACTGCTTTTCAGGAAGCAGAGAAAACTGTTCGCAAACAGTCACTAATTTTAAGAGGACCTTTCAAAGCCATCAAGTCAGTTTTGGCAGGAACCCCATGCCGTGACAGGGTGGCCCAACGTGCCTCTGTTCAGAAATGGGATGCTCAAATTGAACATTGCTGCACCATTTTTCAAGTAACAGAAGGAGCTCCCAAAAATCTTCCTCTGCCAGAGGAGGCAACCTGAAGTAGCACCACTGATTCTTCACCTTCTGTGATTTAAGTTACTCCCCCATATTCAGAACAAGTGCAGAACTTGTGGTTTACTGATGCATCAGCAAAACAAGAACGAAAGGGTTGGCAATATCGAGCTGTAGTCTTACAAATACCTACAGGAAACCAAATCATAAGAGAAGGGGATGGTAGTGCACAACTAGGAGAATTAGTAGCAGTCTGGAGTGTATTCAACTATGAATCTGAAACCTCTGACTCTGTGTATGTTTTCACTGATTCCTTTGCAGTGTTCAAAGGTTGTACTGAGTCGTTCCCCTTCTGGGACAAAAATGATTGGGAAGTAAATAGAGGCCCTGTTTGGCAAAAAGAGAAATGGCACGATACTCATGCTCTAGCAAAAAAGGGGAGTTTTCTGGTTGGGTGTGTGGCGTCTCACCAAGAAAATGAAACCCCAACTAGCCGCTGGAATAACAAAGGAGATGAAAAGGCCAGGTTAGCCCCACGAAATGTAGAAACTCCAGCAGAAAACTGGGACCGATTAATGGAATAATTGCACTTAAAGGGACAGCACCCAGGGGCACAAGACCTATAGAAAGGCACAGGAAGCAGAGGATGGGCAGTGATGGGAAATGTGCCGTACCTGCTTATCTTCATGGGAGCAGTGCAGAACCCAATCAGAGTGTCACCCTTTAGAATAACCCCCCTTCCATATCAGAGACGGGAAAGGACTGTGGGACACGTGGCAAATAGATGATATTGTACCCTTTTGAAAATCTGGGGGAAAACAGTATGTGTTAGTAGGAGGAGAAGTTAGATCAGGACTAGTACAAGCAGAAGCCTTCCCTCAGGCGACTAGTGCAAACCCATTGGAAGCCCTTAAAATGTGGTTCAGTTTCTTTCCAAAACCTGTAGCTATCCAGTCAGACAATGGGTCACATTTCACAGCTACCATGGTCCAGGAATGGGCCAAAGAAGAAGGGATCCAGTGCATATTTCACACACCCTATTGTCCACAAGCAGACGGCATAGCTGAGAGGTCAAATGGCCTGCTTAAGCGCTTTCACAAACCTCATCACTCCAATTGGACTGGAGCACTATGGGATGCTGTAAAAATAGCAAATGACCGATGGGGAGTAAATGGATGTTGCAGACTCACAGGTTTTTATCCACAGCCTCCCAGCTTTGATACCAGCAACATCAAAACCTACAGGTTATCAAAGAGCCTCATGCTTCCCAGGACAACCTGTATTGGTGAAGCTGCCTACTGTGGGAGCTGTACCCAGGGTACTTGCTACTCCGTTAAACATGTACACCTGGAAAGGAAATGATGCTCATGGCAAAGAACACAAAATAAGCTCTCAATGGACTGGTCCTACATTTTGATGCTGGCCATGAAAGGGGATGGACAGACCTTTTCTTTTACAGGTAACTGTTCAAAGGAGAAAAAGTATTCAGAACTGTGAATGAAAAACCTCAGATATGGACTATGGTTCAGATTACTGGTAACTGTGATTGTAACATGTTAGTTATGTTTGTATGGTTATTGACCTTGTGCATGTGTTCAGCAGAGCTAACTCTAACTATTCAAGATGAGAATCAAAGGAATCTCACCTGGAAACAGGTAAAAGGGTTTGCAGAAATATGGGATCATACTGATCAAGGTATATGTGTGACATTACCTGAGCCTGTTGAACAAGGATTGCAATTTTTAATAATACCTTTGAATTTATCTTTTGTTCTTAATATAGCTTGTGTGACAGCTTTGTGACCTCTCCCTGAACAATAGACAAGCAAGACAAATGGAGGCCAAATTAGGAGACTATAGGTACCCTTACAGTCCATAACATTTACCAAACTCATGGCCTACCTTCTGATACATCTCACGAAGGGCGATTACACACAAAATATTGTAAAACTACGTGTCCAAAGATGGAGTAACCATCTTATCTCAAATGGAAACCCCTCACCCAGCCATGAAATCAAGGAATGGTAAATTTGGTCCTGACACAACAACTTTTGTCTAATGCTAGACAACCCTGCCTTATTTACTGGTGAGATTCAATGTTTGACCCATTATACACACCAGATGCAGATGAAGGCAAATACACCACTATTTTTAGCCCCTCCTGGTGTGTGCAGCTTCCTAACAGAACAAGCATAATTCCAATCAACCGTCAAAATTTAATGTGGCATGGTCTGTACAAACACTTCTTAAAGGCAAATTGAATGAACCCAAATTTACTACGCCTCGTGTAGAAATCAGTCCTCTATTCAATTGCTCAAAGGTTATAACATGGAAAGACGGAGCTGGAGATCCCTCAGAAACGTGGTTTTCTCTCCGAGTTTGAACACTAATAAGGGATATGTGTACTTGTTGGGGATACCCCTCAAAAGGCTGGAGCAATCAAGATGAGTCCTGTAACTCCACCTCCAAATACCTTCTCAGCCCATGTAGAGTTCCCTTTACCCACTATTCAGTCCACAGTACTCCAAGAAATGCTAAGCCAAAAATCACCACCTTTGATTATGCAGACAAAACTAACTGCAAAACTGCAAAATGCATAGCCCCTCTTGGAAAGGCTTGGGGATGCTCTGATGGGAAATTTTATTCACATTTGTCATTAGAACAACATGCTGGACTTCGGTGTGGAATTGGAATCCCTCCCCTTTGCCCCACATGTGTCTCTACTCTCACTAAAGGGTCTAGAGAAGGTCACCATTGCAGTGTTCCCTCTTCAGAGGCAACACAAAGACCAGAATGGGCAATTGAGGGAATTGGCTTTCCAGGTTACTATACCACTGGACAAAATATATCCCTATTCCTGGAAAATGTCTTTGCTCCCAGTGTCACCTTAAAAAGACACCAAATTGTATTAGAAGATGTTACCTGGCAATTAAGTGTATTAAGCAATTGGCCACAACATGCATTTGGAGAATTAAACACCCAAACCCACCAAACTCCTAAAATGACTTTGCAAAATAGATTAGCCCTGGATATGATGCATTGTTAAAGGACAGGGAGTTTGTGGGATGTTAAATTTGACAGAAACTGAGCATTGTATAACAATTCATAATGCCTCTACCTTCAATGAGGAGGCACGAGCCAAGATGAGAGGAATAATTAATCATCCTAGAAATTTGTTTCATGCAATGCAGCCACGTGAATTGGTTGATAGGTCATGGGTCACTACCACCCTAGAGTCTCTGGGGCTCACAGGGTGGGGAAAATGGTGTGCACAAATTGGAAGAACTGTGGTCATTGGAATTGTATTCCTGATTGTTGGCATTGGCCTGGTGAAATGCATGATACAACACTTGCTTCTTTTCTTCTCTCCCTCTGTACGCTACATTCAAATCAGCACCATTGAAGAAAGCTACATTGATGTCCTGCAAAATAATGCCGAATCAGAGGCTGGGATGTAAGAGCCTGATAATAAGGGAAAGGCTTCAAAAATGCTTCATTATTCTATCTGCTTATCATAATCACACTTGAATACCTGAAGAGTACGTGCAGCACGGACTGTGAGTAGCCTGCCTTGACGGCTATAAAAAGGAAGGCAAAACCGGCGCAAATGTATGGAGCGGAAAGCAGAGAGCAGAATCCGTGGCCTTCGCCTTCCCTCTGCCCCATCACCATCAGCTGCTGCCTGACACCCAAAGACCTCCGGGAGCAGACGCCGCCAGCTTGAGGGAAACCACCCCCGATCCTGCATCCGTGGACAGAAACCACAGGTGAGTTGTGGAACCCCTACCTGTGTTCCTGCATTCCATGGTGTGTGGGCACTGCGAGTTCCCCGAAGTTTGGCTGCAGCGAGCGGGCAGTGCGCCTGCACTTCGGATGACAGGCTGCCGCTTTCCAACCAAACTACTCTCGAGATCGGAGGTGGCAGATAAGACGCTTCAAACAGCAGGAAAAAAGGGCACAAACCGCTTTGCTTCCCCCCTCTTCAGCAGCAACAGTGTGGTGTTGAGCTACACTGTGCTTTTTAAAGTAACCTCGGCTTTTCCTTCCAACTTCTCTCTGCTTTTCCTTTTCTTTCTCCTTGCCACTCTTATTAAACAAAAAATATAACAATTTAATCTCATTTGGCTTTTATCTCGTGTTTGGGAATATTTTGAACCTTCAAAGTTCTTTCTGTTTTATAGAGAGACCAAATATTCTCAGCTCCTCTGTGTTTAAACCAGATCCTAACAACCTTTCAAAAAGAGCAGCCCTGCACTGGAGGATTTGCCCTCAGCTCTCCCCAGCCCTGCAGCTGACATTGAAGTGAGAGGCACACTTTGTACAGGAGAACTGGAATGGGTGTCTTGGGCAGCTGCTGTGGAATGCAGGGGAAGGAAGGGAAGGAGGCTTTAGTGTTGGGATGAGAGGTGCAGCATGGACGGGAGGCTCTGCTGTGTGCATGTGCAGAGACTGAAGCCATCTTTCAGGGGATGAGGAGATGGCTGCTGCAGGAGAAACCAACCTTGCCAAGGGAGAGGGTGGAGAGGGCCGGTGATGCACAATTGTGAGGGGTGAACATGAGAGTATTTTACAACTTAATCTTGGGCATACCCCTAAACCAACACACACAATTAATTAGAACTGGGCAGTTGTGGGTTCATACCTCACTTTATGTTTTCCCTCCAAACGAAAATTCCTATGTCATGCCCTCACTCCTCTCCAGCTGCTGCTATGTTTATTCTTTGTTAAAAATGTGTTGACCTTCCTTTTCTCTCCCATGTTTCCCATCATTTTGTGTCTGGTGTGTAATGGCTTCTTACAAGCATTGCTTGTTTTCTGTCTTCCTTTCATGCAGGCTGACTTCCAGATCCTACAGCAAGGAATCCAAACCCCAGAAGTCCTACTGAGATGGGAAAAATCATTGTTTATGAGCATGCCAACTTCCAGGGTACGTGCAAAGAATTCACCAATAACATTTCCAATCTAACAACTGTAGGCTGGAGTGATATTATCTCGTCAGTGAAAGTAATTGGCCAGCCTTGGATTGCTTATGAGCATGTCAACTATGAAGGCAAATTTCTGGTATTTGAGGAGGGAGAATATAAGTATGTTGGTGACAATATGAATGACAAGATCAGTTCTCTGAAGCTGATCACTGAAGATCTGCACAATCCCCAGATCACTCTCTACGAACATACTGATTATCGAGGGAAGAGCAGGATAATAAAAGAAGCAACCATTCTGGGTGCAGGACATGACAATGACATCATGTCTTCTCACAAAGTCCAGAGAGGTGCCTGGCTGCTGTGTGAGCACAGTGATGGAAGTGGAATGCAGTACCTTGCTCGAAATTGTGAAAACCTTCCAAATTACAAAGCAATCAACTTCAATGACAAACTTTCCTTCCTGCGTCCCCTTCACCCTGGCTGTGGCTGTTAGAATGCAAATCTGATGAGAAGAGTGGCAGCCCCAGCAAGAAATTTGCCCCTGCTTGTGTTGCCTTTTCCACCAGTGTCACAGGACTACTGAACGCGCGAGCTCTCTGCTGTGCTGCACTGCCAATCTGTACTTCCCTGTCCTGCCTTGCACTCTTCGCCCACCCCACAAATGCAAGAATCATCACACTTGATCATATGAAAGGGTGTCCAAGCTGAGAGGCATGCCAGGGGTTTGCACCCTCAGCTGGCATTGCAGTCCTGGGCTATGGAATGTAGAAGCATTGCATGTTGTCTCTGTTGCTAAGTGCAACAGAAAATGTGAGTACAGAACCAGCACCACTTCCTTTGTGATTTGCTTGCCGATGCCGTTGTTGTACACTGGCCTCTGCCATTGTCTGTAATCCAGTCTGCATTGGTGCCATTAAAGAATCTTCTGCAAGCAAAAGTGGGTCTGTTTTTTTCATCTTTAGAATAGAAAAATATTACTCTTTCATGGTCAGATGACTGTGTATCCAGAGAATTGTTCATGCAGTCACTTGCAAACACTTTTCCTGGATGTCTCCTGGAGAACTTTGTCTCCTTTGACTTTCACTGGTCAGTTACAGTGGGTTCAGGCTTGACTCAAAAGGTCTTGGTGAGCATGTAGATTGTTGCTGATCCTGGCCAAACTCTCACCTGCAGATTCTACCTCACTATCACACACTTGGTTATGTCCCAAGGAAGTGATTGTAGTGATGATATAGTCTTCTACTGCCCTTCATCACCTAATCAAATGGAATGTTTTCACTAATTTGAATTCATTAATCCTAATGGTAAAACCTGTCTTGTTTTTTAAACCTGTAGTATCTTGAGAAGGCATGAGGAATGACAAGGTATTCCATTGATCTCTTTTGCCATGGGCAAGTTCACCTGGAAGGGCAGAGTCTCAGCCCTCCTCCACCACTGTCTAAAGACAGCTGCACGCCCTGAGCTGTGTATTATGACAGCTGCCACATGGCAGCTCTGCACTGCAGTGTCGATCTCCCTCTGTGCTGACCTCCTGTTTGCCACAATCTCCCGGCATTGGTTGCTGCATTGTTCAGACAGGAGATGCACTTGGCCTTTGTGACCTCATGAGTCCATATGGTGCCAATTCTGTCTGTGGCTGCCATGCCCAGCTGAAGCTGTGTTACCTGTGCTGAGATTTGCTGCCTCATTCAGCTCCCCATGCCTTCCTGCAGCCTCTCTGCTCTTATTCTCACCCACTGACACAGCCGTGGCCACTGTCCCAACGCTTTCCATTCCCTCAGCCCCTTGCAGGAAATATTGCAGAGCTGCACAGTAACAAACCTCTCATCCCAACACTAAAGCCTCCTTCCCTTCCTTCCCCTGCATTCCACAGCAGCTGCCCAAGACACCCATTCCAGTTCTCCTGTACAAAGTGTGCCTCTCACCTTGATGTCAGCTGCAGGGCTGGGGAGAGCTGAGGGTGATCCGTCCAGTGTGGGGCTGCTCTTTGTGAACAGTGTCTTACCTGTCTCCATTTATAGCTTGCACAGAGAAGTCCTGTGCAACACCCTTTTCCAAGGAACTGGGAAGTGGTCAATATCATGGTCAGGGATCAAAGCTCATCAAATATTCTATTTCAGTTTCAATGTTCCTGCAACCAGATATCTCATTGCCCTAGTTCAAACATGCATTGAAGTGTGAGTGACTTCATAAACTTGATATACTTGATAAAATTGAATTCCTATTTGTCCTTCTTCAATTGTAAATTGGAACAACCCCAGTTCCCTCAGCCGCTCCTCATCAGACCTGTGCTCCAGATCCTTCACCTCCAGATCACCTGGGCACAGGTGGATCTTGCTCAACTGCTTGGGGATTTGGGACAGCAGGGCAGGACTCAGCCCTTGGCTCTGTTGAACTTCATACACTTGGGCTCAGCCCATTGATTCCTGCAGCACATTAGCTCTCACACCCAACTTGGTGCTGCCTACACACTGACTGTGGGGGGAGATCCAAGAAAAGGGCACCCACATCGACTGTAGACAGCCTTTTCTAGTGCCTCACCAGCCTCACAGTGAAGAATTTCTTCCTAACGTCTGGCCTAAACCTATGCTCTTTCAGCTGGAAAGGCCATAGTAAAAAGCCTTTCTCTCTCTGCATTTCTTATAAGCCCCTTTTATTTTTTGAATTTTCCCAATAAGGTCTCCCAGAAGCATTGTCTTCTCTAGGCTGAATAACTCCAAATATCTCTGCCTTTCTTTGTAGGTGGTTCTCCAGCCCTCTGACCATTTTCATGGCACGCTTCTAGATCTGCTGTAACAGCTCTCTCTTCTCTTGTTTGGGAAACCCCACAGTTGCATGCAGTACACCAGGTGGTCTCACCACAGCAGATTAAAGGGAAGAATCACCTCCCTCATCCTGCTGACTACACCTTATGCAGTCCAGGATACAGCTGGCTTTCTAGGTGGCAAGTGCACATTGTCAGGTCATGTCCAGTTTTTCATCCACCAGTGTCTCAATTCCTTCTCCACAGGGCTGCCCTCAGCCCATTCATTCCCCAGCCTACACTGCTCCTGGTGATTTCTCTGACACCCAGTTGCAGGGTCTCGCACTCGGCCTTGCTGAAATTTACACGGTTCGCATTGGGCCATTTCTCAGGCTTCTCAAGATCCTTCTGAATAGTCCCTTCCCTCCAGCATAACAATGCACCACTCAGCTTGCTGTCATCTGCAAACTCACTGACAGTGCACCTGACCCCGTGTCGATGACATCAAGGAAGATATTTAATAGCACTGGCGCCAGTATGGACCCTTGGGGGTCACCATTTGTTGTTCATGGTTTCCATTGACCCTGATAAGGTTTATCGTGTACTCACTGTTTGCGTGACAGCACAGGCACTAATGTGCCAGCAGCAGAGCACTACTGCTCCAAGAGATGGTACTTCCTCAAGGGAGAAGAGATCTATAAAGATTTCTTAACTTTCGTCAGAATATTCACCTACTCACTTAACCATTGACTTTCTCAGTAAGGGTGATTCAGCAAGGAGGTGTGTTAACAATTAAATAACTCAGACTACTTCCTGCTTGTTATGTCTTTCTATATTTGTATTTGTAGGCACATGAAGGACAAGGAAGTGATTTGAGACAGCCAGCACAGCTTCAGCAAAGGGAAGTCCAGTCTGAGCAACCTACGGACTTTCTATAATGAAGTGACTACTCCAGTGGAAAAGGGAAGGGCTAGAGATGTCATCTGCCTGCATTTCTGCGAGGCCTTTGACATGGTCCCCCACAGCATCCTTCTCTCTAAATTGGAAACAAATAGATTTGATGGGGAGGCTGTTCAGTGGATTGGGCTTTGGGACTGTATAAATGACAAAAACAAGTTTGCTCCGAGGACAGGAATTCCTTATTGGAACAACCAGCTGCACACATTTCACTGCGTCACAATTATTTTCCTGATGATCTCTATGGATCTCTGAAGGAAAGTCTCTCATTAGTACTTTTGTCAGCAACAGGCTTTGCATTTTTTAAGATTTGATTTACAAGGATGGAGAATCTCATTTAAGCTTTGCCATAGTATTGCTCTGATTAACCCAGAGTCAATAAGGCACTGCCAAGAAAACACAGCAGCATAAGGAGGAGGAATATTCTGACAAAGAAAACCAAGAAGAAATTAAAGGAAGCATCAGCAACTGAATTGAAAGTGGGGCAGCTGTGTTTTTGTGTAAAGAGGAGATGTGTTTGAAAATGCATATGGGAAAAAAAAAGTTGCTTCAGCCCTGCTTTCCACAATGGCTTTTCAGTGTTGCATGCATTAAAAGATGCTGTAAATTCATGCTGTGGGAATTCCAGTACCAGATGAAATGAGCAGGGCAGAAAGCCACAGCGAAAACTTGCAGGCTTGCAAACAGCAAGTTTGAGAATTCTGTACTTGAAAAACAGCTTGAGTTTCCCCAAGTGAATGTTAAATCATCTAGCCAAAAATCATAGATTGAGGCATGTGCAGCAGAATATTCTTTCTCCTTGTTTCCCTCCACTCCTCTGAGGGTAGACTGCTTGAGTGTTGGAGCTGCCACTACAGCTGAAGAGTCACACTGGCTCATTTGCAAAGTTGATCCAAAGGAGCTGCACCAGAGCCCTAAAACACGGAAACAGAGGCATCATTAAGAAATAAGACGAGTGGTTAATGTATAACATCACCTTTTTCTGGGCATACAAGATCTGACTTTAAGCCCAAGTTTTATATTCCATGTTTACCGAAACACGCCTATTCTTCCAACGTGTTTGATCAAACCGAGGAAAGTTAAGTCTGTGTGTGTATCACCTCTCTGTTACAGCCATAGTGTCTGAGCTTTCTCTTCTAGACATCTCCTTTTGGAATATCACAAGTTACAAGCCTTCCTTATGCAGCATTCTCTTCAAATGTCCATTTGCACTGTGGATTAATAATCCCCTCTGTGAAGGTTTTTTACTGACTGTTGATTTTGCAAGCAGTTGTTTTACTCTTTTTAGTACCCTGTGTAGCTCAGCAGGGTTTGGGAGCTCCAGATACTGTTTATCCCTGGATTGGCAGGCAGGCTGAGGTGCCAATGCTCTAGTCTTTCCTGAGCAAGAGTGTTGCACAGTGTGCTTTTATAGGGAAAAACATCCTGTGAGAAGTACAGTAGGGAATGCCACAGTTGGTGGTGTATCCTTCTGAGAGGCCTCTTAATGTCTGCCATGGGGGTGAGGGGTGAGGATGACCAGACAACTTGATTCCAAGGGTACTGCTATCTGAGCAGTGTCAAAATTGCCAGCTGGTCTGCAGTGCACTGCACCCCAAGAACAACTAGACTACCTCCCCACAACCCCCAAAGTGAAGAAAATCCCCTCCGGTGACCAGGAGGGACAGAGCCAGACAGGAATGTCAACTGATTAAAATCAGAACAACAGCAGCTAAGGGAGGTAATATTTTCTTTGCCCAAGAGAAACAGAGGGAAGGCCCAGAGAGATCTGCTTCAGAAACCTCCTGGCTGTAAGAAACTTCTCAGTTACATATGCCAAGAAAATAAGGCAGTACCTTCTTTCCTCTCTAAGAAAGGAAAATGTCATTAAGTGTATTTCCTAGGAAAGATGATTAGAGACATCTGAAATAACCTGTTTCCTATTAACGGTGCCTGTGTAACATCATTATCATGCTGAGATTCTGAAAGGGATCTCCCAGACATGACCAAGGCACTCCAATAGCACTGCCGAAATAATTTCTTCCCCAAATTGTTTTGGGCAGAAAGCGACATTTGCCAGTTGACTTGTCACACGTGTTCTAGAGTAGGGAGAATGCCAGATGCTCTTGGAATTGAATTTGGAAATCCCACTTTGGTGAACAGGGCAAGGAAACCTGAAACTGGCTGCAAAGCAGTAAGAAGTGTTCCAAAACACATGGATTCTGAGCTATCCCCCATTGCATCTGCCCACCTGAGCCAAGCAGAGCAGCACAAGTGGATGATAGATCAGCACAGCCTGCAGTGTTTGTTTCAAAATGGGACAAAGCCCAGCAGTTGACAGCACAGCACATTCTGGGCTTCACATGCAGATTGTGCAGATTTTCAGCAATCAGATGCAAAGAACTGATCCTATCCTTCGTCTTTTCACCAACAAAACTGTGTTCTCACTCCTCAAGCACCAGTAACTGGCCTGTATAATTTGGGTGTTCATAAGCCAATGGACATGGAAATAACTTTACTCTTTGTGTTCTAGCCATGAGCTTGTAGTTGTCCCTCTTACCTGCCTCTGTAGGCTGACCCACTAGGGCTTCAGTAAGAATGTCAGGCAGAAAATAAAGGCCAAGTAGAGTGTAACCCTCACCCCCTGCCAATAAACAAGAAGGAAGGACTGGTGGCAATGGATATGAAGAAGGCTGAGGTACTCAGTGAATTCCTTGCCTCAGTCTTCACTAGCAGTCAGGTTTCCCATGTCTCCAGAGTCCCTGAAGCTGCAGGTGGTGACTGGGGGAGTGAAGTCCCTCCCACTGTAAGTGAAGAGCAGGTTTGAGACCACTTGATGAAGCTGAAAAGACACAAGTCTGTGGGACTGGATGACATGCATCCCAGAGTCCTGAGGGAACTGGCTGATACTGTTGTTAAGCCACCCTCTATCACATTTGAAAAGTGACGGCACTCAGGTAAAATCCTGGGTGAATGGAAAAAGGGAAACATCACTCTTATTTTAAAAAGGGGAGAAAGGAAAATCTGGGAAACTACAGACCAGTGAGGCTCACCTCTATGCCTGTGAAGATCATGGAGCAGATCCCCATGGAAGCAATGATAAGGCACATGCAAGATAAGATGATCCAAGACAGCCAGAATGATGTTACCAAGGGCAGATGATGCCTGACCAATCTGGTGGCCATCTGTGATGGAGGGATTGCATTCATCAACAAGGGGAGACCAACCAATGTCACATACCTCGACATCCTGAAGACCTTTGACATGGTCCCACATGGCATCCTTATCTCCAAACTGGAGACACATGGGTTTGAAGGGTGGACTATTTTGGGAAGTAGCGACACAGCCAGAGAGTTGTGGTCAATAGCTCTATGCCCAGGGGGAGGTCAGTGATAATTGGTGTCCATCAGGGCTCTGTCCTGGGACCAGTGCTTTTTAATATCTTTATCAATGACACTCTCAGCAACTTTGTAGGTGACACAAAACTGAGGGGTGCACTTGGCATAACAAAAGGCTGGGATTCCAACCACGGGGACCTGGAAAAACTTGAGTAGTGGTTCCATAGTTACCTCATGAAATTCAACAAATCCAAGTGCAAGGTGCTGCACCTGGGTCAGGGCAATCCCAGACTTGAGCACAGACTCGGAGATGGTCGTGGGATGGGAGCACCTCTCCTACAAAGACAGGCTGTGAAATCTGGGGTTGTTCATCCTGAAGTAGAGAAGGCTCCAGGGAGACCTCATTGAGGCCTTCCAGTTCTAGAAGGGGGCTTACAAGAAAAAGCAGGAGCAACTTTTTAAGTGGGCAGATTATGAGAGGACGAGGATGGAATTGTTTTGAATTAAAAGAGGAGAGGTTTAGATTAGATGTTAGGAAGTTCTTTATCATGAGGGTGATGAGGCACTGAAACAAGTTGTCCAGAGAGGTTGTGAATGCCCCATTCCTGGCAGTGTTCAAGGCCAGGCTTGATGGAACTCTGAGCAGCCTGGTCTAGTGGAAGGTGTCACTGCCCATGGCAGCAGGGTTGGAATGGGATGATCTTTTAGGTGCCTCCCAACCCCAGACTTCATAGGATTCTATGATTCTATGATCAATGCCTTGAGATACAACCAATCATGTGATAGATAAATACAAGCTACAGGTGAGAGCTGGGCCAGTATCACAGCAATAATCAAAATGCTCACCAGGATCTTTGGTTGCAATGTTAGTGACCAGTGAAACTGGAAGGAGATTAAATTCTACAGAGACATCCAGGAAAAATGTTTGCAAGTGACTGCGTGAACCGTTTCCAGGATTAGACAGACACCTCTCCATGAAAGGGCAATATTTATCTAACCTAAAAATGCATAAAACAGACTCACTGTTGATTGCAAAAGATTTTTTATTGGCGCCAACACAAAATGGATTACAGACAGTGGCAGAGGCCATTCATGGAGTGGGAGAACAGTGCAAGGCGAAGTAGACATGCACAGATCTGCAGTGCAGCACGGCAGAGAGCTCCCGCATTTGGTGGTCCTGTGACACTGGGGAAAAGTGACACAAGCATAGGCAGAGAACAAGGTCTCAGATTTCTTGCTGGGGCTGCATCTTTTCTCAGCGTTGCAGGATTTGCACTCTAACAGCCACAGCCAGGGCGAAGGGGACGCAGGAAGGAAAGTTTGTCATTGAACTTGATTGCCTTGTAATTTGGAAGGTGTTCGTGTTCTCGTGCAATGTATTGAAATCCACTTCCATCACTGTTTTCACACAGCAGCCAGACGCCTTTCTGGACTTTGTGTGAAGACGTGGTGTTATTGTCATGTCCCCTAGCCAGGTTGGTTGCTTCTCTTATTATTCTGCTCTTCCCTTGATAATCAGCATGTTCATAGAGAGTGATCTGGGGATGGTGCAGATTTTCAGTGATCACCTGCAGAGAGCTGATCCTATCATTCATCTTTTTACCAACAAAGTCGTGATCTCCCTCCTCAAGCACCAGTAACTGTCCCTTATAGTCTGCGTGCTGATAAGCCACCCAAGGATGGCCGATTACTCTCACTGAGGAGATACAATCATTCCAATCTACATCTTTTAGGTTGGCAATATTGGTGTGGAGCTCCTTGGACATACCCTGGAAATTGGCATGCTCATAAATGATGATTTTTCCCATCTCAGTAGAACTTCTGGAATTTGGACTTTCTGCTGTAGGAGTTAGATGACAGCCTGCAGAAAATGAAAGCAGAAAACAAGCAATGGTTGTAAGAGGCCTTTAAACACCAGACACAAAATGTTGGAGACCAGAGGTGACAAAAGGTAAAAAAGAAATGTAAAACATTTTTAGCAGAGGATAAACATAGCAGCAGCTGTGAAAGAGTGAGGGCATGACATAGAAATTTGAATTTGGAGGAGAAATGTAAAATGAGATATGTACACCACAACCAATACACTCAACTTACTTAGTTGAGTATATTGGCTTATGTATACGTGTGAGGGGCACCTAAGCATTTTGTTTAACGTCTTATTGGCATAACCTAAATAATAATGAAGTGAAATACAGAACAACTGATAAATCTTTCCGTTGATAATTGGCATTGCAATTGAGAATTATTTCAGAAAGTGGCACTCATTGTTTGGACTAGGTTTCATGATCCACATAGAATGCAATATAAAAGTAGTGCGACATAGAATTAATTTCTAAAAGAAAGTACATTTTTAACTTAAGGGGGGGAAGCTATTTTTTAAGGGCAGAAATTAACTTTAAATTCACTTAAATACCTTATTTCTTTGTTTATATAAAATTTTACTGAAATCAAGAGATTCCTGCTCTTGACTTACACTGAGAAACAATCAAGTTGTAAGCATCAGCCCTTTAAATCACACTAAATTTCAGGTTGTAAATGTCTTTTTCTAACACTATTACCAATACACATACCTAATTCCACACAGTCACCTGAGTTCAGTTTAAAAGCCACAGTGTTTATTAGTAAAAGCTGCAGGAATAGCAAGGAGCGGTCAGTTGTGATAACAGCTCCCTCTTTAAATCATTTAACAGTTACTGAAACAAAGATTTAGATTACAGGGCAAATATATCTGGGACAAAAAAGCCATTCCTCTAGCTGATTCTGAGAAGGGATGGGAGAAGACAGATACGCCCATTGAGATTAAAAGCCATATTAATACTGCAAGACATGTGCATCATAATTAAAAAACCTGAATCACTTAAGCCTCACTTTAAAAAAAAAAAAGCAAAACCAAAAACTCCCATGTGATTAAAAACATGTATTTTTTCACAGTTATAAAAGCATTTATGGAAGGTGAGGGAACCTGAACTTGGACTCACTGACTGATTAAGCACTACTGTAACAATTTTCTACTTGTAGAACAAGTATTAACAGTGGCCCATTTAATTTTGCTGATACACCATAAAGATCCTATGACCAAGATAAATTTGTAAAATATTTTCACTTTCGCATCAGAGATTTGTGTGTCACCGGCCCTCTCCACCCTCTCCCTTGGCAAGGTTGGTTTCTCCTGCAGCAGCCATCTCCTCATCCCCTGAAAGATGGCTTCAGTCTCTGCACATGCACACAGCAGAGCCTCCCGTCCGTGCTGCACCTCTCATCCCATCACTAAAGCCTCCTTCCCTTCCTTCCCCTGCATTCCACAGCAGCTGCCCAAGACACCCATTCCAGTTCTCCTGTACAAAGTGTGCCTCTCACCTTGATGTCAGCTGCAGGGCTGGGGAGAGCTGAGGGTGATTCCTCCAGTGCAGGGCTGCTGTTTGTGAAGGGCGTCTCACCTGTCTCCATTTATAGCTTGCTCAAAAGTCTTGTGAAACACCTCAGTCAACAGAACTGAGAAACAGCCAATAAGTGAACAAAAATCATTAACTATTTTATTTTAATTTTGATCTTTCTACAACCAGCTGTATTATTGCTGTGGGTCAAAAGTCTGTTGAAGCATAAGCCTTTGATAAAACCTTAGAACTTTGGTTCTTGTTTGTCCTTCTCCTCCAGAAGCCAGATGAATCACAGTAATAAAATCATATCAAAGTACTTTGTGATGCACAGGCTGTAGAATTTTTCTGCTTGTTGCAGTTTACATTTTGTTTACCTGTGAATTAACTATAATAAATAACGTTAATTTTCCAAAGGGTTTTGCTGGGAGATGTCCACTTGACAGAGGTGGCATCTAAGTAGCCTTTTATTAAATTCTCTTCCTCCTCCTCACCTGTGTGGCCATTTGAGCAGCAACAGGGATGCAGAGCTGCTAAAGCAGGGCCAGGAAGCTCCAGCAGAGCTGCAGTGGCAATATTTTCTACTTTTTTTCTCATTGCAGGTTCGATCTGTATTATATTTTCAGACAGGTTCATTGGCTAGCATGCTGGAAAGCTGTTCTGCAGCAGGAGGAAACAATAGGATCTTTGTTAGTTCACTTGAGGCACTCCTGCTGTCATGTAGGAAGTAACTGGAGAAGATGGGGAGCTGGGAAGGGAGATAGTTCATCCCTGCAAAACAAGCAGCCTGTACACCAGGTCCAGCCAAATCCTCATGCTGTATCTCTTTCACTGGTGCTTGGCTGAACCCATGGCATGCCAGATCAGAAAACTAAGCCAGCATAAAAATACTTACGGTTTTGGGGTTTTTTCCATGTGGCCTATTGTTTTGCTGCTCTGCAGAGGCTAGAAGCAGAGCAATTGAAAGTTGCATTTTCGGGTTTTGAAGAGAAACAGGCCCTCACTTTATAGCAACAGCTAGATGCGAAGTCCCTTCTCTGCACAGGCAAATCACAACTTTAGGGCATGTTTTTGTGTGTTGCAGTGACCTCAGCCTCAGTTCAGTGCTGCTAGAAGGGAGAAAGCCCCATTCCACTCCTGAACCATTGTGTCCACTGTCCGGTAAGAGAAGGGAGGAAGAATGAACAGAACAATGTGAGGAATGCTTGAAAGAGGGATTAAAACAGCCTAGAACAGGATGGATTTATGCTGCCATTGAACAACATTAATTTTTCTTAGCTTGCTAGTTTTACTCATGAAATTATTTAGTTGTATTTCTGAAAAAAAGAATTATGTGTAACGATATAATTAATCATGAACTAAATGTTCCCATCTTTCTCAGCACCTGCAGACTCAGAAAAGCCCTTTGGCCAAATGTATGAGCCACAAAGACATCACAAAGACTGCGTATATCTCAACTATGTTACTCAGTGACGCAGCCAACGTGAACTCCTAAGTCCTCCACATGCTCCGTGCAGAGCACCAAAGTTGGCAGTGGGGCTTTTCGTGGCTTCGAGAAAAACCAAAAGGCAATGTATGATGGAATGTGCTGCTACAGAAACATGGTAAAGGATCTCTGTACAAATACTCCCAGGTTCACAGAAATAAATGAGTTCCTGGTTCTAATTGACCATCTGTCCTAGTGTTACTGGATTGAAAACTAAATGGATTTTAATGTCATTAATCTTACCAATATGATACTTTATGCACAAGGAAGTAAGTCACTGAACAAAGAAGAACACCACAGGGTGGGGTTAGGGGGTTGATACAGGAAATATTTATGGAGTTTTCTTTGTGGGTTGGGTTTGTTTGCATTTTTTCCTTATGGATCACAGAATGGTTTTTGTTGGAAGGAACCTTAAAGATAATCCAGTTCAAACCCCCCTGGCAAGGCCAAGGACACCTTCCACTAGATGAGGTGCTCAAAGTCCTATCCAACCTGGCCTTGAACTCTTCCAGGGATAGGGAATTTCCAGCTTCTCTGGGCAATCTGTTCCTGTGCCTCACCACCCTCACAGTAAAGAATTCTTCCTAGTATTTAATCTAAACCTGTTCTCTTTCAGCTTGAAGTTGTTCGTCCTTGTCCCCCCACTATATGTCCTTGTCAAAAAAATCCCTCTCCAGCTCTCTTTTAGCCCCTTCAGGTACTCGAAGGCCACAATAAGGTCACCCCAAAGCCTTCTCCAAGCTGAACAACCACAACTCTCTCAACCTTTTCTCACAGGAGAGGTGGTCCAGCCCTCTGATCAGCTTCATGTCTGTCCTCTAGACTCATTCCAACAAGTCCATGTCCTGAGACTTGTACTGAGATCCCCAGAGCTGGCCACAATACTCCCGGTGAAGGAAATTGATGGGAAATAAAATTTCCCAAACTTCATTTTGTCCCACTCCTGCAGAAACAGCAGGATCTCAAAATCTGAAAAAGAAAGTGTGTGACAAAAGTTAAAAGATAAAAAAAGTAGGATAAAGTCCTTTTCCGCTATTGCCTTCAGCAGACAAAAAGCAACAGAAGGAGCAAGATGAATGATGAACATGCAGATTCTTTGAAAATGTGCAGTTATGCAAAAACACTTCAACAAGTGAAGAATAAAGACTAAAATATTTTTATCTTTTTCATAAAACCAGTTTTCTGGAAGTTTTTTGTTTCTTTCTTTCTTTGTTTATAGACTATTTACTACTAGATTGCAGGGTGATAAAACCATTTCACTTAAAGCTGTGGATGTCATATATGCACCCACTTCACAGTGCTGGAAAAGGTAAAATGATAGAAAAATCAAATTAACAACAAAATCCTTCCTTCAGGTCCTCTTGGGTTCCCATCCTGCTCTACCACAGTGGATACTGTAGTTTGTATCTCAGTAATTACTCATCTGTTTTTGTTTGTTGCTTTAAAACAAGAGGATTTAAAAAACCAATAAAATCACATATGAACTACACCTCCCCAGCTTCTATTTGCTATTTTGTCTGATAGCTTTGGACTCAAGGCAGCAGAATGCTGGTTACTTGTTTTGGAAGGTTTTTTGTGGTTGGAGAGGGTGGGGTTTTGGGTTTTACTCACTAGCAGTTGTTAGGGCTAGTAACATAATTCTTCATCACAAAGATAAAATTTCTTTCCCACTTCTAGCTCTCAAACTTCTGTTTCCCAAGCAAAACAGCCCTCAAAAATGCAATATAAGAACATGCAACTGGACCACAGGACCCAAAGCTGTGAACTTTGCCCACCCACTAATAAATGCATTCACTACCAAAACCCATCAGGGGGAAAAAAAAAGGCCTCTTTTTTGCCTAGCATGTGCCTCACACAAACTCCCCTTTTTTTCTTTCCTCTGTTTGCTGCACTTCCCAATTGCTACTATTCAGTAAAGGAAACTGAACGCCACTTTTTCTGCAAAAAGAGAGATGATAGCATCCTATTGGATGAGTGCTGCATATTCAGACACAACACTGGGAGTGAGCTCCACAGAAATTGTGCTGGAGAGGCACAGCACAGACAAACAAAAGCCTTATAAATCCCACTTGACAACACACAGACGTCAGAAAGCAAAGTGAAGATTTTTTCTAACAATTATTTCCTTTCCCAAGTCTCTTCTTCCCAGATGCAATAGGTTGTCTGTGAGTAACTGTTAGTTCAAAATGTCAGAAACACAGCTGGGCAGTTTTATGGGGTTTTTAATACATGTACAAATGGGTTTCCACGGAATAGTTGCTATGATGGACTCCATAAAGACCCTAGCTCGGTACTGGAGAGAAGCCGGGGAAGGCATCACAGACCCTCAAAAGGTCTTAGCTTCACTGCACCACGATTTGCGTCTACAGCTGCACCAGCGTTTCGTTCTTTTCGTGTTTAATTAGCAACTTGTGCTCCTACCCGCCCCTTTCGTGTCCCGTGTGACAGACACGGAGCTGCCCTCGACTCAACACTAGGTGTCACTTCTGCTTCAGAAATGCAACAGAGCAGTAGAAACACTTCCAAAAAACACCCAGCCCACCTGGCACCAGATTTTTCAGGGGATCTCTGTACCTACAAATCTTCCTAAAGTCATGGACAGCTCCAGAGTTTTAAAATTTTACGTCTCAAACTAGGCATGTAAAACACATCAGAAAATACTAGACAATGCTTTGCCATACTTGGCATGGCAGTGACAGAAAGGTTTCTCTTCTCTCTTGTGGGTGCAAAGGAACATTTTCCTATATGTACAAGGGAGCACCACATGGAGAAGCTGCCAAAGTCTGCTCTGGCAAAGACATCTCTCTGTCTGGCGGGCCTGTCTCTGGTGCCACTTTGCTGCTGCAGGTGAGAGAGCTGCTGTGCTGCTTGCAGTCCTTCCTTGCCTGCCAAAAGACTTCCAAGCATCAGGGGCCGACTCAGAGGAGAGAAAGTGACAGAATGTGGTCAGGGCTCTGAGGCAGGCTAGGGCATGAAGGAAGTACTGGCAAGAATACAGTAAAAACAGAAAAGATACAGAAGGGCGAGGTACAGAGGTAAGGAAAAGGGTTCCCACATGGACTGTAGTAGGACCATTTTATTTGCTATATCTTACAGGACCTGAAGTAGGAGACCACAAAGGAAGAGACAGCAGGCTTAAAAAATGAAAGAAAATACTTCAGGTATTTAAACACAGTTCTTGTGTGCATCCACAAGACATCATAAAGACCAAAGGCACCATGTGGTTTAAAAATCAGTAACGCACAGGCAGAGAATAAATTCACCAAAGGCTCTTAAACAAACATACTGATGCAACTTCTGGGTCAGGCAGTATTTCAAACAGCAGATTCCTAGAGAGATTCCACTATCTGCTTGCCCTTACGCTCTTTCCATGAAGACCCACTTCAAGTCACCACCACTAGAGCATTCCTCTAGAGCAGGACTCCTCTGAGCACCTTCCAGACTAGAAAGACTTCAGCACACACAGGCACAACAGGTAGGAGCCTGGAACCCAAAACATCAGCTCAGAGGGCTGCAACTCAAGAAAACTCAGAATCATAATGAGGCACAGCAGCTCAAGAGAGCAAACTGCTGTGTTGAAGCAGAATAAACAATGACAGCACAACCACCTCCTCGGCAAGGATGGAAACTAATGAGGAGCACTGTGGCCAAAGGTATAAGGAGCTCAAAGCATATTTTCTTTTTCTGGCTGTGTGTTAAAGCCATCACCAAGAGACTCCATGACTTCTCATGGTCTTAAGCAGCGAATAAATAAAACACTGAAGGAAGAAATACAGCAGAAACATATCAAGGAGTGTGGATGGAAAAACGTACTGAACTGTTCTCTTTGACCACTTACTCATGGCTATATGAAGGATTAGATCAGGTCCTTTAATGCCCAAGAATTTGGTACAGGGCATGCTGGGATCACTTACAAATCTTCAGTGATGACAGACCCCACACCTGTTCTGTGCATTGGGAAAAGTACAAAAATTGGAGAGCACAATCATTTATAAAGCCCTCAGCTGCCTGGTCTAGCATTAGGGTTAGGCCTCCAGTGAGCAGGGGCTTGGCTTAGGGACACCCAAACATCCCTTACAGCCTTACCTTTGCGTCAATCTAAAATGCTTGGTACCTGCTACCCAACACTGCTGTACAACTCTGATTTGTAACAGTGGATGGGGCTGGAAATGCAAACTAGGATCATGACACATACAGAGCACCAGCACAAGCTGGGTTTGGACACCAGAGACAGGATTTGCAGAGTGTAGACAAAAACTGTGAACTGGAAGCAGAATGCAGATCCAATCAGTCAGCTTGTGTTTATTGCACCAACACTCCACTTCCAAAGGCAGCTCTTAACAGGACAGAGTCAGGCAAGACCTGGACAGAGGCAGCTCAATCTTTACTCAGCCCTGGGAGCCTAAACAGGGTCCAGTGCTTAGGTGAAGACTCAGCCTCAGCAAAGAGGCTGTGAGATGATTTAACAGGGCTGGGGGGAAGAAAGTGAGAACAATTTACAGGGAAAGTGAACAAATGGTAACAGCCCACTCTGCCTGCAGGGACAGGGGGGAATGTGTGATAGTGAAAGACACCAAGCACAAAGTCAGGAGGTTAGGACAAATGGCAAGGGACATTGAGGCAACTAGAAAAACAAGGAGAGGAGAAGCATTAATGAAACCAGAAGATAAGAAAAAGGGAAGGCCAAGCAATGGTAATGGGAATATGAAGAAAGGGGGATGTGGTGCACCGAAGAGACAAAGGAAATCAGTGGTGAGAGCAACAGCAGAGAACTGGGGAAAGGAAAACACCTGGAGAGTCAGTGAGGCACAGCATAGGCACTAATGTTTTCTTTCACTGAGCAAAGAACATGATAGAAGGACCAAGATCAGTAAAAACCAAAAGGCATCTCTGACCAGCACTGTGAGCAAGCAGGATGCAGAAGCAACATTTCCCTTCCTTTCAGACAGCAAATGTACCAAGTTGTTTTGCACACACTACGGCAATCTCAGAACAGTGCACACAGGTCTCAGTGCCACAGGTCTGGATGGGAGACATGGGAAAATAAAGCTTACAAAACATACAGCAAATATTATTCTCTGCACACACCTTCTGCTCCAGTAGTGAGAGAAAAACAAGCCTATGAGGCTGAGGTATGAAGAAACAGGTGCCTGATGAAAGAGGAAGGGGCAGTGCTCCCTGCCAAAGCCCCCAGTCTTGACTACTGCAGCAGTCAGACTCTTTGAAGAGGTAATAAAATGTAACAAAACTTCCCTCACTGCAGAGGGCCAGAAGATGAAAAAAAAGTGCGTCACTGACCTCTAAACCTAAGCAACGAAAAAGTGAGCTTTTGGCACAGGGAAGCTCTTCTGCTGGCTCACTGAACCGAAGCCTGGGGCTCCAGCAAAATGAGGTCCTTTAAGCTTCATCTGCTTGCAAGCTATCAATAAAGCAAAACTTGGGTCAAAAGGGGAGACAGAAACAGAGAGAGATTCTAATCTATCTTTTGAAAAGCAGTGGGCTTATACCTTTATTATACAAAATACTTTACAATTAAAAAACATTTTCCCCAATAGAATCATATACAGATATTTATAATTAACAAGATTCAGTTACACACAAGATGGGGACTTTTGCACAAAGGAAAACAATGACAGATGAGCAAGAGAAAATTAAGACTTGACCCCTTTCCCCACCATATTTTGGGAGAGGTTACATTTTAGACTTTTATTCCTATCATTTTCTCTCAAGCCTGAACTCTGGGATCTCCCCTTATCCTGACAGGGTAAGGGCCTCTACCCATGTCCTCAGCATCAGTACAATACCCTTGTCTTAAAAGGTTCGTGAAGAGACACTGAGAAAGCAGCATCTGGCTGTACCATGAAGTTACCAGTGGCAGAAAAGGGGACTACTGCCCCAGTTTTCCCTAGCAACCCACATATACACACATGCAAGCACATACACGGGGAAGCATGCTCAAACCCCAGAATTTTTCCACCCTTTTGGATGAAACAGCAATCCCACCTCTCCAAAGCAGCCTGAACTTGAGACATGCCCTTGCAGGCAGTGTCTGCAGAATGGCTCCCATAGCCAAGGTCTCATAGCCAGGCTGGGCCCTACTGCAAAGGCAGTCTGGCAAGAGGGTGGGATGCTGCTGTCTTCCCCAGTTTGATCATCTGTGAACCAGCAGTGTCAGTCGTCATGGAGGTGATAATGTGAACCATTCAGAGATGCTCAGGCCACAACAGACAGGTCCGGGAAGTTGCACACTTCACCAGAGGGGTACTTGAAAATAAACAGTTGCCAATGATCTGCCCTACCAGGGCAAAGATGTGTGTGAACCCTCGTGAATGTTTTATCCCTAAGAAAGGTCACTCATTGCTGGGCTAGGCAACCACTGCACTCGCAGGGGAGCCCATCCCAGAGTCACTGCTGGAGGCCAAATGCCTGAAGCAGCGTGGGCAGGTCACGGGCATCAGCTGCCCCATAGAGGTCACTCTGCCCCAGCATGGAGAGGGCCATGCGCAGGGTGCTCCAGATGTTGTCAGACATGGCTCCTTGTTGCCCCCGTGGGCCTCGGCTCTTCTGCTGCATGTGCAAAGCCTCTAAGAAGTGCTCCACAGCCTCACTGTCAACAGGAGAACATACACATGCTTAGTGGAAAAGATGGCACATCTCAATCTCATACTGCCTTTCCCATTTGCTTCCAAAGTACTTCCCCTCCAGAACAGTTTCCTCCTCTTCACCAGATCCTGCCCCACTCCAGAACCAGAAGTCCCCCTTTTCCCTCTAAAAGAATCAGAAGTCTAGATGGCCGCTGCTCCACCTGGAACTGCATAGCACTTGGATCTCTGGGCAGAGTCCACATACTCACTCTGCTCTCCTATGCTAAGAGAAGGCTGCAGGCAGCGCAGCCCTGCTCTCATCACCTATGGCAGTCTCTCTCCCACAAAGACACACAAACTCATGGGTCACAGCAGAGCTGCCCCATCCCGTGCTCACCGGTGGGCACCTAAGTTGATGCAGCTGATGCCCAGGTTGTAGCGAGAGCGGATATATCCCGGCTGGAGCTCCAGGGCCCGACGATATGCAGCCACAGCTTCTTCACTCCGATTCCCGTTGGCCAGGGTGGCACCGAGCTTGTTCCATAAAAGGTGGTCCTGGAGGAAGGGGCACAGAGATAGGGCTGAGATGAACTGGATCTCTTTAAGCTCCAAGGCAACCCTTCCTTCCCCATACGTCTGTCTTATTCCTCCACTTCAAATACACACCTGTCATACACGCAGCACCTACACCCAAACTTCACCCATAAACCTCCAAGTACCTCCAGCACCCACAGTCTGCCCTTTCTTACATTGGGGCGCACACTGAGTGCGGCACTGAAGCAATCCACAGCCTTCTCGTACTCGCCACTGAGGTTGAAAAGGACACCCAGGCCACACTGGACATCAGGATCCACAGCTGAGGGGTTGCTGCGCACAGCTGCTAAGAACAGCTCTTTCACCTCCATGAACAGTGAGCTGGAAAAGCACAGAACAGGATATTGGTGTACTGTGGAGAGAGCTGGCCTTGGGTTGCTCACTCTGCTCCTGCCTAGACCAGTCTGAGCTCTCCAAGAAGCCTTCCAGCTGAAGTGACCATTTGTAACCACAACTTACTCAGACAGCAGGGAACTTAGGACACGCTTGGAAGGCCCCAGGTTTGTCCCCGAGACACTCTCCTCTGGTTCCTTGTCCAGCAGGTGGGCATAGTCCGGTTTATGGCGCAGCCAGTCCCGCAGGGTCTCACACGCCTGCTTCTGCAGGGACTCATTGGTGAAGCTGACTGCTAAAGCCATAAGTGCTGTGAGGTTCCCGGGCTGCAGCTCCAGGCACCTGCAGATCAAAGAAAGAGAAGTGAATACAGTATTAAATCAGGGTAGGAGACACCCAGATACAGGAGGTAACACAAGACAGAGCACCTCGTGACAGCTACATGGTCCTTGTGGCACTAGACACTAGACAAGGAGCCACACTCAGCAGCTCTGCTGCAACACTCACTGTCTGAGGGCGCTGATCGCCAAAAGCTCCTGTTCATTCTCTGCTTGGGTGGTTCCCAGATATTGCCAGGCCTGGGAAAGACATAGATGTACAAAGTCAGACTTACTCACCAAGGAAAAAAACCAGCCAATAAGCCACAAACACAGAGATTAAATCCAATATATTATCCCGCACGGTTTTAGAGATCAAATAGACCAAAGTATACACATTAGCCACAGGTATAAGTTCCTCTCAAAAGATACATGGATGTCATGGCACATAGGTCCTCAAAGACAGTAAAACTGGCATTGTTATAGTGAACAGAAGTGAATGTCTACCTGGAAATCTATCATAAAGCAACTGTTGGCAGTTTTACACTTTTAAATCACAGAATCTCCACTTTTAACTTCTAACTGTGGTCAAACTGCAGAGGAAGGAGGAAAATGCAGATCTCCTATTTCCCAAGAACAAAATGGCATAGCAGCAGTGCTAATAATGAGACCCCCGAGGCAGGCAGCTGTATGTACTTGTGCAGTGGTCCACTAGCAAGTAGTAACCTTGGAGAGTTGACTGTCAGACCTGAAAGTAGAAGCACTGTTATTTTACTGAATTTCCAATCATCATGACACCAGTACATGAAAATTACTTCCATCTCCAAGCAGCTGATAAAAGGAATATTTAACTAGGCACTAAATCCAAAGTATCTGTTCATTCTATGTTGATAACTACATGCATGGCTCCAAAACAGGCTAGATAGTTGGTGGAACTGTCAGCATGATGTGCAGGCTTTTTGAATTTAAGTCACAAAATGTGGTACCCGCTGCCTCAAGGAAGGAAATTGTTTCATTAGCAAAGACACAGAAACCCTGCACAAGCCACCACAAGTGGAAGGCAATCTACTCTCGGTTCTCTCATGCCTCACCATACAGAGCTAGCTCCAACTAGAGCTGACCAGTGATAACTGCAGTGTTCTGCCAGCAGAAGAGCTGATGAGATTCAAGGTAAAGTTGTGACTTGGACCAAAGCAAACATGACATTTCTTTCAGAACAATTGCTCATGTCTATTTGATCACTGTACCATTTGTGAAGTCTTGACTTCTCCTGTACTTTTTGCAGTCACAGTAGAAGAATTCAGAATGTTTCCAATACAGCCAGCCAGAACTGGCCCAAGATTTCCTCCCCTAAGGTTTCAACTACCTCTCCATCATGCTCAGCCTGCAGCACACACTGCCTATGAGAAGAAAGCGACAATGCTGAGTATTAACAGCACCTTTTGACCACTTTAAAGCTAAAGCACATCTTCAAACCTTCTGCTTACTTTTCACCTATTACCATTACCCATGAAAGTAAGATGCCTATTCCCAGAAGCCAAGAATCTCTGTTCCAAAATGTCACTCTCATTTAAGTCTCAGGGTAATCAAATTATGTATGTCCAGTCATATATAATTAGCAGGGCTTGAACAAGACACTGAAAATTCAGCAGCCCTGGATCCCTGAGGCAAGCACTCCAGTCACAGACAACATGGGTGTATTTGCATTCTTCTTCCTAAGAATATCCACATCCTCTACCCCTGGAAAAAAGCATACAGACTATTCCATTTCTCAATTCATCCTGCAGAAGCTGAAGTGATTTCTGGAAAAAAGTGTTCACTTAATGAGCAGCTGGAACTCTGTCTTCAGTGTAAAAATCATTCTTTGGCAGGCAACTTCAATTAAGACTATGAAAACACCCAAGCCATCTCTCAACTCTTTTGGGTCACATAGTCTCCTAGTACCTAGATGAGAGATTTAATAAGAACCCTGGTTCTAATGAGCTTCTCAGAATTAGAATTTAATACAGATACAGAAAGCAGTGATCTGCCATAAGCTTCTCCAAACTTACAATGCCAATAAAGACTTTCACAGAAGCAACTTAAGACATGAGAACTCCTTGTCTTGGCGCCATGCAGTCTCATGTGCTCCAAAGATTATACACAGCTCTGGGCCAGACAGCTTTGTGCTTCCTGTAACCGACCTTAAGTCAGAAAAGTCCTTGCTCACAGGCTCCCCTGAGAATTCACACACATCAGCTACAAACTCAGAACTACAAATAAATGAGGTGTTTTCATACACCCTGCACAAGTCCTAACACTGAAGCGAGTTTTCTACACCCACCCTGACACCTCAGCCCATTATCTCTGCTGTCACTCACCTCCATATGATCTGGCTTCTGTTGCACTGCAGCCTCAAAGAGCAGGACAGCATTGGGGAGGTCGCCTTCCTCCAAGCGCTTCCGTCCCTCTTCAAAAGCATCCGGATGATCCCTCATGGGATTGTCTTCCTCAAACTGGTAACCCTAGCAGGGCAGACAGACAGACAGGGGCTAATTCTAGCAGACAGGCTTAGGGAGAAGAGCATTCTCTACAGCACAGCACAGTCTAGTCTTACAGCATCAGGAACACTCAAGCTGCAGACTAGCTAGCACCTAGTCCTCATTGCTAATTTGTAGCAGATCAGAGAACAATGGTAGTTCTTCCTGCCTGTTCTGTGCTGGAAAAATCCCCCAAACCACACATGGAATAAGTTGCTAGAGAGACAAAATATTTAGTAGGGATCTTATTAGCTTGGAACAGGGAGAGAGGGGCAGGCATGGGGCCAGGGGACACAACACTTGAACTCATTGCAGAGAATCCCTGTATTCACTGGTATTTGGTGCTGCACAAGAATATTTGCAGACAAGCCCAAGTGAAAACAATATTTAACCCCTAGTTTATCTGGGACCAGGCTGTAAGTGACAGCAAAGCACCAGTTTGCAAAGGAACCCCAGCAGCATTTAGGCTCGGTGGAATTCACAGCAAGGCAGACACACTGCCAGTTTCCCCAAGGGAGCCCATCACAGTGCTAGGGCTGAGAGACCCTGTTCTCCACTACCTTGTCATATGATGAGGAGCTGAGGTCTTCATATTCAGAGAGCCAAGGGTGAGCCTCTGCATCTCTCTTGGCCATCTCCTCACATTCTGCCTGGAGTTTGTCCCAGAAGTCCACATCTGACTGAAGGGAGAACAAAGTGTGACTGGAGTACCTCAGCCATAAACTCAGGTCTATAGACATGCCAGAGAAGTCCCTCTTGAATGTTTCCAGCCCTCCTCAGAGCATGCAAAGGAGAGAGGTAACCCTACCATGGGCTCTCAGTTGGCACCCCAGCCCTCCTCAGCCAGCTTTACCTCCACAGCAGCCTTTGCCTGCTCAAATTCCGTATCAAGAGTTGACATGTTCCCAGATCGCGCAAATTGATCCACCCAGGCATCGGATGCCCCCTGGGAGTTTGGAAACAGAAACACACCTTTCTTTTTAGAATTTTGCAACCTCAGGGCACATCCCAAAACACTAGGAGGGTCTGTGATGACCCTTCCTCCCCATCAGTAAGAACTGACGGCCTAAGAAGTGGAAACGAATTCACTGGAATCTCCTCTTCCACCCAGACGCTGTGGGAGATGAGAAAACTCAAACTGTCCAAATACATTCCCAGCTTCTGGCTAGACTCTGCTAAGAGCCCAACAGCCCCTCCCTTGTCTCCCTCAGCATCGCTGAGAGCTGGACTTGCCATTTTCCTTTGTTCCCAGACTGTGCACTGTGGCAAAATGCTTTCTTCCTTCAGGGCATACAGGCCTGGGGCTCCTACCTGCTGCTGTATAAACTCAGCTGCCCATTGCTCTGCCTGATCTTGGTCTCTGTGGGTCACCTGATTAGCTTCGATCGATACCCTCCCATCTCCGATCTGGCGGACAAACTTTAGGAACTGCGGCAGAGAAATGAAACAAGGGTGGAGCTGGGCAAACACTGTGCCCCACAAGCCCTCTGCCCATGCCCCCCTCCTTCGCTAAGAGGGCTTCTCTCTGCAGAGTGAGCACAAAAGGCCGAGAAAGGTGGTGAAGACCAAACTTCACAAAAGTGGAGATGGATAATATCTAAAGTGGATCATAGGGTTCAACTCCCAGGAATCAGGGAAGAAATGGAAACATGGGACAACAGGAGGCTTTATTCCTTTACTGTCTTCACCCTTCTCAATTACCCACACCCCGTATTCACAGCAATATAATTATTACTAATTATATCATTACTGATTCACAGTATTAATCTCTCAGCCCCAGTCAGATTTCTCACCTCAGTATTCTTGAGCTTCGGGTCGTCCACTTTAGAGAGGAAATCAGTAACAGTTTTCTTAAGATCATCCTCAGGTTGGTACTCCTCATACCTGTGTTCCAAAACAGTAAGACACAGAGTCTGATACCAGGCAACAGCAAACTCTTTCACTAACAAGTCGACACCATAGGCCAAACAACAGAATGGAGGGATACAACCTCTCCTCCAAGATCCTGGGGTTCTCCTAAGTGATTCAGTACCATTATCCATCTGTAAAAATTCAAGATTACTACTACGTTAACTGTGCAAGCGACTGACACAAACAGCAGCAGAATTAAACAATTACAGAGTCAGCACAGTTCTGCAGAGCAGTCTGGATTCCTTGCCAAGCTCACATGCCATCAGACATTGCAAGTTTTAGCACTACCAGAAACAAGGTCATATATCCAGGAACAAAGAAAGTAGGTCATGCCCACTGAAGAGGAAAACAGTGTCTTGGAAAAGCATCAGCTCTGCAGAGGATTGAGGGCTCACAGCAAAGACACAACTCAATATGGTTTATCTGGCTTACAGCAGGATAGGACCAGTTCGAGGTGTTACCACTATATTCAGTCTTGGGGAAGTCTTTGGAACTAGTGGCAATAACTCAGGAATGTCCATTATTTGCAGAAAGCTATCAGAGAAGGCAAGGGCCAGAAGGAAGGAGATTCCAAATATGCAAAATCTCTTTTAAGGAAAGATCTAAGAAGCACAAATTGCTTGTGTGTGTTTTGCTTCTTTGATCAAAGAACTTGACTGAACTCAACGGGTACCTACAGAGATATGATCCACACATTATTCTTTAATCTACCATAAAAAACTCATTAAAATAATATGTAGAGGGCTGAAATATGTCAAGGAAAGGCTGGAAATGATTTGTCAGATAGGGAGAATTACATGATGAAAGTTTACAACTAGTAGTCTCGTAAAAAGCATCTGTTGCAGAAAAAAGGATCCTGAACTCACTCCTGAAATTAGTTTAAGGAGCCTTGCATTAGGCATGAGATAAAGTTAGCCTACATGACCAAAGTATCCGGAACTAGAGAACAGAAAAACTAAAATCTCTTTAAAACATCCATTTCTAAGCATTGTTTCTTCCTTTCTCTGAAACCAAAGGCCTGAGAACATCAGTCTACATTAAGTGACTCAAAAGCATTGAGGCCATAGTAGATTTCTATCACCTTTCCAAACCTCACCCACCAAAGCAGCAACACCTAGCTTTAAGAAGTCAGACTCACCACTTATCTGCCAAAGACTGATCTTCCGATTCCCCAAGCCACAGTTTCTCCTCTGACTGCTCTAGGTATTCTTCTGCCCACTTGGCAGGAGACACAGACAGCGGATCTGCAAAGGAAGAATGGGAAGAAAAGTAAGACCACCACGCTTTTGTTCATGCTTGCTTCTTCTACCTTTATTTATTCTGATCTAAAAATCTTAGGTTCAGACAGTGAATTAATACAGATGCCACTGTGGTGACAATAAACTTATGATTTTCTACTTTAATATCACAACTTTTTCATGTGCTCCCTGTGGGATACTATGTAGGTCAAGAAAATTAGCAATGCATTACAAGTCTCCATCAAAAGCACAGCCTACAAAGCACTAGGTTTTCATCAGAACTTTCTCAAAGACCTTTGTAAATTCTAATTTATCTTCCCAGAAATATAAAGAGTGAAGGTCAAAGAATGGGACTACATGGTTTTCTACAGTAGCCACTCCTGGAGAAGAAAATAGCATCTATTTAAATCTTTTCCCTAATTTCCAGATTAGGGCATGGATGGTAACAGGACCTATTCCAGACCCAGTTCTATACACAATGCAGAATGGCTTTCCAAATGAAGCTTAACCTTTGGGCCAAAAACACTCACTTTGCACATTTCCAGGCTGTAACATCCCTCTACCTCCATGCAACTGACACAAAATATTTGGCCAAAGTGCACTAAGGAGTATTTACCTTTGTATGAAAGGCAAATTTAACCTTACGAGAGGGAATTAGAGAACACATAAGCAAGAAGCAGTACCAGGCCATCTCCAACCTGCATCAATTGAATCATAATTTTTATAAAAGCAGTTTAAATAGCATGCTTTTCCTAAATACTCTAAGTGACCTAAGCTAAAAACAACAGGCCCTTACACCTAAACAAAAGCTTCCACACCACATTGTTAATAATTTGGCTTAACCATAACACCGTCACAAAGCAGCTTTCCTACCCTCCACCCCATTAAAGCTGCTACAGGAAACACTGACTGCTGGGCCCAAAGCAGTAATCCAACTTCACATTCAGTAGCTTTTCACTGTACACAGGCATATGACCAGACATCATCTTGACAGTAACTCCAGAAAGGACACTTCACCTGTCACTTCAGCAATGAACTCCTGTGACCAATCAGCCTCATTGTAATCTGAAGAGACATCACCAGTGCTATCTGCTGCAGCCAAGAACTCCTGGGTCCAGTTTTCAGACAGTGCCAGGGCTGCCACACCTGGAGCTACAAAAACAACAAAAAGAGGGAAGTGAGGATTGGAGCACTCAAAGGCATCATTTATGTGTTCCAGGCTAGCCCTAATCACCTCTGATCTTTCTCTTTCCTAGAATAAGATCACAGAAATATTTTGCTTGGGAGGAGTCTCTGGAGGTTGCTAGAGCTCTCACAGCAGATTAACATTAAATCTAGAGATTAGGTTGCTCAGGGCATTCATCAGGTAACTTCTGAACTTGTCCATGGCCGGCAATTCCCCAGCCCCCCTAGGCACCTGTTCAAGTAACAAACTGCCTCCTCCAAAGGAAGAAATGTTTCCACATACCTAGTCAGTTCCTCTTTCCCCAAGTTGCGTCCATTATGTGCTGTCTTTCTCCTGACTATTCCTGCGAAGATCCTGACCATGGCTGCTGAAGACAGCAACAAGACACTCCACTGCTGCCCCTCAGACTCCTCTTCCCCAGGTTAAAATCTCCAGTTCCCTCAGCCTTTCCTATTACAACATGTAATCCTGTCCCTGAATATTTTATCAATCTCCACTGAACTTATTCCAGCAGATCAGCGTACTGGGAAGCCCAGATCTGGAAACAACACTCCAGATACAATCTCAGAAGAGCTGGATAGGAACCACCCTGCTAGGAGCTTAACCATAACATCAAGCTCTTTTCCAGCTCTCCACCTACTTCAGCTCCCCTCACCTCGCTGAGGGGCCTGTCGGAAGCTTGACTGTTCAATCTCTTGCATCTCAGCCAACAGGTCATCCATCTTAAAGGTCTGGGGTGCACGGGACAGCAAAGGGGCATTCTGCGCTTGCAGAAACTCTCCAACCAGCTGCCAAAGACAGAGATGGATTACAAACACTGCATCAAAAATCAAGAGGCAGAGCCATGGAGCATGAGAGAAGGACTTGTCAGAAGGAAATATTACCATCAGGTAAGGGGTAAAATAACAAACGGTGTTGATGAAAGAAGCTTTAGGAAGATTAACCAAAAGCTATAAGGACAATCAATCTGTTCTTACCTCATCTTCGGTGGCTACTCCCAGTGGTTTGGATACCTGCAGGGAATAGTGGGCAACTATCATCAACAGTTTGTCTCAACAGTTTTGATCCCTCTCCACACACACACAGCATGACCCAATTAGATTATATCTTCCTCTTCCTTGAGCTTAGGCTGTCAACATTTTCTTGCGTTAGCTGCCTGTTAAAGCTAAAGGAGCAGGAACACTTTGAGGGATCCTGTCCAACCCGCTCCCACCCCTGTCCGGTTTAGGGCCTGTGACAGCAAGGCACACAGCTCACCACGGCCACCAACAGCCCCTAAGTACCCACAAACACACCCTCACCGCACAGCCCTGCGCCAGGTGACCCTGGGCCTCTTTCCGCAAAAAAACACAACACGACGCCAACCGCACCGACAGGCCCCCCGCCCTGCTCACCCCCAGCCCGAGCTGACCGACCCACCCCGGCAAGCGGAGCAACACTCACGGCTGCGGCTTCGGGCGCCCCGGGGGGCCAGGCCAGCGGGCCCTGCAGTCCTTCCTGCCGCAGGGCTTTGTCCTGGGTGAAGTGCCCCGCCAGCTTCATCAGGGGGTTGGAGCCCCCGCACTCCGGCTCCACCAGCTCCCTCATGGCCATGGCGCCGGGCAGCGAGGGACAGAGGGTCGGCGCCGAACCCCGCCGCGCCTGCACCTGGCGCCGGGGCAGCAGAGACAGCGGCTGAGCGCCGGGCGGAGCGACCGCCTGACCCCGACCCGGCTGCCACCCGCCAGCGCCGCCTCCCCCGCGGGCCCAGCCCGGGAGAGGACGGACAGCCGCCCGCCGGGACGGCAAGGCCGCGGCCCCCGCCCCGAGCCGCGCTCCCCCGCCCGGCCGTCCCGCCCGGCCCCCGGCCCAGCGCCGCCCGCCCCGCGGCCGGGCCCGGAGGGGCCCTGCGCTCCCCCGCCCGCTCCGTACCTGGGGCCGCCGGGGCGCGCTCAGCTCGCGCGGCGGGGCGGGGCCGGCCTTAAAGGGACAGGCGCCCGAGCGCCTTAAAGGAGCAGAGAGCGAGCGCCGCTCGTGTCACCGCCGCTGCCGGGACCCGTCCCCACAGTGGCTGCACGGCCGCCGGCCTCGCTGCGAGCTGCGCCCGCAGCTCCAGGACCAGCTCCCGAGGGATGTGCCCCTCTGCTGGCCGTGAAACGGTGTGTATAAGTATATGGTGTGTAGCATATACATCTCGTTGTACTTGCGAACATACATAAATATATATATTTTTATACATATTCAAAGAGATCTGTATGGTATGTGTATATATATGTGTGTGTGTATACATACAAGAGATATATAGATGTATGCACCATATACATCTCGTTGTATTTGTGAGTATATGTAAATATATATATTCAACGAGATGTATACGATACATACACGTATATGTGTAGATGAGCATATACTGTATCAGCACACATTTGTCCGGCTAATGGACTGATATTTTACTGTTTGCTCTGAGATCACTAAAATATTGCAGCTGGCAGCCACAGGTTGAAAGTGCACGCATTTAGCTGGAAAGTATGTGATGGCTTCAGATAAGCAATATAAATGTCAACCCCTTCATAGCCTTGATCCTTCTACACCCGTGATTCCAAAGGACAAACCACCTGGAAAATCAGAGGTCATTTGTGTATAGCCCCTAAAAGAATGGGAAAAGCACAAAGAGGAGGTTGCACAATGTATGTTGCCTCCTGTGACATTATAGTGCTAGAAATAACTTGTTTTCAGAATCAAATCCCATCTTCTCCTTTTCAAAGGAATCTGCTCCTCTGCAGGGTCCTCTCCAGATCTGCCAGGTTCATTTCATCTGTCCAAAATGTGACATCTGGTGCAGTTTTAGAAACAATTCTCTGACAGCGGGTCTTCTTGATTGCTCTCCTTACAGCTTTGAAATGCATGTGACATGTACAGCCAGTTCTGTGCTAGCAAGTAGTATGTACAGCTCAACAGGAGCAATTCTTTAAAGTTATAAGAACTAGGGCTGGAAATACAACATCCACACCAAACATGTTTGGGGAGTTTTACTTTGGATCATGTCTTCCTTGGTCCTGTGGACTGCACACCAGTTAGTGGTTGACATGCATGAAGCATGTCCTATGCACAGCTTAGCACCACCAAAAAGGAATCTCGTTTGCACACTGAGGCTGTCCTGCAGGACAAACCCAAGCCCAGCAAGCAGGGATTACTGGAAGATTCATTTTGAATGCACACTTCAAACATCCTAGAAGGTTAAAACAAGACTCACCTGATATTAGCAAATGCCAGTCCTGCATATGCTCAGTGTGATCAAGGGTTAGCAAGAGCACTTGAAGAGAGAGAGATGGAGAAGGCTGCAGGGCAGAATCACAAATTACTTTCAAGAAGAAGAGATGAGCAATGCTGCTCCTAAGTAAAACCAACAGACCACACAAAGACGTGGAGGAGTGTAGGCATTGAGAGAAGGCATGGAGAGAAATCCAAAAGCTGTCACAGACTGAGCAATGAAGAAAACATGGAGTAGTTTTGATTTACAAACATTTGCAACAAGGTTTTGTGGTATGCCCATGACACCAGCCTATGATACCAGCTTGGCCTATTGAGTCAGGACAGGGGCAGGGAAAGACTGCTCTGTAAAAAAAGCCCCCACAACCTCCCTTCTGAGGTTGAGCAGCAAGAGCAGCTCCATAGGTAATGCACCCAGGGTCATCGCTGAAGCCTCCAGGGACAAGAAACTCTACAGTAAAACGTATCCTCTCTTGTCTTCTCCTCTTTTCCTGGAAGACAGTTAGTTTTCCCTGTTTCTGAGCTGCCTTCAGGCTCACCAAGACTCTTGCAAAACAGCACTCATCGCTCAACCAGTTCAAACATTGAGCAATCCTTCGATCTGCTGAAAATGTGGTGGTATCATTTGCACCAGGCTGGAGACAGCCTGTGGGAGGCCTTCAGAAAGCATCTCCTCTGACTCAGTCATGGTTTGCCATTGCTTAAGAGTGAGGCCTGGGCACCCCTTACACCTGCAGGTACAGAAAGACACCTTGCAGATCAAGATTTTCTAGGTCTTAGACCCAGAGCAAAGGAGACAGAAGGAAAAGCAGGATGGCCCTTTATCCCTTAGAGTCCCAAAAGACTGTGATGCAACTGGAAGGACCAGAAGTGGCAGTGGCAGCAGAGCATTCAGGACAACCACAGCTAGAGTTGATGGTTGATAAGTATCCTGCTGAAGCCAAAACTATTTCTGTTTGCAGGTGGAAAGCAAAGGGTCTAGTCTAAAGCCAACAGGAAAAGAAGCAGAGTCAATGGACTCTTGCAAGGGAAGTGTAAATAATTTGGCAGCAAGCACTAAAATATCAGGGAGCCCCAATAACTCTTGGAGAGATGAGAGAAGCAAATAGTACAGCTCCTGAAAAGGCTATTCCAGGCTCTGCATTCTTCAGCCATTCTGAATACCCACACTCTGCTGAAGGTCCTGGGCCTGATGGAGGCCAGTGACAAAACAGAGGTCTCTGTCTAACTCTTCCCTATCCTAAGTTTGTGAAATTCATTATTTCTTTCCAAGTGCAGAACTTAGCACATGCCTTTATTAAATGGTGTTCTACACTTTCGGGCTATTTCTCCCATGGATCAAGATAATTTGAATACAAGTTTTCTCTACCAAATACATTGCAAATCCTCTCAGGTTAATGTTGTCTGCAAATTTTAGTAGGCACCATTTTCTAGTCCACTGCATAAATCACTGAAAAAAATGTTATTAGTAGACTGAAAACAGATCTCTGCAGGACTGCTTCTTGATATTTTTCTCCAGATAGACAGCATAGCATCAAAAACTAATCTTAGCATTTTCTAATCAGTATCACTCTCACAACATCAATTTCAGTAGATCCAGTTTCCCATGTTTCCTAACTTGCTTGTTAGACTGTCAGATGAAACAGAGTAAAAATCCTACTGAAGTCAAAATACCTAACATCTATTCTTACTTCCTTGTCTACAAGGCCTGTTAGTCTGCCATGAAAGATTGGTTTGACTTGATTTCTTTGTTTTGCAAATGGAAAATATGAGTTGTCTACATAATATTTATTTGTTCCAGTATCACAGGGAAAAGCAGTAAAATGATGCTGGTTGGCGAGTAAATAATCTTTTTTTTTTTTTAATAGCCAATATATTTGGCCTTTTCCACTCTTCTGAACCTCTCCATTGCCTAAATATCTCAAAGATAATGGCCAGTGGGCCTGATGCTGCTTCAGGCAGTTCTCCAGCCATCACAGAATGAATTTCACCCACCCTAATTGGTCTGAAAACATTGACTTTGCCGAAGTGCTTAGAAATCTAGGATGACTTTTTCCTCACTTGGAATTGGTACTATTTAAGATATCCCCCTAGCCACCACAGCAGTGAAGACAAGTGAAAAATTCTTGGAGCTTCTAAGTATCTTGGACCAATTTGCAATTTCACTGACTTGAAAGCCAGTCTCTTTTTACTGGTCTTCCCCTCATTGCCCAGGTAGTGCCAGGCACTGTTGATGAGCTGATACTTTTGTTCTTCTCCATCGCAGATAAGGTACTCATTTCCTTTTTGAAGTATCTTTGTACTTAACTGGACTCAGCTGCCATGTCTTCCTCAATTCCTTCTCCTCTAGACTAAACGCTGCAATTTTTTCCAGTTCTCCTGCTTGAATGGCCAATGTAGTTATTCCTCTCTGTGGGTTCACTCCCCACATTTGCCTCTGTAGTAGCAGCATGGTAGCCAAACTGGACACTCGGTCCTGTGTCACTCGGTGCTGTGAGTGAAGCCACAGCAGGACAGAGCTGTTCTGACAGCTTCTTTCATCTGACCTACATGCTATCCTCCTAAACACATAAACTGATATGATGTGTGCCTTTTTGGCAACATCATCATGTTGATGTACGTTCTACTTTTTTGTAAGGAAGATGATATTCAATGAACACTGTCACCCTCTGAAACTGTGCATTTGCAAAAGCAACAGAGGATCTTTAGCCCCTGAATATTCCCCGTCTTTCTGACACTGATCCTCCGAACTTCAAGGTCATGGGTCTAATTTATTCAGAGAGTTGGGGATTCTTTGTGGAGAGCATTGGCTCGTTTTCAAATGAACCCAAACATCCGAGGAAGCATCTGTGATCCCATGAGCGAGGACGAGAGTCAGAAACGACTTGGCTCTGCTCTTGGACCCATCACTTCCCTGTGGTCATAGAGACCTGTTTGCCACCTGTGCCTTGGCTCCCCAACTTACAAAACAAAGACGAGTTTGTTCAAGTTTGGGGGTCGGTTTAGGGGCTTGGGGGAGTTGTTACGTTGCTTTTAAAGAAAAGAGCCTTGAGCGGCCGGGCAAAAGGAGCTGTGTGAAGTGCCCCCCGTCAATGTTCGCGCAGGGAGCCCTCGCTCCGCTCGCAGCGCCCCGCCCGCCCCTGCGGCCGCCGCCTCCTGCGGGAGGGCGGGCGGGGGCCCTGCGGCGGGGCCGGGGCGCGGCCGGGCGGCACTTTGGGGCCATGTCTCAGCACAGCACGCTGCTGCACCTGCTCGCCGGAGGGTGAGTGGCCCCGGGCTGTGCGCGCTGGGGCAGGAGGGCGCCGTGGGGCGGGATTCGGGCCGCGGGGACAGCGGGAGCCGCGGGGAGCAGCCCCCGCCCTGCCCCGCCGTGCTGACCCCTGTGCCGGGCTCGGAGCGGGCTCGGCGCTGTCAGCGGCCCCGCAGCGCCGGGGTGAATGCCCGGCTCCGCGGCGTGGGAAGAAGGGCAGCCTCTCTGTGGGACATGGCGTTTCACCCAGCCTGAGCTTGCCGGGGATGGGGGGCGAGGAAGCGGGGTGCTGAACGAGAGGCGCCACGGGGCCCCTTCGGCGGAGCAAGTGTTGGAACATCCATGTGTTCGGGAGGGCGGCCAGCTCTCTCCATCATTGCATGGCTGAGATTCCTGTGTGGCTTTTCTGGCTTTAAATAGTGCGGCTGATTCTGGTGAGTCAGGTGTTTGGGTCCCAGCGGTGCCTCTCTGCGTTCGAAGCGTGCCCTTGAGCAAGTCATTTCTCACGTGGTGTTTCCCCCTTCCTCTCTTTAAAGTCTCAAAACAATGAGCTTCAAGTCTATAGTGCCCTAAAGCAGAAGATAATGTGGTCCTCCGGATTTTGCTGAGTAACTGCAGAAGTCCTCTGCTTAGGCAGCCACCTAATCCCTTTCCAAATCCCACCAACCTGTTGGAGTCCGTGTGACAGTGAATCCTGTGATACAGCATGTACAATAAGGCACATAATTTAATTGCTTTTAATTAGTAAATTTACAGTTTTGTGCAGCTAATGCAGTTCTTGTGCTACGGCAATCTTTGCGTATGTGTACTTGTCCTCTCTGTTCCTATTATTATTTTGTATATGTTATTCTCTTGTATTAATTTATCCTTTGGACTATATAATCTTTGCATCTTAGACTTTCTTAATATATTTGTGTTTCTTAGCTTTCTTCTTAAGCTTTTCTTCGTCTTTTTCCACCATGGTTCCTGAAAAACTGAGAGTTTGGCTAGTGAGAAAAATGTCACTAGTGGGAACTTTGTCGGTCTGTATCCCATCCTCATCCATTAAGCAATACTCCTGAATTACAGTTAATTAAAACCCCAGAGAAAATAATGTGAATAAGAGATGAATGAGAAGTTCAGTTTATTGCTGCACTGTATTTAATATTCCTGTTTTATGTAAAGAAACAAAACAGGGTCTCATTCATGAAGGAACAGTTGTTCACTTTATCTTCTAGCATAACAACTGGGGACCATCAAACGAAACTTGAGATATGTTTGTTCAAAACTAATTCAAGAACATAGCTCTTACCACAGTGTGCAGGTAAACTGTGGGACTCCTGGCCACAGGATAGTAGAGGATAAAGGCTTTTTGCATGTCCAGGAAGCATTTTTAAAAGATGAATGAAAAAGAATGTGTTGAAGTCTCTTAAAAGGAAGGCAACATTTCTGGCTGAGGAAACCTCTGAGCTGAAAATTGTGGGAAGCTGGGACAGTGTTCTGGAGGTGAGTGTTTCTCCTACTCTTCTATAGGTGACCTTTATTTGTCCGTGTCCTAGGCAGAAGCGTGGTTTAACTGCAGGTTTGTCTGACCCAGTATTGCTATTCTTAAATGAAGACCTTCAAGCCATCTCAGTTTTTGGCTAGCCTAAGTAAGAGCTAACGTGAATTACCAGTAAACACTGTCACCTCTGTGCATGTGCTTATATGCTCTTTAGATAATTTACAAAACGTTAGCAGTATCTTTTGTATTTCTTAACTAATCCTCTCTTTTTGTCACCTAAAACTTTCCAGTTTTCCCTTTAAAATGTGAAAGCAATATCTAGAGGCAAGTACCATTTTCTAAGGTAAAATTACCTGGCTTCTTCAATTAGCACTTTTTGCCACTGCTTTCCTCTGAGAGTACATGTTATACTCATTTTCAACTGCTGCTCTTCATCCTATTTTGCAGAAATTGCTTTAGTTCCTGCTTCTAGTGTAATGACATATAATTTTCCATTTCTCTTGAAAGAGAAGAATTTTACAGGCCTGTGTCTTTCATACAGTGTAAGCAGCTATATCATCATGTAATGCACGGTAATACATCACAGTTGAGATTTCTTCTAGTTTTGAACAACTGGTGCACCTCACTTCCTTAGCTTTATTTAATCGGTGTTCTTTGGTCCTCTTTAGTCTTGCCATTGAGCCATAGTGGCTCAGAGGTCTCCTTTCACCTCAGAGTCGCTTGCTGCTGATTAAATTACCACCATGCTAAGGGAGTAACAATTTCTTTAACTTATTATTGCTTTTATAATACTTCTCTATTATTTGTATGTATCAGTAGCTTCAGGAACTTGACCTTAGAAAACTTATAATATATACTGGAAGTGTGGGTACAAACTCATATCCTGACCATTGCGGGGGGGACTTCTTGAAGAAATAACGTATTAAGAGAACAATACATAAATTTTTGCCTCCTGGTGCACTATTAGAGAGAACAATTTTTAGTATACTAAGCAATTGCTTCTCTAAATGTTTTCCTGATGTATTGTTTGCTCAGCTTTTAGATAAGGAGTTGAAATTGCCCTATTCGGACCTATTAGACCTTGATCTGTCACCACTGTACTCAATCTTCTCCTGAACTGGAGACTGTACTTCTGGTCACAAAAACAACAGGTGTGCAAGTCTGGAGCCTGTATCAGGCAAATTAATAGAATCTATGGTAAAGAACAGGACTGTTGGGCCCCTAAGTAAATATGGTCTATATGGGAAGAATCAGCATGGCCCTTGTAAAAGGAGACCCTGCCTCCTGCAACTCTGGGCTGCTTTGTAGGCTGTGTCTTGGTGTCTGTGCTTGATCAGCTTGTTCACCCAGAGAACCCGAGCCAGGATGTTCACTGCTTTGCTGTGTGTTGTCTTCTGAGCTGGAGCTAAATCCTGGACTTCGCAGACTCCCACCACTCATCATAGAGCTCCTGAGAGAAATTGCTGCTGATGGACTGCTCTGCAAGTCGTCACCACCACTGTGTACATCTGCCAAGGGCTTGACAAAGCAACATGAGTGTTATGGAATAGCATAACTTAGTTAGTGGCATCATTAGCTGCATAATCTCCTAGCTACCATATTTTCAACTCTTGTATGTCAGTGCAATAGGCATCCAGGCCTCTCCTTTTTTTTTTTTTAAACTCTCACCATTTGCTGTCCTGTACCATCATATCTTGTTCTTTGGTTGGCTTTTCTTTCTTTGGAGCAGAGTCAGCTTTTTATTAAGCCTCCATCTCTTGCGAAACAAAGCAACTTTGGCTGTAGCAAATGTGAATGATTGTCCATTTGTCAAAGCCTCTTGCATGACTTACATGCAAATTTATCTCAAAATGGTCTTTCAGATACAGAGCATCCTCTAGAAGAGCAGAGTTATCAGTCAAAGGATTTAGAGGGGCAGAAGCTGAGAACCAAATATCAGTTCTGACTTGTCCATGGGTGGTAGAAAGGGAAAAAAGGGATATGTGTCCTTTCAGCATTCCTGCAGTGTGACGAGACCGATTGATGGAGGTGGTTCATGAGTTCCAAAAATAGGTTCTGCCTGCTGAAGGTCAGGGTCCTCTTTCATTAAGCAAGCCAGGCTTGGAGAGAGCCTGGCTCTTGGCAGAAAATACAGATCTTGCTTGCAGGGCCTTGCAAATGTGGGTCTGACCTAGTTATGGATTAAAGACACAGGCAGGGTCAGGGGTGGGAGAGTTCTGTGCTGCCCCTCTGTGAGCCAGCGCGGCTGTGGCGCGGTGTGAGCCACAGTGCCTGATGACCCCAGCAGAAGGCTTTACAGTGAGGTTGGGCAAAATAAATGTTTGCTCTGGGGGACTGCTGAGTCCCCATGGACTTAGGACTCTTTGTCTCAAATACTGAGTAAGGTTTCAGAGTCAGGCTGCCAGATGATGTCCCAAGCTGAGCTGTGACGTTAATCAGTGTCAGAGCAGGAGGTCATGTATGACAGAGGCCGGGGTACCTAACCTCCTTTCCCAGAGGGGAGAAGTTGTGGACATCAGGGTCAGAATTATTGCCCTGTTAGGGCACAGAGGTAATTCTTGAACATGCTGCTGTGCCCTAGATGTGGTGGCACAGCTGGAGCCATCCTGACCTGTCCCCTGGAAGTGGTGAAGACACGTCTACAGTCATCCCAGCTGGCACTGCGGCCTGTATGCCTCCCAGAGATACAGCTGCCAGGGATGAGTGTGAGGCTCATGAATCCCGCCCCACCATCTCCTGGAGTGCTCAAGTTGCTGAGGTGAGTAGGACAGGGCAGCGTGCCTGTTAGCACCAGGGAGGTGAGGGGAGAGAGAAAGGGAGTTGAGCTGAGGCTCTGGAAACCACAAATGCAGTAGAAGGTTTGATTAGAGCACAGGTACATCTGCTTCTCTCTGGTGATCTGTGCTCTGCAAGGCACCTTTGGGGACTGTGAGAAACTTCTCAGCTAGTGGTTTTATCAGACCCAGAGGGATGGCGGCGTCAAGAATAGGATGCAGTGACTAGTGAAAAGTGTTCCTGTCGTGGCACGGTGGTTGGAACTATGTGGTCTTTAAGGTCACTTCCAACGCAAGCCATTTTGTGATTCAGTGACTGAATGAGAGAGAAGTGGTTGGAGAGGAAATGAGAGTGGGGCAGAAAAGGGATAACATGGGAGCTGAGGAGAGGGTGCTACAGGAAATAGTGAAGAACAAGGAAGGAGAGGAACAGGAGAGCCCCCAGCTTAGTTATTCTGCTGATTTCTCTGTCCTTTTCCTCCTGTAGGGCCATCCTTGAGAAGGAAGGCATGCGGTCCCTGTTCCGAGGTCTGGGTCCAAACCTCGCTGGTGTTGCCCCTTCCCGGTGAGTGCTGCTCCATGATAGTGCCTCATGTTGTACACTTTTTAAGGGACCTGTGTCATGGCTGTTGCTCCACTTTCTGAAAGCTGTCCGGGCCTTGTGCTCATGTGCCACAGGGCCCCTTCACACAGACATTGTCTGGAACTTCTGATCATAGTGTTAAGATACTGCTGTAGGCCAGCACAGCATAAACACACGTAATCTGATGTCACATTAAACAAACCTGAGCTGGGAGTAAGAAAAGTTGGAGTAAGACGCCACAGTAGTGTCTCTGCTCCTCATAGGGGATCTGTAACCTCTTCTGTGGTTTTCTCCAACCAGGGCTATATATTTTGCTGCCTATTCTGGTATTAAGGAGTGGCTTAATACTATCCTGGTACCAGAGTCCAAGAAAGTACACATATTAGCTGCAGCCTGTGCAGGTAAGCCTTTTCTGTCTCAAAGCCAAGAGGTCCTTCTGCCTGGAAGTGTATATGGGTTTCATTCCTTCTCCATTGCTGCTCTGAAGTTTTCTCCCTCCACAGCTGGAGAAGTGAATTCCTTGGGTAACCAAAATTTTTTCTTCCTCTTCATTCTTCTTAGGCTCATCTCTTGAAGTCTAGTCTTCACCCCTTCAGCTGCTATCAGGAGCTCTATTCTGCTGTGAGATGGAGAAGGCAGCATGTAATTTAGACCACTCAAATAACCATTTCTCCTAATATATCCCAGTTCTCTAACAGAATCCTTCACTCTTGCAAAATTAGCCCGCTGTTTCCTGCCTCTTTGTAACACCCAGGCCTGTAGTAGGAGGCAGAGGGGCTAATTACCGCTAGACAAAGTCTGGAATAGGGGAGGAAGAGAATCAAATAGTCTTCCCTAAATATCTTTTCTCAAGGTCATTCTCAAATTGCAAATGCCAGCAGCTTGCCCAGCAGAGCTCAGAGAGCTGATAGATGAGCACCTCTTCACATGCTGTCAACGTGATCTTGGCACTCACGGCTGCCTTCCTCTTCTGTTCCCCAGGCATTAGCTCAGCCACACTCACCAATCCCATCTGGTTAGTGAAAACCAGGATGCAGCTGGAAGCCAGGTAAGGCAGGCCAGCAGTGCAGAGCCGCTTGGTGTCACATCAGGACTGGTTTGGGGGTGGCGCTGGGTAGGAAGGGGTCTGTGACTTGGCAGGTCATAGGCCGGGCAAGAGCCTTATGGCTGTGTTCCAGCGGCACTGTAGGTCAGGGGTGCAGTGTGCTGTCCTAAGCTCTCCCTGCTTTCAGGGTGAAGGGGGAGATGACCAGCAATGCTTTCCAGTGTGCCATGCACGTGTACCGCACTGAAGGCCTGCGTGGATTTTACCGTGGGATCACTGCCTCCTATGCTGGAGTGTCGGAGACCATCATACACTTTGTCATCTATGAAGCACTGAAACGGGAGCTGAGAAACAGGCAGCATTCCCATTCCCCATCACTCACACTTCCACCAAACAACCACGATTTCTTGGGTCTAATGGCCGCTGCTGCTGTCTCCAAAACATGTGCTACATGCATTGCATACCCACACGGTGAGTGGGCCCACTCCTTGCTTCTGTTCCCCTTGATGGGAGATGCCATGCCTGTAGGATCCGTCTGCTAATACATCCCTTCCCTTCTTGTCTCTCCAGAGGTCATTCGGACACGGTTGCGAGAGGAAGGCTCACGGTACCGTTCCTTTACACAGACTCTGCAGCTTGTGGTCCATGAAGAGGGACCCTTGGCTTTATACCGGGGGCTTCTGGCCCACCTGATCCGCCAGATCCCAAATGCAGCCATCATTATGGCTACCTATGAAGTGATTGTACATTTGGCCTCTTCCACCTTGTAAGCTGTAGCACCTGGCTGAGGCTGCTGTGGAGGTACAGGGACATCATAGTCCTGAGACCTGGTCTTTTTCAGTGTTCTGAGATGTGGTGCTTTTTGTCACAGATCAGAACTGGGTCAGGCGTTCTCAGGACACAATGACTATTTTGTGCCAAGTGTTTTGCTCCAATGTGCACAATGTAGCCTTTTTTATCTTTCTGGAGACTTGAATTATTCCAGTGCTTCAAGATGTCAGGGCACTGGTTTGACAGTGCCTTTTGTAAACTCCCTTGATGAAACAAGGGCATGGAGCTTACTGGGAAGGAGACAAAGCAGAAAGTGTGTCTTAGCCCCAGCATGTTCACTTCTTTTGGACCCAGTAACAACCATACGTGGGCACTGCTGGGCATGAAGACAGGCTAGAGCTGAGACATCTGAGAGAACTGCAGCAGGCAGAGATCTTGTGCTGCAACCTTTCATGCCCTCAGAGGGGCTCTTCCACTCTCACCTACTGTTCTGCCTTCTTGCCCCAAGTAGGATTTCTCAACCTAGGCTGCCAGCAAATTGCAGAATTTTCCTTTGGGTCCTTCACATGTTGCAGCCATTACCCCAAGATGTGTCAGGCAGCTGTCAGCCCCTTTTTGTCTTGCAGGGTCTGAGAAAACAGACCAAGTAGATCCAAGGAAGAAGCACAACCTGCTGTGAAGCACTGTCCTAACAACTCATGCTACTGCTGGGCTCAGAGCCATACTTTGCCAGTATCTGTTGTGTTTCTATCCCCTCCATTCTCAGCAGAAAGAGGAGGATGCCTCCTCCCAGAAGTTCTGGGGCTGTTCTACAAGCTGGAACCCCTGGTATGAAAAATACTCTATCATACTGATAAATAAAGCAGATCCAGTGAGATGATGGATAAAGCTAAGGAGATTTGGCCTGTTTCTATTGATACACTAAGTGTATGGAAAGAGCCTTATTTATTTTTTTTCCTGTATTCAAAAATTGTTTGCTGCATGTGCTACATTTGCCTGCAACAGGCTTGGGTGCCTTCTATTCCTCTGTGGGTTCCTAGCCCTGTGTCCTGGGGAAGGCTACATTGTGTTTACAAAGAGTATTTTGACTCTCAAAAAGGCAGTGGATGATAGGGTCGTGAGTGATGCATTTTTCTTGTTTCATCACATAAGCTAAAAAATGTAACCCTTCCCCAAGATAAGGCAGTAATTTCAGTAAATACATGTTCTGGACAAGCTCCAGTTTCACATTAGAGGCTACACTATTTCTTTCACTGGTTGTAGTGAAAAACTGCAGAAGTCCTGAATGTTTTATTTGAAATCCATTTATTTTAAAATCCACTTTGTTTCCTCATCTTTCTTACCTTCATTCATTTAGTATTAGGAGTATTGACAATTTTACAAAGCGACACAAAGCTGCAGTGGTTTGTTGGTTGTTTTTTTTTGTTTTTTTGCATGAAACGAGAATAAACCTCAAATGACAACATTGAAAAAATATACAATATATATATATAATATCTGGGGAGGGGTTGTGAGAAACCCCACTCTGAGCCCTATGGCTGGCTCTGCCTTTCAGATTTCCATTCTTTCCAACGTCTGCATCGCAGTTTGAACTGTGCCACCATCATGTGTAAGTGCCTTAACACGTGTTTCTAGAGAGCCAGATGGGGGGTCAAAAATGTGGGGAATGTCCACAATGAGAATGGCAGAAGATGAAGGAACATGAGAGGCAGAAATGATAAATGAGGGAGGAGCACGTGTGTACACGGTGGGGGAGGAAAGAAGTTGAAAGTAAGACACCTCCTCCCTGCCATATGTTTCAGGGGGATCCACTGGGCGGGTGTTTTAAAGCTCCTAGTAGCGGTGAGAGACGTCACTTTTGCCGATGATGTGCCGGTCATTCATGTCACTGCTGTCCGGGGAGTCAGGGGTCTCCGAGTCAGTGCTGTCCTCATCATCCTCCATGCCCTCGCCAGCTCTGCCCTCCACACTTCCTGCTGCCCTCTCCTGACAGCTCTGGTAGGACTGGGGAGGCGAGACACGGGGTAAGGAGGAGGGTCTGACACTGCAGCTGCCCACCCAGCCCCAGCCACGGTGGCTGCTCCTCACCTCCATGGGGTTGACGATGATGGTGAGGGCCGAGTCGTCCCAGAACATGTCACTCTCTTTGCCTCCAGTGCTGGTGTGCCCCAACTCAGCAGTCCCAGGGACCTCCTGCCCCACTCCCCGCCGGTGCAGAGAATGGATGCGCAGGATGCCGAGGATCACCATAAGTGCCAGGAAGCCCACACACACCACGATGATGACAGTGGCAGCACTGGGGACCACTTTGAAAAAAGAAAGCGAGAAGGTGTGTCTCGAGTCTGTCACAGAAACATGCATTCCCAACCTGACATGCAGGAACTGAGACTTCTGGGCAGAGCTTGGGTTTTTGGTCTAGGCAGGAACATACCCTGACTTCTGTGCCTCTGGGCACAGGCAATTCCTGTGATGCAGCCTGGCCTGTCGACTCTGCACATTTTTATCTGCAGAATTCACCTGAATATGTTGCACAGCATGTATCTGTATCCTGTTCTTAGGAGGGAGAAGAGTGTGCTGGGGACAACCTCTGAGAGCTTGAGGATGATTTTCAGAGGGTATGATTTCTGTCCAAGCAGTAGAGAAAGCAAGAAGCCAAAAGATGCCTTCATTGTGCATGGAGCTGATGTGAATGCTACAATGGGCTTCTAATTAGTGCCGTGGCAAAAGCCTGGCTTCTCCGCAGTTGAAAACTTGAAATTCATCTAAGACTCTTAGCCCAACTCCCACCTGTTTGTTCTAGGCCTGTAGACTGATCCTTAATTCCCCAGATAACCAGCTTCCCTGCAAAATCTATCCAAGTGCTCCATGAATTTGTTTATGGCTCTGTTCAGCAGGGACAAGTTTGCTGCTGCCATCAGGCAGAGCTGGGGAAGGGATGGGCGAAAAGGGAGAGGCTGGCACATACACAGGTTGTCCCTGCAGTGCCAGCTGCAGGACTGGACCAGCTTGGGGTCAGCTACTGCAGGAAGCTGCAGCAAAAGCTAGCTCAAAGGTGCTTTGTTTGTTCCTACAACAGGGGACCAAAGTGTCTGTAACAAGTCCTGGAGCTTTCACAGCCCAGGAGGAACCAACTGGAATGTGGTCATGCTTGTGGCACAGGGCTACCAGCACAAACATCTAGTCTAGCTTTCAGGCTTCTCTCTCCTCTGTTTTGGGGGCAAGCAGTCTCCTTTTGTCTGTGTAATGCCATCTCCTGTATTTTCCTGCCTCGCTGACCACCACCTAGTCCCATCTCTTTCTTTAGAGCTGTGGCAGTCTTGACTCACTTTTCTCTCCTGCTGTTGAAGCTTCTTTCTGAAATTACTTTACACGAGCCCACACAGCACTTCTGCAAGGTGCATGAATGAAGTCAGCTTACAGTTATTCTTCTTAGACCCTCTGAGGTGTAGATATAAGTCTGCTTCTACATCAAGAAAATAACATCCCACAAGAGGAGGATTGCACCATGCTCTAAAGTACAATTTGACAAAGACTGCAGTCCACTGGTTAATGACGACTGGAACAGGACAGTATAATGAGAACCGGATAATGGGTACAGGGAACCTGAGAGAAATCCTCTGCTATAGGTTCTGCCAAGATATCAGAAAACCAGCATCCTGATCTAAAGGAATAAACCCAAATGATAATGTTACATACTTGGGTTGTGGGTGCTTGCCAAACTATGCCCAGACAGCTCTGCGGGTAAATGATGGCCTCGGTGCACAAACTGCTGGGAGCTCAGAATATGGTTAGGATGAGCAGCTCGGTTCATGTTGTGGAGGACATTCACCTGCAGAAAGACCAGAGTGAGAGGACTCAGCCCAGTATCCATGGCATATTCTATGCATTCCCATGCTCCACGTGCTCTCCATGCATGCAGAAGAACCTCTGTGTGCATGTTATTTGTCTTGTACCTCGACAGTAAACTCATTGCTGGAGTAGCGTCCGTTCATCTCGGTGCAGGACAAGTGAAACTTCCTTTCATAGAGGGCAGCACCGTGGTTGATGTGGTAGGAGACCTGGCGCAGGATCTCCTCGTAAACCGCAATGCTCTCCACGCCTGAGACAAGAGAGTGGTGGGGTGAGGAACCTCCTGCTCCAAGGTCATCTGGAATCATAACCCTGCAGCAGCTAGAAGCTATAGAGGGATCCAAGGCAGTGCTGGGTTCATTAATTTTAGGACAGGCTCAGAGATGGGGCTGGCTGCTAAGCACCTGATGGAATCCCTGCTTACATCACTAAAACAAGTGGAAGGGAATGAAGGATCAAGAGCAACAGCCCTGTTACGTTCTGGAGAACACAATAGTGTTGTACCAGACCACAGGCTGTGGGATGCATTGTCCCCCAGTCATGTCATGCTAAATGCTACTGACACCTGAGAACAGCAAACCCCAAGGAGTAAGGAGGAGTGATACAAGCCTGGGTGAGAGCTGACACCGTGCCCCAGTATTTTGTGCTGGAGGAAAAGCCACCTCCCCAAGGAAATGGTCTGGGACTTCCAAGAGCCAGGAGCTCAAGAAAGGTTTACATCTCAGTGTCACAAAATACACCAACACATCTCTAAGGTCAAGTGCTTCTCCCAGGGATTCCTGACAGGCAATGACAGAGACATAATTGGACAGCTGTGACCAGGGAGGGGACGTACCTGTGATGGTCAGGTAGGCAGAGGTGTTAACGAGCTCCAGGCCCCGCTGCTGCAGCAGTGCCCCATCCAGGAGCAGGTACTCCCTCTCTGGGTCCAAGTCATCTCCTACCAATGAGATCTCGCAGCCATCCAGGTTGTGCACAATCTCATCTGACATTCGTGTGTCTGTCACTGGGAGGCAAACAGAAAGAAGATATGGCCAGAACGCCAGACAGTCATCAGGGAAGGGAGGAGTTACTCAGAGAGGTACCTGCTTACCTAAGAGTGCTCACATCATATGTCATTACTTCTCCACCTAGCACTGACCTTAAGTAAAATCATTGTCAGTCTAATTACTTGTTTCAGGATAGTTCTTAATGACATTATTTATGCACATTAAAAAGTCACTTTATTTTGGAACAACATACTATTATCAGTCTGGTTCATGATAACACATCGTCTGTAAGGACTTTGTTGACAATGACAGTGTGCAAATTAGGAACAACGCTCACACATTCCCCGGCCCTGCAAGCTTTTGAAAGCTTTTCCCTGTCTCACACTGCTGGTTACCATGGTTGAAATCTTATCTTCTTTAAAATGACAACCACATTCAATAACTAACTGCTTTCAGCAGGACTCAGAACAACCTGCTCTTAAGTCAATGAATTCATTGTATGAGGAAAAGTAAAGCTTCTAAACAGAAAAGTAGAAGCAAAAAGTCCCATTACCAGAACAGATATGAAAGAAGTGAACTGACACATAGAGCATAGACTGCAGAGAAATAATCTGAGCATGATAGAGAGAAATGGAAGAACAGGATACTATAGGGTGTGAGGAAACTGGCTGGGGATTCACAGGAATAAGTGATGCAGGAAGAGAAGGAAGGGGGCAAGAAGTAAGGAAAAGAAAGCAGGAGAGAAGGAAGTAGGATAAGACTAAGTAAGTGCAGGAGTAGAGAGAGAGTAACATGCAGGACATCCAACCAGTGCTGGATTCAATGAAGGGAAATGTAGGTAAAATGTAAAAGGGATTAGGAATGAGCAGCCTGGGAAAGAATTAGGAGAGAGTGAGGCAAAGGAACTGAGTGGATAGCAAGAGTACAGGGAGGAGCACAAAGGGATAAGAGCCGATTAGCCTACATATTGACAGACAATGTGCCTTGCTTCTAAATTTGTAAACTCTCTCTTTTGGGTGTAATTATAGAGGCTGTACTTCCTCTGCAGGATTACAACCCTTGTAGGTCTTTCTAGTTTGTCTCTTACACCTTGCCATGTACTCCACTCACCGGTACTGTGCCAGTTCTCATCCTTTTTGGCCTCCACCTGGTGAGAAATAGAGCAGGTGATCTGGAGGTTTGGGAAGAGGGGAATCCCCTCAGGAGCCTCAAAGTCTGATGCAGGATAAGCAAAGTGGGCATTGCCACTCAGCAGGATCTGGGGGGCATCAGGCTGTAGCACCACAACATAGCCTTCCACATCAGGAATAGAAACGCAGGACTCTTCACTGAAACACCTGAAGGAGAGCAGTAGAAAACATCAGTTGGTTTGAGCTTCCAATTATAAAAGAACACCTCCTGCCCTTTACTTCCAGTGAAGGGAATATCCTTTTTCCATCAGTCTTCCTAAGGCAGAGATGTGTGGCAGAGGTGACACCACTGGGTTTCTGGCGATTTGGTCACATTGACAAAACACAGAGAAAATTAAAACCAGTCCATATGCCTGGGAACACTGCGAGTGAAGGCAGAAGTTCTGCATAGGCACTAGGAACCAGTCCTACAGTATCCATTCGGATATTCAATAATTTAACATTTATTTTCAGGAAGACTTTTACCCATTTTGAGATGATCTTAAACACAATTATTTTAAAATCCAAGGTGAATGAGTGTAACTTCAGTCAAAAAAGAAAAGAGATCAAAGAGGTAACCCTCTTGCTGAACTGAGCCAGAGGTGCTGCTTTGTTCACTCACTTGACAGCAGTGGTGAGCCTGAGTGGCCGGACCCCAGGGGTAGCAAAGCGCAGTGAATTCATGTAAGCCACGTGCTGGATTGCATGGTTGAAGGTTTCCACGTCATCACCCTCCAAGGTGAGCAGGGACTGAGAGGGATTCACGTGAACCTACAGGTGGAAGACAAGAACCATATTCATGGTTCCTTGGCAAATCACAGGAGTCCAGGCTGAGAGTGACACAAAGGAGAAAGGTGGGGAGCTGTCTGAGGTGGGGGAGCAGGCAAAGTCCTGGGAAGCAAGGCTGGGGAGGAGAGTGGAGGAGACCCATGCAAGCTGGGCAGATGGGCATACCTTCATCCCTTTGCCCAGACTGTCGAAGTCACTGTAATCAAGCCCCTCACGGCAGGCATACAGGCATTCAATAACCTCCCGGCTCTCCAAGCTACCAGGGCGCACAGTGAAGCCAGCCAAGTAACCATGGAAGTAGTGGTGTATCGACAGAGGATCTCCTGAGGGAAACATGGGAGGTGGAGGGTGTGAGAGACACGGCAAGGAAGAGAGCAAAACCACAAAAGCAACAGTGCAAGGGACACGCAGATGTAAGGGAGGTAGAGGGAGACAGAGGAGGGAATGGGGCATGGAAAAGTCCAGACAACAAAAGCAGCAATGTGAGGGACATACAGATGTTAAGGCAGCTAGAGAGGGACAGAGGGTTGCATGGGATATGGAAAAGCACAGATAACAAGACAGGGGATGCTGAAGAAAGGAGATGACAATTTTTGAAATTCCAGACGGGGCAAAGCAAGAAAAATAGATCAACAGAAAGACAAGGGCAGTGAACAGTGGGTAGCATAGAGAAGTTTCTGTCGAACTGCTGAATGCCAGATGGAAACAATCTCCTGTCCCCTTCTCACTCTGCTTCCTGTGAGGGCTTGTAAAAGAAACTACACATTCCAGAGATAGTTAGGGATGAGGTGACATCTCCTGATGTCTCTAATGGCTATTGTGTTCTTCAGAGACCAGCTTTAATGATCAGGCATGAGGACTCTTTCTCCATATGAAAAGCATACTTCATCTCTCAAAGCAGGCTGCAGTCCTTCCATCAGCCTTTTCATGCTCCACAGGTATCAACGTATCAAGGACCAAATAAGGGGTTTCCTCCCAAGGCGGTGGGAGGTGGCAGGACAGGATTGGGGAAGCTGGATGAGGAAGGCACCATGCAAGAAGTGATAGTCATGCACGGTCAAGAGGGGAAGAGCCCCATCTTCTTTCTCTTCCCTACCTTGCACAGAATCAGTGGCGTTCTCGCTTCCTTTGATTTTCTCTTTGTTTTTCTCCTCTGCAAAAGAACATCCAGACAAGCAGTAAGGCATTGGAAGATGGTAGTTACAGAGTCAGGCAAGTATCTACACAAGTGCCTGTACTGGCCAGGCCACAAGAACAGCTCTGTGCCAAGCAGGGCACCCTTCAGCCCTAGGGAAGGGCAGCACATCACAGATGACAGAGGACAGAGTTCCTCTCATGAAGGGGGTGGTGAGACTGTAGGATGAGTAACTGACTTATATAGTGTTTGGAGTTTTTTAATCCCTTCCTGTTGTTATCTATTTTGGTAATTAGCCATATTTACAACAAGCTCTGTTCTTAACATCCCTTAGAAACTCAGAGAGCTCCAGGAGAGGGTCCCAAGCTGACCAATACTTAATGTCTACTAAAGGCCAATCAAGAGAGCACAGAGCTATGGGAAGATGTCTGACCTCAGAGAAGCAGCACCACAGTAAAGATTTGATCTTCCTAGAAATTGCCACCAGAGTGAAGGCAAGCAGTAGGTGAATTCCTTTAGTTCTGTCCTGCTTCAGTCTTGCAGGAGAACTGAAAGATCTGAGAAATGCAGCCTTACATCTCCACAGAACAGGTTATAATCTGGTAGTGGCCTAACTTTGTTCCTAACCTGATTTTTGTCTTTCAACCCAACTCCCATAAAGAAGGTTTTCTGGTTTCTTCATATAGACCCTCAAGACACATAAATCCCCATCAATACAATCAGCAGCATAAATAGTACTGCCTGCTCTCTGGTGAAAGGCTTTGATAGGAATGCCAGTGCCTGAATGAGGTACAGAGTTTCAACTCTGCTCTCCCTGAAAGTTGGTTATCCATTGCATATTCTATGGCTGCTGTCCAGGAAACTGCCAGGGACACTTTTCCCTGAGCCGTTATTCCCTTTGTCCATAAGGAAGGAAGGAGCCACACTGGCTTTGGTGCCAAGGGGGCAAGATGGCTGCAATGCGGTTTGCATCATTTAGTGATGGGTGGTGTTTCTTTCTGGGTCCCCCCTCCACCCCTTTTTTTCCACATGGGGAGTGCACGGTTTGGGGAGCAGGCACTCACCGGTCCAGCAGGCCCCGATGATGAGCGAGGGCTCCGGCCGTGGGGGGTGGATGAGGCCATTGTCATGGATGAGGGCAGGGTCGTAGGACACGCCATCCACGTAAAGCGTGACCGTGGGGAACTCCAGGTTGAGGGCGTAATGGTGCCACTCATCATCGCAGACCTATGGCAGACAGCAGAGTTCCGGATCAGTGAAGGGCAGAAGGAGAAGAGGCGTGGGGAGGAGGGAAACCCTTCCTCACCTGCTCAAGCTTCCAGAGGAATTTCACAGGCCTTGCACTTTCCAGCAATGGCCAGTAGAGGAAAGAAATCCGGCAGCCATGCACAGCCAGAGAGTAGTGCGAGTAGCCATCCTCTGCCAGGGACAAGCACAGGGAGTTAGGTGTCACACCCCAAGCAGTCCCACTAGCCAGAACCCAGAAGCCCACGCTGCCATGCACGACTGGCACTCAGCACCATGTGCTCACAGCAGGCTTGAGCACTCCCAGAAAAAGGAACACCTAAAGAAGCTGTGATCCTAAGGAGGAACCCCTGCCCAAATCCTGTTTTGGAACAAGAGAGGTTTGCCCCTGCAGGGGAAATCCCTTCTAACAAGTTAGAGGCAGTGGGCAGAAGTGTCACCCCCCCAGGAGAAGTCTCACCGCTCTGCACTGTACTGCAGATCACTGTCTCCTCTTCCCGCCTGCCTTTGCCGGGCACCACGGCATGCTTCATCCACACGGACAGGGTGAAGTGGTCACTCAGCCCCTCGTGGCCATTTGGGCCATTCACCACAGGCACCTGGGCAGCCTGGCTGCCATTGAACCAGTAGATGAGGCTGCTGTCCTGGCTGTAGTGCACCGAGAGCCGCGCCGTCCAGTTTGCTGTGGGGCTAGGCACTGGCAGCAGGTCAATCTCTCCTGAGGCAGCGCCTGCCAAGAAGGGAAGGAGTCAGGAATGGTGGCATGGGAGAATTGGGAGACTGAAAACTGGGGATCAGATGGAGAGGTTGCTGGAAGCCTCACTGTAATGTCTCAGTGCACAGGGAGAGGAGGAGTTGCCTATAGGCCTTCTCCTATCTGGAGAAGGATGGTGACTTTTGGATCAGCACTGAGGGAAGTCCCACAGACTGTGCACACTGGGACAATGCACAGAAATCTCTTCCTTCCCAGCAAGGAAAGCACAGGTAGTCCCTTACAAAACTAGAGAGTTGTAGAAGTGTTCAAGGCCAGGCTGGATGAGACTCTGAGCAACCTGGCCTAGTGGAGGGTGTCCCTGTCTCTGGCAGGGATGTTGGAACTAGAGAATCTTTAAGGTTCCTTCCAGCCCAAACCATTCCACGATTCCATGAGATACGGGCAGGAATGCCCATTGCCCCTCAACGCAGCACATGAGCTCAGTGCCCTCCCAGCCCAGTGACCACAGCAGAGGTGAGGAATGTGCCCCCCAGCACCTCTGCTGTGTGAGGCACAGCTACCACTGGGAACCCCTCCAGAGGGAGGGGCAGGGTGCTGTGCCACAGCCGCCCTCAGCCCAGGAAACAACCAATTCACCACAGAGCTTGCGCAGCGACTTCTCGGAGTAGTTATCCCGGTCACAGCCCTTGGCAACGTGGTTTGTCTGCAGCTCCACTGTGGCCTGGATGTTCCACAGCGGCTCATCACAGGTCTCCAGGTGAATGGTGGGGAAGAGCGCGAGGCTGCCTGCTCCAGGGGTGTACTCAATCCTCTTGTTCCAGCCTGATGGAAAGGAGTGAAAGAGAGGGATTAGGAACTGCCAAGGACACAGGGCCAGAACACTTGGCACACACACAAGTGGCATCTCCGGACTAGCCCAGATTTTTGGCCCTTTCCACATTGGAAAGACAGCTTTATGCAGCTGGCATCAATGCATGGGAAGATTTCCTAGAAGCACAGAGTCCAAGTTCTCAGCTGCTACAGCTAATCCTGGTGTCTCATCACCCCGTAGTTGGTTAGCCTCTCTTATCAGGCAGAGCAGGTATTTAGCTGTGTTGATCTCCTCTTAATTCTAATTGACTAAGGTGAACCTACAGGAACACACCACCACCGGAAATGCCCAATCTCCTCAAGAAGAGCAGCCCCAAAAACAATCTTTGTTGAATACAGTCTATGAGCCTTATCAAACATATGGCAGTTCACAGTAATCCAAGGAATGATTTTCCAGTGTTAGAATTTACCTTTCAGTGGCTTTGCAACAGACTTAGACATCTGCTGCATCCCCTGATGGGGATGGGTTGGTGTGCCAAAACTGATCCATATATATGGGCATACAAATTTACGGGTGTATATACAAACATTTGTGATGAGCAGGACTGAGCAGTAGCTGAGCAAAAGCAAAGGGAAGAGATAACTGTGTTTGGAGGTTTCATACCCTGCCAGCTGGGCTTGCAGGTGGGTTTCACCTGGATTTCCACTTCAGCATCATCAGAAGCTCTCTTCTTTCCACAGTCATAGGCTGTCACTGTGAATTTGTAGACACGATCTGCACTGTACTGCAGCTTCTCCGTGTTCTCAATGTTCCCTGGTTTGCAAACAAAGAGATCAAGGTAGAGGACAGGCTGTCTCCTCAAAGGTGTTCCTTCTAAAAATCACTTGTATCTTTGATCAATGACAAAAAGAACCAAAAACAAGTTGAGTCACCCTGCCCAGTGTCACTCTGAAACAAGTTACAGCATCCCACAAAATGGATGCTGCTGCTCTCATCAGGATAGATCACCAGTGATGGAAAATTCATACAGCACAGCTCTGCCCACAAATGGGACTGGCAGAGAAGGAGCAGAGCAGGAGACAGGAGTGATGTGCACATGGTAGGTGAGGATTCTTACCGTCATTGTCAATGAGAAAGGGAATATTCGGGGTCAGGATCTCATAGTAGCAGATCTGGCTGTACTGCGGCGAGCAGTCCCCATCAATGGCCTCCACACGCAAGATACGGTCATACAGCTTTCCCTCCGTCACTGCCACGCGGTACAACTTCTCCACAAAGACGGGAGCAAACTCATTCACGTCGTTTACGCGAACGTGCACTGTGGCCCTGATGCAGAGAGACATCAATAAGAACTGATGGGCTGATTAGGAGACATGCACCACCTAAATTTCAGAGTAACTCATTCCTTTCAAGTGCACTGCTCTGATTTCCAGCTGTCAAAAGCAAGGACAAGGAAAGACACCTTGATTTCAATGCAGCAATGTTGTCACACAGGTGCTTGGACAATGGTTTCCAACCACTCAGAAAGAGCAAAAGTCACAACAATGCAGTCTGGACTTCCTACCTATATGCAGCAACATAAAAGACCACTCTCAGAAACTGCTGTCAAACAGCCCTCGCTTCTGTATTCACACATGTGAAAGTCAGTGAACATTTCCTTTTGGGTCTTCTTAACATGTTGAGTTACAATATCAGAGCTAGAGAAAAATATTTCTGGCTAAAGGAAGTGTTTCCACAGCAATTTTCCTTTTCATTTTTGTGACAGATCACATTTTGTAGTGTGCAGCGATGTCTGCATGAACTCACTTGTGTGATTTTTTGGTATTTGCTCCATCAGGTCCCTCTCCACAGTCATAGGCCTGGATGGTGAATGTGTGCTCCTTATGTGCTTCACAATCCACTGGTTCCTTGGCCCGGATCAGCCCCTCTCCTGTAGCTTTGTCCAGGATCACAGCTTCAAAAGGTACCCCTGACCCATGGATTCTGAAGCCACAGATTTCACCTGGTACATGCAAAAACAGAGAGGAAGGGGAGAAAGAAAAGGACTGAGGAGAGCACATCACACCCCTTGCTTTCCTTTCCCATATTTTCTTCCTTTCTAACTTGCACTTTCCATTCTCCCTCATTATCATCCTTCATTCTGAGCACTTTTTGGCTCCTGCTATCCCTTATAGCTATTAATGGTGCAGATTGCCATCTACTGGAGACTACTCCCACGACAAGGAGTCCTGACTAGCATCACGAAAGATTGGAGGTTACAAGGCTCAGGCTACATTTATTAGCGCTACACGGCCACAGTCCTGAGGGAGCACCTTATTTCTCCTCCGCATCCCTCAGGGAGGCAAAACAGGCCATATACTGCAGATAGACAGCCAGAGCATGAAGATCCATGATGTCTCATCCACCCACACACGCAGGATGCGCAGAGTACCGCAGGGAACTGCAGAGAGGGTCACCTAAATCCTAAAATTCAGCTCACAGGGACGACGTTTACTCTCTCGAAGCTGAGGAAGAATGCGTGAGGAAACTTCAGGCATGGCCTAAGCAAGCGCTAGGGATACAACCCTTGAAAGTCTCATTTGTTGTTCCAGGGATTTGTGCTCACTGTGAGGGGATGTAGCACTGCCAAGGAAGTGTGCCCTACCAGCTTTCTCCAGGGCTCACAGACACAGCGCTGTGCATGTGATCTTTGGAAATAGCAGAACTGCGTCAAAAAGTAGCTGGCTCCACCCTCAGTTTCTCTCCCTAAGGAAACAGCTTACAGCATCCTAAATCAAGCTGTGCCCAAATTGCCTCCAGACTTCACTAGGGACCTCCTCTGGAACAACGTTTGGAGGTGATCACTTCCTGAAGAGAGGTAGGATCCAGCATATGGATGAATGTCACCATGTCCCTGCGTCTCCATAAGTCTGTCCCTGCCTTCCATCCTTCCCAGAGCTGTTCCCCACCTACCTGCATAGCGCAGTGGGGCATCTTTGTCCAGTGCGAACAGTGGCGGGTTGAGCAGGACGGTGTTGTCATTCTCCATGACGATGCCCTGATACTCGGCTTCAATCCATGGTTTGTGCTTGTTTGCTGAGGTGGGTTTGGGGTAAGGGATGGAGGACAGGAATGTATTAGCCACCAACTGCAGATCCAGTAGGAAAAGATAAGAATTTCATCTCCTGGCAAGTAACAACCACCCCTCCCCACCTTCTTCTCTGGAAATAAAGAAGTCTAAAATAGGTTGGGAGAAAAAAGTTATCTTTATTTAGTTCTACTCATGGGAGACCTTCTCGGAAACAATGTGTTCCCTCTTATGTCCTCATTACTATCTTATTAGAAATATGTGGAGAGACATCTGGGTGCCCAGAAAAGCTGGAACAGTTAAAAAAAAGTGAACTCAAGAGACAGAAGTAGCCTCAGCCTGGAGACAGATTCCAAATGCTAAATCCTTTAGCTCAATGAAGCCATAATGAAAGGATCCAGCCTACATCTTCCCTTGGGGTGTACCCAGGGGGAAAGTCTTGTATACAGCCGTTATCACTTGGGCCTTGCATCCTCTAGATTAAGGCCCAGGACCTACACACACATGCCCAGGTACACCTTCAATCAGCCATCCTATGCATCTAACAACCTATTCTGAGAGTTCCTTGCTCCTTCCTTCCCCACTCCATGGTGAGCACCATATTCCTTTGGCCCCTCCTTGCTAATCCTGTTGGCTGGAGCCCAGCCAGGCTTGGCATGGAGGCAGCAGCCAGCAGGAGGCTCTGAAAAATGTCACAGGCCCAGAAATAGCAAATTAATCTTTATCACACAGGCTCCGGGGCAGGGAAAGGGAGAAATAAAGGGGTGGGGGGGAGGGAAGGGGAGGGGATAGGAGGGGAGAGAGAAAAAAAATCATTACAAATTAAAAACCCCTCCCCCATGCCCACTCCCTGCCAAATGGGCCTCAGAGATTATATTACATGGCCTAGTTACAACCCCCATTCCCAGATAATCCCCCACTCTCCCACCCCCTGGAGACCAAGATTTATTACAACCCAGCAATACTTTGAGCACAGCATGGCTCAGAGCTGGTAGGGAGTAGGATACAGAGCCATTCCCCTCAAGGGCACTACTCCCAATATGTTGAATCCATCCTCTGCAGCACAGTGTCCTCTGAAAGGCCATACTGGCATGGCCTCATGTGTTGACTCAAAAGGGGCAGCATCCTGTGTAACCAAGCACTTGTGCATTTCAGGGCCAGGGGGTGCTGCTGGGGTGGCTGGTGGGCCAGCAGGCAGGGTGACAGGTCAGCCAGGGGATGCCCCAGCAGGGCAGAGTGGGCAGACCCAGCCTGGCGTGGCAGCGAAGAGCGTGGGTTGGCACTTCTCCACCACCGTATTGATTGAGATTATAAAGCATTGCGTAGGAAATCCAGAGAAACATCCATCCTGCTCAGTATGCAGGTGGAATCCTCCCTGTGTGCAAGTGCCCACGTCTCCCCCTGCCCCTCCATTGTCCCCACCAGATTCCATTCTGTTACGGCTCTATCCATGCGCCACACCACTGAGATGGGGATCCAGAGCTATAAATGCCAAATGTGCCCTGTTGCTGGGGTAACAAGCTGATGGTAGAGAGATAAATCCTTTGCTGCATCCACCTGCAACTTGGGAATCACCAATCTGATTTCTCGGGAAACGAGTTGTTGAAGAATAGAAAAACATTTTGGGAATATTTTTAGGATACAGACTCCTACCAGGATACAGACTCCTACCAGCTTCTTGAAAGCTCCCGTCAATCTAATATAATTTGCCAAAGGTGGGTAGATGTTTCCGAGTGCAAAATCACAAAGGAGAGGGAGAATCCAGAGCATGAGGGGCCTTTCCTTGCCAACCGGGCCCCATGGAAGCAGAGCAGAACAAATAAATGCCCCTGCCAATGTCAGGGTACACACAGCTCTGCGGTGCACCCGCCCTCTAGCCCTGACTCTTCCAAGGCACAGAAAGCACCCTAAGGTGTCACATTCCCTGATGACCCCAGAGTCCCTCAAATGTTTACAGATTTTCCCACCCTGTCAGGTTACTGATGCACTGACTCCCCTCGGATGAATCTCCCACTCTTGTCTCGACAGCCACAGATCTAGAAACCTACATCTTTCTTCATCACTCTACGTATGCTCAAAGAACATCTGCATTCAGAACGTTACAGCTGTAGCGCTGGGGTGACTGGGGGGTTTTTATCTTCATCACATAAAATACCCTTTCATATAAAAGCAACCTGCATCGTTAACGCATAACTGTACAACGGTTCCTGTTGACAGATTGTAGATGGATGAACTAGGACTGGAAGATGGAGATAGGGAATGTGTTTTATGAACTGCAGGGGTCTGTAGAGAAACAACATATTCTCTCTCAGCATGCTAGGGAAGGGATGGGAAAATAAATCCACCCAGTGATAACTAAACAAAAGCAAGACAAGTGGGTGGAAAAGGGGAAAACGCGAGGGGAGCGCTAGGAGACGAAAGAATGGAGAAAAATGCGGTGGAAGGATGACAGATGGACAAAGTAGAGAATGGGGATGGGATGGCATGAGGGCGCCCGAAGGGGCGAAGAAACCCGGGGCCGCCGGGGACCGCGGAGATGCTCCGACAAAAACGTGCCGGGTGAAGGCGGCGGGCAGCGCGGAGCCGCACCGCCACCGCGGGGGCGGACGGACGAGCAGCGGCCAAGGTGTCCCTCCAGAGCCCCTCCGCGGGGGCAGCCGGGGGGTCCCAGCGGAGCGCCCGCCGCCGCGCGGGACCGTGCCCGCGGCGCTCCGCCGCTCACCTTTGTTGGAGGCGCTGCCGGGCAGCGCGGCGCAGAGGCAGAGCAGAGGGAGGAGGACGGCGGCGCGGGGCCGAGGGTCGCCCATCGCGGCGGCGGCGGCGGGTCCCGGCGCGACCCACGCCCTCGCTCCCGCGGCGGCGGCGCGCAGGGACGGCGGCACCTCCGGCAGCCGCTCCGCGCCCCGCCCGGCCCCGCCCCGCACTGCAGCATGACGTCACGGCCGGCGGGGGGCGCAGCCAATGCGCGCGGCCGCCGCGCCAGGTGCTGCGGGACAGGGATGCGGGATCGGGATGCGGGACGGGGATGCGCGATCGGGATGCGGGATGGGGATGCGCGATCGGGATGCGGGCGGGGCGCGCCGGCCGCTGCTCGCCTCCCCACTGCGGTCCGGGCAGGGCGAAGGCTGCGGGAGCCTGCCCGGGACGTGGGGGGCTTCGACACCGGGGCGGCTGCCGAGGGACTCGGAGGGTGTGGAGATCGGGGGTGTGCGGGGGCGAGAGGCTGCAGACTGCATCCGGAGCCCGGGTTTGGGCTCGGCAGGGCGGAGCTGCCAGCCTGCCGCCGCCTCTCCTCGACGGGGTGTCCGCGCCGTGGGGAGCGCGGGCCGGGGCACTGCTCCAACGAAGCTCGCAGCCACCGGCGTCACGGTGTGAGGAAGGGCCGGAGAGGGAGGGTTCCTTGCCGCTGGTTGGAAGCCCAGAGTTTAATACGAGCAGCCCCCGAGGAGGGCGGAGGGTGAGGAGGTGACCCGCCGTCCCTACGTCCTGCCCAGCCGAGGCGGAGATGCTGGAGCCCCGGCCCTTTCCGCGCCCCCCGGGCGCGGGGACTCTTACTGCGGCGGGGGGCGCGGGGATCGGGCCGCCCCGCAGAGCTCCCCGCACCGCAGGAGAGCGACCGGCCCGCCCGGCGAGCCAGCTCGGTCCCGGCTCCGTGCCTGCCCCGCTCCTTGCGCTCTTTCCTCCTCGCCGTCCGCCCCGTCCCTCTGCCCCGGGATGCCTCCCAACCTCACCGGCTATTACCGCTTCGTCTCCCAGGAGAACATGGACAATTACCTGCGGGCTTTAGGTAACGCTACCCTCCCCATCACGCTCTCTTCTCCCCTTTAGATCCCTTCTAACTCCAAAAAGTTAGGAAAGTCGAGAAGGGAAAAAAGGAAGGGGGTTGGGAACCCTCTGGTCCTCCTGTCTGCTACCATCGCTTTAGTGCTGTGGTGGTAGGGAAAAGAAGATACCATGGCTGGTTCTCCCTGGCTAAAAGAGTGGAGGAGCTCTACTGGAGGAGGGGCCCAGGTCGTTCACACATCTCCTCTCTCTCATCCTCCAGATATCAACGTGGTCCTGCGAAAGCTGGTCTGCCTACTGAAACCCGACAAAGAGATTATCCATACGGGAGATCACATGGTCATCCGCACCATCACCTCCCTGCGGGACTACGTTATGGATTTTGACGTGGGAGTCCAGTTTGAGGAAGATCTGGGACCCGTGGATGGACGCAAGTGCCAGGTGAGAAACCCAAGCAGTGCAGTTTTACAGGGGACTGGGGTGCTCTAGGAAGTTGAGGAACTTGTTCAGCTTTTGACTCAGTAACCGCATGAGAACCAAGCCCAGAGCTGTCATGCCCCTGCAGGTCCAGGAGTAAGTGGTTCTATGAGTAAATCACTCAGTGCAAAGAGAATAAGCAGCAAAGAGCCAGAAACCAGTACTGTGGGACCCAGAGGATATTATCCTCTGGAGCAAAGCCCTGAAAAGATAGAATGTCAGCCCACTTGGCAGAACTCTGTTGTTGCACTTGGAAGCCAGAGGGTCATTCACCTCCCACAAAGACCATCAGTTCCAAGGAGCCACTAAAGAGACACCAGATCGGGAATTGCATTTGAAATTGTGTCCCAGGGGAACAGCCAGTGCCATCGCTGGAAACATGTATTGCCACGATCCGCTTGTCTCAGGACCATGTCTTCCCCTCTCCTTTCTTTCAGACAACCGTCTCCTGGGAAGGGGATCAGCTGGTGTGTGAGCAACTAGGAGAGAAGAGGAACCGAGGCTGGAGGCACTGGTTGGAGGGCGACCAGCTGCATCTGGTGAGGAGGGGTCCGGTGCTGCTTGCTGAATCCCTATCACAACGGGTGGGGGGGACACGGTGCGGGTGCTGTGGACTCTGAGCCAGCCCTGCAGTTTCCTTTCATCCCCGGCTCTGCGGGGGCAAGCCACCACTGAACACAAACATCCGCCTCCAAGGTTTAAAAGTTAAACTCAAAAGTTAAACAGCTCAACAAAGGCGATGTCCCTTCCCTGCCCTGCAACCGGACCCGCAGGGGCTTTGGGAGGGTCGGCTGTGCATCAGCGTGTGGCCTGCGATGCTCCAGCCAGCAGCGGGAGGGCTGGCAGAACTGGGGAGAGACAGGAGGGGATCCAACCTAAACTTCTCTTTCGCCCCCCTTTTCCCAGCGCATGACTGCTGAAGATGAGGTCTGCGTCCAGGTTTTCCAGAAGGTGAAGTGAGCACTCCCCGCAGGGATGCCCGGACAGAACCCGCGCTCCCCAGTGCGAAAAAGGAAAAGAAACAAGACCTGAGCGAGCCGAGCCCCCCCCCGTAGCAGCGTGTTTTCTTGAGCCTCGCCCACCGCCCAGCAGCGGCCGGGCCGGCCGGGGGTCACGGCGGGGCCGGGCCGGCGGGGAGCGGGAGGCGGGGAGCGGGATGGGCCGGGCGGGGAGGGCACTGGGCCGCCGGCTGCGCGGAGGCTCCTTTCAGAATAAGAGCGGTCGGGGAGGAGCGGGGCGGGGGCTGCCCCGCGGCCGGCCCGGCCCCCGCAGCTCCCGCGCTCCTCCTGCCGCCCCCACCGCGGCCGACCCCCGCGATGCTCCGGGGATTGGGGGGTCGGTGCCTGAGTGGGCAAGGGTGGCTCAGGCTGCCCCTTCGTCTTCGGCCACCAACACCTGCTGCCTTCTTTGGTCCTCTGGAGATGCTACCTTCTCTTCTCCGGGATCCCGGGATCATAGAATCATGGAATGGTTTGGGTTGTAAGGACCTTAAAGATCATTGATTTGTAGCACACACCCCCTTCCTCCCCCCCCCCACTGCCCCCCATGGAATTCAGGAAAAACTTCTTCACCGAAAGGGTTGTCAAGCGTTGGAATGGACTGCCCAGGGAGGTGGTGTAGTCACCATCCCTGAAGGTGTTCATGAAACGATTGGATGTGGCACTTACTGCCATGGTCTAGTTGGAAAGGTTGATCATAGGCCAAAGGCTGGACTTGATGATCTTGGAGGTCTTTTCCAACCTAAGTGATTCTATGATTCTGTGTCACATTTCACTTAGATCAGGTTGCTTAAAGCCACATCCAACCTGACCTTGAACATTTCCAGAGATGGGAATGCCACATTCCCATGTGTGGCACAATGGTGAGATGGGGCAGCCACAGCTTCTTGGGATGCTCAAGTGGGCTGGGTAGAAAACAGAACTTGTCCTTCAGGGTCAAGGATTCTTATGTGATGATGTGAAATGTGAGGGCTGAAGCAGCTCCATGTTCACTGCATCCCTGAGAAGGTCCCTTGGGTGAGGAAGGGTCAGGATCTCTTCCTGGGGTACAAAATCATAGGCAGCACCTCTAGCCCCAACACTCCTGACATCCTTGGCAGTTTCTCCTCATGACCATCATAGCTCCACTGGTTCACAGCTATCTGCAGAGACCAAGAGGCAGAACCAAAGGAGGTGAGGTCCCCTGAAAAGCCAGACCAATGCCACAAAGACAACAAATGTTCTTTAATGGTGACACCTGATGGGATGGGCACGAGTCCACAGGCAGTTATTTCTGAAAAATGCTTGTGGTTGCCTCCCAACAAAAGGCTGAAGGGCAGGGTACACAAAAATGTGCAGCTACTGACACTACAGAGAACCAAGAGATTGGCAGATTTTGAAAATATAGGCCCTTTAAAAGTGGAAAAAATGCATTTTTTCCACCAGCAGCTCATTTAAAAATAGTGTTTTCTGGAGAGCTTCTTTTCAGGGAACTGCAAAGATGAGTGCCATGAGAAAAGCATTACTTCAGAACATGTGAGAAGCAAAGGGTTGGGAAGCTGCAGCTGTGCCTAATAGTGTCAACCTCTGACTCTTTACAGTTGTATCTGAGGACACACAAGGCAGCAGCACCCTGTCAATGTCCACAATTTGAGTGCCACAAACCCAGTGAGCAATCAGAGCCATGCCATCCAGCATGTCTGCTCTGTGCAGACCACCTCAACCCATCACTCCTATCATGTGGAACCTCTACATGACCTTCGTTGTACCGTGAAGTTGCAAAAGGCAGAGCTTTGTCTGAAAGCAGCTGGAGCTGGTTCCACTGTTGCTTTCTTCACACTCCTCCGAGCTGCTTCTGATGCCCAGCACCAAGCTCACCTCACCATGTGCAGGCTGGTGTCTTCCAGACTGCGTGGTCAACAACTAATCAACTCATTCCAGGCCCTGCACCACAAGCTGATACAAACTCTCTGGTTGCCAGCCATCAAATATCCATGGCAGCCTCTCTTCTTCAGGAGGTATCTGATTGTGCCCAAACCATAGATAAGAATCATACCCACTTCATGTGGTCCACACTAATGACAAGCATAAGGGATAGCACTGCAACCTATTCTAGGCTTCAGTTACTAACTACCAGCATTAATAATTCAGTTTTGCCTTTCGCAATCATGCTATAGGTGTGATGCCTAAGTCAGATGGTGACTTTACCCAACAGTGCTATATAGCTGAGACACGACGAGGCTATGGGAAGTGAGGATGCCACTGTAAGGCAGGGGAAAGGTGTGATATTGGGAGGACACAAGTGGGAGGAGGTGTGATATTGGAGAGTGGCAAGTGCTGCAGAACTGTGTACCCCTCAGGGTATTACACCTGGCTTTATTCCTTGATTTAGAAGACACAGAAACAGACTACCAAGATGCTGCTGCTGCTGCTCACCATCTCATAGCAGGGAAAGACCCTCTCTTAGAATTCTGAAGCTTCTTTTGGTCTAGGTCATCCTCTTCCTATCAGCCAAAGCAGATTTGTCTGAAAGAACGCTGCACCATTGGATAGCACAGGCCTGACTGTGTGAAGGCCAAGCCCAGTGGCAGAGTGTCCCCAGAAGGCTCAGACCAAGTCTTTGGGTACTTTGGGTAGTCAAACCAAGGGGGTTGAAGGTAGAGTACCCTGGGAAAGCAGCTCAGTGTTGACAGGTGACCCTCAGCCTGCAGCCCTGGTGTACAGTAGGGTAGAGGGTGTAGCTGTAGGAGGCCAAACAGAGGTCCTTCTCTGTTCTCCTTGCTTCAGGTTTGAGGATAAAGTATCCAGCTCCTTCTTCTCTGTGGATGAGAGGGTCTGGTCCACATGTCAGAGGATAATTTCATGGTTTCGGAGGCTGTTGAGCAGACAGACTTCCAGTGACCTCCTGCAACATACTGTATTCAGTATGTTCAGTGTGTTCAGGAGGAGTCTCGGTCCATGAGAGGATGCTGACCATGTTTGACCATGCTGAAGATCTACAGTTTCTTTATTTTTCTCTGATATTGTCTGGATTTGTTGTCCAGACCACTTGTAATGCAGCTGAGTCAAGCAGGCAGCAAACAGGTGATAGTTTTGGCATTCTGTGTTCCTACACATGTTCCGTGGTCCTATGGGAATTCTGCCCCTAAGAAAAGATGGGCGCATACATCCTTCCAAGGAAAAACTGGTACCAGGGTATTTCCTGGCTCCAGTCTAACATGAAGAAGAGCATTGCACGGAGCATCTGAAGGGGAACACTACCAGTGGGAGCACTGTGCTGTAGCTGTGTTGTCCAAATCAGGTGGGTCTGTGGGATATGTGCTCGAGGCGGACTGCTCAGGTTAGGCATATCCCCAGCTAACCACCCCTGCTTCACCAGCTAACGTGCTCTCCTGTTATCCCAGATTATGTTATCAGGGTGGGAGAAGGAAATGAAGACAATGAAGACAGGGATATGCACTTTGAAAGTATCATGAGACATACACAGTAAGTGCCCCCTGGAGAGAAGATTGCTTGTCAAGGACACAGTGAAATTATCCTCTTCCTTACAAATGACCCCCAGGGGCTTCTATCCATGCTTTGCCAGGGAACACTCTTCCCACCAGTGACCTGCTCATACCAGATGTCTCCAAGAGTAGTTTCCAGTACTTCCCAGCTACTTTCCAGGTGTGGTTTCTGAGTAAGAAACCACTGGCATGGCACAGCACAGCAGTGAGCCTGCCCAAGGGTGTTCATCATGTGGAGGAAATACTTGGACATCAGGAAGTACTGGGATAATGTCCCCTGCTTAATCTTACATGAGATATGTGGGGCCATATGGTGTTATTACAGTGGCATTAATTATATGTTTAGCTGATCTTTTTCGGATAATAATTCAAAGATGTTTGATGAACAGGTTCTCTAGTACACTTCCATAAATATCTCAAAGACATTTTCTTTATTCTTTTTAACACTATTTTCATCTTCATTCAACATGTTTTTGTAGCTGTGAATTACTTGCTGTGATTTCAATGCAAGACACTTCCTAACCTCTCTGGAGCCACTCATAATTCTAAGGAAAACCACTAAAACAGTGTTTTATCTCTTACACCAAAGCCTAAAAGCCAAGAAATTTTGAACTTCATAAAGCTGGGGACACACAATATATGTCCTGGGCACGATGTTGTTAAAAGCCTGAAAGGGGTTTTTAGGTTGCTATATTTTCTCATTTCCCCATTAAATAGAGGGTCTTATCTATCCATCTTGTTTCTCCTAAAAATGCTTGCAGAAGAAATATCAAGAAGGGTCCTTGAAAAGGGATTTGTTCTCAGAACGCTTTTAATTCTGTAGACTTTTTCATTTTTCTTAATATCGCTTTAACTCAAGTGCCTGAGGTTTCTTGCTTTCCTTGAAGATGATTCCAGTTCCCATCCCCCTCCCCAAAAAAATTCTCAGAAGTGCTCTTCAGCAGGTCGGAATTGAGAAAACTTATCTTTTTTGACAACTTGATTTTTTAAAGTTTAAATTAATTTGTGAAGGCTATAAAATTTCAGATCTTCCTATAGCAGAAAACAGCCCAGAAGGACTGGGGGGGACTTCCTAGGAGGACATTTTCGGGGGGAACAAACTCGGGGCAGCTTCTGGATTGCAGACCAAGCCCTCGGTGGGGTCCCTGGCAATCGTTTTCCAGCCTCCTGGGCTGGAGGAGGTAGCTCGGCTCTGCGTGGCCGGGCCGGGGCAGCCCCGGGACACCCCCGGGTCGGTGCTGGCGGAGCGGGGCCGCGGCGCTCGGCAGCAGAGGGCAGCAGGCGGCGGCGCCGGGAGCTGCTCCGGAGCCAGGCTGTTCGCAGTCCGGCTTTCTATTCCCCGCTCCTGCCTCCCTCGCTCCCTCCTCCTCCTCCTCCTCCTCCTCCCCCCGTCCCGCCCGCCCCCGGCTCCCCGCTGGCCGCCGCTCCGAGCTCCGCCGCTCCGGGCAGCACGGGCAGCGACGAGCGCACGGAGATGTGAGTCGGGGCTCTGGGGAGGGGGACGCGCCGGCACGGCCGTGCGGGGGGCGGTCGGGGGGACTGGACCCTTCCAGGGACGGGAAGAGGTCAACGGGGCTAAGCTGCTGCTCGCCGTCCCTCTGTTAAATCGTTACTAGCTCGTCGAAGGGCCCTCCCTCCTGGGTAATGTTCGCCGAGATCAGGGCAGTGAGCTTGTTTCGGAGGAGCACAGAGGGCAAGAGGGGAGATGTGCAGAATGAGGGGGGAAAGCCGTGAGTGCCAACTTTCTGAGGGCAGAGATGGAGGCATGACTGCGTAGGGAGCTGCCCAGTAGACACTGTCAGGATTGCTCCACAGCCAACTGAGCTTGAGATCTTCAGATCCTTGCCAAGGATCCAAAACTAGCAATAACCCAAAATGACCTGCTGGCCCAGGGCCAAGGGGGACCAAACTTCTTCTGGTTCTATAAGAATCAGCCCAGCATCTTCTGGGAACATGCAGACCTTACTCAGGGAATTCACCCATGCTCCTTCATACTGCTTCCTGGGTTGATGAATTTCTCTGGCTGGGTCACAATGCCTTGCTGGAACCTTGTTAGTGCTGGTGTCTTCATTTCAGCTCCTCTCCTTGTTCCTGTGTGGTCCAAGTCAGGAGTTGGTCCTGCAACTAGGCCTCCTGTGTTTGCATTCCTCTAGACAGTACACAAGTCAATCGGGAAGTCCCCCCTGATTTTGAATGACCTAATTTTGTGCAATGCCATCGTTTATTTGTCTTTTCACAGGCATGTTCCTTGTCTCACATGGGCCTTCCTCTTTTTTGGAGTGATCGGTTCCAGTCCAGTCCCAAGAGGGTCTCCCCTTTTTGGGGAGATCAGATCCCCTGGTTATCCCAAGCCATATCCCAACAATAACATCAGCAGCTGGGATATCCAGGTCCCAAAGGGCTACGTGGTGAATCTAACCTTCAAATACTTTGACCTGGAGCCATCTATGTCCTGCTTCTATGACTATGTTAAGGTATGTGCAGAGATACCTGGGCCAAGGGGTGCCTGGAGGTGGGAATCCAGTGGCTACCACATGTAATGGCTCTTCATTCACCAGGCCTCCTCTGATGCTTCCCACAAAGGAAAGGAAAGGAGTTAAAGATAGAAATGGGTGGAGCAAGCACTGTCAGCTCATGGTTGGGTAATATCACTGCGTGAAGCAGACTCAGTCTTATGAGGCGACAACTGATTTCCCCTTAACTTTGACAGATCAGAGCAGACAAGAAGGACTTGGGCCGATATTGTGGCCGGCTTGGGTCAACCACAGGCAATCACCCGCAAAGAAAGGAGTTTATTTCTAAGGGGAACAAGATGCACCTAGAGTTTCACTCCGATTTCTCCAATGAAGACAATGGCACAGTGGTCCCATACAGGGGCTTCCTGGCATATTACAAAGCTGTGGGTGAGTAGGAAATACCCTCAGCATGCAGAAGGAAAAGCCTGTGTGGCTCCAACCAATTTTCCTCCTTGCTAGGCAAATAAAGAGAAGCTTTAAGCAGGGATATGGGTCTCTAAGTACTTTCAGTGTAGAGCAGAAAGGTTTAACACTCTCCTCCCCTTGTGCCTGCATTTCCTGTGTCTTCAGATCTGGATGAATGTGATCCTAAAAATGCTGCTGAGAATGGTGAAAGGCCTCAGTGCCAGCACTTCTGTCACAACTACGTGGGTGGCTACTTCTGTTCTTGCCGGATTGGCTACCAACTTCAGAGTGACCACCACACCTGCAAAGGTAAATAGAAATTTTGAAAGATCAGAGGGTTCCAGAGAAGGAGCCCTTCACCCAGGAAGGGTGGGAGAAGTGATTTAGGAAGCAGATGACAGGGCTGCAGAAGGCACAGCCCCACGATGTGCCCTCTTACTTTCTTCCTCTTCACCAGTGGAGTGCAGCAGTGAGTTGTTCACGGAGGCATCTGGGTACCTGAGCAGCCCTGAGTACCCCCAGCCCTATCCCGAAGACCTACGGTGTAACTACAGCATCCGTCTGCCAAAGGGCCTGTCTGTCACCCTCAGGTTCTTGGAACCCTTTGAGATTGATGATCACCAGCAAGTCCACTGTCCTTATGACCAACTCAAGGTACTGGAGATAGTAAACTCTCCTCCCAACCCTGCTGCCAGACCTGGACAGGAATTGTAGGGGCACCACTATTCAGATGAGAAATATGGGATCAGTACAAGCAGAATGCCCCAGCATGAAGGACTGAGCTCCTGTCCCTCCCTCAGTGCACGGTCCTCAGAGGCTCTGGGTCACAGGCCCCTGCGAGTAGAGAAAAAAACCTGTCCTTCTTCCAGTTTAATTTCCCTTTGATTTAATCTCAGGATTTGGAGGCGTTGCTGGCTCTGATTCCCATGATAAGAGAGAAGCAGAGCTTGTGGTAGGTCAGTCTGTTCGGATCTGTCAGGGCAGGCATCAGCAAAGATGGGTCAGACAACCAGCCCTATTCACCACCATAGGCACTCTGGTAAACTTGGTCTGCACTGAAATTCTGAGGCAGAGAGGCACATGTGTTTCTGTCCCGGTGATACATGTTTTCCTCATCAGATCCAAGCAGGAGGGAGAGAGATTGGTGAATTCTGTGGCAGGGAAGCACCTGGCATCATTGAAACCAACAGCAATGAGGTGACAATACTCTTCCTCACAGATGAGTCAGGGTTAAGCCGTGGCTGGAAGATCCACTACACTTCAGAGAGTAAGAGACTTCTCCCCCAGAGGCTACTGCAGCCGATTGACACTGTTTGCTAATCCCAGCATAATCTGTCCCACTCTCTAACAGAAATACGGTGCCCACAGCCTATCCCATGGGATCCGTTTACCATCGTCAGAGACATGCGGCCTGTGTATCAATTTCAGGACTATTTTGTCGTCAGCTGCAAGACTGGGTATAACCTGATGCAGGTGAGATCCCTTCCCCACTCCCTTCAGTCATATTCTGTCTTCAGGTTGTATCTTTCACCTTTCAGTAAAACCTCCTTTGGAGATTTAATTCATGGCAACCTCTTGTAATTTCTGTTTCTTTGCTTCTCTCAGCTTTCTTCCAGTGGCTTCTCTTTCCTACCTCTCTTCCTTATGCAGTTACTCTTTCATGAAGCGCTGGTAGAAGATGAGAGACAGAGATCCCAGGCAACGTTGCTAAACAAGAATGCCTCTTTGGAAGGATATGAAATCAGACTTGAAGCAGATGTTTCTTGCCTCCCTTGCCATCCTATTGCCAGGGCTGGGTAGCACCTCTGACTTGTCATGCTTTTATTGTTGCTGGCTGCTGGTATCTTGGCCTGCTATGAAGAATGCGTAGCCTGTGGCAAATATAGGATAGAGGGAAGGCAGGAGGAGACAGCAACCAGAACAGACTGCAGAGGGGCAAATATTGGACGGCAGTGAAAAGATGGGCAGCTAAAACAATGTTTTAATGTGGGGAAGGGAATTAAGCCAATAGATGTTTTTCTCTCCCACACAGGGCGACCGAAAGCTGCTGTCCTTCACAGCTGTCTGCCAGGCTGATGGCACATGGCATCAACCCATGCCCCACTGTGAAGGTGAGTGATCTGAGAATGGGTATAACATCCCCTGCTGTGGCTTTCCTCCTCCAGGAACAGGGGGAGATCAGCCTCTCTGACACAGTTTGTCTGTGCCATAGCCTCGTGGATGTGCTGGCTGGAAGGACCTGAGGAGGTCCACTGTTGACTTACGTTCTTCCACTTGCCAAAATTCAAATGCTTTTCCTCCCTTACAAAAATGCATAAAATATCACTCAAAATTTGCTATGATGTTGCAACATCTGAAAGCAAAAGATCCTAGTATGGGATCTGCACTTTGGACCAACCTCTCTCTGCCCACTGTTCTCACTGGTCCTTCACATCATGGCCCCAATGCCCAGACTTGCGGGCAATCCGTCTTTGATTCATGTCTTCTTTTTTTTCCTCTGTTGTAGTTGTGAACTGTGGCAGCCCTAAAAACCTGACCAATGGTGCATTCAGCTACATTAACAAATCTGCAAACAACGAGTACGAGTCAGTGATCTTATACCAGTGCAATGAACCCTATTACCACATCGTCACTGGAACAGGCGGTGGTGAGTCTTAGTCCCACACAGACACCAAAACCTGTGCCTGGAAAGCCCTCTCGCATTGTGCCTGGAAAGGCAATTAAAATTGTCTCTTCTTCCCAGGCTTAGGGCTCATGCTTTTCTCCTTCGCAGACTCTCCAGTCTTTCCTTGACCCTGCAGCATATCACTGGAGTCTTGGTGTCTCAGCCTATTCCCACCCTGCTTAATTCCCAGAGTCCATCAAATCCCTCTTCCATGCTCCCCTTAACTTTTGCAGAGGGTCTTATTCTCTCAGCTGAATTCATGGTTCATTATTTTCTAGTGGATTTCATTCTTTAACTGAAATTTGAGGCATGGTGTCTGGGAATCACCAAAATTCAAAAAATTCCCCACGTCTGTCCAAGTTGCTACAGATGCAAATAAATAAGCACACACTTTGCTCTGTAACGCTCCTTAGCTCTTTGGAATATTGTTCAGCTGCAGAGATATCTAAGAGCTAAATAGCATACTTACAGAAAAATCTATTTTAATGCAGCAGTTCAGAAGAATTAAGTCATCATTCAAAACCTTTCATATGCCTTGTTTTTACACCTGAGACATTACTTGATGACACAGGACCTTTGATTCCAAGAACAGCACAAGGAGTTAATGATTTCCTTGCCTTGGTTGCATTTGGCACTCACCAAAAACAAAATTAGGCAGAATCACTTTCAGTTTCTGGACACAGTTGTCAGCATGGACACACCATTGTGCTGCTTGCCAGAGAGAGGTGACTTGCTACTACTGAGGCCAGGAGCAAGCAGCTAAGGAGTTCTTTGAGTTGGTATTAATGTTCAATTTGATTATTCTCACATCTGAGCTTAACTCCTTCTTATAGAATCAGAGCTCAGTCTCATCAGAAAAAAAAGATCAGGTGCAAGTAAATATCAGCACTGGCCAAATTCTGATGGGGAGTCATCATAATTTAGTCAATTTTGAAAGAGAACAGCAAACACGTTTTAGAAGCATTTACTTCAGTGCTAAGACAAATTGTAAAAAAATTGGTTTTAGTCACCAGCACAAACTTGCTAAGAAAAGCAAGAGTGTTGGAGGTAGTGGAGTTTGGGTTGAGAGGTGATGTGTGAGTTTAGCTGACCTGCAACTTAGGCTCAGAAATAGGTACTGAGCATGTACAGTAACTGACTCATTTGGTTCCCATTTCTGGAACAAACCACCTTGTCCTACTCTCTGCAAATTACCTACACCAGAAGCTAGAATCTAAAATCCATGCTTTTACTATTTTCCTCCCTTCTTTGGGCTTAATAAAGTCAAACAGTGCTCTGTACACATGTGGGCTCAGTGAAGTTAAGACTTTGCTCAGATGGCCCTTCAGGCTTTTCTTCTACAGGAGCAATGTCTGAGCTTTACTGCCCCCCTGGAACTGAGGTGCTTCAAGATGCACAGATGGATGCACAGATTATTCCTTACTGTACCACAGGCAGCTTTTTCCAGGAAGGGGTGCTTTGGGATGGAAGGGCTGAGGAGCCTCTTGAAAATATATTCTATTCTATTCTATTCTATTCTATTCTATTCTATTCTATTCTATTCTATTCTAATGCTATTCTATTCTAATGCTATTCTATTCTGTTCTGTTCTATTCTATTTTCCCACCCCATGCCAACAGGCCTGGGTCTCATTCCCTTCCCTCTCATCCTACAGACAGATTCACCTGTTCTCCTGAGGGAACCTGGGTGGATCAAGATGGCCAGAAGAGAATTCCATCCTGCTTGCCAGGTCAGTAAAAACTCTGACTTTGTCTGGTATTTTCTGACTCGTGCTTACAATCAGTACAAAAGTGGGACTGCATGCAGGGAGGGAGTGAGGGTAATGTATCAGTGAGGGACAACAGGGAAGACCATCCAGGAAGCCAAAATAATGTGAAATCAAACAGTGATGGTGAGGAAAGAGAAAGAAAAGCCAGGGCAACAGAGGATGTCATGTTCTTGTATTTCTCCACAGTGTGTGGGAAGCCAGTCCATCCCGTTACTGAAGTCCAGCGGATCTTGGGTGGCAAATCAGCAGGGAGAGGCAATTTTCCTTGGCAGGCTCTGACTGACATCAATGGACGAGGGGGTGGTGCACTCCTGGGAGATCGCTGGATCCTTACTGCTGCCCACACCATCTTCCCCAAAGGAGGAGTACGGAATGTGAGCCTGGAGCATCTGGCAGAGGAGGCTGACATTTTCCTCGGCCACAACGATGTAGACGAGCTCCACAAGATGGGTAACCACCCTGTCCGTAGAATCTTTATCCATCCAGATTACAACCCTAAAGATGAGCACAACTTCAATGGGGACATAGCCCTGCTGGAGCTGAAAAACCCAGTAACTCTGGGCCCTACACTACTGCCCATTTGTCTCCCAGATACTACCAACACCTCGTTCTATGCGCACGGGCACGTGGGCTACGTGAGTGGCTTTGGTGTGGATAAAAACCGCATCTCAAACAATTTGAAGTACGTGAGCCTACCAGCAGTTGCTCGAGAGAAGTGTCAGAGTTGGCTGGACAGTAATAAGAAAGGTATCCCTATGGTTTTCTCTGAGAACATGTTCTGTGCTGGCTTCCTCAAAGGCAAGCAGGACACCTGCCAGGGGGATAGCGGGAGCGTCTTCACGGTGTTAGACAGGGAAAGTGGTCGCTGGGTGGCTACTGGTATCGTTTCTTGGGGAATTGGCTGTGCCACAGGCTATGGATTCTACACCAAGATCCTCAGTTACATGGACTGGATCAATGGGATAATAAAGGAGGATAGGCTCTAGATATTGCTGTCCTCCTAACTGAAGCATCACGGGTAGCATATCAGTTTCCAGACACAGCAAATCATATCCAAAGCTTTTGATGATGTCCCAAAGGCTTTTCAAACACGCAAAGCATGTAAACTTCATCGTGAGCACTTCTGAAAGCTGTTTGATTGTACCACTGGCAGCTTGTGGGATGGCTTTGTGGATGTTCTGGTTCTTCCAAATCTTATTACTGGATGAAGCCTTAATATTATCAGCAAATCTCATGGCAGCCAACATGTTACTGTATGAAATGATGATGATATCAGGAGACTGCTGCAGTCTACTTTTGTGCTCTGTTTTACGGGAAGGTTGTGGGGAAGAAGACTTCCTTGAAGGATGGGGTAGTTTCTGCTGACTACAGTGTGCATAAGCCCATAGGCATCAGTGAGATTCTATGATTATTAAAATACTTGCTGGATAAACCAGGTGTTTTATTGTTTTCTGTCTTTGTTTTTAACAATGACTGAATATACCCCACCACTGAAAGTAATTTATGGACTATATATAGGGATTGCTTTACCTACCACTAAAGTGTTTCCAGTTCTGCAATGGCCTGTGGCAGCTGCTCATCTGTGCCAAAACTACCATTAGATTACCTGGTCTGAAACCCCAGGTGGCTTCAAGGGAGGCAAAAATAACTTGCCTGTGTGGTGCCACATTCCAAAAACAAGGAAAACAACAACCAATCACAAGGAGAAAAGAGCCCAGGAACCTTTACTGATGAGAATTTGAGGATGGAATTTTTTTATACTATATGAAATAAAGCTTTAACTGCAGGACAGCAGCTTAAAAATGATGCTTACTCAGAGAAAAGGTGATCTCTCTTGTGTTGTGCGTATTCTCTGGAGTTGTCTTCTTGACTAGTTTTCCTACTGCAAAATAACCTGCTGTGCTCTTATGAGTCACTGAGAGAAACAAGATGTAAGATCCTCGGTTACTAGTCCAACAATTCAATAATGTTTTGCTTGCTACACAAAACTGAAGGTGCTTGAGCTGAGTGCAGGATTCCATATGAAATCTCCCAAGAGCTGTGCACATCCTCCTCACCATTTCCTAAATTCTCAGGAAAACTTAGGCTGGAAGAAGATGTCTCTGTTTAGTCCACTGCTGACAGTGGGACTAACTTCAGAGCTTCAAGGCCTTCCCTGGGCAAGTCATCAAGAGATATAGGGACAGAGATTCCCCAGTGTGTTGTGGCACTTGTTCCAGTGCTGACCCACATCCTAGGAAAAAGCCCAATGGGAAATTTACTATCTGAATAGAGCAGTTAGATCTCTCTCTTAGCTTCCTCCTTTTCAAGCTGAACAAACTTAGTCTTTCAGTGTATGCCATCTGTACCAGTTCCCTGATCATCTCAGTTGAAGGATGTCTATGAGTGATGTAGGACCTTCTGGAGCAGAAAATACCCCTAACATATGTCAGGTAATATTTCTTCCATAAATCAAGAGAATGTAGTGTTTTGGAAGAAAAATCAAGCTTTATTTCTTATCTACCTCAATAAAATTTGAAGAAAAAAAAAAGAAAGCCTGAGGACAGGTGAATGAAATTACTTTGAACATGTCTGTTCTGTTCAGCTCATTTCAGAAATCCAAAGTCCTCATTGCTGGTAGTGGTTGATCAGTGAGATGGAACCATCTCAGAATAACTTTATAAAGACTCTTAGGTAGAGAGGTGAGGCACTACAAGTTACAGCTTGATGAAAGCTGGCAGCATAGTGGGTCAGAATATGACTAGGCACTTGATTTAGGGAGTTTCAAGGAGAACTAGGTTTAGACTGAGAAGAAGAAAGGCAACACAGACACAATAGCACATTGCACAAAAGGCAGTTTGGACATTCTTTAATGCTGTTAGATATTCTGAACAGTACAGGAAATACATAAATCAGAAACCAGGCTCTGAACCTTCCCTGGGAGCAAACAATTACTTGTCTTCATTGAAACCTCCCTGTCAGGTTTCAATGGGGCACAGCTAGGTCTTCTCCAAATGGGAAAAAATAGGATAGAAAAAAATGAAGCAGAAGGAGTCTCTTTATTCCGAATAATGTATTCCTTTTACACTACTATGAATGGAAGAAAGAGAATTTCCCTTCCCAGACATGATGACAGTAGGAGAAGCAGATCCATACTCCTGACTCTCCACTCAGCATAGACATGATGAGTTATATTGTGTTATATATTGCCCATTATATGCACTGAGTGAGCAGGGTCACAGCCAGCCCAAATGTGTAGCTACCACATTTAGAAAGGGTGACTGTGCTGGAAGGAGAAACAGCTATTTCTGCCAAGCTTCCTCATCCTCGTGCTCACTCATGGTCTCTTGAATCCAGTCCAAGTAACGCACCACCTTGGTGTAAAGGCCAAAGGTACCACATTTTGGCCCCCAGGAGATCAGCCCCGCGACATAGTACCGGGTGGCATTCAGGGGATCCTGGATGGCATAGGCTCCACCACTGTCCCCTTTGCAGCTGTCCTTGCCACCACCAGCACAGATCATATTGTCGGTGAATATGAAAACGATGGAGTCATCAAAGTTATCTGGTTTCACGGATCGGCACTTGTCCATGTTCACCACGGGAATCTGGGCCTTCAGAAGATCAGCAGATGGATTTCCTTTCTCTCTCTGGCCCCATCCAGCAATGTAGCCCAGAGTCCCTTCTTCTAGCTCATATTCAGGTGATTTACCGGGAAGACAGATGGGTGAGATGTTTGGACCCATCTTCACAGGATCCCTCAGCTTCAGTAGCGCAATATCATTATTAAAATCAATCCTGGTTTCTGTGAACTCCTTCTTCCAACCAGGATGGATGAATGAAGCTTCTGGGATCAGCTTTTCAGCTTTCTCTTTCAGAGAGTCTCTACGAACATTGATTACCCCAGCATACATGGTGGGCTTTCCATAATCATCCACCACATGAGCCGCAGTCATCACCCATCTGTCAGAGATGAGCACACCACTTGCTCTGGGGTTACTGAAATACACCTGCCAGGGAAAGTTGCCCTCTTCTGCACGGGTGCCTCCAAAAATCCTTCCTTTGTCTTGGATGGGATTACTAGGAACCCCACAGACTAGAAAGAAAAGAAAAAAAGGGGAACCAGATGGGAGAATTAGCAGTTACAAACAGGGGGTTCCTTGGTACCACCAAAAAGCCCATAGTCCCCTCCTTCCTGTGTCCTCTAAATAATTTTTGATTCTGAGTAATGAATGTTTATATTCTATGCCTCAGAGTTTGCAATTAGCATTTACAGAGAAATCAAAGAAAATTCTAGCAAAACTGCTATCAACACTCAATTTAGACAGAAAATGCTCATTCTCAAATTCAGTTTTCTGGAAAGTATTTGTCACCCCGACAATGTTAGGTATGTCAAAGCTCACAATTCAATTGCCTTCTAGTTCGCATTTTTCCTTTGCTGAATTATGCTCTTTAGATGAAGAGATTGTCTTTGAAAAAATACTTGTTTGAGTTCTTAGAAATATGACACTGCTCTCTAAACTTTAATTTTTTTGTGAACTCCAGATAGTCTCAGGTTAAAAGTTCAGGTTTGGCACTGATGTTTCACCATTTTTCCTCTCCATTCTATTAGTATGTAAAATCCTAAGCAGTGGGGGATCTTATCTGTGGGTCTTATGGGTGCAGAGATGCTCCATGCTTTTTGACCAAAATGTTCAGTAACATTTTGCAAAATGTTTATGTTAAGGACGTAAAAAAGGCTGGTCATTCTGACATAGCTAGGAAATTAATTCCTCACTGCATTACCTTGTTTACATTGAATCCTTAGTCAGATAATGAGAGATTAAGGAACTATAGCCAGCAGGTAGCTTCCTATTTGCATGAAGCAGAGTTTGTTAAAGAATTTCACATAATCATAGGAAGATTTAGGCTGGAAGATAGCTCTCGGTGCCTCTAGTTCAACCTGTTGCTCCCTAACTGCCCTCCCCCCTGCCCTCCTAACTCCAAAGTCAGGTTACTCAGGAGCTTCGACAGGTAACTTCTGCTCATCTCCCAGGGTGGTGATTAGCCAGCCTCTCTGGACAGCAGCTCCAGTGCTCTGGGGGAGCATTTTTCCTTAAACACTATTAGAATTTCCTTTGTTGCAACTTGAGCCTGTCATTGCCTTTTATTGCTGTGTACCACTTAGAAGAGTCTGGCTTCGTATTATTTGCAGTCTCCTCTTGGATAGTAAATTCCCTGAGCTTTAGCTTACAATTTGACTTTGTCACTGCGTACTTGTATAGTCCAAGTCACTGTCTGAGCTGCCCCGTAAGAGAGCTGAATCTCCTCCACCTGGATCTTGTACTTTGCCAATGAGCATCTAGGGGTTTGAAGTACAGTGAACAGGCATCACCTACAACTAGGCCAAGTCATGCTGCCTCCTTTAAGAGGATAGACTGAACAGTGTGCAGAATACACAGGTTTTTTAATCTCTCCATCAGCTGAAAGTTAAGGGGAAAAACAAAAAAAACAGGGATGAAAGAAGCAGTGTTCTTCATATGCTGCATGTACATACACACAGTTTTGGGTAGTACCTGGGACACATTTTGGTAGCTTTGTTCCCATCTCTTCACTGACCCATTCTCCACTGGCTGAGCACTGATACACCACTTGGAAAACACAGGGAAAAAGAGCACCATAAGGATATAATCAAGATGAACACAGGGTAAGTAGCATTACTGTATATGATATATCAACTTTCTCATTTCCAAAGCAAGCACAGCTTGGTAAACTTTGCTGTTATCTCACTGCCAGGGTGCCTCTACCCCTTTATCAGAGAAACCTCATCTAATAGATTTCTTGAGTCCATCTAATAGATTCCTGTGAGTCCTCCTCACAAGGCAAATGGAGAGAGGACTTGCAAATGCATTTAAGGTCAACAGTCCAAGTACAGGCATTTTTAGAGTGTATTAAACACAGAGGCAACACAAAACTGCTGCCTGCAGCCCCACACCAGTCTTGACCCGATGGGATAAAATCCCAGCTCTATGAGGGTGCCATTTCTTAGGCCTTTAACCAGAGGAATATGATTGTGTAGCAGAGGCAATGCTCACCATCCCCTTTGTTTTCTAGGGTGTAGTAGGGTGCCTCGCACTGGTACCGGACAGCAGCTGTGTACAGCGGCTCACGGAGTTCAGAGACGTATAAGGCTTGAGCATTGTCAACTGGATAGGGATCACCACAGTTCACAGCTGTAGAGAAGAAATGAAAAGGATCAAATATAATCCAAGGGGCAGCCTCACTCAACGATATGATTTGTCTGTATGACAGGGAACCACCCAGCTTCTCTGATCCATGTACGTTCATGGGGGCTCACTTTCTCTGTCCCTTCAGCATGCTCACATCCCAGTCTTTCAGCATTGTCCTAATCTGGACATACAGTGGATCTAGAGCCTAAACACTCCATTCCAGTTCCCTTCCCACAATACAGACATGGGTCACTTACGAACACATCTCAAATGGGAGTTGGTCCATTCACCATTTTCCTGACAGCCGGAGAGAAAACTAGTGATGCTATCTCGTTGCTAGGAAAAAGAACACATGACCCATGTGAGTCTCTGGACATGAAATACATCTGACACAGATGCTCCAGTGGAGGGGCCTTAAAATACTGCAGTGGCAGGAAGAGGTTTCCTCTTACTACTGCTGTGTTGAAAACTTCAAGTCCCCAAAGGTGCTCAAGACACCGGATGGGAATGGCTTCAAGATGTTGCTGTGTGGGCCAGAGGGGACATGTGATTTTTTATTTAACTTACCCTCACAATTTCATGGCCTTCCACACAGGTCACGTTCACGATGTCATTTAAGATATACTTATCCTTCTTTGGGACAAGAACAGAGTTGGGGATGACACTCATGGGACAGGTTACAGCTTTGAAAAGATAGGTGGAAATCAGTGATTAACTGGTTCAAGATTTACTCTCCTTCCAGCTCCCAACTTCCTTCTCCTCAGTGATTTTTTCCCCTAGTAAGAAGGCATCCTCTTTCTACCTTATAACAGCAGCTGTGAGCATGTTAGCATGCTGTCGTGCCATGAATGTGACCTGGGACAAACCCTGTCCCTCAGTCAGCAGCAGAGTGAATACATTCCCAAGTGTTTACTCACGATCCCCATAGTAGCGTATTTTCCAGCCTTTGTGTTGCGTGCTGTGGTCTGTCTGGAAGATTATGTCAAGATTGTTGTTCTTAGTTTTGATTTCAGGAGGACCTGGGAATTGGCTGCCACAATAGGGACCAAAACGCTGCTTTCCAGAGACAATCTGGGAGAATAACAAACAAGAATAAATGAGAAATACCGAATGTACTGAGATATTCAAATACACACTCAATATATACATATTCAAATGCATTCCCACAAACTCCAAAAGGCAACATAATTGAAAATAAAGTTAAGCAGTCCCAGAGTCTTCAGAATATGAGGAATTTGATGGGAGATTCAGAGCACCCTGAGCTTCACACCTACTGTTAAGCTGTCGTGGCAGGCCCCGTTTGAGTCGGCTGGTTCCACATCGAAGTCCCCGCTACGTATGGTCAGCACCACGAAGTAGCCTGGGCTCAGAGCCACTCTGTAGTCACACCGAGAGTTCTCTGGGTACTGGCTGGGATAGTTGGGGCTGGCAATCTCCCCTGTTGGCTCAGTGAAGACATTTCCGCTGCAATTCACTAGGATTAAGGAAGGAACAGAGTAGGATTCAGAAAGCAAATGGTCCATGTGTGCACCCGACAAGCTCTCCCGCTTCCACCCGATCTCCAGTCTGCCCAGCTACCTGCAGTAACCATGTCACAGCATAAAACATCTTTCCACGAAACTTAAGCCAGGGCCACTCTCTATCCAGTTAGCCAGGGACTTTAATTCCTTTTTATCCTCCACCTGCAATTTAGGCTCCCTTTCCTCATGCTCAGGTCCTCATATTATACTCCTTTCAACATGCACCATCTGTGACCTTGCAACTTTTTGATTCAAGCCAAGTAGGCCCTCAGCCATTTTTGTGTCTTTATGGAACTGCCCTGTTGCGTCACAGATGTAATAATTCACAGATAGCAGTATGCTAAGAAGGGTCTCCATCACAGTCTTTAAATAATGTCATTTAGTAATTTTTTAATTCTCTCGACACAAAAATAAAAAGAAATTTTTTAAGAATGTTAATAGAAATTCCCCAAATCACAGACTACTGCAGTTCAGATTTGCACTGGGATGGGTTTTTTTTCCCCCAAAATATGCTTGTTAAAAACATCTGAGAAGGCTGATAGAAAAAGTCTTCCAAGTACAATATCTCACTTGGCCTAAATTAACTCTTGCTGTTGATCATGGCTCACACACATCTCTTACCTCCACAAGTTTTGTTATCTTCATAGAGGAAATAATCCGGTGGACAGCTACAGGAGTAACCTCCAATATAATTATTACAGTAATGACTGCAAGGTTTATCCACAAAATCCATGCACTCATCCACATCTGCAAGTGTGAAAAGATGAATCAGCCAAAATCAGGAGAGAGCCCTGAGGGCAGGAAAAAGTGAAGCAAACACTAGTGGACAACAAGGAAAAGGTATCTCTAAGACAGTATTTATACTGGCCATACTGGAATGTAGTTCTGTCTGCTGGGATCTCTTTAAATAAGGCATTTCTGTAAGGAAAACCCTTCTGTCAGCTTTCCTCCCAGCCTGGACACCACAGAGATTCAGAGGAGGCTGTTTTAACCTTACCCATGGCAATGTAGTAGGCGGCAAAACCAGTGAAACGCTCCTCATTGGAAAAGTCTGATCGGAAGGTCATAGTGAGAGTGTTGAAAGGGACAAGAAATTCCTCCACAATCCAGGAGCCAGGGACACGAGGTTTCTTCTGCCCACAAAGCACGCCTTCAACATAGCCACCAGACTGGATCTGCAGGAGAATTCAAAGTCAACTCACGTCTCTACTTCAACATGTGGAATTACCAACACTTGAGTCTTTCAGCTTACAAGTGCTAAGGTGCAGCTGAATGGAGCCCCTGGACAACCAGTTTCATGATATTCGTAAGACACTTGAGCAATGCTCCCTCCTAATGACTTCCTTAATTTCTCACATATAAATTAATCCAGGCAGTTTGCTGTCAACATCCTCTCCTCAGGCCCACTTGTACAAAAAAACAACACTGTGATTCAAAGCAGCAAAATCAACCACTGACAGTCCACAGAGCAGCCTAAAGGGCACATTGATGTTGCAAAAGGACACCTATCTATTACAAAGCACACCCATCCTTGGTCTCCTGGTGCTGCACTTCACCTTACCGCCCCTTTTCACACAGAGCTAAGGCAGGATAGGATGGTCTTGTTTCTGTCTGTTTCTGTGGAAGTGCTTGATCTTTTGTGCCCTGTGGGACAACGTGGACCAGAGCTAGTTTTAGGAAATCTTGGTGCACGGACAATAAAAAACTGTGGGGCAAGGGACCACAGCACTTCATCTGGATGCCCATTATCCCTACACAGATGGATTGGTTTTAACCTCCATCCTTTCCAATCCATTTCTTATTGCAATAAATCATCTATGTCCACTCATCAATTAATTCCAAATAATTTCAGGCACAGACAACTATTGCCCTAAAAAAAATGGTCTTCTTACACCTACACTTCAATGGCTAAGAGCATGCCTCCCAATAGGGAGGTGTCAGGGATAGCTAAGAAGGCTTTTCCTAAGAATGTAGGAGAAACATGGGATGGGGCGCATAAATGGGACACACAGTTGGCAGATAATGCTCACATGGTTATAAAGCAAAATCAAATCGATTTCATGACTGCTAGTGGAGATACACCCAGTCACTTGGACTTCTTGGAGCTCAGAACAGGAAGGCTGTGCCTAACTCCTCTTCCAGTCCTGAGCTTTGTGCACAGCTTTGCTGTTCTGTGTTCTAACCTGCCTTCTTGACTTTTTCTCACTCAAGGACATGGTCAGTACCTTCACAAAGTCATATTCACAGTCCTGCGATGGCTCAAGATCCAGATGTGTGAAATAAAGGTGAATACCATATCCCGAAGGGACCTGGATTTCCCAAGATTCATTCACATCATTGGGATACCCCTGAGGATAATTGGGTGACAAGATCTCTCCATACATGGAGGCCGCGTCAGCCCAGACAGGGAGACAGAAGAAGATAAGGGACCTGAGAAAAGAGAAGAGAAGATGACATTGCAGAAGTGTTCTCAGTGTGCACAGGTGCACAGCTCCCAGTGAACAAGCTGGACTTTGGCTGCACACAGCATGCAGCACAGCTCCTGGCTCTGGAGTTTTAATGACCAGAGCTATGGCTGTGTGGGGCTTGTCTTTCCCCTGTAGCTTTTCACACAGGAGTACAACCTCAGCTGTGCTCTCCGCTTCTCTCAGTCTCTGTAAGAGCTGGTAAAGTTGCCAGAGCTGAACGCAAGGATTGTAAGTGCTCTTCCCTACTCATTGCCTTGTTCTGGAGGCTACTTGAGCTATAGATACATTCAGAAAATGATTGATTTGAAAATCAGTATCGTATTACAAGGAAAACATGTGATTTACAGAACGCAATTGCTAATAAACCTTTAGATTTAATAACTCACCACATCTGGAAAAAAGAAGTTCTTCCTTTCTGAAAACCTCCAGGAATCGGACTTTGGAGTTACGATCTGGGACAAAAAAGAGTGTGATTGGTGAATGCTGCCTGTGCTTCTGCTGAGCAGGTCAAAGACCCTAAAACCCCAGCTGTGGCAACTAGGCCAAGCTTTTGCCTGAAAAGCAAGGTTGTATCGCTGTCCCTTCCTGCACAGAGCAAACCCAAGCATCAAGAAAACAGGCTAAGGTCCGCACAGACAAAATCTCTGTCTTGGTACTCACCAGTACCCATGCTCTCCTCTTATGATCATCAGTGAATCCAGACACCACACTGGTCCACAGCAAATTAAGACAGAGAACATGTCCCCCACAGGCACCCAATCCATCCTTCCCAGCACCTTAAAAATCATGCTAAGACCCTGGGGCTGGGGAGCATCTTGTCCTGACTCTTCTAGCTGTCAGACAACAACACTGGGGAATATTCTTCTTTTTCATTCCTAATGCCTGCAGTATTTACCTTCTCTCCATAGCTCACGTCTGGTTTTCTTCTCTCTTCCTTTCTTTTTTCTTTTTCTTTTTTTTCTTCCTGTGCACACCCTCCTCCAAACGCACCCAAAGCTGAGGTCTTGGGAATGGAGCTCTAATTCGCAATATCGCAGCACCCTCTGTCTGTGGGATGCAGCTTCCCAGCCTTCCCGCTAGCGTGAGATGCTGGCTTTGAAAGCTCTCGGCAGCAAGGGAAATTCCCAGAAAGAGTTGCACAATCCTGTTGGCTGAAGTTGCCGTGGGGAGCGCACCGGTCTGGTTGTATTTTCGGGAAATCAGATGACTTTGGGGAAAAGGGAGGGGAATAGAGTTTTCGGCTGCCTTCCCTCTCCTCTTCTTTCCCCTCCCCTTTAGTAGTTGGGAGCAACAGCCAAACGGTGTAGAAAAAGGAGAGTCCAATGCTTCTGCCTAGAAAAATCTGTTTGATCATCGTGTCCAGAGATCACTTTGGGGGAGGTCAATCTTACTGCAGCCTGATGGCCACAGGGCTGCTGCCACTGCTCCTCATCGGGTGCTCCAGAGACCCTTTTATAGGGGAAAAACAAAAGAAAAAATGGTGGCCTATTCAGTGTTGTGCCTCTCTGAGGCTACCAGCAGGAGCAGGACGGTATGGTTTTCTTGGGTTTGTAATGGGGACACATTTAGGACTGAGAACACATAACTACCTTTTTATTTACCAAGTGAGCTTCATGTGAGAGCATGTTCATCATGTTCATGTTCATCAGGCTTAGCCCTGGAGCAAGTTAGATCTAAGACCCTTACAGAAAGGAGTTTAGAGATTTTCACCAGGTAGGACCCTTAACCCAGCCAGTGCCCACGAGCCAAGACCAAATACAAGCTGAAATATCTCTCACTAATACCCTAGAAACCCCCTCCTCCTCACAAACCAGCTGCACCGGGACTGGACCATAAATGAAAATGTAAAACAGCCTCTACCCTTTACAATCAGCGCAGCACACTCCAGAGCTTGTTTTAGACAGGAGAAAAGTGCTTCAAGTTTCAACAGGCCATAGGCAAAGTACATTAGCAAAGCCCATCTAAAAGAGTTTTTTATATTGTCAAGGGAGAGAAACACCTCCAGATGAATCATAATTGACTTCATTGTAGTCAGGATAAAGGTTTTGCTTGAAGAACATGCCTAGTCTGTTTTCTTTGTCAAAATGGGAATGGAAAGAGAAAGAAAACAGAGTGTCATCTCACTTCTGATGCCTCTTGGGAGCACAGCTTGATGTTTTGAACTGGAATTTTGAGAACCAGGAAAACAGTGATGAAAGATACACAACAGGTCACACAGGGAGATGTTTTCTCCTCTGAATTGTGCAAAGTAAAAATGTTGTCAGTGATTCTTCAAGACACAATCACATTCTGAAATGGGCATGGTGGAAATAAAATGAGCATGAACTGATATATTATGCATGTCATTTTATCACAAGGGAATTCTATATTTTCATATAAACCTGACTCGTCTGTAGCAATGTTAGATGAATATGTATATGAATATTAATAATTCTTTAGAAATTAATAAATATTTCTTAGTTATAAATTTCCATTAATTAAGAAAAATATTGCTGAAGATAGTTAAATAAAGAAGTAGCTGCATTTTATCTGGTCACATATCTGCATAATGCTAACTATTTATGCAAAAGACTGGTAATATTTTTATATATTTACACTGAATACATATTTGCAACATTTGATTGCATTTTCTTAACTCTGTATTGTTTTTGCAACTCGTAAGATGAAACAGCTAGGTAATATATTTCACAATTCACTGCAACTATGTCAGATAACAATTAAAAAGAGGCAAAATCATGCCATTAAGGTTAATAAGTGATAACATTAAATTTACCAATGCAATATAATTCTGCTCAGAGGCACACACATTTTCTTAAATTCCTTAATTACGTGACCACATATTCCTTTTCCCAAATTGCATAAGACAACTGTTTTCTTAAAATGACTCAGAGTTGCATAGCTGTAACCTTTCTGCCAGATGTTATGAAGCATAGTAGTGTTCCAGGTTTCATAAAATTACTATTTAAAACAGGCTTGACTGGCTTGTCTTCCCCCAGGAAGTTGGGGAAAAATGCTTTTCCCAAGTTCTTAAGAAAAGCCACACACATCCCCCTCTGGAAACACTGAGTCAGTGCATAAAAAAAAGGGCATACACATCAAAAGAGAAAACAACATTAACTAAGTGAGTCGAGGGAATATAAGTAGCAGGGAATCAAGGATACAGAAGTAAGAAGCAAAATATCCTCAATCTACCAAGGTTCTGGCAGTAATTTGCCTGTTTCCCATTCTGCCAATAAGAGGGTTCAGTGAGTTCCTCGCCCACTGCTCTTGTCACCTCCTTCTTGTGATCTGGGCCAGTTTTGTTGCCAGTCATTAAATTGGGAGCCTTCAACAAACCCCAGGAAAACCTGGCAGTGCAGGTGTGTTCTGGCTCAGAACCATTCAATATAAGTCGCTGATTTCCACCTATGCAAACTGTACCAGGGGGATTTTCACCAGAGTCTGTTCACCTCTTTTATTCTCTCCATCACTGAGTCTCAGTGCAAAGTTTCCAGCATCTCCCAGTAAAACCTGGGACTTGGGAACACTCTGCTCAGTGCACTGTACCACTGAAATGCCTGCTGCCTTCTGACTTCCTTCCCTTAGACCCCTGGGTGTTTCATCCATTACAGTAAAGTATTCCTAAATACTTGGGCTTACTTTCACTGAATTATGGAATGATTTGGGTTGGAGGGGACCTTATAGGTCATCTAATTCCAGCCCACTTGCCATGGGGAGGGACATCTTCCACTGGACCATGGGGGCTTAGAGCCCCATCCAACCTGGCCTTGAACTCTTCCAGGGATGAGGCATTCACAGTTCCTCTGGGCAACCTGTGCCAGTGTCTTATCACTCTCACTGTAAACAATTTTTTCCTAGTATCCATTCTAAAACTACTTCAGGTTAAGGCCTTTCCACCTTGTCCTATCACCACTTGCCCTTGTAAGACATCCCTCTCCAGCTCTCCTGCAGCCCCTTTAGGCACTGGAAGGCACTATGATGAGGAAGGACCCTTCTCTTCTCCAGACTGGGCAACCCTAATTCTCTCAGCCTCTAAACCACTTGACTGTAAACTGCCGTGGCGACATTCCCGCGGCAGAAGAACCCGCCGGTTCTCCCGGACTGAAGTCGTGGGGGAGAGCCGGCTCGCCGGTCCCGGCGGCACCGAGAGGCGGCAGCAGAGACCGGCGGGCCCCGTGGAGTCCCGGCCCCGGGAGTCTCCCGCCCGGCCCCAGAATGGATGTCGGGGGGTGACCTCCGTGACTCGCCGTGGTCCGGCACCTTCCCTGCCACCTCCTGGTCCCAGCACGGAGCGTCCGAGCGCACCCGCCGCCACCGGGGCCACGAGCTGCAGCTTCCCCGCTTGGCGGAGCGGGGCTGGCGGAACGAGCCGGCGGTGCCTGAGAAACGGGGTCGGACATCGCACAGGACAAGAGGAGATGGCCTCAGGCTGCCAAGGTTTAGGCTGGATATTGGGAGAAATTTCCTCTCCGAAAGAGTGGCTGAGCAATGCACCAGGCTGCCCAGGGAAATGGTGGGATCACCATCCCTGGAAGTGTTCAGTGTTAGGGACATAGTTTAGCAGCGGACCTGGCAGTGCTGGGTTAATGGTTGGACTTGATCTTAGCGGTTTTTTTCCAGCCTTAAAGAATCTATTATTTATTTGTGCAATAATCTTCACACTGAAAAGGTGACATGATTTTAAGCATACTATTCCCTTCCCACCTCTGACATCCCCCAAATCACAGTTTCTTTGTCTCTCTGGTTTGTCATTCACCCAATCCTGGCTTTTCTCCCCACTGGCTCCAAGGCCACCTATTCATCCTTCTAATGAAAACTTATTTTCATGTCTTCCCCTGACTGTTATTCCAAGCAGTGTCCCGTCTCCCTCTATATTCCATCTCTTGCTAATGGTTATTTCTCTCCCCACCCTCTCTGTGCTTTTCCCTTGACATGGTTATTGACAGCAGCAGACTTCTGTCATATTTAATTTTATTCTGACTCTGGCTTTTCCAGTATCTTCCAGTATCTATCTTCCTCCTCCCCATCAGTGTTCAGCCCTAAACCCACTGCCCAGATAGTCACCTTGCCCCAAGTGGCCAGCTCCTCTCCCATGGCCATTTCAATCAGGATAGGCTCCTGCACCTGCCTGGGAGAAGAGGCATGGGTGAGGCAGGGCACAACATTCCTGTTCCAGTTCCTCAGCAAACAAGAAATAGTCCTGGAAGGAAAGTCCTGCAGGAGCTCTTGAAGAAGCATCTGGGGTCTTGTGTGGCTGTGGTCTGTGGGAAAGCTGCATGAACCACTGGAATGCAGTCAGTAGAAATGGATTTGCAGAAGCTTCAGCAGCTGCATTCCCATCTTGCCACACGGAGCTCATGTGACCCTCAAGTTTCACATTAATACACATGTAATGTTATGAAATCATGGTATAGCGAAAGGACAGTAAATTAAGATTTTTGGCTACACCCCCTTCTCTCAAGCATAACACCACCCTGATTATTAGCATAATAATACTATTGAAAAATAGTGGTACGCTCATCATGATCTGAGTTTCAAAACCTACTCTCAGAGCTACTGCGCTCTGACTCCAAATGGCTATCTATCATTTAATCTAAACAGGTCAAATATAGAAACATTTCAAGCAACTGGAAACAATCTTGCAATGGAAATTGTTAGGCAATCTCAGGAACAGATCCTGCTTTTGAAACCCTTCTCTAACAACAGCAAATTACAGAATTAAATGGATCATTTCTTGCCAAACGTGACTTGAGGAGGGACAGACAGTCGTCATGCTCATGTAGAACTCATTTACTTAGGAAAGTGGCCTAAACACCAAAAACACACAATTGAACATGGAAATGAGAGATATTCTGTGAAAAGCCAGTCCTTTGACTCTGCAAAAAATTTGACAAATTTGTCCACTAGTTATGATGGACAAATGCAGTAACCTGTTTATAAAGTCTAACCTGATGGAGCCAAGTATCCAGGAGGGTTTTTAAGCCCTCACTATACACCTTAGCCTGCCACTCTGCACCCGACATTGCCTCCAGAGGACTTCTGGAGAAGAAGGCCAGGATCTCCCCTTCTTCACGCACTTCCTTACTCCCCAGGACAAGAGAAGTGTGAACCAACTGGAAAGATCCCAGTGAATACCTGAATTTGATACTGAGGAATCTGGATTTGTTTAGCCTGGAAAAGAGAGGGTCAAGGAGAGGCAAGGTCTTTAGCCTGGTCTCCAAAGCAAATGAGGTCTATGTGGCTATGCTGCCAGCTGGTCCCTCTCCCGGTCAGATTTTACAAGAAATGGGATCTGATAGGTGCTGGTGTGGCTACCTAAAGGGTGGTGATAAGGAGGATAGACCAGGACAAAGAGGATGATACAGCACTGGTTCAGGAGCCCAGGAAGGCTGGGAGCTCTCCACACATGAAAATGTACAACAATTGCCCAGACAATGCCCTGAGAAAATGGTTCCAGGTTTGAGTCTTGCTTGTGAGCTGCAGTTTGGATCAGAGAACTCCAGAGGTCCCTTTTTATGTGAACCTTTTTGTGAGCCTGTGTTTGCCCCTTCAGCAAAATTTGTCCAACTAAGTGACCCAGCATGAAAATGGTAACACAAACAAAGGAAGAGGATCACATCCATTGCACTTGAAACTTCAACTGAGGAGAACTTGGGGACAGCTCATGGACAGCTGCATGAAAGGACACACCTAAGAGAAGGCCACCCAGCAGATGAGTTATGAGGAATCAGATGCTGAGTGACTAGCAAGTCACAGAATCCCAGACTGGTTAGGGTTGGAAGGGACCTCTGGTCATCCAGACCAATCCCCCTGCCAAGACAGGGTCACCTAGTGCAGGTGACTCAGGAATGCATCCATGAGGGTTTTGAATGCCCCTAGTGAAGGAGACTCCACAAACTCCCTGGGCAGCCTGTTCCAGTGCTCTGCCACCCTCAATGAAAAGCAGTTCTTCCTCGTGCAGATGGGATTTCTGGGGTTTTAATTTATGGCCACTACTTGTCGCCCTGTAGCTGGGCACCGCTGATATAGTGCCTGCCCCCATGGCATGCTGAGTTGGGTGCCACAGGTGCAGTGCAAAGGACAGGTGCTGCCGTAATGCTGGTGGGAAGCAAATCCCTCTGAGCCACATGAGCCAAGCACCAGGGTTCTGTCCTCTGGGAGCCACTGGGGCAGTGGGACCTGGCAGTGTTGGGGAAGCTCAAGCAGCGCCCTGAGCTGAAGCTGAGGCCAAGACCAGGGATGGGGCTGGGGCCGAGGCCACGACTGAGGCCAAGGCCAAAGCCACAGCTACAGCCAGTGTCCAGGACGCAGACCCAGAGCCAGGGAGCAGCCCAAGACCTAGACTCAGACCTAGACCTAGACCTAGACCTAGACCTAGACCCGGCCCCAGACCTTGGCCGAAGCCCCAGAGCGCGGCCCAGGCTCCGCCCGCGCTCCCGCCCTCCCCTCGCGCGCCTCGTGTCCGCGAATAACCCCCGTCCCGCCCCGCCGCTCTCCTGTCCCGCCGCAGCCAATCGGGAGCCGCGCCCCGCCCCGCCCTCTCGGCCCCGCCCCCTGCCGGGCCCGGGCCCCGCCCCCGCCAGCGGTTCCCCCAATCATTGGCCGGCGGGGCCATCCCGCGTCACCGCCCACTCGCGGGTAACCTTTGCCTTAGTGCGCGCAGGGCCCTGCCCCGCTGCCACCGCTGCCCAATCGCAGGCGCCGCGGGGCGGGGCCGGCCGAGCCGCAGCCAATGGGCGCGCAGGGGGCCGCGCGCGGTGCGGGGGCCGCGGTGGCTGGTGCCGCTGCCGGGTTCGGGGCGCGACCGGCCGGCGGAGCGGCCGGCGGCGAAGATGGCGATGGCGGGGTCCGGCTGGAGCCTGGCGCGGCTGGCCGAGGCCCTGGGCTCGTCGGAGCAGGCGCTGCGCCTCATCCTGTCCATCCTCATGGGTAAGGCGGGGCGGGGGGCGACGGGGCTAGCGCCCCGGGCGGGGCTCCGCGCCCGCCGTGCGGACTGGCGACCCCGCAGCTCCGCCGCCGCCACCGTGCTGCGCCGCACGGGGGGCCGGGGCCGGGCATCCTCACAGGAGCCACACCTGTGCCAGCGCTGCCGCGACAGGCCACGTGTGCGCGCCGAGCCGGCGGGCGAGATCCCGCCGCCACCGGCACCGCCCGCCCCGCCCGGGCAGCTCGGGAAGTGCCCCGCAGCAGCTGCCCGGGGCGAGCCCCCCGCCGTCCCGATGGAGGCGGGGAGCCCGCTCGGTTTCCCCGCAGGAGGTCGGGGTGCGGTCCTGGCAGGCCGCCTGTGGAAGCGGGGCAAGGAGGAGCCCGGGGTGCCTACGAAAGACCCCGATTTGGGTCCTTGCCCCGGGCAGGAAAACTTTGTTTGCGATTGTCCCGTGAGTGCCCGGTGCTGCGTGTGCATCCAGTGCCCCGTGAGCGTGTGTCCGGAGGGGTGTCCGCTCGGGAACCTCCACAGCCCCTCAGATGTTGCCCCGTCCTAGTGCAGGGATGTCACTGCCCGGGGACATCACCCGTGTCTGCGGCAGTGGTGGCACCCTGAGGGATTGGCGTGTCATCACGGGCACTACGCGGTGGGGTGAGCAAAACCTTCCAGCTCAGTGCCAGGAGAGCTGGGGTGATGTCCTGCGCTCCACCTGCAGCGCGAACCATGTTGCAAAACACACGGTGCCTGCGCTTATGTAAACACGAGATACTTAAGTCCCATGCGAAGTGGTTAAGGCAGGGCTTGAGTTGTGGTGTGGGCTTGTGATTGAGGGGGAGGTTGTAGCTCCCAAAACATTAATTCAAGTGTATGTATACATGCTATCTGCGTAAATCTCTGCAGATGCTCAGAGAAACTTTGGGTTGTGAAAGCATTTGGTGGTGTAGTCACCTAGCAGAAAGGAAACACAAGATTTCCCCTGAACCTGAAAGTATATTTGAAGTGATGCAGCCACTACTGTGTCATCTGTAAAATAAAGTTGCTTTGGCTAACTAGAAGTATACTTTTTTAAAAGGAGATGCAAGCAAGAAAAACTGTGTCGCTTCATAACCATGGTCTGCACCAGGCTTATTTTTGCCTGATTTATTTTATGATGTGTGAGATCAAACTGAGCAAAACATTCCTCCCGTGAAGGGTAGATACAGGAGACTGAACTGACTATCATTTGAACTCAATGTAGAAGTTAGTTAAACCAAACTTCTGTAAAGAAAAAAAAGAGGTAATAGGAAACATAGAGGACATGCACACAAGTCAGCATTAATTAGTCTAGCAGCTCCCCACTGCTGATGAGGAAAAGTCCTGCTTTCCTTTCTCCCACGTCTGTCTCTGGTACTTTAATTGCAGTCTAATTGAATTTACTTGCTTGGCAGAAACCTAAACCAGAAAAAGCAGATAGTTCACTAGGAGGTTAGTCAACCGGATCAACCAAGGGACTAGTCTAACAAGTGCTGATGCAGAAAAGGTCCTAGAAAGTGTGTGTGGAAGCAGACACCTACAGCAGAGAGATGGCTCTGCAGAATGCACCTTGATCATATTCTCTAAATTCCTTTTTTGCTTCTAACTAGCAGTAAGCTGGAACACAACGGTTGAAGGGTGTTTCCTGCTCGGTGTCTTGCGGGTGAACAACACCACTTCTCTGAAATGGACAGCAGATAATTATTGTCCGAATGATGATAAGAGCTGACTGCTGCAGTCAGTAGATTAAGGAAGTGTGAGACTCTTGTGTGCTGTTACGAATGTTCCATGTGCAGTTTTGACAGTAAGACACTGAGACGCCACATTGTCCCTGCCCGAGGTAGGCCACCATCTGTTTTGCATATTCTCAATGGATCTTTAGAATTTGTATTCAAATTCTGGGGATCGGGGTCTATAAAACCACTCACATCTCTCCCCTGCATACCTCAAATGGGTATACCAAACCAGGAGGCTGGAGCTGCAGATTTTCCTGTACTTCCTCCCTAGCTCAGTATCTTTTAATTACATGCAGTGGAAGGTATAACTTCAGACAGAAGGCTTCAGGGCATGCAAAGCAGCCTTGCCTGTAGTTTGGCATTCTTGCAGGTCCTGTAGGTTGAACCACTCAGGCAGAGGGGACTGACTCTAGCTCTCCTGCTTAATGGATGGGTGGTAAAGCTTTGTACCATTACATTAAAAGGAAGGGCCAAACACTACTCCAGAGCAACATGAGAGAGGAGTTCCCTAGCCCAGCACAAAGAAATGTTCATTTAATTGCAGCTTAGTTTACAATCCTTTTAAGCTCATTGGTAATGCAGCTAGTGCGGATGACCACTTCATAGGATGGCATGGGGTATAAATGAAAGGCATTTCTAAAAGCTGGAAATGGCATTAGGACAAAGTATGGCTTTTCCTTCACTTCCTCCATTTCAGGTGTTTACATAGATTCAGGAAGAAAACTGTTTTTGTTGGCTGCTGCTAATACTGCTGAATTAGTTCAGAACAAGGCCATGAAGATGAAGCATGGTTCCAAGGATGGACTAAAAAGTTGTTGCTTATTTCTTCCTGTGTGATGCAGTTTCCTATCTACATTGTGCAGTTTTACTGTGACAACAGTTTCTAGGGTTTCACTTTCTGAAGATCACCACAAACTGTTAAAAATAGTCTTCTGAAAAAGAGGAAGAATCACAAAGGATTTTTTGACTTCTTACATTAATTTCTGGAGAAAGCTGAATTATTGTTGAAAAAATAGTCTGAATTTACTCTCTTGATTCAGAATAAGTGTTCACTTAGTAATGATCTGAAATAACCAAAAGAGGTCATTTAAAACTGTTGGCATTCTGACATGACTGAAAAAAAAATTAAATACAGGAGACAACAAGAGAATGAGAAGGGAGGAAGGAAGACCATCCAAGACCTAAAACTGGAGTAGTCCTAAAGAGCACCTCGTTGTTTCAGTGAACAAGTAACGGCACATTTCTGAGCAAATTATGGGGATTTTAGTCACAGCTTTGTATTTAAATCAGAGACTGGTTTATACATGCTGCAATTTTGAAGCAGAGAATACAACTAGAATATAGTCGCTTACCCAGACTGTACAAGCTTAAAAACTTACTGCAGACTTCCCCTATGTAAAAATTTGCATAGACAACCTCTGAAGAAATTAGTCTGCAATTTGGCAGCAGAATCAGCAGCAGGAATACCTGAAGCACAGTTCTGGACCCTGCCAGTATAAAAACTGTGGTGTGTCAGTACATAATATCTGGCAGTCATATGAGAATGTCTTTGAGAGATGAACTCTAGCTTGCATTGTTCAGTAGGTGCAGGGGCCAGTGCTCCCACTGGAGCCACTCCAGTGGTGTGAAAGACGTGACAGGGTTTCTGTGCTGCTGCTCCTGTCCTCACATGAGAGGGGACAGATTTCTTTCCTGCTGTCACTGCTCAAAGCATAAGCCAGAATACAGGAGGCCTTATGGCACTGTGTATTTAATACTTCATGTTGCTCTTGTTTCTTGCATGGCTGTGTGATCCCAAAGAAGTAAAGCTATTTATCTGGCCATCATATTACACAGTGCCTTGCAAGCTACCTGCATAATATGGAGGGGGGCCAACGTGCTGTTTACAGCCCTGAGCCAGAAAAGACCCTGCTGGTTTGTCCAGACCTGCCAGGAAAAGCATTGGGAAAGTGTTCCCTCATCCACAGACATAGCAGGGACCTGCAGAAAGTAACACATTCTTACTCAATAGGTGCCAGAAACCTATTGCTTCACTTGCAGCTTGTCTTATCTCCTCCTCTTCTACCTCTCATCAGTTTTTTTTACATGCTCTGCTTCATGCTCTCTGCATCCTGAAGATTTTTATGCTCAGTGAAATTCTTCCTGTGGTCACCCAAAGCTGCTGACTTATCCCAAATCAAGTTCCCAGCTGGTCAGCCAAGCAAGAACCATATTGCAGGGCCCGTGAACAACTGATTCTGATGGGTAAGAGATGAAGTTTTAAGAGGCAGCACTGTCCTGTCAGAGGGGCTAAAATCAGACCTGTCACCGAGCACTTGTGTGCTGCCTTATTTAAATTCCTGACTTCAAATACATCTTATTCCTTAAATAATTTAAAAATAGAGGGAGTTGCGTAATGCTACACAGTGCCTGTGTCTACATTAGCAAGAAAAATGGTACAGTACAAGCAGACATATAGAGCAGACTTGTCTGTGAGTTTTGAGCATTTACTTTGGATTTGCCTCAGTCAGGTCATATGCACTGAGCACCCATTGATTGGAGTGTGTTTTCAGTTCAGTTTCGTGTGAAGAGAGCCCTGTTCACACGCTTTGACACAGTTCTGTTATGCAAACTAAAGCACCATAAGTGGACTTTCAGAATAAACTCTTGAGCTGAATTAAAATACTCATGTTTATGCACCCAGTGTTAAACAAGGTGTGGCACTTTTGCAGTGCTAGAAACAGAAAGGAATAACTTTGAAGTCAAAATGTTAGGTAAGGCTGATACCTTTTTCCTGTTATCCCTTTCCTCTTAGTTTTAGCATTCTTATAAAAAATGGAAACAATTGACCTGCTGGATGTTAACAAAGGAGGAGTTAACTGTTCAGCAAAAGGGAGAGGAGGAAAAATAGATGTGCTGGCTTGAAGATGAAACAGAGCTAACACATATAAAAGGGGAAATAAAGGAAGCAGAGATGAAAAGAATGTTTCTGGTGTTCTTACTTGCAGCTTTATCTCTGAAAAAAGAAAGGCATTTTAATCACCCAGTCCAGAAGATGGCAAACTTGACGGCACTATTTTTGCTTGGGATTAGTAGAACTTTCCTCCTGCCTAATCCACGTTCTTGACGATTTAACTTCTTTTGCTCAATTAGATTCTTGTATTTGTGGACAACTTGGGCTTTGTGCAGTGGCCCAAATGGCTGTGGCCTTTCCTTCCATCACCGTGGTTCTCTTAACCAGAGATCATCCTCTTGTTCCTGTGAAGTAAAAAAAACAAACAAACAAACAAAAAACAACCCTCCCCCCAAAAACAACAACAACCAAAAAAACCCCAAAAAACCAATTGCTAATTCAATTCTGTAGAAAGTCTATAAAGTCTATCTAGAGGCAAAACCCAACTCTGTGTACAGACTGTTTTTCAGCTCTATGGTGCATAGAGAAGAATTACTTTGGATCAGGGCTTCCCTCTGCTTTCTCCAGGAGTATTACAGCCGCTTTCCCGCCTCGGTCCGCTCTGCTTAGGGAGCTGTGAAAGAGGAGTTTGGCAGAGCGGGAGCTGCTGGGCAGAGCCTCTTGGCAGCAAGGAGCAGGGACTCTTGTCCTGTTGCTCTGAATGGCAGAAGCAAAGCAGCACAGCGTCCTGCTGTTGGCATATCCAAAGGTGACATCCAGCTTGCCAGGAGGCAACCATAACTCCAAAATCTGCTGTGCTAATTCAGGCTGCTTCAGGGACATGGCAGTGGGGCAGGAGTACCGGTGTTATCAGTAGGAATTGCTCATTATGTGATAGTTTATGAGTGTTCAAAAGGGCACAGGCCACATCAGAATGACCATTGCTACTCGGCATCCAGGCCATTTGGGGGTTAAAGTTTGTACCTGCAGCATGCAGTTGGCCCAGTTGTAAAACTGAGAAAATTATCTCATGCAGCAGAACTGTAGGTAAATTGCAGTCCAGAGTACTAAAAAGTTACTCTGGATATCAGAAGAATTTAGGCTGATTTTGTGACTTTTGAACTGGAACAGCAGCCACATAGTGCAAGACCAGACTTTAAGTTTGTGGTTCCTAAAAACATAGATGCAGTGTGTGATAGTAGCTCTCTATTTGCAAGGGTTTGTAATTCTTTTTCCTTCAGAGCAGCATTACCCAAATCATGACATGATCTGCTGTGTGGAGCTAAAAAGGAGCATGGCTGACAAGTGAGACAGATCTCTGAAAGAGTAGGAACACCAATTACATTATAGTATTCAGTCATACTTTAATTATGTCTATAGAAATGACTAGAGGGAAAAAAACTGATAGAAATTGACTGCAAAATATTAGTGATTTTTGACAGAGTGCAAGACCCTTTAAAATGTAGGTTTAAAACCATGCATGTTGATGAACAGCAATAAATTGTGCTTTGCCTGTATTTCTGATCTGATTTTTCTCTCCTTTGCTCAGACGGGGTAAACATTTTTCCGCAGGAAACCTCAGCTTTTTAACTTTTGATCTAATCTGATAGTAGAACTTCATTTTTTAACCACCTTCCATTCCTCAAAGCCAGTTCTTCCTATGTTTATTAAACTTCACCAGGAAAATTGGCTCATGAACAAAGAATCCTCCTTTGTATGTTTCTGAGTAAAAGGCCAGTAGAAAATACTACTTTTTTTTTTTTAATCATGTGAATTGCTCTAATTCTTTCTTTGAGTTACTCCTGTATCCCCAGAGAGCCCATGTGATGAACTCTCTTTGCCAATTCCCTCTTTTCCCCTCAGCTGGTGTTCAGGGCAGCAGTGGGGGAGAATGGGACAGAAGTACGCTGCGTAAAAAGCATGGAAGAGCGGGAAGGGAGAGGGATGGCTTGGGTAAGGCATTTTGCAGGGGAGTTTGGAGCCGCTGTTGTGGAAGGGGAGAGCAGGCTGGATGTGCAGGAGGGTTGCCAGGCTCTGGGAGCGGAGAGCCGTGGTATGTGGGGCTGGCCAGAAAGCAGCCTGTGGCGTGGAAACTGGCGTGGGACACAAAAGGAGGAAGGAACAGCAACAAGGAGGCAGGGAAAACCGAAAGAGGGGTGGCAGGAGGCTGAGGAAATGGGGAGCAGCAGCTCCGTTTCAGGAGGCAGCAGGTACACATCTGGACTCAGTAGAGCACACTGCCATCTGGGATCTAGAAAGGAGCCCAAAAGTCCCAAACTCCAGGGCTCTCTTCCAAGGGATTTGCGGGAACGGAGAGGGCCTTAAAATGGCTCCAGCCTGTTAGCACTGACAGACTGCCAGGCATGTATTTTACATAACGTGACAGAGTCTCTCATTTCCTCTAACAGTAGTGACTAGACTTGGCCTTGCTTATTGGAAGCCTTCCATCCATCATACACTTCTCAGCACAATGTGCATTTCATCACCTTTTATTACTGCTCCACATAAAACACGACCACCTTCTGCTACTACTACTCCATTAGTGCAGGTAGCAGAGCTCTATCCACTGCTCCTGATTTCAGCTAGGATGATAAGTAGTGTGGATGCCAATATTGTGGTGTGTGATGAATTTCCCTTTGTTTGTGAGCAGGATAAGAGAACCCACACTCTTGCAAAGTAAAGCAATAAAGTTACAAAATGCCAGAATTAAAGTGGCTTCTGCTGTCCCAGCTCTGCACCTTGTGCACATGACTTTAGAAACACTAATTGCATGTACAGATGTGAGGCAGGCAATACTTCCCATGCCACTGTGTATTAAGACATATTTATTGTCTAGTATGTGGCAATGTTTATTGCATGCTTTGTGAACCTCACCTAGACAACAGAATTTAATTCAGTCATGGTGTTCTGTGTGACACTTCTCACTGTACTACCAGAGTGCTTAACAAATGTTTGCTTCTCACTTGAGCCACAGATGAATAATCTGGAGGCATTCCTAATTTACACTAGGAGTTACCTTGCAGAAAATGCCAGGAAAAAACCCATCCACTTTTCTTAGCTCCTCCATATGAAATGCTTCTGACTGATTTTTTTTTCCAAAAATACTCGTGCGTAGTACCAGTGGATTTTAGTTACAGCTTTGTGTACCCAGTACTTCACAAATCAGATGCAAATCCAAAGCTGCAGAGTTAGAAAAGCAAGAGTATCCTACTGGAGGTCACCTGAGGAGCTCTAAAATTAAAGATGAAAGAACTCACTGAGGTGGGAGTGGGACTGAATTTTTTAGAACACTGTAATAGTATTAACCACAAAGTTTCTCCCTTCTCCCCCCCCCACCCCCCTTTTTTTCTTTTAATCTAGCTTCTTGCCATGTTCATTGTATTTGTCACAGAATTTGTGACACATTGTATTTGTCACAGAAATTAATCAGAGGCTAAAGTCTGATTCATGTATTTCAGCATTATCCATCTCATATATTGAATGAGGCCAGAAACTGTAATCCTGTAATTTTTTGCAATTCAATGTCAGTTTTTCTATAATTATGTTCCTGTTAAAATATTTTCTTCTGTACAGAGTAATTCATCTGGAGTCTGTCTCCCAAGATGCAAATGCAGGATCAGGAATTAACACTATAGCCTGTGTTGATAATGTATCGTGTAAAGTACATGTTCCTAATGAAATGTTCAAGAAGGCTATAGTTTGGTTCATGACAAATACTTGTCTAAACTTATTTACAACTCTTCCTTTTTTTTTTTTTTTCTTGTCTTCCCAGGATATCCTTTTGCCTTGTTTCAGCGCTATTTCCTCTTCCAGAAGGAGACCTACCTCATTCATCTCTACAATGTGTTCACGGGACTCTCAATTGCTTACTTCAATTTTGGTAAGATGAGTTTGGGAAGAGAGAGCTGCCCGGCCCAGGGCATGCTGCAATATGGAAGGACCTATAAATGTAATTTCTATTTCTTATCTGTCTCTTTTTCCTGCCCACAGGGATGCAGTTTTTTCATTCCCTGATATGTGTCCTAATCCAGTTCCTCATACTGAGACTAATGGGTCGCACAATCACTGCCGTCATCACTACATTCCTCTTTCAGATGGTAAACTCTCTTTCCTACTCCCTGGGTTTGTAGAAGGGAGGCCTCTGTTCAGTTTTGCACTTCAGTAGCAACTGTGGGTGGAAAAGTGGAGGCAGATCAAAAACAGCTGGAGGAATTAGTTTGAATAACCCAAACAATGATTTCTTTCAGATTTACCTTATGGCTGGATATTATTTCACAGCCACAGAGCATTATGACATCAAGTGGACAATGCCACATTGTGTCTTGACACTTAAGTTGATTGGTGAGTGACACCTCTCTTCTACCTCTTGCACTCTGCAAGCTGTGCCCATCCCAGGGCTTCAAGTCACTATTTCTCACCTCTAGGTCTGGCCATCGATTACTACGATGGAGGAAAAGATCCGGTGAGTTAGACACCATTTCTCCATCATTCCATGCTGTCCCAGTGAGCTAGAGATGAGAAAATCAAGTTCAAAGTGATGTGAGTTAGCGAGCTCCATCGTTTGGTAAAAGCCATAGCTGAGAGGGGAGCCTCTGTGAGTGTCTGAGGGCACTGAGTTCTGCAGTGGAACGAAACAATTTGGAACAGAGACCGTAGTGATTAGAGATGGACAAAAGTTGTTTCAGTTATGTCAGAATATTACTCTGCCCCCTTCCAAATTCCCCACCATCTCCTTCCCCCAAATCACTGCTTTAGATTCCCAATCCCTGATGCTCTATGTCTTGTGGGTAGTGCACCTTTAACTTGCAGACCATCAGTACTGGATCTCAGTTCCCATCTTCCTTTCCTTTGATGAGTCTTACCATGTCCTTGTCAATGGTTGCCCTGTACCATTTGTTAGGGCCCTTTGATAAGAGCAGATGAAGCTGTGCGAGAAGTTGCACAGCACAGTGTGTGGGAAAGGACACTACGCTTGCTACAGTCTCTCAATCCTGCCTCAAGTACCTGCATTCCCCATCTCCTGTTTGAGGCCTGACCACGTCTGTAGCATCCATGGAATCACTGCTGACTGCAAGAAAACGAGGTCAAGCTGAAACTTCCTAAGCTGAAGCTTCAAGTACTTAAAGACAATTCTTGCATCAAGAAGTAGGAATTGTAGCACCACGATAAGGTCTTGGGAGAGTACATGAAATTGCAGTCAGGGACTGGAATAGGTCAGACACAGTGTTTCTGTTATGCCTACTCTGCTGCCAGTAGATCCCTTCCATGTTTGGAGCTGATTTGGGAATAGAGATCTGTGCAACTGGTCTCAACCACTGGATCTTGTTGCTGTTTATAGGGGGTGGGGATAGAGACGGCTGGGGAGAAGAATGGATGTGAAGTACAAAGTGTAAAGTTCTGTGTCCATGGAGAGCAAGAACTGAGACCAGTAAGGAGGCAGGCTGAGGACATAACATCCAGAGCTAATATGAATCACCTGGGATGATGTTAATGCCACTCCCTTTGGTGCAGGAGTTCCTGACCCCTGAGCAGCGGCGATTTGCTGTCCGGGGAGTTCCTACCTTGCTGGAGGTCTCAGGATTCTCCTATTTCTATGGTGCCTTCATGGTTGGGCCTCAGTTCTCCATGACAGACTATCAGAAACTGGCAAGGGGTGAGATGACTGACGTTCCAGGCCAGAGACCCAATAGGTAATACAAAGTTGCTTAGCTTCTCCCCTTCCTACGATCCTAACAATGCTCAATCCTCCACATTCCCTGCAGCAGATTGCCTTCTTACCTGGACACAGGAGTACTATGACCAAAAGTGATTTATGAGACAAGGCAATCTTTCAAAAGTTGGTTGTAACTCTGCTTAATGTCCCGGCATTGTTTCAGGGCATGAACATCAACAACCATTTGACATCTGTGGTACAGGCTCAGTTCCAACTGGTAATGTTTGCATCCCAGCTTCCAGATGGAGGCAGCTGCTGCAGTGGAATCTGGTGACTCCCTATTGCTGTCTCCCCTACCTCCTCCTCTCCACCTCTGTTTTCAGAACTATGAATTTGATGGTCTCTTTCCAAGGCATTTCTTTGACCTTAGTATTTTTCTTTATCAGTTTTGTGCCTGCTCTCAAGCGCCTGAGCCTGGGTCTCTTGTTTCTAGTAACCTACACCTTGTCCAGCCTGTACATCTCTGATGAATACCTCACCTCAGATGACTATATGGTATGTACTCACTTGGCCATGTGGCTTGTGGAAGAATTCCACTTCTCTGGTGGGCACTGGATCTACAAGAGTGGAATTATTTTTATTAGTTTTAGTTTTGCCTCAATTTAAAAATAAGTCAGCAACTAGTGAAAAGCCTTTCCACTGCTGATTTGGCTTTACTGCCTGTCCTGCGGATTCCATTTGATGCAGAACAGGAATGTGTTAAGCAGAACTGAAACAAATGAAAACTTACACAAATTGATCTTAGATGCTACTGTTGGTTTTGGAAACCTAATGTATGTATTTTATGACCTTTTAATGGCCTTCCATTTAACTATTATGTGCAAAGAACTTCACTAGAGTAACTTGTAAGGCTCACCAGAATCGTTGAGGTTCTTGAAAAACCCCTAACAAATAATTCCCACCTGCAGATTATCAAGCAAGCATTTCTGTGTAAATTCCACAGTGATTGTGCTAATCCCAGAGTCTTCCCAAATTCTACCTATTTCAGTACAGCCAAATATTACCAGAGGAAGGAGAATGATGTGTAAGTTTGCATAAGCCTGGCAGCCCAGTCCATATAGCAGCCATACATCAGATTAAAACAAAAGACAGTGATGAGATCCCATTTACCTTGTGTCATTATGGCCACTCAACTCCAGGTTTTATTTTTATCCTGTTTCACTCTTATCTCTGCAGGAGAAGCCTTTCTGGTTCCGTTGTGGTTACATATTGATCTGGGGCAAAATTATACTCTACAAATACGTAACTTGCTGGCTTGTTACGGTGAGTCTAGATGTTCCAGAATCAAAAGACAAATGAATAAAGGTCCAAGCCTCTTGGACTTAGCACTAAATGGAAGAAATCCAAATATCTGGAGATCAGTGCAGGTCAGTTCAACTTGCTCTAAGTTAGCAAAGGCTACCTAACTAAAAGGCAGTTTTTAATCCATTTGTTCCACCTCTAGTGATGCTCTCAACACAGTGAGAGTCAGCACTTCCTCACTGCTGCTTCTCCAGCAAAAGGGGCAATATTTTTGTCTTATCTTTCTTGTGCATTTTTTGATAGGAAGGTGTCTGCATCCTTGTTGGTCTGGGGTACAATGGGAAAGATCAGAATGGAAAGCCTTTGTGGAATGCCTGTGCCAACATGAAGGTCTGGCTGTATGAGACAACACCTTTGTTCACAGGGACCATTGCCTCTTTCAACATCAACACCAATGCTTGGGTAGCCCGGTGAGCAGGAAAAAATTCCATTTTTATAATGTGCCAGTTCTGTTCTGTCAGCAGAACCAAGACCCTAGGCTGAGTAGGAGCATTAGAGGAAGAATTTGCCAGTTTTCAGTTTGTGCACTTTCGTCCATGTTTTGCTCCTGTGCCATTAGAAACAGGTTATTGGGTTACTGGGTTAGAGAGATCTTTTAATTCACCTGGAAGGGCAGTTCAGTAATGAAGGCAAGCAGTTGATGGCAGCAGAGACAAGAATGGGACTACAGCGAGCCCTTGGGGCTGCCTGCCTGCTCAGCCAGCCCCAGAGCTGCTCTGACAGCTGCTTCCTGCATCACAGCTCTTGGTGCTCCCCACACCAAGCTCAGCTGGGTTTTGGTTCAGCACTTACTGAGACACACAGCTCAATTCTATATAATGAACCCCTTCTCCCCCTAATAGCTGGGATTTCTTTAAGTCCGTTCTGATGCACATTTTGCCCTGGTCTTGCCGTTCCTGTCACCACAGTGTGTGCAAAGGCATTGGGTCCCCTGGGCTCTGCATCCCTGACACAGCCAGGGGAGGGCAGACAATAACCTGGAGGCATTTTCTTTCTTTTCTGCTCCAGCTACATTTTCAAGCGCCTGAGGTTCCTGGGCAACAAACTGCTGTCCCAGGCACTGGCCCTGTTCTTCCTGGCCATTTGGCACGGGCTGCACTCTGGCTACCTGGTGTGCTTTCAGATGGAGCTGCTTATAGTCATCGTTGAAAGACAGGTGCGCTTTGTCTGACTTACCAGAACGGGGGGGGCCTGTGTTAGCCTTTTCCCCTGACTCTGGAAACTGCCACGCTGAAGGCTTTATTTGGATTAAATATGAAAAAGAGCTGCTCACTTTGGAATTGGTTTTCAAGCATGGCAGGGTTTTGTTCTTAAGAGTGCAGTAGGTTGCTGCCTTCTGCGTGGGCAAACCATAAATATATTGCAGAAGCTGACAGGGAGAAAAGTGGAAAACTTGGCATACAAGCAGAGGGCGGCTGAAGTGCTTGGCAGCTGGAAAGACTGGAGGACAAGCACATGAACTGAATGTCTCTGTTAATCTCCTGGTACTGACAGAACAGTATTCCTTATTAAAATGTATTTTCTTCTTCAAAACTTCAACCAGGACAGGGTTTTTAGCCACCTTTTTAGACCAGCTGCTTACTAAAACACATTTTACACAGCTGGATAGAGAACTCTGGCCCCAGAGCCTGCATATACAGCCACAGGATATCCAATTGCTGAGAATTCTGAGTGTTTTTCTTTAAATTAGGTCATGAACCTTGTTCGGGACAGTCCTCCCCTAAGCACTTTGGCCTCCATCACCATCTTGCGGCCCATCTTCTACGTGCTCCAGCAGACTATTCACTGGATGTTCATGGGTTACTCCCTGGTGCCATTTTGCCTTTTCACTTGGGACAAATGGATGAAGGTATTTAGTAGCCACAAACAGACAACCGCACGTGGTCAACCGTTTTCCCTCCATCCCCTCTCCTGTGTTCTTGGTTGCTGATCCCCAACCCTGCCTTTCTCTTTACAGGTGTACAGGTCTATTTATTTCTTCGGCCACGTGTTGTTCTTCACCTTACTGCTGGTGTTGCCTTACATTCGCAGATCAATTGTGCCACGGAAAGAAAAGCTAAAAAGAGCAGAATAACAGCCAAAAGGTAAGGCTGTACAAGGCAGAGACCAGGAGGTGAAGTGGGGCAGCAATGGTGCAGCCCAAGATGGAAGGCAAACATCAAATCAACTGAAGCAAATATAGCACTCCTGTTTTTCAGATTGTACCACCTGTGCATTCGTAGGAGTTGATTTAACACTCCGGAAGCAAAGCATCACCTGCCAAGTTTGCTGTGTTGAAGTATGACTTTTTTTCAACGCAAGGAGGGGGAAGGAGAAAGCACAGGGTCAGAGACCTGAAAGGAGGGGATCCGAGCGAGCCTCCTTGAGACCCTCCACCTTCTGTCTGTTGCCTTATCTCTGCTGCCCTGTGGCCGGCACTCGTCTCTCCGCTGATACCAGATGATTGTACCACACACACGGCAGGTGCTGCATTGGACTGGAGCCACCTTCTGACTTTTCTACGTTTGTCATCTAAGATAAAAAATGCTCCTGGTCTTTTTCACATCGGCTTCAGCTCCTTTCCTCTTTGGTGCCTCGGTGTGGGAGTGTGAACTGTCACATGCCACCAAGCAAGGCGATTCTACAGGACCGAGCGGCACCAGGGTGAGCAGGGCACAATTAAGAATTCCAGTTCTGTGACAAATTTGGGCCAAGTCCCTGCTATAAAGGGATCCAGCCTGCCCACACATGAAACATGAGAAAGTAAAATTCACAAGCACTTTTTAATCAAAAAAGGTACCTTTAATAGGAGGGAAAAGGGTCAGTGGGGCAATCCATTTAAAGTCTCTTTGCTTCAGAAGCTACAAGGACGAAGTTGAAGTCTTTTCCGGGAACCCAAAGTTGCACCAGGTCCACACCGAAGTTAAAGAGCCTTTCCAGAATGTGGAGTCACTGTATACAAGTCCATCATGACAGCAGTAGCAGCAGCAGCTCATACTACTCCCCACACTTCCTCAAAGGCAGTAGTAATTTTAGCACATGTCAGGGCAGCAGAGAGGGGATAGTTGCTGATGGAGACCATCTTTTCTGTATAGTCAACATTGACCTGGGAGAAGAGGGAGGGGAAAAAATAGAAAAAAAAATAGTCGAGCTGCAAAAAGTTTTCACTGAGCCCCATCTCCATTAGTACAAGAAAGGCAAGGAGCCAGTGGAGAGGGTCCAGCAGAAGCCAGAAAGATGAGCAGGACTCTGGACCATCTCTCTTAGGAAAGACTGCAGGGCCTGTTTAGTTTAGAGAAGACTGAGAGGGCATCTCATTAATGCACATAAATAACTCAAGGGTGAGTGCCAGGAGGGTGGTGCCAGACTCTTCCCTGGTGCCCAGAAACAGGGTGAGGAGCAGTAGCTGTAAACTAAAGCACAAGAAGCTCCACCTCAACAGGAGGAAGAACTTCCTTACACTGAGGGTGGCAGAGCACTGGAAAAGGCTGCCCAGAGAGGTCATGGAGTCTCCCTCTCTGGAGACATTCAAAACCCACCTGGATGTGTTCCTATGTCACCTGCTCCAGGTTGAACTTGGCAGGGGGTTGGACTGGATGATCTCCAGAGAGCCCTTCCAACCCTAACAAGTGGAGAGGCACAGTACTTCTCCAGCAGGGAAACTGCTAGCCCTCACTAATGCCCTCTCTTGGGAGGGAGAACAGTCAGTTCTCCTGTTTTGGCCAGTTTTGGGGCTTTTTTTGACAAGCCTACGGGGAAAAACGAGGGGCTGGGCAGGGGGGAAACCAAGCCAAAAAAAGGGCAGATAAAACCTCCTTACTCAGAACAAGACTGAAATCCCTACAACTCCAGATAAGGGATACACACACTCACCGAGCCATGGGCAAAAGCTCCCACCACAATGACAACTGGCTCTGCTGCAGGAACCAGCTCACGCAGATCCAACACCTGTGATGCTGCAAAGGAGGTACCAATCTTCATACAGCCCACGGGCAGATGGTCGCTGACTGGGTTTTTAATCACCTACAGAAAGCATAAAGTTAATAGGGGTGTAGAGGTAACAGACCCTGACACAGAGCTAGGTCCATTGTTTGCTAAAAACAACAAACAAAAAATTCATCAGCTGGTTGCAGGCTGCATCAGGAGCTCACGACTGGAGCATCTGGAGCAGTCCATCCTCATTGTCCATGTACAAAATACAGTGGTAGTCATTCCACAACCAACATTACATACACAGTTCTACATTACAGATTGGCCTCACCCAAAAATCAAATCTCCTTGAGGTACATAACCTGCTTTCCTGTCCCCCTGCATTACCCACCAAGTACACCCAGGTCCTTGAGCAAAAACGTTCCCACAGGTGTGTTGGCCTTTGCTTGAAGCCCCAGTGGTGGCAGAGATGCCCAGGATACAGGTGGTGGAGAGGTAAAAGAGGCTGTGGGGAGCAGCAGACCAAGTAGTAGAGCTCCCCATGATCGGCAGTGCAATTCCTCAATAATCCAAATTCGAAAAAGTCCATGAGACCTTCTCCAAGTGACAGGAGGCAGTGTGGAATAGTCACGAGAAGCTGAGGCACAGCACTGCTCCCAGAAAGAGCATCCCAAACACCGCCTTCTCCCGGAAAGGAGACACGAAGTACCATGTTGGGCCACACATGGTCAGGACGCCCAGGCAGAGGGACAGAACAAACTCCCGCAGGTGTGTCCGGATGTTGCCAGACTCAATGTGTATCTGAAGATGCTTTTGAAATAGGCATGGAAAGAGGGCATGGGGGGCCTGTAGTCCCCTTTAGGTACCTTTCTTTTGTCTTGGCTAGCAAGCAGGTTTCTGCTGGAATTTAAAACCACTTTCCTTCTTTGGGGAATCTGGATTTTCCAGAAGAAAGTTACAAAGCACATGTAAGTCTTGATCAGTTCTTGATGATTAGTTCTTCTTCGCATCTGGGAATCTTGCTTCTGTCTGAGGAGCAGCACAGTGAGGTCCTGCTTCAGCCCCTTGTTCTGGCACGTTACTTGAGCCAGGTTCATGACAGCCCTGTGTGGAAAAGGCTGGAAAGGCTGCTCCTTATCGCTCCCTGCCTGCTGACCCGTGTCCTCAGGTGGATGGGCTGGCTGGGGCCAAGTGTTCTCTGCCAAGATGACACCACCACCACCTTCCTCAGGCTGCTGCTTTTCTGGCATTTCCATCAACAAGGGTAGTTCTTCATCTGAGGAATCCAATACCACGACAAGCCCTTTGTCCCTGCAGTTTATCCAGTTTTTCTCTCTGTGACTGCAGAAGCCATTCAAAGTAATCACATCTTCATTTCCACCTCTCTCTGTCATTTTAAAAGCTGTACCCGAAAAGCATCAATGCCCAGGCATGGCAGTGAGGCTCCTGTGAGGAAAGACCCCTCAGCTCCAAGGACAGCTGTGTTTGGGGTTTCTTTCCTGTAGCAGCAGCTCCTACAGCACATGCCAGCCAAGTGGGATGTGCAATAGACCCCCCCCCAGCAATGATGTGATAGGACAGAATAGCAACCATGCCCAAAACCAGGACCCCCAAACACAAAAAAAACATCTCTCCCCCCATCCACCACTGCCCAAAAATCCCTCTTACATCATGGTTAGAATGTTGCAACATTAGCTGTGAGCAGTTACAAAGTATTTACCTTCAGCAGTTTCTGAGGCCCATCAGCTGCTCTAACGCTGAGCTTATGCAGCAGCTGGACTGACAAAGAGAAAACAAGAAAATCACCTAAGCTGTCTGTTATTTTGCTGGAGGAATCCTGTGCTTTGCCCGAGTTGAGGTACACAAAAAGTCTACCTTTAGAGTTCCTACCACTCTCTGAAACAAGTCATCTTGCACAACCTCCTGCACACACTCTCCACTGTGCTAAGGAACACACAACTGGGGCATGCATCTTGGAACATCACAGAAGGATGCTTTCACTCCTTTGCTCTTTTCCTGCTTTTATGTTTCAAGGTTAGTGCAGTTTTTGACTTTTCCCACAGTTCCTCCACTCCAAACCACCTGCCTGTATTTTTCTGTAGCTGGTGTAAAGCTTGAATCACTTACCCATAAGACCACAGAATCGATCAAAAGTTCTTGGGATTCTGGTTTGGGGATTGACTTCAATTAGAACATTCTTCTTGGTGTGGATATAAACCTGCAGGAGACCAGCCCGATTCAGGGGGCTATCCATGAGCATCAGGAGACTCTGAAATTGAAAAGCACACAGTAGTAGAAATAGGAAGGCACAAGAGAGAGAATTCAGGAGAAAATTAAGGGTTAGCCCCACAAATGCAGAAGGACCCAATATTGAGGCTGAAAGCTCATCGGACTACGGGAGTTCTACTGTAATGCTGAGAAATCAAGCCCAGCACAAATAGCGACTAAACGTAAAAGGCACTAGTATAGCGAGGGAGGCCAAACTCCAGCCCCCGAGCTCCAGGGGTGCAACCAGACCCAAGGGATGATCTACCCGAGCCGCCTGCCGGGCTCCCCCGAGCGGCCCGGGCCGCCACAGGCGCCGCCGGGCCCAGCGGGTACCTGGTGAGTGATGTCGGGCCGCACCTCCCCGGGGTCCCGGCCATTCCGGAGCAGCAGCGCCTTGTGCTTGTCGCAGTTGAGCAGCTCGAACGTCTTCCCCACCTACGGCCAAGGCACGGAGAGATGAGGGGGAAGCGAGGGCATCCACGGCACGGCCAGACCCACCCCGACCTGCCCCCCACACTGTCCGCACCTTCACTGTCTCCAGACTCGCCCCCTCCAACACGACCACAAGCCGCCGCTGCCCGCGGGGCCGCTTAGCTTCCAGCGAGCCCCCTTCATCTTCCTCCTCCTGCGCGTCCCCACGTGGCCGCCTGGGCGCCGCCATTTTGTCACGCGGCCCTGCCGGCCCCGCCCCGGTCCCGCCCTGCTCGGCGCGGCCGCCCAAGATGGCGCCGGGGCGCGCCCTCTATCTGGCTCCGGCCGGACCCGCTTCCGGAGCGCCGTGGCCGCCGCGCCGGAAGGCGAGTGCTGGGGGCGGGAAGGGGCAGCGCGGGCGCTCCCGGCGCCGCGGTTTCCCGCCGGAGCGCCGCGACCGTCGCTCCTTCCGGTGTCCTTCCCGGCGGGGGCGGCGGCGGGGCGGCCATGGCGCAGAACCTGAAGGACCTGGCGGGGCGGCTGCCGACCGGGCCCCGCGGCGTCGGCACCGCGCTCAAGCTGCTGCTGGGCGCCGGCGCCCTGGCATATGGTGTGCGAGAGTCCGTCTTCATTGGTGAGTAGAGTCCCCCCTAGCCCCTCGGAGCCTTCGCACCCGCCGCCCGCGCTGACCGAGCTCCCGCTCTCTCCCCGCAGTGGAGGGCGGCCAGCGCGCCATCTTCTTCAACCGCATCGGCGGCGTGCAGCAGGACACCATCCTGGCCGAGGGGCTGCACTTCAGGTAGGGCCCGGCCCCCGGCTCCCGCTCGGCCCCCCGGCCCGGCAGGGGCCCGCGTCCCTAACGCGCCTCCGCCCCCCACAGGATCCCCTGGTTCCAGTATCCCATCATCTACGACATCCGAGCGCGGCCACGGAAAATCTCCTCCCCCACCGGTTCTAAAGGTGAGAGAGGGGGACCACGAGGTGGGAGGGACCGGACGGGAATTCGGCTGTAGTGCTGGCACTCCACACACAGTTATGGAATGTTAAGAGGTCGGAATGGACCTTAAAGATCGTTTACTACCAACTCGGTGCTATGGACACTGACAGCTTTCACTAGACCAGGTTGATCAAAGCCCCATCCAACCTGGTCTCGAACACTTCCAGGGCTGGGACATTCACAGCTTCCGTGGGCAACCTGTTCCAGTGCCTCACCACCCTCCCTGTAAAGAATTTCTTCCTAATTTCCAACTAAAATTTCCCCTTTTCCAGTTTGCACCCCCTGCTCCTTGTCCCATCACTACAGTTTCTGAGAATCACTACAGTCCCTCTCCAGCTTCCCTACAGCCCCCTGACTCCCCTTCCTTCCTGGCAGACCTGCAGATGGTGAACATCTCCCTGCGTGTGCTGACACGGCCCAACGCAGCCGAGCTGCCCAGCATGTACCAGCGCCTGGGGCTGGACTATGAGGAGCGTGTCCTGCCCTCCATCGTCAATGAGGTGCTCAAGAGCGTCGTGGCCAAGTTCAACGCCTCGCAGCTCATCACACAGAGAGCCCAGGTGAGCCCTGGTGGGGCAGGTTTGGCACAGGTTGCAAAGGAACTGCAGAGCTATGGGTGTGGAGAATGTTGTGACAGATAAAGGAAGGATAACTGTATTCAGATGGTGGATTGTGCATCAATGTGGAAAGTGTGTCCCACGTGCAGTTTGATTCCAATACAGCTGGCAAATTGACAAATAGTGTGTTGTCAGCTTCTGAGGAGAAAACTGGGTCCGTTGGTACACAGAGCACAAAACTGTACTAAAATGTAACAGTGGGGAAGGGACAGCTGATTTACATCATGGTCCACAGGTGACAGTAGAACTGGCTTTAAAAATATGGATCTCAGAACAACTGTCTGAGCAAAATAAGCAGTTTTGAAAGATCTGAAAAACAATGGGAATGATTAGTTAACAAAGCACTAACCTGTCAGTGATAGATGCTACAGAAGGGCAGCAAATACTTCTATTTATAGTTACAGAAAGGGTCAGGTTGGAAGGGACAACGGTGGGTCATCTGGTCCAACCTCCCTGCTCACACAGGGTTATCTCAAAGCACATGGCACAGGATTGTGTCCAGATGGTTCTGGAATATCTCATGAGGGAGATTCCACAACCTCTCTGGGCAACCTGTTCCAGGGCTCAGTCACCTGCGCAGTGAAGAAGTTCTTTCCTGTGTTTAGGTGAAACATTCTGTATTCCAGTTTCTGTCCATTGCCTCTAGTCCTGTTGTTTGGCATCACTAAGAGCCTGTCTCAGTTGTCTTGGCACCCTCCCTGCAGACACTGGTTAGAAAAAGCTTTGAGTGTCATCTGGGGAGTGGTGCAAAATGGTAAAAATATTTAGCTTTAAAACATCTGTTTCTGAAAGTCTGTGTTCTAATAATTTGATTGCCAAGGATTGTGAGAGTCCTCATCACCTTGGCAGCTGAGGCAGAGAGGAGGTGCTGGTCTTGTTTTAACAGGTTTTATAGGAGGTCCTGCCAGGACCAGGAGGGTACTGAAGAGGAGAAGTTGTTAGATGAAATTCAAAGCATCTCTTAACTAGCTTCTGATCTATGACACAAGAAGAGAGGAGCTGAGTGTCCAGGTTTTGTTATGAGAACTGATCCGTAGCCCCCTCTCTGAGGCTTCAGGGTTTTATGCTCATCCACATGGAGCGCGCTGGAGGGGTTTGTTAGTCTTCATGTAGAAAGAGAATGTGTGGAGAGGATGCGACAGCAAAGAGTATCTGTGAGGGTTTCAGCTTTATTGGAAGCGAAGGCTGTTAAGCATCTGTGATCTCAAATAATCATTCTTTGATGTTTGAAATCTTTGAACAAACTGAATTGCATTTGCCTTCTTATCATGTGCTCGTTATTTTAGAGTGATGTGCATTGTGCATGAAAGGATTGATAATCAGAAGAAAATTAAGTGACTTTATGTAGTTGTGCACTCGCAATTCGCACAGGAAAGGTTTCTGTCATCATTTAGAGTTCTGCTCAGAAACAGCTGCAGTAAAAGCAAAAGCAAATGCTGGACTAGCCAAGCATGTGATACTGTAGCAATAGTTTCTGTTTAAGTCAATATTTGGTGCAGAACTTGTCAGCCTGTTTGAAATAGGTGCTGGCAAGTTAAATGTAGAATAAATCAAAGTACCTGGCAGCAGCAGCCATCTGAAGTGGCTAAAAAAGGTGAAGTACCCCCACTAGACAAGTGCCTGCTGTAATTAAGTGATGTGATACAGGTTAAAAAAAATTATATGGTCTTTTTTTCTTCCTGTGTTGGAATGCAATTATAATGAGACAGCCTGCAAACAGTGGCAGATCTAAGGTGAAGGAGATGCTTACTGCCAAAACTGTGGGAACTGTGGAATTAGATATGGTAGGATGTGAAAGCAAAAGATGCTTTCAAGGTTTTTTACTTTCACAGTGTTACATGCATAGAACAGTTAAGTAGTAACTACTAACGAGCTATAATAGAGTTTTGAAAATGCCATATGTGGCTGTGGGTATGTTACTCAGAGATGGTGTTGGTGTTCATGGTTTGGAGTTTGGGTTAGGGAATGTTTCTCCTGACACTGTGAAGAGCAGTTGTGCTTCACTTTTGGAGTGCACAGGAAGTGAGGAACACCCCGTGCTTGGTACTACTCTTGTTGCTGTGTTTGTGTTTCAGGTGTCTCTGCTCATTAGGCGAGAGCTGACAGAGAGAGCCAAGGATTTCAGCCTCATCCTGGATGATGTGGCTATCACAGAGCTTAGTTTCAGTCGTGAATACACAGCAGCTGTGGAGGCTAAGCAAGTGGGTGAGTTCCATTGGTGCCTGAAAAGTATCAAAAGGGTGGATTGCCTTTGCCTTTTCACTGAATTGTTAATCAAGGAAGTGGAATTTGGGTTAGTGTGTCAGTGCTGTGTCACTGTATTAGTACAGGTACATGGTTACAAATCTCAGCCTCCTTAGTAACAGAGCTGAACAAGTTTATTTTACAAGTGTTACCAGAAAACCATAACTAATGGGATAGACCATTGGAGGGACTGAGTTCCCAAGACCAAGGTTCCTCTTCAGACTGGGACTTTGTCACTCACTGTGCAGGGTGATGTGTGGAGGGTCTGGGTGCTGTGGGTTTTGCTTAAGAAAAGGTAAAGTGCTCTCGGATACGTTTTGTACTTGGATGTGTTCCCAGAATGTTACCAGTTCTTCGGGAAGTAGAGCCCCCAGGCCTTGGCTCTCAGGTTCTGATGGAAGACACAATGTTGTTCCAATGCCTGTGTCCCTTCTCCTTGCAGCCCAGCAGGAGGCACAGCGCGCCCAGTTCTTGGTGGAGAAGGCCAAGCAGGAGCAGAAGCAGAAGATAGTTCAGGCTGAGGGGGAAGCGACAGCTGCCAAGATGATATCCTGCTTCAGGAGATTTTGTGGGATGTGGCTTGTGAGCTTGGCAGTCCTGAGAATCTGTCACATTGGGCTCATGCTCAGGAGACTGTGATCGGATGATAGCTTCAAGTAGGTCACTGTTCTTTATTCCCCCCTTCTCCAGTTGGCTGGAGTGAGGTTCATCTGAGGTTACAGGTCAGAGCAGAGAAGGCTGTGGGCCTGTGCTCCCTGTTGTAAAATTGAACTTTTTTGGCTGCGTGTGACCAAAATCCATAATATTCTTCATTTGGGCAGTTAAAAGTATGCTTGGCCAAAGGCCCATGTTATTGGGAGAGAAACTGCTTTTTACCCACTAAGATGTTTTTTAATACGGCTTAGGAAGAATTTCTTGCGGGTAAGCGGCTTCTGCTTGCAGGATTTTCCTTAACTTTTGTTCCCTTGTACCTCGGGGAAGCTCTCAGCAGGAATCCAGGCTACATCAAGCTACGTAAGATTCGAGCTGCTCAAAACATCTCAAAAACGGTGAGCATTGGGGCACAGCATTCCCTTTGTCCTTTTACAGTCCTTGTGCTGGTCCCCCCAGCCCAGTAGCCACATGATGAATTTAAGGCGAATGTGATCTGCCCTGTCCTGATCTTTGTTCCTGCCTTGCCCTTCTTTGCTCAAATAGAGCTTAAGACTTAGCAAGGATCTGCAGTTAGATGTGAGGCTCAGAGTTCATGCCCTTCATATGACAAGGCCAGATCCACATCATATTCCATCACCCACCCTCAGCTGCAGCCACCAAAAGGTCCTGGTTCCCTGCAGGCTGAGAAAGGGTGACAGCTAAATGTGGGATCAAAGGTCTTTGTGACAGAGACACAGAATGAGCGCTTCTTTTAGAAAGTCTGATGGCTCTGGGATGGGAAGTGAGGAAGTTGCAGAGTTGTTTTGGGGAATTGTGTTGATTTAACAGATCTTAGTGAGACAACAAGAGCGCTGTATCTGGAGGGAGAGATAGGTAGCACTGTTCCTTCATGTGTATTTTTAGTCCTTGATGCCATGTCTGTAACGGATTTCTTTTTTCAGATTGCTGCCTCACAAAACCGTGTGTATCTCACAGCAGATAATTTGGTACTGAACCTGCAGGATGAGGGCTTCACCAGGTAAAGGCACTGGGTGCCTGGGTTTGTGTGCACCCTACCTAGTGAGCTGCTCCCCTTTCTGGAGCCCTCTCAGGATCTTTTTCTGAGAGGAACCTGATGCCAGAGGATACAGCCAAGTAGGGAGCAGCCTCTCTTACTGCGGAAATGGGGATTTTTAGTAAATCTAATCAATTGACTCTTGTTTCTTTTTCTTCCCCACCCTCCACCCCTTATTGCATCTGCTGACACAGAGGAAGGTAAGGCACTGTGTATTTTGATCGTTTTGTTATTACTGGAACAAGGGTGTTACTGTTTCTTGGTGCCTGGGCCTTTTTGACCCCAGCAAGTTTATTCCAATCTCTACCTCAGTTCCCATTTGTGATATGAAACTTGAAGCTTTCCTTGCAGGGACCACACAAACATTCATGGAGTATGCAGTAATTGGAGGTCCATGTGTGTCCCATAAGGAGCCTTGCATGGGAAAGGCAGGAGTAACTATGAAGCTTTCTCTGATCTATCACATATACAGGGCATCCTGCAGTTACAGCAAACAGGGCTGTAAGGAGGCAGGCAGATGATCATGGGAATTTGTGTTGGTTTGGGTTAATGATCTCTAGGGAAGATGCTCTTGTTATTCTCCGAAAGCTTTCCAGTTCATGCCAGAAAACCCCATTTCCTACTTCCAGAGCTGTCAGGAGTTTAGTGGTTTTGCCTAATCTGTCCAGTGTTTACTGGAAAAGGCAGTGCCAACTGAGCTAACAGGATGCAGCTAAAAGCTTAGATTTCTCAGAATTGAGAAGGGAAACCAGAGCTGGTTTTTCTGTGGGATCTTTGGTTATAACATCCTTCTTCCTCACATCTGACCAAATTCTGTCATATTTGTTCCAGAAGATTTAAGGGGCTTTGGAAAAAAAACCTGCCTAATAAGAAGGACTTGGAAGTCCAGATCCTTTGGGTGTGACACCCCATACCTCAGAATCCATATTGAGGGGTTGGTACAGCTTTGCTTGTGCTTTCTGGACTGATGACTCCTTTCTGTCTCCCTTTCAGTGACAGTCTCCTACTCAAAGGGAAGAAATGAAAGAAGCTGAAGATTCCTAGAACCAGCGTCGCTGACCAGCAGAAGATAAGAATGAGGATCTTTGAACTCCCTCCACTAGTATTGTTTGCCCTCACTATGAAGTTTTTGATCCAGTAGCCAGATTTGGTCCCCATGTCCCTGCTCCGTCTGTGGTGATTCAGTTACAGGAATGGGCTCTGCCTCTAGACAGCCGTAATTCCTTCCTCAGCCCACCAGTTAAGTTTGGAGAAGGGGCAAAGGGGCTTACTGGTATTAACCCATGTGGATATAGTAATTTGCCTCTAATCTTCATTAATATTTAGATTTCTGTAGGATATCGAAATTCTTTTTTGGCCAAGTGAGGGAGTTCTGCTGCCATCAGCACCAGGCGCTTTTTTTTGTAGTAAATTTTGTTTCTCTTTCACTCTTGATCCCAAGAGAACCTGGGACTGAATTCAGGACAATGCCATTCTTTGGGTGCCTGTCACTGCTGGAATATCTTACTTGTGTCACTGTCTGCTCAGTGATGCTTTCAAACATTTGTAAAAATTAAAAAAAAAAAACAGCCAAATTTATATTGTGTCTAAGTGTGCTTAGTGCATGAAAAAAAAGTTTATTTTGTATAGTTGGAGGTGGAATGGAAATTTTATTTAGTTGAAAACAGAATGAGGATGATGAAGGGAAAGGAACAAAAGAAAGAAATACACTCGTGGTCACTGGCAGATGAAAATGTAGGGAGAGGAGGAAGAGGAGGAGGTTTGGATGCTCATGCAGCTGTGTGGGTCACCAGGGCTGGCTCCTTAGCTGCCTATAAGGGTTAGAGGTGAGGGTAAGTTTACCTGCATTTCCAGGTCACAGAAGCATCTCAATACTGTGTCCTGACCTCTGTTGTTACACCTTGGGTATTTTACCCTCTCTGCTTTCCTGGCCAAAGAGAGGAAGAGAAATCTTCCTCCACTCACTAAACTTTCTCCTTTGCATGGATTTCAACAGCAAGGTCTTGTGTGTTTTGGGGGTAGCTCCTTCCCTGTTTCTCTGGGCTGCCCTATACTAAGATTTAGGACTTGGAGGTATCACAAGGGTCAGAGAATCATAGAATATCCTGAGCTGGAAGGGACTCACAAGGATCGTCAAGTCCAGGGCAACCTAAAAGTTAAACCATAGGTGAGAGCACTGTCCAAACACGTCCTGGACACGTTATAATCTTTTTATTTCCTTCTTGTATTGTGGAGGATGAAACTGTGCACAGTAGTGGCAGTGAGGCTGGACCTGAGTGCAGTGGGACCCCCACTTACCTGGCCAGTTAGCTATTCTGTGCCTAGTGCACCCCAGCATAACGTATCTGGCATGGCTTGCCATCAGTCAAAATGCCCAGAGCCTTTTCTGCAGGGCTGCACTCCAGTCTCATCCTTCAATCTGTATTTACATCCAGGATTACAACATTCCGGGTGCAGAATCCGGCATTTGTTCTTGTTAAATTTCATATGAATGAAATTGTGTACATGTCTGGCTGTATGCTGAGCACTGTCCAGAGAGATATGGTGAGAGTATCAAAAGCTTTGCCAAAATCCAAAAAAACACACATCTGCCTTCTCTTTGACTACAGGGTGGGTAACCTTGTTGTAAAAGGTTATTGAGTTGGTAAGGCACGACTTTCTTGTCAAGAGCTCGTGCACACTTTGATCAACAACTGCATTGTCTTTCAAGTCTTTTTCTTGATAGCTCCATAACTTACTTTCTCCATAGTTTTACCAGACACCAGAGTGAGATTGATTGACCTGTAATTACTAAGGTCTTCTTTCTTGCCCTTCTTGAAAACTGCGACACTTGCCAGCTTCCACATGTACTTCTCCAGATTCCTAAGGCTGTTGGTTAATAACTGAGAGAGGTTTTGCAGTAACATTGGCCAACTCTTCAGTACCTTGGGAGGAATCCCGTTGGGCCCCATAGACTTACGTGCATTCAGTTGCAGCAGCAAATCCCATACAAGTTCAAAGTCAGCTGGGACTTTATCACTCCCCCAGCCTTGGCCATCCAGCCCAGGGCTCCAGACACCCAAGGGCTCAGCACCAGTGTCAAAAAAAGAGGCAAAGGCGGCATTAATTGTCTCCGCTTCATCAGTATTCGGGAATGCTGAATCACCCACCTCATCAAGTGACAGACCAGTGTTTCCTTTAGTCTTCTTTCTGTTGTTAACATACTTTAAAATGACTCGTTACCCATCATAGTACCAGCCAGCTTCAACTTGAGCTTGGGCCATACAGACTTTTTCCCTAGAGTGGCAAAGAGCTTGTCTGACCTCCTGCATAATTTGTCCTTGTTTCCAAAGTCTATACCCTTTCTGCTAAGTTGCAGAAGGAGATCCCTGCTTAGCCAAGGCAGCCCTCTGCCTCACTGGCTAGACTTCTGACATGTTGTAGTTGCCTGCTCCTGTGCTCTTGAAAGGAGGCCCTTAAAAACGGAGCAGCTTTTATGTCCACTGCTATTTTCAAAAGCAGATTCCCAGGGGACCTTATTAACTACTTCCCTGAATAGCCTGAAGTCTGCTCTCCCCAGGTCCAGGGGAGTAGCTTTACTTACAGTTTTTCTCATATCACCAAGATTTTAAACTCAGCTATTTCATGATTATGATGGTCAACACAGCCACCCACAAGACCATGTCTGTTTACAGCCAACCATCTCTTTTTACAAACGACTCCAACTAGAGCTCTCCAGTGGAGAGGCCTTTAGGGACTTCCTCTGATGAAGCAGAGCACAAGATGTTTAAAGGAATAATCTATGGATTCCTGGTTAAAAACTTACTGGCAATCAGAGCCGTAACTAATACCCATATGTTTTGACTTGCAACATCAAGGATGCACAAATTCTTTGAACCAGCTTTGAAAATGCATTCTCAAATAGCCACTCCAAGTATTTGTGTGTAATAGAGCCTCTGTAAAGAAGAGTAGAGACTGCTTATGTCAGTGCTGTATTTCTTGATGTGCAATCAGGAAAGTTCTTGTTCAGTCTAAATTTTCTGTAGACTGGACATTGTCGACGCATTAAGCTCAGGGATTTGAACACAAAGGAGGTTCTCAGTAACCTGAGCTTGTTCCACAAGATGTCTTCATTTTCAAGCTTTAGGAAGAGTTTAAGCTAACCCGTGGTATGCCTTGCTTTAGGCTGTGGCAGCTTTTTAAGAAGGAAGATAATTTGATCCTGCCCTTTGAAACTACTCAGGAGTCTAAGGCAAAGCTACGTGTTCCCTTAAACTAGGACTTTAGCCCCTTCCCCATCGCTTAGAAGAGGGTATCTGGCATCATTCAGAGGTGAAACACAGTACATCTCCCTCCACTCATTTTTACTTCTGCCCATTGTTTTCCCCACCATCCCGTTCCTGCTTCTTCTTCTAGTGGCTATGGAATTGCAAAGCCAGCTGGGAAATGCACAGGCCTATTGGCTCACAGGCTGAGGGAAGCTAAGGCCCAGCGCATGGAAAGAGGGTCTGCTCACAAAGAGTCCTCTGTCTTCCTAATGCTTCCAACAAAGTTTCTTACCACATCGTGTATAACTTGTGGGAAGGGGCATCCAGAGGCCTTTGGTCCAGGCTGCTGCTGCAAGTGGCACTGTTACCAGCATGAGGTCAGAGCAGCTGTGGCTTTGTCTGTTCAGGTATTGAAAACCCACAAGTAAAATTCAGGTGCAAAAGCTGCGTCAGAGTTTGTCACAGCTGACTTTCTGTGCTCAGACTTCCCAGACGACCACCACCACTTGAGCATCACACCAAGGAGCCACCAAAATTGGTCACAGCTTCTGTTCAGGAGCCTGAAGGCAGCAGGAAATCAGGAAAACTAAGATAGAGCCATCCTTCTAAGTCCTTGCACAGCTGCAGGTGAAATCAGGACTACAGCTATACTCAAAAAGAAATTATAGAAAAAACCTTTTGGGACCCAGTAGTCAAACAAATACAAGTTTATTTACAAACAAAGAAGAAAACATGGCCATCACATCAAATTCTGGTATATTTACAGCATCCAGGTGAAGGATGAGATAACAAAAGGATCACAGTGGGAGAAGGTTGGTATTGAGGAAAGAGGAAGTTTCTTGTTGACTTGCAGAGGAGCTGAGCTGAAACAGGCCAAAACCTCCACAGCTCAAAAGCTGAGGCTTCAAGGAACACAAACAGGCTAAACTCTAACTCACAGCAGTGGGTAGAGAGATGTAGCTCCAGGGATGACATTCCTTAGTTCTTCCTCAAGAATTCTGCTGAAGCTGACACAGCAGAGGTGAGTTTAGGCCCCAGTGCTCAGGGAGCAAGGAAAGGAGGGGCATGACTTTTTCCTAATGGATGATGAGGGGGCAGCGAGAGACTTTGCTCGCCTGCACAGGCAAGGGACCATGAAGTCAGCTGAGCTGGAAAGCACTCTGGTTTCAGGGCACTGAAAGCTGGCATGGGAAAGGAAGGCTTCATTCTAGTCCAAGAGCAAGGAATGCGAGACAAGCCAGCCAGGATGTGAGCTCCAGTCCTGCACCCAGGTTCAAAAGCCCATGGAGCTACCTGCAATCTATGATTATTTTTTCTTTAGTGAGCCTTTCAGCTTCTTCTCTGAGGAACGCTGTTTCCGCTTCTCCTCCTTTTTCCCCAAGTTCTCATACAATGTTGACTCCTCTTTCTGCCTGTAAGACCAGGGTACAGCAAGGGAAAATGTGAGGAAGAGGAATAAGCCAGCCGAGCCAGCAAGCAGACTTGCCAGAGGCAGGCAGAGCTTGGTCTCTGCTTTAGGTGAACTCTTACTTGGAGGGTTTTCGTAAAACCTTGGCGTGCGCATTCCTCACTGCAGGGGGATAGGCGATGTTCCCATACTCACACTCGTTTGGCTTGCCTTTCTGAGACTGCAGGAGAGAAAAAACAGGCTTGGAAGAGTGTGGTCTGGGAGATGCATGTATTCTGGCTCTTAAACTCCACTTTCTGCCAGGATGTCAGGGGAAGCTGGTGGATTGCTGAACTGTCCAGGCTCAGCGCAGCAACTGCTGCTCTCAGAGGTGAGCAGCTGCTGCAAATGCAGCCTTGTACAGGAGGCAACAGTGGGGCAACATATCTTTGGAGGCACTGGAATGCCTGAGAGTGCCAAATTTCAGCTAAAGAATATTAAAACGGCAGGAGCTACTGGAGCCTGCCAGAGGCTACAAGGAGAGAGAAAAAATGCCACTTAGCAAATAGCAGAAAAAGATCTTGCAGCTGCAAAACTGGGATGTGAAAGACAAAGAGTAAAGGAGAGGAAAGGAAAGTCTTTGCTTGTCCTAAATTGAGTTTGTAACAAAACAGCACCTGGTGATGTTTTTCAGAACAGAGTTTGGGTAACTGCATTAAAACTTACTGCTGTCTAGCACTTCAGAAGGGATTGGTACTTGAGCTGCTAATGAACTTGTTCCCTGAACTTAAACGTCTTGGAAGAGAGAAACAGGGACTCAGATCTTAGTGTACCATTGTAGTCTGTGCAGGTCCCAGAGTTAGCTTAAAGCTTGTGAAACAGAGCACTTGGGCTTGGAGCCAGCACCATGCAGGGCTTAGGCTCACAGGACAGTAGAGCCCCCTTTCTCACCTGGATAACTTCCAGCTTTTTCTTGGTTGCCTCTATGAACTGGCAGATGGCCATGTAGATGAACTTGTACTGGGCCTCCGTCTGCACCATCCCAGATCGCTGGGCTCTCACCATCTGGATGGTCTTCTGGATGTCAATGTCACAGTCCAGCCCTAAGCAAGGAGCACCAGAAGAGTTTATGGACATGCTCACTACCCCCTCTCCAAGTTCTCTACCAAAAGCAGCCACAGTGGAGGTCAGTCAAGAAGTTTCCACCTCCTCCCATATTCTTTATTCCTGTATGGACCTCCTATCTCTCCCCCTGCTCAGCATCTTTCAAGTCTGGCCATGGAGGAATAGCCAAAGCTCAGGGAAGCCTGAAGCCACAATAAGTGGATATGGTACAGAGATCCAGCAGAATAACCTTCTCAGGGCCATGGCAGCATCTTCTCCCACTGACACATGGTAGTTCTGATCCTTTTGCACCCGAACTTAAGGGCACAGCCCTACTAGGTATGCCAGTTCACTCTGAGATCCTTCGGGGTCCTCTTACCCTTGGTGGAGATTGTTTCCACTATCATATCAATGACGATGATGGTCCCAGTGCGGCCAATCCCAGCACTGCAAGTAGAGGACAAGCAGAGGTCAGAGCAAGACAGCCCCTGAAACAAAATGCAGCTGCTTCTGGGGAAGGATGTTGCTCTTGTAGCATCTGTTCAGCAATGCCACAAAAGAGTCATGGGTTCAACAGGTAGAGAGTTTGGGTTGAGGGCATCAGAGAGGAAAAAAGCAAATACTGAGACTGGCATATGCTTCACTCACAAGTTCTGGGGAACAGATGGAAGCAGCAGGACAGACTTTCTGTGTCTCACCCTAGATAAGGGATGGAGGATGCATCAAACTCCAGCCTCTGTACCAACCTGCAGTGTACCAGAATAGGCCCTGCATCGGGGATGCTCTCTTGCTTCTGGTTTATCTGATCGAGGAAGCTGAGAACTCCTCCCGGCTCACTGGGTACGCCATGGTCAGGCCAGCTCAGGTACTGGTAGTGCCAGATCTCACGCACAGCCTTGCCCTGAGAATAGCAAAGCACCCCACTGGTAAAACTGCAACCCAGCCCTGTCCCTGGTCTGTGTCCAGGGAGAGGAGAGTCTGAAGCCAGAGGGAATCTCTGTCTCCTGCACATTTCTTGGTGATTCCACCCGTGTGATTCCAGCCCAAACTAGGTGGGAACAGCAGCCCCAAGAATGATAAAACAGCAGCATCATCCCAGCAGCCAGCAGTTCCCAGGTTTAGATGTATGCAGGCTGTTAGACCCAGGAGTTGGATGACAGCCCTTGGTCAGACACACTCACATTATCCTTTGGACACACACAGAGGTGCCGGAGTTTGTACTCCAGTGCATCGTGCTCCCCAGCGTTCTCCACAAGGTAGGGGCCGTACTCCTTCGTGCTGCCCAGCTCTGGCCAGTAAGGCACACATTTGTTCTGGGTGGGTAGAGAGAGCAGGGTGAGGATGGGCCGAAAGCAGGAGAGAAAGAACAGTGGTTGAAAGGGAAAAGAGACACCTCCAGACTGCTACTTACCCTGCCTTTTTCTACCTCCCGTGTCGTCATCACAATAATGCGCGTGTTCTCCTGCCACACCATTTGCCAGAAGTCATTGACTGTGGCATCCAGGCAGCCCTGGCTGGCGATGTAGGTCTTGGTGCACTCGTCTGGGCTGATCAGGGTGTTCTGAGTGTGGACAGGGGAAGGTCAGGGGGGCTGCAGGAGCAGGCAGTCCTTCCCCCACTTTGGGCACAATTTTTCAAGAGTCTCACCTTGACATAGTTGGCATTGATGTAGTCAGATCCAGGTATATTTGGGTCCCTTCCCTGAAGGATGACTCTGGAGTGATCAACTGGGGGTGCAGTGAAAGAATAAACAGTGGAATGAGATACTCCACGCACAGCCACACGAAGCTCCCTCCCTGCCCCGTGCCACCTCAGTCATGATTCCCAGTGCATGCCCCGTATCCTCAGCTCTCGCTGTCTGGTCTCAGACCAACCTCACTCCATCTGCCCACCCCTCTGCCTCTGTGATCCACAGAAGCTAATTAATCTGCTGCAGCTCTCCCTCCTTCCTTCAAGGACAGGAAAAGGCTGTGCTGTCTCTCATGAGCTCTTAAATCCTCAGTGTCACACACCTCATAACCTGCTCTGGAGGACAGAGCAGGCTGAGGCAGGGCCAGGGATGACTCAGACAGCTCTTCATTGCCTGTCTGCATCTAGTTGGATTTTTTTTTGTAGTGGAAAAGCGAGACTCACAGGGCAAGATGTTCTTGTATCGGTTCTTGCTCTTGTTTTCAGGTCTCTGACCCTCATGACGGTCAAACAGGTGCTTGGCTTCCTGTTTTTGCAGACTCTGAGAGCAGAAGAAAGAATAGTCATGGCAAGGTCACAATGTATGACGGGGGAGGTGGGCACTAGGAGGCACAGCGGTGGCTCTGATGACACATGGGCATGCTGTGGGGGAGCAGAGAAGAGAAAACCAAACCTAGATTTGAGAAGTCCAAGGTTTGTGCTCTTACTGTCTTGGTGACTCATTCTCCCAAGCATAAAGCAGCACATTTCTACCTCACTGGGTTCACTTGAAGATGACACTCACTCCCCAGGGGAACAGGTTCCAAACAGAGACTTTTTTCAGAGTTAAATTAACAAGACACACAAGGAGTTTGTGTACAGGAAGAAATCAAGGATGGAGAATGAAGTGGTGCATGCAGAATTCCCAAAAAGTCAAATAATGTCCCCCAGCAGTTTCTTACATCAAATTCCTCCCAGAATCCAGCCTTGGATGTCTCCTCACACAGACCTGTCTTCTTGTTCAGTTCCTGCACTCTGTTCTCAATGTCAGCAGCATTCACCCTCGTAGCATAGTAGGGCTGGGGATGGGAAAACATAATAGGTGAGAGAGAGAGAGAGAAAGAAGGAGATATTCTGCTGGACAGCAAAGTGTCTTCTGTGCACTGTGGAGAAAAGAAGGAAAAGGACACACAGCAGAAACAAACAGCAAATCAGTCCCTCCAAAGGACTCCTAAAAACAGGAAACTGGACTTACCTGCTTCAGGTACACAAAGGAACCAGACATCTCCTCAATTCCAATCTTCTTGAAGTGCTCCACCAGATCTGTCAAGCTGTCAAACATTTCAGAACCTCCAACTGTGTAGCGTCCATTCTAAATGGAGGAAGAATGTGTAATGTCTCACTCACAACATTCATAGAATCCTGAAACAGTTTGGGTTGGAAAGTTCCATAGAGAACCTTCTACTTTCCACGCCCCTGTCATAGGCAGGGACACCTTCCACTAGACCAGGTTGTGCAGAGCCCCCTCCAGCCTGGCCTCAAACACTCAAACACACAAGCCCTATCACTCCATGCCCTTGTAAAAAGTCTCTCTCCAGCTTTCTCATAAGCCTCCTTTAGGTACTGGAAGGTGCTGTAAGATCTCCCTGGAGCTTTCTCCAGGCTTCACAGTGCCAACTCTCTCAGCCGGTCCTATAGCCAAAGCTGATAATGCTCAGGAAAAAGGCAGAGTTGGGATGAAGATCCATAGGCATCACCCTGCACCATCTAGAAAAGATTTCCACTGGCACGGAGGTCAGATGGGAGTTTGCTGTGAGAACACGGAGTTCATGGCACAGTGCTCTCGGTGTAGTGCTCTCAGCGGATGGAAGCCCAGGGAAGGTAAATTGGCCTCTAATTTCATTTAAGGTCAGTTGCCCTCTCTCCTTGGAATCTCCTTATCCCACATGAAAGAAACGAGAAATTGTGACAGCCAGGCTGGTAACATCCATCAGACCACTGCCTCTCCTTTTGCCCTCCCTCTGCTCACCTCACACATGATCTTGATGTGCGTGACTTTGAGCCGGGCCCCAGAGGCACCGGTGGCCCCAGCTGGAACATCAGACCCAGGCTTAGGCTGGTCAGTGAGGACAGACAAGACAAAATCCCCAGGTTTGCTGAGGCTCTCCCGCACCAAGAAGGTCCAAGGGGTGGCTTTCGCCTGGAGAAGTGACTCAGCTGCAGGGCCTGACAGATGCCCATGGTACCACCTAGGAAAAAAGCAAGAGAGGGTCAGAAAAGAGGTGGAGATGCAGTAAGTGGATGCCCTTGAGCTAATGGGTGAAGAACATCAACACTGGGGAAGGGTGAGGGAGGAAGGAAGGAAGGCGGAGACAGAGAGCAAGGAATGAGAGAGGGAAGGAGCACGATCTTGGGAAAAACAGATGAGACACAACGTAGAGAGCTGGCAAGAAGAGGAAAGTGCAAGGAATGAGGTGGAGGCAGAAGGGACCTAGGGAGCACAAGGCTGGTACCAGAGGACACAGTGGGAAAGTGTCAAGTGTGATCCATTGTGTGACACACACAGGCACGGGTAAATGATACTTTCTGCCTGGAAGACCAATTGGGGAAGGGTAGTCTGTGTGTTTCAGCACCTCACAGCATTGTTGGGATTGTTGTCTTACTGCTGCAAGGGGCTCTGGAAGCTCAAACACCAGGGAAACAAAAATAAACCCCCACTGAGTCAGAAACTCTCCCATCAGACTTAGCAGTATGCAGATGGTTGTGCTGAGATGAGATCCATTAAAGAACCATTCCAGCAACTCCTCTTTCTGAAACTCAGCTACCTCTTCACTCAAAGGATAATTCCCATTCTCTGGGCACATCACACTGCATCAATCACCGTAGCCATGGGAGTGAGCACGAGGAACCACCAGGAGCTGATCCATGTGCACATTCCTCTCCTCAATGTAAACACTCAGCGGCTCCTTCCTCTCCTTCCAGTCCAAGGTGAGGAGCATCCCCCTTTGACCAAGGTGCTCCCTGCCGTGCCATGGGACTGTGGGAGTGGATTTGCTTCCCACAGAGCAGCTAACAGGGAAGGCATGGGGTGGTACTGGAGAACTTCACATTGTTAGGGGTCTATTTGTTTCCGAGAACTGAGATGGAGTTCAGAAGGCCACACCCCAGTCACAGAAGCAGCTGGGGCATTCATTTACCCCTGCATCTGGTCAGAGCAAGGCATTCCTCCACACACAGCAAGAGGTTCACAGAGTTATTTGCCTCAGCAAGCACGTTCTGTTGACCCTCACCCTTGCTCTGCAAGAAGCAGCTGGTGACTCTCAGTGCATGGCTCTCAATAATTTTTGAACTTCCTCTCAAAGAAGTGTTCAGCTACCTTGTGCTCAGATGTCACCTGGGAATCAGTTGACCCCTCCTGCTCATCAAAGAGGTCTCCCAGCCTCCCCTCCACAGGTAGGATGGGGTTAATTGGGTCCCATTCTTCCCTCCCCCAGCAAAGCCCAGCTCTTCAAAGCCACGTGACGGAAAATCACTTGGGGAGAGAGTGAGAGGAGCTTTCGTAAGAGCCCCAGAGGGGGGTGGGTAAGTTTCCAACCGCAGAAGGAAGGGAGGAAACTGCAGGGCCACGATGCAATGGGCTTAACTGGAGAGGACAGCCAGCAGCAGACCTGGCCCCTCTGCAGCCCGACCCCAGAGCCAGCTGGGGTGTACCCTGGTGTCTCGCCCAGGGCATCTCTGCTCCCTGCCTCCAGGTGCCCGAGGAGGACCTCTCCAAGAAGGATTTGCCCACCTCAGAGCAGGGTGCGACAGCTCCCTGAGCTGTGTCAAAGGGCCTGAAAGCAAAACACAAGGGCAAAACCACCTGATTTGATTTAGGAACTTGGTGTCAGAGACACATGCAAAGCGGGGACAGGAAGGAGACTAAGCAGGCCAGGAATAGCAGGGTCCTGCTTTCAGCTACGTGAGTCACCCAGGCCTAGAATAACTAAGGAGGTCTGGGGCAAGACTGAGGGCTTCCACACAGCATATCCCTCTACATACCACTGCAGACACCCACAACGGACACCACAACCTTCCCTTCTAGAAACAGTATATAAATAGCAAAGGCAACCGGAAACCAGAAGTAAAAATAGAGCCCTATTGGGTCTGCTGTGATGGATCAAGGTGTGTCCAACTATTCCTGGAGATGCTGCCCCCATGGACATATAGGAGGTTAAGGAAAGCAGGAGACACTTTTTGCAGGATTTGCCCTGGTGATGCAGGCAGGACAGAAAGGAGGCCATGAAACATCTCATCACAGACACAGCAGCTGCTTTGCTGTCCCTGTACCTCTCTGTCGTGGGGTCGGAACAGTTGAGCGGGTATCGCAAGTCGATGATGGTTCCATCTTTGTCCTGCAGTGAGCCCTGTTGCTGTGTGTAGTACTCCACCAGTTCTGACAAGGTGGCAAACTTCTCCCCTCCATACAGGTCGTAGAAATCCCCGGTATTCTGGATGCGAATGTGGGTTACCTGATCACCAACCCTGTGGAATGAAGCACAGGGCAGTCCAATGAGGAGTTGGAAAAGGGGCAGGAATGTGTTCTGCACTACCTCCCGCCATGGAACCAGAAGAAACCATCCCTGAGAATGGAAATTACTGGAAAGAGAAGCTCCTTGGGCAACTTGAGGGAGGGTCTAGAAGATGCTGGGAAGCTGAAGTCCTTTTACAGCTTGAAAAGAGCTCAAAGGAAGAGAGAGGATGAAGAAGATGCCACAGCACATGTGAGGATCTAGGCAATCCATGTATGCCACACTGCAAAGACAGAAGTTGAGGTCCAAGTTACTTACCGGACTGAAAGAGAAAAATCCCCCTGATTCTTCCGACTGGGTCTGGCCAGGAAGCTCCCATGGACACCTCGTCCCTTCAGTAAGGCTTCAGCTTCCAGCCCACTCAGGTCACGGTGAAACCACCTGGCAGAGAAGATAAAAGCAAGACCAAGTGAATAAAAAAGGCCAGGCACTACTGTGGAGACTTTTAAGGTGAAGAATGGTCCCCGATCAGCATCCCAGGTGAGAGCCAGCAACAGCATCCCTTCCCACCTGATGCCTCCCCCAGCCTATGGAAGGTTCCCATTAGAGATAAGGCTTCCAGGGCAATTCCCACCCTGATCCATTCTACTTCCCTGGTCCCACTCTTCACGCACACAGACCTCTCAGAGCCTCTTACCTCACCATTGCGGAGCGAGAAAGAAGAGGCGGCCAAGTGGCTGCCGCCAACGCAACTCAAAAAACACAGAGGAAAAATCAGTTCGCGCTGGTAAGAAAAGGGAAGTCGGAGGTCTGTGCCGGAGCACCCAACACCAAGCTGTTCCTGCACCCCTTGGGAGCTGGCCATGTATCTCTCCTGGAGTCTACTGTCAGTCCATTCAGACTGTCTCCATCAGCCTTTTCCTGGATAGATGCCTTGATCTCTGGCCCGTTGTGCAGTGCTGCTGGGCACAGGCAGGCGCGAGCCCGTATGCAGCTGGGCACGCGCAGCTCCGGGAACAGGAAGCGCTCTGAGCCATCCACTCCCCAGCCCCAAGCTGCTTTGCACATACTTCTGCTTCTCCTTTTGTGTCTTTCCTCCCCATCCCCCCTATTATTTTTGGGTCCCTGTCTTTTTTGCACGAGGGCTGACTCTATGCATGCATCTTGGGTCCCTGCCATGCTCACAAATCTGAATTCTGTACGTCCTCTGTTCCCCTTCTTTCCCCAAAAGGCCAATGAGCAACGTGAGTGGTCCCAAACATCCTACATGCTCTGTACAGGCACAAAGGGGAATCTTTGTGAACCCAGAGCAGACTTCGAGGTCCAGGCTAGTGCTCTGAGCACAGCAATGCTTGCCTGAAACCAGCCTGCCACGGGATGGGACTGACATGGGCCGTGGCAGCACAAAAGGTATGGGAAAGGTGGGAGGTTGTGGTAAAGCTGCCCAGAAAGGCAGGCAGAGACCAGGACAAACAGCTAATACCTGCAGGGAGCCCACACAGCACCGAGGGAGCTGAGTTGAGGATCCTCAAGATCCCAGCACAGTACACTGAGGCCAAAGCTGACAATGTGGACAACCAGGTACAAAGAAGGAAAACTAACCCTTCCAATCTCTTAGCTGTTTCCAGCTGTAGCCCATGACTGCCCTGGCCACAACACTGGTTTCAAGGTCTGCAGGTCTTGTGAAAGAATGGGAGCTAAGCAGTGGCCTAAGAGTGCAACCCAGCTGACTTCTCCCTGGGGCCATCTCAGCTACCCTGAGTGGTGGTGTGGGCAGCAGGAACAGCAAAAGCCTTGCTCATTTCAAGTATCAGCAGCTGCAGACTTCCCTGCACACCACCAGACTGGGAAATCCTGCAAAAAAGATGAACAGGCTGCTAGCTATAACCTAGACAAAAACTCGTGGCCGAGACAGAAACCAGTAACAAAGGGAAGTACAGGAGAGACGAGTGGGAAGCTAAACTTCATTGCTAGAAAGGCAACCCAGGCACCTACAACAGCTTCCTTAGAAATGCTTTTGGTTTCATGCACATGGTGAGCTGGGGTGCAGTGAGCTGCAGGGAGCAAGATGTACTGATTTAGGACTGATATTAAAAACGAAGGAGACTTATAATGCACATGACCTCTGGCTTAAAGGAACAACTTCTGCACAAAGTTGTAGAAGTTGCACCTGAAAGACTGCACCTAAATCAGAGTCACTCTAGCACTGGCACAGGAAACAAGTGTTGTTTAGGGGTAAGGGAGAAAAGGCAGGAACTTCTGGGCAGAAATGCCAAAAGAGAATTCCTGATATCAAAAGATTTGATTATGTTGAGTCAATATGAAGCCAAGACAGATGAAAACCAAAACCTAGGCATTCCTACACTTTATAAACTGACTGAAGGAAAGAATCTGTCTGAGGAACTGAACATTAGTTGGACACAAGGGAACAGGAAAAGAACAAGGTAGCACAGAGGCGAGATGAGAACAAGAAAGGGTGAGGGAGCACTTATCCCATGTAACCCGGTACCCCCCAGTAGGACAAGCCACAGGGTGGAGTGTGATCCATGACAATATTTTTATGGACACAAATCCCATATCACATAATTTACAGGATAAGTTTATGCTTCTGGTTGCTTTCCTTTTAGAAAAGGACTGGTTGCACGCAGCTGCCCTGGTGTGTTTGATCTGGGCCATCTAATTAAAAACTACCAGTAAGGGAGGGAAATATCACTGTAGAGAAGCCATCAGTTGGTATCTTCAAGGTGGCTCTCCCAAATGGCTGCAGCACGGAACAGCAGACTATAATTGAGCCACTAAAACACTTTCTTAATATAATTAAGAGGTCAAGAGATTTCCGTGAAGAGACTACTCTTACACTGTTGTTTGGCTTTCAGTACAACACAGGTGTTAGAACCTCATCTTGTAAATCCCCTGTAGAACCAGGCCACAGCTAGCGCACGAACAAATTTACAGGAGAAGATAAATGAAATAGCTAATTAAAATACACACACATCTGGACTGCTGCAAAAGAAAAGGCACTGAGAAACTGGAAAGAATCCAGCATTATGCCACTAAGGCAGTGAAGAGCCTGGAGCACAGCAGAGAAGCTGGGTTTATTCAGCTTGGAGAAAAGATGCTTAAGGAGGGATTTAACACTTGTCTGAGACTACCTAAAAGGGGCCATGGGGGTTTAGATATGATGAGTCAGAATCTTTTTTGTGGGGCACAACAAAAGGCAACAGGCATCACTTGCAGGAAGGGAAATTCTGATTAGGTACCAGGAAAAACTGCACACATGCTCCCCCCAAGGATGGTTCAGCACTTGCCACAGGTCCCCAGAGCAGCTGGGGAACCTCCACCCTGGGAGGTATCAGGACTCACCTGAACAAGGCCCTGAGCTACCTGAGCTTGTTTTGGGGTGAGCTCTGCTGTGAGCAGGGTGTGGGGCTAGGCAATCCAGAGGGTAAAACGGTTGTCAAAGGAAAAGCAGAGGGAAAGGTTATTTATAGAGTGTCTTTTGCCCTTGTACTTTCTAAGCCTCTATTAGCAGCTACCTGTAGCTGCTACCAACCATCAAATCCATAACAAATTTTGCATCCTTTAGCAAGGAGTTCCATTGCTCAGCTACAGAAACACCTCCTCCTTTGACTTGCTTACAAGCTGCTCCCTGCCTCTTTTTCATTAACACCTGGTCGTTGTAAAGAAAGAAAAATCAGTGAGTGATTCCTGTTTCTCCTCCCCCCCCCCCGCTCCAAGCTCCTCATCGTAACAGACCTGTAAGGTCTGTGTCCATCCTCAGCTCGTTGCCAGGCTGAAGGATCCAGCCCTACTAAGGTGTTCTTTGTACAGAGCTATTCTACACCTCTGATCACCTTTCTGTCCCTCTCAGAGATATTTCCAATTCTGGCACCTTGATTTGGAGATAAGAGTGAAGGTGGGCACAGAACTGTGGTGTTCAAGATGCTGGTGAGTAATGGACAGTGATGATTTCCGATGTCCACCACAACCAAGCATTAAGCTAAAAATTGCATGGACTTATATGATCAAAGTCTCACTCCAGAGAGGTTACAATTAGTTCACATTGTTTTATATGCAAATTTTGAATTATTTTTCTGTATGAACATTGTTTTACATAAGCCTATATGAAATTTCATCCTCTCTTCTACTGCCCACTCATTCACTGCCACAAGGTCATTCTGAAAGTATTCACAGTCAACTCCTACCCTATTGTCCTGAGTAACTTTTTACCATCATCTAATTTTCTCACCTCACCAAGCTGTATTCCCAGGTCACTTGGGAATATACTGAATAGCGTATATTTCAGGTTAGGCCCCTGTGATCTGACCACTGATGACTTCCCTTTGTTGCAAAAATGGGATAATTCCCACCTTCCATTTATTATTTTCTAGTAATTCTTTGCCCAAGAAAACTTTCTTTCTTTTTTTTTTTTTCCTTTTTTTTCTTTTTTTTTTTTTTTAATGCCATGACTTCAGTGTTATTTAAAGACTTTTGCTGAGAAAATCTTGTCAAATTCTTTAAATCCAAGCAAACTGTATCGGTCAGACCTGCCTTATCCACAAGCTTGCTAAGTCCCTCAAAACCCTTCAGTTTTAGAGGACCGGATTTGCCTTTCCAAAAGCAGAATCTGGCTCTTTCTCTAGTATCACATTCATTGCTTTCTCCATTATACTGTCTACCCTTTTGCTCAGATAACAACTTTATTGTTCCATGCTTCCCTCACATTTGGAGGAGCTAATTTGGTACCCTTTTTGAGAATGAGCACTGCATTTGTTACTTCTAAATCTCAGCACTGAGATGACTTTAGACAGAAGGTTTTGCTGTTCCCTACAGAACTCCACTGTAGTTCAGTCATTAGTGCAGAGCAAAGGCTACCTGGGAATGGGCAGACGGACCATCTTCCTGTGACTTGCCAAAGCCAGATGCTCTCCATCAGGCCATGGGGCTCCAGGACAGTGCTGGACTACCATGGTTGCCCAAATCCTTACCAGAGAGTAATGCCAGTGTGTATCCCATTTCCTGACACCCTGCCACGGGAGTCTCCAGAGCGGAATGCCCATTTGGACTGACTGTGAGGATTGTATGTCCCATTCTTTGTTCCATAAAGGGCTAGAAAGGCTGCAGCAAATGAAGGAATAGCCAGGATTTGAAAGGCCAGGCAGCTGACCTCTCTCTTTGCAAAACCATTCAGAGATGCTGCAGCTGCAGGGTGGCAGAGGAACTGCAGCGGACTGGGCATCACTAACCCTGCTTGCTCTTTATCAAAATGAGAAGGAGCACCAATAACAATATAAAGCACAGCGAGCTCCAACCCTCTGGGTACCCTGCAGCTCCTACTAGAAAGTGTTTTTTTTTCCTTCTGTGCCCGATTCTTACTGCTGATATCTTTATTTCATCACTGACAATGCTTGTTTTCTTGCCCTAACTAGCATTCACAGCACTCACCCACGGGATGGCATCAGGGTCTTGTCTCTCAGATCCCCACTGATGGAGGACTGACAGGAGCTGGTGGAGGAAGTACCACAGCCCTCAACCAATTGGGTCCTACTAAAGAAAATAAAGCAATATTGGAATTACCAAGACAAGATCTTGAGATGGATTTGGGAGAGAGATCAAAGACCTTGACAGAGGAGAGGTGGCCTGGCACCCTCCCGACAGGGCTGGATGCTCATGGCGGTGAGCACCGGGGTGCTGGAGCTGCAGCTGGCAGTGCTTGCAGGGGCAGCACGTCCCGTGACTCACCTGTGTGTGATCCGCACAGGCCAAGTCCCGAACTCCGCCTGCTCCCAGGCAGACTAAGAAGAAGGTAGCTCCAGGTCAGGCAAACCTCAGGCCTCAAGCCGAGGGCTTAATTTTCACCATTTGCAAAGCACTTCCTGGACTGTAGCTAATGAATAATCAGAGGGGTGGGGGAAGGCCAAGGCCAGGCCCCGAGAGGTAGATGGAGACGGAAGGGACCGACTGCTCTTCCTGCCTCCCATCCACTGAGCTCACGCCCTCGCTGGCTGCATTCCTGCCCGGTTTGTAACTGAAAGCTCAGAAGGCAGAAGCCAACGCAGCTCTCTCACACCTGGCTTGCAGCTCCCTGCTCTCCCAGGCCTGGCTCCTTCACCCCCAGCCCTTTCCCCCGTCAGCAAAAACCTCAATTCTTCCAAGGGCAACAGGCAGACAGGGCAGGAGGCTACGAGCAGACAGACCTGTTGTCCCTCCAAATCACATTGGAAAGAAAACATTGCAATGGAGTGAGGCTGCTCTGCTAGGTTGATCCCTCTGCAGTCCGAAAACACGTGAAATAATAATTTTATGCTGTTTATGTTGTTCTAATCCAGGCTGCAGCCAAATGGGGCAAGCCCAGCCCTCCCACGCTCGGCCGCTCCCTGCTGCATCTCCCTGCTGCCTTTTTCACTGAGGATAATGTGCTGGATTGCACAGTCAGCCACAAAACAAGGCAGCCACAGGCACTGGGGGCAGGAGTAAATTAGCTCTAACCCTTCTGGGGACAAGGGCCTCAGTGGCAACACAGCACTTGCTGAACAGCATTAAATTATGTTGAGGGACACACTTCCTAGTGTGCTTCAAACAGCACATCTGAAAATGCTTGCCCTTGTAAAGTGCTTAATACCTCTTATTAAAAAAGAAAAAAAAAGAGTCTCCCTGATATCGCATCCTAGGGCTTCACACTAGGGCTCTGCACGAACCTTTTTGCAGAACATGGTACATACTGGGCCTCCCAAAACAGCATCACAGGTGCCATGCAGACAGCACTGCTGTACCTGCCTCTGCACCAGGGAGCAGCGCTGCTGAGCTCACGGCCAGTCATAAAACACGGGCATTTTCAACACACGTTTTATTCACAAGCAGACACACGAGTGGCCATGAAGCATCCCATTCCTTCCAAGTCAGCGTCTCCCTTGTTCAAGTGCCCCATTCCCAGGGCTGACAGGACCGGCACCTTGGAAGGAGGGCACCAGCCGGAGCACCAGGAGAACTCCGCGGCCTCAGGAGGCAGCAACTCCGCTGGTGCCGACGCCGTGCGGCGGCAGCGTCATGGGCGGCAGGAACATGGCCTTGAGCTTTCCCGACATGCTGGCGATCTCCGGGTCCTGCGACTCGTAGGACTTGATCAGCCGGGCGAACTTCAGGACTCCTGCAAGGAAAGGGGGTGGGCAGGAGGCCCCGCTGCCCCGGCGGGCCCGGAGCATCCCGCCCGGCGGAGGAACAACCCACCTTCGCCGTCGCTGCTGAAGCCATAGGCCTTGATCACGTCCTGCTGGATCTGGGTGGCCACGGGCAGGAGGAACTGCAGCATCTTGCCCATGTCGTTGCAGGCGTTGTCCCGAGCCTCCTCCATGCGCTGCGCGTTCTCGGGCGCCCCGAACGCCTTGATCACCTCAGCCAACACCGCTGCGGGACACAGGCACTCAGCCTCCCGCACCCTGCTACCACGACGTGGGCACAGCACCGCACCGCCGGGCCGCCCCGGAGGCCGAGCCTCCCGCACTCACCCTTTGCCTGCTCCGCACTCAGCGCCGGCGGCACCGGGGGCTGCGAGGAGGCCGCCATGGAGCGCGGCGGGGCGGCCGCGGCTCCGGTGCCGCACGGACGGGCGGCCGCTCCTTGCCGGCCCGCCCCGGGCGCGCCTGCGCCGCGCCGCCCTCTCCTGTCATTGCACCGCTGGGTGGGAGCGGCTTCCCGCGAGCGCGGGAAACCTGCTGGACAAATTCTAAAAGAGCTGAAATCACTGCCGGCCATTGCGCCCGCGCGAGGGCCGCATCTGGGCCGACTCACCCCTAGGTGAGAGCGAGGGCCGCTCTCCCTCAGACCGTCTGTCCCGCGGGCCCCCAGCCCGCCGCCGCCCAGCTGCCCCGCCCCGCGCCGACACCGGCGGCCTCTGCCGCCGCCGAACGGGCCCCGCCGCGCCGCCCGGGCCGTATGCAAATCACCCACTTCTCATTGGCCCGCGCCGCGCACGCCCCGCCCCGCGGCGGCGGGGCCACTGCCCAGCGCTTCTCCGCTCCTTTCCCGAGGCGGGGCCCATTCCCAGCCCCTCCCAGTTTTCGCAGCGAATGTGTTTCTGCCCCTCCCCTCCTGGCCCCAGCGAAAAGAAATGAACACACCGGAGTCCCGTTTCTGGAAGGGTTTTTTGTCTTTTTTTTTTTTTTTTTTTTCCTTTTTTAAGAGCTTCATATATATATTTATATATATAAATTATTAGAATGTGTGTTGGGGCTCGGGAGTGCGTGGGGAACGTCGTTTGGGTGGGTTTTTTTTTCTTTTCCATAGCTGGATTGTTGGTTGGTTTTCCTTTTAATGGTTAAGTAAATATATATATATGGGGGACCAATCGAGAGATACAACTGTGAAATCAGAACACGCACGCGGGGGCAAGGGAGTCACAAGTTGCTACATAAAACTGCCACGTCTAATAGGATGTGCATGAGTTAAAGTACATCAATTAGGATGGGTGAGGGGAAAGGGGCAGCCACCATCTTACAGACAGTCCCAGGACGCAGTGTCACCACTCAGCCACACACGGCTCTCCCCACGGGGCTCAGAAGGGTCACGGTGGTGATGGCAGTCTCCAAAACAGTCTCCTGGTGCTTTGCACCTCGTGGCCGTGCCCGTTCCCATCAGCCCGGGAAAGCACAGCCACCGTCCTGCAAACAGTCCTGCGGTGCTTTGCACCCTGATGGCTGGGACCGGACCCTCCGCAGGCAGGAGAGGCCGCTCAGGAAGGGGCCTGGAACGCTTTGTTTGCATCTGAAGGGATGTTGGAGAATGGGAAGCTGCTCTGGCTAAACTGAAAGAGTTCCACGTTGCTTTTCTGTATCACTAAGCAGTATCTTACACCTAAAAGGGGGTGGGGTGTTGAGGAGGCATCTTGAAAAAAAGCTCTTTTGGGTTTGCAGTTACTTCTTGACTGCACCACCTCCTCCTTGCAGAAGCAGAAAAGGCAGGAGCATCCTGTACATGAAGTCCTGCAATGCTCTGCATTTTTTATTTAATGCAACTGTTCCCCCAAACAAAGGATGGAGCTGCTGCCACCCTGAATTCACATCAGTCTTTGTCTTTCTGAGCTCTGTGCAATGCTGATTTTCTTTTCTTCGGAGCTCAGCTGAAATCACGTACCGATCGCTTCAGGTCCATTAGTGGTGTTCCAGTCCCTCCCCATTTTATCTCCTCTACTTTCTGTTCCCAGGATGCCAACCCATACTTTCTGTTATCTTCTCTTGTACTCTACTGCATGGTGGGATCAGGATGTGTCACTTTGCAGCTTCCCCTCCCCCAGGATTTGGTTGATTGATAGCTCCTCTTGAGAGAAAGACATGATGATGTCACACTGACAGCAGAAGTCCATTTAAAGGGGTTTGTCACTTTCCTTCTTCAGGTGGCTAGGATAAAAAAGAGCAACAAGGTGACAGTGAAAGGGAAAAAGACAATTCACTATATACCCCTGCCTTTGATCATCTAGGCCCACATGACACTGCTGGCTTGGAAGTTTCGCAAATCCTTGAAGTAGGAGATGCTATTGAAAAGGTACAACATTGCACATCTCTCTTTCCCAGTGTGCCTCCCCATGCACTTGTGAATGCCTCATCTTGGCAAAACTACCAAACCCTTGTAAAAGTTTTGTATTTTGGCAAGGGTATTGGTTAGTCATAACTACATTAGCATGTGTGAAACATATATGTTATCTAACCCCTCAGAGGGGAGGAGCTGAGACCTCACATGGGATTAGCCACTGAATAGCCACTTGCCAAGAATGGCCTTCCTGGTGGCCAGCCCACCGCTGTGCCCCTTGGCAAAGCATCCCGGCTCCTGGTGGTCAGTCACCCACTCCTTGGGCAATGCTTCCCTGTCCCCACTGCCCATGCCAGCCCCAGGGCTGGGCCTGAAGGTGCTCTTGTGAGGAAAAAGCAGCTCCACGCACCTGTAGTAGTCCTCCTGCGTGGGGAGCGGCACACCGTGCAGGGGGTGGTGGGCGTGGAGCCACTGCTGCTGCTCCAGAGCCAGGCGCTGCAGCTCAGCCGACTGCGCGTGCATGGCCTGCAGCTGGTGTGCCGCCGACATGGGCGCGGAGAGGGAGCCCGGCAGGTCCCTGTAGGGTGCGGCTGCAGCCGAAGGGGACACACAGAAGAGACAAGTTAATGCCCCACCCGAGGCCCTACACCTCAGTCAAGACCCTGCTGCACTCCCATTCCCATCCCTGCCCACGTGCAGGACCTGCTCATCCCGACAGCGTGGGCCTGTCCTACGCCGTGCCAGAGCTCTGTTTAACAGACCTCCGTTTGGTCCTGTGACCCCTCATGATGACCCCGCCCTTCGGAACTCTGCTGACGTTCTTTGGAGGAGACCAGCAGTCCCTGTGAACTTCCTTACCAAAGAGCTGGTGGCGCAGCACTTCATTCTCATGTAGAGGGTGAGGCAGGAGAGGGTTGGGGATGGTTCCAGCTGGGTATGGTATCCGGGTGAGGTGTGATCCCGAGGCGAGGGGGTCGATAAGAGGGTGAACAGAGGCTGAGGCTGGGAAAAAAAGATATCACAAGGTAACTGTCCCACGCTTTGTAGCAGGTAACAGAAAGGCACAAGGCCTCACAAAACGGACACGGAGACTGAGGGTTGGAGTATATCAAGGACAGAGTAATTTGACAGCTGGACAACACAGTGTCATCATCCCCTTCTGAGTGTTACTCCTTTTGCCTGCATCAAACTTCATGTGAACCAGTCTGTCCCTACAGCACATACACTCCTCACAAAGAAGTACTGCTCCTTCAAAGTCAGTTCTGCAAGGACCTGCTCTGCAATCAGGTCCGCACCCCGTATCATGCCTGTCTGTCACCCTGACAGCCATTCATGTGCCTACTTGTACTGGATGCTTCCTTTTCCAGGTCTCATCCAGGACAAATTCTCTTTCTAGTGGTTTGGACTCACAGCCAGAGTAAGGTGCTCAGCCATGGATCGGAGGGAAAATGGACATTCATTTGTACCTGGTGCCATCCCTGAGCAGTTGCGGCTGCTCAGAGCCAGCAGCTGTGACTGACACCAGGTCCCACTGTCTGCTCACAGCACCCGAGCAGGTGTAACACTTTTTTCCTATTACACTGTAGCTTGGGCTTCGCATCCTCGAGATTTTCATCCCTAAACTTTCTACTTTGCTTTCCCGTATGATGTGGATATGGGAGGGAGCACCACCTGATTCTGAAAAACAGCAGCCTCCAGTCCCTTAAGATTAGCCCACCTCCTTTCCCATCCTATCCAACTATCTGCAGCAAGAGCCATTGAGGCAAACCTGAGAACCAACATATGATTAGTCTTAACAACATCACCCAAACTGCTCTAGCAGGGCTCCCACTCCCTCTGCAGACCCCAGTCTAAGGAATGCAGCTCACAGCAGCAACACCCAGGCAGACAGTGGGACTCCAGCGCTTGTACTGTGGCCCCAGAGATCCAGAACAAAAGGACATGGTGCAAACAATTCTGCTGGCCACGGATCAGCAGTGTCAGTGCCTTAGGTGGGATGGGAGTGAGCGCAAGAAAGAATGACCACAATGTTGGGCTCTTCTGGCTGAAGATCTATGGCCTCAAAGTTTAGTCTCAGCAGTTTTTAGATTTTCCCAGGGCCAGAGGGAGAGAGTGCAAGGAAAGCAGAGCAGGAGAGAAAGCAGGGCTTTGTGCAGGGCACCGCCACCATGCAGTCCTTACCTGCATGTATGGCATCCTGCTGGTGGAGATGGAGGTGGGAGTGGATGTGGGAATGCTGATGATGATGAGGTGTCACATTGAGCATCTGCAGCCGGGCCAGAGGGTCATTGCTGAGAGCAGCCACCCGCTCGGCATGCTGGCGCTCAGCCGCCAAGCGCTCGGCGTAGGACATGTCGGGACGAAGGGTCGGGCCAGCTGCCAGCGCCAGCCTCTCCCGCTCCAAGTGGCCCAGCCCTGGGTGGAAGGGAAAAGCAGGATGAAGGCCGGGGGCCGTCTGCAGACTCAGCCCGCCGTGGCGTGGGAACGGATCCATGGCAGCAGCTGGCACGGCATGGAGCTGCTCCAACTCGGCTGGTTTGACTTCAAAGCCAGGCTTGAGACGTTCACGCAGGTCCCGGTCCCTCAGGTCTCGTTCGCGGGCCTCCCGCTCCCTCAGCTCCCGCTCCCGCGTGGCCGGATCGCTGCTGTAGATGGCTGGCACATTGTACCCCAGCAGGCCCGGGTCGACGGCACCCAGGGGCACGTAGAAAGGGTGGTTGCGGTTGCTGGGGGACATGACGTGGGGCCGGGCGTATTCGCTAAGGGTGCGCAGAGCCGGGGTGTCGGGGCCCAGGTATGGGGGAACAGTCGCTACAGCACTGCCCTGCTCGAAGGACGGGCGGTGGGGAACCGGCCCAAGGGACGAGCACTCGACTGGACGGCCCTCCTGGGCCATCTTCTGCAAAAGAGCAGAGAGACCGGCTTCAGGGTCCCAGCAGGGAGCGGCCAAGGGGGCCCTTGAACATCTGCCCTGGCTGCGCTGCGGCAGTGGGACCCCCAGACCTACCACACTCCTCTCCAGCTCCCGTTCCTTCTCCCGCTCCCGCTCTTTCTCCCGCTCCCGTTCCCGTTCACGCTCCTTCTCTTCGCGTGCCTTCTGCTCAGCCTCTCGACGCACTTTCTCCACCAAGTCTGCCCTTTTCTTGGCCAGCTTGGAGCCATCAAGGGGCACAAAGTATAGGTCCGTGCGGGAGCAGGAGTTGAAGCCACGGTCCAGGTGTTTGTTGAATCTGTGAATGAGAGGTGAAGCCTATCAGTGCCGACGGGGCTGGTGAGCAGGGCTGGCGACAGGGACAGGTACTGTGAGAAAGGCACCATGGCAATGTGAAGAGCATCATGAAAAAGGCAAAAGGCTGTAGCTGCACCTCAGGCTTCGGGTGACTTCCTCTTCCCTGCCCCATATGTCCCTCCCCATCCTGCAGACAAACCTCACCTGGCTGACTGGCTGGCATGGCTCGGCACATCTACCACCTTGGGGGGCGGCGAGGGGCTGCGAGCAGGTGGCACAGGGCTCTCTGGGGGCTCGTACTCCTCCGACGGCTCCTGCTTGATCTGTGCAGCGCTGAGGGGGAGCGGGGGCGGCGGTGGGGCCGGGGCAGCCATGCTCCCTGGCAAGGGTGGTGGGGCAGAGGGGGCAGGTGAGGGGGCTTTGTAGCCCCCCGCCACAGGGGAGGAGGCCACCCGGTAGCCAGGAGGGGTGGCTGCACGGAAAGGGGCAGCCGAGGAAGTGGGGGGCGAGCCCGGCTTGTAGGGGGCCGGGGGCTGGAAGGTGGGGACAGGGGAGGCCGCCCGCTTCCCGTATGGGGTCACAGCTGAGGGGGGTACCGGGGGCGACACCGTCTTGTAAGGGGCTGTAGAGGGGGAGGCCATGGTGGCGATGACAGTGGACAGGGTGGTGGCAGCGGAGGTGACCGGAGGGCCAGCCCCATGAGCAGGGGACGGGGGTGGCGGTGGGGGGAAGGTGTAGGTGGCAGGACTCTGCCCTGGTGGGTGAGTGCACATGCTGGGGTAGCTTCCCTGGGAAGAGGTGGCAGAGGAGGATGAGGAAGAGGAAGAAGAGGAGGAGGAAGAGGAGGAGGAGGAGGAGGAGGAGGAGGAAGAGGAAGAAGGGGCGGCGGCAGCAGTGGCAGAGGGAGCCTGGCTGTAGGCAGCCTGGCTGTGTGGAGGGTAGAGGCGCAGCCCGTAGCTGGGATGGGAAGGGTGATGGCTGTTGGACTCCAGGCCGTGGGGGTAGCCCCCAGGGGGCTGGGGAGGAGCTGCGGCTGCCGGGGAGACACCCCCACTGCTCCCGTGGCCATGGTGGTGCTGCTGGGGTGCCTGCTGGTGATGGGGGGACTGGCCAGGGAAAGGTGCAGCAGGATGGGAGCCGGCATTGCCCAGGGGGCGGCTGTAAGGGGGTGGCCCCTGGCTCCAGACGGGCTGCGAGGGCAGGGAGGGCTGGGTGTACTTGGGGGGCTGGCTGGACACGGAGAGGCCGCTGGGCGGGGGGAAGGAGTGCCCATAGGAAGCACTGTAGCTGGGCAGCGGCTGGCCTGGGGAGGGCTGGGGGTACTGGGCAGAGGAGCTGGAGGGCGGCAGCGGTGGCGGGGCATAGGGGTAGCGGGAGGGGGGCAGGGCGGGTGCCTTGTCCTGCCCCATGCTGTGGGGTGAGGGCAGGTGGCCGCTCAGGGCCTGCCCCACCATCCCCGGGGAGCTGGAGGCAGCCACCACGTTGTTGAGGGGGCGCAGGGCCGGCGGTGGAGGCAGGTTGGAGGAGACGTGGGGGAAGGAAGGGGCCGAGGCCGGCGGGGCAGCTGGAGGGTTGGCTGGGGGTGTCTTTTGAGGGGGGAGCCCTCCTCCTACCGATGCCAGTGAGATTGGGGTGGTGGGTGGTGGATTGTGCTTGGCGCTGAGGGTCTGCTCACGAGCCCCTGCTGCTGGGAGCACCCCCACTCCACTGGCAATTTTGGCCCCAACCTGGACCACATTGCCCGTAGCATAAAGGGGAGTGTGGGAGGAAGAGGAGGAGGAAGAGGATGAGGAGGAGGAAGCAGAAGCAGAAGAGGCAGCAACAGTGGAGGAAGAGGAGGAGGAGGAGGAGGAGGAGGAGGAGGAGGAGGAGGAGGAGGAGGAAGAGGAGGAGGAGGAAGAGGAGGCAGGTGTTTGTGGGGCTTGAGCCTGGAAAATGCGGGAGGCCTGGCCCTCCAGCTGGGAATGGTAACTTCCTGCGGGGGGTCCCTGGGGGTGCACCTCGCCCGGGAGCCCAAAGCTGGGCTCTGATGGACGGGCCAGGCTGTCGGGAGGGGCAGCTACCGGCGGGCTCTGGGGGAAGAGCGGAGGGTGGTGGTAGGAGTGAGACGGCCCCTGGGACAGCACAGAAGAGGAGTCAGAGTCATTCTCCACACTCCCAGGGCTGTAGACACTGGGTGAGGTGCTCCTGTTATCCTGGTCAATGTCCCGTGGGTCACTGCTCATCTCATCGTTGAAGCTGTGGCCATCAAGGCTGTCAACATCGGATGGGGATGGAGGACAGGGCAACTCCTGAAGTAGAAAGGAGGAGGAAAGGGGCATTATGAGGCCTACCAGACCAAACGTGACACATTACAAGTTCCCAGAGAACTTGATTTCTGACCTTTCTCTGCCAACCCCAGCACTAGAAAACCCCACAGAAGGAAGGACACATTGTCTGGCAAGGTGCAATTAACACCAATCCTCCTGCCTCCATTCCAGTGCTCTCTGGTCCTTCGTGAGCATTCCACATTCAGGAAGGAGGTAATGATGGGTACCTTGTGTAAAGAGGCAGCGAGGGAGGGCAGGGAGCTGTTACACACAAGGTTGAGAGGGAAGAGATACAACAACCCTTGCAGCACCATCACCAGTGATGGGCTGCTGGCCAGGGCATGGCGTCACTGGTGGCATAGAGCAGCACACACCACAGTGCCCCCAGCACAGACCCCAGACCCAGAATCATTCTTCTTGCCCCTGCAGAGCTCTCCCTGGTCAGGGAGCTCAGCTCCCCTCCAGACCCCCCTCTCACTGCTCCACTTCTTACCTCCAGGAATTCCCCCTGTGCTTCCCAATCCCTGCTCCTCCCCACTACCTGTCACCTCAGATAGTGTGCATTGGTGATTAAGCAGTCATCATGGTTAAGGATAATTAACAATTGCCACTCTAGCAAGGGAGGCTAAGCTGAAAAAACATCACTGTTGAGCTGAACAGACTGTCCGTGTGGAGAAATTACAGAAGTGTAACCTAGGTGGTTTAATTACAACGACCTATTAGCATGAGCAAATATCCCTATGTTTGCAGGCCTTTAAGGCCAGTTCCCTGAACAGGCTAATGGGGAATGGGGAACCACAAGAGCTGAGTCTTCTTCCAACCACCCAACCACCAATCCAGCCTGGTGCTGTCAGTGTTTCAGAAAAGCCCTGCTGTGACTCTGTGTGTGCATGAGCAGGTTTTGCGTGACTGTCACCTGCAACCCACCATGACACAAGGACCTTCACTGGACACTGCACTGCGGGATTGGAAGGGACTGACTCCAGCCCAACCTGCGGCTGTGCACGGAGCCAGGCTCTTGTCACTAAGCTGGGAAAGGCAGGGCACATCCCCAGCTCCGAGAGCACGGCAGCCCCCTGAACACAATACAAAAGAGACAGAGAGCTTCCATCTAATCAGTCATCACTCCTGGTGGCATTTTTGTAGCCAGGCAGGTGTCATTTAGGTTGGAAGAGCTGCAGTGCAAAACCCAAGGTGTTGAGGCTCCCAAGCAGCAGGAACATTGAACTAGGCAGGCATGAGCAGCACAGGTAAGGAACCGGAGGCTCCTTTGCTCTGGACTTGGGACACGTCAGCAGTCAAAGCAGGGAGAACTCACCTCAGTTTTGGTTTTTTTGGGAGCATTGGTGTCCTCCCCTTCACTCTCTGAGATCTCTTCCGTTCGGCCCTGCTTGCTGCTCTTGGGGGTGCAGGATTCCTCCAACCGGCCTTTCTGCGAGGGACACAAGAAGAACAGGGAAGTGGAGGGTCACAGTGAAGTTTTCCAACCCGACAGGCCTTCACAGACTGCAGAAGGTGAGACACAGCTGCCATGGCACGTGTGTTGATGACACTAGCAGAGCAACACGGAGCCAGGATATGGCAAAAATTAGCACCCAAAGGGTCTGGTGAGACTGGACACCAGCTTTTAGGAAAGTGCAAGATGGTGAGGATGAGAGCAAAGAGGGATCCTGCCCATTTCAGGGAGCTAACCCAGCATGGGCTCCTTGGTGGATCTCTGCTGGTCTGTGTCCCTTGATCCAGTCTGGGCAGTCCTTGGCCACCCCACACTTGTATTCTAGCTGGTATTACCTTTGTGGCTTGTCGGGATTTCTCAGCCTTGCCATCACTGCTGGAGGTGCTGACGCCACCAGGGGAAGCTCGACCCCGTGACCTGAGCTCCTCTCGGGGCCCCGGAGTCTCTTTCTTCCGTCCACTCCGCATTGACATCTAAGACAGGGATCACTGTGTCAGTCCTGCTTTTCATCTCCCACCACTCCTGCTCTGTCCCCAGCCTCCCAAAGACCCTGAACCCCTTGCACTCCAGTGTGCCAAACTCATGCCCGCTAGCTTTGCATGGAGCCGCAGTCCCAACCCACAGCTCCACCCTGGCTCTTGTATCCCACCTCCCTCTCCCACCTCACGTACTGAGTCCTTGTTCTGTCGTGTCTTCATTCTTTTGGGTGTGGGACCCCCATTCTCCTTGGCCCGGTTTGATGAAAACATAAATTTTTATGACTCCGCAACCCCCTTCGGCTGTTTCCGAGGAGATGGAGATGTGCAGTTCTTCTGAAAGGGGGGCTTACACCAGCCACGCAGTAAGAGCCCACTGAATCCTGAAAGGCAGACAAGCACATGAGGGGGGGAGAAAGATTGAATGGACTACAGAATATCTTTTCATGGTTTGCTATAGTAATATGACAAAATTATTGTTTCCTTATTTAGATACACAAGAATGTTTACCAAGAATGCAATAAACTCTCCCATCAGTGTGGGAAAAGATTTGCCCACTGCCATATCTGATTTCCAGTTTCTAGGAGTGATATGTGCACGATGCGAGGTATTCATTTTTAATGGCTTCAAACTGAAAGAGGGCAGGTTTAAATTGGACATAAGGAATTCTTTACTCTGAGGATGATGAGGCACTGGAACACATTGCCCAGAGAAGCTGTGGATGCCCCAACCCTGGCAGTGTTCAAGGCCAAGCTGGATAAGGTTTTGAAAAACCTGGTCTTGTGGAAAATGTCCCTGTCCATGGCAGGGGGTGTTGGAAGTAGATGATCATTAAAGTTCCTTCCAATCCAAACCATTCTATGATTATCTATTATATATTTATGACTCAGGGCCCAATAATGCTGCTTTGGAGGATGCAAGGAGGAATGGTTATGAGGATGTTAACTGTCTTCTGAAATAATTTCAGTATTTTCATTTCCTTGGGAAAAAAATAACAGTAAAGTGTTTTAAAATGCTCCCAACTGCAATTTTTCTGACTGTAAGTTCCTCTCCGCACTTGTCAGTGCAGAAAGTTACACCACCCTTACCCAGCCATGTGCTGTCACACGCTAGCCCTGCGACATGAGCCCCAGTGGCCTTTGCTGAAGGGCACTGTACAGCCCTGCCCTCTCCAGGGCATATCCACATGCACTCATGCACCACCATGTTATGCAGAAAATGCGACAAGTCTTGCTTGGGCTGTTCCATGCCCAAGGTACACAAATAGGTGCGAGAAAACACATTTAGCTTTGCTTTTGCATGACAAAAACATCATCAGCTCTGTTTAGCCTGGAGTGCCTGCCAGGGTCTCTTTCTCCTCCATACTGCATGTGTCTCAGAGTACCAGACCGAGTCATGTCCAGGGATGCAGAGTACATCCTTACACTTTGCAGCAGTGGGAAGATTTCTGAGATCCCTCTGGAACAATTTACAGCTCTGTGCCACGTCCAAAAGCACTGTAGATATGTAACACCCTGTTATATCACACAATTCTTACTCTGCAGTATGAAAGTACTGTGATTGTGTTAGCCTGGGAACTGGAGGAAATGATTCAGAAGTTCGTTTGCTTGAATCCAGCAAGCTAAAGATCTTTTGCACTGCTCTGCACTGCACAGACATAACCAAAAAGACTTTATCCTTCCCAAGCCTGTCATATCAGTTGCTATACTCAGCCTCTGGAATGGACAATCTGAAAGACAAGGGAATGAGTCCTGTGGAAGAAGCACTGGGAGAAAAAAAAAATGTATCTATTGGCTTTTATTCTCTCAGAGAAATTTTGTGAAGATTTGGGACTCCTGAAGACTATCCTAGACTGGCAAGGATCAGCTTCCAGCCGAGTAGCGCAGAAGCAATCTGGATGACTTCCATTCCTCTGAGAAGGGAGCTAAAACCAGGGACCAGAACAAAAGCACCCAACAGGAGAACTCTCAGACCTCTCGTGCAGAGCTGCTGCTGGATTGTGTGGCCCCAGGGTCACTGCTTTCCACTGCATCCATCTCCCTGACCATGACAAGGGAGTAATGACACCAGCCTGTCTCTCCTGGGGCTCCACATCTTCCCTGACCAATGCCTAGAGAAACCCAACCGGAAGGTACTTAGCAAGAGCAGGGGAATGTTTGTTTTAATTCCATTAATATTTTATTTGACCCTCATCACAAAAGCCCCAGGGGACTCATCCAGCATTAATTCCCACACACATCAATTCATTAACTGAGACCTCTTCTTTAATAGAAAAATAGCTGATGATGGTTTATAACTGACCTAATGGAGGCAGAGCCCACTCCCAATCCCCACCCGCTGACTTGTTTTACAGCCTCATATTTCTGTCATGCTTTGGCCTTTGGTTGCTAATTCAGCCACTTACACTGATGCTATTCTAGATAAGCATCCAGAATTAACATTTCTTACATGAAACCAATATTGTAATAAGTAAGGTGATCCTAATTTAACTCAACTTTGACTCAAGCTACGGTGGCAACCTGTACGTATTAGCTCAGCTCTGAAGGCACAGCAGCAGCAACAGCACACTACCAATGTCACTGCTGCCTGCATTCCACAGGGATACCACCCACGCCTCCCACACCAAAGAAGCCAGAGTGATAGCGCAGCACACAGGTCTCACTTCAGCGTTCCAGCAACCCCATAATGACAGTTACTATCTCCTTCCCAGAGAAGTCAGTCAGGGAAATAATATGCAGCCAACCACAGACTGAAACTTCTCTTTTTAAAAGGGATACCCACTCGGTACTTATTGCAACCACTGAATACGCAGTAAAAAACAAAGCCAGAAACAAATAGGGATGTTTCAGGAAACATAATCAACCACTGACTGAGGGAGAAGTTTCTGTCACTTAAACAATGAACACTTTTCTAAAATTTTTAAGAGAATTGACGCACACATTATTAGGCTCAGTATAGCAACTGTTATGGCCAGATGAGAGGATCACAACATCGCCTTCTAATTTTAACACCTATGAAATAAAAGCCTGCAATGTGAGCCTTGACAATTAGCAAAGTTACACCTAACCCTTCCAAAGATCCCTGTAAATGTCTCTGAAGGGTTCTTAGGGCCCTGTGGTTTTGGTTAGGAGGTGGGATGTGACAGGGCTCCTCTGGAAGGTTTAACCTTTCCCTGGCCCTGTGAAGCCCTTTACAGGTTCAATTGAGTTATGAGGCATTGCGAATTGCTATTTTCTGTTTGCGTTTTATGCAGCCCAGCTTGGTTTGGCTTACTGCCCAAACCCCTCCATATTCTCCTGTAAGCCCTGGTGCAGTCTCCTGTGAGCAACACACACTCAACAGGCATCCCCCACGTGGGATTCAAAATGGATCCCGCTCCTCCTCCTCCCCAGCTCCAAGTAATTCTCCTTGCCAGAGCGGGACTGTCCTGCACTGGCAGACAGAAGCTTATGAGGTCCAGCTCCTCCTCTATTGAAGGACACAGATAGGTTCTCTCCTTCCCAGGCTGTCATGTGGAGCAATTCTCCCACGTAACTAAACTGGAAACAAGACCATCTCAAATGAGAAGCATGCAGGTTTTACCTCTCTTAGGAAGCAGGCTTAATGTTTGTCCTTGGCTCAGGATAGCATCTACACATTAGGCTGTGGGTTGGAGGAAATAAACTTTCCTAGATGGTGACAGAAGCAGACAAAATGGGAACCAAGTCTCTGGGATGATGTCTGGGGGCTTGGCCAGAACTGTAAATGACAAGTGAGTCACATGGCCAAAGCATTGCATATGCTAGGGCTGCACGCATGGGGACACCCAGCACATGTCCCAACAGCAGGGAGCCCACTTCCACTGAGACTGGGAAGGCTGGGAGATGCTGCCAAAGCCACGGAGAGTTTAGACACTTTAGCTGGTGCTCAATGGCAGAGCAAGCCCCAGGATGGGCAGCCCAAGTCCAGGGCTCCAATCTGCTTGAGAAGGTTAAACACCAGCTAAGGTCCAGCTAGCCCTCCCTGGCGCCAGTGCCAGGAGAAGAGAGAGCTGAAGACTCTCAGAATCCGTGTCATTTAAGAGAAAGAGCTGACATCTTCCCCTGTCAGGCTGGGGCCTGTTTAGTTTGTTTACTATAGACAAACCCATCATCCACTGGATGCTAGCCCATGTGAGTTTGGAGTAAGGACTCAGTGGAATGCCTGCTTTAGCCTAAGTACTGATGTCCTGAAGTGCAAACCTCTTGTTTTCTTCACTTGGGAACTATTTAAAGTACACAGGGAGTACTCTTTAAGTAATATTTTTTAAATGTAGCAATCACATCCAAAATCCTACATGAAATCAAAGGCATTTGGTTTGCAAAGGCAGGGACTCAGAAATCAGATGTGAGAGTTAAACTGAGTCTGGTTCTCTGCAATTCAATAGCTCTGTGTTCCCATCCTCTTTTTTCTCTTCCACTTCTACAAAGGGATGAATTAGCACTGGAGGGAGGAACCAGGGTGGCAAAATGAGCACAGCTGCTTTCTAATACATTGCAGATGCTGGAAAGTGTCCTGAAAATAAGTTGGGATGATAAGCAAAGGATCCCTCTTGATGGGTAAAGATCACTAAGAAGGGACAGCCCACCAGAGCTATATATATATGTATGTATGACACACACATATATATGTCATACATATGGCATATATATATGACTGCCCAGTTAATGATGGTCCCAAATATTTTTAATTTCTGTCTCAATCTCCCTCATTTTGTAAAATGAAGGGAAAATTTCCAGAAATGTAATCAGTTTTGACAACTGTGTAGGATCTTGAAAACACTAATTTTTGTCCCAAATACTGCAATCAGACAACCTGAAGTACAGCATTTCCCAATGGCTAATTGCCTGATTTCATGCTTGAATCCTGGCATTCTACTACAGGACATGGTGGAGAAAGGCAGGGAAGGAAGGGAAAGGGCACTGTGGTCAGTGTTGGACAGCAATGAACAAACAGTCAGGGTTCAGGCTGCACGTCACAGTCTTTTGATACACACCTGGAGTGTGACACTACTGTAAAAGGGAAAATGATTCTGTGAGCAAAGGGACTGGGATGCCAAAATGGTTGAATATCAAGAATACATTTGTGGCTAATATTATCTTGGGTGTGAATATTACCATGACTGGCAAATTTTTTATATTCAGTAAATCTTGTCAGGAATAAATATAACAGGGTATACAAATGAAAGGTAGTTTTCAATAAAAGGCATTTTTCTGTCTCCTACAAAACAGCTACAACACTGGGTGGACACAGGGTCTGTGAGCTCAGGCTGGAAAGTGGATTAATCAAGAAATAAGACTCCTGCAGGTCACTCCCATGCAGGTCACTGCACACAGAGACCCCAGGACTGGAGCACACACCTCCCAGTCATCTGCAAAGCCCTCCACAGGGCCTGGGACAGGCACATCCGACCACCAGCAGTCGTTGGACACAGCTGGGAAGGGCTGAGACCTGCCCTGCCAGGGAGGTTTGCCAGCACAGTGTCATGTGGCAAACTCAGACAGAAATGCCTGCAACTGAAGTGAAAACTGTGAGTACTGCTCAGAGGTCAAAATATAAATCCAGTATGAAAACAGTGACAGCTGTCAATTTTTGCTGCTTTCTATAAAGACATTGATTTCATATTGGCAGTGATTTCATACTGGAATTTCACTGGATTCTTCTATCTTAAAAATATGGCATAGAATGGGTCACTATGAGATGTGTTAAAATAAATTTAAACAATAAATGTAAATGTATGCTTTCAGAAACTTCATTCTGTGCCAGAGGGCAAATTACACACACTTTTAATATACAAGCTGAATGGACTCTCTTGATTTAGATCTATGTATGTAAGATCCGTATGGTGTGTAGGTATGTATGTAAGAGCAGATTCACGATCCCATCATAAGAGGTCAGGTTTGAGACAACCTGAGGAAACTGAACATGCACAAGTCCATGGGACCCAATGAGATGTGTCCCTGGGTCTTGAGGGAGTTGGCTAACAGAGCTGCCAACCCACTCTCCATGACATTTGGTAATTGGATGGATGGCCCCATCCAAAGAGTTACAGTCAACAACTCAATGTCAAAGTGAAAACCTTGAACCAGTGGTGTCCCCCAAGGATCTGGGACCAATACTATTTAATATCTTCATCAATGATGCAGATGGTGGGATTGAGTGCACCCTCTCCAAGTTTGGAGATGACACCAAGCTGAGTGGTTGATAGGCTGGAGGGAAGGGGATGCCATCCTGAGGGACCCTGACATAACTGAGGAGTGGAACCATGTGAAATCCATGAAATTCAATGAGGTGAAGTGCAGGTCCTGCACATGGGTCAGGGCAACAAACACCAGGATCAGTACAGGCTGGGGAACAAAGAGGCTGAAAGCAGCCTTGTGGCAAAGATCTTGGGGATACTGATGGACAAAAAATTGGGCATGATCTGACAATGTGCACTTGCAGCCCAAGCCAAATATGTCCTGCACCAAAAGCAGCACTGGCAGCAGGATGAGGGAGCAGTCCTATGAAGAGCGGCTGAGGGAGCTGGGAGAGTTTAGCCTGGAGAAAAAGAGGTTCAGGGGAGACCTTATCACTCTCTACAACTCCCTGAAAGGAGGGTGTAGCCAGGTGGCAAACAGTCTCTTGTCCCAGGCAACAAGTAATGGGATGAGAGGAAATGGCCTCAAGCTGTGCCAGGGAGGTCCAGGTTGGACCAGGCTGGATATAGGGAAGAATTTCTTCATTGAAACGGCGGTTAAGCATTGGAATTGGCTGCCCAGGGAAGCACTGGAATCACCATCCCAGGAAGTGTTCAAGAAATGACCAGACAAGGCACTCAGTGCTATGGTTTAGTTAACAAAGTGCTGTTCAGACAAATGCTGGACTTGATGATCTTGGAAGTCTTCTCCAACCTTAATGAGTCTGTGATTCTGAGATTCTAATTATATAAAGGTGGCTTATAAGAAAGGCAGGGCCTGCAGTGACAGGACAAGGGCCAATGGTTTTAAACTGAAAGAGGGCAGGTTTAAATTGGACATAAGGAAGGAATTCTTTACTATGAGGGTGATGAGACAGTGGCACAGGTTACCCAGAGAAGCTGTGGGTGCCCCATCCCTGGAAGTGCTCAAGGCCAGGCCGGATGGGACCAGGAGCAACCTGGTCTAGTGGAAGGTGTCCCTGCCAATGGCAGGGGAGTTGGAAATGGATGATGTTTAAGGCCCCTTCCAACCCACACCAGTCTGTCATTGTATAAAATATCCTAAAATGATTCTAAAGTAACACCTCTCATGCAAAAAAGAGATTCATCCTGAGACGACAGCTTCAATACTTTTCTTACATGTACTTGTTGACAAATTCACTTGGCTACCTAGGTGCTCCTTCTCTGCAGAAAAATAATAAATAAAAATGAAAACGCTCATGCTTCATGAAAGGGTGCCAAATAAGAATACTAAAAATAAATGTGCGGAGTGCTGGCAGTCTTAGGAGATAAAGCCAGTTTACATTTTATTAAGCCTATATTAATGTTTTGGTTTCTTAATTTTGCATAACCATGAGGAGCAAGAATGTTATTTTGAGTATGAAAGATCTAATTCTGGAACATCCATTCAAATAAAAACGTATCTGAGAAAAAAAATTCTGATGAGCAGAGTGAAATAAAAACAGAGCTAAAGCAAGGTAATAAATAATAAAAACATCCATGCATTTAACAAGAGCTTAATTTACAGCATAGAAGAAGATACTAATTTTTGCAAAAGCAACTGAAAATAAAGTTTGATTCACTAAATGAAGGTTAGATGTACTAAAGAAGGTTATGTTAATCGTAAAACAATTCCTGAGGGCACAGTAAAATGAGTGTTAAGTATGTAACAGATTTACTTAAAAATCCCAGAAGAATCATTCTATCTCCCCAGAGGAGGGCTTCCAGATCTCTCAGAGATACAGGCTGGCAGAGCCCAGTGGTGGATCACAAAAAAAATACACACTGGGCTCTGCCTTCTGCTAGTGAGATGGAGGCCTGTGGATGCAAGATCCAGAGGAAGGACACATCACACTCCCCACACTCATTATTTTATGAAGTGCAGCATCTTCTGTATTTGCAACACCTGAGCACACCTTACCTGTGGAGCTGTTAGGGGCCAAGGGTCTACTGTAACACCTCACACCCCTCTTTTGATACACAGATCCCTTTGCTAAGAATGCAAAGGAAATTACTCAAAGACATCACAGGATGGCTGCCCAGAGACTCAAAGGAAGATGTCAGCTGGAAGGGACATATGGACTCTGAGCTGACCAGTGCAACTCAAGAGTGATATTCGTTGGATACAAGAGGCAGATCCATGAAAATGGCACCTTCGCATCCAGCAGCCATCAAGAAAGTAAACCGCATGCTAGAATTTCCTGACGAGAGCGTCATTATGCCCCCATGCAAACCTGTGGCTTTCCCACATCTTGATATGTGAGTGCAATTTTGTTCCTTCCATAGGAACTAGAAGGGGCAATGAAGAGGCATGACAGAGTGGGTTAGACATCTCTGTCCAGAGAAAAGGTTATTGAAGTGAGGATGTGACTGGGGACTGTAAAACAATATATGAAAAATAGAGGCTGGGTAGGAGGTAATTTTTTACTGTCTTTTCCAGCACAAGAACTGATGACCATCACACAACACTACAAAGAAACGTGTTCAAAACCAACTGAAAAGAAAAAGTAGCTCTTGAAACAGGTGGCTGCAGAATTTCCAATCAAAGGACACTATGGATGCTAGAAGGTTCTATACATTTGATGGGAGACTGGAGAGTTTCATTCAAGAGAGAACTGGCACTTTCTGGATAGCTAGAAACCACATCTGGCTATGGCAGGTCCTCCACTGAAAACAGCTGGAAGCTGTAGGAGTATCAGAGAAAAATGGCACACGATGAGATCAGATTAGATTATGACAGTATTAGATTAATGACTGGACTCAATGATCTTGGAAGTCTCTTCCAAACTAAATGATTCTACAACTTTGCAACCACTGGCCCCAGGGACACCCTTCAGGTTCTCTGTTTCTCGGGATTCATGACTGACAGCAAAGACAACACAAGTGCCATGTGAGCCAAGGGTAAGCGTCTGAACAGGATGAAGATGTACAGACATATCCAGAACGAAACGAGTGAACTGGGGCCAGGGAGGTGGGCACAGGAACAATTGTACAGCAGATCTGAGACACTGGGAAACTCTGAACCACTCCCGGGCTTGGGATCCCCCAGCCTTTCCTTGTTCTACAGGACTGGCCAAGCGGGATGATACTGCCCTCACCCCTGGGGCTGAAAGAATGAATGCCCAACAGCATATCCTGGAAGGTCTGCCTTGGAAGAGATTGCTGGATGCCCTGTTCATAGTGAACTGGCAGCACCTCAGCGAACTGAGCATCTCCAGCCTTCCTGGGAACCTGTGCCAGTGCTGAACCACCCTTGGGAGGAAGGAGCGTTTTTGTCTTACATACTTCGCCAAATTCGTGATGATCTTAGTCCTTGTGATTTTATCAAGTCAGCAGGCAGAGGTTTATGGCTAAATCAAGGTCTTCCTGGTCATGACACAGTGAAGGATTGGAAGCCACAAGTATTCAAAATTGTCCCTGATCCCAAGCAATCTATGCTGACATGCTACCATCCATATATATATATATGTATATAACCTGCCTTACCGACCACAACACGCTTTGCCTCTCAAGTAGGCACCCACTCAAGAGCCCAGAGACTGAGCCTAAACTAGGCTCAGACTGCACTGTCAGGAGAAAAGGCACCAGAGCAAGTGAAACCACTGCCTGAGATATTTTTAATGCCTTGGGTAATCTCTGTAAAGCAGCATGTGCCAACCTGTGGGATAAAGCTTGGTGCGCAGCTATGGCACAAGCACAACCTGTCCCAGCAAAAAGATGTCACACATGGATATCCACTGCCACAAAGCAAGGCCCCACCAGTGAGAGGCAATGGCAGCCTAATGTGGAATATTGCTGGTAGGTGGGGAAGGCACCGACTGAACAAAGTCTTCAGAAACCTGAACAAAGTTTGCGAGTGAGGCAGGGGAGATGGTAAATGACAGAACAGAAACTGGCGCAGACCAGTTGGTGTTACTGCTGCAAATGGGGTTGCACAGAAAGACAAGCGCCTTCGCTATCCAAGATTTTTGCATCAAGAACAGAAGAATGTACAATGCTTTCAAGCATGAAAATCCAAGGATACGTGTAAGATCAGAAAAGATCTTGTAATCAGCGGCTGGAACACAAGTTCTCAGTAGAAGACTTCTAAGAGGGCCTTTCCTGAATGAGTGAAATCCACCGGTGAACAGAGAAAGGAATATTCTTCAGGAGCAGGAAAAGGGAGGCGATTTTTACCTGACTATACACAGAATTGGTGGGGCTATTATGGGAGTAGTGCATGCCATTTTTACCTGTGTATTCCAGAAAGAATGCTGAAAAATTGAGAAACCTGATAAACTCCTCCCCTTTATAGCCTAAAGCAGAATATATATAGCTTACCTGAGAAAATGTTGAAAGGAGACTTGAAGATGACCTATGAGCACTACAAAGGGAGAAGATTTCTGACAGCTCTTAAACCTACTCAACAAAGACCCCCAGATCCAATGGATCTAGCCAAAGCTAGAAAAATTCAACACGGGAATAGTGCAAAATTTGAAAAGTGGGAGAAATCAATCACCTGAAAAACTTGCATAGGAACCTAGCATATCACTGAAAGTCTTTTAAGGGTTTTATTTTATTGTAAAATAAATACTCTTAATATTTTCTGCACAGACCAGACAGTTGATCAGAACAGGTTTTTCAATACTAAACTTATTAGCAGTCATAGACATTGGCCAAAAGGTGATGGGGTCTAGCTCTGGCTGAAAATGGACTTTGAAAGCAATGGTCTGGCAATGTGTGAGGAAAGCCTGATGGATAACCATGACTGGATAAACCATTCTTCATGGAGGGTGGGCCCTCTTTATGTGTCTGGCAAACTCTGAATAATTCTGAGGTAAATCACTTTATCTGTTAAACTGCCTGAAAGAAAAAAAACCAGCAGTATATCCAAAATACTGTGCTATAGATACACTTTATATCCAATACACCCTGCTATATATATCAATATAAAATTTAATAACTATATAACATTATATTTTATGTAAGATATATTATATTATACAAACTATCATATATATTGTGATATACGCACACACATAAATATATATATACACACACAGTAAATCCAATTCACTGTCCAAACAGATGAAGGTTGCTCAAATGCAACCTTCACTTAAGTGATCTATAGCACAGAGAGACCTTGTGGAAGAAACAGGCTATCACCAAGTGCATTGCACAGAAGGGAAGTGCAAGACTAAAATTTTCCAGCTAAACTATCTGTGATGAAGAATGTCACCAGGGCAAGAGACATGAAGTAAGATTGAGAGCAACCAGCTCCCCTTCTTCAGCAAAGCCCAGACAGACCATCATTGGCTGAAATTGCTCGGAGAAGATATTGCAGTTAGCCTTTGGTTTGTAGGTGAAAATACTGCCACAACAATCAATCAAACATTGATATTTTTACAGGAGGAGACAACAACAAATCAGTGTTTGCTGCCACAACACACAGAGAAAACAGACGGTCAGAAACTTCTGCAGGATTATCAGAGCTGGAGCAAGGCAAGACTTCTGAAGGGATCACTTCCTCACAAAGCTGATTTCGGTTAAACTTGTAACGTGGCCAAACCCTTATCCCCAAACATTCAAAGCCCAAACAGCCAACCAGACTAAGATAGGGAGGTGAAGCTCAAGCCACTTGAACTGGAAACATCCCCTTCCGTCTCATTCTCCATACACACCTCACTGAGAACATGGGCTGTGGGCCCACTACTGCCCAACCCATGACTGGAAGGACAGAAAGATTCTCCAGTGCTCATCCCAACGTGACACAAAGAGCAGTGGGACATGTACCTGGCCAGCCTGGCAACACATGCCTTGGGCACTGATCCAGCCTCAGTAAATCAGGGAAGGCACTGAGAGGGAGAATCTCATGTTCGTGTTCATGTTAAACCACCTGCTGTGACCAGACTCCAGCAGGGATCACAGGAATTAATTCTGCAGAGAATACATATCCTAGGTGTGCTCACGACTTTTTCAGAGATACCTCCACTTTTGAACACAGCTGGAATTTGTGTTGCCTTCTCCTTCAGCCTTTAAAACGTTTGTAAAGCATTGCTCTCCTGTACTTCACTAGACATAGTCTTCAAGAAGTACAGATGGAAGAGATGAAGTGGTAAACGCAAGAAATGTACTTCATACTTCCAAAACATATCCTAATGGAGGAAGGATGAGATCAGAAAATCCAATGAAGGCAAGAATATAGTTTATTTGTCCAGAAGAGAATGGGAGAAAGAAATGAACTGGGGAGGATAAAGCCTGACAGAAGAGAAAACCAGGTTCTCAGAAGAAAAGGCATTACACAAAGAGGAATAACATAAGACAGGTAAACATTCAGGTAGGTATTTAAGGAGGGGCACAGCTGAACATGTGCACAGACCAATTCCAGAGATTGCATTTACAAACATTACACCCCCCCCCCCCCCGGATCTGGTAAATAAATAAACCTTCCCTACATAGCTCTGTATTGCACATGGACTGCTCCTCTCAACACCACCTCCATCCCCAAGAAAAACACTGATGAACATAAAAGGTGTACAAGGAGTGACACAGGCTGAACTTTGGGAAGAGAAAAACCTGCCTGATGCATTTCACCCACAAATAAAACCAGGATGGAATATTTCAGTTGGAAGGGACCTGCAACGATCATCTAGTCTGACTGGACTAGATGCTCCTCCTCTTGAAGAACAATACAGATCAGGACGCTTTTAGTACAGCAATCCCACCATGCTATAGAATCATAGCTTCTTCCATGACCATTATAATTTTGGAACACAAATACACCCACAAGAAAAGTCGTAGTAATTCTTTGTGCAGGCAAACCTAAAGGTGAGAATGCAAGAACCTTTCAGAGGTATCCAAGGGGTACAAAACCCAGGGAAGTTAATGCATATGAAGAGAGGTAAAGGCAGGTCATTGCAGCAGGTTAAACCTGTTAATCTTGTTCATTAAGATTCACTGCACATTTAAGTTTTTTCTGATTTCCAGCAAGAACCATGGTACTACAAGTTCACTCCTTGGCCATGCCTGAAAAGCTCCATCATAAACCATAACTGGAAAAGTCTGGTTTGAAAGACCAGGTCAGATCCAAGAAGCTGGGGAAATACACAAATGGTTGGTTGTGCCATCACCAGTAACAGACAAAAAATGAAACAAAATAAAACTAACAACTTGGCCAAGAAACACAAGAAAAAATAATGAAAATCATTCCAATGAACAATTTGGTCATTCACATTTACATGTGTCCCATCCATGGGTAATGACCCTGGAGCTCCAACCCCTCAGGAATGTGTGTGCAGTATAGCAGTAATGCACAACACCCTCGGGCTTAGAAGAAAGAAGAGTCCAGCTTTCAACTCAGCCAACTGTGGGATTCTCTAGTGGGAAGTCAAGGCTGAACTCTGCAGCTCTAGGCAGCACACACCTGAAGGGTGTGTAAGCATGCTCTACCACTCAGGTGGACATGAAACAAATGGCATTTCCAACTTCTCCTCCTCCACTCTCCTGCTACACACCTTAGGATAATGGCCCACTACTTTATCCTCACTTTTTTAAGGCTGGAAAGCATAGTGGCTCGCATGCAATCCACCCAACACAACCAGAGATAATGACCACAGATTCAGGCACCAAGCTTGGTATGGACATTCTGCTCCTCAAGAACCACAGCCCTGCAAAACAGACCCTGCAGACAAAAGCCATACAAATTCTTACAGTAGCCATCCTGGCAAACGAGTAACCAGCTGCAGAACTCAAGGCAGCCACGGCACTGAGGCAAACGCAAGGAAAGACACGCTGCCCATCTGGAAAGCAACTTCGGGAACGTACAATAGCTATCAAGGCAGAGCACCACGGCAAGCAAAGGCAGCGTGCAAAGTAATGCCACGGTGACCAAATGGCTGCCACTTCAACAGCACAGCGACCACTCGGCAAAACACAGCCGGCAATTCGCTGGGCAACAACAGCCGCGCCGGCCACAGGCCAGCACAAGCCAGCAGGGCAGAACCGCCACCGGCTCCATGGCACAGCCGGAAAAGCAGTGTGGGAAACCCAGGTGCCACTTCTTCAAAAATCCTGAATAGCAAATGGACAAGCAGCCGGACGCACCGAGGGATCTCGGCCGGTTCAGCGGCAGTGCAGCCGCCACCCTGATGCCACCCAGCCGTACAGGGTCTCGCCAGCGCCCCGGTCCCCAAGCGGCACCCTGGCGTGTCAGAGGACAGGGCAGCGGCAGGGGGTGAATCCCACCAGTGCCCGCTGCAGACACGGCGGGGGAGCCGACACTCTTCTCGGTGCCCCGACGGAAACATTATTCCCAGATTCTCCTGCCCTCTCCCCGGCAGCACCTGGGGAAGCGGGGACAACACGAGCCCCCCCCCCGAAGGCAAGCAGGCAGGGCGGGAGCCGGTCCCCCTCCAGCATTGTGCCTCCCCGCACGGCGCCGGGCCGCAAACTCGCAACTCCCGCCCGCCCGCGGCCCCCCGGCCCCGCACGCCCCTGCCCCCGCCGAACTTCCCGCCGCAGGGAAGGGGGGCTCCGCGGGCGCTGACGTCACGCCTGGCGCGCGGCGGGGGGTGTCCCCGCCCCGGGACCCCCGCGGCGGGCGCGGAGCCCCCGCTGGACCCCCGCCCCCCGTTCCGGAGGGAAGGCGCTGCGCCGCCGTCCAGCGCAGGCGAGCCCCGGGCGGGCAGCGCCTCCCGGCGATGTCGGAGCGCCCCCAGCCGCGGCCGGGACCCCCGCCCCGCCGAGCCCCCATGCCCCGCGGCGCTGTCCCGGCTCCTTCCCGGCCCCTCGCCGCATCCACGCCGGGGCAGGGACCGCCGGGGACCCTTCCCCAGCGCCGCGGGGGTTAATCGCACTCGCCCCTCCTGCCCCCCCCCCCAACTTTGGTGTTTCCCCCCCCGCGTTGCCTCGCTCCCCATCCCGACAGACGGACCGGAGGGCTAAAATCCACCCGCGAAAGAATGCAGCGAGTGGGCGACAATGACAAGCGGGGCGGGAGCGGCTGGGAGCGGGCGAGGGACTCACCGGCGGCTCCTGAGGGGAGGTCGAATGAAGGGAGGAATGGAGGCGGCGAGGAGCGGGGGGCAGGGATTTAAACGCTGCCCCCCCTTCTTTTTTTTCCCCCCCTTTCCTCCCTCCTCCTTTTCCGCGCTCCCTCGTTTCCTCTCGCGGCTCCGGAATAACCGGTCGGTGGCAGGGGCAGCGGCTCCGGGAGGGGGGGGTGCGGCGGGGAGCGGGGCCCCCCCGCCCCGCGGCTCTGTCGCCCCCTCTCCCGCCGCGCTCAGGCGCCTCCGCCTGCGCCCCGCCGCCCTCCCATCGCTCCCACCGCTGCCCGCCTTAGCCACCTCCCATTTCCGAAGGGCCCAGAACGAGCCCCCTCCCCCGCCCCTCTCTTCCGCGCTCGCCGCCGCCCCTCCCCGCGAAACACCCCCCACACACCGCACCCCCCAACCCACCCGTGGGCAGCGTGGGACGGGGGAGGAGGAGGCGCGGGCGGGGGGCGAGCAACCAGCCCGGCCCCCGCCCGGCCGGGGCCGCGCCCCGCACCGCTGGGCCCCCGGCGCCGGCACAAAGGCCGGGCAAAGTCGGGGAGAGGGAGCCCGCAGGGGCGTTTTTGGCAGGACGGGCCCGGGACGACCGAGGGTTGCGGGGGGGTGGCGGCCGGCCGGGGCTGCGGCGGGGCCTCCCGGGGGGCGGGGGCGGCGGCCGCCCGACGGGCGCTCATCGGCGTGCGGCCGCGCGCGCATCCATCCCCCCCATCCCACTTCCCATCCCCCGCCCGGTTGCCAGGCAACGGCACAAAGGGAGCGCGAGCCTCGTGCGGGGGCCGCTCCGCTCCGCGCCGCCCGCACCGGGCAGCGGGGCCCCCCCGGCACACGCACACACACGGCGCGGCCGCGGCAGCCGCGGCATGCGGGATCCGCCTGGCGCGGGCCTCGCCCGAGCGGCGCCACATCGCCCCCCCCTTCCGCCTCCCGCGGCCGCACGGTGCGGGGGAGCGGCGGGGCTCAGCCGTGGAAACGTGAAACATCCCCCCACGGCTGTTGAGAAGCGCGGCTGCCTCCCCTCGCTGGCCAAGTTCATGGCGTCGATGGCCATTTTGGAAAGGCTGCTGTCGGAGGAAAGGGGTTTGGGAAGGAAGGGGGGAGCCCGTCGGCTCTGTCACCCGGCCAGCCCGTCAAGGGGCTAATCCAGCTGCAGCCGCTGCCTGCCGCGGGGCACGGCCAGCGGGAGCGCGGGGCTGGGGGCCGAGGAGATGCTACAAGTGCTGCCTTTCCTGCCCCGTTTAGCTGCAGAAGGCACGGCAGTCGTGGGGGCAAACCTCAGGCTGTGTTGCACGGACACGGGCACAGCTACATGTTTAAATAAGGGAGCCTTCGTGTGCAGATGGGCAAGTTTCACTCTGATGGCCTTCAAACATAATCCCAAAATATTTCCTCGGCAGGACCTCTCGGTGAGCAGGCTGGATGGCGTGCTCTCCACAGGCTTTTATTCAGCAATTCTCATTGTCCGTTACATGGCTCCGAGCACTATTTACTGTACAGCATCCAAACTCAGCTCTGAATACAGATGTATTTGTCTCCTCGTGGGGGTTTCAGCAGTGCTATTCACCCCAGTGCTTTAAAAAACATTAATAACAATGTCCCTGCAACACCCTTTTAAGCCGATGGCTCCCAGTGCAATTGTTCCACACCCACTTCCCAGGGGTACTGCATCATTTTGGGGCCTCACTATCGTGGATACAGGGTTGTTCTTGGTGCCTCTCATTCCCAAACCAGCCTCACTGGCATGCAGCACCCTGTTGCACAACATCAGCCTGCCTCATGGCACTAGCCTTCATTCTTGCATCCACCCTTCTCCACAGTCTACCTCTTTGTCCTGCCCCTTGCCGAGAGCCTCTGCCCTGCCAGCAGTAATCCTGAGGTGCTGTTGCTCCCTAGGACTCTCTGGTTCCCACACCTGGTGTGGGGGATTGAAAAAGCCATGGCTAATGTTCGCAAAACATTAAAAGCCATGGTTAACATTTGCATATGAGCAAAAACGCCCGCTGGGTTTTCTGTGGTCAGTCCAAAACATTTCAGCGTATTGTTTTGGAGAGGTGCTGTGTGGAAGAGATCAACCCCTGTGGATTCCAAGCACAGGGGGTAAGCATTATCTGCTTCACAAAGTGCCTCACCAAGCTGAGCCCCAGACAAGAGAACAGAATATTATTATTGTTCTTGAGGTGGTGATGTTTGCAGTTGTCACGGCTGCTTCAAACTGTCGCCTTTAGGAGTTGACAGCCTTGCGTCCTGAGCTCACAGTGCGTGTGACCCTTAGAGGCCAAAGTGATGATTCATGAAGGAGGAAGATCTTGTCAAGATCCTTGTTCTCTGGATGCTAAACAAAATACCCAGATCCCCAAGGTTTGTGGTTTGAGGAAAAGCCTCTGTGGCAGCTACAGTGGTTGGTATTGCTGAGATCTTCTGGATGGGTAACATGTGACACCAAGTTTATTTAACCACAATGTCAAGCCCCAAATGGCTTTCATGTCATCATCTCCCATAACCAGGTCAGTTGCTTCAGTTCAAAAACTTGACTTAAATGTTAGATTTATTATCAAGATTTTAGTGTCATTTGTTGTTTTTCAATAAGTGAAGAGGCAGAGACACCAATACCTTATGAAAATCTTAAACCAAACCTAGTTTGGTTTATTTCAAGAAGCCAGCCAAAGGTGGCCTGCACTCTTAGTTTATGAGGGGATGTCAGAGGTGATTCAAAAGAGAAGCAGGACCAGGGCAACCATTCCTTTTCTCTGCTCATGAATGCTCATAGACAAATTACTTCTAGGTCAAGCCACGCTCGGGTTCAAGGTGGTAAGCACAGGTGGAAAATAGGAGAAACACGAGTGGTTGTGTGTGCTTGTGCAGCGAGACCAAGGTGGACTGGCTGCAGAACATGGGAAATAAAGTTATCTCACCTTCGGAATCAGCAGATTGAAGACCCTGGGCAAACCAAGAGCATTATTAGCTGTGTCTCTTCGGGATGGATACATGACCTGGGGAGTCTGTGAGCCTGCAAGCAAATACCAAACTTGCTGGGGTGTAGCTGGTCCTCCTTTGGATTAGGGAGATAGGACACAGCACCTTGAGATCTCTCCAGCCGCATCATCCCACTGCTTTCCAGTTCTACCAGGGGACAAACAGCTGCCTGCAAAACAAGAGGCACTGGCTGGGATTCTTAGAGAACTACAGAACAAGAGAGGTGCTGAAAGTCCTGTGGGGGAGGGAATGAGATAAGTGAGGTGCTGGAGCTTGTGGCATACAAGGGGAGGCTGAAAGAGCTGTTTCTTTCAGCCTGGAGTAGAGAAAAGTTAGGAGGTAACCAATTACACCCTTCAGCTTTTATTTTTTTCCTTTGGTATGGAGGGGTACAGAGAAGGCAGAGCCAAGTACTTCTGGCAGATACACAGTGAAATGCCTATGAAGATTGCAAGAAGCAGAATTGTAACTAGATAAAGGGAAAACCTCCTCTCTTAAAGGTAGTTGAGCACTGACAGAGGTTTCAACACAGGCTGGGGAGTCTTCTCACCCTGAGATGGTCAGGCCCCAAGCAGCCTCATCTAGGTCTGCAGCTAGCCCTGATGTTAGCAGGGGTCTGAAGTCTAGACCTGCAAACATCTCATCTCAATCTTCCTGTGAAACTCTGATTCTAAAAATACATACAGCCCCATTTCCCTTTTGACACAAAGCATATAGTAGTCTCCTTGATGGAAAGAATAAGGGAGCAAGTTATAGCTGCTTCCACACCAAGACATGCAATGCTCTAGATCTTTGTCTAGAGAGAGAGCTTCCTAATGTCCTCCTGACAACCTGTCCAAGCTGTTTGTATTTAGTCTTCCAGCGGTGGAGCCAAATACTCTTTATTAAAAAGTTGCTCAGCACCTCATAGGAAATACCCAGCACCCAAATTTTTGGACTTCTTGTCAGATGTTCATCAAGACAGTGTCCCTGACAGCCTCCTATATTAAAAATATTGGTTTCCCAAGGTTGGACAACATCCCATTGTTCTTGAGACAGACAAGAACTTAGCAGAGAAATTTGGTACCTCTTCATCATTAAGGCTTTTCTCTGCACTCTACAACAAGCCCACTTCAGTGTCATCTCCCCTTCCAGCTCATTTATGGGTGCACACGCATATTTAGAAAAAAAATAAAAATTCTGCAAGCTTGGGGGGGAGGAGAGGGAGCAGCTAATGTTAAATTATCCCTTTAACAGCTGAACATTGCTCTGAAAATGTAATCTAAACAGAGTATGATTTGAGAGGTAAAAGAAAGCAAATCCAGCAAATGTTTCCATTCACAGATAGCGTCACATTGCCAGCCCATCCCCGTGCTGTTACTCATACTCTGACTGCATTCACATTACAGCACAGCAATCTGATGGAGACACCAGCTTATACAACAGGAGTCCTCAGGTGCGGGAAAAGCTGAGTGCTTGGACATTTCTATCACAAAGAAACTATAATCAAATCTCTGCCACTGAGCCAAAGGGAAAGCAGCATACGCATCTTAGGATGCACTGGCAAAGGATAAGTATTTGCAGTGACCCAAGCAAACATGCCAGCATCACGTATTCCTTCTGTACATTGTGCCAGCAGTGACGAACTCTTTTGATTTAGAAAAGGCATCAAGGTGAGGTACTGCTATGGCAGGATGTGCTCGCATCCCCTCAGGGCTTTCACGATGTGTTCCTATCCCCTCAGGGCTTTCACACACCTTCCCTGACACAGGGACATGCTTGATGCCTCACTGGCATAAACTCTTTCCTGACAAATTCTTCCCACACTGTAGGGACATATATACCAGTTCCCTGCTGTTGGAGCCTTGCTGCATTTAAATGGGCAACGCCAACTTCCTTGGGCATTTAATTGCCTTCCTTGCATAGAAAAAGACAAATGGGAGGGGCGGGGGGTGGGGGGGAAGGGAGATGCTCTTGGGAATATGAAAGGTAAGAAAGTTGGGGTTTTTTTCCCAAAAAACCTGCCCTGATTGCTAAGCAGTAGCCGTACTGTTCTCAAAATCCCAGTATCTAAAACAAAGGAGCAGTGAGGTGTACAACGGGAAAAGACAGCCCACTGCCTGTACCCAAAATGCACATTCCTTCAGGAAAACGGCGCTGTCACGCACACAACCGCTTTTGCGGGAGACGTGACCGTGGGGGAGAGCTGGGGGAGCCCACGGGAGCCCGCGGGGTGCCGGGTGCCGCCGAGGGGGACGCGGAGGCGGGGAAAGATGGAGCAGAGCCTTCCCTGCGCGGCGCCCGGACTACAGCTCCCGAGAGCACGGGCGAGAGCCGGCCTGCAGCCGGGGCACCAGCGCTTCCCTGCCGCTGGGATGTGTGCTGTGTGCACTGGTGATGCCCTGGGAACCAATCCTGTCTCTGCCCTCGCATTCTCCCTCCCACCCTCTTCTCAGCTCTGGGCATGTGTGCCAAAGTCTTTGTCTTCACTTCTTGGACTTAGTCCTCAATCTATGCTATTTAGTAAAGAATCAGCTGTGAAATGGCAGTGTTTTAAAGTTTTGTCTTTTGATTTTAAATAATGCGTTAGGACACAGTCAAGGGGGATTGGGACTTGCTGAGCAACCTCAGTCTTTACCCTTGTCATTGCTCATCACAAATGACAAGAGTTAAGCAAGGGTCTGGAAACTTTCTGTAGGGAAGTGGGGCAGGAGCTGAGTGTGCCAGAGAACATAGTGGGGCTACTGATGTGAATATAATGGTGGGCAAGATGGTTTTATCATTTATTCTCCAGTTGGATTTCTCACAGTAGCACCCCTAGCCTCCTGCCTTCCTTGGAGTCAGTCCAGAACAAAGCTGTTTGTTGAGCAAGCGCTGGGGTTTGCTGGCACTCAGCCTGCTGGGGCGCCGGCTGGAGCACAGGCAACTTTCCCCTCGTACTGCTGAGATGCCCCTGTGAAACCAGATGGAGCTGAGAGAGACTAACATCCCACCTATGCCTCCAGTCACTGCTTTACAAGTCCCTTTTGGGGGAGAACAATCAGATTTTCTCTCTCAAAGACTTGCCATTCCAGCCTATCATCATCTGAATCCAGCAGACAGACGGCTGGGGGCCCACCCTGAGGTCTTTACATCAGTGGAAGGGAACGATTAAAATCCCTGCACAGTAGATCTTCATGCAACGTGGTTCGGTAGAGATGACAGGGGCAAGTCATCCCACATGCCTTCCCTTTGGTATTTCCCACCTGGTGGCCAACAGAGCAGTCTGGCTGTGGGACAAGGCTGTGAAAACAGGTGGGGGTACCCAGGTCTTTTCTTCCTCTTGCCAGTCCCCTCTGTTTCTTTTTTGTTACCTTTCTGTGTGAGCACCACCTGCTCTGATGGCAAAACATCCCCAATCCCTAAACGCTGGCATCTAGAGATAAACATCAGGCCAAGTCAGGCAACTCAGGTGTGAAATACATTTTAATAGAGTTTAGGGATCTGTAGTTTGTCTGTTGCTCAGCTGAGCATGGGCTGTCCAGAAGGTGAAGCAGACATCATGGGCAGAGGGGAGGGTGAAGGAGTGCAAGAGGGAAAGGAACAGAGAGAAAAAGGTGTCACAAGAAGCAAATGAGAGCATGGGTTTGTTTACGGATGTGCTTTAATATATTGCCCCACGGTACTATGTGCTGAGCCAGAGACTGACAGCACTCACACGCACACACACGCACACCCAGCGTGGCACAGCAGTGCACTTCAACGCTAAGCTGCCGGCAAGCACAGCCCAACACAGCACGGCCCAACACGACACTGCCGGGGTGGAGGCGAGGGACACGCGGGTCCCACCAGTGCAGACACACGCCTGGGGCACAGGGACGCCATAGGCCAGGACACGTACACACACCTACACACATGCACAACGAGAGCGAGCCACTGGCAACACTCGGCTGGACACAGCTACGGGTGCAGCAGTGCCCGCGCACACCGGCCGATGCACAGATGGTCACCGCACATGCTTCGGCGTACGAGGGGACGCACCGGGCACACGCTCCCATGGTCTGACACGTGAGCAGAGTGGCCCAGGCGCGGCCCTGCACAAACAACAGAGACACACAATGCCTAGATCCAGGAATGCTTATGACCCCACAGCAAGGGACAGGGTGTAGGCCGCTCTCTCATCCTTCACCTGGGTACATCTAGCCAGGGACACCTGAACTCGAGGGGTTTCGAGGTGAGAGGAAACCAGGTGACAGAGTGGGGAGAAAGAGCAAAAAAGGGAGCGGTGGAGGGAAAGGGGGGTTCAGAGTCTGTGAGGTGGGAAAGAGCAGCAGGGTGGCTGTGCCCTGGGGACAATGTTCAAAGAACACTTGGGTTGCGAAAGTTGTGTCCGGCGAAGCGTGCTTCATCGCCAAGCTCTTCCTCAATCCTGTGGGACAGAGACGTCACACATCAGGCCCTTGCAGCAAGGGAGCATTGGAGGCACCAGGGCACCGGAGAGGCAGCTCATCAGCAGGAAGCTGACACGTGCCAGAGGAGCTCAGCTCCTGCCAGCTGCTGTGCCTGCAGGGCTGCACCCTCACGCCAAGGAGGAGGAAAGGAGTCTGCCCCAGAGGCCTCCCTGGGAACCTACTGTCATCTCTGTGCCTTGTCTTCAGAGCATTTCACCCACAAGCCCATCTGACCTTGGGATTTCAGCTTCTCCCACCCCAGTTTGTCACTCCCGCATTCTCTCTTCTGCATTCCCATCCCTGGAGCTCCTTACCTCATGAGCTGGTTGTATTTAGCCAGGCGTTCAGACCTGCAGGGAGCACCCGTCTTTATCTGTAAAGCATTCCCCAAAGCAAACACTGTAAGACACTGTTATGACTCTACCAGCTTCCCATGGCAGAGCAGGGAACTCTGTTTTGACATCCCTTTGCTTTCCTCCAGGCCTGTGTATGGCCTGGTTTTCACCTACCTGCCCAGTGCACAGTCCTACAACCAGATCAGCAATGAAGGTGTCTTCAGTCTCCCCAGATCGGTGGCTCACCATCACACCCCACCCATTCTCCTGGGCCAACTTGCAGCTGCAAGGAGTGAGAAATGCAGTCAGTAGCTCCTACTCCTATAACCACCACCTGCACAGGGTAAGATCCAGGCACCCTCTGCTCCCACTCTCAGCACCCTACACTCTGGTAGAGGCACAAGTCTATTCACCCAGTGCACCGCATGACACCTTGCTGTGGCTCATTACCCACCCTTTCACAGGACAAGGACAGTGGGCTGGACTTACGCTTGGATGGCCTCTGTGACAGATCCAATCTGGTTGACTTTGAGCAGGAGGCAGTTGCAGGCTTTCTCTTCAACAGCTCGCTCGATGCGCTTGGGGTTTGTCACTGTCAGGTCATCTCCCACTATCTGAATCCCCACATTGGCGGTGAATTTAGACCACGCCTCCCAGTCATCTTGGTCAAAGGGATCCTCAATGGAGACCACTGAAAGGATAACAGAAGAGACACAAGTCGAAGCTGCCTCCCTTCCCACCCCAAAACCACAGAGGGTTTGTGCCTGGTCAGTGTGCAGCACCAGTGCTGATTCCCTACTGCCCCACACAGCAGCTCACCTGGGTAATCGCGTACAAAGCTTTGGTAGAGGTCGCCCAGCTCATCTCCAGAAATGTAGCGGCTTGGGTCATCTGGGGACTTGAAGTCCAGGTCATATTTGCCATCACGGTAGAACTCGGAGGCTGCCACATCCATACCAATGACAATCTTGTCCGTGTAGCCTGCCTTGTCGATAGCTTCCTTGAGCAGCTCCAGAGCTGAGAGGAGAATTGCAGTCAGGAGAGTCAGCTCAGGCAGAGAGCTCTGCCTTTTGGTGGGAGCCTCCCCTGGGAAGGTCCTTAGAGCCACTAAGAGTCTGGTGGTGTGATGGAGAAATAGAAGGGAGCCCAGAATGCAACAGAAACATGCCAAGGAGCTGTAGAGGCTGTGTCCAAATGGACAAGGAGGAATTAAAATGCAATCCCACAGCTCAAAGACAAGTTTGTGGAAGGCCTTGCAAAACTGTGCACATGCATAAAAGGTTTGTATGGAGAGACTGTGGCAGATCAAGGCCACCCCAAAGAGAAGGAGCTTAGAAATCATTCCCTAACACAGGACGTCAATGACACTGAGGCATCATCTTTTGAATCAGTCTTTGGGGAATGCTGTGAGCTGGGCTTAGGAACCCACAGCATTGCAGGCAGGGGTGCCCCATCTCTGTAGGGGTCTCACCTTCGCTATTTTCCAGGATGTTGGGGGCAAAGCCTCCCTCATCACCCACATTGGTAGCATCTTTGCCATACTTCTCCTTGATGACACTCTTGAGATTGTGATAGACTTCGGCCCCGATGCGCATGGCATCACGGAAGCTTTCGGCTCCCACAGGCAGGATCATGAACTCCTGCATGGCCAGTTTGTTGCCTGCGTGGGAACCTCCATTGATCACGTTGAAAGCCTGGAAGAGTCCGTAAGAGAGTCAGAGCTGAAGGAACCAGCCTTGGCACCACTTAGAGGTGGCTCTCAGATGCTCATTGATGCCACACCCCACAGGGAAACATAAGCACATCAGCTACAACCATGAGACTAAAGGCGCATAAGCCTGCAGTCTTCCTTCCAGCAGTGGCTCAAAGCACATGGTTGGAGAGGATTTTCCCACCTGTTTCCCTCTCAGAGATCTCCTGAGCTATGTGTGTTTATCTGTGTGTGTTTATCAGCAATGCTGTCAATCTCTCTTGAGATTTTTCCTTGACCCCAAGAAAATTTTAGTATCCACAACACCCCTTGTGAAAGAGTTTCTCAAGGCAGCTTCCCCTGGTGTGAAGACCCATAAGCCCTTGTTTTGAATGGAGCCCCAAAAGATTCACATGATTCCCTCTGGTTCTTGTACTAAAAATGAGATCCTCAATCAGCCCCCCACCGCAACCTCTATTGTATCCTCCTCAGGCTCCTTTCTTCCAATTGAAACTTGACAAATCTCGGGCCTTGGTTTGCTTCCCTGACAAGTCCAGTGCACTCAGCTGATGTTTCAGTCCCATATACCTTCCTTATCTACTTCCTGACACATCCTTTGAAGTTTCTTTTGGAAACACCACTGTTTAGGAGTTTCTAAAGGTGGATGCCCAGGACAGAGGAGTCTTACTGGCACAGGAAGGATGAGGTCAGAGTTGCCGGCCAGGTCAGCGATGTGCCGGTACAGGGGCACATCCTTCTCTGCAGCTCCCGCCTTGCACACGGCCAGTGAAACTCCCAGGATAGCGTTGGCGCCAAACTTGGCTGTGGGCAAAGGAGGAGATAGGCTTTTCAGGTGGAAACATCCTGCCCAGTGGGTGCCCATGCCAGCCCAGCCTTGGGCTCACCATGGCTCTGACAGTGCCCCCCACTCCAGCCCTGCAGCCTCCCATGCTCGTAAAAAGAGGGAAAAAAGGAGGGAAGAAGGCCAAAAAAGAGAGAAGAATTACATTTGTTCTCTGTGCCGTCCATCTCAAGCATCAGATTGTCTATCTTCTCTTGATCCACAACAGAGAGACCCTGCAAGAAAGAAACAGCTCCTGAGAAGGGGAGGATTGGACGAGCTCCTGGCTCTGGTGTGCGGGAAAGGAGGCGTTGATGGAGAAGCTGGGGGTACAAGGACCTTTTCAGCTTGTGGGAGAACATATACACACAAAGCTCAGGAAACTGGTGCCTTGGTATTTAGTCAGGTTAGGTAGCCATGATGGTGTTGCTGCAGTGCAGTGTAGATGTACCCAGAGTGAAGAGGGGGTCAGCTGCAGCCCAGGCAAGGCCACGCGTTGCTGGGGACACAGGACTCCCTCGGGGTTTTACCCAGCCTTTTGGCAGCTTCCAGGGAGCTTTGTGGTGCTGTGGCCACACAGAAGCTAGGCAGAACAACAGTACATGCTCAACCTCAAGCAAGCGAATGTAGACCGGATGGAGCCATCCCCAGGACTGAGGTGGAGAGCAGGGTTAGACCCAACACAGGCAGCCCTCCACCAGGCTGGGTATTTTTTAGGGGTGGAGAGAACTGGGCTCTCAGCCAGAGACAGCCATGGGCTACATGGCGTGTAATATGTGGCTTCAGCCCAGCTCTCCTCAGAGCAGGCTCCAGGTCTTCAGGTGCAAACAGGCTGCAAATGTGACACCACTGCTCTGCAAGGCTGTGCCAGACCCTGCACGATACAACCATTGCTCATCACATCAGGATGAGGCCACAGACATGTGGATGTGATTCAGTGCTTGAGGGGGAGCACAGCTGAAAGAGGGAGTGAGCTCTACAGGGAGCACCGAGGGGACTAGTTAGGCTGTACAAATGCTGCGGTGGACCAGGAAGCGTTAAATCCTTTCCTCCCTCCCAGAGAAAAGATCGCTGTGGACACACACAGGCATGGAGGGCAGGAGGGGTGTGCCCAGGTTCACAGAGAGCATCGCTATGTCTGTTAACCCAGTGAGATGAAGAGAGGCAGAGACGGAGATCAGGGGACAGAGACGGACCAGAGTAAGCGTTGGACAAGGGAAAACAAAGAGAAATCCTTACAGAGCCCACGAGAGCTGGGGCGACAGTGCTGTTGATATGATCCACGGCCTGCAGGACCCCTAAAGAAGGGAAGAGGCAGAGAATGAAAGAGAGAGAGAGAGAGAGAGTGAGGCAGAGAGAAGAGTGGAAAGAGGGAGGGAGAGGACCAATAGACTGAGAGAGGGAGACAGTGAGGGAGGATCACAGGGAAGAGGCCTGATCTTGTATTTTATGCTAGGTCTGTGCCTCTGTAGTCTCTCTGAGGGCAGTGGGACACATCTGTGTCACACTGGTGGATGAGCAGTACCCTCCAGGAAAGCCCCACACACAGGCAGCCCCGAGGATGAGATGTGGAGCAGGCGTCTCCCCACCTTTTCCAAGGAAACGTGATTTGTCATTGTCTCGCAGCTCCAGCGCTTCGTAGATACCAGTGGACGCTCCACTCGGGACAGCTGCTCGAAACATGCCTGGGAAATAGCAAAACAAGGGTGTGAGATGAGCAGAGGGTGAAGGAAAAACCCTCATGTACCTGCTTCTGCCCTGCCTTTAGTAGGAAAGGTTGCAGCAACTGGGTGTGCAAATGAATGGCCCTGCTGGCTGGCTGCTCTTGGCTGGTCTTCTCAGAGGTGGAGCACCTCCGTGGCAGAAATAAATGCACCCAGGGCTTCCAGACTGAGGAACCTGAATGTCAGGCACCAAGAGATTCACACTGATCCCAGAACTGTGTATCATGGGTGGAAGTCTGGTTCCTCAGCCCTCCTCCTGGTTCCAGAGGCAGCCTGACTCACAGCCACCCTCAGCTTCCTCCCCCTCAGACCGAGGTTTCTGCCTCACCGAAGAAGGAAGACAATGGTTGGATGCCTGCCTGCTCTGGCCTCTCACTGCTCCTCACCCCTCCACCCAAGCAGTTTTGTGCCCAGTGCAAATGCAGCTCTTGCAGTTGAGACCCATGCATGGACATACCTGCGCAGAGATCTCAGGGACAAAGGTTTACTCCTGCCATGAGCAGGGCCACGGTTGTGCTACCAAACTTCTACTGTGCCCCAGGACTAAAAGCATAGCTGCAGCAGGGCATCGCAGGGGTATGACGAGAAGGTGCATATATTTATGATAAAAAAACCTTCCGTCCCTGCTTTGAGCAGGCGTGTGGCTCAAGTCACACAGGACAGCCAGCTGTCTTGTGATTTGCCCAACACGTGTGCAGAGTTGCTGAGCACAGGCACAAGCAGAGCCATGAGCAGAGTTTTGGTCTCTGCCTCTTCCCCTGGCTTGTTGTCTGCTGGGGCTTCACCAGTGAGGACCCTCCACGCTCTCAGCGTGCCAGGGTGCTGCACAGCGTCAGCTCTGTCAGGGTGGGCAGGGCTTTCCCTCCATCTCTTATCCTCACCCATATACCTTTGTGTGTGTACAGATCCACCTCAACAGTGGGGTTCCCACGGGAGTCCAAGATCTCGCGGGCGTGGATCCTCTCGACTGCCATGGTGAGTCTGTGGAGAGAACAGGATACGTTCTGCTTTGAGAAACCCCAGGATGTGGTGGTCACCCCTTCTATGTCTAGACCGACAGAGAGAAGGGAGTTCAAGGAAAAGTGACCTTATGAATTTGGACTAAAACTATTGGCCCCAGGAATTTTAGAAATTCACCCAGACTACAGGAATCTACAAACATTTTTCCAGGAGCTGGCTATCTGTTTGAATTTACTCTGTCCCTCTGCTGCAGATGACAAACGGAGCACTCTCTCCCTCTCTCCCTGCGTGACGGCAGAGCGCCCAATATGAGCCTGGATGGCAGGGATGGGGAGGGTGCCACGGGCAGCAGAGAGGGAGGGATCAGCTGGCGCAGCGGGGAGGTGCCCCTGGCTCTGGCGTCAAGGACGGGGCACCAGCTCCTGGCATCTCCTGTCCCCTTGCCGGGAGGCGAGGACAGCGCCTGCCAGGCCAGACAGCAAGCGGCTGCTGTGTCCCTGGGAGCCAGCTGAGCTTGATGGGCAGGGGGGCAGCCAGCCAGTGGGGACACTCAGCCCCTCTCCAGCCCTTGGCAGGGGAGCCATCCCAGCCTGGCTGACCCAGATCCCAGCCATGTCCCCCCTGCTGAGCACCTGCTCAGCCTCCCTGTGTCCCTTGTGAGCTGCAGGGTCAGGCTGTGCAGAGGTGGTGGGAGTGTGGAGCCTGGCAGCCCCAGGAGCCATCTTGCTGAAGGCCACGGTGCCTCAGATGTGGGAAAGAGGGCTCTGAAGGGAGGGAGAACCTGGCCCAGCTGCCAACCCTTTGCTCTGCTCCTGAGACAGGGAAGCAGATGAGACTGGGCTGTATCTGTGTTGGATGAGGAGGATGAAGAAGCCTGGCATTTTGGGGCACCTGGTTAAACCTGAAGTAGAGAATAGGCTGGTGGGTGATGATGGCTGTTTGAAAGAGCTTCTCTTGCTGCAGTTCACACTCTAGGGGTTCCAAATCACCTCATTCCCCCCAAGCCAACTTCTCATTCCCCTGGCTGTGGGGCTGTGCAATGCCAGGGTGCTGCAGTGAGGTGCCCCCATGCTCCCAGCACTGCCACGTTTTCCTCCCCTGGCTCCCATAGATTCCCTCAACCCTGAGCAGGGCTGGCAGAGGCTGGGGTAGCCATGGAGCCCCAGCCAGGATCTCCCCACGGTGTGTGTGAACAGAGGTACATCCAGCACAGGGCCTCGGCATAGGGGGAGGAGGAAATAAGCTTGAACAGCACATCACAGCACTGAGGGGAGCTAGGAAGCAGGATGGGGGAAGCCGGAGTCAGCGCTCGACCCCACTGCCCCACTGGGAAATCACAGGGGTGTGATGAAATCATGCTGTTGCTCTGAAGTTTCAGCCAGAGCTTCTCGTGTGGGGAGTTTCAGTCAGCGACTCCAGGGTTCTGTGGAGCCTGCACAGGGCCCTGACCATGTCCATCTGGGCCGGGATCCCCCATCAGCCGCTTTGGCAGTGCTCCTCGCGCCATCTGGCACACGCCACAGGAACTTCCTCGTGAGCCGTGCCCGCGCAGCCAGCCGCGAGCTTCCTTTGCAGCAGTGTCCTGGCCGTGCCTCAACAGCCTCCACAGGGTAGTGAGGGACAAGACCCTGCTTAAAGTCATTTCTCACAGCTAACCCGTGCCAGATGCTGTGCCTCTCAGTTTATGTGGTCATGCTGCCCCTGGTCACATCCCTGTGGTCACATCCACCTGTCCCTCATGGAGCCGGCTCCGAGGAAGCCAAATTACAAGCCCAAATCCAGCTTTCCTGCCCCACCCCATCACTTGCATGTCCTCTCCCCTGTAGTCCTTTAAACCCTTTTCTCCACTTGTATTGCTGTCCCACGTCCCCTGCGTTTGCTCTCTTTTGAACAGAAACACCCTGAAATCCCTGGCATCAGCTGCACTGTCCTGAAAGGAGGTCAGAGGCGGATAAGCTGGGATAAGGGATTGGGATGGAGCCATAGCTGGGAGGCCAAAGACCACATCCAGGGAGAGAGAGGAGGCTGTGCAACCCCCGTGAACAGGCGCTGGGCAGCGCACGCTGGGAGGCTGGTGCTGCTGCAGTGCCTTCCTGTGGAGCTGGCGCTGGCAGCAATTCCCTGTCCCCGACAGGCCAGCAGGGTGAAGACCTTTCCCCCAAGGCACTGCCATCAGTCCCATGTGCTGCTGCGATTCCCCCGGGCTGGGCACTGCTCCCAGGAAGCCCGCACTGCTGCAGTGTCGTGACTGATGCAGCTATTGCTTGCCTGTCACCTCCTCTCCCTGCTCTCCCCCTCCCCTGTGGTGTGGGGCTGTGCAAATACGAAAACATCCCCTCTCCTCCCTCCCTCTCCCTGAGCGCCCGTGTTTATGTCAACACCTCGGGAGACTGGGGGGGATGGTCAGCTCTGAGGCTGGATCCTTTCCCCAGTGGTGCCCAGACTGAGCTTTGCCTTCTCCCCACTACCACCCCCTCCCCCAGGGAAAGCTCCATCCCGCAGCACCTCCCGAGAGTGCCCTTGGGAGCACCACCTGTCCTCGTCGGTTGCCCCCCCTCCTGCAATTCCCTGGGTTCACGTCTGAAATGGTGATTGCCGGGAGGGGAAGGGGGGGGGGGGGGCTTGGGAAAGAGGGAGTACCTGAAATTAAAATATGAAAGAAAAGTGAGAAGGATGGGGGTGAGGAGAGACAGGTGGGAGGAGCAGGGGGAGGAAGTGAGGGGAGTTTAGTTGTTAATGCCGCTCACCGTGGTCCTTCTCCGCAGGGACCCCAAAGTGCGTGTGGGGTTTGGAGGGCACAAGGTGGGCAGCAGAAACGTGCGTGCGGTGAGGGGGGTGCTGGCCGTGGGGAGACACTTACCTTCCTAGGGCAGGGGTGGACGAGAATTGAGAAAGTGCTGGTAGGCAGGAGAGAGGACGAAGCTGAGGAGGGATGCAGGACCTCAAGGGGAGATGATGTGTCCTCTAAGCCAACGGTGGCGGCAGCAGCAGGATGGAGACGCCCCTGATAGGGCCGGGACAGCAGCATGTGACCCAGAGCTGCGATGAGTCAGGATTTAGCAAAGCTTTGCAAACAGCACGTAGGGGATGGAGAGAGAGGCAGGCAGCAAGGGATAGACGTAGACAGATGAGGGTGAGAGAGCCAGGGAATAGGAGTGGGTGTGCAGGATAAACAATCCCAGTCACTCCAGGCTCATTAATTATTTTTATTCAAATCAGAAAATCTTGCAGGATTTTTGCAAGTCATAAATCAAACCACAGAACTTGTAACTCTCCCCTTTCCCCTCTCAGGCCTACTGAGAATAGAACACATCAGTGCAGTGACTGCAAAAACACTGCAGTGCCTCAGGGCAGCTTCCAGGACCAGGGTGGGTAGCCCTCCTCTTTTCTCCAGAGGTAACATGAGGTGAAGCTGGTACCTACAGCTCTCACTTTCCCAGCCTCACATATGGGGGGAGGCATCTCCACATCTTGACAGCCTCTGCGAACAGGTGTTAAAAACAGGTCACTCAGTCACTCAAGAGATTCTTCCATTTCCTGAAGACGGGAAGAGGGAGAAGTTAATGACTCCATGCCAGATGTCTCTTCCCCTTTTACCACCCTCTTTTGCTAGTGAGGTCAGGAATGGCAGCAGGGTTACATGCTGGCCACCATAACCAGGTTGCAAAGCCTGGCCTCTTCTTCAGACTCTTGTGCTCTTGAGACTGACATCCTTCACCCTTCTGCTCATATAATATAGAGGAGGAGAAGCTTTATCAGCATGTTTGATCCTTTTTCTTTCTCTTCACCTCCTTCTCCCCCCACCGTGTTGTTCTCACCTTTTCTTGTACCTTCCTTGTCTGACGGATTTTTGCCGCCTCTTCCCGCTCCTCTTCCACAATCAATTCCTTGTCGAGGCGTTGCAGCTGTGGCAGCCGGACCAGGACCTCCATCCGGTAATCGGGTTCTTCAGCGCATGGATTGTCCATCAGCACCAACGCCTGCAGCATGGGGAGAACCTGCAGTTTTTCCACCTCCTGACTGCTATGGATCCAATTGCCCCTGAAGAAAAGGAAGCACAGAGAGGACGGGAAAGAGACCCATGCAAATAGTGAAATCCCTTCGGAACAGTAAGTGGGCAAGACAGACAAAGCACAACTTAGCAGCATGAGGGGCCATAGACCTTAGACCACAAATCTGTCATCTAAGATCCAGATCTGTCTGCAGCTCCCCAGACTGAGGGACAAAAAGAGTATCTCCTCTGGATTCCTCTGTGCTCAGACAGTCCATTGAACAGTGTGACATCACCACGGCCCTGCATAGCAAACACTGAGAACTAAACTGCATTTACAGGCAGAACATAGAGAACATGCTTTGAGGGATCCAAGTGAGTTATGGCAAGGAATGAAAAGCATGAGGTGGGGTATGAGAGTGACGGAGAAGCAGATATTTTCTGAGAAGCCCTGGAAAGGCCCTGGCTGTTACAATGCCTGGACAGCTGAGTGCTGAACACCAGCTAAGGACAGAAAATATCAACCCTTCCCTACCAGGTCTTCAACTTCCAAAAAGCCCCCTAGAAAATCCTAAAGATCTAAATGGGAGTACAGTCTGATGAAGGGATCTCTGGTCCCAACACGGAGCAGGGAGGACCCACCGTAGATTGAGGTACTGCAGGCATGTCATGCTATCAGAGAATCCATCCAGGGTCTCAAGCTTGTTGTCACGCAGGTGCAGAGTCTCCAGCTGCCCAAACTCCTCGAGGCCTTCAAGGCTTTCAATGGTGTTCTGGGCCTGAGCACCAGGGAGGCAGGAAGAGAGAAGGGAAAAGGGGACACACAGAAGAGAGAACAGCAGTTATTTCTGGCCTTTAAAGCTCTTTCTACCCTTCAAACTCCCCACCACTCATAACACAGCCTTCTCTGAAGACTAGATCAGGTGGTTGAGTCTTGGCCAAGAGGGTTCTAAGGATTCAGATGCAAGGACCAAAATCTTGCTGAAAAAGTGTTTCCTGGAGCATCACTTGGTGTCTGAGACAAAACCACCCCAGGTGAATACTCCGCTGCCAGCACAGCGCCCCCTTCCATGGCAGTGCCAAATCTGGGCCTCAGGGAGCAACAGCATGGAGGGAAAAGCACACCTGAACCTAAAACGAGTGTGTTTAAAGGGTGAGTAACCAGCCCCTCTCGGTCACATAGTCCACGAAGTCCAGGCATCTTCCAGTCAGCTGCTTCTCTTGTGGGGAAAATCTATGACCAAGAAGTCTCTCCTGCTCCTCTGGCCTGTGTCTTCCTTAGGAAGTTTAAAATTCACCATCACTGAATTTCATTCATTTCACTGTGATGTGGGTTAACGAAGCAGGGAAATACGAAGCTCTGAATTTCAGGATTAGTTTCACAGCAGGATTTCGGCTGGAAAAGACCACTAGAGGTCTCCTGCCCAGCACGGGCTCCCTGCAGTGCCAGCACCTACACTCTGTCAGGCTGCTCACCACCTGTGTGGCCAAGTTTGGAGCATCCCTGGTAATTACCATCTCCCTGCCAGGTTCTCCAGCCTGGAGCTGAGAAGGGCCTTCCTTGGCGATGTGGTTCGGGGCTGCAGTCTCTAAGGATGCTGAGATCTGAATGAAAAATGGGGTGAGAGGTGCTGTTGTGCTCTCTCTTCCTCATAGGTACCCAAGCAGTGACATGGGCAATACCTGAGACTACAAAAGGGGCACAGGCTGAACTGGTGGGATAGGAGAACACTTTACAGCTGAGTCACTCAGAAGGACATTTTGTAGAAAAGGAGGATTTTAACAGAAATTGGGCAAAGGAGAGTCTGGACCAGCTGGGCCAAGTAAAAAGGGTAACACCAGGACAAAAGGAGGAAAGCTGGATATACAGTGAAGGCCACATGAGCAGATTTAACAGTCAGGGAGGATTAGGACATTGTACCTCAGAGAAAATCGTGAGCTGGTGTGGGTGGGGAGCTCACTGATCACTGGTTTATAAAAGGAATAGTAACCTCCCATCACTCTCACTTTCTTCATCAGTGTGAATAGTTTTACCAGCTCTGGCCTTGCAAGCACTAGTAGGACAATGCAGAATAGGTATTTTTCAAACTTGTTTTATTTTTTTCCCCTAAATCAGGTAACATTCCATCTGACACACCATCACCTTACCTTAGATACCAGTTCTTCACACAGATGTGATGCCACCATTTCTTATGGAAAGTTACCATATGTTGCCCATGATTTCCTCTCCCTGCACACTCCTGCACACTTCACCTTCCTCTAGTTAGTCTTTGCCGCTACTGCTGCACCATGACCAGGAGCTAGCACGGCCCTACTGTGACCCTCAAACTGATGCAAGTGCCACATGGTACACAGTCAGCTTGTAGCCTTTCTGCTAGTACATACCACTTTCAATATACTAAATTTCATCTGCAACTATGTCATACATTAACCAAATGTGGTTCAATTCCTTAAACTGAACCCTTTGTCTTGTCCTTGAGACATCAGCTGCACCTTCCCAAGGCTGAAGTAACACCAGAGTCTTTACATAGAAACCAAAGCATTACGGGGAGAGGTCGCCCTGCAAAATGATTTAATGAGCAGGTGGACACAGGAGACAATTTCAAGCCCCAAAGATTCTTGAGAGTCAGTTGTTCTAGTTTTAATAATCACTCCTTGCAATTTTCCCATTTCACATGGGCAGCTCAGAAACACCTCAGTCATGCCGGGAACCCTCCCTCAATAGAGATACTGTGTTTGCTTCCCTCCAATAACTCATGACTGGGTGTGCTTTGAAATGCTGTATTGCATCTAGTGACTTATCCACTTCATCCATTCTTTGAGCACCTCCAGTCATAAAAACCCAGTTTTCCACCAAAAAATTGCAGGCAATCTCAGCAAGCAATCTCCTCAGTGTTTTCTGCCAGGGAATCTTGATGAAAAGAAGCCACATAGTTTTTCCATGCTTTTATCATATTTAATTGCTTTTCAAGAGGTAGTGACTCAGGACATCTGTTTAGTCTTTGCAAGCTGTAGCACAGTGTGATGCATGGGGCTAAGCCATACATACTCTCTTCACTTGCATCTCTAGGAGTAAATGCTTCCTTGAAGCAATTGTTTAAGATAGTAAGAAATTGCTTCTCCTATCTTAGTTTCACTGCAATGTTGAATCAATCTCTTTTTTGGCAGCTGGAGCTGTGAATCATATAATTGTGCTGGATTTAAAGCAGCATTTAATTAGGCCCATCAGAGAGAGAGGAGAAAGAGGCATCACCTCCCCTTGTTGCCCAAAGAGCAAAGCTGATGCTTTGGCCAGTGACCACGGGTGGTCCCAGGGCACACAGAATACAAGCTTGCCTTACACTGCCTGAAGGGAAAACTGCACTCCTGCAGGAGGCTGTGAGGGAAGAACCCAATGTAGTCAACATCGACTTCTCTGTGATTTGTGGTTCATGGCTACTCCCTTTGCGCTATCTGGACTGCCGGTGCTGCGCTCTGCAGCAGCTCTGTCCCACTCCCCAGGCTGGCTGATCCCTTACCAGATAGAGCTTCTTGAGCTTGGAAAGACCGAGCCCTGCTGTGGTCTTTAGTTTGTTTCCTCGCAGCTCCAGGACTTCCAGGCTGAACAATTGATCATGACTGAGGCCCTGCACGGTCTGGATTTTATTTCCTGAGTGCCAGAGGAAGAAGAAACAAGAAAGTTAATCCCACCTTTCAAAGAAAGTGTCCCCACAAAAATGAAGAGAGGTGGTCTGTATCACCTTTCAGGCTGAGGTTGGCTAGGAGGGGGTGAGTTATGCCCTCCATATCTGTGATGCGGTTGCGATCAAAGCTGATGACCTGAAGATAGGGCAGCTTCTGCATACTGGCACTGGTGAGCAGATTCCTATCTACCTTCAGCCAAAGCAGCTGGGTTAGGCTGCTCAGGGGGGACAAATCTCTCAGCTTGTTCTTTGACAAATCCACATACCGCAGGTGAATGTAGCGTTTGAGGAGACTGATGTCTGTCAGATCCCTGAGAAAGGGAGAATGTGAAAAAAATACCTCTCGTATTTCTCTGCTACCAGCTTTTGGATTGCTCCTTGCGACTACTGGAGGGAGGGCAACCTTCTCCCCCACTTCCCTGCTGTCCTAGAAAGCCTTGCTGAGAGAAGGAGGAAAAAGCAGGTGATGGGGACAGGCCAAACAGTCTGTAAACAAGGACGAATGGTAAGATTGGACCTGTTTCCCTGGCAGAGGGAGTATTTATTCCCATTGAATTGTATCCATTAGGGCAGGGCACAACCAGAGCAGAGAAGAGCGTAAGTTTTGGGGAGGGGTCTGTTAGACAGTAGTGTCAACACCAAGGACTGTGTGGAAGGACTTTCCTAGTGGAAAAAAGGGTGGTTGAGATACCCTATGAGGCTGCTGAAAGAAACAGTCTTACTGGGGCGTTAGTTAGGTGGGTGTGCTGGGGAGGCTGAGGCTCCAAACAGTCCCAAGGCCATTGTGACACTGTACCTACACCTGCCTGCTTGCCTTAAAGATTAGCTGTTAGCAGGACAGATGTTAATGGATATTTCCCAAAGTGCCTATAGGGAGGTCACTCCATTCTGGTCCCCCTAGTAAAACAGAGAGCGAGAGGAAGGCTCCCCTCAATCCTGATGGACACTGATGCTCCCAGGGGTGTGTCTGGCTGTGGTGGAGGCAGTGCCCAGCCCAGGGCTGAGAAGGGACAGGCTGTGCTGGGACACAGGCTGGAATCCAGGCAACTGGAGAGCAGGCCCTGGATACACTCCTACCCCGCACAGCTGGTCACCAGCTTGTGGCACAGCAGCTCCATGGCCATGGAGTAAGGGGTTTCTGCCAGGTCAGGCGCCACACACTCACTTTTCTTTGGCTTCAAACTTCACGTAGGCGTGGGCCAGCCCGTTGGCGGTCTTACTGAGGAGAGAGAGGCCCTCCTTGATGACTTCCTCCGTGAGGGGACAGGGAGCCGGCTCCTGGGAGAGGAGGAGAGAGCACAATGCCAGCCCAGGCCAAACCACAGCCAGGCGGTGCTGAGGGCTTCCCTCTCACCTTTTCTTCCTTCTCCTCATCCTCCTTATCCTCTTCGTTTTCCTCCTCCCCCTCCAGCTCCTCGTCCTCCATCCTGCCGGGGCAGGCCCCGCTCGGCGCTCCCCGCGGCGGCCGCTCGCCGAGGCCCGGCCGCTGCCATGGGAACGGGGGCGGGCCCGGCTGCCCGCGAGCGGCGCGGAGCCACCGCCGGGGCGGGCCCGCCGCTGTCCGCAGCACCGCGTCCCCGGCGCTCGCAGAGCTCGGAGCGTGTCCCGCCTTCACCAGAAGCACTTCGTGATCCCACTCCACCTTCCCAGCTGGGTGATATCTGCAATTGTTAGCGTATCCAGAGAAGCGAAGGATTATTTCCGTGGAAGGGAGCTCTGTGCGCACCCCAGCTCAAAACGGGGCCGGTTCAAAGTCAGGCTGGGCTGCACAGGGTTGTGGGCACTCGGGCGGTGAATGCTTAATCAACCCCTAATTTACCCTCCGGTAAATGTTTAATTAACGTGTTGAGCAGAATTAGCCTTGGGCTCGGCGCGAAGCTTCCCTGAACATGAGCACCTGGATGCCAGGAAGGGGTTTTTGGGGTACGCTGCTCCAGCCCTCTCCTCCAGGCTGTGGAGCCGGGAAGGGTTGAGGCTGCCCGTACCCAGCTGATGTCGACAGCACAGTGTGTTTACCGGTCGGGAACGCTACTCAGAGCTGACGGTCACCAGTGATTTGCAGTTAATACAAAGTCCAAGGCTCTGCTCCCTTTCCGTGTGGTGCACTTTGCTCCTTTGCAGTGCCTGGGCAACATTAGTGTTAGATAAGCCGGGCCAAGCAGAGCTGGACACACAACCATCAGCCATCACCCCTCCTGCAAACCACCCCTGTGCTCAGGGCTGCATGGCAAGCTGCTGTCTGTGTCCCCTGCCTTGTCCCACTGGACTCCCCAGTGCCAACCTCTGCTCCTGTGCTACACGTCTGAATTCAGTCCCTGCTCATTATTGTATGACCACAAAATGGGTTGAATTGGATGGAATCTCAAAGATCATCTCGTTTCAACCCTCTTGCTAAAAGCCCATTTCGGGGGACACAGAGACACAATGGCAGGTGGGAACCCAAATTTAGGACTCAGAGAAAGGGAAACCGTGTCCAGCACCCTCCCAGGGGAGCCTCAGCCCCAGAGCACCTTTAGGATTGGGGCATCACTGAGTTCAGGGGTCCGGAACACAGGACAGGATGCAGGGGAAGAGCATTTGGGGATTGCATGGGACTCATTAGGGAGTGTTTAGGGCAGGAACCAAAGGCAGGCAAGGGAGGGATCTAGGTGACACAGAGAAACAAATGTGGGATACAGGAATAAAAAGGGGCAGTCACATGTAAATGGTTTTTGATGGTTTGGCCATGCCCTGCATCTGATCAGTGCAGGCTGTCCTGTCTTCTCATTAAATTCTTTTTGCACTTCGCCCTGGGTGAGGAACTTGTGGCCAGAGCACCACAGGGAGTTGGCTGCTGGGAGGCTGGAGGGGTTGGCATTGACGGACAACTACTGGGCAGTGCCTGAGCCCAGCTCCTGGAAGGAGATACACTGTACAAGTGTGTGAATACTTCTATAAATACACATGTATACACAGATGCTCACTAGTGCACCTCCATCCTGCTCAGCTGGAGCAGGGGCTGGGATGAGGCTGCCAGTGCTGTGTGGGATGCTCTGTGTGGCTGGATGTGTAATCTGTGTGGCAAGCCATGGTTATATGGTTAAGTGGAATATATTCAGACTCTCAGAATATTCTGAGTTTAAAGGGACACCCACAAGGATCACTGAGTCCAAGACCTGTGTGCAGTGCCTTCTGGGAATACAATCTCAGCCTGGCTATTGTTTGGGGTTGAGGATGCAGAGCCATCACAGCCTTTCTCAGGCTGTCACATCTGGCACAATGCATTTTTCTCCAACAGCAACCTGTTTAAGATCCAACCACTACAGTTTGCTGTGAGGATCTGGCAGTATTTCCACTCCACAGAGCTGCAGTCCTGCCAGAAAGCAGACAAAAAGAAGAGAAACAAGATCTGGCACTCCTGCTGATACAGAAATGATTTTCCATGAGTTTATTCCTCATTAAATTAATGCTTTCATGCCTCTGTATTCTCCTCAAAGCAGCAAGATCAATGCTCAGCTCCCATCTGTTTTTTTCTATGTAGGTCACTCTTCTGGGCTCTTGTGCTGTGGGCAGGGCTGGGCAGGAGCCGATAGCAGTGCTGCAGCTGGTGACCCATCCATGAGTGATTCTACCCACTCTGTGTAGCCTTAGGACCCCTGTGTGACCCTGCTGCATCACTGCTGATCTGGTAATTTTGACCCGATGGCCCCAAACTACAGCCATGGCCCAGCAGCCTCTCAGAAACACATACTCTGGTTGCAGAAAACAGTTTTCAGAATTTATTTATTTGCCTTTGAATTATGCTCCTCCTTTCTACATCACACACAGAGCTGGGAGCTGCCATCTCCTTGCTGCTGTCAGGCTCTTCCTTCTCAGACCACCTGATACCCTTCCATGTTGGATGGCCTTGCTCCTGCCACTCAGAACTTCCCGAGAGTGCTTATCCCACCAGCTTCAGCACCATTTTAGCCTGCCCCGCCTCCCACCAGAGGCTGTGGCAGCAGAGGGTTCCATTCTGCTTCCAGCTGGGAAGGAGATGCCTCTGATGGGTTCTTCCCTCCCCATTCCATTGAGCTGGGCAGCAGGATGCTCCCCCAGCAATAGTAGAGCAGGAGTCCCCACAGCATCAGGCTTTTTTCCTCCTTGGTCCTCAGCTCCTGCCCCTCATCACTCAGGTGATGCTGGCACTACCAGCTGGAATACTTCCTATAAGCTCCCAAGGATGTACTGCCTCACAGCTAAGCTCCTCCTTGTAAGGCACTTCCTTTTTCATCATCCTCAGCACTACCAAAAAAAATCAGCAGCTGGGAAGTAACATCAAGTCTTGCTTTCTCACCCACCAGCACATGGCTGAAAGCAGGCAAAACTGCCCCAACATACAGCCTGAACAAAATCCTTCCCTGCACAGAGATGGAGCTGCTCAGTTCCACATTTAATGAGCAAAGTCAATTACCAGTCCTTACAGGCAAAGAGCAGGGATGAGCACATTACTGAGCCTGCCAGGAAAGACTGGTTCATTGGTGGAACAGCCAGGTGCTCCAGCAACTACTGGAATAGATACACAAACGAAACAAATACAATCAAATCACCACAGGCCCAAAGAAGAGCTCTTAACCGCAAAAGCAAGATGCAGGTTAAACCTGTGCAGTGCCTACTGGGGTAATGGGCTCTCAAGGAAAAGCCCACAAAACCCACAACACCCTCTCTGCAACCAGCCACCTCCAAAAGTAGTAAGTTCTCTACACTGCTTGTCCCCAAGATGCTTCCAAATAAGATCCAGGACACGCCTTTGCTTTTTCTGTTTTTCATTTATTGTTCAGTACGGGACACAGGTGAGGTAAGACATCTCACAAGGGTCTAAGCTGACAAGCTCCTTGCTGATGGAGCTGCAGGATGCAAGAGACTGTGGTTCCTTTTACTTCCCACAGCACCAACGGCCCCCGCTCCCTGCAGGGCCTGCAGGGAATGGGAGAGATACTGGCCAGGTGGGCTGTGGGGTCATAACAGGCCAACAGGAAACTGAGGGTTCAACTCAGAGAGGAGACTGTCACGACTCTGCCAAGACAGGCTCCTACTAACAGGACTTTAACATGGTGAGGGTGGTTAGCAGAACAACTAGAACAATGACTGTGGAAGGGGAAAGCCTCGGGGGAGGCCTCCGTACTGAAACGTGTGCAACAAAAGGTCCCTTCTTGCTTCCATTTCTTAACCACAAGGGACAGCTCCTCATGGGGTGCTTCAGTGTTTGGCATTGATAATATCCACAAACTCTGGCTTGAGAGAAGCTCCACCAACAAGAAAGCCATCCACATCATGCTGAGAGGCCAGCTCCTTACAGTTGCTGCCAGTGACAGAACCTAAGGAGGGAGCAGTGTTTTAAGGTCAGATGTGCCAGCTCTAGGAAAACGGGGCCAGGGCAAAGGCAAGACTGGCAAGGTACCAGCCACCTCTTGCAGACAGCAAGACTATCTCCCACTTATCCAAGAAAGCTACCCAAACAAGCTAGAAGGTGGTTCTTTGTGCTCTGAAAATCAGGAGTTTCCTTGCCAGCCAGAGAATGATGTACAGCTGCAGCAACAGGTACAGAAACTAAGCACTTCCTGCCCTGGAAAGTCGCTTCAGACTCACTTACCTCCATAGATAATCCTAGTTGACTGAGCAACAGCATCAGACACCTGGCTTTTCAGCCACCCCCGCAGCTTCTCGTGAACTTCCTGAGCCTGCAATAGAACACAAGAGTCCCACTGAGGCCTGAGCCATTTTGCACACATTCCCTTCCAGAGACAAGGGAACAGTTATATATTATCTAAGTCACTAAGAATCTCCAAGAGATTCTCAGTAAGAATCTTCAGGAAGGTTTCCTGAGGGGGAAGGGTCAGATGGCCATTTAATCAGCTACCTTTCCCCTGCTCCTACCTGTTGAGGAGTTGCTGTTTTACCAGTTCCAATAGCCCAAACTGGCTCATAGGCAAGAACCACTTTACTCCAGTCCTTCACATTATCTAGGGATGATGGAGAAGGTTATAGATGAGCACAATACCCCCATGATGGGAAGAGCAGAGCAGAAAAATTGCTAAAACCCCAAGCCAACCATTTGTTTTTCTTCTTACCAGCAATAGCCTTGGTCTGTTCAAAAACCACTTTCTCTGTAATGCCAGCTTCTCTCTCATCCAGCTTCTCTCCAATGCAGGCAATGACTCCAAGGCCCTCAGCCAGAGCATGAGCCACCTTCTGCCCAATCAACTGGGAATGGAAAAGAAACAAGGCAGCCAATAAAACAGGACTACAGGAGTAGGTCTTGTCTACTTTCTCACTTTTCCAGTCTTTGCAGACCCATCTGAGATGGACCATCTCTCTGTTCTATAAGGCCACTAACCTCATCAGACTCTCCAAACACATGCCTTCGCTCTGAGTGGCCCAGGATCACCCATGCAGCTCCAATATCTTTGATCATTGCTGGGCTGGGGAGAAAGGAGATGACTCACTGGAGGAAATTCACGTCCTAGAGGCACCCTGATTTTACTCTCTCCTGGGCTCACCTGATCTCTCCTGTGAAAGCACCCTTTGCTACCTTGTAACAGTTCTGTGCTGCGACTGCAATCTTTGCATCGAGCTTCTGACGAGCAAAGTCAAGGTAGATGGCGGGGGCTCCACAAACCACCTCTGCAAGGCAAAGCACATGGTTACCCTTGAAACAGGTGAAGGGCAGAAACCGTACCCAGCCACTGATCTCAAATCCCAGCCCCAAGAGGTCATCCTTCTCTCCTGGGAAGGCACAGCCTGCCCCCCCTCACTGACATTTGGGGGGCCCTCTGCCACAGGACAATCCCTGCTATCCGATGACTAAATCTGATGCTAGCCGAATCGGCAGGGAGGAAAGCCCTTTTCAGGGGGCTGGACGGGCGATACCAGGCCGGCGGCCCGGTCACAGGGGTCCCCTAGAAAGAGCCCAGATAAGACACCAGGCAAGAATCCCACCCTGCAGCCTAGGCCTGGCCTGGCCGAACCGGGGAGAGGCACACCGGGTTGCACCTGGGGTTGTAACTGGGCACGGGCCCGGTGGCGGGGCAGGGGCAGCAGGCGGAGCAGGGGCAGCGCAGCTCGGCGCTCCGAGACCCCCGCTCCCGGGAGGTGGGGGCCAGGCCCAGGGGAGGAGCGAGGCCTCTGAGACTGCGGGCCGGTGGAGGTCTCCGGGGATCGGCCGGGGCCGCCCCGGGGGTCGGCCGCACGTGTCCGCCGGGCCCGCGGGAACCCGGATCCGGTTTCGTAAGTATATTTAGCGCCGCTGCCGCGGGGTTATATTTAGGCCCCCGCCGCCCTCTGACATTTGCCGCTCCCCCGTCCGGGCCCGGGCCCCTGCCCCGGCTCCACAGGGCCGTGCGGGACGTGCGCTACGTGCGGGCCGCGCCCTCACCGGTGTCGGCGGAGAGCTTGGCGCCGTTCAGCGTCTGGATGAGCTCGCCCAGGCTCTTCTTGTCGCCGTTCATCTTCCAGTTGCCCCCGACGAAGAACTTCCTGGGCGCCATGGCGGGAACGAGCGGGAGCGGGGCCGGCACCGGAGGAGATGCGAAGGTCAACGGCGGCGGCGCGAGCGCGGCGACCGGCGCTGTTTTATAGCCCCCGAGACCACGCCCCCGAAGGCCCCGCCCCCTAACTCCGCCCGCGCGCCATAGCCCCGCCCCCTGCTCCACCCGCGTTTTCCCCCAGCCACGCGGGGGTCAGACGGGAGCCAGGAAGGTATTTCGTCTTTTATTTTGTCCCTCGTGTATTTTGGCATGTCAAGGGCACACAAGGGGAAGCGCTGCTCGTGGCCCGCCTTGCTGCCTGCCCCACGCCCCCACCTGACAGGGCGGGCAGAAGGAACCCCCCCATTCACAAGCCACACGTACACACAAGCCCCCTCCTCTCCTTCCGGACAGCGAGGAGGTGGCATCATCCCACCAAGCAGCGAAGCACTAGGGCTGTGTGTCACGGGGGTGGGGACAGTGAGGACATTTCCTATAGAAAGAGATATTCCCAACCCCCCGAATCCCCTTCACTCATGTCCATGGGGGCTCCAGCCCCCAGTTGATTAGTCAGTGAACTCTTGTCTCCCCCTGTGTCTCCACAGAGAGGCCGTGAAGGGACAACTGGGGAAAGGGGAGCAGGGAAGAGAAGGACCCTGCTCCCACCCTCACTGCCCCCACCCCTTTCCCCCCCCACACCTTCAGCCCACTCTCCCCCCACCACACACAGCAAGAGGATGTTCTAGCTGGGAATCCGCTGATAGAAGTAGATGTAGCCCAGGTCCTTGGGGGGCTTCTCAGAAGCACAGACTTTCTGGTCGTTGTAGATCACCCACCTGCAACAGGCACAAGAGGAGCTCAGGAATGCCATTCTGTGGTTAAGACACAACTCGATTCCACTCACCTGCTCTCAGCCCCAACCCCCCAAGAGCTATGAAGAAACAGGGGAGGATGGGGATTTAAAACAGTTCCTCAGAATTCCCTTACACTGTGGAAATCCTTACCTGCCATCTTTCTTGATGTGACAAACGTAATGTCCACACATAGTTGAAGTGCCCATGTGGCTGATGAAGGCAAACAGCTGATATTCTTGAAAGGAGGGAACAGAGGATTGTCAGGGAAAGAGGAAAGATATCTTACTCCCTTAACACCCTGTGCAAGGCGCTCTCTAGAGAAGGATCCCTGAAGGAGCTTTGCCGGGTACTAATTTAAAACTGGATCCCCATCAAGTGTGACTGTGAGGTTAAGACTGTGTCTTAAGGCCAAACATAGAGGGAAATGGGAGATCATAGCTTCCATTTAGCCTTCTCTCTTCCAACTTTTTATTTGGGCCATGGGTGCTGGATGGGTAAGGCAGGGATTCCCCATCCCTATGGCACCCAGCAGCCGAGCACTAGTGGCACGAATTGTGTGCACAGACTGGAAATGGTTTTTCAGTGGGAACCAAAAGAGCAAAAAAGCCTCCCAGAACCACTGGATAAAAACACCACAGCCCTTCCTGCCTTTCACTTGAAGGCATTTCCCCTGTCTCTCTCTTATTGGATTCCAGGTAATCCTCACCCAGCCTGAAGGCTCTAGACTACTTTGCCATGCCTGCCTTCTTCCTCCCTGCTTCCACCTCTACAACCTGACCAGCTCTGTGATAGTTGCTGCTAAACAACCTGCAGTACTGCATGGATCAGGAATGACTAAGTCATGTTGAGTTTGCACCCCAAAATCCACATTCCTGTGGCTTGGAACTCACTTCCAGGCCCATCGCGCACTTTAGGACCCACAGGGACGGATTCAGAGATGGACTCGGCTGCCGAGCGCCCCTCTGAGATATCCATAGCAGCTTCTGCATCGAGGTCATCAATGTGACTAAAGATCCAATCCACAGCACGCTCCAGACTGTTGTTCTGGAAGGAAGAAATGACAGTGAACTTTGGAATCCCTATTACTGAGAAAATCCTTGCATTCTGATGCCACCCATGCTCTTACCGTGGCTCTAAGCGCTTTCATAGCCTGGTCCCGGGAGAATCCCATGGAGACAATGGTGGCCACACTATCTTCTGAAGGAGGGTCTGGGCAGGCAATAGTTGACCCTGGTCCACTGGATCCAGGGAGAACTAACGGGTTAGCAAAGTCTGCAGCAGGAAACAGAACACAGCTCAGAGTAGTTAGATCTCTCCAAGAGGGTACAGTCCAAGTCCAAACTACTCCAGTTTTCCACTGTGGTAGCAGGACAGAAGCACAACGGCCCAGAAGCATTAAGCTTCACCACAGTCATGTGGCCTCATACCTGGATCGTCCATATGTGACATGACCCAGTTCATGGCCGCCTCAACCCCACTATTCCCTGTGTAATACACAGCTTTGCGGCAGGCATCCATGGGAAAGCCCATCTCCACTAGCTGGATAATCACCGACTCATCCAGCATGGGTGCTGTGGGAAGACAGAAGTTAGAGCCACCCACTCCCACCCATCCCTGCCGGCTCCATTTTGTCTAGTGTCACACAGCCTCCAAAGCCACCACTTTGTGGCTTTATTTCACACCAAGTTCCATCTCGCTGCTTTTCTCAACCACCTTTCTTCTTCAGAAGAGCAGTCTTACTCACACAGGCAAAGAACAAAATTATGCAACCCATGAATTTGGGAGCACTGGCTCTTCCCTAGGGTCCAAACCCAACCTCCCACTGCGGTTTGTGAAAATTAAATACCCCTAACCAATTAAATCCTGTACAAATTCCAGCCCTGCCTCCTCTAAATGCACCGGACATGCCACTCCCCCCCCCCCATCCTGCACAGAGCAGGAATCAACAAACCCCCTTGCATAACACCCTTGCATACCAGGCATGCAAGGGAGGCAGCTGGCCATCGCTGACAAAAGGACAGGGAAAGTCTGAGCAAGTGGGAAACTGCTAGCATGGGACACAAGGCAGGGAGAGCAAGGAAATGAGTCAGGCATCAGGAAGAGAGGAGGAGAATCACTAACATGTCGGAGAGGAGAAGTGAGGGGAGCAGAAGGAGTCGTCGTCCTCGTTGCCATAGAACCCCAGGCTACCTTTGGGCTCATCTGGTGTCACCAGTGGGGGTGCGATGTCTGGCATTTCTTCTTCTCCATCCTGCAGCCCCGTTCCCTGCAGTGCAGAGATATCCAGCTCCTCTGGCATTTCAATGGAAACATCTGCAAGATATGGTCTTGCTCAGCCCTCCATAGAGGGGCAGAAACAAAGGACTTGGCTGGGAGATCTGGAAGGGTAAGTCCCTGGGGATGCCTGCAGCAACTTTTGGGATAGTTGCTTTCCTCTTGGCAGTAATGACCACAATATCCAGTCACATTCCCAGTCACACACACTCTGTACTTCTCATCCTCCTTACCAAGCTTTTTGGGCACCCAGTCCAGACCGAAAGTGAACTTCTTAATCTGGATGACCAGATAATCTGGGAAAGAGGCGAACCGTGTAGTTCTGAAAGAGAAACATCGTATTTTTAAATACCTTGTCAGCAATAATTGAGGGTGTGCAGCTGATTCAAGAAACCAGTGAGTAGAGTAGAGCCATGTCCTGGGCAGGGTGGGGGGACACACCTATCTGTGCAGCTCTCCTATGCTGAGCTTAAAGCTCCTCAAACATGGAACCATTTCTAAAGCAAGAAGCCCTGACAATGAAATGGGATGCAAATTTTGGGATGAGTAAAAATAATACACATTCTCTACCTTTCAAGCCTGCATTTTACAAGCCTGGTTAGATTTTGTTTAATTAAAGTATAACCTTAAGAAATGTAGAGGAAATAACATCTTTTATTAGACCAACAGGTGCACCTGAAGCAACTGACAAGCTTTCAAGCACAGGAGCCCTTTTTTGGATATGAAACAGCAGCAATGAATTTTAAGTTAACTGAATTTGATTAAACATTATTTAGTTAGACAATCTGAGAGAGAAAGTGTCTGGAATCTATGAAACGGGGAAGTTTGTGAGGAGAGAAGCACCTATAAGTGAGACAGATACTCAATACCAGGTGATAATTGCAACATACTCTAGAACTAAATTAAGCAACGAAAGTTTAATACAACTTGGTAAAAATTAAAACAAAATGTTACTTTTCAATGCAATCCTTTTGTTTATAGTATTGCTTAATAATGGAATATTTGTTAAAAAACCACTTCCAGCTCTTTGAGGACTTTCATTGCAAAAGAACACTCAGTAGCATCACAGCAGAAAGCTGCTTACAGTTGTAATCTTCTCACTGCAACTTTGCACTATCTTGACATGCTACAGGCAGTGAGAAAAATTAAAGCTGTTTTTAAAACCTTGCTACTAGCATTTAAGTTAGCATTCTTTAAAAAAAACTCAGGCATCTGTTACACTCAGTGTCCTGCTCAAATCTTAACAGTTAAAGCTTAAAGAAATTTTAGACACAGTGCAAGATCAGAATCATCAGTCAGTACTGATTTCAACACTAGGTTTTATATTTCCAGTAAAAGCTACTAGTTTTCTGGAATATCACTGTATTTTCATAGCCCCTCAGCAACTGAAATTTGATGGTTAGGACTTCACTAGCACTGCTGTTCTGCCCACTGAGGGTAACCACTCCAGCCCTGATGGACTGGTCCCCTCTCTGCTTCAATGTTTTATGGGCCCAGGGTGTGGAGGACTACAAAGCTTCAGTAATGCTTCTTCCCCCTAAGCCACCACAGAAAGTTTCCAACGGTGCAGCTATGGCCACTTCATCACAGCCTAGCAGACACATACTTACTTGAGAGCCACAGACTTGGCCTGCAAGGCTGTGCTCCAGAAATCATCCACCTGCTCTGGAGCTCCATAGGCCTCTAGGCAGGAGCTGAAAGGCACCTTGGCTCGCACCAGCTCAGGCAGCGGCTGCTTCTCCTCCTCCGCCTGTCTCTTCTTCTCCTCATATTCCAGGAGTTCATCTAGAGAATAAAGCAGAGGAGTCATGGACCACCTCTAGGTACCTACAAAGCAGCTGGTGTAAGCTACACCCAGAGGCAGAACAGGCCTATAGATACACGCTGTTGAGAACGGAGCACAACTTCCAGAGCACTGTTCTGCTACTGCAGTCACTCCTGTTTTGCTGCTGAATCACAGCCCAGCTTGTGGTATCCGAGGGAAAGGCTCTACAGGGACATCACCATGTCACATCACCTCTGAAGATATCAGCCCGATCCCACAAAAGCAGGTGAAGGATCTGGCCTCAGAAGTGGCAAAGAAGTCCCTTTCTCATTTAAGGAGTTCTGTAAGAATAGTACAATATACAAACAGCTACTGTTCTGGCCTTGGCACATTACTGACCTTTGTTGAGTGCAGCATCCATGGGCACAGGCAGCTGCATAATATAGTCCACGCGCTGGGTATATTTCACCTTTTCTGTGGCCAGGCACTTCAGCTTCTCCTCCACCAGAAAACGGAAGACCTCATTAGGGTTCTCCGAGCTGCGGCAGTTCCTCTAAAGAAGGAGAGATTAGAAGGACAGGTGTAACATCAGAATGGCAGAAAAAAATGGTCTGCAGTAACAGTGATGCCACACAGGACATGGCTGAAAAGTATTCCCTTCTGTACCCAATCCCCTGGAAAAGACAGTAATGAGGAAACTAAAGCCAGCTTCTCTACTCCAGGAAGCCATGGCATTCCTGCTCCTAAAGAAGAAAATTTGCATATACAGTTGTGCTGCTCCCAAAGATTTCTCCAAGGAATCAGCCCTGAAAACATGGCCAAGCACCTCTCCTTCTCTGCTCTGGTAGGTGCTAGCTGGCCCATTTCCCTGTGTTCTCTCCCTCTCTCTGCTCCAATTGCCAACTTCTCACCTGCACTCCTCACCCCTTGCTGTGGGAAGAAAACCAAGCTGGACTTTTCCATGATTCAACAGATAGACTCAATCATTACCTCCACCATGTTGATGAAGTGCAGAAAGAATTCCTGGGCATCCTGCTGTCGGTTAGTGGAAAATTCTGGGTGCCCCTTTCCAATGAGGGACTTAAACATGCGTGGAGCAATGCCATTTTGCATACCCTGCAAATAACAATGTGGAAGAGGAAGGTGGTCAAAATTTGCCAAATATGTGTCCTGGCATGTAGCACTCTACTCTTAGTCCTGTTTTTCCTCAGGTGACAGGCCTTGGAACAAGCCCCAGAACATGCCATCAGAAACGGTTCTGCCTCCTGTGTCATGTCACACACACACAATACCTCATGCAACACACACATCAAAAGGATGCCGAATCCAAGCTTCACCTTCTGATCAGGCTGCTGCTCCCCATCTGCAGAAGCTGGCCTTGAATACTCCCCAGAAAGCAGTCCATGGCCCAGTTTGGCTCTGGAATGACAGAAGCCACTCTTAGTATCAATGTTTCTTCAATCTCACACGCTCCAGGAGCCAGATCAACCCATCCAGCTTTAACACTGCCATGGGCTGTCTAGTCTCATAGATAACAGCTTTCTCTGCTGCATCAGACAAGATCATCTTATTATGGTCTGCTCTCTTGCCCCAGGAGACATCACTGACTTCAAAGCGGCCAGGACTTTTGGGTGCCAACCTCAGCCACTGCTTGCACACTGAGTAGAACATGAAGGAACAGCTGGTGCTGAGGCACAAAGCAGCTGCGCAAGAGCCAAGCTGAGCTGCAGCCTGACATGGGGAATGGAGCAGTGTCTGACTGTGCAGGAGACAACAGGGCACAGAGAAATTGTCTGAGCCAGAAATAGCACTGCTGTGAGCAGACTGATCACGTTTTCCCAGAGGAAAGATTGATTGCATGAGGCACTTAATGGACAACAGTATGAGTTCAGCGATTTCCTCCTATGCCCACACTCTCCTGCGATTCCATTTCACTTCAGTCCTTCCCCACCATTATGGCCATTTGTCTGGAACCAAACCTTACCAATTCCTCCCTTTGCCCAGGCAATAATCTTTCTGGCTGCCTCACCTTAATCCCATCTCAGTGAACACCTCAATCCAGGCTGCCCAAATTTAGAATCCTCTGTACCACTGAACCCCCCTTCCACAAATGCTACCTTCCACTCCTCCACCCCAAACTTCCACATGCTGCTTTCTTGTTTGACAGCAGCTGTAACACAGATTTCATGTTTTTAAAATACAAACCCCTCCCAAATCTTGTGTTCCTCCTTCTGCATTTTCTCCTGCACAGTACCTCTTGAGAGAAGCGTCTTTAAGCATACATAAATTATCTACTGAAAATAAAGCTGCCTAAATCTACGTATCCCCTTGCTCTTTGCCTCCCTCCATTGCAGACAGCAAGCCTCTTTTTGCTGTTACACAGACGGAAGCTGCCGCCCAGAAATCCCCCCAGCTTAACAGGCATAATGCACATAATACATTTCACAGCCTTTCATGCACAGTGGGTGCACTCTGTCCTCTCCACCTAGGGCATTCAGCTGAACTTTCTTGGCTTAGATCCTTATTGATCACTGAGATCAGTGTCTCTGGCGACAGGCATGGAAAGAGGGGCAAGGCTTGAGGAAGAACCCTGGAGCACAGCAGCACAGAGGGGATGCATCCAGGCAGCCTCAGCCTTCCTTCTCTCACCAAAACTCTACGTACACTTGTGTGCTGAAGTCCTGGGTGGGGTCCGAAGGTGCACTTTGGAATATCTTCTCCAACTTTTCCACATACCTGCAGAGCAAAACAGAGCAATCTAAGGGACATGCAGGTTTATCTAGCAAAAATGCAGTTCTGAGCATGATCACTGCAACAGAAGCTCCCAGCTCTAGGAGACCTTTGTACTGATCCCAGACTAATGGAAAGGAGTGACTAAGCTCACTTACTTTCTCTGGAAGTCTGGGATACTGAACAGCACCTGCATCACAGAATTGAGGTAGCAACTGTTGCCCAGGTTACGGATACCAGTGTACCCAGGCCCATAGAGGGGCTTGAGTTGAACGCCAGACTCCTGAATGAGCTCCCACTCCCCAATGCGCTGGTTCATGTCTATTTCCAGTTCTGTCATTGTCTTGTCTGTCTGTAGAGGGAAAGAACAGGAAAAATCCTCAAAGAAGACTCAAGGAAACATCAGAGGTGTGAAAAGTGCAATGCTGTAGAGAAACAGAGTCAAATCCATTCTGTTTTATTGTATAAGCAGAGGAGAAAGAAACAAGAATTGTTTCCATATATATGAATACCTGGGACAGAAAGTGGAAGGAAAAGAAATATGGGAGAAATTGGAACCATTCACTATAAAGAGGCATGGAAACCACACAATAAAAAAAAAAGCTCAGGACCTGGGAGCCTCCCTGCTCACAGTACTGACACATAACTCCAAGGAAATAAACCTGAGGGACATGAAAGAAAGGCAAAAAAGGCAATCACAGAAGAGAGGCAGATGAGACAACTCTCTGTGTGACAAAAATCCCAGGGTTTCTCGACCAGGAATGGTTCTGCATAGCCACAGAAAGCTGGAATCCAGCTAAAACACCTCAGAGTTGCTTCCCTCTTGCTCTGGTCCTATGGAGGCCACCACTTCCTCCTCACCTTCTGCATCTTGAGCATGTCAATCCCAAAGTGTGCCAGGTGTTCTGCCAGGTTGGGATCCAACACCATGTCGTCCTCGTCGTAGGAGTAGACATCTATGCAGGAAAACAGAAAAAATATAAACTTATAATGACCTGTGATCTCAAATTCACAGCTGGATGAAGAGAGTGCTCAGAACTGGGAGTTTTGACAAACGGAGCAGTTGGGGTTTCTGCCCTTTCTCAGCAGAATAACACGACAGACAGAATATTGAGATTCCTCCAAAACATGTGACAAGACAACTTTGTTGCCTAACAGGGTACAGAAGTACACTTATGCCTGCAGTAAGGAAAGTGGGTTACTGTGCCATATACTCTCTGCTCAGGATTTGGACAAACAATTCTTTGATAAACACCCCATAACAGAAAATCAAATGGCAACCTGAATAACTATTCTAAAACCTTCCAATTATAAGGGAGGGGCGGAGTTCTTTGCCTCACACAAGAAGCAGGTCAGAGTGGGAAAGTTCACAATGGGATGACACTGTGTTCCAGGTCACAAGATGGCCAGCACCACCCTGATAGCTGGAGATCTACATCAGCCTGAGTGGTGCCCAGCATCCCTAACCCTGGGAGGATCCCCCTTCTCACCAGCCCCATCAGGCGTAATTGTTCCCAGTTTCACAGCCAGCGGGTAGCCGGTTTCTCGGTAGTGCTCGACTGCATGATTGTTGCCACCGCTGCCATCAAAGTAGCGCCGACCGCAGAGGATGGCTCCGTCAGTCATGTTCAGCCACAGGTTCTCCTTCATGTCACACTTGCTGCACTTCCAGCCACTATTGACAAGGAATAGAGGAAAAGAGGTCAGAGTGAAAACCTCTGGGTTCTACCTTCCAAGCCCTCTCCATTACTGCCCACTGCAGTATCCACAGTATAAGTGATCTCATTCCTTTTTTTACTACAAAACACAGGGCATCCTGAAATACCTTAGTGTGCCATCTCCCCTGAATTTACTATGACAAGGCACACTCAGAGACTCACAGAAGAAGTCTCATCTGCTGCTGCAGTCCAGCACAGAAGGGCCTGGGACACAGAGTGACACAGCTGGTTCCAGTACTATGCTCACCACGGTGGGATGCGGACATCGTTCTGAAGTTGGTGCAGGGAAAAAGCGTGTTTGGAAACACGGCGAACCTCCCCATCCCAAGCCTGCACCTCCTGCTTCCGTGAGGCTGAGTCTGCTGTCAGGATGGCCTCAATCGCACTGGCAATCTGGAATTAGGACAGCAGGAAAAAGCATGAAGGGCTGCCCTACCATGGTAAGGGCACAAGAAGCACTTTTGGGAGCCTCAGTCACACACAAGCCAGGACTCTGTAATATATAGTACTGTGTAAGTGCAGAACAATTCTGCTGACTGCCAACTGAGACTTCACAGCAGCTCTGCAGGATCCCTTTTACGGGGCAGTTTCCTTCTCTGTAATGGTACATTTTCGCAACAGTAAACACAGCCCTCCACCCAAACATACCCTGTCTTTGACCATGTCTGGTAGTCCCTCCAGCCCATCACGTGGAATATCCAAATGGTCTGGGAAAATTACTATTTTTACATCTTCATCATATTCAAACTTTTCTTCTGTAATGTCAAATCCACCTTCTACACCTACAAGAGGAAAAAACATAGTGGTAACAGGTGAAACCAAAGAGCTTGAAAAGCTGCTTTCCCCAGAGCTTACATGAAATAAGGCACCATGACTAAGACAAAGACCTAAATCAGTGATCCACGATCTTACTTCCACTTCTGGATCCCAGAGTTTCAGCTGGCAGTGTGGACTTCACAGGAACACTATAAGGCTAGTGACAATAGGTTTATTTTTCTCAGCTTGTTTTACAGATGCTTAAAAAGAATCTCCAGACCCTGACTACAATAGGAAGAAAACCAAACCTGCTCTAGAGACATGGGTCAGAACAGAGCCAAGGTAAAGCACTGGTGTTCATCCTTCACCAGAATACTCAAGACAATGAATGGAGATGTGCATGAAGAGATCATCTTGTGAAGGTCAGGGCAAAGGTCAGGGCTACCAGCATCTTTAAGAAGCCTGCCTCTCTTTCTTGCCTTTTCCAGAAAGGATCGTTTAAGAGTCCTGCACTCAAGCAAGAAAAAACCAGGAGCTCCTCTGGAACCAGAATATCCAGAATTGCAGAAAGAGTCTCAGCAAAAGTATAGTGATAGTAGTTTCTATGCCCACCTAGCTGTGCTCTCCAGAGGTTGCAACAGAAATGCAAGATCCACACATAAAAGGTTATTTGCCAGTTGTAAGGAGTCATCATGGATGCTCACCAAAACATCTGCAGTTTCTGCAGATTCTCTCATCTACAGTCTTTGAATTATGGAGGTACTTAGAGGAAAACCTTGGCCTTCCCTGTTCTCCAGGCATTCACATCCTACATTCCAAAAGGAAACAGGGAGATGACGTGACTTACTAGCAGCCTAAACCCCTTGTGTTTTTAAAATTAATTTCCTTTATTTCCGGAAAAATTGCATGCTGTAACTGCAATAATCTCTGCAACAAATATCTGAACATCTGCAGCTGCAAGAAATCTCTGAAGGGAATAAAAGCTTTTGCTGTTCAGTGCTTCTGCATCAAGAATCCTGTGTGCTACACAGCTCTGATAACCACCACTGCATTTCATTAAAACATTATTATCAAAAATAACCAGTCTCATGGTATGTCCTGCAAGGCCCTCCTTAGATAACTACAATTTTCACACTATGCACAAACTGCTGTGTATGAATACAATGATTTTAGAAAACCGTCACCAGCATCATGCAACAACACACCTAGATAATCCTCTTCTGTGCCTCTTCAGCACAGCCCAGAAATTTCCTGTCTCCACTTCACAGAGTAAAGCAATACACAATCCCCCAGGGCATTACACAATTCCTGAACCCTAAACAAACTAAACCAGACTGGTGAGGTCCCCTCAGGTGGTTATGTGAACCTTCTGAGGCTCCAGATGAGGAAGAAGGTCAATAGCTACCAGCTTGCTGCAAGGTACACTGCCTCCCTTTCCATGGTGGTACCTAAGCACTACACATCACAAAAGTCCATCAACCAACATGCAGGCATAGGAGGCAAACACTGTAGAATTTTTTTCCTCATAGAGAGGGGAAAGTGAGGTACAGAGAGACCAAGGGCTACATTTTGCAGCCAATGACATTTTGTTCTCAGATCTTTCTACTACTTTTTAAAAAATCTCCCATGTCAGGATTAGCTAAACCACCATAGTTCAGCTAAAATAAAGATAAAAATAAACTTCTCCTGAACTTAAAACCATTGTCTAACAGGGCTAATACTTTCTTTTATTCTCTCCTGCTCCATTCACACCACTAAGCTGTTATCACAGGCAGATATTTGCCAAGCCACTGACAACACTTGTTGCAAGACCTTCACAGGATTCAGGATGCAGAAATAACTCTTAATGCAGACTGGGCCTCATCTCTCCTAAACCAGCATAATCATATACATAAAAGCACTGGCTACCTGAAGAAATAGATTCCAGTCTCGATTTTCCTACAAGTGATCTTTGGAGCTCTATTCAGCTCACCAGCAAAACAGGGAGCAGCTGACACTCTTAATAGTAGTGTTTGTGCTCTGGCAGCAGAGGAGTCACTGGGCGTCTACACCAGGGAAGAAGCGAGCCAAAACCAAGACATTCACGGTCCAGATTCTGGATTTCCCTCTAGTGGTCAGCTTCCAGCAAGCCAAGAACCAGTTATTGCTACAAATGTTTCTGTCCTTTGCTTTATGTGCCTCCATAATGGCTCAGAAATTACCAGCTGAGACTGCTCCAAATAAGCAGCATCTCCATTGATTGCCATGACAGCCTTCTCAGTCAGTGAAAGACAATAATGGAACACCAGCCCTGTTCTTCCCAAAAGGGGAGATTTTTAATATTTTTAATGTTTTATTGTTCACATGCATTTCTTTCAGCATCAGCCTTATAAGAACTATTGAGCCAAAAATGTTAATGCAGCATTTCCCATAAATGTCTTCCCCATCTATATCAATAACACTAACTTAATATCTAAGGAGTTTAAAAAATAGTGTATCTGGCAGGAGCTTCAAACTTACTTTTCTCAGATTTATATATTTTCTCAAACTTACTTCAACCCCACGCTGGGCACATTGCATTTAAGCAACAGTCTGGTTATCCCCACACCAAGCTGAGCCAGGTATGCGGAATCAGGGCAGAGGATACAAAACGTATTTATCCATGGAAAACAAGACGCAACTTTGGACACAGAACACAATTACCACGCAGCTCCAGAGGGCTGGATGAACACAAGGACCACACAGCACACAGGTGTTTCCTTACCAATAGCCAAGCGAGTTGGTTTCTTCCGTGGGGGGTCCCCAGCACTGGAGTTGGCGTCTTCTTCCTTCTGTGACATTGTGAAGAAACAGGGAAATAGGAGTTAGGGGGACAGGCACGCTGTGGCAAGCCTTAGGGATTGAAATCAAGCTACTCTTAAAACAGAAGGAAATCGGGCAGAAATTACGCGAGCAATCTATATAACAATTCAACATAAGCAAAACCGAAGCACTGGTGTCCCTTAATTCACCAGGAAAAACATCAGCTATACCTGAGGAGAGAAAATTCTGTATCTGATTGCATACAGAGAGACAGCCCAGCTTTCCATTTCAGAACAAGTTTGAGTGTACGTATTTTTATTTTTTACCGGTTTACGTGTTCTTTTGAGGTGCAGGTAGACACGCTGGCCTGTTTTCTGATAGTGCTTTTCCACATACTGCTTCCCAAAGCCCAGGAACGTGTTCATGCAGATATACAAGCCGCCATCTGACTCCTGGAAGGAAGGAGGGACAAAACAGAAGGGAGGTGGTAAAGAATGCCATTCCAGCTGCATGGAAGACTAGTCATTATTCATTAAATCATGGAACAGCTCATTCCTACATAGCAGCCATAAGTAGCTAGTAAGAAATGAGATGGCAAGCCCCAGCCTGGCTGTCCCAGAAGAACAGGTACTCTTGTCATGATGATGTATTAAAAAAGCTATTTGCCTGTTCATTTATGGCAGGATGCTACCTAATCAGGAAAGCCTGACCTTCCACAGGAGTTTATCTTGTAAAAGGCCCTTAGTAGGCACAGGTCACAAGTTCAGAGCATGGTACAATCATTACCAGCAAAACTGTGGCACCCTGTCCAAACGCGTGACTCCCAGTGCCATAGGGAATGCTGCCAAGCTACATTGTGAGGAAGGTTAACAGACCACTGTTTACTTTTGCTGTTGTGTTCAAAAGCCTGTGAGCAGCTTGGAAACGGATACAGAATGTGCCCCCACCATCCCACCGGCAGCTGGAAAACACCACACTCATTCAGCAGATATCCTTTTCAAACTGAAGGGGCAGGGGACCCAAATGCAGAGGCTGGAAAGGAGGGAAACCACTAAGAAGCTCTCAGAAGCTGCTGGGACTGAGTCAGAGTGGGCACTGCACGGTCAGGCATCACTGTGGAGTTCTGGGGGGGAAAGAGGGCCAGGATGCCATGTGCCGCTTCCTCGAAGGACCCGTATCTTCCAGCTGCAGCCCATTTCTGCAGGGCTGGGGCTCAGGCCGGAAGGGCGCCCGCGGAGATGCCCAAGGGGGACCCTGTCCTCCCACCACCTTCCCCCCACCAGGTCCACTTAGGCCGGGCGGGGGTAGCGCAGGAAGCGCAGGGATGCCGGCGGGGTGGAGACGGCTGGAGAAGGGACCACTGCCATCTTAATGACACAGCACAGCCTCGCCCCCCTCCTGCCGGGCCACGCCGCGAGGCGAGGCCGGGGGGAGCGGCTCAGACCCGGGCAGGGCGGGACCCCGGCCCGTCCCCCTCCGCCGAGGGCGGGCCCAGGACGCGCCCCGACCCCCCCGTCCCCCGCCGGACTACAAGTCCTGGCGAGCCCCGGCGCGGAGGGGTCGGGTCGGAGGCACTCGTTCTCCAGGGGCTGCCGGCGGGCCGGGCCGCCGCTGATCGGGGCGAGCGCCCTGCCCACGCCCGCCCCAGCCCCAGAACTACAGCCCCCAGCGCGCCGCGGGCGGGCGGGGCGCGCTGCGGGGCACGCCGGGCGCTGTAGTCCGCGAGGGCCCCGCGCGCCGCCCGGGAGCGGCCGCCGCGGCCACCGGGGAACTACAAGTCCCGTGAGGCCCCGCGCGGGCGGCGCCCCGGCGGGCGGCGGGGTGGGAGCCGACCACGGCAGGAGCAGCCCGGGAGGACGGGCGGGCTGGCGGCGGGGTGCGCTTACCGGCGTGTCGAAGGAGAAAGCGCACTCGTCCTTGTGGACGCGGTCGCCGGCCTTGGGCACCCGGATGGACGGCAACACCGACAGCAGCGCCTCGCTGAGCTCCGCCATGACAGCGGCTCACCGCGGCACCGCCCACAGCCCCACCCCGCCCAATCGCAGCCCAACGTGGTCAGTGGGGTTCTAGCCAATCGGCAGTGAGGCTGTAGGGCGGGCTCGCGGTGCCGACCCGCCGGTTCGCCCAATCGCGGCCGCCCTCCGGCCATCGCGGGAGGCGGAGCCGGGCACCTCGACCAATAGTAGCGTAGTGAGGGGTGAGGGGGCGGGTCTGTCCCCGAAGATTGACAGTGGGGCGAGGCGGGACGTGACGGGCGGGGACTGCGGAGCGGACGGGCTGGCGGGGCGGGAAGATGGGCGCGGTGCAGAGAGCCCCGCCCCCGAGGAGCGGCCAATGGGCGGCGGCACCACCCGGCGCGCGGGAGATTTGAACGGCGCGTCCGACGGAGCAGGGGCGCAGTGCGGCCGCCGCCGCCATGGGGGTCTCCGGTAGCGCCCCCGCCATGCCGGCTGCGCCCCGCAACAAGCACCTGGCACATGTCAGCGACCCCCGCTCCCCCACCGCCGGTATCCTGCGCACCCCCATCGAGGTAGGCGCCCTCCTGCCACTCCCCTCTGTGCGGCTCCGGCCTGCCGCCCCCACGGCTGCCCTCTCCGCAGGTGGTGAGCTCCCCGGAGAACAGCCCGCAGCCCAGCCCCGCCGAGCCGCAGGCAGGCACTGGCCAGGAGCGGGACCCGCGGTCGCCCACGCCCGGCATCTCCCGCACGCCCATGAGAGCTGTGTCGAGTGGTGAGTGAGGCCGCCATAGGTGCGGGAGTGGGCGGCTTTGAGGGGGTACTCGACTCAGAGGTTCACCCAGTCCCACTCTGTCCCCGCAGATAGCGTGGACTGTCTAGTGAAGCAGCTGAGCAAGGCCTTCGGGGCCGAGCCCAGGGCTCAGGAACCGGCGCCTCCGGGAGCGGCCGGCCCCGCCGAGGAGCCGGCCCGGCGGAGCTCCCCGCTAGCGGGCGGAGAGGCGGAGAGGCCGCCCTCTCCCAGCACGGCCCCGGCCCGGCCCGCCCGCCCTGTGGGGCACAGCTTCTCTTCGGGTAAGTGCTCGGCGTGGGGGTGACAGTGCTCCGTGTGCCCGCAGAGCTGCGCGGGAGGGCTGCGACTGAGTCGGGGCTCTCGGCAGCCTCTGGTTCGGGTGCCTTCGTCAGACTTGCTCCCCGACAGGGCCTGTTCTTATTCCTCAGTTCGCCGTATCCCACGGCCTAGGGCCTCGGTAGCCGGGAGACCCCTTTGGGAGCTCTTGTGCTACCGAATCGATTTCTGTCCAGAGTTGAAAGTCAAAATCAAGAGGTATATGACCACTCTTCCCCTCTCTGAAATGCGTTTCTGACTGTGGAGACCTGTTCAGAGGGACCTTTCTCTTTCTCCTTGGGAAGAGCTAGGGAGCAGGGGTGGGAAGGACATTTCTGCGGTATGGCTGAGTGGTGCTGAGAGATTCAGAAAACTCTGTGCTGAGTGTCTCTCCTAGGAGGAGCAGCTGAGAACTGGGGCTGTTTAGCCTAGAGAGGAAAATGCTCGGGGGTATCTTATTAATAGATACAAATACCTGAAGGGGAGGGTATAAGGAAGGGAGAGCCAGGCTCTTTTCAGTGGTGTCCAGTGATGGACCAGAGCCAATGGGGACAGAATGGAACACAGGAAGCTCCTGAACATCAGGAAACACTGTTTTTTTCACTGTGATGGTGACAAAGCATTGGAGTAGGTTGCAGAATCTCTATTCTTTGAGATATCCAAGAGACTCCTGGACAATGGGCTCTAGGTGGCCCTGCTGGAGCAGGTCCTCTGGAGTTCCCTTCCAAATTTAACCTTCTCACAAACCCTTTGCCTTGAAGCCCTTGGGTAAGTCTTTGCTGTACAGGCAAGCAAGCTGGATCACGAAGGCCAAGAGGCATTTAAAATCCAGAACCTTCAAGCCTTATCATAATGCACTGATGTGTTTCCTTCTGTCAACTAGTGACCAAGCCTGTAAGACACAAGCCTAACAACAAATTCATGGCGACGTCTGGAGGAACTGGCCGCTCTCCCCTCAGCATTTTACAAGATGATAATTCTCCCAGTGCTCCTGCCCCTCGCCAGGTAAAGCTTAATGGGTCATACTGAGGGAGGGAGATTGAGCTGAAAAGGAAAAGCCAAATCCTTCAATTTTTGTATCTTGTAGGGCCCTAGTTTAGCCTTGTGGCCTCCGAGGCCTGTAGAGACTAGCAACTTCGTAAATATTTTTCTGTGGGTCAGTCTTGTCCCTAAATGCTTCCAAATCTTGTTCGATATCTGTCTTTACCTTACATTGCCCAAAATATTGTCTATTTCAGTGCATTCTCTGTCTTTAGGCTGTAGAAAAAGGTTCTGTCACTCTTGTACATTGTCGCAAGAAAGCCCAAGCTGAATGGCTGAAAATAGGCTACATGTTCCACTGAGAATTATCTAACCCTCAATTAACTTGTGTTTTACACTCTGTGTTTGGGTTTTTTATTTCTCTAGGGCAAGAGGCACGTGTTGGGAGAGAACCTTGGGGAAAAGAAGGAAGTGACAGTGGATCTGAGCAGGAGCCTTAAATCTGGGAACTGTGCTTGGAGTGACTTGAACAAAGAGAACCAGCAGTGCTCTTTTGTGGAGAACTAGAGAGTTCCTTTTTCAAGTTCTTGCCATAATTTGCTCCTATGTTTTGAGAATTTTCTAGCAGGGAGAAATCCTGCAATAGACTGAAACTCCAGAGCTGTGGTCACATTTCTCACCTATCGCTGTTGGGGAAGGATCTCTCCCTCCCCTTCCTAGCTAGTCATGTTTTATGTTCAGCACAGACTTTGTCTCTTCTACTGTAAATCAGCTGTATTGATTTTTCCATAGAGTTTTTATCTCCAGTAAATAAATTTGTGTTCAACCTTTGCTGACTGTATGTCCTGATAGGGCAGCAGGAGTCCCCTGCTTACCCAGCACAATATTTTCTTTGGGACAAGGATTCAGGAACAAATAGTTCAGCCTGAAAACTGCCCTGTCGCCTTCCTGTAGCATGCTGAAGGGCATGGCCTTGAATCCGTGTTCAACAGCATGGGCTGGGAAGATGCAGCTCAGTGCAGGAGACTGATGTATATACAGTGTGACCTCTGGAGTTGTACTGCTCCTACACTGGCCTGAGCCTGAGGTATGCAAAGTACTGTAACCTATTGCAAGGGTCTGTCATGAGGGTGAGATCCAAAATAACATGAGTACTGTCCGTTAATATTGACCTTCTGGTGATTACTTACTAAACCTTGTTGATCGCCAGCTCTCCCTAGCAGAGCCTTGGGACCCCCTGGGATGTTGCTCTGAGCCAACAAGAATAGGAGCTGAATTAAATGGCTGTGTCCTGTAACTGAGTTAAATTATCCAAAATTTGAAAGGATTCACTTTCAACTCACCATCCCAACTTGAGCCTCCTCTCAACTACACTATGTGAGGAACAGTCTCCCCTGGGGACTGTGAGGTGTTGTCTGGTTGAGATCAGCAGGCAATATTCTCAGGAAAGGAGTTATGTTTGCAATAGATATTGCAATGCTGGAAAGAACACAGCCTGCAGTGCTTCTGTGAGCTTTCTTTATTTGCCTGGGCTATGAAGATCTAAACAGACTTGAAAACATGGGCTGAGGGCTACTGGTTAGATAGGGTTACCACACAATGCAGGAGTGAGGCAAAGAGGGAAGGAACAGCAAGAAGCAGACAATAAATAATAAATATAATATTCCCTGATATTCTGGCAGGTCTTGAGAGCTACCTTTCTGCCATTTATGCATAGATAAGACTTGAACTAAGAATAAATATATTCCCTGGTATTCTGGCAGGTCTGAAGGCTGCCTTTCCCCCCTTTATGCATAGATAAGATTTGAGCTAAGTCTTTCCACCTAGAAATGAGCCAAATTTACACTAGCTTTTTGTTTGAGGTGGTGCCATAGACATCTCAAACCCAGTGTGTCTCTGCGGCTGTCTGCAACGATATAGGACAGCTGCACTGAGAAGCTAGGTAGAGTTAAATCAGGGAGAAAGCTTAGCCTGGGGTGGGTGTTGCATGAAGGGTCCTCTGAAGGAGGAGGATGGGTATCAGTGTGGGTAGGGGTGTTTGAAGGAAGGTGCAGGGTGTCTGAATCGTACTGTAAAGTCCTGAGACAAAGAACAGTATTTTGCAGGTCTTCAAGCCTGCACAAGGCTGGAAACTGCTGGGGCTGTTTAGAGGTGGAGAGAAGGGCCCGTGTGTGTGCTCCTGCTCCCCAGCTCCCCCTGCTTCTCCTCCCCGATCTCCCCTTTCCCTTTCCCTCTGGGAGACTCCTACAAGTGACCTGTGTCTAGAGACAAGCGGGAGTGGTAGGTAGGCGTTTCTGTTGTGCTCATCTGGTGATGCTGTTTGCATGGGCTCGGGCTGTGGGCCGTGCTTCTGCTGCTCTTCCCCTCTCTGCTGCCGTCCTCAGTTCCAAATCTTGAGGAAGCTGTCCCAGGAGCCAGTGGCAACAGCCATGCCGTCCGCTGTCACTCCCAGGCAGCTCACTCTGTTGTCGTGGCCAGAAAGGATTCCTGTTGCAGGAAAGAAGAGAGGTCAGGGAGTGAAGGGGGGACTGTGAGAGGAGATGGGGCTGACCCTGCTGAGGACACGCATCGCAGGCTGTGTCTGCACCCCATGTATGGCCCTGCCTGTTCCTGCACAACCTGTTACAGTCAGTATGTGGCTAATAGGAGCAAACATGCAGAACTTCTGTGCGTGGTGTACAACCACCACACACAGGACTGGCTAGAGTTCTTGGGAAGATGTGGCCAGCGGAATCCTCACATAACTGCTTTCACCCTGGAGTGATGGTAGGACTAAGAATGGGGTCCTTGATAAGGCTTAGAAAGAGCAATGCTGCTGGTGGGCTATGATTCATAAATGTTCAGAGGGTAGGAGCCACATCTGAAAGAAAAATGTGTATTCTGTGTATAAGCATCACAGAGTACCCAAAGATGTTGGATGGAAGCCCAGGTGCGCAGTTGGCTTGGTGCCTGGCCACCAAGTGGCACTGTGAGTACCTGGAACTGGCAAACGGCAGAGTAGGAGAACAGAGGAGGAGAAAGTAGGAAATTCTACTGGTGGTTGTGAGCAGTTTTAGCTAATAGAAACCTTCTTGTCTCCCTTAAAACAAGGTTGTTTAAAGGCTTGACTTCCCTGACATTAAAAACAATAGCTCTTCTACACCAGTAAGAGTTGTACTAGTTCTGGTGTGCTCCCTAAGTGCGAGGGAGCTTTGTTGGGTTTCAGTCAGTATAGGATGTGTTCTATTTAGAAAAAATAAGTGCCTTTTCCTTGCCTTAGTAGGGACAGAAGGCCTTGCAGGGAGTGAAAGAGGGAGCTCCAGGAGCCACTCACCCACACGCTCTGCTTTCAGGGAGTCCCAGATGTTGCAGTTGAAGTCATCATAGCCAGCAAGCAAGAGCCGCCCGCTGCGGGAGAGGGCCACGGAGGTGATTCCGCAGATGATGCTCTCGTGGGAGTACACGATGAGCTCCTGGTCCGCCCGCAGGTCGAAGAGGCGGCAGGTGGCATCGTCAGAGCCGGTGCAGATGGCTTCACCATTAGGGAAGAACTGGGGAGGGCACACACCACATTTTAATGAGGTTTTCCTCAGATTCTGATGGAATTCCTCAACTCATCACCTGCCCGTTAACCACCAGGAAGCCATGGAGGCAGGAAAACCTGTTGGGACTACACACCAGATCATAAAAGTTGAGTCTGCTGAAGGGGAAGGCTGATACTTTTTGTAAGGTGTAATAAGCCCCTTCCAATCCAAGAAAACAGATGGCCTAGGGGCTAGAGCTATTGCAAGACATCTCAGCACTTGAGGGAGTATTATTTTAACTCCACCTATTAGGTTGGGGTTTGACAAGTGTTCACTCATTATCCCCCAGCTGAGGTCTGGCATAATTTCTGGCTATGAGAGCCTTCCTCTCTGTGAGCCTGAGATCCTCATATCCCAACCTTCTCATACATGTTCATTTTCTGTGGCCTTGCTCTGAGGAGTAAAACAAGGGCTCCTCAGGAACAAGTATGGCAGAAAACCATATGGCTGGCTAAGTAGCCATGGGACAACTGAGAAAGGTTTTAATAATTGAAGTCAGCGGAGTGTGGTTCAAGCAACAGACTCTGCAGGAAGCTGGCAGGCCCATTTGGTTAGCTACAAGGGTTAGTCTGGCATGTTTCTTGTCCTGCCATTTCTATGGCTCAGAGGGAGCTGCTCCCATGAAAATTTAATCTTCAGAAGATCTCCCTGTGATCCCAAGTCCCTACCTCTTCTGTCTGGAGCTGACCCCAGCTGAGTTAGGTATTCCCACTGCCTCACTTGTGTCTTGCACCAGGGCTGCTGGAGCGTGCCCGAACCATGGTTCCCAACAGCTGCTGCAAGCAGAGGTGAACCAGCACCTGTGTCAGGGTGCTGAACTCCACAAACCGTGGTGGGCTGCCTGTCCAAGGCTTGGATGATTTGGTGCCTGGGAAGAGCCAGCCTCTAAACTTCAGTGAACTTGGGCCCCCCGTGCTTCAGGCTGGATCATGGGGCCAAGGTCTGAGACCCTTGTTACCCATATGATTGTGACAGCTTCTTTCAGCCTTGTCCCAAGGCTGTTTCAGTGCTGGTCCATCCCCCATTTTTCATGCCTCCCCACCACTGTGCAGACAGCATACGTACAGAGATGGCATTGATGTCGGACTCGTGCCCTGAGAAGGTCTGACGGCAGGAGCCCTCCCGCACGTCCCACAGTTTGGCAGTAGCATCACAAGCCCCAGAGATGAAGAGTTTGAAGTCTGGGGAGACGGCCAAGCTCATGCAGTCTCCAGTGTGACCCAGGAACACAGTCTTCTGCTGCCCTGTCTCAATGTCCCAGAGCGCGCTGTGGGAGGGGAGAGGAGAGAAGCGAATGTCTCAGAGCCAGTCCAGGCACAACAGACCTACAGCTGGGCTGAAGAACTGTCCAACTCACAAACAAAAGGAGGAAAGCCTTGGCTGCACCATGGGAAAATGGGTGAGAGCATCCCTGGAGTCAGCTGCATACAACAGGAGATATTGTCACAGCTGTTGTTGGCAATGCCGTTGGCTTGTTAGACTTAGGCTGGGGGTGTGTAAGGTTTGGCATATTCCCATAAGAGCAACAGCTGAAGGGAATACTGAGAGGAGGTAAGAGGGACACAAACAGCAAAAAATAGCAAACAGCTGAAAAAGGTCTGCTGTGTCCATGCTTGTAAGATGCAAAGCTCTTGTTCAGTGGGATCCCACGCCACTGCAGGGCAAATAAACCCTGTGGGACCTCGATCTCAAATGGAAATGCCTCTTGTCCTTGGTCAAGAGGTTCTTCCAAAGCAGGTGTTGGGATGGGGTGGGGTGAATAAAGACTCAGCACTGTTGAGAGGCACAGCAGAGTGAGCCCTGAGAACCAGGAACCAAAGGATCCAGGCACTGTCTCTGCAGGTGTCCCTTGCACAGTGGGTAAGACTGGAGAAGTGGAGAACATATGTGTGCTCCACAGAAAATGAAAACATTTTCTGTCCTTGTATAAATGACACTGTTCTTTGTGAGAACTGATGGCATGGTCCCTACTGCTTGAACTGGGCCCAGCTGGGAAAAGAAGCATCTGTTCTGCCAAGGGAGGAAGAATGGATCAGGCTTCCTAAGGGGCTCTGTGTGGCCTCCCCATGTAGGAGCAATTCTTCCTTAGAGAATGGACTGCTGCAGAGCAGGTCTGCATTTGTTGCTGTACTAATAGCAGAGGTCATGTCACTAGGATGCAGGAGATAGCACTCACCATGTGGTATCTCCAGAGCTAGTCACAATACTGTTGTCATCAAGAAATCGGCAACAGGAGAGGTATCCTGGGAAGCAGGAACAAGCAGATATGAGTAAAGGAGCAGGGATAGAAGGGTGAAGTTTGGAAGCAGGGGACACCCAGTTGCAGGCAGGCGGTGCACACACCTGTGTGGGCCGAGAGCTCCCTGCTCACTTTGACATTGCCTTCACGAGACTTGAGGCTGTAGATGGAGCACACATTGTCAAGGCCTCCACAGGCCACAAAATTGCCAGAGGGGGCATAGGCACAGGTCATGACCCAGGAGGAACGTAAAGGGATGGCATGAACCTGGGAGGACAAGAAACTGTGTCAGGACTCTCAGCAGCAGAGAGAACGGGTCAAGGGCACCAGCTCCGAGGGGACCCACTCCAGCGTCCCGGTTTGCAGCCACCTGACTCCTACCTTGTTAGTTGTGTATGTGTCCCACACGATCAGTTTCCCATCTTGTGAGGCACTGACCATAAGTCTGTGAGAAAGGAACAAGATCATGTTAGTAGCTCTCTTCCCGTCAGAGCCTTCGTGCCCGTCACACCCATGTGCTGCCCTGCACCCAGCAGGTCACCAGCAGCACACTCACTTGGAGTCTGTGGACCAGTGCAAGGCGTAGATCTTGGCCAAATGTCCCCGCAGGGTCCTTCGGGTCCGCATCTGGATGCGTCCAACAACTTCCACTCCAGACACAATCTGAAGAAAGAGTGGCAGGAGAGAAAGAATTAATCTTGGAGTACCAGGATCCACATCTCTGGCTCCTAACTCCTTCCTGACTGGAGAAAAGCCCCCTCAGAGTGCTGCTAGCTGAGTCCCCCACACAGTCACCTGCCCAGCCAGCCCTGTCCTTTACCTGAGCAAGCGTTGTGTCTGCACAGGCTTTCCGGGCATCCTGGAGACAAGACAAGAGCGGATGAAACAGGTTAAACACACGGGGGGAAGGCAATGACAGGTGAAATTCGGATCATAGTCTGAGGATGATGCGTTCCTACTAGAAGCAGGAACTGTGATTTTGCTGTGTTTGGTTTGTGGCCAGGCCAGGGAGATCCTGGCCTGTGATTGGGCACCTAGACACCACTCAAATGTTAGGAAGGTGAGCCAAAATTTGCTCAGCATCCTGTTTGCTGTGCTACACCCTTTCCATGGACCCTTCCACCTGGCAGAACGCCAGCTGTCTCACAGACAGAGGACACCCTGGGGGTTCACTATGCTCTTGGGACCCCGTCCCCTCTTCTCTCCCTTCCCCTACCACTCTTCCCCCCACCATGGTGTGAATGGCGAACTGCAGAAGGTTCCAAGTATGTAGATGGAGAAAACCAACTCCAGCTTGTGGCTGAGGAGGAAAGTTTGGACATGCTGTGGGGGGATAGACATGCTCTCAGCAGTTTCATGAATGTTGCCAGCATTACCGCGATCTGCTTCTTCAGCTGCTCAGCCTCCTGCTTCATCTGTTCCATTTCCCCCATCTTTCTGACCTAAGGGTGGCTCCTCCACGTGGGGCAGCCTTGATTCTGGGGAGACAAATCAAAGCAGAGAGGTGTGAGTTAGGACACAATGCGACTGCTCAGTTATGGAAATGTAGGTATCTCTGATAAAGGATTAGTGACCATTTCTTGGCTGAATGCTCAGTAATGTTGTGCTGGCCATAGCCCGTAGCAATTGGGAAGATTGTACCGGGCCGGGTCAAAGGTCCATTTTGCCTTGAATCCTGCTTACACATACACATGAAGAACTCTGGAGCCTCTTGCTGAGGTTCTGGCCACACTTGCCCTCTCATTTTTAACCTCATCCTTCCAAGCCCCAGGTCCTCTTCATCAGCTTCTCCCTGTTCATGGCCAAGCTGTCCCTCTCAGCTCCAGAAGGAAGAAACACCATGGAGGGGAGCCCATTGCCTATTTCCTACTGTTTTTCCTAGGCAAAGCCTCACCAGGCAGGACCCACCAACTCTCTGACTGCCAAGAAAATCTGTGGGGCTGTTGAGGTGCTCTGTCAGGGCTCCCTTCTAGTTGCACATCAAAAACCCAAAACAAAGCACAATAAAAGCAGAGAAACAAAAGACCAAACCAAAACAAAAGAAAAAGAAATGTGGATGCCTAGGGAAGAATCTAAGAATAACATAAGCCGATAGTGGTATTTCCCCTACTTGCCCAGCCCCAGCTTTTCACTGACGTCCAAACCTAGAGCAGCATTACTGCATGCAAGTCCTTGATGGACTTTTCTTCTGTGCATTTGTCCACACCATCTTTGTGTCTGTGACAAGTTTAGCATCCTCAGCACCCCATGATGATAATTTGCACAGCTGGGTGGCAGACTCTGCAAAGAAGTTCCTGCTTCTGTCACTCCCCAGTGGCACTAGTTCCACTAGACAGTAGCTATATTTTGAGTTGGAAGAATCAGCAAATAACTGGTCTCTATTCACCTCTGCATCACTCAGTATTTTATTCATCTTTGTCATACCCATCTCTTTTCCCGACTGCAGAGCAAATTTAGTCATTCCTCCTGTGTAAGCTGTTACATCCTATTACCTCTGTTGTTCTGTGAGCTTTTTTCAGTTGTTTACAGAGCAGAGATGATATGTTTTTGCAGGGAGAGCAGGGAACCAGAACGACAATCCATATTCAAGATGCAGGTGCACTGTATCATTATACAACGTCTCTGTTTTGTTCTCTCTTTTTTGTTACGTGCTCTTAAATCTTCACCAGTGATTCTAGCATCTCCCACTTTTGTAGACAAATGTGATCTTTAATTGCTCCAACATTTCTCCTTGACAGATGTGAGTGTCCAGTTGTGCTCCAGGACTTGTCCAAGAAATGTTCCAGCAGCATCTGCAGAATTTCTCCTAGTCCCTGTGGGTCACATCACCTCCATCCCTCTCTGGCCTGTTGCCTGAAGGCCTCATTTTCTCTGGCCAGTGAGGCTTTTGGTACTTCCATGCCAGGCTTGCTCTCTTGCTGTGGGCAGGCACATCCAGACAGCTCTCAAGTCCTCCCTTTGCTTGCTGCTTGATAGAGCTCTTTGAGTTTCCCTTAAGAATTTCTTCCCCTGCATGTCTCCACAGCTTTTCTTTGATCCCCCAGGCACAGCAAGTTTTCTCTTGTTCAGTGATTCCTGAGGCATGGCTTTGAGTGTAGGAAAGACAAGGAGAAACAGGTTTCCCCTAGCTCCTGGGAGGCTATCCCAGCAGGAGGCTATTTCAGGATATACTTTGCAGGGACACACTTGGGCCTGCTGCCTGAAGGGCTGGACAGAGCCACAGCACTGCTGACTCTTCCCTGCTCCCTGCCCATGCCCTGGATGTGGCTGCCGGCCCCAGCACATGGTGAGGGAGCAGGAGGGCAGCCTGGAATTGCACTGTCAGTGCCCAGAGGAACATGCCACAGCCATGGCCTGGGGCTGCCAGTGTCAGCTATGCTGAAAGATAGGAACAGCGCAGCACCTGAGCTGGGCCCTTTCCACTGGTTTTTCCTCTCTCCTTCCATCAGAGCAGCGATTTGGGGGCTCCTCCCAGCAAGGATGCACAGCTGCACATCACTGAGTGACCCTGGCCATGAAAGGTCACCTTCATGCCCTTCCCCTCCTTTGGGAAAGGGCTGCCATTCCACTCCACCTCTCTGCTGACTGGCAGAGTGGGGAGATGCTGGAGAAGGTCTCACAGCTTTCAGTCAGAGGCTGCACGTCCTTCTTTTGCTGTGGTGTTTGCCCCTCAGTTCCAGTGCACAGTCAGGATGCAAGGCTCCATCCAGCTCTGGTCACAGCCTATAGTACACCGAGTGGCGCACCTGAACTTCCAGCCACCCTGTGCAGCCGTCCCTACCACTGTGGCCCACACTTTGCTCTTTCCCAGGACTGATTCATCAATCCTAAGCATCAGATTGCCTTTTTCTGCTAGGTAACTTCTTTCCTCTGACTCTCTCCTTCCAGCCTCCTTTGCTGGGTTCCCAAGTTCTTCAGGCTGTTATTTTGTACACCTTTGCCTATCTGAGATCGTTGTCCATCTACCAGCCCTAATTTGTCTTTGTAGACTTCTGGTTTTGCCCACCCAGACCTGCACAGAGATGGGAACCTTGTTTTCCCTTCCTTCCAATTTCTGCCCCAGGCTATTGATGACTGTATATGTCCTCCTCGTTACCCATCAGATCCCAGTCTTCCTTGCATTGCTCCTGCATTTTTACCACTCTCTTCCCTTCTTTCGGTGTTTCTCAACTCTGGCACAAGCACGGGGATGCCAGTTCAGTGCTCTGTAAAGCTGCACAGCCAGATGAGGGGCTTTCAGAGCCATAGGCAGATCAAACAGCAGGGGCAGGATGTTGAGGACGGATAAAAAGGGCTAAATATAGAGAAGGTGCAGCTCAGGACTCTGTCCGAACCTTTAAATCCCTCTGAGGGAACACTCTAAATGAAGGTGGGAATTGTTCTCAGCCTCAGAAGGACAAGGAGCCACGGATGAGTGATAATAATAGCTCCATCTTTGCCTGTCGCCTCCATCCATCACGTCCCAGTGCAATTTGTGGAGAGTGAGTTACCCCGTCCCCGGTGTAGTGCAGCTGCCTCCCAAGAGGACCAGGGCAGGTGTGCTAAAGAGCAGCTTGTTATGGTCATGTAAATTTAGGACAGGAAATGGGAGGAACCAAATGGGGGAAGAACAGAGGAAAGGGGAATGGAGTTTGGAATTTGGCCAAGGCAAGTTCCTGCTTTGACCAGCAGAACCTTAGGGATACACATCTCTTGTGGATCTAAGGATCAGCTCACAGTAGCTCGTGGTGGCTGCCCAGGCTGGTTTTAGTGGGAAGGGCTTCTAAATGGTGCACACTAAGGGCTTTCTAGAAGTAAGGGCTCTTTCAGGTCAATGCTAAGCAGTAGAGGAAACAGAGTGCTTGGGTACCTTTGAAAAAAGCAATTCACCACCCTCAGCGCAGCTACTGACAGGAGGACCTTGGCACCAGCACTGTTCCAGCATTGTGCCTCCTGCAAGCATCACTGAGGAGCACAGCACTGCCAAGCAGAGCCTGGGCTTGGCCGGTTCGTGCCAGCCCTGCTCTGAGCTCTGCCTTAGCCGTTCTCATCCAGCTCACAGTTCTTGGCTTCTGAAGTTATATTTTGTTTCTTCTGCACTCTCACATGACAGTTCTTCTGCCTCCTGCCTTTTCTAACAACTTTCCTGCTGCAGCACTCCTGTCTGTAAGCAATCAAACCCATCCTGAGTCCTTGGGCATCTGCAGTTCGAATGCCTCTACTGTGGTGCAAGACAGAAGAGGATCTGGAGCCATCCATCTTCTGCCTTTTGCTGCCACACCCCGACTTTTCAGAGCACTGGCCATATCCCTTGCACCATGCCATGGAGGGGGCCCAGTTTGCTCCCCAGGGACTGTCCCTTTGAGCCCCTGCGTCACTCCCTGGTGCGGATCAGGGTGCAGGTGATGGGTGGGAAAAAAAAGGAAGGTGAACCCCTTTATTATCTATTCCTGGGTATCTTCCCCCACACTGGGGAAGGAGTGGTGCCTCTGTGGAATGTTGGGAGAAGGCTGCAAATGGAAAAGGGAAAGGTGCAAGAAGAGGGACTCAGTGTTAATAGGCAGCAACCCTGGGTCTCTGTGTAATCCCTGACGAGCTTCGCAGGCTCGCCCTGGTGACCCTGGGCTCCTTGCAGAGCCGGATACAGAGATGATCCCTCTCTCCTGTGATGGAGATCAAAGGTCAGGGTAAAATTACCCTGCTCTGCTCCTTGCTTTCTGAGGGCTCCTTCTCCACCCAGAACAGCAGCCAGCTGCAAGGAGGTGTGCACAGGGTGCACTGGGAATGCAGGGCTGTTCATGGGCAGTGAGTGCCAGGTCCCTCCAGAAAGGTGTTACCCTCCCGCTCCAGTCTGGAAACTGCTGAGATTTACCTGCCAAGGGGAGAACAAGCAACACCATCCCAGTGCAAAGCTCCTCATCACTGTAAGGACACCCCAGTGCTAAGCCCAACTCCTTTCCCACCATGATCTTACCCTCCCTCACCCTCTGGTGGGATGAGCCCTTGTTCAAAGACTCCCCAGAGAATCACTCCAAGAAACTCAGGGTCCCAAAAGCCAGATTCACCAAGGTGACCTCAGGCATCACAAGGCGGCAAACTTACCGGGGTCTGTAGAGCAAGGTGGGTTGCAGTCCCCTCTGGATGGGACCCTCACAGCCTGCCTCCCTTGCCGAGAATGGCTCCTCGCTGCCCAGAAGCCCCTTGTACCTACGCAGTCTCCAGTCAGTCCCGTTCGTGCACCCAGCGAGTCCCTTGCTCCCTCTCTGCTCCTCAGCCTCTCCCAGGACTGATCTCCCCATGGGGAGCGGGAAGGCTGTGGACGGGAGGGGTTGGGGGAGGGCTGATTCCAGGAGCAGCGTCAGGCAAATTAAATCAGACACCAGAGACTTGGGGAAATCGGATTGGGACGTAATGCAAAGCAGGTGGATGGGGAGGGGTGAAAAGAGAGAGTAGCACACTGCTCCTGAAGGGAAGGAAACCATCCCAGGCGGATTTGACTCCCTCTGTTTATATCAGCAACAAACTAATAAAGTGAAGATTAGCCAGAACAGGCTAGGATTATCAGCCACCAGGGCAGGGCTTGCTGTACCTCACAGTCACAGGAATTCCTGTTTTCCCAGGGAGAGCATGCCCCTTATGTCCTGGGCAGGGTGGAAAGAGGGATGATGCCACCACAGAGGGCCTGCAAAGGGAACACCAATGGCAGGGCCACCACACCCTCTCTCAGCAGCAAATGGGGCTCTGGATGGGGAAAACAGAACTGGGCACAGGGGCCAGGGGTGGCAAAAGATTTGGTGGCATGCCTTTTGGCAGCCACTTTAGTGGGATGCTGCGAGGGGATTATCTTGGCCTCAATCTCTTTTAATCTCTCCCGCGGCTTTGGCCCAAGCCCGAGATAAATACCTTTTAACGGATCTCATCTGACGTCAGGAGGCCATCAGTCTAATCACCCAGGCCACCTTTGGGCAAAGCAAGCCAGAGATGTGGACACCGGCCCCTCACCCCCCAACACGTCCTCATCAAACAGGAACCACGCAGCATCCCCACACAAATCGCCAGGATGGGTGTGGAGAGCGAGTTACCCTGTCCCCAGCCTGAGTGCTGGGATGTGACAGGCCCCTTGCCAGGGAGAGGGAATTTGAAATGCACACAACAAGCTTTTTCCTGTGACTCTGGGGAGGATGGGAAGCAAAAAGAGATGCCAATGCAGGTTTCCCATGCATGCGTGTTAAGAAGTGTCAGAAGGATTCAGATTGAGGAAAGGCTTCCCTTTCCATGGAGCAGGGGCCCTGTGCCAGGAGTGTCAATGGGATCACCCCTCCTCCTCTTACACCACTGGCCTTGGCCCTACAGATTTCTTCCACTTGAACTGCAGTTGGGGTCTCCACGCACAACTCATCAAGGCTTGAGTATGTCATGACCACAGATTGATCTCTTGCTCTAATGCTTCCCAGGAAAAGGGTCACTGCTCTTTTTGATACTCCATATCCACCCCATTCAATTCCTATTTGGCTACAATATAATCCCATCTCGGGACACTAATCCCCTGGGCAGTGACAGCAGATTGTCTTTCTATCAGGGTGGAAAATGATAAACAAAATCTCTCTTCTGCTTTCAGGGACAATTTAGTGCATGGAGAAGGGAAAAAAAACCAAAACAAAAAAGAGGACTTGCTGCAGGGAAATGTGAGTGCACAGTGCTTTTTCTTAAATGCACTCCTCACCCTTTCCATGTTAGTCATGGCAGAGCCAACTTTCTCTCTTGCTCTCCCTTATTGGAAGTAGCTGGCATCTGGACAAATACTTCGTTTTCTTTCACCAAGGGTTCAATCCCTTTCCATCATTTGTTAATTAAATTTCAATCAGAAACAAGTGTGCATGTCTCCCTGGTACACAGACTCAAGCTCACACCAATATCTGTGTCCAGCATTTTGCTTTTATTCCATATATTCATAGTCCCTCACCTTCCCTGTCTCAGACCACTTGCAAGGTTCTTGCAGTTTGCAGGTGCATAGGAAATTCAAAGGCTTCAGTTTTGAGTTCCTGAATGTGAGACAGCCCTTGCTGAAAGACTCCAGGCTCCTCCTCCCCCTCTCAGATTTAGTCCTGGATGGCCAAGAGGTTGGCACTGAGAGGAGTGAGGTGAGACGATCTTGTCTTCTTACTTCTGAGTGACACAAACACAGTGAGGCAGTGAAGAAAGCTCCTGGTGTCAGTGACTTCCACACTGTGCCCTTCTCCCATTTTTCAGCTGCTGGAACACCACAGAGAAGAAAGCTGCACCCCTCCCCATCACTATGGCTCTACCACACTAATACACACTGCTCCAGGCCTCTGTGGTCCCGGCCCTCCCGTGACCTGCCAGGCCATGGCGTGTGACAGTCCTGCCCTCAGGGCCCCGTGCACTCAGAACTCGTCTCTGACCCGCAGCACCTTGGGGTGCTGCTTCCTGTCCAAGCCAGGCTTCTGTCTCCGATCTGCAGGCTTGGTTCCACGGTTGGGAGCAGGGGGCTCTGAGGAGGATCTGCTGCTGCGATCGGTTCCCTGACGTTCGTCTCCATCAGGCTGGTCCTGCTCGACAGCCCTCTGCTCCATCAGCTCCTGTGCCTTCACTCGTTCCTGCAGCCATGGAGACAGAAATGATGTGAATCCTCCCTGCTGGGGCCTCGACTCTGCTCGCAGGGGCTGACAAGACACATCCACCCAAATGCCCCAGAGCCCATTTTCTCTCGCAGGACCCATCACAGGCTGTCCCTTGTACCAGACACCTTGTCAGAGGACAGCCTCCAACTGCTGCACTAGGCCCTGCCCCAAGGGAAAGCCCAAAAGATGTTCCTCAGTGGGATTTGATCTCTCTTGGAGGTACTTGTATTTATTTCTTCAGCATGGCCCTTCACCTGCTCAGCATGCTCCTGGGAGTGTGTGTACCAGAGAGCAATGGCGCAGCGCCTTCCACGGCTCACGGCCCACACGCCATGGGGGTTCTCCTTGCCAGAGCTGAAAGCCACCAGCCTCCCACACTTCGGATGCACCTCGGCCTGCCAGGAGAGAGAGAAGAGCCCATGAAGGCAGCAGCCCCCTGCTCTGGAGTACACAGTTCTTCTAGAGAGGTGATGCTGCCTCTGGGAACATGGAAGAGCAGAGAGCTGCTAGGCCTCCACAGTCAGTCTATGAGCAAGGCAGACCTTGGAGAGGGACAGAGAGAATCAATGGGACAACAAAGGTCACAGACACCCAAAGACTGGAAGAGCCTGGAAATCTCAGCTAGGAAAGAGTCAACCTCTCCTCTGTCTGAGATTTGCCTCAATTTGCCTTTAGCTGCCCCTATTTGCATCTACTGCTGCACCAGCAACGGATTGGTTTCAGAGTGGTGGGATCCAATAACCAACCACTTTCCTCCTGCCCACACTGTCTTACCCTCAGTCCTCTCTCCTTCTTTTGGGAAGTCCCAGACTTACTGTAACAGTCACAGTGTCCATTTCAGTGAAGAAAAGGCCCCCACCTTGGAAGTCATCATTGAGGTAGAGAATGCCACTGCGGACAAAAAGAAAGAATACATACACACTGTGAAGCTTATTCCTCCCAGGTGCTTTCCCACACTCCTTGTCACAGGTTCGAAAAGAGAGTAGACCAGTTAGCAGGAGAATCCATCTGAGGGTGTTAAATACAGCAGTGCCTAGCTCAGGGGAGTCCCTGAGCTGCAAGCCACAGGAGGCTGGGAGAGTATGCCAGGGAATTAGCTCTACACACTTGTCCCGTTTTGTTTTGGTTTGTTCTTAATCCCCTGCAGCAGGCATCTGTGGCACTGCTGTGACAATGCCCTGGGCTTGATAGGCCTTGATTCTAACCTGTTGTTTATGTTTCAAGGTTGGGAATAATCCAACGCCTGGAAGAGGAGACTCATCAGCAAAGAAAGCCATGTCTTAAACAGCCAAGGAATCTCAGGGTACCATTAGAATGATCAAAAAGAGGCCTGGTGCATGCAGAAAAGAAAATTAAACCAAGAAATTTCTTTACTAAAGTTATACAAAAAGAGAAGCAGTGAGGTCACTGTACAGCACAGGTAAGACCACAGTCAATTAGGTGAAAGAATGGACCACAAACTACCTGAGTTTCTCTTGGTAATCAATTAAGCTGATAGAAAATATCGGAACAACAGAGGCTCTTAATTAATGGGACTGGGAGAAAGAAATATAAATCAAAATTGTGGCTGCTGAAGCAGTGTTAAGGACATAAGGCCAGTGAGAGGATTACCAGCCCTGAAACCCAGGAAGTTATAGCTCTTCTGCCACAGGGTTTTAATAAGGCCATGAAGCCAGGGTGGTAACATGAGTGGAGAAAAGCAAGGATAGCTCTCACACGTCCAAAGGGACAGGAAGGTAGGGATAATGGTTGAAGCATAAACAGACCTGTTATCCTGACCTCAATAGTCTGCAGGGCTTTAGACTCCATTTCTGAGAAGGGTAATTGGAGGACAAGAAGTAAATGGAAAATGGTTTTAAAATGTAACATGGGGGTACTAAAAGCAGATTGAGCTACCCACAAAATGTTTGAAAAAACAGTGGATTTTCCAAGGAAACACTAAATGCTCAATCTCAGCGGTTTGGACTCTGGTAAAAGGACTCAGAATGGTGCCATGGGTGAAATTTCTAATGAAAAGAGAAGGTGAAGACAAGTGTGTGAACTGCACACAGGGGCCAGTGCACCGCTGGCACCCAAAGGAGCACTGTGCACCCAGAGCAGCATCACTGGAACTCGTGGGCCTCTGAGTCCAATCCTGTTCAATAATATCATTAATATCCATAGCACAAATCCATTGAAAAGATACAGGAAGTTTGGAACACAGGGACTTCATTTAAAATGACACTGTAAAAGCTCAGCCCTTGTGAGATGGTTGGGCAGTCACAACTCAAACTGCAAGAGGACAGGGATACTCCCAAAAATAGCTCTGTGGCATAGATTCCATTAAGGTATTTTACCATCCATTCAAGCGGAAGTCAGAGAACCCAGACAAGAGTGAACTGACAGGATGGCTTTCTCACAGGAGGGACAGAGAGCTAACCAGTTACATGACAAAGCCTGGTAACTTCACAATCTGGTTATGCCAAGTTAACGCTGGTATCCGAAGGGAAACAACACAATGATACTGGAACTCCCTCTAAGTCCCATATCCTCATCGTACCTGCTTAGAGATTTCTGCTCTGTATACAGCTACCATTCAAAGAAAAATGAGATCTCTGGATGCTCAGGGATGAGATGGCAAGTAGGAGGAATCAGCTGTAGTGAACTGACCTCATCTGGCTGCAGTGTGCAACAACTGGCATCATCATTAAAATATATCTCAGGTTCTTTCACAGGAGAGTAACAAAACCTGCCACAGGCTGGAAAAAACATAAAGTCTCACATGGAATGGAAAAACCCAACACAAAGTATTGGCAGTGAATATTAAGAGAACAGTCACTGAAGTACACTGACTGCTCAAACAAAGGAAATCCAAGGAGCCTGATTATCCCTCTCCTGTAATGCACAGAAGACTGCAGAAGATGGAACCTGAGTAGAAGAAACAGCCTCTCAAAAGGGCTGGCAGCAGACTGTAGTACTGTGGTAGACCCACAAGACAACAGTTTGAGATCGTGGTTCTTACCTGTGCAGCCTCCCAGCCTCATTCTGCTCCCTATTAACACTGGCTGTGAGAAGCAAGGAGGGAAAAAGGGCAGGTCTTCCCAGACTAGGGAAGGTGTTTCACACCTCGTTCTGAAGCCACTGATGCAGACTTCTGTCTGATCCTACAGTCCTGGATTGCTTTGAGCCAACAACCCATCACCTGGCTTCTATAAGCTGAGCCCATCCTCTGATGTGGCCAGGGAGATCTCCACGTGATCTAATGCAGGTGCTCTTACCTGTAGTCCCTGTACACATAGGCAGGAGGTTCTTTCCAGCACTCTTGCCCCTCAGGATCCAAGAGACAATTATCAGCATGGACAGGATGACTAAGATCCATGCGACCTTCCTGTTCCCCTGAAGTTACGCAAAAGAATATGGGCATTTTCAGTTTCAAGGAAGAAAAAAGCAGAGGGAAAGGGGTACAGTGAGAATAAAGGGAGGAGAGTCTCCTGAGAGCACATGGCTGGGACTGAGGAGACTCTCCAGGAGACAGGGACTAACAGGATGAAAGATTCTTTACCATCTACAGCTGTGCGACACACAAGGTGTGTGAATGAAAAATGGAGTTTCTTTCCAGGAGTAAAATAGGACTCTATGATTCTCCGAGATTTCTCACTAGCCTGCAGAAGCAATTTGGCGTCTCTCCATTCCACGTCCCCATTTTGGGCCAGCTACAAGTGGAAAACAGATCTGTTACAATACTTACAAAGACACTCAAAGAAATGATACACGTACACAGTATAGAAGAAGAGACCTTTGTAAAGTATTGTGGTCACTCAGGCAAGAAAAGAACACATTTTCTCATTTAAAAATAACTCAGGAGTACAGCACAGCAATTATTTCTTTCTACTTGGCCCATGAAGCCACATCTAGAATGCTGCATCATTTTGGGTCTCTCACTACACAAGGGATACAAGCAGACTGAAGTGAGTTTTGAATGAAGGGTCTTAAGATGGCAGCGGTGTTGGAGAACATGACTTAGAAAAAGAGGCTGAAAGATTTGGCTTTCTTCCATCTAGAGAAGAGAAGGCCAAAGGAAGATCTAAGTACAGCCTCCTGTCACCTAAAAGGGGGTTACAGAGGAGATGGAGACAGTCTCTTCTGAGAGGGGCACACTGAAAAGAGGCAACAGACAAAAGCTGCAGCAAGGGAAATTTTGGCAAGATGAAAAGATAAATTTCACCCTCGCAAGACTGGTACAACGCTGGAAAAGGTGTCCAGAGAGGCTGGAAAATCTCCACCCTCGGAAATGATCAGGACTTGCCTATGCAAAGTCTTGAGGGATCTCATCTAACTTTGAAATTAGGTATGATGAGAGCTGGGGGTCAGGTTAGAGATCTCCAGAGGCTCCTTCTACCTTAATTTATTCTCTAATTCTAAACTAAGCTTGTCTGTAAGGTTACGTCACAGGGACAAGCAGTCCCAAAACCCTGCCTCACAGGAGAGACAGCACTTGTCAAGTCCTCCATGTACAACATCCCTGAATGTGACTGTAGGGGAAACAGGTCAGGCCACATCTGTTGTGAGGAAGACAGTGCACCCATGACACCACCCAGAGTGATGTCATCACCCAGCAATTCACAGAAGAAAATGCTCAGGTGGCAAACTCTGGGCAATCAAGAAGGTGGCAGACTCACAGATCCATTTTACCTGCATGGCCTTCAAAACAGTTAACCCTTCAAATCTCTCATGTGGGGTGTGAGGCGACCGTCTTGCTCGGTATCCATCTCCTGCTTCCCCAGCTGCCTGGAATAGAAGGATATAGATGACATGCATTAGACTGCCACCTCTCCTCCATGGAAACCCTCCTGCCCTGCCTGCTGAGGAGGAAAGTACACACACAGGAGCTACTACAGGATCCTGGCCTCACCTTTGTCAATCGGAGAAGGTCCTTACACTCAGACTCTGTCAGCACTCTGTCGAACACAACCCTCTGGGTTCCATTCATCTGCTGGGAATCCATTGTGACAGCAATGCCCTCAAAAGGCAAAGGACCTGTTGGAGAAGCAAGCACAGATAGGCATGAGCAAGCTTTGGAGAACAATCCCTCAGACACCAACCCCCAGCCTGGATAAGGAAGTGGAGAGACACTATACATTCTCTGAGAAGACAGGACAGTTCCCCAGAAGTGCCCATTCCTCACAGACCCCTCACATGCTTCAGGGGAACCAGAGCACCAGCTGAGGAAGCTGGCCTACAGCGCGTGCTTCAGGAGCCAGCAGAGACTTGGGACTTGCTGGGAGAGCAGCAGGGAGCTGGGGGAAGTTGAATGCACTGTGGATTGCAGCAGCAGAACAGGTCCAGCCTACTGGAGTGAGGCTCTGGAGAAAAGAAGCAGGTAAACACCTCCATCAACCCTCCTTTCAATCATCTTTCATTAACATCTTATCCCAGAATTATCCCCGGTGAATCTTTCTACTTTCTTCATCCCCAAAGAGAAGCACTGGATATTAGCTGGTGACTTTACTTTTTGATCTCTGGCCTTTTCCCCACCCCCTCTGACCTCTGGATGGTGAGGAATGCCAAGGCACTCAGGCCCTCAGAAGGCTCTGCTCTCACATGTGCCACAGCAGAGAACCACTTGGAGTCATTTTAAGCAAAGACTCCAGGACAGAGCCCTGCAAGAGGCTCTGTATCCACACAGAAGAATAGGGGACCAGCAAGAACACGAGAATCTGCACTGCAGTCTGTATCATTCCGCCACAAACCCTCTGGACTTCTGTTTCTCAGGGAAAGACTTGCCCAAGCTAAATTGTCTGTTTCCAGGTTCCATTTCCTGGCCCCTCCCTCCATGTCCCTTTCAGAAAAATGTTCAGAAAATTGTTTGAAGCTGGGCTGGCGGAGTTGAACCAGGTTTGGTGTAGACACCCCTGGCACACTGAACAGGGATCTGAACGGTCCATAGGCTTGTCATATCCTCAGGCTGCTCTCAGCTTCTCCAGCCACAGTGCCCTTTGAGTTCACATGCCAGAGATGTACGCAGTGAGATTTAGCAAGATTACACATGCATCAAAGAGGAAGAAAAGAAACAGTAAGAAGACTTGCTGAGCCATTCAAGTCAGTCTGCATCTATGCTAGCATTCAAATGTCTGAGGATAGAAGAAAAGACAGCACTTAGCCTGACTAAGCCTGGCTAGCTGCATCCAAGACATCCTTCAAGCTCTTTTACTCACCCCTCTTCCTCTCTTCCACATCCAGAGTTTCCTGCTTTTGCTTCTCCTGATCCTCTCTCGGGAGCAAGGGAAAAAACAGAGATCAGGGCTGTCAGTACACCGAGCTATGCCTAAGCCTCCTCTGTAGTAGCATTCCACACTCTTCCTGTTCCCGTTGTGCCCATTTCTCTACATATTACTGTTCCTTGTACCATCCCCAACTGATATTGCAGTGCTAGCTGACTTGCCCAATCTTACCTGTATTTCTCCTTTAGGTTTTCAGGAATCAGTTCATCTGGAGTCCAAAGATCCTGTAGGAACAAACGCAGGTGGTTCAGTACACAACAAACCTTGCACTGCTTCTCCAGTGAATATCAGACCAATGGCTCTGACCCATTTCTCAAGACAGACAAATTGAGTCAATGGATATGGTTACAGCTGAAATTTCAAAATAACTGCAGTCCTGGAGCAGCAGAAAGGCCTTAAAGATCCACCTCATAAGGACTTAGGGGTCCTTTTCATCAGCATCTGATCCTTTCTGGATCATGATCTACTAAAGTGAATTCTGACAACTGTCTTGGTGAAATCATGGCAGGAAGATTAAGATGGTACTGTTACTTACAGGGTCATTAAAAGTTTCTCCTAAATGCTCCACTGCATAATAAATCAACTTCTTCTCCATCAAAGATCTCTGCATATAATGTTGAATACTCTATGGAAGCAAAGAGACTGTCAAACAACCACCTCACAAAATACAACCCCATCCCTGTCACACTGCTGTGCACTATTAAAGTCTGGTTTTGTCCTGAAGGGACACTGTGACAGACTGTAAGTAAACTCACGCTCCGGTTTCTTCAGTCCTGGGCCTGAGTTTAGCTTTTTGTCTCTTGGACTGTGATCCTGTCCTGTGGGACATGGGAGGATCAAAAAGTACAGACCTGGAGTTCTAAGTACCTGTCTGGCTGTGACAGCTGTGTTCTCTCCCAGTTCCGAGCGATACTGTTTCATTTTCTCCAACATGGGCTCATCCATGGGATAGAAGAGCAAGTAGGAAGCAGCACATTCAGCAGCTAGTGTCTGGTTCCCAACTTGGGCAGGGGCAGAAGAGAACAAACACACATCTCTGAAAGACTTGACTTGACCAGCAAACGTGTACAGGCCAGCAGCACCCAGTCTTCCTGTCAGGATGTGGCAGCTGGCCTTACAACAAGTACACATCAACCCTTGCCTAGTAGGATCTCTACCCAATGATGGGCAGAGAATACAGGGAATTAACCTGGCACAGAATCAACCTGCCTTTAATCCTTATTGGGAGCTCGTTTAGAAGAAACAGATTAAAAGTAAGTGTATTTTGAAAAAGATTTTGCACTTCCCTCATGCAATAGACAAGATGAAGGGTCTAGAGGCTTCTTTGAGATACAAGTTTCACCAGCGGCCTGACAGAGCAGGTAAGAGACAGTTGGGTCAGTGTAGGGAGGAGCAGGGGTATGTGAAAGAAGGGCTGAGGCATGTGTGAAAGTGACAGAGTGACAGAGCGACAGTTCAGTGAGAGCAGGTAGGGCTGACCCAGAAGGAACACCACTGCTGAGGTCAGATGCACGTGCAGCCTCTAGGTAGGAAGTGGGGGCCTGGTCTGGAGCCAGGTACTGAAAAGGAGGGTATAAAACACTCAGCAAATAGTTGGAACAAGGTCTTGAAAAAGTGTGCTGGAGGAAAGAAGTGCGAACAGCTTCACATGACAGAAGCTGTGCAATGAGACTGAAGAAGATCACAATGGACACCTCCCAAGGTGGGCACAGGCTTAAACAGAGGTTTTGGGAAGAGTTAGGGGGCAAATAGAACTCAGGCCAGTGTATCACTTTTCCCCATGACAAGCTGTCCTCCAGGATCAGCAGCAAAGGGAAAGCGTAGGGGTGTCACAGCATAACCTGCTGAGTTGTGGCTCTGCTCACCTTGGCTGTAGGCAAACTGCAGTAAATCAAGATGAGAGGGTATGAAATCTTCCGTGGCAGAAATTCTCCCCGGCTTTGTGGCAATTTCCAGGACGCACTGCTGTCTGCACTTCAAAACCTGAATATAATGGGCTGCAAGAGAGAAGAGCAAGAAAGGCAGTAGCCCACACTTCTTCCAGATAGGAGTGCTGGGAGATGGGTTGTGCCCAGCGTGGGGAGCACAGCCTTCCTACCCAATCCTCTGTGCCTCAAACACTACCTGCAATGGCTTCATACAGGCCAGGCTGCATTTTCTCCTCCTCATCCTCATCCTCCCAAGGCCCTTCACACAGGGCACGACACTCTTCCAGTGCTGACAGGGCCTCTGTGAGTGACTCCTCCAGCCTGGCCACGGCCTGCAGGTACTCATCTGCATCATAGTGCTGCACACCAGCCTCATATGCTTCCTGTGAAGGACAGATCCAGGTCCCTTCATCAGTGTGGGTGACACCAAAGGATGCCCTGAGACTTCCGAGTCATTCACAGGGGGGCGTTGACATTTAGGCACCCGCCTGCTCAGTCAACCATGCAGTGACAGCAAATCTTAGACTTAAGCCAAATAACTGTCATCAAAAACTCTTTGTCACACTTGCAGTGGTTTGTCCTCACCTTGAAAAGAAGTGCTCCAAGGCCAGGTTGGATGCTACATCCTGACAGGCTTTGAGCAACCTGCTCTAGTGGAAGGCGTCCCTGCTTATGGCAGGTGGCTTGGATTAGGTGATCTTTAAAGGTCCTTTCCAGGCTAAATCTATGATTCTGTGTATGGGGACCCTGTCTCAAGCCATGGCCTTTGTGTGGGAACAGATCAGGGTCCCAGACTGGTCCCTAGGGTGGAATAAGAGCTGCTCATGCATGGCTCTGCACTGAGCCCTCACCCAGTGCGGCGTGGCCTCCAGGTCCCGGAAGCTGTCTGACTTCACCCCTGACATACGCCGGTACTTCTCAATATCCTCCCGCATTTGGAGGTGCTGGGGATTAGCGACGAAGAAGGTGTGAGCGGCAGACACGGCCTGATCCAGCTTCTTCAGCTGTGGGGAAAAGGCAGCAGTGCCAGTCATGCTCCTGTAGGTCTCTGCTGTTCACACCCACCCCTCACCCCAGCTGCTCCCTGGGTTCACAGAATCACAGAATTACAAAATGGGTCAGATTGGAAGAAACCACAGCAGGTCATCTGCTCCAACCTCCCTGCTCAAGTAGGGTCGTCCTAGAGCACACGGCACAGGATTGCATCCAGATGGTTCTGGAATGTCTCTGCTGAGGGAGATTCCACAACTGCTCCGGGCCATCTGTTCCAGTGCACGGTCACCCACATAGTAAAGAAGTTTTTCCTAATATTCAGGTGGAACTACCTGCGCATCAGTTCCTGCCTGTTGTCTCTCATCCCAGTGGTTGGCACCAGTGAGAAGAACCTGGCTCCATTCCCTCGGCAACCCCTTCTTAGACATTTATAGACATCGACAAGGTTCCCTCTCGGTTGTCTCTTCTCGAGGCTAAGGGAAAGGCGTTCACCCCCTCTGCTGCCCCGCGACCCTCCAGGAGAGCCGTCCCACGCCGGCCCCCCGCCGTGCACGACAGCACCCCCGGGGATGGCGTCTCCCACCCCTCCGGGGCGAGCCCGTCCCGGGGGCCGGTGCCCACCTTGAAGAAAGCCACCTGGAGGTAGTTGTAGGGCTCCCTGCGCTCGAAGTCGCGGCGCACGGCGCGGCTGGCGCGGTGCGCGGAGGGCGCGGGGCGCAGCCGCCGCCCCAGGCAGCGCTGCAGGCACCCGGCGCGCTGCAGCACCGGCCCGAGCAGCGCGGCCTCCCAGCGCCCGGGCCCGCCGCAGGGGAAGGGCTCCTCCCGGGCGCAGGCGGCGCGGCAGGCGCGGCGGGCCGCCCGCAGCCCCGCGTAGCTGTGCAGGGCGCGCTGCAGCAGCTCGGCCGCCCGCGCCCAGTCCCGCGCCAGGTACGCCCGCACGCCGTCCGCGTACAGCAGGTCGAACGGCACCAGCCGGCCCGGCGACGTGGCGGCCGCGGCGGCGGCGAGGAGGCTGAGGCAGAGCAGGGAGGCCATGGCTCCAGGAGGAGAAGGCGGAGGAACAGGAGAAGGGGTCCGGGGCGGGCGGGCGTCCTGGCGGGCCCCGGGCTCGGCCCACCTCGGGGGCGGCGCCGGTCCGGGGCCGCGGTGGGCGGGCAGGCTCGGCCCAAGTCCTGCAGCGCCGGCCGAGACCCGCCGCTGCCTCGGGGGCTCCCGGTGCTGCTGCCTTTGTCTGACGTGGACCCCGGTCCGGGCGGCCGCCCCAGGGCGAAGCCTCCCTTTGGTGTGGGTCACCCGAACGCCTCCAACGAGGCGTCTCCTAGGAGGTTAATCTATCAGGAATCACGCTTGGACACTTCATACTCCCATCACATGGAGAACTGCTTTGGGGTGAAGGGCTACCTATCTCCCACAGCCCCTCTGACACTGCCAAACCTTTTCCCACGGCTGGAACTACAGCCAGCACCAGCCAGAAGGTGCATCTCTCACACACTACTCCTGCACCTCCCTGCCAACAGGTTTGTGTGGGGCAGGAGCCTGCTCCAGACCTCGCTGCTCCCAGCTTTGATAGTGTGGACAGCTGGGGGGCCTTCCCCCAGAAGGCTCTGTCAACTCTCCTGTTTGGGTGAGAAGTTTGGGCCATCTGCAGTTTCACACAAAGTTTTCACTGGAATCAACAGTTTGAACTGGTGAAATGAGATGTTAAGGGTCAGGGTCATTTCGGAGAGAATTTAATTCTTTCCAAGTGTGGATTCCCTCAAAGCAAAACCTTTTGCTGAGCAATGTTAGAAACCCGAGGCCTCTCCTGTTCAGCACCATAAGTCTGAAACGGACAGAAGACCTTTCACCCAGTCTCCCATGACAACTCCTCTAAGGGCATCTGCTGCCTTTCAGAGGAACTGACGAGAAAGGATGAAGAGGAAGGAAAGGAGCCTCACACGTTCTGCATTTCCCTTCCAGAAACCTGGGAAGCTTCATTAAACATTGGGCCAGTCATTTTGTTTCTATGGAAACAAAATTATTACTAATATAGTATTTTAAAAAGAGACACACGATTGACACTCCAAATATAGAATTTTAATACCATTCTGCGCCTGCCTTGTCTCCTAGGGCAGAGCGGATGCGAGGGTGGAGTTCACAAAGGGACGGGACTGGCAAGGGTGCCAAGTGGCGGTGGCAGCGGTGGATGTGTTTGTAACCTGAGAGCAGGCACAGGCTGTCTGTCCGTCCGTTGTGCTCCCTTCTGCGGATCTGTCCCACTTCTTTTTCCCCCACCTGCATGGGGTGCCGTGTTTTCTGCCTGCTGGCGAGAAAGATGAAAATGCAAATTAGTGATGGGGTCCTGGGACAAAGGGAACGCTTGAAGTTTTATTTAAAAACTGTGATGGCACTGAATGTTTTTCATGCTGTCTCTCATAATTTGGGGTCCTGGAAGGTCTGTGGCTCACAGGCCTCAAGGGTCCTTTCACATGGCGCCTGCTCTCCGTCCTGCAGTTGCCAGACTTCATTGCCAACCACGGAGCAGCGCCGTGGCCGGTCAGCATTCTCCTCCTCCCTGCTGCCAAGGGAGAGGCGGCGGTCGCGGCGTGATGCGAGCAGGAGACGGGAGTGCCGTGGGCTGCAGGCTGGGGTGGGTTGTGGCGTCTCGTCGATGAACGTGGTGATCTCATCTCGGAAGAAGCAGGCGCTGGAGCTGGAGCCCCGGGGCATGAGCCCCCCCTCCAAAAATTGCCGTAGGGTCGTCAGCTCATCTTCTGGGGGCCGCCGGCGGTGCTGGTAGTCATGCAGCTGGGGAGGCAAGAAACTGGGGCCCCCAGGCTTGCGGGGGGTGGAAATGCGGATGTCGTCAGATGAAGACCACTTGTGTAGGAAGGATGGAGCAGAGCGGTGGGCGGAGAAGATGTTAGTCTCATCATGTGACATTCTCCGTGAGATAGGGACCTGGAAAACAGAGAAGGGGGCAGGTGATGGAAGACTTGAAGAGTCAGAACAGGAAGGGAGTAGCTGAGGTTTTCTCAGAGAAGAGAGTCAAGAGGACACAAAGGCGTGGGAAACTGACAGAGAAGGAAGTGGGTTGTGGGGCTGCCCCTGCTAGCTCTTGGCTCACCTGCAGGTAGTGCACCTTGTCCTGGGGCAACAACATGTGGTGCATGGGCAGCAGCTTGATGTCCCGGGAGTCCCGCTTTGCAGCTGCGGCACCGTTTGCATCAAATCTCACTTTGCAGATCCTGCCATCACCATAATCATCACACACACCATCTGTTGGCAAAGACGAGAACGGCAGTCAACACTTTTCAGTCAGGAGAGGAGCATTATCAGGGCACCTGGACGTCATCCTAATGCTTATCTGACTCCTGCCACCCTACTTGCAGCCCTCAGGGCTCATGTCTGAACAAGAACCTTGTCTTTCTGCTTGCAGCAGCACAAAAGCACCCAGAGACTGCCCTATTTCTTCTGTCTTGCCTTTGAATCGCTCACTGCCAGATCGTGGACCTTTGGATCACCAAGCTGGGCTGAGGCCCAGCATGTCACTTTGGTTGTGGTTTGGCAGCCACACACAGTGTATCTGTGCTTGCAACTAGTGAGGAGGATGTTGCACTAATTCTTCCTGGATCCTAGTCCTAAGGCCACAAGTGAGTGGCAGAGCCTTCTACAGAATATATTTTCCAGTGGTTGCTGACTCCAAGCTATAACACGAATCTCACCAAGCCACCCGCAACACCGCCAGATCCCTTTCCCAAGGCAGACCCCCTCTTTCCTCTGTAGTCTTCTGGGGAGGTGGTTAGTGAATAAAGGTGACTGTGGGTTGGTGAGGAACTTACCATCCTCTGTGTCTTCCTCAGACATGATGGCCACACACTGCTCCCACACAGTGCGGAGATCTGCTCGGTAGCGCTCGCAGGACCAGATGAAAGAGGGGAGCAGCAAGGTCTGTACCATGGAACACCAGAGCACAGCCAGGACCATCCAGGTGGGGGCCGTATCATAGCGTAGGCTGAAAAAGCTCACGACCTTTAAGGTAAGAAAAAGCAACAATGCCAAGGATTCAGAAGTGGGGATCAAGGGAGAAAGATAACAGGAATCAATTCTGTTGTAGGACGTAATCTGTCTCTAAAGGATTCATCAGGTAATTACCCAGTATCCCTTTAAAAAACTGCTCCTGGGATCTTGCCCCAGGTTTGCTGGACCATATTCTAAGCTGTCATATCTCTAATACGAGAACTGGTGCTAGCAACCCTTCTTCCTGTGCTCATTACCAGCTGGAGCTAAATAGGTGTTAACAAAGGACACAGCCACTGGGAAAAAAAAATCTGTGACTCAGCCTCTCCTCTTTTAAGGGTTCTTTTTGAGACCTTCTCTAGCTCTCCAGTTTTGCACAGAATCGACCGGCTAGCCAGAATCTGAATGCTGCCTACAGCCATACAAGCAGAAGGAAAAAGACAACTGGATGCATTAGCTGTCAAAGCTGGTGTATCAGTTCTCCAGAAGCAAACTGGAGAAATAGAAATACCATTGTTTTTACAAGTTTGCAGAATAATTTCCTCTCCTCTTAGCCACTTAAAACTTGCCCAGTGGTTTAAGCTGTGTGGTATGTATTCCCCAGGCTTAGACTTAAGAAAATGCTGCTGCGGAAGGATGAGAGAATTACTGCAATCTTTTTAAAACCACCGCTCAGAATAACACAGATTCAGATGCGGCAGTTCTGCGGCTGGTGGGACAGGAGAGATCTTTCTCTAAAACTTGAGAGAAACACAAATCTGGTTTAACTGCAGACTCTGAAGGGAAAGGAAGAACTGGATGCTTACCAAGATAGGCACCCCAGTGAGCGTGTCATACAGGAAGACAATGGCGCTTATGAGGTTGGTCATCTGCAAGGAGGTCTTGGCAGACTCGGAGCCATCCAGTGAAGACCTCCTTTTGCCTCGTACATCCTCCACCACAATGGCCGGCACATTGAAAGTGGTGTGTGCTGATGAAGAGCAGGATGACGCTTCTTCTGCTCTCTGATGGTGGCACCGCCGGCGTCTTCTGTGTGCCCACAGGGTTTGGTAGAAGGTGATACCCACGCACACCAAGCCCATGACAATGCCTCCGAGCAGCAGGAGGCTAAAGCAGACACCAAAGCCCAGCCCTATTTTGCTGACAATGAACTGGCAGCCACGGGCATAGTAGCGCTCGCCATTGTTGTGCCAGCCGATGGAGGGCAAGGTGGAGAGGATGAATGACACCATCCAGATACCCATGACTGCGTGCAGAGCCTGCTTCTTGGCATTGCTCAGGCGGTAGTTGACTGGCCACCTCACCATCCACATCCGGTGGTAGGAAAGGGAGGCCACTGTGAAGCAGGTGGCCAGCGCCAGGGTGTAGTATGTGGAGACAAAGACCTTGCAGATGCTTTCATTCCAGTCATAGTCGGAGGACTCGCGCCGCAGCTGCACCACAGCATAGGTGGTGAGGGGTACTGCTGCCATAAGGATGTGCGTGCCAGCAAGGAAGCATAGCAGCAGCTCCAGAGGCTTGTGTTTCTGTTGTTTGGCTGTGATGCTGAGGATAATCCAAGAGTTGGCCAACAGAGCTAACATCCCACATGCCAGCCACCACAGTGAGTTGTTGTGCAAGGTGGACTCTGATTCAGAGTCCCCCATGCTGCCACCCCTGCTAGACTGCAGCCTGCCCCTGCTGCTGGGATTTTGTAAGAGGGTGAGTGCGACTCTGCGCTGGGGGAGCCACGTCTCTCCTCATCTGCTGCTGCAATGTGAGTTGTATGCACGCTGGAAGGGTTTCTCAAGGCATTGTCACCAGGTGCCAGGCAGAACAGCCGTCAACTCTGTCTCACTTCCAGTCTTTCCCTTTCCCTCCTATTTGATTATATATCTTCCCCTTGTTCTAACCTTTTCATCTGCTTTTTCCCTTGTTCTCTTTCTTCCACCTTTTTTCTCTCTCATGAACACTTGCCAGTGCTTCTTCCCTCACTCACTTGGGCTCACTTTTTTTTTTTCCTCCCCATCTATTACATCTCCTTCCTCCACTCTTCCCCCAAAGAAAAAGCTCTCCTTACTTCATGTGCCCAGCAGACACCTTCTGACTCAGAGACCACCTTTTGCTGGAATTGGCGAAGGCCACACACAGACAGGGACTCCTAGGGACTCTAAACAGTTTGGCAGAAGCAAGTGCCTGCTGCCCAGTATACTAGGGAATGAGGAACTAGGCAAGGGTTTCAGAAATGACAGGAAAAAGAACAAAGTTCCTAACAAAAAAAGTGAGGGTGGCGCATACACTGTGTGTAATTCCTCTCTCACCAAATGCCACCACACTTGTGGCCAGGTAGGGATTCCTGCCAAGGCTGTCAGAGAGCTATCAATAAAGAGGGAAGGGTGAGAAACAAGACTCAGAGGGCTCCCTCCCCAAGACCTCACGGCGCCCTCACTACATTGTCCTTTTTGCTGTTCTCCAGGACTGAGCCTGGTCTTTAAAGCTTTCCTGTACAGGGTACAGCTGGCAAACGGTAAGGAGATGGCAGGGAGGGGAAGATTCTTTTCAAAGGTTCCCTTGGAGATTCAGGGCATGAGTTTCACTGTAGAAGAGAGAAAAGAGAAAAAGTAATTTAAGATCATTCTATCATCCCAGATCTCTCTCTCTCTCTCTCTCTCTCTCTCTCCTTGCCCACACTAACACCTTGTCATGATTTAGACAGTGCAGAGCATTCCCTGTGTCTTTCAGAGAACCGAAGAGCCAAATTTGCACCAGTCCCTACACAGCTCAGGCAGGACTGTGGTCCCTAGCAACTCAATCCAGTGCTGCTGAGACAGACCATGCTCCCTGCCCTTCCAGTCCTAAATGCCATTTCTGACATGGAAGGCCTGATCTGCATCATCCCTTGCCGTTCCAGCCCTGCCAACACCATGTATACACTGTTACACCCCTTGTTTCAGATGTACAGCTCCCACAGCTCCAACAGTCTTTGGACCTGTTTCCCTCTGCCAGGGATCTGGTTTTTAACCTGCTGCCCCCATCCTGTCTCATCCATGGGTGCATTCCACCATTCCAATAGTACCCTGCCATTCCACAGTCTTGACACACAAGTCTTTCGGCCACACGTTTCTGCTGGAGCAGTTCTCGTCTCCAGAGACTCCACAGTCACAAACCCACGGAACAAGACTACTAACCTAGTCCTGAAACTACTCACCTTTACCTCCCCTGGCCCTACCAGCTCAGGCCCCCTTCTCTGTCTTCATCCATAGGGGACACCCAAGCAGTATATTCCACGAAGGTACAGGCCTGCTCTGTGCTTTGACCAGAGCAGATGTAAACTTAGTCTTTACGTGGATGGCTCAGTACCCAAGCCTGAGCTAGTGGCTCAATTCCCATCCCTCCCCTTCCTTCTGCTTCTCTGTATTTTCTCACCCTCTCTGTGACCACCTGAGGCTTTGCCTCGGTTCCTCCCTGCTTGGAGCAGTTTGCCATGACTGGATTGGCAATACCCCCATTCTGCTCTGTTTCGTCTTTTTCCCCCCAATACCACCACTCTTGCAGTTAGGCCTGTGGCCTCTGGAGACAGTTAGGGAACTACCCGGCTCTGACAATCCCAGGGGAACGAATTTCCTTGCAGCATCTCCTTCTGCCGCCCTTCCCACCCAGCTTGTTCTGGTGGCCCACACTGATCCCTCGATGAGGCTGGAATCCTCCTGCCTCTGCTGGCTTTGGGGCCCAATTCTGCTTCAAGCCGTGGTCCTCCCGCTCCCGGAGACCGGAGCGCCCCAGAGCTAACGCAGGACGCCCAGGTCGGGGAAACCCATCCTCACCTGGCCATGCACCCCGGCTGCACCCCACCGCCCATCCCACCAGCGGGGGAGAGCACAGGAGATGCTCCCGGGGCTGGCGATGCAGGGGGAAGCGAGGGAGGGGGCTCGGAGGGGAAGGTGACCCAGAATGATTGCAAAGAGGCGCGGAGAAAGCCGGGGTGCCGGGAGACGCGGCCGGCCGGGCCGAGGTGCGCTGCTGCCCCGCCGCCCCCTCCCTTCGCCCTCCGCTCGGCAGCCCGGGCACGGCGGGGGTCCGGCCGCCCCGAGCCTCGCCCGGCGGCGGCGGAGCGCAGCGGCGCGGCCGGGGCTGGGCTGGGCGGGGGCCGCGGAGCCCGCGGGGCGCCCCGGGGCGCGGCCGTGCCCGGCGGCGGCGGCGCCGCCCTGCGCCCGGCGGAGCGGGGGCCGCCGGCGGCGGAGCGGGGGCCGATCGCGGCGGCGGCGGCGGGGGCCGGGGGGACCCATCTTACCTCTCGCCGGAGCAAGCGCTGCCATGGCGACGGGCGCCCCGCGCGGCTGTGCGCGCCTCTGCCCGGCTGTGCCGGCCCCCGGCCCCGGCCGCGCCGCAGCTCCGGCCGCCGCAGGCAGCCGCCCCGGCCCCGCGCTCCGGCCACCGCCGGGCGGGGCTCGGCGAGGGGCGAGGGGCGGGGAGCGCCGGCGGGGGACGGCGGCGGGAGCACCGCCGGGCCGAGCAGCCAGGGGGCGGGACAGGCGGACGGGCGCGGGAGCCGCCGCCCCGGCACCGGCCCCCGCCCCGGCACCGGCCCCTCCGCTACTCCCGACGGGCCGCGGCGACGGGGCGGGCTGCGCCCGGCCGTGCTCCCGGAGCCGGGCTTGGACATGGCCCGGCCGTGCTCCCGGAGCCGGGCTTGGATATGGCCCGGCCGCGGCGGCTCCCCGTCGTGTGCAGCCCTCCTGCCCCACGGGGCGAGACGGGCCGCCCCCACAGTGCCACTTGCAGGACACTTGCCGGGCTCCGTTTCTCAAAGAGGGTTATGAGGAGGCATCCAGGCCATAATAGATGTGGGGATGATGCATGCGAAGTGAGGGGAAAGGCTAAGAGCTGGTGCCCACAGCGGTGCCTGCAAGGGGTGCTTGGAGGGCAAGGTGCCCGGGGCACTGGCTACCTTGGGCACCTCAGTTTGCACAGCTGCTGTGGTGGCCTTGTCCATCACCAGCCAACAGCCTGGTCCTACAAACAGGGGAAAGGGGGAAGGGAGGACAGGAGGTAGAGTGGGAGTAGTGCTCAGAGGAATGGTTTGGTCATGTCAAAGGGGTAAAGTTCCCCCTCCAGCTGTGTCACTTCAGCAAGGGCAAGCCTGGCTAGAATGTCTTCACAAGACAACAGGCATCTCATTTTCATGTTACTGTCTTGCTACTGAAGTGAAGGTACCAAGAGCTTCCTTGTCTTCATTCATTTTAGGGCCTGATGTCTGCCAAAATCTCTATACTCCTTTCCTCCATCAGAATTGGGATAGGAGTCCATGTTTGTGGGCAATTAGGGTGCAGCTGCATTAGCATCTCAGTTTGGATCAGGAGAAGATGAACAGTTTAGGTGAAAGGACCTGGAAGATGTGCAGTAAATGTGCTCTGAGGACTATGAGGATTCAGCTTTGCTTTGGACTCTGGCTGCTCTGAAGTAAATCCCCAGATATTTACACTGTGGCCACAAAGTCTTCTTCATCAGCTGTTTTCCTTTACAGATCTGCTCCTGTTTGCTAAAGTGGACCTAAAGATCCACAGTCTGCTCAGTTTTATCCCCCTGCTGACAGACCAGATTTCATATATCATTCCTGGGATTGGCTGAGGTGACCCCAAGTGCCTTAGATACCAAGGAATTTCATCTGAGGTTTGAATGATGAGCAGAGGGAGCGACTCCTGAAGAAGAAAGCTGGAGGTACTGCTGGTTCTCTGGCCCAGGGGCAGCAGCAAAGGCAGTTCCAGAAGTGAAAAAGAGATTTGCATTGCAGTAGCTGTTGTGAGAAGGGCCTCTTTTGGAGACAGTGAGTAGAATGAAGAACCGCTAGAATAGATCCAGCTTTGTGTCAGGTAGGTGATAAGAGACATTTTTGAGGGAGACAGATGGTGACAATGCCGCCATGATGTGGCTATTCTTTGGCATGAGGAACTCCCACAGAGGAACAGTCTTGAGGTGGTTCAGCTCAGTGGCCAGTCCAGCAACAGCGGGAGCCAAAGATGTGAGAAGGGACGGTTATGGCCCTCCTCTGTCACTTTTCAACCCGTATCATTTGCGTGAAATTAATGCCTTGAAGTGAGAAGGTCTGTATCCACAAATGTAAATATTTGTGCATCTTCAGTTGTGTCATTTGTATGAATTGCTTGATGTGATAACTTCCACATCACCATCCTTTTCTGATTCAGAAGTTGAGTCTCCTTAGCATGAGTTGTTAGCCTGTCTGCGTGGGTGAATAAATCCTCATGTTCTCTCAGGGAAACAGCAAACCAAGCTTCCAGCATTTTCTGTACTGTCTGCCTGCATCCTCTCCATGCAGGATGGGACAGTTTGCAGCCCAGCATCTCTCTGTGGTTTAGGCAACACTTGACAGACACTGGTGAGCAGAGCTGGATGGGGACAGTCCTCCTATCTCAAGGAGGCTTCTTGTGTTTGCAAATGTGTCTGTGTTATTAGTTTGAATGAAAGCAAAAAATTGAAGATTTACTGTGAGACAGAACAAACTCTGTTGGAAGAAGAGCTCTAACCCATAGGGTTCTCACACTCCCACGCAGATGCTGTCCATCCATCCATCCATCCATCCATCCATCCATCCATCCATCCATCCATCTCATCTAAATGTATTTCAAAGACTTCCAGGCACATGGTTTCACTGGTTTTCATAAGAGATGGGTTGCAACTATGTATATGCTGCGTATTGACAATGCACATGCAAAGGAGCACCAATGCTCAGACCTGGCAATCATGAAGCCTTGCATTGCAGGGCTCCCCGTGTATCTAGGAAGTCCAGGCTAGAAGTGTGACCCCCCCCACCCTTCCCCAAGACTCATCTATTAGAAGGACTCACGCAGCTGGGAGCAAATTTTAATTCCTACAGTCAGGCTGTATTCCAACCAGCAACCTGCTGTCTAAAGTCTCAGCTCACTAAAATAGCCTAAGACATCCAGGCCTGAAGAAACAGTACTGTTACAATGTCGGGGTATAAAGTGGTTTCTGGAAAAGTTCACTGCATAAAGATTGGTTATTTCTGGACAGCAGCTCTGCAGGTCCAGGGAAATGCACTTCCCAGAGGTGCCTTAGATCCTTAAAGGAACAGAGCTCATTAACCAAGAAACAAACAGCAGAATCCTAAAAGCAGAAGCATTAACACGACAGCCAAATGCACTTCATAGGGTTTTGGTGGTTTGCAGCTCTTACTCAGGACTTTGATTGTGACCATGGGAGGTTTCATATGTTTCTCACAGATCATGGATGCAATTAAATCCACCCTCAGAGCCCCTACACGGCTTATACAGCCTCCTGTGAGGCAACATTGGTGTGCTTGCAAGCAGGTTTCCTGGCATCCTTCCTGGCTCTCTGAGCAGGGTGTGGTTAATGGCTAAAAAGAATCCAGCCAAGCGTCTCCCTTCAGTCACAGCGACTGCAATGTAGATTTGTCATATCCAAACCTTAGCTTCTATTTCTAGCACTGTACAGGAAGATTTAGTGAGATTTCTTGGATATTTCGTCTGCAAAATGGGCAATTGATAATAGCTCTCATCAGGGGACAGATGACTAGCACTGGTTATGAGCTACACAGAAATATTAAGGGCTCACAATGTATAAACTAGGATTTGGAGTTGTGGATGCCCAGTTATCACTGAATGTTTTTCCTTACACAGCTGGGCACCTTCTAAAATAATTTTTTCCCCTCTGTCACATACATAAATATTTGTATATTTTATTTACCTTAAGAAAAGGAATTGTCAGGGCAGCCTTGTCAAATATATGATTGTAACATGCTGCATGCCATTTTGCAGAGGTGTATAAGTCCTCCTGCTTCCCCCCATCCCCCTGCCCATCCAGTGTAATGCTTTGTGTGTTCTTTTCTTCTGAATGTTAGGGACCCCTTTTTCATCCCTCCTGCTCTTGTGGCATCGCTGATATCCCAGCGCAGTGAATTCCAGACTGTAAAAGATGTAAAACTGTCATTTGAGAATTTAATTATGCTGCTTTCCAAAATTACCGAACACTTACTTGTTTGTTCTCATACACAGAGAAGATAATTAGGAGCTCTTGAATCATTAGTCTGGGAACCCACAATATCTGGAAGGAGCTGAAATGATTTCTTTGCTTTAAATTTGTAACACTGAATTGCAATTTCCATTTTACCTCTAGCTTCTCTTGATATGTTTGAAGTTTCCCAAGACCAGGACAATCATTTAATTCAAAAATAGACTGGGCTTTCAGGAGCACTGCTGACATGCTGGATGAAGCTGGCCCCTGCCGGGGAAGCTTTCTGGCTCCTCTCATTGTTTCAGGTGGTGTGCTGGCCTCTCTGAAGCCATGGTCCTCACAGCCAGCATTGCTGTTAGTGCTGTTCATCTCCAGAACCTCCACTCGGCACACAGACAAGCTCAGAGGAAGGACTTCCCAGCACTGGAGCCTGAAACAGGCACCTTGACACAAGCCAGCTGGTGCGGAAGCATTGAGGAGCTGGGGTTTCTCCTTCTCTTTTGATTCCTTGCCAGCGAGGCAGTCTCTGCCACTACCTTTTATTCTGCTGTTCTTTGATTCTCCAAATCTGGAAGCACCTCTAAGACTTGGCCAAGCTGGCTGGAAAATGAACAGAAGGAGAGCCAAAGGGGGATGCCAAGGAAGGATGCTGACATGCGTGAGGCAAAGGCTGTGGATTGGAGGTGTTGCTCAGAGGTGAGTGCACTAACAAACCCCGGGCTCCCTCCTAGCAAACACACACTTGGGAATACTCTCAGAAGGGAGCTAGTCCAGAGCTGAGCATCTTGGAAGAGTCTGGTATTCCAACTCTACCCTCACCTTTGAGAAGGGTGGATGGAAACTACTCCGTCTTTGCAGTTGCATTAGGCTGATGAGCCATTCAAATGGACACTGAATATTGTCCTTCCCTCCCCCCGCCCTTCCCATCACCAAGATAAAAAGAAATTAGTAGAGGCTGAAGTGCACAGCTTTTTCCCTTCTAGACCTTGGGAACATGCAAAGAAACACACGGGGTCATTTGGCTCTGAAGGCTGAGGGATGCGAGTGCTTTGCTGCAGAGCCTGCGGGGAGCATGAGTCACATGGATCGCCTCGGCAGATCCGGGCTGACAGCATCCACCACATCACCGCCTCACGTTGCACTCAAAGGGCAGAAATAAACTGGGAAGCAGGAGGGGCTTGGGGAGGTAGCGCTGTGGGACGGGGTTATTTCAGCCCATGTGTTTCTAGATCGGGAGAACTGGACAGGGCAGTGTGTCCTCAGCTGCGTCCGACCTCCTCCCTCCACTGGAGCAAGGAGGTCTGTGGATCCTGACCGAGGACCATGCATTGGAGGTGGGTCCAAAGTACTGAAGCATGTGCTTTTTCCCTTCTCCTGCCCAGAAACATGGGGAACAGTAGTACCAGAAAGACTGACATAATAGGGAAAATCAGCACTTCTCATATTTTTCCAAACTCATGCTTTCTATGGTATTTCCACATCACTACACAGAGCTATTGCTGACATTGCCATTTTCTAAGTATTGCTATGTATGCCATCGTCTCAGGGCTACTCTGATGAGCTGTCACCACATGATAAAATAAGTCTGTCATCTGCTGCTTTGCAGAATTGTATATTGCCATGGTTTGGGTCATGCAGAGGCATTAATTCCATGCACCCTCATCACACCTAGCCAAGGGAGAAGTCCTCAGTGCCTCCTGAGAAGGAGGACCAGGATACATGGAAGACAGTTTGTAAAGTCCTGGCTTGGGCAAGATGTAGCAGCACTCCATTCCAGCTGGGCACACATCTACCTCGACACGTTTTGTGCAAGCTTGTTCTTATCTGGTTTGGATCTCTACCTCTGTGCTGCCTTGAAGCCCACACGGAAGCTTTCAATATTGCACTCAGATGGAAAGCAAAGCCCAACTAGGACTGACTCTGTGGATGACTTTCCTCTCAATTAGGGCAGTCTGTGCATCTAGGGAAGAAAGGAGATTGTCATATTAAAAGATACAGACAAGAGAGCTGTCAAAAAAAGAGATTTATAAGATTGGAGCCTACGGTGATTTGTGCTTGCAGGTGAGTTTCAAGTAGAGTAGGGCAGGGTCACAACTGTTGGGATCAGTAGAGCAACTGAGGAACTATGCTGTGTTGAGGAAAGCCTATCATTTTTTTACACTCATCCAGATGGGAGAACTCGAAGCTGCGCATCTGTGGATGCGGCTGTGCACTTACAGACATCCCAGTGGCATCATCACATCTGCTGGCATGCTAACCAGGCCACCTGGGAACAGATGGAGGGACCTTCTGCATCCATGGCGGGGGTGTGAGTCTCAGTGCTCTTTGCAGGTGGGTCCCAGCTGTGATGGGGACACAACTTTAGGTCAGATGGGAGGACTCAATGTGCCCCATCCAGCCCGTGGAAGAGAGGAGAACTGTCTCCTGGCTTTGACAGCTGTCAGGCAGCTCAGGCACCTCTGTGGTCTCCAAGCCACTGGTGCTGGCATTGTCTACCACCCAGGCACTGTATTCAGGGCAGGCCAGGTTTGACGGACCTTGTGCTGAGAAGAAATTAACTCTACGAAACTAGGACACCAGACACACTTAGTCTTTCATTGTCAGGCTGATTTTCTTGCTGGAAAAGTCAAGGCTGGAATTTTTTGGTACAAAGGTGGTTGGTTCAGCTGCCAGAACCTCAGGTGAGCATCTAAACTGCTGGAGACAGACACTGTGCTAAAGGAGCTCCCAATGGATGTTCACACAGCCTGATTTTTTGTCCAGCCCACATATCAGGTGGTACAGGATAATCCCTCTGCTCCAGATACCTGTGTGAGTGAAAAAAGGAGCTGATTGGGTACTTGAGCAGTTATTTAAGGTGAAGGGTCTGGACTGCAGAAACAGGTTGGGTTTTTTGAGGGGACTGTGCCAAGCAGTTTGTCATGACCATTACACAGACCACCACTGACTCTGCACTCCTTTTCCCACGTACAGCTCCTAAAATGGACCTGTCCTTAAGCCAAGGCAATCCCTTGTTTAGCGGATTGATGGGCCGCAACTGGCTCCCAAGGCGTGCTGGCAGTTCAGGGACAGGACAGGAGCAGGAACTACATGCACCAGGATATGGACCGAGGCTTTTCCAAAATCAATACAGCCTTGTGCACACAAGCACAAGCTGTGGGAAAGAAAGTGGTGTTAGTGTGGGCCTTCGTCACTCCTGTTTGAGTGAGGATGACAGTGGAGGAGCAGACATGACAGCAGTGGTGACCCACACCTGCTGCCACAGCTGCCTGGGGCTGCGTCTCCGCTCCAGAGGTTGTGGGGGGAAGTTTTCCCCCAGCTCACAGGTGTTGTCTGTGCCGTTGTTGCCACCTGCCCATTGTCTGTCTGTAACACTGTGATGCTGGTGTGACTGCCATACAGAAAACCCCTTCTCCAGCACCAGGCATCCCACAGAGGGTCTTCACCGCAGGGGGACCTTCCCACAGCCCAGTGCCCCTCTGTGCCTGTCCCCAGCAAGGCCAGCACAGACAAACAAATCGGGACTGCAGCCAGTGACAGCTGTAGGACCTCAAGGCCTTTTTGACCTGCCACTAGCAGACAGTAGAGTAACTTCTATAAACACAAGACTTCTGTGTACATATTTTAACAGCATTTTTCTCTCAGGACGTTCTGTCATCTCTGCAACATGCTTTTAGTTCCATCCAAAATTTCTTGGGCTTTTCACTCCCTCTTCTCATCTCCTTGAGCCAAAAAAAAGGGGTCATTTTGGTGAGAAACATTTTCAGTGGCTTTCTCAGAAGCACTTGCCCTCTGCACTCTGTGGGCCTACACAGTCCAAGGCTGGTTTGTTCTCCTAGGAAATTACTTTTTCACCCCCTTCCCAAACTTACCTTCAAGATCAACATTCAGAACTTCTTCGGGCTCTGACTTCCAGAGGTTACTGGTATCCTGAACTGCCCTCATGATAAAATTAGTCCTGAATTATCCCACTGATTGTACTATTTTCACTTGTTAGTTGGCTCATTATGGGAGGGTGAAAGCTACAGGCTGAGGGAAGGATATGGGGGATCAGATATGTAGCTCTAGGGGTAGATGTGTGGGGCTCAGACTGCCCAAGAAAGGCAAATGAGCATGTACAAGTTTCACAGAGAGCAAAGAGCTGGTGCATTAAGGAAGGCTCACAGCAGCCAGGGAGGTGGGAGATAGTGAGAATCAGCATTTCATATCCTAGCAGGAAAGAGAGAAATGTTAATTTGAACCAGACAAGAGTGCCTCAGAAAAAATGTAGTCCAGCTTGCAAAAAATAACTCCCAACCCCAAAGTAATTTATTGTCACTCAGGCAGATAAAAGAAGCGCATAAAATTGGTTCCACAAGAAGGTCAAATTAAGTCCATGAACAAAATACAAGCATATTATATATGTGTGTGTGTGTATATATATGTATATATATCTATCTATCTTCTGTTCAGTGTCTCTCATTACAGAACTGGGGATCAATCATAGCCCTTCAGTGGTTTTTGTCTTGTCCATTGGCTTCTAGCCAGACAACCTCCCTCCATTGCCTTAGACTGGGGGAATGATGAAGGAAAAAAGAATTACATTAAAACAGGAGAAGGGGAGATGGATTCACAGAGCACTATGGGCTGCCAGGTGTTTAGGTACAGGCAGAGACTTCATCAGTCCTTCTGACACCAGTGCTGCACTATTACTTTTTCAGCCAGCTGCAAGAGAAAAGTACTACATGAGTGCCACCCCCCACTTTTTTTTGCATAGAGAATGACTGCCTGCCTCTGTAGCTGAGGATGCAAACAGTTACTTGAGCATCCACATGGCTGCAGTTTAGGTTTCAGTTACACTGAGCTGCTTACTTGGCAAAGAGAGTTAAAGAACAACTGTATCAGCACTTATACTGCACAGATTTATCTAGATTTTGATGTATCTGTACAGGCTTTGTCCTCTCTTTATGGGGATTATTTTTTAACCTTGATAAAAGGTGGGTGAAAACAAGGTGAATTCTTTGACACATCTTACGCTCTTCACCACATATACATCCCAGCTGTGATGCAGTATTTGCCAATAAACATTCTCACTGAATTCGTCGTGACAGTGAAAAAAATTAGGTGAAACGATCACAGTTTGCCAGTGTCATGGGTGAAAATGAAGCAGAAGTCCAGTTCTGTACCCATACATTCATTGAACTTGTTCATGCTATCTTTTATGGTCTCCTTAGTGCTTCACTTCCAGTGACAGAATGGCTGGAATGTCAGTGTTTCCAGCAGCTGCTTCTGATGCCTGATACCATATAAGCTTAAAGACATGGAAAAGGGCAGCTTCTCTGCTGAGAAATCCTTGCCCCCTTGAAAAGAGTCATGACACAATGGTGTATTTCACATCATCCAAGGCCTTTAGGAAAGGGTATGAATCACAGTGTTCCATGATTCTTTTCTCCTCTTTTATTATTCCTGGGAGGTTATTGGCAATTTTCACCAATTGCAGTCCAGCACTGCACTAGCTGTGCCTGTGCTTTCATCCTTGTGCTTGGTTGTGTGCCTTCCACCTCCACAACTTTGATATCCAGATCTCACTGTGGAGCCTGCCATAGGACTTTGGAGCTCCTGCTTGGTTTGGGCTAACATCTCTCAACATTAAGATAATTTAAGTGAAATGACTCTGCTCGAAAGTTTCCCAGCACAGTGCTGCCATGGGTTTGGGATTTAACATAGCTCATAAGTCTTAAGCAGGATTTAACATGAGTAAGAGCTGAAAATGCTGAAATGCAGCTGTACTGTTTCACCAAAGAGGCTCAAGTTCAATTTCTCCCCGCTCAACCATCTATCTCCTCTCTCTTGAAAACAGTCTTTGCCACTTACTGTTGACACTGACATGTCTTGTTTTCCAGCAAGTATTGTCTTGCTTGTGCCATCCTTTTTGCCTGTTGCTGCAGGAGAGAAGGGACAAAGAACAATTGGATATTTTTATGCTTCAAATGCTTTCCTCTGTAGTGGTAGTAAAGTGCTGTCTGACATCTGCCCATCTCAAAAGCTTGCTTTGAGTCTAAGGATTGACCCTTTATCTGTTCTGCCCGGCACCCAGACAGGAAATCTGGCTCCCCCTGTGGTTTGGAGAGCTAGTAATCTCTGCACCTTTCACAGGGAGCATGGCACTCACCCTTCTCCGCTGCCAGCTTATACCACTGATGATGCACAGGCATGCAAGGGTAAACACCAACACACTGCCTCCAACACTTGCTCCAATTATTGCATAGTTAATCCAAACAGGAGTTTCCTCTGTGGGAGGAGAAAAGTATTTAGATGCAGAAACAAAGAGAATTTTAAGGCTTTAGAATTGAGGCAGGGACACGATGCTAATTTCCATACCCACGTGGTAGTGAAGGCTGATCTTTCTGTCATTGTCTTCTATGAGGTGACAGCTCCACAGACCTGCAGCACTGATGTTCACCTCCAACTTTACTTCATGCTGCTTTGAGTTCTTAATGTCCGTCTTAGTCCCATTCACACGTTCCCAGCTCAGGTAGGCATTGGGTGGGAGTAGACCAGACACCTGGCAGGTCAGGGTCATGTTGGCCCCTCTGGAGAGGGGCCCAACAGGGTTAGCTGAGACTGTAAGGCAAGGAAAGGACATGTGAGTGAGGGGATGGGAAGATGGGTCCACCCATGCTCTTGTGACTTCCAGGTTTCTGCAGCTCCTCTTCTTCATGACCCACTTTTCCTTCTCTCACCTTTCATCACTACCAGCTCTATCTTGCTCTGTGCATGTCTTCCTTGGTACGCCAGCTGGCACTGGTACTGCCCAGAGTGGTTGAAATGGACTTTGGGGAGCTTCAGTTCTATGGTACTTTCAGGTTTTCTTTCAGGTATCTCAAACAGAAAGTCTCCGCCTTTTTTGGTCTCATGCAGCTCTCCTTGTGCTGTGATGTTGAAATCAAGCAGTTCATGAGTGTTTGCACTTCCCTGTTGTTTCCAGTTCAGCTGTCCTGTGAAACCTTCTTTCCATTTTATCTTCTGGAAGTTCAGATGCCATGACAAGATGACAGTGCTATCAACAGTTGCATACTTTCTTTCTGAATCTGGATTCTGAAAACCTGAATTTAGAAGAGACAAGGAATACAGAGGAGGGAAACGGCATGGTTACACTTCCCCACGTGTGCCCTTGATCCAGAGTGAGGCATGCTGTGCTCAGTTGAAAAAGGGCTTGGAGAACGACATCCTCCAGGAAGGTTAAACAGTTACTGTCTGAGAATAAGACAGTGGAAAGATCCAAAGCTCCCAAGCACAGCAGAACTGAGAAGAACAGACCCCAAGGAGAGGAGAATCTTCTCCTCACCAAGCCTGGAGAGGAAAATGAGTGCAAGTGTGGAACAGAGTTCAGGCAGAAGAACAATCCCCAAGCTGCATTGTTGGAAGCCCTGGGAAGTCAACCCTGAAGCACCAGCACTTGGGATGCTGGAGGTTAAAAGCTAAGTTCATGAGCTGGAGGGAACACTGGTTCCCAAACCTGAGTGGCAGCCCCATTTTTGTTGTCACATACCTAATACCTTCAAAGCAAAGGGGATGTTCTGATTAATCAATGGAGAGTCTGAATGGACCTGACACACCCAGGTCCCGCTGTCTGTCGCCTCCAGTTTCTTTAAATTCACTATGTATTTTTGACGGGTCTCGTTTTCTATTTCTGGTGTTACTCTGTTATTGTTACTGTTAAACAATGTGATGCTGAGATTAGGTAGAGGATTGGGTGAATTTTGCATTAAAATCAGCTCAGGGACTTCATTTTGCAGAAAGTGCCCATCCGAAGAGATTGTCACTGTAAAGAGAAAAAAGCACAGCCAGTAAATCAGTTCCCCTTCTTGTGAGAGAGGAACAAGTGTTACAGCAAAGAGAACATGGAGACGTTGTGCCTTGGAGATAAAGGAGAAATTAACTGTGATAGCCCAGGACAGAAGAAATGGCACCTGGATAAAGACTCCAGCAGAGGTGTCTCTCCAAGCTCTATGGTCCCCTCCCCTCCTGATGGCTACAAGCCCTCCAGTCACTCACATTCAAAGACATGCAGTGAGGTTTGGACTTTTTGAGGGCCATATTTACAGGTGTAGATGCCAGCATCAGAGAGCTTCAACTTCGACACCCTCAGCTGTTTATATTCCATCTTGATTTCAGCTCGATCAGTAATGGCAGTTAATCCTTTTGAAAAAATAGGCTTGGTTAGGAGGGAAGAGGTTTCTCAGCCCTATAAAGGGAGAAGGGATAATGAATTGGAAGCCTTACTTTTCCAAAATACTTTACGCCCTTCCATTTTCCATAGAAGAGCATCGTAGTACGTCCAACTCACAACTGCATCCCGAGGTAATCCTGAGTGAGAAGGTATGCCTGTGCAGTTCAGGGTCACCTCCCCTCCTGTGAGCCCAGTCTGGAATTCATTTTGCTGAGCCATACTGGAGATCAGACCTGAAAGTCAATACCCACCAAAAAAAGGGCATAAGTTCACTTTCTGAAGGGTGGCTCAGTGAACACTTCCCAGCCCTCCAAAAAGATGTTGATATTTCTCCTCCCTTTCCCAGACACTGAAATTATCCTCAATTTCTGAATTTGTTACTCCTTTATCTCATCATCAATCAATCAAGCTCTTTTATTACCTAGCTAATGGTTATTCTTTTTCACATATATTCAGAAAAAAGGAAAAATACTCAAAAATACTCAAAAAAATACCAGTAGTTATGGTGACTGACCATCATTCACAATTTTGAAATGTCAACAGTTTTACTGAAATAACCTTTTTCCATTGGACAAGACTTAGTTATTCTACTGGTAGCAAAGGAAGGACAGCATATGTCAGCCCTCCTTCACTCCCAAGTCAACACTTGACAGAGCACTGACAAATTTGCTTACCCCTTCTTCCAGTTTTTACATGGACAAAGACTGAAAACAGAAAAATGAAGAGAGAAAGTAACAAATAATGTCAGTAGTAAGTAAGTAATGTCACCTTACTAATGTCAGGTTCCTATTCTTGGGATGAGAGCTATGCGAGTGTAAAAGAAATAGGATGTATAAGGTTGAAAAAACATAGGAGAGGTTTATTGGGAGAATCACTTCCTTTCCTTCACTGTAAAGAAGATTTCTGCAGGAGACGGAGAAGAACTCCATCTCCTCCTCAAGAAGGAGATGGAGTTGCCAGAGGTAAGACTGGGAGTAACAGGGTTGTGGTGTCCTGCCTCACTGCTTGGTAAGCTCTCAGAGATGTCTAACCAGCAGATACCACAGGTGACCCAAGTATAAGAGAGCTCTAGAAGTGCAAAATACATAGTTTACATGAGTTCAATGTAGGGTTTGCCTGAAGTTACATTCCTCCAAGAGGTAACCTGCAACATTACCAGTACAGAGTTTTGATTACTGTACACTGGACTACAGAAGCTTATGATTTTGTCTTAAACTGTGAAATTAGAAATGTTATTAATAAGAGTTGATACCTTTTGCTTTTCATTTGGTTCAAGGTGCATAAGAGATTTCCAATCTTTCCTCTGTAACCAGAGGAATCAAAGCCGAGTATTTGAGAAATGCAGGCCTGGCCTTATTCACTGTCTTTCCTTTCTTGGAAGATGAGCACTAAAAAGTCCACCAAACCTCATAACATTAGCAGTCAAGCTAAGGAAGTCAGTAGCATTCCATTTGTAAGGGCAAATCTGTGATGAGATTCTGAAGATCACATCACAGATGTGATTATGCATCACAGATATGTTTTTGCCCAGATAACTGGAGGCAGTATGGAGGGCAGTATATGCCACTCTGCTTGGTGTGTATCCTGGTTCTCACAGGACCCCCACTCCTGCATCTCTACAGCCCAGGACTCACCCAGATGCAGAAGCAAGAAGGCAGCAAGCGGGCAGCTCACAGCTGTGCCACATGACTCCATCACTGCGGGAATGCTCCTCCAGTCCACGGAGAGCGGGGCTGGAAATGCTGTCACTCCCAAGGGATCTTATCCTGGAAGACCCAAATGCTCTGTTAATAATGTTTGATTTTCACACCTCGATGGATGGGACTTGGGCTCCCAGTCAGCTCCCACCATCCTTCAGAGCAGCAAAATGGAAGCTCATTGGGAAAGTCACCAGAGCCCTTTGTTTCAGCAAAGAATCCATCTGCAGCATGCCCCTGGAGTTTGGTAATAAACATTTCATTTTACTCATCCCTAGGTTTCTGGCATTCATCAGGCAGCAGCTGTTTATACTGCCAAGAGTTCTGTGCTTTTTTACTTCTCTATGGTGGGTTATCATCACTCTTGCAGAGATTAAAGCTAAACACATGCAGGGCTGCATTAGCAAGAGCACAGCCAGCTCTGCTGGAAATAGAGTGAAGTAATTATTTCTCTCTATTTGGCACACCTGAGGTCTCATCTAGGATACAGGGTACAGTTTTGGGCCCCCAGTACAAGAAGGATGCCAACAAACTGTACAGAGTTCAATGGAGGGCTAGTGGGATCATGAGGAAGTTGGAGTACATGACATTCAGGGAGAGACAGAAAGCTGGGTTTAGCAGGGAGAAGGGAGCCAAGGTGGGATCTAATTTCAGTCTCCCATTATCTAAAGGATATTACCTAGAAAAATAAACCATATTCTTCTCAGATGTGCACAGGAGAGGAACAGGAGACAGCAACCATATGTTGAGCAGGGAAATGTTGACTAGATATAAGGAAAACTTTCTTCCCACTGAAGGTGGTTCAGCAATGGAATAGATGCCAAGAGATGTGAGGCAATTTCCACTGTTGGAGATGATCAAAAGTCACCTTGTCAAGCCCTGAGCACCATGCTGTAGTTTTAGAGTCAACTCAGCTCTGAGTAGGAGATTGAAGTGGAGACCTCCCAATGTCCATTGCCATCTTAATATTTCTGTGTGATTTTGTGACTACAGTCATCTTTAGGCTGTTATTAATATTTTTCTTCAGGTTTGGGGTTGGTTTTTTTTTTTACTTCTTACCTTAAAAATCTCAATAACCAGCAAGTCTGATGTTGGAAAGACCTGCTTGAATTCTTAGGACTGTTCAATGAAAAGTATGGGGAGAAGGGAAGAATGAGGTCCAAAAGAAGAAGTTGCATTAATGGTAGCAAAATCTTAAGTGGGAACTGGAATCTAATGATTGTGTTAGGGTGAGTTATCAAATTAGATGCAGTTTCTGACTGTAGCAGAGACCAAGTGCTGGTAACAGCTGCAGCTGTGTGGGCTGACAAGGTGAAGGGGACTGTGGCTGCTGGTGCAAGGACACTACCGAGCTCTCCAGCCCTAAACCAAGGCATTTGTAACAAAAAGGAAGCAAAGCAGGTTAAATGCTCTGGGGAGTGAGCAAGCCAGTGAGGTGACCTCACTTCTCTGAAAGCAGGCAGTCCCCATATCAGGAGTGTGACAGACTGAAGGCTGGAGTCATAATGGGATTAAACTCAAAAGAAATGTATTAATAATGTTATACAGTATTTATATGTATGATGTGCAATAATAAGTATAATATATTCTATTAGAGGATAATTTAATACTGAAATTAATTTAAATGATCAGAGCACTTGAAGCAATCAAAGAGTAGATGAAAACATCAGCACTACATTTAAATGGAGATCAGGTCAGCATGACATCTGACATCCAGACTGATGTACACACATGCACACATGAAAAATAAATGTGCAAGAGCAAGACAGCAGCCATATGCACCATCAGAAGAGAAACAGGTGGCAAAGGCACAGTCAAAGGAGACTTGTGGCTTGCCTTGTGCAAAGCAAAAAACCTACCCCAGGCCAGGGAATATTTGCATGAGCTGTTTTCTGCGAAAATTGTACAACAAAGGAGCCAGTGCATATGATTGGAGATCACTCCTAACAAGATGCAGAGGCAGTGATGAAGCAGTTTGCTGGGTTAAGCTGCAGAATAAAGAAAGGGGCACTAACAAGGCATCTGTATGCACCTCACTCCGAAGGAACATCGATAACTGAGAACTGGCACAGGGCCCTGAGTAAGATCCATTCCTGAGGTGACAGGAGAAACCTCATCCCTGCTGTGAAATCTCACATCACCTGTTCCTGTGGGATGAAAAAGTCAGCCCCCGCTCTAAAGTAATATCTGTGAATTAACAGTTCAGTGATGGGTTTCAAATATTTTAAGTCATTAGACTTTATATAAAACCTGAAGGTAGTGGAACAAGTAAAAATTAATGAAATCGCTGAGTCACACCTCATAATTTTGTTTTGACTGGGAATCTCTATTCTTCTGTGATATGGCTTCATTTTGTTCTTTGCCTTCTTGCTTCCTTGTTATTGAGAAAAACCACACAACCAGAGCACCGTGGGACTGGTGAACTGCTGACCTTGTGCAGCTTGGTAGATGCAGATTGTTGCATCTTTGTTCTTCTGTTTCTTCTCATGGTTTCACAACTTCTGCATTCCCACTTCGTTCACACGAATCTTTGTATTTCTGTGGCAGATCTCCACAGTGTGATGTTACCACCTACATCTTACAAGTCAATGGGGAAAATGGGTTGCCTTCAGCTAGGATTTCTTTTACACACTTTCCCTCTCTCCCTGTTTATTTCTACTCCTCATGCATGCCACTTCCTATTCCCCCCTGCCTTTCTATCTCCTTCTGCACCCCTCCAGGCCAGATCACAGGCAATGCTGCTCTGGAGTTTACAGATCTCAGTGAGCAAGGCTCCGCTGTGTTAACCGAGCAAGCTGCTCTCATTAGCGGATGCTTGTAGCAGACCCACAGCCTCCTTACAGGCAGCCCAGATGTATCTTACGGTGGTACTCATAAATTAAGCAGTGTCACAGAATGTCCCCAGGCACTGGAACATACTCATCAGTCCTGTTAAATTGCTAGTACATTTCCTGACACATTTTTGGCCAGGGACAACTCTCCCTCTCCCAAGCAACTCCTGGGATGCATTTAGGTGTTAGCATGGGCCAGGGACCTCTCCCATTAGGTGGTTGGCATGTGGCCAGTTCATTTTGGAGGTTAAGTGAGTTTAATAGCCCAGACCATCTCATGCCAGCTGGCCTCTGTGCCAGAAACAGTCCAGGCATACTTGATTTATTAGCACATCTAGTGACAGAGAAGCAGGGCTCCCTCCCAAGTGAACATTGATTTCCATTTCATTTTAACTTCCCCCTCTTATTAAACTGGTTTAATTTCCTTCTTGACTTATTTTAATGATCCCTGCCTCTCTGAGGGATAGGAAAAGGAGAGCTGAAGTAGTGAGTGGGCTTGCTCCAGAGAATGATGCCTGCAGGACCAAGCCAGGCCTGGAGAACATCTGCTTGAGAGCAGGGCTGGCAGCCCTTCGCTCCCTCCAGCACTGAACCCCAGGGGGTGATGGCTACAGAGGCCTCTCCACAGGCTGGCACTGGCATGACACAGGAGGAAACTTAAATTTAAAAAAACCCCAACAAATAAAATACTCAGCAACCGCTCCTGATGCAGAGCAGGCCATGTCCTTTTCTCAGTGTGTTCCTGTGCCTCTCTCTTGCAGTGTGGTTTTGTTTTCTCCCCTCGCTCTTGCTTGTGGCTGAGCTTTTGATCTGGCAGCAGCTCGTTCTGCTGGGGTGGGGGGGCCCCCAGCCCTCCCTCCACACCAGGGCTCCACACCTCAGCTTCCGCTGCGGCATTTCCCCTTGTGGTGCCTGCCGGGCAAGGGCTCAGGGATGCAGATGCCTCTTGCCCTGCTCGAGAGTTAGGCTCAGCTGTGGGGCTCTGGGCTAAAAGGGTTCACTTCTCTTCTTCTCAGTTTAAAAATCTATAACAAAGCCGACTTGGCTCTTTTACCAAATAGCGGTTTCTTTGAATTTACTTATTAACATTAAAGCAAACGTCAGGTGAGCAGCAGGCAGGGTAAGGGACCAAGTGCAACAAAAATAGCCAGCAGAGAGCAAACTGAAGATCATTTCACGGTCCCTACTGTCCCCCTGGACTGTACAATCCTGCCTCCATTTCCTCCTGAGCACCTCTGTCTGCTGGTCTGACAGCAGCTGCCACCCTTCCGTTGGAGCTGCTGGGAGCGGGAAGTGCTGGGGCAGCATCCATGGGGTCACACAGCTGAGACATCCCACCATCAGGACAAGGCAGGGTGCTGAGGCCACTGTGTCAGGATAGGCAAGCTCCCTTCAGCCATAAAGTAGCCCATGCCCAGCCGTATGCCTGGAACCGTGTGGAGGCCACAAGAATGGCTCCATCTCCGCAGCCCAGGCTGCTCCCTTCTGGCCTAAGGGGAAGCCAAGACCTGCCTCTCTAAAGCCACTGGAGGCTATGACTAATCAAGGCACAGTGACGCACTCTGAAATCAGGTCCTCCATCATCCTTCCAAGCCATGTATGTGATGTATGTGCTTGGGATGGCATTTCGGTACCATCCCTCCTTAATTTTGCTCTGGTGAATACAGCGTCCCCACATGAAGCTGTGGCAGAGCAGGGGGGCACCATGCTTGGGTGCTCAAGAGCTGCTAGTGGGAATGAGGTGGATGCTCAGTTTTGATGAGCTGAGCCCTGCTGTGCTGCAGGCAGCTTTGGCAGACATGTTTGTGAGACACTGGGGACAACAAAGGAAAAGTTGGGGACACCTCATCGCAGGCTTTCAGCACTTAAAGGGATCTTATAAAAAAGATGAAGAGCTACTTTTTGCATGGTCTGATAGTGATAGGAGAAGGGGGAATGGTTTTGAACTAAAAGAGGGTAGGTTTAGATGAAATGTTAGGAAGAAATCCTTTACTCAGAGAGTGGTGAGGCACTGGAACAGGTTGCCCAGAGAAACTGTGGCTGTTCCATCCCTGGAAGTGTTGAAAGCCAGGTTGGATGGGTCTTTGAGTGGCCTGGTCTAGTGGGAGGTGTCCCTGCCTGTGGCAGAGTGCTGGAACGAGATATTCTTTAAAGGTCCCTTCCAACCCAACCCATTCCGTATCCTATGATTCTAACCTGCACCAGGGACTGTTGAGTTCATAGTGGAGAGCACTGAGTAGTAACGTGAACTCCATCTTAATGCCCCCTGTGGAGGAATATCTGAGGTGGCTGACGGAGGTTGAGTAGGATATGCCACCTGAAAGTTGAAAAATTCAACCAGAAATGAAACTCCTGCTTTCAACAGCGCAGCAGCCCATGGAAGCGGAAGGCAAGTCTCTTTTCTACTGTCCCTAAACTGAAAGGATCCCTCTTTTTCCAAGAAATCCTGCCCATTCAGCCCTGAGCTAATGGATCAGGCTGCATTGGCAGCTAGTGTCAGGCAGTGAGCCAGTCAGCCTGGATTAGCAGAACAGATCCCTCCGGTCTCAGCACTTACAGATGTGAGGAGACATCCTTACTAAGCTAGAGACTGGCATCTTCTTAGTTTTCCAGGCTTTTTTTAGAATAAAGTTCCCCTTCCTGGAGGGTACGTGGAGAAGGTGATAGCAAGTGGCAGCTGGTAGAGGGCTGCTCCCCAATGCATTTGCAGCCCTTGGGGATACACAGTCACCAGTGACAGGCCCTCATATAGGACGTATTTCCCTATATATGGTTTTAAAAGATCCATGAGATCCCCAGGCTCTGAGGCAGGTTGAGCTTTTCGTAGCTCCCTTTTTTCCTGCCCCTTTCAGGGAAAAATATAAGGAGACAAACAATTTTTAGTTTAAATTAAAAGGCCTCAGAGAATCACATAGCCAGAAGTATTACCAAGTCAAAGGTTTAAGATGGTTTTACAACAGACCTTTAAGCGGGGCAAAACCAGTCCATCTGCATCGAAACAGGAACTTGACTGGAGTAATAAAGTTCGTAGCATTAAAAAACCCCTGAAAACAGGCTGGCCTCTTAGCAAAAGAAAGTTTTCTTACCTCTTTTCTCTCTGCCTCTGCGTTTCTGTCTCCTTGTGTTTGTCACCTGCCGTAATTGATCTCACCCAGCTACAGCTGAAACAAAAGAGGAATGAAGTTGATGTTCAGCAAGCAGATGTTCGGTTGGCCTTGATGTCTCCTCCTCTCCAGCCGGAGCAACAGCAAGGTCTTGCTGCCAGTCCACGTTCTGCTGACATCCGCCGGCTTCTCTCGGCAGATGGTGATTTTCCAAATGCACGTGATTTCCACTCTGGGTGTGAACAGAAATGGACCATAGCGGAAGGCGATGTATGGCAGCAATGGGGACAATGAGTGTGCGAAACAGAGAGAGCCTATTGGCCATGTGGCAGCTGATGGAGGCCGTGACAGGGCTGAAACTTAGAAATGAATGGTTGGGAGCTCGTTCTGCTCTACTGAGGAAAAAAGCTCACAAACTAACAGGTTAGCTGAGCAGATCCAGACCCAGCCCTCACCTCCCGTACTCTGTAAGAGTCATCTGAGCACCATTTCCCAGCCTGTCTCCTGCACCACCACTAAGAGGAGGCACCTTTGAGAAGCTGATCCTAGCCCCAGTGGTCTGTGGAGTATATCTGAGATTTGGGGTGAAATAAGAGAATATTTTCTTTATAACAGTGGTGGCTTTACATTGGCTGTCTGCCAGCAACCCACCCAGCTGCCCACTCACTCCCCCTTCTCAGCAAGGCAGGGGGAGAAGATATGAAAGAAACCCTCTCAGGTCAGGATAAGGGATAAGGAGATCTCTTCCCAGCTACTGTCATGGGCAAAACAGACTTGACTTGGGGAAAGGTTAATTTAATTTATGGCAAATTAAAAACAGAGTAGGATAGTGATAAACTGAAACAAAACTAGAAAAAGCTTCTCCCACCTCCCTTTTCTCCCCAGGCTCAATTTTACACGTGACTCTTCTGTCCCTCCTTCCTCCCCCAAAGTGTGGCAGGGGGACCGGTCATGGGAGCTGTGGTCAGTTCATAGCACTTCATCTCTGCTTCTCCTTCCTGTTTTTGCTGTTCCTCTGCTCCACCATGGGGTCTTTCAAGAAATGCTCTGATGTGGGTCCCTCCCATGGACTGCAGTTCTTCATGTTCATCTTGACATTAGAAAGACATTTTTTACAGTGAAAACAATCATTGACTGGAACAACCTCCCCAGAGATGTGGCAGAGTTGCCATCACTGGAGGCTTTTGAGGTGTGATTGGGCAGTGTGCAAGATAACCTCATCTAGGAACCCAGCGTGGGTCCTCCACAGGCCACAGCTCCTGCCCGAAATCCTACTCCAGTGCAGACTCTCCATGGGCTGCAGGTGGATCTCTGCTCCCCCACGGAGCTCCACGGGCTGCAGGGGCACAGCTACATCACCATGGTCATCACTGTGGGCTGCAGGCGAATCTCAGGTCCGGCACCTGGAGCACCTCTTGCCCCTCCTTTTCCCCTGATCTTGGTGTCTGCAGGGCTGTTTCTCCCCTATATTCTCCCTTCTGTCTCCCACAGCTGCTGTGCACAGGTTTTTACACTTTGTTAAATACACTGTCACAAAGGTGCCACCAGCATCACTGATGAGCTCAGCCTTGGTCTGCAGTGGGTGTATTTTGGGGCTGTCTGGAAGTGGCTCTGACTGACGTGGGGCTGATTCTTCCCATGTCTCACAGAAGCCACCGATGCAGCCCCTCTATTACCAAGACTTTGCCCTGCAAACCAAATATAAGGTTACTCTTCAGTAACCAGTACTGCTACTGAATCTCAGCTGTTTCCCCTCTCTGTAGGGTGGAGGAGGGGGCTTTTGTGGTTTTCCACCCACATTTGGTCTCTCTTTCTCTCTGAATCCCAGCCTCAGCCAAGACAGCGGAAACCCACTGAGCCCCAGACAGGGCTGAGATTTCATCTCTGTGCCACCCACTCTCCTCCTCTTCGCAGTGACTTGCCCCTTTGTCTGGAGGATGGGGGTGCGAGGGGCTTTGGGGGGCACAGGGACACATAGCCACAGCAGCGAACTTCACAATGTGCCACCAGCTGTGACAGGAACAGCAGTGATCAGGCCTTGAGCACAAGAGCTAGTCCTTTGGTTTGGAGAAAGATGAAGATGTCCCATCTCAGGGAAGAAGCCACCTGCATGAGACAGGAACTTCCCAGGTTGGGATACAAGTTATGGGAGATGAGATGGGACAGAATGGGATGGGATGGGCACTCTGCCAGTGTCCAGAACTTGTGAAAGTCCTTTTCTGAGACACAGCTGTCCTGTGAGAACCTGATATAACACATCAACATCTTCAAAACTCTCTCACATGTGTCAAATAGAAATGTCCTCTCTGGCCCCCAGCTGCCAGAGGGGGGATGTCCTGGGGGAAAAAAAGAGTTAAGAAAGTCAGGTTGGAATTGTAAGGCCATGGCATCTCAGCGCTTGGGGATCTGGGGCATTGAGCTGATGCTTCAGTTCGCACGGATTCTGGCTTGCATTTTGTCTCCCCAGCACGCTGTAATGCAGAAACATTGGCTTGTTTTTAAACAGTTGGTTTATGTCACTGCAAATATCTACCAGAAATAGCATTCCCTGAAGGGGTAAAGCTTGTAAAATGCACTTGAACTCGCTGCAGAGTTGCAAGGAGAAGCAGGGCTGTGGGTCTGTGGTGAAAAAGCTGCAGGCTTGTCACCTTGTGAGAATGCCTGTTCTGGACCCACTCTCACCCCAGGGTGGGGATCCAACTCTTGGAGCTGCGGCAGTCGTGCAGTGAACAGGTACCTCTGGGACCAAGGGTCACAGCGTGCAGTGACGTGTTTGTATCACTTTCATCCAAGCATCTCAAAGCACTTTGCAAGCATTAATTAAACATCAGAATCCAGAAGGGATGAATAATATTAGCCAGTCAGTCTCTCTTCTGAATGTAATATTCCTCATAAATATTTAACTGGTTTTTAGGTTCTTTGCAAGTCTGGTTCTCACCTCACTGGGACAGTTGCTCTACTGCACCCCTGGGGAAAGGGGGCTCATCCAGCATCACACACTGACCCTGCGGCACAGCGAGAACAGCCTGGGTGCTACAGAGAGCTCTCCCCCCACAAATTAGAGGCTGTCATGTTTCCCTGCTTTATCCCCTGCAGAGACACTCTGCGCTGTCTCTCTTTGCTCTAATCCCATCACCAGCAATATTTTTGCAAGCTGGGGCTGGGGAGAAACAGATCCTGTCAGCGGAGAGAAGCTTCCAGGCTGTGCTGGGTGATGGTCACAGTCTGCAGAGACACTAAGTCTCTCCAAGGAAGTCAGATAAAGGGAGAAAACGGTCTCAGAAATCAGATGTTGAGAAGGACTTTTTAACCGGCTTCACTGGAAAGCCAGGGTGCCTCCAGAGACGGTCTCCTTAAAACCGAGTTCCCTGCGTATCAGTGTACCTGTGAACTCTGATAGGTGAACAATACCCAGATATGTTGGAAAATTAGTGATTGCTTGTGGTATTGGAGAGAAGGAAGGACAAGTGTTTGACACAACATAAAAAACAGATCTTCAGGCACCCAACTGTCAGCGGCTTCAAAGGCCAGGAGCATTCTCTTTGCAACAGAATAGCTGACACCTGGTGAGCTTCTCGAGGGCCGTTTCTGATGCTGCTAGATGTGGGAGCTAGAAACAATAAGCTGGCAAGGGGGCCTGGTGGATTGCCCCAGCTCAGCCATGTTCCTCAGAAAGGGGGAAGGCTGGGGAGAGATACTTCTCTGCAGGCACTTGGAAGCCTGAATTGGGAAGAAAGGGTTCTCTAAGCAGATATCATAAAGGTTCAGTTGTTGATCACAGTGGAAAATCAGGAATCCTCCAGAGACAGTCTTCATGAGCAAGGGGTCCCCTGTATTTAGGCAGGAGGTGTGGAGTCTGATGAAGCAAGATTAGCCAGGTGTGCTGGGAAATCAGGGACTGCTTGGAGCGCACGGGACAGAGGAATCAAGGGTCACTCTCTGCAGAAGTGTGTCCCCAAAAGTGACAGGGGCTAAAGCAAGCCTAACCAAAACCAATCCCATGTTAAGGACGTGTGAGAAATGCAACAGGCAGGAGAGAAGTGGCTGGGGGATTTTTTAGGGACCTGTATGGGATGCATATTGGTTACTATCTCACTATTAACGACCTTGGCAAAAGGCAGGGGAGGAGAAGCTGGTGACAGTACTTGTTTTGATGCGCAGCCGGAGGTGTTTCATCCACACGGAGCGTCTGGAATATCGCACAGGAAGAGCTTGGCGGGACGCGACAGAGTGCCACACGCTTCCTCGGCTGAAAGCAAAGGCAAAGAAGGAGCCGGGCGTGCCAGGTGTCGCGGCGAGGCTGAGTGTCGGGAGCGCGCAGCGCAGCGGGCACGGCGGTGGGATGTGCCTGCAGCGGGCGCGGGGGCACGGGAGAATCCACGGCGCAGGGCACTAGATGGCGGCATTGGCTCGGGACAAGGAGCCGGCAGGGACCGCGGGAGCAGCCGCCGGGGTGCCCCCGCTGTCCCTGCCGGCCGTCAGAGTTCATGGAATCACGGAGAGGTTTGGCTTGGAAGGAGCCTTAGAGATGATCCAGTCCAGCCCCCTGCCATGGGCAGACACACCTTCCAATAGACCAGGATCCAGCCTGGCCTTGGACACTCCCAGGGACGGGGCATCCACAGCTTCTCTGGGCAACCTGTTCCAGTGCCTCACCACCCTTACAGTAAAGAATTTCTTCCTAATATCTAATTCAGGATTTTGAAGGGCTGGGGAGTGCCTGAGCGGAGGGTCCTAACTGAGCTCCTGATAGCCCCCAAAGCTTGTAAGGGAGTTTGCTGGTGTGTCCTCCTTGGTCCAAAACCTGTGTCATTTTCCATGCAAAAAGGGTGAACGCTGACCTGGTGACAAGAGAGGAAGAGGAAGAGTTTACACAGTGCTTGCAAACGAAGAGGAACATGAAAAACCTCAGTGAGAATGAGAATTACCGAATCCTTGCAAAAGCTGCCTTGTGTGTGACCCCCTGTGCTCCATAGGGCACCAGGACTATCCTCTGTCCTCTTCCATGACACCCTCTGAAACCCTCCCGTTCGGGTAGGAGTGACATCCTTTTCAGAGCACAGCATATGACAGCTTTTGGAGGGAGTCACACTGAACTGGCAGGCCAGTGGGATGGAAACCTAGGAGAGAAACTCTTGAGCATGATGGAATCCACAACTATGAAAAGACTGTCCCAGATGCTTTGGAACTTAGTGGGTGGCACAAGATGCAGTACCCACAACAACAGCATTCCTGTAAGGAGCTGGGTTTGATGGTTTTGCCTTTAGAAGGCAAAACAAAAACCCCTATATATTTTGGGTTTATTTATCAAAATGTTGAAGAAATACAAGCAGAGTACTAACTCATAGGGTTTTTGTTTGGTGGGGTTTTTTTTTTGTTTTTTGGGGGGGGGGTGGTTTTTGTTTTTTTTTTTTTTTTTAGGATTGATACTGATATTGCACCCATAAACTTGACAAGCAAGTATAATACGCAGTGTGCCTTAGTATCCTACATAATTCGAGATCTGGTTTTAGCATTTTATTGTCTTTGAAAGGCTGTGCAGAATGCACAAAGATCACAATAGATGTGTTTTTCTTGTTGCTCCTTTGTCAGATTATGCTATTTGCTAGCACTTAGCCTCTCACTGTAAATCCCTCAGAAGTCTAGGATACAGAACATCTGGACCTAGTTATGATTTTTTCTAATGATGTTGATCTTTCTTAACGAAAAAAAGATTAGTTTGGGATTAAAGATTGTCTTCCTATTCCTTCTGGAGGAGTCCTACACGAAGGAATTTGCATTCATAACACTTTCTTTGCATTCCTTAAGCTCTCCTCTCTGCCAAAAGGGAATCCACTGGATTTCCTGTGGTTTTTTTAAGTTTTCAGCCTCTGTGTAATGAGTTTTCCTGGCAAGACTTAGATAACATGGGAGCTACGGGGTTGGTTCCTGTGAGAGCTGCCAGAAGCTTCCCCCATGTCTAACAGAGCCAATGCCAGCTGGCTCCAAGATGGACCTGCAACTGGCCAAGGCTGAGCCCTCAGTGATGGTGGTAGAGCCTCTGGGATAACATGGTTAAGTGGGATGAAAACAAAATTAACAACTGCAGCCAGAGAGAGGATGAGGATACGTGATAGGAACAGCCCTGCAGACACCAAGGTCAGTGCAGAAGGAAGGGCAGGAGGTGCTCCAGGTGCCAGAGCAGAGATTCCCCTGCTGTCCATGTTGAAGACCATGGTGAGGCAGGATGTCCTCCTGCGGCCCATGGAGGTCCATGGGGGACCAGAGATCCACCTGCAGCCCATGGAAGGCCCCAGAGCAAGTGGATACCTGAAAGAAGGCAGTGATCCCATGGGAAGCCCATACTGGAGCAGGGTCCTTGCAGGACCTGCAGCCCTGTGGAGAGAGGAGCCTGTGCTGGAGCAGGTCTGCTGGTGGGACTGGTGACCCCATGGGGAACCCCCACTGGAGCAGTCTGTGGAGAACTGCAGCCTATGGGATGGACTCACATTGGAGAAGTCCATGGAGGACTGTCTCTCACAGGAGGAACCCCACACTGGAGCAGGGGAGGAGTGAGAGGAGTCCTCTTGCTAAGGAGGAAGGAGTGACAGAGACAACGTGTGGTGAACTGACTGCAACACCCATTCCTCATCCTCTGCACTGCTGGGACAAAGGAGGTAGAGAAAATTGGGAGTGAAATTAAGCCTTGGAAGAATGGAGGGTGGGATGGAGGTCTTTTAAGATTTGGGTTTATTTTCTCAATATCCTGCTTTAATTTTATTTGATTGGTAATAAATTCAAATAATTTCCCCATGGTGAGTCTGTTTTGCCTGTGATGATAATCAGTGAGTGATGTCTCCCTGTCCTTATTTTGACCATCGAGGCTCTTGCTACACTTTCTGTCACCCATACAGTTAGGGAAAGGAGAGATAGAGTGGCTTTGGTGGACCCAGCCAGAGTCAAACCACCACATTCTGGTATGTTGAAAATATTTATCTGAGTTTTGCACCTGTAGCTGTATCCTTGTTGAAAAGTGTCAGGTCTCTTTCCTTCATATGACATTTGCTTTATTTCCTCTTTCTATTTATTGACTCCACTTGAAACAGTGTTTGCTTTATTGTACAGACTCTTAGTCCTTCCACCCCAACTCTCCTGGCTTGCCTTGTGCCATCTCAATTCAGAAACATTTTTATATTTCCTAGGAAGGAAAATCTAAACTGCATAAATACTTTGAGGATTTTTCTCACAGTAACTGCACCATGTCAGGTATTTGCCCATCATGACAGGCATGGTGAACAGCTGGGTACAAGGTCAATGTTGGTGAACTTCTGTCAGAGGAGCAGAAAAAACATTGAAGGGCTGCATGGAAGTAATGCAGAGAAAGCCACTGTGTCTCCGGGTAAACCAGGACTGCTCCCCTGCCGAGCTGCTGCCTCCTCTTCCAGAGCAAAGGACCTGAGCAGAGTTGACCATGCAGCCTGCTCAAACCATCAGAGAGAAAGTCCCAAAATCTGGGATTTGTACTTGAAAGGCAATGAGTCAGGAGGGGATGGGGAAATAACAAAAGAAGGGATGTGATAAAGCATGGTAAAATAATGACCATCCAAGGGACGATAGATTTGGAAGTCGCCCTTTTTCCAGCCTTTGCAACAGGAGAAAAGAAAACAGATGGTGAAAGTGGAAGGCTTTGAATTCAAAACTGAGAGAGGAACCATTTTCACACAGTGAATAAGCAGATCCAAGGACTGATTGCCAGAGGAAGTCAGAGAGTACAAGGAAATAGGGAGGTTTAAAGACAGACCAGGCACACATCTGATCAATGAGAACATCCAGGCTGGTAACAGGCAATGCTGGAAGTATTACCCACAGGAGGAGAGAGCATCGCATTGTGTGTGAGGAGAGCAAACCACTGTCAGGCACTGAGAAAATATGATGTGGTCCTGATGAATGCTGGATTGCCCCTCAGCCCCACGGGGATTAACCAACCTTCTCTCTACCTTCAAAGCATCTGGCAGAGAGAGGTGATTGAGCTAGAGAGATCACTCCAACATGAAAAGAAATTGCAGCATTATCATTTGCCTGGGAAGATGCTGGTACCAAGCTGGACTGCCTGCCTAATGTTGGTTCTGCTCCAGGGTCTGCCTGAAATTGCATGGGATGGTTGAAGCAGACAAGTCTACCTCGCAGCTCTGCTGCACTTCTCTAGGATTCAGTGGAGAAATGGGTGTCATTTTGAATAAAATACAGGGATGGCTGAGTAGCTAAAGAGCTGTGGAGCACAGATGTGCTCCCTGGAGTGGGCTAGTTTTGACTTTTGGGTGCTGCTGCACTACCTGCAGTCTGAGGATCTCAGGGCGCATTCACTACCTGAGTGCCTGAACCTCTTGGGGAGGGAAGGTGAGAGCCACACAGTAAGAAGGTCTCTTCATGTGCCTGCTGAAATAATGCCAAGCTGGCCCGGCTGTGGTGATCTTCTCTCAAGTCAAGAAAATCTTCCATCCTCAACACGGAGCAGCCACAGCCTGGGGACCCATAGGGGAGAAATCACATGTGTGAATCTCGTTACTAATAAGTGTTTCTTCTGGGGTGGCATTCAATAGCTGTTCAAGAGCAGTACCACAGCCCTCCATGGCTGTTCAGAAGGGAGCTGAAGAGCATTCTCTGACTACATGAAACCTAAACACATTGAAGGTCTTGAGAGGTAGGGCCTGGCAGATTCACGCTTACATTGCTAAGTACATCCTTAGCAGGAGGAGAGTGACAAAGAGCCATAACATCACTTGTAGATCTTTCAGGAAATTGTGAGGACTAAAGGAATAAATGAATGAATGAACAAGGACAGCCAGATGGGAGAAAAAAAGAAAAGAAGGCTCTGAAACACAGTAAAAAGGAGAGACTGAACCTGTGATTCTTCCTTCTCTAGTGGCATTTAATTTCCCCTTTCCCACTGTGAAAATGTCAGAAAGGAACAGGCAACTTCAGTAAAACAGAACTGAAAGAGAAAGAGAAGGCAGCAAAAGCCTTAGAAATGGCTTCACACAGGCAGAGGTACACCTGGCTCCATCAAATAGGTGCAATCCTCCACAAGCACACACAGGGGTCAGCGGGTTTTTTGTCACATGGATTTATTTTAAGTTCTAAAATGAGTTTCTAATAAGTTAAAATGCTCAAAATGTGCAACAGGGCAGTGAGCAGAGCAGTACAGGGAGAGGGAAAAGAGAGGAGAGTGAGCATGGGGGAGAAAACATTGTCAGGCTACAGGGGAGATGGATTCCAGCCATCTCCTGTATCCAAGTGTTCCACCAGACAAAGACTCAGAGAGAGGCCATGAAGGATGAACAAAGAGTGGGACAGAGATGTGGCACTGAAGCAGGCAGCAGCTACTGGCTCAAACACTCCCAATAGCTCCAAAGCATCTCTGCTGCTGGCCACCTGACTGCAGCAGTGATTCTGCCTTGCCCTGGCTGCAGCTTGCAGCCCCTTTGCAGGCACAGAGCTCCCAAGGCCCCCCTACATTGCTCATGCCATCCCTAGTCCCTCCTGAGAGGTCGGCACGGTGCCCATCTCTCTGCAGCGTGGCACACAGAGTTTCATGCTCCCATGCAGACTAGCCCCGATGCCCCTGCTTCCATCAGCACTCTGTTTGCTGGATCTTCCCTTTCGGGTTTTCCTCCATCGGCTTCCACGGCACATTGACGGCAAACATCCCTTCCAGTGCTGGGAAGGCAGGAGTCTGCACCTGAAAGGGAAGCAAGGGGCAACATCACACGTGGGAGGGAGACTGAATGGAACGAGTTTGGCCTTCTCCCTGCCATGGAAGACAGTCCTACTGCTTGCAACCATAAGCTCCCATTCCCTCCTAGAGACACGGAAGAAGACACTCTCTGAGACATGCAATTTCTTCTGGGGAATGCTGGCTCAACACAATCCTCCGTGGTGCCATGGGCATAAGGAATAACAAAGACAGGACATGCCTAAGGGAGAGTGAAGACTGATCTGGGCAATGGTCAGGCCACTGTCAGGTTTGATGATATCCCAGATTTTACAACGATTTTTCAGAGAGAAGTAATAAAGGCATGAAGGCTTGTGCAAAATGAGGTAAGAACAAATTAAAGACAGAACCACTTTCACAAGTGACTTTCTAGACAATGACAAAGAGGTAGATCTCAGAGCTCCTGATAGCAGTAAAGTATAGAGTGGCACACAGACAGGACAGCAAGAAGGATGAGATTAGTTAGGGAATGGCATGGTAGGTGTGATCTCAGCTAAGAGGAAGGGACTGGGGTCTTGCTGGCAGGTTTCTGCCAGGCTGTAGGGAAATGAAAAGCACAAGTCTTCAAAGACCAGTCATTATTGGCACCGAGAGTGTGAAAGCGCTAATGAGTTAGGCAGCTGATAAAGCTGAGGAGCCTCATTTGGAAGAAAGAGGATAAGAATGTCACGCAAGACCCAGATATTGTAGGAGAATGGAGCACTAAACAATGACAGGATCAATGAAACGCAACGGTACCAATCAGACACTGATAGGGTCAGGGGATTGGAACAGGAATCCCTCATGTGTGGGCAACAGCCCACAGTGTGCATGATACACCGCAGGGAGCATGCGGTGTCCAAGCAGTGCAGGAACAGCAGATGTAATCTCAGAGGATGCCAGCAGAGAGAGGGAGAGAACCAGAGACGAGCTGATATCTCTGCTCGAGGCATCTCATCTGCACTCTGACAGAGGATGAGCCCAGCGGGGAGTCTGTGCAGCGAAGGGCATGAATCACAGAATCACAGGGTGGTTGGGCTTGGAAGGACCTTTGGAGATGATCCAGTCTAACCCCCCTGCTAAAGCAGGGCCACCCAGAGCCAGTCGAGGACCACGCGTGGATGGAGAACCTGTGCTGCAACACAGGAACCTGGCTTGCTCAGCACAGCAGGGCCACGGGGGCAGAGGCAATGCTTTGGGGTGGTGAATATTCTGGTGGGATGAGAGCTGTTTAAACAAACAGCTGGACACCCAGGTATCCTATTTCCTGCTAGCTGAGGATTTACAGGTACACTGTCAAGGGGTTCCTCTCCAACCCCCCTCCAAAACCCCTCTGGGTTTTGGGCCAGAAAGGGTGGTTCTGGTCCCTTTGCCCCGGACTTGCACAGTCTAGAGAGTCACACAGAAACCATAGATTTCTGCCTCATATTATCCTTTACCATCAGTGCTGATTAAGGGCAGATGACGAAGAACCTGTCACGAGCTGCTCTTGCGCTACCCACAGTGGTTTTTAAAAAATTTCCACCTTGATTCTTTTGTGATGCCGCCTGTCTTCAGTCTCCAGCCACTGGGACTTGCTAAAACTTTTCATCAGTTCTGTCACATCTCTCATCTTCAGCTCAAGGCAGTTTCAAGGCTCCCAGCTCTTTCACCAGGGTAAGCTTTTCTAAACTTATCTTGCTCTGATCCCCCAGCCCCTTCTCCACTAGAATTGTCACCGTGGGTCCTTTCCAAGAGGCTAAGTAGGAGGCAACTATATCAGAGCTACTTCCAAAAGGTGTCCCTTGTCTGCAAAAGAAAACCCTGAAGGAGGATTTTGCCATGTTATTAATTTGCAAAGCAATAATATGAAAACTACAGAAAAATGGTTTGACTTGCACAGTTTGTTCCAGTGACATGCTGGGGAAGGATTAGTCCTGGCCTGGTCTTGGGGATCATAAAGACAAGAAAGAGTTTTCAGAGGACAAGATACTGGAACAAGCTGAGCAAATGAAGAGCACTAAGTTGCCAGAAGCTGAGAGCTGAGGGTTGAGTCAGAAACATCAGCCCTGCATCAAGATCGGTGTCTGGGCACCAGCAGACATTAACAGAGAACAGAAGACAGTTCCATTAAAGCATCCAGCTGAGGAATGAGAGAGAGGACATTTACAAAAGCCTGGAAATTACTACTACCGTAGCATGGCTTGATCTCTGGGAGAATAAACATGAAGCTTTTCAAAGCTGGGCTGTGATTGTCTCTTAGGAGGTTTTCTCCCTCCTCTGAGGTGTCTGACCTGCCCCCAGAGGAATGCCATGGTTAGCCAGACCTGCCAATGCCCAGGGTACAGCTTTCCCTCGGTGTCCGTGGCACCGTCAGCAGGGTGCCCCAGCCCCATCTTTCCTCTGGTTGCTGTGTCCCTGGGACCTTTCACTGCTATCTCTGGGAAAGGTCAAATAAGGGTGGATGTCCAGGAAAAATAATGGAAATGGGGTGATGGACACTTACTCTTTTTTGTAGGGCCAGAGCCACGACACAGACGGCAAGCAGGAACAAGAGGGTGAGTGTGAGCCCAAAAGTAACCTGCCCACTGAAGATAGAGGGAGCGCTGGAGACCTGGGCACCTGTGAGGACAAACCACAGTTAGGAAGGAAAGGACAGTAGATTTTGCACTGGGGAAAGGCTGGGACTGCACAACAAAAGGCAAAATAGGAAAGAGTGCGGGGAATGGGAAGGAGCAACATGAGGAACAGGTGAAAGCTAAGAGAGGATGAAAAGAAGATGGGATCCAAGTGGTCCAAGGGGAGGACAGGGTGAGGATGAGAGAGGAAAGGGCACCAGGGGACTAAGTAGGGTGAGAAGAAGAGGTTCTTTACAGGCGCATGGGGGACAGTACCTGTGATCTGCAGGTCGTACTCCACTGCTCCCAGTCTGCCTTCTGGGCCATATACACTGCATTCCCATGTGCCCATATCCTTTTGGGACACTTGGGGTATTTCCAAGGTAGGTCCCATCTGGGAACTGTGGCCCTCCACGTCAGGGGGAGTAGCTACAGCCAGCTTGCTCTTAGTGGGGGCTGAGTCCAGGTGCTTCCACTGGAAACGTTCATGTCCCTGGGAGTGCGTGAGGCCGCAGATGAGCAGCAAACGACTCCCCTCGGAAATGGGTCCTTGGATGCTCAAAGTCACTGTGGTAAAGGGAAAAAGAACCGCAGGAAAGACTACAGACACGTCCACATCTCTTCCTCATCCATCCTTCTTCTATTGCATCTCCTCTTTATTACTTCCTCTAATTAATTTTCTTTGACTTTCCCAATCTTAAGAGGAATAATCAAGTCACCCAAGAAAACCCCTGATTCCAGCAGAGTCCAATGCAGTGCAATGCCCTGAATAGAAATGTTATTTTCTGCCCCGGGGTGAGAACCCATGACCAGAAGCTGCCCACGCTCATTGCACTGACATGTGGGGAGGTTTATCTGCAGTGAGGGACCCCAGGGGGCCATGCACTTCCCAGTCTCTCCTCTCACCTGTAATCACTGCCAAGGTCACGTCCCTGCTGATTGTCCTGTGGCCCACAGGGACAGCGCAGCGGTACTGCCCTGCATCACTCGGCCCCACCACAGGGAGATGCAGGGGGAAGCTTCTGCTGCTCAGATTCTGGGAGATATCCCACTCTTGCAAATGTCCTCCTGCAAGGTGGCTCCAGTGGGCTGCAACCACATTCATCCCAAAGGCACTGGGAAGGTAGCTCAGACTGCACGGTAGATCGGCTGCAGAGCCAGCTGCTGCATAGACCACGGGGTTGGTTGGGCCATCAAAACCTGAGACAGAAAGAAGACAGTGTGGGGTGGTGCTGGGAAAGAGCTCTTCAAGGAGGGAACTCACCTGGGAAGGGAGGACAAGATGGGAGCTGGGAAGCTGGGGCCACTGGGGTTAGTCAGTCACATCAAAGGGATCAACTTGGGGATGCAGGGGTACCAACACAGAGGTTGAGCTCACCTAGGATTTGCAGGTTGTATGTGGCAGAAATTATCTCCTTATCAGAGTAGCGAAGCTGGCAGCGCCAGGATCCCGCATCATTCATGGCTGGATGGAAGAGGGAGAGAGCCCCAGACAAAGAGCAGAAGGTCCTGGAGCTGGGGCCCAGGTGCTCATTATGGAACCAGCACGTCTCCACAAGGCTGGCCTGGTGGCTGGAGTTGCAGCTCATCAAGAGCAGCTCATTTTCTATCACAGGGTTGGGTGGACTGAGGGTTACTGCAAAAAGAAGGAGGTGTTGGGGTGGGGTGTGAGCTAAGGTCACAGGGGAGCTACCAAACCAGCCCTTTGTGCCCACCCTGTCCTAACTTTGTCCCTCAGGCAGCTGTCCTTCAGAGCTGAGGGCAGGCAGCAGGAAACTGCACTTTCCAGAGGGTGCTGCCTGTACTTTAACCCGCCCTGCCAAACACAGCATCCCCACCCCATCCCACCTTTACAACCCTCCTGGTCCTAAAATCAACATTCTCCAGGTTTGCCATCCTCTCCTACCTGTGACTATCCCCAGCTCCACGTGGCACCTGTGGACCTCTGTGTCGTATTTCACCCACCCCTCATACAGCCCAGCGTCCTTGCTCTGGACGGGGTCGATCCGCAGGGAGAAATTGCCATTGCGCAAGGCAGAGTCCTGGAGTGACACCCGGGGCTTCATGAGCAGCGCTGTCTTCTGGAGGCCTGAGTAGCCCACCTCCAGCACCACGTGCGGCTCCTGGTGGACCCTGGAAGTGGGACGAGTGAGTGGCTCATGCCAGAAGCAAACTTGAGAACAAGGGAGGGGGCAGGAAGGAGGGAATACGGGGAAGGAGAAGAGGGGTGAAAAGGGTCTCCAACCCTCTCCAGTCCCCCCAGAAGGACTCGTATCTCTTTTGGCCCTGGTGTACCTTCCCCCATGCCGCTTCCACAGCACGGATGTCTTGTCAGGCAGCTGCTTCGAGCTCCCCCTCGTCTTTCTGGGGCTCAAGTGGCAGGGCAGCACTGCTGAATTCCCCTCTCTGACCCACACTTTCTGCCCTCTGATTCTCCCCTCTGATAATCCTGGCAGGATGCGGCCAGCTGTAACAAGATGAAGAGTTGAGCAAAGAGTGGGACTCAATATTATTCCACTCTGGGTGGGGATGCCATTTTTGCCAGGGTTAGAATATGGACAATATCCAGCCACCTTCAGTGGAGCTGGAAGGGTAGAAATTCTCCCTTCCAGCCTTTCCAGGGATCAAGTAATACCCAGACTCAGCTTACTGAGCTACTCTGCCCTCCCCAACACATTCAGCCCCTCTTACCAGTGGAAGGCAGCAGAGTGAAGGTGAGGAACAGCACCAGGGACACCGGCCTCATGGTGGCATCCAGGAGAGGGGCTGCCTCTCACTCAGGTCTGTGCTTGATGAGGCTCAAAGCTTGAAGAGATCAGCAAAAATGAGGCATGGGCAAAGGAGATTTTAGAGTGGGTGGGTGAGCACAGAGGGGTCAGTGGGCTGTGCTTGCTCTCACGCTGTCTCTCTCTCTCTGATCAAAGCATTTCCTTAAATGCCTTTATATTGCAGGTGGGCAGCTAATTTCCTCATATCACTGAGAAGACGCGTCACGACCAAGAAACCAGTACCAGCCTGAGGCACGTGAGGGCAGAGGAGGGAGGGACCAGAGACACTGCTCTAAGCATCTTTTAGTGGAAATTCTTTGGGTCGCTGTTGTTTTTCTTACAAGTTTCGCTTCTATATAGCCAGTGGAAAAAGTGTAGAAGACACTTCCCAGCAAGTACCCTTCATGTTTTTCTTTCATCTCTTACCTTTTTTGGTTTGATCTTCCCGTCTCTTACAGATTCTCTCTAATTGTTTCAGGGCTTTTGAGAATATGTTGGTCTTTTTTCTGCTGTTCTTTCTTTTGTTGTTTTTCTTATTCCTCATTTTTCTTTTCCTTCTTTAATCTTTCAAATGTGCCTATTTCTTGGCTTTTCCTCATAGGTCAGTTCACAGGCAGCATGAGGAAAGGGTCTGTGCTAAGCTCCAACCAGGGCACAAGTCACTCATCACTCTGCAGACCAGGGCCAGTATGGGACACAGCTGAGGTGGTCCAAGGTGACAGAGGGGAGCATCCAGGAGGGAAAAAATAAGCACTGAACAGAGGGTCTGCATAGTGGGGCACTACAAGGGGTGTGAGGAAGGGACCCTCCTGCTCCAGCAGCTCTGGAGAAAACCCACTCAAACTCACGTGCTGAGGGGGCTCATCCTAGCCCCCATGCAGCTGCTGACCTTTGCACAGAGTAATACATTTCCATCCATGTGCTTCATCCCTTTTTGTCTCAGAGAACCCCCACTGTTGTGGTTCACAGTTTCCAGCAACCCACTGGCTCTGACTCTTTCGGACTTAATCAGCCCTTCATGATGGGTGTCACACACCCAAGCCCCTCAATGGCTCATCCACCAAGGGCTTGGGCTTTTTCTGAGGCTGAGGCAAGGGAGGTGACTCATTGTGGCTGTTTGACTGTGGAAGGATCCTTGCTCGCTCTCTAGCTTTCCTCAGCTGGGTGGGGAAGGTGGAGGATAAAAGAGAGCCAGTGCTATGCCCTGCTTTAGCAGACCCCTGTTGTAGTGACAGCTCTCAGGTCTTTCGTCCCACTTGGCTCTTCAGCCTCCCAAGTAGTGGGATTGCTGTGCAGGTGCAACCTTGTGTGCCTCCATGCCCCTGAGGGACTGCTCTGAAGTGGTCCTTCATGCCCTCTTGTGTGACACCGCCCAGGGGATTGCATGAGAGAGGAAGAGACAAGTGAAGATAGGGGAGAACTTGTGACAGTTGTCAGGAGGTGTTTTTTTCCCTCTTGTTCAAGAAAAACAGTTTGTGGTGACCAGTTCAAGCAGAAAACATCAACCTCTCTTTCCCTTGAATCAGCAGCACAAGAATGGTGTGAGTGCGTGGGTGAATAGGAGATATAGAGAGGAGGGAGTTGGAACTGTGGAGGGGAGACACGCACGGCTCCACAGTCCAGCATCCTCTGCTCCCCCTCTCCCGGCTTTCTTCAGGGGACACACTGAGCTTGCTGCTTTTCCCCTTCATCTCAACCCTCCCTGCCCTCACAGCCTTGGCGCCCTGGTACTGTCCCACTCTAGCCCCCCAAACCTTCCTTAGTGGGCTCCGTATTCTGGGAAATGCTTGTCTCTTGTAAGAACCAGCCAAGGGGAGGGTGTATTTCCATCCTGCTGCCGCTTCCCCGAGACGTGATCCCAAGGGACTGGTGGACAGCCCGGAAAATGACAGACACTGCGTGGCACTGGGGGGGTATTTGGGGCCGAGGGCTTATTCTGCTGAGCGAGCATGTTGTGAAATGAAGGTTTTGGAGGCGCCGTTTTACTCAGCACCAGGCTATCTTTAGCAAAGACACGGTGACGTTTCTCTCTAACGACCCATTTTAAATGCTGACTCCCTCGAATGGCATCTTCGTCATCTCCCAGAACAGGACCCCGGCGCAGAAATAACAGTGACCGGAGAAAGATCAGCACGGGAACGTCTTCTCAGAGCCGCCTGTGTGGGTCCCTTGGGCAGAGAGGCGGACAGGCACGTGTGGGACTCTGGCAGAGCCGTGGGGAATGACAGGCAGGCTCCAACGGGAGTGGCCCAGGAGACAGGAGCACAGCTCACTAAATGCTCCCCTGCCTGTGCCAGGCATTAGCAGCTCCAGCCACGTTCCAGGCTGGCCCACAGCAGCCACCCCATGCACAGATGCTCTAATACATTGCTTTTCTTGTCTCTCTTGGCACATCTTGCAGATGCAAACTACACTTACCAAGAAAAATAGGAAAACACTGTTCTGCAGTATCATTGAGTTAGTCCTGCTGAAGGAATTTTCCGTTGTGTTTCCAGATTTCTGTGATACCGTGTTTTTCTCTGAGAGATTCCACTTTCATGTTTTGGTCCTTGCAGCGTCAAGGCTGAAGCTAGTCACAATCTTCTGCTTTATGCTGACTTTCTGAGGTGCTCCAGAATTTATTTGCAGGCTTTAGCTGATCTAAGAAAGCACACTGTGGCTTGAAGCCTGGGTTATCAGCTGGGCTGGGTGTTCCTGAGATAGAGTGCCTGACAGAGGGACCTCGTGTAAAACGTCCTGGTTCCTGTTTGCCCAGCGCAAAAGCAAACACAGCAGGCAAAAACAAGTTACTTACTAATAAGAGATAACTAATAACTTCATTGCAGGGGACTGTAAACAAAAAGCAGCCACACCTGGGGAAACACAAGGGAAAGTCTGGCAGGGATGTGGTGTGAGCAAGAGCTGCTGGGCAGGTTGGTACTCAACAGGCGCCTGTACAGGCAACAGGGTTTCCAGGGATCAGACTGGGATTAATTGCGAGACTTCTGGCACTGACTGGGAAGCTTAGGGAGCTAAAAGAGATCTAAGCTCAGCTGCAGAGGGGAAGTAGTGGAGCTGCCCTTCTCTGGGCACTCAGGACAGATGTAGTTCTTCCCAAGCCAACACCGCGTTGCTGTAGAGGGCTCATGCAGCAGAGCCCTGAAGCAGAAAGGGCCAGTGCCCACAGCTTGGCAGGCTTGTGTGAAATGCACAGCGGGGAAATCCATCGAAATAGCACCCCTGGGGTCGAGGCATGCAAGCCGCTCTACCCACACAGAGGGCCATGATGGTTTCTACTAAGGCACCAACCCGAGATGCATTCTGTGTACAAAATTAAGTTCAGGGTGGGTACAAACTTCCTTTTTCGAGGCAGGAAATGGCTGCTCCAGACTTCTTTCTGTCCCTCCATGATGCTTGGAAGCAGCAAATTATCTCCCCAGGGGCAGGGTATGCCACGTGTCAGAGGGACCCATTCACCTGAGGTGACAGATCCCAAAAAGGAGTGAGGCGAAGAGGACTGGAAAAAAGAAATCACCCACATCTCTCAGCAGATCTGGGTGAAACCAAAATGTGACCCTGCAGAAGTTCTTGGAGCAGGAAGAGTGACTGGATGCCTGACTGGGAAGCTTTTTTGAAAAGGGCCTTTTTAGAGTGTTTGCTGGATGGGCAGTGCCTGAGTCACCACAGGTCTCTGACATGGTGCTGGGGAAAGTCTATAGGTGGCCTGCTTCCCAGAATCCCATGGGAACACCTTTAGGAAAGCATAGCTTTATGGGGTTTTTGGACAAATCTGCAGCCTCTTTCTTTACAGTGCTAAAATACCCTTTGTATGACAATCCTCAGCAGACAGCTGAATATCCTGGAGAAACCTGCATTAGAAAGTCAGGAACAGCATTGGCGGGTGCTGACTGAAGCTGTGGACTGCTAAAAAAAATGGTGATTTAATTACTGAAGAGAACCGGCAGCATTCATGGGCATATTTGGCAGATGGCAACTTGCACCTGAGCAACATTCACTGTGGAGAAGTGTGTAACTACTCCCCTTAAAAAGATCCTTCCTAGGGGAAAGGTGGGATGCTGCAGGATCCCCTTTGGTCATCCACAACTACCTGTGGAGATGGCGATGGCTGTCAGCACCTTGGCCAGTATCTAGTTAAGTGATGTCTTAGATGCCACAGCCCATGTTTTGCAACCCAGAGGGTGAGGTGGATTAATTACAAAAATCCATGCAGCAGGCTAGGTTACACTTTGACTCACCCCTCATTGCAGCATTCATGCTTTTAATCCAATGGAAAAATATGCAATAGCCTCCCAAACATCCCAGGGCTGCAGTGGATTTTCTCAAGAGCCGAGAGGTAGCAAGGAGCTCAACACGTGGTGGCAAGGTGGTGTCAGGACACGCTGGGATCTGATGCTGGGCATGTAGTGAAACCAGGGCACCCAGATTTCCCCAACAGACTGCAAAAAAGCCCCTTCTTAGGTGTGGCTTCTTTGGTTTTCAGTCTCTTCACAATTTTGCAGGGAGACTGTACGACTACTTTTCCTGGAGATGTTTTGGCCTGTGGGACCTCCAGAACAGACATGGGTTGTGTCTGCTGGTCTTAAGACCCAGCAGCAGATCTGGGGGAACAATGATATTTCTCCTGGCGCCAAGAGAGAAAGTTTGGTCCACATATTCCAGGCTCACATCCCCACTTCTGCTGTTTCTCTCAACTGACAGTACAGAATCCCCTCAGAGAAAAATCACCACAAAAGGATGAGCCTTCTGCTCCTGGGGCTCACATCCTTTCTATGTCCTACCCTGGGAAGTACCGTGGGTCTCTCCAACACAGAAGAGGCACCTTGGTCATGTCTCAGATGCTGGGGAGCAAGTGTTGCTCAGGGCATGGAGGGCTCTGGCTCTAGGCTTAGTTGCATGTGTCCTTGGGAGCTGTGAAAGACAGATCTGATCCATGTGCTGTGTTTTTTGGTGCATCATGGCAGGAAAACAGGAGCCCATGTCTCATGGTACACTGGAGCTCTGGAAGCTGCAGGCAAACACTTACTAAACAGAGAATATGTTGTTTCTCAGTGGGAAAGCCAGATATGAAAAAGTATAGGGTAACTAAAGGAGCATGTGATGCTATGAGGAATCATTTGCAGAAGAGTACAGTCACAGGGAAGGTTGCTGTGGGTGATGGCACAGCAAGGAAGAGGACAGCAGTGCTCTAGAATAGTCTTGAAGAGAATAAAGTCTCTGATTTTGTGATCTCCAGCTACTTTGCTTTGAACAAAAAATTGCTAGGGAAGGAGATGGTGCATTTTTAAACTGAAAAGGCTCATTGTAAATCAAAATGGATTTATTCCTTTATAGCTTAGTTTTCAGCTGGATCAATTCTCCGCTGCTCATCAGTGTTGACAAAAGAGAGGCAGCAGGAGAGATGAAAGGGAAGATGGGATTGCCCCTCTCTGCAACACTACGTATTTTTGCTGGGTTAACGTGGCTGTGTGCCAGACTGCAATTCAGAGGGTGCTGGCAGCTGAGCTGTTTTTTCAATTTCCTCTCCACTTGGCCCCTCATGGCAGGTAGCACCCTGTATTCTTCTATAAGGTATCTTCTACTGCCCCACTAAGACAAAGTCCCACAAAACCAAATAAACACACTTGTTTGTTAGTCACGGCATCACAGAAAGATTCAGGTGGGAAGAGACCTCTGGGTCTCCACTCCAACCCTCTGCTCCCGGCAGGGTGACTCTCAGACTAGACTGGGTTGCTCAGGGCCTGGCCCAAGCAAATCCTGAACACCTCCAATTGTGGATAATCACTGCTTGCTGTGCTCTTGCCTGTAGCACTGCCAAGAGACCTCACTGGCTCTGGAGTACCCCCATTCTCACTGTGCTGCAAGATGACTGGCACATCCAACACGCTTTCTTGGTGTAAGGGCTGACCCTTATTCACTCTCAGATGAGGCTGGGACCGAGGAAATGGAACTATAAAGGGACTATAAAATTCCCAAGAAGGGGTGGCACTTCCTGTGTCACGGTGAGGGCTGGGAGAGATCTGGGATCCCAAGATGGAGAACCGACGAAATATTAGGAAGTCCTGCCAGGAGCTGGTCACTGGGGTGCAGTTGAGGTCACATGGAGTAAACATGGGTTTAAGCTTGATTTTTTTTTTTTTTTGTGCCATTTATAATTTTTCCTGGTTCTAAGAAGTTTCTGTTTGCAGACATCAGGTCCCATTCTCCAGGAGGAGTCCACGTTGAGCAGCGTTCTCTCCACTGCAACAGCTTCTCTGCCAGGTTTTCCTCTGAAAGCCACAAAAGACCAAATGACTCTCTTTAGCTGCACAGCGTGTGAGAGAGTAGAAGATAAAGCAGCTAATGCCTTTGTGTCCTGTGTAAATACTTCAGACCCTTTGCTGATGAGATGAAAGTGTCCTAGAAATTCAGACTATGTGAACTTCCAGTGCTAGGCTGCCCCATGATTTGTTCAACATCAAAATGCCCATGGATATCTTATACTGCCAAAACATGGTTAGGAGTGCTTCAGAGCTCTGCAGGTGTGACTGTCTCTCCTGGCATGGTGCATATATTTGGCAAGGTTAATGGGAAGCTACTGCCTCCTAAGACCCCTGGAAAAGTCACACTTAGAATTCAAACATAAGGTTCTGTGTTGAGGAACAAAGTATGTGGATCACACTTCCAGAATGGAATACAGTATCCTGGGAAGGCAAGACTTCAGGGAGGGAGAGAGATGATAACATGCTGTATAAAATGGGATCTCAAAGAGTGAACAGATTGTGTTACCTCTGTTTACAGCACAAGTTACTGGAATGTGTCCATATTTTGAAAAAAGATGTCGAAAAATGGAAAAGGATTCAGAAGAATGGTACAAAAAAACCCTCTGACTTGGGAACCTAGGGATCTTGCTTTGAAATGAATGAACTTGAGGTGTTTGATTTCTTCTACCTAATCTGAAGAAAACAGAGGTGAGCTCAGGCAGCAATTTTACTGCAAACAAAAGGAAATTCATTTTACGTGTCACAATGACAATATAAATTTTGTTAGAGGATGGTGTGGAGACCAGGAGTATAAATGAGTTCAAATACAGATTGGGTAATTCGTGGAGCATCAGTTCTTCACTGGCTTTCAAATATGCCAATGTGGTATGACTGGCAGCTCAGGATGTCCTTGACTCTTGCATAATCCATCTTTGATATTTTTTTCCCATGAGGAGAAGATGATCTCTGAGATAGAGGCAGGCTCTCCACTCCAGCAGAAGAACACAAAGATGACCAGAGGCTCAAAATTAAACCCCAAAATCTCTCTGGAAATGAAGTGCATGTTTCTTACAGCAAGGCACTGGCACAGGAAGAACTCTTGTCATGGCCTCTTCGCCACCTGCAGACTGTTAATGTGAAAAATGATCGATGCTTTTGCTCAGCCCTAGGATATGGGACTTTGCAGGACCAAGGAGACCAAGCCAGATGATCACCATCATAAGAATAAAACAGTATCTATCCATATTTCTCCAGGCTTTTTCCTTACTCACAGCCCTGACTGGAGGGCTTCCCTAAGAGTTTGTGTGTGCTCTTTTTAAGACTCAGAAGTAAAAGCCAGCTTGTCTTGCTCTGCAAGGAAACAGTGGATGAGCATGACTGCTGAGCTGAGGCACGTAAGCCACAGGGAAAAGGAAGGAAAAAGCTCCTGGACTCAAATGAAGTGAGGTGGTGGTGGCATGTGGGTGTGGGGACTTTCCCCTGAGTTTGGCAGGGACTGCCTGTTTTTTCCCTAGCTACAGGTGCTCAGAGGGCTCATTTGTTCCAGCCCCGAAGGAGATTCAGGGGTTTCTATGTTTTCATGGGGTTTTTTTCTATTACTATAATTTTCTTCTGTGTATTGCTTATTAAGTCAAAATAAAAGTCACTCTGAAGGACTGGTAACCTCAAGGGCTCTGTGTGCCCCCTGTCTGAACTGTAAGACCAGATCAGCTTGTGCAGAGGAGGAAATACAGGCAAAATGGTCCAGTCATGGGCCAAGGTGAAGTTCAGAAGCCTTAATAATGGAAAAGGAGCCTACAGTCATACTGGCACAAGAGTAGTTATTGAAAAGGAAAAAAAAATAAAAAACAAAACCAAGAGTAACAGCATTCCCTGCTCTGTGACATAGAAGTATTTGGGGTGGATATAAAAACCAGAAGTTCTTAAAGTGAAGTGGCATACTCATTAAAGGGTCAGTAGATGACCTCAAAACCTTCTCGGGTGCTTGAGGGTGGGATTCCACTTTACAGCTGTTCTCATGAGGAAACTGATCCAAGAGACTCTTCCAAGTTTGCCTTCCTGTCTTAATGCCACAGGGAATGACAGCCCCTGGCTACACACTCACTGCCTCTGGCACAATTTCTGATAATATGGTCCTTCATGGGGTTCTAAGAGAGAACAATCTAAAATTTTGGTTTAAAAGGAGAAGAAAAAGTGAGTGTGTAACTAAAATAGGGAATAACTAAAATTACTTCCATGGCAGGTTCCTACAGATAGCTGCTTGAGCATGACTGAGTGGATCAGAAACTGTGCTGAGGGTGGAAAGGACAGAAAACTTTCAAAACGCTATTGCTGACACGTAGAACTGGAGCTGTAGACAGTGAGGAAAACAGGCCCCTACTTCCTAAGGGTGGGACAGTCAAACTCCAGGGCTCTACCCAGGGATCCAACACGGGAAGGAACACTACTGGGAAAGGATCTAAAACGCCTATGTAGCTTTCTAGTGGAGGTCCCTTGGACTTGCCTTGGACTCTCTAGGCAAAGGGCTGGAAGATCAACCTGTGGACACTCAGCCAAGGCTGATCTGACGGTCACCGACCACACAGGGACTTCTCAGTTCTCGAGGGTCGCCGCGGGTGCGGTCAGAGCCATCATTCCTGGTTGCTCCACGCCGAGAGGCATTTTGGGCACAGAGGTACTCGGATGGAGGCTGCTCGCAGTTTTCCAGTCTCGTACTGCAGGACGCGGCGGGTTTGGTGCCACCAGGGGGCCCTTGCTGGGCGGGAAAGCTGTGCTTAAGGGACTCCGGCCATCCCTCTCCCGGAGAGAAATCTGTCCCACAGGATCAAGACAAGCGACATGAGGCGCGCTCTCCACGCTGAGAGGTACCAGTCCGAGCTAGGTTTGATTGTGCTGCCTGTTTTCCCAGGGTGCTGTTTCTTTTTCAGCACAAACAAAGGTCTTGAGAAAAGGAGATTAGGGCTCAGCCTTTTGTGCCCCAAGTTAAGGCAGAAGGACTCGGTCGTGCTGGAGGTCACCCCGAGGTCCTCAGCAAGAAGAACAGGCACAGCATTAAGGTGTTCTGCTGTATTGCAGTCGGGGCAGCACAGGTGTCACCACTGTATCCCAATTCCATGACGCCTCCCTTCCTTTCTGTCTGCAGTCTGGAATCCCATCTGTAAGCTTTTCACACTCGGAAGTAAAAGCAAAAGCAGCCCTGGGGAATACTGGGAACACCCACAGGGATCCTGCCACAGATGGGAGATTTGATCTGAAGTCAGGATTTGATCTGAAAGCCCTTTAAAGCATAGAGAAACTGAGGCAGAACAGGATCCTCTCCCAACAAGAAGCTACAGTCAGCATGGCACACCATTAGCAATGTTATACCAGAGTGCTTATTTCTGCAGCTATGGGAAGGGATTCACAGACCCTGAAGAAGTCTGTATTTTCTTTAGTTATGAGTAAAACCTCCTGACTCATTTGAATTACAAGGATGGCTTTTGCAAACATCCCTACTGAATCTTCTGTGAAATTTACCTTGTGAAGAAACATCAAATTCCCAGCTCAAATCTGGGTCCATATTTACCATGCTGCTGTCCTGGAAGCTCAGGAGGTTTGTTGGATCCGTATTCGATAGCTTCAGCTCTTTTCAAGACTGGATCTGACAAAGGAAAACATTTATAAGTACCAAGAAACTTCCCATAAGAAAACAGCAACCAGCTATAAGTTTTCTGGTGGGATTTCTGGTGTGCTTATGGACAAGCCTACCTGGGGTCACGCTGGGAGGTGCTGTCCAGCAAAGACCTTTTAGTCAGGTCATTTGGATATGCAGCAACAGCTGCTGAAGGATGTTTCAGGCAAGGGGCTTTGAAAGTTTTCATTACAAATGATGCAGCTTAATAAATGCATCCTAGAATGATGCGTGAATTGTTGTAAGACTGGGGAAAGTCTAAGCCACGACTCTACCTGAGCTGCCAGGGAAGTATTGCCAGACATGGGTAATCACAGGGCTCTGGAAACTATTTTTGCTACATCTTACATCCTTTACTGGTTGCAGGATCTTCTATCACGGATGCAGGGAACCCCAGTAACATTTTGGACTTAGGGACAAGATCCTTCACTGCAGGACATGCAGCCAAACTTCCTGCTGACATCATACCACTGCATGGCTTAAGGGACTAAACTGAGAATAAAGCATCTTGTACCCGGACAGGACATTGGAAAAGCTGACATGGACTTTTTGAGATGAGATGTTTAAGATACACAGTAGAGAATGGGAGCAAAAAACATCGTTTCAAAAAACACCGGAGGTCAATAGAATGTGCAGCTCCTACAGCCCCCTGGTGACAAGTAGCATCAATCAGATGTTACCCACAGCACACACATGAATTGTGTGGTCTTCTGCCCTATTTCATGGGTGACATGCAGCAAGTCCCCAAGCCCCCTGCTGCAGCCTGCCTGCACAGGGACACCTGACAAGGTGAAGCTACTCTGCTCTGATTTCCCAGTTCTGTGAGGCTCAGCTGAGGAACTGCTGTTGTGCACAGATACTTCCAGCTGGGACTCAGGCTTCCTGAGATGGGAAAGAATCTTCTTCTGTGTCTAATAGGAAATGCCTCCCACAAGAGCGGAGCTGTGCTCGGTGGCACCACACGGGGCCCATGAGCCATGTTGTGTGGCTGAGACCCTTGAATACTTAGAGACCTTAGGTCTCTCTTCACCCCTGTGACTGTCCAGGCTTTGCTAAAACCATGAAAGCTCACCAGGAAATAGTACTGGGTTTGTGTGGCAAGGTTTTAGCCACGGAGGAGCTCCAGGGGCAGTTTCTGTGAGAAACTACAACATTTGATGAACTGGCTGCGACTCCTGCACTACTGGAGGGGAGGAGGTAGAGAAAATTGGGAGTGAAACTGAGCCCAGGAAGAAAGGAAGGGTGAGAGGAAGATGGTTTAAGATTTGGTTTTATCTTCTCATTATCTTGCTTGGATCAGATTAGTAATAAATTAAATTAAATTTTCCCTTAGTCAAGTCTGTTTTGCCTGTGACAGTAATTGGTGAATGATCTCTCCCTGTCCTTGTCTTGACCCATGAACCTTTCTTGACATGAGCCTTTACTATATTTTCTGTTCCCCATCCTGTTGAGAAGGGGAGCATTAGAGTGGCTTTGGTGGACTTCTGAGGTCCAGCCGGGGTCAACTCATCACAGAAGGAAACCCCAAATTCGCCCACTGATGAGACGTCCTGTCCATCTGCAATATGTCCCCAGTCTGAGCCCACACATGTAAACACAGACTCCTTCCCTGGGAAAACAGACTGGAGCAGCCATGAGTGTGTCTGTCTTTGACTTCCTTCTTGAAATAAGGGAGAGAGGTGGGAGGGAAAAGTACATGGGCTTCTTAAGGATCTGGGAAGGCAAGTTGTTTCAGTTTCCCATATGGCACATGGGAAGAGGCTGAGCAATGTGTCTCATAACCAGAGGGACGAAAGAAGGCCCTGATCCCAGAGAGAGCACGGGGGGGGGGGGGTGGGGGGGGGGGTGGGAGGAGAAATAATTGGTCTTCACTATTTTTTTAAAGCTAGTGTAACATGGTGATTACATACTGTCCTGAAGGAAGAAGAGTTTTCCTCCCAGACCAGTAGGTTCTGGAGGGCTCACTTTTTCGAGGTCTGAAGGGGGTTCACAATGCTGCATGTGATGGTTTTGACTATTCCAGTCTTGAATCATCTCTTGGGTTAAAACTGGTGTGAAAGACCAAAGAGGCAGAGGGAATCATTTGCCTAAGGGGAAACAAGGAGGTGACAGCTATAAAATACAAAGAGCATTTCTGGGCTCAGCACTTCAAAATATCTTCAGACTCAGCTCACATTTTCCATAGTAGGCCTCTATTTCTTCATATATCGCAGAAATTGGTAGGTGGATAGGGACATCTCAAGATCCCTAGCCCAACTCTCTTGGTCACATCAGAGCTGATTCCAGAACTACATCAGGTTGCTGTGCTTAACCAGAAGCATCAACTGGTTTCATTCACCCAACAAGGCAGCATTGTCCTTCACCTGCAGCAGCCAGAGCTGTCCTGGTGGTTTGGCACCCCTTTCCCAGCCACAGCCTTCAGGAGGTTTGCTCATCACCCTGGTGGCCCAGGTCCCATCCCACCCATCCGGTGATCCCTGCCAAGGAGCAAGGGGTCACTCGCTCATCCAAGCTAGGACAGGGACCCAGTTAAGACCTCGTAGATGGCACTACCTGCTCTCTGCACCGGTGTCAGCATTCAGTTTTCCAGACCACACAAAAGGGCCATCGGAAGCAGAAATTGTCAGTCTAGGGGGAAGTCTAGCAGAGCCTGCAAAGGCACGACTGCGACACCTCCACAGTTCCCTCAAAGCAAGCAGACCTGGAGGAGGAGGAGAAAGAAGGAAATCTTCGACACTGCCTGGCTGGCAGGACCAGATCTGCTATAATCTTGCAGGTTCCATTGGAAGCAAGGAAGGGACAGCTGAGGGAGCTCTGCCCCCAGCTGATGAGGTTAACAGATGGTCACAGGAATTAAATGAAATGAGTGGAGAATTAGCACAGAGCCGAGAAAGGCAAATAAGGCCCCGGAATGGTATCATCACTTCTGAGGAGTTGCTGGTGAAGACAGGCTTTGTTCTTACCTTGATGACACCAGCACGACACGACTGATCTCACTGTGGAAGAGGAATTAGGCTGAAAGATGAAAAGCAGCTGCAGGTTCGGACGCAAACCAAGTACACAGGCAGGCTTGAGATGAAGTGTAGTGCAAAGCCCTGCATTCTCAACTTTTTCTGGAAATCTATGCAACTGCTTGCTGTGCTCACTCTGTCAGCCAAAATACCACTGGATACAGCATGGATCTTTGTAGATCTACAGGAAAGGAAGAAACACAGTGATTTTCTTTTGTGTTATCTGTAGCCCTCACCTCAAGTCAGAGATGATGTTCTGCAGGTCACCGACACAAGAAAATCCCAAAGCAGATATTTTTCTATTTCTGTATCTCTAGCTGTATCTTCTAACTATCCACAGACAATGACAAAGGTGTTCAATAAAACTGAGTACGATGGGAGAAATAGCAGAAGCTGTGGAATCAAGGGGTCCATAGAGACATGGAGAAGCCATCTGGCAGCCCTTTGTCACTTCCCTCTTTCCTGCAGCATTTCCCTCAGAGGACATGAAGGATGGCTGTTCACATTGCTAGTGCTGGCTTAACAATCAGCCGCTGCCCCACTTCCTTCTGGATGACTGCCTGGATAGAGCCAGTGCTACTGGTGTTGCATCCACATAGGAAGCAGAGATGGAGTTATGTCTCCGTAACTTCTCATTGGCAAGTACATTCTTCACGACCCCTAGCCAGGCACTGCAGCAGTGGTGGGGAGGGAGTATGAAAATTGTAATCTGCCTCTGCAGAGATTGTATCATCCAACGATAATTTGTGCTCAGTACTGAATAGTAAACGCTGGCTGCTGAGCAGAAAGTTTGGGGAAGTCCTGAGGACTTGCCCAAATCTTGAACAGAGTCTAGAATCTGTACTTTTTTTAAAATGGGGCAATGCTGGGAATACCAAATTGCGACAGCGCAGCTGCAAGGTACGTGCAGGCTGCGGCAGCCCATGGAGCCCAGCGCCCAAGGCGGGCGGGAGCAGGGAGGGTATTGCGAGTCACTCCCAGGCAGCAGCGCCCCGCTCTTGGAACGCGGCCCTCGGGGGAAGCCGCCCGAGCTGGCTGCGGCTCCAGCTGCCGGGAGCTCCAGCAGGAAGGGGTGCCGGGGTGAGGCGCAGCGGGGTCCCGCCCGGGAGGCACCCACGGGCAGCAGCGCTTGGCAGCAGCTGTGTCCCTCTGCGCCCTGCACGCAGCCCTGCAGCCCAACACCGGCGTTCGGAGAGAATGACAGCGGATGCTTTGCCCCTCTGGAGACAAGTAAGTGTTTGCACTTCCAGTGTCTGATCCGCGGCTGCAGTTGGACAAGCACAAAGGCGCTGACGCTCACACAAAAGTTAGTATTATTTACAGCTCCCGGTGGCTCGTTGCGCGATTGCCAAAGAACGAGTTTAAAAAGAAGAAACACGAACAGCAGCTTTAAAGGTCTGCACAGATAAAAAGACAAACGCTTGACAGCTCTCCCCCAGGCAGCTGGTGGGACAAAGAACTGAAGCTCTCGCCTCTCCAAACGCTCCCTGGTCGCTGCGACTGGCGCTGTGTGAGTCATGCCTGAAGCCAGCCAGGGCAGGGGGCCATGGGGCAGCGGACGGTGAGAGCAGCACTGGGCTGCATCCAGCAGCTACAGCTTGGTTTCCCTTTCCAAACCTCTTCTGCCCGCTGCTGAGGCCCAACAGCAGTTTCAAGAGCTTCAGGACAGCCCTGGAGATTTGTCCAGTGTTTGTGCCGTGCCCTTGCTGTAACTGCAGCACAAGAGAGCGGGACCCAAACACGCTGCCCAAGGGGCCCTTCAAATAACCAACACACGCCCTTTGATCAACCTCTGGCTCCTTTCTCCACCCACTGCTGGGCAAGCCACCCCCTCTTCCCACAAGCCAACTCCCACCGACCCCTGCAAGATGTGAAGACACAGCCATCCACACCAGCGGTTTTGAAATATTTTTAAACGCTTTTATTTACAGTGCTTGTTGAAAACAATATATATATTTATATCTATCATCCTCGTGATGTCTGTGCCATAGAAAATGCTGTGGCTATATTGCCTTTAATTTACAAAAAATGGTCACAAGAAAATCTGAAGGGAAAAAATGGAAATCAAAGTTTGGTCCCCAATTGTTTCTCTCGATTTGTTTTAAAAAAGCCTCCAAATTAAAAAAATACGCAGCTCAGATGAAATTCATATATAAAAGCAACCCTTATCTTCCGAAAAATTCACGAGGGCCAGCTTGCTGTCATGTAAACTTGGAAAAAAAAGAAAAGCTTAAAATAAATCCTGTCTCCGTGTGTCACTTAATAGAACCATTATTTGCCTGTAATATTCTTTGTCTTTGTCTCTCAGGGTTCAGCGGGAAAGCGGATGAGAGGAGGCCTAGGACTGGGGAACGCACCATGAGATCTGTGCCCGCAGCCTCCTGGCTCAGGGAGGAGCTCTGGCAGCAGGGCTGGGGAGCAGGAGCTCTCAAGAATCTCATACCAGTGACAAAAACAGGCGGGCAGGTGAGAAGGGGATGGGAGGTGCCTTGCCACGTGAAGCGCCTGGAGAGGTTGTGTGCCCAGGAAACCATGAGATTCTTGAGGGAAGAGGAGCACTGGCAAGTGGGGCCCAGGTGAAGGGATGCAGGGGACTGGGATAATTTCAGCTGGGGAATGTCATGGACGGGTTAGGTCTTTGGGTGAGAAGGGAACTGCTGTCTTCCCCATTTGAGAGCATTTCTAATCTTTCCTCATCTGAGATTGTGTGAAGCCAGAGGCTAATGGGCAGTGCAAGCACAGGCTGGAATGGAGGAGGAGGAGAGACGGACGGAACAGGGGAGATGGGAGGGGAGGACTCAAGCTGAAGAGCCATTTTCTGTCTTCTGTCTCTTTGGATCCACTTCATCCTACATCAGACATGGAGAGGAAAGAGTTACCATCAGTCACCACTTCAAGGCACATAATTTCTCCACAAAATTCTTAACTGCTGTTCTTTCCTCCATATGGAAATCTCTGTTGGGCACACCCTAAATCCACTCCCCTCTAAAGCACCCTTGAGTGCCTGACACAGCTGTTCTGCTGGTGATGGTTAACACATGGACAGTGCCATTCAGTGGGACACCCACACCATTACTTCCAGGAGTTATAAGAAGTCCAGGCTCACACCACTCCAGACAGACCTCAAGGTCTACCCTTACAAGTCCATCTCCTGGCATGAAGCCCAGAAGACACTGTTAGCTGAGAGGACATTGCCAAGCACAATCTCAAGCACCTCAACTCTTTCTCACTCACTCAGCACTGTGACTGCTGGTGGAAGGATCTGGATCCTACAAGGAGCGTACAGTGATTTACTATCCCCTTGCCACATCAGATTTGTTTACCCATCTGCTGCTGAAGCAATGAGACCCGAGGCCAATTTGAGATTCTCAGCAGCAGCATCCACATGGATTTGATCAGCATTCAGCAAGTAGCTTCGTTCCTTCTCCCCACCATTATTCTCACACTCGCTACTACTCACCTCTTCCTCCTCTGCAGATCGTTTCTCTGCATGGCCATCCTGCTCTTGCCCATTCTCGTCTCCTTCTAAGCACAAGCAAGAAAGGAAAATCATGGGTTAAACTGAAGCAGCATTTAAAGAAATGTAATCTCACAGTCAAGAGGGCTCAGAGAAGGAATTTCCCTCCACAATCCTCTATTCCTCTGCAGCCTCCTATTCCTTCAATATTCCCTACCTTCATCTTCATCACCACCTTCTTCTTCATCCACATCATCAGGATTCTCTTCATCATCCTCATCAGCTCCGTTCTCCTCATCCTGAACGAAACAAATCAGTCAGAGCAGAAACTGGTGCCAGGATGACATTTCCACGTGCTCTTTGCTACAAGTGCAACAATTTCCAGAGCTCCAGCCACTTCCAGCTCCAGTCTCAGAGGTGCATTGAGTGCATTGTTGCTCCGACACTGTTATTCATTCCCACCCCACCCCCCCCACTGAACACTCCTCCCAACCAGCCTTCCTTTACAAAGCCAATCCTCCCAGTCCATCCCCAACAACATGAAGTTCCTTGTCTCCCACGAGCTTACATCCTGATGAGCTGCCGCCATCCCTCCCGACAACCAAAGCATCTCTGTGATTACAGGCTAATGACTTAGCCAAGGCTCATGGTACATCTGCTTCCAGATCCCTTCCGACCTCCATCAATCTGTGCATTTCCCTCCTGTTCCTCCCCCACCTTCTCCAACCTGCGCTCCTTGTGCGCCTCAGGATACTTCAGTGGGCACAGGACGACATCTTCCATGCCACATTCGTACTTGTTCTCTGCTCCATTCCCTCCTTTGACCTTTTTTCTCTGTGAGGGGCTGTGCTGACTACTAAGTCCTTCAAGGCTCATTCTCCATAATTATCTGATAGCTCGCTCTCCCTTTACCCCTATCCTGCAGCTCCCTTGGCCTGCTCTCTTTCTTAATCTCCCATATTCCCTTCATATAAATTACCCACAGAGAGCACAAAACCCTCCCCGATGTCTCCAAATCTGTCCCTCTGAAGTGCCTCACCTCTACTATCTCCTTCTTCTTTTCTTTGTGGATTGCTTTCTCTTCGAGTTTTTCCTTCTTTTCTTTCCTTTCCTATATGTGAAATGAGGTGCGGGGGGGAGAAAAAGAAAACAACAACATTCCGGCGGTCAGCGGCAATAAAAGACGGGGATGCCTGAACAAAGAAGGCTTGGAGGAGAGGCGGAATAGCGGGAGAGGAGACATATTAGGCGTTAAATCCGCCCGCCCTGACAAAGGAAAAGAGCGGCGAACGCGCGTCAGAGCTACTTTTAGCTCGCACACGCGTGTGGAAACCAGAAGTGGCACGGAAGAGTGTTAACGATTTATTTAAAAAAAAAAAAAAAAAGCAAAAAAAAAAAAGCAACCTTGTCCGTAGGATCGAGGCGTTTCCGGACCTCTCTCTCTCTCTCCCTCTCTATTCCACCCCTCCCTCCTCCTTCCCCCGCCACCCGAGGGCCCGCGCTTTGTGTCCACACAACTTCGCTCCGGCTCCGCGGTGACACCGCTTCCCGCCCCCCCCGCCGCGGCTCCGAGCGGAGCCGAACCCAGCGCGCGCTCGCGCCGCCCGGCCAATGGGGGGCGGGGGCGGGGCGGGGGGCGCGAGGGCCCCCGGGGCCCCCCCGCCCCGCCCCCGCCCCCCCATTGGCCGGGCGGCGCGCGAGGGACCGCGCGCGCCCCCCGCCGCCCGGGCACCTCGCGGAGCCCTCCGCCCCCCCCGCCCCCCTCCCTCGCCCATCCCGTTCCCTCCCCGCCCGTCGGAAGCGCGTTCGGCTGCGAGGATGGGGAGAGGGTGGGGAGGGGGTGTCTCACCTTAGCGCTCAGCTCCGCCGGTGCCTCCTCGACGCGTTTTTCCGACATCCTGGCCCCCCGGTAGCGAAGGGAAGAGGCCGGCGGGAACCGTGCGAGGGAGGGAGGGTGAGAGCGAGGAGGGGTCAGCGGCGGGAGCGCAAAGTCCTAGCGGTCCGCAGGCGGCGGCGGGATCCCGCCCCGGGGGCCAAAGTACCAGGGTCTCCCGCGGTGGGGGGATCCGCCGGGGCAGGGGATTTATACAGCGCCGGTGACGAGGGAAGGAGGGACCTGGGGAGGGAGGAGAGAGGGACGGGAGGCGGAGGAGGGAGGGGAGAGAGGGACGGGCCGCTAGAACAATGTGCGCTCCGCCGCGGCCGCCCGGCAGCGGGGGCGCACCGCGGGTCCCCGCAAGGCGCCGCGCGGCCCCGTCGAGGCCAGGCGATAGCCCCGCTGTCCGCCGAGCCGCGGGGCTGCGGCACCGACGGGCACTGTCCGCGAAGGGGAGCCGAGCCCTCTGCCCGCAGCACGCCCGGGGAGCCGCCCGTACAGGCTGGCTGGCTCTCCAGGAGGAATCCGGGGGAGGCGAGAAGCGGCGCTGCGGGGCCGTGTGGGAGGGCAGCGCTGGCGACACGCGGCCTCCTGCCTGGAATTTTCCACTCCAGCTGCCCGCCCTTCCTCCCGCTGGAAGCGCTCCCGGCGGCGGGGCTCCTCCCGCCCCTCCCCTTCTTCCCTCCCCACTTCTCCCCCCTCACCCCGCCAGGCGCTGGGCGCTTTTCCCGCGCTCTGCGCGCGGCGGAGGGAGTGGGCGTGGCCTCGGGAAGGGGTGGGCGGTGCTTCGCGGAGAGAGTGGGCGGGGCAGCCCGTGGTGGTGGCGGGGGGGGGGCGGATTAGCGATCGCATCCCCCGCTCCCCATATAAGGAGGGGCTCGGGGCTGGGACGCCTGATTGGGCCATTCAAATGAGCTCTCTGCCTGGCAACAGGTTTGCCATTGGCTGGCGGCGGCCGGCTCGCGGCGGGGCGGGGGCGCGGGGCCGTTTGGTGCAGTGCGAGGCGGGAGGGGCCGCTGGCACGTGGGGCGGCGGTAAGGCGCGCGAGGGCCCGGGCGCCACGCCGCTCCCGTCGCCGTCGCGCGGGCATTGTCCCGCTGGGCTCGGCTCCCACCCGCCCGGGACTGGCCTCCCGCTCCGGGCCACCGGCCGGGCAGCACACGGTATGCAACACTGACCCCTGCCGCCTGCCCGCCTCGAACCCGGGCTCTGGCAGACACTCTGCCGGTGCCTCCCTCCGGCCTGGGAATGATCACCGCCCAACTCCGAGTCTGCCTTTAGCCGAAGGTCCTTCCTGCAGGACCGCAGGTGGTGACTTGCAGCTGCTGGGATTTGTTGCTAACGAAACAGATGTTCCTGTAGCTGCGCTTCAGCCCGTTGTTTATCAGCTTGAGCAGACCGGGATGACTAAATTCCCTTCACCTTTCCCAGAAGGTTTATATTGTCCCGCTCTTAGTCACAGGCTCATACAAAAGAAAAAAGAAAATGAATCTGCACGCGTTTGCAAGCTTACATTCAGAACTAAGCGTGCACATGAGCGCATAGGGATGTACACGTGTACACAGTCATTCTCACAGGTACAAGGCAAGGTTATTAATCCATCTGGTTGGAAAATGTATTGAGGTACACAAGCCCTTCGTGTCCTTTAGATACAGAGTCTCTGTGCAAAGTCAGGATTTGGAGCTGAGGCTCTTGAGTTTAATCAAATGTGTCTCAGTTCGAGCATTTAACAGCAAAAGCCATTGGTATTTGTGGAACAGAGGACACTGAGTACATATCTCCTGAAGGAAAGTATGAAAGAGATTGGATAAATTGTAATCTGTGTGACAGGGAGGTAGAAGGTCCCCACCTTGTCATCTTGTCTCCTCCACAGCTACAGCTGCTTCTCTCATGATCTGACTAATTGACGTTCTTCCCAGCTACACACAGTGCACAGTGCCTGCCCCAAAAAACAGTCCTGTAATTCAGACGCACAGATCTAGACTAGTACCAAAATAAACCAAATTATGAAAATGCATGCACTAATTTTTTTTTCCCTCTACTGTTTCACAAAACCCATCTGGCCAATTTCTCAGGTCTAGCTGCTATCAGCATTCAAGCCCTGGTTTAGTTCAAGTACCCTTCTTTCATCCTCCTCTTTTGCAAGAAGAAAATCTTAATTTCTAGATATACACCCAAAAATAGGAGCAAAAAAATCTGTAGAGTGGCCAGATGTTGTTCCTCTCTGCTTCTGCTTGTCAGGAGGTTCATGGCTCTGCTGTTCTTCTCACCAATCCAGGATTTTATCTTTTTCCTTTACACACTCAGCTACTGAAAACGCAAAACCACACCGACACATATCCCTTGGCAAAGACATTTTCACATTAATGCACAAACAGGCCTTGACACAACATCCTAGAGGGGAGAAAGCAAGGATTATGTTCAGAGATGTTGCTGTGCCCAAAGCTCTGTGTTGACACAGACTGTGCACCCACGGATGCAAATAGACAAACACCTGTTTATGCAAGGGAAGCTTCTTTCCAGCAACCTGTGGGATGGGGCTCTTGGGTCAGCACTACAAACTGGCACGGCAGCAGCAACCTCTCCTTTCCCCCCAGCACCTGCAGTGCTCAACCTCACATTGTCCCTTCCGTGCTCCCCACCACATCCCCTTTGCAATTTTTACTTCACCTGCTGTTTCTTGGGATTTGCCTCCTACCTGTGTTCTTGGTAGCACTCTTCCCATGGCCCTCTCCCTGGCTTCTCTTTGTGACATCCTGTATGATATGTACAAAATTCATCTTGCATCCCCTCCTTTGTTTTTCACATGTCCCATTGCCCCACATGCTTGTATCAACTATGTTTTCCCCTTTAAATCCAATATGAAACTCTCCTTCGTGCCTTGTGACCTGCCTGTTTCTGCATTCAGACTCTTCTTGCCCTTTGGATCCCGGTGGTGAGATTCCCTGGGCTTCTAGTGTGCAGCTGCTTTCCTCAAGCCCTGAGGGTATCCATCGACTATCTCACCTAGCTCTTCCCTGTGACTTCTGCTCCTCCACCTGATCTCTGCCACTCTGCATTTTGCCTGCCAGATCGTTCTGCAGCTTTTCTCTGCTCCTCTCTCCCATCTGTGCTTTTCCCTTTGTTGCAAACGCGAGTACACTCATTGTGCGCTCTGCAGATGCCAGTCCCTGCTCAGTATGTTCTGTAGTCTTTGTCTATAGTTGCTTTGCCAGCTCAGCAGAATATATTCCATCCTTTTCGGGGACTTATGTCCTTAGACAAAATGAGGGAGGTGCAGAAGTTACATGACAGATCATTGTGTGGAACAGACACCGTGCATGTCTGCCTGCAGCCCAGACAACAATGGGAATGTAATTTTCTCTGTACAATGTCACAGTTTTGGTGCTGTACCCTGTTTGTGCTGGGTGTTTCTGTAGGTGTGTGCATGCGTTTAGGTGCTCCACATGCCTGTTTGTGTCCAGAGGGGATATTTTCCCTCTGTTACATTATTTTACTTTTGTGAGTCTAGAAAGTATGGTACTTTTCTACTGAGGCGTGTGTTGAGCTTGCAGGCGTGTGTCATCATACATGAGCACGTGGCTGAGATGTGTTTGGGCTTTCATGCGTGCCATCTATTTTTCTGCTCCTAGCATATGCAGAGTGAATGCACCTAGAAGCAATTATTTATGCATTTTGGCTTATTACCTTGCTAGTAATGTCACTGTGTTCTGTTGTGGGGCAGAGGGGACGGTGACTTTCATGTTTATGTTGAAGGCTGAACTAACTAACTCAGAGCCATTTTCTGAGCAAAAGCAAAACACAATAACTGGGTATTTTAAGAATTATATTTACTGAGCTAACCCCTAAGTGGTTCCAAACCTCTTCCAAACTGTTTGCTGAATAACAAAAGAGCAGAAGGATGTGTATTTGCATTAAATTTTCTTAGATTTACATAAATCCAGAAACGGAGAATATCTGTCCTTTCACTTACAGCAAAACTAGCAAAATCTCAATGTGCAGAGGGAATGTGTTTGAATGCATTTATGTATTTAACCCACACTATTCATCTTTCTGTACTGTGTCCATTAAAAATCTAGGCAGATAATCAGCTTTGTTCTTCTTTCATGATTCTGTACACTGAAGTTAAGAGGAAATACCCAAGAATTCAACCACTGGCCAACTTTGCATTGGGAAATGGCTTCCTGAGAGGCAGCACATTTAAATAAGCCCTGCAGGAGGGCTGGGAAGCAGGGTAGGTAACACAAGGAGAGGAAGCAAGAGGAGGAGAAGGGAGTGATGAGGGGTGACACAGCCTGTCAGAAGACAGAAAGAGGAGGGATGTTTTCAATTGTGATTTTTTGTGAGCCTCTCTTTGCTAGCATAGCACAGATGGAGGTCGTGGTTCTCACTCACAGTGTGACAGACGCACTCTTAACACGAGCAAAATATTCTGAAAGTAATCACTGCCACGCAACGCGAGCTGCAGCCACCACAAGCTGGCTGTAGCATCCCAAATATGAATTGTCACATTTGAGGATCAAATCAGAGCTGTCCTTCACTCAGGGTGCCCTTCATCTGAGGTCAGAGTTAGTTGTTGGGTGAGGATTACGTAAGAGGCACAGATGAAGGGAACCAATGAGGAAATGGCTGTGGGTAGCTCTGACTTCTGGTAACGAGGATTTCTTTGTCTTCCAGGCGTCCACAGGGGCCCTGGAACGTTCGGCCGCGTTAAGAAGCTGTTCCTGCCTTCCTGGCCCAAATGCTCGGTCCCTGGAAGCAGCAGGTAACAAGGCATGGTTTTTCACCGTCCCCTTTATTTACCTTCACCACGTGATGCTCAGTTTGCTTTCCGGACGCCGCCGCCGCGGCTGCCCCGGGCCGGCCGTGCCGTGAGGGCGGCGGGGATGCCGGGGGGGCCGCAGCCGCCGGCGGCAGCGACGAGCTGGAGCCCAGGGCAGCGGCGCCATTCATCCCTCTCCGTTCTGCCCTTCGCTCACCTCCTCCGGGCCGCCTGCCGAGCGCCTTCTCCCGCCCCTGCCCCCCACTCCCCGCCGCCCCAGCACAACCTGGGCAGCTCAAAAAAACAAACAAAAAAAAAGGAAAGGGAAGTGGAGAGACATAGTGGTTTTTATTCATGGTGGAAGGAGAAGCAGCCTGAATAGAGAGTGTGAGAGGAGCTAGATGGGAGCCTTGCTTTTCGTTCACAGCCCCATGTCGCTCGTTATTCTGCCCCAGCAAATGGCCATCCCCACGGAGCACATCGGGCATGATATGGTGAGTGCTGTGCAGAAACCTCTCCTACAAATACTGCAGCAACAGCTCCTGCATTCCTCAGAACTGTGGCCTTGTCCACATTCCAGAAAAAGGTTGCTGTTCCAATTCCTCCTTCCAGGGTTTCACACAGCGTTTGCCACCAACATGGCTCTCTGCAAGCAAGGCTCCCTCAAGGTTTGCTGAACTGCTAATAGCCCGGGAAGTGTAGCCTTTGGTAACATGTCCGTCAGGACATGTGTCCATCTGGTGCAAGGACTGCCTGCAAGACTGCAGAAGTACCCAGGGAGAGCCACAGCCTCAGCCCCCAGTCTCATAAACTCAGCCCTTGGGGTTGCATTTGCAGAGGAGCAGCATTAGGGACAGGAAAAGGATCTGCAAAGCAGTATTTGTTCCAGATTCCTTTCTGTTCCTTTCCCCTCTGTGTTTGAAGGCAATGCCTGACTTACTATTTGTAAAAAACTGAAAGAGCTCTACCATCTCTAGGACATTGCAGGAGTGGGAGGATCACTGGTATCGAGGGGAGAGCAATTTATTTTATCCCAGATCTGGGGAAAAGAAGAAAGAAAAAAACCCAAAAGAGATGTTTACGTTTCTGCCCTAGAAGCTCTTTACCTCCCTTTGCATCCTGACACTTGAGGTCAACTCCACACTCCAATCAAACACCAAGAGAGCCTCAGAGCAAAGGGAGAGCACACCAGACAGGAAAGGCTTTCCAGACTGGAGGTCTCTGAAGGATGATTCAGGTTTGCAGAAGCAGCATCAGAGAGGCTGAGGCAGCGCCAGCAGGGGCTTTGTGAACTTCAGCACACACAGATGAGCTCTGAGCTGGTGACAGAAGGCTGTTTCAGCAGCTCACTTATGAACAACCTCCCTCTGAGAGCTTTGGTCCCGCTTAGCCCATGCCCTGCCCGTAGGACCTGTGTCCACCTCCTGATCCTGCACCATTGTGCTGTCAACAGTTGCCCTATTGTGGATGTTTTGGTTTCAGCCTCTGCAGAATGCAATTATTGTGTACAGAAGGGACTTCTGAAGAGCCTTCTGCATGCACACAGGCACAGGCCTCCAGTGAGACATCTTCTTTCTCAATACCAAGCAGTTTTGAGACCTCCTGTAGCAAGAAGTATTGCCAAGTCTGCTATGCATTCCACACGTGAAGCCCACTACTGGGTCATTTTCCTCTGTCAGACTCTGAAATCCAAGGACATGGCTCCTGCCACAACTCAGGAGCTCGATTTCTCAACCACTTCTTGCAACCTGCTATTTCCAGTCCTCTGGCACGTGTCCAGTCTGGCTCCTGCACATGGTGGGCCAGATGCAACAGTCAAAAGCAGCACTGCTGAGGAAGCATGCCCTGGGCTGGAGCTGGGATGAGTCAGTGTGCTCTCTTCCCTGTAATCCAGCGGAGCTGGCGGTAGCTGAAGGCAACCAGCATTCCCCAGGGATGGTGACAGAGATGTCATCCCTCTGATTGTGGAGATTCCCCACCACCATTGTAGGTGCACACAAGTGCCTATGCTTCGCCTGCGATTCCCAGCAGCTGTCCAGGATCAGTGGTGACCCACAGCTGGCTCACAGAGTACCCTGTTTCTGCCAGCAGAGCACTGGTGTGCATTCACTGTCCATGTGCTCAGCACAGCCAAGCAGCTCCGTCAGTGTCTCCAACGTGCCCATGCCGTGCAGGAAGCCTGGGATGTGTGCTGCCCCTGCAGCGGCCAGGCATCGCTGTGGACTCTGGCTGGGAACCAACTGGCCATGAGCCACTGGGTTTACCACAGAACCACAGAATATTCTGAGTTGGAAGGGACCCATCAGATCATCGAGCCCAGCTCCTAGCCCTGCACAGGACCATCCCCAAGGGTCACACCATGTGCCTGAGAATGTTGTCCAAACACATCTTGAACTCTGTCAGGCTTGGTGAGGTGACTACTTCCCTGGGGAGCCTGTTCCAGTGCCCAGCCACCCCCTGGGTAAAAAACCTTTTGCTAATATCCAGCCTAGACCTCCCCTGACACAGCTTCAGGCCATTCCCACGGGTCCCACTCTCCCCAGGGAGAAGGGATCAGTGCCTGCCCCGGCGCTGCCCCTCGTGGGGAAGCTGTGCGGGGCGATGAGGTGTGCCGGTTTCCCGTGCTCTTACCGCATCCCGACCTCCCTGTCCCGGGCTGCCCGCCGGCGGTGCGGGCAGGGGGCGCCGCCCGCGGGGGCGCCAGGGGGCGCTGTGCGCGCGGCCCCGCCTCGCCCGCGCCCTCCCCCGGGGCGGGCGCGCATGCGCGGCGCGGGCGCGGGCGGGGCGGCGGCAGCGCGGGCCGGGGCGCAATGGGCGCGGAGGCGTGAGCGGCCGGGGGGCTCCGGCTGCGCCGAACCGGGACCGCCGCCACCGGCAGGCAGGGCAAGGCAGGGCAGGGCAGGGCAGGGGCGCGGCGGGCGGGCCGACCGGGGGCGGGGGGGAGCGCTGCCGTCACCTGCCCGGGATGGCGGCGGGGCGGGGGGGCCGGTTCCGCCGCTCCGCCCCTCCCCGCCCTCAGCCCCGGCTGCGCTCACCGCCCTCTCCGCTCCGCAGAGGCCGCCCCCGAGCGAGGGAAGCATGTTCCGGCTGATGAGGGATGGGGAGCCGGAGGACCCCATGTTTGCCATGTGAGTCGGGGTGGGCATCCTGCGGGGGGATCGGCGAAGGGAGGGAGGGAAGGAGGGAGGGCTGCGGCACGGATCGTCCCCGGGGAGGTGTGCGCTGCCCCCGCGTCCCACCGGGCGGGCAGAGGCCGGCCGGGCCCGGGGAGCGCCGCTGCAGCGCAGTTGCCTGTGGACAAACACAAACATCTTCCGGAGGGGCAGCGCGGAGAATAGCATGGATCGCGTTGGTCTCGTTCCTGCGATATTGGAGCGTGGTCTTGGAGAAAAGCGTAATAAAGTAGGCCAAAAGGCATCGCAGCTGTCTGAGAGGAAGGGAGGGCTGGAATAACTAATCTTTTTCTTTGCGCAAGGGTTTTTTTTTTTTCTTATGCAAAGTAGGGTTGCAGTTGAGATAGATAAAATCTGCTGCTCTGTCCAGTGTTTGTTGCTGTTATGCACAGGAAGTCATTAATGGAGCTGGAGAAGGCTGCTGAAGCAATTGTCAAGTTGTGAGGAACAAAGTAAAGAGAAGACAATGAGTAGTTTTGAAACACGCGTATTGAAATCTAACAAAGGTCCCAAGAACTCTTCCTGGGATTCCTTTCACTGAATGTTTTTGTTTCTGTCCTCAGTCCAGAAATTGGATGCTATTGATAAATTTTGGCAGTGACACTAAGTTGGCAGCCCTTGCCAAAGTGGATAAGGAATAGACTATAATACAGGAAGAATTTGATTATGTTAAACAAGATGCTACTAGAAATTGGGTGAAATTTAGGCATGTTGAAGAATAGTCCATTTTTTACTTATGAAATCCATAGTAAGCAAGGATTTTATCAGCTGTGAGCAAATTAGCAGGAGAGGAGACCTTGATGTCCCAGTTAGTCACAGAATGACAGCGTGTTCTCATTAACATGGCAGGTATGAGTCTAGCTTTTATTATGGGAAGCATTTCCAGTAGAGACAGAAAAGTATTGGTTTGTAGTAGGTGCTTCTGTGATCTCAGGAATAGTTTATGCTGTAGAGGTTATTAATTCTCAAGAGGGATAATTGCAGACCATAAGATGTGCAGGAAAAAAGCTATGGTATTTCCCAGGAGTTTCTTATTGTGGCCACTGTATTCTGTGACTGTTTATCCTTACCCTCCTTTTCCTCCTCTTGCTTTTCCAGGATGTGTGAATGCATGCAGCCCTCAAAGTGGAGGCTGCAAAAGAAGGGAAACCCAGTCAGGGATCCCAGTAATTTTTCCCTTTCTCTCTCAAATCTGGAAAAGCTGTATGTGGTCTCAACCCCTGGGGTGCAGAGGGGTGTCAGGCCATACAGTCCATTCTGGAGGTTCCAGTCTTGCATTTCACTGTTTGCATGCATGTATGTGGAGGGGTGAGAGGACAAGATGTAGGATCTCCTGATTCCTGGTGCCATTAAGTGTCGCCCTCTCTTTGCAGGAGGGTTTTCATGCACCTCCCTACAAAAGATGTTGAACTGTGAGGTTCTGGAGTGGCTTTGGCCATGCTTGGCTCCAAAGCAGTAGTGGGAGCAGGAACACCAACCTACTTCTGAGCAGACAGCAATTAGTGCCAAAGAGGGCTTCTGTGGTATAAAACCTTCTATCACAAGGAATGTGATGGGAACCAGAGGTCCCTTCCAGCCCCAAGGATCACCATAGTGAAGCCTAAAAGCAGGCTACCTGAAACAGAGGCCAAGACAAATTAGGAGTATAAAAAGTGGACAAATTTATTCAAGGCCTTCAAGGTACATTCAGGCAAGCAAAGTCCCCCTCAGGGATTACACCCAAAATGGCCGCTGGGTCATGAGCCCTTCACCTTTTATAAGTTCTGTCCTATTAGCATATTGGCCCCTAATTCTCCAGTCACACCCTTAGGCGATGATGTTAACCACCCCAGGCCCACTTCCCCCATCTCACAATTGTTTACATATTTTTGGCCCCTAGGGCAGCAAATGTCTCCTTGGATTTTCTATTCAGAGGGATTGTTTTGGCTAAAGGTGCTGGGAACAGAGGTTTTTAGCATTTTGTAAGAAGCACAGAGCTATACCAAGTTACAGATACACGGAGAGTAAAAACTAGAAATTATTAAGGCATCGGTAGGCAAAACTGACTTCTTGGGATTCTGAATTTTCAGCTTGGAAAGGAACATCGAGTTGTGTAGGAAAAGCTCAGAGTCAGGAGGAGTAAATTATATGGCGCTTTGTCCTCACCACTGTTCTCTCCACCTTTCCAAAAGGGATCCTTTTGCCATCCACCGGCAGCACATGAACAGAATGCTTTCTGGGAGTTTCGGGTTCGGGCCGCTCCTTGGCATCACGGATGGGACCACACCTGGGGCTCGCCAGGCTGGCCGCAGGATGCAGGTAACAGAGGGGCTGAGTACAGGCTAGAATTTCTCAAACTGCCCTGTTAGTTTCTGCCTCCCACTATTCCTGGGTTGGGCACCCCCCTCACCTTCACACAGATGGTGAGTGCAGAATTAATCTCTAAGGCAGTGGTGTTCTGGTCCTTCTCTTTACTCCACCACTGTTAATGTGTTGAATGCAACCGTGTTCTAGGTCAGACGAGAGGAAGGGAATAAATATGTATTGTTTTTCAAGGATGTGAATTCATACAACAGGGAGAAATTTAGGAGCATCCCTTGATGTCTGGTTTGTTAGGGGTGATATGGCTTGAACCCCCAGGAATCTGTGGGGTGCTTTCTTGGTCTCTTTGTAGAGCCCGAGTGTTCCCAGTTCTGTTTCTGAGAAGGATTAGTTTGTTCTGATGAGGATCTAGTGTTTGGCTGTTGCAAAGTCATTCTCTGTTCTGTTTTTCTGTTCTCCTGGCAGGCAGGAGCTGTTTCACCCTTTGGGATGCTCGGAATGGTAAGTTTTCTGTTTTTCTGGGTCAAATTAGAGGCTTTCCAAGTAGTGGCTCCATACTGAGATTCATCAGCACTGTGTGCAACCAGTGCTAAAATGTAGCCATCTGTGAGCATGACCAGCTATCTTACCAGGTAGGGAGGATGGGAATGTCTGAGGAGACCGGGATGCGCTTTAGATTTATAGTAAATGGAATAGGGAAGCGGGTATTGAACTGAAACTGGAAGCATCTGGTTTCTCTTGGACCTCTCATTGAGTTGCTTTATGACTTCAGGCCTTTACCTTGTTTCCCCTCTAATGTTTTAATCCTGTCCGTGAGCTGTTTTAGAAGAGAGAGTCTAACTCTGTTTATATGGGGAAGTTGTATTTGCACCTTGACCAGAGAAAAGCCATAAAGCTGTTATAGCACAATATTTCATGGGAATTGGGACAGTTAATATCTGGGAAGAGCAGGTAGTCCTTTAATAACCTGTCTGAAAAGACGCTGCAGATCTGGAGGTAATGGAGGAGCTGTGAGGATGTGAGGAAAGGACTTGGCCATCAGTAGGCAGAGGTGATTATTGCACCTCCTTTGCCAGTGGTGGCAGCTGGAGCAGCCAGCAGAATATTTGAGGTAAACAGGGCTGGAATGAGAATGGCTGTGTGTACGTGAGAACACCGCACTTGAGCGTGCTGATCTCCGTCTTCCACCAAAATAATACAGTGGAAATAGGTTATTCCAGATCCAGCAACTTTAGCTGTCTTGCTTTGCGGAATTGCATCAATGAAAGAGACTTCAGCGTCCCAGAATTTTTGTAGCTCAGAGGAGGACTAATAAAACTACAAACACATAGACTTCAAAGCATAATAACATTGTATGTGAGTACTGCTCTGCTGGAAACGAGAACAAGAGGCTACTCGAGGAAACAAAAAAAAAAAAAGAAATCAGCAAGTTTGAAATGACATGGTAATTTTGTTTACATATTGCACAATTAACCTGTGAGACCTGCTGGCCCAGGGTGTTTCTGCAGCCTTCAGGTTTACAGGATGGAAAAGGCAGGTGTTTGTAGGGGGAAATAAGCGAATTTGTTGATACGCTAGAGAGAAAACAATCAGTAGAAACTTTCTTAAGATCACTGTTCGTACATATTCTGAGATTTCTTCTTTTAACTTTGCTGAGTCCCCAGGCTCACAAACCCCAGTGCATCAACAGTTGGATCCAAACTAAAAGAGCAACCTTTGCCAGAACATTGGGCAATGCAACTTGAGAGAATGGAGAGAATAGCAACACCAAATTCTGGGGATTTTTCCCTGCACTACTCAAAGAATGGGAAAAAGTCAAGGTTCTTATTCTTAGGCAGCAGGGTTTTTTTGCAGATAGTTTGTTGTTCTTTCCTCATGTCTCTTCCCAGACTGACTACTCTTGTGTTCTGTTTTCCTTTTTATCAGGCAGGTGGCTTTATAGATATGTTTGGGATGATGAACGACATGATCGGAAACATGGTAAGAGCCCTCCGTGAACCGTTCTGTATTGAGGGGAGTGCTGAGGGTGCTCCTGCCACCCCTCTCATGTCTTCCCATCTTACTGTGCTGCTTGGGATGAGCCACACCTGCCAAGGTGGCTGAGGCTGTAAGCTTTGCTTCATCACTGGGAGTCAGTGACAGAGCTTGTTCCTGAGTGCAGGGAGAGAAGAGGGGTGAGGAAGGAAGTGTGGGGGTGGACTTGTTTAGCAAGAAATAAGTATTAATTTAACAGAAAAATGTATTCTCCAGAAAAATGGACCCATGGGGATTATATCCTTCTACTGTAATTTCTTCCTACTTCGTTGTATAGAGAGAATTAAATGTCATCTCTTCTTCCCTCCCATCCCTTCTTTCCTCCATTCCCCGTTCCTTCTTGCAGGAGCATATGACAAGTGGTGCTAACTGCCAGACATTTACCTCCTCAACCGTCATCTCCTATTCCAACCTGGGTGATGGGCCCAAAGTCTATCAGGAGACCTCAGAGATGCGTTCAGCACCTGGTGGGGTAAGGAGGAGGCTGCTGGCTTTGCTGTGAGAGGGTAGGCTTCGTTTGGTGGCTCTGTGGGTGGCCACCCACAGCACTTTGGCTTTGCAGTCAGCTGCAGTTTGAGGAGCGCATTGTGTTCTTGTGACTCACTGAACCATGCCAAGGGCCCCTGGAAGGAAATGGGAAGTGCTGGCAGTGGGGAATCCATTCTTCCCTCTTTGTAATGTTGCATCTGATGTCCTGGGAATGGTGGCAGTGCAAGGTGGCTGAAATACTGCAGGCAGGAATCAGGATGCCTTAGGGGGCTGGGAAAAGGAATGAAAATGTTGATTCCACGTGGGAATCTGCCCCCAGATCCGTGAGACAAGACGAACCGTAAGGGACTCAGACAGCGGCTTGGAACAGATGTCGATTGGACACCACATCAGGGAGAGAGCCCACATCATGCAGCGGTCCCGGAACCATCGCACGGGTGACCAGGAGGAGAGGCAGGACTACATCAACATGGATGAAAGTGGGTAGTGCCCATGTCCTCTTCCCAGCAAAGATAGGTGCCGCTTCCCCACCTCCTCGTCCCCACCTGAGCTCGTTCTGTCCCTTGGCAGGTGATGCAGCCGCGTTTGATGACGAGTGGCGGCGAGAGACGTCCCGTTTCCGGCCGCAGCGGGGCCTGGATTACCGGCGTCACGAAGGCGGCGGTGGCCGCCGGGCTGAAGGGACTCGTCTTGCGATCCAGGGCCCTGAGGATTCTCCCTCCAGACAGTCCCGCCGGTACGACTGGTGAACTCGGAGCAGACCTTGTGGGGGGTGCAGCGTGGCCACCCCCAAATCTACCTACATGCTCTTGTAAGTCTTAACAAGTTTCTTTCTTGTCTTCCACTGCGTGGTTCCCTCTTAGCCATAGGGTTTTTTTGTTTCCTTTGCACTGATTTTACATTATTTTGAAGTTTTGGTTGCAAATGGGTTTTCCTGCTTTGAGAGAGCAGGGGGAGGTGTGAATTTTGAGAAGATGCTGTGCTGAACGGGAAGATGGAAGCTGTTCAAGTTAGCTTTGTCATGAACAAAAGACGTGTGGTGTCAGTCTTAAATGATGGCTGAAATAGTATGACATGATATAGGATTGCAATCTGTGGAGTGTTTATATTGTTATTGTATAGAACTTACAGACCATTTGCTGTCCATCCAGTTTGAAATATAAGTAAGTGCTGGTGTCTGCTCTCCTGTGCTTTGAATAGGGCTCACTAGGATGTGATCTAGTGCATGAAAAGGGACATTTTCCCCTTTTCTTGATGTGTAGACATCAGGTTTAAACATGTCTTTATCTGTCTTCTGTCCTGCTTCTTAGGCACCACTTACTCTTTTTATGTCTTCTGTTTCCTTTCCTCACAGGTACAGACAGTGAAACTCTGAAGCCCCTTCAAAGCACCACTTGGACCCTCAAATTTAGTATTAACCTCCCTCCCACTTAAGAATTGAAACAAAGCAACTAATCTTCTGCATTGCTCTTTTTCACCCCATTCGGGTGCTGCAGTGGGGCATGGGGAATCTCACTGATGTGCAAGGAACACATTAATTGCCCATTCCCTTTCTGCTGTCCCTTGGCTCTGTTCTTTCTGCCAGTAGTGGTGGGCATGAGGAGCTGCCACTTTGCCTCTTCCATCCTTTCCACTCTTTCTGTGCCGGGTTGGGCTGGTTCTGAAGTTTGTGTTTAGTCCCCTGTGAAAGGAATATGAGGGAATTCTGCTAGAACACCCTGTCAGTCCCCTCACTGGGACAGAGGCTTCGATTCCCCTGCTGCTCCTTGGTGCATCTGTGGAGAAGCAGAAGGATGTGTGCATTGGAGAAGGGAGGAGCAGAGCAAAAGCTGGATCAGCCTGTGGGCCCCCCGACCCCTCTTCAATCAGCTCCCCCACTTTTTTAATTTGTGAAACTTGTAACTAGATGTTTACTGAATAAAGAAACAAACTGTAAAGAATTGTTGGATCAGTCTTTACTGTCAGCTGACCTAATTGTGCTTGCTGTGGCATTAAGTAACCTCTTTCACATCCTTGGGAAATTGCTGAGGAGAAACTTGTTGTTAAATTCTAAGGCTTTGTTTTCTTATAGAAAATAGCCTAATAGCCTTCCCATGTAGTCACAGAGTGAGATGATGCTCAAAATGGAAATTGTGAAAGAAGACCCAAGAACCCACCATTTTCAAAAAATGCCCTCTAATTGCTGTAGTTTTGCTGTGCACTCAAGGGAAAATGGTTGGTCTTTCTTGCTGCCTGGTCATCTGTGCAGCCCTGAATTGGGCCTCTAGGGTTCCTGCACAGACAGGGAATACTTCCATTATTTTCTTATTATATCACTGCAACCAAGGCTGACGTTATGAATGACCTTTTCTTAACTTCAGTATTAGGTGAAACTTGAGAGGCATTAGGAATACAGGACCAGGGGAGATCTCCTGGGTCCTTGGCCAGTTTCCTGCTCAGGCACACACCCTTACACAAATGTTTTCATCAGTTTATTTGGAACAGAAGGCAGGAAATGGATGCATGACTTATACTTGACAGCGTTGTGCTGGGATCTTGCTGTGTATCCCTTTGTTGTACATGTGGGCACTAACAGTGAGACACACCTTGCTGGGGACTGACTGTCTTGCCCTGAAAAAAGGATGCAGCATCCACCCTCTGAAAGCTCAGGGCACAATTTGCACGTATTCCACTCCTCAAGGAAGCGCAGAACAGAGCTTTGGCTCATGGCAAGCTCTGTCCCCTCTTCCCTGTGCTGTTTGGTCCCGTGGCAAAACCCAGTACGAGTCATAGGATAGTTTGGTTTGGAAGGGACTTCAAAGACAGCAGCCAGCTGTCCTTGGCAGTTGAGTGACTTTCTGGTGGTGTCATAGTCAAGGCAGGTCCTGAAGAGAGCAAGGCTGAAGGAGGAGCTGCATAGAAAAAAGCAGGGCTTGGGGAGAGTTTTCGTGGAAGTCATCTTGGGGTTGCCAGCAAAAGCAGGGACTGCAGCAACAGCAGCCCTCATCTCTGGCAGTCTTGAGCCAGTGTAAGATGTGGCACCTGGTGTTTTGATCCAGCGAAGAACCAGCTGAGCTCAGAAAGTTGCTCACAGCATGGAGATGGTGGCAGACACCAGCTGCTAGGTCCTGGCTGGGTTTTGAGGCAATGCCTGAGATGCAGGACTGGAAGGTGGCCATGGTGGTGGTGGAGATTAACACTGACCTTTGATCATGAGGATCCATTCCTCTTTGGGCATGGATTTCCTAATCTTGATCTAATCCCAAATCCTTTTATCTGGATTCAGCCTCTGCTCCCTGTTGGGTGCTGTCCTGCTTACAGATTTAGGACCTTTGCGTGCTCTTCCACTCTGCAGTGGGAGGGTGACTTACCTGGCTGCCTGAGCCTTGCCAAGTGCTCTACAGTCATTCCCAAAGGCTTTGCCTTCTCCAGGTGCAGCAGGGCACTGGGGGTCTAGGAATATGGAAAAGAAGTTCACTGAGAACTGAGGGGAACTTTGTGTTAAGACAGGAACCCAGGAAAGAGTCTTAGAGATCCCAAACCAGAAAGCAGGAGAAGTATATTGAGATGGTGAGCCCTTTGCATGCCCCAAGGCTGACATGGTACATGAACTTCTGACTTCAGAGAGCAGGAGGGTTTTTCCAAAGCAGGGAACCTCCCTTGATTCCTCCAGTCCTGGGAGGCCCTTCTTCACCTGCTACTCAGGCCGTACTGTAGAAGTGAACTCGGCTGCCCCAGGCTGGCACTGATCCAGGCAGGATGGTGCCTTTGGATCAGCTGTTGGAGAGGAGAGGAGAGGAGAGGAGAGGGAGAGGAGAGGAGAGGAGAGGAGAGGAGAGGAGAGGAGAGGAGAGGAGAGGAGAGGAGAGGAGAGGAGAGGAGAGGAGAGGAGAGGAGAGGAGAGGAGAGGAGAGGAGAGGAGAGGAGAGGAGAGTGTGAAGGTGAGGAGAGGAGAGTGTGAAGGTGAGAAGAAAGAGGGGCAGATTTGTACTCCAATGGGAATAATATGCACTGGCACAGGTGCTTTTTTCTGAGTGGCTGCGAGTGGTGTTTGGAGCTCTCCCTTTCACTGATATAGCCTGGTTTGGTGAAAATTCGCTTGCTGATTACTGATGTAGGGTATTAATGCAATGGAAACATGCAGAGAATTGCACAACCAAGGATTTGCTCCTCTGTCCTCAGACAAGCAGTGAGGAGCTCCAAGGTGTTGTAAGCGGCTGCCTGAGTCTGGGTGTGCAGCTCTAATTGAGCTTCCTGAACACAAGAGCTACCCGTGCAACCTGTGAGCCCTCCTGTTCCACCACCCCAACATGGGCCTTTGGACCACACCTAGGCTGGGTTAATTTTTTTCCATTAGTTACAGTTTCAAGTGAAATGGTTTCTCCTTGAAAGCAGTCCACCTCCTGTATCAGGGCACAGGGAAGGCTGGCATGAGACTCTTCCATTTCTGAAATGTCTGCGACAGCTGTGCCAGCAAGATGGAGAAAGAGCAGGCTGGATGTTCCCAACATGAAAATCAAACAGTATTTATTTCAAATGGGCAGGGTGTGGTTCCAAGTCATCCCTATCCATCCAAGGGAGACAAAATCCCATCTTGCTCCTTCTTCCACAGCTGTCACCTTCAAATTGGACTAATTGAAGCACCAAATCAGTGCAGTTCAGTGGTACTACTGAATCCTCCTGAGGAGCAAGTGGGACACCTGAAGTGGGACAGAGGGGCCTGATATGCATTAAAGAGACACTGGGAAGAGGAGGTGGGTAGAATGAGGTGGAGAGAGGCTAGAAACACCGGTAGGAAGATGGACAGGATAACTTCGGATGAGAATGCACCAGCTACACACAAATAAACCAGAAACTTAGGTGGTTTTGTTTGTTGTGTATTCAGTTTTTCATGATTGAAAATTTATCGTGACAATAAAACCCATTAGAGCTAGTGGGAACTTTGTCCTTGAATGTTTTTGTGGGCAGCCCTGAAGGTCTGTGCGTCTTTAACTGTACTTTTTGAAGGGGGAATTGTAGAATTCTGGGGAAAAAGAAGTCTGGGAAAGTTAACCTGGTGCCCAGACTCGTAAATAAAAAATTAGATTATATCCACACCTGTAAACCAGGTAAACTGACATTAAATCAAGATAAGAGATGCAAAATGCATTAAATTTAAAAATAAAAATGTGAGTCTCAGCATTTATAATATGTGATCTCACTTCTCAAAATTGTTCATGTCCAACAACTGTGATAATTTCTGATTAAATTATGGGTTGGGTTAACAAAGGCACTGCAGCGCAGAGGTTACACCAGCACGAGGCATCTTATCTGGCCACACAAGACTATGATGTAAAATAAGTTAGTAATTATTAAAACAACAAAAGGGCCAATATTATAAATTTTAGTTCACTGATAGATTTCAAGTAATGAGGGGGAAAAGAGACTGTAGAATATTAAATTATTTCCAGTAGGATGTTGTTCTGAAACTAATGCTCATTAGTAACTTGATTAATGATCTGAAAGAAGGTATTAAACCAGTGCTGATGAAGCTTTCAGAGGACCCAAAGAACAATGAAAGTAATAAATGTTGGAAAAGATGAGATGTACTGAACAGTCAGTAACTATTGGTGTGGTGTTTATTTATAAACAGTAGGTATTTTTGGCTGCAATGAATGCAGAAAAGACATTCACTCAGGGACATAAACACAGTCTATGCTCTTTCAAGATGGAGGACTCCAAAAGGAATTGGGATTGGAAGACAACCAAGGAAATGAATGGTACTTGCGTAATTCTTCATCTGTGCAGATGGGGTGCACTGGGGTGCACTGGCCTGTGTTCACCAAGAACAGAGGTAAAATTTCTGCCCTATGAAGAACCACAGAATGGTTTGGGCTGGAAGAGACCTTAAAGATCATCCAGTTCCAATCCCACTGCCATGGGCAGGGACACCTTCCACTAGACCAGGTTGCTCAGAGCTCCATCCAACCTGGCCTTGAACGCTGCCAGGAATGGGGCATCCACAGCTTCTCTGGGCATCCTGTGCTAATGCCTCATCACACTCACTGTAAAGAATTTCATCCTGATATCTAGCATAAACCTGTTCTCTTGCAGTTTGAAGCCATTCCCCTTCTCCTGTCACTACCTGCTCTTATAGTCTTTCTCCATCTTTCTTGTAGGCTCCCTTCACGTGCTGGAAAGCTGCAATTAGGTGACCCCAAAGCCTTCTCTTTCTCCAGGCTGAACAATCCAAATTCTCTTTAATTATCTCAGCCTTTCCTTGTAGGTGAGGTGGTCCATGCCTCTGGTACATCACAGTAGTGAAGCGGTTGTGCGAAATCTGGGTGTCAGACACTAAAAAGGACACCAAAGAAGACTTGAGAAGAGGGAACCAAGGATGACTTGAAGCCTGGAAACACTGGCTAGCACTACCGGATAACATAAACTCAAGAGTCCTGTGTCTGAGCTCACTCCACTGGAGCACTGGAGCATTACCTAAACGGCAATGAGACTTCTGACAGTAGAGGGCTCTTCAGCCCAGCAGAAAACCTGCAGCGACCTCACGATGGAACTGGGAATGAATGCAGACCTTGCGTGAGAGCAGTAGAGCGCACTCCGTTTCCCAGCTCTCCCTACTCCAAACCCCGTGGGGTGTCTCAAAGAGAACTGGGGGAGTGGGCACAGGTACAGGGCCAGGGAGTTCTTGGCCACTCGAGAAGGCAAGTGATGTGATTATACCAATCCCTTTGGGCTTCACAAGCCTCTAAGTAGGAGAGAGAAACAGACTGGCACAGGGCTAGACTGAAGGGAAAGGTGGGAAGGGGAAGAAGAGACTTTGTGACTTGACAAGAGCTTCAAAGCAGGTGGGACCACAAAGAGCTGCAGGACACAGAGCTCTCTGTGGGTGCAATGGTTTGTTCAGGAAACAAACATGCACTTTCATGGGGCCGGACTGTAAAATCCTACAGGCACAGGCTCCATGCTGGAGAACAAAAGGATTTAAAATAGACCTCAATACAGTGTATAAGTCAAAGTTGACTTGTTTGATTTGCAGTATTTTTTTACTTTTCAAAACACTCTAAAAAATGGACTTGATTTTGTTTTTCAGCCCTGTCTTAAATGTAACTGGGGTTTTTTTCCTCCTGGGAATTTTCCTTTTTAAAGACAACACTTCAAAAACTGTTCCCATGGGGAAACTTCAGTTATTATTACTTCCACTATCTCCTCACATCTGGCTGGCTTTTTAAATCCTGAGGGCACTTAATACAAACTTAGTGTGCAGGAAAAAGGTAATAAAAGGAAGGGGAATAGAACAGACACTACCTATCTCCAGCTGCTGGTGATGTCATGTCCAGAGGTAAGCTGGAGTATTAGATATTAGCCTCACAATATCCATCCCTTACTAACAAGAGAAAAGGAGAACAAAGATTACAAAAGAATAAATGCATGAGTAAATAAATGAAACCCAGACACACTGCCAAACTGGATCAGGGTTATCACACAGGAGGATGTAGGTGGCCTTGAAGGTGTCATTAACAGCGAAAGGGCTAAAGTTGGTAGCATAAAGTGAGAGGGAAAAGGAGCATAGGACCTAAAATCAAGTCTTTAGCTATAAACTGGACCTTCTTTGATTATAACCATCAGAAAAGAAGAAATGCTCTGGGATCACCAGAGGAATAGACACGCAATCCAGGAGGCATTTCTGGTAGCTATAGGTGTGTGTTACTGTGCCTGTGCAAGATGCTGATCAGACTTCACCTGTGGAAGAGAACTGTTCTCATTTCTAGCCAAGAAAGCTTAATTTGAAGTGCAGGTAAGAGCACTTTTGCACTCTATTTGAAGAGCAAGTAAGAGAGTATGGAGAGCTCATGGTGCACAAGGGGGCTGATTTGGTTAGTTAAGCAAAGTGAAGTCTGTACTCCAGGGAAATAAACACCAGGGAGGAAGTACAGCTTCAGCTAGAACCGCACTGGCACAGGCACAAGAGAATATAAACTAGCTGTGAATTCATTTAAGCTGGAAATTAAAAAACTTTAACCATGACAGCAGTGGGGTTTTGGGGCAGCCTGCCAAGGGGGCAATAAAATTAACCAGTTTGGGGTTGGCACTTGAGAAGCTTTCACAAGAGATTATGAGACCATAGTGCAAAGAGATCACACTCGGTCACCACGAGCCTTCTTGCTTCTGCTCCCACCAGAGAGATCATCCATCTTCACACATCCTGGAACTAGTGCTAAATGCTTCAGAGGCAGATGCAGGCAGAACCTCCCCAGAAATATTTTCTCTTGATCTGAAGTGGCTGGGTGTTTACTTGTGCTCGGAGCAGGAAGGTGCAGGGTTGCTTTTAACACATGCACAAGTGCTACAGGAATTCTGAGCATTCCTGTTACTGTATAAGGGTCACGGCTCTTGAATCTAGCTGACATTTTGCTGCCTATTGAATTCATCACAACAGGAATATAATTGCACACTGCACAAAGAATTTTTGCAAATGAACTCTTTTCCTTGGCAGTGACAGAGCCTGCCACCAGCAGAGGAGGCAGACAAAAGTCCACCCTAGTTCCACACTGAACCAAGAGGGATGCTCCTGGAAAACTGCAGAAGATGGGGAAAAAATGCCCAAAAGATGGGGTGCCTGTGGAACCAATAGAGAAAACAGGTGTTTTTTATAGGAGTATTTCAGCTAAGCAGTGACTAGTACTAGGAAAAGGGATGAGGAAAGAAGAGCCCTGCAGGTGGGAACACAGACAGACTCCCATGGAGAGGATGGCAAAAAGGGAAAGGGGTCACAGAAGGAAAAGGAGCAGCTATTCCAGAGCATAAAAAGGAAACAAGAAGGATGTCAGAGATCTGAGAGATGCATTTGCAGCAGCTGACATGAACTGTGAGATTATTCCGACTTCTCTACCTTGCTCTGCCTCAGAATCTTGCAGAGGCAGGGCTGCATCCCAGGAAGGATGGTCCAGCCATGGCAAGCAGCAGGCACAGCCCACAGGGGCTGCTGCAGCCAGGGGGTCTTTGTGCAAAGGTACAGGCCCCAGGCAGCAGAGTGGGGGACACATCCATCTGTGCCAGCTCTCCCAACAAACCTGACTGCAGGCACCCAGCTGGCACAAAGGGCCTTCAGAGGAGCAGTGAGTCCCTGCCCTGCTGGAGCAGAGGCCAGGTGTCCCTGCATGGAGCTCTGGGGACCACACAGCTGCATGCTCATCCTGCAGACCGGCAGATGCAATCTGGCTGGCATCACCATGGCCTCTGCAGCGTTCCTCTGCAGCACCACTCCTCAGCTGGCACCAGGAGCTCACAGGAGGATGGAGGTGGTGGGTGCTGGGCAGGGGCAGGTCTGCCATCCTCCCTGGCCACCAGACAAGCCTGGGGAAACCTTCTGTGGAGAGATGTGCCCCTCAGCAAGTGTCCCTGGCACAAAGGAGACTTGGTAATGTGTAACAGCACTTGGATACACACCAGCCCATCCATTCATCAGGAAACAAACCAAGAAATTGTGCCCCAGAAATGCAGTAAGAATAATTACCATCATTAACCCCAATTCCTAATAAGAATCCATGGTTACATCTCGGCACAGGGCAGCTGGAGGTGGCTGGTAAAAGTCAGAAATCAGTGATAGAGCCATTCAGGTCCTGTCCTACCTCCTCCCTTTTCTGAACCCACATGTGAAAGCCCCATGTAGATACCCAAAAAGGGGGTTGCAATGAATCACTGCACAAGAGCTGTTAGACTTTCTGTGCTGGGGATGGCAGATCTCCTGCTCCCCATGCTTGGATGGAGATTTCTGTGTACCCTCTATTCCACAGTCCCCTAAACCTGATTCCTTTGCAGGGCTTGATGTGTCCAGGTATTTCTGTTCTGCTCTACTCAAGGTCTGTCTTCTCAGTCTTTTCTTTGGAAAAAAATGGGTTAAAACATGAAGACATTTAAAAATGAAAACTTATAATAATGCTCAGTACTTGCCTCACTCTCGCCATCTTCAAAGTGATTTATAAATGTTAACTAATTACTTAATCTTCACATCTTCTCAGACTGAAATTCAGAGTCACGGCTGAAGTGAGCAGAAAAATAAAAAGCATGGTTTTCAGGTGAAGGGCAAAGGCAAACCTATGCTCCTGCCCTCTGTTTGCCATCCAGCAAGGCAATTTGCAGCAATGCTTTCATTCTGCACTGCAACCCTCTCATTTATTTTTCAGTCCTACCAAAGGTCTGAAGTAATTTTATGTGCTACCTCCAGCTTTCCTTTTCTTAATGGAGGTCTTAAAAGGTGCTCCCTTTGAAAAGTAAACAAAATGGAAGACTTTCAGAGCTCTGTTTAATCCCAAACTCTCCTAAAATCCGTAACATCACCAGGCAAATGGGAAGGGGGAGCAAGGCCTATCTATGGCAAATGCTGGTACCACAGGGATTATCTGACCGTGGGAGATGGGGGTGAGCGGGATGCCACGGAACAAAGTTACGGCAGAAGGTCACAGCCAGACCTGTGCCAACTGTGACTAAGCAGTGAGGATCTGAGTCTGGGGCCTCAGCACAGCCTGGGGCTGGAGTGGTGAGCCCTCCCTGACCCGCACTGGTCCGCACTCTGGCTGCTGTCACCTGTGTGGGGGTTTTGTGCTCCCAAGGCCAATGGCAGTGCATGGCACAGAGCCCAGGCTCTGCTCTGCCCAGTCTTTTCTGCACAAGGCGTCACACGAGCGGTATCACACGCAATTGGCCTGGAACTCTCAGTGCTGGCTTCCAACTCCACTCCTGGGATCTGCAGCCTGGATTTAAACTGTGGATTCAGGGCATTTAAACAGACCCTTTGTGTCTAATAGCCACGGTTTGGTTAAAGATAGCAAAGCCCAACAGACCAGAGAGGAGCTGAGACACTCGGGGCAAAGAGCTGTTACGCTGCTCTTCAGAAGCAGCAGCAGGCTCTTGTGGGACACAAATATCCTCCTCCATTATTGGTAACCTCAGCTCTCCCTGGAGGTGACATTGCTCCAGCCCAGCTCCCGCTGGACCTCAGCCAGTGGCTGTTAGGACACGTGCTCTGACCGGCTGCTCAGCTCCATTCCAAGCCCCTTCTCCTCACTCCTTCTCATCACACCCCAATGGCTTTGCAAGCAGCAAATCTTTCAAAGGGTGTGAGGTGCCAGACATCTGGCAGGTGCTTGACAGGTATCACCTCCCCTGTTGGCACCTCGGTCCCAGACTAGCCCTTCCCAGGGAGCAGAAGATCTGATACACATGGATGTTACTGCTTCCTGCAGACAATCACAAACGCAGCGAGAGCAGTGCGTCTCCTCACTGACAGAGACAGATGAAGGTGATGTGACGCAAAGGGAGGAAGGCTCAAGGTGATTTAAACAAAAGTTGTGATTTAAACACAACCCCTCCCTCCAACTTACGGAAAACAGGATTCGTCAGGTAGGCTCCCTATGGCTGCAAATTCATCAGGTCTTTTAGGTGGGTTGACCCAATTCTGGCCCAGCTACCCCCTCACATGCTCCTGGAACCAGATTTGTGTCTTCCATCTGGACAACTTCATACCAAAACTCTCTTACTTGGCACTTACTTCTGTGCCAGGCAACTACAGCGAAGGAGCTCAATGCCTCATGCCACAGAAGCGGGGAAAGCTGTGGGGCTGCCTGAGCTCTTGGGAGACCTCAGCCAGTGAGAGTCAGCCCAGGAGATCTGGCATATCCCTGTCCTCAGCAGAGCCAGCTGGTATGCCCAGCCCTGTGACCACACACAGAGGGACAAAGCTGCTTGGAAGTTTTCGGAGTTCATGGGTCCGGGTGACAGGGCTTTCCCACTGACAGTGCTGCATTACAGCAGTCTGGAATTAGCAAAGCAGCAATATTGCAGAAACCTGCATTTTGTGGAGTTTGAGAACTGAGGTGTCACCACCAAAACACGCAGTCTCACTCCCCTCCCCACCCCCTCAACAAGACTTGCTCACCCCTACACTGCCTCGCCTCCAGCTCTCACCTGTCTGCACAGGGAGCTGATCCAGGAGAAAACTCACCCCAGCCAGTGAACCAAACAAGTCCCCACAGAGAAAAAGCTCACAGTTTCCTTCATTGGATTATTTTTTCCGTGGTTTGCTCACACACAGAAACACAGGTTCAGGGAATCAAATTTTAGTCTTGGCACAAGGCACAGAACGTGGGAGTCACGGTGTCAATTTACATTTACATCAGCTACACGTCGTGGAGAGGCAGTGTGACACTGACACCCGTCTGACTCGGCTCCAAGCCAGCCTCGAGGAGGCATCCTTTGAAGAATCTGAGTTAGTTCTTTTCCTGGGCATCTCACAGGAGTCATCTTCACTGATGTGTTTTTTTTTTTTCAACCAGACACCACCACCACCCAAGAACAGCTTGTGCAACATCTATGCTGTGAGAACTCACACATGTGGGCATTGACTCTGTTACCTTCATCTGTCAGGCAAGTCACCATATCATTTTCCATCCTGTCCAGGATCACAGGACATACAGCATTGACACAAATATGGGCTTTTTTCTCAGTCTCTGCACCTTCCTCTGAGACTACCTGAAAATCACCTTTTGAAGGGTCCAGAGGCAAATCAACCACACAAGACACTCTTAAATAAGATTTATGATTAATTCCTGCTTTATGGACTCTCATCCCAACACATACTGTGGGATCTTTGAAAAAGGACCTCAGTATTTTGAGGATATTCCACCCCAAAATGGGACAGAGGCTCTTAATATCACAGCTTATTTTGCAGCCTCCAGAATCAGCGTACAAGGCAAAGAGACGCCACCCACAGGAGCACAAGTTTGTATAGATATGTCCATAGATCTATATTTTTATTGTTTTATATATATTTATAATATATTTATATATTTTTTAAAAGAATCCCTTCAAAAACTACCCTCCCACCTAGCAAAACAGATTAAACAATCAAAGATGGTGTCCTGGAGCAAAGTATCCCAGGGGTCTCATAGAGCCAAAACGACTGCTGAGCACCAGCACCCTCTTTCCAAGCTTCTGTGATGCCCTGGGGGTGCCAAGGTGACTGTCGCACCTTTATGGCTCCTAAAATTGACCTGTCAAGAGACAGGGAGAGAGAAAGAGAGAAACACGTGGCCGTGGCGACGGGAGCTTGAGTGGTTGGGGAAACAGCAATGCGTACAACCTGAAGCTCAGAGTGTGAAATGCTGTGATGAAAAGGAGGGAGACACTGCCTGGAACATTGATAAAGAAGATAGGAAAGAGAACAAACATGCAGGAGAGTTAGTTGGTAAGATGGAGAAGAGCTCAGAAGCATCATACTTGGGACCCCTGCTACCCCTCCATCCCCCAAATCTCTTCCTCTCACCCTCCCAGCTGTGAAGGGAGATCCAACTAGTTTGATTTAGACCAGATCTTCGCGCTGCCCCGGAGCCTGTGGGCATAGGGGGAAGAAAAAAAAAAAAAAATCAGAGTGGACACTCAGGCTCATACCTCACTTCCTTTCTAAATGCACACATAGAAGCGCACTGATGTTCACACACACACACACACACACACACACGCTCTGTCTGCCCGCACTGCTCACCCTTTGGCTTTGGAGGTTTTCTTGCTCGCCTGGCGCTGGTTGGTGCCAGGGGCTGGTTCCCTGAGCTCCGTGAGGTGCTGCTCTGGGTCTTGGGATGTGGCTGCTGCAGCGGCTGCTGTTGTCACTTTAATGGTCTTCTTCAGGTTTGCCACCTGCAATAGCAGCAAAGCAAGACCTAAGGGATTTACCAAGGTCTTTAGTTTGTTTCGAATATGGGTTTTTTTCAGTTTCACTTTGTTTTTTTTAAAAATTTGTTTCTAAAGGAAGCCCTGGAGCTAAGAGCTGCAAGCTCACATCACGCAAAAGAGCCAACATCTGTCCAGGCCCCTGCACTACAGAGGATTTTTAAGCTGATTTAGGACTCTTCTTCAGGCACAAGTCCCTGGGGGGTCTGGCCTAGGGAAAAGGCAATGCCTCACTTTAGCAAAGACTGTAACAACCATAGGGTACTCATTCTAGCTGTTTTAAGGTGGGGGGCACTGGCTGTTCCCTGCTGCACCCACTCACCTCGCTCTCTATCTGCTGCTTCAGGGCCAGCTGTTGCTCTTTGTGCTGGTTGGCCCGGCTGACCTGCTCTTCAATGCCCGACAGCACAACCTCGCAGCCCTGGCACCTGGAGGGGAGACCCAGAACTGAACAGGCCAGGGAATTGGCACGGCATAGAGAGAAACATGAAAGACAGCAGATTTCAACTCCAGAGGCCAAAAACACGTCACAGGAGGTGACAGCTATGTCAGGCAGGGAATATACAGGGGCAGGAATCCAATGTAATAACACAGGGAATTAAGTTATTAACTAGGAGGGGGACAGGTAACAAAACAATGTTGGGTTAGGAACTACAGATAAACACTCAGGAAGCCTCCTGCCAGCAGCCAGTGCTGTGCAAAGGCTGCTGTGGCCCCATCACCCCTCCAGCCATAAACAGGGGAACTTGGAAAATTATTTTTGGAAAATGACTTTCTGTTGGAGTATGGGAAAGGGGATCAAGTGGGTCACCTCCCAACATCACCCACCCTTAGTGACACACAGAGGATCCAGGGGAGCCACAAGCCACTCCTGAAACCTCTTTTGGGTGTTAGTACTGGGGGCTTCCTCCTCACCACTCCTGCAATGTGCGGGTGATGGTGCTAAGCTCCTCCCTCCGGATGTCCCTCCCAATGCTGTAATCCACCTCCAGGCGCTGGTTCCGTTGATCCAAGCTCCCTCGCAGCACATCTGCATACACAGCCTCAATCACCAGGTCCTCCAGCTGCCGGACATTCTTCAGCTGTAACTGCTCCAGCAGCACTGAGTAGGGGATGCACTGTGGAAACATGATGGTAACTAGCACAAGGTAATTCCAGTGGGAGGAGAACTCAGGGAAAAACAGGGCCACTACCTTGATCTTGGCAGCCAGAGTGACGACTGACAGGTGCCTCAGTTTGTTCTTCTGGGCCTCTGTCAAGGGAGGGAGGTTTGCTGCTTCAGCTGTTGTCAGGGGAAAGAACAGGGTATTAGAATTTATGCCTCATTTCCCAGTTCCGCACAGAAGCATCTGCACCACACCCGTCTCTCAAAGTGTCTGCACACCAATCCCCCAAGTGATGCTTCGTCTTGCCAAGCCATCCCCATCAATTCTCAGCTCAAAAGACCTTTTTCTGAGCAGCCCTGCCTCCCACCACCCTCAACTCAGCCTTTCTAGCTGTCCCATCCCTTATTTATGAGAGTCTGCACATCCCAATGGATACCTAAGTCTTTCCCCTTTCCCCAAAGACAGGATGCTCTTTGGCAGGTGGCAAATGGCAGCATTAATTACAGCCAGGTACCCCGGTGGCCTGGGGCCCAAACCACAACCAGGCGTGTGTCAGGATGGGGACTCAGCCCTACTTGCGGGGGGGAGGGGGAGGGGTTGGGCTGTCGGGGGAGGGAGGCCCTCTGTGCCCCGGGTCTCGGGAGCGTTTCCCGCCCCGCGGGATCCCCACCACCAGGCCCGGGAGCTCGGGGTCCCCGCCCCGCGCCCGGCCTCACCCAGGTAGTCCGCGTAGGTGCCGTAGGCGAAAATAGTCAGCAGGCGGAACACGGGGGAGAACTCGCTGTCGGCCAGCTGCGGGGACACAGGGTCAGGCGGCGCCGCCGGGCCGCGGGCAGGGCCCGGCGGGGCCGCGGGGCCGGGCGGGTCTCACCTCGCGGACGGCGGGCATGTCCAGCAGCTCCCCGAACACGTAGATGCCCGGGGCCTCCAGCACCTGGTGGATCAGGCTGGCGAGCGCGGCGCCGCGGGCCGCCTTGGCCAGCAGCAGGAACTGCTCCTGGCTCTGCCCCGTCACCTTCCCCTCGGCCGCCATGGCGGGGCCCGGCCCGGCCCGGCCGCGCTCGCTCGCCCCCCGCAGCCCCCGGCCCGGCGCTCCCGGTCGGCCCCGCGCACCCGCCCGACACCGCCGGCGCACAGCGGCCGCTTCCGCGTGTGACGCGTGTGACGCGCACCCGTCGCCCATTGGCGGAGCCGGCAGCTCGTCCCGCCTCCGCCGCTTCCCCATTGGCCGGGCCGGGCGGCGCGCGGCGGCGCAGTCCCGCTGCCAGGGCGCCCCCCGCTGGCGGGGCTGAGCGCTGCTGGCCGCGCCGGCCTCTCGTCCGTCCTCCGACCGCCGCATCCCCAGGCCACCCCGGGCTGCTCCCGACCATTCCCGGCCACTCCCGGCGGCCCTTGCCACCCTGCCGCGGCAGCGCTCATGTCCCCGGGCCAGCCCAGGCTGCGGTATGCCTGGGACGCAGCCTCCGCCCAGGCTGACGGCGGCCACCGGCTGGTCCCCAGCCCTAGCTCTGCTGGTCACAGGCACCAGCCAGCCCTCAATTCCATTCTGCACTTTTTTCATGCCCTGCCCTGCTCACCAGCAGCGCCTGCTCACTGTTCTCTTATTTTTCACGACCCAGCCTCTGTCAAAACTCTCCCGAGCTGCCCAGCCATAGTGAGATGTGTCCCAACAAGCCAATCATAGATGCCAGATGAATATCCACCTAATTATGGATCTTTCCAGTCTGGTGAATATCTGCTCTTCATCCGTACACCTGGCAATGTTCAAAGCCAAGCTGGATGGGGCTCTGAGCAACCGGGTCTAATAGGACACATCCCTGCCCCCAATAGGGGTGTTGGAACAAGATGATTTTTAAGGTCCCTTCTGACCGAAACCATTCTGTGATTCTATGATTAATGTTGAAATAACTGCTGAGAAAACAGATGCACTACTATATGGCATGGTGTTTTTCACATCTCAATGATCTATTCTATGAGTACCACACCAGAATTAAAAGAGGTGCATGGAATACCTTGTGTGTGCCCACACATTGCTCTCATTTTTGCTTTCACACCGTTAAGATCTCACTATTTTGGGCAGTGTTTTGGGGATATGTAAATGTAAAAAATCTTATGTTGCAAAGCAGCGTACTTAAGTATTTAAGCTGTGCATTTCTTAAATCTCTGCATGCCTCCCCTCCTCTACTGCATTAATTTTTACCAAAAAATGACTTTACTATCTGCTGAATCATTAACCATTGCACTTGTCAAGAAATGCATCCCTGATGCAGGCAGGGTATGGCCATAAAAAGATAGTTTAAACGTTCCACAAGGATAGAAATGTTTATGGTGCACCTTAAGTATCTCTTCGTGGGTGTATGACTTACAGCAATGTGGTCAGGAGGCATTGTCCAGGGCACGGTTTCCTGTGCCAGGTGAGAAAGAATAAAAAATGGGGGTCATTTTGGGGAAAAAAACCCAAAACCTTCAGAGCTCTTTCTCATCTTGTATAAATCAGATGGTAAGCAGAGATGGGTTGTGAGGGGGGGACTGGAAGGAGTGCAGTCAGCATGCATTTCAATAAGCAATATTAAGCTGTTTGGCCAAGAGCTTCCAGTGCATTGCCAATTTCCTCATGACTGGCTCCTTTAGAAATGTACAATGATTTTCCATGAAAGAGGCAACAAAATTATGGGAGTCTGATACAGTCTATGCAGGTAACATGGTTTTGGCATGTTAAAATCATAGAGCTATCAGGGCAAGTTTGCACTCCCGCACGTGATTGCCAGCAAGAGATTTGGTCTTCAGCTGGATCAGTTTAGCACATATTAAAGGCAGTTGACTTGTGCTTTGCCAGACTTCTGTAAGCGTAACATCTTGGAATAAGTGTAACATCTTGAAATCTTCATCTGGGTAAAGTCTAAGTTTGTTAAGGTTTTACTTGCCAGTATCAACAACTCTCTTCTCTTGCTTTGACTCTCGTTCTTGTCACACAGCTGCTATGGCTGACTCATGGAGAAGGCTCCTTTGGGGTACAATTCTGCTCCAAACACAATTTCAGAGCTAGAAAATACAACCCGTGGCTGTCTTGGGGAGTTGGAGCGTTGTCTCTCAAGCTCATTTGAACAGCCATATGGATTGTCACTACCCCTGCTCATCCCCTTCGGTCCCTGGGGCTCCTTCAGTGCTTGGTCTCCTCACTGAGGCTACTGACAGAAGAAGGGAACAGTGTGCACAGCGATGGTCAGTGTGGAAAACTGAACTTCTAATGTTAATGGTCATGCCATGAGGATTAGGTGGACATCACTTAAAACTAATTCCAGGTAGAAGGAGCAAAACCGCTGTGAGTGCTGGGCCAGGGAAGCAAATATATGACCCAAGCAGGGAAGGCACCCAGACCCTCAGTCCTGCTCTTGTAGGGCATGTCATTTATGTGCTCTGATGATCTTAGCTTTCAGATGTCACAGACTCCTTTGCCTCAAAAATCTGAAGCTGAGCAAACAAGCATCTCTGATCAGTTTCCAATGGTACCTGTGCATTGGCACAGTCAATCAACTCTCCTAGGAAAGTGCCTCACACCCAGTGGCTCAGGGCATTGTTGGAAGCAACCCTGGGTCCTCAATGAACAAGGTAGTAAGGAGCATTTCCTATGCTCAAGTGAGGTAAAATGGGACTGAGACACATTTCACCCAGCAGGCATTTCTTCAGGAAGATCATGGTGATCCAGGGAAGCAGGAAAGTCTATTGGTTTGTATTCTCAGAGCTAGCAAAATTTGGGCTTCTCCATATAGCAGGATTAAAAGAGAAGCAGGGCAGGTAAGGTTGGCTGAGAACCGTGAAGGCAGGTTACAGGGCACTATTGACAAGAGCTCCATCTCCTCCCTGCTTTTCCCTCTCTGTTTCTGTGTGTAGGCCTGATTCACCATAGCCTCTTACCTGCTGTATTCACTTACACCAATGCAGAGTGCATTCAAATCAGGTTCAAATGTAACCCTGCTGATTTGTAGTGTTTTATTACTCTCTTCCCCACCCCCTCGCCGGCTCCTTCCATCTCAGTTTTATCTCTCTATCGATCTGTTCCTCTTACACTCTCTGACACGCTTGCTGCCTTTCATTATTAGTTAGATAAAGCCTGGCAGCCTGAGCATCCTACATGATGCTCTCTCTATCTCCTTCTCCACATCAGCCCCAGGTCCTATGTCCTGTATGCTGGGTCTCCATGTTTTTGTCTGCTCCTTCTTTATCCTGCATCAAGGGCAAAGACCAGAAAGTCCTTTGAATGACTCAGATCCTGCACTATCCAAATGAGAAGGTCATCGTCCTTATGAGTGCAAAAGTTATGGGTAACATCCCCATAACTTAGCAAAGCTTTGGCCTCATCCCTAGATAGGGGTGCTGGGTGTTGAAATTAAATTCCAGCCTCCTGGAGTCAGTAACTGCCATGCTTTTGCTTTCCTCACAAAGCAAACACCTATCTTTATGGTCACAGGGAAACTGTGAAATGTGATTTTCATGTAACCAAAAGAGCCGAAAGTAGGAGGCGAAGAGTGCAGATGAAAGCAAGCCTGTACGACATTTCATAATTTTAAGATAAATCTTGTGACATGGAGACGTTCTGTGTTGTTATTTCTGAATGTTTGGGATTTCTGATCCTAGCTGTAACCACCCCCTAGCATCATCCCTCTCTTCTGATCTCACTCTGATCTTCGCAGAAGGAAACCTCCATTCTCTTTGTGCTATAGATCCACTTTCTTCCCTCTGTGCTCACTGTCCCACTTTAAAGCTGTAGAGCTGTATGGGCTCATTCTAGGTTGTTCCTTTCTTCACCACCACAGAATCCAAATAACTTGTCAAAACGCCGAAGATGTTTTTTTCACCAGTCCTTCTCCAGACATAGCAGTCACATCTCACGAGACGATTTTTCACAACTGTGTGTAACGGACTCCAAGACAAAAACACTGTAAGGACAAAGGAGGCTGGAGTGATTCTCTTCGATACCAACATGATCCAGAAGGCTTTTAACTCTTTAGCTTGTACTGGGCTGATGCACACAGGGGTTACACCTAAAGTCAGCCCAGTATCAGCTGCTTGAGGGTAACTGCACGGTAATTCTTCCTCTGGTCTGCTCTCACAGCCCTCAGGATTGTGCAGACCAGGAACTGCCTCCCAGACAGGCCTCTGGTTGTGATTCAAAAACTCCAGAAGAGAGAGGATCTTGCACTTCACTTGGTAGTTTGTTTCTGTGATTAATCACTCTCCAGCGACTGGCTCTTGTTATTCTCTGCCAGAATATTTGGTAGACTTTTCTCCAGGAAAGGAGTGATACTGCAAGCAAGTCATGTCTCATTCTGCTTTTTGGTATATTAAACAGGTTGACCTCTTTAAATTACTGAGATCTCCAGCCTTTGGATCACCTTTGATTCAAAGTTATTTTTAAAATATGGAGCATAAAGCACTGTACAGTTTTCCAGCATGAGATTTACTCAGACACAGAGAGAGGTTTAATCGTCTCTTCGCTTCCCATCCTCACTTCAGTATTTACACAGCCAGAGATCACTTCAGATCCATTGCTGCAGTCTGGACCACTGATTTTGTGTTCCGTTTTCTGCCTGTTATGATCCCCACATCTTTTTCAGAGCACCTCTTTTTGGGATTGGAACTTGTTCCCTGTAGACACAAACATTTTTATCCTGTTCATGGCTGTACAATTTGCTCTCAACATTCTTATAAGAAGTTTCATGAGAATGACCACCTAAGAGAGGCAGGTCATTCTGTCCTGGTCCTATCCTCATTATTTTTAACACTCTAACAATATTTGTGCCCACAGTAAATTGTGTCAGAATGAACTATATCTGCTCACCAAGCACTGAATAAAATGGTGAGTCATACCTGACCCGGGACTCATTCCTGGGCATCCACGTAAGAAACACTGCCACTCAATGGTGGGCTTCCAGGGATGACCTCCTTTGTGTTTGCAGGGCATTAAATGGAGTTAACCAGCTCACTTAACCTCCTGCTCTGTTAATGTTGCATAACATTTTTTTTTCTTATCATCTTGCTTTCGGAAATTAACACTTCCAGAAGCCTGGATAGATCTAAGCCATCACCTTTTCCAAACAAACCTGTAGTCACATCAAAGACTGACAAGAACAAAACAAGTTTATGCAGCAAGATCAGTTTCCTCCAAACCAGGCTGATTGGCATTAACTGGAGAATCTCATATCAGATCTTTGTTGCTTTGCCTAGAATTTTTCAGGTCTTATGTTTGCTCTTTACAAATATTCGCAGGGCACAGTTCTCTTCCAGTCTTCTGGGATGTCTCTGATATTCCGAAGCTTATTAACCCCTTGTTTGGTGAGCAACAGGGAAAAGGAAACTTTGGGTTCTACATGGACATTTTTCCTCTGTGTTCTGTACTTTCCACTACCATACCTTCAGCTGGGGTCTATTGATGGTACCCTTTCCACAGCTTGCCACATCTGTGAGGAACACTTTCTTCTACAGTCTACATCACTGGGCTCCTCCACCACTCTGTAACATTGCATAGCTTTTTTACATAGCTTTTTGTTGTGTTTCTAACATAGCACAGCTTTCCCAACATTTTCTGCTTAATTCTTTTAGCCTGCTGGATGGACTGCTCTGACCTGTGGGGCTTTGCCCAGCAGCATGGCTACGGGCTCTGTTCCAGCACAGGCATTGGAAGCATCTCTTTCCTGTGTAAGGCTGCTTGTTTTCATACAATTTGTTGGAGCTTATTTACCTTTTAGACTCTGGTTATTTTGTCAAATCCATGGCAACTAACAGACAGACAGACAGGGTTCTGCAGGTAGCAGGGCAACAACATGGGCCTCTCTCCCCTTAGGAAACAATGCTAAAAGCAGCAGCAGTGGCCTGCTTGGCCTCAGGACTCCTGGGTGTAAAAGATGTGTACGTGATCACTGCCAGACAGAAATAACAGCCAGGAACACCTGATTCCATCTCTCCCCTCAAATTTCCATGTAATTTTACATTAGCTTTCCTTTAAAAAGGAAACCAAACAAGCCATTCCATTTATATCACGTAAGAGTGAGGTACAAGTGACATCGGTCCCTGAGCTCTCTGTTCCCATCATCTTGATGGCTTTCCTGACTCTCCCCACCACATTTCCCCAGGTTTCCTTGGTCCCTACAAAATCCTGCTCCTTGTCCTCTCTCATATTTCTGACTCCTTTTGCTGCCTTCTGTAGTTTTACTCTTCAGGGGGATTTTCAGTGTTTGCGTCATTTGGATTTTCACCCTTTAGCTGACCTTTCCCTGGTTGAAATTTCTCCTCTGTTTTGTGCTTCCCAATTATACTAAACACATTCGTCAGGATTTGAAAAGGTCAGAGAGAGCCTGTGTGCCTGATGTAGCCCCTTCCAGAGCTTTCTACCCTCTGCTACTCCCAGGTGAGAAAGCAGGAAAAGAAGCATGGAGAGCAAGACAAGCTGAACACCGACTTGTGCTGCTCCACCATGTCTGTACGGGGGGTTTTTTTGGGATGAGAAGTGTGAGGGATCACTGAGCAAGGTTTGCGCAGATGATTTGTACAAGTTCTGTGAGAGCTAGAGATGAAAAGGCTGGAGAATGTGACAGGAGCCTGGATAATCTCTGACATAAAGCCCCATGTACATGAAGGGGACAAAACCGGGGGGTTGCTGTATGCATGCCTGGTGACACACAACAGTGCAGCATCTCACACAAACCTTGGCTGTGACACTGCCACCAGCAATGCCGTCGCAGTAAGCCTTAACACAACCACATCCCCATGCTGATACATCCAAATACACACCGACATCGCTCTGAAACATGTGAAAAACCTGTTGACTCTCGCAAACATGCTCACAAATACACATGCAAGAGTCAAACATCCTGGCATGGGAAAGCTTGGAGCAGCCTGGTTCATTAGCACAGGAGCTCACAGGAGGCCTGGCGAAGAACAACAGACTCAGCCCCTTCAGATATCTGTCCAAAGTTGGCACAACCTGTTCTGGGCATCCTGCCGTGCTCAGGTTTGGTACTGTGTGTCCATTTGTCACCTGCATCCATCCCTGATGCAGTGGCAGTTTGCTTTACAGCTCAGAGCTGTCTCTACTATTTCTTTCTGGTTTTTTTTGTTTTTTTTTTTTTTCCCAGGGTCAGCCACAGTCTTTCCTCATCGCTTTATGATGAAAAGTTTGATTGTTTTTAAGGATCTGAGGAAATTACTTTCTTGCTTCCTCATATTTCAGGCCCTGGAGTGGAAACTGTCTCTCTGTCATTGACTTTCTTCTCTCGCCCGTTGGTTGTTCAGCTGCTCCCTTCTGATTTGGTCTGTGCTTTCTGTTTGGTTCTTGATGGTGGAGGGAGATGTTCCCTGTGAAACACTCGGCCCCTCAAAGGCACATCAGCTTATTTCTTTAATTTTGCTGTCACATCCCTACCATTTCCAGACGCATCCCATCGATCCCTGGCAGAAACGCGCTGCGGGACACGCTCAGAAGACCTGGGTGATCGCTCAACGGGTAAAACACACCTTGGACGGATCCCCCTCCTCCCCCCCCTTCCCCATTGCTCCTACCTCACCCGTGTGTCCCACAGGCTCTGCCCGTGAGGCTTGACCGAACCCCGCCGCCTGCCCCGCCGGGGGTGCGCCTCGCCGGGGCCGCCCGTCTGCCACCCCCGCCCGGTACCGCGGTGGCCACGGGGGCCCGGGGGGCCGAAGCCCGGGGATGATGGATGCGCGGACGGGGGGCGGGACCGGGGGGTGGCATCTCCCCGAGGGCACTGCTGCGAGGCGGAAAGGCGAGGGGCGGCGGGGGTGAGCCCCGGGGGGCGGCCCGGGGGAGGGGGATCCCGGGGGGCCTCCGCCCCCAAGGACGGACCCGTCCGGGGGTGGCATTCGCCGGAGCGAGCTGGAGCGACGGGTCCCTTGGAGACACCTCTCTCCATGGCAACCTAATCGCTTCCTGTGAAGATCCCGAAATAACCGACGAGACGGGGGAGCGGAGCCGAGCGGAGCCGAGCGGAGCGGAGCGGAGCCGTGCGGGCAGCGGGAGGCGGCGGGGGGCAGGTCCGGCGGGCGGCGGGCGCGGGGCTGCGGGAGCGCGGCGCGGGCGGGCAGGGAGCGGGAGGAGCCTTCGCGCCCGGCCGCCGGGGCAGGGGGCTCCGGGCCGGGGGGACGCGCTGCCCCCGCCCGGCCGCTGCCCTCGCCCGGCCGCCCCGGCGCCCCCCGCGGGCTGCAGCGGGGGCCACGGTGCCGGGCGCGCCCGTGCCAGCAGCCATGGGGTTAACGGGAGGCAGCGAGCGAGAGAGACAGAGACAGAGAGAGAGAAAGAGGGGCTGGACCAGTCCTCGGCAGCTGTTTATTTCAAGGCATCTCTCGCTCCCTCTCCCTCAGCCAAGGCTCAGCCTCAGCAAACCTTCCTCCTCCTCCTCCTCCTCTTCCTCCTTCTCCTCCTCCTCTCCTTTCTTCGTCCTGGCCATGAGAGGCACGGGCAGCAGCAGCTGTGCTCCCCCAGCCCCCTGCTCCGCCGCCCCGGCTGCGCCCCACTCGTCTCCCCGTAAGGTAAGTTCATCCTCTCGGCCCGGGCTTGGGGGACAGAGTGGGGACGGGGCTGCAGGGGCGGAGGGGAGGGAGGCTGCATGCCCGTCTCCAAGTCATCTCTCCCCGTCTCCTTCCCTGTGTCCTTTCTCCCCCTTTTTCTTTTCCCTTTCCCCATCTAGGTGCTCTGTCTCCTTCTAGCCGACTGTCTCCTTCCTCCCCCCTCTTTTTCCTCCTCTTTTAGTCGGGGGCAGGGGATGCCTGAGGGGCCAGGAGGGAGGGGGCACAGCCGAGGGATCGTTGCCTCTTGCCCTCCAGCTCCGGGCTCCATCACAGACCTGTTGTGCTGGAGCACTGGAGCCTGCACTGAGGAAGGCGACTTCAGCCAAATTGGCGCAGCTGGAGAAAGGAAACAGAGGGGTCAGTCCCACCTCCTGCCTGGCCAAGGGTGCACCATGCAAGAGAGAGCAATTCAGATGTGGAGACTCAGCACTTGAAGCACTTGGATGCCCGGGAACAGTAGGAAACTGGGAGGCAGAAGATTGTCAGACTCATGACATGTATTGCAGGCAGGCACTAGATGGCAGGGGACCGGCATCCTAGAGTGCTGCTTGGAATGGGGCCACACTCACAGTTCCCAAATGCAGGGAGACTTAAGCTCAGAGGACCATTGATGGGCTTCACACGCCCATTGCCTTGCTATGAAAATGTCCAAATGCAGCACCACCCTTCCAGCCCTGCATTCTGCCCCAGCCTAGGATTGCCATACCCAGCCCGTAAGTGCTCACCCTGGTAGCCTGACACGGGAATTCCCATCGGCAAGTCGCTGAACGCTGCAGGACCCGCACTGACTCAGGGCGAGCAGTGTCAGCCCCTCCGCGATCCTGCTGGATCCTCCCGCGTGCTGCCACCAACCCTCTCAGCCTCAGACATCAGGTAGAGCAGCCTGACGTGAGGCACTGCATTCCAACTGCCAGCCCCCAAATTTAGCCGGCTTTGGGAGGTGTTGCCCCCAGCCCCACGCATAGCGGGAACTCTTCCCGGATGGGCTTGGCATCTCCCACCCCAGGGTACTAGCATTTGGATTCACAGTCCCAGCTGCCAAAACTCCTCCGAGTGCAGCAGAATTGTCTCCCTGGGTCATCTGCTCCACGATTCCTCCCTTCCCCTGTCCCCACCCAGCCGAATACAGCAGGCGTATATAACCCCTTTTCACCAACACCAGGGTTCATGCTTCCTGCTGCCAAACCAGTAATGACTGCATCTCTGCCTCTTGGACCATGAACTCTGGGGTGTTCATGGCCCCTGAGAAAAATACAGGTGTGGTGTGTCCAGGGCACCACAGTTGGGGGGGGGGGGGGTGGTGCGGTCTCGCTGCCAGTGCCTGAACTCGCTCTGCTCAGTGCTTGGAGATAACTGCTTGGTTCCGTGGTCCCAGATCACAGTCTCATATCAGTAGCTGTCACCATAGCCCTTAATGCTGGCTGGGAGTTTAAAAAATGACAGCCAACCTAGCATTCCTCCTCTGTGAGGAGGGCTGGGTCCTCCTCAGGTTTGTTTTGATTTTTTTCATCACTATTTCGAGTGGAATTGTTGCAGTGGGGGAGCTGGGCGAAGCAAGGATTTGCATGAAGCTCTCGGTGCTGCGGGGTTGCTAATGGCGAGCGTTATTTCAGCCAGCAGTAAGTTTCATAATCTTGGCCCAGCTCTTGTGAATGTTCCGTTTTTCAGGGTCATGAGCCTCTTTACCCTTCTTCCATCCCTTCCCCCTCTCCCCAAACTGGTTGGCAATTTCATTGTTCCAGTGGAATATATCCGTCATGTGAGGTCATCGCTGCATAAGGAGAGGTGATTGATTGCTTAGGTCACTGGGGCCTGTCCCATGCTGGGCTTTGAATGCTGGTCTGGAGACCTTGAACCAGACTCTGTGCTCAAAGGCAAGGCGATGTGGGGTGCAGAGGGGCACGGTGATGCATTCCCAGCAGCTTGAGTTGCCGAGCAAACAGACTGCTGCATTCTGAACTAGCTGGAGCGCTCTGAGAGCAGACAGCTTCATTCCTAGAGGCACAGTATCACAGCAGTCAAGCTCTAGATGTTACAAAAATACAGATAGATCATCATCTGCCAGCTGAGCCAGACAGAATCGGGTGCAACTCTTCTCCCATCCCCGGATGGAAGGAGACTCTACCCGCTCCTCACTGACACGGCTTGTGTGCGCTTGGCTTCATCCAACTGCTCTCCAGTCAGAGCTGATCTCGGCTAGGCATCCCGAGCTGTGAGATTCTCAGATTTTAAGGCCAGAGGGACCATTTTGATCATCGAGACTGACCTACAGCAGAGCACAGGCCAGAGAATTTCACCGATTTAATTTCCTGCGCCAAGCCCATAACTTCTGATTGAACTGTAGCATCTCTTTTAGGAATACAGCCAGGCAAAGGCTGCAGGCATAGGGAACACACCACCTGCCTAGGTGAATTGTGCTGGTGTGTGACCCTCTTTATTAATAGTATTGTTCCTCATTTGAATTTGTCAAACTTCAGCATTTTGTAACAGAAGGTTACAGATTGCATTTGATGCGAGGGAGCTATAGCACACGGCTGGCACCTTAGTTCTTTTATTCCTGTGATGCCTTTTTTATTTGGATAGGATTTATATATGGCATTAAGGTATACAAGAATCCTGAACATGGAGAAGGAGTTATCGTAAGCGAATCCTAGGGCTTTCCTGGGGCACAGTAGCATCTGAACTCCAGAGCTCAGGGTGTCACATTCGGGGTTTAGTCTGAGCTCCCTGCTCTGAGTAGGAGTGCAGCAGGCTTTGCTCCTAGCCATTAGGTAGGATGTAAGTTCCCAGCACCCCTTGGTGAACTGCTATATATGCTTTGGGGCATGGCTACTGAGATCCGCTCTCTCATGTCCCAGCAGCTGCGGGTCCATGCTGCGGGAGACTTACAAAGAGGGAGAAAGCACAGATGGGTGTGGGGAACAGCAGCAGGATTCATGCTTCTATCCTGCAAATGCAATGAGAGCAGCCCCTAACAGATTAGCCCCAGTCTGGACTGATGGTGGGGTCCATATGCAGTAGCAAAGAACAGTGTAATTCTTACTCACTGCTTTCAAGCACCAAGATTCACAAACTGAGCTCAATGAAGTGCCCTGGGGAAATAGCTTTGTCATTCACATTCTGTCATCTGTGCATCACAGGACTGGAACGCTGAGATGAAGGCTCTGTACCTAGAGTGAAAGTATACAGGTTCCTGTTCAGACTCTGGGAGTAGCCCTGTCCAGTTTTACTGCCATTAGACCTGGGAAACACATACAAAAGCAGGAGCCTTGCCATGAGCTACTGGTGCAGAAATCCAGTCTCTCTGCTCTGGCACACAAAGGCTTCCTGAATGGTATAAGGTGGGATTTATATACCCTGGTAGTAAGAGCATTGGCATCCCCTCCTCCGCTCTGAAGATCTACCAGTTTATTCAGGATCCACACTGGGAGCTGCATCCAGGGCCAAACGAAGGGCATGTGTTACGCCTGCCCTCCAATGCAGCAGGGTCTGTGCCCAGGACACAATCCCACTGCCGGTGGCTGACCGCAGAGTGCCCCAGACGTGCTTTGTCTGCTAGTTTCTCAATAATCCACAGGGACATCTACGCTCCATTTCAAACATAAACCCTCCAAGCACAGCAGATTCCAGCCTGCACTGGCTGGTATTTTCACCTGAACCCTTCCTTTGCTCCCACACCTTCCATGCTATGGGAGACAATTCTGTCCTGCTCCTAGCTGCTCCACAATAAGTCCTGGGTGTGCCAGTGCAGGACACATTCTCAGTCTCTGGCCACGACCTGATTAGCAAACCAGAATGTGTTGACAGAGACCAACTGACTTTGCTTCATTCCTGCACTCATCTGGAGCCACCTTTGGGGTGGGGGCACCGGGAGTCACTAGGTCTTCACTGTAGGCAGCAGAACCCATGCACAGCAGTGTCTCCAGTCTGAGGCTTGCACCCCCTGGGCTGTCACCTCCTCAGCATCATGTGCACATGAGGCTGTCAGTGCTGGGGCTCACCCCTCCTCGGCTCATTCCAGACATTGCCTGCTCCACAGGGCTGAAATTCAGATAACCATGTGTGGAAGCCATCCAGGATTTGGCTCTGCAGGGTTTCTTATTTCCAGGCTTTAGACCCTGGAAGTCCATAGTCTGGGGGTGTCATTGCCAGAGCTCACCATCTCAGCTGAGAAGAACAGCGATGTCTCCATTCTGAGACCTCCCAACAAGTGAGGAGAGCGCAGTGACCCCAGCATTCCTACACCCAAGCACATTTCTGTGGGTAGAGCCATTGCTGTTAGGAGGAGTGCTAGAGGTAACACATGCACCCCTATGGTACCACACTTCGCTGTGGCACTGGCACTGAGGTCTACCTGCACCTGGAGAAGGTTGCCCCTGCTGGGATGGCACAGCCCAGACCCACAATTCCTGCTTCCCGATGCAAAACAGCCCCCAACCCCCAAAGACTTGAGCTGTGACTGAGTGTGCCATGCCACAAGCAGAGCAGGCTCTTCATCCCAGGGAACTACAGTCCCATGGTGAGTTCCAGGCACGGCCCCAGGCACTCCAGACCACCTTGAAAGCTCTCCTGCAACTTGTGTGCCCTCTAGCCTGGGGATTCACACAAGGAGGTCCTCCATGCTTGGAATTCCCTCCCTTTCAAAGTCCAAAATAAATTCTGTCATGGATTTGTGTTGCCAGACATGATCTTCCACAGCATCGTGATCATAATCCAGATGGCCAAGATCTCGCCAGTCTCTGGCTTCAGAAGAAACTTGCTCCATTCTGCTGCCTCTCTGCAGAGCTGCATTTTAATACTGAGTCCCCTCCAAGGCTTAGAGGTTCAGGAGCAAAGTACAAAGAAATGCTGAGAATAGCTGCTCTTTTCTCCTCATCTTCATCTCAGGATCCCTCCAGAGACTGATCTTGCCCCGGAGGGAGGGGCAGGGCACATTAGCCAACAATTTTTTTTTTTTTTCTGTGAACTTTGTTTAAATATTTAACAGAAGGAAACTAAAAATATCCCCAGTTAATGCAGCAGGAGCTAGACAGCTACTTAGTCTTGGGTGCCCTTCCTTCTGGCCCCTCTCCTCAGGTGTACATCACAGCAAGCACCGGGCTCTTCCCTCAGGAAGAGGAAGCCTCCCACCCAGGAGGGGCTGCAGTTTTAGTTCAGGGCATGGGGTGAGCAGGGGCAGATGGCAGTAACCCCTTGGAAGCCAGGAAGTGCAGCACAGCTGGCTCAGGGCTGGAGGGGCAGGGCTGGCCTCTGCATTGACTCCCGCAGCCGAGCATCCCTATTTCTCCATCCTGGCAGCCACAGGAGGGCATGACCAGGGCTTGTCGACATTCATGCTTTCCCCTTCACGATGAAGGAGCAGGCTGAGCATCTCGCAAGATTTTTTTTGTCCTGTGTGTGCGTGCGGTTGCGGAGAGGATCCGGGGTCAGGCACATAAGAGCTCACCGGGAAGGGCCAGCACCACACTGTGCCCAGCCAAGGGAAGGGGCAGCAGCATCAAGGGCAGCTGTGCTGCCACCGGGCTGGTGCCGGGGGGTGCTGTGCGGCCGGGGCAGGAATCCTGCTGAGGGGACCTGACCTCACTCCGTGTGTTTGTTGCTCAGCCGTGGGAGGTGGGAGAGAAAAGAGAGGCATGGGACAGTGCAGAGGACATTAAGACAAGGAGTGTGGGAAGGTAATTGCATGTTAGCTAAGAGGAAAGTAAATACTAAATATTTGATAGCCATAATTTTTTCTCTTAAATTCTTTAGTGAGGCTGGACTTTTCTCGCTGATTCACTCTTTCTCAGTTGTCTTGGTTCATCACTCTCGTGCTTCCCCTCTTGCTCCCTCACTCTGGCACACAATGAAGAGGCTCTTTTTTAATAAATGGATTGCACGCTCTACACTATAAATAAACACAGGAATTAAGATTCCAACTTGTTCCAGTGATAAGCAAACAAAGATGCCGAATCCCCCTCTCGGCCCTCAGACAGGAGAGTCCCTGGGGAAGCTGCACATGTTCCTGGGCACGTGTGCTCCAGAGATCGCTCCTCGCTTTTGTGAGCATATGCTATCGCATGTGCTTCTGTATGGAGTTGGCATCGGGGCGGGGGATGACGATGCACCTCCGTGCATGGGGGGCATGGCAGCGGGAGAGTGTGTGTGCATGGACTCCCCTTATCCTGCCTGCTGGGACCGGGAACTTGCCTGGAGTGGCACACGCTGCCTGCAAGGAGAGAGCCATCACTCCTGCACGAGGGGACACTGACACCCCTCCCTTTTGGTTCCCAGTGAAGAAGATGAGACAAGATCCTGACTGAGCAAAGACACTGTTGCATCTGAGATGGAGCCCAGTGCCTGGTAGGTTCGCAGCTTCCCACATTGGCAGGTGAGGCGGGAAGAAAACAGGAGTGTGGGTGGTGGGCTGCCCCCGGCTGCTTGGCCTTTCGACGGGAGGGACATTTCAGATCAGGCTCTCTTCTTCTTCTCCCCACCCCACAGCAGGATGCCTTCACTCCTCTCTCGAATCCACTCCCTGCAGCTGTGGCATCTCCTCCTCGTCGTCTTGGCCGTCCCTCCTCCTGGCACATGGTCTCTTCGCTCTCGGGGCCCGGCGGCCGCTCGGCCTCTTTGCACCCGCCGGAGCCCCTCGGCCCCGCGGTCCATTTGCATCTGGGAAAGGACCTCGCAGTCAGAGCGGGATTCCCGCTCGGATTCCCGCTCGGATTCCCGCTCGGATTCCCGCTCGGCCCTGCCACGCCAGCGTGCCCTGCCCGTGCGGGGAGCAGAGCTGCGGCACGTGGTGCGGCTGAGGCGCCAGGCCGCGGGGGCCCGGCCCGCCACCCCCTCCGGCTTTGAGGATGGCATGCCCTCCTCCCAGTACCCCTGGGCCATCGTCTGGGGTCCCACGGTGTCGGATGAGGATGGAGGGGACACAAACTCAGCCAACCCAGGCTTCCCACCGCTGGGATACACCTTTGTGTCGCCACACGGGATGGCGACGGCGCAGCCCAACTCCCACTCGCTCCTGCACAACGCGGGGCTCAACCTGCGCGAGACGCCGGCCACCCTGCGGCCCTTCTTGTTCGGGCCCCGGGGGGAAGGTAAATATGCCCTTTCCTTCTTTCACCTCTGTCCCCTGCAGGAGCAGCTCCTTCTGCAAAACTCATCAGGAACCTCCCCTTGCCCTGCTGCTCTCTGGGGACTGGAGGGAGTGGCCATCACAACCTCCACTCCTCTGTCTCGCAGGTGTGGACCCCCAGCTGTACGTCACCATCACCATCTCCATAATCATTGTCCTGGTTGCCACTGGAATCATATTCAAGTTCTGGTGAGTGGGGTTTGGGTCAATGGAGGCTCTCACTGGGCTGGTGTCTGCAGGAGGACTGTTGGCTTGGGACCCATTTGTCCCAAGGGTGCGGATCTGGTGCTGCAATCCCTTCCAAGGTTTGGCACTCAGCCATGCTGGGCTCTAATGCCGAGCGTAGTGGGGTCCATCCCGCAAACCTCTCTGTCATCAAGGTCTGGGGCTTGTCTCTTTACCTCACCCCTTGCTCTCTCCAAAGCTGGGACCGTAATCAGAAACGCCGACGTCACTCGGGGCAGCAGAGCAGCGGGAGGCAGCAGGAAAGCCACCAGCCTCTCACGGACCTCTCCCCCACCACCGTCAGCATCCTGGGGCCCTTTGGTGACCCCCTGACCCCTGCACCCGAGGCGGAGGAGTCCAGGCAGGGCCAGGAGGGTGCGGAGAAACTGGGTGGCCACGGGAAGAATGCAGCCTTCCAGCTCAACCGGTGAGTAGCCAGTGAGCTGGGGCAGGAGGGGCTGGCAGGGGACAGAGGCACGGGCACACTGAGGCAGGGCAAAAGTGACGTTGGTTAGCAGGGGCAGTGGGTTGGGGCAGTGTAAGCACTAATTAATTTCCAATTCCCTCTTTTCCCCAGAATCCCACTGGTGAACCTGTGAAGCTCCCGGGAGAGGCTGAGCTGGCTCCCCCACCCTCCTGTCACAGCTGGCGAGCGCAGACTCCCGCCGCCTCTGCCACCCCAGGAAAAAACAACCTCCTCATGCCACGGCCCACCACCACCACCATTATTAACTAACCCCACTGGGATGTGCCTGGGCAAATTGATGAGCTGGACCTCCTCAGCCTCCTGCTGGGGGAAGGTTGGGGACCCACCCTGCCCACGCAGGACAGGGTGATGAGAGAGCAGGATGGTGGGAGGGAAGACACCTGCTGGTGGTGTGAAATCTTGACCTCCCCAGCCCCTCTCCTAGCATATGTGCACAGACACACTTGGATCTCTGTGACTCTCTCACCAGTGCATGCCTGACATCGGGGGTAGGCAAGGTGGAAAGGCGTACCCCTGTCCCCGTGGGCCCTCACCCTTCCGTGTGTCCCTTCCCATGTCGTGTGCTTTGCAGTGAACGTCTGGAGTTCAGTGGCTGCAGGATTGCCTGCCAGGTGACTCGGATGGTGGCAACTTTGTCTGTTCCTGAGATCTTGGCCCTCCTGAGAGTCCCAAGGGTGGGTGAAGCTTGGGCAGAAGAGGCTCACAGAGCACCTGGCCCTCTCAACAACCCGTTTCCTTGAAGGAAATACTATTTTTCCCCTAGATGGAAGATATTCACATCTTTTCAGTTTCTTTCTGCCTAACACTCCTTTGGTTTTTTCTCTTCAGCTTGTATCTTTCTTCCTCTCTCTATCTACAGGGTTTTTTCCCTCAGTTCCCAGCCCCCTGCCACCTCTCTTGCCAGTTAAAGCTGGAAAATGTTCCTTTAGCTTTCCAAATGTTTTGATCTGTTGAAAGCCTCCTTGATGTCCCTCTCCACCCCCTCAGTCTCCTTCAGCAAGGGTTTTCTGTAGAACACCAGTCTATGATGATACTTTCCTGAAAATCCAAGGTGAAGCCCTCTGCTCACCGTTATTTAGCAAATGTCCTGTACACACCTAAAGTGTGACATGCAGACATAGCTGGGCATGAGGAACTTGAGTTTTGCTGGGCAGAGGTAGAGAATTGCTTTCAGACACTCCTGGGACTGGCAACAAGGCAGCAGATGGGACTCTGTGCCTGGGATGACTAAGAGTAGTTTAGAGCTGACCTTGGGAACATTGGAAGGGTTGTCATGTACTGCTGGTAGGTCTCTTCTGGAGTGCAAGGTGACTGGAACCCCACAGGGCAGTGCTCACCAAGGTCATGAGAGAGGGGATATCTGGGCTCCCAAGTGAAGCTTCATTCAGTTCCCCAGCTGGTTAGAAACTGAAAGCAATGGCACAGGTATTTGTCCAAATCAGTTGCCTGCGCATGTTCTTCAGGGCTGTGGTGGTCTGTGGCACAGGCAGCCACACTGTCCCTTATTTGTGAGAGCAAGATCCGTGCATCTCCACTTCTTCCTATGCATGGACCCATGGGTGTCAATTTGAGGAAGTGTGAGATGGCAAATTTCAGCTTAATGACAATAGTTGCTCTTCCTTAGCTTTTATGGACACCTTCAAAGTAATTAAAACCCCGCACTGAAAGCCACTGAGCTGAAAAGATGCACATTTAGGTAAGGTTGCCCCTACAGTGTACAAACACCTTCAGCTGCTGGACTGATGTGGCCAGAGGCAGGAAAATCACCCGCAATTTGAAGACCCTAATGCACCATACAAGGTCTCTGACAAAAGTCATCTTGGAGAGAGGGAAGTGGCCCTTTCATCCTTTATCTCTGCATTAAAAGCCTGTTCTTTATAGGACAAAGAACAGGGAATTTCATAAGAGGCCTGGTTCTGCCCGTTTACCCAGCTAAACTATTAGGTGTTCTCAGGTCCCATCTGACTCAGTGTGAAGGGCATTTAAATGAGAGTGTAAATTACAATAAGCTTCCCAAAAACAGTAGAGATTTGGAGAAAATGACAGGTCAAATAAAATTACTGGCTTATTAAAAGCACAGAGTGGCTGAAAGATGTAGGTGGAAAAGGACTCCAGAGATCTCTAGCCTAAGCACAGGTTGAGTCTGTGCTTACAGCATGGAATATTAGTGCTTTACTGTAGATCGATCTGCTACTGAGCCTGTTCTTATTCAGGATCCATGCAAGACTTTGGTGGACATTTAGGCTGCAGATGGACAGGGAAGGACCAGGTGGCTATTCCTGCTCGCTGCCCCATTCATTGCTGCCCCTGTTCCCCCTCTCCCTGGCACATCCCTGCTGGGGAAGGACATCTGCATGCAGCCTTCAGGAGGCTGCACTGCTGATTGCTGTCAATTTACAATATAATGCCTTGAACTGGTTGAAGTAATCTTCCAGACCAGATTAATTAGATTGTTCTTTGATCAACAGCATTTGTTGAAACAAGGCCAGAGTTTAGACTCTTCCACTTCAAGGGCTGTCCTTGGACTTTCCACATGCTGCGTGGAGAGAAGGTTTGTAAGGAAGTGGCAGGGGACCACAGGAGGCATAGTGAAAACATTTTCCAACAGCTGATGTGGGGAAGCCCCGCGCTCTCCTGGCCAGGCTTTTGTAAATTCTGCAAACAAATCAGATTTTGGTGGTTTGGGGTTTTTTCCTCCCCCTTTTACATGTCTCTGGTTTTGGTAAGTATCTCCAGGGAGTGGAACCTTTCATGGATACTGTGGTAAGGGGAAAGCTGGTGAAGCTGTGTAGACAAAACTCTTACAACAACAGAAGCTTGGGTATGATGAACATCTTTTCTAAGAACCGTTTTCCTAGCCAAATCTGTTTTTATGACAGTCATTCAATCTCTCACACAAAACAGGTTAGATACAGGGAAACAACTTCATTGTCCTGCCCAAACATTCATTGCTATGCTTTATCCCTGGAACAAAACACTCAGAACACATGTGGACACACACAAGCTTCTTCCAGTCAATAAATAATCTCACTGGATCTGTTTTCTCCATGACTGGAGCCAGAGCATGCCTGAGGTCTCTACCCTGGCCCAGGGTAATATTTTGTAGGATGTGCACATGGATGGGTTGACAACACTGAGTACCAAACCAGAGCAGAGGCCAGCAGCTTCTTAGTCTCAGCCCATCAGGTTTCTCTGTCTTCTAGATGAACAAAGGAGAAATATTTTTTCCCATTGGAAATTTTACAGAGAGAAAAGTGTGCAGGGAAACCAACTGGAAGTGTTCATAGTCTTGGGCTAATCCTGCCCAACATTCCAGTGCTGTTGAAAGGGAGCATCCAAGTGGGCTGAGTGAGATGAAGGAACTGTATCTCTGCTGAGCTCCTGGAGAGCCCTGGCTTTGTTAACACAAGGGTGGTCTCTCTGTGAGTGCAGTGGAAGGGAGGGAAGGTCTGAGGGAGAACCTTTCTCATCGGCCCTGTACTGTTTTGAAGCAGGAACTGGAGTCTCCTGTTTACCCAAGAGAGTGGTAAGACCACAAGGCCAAATCCTGCTTGGGCTTTCCCATCTGGTTGGTTGCAATGGATAGGTAGGGAGCAGACCTCTGGTGTGTGGTTCCACACCTCTTCTCCAGTCCAGTTCCCAGGGACTCACATCCAGCCAAGCATCCCAAAATTTTAGAGAGGGCTATCTACCTCTTCCTCAATGGCACCCAAGTGCCCTTGCAAATCTGGTCCCTTCATTTCCCACTCCATTTCCTGATGAAGAAAGACACCTGGAAAGGAGTGGTTTGCTCATTCCCTGCAAGTTCTCAAACACAACCACCTTGAGACTGTTCTGAACTATACTGTGGTTTTGTTTTTTCACTCTGACAGACCACACCTGTGGCACAGCCTTAGAGCTGAGACCTGCAGCACAAAAGTCCTGGGTCAAACTCCAGCTCCCAAGCTGCATCCCTGCTAATGTCCCACTGTAGTCCTGGCCCTACCCTGGCAGGACCATCCATAGAGAGAGGTCCCCTTCCTTCACCAACTGCTGGCCCTCTACTCCTCTTTTCCTGTTGTTTTCCCTCTCCCACTGTTTTCCCTCTTCCCACTCCTGTCCTGTACCATGGTCTCCCTCCTGGTTCTCTCTCCCCTCCTACTGTTTCACTCTCTCTACTCCTCTCTTGTTCTCCCTTTGCCACTCGGTCTCGTTCTGCCATGGCTTCCATGCTCCCCTCCAGCCTCCCTCCTGCTCCTCTGCTCAGTCTCGCTCTTCTCCCTCCCCTGCCCTTGTGCGCTGTGATATATATTTTTGTAGGATTTCTCTTCTCCTTGTGGTGAAATATTCAAATCTTGTGGGATGTTAGTTTCAACATTTTTAAATAAAACTTTGCAAAATATTGAAAGCAGAGCTCTTGCTGCTGTGGAAGGTGCCACACTGGAAAAGTCAGGGTGGGATGAGAGGAACTGCACCCTGGGATGGGGGCTCAAACTCCTGACATCCCACACTCTCTTCTTGGGAGTGGAGGGGGTAATTTGGCCCCGTGTCCATCTTGCCTTGGTCTCTTTGCTGGCTAAAGAGGCCCTTTGACCACCCCCGTTCATTTCCATGGGCGGGGGCCCCCGGTGGAAGAGGAGCCCTTCTTCACCCGCTTCCCACCGAAAGCTGCTGTCCTGCCTCTGGAGCTGCTGCTTCCCAGGCACGCGCTGGGGCTGTTTGTCACACGCCGGCTCACGATGGGGACCAGGGTGTCCGGGAGAGGTGACAGAAGCCGCGGGGAAGGGAGGGACATGCAGCGCTGCAGGCGCAGAAGCCTCCCTCACTCTGTTCCCCGCGGCTGCCTCCGCAATTTCTATTTACAGCCCTGCTGCCTCCCCTCCTGGCCACGGTGCTGCTGCTGTTGCTGGTTTCCAGGGCTGCTCTGTAATTAAGCATCCTTGTCTCCTGCAACTCCTCCACTTCGCAAGCCCGGCGGCAATCGGGGCTGGGGGCGGGGGGCGCACCGAAGCACTGGCCACTCCGAAGGGCTGCTCCCCGGCAATGGCTGGAAGATTGCTGGTGCTGGGGATGGTTCCCAGCCCCTGCTCCCTCTGTCCTGTCGCTGTCTGAGTCCTGTGGGCACTGGAAGTGTCCCTGATCCACTGCTTTACTGTTACAGGAACAGGCTTCCCAGATCAGACCTGACCTCGCTCTCTGGGGTTTCTGCCCACTGGAAGGACCCTTCCTGCTGCAGGCACCATGTGCCCTGGACAGGATCTCTGTGGGTTGAGGTGCCCTGGACAGAAGCTCTGTGGGTTGGAGGTGGCCCCAGGCCCATCAGAGAGAAGACACACTCTTGCAGGGGCTGTCCTGGGGTGCACACGCACAAAAGGCTGAACTGCACCTCTTCTGCCCCTGTGCTGTGTGGGAGGACAGAGTCCTTCACCACTGTTGCTTTAGGTAGAAGATCCTCTCCAGTCAGTGACTTTGGGGCTGGGCAGGCTGGAGAGACTTGACAGAGGTGGCGATAGATTCTCATTGCGCTGAAATTACACTCATGTACTCATTGGTGCAGTGAAATGTTTTGCACAAACCTCATCCGCTTCCAGCCAGAGCTTCAGCCCTTCCTCCTGACTTCTCTGTCATCAGATGCTTTTCCTCTGGGGCCCTCTCTGCACAGGCCAGGTCTGCAGGCACTCAGCCAAACATACCCTTTTTCACCAGGACTCACTCTCTGACTCACAGGAGAAGCTCTACAAGCTGCCCCTTATTCTTCTGGCTTCCTGAAACACTGACTCCCTGGTCCAGTCCTCTCCCATCACTACTCCCCACTACATCACTCCTGCCCACCGGTCCATGTTGACTTCCCACCCTTCCAGTCTGGTCACAGCCCTGCCTCCTTTCCCAGCATCTCACTTCCTTTCCAGTCTCCAGCCTTGCCTCCTTCCCTAGTATCTCCCCCACATCCTGTTCTCCAACAGGGAGCTAGCACTGGGAGTTGCATGCTGAATGAGGACAGCAGAGATGGAAGGAATGAATGCAATCATTTAAATTAAAGAAGAACATCTAAAACCTGTACAATGACTTCAAGACACATAAAAATCACCCTAATGAGTGGTCAAAAAACAAGCATGAGGTGTTGCTGACTGCTGTGATTTCCTGGGAGAGTAGTTCAGAAAAACATTTTGAAAACATCTCCTAAATCTGGGATTCCCTCCAGCTGAGTGCCTTCTATAACATGCAATAATTTATCCCATTATGGGAAAAAAAAAATCAGGCAACTGTCAGCTGGACGTGTCCCTATTGCAGGGATGTGGCAGCAACTAACAACACTTGCTTACCTCCCCTGCTCAAGGACCTTCTCCAGAGTTGTGGCTGGAAATTAGGACTCTATGTGCTCTGGCTCTGCCCTCCTTCCCAGGCCTGTCCTTTTTGATATCATTCCCTTTGTGTGCCTTCACTGTGCACTTTGCGAGAGAGCCACCCGACACTGTGGGCATGGGGGGAGTGGTGGGAAAACACCTGTGGAGCTGTGGGCATCACTGTGCTCCTCGGGGCAGGTGTGGAGCAGGCATGGCAGCATGGACAAGCTATGCTAACTCAAGTGTGAGCCTTTGTGCAGGGGGAATGGAGAGCCTCAATCAGAGGTAGCTCTGCACTCTCCTAAAGGGACCTGGCTGTGTAGATGGCCATTTAATTAGGAGAAATGCACAACTTGAAACTGCCATAAAGAGTCGCCCTGAAACAAGCAACCTCTCATTTCAGCATCATGTAAAAGAGTTGAGTAGTTCCCTTGGTTCATTCCTGCTTTGATCTCCAGAGGCAGAATTGAATCTTTATTGAGAGCTGCTGTGTCTCCAAGTGCACATTGCTCTCAGTGAATAATAGGCCATTCAGTGACGCATTCCACATTGATCCAAAGCCCAGCTTTCTCTGGGAGTGACCAGAATGCAAGCAAAACCATCTTCAATCTCAGATCAATCCTCACAAGGGATCTGGCAGGGAAGCAAATGCCAGTCTCTGCTCCAGGGCCCTGTCCTGCGTCTCTGTGGCTCCTAGTTAGCGCTCCAGTGGCAGGAGAGCAGATGCTCCAGGGCAGCCAGTCTAGTTTGAAGCTCAGACTTTGTCGACAGCTGGACATACCAAAAGGGTTCAACAAACAAGCAAGCAAACAAGCCTGGGGTGACTTGTTTTCTATCAGAGGAACATGGTATGATGTCTACAGCATGCACTGGTCAAATCTGAGTTACAGCCTGGCCTGGCTAGGGAGACAGTTGATTTCCTCATTAGTTTGCCTAAGAAAGGATGCACTGGAATCACAGGCATCGTGATTCTCTCAGGTACCATCTAAGCCTTGGTAAAGTGACACAGACAGTAGAAGCTTTCTGAGCCCTTCCTGAACCAAGAGGCAGGCTGTGGTGGGTGTCCTCTGCTAGTGTCAGTGGAGTCAGTCTAGCCAGGTTAACACACTATGAACACACATCGTTTTGCCTGAATGGGTTCATTAACCAAAACATGAGTGCAGTGGTTAAACACACCTACAGTGGAGGCTTGTGCCAGTCTTATTACGTTGATTCAAACCCATTTGGCAACACCAGGATGAGTTATCTAAGCCTGAAATGGTTTCTCTCCCATGACTTTTTCTGCTTTGCCAATTCTTTTCTTGTGTGACATATTACATGTGAGTGAACATCACACACGAGGTCCGACGCTCTGCTTAGTGTTGCCCGGTGTTGGCTGGATACACAGCAGGAGCCCTAAGAGGTTCCTTTATAATGAGATTTCTCTTACACCAAGCACCAGGGCCTCCATGATGAAACTGAAGCCAAAAAGACTGTCCTGGATAAATGTGGGTTTCTTGTAGCTACTCACATTGGCCAGCTAACTTGTAGCTCCCTACACAGTGCAGTAATTCTGAGTGCAGGATATGGGGAAGAGACAGATTTTCCCCTTGTACTTGCAAGTTAGAGGAGGACTGGGACAAAAGAGTGACTAAGCATAACACTGCCTCTTCCAGGGTTTTGGTGACAGTTCTTTGTTGATACTTAGGCAGTCCTGCAGAGACAAATAAATTGCCTGACTAAAGTATAAGGAGCTGAGGCTGTCAAGCAAAGGCTTAAAGAGAGGTATGAGGGAGCAGGAACATGAAGGAGGACAGGAAAAAGCAGGGTGAGGAGAGAGTGGGCAGAATGAGAAATTGTGGCTAGGATTAAATAATGGGGCTGGAAGGAGAAGTAGGGTCAGAGGAAGGGATCAGAATAGAAATTTAGAGCCAGGGGGCAATTAAAGCACTTGGTAAATGAAGACAAGGTGAGTGAAGCAGGGCTGTGGGAGCTCACGAGGACCAGGGTGCTGCCAACACTCAACTCAAGCTTGAGTTTAGCCTGAGCATTTACCCAGCTCCCCTGATCCTTCCAGCTGTTTCAGGGGCAGCAGTTGAAACCTCCCCTGCCTGCCTGCCTCCTGGGGAGGGAAGGGACAGGGAAGCACATACTCATGGGTCAGCCCTCAGAGCTCAGCCTCACTGCTGCAGTTCTGACCCAACCCACGTGTGAGAGGTGAAGGACTGTCACAAAATATAGATCAGGGGCTGAAAGTCCCTTTTGCAGGTTTAAAGGTCTCAGCCCTCTGATGTTTGCTCCAAAGGATGATACATTCCCACCTAAGGATGTTGCTCCCTTTTCTTGGTTCCTTAGCTATGTTGGTTGTTCGGCCATCATTTTCCAGGAGCTGAGATGGAGCCCACTTCATGTGACCTACAGAGGTACCAAGAATTAAGCCATAGGGATTGCACTCTGAACATGCACAGCACTGAGACCACCAAAAACGAAGCTGTCAGTGTCTGCCCTTGGGCTCCCAGAGCCAGTCTTTCGGCCTCTAGCCTTTACCACTAAAGGGCAATGACAGTACCCCCTGGAGCGGTGGCTGGTGAGGGAGGAGTCCCTCAGGCCTGGGAATGAATGCACTGGAAAGCCCAGAAATAATGATGCACGAACAAGGTGCTTGGCATAGTTGAAGCCAAGGATGCAAAAGTGAAGGAAGGAGTGAGTAGGGATATGAAACAGCAACCACCATCCTCTGCACACGCTGGAAGGGCCTGCTGGAAAAGTAGCGCATGACAACCTCACTCCAAGCATCTATCAGGATGGTGGACGAAGGAAGAAGCTGGTGTTTCACAACTTCTGAGCTGACTTTGCATCCTGGGTGGTTGCTGCCATTTGTTTTCTTCTTCCGTGATAATTGTACGTCGTTTCTCCACACGGTTCACTGCACAAATGATTTCACATACCCGCCCGAGCTGTGCTTTATTGTATTTTGTTTAAATATGCGAAATTGTATGCAACTCCATGTGACGTCTTATGCAAATTGCTTCTTGTGTTACTGTGCATATTTGAAATTAATTTGAGTACGATCACATCACTGACTCTGAAGCCATTGTTTAGACTGAGCACTCACCCAACTCCCCTGATCCTTCCAGTTATCTCAGGAGCAGCAGCCTGAGCCTCCCCCGCCTGCCTCTGCCTTGATCCAGAGGAAACGTGCACTGGAGGTGACACAGCTCAGATGAAGGTCATGTTCCAGGCCTCTGCTGAGTTTGCCAGTTAGTGCAGTGAGAAACTGAGTATTTAGTGGGGAAGCTGGAGCACCAAACTCATGTCCCAGAAGGATCTGCAGACATGTATTCATGGGGAGCAAATTTTAATCCCTGCAGAGCCAGGCCAGGCTCTGGACAGGGACATGCCACCCAGTGGTTCAGCAGCTCACCAAAATACCCAAAGGCATCTAGGCTTAGAAGAAAGCACTGGTGTTACAACATCAGGAATTAAAGATGCTTCCTGGAGAAGCTTGCTAACAATCTGCCCTTTCTGGCAGTGGATCTGCAGATATAAGGCAAATGCTCTACATACAGGTGCTCCATGTTTTTTAAAAGATCAGATTCCATTAAAAACATCTACTAAACACACCAGCCATAACACAGGCAGCAATATATTATCTACACTAATCTCTGAACACATTTAAGCCATTTCAGCAACATTCTTCATGCTAATTTTCCCTTTTCTCCTCTTCTTGGTTATGAGTCAGCAGCTAGGCTTGAAACCCCTAACCTTCATCACTGAGGAAAGATGTAGACGTCACTCTGGCAAGGCCTTAATCGTCTGTTAAAGAACAGAAAAGAGACAGTCAGCCACTGAGTTTGCTGTAACTCCTGTTTTATCCCCGGCTCATATAATCCACTGTAATGTGGCAGTGAAGTGTTTCATGGGAGGATTTCTGTGTTGGGCAGTTGAGTGCAGGTGGCTGCCGGGAGGCAGGGGTGGCTGGAGCTGTGGGCCACATCCCAGGGCTGCTGGTGTCCAGGGCTGGCAGCAGAAAGAAGCAAGGCAAGCAGTGCTCCAAGGCAGATGCAGCTGGTTTGCTGTAGCACCCAGCCTGCGGCTGCCCTGGGAGAGCTGCTGTCATCTTTCCCCTTGACAGATGCTCCTGGGGCTATCCCTTCTCTCATCCCCTTTTGCCATCCTGTGCCAAGCTGGTCTCATTCAATTGACTGCACGCTCTGAGAAAGGGATGCTGGATGGACCCTGGCCACTAACCAGTACCCTTGCTGGGTTCTAAGCCAGTGGGGGAGGTGGCATCAAAGCCCCTGAGTGCCCAGGTCACACTCCCCTGGGCTGCAGTGTGGAGGAGCCCTCTTGTGCTCATCAGAAATCCCCTCAGATCTGGAAGACACCCAGTCATCACCTGAAGCAATTGATCTTGGGCCTGCCTATCACATACTGTCCCCTCCAATTTCCGTGCTTAGCTCTCTGCACGCTGGAGGCAGGAGGATGCACATCCTGCACTCCCAGGGTAATTACAGCCCTGCAGCACTCTGCAGTATCCCCAAGACACCGTCCCACAACCCCAAACAGCCCCCCTGCCAGGGGAGCCCCAGGCACCCAGCTTGGCTTGAGCTGCTTTAAGGGCAAAGTCGTTATGAAAATGCCCTGCAATTGCATAAGAGGAGAGGACTGGCAGAGATCTCACGGCCTGTGGCAGGCAGCCCCATTGCATCCTCTTGCTCAGAGACTTCCAGACCCAAAACAAGTTGTCTCCTGGCCTCATTGCTGCTGTTGAAAGGCTGTTCCAGATCCCTGCACTGGCAGGTGGGAAGCTCCGTCTAATTTCCATCCTCAGTGTACCCATGGCCCAGCCTGTGATAACTCATTCTTGTGCCAGCATTGTCCTCAGGCTTAAATTCAATGTCAAAATCCTTTGTTAACACAGAGTTAATGTTGCTTGGTGATGGCTCATTCATTCCCAGAACATTATGTTCATCAAAACGCAAACTTGTGGAAAAACAGGGCATTTAGAGTTAAAGTACATGCCCAGGCAACCTTAGTTGTGCTCCTTCTGAGCTGGCAGCTGCCAGAGGGACTGTCAGCTCTCTGTCTGCATTCACTGCGTCAAGTATAAAGTGTTCTGTGATGATCAGTGGGAGCATTACCTGGGACCGGAGGGGGTGAGCAAGGAGGGGAGAACCAGTCCCTGGGGGGCAGGAGAGAGGGGGTTCTGGCTGCCATCTCTGGGATGAAAGGCAAAGTGCTTCTGCCCATGGGATACGCAGGTTCTTTCAGTGCACCACTTTCAAGGACAGAAGGAGTTTACATGTGATTAGAACGTCCTGGGGTAAAGACTTCACCAGGCACTCCATTCTGCAACAACACCGAAGGCAACAACTTTTTGGCAAGCATCAGCTCATAAAAATGCAGCCATGTGGCAGCAGTGCTTTGGGAAGAGCACGCTGGTGCTCACTGAGAGAGCAGGTCCTGACCCACTCCACTGCAGAGCCACTGGGGTGGGGGAAAGCTATGCCCAGCAGCAAGTTCAGCTAGCCCAGCAGGTTTGGCACAACCACAGCTGGGGAGGATTCATGCGATTTTTGGCAGCATCAGGCTGTTTGCCCTTTTGTGAGTTGCAGTCATGCTGTTTCTACCACAGAGGCTGCTGTGTCTAAGGTGAAGGATGCTAGGAGGCTGCCATGAGCTTCAGCTCCATCCCAGGCTCCATATTAAGGGAATTCAGACCAGGATTGACAGCACGGCTACAAAGATGTATAGTGCACCAGAGCCAGGGCTGAAAATTTTGGCAATTTTAATACATGGTGATTGCAGAATCTTCAAGCACAGCAGCAAAGAATGGCCAGAGGGACTCCCTCTCTACACCACTGCCCTGTTACCCCATGCTGCTGCCATTTCCAGCTCACCTTTCTCACTGCATTAAAACATTAGTGCTTTAGAAACTCCTAATGTTTAAAACAAAGTTTTAAAGTGTTTGCAACTGGGTATGTATTTCTTAATCAGTGACTTACAGGAGGTTTGATACAAAGGGCTGCCACAAATCCTGCCCTAGACAGGCTGCTCAGCATCCTCCTGTCCAGCCAGGCTTTGTGCTAGGCTCCTGATCTCCAGAAGTTTTGGGGGAGCAAGATGCATTTCTTAAATTTATTCTCTACTTTCTGTAGTCTTTTACATGTGGAATGTGCGCAGTACCTGCCCTCTTGTTGACCCAAAAGGGCAGCTGGCCACACTTGCCACGGCAAGGATGTGCGGATGATGGGAGCTGATCTGGGGGAAACTAAGGGCTGTCAGCTGGCAGGCCTGGAGGGCCCCACTCCAGAAAAAAGAGACAAGGAATGAGCAAAGAGTGATTTCTCAGGTGGCAGCTGCTCCTCAGACAGAGCCAAGACTTCTGCGACAGATGCTCGCTCTGCCTGCAAGGCTGGAGGAAACACAGCCCCAGGTGACTGTGGTGCTGAGGGAGTTCCTGGAAAACACAAGCACCCTTGCTAAAATGAGGCCCAGCAATGATGCAAAAGGTTTTCTAGGAATTCTTGAGTATCTAGGTGAGACTGAGAACTGCCCTGAGGATGTGGAGATCATTATGCCAGCCTGTCTGGGAGGAGGAGCTGAGCCAGACGAGTGGGAAGGAAGCACTTGAACCTGCAGAACACTACTTGCTGCATCTCTGGACTCACCTGCCCTGATTCAAGGACTTGCTGCTTCCAATAAGGCACTGGGTGGGAAACATGTGCCCTCGGGTCCCACATTCCTCCAGCCAGAATACCTGGCCACGTCTGGATTTCCTAAAGCCCTATTTAGAGAAGCTTCCAACTGGAGAATCAGTAAATAATCCAGGAGGTTTTGGGTCTAGTGAGAGGGCCCAGAACTCTTGTGCAACTCTTGTGCACTCAGATCAAATAGTGGAAAATTACTCAGATAGGAGACAGCACTGTGGAGTATGAGGAACATAAAGATGGAGAGTGCAAAATGAGAAAAGGACAGTGCTCTGTCAAACAGACAGAACACGCTTATGGATACAGGCAGTTGGATCTGCTTGCCTCTGAAACAGAAGAACTACATCAAATCCTGATGGAAAGCGCCCACAAGTGCTGAGTGAGCTGGCAGAAGTCATTGCAAGGCCACTCTCGATAACTCTTCATTGGTCATAGCACCTGGGAGAAGTACCTGAAGACCTGGGGAAAGCAAACATCTCTCCTGTCTTCAAGAAGGACAGGAAGGAGGATCCAAGGTCAGTCAGCTTCACCTTGATCCCTGAGAAGGTGATGAAGAGGTAACCCTGGAAATCATTTCCAGGCACATGAGTGCCAAGAAAATCATCAGGAGTAGGCAGCATGGATTCACCCAGGGAAAGTCATGCTTGACCAACTTGATAACCTTCTATGAAAAAATGCCTGACTTTCAACAGGGCCTTTGACCCTGTCTCCCACAAGATGCTCACAGACAGGCTGCTGACGTGTGGGCTGGATAAGCAAACAGTGAGATGGCTGAAACCTGGCTGAATGGCTGGGCACAGAGGGTGGTGAGCAGTGACACAAAGTGTAGTGGGAGGCCAGCACCTAGCATTGACTCCTGGTTGATGCAGGCCCACGGGTGATTCCTCAGCAGGGGCAGGCAGGATCATATGACCTCCAGAGCTCCCTTCCAACCTCAGCCACTCTGTGATTCTGTGAAACCACTTCCTGGGAATGGTCTCTCAAGAGTGCCACCCCAAGCTGTGCCTGGGCTTTGTCTCAGGCAGCAACAGCTGGATTGGGCTAAAACTGCAGCAGCAGTGTGACAGAATGGGTGGCTGCAGGTCCCCAGTCTGGATTGGGCTGGAATGGGCTAAAACTGCAGCAGCAGTGTGACAGAATGGGTGGCTGCAGGTCCCCAGTCTGGATTGGGCTGGAATGGGCTAAAACTGCAGCAGCAGTGTGACAGAATGGGTGGCTGCAGGTCCCCAGTCTGCCCTGTGTCTCAGGGCTGAGTACTCTGGCACAAATACAGTCGTGGCTTCAGGACATGGCAGGCTGAGCCTCTGACAAGGACAGCGTGACTTCCCCATCCCACAAAGAGGTGGAATGAGGGAAGGATGGAGCTGGTAGGAGAGAAAAGGACATGATGGACAGCGAAACTGTCTGCAACTTGCTCTGCTTCTCATCAGGAACTGCTCCTTCCTGCCATATGGCTACAGGCCTTGCCTGCTGGGGAAAAAGAAGTGTCCAGGTGTGTGATATGGGGGAGAAACAGTGGCAAGCTTGCAAGATGTGCTGTGACTAGCTAACACTACTGCTGCTGAGCTTAGCTCTTTGGGAGCTACAGCACAAGGAAGACGATGAAGTAACCCTGGGAGATAAGCTGTCCGCAGTACAGTGAGAGGAAGCAAGGCAGCTGGTGAGTTCTCCCTGCTGATGCTGTAAACACATCTAAAAAATTACTTCCCTGAACATGATGTTTACCTGAAACTTGGGAGCCTTGCCCAGAGGGATCTGCTCCAGATGCTGTGAAAACTCTGGGACACAGTAAAGGTGCAAGAGCTGCTGAAACCTGAAAAGCCACCCAGACTGATGCAGCCCAAGCCTGCTAACTCTGAAAACCTCTCAGCATGTTTTAGTCCATAATGAATTCCAGAGGGGTTCACGGTGCACAGACTTGATGCATCTCTGATGTTACAGACTGTTAAAACACTTGTAACAGACCATCCTTCCACACTTTGTGGTGCTTACCCAAGGGGATCCTGGCAGACTTTGTTATCCCTAGAACCCAAACAGCAGACTACTAATCTGGTACTTGCATTTTATTCTGGCTGGATTTGCCTCCTGCCCCTTCAGCTGGCCACAGCCCCAAGCCCCGCGCCCCCAACCTCTTTCTCATCCTTGTCAGGCAGCAGCTACATGTATGAATTAGCTTCCCCTCCAATGTGCACTTCAAACCTGAGAAAACCCCTCCAACTTCAATTCATCAGCAAGATCACATTAAGCCCATCTAACCTCGCTGTCTGACAGGGTAACTGCACTAGCGGACTGGGGGGCAGGGGGGGTGTAGTAGATGTGATACGTCTTGACTTCAAAGCTTTTGGTAGAGTGAAAGGCACAAACAGTGGAAAAAACCACAGTCAGAATTGCCAAAAGACACACACAGTTGCCAAAAAGTATATAGAGCTGGTGTGGGGAGATTGCACTGTCAGGGTAGAAAGGCACTTTTCAACGGGGCTGTGGAAATCAGTAGATTAATTTTCATCACTGAAAGCTTAAGCTGTGTGGTAGGAAAAGCTTTTTAACTATCGAGCAATAAAATGCTGGACTAGATTGGCCAGAAAGCCTTGTCACTGTAGGCTGTTGAGAACAGGTTCAACAAATATCTGTCAGGAATGAGTTGTGCTTACTTAATCTTGTCATCGGGTCAGGAGGCTGAATTACATGGTTGCCCGAGGTCTTGTCCCAATTTCATTTCCCCCAATTAAATTAAATAAACCTCAGAAATCATTGTCAGAAGCAAGCTGCAGAGAGCTATACTTAATGCATCCCCCCCACCCCAAGTCAAGTGTTAGATCAGCACTGATCCCATCCAGATGTAAACCAGGTTCGGGACCTACCACTCTTCCTCCAACACTGAAAACCAGCACGATGAAACCCTTTCAGCTCTGCTGCACAGGCATGTGGTACATTTAGTTCGGACTGGCTTTTGTGTATTTCTCCAAAGAACTGAGCCTTTTCTGAGATGCTGGGTTTTAAATTTCCTTTCTGAGAGAGCTTATGGGAGCAGGCATTGTGTGGGAGAAACACCAAGCAGTCACCTGCATAAAGAGCGTAAGACTTTGGACTGATCTCTTGCCCTTGAAGGAAAAACTCTTTGGGGGATGGAGCAGAAAAATGTGGGCTTGCGGGCCTGTGTTCAGCACATCTTTTCTTATAATGCTGTGCTTGTCGTGCTAACCTGCTCTGCCTGCCAAGGAAGCATAGCAAATTGCAGGGAGAGGTAAATCTGTGCAGCCTTAAAAAGAGCCAAACTCGGAAGAGAAAGGGACTGCCCAACTAAATCATGGCTGAGCTCCTTCCCTTCTATAATGGCTCATTTCACTGCGCACATCCCTGTGTATAAAATGGATTTCTAGAGAGAAGTTCATACATTCCAGCCTTTTGCTAAGCTAAGGAAGACTCCATGTCCGCTCACATGGAGAGCAGGGGTAGGCACGGAGACAGACTCTGTTATTCCAGCTCCCCCACACTGCTGCCAGCCCCGAGCCCACTTCTGAATATGAGTGACAAATTGTATATAGCATCCTAAATAAGATTAACGTAATGATCTCTTTAAGGCTGTTGTCTTTGTGATCACGTCACATCGGGGCTTCATAATCATCTCGTGAATGATGAATGCACCCAGATCTGTCTCTTCTTCTGTCATTTCTAACCAGCGAATCTCTGTGTGTAAAAGACATTCCTGTTAGCAGGAGAAAAGAACAGGACCTCACACTTCTCTGCTTCAGACTGTGAGTAATTCTCCTAAATGCATTTAATCAGCAAACTTCCTTTTCATGCTGCTTTTTGCTGAGCTAGAGCCATTACTGCAAGCAGAATTATTCCCAGGGCCAGTGACATTCCTCCATGGTGGCAGTTCCCTTTTGACTCCACACATCATCTGCCTCTCCCCTGCATTTTACCCACCTAAAATTCTCCTACTAATTCCTTTCACTTTAGCTTATCTAGCTGCCTTCCAGCCCCTACTGCATCAAATGCCCTGCTGAAATCCAACTAGATTAGATTTACCAATTTCTTTTTTCACCCAGGTAAGGGAAAGGAGGTAAAGAAAAGGATCAAGTTAAGGGCACACAGTGCTTTTGTTGATAAACCCATTTTGTATTTGATTCCATTTTCTACTTACTGCTGTAGCTTTAATTTTGTTTTCCTTCTGTAATTTGTTCTTAACCTTATACTCTGTTGAGACTAGACTAATGGGTTTGCAGCTGCCCAGGGTACTTTGTTTTCTCTCTTCCTGAAATATAGCTCCTTTTTCCCAGCCTTGACATGCTTACTCTGAAGTTGATAGATATGCTGCAAATCTTTGCTCCCAAAACTGCTGCTTCCTCAGCCGGCTTTGAAAAAAAACCCCACAAATATCAAGGTAGGGTGGTGAGCTCCAGCCCTGCTGCTATAGACCTTCTCGAGGTTTAACTTTTGCCTTAATACATCAAGTTACTGTTCTCCACCCTTTCTTCTATCCTCTTCTCCCACCTTTTTCAGCATCATCCTTCTTATTGAGAAATGACATGAGGCATCTGTAAAGACCCAGAAGTGCTTTAGCAGCACTGTGGTGAGCACTGAAGGTGGTGTGGGGAGTGCATCAGCTGAGCACCCACCACTCTGCTCTCCTGGTGAGCTGAAAGCCACAGTTTAGGCTACCAGAGAGGCACATTTCTTAAAAAGAGGGGGCCTGAGAAGTAACTATTTAACTTCTGAAAGGGAACAGAGATCCCCTGAAACTCATCACAGATTCTCTGACTGCACAGAAACATGCAGACACCTAAGCCAAGGATTTAAAGGAGTTATTAAACTCTCTCTGCTTCAGAAGAGGTGAAGGTTGTGTGTAGGGAAGGAACTCTTATATGCTGCAATATAGATTTAAATGACATTTCGGTGATTGCTGCTGTTCAGAAGAACGTGGGCATCACAGCTTAAGGAGCCACCCCAAACCAACTGGGTCCTGCTGTTAGGAGATTCATCTGTAGTATAAAATGGGACAAGTTGTGCTACAGAGGGTGGCAAGCCAGCTGGAGAAGAGACATTCGTGCAGAAGGGCTTTACAGATGCTAATGCTGCTGTCAGCACAGATGCATTTCCACGGGGCCAAGCAAGCATACTGACCTTCTGGCTTCCAGCGTTGTGAAGACACTGAACATTGGCTCATGGCAGATTAGCAGCACAAAAACCCTCACTGACTCACACAAAAAAATCAGGTGGGAAGGGATCTCTAGAAGACTGTAGTCCAATTCCCAGCTTACAGGGAGCAGGGAGCTAGACCAGGTTGCTCAGGGCCTTGCTTCTGAACATCTCCAAGGATGGAGATATCCCAGTCTTTTTAGACACCTGTTCCCCGACTGAACTGCTCTCAAGGGGAAGAAATATTTCCTTATACATGTGTAGAATTTCTTTGTTTCAACATTTGTCCATTGTTTCTTGACCTTTCACTATGTTGCCTTTCTCAGTCTGGCTTCCTCTTCTCTGTAGCTTTCCTTTAGGTAGGAGAAGACAGCAGCTAGACACCCCCTCGGTCTTCTCTGTTTAACAAACCCAGCTCCCCCAGCCTTCTCCTTGTGCGTTCTGTGCTCTAGCTCTCCACCATGGGGGCCTTTTGCTGGCCATGCCACAGTTTGTCAATATCCATCTTGTACCGAGGAGCCAGTCCTGAGCATAATCTTCCAGCTGGGGCCTCCCACTGCTCAGGTGGATGGGAATAATAATTTCCCTTGATCTGCTGACTACACCTTTGCTAATGCAGCCTAGGCTTCAAGGAATCTTCATTGCTTGAAGGGCTCATTGCTGAATCATGTTTAAAATGCTTCTTGATATTTTTTGTGGGGATCTAGTAAAATACAGGGGTTATTGCCACAGAGAACTTGTGGCCCCACTGGAACAGGCTTTGCCTGTGCATGTGTGGTGTGCATTGGCTGTGCCCATGCAAGAGAGATCCCCTCAGGCACTTCTGATGTGACTGTGATTTTTGCCCTGTGCTGAAGGTCTTCAGGAACAGCTACTCTGGCTGTCACGACATATCCAGTGAGTGATACTTTTTCCTCCTTCGAAATCATGGGATTTGTATTCATGGCACACTGGCCAGAAGTTTCGGTAACTAACTGCCCTTACTACACTACAGTGGCCAAATGAAGTCAGCCTGGAGCCAAGGCTGATCCAATCACAGGTTGTTATGTTCCTGCCCAACAGGGACCTACCTCCACATTCCCAGTTGCAGAGAAACCTACTTCTTTCAGTGGAAAAGCATTGGATCATTGCTGCATATGCTTCAAATTCCAAGGCATATCCCAGGTGTATGGTTTCTGCTCCTTGCCCTTAAAAGAGCAAGATGCCACTATAATGAAATGATTTAGGCAACCAAGCATGTGCAGGATAACACGCATCTATAACTCTCCATTACCGTGTATTTCTAAAAGCTTAAACAACACTAAGCAGAGAAGTTACCAAGCAGGGGAAAATGCAATCTATTTCCACACAGCAGAAAAGAAAAAAAAAAAAAAAAGAAATAACAACCAAGAATGACGTGCTGAAATGCTCTCTGCTGTGTGCTGCCAGGGGATTTAATCAGCCGATTGCCAAAGAGATGTCAGTTCCCTGAAAAGAGTGAGGACAACACGCCTTGCTGAGAAATGTACTCACAAAATTAAAATACCAACTGCAGGATAAACCCAATATTGTCCTACAAGCAGCTAAAAATTTGGGTGAGAATGAACAGCCTCCATCCTTAAAATGTGTGTCACTGGATCATCACACCTTCCAAGTCTATCTGTCCATCTCTGCCTACTGGTCAGTATCCCCAATGAATTCAGGTACCACTAGAGCCAGCTTAAGAAACACATCAGGCCAGGTTTACCAGCCCTAGAAGCCAGTCAAGCAGGATCCTGTGACACAAAATACCACCTATATTACTGGGACAGCCACCACAAACAGTGCAGTTTACCCACAGACAGCAAACAAAAGGTGTTTGAGCACAGAGTGTACAGTGGCACCACAGGAGGATGGTCTGCGATCACCACTGGAGGTCCAGGGGTGGGTGCCTTGTGTTGGGGTGGTGAGAAAAGAGAGAAATGGAGAAATCAGGAGAGTACATAAAGAAGGAAAGCACTGAAGTGGGAACGTGACAGTCAGATGTGATTGTGGAGGAGGCAACAAGGATGGGAGATGGAACAGGCAGCCAGCGTGGAGGTGTGTGTTTGCCACCCTCCTGGGCCAACGCTGCATAGAAGAGCTTGTTACAAAGGTTGTGAGAGAGCAACTGTCGTGCTAACTGGCTGGCTTTCTCCACACATTTTCTTTTCTGAGCTTGTCAGGAGCTGGTGCCCTCAGCAGGAGGTGGGAACCCGGCTGTTACTCACATGATTCTGCTCCCAGGAGGGCGGCCCCACTAACCTCCACCTACCACCTGCTCCAGGGCTCAGTTACCTCCTGCAGTCACTTGGCATTGCTGCCGGCTTATTTTCTTGCTGCAGAGGTGTAAACCTCTCTGTCACCCCCTTTCCAGCTCCCAGCCTGGGCTGACAGTGCCACTGGGAGAACCCCATGGCTGGTGCAGCATGGCCACCCATCTTCACACAGCCCTGAGCCCCAAGATGGCACACTCTGAGCAAGTTGAATAGATGGAGGCTGTGCCAAAGCTGGCCTTTCGAAAGAAATGAACCAGTCTAGAGACTGGACTGGGTTTGGGGGTCTCCACTACGCACATCATGTTACTTGCCGTGGGGCCAGCTCTCAGCCAAGCCTGCCTTGGTGTGTAAGCACAGGGTAAGGAGGGCACCTCTTCACCCCACATTGCCTCTTCTGCCCCCAGCACCAGTGGTTTTACAGAGGTTTTTATTCACCACACTCCACAGGTGAGCCCAGCCAGTCAGTGTTATGAAATCCTAGAAGCCCTAAACATACACATGTGGGACACGGGTGCGCCTCACCAGGGAGAAACCAGCAGTGGCGACCAGGATGCTCTTCCCTGGAGTGGAGGAGCAAGGGGAGGCAGGATAAGTAAAGGGAGGCAACAGAGAGCTGGGAAAGAAGGTAAAGAGATCAGCTGTACTCTCCAGAGACACACACCCGTGTTTCTCTGACTTTGCCTCCTCCTAAGGAAAGATAAGACAAATCAAGTGTCTGTGGCAGATGTTAGTCACGCTGCCTCACGTGCTACTGAAGGGTGCTTGGCAGTGCGGGGCGGGAGGGGGAGCAGAAAACTCCAGGTACCCTAAGAAAAATTAACCACTTTGTCCCAATCCTCAAGTGACAGCTTCCCTTCCCTCAAGTATAGGGCATTCTGACAAGCACTGCCAGTTATCAAGTCCAGGCCAGCCCTCTTCTTCGAGGAGACTCTCAGTCCTGTTTCTTCCTAGGTAGCATGCAGGGAGGAAGGAGGCTATAAAGGACTCTCTGGCAAAGAAGAGAGAAGTAAAAGAGATGTCAGTGCCAGGATGGAGTTCTTCTTCCAAGGCATAAGATTGAATACATTTGCTGCGTTGCAGAACGAGGAGGGAAATGTCACCTTCAGAGGTGATCTGACAATCACAAAAATAAATTACATAGAGGAGAGAAAAAAAAAACCACAACAAGATGAGCATTTGTGAATATTCATGAGCAAGTCAAAACCCCCAAATTAACAAGGAAATTAATTTCCAAACTGATTAGGCTGCCAACTCCTTTTATTTAAACAAATCAACAATTGCCTTCATGTGACTCCTGCTGAAGAACGCAGAGCTAATCCTGACTCCTCCCAGAAGGAAGCTTTGTGCTGCCTGGGATGACCAATACCCCACCACGTTCTGGGGACAGGCAGGCGCTGTGGCTGGAGCCGCCTGCGTCTCAGCCACCGGGAGATTTCCCTCTGCCCACTGCTCCGGATGTTGCGGTTTCACGATCGCCCGAGCCAATCTAACCGCTGGCTGCCGTACTTGTGCTCTCCCTGGTCCCACCCTCTTACTCATGCTGGCTCTGAAAAGCTGTTCCAGCATGCCAAGCTGGCAGAAAACTCATGCAACAATTAAAAAAAGAGATTTCTCTCAAGTCAGAGCACTGAAACAGCTTAGCCAAACGCCCAGTGCGCAACACCACAGGTGAGGAAGGTGACCTAACCTGACCTGGGAGGTGGGCCCAGTGCCAAAGTTAACCCTGCTGCGAGTAGCGGAACAAAGTGTATCTTATCCTGAAATCCCTTTCTGCCTGAAGTGTCTAAGACAGAGCAGAGCAGCAACAGCCAGCGTGGTTTGGTGATTTTGTGGGGTGTCCAGTTCGGTGTGGGGGTGACCAGCCAGCCTGGCTTAGCGATCCGGTGGAGCGGCTCCGTGGTGTCTCCGGCAGGAACAGCCTGATGCCTTCTCCCGCGCGGTGCCCGAGGCTGAGGGGATTGACTGCCTGCAGCTTCTCCCGCTGCACAGCAACGCGCCCGGCAGTGCCAGCGCACGGGAGGCAGCGCGAAACTGCCAGACAAAACTTAGGTGGGCTGAATCTGTGAAACTGAATTCTCAATGACTGAGAACGAGGGTGAGATGCAGCCCCCTCTGGGGTCAAGTTGTGAACGGTTACAAATACAAAAAAATGAGTATTTGGATGAGGTTACATAGAGCCTCTGGCTGCCGACTGCGGGAAGAGGGTTACCCTGTTTCCCTCCACGCCTGGCCTTGCCCTCCTGTTCCCGACAGGGAATGAGATGGACCAGTTTGGCCGTCTGGCAGAAAACCAGCTTGCGGGAAGTCCTTTCTGTTGGGTTAGCAGGACAAGCATGTTTAACAGCGTGCCAGGAAACGCTCGAGCCAGCGCAGGCTGGGACCGTCCCAAGCGCTGGCAGTCAAACTTTGGGACAACTCCTCTGGATCATCCCGGCGGACCGGGACCGTCCCAGGCGCTGGCAGGCACAGCGTTTGGGACAACTCCTCCGGATCAGCCCAATCCCGCGCTGACCCTGAGGCAGCGGCGGCCGAATTATTATTCAGAGTGGTTCATGAATATTCATGAGGGCGACCGCCTCGCCTCTCCCCCGCCCGCTCTCGTCACGTGACGGCGCGAGGCCGGAAGCGGCCCTGCCGGCCGGGCTCGGGGACGCCGCGCGCCCGCCCGCCCCCCGCCCGCCACAGCCACTTCCGCCCTTCTGCCAGCCCGGGCTTCCCCGCGCGCCGGCGCCCTCCGCGCTTCCGGTAAGCGCGCGCGCGCGCGCTCGACCCCCGCCCCAACCTCCGGCCGCGGCGACCTCGCCGGTGCCCCCGCCCAGGGGAGCCTGCCCAGGGCCGCCGCCGCCGCTCCGCCGCCCCGTTTTCAAGCAAAACCGCCGATGACGCCGTTCCGCTCCTGTCCGCGACCCGGAAGCGCCGAGGCGCGCCCCGCCCCCTGACCCGGAAGCGCCTCGCCGCTGTCTTTCCGGTGAGGAGGCCGCCGCCGCCGCCGCCGGAGCCGGGCCGGGGCCGCTGCTGGGGGGGAGCCCGGTAATGTGCGGAGCGGCGGGACCGCTGGCGGGGGGGTCGGGCAGCGGGACTTCCGGGGCCGGGGCGATCCGGAAGCGGAAATGGAGGAGGGCGGGCTGTCTGTCCGTCCGCCCGTCTGTCCCGGTGTCGGGGGCTCCGCCACGGGGGAGCCGCGCTCCGGGCCGGCCCCGCCCTCGGCCGCCGCGGGGGGAGGTGGGTCCGGGCCCCGCGGGGAGCGCCTGTCCCGCACATGGCCGGGGCTGCCCCGGCCCGCGGGCCCCGCGGAGAGCCGCTCACTGCCATGCGGGGCCCCGGGCGCCCCGGTAACCGAGGCGGTTTGTTTGCAGAGCCGGCCCTGGAAGGAGGAGAAATGCAAGAGGAGGGAGAGTGAGAGGGGTAAGGAGCTCCCGGCACTGTGTGAGTGACCCCCGCCCCTGCCCCAGGGGCTGCCGCAGGGTGGGAGGAGATGGGATGGGCCGCGGGTCCCAGAGTTGGGGGCTTGAAGGCATTTAAGCTCCAGGGTGCGGGAGAAGGGATTGACCGCTTGGAAGGAGGTGAGGCGCAGGGTATGCCCTCTGCCAGGCACCTGTTCCAACAGAGGCTTGCCTGGTCGGGCTGGAGGCTACACAAGTGTCAGGAAACCAAAGTTCTGTCTCTGGTGTGTGGGTTTGGGATCCAGGACTTCATCCGGCACGTTCGGGATATTCCTGATGTGTCTTCAAATGCGCTTGTTCTAAAGGTGTAGCAGCGTTTGAACTTTTTGGTGCTTATGAGTTCTGTGAAGGCATTTTTGCTTTTGATCTAACAGCCTGCGTGGCTTTCAGCATCCTTAGTATTTTGCAGCAATTAAGCCTAAAAGTTCCTTGTCATTGAACAAAGATCTTGGGCAGACATAAAACAACAGCGTAAATTGTTCCCGAGTATTACACTCAGGGCCTTTTGTTGACTGAAAACTCTGTGCCGAATAGGAAATAAAAGACAGGCATCTGGAGAATAAAGAAAACCGTGTTAGAAGTCAACCTCTGAATAAATACCTGTATATCCAACCTTGATTGTGCCTTCCAGAAACACAGCTTCTACCTCACCGTATACTTGCACGTGCTTTTATCTGTCTGTTTATGATTAAAGTGATGACCTGCCAAGAAGTGTAAATCCAGCACGTTAAGTATGTGATTCTGTGAAATATTCTGTGAGATTTAAACTCCAGATCCCTTGTCCCTTGTGAGTTCTCTGGTTCACTCGGTTGTTTATTTGGTGTATGTGCATTTGTGGTCTGTACATAGAAAGTGTTTTTGGTTTATATCAGGAGGGTACGTTGACATCTGTCTGATACTAGACTGGTGAATAGGAAGAAGGTCCCATCTCTGGCCTGTTTGTGGAAGCTGGGATGATGAAGGCACTGCAGTGGGAACGTGCTGTGGTACAGGGTTGAAGCTCCAGCCCATGTCTGGTAGTTATAGAGCAATTGGAAGGGTTACGTGCAGAGTTCTGGTAAAGTAAGTGTGAGCAGCATCTAAGTGGGGGCTGCCAATAGGGGTGCATGTTTTCAAAATACCCTTTAGCCTAAAAATGGGGTAGGGGAGGGACAGCTGTGGGTACTAGGACAGTAGGTTGGTGGAGGAATCTTACCTTTGTTTTCTGCCTTTGGAAGACTGGCTTGCTAGTGAAACTGCATGAAAGCTTCAACTTTTATACCATTTCTTCTTTTCCTCCACATTCTTATAACTCCATCACACTTCAGCCTTTCAAGCCAAAAGTTTTGAGGCCTGATAATCCACTCAAGCATGAAGATTTTTGAATGAGGAGGTGGATTCTAAAGGAGTTTAATGAAATCAGTGTAGCCATCCTTTGAAGAATCAGTAAGAGCCGTATTTTGACTTGCACACTTCGTAAGCTGAGCAAACAGAAGTTAGATTCTCTGTGAAGTTCTGGTAGAAGACTAGATGGAGACAGGCAGCCACTGAGTGCCCTGGCCTCTGCTAGCCTGGATTTTGGAATCTGGACATGGACTTGCCTTTTATTACTTGTTCTCTTTAAATAAGAAAGCTGTTGTGAGATTTTTGCTTAAATTGGCATCTTTCTGTTTAACTCCTGAAGTTTGCAGTTGCATCCAAGGGAGTCTTGGACAACTACAAAGTTTCTTTGGAAAATGCATCTGATTATTATATGAGACTTTATGTTTTTGGAGAGTCAGGTTCACTTTTGTGTTTTTGATGTGGAAGCTAAGCAAATAGGGGCTTATTTATTTTAAAAACAAAACCAAAAGCAAGAAAAAACCTCAAACTTGGAAATTCCAAACAAAATACTCCTCTTCATTCAGGTGGTGCTCAATTGCCAAGGATGTGTTATCTCTTCATTTGTGCCCATCTTGTGGAAGAAAAAAGTCATGTAATTAGGTGTTACATGCACAGGGCTGTGCTGTGGGCAGCGTACTTAATAATTAATTTGGTTCAGAAAAGAAAGCAGAGGAAGGAAGGTAAGAGTCTTGCCCCATCAGCCTCTGATTGAATCACAGCAGTGTAAATCCAGAGTAATTCAGTCAGGCAGCGAGCAGTCTGACTGCATGCCACCAACGTAAGGTAAATAATTTATCCTTAAGTATGTTTATTGGTTGATTTGCAGTGAGTGAGTGAGGCAGGAATACTTGGCCTTGCTGTTGCATGAGCAATTCATAAAAACAAAATTATCGGGTAATTGGTTCATTTAAATACTGCTTCTCTGCATAGAGGAAAATTATCTTCACATTTGGCTCACATGCAGCAATTCCACATGTATTTATTCGGTCCTGATATACTTCTGTAATGTTTCATGCTACTAGGGACATGCCTCTGAGCTTCCCTGATGATTGAGATAGGCCCTTCATAAACAATATTGGTTCATTAATTAGGCTGTTGATAGACCCTAACAGAAATAGGAGTGGGACAGTTTGCAGGTAGCTGCATGAGAAACCTACAGCAGTTGTGCTCTCTGCCAGATGTATTCTGAGCATCATTTTTACCTACCACTTTTGCCGTATTTGTTTAGGAATAGAGGTATCTTCTGCTTCAGAAAATACTGTTTTGTTAATTTTTTTAGGTTTTGAACAGTGTTTTCACAAGTGTAACAAACTTTGTCCGCTAATGCCATTACACAGAGGACTGTAAGGATTAGAAAGGGAAGTGCTTCTTCAGTCAGGTGTTCCTAGAGATTACACCTCTGTGTTCAGGAGACTCTCTTTTGGTGTCTAACTGGTCCTCTGAATGCAGGGAGAGCTGAGATGGAGCAGTGGGAGCTTCACTAGAGACAGAGTCCTACAGAATCTTGTCCCAAAAATGGGAAGGAAATGGGCAATAGAGAGCTGTGCCATGATCTCACTTGGAAGTAGGGTATCTCAGGAGCATGGGAATCGGGTTTTTTTCCTACTGCCTAGTCTCATTGGACAAGAGCAGGAATATTGAGTGATATTTCTGTGTTTGTCTGAAAGAGTGGGGCTGGGGTGGGCTGCAGGAAGTTAGGAGCCCGAAGTTTGACTTCTTGGTCTGCTGTGGCTGTCTGTTATCTTGGGCAAGTCTGTTTCCCTCTCTCTGCCTGTCTTTCCTCCTGTGTAACATAATGCTAATGTCCCTTTGCTGCATCTGGGTCCGGAGTGTTGAGCTGGGGTGGAGGGACAGGCACGGTCCAAAATTTTCACTGCCTGTGGGGTCAGACTGTCTATAATAGTGAAAAATGGTTTTCATCTGTATTTGCCTGGTTGCAGATGCACAGACTTAATTTATGCCATTTACTTGGGTGGATAATAATTGCGAAAATTTGGAGGTGTTGTGGGTTTCTAGTCAGTCCTGTTTATTGCATGGAGGGCTACTGGGCAAGAGGCATTTCAGATGGACCCAAGTCCATGGGAATAGCAGATGCTTTTTCCCCTGAAAATAATTTTTTTATTTGGGCAGTTAGCTCAAAAGGGGGGAGAAGTTGCTCAAGAAATACAGGGGAGATAAAGGAACTGTCACAGCATTAGACTGAGTCAGTTCCATGTTGGAGTATCTTCGGGTTTAATGGTGGTTTTTTTGTGTGTGTGTCTGTCTGTCTTCCTTATCCTCCATTCCTCTTCCCTTCCCCTTTCCTCCTGCCCCCTGTGCCCAGCTAGGATGGAAGAATCTCATTTCAACTCCTCCCCGTACTTCTGGCCAGCGGTGCCCACCGTCTCGGGACAGGTAGGATCTTCCAACCTGTAATGTTGGTCTTGCTTCCTGTTAGAAGTTTATGCATGATGGGTGTTTCTGCTGCATTTCTCGCTCAGCCAAATGCTGGGCAAAGCTGTGCCGGGTATCCTAAAACCTGTCTTTCTCCTGTTTAGATTGAGAACACCATGTTTATTAACAAGATGAAGGAGCAGCTATTGCCCACAGAGAAGGGCTGCAGCCTGGCTCCCCCCCACTACCCTGCCTTGCTGACAGTCCCCACTTCTGTGGCCCTGCCCACTGGTATCTCCATGGACTCGGACACCAAGCCGGAGCAGCTGACACCACACAGCCAAGCCCCTGTGACTCAGAACATCACCGTGGTACCAGTGCAGTCTGCTGGGCTCATGACAGCAGGTAGGCCACTCCAAAGGCTTCAGCAACATAAAAAAAAGACTCTGGGATGGGGAAACAGAGGTCCTGGAGAATCCTTATTGGACTGTAGACTATTCCTAGCCTTACTAATGGTGTGGACTGCCTTGGCATGGTTTCACTGTGAATCTCTAGGCATGCCATACATCCACCCTCTTGACTTCCAGAAGTGGAGACTGGGAATGCCTTGGGAGGGGAGGCTACCCTTCTGTTTGTGTTGTAGTCAAAAGTAGGTGTTTCTGTGGTATAAGGAGGTTGGGCATAATTGGAGATGTAGTAACTGACTTCCTCCATCTTCCTTTGTTTGCAGGTCCTGGTCTGGTGATAACTTCCCCGTCAGGTTCTCTGGTGACCACAGCCGCCTCTGCCCAAACCTTTCCCATCTCAGCTCCCATGATTGTCTCTGCGCTACCCCCTGGCTCACAAGCAGCCCTGCAGGTGGTTCCAGACCTGTCCAAGAAAGGGACAACCACCCTCACTGAAGGTGGCGGAGCTGGGGGAGTTGCCCCCAAACCACCCCGGGGCCGGAAGAAGAAACGATTGCAGGAGTCAGGGCTGCCAGAGATGAGCGACCCCTTTGTGCTGACAAATGAGGATGATGAGGACCAGCACAAGGATGGCAAGACATACAGGTGGGGAGTGGGCTTAAATCTTGACTGTAATATTGCATGGGGAAAGGGGTGTATTTAACTCTTCAGAGGGTTACATGGGGAAGAAGAGATCTCTGCCTTGTTCCTAGAGTCCCTGAATAGAGAATCTTCAAGCTGGAGATAGAGTTGAGTTTTCTTTCTGGTTAGGAATATTTACAAGCTGATGGGTTGACCCAGAACAGGATTCCTTTTAGTGGACAGCCTTGGCTTCCTGAATATATAGTCCTTAATGTCACTAAGTTAGTTAATGACCAGGATGTTATGGAGGCTAAACTGTATCCTCGATGGCACAGCCAAGTAGTATGGCTGGTGTACTGTGGAGTGCAGTGCTGTCTGGTGCAGCTGGAGCACTTTTGGTATACCTGAGTGCTCCTCAATAAGGACTTCAGTCTGTCCATTATAAAGACTACAAGCTGGAGACAGAGCAGGCAGTGAACTGTGTATTGCTCCTGTATGTATTGCCCCATGTGATCTCCTCCTATTTCAGCATTCCATACAAAAGCGGGGGGGAGATGTGTATTTCTGAATTAAATATAGGGGTGTTTCTGAACCCTGAGTGTGTTGGATAAGAGGGAGGAGAGTTCTGAGCCCTGAGGTTGGGTTTCTGAGCTTGGAGGGATGTGGCTTGAGTTTACGAGTGGTGGGGAAGGGAGAGATAAGCTAGGAGGCAGTACTTGAACCACAGGATAAGCAGTGTGAGTGTTTTAGAAAAGGTGGGAACCAGACAGAGCAGAAAGTGGTAGGGAGTAAATGTGATGGTCTGACTTAGGTGGGAAGCAGGAGTGCTTATGGGTGATTCAGTGATAGGTGTTTCTGATGGATGATTAAGATAAGAGTAGTACCCAGATTGAAGCAGAAGATGGTCCCCAGGTCTTCTCACTTTCCTACAATGTGCCCAGGATCCCATCTCAAACAGTTTTTCTTTCACCATCCTAGATGCTCTTTGTTTTGGTACAGTTATCTTTCTGGAATTAAGCCATAGGAATATGAAGGCATCTACACAGAATCTGTGCATCCACCTCAGGCATTTTTTCACTTTTAACTATAGCATTTTTTAAATGTTTATACTTTTTAATCAACACAGTCAAATGGATACAAAACTAGAGCTTGGATCAGCCTTTTTATCTTAGCCAATGTCCCAGTTCTTCCACTTTGAAAATATAATCAGCGTATGGTGAAGAAGGGTGGGAGTGTTAGGTAGCTTGCTATTTGTAATCCCACCATTTATTTTGGTCCGTAGCCACAGTTCCACACTACTCAAGCTGCTTACAGTCTGGGTTGCTAATTAGGTTGTTAAATATGTATTTACAGGGGACACAATTGGCAGCAAGCACTAGAATTAAAGCTGAACCAGAGCTTTAATTATAGCTCCTTGTTTACTTGTAAGTTTGGAAAAAAAATGCCCAAGACCAGGTGGAGTGACTCAGCAGAAACTTTATGAACACGCATAGTCTGTGTAACAGCTCATGAAAAAGGCTTTGCAGGGAAAAACAAATGAGTATATATGTGGGAACATGTAATTTCTTTATGTTTAAGATTTCTTTATGTTTAGTCTGAGTGTGGTACCTCTTCCTCTGGCCCCCATCCCAAGCAGGTGTTCCTCTGAGCAGTGCTAAGGTGTGAGAGAGCTAAATGCAGATTTACTGAAGACCACCAAGGAATACTTCTGCCCTCGTTGAGATCTGCTCTTTGGATGATGCATTCCATGTGCAAGTTTGGAATTAAAAATGATTGTTGGAAAAATAAAGGAAAGCGCTATCTTGGAGCTGTGGGAGAGAAAGCCTTTGTGAAAGATAGTAAAATTGTTTCTCTATAATATGCATATGAATAGACTCGCAACTTGGAGGAATACTGGGATCCTTCTGTATTCTAGAGGATGATTTCAGTAGTTCCCGTCACTACAGTATGCAGACATATGCTAGCTAAATTAAGACTGTGGGTGAGGTTCATCTACTCCTGCTTCTCCTGCTTCTTTCTAAGGCTGGAGGAGGAGTTGGTTGTGGCATTCATATGACTACGTTTGTATGATTTCACTGATTCCCATGATGAGACACTGAGAGTAATCTACTCAAATTCCTGGAAGGAGTGGTACTGTATCGATCAATGTGGCTTTTTTTTTTTTTTTTTCTTAAATACCCAATTCCTAAAACCTGGGATTATTTTGTCAAATCTAATTATTTTTTTAGATTTTCTTTTTGAGCTCTGTGAGCTCTCTTGTCTTGAGTGTCTGGGCAGGTGGCTAATATTTGGAATTCCTGACTCCTAGTGTGGTGATAAAGACAGAGTAAGGCCTTGAATTAGCAGCACAGCCAGGCAGATGTGGAAGGAGTTGGAGCACAAACCTTGATACATATATTGCAGCTTGTCCCATTCTCTCCTAAATGTAGAGATTTCTGCTCCAGCAAATGGCAGCTGTTTTGCTGCTGTATCATCTCTAGAAATGAATTAGTAGGCTGCTGTGCAAGGGGTGCAAGAATCTGTATAACTAGATTTTTCTTTGTAAGAAAAGTTGTGAGGCATTTGCTAATGCTTGCAGATCTTCAGCATCTATCCTTAGGATTAGTCTGGCAGAGACCTTGGTGCTTTGCGTTGTGCTACTGGAAGAATGCTTGCAGCTGCAGGGGACAGCATATCTAACCCAGTCCTGTGAAGCATTTTCCTTCATGAGTAATGTCGTTTCAGTCTTGTCTGGATTCATTGTCAGCTCTTTGTTAATCTTCCCTGACGTCTTCTTAGAATTCAATTTTTCTTTGGAAAATGAGATCAGCATCAAGAGTCTTTCTAAAAAGATGCTGGCACTGTGAAGCACGTCGCTTCTTCCCAGTGCTTTAAAAGGTGCTGAGGAAAAGGTAGCAAACAGGTCCTGGATACAGCAGGATTGTTTTTTAGTCCTGATGGGGTGCCTGTACCTGTGCACTTTTAGAAGTCTGTGGTATGATGTGATCAGTGGACAAGACCGATGAAGTGGTTTAGCTGCTCTGGGCCAGATCATCAATTCTCTTTCTCTTGACAATTCTCTAAATAGTTTCTTTGTAAGAGGAAGAGAGCTCTCTATAAGCATTTGCTAGGTTCTGGTATTAAGTAAAATCTAAGATGAATACCAGTTTGTAGTCTGGGATGGTTTTGAAAGCTGTGCTCTGGAGCCTTGGATACCAACAGAAAGGTTGTAGGCTTCAGAAGGGCCTCACTGAGATAGAGTAATCAACAAGCTCTCTCCTCCACTTCTGGTTTTGAGTTCTCCTTACTTTCACTGGGGAACATCAGGGAGGTTGGGAGGCAATAAGCTCAGGGACATAGGAAACTTCTGAGATGAGTCCAAGGTGCAAAAGTGTACAGAAGCCTTACTAAGTTGAGCTGTAGAAGGTGAGGGAGCTGGATGGAGGCTCTCATAAGGGAGAAAATTATATACACAAGGGGAACCAGTGGTTCGAATACAGCGGGCGAGCATCTTTCTCTCACATGTCTTGTTTTAAGCCTGCTTTTTCTGCCTTGTACTGGATTTAGCATATGTGTATGGTGAACTTCCCATAGTTTTGAATAGATTTGAAATGTGGTGGCTACAGCTTTTGTAAGCCACATATGTTTGTGAAAATATTGTTGAATTTGACCAGTAGTAAGATTGAAAAAAATCTGTTGAGTGTGCTCTGAGATGATTTATAGTTTGGTGGTTGAAATATGTGATGGCTATATTCTCTTTGCTGTTTCTTGAGGCTTGCATGACTCCAGGCACTGACAGTCCATCCCCACAGAGGAGACAAATACACCCTAACTTCTCTCAGTTTCTGTGTGAGGCTGGACTACATATGTACTCTCTCTGCAGTTCTAAGCAGCTTCTAGAGTTGCACTGAAGGGCCAAGCATGCTTTTCCTTCAGGCACAACTGCTCCTCCTTCTGCATTGGAAGCGAGTGTTTAATGCCCAGTGTGGACAGTAACCTCCCCCTCTAATGGACACAAAGGCAAGGTGCAAGAAGACATTGCTTGGTACAAATGTAGGGGTGAGAATGAGATATGTACAGGGGCTGGAGCTGTTTGTGTTGAGGAAATCTGGAACCTTGGTAGAGAAGGGAATCGGAAGGGAGGAGAGAGAAAAGACAACGGTCTACAAAGTAGGGAATGCAGCAGAGGATGTGATGGGGAGCCTCTTTGCAAGGGAGAGATAGGAGAGCTAGCACATGGATAAGCTACGAAGTGCCAAGAGTTGAAGGGAGAAGGAAAGAACCAGACCTGCTCAGTGCTGGAAAATGAGATACTTAGAACTGGCAGAACAGAGCGGGACAAGAATATGGGATGTGGACAGACAAATAGAAGCATGGAGGAGAGGAGACAAGTGTTAGGTAATTGAGAGAATGGAATAGGGAAGAACTCCTGCAGTAGAAGATCAAGAGGCTGGGGCATGTGGGTAAAGAGCTTGAGCCAGGGCCTTGGTGCAGGAGAGGGGATTGCTATGGGCTAGAAGGCTAAGGGCAAAGGGGGAATTACATTTGAAGTGTCATGCAGAAGGTTTGACCACATTCCCTCCAAAGCCTAGAAATATTAAACCCAATGTTTCTAAATTTTGCCATGTCTTTGATGTCAGCACATGAATGTGACCTCCTCTGGCAAAGACCCTCATTTCCCTCTTAGGCTAGAAAAAGGTATCAAAGTATTGTTGCTGTCATTTATCATCCTAGCTGCAGTGGCAGAGGTCTGTGCAATGGATCTTAAGATTGCTGATGACCAGCGTGGGTGTCAGCATGATGCCACACGTTGGAATTTCTGTTTGCTTTCTTTAACAAGTAGTTCCGTGAGCAGCGGAACTAATGAAGCCTGGTTTCCAGCGGCTCTCTCCTGTGTGGATTCTCTGATGTCTAATCAAGGGTGAGCTTATTAGCCTTTCCCTCAGCAGAGGACTCCAAGAGAGTCTCTCTTCTTTCCTCAGCTTCATATTTTTGAGACTTGTATTGACTTTTAAGATCTTTACCCCTTTTTCAGATTGGTTGAAGTTGGCTTATGATCTCAGAACTCTAAGGAAGACAGTTGCATATGCACGTTTACATATACACATGCAGTTTGTACACATAATCCTTGCTTCATGTATAAATGCAGTGCTTGGAGGTTAGAAAATGACAGTTAGACTGGCCACATGCCTCAGGGTATAATAAGGTAAAAACTTGTGTTATGGTAAGTTCTCTCCCTTCTGCTGAGATACTGTAACTGTGTACTGTGCAGGGATGTGCTTTCCCTTGGCAGTTCCTCATAGTGCCAAACAGAAGGAATTGGCAGGAAAAATTCTGCAGTCACAGATTCTAATTTTGGCATGTTACTTGTCAATGGAATGGATGTGTGCAAGGGAATAAGGGGGACAGTTACAGTTTCAGCTGTAGAGAGAGAGAACTTCAAAACTTTTTTGCGCTTCTTACCTGATCACGCCTTAATTTGGCCCTATTGAGTCAATGCACCTTGATACCATCCTTGATTAGTTATTGGTACGTGACAGCCCATCAGAATCCTGCATTTTTGCTCAGCCTGAAAGGAATGTTCTGTTAAAAGAAATTAAAATGCATTGACATGGGATTGTGGAATTGAGGAGGATGGTTTGGGGAGGGCATTTGCTAGTATGAAGAACTGTCAATTACACTTGCCTCTGCCAAGATTGCTGGGGTATCCTACAGCCCTGCCGATTATCTTGCCTTGAAGTGTGTGCAAGTATGAGTTAGGTCGAATCTTCAGTGGGTTTGCATTTGTCTCAGGCTACAAATGACCACAGAGAGTTACCTTGAAATAATTAACATTTGGTGTTCCCAAAACCATAATCTCAAGTATCATTGAATAGTGCACTGTTACAGTCAGACCCTGTTTCACTTTGCAGAAGTGTTGCATCTCATAGCAGTAGCATAGAAATCTATAGGAGCAGTGATACAAATGTATATAATAGGCATTTTCCTTTAAAGGAAGAAAAGGGGTCACAGATATCTGTTTGGCCACTTGGAATTAGTGGGTATGTCTCTCTTACTATGTTTCACTCTGTCTTTTGTGATTCCCTTCCCTTAAAAAAAATAAAACAGGGACATTGTGGGGACAGATGAGTGTTTATGGAGCAGTGATACTTCATGGTGGGTACAAGAGATGAGTGATTCTGCTTCACGGGGTTGGAATTGCATGTGGTCAACAAGGTTTAAGGCTTCACAGAGTGGTGATATAAAAAACTGAACGCTTGCTTGTTAAGTATCTGTGCAACATAATAAGAGTGCCATTCTGTGGAAACAGTCAGTAAGGCTGTGTCAGAATGCACCTGCATTGCGGAGCCAAATTATGGTGACATGGATGACCTTAATCCTGGTGTTTCCAAATTTCCTAGTGCTTTCTAATGGGCCTTTTGTTTTCTTTTAATTTTAGCTCTTGCATGTTATCACTATACTAGGAAGCACCTTATTGTGTTTTATTGTTTTGTTGGTCTTTTATGCAATGCTGACTAATTTCAAAAATTGATAGACGTTGTCTTAGGCCTGATGTTCAATGATTTGGAGGTCAACAGAAAGTCATGGCTGATAACTTAAAAGCAGTGCTGGTGGACAGCTGTAAAAAAAGGGATCTTTATGTGGTTGTTAAACTAGAATTGTTCAGACAAAATACATTTTAATACAGTCCCGTGGAATACTTAGCCTTTTGGGACAGTGTGACTTCTCCAGCAGCCAGGGATTGAGGTCCAGATGTTTGGACACAATGGAAGACATTATCAAACAGAAGTGTCTTGTTGGACTATTGAATATCTCTGATCTAAAAATAAGGAATATGGAGGAACAGCATCCTGGAAAGCAATGACTGTGAAAAAGACTTTTAGGAATTAAGTGACATCATGAAAGCTCCCAGTGCGAGACCATGACAAAAAAGGTTAAGGTGCAACTGTTGAAGGCATAAATGATAGAGTCATTAAAAGAAGACAGGCAACTTATGAGGTATGCTGAAATACCACAAAATTCTGGGTCAGGTATTTTTAAGGTCATTTGGAAAAATGGGCAAAATGCAGGAATGCCCTCAAACCTGTGAACTGGGAAAGTGCCATATGATGAGAGCATTTAAAACCACTCTTTGCCTTGCCAGGAGAGTATGCTTTTCTGCAGCCTTATCAAGCCAGCAGGTGACTGAAGGACTGTGGAAATAAGTTGACCAAGATCTCTGAACATAGTTGATAGATTTGTTACACACACCAGTAGTGTACATTGTTCAGTGGAAGCAGAGAGTTGACTTTTGAATAGAAACTGAGGCCGGATGTGCCAGTGTGGAAGCAGAGATACAACTCCTGTGCCTTCATTTGACATCTTCATACTCGATGGCTTTATTTAGGTGTTACCCAGGCTTTGTATCTGTCTATCTTGGATGTTAGTTTTGTTTCCTTTCCCATCTCTTACAAAATATTAACAAGAAAGTGTTTAACTTCAGCTTTAAAAAAAAAATCAGGGGAATGGGAGCATCAAGTTAGCGTTTATCATGAACTGTGCATCCATTATTATGCTATGCTTGCATTAGTTACTTCATTAACTCTGCATTGCAAAGGCAGGATTTTTCCTTCCTTGCTAAATGAACTGCTGACTCTGACAGCCTAAACTTACTCCTATCATCTAGTCTAACTTCAGACCTTCCTGTTTTGATTTTTATTTTAACTCATATTCTAACTTGCATTTGTAGCCTAACAGAAGGAGCAAGGACTCAATTAACTTGTAAGACTAATCTCAGTAGATACTAGGAATTTGAATTCTCAAAGCCATGTAAAAGCTTACATAGTTTTCACAACTGTGATACCGATTAATTAAGCACTTGATTGAAAAATGCTGTTAATCCATGTTAGGCAAATTTTACTATGAGCTGGTATTTCAGATGGTATTTTATCTCCTAACAGCATCTGATTAATGAGGCGGAACATTCCATGAAAAGTGGAAAAAAATACAGCACTGTGTGCCACAGAGTTGTGGTCTAGTTGCTATAAGCATCATTTTGTTTATGACTCATTGTGATGACTTTCATATGGGAGTAGAATTAGAATTGTACTTCCACCTTTTACTGGCATTTCATGATTTTTGAGGGTGTCTCTGTCTAACATGAACATTTTCAGAATGTCTTACTTTATTTCCCTGAAGATTTCCTATAAAAAGAAAGCATTGTAAACATTGGAAGGGGTTACTTTTGATCTCTGGCATATGGCTGAGTGCTAATTTAACTGTTGATATGAACCTCTGTGTTATTAAGGATCTTTTCTCCAAGGCTGTCTGAATTTGCAGAGCCATAACAAGCAGCTGCAGGGATGTTGTGTCACACTGTCAATGGGAATGCTGCAGTCATTTCTGTTACTTGCTGTCAGAAAGAATACAGCCAAAGGAGGGGTAGTTTAGAAGCACAGTGGGGAGACTATTAAAAATGGATATTAAACAGAGGGGGGGGGTGGAAATAAATTATTTTGTATAGTGTTTCATTCATGCTTAGCAAGGAGCACTCCGTACTTTTCCTCTTGCCAGCCAGAATTTCACTGAAGTAGAATACTGAAACACTGCTAGTGTCAGGTGGGATGTTCTCATTATCCATATATATTTAACTTTTTTTTTAATCCATATTTGCCCACTAGAGGGCTGATTGCATCTTCCCCTTTAATATTTGATGATGTCTGAGGCAGAATGCGAAGCCCTTAATTAAATGGATCATTTGTTCCCTTGAAAAAGCCTGATACCACACAATATAAAATTCTGAAATGCAGCTTTCTGTTATATTCCAGGGCTTTTTTTAACTCATAAGGCTCATGAATTTGTTAATGCTGCATAACATTGCAGCTCTCTCAGGGTTGATGCTAATTAGATGATTAGAAAATGAGTCCTTGCAAGATTTTCATTCTAAATGTTGTTTGAAAAACAGTATCAGAATGTCTATAGCTGCTAAATTCAGACAACAGAAGTTGGTTGGTTGGTTTGTTTGTTTGTTTGTTTGTGGTTTTTGCTTTGATTTTGAGGGGTTTTGGGGGGTTTTGTTACTGTTGTTGAGGCCTGGTTTTGCTAACAGTCAGGTTTTTCACTGTTATGTGAGTGCCAGGGAGGTTTTGAGACAACTTACTTATAATTTTATTTTGAAAATAGAAAAGGGCATGCAGTCTGTTTCTCTTCATTAATGTTTATTTTAGAGAATTTCTAACCTGAAGGCAGATACCTGGCAAAGCAAGTAAGTAAAGGAAAGGGTGTTCAGAAGTTATGGAAGATAAAGTAGATGACTTTATGGCACTATAGATTTAATGCATGGGACTGCTTAGACTTGATAGCATGGTAAAGTTCATTAATTTTTCAGAACAGAATAGACTATTTAAAATATAGAGTCCTGTGTACAGCACAGAAGAGATTAGTGCCCAGCATTTTCTTTAAACTAGAGCAAAACCCGTAGAAGGGTATTTCTCTCAGAAAGGTAGCTGGGATCTCAGAATATTGATTGTAGGGGCCAAGTGATTGATACCAATCTGTAGCCTCCAAGCGCTCTTCAAAAGATGCATTATTCTCATGGTTGGAAAAGGCCTTTTTCCTTTTGGGTTTTTTTAACTTCTAGTGTCAGTTGTTGCTTCTCATTATAACTTTTTTTGCTCATAAAATAAGCCCCTAGTAACTGATACTTTTCTTTAGTGTAGATTTATTGGTATTGACCAGGTTTTTTTGGTGTTGACCAAATTATCTTTTAAGCTTTGCTCCAAACGTAGAGCGACTAGAGTCAGTGAATCTTTCCCGCAAAGCAAATTTTCCACATGCCATCATTCTTTAAGTTTGCTGAGCCTGTGTGAGTTTTTGAGCAATTGTTGACTACAAGGACTTCAGAATTAGACATACTATTGGCAAGAACAGTTGCTCCACTCCTGTTTACAAAAAGGATACCTGCTATTCCCCTTCACTTTGGTGAGCTATATTAGCACAGCGTTGCACTGGGAGCTTGTTCTCAATTGAACGGTTCCTTATCAGAGGGCTGATGTTGTGGAACGGGGCTCAATTGAGAGTAATGGAAGTCAGCATCTGCTGAGAAGGAGCTTGCTAAAAGTCAAGCATGGGATTATGCTGTAATTGCTTGCATTAGCAGGGAACTGGACTTGGTAACTCAAAGATATTTTTCAGTTCAGTATTCACCTCAAAGTTATTCTTAACGTTGGTGCTTTCAAGGATACGGAGTCCTCATCCTGTAAGTATGACTTGATTGCTGCCGAATACATATGCTGTATTCAAGTCTAGCATTTCAGGAAGTCTGGAACAAACTGTGCAAGTTGAGATAATTTGGTTTGTAAACCAAGAGGTACTTTTTTAAAAAGATGGTTCTGATGTTCCTTTTTACTCCTTATATCTTTAATAGGCATAGGGATAGAGAGCCAAATTGCTTCTGTTCGTTGGTTCCAGAAGGGATTGGTGTGTGTGTGTGAGGAGGGATTTATGTAAGGATGTACTTAGTTTGCGTGTTCTGTTAGGGCTTGCAATTAAAATGGATTAAGAGAAAGATGAAGGTAGGACACGTGGGAACAACTGTTAGAGATGATAATGAATGTAAAAGAGCAAAGGTGGAGAGGAGGGAAATGTTATGACAGGTGTGTGTTTGAGTGCTTGCTAGGGAGGCATGGCTTCCAGCTAAATGGTTTGGAATCAAGCTGTGGCTTGGAAGGGCCTGTGGAAGTTAAGGTAGGTGCTGGATAAATACTGCTTACATGACATATGCTAATCGGACTGCACATGTCATAAAGCTTCTGCCTCCAACAGAGTCACAACTGTAGATGTAATGAAGTATCCTCCAGAGAGGAGATGGATATGGGGAAGAGTCGGATCAGCTCTCTGTGGCTTGTAATACCTGCAGAGACTTCTGTTGCTGAGCAGTTTTGTAAATACTATAAAACTCAAGGAAATTCCCAGACAAAAAGACTGTGAAGGCTGAATTCATGTTAACCAGACTTCCTCTGGATGGCATTTCTTCTCTTCAATGTAACCCTGGAAGTTAAATGTGTGGGTTCCATTTTGTCTTTAATGCAAATGAAAAACCTAAATTCAGATAAACCTTAACTCTGTGTCTTGGCTGACACATATTTGGGGGGGAGGGGGAAATAAGTTCAGTAACTTGGATGCAGCTTCTGTCTCTCTGTCAAATTATCAACCACAAAAGCTTTTACCATCTTGAATTGTAAAACAGTACGAGCTTCTCTTAACAGCCTGGTGTCGTGGTGGAGGAACAGTTTTTAACAGCAGCATCCACAGCAGAGCGATGCCAACTGCTTCTTCTTGTTCAGAGTCTGTGTGTTAACAAATACATTTCTGATCATTACGGGAACAGATGGATCCAAACGCCCAGACAAAACATTTTGCATCACATCAGTAAGACTGAAATGATGAAAGCCCACTAGACCAATGAAATACCACATTTGATATCCAGAGTATCTTTGTGACACCCACTAGGAAAGCAGCACTGCTGTTATTTTCAGCATTTTGTATCCTAAATATTTGAGTGTCGTCTCCAAAAATGGGAACAGTTGAGTGGATTTGGCCATAACTGCTCTCACAAACCTCACAGTACATAGAATTAACTTCTGATATGAACTGTAACCTGGGATTTCCAGGTTTTCCAAGGGTTTTTTTGACCAAAATAAATCATAGATGAACAAAGTGGGGGTTTTGTCTGGGAATTATTCCTGTCCTCTTAGGATTGCTGTTGGAAAATTTCCAAAGTGCTGCCCTGTCTCTCTTGCAAGCCAATTGGTTTCTTGCAAGCCCGTTACTTGTCTGGCTGTGAGGTATTGTTTGGTCTGTTATGCCAGTTCCCACCTTAAATTTGTCCCCCTGGGACTGGCGCACTCGCAGCCAAGCAGTGTCCCAGGTGAAACCTCCGCAGTACCACATAGCGGGAACTTGCCCCTTCTTCACTCGGTGTGGAAGATCCCTTCCAGTTAGAGTTGATCCATATTGGGGCTTACCCCCACGTGACGCTCTCTCTTCCCCTCGCCCCGGTCCCAGGTGCCGGATGTGTTCGCTGACCTTCTACTCCAAGTCGGAGATGCAGATCCACTCCAAGTCCCATACGGAGACAAAGCCACACAAGTGTCCTCACTGCTCCAAGAGCTTCGCCAACAGCTCCTACCTGGCCCAGCACATTCGCATCCACTCGGGGGCCAAGCCCTACACGTGCAGCTACTGCCAGAAGGCCTTCCGCCAGCTCTCCCACCTGCAGCAGCACACACGGTAAGGGCCAGAGGAGGCTGGGGGCCCTCCGCACTGCATGTTGCTGTCATCCCAGCATGCTGTGAGCACCCTCAGTGGGCGACTGCCTGGGGACACCTGGCTGGTTTTAACAGGTTGGTCAGGTCTCGCACACATCAGTCTGGCAGTAGCGGTATCCAACACATGAGACTTGTCCCTGGCTTTGAGGGGCTGGGTGTGCTCAGGTTAGCACTGCTCAGCCGGAGAGGTGTCAGCAATGGAGTGATGCTTTCTGACAGGAGGTAGGACTGGTTGTGTCAGTGTGAGAGTAGAGTGGGCATAGGAGGACTGTTCCCTGTCACCCCAGTGTAGTTCAGCCAAACATCTCAAGTCCAGGCTTGCAGCCCCCCTGCTATTTCAGCCATAGGCTTCCCACACGCAGCTCTGCCAATGCCCCTCAGTCCAAGCTCTATAGTTCCTCTCTCTGGATCCTCCCCCGGTGCGGACAGACCACGGTCTCTTGAATCCAAGGGGAGCACGGTTTGAGACCAAGAGAGCTCATGCTGTGTTCGGAGTTCCTTCATGTAGCAGATAGCGTGGTGCTGTCCCACCCCCTTTGTGCCCTCATTCCATCAGCACTAGCCAGATGGCGGTCATGTCCAACTGCTGCTGCTCCTCCTCCTCTTCGGCAGGATCCACTCCAAGCTCCACACGGCGATTGTCAAGCCGCACAAGTGTCCTCACTGCTCCAAGAGCTTCGCCAACACATCCTACCTGGCCCAGCACCTCCGCATCCACTCGGGGGCCAAGCCCTACACCTGCCGCTACTGCCAGAAGGCCTTCCGCCAGCTCTCCCACCTGCAGCAGCACACACGGTAAGGGCCAGAGGAGGCTGGGGGCCTGGCCCTGGTCCCCCCGCGCTGCCGGCATGCACCTCTGGAGCACGCGCGCCAAGCATGCGGGGGGCGGGCGGGGAATGCGGCCGGCTGCACCCCCAGAAGGAGGTGACCCACCAGAGTGGACGGAGTGGAGGCTGCGCAGGAGACACTGACCACGGCAGGGCTGAGGTGGGCACGTGCTGTCCCTGGGGATCCTTGGTCTTGCACCGTGGGCGGCACAGAGAGAGAGAGCGATAGAGAGAGAGGCATTGGCTGTAGGGGATCCCAGCCTGGCACCACGGGGGTTGGACTGAGTGTGTGGAAGCTGCTCCTGGCATTGCAGGGGGACAGGGACAGATTAACACTGTAGGTAAACTCAGCCCATTACTTAAAAGGAAAAGTGTTGGAGTGTCTATCCTCAGAAGGAACAGAGCTGCTTGGTTCATAGTGTGGAAGCAAGAGAACAGACTCGTCTTGGTCATTTGGGACTCCTGAGCTTGGAGCAGGGAGCCTGCACCTCCAGACCCCTTCCCAATACTTTTTCAGGTAGCTCACATGCTGAGCTGTCCAGGCATTCATAAGCTCTTGCTCCTCAGTACTAGTCACTCTCTGAAATCTGCTTGACTGCCTGTCTTCTCCAACTTCTAACTGGACACGGGAGCTGGGCAGAGCTCTCTTTGTCCAGTTAGAACAGCATCTGGAGGCAACATCAGCGCTCTTCACAGCAGCAGGCCCTGGGCAGTATGCCCTGTCTGCCTGCTCACTGCCTCCCATTTGTGCTCTTCCTCCTCAACAGTATCCACACCGGGGACCGACCCTACAAATGTGCTCACCCTGGGTGTGAAAAGGCTTTCACCCAGCTTTCCAACTTGCAGGTAAGGAGCTGGGTGTGTCCTGCTCGCCAGCAGGGGTGGTAAGGGTGCCATTGGTAGAGGAGATGGAAGAATTGGGGCAGCTGGGAGGAGAGTAAAAGAATACAGAAAGCTATTGAAGCCCTGGGCAGGGAGGAGATTCCTGAGTTCTGTGGCACTAGTGTCCCAAAGAAGTTGCATAAACAGTTGCATCCTGTAAAATTGTGAACTTGACTTGAAAGCAGTGAGACCTTAGTAAAATTCCTCCCTTCTGTTTTGCAGTTTTCTAACTTAGCTGGGGCAAAACTTTTGCAAAATGTTACACCAAATAAAATCTGGGTATAAATAAAGTCTGGATATCTGGATGGGGTTTTTTTTTTGTTTGTTTTACAATTAAATGGAAGGGATAAAGGTAGGGATGTAGGGAGGCAGAGGTGGTGTGTCCTTCTGCAGTAGCCTGGAGGAGGGGACTGTAGAGTGTGCCAAATAGCAAAGAGCTGTAAACACCTGCAAGTAGTTAAAGCAAATCCTTCCCTTAAGATATTAGATGCAGGGAGCAGATGTGATGGGGGGCAAAAAAGGAGAGACCGGGAAGAGGCTCATAGAAACTGAGAAGATGGGGGGTGTGGAGCATTAGGAGTCTCCGCTCTTCAAACTCCTAGTATTCCTGAGAAGAAAGGGCATGTGTGGGGAAGGTGTGGTGGGCTGGAGGGAGAAGTTCTGTCCCCTTTGCTAGGAGCCAGGTGTACCTTCCTCAGCAGCCTGGGAAGCTTGTTCACCTGGCTGGGAGTATCTGAGGTAAAGCCATCTCCACTATTAATGCTCGCTTCCTTCCTCACACTTGCTTTCTCTTTCCTCCCCACTGCTGCTTCCCCCCAGTCCCACAGACGGCAGCACAACAAAGACAAACCTTTCAAGTGCCACAACTGCCACCGTGCGTACACGGATGCTGCCTCGTTGGAGGTACACCTGGCCACACACACGGTGAAACACGCCAAGGTCTATTCCTGCTCCATCTGCAGCCGGGCCTACACCTCGGTGAGTGTTTGCTGACCCTGGGGGATAGCAGAAGTGGACAGACTTCCGAGGGAGCAATTCCTCTAGATCCAATGGGAGGAGTCCCCTGAGTTGCCATGTCCCTCCCTGTTGGCTTTGGATTTTGCAAGCGTCGTTCCCTCCTCTCACGCGGTTCTTCCCGTTGCAGGAGACGTACCTGATGAAGCACATGCGGAAACACAACATCCCTGACCCACAGCAGCAGGTGGTTCAGGCACAAGCCCAGGCCTCGCAGCAGCAGCAGCACTTCCAGCCGCAGGGTGGGGGGGCAGCAGGGGGCCCTTCTGGAGACACTAACCAACCCAACCCTCCCCCCCAGTGCTCCTTTGACCTGACTCCTTACAAGACTTCAGAGCATCACAAGGACATCTGCCTCACTGTCAGCACCAGCGCCATCCAAGTGGAGCACCTCTCCAGCTCCTAGAGAGACCTCAACCCAGGGAGCAGAACGCCTCTTGTGCATAGCCTGTGCCAGGAGCACCGCTTGTGCAGCGGCCCTCCTCGTGCAACAGTTTCTGGCCTCTCCTCCTGCAACAGCCTCTTCTGGCCGTGTAACCTTGTTCATGGCAGCCCCTTGAACAACAGCCTGTCTCAAGGGGGTGCTCCTTCTGTGCAACAGCCTGCCTGGTAGGAGGATGCTTCCTTGTGCAAGAGCCCCTTTCCTGTGCTGGGATCACTTCCTCACGCAAGAGCCCCTCCTTTGAAACCCAAAGAAAGGCCCCTGTTTTGCCTTCTCTCTCACTGTAGGATGCGTACGAAGCAGGGTTGCGTGCTGAGACACGCATGGTGGATGGGATGGAGAGATGGCCCTGGTATGTACAGGGGCTTGGACATGTTTTTAGCAGGCCACAGAATAATGTGGCAGGGTTCACAGCTGGATGGGGTTCTTTGAGGATTGCCTTGAGTGTCTAAGAGAGAAATATCCATTCCTGTCCCTCCAGCTTGTGAAAGGGAGGAGGGGTTGCTTGTCCTGCCCCAAGGACTGCATAGGAGAAACCTTCTCCCCAGTGGAAGGTGAGACCAGTGGAGGGGGGAGAGGTGAGGCATGTTCTCTGGGACGGACAGGTGCCTACACTGCCCAAGGGCTGTGGAGTATTGCATTCTTTCTCCTCCCCTGGTGGAGTGCAATAGAGAGGAGTCTGTCTGAACTGGCTACTGCCTCTCTCTCCCAGCTGTCTGAGCAGCACGATGGCCCCGTAGGAATGTGGGTTCCTGCTCATTGCTCTTCCTGCCTGTTGTGGATGATATCCTAGCAGCTTGTACTCCTCCTCCTCTCCCTCCTGCTTTTCTCCCCACCTCCTCAGAAAAACCTGCAGGCATCAACAACAAACCAAAAAGCAACTGGAGGGAGGGTAAGAGACTGCCAAAATAATCATCACCCTTCTCTCTACTCCCTTTCCTGAAAGGCGGAACGACAGCAGTTCCGACACTCACGTACCTGTCCTGCCCCCAGTTTCCCAAAGGGAAAGAGGAGGAGGAGAAGGAGGAGGAGGAGGAGGAGGAGAAGGAATAGACCAGTCTTTTCAAGGAGCTGGCAGGAGGCAGGGAAAGGCTAGCTTCTCCTGCTCATCTCCTGCCATAGTGCTCTCCCAGGCTCCCTCTTGCCAAGACGGGCTGGACTCACATGGCAGTGGTGGCCTCTTCTGGACCCTGGTCATGGGAGAGAATCCCCAAAAGGTGGACAGTGGAGAGAAGGGGATGAAGATCCCCACAGAGAGACCAATCTAATGAGAAGGGGGAGCCAACAAGAATAAACTGAAGGCCCCTTGAATTTATATATATATATATATATAAATATCTATTCCCCATCCCTGGCCCGCTCTGTCCTTGCTGTAACTGTTTCTATCTCTGTGTTTATAAAACGCATTATCCTGGAGAATTTTTATTTTCAATCTTCGTTTGTTTTTCCCTTTCTCTTCGTCTTCAATTCTTCTTCCTCTTTTTTTTTTTTTTTTTTTTTTTTTAATTGGTCCACATGACTGCTAGTCTTGTGTGTTACTTGTTAGTTTCTTTGGATCATGGAGGCTGACTTGGAAGAGAATGAGAAGGCAAGGGAAAAAGCATGTGTTGTTGGGTTTTAAAATCACCCACCCAAAGCCTATAGAATCCCAGACTTCTGTATGAACAACCAATAGGGGCTTTTTTTTTTTTTAAACCACCCTGTATAGAAATAAATTGGTGTAAAAGGCTCCTTGAAGGTGCTGCTGCAAGCACCCTGCCCCTGTGACGTGTGTTCCTTCCCCCTGCACCCGACCCCTGCTGGAGCCTCTGGCTGCCGTGAGTCCCAAGGGGCTGTGCGGGCGGGCGCGAGGGCGGCACATCCCTGCCTTTGGCACTTTGCGGTTTGCACAAGGAAAGCGAGGAGCTCTGCACCTGGGGAGCCTGTGGCAGAAACCTTTTTCTCTGCATTTAGTCATGAGGGTTGGCTACGAATGGGTGGAGTGTTTGGTAGGTGCATAGGTTAGGCTAGAAGGAGCTGTCTGGTTTTCCTCCTGCATTTCACAGGTGATATTTCAATCCATTTAGTCTGTATCAAGCCCCAAGAACTAATGTGTATTTGAACCATGTTGGCAAAATGTGTTGGCTTGATTTTGAGGCACTGGGACACAAAATCGATTGACAGCCTGCTGCAAGGGCTTCACTGTTAAAATATTTAAGCCAGATTTCTCCTTGCTTTGGCTTCTGGTTACTAGTTCTGGAAACATCTATCCCACTGATTTAGAGAGCCTGAATGGGATTTTTTCCCCCAGACTTGTATTTAAACTCTCTAATGTCCCTTCCCAATCCACTTTTTGACAAGGTAAACAGATACAGAATTCTGTAAGTCTTCCACTGTAAGGGATTTCCTTCAGCCCATGAATTATTCTTGCCTTTTCTTTCTACATCTTGTCAAATTTTTCAGTATCTTAAAAAAATGGTCCTTTTTGAATTGATTGTTGAAGCCCCAGTGCCATGGATGAGGTTCCCCCTGGCCCTTTGCCTTAAGTCTGCAGAGGACTGTGTTTTCCCTCTTCTCACTGCGTTATACAGGAGCTCACAGTGGCTGCTTGTCTGGTCAAGTCTGATCATCCAAAGTCTTGGCTTTCCTTGATAGTGTTTTCCCTTCTCTACAGGTCTGGGTTCTTACTTCCTGGATGCTTCACGTGGCTGTGTCCAAGTCCAATCTGTGTGAATGGACCTGGCTGACTGATGGACCAGGTTACTCACAGCTTTCCCAGTTCTGTCACCCACAAACTGTATCAGTTGTTATTTTTACTTTCAGATCCAGGTTGAAATGCAGTATTGCATCTGACCTACGCTAACCTGAAAGCATCACTGAGTGCAACTTCTCATTAGCTTCTTTTTGAGACATGCAGGCTGGGCATTTCTTAATCCTTTTAGTATGTGATTATGTACAGTAAATCTTTCTGACTTATGGTGCTAGGTCAATGCCTTATAAAACTTTTAAGTATGTTGCATCTATGCAGTCCCCTTTGTTAAACCAAATGTATATTGATGTAATCTAAGAATGAAATTAAGGTTTGGGGTTTTTCTTTTTTTTTTTTTGTTTTTTTTACTACAAAATCCATATTTCATAAAACCTTTGTGTTACAGGTTTTATTTTTTCATTCACTAATTCTTCATCTGTACAGTTTTTCCATAATTTTGTCATCGAGTCGTTTCATTTGCCTTTTGGGAGTACTGTCATGAATGTCTTAAGGTATTTCTCTAATATCCCAAGTTTAATTAAGATCAGAATCACTGGGCTAGAGAGCTTGTTAGTGAACTCTTTCAGGACTCCTGTTTCTTCGCTGATTTCAAAGTACACATCCCTAGTAGGCGTTGTGTCATTTCCTATTTTGATACTAAGGTACTAGATAGAAGTTGATATTTTCATATGACTGCTAAATTCTGTTCCATTCTTTATATGGAATTGGAAGTATTTGTTGACTGGTTTCTCTTGTTCTGTGTCGTTCTGTTCTGTTCTAGCATTTTCACCATTTTTATCCAGCATGGATAAGTGCTATTAGTAAGGTTCCTTTGTTTATTTTGTGATTGAAAGAAATGAAAGAGCAAAATATTCCTTTCCTTTTACCATTAGTTTTGCTAGTCACAAAGCTTTTCTTAACAGTTTTCTCTATTTTTATAGTGCCTAATTTATGTTGGTTGCTGTCTGGCCTTCAACTTTTCCATCTGTTACGTTTCTCCTTACAGGAGAGTTTAATTCATATTCCTATGCCGCCTTTCTTTTTTTCTTATGGACAAGTCAGTTTATAGTTTTGCTCACCTTGGAAGTTATCACTCAGCACAGGTTTATTACTACTATATTCTACATGAACAGGACACAACTGCCGGCTTCATTCAAGTTCTCTCATCTTGAATGCATCATCTTTAAGTCTGAAAAATGACTTGGTTTGGGTGCAGTGTCTTGAATTAAGCTGGGAAGGCTTTAAAAGTCAGAATAGTACTTTGCTGACTGGTTGAATTCCCTGGGGAATGGTTCACAAGTTAAAATTCCTTGCAATGATTTTTCATTTTATATGTTGAAATGCCTTTTCTGGTCCCTGGTTTGATGTGTTGTTTTCTAATGTCTTCCATCCTTTCCCTTCTTGGAATCTGCTACCGAGCATGGGCATCCATACATATTTAAGGCTGTACAATTCCTGTGTTACCAGTCATTTCAAAGGTATTACTGTTTGTGCAGTTTGCTGCTGAGCCTATAGCTTTTACTGTTTCCCATGAAGAAACTAATTATTTCTTACTAAGGAACTTTCCCATTGAGTTTCAGAAATGCCACTTTATTCCAGGCCTCTTTTTTCTTATCAATGAGAATTTCTCTGTTTACCCAAGTCGTGCTGCTGATGTGGAAATAATTGAAGATACCCTACCCTAATTATCTTTGTCACTTATTTGAGTTTGGATTAAGTCTCCTTCTTTGGATTCCCAAGGTTGTTTAACATATCCAAAGTGCTCTAGGTGGTTTTAAAAGTACAGTTGCTTCCTGCAAGACACAAAATGTAACAACTTGTACAAAATTCTTCCCTCTTTAGATGACGCCTGAGGTTCTGCAGTCTGCAGCTTTTCAGCTTTGTACACTCAAGCAAACAACGGTTCAATTATTTACCTCCCACTCACAAGAATGGAATATTCTCTTAACAAGATCCCATGGTCCTTCTTCTTCAGTTCCATGAATTCTTTGACCCTGCATTTTCATTGTGATGCCAATCCATTTGTTTCTATATGTCTGTACCCAAGAAGACTTGACAATAACTCTGGAGTTCTGTATGAGGTTGCATCTTGTATCTTTGCTGAAAGGCAATAGCACTTATTCTTCTTGTCCTTTTCCAAGCTGATTTTCTGTTCTTAGCTGGATTTTACAAATTATCATTGCTTTAAAAGGAAACATCATGTAGGCTGGAAATAATTTAGAAAAGTCACCCACAAACAGTAACTGAATCTCAGCCGTGACTAATGATAGTATTGCTGGTCTATAATTCAGTTAAATCTTCAAGAAAGATTAAAGACTTCTATAATTTAAAGTCTTATGGTTAATCAACCATGTCCCTTATTACAGTTTTTTTGTTGGTTATCACTGCCATTGAAGCTGCCATTCTATATTACTACTTTTTTATTTTAATCCATAGGGTCTTGTTACGCCTTTGTTGAGTACATTAAAGTCTTCTGCTATAAGAAGTCTTTCTTCCTGTGTAATGAATTACAGACCATGATCAAGTCACTGTTTTCATCTTTCCAAACAGCTAAATTGAATTTAGGTGTCTCACAGTAAGGCATGGCTCCATTGTGTAGTTCTTACCTGCTGCCATTCTTTTCACTTTCAGTGACCAGGCTGTGTAGTGTTCAGTTTAAGTCTTGCTACATTAGGCCTAGATGGCTGTCTTGAGCCACCAAATTTATATTGCCATACAAGGATATCTAGTTCTTTTAATGAGGTCTTTTTCTTTAAATTAAAACAAACAGCATTATGTTTCTTTTCTTAGCTGAGTGCAACCCCTGTCAATGACACTGTGATTTTGCCACATCAGTGTTAGGTTAACTGCCTTACAGCAACCTGGATGAGCCCCCTTTGCAAATACCTTTTAAGCAAAAGTATTTGCCGGTCTTATGGAACACATTCAGAGCTTCAAAGTTGTTTGGAAAAGAAAGCCCATTGCTTCCATCTGCTTGCCAGATAATTCTTTTCAAATTACTGATTGTCAGTTTCTAGCTATGCAACTTCTAGGACATTTTATTTAATGGGTAGAACTAAGCATCTTCCTAAATCTCATTGGCAATAGGTAATATTTCATTACCTCACAGATGTGTCTACATCATCCAACTTTCTTCCTAATATAGAATATAATTATGAGATTCTGTTTGTCTTCTATATTTTTATTGATTATTTTATCATCTTTATATCAACTAAAGGATATATATCATGTTTAGGATTTTCTTCTAATATTTTGCAGGTAATGTACCTGAAAGCTGCCCAAGTTTACTAGTGCAGTTTCAGAACACAGAATGAAATTGCTCTGTACACTTCCTTAACTACAAGATAGGTACCTGTTCAATCGTCCTTTCAGGTACAACAGAAGAAATTTGTGTGCATGGTTTCTTGTTTCTGTATAGTAGAACACCAAAGTACTAGAGAGATGTAGTAACTTGGTCCAACAAACATTTCGATTTCATGTAGTGTCTGTGTAATGAATGGAAAAAAACTGCAAGAAAAGAAATCGTGACACCAAAGAACTAGCGTCTATGCCTAGTTTTGCTACTGAAGTAGGATATGTTTTTGAAACATGGACACAGCTATAATCTGTGGCCTTTGGCATCCTCTTTCATTTGTAAAGCTAATGAACCCCTTTGGGGCCAAGTGCTACAGATAAATCGTTTGCTGTTTGTGGAAATGAAGTGTGGGTACCTCTTGTGTTTCCTGATGGCAGGAAATGCAAAGTTCAGGGAACTCTGAACTGAGAATGTGAAAGAGTGAGAAGAGCTGAACATACCTCAACAGCAAAAAGTTAACAAGAGTCTGAAGTTACAGGTCTCCTGCTGGGTTATGCATGAGGATCCCTCTCAAGCACTAGCCTTCATGTCACAGTCCTTGGACTTCAATTAAGAAGTCTGTAAGGTAACTGAAAGGCTGGAGGCTTGAATTTGGTATGCAGATGTTTGCATTTCCAAGGGAAAACACCCAGGCATCTGTAGATCAATAAAGGTTGAGAACCACTCCTGCAGACTGCTTCCATAGGCCGTGCAGCTTCCCTGTGGGAGGTGCTTAGGCCTTCTGGGCAGCACCGCTCATCCTGCAGGTCCTCTGCCAAGCCAGGAGCTACCTACAGATTTAACTACAGGACGTAGCTGTCGTAGCAAACTGGGGTGAGGGGGAGGAGTGTGATAACCACTGGGGTTGGCGTGTGCGCCTTTGTTACTACAGCACTTGCCAAAGGATCAGTGTACAAGGCTGGGTGAGCGTTAGATGTAAATGGTCATGGGCCTCTTGAGCTTTTTTCAGTTGGGAAAGCATCTTCCTGCGAAATCATCTGCACCCCGGCTCGGACTTCAGCTAGCAGAAGTGTTTAAAAAATACTCCACCTCTCGGCAAGTAACAAGTGTGGTGAAATTTCCTCTGTGGGTGAGGATGCTTCTGGAGCCCTGAGCAATGCAAACCTTTGCTTTGACTTTCTAAATGGAAAAAGAGCAAGCTTTCCTGGACTCAGAGCCCAGGAACTAGTTTTTGCTGGAATGGTAGAGTTTCTGCTGCTGTAAGACCACACAGGCACACAAAACTGCCTCTCCCCTTTATTTTGCAACTTCACAGTGGCAGTTCAGGCACTTAAAGACACATTTGTACACTTCACTGAGATTTGCCCATTTACATTTTAGGCAAATGTCTCTTCTTTGCCCTATCGTTTATATCTGCAGTGGCAAGAAGTTAAAAGGGAGTTTGTCTCTCCATTTCAGGAGAGAATAGGTCTAGAATTCTGACATCTTCCTAGCCTTGGTTTGGAGGATAAGATGGGATTCCCAGGTGGTCTCTTAACCAAATCAGTGATGCCTGTCTCGTTCTCCACATCAGCTCTATTCAGCCTGGTAGCCCCAAGCAGGATGTGTTTGGGGGATTCTGGTTTAGGACTGTGACATGGTATAGGGAGCAGATTTTTTTTTTTTTTTTTTTTTTTTTTTTTTTTAATGTAACAGCCACATCCTTCCCCTTAATTAAGAGTGTAAGGCCATTTATACAAGAATTTTGAAGTACTTTAAAGAGAGTCTTAACAACAATGTTCAGCTAACTGAAGCCAGCTGCTCCACATGGGAACTGAAAAGACTAAGAAATGTGTTTTGAATAATTAAAAATATGTCATAAATAACTTAAATGACTGTAAGAAGAGGAATGGAAAACTCCATCTTCAGAACACAGAGGATCTCTGAATTAACCAAACAGTTTAACAGCAAGATGGTTGATAGCTCAAACAGCTGCACTTCCTTTATATAACAGCCCCTCAGACTTGCAGTGCAGGCTGCTGAAAGACTTCAGCCCAGTATATCCATATAAATAAAGGCATGGTGTCTTGGAATATCTTGGAGAGGAAAGAGAGCGAAAGAAATCTAGTCACTTCTTGTAGCCAGAATCTGGGAGCAGTCAGCCCTTGCTCAGGACTGTCATTATACAGACTGTCAGCAAAAACCAGAATGGTGTAGGTGAGTAGGCAGGAGAAAGGTGGATGAAACGTGGTATTTACCAAACAAACCCAGTGCCTCCTAAACTGTATAGGGTGCTAAATGAATGCTGACCTCTTGAAAAAGCAATCCTGCATATCCTAGAACCTAAGGATCAAAAGAATTAAGATAATTTTAATCGGTTCCTCCATAATCACATGACATCACAACACCAGACCTTGCATGTAGCAAAGGAAGGCCGGGGAAGGGCTCCTGAGCTCCGCAGCATGAGGAGTTCTAACCTTCTAGTGACGAAAGGTTAGAGCTAGGTAGGTTCGATGGTCACGAAAGTGGGTCTGGCACGATGAAGAAAGAGAGAGCATGGTCGTGTGTTTAACTTCATTTCCTTGCTTTGTTAGTCTGTTAGATGTGTTATGTTGTACCAGTCCTTTTGCAGCAGAGACCATCCATCTCCTTTTATGACACAGCAGCATCTGCTCGTCACTGGTGGATTATGAGGTGAAGGGAAAACCATAGTTAACAAGTCAACAACACTTCCTCACCGGGATAACAGAATGGGTTAGGTTGGAAGCGATCACAGTGGGTCACTGCTCCAACCTCACTGCTCTAGCAGGGTCATCCCAGAGCGCATGGCACAGGATTGCCTCCAGATGGTTCTGGAGTATCTGCAGTGAGAGAGACTCCACAACCTCTCTGGGCAATCTGTCCCAGTGCTCAATCACCCGCACAGTAAAGTTCTCCCTCATATTCAGGTGGAACTTCCTGTGCATCAGTTTCTGTCCGTTGCCTCTTGTACTCTCGGCTGGCACGACCGAGAACAGTCTGACATTCTCCCTTCAGATACTTATAGGCATGGATGAAGTCCCCTCTCAGTCGTCTGAGCCTCTCAGGCCGAACTGGCCCAGCTTCCTCAGCCTTTCCTCGTAGGAGCGATGCCCCGATGCCCCAATGCCCCGCTCACCGTCGCCTTCCGCGGGGACCGCCCGGCGCGGCCCGTAGAGCCCGAAATGGCGGCGGGAGCGGGGCGGAAGTGCTCGGGCAGGCGGGCGGAAGCGGCTTCGGAGCCGGGCAGCGCTGCTTCCGGGGGGCGCGCGCGTCCGCTTCCCGGCGGAAGCGCTGCTGTGTGGGGCCCAAGATGGCGGCGGGGATGTACCTGGAGCACTACCTGGACAGTAAGAGCCGCCGGGGCGGGGCCGAGGCCGCGGCTGAGCCGGCCCGGGGGGGCAAGCACGGGCCGAGGGGCGGGGCCCTGCAGGGGCCGAGCGCTGCCCAGGGAGCCCGCGGGCTCTCCCAGCCCCTCGGGCGCAGCCCGGCTGTCGGGCGCCCGGTCGCCGGGCCGTGTGGAGAGGCCCCGTCCGTGGACAGGTCTCGGCTGCAGCTCCTGCGGGAGCCCTGACACCACGGCCCCGCGTCTGGTTTGGCCCCGGAGAAGGGAGCCCGGTGCTGCTCCAGCCGCTTCTCGGGAGCGGGAGCTTGGCTGTCAGTGGTTTCCCGGGGTAGACATCGAGCCAAAGATAACTTTTGGATCCGTGGGGCGGTAGTTATGGTAGCTTCCTACGCTGTCAGTTTACAAATGCAGCCCTGTTTTTCTGGCCGAAGAGGGGCTCCGTAAATGTTAATGAAGTTGGTAACGCTATCGGAGCCCTTTTATGGTACTTCCTAGTTTACCATCCTGCCTTAATGTGCTTATAACTGTGTCAAACACTGCCCTTTGGGGATGAGACTTTCAGTGCATGTTTTACGCACGTGTTCTTAAAATAGCCAAGCAGATCTATCAGAGGAGTTGTTTCTCAGTGAATGGGCTAATGATTTGGGATTCAGTAACTTGTACTTTGAGGAGTGCTGTTGTCGTGTTTTCCTGCTGGTCTGGTGTTGCCACTAGAGACACGGGAGGTTGTTCATGAGATTATATGTTTAAAGCATGGTAGTTCTGGAAATGTGTCTTTCACTTCACTTCACTCTACCTGGCCAGTTAAATCTCCCCCTGCCTGTTTGTATATGCATTGAAAAAATGGAGCTTGGCTCTTCAGAAATTTTGCTACACTGGATTTCTTCCAGCACAGAAGTGATAAGATGTTGATACGGAGACAGAGGGTCTCATTCCTTGTGTCTTCAGTGCTCCTTTTGTCATTAGGAAAGGAAATCTCTCTAAGAATGTTCAAAAATATAATAAATTTCAGTGAAAGCTGAAAAGAAACTGCAATTGAGTAGGCAAGGATCTAGGACGTGCAAGGAAGGAGGATGCAAAAGCCAGGAAGCAGAGTTATATGAGGAGGCAGATTAATAGAGAAGAGCAAAGGTTTATGTTCTTCTGCAGTTCTCATTCCATTGTATAGAAGACTGCAGTTGACTGAGGCTTCTCAGTTGGGAGGACAAGGGCTGGGAAAGAGGAGAAGGAAGCAGATGGACAAGGAGTAAGTGCATAGGGGAGGTTGCAGGGTTTTCTTTCTGGGAGGGCAGAGATGTATTTTGGGTAAGAGCTGCAGAGCAAAGATAAAGGAGCAAAAGGCTGGGATCTTTAGTTGGTAGGCAGAGATGAGCAGTATGCAGCACTGAGTGTGAAGAGGTATGGTAGGTACCCAGTTGGAGAGGGAAAGAAGGTTGGTGGCTGGAAAATGCTTCCACCAAAGTCCGACACTTCTGGATTGTGTTGTCACTGTAAATTAAAATCAGCCAACCCCCTGGGAATTCGTCTTCCTCTCTAGTACAGGCATGCAGAAGAAATTACAAACTTATTTTTTCTCTCAGCTGAGATTTGTGGTCCTGCAATTGAATTAGAGATTCTTGTCCTATTGAAAATGGATATTAATATGGTGGTGTCAGTGTTATTGTTGAGGTATCTTGCTTTAAAAAATTGAAAGTGATGTGCACAATCTAAAAGTCCTTAAAAGTATCTGGTTACAAAGATTTTAGGAGGAACAAAACACTTTTCGCTGTGATGGTTTAGCTTCTTTTGCTTACTCTTAGATCTCTTAAGGCCTTTTTTAGTTTTGCCTGCTGCACTATTACTTCCTGTTATTAGCTAATCATAGCTGTGCTTATTCTAGATTTCTTTCAGAAAAACATATGAATTGTAGTACAAAGAGCACCCATCACAGTTTTCAGTAAGGTAGCCTTCTGATAGGTAATAGCATCTATTTCTAATTACCCATATTGTTCTTTAATCCTGCACTCATCTTCTGGTGTTCTGCCTGAACTTCTGACTCTCTGAAAATGCATACAGTATTTTAGACATGAGCCTTCTTCTTGGTGCTAACTTATTGACAGCATTCAGTTTCCTACTTGATACATCCGTTTTTTTCCCCACATTATTTCAATGTTTTAAAAACATTCAGTTCAGTTTTAAAGTAGTTCACTAATGTCTCAAAACTTCCTGAAATTTTATAGAAATAAATTGTCCAGAACCTTTGGTCATCTCTTATAAAAAATGTCTAATTCTTAATTTACATCTGTGTCTTGGAACAGAATTCTTTTAGTGTTATAGTGCTATTGCAGATACAGCTTTCAATTGAATTTCTTTTTTCCTCCCACAGAGATTCTCTTTCATATGGTTTTCTGTCTCGATCTGCTCAGGGAATGAATGAGGAGTGTGTGATGAAAGAGGGCAGTTATTTGTAGGACCTCTTCATATCTTTGAATAAAGGAAGGTGTATAAGGAATTAAGTGAAGATTGTAGGAAGAAAAAAGGTGGCCTCCTGTTTGAAGCAGTTGAATACCACTCTGACAAAGTGAGTTGATGTTTTTATTTATGTTGTGAGTCCCACTTTTTACAGGTTTTCCTTGCTTGGATTGTGCTTTCCTCAGATTATGAGTGGAGATATTTAGTCAGAGGAGCAGATATGCAGAATGCTCATAGCTGCAGCTGAAGTCTGCCTTGAACAGGTAATTCTCAAAAGTCAGGCTAAGTAGCATTTTTACACATTTCAAGAGGAGAGTTTGTAATTAGCTGGCCTTCTTGGCTTTAATCTCTTGGCCTCAGTAAATCTCTTGGCCTTCATTCTCTTGGTAAGGGAAGTGGCCTACTCCACTGCAGCATTGTGAAAACGTTTTAGTGTCACAATAGTGAACGCCTTGAAAAGCTGATTACAAAGTCAGTTTTCAGATTGGGCTATGGGTCTGACTGTGTGACTCTGTATTGAGCAAAGAAAATAAAATAAAACTTTGAATCAGTGCTCAGTCACTGGGAATGAGAAACGCCTTGTATGAAACCTCATGTGATTAGGTAATTAAAAACTATATTCAAATCCATGAGCAGTATGACAAAGCTAGTCATACAGCCCCAGTTGCTTCAGTTCACATATTCTGAGCCCTCTACTTAGGATATCTAAAGTTCTTTTCCATGATTTTTTCATGGAATAACCAAGTTAAGAACAGTTCTCTTAGTAAAAGGTGTCTGGCAGCTTCTTAGGTCAGGTATTTCAGTAGCTTTCAAGTCCTTGCTGTAATGTGAAACTGGGTTTAGACCTAGGACTAGGCATGCCTATGCTTTTGCTCTAAGTTGTTAATTACAAAGCATATCTGTCTGAAATATGTTTTGCTCATGGCAGATGTTTTTGCAGTCGAAAAATACGCACATTCCTTGTGTGCTGAACATCCTGACAGAGGAACTCTGTATCTTTTCTACTCTGATCACCTTCATTCCTTCATTCTACTTACTGAAGTTGTCTCTATATATGTATATACTCACTGAAGTATACTAAATGACTACTGAGCCAAAGGATTCAAGGAAGGGGACAAGAGGAAATGTGTCTTGTTCCAGTTCTCTTCTTCCTGCGTGTTTTTCTCCAGTGGCTGAATTTAAGCATAAAAATATTTCCATCTCTGCAAATACTGTTCTCCTCCTGGTTTCTAAACCATTTTATTCCTGGTTTTGAGGGGAGAAAGCAAGATAAGTGCTTTCCTTCAAACAGTAAAGCAGTGCAGCTTTAGGAAGGGGGAAACTATGGGTGCAAAAGGGTTAGATGTGGCTAGAGATTTCCTGAGATTCGCAGGAGCTGGCAGAGAAAACAGGCAGACGAACCCAAGATGGCGAAAGGAGAGCTTTATTTACAAAAACCTCTTTATATATCCATTAATAATCTAGCAACTATTGGTCAGCAGGGAATCCACCTCCTAAAACCATTGGTCTACACCTAATACCAAATACAGAGATTAAAAAAGTACAAGAATGCAGCTTATCTCTATTCTCCCTGAGAAAGAACAGAAAGATTTCTAAAACAGTGCAACTACAGGTTAGAGATGTAGAAAGGAATGGAGGAAGAAGAAGAGGGAAGAAAACAGTGTTTTGTGATTAAAAGATGCAAAGTGCATGAAGACTCATGAGAAGAGTTTGCACTTGCTTGAACTTGAGTTACTGTGCTTGGCTCAGTGTTGGCCCTCATACAAGGTTAGAAATACTGTTGTGGAGGCTTTGAGGGGGAGAAAGGGATAATGTGATTTATACAGGTTTTCAGGAAGGTGAGCTGCAAATCCTGAGGTTTTTTCTTGTTTGGAAATTTCGAAAGGATTGTAGAGCTCCTTTGTGAAAGACATCATTGAAGCACGCATACTCAGAAAACAGTCCCAAATAGTTTTCTGCAGGTCTCTGTTTATGTGTAAACGTGCCATGAGTGTAGGGATTGTTTTTATAGTAGAGGGAACTGCTGTGCAACCACCTGTGTTTTCTACCATCACTGTTCCCCTTTTTAGGATGCCAGAATAAGGGAGGTGTACTTAGTGACAACACAGGAATAATCTTTTATTGCAATATACCAGGGCATGTACCTTTCCTCAACAAGAAGAATTGTTTCTATCTTCCGTTACCTCAAATCTCTGAGGAACTAAAGCCAGCATTTCATTTAAATTAGACCTAAACGTTTGGGAGAGTCATGAGCAGCAGGAGTAGCAGGTAACCTTGGTGAGCTCGAGAGGCAGAAGGATGTCACAGGCTTGGCTGCTCAGATGACTGCATTATATTCTGCTGCCTTGGAGGCCACCATTCAGGACCTGTTCCAGGAGCAGGCACTAGGACATACATGCCTCAGTGCAGAGGGTGATGGGGACAGCAGGCTTAGATGAGGAGACCTCAGCTGGTAAAGTAACATGGTACTATGTAGTCAATTTACCTTGGGTTTTTCCCCTTTTTTACACAGGTTAGAGAGGCATCAAGTTTCCTTTGCTCCTTCTATTTGCATATGTCAGTAGGCACTGAGAGATGCACCAGTTCAGAGCTTGTCAGTGCTAGAAAACTTAAGCCAGAGTAAGCACAGAGCAACAGAAGCAGCACATGCCCTCATGGAAGTCATCTTCTTTCTCCTACAATCAACATGGGAATATCCTTTCATTCCTTGATAACATTAGGTTACCCAGTAAAACAGGATTATTCTTTCGGAATAGCTACATCTGTCTGGATTTTCCTCTATACAACTTCATCAAATCAGGGTGCGATGGGTATCGTCAGCTTAATGCTCTTAGAGGACATGGGTGTGATGTCAGAAATTGCTGTAGGCAAGCCCTTGATTCCTTTCCAGACCTGGCTGTGTTCCAAATTCCTCAGTAGTTCTTTTATCTCTTGCTTTCCCTACCTTCATTACTCTTATCCCCTCCCCAGTGTAGCATGCAGCCATACCCCCGTCCCTGCCTCTACAGTTTCTCATATCATACTTCAGAAATGCAAGTCTCTTAATAAATCGTTTCTATACTTGACACTGTTTCAGTGTAGTGAAAGATGCCTTTCACCTTACTGATTTGGATTAGTTACACCTGTGATGCACCACATATGATTATGGAAAATTACAAAAGATTTCGTGCAAGGGAGAAAATTTGGTGATTCATAGGCATCATTTGTTTCTGTGTGAAAGCTACTGGCACAGCCCACACTGAGCTGATACATTTAATGACCAATTCATTTAGAATTGATTTTATTGTTGGCTGATATTTTTATTGGAGCTGATACAAGATGGCTTTACATGGCAAAGCATGCTGTGTTTTCTCTATATTTCTTCACTTACCCAACTGCAAATCTGAGGTCATTGTTTTGGCGAACAGCCCTTTGATCTCTTTGGTGATTGTCCCTGCCTTTGGAGGTCTGTAGCAGGCTGGAAATGCCAGGAGTGTTGCGAGTCTCATTTGTTGTGTCAGTCTTCCAAGCCCTCCAAGCCTCTGAAATCAAGGTCAATCTTTAACAATAAAGATCCCTTTTCTGAGACTTAACAACATTGCATGCTACCTTGGCTGTGGGTGCTGTAGCACTGAGCTACTGTAATAAGAAGATGACAAAAAAAGCCCTGAGAAAAGGGTCCACACTTTGGGGCGTATTGGGTTTCCATAGCTGACTGTCACTGACTGTCACTGCTGACTGATACCCATTTCTTTGGACAGTGCCTGAAGTAGATGTGCTTGGGTGGACTGGTGTCCAGTACCCTGGCCCAGAGCTTGGGATATATGATGTGGCCTCAGAATTCCTGGGTGGCTGTGGCTAAATCAGTCTACCATGCACCTGATCACCCGCTTTGTAAAACTGTAGATAGTATTGTCCCTTACCAAGGTGTTGTGAGGATAATGGTACAATTCAAGATTTTTTATTGCAGCAGGGCTGAGCCACCTCTGAATAGAGGGAAAGGGATATATTGTGCTCAAGCACAAATTTCAATAAACTGCATAGGAAGATGATTAATTATTTGAGAACGCAGGACAGGGTAGAAGCAGTCATTTAAAAGGGTTATACACTGTGAAAGAAGGGATATAAAAGACATCCTGCCCCCTAATGAGGGAGCAAGGAAGCTCCTGAAGATTGCTGCAAGCCAGTTCTCCTGCAGTGTACTTCAAGTGCTACACAAGTATGACAATCATGGAGTACTGAAAAGTCCAATGTGCTTCCCCAAGAAGATCCCAGCAAATTTCCTGTCTTGGCAGGCAAAGGATTTACCCTCTCATTGTGGCAGGCTCACTGTGGCACAAGCAGGGATTTTTTAATTGCCTTCAGCGATGTGGTGCCTAAAGTGTTTGCTGAAATCTATACTGTTCAATAAAGCAACCATGGTTATGTTTCAAAATGTATTTCCCCATTTTTTAATAAAATTTAAACATGCATCTAAACACGGTGGGTGAACAGATGTCTCGGGAAAATCACTGTGTGTTTGTATGGTCCTTGGTGCTATTGATCTGTTTTTAGAGCTTTGGACAGAACAAATCCATTGTTTGGCACGGTACATATGTGCTGCAGAGGATTGAAGCACAATTGAAGTTATCAGTCTGCGTAGGCTTGCTCTCTGCATTTGTATGTCACAGTTAACATCTGAGTTAAGTAGCTGAAGTTTAAATATCGGTTGCCTGCACCTGACATCCCACGTGTGTTTCTAAAAAGAAGTAAATAAAATAATAATTACTGGAGAGCAAAGAAAGTGGTGTTGGATTCTGACTTTTGGAGAGAGACTGCATGGTTCTTAAGGGGGAAGACGGCATGGTTATGGATGCCTGTGGAAGAATGAACGGGGGAAGGAATGACAAGGAAAGAGGAGAAAAAAGAGACAAAAGAAGAATGGGAGTAGTGAAGGGATAACACTTGAGGAAAGACAAAGGTAGGTAGAGAGACTTTAGCTTGTGATCAGAAATGAAAACAAGGTAAGAAAAGGAAGAGGTGAGAAAAACTCACTGGGAGACCTGCACCAGTGATTTTCACGGTAATTGTACCGTTAGAGGAATCAGGAGGGCTGCACGAGACTTTGTGTGGATCTGTACAATGGCTCCATTAGGAAAAGCATAACCAGCAGGTTGAGGGAGGCATTCTTCCCCCCCACTCAGCCCTGGTGAGGTGCATCTGGAGTGCTGTGTCCATTTCTGGGGTCCTCAATAAAGAGAGACATGGATCTCCTGGAGCAGGTGCAGCACAAGGCTACAAGGATGATTGGGGGACTGGAGCATCTCGCTTATGGGGGAAGGCTGAGGGAGCTGGGCCTGTTCAGCCTCCAGAAGAGATGTCTGAGAGGGGACCTCACCAGTGTCTATCAGTACCTGCAGGGAGGGTGTTGAGGATAGAGACAGACTCTTCTCAGGGAGTGCCAAGTACTAGGACATGAGGCAGTGGGCAGAAACTGATGCACAGGAAGTTTCACCTGAACACGAGGAAGAATTTCGTTACTGTGTGGGTGACCAAGGACTGGAAGAGATTCCCCACAGCGGTGATGGAGTCTCCCTCTCTGGACACATTCCAGAACTCTGGAGGCAATCCTGTGCCACATGCTCTGGGATGACACTGCTTGAGCAGGGAGGTTGGACCCAATGATCCACTCTGGTCCCTTTCAGCCTTACCCATTCTGGATTCTGTGACACAGTTGCATTAATGCCAGCCCATGCTTTGGGCCAAGCTGTTGGCCTTGCTGGCACTTTCTTCCCTGTGCATTTTCACCATCCTCCTCTTCCTCTCTGGCCACTGTGCCATTTGTGTGGAAAGAGGCCCTTGCTTTTCCTTATTTTTTTGTCCACTGTTGTGTATCATCACTCTTCTCTAGTGATCAAGGATGCCTCTAGAGTGTTTTTTCTTTACAATTATCAATTTCATAATCTGAGAATTATGTGGGTATTTTGTGATAGATAGGATTGAGTCATGATCATTTTAGGTGAATCTTGTTAAGATGAAAGCAAAATTAATTGCAGAGGAAAAAATGGAGAATGGAGGAAATGAAATTACATAAATAACATGAATGTTTTTAGAAATAGTGAGGAAAAGTGTGGTGGTAGGAGTGATGAAATGGAGACTCAAGTCTAGATTTTATTTTTTTAATGGGACTTAGAGGATGGTGATGTCTGGTAGTCAGCACAACGCAGGTCAAGCAATTTCAGCAAGTGTTCTGGCCCCTGTGATAAATTCTGTGATGCAGAGAATCGCTTCCGTTTAAGGCTATGCAAGAGCTTTGGAGTTAAGCTGTAGATAGTAGAAAACATCCCCATAGCTAGATTAAGTTATGTACCATACAAATAGTTTGTTGCTCAGTTATAACTCGCTTAGCTGCAGCTTTATCTTGTTATGCTTTTTGTTATTGCCAGACTCTCTCTGGATCATAATTTGTAATGGTGTGCTCAGCTTCCTTCCACTTTCAATTGAACAGATAAAGTGTCTTTGTAGCAGTTCTGATTATAAAGTCACTGTACTGTCACTTGTTTCATTTTCTCCCAGTTTATTGACGAAGCAGTGGCAGAACATTTGTCCAATAATAGATTTGCAGGGTGAAATATTTTGCTGTGGTTTTAGGAAATCATTTTGCTAGTTTTAGCAGGGAAGGAATTTGACTGACAGGGCTTTGTCTTCTCAGCCCCAGTGGAAGCCTGCCCAGCTAATGAGCCTCTGGAAGATCATGGCTTGGAAGTGTTTAACTGGTAAATGATCCACCGATGGTGCCTATGCTGAGCATTTGCTCAGCCAGAGCCAGAGCCAGGTGACAGCTCTCCCCACACTTCGAGAGCCACCGGGAGCAGAGGGCTCGGCACACCTGGAGGCAGGAAACGAGGCAGGGGAGCCACTGGCCCAGCCGAGGGACTGGCACTGAGGGGAGCAGGCGCTGGGGAGAGGCAAAAGAAAGATAGATGCTGTCCAGACAAAGGCGTGTGCTGGCGTTAGTGGTGGTGGCAGATTTTTACAGTGACAGCTGTGAAAACTAGACCACAGTTCCTTTCAGGTTCTGTAGCAGAAACAAACTCCTGTTGAGTTTCTCCTGATGCAAGAGCGTTGCTGTGAAACGTGACCGTAACCTCGTGTGGGGTTGTTCTGCCTTCAGAGTAGCGTCCTACTGGTTTTTGTGCTGGCTCAGGTGCTTGCTCTATTGAAAGGTTTCTAGCCCTGCTGAGGGAAAACTGACAGTACCTGGTGGAATTTGTGCTTTTACCATCTGTCCTTTTCAGAAGAGAAACAGAAATTACATTAATCTTTTCTAAAAACCACAAAGTCCAGAATTTAGAAGCTATGATCTTCCAGGATTAATACACTCAATATAAATTTGACATATTGTGTGCAGTGCAGGAACAGATACTGTTTTTCTCTAGAGGATACCTGTCTTGTCTTCTGCAGCAGATGGTTTGGAGAGGAATGAAAAGCAGCATGCTGCAGTATGACCCATGTTTCATTTGCTGTATAAATTGAAAGGTTTAGAGGTGATGAGGCTGGGGATTGCAGGAAGGAAAAAGGCATGGTCTCAAGATTCCCAGGCTGGATTTCATCCCTGCCATAAGCTCCCTCTATAAGCAGTAATAATTTTCAGCATTGTGTCCCCGTCGTGTTCTGAGATGCTTTTTCGAACCATAGGGATGTAATCTGGTAGTCAGCTGCTTAAACCTTGTGTGAAGTCTGTCATGCTGAACAAACATGGAAGTATCAAATTCAGGTTGTGCCAACAGACTTAATTTTGCCGCTTAGTGATTTTTCAGAATTTGAATTTGCTCTGTTAACTGTCCTTGAATGATGAGGGGTGATGTGTACGTGCCGTGGATTATGTATCAGGGTAGTACTTAAGGACACCTACTATCTGAGCATTTCTCAGGTAACTAAATCAGAAATGGCAACAAAGATCTGTTGAAGCAGCATCTTGATTGCTCCTCAGGATTGTGTATGTAACTTACTATTATGCTGTTTGGGCAAAAAAAGTAAGTTAAAGGAACAACTTCTTTGCTCAGCAAGGCCCACAGTTGGTTTTACCTCTTATAGGAATTAATTTCATGTCCTGTTATGCAGTACTTATTAAAACTTGTTAAAACCTTCCTCTTGCATACGGAACCTTCCCTTTAAACTGGTTGCTGTTCAGGGAAGTAGAAAAGCATTCACTGCTGTAGAAATGCATGCAGTGAAAATAGAGAATGCTGCCCAGACTGATGTTGGACAGCTTTGGTGATGGCCAGACGCACTTTCAGTTGCACTCCCTGTGAGGTGGAGAGCGAGTTCAGGAAACTCAGACATGCTTATGTTGTGTTTGTGAAGAGCTTTTCCCATCACCTTTTTTTTTTTTAAACTTGCAAGAGAGTTTGGGTTTTTTTATTAGGTATAAAGGTGACAGTAATCAAGCTTAGACTTCAGGTTAATGCAGTGACACTAGATCTCATTTTGATTAGACAGGCATGGAAAAATGAGAATTGTTTTTATCAGCTTTGCCAGTTGAGCATCTGGTGATGCCTAGGGGGAAAGTAGCATAGTGCATTGAAAATTAATTGACTATCAGCTTCACATTGCTCATTCAGAGCCCTACAGACGTTTATTATTCACGATGTGTGGCATCCTTCCAGGTGTTGGACAGACCACACTGAGATGACAGTGCAGAAGGCACAACAAGTCACAAGTCACAGGGGGTTAAGATTGCTCTCTTCTCCCCATCCCCTCTCAGACTTGATCTTTGCTCTTCCCAAAATGTCTACTGTCCCCTATATTAATGCATTAAGCAGACTCACTTTTCAGTGAATCAGCATTTGATCAACTTTAATTTTTACATCCTTGTGTAGAAATAACTAAATGCCTTTATTTACCAGCTGTTGTGCTGTTTTATCATTACAGGGTTTTTGGATGGAGACGTTGTATTGTAATGATTGACACTCATTACAGATTTTGGGTTTCTGCTTTCTTAGTGTGGACCTTTCTGCATGGCAGCAGTTTTCTGCTAACTAATATGTATTCTGGAACTATGCTTCTGAATGAAATATATCACATTTTTCTAGTCTGTCTCCTCTGGAGCTGGCTACAAATGGAAAGCATGCTGATGTGCACCAGAGCGGGCAGGGTGTTGTTATTGGTTATCTTTGTTCCTGCCTTGGCATCATGGACAAGAACCTGATTTCTCCATGTATTCTCCTTTCTCTGCAGGTATTGAGAACCTCCCATTTGAATTACAGAGAAACTTCCAGCTCATGCGAGATCTGGATCAGAGGACAGAAGGTGAGGATTAGAGATGGTTTTGTTGCCAAGACAAAGAGTATGTGGCTTGATCAGCTTTGCTTTGCTTTGCTTTGCTTTGCCTGTATCATGGGGATCTCCAGGCAGGGGAGGAGGCCTGGAGCTGCTCCAGTCATTCAGTCTCTCCTCATGGAGGGCTCTGTAGTGTGTGTGTGGTATTTGTGTATTCAATGGTACACTTGTTTCAGACCTCAAGTCAGAGATCGATAAATTGGCCACGGAGTATATCAGCAATGCACGGACTTTGTCTTCAGAGGAAAAACTGGGGCTTCTCAAGCAAATCCAGGAGGCCTATGGAAAGTGCAAGGAATTTGGGGACGACAAGGTTCAGCTGGCTATGCAGACCTACGAGATGGTATGAAGGGAAGTGTCTTGTGCTTATCATGTGAAAGTCTGAACTAAAGCCACCCATCTCGGAAGGCTCATCTCTTATTTTTAGCCCATGCCCACTCTTGCTTCTCAGCTCTTTAGTGCAAGACCCCTGCCTCTTTGTCCCCTCTTTGCCTTCCTGGGCCCTGTCCTGTGGTAACTCCTGGTCACTGCTGTCTTTGCAGGTCGATAAGCACATCCGGCGGCTGGACACAGACCTCGCTCGCTTTGAAGCAGACCTGAAGGAGAAGCAGATAGAGTCGAGTGACTATGACAGTTCTTCCAGCAAGGGCAAGAAGAGTGAGTACCACCACTGGGCTGCAGATTGATTCAGGAGGCAGCCAAGTGACTATGGAAGTGGTGGGGATGAAGGCAGGCACTGGAGTGGTGCAGATCAAAGACTGTTGCGCTGGAATCTGAAGGACAGGTAAAAAGATGGTGACCTGGGCTCTTCTTGTGTGAGCATATTCAAGGCCGCTAGATAAATTAAGATGGGGTGCATGGCCCAAAGCCCATATACATTCCAAAGTAGGAGTGTATTTTAGTGCTGGAGACGTTGTCACTGTCAGGTGTCTGTTTTGGTGGGGTGACAGATGCAACACCTTTTTCTCTTCTTACCAGAGGGTCGAGCCCAGAAAGAGAAAAAGGCTGCCCGTGCTCGCTCTAAAGGGAAGAATTCTGATGAGGAAGCCCCAAAAACTGCCCAAAAGAAATTGAAGCTTGTCCGCACGTAAGTGTTTAGGAGACTTGAGGGAATGAGAGGCAGCACTAGAAATCAGTCCAAGGCAGGCTTAGCCAGGCTGATCCCCACCCAGCCTGGAATGTTGTGTCCTCTATCCCTTCATGGGAAGCAAAAGGAAACTTTTTTATTCTTTCAGGGGAGTGTGGGTTTAAGGGGAGAGCAGGAAACCCATTGGAGTTGGGTTTATTTAAATAAGAGAAATGTCTCTCTCTGGCAAACAAGGGCATTGTCTTGGGACACACGAAGGGCCTCAAAGCCAGTTACTTTGCTGACCTACTTTATTCCTGTCCTGCAGTAGCACAGAGTATGGGATGCCTTCAGTCACCTTTGGAAATGTGCACCCTTCGGATGTACTGGATATGCCCGTGGACCCCAATGAGCCCACTTACTGCCTGTGCCACCAGGTCTCCTATGGGGAGATGATCGGCTGCGACAACCCAGATGTAAGAGCCTGCACGTGATGGAAATGGGGGGGAACGGAGTGGAGATGAGTCTTGCATGGAAAGTCTTGTCCTGCTTGGGTGGGGCCTGATACAGCAAGCAGTGACAAGGGGAGGGCTTACCTCAGGGAGCTGGGAAGGGCAGAGGTGTGGCTGGCCATGACCTCTGAAGTGCCTTTTTCTTCAGGGTTTTCTTTAAAGTGTTTCCTTGCCCCTAAACTTATCAAGGGAGAAGGGGAATTCTCCTTGCTAACAGTGTGTAGATTGGGTGTGAGTATTCAATCCTTGATCATTCCTAGGGATTTAGGAGTTTGTGGTCAAATGCTGGGAAACTGGTAGCCCAAAAGCAACAATTTCAAAAGAAAACTGCTCTTTAACTGGCTGCTCTTCATCCCAACAGTGTTCCATTGAATGGTTTCATTTTGCCTGTGTGGGTCTGACAACAAAACCGAGAGGAAAATGGTGAGTGAAGCAACCTGGAGGGCCCATTGGCCTTTGGAAAGGGGAGGTGGCAGGAGGGAAAGTACTATATATACACACTTAGAAGATAACATTAAAAGGAAGATTTGAATTAAGGCTTTGTCGGGGACCTTGGAAAAGGTGTTTTGGGACCATGTACTTGAGGCTTATGTCATGCCCTAAATGTTGGCTTTTTACTTCCCTTTCTAATAGGTTCTGCCCTCGCTGTTCCCAGGAGAGGAAGAAGAAGTAAATTCACATGAGACCTCAGTACTGCTGCAGGAGCTCTCTTCCCCCTGCCAGGGCCTTGTCCCAGTTCCCCCAGCCCTTGGGGCCTTGGCTGAGGGGAAGTCTTGCCCTGTTTGTGGTTTGGGCCATCCCTGGAATGGTGTGTACCCTCACGGTGGTTCCCATGTGTTCTGTATCCCTGGTTCCTTCTGAGTCCTTAAGGGAGGCCCTCTCTGTGTACTGTTCCAAACAGGTCTCTGAACCTCAAAGGGAATGAATGAGGGCACCAGGGTAGCCACCAGATTCCCAGGGATTCAGGTAGCCCCTGATTTTCCTTGGCTTTCCTTCAGCCTCCTCAGAGTTCATTGCCTACTCTCTGCTTAGAGAACAAGGTTATGGGATGGGGGAAGGAAAGGAGGTAAGTCTTCAGCATTTTAGGTCATTCATTTTCCTGGATCTTTTTCAGGAGAGAGGGAGTAACCAGCTACTCCTTAATCTAGTGGGCTGGTTGAGAGACTGAAAACCTGATGTGCTCCCTGTCTTTAACCATTCCACTGCTGGCATTGAGCAGCCTCTTTTGTTGGGGAGAGGAGGAGGCAGAGGGAATGTTTAGAGCTAGCTTTGTCTCTCTTATTCCTGGGGTAAACTTGCTGGTCTGGGAAGCACATTGTGTGAAGGAGGAAGAATTTCTGACCACGTGGGGAGAAACAACTTGGTCTAGTCTGTCTTCCGGCTTCAAAATTCTGCCTTCCTCTTGTGTAGTGGTGCTTCTCCATTATGTTGATGGTGGGAAGTTTGGGATTCAGATCCCACTTGTATAATACAGAATGAAATAAAATTCATTGAAACAAATACTCTCTTTGCCTTGATGTCACCTCCAAAATAAACTGTGGCAATTGGTCTCTCTAGTTTTTCTTTCTCTCTTAGTTCTGCTTTTATTGTAAATGGTAAATGTGGTACAGTTTCTTCATGTAGCAATCCTGAACAGCACTAGTAAGTGACATTCTGCAAAAGTCAGACTTGAAAATGTACCTAATGTACTTGCAAAAAGCTACTGAGCTTTCTGGTGGCTGTGAAAAATACCTGCCCCTTCAGTTGTGCCCTCACAAGAAGGTGAACATTTATTCACATTATTGTTTGATTGTTTACTTCATCAGTTGCCTTCTCTTAAATGAGGAGGGGTGGAGGTTGCAAAGGCCAGCCCTCACTGTTTGTTGGGCAGCACAGCTGGGGAAATAAGCCATCTGGACAAACCATGTTTCTCCAAGAAGGTGGATAGGTTCTCCTGACGCTCTGATAACTTGCTTCCAAATAGGTCACAATCACCTTGGTGCCAGAAACTCTGGCTCCTGTTACTAACATCACATTAGGCTCCAAAACAATTCCTGAAGATCTGCAGTCTGAAGGTCTGTAGAGTCTGCAGGTAACTGAGGAGATGGCCCATACTGAAGCTCCTCTTCATCAATTCCATTGGAACAACCTGGAGACTGACAAACCAAGTCTTCTTCCTGTTTGTGGTTTGCTCATCAGGAGGGTTTAAGCCTTTCACCTGGAACATGGAATGTTTTCCTCACACAGATAACATGTAAGGATCCATGGATGATTTTGCTAATGTAGTCATGAAGCCAAAGCTCTGCTTAGGTTCTGAGGAAAGTGTAGGTGAAGATCAGTGCTACTCCCGCCTTGTCATTGCACAGGGATCCTGTCAGGATCAGCTCAGGAGCTGGAGTGAGTGAGTGAGCACAGAGTCAGTCTTTGTTTTTGCCTCGAGAGGAGGTGTTCATTCTGTTCTTCATACTGCATAGAAAAAAATGAGTTCTTACTCAGGCTGTGGCTCGTTTAGTTTGTGGTATCCCTGCCACAGTCTGGATCTTGATCCCCAGATTGTATTAGGCACTTCCTGGGGCTTCCCTTCTTAAACAAAGGTGAATTCTGGAAAATGTTGACTATGTGTCTGGTATTATTATTTAATGACAGGGAGACACTGCCATGACTCCGTGGGCGAGCAGGCTGTGGCAGGAGAACTGATCTCTTCAGCTGGGGTTCACTCAGACATCAACTACTGCTCAGCTGACACAAGAAATGGAGGATGTGGCCTGAACTTGAAAATGGGCTTTGGGCAGAGTGCAAGGGCGATGAAGGATGCAAACACTCCTCCACGCGGTTTGGTTTCAATGGGATATGACACAGGATCACAATGGCTGGAATTAGCAGTAAGCTCTCTAGGAACCGTGGGCTAGAGAGATGTTTGAAGCACTAGCCAGCAGCAAGGAGCATTCAGGGGACTTCTGCTGTCACTGAGGGAATGCTCTGACTTACAGGAAGAGACAAGTTAGACCAAAATTTGGATAAAACCTGAGCATTTTTAAATGGCATGCAAGTATAAATGCAAATGAAAGCACATTAAAAGCTAACCTTGGAAGAGAGGGAATAAGGGCAATAGCTGTGCAATATTTAATCACCAGAGGAGGAAGAGAATCAGTAGAAGCTAGAAATTACAAAGTACAGAAATGAAGCCAGTGGGAACAAAGCCTGTAAGTGACAAGGCTGGAAACATGAGCAGCTTTTTTTAGAATGCCTTTTGTTTTTGATGTAATTGAACATGGCACTTGTCCATTACTGACTGCAGATAGCAGAATTGTTTGTAATGAGAGGAGGGGAAGTGTTCTGTAAATATTTATTCTGTGTTGGTGCTGGTGTCATATGGGGATGGTATACTTCCTAGGCAAACAGTGAAGAAGGTTTTTAAATGGCATCTCTTGGGGCAAAGACTTTCTTATCATCAGCCCTCAATAAATGGCATTCGTCATCGTGTGAAAGCCACCTGGAGGCATCTGTGGGCTGATCTCTGTCAGACTCTGGACTGCTTGGGAAAACCTACAAGACTGGAAAAGAGCCTGCTCTGTTTTGGTCCTTAATGATGTCAAGAAGGCTGCCACAACAGTCCAGATGTGAAATGTTGGACAGCAGGGCAGTAAATTGCTTCTCTTTAAAACAAGCGAGAAATCCAGGTCAACAAAATAAAATCAGTTTGACAGAAGTAGCAAAATAAGGTCAGTCAAAAATTACTTGAATTTTTTTTTTAAGGTGCTTGTTAATAGTTACCTGGATCACTGTAGTGGTAATGAGATCTGAGAAGTTTACTTCTCCTAGAATTGAAGTGCTTAAAGCAGGGATGTACTCAGTTAAAGTAATCATGAACTCCTTTACAGAACTGGCTAGCTTGCAGATTTCCTGGAACAGCTGTCAGTGCAACATAAACATTTTCTAAAATGGTGCTGGAGAAATTGCCCTTTTAGAGTGATTGGAAATATCCTAGTTGATGAGTGAAGTCTGAGTTTCAGGAGGCTGGAGCCATACAGCGTGACAAGAGGGAAAAATTTTCCAGCCTTGTTAAGCCCATTTATTAATAATAATTGGTCATGCTCTCAACCAACCAGTTTATCTTGCGCAGTTTGATGGCCCCTTCTGCAGGCATCATTCCTAGGCAGCTGGGCAGATGTGCTGAGGAGGATGATCAGCAAAGTATTCCCCTTTCCAGCGAGAAGACATGCTCACCAGGCTCCCATCCCTCAGGCTCTGCCACCACCATGTCCATTGTATGACATTCATGGAAACCATCCCAGCCACGACTGTCACCTTCCACCGGTGGGACCAGCTTCCTCTCCTGCTTTTGAATAAACTCACCCCACAGCTCAGCAGCACCCAGCCTTTCTTTGAGCACTCCCAAGGTATTGCTTACCTAACCATGCACTCAGAGCCATGTGGTGGACACTGTCTCACCATCACATATATTCAATTCAAATGTTGGCCAAATCAGTCCAGAGGTCTCAGGTTGGAGGTGTAAGACATTCCCAAGGGACAGCTTGCTCCTACTGACTGAAAATAAGCCCATCTCCTCCCATACCCTGCTGGTTTGAGAGTTTTGGAGCCATTCTGCTTTTTATAATCACCACAGCTCTACTTTCTCCCTGCCATGGGAACCAGGAGGACAAACTGTGAGGACTTTGACAGCCTGAGTGGCAACATCTGCTCTAAAGATCTGGCAGTAGGCAAGGGAGACTGCAGCACTGAAAGAGTTAAAGACTAATAGACAGAAACAAAATGTGCTACCTTTCTTTCCAAAGACAACTGAAGGAAGTTTCTCCAACTCTGTTTCCTGGTAGTTACAGTATCAAAAGATACATAGCTGTTTTTATCCAATATAATGAATTTCATTTATAAAAATAGTCAAACATCTTGATTAATTTATGCTAATTTATGTTTATTTTTCTGAATACATAAAAGAAAGTAAGAGTGCTAGTTTTAAAAAAAACACATTTGTACCCAAGGCTTAAGGACAGGCAAAGCTGTGACAAACACTAAACTCCTACATCTTGGTGTGAAAGAAATGTTTAGCAAGGTGTCCACTTCGGTCTGCTCTTGCAGGTGTACAGTTTAATTTCAGTGGGCTGGGTTGCTGCCATTGAAGAAACAACTCATTCAAAGCTGAAAACCCATCTGGGAGTAGGAAAGGAATTATTTTTTACACATTGACAACAAGCAAGAAAAAGAAGTGGGAGACCTTGAGATTTTCTCATTCAGAAAGTCTGAATGATGCAGTCATTGGAAGAACCCATTTACTCACGACAGAAAGACTGAGGCAGGAAGAAGCCTCTCTGGAGCTTTGTAGTCCAAGCCCCTGCTCACAGTAGGGATAAAATTGTGGTTGGATCAGGTTGTTCTTGCATGAAATAAACCTGCCTAAAAAGACTAGGGCAGTTTGTTCAACCATGCTTTTATGTATCCACTCCATTTTAGGTTGTATTAATAATTCAAGAAATCATTTTTAAATGCTGTTTTTGCAATCAATTAAATATTCCATTTTCTAAATGTCAAGTAAAAAATGCTTCATTCACTATTTCCTAACAAAATAAAATGTAAATTATTTGAATTAATGCACGTTATAACTGTGCAGTGCTTGTACAAATGTGAATAGATTAACATATCTACCAAGTTTAAAAGAGTGCCAATTTTAATGTAAAGTCTATATTTATCAGCATATTCGCATAGCTCTCAGCCAATGACAGTAAACCTACCGAAATAAAGTACAAATGCAGAATGAAGATTTAACCTGTGAATAAAATCAGCAATTCAGAGAATGTTGGTTCGAATCAGAACACTCTCTGGTGCTTTTGTCTGTGGAGATGGACATCTGCCCCCTGCCCTGCATGGGCTGATACCCACAGCCCTGCCCACAGGGTGAAAGTGTCGAGCACCGGGGTTTTGGAGCAGTGTTTGGAAGAGTTAGGGCTGAAGTGGAAGGGACTCTTTGCTTGTCTGCTGTGTGCTGGCTCCGATGGCTTCTTGGCAGGGCTGTCCCCTCTGCTGGGAGGCTCCTCTGGACTCCTTGTGTGAGCAGAGCAAGTGTCCCCCTTGTCCACCTGCTCCTTTAGGTGTATGTTTTAAGAAATGAAAAATTAAAAAAATTTTTTAAAAATCACGCTTTTAAAATAAATATTTAAAATAAATAAATTACCCTTTTCCTTTGGTGCTCTGTAAGGAATGACAGACACCTGTCGTGTCTCAGGGGCTCTCTTGGCCCCTTCCCTAGCCTACCTTATCTTCTACACAAGCAGAACTGCCCATGGCCTCCTCCCTAAGCAGCCTGGTGTTTATTTTCTAGCAACATACATACAGCTGATTTTGGAAGCATTTTTCTATCATCTCTCATTTCTATCATCTCACATTTCAAAATGTTTAAGACCCATGCTTTCCGGAGATGCTGCTTGACAAGCCACTGAGTCTGGAATTCACACCTAATCTTCGTGGTCTCCATCTTTATGGGGTTTTGAGCTGCCCAGACATCCTCTCCCTGCCCCAAACCCCCCAGTTTAACTCACTGGGCTGACACAGGGTCTGTGAGCCACGGTCCTGGAGTTTCCACGGGGTTTTCAGACATTACTCCTGCTGGTGATGTTTGTGGTGGAACATGCAGCAAATGCTGAGAAACAGCCAAGGTATTTTAGACAAGAACAAGAGGAGCTCATCTGCTGAAGGATGGTCCCTCACAAAGCAGTCAGGCTCTTACAAAGCTCAGGGTTGACATGCAATTGGACAGCGACATGGAAAACGCCACTCCAGTGAGTTCTTGTCCCGCTGTTACGCCTCCCGGCTGCTGGCTCAGGCACTCCATAGGCCTGGGGGTCACAGCTGTGTCCCTCAGCCCACTGAGTCCCAAACGGCACAGGAACACTGGCTGCAGGACACTCTGTTGTGTGGTGGCCCTGAAAACAAGGGTGCAAATCTGCTTTACTGCAAAAATTGCACAGCTTGTAATGCGTCAGAGGGGGTACAGCCTTAAAGTGCCAAGTGAACCCTCAGGAATCAGAAAGTACAGGAATTACCATCACCCCCGTGCTCCACATTGCTGACAACCATAATTGCTTGATGCAGCAGTAGGGAGTACACTTCCCCCAGCCTGCAGCATTGATGTAAAGTTACTGTTCCTCCCATCCTCATCCCTCCCCCAAAGATGACTTCTGTTCTGCAGAGACTTGAAAGGCAGGTGCCCCACAGCCAGCTGGCACACACCTCATCAAACACCACAGCAGTGCCTGCAGCACTCACAGCCTCTCAACCTTGCTGGGTGCATGCCAGAGACTAGCTGGCTTCTATATAGTCCACTTGTGGACTAGGAGTTTCCTGAAGGATTCTGACAACCTGAACCAAGCCCAGGGCATGCCACAGTGCATGAGAAGTGCTGAGTAGCCAACCTGTCCTCACATCAGTAAACACCTCCCCGAATATACAGTAACACCCTGCATGCACTGCTACCAGAGCACCAGCCAAGGGGGACATCTTTGACAGGTCTCCCATCTTTTGCGTTGAGTATGAGCTCTCAGTGTACATCCAGAGACTCTGGTTCATTCGTTCTTATTTCCTGTTTTCATTCGCCATAAATCTCTTGCTGGCACATGTAGACACAGTCAGAGTAACCAGCCAGACATTAATAACACTGTGTGGCATTGCCCAAAGAAGTTATGGATGTCCCATCCCTAGAAGTGTTTGAGGCCAGGTTGGATGCAGCCTTGAGCAACCTGCTCTAGTGGGAGGTGTCCCTGACCATGAGCGGAGGGTTGGAACTGGGTGATCTTTAAGCCCTTTCCAACCCAAACCATTCTAGGATTCTATGATTCTATGATGCCGTGACATGCCACATCAGTGGCTTTCCTTAGTCCCACATTTCCATCAGCCAGTGTGGTCAGCACTGAACTTCTCTGGGAAGCTGCTCAGTCGGGGTGACAGAGTTCAGCCTTGGCTCTGTTGCTGCAGAGAAGTGGAGGTGATTAACAGAGTTGGGGAGCTGAAGGCCCTGGAGTTGTCTAAATTCAGCTAATAAGCAGTGTGTCTCAAGCCAAGTAATGGAAGACTGGGAACTGCCAAAAATTTGCAAGCCCCAGGAGTGTTGCCTGTTTTAATATGAGGAGCAAGAGCTAGCTGGAAAAACTCTCCTGATCACTGTCTTTCTAAAGAGCTGCAAAAGCATTCAAAATCCAGTGCTGTTGTAAATGGTCAGGCTTCAAGCTTCTCAGAAACACTACTTTCCAACAAGACATCTTAGAGCGAACCGCAGCTCGTCTCCTGCCAGGCCCCGCAGAGCTACGTGCTGTTGCCAGACACCTTTTTAACAGGAGCCATGTGAGCTTTCACCTTGCTAGCCCGGATGGCCACAGGGCACTGGCAGGCGATGTGTCAGCCTTGCAAGCGCAGCCGGCACATCCGCAGCACGCTCTGCAGCTGTTCCCTACAGCAGAGCCGCTGGAATCTCCCAGGATTTGCGACAGAAGCGGCTCCTGCAGCAGAATCCCGCTGCGCAGTTGGAAACTTTGCCCGCTTTGCCCGCAGCTCCTCCTTGCTTCGGCGAGGGTGCCGCTCCGCAGAGCCGAGGGGTGACAGGCGGGGGCTGCTGTGCCAGCCTGACTTCTGCTGACGCCTGCACTTCCCGGAGCTGCTGTGCCAAGCGTTTTCCTTCCAGCCTGACAGCTGCTCGCCCGTGGAGGCTGCGCTCGTGTCTTTCCCGCTCACATCAGAAGGTGCCCAGCTGCGGGAGGCACCGCGCTGCTGCCACCCGCGGGGCGCGGGCACGAGTGGCTGTGTCCGTGCCCTGCACTTGGGGTGTCCGGCATTAAGAACTGGGCATGGGTGTAGGTCACCCTCAAAGTCAGTCCTTAGGGCTCTGGGCACTTCTGCACTGCTGGTCCCAAAACCCTTTTTGCCGCCAGCAGGCTTCCTGCTTCTTCCTGGGAAGGCTTTTCTGTGCAGAGAGAGGTGCTCAGGGCACCTGTGCCAGAAGCAGAGGAAGAACAGCTGGTGCTCCCTCGATTCCCTGGGAGTTCAAAAAGTGGCGTGTCTGCCCAGGAGAAATCAAGCCCACTTCCCTCCACATCCTGAAGCAAGCTGATGCTGGGACACTCCTGGGAAGGCATGGGGTGCCATCCCAAACCCCTGCAGATGGAACAGATGTTGCCTCCTTTCCCCTTCAGAAGAGCATAAAACACTTTGGGATTTAAGGCACCCCACAGGTACCGCTTTTGGGGCGGTCTCAAATGCTGTTGTGGGTTGTTGCCAGCCACCACCACGTCCCCAGGCAGAGGGGGAAGCTCCCAGTTTGGTTCCTGCTCCTCCTTGTCCCCGTGACCCTGGCGTCTCCCCTCGCTGCGAGTGCCCACGTCCCCTCAGCCCCGCACGGGCGTGACCGAGGGCTGCGGCTGCCCTCCCCATGCCCCCCCCGGCTCCATCGTGACACCACTGTCGGGTTCTGATGGCGGTGCCATGGCCCGGGGCTGGTTCCACCGTTGCCAAGGGCAGAAGCCGAGTGCTCAGACTGCCTGCATCTGCCCTGCTGGGTGGGTGAGTGACTCCCACCTGGCCACCAAGCAGCTCCGTGATGATGAAGCCTGTGGCAGACACGTCGCGGCTCCTCTGGCTACTGAGTAAGTGTCCACCCTGGCAGGGCCACCTCAGAGCCTGGGGCTGGAGCCCCTGTTCTGCTGCTACCACACCCCTGTCTCTCACAAGACCGCCCCACCTGGCCCACAGGCCATGCCAGCCCCCAGCTCTGCTCACCCCGGGGGCAGCTGGAGGCTCTTGGAGGGGACGTAGGGTGGGGGACAGAGGAGGGTGCAGAGGCAGGAAGAGAGGGGGCCCAGCCCAAGGCAAAGAGGGGAGGGAGGAGATGGAAGGATGTCCCCATGGACAGGGATGTGCCCATGGCATGGTGCAGGGGGCAGGGGAGCCACCCTTGCACCATTGTGGGTGCCTCCGGAGGCTGGGGCTTTCAAGGGGAAAAAATAAAAAAACCCACACATACACCCCCCACAAAAAAAACCTCAAATACAAAGAAAACCTCACAAAAAAACCCAACCCCACACATGCAAAACCACATACACACACACACAAAGAAACAACAAAACCAAAAATCAAAACACTCCCCCCCCCATCCAAACCAAGCTCACAATAAAATCCGACTTTTAAAGGTTTTTTGGCTTTTTCCTTCCTTTTTGTTCTTTTCCTGGGGCTCCTGGAAAAGAACAGGGGCGATCGCAGGCAGGGGCGATGGAGGGAGACTCCAGGCCAGCACGTGAAGTCTTTGTCCCAGCTCTTCACCAGCAGACAGGAGCAGGCCAGCCTGCCAGCTGCTCCTTTGCTCCCACCCTGCTGCCCCTGTCGAGGCCAGCCCGGAGCATCCCCCGTGTTTGTCCCGCAGGTGTGCTGACCTTGCCCACGGCCGCCGTTGCTCCCCCGGTGCCCCCCGTGCCGGGCAGCCCTCTGTCGGACGGGGAGTACCAGCAGTTCTTCTCGAGGCTGCACCCGCCCTGGCAGGCCAACATGTTCTGCCTGCTGCGCCAGGCGTACGGCTGCCTCAGCCCCACCATCCTGCACCTGGACCAGGAGGAGAACCACGGCGAAGTCCCCAAAGGTAAGGGCATCACCCGCCCGCCCCGCTGGAGCAGCACGGCTGTTTCTCTGGCCCAAAACACTACAAGATTGTGGGAATGGGATGGGTTTTTTTGGGCTCTGTAGCCCAAAGAGCAGCTTGGAGCAGACACTCCCAGAACTAGAGCACATCAGCTTTTGTGGCCTCTCGGGGCATCCCTTCCAGTGGGATGGAGGATGGATTATCCTATTATTATGGATTTTATTCTCTTCTGGAGGATAAAAGGACTTTTCCCAACGGCCAGCCCTAACCTCCTAAGCAGGAATTTGCGTGGATTTTTTCCCCCGAGTGTTGTCTGGCACCACCAAGAAGAGTTTGTCCTCTTGTAGCTTTCCTTCAAGCCCCTGTGGGCTGCTGTAACTCCTCCTCTGCACCCAGCTGACCGAGCTCAGCTGTCGCAGCCTCTCTTCACAGGTCATGGGGCTGAAAGCCATGGCCACTTCCATGGCCCTTCCTTTCTCCACATCTCTGTTGGTGAGGTGGCAGGAGGAAAAAGTGGTCACAGTTTGCTGAAGCTCCTTGCAGCTCCTCATCTCTTACCAGCTCCTTCCAGCTTCATCTGAGGGTTAATGCAGAATCTTGGCTCACGGTCTCTTGTAGGTCTTTAAGAAAACTTGAGATGATAAGCTGCCTTTTTAAGTGTTTAACATTTCAGGAGCCAAGAAACATCCCAGTTCAGAAAGCACCATAGCAACAGCACCCTTCAAATCTCTGCAGTCATATTTTCCCTGCACCCCTGCATCAGAGAATTTAAGTGGTATAATTATATCTGTGCAGCTGAAAAACTTGGGACTACTTCTGTTGTATTTTTCTTCAGAGGAAAAAAAAAATGGGAGCAATTTTCTCATAAAAAAATATGTCTTTATATTTAGATATGAACGTCAATGAGCTGAATGATCAGCCAACTTGCTTATTTGGACTGCAGCTTGAGGGCAACTATTTCTTGCTGGTTTCTGCAGCTGTGTTGGGGGAACGAGTCCCACCCCACATCACCAGACCCAGGGATGGGTCCTGTGCTCCTCACTCACTTTTGGGCACTTGCAATCCACTCTGCCGTGGTGCTTTGTGCACCCAGGGTCTGTTCCTGGTTCCTCCCCTGGTGGTGCCCAATTCCCCGGCACTGCTCTTTCTCCTGTCCAGCCACAGTACCACTGCTGCTGCCTTCAAAGACTCAGTTCTAAGGAGCAGAAGCATCTGGAATTGCCAGGAGATTGGACAATTTTGCAGGTTGCCCTCTTTACCTTCTCTTCCCCCCTCCCTCAGCCTAACACACCCATCTGGCAGAATTTATTTCCCTTTGCATTACCTTTTTTCCTCTTTTGGGGCTATTTTGGCACATTTCAGCCAGGCTGAGAGGTGGAGCAGATGCGGCAGAGTGTGTGCCCTCTCATGTTTAGCCTCTGCTGTCCTCACAGAACTATGGCAGTGCTGTCTCATCCAGATATCCATGAGCATTAATTGTGCCCATTCAGGTGTGGTGCTGATGAAGGCAGTCACCTTGTGCTTTAAACAAAGGACAATGGAGTGTTCCCTACAATACCCTGTGCTTTAAACAAGGGGCAGGGTAGGGGTCTGGAGCATTCCCTACAAGTTGGGCGTTTTTCTGGGCTGAGATCATGGTGTATATCTGAAAATCTACTTTTGATGGCTCAGCACAAGAAGTGAGTGCAGGGTAAAGGATGGTGCACGAGCAATAAGAGGAGAGCAGTGCAATTTCCCTGCAAATACCCTCCCTCTCAGCCAGCACTTCCCCTGTTCCCACAGGGCTGGCTGTGCCAGCCAGGCCATGCACTCCTAGAGCAGAAGGAGCACAAGATCACCCAATTCCCCAGGGGTTCCTGCTCTCCTGCAAGTCTTTGGCTTTCCTGCAATTGCTGCAAGGAAGAGCTGCAGCTCTGGAGTCAGTCTGTCAGCAGTGCTGGTCAAGACTGCAGTGTATGTGTGTATAGGCACAGGCTTTGCCAGCACCATCCTGGCCCTATGAATCTTCCTCCATCCCCTGCAGGGCTGGAATCAATGTCAAATTATATTGCCCTGAAGAATTTTTCTCCTCTGGAGCCAGCTGCCTGGAGAAGCTGTGGCTGTCCCATCCCTGACCCATCAAAACCAGGCTGGATGGGTCTTTGAACAACCTGGCCCAGTGGAAAGAGTCCCTGCCCGTAGCAGGGGACTTGGAACCTGATGATCTATATGGACCCTTCCAAGCTAAACTATTCTCTGACTCTCTGGTTCCCCCAGGCCTGGTCTAGTCATCTTTTGAACCTATCACATCACTACTTGTTTTTTTTCTCTTTTTTAAACCCAACAAGGACTAATAACAGAAACATCAGATCCTGGAAAGAGGAAGTTTGTGTCTCTGTCATAGGGAAAATAACTGCTTGAAAAAGGGCAGAAGGACAAAGTGAAACCCTCAGGGGGTGGAGGGAAAAGGCATGTGGTGCCTGCAATTGGGAGCTGTAACTGCCGAAAGCCATGACCTCCACCTGGGGGCATGCAGCTTGGACTTTCTCTGCACCCATGAGCTGCCACCCAAGAGCTCCCCATCTCTTAGTGCACCCAGGCCTGCCTCCATCCCACATTTCTGTCTCCAGGGCCAGTCTGCACTGAATTTCCAGAGCTGGTGCAGTTCCAGACCTTCTGCCAGTTTGCCCAGTACCGCTGCCTCAAACAGCAGTTCTATGTCAAGGTAAGGAGTGGCATGTGGGACAGGTGGGGGGAGTATCTCCTTGGGACATGGAAGGGTGAGGAGGAAGGGAAGATAACACAGTGAGATTCGTGTTTCTCCCTCTCTCCTCTGCACAGCGAGTCTCATGTTTGGATTGGTCTCTAACAAGCCCTTTCCCGATGGAGCAATCCAGCACTGTGAACTCCTCGGCAGAAGGTAAGGCTGCACTGAGCTGTGCTGGGCACCCCTGCACACCCTCTGCTCTCCTGTAGCTGCTCTTCCACCCCTGCAGCTCTCTGTCTGGCCTCCAAAAGGCACCCTCAGCTGCTCCATCCCTCTGCCTCGCCAGCTTGGAAGCAGGCTTCTCTCTCTCCTGCTGATGCCCTGCTGCAGGACAATGTGGTAGACCTTCTGAAGTTCTCTGATGCACTGTTAGGTCAGAAACCACGGCCGACGAAGCCTCCCACAACCACGCCAAATGTGCCCACACACTTACAGAAGAGCACGAGGACTGCGCGCCCACCAGATCTCTGGGCTACCACCTCACCTCCCAGAGTGGAATCCCCTGATGACCAAAGCCTGAGGAAAAGCATCTGGCAGCTGATCTATTCGGCCCTCTCCTTGGATGCATCCCTGGACACCAGAGAGTCTTCTTGGAACTTCACCAAGGCAGGCCCAGGGCACACATCAGAGCAGGAAACGCACCCCCGAGGCAGGTGAGGGCAAGTCTGCTCGTTCTGAGCACCTCATGCCCTCGCGCAGGGCTGTCCTCATCCACACCGAATGGCATCCGTGTCCCTGCCTGGAGCAGGTGGTGAGCATGGGCAAGTGTTCTGGAGCAAACTGTCCCATCCAGAGCAGAAATGTACCAGGGGAGCCCCAGGCACCCCTCACTCCAGCACAGAGTGATCCAGCACTGTCAGTGCCTGGAAATGGCACTGTCCTGCCAGGCTGGGCCTGAGCTGCAGGCAGGGCTTTGTGCCATGCCTGAGTTTCCCCCCACAGTGTGGCCATCTGCACTATGCAATCACCTCTGCACTCGTCCTCCTCCCAGCACATCTCCCAGGAGTCTGGGTGGTGTGCAGAAATAGTGTCCTTGCAAACACAGGTCCTTGGGATGTGTCTTGCTGTGCTCCTTGCCGCTCTGCGTGCAAAGCAAAGCAAGTGTTTCTTAAAACAATCTGACCTGAGGCACACTCTGAGGAGTGCTCTGTCCTCACCCAAGGGGAGCAAAAGCAGCCGTGGGCTGGGAAACAGCCGGGAGCATGAAGCCTTGCTCCTGGCTGTGCAGGGCCACTGCTTCTCCTCGAGCACGTGCACCTCTCTGCACTCCGGGTCTGAGCACAGCTCTTGCTAGGGAGTTTCTGGTTCCCCACTCTGGTTTTGGAGGCAGCTACACGGCAGCTCAGCACAGGGCCCTGCACCAGTCCAGCTTGCTGCAATCCTTTCACATGCCCTTCTTAGTTCCTCTGGCCTGCGGATGAGTCGGAAGCTTATGGAGCACTTCGAGCTCTTTCTTCTCAGCTGGTCTGCCAGGATCTGTTTGCCTCTGTCCTCAGGTAGCAGGCCTGATGACCCCACACAGAAAAAACCTGCAAAAGGATATTATGCTTTCCCTCAAATTTACTTTTTGATCCTTTAGTACCTTGTGGTTTGGGACCACTTGCTTTGACTGAGATGCAAATATTATTTTGCTTCCCGAGAACAAAAAAAACCTATTGGTGTCTAGATGTGGTTTTCAGGGAGAAGTCATTTTGGTTTCACTCTCTTGCTGGCTAGCGATGTTCCTGTAAGCACACAGATTTTGAGCCTGATTGCACATCTGTGGTTTCTCTTGAACGCACTGCACACCACTGCTACAGTTCAGCCAGAAATTCCACTTCTACATGTAAAGATGAATTGTATTGTGTTGTTAAAGCTGCAACTGTTCTCTTGCAAGGCTTTAACATATGTCATCCTCCTTCCTAATATTGTAGGAGGCTTTCACTGCCTGGCGAAAGTTTTCCTGGTGTATGTACTCTCAGGCAAAATTGTGTTTCATTGAGGATTTCTTTCTCCCTGCCTCTGAAACTGAGCCTTGTTCTGATTGAGTTCTGTTGGGATTACTGGGGGACTGCTGTGATTGCAGATGACACGCGCTGTTCTGCTGCAGAGTTTCTCAAAGACACTAATGCTGACTGTGTGTCTGTAACTGGCAGCCGAGCCCCATCAATCATGCTAAGCAAAGCTTAAACCCCACCGAGGATAAAAAGGCGAGATAGACTGCGCCTGTCGGCTTTGCAGCTCGACACATCCCGCCTCCTCTCAGAGGGACATCAAAGCGTGACCTAAAAAAGGGGCAAAATGCCTGGAGGCATTTCCATTCCAGCAAGAGGAGCAGTGCTGGGTGGGACTGGTCCTTGTGCACAGGTGCCATTCAGCATCTGCTTTAACACAAGGTGGGCAGGGTTGTGATGGGCACAGATCCCAGAGCTGCTTGTCTTCCCTAGGGTCTTATGTCCAGCAGGACATCCATCCTTCTTGCTCGTCCCTTGCGGCTCGTGGCAGCTGCTCTGGTAGCTGTTCCAGTTTTCATAGTGCCTGATGAGGCCAACGGTGATCTTCAGAGAGAGACAGGGCAAGAGTAGTAATACAAGAAGAATCAGCAGTACTCTTCTGTGGTCATTCTGGTAGCAATGAATCATTGGGCAGAAGGGGGAAATAACACTTATTGAGCTTATTTTCCATTTTTAGTCCTTATTGTGCTTTCTGCCTTATTTCTCAGTATTTCCCCTACTCAGAGTTACCCCTTCACCATGAGTTAGTCATGCAATAAGCTAAAGGGAGCTCTGTAGCTCTTACATTATAAAGCCCATGCAGCTCTTGTTCTCTGCAGCAATTTTCATTGTCCCTTTAAAATATCCCCATGCTCTGTGTGATGGGGTCCAGCAGCTGAGTACATGGAAGGACATCAACCTCCCATCCCTGTTTTTCTGTTTGCACAAAGAATTGCATTTGCCCTTTTTCCTAAGGCTCCCCACTGTTGTGTCATTTGCCAGCTACAACCCCTACAACCGCTTTCAGCATCATGGCTGTCCCAGATCCAGATTGTGTTCTGCTGGTTTTCACACGTGGATGCTCATTTGTGATCCATGTGAGCCCAGCTTCCCCAGCAAGGCTGCTCCCAGCCCTCTCAGAATCACAGACTTGTTAGGGTTGGAGGGACATGGGGAGATCATCCAGTCCAACCCCCTGCCAAGGCAGGGTCACCTGAGCAGGTGACACAGGTACATGTCCAACTGGATTTTGAATGTCTCCAGAGAGGGAGACTCCATGGCCTCTCTGGGCAGCTGTTCCAGTGCTCTGCCACCCTCAGTGTAAAGAAGTTCTTCCTCCTGTTGAGGTGTAGCTTCTTGTGTTTTAGTTTATGACCACTGCTCCTCATCCTGTGGCCAGGCACCACTGAAAAGAGTCTGGCACCCTTCCTTGTGGCACCCACCCTTGAGATATTTAGGTGCAGTGAGAGATACATACACTCTTGGTGACTTGCCCTCCTCCTCCTCCTGCTTTACCCCTCCAAGCAGTCCTTGTGGCACTTATCTACTTCAATCCCAGAGGCTTAATTTTAAGTCCAGACCCTTCATTAAAAATACCATCCCCAGAAAAAAAAATCTTTTTGAAATATCATCACCCATAACCAGCCCTGGCATGCAGTCTAAGATCTTTTTTCCTCTTTCTGAAGCTGTTAAGAGTGGTTTTTTCATAACTGGTTTTAGTTTCCTGCAGCAACCCCCCTAAATCAGAAGTTACCAAGTGCTGGAAAGCTGCTGTTTGCTCCTTATCTTCCTTTCTGCTCACCTCAGGTGCTCACTGCGCCTCAGCCAGCCAATATCAGGAAGGTTCAGCAGCTGAAAGCTAATGGCCCAAATCCTTGTCATTACATGGGGGGAGAGGTGGATGCTGTTCACCAGCACTCTTCAGAGATAGAGCTGAAGCAGGCTCTGTGTGTACTTCCATATCCTGAGATGTTGAAGTATGATAAGCTGTTACCTGAAGTTTTCTCTTTTTGCCTTGGATCAATTACTGATCTCAGCCCACAGATTCTTCTTAATACTGAGGGTTTTTTCCACATTTCCTTTGAATCCTTGCCTCACAGTACCTGTTAGGCTTTTTCCAGGGCAGTGGTTAGGACAATAACATGCAGAGCTACTCAGCTGGGGAGGGATTTGCATTAGGAAATCGCTTTAGATAGATTTTCCCATCCCTTTCCCTGAAGCATGGTGAAACCTCTGTGCATCCACAAACAGCTCGGCAGTGCATCAACAAGCAGAGGGGACTAGCAGCAGTGCTGTTATACTCACCCAGAGGTGGTAAATCAGCTCATAAATTTGCAACTGTGAGGCCAGAAATCGTCACAGCAGAGATGGAGAGCAGAGATAGAGGAGGAAAAGGATGTGACAGAGAGCGCAGTAGAATTTCTCGGTAACCTCAGGCACGTGGCACAAATTGGTTTTCTGGGAGGCTCATCTCTTTTAACATTTAGGTCTTGGAATTGCTCTGATTATGCACCCTGACCTTCCTGCTGAGCACAGGACATGAAGTCATGTCTGGTGAGCCCAGAAGGAAAAAACAGTGCTATGTGGTTGAGCCACAGACTCCTCTTCTAACAGAAGTTTAGGATATCTTTCTGAAGTCTCCGAACTGTGGAGGAAGCACCCCATCAGCTGTTCCCATGCTAGACACCCTTGGCATCAGGAACATGCAGTTTGCTTCTGGTTTGAATGGATCTCACCCCAAATTCCAGTCACCTAAAGTCATTACTCTTCCATCTGCTGACAAGGACAACTTTCCAGCTGAAGCCCTCCTTGGTAAAAGTGCTGACTGAGTGGGCACCCACTAGTGTCGTTGCTCAGCTGAGTGATGCTTTTTTAGCTTCAATCTCTAGGGGAAAGTTTTCCAGGCCTTAGGAAATCTCATCTTCATGGCCCTCCTTCAGGTTCTCCACCTCTTTTTAATTTTTTTTTAATGCTAATCTGAAGGTCTCCAAGAAGTTTCAGATATTCTCAGGAATTTTTGTCCATACATGTTAGCCCATGCATGGATTTTAAGAGTATTTTAACACAAGCCGTTGCTGCTTTTCTTACTGTCAGATCAAAGTTTGTTTATTTATCACTGGTTTTGTTTCCAGGCACAAGAGGCAAATATCTAATGAGCATGTTTACCTCTTCTGCATCATTGATGATGATTGAAACCAACCATCCCTGTCTGCTAACAGTTCTGTACCATGTTTACAAATTCCATTGTTCCTAAGAGATGCCAAATATTCTCATTGTTCAGATCCCATTGTCCTTAAATTTTCTACTTTTAGCTACCCATGTCAGTTTGGATGAACAATTAAGTCGTGGTTAACAAATTTTCCCCCCTTTCTGTCAAACACTTGGGAAGGAGGCTTAATAAGTGATATCCTCCAGACCCAAATGAGGCTGCCCCATGTTCAACACTCCGCAGACATCTAACAAACATCTCCTCACTGTGCACTCAGATGGATGAAATTAGGCAGCAGCTGCTGCAGGGGCCCTGGGAAAGCTCTTCAAGCTGTGCTCCTTGTCCAGTCAATCTCCCATGTCCCCAAACGGACACCAACCCCCCCACAGCCTCTGTTATATAGGCATGTACAGACCCTGCAGAGAGCCCCATTCTTCTGTGCCGTTTAGCCAAGAGTCCAGGGTTTCTTTGGGAAGGGTTTTCTTGCTATGCTTTGGGGTTGTTTTCCATTTCCAACTAAAGCTGCATCTCTTCAGCTTGTGGCAAAGAATGAGATGACTCCCTCCTTCCCTTTCTCTGTCAGCCTTTTAGCCCTGCAGAACGATGAGGCAGTTCTGGTCCTGTGCTATGCGGTGCTGGAAGGCAATTGTCTCTCATCAATGGTGACCATGGCTTGGAAGGAGATGGAAAGACGAATATTTGGGTTTGGAGACTCGGTAAAGACACCAATGTCCACCTTTGACCCCCACTGTGTGCAGGCCACCTCCTGGGAGAAGCTGGCCTGGGTGACCAGGGAGGCAAGCTTCAAGCCAGGAACTCCTCAGCCTCCTCTTTTGGGAGGTTTTCAGACTCCTTTTCCCCCCTGACTCCCCACTGGATCCACCCCAGGTGTGCGACAACCTTGGGCGGCACCACATGGACCTGTGCCCCGACTGTGCTTTCTGCTCGCTGAAGAGGGAGCAGTGCCAGAACATCGAGACCCTGAACCGCATTCCCTGCGACTCAGGCGACTTCTCCACCTACATCAACCCTGAGATCTCAGCCCAGAGTGGGGATGCAGAGGATGAGGTACCCAGCTAGCTCTGTGTCCTGCTGCTCTCTGAGGAGGAGCCTGGACTGGGAGCTGGGGAAGAGAAGGAAGGAGCATGGCTCACTTTATCCCACCCCTTTGCAGTCCAGGTCCCCAGAGACCCTGGAGGACTACAACACGGACTTTTTGAGAGGGATGAGGTTGGAGTACTGGTGCGGCCAGATGGCCATCCATGGCTGTAAGGACCCTGCTGTGACCCTCTGGCTGAAGGCAGAGTATAATGCCTTCCAAAGCGAGGATGGCCCAAGCAAGGTGGGTGACCCTTCAGTGGATGTTCCCATCCCTCCTTCTCTGCTCCCTGCTCTGACCTTCATTCCCATGTCACCAGATCTGTGACTCGAGCGGAGTTCAGCATCCCAACTACTGCATGTTCAAGAGCTACCAGTGCCTCCTGAAGAGCATCTACAACCAGCAGGTGAGAAGCAGCCACACCGCGTTTTGCACAGCCTGCTCTTTCATGGCTGGTCCCTCCACAGCCAGCCCTGAGTCCCTGCTGGACTCACTGCCCCACTGCTTTTCCTTCTAGGAGGACAGAATTGGGTGTTTGGGGAGGTGTGACAAACAGTGACCCCAGCACAACTGAGTGTCATTGATGGGTGGGATTTGCACAGATGCTGTGAGGGATGATATCCCTGTATATCCCTGCAGGGCAGGATCTCCCCCATCTACTGGGTGCTTCCTAGGCAGTAACAAAACTCAAAATCCCCAGAGCAGGACAGAGGACCGGCCTGTATCTTAGCAAACGCACCGCTCAGCTATCAGCTAAACCACTTCCCGGCTGGTTCTCCCCTCTTCCCCCTGGTGCCTCCATCATCCCAGCCTCCAGAAGCCTTCCATTAGGGACGTGTCTTTCCTTGGGGAAGGATGGGCAGTCGGAGATTCCCATGAACTCAGGCTCTCCTTGCAGGTGACACGCGTGGAATGCCAGCGTAAAAAGCACTACCGGGTGCTGAGTGCGAAGGAGGGATACAAGGAGGTGCAGCTGTGGCACGAGACGTTCCTCAACCTCGCCAAGCAGCAATCAAAAAATGATTAAAGTTTGTAAAGACCTTCAAGACAGTCAAGGTCAGCCCTTGACCAAATACCACCACGCCCACTAAACCATATCACAAAGTGCCCTGTCTCCTTGTTTTTTGAACTCTTCCGGGGATGGTGATTCCACCACTTCCCTGGAGAGCCTGTTCCAATGCCTGACCACCCTTTCAGTGATGAAATTTTTTCTTATATCCAGCCTGAACCTCCCCTGGCACGGCTTGGTGCCATTTTCTCTTGTTCTGTCCCTGGTTGCCTGGGAGAAGAGACCAACCCCAACCTGGCTACATCCTCCTTTCAGGGAGCTGTAGAGAGTGATCAGGGCTCCCCTGAGCCTCCTTTTCTCCAGGCTAAACAACCCCAGCTCCTTTAACCACTCCAGACCCTTTCACAGGCTTTGTTGCCCTTCTCTGGAAACACTTCAGCACCTCAGTGTCTTTCTTGCAGTGAGGGGCCAAGAACTGGACACAGAATTCAAGGTGTGGCCTCACCAGTGCTGAGTACAGGGGGACAATCCCTGCCCTGGTCCTGCTGGCCACACCATTGCTGATCCAGGCCAGGTGCCATTGGCCTTCTCGGCCACTGGGCACACATTGGCTGGCGTTCAGCTGCTGTCACCAGCACCCCCAGGTCCTTTTCCACTGGGCAGCTTTCCAGCCACTCTTTCCCCAGCCTGTGGTGCTGCCTGGGGTTGTTGTGACTCAAGAGCAGAACCTGGCACCTGGTCATATTGAACCTCACACAGTTGTCCTTGGCCCATCGATCCAGCCTGTCCAGATCCCTCTGCAGAGCCCTGCTGCCCTCCAGCAGATCAGCACTCCCACCCAGCCTGGTGTCTCCTGCAAACTGACTGAGGCCACCCTCGATCCCCTCATCCAGATCATTGATATAGATATTAAACAGGACTGGCCCCAATATGAGCCTTGGAGAACCCCATTGGTGACCAGATGGATGGAACACCATCCACCACCACTCTCTGGGCCCGGCCATCCAGCCAGTTTTCAAACCACCACAGAATGCACCTGTTCAGGCCCTGAATAGCCAGTTTCTCCAGGAGAATGCTCTGGGAAACAGTATCAAATGCTTTACTGATGTCCAGGAAGAGGATAACATGTACAGCCTTTGCCTCATCGCTAGGCAGGTCACCTGGTCATAAAAAGAGATCAGGTTGGCCAAGCAGGACCTGCCTTTTATGAATTCATCCTGGCCAGGGCCGATTCCCTGGCTGTGCTGTGAGGTGGCACTTAGGATAATTTGTTCCATAACCTTCCCTGGCACTGAGGTCAGACTGAATGAGGGGAGCCTCACTGTGGCAGCTGCTGGAACTCCTCTTGGAAACATTTCTCCAGCCAAAGGAACAAATGAGCACTGGAAAAAGCATTTCTTGCGTGTCCACTGACAGGGGAGAGACCAGGGACAGGGACTCTCCAGGTCCCAAATGCAGCACGTGAGCAAGAAGCTTTTGTGTGCACTTTGCTTTCCACTGCAGCTGGGTTTTTTTCTAAGGTTTAGTGGTTTACTTGGCCTGTGTCCTCCAACCTTCCATCTGGAAGAACAATTCAAACCACAAAAGCCCACCGCGGCTGGCGGGAGGGCGCCGTGCGGGGAGCACGCAGGAGCCAATGGCACCTCCCCTGTGCCTCTGTCCCTCAGCGGCACCTGTGCACCTCCCCGAGGTGCCGGCACCGTGGCACTTGACGGAGCAGCACCAGCGGAACTTGCAGCTGCAGCGCTCCACCACCTCTGCCCAGGCCGTGTGGAAGCCCTGCCGCAGCACAGCAGCTCGCAGCTGTCCATGGCCAGCGTGTCCTGTCGCACGGGCGGCCAGACGTGCCCAAGATCCGTGCCGAGGGTCCCGCTCGCAGAAGTCCGGGCTGGCCAGCAGGTAGACCAGGTCGTGAGCCGTGTAGGGCTTGAAGCGAGAGCTCTTGGGCAGCAGCAGCTTGCGGGAACCGACTCGCTTCGGGTAAACCTCCCTGGCCCCCTCAAACTTCTCCTTGAGGACGTCGCCCACCTGGCAGAAGGGAGGCATTGCGTTCCAACAGGTGCGCACCTCGCAGGAGCCCGACACGCCATGGCACTTGCACTCCAGCTTCATGCGGGCCAGGAGAGCCTGTGGAGCAGGAGGCAGCTGCCAGCCAGGCCGGGGACACCCTTCCCAACACCTCCCGTGCTGCTGCTGATCCCCCCACAGACCTTCCATGGGGGCAGGATCAGGGGAGGGAAGGGAAAGGGAAAGGGAAAGGGAAAGGGAAAGGGAAAGGGAAAGGGAAAGGGAAAGGGAAAGGGAAAGGGAAAGAGAAAGGGAAAGGGAAAAGGAAAGGGAAAGGGAAAGGGAAAGGGAAAGGACAAAAGTGTCTTTTTAAGCCAGGCCGATATGAACAGAAGGCAATCCACTCTGTGGGAAACAAGATGGTTTGGGTCTGTAAGTGAAATCCCTGAGGCAGAGGGAGGGATGGGGACCCCTTCTGACCTGCAGGGCTGTGTTGCCCAGAGACAGAGGATGTTCAAGGGACCAGATCTGACTGTGGCCCCCGCAGATGTCTTTCTTTGTTGAAGAGGGGCTGGAGGGACAGGGAAATCCTTCAGAGCAGAACAGAGTAAATTATTTCCTAAATCATAGCTGGGGTCTGTGAGGAAAAGGAGACTGCACAGAAGTGGGTGGGTGAGGCTGGGACCCCCCTCCACACAGCAGGAGCCAGCTCAGGGTAAGCAGCGCAGTGCTGAACTAGGAAAGGCAGCAGGGTGCAGACTCCTCTGGGAGTACATGGCTGCCTGGGAGTGCCTGTTGGGATATAGGGACTGGACTGAGCTCTGCCTAGCCACGGAGAAGCCCCTGCAGCCAGGCTTGCTCCCAGCCCTTGTTCCTGCCCTTACCTTCCTCCCAGCCTCATTGTTGTGCACGTTCATGAGCGCTCGGCTGGAGGAGACACCGTGCCTCCTCTCAGGGCTGTCCACAAAGGCCTGGGAGAAGGCAATCCCATAAGACACATTATCAGAGCAGCCCGACCACTGGAAACCTGCAGAGGGAGAGCGGCCTTGAGACAAGGAAAGAGAAGTCCTGAGAGGGTCTCCCAAAGAGAATGGAGGTGTCTCCTTCCCTGGTCCATCTCCCCCACGGGCCTCCCCCTCTGCCACCAGCCTCCTGCTTCACCTTCAGGGCTGACTCCTTGGATCTTGCAGTTGCAGCCACATTTGTGCTTCTCCCCGCGGCTGCAGGCACGGGTCACAGCAAAAGCGATGCCAACAGCGGAGATGGCGTGGATGAAAGCAAACTCCCGTGTGCCTGCAGCGGGACAGGAAATGGCACCAGTCTGCCAAGGGCAACGGCACTGATGGGGCACGGTGTGGGAAAAGAAGCTGTCACTGCATGCCGGAAGGATGCATTCCGATGGAGACTGCTTGGGAGAAATAGATGCCAGTGCAGCTGCTCCCAAGGCTGGGAGCCAGTGACACAGCTCTGTGGCAGGGTGGGTGGCAGGGTGGGTGGCAGGGTGGGTGGCAGGGTGGGGAGAAGATTTACCAGTCTGCAGAGCTGGTACCCAGCATGGTCCAGATGGGACCAAAATGCCAAATTTGGCCAAAAGGGAAGAAGTTTCTCCAGAACACTAACATGTGTAAGAGCACAGGCACTCGGTTCAGTTTGCTCTGTGCTGACAGACATGTCTGCGTGTGGAAGAAGGCGCTGGCCACTCTGGGGATGGGTCCAGTGTGACCCTCGCACACTAGCCCAGGAAAGGCTGAGGTGCCAAGGGGACAGTAGGCATACTGAGGGACACCGTGCCATGCCTGCTCACGCCACCTCCCCCTTGCTGACCTTGGATGGCGACCTTGCCAAAGACCTGCAGCCCCTGCAGGGTGGAGCAGTTCCACCGGCGAGAGAGAAACTGGTGCTGGCACTCACGGACAGCCAGCTCTGCGCCTTGCCTCACCGCCTCCATGGCTTCCACCTGCTGCCAGCAAATGCGGACCTGCTCTTCCACCAGCCCCAGCAGGCCATCACAGACCCTGCGGTCCCGGAGGGCTGCCTGCAGGGAAGGCTGCTTGGCCAGGTACCTGTGGAGCGGGGGGACGTTCAGTTGCAGATGGGCTAGAGCCAGGGCCTTATCTCTGCAGGATGAATCCTCTTTAGCCATATCTTAGAGAAGAAATGGGGCAGGGAAGGGGATGTCACCGATTTGTCTGTGAATTGGACATTCTTGCTCTCCTTTCTGGTCTGCACCTCTTCAACCTTACCATCCCTCTCCCTCCATGCTACCAGATACGCCCCTTCTGCCTGTTGGCTGCCCAGATTCCTTCTCCCACCCTGTTCTCACCCTATTTTCTTTGGAGACAGCACCTCCCTAGGTGCCTTTCCAACCCAGACAGTAAAAGCACAAAGCATACTTACAGCCAGGCCACAGCAGCGACGTGCTGCACGTGGATCAGCACCACATACAGCCACACCATCTCCATCCTGTCTGTGGCAAAACTTCACCGCCTTCAGCCCCAGCTCAGCAGCCACCTGAATTTCCTCCTGTGACTTCCCACAGCCTCTGCCCAACAGTTGCTTTCACAGCAGCTCCAGCCCAGAACTACAAAGCAGGGGTAGCCCCAGCCCTGAGCAGTGACCATGGGCTGGCCAGGTGTGTCTGCCAGCATCAGTAGCCTGCAGAGCCCTGCTGGGTTGGCCCTGCAAGGTTGTCCACACCAGTGCTATAGCTCAGGCAACATGGTGGGAGAGCTCTGAACTACGGCTCTGGGGTGGGCATCCATCACAGGGAGCTCACAGGGATGGGGACAGCATCCGTGTCACACCCGTGGCCTGTGCCATCCTGTCAGCAGATGATGTGGTTGTCTTCCTCCACCGTCCAGTCACTTCTTCAGCACGAAACAGCTAAAGACCTGGTCAGCAGCAGACAGAGCCTTCCACACCAGAAGAACCCAGCAGCACCAAGCAGCTGTTGCCAGACCCACCAGCTCATCACTGCTTTGTCACCAAGCCCTTCAGGGAGACAGAATTTCACTGCAGTGACAGCTCATGGGAGCAGAGAGGGGAAGACCTGCTGCCTCCCTATCCACGTCCTCTGTTCTTGAAGACACTCCCTCATCTGCCTCCTCCAGGCGGGAGATTCTTCTTTTCTACCCTGCAGCCCACATAGCTATGGCAAACAGACACAGCCCAGCTACTCCCTGGCTCTCTTAACTCTTTCCCTGACAGGTCTGCCTTCACCTTTCTTATTTTGTTCCCCATGGACCATCCTTCCTCAAGGACAGTCCTTGCCCTTCTCCTAGGAGGCACAACAGGGTGGCTGCCCCCCTTCTCAGTGGGTAGCCTTTCCTAAGAGACCCTGGGAGCCCAGGAAAATGTGAGCTGTGTGACCAAGGAGCTGAAATGTCCCAGGTCAAAAGCCTGCCATTCCCCCAGCCAACCTGGGAAGTGCCAGCTGTTCTCAGCCACCTTGGAAGGTAAAACTCCTCCGCAGCCACAGGTTTCGGCTTTTCCTGTCTGAATCATTCAGAAAGTGAAGCAGGGCTGTGGTTCTTCCATAATAGGATTCACCCCTTTACTGTGCTCTCCCACATTTTACTGGACAAAGAGATCTGGAGAGCACCGGCGTTTGTCAGTCATCCTTTCAAAGCAGAGCAGCCTCTCTCTTGTAGCGTGCATTTCACTTCTCTCCTTGCCTTCCCAGCTCCCTGCATCCCTCCTCCTGTTGGATCCTTGCTCCTGCTTTCTGGAGCCAGCACTCCGGGGTGGCAGGCGTGTTGGGATCTGCAGCATCAGGGTGTAGCCTCCAACACACACCCCAGTAATCTGGTCTTACCTGCTGCTCACTCAGACAGCGGTGAGGAAACGCCAGGCGTTGAGCTGCTCTTCCCCACAAGCTGAGCCTCCAAGAGACAGCGAGGGGCAGAGCTGTGAGCCCACCTGGGCAAGGGGACACGGAGTTCGTGGGCTGATGCACCGAGATCCGGGGAGGTGAGTGAACTTGGCTGGGTGGGGATGCTGCGGGGCTCAGGGGCTCACGGGCTGGGCTCAGTGCCACCGTATCCTCCTCCTTTCACACATGGAAAAGCCAGGACTGCCGGGCTCAGCCAGGTGTGTGCTGATGTGTGTGGGGGGCGAGAGCTGCAGGGAGGGGGAAGTTCCCACAGAATGTGCCAGACACTCCTTAGGCAAAGGACACCCCCCGTGGCATATCTGCAAGCTTTTATCAGTAGCAACGCCTTGACGGGAACTGAAGAGACACAAAAAGCCGTGAGAACAAAGATTCCAGCAAGTGGCAATTGAGAAAGGGGGTCCGGTTAAAAAAAGAGAGGCACTGAAAAGAAGCAGGGTGAGCTCAGTAGTTCGGGTGCTATTGTACCCTCCAAGGATTTATGAGCAGCAGGAACATATATATCCCTTGGTGTGTCACTCCCTGAATGAGGAGTCAGCAACAGTAGAACAAGGGAGGCAGGGAGTGAGAAAGTCAAACACCAGCAGGCAGAGCAGCCAGGCAAGAGCTGCAGAGAAAGAGAGCCCCCAGCAACTTTCCAGAGCAGCTGTTCCTGGGGCAGGACAAGCGGGACCTTGAGGAGTGTCACCATGACTCTTGTCTTCTTCCAGGTGTGCTGAGACTGGCAAAGCAGAAATAGGACTCGAAGCAACAGAGTGCCAGATGGGCTCTGCACAAGGTCAGCTCCCTTCCCAGCTACACGTGGCAGTGCCAGGTCACAGATGCCCTGGTAAACCAGCCCTTGTACCTTCATAGCACTCTGCCTCCTGTAGCCTTGAACGCCAGGGACTGACGTTTGTGGCAAACATGCCTTTGCTTGCCACAGACAACGACACCTCTTCAGAGCCTAGTTCTTTTTGGGACCCTGCCACATGCCAGCAGTGCACAGCTGGGCCCCCAGGCAGCACCCAAGCCCATGGGAGTGACAGGACTCCAAGTCTTTGTACTGGCTAGCAATTAAATCAACTTTGCTCTCACTTCCCGTATTTCACTTCTACCTCCTGTTTAGCACTATTTTGGGGAGAAGGATGTTTTCTTTTTCCCCTGTTGGTCCTGGGGGTGGCTGAATTAGCAAGACAAGCAAGAATTTGGCACTATGACCCGGGGCAGGTCTCCTCAGTTGCAAGGACACCTGGGTACTGCTTCTCTCATGATTGCATTTGCTGTTGTAGGATGTGGTTTAGCTTATCAGCTTTTGATAACAAAGTTCATGCTTTGCAGCCAGGCAGAAGTGCATCAGGAAGTGAGAAAGGAGAAGAGACAAACTGCAGTGTGCCAGATGTAGAATCAGCGTGGTAGGGGACAGCTGTGATTTGGGTGAAGAGCCTGCCTGGTTCTGTTTTGATCCAAGCTGCTTTGCAGGTTTGGTGCCTGGATCGAGACCTCTGCAGTGGAAGCGATCACCAACCAGCAACCACGTCCACACCTGGCTCCTCTCCAAGCAGTGAGGTAAGGCAGATGGGAACATCTGGAGAGCTGGATGGGCTGGCACCGCAGGCACCAGTCCCTGTGAGCTGTGGTGCATGTGCTGCAGACTTGACCACGGGGCGCTGGGGGACATCTGCCCCTCCCCAGTTGGCCTGTGGACCTAGAGGTGCAAGGCACATCTCTGTATTTATTCAGACTGAGGCTTTCTTTGGGATCCTGTGATATTAAAAGCACAGGCAGCCAATGCAGGGCTTACTTGCCAAAGTGCCCACAATGGAAGCCTTCTTCCACGGGGCTCTCAGGAGAAGAAGGGGGGTAACATCTCTAAGGAGCAGGCAATAGCAGTGGGATCAAACTTCTTGGCTTAAATACAGAGGTCTCAGCTTTTATATCATGTATCTCTCATCAAAAACAAGCCATTCTAAGTCTTGAATGTCTTCGAAGTAGTAATAATCACAAAAATCTTATTTCTTGGGTAGAAAAAAAGATGAAAAGTGGGGCTTAAATATCACCAACAGCAAGTAGAAAACATCCACATTTGTGAAAAAAAAAACCCTGCAATTTCTAGAGTAAAATTGGGTGGTTTTTCTGAGGCTTTGACACTTTTTGTTGTTTCCTCTTTGGTTTCAGATTTAGTAAGCGAAGTCATGCAGTTTGTGTTCTAAGTTCTGAACCCCAATGCCACATTTTCTCTCTGCATCCCCAGAGTAGCCCCAAAACTCCCCATGGTTTTAGTGTCAAGCCATTCACAGAAAGGCTGACCCTGCAGCATGCTCAGCAGTATTTTTCTATCTTTCTTTTTCCACTTCATTTCTCAGCCCCATATTCAGATTCTTCATCATTTTTGTGGTGCTTGGAGGCAGTGACTCCTGGTAAGACAATGCCAGGAGAGAGGATTCCCAGGACCAGGCAGCAAGATGACAGGCACACATCTCATCTCAGGGCATGCCTGCCTGTTTTGGCCCCTGTATGCAAGTCTAGGGCTTCTCACCCCGCAAAAGAAAAGAATCAAAATCCCATGGATTTTGCAAGTCACGGTCTTGGCAGTTTATGGTATTCAGGGGCCCAAACTGAAGAGGCAAAAAAATGCTTCTTCCATCTCCTGGGACACATGAGGTCAGTCAGCAAACAGAAAGTTTCTTCAGGATTTAAGGAGAGCATCTTGTTGTGAGGAGGGGGATTATTCAGCTGTGGTACCACTGCCTCCTTACACAGCTGGTGGCTTGAGACCTCTGGGCAGCTTTTGTGCAGAGCAATGAGTACTTGAGGTTCTTTTAGAGGCAGCCACAAGGAACATTCCCTTTGGCTCTCAGACATTAACCAACAAGGATAATCTGTCTCCCTGCTGGCAGCCTGCTTTACCTACCCATAGCTTTCCTTTTTAGAGAGAGACAGTCAAAACAGCACCTCCAGAGCTCACTGGAGAAACTTTCCACTCCCTCAACTTCATCTTTCCAATGACTGTGTCTGCATACATCTCCTTTCAGGTCTCTGAGATCTTGGTGACAGTATCTGTTATGGCAAGTTTGAGCCTACCAGCTTCACTTCCATACCAACACCATAGCAGACTCTTTCTTCTATGTTTCCATCTACCCACAAAAAAAATCCCCTTAAAAACCCTGATCTGTTTTCTGCTCTGAGTGATCTTTGCTGCCAGTTTAGATCTCTGCTGTTCAGTGTCTTGAAGTCTGAAATGTTAGAGTGTGTAAGGAATGACCACGCAGAAAAGAAAGAAAAGGTGATGGTGGGCAAAAACTGAACAGGTTTCTTTCACTGATATTCATGGCATGAAAGCCTGGGAGATTTCCAGACTAGAAACTCTCTTTACAGGAAAATTCATCAAAGGATTGTCTCTGGTCAAAACAGTAGTAGGAACAGCCACGGAGCAACAAGATGAACTAAACAGTAACTAAAACCATACAGCTCCTACCCAGAGGTCCAAAAAGAACTGAAGGGTGGGAGACCTGACTAATTGCGGTATAGACACATTTGCTTAAAACAGCTCTTAAAGACTCACTAGCAGACTCAATTTGAGAAAAGGCTCTGGGGGGTTTTCAGATTAGGGAGCTTGATGTTTTTGCTGAACAAATTACTAGAAGCTATAATAAAGGAAAAAATCAATTGGCATGCAGTCACATTTAATTACTGGGGAAAAGTCATCATGGCTTTCATAAAGGGATGCTGTTCCCACAGTCCTTCCTTAAAGGACTCAATAAGCATGTGAACAGTGGCCCATGTGGATTTCCAGAAGTCTTTCAAAGGTGGTCTCATCAATGGCATTTTAAAAAATTAAAGAAAAGGTTCCCACCTGGATGAAAAGTGCCTAAAAGAAGGGACAGAGAGAGAATGAAGGTAGATACTTGTTTCTCTCAGTGGAGTTATAAGACACCTGTGCTGGGGCATGGACTGCTTCACTTATTCATGAGGGATGAATAATAAAATAACAAATCTGTTGGAGACATAAAATTATTCAAGTTAAAAAAGATGAGGGTTGGCTGCAAAGAACTGCAGAGCTTAACAGGAATGTGAGTGACTGGACTTCAACTAACAGCTGAAATTTTATCTAGCAGAGTGATGGGAAAAAGCAAACTGAACTGACCATTACCACTTGCAAATGAGTTCTACACCTACGAAGCTCAGTGCATTCACATCATCACCACTGTGTGTTTTCAGCACCCCAGCACAGGGCTCACAAAGGCTGTAGCAGAAGTGGAAAGGTGCTGAGGAGGGCAACAAGGATGTTCAAAAGTGCAGAACAGCTTCTCTCCGAGGAACAACTATGAAGAGAAGAACCCTTTAGCCTAAAAAAAAAAAAAAAAGCTACTGAGTGGGAATATGATAGACATTTATAATATTATCAGCCATGAAATGAAGGTGAATAGGGATGTTTTTTGCCCTGTCTCTTCCAGCACTAAAGCTAAGAACTGAATCTAGCAAGTGCTGAATCAAAGATGGGTACATGGAAGTGATTCTTCACCTGAGGCACAAGTAAGCTGTGGAACTCCTTGGCACTCCTGGCACTGGATGATGTAGATGGTAAATTTTACATCAACACAAAGGCTACTGAAAAAAACCCAATGAAATAAAAGTTCCCTAGGGACTACTGAATACAACTAGGTCACCTGTGGCTCAGGAAATTCCTGGGCTACAATTTATGCTGGAAGCAGGAAGACAACTTGAGGCAGTGTAACTACATGATTGTACTGTTCTTAACATAATCCCATCACCATCCACAATTTGAGATGGAATACTAGTTGTAGATAGCCTCACAAAGTATGGACTGTGCTTACATATTATATTCCCTAGGTCTGTTTACCTGAATACCTCTTGAAAGCTTGAAAAAACAGGTTATCGGTAGAGATAAGTCCTTTTCCCCTGTCTAAGTACATGTGTTACAGCAGGTCATAGTCACTCCCTAAGCCTCCGTCTCAGTATCTTTGTCAAGATAAAGGTCTGATCAGTCTGTTCAGTCTGCAGCTCATTGCAGGGTTTTGGCTCTAGCAGAAGCTGACATATTGTCAGAGAATCATAGAATCACAGAATACACTGAGTTGGAAGGGACCCACAAGGATCATTGAGTCCAACTCCTGGCCCTGCACAGGACATCCCAAAAATCACACCATGTGCCTGAGAGCATTGTCCAAACACTTCTTGAACTGTCACGCTTGGTGCTGTGACCACTTCCCTGGGGAGCCTGTTCCAGTGCCCACCCACCCTCTGGTGAAGAACCTTTTTCTGATATCCAACCCAAACCTCCCCTAGCACAACTTCAGGCCATTCCCTCAGGTCCTGTCACTGGTCACTGCAGAGAAAAGATCAGTGCCTGCCTCTCCTCTTCCCCATACAAGGAAGTTGTAGACCACAATGAGGTTTCCCCTCAGTCTCCTCTTCGCCAGGCTGAACAGACCAAGTGACCTCAGCCGTTCTTCACACAGCTTCCCCTCCAGACTCTTCACCATCCTCATGGCCGTTCTTCACACAGCTTCCCCTCCAGACTCTTCACCATCCTCATGGCCCTCCTTTGGACACTCTCTAATAGCTCAGTGTCTTTTTTATATTGTGGTGCCCAAAACTGCACACAGGACTCAAGGCGAGGCTGCACCGCTGCAAAGCAGAGCAGGACAATCACCTCCTTTGACCATTGGTAATGCTTCTCTTTGAGATTTTTTGAAGCATTTAAGCAGTTCACTTGAAACCAACAACATTCTTGCACATTTGTCTTGTCTTGCTAGATTATCTTATACTTTAAACTTGCACAAGACTTCATGCAAAGTATTCATCCACCAAGAAAGGTAGAATCCACTCAGATATAGCTTGATAAACCAGTAGAAGTTTCTCTAAGAAACCTGTCTTGATGATGGACCTGCCCAACAACACGAAAAGATGGGCAAGTTGGTAGCTGTCTACACTCTTGTATCAGGTTTTCACTTGCATTGTTTAACATATTGTTACCAGAACGATTCTTTTCCTATCTATGAGGTCAGCACACACTTCTGTCTGCAGCAGATTTTCTCCGGATCTGTGCATTGCTACACAATGCCATTCCGAAGGTCTGACATGCTTGTCATGCCTGTCAAGTTGCTGAGCAATATCAACCTCATGTAAAGATATTCTCTAGACATAAAATTCTACTTTCATTTCAAAGTAAATCCCAATCTACACAGACTTTGTGAGGGAATCCCTATTTAACCCCTGCAAACAGCTGTGGGGACCTGTTTCACACCAATCCCTGCTCCAGTGTGGGTCCTTTCCACAGGGTGCAGTCCTTTAGGAACAGACTGCTCCAGCATGGTTTCACCATGGTCTTCTCCAGGAACAACAAGGGAATCTCTGCTCTGATGCCTGGAGCACCGCACTCCCTTCCTTCTTCACTGACCTTGGTGTCTGCAGGGCTGTTTCTATCACATATTCTCGCTTCTCTGGCTGCAATTGCTGTCTCACAGTAACTTTTTCCCTTTCTTAACTGCATTATCCCAGAGTCTCTACCACCATCACTGATGGGCTTAGCCTTGGCCAGTGGCATGTCCATCCTGGCATTGGCTGTATCAGACACAGAGAAAAGTTCTGGCACGCTCTCACAGAACCACATCTGTAGCCCTCCCAGCTACCCTTGCCATGCTAACCCAACGCAGGGAGGCTGCTATTATATCACCTGGAGCCTTCTCTTGTCCAGCAGCACAAGACCAGTTCCCTCAGCACCTCCTCATGGCACAAGTGCTCCCGCCCCCTGACCATTTTGGTGGGCTGTCATTAGCACTCACTCCAGTTGATCAGTGTTAGGACAGTGCTGCCATTAGCACCTAGAGTGGTTACCAGCCCCACACTACTTTGAAGTCATGTTTGTCCACATGAATCCCATGACCCTTCCTTTTTTCTTGTGCTCCCTTACGTGGCTGTCCTGCTCTGTGTTTGTAGGATGTGGGCTGCTTCAAGCTTTAGGGTGTATTAAGCAGCAGAATGAAGACAGGCGATCCAAATAAGCACCACTGGTGCCACGCAAGTAAGGACACCAAAGGAACTGTAAGAATGTAAACAACATAAGGAACTCAAAGTAACTGGCACTGAGGTTTGTGTGTGTTGTTTCACGTAAGAAAAGGAGCTTGGGTGGAGTCAGGTATAACTGTGCTATAATTTTTTTTATCTGAAATGGATGTACAAAGTCCTGTTTCTCTGACATAAAACAGTACTATGCAGTTTTTATTTTAAGTTACTTCCAGTCAGCATTTTTCCTTCAAAATGCTGCTCTCTTCTTTTCCTTTTTCTTTCTCTTTCTCAGGAGCTGCCTCAGCTGCTTCCCCTGTGTGCTTCTGGTGTCCCTTTCTTGTATTCATGTGCTCTCCGCAGTGATCAAAGTAAAGTGCATTTTCTGGGGCTGCGTGATAAATGATTCTGTACAACAACCACCTTCTCTGTGCTCTGTCTTCTTCTGCCATGTAATTACTCGCTTTTCTAGTGTCCATTTTCCCTCGTCTTTTGCTTTCTTTGTGAGCTCTTGCCGCAGAAGCCACCGTGGCGGGATTTTAACATTTCAAGAGATTTCCTCCTCTAACTTAAACTCTTCTGTCTTGGTCTTCCACTCTGACCAGGAATTGTACTGACAGCTGGCAATGATCCTACATCGCCTTAACACTTCATAACCACTGGAAAGAACTGAGGGAGAAGCAGAACAGTTGAACTAGATGCAGAACCAGACCCTACATTACCATCCCTGCCAGATGACCATAGACCAGCAATCCAAAGCAGCACCAGCCAAGAGAGATATTGCCCATCTGCCTTCCAGCTGCAAATGACAGGAATGACCTGCCCGTGGCTTCCCTCAGTGCTCTTCTTTGTGCCTCCTTAGCCCACCAACAGGCTCAGCCATCTCAGCGAGACCATCCCCTGATCCATGCTGGGCATGTCAGCGTCCAATACGTCTCAGACATGCAAGGATTACACCTTCAACCACCACCTCCTCATGCCTGGCTACACCCTGATATTCATTACAGGTTTGATACTGAATGTGATAGCCCTATGGATATTCATCCGATACCTGCGCCTGAAGTCTGTAGTGATGATCTATATGTTGAACCTGGCCATAAGCGACCTCAGCTTCACGCTCCCTCTGCCACTGCGACTCTACTACTATTCCAATCACCACTGGCCCTTTGGTAGCATCCTGTGCCAGGTCTCTGGCTCTGTCTTCCAGATCAACATGTACGGTAGCTGCCTCTTCCTCATGTGCATCAACCTGGATCGTTACGTTGCCATTGTTCACCCACTTCGCTGGCGGCACCTGCGGCGCCCCAAGGTGGCCAAGCTCCTCTGCCTGATAGTCTGGTTTGTGATCTTCATGGGCTCCATCCCCACAGCCATAGTCCACAAGCAAAACCACTGTAAAGTACAGAATCAGACCATTTATCTGTGCTTTGAAAGCTTTAGTGACAACATGTGGCAGAATAACCTCTTCCCCCTGGTAATCCTGGCTGAAATCTTGGGGTTTCTCCTGCCTCTCAGCTCTGTGACATACTGCTCAATTCGGATCTTTCAGGAGCTCTGCCAGCCCAGCCAGACGAAGACCCTGCGACAGCAGAAGACTGTCCGTCTCCTTTTGGTCAATCTGGTCATCTTCATCATCTGCTTTGTGCCCTACAACACTACCCTGGCAGTTTATGGGATGATAAAAGCCCAGGTGATGAAGGTTGAGAAGGAAACCCAGGCCTCTGTGCGCCAAGCGCTAATTATAACGATGATGTTGGCTAGCATGAACTGCACGCTGGACCCCTTGATCTACTACTTTAGCACTGAGGGTTTCCGTAACACCTTCAAGAAATTGCGGCGGGGACAAACCTGGGACTCAGAGATGGGGACGCTTAAGCATCAGGTTGTGGACAGTAAGTCAACCCGAGACCACTCTGTCTCTAAAGTAAAACTGTTCCCAGCTGAAAACTTTATCCGTCCCAAGGAATCTTCACTGTCACTCCCTACTGCAGTATTTCTGAATGGCCCTATTGAGGACTCGGAAATTTAAGCCCAGGAAAGCTGTAACATTGCAGAGACACCCATGCAATAACTACAGCAAGCCTGTGGGATACAGCAAACTGTTTGAGGGAGCACAGCAGACTGTCTGTGGGTGAATGTGATAATGCAAAGCCAAAGGATGGAAGGTTGTTTTGAATAAACAGAGATGCCTTGGTGACACAGTCATACCTGACTCTTTTGGTACAGGAAACATAGTGGGGAACAAGGATTTGAAACAAACTTAGTGTGTCTAGGTCCAGCCAGCATAAATTCCTATAGCAAGTCCATCCTGTCTGAGAAGCTCCTGGCTGTACTGTAGTGTGAGGCAGTTCTGGGGATCATCAGAACACAGATATGATATTCACTGCTGACAAAGTGAATTTACTAGCAATGGCTGAGGGAAACCTTTGACCAGATGTTTCAATTTGAGTCATAGGCCCAGATTAGGACACCTAAATGAGTATCTTAATTTTCCAAAAGAACTGAAGCATTTAGCAAGCTTTGTTGGGGTCAAGGAGAATAGCTGAGTTTTCAGTAATCTTGCAGAAAATAGGTTCCTAATTGTATAGAAAATCACAGACCTTAGCAAAACAGTCTTCAGGAGGTATGTCAAATGTGCAGCTGTACACACACACATGGCACAATGGCTATACATTTATCCAAAGCAAAATGGCTTGGGAAACACTAGCATACTTTAAAAAACTACCTTCCCAATGGCCCCAGAAAAAAAGAACAGATACCAATATTGTCATCGTGTCAGAAGCTCACGCTGACATTAGAGCTTTGCACTCTCTTGTTGCTGGGCCCTATATAGGATGATTGATTTCCGGTCTGAGCGATTTTCACTGCTGAAAAGGAATGATGTCACAGAATGAGGCTGAGGTGAAACATATTTGCTTGCACTGTTTGTACATGCTTTTTCAGCCCTATAAATCTCCCCAGAGGTGAGATCCAGCAGTACATAGGCAGTGCCAGAAGCCCCAGTTTTTCACTTCTGCTGATGGCCAAGGGTTGCCTTTCTAATTGCACTGAAAACAGCCTCTCTGTGGCTTCCAGTGGGTCTCATGCTGTTCTGGAGTGGATCCATTACAGTGGTTTGGTTTGGGGTTTTTTAATGTTAAAGGAAAGGTCAGGGAAAGTGACAAGAAATGCAGTTCAAAGTGCTAGGTTTTATAGTTTTTAGACTTCTCAATAAGCAATAAATCTGGTTTCAAGTTCCTACCTCATGACTGCTGTGGGAGTAAATGTGTTGTAATACATCATGGCTCTGTGTGTTAGGAGATACTAGGTTTTAAAGCCATTTTTCCAGTCTCCCTTGGAGACCCTCTCTTTTACTAGAGACAACTGCAGAAGCAGGTCTTCAAGAAGACCTGTTGAAGATGATGAGCCTCTCCACAGAGACATCGTTGTGTCAGAGCCTGCCTGTGAGACATATGCCCCAAGTAAGCCAGCTCTGTCCCCTTGCTCAGCCAGTGCATTAACAGCAGACCAGCCTTGAAATACATCTGCAGATGAAGAACGTTAAATGGTGCCCAAGAGATGCAGGGGGAGAGGTGGAAGAGGGCTTGCAGGGCAGTAGGTATTGCTATTTTAAAACCTCAGGACTGCCATGAATCATTTGTGACATAGTGCAGCTGGAGAGGAAGCAGAGCTGTGTGCATCTCTTCTGCTACCCTCTTGTCCTGGGATGTATGGGGTAACAGAGTGATATTACAGCAAATGCACTGCTGTCCATTTTCAAACATTTCTCCACCTTCCTCCTTCCTACACCCCTTTCCTTGTCCCTGTCCCTCTGGTCCTTTCTCCTTTCCCTAATCTAATGCACCATGCACCTAAGCATCAACACAATGTCTTCACGTCTACATTTTCTTCCCCACCTGGAAAAATTGGGTGTTTTTTTCTTTCCTTTTAACCTGATTAGAGTGCTGTTTTAAGTTCACAGAAAGATTTGGGTGGAAAGGGACCTCTGGAGGTCTCTACCTGGACTGCCTGCTCACAGCAGGTTGCTGGGGGCAGTGAGGGCTGGTGGCTCCCTAAAGGAATGTAACAGCTGAGAGCCAGGCAGGGTAACAAGGCAGGCAGAGGAAGAGGCTTAGCCAGCAAAAGAAAGCATCTGAGCAAGGGGACAAAGGCAGGCATAGGCAGATAGCCAGGTTCAACTGAGAATCCAGATCATCAGACAAGCTTGTGGTGATGAGGCAGGTCCAAGGTCAAACTCAGAAGTCAAGTCAGCATCAGGATGAGCCAGGAACCAGGGTGAGCCACAGTCCAGAGATTGCCTGACAAGTCCATCGTGACAAGGCAGGTCCTAGGTCAGGCCAGGAAGCCTATCCATGGGTCTTGATCCACAGAGCGCATGGTCAGGCACAGGCCAGGCTCCTCAGACAGGAGCCAAGGGCAGGAGCACCAGCTTAAAAGCAGCTCCTGAGGCAGGGGGTCAGTCCTGGCTGAGGCTCCTGCAGAGCCTTCTGGAAACTTTCCCCAAAATAATCAGAGGGAAGAGGCTGCCCTCAGCTCCACTGGCTCTGACCTGTCCCCAGGCTCATACGGCCAAAGCCCCAGGAGCAGAGAGGATGTACTTGGGACCCCAAGGTAGTTCAGGTTGCTCAGAGCCTTGTCCAGGTGTCTTCTGCGCACCTCCAAGGATGGTGATTCCTCAGCTTCCTGAGGTACCCACACCAGTGCTGAAACATGCCCTGGGGAGAGGCTTTTCCTAATGCTCACCAGGATTGTTGCAAGTTATGGCTGTAGTGCTTTCTCAGGGCCACTACGAGCAGAGTCTGGTTCTGTTTTCTCTTGGCAAGCTTGCCAAGTATGAATGAAATGTCATCTGGCAGATGCCACTCCTTCGGAAGAGGCTGCTCCTCTGCTGAAGTTACAGTATCCTCCACCACAACACACAACTTCTCAAAAAGCACATCAGAAAACACGATCTTTTTTTGCAGCTTCATTCCTGAAAATAGTGGAACTATTTTTACCTGGAACATTTCATAAATATTCCACCTCCAGCAGAGGAAATTTTAGCTCAAATATTTTGACTAAATTATAAATAACTGAAAAGCTGATTTCTTAATGAATCTCATCAACCAGTTTAACAATAAAGAGGGCTGCTGGTCATGTTACATGCAGCAGAAAAGTTCCTGACTTTGGGTTTCTGAAGGCTTTGCTTAATTGTTATATATAGACAGTGGTGTGCCCAGTGTGGGCTGTTGCATTTTGTCCTTTGGGTATTCAATCTTTTTCAGCTTGCATTAGTTTTGTTTTATTTTTGAGGATTCCAGTCAAATTTAATCGCATTGGATTCTGGAGGCGATTTGGGATATTTCTTATGTTTGACAGAGAGAATTGTTAACTAAGTCTTCTGCTTCCGCATTTTTGCCTCTGTAAGCTTCAGGGGTTTTTTATTCCATCACATGGTGATAAGGAATAGCACATGTATGTGCTGTCTTTTAGTGAACTGAGTCATTCACCCTTATCTTGCTTTATGGCTTCTTCGTAATCAGTGTGTATAAAAAAAGCCAAACAAACAAATCTGAAGGTCCTAGGGTATGATGGTGCCCAACAATACAAAACAGAACCACTTTAAAGCGTGTGTTTAGAACAACAGGAGCTACGTGAAGCAATGGTATTCAAGAAGGGAAAAGTTAAGCGGGAATATAAACTTAGCAAAGCCTTTTCAACCTGTAGAGGTGATCCTCTATATCCTACTGTGATAATTCTTGGATTAGTATTCTTGTTAAGTAAGTCAAAGGTAAAAGGTGTCATTCACTACTTCCCTGTACTTTGTGTCATTTGCAGATGTGAACATTAAACAAATGTCTTCTCATCACGTAAGACTAAACAAGTGAAAGGTCAGAGAGATGGCAAAGGCACACAGAATACTTATTCTGTATGGATCAGACAGGGTATCTGCAACAATATACAAATACATTAGGATTTCAAGTCCTTTGACTTCCAGGACTGGCATGTCATATGCTTCTGGAAACAGTCCCCTATTTGGATGATATATAAAAGTATTATGTCTATTAATCATGACTATTAATATCAAAATGTATTTTATACTTTCTAGAAAACCTCTGATACTCTGAGTTCTGGAAATCAGTTTGAAAAGAAGTCCCAGAACAAGCCAGACCTTATCTTCAAATTGTTTTTATTACTGCTTTTATTCCTTCCACCGTGTACTGGCTGTGTGCCTCCCACCACTAGATGTATCCCTACAACAAAACATGTATTTTGTATTACAGACACCCTGAGCAACTTCAGCTGTGCCTGCTTTGAGCTTGGGAGGTTACCCCCTGCTTTCCACTCCGCCCCTGTTGTTGGGAGTTGAAATGGATGTCCTCCAGAGGTCCTTCCAACCTAAATAATCGCATGATTTTCTGACCTTGTATTTTAGATGCTGATCTGTTATCCCAGCCATTTTTCATTATCTTTCCCTCCCAGAGTTGTTCCTGCTCAGATTACACTTTGCATACTCCGATTGCCTTCCAGCTGCAGACAGAGTCCTTGATCCTGTGGCTGAGCGCAGCAAAAGCTTCACGTTTTGTGTGTCGCTTTTGAAGCCTTTCTTGTAAATGCGTGTATTCTGCAATGCTAACAGCATCTCGGCAGAGGCCAGGCTGCCGCTGCCGCTAATGCTGCTGTACATCCTGCTGACCAAAACCGGCTCAGGGTTTCCTTGCGGCTTCCCACATTTCCACTGTCTCTGCTTTTACACTCGGAGAGATCTTTGGACATGGATCGGTTTTTGTCTGGTTTGCAAGCATCTTGAGCAGCGAGATAGTGATCACGAAGGGCTCTCAACCAAAATAAGAAGAAATAGCGTAATACCACTGAAGAACCTGCTATGCTGATAATTTTGTTTGAGGTTATTCGGGAGTATGCATGTACTAAAGTCAGGCATAGTTATCGCTGTTTTCACCTACTTCAGACTGTGACAATGACAAGGTACATGGTAGCTGTAAAACCTCCCTGCACTGCGCACACCGTCCCCTGAAGCACGGGCAGTCACTCTCCCCTTGAGCCCCTGAAATCCAAGGGAACAAGGAAGAACATTTCTCCCAAGGAGGGCAAGGGGTGGAGGGAGATAATCAAACTTTCCACCTCGAGGTAATGATAAAAGAGTTTTTCTAACACGCGGGGGGGGGAGGGAAAATTAAGGGGTGGGGGGGAAGCGGGGGGAAGGGAAGGGAGGCGGTGCTGAGCCGGGCGCACGAGGCTCCGCTCCCGCCCCGCCCCGCTCCGCTCCGCTCCCCGCTCGCCCCGCGCTCTCCGCGGCCAACAGCGGCCCCCGGCGGCGCCTCGGGCCCGGAGCGGCGGCAGCCCCGAAGGAGCTCCGGGCACACGGACCCCGGCGCCTCCGGGACGGACCGGGGCAAAGCAGTTCCTCTCAGCCTTTGGAAGGAAACCAATTTGTAAAGGAGAAAAAACAAAAAAAGGTAATAAAGGTAAGAAGCTGTAAAACTGATGGAAGTAAATGTGTGAGTGCTTCTTCGGCGGGAGTAGGGGGAGAAGAGGAATTAATTTTGCTGTCAGGGTAGTAACATCCCCGTAAGACGTAAAGAACAGAGTGACAGTAAAAGCATTTGGAAGTAATCTCGTCCATGGCACGGGTCAGGGTCTTCCTGAGGGTTTTACCTGAGCGGAGCCTGGCAAACGTTGAATTCACAAATTTAGGGAGCACTTCGATAAATGAAAACACACCCGCACAGAAGGTGTCGCGGCCCTGTGCTTTGAGTTGAGAAATGCCAGACTTACTTTTCTCCTTGTGGGCTCCTTGTGCATAGGTGCCACCGTTGTCCTTGGTTACGCAATGACAGATTGTTTTCCCCACGAAATCCCTTCTTTGTTCATCGTGTAGGAAGAACATCGGTCACAGAGAAAAAAAGATGCTTTTTACTATTTTTCCCCTTTCTCTTTTTTTCTATGCCCTATACAAATCCATCAGCCATCTACTGCACATATCTGAACTCCATTCTGCAAACAGGGCTACAGATCTTCTGCTTTTCTGTAGTATTTATCATTCCTGCATCCAGTGGCTTCATAAATTTGAATTAATGTCATTCTCAAGATGCCCATTAGCTGATAAGGTATTATTACTATTTTATAGGTAGGAAACTTAGTAGCTAAAATGTATGTTCTGAACTACTTCGGATGCCACTTTCTGGAGTGCTGTATAGCACATATCCATCGTGTCACTCCTGCTGATTTAAGTCACAAATACAAGACCTAAGAAATTCTGTGAATCAAACATCAAAGCCTCAAGATAAGGCTTCCTACATCTATAGGAAGAGGCAAAGGAGTGGTGGCTTTTGGGGACAATTTGGTGCATGTCCTGGTGCCCAGTATCACCTGGAGGCCCTAGGACAGAGGCAGGAGCTGCAAGGGTTCACAAGGGGTTCACAAACACTGTGTTATGAGGAGATTAATTTTTTCAGATGCTTCTATATCAGTGTGCGACATCTAGATAATGAGCAAAGGGAATTAGACATTCTCATTGATGAGCATGCATTTGATATAATTAGCATTACAAAAAACCCGGTGGGACAATTTGCATAATTTCAGCGTGCTTGAGTCCCCAGTTACAGCCTATTCAGAGGGGACAGAGAGGTTAAAAAAAAAAAAAAAGAGAGAAGTGTTACCGGAACATGTCCCTACGACTGAGGGACAGCAGTCACTGCAGTTCAGCTGCTGAAAGCATCAGAGCGCTCAGCAGGATACAGAGCCAGGGGGGTGGCATGCACGCTATGGGAGACCTGCAACTGGGAAACATATGGGAGATACTCTGCAGTAACAATGCCTCATTAGCACTTGCTGAAATTGTTGGTGACAATTTGTTGGCAGGGAAAGGACCTGCACTGCCACAAGCCAGCTCATTTGGGGTCACGGTGCAAAGGGCGGCAAGGCATTTGTTGTTGGCCCGGAAATTAGACGTTGTCTTCTTGTCCAGGTTGCCTTATTTGCACATCTGGAGTGTAACCTGAACCACCAAGGAGCACACTTGGTGCTCTAAAAGGACTGGCCTCCAGAGGAGGGAAGTGATGTGGGGAATTATTCAGGAAGAAACACAGTGAGAGAAAAACACCAGTGGATCTGGTGGTTGGTTACATGAAGTATATTACCTAATAAAAGAGCCCACAGCTGTAATCAAAGGAAAAATGCCATCTTAGACAGAGGTAATGTGAATGAGAAGTTTAGAAAGTAAAAGGGTAAGACAGACAAAAAGTGACATAAGCCAGTCTGTCACTCCACACTTTGTACTTTCTAATGGTGAGGAAAAGGTATGGCAATGGGTGAGACACCATGACTTACTGGACAAGGAAGAATTAAATATAGGAGAAGCAATAGGAAAATTCTCTGGCTACTTAATTTAGAAATGGTATTTATTGACTTTAGTTTCAGAGTAACTGCCAGTAGCAATAATATCGTCAGTCTGGTAAGTGGATCATTGCCACAGGCAGGGTGACATCAATGCTTCAAAGGGAAATGGTCAGGCTCATCACTTGAGCTATTTTTGAAGCTTTGGAGGGCTCTGCCATAGATACAATTCTCTGTTTTGCTTTCTTCAAACCTGACCCTGTGCTCTCTGTTCCCTCCATGCTGTCCTTCCTCATGTCATTTTCTGGACATGGAATCTGAAAGTACTAAGAAAAACTACCTTTGCAAAAACCTGAGGCACTTTGCACCAAAAACGTAATTCAGCTGGGAGAGAAATTTCTCAGGGACACCAAAACACAGGATGAAGCTGAATGTGCCTGCCTTTTTCACCACCTCTATTTCTGTCCTTGGGTTGACTTCCATAGCCCTCTATAGGGGGTAGCCTTCACCAACTTAAGAAAATAAAAAATAATTTAATAAAGTGTTTCCTACTGGCTTGTGTTTAGCACAGGGGTGGTGTTAGTGAACCTGAGAAATAACCTCCTCAGCACTGATGGTTTGATCTGTCTGAGCTTTGCTACTGCTTTTCCTGCCTGTCAGGGTGAGCGGGGTGGTGGGTGGGGATCTCAGAGGCTGACAGACAGCTCTTCCCCATGCCAAGCTCCTGGAAGCAGCAGAGTGCTGCAGAGGATAGTTGTCCTGCTTTATGTTTCGAATTGCCAAGGCTGCCTATGAGATGTCAGGCTGCAACAAAGCCTGAAAGAAATAGGAAAGGCTCTGAGATCTGTTGGAGACGATGCTTGTGCTCTTTACCAGACAAGTATTTTCAGAACTCGACAACACAGTGACCCTACCAATAACACAGGATCTTCATAGAACAGGCTCTGTGCTTGCATGCCAGGGAAAATGTCCAGAATGGCCTTTTGTCTCATCTCCTTGGACTCATGCCACAGTAATGGATGCTTTTGGAAGCTGAGATGGGGCTTTGCTTGTGTCTGAACCTGCAGCCATTTGGAGCTTACAGCTTGCTGATCTCATGGAGCTTGTGAGAGCAGTTGATACTCCTTGTCCTGCACCAAGCCTGCATCAAATACATCTCAAGTTCCTTCTCCAGACAGGTTAGGGAATTATTTCCAGTGTATAATCGTGAAAACTGGTCAAGGAAAGTCAGCATCTCTTTCTTATATTTTGTTGCTCCCGCAGCTTCTCCAGGAGGAGAGGAGGTGGAGGAGAGGGGAAGGGCAGGGAAAGGGGAAGGGGAAGAAAACACTTGAGCATCCATAAAAGAGGTCAAATTTCAAAAAGAGATTCCACTTGCCTGTACATGCAACTAGGGCAGGGTAAACTGGAAACTTTGTTGGCAAGGTGCAATGGCCTTGTTTTGGGTATCTGGTGGAGTGTATCTGGCTGTTGACTAAAGAATTTTTTTTAAAAATATGGTAACACAAGACTTGAAGACCAACTTTAACATCTGACATTGTCCCAGTGTGCTGTTCTGGGAAGTTTCATAGTATCATCCTTGCTTCTGCTTCTAGCCTAGGTGACTGCATCTGTCAGCAAACATACCAGGTGTTGTTGTGGAGAGAGACAAACGTCTGGGAATGGCACACCTTGTAGGGCTCAGTCACTCTCAGCCTGTCCCACCTCACCCTCTGTGGCTTCACAGATTTTGAAAAAGATGGGTAAAGGAGAAAAATCACAGCCTTCAACAAATTTTGGATGGACCACATCCAGATCTGGCATCCCTGTCTCCTGCCCATCAGCAATTCTGGTGAAACCCCCTCCAGCCTGAGAAGCAAGTAAGTGTGAAGGGCAGGTATGGAAATTTTAACAAGTAAGCAGACACATAGGAATTAGGAAGAGGTAGAGCATAGACATTAGGAGCACCTTATCCTTTTTATATATAAAAGGCTTTCTATCAGGTCTGCTTACTCCACTACTCCACCCTTCCTCCAAAAAAAAAAAAAAAAAAAAAAGCAGGCTTTGTTAGCCATACACTTTAAAACAGACAGTCCTTATTCATTTGGTCCAGTCTCTGTGACATTACCAATGAGTTTGGAAAGGGAGCAAATAAGGATGTGGGGACCAGGAGGGATGCTCTTTTGGCCATAAGATGGTCTCGGGATGTCATGTATGAGCTGGTGAAGGAATCAGATCTTTTTTAGGAGTAACTCATTTGTGGGTTTTTCATGTGGAGAACGGCAGCTCGGATGCTGTTGTACAATGCCCTCCATCTTACCTTTTTTTCTTTTTCTTTCCTTTAACACTTCAGTATAGAAGTCCTGCCAGTCTCAGGATTCTTGAATCGTGACTCAAGAATTATGAGATGCAGGAACCCAAAGGTTTGCTTGTGTCCCTAGAACAAGACAGGCACTGGTGTTTGCTTGGCCAGCTCACTGCCCACCCCCCTGCCTCAAGTCTCCTTGCTCAGTTATCTGAATGCTCTTCCTGCTCTTTTGTTCCTTAATGGGTCTGGCACAGCTTGTTCTTTCCTATCTCCACATCAGTGTTGTTACGCCCCTCCTACCACTTTTAACTCCCCTTTTTCTCCTCATTTCACTGGCTCCAATACTCCTGCTTTCTCCACAGCTCCCAAGACTAGCTGATTGCTTGTTCAACTAGTCTTCCCTCCCTGTAGGCCCTGCTTCCACTCCAGCAATCACTCTTGACTTTTTCAATCCGGTTTACTCTGATTTTTGATCTAGCTACATTATTCAGCCAGTAAAAGCTCTTTTCTCCCACTTCCATCCCTTTGTTTTCCAGAAACTCCTTCTAATAAAGATACTGTCTTTATCCCCACAACAGATAGTATCATTAAGCTCATTGCCCTCATCTATTCTCCATGTTTCCCTTCCCCAAGGGACTTGCTGTTCTCCTTTCACTCAGCTGCTCCTCCTTCCCCCTGCCTGGCCCAGAGCAGTCACCAGCAGTTGGGTGCTTGCAGAAGATGGCTGGCATTCACACAACCTTATCCCACCCTTGTGAGACAGTGGTGACAGCAGATCTTGGAAGAACTACACAGGGAAAATCTCAAATGTCCCTACAGAGCATGTGTGAAATGGATTTTTTTTTTAAGGCTTATAATTTATCAAAATTTGGCATGGCTTTTTATGGGGATAGTGAGTAGTGTAGCTCTGACGCAAGGACAGCTCTCCTTCGTAGGTTTCAGCTTCCTCCTCCAAAGCAGTTGGGCAAAAGACTGTTCTTTTTAACATACACTGTAACACTCAAAACCAAAATGTTTTGCTCTGCCTTTTTTTTTTCCCCAGAGTAGATTTAATGTACAGGCTGAAGCCATATTTAAAAAGAAAAGAGAAATTATAAAAAAAAACAGATATAGGCAGAGAGCCAAAATGGAAAATTTCAGCTCCAATCACAAAAATTACATGCAACTGAATGGTTTACAGTGGGAATGCACAGACAGTCTAATTCCCTCTCTGCTGGTAACTTTCTCCTTGTAAAAACCTGCAGTTTGAACTTGCCACTCAGGGATCAGTCACATTGCTGTCCCTAGCGGCTTCAAAATAAGGCAGGAATACAGGACTTGCTTTGCTGTAGATCATGGCTTCTCAGAAGCTTTGTCTGAATTGTGAGGCAGATGGAGAAATGAGGCCTGATAGCTGGAAACAAATTCACACACAAAGCCTACAATATTTCTGTGGAAAGAGAGAAGGTCAAACTCAAAAGCTGGAGCTTTTCATAACGAGGTTGATCTGTTAGTAGTGTCACCACTGTAAATCAATCCATTTAAAAACAGTCTTGCCACACCTCTATAAACAGCTAATGTGGACACGTTCAAAGCCTCACCTAAGATGGAACATTTTGAAGTGGTATAATTAAATCTGGTGTATTCTTAAAGGATGAGGCACCTGTCCACTGAGTGCAATCAAACTGAGAGCCTGCAGGCTGGCGTGGCTTGCTGCCCGGGACGCTAATGCCGCTCCTGTGCCCGCTTGCAGCTCACAGACGCTGGGTGGCAACTCTCACTCCTGCAGAAATACGGCTCCTGCTCCCTGGGGCAGCAGCCTGGCTGCAGCAGTCACCCTGTTTGCCTGTGAGAGGTGCAAGATGAGAAAGGCTGTACAGAACACGACCTTGACATGGTGGCTGAGGAGAACAGGAGCAGAGGAGGAAATGGCTGCTGGCAGGGCAGGCAGGCCCTGACAAGTAGGATGCTCCAGCAGTGTCCATACACAGCCACTGCAGCCAGACCAGCTCTCTAAGCTCAGCCCTCCTCCTGCAGCTGTTGTGCCACGAAAAGCTGGACTTCCCACTGGAGCAGGCACTGAGCAGGCACATCTGCTCTGTTGCCAGAGCCAAGAAAGGAGCAACATCGACTGCAGTAGGTCAGTAGTGAACAGTCAGGGGACAGGAGCACCCAAACCGTGACGGATTTCCACTAAGCAAGCGTGTGCCCAAACCACAAATTTATCCAATTAAAGCCATGCTTGGAGCAGTAATGTTTTTCCTCTGCATTAGGTATTCTTGATGTTTTACTAAACAGATGTAATGTTCTTTTAAACATGTCATGTGCAAATAGTACAGTATGGACCATACACTGCAAACTGGAGCTCTATGTTAGCTCAACCTGGCACAACCTCACTTGGCCCTTCAGCTACTCTCTAGGTAAAAGAAGGAAACAACAGATATCTTCCCAAGGACGCAGGCTGGAGACCAACTTAGTGGGTCACCAAGTGCATGGAAACCTGAAGAAAAGCAAGTGGGAAGGCTTGTCAAAAGGACTCAGTGCTTCCAGGCTCCAAGTCCAGAGCTCCTTCTCTAAGACAGTGGAGTGCTGCGTGCCTTTGCTTGCTTGTTTCTCGCTGATACCAGAGGATCATCTGCAAACAAAACATGTCACAGGCAGAATAAAACGGGCAGCAATTTGCAGACTCCATCCTCTGCCGCCTTGTGCTCTCCTGCAGACACTTTCCCTGTAAAACAGATCTGCCACAGGGGGACTCCCTGTAAAACACGGAGTTTGCAAAAGGGGCTCCTGCATTTGCTGCTGGAAAGCCAACAGACAAAGGGACCACACCTCACCGGTGCTGCCGGTGACAGGGGCCACCACTGGGGCTGCTGTGGGCATGCAGCCACGGGCATGCTCCTGGCAGACCCCTTCTCTGGTCTCACTGGGGTGAGGCCCGATGGAGAGCCTTTCCCACTAGGAGCAGCAGCAGCCGTGGGTCTCTCACAGGGAAACAGAATGCTTCCTGCCTTTCCTTGCAGCAGTGTCCAAACTTGCTGCTGCTCTAAAACCTCATTCCTTTGCGTGTTCTGCCAGGATCTGACTGAGAGGATGCAGGCATCTTTGCTGCATCCCACCCTACAAAGAAACACCTCACTCCCTTGTCACCAAGTATTACTATTTCCCAGCCCACCTTTTAATCCACAAAGTCTGTAATTTTGTAGCTTCCATTCAGAGTATGGGAAATTACAGTTTTTTTGTTCTTTTCTGCATATCAGCCTTTTACATGTCATTATTTCAGCTTCTGGGGCTTACACTTCCCATTCTTCTCTTAGCTATCAGGACACATTTACTACTTTTAACAAGAAGGTTGCAAGTCCTGAGCCATACTTGTAATGGTGGGTAGTGAAAGCACCCAGGAAAACAACAGAGCAGCTCAGAAACACTCCCTTGAGTCCATAACAAACACTAAATCCAGTTGGGGCATGACAGCAGAGACGGGGCTGAAAGCAAAACCCAAAGAGTAGTAAAAACTGCCCTCAGAAGTAAAATAAATACGCTCAATATGAGCAGATGGAAAGATGTGGAGTTATCTTCATACCAGACGCGTGATAATGCGGATGTGAGCAGATAGCGAGCTGACCCCAACGCGGCACACTGTGGCCGCAGGCAAGGAGCAGGAGGCCTTTCCAACGGCAGCACAGCACCTGGCAAACTAGGTCAGGGCTCAGCGGTCAAAAAGGCCATGCCAGCACGGCCCCCGGCCCCCCCAGCAGCAGGGGCTCCATCCATACCACACATGCGCCCACTGTGTCATGGGCATCACGATGCAGCACTTGCTCCAGCTTTCTGCTGACTCGATGGTGGCCGGGCCGGTGGGCAGTGCCTGGGCTGGGGGTGGACACTGAGGGCTGAGTGGGGAAGGCACCAAGGCGAGGGGCCCAGCACAGGCTGGGGGCACCCAGGACAAGGCTCTGGGAAGGTGCCTGGCCAAGGCGGCAGCTGGGGCAGCAGTGGCAGCTGGGCTGCCAGGTGAGGGCGAAGCCAAACCGGAGCAGGAGGGCGATGCTGGGGCGAGGCAGCCCGGTGGCTGCAGCGGGGGCAGACAGGAGAGGGGAAGGTGCAAGGGGACCGAGCTGAGGCGAGCCGGGCCCCGCCGAGCCGAGCGGGGCCGCCGAGGTCCGGCCCACGGGGTCAGGCCTCAGCCGTGGCTATTATGGGATGGCAAGCGGCGGGTATTATGGGATGGCGAGCCCTTCTGCGGGGGGGAAGGGCGAGCCGCGACTATTATGGGATGGCGAGGCCTCCCGCGACCGGAGGGGGGCAGGTGGGTGGCAGGGCATATTATGGGATGGCGGGCGCTCGTGCCGCCGGGGGGAGTATTATGGGATGCGGAGGATGCCCCACAAGGAGCGGGAGGGGGAGCGGGCGGCTATTATGGGATGGCAGGGCCCGCCGCAGCCGGCGTGAGGCGAGAGTATTATGGGATGGCACCATTCCCAGCGCGGTGTGACCGGGCCACTATTATGGGATGGCTCTACCTCACAGCGGGGCTGCCTCCCTGGGCAGTATTATGGGATGCAGCAGGAAAGAGGAGGGGGTGTTGCGGGACGCCGGGGGGAAGGCTGCAGCCCCAGCCAGGCTTCCTGGCGGTGCCCGCCGGGACCTCCCCACGGTGCCCCCGTCCGGCCCCGGCCCCCCCTGCCCTCCGCAGTCGGGACCAATAAAGCCGGCAGGGTATTATGGGATGGCGCGGGGGTGGGGTGGGGGGTGGTTGCCATGGTGCGTTTCCCGTGGGTGGCTATTATGGGATGGAGTCGCCTTTGTGAACTATTATGGGATGCGGGGTGGGGCCGTGCGGGCCCCACCACCCCCCGGGGCAGCACGGCGGGAGGATAGGAACGCGGGGATGCGCCGGGCACGGGGAACCAACCGGGGCGAGCTCGTGGCTGCCAACTGCACGTGGGCTCCGTAGGAACCCTTGGCCGGGCCCCCAGCATGGCGGGGCTGCGGGTTCCTGCTTGCCCTCGCAAGCTAATTCTGACCCCAAAGTAGTTGAGGAAGGAAAAAACACACAGCCCTTCAAACTGGGGCTCTGGAGCATCCCAACATCTTACCTGTACATTCGTCCCAAGTTTAGCGTTTTTAGGAAGAAACTTGCCGTCTAAGTCCAAGTGCCACAATGCTCTAAGTTCAAGAAACGTGCACAAGGATGGCACAAAGCAAGACCTGTCCCTGCACGGTCCATCCCAGAGCAGAGCCTGGTTTCTGCACTGGGGGTACAGTCCCAAAGTACCTGGTCTGGTTCTTGCCTGAGATGAGAGAAAACCTCCTCCAGACACATGTGACTGTGGCAGCTCTGCAAACACCTGCCCGGTTTGGATCCCCGTGTGACTTCGTAGGTACCACCATCAAGATTTGACTCTCCTTTTCAGCCAGCCCGAGTCCATCAGCTCTGCTCAGCAGCAGTGGTGTTCTCAGCCAGCCAAATGGGGAATGCAACCTGCAGGCTAATTAGCACTGTTCCCTGTAGCACAATTGTTGCTGGGTGCAGTGCTGGAAACACCTCTCCCAGATCCAGCTGGAGGTAGGAGATGAAGGAGAGTTCTGTCCCAGCCTGTTTTTGCAGTATTTCTGCTAAATGAGTTCAAGAGATGTATGTCGGTGTTAGTGATTTTTGCCAGCATGCACCAGCTTTTATACAGGACGTAAAAGCAGGTATGGCAGAACTGCAGTCCAGGCAGCTCAAACCAGTGGGTTGTTGTTGCAGCCCCTTTGAGACCACTGGTTCCTTCCTTGGCTGGATCCAGCTATTTGTTTCATGAACAGGGGAGGGGAACAGGCCATCTCTAAAGCACTTTAGGGAAATGAGACCCTAAAAATGGCAACTAATAAGCATTCTTAACTTTCGTGTATTGCTTCCAGCTTTGTTATTCATTATATACATAATTCTATGTTAAAAGACTGGTGTCAAAGTCAAATTTTTATAATTGCAAAACAACATTTGTTTTTTTACACCTTACTAAGTGCCTCCATCTTCAGAAAATTTTAAAGTGAAAATAAACATGGAAAATTCGAATCTGACTATCTGATGTCTGGCAAAGTTCTGACTAACTGAAAACAGACTTGTGATGGAAAATATCAAGTAACCTTAGCTATAGGTGTCAGTACCAAGTATGTGATGTTTTTTAAAGCAAGCAAACCAGCGAAGCACACAGAGATAGAGATCAGCCGTTCTGATTTCCAGGGGGCTGAGCAACCCCCAATCTTCTCTATCTCTCCCCCTGCCTCAGTTCTCTGCCGCTAGCACTGCCTCCTGCACTGTGCACGTCTGGCTGACACGGTGCGGCTCCGGCTGCGCGGCCACGCCGCTCTCCCTGCCCCCTCTTCCTCCTGGCAAAACAGGAGACGAGGCTCATGACGAGTGCTGAGCGAAGTCTGAAATGCTGTTCCCCTAACGGGAAGTAGATGCCGAGTCACGCTGGCATATGGGCAGCCCTCACCTAGGTGGCTGTTAGAGACTCGATCTTCCATTGACAGTAGAATGTTATTCTCAAAAAAAGAAGCCCACGTGGTCTCTTGAGTGATTCTTGATCTTATTCTGGTTGTACGCTCCAAAATTCTCTGTGTGCAAGTCTCTTTCTGCTTCTTGTTCCAGTGGCATTTGTTTGCTGCAGGAACAGCTCCTTGGACATGACAGGAAGGGCTCTTGTCTCTTCTCCACAAGAGGAGGAGACTTTCCTGTGTCGTTTTCTGCCATGTCTGACACCAAAGTAAAGATACTTCGATTGTGCTAAACAAATCATGCTTTTCTGTGAAAAAAAAACCCCAAACCCACCCAAACTAAATAAGAAAAAAAAAGGGAGTGCATGATGAAGAAAACAACAGTGAAAATTAGTCATTCCTTAGCTTGCCATGGAGACTTTGTAGAGAGCTGGGAGTGGAGAAGAGTATCCTGGACAGAGGAAAGAGCTTTGTAGGGTTGGGAAAGACTTGCAGAATTCAGGACAGTTACTTTGGCTAGTGCTGAGCACACAGGATTCTCACAAGATAGTTTAAAATGGGGGCAGGGGGACTTGCATGTTGAAGAGATACAGACTCTGGGACAATAATCAGATATTGAATGAAAGTTTGAACCAGTTTCTTACTAATTTCAAAGTAAAAATTACCTATCTCAGAGCTTGATACCCCTCTCCTCTCAGAAATTATCTAGGGAAAATTTCTCTGCTTTACCAAAGAACAAAAGGGAAGACTTCTCAGAAATCCTGGGATCTTCAGGATTCCTTGGCAGACGTGGTAAAACCTTAGTTTGGTCATGGCAAGCATCAGTACAATCTGCAGAGCCTAGAGGGCTCCTGAATGGAAAAGACAAGGAATAAGTCCATTCACGTTAATTACAAATGGTCAAAACTAGGTTAAGGAAGGAGGTGAAACGTACCTGCAGCCTTTGCAGAACAGCCTCACATTCATGGGTGCATCGGTTGGTGCCGGTTTTACACAGATACTGACATATTTTTCATGTTACCGGTTGTATGTAACCTGACAGAACGGATATTACAGACAAGCTAGAGCAACCCTCAGTCCGGGAAACAGCAAAAATAAGGAGAACAGAAGTATGGCTGTGTCCCAGTACACAAATGAAGCAATACAGTGGCAGCATTGCAGTACCCAGCATCTAAACCCATCAGCCCCTCTGCATTGCTATAGAATGCAAGAGGAGCTGACAAAAAATAGCCTGAGAGACCAAAAACCAATCTTTCAGATCACATTGTCTGCAGCACCAGCACGTCAAGCTTGTAGTCTGTTATCTGTGTCCCACATACGAACGGTTCATGCTAGGCTAGAGAGTCTCCCCTCTTTCCAAAATGCTCTGGAGTTCCTTCCTCCCACCCTTGCCTCCCAGACTGGGCAGCACTAGAACACACTGGGGAGGTTTCCAGCCTCCAACCCTGAGTTCCAGGGTGAAACAATGTTAAAGGCTTTGTACTCCTTGTTACCTTGGGGAAACATGTTTAAAAATGAACATAAATTAGGAGTAAAACTGAGAAAGGGCTGTGGGCCTGATAAAAGCCTGGACAGGGGTGGCTGCCCATGAGGTGGAGGAAGATGGGGCAGGACTCCCCTGGGTCCCGTGGAGGGACCTGAAGTCCAACTAACTTAGACCATGCACAAAACTACAGAAATAATTTAGAGGTCTCCCCAGCTTGTTGCTGTGGGAGTACAGAGCCCACTTCACTCAGCTGTTCTTGGAAGCAGAGCTGGGCAGGGGTGTGTGGAAGGTCCTCTTAGTTTAGATTTCCCTATCACTGGTACAGTACCAAAGCAAGGAGATGTTGCAAGTGTTTTCCCCATGGAAAGTGTGCTGTGGGGTTGTTCAGGGCATTGACACCCATCAGCACAGGTAGGGAAGATCATATTACACAGATCTTGCTGTAATTGTTTCTAAGCCAAGTGCTAAAAACTCCAAAGATTCAGTTAAACTGGGTAAGTAAAAGAACCACAGCGAGGTATGGCAGCTTCCAAGTTCAAAGCAGTCAAATAACTGGAAATCTATCTCACGGTGTTACCATCAAAGGAAAATATTTAGAAGTCTATTTTTTTCTTAATCCATTTAATCTACTTGGCCCTCACAAACAGTAAAAACACCTTAATCATAATAATGTATATCCCATATGGATTTTTGGTTTTGAGGGAAAATTAAACTTCTGCTGACTAAGAAACTTCAAGTTACAAAGGATAAAAGGAGGTGGGGGTCCTTGGGCACATTCATGATAAAAGCGTGTTCATTTGTCTTGCAGAGAAAGATTTCAGAGAAGTGGTAGCTCACTGGAAAGCTTTGTGCTTTAGGATTGGATGCACCAGGGTATATGTTGCCCTAACCAGTAGCAAACAGCCCTCTTCAGACTGTAACCTTGCTGGCAGGAGTGTTGGGAATCACCTGCAGAGGCAGCCCCAGCACCCAACTCCCTTTCCAGGATCTTCGTCTGCATCACACCTCTCCCCTTGCGGCCAAGCCACTGGAAGAAAGAGGTGCACATGGAGTCTGGTGGACACTGGTTGGGGCTTGGCTGCTCAGCTTGGGAATTTGGTGTGGCTCTCTGCCTGGCTTCTGTTAGAGGGATTATAGCTGTCAGCACACAAAAGAGGGAATGAGAATTCCTGCAAAGGTCCGTGTGAGTTTGGTGGTAGTGTCATCCACCACACGTTTCTGTAGTCTGTTTCTAGGTAGTCTGCCTGATCCATGCGAAGGATGGATAACATCTGTGGAAGAGTTGCATGATCTTTCCTACCGCTGTTCTTCCATGGAGCTCAGATAAATGAGTGCATCATTGTCATACAGGCAAAGGTATGAACAGGGGTAGTACTGGGTCCATGCAGCTGATGGCTGGAGAGGTAGGTGGGACTTCTGTATGTGCAGGAACGTGGATAACACAACAGCCTCTTGGGATGTATTGTCTGGTCTTTGTGGCAAGGTAGGAACAAGGGCATGGGAGCCGCAACTCGTTCTGTGGAGTGGCTGCATGTGTATTGTACATTGTGGAACTCTGCTGGAGCGCGCAGTGGAGATGGGCATACGGACGTCATGGTGGAGCCCAGTGGTATCTCAGCAGAGGTGCCAGTGCGAGGAGGCTGCCGGGGCCTGCATGCACAGGTAAGGGAGAGCTTGCCAATAGTCAGAGCCACTTCGGCACACGGCGCGGTGATGGGATGGTGCTGTGGAACACCTGCACGCCTACTGTATGTGTGGACGTATTTTCAGTGTGGTTTAGCAGACAAAGCACGGCTTGTGTTACAGCATCTGTAAACGACTTGTTGCAGTCTGTAAACAGTCAATCCTCCACTTGTGCTCCGGCGTGTTTCACTGTGGCAGGATGAAACGTGCACATGCACCACCAGGCGTGGGACAGTGGAGGCAGCGAGCGCAGTTGTTGACACCCACACATTTACTGGGAGAGACGGACAGGACTGCGCCTCTTTGTTGAGATTAATAGTATTATAAAGATGCTCAACAGAGGATAAGGCGGCATTATAGGATGTGATTTTGTTTAATGGGAAATTAATGATACAGTTGCATGTGCATAATTGGAGCATACTTATACCTATGGACCGTTCATGTCTGTGTAGATCGATGATGAGTTTCCCGGCGGAGGCTGCAGCAGGGAGCAGGGTGCTGGGTGACAGGGAGGAATGGCATACGTGGACATGCCATGTATCACAGAATCAATTAGGTTGGAAAAGACCTCTGAGATCATCAAGTCCAACCTTTGACCGAACACCACCATGGCAACCAGACCATGGCACTAAGTGCCACATCCAGCCTTTCCTTAAACAACTCCAGGGATGGTGAGTCCACCATTTCCCTGGGCAGTCCATTCCAATGTCTGATCACCTTTTCCATGAAGAAATTCCTTCTGATACCCAACCTAAACCTCCCCTGGCACTGCTTGAGACTACATGCTTTCGTCCTGTCACTAGTTGCCTGGGAGAATGCATGTCCCTGGGGTAGACAGTTCTTTCTGCAGGTACCAGCATCAGGAAGCCTTGAGGTGCAGGGGAGGCACCGGAGTCACTGCGGGCTCCCCACACGCAGGCTGGTGGTGGCAGTGACCGCACCGGGCATGGATAGCCTTGAAGAGGCCCTGCAGCCCCGCGGGCTGGGCGTGCAGGATGGAGCATGGCAGGACGGGGCAGGGGAGCGAGCAGGGCGCTCAGCCCCGAGGTCGGGGGCGGTCGGCGGTGGGAGGGCGGTGCCCGGAGCCCGTGCCCGGGGCCGGTGCCAGCGCGCAGGAGGGCGGGAGGTGCGCGGAGGCCGCGCGGTGCCAGGGGCTGGCCCCGTGCCCCGGGCCGGAGCGGGGATCGGGCCGGTACGGGCCCCGCGCCCCCGGGCAGGGCGAGCGGGGGGCGGCGGCGGAGCCCCGCGGATGCGGGTGCGGGGCGGGCGGCCGCGAGTATTATGGGATGCCGGGCTGGACGGTGGCTCCCGGCGACTATTATGGGATGCCTGCCTGGGCGCGAGGGGGGGGGGAAAGGAATGACTATTATGGGATGTGCGCGCTCAGGGTGTGACTATTATGGGATGTTCCGGGGGGGTCCTCGCGGTGCGCCCTCCCCCCCACCGCGCTCTCCCCGCGGGAGGGGGACGTGCCTATTATGGGATGGCAGCCCCGGGAGGCGCGGGGGGGCGCCCTGCCCTGGCGCGCGGCGTCCCGCGCGAGGTGTCGGGGGGGGCAGTATTATGGGATGTTTCTTCTGGGGGTCAGTATTATGGGATGCCGGAGCGAAGGGGTGCGAGCGTGGGGGAGTATTATGGGATGTTTCTCGGGGTGAAGGTGCGGTGGGGGGGACAGTATTATGGGATGTTCCCGGCGGGAGGGGTGGTTATTATTATGGGATGCCGGGCAATGAGTGGGAAGTTCTGAGGGGAGGGTGAGTATTATGGGATGCCGGGGGGGGGGGGGGGAAGGGGGGGTGTGTTTGCCGGGGAGACGAGGGCGGGGCCTGTTGCCGGGGTCCCGGGGCATATTATGGGATGTAGGCGGGAGGGGGCGGGGCCTAGCCGGGTTTTTTTCTCTTTAAGAGGCGGTGCCGCGGCCGGAGCCATTTTCCCTTCAGCGGCGGCAGCGGCGAGAGAGGAGCCGGGGTCCGGAGCCGGGTGAGGAGCCGGGAGGGAACGAGGGCGGGCAAGGCCATCTGCCGCCTCCCGGGGCGTCCCCGCCGGCGGCCTCCCCTTTCCGCCAGACGCCCCGTCGGCTTTGGCCACAGCTCCTCCGGGGACGCGCCGTCCGCCTGCCCGGGCGGCCGCAGGACGGGTCCGGCCCCTCCTCCCCCGCCCCGCAACCACCCCGCCGGTGCCCGCCACCCAGGCCTGCGCCGGCCCCCGGGGAACGGCGGCCCCTCGCCGCACGCCCGCCGGACTTCCCCGGCCCCGCCCCGCGCCCCCGCCCGGGAGACGGTGCCCCCCGCCCCCGCCCTGCGCCGCGCAGCCCCGCTCCGGGCGGGGGCGGTGGAGCGGGGCTGCCGAGCCCGCCCGGCCTTTTGTGTGCGGCCGGTGGCGGGGCAGGGCCGGCGCTGCAGTGCCAGCCCGGGGCGGGTTGGGGCTGCTGGCCAGGGCACCGCGCTGACAGCCGCCCGGCCGGCCCCAGGGCTGCCTTGGAAGCCCGGCTGCCTTGCCTGCCGCACCGCCTTCTCCCGGCCCAAGGCTGAAATAACCGAGGGCTCCCGGCTGCAGAGGACGGGAGAGTTTTCCTTTAGGACAGCTGTTTTGGCTTCCTCACCAGAGATGAGTGGCTGACTCAGTTTAATATCTGGTGTCTTCAAAGCCTGCTTTGTCACAACTCTAAACTGATACTTGCTGCCAGTGTTTCTATTATCCATAGTCTCCAAAGCCAGTAAAGTTGCTGTCTAAGCTTTCTCACGGATCCTCTTGGTAGCACTATTGCTTGGGAGAACGGAGTTCAGGTTTGCTGTAACTTTCTCTTTTTCTTTTCAAGGAAGTACTGGCCAGACTGGCAAGAAGACGATAACCTGTATAAGCCCAGGCCTCCCCCAGTGTGGAGGACATGGCTTCGGGCATTGGATCTCCATCACCATGCTCAGGGGGCAGTGATGATGATGACATGGAGATCCTGTTGAACAACGCTATCGCCCAGCATCCAGGTATGTAGAGCCTGCAGGGCATGCATGTGGAGTGGAGATAATGTTGGTCTCAAGCTGAATATGTGCAATGCATGATGTGCTGGGAAATGTAATTTTTTTTTTTTTTTTTTCCTGGGAGTTATGTGTATGTTTTTGATATCCGAGTCTCAGGGTTACTTCTCAGGGCGAAGCTCGTGGCTTTGTGTCAGGTGGAGCTGACTTTGTTCCAAGCCATTGCAGGTTGTCAGGGCCTGTGCTTGGAGGAGGTGTCGAGGGTGGAGGCAGAGCGTCCAATTCTGACCGGGTACTGGAATACCTTCGACTTTCAATTTTCTTGAATGGGGAGGGGGAAGAGGGGGTAGTATGTGAAAGGGCAGGTTGCCTGGCTTACTTTCATCTGGAAACTCAGACCGGCTGACGTCCAGAGTAAACTGCCCTGGGCTGTTGCATGACCCACTTTCCTTCATCACCACACCCAATTATTGAGGTTTCTTGTGGTTTTTGCTTCGTGCTGCTTGCTCACCTTTGCTTTTTTGGTAGTCCTCGTGTCTTGCTTTTTTCCTCGTATTTGCATCCTCATCATCAACATGAGGCTTGAGTTAAGAGCCCTGGGAATTCTTCTGGTTTGGTTTTTTTGTTGCTGCTGCTGTTGATGGCCTGCTCTGTAATCATGCATCTGGATTCTTCACTTCCTTGTGGAAATGGAGTGATGTATATAGTAATGTGCTGAATTGTAGGACAAGTGTGGGTTTTCCTACTAACTCATGCTTGAGTGTTGTAGTGTCATATAAGAGAAATGTAACTGGAAAAGGGAAGGTGGTGTTGTGGACTTTTGGATTTTTGTTTGTTTGGTGGTTTTTTCCTAAGCTTTGACTCTAGAGTTTTCTGGCACCTCTGAGATCTTGGGCAGAAGGGGACTATCAGTAAGGAAAATCTTGATGGAAAAAAAACTGGTAAAATCCCTGAAAAGTGGAGCAGTTTAGGTGGTAACTTGGAAGGGGTGGGTCATTAGAGGGTCTGAATCAGAACTTGGAGAAGATGCATGATCCTTGAAGGACCTGGTGTTGCAAGACCATGGGAGCGAAGAGACATCCATTGGTTGGGAATATGGCAGGGGCCAAGCATGGGACCCCAGGTTCTGAGAGCTCTACCTCTGCTGTTTCACCCCCAGCTGCGGTAGCTCCTCTGACCTGTGTTTTCCTCCATCCTGCCTAGCTCCGGTGGTCAGGAGGCCATTTTCCCTTGGAGGGAGAAGGAGTGACTCTGGCTGTGTGTGGTGGGCGGGGCGGCAGGGGAGGGCGGGTGGCCGCGCTGCTCCCGCAACCTGCCACAAAGGGAAGGAAGGGCTGTCTGGCTGCCCCTGCCCCTCGGGCCAAGGGCAGCCAGGGAACCGGGGCTCACAGATGGGAGTGTGCAGTGGTGCTGGGGAACTGGCGTATGTTCTGGCCAGGCAGTCAGTTTGCTAGCTGCTGGGGCTGGGGGAAGGTTCTGTCAAATCTGGATCAGAATAGAGTTGCTGAGTAACAACTTTCCTATGGAGGAGGAAAAGTAGTGGCTTACTGGCCTGTATTTTGTGTGCAGCTGTAGGATGTTCTGTACTGCTGAAGAGGCTAGATGGTTTCTTTTCTGGAGATTTGTGGACTGAAACAGTATCCTACTCAGGTTCTCAAATGCATTCACGGTTTTGTCCCCTTTAGATGTGGCCATCTGTTTTATGCTCTTTCCTCTTCTTGTTGGGCTATGGCAAACTCCTTGTCCCCAAGTTCTGATTGCAGTTCTGCTTGAAGAAGGAATATTGTGGAAATAGGTAGTGTTGGGAGGGGGAAACCCTGTTCAGTGGTACCTTAGGATACAATTTTTGAGTATCTGTTGTGAAGGGTAAGAGTTGTAACCATTTCTGTTTATAAGTATGTAGCAAGAAGCAGACAAGTTGATCTGTGTGAAGGGAGGCTGTACTGCGATGCCCAGAGGGGGGGTTGAATGAGACATGTTGCCTCTTCACATGCAGAACCTGAAGAAGAGCCAGAAGAAGAGCTTCTGTCAGAGGCTGACACTCCCAAAATCAAGAAGAAGAAGAAGCCCAAGAAACTGAAGGAGCCCAAAGTGCCCAAGCTCAGCAAGCGTCAGAAGAAGGAGGTAAGAAAAAGGATGCCTAAGGTCACACTCAAAATATGGATATGTAGGGTGAGGGTGCTTACTGTTGTTGTTGGCCAGTGGCAGCAATCTTTCGAATGAATCCTCTAGAGCTTGGGGAGAGAGCAGTGTTCAGTGCTTATCCAGGGTATTTTCTCATGCCTGATCCCCGCCTCTCTCTCTCCCCAGCTGGGGGACAGCTCTGGTGAGGGGAATGAGTTTGTGGAGGAGGAAGAGGAGGTTCTGCGCTCTGACAGCGAGGGCAGTGATTATACCCCTGGGAAGAAGAAAAAGAAGAAGTTAGGACCCAAGAAGGAAAAGAAAAACAAAGCCAAGCGCAAGGAGGAGGAGGAAGAGGAGGAAGAAGATGATGACTCAAAGGTAACAAACTGCCCTGCTGACTGCTTGCTTCTCATTCCCATGTATCTGATTTGGGGGATCATTGTGCTCTCCCTTTGTGATTGCACAGGCAGTTGGGACTATGTAGTCTCTTCTTCCACTAGACTTACTTGACTTGACCTTTTTCCCACCTTGCATTCTTCCGTGTCTACTGCTTTAAACACACATGGAATTTATTTTGAATCCAAATACTTTTCCCATTTCCACTGATGTGCTCTTGCGGCTGTGTCCTATGGTAGTGATAAGTGGATGTGGGGGGGGCAGTTTCTCTGGGTCGTCTGTGGAATGTGGAAGATGGGTGGAAGTTCTGCTCAAAGTTGCCATGATTCTCTTTTCATAGGAGCCAAAGTCATCTGCTCAGCTCCTGGAAGACTGGGGCATGGAGGATATTGATCACATCTTCACAGAGGAAGATTACCGCACACTCACCAACTACAAAGCTTTCAGCCAGTTTGTCAGGTGAGCTGCAAGCCTACACTTGAAAGGACTCATGAACAAAAAAAAGAGATGGGGCAAAAACTAGATGCCTTGATTTTGGAACCTCAGTGCAGACTAGTATAGTACCTAGAGTGAAAACTGAAGCAACGGTAAAAGAATAGGTCCGCAGATTTTTTGTTTTCAGTCCTCAAGATGATGCAAGTCCTCCCAGTCCCCTTTCTTCCCTGCTGTGCTAAATTCCATTTCTTTCTTTCCAAGCCCCTGAACGTTTCCATCCATCACATAGAGTGAAGAATGAGTGTGGGGAGATTCATTGGCTGTTGATATCAGAGATTAGAAAGGAATGTACTTTGAGATACAGGTGCTGATGCAGGTGGCAGTGGGAAGGAATAATCTAGATTTCAGACTGGTTCAGTAACCCTTCTTTCCTTCCTTAACTGTACACAGGCCACTTATCGCAGCCAAGAACCCTAAAATAGCAGTGTCGAAGATGATGATGGTACTGGGAGCCAAATGGAGGGAGTTTAGCACAAACAACCCCTTCAAGGGAAGTTCAGGTGCATCTGTGGCAGCTGCTGCAGCTGCAGCTGTTGCAGTAGTGGAGAGTATGGTGACAAATGTGGATGCTGTCCTGCCGCAGCCCCCCGTAGATGTGCCACTCAGGAAAGCCAAGACAAAGGAAGGCAAAGGTGAGATGAAGAGTCTGGCAGGAGGATAGAGCATGAGTGGTGGTGTCAAGGAAACAGCCCTTCTGACTCTGTCTCCTCTGTGCCCAGGACCCAATGCCCGGCGGAAGCCAAAGGCCAGTCCTCGTATTCCTGATATCAAGAAACCTAAAACAAAGAAGGTGGCACCATTGAAAATCAAACTGGGAGGATTTGGTTCCAAGCGTAAAAGATCATCAGTAAGTGATGCTCCTTTCTTGACCTTCTGAGGAGGAGGTCATGATGTGACAGGAATGCTGGTCTGAGTGTCTGATTGCTGCCCCCCCAGCATGTGTGTCTGAGTAACAAAGCTTTTCTTTTACCTACCCCAGAGTGAAGATGATGATCTGGATGTGGAGTCAGACTTTGATGATGCCAGCATCAACAGCTACTCTGTTTCAGATGGATCTACAAGCCGTAGTAGCCGCAGTCGCAAAAAACTCAAGGCTGGGAAGAAAAAAAAGAAAGGTATAGATATTTACCAGCAGTTGGAGATAGAAGCACAGCTAAATATGTAGAAAGATTAGAGGAATGTCTGCGTGTAGTTCGGATATTTAAGAGCATGCTTGAGGGAGGAGAATTGATTGTGAAGGAAAAAGCTGATATTTTGAATAAGGAAAAGGTTTTCAGGAGTTCTTTGTTAGGGAAACAGATACAATGCTGAGTTTTCCTGGCCTTAACTGTACCTTTTATTTCATGGGTGGAAGCAGGCACAAAGGGACTTGTTTTGCTCCTGTTCCAGCTTTTCCTCCTTGCCCAGTTTACTTATATAGATCAAGAGTTTTGGACTGTGGATCTCTAGATGGCTATGCAGGCTGTTGGGAGAATACCCTCCCTGGCTGTGGGAAGCGTGTACCTGTGGCTTGTACTATTGTGACTCCTCATCACCCTCTGCAGGTGAGGAGGACTCCACAGTGGCTGTGGATGGCTATGAGACTGATCACCAGGACTACTGTGAGGTGTGCCAGCAGGGAGGAGAAATTATACTGTGTGATACCTGCCCTCGTGCCTACCACATGGTTTGCCTGGACCCAGATATGGAGAAAGCTCCGGAGGGCAAATGGAGCTGCCCACACTGTGTGAGTATTGCATTCCCCAAATGGTGCGCAAGGGGTTATGGAGGAGGGGGATGTCAAGCAACTTGGGGCTACTCTTCTGTGGTAATGAAATAATCACTGTTTTTTTTATATCCCTCTCCTATAGGAAAAAGAGGGCATTCAGTGGGAAGCAAAGGAGGATAACTCTGAAGGTGAGGAAATCCTGGAGGATGTAGTGGGGGATGCTGAGGAAGAGGACGACCACCATATGGAGTTCTGTAGAGTCTGCAAGGATGGAGGAGAGCTGCTGTGCTGTGATGCCTGTCCTTCATCCTATCACATACACTGTCTGAATCCCCCACTGCCTGAGATTCCCAATGGAGAGTGGCTGTGTCCTCGCTGCACTGTGAGTTCCCATTCTCCTATTGCTATAAGAGCTGATTGATCTAATCCCTTTGGATCATCATATTTCTATGGAAATACACAGTCCTTTGAAGACTATCTTTTCATACACTTTTGTCATAAAGCATAAAGGCCTGACTTTTTGTAGCTGTATTCTGCCTTGTTGATTGACTGCTTTCTCCAGACAGTGGAAAGAACCAGGCTACAGCCTTTGGGTCTCATGAGATTTGCCCATCTACAGGGTAGTTGGGCAGGCAGTTTTTGGTCCAGGATGCCAAGGCTCGCTCTTTTTTGGCTCCTGTATGTGTGTAGAACCAGGAGAACAAATGCAAGCAAATTCGGTGCTTAAAGCAATTTAAACTGATGCTGAGACAAACTCTTTTTGCACTGTTGTAAGCTCTGTAATGCCAAGATCTTTATTATTAGATAGTTTAGAGAAAGCCACACTTTTCCAGAAAGTTCTTGAAATAAGTAATATAAATGGTGTTAGTTGCTTTCATTAGGTAATAAAAACTTATAAGGTGATGAACAAAAAAAGCTGCTTATACTGGACCCTTTAGTTCTAGAGCAAAATATTTTCTGCACAAACTTTCAGTGAAGCTGTGGTTGGGCAGACTACTGGCCTCATCAAGCCTAGCCAGCCCTGTGTAATGAAGCTGTAAAAGTGACTCTGTTTCTGCTCCTCAGTGCTTCTGTGTTAAGAGTACATACACTGTGATGCATCAAGCTCTGTTTAACTTTCCAGTGCCCAGCTTTGAAAGGAAAAGTGCAGAAGATCTTGATCTGGAAATGGGGTCAGCCCCCAGTTGGCCCCGCACCACCACGTCCACCTGATGCAGACCCTAATGCTCCACCCCCAAAGCCTCTGGAGGGTCGGCCTGAAAGGCAGTTTTTTGTCAAATGGCAGGGCATGTCCTACTGGCACTGCTCCTGGGTGTCAGAGCTGCAGGTGAGTGGAGGACTCTAACCATGGCATAAGGGGGGATAGTTGAGGGTAAAACACCTACTAATTGCTTGTATCTTGACTGCAGCTGGAGTTGCACTGCCAGGTCATGTTTCGTAACTACCAACGCAAAAATGATATGGATGAGCCACCTTCGGGAGACTTTGGAGGGGAAGAAGAGAAAAGCCGGAAGAGAAAAAACAAGGACCCCAAATACGCTGAGATGGAGGAGCGCTTCTATCGATATGGGATCAAGCCAGAGTGGATGATGATCCACAGGATCCTTAATCATAGGTAGGTAGGGGGTGTAACAAAGAGGATTTTCAACAAAGACTTTAAGCAGGGCTAAGGGAGAGTGGATGAGCTAAACTGCAGTACAACTGGGAGAAACAGTGGGAGTTCTTTGTTGGTATGACAAACATTCTGTTTCTGCTGCTTCACTAAGAGTCCTTCCTTTCTCTTCCATTTGAATGGATTGGGGGAGTACTGCCATTTCACTGTGCTTAAGACTTACTGGTTTCTTCTGCAGTGTTGATAAGAAGGGGAATGTCCACTATTTGATTAAATGGAGAGACCTACCCTATGACCAGGCATCCTGGGAAAGTGAAGATGTGGATATTCAAGATTATGACCTTTACAAGCAAGCCTATTGGAATCACAGGTAGGAGAAGTATCTAGAGGTTGTTTTCCTTTCCCTTCCCTCAAGAGGAAGTACTGCAGTATGTCAGCCCCTAGCACTGGCTGGATTAATAGATGGAAATAGGCAAAAAGCATCTTCTTGTTGCTGACTTCTTAAGCCTTTGGGCAGGGGCTTTGTGTATCTACACCTGTTCATGAAGGTTCCAGCCCTGTTCTCTTGAGCCTGTTTGACTTGGGTAATTGCCCTCCTATTCTCTGCAATAGTTTTCTCTTGATCTGTTAATAAAAAGCCATTAAACTTACGTGTGCTTGGGACTGTCTCTGCACAGGGAGCTGATGCGAGGTGAAGAGGGCAGGCCTGGTAAGAAGTTAAAGAAAGTGAAGATGCGGAAACTGGAAAGGCCTCCTGAGACTCCCACAGTAGATGTAAGTTACTGGTTTTTTGCTTAGAAGCCATCTGATAGAGCTGCTTACTTCGGGGTGCCAGCAGGTAAATAGGAAACTGAAGAGTGAACGGCATATGGTTTAGAGCTCCTCCATGGTTCAAAGAATAAATGGCACTAGAGGGCCTTTGGACAGAGGTGTCCACTGTGTCCCTTGGGTCAGGCTGCCTTGCTCTTGGTGGAAGGGTTTAAAAAAAAAAAAAAAAAAGGTTTGCTGTTGGATGCCTTTGGCCATTTGGGAATTGGGTTTGGTGCTAATCTGGTTGTCATCTGTCAAGCCTCATCTGTACTGGTGAATATAAGGGTGACTGAAAAAGGACTCTTGTTCTCTTAAGTAAGGTAAAGGATCTCAACTCTTCCTTCTTTCCACTATAGCCAACAGTGAAATATGACAGGCAACCGGAATACCTCGATGTAACAGGGGGGACCTTGCATCCCTACCAGCTGGAAGGACTGAACTGGCTGCGCTTCTCTTGGGCCCAGGGCACAGATACAATCTTGGCTGATGAAATGGGTCTGGGAAAGACTGTGCAGACAGCAGTGTTCCTGTATTCCTTGTACAAAGAGGTGAGAACTGGGAGGTCACTGCCCAGGGAGATTCTGCCTGTATTAGTGATTGCAGTCATCTAATGCTCTTACTGACTCTATTTGTAGGGCCACTCAAAGGGTCCCTTCTTAGTGAGTGCCCCACTGTCCACAATCATCAACTGGGAACGAGAATTTGAGATGTGGGCCCCAGATATGTATGTAGTGACCTACGTCGGGGACAAAGACAGCCGGGCCATCATCCGTGAGAATGAGTTCACTTTTGAGGATAATGCCATACGTGGAGGCAAAAAAGCATCCAGAATGAAGGTATGGAAAACTCTGCTGTAACACAAGCCTGAACTGAAATGCATTAGACTGGCTTTCAGCAGCTGAGACTTAGATACTCTGCTGTCCCTGGGAACTGATTATGCTTGTAGTTTCCAAGGGGAAGTATCTGCAAATTGATGGCAAGTGGGCGTTTAGACTCCTGCTGTAGACTGTTTAAACACTCCTCCTAGTCTGAACTAATCCAGTACTGGAAGAAGATAGTTGACTAAGGTAATACTGACCCTAGGCAAGTCCCTCTGTCTTCCCTACTTAACCTGTGGAGCTGTGGATCTTTTCTACAGATATAAGTTGAAGTCTGAATTGCCACTATATGTAAAATAAAAATGTACGAAAAAGTATGAACTTTTTAATCTCTGAGGAATTGGCTGACAGTGAGGCCATATGCAGATATCTGAGAAATTGCATTCTGTGCCCAGACAGAGGAAGGAATAGCTTGTGCTAGGTGGCTAGTTTTTGTAGAACTTTATTCTTCTTAGTAAAACCAAGATGGAAGCTAAAGCATTTTCAGTGGTAGAGGCAGATAGACTCATTTCCTTCCCTCGAAAAGTAACAGCATTAAGTACTAACAGTAATTTAAAGATCCATGGTGAACTGTTTCTATTTTTAAGTCTTAGCTTTTTGATTGAGCCACTGTTCTCCAAATCTCAATTCCCTAACATGCCTCTACTCGCTACTTACTTGTTAAACACCTTTGTTAAGAGTATTTGGCAACTGTCCAAAAGTAGCAGGTACTGAGGGGGTTGAGGAGACTTACATGTGTTGAGAGTAATAGGGAATTAAAAGGCTAAAATGGTTTGGGCAGCATTTTGAATCTTGTAACAGGTAACTGTGAGTGTGAAAAGTTTTTGGTGTGCTGTTTGACCAGGGCTCATTGGGATAACTTGGAGAAACACTGCGTCCTCCATCCCATTACATGTTCATCCTTTTCCTTTGCAGAAGGAAGCTGCTGTCAAGTTCCATGTACTTCTCACCTCCTATGAACTGATCACCATTGATATGGCCATACTAGGTTCTATTGACTGGGCCTGTCTCATTGTGGATGAAGCTCACAGACTGAAGAACAATCAGTCAAAGGTACAGAGAAGCATAGGTGGTTCATAGGCATGGCATATGTTGCAGGGGAGAGAGACAGCTCTTAGTCATTTGTTCAGTAGTAAATCTGGTGTGTTATTAAAAAGAAAAATCAACAGCGTGCATTTGGAGATCGGTCATCATTGACAACAACTTTACTTATACAGATCACTGGTTAAAACAGTTTCTTTCCAGGTGAATGGGCAATTGGTGTAGACTGGAAAACAGAAAAACCTGGATGTGGTTGTTGCTCTCAAATACAAAATTACTTCTCTGAAAGCAGATCACATATCTGCACCACCTCTATTCTGAAAAGGTTTACCATGCTGAGTGTAAAACATGCTCCATGTGCAGAATTACCCTGTTTCCAGAGTAGGCTTGCTCTCTGCATTCATCTGGCTTTGTAGCAAAACTAATTAGGTGTTACAGAAATGGGAGGTGGGCAGAGGTGTTCAAAAATGCCTGGATAGGTGCTCAAAGCCATACCGATGCTTTTATATGAGGCTGCACCTTAACTAGGGTTGCTTGAATTGAGTAGACTTGACTGTACTTTCTTAATCCAGCCCCTCCTTGGGCCTTGTGCCTTAATTCTGATATTGATTTGTCTGTCTTCAGCTGGCTTCTAGTGCTCAGTGTGCCAAAAACAATTATTATTGGAAAGCCGGTTTTAGAGGTTCTTGGAGGCTGTGTAAGACAAAATTGCTGCTTGATTTCTTTTTTGTTGTTGTTGTTTGTTTTATTTAAATGGCCTTAGTGTTTTGGATCTTGGCATGAGGCATCTTCCTGAGACATCACAGCTGTGCTTGCAGTTCAGTTTCTAGATCTTATTTTATTGTAGGCACTAAGACTGGATGCTGTTCTGTGCTTACCATTGAAACCATTGGAAGTAGGAATGAATGCTTACTATTAATATTCATTAATTGAAAGAGGATGTAAAGGCTCAAGGTTACACTATGCAGAACCATTGAATCTTTTTCTATAGCAGTTTCCTTTCCTATAAGAGCAGCTTACGGGTGTTTGGCTGCAAGATAGATAGGTCAGATGCTTCTTGACAAATTGGGGCTATCTCCTAAAGTTTTCCAGATCTAATTAGTAACTTCCACATTTGATTCCAAGATAAGAATATTTTAAACTATAACTACATAGAAAGATAAATCCCTGTGGAGGTCACTAAAAGTACTCTTCTGGTGCAGTAACCAAAGCATAAGTGATTTGGTTTTTGTTTGCCATCTTGTAAAGCTGTTTTCACTAAGTTTGACCTTGTGTCATGCTAAGTGTAAGGTATGCAAAGAAATGGCCAAGCTCATAAATAAATTACTGCTTTACTGTCAATTTGCACAGGTGAACATGGTACACTTGTGCTTTTCAGTGCAGTACTTTAACTGCTCACTACATCTGTCTGGAATTACTTCATTGTTGTGAAAACCAGTGCAAATTACCTTCAAGACACATTGGCATACCCTTAGCTCTTTTTCTCCTCTGCTTGTTCAGAGCTCTGGAACACTGCCAGGATTGATATGAATAGGAAGAGTGACTTAGTTATTTCTAGAATTCTCAAGGCAGAGTAGTTGTAGAAATGTGGAACACTCATTTAGCAAGAAAAAATACATAGTACAGCAGTCTAGAAATGATTGGTGGTCTGAAAGAGTTTGTAACTTGTAAGAGCAAAGGAAACCTGCCAGCACCTGATGGCTCCTAGGATTTGCTGCAGTCATGTTTTAACTATGCAGAACAATGATCTAAATAAGATCGGTCTAGTGACCCTGACTGGAATGTGAACTACTTGGAACTCTTGTCCAAACAGCTGATGTGATCTAAATTGAACCCTACCTTGGTGTCAGCCTTTTTCCTAGGAGGACTTTTTCTTTTTTTGTAAGCCTATGACTTAATAAGCCTTTGACATATTTGTGTGTGTTCTGGTTTATTTTCCTACTTTCTTCCCTGCTCTCTCCTTTCCAGTTCTTCCGTGTGCTGAATGGTTACTCCCTGCAGCACAAGCTGCTGCTTACAGGAACTCCCCTGCAGAACAACCTGGAAGAACTGTTCCACCTGCTGAACTTCCTGACGCCCGAGAGATTCCAGTATGTCTTGCAGTGCAAGTCAGCCTGCCTGTCTTGTCATTCCTATCCCCTCACTTGCTCTTTTGCTCTTTTTCCTTTGTGGCGTTTGCTGAGTGTCTGTTTCCCTGCAGTAACTTGGAGGGCTTCCTAGAAGAGTTTGCGGATATTGCCAAGGAAGATCAGATCAAGAAGCTGCACGACATGTTGGGCCCACATATGCTGAGGCGTCTCAAGGCTGATGTTTTCAAGAATATGCCATCTAAGACTGAACTCATTGTCAGAGTGGAGCTCAGTCCCATGCAGAAGTGAGTGTGGGGATGAAGAGAACACCTGCTGTTGAGCTACTGTTTCTCTGCTCTGCAGTTTCAAAAAGGATGCTGCAACAGCCTTATCCTTATTCTGCAGGGTTTTCTGCACAGTGGGCTGCCACTAGAGCAGAGAAAGGACTAATCCTGTGCTCTGGTCTAAGGGATAAAGAGATAGTGAATGCCACTGGCATAGCCTAGGTAGCTGGCAGGTAATGCCAGGAACTGTGTAGAGTTAAGCAACAGAGGAGTAGGTTAGTCATTCTCATGAGAACTTTGAGTTGTTCTATTTTCTTTTTTGTTTTCAGGAAATATTATAAATACATTTTGACAAGAAACTTTGAGGCACTGAATGCACGGGGTGGTGGTAACCAAGTCTCGTTGCTCAATGTTGTTATGGATTTGAAGAAGTGCTGTAACCACCCCTACCTCTTTCCTGTGGCTGCTATGGTATGTCCAGTCACTTATTCTGTATAAGCAAATTCCCTGCTGGCAGTTATCAGAGAGCCAGTTAGCTCCCTAGGTGAAGCATGGAGGAGTTCCCATTTCTCTTCTTGCTTCTGTGTGTTTTTTCATCACGTCTCTATTTAGACCTAACATGCTGGAAGGCCATTCCTTTTCCAGCATATTTGTATGACAGGTAGGAGCTATCTTGTGACTTATGTAAAATGGTGAAGACTGTAAGGGTAGGGACTAAGTAAGAGAAGAGGGGAGGGTATGCAGGAGTCAAATTGCAAGAGAACAGGCACAGGCTAGCACTGATGTTTCACACAGGCAGTGCTATACCTTGTGGTTGTGCCAAGCTAAGTTACCAGGTGTGAGCCAGCATCAGTTGGAGACTAAGACTGAGGTACATCCCTTCAAGCTGTTTCTGTTCCTTGCCCCTTATTCCCCTCTTTCTCTTTTTCTTCTTAGGAAGCTCCAAAAATGCCAAATGGCATGTATGATGGTAGTGCACTTATTCGAGCCTCTGGAAAGCTGTTGCTGCTCCAGAAGATGTTAAAGAACCTGAAGGAAGGAGGTCACAGGGTGCTCATATTCTCTCAGGTATATGGAGGAAAACCTTAAGGCTGGGAATACTTTTTTGGAGAAAGAAGTTTGTTGGTCTGGTATCCCCTTGTCCCTCACTCTTCTGGGGTGGTGTTTCTCTGCTATGCAGATGACTAAAATGCTGGACCTTCTAGAAGACTTTTTGGAACATGAAGGGTACAAATATGAGCGGATTGACGGAGGAATCACAGGGAACATGCGTCAGGAGGCTATTGATCGCTTCAATGGTATATAATCTCATGTTTTCTGTAAAATGACAACTTGCCTTGTATGTGCTTAATGCTCAGCATGGGATTGTTGTGTCCCAAGTCTTCCATTGCTTTTCTGAAATCTTAAATTAGTAGTAATTCCCTGTCAGGTGGTATGGGTCAGTTACAAATCCTTCTTTGAGTCTTTGCACTCTCCCTTGATTACTTTTGTTCTCTGTTTTTATCATAGCTCCTGGTGCTCAGCAGTTCTGCTTTCTGCTTTCAACTCGAGCTGGGGGTCTTGGAATTAACTTGGCCACAGCAGATACTGTGATTATCTATGATTCTGACTGGAACCCCCACAATGATATCCAGGTGAGTCTGAATGAGATCACTCACTGTGGAGTAATACTCAGGGAGAGGGGAAATGAAATCACCAGAAGGAGTGAAGGAATGTGAGACTTCCCCTCTAGAAATTGCAAAATTAGAGCAGTGAGATGGGTAGAGATGGGAACTGCAATAGTGGAGGGATCTTCCAGAGCACAGCCTTCACTAATGCTAAGAGCCAACATGAAGGCAGATAGGAAGCTTGTGGAGGTAGGTGGGGTATATCAGATTACTGCTTGTGTAGGTCTAGATTGTTTTGAGCACATCTCTTTTCTAGGCCTTCAGCCGTGCACACAGAATTGGACAGAACAAGAAAGTGATGATATACCGCTTTGTGACAAGGGCCTCAGTGGAGGAGCGTATCACTCAGGTGGCCAAGAAGAAGATGATGCTAACTCATCTGGTAGTGAGACCAGGGTTGGGCTCCAAGACAGGCTCCATGTCCAAACAGGAACTTGATGACATTCTCAAATTTGGCACTGAAGAGCTCTTCAAGGATGAGGCTACTGAGGGGGGTGAGTGTCTGGGTCTAGAACGGGAGGGGATGGGGAAATCTGGCTCCTTATTTAGTGAGAGACTGTTGACACAGTGCTGATTATAGCTCTACAGAGAGGTCTAGGGTGGCATTCCCTTTCTTAGTCCCTTGAGATCCATGCAGCAACAGTGCCTGTGCTCTTCCTTTAGGGGATAACAAAGAAGGTGAGGACAGTAGTGTCATCCACTATGATGACAAAGCAATTGAGCGTCTGTTGGATCGGAACCAGGATGAAACCGAAGATACAGAACTTCAGGGCATGAATGAATATCTCAGCTCCTTCAAGGTGGCCCAGTATGTGGTTCGTGAGGAGGAGATGGGGGTGAGTATGAGGTGGATGTCAGCTAATATGTTCTCTGGAGTGATGGATGATCAATTAAGTAAATTGCACTCTGAAGCTTTTAAGGGCAAGCAGGCATATATCTGCTATGACAGGCTGGAACTTGGAGCGCAGGGCCCTAAATTTGTTACCTCTCTGGCAGGAGGAAGAGGAGGTTGAACGGGAGATCATTAAGCAGGAGGAGTCGGTGGATCCTGATTACTGGGAGAAACTGCTGCGTCACCATTATGAACAACAACAGGAGGATCTGGCCAGGAATCTGGGCAAGGGCAAACGTATTCGCAAGCAAGTTAACTACAACGATGGCTCACAGGAGGATAGAGGTACAAATCCACAGAACCCCGAGGGAAAAACGGGTGTAAGTATATGTTGCTGGGAAGTAACGGAGTAGCGTCTCAGGCTCACGTGCTGTTTTTCTTTCAGACTGGCAGGATGACCAGTCAGATAATCAGTCAGATTATTCAGTTGCTTCTGAAGAAGGAGACGAGGACTTTGATGAGAGGTCTGAAGGTAAGTTCTGCTGAAGCCAGAGTTGGTGGGTTGCTTTGAGTGTGGAAACAATTGGGACTTGATTTGGGCAATTTATACATTTTGTGGTGCTCTCCTGCCAGGGCAGTATTCACACAACAACCTGTGTATTGTCTCTTTACTTAGCTGCATTTCTCTCTTCAGCAGCTCGTCGGCCTAGCCGCAAGGGCCTGAGGAATGATAAGGACAAGCCTCTGCCTCCCTTACTGGCCCGTGTGGGAGGGAACATCGAGGTGAGTTGTACCAGGGAAAGCATTTGCATCCTAGCTGCCTCCTGTATTGCTCTTGCTGTATCTGTCTGTCTGCTCCTTCATTCTAGGTGCTGGGTTTCAATGCTCGCCAGCGGAAAGCCTTCCTCAATGCTATCATGCGCTATGGAATGCCACCTCAGGATGCCTTCACCACTCAGTGGCTTGTTCGCGACCTCCGTGGCAAGTCAGAGAAAGAGTTCAAGTGAGTCTGCATTAGGCAGGAATGGAAGACTGACAGGGGAAGAATGAGAGCTGGGCCTTAGAGACCTACAGTGTATTGGTTGATTCTTTGTGGGACAATGAAGTATAAGCTGGAGAGATGAGGGGCTGTTCGTAGCTCTCTTACTTGGATCTGACTCTTCAGTCACCAAAAGCAAATGCTTTTAGAGGAGTAGCATGGCTATACAAGCATGTAATGAATGCTCTCTCAGAGTCTTGGGCTTATGGTTGTTTCTGGCTCAAGATTCTTGAGTTAGATGTGTGTCTTTTATGTATGTAGTGATTCTGTCAGGAAATTCTCCCTTGAAGGAGCCTGGAACCCCATAACTTGTGTCACGGTGGGTTAAGAGTCTCAGGGTAATTTCCCTTATGTGCTGGAAGGGGATCTGACAATGCATGTCTCCAGATAATGCAATTTATGGACCAGCTGCTTGTCTCTCAATCACTGCAGGGCTTATGTCTCGCTGTTCATGCGCCATTTATGTGAACCTGGAGCTGATGGTGCAGAGACCTTTGCAGATGGGGTCCCACGGGAAGGTCTTTCTCGACAGCACGTCCTTACTCGCATTGGGGTCATGTCACTTATACGCAAAAAGGTAGGTGCTTAGCGGAGCAGCGTGGCCTTTGCTGTCCATACAACTGTAGTCATTGGGGTCTTGAGTTAGGGAGTTAACCTCTCCTTTCACACCTACTTTTGTTGTGTGCTCAGTGGTCTGCCTCTACAGCTGTAAAGATGGGCTTTATATGACTCCTCCAGTGCTATGTCTTTCTCTCCCTCTCATGCAGGTGCAGGAATTCGAGCATGTGAACGGCCGCTGGAGTATGCCAGAGTTGGCAGAGATAGAAGAGAACAAGAAACTTTCACAGCCTAGCTCACCCTCTCCCAAAACTCCGACTCCTTCGACACCTGGGGATACACAGCCGAATACCCCTGCCCCTGTTCCTCCACCTGGTGAGGGCTCCCCTCTTGTAGGTCACTGCGTCCTGACCTTACCCTGGCTGTTCCCCTCACCGGAACTGTGGTGGTGGGGTCTAGGGGTGGACGCAGATCAGCTTACTCTCATGTTAGGAGGGCTGCCAAAGACATGTGCAAGCCCTTAAAGGCAAGAGAGGACATCAGCTTTCCTGGGATGAGCTGACAACAGTGACAAGCCCAGCATTTGCAGTGGGCAGGAAAGGGGGGGTCCTGTTAGTTCCATTTTGATGGCCCTGATCTCTGGGAGCAAAGGAGAGGTGTGCTTGGTAACAGGGAAGGGAAGATCTTACTGATTGCTTCTCTTCTTTTGTCTGCTGTGCTGCTCTGGCATGGGGAACACACAGAAGAAGGAGTAAAAGTAGAAGAAGGAGCTAGCACTAAGGAGCAAGGAGAGCCATCTGAACCAGAGAAGGAGCTCAATGCCTCTGCTACTGAAGCAGAGGTCCCTATGGAGGTGAGTGTTAGGTGGCTTGTTTGCCTCGTAATTTCTCTTCTGAATTTCTCTAGCTCTGCCCCTTCTTCATCTCTCAGCTGAGACAGATGAGTTCTCGGGGCAGTACTTGAACTCTGGTCCTCAGAACTGGCCTCACAGTTTTGTGTGTCTTTGCTTTCCAAATGACTGTGACTGTGGTTTTTTTCCATGCACTGCTGTACCTTGTGTCTCACTGATTGCTGTCCTCAGCAGTGTGCTCAGCCTGTGGAGATGCCACCCCAGGAAGCAAAATCCCCGGTGAACTCCACAGAAGCAGATGAAAAAAAAGTAGAGGAAACAGAGGTGAAGGAAAGACCAGATGAACCAATGGAAGTAGAAAGCAAAGGTACAAAGCACTTCATCCTAAAGAAACAGGCTTGAATGTAGAAAATCAGTGGGGAGTTACAGAACAGTATTTGGTTTCACTGGTTGAAGAACAAAATTGTGGACTTGCTATGTTTCTGTACATCTCATCTTCCCCTTCTCTCCTGCAGCTGATGTGGAGAAAGTGGAAGACAGAGCAGCTATTGAGAATCCCCCTGAACCTCCTATAATCACTCTGGATGAGAAAGGTGAGGCATAATAACTTGCTTCTCTTCCTTAACCCTTTTCCTGCAAGGATTCCTTGTGGGTCCAACTTGTTGCAGTATCTGCCATGTCTGTTCTACTAATTTCCTGTGTGTACAGATGAGAAAAAGGACGATGATAAGAGAGATGTGGTGATGCTGCAGAATGGAGAGATGCTGAAGGAGTCAGTAGATGAAAGGCACAAGAAGGCAGTAAAGCAGCGCTTCATGTTCAACATAGCAGATGGTGGTTTCACTGGTATGAGATCTTTATCTGCTTGAACTTGTTTATAAGCTCCTGCTTAATGTTTGTGAAATAGCTTCCAACCATTCTGGTGTCTCTTGCCTTTCCAGAACTACACTCCCTCTGGCAGAATGAAGAGCGGGCTGCAACTGTCACCAAGAAGACCTATGAGATTTGGCATCGGCGTCACGACTACTGGCTCCTTGCCGGGATTATCAAGTATCCTTGCCATGAGAGACACATTTTCCCACCTTGTACATAATTTGTCATGGTGAAGGTGGTCCTTCTGGGTCTGACTGGACTAGCTTAAGTGAGAGTGCTTTATCCTCTTCACAAGAGTGAAAATGGTGGTGGGAGGGGGAGCTTCCTGCAGCATAGTGAAGACTTAGCAGGACATAGTTCTCATTCCTCTTCCTTGGCTGCTGTTCCTCCCCTCTCTGCACCCCCTTTCCCCACCCCCTCTGGAGAACAGTACTGCCTGGGCTGTGTATTCCTTTGTTCTCACTGCGTTTGTTTGCCTGAGCTCATCCCATCTCAGTCATGGCTATGCCCGTTGGCAGGATATTCAGAATGATCCACGTTACGCCATCCTCAATGAACCCTTCAAGGGTGAGATGAACAGGGGTAACTTCCTGGAAATAAAGAATAAGTTCTTGGCAAGGAGATTTAAGGTAAGAATTTCTCTTTAGTTTGACAACTACCTGTATCTCTAAGAAAAATGCTTGCAGTCCTGACTTTCCACCAAGAAAGTGAAAGGTTTATGCAGTGCCTTTTATTTTAGGGGTAATAAAAGCAGTATAATCTCAGGATCACACAGTTGCCCCATGATAGGAGCTCCTTTTTTTCTGGAAAATGGTATTGGGGAGTTTGGTTGAATGCTCTCTATCCAAATTTTTATTGAACAACTGGTATGCAGGAGGCGTAAGGTTCAAGTGGCTGTTTCCATCACAGCTTCTGCTTGGTCTGCTACAACCCACTCCATGTGCCTGAACAGAACTGTATGGGTGGGTGAAAGGGCTGCCTTCAGTCTCTCCTTCATCCCCTTTAGAAGTGAGCATAGCGTAGTTTTGGGAGTGACTTAAAATCAAGTAAAGGCCATGTAGGTCTCAGTCTTGAGGGAAAAACATTGACTATAGACTGAATGATCTGTTCTGCACTGACAGGATTCCAGTTGATTTCTCCAAATGCTTACAAGATTTTAGACTCTTTTATACATAGCATGGAATACTTCTCACTTGGGTTCAAAGAGCAGTCTGCATCCTCTTTGCCTCAAAAAGAATGTGTAAGAAGAATCAGAGGAGGAATGAAAATACTAGAGGAGTTGTAGTAGTCTATTAAACCTGATGTAGCCTGGTTTTCTTGTGTATCTGGCTTAGCTTCATGAAGCCCTTACTGTTTTGGGCTACTCAGTGAAACAGGCTGGTCAAAGGAGCTTCAGCTACACAATCTTACCTTATGAGATGGAGAATTGGTTTAGGAGGGACTGGGGATGCTGCCTCTCAGGAAGGCTCCCTCTCAGGCAGCTGCTGAAAGACTCGTTCCCACCCCACCTTGCAGCTCCTGGAGCAAGCGCTGGTGATCGAGGAACAGTTGCGGCGAGCTGCCTATCTGAACATGTCCGAAGACCCATCTCACCCATCCATGGCTCTGAACACACGTTTTGCAGAGGTAGAATGCCTGGCTGAGAGCCACCAGCACCTATCCAAGGAATCAATGGCTGGGAATAAACCAGCCAATGCTGTGCTGCACAAAGGTAATGCTGCGGTGTGTTAAACAAGGGTGGGATAGGTACTTATCATTGCTGTCCCCTCTGGTTTTCTCCCTCTGGGGTGTCCCTTTCCCCTCGGAACAGATATCCCTTTCTCTTCTAGTTCTGAAGCAGCTGGAGGAGCTTTTGAGTGACATGAAGGCAGATGTGACTCGTTTGCCTGCCACGATTGCCCGCATCCCACCTGTGGCAGTGCGCCTCCAGATGTCAGAGCGCAACATCCTCAGCCGCCTGGCCAACCGCAGCAGTGAGCCCCCGCCGCCGCCCCCTCCCCAACAAGTACGTACGTTCTCTGGTCAGTAAGGGAGTTATGGGGGGAGGGGGGCTCTGTGGGCCAAGCTGGACTCTGGTGACCAGCCTGTGAGTCTCAGGTCCTCCTCTCTCGCTCTACAGGTGGCCCAGCAGCAATGAGTCCCTGGCCCAGTGCTGTTGACCTTTCGGCCAAGCTGAAGTGACACCCCCACCCCACCCCTTCACACTCTACCCCTCTGCCTGACATTCCTGACTGGGTGCTGTTTCCCTCCATGGAAGCTGCTGCTCAGGTCTCTGGGAGGAGAAGAAACTCCTTCCTCTGCAGCCAGCCCGTTGGAGCAAGGAGTGTGTTTAGGAGAGAGGGGGATGGATGTATGATGGACTCTGTATATAGTGACTGGAGGCCCCAGCGCCATGTCTGTTACATGGAGAACCTGGCTGCATTGCTCATTGCCTCCGCCTGGAATTCCAGTTTTCGTTCTTAATTTTATTTTGAGTTTGTTTACTGAGATGAGTGCGCAGGCAAGACCAAGCAAAAGCCAGGACAGAGACAAAGCTACCTCCATCAAAATCCTTTTTAATACAAAAACTGACCGGACTTGTCAACTAATAAGCAGCTTGAAGATAAAAGCAAACAACAATGAAAAACCAACAAAAAACAGAGCAAAACGTTGATAAAACTGAAAAATAAAGTTTCCTTGTATTTTATGTTGTTGTCTCTAGTAGCCTGAGTGTTCTGGGGTAAGTATGTGGTCTCAGCATTGAAAGAAGGGGTAGTCATGTCTTTTTTCTGTATCAGAGCAGCTTTTGGGGTATCCTACACCTTTGTGAGAAGGATAGTAGATACTCCAACCCTGGCAGTGTTCAAGGCCAGGTTCGATAAGGCCTTGATGAACCTGCTCTCAGGAGTGCTGTCCCTACCCCTAGCAGGGATGTTGGGCTAGATGATCTTTAAGCTCTCTTGCCCCTGCACCTTCCGTCTCTCTGGTTCTGTAACTTCTTTTTTCCCCCGTGCCTCTGCCCCACGCCTTTCCCCGCTGCCTGCCTTGGGCTGTTTATCCCCTGCCCCGGCTGCAGTGCCCGAGGCCTGGGGGGAACATAAATCTGCGCGGCGCCCGTGCGTGCCTGCGGCGGGAGCCGCGCTGTAGCGGCCGGCGGGGCCCCGCCCCGTCCCGCAGGCCCCGAGGAGCCGCTGCCGCCCTGCCCGCGGCGCGTCCCGGGGGTGGGCGGCCCGCGCCGTGACGCTGCCGGCCGGGCCAATCAGCGATCAAGAGCGGCGTCGCTGACCAATGGGCGGGCCGGCGGCGGGCGCGTGCGCTGTGGCGGCGGGGAGGGTGGCACGTGCGGCGGAGGCGCGCGGGGTCCCGCGGCGCAGCCATGGGGCGGAAGCTCGACCCCACCAGGAAGGAGAAGCGCGGCCCCGGGCGCAAGGCCCGCAAGCAGCGCGGGGCCGAGGTGGAGCTCGCCCGCTTCCTGCCGCCAGGTAAGTGCGGCCTGGACCGGCCCGCGGCCGCCCCGCGGCGCCCGCGGCCGTCTGACCGCCGCGTGTCTTCCCGCAGAGCCGGAGACCGGCAAGAAGAAGCTCTCCAGTCACGGGAGAAAGAGGTGAGGGGCACGGTTCGGCGGGACCGGGTGTGCGGGCCGGGCCGGGCCTGATCGCCGCTTCCCCTCCCGATGCAGGGCTGCGAAGAGGCGACTGGGAGCGGGCAGCGGCCCGGCGGGGAGGAGGCCGCTCGGAGGAGGAGGAGGAGGGCGGGAGCCCACAGGTGAGTGCAAGCGGGGTCCGACCCGCCCGCATGGGCCTGCAGCCCCCGGCCGCTGTCTGTCGCCGGCGTCGTTTTTAAGGCAAGGCACATGTGGAATTTCGTTATTTTAAAGCACAGAATCGTAGAATACCCGGAGTTGGAAGGGACCCACAGGGATAATTGAGTCCAGCTCTTGGCCCTGCACAGGACCACCACCCCAAGAGTCACACCATATTCCTGAGGGAACGTTGTCCAGACACTTCTTGAACTCAGACAGGCTTGGTGTTGTGATCACTTCCTTCAGAACTTGTTCGAGTGCCCAACCACCCTCTGGGTGAAGAACCTTTTCCTGATATCCAACCCAAACCTCCCCTAACACAGCTTTGATTGCCATTCCCTTGGGCCCTGTCACTGGTCACTGCAGAGAAGAGATCAGTGCCTGTCCCTCCTCTTCCTCCCCTCTCAAGTGGGGAGCCTGCAATGAGGTCTCCCCTCCATCTTCTCCGGGCTGAACAGACCAAGTGACCTCAGCTGCTCCTCACAAGGCTTCCCCTCCAGACCCTTAATCATCTTGGTCCCCCTTTGGGTGTTCTCTGATAGATAATAACAATTAATTCTATTTGATTTCTGGTGGCTGCCATGCCAAGAGGCAGTGTTGTCTGAAGAACTAGTAAAAGGTCTCTCTTCTGCATGTTAAATCCATTTTTCACTTTCTATTTACAGCAAGGTTGTTGCAGGCCACTTTTGTTGCTGAGGCTTTTAAATCTCTGTGTTACATCTTGTGTAGCCCAGGAAGCTCTCACAGTAGCAAGGATAGAGAAAGATTCGGGACAGAGGTTACCGTAATATGTTAGAGCAAGTACCATAAGAATTTTGTAGCAGTATTTTAATTTGGTTATTCTAGTTAGATCTCCTTAAAGTTGCACTGGGGGAGAGGTGAGAATATGCTCATTACTTTATGAGATGTAGTGAGCAAGTGGTCCCTCCTTCTGGACAGGCGGCTCAGGACTATGATGAAGGCCTTTTTATGTAAGAACTGAATAAGCAGAGCAGCTGCTTTTGGAAATAATGCCTAACTTTTAACTGCTTCTTTTGCCTCTAGCTGAAGAGCAGGTGTCCCCACAGAAGGAGAAACGTGCCATAAAGGCAGCAGGACAAACTGCCCGTGGCCGGTCTGGCTTCAGTGATGGCAATTCCAAATGGCTGGCTCCAGCCAAAGCCAAGAAAACGCAACCTAAAGGAAACCATATGGAATTATCTAGCGATGGTGAGGTGGAAGAGGGCAGCTGGGAGATGGAGGAGGAGGAGGATGGGAGCAGCGAGGAGATGGTGGATGATTATGGTGCCTCATCATCAGAGGAAGAAGAGGTAGGAACTTGCCCTTAATTACACAAGAAATACTTGGTGTTGCTGGCTGAAAGGACCCCTCAGGCCTGGGGAAAAAGGATGGCTTTAGCAGCAGGGAGTGGGGAGGTTATGGAGAATTTTCTCCTTCTTTTATTCATGAGAATGATTTCAAGTTTAGCAGCTGATTCCAGCATAACATTCAGTGCTTTTGTTTGTTGTCCCTTTTAAACAGAGCAAGTAAATGTCACAGATGATGGGAAGTAAGGGGACAATTGTGGATGTTTTTTGATTAATCTTTTGTCTCTGTTTAGCTGTTGCCTATTGAAAAAGCTGCCCTGAAGCAGAAGCCTGATAGGTAAGGATGTGAGACCATCACCAGACTTTTCTGGTTAGTTGAAGAGCCTGTGTTGTTATTCTTTTGTCTTTCCTGCTATATAAGAAATGGTAGTTGTGAAGTGTCTGTGTGATCCTGTTCTTTGTCCTTAGGGAAGGCCTCAGTGAAGATGACAGTGATGAGGAAGAGGAGGAGGAAGAGGAAGCAGAGGAGGCAAGCAAGCAGAAAATGGGACAGAAGGAAGAAGAGGGCCCAGATCTGCAGCTCAACCTGGATATAGATGAACAATTTAAACTGCCAACTAGTGAAGAGATGGAGAAGGAGGATATCCTTTTTATCTGTGACATCCATAAGCCATGTGCGTGATGCAGCACGGGGCCTGGATGCAACCAAAGAGCTTCACTTGGACTTTATCATGCATATTGCTTAGCAGGAGTGTCTGTGCATGACAAGGTATTTTTAGCTGACTTGTCCTAATAGATAGTGTATAATGCGGTACTTCTCTATAGCACATTTAGGAAATCTGTGACGCCCTGTATGGGGCTTGGAACCTGCCCTGATTTCCTTTCTAGTCCTAAATACATATGGATGTCTTATCATGCGGTTTGTTCCTCTCTACCCTGATTTTCCTGGCGGGTGTTTGTGTAACCCATTCCCAGAGTTTCTGATGATGGCAGTTCTAGCATCCAAAGTGCATGGTGCTGGACTTCGGTGATTTTAATTTCCTGCCTCCCTTCTTACTCTCCTCTGTACCCCTTGGTTGCCCTTGGGGAACTTCTAGTCTCTTTTCTGCTGCAGGTAATGTATTCAGTATTAAGAGACTGCTTTTGTTGGGTTTTTTTCCTTATTTTTTTCTGATTATCTAAAGTGGCCAGCCCAATGCTTTTAATGACAGCCCAATGCTGTAGTTCTGCCTCGTGAACTTTTTTGTCCAGTTCCATCCTTTGAATCCCGCATCTGCTGAGCTCTGGTGAAAGTGTATTCTAGCAGAGCCTTTCCGGCACAGGCACTGTTGTGGCACGCGAGTCCTGTACAGCTGATTGTACTTATAAAGAGCCTCTGTTCATGATTCCTTGACGGTGTTCCCACCTGCTGAGCCACCTGACCTGCACGTCATTCACCAGCGCATCAAGGGCAACCTGGACGTGCTGCAGGACTTTGTGGTGAAGCGGGAGGAGGGGCGCACGCGGCAGGAATACCTCGCGCTGCTGCGCCGGGACATGGCCGCCTACTACTCCTACAGCGACTTCCTGCTCACAAAGCTCATGGACATCTTCCCACTCCCTGAGGTGGGATCCTGCCCCGCCCTTAGCTGTGATGACTGATGGGGCTTTGGTTGCCTCCCTGAGAATTCATTTGTATCTCTGTTCTCTGTCCATTCTTCCATCCAGCTGGTAAACTTCCTGGAGGCCAACGAGGTTCCTCGCCCTGTCACCATTCGCACCAACACACTGAAGACGCGGCGGCGGGACCTGGCACAGGTGAGCAGGAATCAGTGGCTGTGTCCTGAACTGCTTGTCCCACAGAGTGATGTCTCAGTCCCTTCTTGTCTTGCAGGCTCTAATCAACCGTGGTGTGAATCTTGACCCCTTGGGGAAGTGGTCGAAAACGGGACTTGTTATTTATGACTCCTCTGTGCCCATTGGTGAGATCACCTTTACAGTACAGGGCTGAGCTCACCCTCTCTTGCTTCCCCTTGCTTTCATGTGTCATCTTCTTCTGTTCCGCCTTCCCTGCCCAGGTGCCACCCCCGAGTATCTGGCTGGACACTACATGCTGCAAGGAGCCTCCAGTCTTCTCCCTGTCATGGCTCTGGCTCCACAGGAGAACGAGCGCATCCTGGATATGTGCTGTGCCCCAGGAGGCAAGACCAGCTACATAGGTACCACCCTGGAGCCTTGGGAGGGATGCTCTGTCTAGTGAGGAGTTTCCACTGGTCTACACAGAAAGGGGGAATAGAGGGGAACTGAACTCAAGGAAAAGAGGAGGTGGCTGTCACTGCAGACAAAAGCACAAGAGGTTTTCAGCCCCTTGCTGATGTGTTTTGCCCTTTGGCAGCTCAGCTTATGAAGAACACAGGGATGATCCTGGCCAACGACAACAATGCCGATCGGCTACGTAGTGTGGTAGGGAATTTGCACCGGCTGGGAGTCACCAACGCTGTCGTGAGTAACTGCGATGGACGCCAGTTCCCCAAGGTATGTTCCTGTTTCCGGTGCTTACCTAGAGTTGCTGTGCTGTCCCTTTAGTGAAGCTGTGTTCTCCAAAGTCACCTGTCACGGGAGGATGGGCAGAGTTGCTGGGGAGTGTGTTTGTTATTTAACATGGAGCAGGAAGACGGACAGGGAGGAGGGATGTTTCCTGCCTTCCCAGTCTTCTGGTTCCCCCTCTAGTCTTGGCCTTGTTCTGAGTTCCCGCCTGTGAGTGTAATTCCAAATTTACATCTGCCTGTAGGTGCTTGGAGGGTTCGACCGTGTCTTGCTTGATGCTCCTTGTAGCGGAACAGGCGTCATTTCCAAGGATCCTGCTGTCAAAACCAACAAGGTGGGTGACCAGTGGGGACTCAAATATGAGTCATGAGAGGAAGGACTTTGGGTAGCTTTACTCTTGAGAGATACCTACAATACATTTTTCCTTTTCTTTCTTACTCTGTTGTTATGCCAGAGCTAGGTTTTTTGAGATTCGTTCTGTAGAAGACTCCAGACTCTTATATATTATGTGTGCTTTGCTCTCCTGTCAGCCCCTCATCCACAGTAGAGGCCTGGGGTGCTTCCCTGTGCCTGTGGCATCCTAACCTATCTTTCTCTTTCAGGATGAGAAGGATATCCTGCGCTGTGCTCACCTGCAGAAGGAGCTGATTCTTAGCGCCATAGATTCAGTCAATGCTGCCTCGGAGACAGGGGGCTACATTGTCTACTGCACTTGCTCCATCATGGTAAGTGCCTTCTACCATGATCTGCTCTGGTGAGGAGATGGTGAGTTTTGGATCCTTAATGCTTGGCTTCTGGCAGGTAGAGGAGAATGAGTGGGTTGTGGATTACGCACTGAAGAAACGCAACGTCCGTTTGGTGCCCACGGGCCTGGACTTTGGCAAGGAAGGCTTCACCAGGTGCGTGCCAGGTCACAAGCTGCACATGTGACTGCTCCTTGGTGGCCCGGTTTGAGCAGAGGTATTCCATCACTCCTCACTCCACTTCCTCCTCCAGGTTCAAAGACCGTCGCTTCCATCCATCCCTCAAGTCCACACGGCGTTTCTATCCCCACACACATAATATGGATGGGTTCTTCATCGCCAAGTTCAAGAAATTCTCCAATGCCATCCCCCAGGCACAGAAAGGTAACTCAGTGCTGGAGCTCAGCTGAGCTGGCTGGGCCTGCCCTCGCAGGCTGCTTCCCCTGTGGAAGCCACACGGGTTCTTCTCACACTGCCTTTCTCTGGTTTCAGATGAAGAACCTGCTGCGGAAGCGGCAGCTCCGTCCGCTGTCCCCGATACCATCATGGAGCCCCCACCAAAAAAGAAGAAACTTGAGGGATCAAAAGCTGACGAGGAGCAGAAGCTGCCACAACCTGCTTTGAAGAAGAAGCATTCATTGCAGGCACAGAGGAGACCCTTGAAGGCTGTCCGGCCTTCTCCCAAAATGATGCGTCCTAAAATCCCTACCAGGAAGAAGAAGCATAGAGTGAAAGTGAATGGACAGTGAGGAACTGCTTTTCCAGGTGTTGGTCCCTTCCTTGGAGAGCAAAGGCTGCTGCAGCTCTGTGTGTAGCACTACTTTGCTGCTCTGTGCGGATCACCTCTGCAGCTCTGAGCACCTGGGACCATGATAGGCCCTTTTGCTCCTTTTCCTCTGCATCAAGGACTGATGCATTGACTCATTAAAAGTTTTATACTCTTGCTCACGTCTTGTCCTTTTCCCTTGAACACATAATACAGGATTCTGCCTTGTCCCTGTACTCCTTTGCAGCAGAAACCCCTTTCACTCCTAGCTGATGCTCTGGCATTTATCTGGTGTCTGTCCTTACTCTCTATAACAGGGATGTTTGTGCAGAAGCAGTGGGAGCTGAAATCCTTGCTGCTTGCATGAAGGCTGTATTGTGTGGAACTGTCAGCTGAGCGCTTTGTCTGGGCAAGGCTCGAGCCCAGTGGTTCCCAAGTTCCCTGTTGTCACTTCGTTCGCTCTCATGACTGTCCCCATTTTTCTGGTCCCCAGCAGTCTCTCAGTTCTTGGCCCCCGAGACTTGAGCAGGGATTGCTGTTGGTTTGTGGAGCTGTACAGTCAAGTTCTTTCTTTTTGCCTCTTATGTTCACCGAGATGCAGCTGCTTCTCCTTAAGACAGCAAGCAGTGGTTTGGGCTGTTCTATTTAAATGTCCTTGTCTGCTGCACATGAGGCTGCAGCTTTCCCATAGCACTATCAATGCCACCAGGCACAGACCAATCAGCAGAAACTGAGGAAAATTGCTGTGGTGAGTGCCCAGGGAAACACAAAACAGCATTCTCAAAAACATTAACAGCAAAAAAGGCCTAATCCTGTTCTTACTCCCTGGCCCATCAACCCTGGACCATGCTGGTGGATTGTTTGCCCATACCTTGGTGGGCTGCTAGCAGCTGCTCCTCAGGCTTGTGGTCTGTCTGGTGCCTGGCTCCCAGACCTCCTTTCCTACTTGCAGGCTAGTCCAGCTTGCAGTTAGCTAACGGATCACCAGCGTGCATGCGTGCAGAGGAAACGGCTGGGATTAGCTTAATGAGAGGCTAGGACAGATGGTGGGAATCGGGAGCAGGGCTCAGCCACACAGGCACGCTGACCAGCAGCCAGCCTCCGTGTGACTGGCTCCATCTATTTATTCCTCTCTGCCTTTCCCATGCTCAATTCTCCCTGATACAGCTTGATTCCTCCCTTTTGCCTCCTTCAATCCTTCCCTTAAACATCTCATAATAAGTTTTGCTCCCATAGTCATCCTTAAAACATTGCATGATAAACTTTACGCAGTCCCGCAGTTACCCTCAAACATCCCATCATAGATCTGCTCTTTCCCATGGCGCCCATGATAATACTGCCTTTTATCAGTTGTGAAGTTTCTGGCTGAAGCTCTTCAAGGTTGCACTTGAGTGGTTGCTGTTAATGGTTCAATCTCTCAGCATCTCAGGAGTCCTGGTCCTTGTTACCTTGTTATCTTATGCTTTTTAGGGCTTATCTATCTGTGTGTTTTATTTACTATAACCCTGTTTGGAGGGGGGGCTAACTTTATAATTTTGTGTTGAATAGCCATTAACCACCTGTCTTCATAGTTGAAAATGAACTTTTTCTCTATGCTTTCCCAGTGAATTAGGACAGGGAGGAGCCTCTGAATGTGACTGTCTCACTCCCGGCTTGTGTGGTGAGGCCTGGATTCCTGGCTATAGAGGACCTGAGGGAAGTTTCTCGGTGTCTTTCAGTATAATTAAATAAATGCTGGGTGCAATAGCACCCAAGGGAAGGAATTACTGCTTCAGTACTGCATTTCTCATGCCCCCCATCTGAATAAAGACTGTAAAACTAGGAAATGTTCAGAGAGGATAAATACATCTTAAGTTACGGGATTGTTTTGGTGAGAGAAGCAGCAAGAGCCTCTTTAAGCCCTGGGCTTGTCCTTTCAGGAGCGATGCTGATCTGTCCCACATTGTTGCTGCTGCCTGCTGAGGTCCCCATGTGAGTGGGCAGCCTCAGCTTGAGAACCAGTTTATCTTGATAACCCAAGAAGCACGGATAGAATGTTCCTGGTTGGGATCCCAGGGTAACTGTCTGGTTTCTAGCAATCTCCAAATTATGACAGAATTTCACCCCTGAAATGCAGGAATAGCTGCTGCTTTAACTGTGATAATAAAACTCTCTTGCTGAGCATTGTTCCAATCACTTGGCATGCCTGCAAACCTTTCGTTATAGCTAGGAAATTTTCATCTCTCTTTGGTGGTTTGATCTCTTTCTGCCCTTGATTTCAGCTATTGCAGTTATCGCTGCTCAGAGAGCTGATGTTGAGTGTGACATTGAAATGCTGCCATCGAGCTTCAGAGGCAGTACTGGGGATGCAGCAGCTGGGGACAAAGCTTGGTGGCTTTGCATTCTGGTACAAGGCTGTGGTCACAGGTTTGTGTTTGCAGCTGCCTTCTTACTCTGGGAATCTTTTGTTACCTGAAAGCTGATGTTTCTGGAAAATGTGACTGCTGGATCATCTTTCAGTATCTTCCTTTAATGTGTTTTAATATCTGAAAGCTGCTGATAGTGTGGCTTGTGAGAGCTGAGACAGAGCAAAGCAAGAACTAAGGCAGAGCAAGGATTGAAAGCAGATCTGAGGGGCAAAAATGCTGTCCTAGATTAAAAGCTGGTTGAGAGAATCGTGATATCTGTTCCACTGTGCTGTGCACAGCCCTTCTCCCCACACTGGGAGTCTATTGGAGAAGCTTTATCAGGGCACACTGAAGACAGCCAGCTGGCAGCTCCTGCCTTCCAGGCTCCAGAGTGCTGCCAGCTCCCCTCTGCACACTGGGAGGGAGGCAGCACTGCGCTGCTGCACCTTTGGGGTGGTGCAGGAAGGAAAATGAAGACTTCTGGGGACAATAGTGCGTAATGGACAGAGAAGAGATTCCAGCAGCGATCGGGGTCGGTCACAGATTCCAGTGATGTCATGTGCTGTAATGTCTGTTATGGCCCAGGCGTGCAGCCTGTGGTTGTGTTGCCTCATGTCTGGCTGTATCCAGAGAAAGGGGCTGAAATCCTGCACTGCACATTTCAGGGACTTGGGTGTGAAATTTAGATCTTTGAGCACACACTATATTGCACATAATACACATAGATACCGACACTTTTGTAGGGGCTGAATCCACAAATGGCCGAAGTTCCCTCAGTGGGTCTTGCTCCCCTAGGCTGTCGATCTCTGCTAGGGAGGATGTGGAGAGCTCCTGAGGAGGATGTCTGCAAGTCCCACCTCCCTGATGGAGTCAGTGGGGAACTGCTGAGAAGGTAAGGTCAGTTCAGTCCCAGGCTCTAGTAGTGCCTAGAACTGCTTTATGAAGGCCCCTCCTGGACTGGTGTTTGTGTATTTTAGAAGAAAATCCATTCCCTCCTTTGCTGTTAGACAGGAACATTGCACTGTGTTGTTAAGCGTGGAGATCACCCAGCTGCTGGTGGCAGCTGCTCCTCTGTGCCAATTGCTCCACATCTGCACCCAAATCCAGGCAGCTGACTAGGCTAATGACTTTCCCGGGCCCAAAAGTTGTGTGTTCATTGCAACACCTGCCTCTGGTTGTGGACAGAAGTAATTCTAAGGGTCAGTTTTAGTGAAGAATCTTGAAAGTTGGAAGACTTGGAGAGTTAACACTGAAATATTCCAGCAGTGTGGTGTTAGGCAGAAAGTACTACTGAGGTACTTGGAGGGAAGGAGAGCAGCGAGACAGGGTATAGGCACACCAATGACAAAAAGAGTCTGTGAAAGCTGTGGAGCTAATTTGGACAGGTTTCACTTAAGAAGCACCTTTGCGAGGAGGATGTGTTACCTAGCAAGAGGTTCTGAGAGGAGGAGCATCTCAGCCAGGCAATGGATGTTACATCTGGGCAAATGCAAAAGAGACAGGTGATTTTAATAGGGGGTTGCCACCTGGGGAACCTACCTTGATTTGCCCATGGAAGATAATGGTAGAGGCTAAATCTCTTTTTATTGTGCTGTCAGCAGTTAGAGGCACAGTCCCACACAAGTACCTGACCTGAACTACAGGAATTTGCACTGTGTTTTGCACAGGGTCAGAATGTGCAGTGCTTCTTTCTTGGCTTGAAAATCTGTGGAAGTAAGATAAATATCACCGTGTTTGTAAGTGTCTTTTTTTATGGTGGCTACAGGTATGAGTTTAAGAGCTGTAGCGAGCAGCTCTGCATGTCAGCATCTGCAGTCCAGTAGTGCCACAGTTGACCCTGAGCTGATAAACTGAGGGCAGGAGCTGCTGGAGGGTGTGGAGAAGTGCCAGGTGTTTGATGAACCAGGAGGGGAGGATGAGGAGGAGCTGTTGTGCTGCAGTGAGACTGAGGCCCAGAGGAGGAGTGCTGTGGTCCCCTGGGTCACAGGATTGTATCTAGTTTCTTGGTTTCTGCAGGAATAACTAGAAGTTGGCCCTTTGTCCCAGTCATCCTCTGCATCAGTAGGACTCTTTTACCCCAGCAAGTATCCCAAGCAAGGGAAATTAGGAAGAAAAGATGCTGGAGGTCTGTGGCCCAGTCCCTGCTGTAGCCAGGGCTGTGACATCACTGTGGATTTGCATAGCTGAGCCCTGAGAAGCACCCCAGATGGAGATGGCACCACCTGCTCCAGTGCTGTGCTGGCTTCCTGGTAAAAAAGCTTTTCCTGATGGATGACAATGCCTTCCTCCACTGGCATTTCATTAATCAGCTCCACTTGCAGGGCTTCCCCAGCCGGACAGGAGCAGGCCAAACAGAGCCTGGGAAAGCACTTGCTCCACAGTTTGTGGCACTGCTCCTGTCTGTGCTCCTTGCTGGCTGCATGCAGCAGCAGATCCCCCCTGTCTGACCCAGATGCAAGGATGTGGAGGGGTAAAACCAGGAGTATGTGAGGGAGAAGGATGCTGGCAGAAAGCACAAGCATGCAGGCAGGCTGTGGCAGCGTGGGGGGGCGGGTGACAGGACATGGCAGCAGGAAGGAGGGAGTCAGCAGTGGCTAAAAGGTCACATGCTGGGAGGTTTTCCAGCCAGAGCTGTCACTGCTGCTTCAAAACAAGCTTCTTGACTGGGATCCCTCTTGTCCATCTGTCCTTCTCTTTTTCTTGGCTGTTGATTTGGTACCATTGCTGCTGGGCACGTTGTTCCCTACCGGCTGCTGCTGTAACGCTGGCTTTGGAAGATGGGGATCTCTTCTGCCTGTCCATGAGGAAAGCTTTCCTGCTCTCCTCTCTCTGGACAAAAGCACTGCCTGCAGCCCCTCAGCCTCTCTAGTCAGAGGCAGAGCAAAGAAACATCTGCTTGAGAAGAGGAAAAGCATTAAAAAGGAGGTGACTGAAGAGGAAAGCTCACTTCTTTCCCATCCTGAGCCCATCTCAGAGGGACTGAAATCCAGTTGAGTTCCAGTGGGTATGGGTGTGCCAGGGAAGATGCAGATGGCTACTGGTGGGAGAGGAGGTGTTATAAATGCAGCTGGGGGCTGCTGTGGGGAGCCTTGAGTCATGGGTGGGACAGGGGAGTCAGGCAGGCCATAGGATATAACTGATGCTGGACACAGCAAGGTGGGAGGGGGGAACAAATTTGATTTGGCCTGCTCCCAGGCCAGGAAGGCAGAAGAGTAATGGAGGGATGGAGGAGACCTGTAGCTCTGGAGGAGAGGCAGCAGGGAACATGCAATAGGCAGACTCTCAGTCAAGACTCACAAAGCTGGCCATCCTCAGTAGAGTGGGGGAGTTCCTGGCAGTGTGGTTGAGCCATACCTTTGATCCCAAGGGAAGGGCTGTAGCACACTGTCCCACTGGAGCATGCCCAGCTCCTTCCACAGAGCTCAGTGTAGTGTGGTGCTGGGCATATTTTTAATTCAAACTGCTGGGCATATTTTTAATTCAAACCCCCTGCTCACTCACCCCTTGCTGATGGTTCAGCTGAGACATTAGAGGCCGCTTTGCGCAGGTGCCACACTTAGTTCCTCAGTGGGAGTCCTGGGAAAATGGGCCAGGAGCACACACACAGCAAGGGAACACACGTGTCCACACCCATAAAATATTTATGTATTGATCGATTTATATATTGATCGACCTCCTCCCAACGGATAACGGGGCGAGGGGGAAAGCCAGCGCTTTGTGCGAAATTCACCTGGGGTTAGGGGGTAAGAGGGAATGACCTAAAGAGGACTAAAATAAGGGACACAAAACAACACCCGAGGCTGCTTTGTGAACAAGGAAGGAGGAAGCCAGTTGCAAGCCAAGCATGATATCTGAGAGGCTGCCTCCACACAGCCCCCTCGGCCCTCTGGCTCGCCATTGTCCACGGCAGCTCCCCGTAGGCAGGCAGCTGGCACAGCGGGGGCAGGGCTGTCTTGGGGGGCTCGAGCGAGGATAACGAGATGGTTTGGGGGTGTAGAGGCAAAGTTATGCCCTCTTTAAGGGGGGGGGGGAGCTCATAAATTCTATGCAAAAAAAGAATAAAAGATTAAAAAGACGGAGGCAGAGGCACACTGTGTCGCGGCTGGGAATCGGTACCAGGCGGGGCTTCAGCTAGCGGTGCCGGAGAGGGACTTTCCTGCGGGAAACCCTGCTGGTCGCGGCCGCATCCCTCCGCCCCGGGGCGCCCCGAAACCCTCCGGGCAGGCCGAGCCGCCCCTCGGCAGGGCGAAAGGCGGGGGGCCGGCAGAGGAAAGGGAGGTTCTGCCGTGTCCCCTCCTCTGCTCGCTCCGCCCGGGGCCGGCGGCGGGGCGCCGGGGGGAGCGGGGGGCGGCTCTCGGAGCCCGCCGCCGCCGCCGCCGCATCCCCGCCGCAGCGGAAGCCGCACCCCCGCCGCCGGGGCCGGCCGGGCGCATCTCCTCCCCGCCCCGTCCCGCCGCCGCCATGAACCCGCTCTTCGGCCCCAACCTCTTCCTCCTGCCGCAGGAGCAGCAGGGGCTGGCGGGCCCCGAGCTGCCGCCGCCGCCCGCCGCCGAGCCCCTGGCCGGGGAGCCGCCCGCCGGCCCCTTCCCCGCGCCGCCCGCCGCCATGGCCCTCCGCAACGACCTGGGCTCCAACATCAGCGTCCTCAAGACGCTGAACCTGCGGTTCCGATGCTTCCTGGCCAAGGTCCACGAGCTGGAGCGGCGGAACCGGCAGCTGGAGAAGCAGCTGCAGCAGGCGCTGGAGGAAGGGGCGGGCGGCCGCGGCCGCGGACCCCCGCGCCGGGACCAGGCGGTGCAGACCGGCTTCGTGGGTCCCATCCGCACCCTGGGACTGGGACTGGGGCCGGGGCTGGGGCTGGGCTCGGCCCGGGCGCTGGGGTCCCCCGGCTCCCGCCCCGGTGGTCCCTCCGCCTTCTCCGCCGGCTCCCGCTTCATGCCCGGCACCATCTGGTCCTTCTCGCAAGCCCGGCGGCTCGGCCCGGGGCCCGAGACCACCCTGGTGCAGGGGCCGGGGGTCTCCTGGGTCCACCCCGACGGGGTGGGTGTGCAGATCGACACCATCACCCCCGAGATCCGAGCCCTGTACAACGTGCTGGCCAAGGTGAAGAGGGAGCGCGACGAGTACAAGCGCAGGTGAGAAGGGGCGGCGGGAGCGAGGGGCACCAGCGGCATCCCCCAAGGGACCGAAACTGTTGCCGGGGAGGCTGCGGGGCTCTGTGCGGGAGAAGCAGGGAGGGAAGGCGACAGTCCTGGCCAGACTTCCTGGGCGCACGGGCTGCAAGGCAGCGTGAAGCGAAAACGTGGATCCCTGAAAGCATTTGTTTATGCCTGGGTCTCCTCCCTTGCCGCCTGTTGTGTGAACCCTCTCGGGATGTTCGTTGAGCCTTTTTCCATCTTACTAACCTGGCATGGGGGTCTAGAAATGCTTTTCCAAGCAGGGAAGGAAAAACTCCAGGAATGACTCCAGGAGCTGTGTTTTAAAGTGGAGGGGATCTGGAAGTGCTTGGGAAGGAGCAGCAGCCCCAAAGTAGGTGAGGAAGGTGGACATGCAGCAGTGAGCAAGTTTGGATTGGAAAAGGCTGCTGGGAAGAGTACTCTGGATGTGTAGGAAGGTGTTGGGAAGGCCCTCAGCAGGGTGGCTGGCTCCCTCAGGCCCTTTCCCTCACCAGTGCTCTCCAGCTTGGCCCCTCTGCAGCAGAGAGCTGAGGCAGGGCACCCCACTCCTCGGGGCTTTCCTCCCGACCCAAAATAGCTGTGGCTTGGCATGTGCCTTGGAGAAGGGTGAAGCAGAATGCAAAGCTAATCTCTTGGCCGGTTCTTCTTTCCCGTGCAGGGTGGCTGCTGCTTTCGCCTCGCGCCGGCAGCGCTTTTGTTTCAGGCCAGTTTCCGAGACTGTTCCCGGATCTGCACGTAGGATGAGATCAGGCTGGGGCTGGCGTCGCAGGGTCAGAGTGTGGGGCTGGGCAAGAGCGTCACTGGTGACTGACACCACCCAAGTGACTGGTTTTGGTTTTTTTCAGAAGTCACGTTACGATGCTTTAGAAGCAGTTTTAAAGTTTCTGATTCCACACCCAACTCCCCACGGGAGCTGTGCCACTCACCAGTTCTGCACAGCCATGGGCTCTGGTGCCAAGATCAAGGCTGGGGATCACAGATGACACCTTGTGCTTTTGGCTTTATAAGGCTTTGGCTGAGCAAACTTGCCTGTCAGATGCTCCGAAGGCACCAAGCAAGGCACATGGAAAGGAAGAGTTGGCATCTCTTCTTTCCCACCGACTGCTGCATGTACCTAGGGCTTTTTATTATTAAGCCAGTGGTCAGGCTCCTTCTCCAGAGGGGAGCAGCATTCCTTGCCTTGCATTTTCAGATCAGATAGTGGGAAGCTGGAACCAACTTTTTGGCCAGGAGAACTTGAGCCTCAAAGTAGGTCAACAGAGAGGACCAAGTTGGATTTGTTGGTACTGCTGAAACTTTGGGAGAATGGAGAGCTTTTCAGGGTTGTCCTGCTCTGGCAAGTGGGCTTCAGGGAAGGCTGCAGAGGGGGTGACAGAGGAACTGCTGAGGGTGAGCGGGGGGGGGCACCACAAGCTGCTATAAGCCAGTGTTATTGGTGAGATCTATTTTTGGAGTGTGTTACCAGGAGCTGGGGGGAAGCAGACCCCACCCCCAGACCCTATCCAGCACCAGGAGCTTTCTGATGGGTACAGCCAGGTCCCAAACAGGGGAAGGGGACAGGAGGATCCCATTTCCACACCCTTCTCCATGCTGGGGACTGATACCAACATCCCCTGGGAGCTGAGAGTTCCCTGCCATGATGGGCTGTGATCTGCCATGGGAACAGTGCAGTTGGTGTCATGCCTTTGCCACCTGCCTGGGGACAGATGGAAGAGGCCATATTAACACAGGACTTCCCAGTGCTCTGACCCATTGCTTGGATGCTGGAGCTTGTGCTTTTTTCAGGACAGCATTGCCGCTGTGCACCCCACAGCACTTGGAGCAGTGCGGCAGGAGCTTCTCTCTGGATATGCAGGGCCTGAAATTCAAGTCAGGGATCCAGGAGGGGTGTGGGGGCTATTGGGAGGGATGAGAATAGTTGCAGCAGGAGAAGAGAGGCTCACAGGAACTGCACTTGGGAGGAGCAGACTGAAATTAGGTGGCCTGGGTAGGGGTAAAGGGTGCCTGTGAGTATCATAGAGATCTGCTAAGCGCTGGGGATCTGCGAGTCTCATCAGGGTTGTTCTGTCTGCTACATCTGTATTCACAAGTAGTTCTTATCTTGGATGTTGCAAGGACATGCTGCAGGTATGGAGTGAGTAGTGCTATGACATGGTGTGTTAGAATCCTAGAGTGGTTTGGGTTGGAAAGGACTTTTAAGGATTACCTAGTCCAATCCCACTGTGGTGGGGTTTAACTAGATCAAGTTGCTCAAAGCGCTGACCTTGAACATTTCAAGTGATGGGTCATCCACAACTTCTCTGGGCATCCTGCTCCAGTGTCTCACCACCATCATAAAAAATTCTTCCTAAGTCCAATCTAAACCTACCTTCTTTCAGTTTAAAACCTTTGCCTCTTGTCCTGTCACTGCAGGCAGAAGGTCGGGTAAAAAGTCAATCATTCTTATAAGCCCCCTTGTTTATTAAAATGCTTCAAGAAGCTCTTTTGTTGTTGTAATTGCCCTCCAAGGAGCTGTGTCAAGCTGCAGGGCCTTCACCATTCAGGTAAGCTCAAACATAGTTCCGACGTGGCAAGAGAGGGCAAGTGGAACTTCAGGCCCTGAGCGGCCCAAAGCCCCGGTGTACACAGACCCTGCAGGGTGGGGTAAAGCCCCCCAGTGCCTGTTGCAGCCAGCAGGATTTTTTAGGATGGGGGAGTTGTTTATTCTGCTAAGTGAACTTGTTGAAGGGACACACCTGGCAGGGACAGCACTGCATCTTTCACCACCCTGGCTTTGGGAGGGCTGTCCTGTAGCTGGCAAGGACATGGTTGGGTCTGCCTGCAGCAGGGACCCTCATGCCCTTGTTCTCTGCCTTTGGGCAGGTTGTTGCCTTGCAGCAGTGCAGGAGGGATCCCTGTCTCCCCTTGGCGTGCACTGGTGGCCGTGGGTTTGTGTGGGGCAGCCTCTTTTCCAGCTGGCAGCGACCTGGCTAGTGGCCGGTGGCTGCACAGGGCTGCGGGTGCAGTGCTGCAGGCAGGTTATTATTAGGAGTGGTGCATTGCAGGAGGGAGCAGGGGAAGAAGGAGCCAGGCTGGAGATAAGTGGAGAGAGGTTTGCAATGGACGGGTCCATGGATTTGTCTCTTGTGGGGTGAATCGCTGTTTTCTCCTGACTTTAAGTCGGTGTTTGTGTGACCTGCTCTTGTCTTCCATAGCATTGGCGTGAAATGAACTCTTACCAGGATTTGCAGCTATGCTTTACGTCCCCAGTGAGTCTGGGCTATATAGAGACCCAGAGGGAGGCGGGGACCAAAAAAGAGGCAGTGCCACACTGAGAAAGATGCTGAAATTTTTTTCTTACGGTGGAAGGCGTTTTTGTCCCTGGGGAGGGAGGCTTTGTTTGAGCAGTTCCCATATAAGGGCAATTCTACCTTTTAACTTTCTCCTTTCTTTTCCCTTCATCTCTCTTTCCCCCAAAGGGATGCTAACACTCTTTGATTACCCTTCTGGAGCTGTGGTATGAATCCAACACCGACACGAGGAGTGCACACTTTTGTCCTTGTTTGAGTAAGGAGCAGTGTTGTTAGCTTTAAGAGCCTAGAAATTCATAAGCCAGGGCTCTCCCACGTCATCAAATTGTCCAGATACCCCAAGATAACAAGTGTGAGGGCTTTTAATATGCTTTCTGCCCTCCTAGATCTTAGGATTTATCATTCAAGCTTGGTGTGGGTAAGTGAGAGGAGAGATTTTTCACATCCTCGTGCAGAGTCACAGTGTCTGACGTGGTGTTTGCAGGCATTAAATAGAAACCAGACCTCGCAGCACCAGGAAGGGGCCAGCTCTGGTTGCTTTCCCAGAGTGATCTTGCTTTCTTGGGAAAATCTGGCTCTCCCAGAAGAGCCAGGAGCTGGGTAAGAATGCAGTAGCCCTGCCCCATGCCGCACCGCAGCGCATGCCAACCCCTCTGCTCTATGGGATCATCATTTAGCCAAGAGCAGTACAGCTTGATGGCCTCCCAACAGACCGTGGGCTGGGCCAACACTGCAGAGTGACCCAAGAGGTTGATCTCATGCAGTGAAATATAATATAATAATTGCTAGGGGATGTGCCTTTGCATAGCAAGGCCAGGCGCCTTGCAGCTCTACTTCTTGCAAAGCTGCAGAGCCTGATACCCACCGGCCAGCCTGGCATAAAGTGGTGCAATCCATCCTGCTTCCTTGTAGGATGAAAGTGTTCCTTAATCCAACCTGTTACCTGGCAGTAGAGCCAAGGAGTCTTGTGCCCCTTCCCAGGCAGCGGGGCCTGGCACAGGGCAGCCCTCTGCTTTGGGATGGGCAGAAGAGCCCCTTCATGCACATCGTGGTCAATCACACTGTGAGGTGGTTTGGTGTCAAGATCAGGGTTTGTGCTTCTGGGCATCCTAAACTGCAGCACTGCAGGCACACAAACATGGTCACAAAAATGGTGCAGATGGGGGCAACTGTGCAATATATCTGCAAAAACCTATTGTTGAGTGTTGGAGCTGAACCTAATGTCACCCAGGGCTGCGCGGCTCAGGGGCAGTGGGCTGTGACGGGCCGTGGGCCAGCCCCGGTGTGGCAGTGTGCACGGCGCAGCTGCTGTGCAGAGCCTGCGGTCAGTGTCCCCAGCTCCCCCCATCGCAGGGCGGGTGGCCATGGTGGGGCAGGGCTCGTGGCCGGGGGGGCCGATGGGCTTGGCAGCTGCCATGGCCTGAAAACAAGAGGCTATGCATTCCTGGGCACGTTCTCCTTCCCGCCCCGGTGCCGTCATCCCCCCCTCTCGGATAACTTTGGGGCGAGCAGCTGCTGCTCCGTCCTCTCCCTTTGGCAGCCAGCGAGGTGAGGCCGATGGGATCTGACCAGTGTTTGTCTCCCTAGATGGGAAGAGGAATACACGGTGCGTGTCCAGCTTCAGGACAGGGTGACTGAGCTGCAGGAGGTGAGCATTGCTGTGCCCCCCTTTCCCTGCACCCCAGCTGTGTGGTTTGCTGTGCTGATTTGCACATCTCCCTCTCCCTGGTGCAGGAAGCCCAGGAGGCTGAAGCTTGCCAGGAGGAGCTGGCCATGAAGGTGGAGCAGCTCAAGGCAGAGCTTGTTGTCTTCAAGGGACTGATGAGCAATGTGAGTCCCTAATCCCTCTCTGACCCCACAGCAGTTTCCTACCCAAGTGGTGTGGCTGTGTAGAGAAGCAGTTCCTTGGTGAGGCACATCCAGCACTGACAGGGTTGGTCTGGGGCGCAGTGAGCAAAGTGGGGATGTGGTTGCAGCCCTGCATGAGGGGGAAAGGAGGGGCACCGATTACCATTTGTCTTGCCTAATATTCCTTCTTTGTCCCCTTCCTGTGGTGCCACGGGTTCAGAATATCACAGAGCTGGACACCAAGATCCAGGAGAAGGCCATGAAGGTGGACATGGACATCTGCCGTCGCATCGACATCACTGCCAAGCTGTGTGACGTGGCACAGCAGCGGAACTGCGAGGACATGATCAAGATGTTTCAGGTGAGAAGCGCTCACTGCTGCTCCAGACTCAGCCACCAGCTCTGGGGAGGAGAGTTCCCAAAGGAGGTAGAAGAGACAGCACCAGCCCCCTGCTAGGGGAGACGCTTGGTCACCCTCACCCTTGCTCCTGGCAGTCCCTTGCTTTCTGTCTGTCTCGGGAGGACCAGGCGAAAGGGCACAGAGAGGAGGTGGAAAGCTCCAGATGTTGCTTTGGACATCGAGAGTCCCCTCAACCTCTTGCTGACCTGTTGGGCCCGGGGACCCCACAGTGGTAGGGGAACAGCTGCAGGAGGGAGACAAGTTGCTTGAGCGTCTGTCTCTAACTCCATCTCTCTCCTTCCCCTTCCCCTCTCCGTCATCTTCTCTCTGTCTCTCTTCTCTGTCTCTGTCTCTTTTCTCTTTTCTGGATGTTGCTGCCTTTCTGTCTCGCTCTTTGTCCCTACAGAAGCAACTGGTTAGTTCCATTCAGTTGAGAAATTTTGCAAATTTTAAACTTTCTATAAAAAAGGTCGGACTATAAATATTGACATATTTCACCTTTTTCAGACTGTCTCTTTTTTCCTGTTTCTGTCACTGTGTTTCCCTGTCTCTGGACTGGGGTGGTGGGTGATTTGAGTTTTTCTGCAGTAAAACCACATTGTTTTTTCTCATCAGATCCACAGATTCCATCTTTAGTTGCTTAGTTTTAATTTTAGAAAATGCTAAAACCATGTTTTATCCATTGCACCCATCTTTAACCTGATCATAATGAGCCCATCTCTCTCTCTCTCTCTCTCTCTCTCTCTCTCTTTTCTTCCTTCTTTTCTTTCTGTCTTTCTCTCTTTCCCTGCCTTTCTGTCCCTCCACCATTCCTTTCCCCTCCATCTCCTCCCAACTACCTGCTCCTGACCTCGGACCCGGCCTCGTTTCTGTAGTCTCTGCACTTGTCTCCCGTTAAGGTCCCAGCCTCGGTGGGGCGGAAGCGGGAGCGCAAGCAGGTCAGCGACGAGGACACCTCGCTGTCAGAGAGCGATGCCTCCCGGAAACCTGATGAGGAGGAGGAGGACGAGACCACGGCCATGAGTATCAATGAGGAAATGCAGAGGATGCTGAACCAGCTGTGAGTGCGGCTGCTGAGCACCTCTGCTCATGGTGTCGAGCCAGGCTCCAGCACTAGGCTCCCTGCTGGTGCCAGGATGGGGAGGGCAAGGGTGGTCTGTGGCTGCCCTTCCCAAGTGAGGGCAAGATGGGAGATGCTGCTGTGGAGTGTGTTCACCCTGTGCTCTGTGGCACAGTGGGACTGACCCCCTAGGAGGCCTGAGCCCACCCATGCCAAGAGTGGGAACTGCTCCAACTCCCCTCCTCTTGCCCCTCTTCCCACCTTTTGTGAATCAGTGCCTGAATTTGCTGGGGCTCCTGACCATAAAGCCAGGCCCTTCCCCATCAACTGTTGGGTTTGGGCACACTTGAGTTCACCCTGGCCAGACCCCCAAGAGCTGCAGCCCTGCCCATGAGCAGGAGCAAGGCTTTGGCACCGACACAGCCCCTGCCTGCCATGGTTTTCCTGCTGGGTGGTGACATGCTGTTCCCTTGTGCCCAGGAGGGAATATGACTTTGAGGATGACTGTGACAGCCTCACGTGGGAGGAGACAGAAGAAACGCTTCTCCTCTGGGAGGACTTCTCTGGATACGCCATTGCAGCCGCAGAGGTGCAGGGGGAGGTAACGGTGGTGCCAGGGCCGCAAGGTCATGTTGGGTTGGGACACTCAGTCCTGCCTGAGCCTGGGAAGATGCTCTCTCCAGGACCAGATTTCAGCCCCTTCTCTTTGCAGGCCTGTACAGCTGCTTTCTCACCTTTTTTATGTGAATACATTACTGCATCCATGTCAAGGTCTCCTTGTTAGAGACAGGCCAGGGACCTGTAGCCTGAGAGATGTTCTGAGGCCAGGGTGCATGTGGGGAGGGCCACAGCTCATCCAGAAGAGAAGACCTCCTCTGGCCAGACTGGTCTCTGGTGATCCTTGCTCATGTTCTCCTGCCCGCTTACCCACTGTGCAGCAAAACTGCCCCAACAGAGGCCTCCATGTCTGGCCAAAGCCCTTGTCATCCCGAATCTTTGGCCCTTGGCAGTCCCCTGGGAGTGTGTCATGCTCAGGAATGCTCTGTGCTCTCCAGATCTTCAGTGCAGTGCTGGGCTTGTTCAGGTTGATGTGGACACTGCCCAGTGTGGCGAGTCCTGGGTCTCTCAAGTCTGTGTTGGCAGGACTGACTCATGCCTTATTTGTACCACACTGTATAGGTTTCCTAATCTTTTCCCAGTGCTGCCAGTTCTTTCTCTGATTTGTCTCTCTCTTGCCTTTGGTTCCTCACATTGGACGCTTCCCTGCCTCTAAACCTGCTGTCTGCTCTCCTCAGCAGCAGGACGACAGCCTGGAGAAGGTGATCAAGGACACCGAGTCGCTGTTTAAGAGCCGTGAGAAGGAGTACCAGGAAACCATCGACCAAATAGAGGTGGGAGAAGGAGGAAACGTGGAGGACATGGCACAGAAGGGTGTGAAATGGGGGAGTGGGTCCCTGTGGGTGGGAGACAAAATGTTGGAGCAGGTCCTTGGTGATGTGGGTGACAGCCCTGGGTCTGGCCATGCCTACTGCCCTGCACCACATGCCCTAGGATCACCTCTGCACCATTTCCCTTGCACAGCTGGAACTGGCCACAGCCAAGAATGACATGAACCGGCACCTCCACGAGTACATGGAAATGTGCAGCATGAAGCGAGGCTTGGACGTGCAGATGGAGACTTGCCGGCGGCTCATCACCCAGTCTGGGGACAGGTGAGCTTCAGCAGGAGAGCCAGGATACCCTTGCTCTGAAGCCAGGGTGGTGCTGAGAGGGAGCTGAAGGACTGGGTAGTACTCCTGCCCTGTCCTTGTGTGGCATGGAGAGAGGGCAGTTCCCAGAGGCTGGTGATCTCCTGGTTGGCCACACAGGTCATGGTGCCACCTCTGCAGAAGGTAGGATGCACACAGAAGTCACATTTGGCAGGTGAAGCCAGACGCCCCGATGGAGAGAGGAGCTGCCATTGTGCAGGGACATCATGTAAGTCCCTGTGGAGCTAGGGTGGCTCCAGGCTGGGAACCCCTGTGGTGGATTTTCACAGACCCCAAGCCTTACATGCCTTGTCAGGGTCCTGCTCTGGGCAGGCCCCTCCAGCATCTCCCCCAACTCTGCTTCATGCTCTTGATTGGTGTCCTCTGGAACACCCTCCCAGCACCCAGGGATTCCTGCAGACATGTGCCCCAAGGAGCAAAAGGGTGCTTCAGCTTCTCTCCTCCTTGCTCTGGTGACCCCTGCCCACACTGAAATGGGTCCTTTCCCTCCCCCTGGGCAATGCTCTGACTGCTGCCCTTTATTCTTCTCTGCAGAAAGTCTCCTGCCTTCACCCCGACCTCCAACAGCGAGTCAGCCCCAAATGAGGAGAGTGAGGAATCCGATCGTGATCCCCCCAGCGATGCTTCCATCAGATAATGAGGGGAGGCCCTGCTCCCTCGGAACCCCCTTCCTGGCACGGGGGTGCCTGAGTCACACCTGGGAGAGACTGTCAGGGATGTGGAACCGCTGGTAAACGTCTGTCACCCAGGCTCACTCCCACTTTGGGGTGCTTGGCAGATCCCACACACCCCTTCACCGGATACCTTGCAAATGGGAATAGCTAGATAGACCTGAGGGCCCTAGCCCGGGCTGCTCTGCCTTCAGCCCCTTCTCTATTCCCTTTCCCTGCTTTGGTTAAACTGTGGTTTGGGCAGGGAGGCTCCAAACCTGCCATGGTGGCGTTCTGCTGGACCTGTTCCCAGGCGCCCCCAGGCCCACCTCCTCTGGCCTCCGTCCTGGTACACTTGACCTGCCCCTGCCCTCCCTGCGCTACACGGAGCCGAACGAGAGCCGTACCTCCCTGCAAACTGGACCTGACACTGGTGCCAACTGGACCGAGCCCGGGGCTCTCCCTGTCCTTGCTGCTGGCCGGGCACCTGGCTGGTCCCCACGCCATGCCGGGCACCCCGAGCCCTCCCACGCCTTCTCCAGGGCGGGGGCTGAGTCCCGCTCACTGTGCACTTTGCTTTGCCGCCCGTCGGCGATGCGCTCACGTCTGTGTTACGGGGGCGAGCTCATTAAATGGGACAGTTTCCTTTTCTACAGCTTCGCCGGGTGTGGGCTCTCCCTATGCTGCCGCGGGCGACGCGGGGCTTGAGGCGGGGCTGTCCTCCATCAGCCCCCAAGCCCACATCAATGGGCCTCCCCATGATGGGGATTCCATCAGGGAACAGTCCCATCCCTTGGAGGTGCCAGGTGGGACTGGCAGATGGGACAGTAGTGACATCCCTGTTCAGAGAGCCACTGGCCTTCAACAGGCACTGGTGCTGCCTGGGCTGCCTTGTTTTTAACCTGGAGCATCATCGATGCAGAGGCTGAGGGATTGGAAATGAAGCTGATCTGGCTTGTGAATTGTGAACCTTCCTCTTCCTGTTGCCTGGTCTCATCTGCCACCCCAGGGCATCCCAGAGCACATTCCTGCCTGCCCTCTGCACTGGGGGATCCACTTTCCCACCATCTCTTGTAGCATCTTCCTGGCTGGCTGCAGCACCTGCTCCTCCAGTGATGGTGGCAGGAGGCTGGGGCCTGGCAGGGTGTCAGGAGGGAGAGAGCAGCCTGCTGAGAGGCAGCATTTTCCAGAGAGGCAGTGTGATCCACTGAGCTGTGGACACAGGCTGCACAGCCAAGGCAGGTGAAGCTCCGGAGAAAAAATGTTTCTCACTAAAGGTGCTGAAGGAAAGAGAAATGGCAGTAGAGTTTTTGGATCATCTCTAAGATTAGGTATGGAAGGTAAAACGGGCTGAGGTATGCAAGAGTTTATTGGTTTGGCCTGGATGGCTGACGCTGCCAGGTGCTTGAGCTGGGAGCGCCGTGGCATCGGCGCACCCCAGCACAGAGTGTCCGTGTTTGGGCAGGGCGAGGTGCTCTGCCCGTGCCTGCATGATGTGTTGAGGCATGTGTTGGCATTTCAGCAGGGGCTGAGCTGGCTGGCGAGAGCCAGCAGGGAGGCAAGGGCCTGCAAATGGCAGGAGAACTGAGCAGGAAACAGGAAATCAGGGTGCAGGTGGAGCACTGCTGGTGCTGGGGAATGGCAGTTCCTTGGCCCATAGTCTGCTGTGGCTGGGCTCTGACTCCTGACTGCCATCTTTGGCTTTCAGGAAGCTGGGAGAGTGTTTCACGGGCACAGCAGGGTGCTGAGGAGCAGCAGAAGCCCAGGCTGCCTGTGGCTGTGCAGGTGGATGGGAGGTGTACGCCTCAGTGCCTGCCATGGCCCTCACCTCCATGCCACCTTGCTCAACTGCTTCCATTTCTTTCCCTCTTCCCTTTTTATTTTTCTACCTAAAAGAGATAAAGCCAGGGGAAGTATTTTAATATTTCAGTCTTCTGCTTTCAAATGATGATGCCTCACACGCAGTAGATCAGGGATCACTTCCTATCCTGCCTGGAGGCTCTTCTGTTTCATGCAAATCCCCTTTCCTGTAGGTGTATTTGCAGTGTTTTGTTCTCTTTCTCTCCTGTGGAGAGTTATGGGAGTGACTGACAACTTCTGGCTTCCCCGTGGATAATCCAGGACATGCATACCTTTGCCTTGGTACTGCTTAAGGAACCCACAACACTGCAGAGTACATACCCTGAGAAATTTCAAGCATGAAGCTCAGAAGGATTGACATCTCTGCCTCAAGCAGTCATTGCCCAGAGGAGCAGCAGGTGCTGCTAGACACCTGTGTCCCAGGACACGTGGGGACCCCGGTCCCACACTGCCTGCCAGGACTCCATTTGCTCCAGGAAGTTCAGGAAACTGAAATCTCCACCACCCACGTGTGCAAGATGCACACATGTTCCCTGGTGAACTGTATCACCAGCAAGAGGCTCTGTTTCCCCCACCAGTTTGACAGCCTCCAAGATCTCTCCGCAGGATACGCAACATGGATCCTTTGCCTCAGCAATTTCTCAGTGTGGGAAATACAGCCCAAGGTCTCTGGTGTTAGCGAACCACGTACCTGTCCAGCAGGCATGACACCATGTCTTTGATGCTGGATATGAGGAAATGTCCCTCCATCTGTTGAATTCTCTCTGGGCTCCTTTTCATTCTTTGGGGAATATATAGACTGCTTTTCTCTACCACAGGCCCTGTTGGGAACTGTTACATCTAGGAACTACTCAGTGCTGTGTTGCTTCTTGAATCCTTAATGTCACCCCTTTTCCAGGACAACTCTCAGCAGTGCCTGCTAAGGAAGCAATATCAAGTCCTGTCTAGCTCAGTGTCTGTGCATTAATGTGAATGTTTATAGTCCAAGAACAGTCCAAGCACGGACTGAATGGGGTTCCATGGCAGGATGCCTCTGGGCAGTCCCTCTGTCAGCATTCAACTCAGGACTGTTGCTGCTGAGTGCTGACCTCTTGAACATTGGTCCAATTTTAGAATTGTATCTCTGGATTGTCAATGAGGCCTTCCCATTGAATATTTAAGCAGCCTCGTTCATCAGCTTCTTGTCCCTCAGAAGTCCACGTTGGCAGAGATGTACTCGGGCAGTCTGCAAGGTGCTGGTGATTGCTCTGGCTTCTCCCTCCCCAGCATTTGGGCTGTTGTGCCCAGCTGAGGACAGGTACAACTTTTACTGTCAGCTGCAGGAGTGGCACAAAACCCCTCCCTCGAGGCAAGAGCTGTCCCCGGGTTGGGACAGACCCACTTGTGAGCATCCTGCCTCCATGAGACACTGAAGGACACGATCAGCCTTTGAGCTGGGGTGAGACATGCAGGTCTCTGCCATAGCTGCTGCACTCCATGCTCCCCATGCTGAGATCAGCCTCTTGGCAAAGGACTTCAGCAGGCTCCAGAAGTGAGTCCTGGCTCCCCACTGAATGCATTTCTGATCCTGTGGCATGCAGTCACCTCCCCTTCCCTAGTGATGTTCCCTAGGACTCATCTGAAGAGTGAGCTCTCATCCTTGGACACCCTGTCTTCAAGGTGGCTCTGAGCTGACTTTAGCCTCTTCAGGGACCTCCTCGGAAGAATGCCACGGGAACAGGCCCTGCAGGGAAGAACATTCCAAGAGAGCTGGTCAGTATTCAAGCAGCACTTCCTCCAGGCTCAAAAACGATGCATTCCCATGAGCAAGAAATCGAGCAAAGGGGGCGAGAGAACTCAGTGGATCAACAAGGAATTGTCAGGCACAAGCAGGAGATACACAGGAGGTGGAATCAGGAACAGGCTACTTGAAAAAGATACAGGACTTTGTCAGAGTAAGGCCCATCTGAAATTAAATCTGGCCAAGGAGATGTCAAGGACAGGAAGAAGGGCTTTTTCAGTATAAAAGCAAAAGGAATACTAAGGAAAATGGGGGCCTGCTACTAAATGGAGCAGTGACCCTGGTGACAGAGGGCACAGAAAAATGAGACGTACTGAATGCCTTCTTTGTATTGGTCTTCACTGACAAGACCAGCCCTCAGGAATCTTTAACCCTGGAGGCCAGGGAAAAGGAATGTTGTAGGAAGATTCTCTGTGGGGCAAGGAGGATTGGGTTAGAGATCACCTAGGGAAATGTGATACCCGCAAATCCATGGGCCCTGTTGGGATGCTCACATCCCCTGTTGGGATCCGCAAGTGCTGAGGAGCTGGTGGACATCTGGCGATCACCTTTGAAAGGTCTGGAGATCAGGAGAGGTGCCTGAGGCTTGGAAGAAAGCAAATGTCATCCCAGTCTTCAAGGAGGGCAAGAAGGAGGACCCAGGAAACTACCAGCCAGTCAGCCTCACCTCGATCCCATTGAGGTGATGGAACACCTCATTCCAGAAGTTATCTCTAAGCATGTGGAATACAAGAAGGTGAGCAGGAGAGTCAGCTTGAATTCACTAAAGGCAAATTATGCTTGACCAGTGTGATTGCCTTCTACCACGAGACAACTACCTGGATGGATGAAGGGAGAGCAGTGGATATTGTCTACCTTGACTTCAGCAAGGCTTTTGACACTGTCTCTCACAAGATCCTCGTAGATAAACTCAGGAAGTGTGGACTGGATGAGTGGACAGTGAGGCGGATTGAGAACTGGCTGAACAGCAGATCCCAGAGGGTCACAGTCAGTGGCACAGGGTCTAGCTGAAGGCCTGTCATTGGTGGTGTCCTCATTGTTTAATTTACTCATCAGTGACTTGGATGAAGGGGAGATGCCTCCTCATCAAGTTCACTGATAGCACAATGCTGCAAGGAGTGGCTGATACCTGAGAAGGCTGTGCAGCCCTTCAGAGGGACCTTGAGAGGTTGGAGAGAGGGACAGCGAGGAACCTTCTGAAATTCAGCAAAGGCAAATGCAGGGTGCTGCACCTGGGGAGGAATAACCCCATGTACCAGCACAGGCTGGGGTCTGATCTGCTGGAAAGCAGCTCTGCAGAGAAGGACCTGGGGCCCTGGTGGCAGCAAGCTCTCTATGAACCACCAGTGTGTCCTTTTGGCCAAGAAGGCCAGTGGTGTGTCCTGGGATGCATTAGAAAGACCATAGCCAGCAGGTTGAGGGAGGTGATCCTGTCCCTCCACTTAGCCCTGGTGAGGCACATCTGGAGTGCTGTGTCCATTTCTGGGCTCCTCAACCCAAGAGAGACATGAATCTCCTGAAGCAGGTCCAGCAGAGGGGAATGAAGATCATTAGGTGAGGAAGCACCTCATGAGGAAAGGCTGAGGGAGCTGGGCCTCTTCAGCTTTGAGAAGAGATGTTTGAGAGGGCACCTCACCAATGTCTATCAGCAGCTGCAGGCTGGGTGTCAGAGGAGGGAATGAGGCTTCTCTTCTTGGTGGTGCCAAGCACTCGGGCAAGAGGCAATGGGCAGAAACTGGAACACAGGACGTTTCACCTGAACAAAGGAAGAACTTCTTTACTGCACAGGTCACTGAGCACTGGAGCAGATTGCCCAGAGAGGTTGTGGAGTCTCCCTCTCTGGAGATATTCCAGAACCATCTGGAGGCAATGCTGTGCCATGTGCTCTAGGATGACCCTGCTTGAGGAGAGAGGTTGGACCAGATTACTCCACTGGCAGTCTGTTCCAACCTTACCATTACCCATTCTGGGATTCTGACCAGGCCCACTGAATTTCTCTGATGAGTACTAGCAGATACTCCCACAGAGGGGGTAGGAAGCATCACTTTCCTTGCACCTCACTATGAGTTGGAACGGTGGCTTTAAAGGGCTCAGGAAATCTAACCACTAAGTAGCCCACATCTTCTCCCTTGTGTTAAGTGAGCCTGCGCCCTCCCTTCACTCAGTCCTGGATCCCCTCTCTTTTAGATCATATCACTGAAAGAGTCTGACTTGTCTGTCGAGTCAGTCAAGGTCCTGTATTTTCCACCCAGCACCCTTCTGCTGGAAATGCTTTGTCACTCATCCCGCATGACTTGGATTTGTGTGAATTAGTTTTTCCCCATATCAGGATTCCTTGGATGGACCTAAATGTGATGCTGGCAGCCTTCACTGGAACAACTTTGGATTCCCTGCCAACCTATTTTATTGTTTATCATGTTTCTTAGACAAGATTTAGGAGAGGTCAAAGCTGCATAGAAAGTTGTTTCAGAGTTTGAGCGGGGAGCTTGACTTTCCTAAGCCTTATATACCTTTGGCCATACTCTTTATACATTTATGGTTGTTGTGTCTCAGGTACCCATGGCACAGGGTGTCCCAGAATTTGCACGTGATGATCAAGTATGTCAAGTACTCTGGCTACAGGTAAGACACCTCCCTTCAAGAGGAGAGGTCAGAATTAATGCAGAACATGGTGGAGTGCTGTCTCATTGGAAATGCACCTGGATGATGCATGGACAGGCTCCCGAAAACATCTGGCAAGCCCCTGCACATGGTGATTAATGCTAGGAGTGATGGTACAGCAGCATGGAGAACTGGAAGGGCTACAGTCAGCTTTAGGGAAGCCCAGTCATTGCTTAATCTTCTAGTGCATGTATGGGACTGTGAGGAGTGCTTTAAATGTGAATTTTCTAAATGCTTGGGACACTTTCCCTTGGGACAGAGCAAGGAGATGATTCTGTAGGTCCTCTGGTGGGGGAATGTAGATGTCATAGCTTGGAGAGCAGCTGTAAGAGCTGGGTACTGAGGTAACACTGTGGAAAAGGAGCTCAAGTGGCCACCAAAAGCCATCATGATCAAACTGGACCAAGGTGACAACAGATGGGAAGACGCAGCATTTTCAGCTTCAAGAGCAGACTGCATCTGGAAAAAGTGCAAGAGGAAATAGAAAATCTCAGGGTAGGAAGAGAAGTAGTTAATTGATATTTTTAATGTTCACAACCACATGGTAGAACTGCTAGCTCAGTCTAACCTGTTGGATAAAGGGGGAATTTAAAGAGCCATTAGGAACTGGGTTTACAAGCTGTGTTGTAAGTCATATTCTCTCTAGAGCCAATAGCCAAACATGCTGTGGCACACAAAGTCATCAAGGCATTGAAGGCTCTTTCATACACTCCTGAATCCCCCCAAAACCATGTTGATTTATTTTGTAAGTATCTCCCTGTTTCACATGAGGGAAATTGTGTTGTCAATGGAAGATTTGGCTGGGGATACCAAAGAATATGCTATGCCAGGGGGAATTTCTCATCAATTTACAAATGATGGCACGCCCAAGTAAGGCAATGATTTTAGATGTCCTTGTGACAGATGAAGATTGGGTTAAGATTGATGGTTGCCTAAGGACAAGCGATCAACTGAGAAACAAACTGAGACGTCAGCCAGGACAAAATGTCACAGCAGAGAACTGTGTGGTGGTATATAGCTTTTTCTTCGAGTGAAATAAGAAAAAGCAGTGTTTTTCTAGTTTTTCAAAAAGCTGTGATTTAGTAACTTAAGATAGCTCTCAGTGAACTACTTCCTTGAGTAAGTGGCCATGTGACAAAAGTACTTAGAAATAAGAATAACTAATGAAAATAATAATAAAGCTTGACCTACATTAACGAAAATAAATCTTGTAACAACCCCAGCAACTGTGGGTAGGAGAAAAGGAATAGAGGGAAAACAAAATAATTCAGCTGTATGAAAAAAGGTCTTCAGCTGCTCACAACACTTCAGAAAAAAAAAAATACCTGGATGTCTAAGGAACTAACATGCTGTTCTAGTTATATTTAAAGAAAAATCAATTCTAACAGTAATATTTTTTCTTTTGGCTGAAATTGGGAAAAAATCAAAACAAGGCAAAAAAAGAGAAGTAGTCACCAGATAAGTCTGTTCTGTGTACGGAAAATGCAGAATGTCATCAGAAGGGAATGATGAAGCACTTTCCAGGCAGTTAGCAATAAGGAAGATCCTTGACAGGATCTCCAGATGAACAGTTACAGTACCAGGCACAGCTGACCCGGAGGACACTAAGTGTGGGGAGCACAGGGTGATGTAGGATGAACAAGCCCCCACACAAAGCCTGAGGCTGCCTGGGGAGTTGGAGTGAGCAATGTTGAAAATAAAGTGCAGCGCTGTTGCTGTGTTCCTGCAAATGGTGTTTTGCAAAGCACAGTAACCTCTACGCTGAGAAAAAAGCACTGGCTGCTGAAATCCGCAGTTTCCCGAGGTCAGTTTTTAAAAGCATCAGGGAAGACATTTAAAGAAAAGCCTAGGTGGATGGGCAAGCAAATGACGTCAGTGCTTAGTCTGACAGGGCATGGACAAAAACCAATGGGAAACTAGCAGAGGGGGGAGGAGGGGAGAAATCATGAAGGAGTGGAAAAAATCTGCAATTTAAGTAACATTTATAGAAGGACAAGGAATTGACAGACAGAACTGATACCATTTTTAAAACAAAGAAGTTATACAGACTCTCAAGATGAGTAAGTATCTCAGTCAAAAGTGCCAAGAGGCATTACAAAATATTTCTGAAGACAGTCAAAAGAGAGGCTCTGTTGTCATACATATATAGCCATGCTTAGATACATATAAGAGCAAGAAATAGTAGTGACTAACCTTCCCTGGGACAACAGGAGGGTTGGAAAGGAAGCAGAGCTCACAAGCAACCTTGTGTGAGTTCTCAGCCAGACACTGAAGATGTCTGTAAACATCTTTTATCCACATGTAACATTGGTGTTCTTTGTCGTGCTTTGCATCAGAAATTGGAATAGATGGACCAAAGACTTCTAACTATGATTCCAGGCTGGAACAAAAACGTTTTGAGAGTGAAAAGTTTAGTTATTTTGCTCCTTAAAAGAAAGACAAGTGAGTATTTTTGCACAGTGCCTAAAGTTACTTCATAGCAATTAGGCAATTTAGTCAGGGTGATAAAGGCATATGAGGAAGCTGAGGGGATGGGGAAGCTGGAGGCCATGTGAGATTTGGCAGTTGGTGTCCAGCATGTAAACCAGTATCCAACTTGGCAACTAAAAAACTGGAGGTTACAGAGATTACAAACCACCTTGTTTTTTTTTCCTTTCCCTGCTGTCCCAGGACTCAGACCAAGGTCAACAAAAGTTGCTCACTTGTTTGTTGGAGGTTTGGGCAATGTCAAAGGAGGGCTTTGAGACCTGCACTGTCAGAGCTGTGTCCCCCACTACATGTAGTATTTCTCACTTAGCAACCTTGAATTTCACCCAGCATTTTAATAACCCAGTCACTCAGTCACAAGGTCCTTCTGCACCTTTCCACGGGCTGATTCAGGACTGAGTATATTGTGTCATTTTGCATAATCAACAAACCTTGGCACCCCATGTTCGAAATTGTTCTGAAGGTGGCCTCAGATGCTGGCTACACATATCTTCTCTCTCAATTACCACCAGCCTTGCCACAAATTTTCAACCTGGAGAGGGTGGTCTCCCCTGTTCTAGGGCAGTTCTTTGAAACATTTTGCTATCCTGTTTTTCCCTAGATCCCATTTTCATCACATGGGGGGTTGAGGTGAGTGGTAAATTCCTTGCAGCAGTTACCTGTTCATCCATTTCATGCTGGAGACCACCTGAGTCTGGCACATTGTTTGCTGCCCTTCATGTCACAGATGTTCTCAAGTTCTGATGCTTCAGTTTTCAGTGGTGGTTTCATCTCATTGCTGAGGAAAATCTCCTGTCTGGCAACACCCCAAAGCTCTTCTGATGGCAAAACATCAACTTTACTTTTCATTCAGGGCCTTAAGCTTCCCTAATCACTCCCACGCCATCTTACGGCTTTTTGGCAGCTTTCTTACCTCCAAGATGCATTTGAAAGAGGTTTTCGTCCTTTTCTATTTGTTGTAGATTCTCCTTTTTTTTTTCCCTTTAGGTTATTAAGTCTCATTTACAAGTATTTATGAGTTTTTCTTTTATTTTCATTTGACTACAGCTTCTGCTTTTTGACAGCTGCCTTTTCAAATCTTACGCCGTAAAGTATAACCCAGCACTACTGTTCCTTCCAGGAACATTTCATTGGGAATATATCCCTCAAGAAGATGGTACTTCTGTAGTAAGGTAATATATGGAGGTAAGTCAGCTGTCCGAGAGTAAGAGATTACATTGAGCTCAGAAGAGTAAGTAACAAATTATTTGTTTTTGCAGCATTGACACAGAGTGATTGCCCAAAGGTAGGCAGCTTGGTTTTGATGAAATGTGGGTACTGCTGGAGCCTGCAGGGATATTTGTATACCCTAAGTCATGAACCCTGTGTTTTGTGAACTGCATCAGTTTTGGAGGAGGTTGAAATATTATCCTTTAAGATGTTTGTCTTTTGTAACTGTGTCATAGTTTTTCAGAGACCCGTATCTCCTCTTCTTGCCCTGGTCTTGTCAATTGCTTTGCTCAAAGACTGATTTATTTCAGAAGTGGATAGAGGATGTTTTAAATGTCCAAGACCTTTTTTTACTGTGCTTACAGTCACCATTTTGTTATGTTTTGGAGTGATTTTTCAAGTGAACTTAATTATTTTCCACATCTGCTCAAGCTGATTTTCACTACATGGCATCTTCCTTAATGCTGAACTTTCATGCTGACATCTCAGTAAGAAGGTGGTCTGAGGACCTTTCTTGGGGAAGCAATGCATGTGTAATACTCTGTACAAATGCCAAGGAAGTATAAAATAACTTCTCTGAATGTTCAAAGTTACCATAAAACTAAATTTTCCTGTAACACCACTGCTAATTATCCTTAGCTGTCTTTAAAAAAGGAAAATAAAAGGTAGTGCTTACCACCTCTAGAAATGCTTGGCTGCCTCTCAGAGAAGCTGTCCCTTGGGTCAGCCAGAGAGCTTTCCTAGGTGGAAGGCAGAGTCAAGCCTTTAGCCAGAATCAGTGTCTTTCTGTACCTTCCCCTTGCAAGGTGCTCACAAACCAGGATAGATTCTGGCTTGTGGCAGCTGCTCTTGGAGTTGGTTTGTGCGAGCAAAGTGGCACAATTGCTTTTCACTCCTTTCCTGAATGAGAGCCTCTTTATGTCTGCCTGAGCACCTGCCTTGCCTGACCAAGCATTTCTATCAGCTTTCCTTAGAAATGCTGCAAAAACAAACCTAGAGCTTGTTTTCTCCCTCCTTTGGAGAGAACGCCAAAGACAGAAACAGCTGCCATAGCAGATCTCCTATCTTTATCCCAAAATCATCCACAGTCATATATGACAATTTTGCAAACTGATGGAAAAAAAAAAAAAAAGACATTTTTTTTAGGTCAGGGTTGCAGTTCTCAGACAGGCTGGCCACTGAGCTCATTTTTCCATCTGTCCAGAGGGGCCTTGCTGTGGTGCCATCTGCAGGCACAGCGTCTGGATGCAAAATTAGGATTCAGAAGAGCTGTGCTTTTTAAGGAGGTTACATGAGGGAGGAAACCAAGCCCTTCAGGCAGTCCAAAAGCTGCAGGACTTGTTTGCCACACTCACTCTCCTTGTTTCCACACAAGACCAATTGTGTTTTAAAGACTCTGGTTCCTGGCTTGCCTTGCCTGAATACCATATAGTTTTTCTAGGAATTTCAAGCAAGATTGTAAACCAGTTGAAATAGTATTTTAAAATTGAGTGAATCTTTATTCGAGACATTCCCAGCAACTGTTGGTTTAAGAGCACATACTCTTCCTCCACCCCACCCCCAGGTTGTATGAATTTGCTCATTCCCAGAGCAATTTGATCTCAGGTTGGATAGGGCTCATGCTTGTTAAATAACAGGAATTCTTTGCTCTATCAATTTTCAGGTAGCCTTATCTCGCTTAGGAAACATAAGGCTTTTTAGGAGAAAAAGTTGACTTCTGGAAATGTTACAGCTTTTAACCCAGTTCAAAATATGTTTTACATGGGAAAACAGGACATCCATCCTTCCCCCCCCTCTGAGGTGTTTCAGTAGCCTCTCTGCACTTCCAGATTATCAAGCGAGGTGCTGACTGGCACGCACACAAATATGCAGGCAGCACACAGCACAGCCATTCAAAGCACCCAAGCGCAGCAATCAAGGACAGGATGGGACCAACCCAAGAGTCATTTGTAAACCTGACAGATCTCCAGGCTACACAGCCCCCAGCAAAACCCAGCTCCATGGGAGGGCTGCCTCCAGTGAGGCCCAGCATCAGGCAGCTCCCCCTTAATGCCAGAGTTACCTAAAGTTCCCACAGGGCCATTTGTGGTGTAATCCAAGTACTTCTGCTGTCCCAGGGCTAAAAAGCTTCTCAAGAGTCCAGGTTCCTATCCAGAGGCAGGTTATTCAACCTTTTTCCTTTTGCAATACAGCTTTGAGTCATCGCCCTCTAGTCCAGCAAACATTTAATTCTTATGCAGCCCAAATGCTGGAGATAAGCAGCTCCAGGAAACCATGTCCAGCATACCTTGATCCTGAGAATTTAAGTCCTCCAGCTTATGTCCTTGCTGCATCCAGATCAGGGTCTAAAGCAGTTGGGGTCCGGACAACAGCTCCAACTGTGCCTGCCAGGGAGAGAACACATCAGCCCTGAGATGCTAAATTAAGCTGCTAAAAATGGAGGGCCACGTGATTTTGTGCAGTGCATCGCTTATCTGTGAGCTAGGGCTCACAGGTCATGGAAGGCTCCGTCCCTGCCCGGCAGCATTCATGCTTCCAGAACTAATGCAGGGAGGCAGAGGGCTGACACTCACCTTGCAGAGATTTGCCGCTCAGCAGCTTAACTGCAACGGCCCCTCCTTACGCACAGAATTAAGCCAGAATTAAGACTGGCCACCACCATGCTGACACTGGCCTCCCACACGTCCCTAGGCAGCCATTTCCTCAGGCAAAGCCAATTAATTTTAAAAGGTAAAACCAAATTAAATACCCTCCTTGTAACACCGGGAAGTATCTTCTTTGTCCCTCACTAAGGCAGGGGAAGGAGAATTAGTTTCTTGTGCCCCTTTACCAAACCAAATCCAAGAGTCATCTGCTCAGCACTTTTATTCTGCATACACCCATCAGACAAGCAGAACTGGAGCTAGAAGGTGGATGGAGTCACGGAGCTGCTTTCCATCCTACCACGCAGTAGTCCAGCTGTGCACCACACCTTGTTTTGGCTCACAGGCTGGAGCCGGGCTCTCCCATGTGGAATGAGGAACTCTGCAGGCTGCACTCCCTGGCTCCTCACAGCAGCTGCAGAGATTATGCCATACAGGCCCCTGCAGCTGCTCATTACATACGTGCCCCCCTTCTCCCATCTTCCCCTGACAGACAGACAAGGCTTTTCAGATGGTGATCACTTTTATTGATGTAAGGTGGTACACAAACAGATCAGTTTCTATCAGCCTCTCCACCTCCCCCAGGTTCGGGGAGAAGTTGGAGGAGTGGGGGAGACAAGGGAACAGAACTGGCCTCTCACTGCAGGATGCAGAGCTAAGCGGTGGTGAATAAGGGCAGGGGCTCCAACAAAGGAGAGTCCTGCTTCCCTAGGCAGCAGGGGGGACTGTGTGCTCGGCTTTACTCCTGGGATGCCATGTGGACCATCAAGTCCACAACACGGTTGCTGTATCCATATTCATTATCATACCTGGGGACAGAAAACAAGTGCTGTCAGGGCTGGCCCATTACTTGCATCCCCTTCTTCCATTCTCCCTGCTCCTCTGCCCCATCCCACGCAACTGAAGCAAATCTCACTCCACAGGCACTGTTACAAGTTGGAGCCACTCTGCACCACAAGGGTCTGTGTATCCACCTGGATCACCAACAGTGACCAAGAGCACCCAAGTTTGTAACCTGTCTGTGCCAGCCCCTGTATCACCCAGGGCTGCACCTACCAGGAAACCAGCTTGACAAAATGGTCGTTCAGTGCAATGCCAGCACCCGCATCAAAGGTGGAAGAATGGCTGTCACCATTGAAGTCACAGGAGACAACCTGAAACAAGAGAAAAAATTGTAGTGCATGAGTGCCCATACCAGGATCCCAGCAAAGCTGCTGCCAACAGTCTTTCAGAAAAATGAGGCAAGTGCCAATAACCACAGGCCAAGAGACCAAGAATTCCTTACCTGGTCCTCTGTGTAACCCAGGATGCCCTTCAGGGGCCCTTCAGCAGCAGCCTTCACTACACTCTTGATGTCTTCATACTTGGCCTGAGGAAAGACAGATACAAGATGTTCAGATCCCAACTCACACAAAATGTCCACCAGGAAGAGGGGAGGGAGGAGATACACATGGGAATAGCCCAGCAGGTGCTCTTCACAAAATCACATCTTCAGGACAATATGGATGCAGAGAGGGTAGTTCCAGATGCTGCACAGAATTTAGAGGAAGCAGGGGCACATCTGGAAGTTGTTAGAACCTCATTTACAACACTTACGGGTTTTTCCAGACGGCAGGTCAGGTCCACAACAGAGACATTAGGGGTTGGCACACGGAAAGCCATTCCAGTAAGTTTCCTGTAAGAGACATGAGTCAGCAGGGAACAGCATCTGGCAATCCTCTGCCAGCCTAGGAATGTTCTGCCTCCTCCTGACACCTGAGAACGGACAACACTCACCCATTGAGCTCAGGAATGACTTTTCCCACAGCCTTAGCAGCTCCAGTAGATGCTGGGATAATATTCTGAGCAGCACCTCTGCCATCCCTCCAGAGCTTCCCAGAGGGTCCATCCACTGTCTTCTGTGTGGCTGTGATGGCATGGACAGTGGTCTGAAGAAAGAGCACAGGAGTAAGAACACAGCCAATACTCTCCAGAAAGAGCATCCCAAGTGACACAGGGAGTACAGATGCCTTCCCTCTCACACAAGGGAATTTGTGGATAGGTCACACTTCTCAGCACCAAGCTGCAGACCTACCATAAGACCCTCCACGATGCCAAAGTTGTCATGGATGACCTTGGCCAAAGGCGCCAGGCAGTTAGTAGTGCAGGAAGCGTTGCTGGAGTAGAGAAGAAAAGCACATTAGCCAGAGGCAACACATCCACACATGGGAGGTGAGACCCCTGGCAGCTGGTGAGAGCTCCAGGCCAGAAGGCATAGTCCTCTCTCCTTACCTGACAATCTTCAGAGACTTGTCGTACTTCTCGTGGTTGACACCCATCACGAACATGGGAGCATCAGCGGAGGGGGCAGAGATGATCACACGCTTGGCACCACCCTTCAGGTGAGCCTGGAGAGAAAGAGGTAAGAGATAACTCAGAATCCTTCCAAGCTTGCTTCTTCAGACAACCTCTTCTCCTCCACAGCCCCACCCTGAGCAGCTCTGTACATGGTGATGTGCCCCACAGGCACTATCCCTTCTTTCCTATGCCTCTGTGGCATACTCACCCCAGCCTTCTCCATGGTGGTGAAGACACCAGTGGACTCCACAACATATTCAGCACCAGCATCTCCCCACTTGATGTTGCTGGGGTCACGCCTAAGAAGGGACAAAATTTTAAGAGCTGCTCCATGAGACACCTGCTTTCATCCTCCAAAGGGACAATATGGAAAAAGATACTTACTCCTGGAAGATGGTGATAGCATTCCCGTTAATTACAAGTTTCCCACCCTCGGCCTTCACAGTGCCCCGGAAATGGCCATGAGTAGAGTCATATTTGAACATGTAAACCTAATAAAGAAGGAGGGAGTGGAAGGTCAGCCATGCTGGTTGCCATCATCAAACACCCTGGGAAGCTACTAGAACAGATCCAGAGGAGCCCTACTCAGAAAGATCCAGAGGGGGCACTGCAAGGCAACTCACCATGTAGTTCAGATCAATGAAGGGATCATTGATGGCCACCACTTGGACTTTGCCAGAGAGGACAGCAGCCCGGGTGACCAGGCGGCCGATGCGGCCAAATCTGGAGAAAGAAAGACTCGGGTGAGGAGGTACAACAGGGAACCTGCCCAGCTGGGCATGGCAGGCAGTCCTTGGCAGCCTTCCCTCAGGATCAACTGCTGCTCCCTGCCCGGCAGGGCAGGAGGGAGCCCTGCAGCTCGTCCAAAGGCCAAGGCACCCCGGTTAAAGATTAAGAGCGACCCCCGCCCCGGAAAGGTCAATCGCTAAATTTACTGAGAGCACTGGGGATCTGATTACTCCTCGGCCAAGCACGAGAAGGTCACATCCCCAGGGCTGCCATTGACACACGATCCATCGGGCGACCTTTTGGTGGGGGGCTGCGGGGATCCCCGGGAACTGGGGGGGAAGCTGGGGCAGCCGGGCAACGGCAGCCCCTTCCGGGGTGAGTCACCCCGAATCCGAAGTGAAATGAGTCAGCAGCACCGCTCTGCCCCGGGGGGCGCCGGCGGAGCGGGACCAGAGGGACTCAGCCTCTCCTCCCCCCGCCCCCCCAAATCCTCCCCCGCGTCCTTGAGGCGACCTTGCCCCCCCCCCCCCCCAAATCCCTGCTGGCGCTGCCGGCCTCGGCACTCACCCATTGACTCCGACTTTCACCATCTTTGCCTTTTCGGGATGTTCCTGCGGGTAGAAACCGGCGGTGAGGGTATGAGAGGAACAGCCACCAACCTCCCCCGGCAGCCGCACCGGAGTGAAGTGCCGTTAACGGCTCGCCCCGAGCCGAGGGGCGCGCGGAGGGCGGGCGCGAGAACGGGGCGAGGGGGGGGAGCGCGAGAAGGGGGGCGCGAGAGGCGGGGGAGGAGGGGCACGGGGGGGGGGGCACGACAAGCGGGCGAGGGGGCTCGCGCTCCGAGCTCGCCCCACCCCCCCCGGGCGATCACTCCCCCGCCCCGGGCGATCAACCCGCCTCCCCTCCCCCCAAGCGCGACAACTACCCGCCCCCTCCTCCTCCTCAGGCGACCGTATCCCACTCACGCCCCCAACCCCCTCACCTCACGGCCCCCCGTACGCCGCCCCCGCCATTTTGCGTCGCGCCGCCTTTGTGCCCGCGGGCCCCGCCGCCACGCGGCCCCGCTCCGCCCGGAGACTGCCGCCCCCTACCGCCCCCCCGCCGGCGGGCGGTGTGCGTGTGTGAGGAGGGGGCCCTCACACGCCCCCCCGCCGCCGCCTCTCTCTTCCCCCCGCGCATCTCCCCCGCCCCGCCCGTTACCTGCTGCCTCCGAACCGCCCGGCGCGCAGTGAGGAGGTGGCGCAGCGCCTCTCCGCCGCCCTTTATAGCCGCGTGAGGGTAGGGCTGGGGCCCGCCCCGCCGCGACACCGCCGAATGGCAGCGTGGGGGCCGGGCTGGGCTACGTGCGCCCGTGCTGCGGGTGCGGATGCCTATGACTCCCCCTGTTTCCCCCGCCCCGCCGCCCCCCGTTAACAAAGGCCTCGCGCCGGGAACGGGGGGTCCGCAGAGAACACCCTCCCGTCGAGCCACCCCAAGGGCGGCGGTGGGGATGGCGGTGGTGGGAGAGGCACCGGTCCTTGCGGGGAGGTGTCCCCAGGGCGGGGACGGGCGGCTGCGCCCCTGCCCGAGGAGGCGGGGAGGGACTCTCGGGCGATGGCCGGTCAGGGGCTGCTCCGGCCGGGCTCGCTGCCACTCCAGAGGATGGTATGCGCTGCTTCCACCTGGTAACAAAGGGCAGGCAGCCGCCCGCCCCGGCTGCAGCCTGTGACCCCCTAGATGGAGTAGTATCCAGTATCCGAAGGGACCTACAGGGAAGCCGGAGAGGGACTCTTCGTCAGGAGCTGTAGTGATAGGACGAGGAGTAACTGGTACAAATTGAAAGGGGGGAAATTTAAAATGGATATTAGGAAGAAATTCTTTACTGCCAGGGTGGTGAGGCACTGTAACACGTTGCCCAGGGAGGTTGTGGATGCCCCAAACATGGCAGTGTTCCAAGCCGGGTTGGATAAGGCCTTGAGCAACCTGCTCTAGTTGGAGGCGTCCGTGCACGTGGCACGGGGGTTGGAACTGGATAATCTTTAAGGTCCATTCCAATCCCTTAACATTCCATGATTCTATGTCTGCAAGGGCAAAGGGACTGCAGGGATGCTGGGGTCACCCCGAGGGAGCAGCGGGTCTCTAAGTGTCTCCCATTCCCCCCGGCACGGGAGGTTCTGGCTGGAAGTTCTCCCTCCCTCAGTCTGTGATCCCTGTCTGGGTGGGTTTATCCAGGCGTGCTCTGGACGGAGCCCACGGGCTGCAGCGTGAGCACCATCTTAATGAGGCACTGCGGCACTGCCGCCGCTGCCCGCGGGACGTGACGGCGGAAATCCTGCTCGTCTGCCGCCTCGGCCCGCCTTTCCCGGCTGCCTGCGAGGAGGAAGCGCTCCTGGCATGGCCGCTGTCCGACTCCCCGCCCCCCACGCTGTGCTCTCTCACCGAGCCCTGCCAGGCTGCATCCCCCGGCTACGTGCTGGGCAGGTGCGGTGGGACAAACCCATGTTAGGTACAACGTCCAGAGCACGCACAAATCCCAAATCTCCCATCCCGGAGGAACGTGTAGGAACAGTGGGCATGCAAATATGGACTGACGGAGCGGGTGAGGGTGGTGGGAGCTGGAATGTCCCTCTAGCTGCTCGGCTGAACGGAGCTTTGAAGATAAGGAGGGGGGTGCGAGAGCCACGCAGATAACTGGGGTGGGGGGCAGAGAGGGGTCACACAATTCAAACGTAACCCTACTCTCCTTATACCACTGCTATTCCCGGTGCTGCTGAGGGGCTGGTGGCTAAGTTTAGACCCAGCTGAGGTTACAACCTTTTCTTAAAGGCCAGGACATGATGATGGCTCGCGTGGCACAGCAGCAGGACTACCAGCTCGTGCCGGGGTCCGTGGTGCCCCAGCCGCAGCCCAGCGAGGGAGGCTCTCGGGGGAAGCTTCAGCGCAAACAGGAGGCCCCAGTGTTTGCTCTGGCGGGGGCAGAGTGCGGCCGGGGTGAGCAAACGCGGCCCTTGTGCCCCGTGCCGGGTCGATACCTCCTCACCCGTGTCCGCCCCCCCGGCCGCACCGCGCCGCAGCCGCGCGTGCCGCACGCCCCACGCGGAATGGCGGCGGCAGGGCCCGGCACGGCTCCGCGCGTGGGGCCGGGGGCGCCGGGCGGGCTCTGCCGCCTCCTCCCGCCCGTCCCTCGGCCGGGAGCAGCCGCCGCCGAGCCCGGACGCGGCAAATTAGTACAGTTTGTTTAATGAGAGAGTCCTCGGGCACGGGGAACAGGGAGGGGGCTGCCGCTGGAGCGGGGGTTCCGGCGGTCGCGGGGAGCAGCTGCGGAGCCGGACAGCTCCTCCTCGTATAGCCGCTGCCGCTGCCTCCCTTCTTCGGGGCGGGAGCTTCAGGGCTTCGTGCAGCGGCGCACCGTGCTGGTTCCCGAGCCGTGTAGGTTCCCGAGGGTGGGTGCCCTCCGGCTGCGGAGAAGCGGGCCTGGTGAGCCGCCCAGCGGCGTCCCGCCCGCCTGCTCTCGCCCCGGCCGGGCCCCAGCACAGTGCCGGCAGCACGGGGCCCGGCCCTTGCCCCGCTGGCTGGCAGCTGGTGGCCCCACAGCCTGCCCCACTGCCCCCATCCCCTTGATGTCTGTGCGCTCAAGTGTGCCCTGAACTTCTTCCCTACCCGCTTACTCGAGCCTGCACTGTTGGCCCTCTCACCTCGGAGACCCTCCAAAGCTAACACCCCAAACCACTGAACGTCCCAATTCGATCCAGTTTCAGCCCAAAGCAACCCCTGGGCATGGCCTTCCAGGCCCAATCTCCAGGCAGTGCCCACTTGCGACTGGCGAGGTTCTTGCGCCAGAGGGAGTGACGGGCAGCTCTAGCCCCAGATGGGAGGAAGGGGAAGGTGGAGGAGAGCAGCTGAGGACCAAAGCTGGATCCCTCCCTCGTGTCCTCTTCGATCAGCGTGGACTTGGACTCCAGGGGCAGCAATCGTGAAAGGAGCATCTGGGATAAACAGAGGAGAGCGGACTGATGCCTGTGCTTCTGGTGATAAGCCTTGTACCCCCGGTACCCCACTGCCCACGCTCCCCTTAGGGCTCAGGCAGCACATAAAGTGATGCCTGCCCACAGCACTGTGCCTGTGACATTGCATCCAGACACAGGGAAGGGCTTGACCAGCAGCTCCCACTGTCTGAAATGACTTTGCTGTCCACAACAGCAGGCAGACAGCTGCTGTGAGCTCTGCCTGCAGGCAGATTGCCCTGCTCTTGTAAAACCATACACACATCCCAGGATTTGGAAGGTAACGGTCTTCAGTTCTTGCTCCTTTCGTGAATGCTGAGCACCTCTGTGTGCTCAGACTGCTGTGTGCCATTTCATTTCTTCCAGAGGGCTGCTGGGAAGGATTGGGCCTGCCTCAAATACGTGCTGATAAAGATGAGGGAGAGGCAGGAACAGAGTAGGTGTGAGGAAGGGGAACTCCCCATCTGCTAGAAATCCTCTAGGTTAGCTGTGCTGACTGTAAACCCCCAGCACTGCTGGGAGACAAAGGTTGAGGAGTACATTGGGTGCAGTGGAGGTATGGCATGGCTGCCTAGAGAAGCAGCCTGGGAGAGCTGTTCCACATCTGTCTCTCACATGGATGCTGAGCTAAGGCTGAAGATGCCTTTGTGCAGCTCTTTGCAGTAGTGAGTTAACTGAAGCAGACACGGGCATCCTCAGCAAGGAGTGAAAGTGGTGAGTCATAGTAGGATCAGTCTTGTGATTTTAGTTCATGTCCTGACTATTTCCTTGTGGCTTTCCCAGGGTGATGTAAAGGCAAGGTGCTGGGGCTCAGGTTAGGGTTTGGGTAAGAGTGAGGAGGCTAGATTTGAAAACCAAAAATATTTTTGTGTAATTGCTGAGGATAAAAGATTTACTCAAGTGAAGAAGCCCTTAGCTGGCATCCTGACAGAGCTCTTTGCCTTAAAGAGGGTTTTTAAGTGGGGTAGTATTGAGCTTAGGAGCAAAACTGGCCTAACAGGATGCATCTTCCTTCTGAAACATCAGAACCAAGCACTGAACATGATTACTGTAATATCTGGTGGCTGCTGACACAGAGTGGGCTTAGAGAGAACCAGGTTCTTCATTGTTAAAAGCTTTTGCAGAGCACTAAAAAGCTTTTGTCTGTTTCCTGTCTTGAAATGCTGGTGCTCCTTAGGGGCTGGGTTAAAAAGTCACCCTAGAGCTGAGGCTACTGAAGGGGAGAGTGCAATGAGAATAGACAGCAGCCTCCTTGTATTTGGAATTTGGGACCACCACTCATTCCAGGTTCAAACACAACCTCCCCTCCTCCTCCCCTCCTGAAATCAATCTCAGCTGTCTCCCAGTCCCTCCTACCTGTAGCCTCTGTCCTGGTAAGGACACAGTCTGAACGGTGGCAGAGAGCAGAACCAAGAAGACGAAAAATGAGCAAGGCCACGACTGAAGCCCCAGCATCTTCTTCTTATCCCAGGACTGGCGGGAGGCAAGCAGCATCTGTGTCAGATGTGGTCCCTAGCCCCTCTCTGCCTTTATAGCTTTGGTTCTGGCAGGCGACTGGCCCCAGCTCCCTGCTGAACCACCCCCTGGAGCTCCTTAACCTTTCAGCCCTTTTGTCCAGGGTGATGTATTTCAGGGTGAGCTCAGCAAGACCCCTTCCTCTTAAGAAAAAGGATACAAAGGTGTTTACTGAGTGTCTGGGAAGACAAATGTGAGTTGAGCTGCTGCTGGCCAGGACCTGGAGGTGTCTGTCAGGGTCAGGGACGCGGTGACACTTTGAAACAAGTCCCAAAAGGAGGATATTAAAGGCTGCATTGTGTAGTGGTATTGAACATACTCTTCGTAGGCAGAGTGCTGTTAATGCTATTTCTCTAATCAGCATGAGCATGGACTGCAGCTCAGCTAGAGGTAGGCACAGTGCTGGCTGCACAGAGCGGACACAAATTCAGCTCTGTGACAACACAGGCTTTGTTTTTAATATTTATATCTTGGTGAGACAGTTGGGCTGGGAATGAAGAGCTCCTGCTGCAGAAGGTGGGTGAATTCCAGTACTATACAGAATTTGTAGCAGTGACAGGAGCGTGGGTCTAGTATTATTGGGCATATAATTTGCGGGCTGTTTGTCCCAAGTCACCATCTGGAGGACTGGGCTGAGTTTCCAGAGGAACCGTCACAGAAAAGAGCTTGTTGAGACTCAGCTTGCACTTTCTCAAGCTCAGGCACACAATGGGAGCCGGACAGCAAGGAGCAGATTCCTACCTCCTAAATCTTCTGGCCATTAGTTCCCCCCACTTTGTTTACCTCTTCCATTTTACTGTAGTTTCTCACCAGCTGAACAAGGCAATGAGGTCACTGTTTGGAGACCAGGGTGCAGAAGTCAGCCTGGGTGTAAAGACAGAAAATAATCAGCAAAGTTTGTCAGGGGAGAGGAATGGGAGGACTGTACCCCAGTACAGGATTAGCAATGGGTGTGCTGGGGGAGTTTAACAACACCCCAAACTTCGCTTTGTTCAGTACTGTTGCACAAAACAGGTCAAAACTTGTCAGGAAGTGTTCTGCTGCCTGCTTTTGTTTCTTTTTTTTCAAGGAAAGAAGAAAATTAAAGAAAGTCTTCTGCAGAGATAACAAAAATCGCAGTTCAGGTATTTGCTCCCTTTCCCTCCTTCCCTCCCTCCCTCCCTCCCTTCCTTCCTTCCTTCCTTCCTTCCTTCCTTCCTTCCTTCCTTCCTTCCTTCCTTCCTTCCTTCCTTCCTTCCTTCCTTCCAGGCATTTTGCACTTGCAGATGCAGATTTGTGGGTCCATTTCTTCCCTGTCCAAGGAGACAGAAAAGTTTTACAAACTGTTTTGCATCCAGTCCATGAGAAGTGAGTAGGGGGCTTCAGTCTTCAGCACTGATGCTGGAAGCAGGAGAAATTTTGCACAGGTGGGGACATCCAATTTTGTTAGCTCCACTTGATGGCTGCAGCCTGTGGCTGGTGCCGTTTCCAGAGCAATGCGATGCTCTGGTGGTTCTGTCTGGCATTCTTGTCACCCCCTTGCCTGGGCCAGCACGTGGGGGGCTCCTGAACCCCCAACAAGACATTTAATGGGAAACAGGATTATTTCATACCAACCTTGTAATCTACAAAGCACAGGGGACTGCTGGAGAGCCACAGGACACGCTCCCCATGTGGGCATTCAAATGGGGTGCATGGGCACAAGCAGAGTGTGGGATGTGTGTGCACAGCCGGCCCCTCCTTGTGCTGGATGCAGTAGGGTATGGAGCTGTGTGGTGTGAAAGTTTCAGAGTGATGCAAAAGAAAGGAAGGACGGGAAGTGAGCACATGTTCATGCTGCATGCAAGGTGTCCCAGAGGATGCTGTTCCGTACTTCCCAGTCACATCTGGCCATCCAGAAACAGCTGAGTCAGTGTGCTTGAGCACTCCTGCTGCCGGCAGGATGGCCGCAGGCAGGCGCAGCTCTGCTGGAACGCACCAGTTGCACGAGTCAGTCCTTTCCTGAGTGAAAGGTAAGTGCAAAAGCAACAACTCTTTGGTTTTGATACAAAATGCAGCAGCAGTTTGATCTGGCATCCCTTGAATGGAGTGGCCCCCATACTGCAAGAATGCCAGAAATGTGTTTGCAACTGTTCCAAAATTCCAGTCCACTTACACAAAGACAGCCCTGCAGGGGTGGACAGGCTCTGAGAACTCGACTGACAAGTGCCCTCCTTGGGTTCAGCAAGAGCTGGGGCTGGCAAGAGGGAAGAAGCCATCACTCTCCCATATCAAGCAAGAAACTTCAGAGACTGTAGAAAAATTTGCAGATTTTCTTGCAGATTCTTGTAAGCTCTTGCAAATACAGCAAAATCTGGATAAAATGCAGGTGCTCCATGACTCAGGTGCTGTGATGTTTCAGATGCTTTGTGTCCCAGATCCTTGCTGGGACTGCAGTAGAACTGAATAGTTACTCTGACATGGCCTGGCAATGACTGTGAAGTGAAAAGGCTTTGGCAGACGAGTCCCCAATTGCCCCAGTTTTCTCAGACTCAAATAGGTTATTGTCCTTCTTTTCTCTCTGATGCTAACAAGTTTCCTTTATAAAAACCCTTCCCCCTCGGATGCTGGGGCACTGATTCCAGAGCTTGCAAGACCAGAAAAGTGGTCTCCTGCTGAATCACAATCAGTCTTCTACAAACAGTTGCTTATAGAGGAAAGGAGCAGGGCAACTGGAGACTGGGAGATCTGGGAACTAAGTGAAGTACCTTGAGGGAACACCCCTTGGCCCAAGGTGAGAGAAGGAGATGATGGTTGCTGCAGGCTCTAGAAGCATACAATATTCACATTATTACATTGGTACCATTTGTAGGCGTTCAGAGCAACCATGGTCAGGAGTCCCTAGAGAATGGAAACCTCATTGATCTTGGCACTGAGTAATCCCACTGCCTCTGGAGCAGGGGAGTGGGATTATTCCTTCAGCAGTGATTTCTGGTCATTGTGGCAGGCACCAAAGTATATTTGTGAGGAACAGTTGCCTCTTCTTTCGTCATCATTTCTGTTGTCCATGACACAGGACTGCTAATCTTTCTCATATTACAACAGGACACTGAGGAAAGGAAGATGCTCCACCTGAACAACCTGCAGAAAGGGACCAACCAGAGCTCTCACTCACTGACTTTCCACTCTCACTTGCCCAGGCAGTACGGTGCCTGGGACAGAGCAAAGCGCAGACTGCAAAGCAGTGAGGGAGCCAACGTGTCAGTCTAGTCACAGATTGCCAAACCCTCCTTCCATCTCAGGTGACTGCGTGGATCTCCTGAAGGAAAAAGTTCAACCACTTGTAGTGGAAAGGTATGGCCTGCAGGTGAGCCAGTGCTTAAGAGTTTTATGACCACCTCACTTCCTCTATCCACCCATTCATATCTCTCCTACTGCAGTATTGTCAACACATTATCTCACATCTATGCAAGATTTATTGCACAGACTTGTAAGGCCTTGAGCCTGGGCAGACATCCATATAATGCTGTCCTTTGCTTTTTTTATTCCCATATGTGAGTGCCATACCTTGTGGGTGGTAGGGAAATCACGTACGGTGTGCATGACTCTGTCGTGTTTACTGTCAGTGCTGTAGCTGCTGCCTCTGCCTCCTGGAGCCTTCACTGAATATTTTATCAGGGAGGAGGAGAGAGGGACAATATTGCTGTAGCTTTCTGATCTTTGTATTTCATGTGATTGTCCTGTTGCCACTGGCGTGCTCTGGAGCTGGAGTGTATCTATATTGGTATTTGGTTATTAGGCTGGTGGCAAGTGGGTAGGTATTTTCACCGAGTCATGGGACTCAAGAGTGGAGTTTGGTCCACATGGCCTACCCCAGTAATACACCTGTCACCCCATCATTCCCTTCTCTACTTGTATCTGTAAGCTTTTAATATGTTTATGTCCATTCAGGTATTGGCATGAAAAACCACACACTCAGGTCAGTGCAAAGCTATGCAATGCATAATGATTTTTTTTAACAGGGATCAAAATAAGCTACAGAAGCTACTTCTGCAGCCAGGCCAAGAGGGAACCGAGCACCATGCTCTACTTGTTGGGTGAACCAAGGCTGACCACAACTGTGGGAACATGGTAGATCCTCAGAGACAAGAGACTGCAGAAGATCTACAGAAGGCTGTGGATAGGAGGAGGACCCTTCCCATTCCTGCCCAGCTAGTGACTAGTTTGCTTTCGAGGCAGGTGACAGGTAAGAGGAAATAATTCTGTAGTGATAGTTCTGGGATAAATGCCAACTTGCCTCTAGACAGAAGGTTAAAGGTTATTTATGTGATTAACACAGAATCTAATTTAGGGCACTTCATGTTCACAGGGCAGTTTAACCCTTGAACACTCATGTAGCATTCCTGAAAGAACTTAAGTGCTAGTTTTACTTGAAACATAATTGGATTTGCAACAAACACATTCCAGAAAGCAATGAGAAAATCAAGGGTTAGGGTTAGTAACTTATCAAATTAGCATTATTAAAAGTTAATTCTAAAGTTTTAGTGTTGGGCTGTTTTCATTTTTTTTTTTAACTTTTAAAAGATGTATATTTCCCCTACTGACTTTGCATATTGTTTATTGAAGTGCTCTAATCTAAGTTAGCCTTTCTCTCTCTTTCTCCTCACACCCCACTCCCTCAACTCTTCTTTGATGAGATATGGACAAGAAAGATGCAGGTACCTTCCCCTCAAAACCCTGCTGGGCTTTACAGGGCAAGAGCTTCAAAAAGAATGAAATATAAAAGAGCCTAAACCTGGCACAACCATATTGGTCCTGTGTTAAAAGCTGGATAGTGTAGTATAAGCACATGCAAATTGAGAAAGGAATAAGCATTTTGTACTCTGTGGGTAGTTTGACTCTTATTAGAAAGACTTCCAAAAATTTTCAAAGATTTTTTAAAGTTTTAATAAGAGCAGTTTACTCTCATCTGCAAAGCCGGGGCAAAATCAGTCCAAGTGGCAGCTACGTTCATCACTGTCTTTCTTTGCGGAGATATCAAGACAGGGCTGGAATTGCTTTAGCCTGGTGTTAACTTCCATTTTGTCCTTGTTTAAAGCACTATCATATTATGGGGTAGTTCAGACAAGAAAAGGCGACTGTTGCATAAAGGGAGTTTTATTTTTAGTTAAAGGCAGTGGCAGATGGTTCCCTCAGCGCAGCCGTCGGGCTGAAGATCTGGTGATGGGAGTTGTTTTGGTGGGAGTTTCTCCCTCTCTTAATTCTGCTGATAGCTCTAAAGAGAGTAAAACATGTCAATAATGAGCACTCCATTGCCTTGAGCAGAGAAATCTACAGGCAACCGCTACAGTGCTCTGAAACCCAAGCCCAAAGGGACATCCCTGCAGGCCAAATCTGTACTCCTTCTCCCCCTTCTCCCTTAGAGCACACGTGTGCAGTGCATTACCATCCTCAGAGCTGTTCTCCTCATCACTGGAGAAGGTGATGATGGCTTTTTTGCGTGGAGGGCGCTTTTGGGCACGCTTGTGATTTCGGAGGGTGCGAGACGGGGGTGTGACAAAATCTTTATCGCTGTTGGCTGGGCTCAGGGGCTGGCGGCATGAACCTGTCAAGGAAAAGGGGAGAAAAGAGAGAAAGGCAGCAGCCTTCTGTCTGTAAAGGTGAGGAAAAGTCCCTAGGTGTCTCTGCTGTACTACAGGATCAGGGGGAAGGCTGCAGTCTCACAAAAAGGAACATACTTCCTATTGGTTTCCGCTTGGCTGGCACTGGCATTGGAGTATGACTGCCTTCCTGGCATATCTCTGTAGAATCCAGTCCTCGGTTATGGCAGGCAGACAGCTTCTGCTCCAGCTCTTCAGCTAGAGCCTGATAGAGATGTAAAACAGTGGTAGAGGGGAAAAAAAAGAGAAGGTGAGGGGAGAGAAGTGTTACATCCGTAGAATTGCCATAAAGTTAAATAAATAAAATTATAAATTGTTAGGGGTGAGGAATAGTCCGCTTAAAATGGAAAACTGCAGAGCTTTCCAATCACTGTATGTAAAAAGCAATCTTTTTTTTTGCCTGGACACTTGTCCCACATCCTTACTTTAGTCTCAGGTTTGATGCCTGCTCTGCGGAATCGAGCCAGCAGAGTTTGGAAACAGTTGTAGACAGCTGCATCTTGGAGCTTGTCTGCAAAGCAATCAAAGTTGTCCTGCAGCTTGTGAAGGCCCCGTTCTGAGACTGGAAGCAGAGCAAGGCAGTGGGACAGATCCCGATATTGACGCTCAGTCCTGGGAAAGACAAAGATCAGCATTAGCTCTTACAAAAAGGGGTGTGTGAGGATGAGCACATCTCACCCAGAGCTAACAGCATTTCCTGCAGATGCTTCTGCCCTGAGAACATGAGATTCAGGTTGTTCTGTTATAGGTCAGTGACAGCGTGCTGTGCCATACCACACACAAACACCACTGTATTCCATGACACTGACTTAGTGCCTGTTGGAAAAACATGAAGGCTCCACTGCTACAGAACACTGTCACTTGTTTGAAAAGTGTCAGAAGTTATTGCTGACCAGGAGGAAAAGGCTCAGTGAGGTCAGGATTCCTCTCAAAGGGCCTTATTTCAATGGCATAACAAAAAACCCTGGCTGCTCATTTTTGCATGTTTGAGATGATCTCAAGCAGAAGCTGTATTTGATGTTCTCTTTCTTTCCTGGTTAGTTACATAAAGAAGGTCATATTCATTAAGTTATAAAGTCAACAAATAACAAATGCTGTATCAGAGAACGACTACATTCAAATTCCAGGAAGAGTTACTGGAATAAAACCAAAGGGAAAGAAAAACAAAAGCACAAACCAACATCCCTAGTGTAGCTCACTGTGATGGACTGGGAGGGAAAAGAGCAAGGCCAAGGCCCCTAATTTTAATATATACAAAAGACGGTCCAAAGTCTGTCTTGCACACGCTGTCTCAGGATACGCTGCTCAAACCCAGAAAGATGGACAACAAAGCTGCAGCATCCAAGTGTTTCCACCTTTAAAGTCTGAATGACATCTGGCAAATTGCTATGTTTAGAACTCCAGAAATGCTGAGGAGTGTGATGGTGGCTGCAAAATCTTTTCTGATAAGCTGCCGTTTCAGCCTGGAGTGAGAGCCTTGCTCTAGCAGTACCACTAGTGTGTATCAAGCTGAGATGATTTGTGGTACAGAAATATCAGGACATCTTCCTGAAGGCTAGACACAACTTACTCAAAGATGGTTATTTACAAATGGGGTGTGAAGAGCTCACCAGTGCTCCTGGGAAGCAACTTGGGAGAGAGGAACCACTCTCCACTCTTGCCCAGGAAACAAAATCCAAATATTTTGGGAAATATGCAACTCCCTGAGGCAGCTGAGCAGGTCACATGCCCAGGCACTGTGTACAAATGGCCAAGATAAGCAGACACAGCTTAAATCTCAAGGGCAAAGCCACAACAATGGAGAAGGAAAACCACAGGAATGGAGGAAAGCAGGGTACACCAAAGCCAGTGGAAGTTAAAATGAAGATATCTCACTGGAAATACATGATAGGGAAGAAGATAAATTTCTATTATCCTTCTTGGAGGAAAAAAAAAAGCATACACCTGGGCCAGTGAAGTTACAGCTTGGGGAGTGGGGGAAAAGCAGCAAAAAACACCCCAAACCGCAGAAAGTAAAATGACATCCCAGATTCACAGGGTGGGTCCTGCACTATATACTCTGTAATCAGCACAATGAGCAAGGCCTGCACATCTTGGAGGTGGAGCACAGTAAAAGCCTAAGTGTATGGTGGCATAAGCCCTTGAATAAAATAATAATATTTAAAAAACCAAAACAGAGTCCCAGGCTATGCCTCAGTACTTGGTACTGAGCAGCCCATGCACACAGAACAAGGACAGGCCTATATCAGCTTGACAGTTGAGATTACCCCAGACAGGACTGCTGGAGAGATCCCAGCTTCTCAGCTGAACGCACTAATTTCCTAGCTGAGCTACAAGGAGCCTGTGGAGAAGGATCACACAGGTATGTAAAATCCACATGTGGGATGTCTCCTTGTTCAGCTATAATGCAGATCTAGACTGTCACAAAACATTTATGTGGTTGCGCTGTTTTGAAATTCTTTCTGCTCTTTCTCAGGGAGAACATAGATAAGTTGCATTCTTTTACTTTCTTAATCTCTGTGTTTGGTATCAGGTGTTATTTGGCTGTGACCAATGGTTTTAGGAGGTGGATTTCTTTTCTGACCAATAGTTGCTAGAATATTAATGGTATAAAAACCCTTCTGGTAAATAAACTGTCCCTTTCGCCATCTTGACGTCGTCTGCCTGCCTTCTTCTCTCAGCCAGCTCCTGCAGCCTCGGGGAAACTAAGCCACACATTTACCTTAAAAAAGGAGGGTAGAAGGGTCAATCTCTACATAATAAAACCAGAAACCTTAATTTATACATATTTATTAATGTAATTTTAGGTGAAGGTAGTTTAAAAAAAAAAAAAAGAGAGAGAGACTTAATCCAGGTTATGTCAGCATTTTTTACTTTGCCACGTTAAGAATATAATGAGAACCTGTTACAACCACCACCTACAGGCTCATTTATTCTAACAATTCCTAAGAAGCAGAAGCACTTGTCAGGAAAGTTAAGATTGCAACGCACCTGGCAGTCCGGAATCTCTGACAAAGTTTCTCCACCAAGCTCTCTGTCTGTTTGTCTTTTGTAATATATGAGAACAGATGTCTGCAAGAGGAAAAAAAAAGCAGAAGTTGAGAGCCCATAGAGGAATCCCCATTTCAGGTAGGAGGGATGATGAAAAGGCAGCAGTGCTGACTTCTAATCTGCTTCTTCCATCCAGTTTTAAGAGCATGCGGCACCTCCAGACAATCTCCTCACTTCACAAGTTGCACTGACAGACTAGCATGCCTGACAAGCAGATCTTGAGGGGAGCACTGCGGCATGTAGTATTTTTTCCCCCCTCAAAACAATACTTGTGATTTTTCATTACTAATTTGCTGAAGTATGTTGTTGCATTTTGGATAAATGCAAAAGTGAGCATTACTTTGTACTAAAATGGTAACAAAGCTTAATGGAACTTAAATGCTAACCTAATCCCATTTTTTCTTAGCTTCTTGAGAAACAGAGACACCTGGACTTTAGCACAGTGAAGTACTTGTACATTTTGCACTATGTCCTCTTAGAAATCACTGAATAACTTCTATTTATTAAGAAGGTCCTGCTGCCCTCCCTTTTTCCTGTACCAGCATTTCTGTTAACTTTAGCTCAGTCAGGTTGCCACTGGCCTTGACATAATTGTTCTAAAGCACTTCCTTGTTCAGTCTTTGTTATGTCTACAATCACCACATCAAGCTACTTTTCTAAGATATATAACAGAGACAGCATTCTCAAGAGTCCTTCCTTTGCATTTGTTCCAGCATCAATTCATCTTTAACTTATGTGACCAGAACTGTGGCAGCACTCCAGGCAAGGTCTCACCAGCACTGCCAATGCTTCCTTATACCAGGGAAAAGTGGGCTGCTAAAGCAGGAAGTGGAATACACCTCTAGCCCTAGCTTTACAGAAGAGGTTGAACAACTTCTAAACATTCAGCCATATGCTTTGTTCTGCTAGTGTTCATCTCAGTTTTTATCCCTGTAACTCTCTCACTCTCCACAGTTAGTCCTTCAACAGGGATGGTCCCCCCACTACCCCTATCTTTTTACACCTCCCTATTCTCCAGTTTGGCATCTTCATTCCTAGCCTGTGCTTTTGTCCACCATGGTTTCCAAGTTAAATCTGATGCTCTCCACAATGTAAGCATTTCATATGGTGCTGCACGGGGAAATAGTTGCAACTACTATTTCCTCCTTTTCGTATTTAAAGGATATGATGTGGTGTGTTAACTGACGATCAGGTCTTCTTTAAAAGTAATTATCTTTAGACTAATTTGATACCTATCGACTTTGTTATATCAATATTGCCTCTTCTCTTATTTGCCAGACACCTCCAGTTCTCTCCCTGTATGTTGCTCGAAGTCAAAAGGCCATCTTACACCTTTCTTAACCTCACCAATCACACTTTAATGTAATTGCTACACTTATTATGCTCTATGTCTGTGGTAACACCTCCAATTTGACATTAATTAAAAACAGTACTGAAAATTCAAAAATTATTTGGAATTCTTCCACATGCTGCCTCTTGTCTCCCTGTGATGGTTTGCTTCACTTCAGATACTAACTTCTACATGTGCTGTCAGGAGCCACAAGCTATATTTCCCAATATTTCCCATTACCCTCCTTAATTAAAGCTGAAGCAAAATACCCATCTACTTTTGCCACCATAACTTAATTTCAGTCTCAGTTACACCCTCACTAATAGAGCTTTTCTGTGTCTTGCAATTCCTACCTATCCAAAATCCCAACCCTCTTCCTAAATGCACTGGATTCTCATAGATAGAAAGACTAGTTGAAAAATCACAGGGCATTTTACTGTTCTTCTTTTCAGCAACAGCAACACTTTTGTCTTAGACTCCCCTCTATAATCCATAGGGATTCAGATGACTCAGAAAAACCCTCAGGTGGTTAAGTTTCAGAAATGAGAGGAAAATTTCTGTACTTTACCAATAAAGACATTATTAGTGTTGTCTATGATCAACCAATAACCTCAGATTGAAATATTCCAATATCTCTATACTCTTGGGTAAGGCTTTCTTGAAAAAAAACAAAACACCAAACAAAAAAAACCCCAACAAAAGAACAAACCACCAAAAAGCCACCCCAGACCCAAACCTGTTACTATAACTATAGCTTTACTAAAACTGCTTACAAAACTCCAGTAGCCACCAAAATGACAAAGGCAGTAGTCTTTAAAACCTGTTGTTTTCCTAATGTTGCATATCCATGTTCCCATGCGTAAAACCAACTATTTTCCTTTTCTAGGGGCTAAGTAATTTTGAGTTAGTAGTAATTGTTTATAGAGTCTCTCCTCACCCCCAACTATGTGGCTTTAAAATCAATTTGCCTCAGCATGACTCCATTTCAAGTACAGACTGAAAAAGTCAGATCAAAGAGAACAACTGAAAAAGCATTTTGTACATATCAAGGGAAGAAAAACTACTCTGACATGGCACCCCCTTTGTATAAATATAGTCCTGGCCATAAGAGATTTATTTAACCTCAGAATACCTCATAATAGTGTGGAAGGATTCCTCCTCTATGCCGCTGTTAGGATCTGAGAGATGACTGATGATGTCTGGAAGCAGGTTATAGACAGCATTACCCTGTGCAGAACACAAGTTTCTACATGAAATACAGAGTTATAAAGATGAATTTGAGTCAAGCCAACCAAGCTGCCCACTTAAAATTACCTCCTTTCTCCCTATCCCAAATCTATTGACTAAAAACATCAGCTTTTTGAAACGAGCTGTACATAGCCAGCCAAACCTATCCAGGACTATTTGGCTGGGGTGAAAAAACCCAGCCAACCAACAAGCTGAACACTGCACCCCAGCTCTGCTCTTTGGCAGACTTGGATCAGTTTCTTTGCTTGCGAACCTTGTCACAACCTAACAGAAAAAGCTTCCTGATAAAGGAAACAACCTTTCAGTTCATGGAACTGCTTCCCATCTTGCCTGAAAAGGTCCGTTCCATATTCTCTTTCCCACTGCTTTTACATGCTTTTGTGACACACGCTGCAGAGATAGGAAGTCAGTACAGTCCAGTGGCAGCTCTGCTTTAACAAAGCAAACCAAGACAGAAAAGCCCCGCTGTCACTGCGGCTTCTGAGGCAGTAAATATCAAATTCTAAGGGGCCCATGTGAGGCTACACATGGAATGAACAGTGTACAAGGGGGTAACACTGCTCCTGTTCTTACCTGCTTGGGCAGGAACTGCTACAATTTAAGTATCTCAGTGTCCCCACAGCCAAGAACTCAAAAAGATTTCAGAGAAGGTGCATTGCCTAAACCATAAGGTCAGGGAACTCTGCTGTAAGGCCTAAAGGTGAACTACAGAAAACTGTTCCCAACTCTGTGCTTGGCATACACAAGAAAGCAAAGGGACAAGGCACTAGTTTGGAGCCTGCCTTCCAGTGTGAATGGATGAGGTAAAATTCAGCAACATGAAGGGATGAAGCAAAACTTATATTGTGAAATTTCTTTTAACTACCCATATTTAGTCCAGAGAGACAGACCAATGGCTCTGCATCATTAACGCACCTTCTCCAGAACTCATATAATTGATCCAGCCTCCAAGAGCTCTTCCCTGCTCTTGTGAAATAAGATCCCTGAGCATCCACTTGCCTTGTTGGCGAGTTCACCGAAGAAGTTCTGAGCCACTCCCATGATTTCGTCCTCTGGGTCTATGAGCAGAGTTGCCATTTCACTCACTTGGCCCTTCACCTTTATCATGTCTTTGAGGATGAGGTGAGTCATCACCAGCCCAGCTGTCTGCCTCACGCTCGGGCAGGGGTCCCGCAACCTGACAGGAGCAAACAGTTACTGCAGAAAGCAGCGAGGGAGTGTATCTAAGTTATTGGTACTCACGACAGCCTATTCCACATCCCAGGGCTGTGGTCTTCCTGCACCAACATCTTGCTTTTTTGGATCATTCTCACCTTCTGGAGGCCCAGTGTCACCCTTCCACAGGATTTTCATCACATGTTCCCTTCCAACGAGTCTAGCATTACCTGGCATAGAGATGAGATGTCCAAGGCTCCACCAGGTTGGGGAAGCGGATGGCCAGATCTCCTGCTGCAATAATGAGGTTGGCTCTCACACCAGGCAGGGTGGACTTCTCCATCATCGTGAACAGCAGACGCAAGTGGGAGTCACAGAACTCAGAGCTAACAAGACAGGGTACAGGAAAGAAGGGATAGATAGCAAAATTGCATCTCTCAGAGAGCAGAGAAAAAAAAAAACAGTTAAAAGTACTCTATGAACACTCTGCTGTGTTTGTTCTTTCCTTGGGAAAGGAGTTGCAACATTTGCTTGTGCTTTAGTGCTAGGAAGGCTGGGAAAAAAACTCTGGCATGGCTTGGCAGTACCTGATCATGCAGACTTTGCCAAGAGTGAGGGCTGCGGCAGCTGACAGCGCCGAGTCACTGTAGATTCCAGGGTTGTTGCAGATCTTAAGCACCAGTGGAACAAAGGCGGAGAACAGGTGCTTCCCTAGAGAGTGGGGATAAAGAGTAAGGATGAGAGCACTGTTTATGCATCCCTCTTTAAAACCAATTACTCCATTTATCCCAGAGCTGCTGCAAACCACAGTTACTGGTTGACTCACTTTCACCACTGAACAACCACCTCCAGAGAGGAGGAGCAAAGAAACACACAGCCTACATGGAAACTGACACCATGGAAAATGACAGTGCTTCTTTTCCAAGGAAACGGCCTTCCTCCTTCAAGATCTGTTACCCACTGTACCTGTTCATTCACATAGGCAGACAGAGCCAGTATTCCTCAGTGGCAGCCACACTTACCATCTAAAAGTTCTGTCTCACAAATATTGCGGATGAGCTCGGCCTCAGTGTCATCAGCCGTGGCTCCCACGAGGCCCAATTCCTCCTCCATAGTGGTCTCGTTCTCTGTGCTCTGTGCAGAGAGGAGACTGTAAGAAAGATGTCAGGCAACAATAACCTCTTTCTTCTCAGGGTTTTCTTCTCTCAGGTGTGAAGTATATGCATGTTACCAGCTGCACAACTAGAAGGGAGAACAGACTGACACAGAGTTTAATAACCCACTTTCCCCCAAGAACTGAATGAAGGTGTCAAGGGTAGTCCAGGATTTGCCAGTGCACATGCCACAGAACACCAATCAAAGTCTCACACAATAAGGCTGGAAGGGACCACAGTGGGTCATCTGCTCCAGCCTTCCTGCTCCAGCAAGGTCTTCTTAGACTATATTGCATGAGATTCTATCCAGATGGTTCTTGAGTACATCAAGTGGGGGAGACTCCACAACTTCTCTGGGCAACCTATTCCAGTGCTTGGTCACCCCCACAGTAAAGAAGTTCTTCCTCACTTTCAGGTGGAACTTCCTGTGCATCAGTTTCTGCCCATTGCCTCTTGTCCTAGCGCTTGGCACCACCAAGAAGAGCATGGCTCCATCATCTTGGCACCTGCTCTTCAAATATTTACAGACACTGATGTGGTCCCCTCTCAGTCTTGAGGCTGAACAGGCCCAGCTCCCTCAGCCTTTCCTTCTAAGAGAGATGCTCCAGTCCATTAATCATCTTTATTGCCCTCCACTGAACCCACTCCAGGAGCTTCAAGTCTTTCTTGTACTAAGGAGCCCAGAATGTAAAGAAATCTTAGTAGCATCAGTAGCTTAAACTAAGACAGACCTAGGATGCATCTGGCATCAGCATGTGAATTCTGCATAACTTAAGTAACATTTAAATCCTAAAAGCAAGAAGTTCAAAGCAGCCTTTGAATTGCTGGTCTTGTGAACAAGATTATGGGAAACCTTACAGCAAAAAGAAAAAAAGCAACACAGGGAAGAGACATAGGCATTGCAATGGGGACCAGATCTGTATCCAACTGCTACTTTTTTGAGAATCTCATAATAACCTCCTCCTGTATGGAAAATGGTAGTAACACTGATAAGCAGGTGGATGAGGAAATGAACTACAAAGTTCTCTGGACATAGCAGTATAAGCATCTAATAGAGACTGGACATCTAGGGGGACACAACATTTTTCTCTATTCTCACCCAAGAAACTCAGCCTCATTACACCCTGGAAAATGTTCCGAGGTGGACCTAACCAAAGAGGGCATTTGTAGCACCCAAATCACATTAGGAAGGCTTCTATTAAACCTTCATCATTACTACCTAAGAGAGGATAGGACTCTCAAATCTTTTGGACCAGGAAGGAAGCCTTCTAGGAAGCCTTTTTCCAGAACTTGGGGCACAAATGGATGTTCTTTACCACTACTGCAGCAGTTGCAAAAGATTGCACTGGTAAGAAAGGATGTGATGAGTGAAAAGGAAATGTTTGCCTGAAGCAGGAGGATAAGCATGGCCAGGATGCCATCCTTTACTCCCTTCCCTTTGCCTCTTCAAAACTCAAGACCACTGTGGGAGTTTTAGTAAATAGGGTCATTCAAAGACCTCAGCTCTCCCTGTCAGTCCTGACCAATATATGCCTGTTTCTATTCCCAAAGCATACATTGCCCTGGACCTCATGCAACCTCAGGATTGCATTCTCCAGAAGTTTGCTGTAGCTGGGACGCTAGAAGGCCTTAGGAAAAGTCCCATAGGGAAAAACTCTTTGGTTCTCACCCGGGGTCTCTGCTTCTTTGTGCTGGTGTCAGATTGCTTCTTGGTCTTCTCCTCTTTGAGGATGCGACGTCTGTGTAGCTCTGCATTCACTGACACTTCCAAATATGCTACCTGCTGCATTGCCACCTGTCCCACAAGGGACACCAGGTGCAGCAGCAGGAATGTGGGGAGGCTGCCAGCACCATCAGAGACTCTGCGTGGAGAGTCCCCTGCATCTAAAGGAGAAAAATTACCAAGTTCATTGTTGACCTAGACCTCACCTCTTCCCCATTAGTTAGTGCCAAGTCTCACTGTATAACCCATCTCCATGCTCCATAGACTCCTTCACAGCACTCGCGCCCTCCCATGCCAACACCTCCACCAGCCCCTCAGCTCTATTCTCCTGCAGTTACTCTAGGCCACCCAAAGCAACACTGGAAACCAGATTTCCTTCATCAGCTTTTTTCCTCACCATCTTTCTGCTCATCAACCTCCTGCAGCTTCTCCAGAGCTTGCTGACTGCACATGTGCAGGATGTCAGCACAGATCTCCTGTGCCCCTTCTGCCAGCTGGTAGATGAGTGTTACCGCTGCCTCCATGAAGGGGATCCAGTGACTGCTTGGCTGGGCAAAGCCTGATGAGAAGAGGGAGCAATGTGCCACACAGAGCAGTGACAACATAGGCTGTCTCACAGCCCAACCCCATCTCCTCCAAACTTCCTGCTGGCTGGGGCTCACCTTTACTCACAGTCTCACTCAGGTGACCAAAGAGCATGTGGTCTTGTGGCAGTCGAAAAGGAGCCTTATTCTTCTCTAGTGCTGGCTGCAGACACAATAGGTGAGTTACTCCCATGAGAGCAGCACATGAAATGCCCCTATGCCCTTCACAGTACATAACCTTGCTGTGTACACAGTGTTAATCAAACCCATGCCAGCCCCATGGCAGGGACATCCAGTACTGCTCTGCAGCAAAATATGCAGCAGAGACATTACTGTCACTTGTGACAGCATGGTGACAACACCAGGTGGATTTAAACTTGGTCAACCCATGCCAACCCAGACAGTTCCACAATCTCACCTTAAATCAAAATAAGTCTTTTTGAAATCTCAAAAGGGTTCATTTAAAATCTGATATTATTTACTCATTCTCCACAATGAATGAAGAGGGAAAGCTTTAGAGCATCTTAGAGTCATCAACAGTAAGTCACCTTGCCTTGGGGTACTCCAGAACCGTAAGGGTTTGTTTAAAAGCAAAATATCGTCAGTGGAAATAAAAGAAGATAGGTCTGGATCCAAGACCACCTCACACCTAGGTTGCATATATTCTCTATCAGTCACACCACCTTTTAGGTTGGGAATAAGAGAACCTAGAGAACTACTAAACCAAGTATGACAACACTGAGGTGTCCCAGCACACCTGTGTCTGCCTGATGAATATATACTTGACCAAAACAGAATTTACTTGAGGATTTACCAGCTTTCAGTAACTTGAAACAAAAATTCCCAATTCACCACAATCCTGTCCTCTGTACTGAATTTCTGGTTGGGAAGATGGGTGGGGGGAGAAGAGCTACTGCCAGTCAGTCAAATATTTTCAGTTCAGTCCCTTTTTACATACAAGCTTAACTGCAGACTTAAGTCAACCTAAAATTGAATTACAGCCATCTTTAGAACATATAAGAATGTTGTGATACACGTTCATTTATGAAGTTCATGCAGCAACATTCCCAGTGGAATGGGCAAACACAGAATGATGATGCTCTGTGAAGGATGGCTGCTTTTATGATAGAACTCCTGAATCAAAATGCCCCAAATGAGCGAAAAAAAGATTTTTTTTCTTCAAGTGCATTAAAAAAAGTATAAATTGTTTCCCAGGGAAAGAAGCCATCAACCATCGTGTTGTTCTAAGTACAACATGGACAGGTTTGAAAACCTTTCATGTTTTATATTCTGCTGTACAGCTGACAACTCCTGAATATCAATTAATAGGGAGGGCAAAAGAATCACACCACCAGAAAACATCAGTAGAGGAAAGGGCTTCATGGTTGAGAAAACACAAAGCAGTTTAGAATTGGGAGTCTGAAGAAGAGAATTGAAAGGAAAACATATTTTCTTGTGCACTGAACTCTTTACTAATTGAATTCAGCCTGTTGCCTAATGAAAATTCTTTTATTACATGTTCACTGATGTGTGCTAAGCTTTCCAGACAGTGCTGCTGAATGGTCTCAACCTACTTTATTTCAAAATCTGTAAAAATTTAATTACCTCTCTCTCTTCTTCCATACAAACAATTTTCCCCCTTTCTTTTTTTCTGGATGACCTCAAGAACAAATCCAGAGTCTTACCTTAGGGTTACTGGCAAGCTTGGAGATAACATTGCATACTTCTTGAGGCAGCCTATAGTCTTCACATGCCTTCTCAGACAGCCCCACTGTCACTAAGATGTCCAGGTTGCTGCCTATGATCTCTGGCTTCCCTCTGTGGAATGGAAGGGAGGGGGTATTACATGAGGTGCTGCTGAAAGTTTACAATAGTATGGATAACCAAGAGAAGTACTTGTGGAAGGGAGTGGTTTGACTAAGAGGGAAACAAATAAAACCCATCCAAAGACTCAAGATACAGGTAGAGGAGCAGCAAGCAATATTCCACAGAAGCCAGTGTAATCCACTCTCCACTAGGAGACAAGTTACTCCAAAGTGATCAACACTGGACATAGCCTCTTTGTAAAGAAAGAAGATTCTTGACTCTTCTTTGTTATCAGAAAGGAGCAAAATTTACAAGGGTAAGAAAAAGAAAAATGTTGGAAAGTAGAAGAGTCCAGGAACTCAGGACTTGTGACATAAGCCACTTCTTCCCCTACTGCAGGAAACAAAACAAAACAAAGCCAACCCCAAATCCACACCGACCCGTTCTCCTTTCTGCCTGTGAAAGAACTTTAGGATCATCATTATGCAGGCCTGTTTCTGACTAATGAAGGACTGAAGTAAGAACAGCAAGAAGGGCAGGTAATAGGGTTGAATGCCATAGGGTTACTGGGCTGGGAAAGTGAGGAAGTGAAAACCTTTTAGCGCAGATACATTCTTTTTGCCCCCAGAAAGTGACACAGATTCATTTTTCTTCTTGCTAAAGGCTCCAGACATCTCTGCTCAGCAGCTTCTGTCTGTTCTTATCCAAACACAGACAAAGCTGCAGAGCTGTGACACTGTAAACTCTGAGAAGGGATGGACATACAGAACACTAGGAAAATAATTGCATCACAGTCATTCAGAAGCTGTGCTGGTGGGACCCAGCACAACTATGTTTAGTTCCAGGCTTCATTACCCCATGATAGGGTTACTATTTTTGAAGCTAGAGCCAAAGAGTCAGCTGATGCAGCACCCACAGTTCTTCAATAAAAATCGACTCCCTGTACATCCTTCCACTCACAAGCTTCGACCTGGCCCCAGGCTCACCGTGCCATCATCCCCAGCAGCATCACAGCAGCGCGGCGTTCGAGCGGTGAGCACTGAGATTTTTCCGTGAATCGCTCCCAAAGCAGCTGGGTCACAGCAGGCTTTATTTCATCTTTCTGCACAAACTCAGAGATCTGCAAAAGGAATGCAATTAAAAAAATTAGGAAGAGGCAAAGGAGGATGGACTTCAAAGCGAAGATGTAAACTGCAATGAGTACCATTTTAACATAACAGACACACAATCCAAACCCAGGCAAGGCAAATACTCACTATTTCCTCTAAGCACTCTATGATTCCCAGTGATGCATCCACCATGATGAGAGAGAGAGAATGCACCAGGCGCTGCGCCTTGGCCCTTTGAAAGCAAAAAATAACAATAAAAATTAAAAGGTAAAGAAAAAAACTCTTACAATTACTGCCCTATTGAGAGAGCTGAGAAGATCTGTTGGATTACAGAGGTGATCCATAGGGACAGGAAAACTTCTCTCACCACAAGCCTGAGTTCTCCAATGACCATGAGCTCAAAAGTCCCTTGCACAATGGCACTCAAAGACACAACCAGAGGCACCAAACAGCCACTTCCCAGTTTATTCTCAACCACAAGTCAAAGCACAATTCCCTAGAACATAAAAAACTGAAAATCTCTCTAAGAACAAATAAGGACAGAGCACACACTGTAGAACTGCTGTCTCCAGGCAATATTATGAAGAAGAAATAAGAAGCAGCAAGTGCTCTTTATTGCCCTGATGGTATAAATGAGGACGAGTTATGGTGCATTTCACCAGGGATCACACTTACCTTATTGAATGAGTATCCAACAGGATTTACAAGTGGGTAAGTGCTAAAAAAGGGCAAGTGCCACAGCAGAGAAGAGACACAGCTCCTCTCCAGTAAGGAAGAAACAAACCTGCAAGTGGTACCTAGCTCCTACTCCCAAATCCTCAAAAAGGATAAGCAAGAAAGAGCCCTTAACATTCTCCCATCTAACACACACAGAAATTTGTTACAAAAAGATTTAAGATCAGTCTGACTGAAATACAAAGAGAAATACATGTGAAAGCACCCAAGTAACAATAATCTTGTATAGTGTAAAGGACAAAGAAATGAGGAATATGTTGTCTACATCAGAAGCAGAATGCCTACACTTAGCTAAGGCCATGGCCTGTGTGACCTGTCAGCAAAAAACCTGAGCTATATTTATAAGAAATATAGCTTCAACTTTAGACCATACTGTATACCATTCCTCTTATCCCAGTAGGATGAACAACTACAGTTATAAGAAGCTCAAAATGGCAGAATTGACACTGGCCAACAACTTTGCCCACAGAGAGTGAAGTATATAAGACTTTCGGACATGGGATGACTCCATAACAGCAGCTGACTCTTAAAGGGCTGAAGTTTGTTGTTGCCAATCAAGAACCCTGCTGGCAAGAGAAACACTCATAATTGATACCTCTCATTCCCTATCAGATAGGGACCCTACCCAGGCTATTTAGGCAATGCTTTGTATGAAATAGAAATTTATGAGAACAATAAATAGTGCCTGACAAGTTTAACTTCAAGTAATTCTCAGCATCTCCTTCACAAGGTCTCACAAGGAGTTTTGAGGGATGAATTTCCTACACATGAGCTCTATGACAAACCAAGAGCAGAAGCTCAGCAATAGGTCCTGCAGGAAGACTGGGACACTCAGCTACATAACTTTACGTTTCAGCTCAGCAAGAAGCATGGCAAATTTTAGTTCTCTTCCTGTCCATACCCCATCCCCAACAGCAGAAAGGGGAAGAGGGGAGAAAGGGAAGAAAAAAAATCTGATTAGGAAGATCTGTACCTCTCCGAATCCTCGCTGGGGCTCAGATAGAGCTGTCTGTAGGCATTCAGCACGGCCTCCTTAATTCCAGGCTCCTTTGACCATACGAGGGGCAGCATCCTGCGGACTCCAAGCAGTGCCTGGGGCACACCAAACTGCGAGACTGTCACGAAGAACTCAATGGCTTCCTGCACCACTGCAGAGAGAACAGTTACATTAGTGCAGTTCTTTCCCAGTTCCCATTAGAGAGGCCATTAAAACAAACTCATAGGAGTACTGGTCTCACAGCAAGCTCTACAAGCATCTAGAGATCACTGCTATTGTCTGCAGAGGGCTTGAGTCAGAATGGGATCACTAGTAAAACAATGTAGATGTTCCAGAAAAAAGAGACACAGGTTAACAATGTTACAGCTAAATCAAATGGCATATGGTTAGGAAAAGAGCACAGAGACTATGTTTGAGAAAGAACAAAATTCTCTTCCAGAATACAGTAGCTTTGGGAAAAAAGATAGACATAACAGACAACAGCTGAATATAAGCCCGAGTGCAATGCTATAACCAGAGGAACTAAGCTATTTGATGTACAAATGGGGTAAGGAATACTGTGTTTGGTTCCAGCTTGATTACTCCTGAAATATACTGGCCAGTCTTCTGCTCATAAGACAAGAAAAAATATTAAGTTAGACAGCATTCACAAGACAGCCACAGCAGTGATCAGAGGAGCTGTACAACAAATAGTTTGCAGAGTCTGACCTCTGGTTAAGTAAGAGCTTTTACCTGCATAAGCCCCAACTTAGAAATCTGAATTAAGAACATTTATCAGGCAAGCTGGTATGCTTTCCTGGCCCCCAGTCACACTATAAAATAGAAATTTGTAACAGAAAAAAAAAAATCTTCAAATATTAAATCTTTAATTATAAAAGGCTAAATCTGAGCACACACATCCCTTAGCACCAGTTCCTCACCCAGCAGCATACTCTCTCCAAATGGAGACAGTGTCTCAAAACACCTCCGCTGTTCAGACACTGAATGTGCTTTCCTTACACTCCAGCACAGGACAACAGGGAGATGAAAAGTTATTAAAATCTGTGCATCTGTAAGAAACCACCCCCACAACCAAACCCCAGGTATTTAAGTATCAGGTAGGGGCACCTTCTTGGCCTTGAACTTCAAAGGACCTGTAAAGACACTGAACTCAGAGGTTCATTTTCATGTATGCAAATAGCTAATGACATCAAACCTTGCTGGGGAAGCCCACATGCTTATCACAAGTCACATATGAGTCCTCAACACAGATGAAGCCTCAGAAGTGTTTGTATGAAGTCTGGGGCACTGCAGTGCCCACACCCATCCATTCCTCAGATCTGTGCAAGTGGATGTGCTGGAGACGATGGGAGAGGGAGTTTTGCCCCTCATCCCTTGGAAATACCAACTTCTGATAAACACTACAAAAAAGTCTAAGTGGTTACAGTAGTTCTAATACTAAATATCAACAGCTGAATTAACTCAAAGGCCTTCTCATCACCACCTTTCTCTACAGCACTGAAGAGGACCAGGCCACAGAACCTGTTGATCAGGGTCATGTTTGACTACAGAATAAAGTTTGAGGAAAGGTGACATAGATGAGACCAGCTGCTTAGTTCCCCTTGTGGCCAGCATAACACCTGAAGCTGTGTCAGGGCACTGAGTATGTAACCAAACACAGATTCACTGGCCAGGCTTACTTTGGGAGAACCTCAGCTGAGATGATGAACATACATCCACATGCCACAGGAGGCAGGGTAGCTTCCACAAGTGAAGTCAGTTTGGTCACCTGGCTGGTTATTTTCATTTCAAAAAGTTCAAAAAAGTTTTATTTCAAATGTTTTTAAAACTATTTTTAAACATTAAAAAAACCTTTTCAGCCTTGCTATTTTAAAAAAATGGATTCCTAAAAAGCCTGTTCATGCCCTATTCCCCTTCATGACACCCATTTAGATGGTGCTTGCTTTTCCAATATCTTGGAAGTGTCTGTGATATCTGCTCAATGAAGAGCAGCTCCTTCAATCTTTTCTCCTGCCCCTGAAGCTCCATCACTCCAACATATCTCCAGCAAGGGGAAAGAGCTAGAAATGCTGAATGGGGAAAAAAAGGGCCCCATAGTTAATTCACATACCTGAGACAGAGTTTTCATACATCAACTTGCTGATCAGGTTCAGAGCTTCTGTGATTTTCACTGAGAAGTTGTAAGCATCTTGCAGGTATTGCACTAACATTTCCTGTTTGATCAGCTCTGTTTGAGGCTGCTCTTCCTGTACAACTTCTTCAGTCTTATCACTACTGTTGTCATGTGGAGGATCCTTGCTGCTCTCACCTGGGCATGAACCTGCACAGCACACTTGTTTGTGAGCAATACTGAAGACACAAGAGAAACAGGCATGGCTCAGGGCATTTTAACCCTCCTCTCCCCATCCCGCAGTGATGCCATCCAAGAGCCAGGATACAAAACTCCAAATTCTGCCATCAGACCTAGCTACAAAATTTCAGCATGCTATGGAGCAAGTTCCAGTACTCCAGTGTGATGCTTCAGAGACATGCCAGTTAATACCAACCCTTATACTAATAAGGGTATAGAAAGGCACAGTCCAGTTGGGGTAAACTCCATTAAAATGCTGATGGGGTTAATCTGAACTTGGTAACTCCCCAAAGATAGATGAGGGCCCTAAAAGGGAACCAGGGAGAAGGCGAACACTACTACTCCCTAGCAAAGTTTGTGCAAGTGTGGAGAGTCGACAAAGCTACGAAGATTTTTAGACAGTAGACTTCCAACAGAAATATGCTCAATGTGATTGGCTAAGCAACCTCATGCTGAAACAAACACCAAGCATAAAGCATGTGAAGTCTTGAAAATACACCCAGAGGCTCGGGCTCCAGATAACCAAGACTTTGCTTGAACCAGATACTTGATCAAAGCTGCTAAGGGTAAGCATTATGTGCCACCACCTGTTCAGGAAGCAGAACTCCCGACAAATTCAGTCAGGGCAGAAGGGTATGAGTGGAAACACGGGCTTCACTCCCCTCAGATATTTCATGAGTTAAAGCATCAGAAATGCTCTTCTACTGGGACCATGGAACTGCTCCAACCACAAATTAAGATCAATATGATCCAGCTAAAATGCCACAGTACTAGATGAACAAACCATCCAGAGATGCTGCAGCTCTGTGAGCTGTCAAGTACACACAGACTGAGCCCCACAGGTCAGAAGAAGGGACAGGGCATTCCAGAGGGTTGTGGTCTGGCTCTGTCATTATGTTGGACTTAGGGAACAGAGAGAGTGATATAGTTACCTGTGTAAAGTCTCTTCAGAACACCCAGGATTGTTGCCTCCTCATTTTCCTCCCCAGGGCCACTGAAAGGTTCCTTCCCCTGGAAGCGACACAGGGCCTTCTGTGTAAGGCGGGCTGCGCTCCTGGACAATGACATTGCCCAAGAGAGTATCAGCAACACGTCAGAGCAGAACATAAAGGAAACCATCCAACCTTGCCCTGAACACCTGGGAAAGCAGCTCCTACCAGCATCTTGTGCTGGGTGCCCACATTGATCTCTTCCTACAGAGTAACATTACTGGAAATCACCCCTTGGGATAAACGCTGTCAAACTGCAGAGCCTTCTTACTTGTAATTCAGCTTCTTCAACAGCCCAGTGATTTTCTCCACTGTACCCTCCACTGTTTCTTCAACTTCCAGCACCTCCTCTTCCCCATCCTGCAGTGGTTGAAAGAGCTGCTGTGTGGCAGCCCTAACTTCTGGCAGCATCGCTTCCCACTCTTCCTCTGGGGCAATCACAGGAACTACTTAAAAAGCAGAGGGAATGAAGAACACAGTCTCAGGTGACACCTTAAATGAGGAGCAGAACTCATTTGGAACTTCGGAATTCTACTTCCCCTGCCCCCTCCCCTGGCAGGCACTATTCCCATTGCTGATCCCACCCAGACTGCAGTAAGAATAAGACAGGAACTCTGGCATTAAAAAAATAGAGATACCACTAAAGGTGGAAAAAAAAAAAAAAAGACAGGTAAGAGAATCATGATTTGTTTAGCCTTGGACTTGGTGCTGCCTACAAATCAGGTTTAAATAAAATCAATTTTAAATAATATCAAAATGATGGCTCCAGCAATCATTGAGTGAAGATAGAAACCTGGAAGGGTGTTCACAGACATTTTCAGTTTTTACCCTGACAAACTGATATTTAGCTACATGGACTGTTGATTTAGACATGGACATTAATATGGCCCCATTTATAACACCACCAGAAGAAAAACTGTTGTGAGTTTAATCCCAGTTATCTGGTCCCAACATCTCAGACAGGTGAGATCGGAGAAAAAAACCATCATAACCTGGGAGCAAATTTAATATGAGGAAAACTAAATTCTGGACTGTCCTAGAAAGTGGAAAGAAAAAAGGAAGAAAGGAAATTACCTGCTGTGGGTCTGCTACGGTCCCTCATTTCCTGCAGTTTCTGCATTTCTTTCTTCAGTGGCTCATCCAAGTCAGTACAGCTTAGCTGAAGATGTCAGGAAGAGAAGAAGAAATATGTTACTTATCCTTCTTTTCCTGAAATGCCAGAATTCTCCTCTCTCTTCCACTCCCTGCTTTAGTTGTCAATCCCCATAGATAACCTTGTTTTGGGAAACTGGAACCATAGACTCTGGCCCCAATTCTAGAATGCTACATGTTGTCAGTCTAAGGCTCAGAAACTCAGGAGAAGGTGCAGCTAAACACAAAGAGCTGCAGATCTATGAAAAATATTCTAAAAACCTAATTCTAATCCTAAGGAGAGAAACCCCACAGTGGATTCAAATAAAATTGCTGCAAGTTTTTACCTCAATCAATTACATCCCTCCCAGCCTTCAGCATAGCTATGAATTACACCAAGAGAGGGATGAGCTCAAGAATGCAAGATCTGAACCTGGGAAAACCAGAAAGTTCCCATGTGCAGAGTCAAAGGCTACATTGTTCCTCCCACAAGACACAGAAACGCTACTGCCCTGGCTATAGCACACTGCAGATACTCAGCCAGCAAACAGACATCTAACATATCCAACCCATTCATCAGAATTACCTTGCTGGAGAAGGGATTGTTGGACAAAAACGCAGCCAGGAGCTGGATTGCATTTTTAACCACTATGACAGATTTGTCTTTGAGCCGCCCAACAGCCAGCGACACCACAGACTGGAACTGAGTCAAAGGCAGGGCCTAGCATGCAAGGAGAGCACAGATAAAGTTATCAAGGAGGCTCAGAGACTTGGGAAAAGTTTACTACAGACATATTCATGTACTAAAAGGCACAGATTATAGATTTACAGAGAAGTCTAGGGCTCAAAGGACCTCTGGATATATTCTGGTCCAGCCTCCATTGAAAGCAAGGACTTAGGTTATCCAGGGTCCTGTAGAGTTGAGTCTTAGTATATCTGGTAATTGTGATGTTTTCCCGTAGCAGTATGTGAAAAGTGGTTGTATGCTGTGCTCTTCTAGCTTGTCTCAGTAACAAAGAGCAGCATCTAATTTCTGCCCCCCAGGTCCCCCTCCTCTGGGGTCTTTGGTCTCTCAGAACAAACTGCAGACACCACAGTACACAGAGACAACATAATCTCTGCAAACAAAGAGCAGGGTGGCAGAAATTCCCTTAGAACACACAAGAGGGGAAGGGACAACTGAGGCAACGCCATTTCCCCAGCACAGACTTGCCTTGCTCTGAACGATTCGAGTGAAGAGCTGCAGCACGCGACTGCGCACAAAGCTGTTGACGTCACACACATGGGCCTGCAGCATCTCCAGGAACTTGTCCCGAGTACCACGGGCAGTTTCCTCCAGCTGGTCACCATTCAGCACCTGCACCAGCACTTCTGCCATAGCCGCCAGAATGGCATTTCGCATCATGTAACTCTGCCAAGAGAAGAGTTGTTGAACTAGGAACAGACAAAAAACACGTGACTTGATATGCCCAGAGTTTGGGCATTCCAAGTCCCAAGCTCCAGCCCTAAGTGAATTTTTTCAGTATGGACATTATAATAACCTTGGACAAACATAGCTGTGCCTGCAAGACAGAATAACCTCTCCTGTGAAGAGGCTAAGCTGGTTTTGTTCACCCTGCAGAAGAGAAGGCTCTGGGGAGGCAACTTCCAGTACCAAAAGGGGGCTACAAGAGAGCTGGAGAAGGATTTTACAAGGGCATGCAGTGACAGGACAAGAGAGAATGGCTTCAAAGTGAAGCCAGGTTTAGATTAGATATTAGGAAGAAATTCTTTACTGAGAGTGTGGTGAGACACTGGAAGAGGTTGCCCAGAGAAGCTGTGGATGCCCCATCCCTAGAAATGTACAAGGCCAGGTCGGATAGGACTTTGAGCAGCCTGTCTAGTGGAAGGTGTCCCTGGCCACAGCAGAGGTGTTAAAGTCCCTTCCAACCCAAACCTTGCTATCCAGGTAGGTCCACAGAAGCCAAGAACTGACGTGAGAAACACTTACAGCTCTTAAGGGCAGTTAAAAAGGTGACACAATGACAAACTCATGAAGTGCTGAAGAACAAGGGACAACAGCTGGGACCTCAGATGAGTAGGCAGTCTCCTGTTCTCTGACATCTGACAGTAACCACCAAACAGCAGATGTCATGGTTTCTGTTCCCTTTGCATCTTTTAGGTAAGGGCAGAACCTATTCCATGGAGCAGGTTTTGGTTACTTGAGCTCTGTGAAAGAGGTTCTGTTTTCAGACAGAAAAACTGGATAGCAGCATCTCTACCATTTGGCTTTTGTGGACAGGTAACTTTGCAGAAACATACCTCCCCATCCAAGTGAGGCAGGAGAACACTTATGTTGGAGAGCACCAGAGCTGGAATCTGTTCAGCCAGTTCACTTATAAAGGTAGCATAACCCTTGACTCCAGAAGCCTCACGAGCCAAATCCTGGGGACATTTCTGTCCAATTTCCCTGCACAGAAAGATGAAACAAGGAATGGGGTGCCTCAAGTTACTAGGGATAGAAGGACAAGCCTCCAGGTATTTCTCTCACCTTAGCAATTCACCCACCAGGCTTTTCAGACCATACTCTTTAGCCCAGAGGCTCACGGCCTGTGCGAACACCGGGGCTACGTGTTCAAAGTGCTGCAGCATCTGTGTGATCTTCAGAGTAGCACCTTTCACATGTGAGAAGGAAGAAAGAGGTCAGAGAAAGTAACTGGAAATGGCTTTAGGAAGAAGGCAGAAGAGCAAGAACTCACTGAACATGTGGTCACAGTGAACCAGAGCTGCAGCAAGTAGATGTGTCACAGCCTCCCGTGTGACTCGGTACTTCTGAAGGCCAATACTTGGATTCTCCAGGATACGGTAGCAGCTTCCTGTCATTAAGCTAAAACCACAGAAGACAGACAGCAAACCTCACTATCACAACTTGCACCAACATCATCCTAGCACACCACACATTTCTATTTGAGAGATTCTCCAGTATCCTCTAAAAATTAGCAAACATCTGAATTTTTGAGGCCTACATGAGAAAAGGAAGTGGTTTCTATACACATTGCTTTTGCCTTCAGCTGTTTCTTCAGTTTCCCAATGATCTGCACCCCACAGAGGGCTGTAATACCACCTCACTGGTATATTTAACATTTAACCTTTTATCCCTCAGAACCAGTCACTCATTCCTCATATACATCTGCTCCAACCTATACCTGACAAACTCTTCTTCTGCTGCTAAACCACCCCAGAGACGACGGAGATCCAGCTGCAGCAGCTGTGTAAGCAGCCGTAAGAGTGGTTCCCTCTCCTCTTCCCACAAGGATCCAGAAGTCTTGGCATGGTTCTTCCTGTTCTAGAAAGGAGATCACACAGTGACATACATGAGCAGGTTCACAACAGACAAAAACCCATCACCACCCTACTTCCTTCAAAATATAAAAAGTCTGTTAAATTCTACAGCATTAAGATACACACAATGAGATGTGCGAGATCACAGGATTACAGTGGACTTTTTTTCCCCAATTCTTCTCTCTCAGCTGAGGCCAGCACCAGTGCCTTGTGTGGTTTAAGGATTATACCTGCATCCACTGCCATCACCTCTGCCCACAGAAAGGAAATGTTGAGAAAATACTGGCACACTAAGTTCCAGCCAGAAACTGAAGAGTAAAATAGAAAAGCCTGGGGATCAAGGTCCCTGCTGATGTTTAAACACAATTGTCCCTTTGGTTGTTTCCCATGTCATTTCACAGAAGCACCAGTGCTTCGCATTATGCACTGCTCTTGCTGGCATAATGTTTACATAAACTCAGCTGTAACATCTCAGCTGTACCACAGAGTTCAGCAAGCTTAAAGTTTTTTTAAAATCATCTTGTTTTTCTCCCAGTCCCTTCACCTACCTTCCTACCAGGATCTGTCTCCAAACTACTGTTCTTGCAGGTTTCCATTTCAAAGGCATCCACCAGGCCAGTCAGCAAATAGCAGTTCATCTTAAGAGCATTGAGATGAGCAGTGCAGTCTGCATGGCTTAGCCCAGAGTCACTCAAGATAGCAGGAAGTTCATTGGAGTGATGGGACACCACTGAGGAGAAGCAGAAAGTCCTGAGCACTCCTTGCCAGGTCCCTCAACCATCCTCTCTTTTGGAGGCTTAGTGCAGTCATCAGATTACCAAAGATGTGTGCTCACATCTCACCAGCTGTAACAAGAGCTGCCCCCTCCAACCCAAACCTTGGGCGTGATGTCTTGTCCTATCCCCACAGCCCTTCATCAGCTAGAGAAACACTTGCTCTGAGCTGATGCATCCCACAGAAGTATTTCTGAGGGACAGGTGCTAGAGGATTTTCTGTCGGTCTGCCCTTACAGCGAACATGCACAACTCAGCATCGTCCACCAAGATTACAGACCCGTACTACAGGAGTGGGCTGAGGGTGCAGCCCAGCTGGCCGAGTCACATTAGCCTTTATATCATCATCGAGCTGCCAAGGGAGAGCAACCTCTCCGTTAGTCCTGCGTCGGCCGGAAACAGCGGGTACCCACCCTGCATCATCAGCTCCAGGGCGTCCTCCTTCACAGCCGTTCCCACGGTTCCGAAGTGGCTGCGGGACAAACACAGGACGTGAAGGCGGCGAGCAAACAGCGCCTGGCAGAGGGGCGAGCGCCCGCCCCTCCGCCCCCTCCCTGCCCCGTACTCACTGCAGTACGCTGTACACGCAGTCGAAGTGCTGCAGCACGGCCAGCGCACCCCGCGCACGGAAGGCGGCCCGGAAAGCTGCAGGAAAACACGGAGAGAGGCAGGGGGAGGGCCGTGACCCGGCAGCAGGACCGGACCCGGCTGGGAGGGGGGTGGGGGAACACCTTACCTGCGAGTGCAGGCGGCAGCTCGCGGGCAGGCAGCACCTCCTGCACCACGTAGCGCCCGGGGCCGCCATCCCGCAGTAGATCGGCGGGGGCGAGGGGCAGGTGGAACTCCAGGGCCGCCGCCATGGCCACCACAGCCCCGCACGGCCCCGGGCGCTCAAAACAGCGCGCGCGGGCCGCGCTCGCCCCGCCCCTTCCCTCCACGGGCCTATCAGTGCCGGGAGGCTGCGCCGCGCTCCGGCCGCTCGCCCAATCGCCGGCTCCCTGGCCCTCCCGACCGTTGGCGCGACGTCACCCGCGCGCCGCTGCCCTCCGCGGCGGAAGGGGCGGCCCGGCGGCACCGCCGCTCTTCCTGTCCCGTCCCGTCCCATCCCGGCCCTGCCCCGGGGCACCGGGGGTCACCCCCATGGCGGCGGCAGCGGCAGGGCTGCTGCTACGGGCAGCGGGCCGAGCCCTGCTGGGCCGTGCCGCTCCCCTGCCCCGCGCCGAGCGGGGCATTAGCGACTGCGGTGGGGCGCGCTGGGCGCCCGCGCGGCCCGGCCTCCCCGTGCCGCTCTCCTCGCCCCTGGCAGGGCTCTCCCGGCCCATCCGCATCAAGGAGCCATCCAAGCGCAAGCCAGTGGATCGGTGGACGAAAAAACGGGCCTTGTTCGGCGTCTATGATAACGTGGGGATCCTAGGTAAGACACACAACCCGCCCGCACATCTCCAGCGCTGCGGCCCCGGGGCAGGAGGGGAGGGAGGCTGGACTCACCTGCGGGCTGGCGCCTCTGCCAGCAGCGACGGGGCGGGGAGGATTTGGGCCGGACTCCCTGGGAACACCCTTCTCCAGTGCCTGGCTTCATCTATCTCTGCTCTCCTGTTCTCAGGCGGCTTCCAGATCCACCCGAAGAATCTGATCATGGGGCCCACTTGGCTGCGAGGCTGGCGGGGGAACGAGCTGCAGAGGTGCATCCGCAAGAAGCAAATGGTGGGCGATCGGATGTTTGCAGAGGACTATCACAAACTCAACAAGAGGATCCGGTACTTGTACAAGCGCTTCAATCGCACCGGGAAGCACCGCTAGGGAACAGCTTTTGGTTCAACACATGGAGTGTGTTTTTGTGGCATTGCAGTCAGAATAAAACCAGCTTTCACATAATTGGGTTCCCAGTGCTTTCTACAACCCTTGCTGCATATTTCTACCCTGGTCCCAAAGTTTTGCTGCTGTGCGAGGCCCAAGCTCCTCTGTGCCCCCTCAATTATTTCTGACATACTTCTTGCAGACAGCTGTTCCGTCAGCATCCCTGAACCTGATCCTCCAGTCCTCTACTTTTTTGGCCAGGCTTCCAGCACCCTTTCAGTCTCTGAGCCCCAGGTTCTCACATCTTACATGACAATTCCAGTATGCTCCAACTTAGATTTTTCCTCACAGCCAAATTTCCAAGTTAGTGCTAAGAGGCCCTACTACATATGTCGTCCTGCTCACTGCTTTCCTCTTTGCTCTCCACTTATCTGTGATTAAGTGTGAATGATCCAAATGTTAGCTGAAATGCATCAAAACTTGTCTTAAGAATGGGACTTGTCTCATTCCACATTCATTGATTACTTGATCCCCTGCTAATGACACTTAATGACCAAATGGCTTTTTGTTTATAATTTAGGCAGGATTTGCAAAAGTAATTCAGGTATTTAAATGTTTTTAAAAGCTCTAGCTTCTAGTTTTTGTAATTGTTGCCAATTCCTTTAGAGAAGTTACGGTGAGTCACAGCTGGCATCCCTCTAGTCCAACATCACACCAATGTGCACTTGGGAAAAATCCATATGATGAGCAGGCATTTGCCTACCAATTCTGCCTTAGTTGTTAATTTAGCTGCTAAGTAATTGGGAAGTTACCTGCTGACTTGATGTATCTTGCTACAGAGCAATGCGGCTCTGTCTCCAAAAGCACTTGGTTGGAAGTGGCAGGGAATGAATGGAAAGAATTTTCTTTAGGTCTAAGCTTGAGGAAAGTGAAGGCAAACTGTTTAAACATCTGAAATCCACAATCCCGGGAGTGGGGTGGCAGACCTGTGGGAATTGCCAAAAGATGTGGATTCAGGAAGCGTGCACAGATGCAAGTGGAGACCGAGCAGGTGTAGCAAATCCTTGACTGAAAAGATGCTGGAAAGTGGAAGAGTATCAGAGAAAGTATCTCGTACCCTTTGTCATCTCTTAATCCCTAAGAACCAACCTGGCAAGGCCTCTGTGGCCACTACTTCCATAAACTCCAACTTCAGCTATTTGCAATGGTTACTGGAATGGTCCTCAGACTGCAGTGGAAAGGCTGCCAGGCTACAGAAGCTTCTTCCTCAACTTATTCCTTCTGTCTGAAGGCACAGTTTAAAAACCTTGAGTTCTGATGTCAATTGTAGTCTCTGCTCCTATCTGCAAATCACCTTGTAACCACGGTCTTCTAGTTCCCATGCTGTAATCTGTAATATATCTGTTTTGTGTATCTAATAATCTATAAGATCTGACACTAAAAACTTCTATGAATGTCCTGTATCACCTTGTGAAAGGAAAAGGTAGTGTAGATGTGAACCCACGCTTGTCACTCTACTCACCACACAAAATTCTGTATGAAGAGACTTCCTGTTCCAGTACGCTCCTATCTCCTTTTTGTCCTGAACTGAAGAATCTCCCCTTCTGATGGAGCAGGCTTCTCCAGATCTTGAGAGGGAAAAACCCTAAACACACTGCTGTTCTTTGGGCTGCTGTGGGAGCCTCCTTTCTCCCAGTAGGCTGCAGAAGCTCGACGGGGACTTGTTCAGATTCGCTTTCGTGCGGCACTGTATGGTGGAAGTCGGCCAGCGACACCATCTCTTAATTGCAAGGACAGCGCCTTACGCAGAGCCAACAGACACACTGCGGAGGTGGGATTTCGGGAGCGTTCCGCACCCCCACCACTACGGCGCCAGCCGGGCTGGGCTCTAAGCGGAAAACTGAACGGGGCAGGTAACCACGATCAGGCTCTCCGTGACGTACACGGAGTGCGGCGGACCACTCAGGGCTGGCGGGTCCAGAGGCAGCGCCGTGGATCGGCACCGGGGCCGCACGAGCCCCGGGCACCCCCGGACCTCCGCAGGGGGCGGGGCGCAGGGCCCTGCTCCCATTGGGCAGCGCCAAGGCGGGGCGGGGCTTGCCCGCTCCGCAGGCTGGGGGCGGGGCTAACACAAATGACTTTCCCTGCAGGGTGCGGAGCGCTGATTGGCTGAGGAGGAACCCAGGGGCGGTACCGATCTGCCCCTCCCGGAGAAACAACTTTTGATTGGCTGCTGGCTCTGTGGGCCGGGCCCTGCTGTTATAAGTGCGGGGTCCCGGAGTTACTCCCTTTGTTGGTGCGGAGCTCTGTGTTGGGTCCGCTGCGCTTCTGTTCGGCCTAGCCATGTGAGTGTCCACCCGAACGGCCGTGGGCGAGCTGTGGTGGGCGCGGCGCGGGGGTGGCGGCTGGAGCGTGAGGGAGCGGCGTCCGTGCAGAGCCCGCGTCCTGGCCGGTAGTGGTGGGGTCGGGTGGCGCATTGCAGCAGCCGCAGGCAGGGCTGCCCGTACCGCCCCCGGGCGGTCCTGCTCCCCCGCTGGCTGTGTGGGTGGGTGCGTGGGTGCATGGGCCGTGCCCCACTGGTGATGCGCGGGGTCCCAGCTGGAGCCAACCTGGCCGGCGGCCACCGCTGCGCCCAGCCCGGTGGCTGCCGTGTCCCGCTGGGTTGCCCCCCGCGCTGCCTTCCTGTCCCTCTCCCCGCACCTTCCTTCCCTGTCTCCTGGTCACCTCCGTGCGGCCAGGTCCGTGTTCCCCGCGGGAGGCCGCAGTGCTGGGCGCGACCGCACCCGCAAGCTTCTTCGACAAGGGGCTGGTCCGATCCCCGCTGCCCCCCTGGGCTTGCCCCTGCTTCGGGCTCTCCCACGAGCCCGCCTGCTCCCGGTCCGGGGGAACCCAGCAAGGCAGCGGGCTCCCAGGGCTGCTGCCAGCACTGCTCCAGCCTGGGGACGTTTGGGTTCGCGTGGATTTGGGGGGACTCTCTCTTGGGCGGCTGAGTTTTCTCTTCGCTCATGTGTGTGTTCCCTTAGGTCTGACCCAGCTCAGCAGCCTGCTCCCGGGGCTCCTGAAGGAGGGGCTCCCGAAGGAGGAGCTCCCGAAGGGGCAGCCCCCGGTGGGGGTCCCCCCGGGGCTCCCCCCAATCTGAGCAGCAACCGCCGCCTGCAGCAGACTCAGGCCCAAGTGCAGGAGGTCAGTAGCTCTGCCAGCCCTGCTGGCTTCCCTGATGGATGCCTGGACTCTTCTCCCCCTGCTCTGCAGCAGCGATGTTCTTGACTGGTATCTGTCGCTGAGGGGGTGGCTCTTTCTGTCATGCCAATGGTAGAAATTAATTAACACTCAATACCCAAAAATAGGGTGGCAAACCTATAAAAGAGGCTGGAGGAGAGATTGCTTTATGTTTAAAAGTCACTTAATTCCAGATATGGCTTCCAAGGACCAGGCTTCTGAGATTTTTTTGGTTCCTCGTTATCGTGCATTGCATATGGAAATAAAGCTGTACAGCATCCAGGACAGCTCTTAATCCCTGTGGGCTGCTTCAAGGGAACAGCGTGTATGCAGTGATGTGGGGGAACCCTTGCCTGGCTTCCCGGGATCAGTGTCAGTGGCTTGGCTGCTGACGCGCAGTAGCGCCTTTGTGCCTCACTGGGGCAGCAGCATGAAGCTCATAAGTTAATTCTGCAGCTCTCGGGGAGTGAGCATATGACTCCTCTCATTAGGAGGGTGGCTTTGGCTTGCTGCTGGAACGGAGAACTCTTAAAAGCAGAGGAGAACGTGAGGCTGAGGACCTGGTTTAAGTGTACTTGAACTGATATTTTGACAGTGAGTCTCGGATTTTTTTTTCCCCACTTCAAAATAAGCAGTGATTTGAAATAACTTCTTTCTTACCCTGATGGTTCCCCCCCCCCCGCCATTTATGTTTTTTTGTTTCTTGGCATCTCAATGTCAGTTATTGGCCAAGTTACTCCTCTTCCTTTTTCAACTATCTTTGCCAATACAGCTGCTCCTACTATTCTTCCTTCTGCAGGTGGTTGATATAATGTCTGTAAATGTAGACAAGGTGCTGCAACGAGATGAGATGCTGTCAAAGCTGGATGACCGGGCAGATGCACTTCAGGCCGGTGCCTCAATATTTGAAAGTAGCGCAGCAAAACTCAAAAGGAAGTATTGGTGGAAGAACTGCAAGGTGAGTTTCCTACCGCCATGATCTCCTTCAGTAGGAGGGAACTGGGCTACTCCTCTCCTGGAGGGCTTTGCAAGTATAGTTGGGGCTTAGTAACAATTTCAAATGCTTAAGATTCCTTCACTGTGGGAAGGCTTTCAGGCCTTGGCTGTTGTGCCTTCAGGCCCTGTCTTATGTTCCCTGTCTGTCAGGAAGGATGTGAATTTGTCAATCTGTTCTGAGTATTGCTCTTGGACAATCTTTTTCTCCAGATGATGATCATGATGGGAGTGATTGGTGCCCTTGTGGTGGTGGTGATTGCAAGTAAGTACCAAAAACCTCAGGCTCACAGGTGAGGAAATACCAACTCTAGAGTACTTTAAACTTTTCCTTTTTGGTTTGAAATGTTGAGGGTCTTAGCTGCGTAAGTGTTAACTCCACTCTTTGGGGAAGGGAGATGGAAGTGCTGGAATGCCCTCACTTTTTGAGGAAATGGTACACTTTACGAAGTAATATGAGGAATGGGGGCTGCCATCATTGTAGAAATGGGAAATTCTGCCTGCCAGGTCAGGTAACCTGTAAGTATGAGGGGCATTTACCATGGAGTGGGTGGGTTGGCAAGTTCCTTCCCAGGTGGGTGGTTTGGAGTTCTCTGAGGGACCTTTGGTGTAACTTGCCCTTTTGTTCTTTCCTTTTTTCCTTTTTTTTTAATTGCTTTGTCTCCAGTCTACTTTTTTACTTAAATGTAGCTCCTTCAGTCTGCAACCTACTGTCCCCTATTACCTTGCCTGTCTCTTCTTGCCTCTGAGTCTTCCCTTTCCTTCCCTTTCCTTACCTTTCACCTAGCTTCTTCATTGATTTCTTTATTGGTTTTAATTTATCTTCTGGATAGGACTCTGAGCCGCTTACTGAACATAGTTAGACTTTTCAACAGCTGCTGCAGCTTTAAAGAGTGTCCTCTAAGTTTAGAGGAAAGGGAAGTCAAGGAGGAGTGAGTAGCTATTTGCCCCTGCTCTTCTGCAGGGAACTTTTTGTGTTTATTTTTGGGTGTAAGCTTGTCAAATAGTGCCTGTGTGAACTCTAGCAAAATAGGAATGCCTTAACACAGTGCCTTTTGGGGTGAAGGACTTCAGCATGTGAGAGTCTTTAGTGTTCTGCCTAAAAAGAGTGGCAGCATGACTTGAGCTTTTCATTGAGCTTCTGAAATAAAAGCTAGTTTGCGTTGGCCAGTGGCTGTGAGCCATCTGACTAAAGCTACATGTAGTGATGTAGATTTCTGTAGTTATGGAGAGGTGAGCACTTGAAGAAATGATTTATTCTGCCTGTCCTTATTTCCAGATGACTTGCTGCCTGAACATGGCCATTTCAGTTTTTATAAAGGAGGGCCTACATGATTACCTCAGTCAAGTGCAACAGGCTAAACACATCTAAGTGAAAGGAGCATTGCTACTATCTAAAGGGCATGTGTGGGAGTGAAGTCTCTCTCCAGAAGGAACACATGAACAACAATTAGTCTGTTGAGGAGTGTCAAATATGCCTTTCATCTATGCACACACAAGCCAGGACCCTGTAGCTTCCTACTATCTTGTAGCTTTCCAGAAGGAAGACTTTGGAGTAGTGGCAGAATGGGAATTGGTGTTTTGCTTTTGTGTGACTGGCTTGAATGTCAAGGAAGCTCACTGCCATAGCAGATAGAAGTGAAGGGGACTGGAGGTATTCCAGATGAGACTGAATGAGCTTCACAGCTTTCTGATTAGGAATATCTGGTCTGTTTCTGCTGTCGCAAAGCCCTAACTCTCAGCAGGAATTAGAAAACACGTGGAATGGTTAGCTAGGGACTCAAAGGGAAATGGTGCTTTGGGTATGGATATTGCAAAGTGACATCAGATGTCCCAGTTTGGCAACTTAGGTCTCTAGAGATCTTGCCTATCAAACAGAATACTTCTGCTTGCTATGGGTTCTCTTGAACTTAGGTCTAGGGTCGTCTCTGATGGAAGTAAACTTTTGGCTGTGGCTTTCTGTGAGCAATTCCCTTGTTCTTCTCCATCAGAAGTAACAAGAGGTGTGAGTTATTTGAATGTGTTGTCAGATGTGGGTTAAATGAGCTGCCCTGTTCCTGTAGAGTCTTCCTAGGAATGTGTATCTTGTCTTTTAACTTTTTTTTAACAAGCTGAGCTGTAGCCTGTAATCCAGACTGGAAAGAGGGTACTCCTTTTTTAATTTAGAAAGCTCTGCCACTGTTTTAGAATACACTGGGTCTGTTTAGTCTTAAGAGGAGGCAGGGAGGACATCACCGGAGTTCCTGGATAGGAGCTAAGTACAAAAGGTGGGAGGAGCAGATGCTTTTTGTTTCATTGGGTGTGCTGGGGAAGCCACTTTCCCCCTCCCAGGGCACCTGGCAAGGGGCTACGTTTTGCATGCTCACTTCCATGCCCCAGCATTTCATTTGAGTTCATCTCCCTGCAATTCCATTCCTCTCCACCTCGGGGGAGGGCAGAGATGAAGATCTGGAGTGAAGCAGTCCTCGTCCCCTGAGCACTTCCCTAATTCCCTGTGGAACTGAGATGTGATGGACGGTCGGGAGTGCATCTACTGAAGAGGAGCCAGGGCCTGCTTGTGCTACTTACTGCTCTCATTTTAGGGGGTAGGCTTACAAGCTTGAGGCCCCCAGACCAGCAATTCTCTCGAACTCTTCTAAACAAGCCTTTGCTACCCCACTCCTCTTGTCTCTCTGGGGGCTGAGGTCCCCCATGGCTGTCTCTTTCATTTCCTTCTCTTAGATGTTGTATGTTGCCTCCTCCTTTGCTCCTTTTCCCCTCCTTTATGTCTTTGTGCATGGGCAAAACAAATCACCAAAGCCCTCTTAGTAAAAGCAAGGGATTCTGCTGCCCACGGCGTTGCAGCCACTCATGCACGTGCAGTTTATTTACTTCCTCTATAAACACAACTGTAATCTCCTCTGGCATGTTCTAGAAATCAGCTCATGTACTTTTAATGGTCTCTAAGAAACACAATTCACCACCTTACTGAGTCTGTCTGGTCTGTCAGTGAGTGGGAAGGGGTTGGGATGCTGAACTGGTTTTGGATTTTTTTTTTTTTCTTTTGTCACTTCCTTTGCATACACAGTTCTGTCCCTCAAAGAAGTGGCTGGTTTTCCATTGCAAAATGATGATAATTCCAGTTCTGCTGGACTGACTCTGGTACGTCTGTCACAAGATGTGTGAACCAGCAGCTCTGGGGGAAGAGGCTGCCCAAGCCAAGTCTACTTTCAGCCACCAAATGTCCAGCCACTGTCCTGTTCAGGGGACTACCTTCCTGTGTATTGGTGTGTTAGGGGTAGCTCTGGTTCTCAGGCTGTGCTGCCTTTAGATTTCAATAACCTCAGATCCTTAAACCCAGAAAACAATTCTCCATTGGTGTTGGAATACAAGTTCAGGACCCAAGTGAAGACCTCCAAAAGCAGGATACTGTTCACAGCATATCTTGGAGCATGACTGGAATAAAGGTAAGTACCCCATTGTTTTGCTTCACTGTACACTTGAAACTCATTAAAAGGAAATGACAGAGCTTTGTCCAGTGCAGACTTCTTTTAAAATGAGGTACTTGTGCCCTTATCTGCCTTTACTGCTACAAAAGCTGGGTTGTAAAACAGTCTTCCCTGTGGCTTCTGGTTCCCTTATGATAAATCATTATCCAGTCTTAAACATCACCAAAATCGCACCAGAACAATGAACATACCAGAACAACTCACAACAGTGAATTTGGAGCAAGGCAGCTAGACTAATTCTTCAAAGATGGAAGCCTTCCTGGGAAAGGAGGGTGTCTGGACTGGCTGGTGGATTAAAGCAGCATGTACAGTCTAAAATTGCACACCATTCAGGCCTGCACAACCTGAACGAACTAGTTGTGCTACAATTCCTGCCAAGTTGTGTATTGCCTTCCTGTCAGTTCTCAGCCTCACTCATGTAGGGGGATAGGGAAGATGTTTTCTTAGGGCAAATGCATTTTTAGACTATTGAGGATGCAGTGTCCAAGTTCCTAGCCAAACCTGGGGGCTTGAATGCTCATTTTCCAAAGCTGGCAGCTGCTCTGGAGCACAGAGCTGGGGCTGAACACACTGAAAGTTGCCCCAGGGTTGAGCTCAATTAATGAGTCATATTGTGGATGTTTGCAAAGAGTTGCGTGTCTAACCATAAATCCTCTGGTAGGCGTTGAAAATACCATGTTCTCCTGGAAGCTCTTCTGAGGTGCCATGCTTTACTGCATCAGCATTTCTGCTGCTCCTGCAGTCTGTTATCCCAGACAAAACAGGGTTTTAAATGTGCTCCAAAAGCAAGGTCAAGATAAAGATATAAGTTTTACAAATAGGCAACTCAGCCATATCTGTGGGATACCTGAGCCTCCATACTCCTGATAATCTTTGACCTATTTTTTGCCTGAGATAGAGTGCAACACCTATTCAGAACACCCTCACTTGCTCCCCAGCTTTCAAGTATGAACAACCCCATAATGTCCTTTCCTTCAGTGCACAGACCCACTAAATTATTTCTGCAGGGAACAAAATGACACTTTCTTTTTATGCTCTTTCCTCCCAGGCTTCTTTTCTAAAAGCCTTTGTAATATTTTTTAAAAATAAATTTGCCATAAATTTATTAAAAAATGAATAAAGATGATAAGCTTTTTTTAGTTCATTGCTTTTAAGCATGCACTTGGAAGCTGAAGGCACTTTCACCTCTTTCACCTCACAAGCCCCCTTTAAATATTGCATATTGTTAAATACAAAGAACTGTGACTGAATGTGGCCATGACTCTGGTATATTCCCAATCTCTCTTGTTCCCCCGTGTCCTTTCACCAACAGCACTGCTGCCCTTTTCATTTCTTGATGTAGCCTGTAACCCCTTAGATTTTATTGAAGCTGTCCCAAGAGCCTGGTAACCCTTTCCTCAAATTCCTTCTTGGCTGGACCTCTGTCTGTGCAGACAAACCTGGACCTATCTGTTCAGCTTCTCTAAGCACTCCAGCAAGCAGGGTTTAGTTCTTCTAAATATACTATTTTCCCAAGTGCTGGTTTTCTCATTCTTTTTCTAGCTTCCTTAGACACTTACGTTGTACTTCCATGCATTTCCTCTATTACCTTAATTCTTATGGAAAAACAATAGTTTTGGTATCTGCTCCCAGTCCAACAAGACACAGCCTTCAGCTGTTCCCCGTATGTTTTCCATGTCCTCGAAATAACTGTGCTATGCCTCTAACACACCTATGCCTGCTGAGCATTTACATCTCCTCAACTTCCTCCTCTTTTACAAATTCATCCCAGCTCAGGCCTTTTAATTTGCCTTTTGCTGACCTGCAGATTCCCATACATGCATGCTTTCTTTCCTTTTCTCCAGTTTTTCACATTCTCGGTGAAACACTCCCATTTTTGGGGATCTTACTCCAGCACTGCTGGCCTTGCATCTCATTGTCAGCCAGACCAAGCTCACTGTACATCTGCTGAGCTCATTTGTGATCCTGTCAGCCTACAAGAAATGTAGGGATTGTTTCTGGAACAATCACCTGATTTCTCCCAAGACAGCAATTTTTGCACTGATTCACAGGACAGGGAGGGCTGATCTATTTACCAACTTGTGTAACTGCTTCTTCACATTTGTACAGGGTTTTAACTCTGGATTTACAGCTATCCTAAATGGTGCCATTACTTTGAGTTCATCAGTCAAAGTTCTTTTTTTTTTTTTTTGCATTTTAACATTTTTATGGAAGAGACAGAATATGGTGCAAGGTTCCCCCAGGGAATACATCACCACCTTCTGCAGCTGTATTTCTTTATGACGAAGAGAACTTAGTGTTTCAAGTAGTTATGCCTCTTGATTAATCTTGCTTTAATCACCCACTTAACTATGCGTGATGCAGTGGAGTCTCATCAATTTTAAGGTTATTCCAAGGTTATTTATGGTTCTGTGATGTGAAGGATTGTGTCTTACTCTTTGGATATTCAGGAAAGATCATGCTTACCATATGAATCATCGTATGTTTATGGTATACAAAGACTGTTTTAGGTATTGCACCTGCTCTTTTTCCTTTCCTGATTTGAAGGTGGCTTTGTGAAGCAAACGGCTTTGTGTCCGGTGTCAGGTTTTTGCTCATTCATGTGCTAGAAAACACCCAAAGCATCAGTCTGCAGTATTGAATTCATGACCAAGAACTGGGTGCAGCATCCTAGCTTCTCTATCTGCCTGTCTTTTGTATTTTACTTGTGGCCAAAGTTACTTTCAGCAACTAAACCTAGCTTTTAGCTCTGCCTCTTGGGCAGTGTTTTTGCAGAACATGAAAGTCCCTTCACTTAGGCAACTTTTGAGATTTCATTCTTTAATCACTCTTTTTTACTTAATTTAAAATCAGACACAGAAAATGGATTTCTTTCATGTTTGCAGAAGCTCTGATTCTTTTTCTAGTGTGGGCCTCCAAAGAGGAATACATGTTCCCACACCTCTAAGTGTTTGTTGCAGGCCTCTCCCTCCTTCTGGGCTGCCACCCTTGCTGAAGTACACCCCCTGAATTATTTGCTTCTATTCCCAGCAGAGAGACATTATCTTCACTTTCAAACAAGAATCATCAGCTGAGCTCTGTGATAAAATTTGAAAAACCATGAAAATTTGTGCAATAAAGAACATAGCATTTGTGTATGTGGAGAAGTATAAAATCACTCTCTGCTGGGAATTGAAAAGTGTATTTAGGTAATTGAGGCAAGAGCAGTATAACCAGCACATGTTTAGCATCTCAAAGGGAAAAATTAGGCAACAGTTTAGATACTGCAGTAAACCCCTCCAACTTCCCAAGGGCAGTGCATCTACCTTAATTTTTAAAATAAGTTTTTCCTTTGTTTTGTTTAACTAGTTTTTAAATTCAAAAGTGGCTGTTTGCAGTGTGATTTGGTACATAGTACCACAGGTCTTTGCCTAAATTGCTTAAATTCTGGTATCTGTGTTTGTCCTGTGAAGTGGATAATCCTGTTTGTTAAGGACATCACCCTTGCTCTCTTGATACCCCATAAAGTGCAGTGCAAATACCATTGCAGCAGAAGTCTGAGTATTTGTAAGAAAAGAGTATGGCAAGCTCACCACAAGAAACGCGTTCTCTTATGCAAAGATCCCCACGGTAGTTCCTGAGAAGAGGTCCAGTTGAATGAACTGAGGCTTTCCTTGGAAGGACTTTTGATTAAAGGCTGCAGTACTTTCCTGTGCTTCCCTCAGGAAGAAGAGGCTCAGCAGAGTCTCTGTGCATGGACCAGAGAAGGGCTGAGTGGAGCAGAACAGGCACTGCATGGCCTGCGCTGTTCCAATCCTCTCTTGCAGGATCCCATGGCAGCAGAGGCACCGTTTGGGATTTTTGGAGGGTGTGCATAATCCTGCCAAACTCTCTTCCTTTCCCTCATGAAGAAAGCAGGGAAAGCCAAGCAAATGTGGACATCAGTTTGTCCCGGAGCTGTTGGCAATCAATCAAACAGTTGCATGTACACATGTATGGTGTATCCGAAGGAAGGGGGGATACCCAAAATCTACCAATACCACAAAGGCAGCTTGAAAAGGGAGCCCTTACTTTGCCAGGGCTGTTTTGTCCCAGACCTGGGAGGGGCAGCAAGTGTCAAGCACCTCTCCAGAGCATTGTGCGTAATACAGATTGAGATCATGCCAGTGGCTCTTGTCTCAATAGCCTCTCCTGGGGGCAGGGTGGGGGTGGGGAGGGTGAGTGACACAGTGTTGGGATCAGAGCTGGACATGAAGAACAAGGAAAGAGCAACCAGTTTAGAGAAAGCTTAACAAAGCTCAGCCTGTTGAGAGATTTATACCCCAGCTGAGACTCCATTCCTGCTCCTTGTCATACCACAGAGGAGGCCAGTCACACCTGCCAAACCTCTTTAATTAATGACAGACCAGGACTGTGGCAGCATTCTTGTTGGAGGGAAAAGAAAGCATGCATGCACATGTAGGTGTGCACATGCACGGAGTGTAAGGAAATTGAGAGGAACATCTTCCCCATACATACACTAGATAAACTCTCATCCCTGGTGACTCCTAGAGCAGTAGTATTTTATGAGACCGAAGAATTCACCTACAGAAATGAAAGCAATGAACCCAGGCCAGCCATGGCGCAGTCTTTTGCTATGGTCCATGTGCAGCACCCCAGAAAGAAGGAAACGCAGCCCCCACAGACAGAGTGTGCAGCCTTTACTCCAATTGCCACCCATCTGATCAGTGCAATAAGCTGCTGCCTCACTCGTGTCCCACCTCACCATCCCTGCTCGGCCCACGTGGTTCCAGGCTGTTGTAGGATGGCAGCGTGGTCACTACAGCCTCAACAGTGAAGCGATGTGGAGCACCGAGAGCTGGTGCCTCATCTTGGAAAGCAGCGTTATCCTGACTGTTTGGAGGGGCTGCCGGTGGGGAGAGCTTCTGCCGGGAGCGGAACCAGCGGAAGGCCAGGATAAAGGTGATGGCGATGAAATCCAGAACCAGCTCTGCAAGCTCCATCACAGACAAGACAGAGGATCCAAACCAGAGACTCCACTGGTTCCCAAGTTGGGACAGCAGAGTCACTACCTGCAGGAGATGGAGAAAGAGCAATGAGGACAGCCCTTGTTTGGGACTTTTGCCTCACCCTGCCCCAGGAAAAGAGACCCAAAAGCCAGCAATGCTGCTGGAACAAAAGCTTGCCACAGTGGAGGGACATTGTGAGGGAATGGGTGTATACCGTGAAGGCTGGAGACTCCCCATTGGTCTTGTAGTTCCACTCCTCAAAAAAGATATTCACTTTGGCAACTCCATTCCTGTGAATGAAAGATGATGCTCAGTAACCCCAACTCCTCAATCCCTGCATTTCTTCACCAAGCCTAATTCTCTTCTCTGTCCCCTTCTGCCCCCACTCCTTCCCCCACACATACCACCCAGAGGCTTTTTCCCATCTCTGCAGCTCCCTGATTCTGCACTAAATACAATCCTTGGTACTTACAGTGCACTTCTGACACTGCATGGTAAAACCCAACATTTGTAGCAAAAGCTCCTGCACAGCTCTCCTTCCCACTCTCCCACAAGCACTTCCTGTGACTCCAGAACACACGGCAAGTGCCTGTGGCTTACTATTTTCATATTGGCATCAGACCCCTTTTGAAATTTTATCCTTGGGTCCCCAATTCTTGCTGAACTCTTAGTATTTATCTGACTCAAATCCACTGGCCTTGTCCACAGGTCCCATGCCTGATCTCTTCCCATCAGTGATTTAATCTTAACTCTGACATTTCCAACACACACACTACACTGGGATGGTTTCTGATTTGGACACAGTCTCTGTTTAGGGGCTCTCACCTCTTGGATGTGATATTGTATTTGTTCTGTTGTGAAAGCATGTAAAAAACCCAGTCCTGGAATGAAAGTGCAGTAAATTGTGTTACATGATCACAGTCACCTCCTGCAGGTTTAGTACCCATTGAGGAAGGACTAAATGGCAGGTGGGAGCGGTGGTGGGGAGCCAGGACACCCTGTCCTTACCTCTGAGACAGCAGAGGGCCAGCGCGAGTACCCAGCTGACAGCTGGTATTCTGTCATTCTGCAAAACAAGAGGCTGTGTTAGCTGTTGAAGCTTTAGGAGCCACAGGGCCAGGTCTCGCCATCCCCAGGCACACCTGGAGACTCCCTCCCATGCTGAAGTTCCGCCCACTTCCCACCATATGGAATTCACAGTCCTTCGGAGCTCGCCCCTAAGCCAATCCTGATGCTCCTCAGCCATTTTGGCTTCCCGATGGGAGAAAAACCATTTCAGGATGGAGCTCAGCTACTGACTCCAGCTTTTTCCCTGGTCAGTGAATGCTTTACAACACTTCTAGGAATAGTTTCCAATCTTCCTGACTGACTGATGATCAAACTTACTTGCAAGGTTTCCGACACTTGTGGAAACAGCCCAGCACGTCAGCTTTGAATTCAGCCAGGAGTTTGTAATAGCAGTAGCCTAAACAGCAAAGAAAATAAATCCAGGTAAGCTCACAGTATCCTTAGACAAAAGGTGATTTGTGACCGCGAGGGGAATCCAGAAGAGGTTTCCTTCCACAATGGGCTAATCTAAGACAAGACTGTCCTTTGGATGGTGGTCCCACACCAGGAAGCTCCTTGAAGACAAGATGTGCTGCGACGTGGGCTGGACCAAACAGGTTCAGGTGGGCATGAGCTGTGCTGTCCCTGCTATCCACTTACCCCAGGCTGTGTGCTTTGTGTAGTCACAGTACTCTGCTCCATCGGGCAAGGGATAGAAATAATATGCACAGCCACAGCGTTCCACCATGTTGAGCTGAAAGCAGGAGCGAATGCAGACCTGCGAGGCACATGAGGTGGAAAAGGCTGATCAAGGGAACTAAACCCACTGCTGCCTGTATCACATCATACTGTCAACAGAGTCCATGGATGAACACGGCCGTTAGGGGGCTGAAGTATTTCAGGAAAGTGGGGAAACGAGGTGGCCCAGGAGGGGTGGCGGTAAGTTACCTGTTCGGTGTAGCGGGATGAGTAGAGATTTTGCACCGGCACGTCACTGCCATCCTCTGTGCAATCGCTGTAACTGCCCCCGAGGCGCACAGTCATCTCCTGCAACAGCAAACTGTCACTGACAGAACCACTGCCACTTTGCTGTCCTCTGCCTGCTCTCCCATGCATACATTGCTTGTCCATGAGTACCTGCACTTTATGCTTTCCTCGGATGCCAGCTCCCCCTGCTTGCCTCTATTTCATTGTTCAATGATAAACTGCAGCCAAATGCTTCTTGTCTAGTCCAGCAAGCTGTTCTTCTTCCTCTCCCTTCACTCCATGTGATTAATCCCCTCCCTTAAATACACATTAGGTCCACCAAGTCAAACCTCCCCATAACCTCACATCCACAGCTCTCATCCCTTCTGCTTGCTCACCTTTCTCATGCTGATGGAGGTCTCAATGCCAGGACGAACGTTGAAACCCCCATCATCCATGAAGGCCGGCTCATTCTGATCATGGACCATGACCCTGGCTCCTGTCACCGTGGACAAGAGAGGGATGAAATCATTCTGCTCCGTGCGCACCACCAGAGAGAGACCTGAGGGAATATCAGAGAGGGAGGGAGGTCACGGCCAGCTGTGGTGCGGCAGAGGAGGAAGAGCAGGATGGTTAGAAGGGAGTCTGAAAGAGATAAAGGAAAAGATAGGCATCAACCAGGGCTGCACCAAGGCTTGGCAGCAATAGAGGGTGGCTGGAGGGAGGCCAGAGACAAAGGTGGAGGCTCCAGAAGAGGCCAGAGAAAACTGGATTTCATCACTGTGGCTTAGAAAAAGCAGAACTGGGAACTGGGAGAGATTTCATGGAGAAATTTGGAGCCAGAGGGAAGAAAAGCCTGAAGATTTGGTCTGGAGAGATTTCAGGGGGTTTAGGAACGCCAACAGGTCAGTTTCTTGAAAGAGGAAAATGGGGAAGGAGAAGGCGCAGACCAGGAGCACGAGCACTACGGCTCAGCAGTGGACTTCAGGAAGGGCCAGCACAAGTCCAGAGGAAGCAAAGAGTGTAAGGATCAGGCACTGATGAGGGAGAGGGAGTTCAGTGGGCAGCAGTGAGGGACAGCCACGTCCATGAGACAGCTATCTCCACGAGGGTGAAAGCAGCTTGGGCAAGACAGAGCAGGGCTGCAATCTGCCACCAACAGTACTAAGCACAGCAGGATGCCTGTAACTCCTAGAGAAAAAAAGAGTTAAGCTGTTATCCTTACTCACCAAAGAGTGCCTCTCACCCACCATTATTGATCCCAGGCAGCGAGGATGTCCACAGGCTGCTGCTGTTGTCATTAAAGGTATAGCAGTTCCCATACAAGGGATGGTGGAAGTGGGTATAATTCCTGAGAGGGGAACAGAAACATTGACACAGAGTGAGAAGGGTTGTGACACCAAGGGGAAGGGCTTTCTGAAAGGAACAGCTCTGTTTTCCATCAGCAGGGAGAGGGGCTTACAGCAGATGGGCAGTATTTGTTATGTAAACTCACCCGAACAGGGAAAAGCAATTAAAATGTGCTGTAAAAAATGTCTGGAGCTGAACAGGTTTTTACACCAGGTTCTTCAAACTGCTTTTCAGAGCCCAAAAGGGTTTTAGCAGTGCTAGCAATCAGTGTATCATCTTCCTAATACTGATGAAACTCTTAGCTTTTCCTACCCCTTTTCCTCCCTTCCAGATGGGTTTCATTCCACTATGTCCTTGGGGCTTTTTGACCAATAATGGCAGGATAAACGAGGGATATTTTTTTACTGTCTTTTTGTATCAACTTTCTCTTCTTCCTGTATGTACCACTTGATATGTTGATACGTACCACTTTACCACTGTGGAGAGTAGAATAAAAATACATCTGTGCCCACTCTGTCATTTGCAGCAGTATAATTATTTTTGTGAAACCAGAAAAAGGAGAAATCATCCTCCGAGGTTCATAGTTCCAGGTCACAGAACCTGTGGCCCTGATACGCATAACTCACAGGAGAGACTCAAGAAAGATCGTTTGACACAACAGGAACTGAACAAGGAACGATCCCACCCTGGAAAAGAGGTTCTCTACTGTGCGTTTCTTGATTCTCCTCAAACCCAGGCACAAAACAAGTGTTTTCAGGGATGTTTCCACTACTTACGCTTTGTCACACGTTGCCTCATTGAAGCGACAAGCATAGATGAAGTTCTCAAAGTCAGACTCATCCAGGGCTTTTGCATCAGGCACCTGCGCCAGGATATTGATATAGTGAAAGCTGTACCATTCCCGCACGGCATCCACTCCCGAGGAGTACGCCTGATGGAAACAGTCATTGTTCTCACTGCACTGTTAAGAAGGAGAAAAGCCGTGTTAGAGAAGTCTTCCTGTCCAGGAGGCAAGGAGGCCTGTGGATTAGCTGTGCTCCCTCAGCACAGGCAGGAGATGACCGAGGAAATGCAGAGTTCCGCAGCACTTCTGTGCATGACCAACAGGTGATCGGCGGGATATGGAAAAATCCCAGGGCAGCTCCTTGATGGAAGGGAAACACCAGGTGAATAAGCGAGGCTGAGTAAAACCCGGGAGACAGCAAGGTGTGTAGGGTAATCTGCACATAAATTCTACGTGGTGGAAAACCAGGAGCTTTAAATTCTTGCGTGGGGAGCCCTTCCTTCAGGGTGTGTCCAGAAAAACGTTTGTGATCCTGTGGGAGCTCCAGTTAACTGCTGAGCGATTAGCTCCAGTCCTTCAGTGCCTTTTAAAATGCTAACACAGATACCCTAGGGCGAGGAAGCTGCTACCTAGGAGCAATTGCGACCATGATCACATTTCAGGTGGCCCAGGACCATCAAATACTTTTCTAATTATTGGGCAATGCAGCAGCTGATGCTGATAAACTGCTCTCCAAAGGCAACTGCAAGGCTGATGTACCCTCAGGAAGGACAAGGTTTCCCTGCTCTTAGGAAGAGATGTACACTGACATGGACATGTCCCCTGGGGACTGCATGGACAGGGACGGAATTTGGGGAACAGGATTGTATGGAGCAAAGGATTCAGCTCTACCTTTATCTGTCACTAGCAAAAGCCAGTGGAGATTAATCAGACTTCTACGTAAGAAAAGGCACAGCCAAGGGTCTAACAAGACAAAAGTAGCCAAGCCGAGACCGGAGTGGGTAGGGTACAGGGTATCTAGGGATCTCACCAGAACAAAGCCAATTTTCCAGTCATTCTTGTCCACTGAGGGACTGTTCTCTGGCAGGTTGACTAAGTTTTCCCGCTTCTGCCTCCGCAAAGGATGGCGCTGGACATGATGGAGCAGGCTCCTTGAGCTGCGCCTTTGTGTGGACAGTATGGACCAGTTGCTTCGTGGCAGTGACATGTTGTAGTCATAGAGGTCTAGCAGTGTCTGGTGGGTGATTTGGTCCAGCCTATCCAGCTGCTCTCGGATGGCGCTGTATCTGTGCAGGGGAGAGAAAAGACCAGCAGGTTTAGGGCTGGATGCACATAAACAGCTCTGAATAAGACATGAAGCAAAGTTTGCTGGGGTGATTCCGGGTATTCCTGCCACCATTTGTAAATCGAACCCCTTGCTGGAGGCTATCTTGCCAGAGAGAAGTAAATCTGCTCTAGCCCTGTGGCAGTTTACATTGCAGCCTGATACATACACCAGCAAGCAGAGCTGCCTAAACTCTCATGCCTTACTGTGAGTGCCCTGCAGCAGCAAAGGCCCGGGGAAAGTGTCCTTTCCACCGGCACCGCTACAACAGTGGGCAGTCGAGGACCGTGAGGAGAACAAGAGTACGTGCCTTTATCCTGCACCCCTCAAAGTCAAGTCATCTCTGCAAGTGTATTTCTTACCTGTACGGATTGAGGGTGCACAGCGTCACAGCCGGGAAAGTCAGCCTGTCGGAGTTAAGGTTGAGATTGAGGTTGACTGGGTAGCTGAAGTACTCCCTGTAGAGGATCCCAAACTGCCAGTACATTAAGCCGAAGGTGAGAAAGAAGAGAACGGACCAGAAGGCTGTCTTCATCTTATTCTTTTTGGAGCACACCAAGCGGATAGCCCCGTGGATGGTTGTGTTGCTGCAGAAGAACTGGAATAGCTCCTGGTAGGAACTGTAGAATTCGATGAGACCCTCCCGCTCTTCTTCTTTCTGCTGCTGTTCCTCTTCCTGCTTACATTGTCTCATTTTCTCCCCTTCTGGCATCTTCCCTGTCTTCACAGACCCACCCTACAGCACAAACTCAGAATTAGTGTGTCGCCCTGCAAGACTGTGGCTCTGGGAAGCCATGCCCGCTGCACCAACGGGCTCTGCATCACCATCTTCCGCAAGCCCCGCTGCTCTCACCCTCTCCTCCCCGACCCCCACCCAGGCTGCAGCTTCCCCTCTGAGTCCTCCCGTCCCACGTGTGACACGGGGTAGATCCTCCCCCCCAAGAGCCCCCCGTCCCTCCCGCGGTGTGCCCCCCGCCCGCCCCGCCGGGGCCGCGGCACTGACGCGGGGCGCAGTGCCCATGGCGAGCGGCGGCTCCTCGGGCCGGGGCTGGGGCCGGGGCCGGGGCTGGGGCCGGTGTGCTCTGCCCAGCGCTGCCGGCTCTCCCGCAGCCTCCCCGGCTGGGCTGGGACCGGTTCCTTTCCAGTTGGAGCCAGCACCCCGCCCGGCTCCTGCCCTGCCAGCCTCTCCCCGCCCCTCCAGCCTGCCCCTCCAGCCTGCCCCTCCTGCCTGCCCCTCCTGCCCCTTCCCCTTCCCTTTTCCCCGGGCGCCGCTCCCGGGGAAGAAAAGCCTCTTTAAACTCTCAAGTGTCGGCGGGGGGCAGCGACGGCCGGGGGAGCGGGGACACGTCGGAGTGGTGACCTTGGCGGTGCCGGCGGGGTCAAGGCGCGGCAGCCTTGCTCCCGGGGGCAGCAGGGCCCCCCCGGACCCCGAGGGGAGCCTGGCCCCGGCCAGGTACGGCTGCCGAACAGCCTGAACCTCCTCCACCCACCCCCTCCGGCGGGGACGCGGCGTCCCGGCGAGCCCAGGCGATGCAGAAAGAAAGTTGGCAGCGCAGGTCCCCGAGGCAGCGCCGGCCGGCCGGGAACCACTACTGGGCTGTCCGCCCCGGGACCTTGCCCTGCCCCCGACCGGCGGTGAGGGCTTTCATGGCCAAATTGTGCTTTCCAGGGGCAAAGCCTCGAGTTTCGGGTGAGATCTACGAGAGGGATGGAGCCGGGACGGCGAAGGCTGGGGGCGAGTCAGTGATACACATCAGTTACCGCATCGCCTTTGCTGGTGCCTTAACTAAAGAAACCTTTTGTGTCCATAACTGCCTGGCCTAGCCATGAGTGGGAACTTGTTTCGCTGCTCTGTGCCAGTGAAATCAAGGCCTCCCGGCATTACCCAAAGCCTTCCAGAGTTTCCTTGGACCACGGAAATGAACACGCTTAGTAAAATATGACCTAAAGTCCCAAACACTCCCCTGCCATTATAACCGGGAAACTTCTTTACCAATCTTTTCTCCCAATTATTTTCTTTCAAACTAGCTGTCTCTGAAGTTTTCACTTATTTCTTTCCTTTCTGGATACCTCCTTCAGATAAGTCCTTGTTCAGTCTTCAGTCACTGAATTTTGATCCTTATTGAGTTAGCTGTGGTTTGGTTAGTGACTCCAAATACGCAGCCACTTTCACCTCTTCGTATTGCAAAATCCCATACTTGAAAATGGCAAGCAGTACACTTTTGAGGCCAGCAGTTAAGTGACAGCATGCCAGGAGCAGCCTTGTGACAGGTGCTTGTTACAAACCTACTGCCACAACTTCGAGTGTTCCGTTAGCTCCTTCCCCTGACAAAAAGCAATGCAAAGGAAATGCATAATTTCTTCTGGAGTTCTAAACTTAAATTGCATCTTCAGTAAATTATTTTTGAACTTTCATCAAAGATGAAAGCTGCAAAATGTGGGAGGGGTGAGGTGAACAGACTAATACTGTATCAAACACTTATTATGAAGGAGCTTTCTCAGAGCATTACTGCCTCCACTTCTGGGGCCCCAAACTCAGGAAGGACATGGTCCTCTGGGATGGAGTCCAGAGGAGGCCACAAAGATGATCAGAGGGCTGGAGCACCTCTCCTATGAAGGCATGCTGCGAAGAGAAAGTTAGGGTTGTTCAGCTCGAAGAAGCGAGGCCCTAAGGGAAACCTTATTGCAGCCTTCCAGTATCTAACAGGGCTACAAGAGAGCTGGGGAGGCACTATTTATCAGGGCATGTAGTGATAGGACAAGGGGGGATGGCTTCAAACCGAAAGAGGGTAGGTTTAGATTAGATTTTAGGGAGAAAATTTTCACTGTGAGGGGATGAGACACTGGAACAGGTTTCCCCAGAGAAACTGTAGATGCCACATCCCTGGAAGTGTTCAAGGCCAGGCTGGACGGGGCTTTGAGCAAGCTTGTCTAGTGGAAGGTGTCCCTGCCCATGGCAGGGGGTGTTGGAACTGGATGACTTTTAAGGTCGCTTCCAACCCAAGCTGTTCCATGATTAGAAGTATCCTGGGCTGGACCGACAGTCCATGCAGCTCCGTATCCCATCTTGGGCAGTGCCAGTAGGAAATGTCATTTAGTGGAGGAATATGAGCTCTTCTGACTCGTGCCGTTTGCAAATTTCATGCACTCAGATAGACCTGGAGACTGACAGTTCTGCAGCATTGGTGCTTACAATTACCAGTGGAACCTGTGGAGCTCTAATCCAGTCGCTTCACAGAGAGCAACTTGTTTAACTTACATTATCATAATTTCCTGAAATTACTGTTATACTAACACACTAATCCTCCAGTACCGCCTCTCTCTTAATGGAATTGTGACTCTATCTTGCTGGAGTAACAAAAATTGTTTTGCCCCTGAAAATGCCCCTTTTGTACTCATTTAACAGCACCTACTAAGCAACTTCAGCCAAATTTGGTAACCTGAAGGCATTCTCTGATTTCTACAGTATGTAAAAGGATTTTAAATTGTCTTCAACTGATCTTTGCAAATGACTTCAGAAACACGGTCTTCTTTGTTGTATGAGACAAAGGTAACTTCCTTTTTTTGATTTCTTTTGACTTGAGGTATAAAACCTCAAACATCTGGACTGATTTGCTGTACCCAAATGACAGTCTAAAGCAATTTTCTCAGCATTTTGTAATGGCTGACAGTTTCTATCACGACGTTGTTTGGGAGAACTTCCGGCCTTTGACAAAGTTTGGACAAGAATAGCAGATAACGATAATACACATATATCTGTGTATCTCTATATACACATACACATCTAAATTTATTTTTCAGAAGACTTTTTCCATGTGTTGTTTGGAGTTTTCTTTAACAATGAAAAAGCCATTTACTGGCCCTTTCTCCATTTCCAGCGTCTGTGACAGCTGTGCTCTGAGCAAATCCCCTTTCCCTTTTTCCTCCCAGTGAGCTGCTCAGGCTGCCGTGCGTTATCTGCTGCTGTGGCACACCTCGGAGCACGTATCAGCCCTGAGGTGACTTCTAGTTGCTTCAGTCATGCGAATATCACGCTTTGGCCATGACTCTGTAAAAGTCCCTATGCCCCCATGGTCGCAGAGGTGTGCTTCAGATCGATTGCAAATGCACAAAGGAACCAAAAATTTATTTTTAACATTGCTACAAACACAGTTAAAACTTCATTCCTCAAATACTTTAGAAACAATGCAAACAACAAGTCTCCTGTTGCCAGCTCAGCTGCCAGTCTCAATCTCCATTAGATCAGAATTTGCTAACTCTTCGTGGTTGAGTTTTTAAATTATTACTTACATCTTCCCAGCTTTTTTGCTGTATTTCTTTTTTCCTAGTGTGTACATGAAGAAGATCACTGAAGTGACCATTTTCTGGCCCAGATTTTCAGTCATAAATGGTGCAATTTTCCTCAGGCACACTGTCCTGTAACTGAAGATAGTGGTAAGGAGTTATTAGTGCAGTTTGCTAAAGCAGCTCCTGTTGATCATTTAGGGTGATTAGGTTCACTCCTAATCACACAAGGGACTTCTGAGCATTTTGCCCATCCACAGCTTTCTGGATATTTCCATCCTATTGAGGTATTGACCTATCAAGGTGAGTCACACCTGATGGAACTGGTTTTGACACTGATGGTTATTACCCTCACTGCCATTCAGGCCCAGCAATTATGGGATAATTTGTCTTCTGAAATCCCAAGTCTTGCAATAGAATGAAAGATCTTCCATCAGGCACTATAAATCCTCTTTGGAAGTTTTGGTTCATCACATTTACTCCACCTCTAACAACATTTTATATCCAAGGAGCTTTATGCTGAAAAGATCCTTGTTGCCAGTTCCTTCTCTTGTGAAATGGGAAGCGCCCTGTTGTTCTGGGCAGTGCTTCTGTATATTACATCCTCACGAGCTCTGAATGCATGATTGCTTTTTATTGCTACTGAACAACCTTTGAGTAAACATGAATCACTCTTTATGGCACCAAATTTGAAATGTTTCCTTACCAGCCACGTCTATTATCTGCCCAGGTAGGAATTTGATAATGATCTCTAGTACACACAACATTTTGAAATAGAACAAACTTCTTTTCTACACACTGCTACTGTGGTGGGAAAAAAAAGAAAAATCTCTCCCTGTCTAGTATGGGTTCCAAGTGTAACAAATTATACATGTTTTTGAACTACTCGAAAGACCTTTGATCAGTTTACTCCTTTTGTATATCTGTAAATGCAATTGTGTTTTCCTTCTGCTGCAAGGCAGAAGCCAGTGATTATTTTGGGATTATTTCTGGAATTCCTATAGCTATATTTTTCTGTGTTAAAACTAGTGACCCATACAGTCGAGGAATAACATCATGGATGTTGCTGTAAGCTTGTTTGGCCAAAGAAGCCCCAGCAGAGTAGGTGGCAAAGACGGGTGGATGTGAGGCTACACATTGAATGGCTCTTGTCTTCAGCAGGGAAGTATTTCCCCAGGGTGCAGGGACTCCCTTGAGGCAGAGGTGGTGATCTCCGAAGAGGGTCATTATTAAAAAGCTGTCAGGGATTTGGAAACTAATCTACTGGGCTGTTGAATGCCTTCTCCCTTGCTACTGATGTAACTTGGCAGGCAGCAGTGGTGTCTGTCCCAAATAACCAGAGATACCACAGCAGCAAGAGCATGCCTATGTACATTCTTCCACTCCTTTGTGTCCCCAGGAAGCTGATTTTCAATGCATATCTTCATTTGCACCTTGCAGCAGCAGAGTGGCTGCAGAGAGCCATTCTGGTGAAGCAAAAGGGAGCTCTGGGGGAAAATTGAAGCTGTGTGTGTTATCCGTGTCTTTCAGCATGAAAGATGGGAGACTACTGAATGGGCAGTATCTATGGGTAGACTAAAGATAGGTAGAATAATGAAAATAAAATATTGTAGGACTGAGAAAGTCCTGCTGGAGACTGCATGGAGGGAACCCAGTCTCTCTTCCTAGGAGAATGAAGTCAAGATGAGTGGACCCCAGAAGACGCAGCTGGCAAACCTGAATTAGCTTCTGAAAAATGTAGCTGACTTCCGTCTGTTGTCCATATTTCAGGATGAGGGATATCACTTCCTGGAAATGGTGTATCAGATGGGATGCTGAAGAAGCCCAGTGACCCAGACCCTGTAGCCACACTACTTTGTGCCCGAGCCAGCTGCCATCTACACTACCTGTGAGCTGCTGTCCTGCATGGGAGAATCAGTCACCAAGAGCTGAGAACCAAGAGCTGAGAACGGGCCTTCAAACTCTACCTCTGCTGCACATTCCCTCATGGAGGATCACTCAGCCGGATCCACAGCTCCACAGACACTGATCTCAGTCCAGTGCTGCTGCTGTGGGACCAAGCGTGGAAATGGCCAGATGGAAACTCCCACCCACTGACACAGCTAAGCTAATACCCATCTGGAAGCTGGGTGGGCAGGCCAGGCTGGAACAGCAGCCAGTGAAGCTGTAGGACTGATTTCTCCACTGGCTTTGTCTTGAGCAGCAATTAATAAGTGGGCCATCAAGGTGGAGCCTCCTTGACGTCCCCCCACCCTCCGCTGCTCTCCCCAAGTGAAATCTTTAATTTCCTCATTCCAGCCCTAACAATATAACCATTATCACAGCCACCTGACGCCCTGGCTCTCTGTCCCCACCCCTTTCCTGATCTCTCCTGCCTGTTCCTGGAAATCGGAGGCAGAAGCAGCCACCTCAGACCAGTTTTTCATCCTGCAGCTGCTGCTCCCCAGCCAACAGAGATGACAGGGCTGGGGCTGGTGCCCTGTGAGCCCAAGGCGGCGCCCGCCTCGGCACAGCTTGGTGCACACAGGTGCTCGCTGCTGCCTGCCTGCAGCTTTTGGAGAGCTGGTGACAGGACAGCCTTGCTTGTGTTTAGCTTCATTTCTGACACTGCCTCATGTGATTCTCCAAATGCCCCCCCAGGCACTCCCACCCCAGTGGTTTCATGTTGTTTCTGTTTCTTGGCTCTGCTCTGCTGATGGTGATCTCTCCTCTGGAAAACAAGCCAAAACCTATACCCTTGAAAAGGGAACCCAGATGGAATTAAGCTCTTAAGAAGAGAAGATAATCTGTAAATCCCAATTCTTTTATGGGCAAGGCCAGATTTCATAGCCAAGTGGCCCAAGGGAACACCTCCCACCACACCCTTTTCAAAAGGAGGAGCAGAAGGCATCACCCACTTCCCAGTCTTCCTTTTAATTGTTCCGATGTGTTCAATTCATTCCTTCTGCTTGAGAGGTTTTATGTCTTCCCTCACAAGATCTCAGGCTAGAAGTGACACAATGGTCTGGAAATGGTCTGAAAGCTTTGGAATGGTGCAGGAAGAAAAGAACCTGTTTTTTTTTAAGGTGTAGCTTGATAAATTCAAGTTAAGGACTAGGTAACAACACACCCTTTGGTGTTGTCTTGGTTTTGATAATGAAGTAATCTGAGGTTTGTCCTCTGTAGGACCTGGAATGTCTGGATTTATATCTTCTTTTTCTTTTTTTCCCTTTCTTTTCATCCTTTCTTTTAAGCAGAAAAGGTTGGCCAACAGAACATGAATCTTAGTCAAGCCATGTGACCACTTCTAGTGATACTGAGAAGAGTGAGATTTCTTCATTGTAGTCACTGTCCCATTCTGTCACTTCTTGTTTTAACTCTATATCCAGATTTCAGCTGCTTCAGATACATCTCACATGTCAAGAAATTTATACTCCTGGGCAAATTTTGGGGTCAGGAAGGGGTTTTGATCAAGTAAGACACATAGGTTGCTTTTTAGAGGAAGAATCTTCCTCTGTACCTTGCAAAATGGTCCACTTCAATGGGTCTTGGGCCTTTTGTCTTTCATATCCCCTGCCAGTAAAGAATCTCAAAGTATTTGGTCCTGGTATGAGGATGTGCATATTTATCAATCGAGGCAATTGTTCTTTCATGCTAAGGACTTAATAAGATGTTGTCATGGGAGGACAGGTCTGTGAGGATGATTTAGGTCTGTATAGAAATATAAAAGCAAGGAAAACCAGCAATTCATAAAGAAACCAATACTAAACAAACACAGGATTTCAGAAGTGTTTGGAAAAGGGGTAAAAGAAAATCATAAAAAGTATGGTTGAAAACAAGGGAAGGGGAGGGAGCTGAATGGAAAGAACAGTAGTGACTGAACTCTAAAAGAGAAGGAAACTCTGCCCTCCTTCTCTGTGAGCTGCACCTGGATATGGTGGGAAGTCAATGTTATCACCCATACAATCCTGTGCCACTACCCCTCATTCATCCCTAACCCCTTTTGCCTCCTCTTCTTGTAACACCATGTCACCTCATGAACTGTACCTGCTGGGGCTGTGTTGCTGTTCCCTCTTATTTCTCTCTCACCTTCTCTCTCTGACATGCCAGTACCCAGCACTGATGGCCTATAACAGCACCTGCCACAACTCTTTTCTTCTGTGTGTCCAAAAGTGTCACCCCTTTCACATTTTAATCACCTGAATTCACTCCCTGTCACCCTTTGCCATCCTTACTAACTGGGCATGCTCATGGGGTGAAAAGTGGGGTGAACACCTTTCATGTGGCATACAGAAACCGTTGTTCAGTGGGAAGTTACGAAAGGATCTGGAGTTGTCTACAACTGGAAAATTAGAGAAGGATGTAAATTTTGGAATGTTGCATACAGAAAGGCAGCAAGTCAGGTCAAACAGTGCTTCAAGGAACAACTAGCAAAAGGAATCAAAACTAACACGTCTCTCTCGAAATGCACCAGGCACCTGCCAGATGTTTTGAAGGGCAAAACAGTGATCAGGCTGTACAGGGAGTGCCCAGCAGAGATAAGGCCATCACAGACACCTCTGCAGCCTGTGTTTAGTGATGAGCTCAAGGTGGCAGAGCCCATTCTTCAGCAGGGTGGGGTTTGCCAGCGAACAAGTCTGAATCTGAAGTGGCTGTGGAAGAGGCTGTTCAATGCACTGACAAAGCAAACAGTAACAACTTGCTGGGAGCAATGGCATTTGTCCAAGAGTCTTAAAGGATCTCAAGAATAAAAAACTGAAACTGCTCCGAGCAGTGTGTAACCCAATGTCTACCCCTGGCATGGTACCTCAGGATGGAAAAGGGCTGAATGTGATGCCCCAATTTGGGGCAGGGGCAGACGGTGGAAGAGTTTCTGGGACTTGTTCGGGCTTCAGATGAAGATACATAGATGAATTTATAATCATAACGGGTGATAAATAGATGAATAAAGAGATAGGAGGTAAGTACAGCTAGAGGCTAAGAGAGTTTGGAGCAGCCTGGCACACCACTCCATGATGCTTATGTCCCCAGCAGACTTTGAAATCCATACTGTCCTCTGCCAACCTGACAGTGTGTGTGCTCTGCTCCGCCTCCTGAAGGCTTGGATGCATGCTTGGATGGGTGCTACCTGGTATTGCTGAAGCCAGCTGGGCCTTGTGGTGTGGTTGGCTCTTGCTGCAGGACATAAGGGATGTGGTGCTCCAGGTGCTTTGACCCAGCTACTGGTGAAGGGGACAGCAGCAGTGACAGAGCACCAGAAATGGAGCTGCTTGTGCTGACCCTCTCCTTTCTCCTTTCCTGGTGCTGACCCTCTCCTTTTTCCTTTCCTGATTCACAAGAAGGGGCTCCCAAGGGTTCAGCCTACCTGGATTGGGGATGGTCCTCATTCCTCTGCTGTCTCTCCTCACCAGGGACTGCTGCCAGCTGCTGTTGGTCCTGGAGCCTGAAATCAATCCTCTCCACTCCAGATGGGCTTTTTGAGCTTCTCATTTAATTTTTCATCCACAGGGAATATCTGTAATTTTTCAGTATCAGCTCATCCCTCATTGAAGGAGATGCATGGGAACTCACCCTTCTTTGTGCTGGGGAAAGCAGAATTTTCAACTGACCCAGGAGGAGAAGCATGTTTTTGCAGTGGATAGGAGCTGTACTGACTTAGTGTTACATGTCATGCTCTGGAGGGAAGCACAAGTCCCATGCTTTTGTCTGGGACACAATTTAGGGGTGGTTGTAACAAAGCTGGAGGCCTTGAGAAAAGACTAATCCTTTTCCCTTTTCTTCTTTCTCCTTTTGTTCTTTTGTGTGTGTGTGTGTGGTTTCTGTTTGTTTGTTTGTTTGTGGTTTTTTTGAAGGCAGAGAATGTGGAATGTTCCAGGCACTTTGTTGTCCATTGTAGCTTATCATGTTACTGAAGTCCGGGTGAAGGACACGCCAGAGAAAGTGTTCAGTGCAGAAGATTGGTGTCACTGGGAGAAGCAAACATGCAGCACTAGTGAGGACGCCTTTGGTCAGCATTTTGTACTCTTCAGGAAGCTCTAGCTCTATCCTTGTAACCCTTCAGACCCAAAAATGGGCTCTTTGCAGTCTCATCTGTGATGAACTTGACAATTATTTGTGGGGTGAGCGCAGTTCTCAGGGCTTCTGATATTTTCATAGAATCAGAGAATGGTTTGGATTGCCAGGGGCCTTAAAGATCATCCAGCTCCATCCCACTGCCTTGGGCAGGGACACCTTTCTCTAGACCAGGTTGCTCAGACCTCCATCCAGTGCTCTCACATGTTTTGAGTGTGACATCTCTATGGCTTAAAAAGCAATCCTTGGTAAGCCTTGTATTTCCTGTAGTGCTCTTACACTGAATTCCAGTGTCACAGAGGTAGCAGGTGCATGGCTGGAGAGGGCCGGCACACTGACCTGGAGGGTCAGGAGTGGCCTCTCCTGTGTCTGCCGTGTTCCAGGAAAGGTGAGCACGGTGCCTGCTCTGCCGTACCTGTGCTGGAGAAGCAATGCCCACAGTTGCTTTGGAGGCACTGCAGAATGTGTGATTGTGATATAATGTGAGGTTGAAGAGAACACAGTTTATTTAAATGCTTTACCTCTAGTCAGTGCATGCTCCCTTGGAGGCAGCTGAGCTTCAGCTGTGTTCAAAAAGTGCTTCTAAACCAATGTAGTTAGACTGCTGAATCTATTTTGCTAACTTAAATTGAATGAGCAGAAGCATAATCAAAAAAGGGGAACCTATGTGGAAAAGATAGTCTTCAGCTTGGCTTTATTCTTTGTAAAATATCTACTCTTTCAATACCACCTTAGAAGTTTTGGCTTGTCCATATCCACAAAACAATGCAGCCACAGCCTCCAAGTAATCTTTGTTGGCTCAGGTGCAAAGAACTTAATCTTATGTTTTGCTGGTTGACACAATGTGTATAAAATTTTGTGTCTTACAGCCAACAATTCTCCTAAGGAGTTAGTTTTAAAGACCTAAATTGAATATTTATTTGCACTGACACAGTGTGCCTTACAATGAGCTGGTGTGCCCAGCAGCTAATCAGATGATGACCAGATTCCTGCTCCTCGATCCACGTGGCCAGGCAGTGATGCCATGTGGCATTTGGCCATGGCACATTTGACCTTGGAAGGCATCATGGCTGTCTCCCAGATAAGCAGAACATCTAATATTATTTATCCCTGTCTTCTTAATGCAGTCAAGTTTATATTTGATGCACTCTTAGTCTCAGTGACATTTTCTGTAATAAGTGTTTTATATTTAAAATGGAAGGAACATAGCTGTTAAGCACAAGGTCACCTTGTTTATCAGTGAGTATTAATTTTTTCTGCTTTATAGTATCTGCTTCAGTTGTTTCTGTGGTTTAAATCCAGCTTGAGACCTTCAGGGACAAAGTAATTGTGGACTCTAGTGGGGAACATCAGAGAACAGGTAGTCAAAATCAAATGCCATGGTATATTTCTCCTTATGAGGAATATGGCCCCTCCTAATGCATTTCTTCCATGCCTCCATTATTTTTTCTTCCTTCTAAGCCAGTTTATGGGCCAAAAAGGCAGATGAACTGCCAGCTCTCATTTCCTGTGTAACACAGGCCTTGGAATTTTACCCAGTGTCTCTTTTCACTGATGTCATTAATTTTCTTTTTTTATTATTATTATTATTATTATGAAAGAACAGTTTGAAAAAACTAACCTGACCTTTATGTGAATACCATGAAAGACAGTGTACCCCTTTTTCTGACTGATAGCTAGGACAGTCATCCTCACTGCTGAGGTTATGATGTCTTATTCCACTCTGAATATGTCTAAATATATCTTGCAGCAGTTGATTCTCACCGTGCCTATCTCTGCAGGTGATGGTGCCACCAGTACTGTGTATTTTCTGTGCTGTGACTGAGAGATACTGGTTTAGCGAGACCAGAGTAATGCCTCAGAGTGTCCCCTGCCAGGCGTTTTCTGACCTTCCTAATTGCTCCTGTCATTTTGCTCTGGACCCTCTCCAGGCTTTCAGGATAATAAGGAGCCGTGTGGGCGGCTGCTCTCTGGGTGGGTGCAGCAGCTTCAGGGTTTGCTAGGTTTTCAACTTGGCGCTGTCTGTCACAGGTGACGGTGACTTCTCCAGTGGCTGCTGATGCCTGATAATTTTTGCCTTTTCTTTTTATATACCCTTTTATATATTCTCTGTATCCTTAGCCTACATACTTGTAATTTTTGTAGTCTGATATTCTAGCTTAGTGCTGGGGTTCTGCTAGGCAGGGAGACCAAACATCCTGAGCAGGAAGCCAGAGAGCCCTATGATATCTTAGAAACTTTACCTTTGATTGAAACCTTCTCTCTGGAACATATTCTGTAAATTGGGCTCAAGGCTTATTTGGGGAGGAATTCTTTGGGGAGGATCACACTATTTTATTAAGCTTCTTGTTGGGGGATCCTTGTTTGCAAGGTCCATAAAAATTGTATACGCTTTGCATGGTGTGTGCATCTCGGTGTGTTCCACCTTGACTCTTCAAGGAGCTGTGCACCTGGGATCCTATTAAAATACCGAGGTATAAAACCCTTTTGTCCCTTAACCGTGTCTGACTCATAGTTCTAAGACCAGCAAAATAGCAACACTGCCAGGGAGGCTCCTGGTCTTGGCAGCCTCTCCCTCCTCACTGTCTGCACAGGAGCCAGCGGTCACACCCCCACCTCTTATCTGGGGTGTCCCAACTCAGTGGGCTGTCCACAAAGCTTCCCTGAGTCCTGAGCCAGAACAGCTGCATCGAAAATGAAGAGGAAAGGATATAAGCAAAAGCTGCTTCCATCAGCTTTTACACTCTGCCCTGGTCACTCTTAGGTGTTCCCACGGGTCAGACAATTCAGAGGGATTCATGGATCAACAGCACTGAGGGAGCATGGTGGTCCAGGACCTGAGGAGACTCCACTAACACTACTGAACATCTTGTCTTGGCTGAGTATGGTCACCTGACGGGGTGACTTGTGCTCATCTGAAGGACTTCCTCTCCTTCAGCCACTGACCTTGACATTTGCAAATTTTATCAACAGTTTTTTTTTACAGTTGTATCTCCTGGTGCAATTATTAAACAGCACAGTCCTTGCAGAGAGGCACACATTTTCAGCAGTGATTGCTGCTTCTTTTTGGACAATGAAGTTTTGCCTGTTAGCTACTAATTAATCCATGTAATGTAATTAATGATGTATACAGATGCTATTCTTTTTTCTTCAGAATTTACAAATTTCTTGGTTTGTTAAATCTGCCCCACTGCTGTCATTAACCAAATGTATTATTTTGTCAAAGAATGAAGTCAGGTTTATTTCTCACAGGTTTTTTTTATACACTAAATTATTAACATTTTTAATTGTTGGAGCATCTGTTGGTTAACTTGTAATAACCTCACACTCTCTTTCCTCTGATTATTACTACAGAACCGTCTAACAGTCTGGTGTCATTTTGCTTTCTCTCTCTGGACACTGGCAAATGTTTTTCCAAGACCTTTGGATTTCTGTAATATGCCAGGATTTTTAAATACCAAACTCCATTGGGCCAAGTGCCTCCTCAGTCTATCTTTTTATGATTCTGAGATGCAAATTTGCTTGGCTACTGATCTGAAAATATTTATGCTTAATAGAGGCTGTTAAAACTTTCCTTAGTTTGCAGAAAGATGAGGAAGTTTTTTACTATCCTCATGTAGTGTGAATACACAAATCCATTTCTTTCTGTATACAAACATCTTCTCTGTATCAAGAAGTCTCCAGCAAATGTCTTCACTATCAACAGTTTTACCTATATCCAGCCAGTAAGAGCTTAGGCTCTACTATTTCTTAGTTTTCAACGTATTTTGAAAAAAACCTGCTCCCAAGTGCCGTTAGCACTTGCAGCAATCCAGTTTTTCCAGATTATTTTGAACACTCCTTATCACCTTGTATGCTTCATAAATTCTCACTTTTATTGTGTGCCATATACCTCCTTTCCATACACCCCTTCCTTCTGCTTTTTTTCCTCTCCCCTGTTGGTTTTATACAAGATTTCTAAGTGTTAAGCTTCAAATTCCCTGTTAGGCCAGAAAAGTGTTTAATCATGTCTGTCTTTTTTTTCACAATTACAGAGCCACATATCTTCTCCATCTTGTAAACTCCCAGCAGTGAAATGTCTATAAAAAAAATTATTGCAGCTTTCTCCTGGAGAGTCCTATTTTTCTGATTCTTTGATTTGCCACCAGTTTAACCCATAACTTCCCCTGCTTGAAGATTTACCATTTTGAAGTACCAATTTTTGCCTACATATATGCTGAGCTTCATGCATAAAATGCAGAAATACATAAAGTTCTTGGTTATTGCCTCATAGGCATTAACCAAGTGTACTTATATACATCTACAGGTACACATCTACATGCATGTTGTATATCTGCTTACAACATGTAGCTGTATATGCACATCATAAATGCAGTCATACAAACACATCTGTATGCAATGTAATTTTTTCTAAAAGCAGAGAAGAAGCATTTCTAAAAGTGTGTGCCTGTTGCCACCTGTAACACAGCAATGCAGGATGGAGCTGAGGCTGTACAAGCTGCCCTCCCTGGATGAAGATGAGTTTTCCTGTGAGTCCATTCCTGAGTGGTCACTCAGCTCCTCCACCAAGAGCAGCCCTACCCCTCCTATACCAACCAGGGGCTCTGTTAATACTTGGACAGGGCTGGCTCCCCTGAGCAGGATGTGTCAGGGCAAGGGGCAGGAGACAAAGGACTGCAGGTGAGTGGCACAAAGATTTCCACTGTTCTAGAGCTCTTAGAAGTTGCTGAGGCTTTGGTTTACCTGAAAAGGAGAGAGAAACAAAAAAAGAAATAAGATGCAGCAAGACCAAAGCAGTGCAAAACATCACCTCATTCTGCTTTCCACCAGAAATGAATCTCCAGCTCATCCTCCCTACCTCTCCCTGCAGGATCCTGGTATATCCTGACCTCCATCTCTCCTAAGCAGCAGTGCAGAGGAGCGGCAGATGCTCCTCTCTGCATCTCGACCACCAGAGAAGGGCCTCAGCATTTTAAACTCCCATCTGCTCTTCTTCTGAGCACAATGAAGAGGTCAATGATGAAGATGAGGGTAGCAATAACATCCCCCACGTGTCCTTGAGATCTCCCTTGCTCTGCAGAGGAGGAGGAGGATCAGTGGTGCTGTGTAGCCTGGAGCAGCTGAGTAGCCACAGCTAAACAGCCGCGCTGGCCAGCAGCTGACCGTGGGCGTGCTCCTGTCAGCTACGCACATGTGACAGGACACAATGAGCCAAAGCCACACAGACCCAGGGCCTGTTCTACGGGCTACACTGATGTGTCATAGCTCTTTAAACTGCAGGTATGGCTTGCTTTTCCCTGCTGGGTCAGGCGGAGACACAGGAGCAATCTCACATCAGCAGAGAGAGTGCGAACCCCAACAGCTCCAACAGGGGGAAGCATTTTTTGCTATGGTTCTCTAGAAGCATCAGACTCCAGCTGAACACTGGGTCCGGCTCTGTGTCTAACACTTTGGGGCATGGCTGTTTTCTTGTGCCCGTCCACTGGGGTCCAGCCCACGTGCTATAGATTTTTGTTCTGTTGTTTCACCTTCAGTCATAAAATCTTTTTTCCCCTGAAGCAAATGAGGTATTTGCTCCCTCAAAACATCAGGGACTCAAATAAAAGCTGAAGAAGTGAAAGGGAAAGGGAAGACAGAGAGAATGGGTGTGAGAGGACACCAGGGAGGGGAACCAGGAAGATGTGGAGTGGCTCAGAGGTTTTGATCCCCGTGGTGGGTAGATGAGGTGTGAGGAGGTCTGGGCAGAATGAAGAACATAGCCCCCTGCCCCTGACACCTACCTGGTGCCTTGAGATGGGCACTCACAGGGATGGGCTCTGCCAGGGCAGCTGTAGGTGACTGGTGCCTGCGTTGGGACCGAGCTGATGCTGAGGCAGGAGGTGATGCTGGAGGTGCCATCTCAGCTTTGCTGGTGGCTGTAGAAATGTGCATTTGGGAGAGAAATTTCTGTGTTGTGGCAGGTCAGACTAGTCACCACATCTCTCTTGAATGATGCCACTGCTGGAATTACATGAACTCTTGGAAGCTCTGGAGGAGGTAAACAGGGAATTTATTTATTGATAGCAGAGTAGAAAAGTCTGTCCACAAGAGAAAGGAGATGAGCAGCCTGTGATGATGAATATTGGGAGCGGTGGGAGATTAGGGTGCAGGGCAGTTTCAGTGCCTGAGAACAGGGGACTCCTGTTGCCCCCAGGCACTCACTTGCCACATGCAGCTGGATGATGTGCTGGGCCTGGTGCAGGGGAGTGCACACATAAACAAATGTACATCTCTTATCTCCCACACTCAGTCCTTGCAGCCAAGTGATGGGTCCTCACTTCCTAGCAGCTTTGACACATCCATGTAGACTTTTGGCCACCTGGTCCCCTGTTGTTATCAATGTTCCCTCCTTGACTGCTGCAGCAGGGCAATGCTGATCCTGCTGGAGAGCCACAGAGAGACCATGAACCAGGATGTACAGCAGGGCCTCTCACCAGCCTGCCGGAAGCTGTGTGGGGATCTCAGAGTCCACTTCCTCCCCATCAGAGTCCATATACCGCAGGCATTCTGCATGGGGATGGATACTGACGGTCAGTGGATCCCTCTCACCATGCACCATTTTCCTCTGGAAGAGCATTCACATTTAGGAGGACCCTGTTTTCTCTGGGTGACCTTCACGGAAGGGGTGGGGGGTGCAGGAGAAGCCCCAGGCTGGCTACCAGAGCTGCTTCACTTTCACTCTAGCTAAGCTGAAGGGGAAAAAAAAAATCCCTTCACTTAAACCCATTAACTCTTCCTCTACCAAACTCAGGAGTCTGGAGGCAGCAGGGAAATGAGGCACAATGTTTGGTGTCGAAAAGCCCTTCCCAACCTGCACCATTTGAAAGCTCTCTGCATACTTGCTTTTTAGACTACTTTATCTTTGTGAAAGACCTGGAGGCTGAAGCTGGTTTTCTTTTTTTTTTTTTCTTTTTTCCCCCTCTGCAAAACCTTCTTCAGCTGGAAAGACAGTAGTTGCTGTGCAGGGACATGGGCCAGCTCCAGCTCCCCTTTAGCCCAGTGGGCGTGTGGTGCCACCAGCAGCTGCCAATTCAGCCCTGGCTTTGCAGGAAAAAACATCACTGAGGAAAAAACAAGCTGTGAGAAAGGAAATGGATGAGTTCTGATGGAATTCAGCTACTGCCTTTTCCCTGTCTTTCAAACACACGGAGAGAAGTTGGCAGCTTCTCTGCTGCTCTGTTTCCTCTCCTCACAGTAACAGAACTCACCCTTGCTGTGGCCAGCTAAAATCATGGATACACACCTGCAGGGAACCATGATAACCCCCAGCCACAGCTCTCCAAGCACAACCTCTGGACATCCAGCTTGTGCTGGCCAGACATGGGTTCTTGATACAGGCTTACCCCAGTCCCACCCTCCCCTCTTCAGTCCTTCTTGGAAAAGCCTCACAAGGAATATTAACTCTTCCTGCAGAAGCTATGTTTAGGAGCTGTGAGCTGTGAGATGTGGCCAGCTGCTCTGACTGGAGCTCCCAGTGCCTCTCCAGGGTAAGATCACCAGCACACCCTGTGAGTCCCTGCCAGTCTGAGATGCTCTCACCTGTGCTCCCCTGGCCCTACAGGTTATTGTCTAGCATTATCCATGCTCTCAGAGGGCACCCACATATCCCAACAAAGCAGAGCTTTACCATGAAGGTATCGTGTTCAAGAGAGCCATTCAGTGGTGCTACAGCTGCTGGGAGAGGGCTGTGTATCTGTTTTCCTACACAGGGAGATGAAAACCTGTTAAATAACTATGTGATGACAGATAAGGAGGTATCAATGAGCAGAGGCCTAGACAGCAAAGGGAAAGAATACACTCATTGTGATGAGAGATGCAGCAACAGACAATAGCAGTAGCCAAAGGATAATCTAGTTCAGCTGAGGGAAGCAGGTGATGCCAGAGTTGCAGATGCCTGTGTACTACAGGGAATCTCAAGTGATGCTGTGAATCAGAGAAGTGATGTTGGGAGGAGACCTCCAGTGGTCTCTGGTTCAACCTCTGACTCAATCAGGTCACCATAATTTTGTCCAACCAAATCTGGAAACCCTCCAAGAGTGGAGATACTGCCACCTTTCTGGGGACCTGTTCCAGTGCTGCTTTTTTACCCTTCTGGTAAAAAAGTCATTCCTGGAATTCAGCCTGAACCTACTAAGTTTCAGCTTGTTGCCACTGCCCCTTGTTATATCACCTGCTACTATTGAGAAGACCTTGGCTCCATTATCTTTGTAATCACCTTCCTGATATTGGTAGGAAACAATATAGGGTGTAAGCTAGATATCATGCAAGTACCAGGAACATGGTAGCTTAACAGTCATCCCTGGTATTAAAAATTCTGCTACTCAGGACTGGTAGAAAGGAAAATAGAAACAGTTCATTAATATCATACGTATGATGTTACAGGTTGTTTAGATGGAACTCAGAAAGCTAAAAGAGGCTTTTCTCTGGTGCAGCTCAGTGTCAGCCACGAACTGCTCGAGTTCATACCTGGATATGTAGGGAGAGAACAAATATTAAAAGAGATAAATCCCAGTAAGAACTCTGCTGCCATGGGGAAGCTAACTTCAGAGTTATGGACCAGTGAATCATCTCTCATCATCATAATGGGCCTCAGGCCTACAATTCTCAGCATGACATGACAAATTCCTTCACAAAACCATCACTGAACCTACAAAAGATTCATAAGTTGTAAATAGCAATTAAGTCATAGAGCAGGTGGCCATCAAAAATAAGTTTGGAGCGCGTGATCATAATTTCCTTACATATAAATTCAGTGGGAAGATAAATAAGAATAAGCCTGCACTTCATATGCATATTTTGTTTCAAAAGAAATTAAACCCCAAGGAATTTGAGACTCTTTAGTGTGGACTGCAGTAGTAAGGAAACTGTATGTGAAAGATGCCCACAATTTCTGACAGAGATGTGCAGTGTCTCTGGAACATGCAAAGTAAAGAAACAAAACCTCTGTAGGTACCTGGATGAACAGCCACAAAGTGAAGGGTAAGCAGAAAACTTTTCTTCAAATGTTTGTAGATATAATGTAGCATCAATCTAGAAAATGGATTTTTAAAAGAAGAGATAGTTTTTCATACAAGTAAATAACTGAACGAGGAAGGAGAAAGTGGCTATGCAAAGAAGATGGGGTCAAACCTAAAAATATTTGTTAAAATTAAATAAATATAAACCAAATATAAATAATAGTTTTCAATCAGGAAAATAATCTTGGAGAGCGGAGCGGAGGACAGGAGCATAATGCAGATGAGGGTACAAGAACCGCCACACCTGATTTGAAGGCAGAGCATATATTAATGTGATGAAACTAAGAAAATAAGCTAAGACCTGAATTTTGATGGATTTTTTTAAACCATAAGAATTTTTATTCTTCAGAAAGCAACAAGGAGTTACAGAGTTTCACAAAATAACAGGCACTGTTTAGATAAAGTTCACCTTATCTGTACCCAGTCAGTTTTGGGAGTTGGAAGTTCATAAAAAAATTCATTCCTTAAACCCAGACTTAGGATACATGTCAGCAGGTCACTTGCCCTTTCACCCCTTAAAAATTATAATCTGCCCCATATTACCCTATAGCACCAATTTGGAATTTCCAGAGCCTTTCTCAAGTAAATGCCTTTATCCAGAAAACTTCTGGTTTTGGCAGCACATCTCAATTCCTGCCATTTCTGTGCCCTTTTACCTGTCTCCTCTTGCCTCTCCTCACAACACCTACAATCAGGCAGGTCTCTCTAGCCAAACCCATTACCTTTTCTGTTTCCTGTCTTCTCTTGTCATGAGTATTTTTGCCCTGCTCTGACCTTTCTGATTTCCACTATGCCTTCATTTCACTTTCACTTTTCCAGTGAAAGGAAACACTGCAAAACATGTCAGCCTGGAGTATGTGGAGTATTGCTCCGGCCCTTCATAGGACTTGTGAACAGACCAAACAAGATCAAATTCATGAAGATTCAGAGTGTGGGGGCTGGACTGAGAGCAACCTCAATGATCTGCTGGAATTGGATCCCCTTTTCCAGCTCAGACTCTGCCACAACAATAGACCTATTTTGAAAAACATCAAAAGCTCAGTTTCTTCTAGCTAAATTCCTCAAGATGAAATATAGCCAAAGTTTTATTGGCCAAATTACAAACTTAAACCAGGAGCTAAGGATTTGTTGAACCCAAACCGAAGCCTTTCACCTTTTAAATAAGACAGCATTGTGCTCACCAAGATACACAGGGCAGAAAAATTCATTTCCTTCCAGCTCCTAAATCTTCTGATGACTCTGCTAATGGGCAGGACTATCAACACTGAGCTAACTTGACATGACCCTTAGATTAATAAAACTGCATCTGACACCAGCCCACAGCTCTCCACTCCTGACGGTGGAGATGGTAAGGGTGAGATGAAGTGAGAAGCAGCTCCCTGCTGACATTGGCCAGGTTAACCGGACTAACCTGAAGATGACTGTGGATTTTCAGCTTCCACTGGATGTGCTGAAGGTTACTTAACCAAATTTACAGTTTACAGAAATACACCTATATATTCACAGGAGCAAATATGTCTATGAATGAACACTCTGGGTCTCTCCAGCATGCCCTGTAGGAGTACCAGCAGGAAAATGATCCAGTCTCCTGGACGTTCTGTGTACAACCTGGCTGATCCCAAGGGGTAGAGGTTGCTAACCTCTCATTCCTAACTCCAATCTGCACCCTCAACCATCATATTTCCAGGATTATTATCTCTCTGTAGTGTGACTCAGGAACCTCCTGCACAGGGAAGAAGCAGGATCTATCGTAATAAGGCTGGAACTGAAGTCATGCCATCTCCAGGAGCAGGGAGGGACAAGAACAAAATCCTCTGGAAGTGATAGAAGGAAGCCAGGAGCAGAATAGCAGTGGTGCTGGTGACACTGGCACTAAAGGTAAAATGAGCCAAATTCACTCCTAACATAATCCAGAATTTCAGGGCAGCCACAGCAGTCTACAGCAGGTAAGTGGCTGATCATGTGAGACATTGTTCACAGGTTGAAATTTTTCATGGTCTCATGCCAGACTTGAACACTCACTTACTCTGAAACCTTATTATTCAAGCACCATTTTTTTCTCCCTCCTCAAATTATCCATAATTTTAAGTAACTCTATTTTCTGGTACCCAGGATAGATACTGGCACCCAAATTTTGGACATGCATTTGTAGCTACTGTGGTCTGCAGCTACAGTTGGGTGCTCAGCATCTTTCAAAATCAGGTACATGACATATGAAGAGTGAGGCCCTCATGTAGAAACCTAGGAATTCTAGGTCTCTTAGGAACTCCTAGAGACTTAGCAAGTCTAGGAATTCTGGCTGTATGTTTTCACATCTGTCAACTTTGCTGGGTAAAACAAGGTGATAATATTGGGCAACTCATGTTATATGGAATGTTTTGAGGACAGAAGAGTTTTTGTAAGCAACTTTAAAGAATGACCAGTTTGTTTTTGTGCAGTGGCTTATGCCTCAGGATGAAGGATCAGAGCATCCTGTTCTAACTGCTCCTGGCCCAGCTTAAGTTCCCTGTGTTCATTTCCTTCAGTTTCCTTTTCATAAAACTGAGATGCTACTTGTGTTTTCTGCAGGAAACCTGTGCAGAGAAGTTTATTTTCATGTCTAAAGCATTATGAGACTTCCCAGAAAGGATCTCCAAGGGCAGAAAACAGAGTAGCATTAAAAAAAAAAGAAAAAATGTGCAGCTGCTCCTGTTCAATTCCACAGTGGCCATTCCACTGTCTCCACAGCTCAGACAACATGCTCCTGAGGGTGTGTGTCTGGAGAAGGAAAGCATCCTCATATGGTTAAAAATCTCAGAGGGACCACTTAAGCTGCAAGTGTAGACAAGGCTGAGCTGTACTCAGGGTGGTTTTGGTCACCATGCAATTCATGCCTTTGATTACCAAGCACTCAGCTCAGGTTTATCAGGAACCTCTCTGGGCAAGAAAGGGCTTCCTTCTTGCATGGCCACCTCATCCCAGATCTGCACCAAGATTGAGGATGCCAAGTTTGGCGTGCATCCATCTGCCTGAGCCAATTTTCACCTGGCCAGCCCAGGTGAGGAGAGCAGTGGTCCAGGCCAGTAAATATCCCGGCACCCAGCAAGGTTCTCCTGCCTGAGACAGTGAGATGAAAGCCAGACCTCACATCCTGAGTTCACACTTCTGGCTATGAGCTTAAAAAAGAAAGGGGGTGAGTCAGTGCCCAGTGGCTGTGCAGTGGCTGGAAGCTGTCCTAAGCTGCCAAATAAATTTATGGCCATTTCAGAGGAATCCCACCCACTACCACATCCATGGCATTTCTGATCAGCACCACTGAAATAGGTTCAAATAGTGTAATGAGACAAACATGCCTGTTTTCTCCCATTTGTTGCCTCAACAAGCTCATTCTGGTTTAAGTTAGTGTATTTATTCAAAATAAACCAAATCCTAATCACTTTTCTGCTCTGTAAAAAAAGAAAAGATACTTATGCTCCAGCACATTTAACTGAAGTAAACACTATGCATACTGTTACTGAATGGGCTGCTGAATGACTTTTACGGAAAAGAATAGTATTCCTTTGACATCCTGTTTTCAGTTGCTTACAACTAGAATTTGCAACTTACAACTGCAAAACTGAGTTGGTATGGCATTCTAAAAATTACTTCAAATATTCTTTAATGGCTTTAATGAGTTTTCAGAGAAAACACAGAAAGTTATTACCTTAAAATGTAGAAAGTCAATTGAATCTCTAAAATTGTTTACTACTTGGTTACTTCTAACAAAGAGCAAGTTTGTTTGCTTTGGTTTGGTTTGAATGCTTCCATGAGCTCAGCTTTAGGCTTGCACTCAGCTAGGTGTGCTTGCCTGAGTCAGGGCCCTAAATGATGGTCTGTGGCTGTGCAGTGAATTCCTGAGTTCTCACTGGAGTTCTAATTAATTCACTTAATTTTGGGGTGTCCTTTTCTTTTGCTCATGTCTCAGAGCAGGTTAGCAGTCCCTAGGTCTGCCAGGCAGGAGGGCATCTACTTCTACTCCAAGGACTTGGCTTTCCATCCAAAACAAAGGTGTTTTAGACCTAGTTGAGCTAAATACAGTAACCGCTCTTGCTTCTCTTGGGCACATGGTACAGGAGCAGCAGCCTACCTTCAAGGATGTGACAATGCTGTTATCAAACAACATCGTTATTGCTTTCTTCAATATGCTGTTTTAAAACAGGAACAGAAACATAAAGCATGTGATGTTAGTAAGCAGTGGATGAAGTTTTAAGAAATTAATGCAGAAAAAAAAAAGCAGATGTTTCAAACACAGCTGGGGAGAAGCCAATTTTGTATGTCCAGAGGAGAGTTGGAAGCAACAATCTTTACACCTGAATTCACAAATCTTCATCCCAAGAGCCCTGAAGGGGGGAAGGAGAGGGGAAGCAAGTCATTCAGACTCTGTGCTTGAAAGTAGAGACCAAAGTCTTTTGAGTCTGCTCCCGAGATTCGCACATGCCAGTGAGCAGCACAGGGTCCATCCTGTGCTCCACCTGGTAGAAGGGACAATTCCTCAGGTGCTCTGACATGCTAGAGACTTCGTTGCGCTGCCAGTTGTGAACTCTGGAGAACAGGCTGCTGAACTGCCAGATCTAATGCAAGAGAGAGGAAAGGAATGGGGGAGAGAAAATGAGGATTTAAAATACCTGTTTATATTTACATTAGGTTTGCATTACTCACTCTGGACAGGCTCATGAACAGGACAGGCTCATCTGATTTGCAGGCCTGGCATAACACGTGAAAATGGGGTCTGTATGGTTATGTACCTCGTACTTGCTGGTTTTGCTGCTTTAGTTATCACCTTTCATTTTTAATGGGGAACTATCCTATAGTTTGGTGTCAATCCAGAGCACGGCATGAGGAAATTCAGGACCACTGCACCTCTACAGGAAATTCCATCACATGTGCAGTGTGATCCAAGATGTTTATAAAGCAAAGTGACCACAGCATGCCTGTGTGACATGTATCTCAAAGAAGCATGACTTCATAAAGACCTTCCAAAACATCTATTGGCAACTACAAAGCAATTAACATTACAACACTGCTGTTATTCACCCCACTCCACAAAAGTCTGGGAAATCTAAGGTTAAAGTTATTCCTAGAGGACATACAAGCTCATAGAAAATAGAAATGTGCAATTATTCTGTTTGCAGTGATATCATGCACCATTTAATGATATAGTAGCACACAGTGATATGCCTGTGATTAAGTTACTTTAATATTAACTGTATACATTTAAATCAAATTAATTTTTAGTCATAGTAGACTTCTTCTCCCTAAAAATTCTTTCTCCTTTGGGAGGAAGGACAATATATGGGTGTGTCATGCTTAAGATTGCCTGACCCTGCCCAAGTCCTAAGTAATCATAGCTATTACACACAGTAGTAAAGAAATTAAGAATAATTACAAACAATATTTTCAAGCAGAGTCTGTGCATTGGAAACAAGATCCCTGTGTGGCCAGTACAGAGAGCTAACATGAAAAGGGTTGGACAGTCCTTAAATTCAATGCTGCTGGCTTGAAATTGAGCTACAATAACTGAAATTGATTGTTCTATGACTGGCAGCTGGAATGTCTTCCTTCTACTGATGGAAGCCATATCTACCAGTAAATTATTTCAGTGGTTAATTCCTGGTTTGGATTGGGCCAATTCAACTTGCAGCCACCAAACTTTGTTACACAAGTTTTGAATTCACCACACTTCATGTTTTTTTCTTAATAGAGAGTGCTTTATCTTAATAAGAAATCATTAATTGATAAGCTTCTATTTGACAGGAATCAATAGGTAGAGATCTTCATGGCTCTGCTTGAAAGGCAGATCCTTGGACAATCTGTGGGTGTCTTTCCTGGATCTCTGAATTCTTTGTTCCTAGATCTCTGTCTTGTCTTCTTGGTTAGGCTGAAGTCTCATGCTACTCTTCCAAACAGTTTTATGTAACAGTGGACTTGTCACTGTTAGGTAAATGGTTGGACTGGATGATCTTAAAAGTCTCTTCCAACTTAAATGATTCTATGACTCTTGATGTTAGAGCAGCTGCAAGGCTCTCAGCTAAAAAAATCCCTTGTAATAACTAATGTTCAGCTACGACTTAGACTAAGCTGGGTCTACATATTTCTTTCTAAACCTGAACAGCCAATAAGGTGGTAATTTTCCAGCACAAACAGTGGGAGACCAGCTTTGCAGAGGGCAGTTTTCTATCCCCAAGCTGCTCCCTTACTCATGGCAATCCTATGAAAACTGATTATGAAAGCCCTTGGAGTTTGATGCGAATGCCTGAGCTCCTTTCACAGCCATGTTTCCTTGTTCTTTACCTTTTTGGCATTCTAAAGCATTTTGACATATCCTAGATTGGCTTGTAAAGAACAACAACAAAAAAGTATGTATTTCAAGTTCTTAAAAAATCCATGTGTAATGCTTAAATATCAGGAGTTCTTAGTTCCCAGTACCTACAAATGGTGCCCAGGCAAATGGGTCACCCAAGATGAGCTTGAGTGGGGACTTTCAGCTAGTCAGAAAATGTCTAGTTACACCTTCATACTTTTGCTAGATGTACTGTGCTTTACAGCCCTTGCCCCTGTCAACAAACCCCTGTGCAAATTCACAACCTCATGAACCCTCCCCATGTCTGCTTATATGCAGCTTTTCTTGTCATTCTTGTTTATTATCTGAAGAGAACTCATGACTCCTTCTCCCAGTGTCATGGTCACTTGCCTTTTTGCGAGCTTTCCATGAAGTACCTCCATGGGAATATCTTTTCTTCTCCCAGACCAGCAGGACCATTCCCCTCTCTTGAAGAAGAGTGGCACAGATGTCCCTCATCAGCATTGACACTTGTGATAGCTGAGACAAACTGAAGCTGTCCAGGAATCCCGCAATGTACTTGAGCACTTCCACTGGGAGGCTGCTCAGCAAGTCCTTATTTCTCCCTCGACTATCCACTGTGGAATTGCACTTTCCTGGTTCAGCAAGAAGGGTGTCCACCTCCGGCTTAATAGCAAATGTCTTGAGAAGCTTGCTGTAAATAACCTTGGCCTTAAGTCCCTCAGGGCGGAAGTGATTTTGAACAAAAGGACATCCCAAGTAGGCCAGTGGGCAACGATGCTGGAACCATCCATCCAGGCATGACTGGATATCAGCATGCACATTTTTGAAGTGGGATGGGAACTCATCCCTCCTAAAGAAATGACTGCAAGTGAATGTGAAAGCTGAGCTGCTTTTGTTGTGTCTTCTCGTTACGCATTCAGTGTAGAGCTCCATGTGCAGTTCTGGTGGGCTGTTTTCATCCACTATATCTGCTAGAACTGCGTCGGAGGAGAAGGGCTCCAATGGAAAACTGTATGTCTGTGTTGCAAAATCCACAAAGAGTCCATCGATACCTCTTGCTTCAGAGATCTCATGGCCTTTCAGCTCTTTTTCCAGAGCACACAGCAGTGTGGCTTCAATTATGTTTGTCTTAGGTAGTTCTTCTATGTTTATTCCCAGTTCTGAGGTATCCACTGACTTGTCTGAAGTTGGCATCTTGTGGCCCAGTGCATCTCCTAGTCTTGCTCTTTTGCCACAGTAACTAACCGGCACTTTGAAAGTGTAGACAGTCTTTACCTCCTGGGCTTCCAAGTTCCCATAGACAAAGTCTTTTTCTCTGGGAGTGCAAGCAGCCATCTGGCCAAAGCGGATGAGCATTCCCCCATGATGTACCAGATACATGTTGTAATCAGCTACACCAACTTCCTTCTTCAGCCTCTCCAGGACCCCTTCCTGCCAAGGAGCCAGTCCATTCAGTTCTCTACTTGGTGTTACTTGTTCAGACTTTTGGCCCTTTCCTTCTTCTGCACCATCAGGTCCTTCCTTTGCCTTCTCTGTGGAGCTGGCAGCATGAGGGTCTGATGCGGTTTTCTTGGAAGCCTCCTCCGCCTTTTGTCCTGTGCTGGCTGCTGAGCCCGTTACCTGGCAAGCCAGAAGCTCTTTGCTGAAAATGTTCTCCCAGGTTTTGTAACTCCCAAGATCCATTCCCTCTTTGTCCTTTGCCAAATCTTCCCGCTCACGTTGGCTGAGCTCAGACAACTGGTCATTGCCCTCTCGGGAACCACAGGCAGCTCCTCCCACAGCACCTGCTTCACCACCCATGGCTCCATCCATTAGTTCTTCCACTTCATCCTTTTTCCTCCACTCTGGAAATAATTCAGCTATTTTCAAAGTCCTGAAAAGTATCTTCTGGTCTCTGAGCGCCAAAGCTGTGTCCAGACATTCTTCGTTCAAGGTCTCCTTCATAATATTCTTGTGCAGTGTTGTGTCTGAATCCACATTTGGCCAGCGATTCCACTCCATCGAGCAGCAGACAACACTGGCTGGACAGACCTGGAGGTGCTTCCCCAGCTTGAAGCGTGCCATGGAGAAAGGGCAGCCATAGGCCGAGTTGAGGCAGGACACCTGCTCCAAGGGGCAGAGTAGTTTGTGCTCCTCCTCCTTGCACATGTGGAAGGTGGCCCCACAATGCAGGTGACAGCTGATCACCATGCAGGACACGGAGACCTCAATGGGGGCACGGCAGTGCCGGCTGAAACATCGCTCACAGTGCCTGTGTTGCCCAGGGGGAGCTTTCTGGGCCCGGTGCTGTGTGTGGCGAAGACAAGAAGACAAGAGTTATTGCCTGAACGAGCAAGGACAGCCACAGACCCTCCATGCCCATTCTTGGTTTCTACACATGAGGTGCTCACATGCACTTCTAGAGGGAAAAAGGCTGTGAGAAAGTGACTACCAGCTCCATACAGTCACAAATCACCTCTGATCCCCACGATACGGTGTGGCCTGGTAGCAGCACAGATATAGAGAAAGTCCTTACTCATTAGCCCAGGCAGCCAGGGTATGAGCTGTTTTCTGTCCCAATATTTCAATAGGCTGCTGAAATCAAGACTGCTAGGGGCACAGTGAAGGAGCATCCCACTTCCTCAACACTGAGAAAGAAAAATTAAATTCCTTTTTTCCTCTCTAGATTTGGCCTAGTCATCTTCTCATTCCCCCACAAAGACATGAATGTTGCACAAATGAACATCCCTTTGCTCTACACCAGTAAGGTCAAGAGTGAGGATTATCTTCAGGACCTCAGTTCCCAGTGTGCAAAACAGCTTTGGTAAGGGCTAATTTCCTTGGCCACCTTTATTCTGCTTTCCTGATTTACCCTTACACTCCAGTTGTTGGATTATAGAACTAGAGGCAGCTCACCCACTACATGGAGTTACTTCCCTGGATACCTTCAACTGGTATCAGGAACTTGGCTCAAAGAAGACCTGCTGCAAGTAGTAGACTCCCAACTGTTGACTTCCTGCTCCTTGCTATAGGAGCTGTATTCCAGCTGGATTCTGGAATCACTGTGAATCGTTGTGGAAGGAAAAAAGCTAATGATAAGGAGGAACTCGAGTTTTGTTTCCAAATGGGACACAGGGTGCTTTTTTAAAGTGAAAATAGGAAAAAGATTTTTGACAAATCTTCCTACCACACATTTCATGCAGTAGGAACTACCATAGGCCAAACAGACTCTCATTTGGCTCTGAGAAAAGACAGATATTGGTAGTAAAACAATTTAGACTTTGTTTTATTTTTCCTAAGGTAAAGCAGAGTTTACCTAGATGTGTTTTCTTTTGCAACCCCAGGCTTAAGTGACCTAGCCCTGAGCTGTGCTGCAAAGGAAGTGGGCTCAGGCTCCAGGGGAAGAGATGCTATGTGAAGAACTTCCTCCGCCTTTCTTGAAGGTACTCTCTTAACTTTCTGTCTTTCATACCTTCACACCCTGGCAGTGGAAGTCATGAACAACACTGGAGAAGGGAAAACTGGGAAAGGCAATGCTTGTGGGTCCCTGCACTAAAAACCACACACTTGCATTTGAATTCGATGTGCATTAATTGCTCAGCACAACTTTGTTCCATCTTTTGCAACTTCCAATGCTGATCAACACCTGCTTACACCTCCTAATGAATCAATCTCATTCACTCTCAGCCCTGCAGAGTAAAGGAACACACCCTTTGGTGGACCCTTCACTCAGAGGCAAACTTACACTCTCAAGTATGAGGCTCAGGTACCAACACTTTTGAAGGGAAAGAGCTCAAGACAGCAATGTAGAAAATAATACTTTGTGTCTCCCCATTATAATGTCCCTGCCCTGCCTTGGGAAGCACTGGCTTCTGCACAGAGGTGACACCAGGGTGCTGGCCAGAGCGGCCTCAGCCACACTGAGCCCTTAAATACATGTGGTTTGGGGACACCTATCCTGCTTTAGGCTGTTTAGTTACATCTACTTTTATGCAGCTCAGAGAAGCAGGAGATACAGATGGATTTATTTCACATTGGTGGCCTCCTTGCTGCTCTCATTCTTGTAGCATTTTGCTGCAAATATAATCTCTAAAAATAGTCGTGGACATGACTTGCATAAGGTCAGAGGAAGCCTGGGTACATTACACTGCAATAAAAACATGACTGTGTGAACAATACTTTCCACTGCAAAAGTAACTCTTGGGGAGAAATAATTGATTAAAAAAAAACTGTATCAGAGGCATAGGCCTTACTATTCTCCAAAATACAGAAAAGACTGATGGCAAAGTTTCTGGAGAGGAGCCTGCTTTCACATTGCTGTATGCTGAAATAAACCCCATCCAAATCATGTGTAGAGAAAGAAAATACATGCTTTGTTTATGAAAAGTGACCATATCACAGCATTCAGATACAGAATCAGTTTTCCTCATTATTCAGGCATCTCTTAGTTGAGTTGACCTCATCTCTAACTTGTATATGCTGTTCTTTTCAGACAAAAGATATCTATGCCTCTCTTCTCATTGTCAAATCTGTGAACACAGAGGACAGGAAGAAGGGACAGAGACTTTTTTCAGATGTTTGTCAGGGTATGAATGCTTCTTCTATTCGGACATGCCAGTAATCAGGAGCTCTGTATTTTAATTGATGATCTAGTTAGCTCTGTGGTTTAGTTGGTGGTATTATTGTACACAAGTACACAAACTAGAAACTTTCAAAACCCTCAGCAGAAAGTTTACAAATTTTTGCCTCTGTAGTTTTGATACAAAACATCCAGAGGCAGGTGACACACAGGTATAGCAAGTGATAAAACATTTCTCTAAACAAGTGCACTTTTTGATTCCCTGCAAATCACAACATTTCTTACGATCTGGGTTAGGAAACAAAAAAAACCAAACCAGAAATGAGTACTTCAATCATGTTCAAGCTACTGTGTAAAGAAAGAATGCGTATTACAGTCCACAGTCTGTCCACTTTGGTAAATCTTTATTTTTAGACCATCTTGACAGCAAATCAAGTAAGGTTTAAAAATGTACAGCTGCTATTTTAACTGCAGCTATGTCTGTGTCTGGAGTGGACCTGTTCAGTGATAATAACTTACAGTTCATAAACCAATTAAAAATTATTTTCAGGAGATACATATCTAATCCAGTTGCAGTCAATGAGCCAAAATAAGTGTTTTCTCATTTGGCATGTGCTATACATGACTGTGTGGCTGATCATTTGACATACTAACATCATACATAGTACCTCAGCTCTTTGCACAGAATCAAGGGATGCCTCCCATCTTGAAGAAACATAAAAAAGGGCCACCAGAAACCCAAGATAATGACCATATAGAGTGCCTCTGAGATGAGATTGCAAATGAACATAAAACAATCTTTCTAAATTTTACATCATGATAACAAGCTCCTAAAAAATCTCTTGAAAGTTCACAACTAAATGCTGAAGCCAAGAATGTTAAAGTTATATACAATGTTACAACAGAAGGAATGTGAATAATTTTAGTGAAGTGTATAGGGCAGATAGGCAATGTTCTCTATTTCTTTTAATCCTTGTTACCCAGTATATACTGTTTATTTCTTTTTTATCATACTGAAATCTTGAAGGGAATACAGTTAATAATTTTCTTACAGTATAAGAATTTTCACTTCAGTATATTTACTATCTCAGACTTCATCATGTTCACAATATGAATTTATCTTTGCAGTACTAGCGGTGCACTTGAGGTTGAAAAATACCATTGCTTCTATATGGCAGATGTAGAATTAAGGTCTAGAAAGATGAAAATATATAGAATTAAATATAGTATTTTATACAAATAAGTAAATATACATGCCAAGCATGGAGATGCTCGGGTTCTGATGTTTAACTTGCAGTTGTATGCCTCCGGCACAAAAACCCTGTCAGAGCCAGCTGTAGAATCAGATTTTCTAGGACACCAAGTAAGTCTTCTTAAACTAGTGATTTTCTTTTTCTTTCATGCACTGCTCTTCCTCAATCACTACTAGCTTAACAGCCTTGTCAAGAAATCAGGCTTGGGTCTCCTTTTTCTAAACAGGTATTCTTATTTCTTAGAGCTGAGGACAAAAACACTATGGCATTGGAACCATACGGTACTGCATTTATCCATGAATCTCAGGAGCCCAAGTTTTCATAAGTCCTGTCATTAGATACAAAATAAAAAGCAAATCCAAGAAAGCCATCACCTAGAATCACAGGAACCTCTAAATAAGTCAAACTCCGCACCTCAACTCCCACAGCAGGGACAACTACAGCTTGAGAGACCCCCTTGGCACTAGGCACAGTGGGTGGTCACTGTCCTTTGTGGCACTCCTGCTCTTCACTTGCCATTCAGACTGATCTTGCACATACAAGTTGCCAGCCAAGCTTTAAAGGAGTCAGGCAGTGAGTATGGTACAGCTCAGGGTAGCTGGAAAAGGACAATTAAAGGTGTAGATGAAAACTTCATCAATAACAATAATAACATTTGAGTGAGCATGAACAAGACCTACTTTTGAGGTGACCTTGAACAAGTTAATATGTATTTTATGGGGGCACTTTGAATCCAGGGCAAACCTGGTGAACTTCAAATCCTTAGTATAAGACGGGAGGAGGGATAAGGTTTTCTGTGAAATAACTGACTTGTTGGATAAGCCCAATGATAGAAGGATGAAGCTGTGACAGTTAGGGAGCTACTGCCTGTATTTTCTACCTGGGGATCATCTGGCTATGGCTGTGGTGTTTCATGGCAATAATCACTATTTCAGAGTTACTGAACAGGTTGGAATTGCTTTATACTGAAAAAAATATGCTTTAAAATGTCAGGAATGGAGTAAAATCACAGTACAGTGCATCAATTGGGCAAAGACTTCAATCCACACTCCTTATTTTTCTTCCAGAGCATGCCTGTTGCTCAGGTTCTCACAGCAGCACATCAGCTTCTCCTCAGCTCCCTACACCTGACATGCAGGACTGTGGAGATGAAGAGAAGCTGTTGCACCATCAGGCCTCCCTCTTTCCTGGAAAATCTGTGCTGCACACAGGCAGTAAAGTGGCATCAAAACTTGCTCGTGCGATTTCGGACTGGTGAAATGCACTAGAGCTGATATAGGAGGAGGAGGGAGACTTCACAGTAGTGAGGCAAAGGTGACATAGGTGGGAACCCCACATTGCACTCCCCACTAAACGACCTGGATCAGAAATGTTTCTTGCTCCTCCCTACCTGCTGCGATGTAGCCATAGTTCAACTGAGACCAACCCATCCAAAAATTCCAGGTACTGAAATACTCCACTGGGCTGGTGGCATTGTGCAGGGTAGCCCAGCATCAGCATCTTGTCCTGGGCATATTGTGGAGTTGTGTGGGAGACAGGCAGGACAGGAGGCTGTGACACGGAGCTGCTCTGCTGCTCCTCGGACATGTCAACAGTCCCTGTGCTGTCCTTGGTAGAGACACAGCCAAGCAAACTCTCACTTTGCATTGGTAACTAGGAAATGGGTTTGGTCTTGGTTTGAGTTCAGCAAGTGCTTTAAAAGAATAGGTCCAGTTTTGTTGCATTTTGAGGGAAAAAAAATGGGGGGAATGCTCCAAACCATGTTTTCTCTTTTGGCTCAAGTTCTATATTATGCTCTGGTAACAATCTCATTAACATGCTTTTCTGAAAGGTGCCCAGTGTAGAGAATCTCAGAGCTATTGGTTAAGAGCTAAGTCATAAAATAAAAACAAAGGAGATTAATGAATAAAAATCGCTAAGCAGGCACAAGATTAAATTGTACAGTAGTACCTGTAACTCTTGTAATTCTTACTTCATCACTCATTCAGTCTAGATTGCCAACACAAAGTTTGCAGTCTCAATCTACAAAACTCAATAGATTTTAACTCTAAGCACTTTTGTTATGAAATTGCTCTTGCCTCTCCTCTGACCCTTACTGTATCCCCTTGTCTTCTCTCAGTTTCCTCAAAATTACAGAAATTGAATTTTAGATTTATCATCTGACCTGCTGCTGAAGCTCCCATCTTACAGTTAGTATCTTAGTTTTTAAAAATCCTGGATACAGTGCTGCAAACTATGGTTAATTCACTGAATATATTATGGAGGGTTTTTTTTTTTTTTAGAGTAGTATGTCACAAAAGTGCTCACAGTTACCAGCTGCCTCTGTTTTAGTGTGTCATTTAAGTCATCTCATGATTATTCTATTTCATCGTAATTACTAAGGCTGTTTTGAGGATGTCTTGATTTTCATAGCTCACTACAGTAACCATTACATTGCATAAGATTTGTCAAAAAAAGACTCCACCTCTATTTACAAAGCCTTACCTTGATCATAGAGTCCCTGTGCACGTACCAAACACTTTCTCTCCTGGTTGTGCTCAGCTGGGCTGAAGTGAGGTGGGTGAGGGAGAACTGCAAGCAAAGAAAGAGAAGAGAACATAAGGACACAAAGCAAGCCCAGGCAGAAACATCAAGTAGTTTTGGGATGTTAAAAATAAAACCTGTGCATGTGACCATGTAGCTCAGCTTACAGAGCTGTCTCTTCCACTGTATTTTTTAACACTGTCACTCCTGGAGCGATATTTCACATACAAGAGGAGACGCAGAACTAATAATACTCTGTGCTCCCTGCATGAGAGGAAAAGATGAAAACCTTTCCCCAGCACTGTATCAGCTCTCTGCTGTGCACTCTGATGGAGGTTTGCCCTTTACAACTTAATTCCCCTTGGTGCCCACACCAATTTGTGGTTTCTGCTGTTGGAATTGTCACCCAGTTCCCATTGTCACCAGATGCAGCAGCTGGCACAGAGAGCAATGGTGAGTTTCTGATCTGTTGAGGCGGGGTGGACATAGAGTGGGAATGGCCCAGACTTGAGCAGCTGGGCAGATCTGCCTGCCCTCCTCCTGGGGACCCTCAGGAGACTGCCCAGCTTCAGTCCCTCCACTGCACAGTGAAAAGGTACCAGCCACAAAGAACAAGCCCGAGAGCACAGCTCCCAGTGTCACCTTTCCTCAGCCAAACCTGGGGAAGCAAAGGAGCAAAGGAGAGCAGTCATATTTTACTGCAGGCATGGACCCATTAAAGCATTTCATGGTGAGTTCCATGGTGAGCATTTCATACTGATTTTGAGTATGGACAAGTCATCCATGCCAGTGAGATTCAGAGGTGCAGATGGGGCAGGCGCTGCTTCTCCCTGGGGGGTGCTTACCCCATCTGGTTGCAGACATCACTTGTGACCCTGCTGCCATACATGGCCACCTCTCACCGCCTCAGAAACTCAGAACAACCCTTCTAGCTGTGGTGGCTTTGAGATTCTAAGTCATAATGAACTTGTTACTTTGCCCTATCTTTCTCTTTCCCTATCTGTGAGTCCCCAGTGACTCTCATGGCTTGAAACAGTGCAGGCAACTGTTTTCATTTTTAGGGCTGAACAAAATGTCAGTGGGTGACAACCAAGGCTTGCTGGTGCCAATCGCAATTTAGTAGAGCTAAATATGGTCAGCAGTCTGGCTCCGTGGCCTTTTTTAGAAAGGGCTGTACTATCGTGATACCATTTTCTGGCATCCCATTGCACTGGGGAAAACAAGAGCCAGGGGTAATATGCCTAAACTCGAATTTAACCCAGTCACAGTGTGATGGCTGATCTGTTTACTCTATCCACTTCCACCCTTCACCCTCCAGCTCACGGTCATTTGTCAGCCTTCAGTGTTGTCATCTTTTGAGGCTGTGTTTAAAACATGCTGGAGGTGTGCCTCGCTTTTTTATGAAGAAAAATTCTTCTCAAAACTGTGGTTTAGGAGTAAACTCCCTCCAGCTGATTTAACCCAGATTACAAAAATACTCAGGGCTTCAGAAGTTATGAGAAATAAAGCTCCCTTCTGACTTAATTTTGCCAGAACCTGATGTTAGCCTGGGCTCAGATCTCTACGCTTTCAGACAGTTTGAACTCTGGTGGTGCTTTTTGCTGTTCCATGCCTTGCTCCATGACCACACAGACCCAGACAGCCTGGACCTGTTCTCTCTCTCTGGTATGCTGCCTCACAGCCTCACCTAACACAAGGCCCCAAGTTTTGCAAAGCCTTGCCTGCAGGTAATGACTGTGATCCAAAAAGACATCATCTGTGGTGGCTGTTAAGGGCAGGTTATCACACGACACAGAGAATGAACATAGTTCACTGTGCCTGAAAATATGTACTTGGTGGGGAGAACGGAGCAGAAGAGTGGAGAGACAGGAAACAGGAATTCATCCTTGTACCTGCATTGCATTAGTTCAGCTGCACCTGAAACCAGACTTTTATCAAAACCAGAAGAACTTGAAGATCTCTGCTGCCACCCATACCTGTGCAAATTTGATTCAAGGGATATCAGGAATGCCAATCAATACTGTAACCAGACCTCCTGCTGCATTACAGATGTGTTTAGGTAGGGTGCAAGAAATGTGAAATCCCTGAAAGAAAAGTGGAACTATTATTTATTTATTGGTGCAAAGGCTTTGGAAGAAAGCTGTTGCCTGTCGGCTTTAATCTATCTTATCTCAAATCTATGGTAGAAATGCCATGCTTCTACATGACGCCCTATGAAATATACCAATGTATATATGTACACAAATATATGTATCTATCGATATGGGAAAATTGACTGAGATCTGGAAGCCTTAGAGAGGTGAAGCTGCTGCAGCTCGATGTCCATGTCCAAGCAATAGCCGGGCTGAGTTTGTATTCCCAATAGGCATATGCACAAATTCACATATACACCAATTAAGCAAATACACATGGACGCAGATTACACATCCAGCCACACAGAGCATCCCACACAGCACTGGCAGCCTCATCCCAGCCCCTGCTCCAGCTGAGCAGGATGGAGGTGCACTAGTGAGCATCTGTGTATACATGTGTATTTATAGAAGTATTCACACACTTGTACAGTGTATCTCCTTCCAGGAGCTGGGCTCAGGCACTGCCCAGTAGTTGTCCCTCAATGCCAACCCCTCCAGCCTCCCAGCAGCCAACTCCCTGTGGTGCTCTGGCCACAAGTTCCTCACCCAGGGCGAAGTGCAAAAAGAATTTAATGAGAAGACAGGACAGCCTGCACTGATCAGATGCAGGGCACGGACAAACCATTTACATGTGACTGGCCCTTTTTATTCCTGTATGCTATATTTGTTCCTCTGTGTCACCTAGCCCACCCCCTGGTTCCTGCCCTAAATGCTCCCTAATGAATCCTGTGTGATCCACCAAATGCTCCTGCATCCTGTCCTGTGTTCCAGACCCCTGAACTCAGTGATGCCCCCAATCCTAAAGGTGCTCTGGGGCTGAGGCTCCCCTGGGGGGGTGCTGGACACGGTTTCCCTTTCTCTGAGTCCTAAATTTGGGTTCCCACCTGCCATTGTGTCTCTGTGTCCCCCGAAATGGGCCTTTAGTGGGCTGATAGCTCCTGAGATGGGCCTGGAAGCAGCCCGGCAGGTGCTGCTTGAGCTCCCCCTCCTGCCATCATCACCCTGTGCATCTTTGTGGGTGTGTGGGCCCACTTGTGGCACACAATCTCATGTACACGTGTGTCGCATCATACATCCGTGGCTGACGCGCAGCTGTGGTGGCTTTGCGTGCCGCCGCTGTGTCTGTGGCTGCCGCGGGATCGCCCGTGGCACAGCGAGATGGCTCCGCTGTTCGCCGCACCCGCAGTGACGCGCTCTGCAGTGACACCGAGGCCACTGCTACAGGACCTGCATTAATTAAAGTGGAAGTATCAGCGGCTGCGCTATCCTGGGCCGTAGCAGCCCCGGGAGCATCGCTGCCCCTTTCACCGCTTCCCTGCAAGAAACTCCCTGGCGGCGGCGCTGGCGGGCGGCGCGTTGCGGCCTCACACCGCCGTGACATTGGCGGCTGCTGCGCCATCGCCGCCACCACCTCCGCGTCCCAGCACGCCACCCGCCCAGCCGGCCGCCGTTACCCCTCAGGCGGGGAAGGGACACGGCACCTCCTCCCCGCGCCCCAGACCCCCCAGGGCGCGGCGCCGCCGCCTGTCGCACTACAACTCCCGGCATGGCCCGTGGCGGGAGACGCGCGTCCGCGCCCGCGCGGGGACGCGCGCTGCTTGCCGGGAGTCGTAGTCTTTCTCTCGGGGCCGCGCCGTCCTGAGGAGGGCGCCGCCGCCGCCGGCCGGTCTCGCCGGAAGGGCTCTCCCTCCCAGAGGGCGCCGCGGCGCGCCGCGCGCGTGCGCAGTGCCGCCGCCAGCCAGCGCCGGGCAGGCAGGGAGGGAAGGAGGGAGGCAGGGAGGGAGCGGCGCTCGCGCGCCTCGGGCCCGAGAGGAGACAGCGCGGAGCCGCGCCGGGCCGGCAGCAGGTACGGGGGGAAGCCAGGGGAGAGCCCCGTTACCTCGGCCCCGGCGGACTGGGGCTGACGGCAGCCGGGCGGTGCGCAGGGCCGCGTCCCCGCGGGAGGAGGGACGGAGTGGGGATCGGCTGCCGGCGGCTCGGGTTGTTGAGGGAAGGGCGCGGGTGGCCCGGGCCGGGGGGTGCCGCGCGCAGCGGGAGCCTCCTCACGAACCCCCGGCCCGCGCGCGCGCGCGCGCAACAGGCGCGCGGGGGCCGCGCGCGGGGCGGGGCGGGGCCGGGGCCGGCGCGGCGGGAGCGGCGCGCGCGTGGGCCGGGATCGGGACCGGGACCGCGCGGGGGAATTAGGGAGAGACGAGCCGGTCGTGCCCTGCCCAGGGAGAGGCCCCTTGTGGCCGGAGGGACTCCCTTGGCTTGTGCTGGTGGCGGGGCCGCGCTCCGGCTTTGGAAGTCGCCAGGGTTGGCTGAGCGGAGTCGGACAACTCCGTGCCGCGGGGACGGGTTGTCCCGGTGCTGCTGCTCCCACGGCGGGACGGGGTGCGAGCAGAGGCAGGGCCTCAACTAGACGAGAGAACGTAGTCGTAAGCTGTGGCTGGGGAGCTTTAACTTGGACATCAGAGGGAATTTCTTCACGAGAAGGGTTGTTAAGCATTGGAATTGGCTGCCCAAGGTGGTGGTGGAGTCACCGTCCCTGGAGATGTTTCATGGAAGACTGGACGTGGCACTCAGTGCCATGCTCTGTTTGTCATGGTGGTGTTGGGTCATGGGTTGGACTCGGTGATCTGAGAGGTCTTTTCCAACCTAATTGATTCTGTGGAGGGGGAGGGGAAGGGGAACTTTCTCCTGGATCTTCCAAGCTTGTGCTTTTTTTTCTTTTTTCTGTGGTGATGTTAGTTGATCTTAAAAATGCTTTGCTTTCTCCCCGCAAATATCACCTCGTAGCCTCGCATTATCTCACCTATAACGTTATTTCTTTGACTGCCTGTATGCGATGAAGCGAAGCGTTCGTGCTTGGTAGCCGTTTCCAGTTGTCCTGTTCTAGAGACTTTACATCCAACAGAAACTCGTCCCATTCATAGTCTCTAAATCTGTGTTGCCAGTAGCGCGGTCCGTGTAACAATGATTTTAAGCTTTGCCTCTTGAGGGCGTTTCATGAAAACTGAAACTACGGGCTGAAAAGATACGTCATGAGCTGTGAAAATACCGGGCTGCTGTTTCTGCAGAATTCCCAAATGGTGCTGAATGGTTGTGTTTAATGGTCCCTTTATCCTTTATTCAAGCTGCTGTTCCTCTGGATTTTTTTTGTTTGCTGGCGTATTTTCTGCTCTGACTGCTTGATGTTAATGAAAGACTTAACAAAGTTGGGATATGTCAGTGAGCTCTCAGGAAATGAGATTGCAACTTTATCCCTAGAAACAATTTATTTTAAAGCTATTTTGTATATACCTCTGGCAATTAGTAGTTAGAGCAGAGTAGTTAATGGAGCACTGTGTAAATTAATAGGTTGTATCAGGCTAATCTTTTGTGTATTTGGCCTTGTTTTTATTGTAACTTCATTGTGCTCTCCCTTCAGTGTTACCACCTGCATTGACATGTGAACTAGCTCGTTCAAAACAAGTTTTGAAGTTTCTACTTGAACTGTGGTTCTACCTTTTAATTACCCTTTAGACATACCCATAGGCACAGGGAAAATGAATCGTAGCTTGAGGCACAGTAATCTAAGATGACATGTGAGGTAGAGGTTTTTCTGAGCATGGATTTCCTTGTCAGTCTTTCAAACACATTCAGTGATGCTTCACTTCTGAGAGATGTGGCTGTTTTGGGGGCTTGGCATCCCTCCAGTGCCCTGCAACTTCAAAACAGAGTCTTTGTTACATCCCAGTTCTCATTCTGGCACCTTACCAGGGTGTTCACCTTCTGCTGTCGGTGTGCCATGTGTTGATTTTTTCTGATGTTGTGTTCTCTGTGTTGATGACTTCAGAGCCGGCATGCTCGTGTGGTCCTGTATATTCAGCTGAGTGCTGGCTCCTGAAGAAGTCCCAGTTTTAGTCCATTTAGAAAGGGAAAGGCAGCAACAGCCTATGTCAGCAGCAGTGACCGAAGTCACCGTGAAAACGAAAAGATCCTGCAGTCAGTTGTAGCAGTTTCTGAAAGGCTCTTATAGAAACTTCTAAGTGTAAATGTTTATTTAAGCAGGTTATTTGATAGTGTTATTTCAACTTCAGTGTTTCGATACAGTACTCTTTTCTTTCTCTTTTTTTTTTTTAATTTCCTTCCCTTCTGTTGAATAAGCTAAAGTGAACAGAATGATACATTTTGTTTTACGGTCTGGTATCTGCAGGCTTGCTTTAAAATCTTTCTGTTAGTCCCCGCACAAGGCTGTGTAATTTTTCTTCTGAAGTGTTTTACAAGTTATAGAGGGGGCAGATGGGGGGTGTAACTTGTATCTTTAAGAACACAAAAGAAAATTATACCTTTAGAGGCAACTGAACAAGTTCTTAAGTTAGAAAATGTAACTTCTATGGCAGGAGAGGTTAATGGATGTAAACCAGTGCCCCCCTGAAAAACTGAAATCAAGTTTTTCCAAAATAGCATATAGCAGATTAAAAAAAAAATAAGTGATGTGATTTAGGGTTAGGGGCTTTAATGTAAATTTGAAATGTAAGAGAAATAGAAGAGCAGCAGCAAATAGCTATATTTATTGTATTTGTTTAAATACTTCTGAAGGGCAGAGGGAATAGTGAGCAAACCTAGTAGGCTGTGAGCAAGAAAAATAAAAGACATTAAAGGAATTACACACTTGATGAAATATTCTGAGTGGCTGAAATATCTACACAGGAGGTTCTGGAATGAGGTAATGGACAAACAAGTTAGAAAGACCAGACCACCTCTTTTTTAGAGAACAAGTGGAAGCTGAGCTCATAGAAAAATTATTCAGCTTCATATTAAGGGGCTAAAGCATAATGGATGTACTTGTTTAAATAATATAATAATACAAAAAAAAAAAAGCTGTAAATTGCAGAGAAAAGAGGTAGCATTATGATAGCAAATCAGCTTTTTTTCTGCTCTGAAGAAAAGAAAAAGTCTAGTCTGTTACAGTTTTTAAAGTCTGTTAAGCAAGTAAGTGGATTAAACTGCTTGATGTTATTTCCAAGAATGAATGTGGAGTTTTCAAGATAGAAAATGCCAGCAGTAGAATGCAAGGCCTATAAAAATATCAATACTTTTAAATTATTGTGGACAAGGCAAAGGGACTCTGAAAAACCAGAAAAGCTAATTTAAACTAAACACTCAGTGAAAACCTCTTCTGAATATAAAATCTGTAGAACAGTAGGACTGGAAATTATATTATGCCACCTCATGAATGTCTTGAACTGCATTAAACATTGTGCAGACTTAATAATTCATTTTGAGGATAAATAGTAGAGGTAGTCTAAAAAAGGTGACAGTAAATTTCCCTTCACCAGAATTAATTTATAAAGGATGTTAGTAGCAGGAAGGTATGAAAAAGTGTTAGAAAGTAATGGTGGACTGGACATCACAGGGTCACTTTTGCTGGTCTGTTCATGTAAGACAGGAGCAAATGGAGTTCAGTGACACAGAAGAAATTTGGTTTGGAATAATGTGAATACTTTCTGGAAACATAATTATTGCTTAGTGTCATGAGGAGGCAGAAGCTAAAATGCAGTGGAACTGAAAGAAATAAGATTGTTCCTGGATGTGTGTGGACAGTAATGGATTCTGAGCTTTTAGAGTGTGACATAAGACTTAAGATTTAGCTAGTCACCTGCTGCTGACAGCTTCCTTGTGATCCAGAGTATTTATTTTCTCTTTTTTCTGTTTTTATTTGGTAGTTTAGAGTGCTTGTCAAGCTCAGCAGGAGGATTCATATGTTCCGTGAGAAACCAACTAGTTTGACATACACAGATTTTTACTTTACTTTACTTTACTTTTACTTTACTTTTACCTTTACTTTACTTTACTTTATTATTATACATAATAATAATGATAGGCTGATTCTAAAACCATAAAATAAATACCCTATGGCTAAACATCCTGAATGTATCTCCAAACAAGGCATTGTAAACCTACCAAACCTAGTGCTAAGGTTATTCTTGAAAGCAAACTCACCTGTTGAATTATGAAAATGCCATTTTGGCAAACAAACCACCTATTATTGGATCACAAACAGCAATGTATCTATAAGTAAAGTCAGATTATAATGTTGTTATTAACATTAGATTGCTCTGTTTTTTGTCTCAGGTAGGGTCAGATTGCCTCTTAAAAGACACAGGGATTCCTTGTAAAGCTTCCACACAATCCTTTTTTCAACTGCCTATGTATTCTTGTTCTGCCTTTTTTTTTTTAATTAATAGGTGATCGAAAAAGAGAAGAGGTGTCTCTGTGAATGTGCTTTTTGTTGGATTCAGGAGCTTTTGGTAGGAGGGGTATTAGGTGTAAAGGAGATGAGGGAGGCAGAATGAGTGTAACCAAGCTTTGAAGTGTCTGTGAGTTTTGGCTTGATGTGGCTGATACCTCAGTGTTGTGTGACTTTTTCATTGCTGATGTACAAAGCTAGGATGAAATCAGTAGAATTTTGACTTACTGTTATTTTGTGGGCTTGCACACGTATCTTCCATAGTGCTGAGTCACAGCAAATAATACAATTGTTGCAGGCAGATTTGTTATCATGGGAAGCATGAGGTAGCTTTGGTTTCAGTGCCTTCTGATATTCCCAACTCCAGACAAAAGCTGCTTGAAACTACAAAGTCAACTTAATGAATAATTTAGTTTATTTTTAACCTAATTTGTTTTAAAGTGACAGAGATTTCTTCTTTTCATGATACGAAATTCTGAAAGGTGCGCTCTTTGTCTCTCATAAAGAATGTGTAGGGGATGTTAGGATGTTAGAAATGTTAGGGTGGTCTTTTTTTCTGACAGGTGACTGTCAAATGTGGTTTTTCAAACAGTCCCTTTTTTAGATATGACCTTACAGAAAATACATTGTTGACCAGCCCATTCTGTAAGTGCAGGGAGGATGTACTGTAATCTTAATCAAAATACAAATGTATCTCTGCTTTAAAAGAAAAACAGATTTCATTTTCATTTGGCACACAGGAATAATCACTTCTGTTGTTTCATGTGAATGGGCACATTAATGTGAGGTTATTTTTTTTAATGTCAGTATAATCCTGTGTGGCTGAAAAGTTTAATTCCCCATCACTTGCTGCTTTGTTTTATGACTTGTGGGAACTTTTTGGTTTCAGGTTGATTATGGACTGTGGGGTATAGAAATGAGGGTGGGGGTTTTTTAATTTAAGCAGATTTATTGCACTGCAATGTCTTTGAATCCAGTAAAGGAATTTTGTGTTTTCAACTCAAGTCGCAAAGTCTCGGTTAACAGATTTGAAGATGTTTTCGTTTTGAATTTGCCTGGCTTTGACAGTCAGGTTTTTTTTCCCCTCTTGTTCAAGTTAAAAGCTTTCTGGAACTTTGAAAGCTGTATCTGCTGTTTTGTTAAGTCAAAATAGACCTTTAAAAATTGGAAATGAAAATATCTTGTAAATATCTTCAGCAAATGCATGATGCTAGATATACTATGTATAATCTTTTATTGTGGGGTGTGCATATCCCCTTGCTAAAACTGTTTTCCAATAAACCTTGTAAATGCATTACTTTGTAATCTTTTCAGCAGTGTTTCTTCAAAAAGAGAAAGTAAAGCCTACAATCCTCAAACTTTTAAAAATTAAGTGTCCAGTTGTGTCACTGTCAGTAGGCATAACTAGTAATACAGGCTAATGTGCCAGATCGATTTCTGAGACAGTACCAAGTGTCAGGTAGTTCTGTTTCTGTTAGTGGTTGTTTTTTTCTGCAACCAGAAATATACTTCCTTGATTTCCTCCCCCTACACCCCCCACTTTTTTTTTTTTTTTTTTAATGTAAAGATGATCAGGAGCCTGGCAAGCTGGTGTTGACCTGATTTTAAAGACATCTGTTAGAAAATAGGTATTTTTTTGTAAGGGCGGAAGATCTTCCTGAATGCTACCTGGAGATATAATAATTTTACCTTCAAGATTAGTAATTCTGCAGAAATATGTTTGATATGGTAGCTGTTTATTTTTACTTTAGCTAACTTCTCAGTCCTTTTTTTGTTTGTGGACGTGAAAGTCAAGATGAGGTGTTGAAATTGACATCCCTGCAGATTTGACATCAAGTGTCTCAACATTATTCAGATAGCACATGATCTATTTTTCCTTTTTTTTTTTCTTTTAAGTAGCAGTCAATATTAAAGTTTGTAATTTGTCTGTAATATCACATTCCGTGTTGTGCAGTGTTGTTTGTCTTTTCAGGTCCTATATTAATTTTCGAAGTTTTAAGATTACTCTTATTTTTAAGAAAATACCAGTCCAACTAGCCAAGTGGTCTAGAGCTAGAACATGCCAAATTAGCTATAGATTAGGTGGGTTGGTACTTGTTTTGCTGTTTCACAGGGTTATAAAAGTGCTAGAACAGAAACAATTGTCAATTAAAGCTTACCACTGGGCAGGGAAAAACCCTAAGAGGACTAGGAAGCCTGCAAAATAAAGCAGATTTGAAAGATACAGAGATGGGCAGTAGTTCCATGAATAAATCCACTTCTTAATACCATTTTTTGACAGAAAGTCCCTTAAAATCTGAGCCCTGTTTCAAGGCTATATGCTCTATTCATGTGTGCCTACAACTGATATGTTACATTTGAAGTTCCTTTAATATTGTGGCCTTTTGGATAGCAGAGGGTGGTAGTTCCTTTTCTTCTCCATTGTTCTTGTATGCTGGTTGCCCTAAGAGTGTGAGTCCTGGCTGTTCTGCTGTTGCAACTTCCGTAAACCACAGAAAATGAAATTCACAGCATTGTTTTGTTTCCTTGTTAGTGCTAGGGTTTGACGTATCATCAGCAAAACTTATTTTATGGGTCTTTACAAATACTGTAACTGCTAATTTTGTAGTGACTGTGAGACATGTTTCCCAATCCTATTTTACAGCTAGAGAAAGTTAAGGAGAGGTTTTGGAAACTGGCTGTGCTTTGCTTGAAGAATAGCATTTTGTAGCTGAGATGATTAAATATTCTTTCCTGTAGATGTCCTGAGCTTTACAAAAGTCTGAAGACATAGAGAAGGTAACACCCCTGTCCCTCAGGTGATACAGGTGTTTCTACTGATGGGCGTTCCCACAGAGCCCTATAAGCTGGAATGCTTTGTCAATAATTCTGCAAAAGAAGCAGATACAACCTTACCAAAATGGCTGAGCTGTTTCTCAAATGACAGGAGATGACAGCGAAGAAAGAAATCAGTCTGCTGATTTCCTTAATTTTCTTTTTTCTCTCAGGTAACACTGCTAACAATATAGAGACTTTGTGAATGTGTTTTCATGTCTGCAGGATTTTACTCTAGAAGTTCTTCCAAGGAAATAGCATTAATCCCAGCTGATATTTTTTATCATTCTGTGTCCTCTCTTATTCATGGTTGTATTGTGAAGACCTTTCATTTTCTGTCACCTCCAAGACAGCTGACCGTTTACTTCCAGAAGATTTAAATACTTCTGTTAGCATCCTGACTTGCTGCCTTTGAATTACCAAAAAGCAAATTAGAAGGACTTTCCAAAATTTACACTCAGAGGGGAAAAAACCCAAACATATTTGTGGCCAAAATGTTGATTTTTTTTGAGAGTGTATTGATGGAAGCAATGAATGACCAAGTGCTGATTCAGGTTGGCTTTTTCAATTGGATAAGTTTTCTTGTCTCACACTGAAGAGTGTCAGAAGGTGATGTATCCTGTAAGCAGAGCTCAGGGAATTGCTCAAACATCTGTCCAGGCTGTGCTGTAGGTATTTGGCTTGATGTCAAGAAGCATGATTGTGAGGAAACTTCTTCACTAGGACATCTAGAGTCTCACGGCAGAGCTAGTAAATAAACTAAAATCTCCTTGGAAGAAAAGATTTTGTGCATTTCTTCCCTTAAATAATTCCAGCTTCTCTCACTGCTTGGTGTTCTGTCTTGACAGTGCCATTTCTAACACAAGGTGTCCTTTCAGGGCTGACGGTGCCTCTTGCATCTTTTCCATGTCTCTCTGACAGCAATCTAAAGGAGAGACAGCAGTTTGACAGCGCAGCAGAGCTCCCAAGTCTGCTTCCAGTGAGTCCCTTCCTTCTGACAACTGCCTCTGTTAGTTAGGAAATGTACTCTGTTAGTATGGCAAATCATGGATATTCCAATAATTTTTTATCACACTATTTCTCTTCAAACTCCTTTTCTGCCATAATTTTCAAGTCTTCCCCTTCTGATGCTATTCCCATTGTAGTAGAATGTAGAATGTCATGTATAGATCGACACTTCCAAAAAACGTTTTTTTTCTCTGATTCTGGCCCCTACTTCCAAAAAAGGAAAGTCTGTCTCTAACAGTCTTTAATATCAGGAGTGTATTTGTTAATCTTAGTTTCGGTTAATATATACATGGTACATATATACTCTTATATGTGTAAAAAAAATACAGAGTTGTGTATATATCACTATGCAGCTCTTGATTTGTAAGGGCTTTATTTTTGCATCTCGGTACCTCTGACGTGTGGAATATCCAAGAGTATTAGTCACATGGTATTCTTTCTGGCAAAGCCCTTAAGTCTAGTGACAGTGATAGCTGATTTAAGAAGTCAGGGAGTTCATTTTTGTTCCTGTCTAGATGATTGCTTCGGACAAGGTAGGTCATGGCAGTAAGTGACTCTGTATTTCTCAGTGCTTCAGAGCTTCTTTGATTCAATGAGCAAGGAGAAATGCAGTACTTCATATTTCCCCTATAAATGTGTGCTTAGAACACATCCACATTCGGTAGGGTTCTTGTCTTAATCGGCAAAAAATTTGGGGATCGTGTTTTCCTTATGGAAATGCAGACATTTAGGAATAGTTAGTGGGTTTAATTTTGCTAAAATTTGTTTTTATGGCTGGCAAACTGAGGAAGAGAAAGTGTCATATGGGGTTTGAGTGGTGTTGCACAAAAGCCCAAGAAATACACCATGAAAATTCCTTACCAGGTCTCTAGAGGTTTTTATCTGTAGCCAGGAGTATCAAAAATGTGGACAATACTATGCTATCTTTAGGAAAGAAAAGATGGGTAGAACATTTCCATGACAACCACCACAGATTTTCTCCAGAAGTAGTGTTAATTTTGACAATGCAGAGAAGATCCAGGGTTTGCTATTTGCTGCATGGGTGAACTTAAAGTGACCATTGAAAGATTTTCAGCTAAGTCACAACAAAGCTGCTGAAGACCAGTGAGACAATTTGAAGTTGTTTTGCTTTTGTAGTTTAGTCTGGGGAAAAAGCTACATCCTCGAAAATGGAGGAGGAGATTTACAGCAAACAATCCTTGGATGACTGTAACAACTAACATAGAGTTGTTATATTTTTAGTCCTAAAAAGCCATTGTGTGCTCACACATTTGAATAGGTCCAAAGATGCTGGCAGTATGTGTGGGCTGGATGGAATCCTTGATGCGCTCATTGAAATTTTCACCAGTAGTCGGGAAACCAGTAAAAGAATGGTAAAGAAAGAGTTGATTTTAAGATACATTCAGGGCGTAAGAACTACTTTTAGAAAATAACTGTGGGTTTAACACTTACGCAGGTTAGACAGGCCTATAAAATAGATACGTGGCTATGTGCTGGGATTTTGTTTATTTACTACCAGTGAGTGCCTACTATAAAATAAATTATTGAACCCATCACTAATTGAATTGGTAACTTTTCAGCGATGGAGTTTAATCTTTTCACCTTTAATGAAAGAAACTGTCTTCCCAGTCATTTGGTGGTAGGCATCAGTATTCCCAGGTAAAAGATGATATACTAGTTTGAAAGGATTTTAAGTGTAGAGTTCACTCATGAAAGAGAGAAAGGGGTTAGTCAGCAAAGTGAGCTATCTTGAAAGTCAGAAATGAGCATAGCCAAAACTTGCAGCCAAGGCTTGTAGAGGGTGTAAGAAATAGGAGATAATTCTTGGGAAACTGTTGGGTAGAGGGGTTGTGGTAAAGTCAGAGAAAGAATTCAAATAAATTCTATACAAGTGTTTTCAATAAATGAAACGATGACATAAGGTGCAACCAGGAGGGCCTAATGGAACTCTGAAAGGAAGATGGAAATTATTACCTTAAAGACAGAAGCAAAAGTAATTGAAAGAAAATCAATATGCAAGTTGTGAGATGCGGGGAACCTAGTTTAATAAGTGCAGTAAGGAAGAATACCCTTAAGGAAACCTACTTACACTGAAGTTGGTTGTGTCATTGATGTTTAGAAACATTGGAACATCATATGGAGAGGCTGCATAATAGAAATTAGATGAAATTCAGTATTAAGGGATGAAGATGTTCCCTGTCAGGAATTAATTTAAATTAAGAACTTGTAGGGATTGAAAGTGAAGGTGTGAAATGACCACAGGAATTTATTAAAGGAGTTATCAAATCCCAAATAAAGGAAATACAGTCTTATGAGTTGGACAAGACAGACTTCAGACAAAAATGGAGAATTATTAATAACATTATGGAAGGCCTGAGATGTTATCTGGGCTGTAGTGTATGCCTGTTTTTGTTCATGGTCAGGGACAGAATGACCAGAGTGTCTGCAAAGCTGTTTTCCTGTTAGGAATGTCCTTCTAGCTCATGGCTGTCCTACTGATGTTTGAGTTCAACTTGCTTATTCTAAAATATATAAAATACTTTGTTCAAAATGGTTTAGGAATGAAAGAAATTCTGAGTATTTGTTGACTGAACTTCTTTTTACAGTTAAAATCCGAGGCTTTTTCAAATAGTATGTGTTTTTAATATACAGGTAGTCACTTGAACTAAAAATGTGAAGAACATACAATTGCCAAGCATGTTGTAAGAAACACTAACACCTGAAGCTCCAACATGTAAACACAGGAAGAAAGGGGTCTCAATGCTGTTAAGAAAGATGCAGGGAACTTCTGGTGCTCTGAGATTTATCTTTTTGCTGTACCTTTTATTAAAAAAAAGGCTGTTTCAGGAGAGCCTTTTCAGCAAAATTAGTTTGCCAAATTGCTTCTCTATATGCTTAGGTTTTTATGTTGCATTTGGTGCAAACTGTGACTGACTGACAATGAATATAGTAGTTCTATGTCCCTGAAGAGTTTTTTAAATTTCAGTTGTCAGAATACAGTAACATTTGAAGTGCTGTCCAAAATGTTTTCTGTGAAAGTCAGTTCTGATCGTCAGAATTCCAATAAACAGTTGTCAGGTAGCAGCAACTTAAAAAGAGTCTCTAACAAGAAGCAAATTTGAGTATACTCTTTTTAAAAAAAAGGTATCTTGAAACTCTTTGTGCTGAGAGTAGTTAGAGTAGACTTGATTATACATTTGATGTATTTTAAATAGGAAACCTAAGCTATTGAGAGTCTGTATAGACTCATGTTGCTCCATTTTAAAGTAGAAAGTACGCAGGAGATCATTTATCATCTGCTGATTCTGTCCTTATGGAATTTTAGGTAGGTAGCCTATTGAATACAACACATTAAAGCATTTGAAAGAGAGCTTTAAAAGTCTTGTAGCTTTTTAGAGTAGCTTTTTATATAGTGCAGATTCCTAAATTCTGATTTACAGGATTTACAATATATTTACGATATATTCTGCATCTCTCTGAAGATGCATGAAAACACTGACATGTTGAAAATTTGATTCCCAACCTCTTTTGGATTTAAAGGGGTGATGTAAGGAGAGACGTAACAGCAGAACGGAGCACTAAGAGTAGAGACCCAATCCACACCCATTGATTTCAGGGAAATCAGTTATTTTCACACAGTTCCCCACCTGCTGCTTTATGCTAAGTAGCTCCAAAGTGCGGTGTTGTACATGTGAAAATCATCATGGGCAACTATAAATGCTGACCCACCGAGTTACGTAAGACAGATGGTACTTGGAAATCACAGACTGAAAAAAGGCCCCTCTGCATAAACAATGGCGGGATTAGGGACTGGGGGTGGGGAGGAGGGGAACAATAGCACTGCTTTCTTTGCAGGACTAAGCATTTTCAATGGTTAAACCATCCTCACCTAAAATTTTTCTTTTCATTTCAATTTGCTTGTGGGCCTTGTCTAGATAGAAAGAACACAGGGTTTCTTGAACAGGGTTGTGTGGAATTAACTTAAAACATGGATATGAAGTGCAAAAAAAAAAGCCCCTGAACTGGCATGCAAAGTAAATTAAGCTAGAAAGCAGCTAAGACACCTTCACTTCTGAGGGAAGACAGGAGTATGTAATTTGGCTAATTCTCTGTGTAGAGAAATGTTGAAGATTTTAGTCGAGTTTTCTTTTTAGCCCAGGCTATATACTCTGCCTCATAGACCTTAGTTCTTAAAAAATTTGTTGGATTGATGTGAAGAACTGACACAAGAAAGTGACAATTCTGTGAAATTTTGCTTTCCACCTTCTAAGTTTTATTGAAAGTTAGGTGATGGAATTTAGCGGGGCAGTGGCTGGAAGTTTATGGCTGCAGAGTTTAAGGAGTGGAGACAGAATATAAGATGATGTATTGTTGAAGAGTAATTTTGTCTTCTTTTTTTTAATTGTGTTGTGAAGGAATCATGACGACCTCAGGAAAAGAGAATTTCCGACTGAAGAGCTACAAGAACAAATCTCTAAACCCTGATGAGATGCGTCGCAGACGGGAGGAAGAAGGTCTTCAGCTACGGAAGCAAAAGAGAGAGGAACAGGTAATGCACAGCAGCTGAAGTATCTGAGACCAGTCCTTAAACAGTCCTGTCTTGCAGTGTCTCTGGCTCTCATCTTCTTCCAAGCCCTTTTTAGTTGTTCCCGTCCTCCAAATTCATACAATCAGTCTGAAATCTGAATCGCTTGCAGACTTCACTGCCTCTTCTGCAGGCTCTCCAAGAGGTAGAATGAGTGCTTCTTCACTCAAGTGTAACATTGGCTAGAGCAGCTTGAGGGTTTGAACAAAACTGTCTGACCAGTAGCTGTAGTCTCTCTAGCTCTCCTCATGACATCTCAAATTGGGTACCTTCTCTAAGTCATAGCAACCAAACTCTGCTCATCCCAGTATAATATTCTGTGTGTGATCATCCCCCAAAGCTCTCTCTTTGCAACTGTAACTTGATCATAAGAGCCTTTGCTGGTGTTCTATGAAGATGTGTTATACACAGGAATTTATCAGTTCTTTGAGCCCTAGCACCCTCTCCAAGAGAGAAATGGTCTGGAATCTGGACAGCTTGTAGATGGAGGCAGATGGTGAAGAGGGGAAGGGGATACCAGTGAACATTTTCCAGAAATGTTAGGAACCGATATTGCAGCACATTGCTGTTTTCATTTAGTCCCCAGCTAAACATTCTCCATGTGCTGTCAGTTGAAGTCCTGTAGCCAGTGTGCTACCTTCTCTTAGGTGATAGCATATGTAATTTTTATTACAGCCTAAAATGACATGCTGTGGATATATTGGCTATGTAATATATATTAAATACTCTCTCTCTTTAGTTGTTTAAACGCCGAAATGTAGCAACGGCTGAGGAAGAAGCGGAGGAGGAAGTGATGTCAGATGGGGGCTTCCATGAGGCTCAGATGAACAACATGGAGATGACTTCTGTAAGTGATGAGAAATAAATACAGTGTTTGTTGAAACTGGGCACATCTGTTGAGCAGGACTGAAATTCTAGAATCACGTGAAGAACTCATTCTGAGATCTTATGGACATCTCTGAAACACCTGTCTCAATGAACTGCCCTGAAACATTACACGAGAGAAAAATGTTACGGATAGAGTGAGTGGTTTTTCAGAGGATATGTGCTCAGGAAAATTAAATAAAATGTCATTGTTCACCATTATGGGTGAGTCTATCAATTGTTGCCTGGAGTTGTTGGGGTTTTTTTAATCTGAAATTCATAATGCTTGAAACATGAAAATACAAATCAGGCAGTGTGTCATTGCAATTTACAAAGATAAAAAGGGGCTCAGTGGAAATCTTTCTTAGCAGACTTTCAAGTGGCACCATTTTTAACCAAAGTGTTCGAAATGCAACTAGACCTAGCTTAACTGTCTGCATGAGGCCTTGAACTCCTTTCTATGCTAGAATGTAACACTACAGAAAAAACTTTAAGTGAGAATTAGACTTCTTTGCTTTCTTCCTGGAAAGAAAAATGATAAGGGTTTCAGTTCTGTAACTGAGAAGTTTAAGTAAAGTGCACTTCTCACTTAAAAGTGTCGCTGATCTTCACAGTGTGTTCAGAGTATGCAAGTGATGTTTCCATAGAAATCAGGCTGAGCTATTGGTGGTTATATGAACCATGAAAATTACTAAGAAACAGAGAAATGCTTATAAACAGTGTGGTAGATCAATAATAGAATATATGGTTTTACTCTTCAAGATAGTATTCAAATATCAGACAAGTCCTGAATATCATTAATCATTTGTGTGGAAGCTTATATGAAACAAACGGATAGTAAAAAGGAACGGATTTTGCCTAATTGGTAGATACTGTCGTTACACAGTTTGCTGTGTTAAATGCCATTAATTTGAGGCTCTTAACAGTTGGAGTTGTTGGCTGTTACAGACAACGCTTAAGTATTTTCAGCACTGTCATCTGTTTCCCTGTCTGTCTAAGGGTTGGGATCAGATGTATCTGAGGGTTTAGATTAGAAGTGGAAGAAAAAAATCTGACTTTTCTTATGCTTCTTTACATGGGTATACACATGTGATAAACAGAATGCCAGATTTTACCTAGCATAAGAAAGATTGCTGATTTAATTTAGTTATATTATTGGAAACCATTGGTATTATGGAAAATTTAATACTCCTACTTGATGGTGATGATGATAACAAGCATTAGATTTGTCAGCTCTTCTAGAAATAACAGGTCCTATACATTTTGGTGTAAGAGAGCAAGTAAAAATGTACATGGTAGGGAAATCTAAATGATAACGTAATTACTTTTCGTTGAAGCTGACAATTTTACATTTTTTTAGAGGAAGGGAGAGAATACCAGTGAAAAATTCTGAAGAGTAATTTTTTTGCCATGTCTTGAGGAAGATTTGAATTTTGGCTTCCAGTAAAGCAAAGTTGCACTAAAGAATAATGCTGCCTTATGTAGATGTACATGCCTAATGATCCCTTTGTTGTCCATAATGGTCTTACCTAAGTTTTTATTCAATAAGAAATAAGCTTGATACTGGTTTAGCAAATGTAACCTGTTTATCACTAATCCCATATTTTTTCTCCTTTTGCTCTCTGTCACCCTTGTTCTGTTTCCCCACCTAAATCCTAGAGTGCAGTCATCACCTCTGATATGATTGAGATGATTTTCTCCAATAGTCCCGAACAGCAGCTCTCAGCCACCCAGAAGTTCCGAAAGCTGCTTTCTAAAGGTGAGGGCTGAAATTACTTAGAGAAAAATGTAGAAGCCTCCCTGGCATATGGTTTTACTTTGACAACAATAAAAATTGAGTTTCACACTGAAATTTCTGGTCAAGCTCTGCTTTACACAGTGTCAGCTTGATGTATGTAATAGTCACTTCTTTTCTTGAAATCTGTACTAAGTGTTGCAGATGTGAGATCTCTTGCATGTAAGTTTAGATGTTGTAGGCAGTGTCTCTGTGGCTCAAATATGTTGATATACCAAAAGTCCTCTGCACATGTGCATGCCAGAGTGACTGCACAGAGCTGCTGCCGTGAAATAAGTGCCTAAATTACTGAGTGCCTCAGTGCTTTGAGTCATGTTATCTTATTACCTGAAAACTCAGACTGGAGTTTTCTTATGTTGACAAATTGGAATCCATTACCTTTTAGTAAATTATTGTAGAAAAAGAACACTCTCTAAGAAGAGAGCAGTCGGTATGTCACTGGATATTGTTTTGATGCAGTAGTTTGAGAATTTCCTTACAAAGAAATGAATGTGTCTAACTTAACTTTTTTGTTTTAAACAGAACCAAATCCTCCAATTGATGAAGTCATAAGCACACAAGGAGTGGTGGCCAGGTTCGTGGAGTTCCTGAAGCGAAAAGAAAACTGTACATTACAGGTATAAAAATATAAATGTATCTGTCTTCCTAGTTTAGGAAGGCATTTGGTGATGCAAATTAGATAGGAAAAAAAATCGGTGATTTGTTCAGCTATACTTCTCTTTCTTCACTATATTAGAAAAGCTGTTTTATCTTCTGAATTTCTGGCAAGACCTGTGGATACAGGACAGGAGAGAGAGAGATGTCTGACATTCATTGTGTGATTGATAGGATGAGATCTTTAGACTTTTACAAAAAGAGAGCTTGAAATTTGGAACTCAACAGATGAAAAGCTATTCAACTAAACTTTAATGTTTGTCTTTTTTGTTCCAATTGAAGGCAGTTATAAATCTTTAGGATTTAAACTTTTGATTAAAGTAAAAAAAAGTTTAGAATTAGAAATGCAGTCTGTACTGATAAACATAGAAAGCTGAAAACCTTACTGGGGTTTGTAAAAACTGAATTATGTGCACCACAATGGTGTTTAACTTTTCTTGGACCTTTGTCTCATTTCCAGTTGTCCATTTTTCTGGTCAGACTTTCTTGGCTAATAGAAAGTGGAAGAAAGCAAATCATCTAGCTAAGGAAAAAGAAATGTTAACATGTAACCATTAAATAAAACACCTAGATTAGAATCAGTGTTCTTTCAAACTGTATAAGGCAACAGGTTTGGGAATGCCATGTGAAATCCAAACTTCGTTGACTGGAAATAGGCAAAAAATTACAGTTTTCTTGCACATTAGAGAAATCATTTACAGGTATTAGTTTTCAAATTCTTGTCCACAGAATTCCAGAGGTCTGTTAGCTTCCTTTGAGGAGTCTGTGGACAATAACTAGAATATGTATCAGATTTAAGCTGGTTGGTTTTCAGCTGCAATGGAAAATTTGTAAGCTAAAAAAAACAGAATGCCTTTTATTACTTACACGGTCTAGGATAGAAGCCTAAGACAGGCAGATAAATGGAAGCAATTCTTGTGGCGTTATTGGTGTAACGTGTATTGTTTTTTATATGGAAGTAGGAAAAATCAGTCAGAGTGGAAACTTGCAAGCTTGTCCTAAAGAGTTTGTAGGAAAGCAGTGAAAATACAAGCTTCAGTATGTTGGTCTTGATATTCCATTCTACCTGGGTAATTTTCCTCCATCTTGCCAAATCTCTCTGCCTGCTTGGCAGTTTAGGGTCTGCAGGTAGAACTTTTTGCTGTGATCAGTTGGGAAGTTCTCTGGACCTCCCTTTTAATATTTGTATTTGCTCTGTCATTGTTTCCAAAAATATTCCTTTGGGCTTGGCATTCTAGGCATTTCTGACTGTAGGCTAGCTGTAGAAGGAAAGGATTTTCAACTCCCTCTGAGACAGTGAAGTGTAATTTATAGCTGCTTGTATGGTGAATTGAATATGGCAACTTCCATGTTAATGAACTTGGAACTTTATGGAAGTTTATGATCTGTTTTTCTTCTGTGTTGTCAATGGAATAGCCTCTAAAAACTAGGCCTCTGAGATCAGTGATAGGAAGGCCTAATTTGCTAGGAATTCCTCTATCCTGTTTTTACTCAAGTGGAATTCAAGACTTCAAAAAAGTTCCCCTGTTCTCCAGGGTCAGTTGAACCATACATGAACAAGTAAATTTGTTTCCTGTGGAGAGAGGTATCTTACAAAAGAACAATACCACACATACATCTTTGCCATTATATCTGTGCCATATCTGGCAGATATAGCCAGATATCTGTGACTGTTCCTTAGTCTATAGTTCCTGGAGCCCCAGGTGTTCACAGAGAAGGAGGAGAGAAACTGCCACTCTCTAACCTTTCTGTGACTTACCCTGGAGACAGTGTGAATCTCCAGTTCAAGCTGGTGGCATCCATTAGGAAGCCAGAGGGGAAGTTGTAAAATATGGTTAAGAAACCTCTGTGTTTGAAAGATGAGTAATAGTTACATTATAATGTATCTCTAAACACTGGATACTCACTTCAGATAAAGTAAAATTACAGGAAAGGAACATTTTATGTTGGCCTTAGGGTCTGGGAAGACTCTTTTGCTTCTAGTTCATTAATGATGAATTTTGCTGTATTCACTTTGTTTGTTTGTGCTTTATTTTAGAGCCCATACTCCTTGTGTATTGCAGTGATGTGTTTTGGAATTGTTTATTCTGATCAGATCTTACTAGAAGATAGTTTTTTCTTCAGTTGATCAGAAGGGCGGGATTAATTGTATTTTCAAAACCGAAGTCTTTAATAACACTTAAAAATGAGAAATCTTAGAAGTCAGCTTAATACTTGAGTTATTATTTCAGGCACATTTCAGGATTTGGTGCAACTCCTTATCAGGAGTTGTTTTTATGATTAAACCCTAAATATAAGTCCTTGTGCTCTTCAGACAGAGACAGCTAGTTTTTGAAGGTATGTCAGTATTTTCACTGGAATACTGCTGATTCAGCATCTTTTAGTAATGTCAAAATCGGTCATTTAAATCTTAAAACTTTCCATTTTTACTCTTCATTGATTTTTACTTTTCATTCAACTTTTAGCAGTCTTTTAATTCTATAGATTCTGAATGTACCTGATAAGATTTAAATATGCTAGTGTACTGTAATAATCTTTGCACTGAAAGCATGCAGAAACCTGCTCAAATGTGGATTTCCAGAATCTGTGTTTTCTGAGGCCTGGGGTCTCAGGTAGTGTTAAAATTTGCATTTCATCTTAAAAAGTTAATGGTTTTGCAAGTTGAGATTATAATAATAAATGACAAAAACAGTTAAAAGATGCAAATTGTTAATTCAGGATCTCACTTTTGCTTCAAGTCTTGAATAAAAATGTCATAGACTAATAACATTTGGCATCAGTACTGATAACCAGAGTTGGAGAAAAGTACTTTTTGAGTTGTTTTTTAGAAATCTGTTCTTGGGGGTTTTAAAATTTTTTTAAAATCTCTTTTGGATCTTTTATTTACTTCCTCTCCATGCAGTTTTGTCAAACAATTTGTTCTCCTGCATCTTCAGGAATATCGCTGGTGATTCAGTGAATACAGGTGTCATATCATGTGGGAAAGCACATTGTTTTGTGTACAGGTTCTTAGCCAGTGGCAAAGGTAACAAATGCATAGCAAAAAAAAAAAGACTTGAAAAGCCACAGCAAACCCGATGTTCTTGTAAGGAACTTCTGCAGATTTTTATTTCAAATGTTAATGATGATTCTTAAATATATGATTCTGGTTCTTTGCAAATTGTTTGTTAATTAGTAATATCTCACTTTTTCCTATGCCAAATCTCTGGTTTTAAAAGACATTTAGTCTCCGTGTTTAGTGGCACAGAAAGCTCCTGGTAAACTGACTTGTATTTGTTTTCCAGTTTGAAGCTGCGTGGGTGCTGACAAATATTGCCTCGGGAAATTCCCTTCAGACTCGAATAGTGATCCAGGCAGGAGCTGTCCCCATCTTCATAGAGCTGCTTAGTTCGGAGTTTGAAGATGTACAGGAACAGGTAAAGACTGAGAACAGTGTTGAATATCGTGTGTGTGTGTGTGTGTGTGTGTGTGTGTGTGTGTGTGTGTGTGTGTGTGTGTGTTACTTTGTGGAGTTGGAGGCTTTTTTGTTTGACTTTTTGTTTGTTTTGTTTGTTTCGTGTTTTGTTTAGTTTTTTTCCCTTCTCTGGAAAGGAACATGGCTATCCTGTAAGAAAACCTTTAGAGAAAATGCAGTATTTGGCAATTTTACACAACAATTGATTTCTGCTTAGTATGTGTTATCTAAACAAGTATTGTATTTTTCTCTTTCTGGAAATAATGTATTTAACCATTGCTAATGGAGTAATCCGTTTTATTCTCTAAGGGGCTAGTATGTTTCTGTGTATTGAGGAATTCAGGGAGCCTTGTTTGAATAATTACTTTAGATATATAGAAAGTTCATGCCTGTTTCTCCTGAAGATAAAGCATGAGTGGAAATTATAGTTTGTTCTCCAAGTTCCTTACAGCATAGATGAATATTCTTCAAGGCCCAGAGGGATCAGTATAAAGCACAGACCAAACATTTGATTCAGTAGTTTCCACTTGAGGTCTATAACTTGTGTTTGAACAAGGAGGTACTTCGAACGTATAATCTTGCTTTGAAGACTTAGGGTGATGAAACATTAATGAGGTTAATAAATTTAGTTTCAGCCAGTCTTAATCCAAACTTGAGACTATGTACCTTTACTGTACAAATTTGACTAGCTTTGAGTCCAGGTATTGCTTTTGTTATGTTCTCTCCTTTAGTAAGTTCTGTGTTTTTTCCTATAGCTACTTGCAGACCATAGCTTAAACTTTACTTGAGTACATGAAATTAAGCACTGAATTCTCATTTTGAGAGTATTTCTGTGGTAGTTGGTTTGTTTTTTGGTGACCTTTTTCAGAGCATTTCTTACTTTCAGTATCTTTTTGTGGTGGTGGAAATACAAAGCACTGGCTATTCCAGTAGCACTCTTTTCAGCATTGTTGTTTGCAGAGACAGTGCCTGATTTTCACTTTTGCTTGATACTTTGGTGTGTAAATATCCAGTGTCTTTGTGGACTCCTTGCCACAGAAGCTGGCTGTGAGCTCAGGTTAAGCTGATTATCCAATATGATCCATTGTTCTTTTCAGAGTCACTGACTTCCAGGGTTCAGTTCTCCATCCTGTAAGTGTGACCTCTATTCTGTGTTCCTAGATGTCTGACCTTGCATTTGGCTGTATTGAGATGCATGATTGGAGGAGTTCCAACTCATAAACATTGGACTGCTTTGTGTAACTTGCCTTTCTTTCTTGTAGCTGGCTCAGAATGTGCCACCTGTACTTAAGGTTGCCTAACATTTTCCACAAGACGGATTTTTTTTCTCAGTTGCTTGTAGCTTTCAAGTTACTCCACTTTGTATCTTTCAGTTTTCAGTGTTTTGTCTCAGACTGAATTATTGTTGAGAAGGCTTTTAAAGAAGAATGGCATTCAGGTGTTTGAAAAAATAGTAAAGAAAATGAGGTATTTTTTGTCAGTTATTTTAGCTCTGGGGAATTGAGTCTGCAGTTGTAAAAATTAGAAATGGGATCGGGAACTTGCCAAAATGGCAGATAAATACTGTGTTCTGCCCATGTGAAAATCCATCCAGACTTAGCTATATGGTGCCTGTTCGATTTCATATTTTGGGGGTTGAACTTGGTAGCATTACTTTCCAAATTCAGCCATCACTTGAAGAGTGCTGTTCCTGCAAAATGATTGGTACTCTGTGTATGGTGAAGGCTACTCTCACTTTTTTTTCTCCTAATGATTGGTCTTCAGTGCAACAGCTAACTTGCTTTTTTTCTTCGGTTGTTATCATCCCTGCTGATGTTAAGAGAGCAGGTGGGAAGAGCAAACCTATTTAGATTAAGTTGTGCAGCCTTCAATCTTAAGATGGGTGAATTAACAGAAGAGCTTAGGGGCCCCAGTTAAGTAGTTTATCTGTCTCCTTCTCCCCTCCCTGCCTCCCAATAAACTGCTGACATGTTAAAGTTCAAATTGCAGGCAGGCAGAGTGGCTTGATTGTCATTACGGGAAAATATTTTACATGGAGTTTGGGTGCTGCTAAATCCACAATCGCTCTCTTACTGGTAATCTCTAAATACCAGTTGCAAATTGCTCTGTAGTAAGCTGTGCTGAAGAAGGAAAATGTACCACTGCAAAGTGTTACCTACACTGTTTCCTAGTGGGTTTCTGTGCTACAGCTCTGGAGATGGCAGCCTTGCTCACAGCTGACTTGGGGTTTAATGCAGGCCAACAGGAATTCTGCTTTTTTCCCAACAGCTTTAAGAAGCCCCAAGCACTTCACCATAGTATCATCTGAAACAAAAATTAAAAGCATGTAAGCACTGAGGAGTTAGCTCTTGTACTTCTGTATTACAGGATAGCAGTAGTACACAATTGCATAGTATTTTTCCAGATGACTCTTGTCTCATTCAGTATATGCACAGATTGTTGCCCTGGTAACAGATGAGTGGGTAGAAAAGGAGGCTTTTATTTGTCACACTGTGACCCTGTTTGTTAAAGTTGGAACAAATTGTAGTGCGTGGAGGAGAATAGGGAAAAAATTCTTAAAATTAAGCCGATTGTAGGTTTGTGAGAAAAATGTTTCTACTGCTTAGTGTCTGATGCTGGACAATTTCCTTCTATCAGTTTTCAGTAAGTGGATACTTACTCTGCAGTTTTTAAATGCTCAAGGTGAAATACTTTGTTTTCATTTTGTGGTTGAGAATAACTCAGCAGTGATTTTTATAGCTAGGCCCATGTTTTGAGCACGTCTGATCCTGGGGTTCTCAAGCTGGATGTCTGAAACTGGGTGATATTTTGCCACAATTTTCTCCTCTGTAAAATGATCACCCTAATTTTGTCTCACAGTAGTACTGTGAAGATTATTATTTGCAAGCAACTGCATTTGCAACGAATTACAAAAATGCAGGAAAATACAGAAAGTATAACGACATGTTCAGGGCAGAGGGGCCAGAAGCTAACCCTACAATCATATAGTGAAGGATGAAGAGAAAAAGAAATATTAAAGTCTGTTTAGGAAATAATTCTTTGTTCTAATTGGGATAGCAATTCTATAGAAGGAAATGTTAGGTGATAACATGATTTTGAATATGTAGCATAGCATAAACAAAAAAAAAATGTATAATATTTTACTTACTGGCTAGTCATTATCCACTGTTTTTGTTTTACAGTAAGTCAGTCTTAAAGATTTACATGTTTACTTTGTCTTTTATTTCTAACTTCCCTTAGGAGTGGCTCAGGAACAGATACTAGTTTACCGTATCTTCTGATCACAATTTTCCCAACATCTATTTTTCATATTTATAAGCCAGTTTTAATCTACCACGAGGCACTTGTTTTCCTTTCCATATGCTAGTTTCTGAGTCTAGTGAAGATTCTAAATCAGCTGTTTTATAGAAGTCTGTGAGGGTATCTTTGTAACTATGTTTAATAAACAACATGTATGTTAATGAAATGATACCTTATGTCATTTTACAAGATCTGTTTCCCATTAAGCTATGCAAGCCTCATTTAATTAGCCTGCTGTCCTTTAACTCTTTCATTACTTGCATCGTGTGTCAGTCTTTCTCTCTGGTCAGTGGTCAAACCATTTGGCATCCATTTTTCCCATCAGAAATTGAATTTATCACAGAATCTACATCTGCATTATTTATGAAAAACTCTTTGGCTATATCTCCCTGCCTCTCCATTTCTGTTTTTGGTAATCTGATTTTTAGGTTTAGTCAGTGGTGTATGTCCTAGCCCTTCTCCAGTTACCACAATTTTTTTTTTTCGAAAAACATCTAGAAATTTTGATCTACCTGCCTGAAATTACTTATACTGAAAGATTCCATCAAAGCCCTTTAGACATGCTTAAGGTTGATGTGGCTTCAGCAGTGCCTTATCTGCAGTTCTTTCCTGACTTTCCCTGCTGCGGTACTTAAAACCCATATGTCAACTTGGGTTTCCTTGATGAACATTGAATTTCCTTCAAAAACCATGCAAGGCATTGTGCTGCCTGTTGAAGAGGATTGAGATTGTCTCACAGTGACAGATACGTGTTATCGTGCTCTGCTGGACAGCCGGTGGCATGAGCATCCCCAGCTGCCCTGTTCTCCTTTGGAAAAGTTTACATTTTCAGCTGAGGCAACCAGTATGTTTTTCCCTTGGTACTTTTCCCTTTCTATTGCTATTCCTTTGGTAACCATAATTTGCTTGGCAGAGCTGACCTGTGAGTCTGCTGTCCAGGCGCTGTTTGGCTTTTACGTCAGTAGTCCTACTAACACATTCTCGGTAATCAAAATCAGGACAAACAGTCAAGAAGTGAGTATGAGCTGCTTTCTGTGTTTGGCAGATGAGATGTGAAAAGAAGGAACTATGACCACCCCAGCCACTGAAGGGAAGATGTTTTCTGTGTTAGGACATAGTAGCAGTCATCTCCTTGGAATGTGTTCTTCTGGTATGCTTCCTTGTGTTCACTTACCCAATCACACTTCTATGCAAGCTAATCTTCACCTTCTTTATCTCCCAGCATTAGATTCTTTTCCCAAGTCAGCATCCAAATATTGAGAAAGTGTTGATTCTTCGAAATATTTCTTCTCCACTGCGAGGCACAAACTGCACACTGTGATGATTGGCTTAAACACTTAGTTTAAATATCCAAAAAAATAATGGCTGAGAGTCTTCAAACTCCAGGGGAAAGTGGAGGATTGGCAAAAGGCACGTGGATTATTCACAGAAGGCACCATATGGTTCAACAGCACTCTACAAGACTTGCACTTTATTTTTACTGACTGCTGAAGTTGTCCAGCACTGCAGGAAAAAACACTGGAGTTTAGTGATGGGTAAAATAAACTGATGATTTGCAACCAGCCCTACTCCATTGTTAGCAATAAATGGAAATTTATACAACTGTATAAAAATAGATACTTGTCAATTAACAAGGCAGCATTTGCACTTTCAGTTTGCACACAACTTTCTACCTAAGATGTGGGTTAAAAAACCAGGCTGCAGATCTTAAAATTACTGTCATCTTTAAGTCTGGATTTAGATAGTAGAAAGTACTGAAATGGAGTTTTTGTTAGCCAAATAGTTTTTTTTTCATTTAATAAGCTCTGAAATTTAAAGGAATTAAATATCCTTTTATTTCTGCAACTATCCAGGAAAGAATACGAAAACACTTGAGTTGTGTAGAATGAAGCCAAAGCCAAAATGTTGTGGCAAGTATTTGCATCTTGAGGAGTGCACAAAAGGAATGGAAATCATTGAACATTATTCAGACAAACCCTGAAGAAACTTGTCAGTGTTCGTGTGTTGTCTGCGGAAACCATGACAGAGCATTGTAGTTGTGGCAGTGTCTAATGAGAAGAGTTTAAATGAGCTTGACTTGGGCTTCTCACTCATCTGAAGAGCTGAAGTAATTCCTTAAGGAAATGTATCTTCCCTATTGAATGAAACCTTGCCTATTTTTCTAAAGATATTTCAGTTTATTGGCGTCTTGTGTCTTATCAGTCATTAGCATTACAAGGATTTCTTGTAACATCTTCTCTTACCAGGTCCTGTGATATCAGACTACTAAGCCAGACTTTTCTTGCCATAAAGAAACGAAGAGTGGGAAAGCAACAGAGGTGCTGTTTGACTTCTCTGGTCAGACATTTTGATGTGAGATTTGCTGTTGCAAAACCAGTCAGTCATTCAGGGTCAGAATGGATTCTTGGATTAAGTGATTATCACTCTTGTCAACCCTAAAAATAGATATTGCTATAATGGCAGAAACAAAGACCAGAGACAAATGAAATAGGGCTTCCTTGCTTTTTACCCCGGTGTAAGGGTGTCCAGGCAAGGAGACTGTGTCTTCATACAAAATTACTTACATCTGCAGTGAAAGGGAATTATTGCAAACTTTAGCATTTTCCCCCCTAAGTGTTTTCAGAAGATTCACATGTTTATTTAGAACTGTCTGAAATCTTTGGTTCATTCCTCAGGCTGCAGAAATGCAAACATTGGGGTGAGCAACAGGTGTGGCTCCTTAAAGTTCTAACAGGAGTGACATTTTGCAGGAGGTGGCATGTGTTCTGTCTCTTAAGCAAAATTTTTCTAGTAGCTGTCTTCTGTGCCTTCAGTCTAAGAGGTTGCCAGACCCAAGGTTATACTTTTTAGGCAAACGGCTGTCGCAACAGTTGTAAAAAGAATTAGAATGAAAAATAATGATGAAGATCAGTTTTAGGGGAACATTGCATAGTAATAATGGCTGTGCTGTTTCATAGCAAAGGTCAGTATAGTCTCGTGCCCTGCCTCTGACTGTGGCTGACAGCAGAAGCCTGGAAAACAGTAGAAAACAAAACAAACTAATCCTTCCCCAGAACAGTCGCCTACTCTCTTTACAACTTGCAGTTTAATGGCTCCAATCCTATGCTGTTGTCAGTAGTACTGGTACAGAGGAGTCTTTTTATTTTGTATCTAGCAAGCTGACATCTGTATCTACATTCTGTATATACTTCTGGTTTTCACTGTATTCATTTTGCAGGGTTTGCTAGTGGATTTGGGCCTCTAGGGTGATTGGAATCTGTTTTTTAAAATAGCATCTTTCTGCCACTGTTTAAAACCATGTTACAGAGAAACCTCATGCAATAAATTAATTGACACCATATAAAAATGAATAAATAAGTTTATTAATAAGTATTTAGTAATATCCAGCAATTTAACAGGTTATCCAACAATTTCCTGTAGGTGAAAAATTTGGCAATTCTGTCAGTTTCTTTAGAGGAGCAATTTATTTCGAATAGGTATGGGGAGAGGGAAAGCTGTATTTATTTTGTATGAGGAACTTGCTATGTACAAGTGGAGAAGTAGTTATGTACTGTAACACATTTTTTTTGCAGCTAAATACATAGCCTTCAACTGAAGGGAAATTTGGGGAGGGCGTTCAGCTGCTATCCATGACAAATAGGATTGCTTTTGTCCTCTATATGCAGCATTGGAATTATTCCCAGTGGTTGTGTAGGTACGTGTATCTGTAAAGCCAAAAGCCCAATAAGCCAACCAAATAAGCAGATACATGTATCTATTTGATATGACACTTAGCGTTCTGCTAACTTGAAATAAAATAGCAAATGTGAACTTCATAAGCTTTCTTGTGTGACAAAATACTGTAATTTGCATGGAATTATTAAAATCGCCTTTATACTTTGTATAGACTACTAGTAATTTTTTAAGTTATAGCTCTCATATTAGTGAACAATGATATAAAAAACACCACTGGGCCCAAATATATAAATCAAAACCAATTAAATATTTTATTCTTATTGTATTACAGAAAATTGATTTCATGCTGCTTTAATTCTGATATTTTTGATCCTCTCAAAATGAAGTGGTATGGGTAGTACTGATGTCCAAGGGAGAAAGTATCTGCCCTTACATTTTGCCATGGGTATGACTTAATCAGCAACACTGATTCTGTCTCATATAGTTTTATTTTAAAGAATACATGTTAATGTTCATCTGAAATCTTTGATTCTGAATATTGGTTTATCTTGCACATAGATTCTCATTTTTATCCGTGACTGTGTAAACAATGCATGCTTTTATGGCTTCTTAGTAAATACTAATATGGGCTGTTTCACACAAACATTTTTGGGTAGATACAGACTTGTTTCACCTGTGCTACCAAACATCTGGGTGTAAATTACCTGTGAGCAAGGAGTGTAGAATTAGAAAGTTCCTAAGCTTGAGGAGGTGAGTTATCTCTTACATTGTGAACAGAGCAAGGGTATGTCTGCCTGCAGAGTCTTTGGAGACAAACATGTTTGCTGTTATGGTGTTCTTCCTAGATTTCCATAAATATTCCTGAATCATATAACGAGCTTGAGTGTATACGTGCAATACTCAACCAGAATGCATTCCCCTTCTGTACGTTGTCGAGGACCTAACAGTGAGAACAGATTATCTCCCAACTCTAATACATATGTTTAACTAGTGGAATTTTGAGACTAAAAGTAATTATTATTCTGTTTTTCATTACAGGCAGTATGGGCTCTTGGCAACATTGCTGGAGACAGCACTATGTGCAGAGACTATGTTCTGGACTGTAATATCTTGCCCCCTTTATTGCAGTAAGTGTGTTTTAATATGTTTTCCAAAATTTTGCTTGAGTGTCTGATAAGACTGGAATTTGAGTTTTGCCTTGAAGAATAATAATACTGTTTTTTTTATTGTGGACTAATCATAGTTTTTAATGGGGAGTCCTAAACTACTTTTGTAATGAAACTAAAATGGAAACACGTTTCAGAAGCGGCTAAGCTGGAACTATTTTATTCTACAGTGTGGGTGGATGTCTGGGCTTATTTTAGAGTCACAGAATAATTTAATTTGAAAGGCACCTTTGGAGGTCATCTAGTCAAAGCCTTTCTTCATAGCAGGTGAGATCAGATTAGATTGCTCAACTACTTAACTAGTCAAATTTGGAGCATCAGAAGTAGATTCTATAACTACCTGGGGTAACCTGTTGCAGTATTTGACCATGGCATGGTGAAACACAGTGTTCTGATATCTAAGCAGAATTTTCTGTGTTTTACCTCATGACGGTGCCTTTTGTCCTGTCACTGTGCACCTTTGAGAAGGATCTGCCTTCCTGTTTTCTGTATCCACCTGTTAAAGGTTGTTGGCAGCAGTTGTAGCTCCTCTTGCACCGTCTCTTTCTAATGCTGAACAAATCCAGGTCACTGACATCCCATTGCGTGTCATTTCTCTAGCCTGCTAATTATCTTGATGGTCCTCTGCTTAAGGACCATATTATTGCTGAAACAGTGACACCATCTTGTGTTGTCATGTCCAAATTACGATTACTCAATCTCTGTCCTTTGCAGAGGGGAATTCTCCAGTGCTTATGTAAAGAGATTGGTATAGTGGAGGATGGCTAAGAGAAAAAGAAATAGAGTTATTACACTTGTGGGAATACTAGTCTTGCCTTTCTGCATTTTCCTAGGCCAAAGTGGGTCTGACAGAATGAGACTGACATAAAAATGCAATTTGGCTAAGAGAGTACTCTTCAAAACTACGTGCATGTCCTCCTTCTTAGAGTAATTCTGTCACAATTCCTGCACCTTTTAACTGTTAATCTGCCACATCAGTATCTAAGCAATTAAATGAAATTTGGTGTAATGGTTACTGTTCTTGTTGGGATACTAGATTCCTGTATCTGGCATGTGTGTTAGTAGCCATCAAGGATGATTTTCCTTAGGATGTATTTTTATAGAGGAAGAATCTATCATATTTTGCCCTGGTGTATGTTAAAAAGACTTTGTTTTCATGGTTCATGCAGTTGACAGGGTTGCCTGGCTTTGCTTTTTTTTTTTTTTTTTTTTTTTTTAAGCAAGGGTTGTAATTTTTTATTGGTTTGTTTTAGATTGCTTTCAAAACAAAATCGTCTCACTATGACCCGAAATGCTGTATGGGCTCTGTCCAACCTCTGCAGAGGGAAAAATCCTCCTCCTGATTTTGCCAAGGTAAGAGATATTTGAAAGAAAATGTGTTGTTGTGATAGCCAAATTATTACTTTGAGGTGGTGAAACTTGAACTTAATAGAAAGAATGTTTCAGAGGAATTCTGAAATATTTGGTGTGCTTCTTACAGATGAAGTTTTTTCTTCAGTCCTTCGGGCAGACATTCACAACCGCAGTTTTAACACAGCTGCCTCCTAACTTTTTGTTACTTTTTGTGTAGTAGAGACGACTGTCCCATAGCAGAACAAAACTTTGTACATCTTGGCTGCTGTAGAGCAACGCATGGCACATCTTAGTGGGCAAGTCTGAGTTTCATTGGCAGACATGGTTATGTAGAGGCTGAAGAGTTGCCATAATGCTTTTCTGCAGACATGCTCCTCCATGCTTGTATAGCTACAGCCCTGCACAGAAGTGCTACCTAGAACTGAAATTTTCTGAGTATTGAATCTTAATATGCCAGTGCCTAGTCCTATAATGACATACAAAATTAGCTGATATAATAACAGATCTTCTGGCCCTTTTAATTGTATGTATCTCCTCTTAATGTCTTACAGGTTTCACCTTGTCTTAGTGTGCTTTCCTGGCTGCTCTTTGTCAATGATACAGATGTATTAGCTGATGCCTGCTGGGCTTTGTCCTATTTGTCTGATGGCCCCAATGATAAAATCCAGGCTGTGATTGATGCAGGAGTCTGCAGAAGACTTGTGGAACTGCTGATGTAAGAAATCTGTTGGAAGCATTCCCTTTCCTTGATTTCCCTGAAATCAAGATTATGACAATAGGAAGTTTAATTAAATAGGTCTTGAAATGTAATTTCCAAAGAGCAAGATTCGAGATTTAATTGTAACTGTCTGTTGTGTTCTCTATTTGCCATGAGTAACAAAAGCAATGGAACTTTTCTTGTACTAGTTTTGCTATTTTGTAGGAGAGTTTTTCCTGCACTTAAGAGCTACATTTTTATGAAATTCATAATATACCTTGGCATTTTCCCTGTGCCATTGAAGTCCATGTTATAGTTACCTGACAAGGAAATTACCTAAGGATATAAAAGATAAAAATGTAAGAAGTAGTTCAATTTACTAGAATTGACAGTACCAGGGACTTGAAACATAAATAATTTCCTCAACCCTTACTGAAGAAGCGTACATGCGCACTTTGGTCAGTAAAGTGTGGCTGTGAGAATTGAGGTCACAGAGACTGGCCTTGTTCAGAGCCATTGCTTCAGATTTAAGGTCAGGACATGGACCATTCAATTGCCTAAGAACAAGGAATAATGGTTTTCAGTGATGTAAATAAAGAGCCTATTAAGTCTTCTAATACTAGAGCAAATGTGATGCTGGATTAATGAATATAACATATTCCCTCTAAGTTGCTTTTTATAAAGAAGTGTTTTCATTTGAGAAAAAAATTCCTTACTTCACCTTTCCTATTCCAGTCCTGATTTAACAGTGATGATGGAGGGATGTATATGATGTCAGAAGATGATCAAACAACTCTATGCGTTAAACAGACAACTTCTATCCCTGTTCTTCTGTCTCATTCTCAGCCTTTGTGTGTGCTACATTAAGTGTATTTTATAGATAAAGATGATTACTTTTTCCTCCCAAGGATGCTTGGAAGTACTCTGAAGCACCTTTATTCTTTTAATATTTTATTTTTATGCTGCTGAATGATATCTAAAGGTCTAAACATTTAGGAACCCTAGAAAGGCTTACCATTAGTTTAAAATCAGAGCGTTTATTTAGATAGTGAAAGTCAGATTTATCGGGGAAGTTTTCCCCTGGCTGATAGATGTTCCTTTTTTGAGAATGCAAAGATGGAGATGCTTCAGGAAGGTTAATACTTATATTTTTCTTTGTCAATTTTAGGCACAATGACTACAAAGTTGTATCTCCTGCCTTACGAGCTGTTGGGAACATCGTTACAGGAGATGATATCCAGACCCAGGTATGGATGAAGTTTCTCTTGCGTTGTACTGCAGTTCATCTTTCTGTTAATTGTGGTAACCTGTTCACAAGCACCTGCTCTTGTTCCTTTTGAAGATTGAAAGTGAAGGTTGATGACACTTAATTGCTTCAAAATGTGGTGGGTTTGAGTTTTTCTGTTCAGTCCTGAATTAGTGATGATTCTTAGGTAGCTGTGTCTGGATTTGTGACCAGCTGTGCAATACCCCTCAAGGGTGGGATGTTTTTGGTTTATTTAAAGCAAGTCTGTCTCTTAGGCTGAATTTTATGCTGAGTGATATGCCCTGCTAGGGCCATCAAAGGCCTGTCGCATTCAGTGCTGTTGGTAATCTGTGATGAATATATCATATGTATGATGAAAATATATTTATGATGAAAAACAAGTGTCTGGTCAGATTTTGCATGGTATGTAGCTGTGTCTGGGCATTTGTTTGGAAAAGCATCATTAGGAGGCAGTGACTCCCACCACTGTATTGGAATTTAATTGGAAGCCAGGAAACCTGGTGGTGCTTCAGAGGCACTAGATTGTCACTGGAATGCTTCTGTAGTTCTGTGACACTGAGATTGGAGTTAAAGATGAGTTAGCAGTAGCAGGGCACTGGTTGAATATTTTATCCCTAGGAGGAAGATAGCGTGATACGTGATTGTTACAATATATTTTGTGTAGCTGAATTACAGAGGCATTCCTGTGGATTTTTTCAGTGGCATTTGTTTCACAGATGAGTCATGAAGAATGACTGAGGTGTGATTTCATAATTTCGTTAAAGATAAAACCACAAGGGACTACTAATTCACATGTAATGCAAGTTATTAAATGCTGCATAAACCTTAGATTTTAATTTTTAAAAAGTTTAAACTTTTTTGTTGTGCATGATTTTTCAGAGGATCATACCATGAGTTTTCCTAAAATTCTAGAGAACTGTGTAAGTAGGATAGTTTGATAGTCCTGCCTGCAGATTGTGCTGTATGCTAATAAGTGATACAGGTGCATATAAAAATCAGTAATCAGAAGGAAGAGTCCAGCTTTGAGAGCTGATACATTTCTGAATATGAATGCAACATACCTGACAGTTCTTCAAGAACTTCTCTGTAAAACCTTGGAGCACAAACGTGCTTTTATTTTTTCTCACATTTCCAGCTATTAACAATTGCCAGTGCTTGGAGATGGTCAAAACCATAGATAATATGCATGAAGAAAAAAACATTTGTCCCAGCAGATGCCTGATAAAATCCTGAGCCATAGTCTTTGCTTTTTTAATCTTAGTGGGAAGTACAAAGATTTTAAGAATATGGAACAAGGGGGATGAAGCAAGGAAATGAAGTCCTCAGATTCCATGATCAGAAGTCATGTCCATGATTCAGCTTGACTGAAGTATTTCTCATAAAATTCTGTACCATGCTGTTATTTCTAAGGTGTCTGCTTTTGCCCCACAAGGCAAAACTACTCTGCTTCTTGGTAAATTCTCCCAATTCTTGGGATGTTGGAATTTAATTTAAAAAAAAAAAAAAAAGTTAATTAATTTTTCAGTCTTTGAATTATGTTATTACCTTTTAGAGGGTCAAAAAGTCCTTCACTATCACACATGACATGATGAAGTGTGCTGCCTTGTAACATTCAAGTTCTGGGGCGTTTTCTGTTGTACTTTGACCATTTAGGAAATGGAAATTTTGCTGCAATTTTTCTGCACTGTAAAATTGCAGGGTTTTTACAATTTCTATAGTTTTTGAAAGAAGAATTGTAATAACATCACTGGACATAACACTGGTAACTATATGCACCACAGTACCAGCAGATGTGGAAAACAGAAGTCGTTGGTCCTTACAAGTGCACAATCATACAGGAAAATACCATAATCTTATTTTTCTTTGGTCATAATATGCTTAGTGTCATCTTGTGTTTGGGTCACACTGAAATCATTATGAAGGCATGATCTCTTACCTGAATGACTTGGTAGTTTTGCTCTTTAGCTTTCCTGCAAACACTTAATTCTTGCTGTTTTTTTGTTTTGTTTTGTTTTGTTTTGTTTTGTTTTGTGTATATTCAGTGGTTTTGGGTTGTTCTTTTTTTTAAATCTCTGGGGTCATCTAATTGGGTATGCTTTTTAGATTTTCAAGACATTGTACTCCTTGTTCTTGTGATTCTTTATCCTAAATTTCTCCTAAGGTGTGTTTTGTTTTGTTTTTCCTGTTCTGTTCAGGTAATTCTGAATTGTTCAGCCCTGCAGAGTTTGCTGCACTTGCTAAGCAGCCCAAAAGAATCTATCAAAAAGGAAGCATGCTGGACAATATCTAATATAACAGCTGGAAACAAAGCCCAGATCCAGGTAACCCTTTCAGCTATGATCAGTAATCTTTGTTTTGCAGACTAGAAGGAAAACAAATCAGGTGGTTTTTTTTATATAAAGTTCATATTTGTGTGTATGCACTGTCACAGATACATAATTACATACAAGAAGTATATTATTGTGTGTGTAAATAGAATATTTCAATGGCCCAGTCATCTCCAAATTCAAGTAATTAAATGTTCTAATCATTTACACATTATAAGGGGGGAAGATAGTGATGGTAGAAAATGACAAAACGTGGCTAAGCTCAAGAAAATTTTGTCTTAAATAATTTACTTTGCTTTTGACAATCACTAAGATACAGAAATTCTCAAGTATGAAAAGAATAAGCTACAAAGAATCGAATAACTAAACATATTTCTTGATTTCACCATCAGACAGAGACACCTATGAAAGTACTTTATTTCTGTTTATATTTTCTTATAATTCCTTCTATAGTTTTTATAAATGGGCCGTATAATGCCCCATCCTGGGCATGTGTGCTTAGCCAAATCTAAATCTGCTGTTTATTAAACTGAGCAATAATGGAGGCTATCTAACATGTTGCCCTGGGATTTGTCCTTTCTGATTACACTAAATGTTGTAATCTCTTCATATTAAGTGCTAGCACACAGAAGCAAATAAGTCCCACTCCCTTATGTCAGTCATTACAATTAGGTCTCCGAAAGATCCGGTTGTTCTGAGTCTGGACTGAGTGTCAGCCATCAGGAATAATTCCCAGGACTTGTGTCCAGGTGCTAAAAATGAGAGATGGAAAATCTTTTCTTTAGAGAAAAGTCTTTGGCTAGATGAAGAAGAAACAGATCAATATATATTGTTTTCCGTGAATATGGAGTTTTGTTCAAGAACAGCTGTACTAAGGGAATTTTTTGCTTGTCTTTCAAGGATGTGGTTTGACCTGGTTGGATGTCAGGTGTCCCCCAAAGCTGCTCTATCACTCTTCTCAGCTGGGCAAGGGAGAGAAAATACAAGGGGAGTTTCATGAGTTTGAGGTTAAGGACCCTGGTCCAGTGTGGGCTTCCCATGGGGTCACAGACTCCCATCAGGTATCCACCTAGTCTAGGGTCCTCTATGGGCTGCAGGTGGATCTCTGCTCCCCCATGGACCTCCATGGGCTGCAGGAGGGTATCCTGCCTCACCGTGGTCTGCGCCATGGGGTTGGCAGGGGAATCTCAGCTCTGGTGGCTGGATCACCTCCTGCCCTTCCTTCTGCACTGACCTTGGTGTCTGCAAGCCTGATTGTCTCTCAGATTCTCGCTCCTTGCTTCTCTGGCAGCAGTTACTTTTGCCCAATAATTTTTTTTCCCTTCCCCAAGTATGAGATTCTTGAAATATTTGTCTTACTCATTAGTAACCTGGAAGAAACAATGTTTACACAGAAAGTGAACCAAGCCTCTTAATATATTGGCAAAAGTAGCCAAGGCATACTAGTTGCCTCTGTTTTCCTTGGAAGGCAGCCTGATTGCTGCTCTTACAATCATGCCTCTGGATTATTCATTCTATATGATCAGAATTAGCATGAAGTGGTTAACCCTCTTCACCTATGGGGTGGAATTACTTCTCTTTTTGCAGAAAACTTGCACAAAATTATGAAAAGGCTGAGTATTTTTTCCTGAGGAGTAACTGTGCTATATACCCTTTGCGGGTGACACTTGGAATCTTTTGGGTTTGTGTTTTCACTTACAAAGAGCATTCAGCTTTTTATTTATTCATTTATTCAGCCGAACATTTATTCAGCTGAACATTTATTCAGCCAAAGGGGCAGCATAAAGCCTTAATACCTTGAATGAGGGCTTCATCTCAGAAAGCATAGGAAAATTAATACTTTTGTGGACAATAATTCAGTCTTTGCTAAGCTACCTGAAATTCCTGTAAATAAGAGCAAATGCTCATCTAACATTCAGAGATGCTTATGTTAGGAAGTGAGTAGGTAAAACCCAAAAGCTTATGAAGGTGGAACTCTCTGTAGGTCCTTCTTGTCAGATGTAAAGGTGTGACTAAGATGGCTGTGGGACTGCAAGGAAAGAAACAGGGATATTTGCTCTGGCTCTCTCGGTCAGGATTTTGGTTTTACCACCGAAGGTAATTTTTTTGGTCAGATATAGGGAATGATATGGTTACTCAGTCTAACCTTGGTAGAGCTCCAAGAATTTTGATTCTGCTTTTATTGTGGTTTGTGTGTTAATCCATGGATTAGTTGAATTTCTAACAAAAACTGCTGTGTAAAATCAGCAACTGTACCATTGGGTTTTTTCCCTGTGTCAGCAGTTGTAATTGCTGTGCAAGTAGCAGTGCAGAGAAGGTAGGTTACTACTGCTTGTACCAAGGTAAACATGTTTTTGCATTTGTGTTTCTTGCAGTAAAGAATCTTTTGGCTCTTTATCCCTTCAATTACCACCTTAGAAACACAGTATTTTCTCTCTAGAAGAGCATTTCTTCTTTTTCTGGAAATTCTAAGAGTATTTTCTGAGGAATAGTCCAGCCAAATACATTGTCTTAAGTTTGTGTTTTTTCTCAAGTCTATTGGAGGGTTGCTTCAGGGTGTGCAATCGTATAGGAATGATCCAAACTTAGGAAGAACTTTGGAAGGCCAGGTATCTATACAAGTAATTTCATAAAGATGTATCACAAGTGACAATGGAAAGTAGTTCGTTGTTAGAGCATTTTTTCAAAACTTCTGGATCTCTATTGTCATATAATTTATCCAGTGAAGGTAAAGTTATGAAGAGTCCTAGAGGTAACTTGAATTCTAGTGCAGCGGAAACTGTTTCAGTAGTGCATTCACTTCTGTAACTTCTTCATGAGTATTCACTGTACCACATTGCCCTGTTTCCAAATGAAGGAGTAGGTGCCTGTCCTTGTTTGCATAGTACTCTTAACTCTGGTATCCACTACTCAGGCAATGTACAAGTAAAGCTTTAGTTGAAGAGTTTTAAATGTATCCCTAGGAATCCGTGGTCTTCTAAACTGTTATCATGTCTTTATTTGAAAATGAGGAAGGATAAAATAATCTCTCCTTTGTTAAAACAGTTATCTACCTAATCTACCTGAACAAAATCATTAGTCTATGCATGTATGTATTTAGCAGTTTTTAAATGTTTTGGGGTATTTTATCACAGATCAGCTGCCTTTCTATTGAGAACAGATTAGAATTGCATGGTGACTTGAAAAGGTGAGGTCAGAAGGTAGGGAGAGGGAAATTAATGCTATGAGCTGTTAATATTGCACCTTCATTTCTTGCTGTGACTCTTTAAAAGTGCAAAAAAAGCCCTTTAAGTCTGCATAGAAAAATAGTTGTGATTATGTGGATAGAAGCTTTCTTTCTCAGGAGCCTTGTATCAGGAAGACAACTGTGTCAAATCACCAGAATACGTGTGGATTTAAAAGAATCCAGCTTAAAAGCAGCTGCCTTAGGATATGTCACAGACAAGGCTGGAAGTGTGTTGGTGTGTTATGCAAGTCCAGGGAAAAAGAATGTAAGAAACAGCTTCTCAAAAGTGAAAGCTGTATTTAGTTTAAGAGTCCCTCGGGCCCCATTCAGAGTAATTGATCTGCCTTCAAACTCGAAGCACATGCATGCTTTGTAGTGAAAACACTGCCCTAAGTGCATACCCAATTTAATCTGTACTGAAGTTATAAAAATGAGATTAAAAAATAATGTTTCTGATTGTGAGTGGGATATAACTATCCTGGTAATGACAGTGCAAATCGTGTCCATCATGAGGCCTTGATTTTTGGAACTGCAGAAGATGGCCCATTAGATGAAAGTTGTGAAGTAAAGCACAGTGGAGAATGCTTGCAACGTGCTTGATTGGAGAGCTCAAAGCCAGTGTTTCTTGGAAGTAAAATTGGCAGTTGCAGGTGTGATTACAATGATTACCTTGTGTTGAACGGAAAGTCTCCTCACAGGTGTGTTAACAGGTTCCAGAAAGACCCTTGATTCTTTAGTTTCTAGTCTCAACCTAGAGGATGTTGTGTGAGATACAAGGTGCGATGAGAAATCCTTTCAGCTCCAGAGCTGATAAGTCTGCATTTCTCAGAAAACGCCTTTGAGGTATTACTTCAGACAGCTCATATTTAATGGCAAAAAAATTGTAAACATTTGAGCTGAAAAGCACTTAAAAAAAGTGTTTCTGAATTTGAAAAATGCTGTTCGGTGAAAGGTTTCTTGAAGATGGTCTTAGGCTAAAATGGAGAATAAAAGTGTAGTCTGTTTTTAATAGCTGTGATGATAAAGGATAATTCCCATCTGTGATGAATACTTGATTTAACTAAGTTCATGGGTGAACCTATTTTTTATCTGTGAGTTGAGGTAGGTTTCTTTTTCTCTACATTTAATTCACCCCAATGTGAAATTAAATGTTATTTCTTGAGAACTGGTTTTCCTTATGGAAGGAATTCTAAGATACTAAATGCAGCTCTAAATTAAATTATTTATTTTCCTTTCTTCCCAGTCCCTGTAAATTGCTCAATAGTTGCTACTATGGATCATAAACTGGAGCAGATCTGTTCTACTCTGTGATGCTTACTGGATTTGGAACATGCAAAATGGTTAGCCAGAAATCAGAGAGGAATAATTTCAGCAGATGATATATGTTTTCGTGTCTGCCTGGCATAGTAACCCACATTTTTGCAAGTTACCAGCTGATCTAACTAGAGGGTTTTTATTCCAGAGCAGCTGGGATGTTAGAATACTATGGAAACTTTGGGTAGTGTTTAAGCCTTAATCTGGCAATCACTTCTGTGCATCAAGAAGACATTAAAATATTTTGGTAAACCTTACAGGTATTTTACCTAACCAATATTAACAGACAGAACTATATTTAGTGTTGTTTAAGATTGCATTGGGTTACACTCCATCCACCCACCCACTGTAAAGTATAGAAATACAAAGTTAGAGGGAAGGACTTCTATATTCATCTCCACTGTCATACTGCCTATGATGCTGTTTGGTAGCACGCTCCAAAGGCTTTCACTGCCATTTCTAAAAAATAAGGCAGCAGCCTGTCACTATTAGATTTGCACTCCAACACAATCAAGTAAACTCCTTCTAGCATTAAGGCAATGTACGTTAACGTGCATGAAATGTGTGAAAGTGCGTGCTGAACTTTCTTTGGTGGCTCTTACTAAAGCACAGGAGGCTTGGTTTTATTTCCCCACCAAACGTGGAAGTGAAAGCCTTTCAGAGTGTGTTATCAACAGTGCCTAGGCAACAGAAAAGTGTGATGGAATACAGCAGTCTTTTCCCTCTTTATTTCTGTGCTTTCAAGGTGTGGGGTGGATGTGTATATCCTGAAGCAGTCGTGATTGTCACTAAGTATAGTTTTTGTTTGTTAATTTCCTAGTTTGTATACAGCTTTGCTGTACTTCAGTGGATAGCTTCCCCAGTCAGGGAGAAGGGGAGCTGCATCTTCCTGGGAGTCAGAAGGAGAACGGCACAACTGAAGCTTAATCCTGACTGTCGACCCTTCTGAAGGGTATGAAAGGCTATCACATACATCAGAAAATGTTCTGTGTCTTAACTTTGCAACCCATTGAAAATCTGTGAAGGGCAGTACATCAGACACAATCTTCCATGTCTGACAGTGAAGACATCATAGGAGTTCTCTCCTCTTGACAGGTTAAGAAACTTATGACTTCTCTTCTAATATACCTTAAATTTTCACAAGAACATCTGGAAATCTTGAGTATGGCTAGGCATGGTAGCAACAGGATCTGTGCCATATTTTTCATCCTTGCTGAAGAGTAACATGGATAAATGTAGGAAATTATACCACCTTGCCTGTCAGTTTAAAAAACTCTGGAATGAAATACATTTTTACAAAATGTGGTAAAGTTACAAGCTCAGAGCTGTCAGAGGCTCTTCTCCAAAAGGACCACTGGGGATCATTCTAGAGTAGTGCTGGGGACATGGAAGAAGAATTACATGATTCACACAGAGCTGTGGTTTACACAGGTATCTAATTACCTTAAATACAAAGTGTGTTTAGTTTATGTCATAGTTTGCATAAGTAATCTAAAAATCTTAACGTGCTGTTTCTGGTAGTAGAACTTTAAAAAGTATATCTATTATGAGCAAAATATGGCATTGCTGACAATGTCATATTAGTTTGCAGAGTCGTGAAAGTCAAAGATTAATCTCTTTGAGGTTTAACTTTATGTTTAAGTACAAAATCTGTTTTCAGGCTTCTACATACCTTGTGCCGCACTGAAGGCAGCAGAGCTAGAATACCTTTAATTCCTTTATTTTGGCTGAAAATCACAGCAGTCAGTGGTGCATTACTGCCTTTGGGACGTTGGTTGGTCTGTTTGGTTTGGTTTTTTTTAGGACTGACCAACCCTAAAAGCAGGAGAGAGCTCAACAAGGTGCTGCTCATCATATTGCAGGTTCTTCCTGACAGCAGTAACAACCTTGTGTTAAGTGGCTAGAAGTTTCCTTTGTACAGTTTGCAGTATATAGGCTTAGGTGTCTGTCAACCACAAAAAGGTTCATTAGAACTGAGATCTGAAGTGCTTCCTCTCCTGCTCTAGGAAGGCAGTGTTCTTTGTACCCATGCCATAGTGTGAAGTAGTTTCAGCTTACAAATATTTGCTATGTTATTTTTAAAGCAGTCGTAAATTGAATAAATAAACAAAGTAACTGGAAAAGAAGTCACTGAGAAGCCTCTATGAACTAAAATTTCCAGCCAGGAGGGGGAGATCACAGCAGGAGGGCTGTATTTGCAGCTGCCAGCTACATGGTGGCTGTAATTTTGCTTTGTTAAAGGTAATGAGAGAGCTTGCAGGAGCAGGGAAACACAGTCTAAGACTTGTTTGTTCTCACATTTATGTGTTGAATGAATCATACATAGATATGTGATGCCAGCACATGCACACTAAATGTGTATGTGTATGTTTGCACATCACTAGTGGTTTAGGTGTGGGAACCAAAGGAGGAGAAGCAAATTCACACATGGTATTGACCAGCTCAAAATGTGAATTTAATATACTATGGCTGAAGACCTCCCTAACAGTGACTACAACATATTTAGATTAAACATCCATGCAGGTGTAATGATATTTTGAAAATCCATTTTTAAAATTTAGCTTCACTCTTTAAAAATCAAATACCGTGAAGTGAAGAAGCTTGATTAAAATAAGACAGGTAGAGTGTTTCCAAGAGACAGGCAACCCTCTTGGAGGACTACACCACAGAGATACCAACTATTAAGAAATGCGCCCCAAACCAAAAAAGCTTACACACCCCAACCAAACATAGAAAAGTTGACATTTTGGAAGTGAGGGTCAGATTTGCTGAAGTACTGAGCATTACAAATCAGTTTAAATTTGAAAGTTCACATTTCATTTAAAGTTCAGTTTCAGTTTTCTGAAAGACTCTTAGTTACAACTAAATATGGTGTTAAGTTCCAACAAATACCAATGGATGCAGCTAGGCAAAAACTTCAGTGTTAGTTTAATGTATTAAAGGATGGGCTTTGGATTACCTATTGTGCAAAAAAGAGATTTCTAATGTATTTTGTAGATAGCACCTCAGTGCCTTGTAGTAGCAGCCTAAAACATTATTTCCTTCATGTTTTTCAAGTTCTTGTTGAACTGAAGTCCCTTAACTCTCTTCCTTTTATTTGAAACCTGTTCTTATCTTGAGCATTTTCTATGCACTACACTAGTTTAGTCTTCGACATACTTCCACATGTCAGGCACATGCAGTATAGAAATGCTAAAAAGTAAAGTAATTTGACTTAAGCCATTCTAAATCCTCAGAAGTTTTAAGTGCCTCATCCGTTCTTTAGGGTTTTGCTCTGCCTGCGGCTTGCTTTTCTTCAAGAAAAAAAAAAAGAAAGAATACAATCAAATTCTGTTCTAGTATTTACTATTTCATCACTTAAAAGAAGTTTACCTGAAAGAGAAGCATGACATATTTCCACAGTAACTATTGTTCCCACATAAAATATCATAGAGATAGGAATCCTTTGACAATCTAGTGTGCTTTTTAGAGTAACTGCTGTGGGCAGGCTACAAGTCATAGGGTGTAAATAGTAGATGTTGCTAAGCATTTACTCTGTATTGGTACTTTATTGTTTCCACCCCTGCTGAGCTTAACTAGACTTTTGAAATCTAGCGAAGATATTAAGGTTAAAGCAGACCATTTTCTGACCTAGTCAGTGTATTTTTTTTTTCTTACAGCTAACTCTGAGAGTTTCAACTGTTGAGAGAGTGCTGGTGGAAAAGCTTGGCTGAATTATAGAGGGACAGTTGAGAACCTTTAGCTAAGACTCATGCTAGGGTGAGGTGGCAACACTTATGTTGCCTGTCAAGCAGTAGGAAACATAAAAATATACTGACTGGTAATCTGCTTCTCTCTTGAGTCTGTGTCTTTCAGAGAAGTGCCTTATGAGAGGCTGTGATTCATTGTGGTGCTTTAAAACCTGTTCTGCTTGGGTAAAGATAACCAACTTCATTGCAGAGCGGAAACTAAGCAAGGTCCTCATAGCCTTTCATACAATAGGAATAGAAGTAAGAGCACTCACCCAAGAGATTTGAGATCTGGATTTAGTTCTTTCTGAAAAGGTTCGAATGAGTGTTTCTCCACTCTTAATTTTACCCACTGAGCTGAAGCATTGAAGCACTGAAGCCAAGAGCTCAAAATTGAATGAGCCAGAAGAAAAACAGTAACAACCTTTTGTGTTTCTCCCACTTGATAGCTTTCCTGTTGCCAGTTCCCTTTATTCTGGAATCAGCGTACCATTTTACCCCACCCTACTCACTAGCAAAAACTGGGCCAAGCAAAACCAACACATTAATTTGAAACATTTTAAGGTAACTTTTTTTTTTTGGCAGTAAGAAGGCTCAAGTGGTAGTTACTGCCTGTCAGGGAAAGTGTGCTGATTTAGTTCCATGCTATCATGTAACGTACTCTGATTTTAGTACTTATTATAGAAGTTGGTTTTAAGAAGACACTTCTACAGGAAATAAATCTCCTGTAAAAGGATTTTTTTGGGGAGAGGATTTAAGAAGTGATAATGAGATGGTTTTGACTTGTTCTTTGTCACAATAGTAAAATCCTAATGTCGTCAAATATCCCTATCCTAGATCTATATCAAGATCTTTCAGTAGGCAGTGCTTGACATCCTGTAATGTATACATTGTTCTTCTGAGGGCTTCTACCTCAACAATGCCCTTGTATAGAATTCTCTGGACTCACATAAAACAAAGTGTAGACTGACAAGTCCCCTTTCTCCATCTGATGAGGACTGAAGTTAACTAGTGAAAACACTCATGCTCTCACTCTCTTGATGCACAGTGATATCTCAAATACCAGTGTGGGCTCTCTGCTCAGCTGCTATCTCTGGCTGGATCAGGAATTCTCTTAATTCCTGGTGCTTGGGTTCTACTCACTGGCTGATTCAGCTTTATTCTCATTGGCAGACAGGTGCTTGTGTTTGTCTTGGGCATCTCCACACTTGCAGACCCAGTGAATATCAGCACAAATCCTTGTTCTGTCATGCCTGGATCCTGGGCCTCCCACTTGCTGCCCAGGTGATTTGCCAGCAAACTAGGTACACTGTAATCTTCCACACCAACTACCACTTTTGGCGTTAACAAATTCCCCCACCACATATAGCTGGTGCCCAAGCATATGGGTCCTGTGACCTGCAGTCCCATTGCAGCTGAGGTGCTGGCATCTTAATTTCACTGCAGTCCCCCTAGTAGCTGGCATCCAGGCATGTGGGCCCTATGGGCTGTGATCCTGCCCCAGTGGCTGATGCTGAGACCCTCACCTGCTCCAGTTGCAGGGGCCCTTTCATCCAAGGCTTGACACCAGTTGCTGGCCCCAGATTCATGTTTTATGGGGACCTGATTTCATGGCCCTTCCAGCTACTGATGCTGAGACACACACCCACTCCAGCTGCTGGCCCCATAGACACAAGGGGTTCTCCTGAGGTCTGGTCCAAAGTGAGACAGGCTGGGTTGCCAGCACCTTAGAGTGCTCATGTTGAATAGAGAGTGGTTACATGGTAAAATAGTTAAGAAAAGCTTTGTTACTAAGTTTCGCACAGTTGCACTTGTCCCTGTCATCAGTTACAAAGTCCAGGCTGGCTCTCTGCCTGTAGTTTTGTAATGACCTATTAATTAGGGATTGGAACCATTTCTTCTTTGTGATTGTTTCTCTTATCCCTTGTCTATCAGGTTTGTATCACTGTGTGTTTTATTTATTACTTTCCTGTTATTTGTATCTGCCTTTGAGCTGGAAAGGTCCTTGATCTGATAACCTTCATGAAGCAGATGCTCTCATGTTCCGCATACCCTTACAGTGATAATTTTACAAATTAATTGGTGGTTTTTTTGCAGTAAAATATGTTAGGGGGTAAAATGCATCTCTCTTTAAGATACTGTCTTTTATCTTTTTAGTTTCTCTTTAAATAGTTGACTCCTGTTTATGACCTGTCGCTTTCAGCAATCATGAGCAAAAATTTCAGTTAAGGATACTTTTTCAAATATTCTTGGCAATGGACAAACATAGTACAACATGGCATGATGGAAGTAATAGTTTTTCTTGAGAACCCCAGATTGCTGTATTAGAAGTGTGGATTCTTTGGCATAGGAGTCAGTGTTCATAGGACTGTTGATACAGCTGATAGGCTGTATGGATTTACAAAGCAGTGTGGATGCCCAGACAAACAGATGGAAGAAATATCAAGCAATTGTTTTATTTTTACCAGGTTAGCCATTTACACTGTGAATTGACTGTAGCTTTTTGCTGTATGTAATTTGTTGTCTTCTACAGAGCTGTGTGAAAAGGATCTTTTTGTCTTTCTTTGAATTTTCCTTTATTAGGTCTGTGATGATTTATACTTGTAAAACGGTAAGATTAAAAATGTAATCCTAAACTCTTGCTTGTTTGAATGATCCTTATCAAAGTGTTTCAAATCCTTCTCATAGGTGTATAACAAAACTGGGTTTTGTCTTATTGCAAAAGGCTGTTTTCAGAAGGAGTTACTAGAAACTTGGAGTTGCTGCCCAAATGCTCATTTGACTTCTATCACTTTGTTAAGCTAAGCAGAGAACACTACTGTCAAACCATCAGGTGCTTTGTCTTTTCACCAGGTGGTTGCTTATTTCGAGCAGTTCTTACATGAACAACTTTGCTCCGTTGTCTCACCCAGTGGAAATGTATTATGGCACACAGGCCTTTGAAATTTAGGGGATCTTAATGACTTAATGTTTTACTGACTTAATAACTGAGTGGTTCACTACCTGATGAAATAAGGGAAGTATGGCATTCTTTTGCTGTCAGGGTATGATTAAGTAACTCATTAGATATGGCAGTCACATTAGTCTGAATGTGTTTTGAATTCATTTAGGATAAGCACAGACCACAGCAATAACTAAGGTTTTGAATGTAGAGCTGAAAACTGATTTATCAGTTTTGACGTTTTATAAAGGGACATTTTGTTGTTTAATGTATTGTGCTGAGCATGGACTTTAACTTACTCAGGACAAAGAAGTTATTTCTTATTTTTATTATGACCCTGCCATGTCATTTATTTTTGCAGACAGTCATAGATGCCCATATCTTCCCGGCTCTTATAAATATTTTGCAAACGGCTGAGTTTCGGACAAGGAAGGAAGCTGCTTGGGCAATCACAAATGCAACATCAGGAGGCTCTGCCGAACAGATCAAGTATGAAATAGTTTAAATCTTTCAATGCAATTGACTAAGTTAGTGTTTGTGCAAGAAAACAAGCTAGCGGCCTAGAAACTGGAAAAGCTTTCAGTGTGCTTTCAGTGTTGTATCTGGAGAGACTGTGTCCTTGTTGTGAATGAGCCTTTCATTCCTTCAGGGGGAAATCACATAAATATTTCAGCTGTAATACTTATTTAAATAATTGAAACATTTCTCTTACATGAAAACAACTAAATGCAACTTTTAAACTAACTTCTTAGTGGTGTAGAGTATAACAGAGTGCATTAGCAGTCTGGAGAAGAATAGCTCAGCCCCTCAGACAGTGGCATCACGGGCATTGTTTTTCCTCTTTAATTTACACCACTATATTATGTTTATATGCAGTTTTGTATAAAATTAAAAAAATACTTTATAAGGATGTTAAATTAATGCAATTGCTCTTTTTAGAAAATATTTATAAGTTACTATTATAAAAATATAAATGATGGTACAAAAAATAAATTATTATTTCAAAGCTATATAGAGGAAGTGAGACAGAGAAAGTGTTTTAAAGTTATTTTCATTGTTTCAGCCAAATTGACTAGATGGAAATAGATGCCTGTAATTTCTCTAATTTTTCCATGTGAGTTGGTATTTTATCTGATTGTTCTGATTCTTAGACCTTCATGTTAAGTGCTTAAATGGCTACACCAATTATAATTTTGCAGACAATTTACTGGGTTCCATGTGATATTTTTCAGGTATTTAGTAGAACTGGGATGCATCAAACCACTCTGTGACCTCCTTACAGTAATGGACTCAAAGATTGTGCAAGTAGCCCTGAATGGGCTGGAGAACATCCTGAGGCTTGGAGAGCAGGAATCCAAACGCAGTGGCACCGGCATTAATCCTTACTGCGCTCTTATTGAAGAAGCATATGGTATGAGCAAAACACCTGGGGCAGTCAGGGGATACAGCAGTGGTCACAAACCTGTTGGAGTCTCAGTAGGCCCAATTCTGTTAATTACCTTATCAGAGTTACTGATTAATTACCTTATCAGAGTTACTGAAAATAATCTGTTCTTAGAGAAGTCTCCAGTGTACTCCATCTTCTGTGTTATCTTTGTGTATAGATTGGAGACAGAACGCGCAGATCTTGTGTTCTTCATTCATACAGAGTAAAAAGTGGTAACAAGAAAACCACTATAATTCCAAATAGTAGAGATTTACTAGAATGGCTGACACTTGGATTTCATTATAGAATCATTCCGTGCTGTATTATTTTTCTTTGTATCTGACTACAAGGCTTGCGTTTGCCCATTTGCTTAATGCCTAGCTAAAATCTGGTTGCCTGAGTTTAACTGCATTGTATACATACATATTATACATGTTAGGAAGTGGAGTCTCTGTCCTTGGAAGTTTGAAATACTTGTCCAGACACATCAGATCTAATCTGGTGTTGGTTAGTACTGCTGGGCTGGGCTGAGTTGACCTAGATGATTATCAGAACTCTTATTTCAACTTACACTTAGGTGATTCTGTAGTCATGGTCTTCGTAGAGAACACTGTGAACATACTTTCAGGAAACATGATCCTTAAAGTTTCTTCACAAAAAGTCTGAGTTTGAGGCCTTGTTCTTTACCCATTCAAGAGTTGTTGATTTAATTTTTGGGTGAAAGGGTAGAGGCAGGCAGAAAGTAGGAAACACTTGACACAGTTATAGGGGTCTCTGTAGTTCAAACTGACTTTCCTTAGTTGTGGAGAGTACAAGTTGAGTACAGGTCGCCATAGAGGGGCCTGTTCTTTTTGAAGGTGGGAGAGAATCGTGGAACAAACTGAGAATTACCGTGGTCATCTCCTTTCACTGAGCTGTAACCTTTACGTATTGCTTTTTTCTGCAGGCCTGGACAAGATTGAATTCCTGCAGAGCCATGAGAATCAAGAGATTTATCAGAAAGCCTTTGATCTGATTGAGCACTACTTTGGAACAGAGGATGAAGATAGCAGCATTGCCCCACAAGTGGATATCAACCAGCAACAGTACATCTTCCAGCAGTGTGAGGCTCCCATGGAAGGCTTCCAGCTTTGAGGTGCCCCTGTGCTGTGTGCTCCTCTACCTAGCCAATCCTGTTGTCGAGCCACAAGCCACCCGTGGAGTGATTCTCTCAATGTTTTCCATAACCCTGTTTGCGCTCATTCGCTTGCCTTGTGCACATGCTCTTACATACGTCTGGAAAACTTTTGGCTCTCTGTGGCAGGATGCCCCCTCCTTGGCAAGGGGTTGCCAGAATCACCCTTCTCCTCTAGATTCTGAATCTCTCCACTGTCATCTTCGTGGAGTTGAGGCACCTTTCTATACTTTGAGATATTCCTTGTTCCTATTACAGGAAAAGTAATCCCTCCTCCACTTGGCCCCCCACTCCTGGCATCCAAGAGAAGGCCGCCTTTGTCTTGTATTTGCTGCAGAGTGTGCCTGCAGTCCAGGGAGACATTCAGCCTTTCTGAGAACGTAGCTGAATTCATCCCCCGTGTTTTCCCCTGGATGCCTCTTTGGATGGCTGCGAGAGATGCGTTAAACCTTCACATGCAATGTATCTACCTTGCTGTATGTGCCAGCCAGGGTTATTGGCATGAGGAACATGTTACAAACAATGGAGTAAGTTCTCTATCCCCTGCAACAACAGGCTACAATGGACATGTTTTGTGGTTCTTAGGAATACTGAACACATCTGGCCCCATCCCGTCTCAACACTCAGCTCCCAAGTTGGATTGCAGACCACTGTGGAGATTTGTATACCTTCCCAGTTTTTCGTCTCCATCCACAAAAAAAGAACCTGTGAATAGGTCACTCTTAACACCTCCCTAGAAACAACTTTCCAGAACAGCTTCTAGAATGGAGAAACTGCCCCCACTTCTGCTTGCCAGCACAGTATGATCCAGCTGGGCCTTCCTTAGAAATCAAGCCCTTTCTGGCTCCATCGTCCAGAGTCTGGTCCTTGGTATTCTAGTTATGGCTCAAAAGTTCCTGTCTGCCTCTTTACATTTTTACACAGAGTGACTTGAAGAGATTTGTCTTCTGAAAAGTTAACTTCTGACTACAGAAATCTTAATTTGTAAAACTTAGCACAAGGAGCGTTAGGTCTCCTTTTCATTTTCATGAGACAAGATCTTCCTCTCCAGCTCACCTGATGGAATATAGTCCTCCTGGTCAAGGCCCTTATTTAACAACTAAAATGACACTACATTCACAGGATAGTACTATTGCATCCAGATCCACCTGGCCCTCTCATTTCACTTTTCCCTTTTGCTGTTTATGAGACTTCAGGTGAATTAGCATGGAACGCATGGTTCCTCCAGGTGACACCTGTAAGGCATCGCTGACTGCATGGCAGCTGCCACACGCAGCTGGAGACTGCCCTTCTGCTAGCAGCATGTTCTTGGCTCCGCAACCTGCTTGGATCACAGACCTCTGATGCAAAGGCCAGCCACTCCTCACTGAGTTCAGCTGACACTGACACCAAACTCTTCACACAGCTGGGGAGATGCCACATGATTGAAAGTGGCGGTTCCATTTCGGAGAATGCAATGGATTCCCTAGGCCGTCCGCTCCCCCCTGCATCGGGCTATGTTCTTTCAAGCCATTTTGGATGCTTGGAACACACATTTGTCCAGTGTAAACATTTCAAAATCGCCACTGGCAACTGCAGCATCACATACCTGTGGTAAATGTTTGTGGCAGAACTGTCTTCAAGATCCTCATGACTCCTCTCAGTGATAAGCCACTGCAACAGCAAAACCAGCCCACTGGATACAGAGTTATATAAATACATAAGTCACTTGTCATACTGCTGAAAGAAGCTAGGCAAAGGCCTGAACATCAGCTCTGTGTGACCATTATTTAAATAAAGTCTTCTGTCTCTGCTTCAGGACGGAGACTCTGACCTGTGTGGCCACTGCAGAAGCCACCTGCTGCCTCCCTAGCTAAGCCAGTTGGCTTCCACTTTCCCTCTCCCAGTTATTTTCTCTAGTGCTGCTTTGTGCTGAAGGAACATTTAGTTTACTGCACTTGATCTGTAAATGGACTTAAATTCTTTGTAATTTTAGGGGGTTAAATTTGGTGGTTAATTTAAAAAAGCAAAAAAACCCCTCAATGTTGCCTTTACATCACATATAAATAACTGTGTTTCTCTTTTCTTGAAGGGTGATAGAAGCACTGATTAGTAGCAAAATCTTGTTTTAGCTTTTGGATTTTTTTGTGCTGGATTTTTTTACGTGTAAATTTCCAATAACATGTCATTTCTATAAGATTTGTTTAAAACCATGTACCTCTTATTGGATGGTATAAAAATGCTACATATTTTGTAAACAAATCTGAGCAAAGTGTGTGTGCATATATTCTGTATATTCATATATGTATATTCTGTGTATATATACACTAGCGTGTATATATACGTATATACACACACACATATATATACACACATGCATAAAGTGTGTGTATATATATACATACCTATATATCTATATATATAAGTGTTTTCTCTTCCAGGCTAGTGAAAACAATGTGGTGCATTGGCGTTTCCCTCCCCTGCCCCCCAAGAAAGTAATGACAATTGCCTCTAAATGAGTGAATTAAAAAAGAGTCCATTTAAGCTGACTGGTGTGCCTTCCTGTGTAAGGAGCCTGGCCAGTATTTGTTACTTTTGCCATGGATATATGAATTCAGAGCAGATAAGTATAAATCTTTAAACTTGGTATGTTTGTTTGAAGTGACAGGCCTGGTTGACGCAGGTAATATTGTTGTCATAAATACTTAGACTGTGTAAGGCATTTGACTGGTACTGCATAATATTTTGAGTGAAAACCACACAAATACAAGAATCAACATGGCACACATTAAATGGATTAAAATGTGGCTAACTTACAGGTCTCAATGTAATTTTAAATGGTGCTTAATTGAGTGTATTTCCATCAGGATCTTCCAGCAACCACTTCTTGGCATTGCTTTACTTAGCCTTATTAATAGGTTGAAAAGAAACAGAATCTACTTCTAACAAAGGCTGCAAATTAAATGGGTACAGAAGGGAGATCAGACTTGTGAATTATGAAAGGAAAAGTTCACTGATACAGACTGATCAGAATTACTTGGCAAGCCAAGGGCAAGTAAACTATTTGCATTTTAACAGAGCCAAACATGTAGTGTAACGTTACCCATCTAATAAATAACAGGCCACAGATGAAAGACTCTGTTTTGGAGGAAAAGTGCCACTGAAAGTATGAGGATCATTATACATTATTGCTTGAACACTACTTCCTAACACAATTCTGTGTGGCTGTGTCCCCTGCTAGAAACACTGAAACCAGTATTCTCTGCTCTTCTGAAGGATATGCTCAGACAGGGACCATCTCAGAGAATGCCTCTAGCTGCCATTTCTGTGAAGGTCACACTGTGTTTTGAATGATCTGTTGTTGGTTTGTGCCTAAATAGGAGGCAGAATGGTCTCATGTAGAGGGTAGGTGAGGGAGCTGTTGGAATTCTTGGGTTCTTCTCTTAGCTCTGTGAGGCAGCATGCAATGCTAGAAAAGCGATCTCATATTTTCTTTGAAATTGAAATACATACATTTGTTTCTGTCTGCTTGTGGAGATCCAATCCAAGCATCTTCCAAAAGCCCCACAGGCTGGTAATGAGAATTTATTGAATTCTTTTTGAAACCTCAGTAATGAGGTGGAAGCACTGCACTGAGATTTTAACAATGTGCGTTTTAAACTGAGTGTTAGAGAAAGAAAGATGCAGGGGTGCCTGAAATTGCTGTCTAGCAGTCCAGCACGCAGATCTTTAATGCCATTTGAGTTGTGGTTTTGTTGGGGGAGCAAACAGGAGCCATCATTCTTTCTGTTGGTAAAGTTCCCAGTGGAATGTGGCAGGCCGGGTCAGTATCTTGGATTCAGGAGGATACAAAGGATGATGGAGCAGGTTATTGAAAGCTCAGTAACTATGCCAGGACCAGCCAGGCTCCTGGGAAGGTATCACGCAATCATTTGAGGCAACTGCTGCCTAGAGTCTTCAGCCTGTTCTTAAGTTCTTGTGTTTGTTCCTTGATGCCATTCAAATAGAGGTGGTTGAAGACCCTTTGCCTAATGTTGAAAGAAGGGAGAAAGACAATGACCCTGGATCTATGTGTTCTTGGACCTGCATTTTCTCTTTTCTTTTTTTTTTTTTACTGTCAGACTATTGAAGAATTAGATTGCACCACGTGGTCCTACGTGGTCCATGTAAGAGCGCTCCTGCCAATACACTTCTTTGTTTCTCTGGGGACTTCCAGAACATCTGTCTTACCTCTGTGCAGTTTGATCTCTATGCCAGCTTAAAGTAAATCTCCATCTCTGCTCACCTCTTCCAGTATGATTTTTTTTGCTTCTGGAAATTGGCACAACACACCATTGGTACTCTACCCTGCCAATTTTAAATATGAAGTCTTTCTTCCGTTGCCTGAGTCTTAGTAGAAAAGTAGGCAAGACCTCTTTGTGTACTGCTGTGGCTGTGTCTACAGGGCTCTTGTGTGTTCTTCTGAGGCAATGTCGAAGTTATCAGCTGATCACTCCATTAGGAAGTGTCAGTTGCCTCTGGACCAGGTACAACAATATGGCACATGGTAGAGGATTGATAAATTGGACTGTTCTGAATAAATGTGAATGGTGTTACAGACCAAGACAAAGGGGAGAAAGAAAATGAGAAACCATTTAAGGGCTTAGTATGTTCCTCTCCATGGTGCACTGCTAAAAGGATTTGGGCTGAAGCTGTGAGCTCTCAGTGATCTAGATGACGGGTATTAATTTCTCCCATCAGCTGGGGCTGGCTGCTTCGGCCAGAAACGTGTGCTGGTTTTGTAACCACTGTCTGTGTTTAGAAGGGCTTTCTTGGAAGCCATCGCACCAGGAAAGAGGTACTTCCTTTCATTACCTCTCTGAGAACTGTATCATTTTTTAGTACCCAGCTACTTTGAAAGAAAATACTGCAGTGGTTGGGAGCAAGCTCCCAAAAAAGCTCATTGTCTCGGGCTTTTGTTTGAGACTTGAGCCTACGCAGAAGCTGAAAGAAAACACAAAGTTGGGCAGTGATGCACAGTCTTTATGGCAGATACTGAATGGTGGAGATACCAGGGTGACAGGATACATGGAGCTTTTGTCAAATGACTGGACCAGACTTCAGTTTTTGAGTAAACAGCATAAAGCTTATAGAAATTAAATTAAAAAATGGTGACCATTGTTGCTCTGAAGTGTTGCTTTCGAAGTGGTATTTTGCACATTTTTATTTGAAGTACTTTATGAGCTGGGTGAGTCCAAGTAGTTTTATTTCCAAAACTAGAAGAGGTGTCTGCCAATTCTGTTCACAGAGTGCACTCAGAGGTGTGTATTAAAAGGGTGATATTCTGGAGATGCGGAGTTTTAAGCTTTGCCGTCACCAACCATAAATCACAACTTTTTCTTCACAGAAACCTGAAATGCTGTCTGAAATGCATATTCTCTTTTCTGGTGTCATTTAGTACATACGTGAGCACAGGCATGTCATCTGGGAAGGCTTTTTTGGTTCCCACCTGTGTGTCTACTGGTGTGGCAAAAAAACAGAATTGGAAAACCTGTTCACAGACCTGCAGTGAAATTAAACATGGCTTGCATTCAGTGCTAATTAAGTGGACAAATCCATTGTATCCTCCTCTGCTTGGTTGACAGTGTACTTACAATAATTTCCATCCAGAGAATCTGATGACAGGTCACTGTATCACCTGAACGTCTGATGGGTTACATCTCATTGTGGTACCCAGAAATGCCATTCCTAGATGGACTGCAGCAGCTAATGAAGATTTACCCTGCATTTTTAAAGGGCTTTTGATTTATTCAGCAATGCTGCTAATTTTTAGGAGTACAACAAAAAAAATCTCACACCCATTCTGAGAAAGTTCACAAACTAATTCTGTGAAACTGATACGTCTCTTCTGGGAGTCCCCAGGGTCAGTCAGCAGGGCAGTACTGGGCAGTAACATAGTTTGGAGCAGTTCTGACACTTCAATCTACATTTCTTTCCAAATGAAGTGAAAGGAGGAAGGAAAATACTGTCTCTGGTTGCTGCAGGCTGTTCAGTATGAATAATGTGTGACTCTGGGCTCAATGCCACAAATAAGACTCTTGAGGCAGGTGATCTCTAGGTGGGCCTAGTATCATGAAAGCACAGATAACAATTTAAAAGGGCCAAATAAGTATAAATCTAAATGAGATTTGTAAAGAAAGAGCTTAGTGGCAGAAAGCAGGAATGCCTGATTGACTTTCTGGTACTAATGTGCCTCTAACTTGTAAATCTGACGATACAGGTTGAAGCTGTTGCTCAGTATTCCTCAAAATAGTCATCTCCATTTCCTTAGCTTGGTCTCTCATCTCACTCCCAGTGCTGGTGAAACAACTCTTAGTGTGACAGCTGCAACACTGTGGTTCTCTGCAATGCAAATTCACTTCATCTCCCTCCTCATGTTACTGAAGGCAGGCAGTTCTTCACAGGAAGTTATCCTCACTTAAACAAATGCAGCCAAGAATAATAGGACCTAGAACAGGGAAACAGGCTTTCTAATAACTCTGGATCATTTTACTGATGTTAATGCATGTCCGACAGTAACTTTTGTCTCAAAGGCTCCCTTAATAATTGTTCTGTCTTGCACAAAGAGGAGCATATGGATTATTTGAAGTAGCCAGTACCAATACAGAATAAACAGTTCTCTTGCTGAGGGGACCTGAAATAGTCAGTGATGACTGCCCAGTGAAATTATTTTGTTTGCACAAGCATAGATGTACAAGTGGAAACCAAATGGACTGTCCTTCTGTGTTACATTTACCTTCTTGTAAGTGGTAAGTAAGAATGTAAGACTTCATGCAGGGGATTGGTACCGAGAATGCAGTTACAGGTCCTGCAGTACTTAAAAAGATGCTTAGTCTGGTGCACAGCACATGGGAAACAATTAGATTGCTTATCCAGTTTGCTCATGTGTCCTGTCCCCTAACCATGAAGAAAAGAATTGGGAAGAAAGGGGTAGTTACTAGGAAAAGAAAATAGGTATTTCTGGTTTTATTGATCACAGGACAACATATTCATTCTTACTTGAACATGAGTGTATAGAACTAACATATAGGAAAGGTTTGACTATACCCTCCTCTTGGGAGGAAAGGACTTTGCTTTTCTTCCCCGGTCCTTGGTCTCTTCATTTCCTCCTCTAAGGTTTAGCCGATGCACTTTCTGCTTTCCACTGGGCTTTCTTCTCCAAGTTTATGCTTGTCAGAGATTCATGTCTTTTCATAGCCTATAATGTAATAAGATCATCAGTTATCACCTGAAGGACCCAGTGTTGAAACTTGAATCAGTAACGTAGAAAATACCTGGCCTATCCTTACCAAGGCACAGTTCTGTCAGCTTTAATGCCAGGAAGCCAAGAGGGTTAAAATAAAATATTGATACATTACTTTGGCTGAAAGTAATTACTTCTCTGGGAATAAATTAAACCCTTTTCTCAAGGCACTAGCAGATACATTCTGTGCTTCTGGTCAGTATTTAATACAGATCTGATTTTCACAAGACAGAGGTACTAGAAACAAATCAAAAGTTAGTAATAGACCCACAGAATATTTTGAGTTGGAAGGGACCCCACATGGATCATCAACTCCAACTCTTCCATGAATGCCCCACAGGGGGATCAAACTTGCAACCTTGGCATTATTAGCACTGTTCTCTGGCCAACTGAGCTCATCTCAGGAAACAAATAATTCCAGCTGCTTTGAAAACAAGGATTCCAAAGTAGCTGTCCTCTCTTCCTGCTGTTTGCATTCACACTACTCTAGTACAGGGGAAAATGCTCTGGGAATCATCAGTGTTTGATCTCTGCTGTTAAAGTCAGGGAAAAATCCTTCCACTGTTTCATTTCAGAGTGCTGCATCCTTTTTGTTTTAATAGACAAATACTGGCAGAAATATCAGCTGACATGCAGTAGCTCACAGTACTGGGGTTAAGACTATCACTACTTTGAAGGTTTCTCTAGAACACTTAGTAGTCCATAGAAACAAGATCTGAACCTTGTCATCAGAAAAAAACCTTCCGAGAAAGGCAGCATAACAAATAAGATTCTTCTGCCATACAGATGCTTTGAGCTCAGGGGTTTTTGTTTGTTTTTTTTTAAAAGGAAGCTTCTTAACAGTGACATCATCCTTTTCTGATGGGAATTAGTCAATGAGGGTCACTTCTGGGGAACCAGGACGACTTGTTAAAATTTTGTTCAGTGATAAAAACCCCAAAACAAACAAAAAACCAAACCCCCAAAGCAAGACAGTACTAAAAATCCATAGAGAAACAGAGAAATTTGTATGATTTATTTGCCCTCATCAGCCAAAATTCTGTGCTTACCTGTTTCCCTCTGACCACCATGACGATGCATCCCACAATGGTCAAGGCAATCATGACATAGCTGAACTTCACACGCAGTGTGGTCTTTGCTGCTCTCACTGTTTCAATCCTCAAGAAAGAATAAAAGAACAGATTCATTATTAGAGTCCCAAATAATTCACTTGGCTAATTATTTAATTTCTCCTAGCATGCTGTCTCGGTAGTTTTGTATAATGCTAGCAGTGCTTGGCTCTTTTCACAAAGTTTTACAAGAACAGGAAACGCTGATCTGTAAGTACCTTAGGAGATAATTGGTTACAAAGGCATTCCTCTCAAAGCTGGAAACAAACCCAACTTTTTAAATTTTGGTTACTTAATTGTTAAAATACTGCCTTTGCAGACCACTTGACTGCAATGCAGAGGAGGAAGGCTATGGTATTTCAGTATGTATGTTCATTATGAAGAGAACAGGAAAAAGGGATGGTTTTACTAATACAATATTTTTCTTACTGTTTCTGTGCTCACTACTACCTTCCAATGTCTGCAAAGTCAGGGAGAATTCCATCCGCATTGTAGCTGTGATGTATTTAACATTGTAAAACATGCATTTTTCTTGCAATGGCAGAAGTATGGTAAAAACCAAAATACATTAACAATTAAGAGTTTCTTGGGCAGAGGGAGGCCTTATCACAGCTTTGCAGTTTCTTCTGCCTGAACTTCAAAATGGTTTCATTTATGAGGCAGTCTTTTTTTCCAGCAAGGTGGCTTCCTCTGCTACAGGACTTGACAGTGCTATTCATGACACACAGGCTGCTAAATGCAACACTCATCAGAAATTCTGAATGGGACTTCGTAAATGACCAGTGGTTCGCACTCCTGCTGGAGTAAATAGTCTTAAAGTGATCTGTTTTCCTGAGAAACTAAGGAGGTATGGAGGATCTTAAGATTTCCAACATCAGCTTTGGACAGAGGAACTCTTTAAATTTATTGGTTTTTAACTCCAGGGGGCTTACCTAGCCACACCAGTAGCTATACTACCCTTTTGGGAAACCTGTTGCCTATGCTCCTGATATCTTTTAAAAACCAGAAGTCTTCCACCAGAAGAGTAGCAGTTATTAACACCTTCCAGCTGTACATGTGAAGAGTGAAAACAAAAGATCGTTTATTTTGAGTTAAACTCTGAAGATCATTTTACCCAAATGACATCTTGGTTACAGCAAATTTTCTGTTAGAACAATCCAAGAAGGGCCAGTGAAGCATTAATGCTTTTTAGAAGTGCTTTCCACAATAACCAAAGACCTACACCCTGTATATTTAACTCTCCTTGCAGAATTTAGAGCTGATGACTCCCTTCTCAAGGAGGTCTGATATTCTCACTGATTGTATTTGGCACATGATAAGATTCCAGAAGACTAGAAAAGCACCAACATTGTGTGATGCAAAGAAAATAAATGCATCAAACTAGGACAATTATACTGCAAAACTGACATGGAGAATGGATTTAATGGAACTAGTAAATTATTACTGTACACAAACATGAGTGCATATGGAATATTTTACTACATTTTGACCCTTGTATTTGGAAGAAAAAAAAGATACTTAAGGATCCATAATAGTTCAATGTGGTAAATCACACAGGACCTGAGAGCTGAGAAGTTTTGTTCTTGTTTTTGTCAGTACTGATTTGAGTACAAGGTTTCTGATCATAGGGAACAAACACATCCCTCTACGATGAAACTAATGGTAAATTTTAGAATCCAGGTTGTTTCTGCTAATAATCTGCAATAAAAGCCTTGAGTGCAGGCTGCAATTAAACTGAAATGCACAGCAGTAGGATTAAAAAAAGTTTGCTAGTTAATTTTGGAAATACCTTAGATGTGTTAAGAATTTACAAGCGCAAAAGGTAGATATCTGAACACAACTTGCATTTTAAATCAATTAAGTGGCTACGTTTAACATTTGTTTAATAAATAGGTTGCTTCACCACATTTTACAAGATTGAGTTTTATCACAAGCCCTTACAACTCACAGTTAATCTCAGAACAGGAAAACAAGTTTTTGTGCTTTTATAGTTCTCAATTGTCTTCTCAGATTTGGCTGAATTATTTGTCTAAATAAAAAGAGTTCCCTATGCACTTGCAAAAACAGTCAGCTTTTATCAGAAGTTGGTTTGTCCTTTCAATAAACTACTGAAATCAATCACTCTGCTAACTCTGTTTTCTTAAAAACACTCATAACAAGTGTTTGGTATGCAAAAATACATGAAGTGATAATAAGTTTTAATAATTTACTCCTGTATGTATTTCGAATGTAATTTTAAGAAAAATTATTCAATACAAAATTGAAGGATTCCACTTTAACAACATTTATTCATTGTTATACATTTAAATACAGGGGTGGATTTTCAATTCCCATGCGGTGCATCCCAACAAACAGAAAATATTTAGAGGGCAGCTACATCATTTTCTTACTGAAGTAGTTCAAGATTTACTGTATCTTTTCAATTTAAATAAATACACGTATTTAAAAGCATTACGAGGATGTTTTAAAAGATAACTGTACTACCACTAGGAATGTTTTTTAAACTAATAGGTATCTATTATTGGTAAGTTTGATCTTTATTTTTAATATGCAAGTGAGAACATCCAGTTTTATTTTCTGTTTTTCACTGGACAAAGCTTTGACATTTGGACTCAGCAGCAAGAGGGAAATTTTGACTCTATATCGTTAGGGAGCCTTTACACTGTTTGTTAGTTTAAATTCCAGCAGTAAAGGAAGTTGGCCCATGCCCTTTAGGTATTATATAGTATTAAGAAATATTTTATATGAGTTTCAGTTACTTTATAGCTGTATATGAAAGTTTCCCACAGCGGGAAACTGACATATAATGAAAAACTAGAAAAATCTCACACCAATGTCTGAAAAAAGATTTCTGATTGTGAGAGAAGAGTAAAAATGAACTGATCTGTCATGTTTTTCTAATAAAACAACTGATAAATGCTGGTCATCCCTTTTCAAAAACCAACCAAACAAAAAAACCCATACAAAAGAAACTCCAAACAAAACCCCCCCAACCCCCCAAAAAAGCAACACCACAAAAAATACAAAAAGAAAAAAAACAAAAAACCAAAAAAAAAAACCCCAAACAAAACGAACCAGAAAAAGAAACAAAAAAAAAAAAAAAAAAAAAAAGAGGGATACATTATCTTAGCACAAGAGAAACACAGCAGAGTAAGATTTTTCAGCTGTGCAAACCCATTCCTTTTTAGAGAAATTATTCTGGAGTTGCATTCAAGTAACTTATGTCTACATAGACAAAGTCTCTTTTACAGCTTCAAAACTGACACTTACGAGACAGTCTCTGGTATATCCTCTGGCTTTTTGAAATGGCCTGCCCACAACAAAAACCTTTTCTCCCACTCTGTAGGCTTGTATCCAGGCACCCCCGAAGCAAATCGACCTAAAAACACCCACAACAAAATGCACAAACAAAAGCAAAACAATAAAACACCACCAAAAACAACAGTCAGAGAGGCTGGATGGCCAGAGCTGTAACAAAACCAGTTAGGGTGAGCAATGCAGAACTCTAAATATGATTGCTAGAGTTGGTTAGAGAATGAAAAGTATATCACAGATTAACAAACGTTTAATATGGATTCAAATGAAGCCATGTAAGGAAAGCCAAATCCTTCCCAAAACCTCTGTATCTGCAGGTCTAAATAAGCTGTTCCAGCATTGAAGCTTCCTAAGGTGCTGCTTTTCTATTTCATTTAAATAAAGTTAAAGAAATCATATGGAACAGCTATAGAAAAGCCAATATGCTGTACAATAACAATAAAAGCCAATATAACATGACAGAATGTTAACTTTTTCAGGCAGTTAAAGATTTTATCTTATCTGAGGGTATAAATAAACAGATGACCATAGGTAAAGATTAGACACATAATTTTCAGCCCAGTCTTTCAAACTCCATATACAAAATATTCATGATGTAACAGGAGTTTCCATACATAACATACCATTAAAATCTACCAAACAATAGACAGCCTTTTCCTTTAAACAATGGGAGGTATCCTGTATGGATGTGTTCTCCCTCATGGATTCATGAATTACCTAGGAAGTGGGGTGGATACACAGTTTGCTGACAATGCCAGGTTATTCAAAAATATAAAGAAGAGGGCTGAGCCCAAAATGCTGCAGGACTTCAGAACTCAGAGTCAATGAACTGGCCAGGGAACACCTTTGTATATAAACAGGAAGCAATTCAGTTCACACACAGGTGACAGACTCTACCCTCACTGTTATTAATTATTACCTAAGCCTGAGCAGTTAAGTCCTCGGGGTTTCATAGTGGTTTTGGCAAGATGTTCAGTAGCAGAAAGGAAAACAGCATAACTAGCAATGATCAGGAACACAAACACAACAGCACGATTGTGCCACTGTATAAAACTGTGACTCCGGCATTTTGAAAAGCGTGGGAAATGCTGACCCCCATCTCGGAGGCAGCTGAAATAGAACAGGCACAGAGAACACTGGTAAGGACAGCCACGGGTATGGAATGGTCACCATGTAAGAAACAGAGTCACAGACTGAGACCCTCTGGCCTGGAAAAGCAGTGACTGAAGCTCTCTTCAGCCCAACAGAAGCACTGTAAGAGGCATTGGGAGTGTGGGTTATAATGAGGTCCTGTTTTGGAAGGGGTATTGAATAAAGGAAAATCAGATTTTTAAAAACCACATCAGGTTAAAAAAAAAAACCACAAGACTGTACTTGTTCTCTCACAGCATGGTTCAGCTGAGGAATTTCTTCGAGAATGTGGATGCTAAAAATACATCCAGCTTCAAAAAACTGGGCAAATTTGTGGGGAAAAAAAAAACCAGTGAGGACCATTAAACACAAAGATACCACCTCTGAGACAGTGGCATAGAGAAATCCTCTTTCTATTCTCTTCCTTATGTTCTTGCTGTAGGTCACTATTCCCACTGGTGTTCACATAAACATAAGGGACCTCCTTTACTGGCCCCTGCTGGAGACATCACACTCTTAAGTAGACCTTGTCTTACCAGTACAGCTGATTTATGTTTTTAACACAGAATCATGCCAAATGCTTCACATCTGTGTGCTCCTTTTATCCTGCATGGGTGGGCCATAAGGAACCTGTTATCCAGGGAGTCTGATTAGAGCATAATAACTGTCCCATATATAGTGAAAAAATGTTTCATGGCCTGAGCTTTCCCTGACCAGCTCCACCCTTAAACATGAACCAATTCAAACTCTTTCCTGCAGGGCACATTCACTTTTTGGAACAGCTGGAGCTGGCTGCACTCTGAAAAACTGCAAAAGTCTTTTAGCTCGCACAGCATTCCTAAACATGAATAGTTTACAGTGGGGCTGAACAGGCAGTTCCAGAGCCTCAGTGTAGGAGTGTGCGCCCGATAAGGTCCTGGTGGTCTGCTACAGAGTGAAAGAAAGCTATGTGATTATCACAAGCGGAAATATTGACTCCCGGCTTTGTCAGAAAAGAAGATTTTACTAAATTTAATGCTCCATTTTTCAGTCTAGAGATCAGAACTTGATCGCACAAAATCGGGGACATAAACATCTATGTCAGCCAAATTCCTGTTTGGATGATTGCAGCATGGATATGTGAGTATTTCATGGCATGAAACACAGCTCGATCTTATCAAAGACTCTTACTCTTTGGCTGAAGGTTTTCCTGGGGTTTAATGCTCAGCCTTCTGCTTATCTTTGGGTCTACTCCTTCAGTCATCCTCAGAATCGAGGGAATATTTCTTCCCAGCAGTTTAACAGCTCTGTCTGGAAGAGAAAGCAGAGGATGCAAAGAGGCCAAGTTTATCTCAGAGCAGTAGAAAGTGAGAATACCAGCTTTTCAAAGGACACATTCAGCATTTTTTTAACACGAGGAAAGAAAAGAAAAAAACCAATAGGTACAAATGTAATATTAGGTAAAAAGTACCAGACTTAGTTGTAATAGCCTACCAAAGAAATTAAAACTTGTCTATAAGCTATGCCTTGAGCTTGCTCATTAACCTTATGTAGAAAAATATGAATTCAATAATTTCCTTTAGGGGAAAAAAAAAAAAGCAAGATAACATCCTGCAAGCGTTTTCTTAAACACATTACACATCACGATTTCCAGGAACTCATCTATACATATGTTTCAGATACACTTTGGATGGTGCTGTTTCAAGGACTACACACCAGCATTCATATCAATCATGTCACATCCCAAAAGCATCGACACAGTCAAGGGAAAAGTCAAAAAAGAAGAATCTTGCAGCATTGAGAGGTAACAAGTTTGTAGTGCCTTAGAAAAGGTCAGGGCCCCTTTATAGAATGAGCTTCTAATGCATTAATTAATACAATGAAAAAATTCTGGGAAAAAAACCCCAAGCGAACAAACTAACTCCAAAAGGCAAAAATAACACTTTAAAAACATAAAAAGAGTTCCTTCTTTCCTTCTTCATGCTGTCTGAGGGTGTCTCTCCTAAGGGAAACCACTGCCTTTTACTTTCGAGAAATAATTCACTCCCGCTGTGAAAAAACAGTAATTTATATTTAGAGGCGACCGCCCCCAAGCAAACTGGACCCTTTTCAAACTCTTCAGAGAAAACGAGGCACAGACCCACTCCTGTCATAGTTTTTAACGCCAGTCCGTCAGACAGGGCCCCTCACGCTTGGCTTCACCCCCGCCGCAGCGCCGGCCAGGGCCGGCTCCGCGCTCCGGGCCCGGCCCCTCGGGGTCCCGGGGAGGAGGCGAACCGCCGGCGGCCCCGAGGCCCCGGAGCTCGGTCGGTCGCTCCCATCAGTCCTCCCTCCCTCCCTCCCTCCCTCACTCACCAGCGCGGCCCCACATGGCGCTGCCTCGGCCCTGCTCGGCGCCCCTCAATGTCACCGCTGGGCCCCGCCCCAGGCCCGCGATTGGAGGGAGCCGCGCCGCGGGACTCTCGGGGCCGCCGGGCCGGGACCGCCTCCGGTGGGGGAGGCCGGAGCTCTCCCAGCGGCTGGAGGTGGCGAAGGGGCCGCAAGGCCGCTGCCGGTGGAGATGCCCGGCCGGGGGCCGCTGCGCCGGGGGCCGCGCTCCGGCGGGTCCCGCCCCGCTCCGCCCCGCGCGTCATCCCTGCTCCCCGCCGGATTGGGCGCCGCCGCGGCCTCGGCCGATCCAGAATGGCGGCGCCCAGCGGAGCAGCGAGCTGCGAGGACTTCGCCGAGTTCCAGGTACCCCGCGCGGGGCAGGCCGGGCCGAGCCGGGCCGGGCGCTGCCGCCGCCGCCGCCGCCGCTTCCTCTCCGCGCCGGCGCCCCGCGCGCTCCCGCCGCCTCCCGGCGAGCGGCCCCGCGGGAGCGCGCCCCGTGCGCGAGGTCACCCCGCTCCTCGCGGCCGGCGGGATGCGGCGGGAACGGAGCAGGGTCCGGCCTTCCCCCGCTCCCCTTCCCTCATCCCTCCGCCAGGAGCGGGGCAGAGCATCTCCCCTTCCCCGCAGGGTCCCTTTCCCGGGACGGAGCGCTCGCCGCGCGGGAGCCTCCGCGGGCGGCAGGAGCTCCGTGGGCGCCTCAGCGTCGTTTAACGGAGCGTGAGGAGCCACGCGTGTCTTCAGCGGTGCGAGCAAGGCCCAGGCCGGTGGGGCGGTGGGAACCGGCCTGCTTCTCGAACACAGGATCCCAGAATATCCTGAGTAGCAAGGGACCCTCAGGAATCATCGAGTCCAACTCCTGGCCCTGCACAGGACACCCCAAGGGTCACACCATGTGCCTGAGAGTGTTGTCCAAACGCTTCTTGAACTCTGTCAGGCTTGGTGCTGTGACCACTGCCCTGAGGAGCTGTTCCAGTGCCCAGCCACCCTCTGGGTGAAAAACTTTTTCCTGTGATCCAACCTAAACCTCTCCCAACTCGACTTCATGCCCCCCAGAATGGTGGGGGATTTATTCAAAGTTTGCCATTTTGGTGCAAGTTGTGCCCAGTTTCCCATTTGGGGATGGGGACTCGGACAGAGGCTCTTCAGCCTGTCCATTCTGCCCGCGGGGCCAGGGGACTTCAGGGGGCATCAGTTACTCACTTCTTCTCTGGCCTTTGCTGCCAAGGAAACTCCATGGTTTGCAACATGTACTCCTGCATGTGGGAACTGTTCTTTTGGTGTGTTTCTAACTCCTTGTAAGGAATCCTATTTAATTTTCTATTAAAAAGCTTAATCGTGCAATTCTTTTTGCAGTAGGCTTTTCTCAGAGATATAACCAAGTATCTCTCTCTCTGTTCTTTAATACAGGAGCTGCTCAGGGTGATGAGGACAATCGATGATAGAATTGTCCATGAATTAAACACTACGATTCCAACAGCTTCCTTTGTGGGGAAAGTTGATCCTGGCCAGACGTGTAAAGAGCTCTATCAGTCTGTGAGTGCCCACACCTTCCACTTTCAGCCCCTTTCCTGCTGCCTTGTCATGTGCAGTGGCCAATAAAGCATCCTCGGTGTCTGAGGAAAACACTGCCTTGGTAGATCCTGCTTTGTGTATTCCTAACTGTTCTGCTTGGCATTTCCACACACCTGTGCGTGTAACGACAGCTTCAGTTTAAAACCATGTGGGGAAATTCCTTCTTATGCAAGGCTGGTCCTTTGAGGATCTTTTTTTAAAAGGGTGCTTGCTTTTCCTACTACTCTGCAAGACTCCTTCTCATGTTTACCTTTGACTTTTGATCAACTTGGTAAGAGCAGGCACCACAGAATAGTCTGAGTTGGGCGTAGCTGCTGCTCAAAGCAGTGTTGTTTCCTACATGTGTATTATGATTTCAAAGGGATTTCTATAGGTGCAGCAATACCATAACTTTAGAAAGTGTCTCTTTTAACTTGTAACTCACAGGTTTTTATTCTCTGATGAGTCATTGTGACTTTCTTTCTCTCCCTGCTTAGCTAATGGATGCTCACACCAATAGAGAAAGAATCATCAAAAACTGCATCTCTCAGACTTCCTCTGTAGTGAAAACTCTCAAAGAAGAGAGGGAAAAGGCCCATGACGATGCAGCATTATTAAAGCAACTCAGGAAAGAGCAGACAAAGGTGAGTGATGGAGCTTTTTAGAGATGACTTACAGAGGAAGAAGAGGGTGTCTTTCCATTTGGGACACAGTAGCATGTCCATCTTCAGAGCCATCCGGGATTGGCTCTGCTGGTCATGGTGGAAGCTTCCAGCAGCTTCTCACAGAAGCCACCTCTTTGCCCCCGCCCTGCTGCCAAAAACCAGGCCAAGCAAAACCAACACAAATGGTGAGAACCCAAAGTGGATCCTGACTTAGGCAGTTTTTTCTAAGGTTCTTGTTGGCTGGGTTTGTGAGAACCATTTTCCTAACCCCTCAAGATAGATCTGCTTTTATCCTGCAAGTGATGCATTTCCTGAGATTTCTTTACACAAATGCCGTAGAAAAACACATGTTCTTCTCCATGGTGGATTCTAACCTTCACTCACTGACACCACTGAGGCATAACTTAATTTTTCCTCTCCTCTACAAGATGCTCCCAGGCAACCTTTGAATTCCACTTGCCCTTTACAACTTTTTTGCTGTTTGGTATTTCTTGGAGTAGTATTTGGAGTAACTTGTGACAGTGTGAGACAGACTTCTGGGTTTACATAAGGAATTCTAATGTGCAAATGCCCTTTCAACCTTCTGGCCTCTGGGTGGAAAGTGTACTTTACCAGAGGTGATCGAGATGAAGAAAGGAATCCCACTGAAGTTCTCACCCCAGTTCCAGGGCTCCCTTTGTAAGGAAAAGGATACTGAGAGAACTGTGTGGCAGATGAGCAGTTTTATTCTTAAAGCCTCAGTTACTGCACACCTAGCAAGCATGGATATTAGTTTGGAAAACTAGAATGGTAGCTTAGTATTTTCTACAAATTTTGTTTGCAGAACCAATTCTTTAAATCATTTAGTTACTGAGCCTGAAACCTCTCACTGAAAGCACTGGGAGTATCACAATGATAGTGTTTAATGATTGGAGGTGGCTTCAAATGTTGAAAGCAATCTGTGATTTATAAACATGTCACAAATTTTTTGTGATATCACCTCAGATTTGTACTTGGACCTTATGAGGTGTTTTCCCCCTGCTTTTCTTTTTTTTTTTGCTCTCCATGAGAGTTGTGTTTTTTCTACAAGTCAGAAAAGCTATCCTGACAGAACACATCCTAGTTTTAAGACTGGGAATTTCAAATATCTATTCACTTGGTTGCAATACATATCTCTTCCCTTGTTATATGTGTTTCTCTCATCCTGCTTATTGTACAAATTGGAGGACTTTATGCAAAATTATTACTTCTGGGTCATTGAGGGGAAAACTTAGGGTAGTAGTTTCTTTGAACTGTAAAGATCCTCTGAGTGTTTGTTTTATAGAGACTTATCCTGGTCATCCAGTCACTCTGGGGATGCTGGATTGTTATTTCAAACAGTTTGAAGTCCTGTTGAGTTGGGGAAAGCCTATCCAATAACTGTAGCAACTCTGTGTGCCTGGATCTCTTACTTGGAAGGTTTTGAATGGGATTGCTGTCTTGGCTTGCACCTGTTCACCAGGCCTGTAATTGGAACCATGTATTAAAAATGGATAAACCCTGACTCTTAGTCTGTTGTGTTAAAGACTCCAACAAGAATGCATCCTAAATATTGGGCAAAAATGGCAGATAGTTCTTATGTCTCCTACTATTGCTTCAGGACCAAAATTACCTGAACACAACTGTCACACCTGCCCCTTGGGGTTTCTAATAGGTGTGAAACAAAGAGATTCTTACCTTTCTCAGGGGCTGAGTGCTCAAGAACTGTGTATTGTGGTAGTTCTTGCAAAAACTTTTGCATCTGTGTAAAGCTTATTTGTCCTGCAGTGGTGACATAAAATATGAACTGGTTCAGACAGCACGAACACGCGTGATCAGATTGCAGACCCTTTTTGTCTGTGCACAGAATACTCTGTGCACAGAGTAGATGGCAAATGAAGCAGAGAAGGTCTGTTCATAACCTTAATTTTAAATCCAGAATCCTAGCTGCATTCCCAGCTTTGCTGCCAGCTCCATATATGACTCTTAATAATGCAAGAATGGCAACTCAAGGCTGCAGAGCTAAATCCAGCCCTGGCATTCCCCGTGCTGAGTGCTTGAATTAGGTGCAGTTATTTATGCCTGTGAAGCCATCAGTGTTAATCAGTTAATTGCTAGCAAATCTTGATGGGCAATATTTAGGAATAGAGCATGGCGTAATCAGGAGCCAGGTTTTCTTTGCCAGTCTGCCTTCACTGTGCCCTTGCAGACTTGTGTGTGCCCTGAGCACGGGCTGACTGGAAGGCCAGGCTCTCAGGGTGGTTACACATCGTGCCCTTTGGTTTGCACCACTAGAGGACGTGTGCATCTGCTGCTGGGGTTGGGAGCTGGAAAGTTGCAATGGTAGTAAATAGGGAAGGCTGCAGGGAGACCTGTTTGACAATAACTTCTTTATCTGTTACTTTCTGCAGTTGAAATTGATGCAGTCGGAGCTCAACGTTGAAGAAGTGGTAAACGACAGAAGCTGGAAGGTACTCAGTCATTTAGTAGTGATGATGTTCTGTCCCAACAGACAGTCCTGCACTGGAGGTGGGGGACTGGTGCCTTATGAAGCAGGTTAACTAGAAATAGATGAGGGCAGTGCTGGGGGAAATGTTTCAAGTCTGACATTTTCCCAGTTCTGGATGCAGAGATCAAAGCTTTTCAGTTGCACTGCAAAGAAAAGCATCTGATTTAGGGTGAAGGAAGGACTGTGGATTATTCCCTGTGTCCCTTTCTGCCCCTTGCCCAGTGGCTGAGGACTTTGTAGGTTTTTCTATGGTGACCTCTCTGAAAAGCTTTGCTGGGCCTCTAACAATGTCAGAGAGATAGGTCTTTCACATTTGCCTGTATCTGATGCTGATCACAGCTCTGAGCAGAACCCATGTAGGGGAGGGCGTGGCTGTAGAAGCTGAACCTTTTCCTGATGGAGTTTTTTCAGGCTTGAGCTGACACTCCCTGGTGCAAAGGGCTGCCTTGCCGTTGCTCTCCTGTGTCAGCAGAGGGTGTAGATCACCTTCTGGATTGATGGCCCGAAAGTCTATCTGGTGATTTTAACGCTGAGCTTAAATTCTGAGGTGCCTGTATTGTGTTACTGCAGTGTTTCACATCTGGCATCCTTTTCTGGTTTAGTGTAGCTTTCCAGAGCTTTCAATACTGCGGAGCGAACCTCTTTCCCTCTCTAAATGCAAAAAGAAAGGATTTTTGCAAATAGCTAGTGCTAGCTGCACCTTCCTTTTAAACCCTACTTCATGATTTTAGTCCCCTGGATTGCACCAGTGTAAAACCAATACAGCTTTAAGTCCTTGGTGTTCTTCAGTAACCTCAGTGCAGGCTGATGAAACGACTATTTACACAGTTTTCCACATATGCTTTGCCATCAGTGCACCTCTGTACTGTCCCAAAAAGCTAAGCATGCACTTCATCTGAATTTTAAACCTGCTCAGATCTGACTAAGAAATGCCACAGCCTTAAAAACAACATGCTGCTGGTCACCAGGGGCAAATATTGTATGGTGGCTCTGCTATAGGGGAACAGCCCCCAACCTAATCTTCATTCTGAAGCACCAAATTTAGTAATGATCCCAGTGGTTTCTTGTAGCTGCATTAAACTTTTACTAGTGACAGACCTGTCTAATTTTTTCTGAAGATGAAAAGTTTATAAACAGTGAGGTATGCATGGTGCAGGGGTACTTTAGCCTGTTTAGCATTTCCTCAATGAATGTTCAGAGTGGGGCTTGAAAAGATAAATATTTCTGGGGTTTATCTCCAGCTCTGCTATATTGTGCTCTGAATATAAGCATAAATGGCTCATTTAGCTGCCTGTAAAAATGTGAATTAGATGGAATTAGAACCAGTTATAGTGGCAGACTGGATGCAATTATTGGTTTGCAGGTTAGTGTTTTACTGTTGTAGACTTCTAGTTGGGAAGTACACTTAGATGTTTCCATTAACCCTAAACAACTGAAAACTGATTGGAAAAATCTTATTAGGAAACAGTTTTTTTAAACACTGGCTGACTGTAACTATAGTGGCATACAGAAGGGATGCTACTTTATAGAAATGCATGCAGCGGATTTTGGATGATACCAAACAAGGAACTGACTTTGAAAACAAGTCACTTGCATTAATCTCTGTGCAGCACCTTCACACTGGAGTTTATTGTTGGAGTGGTTTATACTAATATGTAAAAGCCAGCAAAATTAAACTTTTGCATAGTAACATGAATGCTAAGGTTTCACAGCCACTATTTTTCCTGTCTGAAAAATGAGAATAGCACTTCACAGGTAGACCAATGGAGTTAACTGGCCTGAGTAACATAGTGAGACTGTTAGTTAAGGATCCTAAAAGTAGGAGGCAGTGTTAGTAAGATTGCAGTGTTGATCTTCCTTCCATAGGTTGCTGAGTTACTGTTAATGATACTTTTAAAAGTTTGCATGAGAGCACGCAAGCTGTTGTGTTGTTTGATGCAAAAGACCCTTGCAGTGCTTTAGAGAGTATTTCCAGCACCCTTTTAGACATACATGCAGTTAAAATGTCATTAACAGACAATGGACAAAAAATGGTGCAATTTACTTAGTATTAAAATGTTTCTGAATTGGAACCCCCTGTTACTCTTAATTTCTACAGTTTCCTCCTATCACTGATCTCAAACCTCTACTTAGTCTGAACTTGTCCAGAGGTATGAAAGAAACTATATCACAGCTTTTGTTTTCTGCAATATGAAGCAGTTTGTAATACACGTCTATTTCTTAAATTTGAAAGGAAGTTCAGAATTACTCCAAAATTGTTGAGAACCAATGCTTTAACTAATGTGTGCTCCAAGCTTCATTTTTGCTGAAGTTGCTATAGGTTCTGAACTGTGAATAAGATCAGCTGTAGAAGTAGAAGATTCTAGGAAGATAGAGCTTGAAATTGTGTGTTTATATAAAGTGTTGGATAACTTCCCCAAAATTACAAGACCACTGACTTTGCATGTAAAGCCCAAGGGAAAGGTCATGAAATCTCATATTCTGATGATCACAGGCATTTGGGTCTGCCAGATCCCTGGACAGCTTGGCAAAATACGCTCTTGTGGGAATGCTGGCGGGACAACCAACACTTGCCAGAGCCTCAGCTTGGTGTTAGGTGCTGCTCGTGTCGCTTTCAGGACTTGTGCCTGATGAGTTCGGATAAAAACTGATAAAAACCTAAATGGCTTGTGAAGAGCACCCACAACCTTGGTGGGAGTCTGTGTGCTTTACTTTGGATTCACACTGCCTTACTTTAAATAGTCACATTTATTGGCTCTCCTTAGGGCAGGCTGGCAGCAGTTCAAGCTAAATATACGTAATCCTCAGTATCCAGTTCTGTAAACTAAATTTTACCCAGAGAAGGTGCCAGAGGTGAGTGAGGCAGGAGTGGTGTGCCCTTTGCAGGGAGTGCTGGCAGCATTGGCACAGGCAGGCAGATCACTGGAAGTGTGCACGTGGCTTCCAGGAGCCCTTGCCCCTCTTCTTGGCTGTCATGGCAGTGTAAAATGTGCCTGCTCAGGAAAGACAAGAATACAGTGCCCAAATTTGAATGCCAGAGTGAACTTAGAGGACAACCATTCAGGAGCCTTCCACTGATTATTTCACTCCCTTTTAAAAACAAAAAGGCATCAGCCTTTTTGGTGATAACAAGGTTTAAGAGTCTGCATTATCTGAGGGAGAACACTAGTGCTGTGCAGTCTTCCAGCATCAGGCTGCAGACTCTGGATTTACAAAAGCCAGGAGAGAAGGTGAATGGAAACAGAAGTCTTGGGAAGTGCCATTTTCTGGTACATCAAGGCTGGGCAGCTTGAGATGGGTGCTACATGAAGAGGTAGTTGCCTGAGCTGTCTGTGAAGTTCTGCTCATCTCCTGGATGGGGCTGATTTGCTTTTGCTCTTCTGTTTTGGTGTCTCAGGTATTTAATGAGCGGTGCCGAATTCACTACAAGCCTCCGAAGAGTCAATGATGATGTTGGATATTTTCCATCAAGGTGGTCCATAACTGAGAGCCAAACTGGAAAGAGACCTTGGGTGAGCTGAATTGGGACCCTCCAGAACCAGTAGAACCCAGTCTTGTTCTGTTTTGGACCTACTTAGCTGAATTCTCAAGCTTGAAATGATTCTCCTGTAATTAAGAGTAAAACAACCCATCTTTTGTACAAAATATGTGAACAAATGAGTTTTATAGTATTAAAACAATTTTCAAACGGAATGCAAAACTGGCATCTTTCTTGAACTTCCACAGCTGCAGTGATCCCAGAGGGGAAGAAACAGTAAAACCCATCCTGAGCAGGGAGGACAAGGCTCTCCCTAAGCTGGTATCTGCTAAAATATCAGGAAACATGGTCTTTTTGTGGAAATAATCTGCTAAAGTCTGAAAGGAAATAAAAGTTGCAGACTGATCAGCAAGTGTAGTAGGTTCAGCATCTCTGAAATTAAGAAGTTACCAGCCTTGTTCTGAACTCAACACGAGCAGCAGTGGCCCAGAGTTGTATGTGGAGAGGTTTGCCATTGCTCCTGCAATGCTGTCAGGCAGCATCTGTTGCTTACTGTCCCTTTGGTCTGTGTTACCAAGTTCTGGAGCTTTCCTTTATACAGGGAATGTGGTGTCGATTAAAGCCACTTCAGGATGGAGATGAAGATGTGTCTCAGCTAGGAATGAGACTGTCCAGGGACTCTTTTTTATCCTTCCTTCCAAACCTTTAAGATTAGTTCTAAAGGTGAATTGTGTTTGAGCTGAGGAAACAGCTGTGCATACCTGATCCTGTTGATCCTGGCCATGGTGTTGTGTTCAGAAAGCTTTAATGCAGCACTCCTGCAGTAACATGGCATTTAAAGGCAGATAAGTAGGAGGAAAGCTGAATTGCTGCAATTACACCTGTATATTTTACGTTTATCTTGTATTTACCCCAGAATGGCTGACAGTCAAGTGACAAGGTCTATGTGGTTGCCAGCTGGTTTTATTAGTGATATGTCAGTAAGAACCACTGAACTTCAACAGAGCCCTGAAAATACAGGCCCTGTCTTGCAAACACTTTGGAATTCAGCAACAGCAATGAAATTACTGGATACACTCTCACATCCCTAAAGCTTTGCATACAAAGGGAGTGGGAAATAAATGGAGGGATGTACCTGTGTTACTGAGAGCTGGCAAAGATCTGTGCAACAGCATTTGTTTTATAGTTGCTTGTCCAGCAGAGATTTGGTAACATCTTGTTTTTAGGCAGCAGGGTCATTTAGTCTCACTTTCTTTTGAGAATGAGGCAGAAATATCTTTAAGTCTTTGAGGATGTAAATCCTAATGTTCACACTTCATTTTTTTCCTTTTTTTCTTCAAGGTACTGCAACTGTTCTATGCAGAACTTTACTTGAGCTGGAGCACTTATTCCTGAAGTTTTGTTATTGTTTTTCTGCAACTCTGAAAGCAGAAAATGTGTTTGTTCTTCAACTGTTAAATTCTTAGAATTGTTTATCGTCCAAGTGTAGATCAAGTACTGCTCCGAACTCTCGGCTGAGATGTTGAGAACAGTCAGTTTTTATTTCAAAGCTGGTACTTTAATATTGACCTGTAGTATAGGTGTCTGAAATATTTGTTCTCTCTGGGGCTTGGATCAACTGCATTTAAGCCTGTTGTATGATAGAAACTTCTGCCAGCGTGTATAGACTTGAAATGTAATCTTTTATTTTTGTATAAACTAGAGCTTGGAATACGAATTAATCATTGTCTTCCTTTATCCATCCAGATGTTTCCTCAGCTGCTGTGGAAAGCTTCTTCACTGAAGCAGATGCTGTGATAAATGACCTGTAAAATGGATGTGATATATATATACAGATTTTTTTTTTTTTGCATTTAGTGTGAGGAAACGATCTTAAAAAACCCCTAAACCCACAACCCCCAAAATCCGCCCAACACAGAATTAGCTTCATTTTGAATATAAGGCCAAACAAGTAGTCCTATACAAACGTGAATATGAAAAACTCATACCACAAGAAGACTCCTAAATCCCGAACATCCCTTCTTTGGGTGTTTGCAGCTTGCATACAGAGGGTTGCCCTAAGAAGCTGAATTGCTTTCTTTAGCTTGCTCTGAGCACAGAGGGCTGTCTCTTACAGTAGTCCATGGCAAATCATGTGGATCAGAGGCTGTTTGAATGTTGCTGTTGAACTCGATGCACCACGAAGGTGAGTCAGTGGAATTGCATGCCACACTTTGGGGCTTGGGGCAGGAGAAGGTGGCTCTGCTGTTTCCTGAGTACCTCAGAGCTGCACGTGGAGTGGGATGTTTTGTGATGTGTGCAGACTGCATTGGTGTGAGCTGTGTGCCACCCTGAACACAGGCAGGTCAATTCTCTGTGCCTGGGACCCCTGAGGATTCCAGGATCCTGCTTGGTCTGGGATTGAACCTTGCTTCAATGTTACCGTCGAGGTAGTTACAAAATTCCTGGGCTGATTGCCTTAATATGGGAATCAAATGGGGTTCCTCACAAATAGCAGCATTTCATCTTTTCCCTGGTTTGAACTTCTGTTTCTGCCAGTAAAGGCACTTGAGCACAACTGACGGCCCTATCCAGAGTCCTGTGGGTGCCTTGCCCCCTCTGCTGGGGCTTTCCCATTGCTTGGAAGTGGTGAATGAAGGTGGGCAGATCCCATTTGCTTGGAAAGTCCACTCGAGCTTGTGCATCTCCTTTTCTTATGCAAAACAGAAAGAGGTGTTTGTTGCTGGCACTCAGTGTTGGTGTCTTCTGCAGCCTGTAGGCATGAAAGACTGATGAAACAGGTAATTTCCTTACAGAACATCTTTCAGGGTAGAATTCAGTTGTGTGGAAGCAGACTGAGGGGAAGAGGCTCTTTTCTTTTCTGGTACCAGCAGCTCAGCATGGGCTGGGCTATGGTAACTTTGTGCTGCTGAAGCTCAGGTTTCTGTTGATCCTTGTTGATGTACATTGTCAGAAATCTTTTGAAATCGGTGTGTAGCAAGAGAGGAAAGATTTTTTGCAGAGCAACACCTTGAAAATCAAGGCTGTTGTTCCTGTGATGATGAAAACAGATCCTCAGCTGGTACATGGAGGGCTGCTTTCCTCTGGAGGCTCTTAAAGACATTCAGGCCATGTGTCATATTGAGTCACAATGATGCGTCTTGTCCTGTGAAACCAGAAGATTGACCTTACTGACTCTGCTTTCACCATCGTTTCTACAGACCTTCATCCCTGGTTTAAAAAGGACTTGTAAATGTATAACCCTGGGGTTTGGATTTTGGTGGGGATTTTTAATATTTTATTTTGTTTGCTTTGTTTTGCTGCTATGCTTGTGTTTTTATCAACAATGGCTTGGACATCTTAAAATTGCTTAATCAGGACCAGGAAGTAATGGCCTGCAAGCTGTAAAGATCTGTTTCTTCTGTGTTGGGATAGTAGATGGTGCAAGATGTTACTCATCTTCAAGGTGTAAAGAATGTCCATGGTGGTGTTCCAGCAGAGATTCTCCAAGATAAGAGCACCACAGTGACGCAAGGGGAAGGTGCCATCTGTGCTGATTGAGAGCGTAGGCTGGACTGGTATGTGACATCAGCCACGACTCAAATGCTACAGGGGGGACGCTCACCAGCTTATCAGTGTTGTGCAAGACATGGGGTGGGGGAGGCCATTCTTTCCATGGCAGTGTTCCAAATCCTGATTCATTACAACCAGAACTTATTGCAGAGAAGGGTGGAGGTGGGGGTTGCCCAGGATAAGGTTGATCAATTGCCACTGATCATCTTTGATCACAGGTCTGTGAAACGTCAGCACTTCCAAGTGACTTCAGGCAGTAATTGTACCAGGGTGAGTACTGCATCCCGGTCTTAGAAATATCACTGGATTTTGGGACAGCCATTAGCACTGCCATGGAAAGGAAACAGTCTGACTTATCTTTGTAAACTTCAGCATCAGCTTGCTGACAAGTAGTGTTGGTTTTCCCTCCCTTCTGCACAACTCTGTGCCTTCTGGGGAAAAAAGTTGTTATGCTTTAAAGTCAAAACTGCACAAACACAGAAATATGGAGTCCAGTGAATGATTTCCACACCACACGAACATCTTTACTTTCACACCTAGAGTCTTTCCAAGCTTATAAATGAACCCTCCTGGACTTTGTACTCAGTGTATTTGTTGCTAGACAGAATTAAGAGTTCTCTGGGGGTGTAGCGTTGACCAGGGGATCTTAACACCCCTTCCCAAGGAAGTTAGAGGGACCTGTATCTTGGTGAGTGGACAGGATTGTAAAATATCCTGGTTTAGCACTGCTGCTGTGTGGTTGTTGGAGACATTCTCTGACTTCTGGCCTCGGTAAGGTGAGCTGGCTCTTCCAGTTCCTTTTCTGTCCTGCTGTGTGAATAAGGCCCAAGTGGTGGGTGGAACATGATCAGCATTTGAGTGAATCAGCAGGATCTCGTGCAAAAGAAGGTTTGAGCTGTCATCAGCTCTACGAATAGGGCTCTGAGGTACTCCACATCTGGAGAGGAGAAGTTGATGAAAGTGGCAGAATTCCAGTTTGAACAGCTGCTGCTCCCTTTTTTCCCCGAGAACTGGAAGGATGTTTTTCTCTGTTGCCAAAAATGTTGTCTCAGGACAACAACTTTTCCTCAAATGCTTTTCGTCCACTTCCATAGCATTGCTGCTCAAGTTTGGGAAATTCTGCAATCTCTTTTTCAGGAACATGCTGTAATACTCATCAGTACTGTTGAGTGTGGGGCCCCTAGAGCCCCTGTTTCTCAGTCTCAGGGGCTTTGTAGCAAAACCAGGCCTTGAAGTCAGATGTGAAGTACTTTTTTACAGTCTGTTGCATCACTTGTTATCAGTGAGGAGAAGGCTCAGTAGTACGGGTAGGACACAGATCAGTTTGTTGCTGTGGCCATAAACCCACCTGTTTCTAGCAAATTCCTTGACGCTGATCCCAGCAGAAATGCCCATTGCCTGTGTGCAGCACATATTCTCATTTCACCTGCTCCCATGTACCCACCCCTAGAGACTAAGAAGTGTCTGGTCTCTTGCTGCTTCTCTGGTCCTCGCTCTGGAGCAACATTCCTCACATTTGCTGGCGAGGGGGATGGCAGGAATACCGACGGGCAGTAATTTTTTCGGTGGTCTTGAAGTGTTAGTTCTCCCTTACCAGGGAGGGCTGCTAGCACTTGTTAGCCTTCCTGCAGTGGGTTTGAGCTTTGTACATTTGCATTTGTGAATGTGACTGTGCCATGTGTGACTGTAACTGCAGAATGAATCCTTTGGATTATGTTCTCGTGTTTTTCAGCAGCATACCTTGAAATTAGGACAGCTGTTGTGTACACACTGCTCATCTAGTGAGGGGGATTTTATTGTCTCTCAGGAAATGTGCACTAGAGTTAAAAAGTAAATTTTATTGCATAGTCAGTTGCTATTATGATTGCCTGAATGCAGGCCTTTGTTTGATGGGAAAGAAGCAAAAAGACCTTATTTGCAGTACTTATCTCAATCTGGGACTGAATTTTTTTCTGCTTATGGTGCTGGTGTTTACCTTGGTGACCTTCTGGTCAGGCAGAGGGAAGTCTAGTCACTGAATGTATGATGCCATCTGCTCGTGTTTCCCCTCTTAGACGGATATTGAGACAATATAATTTCAAGTTGAATGTGACCTACACTGAGGAAAGTACTGCATCGTTCTGATCAAGAACATACAAATACAGGGTGTGTCTTTGATCTGTTTCCCAAGAGCTCAGCCAAGTCATCTGCACATGGGTGGAGAGGCAAGAGGTCCCAGTTGCAGCCCAAACCAACTCTCTTAAGATGTGGGGTGATTGGAGGCTGATGTTTGCTTTTCTTTCTGATGTGAAAAACTTTTTAAAGTACTTTTTACATTTATTACTAATATTGATATTGCTTTACATTGCTTTCCCCTCCCCCTCTTTTCCCCATTTGTCTCCTTCTCCAGTTCAGTAATGGTAGGCTCCATGTGTTACAGGTCACATGATTCCATGACACATGTGTATGTATATATGTGAGATGCCTGGGGACTCTGCTCAGAGTGTACTGAACTTCCCTCCTCAGAACCACCATTCAGAGATGTCAGCTACGAGGGCCGGGGGCTTATCTGACACCAGGGATTCTACTCCAGAAATTCAGCAGATTGCTAACCAGGTGAGTTGCACCCTGTCTCTAGATTAACTTACTTGTGGGCAAAGAAGTCATTCCTGAAGCTTGTGTAAAGCCTGGGAGACCAGGGGGTTAGACTGAGCCAGGGTTTAAACTGGAGAAGCTTGTGCATAAAGTGGGAATCCACTTGACTGGCAGTAAGTGTTTTCTCAACATTCTGTCTAGGCAGTGCCCTGGTAAGGCTGAGCCAAACCACTTTTCTGTCTCCTCTTTGTCCATGGCCGGGCACAGCACTGGCTACCTTCATTTAATGTCCGTGCAAAGTTCGAAGCCCAGCTCTGCTATGCCAGCACTGAGGTTGCCTGTTTGAAATGAGAGGTGGCACATTGGGAGGGGAAGGTTGTACCTTTAGTACAACAAAAAGAATTCATTCCTCAATCAGGGACTGCATAGGACAAACCACATGCTAGTATGCACTTAAAAATTGTATATGCAGGACAAAGCTCTTCTCAGGTTGTGTGTTCCCTGCTGGCATGAAGCGTTTTCTAGTCACAGCTGTGATGCAGGGGCTGCTGGTGGGGCAAGGTGAGCTGGGCACAAGGCAGGCCAGGGAGTGAGCCCAGTTGCCAGGTGGTTGCTTACCAGCAGTGGTCCTGTCCTGCAGCAGCTGTGTGAGCAGCACCTCTGCAGATCCTCTAATGCCCTGCAGGGCAGCAGGACTTTCTAAAGAAAGTATAAAATGCATCCTGAGGAATGAAAGAGGAGCAACATGGCATGGGAAAACTCCTGTCTCTCCTATCTGATGCTCCCACCCACCCAATCCTCTTGCTCTGAAAGGTGAGCTCTTCTCCCTTTGGCAACTGCACTCAGGTGCTCTTTGAGGAAACAAAAATAGCAAGTAGCAGAGCTGAAGGCATTGGCCCATACTGCTGCAGACTCCCTGTGCCCAGTGTGCAGGGCTCCCAGCTCTCTCCTTTGCTGTGCCACTGAGGACAGAGTCTGCACCGGCATCCTTCCACGTCTCCTGAGATCTTGCACGCTGAGACCAGGCAGCCCAGTACTCTGAAAGCCTTCTTTTCCATAGAGCACAGGTGGAGGGTATAAGTGTTAAGATGCAGTTGAGTGATTTGAAGATATTCCATGTTACACCAGGCTTCTGATTTAGCAGAGTGATACAAATACACTGGTAACTTGATACAGGTCTAAGTTACTCCTAGCAAAATGTAGCAACTGCAATCCCAGCTCCCTGAGGACACAGGTGTGCTCTGCACTCCTGGTCTGTACAACGCACTCTGTGTCACCACACTGGACATCCTCAGTCACTGGGAAGGGGGATGTGGTTTGAAGTCAGCTCTAGCCAGCTGTTTTCTTCAAGTATCTTTTGTTCACTGTCTAGTTTTTATATTTAGGGATGGGCAGAGCCAAGTGTTGACTCCCCCCATGCCGGTCTGGCTAACTCAGGGGGGCATTCACTTTCTTTTATTGAATTCCTTTTATTGAACTCAGGGAGTTCCACCACCACATGATCCCCTCGACTGACAGAGCTATTTATCACAAACACCCCGAGGTCCCCTTTGTGTTCAGATAAAGTCAGCTTATTTGCAAAAGCTGTGGTCAGTCACACCCTGCATTATTCCCTGAGTTTCATGGGGGGCACATTACTCTCCCCAGCTCCTCTGAGCCTTCGTCCATTGTAGGGCTTTATTGGTCAGTCACAGCTGGGGTCACCAGAGCTGGGGACACCTGCTTGTGGGAGGGCTGGAGTTTGGGGTAACAGGTTAGTCAGAGGAGAGATGATTTACTGCAGAACAGAAAGAGAAAGGGATGATCTACAATTGTCTGGGGGACACCAAGCAGTTGGATTAGTTGGGAGCAGTATCACTGTTCCTTCCATGCTGGCAAGAATGTTTGAAGGAGCCGCACTCGCAGAGATCAGAAATTCCCTTTTACCTATGGAAGGGAGACTTTAGTGAGGGACTTGCAGCACCTTTGTGTATTTGCCATTGTTGTTTCCTCATGTTTATGATGGGGCCAGCTGACGGTGTGAAATTTAATTAATGAGTCTGTGAAATGCCTCAAGTACCCGTGCTACATACTGAGCTCAGTTTTCAATGCTGGGTTGTGTTATTTATGGGTGATCAGAAGTCTTGCAGCGTGCATTGGAGGTGAAACCGCAGCACTTGGGTCTCATTGAGCAAACAGGCACTAAAAAATGTGAATGCTGGTTTCAGGCAGTGCTAATGCTCCCAGAGGACAGGGTAAATACGGACTCTGAAATGTGGAGGGTACAGAGTTTCAGTTCGATTCCAGAAAAGGACTGATCCTAATCTTGGTGTTCTTTTTGGGATAGAAACCCTGCGGAAGCTTCTTGGTGAAAGAGCAGAGTAGGAGACCATGAGGAAGCTGAATAGGATGATAATTTCTGACTCTCTGGACATGATCTGGATGTCCCTTGGGTGCTTTCTGTGACTTTCCTCCTAGGAAGGAATGTCATGGGAGTGGCAGCCAGCTGTAGGTGCATGTGCTGGACAAGTGAATTAATTCTGAGCATTCCTGCAAAACAGGTGGGTGGTGAGAAGTGCTGAGGTGCTGCTGGCCCCGCCCAGGGCAGCCTCAGCAGGATGACACTGACACTGCTCCTCTGCCCAAACTCAGGAATGTATCCGGTCATCAGCGTGGGTGTCATGGCCACAGGGCCCACAGTGTCACCCAGCCTAGGAGAGATTGGCTGTGCTGAAGTGTGGTAGTCCCACAGTGATCATGAGATGAGAGAGAGTTTTGAATTCTTGGAGAAGTAAGGAAGGGCTACAGCAAAACTACTGCCTTGGACTTCTGAAGGGCAGACTTTGGCCTCATTGGGAGACTGCTTGAGAAAGTCCCTTGGGAGGCAATCCTGAAGGGCAAAGAGATCCAGGAAGGCTGGGCATTCTTCTGGAAGGAAATCCTAAAGTTGTCCCCATGTGCTGAAAGATGACACAGTGGGGAAGAAGACTGGACTGGCTGAACAGAGAGTTTTGGCTGGAACTCAGCATCAGAAATAGAGTTTATGAGCTTTGGAAGATGGGGCAGGCGACTCAGGAGGATTACAAAGGTGGTGTGAGGTTATGCAGAGAGAAAGTTAGAAAGGCAAAAGCCCAGTTAGAACTTCAATCTGGCCACTGCCAAAAGGGAGGACAAAAAGTGTTCTTACAAATACATCAGCACCAAAAAGAAGGCTAAGGAAAATCTCCATCATTTGCTGGATGTTGGGGAAAGCATTGCCACAAAAGATAAAGAAAAGGCTGAGGTACTTAATGCCTCCTTAGCCTTAATCATTAATAGTCAGAGCAGTTGTCCTCAGGGTACCAGCACCCTGAGCTGGAAGAGAGAGACAAGGAGCAGAACGAGGCTCGCACAATCCAGCAGGAAACAGTGATCTGCTTCTCCAGTCCAGCATGTGCAGATCTATGTGGCTGGGTGGAATCCTACTGAGGGAGTTTGTGGAAGAGCTCTCCAAAGCAGCGTCCATGATTTAGCAGCAGTCTTGGCAAAGCAGGGAGGTCTCAGACAACCGGAGGTTGGCCAATGTGACATCCATCTACAAGAACATCTACAAGAATGGCAGGAAGGAGGATCCAGGGAACTACAGACCTGTCAGGATGTCCTCAGTGCTGGGGAAGGTCATGGAACAGCTCATCCTGGGTGCCAACCCACAGCACATGCAGGGCAACCAGGGATTCAAGCCCAGCCAGGATGGGTTCATGCAAGGCAGGTCCTGCTTGACCAACCTGATCTCTTTCCATGACAGGGTGACCTGCCTAGTGCATGAGGGGAAAGCTGTGGATATTGCCTCCCTGGACCTTAGTAAAGCCTTTGACATGGATTCCTGCAATACTCTCCTGACGAAGCCTGGACAGGTGCACTGGTCACTGGGTTAAAAACTGGCTGGATCGCTGGGCCCAGAGCGAGGTGGTGAATGGAATTACATCCAGCTGGTCACAGGTGGTGCTCCCCAGGGCTCAGTGTTGGGGCCAGTCCTGTTTAGTATCTTTATTGATGGTTTAGATGAGGAGATTGAGTGCACTCTCAATCAGTTTGCAGACTTTCATTAAGAGGGTATGTTTGAAAGGATGAAAATTGGAGTGGTATATGTGAAAGAAAACCCTAAATATCAACCTGCCAATCATTTTTCCCTTTACTTTTACAGGTGAAGCCACAGTTTGAAAGCCAGGCAAACACAAACTGTGTCATCTTTACAGCCATAGAATATAGGACTCAAGTGGTTGCTGGGACAATCTACTTTATTAAGGTTTGTATATATAGTGGGAGGGAGTGTTTTAGAATTAAATGATACAGGTGACTTGCGGTGTGGCGTACAGCTAGAAAGAGAAGCAAATATTATAGGAAACTGATGTTATAGAAGTGGGGAGTACCTCCAAATGCTTATAAAATTCCTCTCTTTGGCACTACTGTAAGCAAAAATACAAATATTATAAAACATGCCCTGTGCTTATTCAGATGTGACTGGGAAGCTTCTTGGGCTCATCCCCCTCAAGGACTATAGATTGCCTTCCCAACTCAAATGATTTAAACAAGTCATAATTGGTCTCCTGTTTCCTTTCAAGGCAAAGTACTGTCTGTGTTGTTTGACTGTGTTTGTTGGGATGAATTTGAAGTCAGCTTGAGGAACTGACAAAGAGATAAAGTCAATTTGATAATGTAGTGCAAACACCTCAACTCTGCTGACTGGTTTTGCATGCAAGCAGGTGTGCTGATGTTTTGGTGCTGTGTCAGGTGCTGCAGAGGTACAGCCTGCCTGCTGCTTCTTTCTGTGTTTTCAAAACCCCTTCTCTGCTCCGGAGAAAAAATAAGTAATGCTTATTCTGGAGCCCTGTGATAGCACCGTTCATCCTCTACTGGAAACCCTGACCCACGGATGTGAGCAGCTTTCTGTGAAGTAGCACAGAAGAAATGGCTTGGTGTATTTTGCATCTGAAGGCCATCAAGCACTGCTGAGGTGCAGGCTGCCCTTCTGGAGCAGAGCAGGCACGGCCTGTGACTGCTGTGTCTGAAACCCCATGTGAGTGCAGGCATGTGCCTGGCAGGATATGCTCCCTTGACAAGGGAGTTGGAAGAATTGTTTTATTAGAGAATTTGGCCCATAATGTTTGGGGGAGAGTAGTTCTGCATGGAGAGATTCTGTGAGCATTAGCTCCACGCTTCTCATATTTGGTTTATCTCAGGAAGGACAGATTATGCCAAACCTTCTTCTTTCCCAGGTACTTCCTTAAAATAACTTTAACTCAGAAATGAAGATTGATGTGTTACTGAACATGGAAGAAATCCATTCGTAACACTGAAAATGGATGATGAGTCTCTCCCAATTTTGTCAGTGATGGGAAAGAGCTCCTCCTATTAGCATTAACTGGAACAAACTCTGCCACAAGTTTCATTCTTTTATATTTCTGGATCTCCAACACCACTGACATTTTACCAGCAGATTTACAGCTGAGATGCAAGCCAGACCAAGACAAATATGGTGCCACACTGCAGCCACCAGAAAGCATGTAAAAACCTCTTGGAGCCTAAGGCATTAAAGTTTCCATGCACCTCAGCGGGAGACTTTAGTGCTTGCTGTGCTTGGCTCTCTTAAGAATGAAATGTACAGCTTCCTACCAGGTCTTTATGTGAGGACTTTCTCAGGGGGAAGGTGAGTTTCTTTGGAAAAGTATTTATTCCAGACACTCCCATTCACTCCAACAAGCACCAGGATGTGTCAGGTTCCCTGTTCAGACACTGATGTGTTGGGAGTAACTCTGCAGACCAGGGATCCTGGCTTTCAGCTTGTCATTGCTTCTCAGGACCACATGCTGGTCCTTCTGTATTAGATCTTTCTGTTCCCTCCAGGAGCAGACAAGGTGTCTGCATCTTGTCCCACCCCCGAGTCATGGAGGTTTCTCATTGTCTCTTGTCTCCTGTGAGTGTGGCAGGAAGCTGTGAGCTGCTGTGCTGCCATCTTGGTGACTGGAATAGGACACCATCAAAACCTTTCTGCTGTTGTGTCTTCTGGTGCTTCCACACCCAAGCAGTTCTGCTCATTTTCCCTTCACCTGAGTCTGAAGGTTTTTAATACAGTTTTCTACAGGTGTAGACAGTTTCTGCCACCAGTTACTATCCAGACTTGGATAAGAGCTGTTGAAGTAAAAATGAAGATACATCTAAAATTAAGCTCCTGAGCAAAGATGTTCTTTCAAGAATGTAAAGAACAGCCTTTTGTTTGAGCCTGCTTTGAGCCCATGATCCTCACTTCCCCACTCTTTTGGTTTCTAGGTGCAAGTTTCTGATGCTGAGTATGTCCACTTGAAGGTATTTCAGAGCCTTCCTCATGAGAACCAAGGTCCCAGCCTTGTCGGTTTTCAGACTGGCAAAACCAGAGGTGACCCTCTGACCTACTTCTGAGAGATGATAAGGTGAAGTGCCTCACTTCTGCAAGTCCTGTGGGGGTTCTGCCCGTGACAGTAAATAAACTGAATTTTGAAATCTATTGTCCTTATTTTCCTTTTGCTGCTGCTGATATAGCTGCAGAGGTCTTTTTGTTATCCTTCATGTCGGTCACAAGATTAAAAGAAAGTATTTCTAATTAAGACACAGAATAAACATAATGTTATCTGGAATATAAAAACACTTAAGTTAAAAAAGCTGAACAAGATAATAACCAAGAGTGAAAAGCAGGGAAGAGAACACCGAAGCACCAGACAAATACGGCAGCTCAAGTCAAAAGAAATGTTTATTGTTATAAATGCAGAAATGCTTGTCCAGCTTAAGTTCCTTTCCAGGACTTTTCCATAGGACTGAATACAGAAGCAGGCTGGTTTGGTATTTTAAACTCACACACCCTCTACGGGACATTATATGCTACTGCTGCAAGAGGATGAGCATGATTACCAAGGGAATGTTTGTTTCAAACTACTGTAATCCTCTTTCTCTTCCTTGTAAAATTGCTTCAGCTCGAATCTCTCATCAGGGCTTTGCCCATAAAATACAAAGTACACTTTAAATCTACACATATATTCACAGCTGCAAAACAGCACAGAAAAGACTGAGGCTTTCCTCTTGTTCCTTGCTGCAAACACATGAGTGCTGGTGTCATTTCCCCCTCTCATTTCCAGACCAAGGAAGTGCACAAACAGGACTCAGACACAGGATTCTGGTTAAGTTGCACTCAAGTCTAAATTAAGCTGCACCAAAAGTTGGGTTTACATTAGTGCAGGTGACAGGAGAGCCATGTGACTCTCAGATTGGGAGATTACACAGGAAGGGAATGGCATAAAAGAAATTGACTTTTCCCCCCCGTTATGTTAAAAATAAAAAAAAAGACACTTTGTTCTGCCTTTGTTGGCACAGGAATCAACATTTTGCAGCCTGTAGAAAATGCGTGTAAGAACCGCTTAGGAAATGCATCACAGAAGGTTGCTAGAAATAAGCCAGTTCATCGTGCTTTGTCTTGCTGCCCTGGTAACTGTGGAGGCTCAGCTGCTCATTCTCATGGGGGAGGCTCTTGAACACCCGCAGGTGCATGAACTCATCGTTCCCAACATGGACCTGCAAAGCACAAAACCCAGTGAGATCCCTGGAGAGGGAGCAGCCTGCAGCATGAGGGGTGGCAGAGGCCGGGCTGGTTTGAGGATGGAGATTCAGACAGGCAGTAAGAGAAACCATTGGCTTGTTTTAAACCAGACTAGGAGCCGTGACTTTGAGGAAATGCCACCTCATCTTCCCATGAAAATGGAGAAAAGAGGATGCATTTAACAGATGGGAAGAGGGGCTGGGAGGTGGATATTTGCGGTTTTTTAATGTGTGATTGTTTTTCTTATTAAGGCCATATCGTAAGCATTCTCCTGTAGTTAAGAAAGAAAACAACCCCACCATTCCAAAGATGATACACATTAATATAAGAAACCAACCCAGTGCCCTCTACCTTGATGAAGTAGTTTGTTCCAGCAACCAACTGAGTTTTAAACTCCACTGCAGTGAAAACATCAAAGGTTTTCCCTTCTTTTTCTTCTAGCTGGGCTTTTACCTAAAGGAAACAACAGGTTCTTTAAGACTGATGCAAGATTCTAGTATGTACGACTTAAGGCTTGCAGGTCACTGCTGCTGAATTCCCAGACCAAGAGTTCCCACTTTTCCAACATATTAAAAGATCAAAATGAATTATGTTAAGTTTTGTGTGAAAGCAGGAGCAGGAACCTAGGGCAGTGACAAAGCTGACACAAGGCTGGAGCCAGTCACTACAGGTTGACACCGAGTGTGGACAACACTTGAGAGTTCTTCCAGCATCTCTGCTGGAATCTGTGTTTTCAAAATGCAAATCAGTGCTCAAGAAGTCCACACAACCTGTCCAGTACCCTAGGGGGAGCCATGAGCTTCTGAGATGCAGCTCTTCTCTCCCACACTTGGCCCTCTAGAGCATCATGCCTATAAGGAAAATTCCTGCTCAGGAAAGCAGAAGATTTCAGCCTTTGTTTTGCAGGGCAAGATGAGTTAGTCTTGGGGTCCTTGCTTGCGAGTCCTTGCTTGCTCCAGGCTGTACTTCCTGCACTACATCATTGTGTAGTCCTGCCTTTGCTCCCAGGGCAGTAGTTCCAGCAATGAGTAGATTTTCCAGCTATATGGTGTACTTCTCCTTTTCCTAAAATCAAGGGAAATAGATACATCTGCTCTCCTGCCTCAATCCCAGGTCCTTCCTCAGGAAAAACAGGTGTCAGCCTGGCTGTGCTCAGGTGCTGTAGGTGAAGCAGGAAGAGAAACAATTCCTGCAACAGGGTATGTTCTCCCACTTCTCCACATCCAGAACTCTAGTGCCTTTCTAGTCACCGTCCTGTCCCTGGGGACTGGGTCCATGCTTTTCATGTTTTCTCACAGGCCATACCTCCTCACTTCCTCCAGGCTATGATCAGTATGGCACAAGCAAGATAATTTCTATTTGTTTGTTGCCATATGAAAATCAAAGTTGCCTTCTAAGATGCACTGAAGGGAACAGCCCCAGAAAGAACCATGTTTCAGTCCTACCTCCTCCCCTTCTCCTGAGTCAGAGGTTGGAGCAAGTGGTTTCAGTTTTCATCACTAGATCTACTTTTACGAATTTTAAGCAGCAGAGTGGACATAAGTATCCCACAGACTCTTCCTGTTCTGTGCTCCTTTAGCAGTCCTAGACACAGTGTGAGGTTGGTTTCTGTGGTCTCTAAATCACCCCAGCTCGGCACATTTTGTATTTCCACCAGCAAGATGAACACTGGGTCCTGGCTGCAGACAGCTCAGTGTCCTGCAGCTGCAAACTTGTCAGGGTGTTAGCACTTGTGGCAGTGAGTCACCACAGCATGTGACAAACAAGCATCCTGAGTCAGTGTGGAGATGGAGATCCCAGGCAGAAACACTCTCCCAAAAACCTCGTTCTTGATCTCAGTCTGGATCTGGGGGTCCTGGAGGACAGGAGCCAGCATTATGTCCTGGTGGTACTAAAGTCAATGGCATACTGGGCTGCATCAGCAGGGGCCCAGCCAGGTGAGTGGCTGGTGAGTGATTCTTGCCCTTTACTTGGCCCTTGTTAGAAAATGTGGAATGCTGTGTCCAGTTTGGGGCCCCCAGTACAAGACAGACACCAAAAAAGCGGAGTGAGGTCAGTGAAGGGCTACCAGAAGCACTCCAGGAGCACACCAGGATGGCTGGAGCAGGATGAGCTGAGAGGAGAGGAACAAAATGAGCTTGCCCAGCCCAGGCAAGAGAAGGCTTTGAGGAAAACTTTCCGGTACCCACAAAAGGCCAGGGAGGTGATGGCAGAAGAATGAGACACAGTGGTCCTAAACTGAAACTGGAGCTTCAGACTGCGTAAAAGGAGGAACATTTCCCCTGACGACACTTCTGCAGTACAGCAGGAGTGTTCCGAGAAGCTGTGGATTGTCCATCCTTGGAAGTTTTCAAGACCTGACAGGACAAAGCTCTGAGCAGCCTGAGGCTGCTCACCCTGGGCTCAGGCAGGAGGTGCAGTCCCTTCCCACCCAAACAATCTGTGATTCAGTCTCAGGGCTGGAAATGATCATGGCCTGAAGGCTCTCTGCTGCCCTGCACAGCCTGTTTGGCATGCACTCCCAGAGCAGTTAACTAAAAAGCAAATGGGTCACAATCACTCTGAATAAGCTCTGCCACAGGTGCCAGTGAGAAGCCAAAGGCTGAACAGGCCTGGGTGGAAATCCTTGCTGTGAGGAGGCTGTTCCCATGGGATTCCTAAACCAGACACCACTGAAGGAAGCCGTCCTGCCCTGTGTGACACTACACCTGCTCTGGGTCACAAAACTGAACAACATTCAGCCATCACAAGGGTTCTTAAGAAACACTAAAATGAAGGCAAGAACTGGAAAAGCAGGAACAGGGAATATGTTTATGGCAAGCAAAGTGGCAGGCTCTGATAAACCTCCACAAAGATCTGACTTCAAGCACACAAAACGATTTGAGAAGCCTACCTCAATTTAACACAACTAATGTTTTCTCCAGTCAGCATCCAGATGAGAATATGACTGCATGGACAAGTTTCAGGTTTGCGTTTTCCCACCTGTATTTCATTAAATAAAGTAATTTCAACTGGCAGTGAAAACAAGCTGCACAAACTTTGAAGTGTTTATGTGATAAATACGAGATTCCGGGTTATTTCTGTTCACTTCTGAATCCAATGGGGTTTAGTTTTCATACTCCTTGGCTTGGGATTGCCAGAGCACTGCAGTCTGCCACAGAACAGCAAGTCGGGATCAAGTGCAATGTTAATTGCATATTTGAGTTGCCTTTAACGTGACATGTAGGCCTTCCCAGGTCAAAGCAATACTTGTGACTCTCTCAGCAATTCTCAATCATTTGCTTATTCCTGCAAACTCAGGCTGGTGCTTAGGAGATGCACATCCCTCCCTTTTTAAAAAACATGGAATCCTCAGACTTCACAAGCTAAATGCTAATTTCAGTGTCTGCTGCAGCCTGGAGAACAACCCTGGCCAATGACAAAGAGCATCAGAAGCATCCTTCATCTTTTCTCTCTAGCTTACCCCATCCTAGCCAACAAAGCCAAAAAGCAGAAGGCGCTTGAGTTTCCATGACAAAAAGAAGAACATATGCTTTGAAAGATCTTAGCTGCACATTGGCATTTTTAGAGTAAAAGCATATGCTCCAATATCATGAGCAGAAAGATAAGACAACTCAAGTAGTATCAGGATTTGGAGCTGGCAGTGGTTGGGGCTGAATTCTGTGTTGAGGAAAAGCAGGAGCTTTCTTGCTTATTCCCTGTTCCCCCTGCTCAAGCTCCCCCCCGCCCCCCAAGAACCCAAACCCCAACCAAACAAAAACCCAAAGCAAAACCTCAAAGCATCCAAAACCCAAACGCAATGCGAGCACAAGGTTCAGACTTTGTAGGAGCCGCTGGAGCTCGTTCCCCGAGCTCAGTGCCCTGTCGGGCCAGGCCGTGCGCGGCTCCCGGGGCTCGCAGCACATCGCCCGCCCTGCCGGGGCCGGCGCTCGCTCCATGCCGCCTCTCCCCGCGCACCCAGCGCTGCCCACGCTGCCTCTGGGGACAACAGGGCCACGCCGGGCGGGCACAGTGAAGGAAAGCTCGGGAGCCGGGGGCTGCTCCGTGCATTCCCCGTTCCTTCCACCTTTTAGCCTGGGGGGCGGTGGGCGGTGTCTCGGCGCTCGGCCGCGCAGAGCAATGGCCGAGCACTCCCTGGGCCCCGGACAGGCCCTGGACGGGCCCTTCCCGCGCCCGCGGGTCCCTCACGGGGCTCGTCCCGGGCCCTCACCTCCTCCGCGATCCGCTGCGTCTCGTCGGTGGCGGGCCGGGCCGCCGAAGCAGCCCCGCACAACATGGTAGCACCGCTCCGGTCCTCCCCGCTCCGCTCCGGGCCGATCCCGCCCCTCGGGCGGTGCCGGGGCGGTGCCGGGCCCGGCGCTGGAAGCCGCGGGCGGGCGTTCGGCGGCCGAGGCGGCGGCGGGCGGCAGCGCCCGGGCCTGGCAGCGCCCAGCCGGGGGCGCCTCAGCGCGGCCCAGCGGGAGCGGCGCTGCCCGGGCTTGGCGGGGGCATCCGACAGGCGACTGAAGAGATAAACAGCGCAAAGCGACACTTGCGGTGACAGCGGTCGGCAGAATTTCTTCCGCACCCTGGACAGAAGGGCGGCAGCCGCTCCTCAGCGAGCGGCGCCTCCGTGACAGCCCCGCGTGAGGACAGGGCTGCGCTCAGCCGCTGCGCTTTGCCTTCCCGTGTGTCACCTTTCCCAGCAGCGGCATGGTCGCTTTAGCTGCATGCAAAGTTCCAGCTCCAGACTCCCTCGTTCTCCACGTTCATCATTCCCCTCCCAGGCCGATTTTGCCGCTCCTCAGCCAGCAAGCTGAAGGTGGTGCTGAATTACCCAGGCTCTGGGAAATCCCTGGGCAGATTTCAGTCTGAACGTTCAGGTCTTTACCTAGATTTCCCCACAGTTTAAACGTCCAGACTCCCTGGAAAAACAAAAACAAACACCCACCTTCCTCCTCCTGCTTTGCAGCACCCCTTGGTAAAGTTGGTCAATATAAACCTAAATTTAACAACAGCAGGTGCTGCAAGTGGAATGGAGCTCCTGGCCTGATAGGGAGGACATGGTGAGAAGCATGAAACATAATGGAGAAGATTTTCTTTCCTCTGGTATCATCTACAAATAAATGCTCTGCTGGGGCTTTGGGTAGGCAGAGCTCTACCGGCTTTGTGATGAGACTGGGGATGGAGGGTGGGACTTTTCACTGGGTTGGTTCCCATGTTTTCCAGTGGAAATCCCAGCAGGCAGCTGATACATTCTGTTGGTGCTTCACTACTGGATGGTTCAGGAAATACCACACTGGGGCAGGCTTTTCAGTAGGTTTTTGAGCCCTGGTGGGTGGGATGGGGCAGCCATTCAGGCAGGGCATCTTCTGGTAGGAAATGTCAGTGGAGGTTCTGAGTCTCATGCTTTCAACAGAAGAATGTTCCCCAGTGTGTCTTCATCAGTGTTGTCATGTGTGACACACCAACAGGCTTTTGGAGAGGTGCCTGACCAAACGTCTTCCTGGACTTGGCAGGATGAGAACGTTTCCCCCTCTCCATGCATGGGAAAAAGGTTTTGGTTGTAAAGCACTTTCCCAAAGGGTTACTTTTTTACTTAAATTTCCTTGTGCCCAATGTGTGTGTCACACTGTAGCAGCAGCAGCTCTCACACAGCATTGGAGCTGGAGGCTTAGGGCTCCAAGTATGAGAGCAGGGAGTGTGGATGAGGCTTCTCCAGGAAATACAGCATGGCTGGCCATGCTAAAAAATGATTGCAGCTCTTGGTGACTGATTGTGTGCCAGGGTATAAATTCCTTTTAAGTAAATGTAAAGAATGGAAAACACCCAAGGGACGCAACGCACCCAAATGTCAATATTATCTACTGTATACATAGCTGGTGAATATTCCTCTCCAAACAAGGCAGCTGATGCTGACTTTCTGTTTCTTATATTGTGTGTGTTCATACAAAGTCTTTGGTTTGTAAATTGTGTCATTTTCATTTCACTCACTGAATTCTTACATGTTTCAATGCTGTCAGCTTCACTTCAGGGGCTACTGTGCTGGGTTTGCCCCAAGAGGAATGATTCATGAGCACTAAAACTACACCGCTATTGGAATTTTTCGAAGTGTAGGCCATAACCAAAATGCTTTTTTTAGCCCTTTCTGCCATCTAGTGCTCATCCCTGTTCATGCAGTTAGACTTAGCAGACCTCGGGGTTCAATTCGGTACTCTACACTGAGCCCACAGGCCACAGTCAGCAGCCTGGGGAAGGCACCTGGGTTTCAGAAGCAGTGAGCAGCTCTTGCTGGGTCCAGAGGTAGAATGTAGTTTCCAAAACTTGGGCTAGAAGGATTTGTGTTTTCAATCTCACTCTTTTTTTTTTTCCCCCCAACCACCTGTGCCATAGTTTTAATCAAATATTGTCATTTGCAAGCCTTACAATTATAGTTGGATTGGTTCTTATGTGGTGTATTTAAAATTTGAGCCCACTCCAAGGAGGATGTAACAGATTAACAAAAGGGTTAAAATAACTTGTCTGAACAGTCTGCTTCTTGGGGTTTTGGACTTCCACTTTGCTCTCCTAAATCAAAACTCCTCTTCCTTGTCAATAACAAGTGGAGGTGGCAAAACAAAGTTTTTATGCAGTAATGTCACCTGTAAGTTTTATTTGCCTGCCCTGGCAAAAGAACAACCAAGCAAAAACAGTAACAAGAGAATTGTGGTGTTTTTCCCAATGCATTCGAACACAGTCCTTTAGTCTCTGCTCACTGAGCTGCAGGCCCATCTACTTTTCCGCAGTGGGCTAGACTACCTTCATGTTTAATGAGGGAGGGTACTGACATCTTCCTGACAGATGCTTGTTCTTGCACATGGAATCTGGGAAGAGGGAAATAAATTCTGCAAGGTAACCTTAGCCCCTTCTGCCAGGCTGTCCCGGGGTGCTTTTTCTCTCATCAGGCTGCAACAAATCTCTCTTCTAATGACTCTCTTCAATTTTCCAGCATGAATCAAAACCAGCCAGGCATGCCTTGCAAAACCAGGAGCAGTGATGTCTGATTTAGGAAGAGTGGGACAAGAGTAATGAAGTTCTGCTATGCTCTCTGCTGAAGTCCTTACTGTTTTTCTCTAGGTACCGTCCACCATTTTTGTGCTAGGTGCCCTCTCTTCAAAATGGGAAATAACCTAGCAGGTGGCCTACAGGAACCAAACTACATCCAATTCATCCATTTGTCTCTATGCGTGTCCAAGAATCCAGGCCTGAATGTCTTCCTCACCCAGTCATCTACCAGCACACACACTTCAGATATTCACCTGTTCCAACAATCCTATTACCACAGCGGGGGGGCTCCTCCTCCATCCCTAACTCCTCCATTTCTCCTTGTTTCATTTTCTGTGTCAGGCCCACCAGTAGCGCCAGGACTAGCGCGATGCTCTGTGTAGGTGTGAGGCAGATTAATATGGCAAAGCACAACACTGACTATGGTGTGAAAGGGTTAGCCATGTATGCCTTGTGGGATAGTACAGCAGCAACACTTGGTTAAGCATACAACTACTAGCGACATAATCAATCAGGGATACATCTCATTGTGCTCTCACAACGTTCCCTGGGAGGGATTTACAAGCTGTTCTCCCCCTCCACCAAAGCAGGCAGGCTGGAGGTAAAGCTACTCCAGCTGGAGGAAACCTGTAGGAACCTAAGTAGCTTGGTCTAGTGCAATGGAGTCTATGGAGAATATTGTCCAATATTTCCTGTTGGGCAGAAAGGAGAGACTGGGACATTACTAAATATAAATAGCAGGGCGCTCTGTCACATTAAATACTTTACATGTTCACACCCTTGGCTGTACACAGCATATAGGATGTTGGGGGCTTTTTTTATTTTCCCCATTACTGTGCTTTCCTGAAGTGAAACAGTGTACCTTGCTTTTGTAGAGCTGAGAGTCCTGATGCACATGGTTACAGATCACATATACTGGATAAAGAGGGAATATTATACATAGTGGGAAAGAGGAATATTATACATAAATGTAAAAGCAGGGTATAGTGGAATTGCCTAGTGCCTCCCTCCCATAGTCAGCTGAGTTGCAGTCTGGCAGGCAAAGCCTATGGAGGCAAGGCAGCATGCAGACTTCTGCTTAAGCCCCACCAGAGGCGATCTTCACTTGTCCTTCTGAGATGTCCTGGTTTCAATAAAGTAAATGCAAATTCAATCCAAGGCTCCCCAGACACAGTCCTTCCTCTGGAGGCACATGTGTTACCCTCTCAGCGCTAATATTAAGGTGTGGTGGGGCTGTGTCACAGCGGTGTGTCTTTGTTGCCCTTCCCGTTCAGAAGCAAGAGGTGAGCAAGTTCCTCTTGGGGGCTGGTGTGCTTTCACAATCTTCTTTTGTTAGGAATGTACCGTGTTCTCTGTGACAGAGCCACCTCCAGTGCCTATAAAATTTCGGGAGTTAGCCGATGGCAGGGAAGGCTCCGCCTCAGGGCTTGGTACCTCTTCTTTGTTGTCTCCCACCACCGACTCCTGCGAACTGGTCTCTGGGCTGGACGCTGCCTGGAAGCCGGGCTCAGCCCCGAGGGGCTCGTTGATCTGCAGAGGAAGCAAGGCTCGGTGCCGCATCAGGCTGTCATCGCTGTTCTGGGCCTCCAGCGAGTTCCTGCGCTTGGCGTTCCTGTTGGCCATAGCGTTCTTCTGCGGCTCCTCGAAGCTCAGTGACAGGGTCACCGTGCCACTCCCAAAGCTGACCTTCTGCTTGCACCCTCGCTGCTGCTGGCGCTGCCGCTCGGCGCAGGCTGGTAGAGGAAAAGGGTCCTCGTGGTTGCTCTTGCTGCTGATGGAAGAGGAAGGGGTGGAGCCAGTGGAGCCCCCCAGGCTGTTGGAGCGCTTGCGGGACACGTTGCTCCGTCTCAGTGTAGCCCTGGCAGCCACTTTGAAAGCGTGGGCAGCTGTGCTGCAGCGCACCTCCTCGATTGTGTTGCGGGAGGGCTTGAAGAGGATGATATAGACCTTGTTGAAGAAGATGCAGGCCAGAAGCCCAAAGCTGGCAGCCAGTATTGCAATCACCTCCACAGCAGAGACGAACTTGCCGTACGTGCTGGCGTAAGCAGGGATGAAGGAGATCCACACGATGAAGAATATCAGCATGCTGAAGGTGATGAACTTGGCCTCGTTAAAATTCTCAGGCAGCTTTCGAGACTTGAAGGCAAAGAAGAAACAGATGGCTGCCAGTAGGCAGGTGTAGCCAATGAGGAAGCCGAGGGCCATCAGGGAGCCTTCATGGCAGGTGATGAAGATGATCTCATCCTCCAGTTCATGGTTTCGGTAACTGGATGGTGGGGCTGTATAGAGCCAAATCACACAGATGACAATCTGCACAAACGTGCACAAAAAGACCAGAAGGAACTGGAGGTTGAGGCCCCACCACTTTCGGTGAAGACTCGTGGGGATCTTTGCCTCGAAGACAAGCAGGACACGGTTGGTTTTCACCAGGATACAGGAGATGCAGAGGACAAAGCTGATACCAAAAGCTGGCTGCCGCAGACGGCAAGTCCAATTCTGGGGCTCGCCAATGAAGAACAATGAGCTGGAGAAGCAGCATAGCAAAGAAAAGAGGAGGAGGTAGGATAGCTCCCGGTTTGTGGCCTTGACGATGGGTGTGTTGCGAAATTTGGTGAAGACTCCCAGAACAAAAGAAGTCAGGAAAATTCCAAGTACAGCAAAGAGAGTCAGAGCGATCCCAAAGGGCTCGGTCCAGGCCAGAAACTCTATCTGCTTGGGGATGCAGGATGTGTGGTTCTCATTGGACCAGTAATCCTCAGGGCACTTGTCACAGGCACTTGCATCTGAAAAAGAAGTGATAAAGAGAGGGAAGGTTTGTCAGAATGAGAGGCTGAAATGCGGGATGACATATATGGTGGCTACACACCATCCTTGATCTTAAATACATGGAGTGTTCCATGGAGTGTCTGTCATATATTGATGTCTCAGAGTTTCTTACACAGAAACAACCAACCTCCTATGGGCTATATATATAGTGAAACACAAAGCATGCTTGGTTCCAGTTTAAAAGAAGTCCTGCCCCTGCACTCATGTTTTTTGTAATCCGTTTCTTTGCAAAACTTTGCAAACTTTGATTGCTATCAGCTGTTACACAGGCTCTGTTTCCCCCTCTTCCTTGTTCTTTCACTTTTATCTTCTACTTCTGTCTGTCTTGAAACCTCTCACACTTTTATCATCATTTGAATATCCTGCCTTTTCTATTACAGAGAAAATTAAAAACGTGCTTGCCTCCTTAAATGCTTTGAGAGCCTATTTCACATTCCATGGAAGCAAGTCTTAGTGTTTAAATTGCTCTTCCCTGAAGGCATGCAATGCCCTTGACTCCCAGCACATTCTCATTTCATGTTGGAATGCCAGGGGAAGACATGTCTTAATGGTATCATTCTCCCTACACCCAGCAAATGTCCCACTAATACTTGCAAAGGGAAAATTGGTGCCTCCATCTCCTTCCTCTACGTGAAAGCAGTTGTGCCTGCTGTGATGGCATGGTCATGCCAATGGCTGGCATGATCAAAAAGCAAGGACTTGCTGCTACTGCTCTTCTTCTTTGACTCAAATGGGTCTTGTGCTCCAGCAGGGAGGGTCATGACTCCTTTGATGGCAGTAGAAAGGGGTTCAGAGAGTTGGAGGTCTCAACTTACCTCTGCCTTTGGAATCCCAGCAAGATAGCAAAGGGCTGCAGTGAGTTCACAAACCCCTTTAACAGCAAACACCCTCTGAGCTTTGCACCTGAGCACAGACACAGACTCCGACCATAGCTTCCAGTGCAATGATTGATGCTAATGAGGAAGTCAGGAATGCCCAACTAACGAGGGCAAAGTTTTCAATCTGTCTTGTTCTTGAGGTGTGATTGGAGGGAGCATCCATGACCTGGTATGATACTGCTTTCCTAAGGACTTTTTGCCTCACCTAAGCTGTTCATTTGAAAACCTGGCACTAGATGCAAAACCTCAGTCAGAAGCTGTCATCACCAGGTAATTTCATTTATATCCATTCAGCCAATAATTCTTATTTTTCTTGTGCATTTTACCTGGAAGCTCCTTACAAACTGCAAGCTGCAGACAAGGCAAAGCTAATTTCGCATAGCAGTGGACCCAGCTGCCTGTACCAGAGACAGGGGCAGTTATTTAGCACTGCACCCTAAAGATATGCTTTCACTGCTGACTTGTGGTGGCTGAGAGACTGTGCTGCCACTGAAGGGAGTAAACCAGATCTCCCTCCTCCTGCAAGGCTGCTCATTCCTGCCTCCTCCTTTGTGTTGTTAGCACTAAAAGGCACACAGCTTCTCGTTCTAGTTGAAAACTCAGCCTCCCAAGAGTTTGTTTTCAGGAAGACCAAAGACCTGATCCACCTCACTCAATGGTCACAAGTACCAGCACTGCTCCCAGACAAAGGGTGGGAGCAAATAGCTGGGAAAGGACAGATTGTTTCCTCCGGTAGCATCACTGTCTCAGCTGGATGAAACTGGTTGTAAAACTGCTCTCTATGCCTATAAAACTGGCATGCACAGGAAATAAAGACCATTACTGTCAGCTAAAATTGCAGCAGGAAATTCGAGAGTCAGAAGACAGTTGCCACCTCAGCCCCATAAATTTCACCTTCACTCCAGAGTTAGCTCCAAAAATTATGTGAAAAACACCAGAAGACCCCTATTACACATGACCAGAATTGCTTCTATTTAATCTGAAAATGCTAGTTCCAAGCATTCTGTAGTACTATATAGTCATGCTAAAAAAAATCACTCCTGTCTGATAGAACACTAATTAGATTCTCCCAAGGAACACTCGTTCAGTTTTGCAAGCAGTTTACTGAATTGCTCATCTCAGGCAAGGTCTGCAGTGTTTGCTGGGACCAGTGCACTGGAGAGGGTGTGAGGAGGTCCCGAGTGCTCTACAGTGTGGAGAGGACTGATATCCTGAAAGACTTTACTTGCCTTCGTTACCCTGGGGATGCCCAACACCGAGGGAGCACTAGTGGTGTTGGAAATTCAAAATTTTCCAACCATTGCTAAAACTGAAGTACCTTTTCCCTCTATTGCAGAACCTGAGTGGCTTGATCCATGCTCCCAATGGAATAAACAAAAAGGACGTTCATGGGTGTTTGGCAGGATGCAGAGATTCTGATCTTTTGCTGTGCCAATGATCAACAGAACCTGTAGCTGGTGAGTCCATGAAGGGAGATACTCCTCTCTGCTTGTGAAATCTGGGATGTAATGGATTTTATTTCTTTGTAAAGCATAAAATAAAACCCTGACAATATGACGAAAAGATGGAGGCAGACAGATCACTACAGAATTTAGGATGGGGAATATCTCCCTCCTCCATGTTTTGGAGGAAGAAAAGCTACTGCTACAGTACAATAGAATTTGCTTGTGGCTACCTGAGAGACCTTCTATATGAATGCTGTTTTTCAAGTTCTCTGCCCTAATTTTCCTAATGCAGAGCAGAAGGGACAAGCAGGCTTAGCGGTAGACAGGACCTGAATACCATAGGACTCAACTCCTATAAGCTTTGCAGAAGTCCCTCAAACTTTCTGTGAAGCCTACTGGCAAGGCAGGCACCAGCCCAGCACTGCAGGGTGGCGATTTCAGCACAACTGCAGGAAATGCCCGGAGGGCACCGCCCTCGACAAGGCCCAGAGCTGCTCTGTGGGTGTTACCTGTCTCATCGCTGTACTCCCCGTCGGGGCAGTCCACGCACTCGAAGCAGCAGGTGGGCTCTCCCTCAATGATGCCCTTCCTTGTCCCTGGCAGGCAGTCCCTGCTGCAGTTGGAGAAAGGCACCTGCAAGAAAAGAGCCCGAGAAGGTTATAGGTGCCAGTGCCTTTCTATGGCAAGACGTTGGGCTTCCTCCAAGGGTGTTATTGTTCGGTTGGCATGCCAGATGAAGAGCCTCAAATTCTCACCTCTTCCCCCCACAGAACAGACATATTTTGCACAATAGTCCTTCCCCAACCCACTGCAGTGAGATTTCCGCAAAGGAACACATCAAGGGATGGTAAGGAAGAACAGCACATCTTTGTAATTTTTACTGTGTTGTGGGCATTGCAAACTGCAATGTGTCCATGACATACATACCCCAAAAAAGTCATTAGATGGTTAAAAGACAATCAATCTCTACTGGCAGGAATTTGAGCCAGCCTTGGAAATAATAGGCCCTGACTACTGATCCCCAATTCCATGTATTACATATTGTCTGCTAATAATTTTTGGGAATTAAAACAGTTTTCTGAAACCCACTTCTTTAAGAACACTGAGCATCTAAACATGCAAATCAGTAGTTCTATACAGATCCAAAGGTTTCCAGACCTCTGCTGCTGCAAATGATGAGCTGTGCCATGTGCTGGCTGTGCATTTATGCTGTGCCTGAGCCCACCGGGGCATTGTCACATCTCGGCAGCAAGTGGTTGTATGGGCACACTCACTGCATGCCCGAAGTACATTGACACAAGGATTTCAGCACGGTAAATGGAAGCCTGGGCTTCTGTCACAGAGTCATGACCTGAGGTTGAGGTCATATTTTCCCAACTAAATTAAGGAAAGAGAGTTGACAAAGAACACTCTCAGCTAGTTAGTTCTCCGCTCTGGAGAGTTACACCTACAATTTGCACTGCTAGCAAAGTACCATGATCCATACATTCTTAACGGCTGCTCTGTCTGGAAGCCTCCATTCACCTTTTTGGAAATTTGCTGCTGGTTTACCCAAGTGCTGCCAACCTGCTAATCTCCACTTAAGCAGTGAGTCCTGGGTATGGTTTGGAAGTTGCCTGTGTGCAGGCGTTGACTGCAGCCACAGGGGAAGCAAGCCCTCAGTAATGGCAACTCCTGTGCGGAGATGACCCCTCTGTGGCTCAGGTATTCACCTGCAGCTGAGGGCAGTCTCTGTTGCCTATCACTCTGAAGTGTAGCTGCAGCAGAGTTGGGGAATGCTGTTCCTAAGGTGTTGATCAGGATTACATCATTTATTGGACAGACACATACACAGGGCAAATTCCTGCAGCTCCCCACTTGAAGCACTCTTTGCTGTTAGTGCCTGTTGCTACCAACACAGTGTTCCTATACCTTGTGACAGTCTTCGAGCAGGCAGCGCATCCATCAAGAGGACTTCATCAGTCTAGGCTGTCTTTCCCTAGGCTGCCACCAGTGATTTTGAACAGGGCTGAATCGAAGGCCTGTCTGAAATCATGCACTGCTTCCCTGTTAGCTACTAAGCTGATTGAGCTTCCAAGGAGGAAAAGTAAATCGGTTTGGCATGATTTTATCTTGAAAAATACATATTGGCTTGTTCTTATCAGTTTATTATCCTCTAAGTGTTTATAAACTGTTTAATATTTTTTTATCAAGTCTTTTAGGTTACTGAAGCTCAACTCAATTGTGTGTAATTCCCTTGGCTCTCCTATAACTGCTTTAAAAACAGGTATTACGATTACTCTCTAATCCTTTGAGACATCATGCATCCTCCACATTTCTCAAAGATGAATTGCTAGTACTTTTGTGATTGCTTTGGCTGAATTCTTAAGTATTCTGTGGGGAATTTCATCAAATTCTGCCAAAATGAATCTATCTATCTTACCTACTCTTTAACTCACTCTTTTGCAAGTCTGCCCAATGCTGAAGTTCCTGTGTTAAAATTACCTACATTTAGACTTTTGTTGAGGATGACAAGAAGCACAGTGAGTGAAGTACTGGCTACTCTCTTTGAGGAGAGCCTTCTATCTGGAAGAAATTAGAAGTTTATAAACTGAAAAAAAAGGCTGCAGCAGACACAGACATTGCAAATCCATCCACTGCACAAAATTTACATAGCCTGGCATTACACTCAGCAACATCCTGTCACATTTTTAACAGTTTAGGACAGAGAATGAAAGTTAAATATTAGGCTGCTGGAGAAATTTAGACCAAGAGAACACAATTACTCAGTTTAAGTAAAAACCAATAAAATCCTAACTGTTGAAAAAAGTGTAAGTTGCATTTGAAACAATCAGAAGGAGGGATTAGAATATCAGGGTTTTTAAACTTCCACCTGTAGTTTGTGCTCAGAGACTTCAGCTGGGCTTAGAAAATCCTGAGCTCAGTATTTCTGTGGTATTATGCTCTGCTCAATCAATGCCTCATTCAAAGTGCTCCGGACTTGAACCAGAAGTGAAACTGGAGTAAAGGCAAGTCTGAACTGTTGCTGTAACTGTTTTGCGCAAGTATAGCCAAGGCAGAAGCATTACCTGATCTACCAGTCAATGTGAATAATCACCTGGAAGTGAATTGCCTTGTTCAATAATCAGGTGCTGGTTTAACACATCTGAATATTGCAGCAGGACCTGGCAGTGACATTTCTGAGCTAATACTCTGCTCCCTGTGTCAATTCCCAGACCACAAACCATATGCATGCTCAGTATTCCCTCTGGGAGTCAGAGTTTCTGCCTAGCTTGCTGCTGCCAGCTATGACAGCAGTTCATCTGGCTCTTGCCTGGAGATGTCTGCACCATGTTTCCATCATGTGGGTCAGACACAGCCTGGGTGCTAGTGACAATAATTATACTGAAAATATTTAATGTATACAAGACAATGGAGAAGGACTTAGGCCTGACTAAAGTCAATTGATAAATCTTGAGATCACTACTTCTGAGACTGCAGAAACACTCTCAAGGAGAATACAAAAAAAGGTAGTAGGTGCAGGCATCTCCCACTACTTGAGCACCATGTTCAAGTTAATGTGGGCGGATTGACAGGGCTTGTTCTGTTTGGTTTGCAAGGCAAGAGTGTGAGGAAGGCTCTGGGACTTGGTGAGTGAAGACAACAGAAAGAGTTGCAAATATAAGTAAGAGCAAGAAGAGACACCTTTTGATACAGTGATAATGGGAGTGAAAGAGATGGCTTTGAAATACTTAGTTCAGGAAAACTTCATTTAGTCAACAACCAGACTTGGGTAATGAATTTCTCACCCCCGTTGAAACAATGCTATAAAATTCTACTCTATCTACTTGGGACAGGAAAAAAGAGACATTATTTAAACTGTTAATACCCAGGGTCAACAAATGTACAGCGGGGAAGGAGCAGCTGTCTGTTATTTCAGTATGTAAGAAGGGTATGAAAGACTATGGCAGAGACCATGCATACAGTAAGGTGAATGGCTCTTTTAATGAGACATGGAGCCATAATATGAAGAGTGTGCAGGGTTAGTTCAAATCTCAGTTTGTGGAAACCTGGAAAACTGTGAGGATTTAAGCACTTACCTCCTTAGAGAATCCACCCCACAGGATCTTGTTTTCATTGATAAAGAGCCTCTCCCCTTTCTTGGCATAGACGTTGTAGTGCCCAACCTCTTCGAAGACGACTGAGCCATCCTCCGCGGAGAGATGCCAATTGATTATTGAGTAATTTCCTACCAGGTCTCCAAACTCATCAAAATCCACTTGCTCCCCCATGTTATTGGTGAAATTTAAGTGTCGCAGATGCTTGAGAACCTAGAGAGAGACAGAGAGACACTATGAATGCTTGTGTGTTACAACTCTACCGCAGCACACATCTGCTATGGGGACAGAACTGGGAAAAAACACTTTACTACAGACCTTAACCTCTTCAAATCTTTTAACTGCAGCAGTAGGAGGCTTTCTGTCACATGAACACACAGAGTCTGTCAAACCTTGTAAATAACACAAGGTGTATCATGGCCTTCAGGGTGGCTGGCAACCCATCTGTAACACTCACTGATGCTCTCCCATCATCCATTTAGCATTCCTGTTTGGTCCTCTGTGTCCCCTCTGCAATCCCAGAGCTCTTTGTTAGGGGCAGAGAAGTGGCAGCAGCTTCTGATGTGTTTCAGTCACCCATGCATCACTCTCACCCTGCTCTTGCAACCACTGCATAAATGGTCCCAATTGGCATCTCTTGTCTCTGAATGACCAATCACTCAGAAACAGGAGTGCTTGAGAAACAACTCAAACTTGATTCTGGATTGAAAAAACCCAAGCTCAATGCACTTCAGCAAAAAAACCCCAACAAATCAAGCTTATGTGCCACATGGCAGACTTGGAGAATGCTTCCCACTTTTTTGGCTCCTGTCTCCTTGTTGCATAGTTGAAAGTAATCACATTCTACGTGTTCCCAGGAGTTCTTTCCTGTAATTCTCACCTCATGCCTTAAACTGCCATATAGAATCATAAAATCATTAAGGCTGAAAAATACCTCCAAGATCATCAAGTCCAACCATTAACCCAGCAGTGCTGTATTCACCACTAAACCATGTCCCCAGGTGCCATATGCACACATTTTTTTAACACTTCAAGGGATGGTGATTTCACCACTTTCCTTGACAGCCTATTCCAATGTCTGACCACCCTTTCAGCAAAGAAATTTTTCCTAATATTCAATCTAAGCCTTCCCTGGCATAACTTAAGGCCATTTCCTCTCATCATGTCACTTGTTATCTGTGAGAAAAGACAAACTCCCTCCTCGCCACAACCTCCTTTCAGGGAGTTATAGAGAGTAATAAGGTCCCCCTAAGCCTCCTTTTCTCCAGGCTAAACAGGCGCCCCTTCCCTCAGCCGCTCCTCACCAGACTTGTTTTCCAGACCCTTCATAGGCTTTGTTGCCCTTCTCTGGACACGCTTCAGCACCTCAGCGTCCTTGCCGTGAAGGGCCCAGAACTGGACACAGGATTCGAGGTGTGGCCTCACCAGTGCCAAGTACAGAGGGACAATCACTGCCCTGGTCCTGCTGGACCTGGATACAGGCCAGGTGTCATTGGCCTTCTCGGCCACCTGGGCACAACTGGCTCATGTTTGGCTGGCTCTCAACCAGCATGCTGCATGTCCCTAATTCCAGAGACAACTGCAGTTGCGAAGTTCATGATCTAGATAGCCTGGAAAGTAGACTAAGAAACTGCAGCATGAAAGAAAGCGTGTACTGAATTTTGATACAATTCATCCACGTAATATTTTTGTTCAAAAGTTAGTTGCTGGTTTATGCACTTACCAGATTTCTCTCCAAGCTCATCTGTGGAAGGATGACTCTGAGGGCACTTGGCTGTCAGCTGCCCCTAGACCACAGCACCATAGTTGCTGCTGTGGTTCTACTGCTTGTGACAGTAGACAGTTGTCTCTCTCTCCCTCCCTCTCTCTCTCTCTCTCACCTGTGAGTGCCCAAACATACAATTCTGGATGGCAAAACGTAAGAGAAACCAAAACTAAATCAATTTGTCTGGGCAGGCAGAGCCCTCTTCACCCCACAGACAGAACGGACAATATTGTTTTGATGAATCCTTTTCACCTGGAAACACAGGGACAGGACAGTGACAGAATCACTTCATTAATTCCTGCCAGTTTTGCTAAATTGTCTCATTTTTCGCTGTTTCCTTTTGGGATCCTTCTATCTCAAGCTAAAATCCCCAGAGCTACAGATACCCTCCTCTCACTGTCTATATCACTACCAGCCTGAGAGAGTCTGGAAGAATCATGGTAGTACTACACAGGATGTGGCTGGCAATACCTTTTCAGCTTCTGCGATGATGATGGAAGGATATCATAATACTGTCACAGTATTCAGTCTTTGAATAATGGGTGAGACAGAGAAGGCAGGATTTTTTTCTGTCTTTCTCATACCTGTTGCCTCTCCTCTGCAGACCAGCTCACCCCATAAGGTGTGCAGCTGGAATGATCTGACTGAAGAGCCAGGACTTGTCCCTGGAAGATCTCACCCTCTGGTGGACACAGCAAAAGTAGGTGCTCTGTGCTGGTGCTTTGCTGTGGAGCGCTGAGGCATTGCCTGCTGTGGGTAAGGAAATAGGAGAGTGTTTCCCTCTCATTCCTCTCATTCCTGAGGGGTACCTAGGAAGATGCCACTTGCCCAGCTCCACCAGGGGACAGTGAGAACAGAGCAGAAGCAGCTCTGAAGTCAGAACAGGTGACAGGGTCTGCAGATCCACAGTGACATGCTGTACTGCCTCACCTCACTTTGGCCTCATCTGCACTGGGGCTGCAATCTTGGTCTGGGTGGTACCAGAAACTTGGTCTGTCAGCAGTGCTGGTGCTCAGCAAGGCAGCTCACATTCCTTTGCAGGCTCTGGCACCTACCACAGGGTGACAGCTGCAGCCTTGATGTCCAGATCAGGTTTGTCCTTACGCTGAGCCTAATGCCGTTTCTCCTCACTCCAACTCAGCACGGCAGCACTATTGCATCCTTCTAACACCACCAGGGTATCCTGACTAGGTATCACTGCTGGGTTGACTGCTATCTGTATAGACAGAAGACCTTGCCCTTGTTTTGACTGCAGTTGCTACACACACTAGGAGACAAGAGCCAAATTGAAGATTCTTCAGTTCAAGTCCTACTACCTCTCCTGGTCAGCTGCAGCAGCAGGAGGCTCACTGGCCTTAGGGCCAGCAAAATGAATGGGGAGAAACTTCTGGATTCCCTGAATGCAATTTTTTGTTTGTTTAATTTCAGAACATTCATCTCAGTTAGTCTGTTCCTTTGCCTTCCCTCCTGTTACTAGGTTTCTTAAAAAGTAGTACTATACCCCTGGCTTTTAGTGGGGTTTTGTAGGATTGGTTTAACAGGATCTTTCCTTTGGTCACACACACACACACTACACCTCAGGATTCAGGTTATAAATAATTTCATGTTTGACCTGATATATCTATCTGACTGTTAATATCCATATAAGAGCACTGATCTGCAATTAATGTTGTCTTTCCCCAGGCACAGTATAGCAGCTTCAGCAACTGTAGCAGGGGAGCAGGAGAATGTGTACCAGTTCATGCAGGAAAGGCACATGACCTGATTAAAATCCCAAATGCAGGAGCAACAGGAACAACAGAAGTAACAAAGCATGTTCTTTTCTTTCCAGAAAATGCCAAAGTTTTTCTTCAAATCTAAATTTCTCAGGGGCAGCTTGTGACACGAACAGCTGCCAGAACATGCTCAGTTTTTAAAGAGCAAGAAGATCCCAGGATCACATCTATGTCTCTCACAAGTTCTGCTCTTTACAGGGTGAAAATACAGTTTAAAATAGACAAGGAATATCTAAGCCCTAAACTTTGAAAGAGGAAGTTGTACGCTTTGAATAACTACAGCACTTTTTTATAGTCACCAGTCTATCAATCATTAGCTAAAGGCTTTACCGTTAAAAATGTGTCACTATGTTTTGTAACTAAAGATAGAAAGATAAATAACCAGGATGAAATCCACAAAGATCTAAAAGACCCTGCTTCAGCCAGGCCAAGAGCCTGTGTCAGGGGTAGGTGTATCATACCCTGGAACCAAGAGTTTATGAAAGAAGTGTTGACCTGGTGGCTTGGATACACTCTCAGCAGCTGGTGAAAGCCTGTGGGGAGAGCATTGTGCAAGCTGCTATCTTCAGATGTTTCTTTCTGTAATTTTTCTTTCTTTTTTCCCCTCTCTGTCACAGACTTCATGTTGAATTGCAATGCCTTTTAACTAAAACACCTTTTATAAGCTGCTCACTAGTTCACCCTCCCATCATTCCTGGTAAAGCCTTTCCCAACCATGTAGTATCCTATGCTTTATTCAGGCTAGGTATTCTGGGTCATGTGGTTCCCACTCTTAGAGGACCATAAAGCTGTAACATAAATACAGCTATATTAGACCGGGCTGGCAGCTCACCTGCCAGGTACCTGTTTCTGACTGTGGCCAACAGCAAATACCCACACAGGAGCACACAGGGATGTGATACTTCCCCTGAGCACTCTTACACATTTTGCAGCTCATTGACTTCCTGGGCCAGAGGCTTTGTATCTGAAAGCCTTCAGGTGGATTTTTCTTCCATGACATTGCACATTTGTGTTCTGCACCTGTGTGATCTTTTCACAACCACAGCCTCCAACAGCACAGAGACCTACATTTTATGAGACAAGCACCTCTTCATCCTTTTTGGAACAGAGCAGTTACTAATCTCTTTTGATGACCTTCATGCTTATGTTGGCAAAGAACTGTCACTTGCCAGTCATCTTTTCCATGCCTCTCAGGACTTTACAAACCTTTGTCAGATCTCTCTTCAGACACCTCTTTCTCAGGCTGATGAGCCCTATCTGATGTTGCTACATCTTGTACAGAAGCTGTTCCACTGACCCTTCTCCAAACATTCCCAGTCTTCATCAGTTCTGAGCCTTGCACATGATATTAAAGTGAGACACACCGAAGGGTTGAGAAAGTGGCCCCAGGATATCCTGTTTACCTCTCTTTCCCTTTTCCAGTGTGACTATTCTTAAAAGTGTATTTGCTTTTTTGACTAATATTCAGACAGACCTGAGGAGTCCACCCAAAGATTTGATCAATTTCATTTGTGGCAAGTCAGGTCTCATAATTTATTTTTATCCTCTGCTGACCATCTTTCAACCAACATACACGTAAGTTCTGAATTTGCTGACAGACTACCAGAAGATACCTTTAAGAAGCCTGAGCATACTCGATGAATAGAAGTTCTCTTATCCCATACACATCCCAAAGCCTTCAAAGCACTTCAGGAGGTTTGAGAGGTAGGGCTTCTCTTTAGAGATTCTTGGTGATTCATGGTGATTCTTCCACAGTATATTCTACTTTTCCTTCCTGATTTTTTTAAACCACAGTTTCTAATAACGGGCTCAATCAGGCTCTGCTAGTTCCTAGGATCTCTTCCAGAACCCTTTCAGAAAACTGATGTCACATCTGTCACATTTCTAGGCGGCAGGGCCTAAGACTTTTGAAGTGAGGAGTTGGACACCAAAGCCAGCTCTTCAGCTACTTTATTTGTGAGCTCTGGCAGATCCCTTGGGTGAATATTGTTCACTTGCCCTGACGTATCAAGATTCATTTTGCTCTTGTATTCCATAGTTTCTTCTACAGTCAGTTCAATTAGACTGATCCTTTAAAAGTCCTCCATAAATAAATAACCCTTCTTAAGTTTGTCCATGAGAGGCACACTTTTCTTCTGTCATGGCCTTGCCTTGTCTTTTGCAATGATAATCTAGGGCTCAACAGACAGTCCTACTTCTGAAATGTTTAAAAAAGGATTTATGAGCTTTTACCCCATTTACAGGTTGTTGCTCATTTGGTTTTCTGGCATGCCTTATTTTATTTTTACATTTAACCTGCCAGAGTTTATGAATCTTCCAATTTTACTCACTGGATATAACTCAGTTATTTGAAGGATGCTGTCTCACTTTTAATGAACACCACCTAATACCTTTGTTTTGCCTTGCCAGCTTCCTTTCTCCGCCTTTTCCTGATCTGTAGTATACACATACTTTCTGTCACTAGTATTGAGGCTGGTAGCAGGCAAAAACATCCATTTTAAATTTGGAATGCGGTCAGATAGCAGAGAATTGTGTGTGTATATGCATGTCCCAAGCTGAACTTTGAGCTGTCCTCTGAAGAACAAGCCATAGACTAGTTGTACATTTTGATAGCAGCTGGACTAAACAATAGTGACATGTCCTAAATACTCCAATTAGTAACAAGATAGGAGACAGATCCACCAGTTAGGAGGCTGATTGCAACCAAAACCTGGAACTCAGGGCTAGAAACAAGAAAGCGAAGACCATGTCTGAATGAAAACCACTGGAAGTAGGGAAAGATCCTGGAGATGAAGGAGCTGTGTGCAGACAAATGTTGGGGGATGCTCAGTAACCTTGGCCAGTAATGCTTGAGAACGGCAACTAAGAGGAGCTGCACAGCACAAACTGACAACTTCCACCTTGACAGACTTCCACTGTTTCCCTGCCAGGAAGGGGAGACCCGGTGATGTAATGCTGTGGGGAAAGCAAGAGTGTATGAGATACCAAGCAGTTAGAAGTTGTAGTCTTGTTAATTCTTAAAGGAACATAAATACATGTCAGTATCCAGGTGTGCTATGAGCTGTCCTTTACTCTGTCTCAACTGTGACAGGTCCTTAACTGTCCCCATATACTGTCAAGGGTTTAATATCCTTGCCTTCCTTCTCCAGTTTCTTTCTGACATTTCCTCCCTAGGTCAAATGGTCCTGCAAGGGAAGAGAACCTGGGCACATTACAGGTCTCTGTCACCATAAAAGACAGACAATTCCCCCTCCTAACACATAGTTGCAAGGAATCCTGTCTTGACAATTAACATACATTTTCCCACACTTAAGTTTTAATTTCTGTCTACCCATCTTTCTCCAGGCCTGTAAAACAGTTCTGGACTAATAGACACCATATGTTTTTCTCTTTGGTTTGGTAGAGTGCCCACGCTAAGAGCAGCCAACACTACCATGTCATGGCTTGGAATGAATGAAGATGAAAAGCTGGCAACTGTCCTGAAGATGGCAAGTCCTGCCTTTCATTTAGAATGGCAGAGGGCCCAATCTCCTATCTTGTTTCAGATCCCTCATCAAGCACATGGAGAAGATACCTGCATAATGCTGCAGCAGGTGTAAGGACTTGAGAGCTCAGCTGTTGCATCAGGCTAGGGGTCATGGTGCACAGGACTTGGGTTTTGCCAGTGGTCAAATATCATGAGGAAATATTCCCAGGCCATTTCTGTAAGAGCCATTTGTAAAATACTTTAAGAGAAATGTTGTCTGAAGCAATAGTTTTTTGGTAGTTTTTTCTTTCTTCCTTTCACTTTCAACTAACTATGTGTCAATCGTTTTTTACAGGCTAGCAAAACTCTAATTTTTACTTTCTGTATCAAATCCTTAATCCCTGCTGCATTGTGTACTTTGGAGTATCTTTTTCTGCCTGTTTTTTATGCAGGGCCAACTCTTAGGCTCTCCCAAAGGCAGTGCTGTCATCACAGCATCAACCAGTTCTGACACACAGGAGCTGAGCGGGCAGGAAGGTGCTGGCCCTGGCCTCTTGTGTCAATAATACCTGTTTCCAGAAGCCTGAGGCAGGGCAAGATGAATTTCACCCTTCTTCTAAAGCATTCTTCTTGCCAGCAGGAGCTGAACTTTCCCTCCCCTCTATAACCTCTCCTCCTTCCCTGCTGCTCTTTGTACACCAAGAGGCACAGCATGCAGTGCTGATGTTGTTTTTAAAACCAAGATGCCAGAATATGCCAACACCATCAATCTCACCTTTTCCCAAAGGCCGTTCAGAAGATAACAGAATTCTTCAGCCAGTGAAGGATGTGATTCATTACCTCACACCATTTGCTACGTTCACAGAATCATAGAATATTCTGAGTTGGAAGGGACCCACAAGGATCATCAAGTCCAACTCCTGGCCCCACACAGGAAACACCAAGAGTCACACCATGTGCCTGAGAGCATTGTCTAAATGCTTCTTGAACTCTGTCAGGCTTGGAGCTATGACCACTGCCCTGGGGAGCCTGTTCCAGTGCCCAACCACCCTCTGGGTGAAGAACCTTTTCTTAATATCTAATCTAAACCTCCTCTGACACAGCTTCAGGCCATTCCCTTAGGTCCTATCTCTGGTGACCACATTCCACCTAAGCTGTCTGGTTTCTATTGGTTTTCTGCTCTGGAGAAGTGACTGTTAATACTTTTTATGACTATAAAGGTAACTCAGGTGGAGAAGCTGAAAGGGACTCAGGAACAGAACCGTAAAAAAATGTAAAAACTCTAAAAAATTTGGATGACTTCCTGTTACACACATCCAGTTTCATGCACAAGGAGTGCCTGGTGTGTAGTTGGGATACTGAGCACTTCATGCCAAAATAATGAAAACTAGTCAGCATCTACTGTACAAGGCCTGGGCTGTACTCCAGGGTTGAAACTGTCAGGTTTGCAACAGGTAAGATGAACAAAAGGAGACGGACTCTGGAAAAAGGGCTGGTGTCAAAGAGAGAGGAACAGATAGTCAGCCAAAGACACACTTATATCACTCCAAGGGAAATTTGGGAAGATGGGATGGGCATCCCAGCTCTGGTGAAATGATAGATCTGCACTGACTTGAAAAACAGGGTGAAAGCAAGAGTTCATTCAATACTCAAGAACATCTGTGCGAAGCCTCAGAATAACTCAAGAACATTCAACGTTATGCTTTGATAAGAACTGAACGACTTCCTTGTAAAGCTAGGAAGGTCACTGAATAACACAATTAAATGTGTATGACAAAAACAATGCGCCATATGTTAGAAGTAATAATTTAAGCTATTCATAATCTTTATTGAAGAAAATTAACTAACCGCTCAAGACAAAGACCTGTTCATTACTGTAGGCAGCTCAGTAAAAACACTCTGTGCATTATGCAGCAGAAAGAGCAAACAAAATGTTAGGATATGAAAGTAAGAAAGAAAATGACACTGAAAATAATAGTGCCAACAGTACACGCGTCCTCTGGAAAAAGTTATTAGTTCTAGTCATCTGATCAGAAAAGAAGAATAAAATTAAAGGAAGATTAGAGAGGTCCAGAGGTGACGATAATAACTCTTGGACAGACAGTCTGGCTTCCATTTCAAGAGAAATGAAAGTGTGGAATAATTTAATTTTTATGACATGTGCAGTGATTTGTGTGAAAGAGGTGATATATTCTCACAGAAGCAGAGATCCCTGTCCCTGCAAAGGCAACTGACTTTATTCAGATCTCCAGAGAAGTACAGGACATCAAGCTGTCATGACAAGATGTGCTGATTGTCATACTCTAACTCATAACTGGTTTGGTTCTGCTTCTGTCAAGGATATGATCCCTAGGCAGATGGGGGCAGATTGGGGATCTCTCTCTGCCTCTTCCATTGACCAGTGCCCTGTCCTTGAGGAGGGGCAGCACTGGTGCTGATGTGGGGACCCATGCATACATTATGTCCTTTGTGAGAGAGAAGCAGGATATCCAACAGAAACTTGCAGGCATTGGGAGAGGAAGGAACTCAAATGGACTGCTTTGGAAACACCCTCACTTGCTGCTCAGAGGAAGGTGCTTGGTGCTTCCCTTGTCTCATTCTATGCTGTGAGTGCTTAGTCTGCTTGGAAAGTGGTGAAGCCTAGAGTTTCCTAAGACAAGAACCAGATTTCCTGCCTGTAACTGGGCTTGATGGGCCAGTTCATATGGTCTTCTCACCAGCAACCAGGAAACCCTGCTCTGCTAATTAAAAGCTGCAGCAGCTTTGATGCTTTCTTGACAATGAAAGGTGACAGAACTAACAAATTAATAGCTACTATTAAGTAGCTATTAACTACTTAATAGTAGCTTAAATAACTTAAACCAAAAATGTCAAAGGCAAGCATTTCTAAATGGTACCTGATATAAAATGGGACTAATCTAATTTAGGATCAGATTTACTATGGTACCCTATTTACAAGGATGTCCAGAGAGAAATCAAAAGCCCAAGCCTAGTGGATTTCACAAGAGAGACTGCACAAGTCAGGTCCAACCGAGATACTTCAGAAAAACCCATTGGGTATTTATCGGTGTTTGCAGATGCCTCAATTCCATTGCAAATCTGGGTCTGCAATGCTTCTGAAAGACATGTCTAATGAGTCACAGAGGTTCCCAAAGGAATCAAGAAATTATTTTGCAACATTTTGGCATTGCATGGCTACTTTTCCAGACAGATTTACCCATCAGTTAGGAGGTTTCAGGACACAGTAAGGATGGGACCAGGATATTTTGTTTCCCCAAGGTCCTCCACAACTTCTGATGGCCCTGTGTACACCTACAATTTTAAATGCAATTGTCCACAGAACACCAGTCCTAAGCCTGTACTGTGTAGTGCTTAACTGATAGCAAACAGCGCCTCACATAGGTGTGCTACAATAATGATTTTGCCCAGTGTGACCAAAGATTTACATATGAAAACATAATGTGAAATCCTGTCAAAGGAAATTCAGTACAAATATATATTTTTAAGTCAAACTTAAAAATGTGACCTTCGAGTGACAGTTCAATTTTTAACTGTAATTATTTTTTTAGTAGGAAAAAGGGGAAACAATTAATTTTGAGTCTGTCAAAATGCTGGTTTGGACAGTGATGTTTCCATTAACTACAATTAGTGAGTTTGACTAACTGTAGAGTAGAAAAGAGATGACAAAACACTTTTCACCTCTAACATTTTCCTTTTTACCGTTTTCAATTAAGATCCAGCTATATGATGAAACCCCAACATATTTGCTTGGTCCAAAGCATGGTATTGTAACATTAGTTCCCTAAAATCCAAAAAAACCCTTCCTACAAGCAACTTCAGGAGTTAGGGCATCTGGAGTAGCCTCGGTCCCAGTTTAGTGCCATCCCATACAGACTTAATCTGCTCTACAGACTGCAGTAGGTTTCTTCTGGGGAGAAATGGCTGGAGGCACCTCTCCCCTCCTCACAAATTCTGTCAGCATTAATTCAGTTCCTAGGAATCAGGACAAGAATTATGGTAACAAAATGAAAAATAATGTCTGTGGAAAACCCCTAGATGCAGGATATAATGCTATATAAAATTAAGGAGGCTTCTGACTAGTCTCTGCTCTGGTAATGTACAAGCATAGGACAGTGATGATGGAGGCCTCTGAACTCCACAGAATGGAAAAAACCCATGAACAAGCCAGAGGAAAGGACAGACTGACTGTACTGTATGCATGATAAACCCGTTATCCGTTCAGATTTTTGCCTGTGTTCATTAAAATAAAAGCTCATTAATTAGGGAGTAATGATATTCTGCCATCCTCATCATACAAACAGAGCTCAAACAGCAGTATTTATTATGGTGGGCTCTAAAAGCACTAATCCAACACAGAACATCCAAATTAGGCTGAAAAACACAGGTGTTGTATTAACAGAAAGTAGAACACAAAAAATCCTGGAGAACAAAGAAGAAAAAAATCACCAGGCAATGTATTAAGAAGTTCCTTGAACACGCTAAAATTGAAAGGTGTCATGGATGCCAGATCCTCATGACATTAAGGCTGTAAGAAACAGCTGAAGAGGACAGAAAGCTAAAGAAAGAGCTGAGGAGGAACAGGAAAACTAAATGAATGATGTGTTAGTACCCTTACTATCAGAATAAAACCACAGACATTCTTATCCCAAGGGCACTTGTTTTGGAGCCATAATGTGACATTAACTGAGGTAGAAGGTCCTTAAAGAGAGATTAGAGAGCAGCCTGAGCAATTTAAAATGGATCTAAAAGGCTGACAGAACAGACAGTCCATCACAGCACTTCATGAGCAATAAAGAGAGCACTAATACAGTTTATGATATACATATAAAAATGCCACTGGCTTTGAATGACAAAGTCAATATGCTATCTAATCTTATTCCACAGCAACCCCAACCCACCTCTCTTCTACACCTGTGAATGTAACATACTCCCAACACTGTGTCCAAAGTTCTGCTTAGTGTCAGCCTCTGTTGGGCTGCAACAGCCAGAAAAGACAATACTGTAAAAGGCAGAGGGATGTCCTCTGTGGCCAAAGGCTGGTTAGCCTGACATCAATCAGAGGAAAAACAATGGAAAACTAGAGTTTAGAGCTGAGGAGCAATTAATACAAAACTGTAGGACTAAAATATAAGTGCTGCCACCTAATAACATTTGAGGAATACAGATCTTAAATTCAAGTTGGGTTGACAGACATACCCCTTCAGAAGTGAAATAACTGAGATTTATACTTCATGTAACACAGGTCAAGAATTGCTCAACGGATATCAGCAGAGGCAGATCATGACTTCATGGGGAATTCCTCCAGCCTCAGTAAACAACTCACCATTTCCCAACATGTTCATCAGTACTCTGGCAGCAGCTACAAAAGCACTGCTGGGAAAATTTGCAGAAAATTCATGGATTAAGGTAATGATAATGGTAAATAATATTCAAGAAAAAGCACTTCCCCTCAGATTGCTTTCAAACATCTGTGTTTAATATAGTGAAATTCAGGTTTGTGCATCAAGGCATGAGGATTTCACACCAGGCACAGAAAGGGTACCACCTGCTGCAAAGTATTACTGGCAACTAAATTTGACCTTTCCATTGCTCCTGGCAGCACAGAAGGTTGAGGTACCTTGTGCTCCTACAAATGAGGAAGTAATAGGAATATGCAAATGTGGGATTTTTTTCACTCTCTGGCTGTGCTGAGTCTGTTGAAAGAATAGTGAATACATCCCAAAAAGAAGGGTGAGTGAATAGACAAGATACAGAACTAAAGCAGAAAACATATCTTATGACTAGAAGTCCACTCTGTTTAAATTATCAAGGTAAGACCAAGGAATAATTTGGTCAAGGGGCATAAATATTATATGGAGAAAACTGATGCATACTTCATCTGGACTTTTAAATTTAATAAAGCAAGCCCAAGTAAGGACCAATGAAACTAAAGGTCAGTAAATCCCAAGTGAAAATCAGACATGATCTGTGACAAGGGATGTGGCCTGCCATGGACCACACTAATTAAAAAAAAGGTCTGCTAGTCAGCAAGTCTTTGGGGAAAATAAATCCTGCTAAACACAAGTTTGGCTGTCAAACACAGCCCTTTAGAAGTGAAATACCTATGTTTTACATCCAATGTGAAGCAATCCTTAGCTGGATCAAGATTACTTACTTTCCTGAAAGCATAAATTTACATAGTTTATTATACAAAGGATTTCAAGCTGCATGAACATTTGAAAAGTGACTCTATTTGATAATGTTTTAGGTTTCTGTTAAGGTTTTGTGAAGAGAGATGGTCTCTGAACAGAAAAAGGCAATTGTACAGGTACAATAAGAGCTAATTGTCGGTGCTGTTAAGATGGTATTTTGTGCTGTATGCTCCTGTCTTTACCTACAGTCATAACATGATAAAAACATCGGAGACACTTAGTCTAGACTTAATGCCATAATTGCCTTGGTTTTCACTTGCAGCAAATATAATACTGAGAAATAAACTGGGTACAATAGCCCAGGGTGCTGTGTACTAAGGGTGAAGGATTTATTGGCAGAAGTCCTAACTGAATAAATGGTGTTTTAATGCTCTTGGGATGTCATCATACTGCACAATAACTGTTATGGTGAAGTATCCAACAGCTTAAGCTAGGGCTCTTTTTATTAATTTAAGCTTAATACTAAACAATACATGAAAAATTGTCCTATTATTAAAGCTACTAATAGAGCCAAAGGTTCAAGTGCTCAGTGGTTTCAAGTAGTATAGTTCACATATGTTGTCTTGTGTAATCAAAGTCTGATGGAAATGTTTTTTCTGGGAAGTGTTTATTGCCATTCCTACCCAGCTGTGCAGAGAACAATTGTGTACATGTGTCCCTTTACACCCCTTTGCTGTCGCTTTCTTCAAACAGCCTTTTATGGATCAGTCTCTTCGAAGTCCCAGTGAGGTCTGAAACTGCATCCTGCACAGAGCACTGCTGATAATGCTTTGAAGAACTGTACCTTTCTCTAGGCCAGGAGAAAGCCATAGCTTTTGACTGTAAATTCTTTCCTATTTGGAACTATAGGATGAATTACTTCAATGCTTAGGTAAGCACTTTGTTAGGATGAGAACAAACAGATCCTGCACTCTAGGTGTCATTTCTTTTAACAAAACCATAGTGATTCATGAAACCTGAGTTCAATGCTTATTTATAATCTATTCAATAACTATTATCCATGGAAAAAAAAAAAAGAGTCTCAAAGTTTCCTATCGTCACAGTTAACTGAACTCATGCAACCGTTTCAGACATTGAGAGCGGGCAAGCACAGTCATAGCTCCTGTCAATGGTCACTTAATGTTCCAGTGGATTCACTTACTGTGTCTGGGCACATGTTCCACTTGGCTAGTGGCTTAAATGTGTTTTTTCCATTTCCTCTATTAATGTAGGTCTTGGCTTACAAAGAAATCTCATGTCAAAACTTTGATTTCTACAGTCTTTCATGGCATTCTTCCTACAGACACTGGTAGAAGTCCTTTCAGAGCAAAGTGTTGCTTCTAGTCCAGTTGGAAGATCACTGTTATAATTCTACAAGGCAAAAGGATCACCATAGAAAGCAATTTGTTCTACTTCCTCCTAACTTCACCCACTGTGTGGCGCAACACCAGTCCTTCACAGTGCATGAAAGTTCACTTTGGAGATAAAACTTTGTGACTGCTTAGTAAAGCATTTGTGAAGAGTGCTGACTACCCAAAAAGGTATGAAATAACAAACTATGCTATGATTATCATTACTTTACAGTTAGCTTCAACCCTACCTTGGGATAAATGGAAATTTTTTATAAATCCACTTGTTTCCTCAACCGACTTTGTGAATGCCTTTAGGAAGCTCTCAAGGTGCCCTTTGTCACCAGCTCTGTTTGTGAATAGCATCAGGAAAGGTCAGTCCTAGAAGAAACTTTACGTCCTTTTGTGCATCAAAGACATGCTGTGTCTTTGTAATGGATACTGGTGTCTGACATCTTGGTAATTCAAGGGATAATTGTTATCTGAAGCTGCTACAGAGAGACATTAAATGAGCATTTCATGGAGTCTTCCCTAAAATTCCCACCATAGGCTGCAAAACTGACTCTTCCCCAGATGACAAAGGTACTTCATAAATGAACTTCATAAATATAGAAAAGTTCTTCTTCTCAAATACAGCTTTTATTGTAAAGCAGTGGACAAGTGACTATATTAAAAGTGATTTTTATGAAAAATTCAATGTGTTTGGGGGCAGACAAGAATACTGTGGGTTTGGTCATCAGGCAGTGTGTAGTACCCCAGTTCAGAAGAATCTCAGCCATCCTTTACTTAGTAATTAATAACCATAACTCCTTTGGTGTATTTGCTGCATGTAGTTCATTCACCCTTTTTCTAGCAGCCTTGTCAGGGCAATAGTTTCCCAGCACATTTTCTGTTGTTGAGTCCAGTTAAGTCTTTCTCCTTTTAGCTGTAGAGACGTCTAAATAATACTCCATCTATTGTCTGCTTAGTTGAAGATCTCACAAATGATGCTCTCAGCTAAAGGCAAGTTGTTATCTTCAAACTGATGAATAAGCAATCATCTGTTACTGCCCTTGTGGGGAAATAGCTGTGTTTACTCTATTGACCCACATGATTCTGTGCGTGGCTCAAGTTGTGTCCCTCTCAATTCTGTCTCCCACAACAAAGGCACACCACTTGCCTTCTGTTCACAACAAATACATCTCCAGTGCATTTGTAATGCAGAATAGGTGAGGTTTTGCAGTTGCCTGACATTCAACAACTTCCTGTTTTCCTTGTGATTCTTCCCAAATGACTAATTTTCACACCAGCCATAGTTAATTGCTGTTCTGATACTGTTAAATTCTGTACACCAGAAAGCAGCAGGTTTTGAATTGTTCAGACAGGCCTCTACAGTTTAACAGACACAAAAATTGATTAGATCAGCCATTAGGCTCAAAGGTCTATGTCATCTAAGGCATTAGTTACTTCTTTAAAGCCTTGCAGAATCAATTTCCAGCCAGGCAGACATGCCTAAATGTAAAGCTGGAGAAGGCGCCAATCCATTTTTACCTTTTCACAACGAGCATCACCAGCACTGAGGAAGGAACTCTTGGCTGGGAGGTGCACAGGTGTAATAAAAGACTTTAGGTGTTGCTAGGTGAAGCCAATTTGTATTTGTCTTTATTTTGTGGAACAGCATATGGCTGCTTTTCACTAAGTCTGAGGTCAGTCTGATTTCCAGGCACAGAATAATTCACATGAGCACGCCTCTAACCTGGGAATCATTAGCACAACACATTTTCCAGCCCATGCACTTTGCTTTGGTGCCTAGAAGAGCTCTCGTTTTTAACTCATGCCAAAGTTCACAGCCTCCAGTGTAAAAGCAACCTGCAAATTGTCTGGGAGTCAATCCAAGGATGCCCTTCTCCATGACCCTGTGACTGCACACCTTTGCCTTCTCAAATCCCTAGGAACCTATCCTCCCCATTTAATCACAATGCTTTTACTGCAAGACACAAAGAGAGGCCCAGCAGCTGCTCATCAGGATTCCAAATGAATGGGTAGAAACAGAGTGAACTCTGACTGAAGAAAAGACAGGTCTTTCATCTTCTCACACAGAAATAATATGAAGTAGTAAATATTTGCTCTGAAAGACAGATTAGGATTCCCTGTTAGTTTTCTCCCTAGTTTTTTTTGCAGGACCACACAGTGTTTGAAGTGAGAGACAGACATCAGAGAGGCTCCTGTAAATGCTGAGAGAGGAACTGAAAAAAGAACAGATGGGCTTTTTCCTAAAAGTGACCAAGGAAATAGCCTTATGAACAGAGATCAAGAAAATGAAGGAACTTGAGGGACTTGAGAAATCTTATGAGGGAAGATGTTCGGGAAAAAAGGGCTTCAAAACCAGACTGTTAAAGCCATTATGAAGAAATAGGCCATAAATGCAGGGAATTTTGACAACAGCAGTTGTCAGCTGTCAGCTGTACAGCAGTTCTGAGCCCATACCCCACCTCTTGCCATAGTTTCCCACTTCCATTCTGTAGCTTCTGGGAGAGCCTGTGTGTGGGGTAGGCAAGTCCACAAACCAGAGCAAAACACAGAACTAGCTCTACTCGATAGAGTCTCCTAAAAAGACACAACCCCCCAGCAGAAGAGAGTGGGCATCTGACAGCCAGAGGTGTCGGAGATCTTTAGGAGGATTCTTTCTGTTGTACCATTTGCAGTCATGCACTTTAATTCTTCATGCTTTTTGTAAAATTTTACCTTGCCCCAAAGTGACAGAATTTATACATTTTGTTCTGGATTGCCCTGCACCTTTTTGTTACCTGAACAAAACAATGCAAAAAGAAGTAGTTGATCTGATCTTGTTCAATATTGTGCAGGACACAACAATGACACATGCAGAAAATACTATCTGCTCTTTGCAGGCATCTTGTAAAGGTGTGCACCTCAATTATCTTCTGCCTTGCAGCAGCATAGATTCTTAAAACAAGACAGCTCAGACCGTTCAGAGTAAGGGCAGCACAGACATCCTAGTAAAATCTGCAATTTTCTGTAGAGTTCTGAAGTTCCAGCTCTCCCATTTTCAGATAAAAAACTCTGAATTCCCTGGCCACCTCTGCATGTGGAACGAGTGGCACAGGTTCCTCTGGGTACAGCCTGGGAGCTGTCCTGCCTGCTCACCATCTCTGCCAGTGCCTGCATCTCTGCACGTGCTGGGGCAGCTGGACAGCTTGGGCTGGCCAATACCTTCTCCAGTGGGAATACCCACAGCCAGCTTCAAAGGCACTAGTAAAAAAAAAAACAAACCGAAGCAAGACTGGGTTTATGGACAGGATCTGTCACAGACCACTGACTGAGGTGGAGAAAATGTGCAAACAGTTTCTTAAACAAGTAGCTATAAATAAGTAGAAATGAAAGTTGATAGTATTTGATATTTCAGCTTAGAAGACAGAAAAATCCTGTGCTCCCCATGCTGAAACATATATAGGGCCTTCTTAAACTGTAGATGGTAAATTCTTAATAGGAGAACTTCGGTCCTGAGCCAACTCACAGTGATTCTGTGCTAGGCTGTCCATTTCAAATGAACTGATTATTGAGGTAAAAATGCTGATTTTATAAATGGACCCACACGAGAACTGTCCACAAATGGTATGGAACACATCCTCCATAAGGTTTGTATTACAAGTTCATAGACTTAGCTATCAGCAGACAACAATAAAAAAGTGATATGTGTTAATATGATAACGCCATTGAAAGGCAATAAAATTAAATGGTACATAATTAAATTGTGGATGTACCATTTATCCACCCCAGCCACCAATCCCGCTGCCAAGGGCTTCTCTGGACAGGAGCTCAGGCTAATGGAGCCACAAGTTCAGCAGGTTCACCTTATCTGTACCACACAGCACCTGGCCAGTAATTGCAGACACTGTGAGCAGCTGCCCTCCAATCACAGGTATGAGCACCTCCTAACACTGTCCTTGCTCTCTCTCACGTCACTGCCCATCAAGAAAACCCTGGCCTGATTGTGAGAAAGGGAGCAGGCAGCAAACACTGGCAGAAGTACCATTGCAAATGAGATTGACTTTACTAGAAAGATTTTCTTCTGCCTGGTTGTCAGAAAACCACTCTGGAGATGCTGGAGGCTGTATGTTTGTGAGGCGAACTCATTACTCCCAGGGCTGAGGAAAGCTTCCTGAGGGTAATGAGCTGCAGTGCCTGGTATGAAAGAGCTGTGCACACAAATTTGGCATTTACTTGCTATTCATGTGTTTGATTTTGAAGCAAAGTGAAAAGAATGCACAAATAAGCTTGAAAGTCAACACCATTTGATCATGGCCATTGCAAGGATAGCCTGTTCCCTTGTAGCACTCCCCATTCCAGCTCAGTTGTGTTATTCCCTACGTACTCCTTCTTGATGCTGATTCCCTCCTTTCAGGCAAGTATGTATATCCAAATGCCTAGATCAGCAGGATGCTTTACATTTTGATGCATATATCCTTCAGCACCCAACAAGCAACACAGAAATGAGAGGTCATTCTTCCGAACAGTGGAATCTTCAACAAACACGTTATTTTCCTTAGCAACAGCATGAATATCCAGCTTCACTTTCCAAGTTGACAAGGCATAAAGGAATGAATTAAACTACATTTATTCTGGATCATTTTTACTGACAACAGTGAAAGCTAAATCTCTCCGTAACTTGCCCATTTCTGCCAGTATTTTCCTGAAAAGCAGAATCGCTTTGAAAGACAGAAACTTTGGAGACAGCCAGCAATTGCAGGACTCCCCTAAATGAGGGTCAAGCCCTGCACTCATCAGCTCTGAGTAAAGTGGTTTTGGTGAACCCAATCAGGTACCTAGAGCAGTGCAGATTTCCCATAAATACTAAGACAAAGCCTTTTACTTCGATTTGACTGATATTTTGAGTTGACTGAGATTAGACGGGAACCAAACTGCAGCTCCCCCATGAGAATGTGACCTGACATCAGCAGTTTGTGGCAAGGACAGCCTTTGTTTTGGTTAGACTATCTCAAAGAGAGGAAACTACCCATGCAAATGGGGATGTGATCCTCCTTTTACTCACTGGTATTGTTCTGATTTTGGGCAAGTTTGTGCCCAAGCTTTTTGAGACAACCAGAATGGGGCAGACAGAATTTGCTACATATTTGACATATCATCATTTGATAGTCCATGCTAATTGTGTTATTCAAGAATGCAGTAGATACTAAACCACGAAGGGAATACCACATTGGAGAGCATGATCAAACACATAGTAAGGTATAGAGTATTAATAAAGGATCAGAAGACAAAATGCCAGAATATGATCCATGTGCCAGTGGGCAGAATGCATTGAATGAATGGGTAAATGTGACTTAGTCATTAGTATAATTTCATCAGTACACAAATACCACAGACAAATCAAAGCAGCTATCTATTTTCTGCCCAAGAGCCACACATTATTTTCCTTCATTACTCAATCTTCTTTAGTTTGATCCTATATAAGCTTAAAACTGTGAGGAAAAAAATACAGCCTTTATGGAAAATTGCTGTGGGATTGCAAAAGATGTAAACCTTGCCAAAGAAAATGAACTCTATAAACTGTTTTCCTTGTTTATGTCTTCTCTCCAGGCCCTCTTGTTTATGTAAGGCTCAATATATGATCAAGTTACCTTGCATCAGCCAGGCTGTGGTAACTGTCTGTGTGTGCACTTTTGGCCTGCAACAAATGCAAGAAAATTTAACTTGCTTTAAGCCTCTTTCACTGCAGGCCTAACCCAAGTCACCTTACATTTTCTGTGGGGTGGGAGCGTGTACCTACCTCACATACAGTCATACACTGCATCCCAAGAGCCTTACGCTGTGTCTGAGACACAGGATTACAAAAAGCTCCCTAAGGGAGCTTTTGGGGCAGCTTGTCTTTCCTTCTGCAGGTATATTGCACAGGCACATGAATGAAGGGCTTACCTGCCATGCCTCCACCTTCTTAATGTCTGCACAGGACCCGTTGGTGAAGAGTCCCTTCCCAGGGGTACAGGTATAAATATCCTGCAAGGCATGGGCAATGGAATACACAGCCAGATACACGTTATAGGATATCCGCAAGTGCGTGTAGTCCATGTATGGGGTCTCCACACTAGTGATGTTCTCATCCCCTGTGCATGGAGGTCGGAAGGCAGACGTTCCATTTCCAGCTCCCAGTCCCTCTTCATGGCCTTTGTGGAAGGAAGTTGAAGCTGGAGAAGTTTTGGATCCGTCAGGGAGATAGCAGTTAAATGTCTCCTCCCAAAATTCCTTGGCAAAGCCATTGTTAGTGGACTTCTTGGGATGCACCTTCTGCAGAAACTCACGAAAGCCTGGGATCTGTCCTGCCTTCAGTGCAAACCCGATGGTGCTGCCAATGACACGGAAGAACTCTGGCATGGCTATTAGGGAAGAGCTGGCCCAGGCCTCGCTTGCCAGCCAGATCTTGCCAGTGATGTTTCGCCTGACAATCTCTTTGATGAGAGGCTCCAGGTCTGGGCCACTGGAGAAAACAACAATCACTCTTGCTGTGGAGTTCTGGATGACCTCTACCACCTGCTGGATCTCCTCTTCGTCTGAGTACTGGGAGATAAGTTCGCTAAAATCAATGCAGATATCTCTCTCCTCTGCCTCTTCCCGAAACTTTTCAATCCCTGGCCGGCCATAGTCATCATCAGCTGCGATTGTTCCCACCCAGTTCCAGCGAAAGTACTCGATGATGTCTGCCATGGCTGTGGCCTGATGTTCATCGTTGGGGATTGTGCGCAGGAAGGACTTGAACTGGTTCTTATTGCTCAGGAGACGACTGGATGAGGCATAGCTGACCTGTGAGAGCACAGCAAACAAGCAAAACACACCATAAAGTGAAATGCCTAGAAATTGATTGCCTCAATTTACTTAGCATGACTGTCATGCCTGGATGGGGCGGGAGGGAGCTGAGCACCACACTGGCAGCCACATTTTCTTAGCCTGTGTTTGCAGGTGATCCGCTCCAAGAGCCTGCATGTTCTTGTAGCTGTGCCTGTACTACAGAGGCACACGTACAGGGGCAGCTGCTTGGACCTGAGCAGTTGAAGCCAGCTTGTGCCCACCTGCAAGGTCAAGGATCTGAGGGAGAGAGAAATGGACACTAGATTGGAGGAATGGCAAAGATTTATCTCAAATTCAGAAATAAGAAGAATGTGCAATCTAGATAAATGAGGGCAATGCATTTAATTAAGACAAAACACAGGCCTTCTCCATCCTGAACCAGACATGGGATAGCATGGGATATTGTCATCCTGAAGCTACTCTGTCTGTCTCTCATTGGCTTTGACATCCATTCCCATCCGTAAACAGGCTCCATCAGGCACCATATGCCTTTTATATCCAATCCCTGCCACCTGACTAAGAAGAATGTGATGTATATCAGCTCCCTTGATCCTGCAGAGTGTTATGGAAATGCTGCTTTAGCAGCGTTTCCTGATTGCTGGCCAGAATCAGCAAAGAAGGCAGTGTGCATTCCATGCTTCATAAGCCACCATGTTTTATGGTTAAAATTGGATTTTCTTTCCTTTTCTAAAACTATCAAGAAATATTTTCTTTTCCAAATCAGGACAAGTGCCATATGCTCTTAAGACATAATTTGAATTATCTACAAGTAGGAAGAAAACCATAAACCCCAGATAATAACAGTTTAAGGATCTGGAGAACTTCTAAAATGCATTTTGAGATTGGTATCTGAATTCTTTAGGACCGATTCTCATTTGAAAAAGTCTTCTACAAACAGTTCATTTTGTATGAAGTGGAATTTACAAGAAAACCTCATCTCCTCCTTACACTCTGGTATTTAAGGTTTCTGCCAGAAGAAAGAAAAGGAGGTCTCCTAGTACAGTTTCAAGGACCATAGGAGTAAATCGTCCTTTCACAGAGCTGTACTCTCCCCTGGACAGGCTCTTGCCCAGTGCTACTTTCACCCCCTACAACATTTTGCCAGGAGGTACAGGCAAGGTGTCCCACTGCCACATGTGCTGTAAGGTACACTGGGGTGAGAAACTGAGAAATAGAACAGAAGTCATAACATTTTCAGCATCCACGTCAACAGAATGAGTAATGAGCCTTACATTAATTGTAAAATACACCTCCAACTCATACTGAAATGCAGGGCCTAATAAGCCTGGATTTGCTAATGGCCTTGCTATAAATGGCTGTGGTAATTCTGCCCAACAACTGCCAGTCTAAAAGCCTGCTTTCAGTTGTCATACTTCAACCACCTGGCTGAGGCTTCGTTCCAGAACTGAACCTCCTGACACCTACCCTTTCCTGCAGCCTCTAGATAAGGCTACTGCCTCATAGGGCAAACGTCATGCCCTGTTTAAAAGGAAAGTCTGAGAACTGCAAACATCTCTTATGTTCAGTTGAACTCATTAACCCTTCTCAGCTGCCCTTGTTCACCTGGTAATGTGATGTGTAAATCAACAATGCCCCATGAGATGTCATTAGGGTATTTATTACATGCCAACTTCCAATGCAACTCTGGGCAATACCCAGATAGCACATACTGGTCTTAGTTTAAACCATTCTTGCCCTGGTCAGAGACCAAATGTCCAGTTTTTCAGACTTCTGCCAGGAGTCAGACTGATAAGACTCAACAGACAAGATATATTATTGTGCACAGGGCAGTCAAGAATCCTTACTTCTTCATTCGTGCAGATGGGAATTGGAGCCCTGGCTGAAGCAAAGATATATCTCTCAGGACAGACTGACAACACATTGTGACACAATCTTGTTGTAAGAGCTCTTGTGAGCTCTGGCACGTGCATTCATTTTGGAAGACAAATTGGAAATGTTAGGCTACACAAGGTAACAATTAAATGGATAAGGCCAAGCACTTTCTCCAAAGTTGACTTCAGTGTAGAAATCTAAAATCAAGAGCGACAACATTAAGCAGGCTTGTACTTTGCTTAAGGTCTTGACAGAGCAACAAGCCTCTTAAACAAAAGGATGGGACCATGGCTGCTGGCAGAGTCAGAATGAAGCTAGAAGGATGCCGCAACACAGGAATTCGCACAACCACATCACCACATGGATGACCTTGGGACAAGGGGCATATCCACGATTCCACAAACCTTGTTTTGGATGCCCTAGGGCAAAAGAAAGGCAGGTCAGCTCAGAAGAAACATCCACAGCACCTGATCAGCACAAGCAACAACTTTACAGGTCACCTGCTTGAATGATCAGAGATGCTGAGAGACCTAAAGAGTAGCTAGCGATGACTGAGCTCTGCCTTAAGTGGGCTTTGTGGGAACTGGGTGGGATCAGAGAGTCACCACTGTGAAGAAACAACACAACTAAGCTGCCAGGGCTGGCAACTGTCATTGACTGACCTAAAATACTTGTATTCAGACTAAACCACCCTAGAGGACTCCAGTCCTAGACTAGGCTGCTGTTGGCCAAGTGTTGTTACTGGCTGCTTGGTAACCTTTGTGTTTGCAAAGTGCCAGCAAGACACGTTTCTACCATAAGAACCACCCTCCATTTTATTGTTTCTCTCATTAAAGTTCTATCAGAAATAGCAAAGATTAAGCAATCTTTACGTAATCTCTGCAGAGTAGAGAAGCAGGCCACTTCTGTAACCTAAACAAGCGAGGTAGAAGCATACCTGAGGTATGTAAAAGAGTCCCAGCAGATTGGCCACAGCAGTGGAGATGCCAGAGCCGGTTGCTCCCACAACTGCAATGGTGGAAGGGATGTGTTCTGAGCAGTTACAGAATTCATCCAGGTTCAAGGAGTCTATCTTGTTCTGGGCCACAAAACTCAGTGTGGCCTCTAAGGCTTTTGAGACTGTATTACAAGTGTCAAATATCCTGTATCCCAGGGTCATGTTGGGAAGGAGCGTTGGACTACTGTTTATTTCTTCTATGGCGAAGATCATAGCCTGGAGCCAGCGGAAGCCTCGGAAATTATACCTGGGGGATCAAAAATAAAAACAAAATAGAGTGAGAAGGAGGAAAACAGAAGAGAAGAGACCATGAATGAGGCCAAGACAGAGTGTAAAATTCCAGATACAAAAGGCGAAAGCAACTTATGCTATTTCTTTCATTCTACTAAATTTGGAAAGTTTTGCTTTTGTCTCCAGTGGTTACAGAAGAGGCATGCTTATGCTATGAGGTTTAGTTCTGGCTGTCAGCATTTCAGTTTGGGAGCTTACTCCGGAGGCGAACTTTTATAACTCCCCTAAAATCTGGGAAAGTTGAAAGACAGCATGTCTGGAGTGATGACTCTGGTCTGTCCCTTGCGCTCAGGACCCTAAACCTGATCTCGTGATCCCTGAGCAAATGGATCTTGTGATCCTCTGACTCAAAGCTACACCTACCAGGTTTGCTTCCAGGCTCCTCTGGCATGTTTCTGAATGCAGATGGCAGTGTCTGCTAAGCCTGTACTGGTGCTGCCTGGGACTTGGGCTCAGGGATATTCTGAGTGTGTCAGCTCCTCCTGGCTTTGGGCTGGCAGAGCAGGCTGAGCCACAGCACCAGCATGCTGCTGTATGCACAGGTGCCTGGGAACTCTGCTCAGGGAAATTCAGCCTCATGTCACACACTTCACTTTGTGAGAGAGAGCACAGTCAGACTGCTCATACCAGAGAACACACATGCTATAAATGTAAATCCTAGTGTAAACTGGTAACTTGTTAATTAGATACTTCAATGCCTTCACTGAAGGAGGAACTTTTCTCATTATTATGGTGCTCTCATACTTTTGCACTAGACATGAACTCAGAAGATGCCCTCAGAGGTTGCTTGTGAAACTGAAACTGTTTTTTGAAGCCTCCTCTCTTCTCTTAGATGGAGAAGCTGCATTTTCTGATCATCTCACATCTGCGCATGGAGCTAACTGGGAGCTGTTGATTGGTGGCAAATGTGCTGCAGGACGTGGGAGTCCCTGTTTAGGGCATCAAGCTGGCAGTGAAAGAAGCTGATGCAGGATAGTTGCTTATCCAAAAAGGAGAGAAACTTCTTTGTGGAAAGCAGCAGCAAGAAAGTACCTTTTATGTTACTCTGAAGTTTTACTGTGTTTTCTCCTATAAAGTTGCCCTGGCAACCAACTGTGTGCCTGTGAGGCTGCCATGTTTTAGGGCAATACAACTGGAATGGCAGAATCTTTCACAAACTGAAACCTGCCTTTTCTTGGAATGCACTGTGTGTCAGAATAGCAGTTAGTTTGCAGTTTTGTGCTAAACTGCAGCTGAAAACAGGAATGTTTCAATGCTGAGATCCACTGGGAAAAGTGATGGGCTCCAGAACTGGAAAAGCCTGGGGAAATATCCTGCCCAAGAACAGATTCTATATGAAATGGTAAATTTTAGGTTTCACATGAGGTCCATTTTGAAATGCTTAGAGAAATATTTCCATTACTAAGGTGAAGATTTCCAAAGACAAGCTTCATGAAATCACAAACTTTCACTCTCTGAGATATACGTCCTGAACATTTTTAATTGCTGGATTAAATTAATTGCTTCGAAAGTTGATGTTAGCTATGTCGACTTTTTCAAAGCTGAATGAACAAAGCCACATTACTTCCATTCCAGGAGTTTTATCTGATTCATCTGGGATCAGAATTTCTAAAGATATCACATCTTTAAGTCTTAAAAACTTCATTTATTCAACTTGACTTCACCTGCTCCAGACATCTTTGGCCAACTTCCAAATGAGGTTTAGCTCTGAGGTTGTACCTCAAAGACCAGACAGCACAATTTCACTACAGATCTCTTCAGGTCGGAAAGTCTGAGGCCGATAAAAATACTTAGTTACTTATGACCAAAAGGACAGTTAGCTTTATTAAGATTACTCTTTAGAAGCACAGGAGTGTGGGTTACTGATAGAAGTAATTTGGTCATTTCGAATATTTTTTGCTCTAGCTCAAAACCATTAAGGAGTAAGATGCAACGAGAGAGCTCTGAAATAAAAGGGCAAGTCTCAGAGGGATCAAGTCGGTGAGCGCTGCGTACAGAAAGAAGATGTGTTGCGCACACCGTGTTGCCTCATGTTGCCAGTAATGTACACTGGGATAAATGGAAACAGGATGGATTTTGTGACACTTCTTTTTTAAAAGCTACAGTGTTTACAGATATTGTTAACACTAATAGGATTTGAAGCAAGAAGCCATGTTCACAATTCTCATGTAAAAGAGAAAAATCTGAATACATTTTCTATATTTAAAGGGAAGACTGATGAGAAGCTGGGAAGTTTAAAGGTACCACTATACTACTGTGAAAAGTTTCACACATTTCAGTATATGTAAAAGTAAATCTAAGCCTGCTCCCCCTAAAACACATGGGTGAAATATGACACAAAATTATTTTGTCTCCTTGACAGGAATTAGGCTTTTTTAAAAAAAATTGTCACAAAGTGGTATCTTCAGATGGTATTTTTGAAAGCAATGAACTGGATTGTCTTACCCTTCACTTCAAAGAAGTATCTGGCTTTTAATTCAGTAAATGCAGACTAAGGCCTGTGATACACAGTTGCTTTTATTTTCCTTTCTGACATATGCTCCTGATTAGTGCATATTTACAGCTTAAGGCCGCTACTGCAGGTACTTGAATTTGGATATATTTTATTTTGGAGGGAAAGTAGAGTAGGGGCTCTTTTATGGGAGCTGGACTCCAAAATATCTTTGAAATGCCTTCAATTATTTATCTTAAACTAACCTAGGTAGGAGACCTGTGGTTTTCTTCACTTGCCCCTCTGCTGATAGCATCAGCAGCTCAAGAGGATCAGACGGGATGAAGACAGCCCTCCTCACTCTGTCTTCTCTAACACCCGATAGATCTTCAGACAAGCTCTCATTTTGTCAACTGATGCAGTGTTGTATCAGTTCCGTAACACAGGTGGTCAGATGAATGCAGTGCTGCCAAACTAGTCTAAATGAAGCAAGATTCTTTCAATTTCTATGAATGGAAATTTTGTGGGTAATTTCTCTCCCACTGTACTGTAAGATCCCAGCAAGGGGCCGCAGATAGGTTCCTCTTGGCTTGGTGTGTACATGAGGGATTGCTAAGATCAGCCTTTGAACCTGGCAGTAGGTCCCACTGATGCAGCTGCCTTCCTGTGCTATGCTGCTGCTGTGATTAATATGATCAGTCACTGGAATACTCTGTCAACCATGCAGAAATTTGACTGGTAATTTCCATAAAGAAACTGTAAAAGATTTACTATCAGAAGCAAGCTTTCATTAGATTTCCAGAATATTTAAATAGCCACTGGTATTTTCTTTGTGGAAAATGAGCCTCCAAAGCTCATTTTCTGCTGTTATTACTTTACAGGTATGTTCGCATAGTCTTGCATTTTAACATTTCTGAGATGTGGTGCTATGAAAAGTGGCCATTGAGCTCTAAATGAGAGTTTAATGTAAATAATTCAGAGCCCACAGGTGTAGATGGGAATTTTTATTTACACTCATTCCTTAACGGTTTCCCTTCTGATGCCTGTTCTGTCACCTGTCAGAGTACTCAATCCACTGATCTTTCTATTCCCAGGGAGGAGCACAAACAGGGAAAGAGAAAGCACAAACAATACATCCACAAATCCTTACTGTAATTGTCACATCTGCAGAGGACAGCTGTGCAGCAGACCAGTTTGCCAGATACTAAACATGTCTGTCAAACGGTGCTCAGGACAGCTTAAATGTCTCAGTCAATGCTTCAAAGCAAGGCTATGTAAATTAAGGGACACAAGCTCTCTGCACGGTTTAAGTTCCCCATAGCTCCATCCCCTGTTTGTTTGTATGGTTTGGTTTTAACAGCTCTTACTGTCTGGATCCAGCAAGGAAATTGGTCCTGATCCTTGCCAGTCTCTATAAAGAAATAATTTACAGCCTCATGTGTATTCATGACCTTCATTTATCACACTTGCAAGGCACTAAGCAACGGAATATGAAGCAAAAGAAGGAGAAAGTGATGTGAAAGCTCTGAATACAGCTTTCACTTACCCTCCCATATCTGGCAGGTACTTAAAAAGGTGGCAAAGCCTGCATATGCCTTTTGATCACACCAACACCCCTCTTTCTCTGGTGGTTGCATGCACATACTAATTTCTTTGTCCTTTCTAGATTTCCAGTACATTAATTGCATGTTATTGCTGCCACTACCACTGTTATTTCTAAGCTATGCAAAGGGGAGACCTTCAGTCATTTGTTGGATTCCTGCAGTCAGAGGTATAATGAGCTGCTTACCACTCTTACAATCAAGGACTGTGGGTGAGGGAATTATGCAGAACAAAGAAAATTAAAAATTAAAAAATTACAATTCAGAAGGTGAATGGAAGAGAGAGACAAGGATATAATTTCATCTTGGGGAAGAACTTCTAAATACCTTGTTATACATTCAGGTCTGCAGTGGGATTAGCAAATACATCTGCAATGGCTAGAATTAAAATTTTGTTCTCTCAGATGGGCAGAGAAACTCAGTGGGCTAAAGAGTCCTGGAGCCATGCTCTGTGAAGTCTTGCTCTATGATGTGGGGACAGTGTCTCACCACAGTTTCAGATCTTGAAAGCTATGTGTCACAGTGTGGGACCTTGGCTAGACTGATGATCAGAATACAGGAATACTGCTAATCTCCCTGAAATTTATATTTATATCAAATGCAGGGTCCTTGATTGCTGAAACAATGAACAGGAAACAAAACTGCTCTCACTTTGTGCATTCCTATCTGATATTTAGTGTGGCAAAATCACAAGTATGTTTTCACTTCAGACTCTGCAACTCAGTGTTTAGAGCACAAGGATGCATTTTCAGTAGCAACAACACAAAAAGAATGGAGAACAGACTGTTACTTGCCCCTTTTCCTTTCACTGCTGAGTTTTACATATAGTTCTCTGAATAATCATGTGCAAGGTATGCACAGTAGGTTCAGGCCAGAATGTATGCTGAGCTGGAGAGAAAGGTGGTGTGCCACAAGAGCATGAAGAATGTGAAAAGTGAAAAAGGGGAGAAAAACCTGACCTACTCATTTTGAGAAACCCTGTTTGGGAGCATGGCACGGAACACTGAAATGTGTGGGAAAATGTCTAAACAGAACAGATCAGGTTGAACAGTCCTCAAAAGAAAGGAAAACCATGTTATCTCAAGCTGTTTGATACTGAACTTTAAAATATTCCACCCACAGGGCTTCAGTGGGGCCCTTAGGTCTTGCCATGGAGCTTTTCATATGGTCTGATGATTTGCTGCTGCAAGAGAGCGTGAGGAGAAAGTATGCTCATACTCCCAGAGTGACCTGAGTCTAATTTTCTCATGAGACACATTTTTCTATGTAGTAAAGAGCTTAAAAGCTGTTCACAGCCATCTGAAAGGGAGGCAGGTATAAAATTGATTAGCCTCATCTTTGAAAAGATACAGGAGTGCTGGCGAAGACTTAAAGAAAGGCAACAAGGACAGTTAAGTGTATGGGACAGATTTAGCACCTTTGGTTTGACCAGGTACAGTCACATTTATGCTTCTCTAGTGCATTTCCCACTCTACAGAAGTTTTTGACACTACAAAATTGGGGAGATCTACTTTGTGACAGAAGTAGAACCTATTCTTTTTCCTCACCTCAAAAATAAGAGTTTGATAATTCCAGACCAGTCAGTTGCTGGGAATTTAGGAAACTCAAGTGTGATAATGTAAGATTCTAGCAAATGACTTGAAGAATGTAATGGACTCTTAGTGTCAGCATGCACAACCCTGCCACGGCCTAATACCTGACCACAGAGTCCAAAACCAAAAAGGGCCACCAAGGTTGTGTTGAAAGATTTCTGTACAACTCCAGCAAGAAGAATTTTCTGATTTCAGTACTGCTTAAAATAGAAAATCCTTTCAGGAAAAATATCTGCTCTCAACTTGACATGTACCAATAACAAGGAATACACATAAAGACTCCCATGTATTAACTGTCTCCATCATTAAACCCTGATGGCCAATCTCAAAAAGTCTTCTCAATCCAACCTCTTTTGAATTAAACTTTTCCTTCAAATGAGCATTTTCTGGTAAAGATGTGTACAATGAAGTAACTTCCAGTCATTTCCAGTCCAATCATCCCCTTATTCCTTTTGTAGTTTCTACTATCTCTACAGCTAGATCTCTCACCTTCATTCTTTCTCCAACTGCACTATGCTATCTACTCACAATTTATCCAGCTCCGTGAAGGATACATGCCATAAATGCCTGCCTCTGCAGCCATCTTTTTTCTCTTTTGCACCTGCATCTTCTTGGTGCAGGGGTAAGAAGAACACGGATTTCATCCAAGCAAATTTCAGCTGGAGGAAACCTTTTAGCAGATTGAATGCCACCCAGAAGGATCTCCCATTGTGTCCTTAAAACAGCTAGTCTGGCTTTTCAGGATTTGCCTGTTGTTGGCAGTGCTACCTCATTAACATGCCTTTTGGCAACCACACACTTGTAGTACTTGTGGCAGAACATTTTCCAGCAATCCCTTCCAATAATGTGACCATGTCAAGACAGTCACTGAGGCTGACCCAGAGTCGACAGAAATGAAAGCTGTTTAGTCTCCAAATATCATTGTCCTGCCTGCCAGCTGGAGCAGGAGAAGACAATGGAGCTGAAAACATTCATTGCTTTCCAGCATTCTACTTTTAAAATGCTGCATTTAGGAGAGAAAAAAAAGCTGAAAAGATGGCAGAGGCTCTTGCTACATGAAGTAGACATTCCACATACATTTAATCCAAGACTTTCCCGTGCACACACAGAAAAAGCCAAAATGATCCCTGCTTAATAATACTTGTGTGTGCTCCCTCTGACGGGTTCTGGGGTTGATTTAATAACCTAGATGGACATGTCTTGCTCAGTGTCTCAGCGGGAAAGCCCACCGGAAATTTCTAAGTGTAACAGGAATGCTCTCAGTCACCCTTCATTGCCATCTGCAACAAAACTATTCTAGATCCCCAGTCTAGGATGAGAGGTCCAAATAATTCCAGATACACAATTTTTCACATATGATAGCACAAGAAGTCCCATAACGCTGAAGTGTTTTTCCATGCATGGTCATGACAGAATTCCACATGAATTTCTTATATTTTTTTATATGATGTTCCAGTTGCAATCAGTTTTCTGTCACACTTTCCACTTGTTCTGTGTACTATGTGCGGGGTTGTAAGTTTAAAAATTCCTCATGTTTCATCATAAAAATGTCTACACTTCAATAATAAGAGAAATTGTTTTCATGTGCATTTCCCCCTCCAAGGTTAACTGCCAAAACTTAAGACAAAACCTATATGCATTGTTTACACAAAAGAAAAGAACCCAGGCTTTCCTCTGGGTGAGGAAAGCCTGGGCTCAAGTTTGGGACTTTGCAAAAGTCCTAAAGAGACATTCATGTGTTCAGTGGGATTTTTCAAAAGCCATGACCTATCTCACTTTCACCTCACTTTCACATATTCACTTGTTTAGGCTACTGAACAGTTTGTAAGTTTGAACATCTTATAAGATGACAGGCAGAACTGGACAAAAAAATTGATTTCTAAGCTATTTTTCCATGCATTACTTTAGTCTAATGAACTAAAGGGCACTACTGCTAATTTTCTGTCCTTCTGCTAGGAAAGCTAATTTACAGATACCATTCAAATGCTCCCTGTGAATGGCCGGATAAATCAGTATACTAAGGTTTTGGCAGCTTCAGGTAGCACAAAGAATGCCCTCTTTTACTGTCCAAATATTATTTACGTTACTGTTTAACACACACACTTGGGTTTTTAAAATTATTTACATCATAGCTTCCAACTGCAAGCATCGGATTGCAGACCTTATTTACACAATTTAAAGTAAAGAAATGTGAAGACTTCCCCAACAAAACTTTTTATTTTCCCTTTTACTCACTTACCTAATACACTCCACTGATTCTGGCCTTGATTTTAGATCCTGGTCTTTAGCAGCCACTCCAAAATGAATGGGGAACAATCCTCCAAGAATAATGTCTCCCTTCTTCTGTGCCCGTTGGTTTGGCCCATAGGCAGCAGTGTTCCAGGTAAACAGCAAAAGAATCAAGCAGCAGCTATATGAAGTCATTGTTCCTCTTTTCACCAGGGGGTTACAGGATGCAAAATTGGAAAAGATGATATAAGAAAGCAGATGTTGAAGCTTTTCCTTTCCTTAATACAGCACAGAGAGGATTCGGGGCACATGTTTGCAGGGAGATAAGCAACAAGGTAGGAGCCACAATGCTGGTGTTTCTCCGTCTGTCTTCTCCATTGCAAAACAATTCAGCCGTCCTTCCTCCTTCCTAACTGAAGCATTATGGAGAGCCCATCTCTGAGAACTGTAAAAGAAAGACTTGAGAAGTGATTCCAGCTATACACCAGGACTCCACATTGCCACGATGGTTCTGCTTTGTGAAACCAGGCCCTCAATATGCCTCTCAAGCTGCTCCCGCTCAACAACCTACCTGGGACATACCACAACCTTGGCTAAGTCAGCCAGGCACCCTGGTGGCACCAGCCACACCTCCTCAAACAATGCCAGATGCCTGATTCTGTGTCACATACCTAAGGTGGGCTGCTAAAACTTCCTATGGTTCTGTGTGACTCTGCTGTAAAACCTGTGATCAATGTCCTTGAGACCTGGGTGGGCAAGTGGGGAATAAGGAATCACCAAAGGCAGTAAGGATCAAACCTTTCTCTTAATCAAATAACTACGATATTCTTTTGGTGTCAGTCCATCCCCTCCTTCCCATGGATAATTCTTAACCCTTTAGTTTGAACTTATCCTTGCTAAAAATAAAACAAGGTCTCAAGAAAGAGTTATTTCACATTGAAAAGGAGAATGACTTCAGGGAAGCATTTGAAACCAAGATACTTCTCCATAAAGAATCATGAAGGCTTGAAAGGTTTGGTAATCATGCCATTGAAAGCTTAGCTACAGCAGCCTTTGAAGCTTGCTTTCTGGGGATGAAAAAGACTGCAGCTTCTTCATGCTCAATACATTTTCCCTGCAGCATGTCTACAGGCCTGCCAAATGAAGAACTAACCTAATTATGGCATATGAAAATGGCTGTGGGAGAGGAGGTAGCACAGAAAATTCACAATGAACAGCTTTCAGCCTATTCGAAACAGCTCTAAAAGCTAGTAGTAAAAATCTGAAGTTAGTGAAATTCAGAGTAGAAACTAGGCATATATTGCTAATCCTGAGGACAGTTAATTTCTGAAGCAAGTCATCAGGAGTTTTCAAGTACTGAGAACCTTTTTATGAGGATGACTTATCACTAAAAACACCTAGATGGATTTGATCTTGACCTAGGTCTTAAAGAAGAGCTACTGCAGGGAAAAACTGTGATCATGAGGCTTCTTCTAGTAGCCGGTCTTGATGATCATGCATTCTGTATGACCACCAAGCACATGGGACTATTTCATACATTTTTGGTACAATGAAGATCTGGATGAAGCAGTGAATGAGAGAGACAAAGCTCATGTCTCTCATGTTGTTCTCATGCCTCTGTGATCAACGCACTTAAACAGCTGAGCAGACACTGCAATTTGCTGTGGCAGGTCCACTCTAAACTATTCCCTGGCTTGAACAAGTGCATTTTTATTGGCAAGGGCAATCAAATATTTGGCTAGATATCAAAATATGTCTAGGTATTAACACAGAGCCCTTTGACCAGCTGCATGACAGAACTTTAACCAGAAGCAGGATTAGGAGGGGACAGAGCAGTGCAACGAGTGAGTGTCCCGAGGTATTTGGGTTTTGACCTTTCCTGGCAGAGGGATGGTGGGTTTGGCTGCTTCGGTGCCCAACAGAATAAAGCACAAAACACTTTTCCATGTTTCACTTAGAGAAATGTCACCTGCCTCCCATCACCTGTGGTTTCAAGAAAGATAGAAACAGTAGTGAAGTGCTGACACAGTGTCCTGAGGTGAGGACCAGCACAGGCGGGGCCAGCAGTTAGAGGTGAGACGTTTAAACAGGGACAGTAATTTCTGAAGAGACACTGCAAAGACATGGGATGGTCTGACTAAGGCTATTTAGCCCAGCTCACCCCCTCCCCAACTCCCTCAGGGACAGCAGGGACCTGGGGGACTGCATGCTCCGACAGGCGCAGGGATGGAGTCCCCGGAGCCTGGGCATGGAGCCATGTGTGGGACTTAACCAAGGTGGGATGGGGTCAGAGACTTCCTCATCTGCTATGGGAAGACCACAGCTTGCTGATTTACTACTCTACTTTTCTGCTTTTATTTTAATAAGGCTTTCTTTTGCCTTTGGGGTTATTCACTTATGAAAAAGGGAACTGTTTCCATCAGCAGCAGGCAGACAATATAATTTATTTTGCTGGGATGCTATAGAGGGGTTTGGGCTGATGCTATTGAATATTTAGGAACTCTTCACCAACTGTACCAGACAGTACACGGCTGAAGTATGAAATGCAGAAAAAATAAATTCACATTCTTATTTCTCTTTTCTCACAGCAGACAAAGTCAAAAGCTCTAAACTGGTAAAAACCAGTAAATTTTAAAACAGCATTTACAGCACTTAGTAGTCTAAGATGTCATTCAAGAGCATGACAATGGAACAGACAACAAAAACCAAATTACTGATTCATGGTATAGGGTAATAGTTGGTATCCCCCTGAATAATTTGGAACTAGTAGTTCTCTGGGACAGGACACAGAACTGAAATAACATCAGAGGTGATGTCTGGGAACAAGATGGGCTGTATACATATAAAACACATCCCTGAGGCAGCAAACGGAGGGATAAATGTCCAAAGATGCACTGACACAAAAAAGCAAAACTAAGCATATGTTCAGCTCCTCATAAATCTCAGTGTCCAAATTTACAACTCTCCATACCTAAATGCCATCTATAGCTGGAAAACCAAACTCATTTAATGGGAAACACAGGTGTCCCAGTTGCTTTCAAGTGCCCTCCACACCGAAAGATGAAAATATTTGAAGACACTGATTTCCCCATGAACAGTTGTGAGCTTGCTGGTTGTTTGCATATTTTCGGGCCCTAGGGCAACGAATATGTCCTTGGATCTCTATTCAGAGGCAATTGTTTTGGCTAATGACGCTGGGAACAGAGGCTTTTAGCCTTTTATAAGAAGCACAGAACTATACCAAGTTACAGATACATGTAGAATAAAAACTAGAGATTATTAAGGCACCGTTAGTACCCCAGATAATATCCGCTAGTATCAACTTCTGTTGTGGCAAATTTTCCTTCAGTTCTCTTTAATTAGGTTAAGATTATGAGCCTCTTCCTTATTAAAGCAAGGCATTACACAGCTAATGATTGAATTACCTGCTGATGTATGCTTCCAGACATAAAATTTAGCATACTACAGGTGGAAATTGTACTACTAATAGAACAAATTACTGTGGCCATGCAGTTTTCAGCTAATAAATAAAAACCCATTAAATTAAAAAGCAACTGGATTAAGATGGAAGTTTTGAATCCACTGCTATTTTTTTCCTTTGCAAATGTTTTTACATGTAAAACATTATTTAGTATTAGGACATAAATTCTTTGATTGTAAGCTCTTCAGTGAAGAACACCTTTTCCCTCTACATATATTCAGCAAATGCAATTGTGTAAGATTACTTTTGCAAGGAAAAAACAAGGTAATTTTCATTTTTTTTTTAAATGGCCTGCTTTTTAATCCCCTTCCCCTTTTAAAAATAACGTTCAACATTTTTTTCAATTCTGTTTTATTAACTGTCAGACACTTTGATACTGAACTCTCTTGGAAGAGCACTTCTAAGCTTCAGTGGAGGAACTTAAAGTGGTTCCAGGAACAGGATGAGCCATCAAGCAACTACTGTCATGGCAGGAACAGTAGCTGAGGTGGGATGGGATGGTACCCAAGGTACAGTTGTGGGTATTTGAAAGGCTTGCAGCAATCGGTACTATTTTGTCAGATGAACAAAAGTTTTAATTGTCAGATTGAATCATGCAGAAAGGCCAGAAATATTCAATAAATCTTTGGGGTTTTGGGTGAAAAGAAGATGAATGGCACACTCATGACATGCATTACTTACGAACTACTTATTAATCAAACAGTACCTAACCACAACTCTCAACAGCAGCCGCTCAGGTACGTCTAATAGCTGAGATGGGAAGAATCTCAAGGGATCATGAAGCTGCCCCTTAGCCTAAGAAGGGCTCAGCAACAGCAGTGCAGTTCCTGGCATATTTTCTCTAAAACCTTGTAGGGAAGAAGACCTTTCAGGCACTCAGGGCAGCTTGCTTCTATGCTTTTCTGCTCTTACCAAAGAAAATGTTTTCTCACATCTAACTTTAGTGGTTTTTGTTACAAGTTAAGCCTGCCTTCTTCTCCCATCTACCACATGTGCCAGTGCCTCCCTGCTCATGATCACCTTCTTTGGGATTTGATTCACCTCCCCTTTTACTCTTTTTTTTAGACCAAGCAAATTAAATTAATTTTTTTTTTCATAAAGGTGCTTCCCTGAGCTCAGATTATTCTTGTTTCATTCCTCTGGCCTCTTACCAGCATGTCTCCACATTTAGTGCAGCCCAGTGCCCAGAAATGGACACACTGTCCTTGTTTGGCCCTTACAAGCACTGAGCAAAGTAATAGAATTACTTTGTGTGTCTTGCAGGCTACAGCCCTGTTTGTACATCTCAGCATGGCATTTGTCTTTTTTGGAACAGCATGATATTGTTAACTTATGGCAGATCATCAGCTAAACACAAAGCAAAGTTCAGCATGTTTATATTCACAAGGCCATGATACCTCACAAGAAATTCTAATTTTCCAAAAGCTTTTCCCTCACGTTCAGTTCAAAGGTAGAGTCTGATAAATTTCACATGATCATCCTGGACACCACAAGGAACCAGCATGGACAAGCTCAGCTGAGTCTCCTGGTCTTTCAGGACCTTTTTACAGCAGAGAGCCGGGGAAGATTCCTGATCATGGCCATGGCAAAAGGGCTGTCCCAGACCCAAAGAGATTCTGGCCTCCCACACAGTAGGTTTGCTCTGCTTCTGGGAGGCCTGGATGGCCCAAGGCAGCAAAGTAATGCTTCAGTGGACAACAGACACAGGATATAAATCTTCATACTTCTAAGACCAGACCAGACTTCTTGTGCTGAGGTAGCATGACAATAAGAGAAAAAGTAGATTCTTCCCATTTGTCACCAGAGCAAGCATTAGCTCAGCCTTCCTGCAACACTTTGGTCAAAATGAGGGACAAGTGCATCAAAGAAGCAATCAAAATCAGAGTGCTGGTGTGCTCAAATGGAGAAGATGTGCTTGCATTTTGCGGAATTAAACTGCTCCATCTTTAGAGGCAAATGTTAACTGAAAATTTACTACAAAGAACTTTTTGCCAATGCAGGAAAAGGCAATTCTTACACAACTGCCTGAAACAGGGAGATTCTTATCTGGACAAATAGCATGATTGGAAGATGGAATCTCAGCCTTGGAAAAGTTTGGAGAGTTCAGATGTGTGTAGAGAAAAATTCAGATCTAGAATAAGGATTCTGTTCTAAAAACACTACCCACAGACCTGGTTTTAAACTAAATACAAAACGTGAATACTACAGTTTTAACAAAAAAATAGATTTTACAAAATCATCAAGACCATCAGGGTCACCAGGACAGTATTTCCATGCCCTGCTATTAGCTTAAGGGCATGTTATCTGTTGTAGATGAAATTTTTGTGGCAGAAGTCAAGATGATAATATTCTATTATACTACAGAAAACTTATGTTAAAAAATGATACATTACAGTCTCAGCTGGCATTGCAAAAGCTAAGAGGAAGCCAAAACCACAGCACACAAATCAGACACAGTACTGAAGAAGCTGCTGAAGCTCATAAATAACAAGACCTGGCCAAGTCAAATGAAGAAAGCCATATACTTAGCACTGGGAGACAGCAGTGGGATAGATAGGCCGAAGAACCTGGCTGGGTCATGAAAAATCTGACCACTTGTCCGGAAGTAGCATTCTCAAATCTCCAGGACAAACTAAATATTAAAAACAATATAGTAAACCAGGTAATTGTAACAGATTTAATTCTACTACATCTGAAATACCGGACATTGTCAAGTTTGTCTGAGAGTTACCATTTAGGTTTCCAGAATTTTGGTATCTATAACATTATTGTTACGTAGCAGCCATATCTTTAACCTTCATTTACTTCTGAGCTCATATACTGGTGTCCAAAAAACACAGAACCTACCATGAAAGTGTGGAGTCACACCCTGATCTGTGGTCAGAACTACAAAATACCAGAGTGACAGAAATATACCTAGGACATCACTGCTGATACTCTGCTCAACACAGAAACTTAAGATCAAGGAAGCCTAAACTGTTAGAGGCTGAGGACCAAGACTCTTGGGAACTGCAGATACGGAAAATGTAACCAGGAATAAGCAGAACGCTTTGTTTCAAGGAGTCTCAAACAAATCTGGTTATAGCAACAGCAGTCAAAAGAGCATCAGCTACTGACTATTGCATAACCAGGTAAAAATCCAAACCTGCCCAAACGCAGCATTTACTGTCTGGATTTAGCATGGGATTACAAGGCCTCTGATCTCACTCCTACTTCAGCTCTGGCTCATAAAGTGCACACAATCCCATGTCAAGCCATGCAGCTGTGATTGCACAGCTTTGTAGCAACCACCTTTCCATCAGGACTGCACCTGGCTTTGGGATTCACATAACATTTCTCAAGTAACTTGCATCAGTGTGATCCGGGATGTGATATCCCTCTGTGGAAATAATTCTGTGTTTGCTGATGGCAGGAAGCAAAAAACCAGAAGTGGCAATAGGAAATGCCTTAGAGACTCATTGGATGCACTCAGCGAACACCATTAGCAAACACAAAGCTGTAAGTGGTTTTAGAGTAGTGAGTGCTTGGTGGAAATCCATGTGGAGGATGACTTATGTCTTTGGAGTAGTTTCTTCACAGGTGTGGCTGTAAGGCAGCCTGAGAAGCAGCTCCAGGGACCTTACAGGCACAACTGGCTTTGTTCCTCTGAAAGATAAGTGTTTTCTTGCAATAAGACCTAAGGCTCATTTCTACAAGACATATCACAAGCCTCTGAAAAAAATACTGGAAGGGAATAAGACAATTCTGCAACTTCTCATCTTTCCACTCCTGTGCCTTCCTCAGTACAAGTGTGAAAAGTGCACATATGTGCACATCCAAGGGAGCACTGAAATACATGAGTTTATCAAGGCATCTTGGACAAGAAACAACCTGTGACCAATTCATTAGAGCTGCTAAGACATGCTGAGGAGCAACAGCAACAAACAGGATCCATGCAGAACAGGTGGGCTTGGAGGGATTTCCAAGTCCTAGAGAGCTCTAGAGCCACAGCAGCCCATCTGCAGCCTTTTGGGAAGTTGCCCTAAACCCACCACTCATGATTACTCTAATTTATGCTGGGAGCTGCATTGGACCCTTGAGCAATCTCAGATTTTGAGACTATAGGTACCAGGGAATCCATCTTGTCAACACCTTAAAGCTGTCCTGTTTTGGCTCTCTGAGCTCCAGATTCTTCTGTTGCTGTGCCATGGTTTGTTAACTTGATTGTTTCCTACCCCTTGTGTTAAAAGCCCATAATTTTATCAGTTGTTTAAAGCAGATAGAAGGATGCCTTGGATACAATAACAGTCTAAAGGCTTCTTGGTAGTTTCAATGATTTTTGTCTTTATGTAAGGAAGAAATTAAGACTTGCAATAAAATAGGAAGTGAAATACTTCACAAAGGTAAGATTTTTTGTTAAATGGATGTCTCTAACATTCCTTGTTCCTAAAGCAAGTCTCAACCACCATGCTAATGACTGTACATTCCAGTAAGAGCTGTTTTACCCCATCCCATATTTTTGGGATGTGACTAGACCCTCCTGGTACATATGGAGAAAGAAAGCCTGGGGGATGCTCTGCAGAATGAAGACAATTTACATCCTTGTGGCATATGGCACTGGGACGTGGTTTTTGAAATTAGTGTTGTACAGACTTTTTCCTGCAGGTGAAACAACCATGCATTCACCCTGTGTGCCTTTCAGGGCACCTTACATTCCTGCATATCATATGTACATTCCTGCATCTCAAGCAAGCCTTTCCTCGACATCCAGTGCAGGAGCTTTGCCAGAAAATGTTACCAGCCAAATTGCTCTTAGTTCCTGATTTGCAGAATTTATCTTTTCTGTGTGTCTGGCCTTAAGACACACAGAAGTGTTAACAGGTGCTCTGTTCACAGCCCACAGAAGGGAAGTCCACCACTACTGAATGAGCCTGTTTCTTCACCTTTCCCAGCTCCTAATCTGTTTTCTTCCTCTCTTAGAAGAAACATCTCTGGGGCTTACAAAAGGACTGAATCCCCCCAGCAAAGTCCTTTTTCCTTGCTTAGCATGGCCATAAAACAATATGATTGAATTATGCTCTTTGCATAAGGCCACTTTTTTTAAAAGATAAGCTTTTCTACAAGCAAATGAAGAGTCTTCAGCTCAATTCTTTAATATCAAAAAATGCCAGTCAAAGAACACTATGAAACTGTGTTGCTGTAGTCTGCCTGGAAAGAATAAGGAGGAACTATCACTGCTATCAACTCCTGAAGGCCCTATATCTTACATTCCTCTCTTATTTTTGTCTCTATTCTCTTTAGAAAATAATAGGTTAGAAGGACTGGTCAGCAAGGTAGGACATTTTGAACTGTCTTTTTTTTTTCCTGTGCTACATCATGAGACAGAAAAGAATGGAGGAGTGAGGGATGTGCCAAAGCAGTCAGTCATTCGGAAGAAGTTAAAATTACACAATTTAGTGGAGTGTTATTCAAAAGAGATGTCACATTTTTTGATTGGCCAGCATTAGAGGTGCTGGTTAGCTGTAGTGGCACTGTTTTAAAATCTTTCTCTTCTTTCTCATGGAGAATAGAGGTAAGTTGTATCCTTGTGCTTTCTAATCTCTTTGTTTTGGTACTGGACGCTCTAGTGTTGTAACCAATTGTTATAGGGGGTGGAAAAACTATCGACCAATAAGTATTAGATTCTTAATGAATATATAAAGAAGTTCTTGTAAATAAAGTTCCTCTTTATGCCATCTTGTGAGCTGCCTGCCTGACTTCCCTGCGAGCTTCCGCGCACCTCCACGAATATCAGAAAATCAGAGCAACAGTTAGCAAGCTGAAAGGTCAGGGAACATGAAATAACAGAAAAAGAATACTCCAATAAGGCAATACATAATTATCTGTCTGCATTTCTCTCAGTTAATCAACCAATTTTTGATCATTCCTCTACAAAATAAGCTCAGATCATGTAAATAAACATGAGAAGAATCTTATTTGTATCAACAAAATTCTTATTTCCAAAACCTTCTATTATGAATCAGGATTAGGTGCAAGGCACTAGAGAAGTCAATCTGTCTGTTAAGCACAGCTTTAAAATAAACAGGGATAACATATTTCTGATGACAATTTGGTATGATTTTGTTGGAAGTGGTGCTCTCCCACAGCTGGTATGGGGAAGGACCCTTGACATTATACCTGCTTCTTTCTCCTGCCTGGCTGGGCAGACACATGCCAATTACTTTCTTTGCCTGGGACTTTGCTTCCCAACTTGTAACAGCGTCCAGAAATAATTTTAGGAATGTATTGCAACTAAGCTTCATCCATGTCAACAGATGTCAAACTGAGGATCAGCTGAATCAAGGCTGATTCAGGCTTTTCTCTAGCAAAAAAATAAAATACAGATCTGAAAGCTGAACACTTTTTCAAATACAGCTTTGTCAAATTGCTTACAAGGGGAAAACATATTTTGCTTAGCAATTTCTTTTAATTTCACTTGATTTTATTTTTAAAAAACATCTGCGCTTAAAGTAAAAATGCTTTATTTGATCCCATTTCATTTCCCTGCAGAATCCTCAGTGAACCAAACTATAAGGACAACTGTAATTCTGAGCCAGATTCAACATAAATCCAATTCAGAAAAAAACACTTAAGTATGTGCTCAACTTTAGTGAGACTTGTCCTTAATGAAATTTAGTAGATTCTAAAAGCTTAGTATGTACTTTAGTGGTTTGCTAAATCAGAGACTAAAGTAGCCTCTGGCTGGTTGCTCCGTTCTATTTCATACTATTATTAAAAACAAATAAACACCTTCTTTGTGTTGGATGGTTTCTTTTTATATTGACTCCAGCATGATTTATTAATAAATTCTTATAGATTTTTGGTGGCCTTTTTTCCTTATCCTTTCTCTTATATTTCTAGTTCTCCACTGTCATGTGCTGCCTTTTTTTAATTTTTTTTTTTTTACATTTCCCCATTGCTTATTTTCCCTTCGTTATGATTTTCTGAACAGAATAATTATTATTCCTTCTCCAGTTTTCCTGTCTCTCCTCCTTTCACTCTAATACCAAAACATTCTTTTCTATTTTTGTATTTCTTTTGCTTGTACACTACGTGTAACCTCTTCCTGTTAAAGAAGGCAGGAGTGAATAGGGTCCCCAGGAGATGAAAACAGATTCAATGTAAAGGGAGTCTGGGAAAGGTCATCAGAAATGTTGAACTCCAGTAAGGACAGAAGTTCTGCTGAACCCATAAGATCATTAAAATTGATCAGTGAAGGGCACAGAAGAAATTCAAGAACAGAACTGCAGGAGTGAGGAGAGGTGAGTTATGGGCACAGACAGGCGCATGTCTCACTTCCTACAGTGAGAGAAGGCAAGTTTTGCTGAGTTTTCTTTGCAGAGCTGGCTTGTGCTAGCATGTCCCATGGAATGGGACATGGGGAGGAATACAATACTGTATGCTATACACTGACCCCTGGAACAGGAACAGTGACCCTCATCTGCCAATGCAATGTACTGGAAGATCAATGTGATATGCAAGAACTTGTTTATCAGTTATGATTATTTACATTATCCACCCAAGAAATGCTGTCTGGGCCTGTGAGGCTGCACTTTGCTGCTGCAGATGTGAGTAAGATGATACCACAGACCCATGACATGCAGCCAGTGCTGGCAAGTAGCAATACCAATGCAAGCAGCCAGCGTTTCTCTCCCCTATTGCTCCACCTGCCTCTTCAGAGATACATCACATTATTTACAAGTTGATATGGAGCAAACTTTCCATGACAATTTGTAAAACATGGAGAGGAGAAATGTAAACATTTTTCTCAATTGTTACAGAATCATCTTGAACCCTACAGATGCACGTTTTCTGCCCTGTAATATAAGAGGATACTGGAAATAGCCATCCAGATTCAAATCACAGTCCCTTTGGTATAAGAGCCTGCCTCCAGCAAAATCCAGTGATACCTGCTTTGATATTTGCTTCAAAAACATTGCGTTAGACAATTACAGGGCTAGTGTCTTATAAAGGACATGTCTAGCTCCACTAGCTAGCAGTTGATTAATGTCCTAAGCAAACAGGACAAAGTTTTGTGAAAACCAGCCTTAATTTTACAAAAGAACAAAAAAATCAAATACTCCCATGAACAAAATACATATCCCTGAGTGATATTCCCCTGTTGGAAATTCCCTGTCACTCTCATCAGCTGATGCAATCACCAAAGATATCACAATGTCACCTGTGATTTTTTTACTGCATCACCATTGGAAGTCATCAGGAGCTCAAAAAATCATCCAAATAGATCTTGAACCCTCGCTTTAGCTTTCTCCTGGAAATTCTGGCAGTTTAGGTTGAACCACCGTGATGACACAATTAACCAAATCAGCTGGTTTTGGCATTGAGGAGGACCAGGAGCGTGGCACTTGCTGTGAAGACTGCCCAGGGTGAAGGGTATGCTCTTTTTAGATAGCACCTCAAACAACTAGATCCAGAGGAACATGACTAATAATGCTCAAGTGTGGGCTTCTTTTGACTTCATCTATCTCAACAGAACTATCATCAAACCAGAAAAAGGCTAGGAATTCTATCCTTCTCATGTCTAGATTTATTTAGCTGGTGAATTTAGTATTGCAGCTGATTGTACTACCATATTCTTCAAGAAGTTTCATATAATATAGCTGGTAACTAAGGCTATATTACTCAGTGAGAGTAAAGACAGCAGAACTCAAGTGAAGGCAGACACAAGCAAAGCAGTTCAGCTTCGAAAATAATCTATATTCAGAGAAAGGGGCTTCATCCATTCTCTTCATTGTACAAAAATAAAATTCATAAAAGTGCATGTGTTATTTTTCTTTCAGCATACAACACCTTATGTTCTTGAAACAGCATATGACAGAAAATTAACATCCTTTCTGGCAAAGCTCCTCTCTGAAATAAAGCAGGAGATCCCAGGCTTTAATGAATTGAATTGCTAGGCTTTGTGTCCTCTGCCTTTCTAAACAGACCCTGTTCCCATTGTGTTAGACATTAAAATATAATTTTTCCCAGTTAATAATTTAAGCATGATTGGTGAGGGATACCAGAGCCTCAGGGCAGGAGAGATGACCTCGTCCTCTCATAATTTTCATATCCAACACTGAGTTCCCAGCAACTTGGGAACAGAAGCAAATACAGGGTTTGTGTTATGAAAAGAATTGAAGAGCACCCTGCTTTATTGTACAAACTGGCATGATACAAATGATTGAAAGCTCTCAGCTGGATAGGGAGCTTGGATGCTGGAATACCAGCTGTCTATCAGGAGAGTGGAATTGGCCACTACAGACCTAAGGGCAGGGAGGGAGTTCTTGACCAGCAAGCAAAAAACTAATATCAGGACCACTGGAAGATGTGTGAAAGCTTTCATGTTCTTCACAGCCCCTTCTGCCACACTGTCCAGAAATGAGAAGACTCTGTGGCCACCCACTTCCTCTGTGCATCCCTGAGAAACATAACCATGTTAATTGACCACAATGTGGCCACCCCTTGTTAACACAGCGCTTTCAAAAATGATATTCTTTTATTGACTTCCCCCTCACTCCTTTTTGAAGGTGATCTTTCTGGAGCAGAAAAACACCTGGGGTCACACTCCAGTGAGCCCCAGCCACCTCACCTGCCTGCCAGCACTGCAGCTCTACGCGCTTCATCTCTGGGACCACGGTGTGACTTTTGGAGGCTCTATGCCTCATTTAGCCCTGGTAATGGCCTAATTGGGTTGGAAAAATGCAGGAGCAGGAGTGTGATAAAGAAACAGCTCTGCTATGCTTATTTAAGCAGGTGGAGAGAAGAAGAGAGGAGAAGAGAAGAGAAGAGAAGAGAAGAGAAGAGAAGAGAAGAGAAGAGAAGAGAAGAGAAGAGAAGAGAAGAGACAAGGCAAGGAAATGAAATGAAATGAAAATCCATCAAACCCGGATTTTCTACCTGGACTAGACATTTATGTGTGTAGCTTTGTTTATAATACGGCATTATGCTGCCTGGTTGTGCTGGTGGCAGGATTAATGTGTCAAATGAAGGAGCACCAGGAGAGGGCCAGACTTGGATGAGCATTTCCACCTCTGGTAATTTTCTGCAGCAGTCAGGCCCTCACCCACGGGGCTTCACTCTGTCCCCACATAGTTCTTAGTAAGGGCTGAGATAATGGGTGCTTTCATTATCTAGGTGGGAGGGAAAAGGTGAGTGGGAGAAAAGGTGAGAGGAAAGGCAGGTGACAAGAGTGACTCTTTCAGGAACAGCAAAGGAAGCAGCTCATACCATTAGCCAAATCTCCATTCACAATTTCTCAGCTACACTTTCCTCTCTCCTGGGAAGAATCTTGCTACCGGCCCAAAGAAAACCATCCTATCCTCTTTTGAATTATTTCAGTATTTTTTTATGGCATCCTATAAACCACTCAAAGAATGAAATGCTTTGAAATTATCAGAAATTGCCTCAGAAATCATCAGAAAAAGAGAGAGAAATACAGACAATTTGTAAGTTTCAAATGGTGAGGAACCTCTTCCTTTAGGGACCTGTTCTTCAGCAACAACATGAGTGCAAGATCAGGGGATGAACCAGATTCTCCTTCACCTAAAGCGATAAAGAGAAACCAAAAATTTACCTCACAGTGGAAAGGACAGCCTTCCCTTCAGATGGTCTTTTTTAAAATGTGCTCTCACCATCCCCAACAAGATCCCAGCTATTTACCTGACTTTGTTTCCTCCCTTTCCTCTCTGAGTGGGAGTCCTATATTATCTCAGAGTGGAGTCACCTTAAGCTGGAGCCAAAACTGCTCATACAGCATTGAAGTTATGGAAGTGCTCTATACTTGCCACTGTGTAAAGGACAAGCTATATCTATGTTAGCTCTCTGCCTTGGGAACTGGCACAAAATATCCTGTATTTTATTCATGTCTAGTATTAAAACTTCAAAGGATATTTGGCTGATAAAACTTCCAGAGGATCCTGACGTAAATCAGAACACATCCTCACTGGTAACATTTAAAAAACCTGATTGGGTCTTGGTGTTCTTATTTACAGCACAGGCCTTTAACCATTTCCACTAGCACAACAGCAGGGGCAGCAAACAGCACGGAGCAAGCACGAGCACCCAGTGGGAGGAAAAAAATTCAAGGATCTTCAGGCAACCTTTCATGCTTCCTTTGGGAAACTCACTGGAATTGTTCCTAATAACTTTTTACTCACATTTCCTGCCTGCTTCTTATTACAATTTCCTTGCTAACTTGAAAAAAACAGTGTTGTGGGGGATGTGCTATATCTGTCAAATGGCCAGCAACAAGATGATTTTTAAGTTTCCCAGGACTCTAGTGGTAAGATAAAAATTTCCCTGTGGGAGCTCAATCAGCTCAGCCACAGAATTGTTTCTGATGAACTAGGAATTTTAAGTGCTTGCCTTCATCTGGTAATTGCCTGGGTGCCAATTTGCCTGGGTACTGGTGACATGCTCACAATTATTATATGCAAGCAGAATGTGGCATCAGCAAGTGAGAGGGGACTGGTTCCAGCCAGGCTTGGAACTTTAAACAGGACAATCCTTAACTATTATAATTCCCACTGACTGGTAGTGTAAAATCAAGTGGGAAATGTAAATTAAAGTGTTAAGCCTATCCAATCATGGACCAAAAATGCACTTTGGGCACAAAAATATTTACGCTAAACCAGAAGCTGTCTGGAATAGAAGTCATCAATAAAAATACTAAAAACCATTTATTTGTAGCATGGAAGAAAGGGGAAAATAAAAATTATTAATGAATTTTAAGATTCTAAATATGCAGGGAATTTATGAGGGAAATTTATAAGATCAAGGAAGTACTAAATAGTTAACAGAGGTAAAGAGGCAAAAAAGATATTTTTACAAATACAAAATAGGCCTGAGACTGGCCATGAGCCCATTGCTAGATGCGGGTGATAAAACTGTAAATGACAACCCAAAAAAGGCGGAAATATCGAATAAACATTTTGTCCTTCGCACATTGTTTTGTCCTTGGAATGAAGCTGTAGAATGTATCATCCCATATTACGTCAGCCCAACAATATTCACCGTAGGTAATAAAAGGAGATGTGAGACGAGATCTGCTAAAATTAAATGTTTTCAAATCAACAGGCCTGGAGTCTTACATAAACTAAATGAGGAGTTCTCCGAATCACTAGTGTTGATACTTAACAACTCATGGAAAAAAGGGAAAATTTCAAAGGGTCAGAGAACTGCAAGTGTATGCAGTTATTAAATAACTACTAAAGAAGGAAGGCCCAAGAAATTATAGGCACCATACCCCAATATCAGTCTGGGTACAAAAATGAAATTAGTTACGCCAGCACTCTTTCTAAAAATCAATGAGGATAAAATATTATGAATTTGAAGCATATTTAAAAACAAAACAACCACTGTTCTTTTTATGAAATGATGAACTAGATAAAGGCAACCATACAGAGTACAACATGCACATGTCCAAGGCATATAAATGACCAAATTAAAAGTTGCAATTAATAGATTAATAACTAGTTTATGGATAGATCTGAAAGGCTTTGTTTAAGGGATGGTGTCAATGAGAGGAGTATTTTCTAAAGACACCACTCCGAGATCAATCTCATTCTGAACCTATTCCGTATTTTTAATCAGTTCTGTAGATTGTAAAATGAAGCCATGTTTGTTAAAAGCTGACACAAACACAAAAGCTAGCAGTGAAGAAGACAGTTTTAATGTATGAATGATCAGTAATGTTGGCATATACAAAACTAAACGCTCCCCTGGGCACCAGTGATTTTCTGTGCTGTGTTCAACATACTCATTTCCCTGGTTGCTCTGCATTGAAATAACTCTATAACTCAATCTCATGTTTCAAGGCTTCTGTGGACAGCCTGCAGGAGGGAGAGGACAGCTCTTTTTTCTGATGCCCAATTTACCCGCACGCTCTAGGATGCTTAAAGGAAGACAAAGCTTCACTGATTGGCAGCAGCTAGGCTGGGACCCTGAAAAAGTTGCACCAGTGTCCTGCTAGGACACAAAGGATCTATTTTTTCTTAAGTGCGTATGTTGGTCTAACTTGCTTGCATGCTGAGGGTCAAATTTAAAGTCAGATATGGAATTAGGAAGGAATTTTCCATCCCACAAAGACTGGCGAGAATCCCAAGTGCAGCTAACTCACTGTTTTCTCTTCTTATCTCCCCAGACTTCTACAGGGAGATGCAAACAACAAACTTATATCCAGAGATTTAATACACTTACAAGATCTTAAAATAAAAAAGGGACATATTTCTTCAGGGCACACAATCACTGCATGACTCAGGCTTGTTTCTCCTGAGTCAGTGTGGGGCAGAAGACATACATAGTGTTTTGGTAAAGGAAGGGTTTATATGATGTTGTATGTCTCACAACAGTTTTAGTGAGAGCTCCTCAGGACACCAGCTTCAGGGCATAAGGAAGGACAGTCTGTATAGATGGTGCTGTAGATGTGTCACTGTCATAAAATGAGAACAATGTGATACGGAATTCTACTGCAGATCATCTAAACTTTGGTTGTTGAGGAATTCCTTCACTTAGATGTTTCAGCTGTTTAAGGCAATCCTCCTAGAGTCTATCTAACCAAAATGACCAGAAAACCAGCTAAAAAGCAGTCACTAGTTAGAACTACATCTGGTGTTGACAGATCAGCTTACTGACAAGGAAAGTGTTTCCTATAGTGTCAGCACAGCAAAAGTTGAAGTCTAGGTCACATGTATACTTGTCTCAAGCATAAACAAAGAACCCTGATAAGTTCCAGATCTAGAGCCCTTTTCCTGTGGGTGCTACTGTAGTGAAGCAGAACAAGCCTGGCTTGATGTTCAGATAGCACGCTAAACCTGCAGTGTTAGCAGTGGTGTGATGCCTTGTTTTGACTTACACACTAAAGAGAGCAAAGACAAGGCCTCAGAAGGAGAATAAATATAGATGAGCAAGAGGTTATTTCATTGATAACTCACTTTTCAGAGAGCTGCCCACACTTAAGAGGGGGAAAAGCAAACAGTAAACCTGGAAACACATTCTCACAAAAGTGATGTCTGACTTTCTTTTGCTTTTGACTGTACAGACTTAATACTCCAAGTGTGCCCTTGCTAAGACCAAATCTATCAGATCTGTAGCCATCCAAAATAGCAAATATGTTACAAAGTGAAAGGAAATACTCTTAAAATTAACCTGTCAATGGATCTCCCTTCCCACTTTTGAAAAGACAGACCTAAGGTGTAGCACAGGAATGCACTTGACCAAATCTGGATTTCTGTAAACTATAAAACTCTATTAAAATAGCAGACTGGCAGTAAAAGTCAAGGCAACAAACATTTACAAAGTGACTGAGACCAGCAAATTTTAATCAAATCGTTCAACCCTTTTGCTGTTGCTTACCTTGATTATGTCAGACAACATTGTTAAAGAGACTTGCTAGAGACTCAATTATATCACCTTTCCAAATCACAAAATGTCAAGGCAGACTGCTCCTAAAACTTCAGTAGACAGCATATTTACCTCTTTTGCTATCAGCAAAGCTGAAGGCAACAATTTCAAACAAAACAAAGCACCCCCCTCTGGGTCCTTCTGCAAGGAATCAAGGAGAGCACAAAACTACCATAAGCATTTGTAACCTCTTTCTGAGCTAAACCCATTAGCCACAAAAACATCGCTAAGAAAACAGTAGTATGTTTCAGTAAACAACTACATCAGCAAGATTTTGAGTTTTCACTGTATATGCCTAATTTCTTGCCTGCTTAATGTCTTGCTCAGTCATATACTTCTTGTGCAATGTTGAATGCAGCAAAAGAAATCTCTGCTTCCCTAGACAATAAACAGATAACTATTAGCTTTGACCTCTTTTGTGGAGGATGGAGGATGTTGAGAGTGAATAATTGTTCCTCAGCAAAATAAAAGAACACAAGATTATTATATATAAAATTATGATAATGATCTGTGTACACCTCTCATAGCTTCTCTCCATGGATCTAAGACTTCCTAACAAACATTAAATTACTCCTTGCCACCACACTCTTGGAAGACAAATGATTCTTTGCTAAAATTTGTTTGCAAGTGGGAGAATGTAATGAACAGCTAATGCTTACACATCTAATTTTAAAAAACGCTTTCATGATTTTATTTCTAAATGTTTATTTAATTTCCCAAAAGTGAAACAGAGAAAAGTGTACTATTTCATGCCAGTATCTCTCCACCCCTTCAGCTCTTTAAAGCCTTACAACATCAAGCCTGTAAATTCAATTTCTGTGTCTGGAAGCTCAGATCTAATAGCTCTGTCTGGAACATCAGTATCAAGGGATCTTGTTTTCAGAGTTTAGAGGAAACCAGCAAAGAGCTTTCTGGAGAGACAGAAAAAAAAATTCTATTATTTATTTTAGAGAGAGACTATTAAGAGGTGACAATTACAAGAGCATACTACTTTTATTAGCAACTTCCCAGTATTAGCGTACACCAAAATTTATGTATAGACAAAGAAAAAAAGAATGTATTCTCACATATCTATAACTTGCCCAGTTTCTCTCTCCAGCAGAAATCATCACTGCTCATTTCAGAACAAGACACACTGAGCTGGGATAGTTAACCTCCCACCTCATGTCCCACCAGCATCTCCAACAATTTTAAGTTTTTTAAGCACTGAGTCAAAAGGCATTCATGTTTCTATCAGTAACTGTCATCATTAGCAATGAATATTCTTACTGCAGTGACTAAGGATCATTACTTTTTAAAAATCCATTTTGCACACCCGCAGTGCTCTTGGGCCAGTAAATTTTCACTGGTGTTTAAATTTTCTGACATACTTAAATTTTCATACAGACATATCAAGGGCGTTTTTAAAAATCCACGCCGATTCTGACCAAACAACGCAGTTGGATTAAGTTTCCCAACCACATTACTGTGCACATGTTAAGACCATCAGGAAGAGTCACTGCTCAAACTGTACTCAGGAGACAAAAATGAGGACTGCTCTGCTGAAATCCAGGAATCCAAGTTCAACAGGTCCTTTTCCTTTTTCAAAGTGATCCATTTTTCAGCCAATTGTCCTTACTACTGGCGTTTGTCATCATACCTTCTATTGAGAAGTATGAATCAGACACCACCATTGCTCATATTTTTGTACTTAGGTGATTAATATTTCTGAAATTATAAACATACATTAATATTCAGGTATTTAATGTATTTTTATATTTAGAAATACCTAAACCTATCCGTGTGTCTTTGTGTGTCCGTCATCCTGCTGTTCCTGGCTTTGGCCTTCCTATAAGCTTTGCTGCATCTTCTGGGACTAAGCCATGTTGAATAAAATTTGCATCATGTCAGCCCAGCAAAAGCAAGCAAAATAGTCTTTACTCACAGCTTTAAAACAACACAGTTTGTGTGGGAAAAAAGCCAATGTCTCATTTGCAAGGACAGCGATTCCAAACCAGTACAGTTACATAGGTCTATCACCTTAAGAAGTTCAGTCCTTTAGACAGACATCTATTTAAGCACCATTAACTGTTAGTGCACTTGACACATGTTGAAATAGATCAATCGTTGTAGTTAGATCAGCTTCCCCTAAGCCAGAGTGTCTTCTACAGACCTATACATATGTAGATGTATAAATATAGACCTATTTCCAACAGAGCTCCAGCAAAACACATTGCTGAATAAAGACAGCTACAATGACTGACAAGATGAAATTAAGAAATTACCTGAAAATAAGAAATTCCCAATATAAATTTTATATGCTTCCACTATTTGATTTACATAATTTCACTTTCTCTGCCAAATCCCACCCTCACTTCTTCTTTGGAGCAGTATAATCCACAACACCCCCAGTCTCCCCTGTTCATAGAGATCCACAAGAATCTGCTGTTTTGTTTGCGAACATGCTGGCAATCTGCTCAGATATCAAAAACTGGTGTTTTAACCTGGACTGAAGAACACATCTCTCACCTGCAGAGCATGAACCTCCAAACATGCCTTGCCACTGGTCAGACCACATAGCAAGAGGATTGAATCAAACTTGCCAATGTGGGTAAGGTGTGACACTAGGAAATGCAGGGGCAGCGTTCGAAAAATGCACAGTCCCAGAAGCCAGGAGCTGGATTAAAAGAGGATACAGCGTTGAACAAAGTTTCAAACTCTGCTCTAATTTGTGAGTGCAGAAGAGATGTCCAGACAAACAACACTTGACAAGCTTCCTTTCTCTTGATATTGTGTGACCTTAAAAGGATCCAGTAGTCGTGCATATGATTTCTGATTTCCAAACTAATAACAATTTAAGACCACAAAATAGCTAATATTACCTGAAGAATGGCAAACCAAATTCATTCCTGATACAAATTTCTAAACAAATATTAAAATCTGTGTAAAGCTAATTAAAATTTCAAAACCTGCCTTCAATTGTACCTATATTTATTTTGTAATTGCCTTATTACTTATGCATGATTAAATCACCCTGTAGCCAGGAAGCAGGTTTTCCTCAAATCACCAGTGAACCAGAATGATTATTTTGCTGTTTTATATAAATGAATTGAAATAACTTCTGTCACAAAAGCACATGGACTAGGACTGAGCTGAAGAAATAATTAGCTCAGCTTCACAACAGGAGTTGAAGTCTGTACTGCTCTATTCATCAATTTTTTTCATTTTTCATCTCAGTATAGAATGAATGAGAATGACCATTTGATCTTTCAACTATCTGAGATACACTTTATTATGCAATCTGTATTTACACAGTCATAGAGTATTTGTAGAACAATATCATGTCAAGCAGCTGTTACTGTAGTTTTATATGTATCGATGTAGAGTCTTGGAACATGCAAAATATTTGTGAGGAAATGGTCCACGAAGATAGTGTAAGGACAGCTCAGTTACCAATCGGCAGAGGAACCACAAGATTCTGTTTCTTTAGGCATTTACAAAAAACAGAGGTATAGCGAGTAAGAGTTGGGATAAGGTTTGGAATTTGATACAGTTATGAATTTTGTTCAGAGTGAGGACATCTGTATATTTTTATATGTAATTATTTCTCTTAACCATTTAAGCTGCACTGTAAACATGCACTGTGCTAAACAGATGTCAGGACTGCAGAGGGCTTTACAAACTAAATACACTGTGGAAGAGGAGTTTATTTTTTGCCTCTTTACGATTTACACAATCCATGCAGATAAGGATTTTATTGCTTTATTAATAAAAATTAAAGATAGTAGAAAGCAATGAAACCAAGCATCTGTTACCACCCATAATTTAAACAATTGACTGAGAAGAGACTATGTGCTGCAGCAATAAGTAAATGTTGCCGTACAAGTCATGCCCCAGTTCTTCAAGCTGTTCTTGGCATATGACCAGCAAAGGTGAAACAAAAATAGCTTTATGTTATCCTAGCAGTTGCTCAAATCCAGTAACAAATAGGGAGACCTGCCCCAGCCCTGCACGCCATAGTGCTGCTACAGGAGTGCTGACTATCACCCACTTGCCTATGTTTCCAACAAGGTATTTGAATAACTGAGGACCATGGGGAGAAGGTGAACTTTAATTCCCACAGGGGTTTTCCCCAGCTACAGGAAACATAAAGTGAGCTGGCTGGTACCAAGGAAATAGGTTTCTAGATTTTAGAAACATCTCAACTGAAAAACTCTCCTCCATGAGCTTTTTGGATTAAACAATGCCATAATATTAAGTTAACAGCACTTGGACTAAGTGTACAGGCAAGACAGGCAGAGTGTACAGGCAAGGCAACTGAGAGCAGCTCAAGGAGGACTTGGGGGTGTCAGTGGATGAGAAGATTGACATGACCCAGCAATGGGCACTTCCAGCCAAGAAAACCAACCACATCCTGGCTGGCCACCAGGTCAAGGGAGCTGATTCTCCCACTGTACTCCACTTTCATAGACCCCACCTGGAGTGCTGTATCCAGCTCTGGGGCCTCTGACATAACAAGCCTGGAAAAGAAAAGTCTGAGGGGACACCATATGGCAGACTTCCAGTAAAACAAGGGCTACAAGACAGCCAGAGAGGGACTTCTTACAAGGGGATGTAGTGACCATTCAAGAGGAAATGGTCTTAAACTGAAAGAGGTTTTGATTAGATATTAGGGAAAAATTCTTCCCTGTGAGGGTGGTGAGACACTGGGACAGGTTGCCCAGAAAAGCTGTGGATATCCCATCACTGGAAGTGTTCCAGGCCAGGCTGGATGGGACTCTGAGCAACCTAGTCTGGTGGAAGATGTCCCTGTTCGTGGCAGGGGGGGTGGAATGGAAAAATCTTTAAGGCTGCTTCCAACCCAAACCATTCTATGATGCCACAGGTCCCAGCCCATAGCATTGAATGGAAAAAGTGAAAGCCATGAGTTATCTAACCCCACTGCCAGCTCTTTTAGTGAAATCATGTTCTCTTTATTAAAAGGTATAGGTCTCATAATCCCTTTCCCCAACAGGATGTGAGCTCTTGCTCACCTAAAATACTTAATTTAGGAAGGAAATGTGCATTGTTAGGTACACAGCAGACATGCTGCATTACATGCTTAACTAAGAATTATGAACTCTCTTTCCTTCCTAGTTGTAAGGTTATTAGATACCTGAATAATTTTTATGGTTACTTTGCTTCTGAAGAAGGTGGTGTAATGTTAGTGTGAGCATCACAGAGATAATACATTAACTGGTAATTACTGTCTAAAGCCAGAGACAAATCGTCAAAAGAAAAGAAGAAAGAAGGACGAATCCCAGCGAGAAACAAAATATTTAGCCTTTTACATGTTTCATATGCTTATCAAAAATTCCTCCTTTCAATCTCTGGGCCTGGAACTCAGATCATTTTTCAAACTTGAATGTAAGTTGCCATCCAAACCTGTACTTAGATCAATGACATGAATATGAACGTAAGTACCCAACAATAGAAATCTGAACCTGAAAATTACAGTTGTGCGTTTTTTTCTACTCTGATAATCCCTGATACAAAATGGGAACTCGTTATGCTGTGATTAGACATTTTTAAAAGCTCTTTCAGATCTTTGGTTGAAAGACAGTACTTGTATGCCAAGCGGTTGTCAACTTTTTTACTCTCTGGAATTGTATGTTTAAATCCTAGCTCTATCAAGTCAACTTTTCTTGTTTCTGAGACAGCTATTTCAATGTGTTTTGATTTACTACAAGAGACCTTTCAAATAAGGCCATATAATGTAGGGCTGTTTCAAACACTGCCTATAATAACAAAATCTTAATAGTCCACATGTGTTGCATGCAAGCATATTCCTTATAATTTACAAGATGTTATTGTTTTTAATGGACATTCCTCCAAACCTACCTGCCAGTGTGCAAATTACTAACAGCAACAGGAAATTGTAAGGACAAACTGCACCCTCAGTGTCACCTACAGTCTTCTGCATCCCACGGGTTGTTGGCACAACTGTCAACAATTCTCAGTTACACGTCAGTAATTCTTTGGGCAAGGTACACGAAGAGAGAGGACTCTGAATGTGTCAGCTCTGCATATTTCACAACGTTAATAGAAACTACAGCACCAAGATTTGTTTTAGAATTTAGTAAATGCATTTATTACCCTGATAAACATTGCAATAGACATACTGAGTAAGAAAATGAGACTTCTAAAAATCCCCTCCCAGAATAAGATTTTCACTTTAAAAACTGCAAATATTAACAATGTCATGGCATTGCTTATAGGAAAGGCATTTTGGCAAAACTATAAAACTTTCAGGGAAAATAAGTAATTTCAGAGTAAGTATAATTGACCCTATTTCGATATAGTGGTATTAAAATAATCTGTTCCTCAATAAAAATCTTTGTCAATGGTCTCTTCTTGCAGGATGTCATTGGTATCTTCAGTGTCATCTGACAGTGTCACTGTCACCAACATAAAGGTTCTTAAAAATATGATTATCTGCAGATATAACTAGCAATAGTCCCAACCTAGAATCAAGGCAATTAAGTGCTATGCCTCAGTGTCACTAGCAGGCAAAAAGTCTACTTCTACCAATACATTTTGATGTACAATGAAAGGAATAAGTTATTAAGGGAGAAAGAAAACAGGCATTATATAGGAAAAGCATCTCATCCTCATACAAACAACAAACAGGGAGCACTCAGCCTCACAGTCCCTTGTTTCACCTTGTTGACCCTGTTCACTCCATCAGGGATTATATTCTTCCCACATTTCCCTTTGGCAGTTCTGTAAGCCAGCAGACAGAGCCAGCTCTCTGTCTGCCTCAATTCCCACCCCACTGCTGCCTCTTGTCAGGTCTCCTCGTGTGCTCCAGACCCTCTCCCTGCTGCTGGGTTTAATGCTAACCCTGCAGCATCTCTCATCACACTGCACTGCCAGCTATGCTGCTGATGATATAACATCAGACATGTCCTACTTCAGCTAGAGCAATTCCAGTTTGACAAGCAGGGGAAAATGGCTGGATCCAGGCCTCTACCTTCATACCTTCAGCTCTATCACTGCACACAGGAAGTCCAAAAGCATGGAGAACCACTGCACTTCACTCCATATTGTTCACATATGACAGAATGTATGGATATTAAATGACCAGAATGTATGGATATTTCTGATTGCACTGAGTTCCTTCTTCTAAGAGTGTCCAATTTTTCTTGTCCTTTATAAAATGCCTCAGTTTATCAACTGAAAACTGAAACAGACTCTCTGGAAGCAATGAAAATAACAAAAGCAAAACAACTGCCAAAAACTAAATCTACTTCATTCTGGCTATTTCCAATTTATGGTGGCAAATCCTGCCTGTGTCAGATTCCAGCCACAGAATTACTGATGCACCCACGGTCAGAGCACAAACTCAGCAAAAATGTACCTGTGACTTTGGTGATCAGACACCACGTGGATTCATTTTAACCTCAGTTTTAAATTTAAGCTAAACAGCTCTGCCTTTCATGGCTGTGAACCAAAACTGCGGTGCTTAAGCAGAGTAAAACAAATACAGCAAGTGTTGCAGAAGCTCCAGAAGAAGGGGTTGCAGTTATAAACAATGAGGAATTAAAGCTCAGGTCCTCAAAAGTTTCTGAGATACTCATCACCCTCTTTAGGCACAAAGAATGTTCTACCCCCAGAAGTGTCATCCAGCTGCTGCTTAAGCCTGTAGGGTTGAGATCTCATCTCTGCAAACCAGTACAGTGACACGGTGTGTCCTGCACCACTTCAAGGAGAGACACTGCTCAAATCTCTCAGCTGAAGGCTCCCAGGCAGAGTATGCAAAGTATGTAATCTAACTGTGGAGGAGGGAGGGAGGGTAAAGGCCTTTTTAAGATTAAGTACAGCTTTCTGATTGACCAATACTTTCAAAGACTTAGGTATCACAATGGACATGACAGATCAGAGACCATTAACTATGTAAACACTGCTTCCTAAGAAATGAAAGCAGCAGTACCCTAGCTAGCTGCTGAAAGAGCAGACTATCTTCCCAAGACTATCCCGGGAAGTAAAAAAGCATAATATGCAATCAACATGTTTGTTTAAGACAGAAGTCGAAACGTTATGAAGAATTCGTGTTTATACACTCATATATACATTTGCACATCCCTGAGGATACTAACATTTCTAACCTTGTTAGGATGCTTTAGACAAGGATATCATATGGAGTAACGTACTTAAAAGACATTGTGGCACAAAAAGTGAAACCTATTTCTTCTGTTTATAAACCAGACTTTTATACTCAGTTTGTCATTCACTAACTGGATCCAGCCCCTTCAATCTCTAATATATAAACCAGGAGAATTACAGTTGCCTCCCTAAGGTGAGATAAGGACTGTAGGCAGGTTCCCTGAAATAATAAACACAGGCAGCAGAAGATTTAGTATTACAGCTTGGTTTATAAATCTGTGTGTTTTTCCTATACTGAAGGCCACTAAATGGAGGAAATTCATCAACAGGGTATGACATTTTATAATTTGTGCAAGAGTATGACAGTCTTGCAAAATATAGGGCTATGCAGAAGGCATAAAATATCTGTGGGACTTTTATGTGACATAGATTAGTTGTCCTTTGAGCAGATTGTTGTCTTTCCAACACAAAGTTCCTATAAGGAACTACTTCCACAATTCAAAATACTTACAGAACACTCATGTAGAAAGAATGGCATCTGGTGTAAAGTGTACTGCTTGGTGTGAACTGGGTATAGCTTAGTTAGATTTCTCCTCAAATGCTAAATGTAGAACATGTTCTAAAACGTAACAAAGATCTGAAAACTGGATTGCTGTTGCAGGACTTGGACAGCTGGCTTGCTCAGTGTTAGTCAAAAGGTCCCAGTGAGTACCAATTATGACATATGCAAAATGTTAAAAAAAATAAAGATCTAAATTGGTCATCTTGAAAGCAACTACCATAGCATGTGTGAGTATATGTAGACTACCATGAGTGTGGTATATGTGAACCCATTCAGTCATGTCTTCCCACAATAGGGTTTCAATCAGCGTGAAAGAACTGAGCAGAAGCCTTTACTGTGTGTGGCAAAGACAGCAGTGAGGTGAAAGGTGGAAGAAGATGGGAATAATCCCTGCACAAACACCTACTACTGAGGCACTACTCCAGACATTTAAGTGTGCCTATACCGTGCCTTGCTAGAATATCTGAGAAAACTGCAGCATCTGGCAGCTGTGACACAGGACCTGCAAAAGATCTACTCTGTGCACCTGAAATGGTACTCACTGAAAATTTTAAAGGTACCCGAGTCTTTTTGGGAAGACGCAAAGGTGCAAACAAAACTAACTGAGACCTAGATCCTTAATCTATAAATTCACTGACGAACTCCATCACCACCGGACCTCAGTCTGCCTTTTCCCTTGTCACTGTGGAGTTTTGTGCAATGGCCCATGCGAACACAGCCGTAAGTGGATGGTTCCATGGAGCTCCTGAGTTTGGTGAACAGTTTGACACCAACAGCGAGTATGAGGGACCCATGTCCGTTACGTTCTCTGAAACAATCTGCTCCCATCCCTTATGCTTTCATGTTTAGTCGGCACTAGAGGAGCCAAGAATAATGGGGCTAGAGGAAATTCCCCCACACTAACACATTCATCCAACAGCTTGTCTTTACTAATGTTCATTTACACAGGTAGTTCTCAAACAAACCTCACAAGTAAATGCTTAATTAATGATGCCAGGCCATGGGTGCGTCAGAGAACAGAAAAACAGGAACAGGGTATGAATTTCCCTCTTTTCAGGAAGATTGGGGTTACAAGGTAGATTGGGGTTACAAGGTAAAAAGAAAGTAGAGAGGACAGAAAGCAGAAAATTCAGTTTAGATAGTACTTCTTGGGTGAAAGAACAACATCTGTTAAGCTCTGCCTTGAGCAGATGACATGAAATTGAAAGATGAAGAGTCTTTCACCTCCTTAACCTAATCTGCCTGAGACAACTTCAGCACTCTGTGGCAGGGATCAGCTCTCTTTTTGCAGAGCATACTGCAGACCACTATTCTAGCTTATAACCTGTTCTCCTAAGTGGAGACAAGAATCAGGTCAGCAGTCCCACTACTTGCAAAACCCATCAAACTCTGAACAAGGCTGTGCTGCTGGAAGGACTCGCTGACTGAAGGTGGAAAGGCAGCAGAGTTGCTTACAGCAGGAATGATTTATAGTGGCACTTCAATATTAGATTTTACTTTGCATTGCTCCTAAATGTTCTGCTTCTCATGAGATATATGTATAGAAACCCCAAACTCCTAGTTTCTCAAAATTTTATTCCAGATACAAGTGTCCAAGCATAGCAGCAGCCCAATAGGCAAAGAGACCCATCAAAGACCAAATTCTTTCAAGCGAAAGTGATCTTTCTGTAGATTGATAGACCTATATATATGTTGATTATTCATGTTAACATCTGAAAAAAAAAATCCTGAAATCAATTGTCTTAAGTTTAATGATTTTTTGTGTATTTGGTTTGCTCAGACATGTTGGTGTATCTGTTACCTATCTTTTAAAGCTCCCATATTGCTATTTTCAAGTAGCAAGTTTAATCGGGAAAATTTACTAAACAGATCCCAGAATTTATGAAAGGGTTTTAGAGAATTTATTATTACTCATTAGAGGTCACTTAATGTGTTCCTAAGTCATTAAGCTGAAACAACTGCTTTTAGATGTTGAATACTGTTTAAAGTCTCAAAATAGTGTATTTGTGGAAACTATCACTGAAAAAAAAAAGTCGATCAAGGAATTCCTGTTGACACTAGCATGGTCACCAAGCTAACTTTTTAAACAGTTGCCAACAGTTTAGCTGCTATGAACAGAGTACTCACATAACTTATCTACTGTTTTGGTTGTGAGATGTCTTTGTGTTGACTGACTTTTATCATTTATTTCAGGACCATGAGTGTACCTTCTCATTGACTCACAGCTACGTAATTACTTTTTGAGAGGACTGAATTCCATTTCATGGCTGTCTACAGGCTGCATCATAAATTCAAGGCTCCACACTCCTCACTCTCCACTGATCTCCCACGGATGCCAAAAGGAAGCTTGCACAGAGATCAAAGGAAGAATTTGGGCTCTGTGTAGTAAAATAAAACTTTCAGTTGTTATTTTTTACATCACATTCAGAACTGCTTACTGGAAAATGTTCCCTTTGCTAGGATTATTGCCACCCTTGCCTCCTGTCTCTTTTCCTTCCCCATCCTTCTTTCTTTTCTGTCTTCTTTTTTTCTTTTCTTTGCATGTGTCATCACAGATTCCCACTCCCTGTGCATTGTGTTGAAATGGCCACTGTAACATGCACAGTGCCACCATTAATCACAAGTGCTTGCACCCTGACAATTCCAGAGGAGTGCTGGTTCAAATTTGTCTCCAAACTGAGGACACAGCACAATGGCCCTCACATTCTGCTCAAGAGAATATTGCATATCTGTATCTGCAATGTCACACCTGCGTTTAACAAACCCTTCCCCCCCCGCCCAAGTATTTTTCAAGAATCAAAAATCAGGACACAGGCACTTACTAACTGCTTTACCTGTATCAGACACTCACCCAGGTGTTCTGTATCTCATCCACCAAAGTATTCAGCACCAAGTAGTCTCTATTCCAGGCAATGGAGGCAGAAGCAGGTTAATATGCCAGACCCAAGTGCCCCAAACTAACTATTAATAAATAAAAATTGAAAGTTCAGTAGCATAAAATTTTCCCCCGACTCCAAAATGGATTTAGATCCGTAAAGCTGGTTTCAGACACGGGGACTCTAGCTATAAGGACCACCTGAAGGCTGCAGAGCAGAGAAGTGGTCAACCAACCCTATGCACCAAAACAGTCAGTTGAATCTTCCTGAAAACAGTGGGAAAAAGGATCAGATACTTTTGAACCCCTCTGCTTTGCCTGTTCTCATATGTCAACCATACCACAAAAAATGCAAAGCTTTTTGCATGGAAATTCCAGTGTGCTTTAAAAACCCCTGTTTCTAACCAAGGCATTTTGAACAAGACCCTGTGAGATACAGTTCTTTTCCTCATTTTTGAAACTGGAAAACTGAAAGAAAATGGTCCACTTGAGGTCAGTGTCCAAGCACAGAAAAGGTTCTGAAATGGTCTTTACAACTGAGTCACTAGATCCTGCTGCCTTCGCCATCATTTCATGTATGCACAAAGAGATTATAAGCTCTCATGTTTTGTGAGCTGGACAGTTCATCTCTCCTAACCTTCTCAACTAAGAAAAAAATGTGTTCATATGGAATTAGCCTTGAAACATCAGCAGAGAAGATTTTGGTACTAAAACTACCACCTGTGAATGTCCTCCCTCAGTCTACTTGGGTGTCGATAAAGTTCTTAAAATCGTTAGCACAAATTAGTGCAGGTAAAGCATTCTGCACTCTTGCAGTTAATAAGTGACTGAGAAACACTATCAACTTATGCAGAAGAGGTTGTTTGCAACCAACAATAGATGCAACCATTTGCAACCAATATGCAGATGGAATGGGAATGAACTGAAAAGGTCCCTCTGTCTCACATGACATTTTTGCTCACATTTCAGAAGATAATTCTAACAATCTTATCAAATATCATGAAAATATTGAGGTTTGAGAATGGTGGGAAGGGTGTCAGGCTGACAGACCTGGGATCTGAATTCTTCCATTGAGCCATGAAGTTTAACACAGGAGGCAGCTGTTCAACATTTTCTGTCAATATTGCTCTATTGCTACATTGAGAATAACATCAAAATTTTGCCTGCATGTCACCCGCACCATTACTGGCCTTTCCAAGAGATTAAGGGTAGGACAGTCTGGTGTCAAATACGGTGATGACATTTGGCACACACTTGGGCACAGAGTTAGGAGCACCCTACTAATTTTACAGATGTCTCCAAACATCAGCCTTGTCATGTCCTAGAATAAAAGAAATTACTTTGGGATGCTTTGTATGGTTTCTAGTCACCTACCTGCCATAATCAATCTGCTTTAGAAATAACTACTTTTCAACAACTTCAATTACATCAATTAAATGCAAACTAGATTTTGAAATAGTATTTAATCTGAAAAGCCAGTACCACTGCTCAGTTAAACATATCCCTAATAATCATCCAACTAATTTTTCCACTCTCACAGCTAGAAGAGACGTAACAATTTGGTTTTCAAAACACAGGGATCAATGGCCAGACCCTAGTGAGTGCACAGGGAACATAAATGGATTCAGTTCTTGGGGCTAGAACTCCTATTTCTCATTGAAAACAGAGCTTAGTCCTGCAGTGTGGTGAGGGGAGAAGAATAGTGAAAAGTGAAAACAGTAAGTGAAAAGAGTGCCCATCTACCCAGCCTCAGACTAAATCAAGAACAAGAGTTAAAGGCTCTAATTTCCACAATTAGCATAAACACTTTCGGGGCACTACAGTGCCTGGGAAATAGCCGTAGCAACGCCTTACTGATACTCCCCTGACCTTGCCCCTCCCAGCACATCCTCTCTGCGTTTACACCAGGTGGTGAAACTCGAGTCGGAGGCGAAAAAGTCCTGACGGTGATAGAGACGCTACTCAAAAGGGGAAATCAGAAAACGCCTGCAAAGTCACTCCCCCATGATGCACGACCAAACAGGAGAACTGCACTGGCCATGGCTAGGAGATGTAGGGCTACTAGCCCTACTAGCCTCCTCCTCTGCTGCCCTGAATCCAGCCCAGAGAGTCCAGCAAGGTTAATCTCGTTTGCACCATGACTACACAATAAAGGCACACAGCGGTGGTTTTGGGGGGCAGAGCCTGAGATGGAGCAGGAAGGTGGTGCAAAATAGACCACCTCTTCCAAGTAGGAAAAAAGAAATTAGTAAAAATGGAAACGCTTCAAACAAACATGAAAATAACCCTAAGTATCATATCCTGTATCTACATAAGTAAAAACGAAGATTTTAAGGGCAGATTCATGACTTTTGAGAAACTCTCTCCAGCTATATGGTGAAATTTGTTTTGAATAGTACTAGGGGCTTCAGAAACTCGTAACTGCCTTATAAATCAGTTTGCAAGATACTGCTATTAGCCACTTTCTATCAGGATCACGGAGGTGATTTTTTTTTCCCAGCGCGTGTGATTTCAGTAAAACAACTTGTTGCTCTTTAAAGTTTTGTTATGAATTACTGTTCTTCCCCTCAATATTATTTCTAGATAACTTCAGCCAGAGAAAACACCTCAGAGCTCTACGGAAATTTCTCCTTTCGCCGGATCCTACATATATCAGAAACCACCCTGTCCAATATTTGGGGAGGGGAGGCGGAGGGGTCCCTCCGTGGAATTACGTCTGCATCTGGCACGGTCGGCCAGGCTCAGCCTGAAGTGGCCCCGGCTCCCTGCCGCCTTCGGCTCGCTCCCCACCCCGCCTGGCCATGGGCTCTGCTGCTCCAGGTTTCTGCACCCCAAAGCTAGAGCCCAGCGCTGCTCAGCGCTCCCCGCCCGTCAGACCCCGCGGGCTGCGCCCCGTCCGTCGCTCCGCCGTGCGCCCCCAGCCCCCAGCGCGGGCGGGCTGCCCCCGCCGAGAGCGCTGCCCGCCCCAGCCCTGCTCCCGTGCCGGGCGCTCACCCACCTGCCCCGCGCCCCGCTCACCTCGTCCCGCCGCCGAGGCTGCTCCTGCCGCCACCAGCTGCTGCCCTCACTCCGGCGCTGGGCAGGGCGGCGGCAGCAGCATCCCCCGCCGGCCCCCCAGCTGCCGCGGCGGCACTTGCAGCCTCACGGGAACCGTCGGCGAGGGGAGGAGGGGGTGGGGGAGAGAGAAACCCCTGGCCAGAGCCCCGTCCCAGCCCTCCCCGCCGCCTCCGGCACCCGGGCCCGCTCCCACGGGCCACGCAAGGCGGGGCGGGCGGCGGCGGCGACCGCAGGGACCCGCCCGGGCGCTCCTCGCTCCGCGCCGCCCCGCGCTGCCGCGCAGGTAGCGGCGGCCCCGGGCAGGGCACCGCGCGTACCGCCCAGGAGGCGCAGGGAAGTCGGATAGCTGTCCATGAGCTTCCCTGCAGCCGGGCTTTGGGGCGCTGACCCCGCGTTTCCCGTGCAGCGGCACTCGACAGGTTGGCACTCGGGGAATTAACCCTGCAGCAGGACGCTACTGTGGGGGAAGAAAAACATTTAAAAAACCCCCAAAACCATTGCTCGCTCAGTTTTCTTTTCAAAACTGAGGGCTTCTTCCAGCTTGCAACGAAAAAGTCTGACCTCCTGTTATATGCTGTTCCCCGGTACCTGAAGATCACGCAGTAAAGACATGAGAGACCAGTATTTCTTGAAGATGAAAATCCTCGTCTTGCTCTGTGCAGTTAAACTGTGGTGTGGTTATGCAGATTTGTACAGCTACAGATCTTCTGTATTCACTGGTTAATTTGGATCTTAACAACTGAAATGCAGAGAACAAAATGTTTTCATTATTGTATGGTAGCACTTACATTATTACACTGCTTTTCCAAGTCCAAAAGTCTGTCAACATTGTTTGAATGCAACACTGTCTTTTGGGATCATTATATAGTTTGTATTTGAAAACTCTTAACCTCATAAAATGCTTTTTTAAAAAAGAAAAGTAGCATGTAGCCCTATACTCAGACTCTGGTGCCATTCTGCAGGCCAGCCTTAGAGGTCTGGATCTGTCCTGAGCATACAGTTTTCCTTTATCGAATAATAACAACAAAAATGTTTTTAGTTGCAATATACTGGTGAGAGTGACACTTAGAATGTATTAAAAGTGTGTTGTATTTTCACCTTGAAGAGGTGATAGTGACCTTTATTTCTGAAGGAGATCCATAAGACCTAACTTTAGGAAATCTATAGTCTGTGTATTATTGCAGAATTACCTACGGACTTGAAGTCACTTAAGTTCTCAAATAGCATTTCGTGTATTAGGATGCAGCTAATTTTGACAAACAATTGGTTTTCCTTTTCTGCTTCTACTGCAGTACACTAATTTTTCAATAAATAGATCATCATCCTTGTGATAGTTAATACAGTATAATTGTACAATCATAATGAAATGACAGCAAATACTTTTCAGATTAAAAAAAATAAAAAAATTACTGATTCCAAAGGTGAAAGAATAACTTTCTTAATTCTTCATCATGTTTAACTGGAGATGGTTTCAGATACAGGTCTACAAATTCAGAGAATTTCTTACTAATGTTATATTAGACTTTGATTTACAGACCCAAGAAAACCTAACATTTCCCTGCAGCAGTCAAAAGTGTTAATGTTTCAAATCCCAAATCAAAATAAAATCTTGTTTGAAGAAACAGTAGAGATTTCTTTGTACACCAAGTATTTGGAGTCAGGTTCTTCAAGACTATGCTGTAGCATGGCAACGAAACGAAACTTTTTTTTTAAGGTTGTTCTCTTGTGAAGAAACTTGAGGAGAACAGGAAGTTGGTTATTTTAAGTAATCATATAATTGTGGGGCAGAGACAGACAAGATGAAAGAAAACCTTTAAAATAGCCAACTCCAAACTTCGTTCACATAATCTGTAAATCAGCTATTGCTATATTCATTGCTGCACTACCCCCACATAGCCAGCCATGCAATTTATGCCACAGGGGTTTTTGTGGCCCAGCACTTCATGTGTGGTTGTATCAAATAGAAAACAATGTAACAGAAAGTTTTATTTTTTAATTTCTTCTCTAGGGTAGCTCCCCATTAGCTGTGATATCAGCACATTGTGATGGCTTATTCCACCATGACAGTAGCAACAGAACAGAAACTGTTTCCACCAATAAAAAACAGGACAATGAGGAGGCAGCAGGACGAGCCCACTGGGACAGTCTGTGATCTTCCTGGACAATTCTTTGCTTTCTAGAACTCAGCAATACAAGCCAAGGTAATAGGACGACATTCAGGGCCCTTGTATTTAAGCCTAAGCAGCACGGCAGGCATTCTTCCTGCTTCTCACCACAAGAGTTCAAGCAGACCATACCAGCATGTGCTTTGTCAGGGCACCCTCAGATCCCAGTGTTTTGGAGAGCCCTGCAAGGATGTAGAAGGCTCAGTTCCTCCCATGTCTAAGCAGATTTGAGCCCCATATCTATCACTTAGCAAGTAAATTGCTGAAACAGCTGGCCACAGAGCATTCCAGAGGAAGGATTGCCTGTGCTGCCCTTCTGAAACACATACTATCCTTCATTTTGATTCACATGGCTTCATTTCATTTTGAAATGGTGGGAAGAAAGAGCAAGCCACTTACACCTGAGAAATAGTAATATTCTGAGTTCTGTGCTAGTTACAGTAATTGTGGATTTAACTTCATTGCTCTTTGCAGATGAAGCTGACATTTTTATTAGAGACTCTGGACCCAAGCCAGTTTCGATAGTGACTTGATTTGGAAGCCAGTCCTTATATCCCATCTTCCCTCTGCTTTTGCCATATACATCAAACATTTAGAATACAGCACAAAAATAACAATTAAAATCTAAATATTTTATTTTTAAAAATTTAATTCCCTCTGTATTGCAGTACTAAACAGCATCAGTAGCTTGGTGATACAGTGCCTGTGAAAGAAAGAAACCACCAAATACTGAGAATCACTTCTACTTCAAAGGCACATGTGAGAGCAAAAGGAAAAAGAATACACAGAACTACTGAACATTCAGCCCTTAGTTCCTTTAAAACTACAAGTCAAACCTACCTTTGAATATTTCCTGGAAATACCACAAGGAGTTAAAAAAGGAAAACCTGGGAAGGACTGAGATGGAATATCAGACCTAAGGATAAAGGAGAGAAAAGCTGAGGCAGCAAGACACTTCTCTGGTTTCCACAATAGTGTGGTCACCTCTACTGCACTGTCACCTTTAGGGTTTGATCTCAAAGGATCAAAGGCTGTATTGTCAAGAGAGCAGGTCCCTTGTGATGGAAAGACACCTGCAGTGTCAGTGGGGAGATTCTTTGGGGAGCTACAGGGGAGTCTCACAGAACAGGGAGAGAGTTCAGAAAGACAGAAGGATGCTCAGAAACAGCTACTTTCCTCTTGCAAGAATTTTGTTTGATACAAAGGCTGTTATGGTTTTCAGCTGCATATCATCAGATGCCAGGTGCAATAGCAACTCAGTCCAAAGCAGGTTGGGAGAGAGGATGGCAGCTGCTAGAAACAACTCTTGGAATAAATCATTGATTGGAATGGCATCTGTAATCAGTTGGACCTACTGAGGATTTACATATATATTGAGCAGAACTAAGGCAAACAGGGTCTCATGGACTGTCTTGTAGGGCACAGTTGGACAAGTTGTGCTGGCTAATGATTCTTTTGATGATGTCTCTGATTATTCCTGGTCAGGAATAAAGGCTCTGTTGGATGGTATTGCACACCAATCCTACACCGGCTCTGTGAATGATTTTCTCTGTTCCAAGTTAATTTCCTAGTGAGTAGCCAGAATGGGGAATGTGCAGATGCCATGAGGTGATGGAGTCTCACAAAGGTATGGGGAATGGTGAGGTCCTGTGTTGATGTGAGCAGGGCAGGTGACAGCTTGTAAGACAAAGTACTGAAGGCTTCTCATTGCATTACAGGCACTTTTTTCACTGACTGCCTCTGGCTGTGAAGGACAAACTAATCCCACAGAGGCATTTTCCTACAGAAACTCTTCAGAGAGGCAACTCTACCCATTGTCTGCACAAAGATGTGGGCCACCTCCCAAACAGAACTGTTGCAGCTCTCGAGTCAAGTCTCTCAAGTCAGGCAGCTCTCCAAAAAGGCTTGGAAAGCTGCTTGATTCACATAGTCCTTGTCAGGAGTGTGAACTGGTGCAAGGACAGGCTTCCTGCTCTTGTAAGTTAGCCTCTTCCAGTTTATGTGTCCCTTATCCAGGCTGTGCATGTGGCTGGGAAAGAAGAAAGAGTCAGTAAGGAGATATAAAGGCTAGATGCCAAGGTGCAAAGTCAAATGGGATAACTTGAAAGTCTAATGTTCATTCAGACAAAGTTTCCTGAGGATGCAGCTGGTGTTTGTCAGAGGTATATTTAATGCAATGGATGTGGATGTAAGTGCCTTGAGCCAGTTGTTGGGAAGCTGAAGCCCAAATCAGAGCCAAGTTACTGATGGCTGAGTATTCTTTCTAAGACCTGGCATGCTGAAGAGAATTATACCAATGAGGTCTAAACCAGACTCTGCATTGTTTTCTTCTGGAACATAAGTTCAGGGAAGTAAGTGACAGGGAGAATTACTATGACTGCCTCAACTTCTTAAACTACTTTTATTGCTAATAAAAGAAGTTAGACTGATAGTTTGAAGCATGACAACCCAGAAGGCTGAGGTCCTCTTTCCATTGTACAAACCGAGCACCACAGGCAAGCCGTATTCCTGCCTCCCTCTACCCTAGAATGCTCCTCATCTCAGTACTGGAGAAAAGGCTGTTTTAAAGCCTTCCTCTCTGCTGAGACTGAATGGTGAGTACTCAGAAAAAACATGCAAGATGAGTTTTTATAGGGATTCAGAAAAAATTTGAGCTGCTAGGTGGTGAAGGAAATGCTAGAGAGAGACTGGCGCTGTTAGAGGGGCGTGAAGCTGGTGTGCTTTGGCTGTGTAGATGTGGCTATATCACTGTCTAGTGGCTGTCCCATGGAACACAAGTCCCCTTGCTGCAGCTAGACTTTGTGGATACACCACGTGCTCAAATAATGAGTTCTATGCTTTTCAAGCCAAAAATTTTTCTCCCCCTGCTGAGGAACATGAAGTTTGTGTATCTGCAACACATGGATCCCTTACAGAGGAGGAGATTTGCTCTTGAAGGACAGTTTATGTTGTTTTGGTCAGTGCAGGAATGAAGAAAGGAATCAGCTTTTGGTTACTAAATGCTTAAGGATTAGGCTGGTATTACACTAACCAAAATGAAATCTACTGGTCCAGCTAGGAGTGAAACATAAACAAGGCAAAATCTGAATTAAAAGCTGCTAGAGAGAGACAGCACCCAGTGTGCATTGGATAAAACCAGCAGCCCTGTGGACTGAGAACAATCCAACAACAACTCCAGCCCAGCTCCACAAATGTTATTGAACAAGTCTCATGAAGGTGTGTCCTATGTGAATTAGCCTTAAACAAAGAGGACTAAAAATCTCAAGCCTGTTCCTTCTTCCTCCCTGCTGTCTTGGTTTAAAAAGTTGAAAAGTCATGATTAAATTGGCTGCACTTGTTATTTAATATGTTTTATTTAGTTTGTATCTATGATTTTTTAAAATATTTATCATATTGCTAAAGAATGGTGACTGTTTTCATAGAAACTGGAGATGGAAGAGACCCAATAAGTTCACATCCAGTCCATCCCCCCTGCTGCCATTGCAGAGTTGTTCTGCGTGTACATTTTCCAGGACCACCTCCAAACTCATTTTGAAATGTTCTCCTTTCTTGGTGAGGGTCTGTACTCCTCATGTATAGATCTGGAAGTAGCTGGTGATGCCCATTTTCACATTCTCTTTACTCCTTTCCCTCTTCATCTTCTTTATTCTCACATTTTCTTTACTCCTTTCCCTCTTAGTCTTCTTTGTTCTCTTATTCCTTTTTCAGGCACAGGCACTTCTTATTTGGTTGTCCTTAAATGTTTCTTCTACCTCCTTAGATTTTTTAAAAGGATCTGCGCAGTTGGGCAGGGTTACTCTGGCAGATGCAAGCAGCCTAAGCAATATAATTTGAGCAGTTATTTGTTGAGCAACCCTACCCTGGAATATCCTGTCCTGGGGAGTATGAAAAACCAAAACAAAATCTCCAAGGTATTTGCTTGAATATCAAAGCGAAGCACACAGAGAACATTGTCCCTCTATCAAACACAGCCAAACACACTCTTCTTAAAATCATATTCTGTTATAATTCTTCAGCAAGGAATTTTCTGTTAAAGACATTATTTATAACTATTGCAGTTTCTTTGTTTATTACCCAGTCCTTGCATTGGTTTGATCTATTAGTCACACTTGGTCTACTTGGGGCAGCTTAGTGAGCTGGCTGTTTTCCCTCATGACATTTCCCTCATCTTGTACTTCAGAAGCTAGCCATGGATAAAAAAACAGTTTCATGTCCACATTTTATGATTGCAAAAAACTTTCCAGATGTAAGCCAATCAAAATGGATGTGGTGATATCTTCACCAGAAAGCTGCCAGCTTCAAAAAATAATCCAAGAGGTAGAACTTGCTTTCCTTGTTTAAACTCCAGAGCCTGTTAACAACTATTTAAGAATCAGTATGGTTAACGATGTCTCTGTTTGATCATAAATGAAAAGATAGAACTACTGTGAAAAACAGGCCACTGAGGATGAAGCTTGTCAGTGTTAGGACAATAACTGAAGGCAAAATTTACTGGTGTCTGGCTGTCTGCTTTTTTCAGTCAGGCTCCTCCTGTATTTTCTGATCTTTCCTTGGTCAATTTTGTTTCGCTTTTTCTGTTTTTTTTCCCCCTCTGGTATTAGTTTTATCACTGTCTTCCTTTATTTTCACATCTGTATTTCTTCTCTATATTTCCATTGTTTGGTTCAGGTGAGCTGCAGAAAAAGCTTGCACACATTACCCTGTCATCTTTACCTTAGGCTGAAGCACAAAAGCAGCACATCTGCCTGAGGTAATAGTGATTATTAAGTCTGCAGGTCTGTAAATGGTATTCCTTTTACATTAGTCTGCAGTTAGTGGAATGTTGGGATGGAAAACCATCAAATCTGACCTCAAAGGAGGCTTCAAAACATCTCTTCAGCACAGACAACCCAAGGAAAAGTTACACTGTAGGATTACACACAAACACAGAAACGAGAAATATGTTGAAATCAGAAGGCTTCTTTGAAGTTCCAAGAATGTTTTCCCTTGTATATTTAGAAGGGTGTTTGGAGCTCCTATATGTATGTATGTATTGAAAATTTTCAAGGTGAAAACTGAACCATAAGTGCTCAATTACTCCTGGGAAGCCTCTTGATTTTCTCTCATGTCTCCCACAGCTCCTTAGCTCCCATCCTTCCTGATCTGCTGCTCTTCTGTTAAGAGAATGTGTCACATAAGTCCTGCATTTCAGACAGATTTCTGGCCATATGTACATATGCTTGCTTTTTGGGTTCCTCTCCCAACTCTTTCCTCTTGTAATTTCTATTCCACTTTTGAGTTGCACATACAATCTGTACCAAAATTGTAGCATTCCTAGAGAATTTACACTTTGAATAATAAACAGCCTTCTAAGAACAAAAGAATCTTAATTAGTTCACACACTAACTATAATCTTACAATGTGATTTATTCAGAGAGTCAGTTCTGTTTCATGTGATTGCAGATGTGAGCAGATTTTGACAGATTGGCTGAAGTGTGGGTTTTGTGTTGATTTTGGTCAGTTCAGGTATTATCTGCCTTGACAAAAATTAACAGAGATGAATCTTAAGTTCAGCTATTGTCATGGTTAATTATTCTTGATGATGAAGGTTAATAGCTATTTCCCTTACAATCTTTGTAAGAGAAAGTTTTTACTCCAGTCAAGACTGAATGCTAATGCACTGCTCCACATAAATCACAGGGATCTGCCTTTCTATAAATTAGTTACTGTCTCCTGTTGTTATCTAATAACAATAGACAGATGAAGAACTGATGGAGTGAGCAGTGATGTAATGGAGATCCTTTAGGATACTTACTGTATAACACATAACAGGAGGTGACTGAAAGTATAAGGTCCCATCAAAAGATTTGAACAGCCCTCTGAAGGTTCTTTATGGAGTAAAGGGTCAGCATGTGGCAATTTTTGCTTCTAAACAAGATACTTCAGCGAGGACCTCAAAAATTGAATTAAAAAAAATCTTAAAACCAGGACGAATGTAGCTCTCCATATCTTTTTAGATTCACACAAAATGTCATCAGTCTTCCCTCTGCACTTCTACTCATTCACAACAATCTAATAACTTTAGCTGATGCTGAGTGAGAAATGAGATAATGAGAAATTCACACTCATTGACATTTGTGCATGTATTCACTAAGGCTTAGGCCTCAACTGCAATGAAGGCAGTTGGACAGCTTAATGGACATGTAGATGAACATCAGGTTCACTTAAACAATGCCTCACAGAAAAGTGTTAATTTGTAAACTGGAGATCTTCTGCCTCCGATTTGCACTACTGTGGCAACAGATGGAATGTTGTATCAAGTGCAAGTGTTCTTACTTTAAGACAGATGGCCTAAAACTGGAGATGAGCAAGAAAAAGGACATAAGAATGATGAAAGATTTGGAAAAAAATGCCTCAGTGAAAATTTGAAAGAGACAGATTTGTTTAGTTTGTGAGAAGGAAGATGGAGGTGTGAGTTTATCACAGCCATTCAGTACCAACATGGTGGTGGGCAAAGTGGTAAATAGAGTTAAGTTTCAAAGTCAAAGTCAGTTTTCTGGTAGTAAAAGGAAAAAAGCAAATAACCTTACCTGTTTGGTGTTCCAAGCTAGGCAGAAAGAGATGGGTAAGCACTCAACTCCTCATATATGGAAAGACACTCATTTGCCTGTGTTACACCCAGGCACCTAGCCCAGAAAGAGACACTTATTGGAATCTGAATTTATGCAAATTCAGCCTTGAAATCAAGTAAATTTGATAATATTGCTGACAAATAGTTGTCAGAACAATTACTAATTATTATTAATGCAAAATATTTTCTATTAAAAACTGGGGGTTTTTTAGCAGTCAGGACATTAACACCAAATCCAACAGTCTCTATTACAGAGGTCAAACGATATGTTCACAATGCTTTCTTCTGTCTTTATAATATCCCACTCCCTGAATTTATGCTTTCGCTACAGTATTGTTTGATCATCAGTCTTAATGAAGCTCTCATTAACCACCTCTGCTGTCCTGTGAAATGGTCACACGTACTATTCAGCCATTACTGAATAAATCTAGTCTTTAAGGAAAGGAAATAATTAATCTCCTCTTGTCTTCTGTGTCACAGCTGCTAATGGGATGATATGATATCTAAACTGTAGATCAGAAAGTACATTGTATTTCCTTTGAAAAGGATAAAAAGTAATTTAAAATGTTGCTATTGTATTGTACCTACTTTTTGTCATACTCTTTCCCGCCCTTATCATGCCTTAGAATATGCTTGTTGGTTAGAGACAGTCTTCAAGTGTTTATAGACAATGAGAAATTTCTGGTTGGCTTTTAAATGCTCAATATTGACACTGTGTTTGAAGAGCAAGGGAAGAAGAGTTAATCATGTTTAGCTATATGTCCTAGTAAGTTCTTTTTCTGTATCATTCTTAATAGTTTCCATGACAAGATGCCTCAACTAAGGAATTATTTCGCTCCTTGGAAAGTTCTTTGCTCCAAAACCACACTTGGTTAAGCATTGACTCTCCTTCATAAATAGGGATCAATTCACTTTAATTAATATCCTCATTCAGTATTGCAGAGATAAGTTGCAGATTGTTACAAGAATTAGTAACTCTGAAACAGTCTCTGTCCTGCTGGGCATTGATTTATTCCATGGGCTTTTAGTGCTGGGTATTTGTAAACCTTTCCACCTTACCAGCTGTAACTTGGTCTAATTGTCTGTAACAAATCTTGGTACAATCTTGTTTACTTCATTGTCTTTCAGTGACTGGTCAGTTTAACTGACTGATTCCACAGCCACATCCACTCCTCTGCCAGTGGTTGATTCAATAACTAAGTCACTGTTGAAATAAAACAAAAGGGCCTGACCCCAATAGTTCTGAATTTTTATCAATAAGAAAGAGCCTAACAAGATACTTGATGAATATAATTTATCACCTGTCTGTACCTGAAGCTATGGCTCCAAGAAGTCCTTCTAGCAGAGCCACAAGGTTAAGGGATTCCTATTTGCCTCCCTCAGACCCCAGCAGTCATTTACCCCTCTTTGTTGTGTGTGATTGACTGTGGAGGTGGACAGGAAATTGGGGAATAGATCTGATTAAAGAGTCAAAAGTAAAAATATGTATGTGTTTAAGCTGGTCCTGTCCCCTACATAGACCTACAAACATTGTTATCACCATGACTAAAGAGGCTGGATAGGAAAAGAAAGGGAATCTGCCAGAATCAGGAGAAATAGCTACAAAGAGTGGCTTGAAAGCATCCTTCTATTCCTTGAGGTTTCCTGAAACTATTCTAAGTATTCCAGAGTTGAAATATTAGTATTCTACCTTTTTCTTTAATTTTATTATTGCATAGTTCTCTATCAGTAGTTGTCACACTTACTGCTTTCACCATTTTCCTCCTCTTTTAGTCTTTATGCTTTCTTTGAGTTGTTTGCTTTTCTAGTAGCACTTTCAGCCCTCAGAAAATATTGTAGTTATTAATTTTTTAACTTTTCCCAGCATCCAATTTATTTTGCTCTGAGTTTGAAATAAACCCATCATCCATCATCTTGTAAGACAGAAGACAACATTTGGCACTGCAGCTTGATGTTAGTAACATTTTTCAAATTTACTTTTCTACTGCTTGTTTGTTTTGGGTGATGGCAAAAATTTTGTAATTTGCGTTGGCTTTTTTCTTCTTTTTATTTTAATGGTAGATGTTTTTATTTATTTTATTCTTTGTTTTAGAAATACTTGTGTAGTACAAGAGGACTTACAGTGATTACAACTGCTTGCATCTCAGCTACCAGCTGTTTACCTTTCAGCTTCTTGTTGAATGTGGTCGGCTAGGAGATGCCATGTGAAGATTAAAAGCCTGTCATGTCCACATCCTGAATGCTGTCCTCAGCTCTGGTCTTTCCCACTGAAAACAGGATATACTGGAACTAGAAGAGGTACAAAAGAGTAAGGATTGTCAGTGAACTGGAATAGCTTACGTACAGGCAGAGATTAAATATGCTGTTCAGCTTGGAAATGAGGCAGCTGAGGTATGTTATGGTAGAGGTCTGAAAAATCATGAATGGGTTGGAAAAAGCAAAAGATAAATTTGCTATTTCAATGCCTCCCCCAGGACTGTTTTGGCTTTCAGGGAGGACTAGAACTGGCAGATTCTAGAGCCTTGGAGACAGTTGAACTACATTTGAACTGTTCATTTACTCTCTTCCTCAGCATTTGTCACTGGTCTATAGGGACAGTATGCTGCCTTCTGAAGTGAACCTTTAGTACAACTGAGGATGGCTGCTCTTACCTGCTTAGGCAGCCTGGAACCAGGGAAAGAGAGATGGAGAGGAGGCCTGAATGCATTAGGCTGTGAGATCAAGTCATCTGTGTGACAGTGCTGAGTGATGTGATTGCTAGTTGACTGACAGACAGGAAAGGCAGATATTAGGAGAGTAGGGAAAGAATCTGCCTTTTCCTCTCCTGCTCCTGTACTTTCAAGAGGCTTAGCTCACTGTTTTCACTGCGAGGCTGCTGTCTTGTTTCCTACCTTCCTCATGTTAACATTCTCTTTGTAACCCTTTGGCTTGTGCAAGCAGTTTCTTTTTTAAAAAAACTCTTTCAGTCTGGTCACCGTCTAGGTAAGGTGTTCGTGGCCATGTCCATGTTTCTATTCCTGCCTCTTTCATACACCCACAACATTCCCTAAGTCAAATATTAGACGCAAGGTGTCAGTTAAAAAATATCTGCTCTGAAATAAACCTTACACATTCCATGGCATTTCCTTTGTCACCAGAAGCCCTGCAAAAATTGTATTTCTTCTGCAGGCTGCTGCTCCTCTCTTCTAGCCATCACATTTCTCATTCCAGGCCAGCTACTTCAATGTTGCTAATGGTTTCCCCTTGTTGTGCACCCAATGTATAAACAAAGGTCTTTTTGCACAAAACAAAGTCGAGTTATCATCTTTGATCAGATTGTTTGGATCAGGTTCAGCTGACAACTACGGAGTTGTTTTTCCACCCCTATGCATTTTCAACATGCTGCAAATCCCTTATGCTTGTGGGATTTCTGTTTGTTTGCTTGGGTTTCTTCAGAGGTTAACTTCTCCAAAGAGCACTGTGGAAAAGAGAGGAATGCAGCAAATTTCCCAGATCCTGAGGAGCAAAGAATGTGTGTTGCTGGCAGAATATGATTGCAAAGAAACATCTTGGATGCCATCAAGCTAAAAGCATAAGGGCTGTGCAGTCAAGGAGTGCATCCACAGAAAAAAAGTGAAGCTGAATCTGTCAGGCCTTTGAGCATATGGTGCACACATGAAATATATCTTCAAGATCAAAGGTTAAAAGTTATTTTTTAACTTATGTAAACAGTTCTTTGGGCTTCCACAGTACCTCTCCTTTTGTTTAGGGATGCTAAAGTGTTTTCGTAACTCTGGGGACCATTACCTTATCTAACAATCAGGGACACTAATGTGCAGAGAGTTGAGGTGCAAAGTCAAGTCATGCAATCAGAAAGTAAGGGCTGGCAAAAGTAGAGACTGTGCCTTTCTCTGTGGACCTTGCTTTTACAACATCAAGGGTTTCATTTTTGAAAGGGCCAAACAATTTTTTAGTAATGTGTTTATTAACAGGTTAACCCTTGCTATGGCCAAAAGACTATCAAAAGATTACTTTGTACTGTTATTTACCAAAGGGGAGACTGGTGCCTATGCAGGTAATGAAATATTATTATTATTATTATTATTATTATTCCCATTTTTTGAGATGGGAATGAGGTACTAAACACTCAGGCCTGTGTTCTAATGGATGAAATTATACTTCTACCTCTACTCTGCTCACCTTGGTAAGAGCACACGTACCAAAACACACACCTTTAGACAATGCAGCAGCACTGCTGCTGAAATCTTAGCCTTCCTGCAGGCTCTGATTGCATCCCTGAGCCCTAAATATCAAGGCTCCACCTGGGACACCGTGCATTTGGGTATTGATGCCATCAGTATCAAAGAAATTATTGTCTGGATAGAGAGTTTGACAACAGCAATGCTAGGCAGGTTTTGTCCACATTTTTTCCATGTTTCTACTAAACATCAGTGCTCCAAGTTCAAATTTGATTTATGCTTTTAAGTGCTTACGTATGTCTTCACTTGCCCTCATCAACCAGAAATGAAACTAGAAATAGCACAGTAGCACAGACAGACCAGACTGTCCTTGTGGTATTGTAGACCCTGGAATTGAAATACGAAGTCGTTGTTTCTTTGATCTAGAAAGTCAGAATAACACCTAGAGTACCAAAATGATCTACAGGAAAGGTCATGATGGAATGTATTCATGTTGCCAAATGTCTGTGATTTAAAATGAACCACACTAAACACAAGCAGATGTTCAGAAAATAGGCAAAGTTATTGGCAAAGGCCTTAGTAAGAACCACTTTAGAAGAGTGCCTGATTTGCAGTATCTGGGTAGGCAGTTTACGGGGAAGTCTGAAGCATTTTTTGATTCTGTGATGTCTGATTTTGAAGTATCTCTTCTTCCTGAAGTGTCACAAAGATCCTAAGATTACAAAAAATAGAGAATGGAAATCCTGTGGGGGAAAAATTATGGGGGAGATTTGAAATGTTGTTACACTGATTTTGAAAACCACTTTTTCCATTTGAACTTCTAAATCTTTTAAACATTTTAAAACATAAATTTTGGAACCCAAAAGGTATTCCAGTTGAAAAAGAATGCTTAATTTTGAAAATATTAAATTCAAATATCATAACCACATAATTTCTTCCCCAGACTTTTACTGAGTCAATTCATTAAAAGTTGCACTTTCTCACCAGCAGGGCTGCTTTCAAAGAATTGGCTTTTCCTAATAAGCAGTGTTACTTCAGAAAAGCCATAACCAGTTTTAAGAGGCACTGGGTTCGAAAGCAATGAAAAACTCCTCACATGGGGGCCTGGGAGCACATGCTGCTTGTCAGTAACAAACATATCATCACCTGATGGTAAGTAGCTTTTTAATCAACAGCTGTCAAAAGGTACAGGTCAGCAAGACCAGCACAGAAAAAAAGGTGCTGATGCAGGCATTCTGTGTAGGAGGCCTGACCATGTAAGATGAGGAGATGATAACATGAAGGCTTTTTTTTTTTTTTTTTAAACAGAGGCTGGAATACTGGAGGCATCAATTAGTCACGTATATATGCACACAAGAAAGTTTGTTCTTTGTGGCCTGCAAATGAGACATGCAATAATTTGCAAGGCAATATGTCTGTTGCCATATGGTCCCCAGCATGGTAAAGCTCAAAAATTCAGGATCAGGTCAGGAAGTTGGTCCCAACTGCCTACTGCCCTATTTCTTGGCATTCCCACTAGCTGTCTCTGCACTGTACTGCTGGTGTGATGCATGTCCTTGGGTGTCTGGGAAGTGAGCAACTATAAAAAGATTACTATGGAAAATCTATTAATGCTGCTGTGTACTGACTGCACGTGTACAATAGTTTAGGATTCAGGAGCCATGGAAATGCCAATGACTGGTTTAAGAAAAGAAGTTATTAATAAAAGATTACGTGTATCCACTTGGATGAATGACAAGCAGGGATATTTGCTCTAGATAGTGCAAAAGCATATTCTGACAAGAATATAGGGTAATTAAACCAATAAAGCAATACTTCCTTCAGTCCACATTTGTCAAACTGCTATTTGCAAGCCTCTGACTTGACTTGTTTCCTCCACTGTCCTCTTTTCCCCTCACAGATCAAAGTCTGCCCAGATTCTAAACATGCTTGTTATCCAATTGCCGTTCAGAAACAAGCACAAGCACATCCTTTTTTAACCTAGTTCAGGCAAAGCCCAGAATGTGGATTTCCTGTTGGAAAAGTGGTCTGCAGTGACTGAGATCAGTTGTTGAGCAGTTGGCTCAACAAGGATGAATGGCCTTGTGGATCAGACACTGGAGTGATTCTCAGGAGATCAGATCCTGTACCTTGCTCTTTCAAAGCCTTCCTGTATGACTTCAGTCAAATTACTTAACTCTGTGCATTAGTTCTCTTGCAGTGTGACAGTACTTTCTAATCTCATCAAGGCAGAGACTTCTGTTAATACTGCTTGTATAGCCAGAGTAGGAATGTACACAAAGTGTCTTAGAGAAGATCAGTAATAGATAAGTGACATTTTTATATAAAGCCAATACATAATTACGGCAATGTTTCCAAGTCTGTAAGTCCCATGTGCTCCACAGCTTACTTCCTAAAATGCCCAGGGCAAGAAAAGAAATTGGCTGCTAAAAATCCACAGTCACAGGACTTCTTCCTGCATCTCCTTTGCATGTGCACTGTAACATGGTATTATCATGTGAGGACATGATAACACTATATTACCGTAAGACGTTAAACTCACCAGGGAATGTGGCAAAATAATGCTTTGCAAAATGCCATTGTGACACCCCTATCTAGCTTAACACTTCTGTCAGTACCACTCCACATTGCACAGGGGGAGTCATCGTGGGTGTGTAATAATTGTGATGCTGGAACCTTCCCCTTGGGGTTCCTACTCAATTCACTTAAATGCTTGGGGATTGTCGGAGGCATGTAAAAGAATGGATTTTCATGTCTCAAAAGTATGGAGTGTTAATGTAAACTGAAAGGATTAGTACCACACCTCTTGGTTTTTCACAGTTCTGCCACATGGAGACCTTTTGTTGTCTGATGTTCCTTCCTTTAGCAATATTACTTTCTTCAATATTGTCACTTGTTTCTGAAATTGTACTTATTCATACCAATAAAACATTCAGGAAACAGTTGATGGAGAAGAGTATACACAATGGAGCTGTACAGTACTATGGAGCTTAAAACCCACCATACTTATATTGATACATGTCTAATGACCCATGTTAGATAACCAAAATTATCAGGCCTCTTTATTCACTGGTAGATCAGACCCCCAGTGCTTCTCTTTGGGTCAGTTGAAATCAGCCCATAAAGAAAATCCAGTGCAGGGAAGCCTCTGCTATTAGAAAAGAAACTTTCAACAGATTTTTTTTATTCCTCTTAGAAATGCTGAAAACAATTTGCAAAGTTTGTCTTTGGAAGTTGGGGGGGGAAATAATTAAAAATGAAAAAAGATTGTTTTGATATTTTATATGTTCTCATCCTGTTCCCAGTTTTGTTTGGATTGTACTGTAGTGGCACTCTTGAAATTAAATGCTTTGGCTAGATTTTTTCAAGGTTTTACAAATACTTTTTTTCATAATTTCCCTTTTAAGAGTAAGAGTATACTTTAAATTCTTAATGATTTCTTTGAGAGGAAAAGTGCTTTCTATCAACTGCAATTTTCACCTGCATGGTTTGCAAGTTCCATTAAATAGGAACTTCTCCCCTTAGCGAGTCTCTGTCCCTGTCTCTGATGTGCTATCATCCATATTCTCATTTGTCTGGATGAATTTAATTCTTCCTGTTGCATTCAGTTGTCTGAATAGCTTTACACTTTCAAACACACCTTCTAATTAATTTTCCTCTTTTCTAAAACTCAGTGTTCTTGTCCCACATCATCTTCTTCACCCTGACTGCCTCAGAATTCTGTTCACAATAATAATTGTCCTTTTCCTTGTATTTTCTAGTGAGTACTTTCTAGTTTTACATGAAAATGTCCCAGAATGCAAATGGAGCAACTTGCAATGAATTTTTGAGTGGGCTAGATCATGAGCCAGGCCTGAGTGGAGGGGGAGATGTGATAGGAAAACTACAATGCAACATTAAAGATCACCAGAGTGAATGCACAGGCTCTCAATACCTTGTGTCCCACAGTGCTATACTTGCTCTGGGGAAAAGGTGTAAAGGGGAAGATGCTGGTGAGATGACTTCTGTCCATGTAGCTCATGACAGAAGAGTTGATGGTGGCTAGGGCTGATGTGGCCAGGGCTGTATTGGCAGCAGCATTGCCAGTAGACCATGTGAGGGGAGCCATGCTACTGCATTTTGCTCAGCAATTCTTAGACCACCTCTGGAATAGCGTGTCCAGCCCTGGGTTCCCCAATGCATGGAAGACATAGATAAATTAGTGTAAGTTTGGTGGTGATGTAACTGGAGCACTTGCACTGTGAGAAGAGGCTGAGGGAGCTCCCTCTGTTTGGCCTGGAGATACCAAATTGCATCTTTCCAACACCCACAAGGAGGTTATTGAGAAGATGGAGCCAGGCTGTTTGCAGTGGTTCATGGTGAGAGCATCAGAGATAGCAGCCAGAAGCTGAGAGAAGAGCGGCTCAGGCTGGGTGTAAGGTAAAAGTTTTTCTCTGGGAGGACACTTAAGCAGCAGAGCAACCAAGTGTCTCCTGGAAGGAAGTGCCATTTCCATCCTTGAGTCTACAGAAGGGCAAAAAACTATGGAAGGATCAGGCAAGTAAGTCTTATGAGGAGTGGCAAAAGGAGCTGAGGGTGTCCTGTTTAGCCTGCAAGAAAGGGGTCTCAGGGGAGACCTTGCCACTCCCTACCTGAAAGGGGGCTGTAGCCAGGTGCGGTGTTGGCCTCTTCTCCCAGGTAACCAATGATGGAAGAAGACGGTGTAGTCTCAAGCTGTACCAGGGGTGGTTTGGGCTGGACATCAGGAAAAATTCTTCACAGAAAGGGTGATGTAAACATTGGAATGGGCTGCCCAGGGTGGTGGTGGAGTCACCATCCCTGGAGGTGTTCAAAGAAAGACTGGACACAGCACTCAGTGGTGATGACACAGTGGTGTTCGGTCAAATGTTGAAGTCGGTGATCTTGGAGGTCTTTTGTAGCGGTGGTTCAAGACTCACAGCTCTCCACAGTCTTTTCCAACCTAATTGATTCTGTGATTCCATGATTTCATTTACGGGACCTGGCAGGACACGGCCCTGGGCAGCCCAGTCTGGCCTCAGGACTGACCCCGTTTGGAGTTTGATCTGGGACCAGAGCCCTCCTGGCGCTGCTTCCAGCCCTTGGTACTGTGACCCCACAGTTATCCCGCAGCATACCCTCTCACAGCTCCCTCACTGTCCCCTCACAGCTCCCTCAATTTCCTCACAGCACCCTCACAGCCCCCTCACAGTTCCCTCACTGTCCCCTCACAGCTCTCCCACAGCCCTCTCACTGTTCCCTCACTGTCCCCTCACAGCTCCCTCACTGTCCTCTCGCAGCTCCCTCAATTTCCTCACAGCGCCCTCGTAGCCTCCTCACGGTCCCCTCACAGCTCCCTCACTGTCCCCTCACAGCTCCCTCAATTTCCTCACAGCGCCCTCGTAGCCTCCTCACGGTCCCCTCACAGCTCCCTCACAGCCCCGCCCGGCCCCGGGGCCGCCGGGCCGAGGGAGCGGCCTCCGGAGCCGGCAGGGGGACCCCGCGCCTCAGCCCGCGGTGCCGCCGCCGCAGCTTCGGCTTTTAAGGCATGAAATTGATGTGGAATTCAAATGAAATTGGTGTGGAAGCCTAGGGGTCCCGGGGTGTCAGTTCAAGCCGTGCTCCCTGCGTCAGGGAGTTTGGGGGTGGAGAGGGGCCGCCAGGCCTGCTCGGGGTCTGTGGGCACTGCTGGTCGAGCGTTCCAGGAGGGCAAAAGGAGAAAGAAGAAATAAAGACCCAAGCCCAGTGGCCTGACTGAGGACCGTTATTGTTAAGACATAACTACATTTTCCCTCTGCCGTGTACAGCCACTGCAGGTGTTTGTGTTGGGCCTTAGAGCGGCCAGCTACAGTCAGCACCCAAAAATTCCTCTGTGGATGAGTGTTTGGGATGTGATACCCTTGAATCCAGACTTCCACTCACTTTTAGCCAGTGAGAGGAAGCTTCGGAGTGGTAAAACTGATATGAGAAGATACGTATGTGCCATGGTTCCTAACTCTGTGTTCTGGGATCAAATGGCTGCTTTGCATCACTTTAGGGGAAGCTAGGGTTTGATGTTTCAGTGTGTTATGTATGTTTTGTATTTTCATTGATAAAACCTTCTATTTTCCTGTACTGAGTTGTTTTTATGCACTTTCTGCTCTGGGTGCATGCATAGTATTGAGGAACTTAACCAGTCACCCAGTTAAAAAAAAAACAAAACAACAACCTACTAAACCTACCTTCTTAAAAGTCTAATTGAATTTCTGTAAAGGCTTAGGTCTGCAAAATAGTTTTCATTCCTGAGCACTTCTAGCCTGCTTTCTCACGATTTCAAAGATCTTAAGTAATAGCTTTGCTTTTTAAGTAGGTGATAAATACATAATATAGTGTTGGCTTTTCGCAAGTATTTATTGTGTGTATGGTTTTATTTTCTTTATATAGAAGTAGTCCTGTTATAAAGATAGAGGTATATAACCAATGTTTTAATTTCTGTTATTAACTAGATTTTGATATAGTAGTGAAATAACTAATAGAGGTAGTTTAAAAGGCTTATACTTTCACTAACCGCATTGCCTGCTTGATTGGATAACACCCAAAGAACAGCACAAAGAAGACCTGCCACTGATACCTGACTATCACCTATAACCAGATGCAAGGACCATGAAGAAAAGCCCAAACAGGAGATGATAACCAAGACTGGAAGAAACCACAGCCGAAAAAGCGCATGCTCTAAAAAGGCAGGACCAAGGAGGAGCCATGCAAAACAGTTCTTGGAACATGCAAAATAGTTTCGAGAAAAGTTTGAACATGCATGAATGCTTATGAATAGGCATGAAGCTGATGCAATACAAAGGGTATTTAAGACGACTTCTTCAATAGCAGGTGTGCTTCTTGGCTTAGGGCCAAGCACCCAGCGCTGTTTCTTTGCTTTATTTTTTTTTTTTGTCCCCTATTGTCCTTTACTAAACTTTTAAATTTCAACAGGAAAGTGAACTTCATTTTTCACAAGTATAAGCTCTAACTCTGGTTGAACTGAAGCAGAAGAAGGAATTAGTTGTTACTGAGGGGTTCATTATTTTAAATTATCTTTTCCAGTACAGCTGGACAAAGATGACTGGCCATGTGACCTGTTGTTATCCCTCAGCATAATTCTTCCAGTTTCAGCCAAATCAATCCAATCCAATCCAATCCAATCCAATCCAATCCAATCCAATCCAATCCAACTTCAGCTGGGACACTTTCCAAACAGTAATTGGACAGTGGATCTTGCACAGTATCCCAGGCACAGAAAGAAAAATCTCTGAAGAAAGAAGATGTCACAGATTTAAGATCCACTGCTTCTGGATGTCTGATCAGCTAGGAAAAACTACCTTGCTCACAATATGCTCTGTTGCTATAGGCAACTTGAGCAATAGAAGCTGTGGCTACTGATAATTCCTTCAAGAATCTATCTAGTGATAAAAGAATAGGCTATCGAGCATCTTCTGTTCTTTTCTTTCCTTGGCTTTGTCTTGGCTTTTCTTTCCACACAGAGACTCTTGTTAGAGACTCTTTGCTTTTCCACTCATGTTTTGTTAAATCAGTCTCTTTCTATTCCATAGTACAAATGTATTATATGCTGGATCTTTCATATACGTTCAAGAAACCTGATTACTCTGGCTCTTTCAGCTCAACTTCTTTGTCTCCTTTCCATGCAGCAGCACATGCTGGGAGATGACAAACCGGAAAGCAGCTTTGCAGAAATAGACCTCCTGGTCCTGGTGGACACCAAGCTGAACAGAAGTGACAAGGCTAATGGTTTCCTGGACTGGATTAGGAGGAGCATTGCCGTCAGGTCAAGGGATGTGATTCTTTCCCTCCACGCAGCACTGGTGAGACCACACCTGCAGCACTGTGTCCAGTTCTGGGCTCCCCAGTATGAGTCCTTAGTAGGAAGGATCTCTCACACCTTCCTTATTTAATCAGTCATTTCAAGTGTTGGAATACTGAACAGATTAATCAGGTCCTTTCTCCATTTTCTTCATCATCTGCATAGGTTGAACTCTATAAACTTAATTGTAAACATGCTTTCTAGAGACTTAGTCACCTTTTTTCACTTCTTTTCCAATTCTAATATTTTAACTTATTTTTTAAAAATTTTTTTTAGTTTTAAATGACATGTTTTTGGGTATAGCTGTGCGCTTAACAGTGCAAGGTAAAGAAGTAAGATCTCTCCTTTGCCTCTGTGTCATAGTCCCATTTTCACACCCTTAGAAGTTAAATCAAAAGTGTGTTTCAGAAGAGGGCAGGCAACATACATGGTGCACCAGCTGTGCATGTAGGTATGTCACTGCAATCTGAGCTGTTCTCAACCCATTCTTCCATTTTTTCCTAGGTCTATGTCCTTCTGAAGTAATAAGCATTGCTTATTAGAAATGGGTGGCTGGTCACAATTTTTATGATTTTCATTAAGTTTTTTTTTTTTAAGAGATTAACAAAAGCAAAGGACAAAATATATGCTGGTCTCAGTACCAAGAACACACCAAGTGCTGGAAAATTTGATTTTGCAGATCTGCTATAAATTTCACAAATATGTGAGGGGGTATAACAAGGCAGTGTCTGTAACAGTATTTTGGATTTTTGGGCTTCTGTGCAGAATCTCTCCTTGCTAGTGGCAAGCGTTGCCCAGCTTTCCTGGAGTCTGTGAAGCAGCTCTGCATTTAATGCATGGGCACTTCCTGTTGCAAGCCAGCCTGGATATCACTCATCTCCTTACACTTTCTCTGTCCTCATCCATTTCCCCATCTTTCTCAGCTTTCACTAACTTTCCTGTCTAATTGTAGTTTTTCTCTTGAAAACCTTCTGGTAGTCCATCCTGAAATCAGAAAACTTGTTTTGCTTAAATCCTTTCCTGTCCCAGCATTATGGTCCTCCTAGTGCAGAAGATGGAAAACCAAGGAGAGATCAGTTACGAATTATGACAGCCTAGCATTCCAATGTAGAGAAGCATTTAATATATACATGTATCTTTATTTAATTTTGCGTTTTGCCTTCTGACTTTGCAAAGGAGAAAGAAAGAGAATTTGAAACCAAAACATAGATAGATTTCTTTAATAGAATTACTGTATTTCTGTGGTTGAATGTAGCCTCCAGTAGCAAATCATTCACCTGAAAGAGGGAAAAGTCCACTAAGGGATATTTGTCATGGGATGTTTTGTTGATGACAAACCCCTCAGAAGTAACTGTAGAATATGCAGGAAATTCTATCTTCCACTGTTCCATCACTTATTAACCATAGGGAAATATTTTTTGTTGCAATAGCACTGACTGGCATTAAGGAATTTTCAGTAAAATGAACTGACTTTCCTCTTCACTAATGAGCTGGATGCTGGGAGCAAGTGTACACTCAGCAAGTTTAAAGATGATAAAAAATTTGGAGGAGTGGACCTCAGACAGTTGTGTGGCCATCCAGAAGGGTCTCAAGAGGCTGGATAAATGAGCAGGGAGGAACCTCAAAAAAAAATGTAAGGAAATATTAAGTCCTGTACCTTGGGAGGGTGCCCCATGCATGGGTACAGGTTGGGGCAATCCATCTGGAAAGCAGCTCCATGGAAAAGGACAGGTGTGGCCTAGTGGACAAGCTGAAGATTAGGCAGCAGTGCGCCCTCGTGGCAAAGGCAGCCAACAGTATTTGGGCTGCATCAGGGAAAGTGCTGCCAGCAGGCTGAGGGACGTGGTCCTGCCCCTCTAATCGGCACCTGGGGACCTGTATCCAGTTCTGGGCTTCCCAGTATGTGAGAGATGTGGACATACTGGACAGAGTCCAGTGAAGGACCACAAAAATGATTAAGGGACTGTAGCATCTCTCATCTGAGCACAGTCTGAGTACACTAGGTCTGCTCAGCCTGGAGAAGAGGAGCATATAAATGCCTGAAGGGAGGGTGCAAAAGAGACTGAGTCAGGCTCTTTTCAGTGGTGTCCAGTGACAGGCCCAAAGGCAATAGGCACAAACTGAAACCCAGGAGGTTCCCTGTGAACACCAGGAAATCCTTTTTACTTTGAAGGGTGACCAAGCCCTGCACCAGGTTGCCCAGAAACATTGTGGAGTCTCTCTCCTTGGAGATGTTCACAAACTGTCTGGACGTGGACCTGGGCAACTTGCTCCAGGTGATCCTGCTCAAGCAGGAGGGTTGGGCTGGACAATTTCCTTAGATCCATTCCAATCTCAACTTCATTCAGTGCTGGTTAATCAATGAACCTGAAGCAATCTATCACCACTCTAAGTCTGATAACAGAATTTTACATTAGGGCATTGGATACTAGTTTGACACACCTTTGCCATTTCTTTGTTAACATTTTCTGAAATTCATAATGTTCTACCTAAAAAGAAAGGAGTGACGTTTTTGAGTCAAGCTGTTACACGCTGTGGTATATAGCGGGTGTACACTCTTTCGTTTGCTTGCCACATTGATGGAGTCACTAACAGCTGCCAAAGAAAAAAATAAAGTGTGTGAGGGGATAGCCTGGAAATCTGAATGCATTTGTATGGTGCACAAAAATGCCAGCACATCAGCCGTGCTTTTCCTGTGCCTTGCTACCGTGCTCGTTACACCTGCTAGTGCAGAGGATTAATGTGCTTCAACACACAGAGACAAATTAAGGTTTTCACTGAAGCCCATCTGCTTTTTTCCCTTTAAATCTTTACCTGCAGGATGGAATTAGACTTGATTTGAGGGAAAGAATAGAGGAGGCAGAGAAATTGAGCAGTTAATAGAAGGAGGTTGGCAGTCTAAAGTAGAGGGATGGCAAGGGAGAAAACAGACAACTTCACCAATTAGGAACAAATTAAGGATGGAAGGGAGTTGTCAAAGGATAAACCTAACCCACCATGTCGCTTTTTCCACTAGTTACAGCTGCTGCTGGTGATAAGTAAATTCTGTATCAGGGTGAAAAGCTGCGTCGGAGGTACTAAGACGTTGCAAACATTGTTGAATTTCCAAGTGCTCAGAATTTTGTTTTTCTGATTAATGAATGTGTTATAGAAGGACTCTTGAGTCCTAGCATAGAATTCTAGATACCTTATCCACTGTGGAGGAACTGGTTATTGTTTTTCTCCTGTGGACAAACATGAAAAGTTGGTGCTGTTTTTTTCCTCTCAGTGCCTAAAGCTGACCAGATAAGCAGCACACCAGGCTTGGGGATAAGTAGGAGAGTTCTGAGACTGAGTACAATAGCATATATGTGTGATTTGAGTCATATGGAACAGAAGAGACCCACAAGGCTTGTTGTTTGGGTGGGAGCAAAGTAGGGTTTGACTATTGTTCTGACAACCACAATGCTAGTGAGGATTTGAGGTGGATGACTTGAGTGGAAAGGGAAAATGTTGAAAAAAAAATGAACTGAATGACAGCATGTGCAGAAAAAAGCAAGAGAAACAACACAAATCTAGTGAGTGTCTCTCTGATTCAGTATACTCAATCATTTAACACATGCCTTATTTAAGGAACCAAATGGTATCAAGAATTAGAGAAGCTTGTGTGACCCACTGGAGATCTATTTGAAAGCATAGAATCAAAATTTTGAATTTTCAGACTGGAATTTTGCATCAGTCTTTGAGATGTATTGGTTAATAAATCAAAGAGGTATATATACACAGGGCTGTGCTCCACGAATAAACATATGAAACCTCCAGTTGTGCCATTCTCAGTCATTGCAGCAAAACCTTTTTTATTCACTTGCTTCCAAGAAACAATTCTGGAAATACTTCCTCCCTGAGAACACAAAATGTTGGTATTCCCTAACAGGATGCTTTAATGGAAGGGGAATAAAAACAGTAACACAGAAAAAGACATATGTTTTAATAAGTCATTAAATAAGTTTGCTAGCAAGTATAAACTTTTACAAAACATTTAAAATCTTTAACTTCTAATAACGTTTGAATGATAATAATCTGAATGAAAGTATTTGAATTGTGAGTCTAATAGCTTAATAAACTTACTCCCAAATAGTTTAGCTAACTCAAAAGAACATGCATTTCTCTCACACACTTGAAAATGGAGTAAAAATTGAGGTGGAATCTCGCAACTCACAACACCATTTAACAGAAAATACTATTTGTACCCAGCAGAAACTGTAGAGAATTTATGTCCCCAGACTGCAACTCTGAGCTGAAATTTGTCTTGAGAATATGATGCTAATGTCCGTGCTCTTTCTGAAAGAGACCTACAAACACAATCAAGACCTCAGAAGAATTTTGTCTCAGTTTTGCTGCATTCTTCCTCCTGAAAGATGTCAGTGCTGTTGAAGAATATAAAGTGCAGAGGTCATTCAAGATTGGAGAACTGATACGTTCTGAGTGAAACAAAAGTATTTTCTGAAAGGTAAAACTACTTCCTGTGGCTGAACATGCCACAGTGTATGAATTGCTCTATCATCAAGGTTTGAAGGAAAATTAAGAAAGGGAGAACATAGTCAATCAAAATGGAACATGACTTACTTATGTAATATTTTTTCATTATCTACTCAGCTGAATTTTGTATGTTTAGATATACACACATATGAATGACACATCATGCTTTAATTTTCTATCCCTGCATCCACCTGAGCAGCTATTACAGGTCTCAGTTAGAATACAGATGAACAAAGTGTGGAGGTACTAACTGGGCATATTAAGCTTGGACGATATTTTTAAAAAATGAAGATAATCACAAATTATGTTTAAAGTAAGTATTTCCATTCGATTATTTCTATTTTCAAATGCCTGATAAGAATTTTCTCAGAAGGTGGGGAAGTGCCCCTAAGTTCCTCTTTCTGATGTGAAGCTTTACAAGAAAGTTACTGGTACAAAGCCACACTGGCTCTGCCAAAAGCAGTTATGGCTCATGGTTAGGAGTGGGGTTTGAAACTAGATGACCTTTAAAGTCCCTTCCACCCAGCTCATTCTGTGTTTCTATGGTTCTATGATTCTATGATTCTATGGGTAATAGCCTACCTCTGTTTGCAGTGATGGTTGTGATTCACATCCATCACAAGAGATTGTGGCCTAACTTTTTCTATTTCTGAGACATTCTGTAACCCATGCAGCTCTGCTTTCTCCATTGACTCTCAGGATTTTACATTGTCACAGTGCATAATAAAAGATAAAACAAAAAGGTGGGCATGCAGACAGGCAGAGCATCCTATTTACTACCGTTCTGGAGCAAAAATAAAGCAGAGAACACTGGGTGGTAGGTTTCAGCCATCACACAAAAGTGTTGCATGTTGTTCTGTAGGGCATCTGGGGAGGATTCTTGTTCTGGCAGAGCCTCTAAAAACATGGGACCTCACATCTTGCTATGTGCAGAGGGGGGTTCCCAGTCAGCAGTCTGGCTGATGGCCTCAGTTTCAAGCTGGATAGCTTCTAGACTGCTACACTGACACCTAAAATAGATGAATATGTGATTTATAGCAATGTGATAAATAGGAGCTGAAAAAGAGTTGACAGTAAATGTCCAGTTATCTTAGAATTTAAAAAAAAGAACAAGGTGGGGCTCAGGACCCTTGGCCTAGAAACAGGACTGACTGAGAAATACATTTCCCTCTTGCTACAAGGAAAAATAGAATCGGATGTCAGCATGATTCAGTGCCGAATAAACCCTGGACTGCTGAGAACTAGTCTTGGAACAAAATAGAGAAATGAAATGCCAACATCAAATTCTGTTCCTAGTACAAGATGATTCTTTCGGCCCAGTGTGTGGGCAGCTTGTGGTGGAGCCATGCCTCGACCGTTCAACTCTGTGATGACAAGAGATCCTCCGGGCACTTCATATAAGCTCATCTCATCCATCCTCCAACTCCACCTTTCTTATACGTAGTGATGGGCAAGAAAGATTTACATAGTTCAGTGATTTTGGGAGCCAAATCTACCCCAAAACCCAGAAAAAAAGAAGGATGAAACTACAGGAAATGGTGGTAAGCTGGCGCCATGGCAGTCTCACAGAGCACAAATAAAGGGAGAAGTGGATTCCAGCATGAGACAGGAGAAAGATGTTTTGAATTGCTGCAGGATGGACTAAGTTGTTACAGGAACTAATTTGTCTTGGGAAGTTTAGCTTAAATCCAGCATGAAACCTAAGTTTTTGTCAGCAGCTGGAAAGTAGGTAAAGGGATAATTACAAAGGGTAAAGCCTGTGACCTGTGGCATGGTAGATTGGAATGACAAGTAGTAACTTACTCTGGTTGGTAGACAAGATATTTCTTTTCTTCTTTAATATCACAAAACCGAGAAGTGCAGCAGTGATCAGTACAACCACAGCTATAAGTGGGCCAAAGAAATTTATCTTTGCTTGCTCCATTTCTTTCTCTTGTATCTCTGAATAAGGAAACAGAGAAGATACAGCAAAGATTTAATTTGGTGGCAATTACTTTAAACACTCTATCCCAAAATTACGTGAATTAGAAGTTTAGGTTAAGGCCCTCAGCATCCTTTGCTTTTACAGTGCTTTAATAGTGTCAATAAATCACTATTCACACTGTTTTATTTCCATTTCCAATAACTAGTGAAACTATCTGGTCTTAATGGTTACTTCAACAGCAGTAAAGCAAAGCACTCTTTCTGAGGTATGGGTAACATGTGAAGGATCAGCAACTTAATTCATACAAGAGCCTATGAGGCAGCTACTGTGCTAAATGCTGCGCTGTGCTACCATGCAAGTTTGAAGAACCTGGGACATATTACTACCTGGAATCTCTTGGAAATAATGGTCAAAGCCTAATGAAATTCTGTAAGGGATGTGAAAGTAGCAGGAAATTCAAAGGACTTCCCCTCTATTTCTGGTTTTTGTGTTTTTGAGGTTTTGATTGGCAGGGTTAGCAGCTGATACAGCTTCAGTTATTACCAAACAAAATTTATGTTTATGTGAAGTTTCTGGTTTCTTACCCACCATCACTGCTTGTCAGTGTCTATTTTCATAAAGCTAGGAAGGAGAGAAAAATTGGAGAGGGAAGAGTAGGATACAGCATTATAGCTAGTATAGCCATTTCAACACTCATGAGCAACGTGCAGAGCTGATCAAATGTTAGAAGACTTCTGAATTGTATTTTAATAATGTTTAAAAGTCCTAGAATGCAAAGACTTTAGAGGCAGTTTGCCATATCTGGCATTGATAATTTAACCCTTTAGCTAAATTAAGGCTAGGGAAACTGCACTGTGGAACATTTTCAGAACAAGTGGCAAATTTCTTTTACATCTGCAGTAGCAAGGTGCATGTTTATACTACCCTGGCAGGCTTTCCTGCAATGCTATCCTTCCCTCTTGGCTCCCTGTTCTGGTTAATTGAAGCACAGCTCTCCATCTTCAACATTGTCTGAAAGAGACATAAGTGAGCTAAAAAAACTTATGACTGAAGTGGGAATTGTCTTCATTTTGAGTTCTTGTGCCATAGCTTACAAATAAAAATATGTCAAAATAAGTTTTCCTGCTCCAGAAGATAAATAAAATACTGTTTTGGTTTAAAGAAAGGATCAGCCGTGTGGAATCCTGAGATAATCTGGCAGTATAGTCATAGTGGAACTTAGGTCCCCAGTTTCTTCTTGCAAGAGGAGTCTGAAAAAAGACACAATCTCAGAGAAGAAAAATCCCCAAACAGTCATTTTGGAATGTGCACTTCATTCTGCCAAATGTTATGAAAACCACCAGGAATGCTTCTAATGCTAGTCCAAGTTTCATGGCCTTTACACTTAAACTCAGCACAGTCTATTTGGCAGTTAGTGAACCAAATATGGTCCAAGGGACTCTTCTGTTTAGCCTTCTGCCTCTCTCTAAGGAATGATTAAGAATAGCAGCTCAAGCACTTTAAACCAGCAAAAGACCCTGTTTTACTATCAGGGTAGTCAAACAGTTTGCTGAGAGAGGCTGTGGAGTCATTATCCTGGGATGTGTTTAAAATCCAACTGTAAAAAGCCCTGTGCTACCTGTTGACCCTACTTTGAGCAGAGTGGTTGAACTAGATCATCTCCAGATGCCTCTTCCAATCTCAACAGTTCTCTGATTCTGTGAAGTGACAACCGCTCTCAACAGCTGTCACCTTCAGAGACTGGTTGCTTCCTAATCCAGACTCCTAGGTTGCTTTGTTGCTACTGCAGCATCTTCTAGGGAGGGGATTAATAGGGCTGTGTTCTGGATTGTGTAGCAATTCCTTCTCTGTGCCCTCTCCTTGCTGTAATAAGATTTCCCATGTGGAAAATGGAGGAAGTTCAGTGGTGAACAGGATGGAGAACATACAACCCTTGTAACCAACTTCTACTACTTCTTAGGGTTTATTCGCTGCCTTGACTGTGCTGCTGTCTGTGATCAGCTCTGCTGCAGTACACCTTGCTCCTACCCATGCAGGAGTCAGAATTGGCAAACAGAGACTCACCTATGCCCAGTGGAACTGAGACAAGGCTTCCCAGCTGCTCCTTAAGGTGAAGCAAGCAGCTGATACTAGTGCGGCTCTTTGTAGGAACTGGGATATTCAGCTTGCTGGTAACGTTGTACAGCTTTGTTACAGCATCCTGTGAAACATCCATGTGAGCTGTACTGCTGTGTGTTATGTTCTCTTGTGAGATTAGCCAAGTCATCTCCTTGGGCTCTGGATAACCTCCCGTGGAAGAACAGGAAAGATTCAAGTATCCATTGGGGTTTTGTTCCCCAGTGTGTAGTTCTGCAATCTCAGGTTGACTATAGTTGGCTGAAATAGACCAAAGAGAAAGCATCATGAGCCAGACATACCACATTTGTGACAGTCCCTGCCAGTTATTTATGATTTTCAGGCAGAAACAAGTCTGAACAGTTTTCTTCAGGAAGACAATGAGCATTCCAAGAAGGGATTTTTACGTGGTTTTTTCAGTGTATGTGTAGACTTGCTGCTTCTTGTCCTCAGGGTGTTTAAAGGATGCAAGTCTGACCAGACAGACAAAGGGACTCTGTCTCTCCCACCTCTTTTAGACCCATTAACACCTCAGAATAATCAAACCCAGCTTGCTTACAGATAAGGACTTAAGCAAAAAATGGGAAGGGACCAGAATGCTGTCTATTTTTGGCCTCCTGAATGGGTAAGGAGAAAACCACAAACTTCTAACTGTGAAATGTAAAGAAAGAAATAATCTGAGAGAATTGAGACAGGGTAAATTCAAAGGGCAGTGTTGTCTTAAGTAGGAATATCCCTGGAGTCTGTCAGTATTGCAGCAAACATTTTGCAGCATATAAAGTAATCCACTCACCATAACTTTATTGTAGGGTTCTCTTATCTTCACTTTTTTGATAGAAATGACTACAGCATAAGGTTTTTTTAATTTTGTGCCATTGGGTACTCATCACAATCAATGAAAAACACACCTGTTGCCTTAAAAGGCCAAGTTTCCCAGGCAAGAAACAGTGAAACAGGATTGGGAAGAATTATTTAAACATAAAATATAAATGATAAAGAAGAAGATTTTAACCAATACTCTCTCTTAAATAATCTAGATATTCTCAACCAGGATTTGTTTGGTTAGAGGCTCACAGTAAAAATAGTAGACTCTAATGGAAAAGGAGAAGGAGGGAATGTAGATAAAATACTGACTACAAGTTGGCATACAACAAGTTAAAAAAACCCCCAACAACCTCCCCAAAAAATCAGAAACTAGTCCCAAGAAATAGACTCAAAATTTCATTGACAATGCTTCATTATTTTAGGGCCACCAGGACTAAAGACAATATGGAGAAATATTGGAGAAGGGAAAAACAGTTCTTAGAAAATATGAACCTAAGAGGGTCTCATTCTTCTGCACACACACTCAGTGTGTTGGATCCAGGATCTAATCCTTGCCCTAGAGAATTCTTAATATGGATGAATGAAGAAACATGATGTTGCTTTTATTTTCTCTATCCCAGCACAGTAGATAGGATAGGATTTAGTAGGATAGTAGTAGGATAGGATTTAGTTTAGTCACTTAAATCCCCTCAAGAGAGTCCATGGATATGAATTCAAAATGGAAAAAGCCCCCCCTTTTTTATACCCCAAAATTTAGTTAAGTTGTCCCTCAGGAAAGCTCAAGCTTCCTTTCTCCTCAAGGTCTGACTTGCTTAGCTGACTGCTGTCAGACTTCTGGTCTGGAGTATTTATTCTCTCCTTGGTATTTTATAGGCATGGCAGGAACGTAATCCATGGCTATGAAACTTGCCACAACATTGCCAAGTGATTTAAGGACTTCAATCTTATTGACAGTAAGCAAGTGGAAATAGTGGAATATACCCTGCACTTCTCTTTTATAGCTTCTGGAACCTCAATTAACTGAAAAGTGATGTTGGCTGCATGCAGGGTGCGGGCTACATATATGAGTTTTGTGTTTGTAAACAGAAAAGCGCATTTCAGGAAGTCTTTTGTATTTAAAGATAGCATCTTCCAAAAAGGCTTTGGGATTAAATTAAATACCTCAAGAGACAGCAGATCTGTCAAGCCCTTAATATTTTTCTCAATGGCTTAATCATCTTGGTTTTGTTCTATTTTCTTAAGTGACCATCTGCCTTACTTCCTTCCAGACACTGACTGTCACGGAATTAATTATTTAGCCTTTAATTTTTTTTTTTTTTAATAGCCAGTATTTTACATGTATTTCAGGTTCCCACATTCTGCAAGCAAGACCCTTGTCATTATTCTGTGTTATAAGGTAATCAGACTGTTGTTTCATGTTTCTAGTTGGACTGTATTTTTTCCAGCCTTCTGATAACTCTACTAGAGCTTTTTCCATACTCTTCAGTTTTTCGACATCCCCTTTAAAATGAGCAACTGTAAGTCTCTCTTGTGACATCATTTCAGTCTCAACACTTTGAGTAGTGCATATTTTGAAACAGCTTCCTTAGTCTCACCTACTTCCCTTATTGATCTATCCAGAGGAAGCACTGCAGACATACCACAGCAGCAGATTTACCAGTTAAGCTGCTTGTCACCATGGTCCCTACCTTGCATTCTTAAGAGCAAAAGTTTTCCACTGTGAAACCTTCCCTTTTTTTCTGGAGAAGGATCTGAGTCCATTGTTATTATATAAGTCATTGTGGCTGTATGAAATACCTCTAACATACATATAATAGAATCCTAGAATCTCTTGAGTTGGAAGGAACCCACAAAGATCATCAAGTCCAACCCCTGGCCCCACACAGGACACCCCCAGGAGTCACAACCATGTGCCCGAGAATGTTGTCCAAACCCTTCCTGAGCTCTGTCAGGCTTGGTGCTGTGACCAGTTCCCTGGGGAGCGTGTCAGCGCCTGACCACTCACCCCTGGGTGAAGAACCCTTTCCTGATAGCAAGCGTAAATCTCTCCTGACACAGTTTCATGTTATCTATATATTATACTAATATAATACACAAAAATAGCATGATTAAATTGTATTCAAAGGTACTGCATTATTTCTGAATGGATTTGGTCACCAAGTGATCCTGATAGTTTTGTGTGCCTGCCCTGTCATTCTTGTATAGCATTCAGTCTTTCTTATGCTCATTTTAAATGTGACTTGCCAAAGTACAAAAATCCCTCCATGTATTATATGAGATTCTGATTAAAAAGCAACACGTAAACACAAGTACGTTTCAATATTTGTATTTTTCATCTAATTATTTAGAAGGGTTTGGGTTTTTTTAAAATATAGTTTTATACTGCTCCTTCCTTTGGGAGTTTATTGAACAGAGAGTAATTTGGAAGACAACAACACATTGTTAAAACAGTCTTCCTAAGTTAAACATTAAAAGGTGTAGGAGACTCTTAGTTCTAAGTGTGACACATCTGTAACATGTTGATACAACTGTTTGAATTAACTGAGCACTTGATGCTAAGCATCTTCTTAAATTGGGGGCCTTGGTACCGAGTGCATATTATGAGTTTCTGAGTTCATTGAAAATGCTTGTCCAGTAGATCCTGGGAGAATCAAAATTAATGATCTAGGTTTTCTATCTGTGGATGAAGGGAACACTTGCTAGCAGCACAAAGCTAAATAGGGTCAATTGTCCTGGTGCTCTGGTTTTGGCTGCTATTACACTTGGCCTGTTCTCTTTTAAAGCAGTATGCTAAAGCCTGAAAACACCAATGCAAGTTAGAAGCTGTTATTATTAATGACTAGCACTGTCACAGTGGAAGACAGAACACAGGCATATGGATAAAGGTTACTAACAGAATAGTTTAAAATGGAGAAACATTAGGATTATATATTAGGAATTAGTAAAAATATTAGAAAATGTTAAGAAGAGATTGGTGCCTCACTTCCATTTCCCTGTAAAAGATTTACTGCCTTTTCTGCTGATTATAAAAAATTCTCTGATGCAAAAAATCAGGTTGAATCTCATCAATGCATTTTTCCTTCGGAGATATTTTCTGCCTTCCTTTAACTGAACATATGAATTTCTACTCCTCCATGTGAGCTGTTCTTTTCTTTATTTTCTCTGTGATTTATATGATCATAAAATAGCTGGGTGTTTGCAGAGATCTTGCTATGTTTCAATTCTAATTTGCCACCAAATAACTACTGCTACTTTTAATTGAAGGTAGTTTGTCAGATGCAAATAAACAAGTTTATTTTTCAGAGTCCTAAAAGCCATAAAAATTGCAAGAGGAAAGGCTCTTAACCATCTTTAGAAATCCTGTTCCAGAGCAGGTACATTTTCAGGGGCTTGGAGACAGGACCCATAATTCTGGACTGAATGAAGTCATAGAGAATCCCGCAGACCAGATGGCAATTGGATGAGATTACTTACCAATGATGTGCAGTGAGCACTCAGATTTGTGTATGACCTCTGCTGATTGTTCAGTTATTTTGTGTATAATAATACACTGATAGTGTCCCTCGTCCTCAATTCCTGCGTTTAACAATTGCAAGGTCCATTTGCCCATATCCACCTTGGTGCGATTTATATATTCAGGACTCAGGTTGTCACGTTTTTCTTGGCCATAATATACTTCATGCACCACTTTAGTAGTGTCTTTTTGCCAAAAAATTACTAAATTCTTGACATCAATTTTCTGAGAGTTTGAAAAATAGCACGATAGGTGTACAGTGTGATGGAGAAATGCCTTCACCGGATGCGCATTGGCAGCAATACCTTAGACAGAGAGAGAGAAAAATTAAGATTTCCACCAGCTACAAAAAAACACCAAGTTGCACTCAGAGACACAACGCTTAACAACAGTGGAAATAAAAATGCCAGCATTTAGGCACAAATTCTCAGACTAGGTATGACAGGACACGTAGTTGTTCAAACTGACTCAGTCTTGTGGAGGTCAGGTGATAAAACTGTTGTTTATTTTTCTTCCTATATTTTGCCTTCCAAGGAAGGCCTACCACACAGAGATTGTGAGCATCTATATTTTAGAAGACTTATCTGCAGGCCGAAGGTCCAAACTATTCTTGTTTGCAGCATCCTGAGTGTAATGAGATTCTGCCACGAAGAGATAGTTGCACAATTTCTGTTTAAAAAGTTGAGTTAATTCTCCTAAGAAAATAGCACAGCATTTAAGTTTTGAAGAAACTGTGAAGTACACACTGTGTGGTAAATGTGAGTGTCTAGGGAATGCAAGACCAGAAGGTCAGAAGCAGGTGAACACTTTCAGTCTCAATGAAGAATTAATGTAAAGTTTAATGACAAATTAAATGTCAGATTTAACTGTTCTGTAATTAATCTAGAATTTAATGACAGAGTAAATGTCAGATTTAACTGTTCTGTTGCTGATCTTGTTAGCAGAAATGGTCAATAAACACAATTATGCCTTCATGCAAAGAAAGGATGAACTGCACTACACAAGGGATGTTTTTTCTCCTGCTTTCACCCATGCATGTGTCCATTATTATGAGTGGTGGTGGTCTGGGAGGACTGTCTTTTCTTGGAATAAGAAATGCAGCCCTCTGTCCCAGAAGATACAAACATCTCTGCTGTGTTCAAAAGGAGGAGAAGATTTACAGTCTCTCTCCTGGTGCAAAGTTTTTACTGTTCCTCCAGAGCGCCAGACTGCAAAATGATCTCTGCGGCTGCCTCAGACTCCAGTTGTCCCATATCACACTGCCAGTTTTCAATTTAGTACTGCTCTTCTCTATAATACACACAGGTGATACACACACATTTTAAAGACAGATTTAAATTGAGAATTTAAGAGCAACATAAAATAAGTGTAATGTAAAGATATAAAGTTGAAGAGAGAAAGTGCTTACTATATATATTTTATAGAGTTCCTGCACACAATTTAAATATATGTCACATGGGCTATATGACCTTGATTGTGCAATGGAAGTGATTAATTACTACTAAGGAATGAGCTTCTTAGCGGATGAGAAAGTATCACATAGTGGGACACAATCAAAGCAGTTGTAACAATTAAAAATATCTTTTACCTGGGAGAAGTATCACAGCACAAAGGAAGAATATGCAGACCTCCATGACACTGTAAGAACGAGGAAAGAAAGAAATATGTTAGAGGTTGAAAACACCCCAGTACACCCAAAGAAGTGGTAAAACAAGAAGTTTTAACAAGTGAGAGAGTATTGAGAATGTTAATCTCACCTTTTTCCACAGACTGGTGCAAGGACTTCTGTGTGTTTCCCAGCCTTTCACAACCACAACAAGCATACTATGGCAGATCTCTGGTTTACAGAGACAGTGATGTGGTGCAAGATTACTGCAGACTGTGTATGCCATGGGAGGAACACAGAGTCCCTGGGGTCGAAAGGGCAGGACAAGTACCCAATACGCCTGGAGCGGAGGAAAGAGGAATGGGGAGCATGCTTGGCCTGGCAGCGTGGGGAAGAAGATGGGGAATTGAAAGTAGAGGGGGAGGAGAGTGTGACGCAGAAGGAGGAGGTGGGGGAGACAGTATGGTGATGTCAGCTACCAGAAGCGACGAAGTGTGTGACCTTCAGTTTTGTGACAGGAACCTATCCTTAACAACAGCAAAGGATAACTTAGAGAAATCCTGTATGATTTAGAGGGCTGAGGCTAAACAACATGTAGTTCATGGTCAAGAAAAAGAAAATTCTCTTTAGAAAACAAGAAAAAAACCCTATGACTTGTCTCATAAGCAAAACACCTCTCTGGCTGCTTGGGTTCATGTGGTATAAGGGCCTATATTCCTGGTAAACAGCCAAATGTCATTCCCACGCACCCTGAGAACGGCACCTGCATCTCACTGGTCTATATTTGCTACTTTGGATTTTAGCAGCACCTTTGGGTTTTTTTTGTGCTTTTTCCATATATTTGGGAGAAGCTTCCATACCACCCTTGCCAAGGTTCTTCACTCTCCTCCTTTAAAAAGCTCCAAAGAAACCTTTTTTGCAGGAGCAGATGTAAAAACTCTCCAACTCTCATTCTATTTAAAAACAGTGAGATTGCTGTCTGCTGTCCACACTGGTAATGCACTTCCCTGATGTTTCCCATTTTTTGTCATGTTTTATTTTAGGCTGGTACACTTGGGTCTTTACCTTCACCTCTGATCTCTTCTTCTGTTTAATACAGAATTCCACTCAGTCCACTGACACGTGTTTTGTGAGTACGTGTACAGGACAGACAATGATATTTTTTTCAGGTTCATCCTGCCTTTTTTTAGGAAAGGGGAGAAAGAAGTCTGTGTGGCTTGGAGAATATAGATAATTTTCTTTTGATCTTTTTTAGCAGAAGAGGAAGGAGGGAAGGGAGGGCACATGCAGAATCCATTGTCATAGACAGAGGTATTTCTTTTTCTGCTCTGGCCACCCAACTGCATGGTGAACTTTCATTGAGGGGTTTTCCTCCCAGGCTGGGCCCCACTGAATTAAACCAGACAACTGACTGCCTAAGTAAAAATCCCTGTGCCAAGACACGAAAAACTACTTCGCAGCAGTCATATTTCCATCCTATAAATAAGAATTTTGGCTTTCAATCAAGTGAAAAATAAAGGATAGATCTATTTTTTCTTTTTTTATTCAGTGCAGGTGTGTAAGAGGAGAAATTAAAGCAATTTAGCAACTACCAATGTAAGTGGAGAGAGTGTACTGCTATAGCTAGGCATGTTCTGCAATGACTGTCTCACAGAAGCAAAGATCAAAACCAGAACTGAAAATGAGAGTGAGAGAGAAGAAACCCAGGCAAGAATACCAAATAACACTACTTGCCTTTCTTTATAGTTTGGATTTGGAGCTGTGAGGACAGAAGTCTCAAAGTTCCTACATGTTTTCCTGGCTGCTGTCTTCCAGGAGAAGGCGTGTTGCTGGGGATCCTTGCATGAAGAAGGATCCCGTGAGTCTGCAGAGGGATGTACACCCACATTCCCTGCGGAGGGGAATTGCTTGTCACTGAGTGTGAGTGTGACAAGCTGCTTCAGACATGCGAGCTGCTCTATAGAGAATTGCTGAATCATTAATTGGACCGCTACAACTTCAGTGCTGCAAGCAGCTTTTCTTCCCCTTTTTATAAAATGCCTTTAACCAGCAAATGCAAATCCTTGGAGCCGGTGTCCAGAAGACTGAAGGGAGGAAGGGGAATTACACAGTATCACTGTTGGCTATTCACACCATTCCTTTGGCATATTCAGTACAAATTCTGTGCTCAATTCTCTCTTATATCTACAGGCTATTGAAAGTCTTGTTGTGTCCCAGAATTGACCAGCAGTCAAAGGGGGCTAGGTAAGAGAGGAAGCATAGACATTGTGGGTCTGTTGTGTGAATGTGCAGTTTTGCTGTTCACAGGCTGAGAGCATCGATCTGTGGAAGTGGCACTTTTTCCCAGTGCCCGTGATAACTGATGAGATGGGAGTGGTTTGAAGACCCAGGGCTTTAAAATTATCTCTGACATCCAGAATAATGTGAGGTCAGTCCATGGGGAGGTAAACATTTTCCCTTGCTAAATAAAGCTAGCATATGTGGTGCATCTTTCTTCCCTTTTGGAGCTTTTTCAGCCATTCCTGGAGGTATCTGCATGATTCACAACTACAAATCATGTGAGGATGTCAGAGATGAAAATGGAGAATTATATTAATTGAAATTATGTCAGTATGCAGTCAGGAGTCACATTCAACCCTTTATTTACTATCTCTGCAGTGCAGTCACTGAAAGGAGAAGAAATCATATGACCACATGCACTTCACAGGCCTGATTCATGATGCCTTTGGACTGGCCCAAACTGGTCTGAGAAAACTCATGAGGCAGTTCCCACTTGGCTTAGTACAGGGGGGTTCCTGCCCTGAATCACAAAATCATAGAATGTTAAGGGATGGAAGGGACCTTAGAGATCACTGGGCCATCCCCAGGGACATCTCTCACTGGACCAAGTTGTTCCAAGCCCATCCAACCTGGCTTTGGACACTGCCAGGGTTGGGACATCCACAGCTTCTCTGGACAACCTGTTCCAGTGCCTCACCACCCTCACAGTAAAGAATTTCTTCCTAAAACCCAGCCTAAATTTCCCCTCTTGCAATTTGTACCCATTCCTCCTTGTCCTATCACTACACTTTCTGATGAATAGTCCCTCTCCCTTCCCTGCATCCCCCTTCAGGTACTGGAAGGTTTCTATGGGAAGGGCTCCAGTCCTCTTATCAACTTTGTGGCCTTCCTCTGGACTTACTCCAACACTTCCATGTCCTTCCTATTTTGGGGGCACCAGAACCGTACAATGCACTCCAGGTGGGGTTTTAGGAGAGGAGAGGAGAGTGAAGGGGAGAATCAATCACCTCCTTCAGTCTGCTGGCCCTGCTGCTTTAGATACAGCCTGGAGTATGGTTGGCTTTCTGGACTACGAGTGCATGAGTCCCTGCTCATGCTGAGTTTTTCATCAACCATCATGCTCAGGTCCTTCCCCACGGGGCTGCTCACAATCACTTCTCTGCCCAGTGTATTGGTGTCCCTGGGATTGCCACAACCCAGGCGTAGGACCTTGCACTTTTTTCGTTGAACTTCATGATGTTTGCATTGTCCCACCTCTCAAGCATATCTGGATGCCCTCTGGATGACAAAAACTCTAACATCAATGTTTGGGAAAAAGAGGCAACTTCACTCCCTTTACTTTTGACGGCAATTTCCAGAAAGCCCTGTGTGACTTATTTTGAGAATGGCTTTCTGTCTCCTGATCCTCCCAATCCAGCATGTGAAACCAGCATGTAAAACCCCAACAGACATAGTGAAGCATGAAGGTCTTGGAGTAAACAAGAGCTTTCTATCAGGTATGCTTGCCTGGGCTTTCATTTGTGCTCTTTTTTGCTGTTTTCAGTTTTGGATGTAGTTATTATCTCTTGAAAGACACTGTCACATCTGTGCTCTTTGATCCCTAAGTTCCTTCATTACCCTTAAGTTCCTTCCAAAATGTTCCTTTCTTGCATATTCTCACAGGTAATTACCTTGTTTTCTTACAAAAGGTACATTCTATGGCAAGACTCACCTTCCCCATGCTGAACTCAAAACAAAACGAGACCCTGAACTAGTAAATTACTCTTTTTACTTTTCTAGCATGGGGAATTTTTCTAAAATTTCCACCCTATGCAATACCGAGCATGAACTCCATGGGCAGTGCCGTGAGCATCCTGGAGGCAGGACATCTGTGACAAAGTCTTTCCACTGCTGACCTGGAAGCTGTTCCAGGGGCTAGTAAATGAAATTATCCTAAAAATGCATTTACCAGCCTTCTCCCATGTTGTAAATACATGTTGATTTGCACAAGTCTTATCAAAGGAAATCATACCTTAAGGAAATTTCCTTAACCTGGCAAGTTCAAAGGATTCTATGATGCCCTCTGCCCTGATATTAAGCCATACAACCATATAACTATCCGACAACGGAGATATTTTAAAAACATATATTACTCAGGAAACTTGTGTTTCCTATGCGCATCCCCAGTCAGAAAAGTGTCACTGTTTTAATCAATTGCAAAACCTTTTCTATTGCTCATTCTTTTATGACAGTCTTTTACTCCAAGTTACATTTAAAAATTTTGGGCTTGTTTAATTATTTTATTATTACACGAAGAAACCCCAACCCTCTGTCTTCCTAATTTTTGATTTCTGAATGCATTTTTTATCATTTCCCATTCAGCAACATCCTTTTATTATATCTAAGATCTTCAGGATAACCCTGACTTTCACTATGATTCTGGGATCACTTTGCTCTAACATCTAGAAACTCATCTTTTAATAACAATTAGAAAACATCAATCATTTAATTAATACCTTTGGTCCAGAGATCATGGAGCATTCCACTGCCTCTGCAAGCAGAATTCTTCATCCACAACTAGGGTCAGGTATCTCTGAAAGAGGGCACAGTGGCTGCCTAATGGCACAGAGTCCCACTGCACAATCGCAGGACACAAATGTGTTCTCCCTGCAACTGAAACTGCGGGGGGAATTTGGAGGGGAAGAACGTCATCAAAACAGAATTAGACATTCGTTTGGATTAGCTGTGGTGTTTGAGTTCCACCTAAAGGACAGGTCTGGTTGACATATTTTCCTGCACTCTAAGCCATCCCAGGCCACAGAATTGGCAAATTGGTTGAACCACTCACTTCTGCATCACGGGTACCATACCAGGTGATGTCTGTCCTCCTTTTCTGACCCTTGCACTTGCATCAAGGCTAGTAAAGCAAACCTGTCAGCTGGGAAGTAGCAATTGCTGGGTTTGCGTCTCACCAAATCATACCAGCCTCTTTGACTTTGCAGTGAAACAGAGAAGGAGCACACCCTTGTTCCCACACAGGTCACATTTTGGAGGTGACTGCTAATTAACAGAACAATCAGTTGCTGGAGACTCTTCAAGAGTCATTGTATAGAAAGAGGGAATTCAAATGCCCATTCCTGGGTTGCCCCTCTTCCAAACCTCCTATTTCTGCACAGGACACTTTGCCTGGAAATGGCATCATGGCTACACAATGCAGTACAGGTATAACCTCAAACAACAGTTTTCAGGGCACCTCTGGTGTCAAGGTGTGTACTGTATACAGGAAGATGAATCCATATTTGATTCCTAACTATACTCAAACATAGCTAACAAGGATTAGCAGCCATACAATATATTTTATGCTTAGTGCTCAGGCATTACATTCTTCATTTTCAGTAAGAGTCTTCCAAAATCAGCTGGGCATGTGACACAAACCTCACACTGCTTTTCAAACAGAAGGATCACTGATCAAGTGCTACCTTTTCTTTCAATAAATTAATCTCAATTATTAAATGAAGATGTGAAATTCAGTAACACAGTTAAATGAGCCAAGCCTCTGCTCTAGTGCAGAAATCACTCTGGGGACACATACTGATTTTCTCACAGTGCTTCTTATGGCACATTAACTTTACAAAGATAAAGGAAAAGATTCTGCCTTTCGGTTTTGGTTTCTCTCTTCAACCACCAGAACTGAGCTGGGAAGAAAGGACCTGATTCTCCTATTTACTGGTGTAAATTAGGACCAGCATCCTTATAACATGCATATTAGTGCAACACCCTGCAGATCCATTTTGGTCTTTTTACCAAGGTCCTGATTATAAACATCCTGCCCCAGGCATTCAGGAAATAATTGTGCTGATGCCCTCATAGGATGGGCTCTGGCTCATTCCGCTATAGACTGGTCAGTATGCTCCAGGAAGTAAGGGATGTGTGTGAAGATGCTATGATAGCAACTGTGGCTCAAATGAAACAAAGAGCAGCTGTGGAGTCACTTCACTAATAGCAATTATACTTTTATGAAGGTGTGCTCCTACTTGTTTATAATAATGCTCCAATAGGAGCATTACAAAAGTGTGTGTCTGTAACTGTCCACATCATTATCAGGTAAAAAGGCTAAAACACTAATCAAAAGGACTGCTACAATACTGGGGATTACCTTATTTCTTTCTCCAGTGTTCCCATCTCAGAGGCAGCAAAATACTCTAGTATGGATCTTCCTTGATAACAGAACACCCTTTCCTCTGTCCTCAGTGCCTGTCCTCCACTGTGTGCACAAAGCCCAGATCACAGAAAATCCACCCTTTCCTATCACAAATACATTTGTGCTACTTATAGCAAGTACTCTCTGTGCAAAAGAAGCTTCCCCTTTTTAAGTTGAAATTCCCCTTCCAAAGCACATTTAATTCTCTCACAAGTGTCGGTGTTATTCACAGTGTCCCTGAGCTGCTGTGTGGCCCCAGCCTTCATGAAAACCTTTGCTTGGATTTTGCCTGAAGGAAATAACCCTTTTTGAATAAGACTAAGTTTTTATGGCTGGCAAATACCATTCACTTTGCTTAAATAAGTCTTAGAATATGAAATACAGTTTTTTGGCTAAGACTGAAGTTACTACAATGAGATTAAACAAAACTGCCTGTCCTTCCCCAGTACTCCACTGCTGAAAGTCACCAAGTTAATTTAAGAACTGATGACACAGTAAAAATACAGCTGAATGGATTGTTATGTAAGAACAGTGATATCAGGACTGATTCCATAATATTTATGGGAAATTTGAGAAATGTAAGGCCATATCTATGCCACTGCTGCCCTTCTTGCCATGCTCTCATTGACTTCTCTATATGACTGAGTAAAGAAGTTGTGCTTATGTCTTTGACTATATATATATGTATAATTCTTTGATAAATTGATAACTCTATTTTCTTGTACTGCCAATTTATTTACACAGAATTTGATTTCTCCTGTAACTTCATTTTGATTCTGCCGTCTTAGTAAAACTTGTAATTTTATCATCCATTTAGATTTGTTTCAAGTTGGCTTATGAGCATGCAATGAGCCTCATAAAAGCCCAGCTTAATGAGCGCAGTTGTTCTTGCCAGCCATAGATCAAACAATATTCACACCTGAGTGTCTTTTGTCTGAACCTCAGTTTATACATGGTATTCAAAAAGGGGCTGCCTAGGGAGAAAAAAATCCCACGCTGTATCCTTTGCCTGTTAAACATCTGTATCTATTGCCTATTATTAGAAATGAATCCCAAATCAGTTTCTATGTGCACGTTTTTCTTTGCCCAGGACAAACTCCTCAACGGCTCTGATTAAAAATAGAGAAGTAGGCTGTTAGGAGTGGAGAAGGGGAAGTTTTTTCTCCAGTCTGTAGCAATCAGAGAACTATAATTTACTTTTAACAGTTTCCTGTGAATGCAGCCAAAAGAATAATTTCTTCAACTAGATTGATTGAAGACTAATTGGTCCTAATTTAAGTGTTTCCCAAACATGTTCAGCAAAAATCTAAAACCTAGGAGCATTTACAGGATTCAGATTTTTTCCTTGCACGCAATTTAGTCTTGCAGTTAACAAGAAAAACAGGAGAGGTGCATAGGACTTTCAGAGATGATGGAGTATCATCCTCCCACTCTAAGATGTCACCAAAAATAGTGATGGATGAGACCTAAACATTGCACTGGAAGTAATCAAATTTGAAATGCTAAATATTCTTTTTCTTTCTGCATACAGAGTCTCACCATTTATACTGAATGTCATACAAATTTATTGAGTTCAGTTTTCATCTAAGTCAAATTACCAACAGGCCAGGCTGGTTGCAATTGGATTATGAGCTTTGTATGAGCCTGGGTAACTTTTGATGAGATGGAATGTGGTTCCTAGTTCACGATGAAAGTTTTGTTGTGCATTTATAGGTTAGCTTTACCTATACTTTTATTGATAATAATAGGTATTTGATGCTGATAGCTCTGTTTGCGATCTATTGCCTGTGATTTTCTCTTAAAAACTTGTTGGGTGACATCTGAAATAGGAAACCAATGTGTCTAAATCAGAAGAGAATCTAAAACCTCGGAAACAAGACAGAGACAGTGCATAGGCAAGGAAAGAGAAACTAGATCTGGTTTTAATTGAAACACATAAAAAGTACATGAGAAGACCATAGAGAGGTAGGGGTTTTGTAGAATATAATTAGGAGTTAGCAGCAGACAAGAAGGTTTTTAAGAAGAGGTTAGTGAGAGCACTCCAATAGTGTTAGGGGGAAAAATGTACTTGATAGTAGATCATAAGGAAAAGGTAAGCAATTATTCAGAAAGACAGACTGAACGTGAAAGCCCATGCTTAAGAGTGAATTATCATCCAAATTTCAGCCACTTCTTTGTCTGCTGCTGAAAGAAAAACCTTGAAGTTGAAACTGAAGAAATAACAGCAAGATACAATGTAAGGATTGAAAACAGATCTCTAAGTTGGCCTATACAGAAAGAGGAGACATGTTCTTTGTTGAACTTGTTTGCACTAAACATTGTGTGTATGTCTAATACAACACAACCTTAAAAGCTGACAGGTATTTGGAAAGTTGTTTTCTTGCAGCCTACATTCCAGCTGCAGAAAGGTTTCCCTTGGAGATATGTAGCACCAAGGGCAAGGTGCTATGGTGGGCATAGAGCCTCACTGAAATTCACAATTAAAAGGCTAAAAAGGTTTGGCAACCTGGAGCTGCATGTGATATTGCAATACACTTACATTATGATAGGATTGTAGGTGGAAAAGATTGACTGAAGCATATGGGGACATATGGGGACATAAGCCTGCCACCCACAGCATGGGCGCAACTGCTGTGAGCAGCTCAGACATGCCCAGCAGACGCCCCAAGGTGACAGAGGGCCAAAGTGAGGATGGCTGAAGTCTTAGTTTTTGTACACACAGGTACTACTTAGCAGTTAATGTTAGAGAGATTTTACTTATGATAGGCAGACGTTTTGTAGGTACCTAGCAGAGTGGGGAAAGCATGGTATAAAATGGTCAAAGGCAAGCAGATCTGGTGTACTGAATCATGTAAGGATGTGGAGAAGTTTTTTTAGAAAGCTGGTATTGGCTTGTACTGGATAGGAGGTAAAGGACATCCTAAAGAAAAGGATCTTAGTGCCCTAGGAAATGATGTGGCCTGAAAGTAACTGCTGCCTTCCTTGGGAACCCCAGAAAGCTTCCAGAGGAGCTGTGTGATCCAGTTCCTAAGGCTGAAGTAGCCACCAGGAAGGCATGTGAGAAATCATGTGGAGCTTAAAACTGGGGTGATGGCATCAGTGGCAAAGAGAGCCACCCATTTTACCGTGACGGAACCCCTTTAGCCATGTATATGTATATGTATATACATAGCCATATATATGTAGGATCTGAGTTTTCTGTTAAAGGCATAAGGGATGGCAAAATATTCTTCATTATCCCCAGAGTATTAAATGCTGATGCAGAAATGATGCCTGACTGATTAAAAAGCAAGGTGAGTTCCAGACAAAGGTGAATTATGGTAAACAGCAGAGAAGTACTCAAGGTATTGTTAGGAGGTATCTTGACTGTGGAGAAAGGATTATAAAATTGTTTTGGCAGAGTCCCCTTAGAGTCTCAGGATACCACCAAGGCCAACACTCTGCTAAGTGGCCTGAAGGTACAAAGCACAAAAAGATTGAGAAACCAAACTGTCTTGTTTCTGCTCGCACAGTCACAGCTCACTCTGAGAAATGAAAGCAACCCTGGCATGGAATATTCCCAAAATGGGTTGTACCGGACAAATTTTAAAATCTAGGCAATGCACTTTTTGCCATGAATTGATGAGGCAAGTTTTGTAGACAGAGAAATATCTTTTATTAATCCAAATATTGGTGGAAAACACAGGAAGAACTTGAAAAGGATTGAAAAATGCCTGAACAGCCTGCTTTCTTTTTCCTGTTGTATGAGTTGCTCCAACAGGAAACATGATCTCTCTATAAATCTTGCTTCATTTAGACTATCCTGGCTACAGCAAGACTACTCATAATTAAGGCTTTGAATGCGCACATCCAGAAAAGAAGAGATGCTAAACACAGTTCATGGGGAGAATGCAGTGCTTCCAAATGGAAATTTTGGCAATTAACACACTGAGGAGGGAGTCATTTATATGAGTCTGTGGGAGAAGCCAGCAAAAATATGTCTTCAATCTGACCACTTTCTAGGATATGGCTTTCTTATTCAGGGCTAATAGGTACCTGATTTCCCTCAGGATTCCCAGTGTAAAAGCTTTTTCTGCTAATAGGAGCCTTCATCACCTCCTCAAAAAAGAAGGATGCATCACTCTATCAGAAGGGCACAAGCCAATCCCCTTTCTCTTCTTTAGGTGGCTCAGGTTCATTAGAAGATCCTGACTTAGTTCTTCACACTGCAGGACTTCTTTGTGTACCAGGCTAAAGGCAGTCCTGTGTTAGGACCAAATCACTTCGGAACCAGCTCCACTTTGCGCAGAAGTTACAAAGTCTCTTGGTCAGAAAAGAAGAGGAGCATAATGATCTCCATTTACTAGTGCTTCATGTGGGATATGGCAGCTCTAGATTCATATTGCTGTTCCCAGGACTGTATTAAGAGTTTTGTGTGAAATATTATTATGCCAAATGCACACGCAGTGGCTGGGGCTCAGAAAAGAAGACCAAGAATGACTTCTTCTTTGAGACTGCTCACATCATGCAGCTCAAGCAGTATTTCCCCTTTCTAATTCACAGGTTCAGGAGAGGTTGAGAATTGCCATCTACCAGGGAATAGCTGTCTACCGAGCTATTCCATAATGTGAGAGATGGAAGCATACAAATATCTGACAGGCAGGACTGGGAACGGGCCTGCACCCCCCCTGCCTCTGAACAAGAGCTCTAACCACTAAGCAACTGTAAAAATAGTCCCAATCCAATAGGCAGAGAGAGACATCATCTCTCTAACCATATTTCCAAAGGAATAAGCACATGCAATCCAATTTTGTGCAGACTCATTCAATAAATATGTTCTGAGACAACCAACTATGTCAAGTCCATCAAACAAGACAACGAGAGGAAAGGCTGGCACTTGGCTGGGACTGGCTCTTGGTAGGGCCTGAATTAGTAAACTGTCTCTAAGCATCTCAGATTTTGTCACCTGGAAACCTGAAATCCTGGAAGCCTATAGAATTTAGGCTAAATAACAATTGAAAAGGGGCTTTTATCTTTGTCAGTCTGTGTTTGGATGCCTTAAATCCAGCCCAGGAACCACCTTAAGTGCTGAGAGATTTCAGTGGATTTGTCCTAAATGGACAGACTTTTTCTCCACTTGCATGGTCAGAGGCAGCTCCTGCACTGCTTTTTGTTATGTCTTTGGTCACTGGTGAGTACCAATGTCTGCTGAAAATCACATCCCACATCTTCTCAACTCATAGCATGGAAAAAACTTCTGGAGATTAAAAGAATCTCCTAGAAGGTACCTACTGCAGTTCCTAGGAGCCATGGCCAGCAGTGCCTGGGAAAAGACTCTACCCTTCAGAAAAGACTGAGACTTAAAATTCTGCTGGTCCCAGGGCCCATTTTGGCAAGTCCTAATGCTTGTCCAGGAATGAGAACTCTCAGGCACACCCTGCTTAGTTTTGATTCAGAGAAAGAAGAAGTTGCTACTATGGGGCAGGGGAACTACATTTAAACTTCAGTCCTTAAGTTTATTTAATTGACTGGATCTTACAGGATGTTCCAGTTAAACTAGGAACAAAGCTTATTTAATATATAATGCCTGCATTTTGAGAAATGGAGATTAAAGCATCCAGTGCATTTGGGGAGGATTTCATTCTCATGGCATCTGGTTTCACTACTTGTTTAAACAAAATGTGGTTCTTTGATGTGGAAGTGATGCTAACATGCAAGGGAATAAAATACATGAAATTTAAATACAGGGGATGAGTTTACAAATACTTAACCCTGTATATATGCTGATGTACTGAAGTGCTCTTGTCCCATGCATCCTAGATACTTATTCACTCTTTTTATATAATATGCCAACTGGAAGAATTATGACATTTGAGACCACAGCAGAGAGAATATCCTTTTAAATTCAAGTCCTCCTCAAGCATAAGACAATCTGGCAGTCCTCCTAATAAAAAATAAAACCCTAAACTGGCTGAAAATGGAGGAAAATTACTGCAGCCTCTTCTGCAGTGCAAGTTCACTGTGTGGAAATATTATCAAAGGAGAAATGTAAGATTTTACTCTTAAATGTTTTCAAGGGTTTTTTATATATACCTTAAAATAAATTATACTCATTGCTGAAAAATAGAAATAATCACATAAGTTGACAACTTTCAATCACTTAAACACTTTTGTGCATTTAAAAAAAATAAATACTGAGAATGACTAGTTTCTTTGAAGCCATCACTTGGAGGCAGCAGTAAAATAATAAACTCCTTTGGACAAAGCTTATGTATTTAAAGCTGTTTTTCCATACTTTCCTATCTAATGCTCTCCTAGCACTGGTTTTATTTACTTAACTAAATTTCTTATTACTGTACCTGCAAAAAATTCTTTTGCCAGGGGTGACCTTCTTCAGCCAGGGTAAATAAAATTAGTTTATTCCCCTGACCCTTTGCTGCTAATAGGACCAAAAATGATTGAAAAATCATTGAGAGAGTACAAAATATTGACAGGTGCAATGGGAGTATCAATGAAGTCAGAGAAAATATTGGTGAATTAGATCATCAATGAAACTAAGTAGCCAGAGGAAGTGAGAGAAACTGACAGCACCATCAATTCACTCTTATCCTATGTGGGATTTGATAAAAGAGCTGTGCGCTAATCTCCTCCTTATCATGAAACCTTCCTATTTTGAAACCCTTCTATCACGGCCTTAAAAGATGTTGACAACATGCAAACTGCTAGCAGAAGAGTTCAATTTACAGGGTTTGACATGGGGTTAAATTGAAGATAATCCCCTGAAGTCAAAGGGGACAGAAGAAAGGAGAGGAAACAGCATATTTCAGAGATGTAAGATGTGACATCCCTCAATACATTAGAGCAGTTGGAGAGAAAGGAGGATCCCATCCATAAGGGTAAGCACCACAGGAAGTTTCCTCTTGGACCAACAAGATGTAGATTATTGCTGTCCTGAGGCTAGTCCAAAGCAGATGACAGCTCAAGACTCTGCAAACTTGCCTTTAAATAGTTTCCCTACTGGTGAGTAATATTTGTAACCTTTAGAAACTGTGATTAAGTGTGTCTGCACGACAACTTGTACACATCCAAATACGTAGAAATTGCTGTCTTAAATCATATTGCATTGCAAGGGTTGGAAACTGTGTTTGTGGTGTATTAGCTTGCCAAAATGGGAAAGAGAGGGTTTTAAGCAATTTTGAATGAAACAAGGGTAATTAGGTTGAATAATGGAAAATTACATGAGTTGCTCAATAAACTGACTCTGATAAGCCTAGCAGCTGCCTCAAAGAGACTGGAAGAAGGTTATGTTTGTTATATTACCATTATCATGCGTTCTTAAGTCTCAGACAGGTAATTTCACAATCTGAATCCCATTTGTGGTCATAAAAAGTGCAGTTGTTGACTTCATACTATATCTTAAAAGTATATTAATTCACTTTATTGCAGTTGTAATTTCATTTCAGCTCTATCTTGCTTTAGTTTAGTTAGCTTAGTGGGAAATATTGGTTTTAAGCTTCTTAGTTTATTAATAGGTAATCATCCTTGTAAAAGACTCTCAGGCATAGGGTTTATTCCCTTTCAGAAATGCAGTCAGGTTATAAAAACTATAGTCATTCTGCTAGAAAATGTTTATCCCTATCTCTTGATGTGTGCCTGTGTTCTTCCCAGTACATTATACAATTCTGTGTAAGTCACTTGTTTGTCGTAGCTTTTAAGACTATTACATTAGATGCCTACATATACCTGTGTGTCAGTGAATACTATATTACCAGCATATGAATTAAAAAAACCATAGCGATTTCTAGTTATATATAACTTCAGAAGGTTTAATGGACTGTTTGTGCAATTATGGTCTCCTAAAAATCTCGTTGGTCCACACTGCAGATCCCTCTGTATTTTGTCATCCTTCATTATTACACCCTACTTTTTGAACTACTGTAACTTCTGGAACTCAAAGTTCTTCACCTTGAATTTGCATTACATAGAACAGCCAATGGATATTGAAATATTCTTCAAGGTGATTTAATGTGCTTCTGATACCTCATCACAGATCTGTCAAACACAAGTGAAAAGCTGTGGAGTTTATTAGCAATGCTGTAAATATTTAGTCCATCAGAATAAGCAAAAAAAGGATTATATAATTGACAAAGATGTTTTTAATACATTCTAGATTTACATTTTTATTGCAAAGGCAGGCTCTTCAAAACTCAGAAATCCCTCCATATATTATAACGCTCCACCTACCTTGCCCAGTGCATTCATTCATGTAGGCCTGAAGGAAGCAATGTACCCAAACCAGTATTGTGCAAGAATGGCATAGTCAAAACCTCATTAATTGGGGCAGATGTATCTGCTTATGTGTAGTACCATTCAAACACCTCCTTCAATGCATTATTTCTGTTAAATACTATTTATATCCAACAAAATGTCAGGAGCAGCATTGGAGTACCTCAGTACAATGGCATACTAACTCTTGAAATAAGACATGTTGTCAAGGATTTTGTTTTTATGAAGCATAAAGACTGGGTTCCAGTCTGACGAGGAAAAGACCTGAAGAAAGGGAACAGCCTTAATAAAGAGACGTTTTAATTTCACTGACATTATCAATTACATTGACCTGCTGTGATGTTAATGATGTGAATGTTAGCACCTCTGGTTATGATGTGATTAAGACAGATAGAGAGGAAAAGAGTTTCAGAGGTAGGACTATACAGGGAAGATACAATTACCTTGTTATAAGTCTGTAGCTCATAGAGCCATGAATTATTTAGGATGGAAGGGACCTCTGGGGGTCATCTGGGGAGCCTCCCCGCTCAAAGTAGGTCTAATTAGATCAAGTTGCTCAGGACCATTTATAGTTGAGTCTTGAACACCTCTTAGGAAGGAGTTCCTGTAACCTCTCTGGACAACTTCTTCCAGTATCTGACCACTCTCAAGGTAAAAGAAAGAAACCCAAATTACACACACTAAAAAAGGTGATCTATAATTGAATTTTTTCATGTTCTAACTTGTGTCTTTTGCCTCTCACATTATTGCTGTGCAGCTGCAGCAAGAGATGAATTAGAGGTGAAGATTCCTGAATGCCTGTAGACCAGTGTGCCAACTAACACTGGAAAATACAATGAGGCAGCAGGGTGGAGGGAGAGAAGAAGAGAAATATGAAAAGGGCCAACCCCTTAAAAGGGTTAGAAAACCTGCAATTACATTGATTGAGATACACCTAATCAAGTTTCTGTAATTGGCAGAATTCAAATCTGCACTGTTATGGGGAAATTAAAAATGGAAAGGTTTGCAGTTACCAATTAAACATCAATAGAGTTTCATTTTTGTTCAAAGACTTTCAGGCTCTCTGGACAGAAAGGACCTCCCTGTTCACCTAGGCTGACCCTCCCTGTACAGAGGCTGGATAATATTTTTCAGAACTAGATCAAAGAATGTCTTTTAAAAAGAGATCTAATCTTGTCATCTGCATTCAAAGGGCTGGTGACCTAACCACTTTTCCCAAAAAGTTGGTAAAATGTCACTTACATAACTTAAAAGCCTTACCATCGTAAGATAAATATTTTGGACTTCACTACAAGGAACAAAGATGAAAGTTGCTGAATTGGAAGTTGGTGGTTACCAAGAGACCAGTGTTCAAGGCCTGATTATATTTAGCGTGGCCAATCATATGAGAGTCTCAAACACAGACAGCTTCAAAAGCTTTAATTTATGAAATCTCAGGAAAGTTATAAGGAGAATCTGTTCGGGTAATATATCTGGGCAGAACAATGTACATGGAAGATGATGGCTCTCAAGAAGCATTTATTAGCTGTCCAAAAGTCACTGTCAATGAATAGAACATTGATACTGTTTTCAGTTGTTAAGGGAAAGTCATGATTAGAAATAAAGAAGCAATTTATAACAAATGAAAAAATTGGATAAAGGCCGGAAGAATGTTGAATGAGGAGCCACAAATCTTGGGAAATTGATACGGGAAGATAAAGCTGCCAAAGAAGAAGTCTCTGACTGGAAAGTCAAAAGACAATATAAAGTTAAGAGCAAAAATATAAAAATAAAACAACAAAATGACCCCTAAAGCCCCAGAAACATTTGGCCATAGCTAGATGAAGGTGGCAAAACTCCTTCTAATGGTGAAGAAAGGACAAAATAATATTTTCCTTACTATATTGGGAAGAAAGCAGTGTGATATATGTATGTCAAATAAACTGCTTTCTGACCTACTAATCATTGGCATGCTAAGTAACAGAGGCTAACATTGATAAATTTGCAGGCCCAGATTATTTGCTCCTATGAGTTATAAAAGAATTGGCCAAGTTGACTTCTGCGCCTTTGATAATTTTAACAAATATAGGAATGATGGAAAAAACCCAGAAAATTATGTCTTAGTGATAATATTGAGTCAATATTCAGAGAATGAGGATGATACTGCTAATTATAACTTAGTTAGCCTGATTCAGTCATGGTAAAATAAGGGAAAAGCGGTTAAGGGATTAGCTGAGAAAGACCTGAGGGGTAAGATTATAATTAATGTCAGTTAGCATGTTTTTAGGGAAATTAGTCAGTTCAAACAGTTGTGCTGGGAAGACAGCAAGATACACTGATAAAGGCAACACCGCTGATACACAATATACAGATGTTTATAAGGCAGTGGATTTAGTACCTCATTACACTGATCAAAACTTTGCACAGTGCAATGAGAAGGGAGCCCACATAATCTGAGTTAATAACTGGCTAAACGAGGGCTCCCAGTAGCCATTTGCAAAGCAGAAGTTCTGGCTGAGCCATTGTGCTTGGCTCCTCGGAAGTGAGCATCAGCTGGCCGTGGGCTTGTCAGGAGCTGTGTGCTGTGGGTTCCTTGGGAACTGCTTCTGGGCACACACTGGTGCCTGGGTCTGTGCTCAAAAGGGCTGTGTTGTGGGGCAGACCCATGTGCCATGGGAGCAACTGTGAGGAGCCAGAGGACCCTCACTGTGATAACTCTAGCACAAAACCATGGGTAAATGGACTGCAGCTTTTTCCCCAGATGATTTGGAAAGAAAATGTCTACTTTCTCAGCAAAAGAGTGGAAGACTCTGGTTGATAGTCCATGCACGTGGACAAATAGCTCAAAAGAACTTGGTGCAAATCAGGTCAGAGGGTCTGATAGCTATGGACTGTCTCTTCTTGGGTGGGAAAGCCAACTGGAGAGTTCTGGAATGTCCCAGAAAGACATTTTCAAAGTCTCCTTACCTAATTAAGTCAGAACTTTTCTTTTTCAGCTCATTGTTCAAGTTGGAAATGGTTTGGAGATTAGACTGTAACACAACAGGAGTCCCCCCTGCTTTCCTGATGAGAATGGCTGAAATTTGTTTTGCTTAAACTTAACAGAAGAAAATTCAGCAACTGGATAAACCAGGCATGGGAAATTTTTGTCAGAAGGTAATTATGGGCAATTGTAAATAAGAGATTTGAATTTAAACCCTCATGCATTCTAACCAAAATGAGCATTACTGATTCAATAAAACTACATTTTAGATATGTATCTTTTGTTTAGCCTCAATTTTTCAACTTGATTCCTTTTTTTTTTTCTTCCCCAGAAAAGGGGCTCAGTGTAGGCACATATTTCTCAGCTTCCCACAATCTGTGTCCATGAGCACTGAGCAGAGGCAGACTAAAGGGAATTTTTGAAGGATTTTTCAGAATGAATCTTGGGTGCTTTCTTCTTAGGTGCATTTCTCTTTCAGTAATGATAAAGAAGTACCACAGTGGAACATTTATTCTGACCTGTGGGGAATGTGTCATGATTTGTTTCCTGCCTGAAGACTGATGAAGCTGCTAGCATGTGAAATTCCAGTTGTTGGCCATGCTGACAGAAGAAGAATTTGTAGTTTTTAAGAACTGTCATTAATCATACCTCATGTCAGGGAGTGAAGAGTGCAGCAGTGCCAGCACATTTCTACGGAAAGAACAAGCTGATGAAAAGGGGAGTGGGACTAAAGGACTGTCTGTGCCTGGCTGTGGGGCTGCTTGGTGCTGTGTCATGCAGGTGGAGTGTGCCGGTGTCATAGACAAGGGGGATCCCCAGGCAAATGCAGATGAGAAGCTGAGCTGTTGATTAAGAAGGTAACTTTCACAATGCACATGCCTTTGGGAGAGGTGTGGAAGGTGGAAGCAGATTGTTTGCCCAAACTTTCCACTCTTTTGCTTCCCAGGGTCCATGCCAAGACTATTTTGTACTTGTGTACCTTAAAATTATTTTTAAAGTGTGTCAAATTAGTTTCCTAATACATTTAAATTGTTAAACAATGTCTGTGAGGGATATGAAGTGTAGCTGATGACAGACAACATCCAAGATTTATGGGCTGTCATTAGCTATACATGATGTTTAGTGCTATAAGCCATACTTAAAAGCCTTCTGTCTAATGTAGACAGTACATTCCTTCTACCTGTTGGTAATTAGGTAAATAGACACGAAAAAGGTGTGAAATAGCATAAACAGAAGCTTTCCAGGCACAGATCTACATTAAATGTTACAGACATTCGCATTATTTATTATGGGATATCCATGAACAATCTCTGAATCTCTGCCATGAGAAAAATTCAGCCAAAACTAAATTTCAAGCTCTTCATAAAAAAAAAAAAAAAAAAATCATAAAACCTGAATGCTGGTACTTTAACGGTAGCATTTGAGTAAAAATGAATGGCTATAAATTAGTCCAAGCAAATTTAAAACAGATGCCAGAAGATTTAAATCACTGAAGAATGAATTTCTGGAATATCCTTGCACACTGAGATGTAGGTGCAACCCAGGATGAGTCAAATACAGCACAAAGGAGGCAGAAAATGTGGGTATGGTATGTCATAAACTCATAAAAATGTAGCTCATAAATTGAGAAGCTGATAGACCTGAAGATGGGAGAATGATGGGCTGGGGAGGGCATCAGTTTAGCCACAGGATTTCTGCCAGAATTGCTTCTCTACACAAAAGCAGGCAGAGTAGGAGCAAGCGTGAGGTAGAAACCAAGCCTGGCACTATCCAGTCAGGTCCTTGTGTCTGCACAGAAATGTCACAGCCACAGAGCATGCTATGAAAGAGTTTTGTGAGGCAGCATCTACCAAACACATAAGAACAAATCTTTAGTACTGTAAAAAATCCGCAAGTTACAGTGCTCTCCAAGGCCTTCTATAAATATTCTTTTTTTTCTGGGAGACATCCCTTTCCTGCAAATACAACTCGGTGTGATGCAACCAGCTCACTCACATCTGGGTCAGGTTTGTTAAGGAAGCTGATTTTCTGTAGTTACATACACCTTGTTAAGGCCAAACACGTGTGCTCCCCCTGAGATTCTGACGGAAACTCACTGGTTGCCTGGGTATACCCCTGTGCCATTATCTCACCATTCTGCCTTTTCTCTGAATCGATGCTGCCCAGATACTTGGTTCTGGAATTTCTCTCCCAGTGTGGCATTTTACTCTTTGACATTTCAAGCTTGTTCCATGCATATAATAATTTTGTTTCAGTTATTTCTATTTCTGCTTTCACTTTCCTTGATGGCATTCTGTCTGTCCTATATGTTAGAATAGAAACTTTTGTGCCTGATTTTATTAGGTATTCTCAGAAATTGCACATTTCCCCTTTATCCTGCTTACAAAGACCTTATTTCCAATCATTCCATCTATAAACCAAATATTTTCCTGCCTTGTATGTACATCTTTGTGAACTAGCTGCACTTATTTTTCTGTACGAAGAAAACAGTTGCAAAAAAGTTGCTTGTGAACAACTGCTGGTATTTGAACATTTTCTGTTATACCTGCCAGCTGCTGTTTTGCTGACATTGTTTGGCATGTTTATTTATTTTGCTTTTTTGTTCTCTCTAGTCTTTACTGAAATAGTTTAAAATTGGTTGTTTAGTATCATGTAATCTTTTTAAAGACCTTTGGGATTTTGATTCAATTGCCACTCAGATATTCCTTTTTTAATGAATCACAAGTTTCTGATCATTAATGAATAGTTCTGATTAAATCAACCAACCAACCAACCAACCAACCAAAAAAAAACCCCAAAACCAAAAACCCATACCCTCCACAACAAAACTCTTCAGGGTGGAGGGGAAATCCTACTTCCTCTTTTTATTCTGAACTCTCTCTACCTTTGCACTGGCATTTCAAAACAATGTTCTTCTTTATCTCCCTATACAAAAGGCAACCAATACTCCCCAAACCAGTGCCATTCCTTTAATGGTCATCTCTTTTACTAATCTAAATGATTTTCAAGTACAACAGGAAGTGCTGGTTGAATCTGATCTTTTTCAAGATTTCATCAGCATCTCATAATTTTTAAAGCTGCCTTGTTATTTACACAGTGCCCCCCAGAGACATTGAAACTCTGTTTTTACTGTGATTTTTCTGTACCAAGGGTAGTGATTTTCATCTAACATCTTAAGAGTTACAGAATCATTAAGGTTGGGAAAGACCCTTAAGATCATCAAGTCCAACTGAAAACACTGACACTGTCAAGTCCAGCATTAAGCCATGTCCCTAAGTGCCACATCTACATGTCTTTTAAATACTTGAAGGGATGGTGACTCAGGCCCTTCCCTGGGCATTCTCTTGCAATACCTGACCACCACGAAGAAATGAAGAAATCTTCCCTAATACCCAATCTAAACCTCCCATCAACTTGAGGGCATTTTCTCTTGTCCTATTACTTGGGAGATGAGACCAACGCCCACCTAGCTACACCCTCCTTTCAGGGAGTTGTACAGAGTGATAAGGTCCCCCCATCCCTCCTCTTCTCCAGGCTAAACACTGCCAGCTTCCTCAGCCGCTCCTCATCAGACTTGTTCTCCAGACCCTTCACCAGCTCCGTTGCCCTTCTCTGGTCATGCTCCAGCACCTCAGTGTCTTTCTTGTAGTGAGGGGCACTGAACTGGACACAGGATTCCAGGTGTGGCCTCACCAGTGCCAAGTACAGGGGGACAATCCCTGCCCTGGTCCTGTTGGCCACACTGTTGGTGATCCCGGCCAGGATGCCATTGGCCTTCTCGCCCACCCAGGCACAGCTGGCTCATGTTCAGTCAACCAGAACCTCCAGATCCTTCTCTGCCAGGCAGCTTTCCAGCCACTCTTTTGCCAGCCTGTAGTGTTGCATGGGGTTGTTGTGGCCCAAGTGCAGGACCTGGCAACATCTTCCATTGTCTTGTTCTTTTTACTATATTTACTGGGACTTGTAATTTCCATTTTAAGAACTCCAATGCATTCAAGCTCTATTATATACAAATTTTAGGTAACAAAACCACAAACAGTAAGCACAGCATTCATGCTGCTATCTTTTATTCTGGCTTTCAACTCTGCCTCCATCCATGAAGGAGTATGTGATACAATGATAGCAATGATGCAACAATAACCTGTCAGCAGTTATTTAACTATTGGATGGAACATAAACTTCCATCACAGCATTTATAGGGAGGCTGGATGGGCTCTCTGAGGCATGAAAGGACTAACTGTAAAGTTCTGAAGACGTTCAGGTACGATCAGCAGATTTTTATTCATGCTTGAGAGAAGGGATGAAGTTGGGTTCATTCTTCCTGAGGGGAGACAGCTCCGTGTTCTCAGTTTTCAGAGTGTGTACTCACATGTGGGTGTTTGTGGAAGGGAAGAGAGTGTATAATGAAGGTGAACGTACATAATAACAGATACAGCAGAGCAGAAGTTCCCAGTCTCCCATCTCTGGGCATTTTTATCAACAGTGGCAACACTGGTCATCACAACCAGTTGAAGCAGCCACAGAAACACCCTTTTTCTTCACCCGGGTCCCACACCTAGATTTCACCAGAGAAACTCTGTTTTGGTATCCAAAATTTCAAACTTGCTGGAACAGGAGGATTTTTAAGTGTATCTAGTAGATCCAAGTGGCTGCAAGTCTCCCGCATAGTTGTTCCAGCTGGGGGGGCTGTGTATCTGGAAGTCAGGGTGGTTTCAAACACACACTTCACACACTTGCTGCATACCTGGCAAGTGGAGCTGGTGCCATGAGGATGCACTGGACTCAATTACCTTCTGTCTGCTACTCAACCAGTGGAACCTGAACAGCATTTTAAGCAAATTCTGGGTTCATTGTGTATATATGACTTGATTCATACGTCAATAAATGCAGTGTGATCAAAAAGCTCAGGCTTACTACTCACCCACACCTACATACATCTGGGAAATCCCAGACCAGCAGTGGGAAGCCACTCAGCCTCATGTGGCACAGCTGGAATACAGGCAGGGATCCTCTGGGATTTGTGGCTAGAAAGACTCACGCAGTGGAAGGGGGGAGGGAATTAGAAAGTGCATAAGGCATATCCTAGTTCCTAACTAGAGGCACTTTGGAGACACAATGGAGGGCCTTTTCTGGATACATTTCCATTGCAGCTTCTGCAGGGAAGCCCTGCAGTGCTAGTCTGACGTTTGGATATGTGTAATTACAGACGCAAGCACAAGCTCAGCTCAGAGACTGTGGGTAGGAAGAGCAGTGGCCACCTGAGGGCTGGGTGGCTTTAGATCATTTGCAGGGAATGATGAGGGAGAAGGAAAAAGTGTTAGATAAAAGAGGGGGAGGATTATTGAAAAGTGTAATGGGCAGACTAACAATTCAAGAGGAAGCCTTGTGTTTGGAGGATGAGTAAAATCTTCCATGGAAAGCATTTCCACTGGCTCGACTGTCAACCTGCACAGAGGTGGATGGAAAAATCCCTTAATGTTACCAGTTCTGATAGGCACCCTGATGGCTTCACGGGGTAGCACGGATGAGCACACTGCTTGGGACACAGCAATGCAGCATTCCCTGCAGCACATCACTCTGCAGCCGGCTAGGTAAATGCAGGATAGACAACAGTCTGACAGACATTTGTTGGCTGAGCATTGCATCCATGCTACAAAGTCATGCCTTTGCCCACTGTAGCTGATGATAGTGCTCCTGATCTGGCTTTTTTGATTCATTTGGAACAAAGGAGCATTAGTACATGAATTTCATGGTGTATCCTGCGAACTGACAGCTACTGCATCTGGTCAATTTGCCTTGATGCCTTAAGCTCCACCCTTAGGCTTGAGCCAGCCTAGGAGATCCCAGGTATAAAGGTAATATAGATAAAGCCTGGGAGAGCTGCAGCTTGTGTAGAGCCTTTCTTCCCTCCAGATCTGTGGCTGGGCCAATGAAGGGAGCTAATAATGTGAGAGCTGATGCCGTTATTTTTACATCAGGCGGTATACTCTCCTGTAACAGCAGAATTCTCTTCTGGCAGTTCATGGTCCAAGTCTCATTCAGTAGCATAAGCTGAATGAGAGCATTTTACCCAAAGATTAGGCTTCCAAAGGACTTACTTATCAGCTTGTTGTAGTACTAAGGTGATTTATTCAACGTCCACCTTTCCTTCACTTTTTTCTCTTTCCAAAGCAAAGCGTCTTTTAATTGCTCTTTTAGCATTGAATGAAGATAATGCAAAACTATCAATAATATAATGATAAAATGCTAAATGGCAATTTATGCAAGGGGCCTTCAGTTTTCAACATATTTATGGTTGACTTTCTTTTAATAGAAAACATTTTTTTCTTTCAATGTACAGATAGAATAAAAACACTTCAAAGCAAAGACTGAAATTGGATCTCATTAAAACACGGAGTTGGTGAAATGGTGACAGATGGGCCCTGCTGGGAAGGAGAAGATCGTTGAACGAGACTGGGATAAGTTAGTGAGTTTGCAATTATAAAGCATGTGGCTTTGTAATTTCTAACCCCCAGTTCTGCAAAGTAATCAGTGCAGTTGGGCCCATATGCCTGCAGGGAGGCTCATCAAGACAGGCATGAAGATCTGCATAGAGGAACAGGGGACATACAGATATTCCAAAACACAGCTGCAATGGAGCGAATCTCTCTCTTTTCCAGCCAAATTTTAATCTGCCCTCTCCAGAATGGAAGAATGCTTCACTATGAAATATGAACTTGATTTTCACGCTCCCCTGTAGTGCTCACCAGACTAGGGATGGAATTTTAAGAAAAACATGACCCTTTCAAACATTGATTGATCTGCCACTGTTAAATGTTGTCCATCTCAGTATGCCTGTGGCAATGGGTGACAGGTTTTTTTAATTATGTTTCAAAGATGACTCTGACTTGTTTTTTATAATGTTGAAAATCTTTATCTTAACTCGTTTCTGTAATAAACTTCTGGCAACGGGAAGCTATAATTTATTTACTTAGAAATTTCTCATCTCTATTATCGTAAAGATGTCTTAGCAATTCTATTTTTAGGATCACACAAATGGGGCATAAATCCCGTTTTTCTTTTAAAGCAGATTGTGCTAGGATGTAGAACATCATATGTGTGAGATTTGTGTCCATCTGAATGATCAGATTGGTTTTTATTTCCAGGGACAACTTCAGCCATCAAGTCCACCATATGCAAACACAGACTACTTACACAGATGAGATATTTAATGCTAAGAGAACGTTACACAATCTCTTCCATGCATTTAACAAGCTGCAATAACTCAGGGATGGTCTTCCCAGTGCTACTAACAGACAGCTATTTGGTTTCAAGGTCTTGAAGCTGTGCAGTTCTTGGCTCTTTTTTCTGACCATCCCCGGAAAACTTATTTTTACTTTTAAGCCAAAGAATGGCATTGCTGCTGCTGACCCCAATACACACTCATAGCTATCACATTTTCTCTTGCAATCTGATATTTATGCCCATTTTGTGTCTCTGTAGAGAAGTTGCCATGAGTAAGTTCAGTTTTCATAGCTGCAAATTTTCTGGTGTAGTCTAATACACTTTCATGGTTCCCAAATTTCTTTTTGATGTGCAAGTCCTTTCATGCCTTAGGGAAGTACAGAAGAAAGCATGGAAGTACTTGAAACATTAATAAATAGGTGCTGGAGGCTGATATTATGGGCCTACTGGGTGTAGGAGGAGGTGGTGTCTTAGTGATGAATCAGAAATGCTAGGAGAGGGGGATGGCATGTCAAGGAAGATTGGGAAGACGCAAAGCTTGAAGTGACACAGCAAGGGCAATCACTCACAAAGAAAATGCCTTTCCAGAAGCACTTTGAATGGACATGAAAAGTGCAATACTGCCTTTTTGAGAACCAGGGACAAGGAAGCACAATAATGCCTAGGTGGAATAGTTTGGCTGACATGATGGATCAGAAAGTTAATATCTTTGATATGTTACTCAGAAAAAAACTCAGCAAGGTGTGAGTCAGAACTTGGATGTGAGGACATAAGGAGAATTCAGAGCAGAAGACCATGCATGGGATATAGGTCTGAATTAGGAGTAGATTGTGTTCTTACCTTGATTGAAAATGGAAGGAGGAGAATGAGATTAGGACAGCATTAATCTTCCTGCTATAGCTGCTTTAAGGATGAACAACGCTAGTCTTCCCCATAAAGTTCTAAGGGTAAGGGTTGTTTGGAAGAAAATGGGATCTGAATTGGAAAGGTCAATCTGTGATTATTATTTCGATAGAAATAGTAGCAAAATGTATGTTTATATACATTCAGCAACACAGGGAGGAGAATACAGAGAGCAGGGCAATTGGCCAAGGACCAAAGGTTTGTGGCAAAGCTTGACTGAGAGTAAAGTCTCTTCCAGAGAAGCCGTGATTGGAGGGATAGGAGGAGAAACATAAAGACAGTAACAGGAGCCACTAGTGAGTCTAGTCACACCAGAGACTAGATTTCATAAAGAATGTGCTCTTGGGGCCCCAGTCACCATTGAGTCCAAGAGGATATGAATGTGGTTTCAAGCTGCATTGCACTTTCCATGGAAGCTGGAAAGACTGGACAGTTTTGGGGAGAAAACTGAAGAAGAGGCTTTGCAAATAATGACTCCAGACTGTGTGCCCAAATTGTAATGCTAGAAAGGATCACTGCAGTTTTAAGAAGAAAGAAATAGTACATTGATATGGATCTGTACTTCTACAAGACTTACTTTGTTTACCTTTGAAAAATGGGAACTGCCCTAATAGCTTTCCAGAAATGTTGGCTGGTGGAAATGCAGTGACTTTAGTGCTGATGATCAAGCACTTTTGGAACTCAAGTTCCCAGTTACATTAGTAATCGATCAAAGTCAAGGCAGTGAGTACAGAAAATTCCTGGTTCTTGTGAAAACCTTTAGGTTTTAGCTCAGGACACTTCAGAGAGTGTTCTGGGCATCTGTGATAAAACACTAATAGATACAAAATCTATATAGTGCAGCACAGGCTCACAAAAACAACTAATTCAATATAGTTCTATATTTAATGTTGTTCAGCTACAGAGTAACACCATTGCAGCGTGGAAAATTACTGGCAGGCTTACAGGGATATGCATATTACCCAGTATGACAGAACCAAAGGATGAAAAATTACTATTAGACTTTGGTAAAAAGTAAGGAAGTCAAAACAAGCACAAAATTGTAGAAATACAAAACTTCATCACGGTTTAGACACAGATGCTTTAGAATTTGGAAAGGTCATCATAAACTAAAAATCCTACAGAAATGTCACTTTCTTCCAATAAGCTACGCACAAAGAAATGTTTTATAAAGAAATTGGAAGCTTCTGCTCAGTCTTTTAAAGCAAAGGAAAGACTAGCAGTTGGCAGAGAAGAGTGAAGCAAAGGGCAAAAAGACTGAAGAACAAAAGTCTTCGTGGACTGATCTTTGTTTTCCAGACTGTGTGTAAAAGCAATTTAACAAGTGAAGACATGAACATATTTGAAGATATTTGACTTTACCAGATCAAAACTAGAAGACAGTTGAAATGGCCAGCAGACCAGTTGAAGCATGTTGATCCTGTTCTAACAACATTAAAGGCTGGGTTTAGTTGCTGTACTGACTGAAGTGCATTGTAATATCATCGATAATACAGCTCTTTTTGTAGATGTCCTCTCTTTGGTATCTCTGTCCCACACTGGCTTTTTGAGTTTTATCACCTCATAGCAGTTTCTCACTTTATTCTGCTTTTCAGTAGTGCAAGGTTACTGAGCAGGGCCCAGCAGTCTGCATGGCATTGCCACTGGTCCTCTTTGTAGAAAACAGGGAAGAAGAAGCAAAACAAGTTGACGGAAGAGTTTAGCTGGGTAGACAGAGGGGAAAGGCCAATATCTCTGATATGCTACACAGTAAGATCCAGCAAGGTGGGATTCATAACTTGGTTGAGAGGACATAAGGAATGATCAGAGTAGAAAAGTTAATCTTTTCTAGGTCGGCTTTACCTTGAGCAGTTAACTTTAACTAACTTGATAGACCCTATGTGTTCATTAATGTGGATTTTTTTGACACAGCCACACCTGTGCCACTATATTGAGTGGAACTCATACACTCATATACTATATGTCAGAGTATTTTTTGTTAGCTCAGCTGCTTTCCTTCCCTGGAAACCTCCCAAAGTAACCTTTCTTGAGGGCTTAATTTTCATAGTAAACCACACTCAGACCAGAAGCTGAGGACTAACCTTTATTAATTCAGCATGTCCAGCTGGACTTGTGACTTCTTTTTCCACATGCCAGCGTAATTCCCCAAATTCAAAACATGTAAAGCAAAGTATAAGCCTGATAACAAACCTAAATGCTTGGTATTGCTGTTATCAAATGTGCATTGCTCAGATTCCAGCTGCTGTGACAGGGATCAAGGGCACCCTACTCAGGGGCATTGGCAGTATTTCTGGTAGTGGAGGCCACTCTTGGCTGTGTGTCTGCTCTGTCTACCTGCAGGACACGTGCCATGATGCTTTCTCTCTCACCTTCTTAGTGTATTTACACCTCTAGATGGGATTCCTCATCCTTCTGGAGCTTGTCTCAGCAGGAAGGTTTCCTGCAGGGAGCTGCTGCCTGCTGCTTCAGTTCTCATCCTGTCACTCCTACCCCAGCCTGAGGATGCTGCCTTGCACCTGGGAAGTCCCCTCCAGCCCAGTTAGCTCTACTTCAGCAGGCTGAACTGACCTGTACTCTTCCCTGCCTTTATGCTTCCTTGGCAGTGATTCAGGCTTGGCTGCCAGGTTCTCTAAACACTGTGCTCTCCACAATCTGGGAGTACCTGAGTCTCCAGTGTGGCTGTTAAATCTTAGAAACATGGAAAACACCTTCCTTTGAAAAAAGCTGCATGTGCAGTTTGTCTCCCAAACTTATAGATCTGCTTTTGCTCTGTGACCTCCACTGAATCTGGTTCCTGCAGCGTCCTTGCCCAGGCCTTCTCTCCCTTTCCTTTTGCTTCGGCATGAGACTCTGCACTTGGGGCCTGTCTTATGGGGTGCCCAGGATGACTTCATGGAGACCCTCTAGTCCAACGTCCCTGCCAAGGCAGGGTCACCTGGAGTAGGTTACTTGGTGCAAGTAACAGGGCAGGAATGTGTCCAGGTGGGTTTTCAAGGTCTCCAAGAGGGACATTCTACAGATCACTGCGGACAGTCTGTTCCAGTGCCCTGCCACCCCCCATGTAAAGGTCTTCCTCCTGCTAAGGTGGAACTTCTTGTGTTTTAGTTTATGGCCGTTGCTCCTCGCCCTGTCGCCGGGCACCACTGAAAAGAGTCTGACACTACCCTCTCGGCACCCACTCTTGAGATATTTATGTGCATTAATGTGATTCCCTCTCAGTCTTCTCTACAATAAACAGGCCCCGCAGTCTCTCCCCGTAAGAGAGATGGTCCAGAGTCCTAATCATCTTTCTGGCCTCGGCTGGGCCCGCTCCAGCAGCCGCTTGTCCGAGCGCTGCTACCCCCGACACCCCCGGGCTCAGCAGCCCGGCCCCGCTCCCGCTCCCGGTCCCGCTCCCCGGGGAGGCCGCGCCGGCCCCGCCCCTGGCCCCGCCCCCGGCCCCGGCCGCGCCCCGCGCGCGTGCGCCGCCCGCCGCCGCCGCGCAGGCGCCGTGGGGGCGGGCAGAGGGTCCGGAGCGGGACCGGCGCGGCGGCCGCTCCCGGCGTCGTTCGCAGCGGGGCCCCGGCGCGGCCAGGGGAATGCGCCTCTGCCCGGCCCGGACAAGGGGACGCGGGTGGAGCGACGCTGCGCGCCAGGCCGGGCCCCCGGCTGCTCGCTGCCGCTCGTCCCGCAGCCCCGCGGCCGCGGAGCTCGGGGAGCGCCGCTGACCGGAGTCGCCGGCTCGGGCCCGGCTGGCCCCGCGGCGAGCGAGGGAGGGAGGGAGGGAGGGAGGGGTGCGCGCAGGTAGCGGGGCGACCGCGCCCCGGCCCGAGCCCCCCTGGGGGCGGGGGCCGTCGGGGCGGCCCGGCCTCCCCCCCTGCCCTCCCTTTCTCCGGCGCCCGCGGGGAGGATGGTGATGGTGCAGCCGCCCGCAGCCCCCGAGCCGGGCCGGGGCCGCCCTCCGCACGGGCTGAGGGGATGAGCCGTGCCCCGCCGGGGGGTCGCTAGCGGAAGGATGACCACTCCCGCCCTGCTGCCGCTGTCCGGGCGGAGGCTGCCCCCGCTGAACCTGGGGGCCTCCGCCTTCCCGCACCACAGGGCTACCTTGAGACTCTCCGAAAAATTTATCCTGCTCCTTATTCTTAGTGCCTTCATCACCCTGTGCTTCGGGGCGTTCTTCTTCCTCCCCGACTCCTCGAAGCACAAGCGCTTTGACCTGGGCTTGGAGGATGTGCTCATTCCCCACGTGGACACCAGCAAAGGGGGCAAGAACCTCGGCGGCTTCCTTATCCACGGGCAAGGGCACGACGAGCACCGGCACAGGTGGGTGCCTCGCTCGCCGCTAAGGGAGCGGGACTGGGTGGCAGGGAGATCCCTTAAAATAGGTCCTTCCCATACTGCTCTCCCTCCTCTCACCGACATCCTCGTGTCTTACCAACGTGTATCAACTTCTGAGCGCTAGCCCAGTGTCCTCCAGATGCCATATGTAGCTGTGGCTCCATGTTTTCTGTCCCAGAATTTAGCCTTCTGGCGAGCGAGAGCTGGGAGGGCAAATACGAGGTGTTCTCCAGTGACTGATTTATTTTCTCACCCTACCAAATTCCCTGCAGCAGCCATGGAAAGAAGGGGGTTAAGTTATGGCATTTGTGGAGACAGTATAAGTGACTGAAAAACTGCTGCATCTCTTCTCTAGCTATTATGGGCTTACTCAAAACAGCTGCTTGTTGCTGTATAGTGCACAAGAACTTTGATCTGAGAAAGACTTCATGCTGTGATCCGGAGGCTGTCAGCCTATGACGTGCAGGACACAGAACTAGTGCGGATGGTACAATTGCCTTTTTCTGGCCCTTAAAATCACTTGCTCTAGTGTTAATCCAGACGATTGAAGGTGCCGGTGGCTGAGTTTCCTTAATTGTATTTGCCAATGTAAAGAAATCTCGGATAAAATGAGAGTATCAGGGGCAGATAATGCTGTATCAACACCTTTTTGGGGCCACCGAAAGCTTTATGTAGTGCAAGCCTCTAAATGTTCAGGACTGGATCATGTGAAGTTAAGCATTCAAAACGAAGGTGAAAAACCTTAAACGATGATTATACAGTGTATTTGCTTCTAACATACCTCAGTTGCCTAAATCCTACCCTGCTGCCTGGATCTTAATGAGGCTGACAGATCTCTTTTCACTGTCAAAGATGTGTTAAAATATGATGATGGGTGATAAAATACCTGCTTTTCCATACTCAAATTAGTAATACAGGGAATTTTAAAGAAAGGTTACTTATGCTGATAGTGTTCTTTGAAAACAGCTTAAAATATATCTTATTGGCGTAAGAGTTTTTTTGAAGGTTATCTGTATGAGATTAAAAGGAGAGGGTTTAATTTACTTCTTTTATTAATCTGTTTTGAGTTATAAAGAATACGTGAATATTATGGTATTTTTCCTTAAGGCATCTTTGCTGTTGGATGTCTTGGGGCACTTAACATGAGCCCTTTCTCCCTATCTGAAAGGGCACGGGTGCTTAATATTTAACAAGGACTTATTTTGTCTATGATGTTAATTGCTGGTGTGGTTAAACACTGCATTAAACATAGGTTTAGACAGTCTCTAATATGCCTTTGAAGTTCTTGTCTTTCACTATGTGGGTTTATTTTTTTTGTGTGTGATCTTTTTTCTTAGCTTCCCCAGTCCCTGTGGCACATGCAGTCAAAATCACTTTCTAAAATATAGGACAGATGAAACAAAAAGAAGAGTTCAAAAATGTTCAAAACTCCAGCTGTGGCTGTTGTACCTTGTGTTGCCCAGTAGATGGGCTGTAGAAAAATGAGTCTGTTGATAGTGATAGTTCACATGGATGCTTTCCAGGTTCCCTCTTTAAGTGTAGTTACTGAGGCCACAGCTTTTTTGTGTGTCACGTGTAGATAAGCAGTAGTTTACAACTGTTGGTGCTAAATGCATTTTGGTTGTTTGGGATCTGTTCTTAAAGTGGTTATCCTGATGCCAGTTAACTCTCCTATGGTTCCTCTATTGCTGTGAATGTATGTACCTCCCGCCTGGCCTCCATCCAAAATTTCCCTGTCACGCTCATTTTTTCTATGGCCACATTTTGAGTTATTTGAGCAAGAATAGTTATTATTCCTGTTGTTTTAGCTTTGCAAACCAGGCATATCTTAGTTATTTAGAAAGGCTGCCTGCTTGACCTGCTTGTAAGACCCTTGTGTGAATGTCACAATATGCATTGTGAAGCAAGGTTATGTGTTTTACTTTTGAAGCAACTTCTTTGGCTGATTACCACATAGTTTTATCAACGGGCTATTTGCCATCAGCTTGGAGCTGGTTACTTACCGTAATGGAAGACATGTATTCTGCCATTTTCATTGCTGAGTTCTTGCTCCTGGATTGCAGGGCCATTGACAAATGGTATTTTGAGAAAGTATAGTATCTTCAGTGGTGAGCTCTACATAACTTGTGTGTTTGGGATGGAAAGCTTTTTTTCCTGCTTACTGTCAAGGGGCAAAGTCAAGCATCAGCTACTCTGTAAGTGTTGTTATTTGGGTGGTGCGGAGGAGTTGTGATACAAAAGGTCAAGAGAAATTAACCTAATCCTAATATGAGGGAGGATGCAGTCTAAAATGTGAAGTGTGAGGATAGATTGACAAGCTGTATTTTCAGAAATCGAGGGACGTTAAGACTAATTCGATCAAAGGTCATTCATATGAAGTATACACTTGATTATGAAATGATAGGTGTTTTGATTTAGTCACTAAAAAGGGTTTCTTCTGTGAATGCTGATATTGATGTCTATCAAATGATAAAACACACATCTCGTTATACTGCTCCCTTGGTATATAAATTATAATAATTTAATGCTCAATTTGCCCTACTGAAATTTTTAGTTTTGTAGGCTACTGGAAAATATTCACGTTTCTGTCTTCTAGAAAAATGCAGCAATGATGTGGGTAGAAAATCTTTGTACAACCATGCTTTAGTGTTGAGTGTGCAAACAGTGGTTCTCACTGGACTTTCTCTGTATTCCTTGCATTGCTTTCCCATCTCTTCCCCTGGGCACCCTTGACATTCTTGAGTGCTTTTATTATTATTGTTACAATGGTTACCCCTTGCTGACATTAACTTTGCATCTTCCATTAAACTGTTTTCTTTTCTGCTCCTGTCCCTCTTTTGTTTCCCCTTTCCAGGCAGAAAAAAGGGAGGGGGGTTAGCCTTATTGCCTTCCTGATGGTCTTAAATATTTATTCAAGAGTGACAGTGTTCTTGCCTATCTCCAGAGAAAAACACATTTCTTCTAAGAAGATGGTTAAAATCTGGACTAAAACTGCAATTTATGTTTGGGAAATGGATGGGCTATATTGCAAGGTAATAGTCACTTTCAGCTGTTCATTTCATCTGTCACCTCTTCCTGCAGGGTGGTGCATGGGGAATGCGTGAGTAATGTTGGGAAGGTGTACCACAAATTTTTGCCTTTGAGAGGAGGGAGAGTGGAGAAGATTAGTCCAGGACTTAGGAAGATATGTGCATACACACACTTTTAAAAATCAATTTCATTTCCTGAAGATGAATTTCTTTCCATTTCAAATAGGATCTTGCAGAGATTCTGGAGCAAGAGCTGCATGGTTTTGAAGACACATCTTGCCAAACAAACTTGTGCAGCGCCCAAAATTTGTTACATGATTTTAGACAACTGTAATTTTCCCCAAACTTTTGCATCTCTTGCCACACAAAAATATTTAAGGTGTTTCTTACTACCCAGTTACTTTTCAAGTATCTATGGTATTTCATTCTTCAGTACCAGATCTAAAATATAGCTCTGGAACTAAACCAAAAGATTGTTACAGCTTCTTTGCATCTAATGTAAATGAGTGAGAATGCAAATGCCCTGTAATCTCCTTGATTTCTGAAATTTTTTAAAAAATAAGGTTATCTGCAGTATGAAAATTGTTCAGACTTGTTTCTTTAATGATGTGGCAAAGCAGCTGGTCTTTGTATTACTTGACAAAATCTAAGGCCATTTCTGGGGTGAAAGTACATTAATCTTAGAGGCAACACATAATGTAATTTTATGTGCTCAGAGCTACTTTGTAACAGCACTTGGACTGCTGTTGTGCCAACAGTTCAGTCCTTCAGAGTCTGGGAAGCTGTATCTTTAGCTGCTGAATTCTTGTGTATCACTTCAAGTCATAACTTCTGTCTGTGTTTGAAAAAACAAACCCACCAGCCCTCAAGTCATCAGGCAGATACAAGGGACAACCTCAATGGCCTTGGCCTCTGAGTGGCAGTGGGTACAGATCAGTTTAATTCATGTCTTTGTTTCTGGAAAGCTGAGGAATATTGACTGCTGTGTTATGGAAAGATGGAAGCTCTGCAGTCTGATATGACAAGTTGAGGGTCAGCAGCTGTATGGCAATAGTCTAAAAGTGCTCTTCTGTTGCTCAGAAGGTGCTTGTCTCTTTGGCAATAGCAACTGCTGTCTCCACTCTTAGGAGGTGAAAGTAACAAAAATTATTCTGAGGTGCTTTGGTCTTAATTTCTTCTTCTGATTTCTGCATTTTTTTAAAAGCAACATGAAAAGCTTAATATGCTTCTTTTGAATCCCTTTATCGTCTCTCATCTATATGACTTAATTAGCCATAGTAAAAGTGGGCAGAGGAGATAATTTAGCTTCTATTACTCAGTGGGATCAGTGTCTTCTGTCATCCTCTGCCATACCATCGAGTATAAAAGTGCATAAAACTCTTTGCTCTTCCTTTCCAGCTTTACTTGAGGCACAGTTCATTAGTGTAATTAAGAGTACTTGCTGTTGTGATTCAGGGAACCTGTTTTTTCCCCTGAAAAATCAAGAGCCACTCTAATGTCTGCACCCCAACTCCTACTCCATTCAATTTTTCAGTGCCTGAGATCGAGCCCGCCTTCAGAGCAGACTCCCCACAGTCTCTCTGAAATGTGGGCACTGATTTTAAGCTGAGATGCTTGATGTAGAAGGAAGGATTTTCTGGAATGCAACATACAGGAAATGGTCCTCATGGTGACACCTCTGGAGCTGAAGAGAGCAGGATAATACATTCCAAGTCAGAGTTCAGAAACATCTGGTATGTCTAGGGTAAAGTTGAAGTAACTGCCTGGTGTCAGGCCTTAGCTGCTGAAGGTTTTGCAAGGGCACTGACCCTCTTTGGAGACTTGTTTTCAGCCAGAGTTTTTAATAGCCACATGTTACTCTTTTCTCTGGAGTCTGTGTTGAGAAGGGACTTGACAGATGATGCTGATACGTGAAGACTTATGGGAGTTTGATCTCTTCTGGAGTGCTCACATTATAAGTTTAAATGTAATTGTGATTTCTCTTGGAGTTGCACCGGATGGTGGGAGAGGTGCCCTCTTGGATTATTTCTAAGGTTCCGCTGAAATTAGTGCTTTATGTTGTAGGCTGAGAAATGCTTTCAACTTTGAAATACAAAATGCAAATTCTAGACCATCTGTCTAGATGTCCTCCCTCCTCCCCTCCCCATCTGCTGAACAGCCTACATCATATGTAGAGTGCTGCTTTCTTCATGTTCTCTTGCTGTACTCCAGTTTGTCAAAGTATTTCCTGTATTATGAAAGAGAGGAGTTGAGTGCTGGTATCCTCCAGTTCTTACCCTTTCCAGTAAAATAGAAAAAAAAAACTTTAACTTACCGGGTTTCTGCATGATCTACACTTTGTCTACATGCTGCAAAACAATCAGGCGTGGGAAAACTGCAGGAAGCCTGCTGGCTGGATTTCGGCCAGCTAGTGGGTGGGAGGCAGTAGCAATTTGGTTCATTTGGAGTTTTGTAGATTAAAATCTCAAAAGAACTTTAGCATAAATGTGGGTTGCTTGATGATGGTAGCAGTGTAGGCAGTAGTAAGCAGTATGGCTAGTTGTGAGTATACTGCACTACAAGAGTTCTCCCATCTTCTGATCCTTTCAGTTTCTTGTAGTAAATACAAACATCTCAATTCTACTCAATTTGTTCTGAGTTATGGACTTTTTCTGCTTTACAATAAATATTGCCAAACTTATAATTAGTTTTACGTACACGTGTGGTGTGTGTACATGTTTTCATAACAATAGAACTGAAACCGAATAGAGGGAAAACGGAGCAATTTTGTAGTGCCTTTCTTCTTATGTCCATCCCTAAGAAGCCCATAAAATTCAAAACATGGTCAGTGCTTTTATTCCACCATCCTTCACTTTTAATTATTGCAGTTCTTGATATTGAGAAAAGTCTGGTCTCATGGGTAGGCAGCTGTTTCTCACAGTAGTTATTCAGGCTAACAGAGTAGGACCTTGGGGACACGTGTTTGGGTATAGCTCGTGGGATTTCTTCGTTTCATTTTCAGATTCAGGCTCAAGTGAGTGCTATCATCTGTCTTAATTCAGTAACTAAATTATCACTTTTTTCTGAAATTTAGAGTCTTCTTGCAAGTAAACTGTGGGGAGAGGGGTGTTCAACAGGCCAACAAGCCAGTAAGGGGCAAGAAAGGGAAAAAATAAATTGCTTTTTCCTGCCACCTCAAACTTTGAAATAAAAAGTGTAAGTGCTCCAAATGTCCTGTATTACTATAACTTTTTTATTTAGAGTGAATTCATGTATTCATGGCGGGGAAGACTGGGAAAAGTTTTGGTGACTAAGTTCTTGTCATATGTTTGCTCATAAAATTTGTAGGCTTTTGATTCCTTTTATCTTTATGCTGCCTGATCTAGTACCCTGTATAGAGCAAATCATGTAACTTCATACATTCACTCAGAGATCTGGAGGTTCTCTGTTATTCTGGAGATCTACAAATACTAAATATAAATAATAAGGGAGGTAACTTTCCCTGTTAAGCTCCATTCCTTCCATTCTTGTATTATTGAGTACCTAACCAGGTACACTGGCATTTCTAAAATTAAAAAAAAAAACCCAAAAAAACAAACAAACCACAAAACCAAAAAACCTGAGAAGACAGGTTAATAAGTAACCTATAATATTCTTCTGTTATCTAGAGACTGCTTTTTGAAGGTCTTTTTGGCCTTATCTCCGAAGCAAACGAAGTTTATGTGGACATGCTGTGTGTTTACCTGTAGCTCTCACCGGTCCTTCGCTGCTCTCTATTCCCTCTTTTTCCCCGATCAGTCGATACCAAAGGGTGACCTGTTAGAATAAGTGTGTGTATCCTGGTGCTGAGGGAAAGACCTTAATTGGGAACAGTGCTGAAGGATGGATCACAGCTATGAGCCCAAAAGTAGTTTGTGATATTTGTTCTGCTGCTAGTCTGCACAAGTGTAATTTTGAACCAGCCACAGTATGTGTCTTCTATTTGTCACTGGTTGTTAGAGAAGGGTGGTTGGAAATGAATGCTGTGGCAGGGAAAACCTGGGTTTTATGGGATAGCAGTAGCAATGGGGTGTGTTTACTGAGGTGGCAGTAAACATTGGGAGAGAAAGCTGAAGGCCATTGATGTTTGAAATACAGGGCTGGGTTAGTTCTGCTTCTCAGATGATTTATTTGCCCAAACATTGAATCATATTTGTTATTCTGTCTTGCTGCCTTTGTTCTTTTAAATAGTCTTATGATGCACATCTATGAACTGGATTACCTTGCATATTGTATTCAGCATCAGTTTCATTAATGTTTTATGTGCTCTGTTACTTGTTAGTTACCTCTTAACCCACCAGAGGATTTTGGAAGTGCTTCCCCAGCTCCTTGCAGTAGCACTGCCATTGCAGCTTACAGTGGACAGCTAGCTATTTTCTGTGATTCTATTTGAGAGAGCAAGTTTGAGGTTTTCACTTGGCTTAACATTATGTAATCTGATCAGTATGGCATGAGCAAAATTACAGTTCTAAGGGAGTGCATGTGACGAAAGTATTTTCTTGCTATATAAAGCTTTAAGAGCTCCTCAATGAGATTACTTTATGTCTGTTAACACCAGTATGCAGAAATGTCAATTTTCACAGAATCCTAGAATGGTTTGGGTTGGAGGGAACCTTGAAGAGCATCAATTATTAACCTCCCTGCCATGGGCAGGGACACCTTCCACTGGACCAGGTTGCTCAAAGCCCCATCCAGCCTGGCCCTGAGCACTCACAGGGTTGGGTCATCCACAACTTCTCTGGGCTTGTTCCAGTGCCTCATCACCCTCACAGCAAAGAATTTCTTCGTAACATCTAATCTAAACCTTTTCAGTTTAAGGCCATTCTCCCTTATTCAATTACTACATGCCTTTGTAAAAAGTCCCTCTCCAGCTTTTTTGTAAAACCGTTTTTGGTACTGGAGGGCTGCTAGAAGGTCTCCCTGGAGCTCTCTCCAGGCTAAACAATCCCAACTTTCTCAGCCTGTCTTCATAAAGACCCCCCCCCTCCAGCTTTTTCTGCATGCTAGTAGCCAGTTGGAAGTCTTTGCAAGATGACATTCAGCTCAGCTGAGTTTTAGCACTGTTTGCAGACGAGCAAGGCATTTGAAGCTTGCACAGACAAGCTGCATAAGTAGTTTCTCAGTAATTTGTTATCATACCTGTCTGTGACCTGCTGACATGTTTTAAGGCTGAAGTGTACCATCAGGCCATTTACGAGCAGGTGACCATCAGTGGTAAATCAAACTAATCCAATTTGCTTTTTATTGGATCAACCTGAACGTACTTACAGAGGGTAAGAAAAACATATAATCTGTGGGAGTGGTATATCCCTTAAATCCTTCAGTGGGAATGGGGAAGATCACATTGCCGTATTCTTGCTTTGATTATCCTGCTGAATAAACAAACTTGTGGTGAATATACTGGGTTCTATTCCTGGTTCAGGTTTGTTGGCTAGTAAGAATAGCTTACAGCTGTGCACTGCTTCCTCAGCAGATTTTTCTGGGTATGTTGCTATCTTTACAAATGTATTGCATTTTGAGTGCTATTTGCTGTTCTCCCAATGCAAGTTAGAGCATCTGCTTTTGCTCCAGAATACTTGCATTCTTTGTGTAGTATATTTAGAAAATCATAATCCAGAGTTGGCTTTCTTGACCACAAACTTCCTGTTTGTTTTCATTACTTTTATGAAATAAAGTTTGCCGTATGCTTTAGAAACTAAGCTTGAAGAAACAGCTGCCATTCTTGGCTTGTTTGAGATGGCAGTAGTAGGAAAGATGCCTAGAGAAGAGTGAAGTTATTTTCCTGTTAAAGATACGATATTTCTCCCCCCTCCTTTTTTTTCTCACAGAACGTAAGTATTCTATTTTGAAAAAATGATAGCATGAACTAGTTTGACTCAGAACCATGTTTCTAGTGACCTTTTAAATCTCTTAATCAGTTTTATCTTGGAAACACTGATGACTATTTAATTCTAAACTTAATAATTGCAGATGATGCAAGCATGTGTCTGTTTTTTCAGTACTGTAATCACACATCCTTAGTTTCCTAAAGGCATCTGTTCTGCTGTCGCTGGCTTCTCTTTGAGTGGAAAGTGTCCAGTTTATTAAGTAACACATGTAGTGAATTCTGAATTGCAATGCACAGTGTTCTGGAGAAGAAAATACTGCAGAGGTGTAAGAGGCTCTTTTGTAGCATGGAGTCCTGATGTTATAAAGGGTATTTAGGTAATTCACAATTCTGATTTATGAATAATTCCCCCTTCTACACACAGTGGAATCTATGACAGCTAACATAATAATGGATCTATGATACAGCCATTTCCCAATAAATAGAAAAAATCAGAAAAATTGTAAAATAATGCAAACAATTAAACAAAATTTTAACTTCAGTTTTATCACTACCTTGCACATTATTTTAGCGAGCTGTTACTCTGAACTGTTAAAAATTCTGATTTAGATACGTAAAAACAGTCAAGTAGGATCTGCTAATTGTTACACTTGTTGAATTGGCCCAGGTCTATGCTGTGAAAAGTTCGAAGAGTTTCACTGTTAACCTTGCTTTTATGTGATATGAGTTACTTTTTCACATCCCTGATGCTGGAGGGGAACTTAACTGCTCCTCAGTAGCTGTCAAACTGATAACTAAGAATTTTTTTAGTTTTATATCATGTCTGGGATCTTAGTAATTTTGAGGGTCTGATACCTGTGGAAGGATACCAAGGTATCTGTATATGTTATATCTGTAAACTGCGCAGTGAGATGGATAATCAGTTTTCACTGCCATCATTTAAGTACTTGAATGTGAAACTTTAAAGCCAGTGGCTAATGAGATGACTGCTACTCTACTGGAACTTTTTATGAGTAACTTGTATATGAACTGGGTTCAGCATTTTCTTGAAGTGATATTGGTGAACATGATGATCAGAAATAATTCAAAGTTGTATTGGTAACTAAAGGAAATTCTTTTGTGGAAACAAGACCAAAATCCACTCAAATCCCTGCCTAAACCCAAACGATAAACCCTGCCCTCACTCCATCATTCTTGGTATTCCCTAATGTGAAAAAGATTCCAGGTTCTCTTCCACCAGTGTTTTTTTGTTGTTCATTCTGTCTGGCTTTTGCTTAGCCCCGTGTTGGCATTGCAGTGTTTGAGAGCTGCTTGCTGGCCAGAGTAGGCAAGGGGAACAATTCATTGACTCACAAAGCCAAATGCCTAATGGTGACTTTGTTCTTAGGTGTGTTGGTGAAACAATGGAATTTTTGTGATTGGGTTATAAACGCTCCATGTGAGCTCCAGGTCCTTAGTTTGGTCTGGGTTTTATACATCTGTAGTCTTTTGATGTGTTTGTTTTGATTTCCATAAATCACTTGAGCACTAATTTTATTCAGATGGATTTGCTATTGCAGTTATGCATTGTCATTTGCTGACACCCCGTCTCCCCTCTTCAGACATAATTTTCTCAGAATAGCATCTGGCCATCACACTACAGTGGGACTAGATCATCCAATCTACTGCTATTACAAAGAAAAATGAGGCTTGACATATTCGTGTCAATTTGGCAAGATGCCTGAATCATTATGCTCAATGAAATATGTGACATTTCAAGTGGTAATGTAACCTGCAAGAGCACTTGCAGGAGAAACTTGAGGCAGTGCAAAGAAAATGCCACCCTCACTTGGGCTGGGAGGTTCAGATACTGACACAAGCCACCTGATACCACAAGCCACCCCTCACAAGATTGTAGTTTAGTCCATTAAGATATTTAATTTTGTTAAAAAATTTTCCATCTCTAGAATTTGGTGGTGGTGGTGATCCTGGGAAAATTTAAAGCGCCTTATGAGTTTAAAAGGAAAAAAAAATCCAAGGAAACATCTATGGAGCTTCCTTTCATACAGTACCAAGTAAACCAACCAGCCCAGACTTTGAAGTGATGTGTGTAACTTTAGAGTCGGTTGTAATTACTTGCTGTTCTTTGGTTCTCTAGCAAATTTGTTTTGAACCTTCATGGATTCATAGTGTGGAATTTAAAAAAAAAAAAAACAAACTATGTAATATTGTCTAGTGTTTTAGAAACGAGAAAATATATGGAAGCATAAAAAAATTTAAGTACTCCTTAAATATGAAACTTAAAGTAATTTTTCTATATCTGAATTATTTTAAGAAGAAAGAATTCTGGAGCCTGTACAGACTGTAAGTAGAGTTCTTCCAAGCTGTCTTGAAAAAATTGCCTTAAACTCTATCAGCCATAACCTTGCTTTTACCAGCTTTAAAGTGTATTCAGAAATGCTTAAAATAGAATGCCTTTTGAGATTTAGAAAGTCTTAAATTTTCATCAAACTGTTCAAACACATTTGTGGCAGATGGTTTTTGGTTTTGTATTTTCGGTTTCTGCCCTACCTTTTCTTTTTATAGAACTGTTCACGTATTTTTAGCAATTTGACCCTACTGTTTTCAGTTCAGTGTTCAACAGTTGAAATAAAACAGGGCAGTGAAGGTGGCAAGGGCTATCCAGTGGTTCTGTAGTCCAGGACTTCTAAAACAGCACCATCATCTATGCTCTCTCGAGATGGAAAAGCTGAGAAGGGAGGAAAGGATACGAAGAGTTGGATTGAAGGGTAACCTGGAAATTTTTCTTACATTCCTTTATGCCATGCTGTTTTTCACATCACAGCCTTTGCTCCCAGCCTTTTTCCCCATGAAGGCTAGGTGTGGTCCTGAAACGCGTTGTGGTGATGAATGGGTAATGCTGGCTCTTCTCTTAACCTGTTAATAATGACTAAACTTTAACCTCTGAGAAGAAAAAATGAGTAAAAGCTTCCATAAAACTAAAGAAATCCTTAAGAAAGGAAGCCACATTAGGCTTTGACAGCCATCTTAAATACCATGTTTTGTGTTTATTTTTTCCCATACCTTATTTCTGGAATCCAAAGTAGTAATGACTGATGGTGACATAATATTCATAGGGGAGGGAATAAAACTTCCATTTCCTAGTCTGAGTGCTTTATTTTGCAGCATCTTTACTTTAGGGTTGGAAAGAATTTCCAGCTAATATTATCTTCCATGCAGGACATTGGCTGCAAGGATATGACCTTTTGCCTCACCATTAGTCATGAGAAATAGAGTCTGCCATTAAAATTGCCATGGGTGAGTGTTCTGCATCTTCCACCGCGCGCAAAGGTTCTTCAAGCAGGAGATACACAGCAATTATTTACTGGCTCATGCAGAGAGCCTAGCCAGTTAGGCAATTTACTGTGGATTAATGTGCTTACCAGCTCAAGGAGTCCCTGCTGGCCTGGAAGGTATAAGGTAGGAAAATATCAGCCTCCTTTGATCTTGGAGTGGGTTGATTCTTGATCTTGCTGAGTCAACATATTCCAGCTCCACTTTTTTTCTCAGCTTTTATGCCTTTTTGAGTCAATATTTTTTTCCTAAATTAAGTTAGTGTCTCATCAATTACACTCTTTTTCTTACCTTTTGTGGCTTAAAGCTATGAGAGAATCCTCTTACAAGGTACCAGTTTATTTTTGGAGGTGCTCAGCCCAAGGTCACGCTGGATTTTTGGGTTGTAAAGGAATTGAATTCTTGGTTTGATGATCTTGGGACTGGGTGCTTGTTTACTCTGGACCAGTATATTTGAAACTATTAGATCTGAACTCAAAATAGATGTGACTGTTGCCTACAGCCAGTGAAGTGAAGGAAAGGCTTGTGGGTCATTTTCTAGTTCCAAAGTTTTCATTAGTCAAATCAACAGTGTTATCCTGTTTGAGTCATCTCTTTCTTAATTATGTGCTGTTACAGTGTGGATGTATTTGTTAGTGAAATGACCTCTTTTTCATGGAAGAGGTGAGAACGTTGCCATCATAATTTTAAGTAATGAAACAGATTTTAATTTAATCTTTGGGGAATCAAACATGTGACTGTGACTATCCATGAGCTGCATTTTGTTGTTGGGAATTTAGGAAGTTGTATATGGTGGTGGTGGCGAAGGAAGAAATTAAGACTTTACATGCTGGATGCATATGTTGTTTTATTATGGCAATGAAGAGAGGAAGAAAACACTGTACTATGTACTGTTTCTAAAGCTCTCTGAAAAACCTGAGATTCTATTGATTGAGAGAATTCAAAGATCAAATTGCTGAGACATTTTATACCCTCAGCTTTCTCATTGTTCTGGATTCATGTTTTGGGCTGCGGTACTTCTGTTTGTTTTCTGTTTTGGTCATGTCAAGAGTAGTTTGTGTCCAGCTCAAATGCTGCTGCTGCATACATCTAAAGCCTGTATATGTAGCTTGTAAAACATGTTAGTATTAAAGTATTTTACTGGTACTGGAAATAGCACAGATAGCTTTAAATCAGCATTTCATTGCATTAGCTTAATCTGTTAATATTATGATAGGCTTGTGAAAAGCACCCATGGTAGTCCTAAATGTACATACTACCCAAACATTGTCCATTTGCTGTATTTTGTATCACTTCTTGAATCCTGACAATATTTTGATTGCAGATACATACGAACAAAGATTTGTTCAGCAATTCCCAAAGAATGCCAAGTCATCTTTGGCTGAATTATTTGTGATGTGTTACGAGTAGTTTACACATCACAGTTTCTTCTCTTGTACTATTTCTTTTTGCATTCTGTTATGTTTACTGTCATGATACTGACATCCTTACCTTGTTTATGGGTCCATCATTCCTTAGACTGCATGCTGGATTTTGCTAGCCTAGATGTCTGTCAACAGTGTTGTTTTCTCAGTTAAGAAGACATTTCAATTGGGAAGGTGTCTTTTGCAATGTGAAGCTTATCATTCATATTTTGTGCAGTTTGCTCATGGAGTGGAGCAAATGAGCAAACTCCTGCATCATTTGTGGCAATGATATCTGTGTTCTTGAAGATACTCAGAAGCTATCTGGACATGGTCCTGGGAAACCAGCTCGAGGTGACCCTGCTTGAGCGCTGGGGTTGGATTAGATGACCTCCAGAGAACCCTTTCCCCCTCAACCTTTCTGTCATTCTGTGATGAGGACTGTGTTCTCATCTGACATGCAAAAACTTGCTTTCCATATTCAGAGGCGTACTGAGTAGTGTGAGCCTTGCATTGTTAGGGGTTTTTTTTTGATCAGGAGTTACTGATCCATTGTTGCTTTTCTGGCCTTTTGAAAAGGAGAAAACCCAACATCCACTTATCTGTCTCCTGAATGAAAATTGCGTATTTTATTAGCAGTGGGGGATTATTTTCATGTGGAAACTTATTAAAAGCACCTGGAAGGCTAAATAATTTGTCACATAGTTGTCTCTTATCCTCTGCTTTACTGACAAGATTAAAGAACTTTGGGAGTAATGACATAGCGCTTTGCTCTGTGGAGCAGTGCAGATTAGACTGTACATCATGATTTCCAGGTATTTTGTGGCTCTATCTTTAGTTACTGTTTTGGCTGATTTGCTAAGTAGAGAGGTATAAAGCTTTCCTGTTCTTTCCTTCTAACTAGTCCCAGCAGTGCTGAATGGGAGAACAACTTACATTTCTCTTTTAATTAATGCAGTATTACTGTTAAGTGTATCCACACTGCAGTCTGTGTCATTTTATATGAATCACAGCATATGTGGTGTATGTGTGTGTGTGTATGTAGATATGTATATTTCCCCCCCTGAAACAAGGACGACTGTAACAACAGAACATTGTCTGCAGCTCCTGTCCTGTCAGAGCTTTTCTCACGACATGTCACTAAATACCTTCTGGAAACTATTGGTATTCTGAGACTGAGTTTGCACTAATTTTTAAATTTTTTTTACTGTTGTTGTGCTGTTATTCATCCAGTTTCTGTAAAGCAGGACTACATTTTAGGCTGCTGCCACATAGAAGGAAGGGAGTAATCCTGCCAGTCCTGTGCTGCAAGAATGTTTGTCTTTCAGACAAAGCTAGTGCTGCTGCTGTGCCACAGCGGGGCGAATTGAGCAGCACTGATGCTGTGTTAGCCAGGAGGGCTGTGCACAGTGGTGTCCTGGTGGTGAGAGGTACAAGTCAGGAGAAATTGCTCTAGGCCTGTGTTTGGACACAGCTGCATACCCCTAGTAGTGTTGATTCCCCATAACGAAGAGCTTGTCTGACTTTCCTCTGGGAGACCTCAGGATATTCCCCCTCCTTTTTCTCTTCAAGCTTTGCCATACAACATTTCAGTGCATGGTTTATGGCACTATGCATGTTGAGTACCGTTCTGATTTAAAACACACTGATAGACAGGTGTCAATTTACCATATAGACATACGGTAACAATTATAGGTGCAGGAGGAAGATAAATCTGAGCAATATGTGTGAACTTCCAATCAGATATTTAAAGCAGTGTTGCTTCTGGGATGTGCAAGGCAGCTTTGGCTGGGTGATTAAAATAGCATTATGGAAATGTGGTAGCTTGTGTCGATAGAACATCTGTGTGAGGGTAGTCACTTCCTTAGAGCTTTGTAGGACCTGCCAGAGGGTTTCCCATGCAGAGAAGCCTGATACCATCTGCTTACCTGAAAGTTTGCCATCTCTGAATCTGCATTATACGCCCTTGCTAGTTTTACTTTGTAACAGCTTTTCTCACTTTGTGGTTTTTTTTGCTGTCAACTTCTTTGGTGTTTGAACAATTAAGAACTTTTAGACTAAGACCATACTAATATCATGGCTGTTGCTTTAAATTGCTAACTTTCTTCAGCTGTTTTTTTTCTCTTGTTGAATTTTGCTGCTTGCTGCTGGAGATCAGGCTACCAAGAAGATGCAGGGTGTAAAAGGAGGGAGCTATTCTATTTACTGTGATACCCCTTTGGAGTACTGACATCAGGAAGAGGACATTGCTTCAGTTAATATAGCTCTAATTTTCCCAGTATAGGGGGTGGGAAAAGGGAAGGAAGTACCTAATTAGGAATGGGAACCTGGAGGGGAGGGGGGAGATTGAGCCAGGGGTAACAGAGAACCTTGATTGTGGTGGTGGTGAGGAACAGCAGTTTATTTCTTTGAAAGCTGGAGAGGGAAACTGCACTTGGAGCAAAATAGAAGAGGGGTAGGATAACTGAAATGGTGCTTTTTGGTTTCCTTCCCTTTTTCGCTAAGTAGAAAAAGATCACTTGTCTCAGGCATTGGCTGAGTGAGATACCAGAGACTAACCAGAATGTCCTTGGGGAGAGGACACATTTGGAGGAAGTTGATAGTCAGGAAGGCATAAATAAAATATAGGATGGTAGGGAGTGATGGAAAAAGCAGTTACCAGTAGGGTAACCATTTGAGGAAAACCATTTGGCTGAGTGAAGGAATAGATAGGAGTGATAGTAGGGAATGGCCATGGATAGTAGTGGTTAATGTGAATTTGTGTGCAGAAAACATGCTACTTGTACCTTGCACTTCAGTTTAACACCCCTGAAGGTGTAGGTCTAAAGCACTTGAAGCTCATTTCCTGTTCTACTGTATCCCCAGACATTTAATCTTGACTGTATTCTAGCCCCAACATCAGTGTTCGGGCAGTCAGCCAGTTAGGAGACCTGATTTGGCCTGAAATGATCCATAATTTTTCAGCTGGCTCAGCTCACCACTGGCTGAATGGCTTGTTGCCCAGTCTCCTGAGTACCAGCATAAGGAGTAAGTGAGCTTGCTTTTACAGGGCCACTAAAGCCCTGAAAAAAGAATGATTTGCACAGAGACAGTGACCAATATAAGGAATATAGAGTTATAATGTCCTTTATCCGTAAACCAATATTTCAGCTGTTACAGTTGATCATGCTAGTAATGCTGCAGTCATACACAGTCAGTCTTTAATCTACTAAATCAGCAGCATGTATGGACATACAAGCATTCTTATGTTCCAGGTGACTTGTTTCTGCAGAAGTGCTAGTTTTCTAGCCATAGGTGACTAGCTGTGACAATGCCAGGGAAGCTGTATTCCTGTGCTTTACCTGGCTGGTGATCAGCAGAGGGGACCCAAGCTGATGGTGTGCAGCTCTTACTTACCCAGGGCTATCTTCTTACCAGTCCACACAGGTGAACTTCTCCATCTCAGGTATGCAGTGAAGGCAGTGTCATCACTTCTCCGACTGGAAGTTGGGTCTGCAGATGAGTCACCTCTGAGTTTGTCAGAGAAGAGCTTCTCAAAGTTTAACCTGCCATGGCTTGTGCATGCAGTGGTGACCTGTGCTCTAGGTGTTATTTGGGTTCTCCTGTCAGCTCATTTATCTCACCATGTTTTTATCCAGTAGCCCTCAGTTTCCAGCAGATCCTTGCCTTATTGCTGTTGTGACCTTTCACTTGTTAGTAGCTAGGTATTAATCAGCTTAAATATAATATGAAACTGTAACTGGAGTCTCTTATATTTTTGCTGCAAGCTGATATGTGTGAAACCCTGCCAAGGTATTTTCTCTTCCTCTGTTGTTTACCTAGGTAGAGGATGACAGCCTCCCATGACTAGCTCAAATGGTGGATTCTCTTATAGATGAAAAGCTCCAGCATTTCCATTTTGAAACACTAGGATATTAAAATGATTGTCATAATTTTTGGTGATTGCTTCTTAATTTTCTTAAAAAACACACCCTTAACCCCAAATATAATTCTATACAGCAAATGTCTTTTTTCAGCCCATTTTCTGTTGTTGCAAGCTCTGTTCTTAAGGTTGCTTACTTGATACTTCTAAAAGTCAGTGAGATATTGCTGCTCACAGTTGCTGTTTCACTTTTTCTGGTTGTTATTTGGAACTAAATAAAGTTTTCAGATCATTCTTAACAAAAAAAAGAAAAAAAGAAAAAAAAAGTGGGTTGATAGAGGTGTTTGCTTGTTAACTGTGTTACTTGAAAAAGTCTGGTTTATGGTTTGCTTGGGTTTTTATCCAAAACAAGAGTAGACCAGGAGTTTTCTTCTTTCTACTGGTGTTCACCCTGGAATCACATGTCCAGTGTGGGGTTTTTTGGACAAATTCTTTTCAAGTATGTCCCCTCGTGTTCTTTCATTTTAGAACAATCTTATAATGTCTGTGTAGAATGTCATGGAAGCATCTGTCCTACCACATGTGGAGAATGAGGCTATCCTGTTCTATTAAGTATTTAAAGCATTTGTATTAAGCACTTCCCATTGCGAGGAATTAATGCAGCTTTCACTGTGATATTCTTACACAGTGATTGTAGCAAGCTTTTGATGCCTGCTGAAGGAAAGTTTTCAAGCTGTAATCTTAAGAAGGTAACAGGTAAAATCCTGTTTCTCTTTTGCTTAAAGATTCTCATATATTGCTGTTTCTGTATGTCAGGTGAAATGTTAGAGAACTCTTTGTAGCTTATTAGGCAAACATGTCGTTCTCTTACTGGGCTGAACAACTTGAATAATAGCACATCTATTGATTGCATGTGCACATCAATAGGTGTGCTAAAAATTCCTTTTCTTTAATATGTGCATTTGCAGAAGGAAGAAATTTTTTCAGCTGGCTAAAGCTCTTACCCAGAACTTCAGTTTCTGGAGACTGTTTGGGTCCTTTCCATTACTCCTGAAGATTTTTCTGCCGTGCCTCCGGGAACTTACCGCACCCCCTCTCCAGCAGTATCATGTGTAAAAGAAGAGATTTGTATTTTTTGTATTTCTGGGGTCAAGGAAGATCAGAAAAGAAGAGAAAACAAGATACTGTGTGTAATGCACATATACAATTGCAGTTCCTTTGTTGTCACTTTGTTCTTGTGTTTGTCCCCCTGTCCTGCCAAAATTCCCCTACAAACCTGAGGTGTTGAACCCAGCATCCTGTCTTTGCACAGCTCTCAGGCCATGTGGGTGGTACAGAGGGTAAAGGAGTAGCAAGTCAGTACTGTAGTGCTGCAGAGGTAATGCAGTCTTCTGTAGAGCATACACTGAAACAGTTGCTGATGTTTTACAAAATGGCACCCATGTTTCATTTTCTTTTGTAAAAAAAAAATTTAAGAGTTGTATTTTTGAAAAATCTAAAAACTTCTCACTCCAAAGAATGTTAAAATGTTGTGTAGTATAGTAGTTGCACATTCAGCTTGTGAGTCTGCATGTACTTGAAAGGGAGAAAATTAAGGTGTAGCAGAAACCAGTAATATTCTTGGGTTTTAGGTGTTTGAATCTATTTTTTTAAAATCTAAAATTATCTGTCTAAGTCTAGCTAATTTAGGATTCCGTTTAATGTTGGGGTAGCTAAGTTAGCAACCTTTTTTCCAGAAAAAAACCTCTATCAAGCCAGCTTTGTTTATCATAGTGAAAAACTTGAGTTTACAAATACTCTGTTTTGTGTAGAATAAAGAAAAAAAGTGATGTTTGTGCAGATTGTAGCATGGTGACCTCTGCAAAAGATGAGCTTTGAGTAATATGGAAAATGCAGTAATGCTTCAGACTGTGCAGCCACTTTTGTGATATATGCCGATTCATAGAATGTATCACTCTTATTTTCCTTCATGGCTTGTGTTGATGGATTTATATCTTTGGGTTTTTTCATACTGGAAACTTAGTTTTGGGAAGTAGTAGTAGACTAGAAATAATATTAAGAGCTTAATGCTGTATGTGGGAGTAGTCTGGTTCCTTTTAGTTCTGCTTGAGCATATGCTTCAGTATCCGATCTGTGCCATCAACATCAGTGGGACTGCCTTGTCCTATATGTAAATGTGTTTATGTATAAAAATTCCTTCTTTAATAAGAAGCACAGATGATGCATTGGTCTTGCAGGAGAACTCAGTTCATTACTTCTTCTGTATCACAGGACCAGCTGTGTATTATCCTGCCTTGTTCAAACTGTTCACTGTGTCAATAAATAATACAGTATACAAGATGATGGTCCATGCTGTCTCAGACTTGACTGTGGTGAGTAGGGTGTAAATTTGTTTCAATACACGTATTTAAATTTGTATAACCACAGTGTTCCCAGTGACTTAGAGTGGTTTATAGTCGAAAATATTGTGGTTTGGCATTGTTAATTGTAGTGGGCTTCTGAAATTAATCCTAAATTAAAATTATCCTGCTGTTTTTTGGTGGATTGAATCCCATATCAAAATAAACCTTGTATTTACAGATAGAGAATTAACTTTTTATCCTACCTAATTCTCTTGTTCAGTATTGATTTTTTTTTCTGTTTCTTGTTCCTGTAGTCTATATGTATTTTTTACTCCAATTTCTTGTAAAGTTCTTTAATCTTTAAGAGTTTTAAAAAATAAAGTCTGTCTCATTTGGGTACTAGTTGGAAAGGAAGATCTGATGCTCCACTCAGTATGGTGCTAGGAGACAGGAAACTATTTAAAATAGTTTTAGACGGGGCAAGGTAGCACCATTCTTCTCATTCAGTTTTCTTGAGGAAACAGAAAGAGAAAGAGATTCTAAATTTCTTGAACTTTTAGTAGACTTTTTAGGCATAAGATTGATTAGGCATAAGATTTTTTTTTCCCCTCTGTATTAACATTGTAAGTGCTTTGACAGAGTTAAGACCTTGTTCTGCAGAAGCTTAATATTCTGCACAGAAGTAATTAGTTGCAGATGTTAACTCAAGTTCCTTTAATCATCAAAAAATCCAAAATAATGCCTATTTTTGATTGTGTTAGTGCCTTGAGGCAAGTGTAGTTGTATTCTCTTTTACACTGTATAAGCAGAAGAGATCTAAATGAGATATGTTTGATAGAGCTGTAGTGATTGAAAACTCTACATTGTTGAAGTTTGTGCAACTATCGCTTTTTCTAATGAAGTGGTTTTGTACCTGAATGATATTAAGACACTGAAAATTAAATGAGTTTGCTTATATCTAGTTGAAAACATGTGTAATTTGTTTTGTTTGCTCACCACTAGTGAAAGTTGCATTCATTGCTCTTGTAGTCTTTAACAGTATTATTTTTCTTCCTGAAATAGTTGGTCTGATTCCTCTGAAAATCTGTTTCAGCTGATACTGTAACTACAAAACAAAGAAGTTTCATGTAAGCTTAAAATGTTTACACAGTCTCTGGTGACCCTTCTTAGCATTGAGAAGTGCCTGGCTGCTCATGTAAGTGCAAGTGTAGGAGTGTTTGTAGAAAACAACTACTTTTCTTCCCTAGTAAAATTTGAGCTGACTGTACCAGCCATGGTAGCACTTCCAGAGCTTGGCACCCTCTTCCTTTTTTGAGTTAGTGCTTGGGATTACATGGCAGCTGCAGACCGAGGTGAGGAGCAAACGCCTTTGCTAATGGTCACACCATTTGACAGAATTTCAAAGTAAGTTTTACTGATTCTGTTTGTGTAAATATTCATAACACAGGAAGCAAATAATTCCCAAAGGATGATCCCTTACCTGTCTTTTTTTTTTTTTCTTTCTTCTTCCTTCAAGGGCTATACATGTTCCACATTTGATAATATAAACTGTACTGTTTTGTTCTTAACTGGAAGGTATGTTTTCTTCTTTTTATTATGGTTGTAAAAAAGCCCTATGAGTTGTGTTTTATGTTAAATGTTCTTTATTAATAAGTATTAGCATATGAAGATTTGTGAAGGTCCTGGCTCTGTTAAAAAATGATGTAAAAGATACCTAGGAATACTCAGATTCTTTTCGTTTTGGAGAGGTCTTTATGCATAAGGGATGTTCTTCAACTCTGCACTCCCTGCTGCAAGTTCTGTGTGCCCATTCAATTGGGCTTTTGAAATTCTCTCTAAATATGTTTTCCCAAGGATTTTGCTTGTCCTCGTTCCAGAGCTGTTTCCAAGGGCCATACCTAAATTACAAGACAAACAATTTGGTAGAGACAGTAAAGGATTAACAAGCAGAAGTGGCCTCTAATGACCAGCATGGAAATCTGAATTTAACATACTGGACCTCTGGAAGTAGACATTTTTTTTTTGTTTTTCTAAAAAATACATATAAAGAATTACAGTGGCAGGGGAAAAAATACAGAAAGGCAGTCTAAGGAGGTCAGCCGTTAAGTGGCTTGTCTTCCTAGTGGAATTGCTGGATGAAAGAAGCATGATCAAGTTCAGAGGGCTTCTAACACGATGGTTTAAGAAAGAATGAATTTAAAATATGTGGAAACTAAGCAGATAAATTTAGGTGTAGTCAAGTTCTAGAAAATGGGAAGAATGCCCAGACACTGGCAATCTGGACAATGGAGAAGTTTCCACTGCTAAACAAAAGATATGGAAGGAAGATTAGAAGTTAAGTTACAGTTTATTTGCCTTGAAGGTGACACCCAGCTATTTACAAAGAAATGTCAGGGACTGAGGTTTTGGTTTAGACAAGAGACCAGATCTGAAACAGGATCTGTGAGCTTCTGTCATGGAGATGAGAAGTCTTGAGGGCAGTGATGAAGGTGGCTGAAAGCCCAGATTCTTGGTCTGAGATTTGGCTGCAAACAAGATCAATTAGCGGCATCATTTCTTGCAGAGGAGTGGAAGGAAATTTTATTTAGAGAAGGTCTACATAGACTTTGAGGAAGTATTTAGGATTCAAGGAGAGTGCCCATGTCAGTGAATTCTCTTTTCTCCCTAGCATTGTCCAAATAAGTTGAATGATTGCAGTGAGGAGGACTGGCATTCAGAGTGGTAGCCATGTCCTTGAAGATCAAGGAAGCAAATTAATGAAGTCTAAGTTGGTACAAATAATAGTAAAGGAAGGTAAGAAATAGGAAGATGAAGTGTCACAGCAAGAGGAAAAAGGAAACTGAAACTAGATGGAGAGGGATAGGAGTTGAATAAGGATTCTGTCTCATGTTCCTTCTGTTTGAGAAGCAGTGCTCATATCATATGCAAATCTAAACAATTTCTAGAAATAAATTCTGCTGTCATCTTTGTCTAAAAGAAATCAGTCAAGGAATTTGGTATTTGGGTTTATTTTTTGGGCAATGAATCACAGAGTCATAGAGTATCTTGAGTTGGAAAAGACCCACAAGGATCATTGAGTCTATCCCTGCTACTGAGAGGACAACCCCAAGAGGCACACCATGTGCCTGAGAGCATTGTTCAAATGCTTCCTGAACTCTGTCAGGCTAGTGCTGTGGCAACTTCCCTGGGGAGCCTGTTGCAGTGCCCAACCACCCTTGGGGTGAAGAACCTTTTCTAATATCCAGCCTAAACCTCCCCTGACACAGCTTTGATTGCCATTCCCTTGGCTCCTGTCACAGTCATCTCAGAGAAGAGATCAGTGCCTGTGCCTCCTCTTCCCCTCACGAGGAAGTTGCAGACTGTACTGAGGTCTCCCCTCAGCCTCCTGCAGGCTGAACAGACAAGTGATCTCAGCCGCTCCTCACAAGGCTTTCCCTCAAGGCCCTTCACTGTCCTCATGGCCCTTCTTTGGACATTCTCTAATAGCTCAATGTCTTTCTTACATTGTGTCACCCAAAACTGCCCCCAGCACTGGAGGTGAGGCCACCCCAGAGCAGACCAGAGCGAGACAATCCCCTCCCTTACCCGGCTGGCGATGCTGTGGCCGATGCATCCCAGGATGTGGTTGGCCCTCATGGCTGCCGGGGCACTGACCGCTCAGATTCAACTTACCATCGACCAGGATTCCCAGATTCCCTTCCGGGAAGGTTTTTCATATATGGAAAAGTTGTTTAATGTTAGTTTTTCAAAGTGAATTAGACATGTTCTCTTCTGATGTCATAATGAACTGTTATTAACACCCTTGGGGGGTAAGGGTTGAAATGGGGAATATTCTGCATTTCAGCATTATTCCTGGGCCACCGCATACATACAGAAGTAACTGTGTAGTATGTGTAGCACATGTAGGTATTGCTGTTTTAACTAAAACAGTGAGCAGGTAGGATGTTTGCAGATAACTAAAAGCATAATGTTCTTAAAATAGTTTAGAACATCGATAAAGGACAGTTTGACTTTGTCATTTTTTTAAATAACAAAAATGTTTTACTGCTAAGTTATCGTCTATCTACTCTGCCTGTGCTAGAGTTTTAGGCCATGTCCATCTGCAAGGGTATTTTAAACAAAGGTGAAAATATATTTAGAAACAGTGCTTTGGACAAACACTTTTTCATATAGAGGATTTGGTGCAAAACATTCTCTTGAAAACATGCATAAGATTCTTCTTAAAAGTTTGTTTGGAAAATCTTTATAACCAGTACTTTGACACAGTGTTTTTGATACACTTAAGTTACCTTCATGCCTGCAGGATTCACTTTTTTTCCCCAACAAAAATACTCCTTTCTAACCAATGATCTCTAAGTTCATAATCTGAAGAAAAAAAATTCAGTGAAATAAATACCGCCTTAGCTCACCTTGAAAGAGAAAACTCTTGCTAAGTAGTAGCCTCACTGTTAATGGTGGAACTTACCTCTTCAGTTGTCGCAGGCACATACAGATCTGGTACTCCATGAGCATGTTTCTGCTGCCTCAGAGCAGCCCAGCAAATTGGGAGAAAAGTGGTTATTTTTGCAGGATGATCATGACGAAAACCACCTATGGCAAAAAATAATTAAGCCTCATTTTCTGTACGTGCTTGACAATGGAGAGTAATGCAGCCATCCATTGAGGAAGGGAGATCCAGAAAGAAGAAAACCCAACAGAACTGCTCTGTTCTCCAGTTCTTCCTCCTTCGGACTCCCGTCATGTGAGGGGTAGTATATGTATCTCCATGACTCTTGTATGCCATGAATATATATTCTCCACATACTGGGAGTACATAATGGGGTTGAGATATATGTGGATATTATAAAATAGTGTATGCTGAAAGACTGGAGTAAAAAATAGGTAATGTGTGAAATGTTTTTTAGGTGCTGACTCTCAAACTTTTTTTTTTTTTAAATTAGTGCCTGTTTTTTTTTGTTTCACTGTCTCTGAAAATAGCCTCTGGTTGAAGGTGAAACTTTACCAAAGGGTAAAAGATCAGAATTTCCATATAGGAGGTTATTTCTGAATGACAGGCTTACACAAATATTTATGTTCTATAACAGCTGTCTATCTGCTGAAAATCCAAATGATAATAAACTGTGTGTCCTTTTTCTATAGTGAGCCACTGGCCTGCTTTTTAGTGGCAAGAACAATTGCTGGAGGTCCATTTTCTTAACTCTATTCTAATTTTTATTTCTGTTTTTTTAATCTTGAATCTCACAAAGAAATTTGAAAGCATTTTTAGAGGGTTTTTTTGCAGTCCCATTTCTGAAGAGCCTGTTGTGTCACAGCAGATAGGAAAGACTTTTGTTAAAAGTCATTGTCTTGACAAGTAAGGCTTGGTAGCTGTTCAGAAGACTTGCTACTGTGTACATAATTAAAGCACATTAAGTTTCAGTTGGTGATTTGGGTGTTAAGCATTACAATTTGTGGTCTTCTCTGAATGATATTTAGGCAGCTCTTGGACACTTGGAGAGCCTACAGTGTCCCTGCATAAGCAGCTGCAATAGTTCATTGCAGTGATTGTTTAAAAAACTTGCACCTGTTTCTAGTTTCAGATTCTAATTATTGGATCTATTTATGGTTCTTCTTGGCAAAACTGTCTAATCACAGGTTATTTTAATAACATCGCTTGTTTTAAAGTAGCTACTGCTGTAGTTTCATGGTACTTGAACCTCTCCCTAGAGACTTTTGAATAAGCTTTTGGGATGACTAGGAGAAAGCAGTAGCTTTCTGTTAGATAGCGTTTTTAAGATTTACTCAAAATACTTTAAATTTTAAGAGGTTGCTTATGTTGCTTGGAAGCGGGGGTGGGATACGGAAACAGTTTGACAAGTTTTGGTATACGTGTTTATGCTGGGATTCTTTCCAAACTTTTATTTTTAGATTGATCCTTCTGAGGTCTCTTCTTTAATTCTGAGTATTTTAATAGAGTGCTCTCTGTGTGTATTAAATTGTTGCTTACTCTTTCCTCTGCTGGCCAGGGAGCTTGTTGGTGACTTGAGGGGGTGTCTGCTGCTCCCACATAATCAATCTTCTCATTCTCTTAATTTTATTCTGTATTTTCCCTTAGAAGAAACATGTGGTATTGGTATTTGGGGGTGTGATTTTTCTTCCATTAGGGTCGTATACTTGAATATATTTGGTAAAGTATGTCTTCAACTGGCACGTAGAATATGACATACCATGTAACTCATGCTGTCCATCATTGGTAATTGCACAGAGAATATGTGTCTGCCGAAGAAGCTCTTGTACTATCTCCTGTAAACTCCCTCAAATACCTGTTGACCTTTCTCTTCATCTTACTGTTTTCTTATGTTTATCTCAAAATGTCACTTCCTGGAAGAAAGGCTTTGAGCTGATCATACAGTTAGCATTGGGATTTCTCATCTCTATTGAGTCTGTGTATTTTCTTCTGAGTGACTGAAGGAAAGCAGACTGTGCCATTCAAACTTTCTTAGTGACTCTAATTGGATTATAGTGCTTTAGAAATCAACGGCTTTTGTATGTTTATACAGTTCTTCTTTCAGTGTAGACAGGTGTGAGTTCAAAACTTGTTTTCCAATTTATGGCTGTTTCATGCAGTTTTAATCTAGAAACAGATAGAGTTTGTGGTGAGATGGAGCTTTTATTATGATTGTTGTATGCAGCACCTGGAACTGAAAACTAAAAAAAAGGTAAAAGGCAAAGTCAAAATCTTCCTGGCACTTGATCTTGATAATGCAAAGTTGTGAAGGTGCACAAAGCACATCACCAGTGACTTGTTTCAGTGAGTCAGGCTCACTCTAACTACTTCAACTTCATTAATCTTTTTCACAGAGGAGGATTGTGTTTTGGGACTTGTAAGTTAAGCATGGGTTTTACGAAAAAACATTTCTATTCATCAAGAAAGCAATTAGGTTAATGTAAATATACCTTGACCACCTTTTTATTAAACTCTGAGATACATTGTTACCTTCCCCCCCCTAAAAATGCACGTATTTCAGGCATGGTTGATCCTTCTCAAAAAGAATTTCAACATCTATTAACAAAATGTTAGTCAATTTAGTCAGAAAGTAAAAACCGCCACTTGCCTCCAGATACTGGATTTTGAATATGAGAAATGTACCTGCAAAATACATTATTCCCACACTGAAGTATTTTGATTCTTAACTGTTCAGTAAGATTTCAGATCTCTCATTCCCTGTCAAGCACCTCCTTGGCTCCTCTACAGTGTGCTGTATCTTGAGGAGAACATGACTATGGGAATGATGTCTCGTTCTGGCGACCTCATTCTCATTTTCTCTAGTTGCATCTAATGCAGAGCCCTCTGTTAGCCTTGGAAAAGCTTTCCAAAGCTTTAAATCTGCCAGGTGGTAGAAATTTTTGTCTGCTTTTGTTATTGATATTTGAGCACGTTGCTGCCACAACAGAGTGTCAGTAGCTTTTGCGGGAATACAAGGAACTTATTTTCTCATATAAGTGGGTCATAGTAGAAGTAAAAGTTACCCAAAATGGTATTACTTGTGTTTTCTCTTTTTAAAGTAGTGTTTTGCCACTTTGAGAGCTTTTTCTTTGCTCCTCAGTTAAGGGAGAGAGGCACTGATACTGTTGGACAGTATTAATGAGCTTAGATTTGACAGTCAAATTGAGGAGCTCAGTCCTTTGTTTTTTTATTGTTTGGAAGAAATACGAATGTGGTGTGAATCATATTGAGAAAAGTGGCTGAAGAACTTCAGTTTGAGAGCATTTCCATCAGTGCATCTATTAAAATGTTGCTTTGTATTTCTAGTACTGATATATTGAAGGTAATAATGCTGCTGTAATTTATTTTAAATGCAAACCTAGCAGCACTTCAGAAAAATGTAAGGGCTAATCAAGTCCTCTTTGTGTAACAGTGCATTTTTTTACCTAGTGCTTGTTTTAAATCCCTACAACTTTTTTGGGCTTACATTAGTCATGGAGCAACTCTGTATTTTAAAGAAGCTTGAAAAGGTGGTGCTATATTGAGAGTCTGATGTGTCTTTCTGATGCCTTGAAATATTTTAGGACTGGAATGGGCCATTTTTGTCAGTTGTTAGAATAACCTCTTGTTTAAACCAAGCTACAGAACTGTAGTCTATCATTCTGTGTGCAAATCTTCAAACCTTAACTGATCATTAAAGATCACACTGTAAGGTACTGCTTAAAACCAAGATGATGTTGTTTTTGTTGACAGTGAATTTCAAACTCATGTTTTACTAAAAGCTCTTATGCTCCTAAATGGCTTTATAATTAATTCTGCTTTTAGGACTGATGGTTTAAGGACTCTACTGATTGAACAGTGAGTTGAAGGGAAAACATGCTGTGGTGGGGGTTGTTAATAAATGAAGTGGCTGTGATTTTTTTTTTTTTTTGGTAGCAATTACTTCAGGTCTTGTCAAGTTGTGCCTGATTTATTTATGTATTGTGCAGAAAGCGAGGAAGAGCCCTCCTGATTTCTTACAAAATGAAATTATTGCTAGATGTGCCTCTGCACACATCCTGTAGTTGAAGTACAGGATATAGGACTTTTCCTCTCTAAACTCTTGAGTGGACAAGCAAAGGTGCTAAGACAATCTAAAAAATTCCTATGATAAATTGTTCCACAATAGCGTTGTGGCTGTGTGTGCTGTTCTTTTGGGGTTCCTTGCAAAAACAGTGTAGGATTGTGCACTAACATAAATCATTAAATTTGTCTGAATCATTAGAATAATTTAGAGTAAATCAGCTTGGGGTGTGGTTTCTGTTGAAGCTGCACTTTGTTTGTAAGCAACATGTTTTTAGTAATGAGATGCTGACTAGCATTTGTGTCTCTAGAGAAGAAGAGGAACGTCTGAGAAATAAGATCCGAGCAGATCATGAAAAGGCTCTGGAAGAGGCTAAGGAGAAATTGAAGAAATCACGGGATGAGATTCAAGCCGAGATTCAGACAGAAAAGAACAAAGTAGTGCAAGAATTGAAAAAGAAAGACAGCAAGCCACTGCCCCCTGTTCCTTTACCAAACCTGATAGGGATAAACAGTGGAGAACCAGCAGACCCGGATATCCGAGAGAAGAGGAACAAAGTTAAAGAGGTAAACATGATGATGATGTGGTCCTACCCATTCTTGTATCTGACAGCAGTTACTTATATGGCATTTAGTTGCTATGATTTATATTAAAAAGGAAAAACAGATCTACAAATCATTTAGTAAACAGTAAGCTAAAAGTGCACAAGTATTAATGAGCATCAGCATTATTGCATGATTTTTTTCCTGGTTTTGGAGTGTTAATATTTCACTGGATAACTTAAAAATTATTTTAAGGATTTCTTCAGTTTAGTGGTGTGGATTCAAAGTGAGTTTGTCATTAACATATGGAACACTAACAAGAGCATCTTTAAAGTAGAGCATGACTTTGTCAGTTTCCTTTCAAAGAATGGTATATGTTACTGTGTCATAGGATATTTTTAGATGTTAAAAAATTAGATCAAAAAGATAAGTAAAAAGAAAACCTGCTGCTAATATTTGCAAATTACCAAATTATCACTTGCTTTTCAAAATACAATTTAAATGGCTCTAAAAAATTGAGTAAATTCAAGTAGATTGAATGTTTTACAGATAAATAAGGCAAACTAACATGTTTGCTTAGGCTTTTGGTTCTGTGGCAACTTATGCCCTGGGACTATTTGTGGTCTTATCCTCTCCATTACTGGCTGGCAGTGAGATTCATTGCCCTCTTTTGTCCTGGCAAAGTGAATTTCCTGGTACTTTTGCCAGACATTTTTCTGAGTCTGTGCTTCCAGCTAGTATGGCAGAAACCCTATATAGCCTTATTTTTCTTTTTCTTTCCTGCGCTCTGATTAGTTTTATGCCAAAATGTTGGTTTAGCAAAGCAGGAATGGTTTAGGCCAGACAAGCACACTCTTACTAAAGAACATCCTGGACCATAACACTTAGTATTTATATCAGCTAAATCTTCTTTTTAATTGTAATCTGAGTTTAGTTATCTTATAAAACCAAAGGGAAATCATACACCTGTCCTTGTCATCGGAAGTTGTAGCTGAACTATGGCTGTTCTGTGAGTAGATCACCCAAGCTGGAATTTTACTTTAAATATTCATGATGGCTAGATGGAATCCACTCTTATCAAGTAACGAACAGCAGCTTATTATACATGAGTGGTCCAGTGTGGAGCTCTATCACTATATGTAGTAGCTACTCCATACAGAGCCCGGTCACAATCTGAATGTCTGAAGTGGCAAATCCTTCATGGAAGGTGTGCCCGTTAGTGATTATTGCAGAAGTACTTTTGACTGGGAAATTGTGTGTGGAATATTGGACCTCCTTGACCCTGCTTGGTTAGGGCTGTTTCCCAAAGGACAGCATGGAATTGTGGGTTCGAAAAGGCTCTACTACTTTGTCTGCAAACATTTTGATTGAGAATATATAGAGCATTTTGCTTTTCTGAGTGTCTCTGTAGGGTGATGATGAACAGTGAGTGGCATGGTTGTCAACACTTCTTAATTTTTACTACAGATTACTGTAGCTAAATACCTTTGAGATGGATTTAATGTATAGAATAAAATTGAGTGTACTGAGTAATGTGAAATGACTGAGCACAGCTAAGAGTGAAGAACTAGCTGGAAGAAATAATCAATTAAACTTACAGACCAAGTCTGGAATTGGAAGGGGGTTTGAAAACGAGTGTTTGCATTTCAGGTGTTGTTTGGTCAGAATGTACACTGAGAGGAGATGATAAGCTATAGGTTTGTATAGAATGGCAATTTTCTTGGTATCATGAAAAAGTAATAAAATTTGGACCGTTCTTGCTGATCTAAACCTGAAGGTATAGCAAATTGTAAGGAATTCAGGGTAGTTTGTGAGTAAGAATCACCAGGTGCAGTTGCCACACACCTTGTGCTGTAAAAGGCTTGCTCCTTTTTTTGGTGATCAACCTACGTGTGAGTCACACTGACAAGCTGTTTTTCTATTGCATAACTTGTTGATGACTACTGTTATGGTTTCTGAAGTGTAGCTTTTCAATTACCAGACCAAAGGTTTTTGTGATACTATGTTTTAAGTGGGTAAGTCCTTCAGTTAGGATAATAATGCCTTTGTCTTGAGCAGTTTCCAGTTGTGGAACCATTGTGCTTTAACAGCCCAGGATCACAGATCATGACTCAAAATTCTTTCTTGTGTGAATTGCCTTTATTGACTCACGTTAGTATTGTAGCTACCAGGTGATCTAAAGGATTTTTAATTTTTGTTTCGTGCAGGGCAGCAGATTGTCGCTTCTACAGCTAGATGTTAAAGGAATAGAACATGGGGGTGGGAGGTCTCCTAGGGAAAATGGACAAATGATAGCGCTGAGGAGCCATTGTTGGAACTGTGGCTGAGATAAAATGTATCGACAGTGTCAAATGAATAATATTTTGCCTGAAACCTGTTTTTGACAGCATCAGATGTCTCAGAGAAGGCTGCAGCAATTTCAGAGATGTGAAGTGCATTCTGAAATATGTTCCTCACTGAGGTCCTCCCTCACTGTTTTATGGAACCAGTACAGACTAATACAAATAGTCTTTGTAGATAGAGATTTAGCAGAAAAAAATAACAAGTTCCAAAAGACAGTATCTCTAACATAGGTCCACAACTTTTATATATATACATATATATATGTATATAATTTTTGACATGCAAGACACTGTGGTTACCTGGATTGAGGTCTGAAAAGTAGCCCAGGGAAGCTCCTAGATCTTTGGAGGCTGCCTATGTGGTTTCAGAATTCCAGGTGGTCTCAAGAAAGCATTTTACCTGCTTTGGTTTACTGTGAATTGTCCTGATACATATTTGAGGAACTTCACTCTCAGAGAACAGCTTTAGACTGTTCAAATTCACGAAATTAATGATGTTATACAGCCTTTTTCACCTCCTATCAAATGGTGAAAAACTGTATAGAATTGGGTAGAGTGATGGGGACTATTTGTAACACACATGAGTCTTTACATTTGGGAGAAAGGCTGGAAAATTTTCAAATGATCCAGTTTCTGTTATTTTTACAGAAAATATATTACCAGTTTTTCTTTCCAAATAGCAACTTCATGAAGTCTGGTTTTTTTAACATGTCTGTATAAGAAGTGTTTTGGCTGTACTTCAATATTTTAAGAAGGCATATTTTGATTTTAGAAAAAAGTGCATATAAAAGTAAAAAAGAATTTGTGTAATGCTCTTAAGAGAGCTTTGTAAAAAATTTGAAAGCTTTATATAATAGGAATGTTTGCTCAATACAGAGAGGGAGGCTTCTTAAGGTCATGGAATACAACTGGGAGCAGAATCTGCATCTTACTGATTTTGTTTCTGTGTGTCTTTTCATTCTGATAATTATGTTTAGTGTTACATTGAATTCTCAAGTTTAGTTTACAAAATTGTATAATCTGTCTATATTCTTCTCAGAAGCTATTAATTCAGTTAATTCAACAAGGATCATTTATGATTTGGCTGATTATTTTAGATGCACAGTGACAATTCTGAGAAGTAAAGGTTTTCTACCTGCTTACCATACATGCTTTGTAGCACTTCTCTTGTACATTAGCTTGCTGTTCAGGCTTTTAAAAGATGCTGTGGTGTTTAATTAACTGATATTTTAAGAACAAACACATCTGAAAATTCTTCTTGCTGCTACACTTTAGCTTTGTATTCATATTTTGATTTTTTTGCACTATATAAAAGAAAAATATTGAAAACAGAAAATCTTTTTTTTTTTAAGATTGTAAGTGCAACTTGTATAATTTTACAGAAAAGCTTTAAGATGTGTCTTTGCATTGTGGTTAATGCAGAGAAATTAAGAGCAAATTCTGTCTTTTGGAAGTCATTGACTTCCTTTCCAATTTAAGTTAGATATAAATTGCTTGAGCACTTGGATTTTTTTGGCACTGAATTTCCATTATTGTATTCTTTAAATGGTGTTCAGAATATTCTTTTTTTTCCTTTCAGTTTAAATGTGATCATTACATAGTGCTCTGTGGTCTAGTAGTGAATTTTATTTCCCTGAGAAGGTAAATTTTACCCAGTCAAATAAGGAAAATGTTGTAATTATTTTCATTCTATTCAGGGTTCAGGTTTTCTTTTATTTCAGCCCAAGATGTCACAATATTGTGACATCTGTCAACTGCAAACATTCATTTAGGATACTGTTTAAAATAGTGTATTTCACCCAAGAATGGTCCTAATCCTGTACAGGTAATCCTTCTTCTCTACTCAGCACTGGTGAGGCCACACATGGAGTCCTCTGTCCAGTTTTGGGCCCCAAGGATGAAAGAGACACTTAGAGGGTCCAGTAAGGGACCACAAAATGCTTAAGGGACTGGAGCATCTCTGAGCAAAGGATGAGGCGGCTGGGCTGGGCAAGAGAGGGAATCTTACAAAACACCTGAAGGGAGGATGAAAGGAAGGCAGACCTAGGCTCTTTCCAGTGGTTCCCAGTGGCAGGCACAAAGGTAATGGGCACAAACTGAAACACAAGAAGCTCTATCTGAATATCATAAAGCATTGTTTATTGTGAAGGTGACCAAGCACTGGAGCTGGTTGCCCACAGAGATTGTGGAGTCTCCCTCATTAGAAATACTCATCAAGTGACTGGGAATGGACTTGGACAGCTTGGTCCAAATTACCCTGTTAGCAGAGAGATTGGACCAGATACCCTCCAGAGGTCCCTTTCAAACTCAACCATTCTGTGGCAGGATGATATTTGTTGATCAAGCCTCTCAGCTGGAAGACTGCTTCTCCAGAAAGTTATGCAAGTGCACATGGTAAACTTAAGAGTGAAATGATAATGCTGTAGGTTTCTGATAGACTGGGAAATTTGAGTTCTCTGGAGCTTTTGTTCTATTACTTGTTTGTTTTTGTTGTGATACGAAGTTGTGTAATTACACAGTGCTAATTGTAAAGCCACTTTTTAAAAATTGAGCTCAAAAGGATATGTGGTGTTCACACAGGTAAGGTAGAGTTAGGAAGTGACTGAAGCTGCTGGTTGTACCATACTTGCATGTGCAATTTAAAAGCTCTTATGTTTAATGAGATGGGATAGCAAGGTGATATCTTTCTCATAAGCTGTTTTCAACACAGAAAAATTTTGGTTCTGTCCCTGTGTGTCACAACTTTCTGGTCAAAAAAAAAAAAAAAAAAGAGGAGGACATTTAAGCAACAGTTGTGAAATGGACACCCAGGAAGTACAGGTGCCACATTTAAAGGTCATGGAATCATAGAATAGTTTGGGTTGGAGGGGACCTTTAAAGGTCATCTGAACCAACTTGAAGTTCATTTGTGACATATGACATCTGTAGAAAGAGTTATTGTTAAGTTTGAATGCTTTGTACAAGTGAAGAACAAGTCAGTCTGGGAAGCTGGGGATGTTCTGTCTTGATTTCTTTTGTCAGTGCACTTTCTTGAGTAAAACTTTCCATTTATCCTCTTTTAGAGTTGTAATATATTGCCTCTTTGAAGGGGAGGTAGAAAGTTAATTTATTTAATATTAGTGGAGGCAATGTCAGAAATACTTACAGAAATGTGCCAAGAAGAAAAGTGATTAAAATGTATTTTCATCATGGTCTCTGGATGATACTCAAGAGACTGCTAGTAGTGTTGAGAAGTAACAGGCTGTTTTATAAGCTGCAAAACCAATGCGTTCCTATGGATTTTTGGCCTACATCCCCTTACACTGCCCTCTGCTCATTATGCACGTGTTGCTGTGAATGTGCTCTTAACCTTCCTGTTTGACTGCAGGAATTGCAGTGTGTCCTGTGCCTTGTTTAGAGCTACTGGTGTGCTAAATGCTGCCCCTCTGAATGAATAAAGGGTTGAATTATAACTGCCTTTGTCTCAGTCAAGGTACTAATTTGTGTCTGTCTGCCTTATCTAGCCAGAGATACTTTTTCTTTTCCTCAACACAAAAACTAGAGTATCTGGTTCCTCCAGCTCTTTAAAATCAAGTGTGAAATTAGAGAATGGATTAAAAGGCTACTGCAAATGTATGTGTCAAATGACGGATGTACAGACGGCAAGATTGCATAAGCCTCATTCTTTTAAGAAATAGGGCTAAAAATAGTAAGTGTCCTTTTACATGAGTTCTATTTTCTGTGCTTATTGAGAAAAGAGCTGTGTAGAAGAAAGAATTACTTAATCATCCAGAGATCTTTTCATGTTGCTTAAGTCCTCTTTTCATAGTTACTATTCATACAACTTTCAATGCTAATCTCATTTATTGTTTCTAACTGTGATGTTTCTGATCTAGCCAACTAGGCTGCCTTCTGTTAGTGGGGGACCTTTTTGCAATATCTGAAACCAATTTAGAACAAATTCATTGTTGCTGACACGTTACACTCTTTATTTTTTTGGTCAAATTCACTTGGGCTTCTAGTTTGTTGCAACGTCAGTTTTTAATAATCCATGCCTATTAAGGGTTTGGATTGTATTTTGTAGCTCACTGCTCCTGACTTACATTCCTTCAGTTACTTGCTGAAACAGAAGGACGTAAGGTATTATGACCCAGCTTTTTCAGTATTTCAGGCAATACTCCCTGCAGTGTGTGTATTTGTATAAAATCTATACACACACATTTTATGTGTGTGTGCATATAGAAGTCTCTATCTATACATATGTATGCACATACATTGTTTATGAGTCGGTTTTGTGTGCACGCTATTTGAGTTTTCTGTGTTCTGGGTTCTCCAATGTAATTTGACATGTGAAAAATGTTTGCTTTCAGTTAGTTTTGCTGCACTTTTTTAAAGCTTATTTTAATTTTACTGAATTAGTGAGATCTGTAAATTAAGGATAAAATCTTTTTGATTGAGCCTGTATAATTTTCCATTTACATATTAGAATGAATATATAGAATAAATATTAGAATGAATACTGTGCAATTAGCACTTTGACCAGTACAGGCATGTTAGGAGTGGCCCTGAACAAAGTTTTGTCCCAGCTTGTTGGAATGATTGTATAAAGAACTCATTTGACATCTGGAAATCAATCATTTATGTCTGTGAGAAGCTTTGCAGCTCGGTATATTTATTTTGCTGCAATAGAAGAATGGAAATAAAGCTCCTAATGTGGAGCTTCATGTACAATATTTCAGCTCCACATCCAGGATATGTTGATTTGATTTGTAACTTAAAATGTGCTACTCATGAAGAATGCAAGTTTTTTTTGAGGGTATTTTAAAAATGAATAAATTTAGTCAAGTTGTAGAAATTACAGAATTCTCTAGTGCTCATGCAGTGCTGGAAGCATGTTAAAAATTCAGGAAGGTGTTCATTATTAAAGATGTCTTTTATCCAGACCATTGTGAGAAGAACCTGTCTTTCAACAATGAATTAGCACATTTGCAGTATTTAAAACTCATAAACGCAAATTAAAATCAAAGAAATAAGGAAATATTTCACTTTCCTGATATAATCAGCCAGACAAAAATGAGCAAAACTCCAGGTAAATTGCTTATCATCAGAACTGGTTAAATTAAAAGGCTCCGTGAAATCTAATTGACCTTACTGCTATTTTTTTTTTAAATTTTGTAATTTATATGCCATTTATTCCTGTAAAACAGAAATGCTGGTAACAAAAATCATGAATTATGGCTAGATTGAAGAGATCCCTATTTTAAATTATGCAAGTGACAATAGGTGTGTTTTGCAGCTGTGGAGACTTCGGAAAGCCAAGGCATGCTGTTATGTTCTTGTTAGTCATCTTTACATAATTTCTCCTGTAGTCCCCTCTGTGTTTCCTGGAACAACTCCACAGAATATATGCCGGGGTGTTCTTAAGATACAGTCTTCCTGATGGTGTTACCTCTCAAGTATTGATATTAATGATGCCATTGATACACAATGTGAGCTTCTGGTAGTCAGTGAGTAACCTCTCACGGTGCTTTCCATTAAGACAGAGACCATCTGCATAGAATACTGAACTACTTGAAACTCACTACAGTTCACTACAATTAGTTTGCTCTGAGGTTTGGATTCCTAATTTGCATCGCTGGCATCTATTCCTATTTTCGGCTTTGTTACCAGAGGACTAGTGGCTAACAAGGCATCAGTTTTTGAAAGGGGTTCAAGGGGAGATCAAAGCACTGCACAACCCTGTGCCTGCTGAATGAACAGCAGATTAACAGAAACCAGAATAGGGAATAGAATCACTGAGCATACAGATATGTAAGATTTCCTGCTATATTTTTATTAATACCATGGTGCACAAAGCTATGGAAGATCCCTGAAAGAGTCAACAAACATGTGACCAAGGGCAAGATAGTTGGATACATAATTTTTCAAAAAATATTTGGCAAGGTTCACTGCTAATAGGTGTTGAATTGAGCAGCCATGGGATGGAGGATAGTGTTCGCCTGCAGAAATTGGTTAGAAGGAAATGGGGAGTACAGATAAATAGTTCTGGAGGCCACAGAGGACATGTGCTGGGGATCCATGCTCTAAATTATACAAATGAATTATTTAGAGTTTGAAAATGGATGAGTAGTGGTATGACAATTTTGCTGCCAACATGAAGAATTGGAGAAAATCCTTACGGGACTGAGTAATTATCCCCTTTTTATTTCTCAGCTAAATGTAAAATGATGCATATTGGGGCTGGAGATGGAGAGATTCCAACTTTATGCTAAGTATGAAAAGCTGTGAGGTGACTTAGTACACTTGAGAATGAGAAATTGTGTTTTTTATAGTTCTTTGGAAATGTCACTGTAGTGCTCAACAGAACACAGTGAGCAGATATTCAGTATGTCAGAGAAGGAGAACAGAACAGGTATGGGAACCTGTGAAGCTCAGGTGCCTCTGCATCTTGCAAGCTTTGTGTAGTTCTAATGTTTCAGCTTCAAAAAGGATAGGGTAAAAGTGGCAGAGGTGCAGGCATAAACTGATGAACATGCATTGACTGATGCCTGAAAAGACAAGACTGGAAGAAAGGAACTGTAGGAACTTCTTTCTGCTGGCTGATGTGCAGTTGTGCTTGTTTACAAAGATGATCCAAGAGGCTCTGCATTTCTAAACAACACAGCACCAGTCAGTCCTGTGTATGCCTTATTTTCTTGAAACCATGAAGATGTACAAAGTCAAAAATACCTGTTTATCACCTTGGATTAAAAGTATTTGGCTTTCTTGAACATTTTTGAACAGTTGGTTCACTGCTGCATGATCTCCAAATTTAGGCTCTACATCTACTGTTCCAGTTCTTACCAGTCTGGAGGATTTTCCTTTTCTATTTCATCAGATATCTAAGACTTCTAGTATTTAATGCCAACAAAAAGAGTTTCCCACTTTTCTTCCATTTGATAAACAGTTTTATTTTAGTAATGGATTTGTTACCGGATTTGACAGTAAAAGAAAACCCGATGTTCTGTGTGTGTTACAAATATATTCCAAAGTGACTTTTTCAGTGGCAGTGTTCAAAAATGCATGACAGAGGCATGAACTGATGCCTGAAATAATTTCTCTTGAGACAGAGCTCCTGGAAAAATAAAAAAATCTATGAGTTTTCTAAGTTTCATCAAAAATCTGAGTATACAACAAAAATATAATTTTTTAAATCAATGTCCAAAAAGGATTCCTTGCAGACAGTAGAAAAATGGTTATTAATTTTTAATCTGCCAATTGAACAGTAATTTTGTCTAGCAAGTCCTTGGTTAATTTTAAAGCAGAGTTTGAAGGTGGTTTATATAAATCTCTCAAAATGGTACCCTTAAGCGGAATACATTCCTTTGAAAGCAAAACCTGTTTGCTGTCTGCTATGCATGTTCCTGATGGAATGACAGGAACCAGTAAGTGCTGCAATTTGCCAGTAAATTGTTTCTTTTGCTTGTTTCTCAGGACTCCTACTTTCTGTTTGCTAGTTGCCTGTCCTTTTTTTTTTAGACTGGAAAGGGGTTTTTGAACCAATCCTTAGTTTGAATTAGTTTCTGATGTGCCACTGTAGTGATAGAACTTCCCTTACAAGTCTCCTTTCAATCATTGTAACCGCCTTTTATTGTTTGTCAAAAGACATCATTGCCACTCTGTCTTTATAAAAATATGATTTCCCAGTGACTGTAGAGAATTAGATCCCATCAACATGTTCTAAAGTCAGTAAAACCAACTAGATAATGGTGTACCTACAAAAGCAATTTCATTTGGCATGCCCTGCTGCTTTCATTTCTGTCTGTCTTGCAGCAGAGTCCAAATTAGTCTTTTTGTGGAATTATCAAGTTCTATGTGCAGCAGCATCGTGCTGGTTGTTATTTCCATTGCATCCCATAATAAACATTTTCAAGATTAGTATGCAACAGACCGACACCCTATGAATGATTTTGCTTTCAAAAGCAAAATCTGTCATTAATGGTGTCAGTAAAAAGTCCATTGCCAAAACTGCTTGTTCTCTGGTGGACAGATTGCAAGATCTATATATGATATGCCATCAAACTCCAAGCATTTCCTGTGACAAACTGCTGTCAGGTATGGAAATTTCAGCTATGGAGATGTGTGTCTTGTGTTTTTCACAGTTATTGATCCATGCTTGTTATTTTCATTCTGCTGAGCGTAAGGTGCCTCTCTCTGAGTTCTTTAAGGGTTGGGTACATCTTTTTTGCAAATAGTTTTGCCTACTTTCTGTTATCCATATTGGTAATGTTCCAGTCAGTGTCTAAGATTTTCCTTTCTTCTTAAAGACAAGGTTTTATTTTAAGAAAAGCTTTTCTATCCCTGCAGCTATTCTTCAGCATTTCCAACTTCCACAATGCAAACGCTATCTAGTGTACCTATAGAAATAATTGTGTTTTTACAGTCAGGAGTTTATGTTGCTTGTACTTCCTGACCAAAATGCCATCCTCTGTTCAATTTTGTAGCTGTCAGAGGCATCTGTCTTCTCATGTCTCTCCAAAGCTTTTGTGTGCATGACTGCTCCCAAATAGTATAGATGTTCTGTCTATCGTATAACATGCTACCTGTTCTGGCAGTAACAGAAATCTCCATGTTGTTACAAGATCTCTTGGCATATCATCCATACAAAACTTAATACTGTATACAAGAGCAGTGGGGCTTCTCACTTGTATGGAATGTGCAGCTCTCTACTAACATGGTATCATGAAGTCTGCTTGCTTTGCGATGGAGGAAAGCAGTGAGTTCTGTGCCAGAGTAATGGTCAGCGTTCATCTGGAAAAAATCAGTTACTACTTAGTGTAACAAAGTCAAAGGATTCTTGAGGACTTAAAACACCATATTCTTAGTACACTGCTTGGGGGAGGCAGAGGGGCAGGACAGATGTGTTTGTGGTTATCCAAGTAGCTTAGTCGCTTCAAAATATGGTTTCCTATCTCAGCCTTAGTTGATGCAGTCAACTGTGTCTTAGTCTCTTGTGTTCAAGAGACTTTCACGTCTCAGTAGTGTTTTCTTAAGTTACTTCTGCATTAATTCATGCATCTAGTGAAATGTACTCCTATGCAGTTTCTGTCTTAATAAAATTTTATCTTAGGATAAATTATGTATATAGAAACATCTTGTGTTGTATATATTCTGTTTTAGCCCTTTTGTAATTTGCATACTTTTTTGGGATTTCTTCAGAACTAAATATTCTGTAGCAAAATATGTACCTTCCACCCAGAAGCACAGCAAATTAAGACAGTGAAATATTCCACAATTAACATTCTGCTGTGAGGAAACCAGTGTTCTTCTCCTGGACTTAGCTAGTTTTGATCTGTTCTGCTATTTGCCTACACCATCAGATTTTTACAAAGCTAAAATCTCAATGACTATTTGATTTTCCTTCATGAAATACATGTTTGAGGCATCCAAAGACCTCAGAAGCCCAGTTTCCCTTATGTGCAAGCCACTTGGTCGGATCTGTCACATCATGGTCACTTTGTTGTTTAGTCATCTATCTGTTTTCAAGCACATAGCGAGTGCACTGGTCAGTCAGTCTTTAGTTTCATCCTCTAGTACTTTCTAAACCTATGGGTCTGTTTTCCCAAGCAGAGTTTTTAGAATTGGCAAGCTGCAAGTGAGAGCAGGACCCTTCACAGACTCCTTGACTGTCCCCTGTTCTTAAGTCTACCCTGACTGGATAAAGCCTTAAGTAGCCCAATCTGATGCCATAAGTGGTCATGCTTTGAGGAGGAGGTTGAACAGGAGTGGCATCCTGAGGTTCCTTCCTGTTTGAACGATGCTGTGATTCTTGATTTTACGATATTAAGGTAATGAACAATTTTATATAGAAATTTGTAGGTTTGTTCTGGGTAATGTTAGTGAGAGCTCTCAGAGGAACTACTGTACTTACTGCCTGTGACCAGGCTTTTATTGCATTTGTCATGCTGCAGTTTTCTTACGTGTCAAGAGAGGATCACTTTAGCTGAGTTATCTTGAAGTTCCAATAGCACTGAATTGGCCAGTTTGATAAGTGCTGTGTAAACGCTAAGGAGTTTGTGAATGCTAGTGAAATGGCTTTTCTCTCCTCTAATATATTTGCATCCACTTTTGCTTACACTGCTAGTTCATGACACTAAAAGAAATTATAGAGTATTATCACCTAATGAGGTGTCAAAATTAGTGGAAATATGAAAAGCAGCATGTGAGCTGACTTTGAATGAGGTAGGAGTGAGACTTCTGGCATCTTGAGAGGGACTCTCAACCCAAACTCTGCTTATGTTGATGCCAGTTTAACACAGAAGTACTCCCCAGCTTCTGGGCCTGTGCAGGGTTCAAATTTATTGTCTGGGTATGAGTTAACTGAGCCGTGGGAAATCTGGAGGGAGTTTACATTTAAAGGAATTATGGCTTTGTAGTTTGGACAGGGAGCTCTTGATGGTTGTAGGGAGGACAGGGACTTTGTTTTCCATGTCTCCACAGGCAGTTTAGATGCAGTTTGAAAGATTTGGGATTCTCAGATGCTGACTACCACTAAATCTTGAATTTGGTAGGAGGCGGGACCTGAGAGGTAGTAAGAGGAGAGATGTGAGGTAGTGCTGGTAAGGTAGCTGGCTGCACCTCATTTTTTAGCCAGAATCTGCTTGTTCCCTCCCATTTTCTGTGAGTACAGTGACTCTCTGATTAAAATTAGAAAATTAGTCATGTAAATCATAGTGAAAACTGATTGTGTTGCCTCGGTTTCTTAAAGGGTTAGTATTGTTCTATTAGTTACATTCACATAGTTTCTACTCTTAGAAAGCATTTCTCAAACTTGTGAAAATTGTGATTTTAAGTCTTACACATTTTCTTGGGGATTTTGTTTATATTAACACTATTTTAATACCATTTCTAAAAGGCGATATAAAAATAAAACCTGTATAATGTTGTGAATACAGGCACATGGCTGTTGTTCGAAAAGTTTTTTCCTAACCGTTCTTGTGTCTGGAGCAGTCAGTGTCTTTTGAAATCGAATTTCTTCTTGTTACTTGCTTTCATGTATTTAGATACTAATAATATTTATTTCTTTAAAACTACTGTATTCGCTTTGCAGTTTGGTGGCTGCTGAATTTCCAGCAAGTAAGGAGTTTGAAGAGTTTCAGCAAATGCATAAAAACATTGCTTAGTGGCTGATGTGCACAGCTAGTCAGCCAGACCTTTTGGGGTTTTACATGTAATTTTCTTACTAGGTGGTGGAAACATCTATTAAAAAGCTAAGTGTTTTGTGTAGTAAGTTTTTATAACATTATACTGTTTTGCTCATTATGCTTTCTAAAAAGCAAAGCTTTTGGCATTTCTTTTGGTAGAGGCTCTATGACAGTATATCTTTATCAAGTAGGTGTTGCTAGTAAGAAATTTATTACGCCTTTTGCAAAATTGTTTAGTCTTACTTGGATGTACCAGTGTAAATAAATCCTTTTTATGCTTCAAGTATCGGTAGATACCTTTTTCTTTTAGTTAGCATCTTAAGACATTAGCCAGTGTTTCACGGCAATTCCTTACACTTAAATGCATTCCTTATGCTTACGTTCTTAAATGTCTGTGCCAATATTAAAGGAAAAGAAAGAACAAGAAAACAACCTAATGCAGAGCATTAGGCTCCATAGCTCAAGTCAAATAGACTTGAAATTTTTTCCAAATTTGTTCATGCTGTAAAATCTGATTTCTGTAACACATGGAAGCAGTGACAAAGTAATTAGTCAGTATGCTGGGATGCCTATGAAAGATGAAGTCTCAAATAAGGAGTAAAATATTGTATTCATAGAGAGTAGTTTTATAATGTAATCAAATCCTTTTTTTTCTCCTGTTTCTTAGATGATGAAGCATGCCTGGGACAATTATAGACAATATGGATGGGGACATAATGAGCTCAAACCAATTGCCCGGAAAGGACATTCCACCAACATATTTGGTAGGCTACATTTTCTGGTTTGTTTGTGAATTTTTTTTCTTTTTTTTTTCTTTTAATATTTCTGTCCATGTGTCCTCTTTGAAAGTCTACCCAAACTTTCTAGCAAACTCTGTTTTAATAAAAACCTTTTGAAGTGTGGGTGACTGAAAAGTATTATTTCAGTGGTATTTCAATGAATTACTTTATTAACCTATCTTTTTGGGAGTGATCTGTTCTTACTGTTGCAAAGACAAAGCTGTGTCTATGTGCACTGATGCTTTGTGTGTGTGTGTGTGTGTATGTATATATAAATGAAAGTCCTAATGCAGTGATGGTTATTTTTTTGTTATATTTTGAGATGCAATTAATATAAATGTGGGTTTGGGTTTTTTTTTTAAAAAACAAACACCTCATTTTGTCTAGATCTTTGTGTTTAACTCCATGAGACTCATGGAACAGTTTGAGTTGAAGGCAACCTTTTAAAGATGATCTAGTCCAAGCCCCCCTGCCATGGGCCAGGACACCTTGTACTGGAGCAGGTTGCTTAGAGCCCCCTCCAGCCTGGTGTCGAGCACTACCAGGGATGGGGCATCCACAGGTTCTCTGGGCAGCCTGTGCCAGTGCCTTGCCAATGGTGCTCAGCACAGTGGTATAGGAGAGGGTGTGAGGCTGAAGGGAAGACTGGAGCAAAAGGCTTCTGCCATGACAGAAAGACATTTCTTAGATACCAGGACAGCATTGTGTAGTATACTGAGATACTTTCTTTGTTACCTTGTACATAGGCACTGCCTTAATTTTCGATAGGAAAATCTCTTCTGAAGCTTACTGTGATTTAGTTTTATGTTATGACTAATTGATAGCTTTCCTTTATATTTTTTCCAGCTGATGAAATTGGATTTGATAGTGAAAAATCTGTAACGTTCACCTGTATGATCACGTAGGCTTTGCTGTTGAATTTACTTGCAGTTCTGTTGCTTAATTTGCCATGTATAATTTTAGATTAGCCTTGGTTTGTAACCCAGACTCTATGAAGTAAGTCTTTTTTCTTTATTTGGCAGGAAAACATTTTTATAATGTTTGTTTTTAATGTGACTGACATGATATTTTGAAGCAGTTATGAATTATAATTTCACTGTAGTCTTTCCATTCCTCCTCTGCTTACTTCTAACATGTCTGCTAATGAGTCTGGAGGACTTCTGCTTTTTTTTTTTCCTCAGAATGATTATTCTTCAGAATACTTATTTTTTTACAATTTGGCATTGCTTTCTGAAAGAAATTGCAAGCTTTGTCCATGTTAAAGTTTCTGCTCCTCTTGTTCCAGCTAACTCTAGCAGCCAGTTCCCTACATGTTTGTCCTTTTAAAATCCAGATGCTATTTTGTGCCATTTAGTTTTTAGCCAAATCACGTCATGATTGCTCTATTCAAGGATGTTTCATATGAAAAACTTTTCTGAAATACATAATCTTCAGTATATATCAAGTCTAAAATAGGATCAGCTATTGTTCATTTGGTGGGTGGTTGATGGAGGGTGTGTGTATGTGGAAATTGGTCTTTGTACCAAGGACTGTCTAGGCTGTATTGTTATTCCTGGCTCTTTACCAATCTCTATTAGCCCTGACACGATTCCCAGCAGTATTTGCCTTTATAGAAGGGTTGCTTAATTTTTTTTTGAAACCTCATGCTAGTTTTAATAAAAAAATGCTTAGCAAAATCTGTCTTTATTATTCATCTCAAAGATGATTTGATCTAAACTATTTTCAGCCATTACTGCAATCTACTGTAGTTCCATTTCAATTCCTAGCACGTCTCTGAGATCCTGCAAGGAGATGGTATCGCCGGTTGAATGGCAACCCTTTGCATGAATCTTTGGGAAATCAGGTTTGCTGATAACTCCCAAGTGAGGTTAAACACGATTCAATTTAGAAGACAAATAAGTCATTAGTCTTCCCTGTTGAACTCCACTTTTGTCCAAAGCAGTGTATATCTGTATCTATGCCAAGGAGAACACCAATGTTTCTGACATTGCAAGATCTAGCAGGGTTCAGACTGGGGTCAGAGCAGTGGAAAGGAGGTGTCCTGCACTGCTTGTATAAATCTTAGTTTTAAGTAATTAAAAATATAAGGAAGGATAAACTTTATAAACTTTTAAAGCAAGATGCTCTGTCCCTCACTGAAGCATGCCAGCAAGAACGTTTATGGACTTCCTCAATTATTAGTTTGACTTTTTATAACGAAACGTGCTAGGGTTGCTTTAGTTGGCCTGCAGCAGAAATTCTTGCCAGTCTTTTTGAGATGTCTGACTGTAAATTGTAAAGGAGAGTCTGCTAAAAATACTGTCTTTCAAGCTGTGTAGTCGGGCAGTAGTTGTAATCTTGAAGAGTATCTCTTCAACAGCTGAGTCACAGCATTAGTAGTATGGTACTGCTTTGGGAAAGTATGGGAATGGGTGAGCTTTTAAAGATATTTACATTTAGATGATATATGAAACAAGCCTTTTTAGGTTCTCTGTTGGTGAAATGGGGTGATAACTGCTTTTGAAAAGGCTGGCATTTATTCCTACCCTATCAGACGAAATATAAAAGTCAAGGAGAAAGTGCAGCAGAGAGGTGTAAATTTTCTTTCCAGTTTAAATTTTTATTTGCAGCTCTGCTGAAGGTTGTAGCAGCTAAGCTAAAAAAAAAAAAAAAGTTGACCTTTTTTGTTGGACTGCTTAAATTAGTGAAAAAATTTGATGACAGCTGCAGGGTGTTGTTGCAGAGGGGGTTTGTGTGGGATCTGGGTCAAGTTCTCATTAGAAAACAAAGGGTGAAGAGGCTGATGGAAAATGATGCGTGTAAGATAATGAGCAAGCATGAGAAACACTGAGCTTGCTTCAGAAGGGTTTCTGGGTTTAGCACAAACCAGAGTAGTTGATGGTATTGTCACATTCTCTTCCTGCAATGAAATCTGATCGGATTTGCTTTTGAGGATGAGAGTAACCATCTGAAACATGCTATTTGAAGATGATTTGTCCCTGCACTAGTATGATGACCCATAGGTGAACATCTTATGAAAACACAATTAAAGTTACTCGGTCCAGATATGCTTCAAGGTTTTAAACTAGATGTATTTTTGGTGTCTTTTACTCCAGTATCATATGAACTAATTACCATAGCATAAGCTGTGAGAAACTTAATTGTGAGTTAAATCTATTAGTTAGTACTAGTTAGTGTGCAGCAGTCTTCAGTCTCTGTTTTTCTAAAACAATATTTATTTGAGAACCTGAATTATTTTAAGAAAAAAGATAAAGAAAATAGATAATCCTTGGGCAATTTGGAACACTGTCCTCGGCAAAACTAGAAATTGTGGGCTGTCACCTAACCTGATGCTTTCTGGAAATGAGAGTTCTGAAATCTGTGGTGTGTTTTATTTTGTTGTTTTGGGGTTGTTTTTTGGTTTGTTTTGCTAATTTTAACTATAAATAAAGTGAAGATGTGCAGTTTGTCAAGTAATAAGTACATGGCAAAGTACTGATGCAACTCTTGCAAAACTGAAAACTTCTCATATTACTAGCAGTGCATTTCTAAACCTTGCATTTGGATGTATTCTGTCTGTGAATGAACAGCTGAAGATGATCTGAAGATGATGATCTGATATTGTGTATATCCATAAAGACTTATATTTCTAAGTATGTTTTGAAGGGTGTGGAAAGATCTTAATGATACAAAGTTTTAATGTTGTAGACTCTTGTGTACAGGCATGCCCATTCTCATGCACAAAGATTTAATAAAGTCTTTATTTTGTATTTTGTCACACTAGAACTGTCTCGTGTCTTGAAAGTGCTTTCATGCCTCTCCTGTCCTCTCATCTCACATGCCATGCAAACAGTCAGTTTAATCTGAGCTGCCTGCTACCTCTCTCTTGGGATCTTGTCTTCTAGGGGGGAAGAGAGAATTGTCAGTGAAGTCACATTGTGGTTGCATTTGTATCACCTGGTAGAGCCCCAAGGCTGCAATGCAGTGCCTTATCTGTTCCCTAAAACTTGACCAAATAAATCTGTCCTTTCTTTTATGAGGAGGAATTTTTGTCTGGCACGTTTAAGTGCCATCAGTGAGCAAGATAGGTCCAATGGAATAACTCCAGGATTCAGGTGGGGCAGCTAGTGTGCTGAATATTCTTTAACTTACCAGAGGACTACTTGGTTTCTGCCACATGATTGAGTGTGTCCTGTTGCCTGGCTGGTGCCCAGCCAGCCTCAGCCTTTTGCTGCCAGTGCCACTGATGAGCCCTGGTGACACTGGAGAAAGTTGCTGAGCTGACTGCCCAGTGCCGCAGCAGTGTAGGGAGCTCCTGCGGCAGCTCCTGGTGTTGCTAAGCAATGGAGATCTGACAGTGCATTTCTCCCTGTGCCGGGAGCAGGAGCTGTGAGACTCCCAAAGAAAATGCATCTGTCAGACTGCAAGGATATGAGGCTGTGGCAAGAAGGAGCTGAGTCAGGCACAGGAGGCTGTTTTTCCAGTGCCTTTGACAAGAGCAGTATAGCTTGGGAGAGCAATGTGATTGCTTTGTCCACTTTGTGGTTCCTGAAAATGAGAGGTGGAAAATTCCTTGTGAGCATTACAAGAAAGTGCTGTAACAGATTTTTTATTATTACTTACCCTTGGAAATATTCATTAGTTTATTAGATGTTTTTATTATCTGTCCTTGTAGCAGTTATTGGGCTGCCTGAGCTGCTCTGACACTATCTGTCACCTGATTAGTTGTAATTTACTTGTGAAGTTCACACTAATTGAGTGTCAAGGGTGTCTGATTTTGTAAGCCTTTTGTATTTTCTGGTTTGTTAGTAGGTTTTTTTTCTTAGCTGGCAAAATACCTGCAAAAATTTATAAACAGCATGGACTCAAACACTTTTACCGGAAAGAAAGCAGATGATACACTTTAAAGACTGAGGGATGAACTTTTGAAAATACGACTGAAAACTTCTGGTGTCTTCTCACTGTAAAATCCTAATGAAAAGACTGATGGGAAATACAGCTTGTGCTCAACATCCTTTTTCTGTGCACGTGTTCAGCCTCTGAATCCATGTAGAGGATAAATGAGCACAAAAAAGGAATATGAGGTATACGTGTAAACAAAAATGTTCTTGACTGTGTTATCTTGATGGAAAAAAAACTCCTTAGTGAGTACTAGTTCTTATCTTTTAACTGGATGTGCACCAGTAATCTACTCATTATTGCCTTTTTCAAGGCAATGAAAGGGGAAAGAAAATCCATTCATGCTAACTAGTAAAGAGAGGTAATTTCACAATGCAAATTTCAGCCTAATCTCTGTATTTCAGGTTCAAGTCAATTTTAAAATAAATGGAAATGGTGTTAGGACAGGCCTATGCATCTGTGTCCTCTGCAAACTCAGTAATAAGTAACTACAGCAAGATAATGTTGAATATATATGTACATTGAATGTGTATTTTTTTGACCAGTAACACAAATTTTGGAAAGATAAAATTTTGAGAAAGAGCATAATTCTTGAGTTTCTTGCTTTATTTGAAACTAGAACAGTGTTCTAGTATCACAAAAAAAGTTCCTTCAGGTCAGATGAAAGATCAAAAATGATTGTTACTTAGTCTTCAAAAATTGCTCACAGGAGGTACCTGGGGAAAACATATAAGAGGAGGAAAAGCTTATAGTGAGCTCGTCTCAGAGTACTCCATAGCCTTACAGAAGTTTGTGTAATGTTAGTGGTTCTGTGGTCAGAGGCAGTAAGTTTTATTTAATCACTTATAGGTTTTGGTATTTTTTAAATTTTGTCCAAACTGCTTTGCAGTCTGGTCAACCTTAAGAGCAACATAACCCATTAGAAATGGTTCCATAGTTTGATTTGATACTGTGTAGAAAACTTTGTAGTTTTGGAGTCTGCTCCCTGTCCTAGGTGACTGGTTTTGGTGGTGGAAAACACCAACCCATTATTCATCTCTTCCTTGCCATTCATGAGTTTGTAGAACTGCATATGCCCTTGGTAGTGTCCCTGTTTTGCATGGAGAATCTTGGCCTGTTAACTCATTTCTCATACATACATTTTTTAATACCTAATAGTTATCTTCTTTCTTTGTATCTTTTCAAGGTGGTTGATATAGGTTCTTTTTTTTTGTCTTTGAGAGGAAGACTAAAACTTTGTTCTATTTTCTGTTCGTTTCCTAATAATTGTATTTTCTGTCTTTTAGGCTCCTTATTGAGTCTACAAACACAATACAGGGTAGCTTATCTGCAGCAGCATTCCTTTTGGAAATCCTCATCCACCGTATCCAATGATATATTTTATAAATCTAATGTTATAAATATTTTCAATTTATTTCATATTTAAGCTTTTGCCTGAGTAATCACCTCTGTAGGATCCCACTGGTGGTTTTACCTCACTGATGGTTGTTTATACTTATCCCATTTCCTGTCTTTTAAACCATTATTCATCTTCATGAGAAAAAATTTTTTACCCTGTTTTCCTAAGAGCTTTTGTTAAGGGGTGGTCTCACATCCCTTCTGTGTATGTTCTCTGCCCATATGCAAGTTCACTTCTTAGAAAGACCTCAACATTGATGCTAAGATAAGACTTCCCTCTACAAAATTTCTGACTTTTCCTCAGTTTATCTCATTTAAAGCTGTCTTCTGATTGATGCCACCAGTTGGGCAAATAGTGATTTGTTAACACTGTTTTGCTTCACTGCAGTGCATGTCATGCTTATTCAGAATATGGTTGTTCTCTGAAAATCGCAGATTTGTGCAGACAGGAAACAATCTGGCTGTGTGTTCCCTCTTAAGTGTTTTACAGCACTGGTGCCATGGATAAAAACAACTGCTTAGCTAAGAATGTTTTTTGAATGTCATTGATATTTTGTGAAACTGTCACAAGTGCGCTTATGCATATCAGGAAAATTCACCATGAGCAGCTGTTGTCTTCTTTTTAATAATACAGTATTCCTGCTGAATTCATATCACACAGTTTGTATTAGTTTATGTACAACACATTTAGGCCAGTTGTACTCAGTGGCTTTTTTAAGTGTTTCTGAAGCAATTATGTTAAATCCTATGCGGGAGATTGAAAATTCTTCTTTAACCAGAAAACCCCACAAAACAAACAAAAGATGGACAAATGCAAAGTGGAATTGCATAAACACACATCCTTTCTGTGACCTGCCTTGTAGAATAGTGAGGTAAACATCAGCATGAAATGGTAATGAAGAAGTTAAATCATACTAGAGTTCAGGGCTGAGGCTCAAACTGAGAATTTAGATTCTTTCCAGTAGCATTCTCTCCCGTTCTTCCCTTATAAGCCAGATGGTTTGCTCTGAGGAAAAAAAAGATTGTTTCCTCTTGGAAACCTTTGGACTTAACATTTGTTTTGATTTGTGAATTATTTAGGTTGTGGGAATGCTATTCATGAATTCACACTTTTTTCCGATCATTTGGAATTTAGAGCAGAGGATGTAGTAAGGAAATGAAGTTAAGGCTATGCAGTCTTGTTTTGGACTGTGTTAAAATATGAACAGGTATGACAACTGAGCAAGAATTAGCACACTGAGCTCTAAAACGAAATCTGCTGAGGACAGCTCCATGGGCACGTGTACAGAGAGGGAGTCAGATGTGGATACGCTTTGCTGTCATCTGAAGCCAGCAGATGTACGAGGCAGCTGGAATTCAGAAACAGTTCAACCACGTGAGTGGAGCACTGTGCTTGTGCCTAATACACTGATACTGTTCACCCAAGTTTTGGACCCTTCTGGTGAAGTTTTACGGCTATCCCGATAAAAATCTGATCCTCTTCAGCTGTCCCAAAGAAAATTTAGAATGTGGTTTGAACCAAAATGTGTGGAAGTGGCCCAAGCTTATATCTAAAGATAGAAAAGCTTATGTGCCATGATGGCTCTTAGATGGGGAGGTTTTTTGATACGCTCTTCCTACTGCCTCACTGACAGAGTAGTTTAGCTTACAATTATCTGTGAGAGATTGTATCTTGTCTTGGAAAATCAGAACTTAGCTTGCTTCATACATCAGGTCACACGACTCTACTGGAGTCCAGATAACATCTTGTTCTCTTATTTACTGTCAAATATTAATCTTGCTTTGCTTGCCACTGTGTTTAACTGATTGCTGCCAGTGTTTAGGTCCTTCATACTTCTAGGCCATTGTTCACAGGTACTTTTCCCTTCAATCTTCCACTTCCTGTTTTCTCAAAATGGTCTTGCTTCAGAGCTGTATGTTTGGGTAGTTTTGATTGGCTGCTTCATATGTGCAGCAGATTTGCCATCACCATTCACTTCTGACACGTTATTCTTGCTTCCTTTCTGATACACTTCCATGGCCTCCTTTGTACTCAATGCCATCTCCTCTCCCTCCTTCCTTTCCTACTCTGAAATTCATCCTAACCTTTCTCTCCTGACATTGTGGCCTTTCAGTTACGACCAGGTCTTAACCTTCCACTATCTCAGATCATAGTTCCAGCATTAATCTTTATTATGGTCTGCACACAGTCCTCCTCCTGTGTACGGTAATTCAGTTTGACCTTTGTGCTTAAAAATAAAATAACAAAAAAAAAAAAAAAAAAAAAGAGAAAATTGGATAGAAATATAGAAAATTAAAATAGTTTGAGGACAGTCAGGCTTTGTGCTAGGGGGACTGCATTCAACTCTTGCTTGCATAAATTTTGAATTCCTTTGAAGGGCGATATAAGATTTAGTTAGGGAGCAAATTAAAGCAATGAAGTGAAGAGCAGACAAGAGGCAGGTTTAGTGCAATATGGATTCTTAGACAAAGTTTTAAAATTTGGGTCTTAGGAATGTAGGTATTTAAGCAGCAGTTTGTTGGTTAATACCAAATACCAGCATGTCCAGTTTCTAATAGGTTCAAAGTCTAGCATACAATTAATTCACAATATTCCCATTGCTTCCTCAGTTATAAGGCAAGCATTACAATTGATTATTTAATGTTATTTATATGCTAAAGTACTGTATTGTCTGGTACAAAACATTAAGACCTCCTTTTCATCTTGTCTATTATCAGCTATTTAACAGAACCAAGCAATGAACATGCTTAGGTTTTTGTTCTGCTTTTTTAATTAGTCTAAAATGTTAAAGGCAATTGGTTTCTTCATGGATACTTACAGGCTTATTCATTGCATTTTATGACTGAGCTGAAATCATACACTGCAGTTTTGTATGAAATATATAGTTTCATTGACTAATTTTGAAGTACTTGTTTTCTCAGCAAAATTAAACTCTCTTGTTCAAAAGTTTAATTAATTTTCTTAAACGTTATCTTGTTCCTCGTGAGTCATTAAGATATTTTGTAAGTGGTATGCTTCAGTAGTGGCAGCTTTATTGCCAGAGCCTCATTAGGGATACAGAAAACTGTTGATAATTGTTTGCTTTTAATTTTCATGTTACATATTTTCCTACCATGTCTGTAATTGTCTGTCACATCAAGAAATCCTGTTGCTACAGTCTGAAAACTTGAATTATTTGAATCTTTTGAAGCAGAAATTGGTATAGTTTCTGATATTTAATGTAGTCTTGCCCAGTCTGTATTTTTCAGCCATTATGAAGCTCGGCAGACAGGAATGTCAATAACAAGAATATTTATTTTCTTTAACATTGTAATAACTCTGTATTTAATGTCAGGCTGAGTTTATCAAGGAAGCATTTTCACTCAGTTGCTAGGGATTAAAACAACTGCCTATGTGAAAAATAACTAAACTTTTAGGTTCAAAGTGTGAGAGAGTATATATTCCTCCTTGGGGAGGCTTTACATCTCCTCTTTGGTTTCTGGAATCACTGTGGTGGAATAGGGAGGATCTGCTCTATACTTGTGTACACCCCAGTGGTTGGGTTGCTCTGTCAGTAGTGCTGGACCAGTCTGAAGCGGAGGTCACTTGCTTTAATGGAAATTTGTCTTAGAAATTAAGGGAAATTATCCCTCGAGGCTTTAGTCCTCTTCCATTCATTTTGCAAGCTGCTCCTCCCTCCACCCCCAAGTAGATACAGCAGTAATCAAGAGTGTTCTGCTGCAGCTGGAGTAGGTTCTGCTTCCACTAAATGATATCTGTGCAGGGCCCTGTAAAAAACAAGAACTGGCTGTGAGACTGGCTGAGACCAATAGTATTTCTGGCCCATGAGGTCTGTTTGTATCTTATGGTTCTGTTGATCAGTGTGATCATCCCATTGGCCATGGGAAGCTGTTTCAAGAGTGAAAGCCATTTTCTTGCGTCTAGATCTCTAGTCTTTGCACGTAACTAACTACAGATTCCATCTTTCTATTCCTTAGTGTCGTGGGTTTGACCCTGGCTAAATGCCAGGCACTTACCACGTCTGCTTTCTATTCTCTCTTCTGCTGCAGCTGTGCAGAGGAGAGGGAAAACTAACACAAACACACTGGACTCATGAGTTGAGATGAATTACTGATAAAGGGGACGCGCAGATGGGCGAAGCAGTCAGGAAAACTTAAAGTTGCAAAGGTGATTTATTAATCTAACAGAGTCGGAGGATAAATCAGAGGTAAAAATAAGCTCTCAAGACACTGTTTCTTCACTCACCCCCCTTCCATCTTAAGGCACCGCTTCTCAGCTCACCCCCTCCCTCCTTCCAACTAATCAACAGCTCCCGGGCAGGGCCAGGGTGTGGGGTGTTTTTCCTTAATCAGTCCATCACAATTCTTTTACTACAGGCACTGTTTCTCTACTTATCCCCCTCCCTCCATCCAACCAATAGATCTGGGCTGGGGCAAGGTATGTGATTTCTATTAGTCCATCACCACAATTCTTCTGCTACAAGTGCTGTTTCTCTACTCAACCCCCCTCCCTATTAAGACCATTTCTCAGCTCACCCCCCCTCCTTCCTTCTAACCAACAGCTCCGGGGTGGGGGCAGGGTATGAGGGTTTTTTCTTTGGTCAGGGTCAGTCCATCAGGGAGAAGAGTCCTCTACTTAGCCATGGGGGTCCAGAGACAGTCCTCTGCGAACTTCTTTGGTGTGGATACAATCTCATGAGCAACAACCCGCCTGATTGCTGCAGTCTGAGATTCTTCTGTCCAGGTTGCAGACTTCCAAGCCGAGGCCAGGCTGTTTCCATCCTGGGAGCGAGTCCTCTCTCTCTCCTGCAAGGCCTTTGCAACTCTCAGTCTCTGGGACTCCCACTGGATCACAGCTTCCTGCAGGCATGGGCACCTCCCCACAGGCTGTGGGTGGATCTCTGCATCCCCCTGGACTCCATGGGCTGCAGGGGGACCACCTGCTCTCCCTCATGGTCTTCACCACAGCCGGCAGAGGGTTTTCAGCTCCGGCACCTGGAGCATCTCCTTCCCCACCTTCTCCACTGACCTTGGTGCCTCCGTGTTGTTTCCCTCACATATTTTACCACCTCCTCCTCCTTCTCTGACTAAAAAGAAGTGTGTCCTCACATTGTTTTGATTTCTTCTTAAATATGTTTTCACAGAGGCGTAACTAACATTTTTAGTTGGCCCAGACTTGGCCAGCAGCATGTCCATCATCTTTAGAGCCATCAGAGATTGGCTCTGCTGGACATAGTGGAGAAATTTCCAGAATCTTTACTCAGGACATGCAGGAGCCATCTTTGCTCCCCACCCTGCTCACTGGCAAAAACTGGGCCAAGCCAAAACCACCACATTTAGGAAGATAAGTTGCCTTTCTAGAGTATAAAATAACTTCCTTCTGTTGCAGGGCTGTTTTAACACAGAGATACTTGCTCCTTGTGTGATGTAGAGACAGTTGGCTTCAATAACAGCCCAAATGCTTTTACTGTATCCAGCTGCTTGTTCTTCTTCAATCTTGTCAATTCCCTTAGCTTTCTTCAAAATGGAACTTCTGCTGATGTCTGCAGGCTGTCCTTGTAAGTGAGAGTGAGATCTTTATTAGAGTCCTGCGTGATTTTGTCACTGGGTTAGGAAATATTAAAACCATACCTTGACTGTAAATGGACTGATGAGTATCCTGCTTTTGGATGTGTCGTCTGCTGTCTTTTCTGAGGAATAATAAAGTGCTTCCTTCTCAGTCACTGCTTAAGGTAGAAAAGTAGGAATGGTTACATGCCCCTGTTAGGCCTATTTATATTACTTCCTTGGAAGCAGAGCGGCCTCAGTAGTTTTCCGCTTAAGCTGGTTTCCTTGTCTTCATAGCAGCAGTGTACTTGGGTAATGAGAGATCCATTTGAGTAGGCTGGATTTCCTTCAGGTTTGCTACTCCTCTAGCTGATCTCTGGATAGATGCCAAGTGTTGTAAGACACACACTTCTGGCATGGAAGTGTTGGAGCACAGGCAGAGGCAAAAAGGGTAAGAAGGAAATTCTCTGTCCAGCCTTTTGCCTTCCCCTGCCTTATTCACTGTGGGGGTGTGGGGGCAGGAAAGAGGAAGCCTTGATGCTGTGCAAGTATGGCTCAGCAATAGTCAAAATTCTGGTGTGTTTCCAACACTGGTTTAGTCACACATCCAAACCCCACAGCACCATACAGGCTGCTGTGAAGAAGATTAACTCACTCCCATGCAGACTCAGTACCCCTGCTCAGCCCTCCACTTGTGCCAATGAAAGCCCTATGGAAGTGCTTTTCAGGAGAAGTAATGAGATCTGTGTGTTGTGTGTACATGTTGAAGTAAGGAGGAGGCATGTGTGACATGTTAAATAATCAGAGTTTCTGTGAAGCACCAATTTGATGATCTTTGAGCTTACTGTGTGACTTCAGTTTGCTGGTGCAGAGTTTTGTCATCTTGTTTCTTATTTAACTTGTCTATGTCTCATATCTTCAGTCTTTTCTGTTCATAATTGATCTATGCTTATTCACATATCTTCTCTAGTACCTCGTTGCTTATAGTCTCTTCTGTTTCCACATAATAAATGCACTAAGCACCCTGAGCTGATATCAGACTTTCTAAATCTCTACACTTTTTCTTATGGTATAATGAAAATGGGCTATTTATTTTCTTCCTGTTCCTTTTGTCATGGAACACTTGACAACGATCTGTCTCCCTTGTACTTTGATAATCTCTTGTGAGACTTTCCAATGATACTAATAAGCCAGTTGTTCATCTAGTGCTTTGGCATACTGAAAGAATTCTAGATAAGAAGACCGTTTTTCTTTTAGAGGCCCTGATATTTACACTTAGTCATATGATTTGCTAGAATTTCAAACTGTAGATTTATATGGTATCAAGTGAAGGAATTATTTGGCTTATCTCAGAAAGCTGAAGTCTACCTAACTACAAATCTGTATTACCATTTGCAGTCCTTTGGAATAATACTCTTGCTTAATGAGAGTGTGCACGATTTTCTTAATAGTTCAGCTATTTCACTGCTGAATTCTTTCCATTAGCTCATGATGGATGTTCTGTTTTATTTAGAAGAATGAGCATTGCATTCATTAGGCAAACTTCATTAAATTTGGAGCTCAATCAACTAGAACTATAATTATATGGAGAGGAAACTTCCTAATCTGACGTTTGTAAAACTGAGCCTTTTTGGAATTGGTTATTATCTTATGCAACATGACTAGCTGAGCCTTTGTATTGAACAGAGGCAGACCCTGGGAGGAGTGTCTTCAGCTAGCAGAAGTGTTATTTTTTATTATAGTTTAATTGTTTTATAGCCTTTTTTCACCAAAATCAGACATCTGCTCCCTCTGTATCTGGAGCAATAATAGATAGACTGGTTGAGGTGGTAGCAAAAAGTGTATACTTCCCTCAACGGTTACCTCATTATTTAGGGTTACTTTATGGCTCTTCAAATGACACCTTCTGCAGTTTAATTCCAGGAAGGTTATCCCCTTGTCCTTTAAGGCAAAATTTATGGATCTTGGCATGATTATGAAAGGAAAAAATTGAACATTCTCTATTATGAATGGAAAATTGTTTCTCTTTGTGACTTTAGATGAATGGTTTCTATCAGCATCAGTAGGGGCATGTACCACTGCCTATCCATTTCTGCTTTACCTATAGCATCACATATGACTAATGCAGGCTGGTGATTGGAAAACCTGCTGTTTCTTCCTTCTTTAATTTTCAGTCGATGCCTTGCTGGTAGTGCAGTACATTTTAAGATTAAGACATCTATTACAATGTCACTGCCTGTTTTGGTCAAGCTGTAGATACCGAAGAATTCAGTGGAAGCTCTTATTTAAAAACAAATTAAGAATGACATTCTTTCCACATAGTCCTTGAAGAAAGAAGCTGAGAGCAATTAATTAATTTTACTGTCTAACCAAACATAACGTAACCCACAAATGGTTTACGTTGCACCTATCTTGCTCTATGGAGCAGCCAAGGTGTCACATGTGTATTGTCCTCAGTGTTGCATTATGTCCAGCTCTGCCCTCTATTTTTGTAGGCACAAGACTTCTTGTGAATTCTGTGTTTTGGACTTTTCCCCCTCAATACCCGTGAGGGGGGAATTAGCTTGCTTCCTGCTGCGTGATTGACACTGAAGGAAGAAGACTGGGTAGACAATCTGTTGCAAAATATTGACTTGTCATCTCTTGACCTTTTGAAAATGTGTTCAGCCAAAAGGGTTTAAAAATGCAAAGGCTGTTCCTCTGAGTCTTCCTCAAGCAAGAAGTACTCATGTGTAGAAAAAGAATAATAGGCCCAAATTTGGTTGAAATAGCCTGCTTATATGAAAAAAAGAAAAACAAATAATTTATTATAGGTTGGGATATAAATGCTATCCTCAGGAGATAGTGAGAAAAATGAAAGAGGTTGTTTAAATTTGTATTTTTGAAGATGTTTTCTTGAGGGCTGACAAGAAGATATTCTTGCCCCCAACACGCTGCCCTCCCATGTTGTGGACACTGGAACGTACTTCTGAGATCTAGAAAACTGTGGAAGATTGTACTGTGGTGTCTGAAGCTTTTTGGAGTAGGTGTGGGGAGGTAGGGTGGCAGACAATGACACACCAGTCCATTTCCATGCAATGTGTTCTCTGCATCCCATGCCAATTGAAGAATACAAGAGCTTACTGATGTGATTACCACTGTGTTCAAGTTGGAAGGTTTTTATTTTTTGAAAATATTGCAAGAGGAACTTTCAGGATTTCCCAAGACTTTCGTATCCCTACTTGTTCGAACACTTTGTTTATTTGAAAATTTTATCAATGCAGTTTAAATAAAGGAACAGAAATTACTTTGAGCGTGTTGTGGAAGCAGTATAACACATTCCAACTTTATGTTAAAAAATACTTTTTCAGCTGGTACTGAATGTAGTTCTTGTGTCATGGTCTTATTTGCATATTTTTGAACTGATAAATTAGATAACTGTCACATTATGCTCGTGAGAAGGTGCTAAGTTAAGTGCAGTGCTGTGGCTCTGCTCAAAACAACCTCCACTTCAGCACAAGCAGTGGAATTTGTCATTTGGCTGAAGGTGTTAAACCTTACAGTACTTAAGCACCACAGTGAATTAATTTCCTTAGAGTTATAGGTATGGCTGGTGGACAGTTTGTCAAAGTATATGTCTTTTAATTAATCTTGCAAAAGGTAGTGTGTCCTGATCTGTACTTGAATTTTCTTAACAAACACCACCAACTTCAGGCTTTCCATATCTAATTGAAATTAATTAAAAACGATGCACAGCTATTCTTTGAGAAATTAGTTGGTAGTTACTTCGTCATGGATACTGTTGTGTTTAATTTTTATTATCTGGAGAAAGAAGTCCCTGAAAATGGAATTAAGCTTACATGTATGCATCAGTCATTTAGGTGCGTGAAAGAAACACAATGGGGATGATGGCTTCATTCAGTTACTGTTACGCTTGAGGGGACAAAAAATAGCTCTAACCATATGAAACTCAGAAATGGATGAATAGAAACTACAAAGCAGGACCACTGTGCTGTAGAGATTTCCCATTATAGGCGGAAAGCACATTTAAAGAACCCCAAATTGACTTCTTAGGACACTATCGTCATTAAATTGTTAATCATAGTTATTGTACTGGTTTGTAGATGACGGGTATGAACAGTGAAATTTGGCTACTTTCTTAGGAAGTTTTATACACTCCATAAAACAGATAACCCCTGATAATTTTTTCTTTCCTCTAGAAACAAAGATCTGTGCCTACTGAGGGCAGCAGCTTGGGTTGGGATGGCCTGGGGAGACCAGGGCTCTCCTGGGCCGTGGCTCACCACCCCGTCATCGTCATCCTGGCTCCCTTGGCACAGACCGATGAGTCACTCATCAATCAGCTCTAAATTGCTGCTGTTTCAAGTGAATGGCATTTTAGCTTAAAGCACCATTGATTTTTATTTGGCTTTCAATGCTCCACTTGAAGTGGTGACAGTTGAGAAATCCATTAGCGGCTCCTGGTGTGGGTCCCTGCAGACACTGAGGGGAACATCTTGGGACTGCGGCTTTGGCAGTCACGCCAGGCCAGCGCTTCCCTGCTCATCAGTCCGTGCTTTGCAATGATTAGTTAGCATCCATAATTGCAAAACTTTGAATATTTCAGAAGTAAATGTTGGGAAATGCAAGGCATTACTGCAAGTACTGATTGCTTTATCTTTCATATGCTTTTTTTTTTTATACGCTTCTGTCCTAGAATTCCTAGTAGCTTTTTGAAGCTGGATGTCTTTCTGTCCTTTGGTTTTTGTGGGGTTTTTTTGTGTCAAAGTACAGTTGCTCAAGTTTAAGTTAGGAAAGCAGATGAGAAGGGCTCTTTTTTCTATCTTTAGTATTCTTTTTTCCTCAGAAGCCAAACTGTGCCAGAGGACTGATGCTTTGAAAGAGAAGTGGGAATCCTCTTATGTAGCTGATAATTCCTTGCTCATTTTGATTATTCTTTGTGCTGACACCTTTGTAGTAACTTTGCTTTGCTACTGCTTGGGTTATTTTCTCATGTTTGTGATGTTTAAGAAAAGTAATGGAATAGTCACTTGTAATAGAAATCCTTCTTTTTGCATGCAGGAAACTCACAAATGGGTGCTACCATAGTAGATGCATTGGATACTCTTTATATCATGGGCCTTCACGATGAATTCAGAGAAGGACAAGAATGGATTGACAAAAATCTTGATTTCAGTGTGGTGAGTAGAGCCTGCCCTAATATTTCTCTAGTCCTTTTCATGGTGTTCATCTTCGGGAAAGACAGAAGAGGTCTTTCAGGTGAAACTTAAAAAAATATATGATTCAAAGTGTCAGATATAAGCTTTAGTGACATTCTCTGTGTATCTAACTTTATTTTGGAAAAAAAGATATACCCCAAACCTTCCACACTTTCAATTGTAAGTGAAGGTACATCTATATTTTGTATTTTCAAAGTGCAAATTATAATTGGATAATGGAAAAAAGGGGGAGTGTTTTGTGAGAAATAACCAAGCCTCAGAAATGAAGACAAAAAGATGAGATTTCACTGGCTGATAGTAGTTGCAAATAACTGAGCTATGAAAGGCAATTTCCCCCCAAACTACAGTGTATAAATTACTTAAGAATACAATCTCTTCTCTTCTTCCATGTCCTTAAGAGTTTTAACATAAAAAATGCCACGTGAATTCCTGAGTTTTCCTACAGGCTCTGAATCTATCACAAGAATTTCCCAGTTGGTCGACCAGCATCTGACATTCTTCATGTGTGCAGAGTTTGGAAGCATTAAATGGAAGAAATGGCTCTATTTCAGTCTTATTGATTAGTGTTCTTAGTACTAATTTTGGAACTGTCACAGACTGTGTGATGGAATTTGTATTTCAATCCTTGGATTTGCCGTATGGTTCCAGAAATAATTTTTCATTCAGTAAATGCACATAATGAAATGTAGTTGTATAGTCAGAATTCAGCAAATGCTTACTGTTATTTCTATATTTTATCCTACTTTTAAAAAATTATTTGTTTGGGCTTTTTCCGTTTGATTTATACCTTGACTGTCTGGCAAACATCAAAGAAATTTTACTCTGCTTTTTCAGTTAGTGCCAGATAATTATTCAGTCTAAAACTGAAGATCCTAAATATATCAGAGACAGTGTAGACATAATGATACCATTACGAGGGTGAACTAAATTGCTTCCATAACTTTTGTCTGATCTAAGGCAATTTCAATATAAATTTGCAATATTAATCTAGGATTTGGATGGAAGAAATTTACCCTCTGGGGTTCAGTTACATCTTCCTGTGTATCAAAAACCATTTCTGAAGGTTAGTGAGTTGTCCTATTAATACACCAAACTTGAGTAATATCCTTATATGGGTTGGAGTTTATAAATAAATACATAAATTTGTTCCTCTTGGATTCTTTTACTGAGAAATGGAAATCATTAGTATAACTTTACGGTCTACCATTGCATGTGTGATTCATGACTTTAATAGGTATTAAGTGGAATCGTGCTGCATGGGTGTTGTTTTTCTTGTATCACCTCTGTGTGAAAAGAGAAAGCCTTTTACTAAAAACACTTGGGAGTATTTCAAACTTTCAACTTCTAAGCAGTGCTATTTGAGGAAATCTTTATTCACATAATCTTTCTGAAATATGTAATACGTGCAAAACACATTTAGTTTGGATCCAAGCACTGCAGGTGCCATAGAAATGGCATGAAAGGAAAGACTACCTGCAAATGTTGTTTCAGCTGTGTGCAGATTGGTGAGTCAGCTTGTTCAGTGTGCATTGTAATGACTTTTCTGGATAAAAGGAAAAGTCTTGCCTGTCTCAAGATCTTTAAATAAAACCACGTTTCTGTGTCTAGTGGGTCGAAGGCAAGTTTATGGGGGAGACAGATGTAATCTATGTGGGCAAATGAATGAATGGGGCACAGAGGGAGTCAGAAAGATGTTAAAATTATCTGGTTCCTCTTAATTTTTCTGTGGGTTAAATGAGTCAAAAAATACTGTTGAATTTAGCCTAAGGATAATAATGTGGAGGAAGGCAATAAAATGGTTTATTCTCTTGAGTTTCTCAGTGGTCTTGCAGTACTTCTTGTCATAACATAAAGGCTATTCCTAGACGAAGATTATGTTAAATTGGAGCTCTGAATTTGAGCTTTGTAATTCAGGTTTAGAAAGTGCATTATGGGAATTCTCTAATTATTATTTTGCTCTATCTTGTAAACCTAGAAGGTTTGGTGTTATGTTGGAACGTAAGAGAAAAGATGCTGAATTATAGAAACGCACAGTCCTTGCCTTCTTTCCCACCAGCCCCAAATTACTGTAATTTCACTTTGTGGTGATAAAATGGTTAGAGGGCAGGAGAAAAACTAATTTGATTTTAATAAAATCGGTTGAATCTGTAACTAGAATTGTCATTTGGTGTCATGAAGATGTGCACAAAAATTGCACTATGGATCTAGAGACTGCTACAGTACAGACCCTTGCATGTGGATTGCCTTAGGATATGTACTTTCCTCTGCCTTGACAATATATTTTTCTTCCTTGATTAAAAGGAGTTGGTTAATTACTTATTTATGCTTTCTTTCTCTTCTAGAATTCCGAAGTGTCGGTTTTTGAGGTCAATATTCGCTTCATTGGCGGTCTTCTAGCAGCATACTACCTTTCAGGACAAGAGGTAAGGAGACTGGAAGGTGTCTGAAATTCAGTGTATTTTAACAAGTTATGTGTATGGAGACTTTTCTAGAATCTTGATCTCTCAGTAGCTTGCAAACTAATTTCACAGTAGTCAGTTGTCCAAAATAACCAAATTTTTACTGTATGGAATTTTTAAAGTTTGTTTCTGCGTAGTTGTTGCATAATTTAGGGCACTTTGTTACAGTTTTGAAATGCTTCTTTTATTAAGATATTTTCAGAAGATATCCACTCAAATAAGCATCAGCTTGAAATGTCAAGTGAAATGTCAACCTTCTCATGCCAACAATAACTTGTTTTGATATTCTGTAACTCCATGAAGGTAGAAATAACAGTTTTGTCACTTGTCCTGCAAGGTTGTAGGTTTGCTTCATCAAAGTGCTACTCAATCTTCTTACCATTTTCTCAGTGACAAACTGAAAAATAGCAAACCAATTTTATACTACTCTTGAAACTTCTATTAAAAAAGATGTAACGACCTGCTTAGATTGAGAGGAGGCATATACCGAAAGACTTGCAATTGTGGACTTCCTTAGTCCAGCAGTCACAGCGCCATGACCTCTTACTTCACATACTTTAACAAGGCTAGAGCCTGACCTTCAGGTATTCTCATGTCTTAGCAGCTACCTGTCTTTAACCTATTGCCTGTGGCTTTGGTTTCTTTGGTTTTGTCCTTTATTTTTCATGACCCCTCTGTACTACCAGAACCTACTACCTTCATGGCTTAAGGCTTGATAGACTTTCAGGTGTTCATAGGTATCTTCCTCCTTTGTTTAGGTGAGCACCGCATACATATCACAAGTTCTCAGGTATTTTAAGCCTGCAGCCCTAAAAGTAACCAAGAGAAAACCCATAATTTGTTGGCTCTTTTAGTCTTTGGCATCATCCTGGGATCTGTGAAATTTCTCTTTTATGAGTGTCATTTCTTTGGAAGAAGAGCTCAGTGGCAAAGCAAAAAATCCTGTGTACATATTGAAAGAAATGGGTAGTTTATTTTTCATCTGGTGCTCCTGCTTCACCTTCTTCAAACTGGAACATGCTCCTTGGAGGCACCTACTGTGAATATGAATAACCTCAGAGAAAAAGCAAGGATCACATATTCATAGCTGGATTGCTTGTACAGATTGATACTGCACCTGTGCACAAGGCCCTTAAAAAGAACTTTTTTGCCCCAGTATGCAGATGGGTGCAGCCAAACACTGCCAAAGCACATGCTTTGCCTGCATTTGTAAAGCAGAGTATTCCTTCTTTCCTTTGCTTCTAACCTCTTGGTAGAGTCAGAACAGGTTCCTTTGCTTAAATAGCTTTAATTTCTTTTCTTCTTAGAAAGCATCTACCCTCTGTTTCCTAAATGTTGGCTGGGCTGAGTCTTTTATTTTTATGGCATCATTCTCTCCAACAGACTTAAAATGCTTCATGACTTGTGATACAAGATTATCCCCATCAAATGTCCATATGTATCATCTTTATTTTCCTGAAGAACTGCTAAAAAAAAAGTGCTCAGACTGCATTTCTTTCAAAATAGTGTGGCAGCTAGGATTGCTTTGGGTATCTGAGAGACTGCTTCATTTGCCAAGTTGGATGGGGTTTCTCTGCAATTTATCATTGTGGATATGACAAGCAAAGGAATTTGAGGCTCTTCAGCAACTGAGCCCAGGAGAGACACCTGTGTCTGGGAACTCCTTGGAGTTGGAAACAAGTTGCTTGAGATGTGACTTCCAATCTGGTCTTCTCTCTTCTGTTCCCAAGAAGGGAACATATTCCTTAGCTCAGGATTGTGGCATGCTTGATTTCTTTATTCACTGCATTCAGACATGTGAGGACACACTTTTTAGCATTGATAAGACAGACAAGCCTGTTCCCAGCTGTTTGGATGTTTTGCCTGATCAGGTTGTGAACATGTATGTGGGTTTACACCTCTAAGGCAGTCTCTGTCTACTGGTAGGTATCCTTCCTTTGTTCATCAAGCTATCATTTACTTGATCCTATTCACTTACCAGACCTTGTTGATATTCCAGTCCCCATCTTCCTACCTCCAAGCCTCTACTTCTGCAAGAGTGTTGTTAGATTGGTTTAGAAGGTTTTCATACTGATTTCCATACTTTTGCATGTCTTGTTTGTTGTATTTAAAGTAAGGTCCAATACAATGAGGAGGCTGCTTTGAATTAATTCTGTTTTTCTCCTTTTAATAAATACAAATTCTGCTTAGGTCTGCAACAGGAGTTACTGCTGTTTGGTGATAGTTACAAAAGCTGTTCTTATTTCATTTTGACTCCTATCACTTAGTGTTGATAAAGGTGCTGTAGGGACAACCATAAAACAAAGTGTCCGAGACTCAACATCAGCAGTGGAACTTTAATCATTTGTAAATGGCCACATCTGGAGAATTTTATAGTCATCATCATTTATCTACAATGCCCTTTGTAGGGAGAGGGCAATTGTGCTTGATAGGATTTTATCTGATTGAGTCATAATGGTAAATATTTACCATAGTTTTCAACTACAGCAGACTATTAATTTAGATGAAATAGTCCTTTTTAATGCTTTTATTGAAAACATGTTAGTTTTTGAAGTTTATTTAGCATGTCTAGTGGCATGACTATGTGGCCTCCATGCTATATTTTAAACTGTCATGTTACTGGTATTACTTAGAGGACCATCAACTGGGATCATGGTTTTAATAATGCTAGTTATAGTTGATGGTATAATTTTAAGCCTTTCATATTAAGATTGTGAGTATTGCTATCCTTTTATCAGTAAGGGTTCCCTCTTACTCACTGCAGTGAACGGGTGAATAATGAAAGATACCTTCCTTACAACCAAAAATAAAGTTGCTGTTTTTAGCAGCTGACAGCTTGGCTGAAAATGCTGTAGGCTTGTCCTGTCCACTGTTGAGTCACAGGCCTTTCTTTGTGAAACATGACACGTGTAAATTTTTTAACAGCTCAGCCTTTCACATGTCGGAATTTCTGCTGGACTTTCATGAGTGATGAGCATGTAAAGCTAAAGCTTGAGAAGGATGCATTTTTGTGCAAACGTCTTGGTTGTCTTGCCTCACTGTACCTTTCTGCTGATGTAGGGAGACAAAATTGTTTCTCTAACAGGCAGTTCTCCTGACATGTGTAAGATCACCATCTTTCTCCATTTTTCCATGTCAGCATGCCTTTTGAATAACAGATAATCAAGATATGCCTGTGAACCCTGACACAGTGGAAAATTTGCCCATGTACTCTGTTTCAGACTTCTGAAATTGAAGCAACACCAATACCTCTCTAGTGACAGGGGCTGTAGGTCTTCAGTCTGGGATGCCCTGGTTTAAATCCTCTGCACAATATGTTTTTCCTGGCTGATTGTGGACAGGCCATCTGGTGTCTGGCTAGGTGTGTGTTATCAGATCTAAGAGTGCGCCTTCTTTGTCTCAGTTCCCACAGAGAAACAAGGTCTCAATCTGTCATTGATTTTGAGATTCTTTGAAGCAGTGACTTTGCTTCAGAGTACCTTATTGAAATACACAATGAATACATGCTAAAACATTGGAATACAGAATTATAGAATGGTTTGGGTTTGAAAGGCCCTCTAAAGTTCATCTAGTACAACCCCCCTGCCATAGGCAGGGGCACCTTTCAACAGACCAGGTTGCTCAGAGTCCTCTCTGACCTGGCCTTGAACACTGCCAGGGATGGTTTGTCCACAGCTTCCCTTGGCAGCACAACCTCATTACCCTCATTGTAACAAATGTCTTCCTAATAGGGCCCTAAGAGTGCTTTGAGCAACCTGGTCTGGTGGAAGGTGTCCCTGCCCATGGCAGGGGCTAGAACTAGATGATCTTCAAGGGTCTCTTCCAACCTAAACAGTTTTGTGCGTATATCCATTCTAAACCTGGCCTCTTTAAGTTATAAAACAGTTGTTCCTTCTCCTGTCATTAGAGGCCATAGTAAAACGTCCTCTTCATCTTAAGCCAGGCCCCTTTAGGTGCTGGAAGGTGCTATAAGGTCTCCCCTGACCCTTCTCTTCTCCAGGCTGAACAACCTCAACTCTCTCAGCCTGCCTTTGCAGGAGATGTGCTCCAGCTCTCTGATAATTTTTGTGACCTTCTCTGGACCTGTTCCAAAAGGTCCACATTCTTCCTTGTATTGGGACCCCAGAGCTGCAAACAGTATTGGGATCCTCAGTTTAAGTGGGGGTATACTGTATTTCTTTTGAAATTACATTGCCAAATTAAAGAAGGAGGAGGTTGGATCAAATAATCCCCTGCGGTCCCTTCCAAGTTGACTGTTCTGTGAAAGAAAGAGAGGCTCAATAAAAAATAGTGGAAAAAAAGCATGAGCTCTCCTGGGAGTGCTGTGTGTCACAAAATTACAGAATCATCTAGGTTGGAAAATATCTTGACAATTGACTTCAGCCTGTCGAGGCAGACTCTCTTGTATTTTGTTGTATGCAATTTCTTGCCAGTTTCCAGTAAGCAACCAATCCAAAGTGTTTAATTCAGTCATCATTATTCTTTATTAAATTGTATGCTAATAGGTATAGTCTCTAAGTACCTAAATGGCTATATAAGAAATGCAAAATTCATTGTGCCTATATTCAGTAAGGAGCCACTAAATAAATATTTTTTGAGGTATAGGGTTTAGGAGAGTTGCTTAGTAGAATTGTGAGTGACTGGGAGACATACTGTGAAAACTAGGCACTCTGATTTTCTAACCCAAGGTTGTGATAGAATGGATAACATGTTTGTATTTTAGATTTTCGTCAAACAGGATTGTAGTTAAAGTGTGTGAACTGCAGGTTTTCCACCTTCTGAGTTCAGAGGCACCACTGTATTTCCTCTTTTGCATCTGTCAAATAGAGTTAATAGTCCAAAATAACGTACTGATGGTAAAATATATAATTACTTCTTATCTAAATTGAGCCAGACTCTTTCTCAGTAATCCCTGCAACAATCCTTTAATTTCTATAAAAACTACATATGGTCTTCATTATGCTTGTGGGGTGGGGGTGGGGGACAATGCTATGATACAGCTGATAATGTAGCAGAAATAAGCAGAAACGAAATGTTCCATATGCCTAGTTTGGAGTAAACATTGAGTGTGGTAGCTTAGGATGAAAACCTTACATGATTTTAAAAACAAGCAAACAAAAAACCAATAAAAAATCCCAACACAAAACAAAAAAACAACTTCTTTTTTCCAAGTGACTGCATTAAGGGATTTGCTTTCTTTTGTGCATCATACTGGCACAAATATAATTTTTTTCTTTAGTTATGAATACATGTGGTTTTTTCAGTGATGCCTAGCAAAGCATTGTTTAGCATTTTCCCCAGAACAGTAGGCTCCTTTGTTTATCCCAAGTTAATTCCTTAGACTTACTGTTTAAGAATGTTTTGTGTTCTTTATGATTTTCTTTAACTCAGTATCCAGCACTAATAAAATATGTTGATATCACTCTATTGTATGTAACAGCATCAGGATAGAATTGCTTAATGAAAGAGTATCATGTATATAATGAGATTAGAACAAGATAAAGCCACTTGTATTTCACAGAAAAATAAAAAAGGATGCTATTGCAAGTTACACTCTTACTCTATCCATTCATACAGTCTTTTAAAGTAATTTTCCAAGGAGGTTACCTGGAAATGAGCCCATAGTGTATAGCTGATATCTCAGGATGTGGCTCTGCAATTCTTTGATCTCCTATGGTGTCTACGTAGTTCTGTGGTTCAAAGTTTTATTCAAGGTCAGTCATGTTTGGTGCTTGCTTTTTCTCTGGGTAATATGAGGTTTTTTCTTTGCTATGGATGTTGGTATTGGTAAATTTTTTTTCAACACAAATTATCTAATTGATCTTTACTTGTTATGTGATTGGTTACATGTTCTGCCACTTCTTTCAGTCACATCTGTGGATCTGGATCTTTTTGGGCTTCAGGGTAGCTGTACTGATTTCTGAGGGAGGATAGGAGCACTGCTTTGTAAAACACTGCCTGTCCACAACGCTCTCAACTCCTGGTGCAAAAAAGCAACAAGCCGGCAAGCAGTAAGAATGAATGGCACAAAGTAGAAATGAGTTGGCTGATCTCTCTGTGTTAATGATGGAAGAACAAAGCTTGCCAACAGACCGCAGCGATAAGCTGCAGGAGAATTTACAAAATAGATCCGTGATAAGTGTGTCTGAGTGTAGAATTTGTGAGAGTAGGCTACCAGGAGACCAGGAATTACAATGTCCTCAAGGACGAAAACAGTACAAGGTCTGTTGCAACCTGATGTAGGGTATCACACTGGAATCCTCAACACAAGCTGCATTTTCATGTGGTGGGCTCCATCAAGTGGTCCAAGAGTTATGATTTCTGCTATGCTGTCCCCAGACCTGTCTAGTGAAGGAGCAGTCAGTACGAGGAAGACTTCCCAGATGACAGTGCCAGAGGAAAGCAGCTTTGGTCCTTCATACTGGGTGTGTGAACTTTGAGCTCATAAAGGCAGATGGAGGTTCCTAGACCATCTTGCAGGATCCATTGTTCCTCATTTCTGAAACCCATCCAAAAGACAGCAGTGAAGGTGCTGAACTCTGCTATAAGCAGTATTTTCACTTCCAAGTCTTTGTGAACACACTGTAAATGAACTGTCTGCTCTCCAAATGGGAGTTTGTTCAAGGAGGGAGGGAGAGACAGCTTCAGAGCCCAAGTGTTGCATACACGCAGAATCATCCTGTAATTAAGCACAGGGAATGATCACTGGAGCAATAAAGCCTAAGTAAGATAAAGGACAATCTTGTACCAGAGATTATCGCTCTGTGTTCAAAATCCGATTTTTTACAGTTGTATTTGATGAATTGCTGTCACTGCTGCTCTATGGCTCCTGCCCAATAGCCTCCAGCACTGCTGATACTCACTGCTAGAATGAATGGGATTGCATGCCAAATGTCTGTCCAACTTCTTGAAGAATAGATAGAATCCAATTTTTTGAACAAATCCCCAAGAATCCCACAGTCATCCCAATCACAGGCATGTGTTCTGTTTCTGTGTACTGTGACATCTTCCCTAAAGGTTAATCCTTGAGTACTATTTTTTCTCCATGCTGTGGGACCACTTCTTGCTTTAAGAAAGTTTGTCTTTCCCAAGTGACTTGGCATACTTAACTTCTTACACAGCAAGTCCTAGCTGAGCCGAAGAGGGCCCCCATCCACTGATAGTTACAGTTACCAGCATCTCCCCAACAGGGGAGGGAGTCTTCTACCTTCTGTATATCAAGTCTCCCTTTTCCCTATGGCTACAGCCGAATCCATGCCTGTGACACTGCATGGCTACCTGGTGGCTAGCTGTGGTGGCAAGCCCTCATGACCATGGACCCCTTCTGGGGCTTGGTGTCACCTGGGGGAGTTGGTAAACTCCCTCAAATAGCAGTTTCAGCCTGGATTAGGGATTTTGGGATTTCCCCTGTGTGTTCCCAGCATGCTTTATTTTCTGCTCTCTCATCATGTGTGTTAGGGTATGTGTTAAGTGAAATACTGTTTATATGGACAGCAGGAAATAAAATCCTCTAACGTTGAAAGAAGGTACCTGGAGCAAACATATGCAGGCACTTGCTGGAGCTGTGTCTCCAGGTAGGAGAAGGCAGGATGCAAAATGCATATAATTGTCAGAAGGCTGAGGAGATGTAGTTAACTGAGACCAAGAGAGTCAGAGGAACATGGTGTTACATGGATATGTTTTGTTACACTGAAGACTTTCTTTCAGGTATCTAGATTTTATCCAAATTAAGATGGATCCTTTAAACGTGTGGATTTCCCCTATATTTCTGAACATTAAAGAAGAAATTGTACAAAAGCATGTAAACAGAGCCCGCATCTATACAGAAAACCGAAATTCTTTAATGCTCCTTTCAGTGAGTAAGCCTGTTTTATTTTCTGATCCTTAAGAAGTCGTTGCTGGTTTTGATGTGCTTGCTTTGTGAATTTTTAAAAAATTGTATCACAAGCTCTAGAATGCATCTGCCAAGTTGTTTTGAGCTAGGGCTTCTGCCAAAGAAGTGTGTGTGCTGATTGTAGCACCATGCTACCAGCACTCCTCTGTTCCAGGTCTGAGATGGTTACTACATTCTAGGGTGCTTGGGAATTCTAGCAGTGCTCTGTCCTGCAAATGCATGAAATGCACCCTCAGCCTGAGGGGAGATCACAGGGAAGAGCTAGTTAGTCATCAGCCTTACCTTCTGTGCAGGAGACTTGATGGGGGTGTGCGTGTCTAACATCTGTCTTTATGAGCACCCAGGATCAACCTGGTGCTTTTAAAGATCTTTTCTGTGGAATTGTGTTGGACATATGTCCCATTAATGTTCCTTCATGAAGGTTTACCGTATTGTGAGAGTGTGTTGTCATGCTCATTTCGGGCATCAGTAAGTGCAAAGTGGATAGACTTGATAAAAATACTGAAGATAGTTCACTGGATTTGGAGTGTTTCAGTGGTTGGAAGTACAAGTACCTTTTCTCAGCAATTAGCACTCTGAGTGCCTGTCACCCTCACAGATTAGTCCTTAAAGCTTCTGACAATTCAGCACATTTTCTGAAGCAAGAAGAACCAGAAAAAGGAATGCCACAGCTAGCAGTGATCTCTTAAAACTTGTATTTAACTCTTCTGACTAGTATCTCATAGAAAGTCTGTAATGAAACCAAACATTGGAGCCCATGGCTTTGGAATTCGTCCCCCAAAAGTTCATCCGCAGCTGTTTGCAGCAGAATTTGGAGGTTGTTTCCAGTTCTTGCTTGTGTTCTGGTTTGTAATGAAAGTGACTGAGAATTGGGATTAAGTAAGTGATACTTACATGCTCTGCCTAGAGCTCCTTTCTTAGCAGTCCATAAGAGATTTTTAGGGCGTGCAGGAGTGACCCCATCTTGCCTTTGGAGCAACTAAGCATTCTCTGGTACGAACAGCATTTGTCTGAGGAGAGAGTGCACAAATGACCCGTTGACTGCTTGCTTTTTTTCATGAAGTGAAGCTTCACAAATCATTAAAACTTGTAGTGTGACTGGCGGTGGCAAGTAAAATATTCCTGCTAGCAACAGCACACGGAATGACAAAAGCCCAGAGATGGATAGAGGGTTGGTTGTTGTGCAGTGCGCACGGCTGTGCTTGAGGAACAGCGTCAAGTAAGGAAAACAAAGTGAATATTATTCTAATGTCTCTCGTGTGATAGCAGCAGGAGGACACTCACACCATTATGACAAAGTGTTCTTGTCTGCAGCTGATTTATTAATACAATAAAAAGGGTAGCTTATTGTTTTATTTTTGTTGAGCAAAGTTATTTGCGGTATTTGGAATATAAAAAAAAAAAGATTAATGGTTTACTGTGTTTACCTTTGCGAGCCTTAGATATAAAGCAGTTCATTTACATTACTGTCTTTTTTGTCTTTTTCAACATCATCAAAATGACATATCTTTCTGGGCAAAATAATAATATCATTTGGGTGATACATACACCCTCAAATCTCATTTAAAGTAGAGCACGAAGGATGTTGAGTACCTGATACTCTATTAACAGATAATCAAACTAATTCTTTTCAGGAATCTGATAGGCAGCATCTCTTCTGCTCAGGAAAACTTGTTAGTCGAATTATGTTATATGTGTCAATGGATATCCCCAACAACCAACCTAAATATATAAAATATAGGTCTTCAATAAGTAAGATGATATTGTATGTACTGGTTTCACAGAATTCTTAGATGTACTAACAAAATTATCTAAATTAAAGCTTTAAGGCTTATCTAAATTAAGTTTTCAAACGGTGAAAATCTCAGAAGAGTTAACAGCATTGCGTACGTCCTGTTCAATGAAGATGAGATTTGAGCTTGTTGCCAGGAGATGAGCTGCTTATTCATAAGTAGTTGTGACAGCTCACTGGTCTCTTAACAGGGCACAGCCAGAAAAAAACCTCTATTTTTCTTTGACTTTTAGAGCATTGTCTCATATTGGGCGTTGCCACTGCTCACTGCAGTGCAGATTGCAATGCTTGTGCAGTTTCTGTTTACCAGGCTTGTAGTAAACATTTTCTTGACTGGCAAAGGACACTTAGCCCAGTTTATTGCTGCATCTTGGTACTGCATGACACCTGAAGCGGAGAAAACTGACTTCATTGCAAATTTGTTTCTTCTGCTCTAATTCTGATTGGAAATAGGTTTTTCCTGTTAGTATAATACACTTTAAACTGGTGGAAATAAAGGACAGTCTGTTTTAGCACTAGAAAATACAATAGCTGTGCAGTGATAGCTACTCTTAAACTTGTTCTTTGGTCATGTTCCTGTAGAGGGCTATAAAAACTAAGAAGGAGTAGATCAGTGGTAACGACTCCTGACATGTCATGTATCTCCTCTTGACTAAGTCTGTTTTTCTGTCCCTCTTCAGTAATTTAAGAATCATATTGATGCTGATGGGTACGAGAGACAGCAAGCACAATATTTTACCTGTTGTTTTTCCAGACATTCATTTATTGGCATTACTCTTGACATAGTAACACATTGGTTTCTACCATGGAGTTTTCCTGTTCTTTCCTCCTAGGTCAGCATTTGCACTGAGGGTTTTCAGGCTTTATCTGATCCAGAAAGGAAGTGTGGCATTGTCTTTTGTCAACTGAAAACATAGTTCTTCCAGCAGGATTCTTTTCACTTTAAACAGAACTAAAATACAACTCTGGGCATCATACTGCTTTAAAATCGAGTATCTTTGGCTGGTTTTGCCTCTTGGAACTTGTTCTCATTCGGTGCTAACTCTTACGTTTTTGTCTCGAAAAGGAATTTGCATGCTAGCTGAGAACAGATATGGTGAGAGAAAAATAAATGCCATGAATGCTACCGTAACTGCTAAGCAAACCCATTAGAAAGGCGGAAAAATATTAACAAAAGAAATGTTGCCTCTAATGATGCGTGCACCTACTACATGATAAAGATGGTGAACTCATCTGCTAGGAGTCAAGAGGATGCTGTCTGCAGTAACATTGTGTTACCATTTATGAATTGGATAATCAGGAAACAAATTTTTAAAGGAACGACCAAGAAATTCCCTAACTTTCCAACTCAGCCTCTTCTGTGATGCTGCGATTTTATTTCTTTTAAACTCAAAACACAAGACTGAAGATAAGTGCCTAAATCAAAATAATGCAACTATGTCCATTTTAAGAAAAGGTCTTTTAAGGTGACCTAGGTAATCGGGAGCCAGATAGTCTGATTTCACTTCTTCTACCATCCCAGAGGTTTACATAAAGGAAAATAAGACATCATCAGTACAATAGTTGACAATAAAAGTCTTCTCAAGGATTTATATCTGACTGTAGGTTTGCTCTTGTTGAGATGGCAAATTAAGTAGAAAACTCCAGAGAAATTTAATTGAATGTTCAACTAGGCCTGTGTAAATTAAATCCATTTTAATCTTGCCAGAGGTGAAGGTGCAGGCTGGAAGTTACAAGAAAAATGAACAACCCATGCTGAACCAGACCAACATGGGGACAGAATAACGGATTGTGTTTTGAGTAGTTGTGGCTTTGGAAGACTATGTGAAACTCAAAAAAGGCAAGCTACTCAGCTTGAACTTCTGGTATGAAATCCTATGGCAAAAGACCTATGAGCATTTGGATTTATAAACAGGAATTTCAAATAGAAGGAGGAATTTATTTCTGTTGAAGTCATTAATAAGGACTGCTGTTGGTATGCTGCAAGCTTCTTGGTAATCATGTTCTTAGAAGGATTTGTAAAAGCAGCAGAAGCAGTAGGAAGATATGAAAAATTAGAGGACTTGTAGGTGTGCCTCCTGGACATATGAATAGTCAGTACGTGGCACATGATGCAGTCCAGATGTATCTCTGGAAGGAATGTTTCACTTAAGTACTACTTAAGTTGATGTAACTACAAAGGGATCTTGGTACTTACTCCTTATTTTATGCTGATGATCAGATTGTTGCTCTTGAAGCTTTTTTATTTATTTTTCATGGCATAAAAGAACAACATTTTTATCTTGTATTTCTGGTCCTGAGAACTATAAATTATGCAGCAGGAGTCTGGGTATTTATCTCACCCTTTTGTCAAAATAATGTCTGATTTTTCAAGTGCCTTGCAGAATTTATGCAACTATGGAGATTCAGTGCTTACTAATTTATTGCTCATAGGTTTTGTTTGCCAACTAGTTTTCTGTCAGAACTCAGTCCATATATATATATATGAATATATATATAAACACTGTAGATAGGCTACATATATCTGATGATTTGTGAAAACAATCCAGCTCATCCATTAAAAAAATCAACCAAACAACCAAGCACTATATACTTTCATCAGATGCAATGTAATGTGCTTTTCATCTGACATTGTGTCAAGGATATGTTTTTGAAGATGTAAAAGCTGTGTGATTTTTACCTTTTTTTTCCCCCTAGACTGTGATTTTTGCATTGTAATCTGTCACATTATACCAATGGGAGAAGGGAGCCTGTGTGTATAATGACTGCACATAGTGTAAAACAATATGTAATTTAATCTCTGTTTAACTTTTCTTTGTAAAGGCAAATACAGTCTAAAAGGGACTGAGTCATTTCTGGCGAAGACTAAGGGGAAATCAAGATGAAATTTAAAATGGAAAGCTTGGCAGCACATTTAAGAGAAATGGGAGACAGGAATAACTGAGAAAGAAAGAAATTGGTACAATCTAAGCACAGAGCTGAAAGACAAGAAAGATAACATGGCATAGAAAAATATATGGGAGATAAAGGAGATGGTTGACATGAATGGAGAAGGTATTAGGAAAAGGTGCTGCCAAAAAGAAAACCAATGTCAAGAGAGATTAATAACCACAGGAAGTAGATAACTTCTATTGCATAAAAATGATTCTGATAAAACTTGTTAGCTTAGTACAAACAGCTTAATTATTTGACTTCAGAACCATGTCTTAAGGTTTCTAACACAGATTTTTCTTCTTAAAAGCCACAGAGAGACTGGATCATCCAGTCTCAGTTGGGTTGTGAACTTCAGGCACACAATGCAGTCTGCTACTCAACTCAGTAGAACAGCTGGTAGTACTAAAATACTAAAGATCATTGATTAATAGGAAACCCCCCCCCCCCAAAACAACATCCCCAAGATTCATTGGTACCTTTTCCTTTGCCTGCATGTGCTTGGCTACAAAGGCGTGTAGAATCAATTCTAGTTCCTAGGAATGTGTTTTGGGGGTGAGAAAGTGTTTTTCCCCTGTTAGATTCCCCAAGATGTTTCTCATAATCCTGTTCCTTACAGCTGTAGTCTTGGCAGTCCATCTGTTTTGTTTTAACCTTCTTTAGATCTTCATTCGTTCCCTGTCCTTCCTCTTGATGCCTTTGCTGCTTCCCTTCACTGCCTATTTATGCTCCCTTCTTTTACCAACTTCTCCCTGACACTTCACCTTGTAGGAGGTGAGGGACTGGAAACCCTGTCCTTTACCACTTCTGCTTCCCCACTGGCAAAGTTCCATGCTGATCTTCTGTCCCTTGATGGCTCTTTTCTTCAGTTTCCTGATGGTAGGTCAGATTCATTTTTCTCCTTTCTCCATTCCCTTTTTCCACAGTTTAAATCAGTCTTTCTCTGTGCCAGCTACTGCTGGGGGAACATTTAAGCCAGAAGCCAGACATTGTCTGTGCTCTCACATCTGGTTCTCTCTGCTACTGTAGTAGCTCCCACAGCAAGAAGAGATTATGCTTAGGCATGAGTGATTGTGGTTGGTGTGTTGTGCAAATTCAAGATTGTTGCTTCTAGTCCTGGGACATTTTTTTACAAAGGTAACTAAGCTGGCCGGTTAATAATGCTTGTGCAGGTAAACTTAGATTGAAGAAGCCAGAGATGTGAAAAGCAGGAAAGATGAAGCACAAAAATTGCCTACAATTCTAATAATAATAGCAGAAGAGAAGATGAACTCAAGACTGCCGTGGTTTTTGGCTCAGTTAGATGGGATGCGAAACAGTGTGCTATATCTTCTGGAATTATCAGCTCGAGGAGACATTTATGTGCCAGATTTTCATCACATTTATTCTGATTTTAAGTCATCTGTGATGTTGACTGACTGGTGGTGTAAAGCGCCTTGGATTTGAAGGCCCTTTAAAAATTGAGAACATGTAACATTTCTACTCAGATATGCATGAAACCTATGCCAAGGAAGCTGATACAGCTATTGAAGTGAATGGAAATTATGCAGTTTAATTGAAGTATTATTAGCCAGTGCCAGGTAGTTCAAATGTGATTAGCTGGTTGTCCAGTGCATGCCAAATTTTTATGTTCGGATCTTATAAAGCAAAAATCTTGAATATTTCTAATAAGCTAATATATGCACAGACTTTCTCATATGGGTTTTTCAAAAATATCAGTAGTGTGAAACCAATGAATATTTCATTACATCCTAAGATGCCTCAGTCAACAGTAACTGGATTCTTCATGTCTCTTGTCCAGGAAAGCAGCTTTGGAAAACTTCTGAAGAAGATAAAGATAGTATCACTTAAGAATTCTGTTTGCAAATCTTTCCCTGCTGATGGCAGAAAATCACCAGAGTATTTATCTTTTATCTAAGAAGCAGCATTTGAATATATAATTGCTAATTTGTAAAATGTAAATAGGGGAAGTTGTAGTCAACCAGACAATATCTGTCTTATCTGCAATTAACTGATGCCATTCAAGTATTTTTGTGTGTTTATTTTTCAGATCATTTGTAGACTGTAGCTGAACAGTATGATCAGATAGGCATTTTAATGCTTTTCAGTACAACTCTTAGGAACCACCACTAGGATAGTTCTCCTAGATTGTTTATATGATGAGGCAGTTTCTTCGCATCTCTTTTGCTATTCTTTGTCCCTGTATTTATTATTCCAAAAAAATCATGACCTGTATTTTCATCTCAGAGCAATCTAGATCCTCCAGGAAAGAGGGAATTTGAGTATATGAATGGACCTGTCCAGTGCTGTGGACTTAACTGAGCTTTTGGTTTCAGAAGTAGAATGCAGAGGCACAGTTGCAGCTTTTCTCTTGGAAATTGTGATAATTCTGATATACTGCATTAGAAAATTTTTGAATTTCTGGATCTCCAAACAGAGAGAATAATGATAACCAGGCTTGTGTAGCCATGAATTTTAGATCAGAGGCAACTGTTATGTCACCTAATTTCATGCATGATCTGAAACTGGACAGCCTTCCTTGCCTTCCTACTGCTCTTGAAAATGGTCAGTAAAAGCGTATTTTCAGGGAAGGATTCAGTGTGATTTTCTTAAAACATTTGTAGAAGTTTTGCTTGTGATTTTACTGGCTAAAGAGAAAGTCAGCCTAGTCTGCATGTTTTGAAAACAAAGAGAGTTTCTTTTTTCCACAAAGAAGGAACATTCCATGAAGCATTTATTGCCTTGTGAAATGAGTAAATCACCAATTTATGTAATATTTATGGATTAAGTACTATCTTCTTTATTCTCTTGCTCTTGAGAGACCAGAATTCTCATAGCACAGGAGTACTTTGCAGCAGCAGAAGTAACCAGTCCTGGACTTCCAGGAGGGTGAATTTGGCAGTGTTTTAAAATTTTGGAGACTGTCAGAATTCAGCACAGATTCTTTCCCTCTGCCTGTGTAAGTCATCTGTAATGCCTTGCAGAGGTGTCATAGCTTTACAGGCAAAAATTTAAGTAAGTATTGCTGGGCACTAAAGCTAACGCACTAGATAAATGACATCACCCCTAGATCACTTCTGCCTTCAAAAAGGGAAACAGTAGGACTCAGGGGAACTACAGCATGGCCAGTCTTACCTCTATCCATGGAAAGATGATGGAGTGACTAATCCGGAAAACTATTCCCCAGCCCATGAACACAAAGGTGATTGGGGAGCTCATGTTCAACCAGCCATGATAACCTACGATGAAATGACTGTATTGCATAAGATCCTCATAAAGAAGCTGCTGAAGTATGGGCTGGATGAGCAGGTAGTGAGGTGGATGAAGACTGTCTGTTCAGACAAGTTCAGAGGGTGATGATGAGTGCAAAATACAGTTTGAGGACAGTAACTAGTGGTGTACCCCAGGTCCAATCCTGTTCAGTATCTTCATGAATGATCTGGGTGAGGGGGCATATGGCACTCTCAGCAGATTTGCTGATGACACCACACCAGGAAGAGCAACTGCTATGCCAGAGGTTTGTGCTGCCACTGAGAGGAACCTCAGTAGGAAGGAGAAATGGGCTTGATGGGAACCTCATGCAGTTCAGCAAGAGCAAGGGCGAAGTGCTGCACCTGGGGAGGAACAAGCCCATGCACCACTCTATGTGGGGGCCACACAGCTTTGCAAAAGAGTGGTGGACACCAAGTTGACCATGTGCAGGAATGTGCCCTTGCAGTAAAGAAACTCAATGATATCCTGGCATGCATTGGGAAATTTGCCAGCAGGTCAAAGGATGTGGTTCTTACCCTTTGCTGTACCCAGTTCTAGGCTCCAAAGTACAAGAGACAGGAACATACTGGAGAGAGTTCAGCAAAGGACTGACAAAGATAGTTAAGGGACTGAATTATCTCTCATTTGAGGGAATGCTGAAAGAGCTGCGACTCTTCAGTCTGGAGGAGAAAAGGCTCAGGAGGGACCTCATCATTGAGTGCAAATATCTGAAGGGAGGAAGTGAAGTAGAGCAAATTGTCACCATAGCCATTTTAAGTTGACACCATAGTCCAGATTCAAGGTGATTCTTGGTTTTTTAACTCTGATCTTAGACTATTGAGATGGGTTTAGATTTTTCATTTCCATATTGATTTTTTTCTGTCACAAAGTAATATAAATTCCTAGAGCATTCCCTTTGCAGAATAAGTCTTGTCTAAAGAGTTTCAGTCTTTTAGAAATGCTAAGTTGTTCATCAAGTACTTTGGTAATCATTGCAGCTCACCAAGGACAGCAATAGGACCTTAGCTATGGGATTGTCTTTACAGTATCTACAAATTTTCCTTCCTTGAACATCTGCTACAACTCAAGAAACCTGCAGTGCTGATGAGGTGCTTTTGAATTTATGTATTTCTACATCATTTCATCACTATCGGTAGTATAGTTTGTAACTGCCTTGCTAAATTTCACATGAACGTAGTTTATATTCTCCAGGACCAATTCTAGATGTGGCATACCTCTTCAATCATCACTAACAAACATCTATAAAATACACCTCAAGTGCTCTCCCACTCTCATTTCATACTATGATAGCTGAAATGTTACCAGAATCTTATTGCATCTCACTCATCTCACAAGATGACTTTGTAATTACATCAATGGAAATTACTAGAGGCAGATGTGTAGAGAGGGAGCTGTTTCTCCATTTCTTGGTAGCCGGTTGGCCCCCACTTGCAGGGGAGAATGCCCTAGGAACAGAGTAAAACCCAGGAACCCCCAGACTTCACAGGGGTAAAATATGTTGGAAGTTAAGAGCTGCTCATCTAGGAACTTAGAGCTATTCATCTGGCATCCAGACATCTTTTTCCTGTGCAGTAAGACTTATGTATAAACAAGCATCAATGCAGCAATGCTTATTAAGCTACTTCTGATTTCTTCATTTGTGTTTCTGGTGATAATGCTGCTTGATTTTCACCTTGAGTCTTTATGTCTATTCATACAGAGAGTCCTCTCTAAGAAGTTGAGCTTTAAATGAGTGTTTAGCCACCAAAAGGCAGTGAGGAGCTGCCTGCTGCAGATTGAACTCTGAAGATAACTATTCTTGATTGGGCAAAGGAATACCTCATAGTTTCCTCAAAGGTCCGAGTCTGGTATTGCTGTCAGGTGCTCTGTTTTTTCAATCTACATCCAGTAATTAGATAAGTCTCCCTCATCATCTTCATCTGTACTGTTCAAAAGAAATGTGTTCAGGATTTGTTACTAGTAGTAGTACTGATGGTGAACCAAGTGCTACGTTTTTGTGAACTTGTGCAGTGTATCTGTTTTGTCTGATGCTTTTTTCAATGATCCAGGGCTATCAAGCCTACAGAAACCAGCCACATAGCATGGCCATAGATACTCACTGGTTAATAACCAGCAGATTAGGGAGAAGTCTGGCATTTATTACTTTTTAATAAGAATGATTCAAAGGCTGGTCTATGCACATAAATGAAAGAGGTTCCTTATTTGTAAAAGGCATGTATCATCGCCCTCAGAGTTAGGAACAGAGGCCACTCCGTGCTGTTTGCCATTCATAGTGCTGGAAGGGAACACCTAACAGCAGTATTAGCATAATACGGTCTTCTGAGAGCTGCAGCCATGCATCTAGGCAGTCACTGGCTCCATCAATAAGGCTTTTGAAGAATCGTTGAAATCTTTAGGGCCTTTTCTGCTGAATGTTTTAAAGGCCTTGCTTGGATTAATAGGCTCAGGAGCGAGCTTTCATATTGTGGGGTGGGTGGCAGGTTTGATATGTTAAGCATCAATTTAATGGATGAAAATTATTAAGGCCCTCACAGCTGGTCTGCTGTACATACTAGTTTGCAAATACTGATTGCTGTTTTCATCTTAATGAGGGATCCACTTATCCGATTTGGGGTTTAGATTTTGCTTTTTCTGCCAATTTGCACTCTCTTCCCTTCTAGCTGTAAACAGCTTGATTTATTTTTGAAGGGGAAAAAATTCTTCCATTGCTTTACTGTATTTGCAAAAAGAAGCATTAGCCTAGTAAAGGCCATGTAAATGGATGGATTTAATGTGTTTGATTTTGCCATGTAAAATGGAAATACTTTTCCAAGTCTACAGTGGCTTCTAAAACTTTTCTGAAGAATGTCCATATTTTGAGAGTGGACAGAGCAGCTACCTTGGGATTAATACACATTTACCTAGAACAGTATTTTTGCATCTTCAGAGTAGGATGTCTTGCTGCTGCTGTTATGGTGTCTTTAAGAAGATTCTGATCAGTTTTAGACTTGGAGCTTTGTGCTAGCAAAGAAACTTGGGGATAGATGGTGTTCACGATTCATGCTCCAGTTACAAAGGTGCTGCATGTGTTTACAGAGTAGATACTATACCCGAGAGGCAAAACATTTTGCACTTATATATAGGAATGTGCAGAAGCCATCTCACTACTTGGGAATTGTGGTGGGTTGACCCTGGCTGGATGTGAGGTGCCCACCAAAGCTGCTCTGCCACTCTCCTCCTCAGCTGGACAGGGGAGAGAAAAAAAATACCGTGAAAGAGTCGTGGGTCAAGGTAAGAAAAGGGAGAGATCACTCACCAGGTATTGCCAAGGGCAAAACAGGCTTGGCTAGGGGAAAGTAATTAAAAATGAGAAACAAAAATTAACATACTTTCCCCCCACCCCTCCCTTCACAGGCTCAACTTCACTCACCATCTTCTCTACCCCCTCCCCCACAGAAGCACAGGGAGGCAGGGAATGGGTGTTGCAGTCAGTTCATCACACCTTGTCTCTGCCTCTCCTTCCTCCTCTCACTCCTCCCCTGCTCCAGTGTGGGGTTCCTCCCGTGAGAGACAGTCCTCCATGGACTTCTCCAATGTGAGTCCATCCCATAGGCTGCAGTTCTCCACAGACTGCTCCAGTGGGGGTTCCCCATGGGGTCGCCAGTCCCACCAGCAGACCTGCTCCAGCACAGGCTCCTCTCTCCACAGGGCTGCAGGTCCTGCAAGGACTCTGCTCCAGTATGGGCTTCCCTTGAGCTCACAGCCTCCGTTTGGCATCCACCTGCTCTGATGTGGAGCTCTTCCATGGTCTGCGGGTGGATCTCTGCTCCCCATGGACTTCCATGGGCTGCAGGGGGACATCCTGCCTCACCATGGTCTTCACCGTGGGCTGCAGGGTTTTCTTCTCTGATGCCTGGAGCACCTCCTTCCCCTCCTGCACTGACCTTGAAGTCTGCAGGGCTGTTCTTACTACCTATTCTCACTCCTCTGGCTGCAGTTGGTGCTGTTCTGCAGTTGTTTTTTTTACCCCTTTCTTAACTATGTTATCCCAGAGGCTCTACCACCATCACTGATGGGTTCAGCCTTGACCAGTGGTGGGTCTGTCTTGCAGCCAGCTGGCATTGGCTCTGCCAGATGTGTGAGAAGCTTCTGGCAGCTTCTCCCAGAATCCACTTCTGTAGTCCTCCCACTACCAAAACCTTGCCATGCAAACAAAAAGCGGCAGTATGGCTGGAAGAGTGGTAAGGCATCTGAATGATTCTCAGTTATCCTTCTGTTCCTTGGCAGAGTCAAATCATCTCAGTCTTTGTATGTGGTGTACAGAGTATTTTTAAAAGCTGTAGTGATGACCTTGCAGCAATCAGAGTCATGCTGCATTGCTAGTTATCCTTATCACCAAGTATTTCCTAATAACTAACTGACTTCCCTTTGGTCTGTTTTGGTGTTATTTTCTGTTCTCCATGTCCATGGAAAAAATACTGTTTCCTTTTCCTTGTGTTAGCCTTTTATATAGTGAAAAGTCATTATCTTGTCCTCTCTTGAATATCTTTTGTCTGGACTAAATAACCCCAATTCTTTTACAGCTTCCTAATGAGCTCTATTTTTAAGGCAGCCATTCATTTTTTGTCCTTTTCTGTTCTTCTTGCCTGTATATTTTTTGAAATGCATTGCCTGTCAACAGGGAACTGCCAGGGCTGAAATAGAATCTATGAGTTCAACACATTTAAAAAAGGAAAAATTAAAGTAAAAATATTACATGATAAGTAACTATGTTGTCTGATACCAGCACATTATTTATAAGCTAGAGCCTGAGGCTTTTACTGTTGTTTTTATGGTAAGTTTGAAACTTTCTAAAGAAGGCACTTTCATGAGCTCAGCAGAGCACTCTGGACACATCTACAGTTTCCCATAAAAGGCACCTTACTCACGACTGCTTGCTACATTTCTTTCTTTTCCATCCCTCTCTCCAAAAATGCTCTTGTGGTCACTTGGCTCTGATAAAATCCGATGCAGCTGTCTCCCAGTTCTTACTCGAGCCTGCATAGGTAAACACTGTGCCAAGCACTCAGTGGTTTTTTTATGCAGGAGTAGCAGCAAGATAGGACTGAGATGGCAATAATAGAAAGTAAAGGCATGCCTTCAACCAATTTTTTGTTTCCTTACATTCAGTTTCGGATGAGAGGGATATAGAGAGGGAGTGTTGTACCTTCTGATGCTAAATCAGTGGTACTCAAGAGTCCTCAGCCAAATGGAAGTGACAGGAAAGTGCCTTTAATCACAGCCAGTTTGGGCAGGTACTGCTAGCAACATGGTTGTCTGAATTAGCTGTTCTGCTGGTGCTCTGATGCTGAAATGGCTCAGTGATTGCCTTGCTTTAACTGTCTTGTCCAGATTCAAGCACATTTTGATCAGCTCAACCTAGCTTCATGCTTTCTAGCTAAAAACTCCTTCCCCAGATTCTGTGCATTTCAAACTGCTTAAAAGCTGGATAGCAATGTAAAAAGTTAGCCATTAAGAATGTTCTTTTAGCAAGGATATTTATAAGGATGTTCTTCCACTGAATATTCTTAGCCTAATGTTTCAGTATCTTTTATTAATGAACAACATGATAGTGCATAGCACTTTCAGAGGGTGCAAGATGCAAAAGCTGAAGATAAACAAATTTGTGTTACAAATGTCTTTCCAAACTACTTACTGTTTCACTGGAAGTCATCATTCTGCTCTTGATCAGGTGTTGAAACTTGCCTGCACTGTAGAGGGACTCCCTCTAGATGACTCCCAGTAGATAGTTCTGGTCTTGACCCATCTACTACTTTAAATTCTAAAAGTTTAACATGAATTCTTGATGCTTATTTATAGATGCAAATGAGGTAGTTCTTATGTAACTGGGCCAAGACTGAGCTTTTAGTTCTCTTAAGGGTTTCTTTTTTCCCAGTTACCATAGATTCCACCTGTATTATACCTCTTCCTTATACTATGCCTTCCTGTTCTGGCTTGGTCCTTAATTCAAGGTCAGAGTGTTATCTGAACTTTACTGCTAAATTTCCGCATGTTTTCTCAGATTGTCTCTTGTCAGTTTCTTTGCTAAAAATCATTCAAGCCATATTGCCTATCTTATTTCACAATTCTATCAAATCATATTCTCAGGTATATTCTTTTCCAGTTTAGGCATATCCCATCTTACAATTCATATGGAGAACCTCTGTAAAAGTTCTTTTTCCTGGCTCATTGCTTTCTGATTCACCTCCATTTCTCCATACTCCACTGCATCGAATACAATTAGATGTCATCTTTAATATTTTCTTCTGGTTTATTTCATGTCTCACTAGTCATCTCCTCAAACATTAAGATATTGATTTTTCCCACCTTCATATGAAAAATAAGGATGCTCTTGATTGCTTATTTTTTCAGCTTGCTCCTCTAGTGAGCATCTCTTCATGTTCTTCCCACGGACTTTACAAATCCAACCCCTGTAGTCCTTCATAAAGATCTTGTTCCTTTTGAATACAGAGTGCTGGTCAGGTAGTTGATAATAGAATTGTAGAATATCTCAAGTTAGAAGGACCCATAAGGATTGTGGAATCCAATTCCTTGCTTCTCTCAGGACTAACTAAAACTGAACCATATGACTAAGAGCATCAACCACGTGTTTCTTGAGTTCTCACAGGCTTGGTTTTGTGACCAGTCTCTTAGTGAAAAATATTTTCCTGATCTGAAATTCCCCTTATGCATCTTCATTTGATTTCCTCATGTCCTGTTGCTGGTCACCGGACAAATAATGTTTCTATACTACGTCCATAACTTGCATAAGTTATTTTGGGATGTGGTAGCTCTTTTTGTAATTGGTTTCTGTGGTTCTTCAAACTGGTGGACAATGTTATCTCCAGATTAAGGAGATATTTCTCCAGAAATGTAGTGAATACTGAGAGTGCATTAATTAAAATGTATGCTAGCAACTAACTGGTAAAAGCAGATTCATACATGGGGATATACCAAATATGCCTTCTTTGGAAAACATGCTGCAGGTAGGCTTAGAAGGAACTTTCTCCCAATCGCTTGTCTGTCTAATAGACTTTGGGCTCTGAGTAATGCTATTATAGATTTATGTTCTAAAAGTAAGTAGAAATAACACTAGAAATTTCTGAGATTTTGTCCTGTCCGCAATTTCTGTGAGGGATCAGAATAGAGAGGGAAGATTAACCCTGTAATTATTTTTCATATTCATTATTGATGAAGGAAAAACTAAAGGAAACTGCATATCTGGTTTTGCGTAGACAATGTTCATAAAAGAATAGGAACTCTGTCTGCACTAATCTCATTAAAAAGAGATTGGAAGTTTGTAAAAGTTAAAATACTTGGGTGGGAGAGTTGTGTCTTGGTTTTTAACTGCCAAATATAAGGTATGATTAAAAGACTGTTTTAGAAAGCACTTGAAATTCATAATACTGGTGCAGGGAGGTGGGCGGAGACCTGATATTCTTCTGTAATAGGAATCTAAGAGCTATTGCTGGAGAGCTTGGAAAGAAAGAAATCAAAATGACAAGTTTGCTTTTCATGTTCAAACCTAACCGAAAGTTATAAAGTGAACAAGTGGCAAAAAATTATAAGTTAATATGTTTTTTACAACGTAAAGGTTTTTTAATACAAAGAGGTAGGTGGGGCAAGGAAATTTCAGTCTTTATAGTTCTTGGAGATAAATCAGACTTTGTAACTATTTGCAATTGATCCTACTATCTTAGGTTTTCAAGATCAAAGCAGTGCAACTGGCAGGAAAACTTCTTCCAGCCTTCAACACACCTACGGGTATACCATGGGCAATGGTGAATCTGAAAAGGTAATGAGTTTTCTTTTGTGAAGTATGTTCCTCCCCCTCCCTCCAACTTAAAATTAGTAATGGCATACATCGGTTTTTCTTAGCTGTGGATCTGTAGAAAATGCAGACAAATTGTCATTCCTGGCACGTTAGAATAATTTTGATAGAGTTTAGCACATTCTAACTCATTAGCTGCGATAAATTTTGATCATGTTTTTTTTTTTTCTTCTGTTTCTGCAATAAGCATTCAATGTGCCATTGGACCACACTGAGTGTATTATTCTCTGTGTTGCCCTAGAGCTAATAATTGTTTCTTTGTTCATTACAAAATCTATTAAAAAACAAAATTGTTTGCAGAGCATGGTTGAGCCTCCTGGATTTTCTGTACTGTGTGAGCTGTGTGTTACCTTTAGAAGATTCACAGCATTTAAGAAGATGATGGGACTCTGAAGATATTATTTCATTTTACATTTTAGCTTAGGTATAAAGTCTGGTGTGCTGAAGCCAACTATAGTCTGTGCAGATGGAGAGGCTTCTTCATATGACTGTTCAGACTGAACTTAGATGGTCTGCATTGCCTCGTGGAAGACAGCTGCCTTGCCTAATTTATGTTGTATTGCTTGCTTAGTGCTGGGATTTCCCTCAGATGTTGAGAGAGCTTTTTTGATGCAAGGCATTCTTTACATTTTCACTACGTCCTTAAACAGTAGCTGAATTGGGATGCATGTCTAGATTGTGTGTACACTTAAGCAATGTGGGATAGTAAATAGCAGAGAGTTTTGAATTGTTTTACATTGTTTTCCTTTTGAGAGAGGTATTTATGGTTGAGCTTTGTTAAGACTGTGAAGAGATTTAGGACTACTTTGAGAACACTACCCTTATGTGCCTTTTTGTGATAAGGATAGGCTCTTCACTTTGCTCTCAGCTTTGGGTGAAGAACATGGAGCTGTGATTTGCCCCTTCTGCTGGCGCAGGGTATCACCACTCTTGGTCTGTGATTCCGAAGGGCCCAGGTGGCCCACACTCTCCAGGCAGCACTGGTGTCTGCCTCACTAGCTCGAGCAACACGGGTGGTGAGGTTTGAGAAGCTGAAGCAGTCCATGCAGGGATCCTTCTCAGTAAAACATGGGGGCTGATCAGGCAGGTCAGGGATCAGGGGACTGTCAGGAAGGCAGGACAGGGATTATTTTCGCTAGGTGAAGAGGAAAGGATTGGAGAGCCGGAAAATTCCTTCATGCTGGTGTCATTCATGCATTTACTGTCTCAGTCTCTTGGTAATGCACAGAACAAGCCAGTGTCCCAGCAGGAAGTGGTGTCTGGCATGCCAAAGAGCAGTCACAGTAGCAGGCATTTATGAGAACACTTGTCATGAGGCTGATGTGCACGAGAAGACCAGACCTGAAAGAAACATTTGGAAAACTATTAATCTGTGTTATATTACCTTTTATATTCATAATAAAAAACCTTAATTTTCTCTTTTTGTGAGACTTGTACCAAAAAAAACCCTGAGACAAGCTGTGATTCTGTCTTTACATTCCATAAGCAGTGGTTACTGTATATTAAAAGGTGTGAATGCTACAAGTACTGCTCCATAACCAACATTTTTCCTTTACATTTCCTCTTTCTAATGTGTAATTTGAAAGATAGGTAAAAAGACATTCCTAATTGATTTTTGCCTTACTCATAAGTGAAATCTTCTATGAGAGGAAGTAATCTTCTGAAATATGTAGTTAACTCCAGAAATTAAAAGACCCAATCCTGAAAGGTGATGAAAACTCCCAAATTAGCTGAAACCAGAGGTAATTTGGGAGTTACAACTTAGCAAGATGGTATCACTTAAAGGGCAAAAGGTAGGAGGTATGTGACACTTTCTGCTGATTCTTTAAGTGAGCCTGAGAAACTCATGTGTTGTGCCAACAGTAAACATCCTGTATTCCTACGTAGATACAGATAGGGAAGCACAGCCCACACAAGTAAAGGGTGCACAGCAGATCAGCAGGACAAGGAAACGAATGCTGCCACTTTTGGAACTTATCCTGATTCTTATTCTTAGGAACATACAGTGAATAAAGAACCACTGAGATTGAGCCCAGTGTTATATCATCATATTTGTGTGACATCAAAGTATTATATTTTTTAATAACAGGACTTTTTGTGGATGAAGTTATGGTATCTTTTTTCCAAAAAGACCCAACCAGTGAACCAACTGATCAATCAAATCACAACTCCTGTAATCTCAAGTGTGGGTTAAAATGTTGTTACTTGTTTAATTGGCTGTGGTAGTTTTGCTGTGCACAGTAATTCTGAATTTTTGGTTGTTTTCTCCCTTTTTTTAATGCATATTTGTTGGAATTCAGTGGTGTTGGTCGAAACTGGGGCTGGGCTTCCGCTGGCAGCAGCATCCTTGCTGAGTTTGGTACTCTGCACATGGAATTTGTCCACCTCAGCTATTTGACAGGGGACCCTGTATATTACAACAAGGTGAGTCTCAAAACTCAGTATTTTTATTATAGTTTTCATCATAAATTGCATTAAAGGGGAAGTGCTTTCTGTATTAAATTCTACTTCCATTGTTGGTAGCAGGTAAATATTTTCATGCTTGTATTTCTGTTACCAAATAGATGTCTTTTTCAAGTAGAAATATATGACAACACAGGTTTTCTTATTTGTTTCAGAATACATTTAAAAATCATCATTTTTAAGCATGCTCATGTGAGCAGTCCTTTAAAACCAAAAATGTACAAATCTGAAGAATGCCCTCAAGAAAGCTTGAGGTTCAGATTAATAAAATTTGCTACTAAAAATTAAAGAAAAACAGAAAATATTAGATATAACTATGTGCAGAGGGCAGACAAACGTTGTTAGCGGTGAACCTGATTCTTGATTTAATTTAGGTCATGCACATTCGGAAGTTACTTCAAAAAATGGATCGTCCTAATGGACTTTATCCAAATTATTTGAATCCAAGAACAGGCCGGTGGGGTCAGCGTAAGTATTCTTATTTTATTAATTCCTAATTAGCAGTCTACTTCTTACTTTGTTGCTGAGTTGGAGATCAGAAAGTTTATTCTGTAGGGCACAAACAGCATTGCTTGAAAACATAGAACACAGAAAGATTACTTAGACCTGAGATCTGAAACAAATCTTTTCCTGTTGCTGTCTGAAGTCACAGAGCTCAGTTTTTAGGGTGCTTTCTGAAAACAACTTCCTACTAAATCTGATGCCTATCCTTACTTTTATCAGTCAATAAGATCTTCAGTAATAAAGAATGAGACTGAAAGTATTTCCTCATTTTGATTTGGTTCCTGGTTTTGTTCTGCAAACCATCTGGTAAGTGGATTATTGTAAGGTGACAGGCATTGCTGTAAGTTAATGCATGTTTGTGGTGGTTAAATTGTGTTAGGCACTGACATCTACAAACATAATTCATCTACTTAGTGGCATGTGAAATGACATGATGAACCTCCTTATAGATATTTAAAAAAAAAAGCTTTGGAATGAAAAGAAGAAGCAGATTTTGTTGCTGACAATGTAAGAGGAGAGATAAAACATCAAGAGAGACGCAAACATGATTCCTTTCTTGAAGTGGTTCTTTCAAAAAAACTTGAATGGTTTTATGCTTTGATAGTGGTGGTGATAAAAGAGAAATTTTTTTTTGAGGTTTCTATTTCTATTCCTTTTATAAATGGAGGTCTATTTAGGAAAAACAAGCAAGATGATCTATTTCTGTCCTGTTTGACATCACTGATAGGTTTTGGGGATTTCAGTGGTTGGCTGTAAATACCCAGCAGAACATGTTCTGGCTTGTAAACTGAGAATCTGCTTCTGACTTTGAATCTGGTATGTGAGGGAGATGAATACAGCTGTCATTGCAGTCATCGTGAAATACTTATCTAATCTAATCTTTAAAGCCAAAATTCCCTCCAAAGCATCTTGTATCTTTGAGTGAATCATGACACCATCTGAGATGGACAAATGGATTGATGGGATAAATTCTTCTGATAAATTTGAATTTAGCAACACATTCAGAAATAAGAAAATATGCAAATACAAATACTCGTGTATTATTCATTCAAAAGACAATTTTATATTGTTGCTTTGAAATAATTTTTTCTATTGATTTTTGTGATTTTTAAAAATTATTCCTGACCATCTGCTTGTGCTGGTTTTATCAAAAGAGGTCTAATGTGATGTATCACCAGGATTCTTTAGGGGCTGTTTCATAGAATCATGGGATGGTTCGGGTTGGAAGGGGCAGTAAAGATCATCCAGTTCCAATGCCCCTGCTGTGGGCAGGGACACGTTCCACTGGATCAGGTTGCTCAGAGCCTCTAACCTGGCCTTGAACATGTCCAGGGATGGGGCATCCACAACTTCTCTGGGCAGCCTGTGCCAGTGTCTCACTCACCCCCACAGTAAAGAATTTCCTTCTGATATCTAATTTAAACCTACTCTCTTTCAGTTTGAATCCATCTCCTCTTGTCCTGTCATTACAAGCCCTTGTAAAAAGTCCCTCTCCAGCTTTCTTGTAATAACAATGCTCAGAATTAGTATCTCTTGGGACTAAAATATTCCTCATCACTAAAAATAAACATACAGTGAAAAGTTTAATTTTGCAGAAGTTTGGTGGAACTCAAACATACTATTAAATGGATTCTGCAAGATAGTACATTTGGGACTCAAGTTTAGGACTACAAGCTGAGACTTAAGTTCTGAGGATAAAAAGAAATACAAATTTATGGAGCCTTTAATTTTTCTATGGTGCTCATGAGTAATAAATTTATTTCCTGGAATTTGGTGGTTGGGGTTTTGTTTTTTCTTTAGCAAATAAGGTTCCAGATGCATATTCAGATGTTCTGGTAGTATTTCTGTGATTTTCCCAGTGCAACAATGTCATGGCTTAGGATGGTAGTCTCCAATTAAGTAGTTCCACTAAAACCGCACAGCTGCTCACTGCCTCTGTCTGCCTTCTATTGGAAGCACAAAAGGCAATGATCACTGGTTGAGATAAGAACAGTTTACTGGAAACAGCAATGAGATAAGAAAATGAACAGTAACAGCAACATTATTAATAGTAAAAGGTATAAGACAAAGAAACAATTTAAATAGAAGACATGTTCTTCCCAACCACTTTCTTCTCCTTGACCAGAAAGGATGTCCTTCTCCTGAGAGAAGAGTCATTTTCCCTGCCCCTGGCATTGACTTGAGGTGGTATTGAATAACATTAGGGTCTGGCCATGCTCTCTCCCAGCTACTTAAAAAAATTAACCCCATCCTGGCTGAAACTAGGACAAACAAGCACTGGTAAACCTAATACTGGTTTTGTGGGGACTAGATAGCAAGAATCCATTATTCTTTATTTCCTTTCATAAACTTGGATGGAATGATGAGAAAATGTCTCTGTCGTATCCCTGGTAGATCACTCTTCAGTGCATCTATTTGCAAAAATTGAAGAAGCTATAGTAAAAGAGCACGTGGTCTGAAACACTGGACAGATGAGATGGAATAGCTGAGGCTTAGGCAGGAATTCCTTTCTCCCTTGGCAGAGATGGTGTCCTGCTACACAAAAGTGAGTCGAGTAAGGATGATGCCTTTGCACACAACATGCCAATTCACTAGAGGACTCCTGTCTAAGTCCCCTACACTGTTAGTGGCTTGAGTCACATGGTTGGTAGTAAGGGCAGGCAAGGCTTTTATGTTCTCCTCAGAAGGTGATTTCAGAGAGCATTGTATTTGGCTTGTTATATACTTTTGTACTGGAAGGACTGAGACAATGGAAAGAGTATCAAAGCATAACTTTCCTTTTTTCAGCTTCTGGGAAAGCTGCCCTTTTCATCTTTGCTGTGACCTTTAGTTCGATGCATCTTATCTTGTACAAAGTACTTTCTGCAGGTAGTTTCTGAGAATTATTTTGGAACAGTTTATTTGCCTAGATACAAGTAACTCTTCACTCTGACCTTTCTAGTGTTGCTTTTCTTTCTTTTTTTTTTCTTTCTTTCTTCCTTTCAACATTTTTTTCTCTCCTCAGACATTTTTTGGTTCAATTCTAGTTAGGTTTTTTGTTAATCTGTACAATATTCCAGCTAAGTCATGAGGGGTGTGAAATAGGTAAAATAGATCGGCATAAACACATACCTAAATACACTGCTGAAGACCTATGGGATATAGCTGCAATACAGCACCTTCCTAGTGATGGGTTTATTTTCTGTTTCTGTACCCTTCATTCTAGTGGTGAGTACTTTTATTCAAAGTAATAAAAGTATCAATGGTGATGTGAACTTAGCTAGTGAGACCAGCTAATTCTCTTACTATCAGTTGATTATTCAGAGACTATTAGAGAATGTGTATAGTGGAAGAATTCATTTAGGTCAAGTTTTCTCAGCAGTTATGTTTTGTCTTTCACTTTTAATTAACTTTTTAAAGAAAAAACGTATGTGATTTGAATAGAAGAAAAATTGTACCCTTCTAGAAGTGTTGCTGTTTTGTTTAATTTTGTTCTAACAAGCTGATAGGTAAACTTGAAACTCCTGTTGCAAGATTGTGGAAGAAAAGAGAAGCATCATCTTCTGTGGCTTTGGTGTGGCCCCATAGGGCTGTAAACTGGATCGATCTCTACTTGCAAAAAGAACTTCGTGGAAAATTCTTGATACCTTCTATCTTCATAGAGTATTTTGATACCTTCTCAGAGCTGTTTGCACAAGGAGCATAGGCACATCCTAATTTTGTGGGTTTTAACCAAAGGTGCTTTGGTCCTCTAGTCTGCTTCGTGTGTCCAGGGTTCTTGAATGGTGATGAACTAGCTTTTGTAAAGGTGTTTCAGGCCTTTTGGGGATCAGCAATTATTATGGGGTTTTTCTGTGCCTCAGAATATTTTTCTCTTAGCCACCATAGATCTTAGGCCATGTTGCTGTATCTTGTCTGTTTTGCCTCGTTTAAATGTATGTTTAAAGTGTGGTCTGTGCTCTTTTTGGGTTAGGAGAAGGGGAGTTGTGTATATGATATGCTGCAACCTTGTCTACATCCTTCTGATGTGAGGATGCAGGGTCCAGTGAGTCATTTCTGCTGGGGTTTGATTTATCAGAGTGCAGGCCTTTTAATCTCAGTATAAATAGCATGTTCTGCAGTTTCACTGCTGGGGAATGATGTGCTGGGGACACTGCCCTGAGACACTCAGACCATCTTTTTCTCTTGTTCTCCTGCTGGAGCTTACAAAGGCATGCGTTTTCATTCAGACCAGTCAATGTTTCTGTTATAAATACCTGAAAAGTTATAATCAGTGAAGTAACTTACCAGTCAATTAGTAATAATGATTTCATCAAGAAGGATGTGACCATTGCTTCCAGGTTCTTAACAAGTTGTAGAGATGAATCAAATAATTATGTCAGTGTGGCATTAATCTATAGCCGTGTCTTTGAAGTGATTACAATTTAATTAATATAAATTTTAATTTGCATTTAACGCACCTGACATAGCCCTTGAAGAAAGGTTCGGGTGACAGATTACTTACTTTCTTTTTCTGCCTGCCTCATGAAGCAGCAGCAGCCAGGGCCTGAAGCCACAGCAGGCAGGACTGAGCAGGGACTACTGTTTGATCCCATCATTTCTTTCCACTTGAATGCTATAAAACACAGTCCTAAAAACTGCTGGGTGAATGACTTACTGGTCATTGCTAAATCCCCATGCTTTCCAGTGCAAATGCTTTGTAATAGAACTGGACGCTTGATGCTGTGTAGCAGCAAGGGGGTTCATTATACACCAGAGCAGTAAATGATGGCTAAATATTTGGGTTTAAGCTTATGCTGTGCTGGTATTATTACAGCATGGGGGTCATGACAGACAGTTTTTGAATGGGTTCAACTCAGGATTTGCCAGCTCACTGGGGCATTTGCTAGAAGGCAGAGCTATAATGCCCACAGGGATGTTGACAGATTCCATTTTTACTTATGGGCTAAGGTGATGGTCCAGTAGGGGCAAGTTACTTACAATACTTCTGCTTCGGGGTTTCAGTTACTGTAAGACTGAAATGGAAATAGCTGGCAGGAAGCATTTTCTAACCTTTCACATTAACCTTCAGTTGACTTTGTTAGCTTTTCGTTTGCACATGGTGAATGGTTGGTTTGGTGTGAACATCAGAACTCAGAATTGAGATTATTTTCAAAGGCAGTTAACAGTGCTTTCTAGAGAAGCCGCCTAAGCAGATATAACAGAAATTAGATTAAAAGCGGGGATTTCAGAATTATGGAAATTGATTCGTACTGAAGAAAAATTATTTCTTAAAAAATTAAAATATGTTGAGAAAATTTAATTTGCATTTGCAAACAGGTTAGATGAGAATACCAACTACAAGTACAATAACAAAAGAAATTGCAATCTGCATGCTATTGCAATGTCAGGGCATGCCACTAACATTTGCACATTTCTGTAAATTGGTCATTCTTTCTTTTTGCTCTCCAACACCAGGAATAAACTACTGCATTTCTTCTGGTTCCAACATCTCTTGCAAGTAATAATGTTATTGAAGGGGAACTCTAATTACTCTTGACTTCAAATCTCGTTTCCTGCACCTGGGCTACCTATGGAGTTACCTGGATTGGTTACTAAGAGAGTTGTTACTTTAACTAAAGCTGGGGTTTAGGCCAAATATGGCTTCCATATGCAAGAAAATAAGCAGAAATGTCATTCTTTGTTACTCTTATGTGTTTATTACACCTTAGTGATATGTGGGTACATTAACAAGTTGCTGTAAAGTGAGCTAGCATGTGAATTTACAGGGTATGAGCTGAGCACTGCTATTAGAAATGTAACAGTAGACACCGTATTTGTCACCACTGAATGCTGATGTGATGGGCATTCAGGCTGCAGCCTATTCTATGGTGCTTTATTCATGTCTCCTTACAGAAAACAAGCCCCTTAGTCAGATTTGCAAGTAGTTGAAGTTAAAAGCCCAGAGAGGGACACTCTGTCACCATCTTTACAAGGACTCGCTGACAATGTGTTATCGATCACATGTGATATGAGTATTTAATGCACTAAATTTAAGTGGTGTCTTCCATGTCAAAGTGATAGCTATCCTTTAAAGACAGTAAGAAGATTCACATAGGTATTTAGTCTGTTACATACACTACCTTAGCACCTTCTGGTGATGTTCTCACTTTCTTGCAGCTTCTTGCGCCTGTTATTACAGAGTATGTAGAGGCACAACCCAGGTGGCTGAATGGGAGAAACTTACATCCTCTATTTCCCAGTTGGCTGTGTTGTAGACTGGCCTTTAAATAAACCTAAGCAAATATCTTTCTGGATGTGCATATTTAATTTTCTTCAGGTGGTCTTTAATTTTCAACAATAACTGCTTAAATTAAACCAAGCACTTTTAATTTTAAAATACTACTTGGAGAAGGCTTCTGTGGATTTAATTTATTTGGATTAGATTTGCATTTCTTTTAAAATGGTGCCATTTTCAAACATAGGAAAAAGAATAAAAACAATTTTAAATTACTGTCATTAGAATAGTGGTAGTACTGGGTGAATATTCCAAGATTTTTATTCCTACCTGTACAGCTAGTTTTAGGCTAATGCACTTGGGATGAGCTAGGTAATTAACTAAACTGCTTAATTTAAATTCTTGCAAGTAATAGACAAAAAGTGAGCCATATATCCTATCTATTTTCATTTGTGATACGATATTGTATCAAATACATAGCACCATCTGTCTATATTTATTTTCCAGGATTTAAAAGTGAAAATAAATTTGATGTAAATGTATGTAACACTCTTAATTAAAGATGGTAAGAAAACCGCTGCATTCAGTAGACTCCAATTTTCAATTGATGGCACATAAACCTTGTGCCCTGTGACCACCATCAGCCTCTGAGCTCTGCACCCAGCTCTACCAGCAAGGGCAGTCATCTGCAGACTGTTTTTGAAAAAGAAGGTGCGGTCACAATCTGTGTATCCCCTGTGTAAGAATGTGAACACTGAGAATAATCAGCATGTCAGCTGAAGGGTACTGCCCTGACAGTGTGAGCTCTGTCTGATACATAGAGAGAGTGGCCCTCTTGAATGCAAGCTTTCAAGGATGCTACAGAGATAGAAATCCAGATACTGAGTTATTTATCAGTTATTGAGCCTTTCATTTTTAAAATTAAGCAAGAAACCCTTTCAGTCTTTACATCTGCCTCTGGGAGATGAAAACCCTTCCAGATTGCAAGGTGAAGTGAATAATACTGAAGAATGAAGTGGTCTTTCAAAAGATTAAAGAAATACTGCAGATAAATATTTCAGATAAAAATATAATTGTAGCATAAATTAACAGGTTGATAGCATAGTTAGAGATAGTGAAAAGATGCTAGGATTGGAAAACCTGTCTTTGCCAGCTGAAGCTGCTCATAATCTCCTTTAACTACGAAGATACTTTGCATTCTCTCTCCTACCCTTATTTATGTACTACATGCCTTGCTTAGCACAAGGAGTATCTAAAATTGCCTATTAATACCTGTACGTTCTTTAAAGAAACTAACAATGCCATGAGTCAAGAAAAATGAAACTCTGAAATGTAATGTCAAGTTCTGGCAAAACATCCATAACCTAAAAGGAAGCAAAGGGGATTGGATCAAGTAAGCCTGTATATTCCAAAGTATTTTCCAAAACTCACCAGATAACTACTTTCTATTTAGCATTGTGAATAATAATTTCTGATACTTTAACTCGCAGATGATTTTTTTTCCCTTCAGCATAAGGAAAAGATTTTCTCCCTCTTAAATAGAAATGGTGCAGAATTAAAAGAATTGCGTATTGTAGAAGTACTTGTAGAGTAGCTCCCAACCTGACTGCATCTTTGCACATTTCTTTGATTTAGCAAGTAAATTTCGTTTTTTAATTCGTGCTTGGAACGTCGTTTATAGAACTGGATATGTGATCTATGTGATAGTTTGGACATTGGTGTAAGCATTTATTGAGGTAGGTTTTTTATATGAAATCTGCTTTCAGTTTATTACATTATGAACACATAAAATGACAACATTATTTCTAGACTTCCAGCAGTAGGCATGCTGTTGCAAGGAGGAGGTGGGGGCAGTTCTTTGCAGTTTAGTTTTTTTTGCTATCTTGGCAGGTGTCCTTAATTTTACTCTCCAATATATTTTGTGTTGTTCTGTTCTTAGGAACATGCATGTGTTTTGAATAGAAAATAATCTGTGTAATCTCTGCTGGGGAATTCCCCTTGCCCTTTTGCTTTACAACCTTGTACAAATGTAATTAGCTGTGTTCCAAGAAAAAGCTGCATTCAAATTTGTTTATTCATTAGAAGCCAAGAGCAAGATAATCTGTTAAAACTTTATTTTAATGAAATGCAACAGAAGTGTGCATTACAGGGAGTATGCTTTTATAAGACTACAAGGTTAAGACATTTTGCTGGTCTGCTGAGCAAGATGTTGTAAAAGGTGAACAAATAAAAGCTTTGTTTAGTGTGTTAAAGATTCTAGTGTTATTGGAAGGTTAAACATGTATATGAATTATGCATTTGAAAAGGAGTGTCTATAAATAATTCCTAAAGAAAGGATTTGGATATGGTATAACTGGGTTTTGAGAGTGCCTGCATATATTGCTGGGCAAAGAGATGAATATTTCATTTTGCTGTACCACCAAGCTATACTTTAGAGCATGATCTCGGTGGGGAGTGCATCAATATCTAGAATTTGTAATTTGTCCCACAGCAGCTTTTCCATTTATTTTTCTCACTGTGAATTCAGTAAATTCATCTATATTAATGAAATCTGACATGTTTAGGGTATCACCTGATATTTTTGAGAGTTTACATTGATGGCTTTGAAGACATTAACTTAAAGTGTTTGGGGAGTAAAAAGTTACCCTTTGACACATGCTCTGTGAGTTTCAAGTTTGAGTTCTGCGGAATCTCATTATTTCTTTGATAATTATATGCCTAAAGCTGCATTTTTGAACCATTCTTGGCTTACAGTTTCTTATGAAAGGGAAGCCTATCAAATTTCAGTTACAAACTTGTTACAGCCTTATTAAACTTTCTTGGTTTTATTTTTTTCCTTCTCTATCACTTGTTGGAGGCTGTGCACCTAAGTGTTTCAATCAGTGCTCTCTAGATGACTGGTAAATTAGGTTGATACATCTGTTGTCACATCTGACATCTGTTTCTTTTCATTCTGTCTTCATTATGTGAGACTTAATATTCTGGGTTCTGCGTGGAGATGTACCTGCTGGTGGTCAAAAGAGAAACATTTCCAGTTTGGTGACATTGAGGAGAGAGGGTCTATAGTTCTGTTCAGTGAACATTGAATGTGTCTTAGCAATGGCTTTTTTTAATCCTGAAGTTCCACTGGGAGCTGGACTGTCCTTGTAGCAGCAAGCTAAAATGCCACCTCAACTTGGAGATCTGTGTAATCTTGCAGATGTGGTCCCATATGACCTCTATGATCAAAAATAAGAGGGGTGGTGATGAATGCAGTCCACATCTGGTGTGGTAGCTCAGTCTCAGTCACAGAGCATGGACTGAACAAGTCTTAAAATCAGCACTATTTCCCAGCACTTACAGAGTGTTCAAAACTTCAGGGGGCTGCATGTGCCATTTCAGGATCAGTGAGGAGAAGAAAAATAAGAGATACATAGACTGAAGTTGAGGAGAAAGAAATAGGCAGAGTGACTTGGATTAATATTGCATGTGATGTAATCCATAAGTACATAAAAAACAGGGAGACTCCTTTCTTCTTGGAATCACTTTTGACTGTCAGCTTCTATGTTGGATATATATACACATGTACATATGTAAATATATAAACTACCATGTCTTGATACAACTTGAAGGGAGAGGGTGAAGTTGTTGACAGTGGTTTTGCCAGCTGATTTTGTACCAGATGAGTGTTGGACTAGATTTAGTCTAATAAAGGGTTCCCTCTCCCATGTTCTTGCTTTTAATCTTCAAGAAGTGAATTGAGATCTTCAAGGAAGATTAAGGTGAATAAGAGTTTGTCAGTTCCAGTATGTAGGAGCTCCTATTCAAAAGGGACTCTTTGGGTTGTGGGCACATATGTACAGCAGCTTTGTTTGCAGCAGGTGATGTTACCCCTTTCAGCTGCTTTTCACAGCCATCTTGTCAAGTAAAAGAAGTCATCAGAGACAAACGTGCACCTGACTTCCCATCAATCCACTGCAAATCCCAGCGGCTTCATTAAAGCCGCCCACACAGTTGGGATTTACAGTGACTCCATACTTGTCTGAGAGGCAGGTGTGCTTGATTTGGGTGGCTCTATGAGTGATTGTAATAATCTTGAAATGAGAACTTCAGGTGATAAAAGGCCACTTCTGAGTAAACATACCAGCATAAGGATTTAATGTTTTTCTAATTTTAGCATGTGGACTTGATATATTTAGTTGACTGGTGTTTAGTTCCTGAACATGTCTTCTGAGAAATGACCTAAATATTTTCAAAATTATAAATAATGGCTGGAATGTTTTGATGTTTCAGGAAAGTTTGAATACAAATATATATATATATATATATATATATATATATATATATATTTGTCCCAGCTGTGAATTCCCGAGAGTGAAAGTACAGTCTGTTGTAAGATGCCAAATTAAGATACTCCTTTGACATTACAGAATCATAAATTACATTCAGTTTGAAGAAGTGTTTTGATTCTAAGAACACTAGTTACATAAATATATGTATTAGTTGGCTAGTTATACTTGCTGGTCTGTTTCAAAGTAGTTCTGTTGTCTTTGGACACACTTGAATTGTGCAAGTTTAAACATTTTTAATCTTCAGTTTGATAGTCACTACAGTTCTGGGAAATAATTTTGCTTAATTTTTTTTAGTGAGAAACTGGTAGCACTTATAATTAAGATTGCTTAATACTTTCCATTAAGTGATTGTGTTTTCAGTTTCTTGTAGCTGCCAGACGTCAGTTCTTCCAACTGGAATATTCTATCTGCCTCAAGCTGTTTTGTTGTGGCTTTTTTAAACAACTTTAACAAAAGTACTTTAGCCATCTCTAAATGAAACTAGAAATGGAATGTGATTCTACTGAGATTAAAGTTTGTTTTTTCAGAGGGTACAGTTAAGGAACTCAAGAACCATCCATATTTTTCCAAGCCTTGTAAAAATATTCACATCTAGTTTCTCCATCTGGAGTATTTAGAGTTCAGCTTCTCCATTCTCCAGAGCTGTGTGTGCTGAGCAGGTGTGACCACGCACCCCCAGGTTGGGAGGAGCTGAGCGCAGTGTTTCTTGTCGCTTGATTCTGTTGTGGCACCAGACAGGAGAATGGGGAGCAGTGTCTGCTTAGCTACCTCCCAAGTGCTTAACTTACATTCTTCGAATGTAGTTCTGTTATATGAGAACTTGCATGTTTTCAGAAAAATTCTCATGCTGGTAATGTGTTCTTTAGTGATAGTTTGTATTTGACTAAGAATTGCACCTCCACTTCTTTTTTTCAGAGCTGCCTCTGCTGCAGTTAATTTACAAGTGTTTGCACTTTTAAGCCAACCACTATGGCTTATGACATCCTTAGGTTGAATTTCTGCTGTGAATTTCAGCAGCTGCAATTTCCAGGGCCTCAGCTTTCTGGATTAAAGGATTAAAAGGGGAGCTTGCACCTATTTAGAGCAGCTGAGGAGCAGTAAGCCCAACTACATGAACTAAAGATTGAACTGAAATTTAATCAGAGCCAGACTGAAGACAAACAGAAAAACAACTCTTTGAAAGTTTCCTGCACAGAGAAAGAGGGCTCCTGCAGTGTAAGGCCAGTTGGTGCAGGCCAGAACAACTAATGGTGATGGGCTGTGTGGGTTTCCTAATGAAAGTTAATATTAGCTTAATCACTTTGCTACTCCCTCCTGGTCACTTAACTTTTCCACTCTTGAACTCCTTCTCTGACATGTTACAATAGCACTTCATCAGTTTGTGATCATTGAGGAAGATCAGCCTCCCTTTTTATTGCTTCATTTTTTTGTTGCAAAGTAGTTCTGTACTGCTGCTCTTAGTTCAAATGAATCAGTGGTTAGTTTATCTTGGCATTTCCAGTCTACTGAGTATAGCACAGGTTTTAGTGAGTTTTTCTTTATTTTAAAGTCATAAATAAGAATTACAGTTCCAGACTTTGACTTTCTTTTACAAATAGCCAAATTGCTAATTTTTTACTTGGTTGTTCTCTCTCTGTCTCTAGTTTAATGTTGAATCAGTGTTGTAGTGGAAATTTGTGAATTAAAAATGCTGTGGGCATAGTCGATCCTCATCTCTGCCTGCTTGTGCTTATGTACTGCTCCAATTTTATCTCACCGTCTTGCTTTCCAGCAGGGCAGCCTGTGCATGCTGAACATAATTCTGCTCAGTATTGTGTTTCATCTGTTTTATTCCGTGTGCAGTAAGTGATGTAGCAGCTTTCTGTGGAGGGCGGATGTGCCCTGGGGTCACGGAAGGGCAGTGGCGAGCTCCCTGTCTGCTCCTGACTAGCAGGAAGCCTCACCCTCAGGTGCTGGGACTGCAGCATCAGTGCTGGCATGACAAGCTGCCTTTAAAACAATGCCTGGCTTCTTTCTTTATTCTTGCTCCTTGCCAAGAAATGACAATTGAACAATTAAGGCACAAAGCAGAGGGGGTTTAGCAAATCATGAACTGTTTTTAATTTGCCTCATTAAGCTGCTGTTAACTACTTAAAGCCATCTGCTTAAAAATAATTTGCACATCTTAAGTTTGCTCTAGAGAGCAGGTAGACCCTTCATTAGAACAGGCTTCATTATTAATGTTTTCTTTAGGGGGCTTTCAGTTGTTGGGGGAAATATGCTGTTGCTCACTGAACCAAACTTTCCCTGTAAACAAAAGGAAGTGGCACATGTTGGTAACTTGCAGTCTGTGGCCATAAGCGTGTTCTTGGGAACCACTGCCGTTCATGTAGAAACTGGCTTGCTGTGGAGGAAGTTATTTACAGATATTAGGTAGATCTGGGTATGAGAAATGAGAATGAGCTGTGTGAATGCATAGTCTCCCTGTTATCTACAACCATCCCCAAAAATTAGTCCTGGAGAGACAGAACAACCAGATCCATCTCAGTGCCTTGTCTGTCGTTGAGGAGGGGGAACCTTGTTGCCTGTACTTTGAAGAGCTGTTTGAGGAAAAACAAGTCTATTTGTCTCCCCAGATTTGTAAAGAAATCATTTCACTTACAGAGAACAAATCACCAGAGCGCTGGAGACCCTCCCTCCTCTCTGGGGCTGAGATCCAGTGGCATTTCAGTGAGGCTGTGTGCGCCCTGTCTGACCTCCTGCCTGGTGCTGTGGTTTAGTGCTGTCCTGCTTCTTGGCAGGGAGACTGTGTCAGCAGTGAGCTCATGGATTGCTAATACAAATAAGATCATTTGGAGTGAAATTAGCTTTAGCAATATTAGATAATGATGGTGTGAGGATTTCAAAAAAGGTCCCCCGCTCCGTCTGTGGGTAAAAGATAGATGTGGTTTTTTGTGTATTAGTTGAGACACAATATTTGACTAAATATAGATAATCTTTTATCAATACATTAAAAACTCATTAAAGTATTCCTATGAGATTGATTGGTTTGTTGTTCATTGGGGTTTTTTGTTTACAGTTGCATACTGTTTATTAAGAAAAATGCCAGTATTTAACAGGATGGAAATCCATTGCAGTAGCTGAGCAAAAATGTTGCTATGAACTTGAAATATCATTGTCTTTCTATTAAGATTTTATTTGTTTCTTTTTGGGAAGAAGAATCCTTACGAACTGACTGCCCAGGTTTGCACACAATATACTTTCAAGTGTGAAAAACCAGAAAAAATACAGGGTTTCTTGTAATTGCTTTTGGTTGCAAAAGTTGAAGGTATTCTTTCCAACTGCAGCTACTGTGTCTTTCCATTTAAAAAGACTTCCAAAGGAGTCCTGGACTGGAACCCTTTTACATTTGCCCAGTCATCTGGGCCTACATTTGAAAATATGGGGAATGAAGAAAATACATGAATTTGTCTTGATTTGAAGGAATGAATGTTCTAAAAATGTTTACATTGAACAGAATATGTGACTTCAGCCACATCTGTTGTGCTGTCATACTTCTGTTCTTTTTGCTATATTTGTCTTAATCTGGAAAGAATTCTGCTTCAGGATTTCACTGCAAAATAGCTCTTCAAAATAAAAACCTTCAAGTGAGCTAGAGCTAATTAAATGATTCTTGTAGCTAAAATATGCAAAAACCAAATAGTTCTTAAATGTTCAAAATGCTTATAAACATTTAAACTTAATGCTTACTTTCTCAGTTGTTTACTGAGGAGAGTACCCAGTGCAAAGATGCTATTGTAAGCTTAGTTATTCAAATCACAAGTTGTTTCTTTTTAGTACTCTGGATTGAGGTTGATGTTAGGTTAGGGCCAGTTTGAAAATATCAGTATATTTTATGTGTGAAACATTTTTCTGAGCAAAACATTTTGAGCTGAGCTGAGTTATCTTTGAATCTGTCTGAGCTATAGCTCAAATAGAAGGAGAAACTAATAACCACCATGGGCCTTCTGATAAGTTTAGGTAGGGAGCTTTGTTTTTAGGAGACAATGGTATGTGATGACCCAACTCTAGAGTATTCACCAGTTACGTATTTGCTAAGGAATCTTGGAAAATATTTCTTTAGCATTTCCACTCTAGGTGAGAGCAAGTTGTCAAAGACCCACAATCTGTCACAAACTGTTTGAAGTAATTTCTACTTACAGTTCTTATAAAATGCAGCAAATTCTGCTTCAGGAATGCCTTCAGACACTAGTAGAAAAGCTGAAGAAGACCTTGCCAGGGTGCAGTTAATGCAGCTGCAGAAGTTGGAAAACTTGCTGTGTTTAAACCTCAGTTCAGCTGCTGCATTGGCCTCCTTTTCACTTCCATCCTCTTTTGGCTATTTCTGTGGATGAGGAGGTGACAGGGACATAAAGACAGCTGTATCTTGATGTAGCCAGCTCCCTCAAAATACCATCGTATATTCCCACCAGAAATATTTTGTATGTCCCTTTCCTGCTGCTGAAGAGAAGGAACAGGATCAGTTTGCCTTTTCTGACAGGTCTTCCCTCTGGTCTAGTTGTGAAAGGCATTGGCTGGGGAGTGGAATAGCCCACTGCTGGATGAGAGAGGGGCCTTGAAAACTGGCAGGTCAGAGCTGGAGTGAGCTATGCAGAAAAGGAGTAAGGAAAATGCTGCTGCTGGAAGTTGCAAGGCCCTTGGAAGGCCTTAGTTTCTTACAATGTGCTTCTTTTCTTGCTGAGTGGAATAAGATCTGTGTCTGAGAGGCTTGAGCAGCCCTGTTCTCTGCGTGAAGAAAGTGCAAAAAGGGCTGTCTAGGGGATGGCTCTGAGTCCTCTGTCCCCCGATGCTTCTGGTTCCTGTGTTCCCTATACTCTTGTCTAAGATGAGAAGCAATGTGGAGGAAAAGAGCTGCTGACAGAAGAGAAGGACAGTTCTCAAATGACTGCCTGAAGAAGTAGATGTGAAATGGGACATGCTGCTCATAACTGACTTTGGAAACACACCTGGAATGTGGATTTCTCTGTTTGAGAAATAAACCTTTTCCACTCATCTTCCTACTCCTGTCCCAAACCCAGCTGGAGCTACTACAAGAGGAACCCTGCTGAGGGTTCAACAGCCTGTCCTTGTTGGGACCTGAGTGCATCTGTCAAGAAGTCTGGCTGAGGATCATCCCTGACTCAAGTGACAGAGCTCAGCTGGGGAGGAGGTAGCAGCTTAACAGAAGTAGTTTTAAATTGTCTCTTGTGAAGTCAGTCCCGGAGCAGTGCGGGCATGAGTTGTGCTTTGAAGTCTTGGGATAGTTTGTGTTATTTATTTTCTGGAAAGCACAGACCCTTACATCTTGTGTCTACTTAAGAATGTAATTGTACATTGAAGGAGTAATTTCTAGCCCTTGCATTTGTGAAAGAAAGTGACTCATGACCTGAGTGTACTCTTACAGCTCAGTAAGAAAACTTATGAAAACTCATAATCACTGAGTAACTGGGTGTGAAAAGGCAGTCAAGGAGCTTCTGAGATATAAGAGAAGGGCATGAAGTAATTTGCTTCAGATTCACAACTTGAAACTAAATGGGAAAGCTACAGGCTCTACACTTGCTCCTTTGTTTAGAAATCCATTTTTAAGTAGCAGAGGAGCCAAGAGGCAGCCACAAGAGTTAGGATGGCAGCATCTACCAGCTCTAACCTCCTACTCATATCTTCAGAGACAAGCAGGCATGCTGTGGTAGGGTGGTGCTTGGAGGAAAAAAGAACAGAAGGAGAGTTCAACTTCTCCTTTACACCTTTATCCCAGAAAAACTGTGAATAATACCACCTTTTTGAGGTATTTTGTAAAAGGAAGTGTAATATCTTTTCTTCACCCAGTAAAAGGGTACTGGCATGACTCAACCAGCCATGCTTAGGGCAGTGAATTTCTGGCACTGTGACAATGTTGGTGTTAAACATTTCCCTTGCCTAGCTTCAGGAGTCTAAGACTGTTCTGGTGCCACTGTTTTGAGGGCTGTAACATTAGGAAAGAAGAGGTTATGTGTGTTCTAGTTGGAGTCACTTATTCAATCTCACAGAGTGCTGCTTTTTGAATGAAGGGTGTAGTGAGTGAGTGCTTACCTTGGTTGGAACAGGAGTTCCAAGGCTGTCAGACCTTCAGTAGGCTTTTTGTGGGAATGTATATTCACCTGAAGAGAAACATGGGTAGTTCTCAAGTGCTCTGTCAGCACAGAATAGCAGTGACACTATTTGTGAAAGGCAACCTCTGCAAGGAAAGAAAAAAAAAAAAAAAAAAAGAAAAAGGGGATAGAAAAGAAGTCTGTGTGTTAGGAGGTCCATTTTATGTGCTGGTGGATTCTAGTAGTGAAGCAGCCTTGCCCTGTAGCACATGGCACAGCTCTGCGTGGCTGTTTCCTTGTTAGAAATAAAAATCTCCCAGAAAGATTGGATTCTGTGTAATTCATGGCAGTTAGTAGCCAGCCACATGACCTGGTTGCATCCTGTATACAGAGGTCCCAGGAGGTGTTTTACATACTTTTTTCACATATACCTTATTTTTAAAAACCCTAAAACCCCCAAACCCTCGCAGAAAAAACAGTTAGGTTCTTTGGAATGGAGTAAAAGCAGAGGTTAAAGTACATTTTTGATATGAGGGCTAGCCTGTACAGAATAACAAGTAGTGAACACATCCAGAAGGTTCTATGCCTGTGATGCAAGTTTGGAGGGGAAAGGGTTCATTGCAGCTTTGTCCTGCTAAACAGGCTAAAAATGTTAATAATTCTACAGCAGTAAGCCGTAAAAACATAAGTTTATGTTTTGAATAAATTTAAGGTGCTATTACATAACAACTTCAACCTTTTTTTGTTTTCTTCCCTCTTTCCCTTCTACAGATCACACATCCGTGGGCGGGCTGGGAGACAGTTTTTATGAATATTTATTGAAAGCCTGGCTTATGTCAGACAAGATGGACACGGAGGCAAGGAAAATGTACGACGATGCAATTGAGGTGATTATAATTCGTTGAGTTTTCCAATACAGTGGAACCATCTTTAATGAACTTAAGAAAATTAAATTAAATTAAAAAAAAAACCCCTAGGCAAAAAAACCACCACCAACCACAGGACTTGTTTTGATTATGTAAGTTTTAAGAAAGCAAGTGATGAATAATACTAGCTTTCACTCTTGAGTAGTTTAAAAAGTATTATTGTGGAATACATGTGATGCAGATTATTGTGCTAAAAATAATCAGCTTATCCCAAATGGTATAATGTAAAAGCCCAATCTCTAATTTATTAGAGGGAGATCTAGCAACCTTGGGATATATGCAGAACAACCAAGTCACTTTTTTCCAGTGTTGAGAATTCATCATTCTAGGACTTGAAGTCCCAATTCTTTTATTCTTTACATTATTTTCTAAGGCATTTACTATTCCTTGCTGTACAGTGTTCTTTTGTGATATGGTCTTACTCCCTGTCACAGATCAAGGAGTGCTTGCCCAAGCAGGTCAGTACTGCAGGATGGTTCGGTGGGATTTGAGGTGGGGGCCTTTTTGTGGTGGCTCTGAGCTTTTTGCTGCCCAGCTCTTACTTTCCCAGTTTCCCCATCTTCTCTCACCATTCCTCTGCTGCAGTTTAGACACATAGAGAGTAACTGAGCTGGTTATAGTCATGTGAGCTGTGGTACCAACAGCAGCAGGGACTGTGCAGTCTCGTGCAAGTGCAGATGTGTGGTTGGTGCTTAATGTGTTCCATGCTCTGTGCATGCCCTGTTCTTTCAACATAAGTTTTTAAAACTCAGTTTTAGTGCAGTCTGTCGTCTAAAGTGAAACACCTGTTCCTGGAGTTCTCAAAATTCATACTTTAAAAGATACATAGTGAAAATTCTAGTACAAAATTGCTTTGAAGCTGTGATGTCTTATCCCTGACCTGAATTTGATTACATTTGACTTCCAGCTGCTTTGACTTTTTCCTTCTCTACATTGTTTTAAAGGGTTATCTGCACCATGTAGCTGGTTACTGTCAAATGTACAATAGGCATTCTCTTCTGAAGGAAAAATGCTTTTTTTTGGGGTCTCACAATATAAAACAGATTTTGAATTATTTCTTAAGCTTTTTTCTATGTACTTTCCAGTGTCTTCAGTCTGGAGACAGCAATGTAATGGTTATTCTAATGTGATTCTTTTAACTGATTTCTTCTCGGTTTTCTCCTCTTCATCCAGCCAGTAGCTGTGTTTGCACTCTTAACCTTTGCCTCATTCCATCATCCACTTTCCAGTTGCTTTATTCTGAAGCTGGTTATAATCTTTTTGATATACCACTTTCCTACTACTGTGATTTACATTCCTGATTCCTCAATGTTTGACCTTATACTTATCTCTATTACAACACATTGTTCAGGCAAAACCCGCTTTGTCACCTGTTCTGAGTGATTTTACAGAACTGACTTTTTCTTTATCATTATCTATAGTTCCATCAATTTTTGAGTCATCTGCAATTTTTTTCTAGCATTTTTCTTGGAGATCATTGTTAGAAATGCTGCCCAGTGTTGGATGAAAGTGTCTATGCAGAGTCTCATGGGATAAGCATTTTTTTGACAATTTTTTAAAAAAAACTTTGAGCTGTTCTAGCAACCCAACTTTCAATCTACTTCATATGTGCTGCCCTGAATTGATTTAGGACTAATATTTTGTAAAATGCCAAGAAATTCATAAAATCCCTAATATTCCTAGTATCAGCATACACATATCAAACATTTATTTTTGAAACAACATAATTAATTTTATATGATTGTTTTATTAACTTTTTTAACTAGCAATAAAACATTGGCTGTTTCGCAGACCTTTTGAACTTCCTTAGTTTTCCAGGGTTTGTTAAACTCTACAGTACTAGTTCAAAACATTAGTTGTATTTTTAATAGGCTAAAATACAGTTTATTGGGTCCTGTGGGTTTAAAAATATTTAGCAGTTGATGTCTAGCATCCATTGTGGTTACTGTTGAAATATTTTATTCTGATTCTTAAACTGTGAGCACTTTAAAATTAGAGGAAATAAACTCTCCTATTCATCCTCCTCACTGTAAGCCATCTTGCAGACATTTTGTATGGGCAAATCTTTCTCTCTGAACGGAGACAGAGCAAAGCAAATTTGGGTCCAGGTGAAAATACTCTGGATAGGAGGAAGGAAGAGCTAAGCTGCTCCCACTTCATGTGTGGTATCATCGCAGTCCAAGCATCAGAAAGTTCCTTCAGCTTTTTCTCAGCTAAACCCACCGTGTACATTTGAGTCCTCATGAACTGTACTGATTTATGCACTGTGGAACATACTCTGTTTCAGGGTTTGTGTCTCTCCCAGGTCCTACTTGACATTGAAAGACATGGGCAAAGAATCATTAAGTAGGATTTGCTTTGCGTAACTGCAATTCCAATTTTTATTTAAAATATTTTTAAGAGGCCGTTCCCTTACCATTCTTTTGTTCTTGCCTATAATATATGTCTTCCTCCATAAGTAACACTTGTTATGCTTTGTTTTTCAAAATGTGGAGCAGAAGCTCTTTGCACCATTTATGCAAGCAGAAGGGGAAAGGTGTAGCATGCATTCCTCCCACTCATAGCACAGAGCTGGAAATGTTCTCAGCACCCACCAGTCTAAAAGAATATCTTTGTCCAGCCACACTTCACTTCCTTATCTAATTACAGCAGGGTGAGTGGAAGATGGACAACATAACCTCACTCCTATGTCTTGCAGTAGACAGTGATATCTCATTCCTTGGAGCTATCACGGGGAAGAAAAATCCAGCACCTCTTGTCCAGGTGTCATATTTCTGATCTGTGGCATATGAAGCGCTATCCAGGTCACCACACACTTCCTAACACAAATACAAACAAGTTGTACATCCATAAAATCTGTATATAACATGGTTGTAGTCTTCCACTGTAAAGGACACTTCATTGCCATGTCCTAGTATGTAGATTTACAGCTGTGATAAAAGCTGAAATTGTGAAACTTGTTGGGAATTTTGTGGTGGTAAAAGTTGACGATGGGCCTCTTCACTTTCAACATCATCGTGTGAGCCTTCCAACTAGTCTGGTTTCAAGTGTCCTTTCTCCTCACATCAGCTGGAGGATAGGTAAGCTTCCTTTTGATCTGCTGCCTTGAGTAGTCTAATCTGTTAGGCTCATAAATTTGATCCTCACTCTTTCTTACTGTGCAGCATTAGGTAGCTAAAAGGATTCAGCAGTGTGCTTGACTGTCACAACATAGCAAGCACTGCTGCAAGACAGCTCAGAAAATGCTATTTTTTTTAGTCATAAAAAGCACATGAACATCAGGTAGAGAACATTCCGTTTCTGCATAGAATCATAGAATCTCTTGAGCTAGAAGGGACCCACAAGGGTCACTGAAGTTCAACTCTAGACCCTGCAAGCACCATCCCCAAGAGTCACACCATGTGCCTGAGAGAATGTTGGCAAAACAATTCTTGAACTCTGTCAGGCTTGGTGCTGTGACCACTTCCCTGGGGATCCTGTTCCAGTGCCCGAACACCCTTTGGGTGAAGAACCTTTTCCTGCTGTCCAGCCTAAACCTCTCCTGACGCCACTTCAGGCCATTCCGTCGGGTCCTGTCACTGGTCATGAGAGTGAAGAGATTGGTGCTTTTCCCTCCACTGCCCCTCATGAGGATGTTGAAGACTGCAGTGAGGTCTCTCCTCAGTCTCTTCTCTTGGCTGAATGAACCAAGTGACCTCAGCCCCCCCTATTGTTCAGGCATTTCACAAAGGAAGCTTCTTCCATTACTAATGCTAACCTCTTAGTTGATGTGAACTAAGCCTTCCCTTTGGGAGTTGGGGTATACATGCCAACCCTGGTATGTGTATACTCCTTGCAGTGCTCCCAGCAATGCCCAGCTATCCCTTGTTAATTGCTGTAAACATTGTCATTTTTCTGCAGTTGGCAGACAGGGGGTTGTTAAACGATGAAGTATTTTGAGAGAGTTGCATTCATTTTCTTTTTGAGATGCTTTCTTTGTGACTCTTAAGATCTAACCTAGTAATTAAATAGCTGATAAAACTTGATTTTCAGTTTTCAAAGATTACCCCTTCTACCAGACAGTTATTTTCAAGTTCAGAAGATGTGTTTTCTGCTCAGAAGAGGAGCATGTTGCACCTAGAATATGTTCTTCAGTCAAACCATGAAAGCAAGTCTGGAGTAGAGGAGTAGCTCATGGAAAAGTGTATAAATTTGGCCTTTGTTAGCTGCCTTGGTGCTAACCACAACAATCTTGTGCCACTGGAAATGCTTCTGCAACCGTTCACACCTCAACAGTTAGGAAATTATGGAAAGATACAATTCAAAAGGAAATGTCATGTAACATTTGGGAAAAAATACTTTCCTCTAGGAAATAAATAATCCATACACTTTTGTACCTTCTTATTCTTCATAGTTAAAGTGGCTTTCCTTCTAAGAGGACTCAACTTTTATGTACCATATGGTTGAAAAACGTCAGTTTTGTCACAGTCTAGAATAATGGAATCAACAGAGTTAATGCTCCAGATCTTAGTATCCTTTTCAGTGGCAGTTTTCAGCAGATCCAATCTTTCCTGTCACAGTACTTTCAGAACAAATGAGGCTTGTACAGTTAACCACATCATGCTCCTTAGCAGCAGAAGGCAGTCCTCAATGCCAATTTGCATGATGGTTAGACAACCACATTGGCAGCTGTCAGAGCCTTACTGGTTTCTGCTCTGTCAGTTATTTCTGCGTTGTTCTTGCTGTATCCTGCCATGAGCACAAACCTCAGATCTGTCAGTGGTATTAGTGAAGGAATTAACCCAACAGGAATGCAGACCAGCACTTCTCTTTCATTATGTTCTCACTGTCTAATGATAGACATAGTAAATACTGCAATAGGTTGGTGGGAATTGTGAACCTCTCTGAAAGAGGCTTAAGCAAATGTTCTATCTAGTTTGCAAACTATGGAAAGTTAGGTCAGCTATTCTCCTTGTAAGAGAAGGATACCATTTATAAGTCACAAGCAACATCAAATATTGGTACAACTGTGCAAAAAGAAAGCAGCAGTTGCCTACGTATAAAATAATAAAGTTTTTTGTGAACAGCTGCTCTAACACTCACCCATCATTTGAGAACGTGCAATCAGAAAGCTGCTATGGAGAAGGTAGAAGGTAGCTGGAGAATTCCTGGTACTTCCTATTAAAGACTGACTGAGGGTACAGGTTTGCATATATTGCTGACCAAAAGTTTCCAACATGGATGTGTTTTCTGGGTACTCACAGTGTACAGACCAACAAATAGGTACTTCCCAGAGTTAACAGACAAATATTGTTTGAGCCATAAAATAAGTGCTGAATTCTCAACTAAAAGCACAGTGCTGTCTGTGTTGTGATTTTCATATGTTAGATGTTATTAGCATTATTAGCAGTTAGGATATTTTTTGGTGTGCTTTGAAATTGTATTCTTATGGCTGTTTTTTCCTGTAGTGCTCAGAAGTGAGTTTGAAAGAAGAAAGTTCTTTTTGTTTTGAAAACTGTACTTCGTTCTATGAAGGAGTGCTAATATGTAAAACTTGCATGTGAAACAGCTTTTGAAAGTTCTCTTAATCTCTTTACAGGCCATAGAAAAACATCTCATCAGAAAGTCCAATGGAGGACTGACCTTCATTGGGGAGTGGAAGAACGGGCATCTTGAAAGAAAGATGGGCCATTTGACCTGTTTTGCAGGGGGAATGTTTGCCCTTGGAGCAGATGGTTCCAGAGATGATAAAGCTGGACATTATTTGCAGCTCGGAGCTGAAATTGCACATACATGTCATGAGTCGTATGACAGGACAAGTAAGACCTATTGTCAATCTAATTATTTCAATAGTTGGAATACAGCAGCTGTTGTAATTATTTTTAGGATTTATGGACCTTGTCTAACATGCACTGGTTTTACATACTAGTAGGAATTTTTAACGTACATGTATTTACTTCTGCTCTACATCATGCTGAGGAAATGTAAAACCAGGTTTCATGGTTCCTTCATGTATGTTAATCCTTATTTTTGGATCAGTCAGCTAAGATAGGTTATATGGGTTCAGGGAGGAAGGAATTTGTGTGAACTCTTGTCCTGCCTGATACATAGGGAAGTTTTTCATTGCATGTATACTGTTCTTACAGTTACGTAGAGGGAAGAATTTGTAAATAGACTTTTTACTGGTTTTAGTAGTAGTACATTCTGGGTAAGTACAATTAATCAAGAGAGGATGAAGACTGATACGCAGACTGTGAGAAGGGCACAGGCCTGACTAGGGAGGAGGCAGCATCAGACTTCACTGTTGGGCTGGAAGTTTCTCAAGGTCAGTCTTTTGGACCAGTATTATTTTGCATCCTTAGTAGTGACCTTGATGCTTGAAGTGCGCTGATCATGCTTAGGGTGGCCATAAAGTTGTAAGACATCATTAAAATGGAAGAGTCTCAGAACAGTAAGCAGGAAGATCTAGAGAACTTGACTATCAGAAATAAGAAGTTTACTAGAAAAAGTCAGAAGCTCTTTGTCTGAACTGGGAGTTGAAAAATGTCCTGGTCTGTATCAGATGAAGAATTTTCAGCAGAGATTAGATAATATTAAGACTGCCTTAGAAGACATGTGTAATTTGTCACCCAGAATACTCCGCATAAATCTGAATTTCAAGCAGAACAAATGCAGAGAAGGACCAACAGAATGAATAGAGCAACAGAGCTTTTATCTTACAGTGGGGAAAATAAGAGAGATCAGCATGCTCAGGCTAGAAGAATAGTACCAAAGAAAGGAACAAATTTATTGCCTTCTCAAGGGATAAACACTGAAGAGAAAAAGTTATTTTAAGTTATAAAAGAACACAGTTGTAACAAGAGCAAGATTTTTAAGGTTGCTGTGAATAAATGTAAGTTGGAAATTGGAAATAGCTTTGCATGGCCATCAGAGAAGTGAGCTTCTGAAATACTTTCCCAGTAGAAACAATGGTAACTAAAACTTAAGCAGTTTTAAGATCAGAATTCATGTATTTATTCACAGGATTACATTGTATTATTGTGTAGTTGCCTGTCCTTTTAAATAATTCAGTCACACAAGTAATAATTTTATTTGGGTAGCAACAGCATTTAAAAAAAGGAAAATAAAAAAGTACGAGTATGCCTAAGAAAAAAGGTAGGACATAGCAGCTATTGTTGCATTCTGAAAAATTGCATTTAAATGTTTAATTTGACATTTAAAAATAAGCAATGCTAAATTTACAGTTGCTTGAGCAGACCTAATTTTATTCCTTCAGATGTTTATTCTGTACCCTAAATAAGTCAAAAGATGGGGGAGATAAAAGTTTTGATTACATATTTAATGACTGTATAAGAACACATGAGCAAGAAAGACTGAAAGCTGTACAGACAGCTATAAATTTGCAATGCCCTCATTTTCTTTTGTTCAGTCATGCAGGAATGTGGATTGTTTGTGTTTGGATGTTTTGGTTTTAATTTTCTGGACTGATTTTTCAAAGAAAATTAAGAACTTATACGTGCAAAATGTCAACTTCTTCATTATGCTTTAACAGTAGGATTTGAGATGTAGTTGTACACTTTAATGACAGAACTGGCTGATGGCAGAAGAAGCACTTTTCAGAGGGCAGTCATTCTGGTTCAGCTAACAGGTTAATGGTTCAGCAGACAAGAGGGATTGCCTGATCTCTTTCTCCTGTGGACTTGGGAGAACTTGCCCCATTTGGCATCCCCAGAGGAGGGAGCAGGATGCTGAGGCTGCATGTAGGGGATAGGCACCTCTTTCTTTAGATAAACCAGCCAGAGCTGCCCTTTCCTGTGTCACCCCACAGTTGCTCATAATAAACTACCCTATATACCTGGTGATGTAATGCTTTAGGATGAAAATTTCCATAGCTGAGCATGAACCACAGCAAAAATTGAAGCAGAATTTCACAGACTAAAAGCATTTCTGGAAAATGAGGGCAATATATTGCCAACTGTCATCAACCTGTTGCACATATTGCAGGTTTGAAGGCCTGTTAAAAAAAATCGGTATTTCAGAAAGCTGGTTATTTCAGTGCTGACTAGTACAGAGAAGCTGGAAAGTCCTCGAAACTGTTCCTGGTATATTTTCATGGGGATTATGTCCCACGTGGCAGCTGGCATCACTGCCATGTAATTGAGAAGTTTATGCAGGGATGTAATCGCTTGATAATCTGAGTCACCTGTCAATGTTCTCCAGGAATATCTGAGAGAATACCTTAGACTCCTGAGTCAGAGGCTGGAGAAGTGACTGGGTATGTTGTGATAAGCTTGGGCCCTTGCCATGGCTGTGAAAATTCCTGTAGATTCTGCTTGAGCTGAGGATCAGTCTGCAGCACTCCTTAAAGGATGCCTTTCTAATTCAACAGCTGGAGGAAGCTGGTGGATTTTGGAAGGTTAAGTCAGGGGGTGTAGTGGTGGTTCTGGTCTGCCTCTCAGCAAGGGATTTGTGTTTCTATTGAACTTGGCAGCATGAGACCCACCCCAAGGCTCTTCCCCTCTTCAGGAAATTGTGGATACATGTGGCACCCCTTAGAAACACTGAGGCTTTGAAAAGGCTTATTAATGATCAATGAGAAAACTTAACTGTAACCAGAATAGTCTTATGATATGTAATCTACACATGCCTCTGCTTCCTACCTACTGTACTATTTTTTTTGTACCAAAACCTATCAATAGATTAATGCTGCAGCCATCCTAAATCTCCCATCCTATGACAGAAGATTTCAAGATTTTCCTGTACTCAGTGTGCTCTCAGTTTGGGGAGAAGATTGAGAAAAATAAAGATAGGAAGCATGCTCTGTTCTGTATGCCCATGTACCAGCGCAAGAAATGATGATGCTGTCAGTGGGCACTGGTAAGGCTACAGAAATACAGCTTCATGTGCTCACGGTGCAAGGTTTCTCCATGTTTAAGCTTGTGTTGAGTTCTGCACATCTTGAGGTGTTCCAGTTACTGGGGGTTAATTTTTTTTTTTTTCATGCTTACTGTGCACTGTTGAGAAACACGGCACAGGCATAAAATAATTGGCAATGCGAAATCTGTAAATGGCAACCACAAAGAAGTCCAGTGAAATTGAAATATAAAAATCACTAACAAATCCATCTGAATAATCAGCTTTCATAGGTATTGTAGAGGTCAGATAAATATGCAAAATTATCTGTATGGTCAGCATCATGTGCTGATCTATAGCACACAGTATTTTTAGTACATTATACCATCCCTTATGCATAAGAATTTCCTAGCCATTAGCTGATAGTCTGTAAAGTATTGACTGACTACAGAGAGCTTATTTTAGGATGAAATTTTTTGCACTTTCTTTAAAGTTTCTTGACAAGAGCTGTCCTCGGAATCGCGGTACAGCTTTAGCTGGTTTTTATGTGTGACAATTCTATTGCAGGGTAAGCCAGATGACTCAGATTTCAGTTGAGACATATGTGAGGGTATGTGTAGATGCTGTCTCTGTCCAAAGACTCTCAGTAAGCAGCTCAACAGGCAAAGCTGAAGAAACAAGAATAATTACTTGTTTTTGTGAGAAGTATGAAATGGCAATGGATGTTGATGGAATGGCTCAGAGTCTCAAACAGAAGTATCTTGGAGGTTCTCTTCCTCCAATTTTGCGTGAGTTAGAGATTAGAGATTATTATTATAATTATGAATCCTTTCTTACTCCTTTCAGAAAACTTATTGCTAGATTGACTGTAGTGTTAAAGGAACATAAAAAATATTAAACAATATTTTCAAAAATATTTCTAAAATTAGAAATATATTTATCTGAAAGTGTAAGGATTTGCCCTTATTTTTGGCAGTGCTAAATACAGCTCTCATTGAAGTCAACCTTATGTCAGTTAAAATCTTATAAAATGGTGCTAATTTAGCTTTGCAATTTTACACTGGTATGAAATTGTTTCTCATCTGCTGTCCCTGCCTAGACTATAGTCTACCAGCACTATTAATGTGAAAATATCTGGATTATATTGTGGCCACTGCAGCATTGTAAAATGGCCTTAGATGGTTCTTGTCTTAGAAGAATGGCCCCTGAAAGGTACTGTGCCTATAATAGCTTCTTTTCTTCAGTCAGCTATTCATAGATGTGCTGTGTTTAATTTTACATCCTTGGTTTCAGATAAAAATTCAGTGAAGTCATCACAATATGCAAAGGTCCCCCATCCTTGGGTAGTTTCATTTCTTGTCGTGCCCAACAAGATTAGGAGCAGGTGTGAGTAAATAATTAAAGATTTAATGCACATGCAAGCTATGAAGCAAGAGAAGACATCACAGTTTCTGTAGGTGGTGGATCACCAGAACTGCCTGAAATCCAGCTTCTTTGGTGGATAAGACTAATATAACTGTCGTGTTTCCCTGATTGCCAAATGCCTTTTTCACAGGTGTTTTACTAAGGCCCATTAGGGACATCGAGCATTTACTATCTAAGCAGCAAGTACCTGCAAGGAGGGAAAAATGGGGGTAATATAACAAAGAGGGTAGAGGTAAATAATCCACTCTTGGAATGGACAAATGCTGGTTAACCAGTGGTACTCTGATATATTGGATGTATATATTTACGCATATGTGTATAGACGTGTAAAATGTATACTGTATGTATTTATACACATTATGTGTTTAAGTGTATAGTATATTTACATTTCATATTTTAATATGAATTATATAGAAATAAAACATACACATATATAAATTATCAGGAAAGGGCAGGAAGAGTAAGGTAAGCATGCTGATAATAACAAAAAAAAAAGCACTACACAAGGACCTTATGAGGTTGAGTAACTGCGTCATAAATTACTAAATTAAATTCAGTGTAGTTTAAATGTAAAGTGAGGCACCTATGAAAAGATTATTCCTAACCTCACGTATTAAATGATGAGTGTTAACTGACCATTACAGTTCAGGAAATTGCTCTTGAGATTATGAAAATGTCAACTCAGTAGCACTCAGGAAAAACAAAATGAGAAAGAGCAAAATAGAAAATGTTATTATGTCACTGTATTAACCTTGTCCACACTTTTTTGGGCTGTATTCAGGCTGTTCCTCTCATTTTACAAAGGATATAGTAGAATTGGAAGAGTTGCAGAGAAAGGCAAGAAGAATAACTAAAGGCATGGAACAGTTTCCATTCAAGGCACAACTGAATTGGATAGTATTATTCAGTGTGGAAAAGGGACATTCTAGTTAGGATTCATGAGATTTGCAAATTCACATAGGGACTGGAGAGTGGTTCTGCATCGGATAGGTATTAGAGATGTGGAACTCCTTAGCAGAGGTTGTTTTGGGTGCTCAAGACTTACACAGATTTAAGGAAGCACCAGATAAATTGGGAAATAAATCTAGTAAGAATTACTGACCACCTAAAAAATTATGTCTAGTATGGGGGAAGCCTTGAGCTCATAAATATTAGAGGCTGGTGGAAAAGGTGGAAAAAGGTATCTCATATACTTGGCCTGTGCATCCACTTCCCCATTCATGTCTGATTTTGGCCATTGTTGAAGATGTGATCCTGGAGCAGACAGAATTCCATCTGGTTCAGTATGACCATTCTTACAGTCAGAATTTTGGACAGGTAGAACTCTGTATCTAATCTCCTTCATTTTACAGTGAAATTTGTCTAATATTTTTACTGGAGCTGATCAAGTGGCCCATTTTGAAAGAAGTACAGTAAACATTTCTTGATGGAGTTTCCCTTACCATCCATGTAGCTGAAGCAGAGTAATGCTTTTTCTTTTGGTATCCAGAGCCATAGTCCCTTGAAACAAAAAGATTAAGGAACTTTTTTTGGAGATTTTCTGCTGGGGCATGCACTGGAAGTTGCTTGTATTTTTCTTTGTGGTATTCTAAGGTTCCCCTTTCAGACCCATGAGACCATGGTTAATTTGAACCTCTAGCCTGTGGGAATTACATGATTAATTGCTTTGATAATTTTTAAAGCTCGAGTGCAGCTTCAGAGTACAGCGCCTTAAAAATTCTCTGCCAAAATAAATGGTGGGGTGTAGCTGTAGATAAGATTACATTATTAATGTTAAATTTGAGGGCTAATGTGTAGCTGCCTAATACAAAATATATGTAATTGAAACTTCATATAGACAGATTTTCTACAGGTATGTCATTCTTATATGAGTAGTCTTCTGGGTGCTGGCACAGGGCCTTTTCAGATTCCTTTAAGGGCTTAAATAGTGAATCTCTTAGTTCAGAGATTTATTTTCAGGTGTAGTTAAGACTTCATTGCCCAGTTGTAAACCCTTTACTTGAGGATCACAGCATATCAGTTACAGTGGCCTGACAGCACTTTCTTAAACCAACAGTTTGGATAAAGATACAGATTATTTGGGATGATGCTACTTGGTTTAGTTCCAAGATCTTTTTCTGCTGTGCTGGGTGGGATCAAAGGACATCAAAACCTGTGTTGACCCTTTTTTTTCTTTTTTCATTTGCTTGTAAAGAACTGATGTCTGTCACTTCAATTTTATCCTATAATTGAATGTGTTAGTGTGTTTATATTCTTAGTGTTTCATTAGTTTTCAAGAGGATTACTGTAGTCTTGTCAAAATAGGTAGTTTTCTCGCAGGAATTGGATAAATTATTCATAAGAAAAATTATAGGCCTCAACAATAGGAAATATTTATGAAACTGCTTAAAGACTAGCTAGTTTCTGTTTTTTTCACAAGCTTGGGATATAGCAGTCTCCTACCCATCCTTCCTGCAAAGACTGATATGGAATAAATGTTTCCTTACTTTTCTTTACCTTTTTTTTTTGTTGTTGTTTGTTTCCTCTGCAGCACTAAAGCTGGGCCCAGAAGCATTCAAATTTGATGGTGGCGTGGAGGCGGTGGCAGTACGGCAAAATGAGAAGTATTACATCCTGAGGCCAGAGGTGATTGAGACCTACTGGTATATGTGGAGATTCACCCATGATCCCAAGTACAGGCAGTGGGGCTGGGAGGCAACACAGGTAACTGTATAAATCATCTGTCAGTAATTGAATTCTGTGTGTTTTCCCTTTGAAGCCACTACAGTCTCATAGTACTGAAACACTTCAAATGGTAATTGATTTTCACAGGTTCCTGTAAACCGGGGTACATGTGAGGGTGCCCACAGTTATTGCTGTTCTGCGTCCGCTGAGTCAGTTGAGAGATACATTCAGAGATGCTCAGTTGAGAGATGCGTTCAGCATTATACAACTCATGTTTTAGGCATGGAAATAGAGCTCACTAGTCATGACTCCTACTGTTGTCAGTAGTCCACAACCCCTGAGAGTTCCCCTACTTCCCTGCCATCGCTCCAGCAGTCTTTGGAAACGTCTCAAACCCAGTTTCAGAGATGAGAATAAGCATTAACAATAACAAGACAGTAATGAAATATTTTGACTACAGCCAAAGGACATGAGGGAAGAGCAAAGGAAGAGACAAAGCATGAGCCTGGATAAGTTTATTCTGTGGTTGAAGCCCAGCTTCACTCCAGAGGGAAGAGACTAAGAAAAAGTGCTTGGAGGAAGAGATCTGCTGTGATGCCTGCATTTATCAGGTGGAAGATAGGCAAGACAGGTTCAGAATACTGAGCCAAGCTCATTACTATCCCTCCCTCAGCACAACTGCAACCACGTAGAAGAGACCAAGTATTTTACAGTTGTGTCTTAGTGTGGTTTTGCCTTTTGGTCTGTTTTGTTCCAACCAAAATTATGTTATTTGAGAGACAAGGTTGCACATTTGTAACATTCATATTCCAGAATGCATTGCTCTTGAATCATTCAACATTGAGTCTCATCATCCCTCCTGCCCAAACTATGCATGTTTCTAATATGCATAGTTAATAACCTACTCTTTGCCTGTGTAGATACTACAAATGCTTGCTGATCTAACACCAGCTCCTTTCAGAAGCTATGGCTGGATTATACAAGCTGGGATTGGGTCCTTTGTACGAGGTTAAAAAATTTACAAATATAAAGGTTTTCAGGCCAGGGTCAGTCTCTTAAGCACACTGCAGAGCATGTCTTTTAATTGCATTTTGTTCAGTTTTCTCCATTTGCTTTCATTATCTTGGTCCCCATTAATGCTTTCAAAACAAACCCTCCCTTCCTCCTCCCCTGCCTCCAATTTTCTCTGTGTGTAGGATTTTATTTTATCCTTCTGTCAACCTGCATCGAAGTTCTGTAAATCAAGCAGCCCATGTACTTAATTGCCTCTGTCCTTACAGACTGCCTTCTTCTGCTTGTTTCCTTGATAAAAAATTTCTTTATCGAACATAGCCATAAAATATTTTTGACTTCTTCATAAATGGTTTTGCAAACCCCTCCCTCCTACAATTAGGGATTTTCTTACCCCTCCATCATACTGACACAGAAGCTGGAAGCTTTTTGTTTCCCAGGGTTTTCTGTTCATTGCATATAGATAATAAGTTCTTCTGTTGATTCCTCACACCTACTCACTACTTTTCCTTCTCCCCTATCACACACAGCTCTGGCGGTGTTTATTCCATCATTTATAAATAGAGAAGAGCCTGGTGTGACACGCAGAGCAGTTGGCTTACTGCTATTGTACAACACTGTCTGAATTTGTATTTTACCTTCCAACCTCTGAAGCATACTTGGATTTATTATCTATATTTTTTGACAAAACTTAGGCACTTTAGAGCAGATGCTATGCTTTGTCCAAGGCCTGTTTTGTTACATCTCTCCAAATATGGAGATGTCTGTGTGGGAATTTCTGTGGGGGAAAAAACAGGAAGTTCAATCTTAGATTCCCTCAGTGATCATAAATCCCTGTGACAGGGTCTCTGTCTCTTTCCTAATGAAAAAAGGCTAATTCTCCCTAATACTATACTTATCACTAGAGACAACATTCATCTCAGTTGTATTGGGCCAGTCAAATTGGATGATTGTGTGCTGGGGGCTGGCTGAAGTATTACAGAAATATGCATGTAAGATATTCAGGGTAAATACAGAAAATTACTAAAATCCTTTTCAGACTAATTATTTGAAAGCAGTAAGAGCCACTACTTCAACAATAGGCATGTAAAGCCAATTACTAATCTGAGCTGTGTGAATGAAGCTTTCAACTATTTGTTGTGGACTTGGTATCTCACTAAATGGGATTGCACCACAGAGGCTGCTGAGTTCATCAGAGCTTCTACTAACAGTGAAAATAATAGACAAAACCTGAAGCTTGGGCTATCTTCAGGCAAATTGAGGACTGATAGTGAGATGGAGTGGAAAGAGCTATGGCTCTCTGCCCTCATGAGACCTCACCTGCATCCAGATCTGGGGTCCTCAGCACAAGAAAGACATGGACATGTTAGAGCAGGTTCCAGGGAGGGACACAAATATGTTCCAAGGGTGGGAGCACACCTACAAGGACAGGCTGAGAGAGCTGGGGTTGTTCAGCCTGGGGAAGGGAGGGCTCTGGTGAGACCACATTGCAGCCTTCTAGTACCTAAAGGGGGCTTATAAAAAGGAGTGAGATGGTGTTTTTATACGGGCAGATGGTGAAAGGACAAGAGGCAATGGTTTTAAACTGAAAGAGGACAGATTTATATTAGATGTTATGAAGAAATTCTTTACTGAGAGGGGTTTGATGCCCTGGAACAGGTTGCCCAGAGAAGCTGTAGATGGAAGTGTTCAGGGCTGGGTTGGATGGAGCCCTGAGCAGCCTGGTCTAGTGAGTGGCATCCCTGCCCATGGCAGCGAGGTTGGAACTAGATTGTCTTTAAGGTCCTTTCCAACCTAAGCCATTCTGTGATTCTGCTTAGTGAAGTAGACAGAAAAGAGCCAGACATAGGTTGGAGGTAAAAGAAACATGGTTTCACAGTTTCATGGGCTAGAAGCTGTGCATACGACAGCTGGTGAAGAAACTGGCACAGTTTTTATGGGCATGTTGTTGGCACAGTCAAGAAAAGTCACATATGCCACAAAAAACACCCTCAGAGAAACTGAGGGAGCTGGGGTCCTATCTAGAGCACCTCAAATTTTATTTCCAAGGAATGTAGGTCCACTTTGACCTCCCTGTATGTTACAGGCACTGAAATTTCACTTTGTGTAATTTTTGAGTTGAAACATATGTATTTGGCAGGAGTACACTGTTGCATATTCTCCTGTTCTATTCTGTATTTGAATAAAGGAAACCAGAAAATCCACTACTTCTGGTAGTTTGTTCCATTATTTATTTACTCTTGTTGTTAAAAAAAACATGGTTTTTATTTCCCATTTGAATTTGCCTAGTTTCAGCTCTCAATCACTGGATTTTCCTATGACTTCCTATTCAGTTTTAAAATGTCTTTTCCACCATGTTTTCTTTCCAAAGAATGTTCATAGATTGTAATAAGCTTACTACTAACTCTACTGAAGATGCTAAACAAATTGTATTGTCTCTCACTGTAAAACATTTTCTCCAAATGCCTGCATCTACATTAGTTCATCATCCTTCTGTAAAAATGAATTTTAGAATTGCATATTCCAGTTTTTACTTTAGGCAAAAAGAAATCTAGCCTGTGCAAAAGTAAAACTATGTCCCTGCTACTGTTTCCCTGTTTACTGTCCCTGTGTGTGCATCTGCCACAGCATCCTAGCAGGAACTCGGACTGAATTGCCTTACATGGCCATGGAAGTCTTTGAAGTGCCTCTACCTTCCTAAGGTTGTTTCTACCTTCCAGGCTAGCCTGGGTCAGCAGTTACACAGGCTTGATGACTAGATTCAGGATTATGTGCCTGATTTCATGAAACTCATTTTGTTTGGCACCCAGTTACCAGCAGATTATGCCGTCTGCTGTTATTTATGTATGTCATTTTAGCCAGCAGCAATGTTGCAGTGATTGATAAAACTTCAGACTGCTCGTTGTGGATCTCTGTGAGAAGCAGCTCTATTTCATGATGATTTTGTATTGCCAGTTCTTTCTTAGAGCACCATCAGTCAGTTTTAAATGGAATAATATTGATATGGTATAGTGTTGCCTTGTCTACCCGTAACATCTTAAAATGCCATGTCAATTGCCTTAGAAGCTTTTAAGTTTATTACAGCTCTGCAGTTACCTTTATTTGTCAAATTTGTAGCTCTGAAAGAATGAAATCAAGCTTGTGACCAAGATAGTTTTCTATAAAACTATGCTGATTGGTGTCAATTGTCGTTTAATTCTTCTATATATTTCCATGTGTTTCCGTAATTGATTGGAACCAACAGCAGGTATACCATCCTAAAATTATTCAGTCTGCCAGTGTCTCATAGTGGGAGCATTACCTTAATACCTTTCCAGTCATCCTGGAGCTTCCCTGTATTCTGGGGTGCAATAAATTACGCATCCTTTTATCAGGGAGACTGGTCTTCAGCTCTGGAGTGGAAGTGTATCCGGGTGGTAACTCAGATGCCTCTACACCAAGTACTCTGAGGTTTGTGTGAAGACAGATCACTGAAAATCTAAGTGGCTTTTAAGCAGCTTGGTTATGGCACCAAGCTTTTTAGCCAGCGTTCTGTACACCTATGAATCAAGGACAAATTACTTCTTCATGTTTTAAAGTTTTCTGTTTGGATGACTAGTTGTAAAGCAATCTTTCTGAGGCTTTTTTCCTGTATAGTTCATTACTACCTGTGCTGTCTAGAACTCTGATCAACTAGGGTAAATCCTGTGCCTGTTTTGAGTGCAAGTCTAGCCAGTCTGTCTTTGCAAGGAGAAATGTCTGAAGATACAAGGTTACTTGGTAATTGTAAGGAAAAAAAAAAAAGTTAATGTAGATCATACATTTTCTTTCTCCAGGCTTGCATGCCTGCTGGCTTCACCAGTGTTGCACTTAGTTACCCAAGCATGAGACGTCTACAGCACAGAGCAGGACCTCAGTGCTATCCGTTATCTGCAGTTTCCAAAATAAGCAGGTTTTGTTTCTTACATTGACTTGGGGGTTTAATTCTTCTGGAAGAAGGAGATGGTGTCCTAGCAGTGGGCCATTTATTCCTTGTTTTCATTTTGCCACAGTCACTAACAGGTTTCTCCTGCCCAAGCTGTGGCACACAGCATCAGGGTTGCTGACTGGTTGACCAGAGAAACACCAGCCTGGTCAGACCCTGTATGCTGGAAACTCTCCAGGAGTTGTGACCACTGAGGCATCCTCCCTCATCTTGCCATGCTTCAGAGCAGACTCAAGGTTGTGTTCTGCAGTATTACAAAAAGGGGATAGTGGCAAGAGGAGGCACTTTATTTCCTGCCTATAAAGCAAAAGTGCTTTGGCACTTGTTTATTTCTATGACACCTGCCTAGCAGCTGTAGGGGAGGAACATGCAAATGAATTATTTCTTCAGAAGCTGGCTAAGCAATTTTTTTCCTTTGTTGTTGTTTGTTGTTTTGTTTGGTTTAGTTTGATATTTTTGGGACAGGGTGGTGTTGGGGTTTTCTGTTTTGTTGATGTTGTTGTTGTTTGGCTGCCGTGTGGGAGTTAGCATAATTTGATATACAGGAGCATGCAGGTGAAGGAATTGTCATGCATTTGGTGCTGTTGGGGTAGATGTGTCACATACACCTTTCTCTCCAGACTGTAGAGAAAACCTGGCCAACCCAAATCTCAGCATGTGAATAGTCGCAGTGTAGCCCTAGCCTGCGCCAGTAACCAAATCTGAGAAGAATTCATCCAGACACCTTCTCCTTTAAGATTCAAGTCTCAACAAAAATGGATCATTTCCATCCAAAGTTGGAGAAAGCTGTGCTTGAGATAAGGAATTACAGCAAGAAGTAGATTTTGCCAAGAAAGACTGTACCTTTCTTGCCATAAGCTCAGGCTCCATAGCCACAGCCATTCTAGTAACATCCTTTTGCCAGTCTCTCCTCTTGTTTCTTTAAAAACCTTGCTTTTCAGAAATTTGAAAGAACTTTGTACAGTCTGAATTATTCTTTGATCCATGAACAATCTCACATTTCCACAGGGTAAGAGTGTATTCTGGGAGGAGGTCAGCTGTAGTACCTGATGTGCTGTGACTTACTGTCCTAGGTATCTTGCTCAACTTTTTACTTCTGATTTCAGTGACAGCATCTGCCAACATTCTTTGTGCATTTGTCCAGTGGAAAATTCCTCTTTGTCTCCCAGTACGTCCAGTATGCAAAGGCAATAGTGAGGTCCTTGAAGAGTTAATTTTGATTGAATCTGTTTTCTGTGCATAAAAAGGGCATCATTCAAAACTTACTTGCTCCCCTGCCTTGACTCCCCTCAGCATCTGTTGAGTATAACTAGCAAAATTGAGAATTAACAAAAATCTGGGCCTAAAGCACCATGTGGAGAGGAGCTTCACACAGCCTGTTGGGCTGAATCATGGATTACTGAACTACAGGTAGCTACACTCAGTCATTGGTAATGACAGACATCCCGAGACAAACATTTTCCTTCATCCCTGCTTCTTTTCTGTCCCTGCATGAATCTATTAAAAGAGTTGGTGTCTGCTGAGGAAGCACAGTCAAAGCAGCAGGGAAGCACAAATAACCTGTGAATCATTTCAGAGTCGTTTCTTCGGAGCCAGTTTTAATGGCTGATATCCTTGTGTGCTGGAAGGTCGTGTGTGTGAGTGGAATAATGAAAGTGTAGGCGAGAGGTGCTCTGAGCTACTAACACTTTCTTTCCAGTCTCCTCCTCTTCCATTGTGCTTTTTGCAGTACTGCATTGGAGCTGGGGGGAGGATCCATTGGCCCCTTCCTCCATGGAATGTGTGTGGATTTAAACTTCATGCTTTAAAGATAAAGAGCTCTGCTGCAGTCCGGCACTCTAGCTGACTTGACAGTCTTTCAACTGTATAGAGGGGAAATGGAGAATAGCATATGTAGGAGATGGAAATGTGGGGAGAAAGCAGCAGGTAGAAGAGTTTATAGGATGAATTCAACAGTCCATAAAGTTGAGTGCAGTATTTTATTCCTACTTTCAGTAAGTCTCTATGACTAGCTGTTAGTCAAAGAATTCCTATAACTCTTCAGACTCTTGCAGCTCCAAAATCCAGGGATGTTTGTTACCTTCCTGTGCACAAATTGCACTGATTTGACTGATGGATGTTCCACTCAGTGTTACCTATGAGGAGCTGAATGAGCTCAGAGAAGAAGTCTACAGAGTCTTTGTCATGTCATCAATATCAGCCAACAGTAAATGCCTGGGAAAGAAAGTGTTCTTCCCCAGAATACTTTCTTAGCATGTAGCAGTTTGCCAAAAGTGGTGTCATTAATAACCCTGGAGGGATGCTATTTCGGTATGTGTCCGGTCTCTCTTTTTTTTTTTTTTTTTTTTTTTTGTCAGCATAAACTGTTAATGTCCATAGCATCCTCCAACAAAGAGATTCGCAGCAGAATAGTGTAGCATGGAAAGAACCACCTTCTATGTCGATCATGCCTGATGCTTTAAAATTTCCAAATTTTGTTCTACAATTAAATTCTGTGTCTTTTCCCTTCGTTTTCGCAGGCAATTGACAAGTATTGCCGAGTTAGTGGTGGCTTTTCTGGTGTCAAGGATGTCTATTCCTCATCTCCTACATATGATGACGTACAGCAGAGCTTTTTCCTGGCTGAAACTTTGAAGTAAGTCCTTTTCATTCCTGCACCTTTCTGTAAAAGCTAGCATCTAAATTCTACAAGAATGTAGTGGCTCAACAGGTAGCTGATGGAGGCAAAGACTGATTTTGAGTTTTAGGAGCACAAAATGGAACAGGGAGAAAGCAGGTCCTGAAAATGACAGTTCTTGTGTCTAGTTCAAGCATCACAGCATGTTTCACTGGGAAGTAGGGGCTTCAAGTTTATCCTGTGTAAGGGGATAGTGTGGCTGTGTCTTCTTCAATTTTATTTCATTTACTCCTTCAAGTTCATTTCCTGGAGACTAAAAACTGTGGTCCCAAAGAGGGAGGCAGCAGTTTAAAACAGGTCAGGTCAGAGAAACAGTACCTCTCCAGGAGCTGATGTTATATGATTGATCTGCCTTTAAAAGCCAAATGAGAGAATGAAATCTGTTCCTAAGGGACATCTGTGGTGACAAGGCTGACTTTTGATGTATCACCAGAATCCTGTCTGCATCTTAAATAATCACAAGGAGATTCGAAAATTCACTGATGCATCATTCAGTAACTGAGTATACTATAGTGCAAGCATTGCAGAAGGTGGCAGTTCAAGAAAAGAACTCAGATATTTTTACTGACTTTTGGTTTGGAGCATTTCCTGCTTGTGGGACAAAATGAAGGGTTATTGAAGAGCTGGATGTTAGATGTTTTTGACATTGATGCAACTGGCATAGCCAAACCAGAAACTGGTTTCATATTGAGATAAAATAGAGAACATAAGGTCAAGCAAGATAGTCCAAATGAAAATAAAGACAGAAGGGTTGGGTGTGATGTCATGGGGAAAATGAAGATGTTCCTCAGAAGAGGGACATAAAATGTGTCTTACGGAATACCTGCTGTAATCTTTTCTGCTACTGATGATTAATTCTGCATCTTCATTCCTCTCAAATTTAAAATTGATAACTGTCCCAAAAATGCTTTGTTGCTGCTCGGATACTTCAATTCATCGAAGATACAGGACAAATGATGAGAATTTGGGGCAGTACCTGCCGTGAAGGTACCTGTTGAGTAGGAAGGAGCAAGATGTAGAAATATGTCGCTTAAGTTATTTAAAGGAAAAGCGTGAGTCAAATGAGGAGGGTGAATTTGAGTAAGATGAAACATTGCTGCTGTGATGAGAAGGAGCTTGGAGAGCTGCAGCAGGAGAGAGTGAGGCAGAAGTATGGAGGGAAGGAAGGGCCTGATGCTTTAAAGACAAATGAAGAGTGTGGGGAAGGAGACGAGATATGTGTGACAAAACTGAATCACGTCTGCAAGAAATTTTTATCTGTAAACAGTAAATTGATGAGGAAGGAGAGAAAAAGTAGAGCTCCCCTGACTGGATTGTGGATAGAGCTGGCAAATGAAGGCAGTGGGAGAATTGATCAGGCAGTGACACATGGCTGTAAGCAGCAGTTACTGCCAGCATCTGATGGAGGGAGAGCGAAGGAACGCCAGAACAAGTGTGCACATTGTGGATGTGGCAGAGCCCACTAATGGGAATGATGCCCTTTCCTTGTCAAGTGCAGCAGGAGCTGTCTTTTTCTGGATGGCAGGGAAGCAAGCAGGAGCCGAGAGATCCTGTACACCCACATTTGTACTCACACAGTCAGGTTTTCTGTAACAAGGGAAAGGTCTTTAGCAGTTGTGTTAGGAAACTTTGACAGATCCCTACTACCAATATGTCCTACAGAGTATAGCACAGCCACATTCAAAAGTGTGCATTAAAAAAAAGGAACAACAATTACTGTTTTTTCTGTATATGTACAGTAACCCTTATTTTGTTACATGCTTCATGTCCTCTGCATTGCATTATAATGTACAACATCTATGAAACCCTTCTGCACAATCTATTGTCCCATTTCCTCTCACCAGAAGCTGAACCAGCTTCCAGAAAGGTGATGACAAATCAGATATCTGTCATGGTTTAGTGGCTTCTCTTGTGCTGTCATGAAATCTTTGGTTTGGATTAAAGAGGATTAGTCATTTCCAAGTGGGTCTACTCCATTAAGAAAAGTTTTTTGACAGCTTCTTCTCTGCTCTCCTGTCCCCCAAATACTTGTGGTTGGTTTCTTGATGTTTGTTTTACGCTGCAAGTCTTTGAAGGGAGACTTGAAAAACAAAGGTTTCTTGGAAGGATTAAAATGCTCTCTTTATAACAAGTTTTTGCTGAAGGGGTCATCATAAAAATGACTCTTCAGATCATCATAATAGGGAAGGTGGTGTGTGTGCTGTACAAAGACTGAAAGCAAGTAATTTGTTTGTAGCTGTAGCTACTGTAGCTGCTGAACTGTGGGGCCTGAAGCTGCTCTGTTGCCCCTGCCTGCCTGTGTGGTGCTTTAATACCTGTGTTTTTCCTCTCTGTCTTGATATCTAGGTATTTGTATCTGCTTTTCTCCAATGATGATCTTCTACCATTAGACAACTGGGTTTTTAACACAGAAGCTCATCCTCTGCCTGTTTTACATTTAGCCAACACCACACTGTCAGGAAATCCTGCATATCGATAAGAACAGCTCTATGAAGAGGAAGAGAGACTGTTTTCAGCTCTGTTTTGTTTACATGGACCACTTGAGACTTTAAGCAGGAGAGGAGACAGACAGACACTTGGTAAACCTAGACCCCTGAGTCAAGCAAGTATTGGCATGGGAAACGAAGCTCTTCAACATATAAATAAGTTAAAAGTTCAGTTTTATACATGACCAAAACACGTGAGTGTGATTTTTGCAGGAAGGAGACTTCACGCGCTTTGAACCCTGGCAAGACGTGGAATCTACAGCTAACATTGATGCAGCAGCACAAGGAAGAAGAGGCTTTCCCATCCAGGGAGAGGAACTTGCTGCTTGCTGTTGCAAGGAACAACACACAGTCACCTCTTCAGATTGGGTGGGTTCCAAATACCTAGGTTTTCTTTTTCTTCCTTTTTTTTTTTTTTTAATGATGGCATGAACAAAGCAACAACAAAAAGCAACACCACTGCACCAGCAGCATCAGGATTTGAATTTCTTTCTGTACCTGTCTGAATTTTTTAAGGAGCATCTGTTTGTCCAGACTGGCAGCCATTCTCAGTGCCTCTAAGCTGTTAGAGCTAAACTCTGAAGTACAAAAAGTATTGCCTCCATATTTTCCCTTTTCAAAATAATGCTTATATCCAAAAAGAAAAAACAATTAGTAAGCATTTGGTTTGTAGCTCACTGTCAGCAGAGTGGGCTTAGTTCATTTTGCAAGTGGAAGCAAGTGGAAGAACTCTTCAGTGGGCTAGTGGGCTACAGCAGTACAGCATCAGATATAAAGGGAGTGAGTGCTGTTTTTCCCCTTGAAAAATATTTTCATATGAAGTTTTATATAAAAAAACTTTTCTCGTTATCACAATACATCTGACTATAGAGTTTCCCCCCAAAATCATTCTTCATTTGTCTATGACACTAACTTAGACATAGAAATCAGCATATGATCTGAGTAAAAATGCTATCTGATACCTTTTTCCAGACAGTTACTTTAGTTTAAGAGAATGAAAACATGGAGCTTGGGAAAAGTTCCAGTCTCAGTGTTTGTACCTTAATACCAGTTATTTTGTTACTGTAATTTGCAGAAGTATCTTAAAAACAATTTGAGAACTTATAAAGTAATGGATACAGTAAATAATACTGATTTCAGTAATTGTTTATTTAAAATCAGAAGTAGCTTAATAAATGGATTCTTTTTACTGGCCCCACATTAATTTATTTTTCTAATTATTATTCAGTGACTTACTGAAGAACTAGTCATTTTTCATTTTCCAGAGTTCAGATATGTTGTGTTTTCAAATTGTTTTTCTGATCCTATGAGAACTGTTATTAGTTTAAAACTGCACACAATCGCCTTATTCTCCTAAATCTCTCTGGGTATAAAGGAGAAGAGCAGACTCTTCTGTTAAAAAAAAAGGGAAAAAAATGTTTAAAAAGCACTTTCTGGCTCATCCACCCCATACACCTTCTGATAAATGCAGATGTAGAATGGCTGCCAGTCTGTTCAGGGAAAGGTCAAGGACAGAATTCTGGAGTCCCAGAAACAGCAAACGTCTTATCATTGCTGCTCCTCCTCCACCCCCCTCTTGTGAATTAAAGAGAGACCCTTCTAATTTAACTTCTCCATGAATCCCAGTGGGTTAACTTACTGTCACAAGAATGCCTGAATTGAGGACTCAGCCATTTCATGTTATGGGATGGTGGTTTTCTCACAGCAGATGTACAGTACTGCTATTTCTTCTCTGTGTAGATAAGCAGCAGGTACCAAATAAAGGACACTTGTTTATCATTTTCGAGTTACCCCAACAACAGTCAGTTTATACTCCATCACTCATTAAAATACCAACTATCTTTTTCCTCCAGTAGCTAATGATGTGCAATTATCAAAAATAATGCATTTTAAGAACTGATTGTTGTGTCTTTCATAAATTTCATCCTGAGATTTCCTAGATCAATCAGTTTGGAGGTAATGGGTTCTGGGTGAGGTATGTGCTTAATTACCAAGCACCACAGATACTGAAATTTCTGACTGATGTGATGTGCCCTTGTTCTGAGTCCTTCACAGAAAAGTAGGTTCTGATATACAAAATGGCATTATGTGCAATCCAAAGTTCAGACCGTTTTCTCTCTGGGTACATAAGGTACAGTAGAATATTACCATTTTCATTCTGTTGCTGCTGTCTTACTTTCTTGAAGATAAGAGTGTAAATTTAAGCACAAAAATGACTTTTTAGTCCTAGTTGTTTCTGAGTCTTGCACTGTATTCTCTAACAAAACAAGCCTCATTTTCTTTAGGTAGCTGTCCCATTTTACAATTTCTACAGTACCCTCTCCCCTTACAGAATGAAATAAAAACCAGAAAATCATGTACATTTTTGGCACACTGGATTTGGCAAGAGCCTGGAAATCCTGGAATTGTCTATTTCCTGTTTGCATGCAGTCAAAACAAGGATGTATGGTTCTTTTCCTAATCCAAGCCTCAAACTTGCCTGGTGGTCAGGATCTGCCAGCAGTAAATTCTTTTCTAACAATTAGAGCTTGACTTTTCAAAGAGGCCAGATTTCTGCAGCTTCCATTAACAACCCTGGAGTTGTGTGTGTCCTGTAGTCAAGAAGTCAACTTCTTAGCTTTGTCCTCTAAATAAAAACAAAACCCTTGAATGACATTCTGAGTGTTAATTTTGCTGCACAATATAGTCCTTAAAACTCCATGTTCAAGAAGAGTATAGCAAATAGCAAATGCTGTGGAGTAGAAGGAAAAGCAGGTAGTTCCATGTGCCAGTCACACCTTTGCTGTTCCTTCAGCTCCCTGCTCCAAATTTGTGGATCACTGTGATCTAGCTCCCAAACACTGACATATTCCCACCCCGTATTCCACAAGATTTGCATGTTCCCTGGGTTCTGAAAAGTGACAATAATTACACATTCCCTGTAACACCATCCTTTAGGTTAGAGGTGCACCCCCTAAACAAAGCCCCGTTGGGCTGTTTATGAGCCACTCTTCTGTCCCTGGGAAAATGCCATTCCAAACGTTTGTAACACGACTCTCCTCTGTGTGAACAGAGATGAAGTTGATAGCATTAACACTGAAAGAATCAACACTGTGATGGCACCCACAGATGGTGATGCAGTCTACGTTTTAAGGGCTCTATTAACAGGCTTTTAGAAAATTGATCCTGGTATTTACACTAATTTTTAAGGGGACAAGTAAGAAGCAAGCTTCTTGATAGCAGAGAAAAATGAAAGCAAGCTCTTGATCTATACTGTGGCTGGGAGATTGGCTCACCCTGAGTGAGACATCCCTCTTTCACTCCTTGAATTTTGAGAAACAGTCTTCTGACTCAAGAGTTTGAGTTGCCATACAAAGAGGAAACCCAGGCTCTTTTGCAAGTTGTGTGTGTACAACTGTAGCAGAGATGATAAGTACGAGCTGCTTCAGCTGTCAGCACCTTCTAACAAACTGCTCTGTAATTGCCCAGCAAAGTTGGGAACCACCAAAGTTGGAGGAGACAGCCTGACTTGTTACAGTAAATTGTTGCCTTTAATCCTAATCGCTTGGTGGAAGTTGGATTTGCATTCTGCCTTTATTTTTGCTTTGTCTAAAACTGACAGATTATTTTTTCTTCCAAAATAATAAAAGGGCAAAAGTCTTACCTTCTGATGTGGAAACCTTCTGCCTCTGACCTGGAATCCTGCATATGTACTTTTTACAGATTAAAAAATAATATTGTATATAAAAAAGATTGAATAAAGAATGTCTTTAAGTGAAAAAGGTGTGGGTTTTGTCCTTTGCCTCCAATAGCAGCATCCTGTAGCACTGGACTGTGAAGCTGACCCTATTCCAAAGGCTTGGTAGTGCTGCAACCTTTCTTTCCCCTGCAGCTTGTCATCTTAAACATGTCTCAAGACCCCCTGTTGCAAAACTAAACCCCTGAGCCCTGTACTTGCTTTTAGCAGGTCCCTGTAGTGCTCAGATTGCTCTAAAGATGCAGCTACATGCACAACAATTTGAGACTGTTCTGTGTGCCATTGTGAAAGCCACCAAACTTCACAAAAGTTTGAGATTTCTCCCCATTTGTCAAATTGTGTGAGAGTGGCTAAAAGGTTCAAAGATTCTTTACCCTTAGATGAGGGTAAAGGGACAGGCAGACAAGCAGTGGTACTAAGTAATTTTCTTAAGCCACCAGGCTAAACCCCCAGTTTTTCTTGGGACTTAAGTAGCCCATGAATTGGGCAGTTAAGTCTGTCCATCCATTCCTCTGCTGTCTGTGAAATGGAAAAAGTTTGCAGTTTTTAAAGTGTTATTCACAGGGAAATTGGTATGAGGAAATGGCTTCAGCTGAGCTTGTTTTCCCCCTGCACCTTTAAGTTCCCTGGAACTACTGCTATAGCTCTTATTTTTTGCAGTACAGCCAGTGAATAACCAGATTTGCTTTGTGATTCACATTAACTGTGGATAATCCTTTCTGTCTGACGTCACCCCTGTTGCTCATACGTGGTGCCTTGTTTTCATGGTGTGCCATGTCCTGTTTCAGTGCTTTATATCCAATGCCCAGCCTTCCCAGGGTGCTTCAACCTCAGGATGCAATGATCATAAGAGGAAATTGCTTCCAAAGTGCCATAATTGAGTGCAACACACGACTTCTGCTGTACTGGCATGCTGTCCACCTTGAGATCCAGTTTTTCATCCAGCTGTTGTTCCCTCGCTTTCCGCACGGGCACGTTCATGCTGCACCAGCTTCCGACTGCAGCGTCACTTCCAAAGCAGCAGTTCTTGCATCCACTGATCTCCCTGTGGTGTCCTCAGCTCCTAAGCCACCGCACTGGAATTCACTTGGTGTGTCGAAGTGTGTCCTGTCCTTTGTGGTTGTCTCCGCCTGTTCAACAGTTAAGTGCTTTACCCCTCTGCTTCCACCTCCTGAAACAGGCTTGCTTTTGCACGTTCTCTGCCCAAGGGATATATATAAGGAATATCCTCTTTTATCTCTCCTCTGGCACTGCCTGCATGTCACCCATCCCCCTCCCTTCCCTTGCAGACTCTGTGATTGTGTGTGCTCCTTCCTGGAGACCATGTGCCTTTCCTATGCATATTAATTAGCTGCATTTAAAAATCCTGAAATTAATCCTTTAATGGGTTATTTTTAGCCTTTGTCTTATAGCTCTGGGAGCTGGCTTCTCTCAGTGCAAAGTCATGGGCTTTCTGTGGGCTTTGGAAAGGAAGCATTACTCTATCTGTGCTGGTTCACGTGTGGGATGTGTGAAGGCTGGTGATGGTGTGCTTTTTTTCTTTTAAGTGAGAAGAGCAAGAGTCTTTTTGACAATATTTCAGGCTGAGCCAACTCCCTTCAGCTCCTGTGAAAAGGTTTGGGAAAGAGCAGTCACTCACATAGTCAAACTCACTTGCAGGTAAAAATTCAGGGAAGAATTTGGGGAGGAGGGAAAAAGCACTGTGTGTCCATGTGTACCAACAATGTCACTGCTTTCTTAGATGGTTTCCATTGTACAAGGAGTCACAGGTGACAGGTACAATGTCTGTCTGTACTGGTAAGAAGAATGTGTTTGTAGAAAAAACTAGAAAGTTGTCTATACAGAGAATGAGAAGGATTAGATAATGCTGAGGCCTGGAACAGCAGAAGACAAAAGAAATTTAAAAAGTCAAAATGCAGATTTGTTCCTCTGGGAGCTAGGAACAAAACCTTTCACTGTAATCTGGGATGTTGTCAATCTGAAATCAGTAGCAGAAAAAATGGAGCATTTGGTCAGCCATAATACAGGAGTCAAAACTAAGGTCTGTCTAACCTCACATCTTGAGTCAACTGATCAGCAACAAATTCCCTCAGAAAAGCAGGAAAGTGAGTTTTGATACTACACAAATGTACCCTGAATTGATCTGCAGCTTCCTGAGCCATAGGTGGTTATCTTGGTATTTAATAGGCCTTGACATCCATTGAGGGGGGGCTGTTCTTTGGAATTAGTCCAGTCCCTTATTGAATCAATAGCGGCTGTCAGGGAGCAGAGCAAGCTCTGCCAAAGAGCCTCATGGTGCTGGCAAAGCATCCATGCCCTGAGAGGGTGTTTCTGATGAAACCAAAAACGTGTCAGTGCTGTGCAGAGATGGATGAACACATCTGAGATGTGCTGTGGGGCTCTAGTCACCTGTATTTACGAGGGCTTGTCTCAGGGGAGACAGGAGTACTGAGGCTTACCAGGGAATGGAGAGTTGGTGTCAGGAGAAGTGAGAAGAGTTCAGTCTGGCAAAGTGGAAGGCTGATAACAGGGGATATCTCCACAACACACGGAGTGGCTGGCCATGCTGGGGGAGAAAAAAGCTGTTTTTCCTAGAGGACAAACCTGACACAAAAGCCCCACACAAACTGATACATGCAATGCCTGAAAAATTTCTGACAATGAGGTCCTAGAAGTAGAAAACATGTTTATCTGCTGAAAAAAAGGGCTGATGTTTTGTGCTTGCCTTCGATTTCATATACCTGAATCAAGGATGGAGGAGCTCCTTTCCTGTCCTGCATTCCAGAGCTCCTGTGGGATCTCTAATTCTGGGGTGGAATTTATAAAAGCTCTTTCCTTTTTTCTGTTATCTGTTTCTAGGGCAGGGCAAGTGTAAAATGCCATTGAATCAGGATGTAAAAAACCTTTCATAACTTCATGGTTGAGAGTAATTCATTCCCATTTGCTATGCTGGTTGAGTAACGATGAATAGAAATTCACCAAAATACTTTCTATTAAGTTTTCTAACACGGTTATCCAATGACCTTTCACCACTGGATTTGCTGTGGAGAAATCAGAAACAGATTGCAGTGTGTTGGAGCACAGTGTTAACAACAAAAGGGCACCAATCTCTTTTGATCTGAAGACTTGTTATTGAACAAACCCAAGTAACTAAGAATATGATCCTAAAACAGAAGAGCAGTACAGTCTCCAAATAAAGTCCTTTGGGCAGTGATTCTTACACAACAAAATAAGTGAAAATAATCATACCCTCGGAGAGAGACTCTGAAGATACTCTCTATTGCATGCATTTAAATTCTTTTTGTCCCCAGTTCTATATGGCTCATCTTGTCCTTTGTTTGCCTACACATCCCATTATTATTTGAGGCGCTTATGCCTGTGGGCTGTTTCTACACTAATTAATGTTCACATCAAGGGATTTCCCTTGACAGTTCTCTGGCATTTTTGCAAGTGTTCTCTTAGCTCTGCCTTGATATGTGGTCATACATTTTGTGCACTTTAGCAAGGCAAATAATTTCAAAGAATCCATAGATTCTTGCTGTTATTGTGCCCAAGTCTTAGAACCAGTGTAACTTGGGCAGGCATTTGTGTCAAACTTGTACTGTAATCTGCTAAAACCTTATGCCAAGCTCAGACACTGTACTTCTACTTGTGTCACAGCAAGGTTAGCTTTTCAGGTTCTCATTAGATATTTTGCAACTGAAGTGGAAATTTTCCACAGGAAAAGAATCCTCCATATCTTTGAATACACACCAGCCATCAACTTGCAGAATTAATTGCTGCGCTGTGAAGCAGGCTTTGATGAGTTCAGCGACAACAGTGAAAAATTCACTGCCACATCCAGGTGACATCATTACATTGATTTTTTATTAGCTTAAATAATACACAAATGCTGCTTTTTCAAGTGTGTCCCCTAAGAAAACCTTTCAATATATTGCTTCAAATTTCCTCTAGATCCTGCTCATGCTGTTTCTTAATAGAAGTCTGTGGGTAAAGCACATCCACCCCTTCACAGAACATAGTGTGTAGCCCTGGAGATGTTCCCTCTGAACAGGTTGTGTTCAGTGCCAGATGCTTGTTAGCTGCATCAGGAAGATGCTCTGCCCACATCCTTTTTTTACCCCTGCAGGAGAAACTTCTTGCCAGCTCGTGCTGTTAGGAAAGGGCAAGGATGTGTCTGGGTGTGCTCTGGTGCTGGTCAACTCAGAATCTGAAAGTCAGGACTTGTTTTCCATAATAGTGTCAGACTGACTTCCAGTATGGTGACATTTGAATATTAAGGTTGAAATGTCAGACACTCGCAGTATCTCTCAAATGCTGAACAACCTTTGGTCACCTCTGTGTGTGTGTGTGGCTCTCCAGGATGTGCAAAGTTCCCTGTTTGAGGAGGCAGTGAGGCTGAGCAGAGCCAGCCAAGCACAGGGGGCACAGCAGTTGCCACTGAAGAGATCAGAAAATCAATACAGGGGATGGAGACGAGTCTGGGACATGAACTGTGACTGTGAGGAGCCTTCTTCCTAGGGGGACAAAAACCACCTGATATGGAGGGTCTGTAACCTCTGTGGGCACCATGGGATTTTACCTGGCTCCTGTTGAGAAAAGACTGTACTTGAGCTGCTTGACAAGCCTGATTTTTCAAAAAATGATGAGTCAGGCTGCAAGAATTATGAGATTGCGTCTAAATAATAAGTCTGAGGATCTTTTGCCATGTCTGCAGTTGTGGGGTTTTTTGAATCTTGAGCCTTTGGGTCACACGTTTAGTATTTCCAAGCCCTGGCTTTTTCTTTCAGAATGATGAGAACTACCCTTAAAAATAAAGGAAAAATAAAGCTTAGCTTATCTCCCAATCTGGCAGAAGTTCCAGCATCGTGAAATGGTCAAGAGGAGGCACTGCTGCATTAAGCTCACCCTGAGCATTGCTACAAATGCTTAAAAAAGGGCAACTCACTTTCTGGAAAACAGAATTTTTTACAACTTAAATCTGAAGCAGACATGAATCTTCATTCCGTAGACATACCAGGCAATTTATCCTGTTGACTGCTCTGGTCCAAGCAGTTGGCAACATCCTGGTTTTAGCGAGATGGCTCACAGTAACCAAGTACAAAACACAACACTCAATAACATCCAAATAAAATGTTCCTGTGATATAAATGTGACCCCCACAATTACTTTTGAATTCTTTCACTGATCTTTATAGGGACAGGATAATTTTTCGACACCAAAGTGAATAATGAATGGGATTCATACACTTGACCTTGACTCTATCACCAGTGGTTCTTCCACCACTTGCTGCAGGAGCACTGGAGGGAGGAAAGAAGGGAGAAACTCGGGGGAATTTTTTAATCTTGCACTACTTACCTGCTTGTCCAGAGAGACCCAGCAAGCTTCCAGTGTATTAACCAATTTGTTCTCAGGAACAAAAAGCTAGACAGTGACACTCTGGTTTTGGGAGCTTCTTCCAGACACTATCTCAGCTGTGCTGTAGTTCTTGTGCTGTCACAGCTAAGCATGGCATCACTCCCACTGGAGCAGTGTTCAGAGGATGAACCTGAGACCTTGAAATACATGAATCAAGTCATTCCCTCAAAGCAACATTGTGAAATTTTGACTTGTAAGAGGAGTTGTCTTGGGTAGCAAAGCACCCAAGAATGTTAGCAGGAGGGGCAGAGGGATGAGTACTGACTTCTGTGATGTCTCAAGGTTGATCGTTTCTCTGTTTGCCTGGATCGCCCGTGCCCAGCAGCAGCAGCCTGCACCAGCAACCTTGCACTGTGTTTTTTGTGATAAAAGTGCAGACTTTGTGAAGACAGAAACTCTGCAGTCGGAATATTAAGTTGGGCTTTGCGGAGCGAGTGAGGGGAAACCATGGCTGAGGGTTTCTGACGATGAAGATACCATCTTGTGGCAGTAAGAGGCACAGACCAGCAGAGCCAGCAGACCTGAGCTGTGTGAAGCAAAGCGCCGATCCTACCGAACAGCTGCTCGTACACTCCTTCCTTTCCAAGCAAGGGATGCCACTGAGGAGCAAGTCCTGATGCTGGGCGCAGGTCCCGCTCTGCCCGCTGTGTCCTCGCCCAGGAGCTGCGGGGAGGGGACACAGGGGACAAGCGCAGGGTTTGCACTGCGCTCACCCCACCCAGCGGCCGCTCCAGGACATCCCTTGCCCAAAACGCCTTTCCCTGCAGAGCGCGGACCTGCTCCTTCCCCTTGAACACTGCGGAATGGGCGCATCAGCCACTTCCCATAGGCAAACCCTCCTGTGCCACGGTCAGGGTCAGGCAGGTTTCATCTCTGGGCTCGTCCCTGGGGCTGGGCAGAAGGACCATTGCCGCAGCAATAGCAGGGTTTGTTTCGAGAGCCCTGCAGACAAGAGACATCAACTGCAAGATGCACCAAAAGGAGCCTGTCCTGAAAGTGAACTTTTCTGGACTTAGTGGTGGTGTGCATCATTCCTTACATCATCAGCACTTACAAATAAAGCATGCAGAAAGCCCAAATAAAGCATGTAAACCATCCACTGTGCTTTTGGTCTAGATTAATTAAAAGCCAGATGTATCCCTAAAATTGTATGTGGGATTATCAGAAAAAATATGTATCTAGCTTCTGATGAAATCACCACATTGAGAAGTTTCAGATGTAAGAATATTTGAAAAAGAAAATGGACAAACTGAAGATGCTCCATTCCTGTAATTTATATTCTTTTTACAAAAAAACCCCCAAAACATGAAAGGATGAGATGATTACAGAGTATATAAGTACCTTCAAAGCAATTTTTGCCCTCATGTACTTTGTTTTCTTTTAACTTTCTAGGCTGTCTTTCCACGTTTTAGGCAGCAAAAAACCCCAATCTTTCTTTGTCTCCATGGTCTTCCACAATGCATGTTAAGCATTTTGAGTGGCACCTGCTATACAACCAAGCTGGAGATTTAATAAATCTTTATTTTTGATTAATGTTCTTTTCCCTGTTGCAGATTAGTCCTTAACTACTTAATATTCAGTGCTTGGTGCCAGCTCTGGAGAGACTCATCTTATTTAAGAAATGTGACAAGTTTAGTTATGTGAATGAGAAATCTCTAGAAATAGCAAGCATTGGTCTGAGTAAGAAATTAATTGCACAGCCGTACATGAATTCCAGTTATCCAGTAGTTTTTGAGCTGAGATGGAGATGCAGATGGAGAGCTTTAAGGAGGGAGAAGTGTGTTACACGGGGCTACAAGGGTCATGACAAGGAGTGGTGAAATTGGTCTTTTGGAATGTACCCGACTGTACTCCCACTTTCCAAATCAGCTTTACAGCCACTGTAATCTATTATATCTACATGTATAAGTGACAGATTTTTCACGTCAAGAAACAATTGTTACTTTTGGTTACCTGCATAAAGGGGCTGTACATAATGATTCACATTGTGATTCTGCACAAAGCCTATGAATTGAGCCAAAGCTTAAAAAACAATGAAAATACAATTTTGATTTAAAGATCATAATTGAGAAAGTTAACATTAATTCTGTGATTCTTATAATTTAGTCTGTATTAATTCCTTTAACTTCATAATGAAAAAAAACTTTTATCATTATTTGAAATCTGTAACATACTCAGAATACCAGTGTCATGCTTGTCTGATAAAATGGATTTTTCATAAAACCATGCTCATTGACATCAACTATCCATCTATCCTCCCTTGACTGTATCCTATATTAATGATAGCAATTCCAGGCATGGATTTCTGGTATTGACATAATAGCCACTTTTTCTTCTGTTCCTCTGGAGCTTCTTCATTATTCCTAAATCTATTCAAAATGTGCATTACTGGAGTTCCTGGTCCATTTTAGCAACTAAAACTCTGCTCCTCTCCAGTGACATAATATTTAACAGCAAATTATGATCCTTAGAAACTTAGGTTTTTGTACCTAAGTACCCTGCTGGAAGCAGAAGTCATTAATTTTCCTGTAGAATGTAAGTATTGCTGGTATATATATTTGCTATTTCTTCATTTTCTGCATGCCTGAAGGGTAAATAAACACCTTTCTAGCAAAGCAACTTTAATCTTTTGGGTTTTTTTCCTTTTTGATTGTGCATACAGAAGTAAAGGTCTTCTTACTGACTGCGATCCTGTTGACAGTGGAGCTTCATTGATAACCAACAGTTTGCTTTACTAATTGCTGAACAAACTAATTAAATCAGAAGAATGGTACTGGTCAGCTGACTTAAGAACAATAAGACCTGTAGTGATCAACTACATTTTGTAGCCATTTTGCTAGCCTGCCTAGAGTAAAAAAACAAGCTGCTGCAAAGTAGACTGGAGTGTAAACTTGCAGCAAATCAACCCTCTGCGGTAACTGTGCCTGTTCTCCCTCTTGGTATCCTTGGAATATCTTTACTGGCTTGTGTTTGCTACCGGGTAGCAGCACATAGCAGCTCTGGTGCCTGCTGAGCAGCAGGATTAATGTGTTCAGGTATCCACTCCCTCGGGTTTCCAGGAGGTTTTATTTCAGGCACTCCACCATTTTGGGCAGACACCTGAAGCAAAAGACAGCACAGATGGCAACCCAAGGGTGCTCAGGGAGGGACAGGAGTGGGGAATAAGCTTCCTGTCAGCAGGAATGGCTTGTCATAGGGATTGAAGGAAGGGATGTGGTAGCAAGACACAGGGAGGAAGTTCAACAAAGGAGGACTTTGACACTTAGAAATCTGATTGTTGGGAACAAGGCTCTTAAGGAGATGGAAATATCCCAGTGTCTTGCTGAAAAGGCAAAAAAGGCAAAGAAAGCTCTGGCAATGGGTGCTTGCACTCAGGAAAAAGTCACCGAACTTTGGAAGAAAAATTGTCCTTTATTCTCTCTGGCAGCATCTGTGGATATTTTAGAACCTCTGTTAAACCTGTGGAAAGGTGTCCCAGTTTTCTGCTATGTGTTTTAATATCCCAGCCCTTTGATGTGTTAAGTGTCTTCCCCTGTTAAATAGCAGCTTTGCTGCTGTTGTTCTCCCTCTTCCTTTCCCGCTCCATTTTCTTGTGCCTGGATTGCCCTTCCTGCTCCTACTTCAGTGGCAGAGCAGCCATGGCTGCACCCATTGCTTGGTACTCACTGGGGATTAGGATGAAATATAATCAGCCTGGAAAAACAGAGGGTGTTGCTGTCTTAAAAACATTTTTGCTGTTCTAAGGGTGTGTAGAGAGTGGAATAAGTAAAATCACGTGCATGCAGGGGAGGGAGGCAGAACAGTGTCCATGGAAGGGAATGGAGGGGAAGGAAGCCCAGAGGTCTGAAGTGCAGTGTCTCAGCTGCAGGGAGAGGTGAGCCCTGACAGGAGCAGCTGATGCTCTGCTGGGGCCTAAGGCAGCAGCACCCAGAGGGGTCGTGCCCCTTCCTTCTCTCCCCAAACCTCTCCTGGAAGTCACCCTGTGTTCCTTCAGGATGTTTGGTAATGCCACCATGGCAGAAAGGGTGAATCATCACACATCTGAAGGGAGGGGGGGATTAAATAATCTTCTCACAAGCTGATGGAAACCAAAGCCCATACCTTTGTGGAGGCTGTGCGTCCCCAGAATATGACTGGAAGTTCTGGTGTCTGGTGTTCTACTACTTCAGATCTTACGTAGTTAACCAAAGATGTTACTAAAGCACATAGTAATATTTGCACTGGGACTATCTAATGTCTAGGGCACTGAATAATTAAACTCAGCACAGGCTTTAAGTTGTCAGCATCCCTGGAAATGTGATTTATTTACCTTAGCACTGAGTCAGGTAAAATGTTTCTGTTCACACCATCCAAAACAGAACAGAGAAACTCCCAATTTTAGAGCTGTTTTCAGCAAGTGAGATGTATGTTTAAGGAGCAAACACTGGATCACATCTGTTTGTTCAGACAAGGTCTGCATTTTTGCCCGAAAGTCAAGTTACACATTCTGCAGAAGCTCATGTGGCCATCAGAGAAGCACAGCGGCAGCACATGTGTACCTATCAGCTAAAGTTAGCCTTTGTTCCCAGCTGAAACGTGGTAATAGCACGATTTTTTTCAGCACTGTTTATTTTTCCTCAGTGTTCACAAATACCTTGACTCTGCAGTGGAAACCCCTCAGTGACCAAGGCTGTCCTGCAGTATTTTTCTCCCTTTCATTTTCTTGAAATTCTTCTGCTGGACACCTGCCAGATTTATTGCAAAACTGGTCACTAGGAGAATGAAAGTGTATAAAGAAGTATTCACCTGACAAAACCTCCCCCTCCTCTCCCTCTACACACTGTCCTAACTAAAACTGTATTGCACTTACATTGTACTTTTCCTTTCACAATGCTTACAGTGCTCAAAGTTGGACTGTTGGGTGACCGGCACATGAAATGCACAACACCCTTGAAAAAGTGAACAAGATTTGCTACAGCTTTTGCCCTCAGGTGGTTTCTGCCTGCTGCATGTTTGGTGAGGTTGGCAAGCACTGAGTGCACAGTGTGTAGCTGAGTGGTGCATACTTGTGAAGTGTATTCCTACTTCTAGGAAAGTGTATTCTACTTCTTACAAAAGCCTTAGAGGTGGCTTGGACTGAAAGAAGGGCTGAAGGGTTCACACCAAGGGCTGTGTGGAGTCTTACTAAAATAAGTCTTTGTGCCGCAAAGATGCAGAAGTGGGTGTGGACTATACAATACAGTTACCATCATCAGCCTGTACTCAACAAACAAATGAACATTTCATTTTATTTATTCTGAGGTTGGGGGCGGGGGGTGTCAGTGGGCTGTTACACAAAGTATTCATTTCAATGCTTTGTAGTGATCTGCTGCTGCTGCTGCTCACTCAGCTCTCCCCTGGCTCAAGGCTCAGCTGGGTTTCAGTGGAGGCAGTGCTCAGGCGGTGCTGCTTTGCAAGTACAGCCTTCTCTGGGGGATCACAGAGGCAATCCACTCCCCAGTGCCCTGCTTGGCCTCTTCCCATGTGTAGCGGGGCACGTAGCCAAAATCCTGCTGCGCTTTCCTGTAGGAGAAGGTGAAGGGCGTGTTCAGCAGCGTGACCAGGTGCCGGTTGGTGGAGGGGATGTATCTGACAAAGGGCCGGAGCAAGAAGCTCACGATCTCCAGCAGCAGCGAGAAGTAATACAGCACTGTCAGCGGCATGGGGAGCTGGGGCTCAATGCCAAAGCCCAGCTCCTTGGTCAGCTCGTAGTTCAGGTCGGCGTAGCTCATGTGAGGGGTGTCGTCTGAGATGTAGTAGAACTTGCCCCTGATGTGTTTGGCTTTCTGCGGCACTCGGAGGGCCTTGGCCGCCTGCACGTGAGCCCAGGCGATGTTCCCCACGTACACAGGGTTCACCAGAGCCTCCTTCCTGGAGAAGCGCAGGAAGATGTTCTTGTTCAGCAGGCACTTGTCCAGGTGGCCTTGGAGAAATGGGCACCCTTCCCCAAAAATGTACATGGACCTCAGGGCACAAGTCATGAGTGTGCCGCCGTCCTTCAGCACCTGCCCGTCAGCTTTCAGCACGGAATCCTCTGCCAGTCTCTTGCTTTGGGCATAAGGGAATTTGGATGTGCTCTCGTAGGCTGTCTCTTCGTCACCATTGAAAATGGGGTCACCTCTGCAGTTCGGGCCTGTCACCTCTATGGTGCTGGTGTAGACGAAGTGCTGCACATTACAGCGGACACACGCCTCCAGCAGGAGCTGAGTACCTTCAAAAAGCAAACATGCAAGGCAGTCTAGAGCTCCCCAGCTGGGAAAAAGTGGGCTTTTTAGACCAGAAACAGCATCTCTGGCCTGAGCTTGGCTAGATCTCCCCTCCCTGCAGCTGGAGGAATCCTGTCCTGAACAGGGCAGTATATTCAATGACACTGAACCTGCTCTGCATATATATTGAAGTAGTATCAGTTCACCTTCCGGAGTTAAACAAGAGTGAACATGTGGTCCTAATTGCATATTGTGGGGGTTTTTTACACCAAGGATCAAATTTTTGCCCTCCTTTAACTTAGCTTGTGTACTGACCACAGATCAAGGGACTCGTGCCTCTTGGATTGACTTGGCTTAAGACAGGGAACGTTCAGAAGCTGCCCCTCTCCTCAGGTATCACCCATTCTCTATGCTGAAGCCTGCATTTTTCAGACGTGAGGATGCTCTTGGGTGCTTTGCTAAGCAGGGGCAGAGTTAATACAGGACCTGAGGGTTTGCTCCAAAATCATTCACACTCAGTGCAGTTCTATCCGCTGTTCAACTGACCAAAGAGAAGGGCTTGAAGAGAAACATGGTGAAGCAAGGCACAATAGCATGTAGTCAAACGTCATAAAGTGCAGTGAGAAAAGTGATGCTAGTGTGTGTATGCCTCCTTTTCTGGCATATTCTGGCTTTTACTTGCAGTAGTGCAGGATTTCTTACTTTTAAAATCGTGTCATAATGCTTTCAGTGGGGGCAGCAGAGGTCAACTGTTCAAAGCCTTCTAAATAGCCACGAAGGTTAAATTAGGAAAGCACATTGAAGGGGGAAAGAAATACTTTAATAAGTTGTGTTGTTATAGTCACAATTAGAATTGTCTTTTTCTACCCAGCTTTGAGGCAGAAATTGCCTTATTTGTTGTGCATGGTGCAATGAGAGAAATTAAGTGCAAAAAGGTCAGTGACTTTGGAAAAGAAGACACAGCTCAAAGACATTTGCAAATGTTTTTGGCAAAGGAACATTAAACCAAAATGACTGATATGATATCAGAAGACTGTGGCCTAAAATCTAGGGGATAAAATCAAACACTGGCAATGAGGCACATAAATGATCCTCCAAGTCTGCTCAGTCTGTTGAAGCAACAACTAAAGGCAGCACAATGCAGATCAGACTAGTGTGACTGAAAAGAATATAATGAATTAAAAGTGTTTCAGAAGAGCCAGAAATATTGGCAGCAAAATATGGACTCATTAATGAGTGAAAAATAGGAAGAATTATTGAACTGAATATTGTTAGGGCACTAAAATTCCTCTTTTCAAGCTTAAACAAGAAAAAGAAAGAAATTGAAACAAATGGAAAACAAATCTGGATGAGGCTTTCAGAAGTACGCTGAAAAAAAAGTTATGCAGACAGGAATAAATTAATGTGAAAAATGAGTTCATGCAAGTCACTATGTTTAGATGACATGCAAGCCAGGATCATCTGGAAAAAAACCTAATTTATTATGTTATTTTAAAAATAATAGCTTAATTCCTGCCATCAATACTGTTTGGAAAATGAGGGAAAGTAATAAAGTGCAGAAGGGCTTGATAAAATCAAATGAGATAGCAAGTTTTAAAAAAAGGAAACATAAAATTATCTTGAGAATTGGTATCTGCTCAAGATGAATTTCACCCAAATTAAATGTGGCTTATTTGTAAATCAGAGTTGTATGTAAAAAATTTAAAGATTCCTGCAGTAACGGGAATCTGAGTATCTTTCATATGGCTTGTACTAAAGTAAATCTTCCATGAGTGGGTCCCATGGTATGCTTTTTTTTTTCCTTTTTTTTTTTGCTTCCCCCCCCCAGTTGTTTTCTTTTTTATTATTTTTCCCCATGGGTTTAGGCAACACATTCTGCTGTGAAAAAACAGATTGTAGCAGGAGTATGGTCACAAAGACAGAGCTTTACAAATCCTCTTTCTGAATTATGAACCATGTATATTTTCATATTGCCCAACGCACAAGTTTCCAGGAACTTGCCTATCTGCTCTTCCCTCCTGGCAGACACCTAAGAGGCTGCACAGTGGGCTCTATTTTGTAATCACTGACAATTTGTGGCTTTGATTGAGCAGAAATGAAAGGGTCTGGAAGCTAAAAGTACAGGCAGTGAGCCACACTAAAACAACTAAAATGCCGTCCCACTCTTTTTAAGGTACACATGAGAAACAACTCGACTACCAAGAATTCTGTCTTCCTCTGAACCCCGGTGAGTAGCCAATATCTGTAAAGGTGGTGTCTGTACAGCAATGTTCCTTTATTTTACTGTGGAGAAGCCAAGTAGCTGTGGCAGAGAGGAGCAAAGAAATGGGAAAGCTGTTCATGTAAATAAAGAACATCTTCCCCAAATCTCCCCCAAGCTGTTGAAGCACCACAGCCAGGGAGGCCAGTGTGCATGCAGGTTAGGCATGACCAGTTCTCTGAAAGGCATTGAGGGTTTTGGCATCACAGGACAGGGGGTGAAGTGGTTCTTTAAGGAAATACATTTCCATTTCCTGGCAACTGATGCTACATGGACTGTTCCTAAGTCTAAACCTTCACCCTTCATCTGATCTTTCATGAAGAATGGGTGTTCCTTAGTAGAAGGGAAGATCCCATCACTGAGTCGCTGATACCCCTCCCTCCCATAGCTCTGAGTTTGTTGGAGAATTTTAAATTATAAGCTCAAGGTGGGAGAGCTCTTTTTCCTCTCAACTGCCCTTTTGCACACACAGAATTTATGGCAAATGGGAGGAAAAGGAGAAGAGGGAGGAGAAAAAGAATAGGAAGCATGGAGCCACAGGCTCTGGGATGTTATCAATGCAACATTTCTGTAATTGCAGCCAAAGTCTTTGTATTTGTAAAAATTGAAAAATGTACACAGGCAGGGATGCTGTGTGGGGAGGGAGAATAAAAACAAATTTCTGAGATGGGCAATGGGATTTCAGAGGTGAACTGCTTTCAGAAAGTTCCACTGAGCATGGGTTCATGACTATCACCACCGAAGGCAGAGCCTGTGCAGGTGTCAGGATGGGCATGTGTGAGTGTTGACAAGAGTGAGTGATCCTGCTTTGCCCTGGAGTGGCAGACTGGTGTGGAGAGGCCCAGAACTGCTCGGGGCTGCTCATGCACAGGCTTTGCACCCTTAGGTGTCTGTGCAAGATGCAGAACAGCCCAAGTAACCTGGATCAAAACAAACTTGGGTCAGGTGCTCCCTTTCCTGAGCAGACAGTGCTCAGGACACAGGTGTGGCTTTGAGGAAGAGCTTCACCTGCTCACCTGTTACATTGACTTCCCAGAGCAGCTTCTTCTCGATGAGGCCCAGGGTGTCAATGAGGGAAGCTGTGTGGATGACGAGGGAGACGCCCTGGCAGGCACGGTGCAGGAATGTCACATCTCGGATGTCCCCTTCCAGGATTTTCACCTCAGTCTTCCCCTTAAACTCTGCAGGGGCAGCAGAAAACAAGCACAAGACCTTATAGGCATCCTGAGCAGAGCACTGGAAGGAGTGGTGAAGAGCTGACCCTGCCTGGCAGGGGCTGACTGTCCAGGAACAGCAGGGATATTTTAAGGCTGCAAAACAGAAGGCATTTCCCAATGACTCTATCGTCAAATGCTAACTACAGTGAGGTTAGCATTTGACAGAGGTTTATTTTGCATTACCTACCATAGATCTGGAGCCAACATTCAACATGTTTCTTTCTATTTTATTTTTTAAAGGAGAAATCTTTTGCACTGCTAGCCAGCTTCTTTTAGGTGTGACTTTTAAAGTTCACAGGGGAGCAGCTCTAGCTGTGCATGTCCTGGTGCCTGGCTGGCTATGGATGTGTTAACCCGAGGGTACTGAGCAGGCACTGCATGTTGCTGTCTTCAAGGTGATGAATGATCTCTCTCCACGCAGAGCATGTGAGCCCAGGGATGTGTTCATACCTCCTTTCTGCCCCTTTACCTTGCCTGTATTGCAGCTCTTCTAATAAATTGCATACAGTTCTGACACATCTTCTTCTTGTACCTTGGCCAGGACTTAGAGTGCCTCTTCCAACTCCAGCTCTGGCTCCATTTCAGTGTCTGTGCTGTGGGGTCATTTTTAGCTTGCATGTCTTTCTGCTTCATTTCTGAACTCTCAAGATTTTCTCCTGAGCTACCTCAGCCCTGGCTTGATTAAATCCTGCTTTTTAAGCCCTCTCCCTCCACAGCAGCTGCTGTGCGTGACCCCAGTAGAGCTCTAGGTCTCAGAGCCATCCTTCCCTAAGTTGTGCTGGGCCGAACCATTCTTCCTGCAGCCCAGAGCAACACTGACAAATGTTGGGAAAATTTACAGTCCAAGGCAATGCTGCTGTTCTGGGAAGTCAGCTGGCCCAGCTGCAGCAATGCCATGGGAGGGGAGAGGACTTTCCCAGCATGACCCACCGCGTAGGAGGCGGTGTCATTGCAGCTTATCCTCGGGGAGCCTCTGCTGAGGCTGCACTAGGTGGCTCCCCAGGCACAGCTACTGCAGGGACTCTACAAAACAGGCAGAGCCTCTGTCTTCCAGCATAATCAAATGCCTCTTTTAGATAAGAGAAGAACCTGATTAATTTGTACAGCTTTTAGCTTCAGCCATGACTGAAATCTCATGTATCCTAGTGCTTTGTCACCAGCTCCAAAGCAGGCAGTATTTCATCCCGTGTCTTTACCATGAAACTGAGACAGACTGTTGGGGCTGGAACTGAGTGGGAATATCTTTTAGAATGGTTTTATCTCATTATCTCTATAGCATGCTAGAGTGTAATCCTGTATCAATTTAACAATTATTCTGGTTGCAACGGGTTTAGGGGGCTTTTTTTTTCCCCACCACAGACAGTTGATCTGAGATTTAAGATTTGTGAAACATTTGCAAAACTGTTACTAAATCTCGAGTTACTGCCCTCCCAGCACAGTCATTGCCACATGCTCTCTTCTGCTCCTTCCTTTTACAGACGGCATTCATTTCCTAGGACTCCATCTCCAGAAGGTTCACTCTAACCTCTACATGTATGGATGCAAAAGTATTAACAATGCTTTTTCTTAAGCACCTGGCAGTCAGATTTGCTCTAATAAGTATTAGTCTTTGTATGGCCCTTAGGTTGATGTTCTCCATGAATAAATAAGGCTTTGTGGGATTGCAATAATCCCTAGAATAGACAGAAATAGTTTTCACAACATAAATTCTGACATGTGACCACTTCAAAGTGATCACAGTGCCCAGGCAGGAGTTTGGAAAATAGAAGTTTTACACATGCAAACCAAAGCTTTCAGGAAAAGTACAGAAGAAAGCCCGTCCCTTTTAAAGCTGATCACAAGAAATCTGGTGTCTATCTGCTTTGTGCCTTGTTTGGAGTTGCAGTTTGTGTGTGTGATATGAGTCAGGAAATCTGCTCCTCTATTCCATTTTAGCCAGCAGAAGTTGCCATGGTAAGTACAATATGGGCCTTGCTCACTTGAGCAGCATCAGCTTCATGTCAGGAATCAGCAGATTAATCTTGTTTTGCTCTGGGTGAAGAGAAAACTACAGGTGAGGTTGGAAGCAGAGAGAGGAAGGAAGAAATGACTGACAGTGGATTCAGTCTGAGGTGGACAGCAGAGAGAAACTTGATTTCCATTTACACAAACCATTTCTCAGGCATCCAAAGAACACGTGGGTGTGACAGAGGGGGAGGAACGGAATAAATTCAAGTCAGCTCTCCATTTTTGCATAAAGTGATTATGACAAAGTACCTCCTTACTGGGAAAGCTTTTTCTTCTTCACCAGTGGTTTCTGTGTCCTCTGAGTTGTAAGAAAACTCCCTGTTTACTAGGGGATAGTTTTTACTTGAAAATGCAATGATTTCTCAATAAAATTCAGTGTCCTGTTGAGAGCAGGTTTTGACTCAGCAATACAGTCAGACTATTTGCCCTAAACTTGAGAACAACGTAGGAGTTTTCATTTCTCCAGAAGTGTCAATGCAGTAGTGAACAACAAAAAAGAATTGTATAAGTGGAAGCACAGGAAAGGCAGAAAGATAAATCTGAAGTGGAGATGCGAGGTAAGAAACCCAAGGCACCAAAGTAGCATGTTCAATGTGACTTCATTCTCAGCCACACAATGTAACTGGGCAGACTCCAGCTCCCAGCACTCGACATTGACTGGACCATCCCGGACTCCCTAGGGCTGTGGAAGACCACAAATGCCACTGTCCTTTGCAGACTGAGTGTGATGGTCAAGCTCTCAGCAGGGGAGTTGTTTGGGCAAAAGAGCAGTGCCCCTGAGTGCCTTCTGGCACAAAGAGCTGCAACTTGCACATACTTTTCTGCCTTATTACCCACAGCCCTGACTCTGCGCAGATATTGCAAGTGCAAGGTGCTCAAGAGATCAGGGAGGAAAAGACCCACCCAGCTCCGCTCCTGGCTATTCCAGAAATCCAAGTAATGTCTGCTAGCAAGTAAAAGTCCCTGCAGAAAAAATAATGCAGATCAGAAGACTCCCGCCTCACTCACAGGTTTTGTAGCAGCCCTGCACTTGGAATAGGAGTCCCTGGGATAGAGAATGGCTTGAAAGGGAATGGCAGGGAGATATTTTGGGTAGTCCTGAGCACGAGGAGTGGCAGGACAGCAGAAGAGATGTAGCTACAAGGGCTGACACAGCTGGAGGAGCTGCCAGTCAAAGTGCAGGGCTTCAAGTCTGTTTAAACACCTCTGGAATGCCAGCCTATGGTCCCTACTACCTCTTTGTGGGGGGGGGGAAAGGAAACTGAGTTTTCCCTACCTCCTGTGCTGCTCAATAGGCAGAAGGAACGTTAAAAGAATAGGGGAGGGGGTGTGTGAGCAGTGCTCAGTGGAGGAAGAAGGGAGGATAAGGAAAGAGGGCATAGAGCTTGCCTATCAACAAAAAAATAGAACAGCAAACCTTTGCACAGCTCAGCCAAAATTATGGTCACACAAACAATTGTTTTCACTCCCCAGGATGCTCCATTATTCCCATAAAACTCTCCTGGCCCGAAGCAGTGCAGATGCCTCTGCACTGTTGTATCAGTGCTAAACCCCACACGCTCCTGCTGATTTAACCTCTACGGTAGCTGCAGGTTTGGGGTTTGTTTCTGCGGAAACTCTCTGGAACACAGAACAGGAAGGGCTGCTGCAAGACTCAAGGGCATCTAGAAATCCTCAGTGAAATGCTGAGTCAGAGTTAATGAGGAAGAAGTTTGAGCTGCATAAAACCATGACAAAGGCTTGTGCAATTTGTACCAGGCTTATGGTGCACTGTTACTGTTCCTTGATGGCATTTAAATGCTGTAAAGAGTGATTGAGGCTCTTCAGCAAATCAGATGGAGATATTCCTTAAGGACTCCCACACAGGTGCCTGTATAGAAGAAGAGGACTCTTGCAGTGAAGATGTGATGGAGGAAGTTATTTTTAAATAAATATAATGTAAGGACTTAAGAACCTGCCTGAATTTGGGCCCCCTATGTGCCTTTCTATAAATGTCCTCAGCATCTCAATAAATAGGACATTTAAAATACAACACTCAGAGCTGCTTTCCCTGCCACACACAGTTTCTGACACTGGGCACATCACTCACTTGTGCTGTCTCCAATCCGTTCAAGAAGCCAAAGTCCTGCCTTGCACTTTGCAGATGGGTCCCCTCTCTTCTGTGTTTAGCATTTGCTTTAACAGGAAACTTGCAATAATGTCATTAACAAAAGCAGTTTTTAAAATACCTCACCACAGCTCTCAGCCAAAAGATCACTATTAACCAAATTAATAACAGGTAGAAGAAAACCATTAGAATTTGCACCCACAACTTTATCACTGCCTTCTAGTCTGGCATACCAGGGCCCAGCACAGCATGCTCTGGATATCTCTGCCCTCCCACTCAGTAGAGCAATGCTTGCGTTTTCCTTTCCCCCAAGAAGAAGTGTGAGATTTTTGCACTAATTTTGTTCTGTGGGTTTTGTTACCCGAAGTCAGGTTGAAGACAGCCTGTTTGCTGCATGAACAGTATATAGAAGCCTCAGGGCCTGACAAAAAACCTCTTGTTTTCACATATTACATCTGATTTCTGTGCTGGAGGGAGAGGGAGGGATAAAGGAAGGCTTCCTTGAGATAAAACCTCTACCTGCAAAGCTGTTTTGGATGAGAGGTAAAGGCTTCCAAGCTCCCCACGTGAGACAGCAACACACAGAGCTGCAGCACAGTGCTCATGAAATGGCACTTACTTTCAAATCTCCTGAGTGCTTCATCACTAAAGGCTTTGTCCAGCAGTCGGATCTCAGCCAGTGCCTCCTCTTCTTCCAGCAGCAAGCTCACAATCCTCTGGCCAAGAAATCCTCCTGCTCCTGTCACCAGGCAGCTTACCCCAGCCAGGGACATTGCTCTGGGTTGCTCCTTGGTGGTGAACTCGCTGTCTCTTGAGCTTGGTTCTCCTGCTGGTTCTCCTCCTGCCTGAGGGAATGAACATATGACATCAACCACTGGAGTCTTTACAAATCAAAGGGTATTGCCAGAAGGAGAGACTACTGAAAAACAAACTTTAATCCCTACATCAAACAATTTTTTTAAGCATGTCTTACTTTTTCTAGCTCTTCCTATTCAGAAGTAGTCTACATACAGAAAAAAAATTTACAAATCATTACAAACCAATTAAATTAACAAATCTGAAAATGCTCAAAATCAGTTTTAATGCCAAACAAACCCCACAAAAGTCTGCCTCGAATCTCAGTTCCACCTCTCTAGCACTCAGAAGGCTGTGGGGGAGATTAGCCTGTACTTATATACTGCAGAGCAGTACCTCGGTCATTTTGCTCCCCTCCCTCTTGAGTGCCTCCTTTGCTGCAAAAGAATGTGATGCTTCCACACCACTCCCACCAAAGAGGAAGGCTCTGGATGCAGTGAGGTCTGAGCCTAGATGTGGTCCTGCATGCCTAAATCCTCAGAGAATAAACTCCCATATTGGTAATTCTCTCCAGTGGCACTTGCTTGTGTAATACAGTGCCAATATTGAAGGTAGGGAGCATTAAAATGAAATGTAAATGGCAGGACAAGCTATTTAGAGTGGTTTGAGGAGTGGACTCTGCTGCTGCATATTTTCTGAATACTGGGCTTCCCCATTATAACGTGGGTTTCTCACTCTCTCTGTGCAAGATCAAAAACTAACCCCTGGGATTTTGTATTTGCTCAGTATACTAGAGGCATTTGAAGTGATGAAATTGTTTAATGTACCATCAAAGTTAAATTCAAGCTGCAGGGGGGAAAGATTCACCTCTGGAAATGTCTTGTGCAAGAGTACCTAGTTAAAGCAAGGCTGTTTGTGCCTCTGCAGTGATCTGTGTCATTTCTTCTTTACATCTCCAACACACAGGGGAAATTCCCAGGTGTTTCTCCCCGGGGCTTCACTCCAGTCCTAGCAAAGCTGTTTTGTAGTGTGAGTGAGACCAGGGCAGGGCTTAGGCATTAACCTGAAGCTCCCAGTGTCAGTGCTGCTTTCCTGGGGCTCGCAGGACATGCTGACTGCAACTCTGTCTCACACAGGGATAGGCTGACATTCCTGCTGAAACAAGAGGACAAATAGGGAGCTGACTTAAGTGAGAAGGAAGTTAGGAAGTCCAGCAACACAATTAATTAGACTGAAATCACTGGAAATGGGATCACTGATTTGGGGCACAGCTGGAATGGATCTCTGAAAATGTTTTGCTTCCATTTGTGCCACTAACTGCTAAGCTCCTTTTTTATTCTATCATAGGTTTTGTTCACTCATTAAAGAGAGCCCTGGAGAAAAACTGTAGAAGAAGCATCCCCACACTGTTACTTTTTAGTGCAAAACTGGGGTTGCAAGTGACAGGAGGAAAGCAGAACCATTTCTGTTGGAGGAGAAAGGTTTCTAGCTGACACAAATTACCAAGTTTTGGCAGCTGTTTCAATCCCAGAGTCCTTGAAAATCCATTCCTTACCCCAACAAAGCTTTACAAAAGTTGTTATCAGTGCGTCTTTCCTTGGCTTTTCACAGTCAGGACCTTGACATTGTATGCTCTTATCAGAAGCTGCTGCAAATTAATTTTGTGCAGTTTGCAAGGAAAAATAACTGGCCAAAGCCTGATGCTGCAAGCGACATTCTCTGTAACAGGGATGTCCTGAATTCCTTTTTACTTTCAGAAAGGAAATAAAATGCTTTAAAGAGGCATTGTTAAAACAGACAACACCCCATAGCCTCTTAGGATAGAAAACACTCTCCTACACCAAGCTTGCCTATTAGAATGACCAAGTTTAGCAGGGGCAGTGCTTTTATGAGAATATGAGTGCTGCATAGGGGGCTGTAGGGAGATTTATTGCTCCTTTGCTTTTGTCCTCTTAGGTACTGCTCAGACAAATACTTGGCTTAGTTTGAGGGAATTTTATACATCACTACGTAGCAGCCTTCATCTGAACTGCTGTTTGTAAATGGCAGTGGTCAGACAGCAGCAATTTGCTCAATTCCACCTCAGACCCACTGGTGCTTCCTGTGGTCTCACCTGGAGACAACATTTTCACCTCTTGTTTCTTGTTGACATTGCTGGGGGGGTTGCTGGGTGGTGTGACACATCCTCCTGTGCAGACCAGACAATCTCTGGTGTTTCCCAAAGGACATGGAGGCAGATACTGGAATGGGCTGTACACCCCAGGATGGTGTCAATGGGCAACAAGGACAAAGTGCACCAGGCCCCCATCCGCCAGGAACAACCTGAAGAAATTCAGTGTTATTGCACAGGTATTCTGACTTGCAGAATAAAACATAACTGAACACCATCTAAAAAGTTTACCAACTTTGCATTCTGTGTCAAGGCACAGACATTTTTAAACTGTGTCAATGTCTTTCTTTTCTTTGACTTGGTTGTAAAATGAAGCTGCCACAATCTGATATTTTGCTGTAGAATGGGCTGCATGACTAAGAGCATCATTTTAGAAAATCAGAGCTTGTACATTTTGGTGTGTGTTGGAGAATTGCTATACATGGACTAAATGGATAGTTTAGTATATGTGCAGTGCCCCATGTCCCATCCCAGCTGCGTCCCTAAACTGCTGGCCCAGGAACAGAGTTGCTCCTCTGACTTAGCTGGTGCTTACTGTGACAGATACTTTGGGGCAGGTGTTAGAGAATGAGTCTTAGCCTTGTCACAAGCAGAAAAAGGGATTGGGAGTGTAGGGGAGATGAGAAGATGGAAAAAGAAATAGTGAAGGGAAAATTCCCAGCAGCATCAGGAAAAAACTATCATGGAATTGGAATGATTAAATGCAATAGCAATGCAGGGCATGGAAGTTTTATATAGGATAAAATGTACTTCTATAGAGGGAAATGCTGTTTAATTATGGAAATTAATTTAATTATGGAATCAGGTAAAATTATTTTGCTATCAATCAGGCTATCCAGGATTAAGAAAGGAAGAACAGATCTTTTTGTCCAGAGAGAATTCTAATTCAGGAAAGGATTTTCTGAAGTCTGCCCTGTTGCCAGGACTGATTAGAACAGAAGAAGGGAAAAGCAAAAGCATGCTCATTATTTAACTGCGCATTTTGATTTCTAAATATGGAGTAATTGTGACCAAAAAGACACACACACACACGCACAAAATCCATGTTTCCTCTCATGGGAAAAATTAATACCACTGTATGCCTGTGAGCTGAAAATGCCTACATGTTGGCAGCTCTGGGAGAGAGGCTGTACTTTGAGGTGTAGATTTACTCAAGGAAAACTTCTGCCCTTCGGGGTGGGAGACACTGTTCTGTCCTGGAAACATTTTCCTGCCTTCTAATTGTACATTGAAAAGAGGGAACAAGATTGAAATAATTAACTTTTGGACAACTGTCCTACATCAGACTCTAAATAAATACAACTTCTCATAGTGGGGAAGAATTGTAAGACTTTAATCACTTTAATCAAGGCATGAAGGAAACCACCTTAAGAGGCCTCAGTGTTTCTGTGTCTTCAAATCTGACAAAGAAAACATCTCTTATTTCAGTAGTACCAGAATTCTTCCAGTAGAAGGGAGAAGGTGATTGTAAATATTTCTGACATTATCTCCAAGACCAGACAGACTTACCTGTAGTAGTCTTTGCTATATTAGACAGCACATGAGTTGGGCAATTAACCAGAAACAAACATTTAGTCTCCTTTTCCCTTTAGGTTTAGGAAGAACTCTGTTTCCTCAGCTGAAATTGATGAGTGAATCATATATTTAAAGGCTGGAGAAATTTGTATCATATGCCAAAGAAAAATGTTTCTATTTGGATCCATTTTATAGAAAAACTACCCTTGTAAGTACACTGATTCTCTGTCCCATCCTCCAGGGATGCTGGGAAGCAGCAGGGTTTGATTAGTCCTTAACCCACATGTTTACAATCTTCAGGGACAGTTTTTTTGTAAGATTTAACCTTGCTTGAATGTGTATCAGAGATATTCACAACAGTCAAGTACATAAAGCAGAACAGGGTACAGACAAGGGGCATGAAACTTTGGTATGCATTGGCACAGCCCTAATCCAGATCACAGAAAACTCTCAACCTCTTGGAAAAACTGGGTTTGTTAAATAGACTCTCAGCCTGATTGAACCCTCTGACCTCTTACTTTAAGTTCACTCACCAAATATCTTCGTTTTTCACTCAGAAAATGCTTTCTTGCAGCCTTTCACAGAGATACACGTGCTGCCTCTGCAGCTCCACGTAGCTGATCATGGCAGCACAGTGGTATGGCAGGGTACAGATCTCACTTGCAGCTCATATTTTATGATTCTGTGATATCCCCCAACAATTCAGATTAAAGGGAGCCTCTGGAAATCTCTGTCCCAACTTCTTCTCACAGCAGCATCAGAGAGGTTGCTCTGGACCTTGCTCAACCAAGCTCTGAATATCTCTAACAATGGAGGTTTCACCAACCCTGCTGCAGTGTCTGACTGCCCTCACCCCCCCACCCCCCCCAATTTCTATTTGGAATTTCCCTCATTGCAACTTGTGCCGATTGCCTTTCACCCTTTTACTGCACACATCCAAGAAGTTGGCCTGGATCTTCTCCAAATGAGTAGAAAAGACAGCGAAGTGATCCCCCCTCCCCCTGCCTTTAGCCTTCACGGGACTGAGCACTCCCACTTGTCTCATTCTCTTCTTGTACATCCTTGAAATCCATCAATGTGTGTGATGTGGTGTAATTCCCAAGTCTTATCTGCCGGGCTGTCAGTCTGCCGACAAGGTTTATTGTTCCTGGAACAGAGAGGAAGGCCTCCTGTGAAGGCCTCTGCAAGATCACTGCAGACACTGTTATCTCCGAGAGAAATTAAAGTCTAAACAGAAAGAGCTAACAGGGTTAGCTTCTCCCTTCTGCCTCCTTAGGCCAGTTTAAAGTAGGCTTTATGCTGAAGGTCACTGTTCGATAGCATGGCTCCTCCTGCACATTCCAGGGAATGGGTGTCAGGGCATCTGCCAGCTCCAAAGGGGGAGAGGCAGGGGCTCCGCACCCCTGAGAGCTCTTGGTCCCACAAGTGCTGCTCTGCTCTACTCTTTCACTGCTTTGCATTCAGAAGTCGTGGGCCAGAGCTGCCCCCACCTTCCAAGGATAGCTGGAGTGCCCAGCAGCTGATGCATCTTGTTTCTATATCTGCTATGGATACACCCAGGAAAAGCCAAATCTATGGAAGATGGCAGCCACAACACTTACTGTCCCAGAGCAGGAGAGGTGTGTCGATTGAGTTGCAGTGAGACTTGGCAGGACAAGTGGAAAAAGCAAGGCACATGTTTTCCAGGTCTGGCTGCCCAATGTAGTGGAACTTGGGAGTAAGGCCCAACATAGGTAATGACATGGAACAGTCAGATTAAAACAAATATATTTGAGCAAGTAACAATTACCCGAACTGTTGAGGAATTAATTGGTCTCAATAAAAGCAGAGCACAGCCTTGGCTAACACAGAGCCTTTCCTAATCTTTTCAGAAGTTTCTGGAAGGCCTTTTCAGATACTTGTTGCACTTCCTTTCTCATCCTCAGTCTGCCTGGGGCCTCAGCTTGAGCTGCCTCTGTTTGGCAGGCATGGCAGGAGGCTGATCACAGCTTGGAGACCTGAACCAGGTGTGGGCCAATCTCGGAGACACTGGCACAGCCTGGAATAAAGGAAACATTGGTGAGAAAGAAAGGTCTGTGGATGAAGCTTGGAAGCCTCCCCTCTCTGAATCACAGTCTTGTGCCAGCCAGGTTGGGATAGGTTGGAACTTCAATATCTTCACTCCTCAATGGCATCTTCATCCTTGAGGTTTGGCACCGGACTCCCCACACAAGAAGAGTTAGAAACATGAAAAAATATTATTTTTATAACAAGCAATCTGGGTGCAGGGTGCAATCTGATCCAGTCAAGTCAGCAGGAAAACATAGAGAAAAGACACAGGGTTTGCTGGAAGATAAACAACTTGGAGGAATCTTTACTGGTTGAAAAAGTAACCCATAAACCCATAACCATAAAATCCCTGTGGGATTTCAGCTCCAGTCTCCCAGTCAGCATTGCTATCCACTTGAGTTCATGGTTGCTAGAGCATGAAAACCTTTACTAAGACCTTTTGCTGATGTCTGAACCTGTCTGTCTTCTACACTGGATCTGCATGTCATACTTAACATCATAGAATATCCTGAGTTGGAAGGGACCCACAAGGGTCATGGAGTCCAACTCCTGGCCCTGCATAGGACACCCCAAGAGTCACACCATGTGCCTGAGGACATTATCCAAATGCTTCTTGCTCGGTGTCAGGCTTGGTGCTATGAGACCACTTCCCTCGGGAGGCTGTTCCAGAGCCCAACCATCCTCTTGTTCATGAGTGAAACTACAGTTTGCACTGGGCTCTGCAAATTTGCTGTTTGGTGAGAAAGTCAAACAGGGCAGCTACAGCTGGGAGCAGGATTGAGAAATGCAGAGTGAGAGTAAAAGCCTGGAGGAGACACAAAGGCTCTTAAAGCACATGCAATCACCGGCAGACTGTATTCTCTAACACAGAAAGAAAAATTCTGCATCCATGTTTAATGAACTTCTCATGCAGAAAAAGAAATCAGTTGCATTTTACCTTGATAAACACTAATTAAATACTGAAAAACACATGCTGCCATTCCCAGGAAAACAGGAATTCCAAGTTTTGCTCGGCTGTACTTAGCAGTTTTGCATCTCTTTAATTGGAACACAAAGCTGCTCTAACCTCCTCCCTCCATGCAGACTTCATTGCTGTGACACCTGGAATGCCAAGTGGTTTCACAAGAAGCAAAAAATCTTCTCAAGTATAGCAACTAGAACCAGCACAGTCCAGTGGAGTCCCGTTTTGTGACCTATCCATCACACTCCTGATTTTATAGGGCTTGCATGCAAAAACCTCTGTATCACCCATTACAAACAACCTGCAAAATACCTACCAGCCAAGGCCATTGACAGACGAAATTCATCCTGCAGAATTCTCAAGACATCCTGAAGACCTTCTTCACCCTGCCCCAACAGAGAAAGCAGTCAGGGTAAAAGGAGCACTGGCACAGAGCAGTGCGGCAGGATGCCTGCACCCTGAGAGCTGGGATAGTTCCTTAAGTCTGTGCCAATTCCAGTCTCGCATGCAGATGCATGATTAACATTATATGATGGATGTGCTCAGTTCGTCACAGATTTATTTAGATGCTTTTCCTTTTGTGATACATCTGAACAGGGAAAGAAAACAAAGCTGTTTTTCACTTCTGACATTTTGTAGCTGGTTTTTTTTTTTTTGGCTTTCAGTTTTCCCCCACCAATGGGCTTGCTATTTAAAATGTCAAGCCTTACAATGATGACAGTTTTAAACAAAGTAATGAGAGTTTTATAAATGGTACCACTTCAGAAACTGTGTAAGCGACACCAAGAAGCTCAAAAGCCAATAAAATGTATAGAAGATTTTGATCTTCGTATAAAATACTGGTAGATTTCTATAGTTCTTTTTCTCTTAAATTTTTTTTTTTATGTCCTGAAATTATGAATGTTTTGGGTGCAGACAATGTTAGCACTTGATTATGCCCTTCTTCTCTTTTATGCTGTGGTAATGCCACTGAGATACATTTAGGGACACTCTATGGAATATAATACCAAAGCACAACTGAACCCCCAAAATCCCATCTCCTTTCTGTTTGCATTGTGGAAAAAGTGCAGGCAACTCACAGGAGCATCCTTTTTATCTTAGGTCCTTTTAAAATATTTATGGGCAAAAAAAACAGTACCGCTAACTCGTCCAGGTTTTTCTGAGGATTCGGGTGATTTCTTCCATAAAGCCTAGCTACTGGAATCCACAGCAATCACACCACTGGACAAGACTGCCATTTGAAAGAAAGGAAATGCTTCTAGACCATAAAAATAGGAATCTTTTCTTCTAGAGAAAAGTTTTGAAAGCTCCAATCCAGAGTAAAAAGCAAAAAAATTGGCAAAACAACCCAACTGGTATAATAATATTTTAACTTTAATTATATTATGTTAACCTTCTGCATCAGAGGCCTAATTCATGACTTTGGATCATAGAAATATGCCAGGAGTTAAGAAGCAGCAAAGCTGGAACTGAAATAGCAGTGGAAAGCCCAGGTACCTCCAGGACACAGTTTTGCTCAGCCTTGTCCAAAATCTTCCAGCCATCAGTGGGATGGAGTTCTACATGTATTTCTGAAGAATTCATAGCACTGCTATGAAACTGTTGTACCAAAACCATATATTGTTCCCAAATATTTGCTGAAAGCAAATTAAATTGTTAGATTCATCTTTACGGCAAATAAGCCCAGCTCCAATTTTCAGAAGCTCTGATGGTCCTAAGTCCTACAGTATTTTAGCACTGAACTGAAACACCAAGAAATAGGGTCCAGCAAAACAATGTTATCATGTTCAAAATCCCATTGTTCAGAATCCCAGGAAATTGTGAAATTCAGTGGTATTTTTAAATCACAGGAAATATCAGTGTTTCATTCAATTTGGGGTGATTCCACTTCAAATTCAGCAAAACAAAATTAAAGTATGCATTCTTCACTGGTGAAAACTCTATGACTTCAGTTGCATGAGTGTTGGAGAGTGTGAGGAGCAGGCATATGAGCTCAGAGCTCCTTACTCACCTTGTAAGCCAGGCCCCATAAAGCTGGTCTTCCAATAAAGACACATTTTGCTCCCAGTGCCAGTGCTTTCAGCACGTCACTTCCTTTTCGTATTCCACCATCTACGTAAACTTCGACTCTGCCTCGTACTGCCTCCACAACCTCAACCAGAGCATCAATCTGCAAAGAAGCAGCCAGTGTGACCTTGAGGACAGCTTTTGATTCCAAGAGAAGGAGGATATATTCCAAAGAGACAGGCGAGGATGCAATGCTTTAGTAGGATGCCTTCTCGAAATGAAACGTGACAATGCATCACAAATAGCTCAGCACCAGGAACTGCAGAATAAAGTGCAGCTCCCTGTTCCCTTTTCCAGATAGTTAATGCCATTTTCAAGTGCTTTGCCTACGCTGATGTTCTTTGCTATCACTTCCGATAAATGAAAAAGTAACATTTTCACTAGATTTATGAAAGATTTTAAATATAAATTTCCGTGGAAATAACTGTCATTAATATTTTACTTTCATTTGAGACAATGAGAAATGATACAGCTGTTTGTAAAAAAGGCCGATACCAAACTTCCACTATTCAAACTACCTAAACTTACGTTTCTACCTAATCCTGGTGACCACCTGCCAAGTGTCTCCCCCTAAAACATCTGTGAAAAACTTCATTTGCTATGTAATACAGTCAATCATTTCCTCTAGGTTAAGTCTCCTGATTCCCTAAGGTCTTTTCTGTAAAGTCCAGCATGGACTAGAGCTCCAGATGTTATTGCAGGGCAGCACCATGCAGAGATGCTGTCTCTGGCCACAGAGATAGCACAAGAAGGGGCAGGACATTGCTCTAGACATGATTGACTCCTCTTCATAGCAAACCCAAAAGGCCCTTTTCTGCAGTAGTTTACAGTCATTTGCCGCCTTCTAATATTTTTTTTTTTCTGAATTTCAAACTGAAAACCTTCAGGCTGAAATTTTCTAGGACTAGCTCAGCAAGAGCTAGGCTTGGCACCAGAAGAATAGCAGAGCCCAACAAGGTATCTACTGCCTTGTCTGTATATGTAAAACAACTTTTAAGGTAGAAGAGCAGTTTAATGTGGGTGCAATTTCTGCTGTTATGCCTTTAGCCTTCTGTTTATTAATTTTATCCATTATTGTCAGCCCTCACGTAGAACAGAAGAGAATTCCCCAGTACCTAATTTTATTTTACAAAGGAAAACCAAGAAAAGAAAGTTTGTAAGATACTGTGCAATACAGAACTGTAAAATAAGAGCAATTGGAAAAACTGACAGAAGCCAAATTAAGCTTGTGAAATACACACATGTACAAACAGTGCGTGATTTCTTTGCACAAATTAAAAAGCAGGGGAATTTTTCCCAGATAAGTTATTCTTTTTCTGGCTCATCCAAGTCAATAAATTCCCATTTAGACTTGAGCCTGTAAATACACAAGCAGACCTCTCACTAAATCTAGCTGCATTGTTTTGCATGTTTTGACAGATGTGAACAATGAGAATACATTATGCTCTCATTTGTACATTTTTGGCTCCAGAGCTTTGTTTTGTTTTTGCTGCAGTGCGCAAAGAGTTTGTGTGCACTGCACCAGCTAATGGAGACACAGGCAGAAACTCTTCCTGATCTAGGCCAGTAGTTTTTCTGCACTTTTGTGGGTTCTGGGATACTTACAGAACCTTCCTTAGAAGCTGAGGAAATACTTCAGTGGGTAGCCCCCATGCCAAGGCATGGATCTCACCAGTTTAAAGCCAAAGTACATCTGCGCATATCCACAGCCACTGGACAAACACAAGTCCACCAGAAATGTACACACAAAGCCAGGCCAAGAGATACCCAGGTTAACGCAAATGTGCAGACCGTGAACAGGGGAAATGTGGGACATCCATTTTCTCACTTACAGTGGCAGGTCCTTCATCCAGTTGCCTTCCACCGTGATTGGACACAATAATTCCCTGGACTCCATGTCTCACTGCCAGCTCTGCATCTTCTCTTGTCAGGATACCTTTGATGATGATGGGCAGGCGGGTCAGGCTCCGCAGCCAGTAGATATCATTCCAGGTGACCGAAGGATCCAAGCTGTTGGGTGGCAGTCCGTACTCAGAACAGTCATCTCCCTACAGCCAAAAGAAAACAACAAAAGGAAAACTCATCCAAGCTGCAACAATACACAGGTCCCTTGGTGTCTTTCCTTGCCCTAGAACAGATTAATCAAACTTGCCAACAGACATGTTCATCAGCTCCAGAAATGTCACTTGTCTCTGGAGGAGAATAATTACAATAGGAGTGGAGATCAGTGTCTCTAAGGCAGCTGGATGGGGATTTTGAAGACAGAGCCCAGTCTGGCCGGAGGTCAAACCAGGATGCTGCAGAACCAGCAGGGGAGAAGATACACCCTGGTACAGCAAATGCCAAAGCAGCAGTTACCCGGTGGTTTTTGTCTCATGTGGTTCATGCCAGTGCAGTGAATGAAAGGAAAGGCTCATTTTGCAAACCTCAAAGGCTCGCTCCAAGTTCTTCACTTTCATGTGGGGAGGAAGGCGGAAACCATTGCGGACATCGTCGCGTCTCTTGCCTGTGTAGGGCAGATCCGCGGTGAGGACGAGGGCCTGGAAGCCCAAGGCCTCTGCCCGCTGGACCAGCTGCTGGGAAGCTGCCCTGTTGCGGTGGATGTAGAGCTGGAACCAGCGGAGGCCGCCGGGTGCAGCCGCGGAGATCTCCTCCAGTGTGCAGGTGGAGTAGGTGCTGGTGATGTAGCAGGTGTTCATTGCTCTGGCCGCTTGGGAGGCATTGGGAAAGAATCAGAAACAAAGGCATTTGAACAGTCCTGCCTGACATTAGATACAAAACCATGAACTGTTTGCATGAACTCCTGTTTCATGTGCATCCTACAAAGCACAGGGCAGCTATGCCCCCCGGGATTAACAATGGCTGTGTGTACCATGAGCTGTTGTTGGTTCATGCTTAAGAAAGCAGGAAAGGGAGGGGTAATTGACCTTTTTGCAACTACTTATTTTTTTTAAAGAAAGAATTTTATCTTTATGGCTGAGTCCTCACAGGAATGTACTGTTAAATCCACTCAGTGTATGCAGAAGAGGAAACATTTCTAGGGGTCAGCTCTCCAAACCCACCACAGGATTTGTGAAAAGGGGATGTCTTTTCCTCCAAGGGAGAGATGTCTTAACCGGTAACAAGGAATTCACAGTCTGAGTCCCATCTGCCACTTTCACAACCAATGTAGAGTCCCCAGGACTGAAAACCTTATATGACTTTTGGTGTGAGTCAGAAATATGTCCACTGCCCTTGTCTGAAGTTTGCAGCAGCCTCCATGGGGCTGATTATGTATGATGGCAGATGGAGTAGTAGAGCAATATCTATACAGCTTCCCATGCAGGGTGTCAGAAAGTGGGAGCTGAGTTTGCCCCTTCAAGCCTGAAAGTTTTTTTCAGTCACATTTCAAGTCATCCTAACAGCTTCTTGAGGCTTTTCTACAACCCACTTTTTGCTACATGGCACCAGAGCAGAAGAGTACCTCTGGCTGTGCTTTTCTCTCCATCAGGCCATGCTAGCTGGTGGAAGCCTGTGGGGGCAATTCCTACAGGAAAGCTGATTTCAGTCCCCAGGATTTTAATCCTAACGTCCATCACAGATACGTCCCGCAGCATACGTGGCCGGAAACGAATTCTGTAAGGCAAAAAAAACCCCTCTTTAGGATAGCTGATATTCAGTGAGTTTTCTGAAATTTCATGGAAACCAGGTCTTCATTCACCAATTGCAAAGCAGGAATCTGAGCCAATGAAGAAAACAGCATATTACAAAGGATCTTTGTCCTTTCTCTTTGCTTTTAGAGGTCAGTTCAGCCAGGACTTCCACTTTTCATTAATCCTGCTTTACTGGCCACAGTCCATAATTTCTGCATCTCCCACCTCAGCTCACCGCATCTTGTTCTCCCATTGTCCATCCCCAGGTTCCTTCTACTTGCAGCCAGGCTGGGGCTTTCCCCTTCACCATTCACGTGCCTGTCCTCACAGTGCAGTGTGCCTGCCCTCGGGCTCTGCAGCATATTCTCCAAATCCCATCCTACTTGCACATAGGCTTTCCACTGCTCACCAAGAGCTCCCTGTCACGTCTCATTCCATTATATTTACCCATGCCCTTTCCTGTCATGCCATACATACCATAGAGCACTGCACCCTACCCTTCATTTCCTCCTCACATTACCTTTTATATGCCAGGATGTTTTCATCTCGTGTGGTACAGTCATCTGCTCCAGCTGCAAAATAATCCCAAGCAATCTTGGGTAAATACTTTTTAGCATAAGCTTCAAAGTCTGAAAGACACACCATAGCCATTGCTGAGATGGGCGTTGGGAACCTTGAAGAAAAGAATAAGATGGAGCAGAAATTAGATTCCTGAGCTGTCATTCTCTCTTTCAGAGGTTCTAATGTCACTGAACGCAAAACTTGGAGCCATCTGTCATAGAAGAGATCCTGGGAGGTTATCTTGGTCTATCTTGCACATCAGTCTATGAATCCTCCACCCTAATATGAGGAAAACTTGCAGATTCAGCCATGAGAGTAGGAGGAAGCCTCTCTTCATTCTGTTTTAAATAGAAGAGGACTTGCAGACTGAAGAGGACATTTTAGTTTCTAAACATCTGCTATTTCAGTTGTGTAATTCTGTCAAAAGTTCCATCTTAAAACAAGCTTGGTTATTTGTTCCACTAATTCTGCTCAAAGGTTGTCCCAGAACATCATTTGTTAGATTACCCTGAAGGACGACTCCATGACTGAACAATTAGTTATGGAGCACAGTGATGGAATTCAAGATCATGAAATCTGGAAACAAGTAAATACAGAATCCACATCTAACCTGCTCCAGCATGAACACACTGTAAAACTATGTCCAGGCCCTGAATGCAAGTCACTGTCAAGGCCAGTGCTGTGGAAAAAACAAAGCGTTTTCTACAGATCTTCCTTTCTCTTCTGTAACAAATATCTTCTGGGCATTTGCTTTACATGCTGGAGCACTGATGTATTCTATAAAAGGAACATACAGAATTTGGACAAACCATGAGAAAACACTGGCAGAAAGCAAATTCCACAACATGAAACGTATTTCTGAGAACTACCCTCATCCTTTCAGGGAATGGAAGAGTTGTGACCCAGATGTTTAATCAAACCAACATAAATGCTGCCCAGAAAATGCCTGCACTTACATACTTTTGAAGTAGCAAGAACTAAAAGCTACACAAATTAATGTTTCAGCAAACCATGCCTGTGTGTGCCAAAACATGTACAAAACACAGACAAAGTCAATTTTCTAAATTGTTTGTTGCAATTACTTCCACAGCATTGATTAAAATAGGTATTTATCAAGGTATATGAAAACCTGAAATTTTAAAACAGCTGTGACTCAGTCTGATTTTTCTAAAAAATGTACAGGAAGAAGTAAATATCCTAGTTTTCAGGATTAACCTCCCACTGCAGATTAGCAAGGGCTGCAAGCTTCACCAAAATCAGTCCCGGCTGTCCCATGTCATACATTTCTGGCACAGATAAACACACAGGTTATGTACACAGAAACAGCCTGTCAAACTGCAGACACAGTGTGTCTCACTGGCCGAAGTACCTGTGTTTACATTTGAAAATTAGGACTCACAACTCTCTGCTAGAAAAGAGCCCAAGATGAGGAACTCATTGGAAGATGAAGAAGAAATGCGACTGATTTCTTCAGTATTGTTCTGTCTCCTCTGGCAGGCACTAGGTAGCAGGGGGTGTGAGTATCCCAAGCCTGCTCTCTCTGACTTCAAGACAATCAACCATTGCTGATAGCACAAGTCTTCACATATACACCGTGACATTCTTTAAACCACCTATCACAGCTTCTGCTTTTCCAACTTTGAGAGAGGTCAAAATCATCTAGCACAATAAAATAAACCAAGTCCTCTCATGCCAGAATAAACAGGAATTTTAAACAACCCAGGTCCAGTCCTGTCTTCCAATTCAGACCTCAGTTCAGACTTACTTTGGGTTTCAGGGAAAGCGGCAAGGGGTGAGTGCCTCTCCTTCAAGTTTCCCTGCAAACAGGATCTAGAGGAGGTGTTTTCACTGAGTAGCTTCTGTTTCTTGTGCAGTCAATAAGCAACCACCAGAGATTAAAGCTCAATCCCGTGGTAAACTTTGTACTGTTTGTATAACACTTTGTTTGGTTATCAAGAGATTAAAAATCCCTTCTAAAAACATGCAACACCTTGTCAGTGTTACGATTGCTTGGGAGAGAGCCCTGTAGCCGAGCTCTTTGGCAGTGGCTGATGGCTGCACATTCATTTAGGCAAGAAGCTGTATTTCAGGGGTTTTAATGAATCTCTAAACTGTTGGTAACTTACTCCTTCATGTGCTACAGATCCTAACCAAATGATGATTCACAGACAGTGTGGGTTGTTACAACTCACAGCTACAAAGCCCTGACTCTTCACCAGCACAGGTGAGAGATGTTTATTGCTTCATCAAGTGTATGAACAGCTTGAATACCCTTTGTTTTCTGCCATTTTTAATGGCCTATGACTGCTCTCATCAGTACTGAGGTATGATTTATGATATTGATTTAAATTTGCAAGATATGAAAAATAAACACTGGACAGTTAAATTTGTCTTTTGGGTTTTTTTAGCCTTTAGGATTCATGCTTTCAAGATTTCCATGCAAGTACGAGATCTTGATGCTTTGATTTTTGCTAACTGAAAATTGAGATATTACAATAACAGGTGCAGAAGAAGAGGTAGAAACTTATTAAAACATTCCCAAAGCATTGTTGGCCTCCCAGCCCAAGCAGCTGGGAGGGGGAGAGTGAACTACAGCACTGGGAAAAAGCTGGAAGTTATACACAGCTGCAGCCTCAAGACCTAGTGTTCAACTGGCTTGTCTGGTCCATGACTGCAGACCTGATGTTCCTGACAGCAGAAATTGTAGGTCACTGGCTCCATCTGTGCAGCTGTAGTGACCACCTATTCTTTCTGTTTGATGCATTCGCAAGACCCTGCCCAAACTCAACCAGACATGGCCATCTCTATCTTGTCTTTGGAAACTTTTTAAAATTCAGCCTTTAGAGCTCATTATCTGCTGACAGCACTGTGGAACCGGCTTGTGGCATGGATAGCTATGGATTCAGGTGTCATGAACTAGACAAGGGATGCACACTTAGCTGGAGTGCCCACGAGCTCCTTGGTTTGCTTCCCTGCCCAGGACAAGCCATGTGGCAGATGACCTTCAGGTCACTTCTGGAAAGAAAAGCAAAGGGTGCACACAGCCGAGTGCATCCCTAGGAAGGCAAGGAAAATCCTGCCCTCATTCTTCCTCCACTAGATGTCAGGTTTGGGTCATATATATCAATCTATGTTGGTAAAAGGAATAAAAAGAACCCAGTAGTTGCTGGTCTTCAAGGCACTGTGGCCTTAAAACCACTATGATCACATCACAAGAGTGCTGCTAATATGTTTGGAAATATTCACACCCTATGCTTTATTCTGAAAATTTTTTTTGTGCACAGCACAGCAATAACTGTAGCTATAACTGGTCTGGCCTGATCTTTGTTTCAGCCTACAAGTTGTCTGCAGAGTCCTCTGCCATATTTCTCGTTATGCTGATCTCAGTACTCCCCTACTTTAGCGATGCCCATTGCAGCCAAGTCACCAAACCATAAATTTTATGCTTTCATGATTATCATAATTTTACATGAATTAAAAATAGTCTGTGACTGCTGTATTTTGGATCAGGAGAGGGAAAAAATCTCTGTCTTTATGCTGTGACTTTTAAGAGGCTGTACTTTGCATCTAGATATATTTTCTTCTTTCAGCAATGGACTCAATTCAAAGTAGCAGTGACTCTTGTCCCAAATGTAGCATTTTCTCTGATACCAGTAACACTTCTGATTTAGCTGTGAAGCTGTATCCTGAGGAAGTAAAAATATGCCACAGAGGTAATATCTTTTATTATAATGCCTGTATTTGCTTGAAAAAATTGGACAAGTTTTAAAATTCTGGAGTCCTTTCAGCAGAGTATAATAAAAGACTGAAAAAGACTCTCTGAAAACCTGGCTGGAAGTCTTGTTGTCTTCTTTTGAAAACTGAAGAAAACAACATAGGAAATTACACATCTGGTCCAGCCCTGCAGGTAGTTTCAAGCAGTCAACAGCTAAAACTTGATTTTTGCACAGATCTGCCTAGCTGGGCTATGAAATTACTTTTCAATACTAACATAGTCAAAGGCTCGTGAGTCCCAACACAAAGATCCTCTGTAAATCTGTGCTCCAATTCCTATTACAGTCACAATTCTCCTTCCTCCAGTTGGTTGTATTTGTTTGCTTTTCACAGACGGCAAATCACCATGGATCAAGCTGACATCTCTCTCACTGATGGATTCAGTAGTGCTCAGTTCAGGCTGGGCTTTTAAAACACTTCGGTGAAGAATCTGGTGAACTCCAAGCAATGTAAATAATTCAGATCACATAACAGTTTGCATACAGTTACCACTGTTTCTGCTTATCAGATGACTTTCTTGGGCATATGCCTCATGTTTGGAAAGAAAATGCTTTCTCCTTGCATGTCAGTCATGCAAGAAAGTATTTTCCAAATTGAATACTTACATAGCCATCCCTCTGTTAGAGGTGCAGATGGCAACAAATCTTATATTAAATGCTGCCTAACAGTTTTGATTGTAAGATCTGTTTTTCAGTTGCTTTTAATTTTTTTCATATTTTAATCATTCTAGGCTGAAATTTTCCACCCTTGATCTCTGTGTTGGGCTGAATTTTATTTTGGGAACATTTCACTGAAAGCTGGTCAGCAACTTCCAAGAATAAGTTTAGTGAAAAATATTGTTGGCCCACACTGAAAATGTCTTACAGCAGTTTCACTGCAGTTCAGTGTTTCACGCAGGGGCTTGAAATTAGTGGGGGTTGATCCCTGGAGGCATCAGCCTGTACTTGGTGGCCATATGAAAATCCTGTCAGATCTAACCTAGCTGTAAATCACTGCTTTCCACTTGCACGTGGTCAGCAGAGCTTGTCTGAAATCCAGATGTCATCTTTGCTAAAGACTTGCCTAGTGCAGAGCATTCCTCTGCCACAGGAACTCAGCCCCAAACATGAGCAGAGGGCAGAGAGCTGCCTGTGCCCCACTGTCCCACACCCTGTGCCACCCAGAGCTGGACCCAGCCTTAAACAGCACTGAAGGGGAGAAGGAAGAGAAAAATAATGGCTCAAAAGAGGAGCTGCAGGACAGCACCTTGGGACAGGCAGGGTGGGATATGCAGGGGCAACAAGGTCAAAGGCAGAGCAGGTGGGAGCAAAAAGGGCAAACATATCCTGGGATGGCAGGGTTTCAGGAGGATGGAAGGATCAAGAAAAGGGGATAAATTTGGGGAAGAGGCAGAAGGGGACAGCCTGCAACACACTTTTCTAGCGTTCTAGGAGAATACCAAGCATTTGGCTGTTCTTTCTGTAACCACCTCTGCCTCCAAAACCCAGAATACAACTTGATTTATGCTCAACATTCATCTGAATTTCTTGTGGTGTCCTTTCTTTCATCTCATCCTTACAATTTTTTTTTTTCCATTCCTCCTTTCCCTGCCCCATCAAAAAAACCCAGAAGAATTCAGGAGCATGCTTCTGTGCCCTCCTGTGGAAGTCTGTTCCATTGTATCCCTTCAGATGAGGAAGATCTGGAGTGCTTTGTGGCACTGAAGAGAGATAATGCAGTCTTTTCCCCTGGTTGCCCCTCTTCATAAAGAACCTGGAGCTGTAAACTCTGACACCACCAATGTTGGAAACAATCCATTAGGCTGGGAGGAGAGATCCCTTCAGTGTTTGATGTAGGAAACCCACTTAGGTCATGTGAGAAGTGATGATCTGCAGGTAGCAGGGAGGGAGTGCACAAGTGGAGTCGCAGGCTGAGCAGACCATAATAAAATATTAGAAAATGGATTTCAGAGGTCACATGCAGAGTCGTTGAGTTACTGCTTGGAAATGCTGAAGGAGGGAGGACAATGACTGTGTATTTTCAGTATGAAAACACAGAGCAGCACTCATCTACATATCTAAGACTACTGTCAGGCAAAGAACTGCACAAATAAGTACAATTTGCAGCATTTATGAAAAGTAGGGGTAAAGTGTAAGGTGAGCAAGAAGAGAGCTGGGGAGGAAGGTCTGCAGAAGCTGTTTCCCAGAACATCCTTTGGTTCTCACCATCTGCTACCAAAGCTGCCTCCAAACACATTGAGCTCACATAGGGTGGAGCAGCAGAGGAGCTCAGACATGACTCAGCTTGGACTTTTCCCCTTGATTTCCATGGTCCCTTCTTAAGGCCAGAGAGTCAGAGGCAGCTGTATATGACATTAAACATGATGTATCCTTATGTAGGTTTAGCTATGGATTATTTTGTCAACAGCCTTACCTGGCCAGCTGGGCCAGCGAGGCTTGTGCAGCTGTGTAGCCTTCCGTCTTTGCCTTGTTCCTAAAATACCGTGGGGCTGGCAGTGAAAGAAGGAGCTCACTTGAATCCAAGAGGAATGATAAAAACAGAAACAAGAGGTACCAGGGACCTCCACCCATCTGAGTCAAGGAGCACTCTGTGTTTGATGTCCCACTTCCATTTTATCAGCTGGAAGATGTCCTGGTAGCTTCCACTCGCAGTGGGGGTGGTGCTGCTCTCTGACCACCATCTGGGAGCCAGTGAGGACTAAGTCTTTATCAGCCATTGGATAATAATCATGGAAGAACAGAAAATTTGGGTGGGAGAGGAGGATCCATCTAGTTCACTCCTGCTCCTGAATTAAGAATTAGCTAGACGTGCCCGTCTCCCCTCATGGAGATGCCACTTCCTCCAAAGAAAACTGGTTTCATTGATTGACTATACATGGAAAATTAGCAGATGTTCCCTCTGGATCTCCCTTCCTGTAATTTCGGGTTTTTTCTACCCATAATGAGCACAAAAAAGATTAATTCCCTTTCTCTTTATGTCTATTTTTAAAATATTTGAAGTTCATTGATGAGCCATCCCCTCTATTGTCTCTTTTCTAAATCAAGTTATGCAAATTCCTTTGGCTTTTCATCGTGAGCCATGTTTGCTAGACTTCTGGTCATCCCCAATTCTGTCCTCTGACTCTCCAGCTGTTCAACATCCTCCCTTAATTAAAGCACCAGGAACTGGTGCTGATCTTCCAGCTGAGTCCTCTTCTGGCCCTCATATGGAACAAAGGAGGCAGATTATGCCAATACTCCTGTTTATTCAGCTGTGATGATAGATAGTATTTTTGTGTTCATTACTCAGCAGTATGTTCCTTATTTCTTTAGATGTGCCATTCCATCCTGAGATGAAGAAAGGAGACAAACACTTTTGTTCATCTCTTCCAAACAAAGAAAGAGTGTCATCTCTTCTTCAACTCAGATAAGAGTCAGGCGAAGGGTAACAGAAGTCTCAATTCTCAGAGATCTACCACCTAGCAAAGAACTCTCATTTTTTGCTAAAAGCATTGACAGGTGGCAGATGACATAAAAAGACTCCACGCCAAATACATGGCAGAGACACCCTATACATCCAGAAAGTCACCTCAGAGATTGTTCAGTGCCAAGAACAATCTCTATCATGAAAGGTCCACCTCAACCTTGAGATTTCATGGTGGTGGAAGGGCAGAAAATAAAGGAGATTTTAATGAATCTCAGTGTTAATGAGACTGTGGACTCAAAAGTACAAATCAGAGGCTCCTTTTACCCTTGAGACTGAATTAGTGCTTAAGCTGAGCCTGTGGGCTCTGGAATACCAGAACTGATGCCTTCAGGAAAGCAAACCTCTGCTGGTGCATTGGAAATTGGCTTGTCTACTATTGCTGGACTCCCAGTGGAGCTGCAGTCCTCTCTTGAAAGCAGAGAATTTGCTCTCAAGAGGCCACAGTATGGGATCAGAGGCTGCCCCAATCCCCACAGCCCAAGGCTGACCCACTACAGAGGCATTCCTCTGGCTGACACTGACTCTGAGAGCAGGGAAACAGCTGAGTTGAGGCAGCACGACCCTGTTTGCCCACTGATCTGTGGCAGCTTTCCACTGAGGGCTTTCTCTGTCTCACAGCAGCTTTGCATGAAGCTTTCAGCTTGGGACACACTGCAGCCTCCAGATTCCTCCCTGCAGTGCTGCTCTCCAGCTCATGCACAGCTGGTGTTTGAAAGCTAAATACTTTCAAAGAAGATGCTGTTTGCCTCACAAAACTGCATCCTAGCTTTTCCGGATTATTTCTCCAGGTCGCCAAGATCATGTAAAGTAATTTCAAACCCTTCAAATATATTCTCTATTATGTAACCCATCGGATTAATTTAGAAGTTAACAATAGAGATCTCGATCAACATATACTTTCAAGTGAAGTGTGAGCTCTCAGGGACTACTCTCTGAATATATTTTTCAGCCAGTGTTGCTCTCAACTGCTGAAAATTGTACACAGACAGTATTTCCTTAGCTTGCTTCTGAAAAGCTCATATGAGACAATGCTCAAAGCCTCACTACAGTTAAAATAATCTTTCTGCTGTCCTTCCCTAGCCACAAGTCCCATCACAGGAGCATACTAGACTGGTTTGGTATGATTTGTTCTTAATAAATCCACCCTGGTTGGCACTCACCTTGTAGTTGACTCCTGGAGGCTCAACAATTGCTTCCCCTGCCCCCTCATTATTGAAAAAAAAATGTAAAAGGCAACACATTTATCTCTGTACCTCACAGTTTCTCAAGGATAGCAGCTAATAGTGCTGGCATTGCTTCAGACAATCCTCCCAGTATCCTAGCAGGAACTTCATCAAGTCCAGCTGATTCAAAAACATCCAACATATCTAAGTCTCTTTCATGATATTGCTTGGTCTTGCAGCAAATTGAAAACATTCTCAGACATTCTTAGCAAAACAAAGGCCCTAGACAATAATTTTGAAATTAAAATATTCCCCAACAGGCTGGAAAACCCAGGTAGCTGGGGCAAGCTGATACATTTGGAAAAGGCCAGGCTCAACATGCGTACCCTTATGAGATAAAAAATGGGAAAGTTCTGAATCCTCAAGAAAATCACAATAAAGAAGATGTAAGTGATCTAGCAGGGAAAGGAAAACAAACATAATGGATTTTATACAAGGTGCCAATAAAAGAACCAAAGTAGTGGTACACTCACTTCTACACAATGTTTGAAATCTGAAAAAGGAGATAGGGAAGCAGGATGTTTGATCCAAAATGCAGACACCGATTTATCATACATACTGGAAACCTGGAACAAAGAAGACCATCAAAGGGACATTAAACACAGGGTATGAAATACAGAGATAAATTGTGCAGGAGGCAGAGCATTGCTCCACCTCATTGAAGGCTCATGATCAAATAAAATTTACAAGGTCACCATCTCAAGGAAATTATGTCTGTACTGGCTGGGATTCCAGCCCTAAATAGGAAGGTTATTGTTATGACAGAAAATGTTACTGACCCTGGATAGCAAAATGCCTTGAATTTAATACACTGGAAGAAATCAGAGAGGCAGGAAAAACAGTAGCAATGGGAGACATGAACTGCCCTCCTGTAGACTGACAAATGTCATACCAGCAGATGAAACAGAGATGACATTTTTGGGCTCTGTCAGCAATTATTCCACGGAGCATCTGCTCAGAGCCCACAGGAGCAAAGGCAGTCCTCAGCTTTGTGGCTCTGGCCCTTCCAATGGAAGCTCCACTCTGTGACAGTGACCACAGAGGGCTCAGCTTCACCAGCTCTAGAGGAGCACTGCAGGCCAAATACGCCAGTGCCATTGTCCTCCGCTTCAAGAAAAGCCATGCAGGAATGAGGGAGCTTGTTAAAAAGAATCTAGAAAGGTCAGCAAAGACAAATCCTAACAAACAGAATGGAAACTTCTGAAGAACACCAGACTGGAAGCACAACACCGCTGCGTATGACCTATTGAGAAAGGCCAGAGAATGGATTAAAGGAGGCCAGCACACATAAACAGCCAAGTAAGCAAGTTTATTAGCAGCAAAAAGGCAATTTCCAAAAAGATGTCTATTGTATCCAAACCAATAAAATGAAAAGAATAGTGTTGTCAGGCAGATTAAAAGCAAAAATCCTAAAAGAGTTTGAGGAGAACTAGCTAAAGAAATCAAAACTAGTACTTCATCAAAAATGTCTGAAGAAAAATCTTGCTAGGGGCTCTGCATGGTCAGCTAGCGATTAGGCAAAAATCAGAGACAATTAAACCATTCTGCAGTGCTTTTCATTGGGAAGAAAAGGAAAAAAAATCCATAGAGGGGAAAATGCAAAAGATGTATCTGAAATCAAAGCAGTTGTGGATGAGATTTTGTTTCACAAAGTGAACTATAACAAATTGTTGGAGCCAGATGATACCTAGCAGAAATCAAGGGTGGAAATGCTGAATCACTAATCACAGTGTGCGACCTTCACCTTGGAACCTCCTTGGGACCTGAAGGGTGACAGATATGAAGCCAGTCTATGAAACAGGTCCTGGAGGGCTTCCAGGGAATCAGAGTTCTTCTGGAGCTGTGCTTGTTCACATTTCTAGGTTTAAAACCTACCGTGAAGTTACACTTCACGATAGGTTTTAAGCCTAGAAATGTGAACAAGCACAGCTTCAGAAGACCAGAGTGTGCTTCTGTCAGAGGGCAAATTCTGCTATTGATAAATCTTTAGCATTCAGTAGAGAATTCATTGATATGTGAAGAAATAGAATATACCTCAAGTGAGTCAAAATCTTTGTGCAAAGGGAAGTCTTCTCTGAGAGCCTTCCTATGATATCTCTGAAAGGATCAGCAGCAGATGGTCAAAGACAGCTCTGTAGACAGAATCTGCCTTGAAATGTCCCTCACCAAAGCCTGCAAAGTACCCTAAAAGCCAATGCATAAGAAGGAAATTAATGAAAAATAATTAATTTAAATAAAAGAAAAATAGAGTAACAATAAACATTTTCAGAACAAATGTGTCTGGGGGAGTTGCACAAGGATCTGTGTTGGAGCTGCAAGTATCAAACCAGGAGAACAGCTTTCATATGTCACTCTCTCACATAGATTCCCAGAACTGTTTGGGTTGGAAAAGACCTGTACCAGTTCCTCCAGTAGAATGCTGTGGGACATGTGTCAAAGTCTGTCAATATGGTGCCATAGCCCCTTGAGTGACCAGTCTAATGCAGCACCATAGCTGCATTCAGGCCATGAGAAACAACTCTGCCTTACCTACCCATTATCAAAGCGCCCCTTGCCTTCAGATTCTTCAGTGTTCCTTCTCAGTCTCAGTGTGCAGCAGAAGGTACTGAGCTGTCTTCTCTCTAACTACACTTTACAGCTCCTCTATTTTGCATTTTTAAATAAATGGAAAAATGAACATTCTTTATAAACATGAGCTGCAAATAAAGGTATTAGTTCACATCTCATTCTTTAAATATTGACAAATACTTTAATGATTTACAGCTCTTGGCACAACCACATGTCTTTGTTAAGTTTGCATTAGGATCAGTTATGCTGCTCAGCTTGCATTTCTTGTTCAATTTCATCTGATCATGCCAAGGTGTCATCAATACAGTCCTAGTCCTAGGCTCCTTTCTGCTTTATTATCTATCTTCTTCTTCATCCAGATCTTCCCGTTTTCTTCATATTTATACATAGTGTTTATGGGAGGGGGAAGCAAAAAACCTGTATACTTTCAAACTATCCAAAATTGTGAGCCCTGAAAGAACAGAAAGAATACCTTGGGTTTTGTTTGTTTTCTTGAACAGATTTCCTCCACTGAAACTGGGCATGAATTTGTTCAATTTGGCCTCCTCTCCTACTAGGTTATTAAAGACCTCCTTAGAATGTATTATCTACTACAATGAGAAATTTGAATGACTGCAGCATTTCCAGTGCAGTTTTTATTTTTTTATATGCACCATTTATTTATCATCATTTTATTTTAGGCCAAATGAAAGCTTGCGAAAAAAAATAAGCAATCAGTCTTCTTTAATTAAGGGCTATCATTCCCTCTGGTGAATTTGTGGAGAGCAGGAACAGAATAAATTTCTTTTCATTTCCTCACTGGGAATATTAAATGCAATGTAGCTAATTTGTCCGTGAATTAAATTTCCAGCTCTTTTTCCAGCTCTTTAGTCCTGGTCTTATCTTTTATTTTACTGTAGCAGGGGAAGATGCAGTAGTATGCTAGCTGAGGGATAGCGGAGGGAATAAGTTCTGTATTCTGCTTGCTTTCTGGTATTGAATTTCTGTAACAAAGGGAAGTATATGCAGAAAATAATATATGTAGTTGCTCTAGGAATCAATTTCTTATCAGTCCTCTCAGTCTATTGAAAAAGAAATTTCCTTTAGACAGTAATATTTGCAATGAAGCTGGAATCATTATTTTTCAAATGGAGCATTCTTTCTCCATTTACACAGATTTCATGCATGTCACTTCTGCTGGCTCCTATTAGCCAGAAGGGTCTATGGTAGAAGCTTTAAAAACAGCCTCTCTCAATGCATTTTCATGGAGGTCCAGAGCCTTGGAAAGATTTGTGAGGGGCAGATGTTGGTGCCTGTGCAAGGGTTCCCCAGGCCAGCCTGAAGGACACCATAACTTCTTTGCTGTGCCTTGATTCCCTGCAGCACTTCCAGCCCTGCTCCTTCCAGAAGCAAGGGCGGTACTATCCTCCAATCAAGCATCTGCCCTGATGAAAAAGATTATTTCTTGAAAGTAAAATACTTGCAGAGGAAACAGGTTCTAACCCAGCAGAAAAATCTATCAGCTTGCAAAGAGAACCCACTGACAGTGCTGTACATTCATCTTCTCTCCCTTCCTCTGTCCCAAGGGCTTTATAAATGTTCAATGGATTTTTCAGCTGTGTTGTTTTTGAAGACTGAAGTTTGGCTGTTGCCCTGTTAGTTTGGATGTTGGTGGGAAATGTTGCTTACTTGTTGGCTACTGCATTGCTGTCCTGCTTACTTTTTCTCCGGCACAGCCAATTCTTTACCCTGTGAAAGCATTATAATCTCAAGTATAGTAAATCATCTCACTAATAATGTCACCATAAAGTTATTATAGCTCATTATTCTTAATTAGTTTGCAGTGGTTCCACACTTTTCACCCAATGCCATGCAGGAGGGAAGAGAATAGACAGCCCTTCTCAGAGCAGAATTAAGGATGGGCTTCAAGAATGACCCTAAGGTAAATTTTAGATAAAATCATGATCCATTTTTGTCCCCAATCTCCCATGTTTGGACTGTGTTTTACATGTGGCACAATGAGCAATTAACAAGCTTATACCAAGTTTAATAACTTGGTACTTACTGAACAAGACTGAATATGTTTGTTACATTTACATGTGAATTGTTCATTCATGCAAAAAATTTCTTGCCCTAGTTACTGTAAGAGTTCAGTAAAAATTACCTTGGTACGGAACTTGATGCTTCTGGAAGAAGCCTTTCTATGATCTGCTGTTCTACTTTTCCTTTACACCTAGATCTGTCTGCTAACCCACTAATCAAATGGACTACTCCATAAATATTTACTTATTTACTGTATTTTCTATGTTTTTGTAGCTCTAGTTGAACTACGGCTCTTCTTTACAAGCTTTCTTAGGTGGCTGAGGAAAGCAAGGACTGTGGCTAGGGAGTGTCTGCAAAGCATAGCTTGTGATTTCCATACTCTATCTCACCTTTAGCCATTCACTTCTCTGGATGTTCTGTCACTTGGGACTTCTCTTTTTATTGAGAGACAATATCCTGCAGAAGATGCTATTTATGGCATCCAAATAATGATGTAGGACTCTTGACAGAAAGCTATTGGCAAGCAGTCACCTGCTTGTCAACACTTTAATTTTTTTCTCCTTATCTCTAGAAATTTTGGCATGCCTGTCTGGACTGCCCTAGGCCCAGCACACTGTAAATTCTAACCAGACTATAAGATGGAAACTGATGTAGTAGTGGTGGGTGATCTGCTGGTAAAGCAGAGAGCACAGGTCTATCCTCGCCCTTCTGGGTTCTTGAGCATTGTTCTGGTACCTCGGCCCCACACCAGTTGTGGATGGTGTAGGTAAAGGATGATGTTGTTTCCTGGCAAGATATATTCAACAAGCAGTGTTGAATCTCCACCATCAGCCTCTTTTTCTGTGTAATCCAACAGATGTTTTCTCTGCTCTCTACCTGCTCTTCTCAAGGTGTACGCATTCAAGGCCTCAGTCCTTATGGCTGTGTCCTGTGCAGCCTGAGTCCACCATCCCCGAAATAATCCTGGGAAGTACAGGGCATGGTCACATCCAGAAGGCACCATCCTCAACAGAATACAGCTCCTAAAGCCTTGTGAAAAATGAGGAAGAAAATGCCTTTTTGCATTTTAGAGGGAATGAAGAAAGAATAAAGGGTAAGGTCAGTCAATAGTGACCTGCTTTGGAAAAACTCCTTGAAATGGAAGTTTGAATGCATCTTGTGTGGCTCAACGTTTGCCAGAGTGGAAAACCTGGGTGACAAAATTGGATCCAGGTCTGAATAACATTTGCACATGGGTCAAACATATTGCATATATTTGATCTGGTTAGGCTCCATGGCTTAGACCAGAGGAAGAACCAAACAAAAGTAAAAAAATATATAAAAATGGCGTCTGTTTCTATTCTCTGGTATGTTCAGCACACTTAAAGTAGCTGTCTTATCTTTTTATGAAAAACATGCATGTATTTGAAGTCCTTTTCTCCACCTATCCTTTCCTCAAAGAGGCAGGGTCTGGGTTTATCATTTCCTGCTACAAGCAGGCCTATGACACAGGAACAGGGGCTCAAAAATTATGTTCGGAAAATAAAATAAAAATGCTTTAAGCAATCTACCCTCTGCTCATTACAAGGAATCCATATGCTCGGAGGTACAAAGCCAACCTCGTCCCTTTTCTGATTCACACGGAGGACATTCACAGCAACACAGCATTTAAATATAGTGAACACAGATGTGTAAGTCATGCTGGCAGCAGTGGATAGTGAGAGCCCCAAATCTCTTTTGTGAAAACACATATGAACAACATCAAGGTTAAAGCAGAGCAGTTAATACTGCCTTAATACAGCACAAGCCTACTCCCAGAGTCTGTTACTCCCTTAGGCTTAGATCCCTTCCATTTGCACAGCTTGACAGTATGAGGACAACTGATGGTGGAAGAATATGGGCTCAGCATGTCAGCCCAGCAAAAGGAGATGAATAAGCATCATACAGATGGTGTGTGCTTAGAGGAGAGGACAGGATGGAGACACTCTCCTTATAGCTGGACCAAAATTTAATCATCTGTGCACCTGGCTTCAGACAAAGTCAGAACGGAGATGTGGTTTTAGTTAGGGATGTAAGCTGCATCACAAAGGCAGAACGTCTATTAGTTAATGGCTAGTATCAGTTTTCATGCCTTTTAAGACCATAAATATTTTAAATATCAAGGCCCTTTTCTTTCATGTGTGTATCTATTTCTCTTAAGTGCATTCCACTGCTGTCTGTTCTCTTCTCCTCTGGTCTGGTCTGCAAAAGATTATATATGATTTTGTCTGATGCCCACCTCCAAGCCCTCAGTCATGGAAGGTGTTCCTGGCTCACCACAGGTCATAGTCCATAACTATTTCATAATTCCTATTATCTTTGAGAGAGGATTTCACATGAGAAGACTGGGCACTCAGCCTCACAAAGACTGGAAATTATGACTCACAGCAGGGATCGAGCACTTCTCTAGGAGATATGGATTAATTCAAGAAAGATAATGTGAAGCTGTGACAGAGTAAATATTCCACCTGCCTACACGTGTCTGGTACTGATACAGAGGCACAAAAGCAGGCCTGTCTGACATGGTCAGAGAAGCTTCTGAGAGTCTCTAAACTACGGGCTGGAGTCTGAAATCCATGTCCGGCTGATATGGAGAGTTACTGTTTGATTCTCCAGATGTGCTCTCCCCCACTCCCCTCACCCATCATCTCATTTCCTCTCCATCAGTGGTTGTGGTATTTGGAGTGTGTTTCTACATATGAGACCTTTCTTATTTGTTTCTTTGCAGGTTTTATTAGTAAGGCATGCTGCTATTTTGCCCTTATGATGAGGAATACACTGACCTCTCCTTTGTCTTGCTCAGCTTTGTTCTTTTTCCACTCCCCTTGTCATGCCTTGCCTGGCATGACAAGCGCAAATAGTCTTGCTTCCTCTTCTATGTATTTTTTCCACTTCAGCTCTTTGCATTCGTTAGACATGAATATTAGTCATGTCTTTTTGTACTGTCACGTGCAATAGAAATACCCAAGTGAGGAGGCTGACAGCACAGGTGAATTGTAGAATTGTGTTAGAGAGAAACAGTGTCTGTGAATTTAGGACAACAGTCCACACCTTAGATCAGCTTCTGGGATGGGACTGAACCCCCTGAAAAACACTCACATAATTAATTTGTGATAGATAATGCCATCTCTTTCAAGTTTTTTGTTATGAGGATACCAAACGTTAATGAAACTAGCATACTTTGCGTTTCCAAAACTAACAATAGGATCTAAATGGTAGCTAAATACTATCTGGGGGATGTTGGCATCTCTCAGGTGGTGAGGGGACTGAACAATTTTAGGGACAGCAGAGAGGCAACTCCAGGATTTTTATTCCCCATCTTACAAACAAAGATTAATAACCCTGTATTAACCTCTGACATCATCTGATGGCAACAAAATAGAGCTGAAACCCAAAGAGTTTTCACCATATGAAGCTTATATGTCTTTAACATGGGTTTTTTTGAGTGCATACTTTATAAATTTTGTCATTTTCTGTGAGTAAAAGCCTTCCTGCAGAATTGGTCATATATCCACACTCATCTGGGTATGTCATGTGGGTCTTCTGCGTCTCTGATGGTTAAGTGGTTCGGTTCCCTGTAGGCACTTCAGCATTATGACTCTTCTCTATTGTAATAACTAGAAACATGAAAAATATCTACCTTTATCAAGCTTAATGAATAGGCAAGTTTGTAATCACTTGCCTGCTGGTGAGGCTTCTGTGTCTAAAACTAGATTAACTCTCCAACTTTCACAGTCATCTGTTTAGAGGTGTTTAGCTAAACTGAGTGGATACATCAAATGTTGCTTTCATATTGTCCTTTGAGAACAATCTGTTAGACCTCAAGCAGCTGGGGTCCAGATTGGAAGGAAGATGCCTACAGCAATTGAGTGTGTCATTTAACATCATGAGCTTCACAGAAGGTGCTAAAGGGAGCTGGCATGCAAGATATGCAAAGGACATAGGGATTCAATCATACTCTGCACAGTTCCAGTCAACCCCATTGGAAAGAAAGAATGAAGTGAAATTTGTGCTATTATCTAGGAATGATTCAAAACACTTTGAAGTCAATGGAAAGATTTTCACTGACTTCCAGAGCTCTGAATCAGGTCCTGGGTAGTCTTATACAGAATGACAGGGAACTTTCATCTTCAGGAATTCCTTTCAAGGGACATTGCATTAAATGGCCTTGACTAGCTGTCAAGGTCAGTGTATCTTTAGATAATGAAATGGAAAATGTTTGGATCTTCATGGCAACTTCAGCTGTTGTCCACTAAGCAATTAAAATCTAGACACCTCTACTGAGATGTATACATCTATATTTAACTTTAATATAACTGAGGTCATATATGCAGAGAGGACAAGCTTTTAGACCTTGGCCCTGGCATTGAAGTTCATGACAACTGTGGGTGATTATCAGGTCTAAAAAAATTAGTCTCTTGCTTAGGTGCCTAAATAGAGATTACTCTGAGGGATGCATACAGGAAGAGGATCTGTATTTAAAAATGGATACCCGAGTTTGTTCACAAACAGACCTTTGTTCTTATGTAAATCTGTGCAGAGAAGAATCCTTCCAGAAACATCCTTAGGGACTGCATCCTGAAGTGCATCCTAGCTGCAGCCAAACTAGCCAGCTGTTTGGAATTTGAATAAATGACTGTTCCCCAACATTTGAACATTTATCATATAGAGTTTATTTAATTATTTTTACATATATATATATATATATACACACACACTTACAGGGATGGGCCTTGCCATCTGAGCCATAACTTTTGTTCCTTTTCACTGGATTCACCCAATTTGTCAGTAACTGTCTCTAATGACACCGCTATAACCAAACACAACAGGAAGACGCTCAGCTGGTGTTCATTGGCACAGCTCCACTGACTTCAAAGTCCCTGAAACTTTCAGGTGTGGTCACACCAGGCATGTAGAGGGGGGGTTTATTATCATGTTCTCTGATGTGGTGCCTTTGTGTATGCATCCCAAACTGTGCTGCTGACACATTGCAAGCTCATGTCTAATTTATGGACCACTCTGAACCTTAGGTCTCTTTCTTAGCCTACCTATTTCCACAGCTCCCTTGGTGAATAATGTGTTTTAGATAATTTTCCCCATATGTATTGGTTTGTACTTTTTCCCAAGTAGGATTAATTTTGTCACCCAGTGAACTACTCTCTGATTCTAGGGCTTTTTTTTATTCCCATCACCCTGAGGTAGTATCCTCGTGCCTGCAGACATGAGAAAGTTGAGGTTCACACTCTTGTCCAAAAGATCTAGAAAATACCAACATTATTACTCAGTGTTCTGCAAACTTGTGGAGAGTTATTGTTTGTAAGCCATTTTCCAGGCAGTCTTTTGTTGCCTGTTATTGACAAAGCATTTTAAATTGTGCTACTAAAACCAAAGACCCAAGTGTAGAGTTACAACATGATTGAAACAACCCTAAAAAAAAAAAGACAGGACAAAGCAGCTTAGCACTGTGAAACCTTAGCTGCAAAGCACTCTTAGCACTTCCCTGTCTGGCTGCCAGGCAAATGCCTCCTAAAAGCTAAAATGGCTTGAAGGCTGCTCTGATTCATCTCACTGACCTCAGGCAGGTGGAAACCAGAGGTGAGGACAGGAAGAACGTGAAGGTGACATGCTTGCATTGGTGACCTGGAGAAGGGATAGAACAGGAGGCAGCGGCTTCCTGCAGTGCAGGACAGGAAGGGAGGGTACTCAGGGGGTCATGTAAGGCACGTTTGAACCTGGCTCTGTGTTAAACTTCTCATGTCAGATTTGCTCCACCTACAGCTCTCCCTCTTCCTGTTCATCTCACACTCTACTGAAATCTATTTTAGAAGCTTCTGACGCAGTCTACTTTCTCTTCATGCTTCCATGCTGTAGATCTTGCTGCTTATCCTTTGACAGGTGAGATAGCATCGAGGTTCAGAGACAGCGCTGGATTTAGGCAGTCAAATGATGTATACACTGCGGGATTGTGGGGAAGCAGCTGCAGCAGAAGGCAAGATCAGAAGCACAGAAAGTTTGCCAGGAGCCCCTCATGAAGTGGCACGGGTCATAAGGAGGCACTCTCCCAACTGCAAAATATGGCCAGAGCTTTTCTTCCAGTCTGAATTAGTGCATCTGGACTATAAAATTGCAGAGGTTGTGATGCTGCACCACAAGTGACAGGCACATAGGACTTACAAGCAAATTTTTTTAAACAGGAGAGAAATTAGACACAAAGAACACTTTCTTTGTTTCTAATAACATTATGATTACTTTTGTCAGGTTTTCTAGATTTGTTTCTGCTGTTATCAATCATGCATACAGCATAAGAACTGCATTTGCAAATGGAACAGGAACTTGCCTGCAAAAAAATTGTAGCCTACATCTACCCTGAATATTAATCAGCAGCCAGGCCCAGGTAGTAGAACTGGTGCTCTGCTATTTCCCTGTTAAAGCACTGCAACCACCTCTTGGTGCAAACATGGTGTAGAAACCCACAGAAGGAGAAAAGATGAAGGGACCACACAGTGTACAGGAAGGCTGTAATCTTCTTGGGTGGCAAGGGAGCTGGGTGGGAGGTGGAGGCAAGATCGAGGCTCCCAAATGCATCAGCAAGGGCAGAAGAGTTGTGAAAGCAAGGAGGAGAAAACTGGGAAGGTCAAACACCTGAGATCAAGACAGGCAAAAACCCTGTGGCACCTTTATATAGTGTAAGGAATCTGATAGCAACTTGAGGCCAAGCTGCACTTGGAATTTCAGTGTTCCTTGGCTCTTGCTTTTATACCCATTGCAGAGCTAAGCCCTGAGTTAATCTGTCTTGCAATCGACCCTCCTTGTACCACTGCACAGTACATTACCTTTTATTGGGTTGTGTTTCCTGGTGAACACATCTGAAATATCCACAAAAAAACACTGAAGTCACTAATTCACAGTAACAGGATCCACATTTCCCTATAATCTCGTTCAGTTCCTGATACTGTCTAGATATGTGGTTTCTTCAACAATGAGAGTGAATGCCTTGACAGATTTAATTAATTAATGCTCAAGAGCCTGGTTGAATATTCAGCTGAACAGCCTTTTGAAAGTATCACATGCTCTCTTCTCTCCCATCTCCAATCTCAGAAATGCAGCGTCCTCCCAAGGGCTTTTTGGTACCCAGATACCCAATCCAAGATTTTTTCATGCTGTTTTTCCTATCCTGTGGTTCTACAGGAACAGGGCAGGACAGGAGAACCCCCTCAAATTTTAATTCAAGATAATTGAAGTAATTTCTTTAGGCACTTTCTCTAGGCGGTGCTTTACTTTCAAGCTGAACCATTTCATTTCACTAATGCAAACTTGCTGCTGTGTATTTTATTAAAGGGTAAAACTAATTATTATGCCCTTTTAAAAATACTGAATTAAATAGAACAGTCTAATACTAGAAATTTCCCAATGAGCTAATTGAAAACATTATGGCAAAGGATACCAATAAAACTACTGTTTTTTGAGGCCATTCACATTTCTTCGTAGTGGAATTGGAATTAAAAAGCCAGCCTAGGAAATAATTTTAGCTAGCTCCAATCACATAAGTATGCACTAAATACTAAAATAACACCGAAAAAATTCTATATGGTATTTAGAAAAACAGGAAATAATATATTATGTAAATACATTTCTGACCATGTAGGTAGGGAAGGTAGCATTAATATTGGGGAAAGAAAAAAAAAAAAGAAGAAGAAAAAAAAGTCTAATAAATAAAGGGTGTATGAAACATAAGCAAAAGACTGTGGATGAGTAACCTCAGCTGTGGTATTGTGTGCTCTGTCCCTGGATCCCTGACAGAGAGTTTCTGCTGTTTGTGAGCTCTGCTCCCCCTTCTCTTCTGCCTTTTATGGGTGCCCCCGTGTTCACTCACATTCTTTATCTTCTTTCCTCACCTGTCCTATCTCTTTTTCCTACACAGGACTCTGTGAATCTCCTAACAATTTTCTATTGCCTTCTCCTCTTCCTGATCGCTTGTTTTAATTTCTCTGTCCCAGCCCATGATCCCCATTCAGGCTATTCATACCCTGCACTTTCTGGCTCTCCCAGTAACCCACTTTACTGCAGCTCCCTTTCTTCTCCCCCAGCTTTTATTTCCTCAGGAATTCCTCCTCCCTCTCTAGGACACTCCGGTTTTGCAGTTACCTGAGCACTGCAATCGCTCCCAACACTCTGCCTTTGCTCTCACAGTTTGCTCTCTGGGCCCACCAACACAGACCGTGAGCTTCCATGTCTGGCTTCTACTTGAGCTATGTCCATCCATCTCTTCTCCCCTCTTTTCCTCACCCTTATCTTTTGTTTCCTGCAGTCATCTTTAGTGACAGGTACTCTGCAAGGAGCCACTTTCTTTTGTTTTTGTTCTTTATTCAGTCCTCGTTACCTTTCATCATGGAGTCAGCTTGGTGCCGTTATTGACCTGCTGAACCCTTAATCTCTTTCACACACCTATTAATCAAGCTGCAAGAGGAACTGCCAAGAATCAACACAAATATGAAGTCCAGTCTCCCCAGACCTTGGAGATACGTTGGGATATTTTGCCATGTGGGTTCTCAATATGGCTTTGTTGTGGATGGATGGATGGATGGATGGATGGATGGATGGATGGATGGATGGATGGATGGATGGATGGATGAGTTATCTGTGACAGTGGGAAATGAATAAATGTAATTCTCTTGTACAGAGTGCCACTTCTGTATCTCAACTGCAACACTAATTGCATCACCCTATGACTGTTCATTGCTGTTCTGCACAAGGACACAAACAGATTCTGTGAAAATAAATACAAAACACCACTGGAGAAACAACTCATAGTTCAATGTAACTTACATTTCTGCATCCTCAAATCTCAATGTGCAGGATGTCCTGTGAGCGCAATACCACAGGCGAAAGACAATTGATTTAATTGATTCTTATTGGCAGAATCCCCATCTGCAGATTGAAATTCCTGGATAAACAGTAAAACAGATCTCTTGGCAAAGGACAGAGAGATTGATTTAGCAATGGGGAACTGAGAGAGACGGGAAGAAACTTCCTCTTGAGGGAAGAAAACTGGGAAACAAATCTAAAACTGCATTATAAAACAGTTCTCCACCGGTACCAAAGCAAAAATCATTCAGATGTCCCACCTGCCTCCTTCCTCTGACCTCTCCCTCATCAAGGACCGAGAGGCAGGTATCCTTACAGCAATTAGATTTAAGCAAACAAAACAAATTGGAGAGGTCATGAGTGTGTTATCCAAGTGTAAGAACAGGCCTCTTGCATCAGCATTTAGTGAGCCAGCATGTAAGAATGATGGATGGGGAGTCTGGGGGAAGGGAGATAAGGAAGTGTCCTCACTGTTGAAGCCCCCATTGAGTTTGATTGGAATATGTGAGCGGGAGACTTGCAAGGAATATGGAGCTGATAATCAAAAACATGACAGGGAAACAGATGTTGCCTGCTTTGGAGACTCTCCTTGCACATTCAACACAATGGAAAGGGCTCAGATAATAAAACAGAGAGAATCCCAGCAAGAAATATAGCGTGCTGACACTTTTATGACCTGAGATGCTTACAAAATACAGAAATGGCGTTTTGTTTGCTTTCCATGCGCAGCTTGATATCACATGCTCAGCTCTCTCTGCTGCCACTCGGAGTCAGGAAGGACAATATATTTTCCTTTCCAGATAAACCTAGTGATTCTAGTCAGGTGCAGAAAGCAAATAAATTACATAAGAAGACTTTCTGTATCTATTAATCAAGAGGCTTGTCATTTTCCAGGCCTTGATCCACATGAAAGAAAGTGAGGAGGGGGAGGGGGACCTAGGAATAAAGGAGGATGTGGAAGGGAGCAGAAAGAAGATTCCTGCTGAAGCTGCTTGAGAGGTTTCTCATAGCACGAAGGACAACAGCTTAGACAAACGTATTGAAAAACAACTCCCTACCCTCTCCTTTTGAAGATTTTCCTCTGCAAGCCAAGGGGACATGGTCCAGAAGGAGAAATGTATGAACCAGGAATATTCCAGTATGCTTTTGGGGAAGTTATTTTCCTTCTTCTTTTGAATATTGAGAGGAAAAAGCCCTGCTGTTGAAAAAAAGAGCCACATTCAACACCTTGTCTTCAAGTATATCCCAACAGGCTGTGTCACATACTTGGAGGCTTGTTTCCAGCCAAGTATTTGCGGACTGTAGCAACAGGGCTGGCCACTTACACAGACAAAGGAGGAGATAATTTTCAGTACAGAGCACAATAATTCTAATATCGAGTAGAGAGATATGATGGGCTCAGTAGTTTGCATGAGAAACTGGCTCAATTCCCCTCTCAGAAACTGACCTCACATGTAACATTAAAACAAGGCTCAGAAGAATCTTATTAAGGCAGTCATATTTACTTTCTTCCTTGGATCATCCTGAATGTAAATCAAGGAATATTTATAGCATTTTTAAGATCTTCCAAGAAAACAAGCTAGGAAAGCATAAAGTTACTATATGGAGGGACTGAATTATTGCTGCAGACCAAACATGAATCAGAATAACATCCCACATGGAAAACTGTCAGGAAAGTTCTTGAACCAGGAACCTGGTTCACGGCCAAAGAGTAAATCTGGTTCTCTCTGAATCAACTGCCTGAGAAAATCTGTCTACACACTGCAAGATAATCATGTAGTGACAATATGGGCAAAGCAGTTTTTAGCTCTGAGGTTCTTACTAAGGCTAAACTCAGCTTAGGGAAGCTGGTCTCTCTAGGCTCCTTCTACCATCTTTGACAAGAGGATGGCTTTTCCCTGAGGCACCTTGGAGGACTGGAGCTTAGGTGCTTCTGCATTGCTTCCTGGAGCTGCCTACACAACCGTGTGTCTCCTATCCTTCTAATTTCTACACAGAAATGGGCAGCAGAACAGTTCATATCCACAGCTAAAGTATTGTGATTTGAGCAATGGTTCAAGTTCTGATATCTACACCTATGAGAGAATGGTCAAAATTGGAAGGGAATAAAAAAAATTCTAGAAAATAATTTAATGATTAATATGAGTTGAGGAATATCTGCTTTATAGTGAGAAAGGAAGAAAGGCAGACCTATCTTATCCAATAGATGTTTTGAGAAGAGATTTGAGCATTAACTATAAATGCCTGTGTGGGGAAGAGGTATGTGATAAGAAAAAGCTCTTTGGTTTAGCAAGAAAAGACTATGAGAGTTGCAAATTTGGATTGGAAAGCACTTCTAATTAATGAAATCACCAACTGAGAGATGAGGGATTTTCCATTACAAAAATGCTTTACATCAAAACTGAAAAGATTTATAAAGGATATGCTATAACTCAACCACAGGCTACTAAAGTCACTGAAAAAAACTCTAAACCCTTTAGGTTTACTACTTTGATCTTAAATCCTGTAGAGGCCTACAGTTTTTTGTAACTCTGCCAATAACCTCTTAGCTTGTTGGCAGTCTCTGTGCTAGGTAATATTCAAGATCAACCAAAGATGATTCTGTAATTTTTACTCCTACTTTAGCATATGTTGTCAGGCAGACAATGGGAGTACTGACAATACTGGCTAACAAACATTTCTTCTGCATATCATATTCTGTTGAAAGTGAGTCCAGAATACAGCCATCAAGTCTTTCATAATTAATGGCAATGCAGTAAAGTTTCTTAACTGGATGCCCACACTTCTCAGACAGGGAATTTATCTCTAGATTTACATTGTGACTTGCTACATCTATGCCTTCTGTGGGTCCTGATAGGTGTAACAGAATATCAAACACAAAACTTTCTCCTCATCTGAGTTTCTTACAGATATATTTGTTTGTTGACTTTTAATTAAGAAGTGGTGTACTCGTTTCCATTACATTTCCTGATCTGGAGAGATCCAGTTGCTTAACTAATAAGCCTCTCATTTAACATATTCTTCTGCCTTAGGAAGGTTTTCCTGAAAACCTTTTTCACTTTAGTATAATACCTGTCTTTGCCCCAGCACGCTGGCCACGTTCTTGAGTTCCCTGCATGCAGCATTCCCATTCTTTGTTCAGGCAGTTACTAGTAGGTATGGAAGTGCCAAATGTCATTCAAGATGACGAGTAATATATCCACTCTGGGTCTCAGGAAGGCCCTCAATCCACATACATCTGTTTTTCCAGTAATCCCCAGCTTCTCCCTCAGTTTTGTTACCATTTTCTGTGTAGCTCCAAGGTATTCTAATTGTTTTTCAATTAACGAATTCTGGGATGGGAAAGCCCGTAATTTGCAATATAAAAACTTCACTTTGGAAAAATGCGTGTAGAGTTTAGAGACAGGATATTTGACAGGGCAGTATCACAATGTGGATATTGTGAGAATATTTTCACGACAGTGAGAATCCAATTTCAGGGATAACCATACACACTGGGCATTCCTTCTGCTTTAGGCCATGATAATCTGTGTTTTACACTTTTGATTATGAGTGGTTTGCAACAGAAAACAGCATTGAGGGTGTTACACATGATTGCATTCCATTATGTTCCCATTTTGTCTTCTGGTTGTCCATAATGGACCACCATTCATCTGTAGTGTGTGAGTGATGGGCTGGGAGATACCCATTCAGAGGTGTATTTACAGTGGATGGAAATTGTGCCACAAAATGAGGGCCAGGTGGGAAGTCTGTGGGAAGCTGTAGGGAGTTGTCAGGCATCAGGGCTGTGGGCGCTGTGTCCACACAGCTCCTCAAGCTCCAAAACCTGTGCAACCACCTGACAGAAGCAAGCTATATTGCAGGATGTAAACTTCATGTCCCCACATTGCAGGGATATCCACTACACTGGACACAGCTGTTTACACCATGCTTTCTTCTGTTTAAGTTTTCTACAGTAGGTACCCTATGCTGCCTAGGCATATCCCACTAAAACAATAATAATAAAAAAAGCCGAAATTTTGCTGATCCTCATGGCAGCTTCTTTATGTCTAAAAGTGTCTCTCTTTTAGTGTTGAGCAACCTCCTTCCTTCCGTGTACAGTGCATCATCAGTGGAAAATTTTGCTCCTTTTTAAAAATACTGAATGAGGCAGAGAGCAAAATATGGTTCTTTTTAGCTCACTGAGATGATGCCATTTTCCTCTCACATAGCATTCCCAGTATGTGATGTTTCATCCTCCTTTGACAGAAAAAGGAAAACAAGTTTTCAGAGAACCTGCCTCTCACCAGCTGGCAGATCCCCACTGAAAACTGGCTTGGAAAGCTCACTGTGACTTCCTTGGGCTACAGAAGGACTGGTGGATGTGGGAGTGCTGAGTGATTGAGGGTGTGTATTGTATGTTCAGAAAACATGGAATGTAGTTGTGTGCGTGTGCGGGTGGGGATAATGTCTTTGTTAATGCCTAGGTGGGTGAGACATTAAACAAATTAAAGGTCATTGTTTGGGACACAGAGCCTGCAGCACCAGTGAAATCAACGTGTTCGTGCTGCAATTGGCAATCAAGAGCCACACCTGCCCAGCAAGACTTGCAATTTTTAGATTAATGTGGACACATTGACAGGCTTTACATCCCTGATCAATGTAGCAATGGATGGCTCTTCCAGTCTAAGGAGCATTCACAAAAATAAAAATATTCTTTCTCCCCATCTACCTTCTCCCTAGTAATTTCTCCACATAAGATTCAATTAGTAAGCACGTGAGAGAAACAGCTTTTCTGACCGGGTGAGAAATGTGACATCCAAGTCTCGTTCTGTTTCTCTCAAAGCTTATCTAAACAGTTTGCAATTACCCCAACTAACACCTCTGGGAAGCCAGAGCTAAGGTTGCATATGTTGCCTGTAATTTAGGAACTTGATAAAAACATGGATAATGTTGCTTAAATAAAAAGGATCTGGATTGTAAGAAATGGGAGGTAAGATTAGAGATAAAAACATGCTGGAAAGGACAGAAATGCAGAACCAGCAGGGAATGTAGAGTTCTCTGGGGTGCACCTTTGAATATTGTGTGTCTATGCAGGAGATCATAGCACCTGTTAAATTTAATACATATTAAATCTTGTCATATCTTATATATCTGAGCAAATGTAGCATACCTTCATATTTTGCTGGCAGTTTACAATTCCCAGATTTCAGTTTATGTTACAGAGAGTATGTATTCAATTCCCAATGAAAAGCTGATTTAAAGGGCACCGCAGGGAATTGTAAGAGATTAAATTGTTTTAATATTTTCAGTACATGGAAGGGGGAATTTAAATGGGAATCTGGGAACCTTTGTTCCTTTTGTGAGATGTAAAGGTCAAGATTTTGCCATAGATCCAAGAGCTGGAAAAGAGTTTCTGGTTGTGTAGATGTCCACATGTCCTGGGTGGGAGCTTAAGATGTTCTTAAATCACATACAATGCACATTGATGGCTCATTTTGTCAATGAACACAGGGATTACAAATCTCTGTGGGTTGTTTTCATTACTGCAAATGGAAGATGTGCAGTAAGAGGAAAACAAGCTACAGATTGTTGAGATCTTGAACTTTCTGAGGTTTTAGATTTGTATGTTACCTCACTGAATTTCTGTTAAGCTTACTTACTTTAAACTCTAGTCTTTCACCATTATTTTTCATTCTTCAGATATGAATAGTATTTTCTTAATTTTAATTTAATTTAGACCGTTGGAGTGCTCATTTTTCTGCGAAAGAAATGTCACCCCTTTCTAGAATAAAATTATTTGTATGCAAAAGTCCACTGCAAGACCTGACTTATATAAAAGCAATCTGTGCTGGCTGCGGTGATCATGTTCTGCCCTGACAGTCACAGTGTCCTCCTAGCACCACTGCACCACAGTGCTCATCATTGCCAAGTTGTATGCAATAAAAAATTCATGCAAGCCTTGCTTCCAGCTTTACTCCTCACAAAGCTCTGGCCCTTATAGCAGACCCTACCCATGCCACTCATGAGTAACCACAGGTTTTGTACAAGAGAGAAAGAGGAAAAAAAGGAGCAAGAAAAGATGGAGAGCTTCCTCTCCACTGTTCTTACTCCCAAGATAAAACAATGCACATTTTATGGTATCTTATATTTTATTTTTTAGCATTCTGTGCAACATTTCCTCTACTTCTGATAGGAACTGATCTTGGCAAGAATAAAAGCCATACTCATAGCTTGCTGCTTGCATAGGGAGAGAGCACCTGAGATCCTCAACTACAGCAGACAAAGCCTTCTGAGTCTTTGGATAGATGGCACTATCATGTAGGAAAATTGGATATACACAGCTCCCAGTCACCTTCTCTGGTTTTTTTAACTGCTTAGGTAAATTCCCCCACATTCACTGAGAATTCAATACATGCTGTATCCAAGAAAGGAGTTACAAAAAAAATTAAATATGCCATAGCTGGCTGGGATGGGCTTCTTCAGGCTCATAAATCAGCAAGCAAAGCACCTAATGGCAGCTGTAGGTTTTTTTCAGCCTAGCTAATAAACGTTAACCAAACTAGTCAGAGGCAACAGTCAGTGATGAGATCATCAGAGAAAAAGATTGCAAAATAGAGCTAAAAAATACATTGGTGCAAATAATTAACATATTTGCCCAAAAAAGATATAATTTGGGGTTAATCAAAACTATTCCTACATCCACACTAAATTTAACAAGTCTACAGAATTTTTTTGGGGGGGAGGGGGACAGGAAAAAAATATTTTTGACATTTTCTTGATAAACATTTTGATTTTTCCACAAAATATTTTGGTTTGAAATTTGCCTACAGGTAGTATTCTTAAGACTAAAGAACAATTCACAGAATTTAAACGTATTGTCTGGCTTGGTATCGAAGAAAAAAAGTCATCTTGAAAGAACATTTTATTTTGCTGGGAGAAAAAAAATATTAGCAAAAATAAAAAAATAAGAAGCAAAAAAAATTTCCAAAACCAGCATTCAGTGCCATAAAAAAGGCTGACATTGAACACCCATGAGTTTGGCTCAGTTTGGCCAGGTCTTTCCCTAACCCTCTGTTTCTGGAATTGAGAGGTGATGGGTAATTACATGGAAGGCTGTCCCTTGGTACACGCTACAGCTCCATCAGGGAAGGGAGAAATACAACCAACCAAAAATGGCTGTCCCTTTTATTGATTTTACTCTCTGGGCCCCTAGAAGAACCTGAAAACCTAGACTACATGGAGAAAACCCATGATTTTGGCAGATCTGGAATTTTCCAGCCCATGTGCTTTTGAGTCATGACGTGCCAAAAAAATTGTGCAAAAAAAAAAATCCGTTTAAAAGAATGCTTCAGTTTCTGTACAAGTCTCCAAAAATGCCTCATCCAATTTGTCTCAAATTTTCCAGAAAACTTCTGCTCTGACATGAGATCATATATATGAAATGTAAGACAGACTAGTTTGTAGTTTTGGCAAAGCCAGGGAGGAAGACAAATTGGATTGTACTTTAAAAGAGAGAATTAGGGTCTCATCTTTGAATTATCACTTATTTAGGCAAGTCCTGCCTCTCATGACACTTTAATCATTAGAAATTATTAAAAGGGTAGTAAATATGTTACTGGGGACTACTTTGCACTGGCAAAGAGATCATAAAACATGTAGGAGGAGGATGAAACATAAGGAAAATAGGGATGTGTGGGGAGACCGCAGAGAATAAAGAGGAAGTAGTTACAAAAACTTGTGTGCATGCTGTGTGCAAGGAAGGGCTGACAGGGATCTCAGGGGACTCTGTGGTGTAGCAGGATTTTAAGGACCATAGGGGACTGTAAAGGTCAGAAGAGGAAAGAACAAAGAGACGCTGAGAGGCTGGGGAGGTGAAGACCCTCCTGAGGAAAGAGAAAGAAATAAAAAGTAACTTTCTCTGGGAGGATTTAATAACTAGAGCTGCCACAAAACAGAGAGAATGGAAAGACAGTTTATGCCATTGCAGGAATCATACATACATAAATATTTTAAAGTGGATGGGCTAATCACTTTTGAGGGCTTGGGACACCCATCTTCCAAGGATTTGTACTGCAGGAAAGCTCTGGTACACCACCACCCACCTTGCTGCCAGGTCCTTCACTGCTCCCCTGAGTGCACCCAGGAAAGCACTGCTAAGGGGTAAAGTCAATATTCAATTAGTCAAAAATTTAATTAGTAAACTATGGTCTCAAAATACCTTAGGAGCAGCTTACAGTGTTTGAAACATGCATAAGGATAACTGGACTATACAAAATGGGGTAAGACCATCCACTTATGCTTTCAGCATGCTGAAGGTCACCACCTTAAAGAAATGAAACACTTCAAAATAAAATACAAAATGATAAAATACAGTAACCAGTAATAATCTGCAAAGAAATAATTCTTTTCTAGAAACCCACCAACTCTTGTCTTAAACTCCTTTGAGTGCCTTGGGACGATGGCTTTTATTACTTTTTGTCATGATTTCATTTTTCCTTTGCAAAGAAAATCTCTGTTACTCTTGGAAAGACATGGGAGGGAACCAGAGGTGTCATGCAGCTCCCTGCCAGAAACACATATGAAGGCAGCCTACTTTGGCAGGAGGAAGATGACTGGCCCTGCCTGTCAGCCACATATGTTTCCTGGTCTTTATTCTTCCCAGCATTACCACATGTCACAAAGTACATTACAGAGCCTTGAGAGGAATTGCAGGCTTCCCACCCAAACAAAAACACAGAAAACCAACCCTGCAATTAAGTATCCGTAAAAAATTATGAGGCCTGAGGATGGGTTGCTGCTCCTCAGTTGACACAATTCATTAAGACTTCTGACTTTTGCACTTTTTTTAGGCATGATGGGGATTAGGGAGGAGGTTTGGTTTATTTTTTCCCTAATCGCTCTGCCTTTCAAGGGGAGAGTCAGGACTACGGGCATTTAGGTGATGTCATCTGCTAGACAGCAGCCATATGGAGAACATGAAATAGAAGTTTTCTACCCAGCTCCTGGCAAACCTGTGGCAGATGCTGCCTCACTGCCTGGAGCAGTCAGACAGGGATGATCTCCATCTTTTCAGATGTGCAAAGGGACTGCTGGCACAACCCATGTGATTGATGTGTGGGCAGACATCTTAACCCATGAATTCTTTCAGCTTTTGTTTCCAAGGGCTGGTGTCCAGGGAAGGGCTACTTTGGCTGAAAGGAAGCAGAAAGCAGAACGATAATGAACCTCCCCAGTCACCAAAGCAGGCAATCACATTGTGTAATCCTTTTAAAATATTTACCAGCTCTGTCTTAGAGTTTGTTCAGCTTCCAGTTTCCATTATTCCTTCTGATGCTTTTCCTCACTCTTCTAATTCACAGCATACGCTTGCTCAGAGCCATTTGTTCTCGTGCCAGGACGGTCACTCTGCCTATATGGCTCTTTTGTACCCTGGCTGCCCAGCCCTGGATTATGCAAAGAAAACACTAGCATCTTCTTCCTGGTCTTCTAAAGGCTCAGTTAAAAAAAGACAGATTATCTTGGTCTCCACACATAAGACAGGATTTCTATTCACAGCCATGCCAGCAGGCATCCTCTGCAATTTTACTTCCAGTTTAGGCTTTGCCATGCATGAACTGTGTTCTCACTGAACCCTTGTATCATGATACTAAAAGTCAACATCTGGCAGAAATGCTTCACCCTGTAGGATGACGTGTTTTCCCCACATTCATATCCCACTGGCAACTCACGGCCAACCTGCAACCAAGTAAAACCCTCAGTTCTTATCTTGCTCTGAAACAGCCTTGCTTGCCCCTTTCCATGCACCGGTATTTATGGCCATTTGCCATTTGTGTAAAACATGACCTTTTCTCTACTGTTGATGTCCCCAGGTCTGTGCCATCAACAAAGTCATCATTGCTTTCTTCTGTTTTGTACATTACTGAAACCACTAGATGAGATCCATCCCACTTCCATAAGCACCTCCCATTCTCCTCCTTTCCTGAGAAAGTTTGTGCTGGGAATCACAAGATTTTGAGTACATCATGGAAAAATGCTGTCCAGACAGGGAACCCAACTTCTAAGAGAGAATAGGAACTCAAACTACATAGCCTGTAATGCAATACACTTATTTTAATAATGAAATAATAATGAAATAATAATGAAATATGATTTTAAAAAAAAACAACCAAAAGAAAACATGATTCAGGGATATTGAAATATTGTGTTTTAGAGATGAAGATGTCAAAAAAATTTCCTTTCTGGATAAAGCTTTTCAGAACTTTTACTCTGCAGGAAATGGATAGTCTGAGCATTTGATACACTAATGCTAAGGCTATTTTTAGGAAAAAAATGGTTACTTAAAGATACATTTCCATTCTTTACTAAAGTTTAAAATTACAGTGAATCATCCACAGCAGACTTATAAAGATTCAACTGGAAGACAAATGGTAATGTATTTGTGCACTGAATGATAAAAGTGACAGTTTGAATAGCTATAATTTCATAAACAAGTGGGAAAACATAGGCTGGATTGCAAGGTTGCTAATCGAGTAAGATTTTGTAACAAGGAATAAGATGTGTTTGGCTTATGACCCTATTCTCTGCCATAGGAGTTGAAGTTTTACCTTGCTGAAGCAAAATGTGAAAAGAGCAAATGTCTGTACTTATAGCGCCCATCTATCCTGCTCTATTATGTAAAACTCATGGAATTAAGTTGGTTGTTCTCACATCTGCCTTGTTTCTAGTGTGGCGTTCCCCACTATTATTAATCTCGTTACCTCGCTGTGGGTGGAAATCAGACATGATTTCATCCTGAATTTAAAATAATACAACAAAAACGATTACATGAAATTGTGGACCTGGGGAGGAAAAATTGCATAAAATATTTTTTTCTAACTTCAACAAAATTATCAAACCTTTCTAATCTGACTTAGCAGAATAACTATGTGATGCAAAATACATCAAATTAGCTTCTGGGGGAAAAAAAAAGCCAAATGTCTTTCAAATGGATTTCCTTTATTTTAATTTCCCATGTTTTTCTTTAGGAGACTATGTCTATGTGAAACTGCTATATAAATTATAGATGTGATCTATGACGCAAAATGATATTTATAACATGCCTTTAAAGTTATGTAATACTGAGAACAGAAATGCAATTAAAGTAGAGTGGAGAGGAGAGGAAGTTCTGCACTCTGCAGAGCATGCTGTCTCATCTTTAAACAATGCAACATGATGGAAACTAATAAATGTTTCTGCAGAGGTAACTTGTTACTCCTCTGATGTATTGATATGGGAGGGGTTGATCTCAAAGATGCATTTTTTCAAAATCAATTTTTCAAATTCTTTTGGGGAAAACAATGACATTTTCATTTTCTTTGTAAGAAAAGTATGTATTATCTTCCCCACATGTTCTCAGAAGAGTACAGACAAAGAAGGGCATTTGGAAGTTATTTCCTAGTTTATACTAAATTATTTCATGTGATTCAAAAATAAAAAGCCATGTTTATATGCACGGATATATTTGAGAGTGAGAGAGATAGCTTCTCAGAAATGGGAACCCAAGATGACAGCAACATAAAAGACTTTCTAAAGATTTCAGCTGCACTAGAGAGGTCTCTTTGTTTTCCACAGACAGAGTAGTCATAGTTAATCTTCTTATTTCACTTTCTGGAGAGATATTGTTTTTATTTATTTGCTTTTCATATACCAACTTAAATATTTTTCTCTCACTAGTTCCAATCTGCCACATTTTACACCATGCAATTGCTCTTTTATGACTTATAAGTACCAGAAATGGGTCATGATGAATCTGTGTAAAATACCCGTAGGATATTAGATATTGACCAGTTCTATTAGTTCTATTGACCAGTGTTGGCTTTCATCTGTGTTGGGTAACTCAGGCCCCTAGATAACATCTTACAGCTCTGGCACAATCATGCACCAGGAAAGGGCTGATGGTGAGAGAGATGCTGTGAGAGGCAAAAATCTGAAAATTAGGGAGAAGAGAGGCATCAAGTAAACTATGTAAATCAGTACTTTTGCACTGCAAGTCTTAGTTTCTGCGAACATGTTGATTTTTTACTGAAAGAATCCAAGTTCCCTGGGAAAGTGCCCAAATCAAATAAAATTCAACATTCAACTAGCTCTAGCATACAACCAAAATGAGAGGGTGAGAAAAAAGAAAACACATCCAACTACAGCAATCTGAAAGTGGTTTATGCTCATTATTATTTAATCTTCTTGATTTTGGGGGGAGGGGCTTGATCTGTTTGGTGAATATGAATTTTGTCTTTCCCTGTGTTAAATAGCAGGGTATATAAGGGACATGGAGATCAAAGCCTGAGGAAGGAAAGATGGCACAGAAATGGAGAACAGGAAAGGAACAGGATAAGAAATGGGGAGAAATTGAGGTTTTTAATGCCCAAACAATACTCAGAATCCTCTATCTCAGCCTGAAGACATCACCAAAGGTGATTGAGAGAGCACAGGGGGTCACAATCAAACTTGGCTGTCTTTCCTCCTGCTCCTTTTATCTTCCAAGACACAACAGCAGTAGGTGAGGGTGTCCATCCTGATCTAGACCCCTCCTACGCACTGATTTTTATGGCAAAATTTTATTCTGGTGAATCACTGTAAACACATTCACAAATGTACTTTCCAGAGAAAGGGCTTCAGAGATCATCATCCCCTGTATTAGATAAGTAGGATCCTGAAGGAACCTGTTCTAATTTGCAAGACCACACAAAAAGATAATTAAGATCTTGTATATTCAGGCCTATTTATCTGGAGAGAGAATACTGTTGATCATAAATTCCAAGGTGAGAGATCATCTTCTCACACATTTTAAAATTTGATTCTTGTGTTAAGACATTCAAATCTGGCAATTTCTTCTCCTCAGACCCCACCATGTGCACTCAGTTGAAGCTGCTCACCATGCTCAGGCATCACCACCGGCTACACTTGCATTTCTCCTTCACAGAATTATCAAAAGTGGGCAGACTGGAACTTTTGCAATAATACCTTTAGAAATGTGAAAATTTCTGAAAGAGAAACTTGACAGGAGAGCTTTTCAACAATTAAACAATTGCTTTTCAAAAGCATATCACTGAGAAAAAGGACAAACTAGAAAGGGAAGGGAAGGGAAGGGAAGGGAAGGGAAGGCAAGGGAAGGCAAGGCAAGGCAAGGCAAGGCAAGGCAAGGCAAGGCAAGGCAAGGCACACATTTCTCAACAACTGACAAAAGCTTATAAATCCTGGCCACAAAGAACTCAGAGATGGTACTCTAAATTTTTTTGTTTATGTTTTAAGAAGAATAAGTGAACAACTTAAAGAAATAAGGATTATTTTGAATAATCTTCCATTTTTGGTAAAAAACCTCTTCTTTAGTTTTACAAAATGAAGTTTGTTTGGAAATTTTTTAGCTTGTTCTACTTGCAATCAGGTAAATGTCATAGCTCTACAACCAGCCTCATGGGCTCATTTTGCTAGGACTCTAGTAAAATATAAGCTCTTCTTTGAAGACACAGATACGAAAGGAAGAAAACTTCTCACATTAGACTTTTGTTTTCCTCCTTTTGCTCTTTAGGAAAAAGGAAGAATTCTAAAAAATCAGCTGAACTAGAGGCATCCATTCTCAGAAAATAGACACAACACAGGTGTGCTATGGCTCCAGGATTGTAGGTCATTATAACTAGCAACACCTCTCAGAAAACTTCAAAGCAAGAATCAGAGATAATTTTTATCAAGTGCTCCATTTGCTGCACTGCTCTGCTCCTGCTAAAAGAAATCAGGATGTTTGCATAAAAAACTGCTTTGGTCTTTGTTTTGTTCTTTTAAGACACACGTGTCCTGCTGTTTCGTTCTCACTGGGGTTTAGAGATTTCTTCAGAGCAACCAATAGCGATGTGATAATCTTGGCCAAGAGTCCTGATGCTCAGGCAGAGTCAAAACACTAAGAGGCTGTTTTCTTGTAAGAAGTGTTAAAACTTGGAGCCAGAGGGGGAGCATATAGGTCAGCTAGTGAACTGCTAGTTCTGCCACCCTGCCAAATTTACATTTGTTGGTGTTGTAATAGGGACAGGCCAAACACACTGGGAGTCACTTGTGCCAGGCCCAGATGCAGAGGAAACACAGAGTCTGCCCAACAGAACTCATGCTACACTGATATCTCTGACATCAGATGAGCAGGACTGTCAGTACCCAAAGAAGAGTTGGTTTTTGCCTTAAAAATTATCTGGGTTGCCTGAGCTCAGGAAGCTATTTTAATATAGCATTACAACAGTCACCAAAGTAGTTCCTTTCATTTTAATGGACTACTCACATGTTACACACCACACATTTAGGAATGCTCCAGACTGAAGTCTAGAGCATCAAAGTTTTTGCTCCCACTTGATCTTCACTCCAGAACAGTATGCCTGTGCAGTGAAGGCACTTCTCTGTAAGTGAGTTGTCTCTAACACTTACAAAATGTACAAAATGTTAAATAAAACAGCATAACAGGCATTTTGCAGGCTGTGAAAAGAGGCTGGCAGTAGGCATGGATCCCCGCACACTGTTCCACATCAGGTGCCACCACCTGCTCTACAGGAAGAGCATTCACGAAAATCAAAGGCAAGATGGTAAAGGTGTTTAAAATGTAACTTAACTACAAAACTCTTCTTGAGTCTAGCATCAGGGAAGAATGAAACAAGAATAGGATATTCTTCCTTTCCTATAGCAGCCCTTCCTAGCACAGTACTTAATATTTTCCTTCAGGTTATTTTCAAACTCTGAGTTGATTTAGAGCTGGTTCCCAGATGACCCCCCTCTCTCAGCCATGCCTGCTGGAGTCCTTGGTCTACAGAGCAGGTGCAGCACCAGCACATGCAGCACAAGCTTCTCCAGATATTCACAGAACACATCAATGGAAAGAAGATGTTCACACAATTACACTGTGGAACTCATTGCTTCAGGAAACTGGCACAGCTCAAAACCTAACAATAAAAAATTTCCAAGAACATCCACAGTTGCCACAGGCAACAAAGGCAAACATTTTTACTTGAGGGCTTCTGCCACTTCCTAACTCCTGGAGATCTGAATGGCACTGGGAAACAAGGTCAAACTAGTCTCTTTTCTCAGCTATTGTACCACAGGATCCTCGAGTCTTCCTCTGAAGTCTTTCGGGTTCTGGACACTGGACTGGATGAGCAGTAGTCCAACAGGCCCATGAGTTCCCACTCCTCTATATCACAGAAGAAGGAAGGGGGGACCTCAGTTGCCCAATGTCCTTCCTTCTCCACCTCTTTCCACTGCAATTAGATAATAGGTGCCTTTTCAGTGCCTTTCATAATTTTAGTGCCTTTCATCCACAAAGTTCAAAGCACTCTCTGTAGGGGTTATGTCCTGTTATAACCAGCTTTAAAAGGGATGTCAAAAGTGCTGAAGTGACTTTTGCTGAATGTCCCACAGCAACCAAGCATAAGCATCAAGAAGAAAACCCCAATATGCTTCCAGACTGTGATATCTCCGCAGCCATGCTGGTAATTTCTAGCTGAGTTGCACATGTCATGACTCTGCCCACTGGAGGCTGGCATCCAGCCTGCTGCGTTCCTCTAATCAGATTCTGGCTTCTCGCATTGGGATTGTGGTGGGCTCTGCTTTGAAATGAGATGCCTGAAAATGGTTGACACCTGTACTCCTCTGGCTCTCGGGAAAATTTGTTAACCTTCAAGAAAAGTTCTTGGAGAGGAGGGACTTTCAAGTTTTACAAGATGATGAAGATCTCTTTAGTTCCTTTAAAAAGCATTAGCAAAGGTCAGATTAACAAGTCAACACTGAAACCAGATATGACCAAGACTCCCAAAACTGATGCAGAAAAGAAAAGAGGTGGGTGGGGACTGGGTGTGGGGGAGAAGGGCCCACAACACAACATTGGCTCTGATCCTTCCCCCCTTGTTGGGCCTGGGGCACACTTGATAAGGTGAAGGGAAATTGTAAAATTAGACCTGGCAACCTACACAGAGAGGCCCAGTGCAAGGCCCTTGGCCTGAGGCAAGCTGAGAAAGTTGAGGAATTGTGGGGGAAAGGGGACTTGGCAGGCTAACTTCCTGTGGCTGCATCCAGGGCTAATTAGTTTTCAGTGTTCTGTGTGTGTTTGAATGGAAACGAGCCAGCACTGAGAGGCACGGGGTGAGGAAATCAAAAACACATGCACCAAGAAGGAAGAAGGGGGGAAGAAGGAAAAAAACCCCCGAAAACCTGTCCTTTTTAGCTACATTTTCTTTTTCAGGAGGGGATCTCATCATTTTGTTCCATGAGCACTAAATCACCCCGGCTCCCCTGTCTATCACATCTCACATCTGCTTCAGAACTCATTAAACATCAAAAGGCCTGCCCTATCAGTTCTGCTTAGTTAGAAGTCTGAGTTACTAGAGTCCTAACCAGGGAAGATTTTGTATGTTTTTAATAATAGCTTAAGGAACTTCTTCGCACCCCATAAATTACTTAATGCAACAAACTCTTCCTGTGGACCAACAAATGTTTTACAGAGGAGCTGAACGCTGCCTTAACATGCTTGTGGTCAGTCCAGAGCTACACAGCAACCTGTTTAAATGACCCTTTAATCCATGTTTCAGTTTAGGAACTGTTTTCTCATGTATCCTCTCTTGCCTCTAGCGCACTCTCATTTTTACTGCCGCTCTAATTTTATATACCTACATTATCACATGTATTTCTGTAGCATTTTGATCCTTCAGAATGCCAAGGCAATTATTAAAGCAGTGATCATAATGCTACAGCACCAATGAAATCTGCTTCTGCCACACCATTTTCCCTCCTTCAAATACACAGCACAGTGCCCTTGTGCCACTACTGCATGTGCCACACAAACAGTTCACCAAAATAATTTATACACAGGAAACACGATGGACACAGTAAAGGCTCCAGTGGGCATTTGTTGTTAAGGGTACCACAAGAGCGCTTTAAAATGAACTGAGCCTAGGATGACTGTGATCCCTGAGTGCTTGTTATTTAGACAAAAAGCAAATCAATTTTCACCAGGACATCCACAAGCTTTTTTCTTCAGTGAAGACAGTTTTTTTGCCTATTTTGAAGTTTTTGTCTGCAGCTATGTTACCATAACATTTCCATCCCTTTTTACTCAGAAAGCACGGGGTTTACACTTTTCCTCATACTTAGGAATTACTAAATCACTTTTTCTCAAACTTCTTTAAAAAATGTGATCAGTGGTCAGACTTGAAAATGTGAGTCTCATAGGTGAAAATTACAGATGGTAATGGGGAAATTAAAGACAGCCTTTGAACTAAAAAAAAATTCTGCAGGTTCAGCTTTAGCGATCATCCACAGTTGACTAATAAGCTTTGTCATTTATTTACAACTGTTCTTTCTTTAGAAATAAATAGCATGCATTTTTTTTTCAGAATATCAGCATAAATAAAAGGAAATAGCAAACAAATGTGTATTAGCACATCTGTTATAAGGTCCTATGCCTGCACAGGCTTTCTAACTCTCACTTTGGTGCAGAAGAAACAATCTGGGACATCAAAACTGCTTCTAGTCTAGGAACCAAGAAAAAAATTAAAATTAAGACAATGGCAAGTTACTCCCTCTTCTTTAGGATTTTGCTTGCCCATGAGCTGTGAGTACTGCTTATCAAGGAAGACTTCCCTTCCCGGACACACTGTGCCTGGTTCCTTGCTTTTCAGTGGGGCACAGTCCTGCAGGACAGTGAGGACTTCTACGGTGGGCCCAGGATGGCCCCTGAGGGAGCACACACTCCCTATGTCCACCTCTTCACACAGAGGGCTCTCAGTGCTGTCTGACCAGATCAGAATTAAGGGAAAAGTGTAAAGTTTATTCCAATGTGAAGCACCATGAGGAAGTTAATAGGTGATTCCAAGTCATTTAGCTCTGTTTCAAGATCTGTGTGGCACTCCCTTCAATGACACTGCTGATAGGACAATTTCACAGCTGTCAGAGCTGCTGGCTGAATTCCTAGATGATCCATGGCCTCTGTTCATTGCTCCTCCAAAGAGGGACCATTATCTGGGATAAGCTTCCCATAAGAAAAGTCCAAGTCACAGGGGTCCTGCTCAATCCATCTGCCTCCGGGGACTGTCTGTAACCCTTCACCTTGACAAGAAATGTAATTAAGACATCAACTTATAAAACTACATCAGTGAAATGCAACCAGTCACAGTATCAGTCTCTCTTGTGCCATATGCTCAAGGAATGAAGCACCAAGTTAATCAATAAATGAGCTTCCTTGTATGACACGAGGCTGACACTCCCTACAAAGCAAGATGCTGGGGATTAATTTTAGTCCTTGAGAGTTCACATATGTTTAAGCACAGAGATGTTCAATGACACACAACCCCAAAACTATTCATTACTTAAATACTTATAGGATGGAGATGAATCCAGCTTATTACTAGCTCCAAACAGAGACAAAGCGCATCAGGAAATGATGACAACTTGAAGGTAATTATGTTTAGACTGAAAAGTGCCTCAGCCATGGTTCACTCTGTGAACCCACATCAGACTATAAATATTCCAGAATCACTGGAAGACTATGAATAACACTAAGGTGAAAAGTGACCAGAAAGTATTCTTGCATGGGTAAATCTTTCAAACAGGTAGACCATGGACTCTTAATCTAAAGACAACAATATCAACCTTTAGCTGATATTCTCTGATAAGGCATATAACAGCTGTAGTCTTCCTCCTGCAGCTTCTCTTTTCCTCTGTATTCAACATTCGTATCCTGCACCAGTTTCAATTAAGCACCCCTATGGAGGAAATGACAGGTTCTGAGTGAAAGAAGCTCTAGGGAGTGTGTGCACTTTCCCACTCTTTGATTTCCCCCTTCATGTGGAGCTCACACTGCCTTGGGATGATATTTACTCTTAACTTAGAGTCAAAGAACATATTTGCTTTCTGTTTTTCATTAAATACAGAGGGTTTCACAAAAGAGGCCATTTTTCATCAAAAAATTGTTTTCAAGTGAAAAATATCTACCAGCTCTGCTTCTGACTCTAAACAATTCCTGGCCTACGAGCACATTACTGTGACTTTACAGTTCATAGAGTGTGAGTCCAGAAATGAGAAAAATATTTTCAAAAAGTTGCCATGAATATTTTAAAAAACCTCAACAAAGTATTTATATCACAGCTAACAGTCCAGCTGGTAGCCTGCATGCCATCTGAGACAGCCACAACATTCACTAGCATCAATCTTGCTCCTTTTTTTGATGACGGGCTCTACATTTGCTTTCACTCAGTCTCCTGCTTCATCCTTCATTTTCTATCACTTTTAAATGATTGTCAGTAGCATCATATAAGCTGCAGTGTTTTTTGTCCTCCTCCTACAATCCTAGTCTTCCTGCACTTAAAGATGTGCTAGAATAAAGACAACTGCCTCAGCTGAAGGAGGGGATTGAACAGAAGGTACTTGAGTGATAAATCGAAGGTGCTTGATGCACTGTGGCTGATGCACTAAATGGGACATGAGGGATTGCTCTATGGCAATGCTTTGAGGAGTGAAGTATGTCTTATTTGGGTTCTAAAAGCTTTCATAAGACATTCTTCATATGTGCTCAAATTCCTTGCGGCTTCATCAAAGCAAAATCTAGCCTCTGTTCAAGCAGGCAATTTCATCTTTCTTTCTTTCTTTCTTTCTTTCTTTCTTTCTTTCTTTCTTTCTTTCTTTCTTTCTTTCTCTCTCTCTCTCTCTCTCTCTCTCTCTTTCTCTCCTTCTCTCTTTCTCTTTTTCTTTCTTTCTCGTTCTCTTTCTCTCTTTCTCTCTTTCTTTTTTCTCTCTTTTTTCTCTCTTTCTTTCTCTCTTTCTTTCTCTCTCTTCCCCTCTTTCTCTCTTTTTCTCTTTCTCTTTTTCTTTCTTTTTCTTTCTTTCTCTCTTTCTCTCTTTCTCTCTCTCTTTCTCTCTTTTTCTCTCCCTCTCTCTTTCTCTCTTCTTCCTTCCTTTCATCCTTTCTTCCTTTCTTTTCACCTGAGACTTCCTGTATGTCTTTTCTAAAATGGCATAAATCTCATCATCCCAGTGCATACAGCATATTTGGATGCGCTTATATAAACAAAATAAAATTGAGTTTATTAGCAATAACACTTAGTGGTATAGTTTTGCACCTGTGAAAGCCAACAGAAAAAACTCCCATTTAGCTTTAGGCTACTGCATTGCCCATCACAGAATTCAGAAACCACGACCCAAAGGCAGGAAAATTGTTGGGCTTACTCAGAAGTCATGAAATAAAAATAATAAATTGCAATGTTTTTAATGTCTTTCTATATTTTCAACCTGCAAATTTGGCCCTCTTAATATACAAATATCATACTATTATGGGCAAAGGATGAGATACACAATCCCTTCAGCAAAAGAAATAAACCAAAATATTTCCTGTCACAAGACACACAGGTAAATAGCGTGAATTAGTAGTATGAAATGAGGTGAAAAGGCAGACTAGAAGTTCATTCCCATTTTAGAAAAACACCAATGCTTTTTTCCAAGCTCTGTTACAGAATATAAGGTAACAAAAATAAAAAGACATCTGCTCTCAGAATACTTGATCATGCATTCCATGTTGGCAGGACACTGTGAGCTTGCTGCTACATGCCAGCGAGGCAGCCAAAGAAGGCATCAGTGTGAGGAAGAGAGGCGAGCTGAGCTCCTTAGGGACACGCTCACAATGCAACCACCCTGTTACCACTGTGCGTCATGATTGCTCCAGAGAGCGAAGCAGAAAATAAAACTGCTGCCTCCTCCAAGGGAGCAGATGCAAGGAGCACAGCAGCAATGCTGTTTGACATCTCCAGAGTGAGTCCTCCCAGCAAGCATGACACTGGATATAGAAAGCAGGTGTGATTATTGTAGCATCTCTGCAACATCTGTCCATCTAGGGATCTAAACATTGATGGTAATTTCATCACCATGATACACGGAATTCCCAGAGTAATTGTTCCAACAACATGAAGCCTCAGTCCAGCAGCTGAAGGAATTTTCATTTATTTCTTCTCCTCATTTTCCATTCTCCTATTTGCCTTCAGTTGTTGTAGCAAGCATCATGGAAGATAGGAGTTTGTACATTTTATCCACAGAATGCCGAAGTCTTATCTTCACTGGAAAGCAAGCCAGCCACTGAGAACTTTTCCTCTTCTGCTCTCAGGCCATTGCTTTCAAGTCTGACAGTTTTATAGGACTTCCTGTAAAAACAGAACAGAAACTGCACACCATATTGTTTGATCCCTGAAAGCAGATAATTTCACCTGTGCTTGGTCCTTATTTCTTCATCTATGTATTACTGCTCTTGCAAACCATTTGGCAAAAAAAAAAGTCACTCAACTGTAAAGAACAGCATTTACAGCTGAGAGGTAAGGAAAAAGGGTAAGAAGAGGTAAGAAAATCTGAAAGGTAAGGAAGACCCTTTTCTGCACATGCTCTGAGGTTTGCTTGTCTCTGGACCAAAGCTGTTATGAATAAATTTCCTGCAAATCAGCAGCACTTGGCTTTGGCCAGACCAAAGTCTTCTGCACCATAATCTCTCCCTTAATAGTAGCACTCACTCTCAGACATGTTCACTTCAGCTTTGCAGAACAGAGTGTCGGACTCATGCATTCTGTTCTTGACTATTAACCTTGACTATCAGACTGTTCTTGACTATTGGATCTTTCTCTGAATGTGTTAACTAAACGTCTGCCTGTTCTCCTGCAGAACAAGCCCACTGCAATTCCATCTTCTTTTATCCTCTCTATTTTTAATTAATGTTTTTCTTTCTTTTACTTCTTCAGTGTATTTGTGAATTCAGTAATTCAGTCCATGTCCTCGGTTGGCAGAACCTCCTGAGTCCAGGTGCCAAGCTACTCTGTGCCTTTCACATCTTCTCCAGCCCTCTCAGATGGCAAAGCAGATACCACATAGTGCCTTCCCTGACTACACTCCCTCTCTTCTGGACAAAAATATTATTTTTCCTATTCAGTTTAGGAAAATATTTTGTCCTTCTTTGTCTAAAGAGAATTTCTGACAGTTATCAGCATATATAAAGCTTATGCTCCTCCCTAAACTTGACATTTTTTGGCATTCTGCTTGTCTAGCCTGACCTACCTTTATGACCAGGTGACCCTAATAGTGGGTGAGGGAAAGACTGTGCATGCTATCTTCTACCTGGACGTCAGTAAAGCCTTTGATACCCTTTCCTACAGCCTTCTCCTGGAGAAACTGGCAGCCCATGGCCTGAACAGGTGCATTCTTTGCCAGGTTAAAAACTGTTTGGATGGCCAGACCCAGAGAGTGGTGGTGAACGGAGATAAATCCCACTGGTTGTTAGTGGGGTTCTCCAAGGCTCATATTGGGGCCAGTCCTGTTTAATATCTATATCAATGATCTGGATGAGGGGATCAAGGGTGGCCTCAGTCAGTTTGCAGGAGACACCAGGCTGGGTGGGAGTGCTGATCTGCTGGAGGGCAGGAGGGCTCTGCAGAGGGATCTGGACAGGCTGGATCGATGGGCCAAGGACAACTGTGTGAGGTTCAATATGACCAGGTGCCAGGTTCTGCTCTTGAGTCACAACAACCCCAGGCAGCACCACAGGCTGGGGAAAGAGTGGCTGGAAAGCTGCCCAGTGGAAAAGGACCTGGGGGTGCTGGTGACAGCAGCTGAACGCCAGCCAATGTGTGCCCAGTGGCCGAGAAGGCCAATGGCACCTGGCCTGGATCAGCAATGGTGTGGCCAGCAGGACCAGGGCAGGGATTGTCCCCCTGTACTCAGCACTGGTGAGGCCCCACCTTGAATCCTGTGTCCAGTTCTTGGCCCCTCACTGCAAGAAAGGCACTGAGGTGCTGAAGTGAGTCCAGGGAAGGGAAAGGAGGAAGTTGAACGATCTGGAACACAAGTCCTATGAGGAGCAGGTAAGGGAGATGGTGTTGCTTAGGCTGGAGAAAAAGAAATTCGAGGAAGACCTTATCACTCTCTACAACTCCCCGGAAGGAGGCTGCAGCCAGGTGGGGATCAGCCTTTTCTCCCAGGCAACCAGCAACAGAGCAAAAAGAGCTGGCCTCAATTTCAGGGGAGATTCAGGCTGAACATCAGGAAGAATTTCTTCACTGAAGGGGTGTTTAAGCATTGGAATGGGCTGCCCAGGGAAGTTGTGGAGTCACTATCCCTGGAAGTGTTCAAGAAATAACTGGACATGGCACTCAGTGATATGATTTATTTGACAAAGTGGTAATTGGTCAAAGGTTGGACTTGATCTTGGAGCTCTTTTCCGACCTTAAAGGTTTTATGAATCTATGATTATATGATATTCTGGTTTGAGAAGATTTTGTTCTTATTCTACTTCTGGCTTGGTGGTTAGAAAAAAATGCCCATTTACATTTGTTTGTTTCCTTTTCTTGTGTCTTCACTTAGAGAAATGAATCAGTACAATTTCCTCCTTACCCTCTTGTGTGCCGTATAGCTTGTACACCTCGTGTTGTCCTTCCAGTGTTAAGTATGGCTTTAGTACATTCCAAGGTTTGTTTTACTGCACTGCAATACACATTCATTAGTACAGCCTTATCCTCCGAACTACTTCCCTGACTCACAAGCTCCTTGTGCACTAGGTGAATTCAGATGTTTCTATTTTTAACGTTTAAAATAACTCCATCTTTCAGCTGTGTTAGGAGAATCCACCAGACTCTTTGTGTTAAGCAAAACCTTGTTCTTCTTATCATGTTTAGGCATCCACTGGAGGAACAAACTCATCCATCATGAATCATTTACACCTCTACTTGTCACCAGCTCATGGCCATTCACGCTGCTTTGGTAACACATGTACACAATACCAAAATGAGATCATCTCTTACATGTTGTTTCCGCATATGTGAAGTCCCTACCTGTGAAAAAAATAAGAAACACAACTATTAGTTACAGTCGTAATTTTGAAAAACTGAACAGAGGAATTAGCACTAGCCTGAAAATCAGACCCAAATCTTCTCTTCGAGTCATCACTGAAAGGAATATTTTGCTGAAATCCCCAAAGTCAAAGCTCAGCTACACAAATAAATACTGTAGCAGATCCTGACAGGAAGACGTTCAGCCCAATCTTTTCCAGATGGCAGTGATGGATGGCTGTGTGCTTCTATTTATTTGGTTTCCCAGGCAATGGTGTCCTGCTTTCACCGGTCATCACTGAAGTGCTTTGGCTTACAGACCAGCACAACAGGCATGTGCACAGCCAGACAGGTATTCTGGTGGGCTTACTCACTGCTTGGACATCATGACTGCAAAAAAGAAGCTAAATACTACCACTTTGCTGGGATTATCTTTTCTAGAAAAGGCATGTTTTAAATTTGGGACAAACTCATGGCACAGGACTCAAGACGCTCCCAGGTAAAGCAGAGCCCAGTCATATCCAACCCGCTGATTGTTGAGATATGCCAGTTCTGAAAATAATACAGTGACCTAAAGAGGGGAGAGATGCAGGGGGAAGACATCCAAATCCCAAACCACATTGACTGAAAATGTGGCTGTCACTATTGCTCTGTTCTGTAAAACACATGGTACTTTACATAGGACTATTAAACAAACGTCCATAGATCAGGGACTTATGGAATAATGTGTGGGGGAAAGTGGAGGTGGGATACAAAAGCTTCTGAATCCAGGCCATTCATTTTGCTTGGACATGCTTGAATAGTGAACCAAAGTTATTAGCAACAAACACATGTTTGGTGGCCTAGGTAAAATGATCCATTGCTTCCAGATGATGTTCATTTTGCAGGCATCCATACCAGGGAATAAAATGAGAAGTGCTTGCTGCAGGGGTACGTGTTGCGTGGTGCTAGCACATTGTGAACAACTCAGGGAAGAGGCTGTATTTTCATGTGTTCACAAAACACCAAGCATAGCAGGGCCCTGTTAGTGACTGAGGCGTTTGACACTGCTCCTAACATAGCAATGCAAATTAAAATGCAAATTCTTGATACAAGAACTTCCTAGGGAAACCAGGTGACAGCTGAAATGTGGAGACACCTGGCATTGAATGCCGAATGGGAACAGACCCAAAGAAATGCCTGCCCTTCCCATAGTCTCAATTCGCAAACCTACTTACGCAGGCATTTTTAGGAAATCAATACAACCATTATGATAAAGCCTCCTTCTAAATGAAAGCGTGCACATTAACACCAGTAAGTGGATAGATTAGGGGAAGGTTTCTTTAAAAAAAAGCTTTATCTGGAATCCAAAGACAGCAGGAAGTGAATGAAATTGGTTGAGGCTGTGGGGATGTGGTCATGCTTCTCTGTGTAGATGAACAGATGGGCAGCAGAATTTGGTATGTTCTGTTTTGGACAGCTGGGATTCAGGGAAGCCATAGAAATGGAATGATAAGAGTATGAGAAAATGAAGGCAGAGCAGGGATTTCAGCAGAGGCTGAGTTGTAACACCAGGGTGAACTGGCACTAGTCTTGAGAAAAGCAGTCAGTACCTGACGGAGACTACAGTCACCTACTGGGCTGAACCTTACTATTCAACAAACAGAAAAATGAAATTATTTGAACACTGCTAGCCATTGTAATGACAAATAATCTCAAATCAGAAATAATCTAACGTGCTTGGGTTTTCATGCTGCCTACATTAATTAGGCTCTCCTGTGGATGCACGCTACCTTAAAGGTTCTACCTTTAAGTACACAAGCATGTGACACATCTTTTTTAAAGGCTTCCTGAAAAATCAGAAACACAAAAACATGGCACACTAGTGGCAATGTATGACACACAACAGGACACAGAATTTTTTCAACTAACACAGATCTATGTTGTTTTATCAAATAGAGAGAAAAATTAGATTGTCAACCTCTTTAATCCTACATATAGAGATTAAGCCCTCCACAGTATTGTTCACAGGTAAGCAAATAAAAAAAGAATTACTGATTCTCATTTTTCAATCCAGAGCATATAAAGGAAGGATGGCCTTTCTTTTTCTTTCCAATTTGCCACCCTTCTAACCCATCCTACCACATGTCTCTGTCCTGCTTCTTTCTCACCTTGGTTCTGCTCTCTTCACCCAGCTGCCTGTCACAGAAAAATTACCTTGGTCCCACAGCATAAAAGAGCAAAATATAGCCTCAGTCTTTCTATCAGCTCCTTCTGATTCCCTCTCCCACCCTCCTACTGTCACGTGCCAAATCACAGCCTCCTGCCCAGGTACACATCGTCCCTGCCAGAGCTCCAGCCCACCAGCACTGTCCAAGGAGATGCCACAGAGCTAAGGAAAGTGAGGATTTCTAAACAGCTTGTGGCAGTAATTTATTTTATACATACTCTTGGCAATAAATCCATTGCTTGCACACAATATGCTGCTGAGTTCCAGATCATTATTTTCCTAGCCACTCAGCACCAACACAACAGCTGCAGTTGGCCCGAAGAAGCTGAGGAGTGAGGTGAAGACACAAGCAGCAGCAGCAGCAAGATCCCAGTTATTTGCTAAACGTGACATTTTCATACAATAACACAACTGAAATAAGCACAGGCAAGCTTCTTTGTTTATGATGAGAATTTGAAAAACGATCCCAGTGAATTTAATCCACCCTTCCTGTAGATTAGGAATATAAACTATCTCAGCTTTTCAGTGTGGTGTGCTCAAAGCCCACCACAAAGGAGAATAAGCAATCCCACAGGCCAAAGAAGCAGTTGAGAAGGTAGACATAGATTTTATGGCTAAAGGAGAAAAATGGGAGGTTATTTTCCCTTCCAGGGCAATACAAGGCACAGAAATCCTATATAAATCCTGAAAACTTCTCTGAATTGAAGAACTTCTCACAGGCAAACTGCCAGCCATAATGTAAATTTACTTAGTCACTTGAAGGAAAGAGGAATACACTATGTTTGCTGATGGTTTTTTCCCCAGCAACTCATTGGCTTCTCACCCTGTGTCCAAACTTGATTTTCAGTTTGATTTTGTCTATCTCACAATTCGTAAATTTGCAGACTCTTGGTAATTTCTGCCTTTGCCTTGGCCGTTCAATCAAAATCTTGTCTGTATAGTCACCTACAGGCTATCATTGAGTTGCTTTGTCATTGTGAAGACTCCCTTTGCGGTCATATCTGCAGAGGTTTCTAAACTCTCATCATTTTTTCAACACCTTTTTGAAGTGTAGACAGCAGAACCAGGCTTATATCTAGTGCCAGATCCATTTGGCCAGTGCTGTTTTGCAGAGGATATATGATCCCTTTATTCAGTGTTGTCTGTTTATTTACCCAGTGATTACCCAGCCATCACTCACTGGGCTCACTCAGCCATGGCCCTGCACAAAAAGGTCAGATTCAGTCATTCACCACAAGCTGGACCTTCAGAGTCACTGCTTCCCAGCTGATAGGCTTCATCACACCAGCACCACCTACTTTGTCTGCTAGTGTATAGCATTCATTCACTTCAAAAAGGTGGGGAAGAATTACTTTCTTGCGTTAGGGTGGGAGCACTCTGCGTCAGCCTCACACAGAATTTCACAGTAAGACAACTTACCCTACAGCACAGCACTAAGTGTGGGATGTAACAGAACCAACCAGTTCCTTTTCAAACCATGTATCTAAGCTGCATTTCCTGCTATCTAAGGAATATGCTTTGTGTGACAGCTCAACAAGAATTCCTCAGGATGCACCATTTACAGCCTGAGAGAGAGGGAAATAGGACGTGAAACTGAAAGGAAACCTAACTATGAGGAGTCTAGGAGGCATCCCAGTATATCTAGACACAGAATCCCACTTGAGAGCTCAGCTACATGCAGAGAAAAACAAATTGACCACATACCACTCAGCCAGGCAGCTCATTTACTATGGGTTATGTTTGCCATGGAAATTGTACTTATTCACCTGACTTTTGGCCAACTAGAGATACGACACTTTTCACCACCTAAGGATTTCCACTTGTATTTACATTCCAGCTGGGGACTGTGGAATTTCACTCAAAGACCTCACCACAAAGGGCATGCTCTATCAAACAAGAGCAAAAGCATAAAGAGACTGCCCTCCAAAAACCCTATTTAACCTTAGTATAAGGGAATGCAATTCATCTGAAGACAATGTGCTACTGGCTGATTAAGCTGGTTAAAGCCAGCATTGGGTTTGACTGTCCATTCTCAGCATATCTGAACAGGCGTTTAGACACTGGCTGAAAATATATTGGAATTCTGTGCCTGATGCTCTATTATTTCTGCCAACACACTGTAGAAAAACAATTTTATTTCATTCAACCAGAGACATTTTAAGGGGAAAATACACAGAAAAGCCACATCCCTAGAGACTGAAATCACAAGTTCCAGGAATGGAGAATGAAGATCTATTTCAGAATTTATTGGGCCAGGGAGGAGGGCCTCGAATTTGCACAAATTTTGTGCAAAGGGACATAAAGTTGGGGAACTCTCTGCTGCTGACATTCTCAGCAGGGGCTGAAGATTCTTTCTGGCTGAAGTCCACACTGATTTACAGTGCTCAGCATCCTATCAAGACAGAAACATGTTATTCTTATTATCTTGCATTCTTTCCTTCCACTCAGTTGTGGAGTATTGATTCCAATGCCATGTAGTCCAGTGCTAGGAAAGATGGCAATCACTAAGAGTTGCAATTATACTGATTTTGTGGTAGGACTCTTTGCTACCATTTTCCTGGCATTTTCCTGACCAGAAGACACATTTTTCTGACCAGAACTGTGGATTTCAGTTTTACCCATGTAAAGACCAATGACTTGAGATGAGCTTTCTCCATTTTGATTTCTCCTATTGACAGGATTCCACTTCAAATAAACAATCAGACATGTGGAGGGCCTGAATGTGAGTCAACATTACTCCAACTACTGCACATTTAGCAGATACAGCACTTGTGCAGTGCAAGTGAAAACAAGATTCAAGTCCCTGCTCCAACTCAATCATAAAAAGCAACATTTGCCACAGGAACTACTGGATTTCCAGAAAAGACCAAACAGATCTCTGGATTAAGTTCTCACTACGAATACATGAGATAAGGACTGCAAGTGTGGATCAGGCAGTGTGGGGACTTAAGGCAATTTCCTACAATGCAGCTAAATCACTTGGCCTACAGGTCTTTTGGAGAAGTTGAAGATAGAATTCTCTTCTTTGCAGAACAAGTGTCTTTTGGAGACCTGTTCTCAGCTGAGTGTTTCTGTTAATACAATTCTGCCCCAAACTGAAAGCATAGCATCGGTTTTCCATTAAGAGTAGAGATCATGCCCTTGACTCCCTTTCACACAAAATGAGTCTAATAGATTGAGGAAAAAACACGATGAACACACACTAGCCATGTTCCCTGGAAATGCCTTGAATCTTGCATGTAAAGCTCCTCTGTGAGCTCCTGCAAGCTCTAGAGCTCACATTAGTTCTAGACTGTAATCAGTTTAGTTAGAAAATGTTTTTTCACATGGGGTAGTTCAAGCAGAATTCAGGTATATAGAAAGGATACTTACAGAGCATTTTGTACTGAGGAAAAGTTCATCTAAATAATGAGCCATATTTCTATTTCTACAGTATTTTCAGTTTAAAGCTGTCAGTGCCCTGACTGCACTAACCAGCTTTAGTTTCACTGACCAGCCTTACACCTGGAGCTCTCCCATACACCCTGTCCATGGGTCCAGGATCTCCCCATGAGTTCAGCCCTGAGCTAATTACAGCCCTTGCTTGAGCTTTGTTTTAGGGCTAATGGTCTCCAGAGAAGCCACAGCCTTGCCTGTGCCTGATCTTGAACCCCATGTTTTGGACATTGTTCATGGACCTGTTTTGTCACTACAGACCTTCCCCACAATCACTGGACTCTGTCCCACGGATTGACTTCCTGTCTTGACCTTGCACTTGCTTCATCCTCACAAGTTTGCTTGATGATCTGGACTCTTGGTTGCACCTGACCCTGCTCTGCTCTGCTTACATCATTTGGGTATGGTGGAACTAAACCTTGCTTGATAAACCCATTGCCCTGCCAGCCATGTTACTGGTGTTGGATTCCAGGTTCCCATCCCTCAGGGAGCAGGCGACCCTCTGTCATGGTTTAACCCCAGCCAGCAGCCAAGCCCCACACTAAAAGAGCATCAATTTAGATGACCTATACAGAAGAAAATATTTACAATGAAGGTGGTGAAATACCTGGAACTGGTTGCCAGAGTGGTGGTGGGTGCCACAACCCTGGAAAAATGCAAGGCTAAGTCAGGCAGGCCCCTGAGCAACCTGATCTAGTGGAAGGTGTCTGGCTCTTTGCAGGGAGATTGGAACTAAATGACCTTTAAAGGTCTCTTCCCAAACCCAACCCAAACTATTCTATGATTCCAAGACCAGCATTAAATGGATTCACGGAACAGTGGAGCAGGCACAAGAGGGTATGGATATGAATATATCCTTATACATATGAATGCTAAGTAGGCTCAGCCAAAATGACACACTGCTGCTGTGGAAATGTTGACAGCCAAGACCAAACACAGATCTGACACACTGTGGAGAGCACTGCTGCCATATAGCTGCAAACAACAACAAATACAAGTGATACGATACACAGCTATAAATCACAGTTTATGTGACAAAGCAATACCAAGAGCTTCTTACAGCTCAGTCAAATCTACACTGTTACTGGCTAAAGCACTGTGTCAGAGACATCCAAGGATCTGGGATTTCAGGAAATACAAAATTACATTGACAAATGACTTTGCCCACTAACACTTAGGCCACATGACAATAATGCTACAATAACCAACAACTCCCAATTAAGTATTATAATACAAAATAGAAAATCCTGTGCTTCCCAAAAAAAGTCAGTTACAGCACAAGTGAGGCTATGTTTTAATCTTTTCACATCAGTGGAAATACAGAGTAATTCTGATGACTTCAACAGAGCTCCAATGGATTGACACACCAGCACAGGTGACATCAGAAACTGGTTAATTGTCCTTTCCACCCTTTCGACTGTTAAGTCTCTGTTCAGCACACAAAATTACCAAACTGTGGCAGAAAAGTCTGTTGGGTGCTTTTGCTGCTCAGAAAGTAAATTAAAACACTTGCTGAGTAAGCAAGGCTTGTATGGACATGTGGGCCATCAAAGGGGAAGATGGGAGACTGTGATGTTCATTTGCTTAGAATTTCCTTTCTATTCTCTCTCTTCTCACAATGTTGCTTGAACAGGTTAGCCAGTTTCACCTGTATCTGACACAAGTGACACCATTTCACAGATATTGACTCCAGATAATCAACGTGGCAGTGACTGCCTGTAGAGGAAAGCCCTTACCAGTGCTTTCCTACTGATGGGGAGATGGCAAGGTAAGCTTGGCTCCTTGACCCCAGAGAATCCATTCAGGAAGTCACTCTTTAAGACAATTAGAAAAATAGGTTCAGTTCTTTGATGTTATTATTAGGCATCAAAGTTGTGGTGGATGCCACACAAATACCACAAGTTGCCATTCATGTTCCCTTAGTTCCAGAATAAATGGAGTTATTTGACTTCTATTTTGCTTAGTGATACTCAGACTATATTCTTCTGTAATCACTGACCCAGGATAGGTTTTTAGTATGGGATTAGACAATTCACATAACAGGTCTGCAAACTAGAACTGAGCAAATAACAGTCTTTATTTAGGGAATGCATTTCCAGAATTAGCACCACACTGTGAACTCTTAGATCTCCTGAAATGCATCACACCAGTCTGCAGGGACCCCACGGAGAAGACTTCTTCAAAGAGGGAAAATTTCCTGGCTTTCTTGATATTTGAATGGATTGGAGTAACATTTTCATGTTACTGAGAGAGAAGAAAAAATGGTGGGAATATGATTAACAGATTGTTGGAGAATGGTTTGAACAGCTTACTCATCTCCTACTTCATCTTCTGAGATGCAGCTTCAGGTGTTCCTCTTGCCTTAATCTAAGCACAGGTATCCTTTGCCTAGGTTGTATACAGATTCTGCCTGCTCTGGAGGCTCTTCTAGGAAAGTACGTGAATTGAAGGTATTGGGTTTTCAGTATTGTTGAAGGGCCCAAAGAATACATGGCAACAACGGATCAGACAGAAAACACTAAGTACAACCATTCTTCAGGCAAATGCATACTTGAATGTATTTCAAAGTGCAATAAACAGCTAAGATTTTCCTTGGCTTTAACAACTGAGCAAGCCCACAGCCAGGTATTTCTGAGGTCACTTCTACAAAGAGGACGGACAAATACTGGAATTAAGCTTTGAGTCTCAAAGACGTTCTTAAAATGTGGAATATGTAGAAGCTCACTCACAAAGTTACAAGACACAGGAACGAGAAACTTGCAACAACAATAAGCAGTTTGTGAAGGTGAAAACACTGCGGGGCTTGGATTAGGAGTATGACACTGGACTCTCTCATGAACCCAGGAACTCTGAAGCATGTATGGAGCTTGAATATTCTTTCTGTCAGTCAGTGGTAGGTTTTATTTATTTATGGCTTTTTATGTGTTACTGACCTTGGACTCTACTTGAGAATACTGAGTCCTGACCATCAGCTGTGGTTACCTCACTCTTGGAAGGACTCTCGTCTAGTGGCAAGAAAGCTGAGTGCTCTTAGCTGATGATATGAAGGTGAGGCACTGAGCTACTGATTCTGCAAACTTCACCTTTCGAGCCCAGCCATAAACACAGACAGATGGAGACATTTACCTGACAGATGACTATGGGTACTTTATACTAATCCCAATAATTAATTCAGATTCTGGATCACTCAACTTTGTGACTTATGCTAGTAAAATGTTAATATTATGCCAGAAACTAATTGATTTATCCCTTCTTTAGACAAAATACAAACAATGTTAAGATATTTTATGGAATTGGAATGACTTTGCTGGTTTGATGGGAGGAAGTCATACAATGGTAGCTGAGAGAAGCTTGAAGAAATGCCTATCTGAATAAATTCTCCAGTACAAGATTCATTAATAGAAGCTAAAATTGGGGGGGGGGGGGGGGGGGGAATAAAACAAACTTCATAGGTTTGAGAGCACCCTCACAGATTTGAGAATAGTTAAATCTGCACAACTTTATTTCTAGGTCAAATCCATAAAGTAAATTTAAAAAGATAGGTAGCCACTCATACTCTACATGTACAGCTAAATTTTATGCCTTATAGTCTTTCAGCAGATTCCTAAGCATTCCTCTTTAGTATAAAAGAACATCAGGCAGTTTTCATATTTCTTGTCCAGGAACATTCAGAATCCATTTCACTTCTTTGTTCAAAGCTTGACCCTTCTGCCCCACTGCCAGAGCATGGAAATAATATGGTAAGTGCTTTCTTGAATGAAACATGAGCAGGAAGATTGCACTTGGATGGGCTTAGTGAGCTGATGCCTCGGTTGTAGCCCTCCAGAAATTGATCAGAACAGTCCTCTGCTTTGTTTCTGAGTATAAAATAATGCAACAAACCACCTTAGAGATGATAATTGCCCCACTGAAATCAGAATTTGATTGAACAAGGCCCAGATTTTTAGATACCTGCAGCTAAAAACCAGAGCCATTAGAATCTATGCTTTGGGGACTGTTCAGGAAGAGAAAGGAATCCAGAAGAACTGTCTATGACTACTTACATGATAATTTGAAGTCAGATACTGTTCTGGAGAAGATAAGATTTCCAAGGCAGAAATTCCTCCACAGAGTTCCTCTGTCCTGACAGGCTCTGGCTGACTGTTCTTTGTCCAGATGTTGATGTTTTCCAGCCACTGAAAACAGGCAGATTATGCTATTTGCATATGAGGTAAAAAGAAATGGAGCTAAGACTTGCTCATCCTGCTTATAGCTCCATCCATCCTGTTTCAGCCTTTTTCAGTCGCATCAAGCGTGATGTTGGCAGAGAGAGAGCAAAAACTAGGGAGATGCAGGAAGAGTCACAGACCTTTTCAGCTTCAGGGCACCAGGGCAGAGGATTCTTAACCTCTCAAGAGTCACTTCAGTACAAACCTCTTTCACCTTGCTTTTGTCAATAGTACAGCACCTGCTTTATAGAACTTCATGAACATATGGTCACCTTCATTGTCATCCCATGTAAAATATGTTACTGGGAAAGCGTGGACCATGTCGGAGCCTCTTGGCTCCAAACCCATGCCTTACTTGTGTGGACTTCATTTCAGGTCAGAAGTATTCTGGGGCCTGGGACTGGTTTTGTTTCGTGTCTTGTGAGATACAGAGAACACTGAGACTGCTTAACACATAATAAAACAAATAATAACCCTAAATGAATGGGAAGCCCTGAACTATGAAATGCATAAAAGCATTTTCAAAGGTGTCCTGAGAATGTTTTACAGGTTTCAAGCAGAAGCTTGATCACCCATGATCAAGGGCTGCTCTGTCAATCTTGGCATCTCTCACCCCAACACTTTGAAGTGCATCTGTGCTGAAGAAAACTTGCTGTGTTTGTTTGCTGCTAATATGTGTGGTCACAACAACAGCATCCCCTTTCCAAGGACAAGAGCCCTTTGTCTTGCAGCACATTCTGCCACAGCAAGCACGGGGGTGAGACCGCACCTCACCTTTTATCCCAATTTCACACGTTGGCTTCACAGCATTAATAAATTGGTTTCATTTGCCACACATTTGGCAGGAGAATTTTCTAATAACATTTTTATCCCCTTTGAGAACATGAATCACTCGCATGCTGAGTATAAAATTACTTCCCTCCCTCTCCTTATTAAAGGCACCGCACGTTAGCAGGGGTCAGGCACTCAGCCTTGCCAGTGGCAAAGTCACAACCAAGGGCAGGGCTGGGAGGCACGGCAGTAAAGCTCACTGCTTTTCTTTCTTACGGATGGTGGATAACCTATTTAGCACCCAGAATATATGGTTTTCTCCAGCTGTCAATCCTGCCTGGTTGGGGTACAGATTGAGAAAACGTGTGGGATGCACCGCACTGCCCACACGGCTGCTGCAAGCAAGAGCTACATAAAACATGTGCAGCAGATGTCCGCTGCTCCTGCCCTTGTGGGCAGAAGCTCCCACCAGGAGCCTCCCACACCTCAGAAAAAGGTCCCTTCCCAGCCATAGGCACCTTGGGAAGCACAGGGGTTTTGCCTGAAAACATGGGAGAGATCAGCAACAAACCAAAAATGGTAGTATTCACACGTTATATATCCATCTGTCTTTGACTTCTGGTTTGAAAAGGGAAAAACACTAAATTTTTCTGATTTCAAAATAATTTGTTTCTATAGGGAGATTTTTTGTTGGAAAACACACTTTAGACAGCAAGCAGGTCATGTTGCTACAGCTAATTAAGTATTTGATTTGAGGAGCACTGCATTCTGAGTGTCATTTTGTTCCAAGTGCACATCCCAGTCAAAATGTGCCCCTTGAAAACACCAACCCGCCCTCAGATTACATTTTCTCTCAAGTTCTTTGCAAAGATTCTCCATAATGAATTAAGGTGGAGGAAAGACAAGTGAGAGAGATGCCAAGAGCTAGCGTGGACAGGGAGCTACAAACTAATCTATGCTGCCAGATGGGATCACCAGCACATCACAAGCATGCACATAACCTGCCTGAATCCCAGGCATGGATTTCTCTGGTGTCACAGAGACCTGAGCGGTGTGCAGGGGAATCCCGCTCACACCTCTCTGGTTTCCTTCTCGAGATCTTGCAGGTTACATGCTGTGCTACCTAATGCAGTCAAGATTTAACTCCTCAGCAGCACTTTCAAGATCACAAGGAAGTTTGCTGGTAATGGAATAGCCCTGTAAGGAATTTAGACATCTTCAGCCTTGCTGGTGTTTTGGCATGTCCCCTGAGCAAGTTGGTTCTTGATGTTAGTGGGTTTTTTTTTCTTTTAATGAGGCCTTTGTATTTTATTTCTGAATTGCTCAAAGGGATATACACACAGGAGTGATACAAGGTGTAGCTTGAAGCTGTTACTTCAGTGATGATGTCATGCATCCCCCATGTAACATGTTCTTGTGTAACAACACTGGGACACAAAATGTCAGAGTATGTTGTCCAAACATGCTACATGGTGCACAGAATTTGTCCACAGTTCCTTTAATGAGTTTGGATCAGGTATGGGGGTGTAAGATTTCATATCCAGCAGAGCATGCAAACTGCTCCCTATCAACATACCCATATTCAAATACAGAAATGCAAGGTAGTGAGGACCATGGACAGGCAATTGCTTGGTGAGCACCAGGTTTCCTGGCCTTTCCCATTTGACTCTTCAAGGCAGGTTGTACTTTTTCTAGCTTCTGAGTCATCGGCAAGAAGAGCGGAGTGCCAAGATGACAACAAAAACACAATCATGTGAGGCATCTACCCTCTTCTGCCGGCATGAAAATAGCAGCCAGCAGGAGAGCCTGCACCACAGCTGTCTGGGTTAGGTTTGATTGGTCAGATAAATCACATCATATTGTTTCCATTCCTTTGGCTCAGGGAATGTGTAAGCACTTCAAAACTGAATGTTTGTGCATGAGAACTTTAAACTAGTTTACTTAAATACACACATATGTATCTTTGACATTGACTTTTTACAGATTTTCTTGTCAATAAAAGTAAATTGCTTGACTGTTCACAGAAAGTTAACATAAACAGAGTCAGAGCAAATTCCTGTTTTAAAACTGTGTTTCAGCATGTGACTGCCTTCAGTGACAACACTGTCAAATGAAATGATGAAGTCTTTACTGCTGTGACACCATGCCACCACTGCACTGAAGTCACTTCTCTGACCAAGAGCCCTGAACTTTAAGGAACAGCATAGCACACACCAAATGCCTAATTCAGAGCAGAGAACTCACTGATTTATGGCAAGTTGTGGGTAATGGAATTGTCTCAGCTCATCAGAGGACGCAGACACTGTCCAGTTACTTCCCAACTGTGCAAATGCTTTTGTTTCAGGGCTGACAACTCTATACCTTTTCACCACTCCTCAGGTCCTTCTTCAGGGTGATGGAGAAGGCCTTTCAGCGTACAGTAAAAAAATCATACCTTGCAACCTTTCCCAGCTCTCACACATCCTTGGGAAGCAATAAACAGCTGCTCCACAGAAGGGGTCCCAGCATCTCATGCCTACCCCACCCCCTCCACACCATGAAGACATTAAAGGAACAGGGAAAGAGAATCAAAACTTTGAATATTTAGGAGAGTGTCTGGAACAAAAGGAGTGAAAGATAGGGGAGCTTAGGTGGTAGCTTTTTTAAAACCATTATTGATAAGGGTTATGAGAGTTCTGATTAATTAACTTGGAACACTTGGTGTGTTTCTAGTTTCTCTCTCTTTGCTGGGAGTCCTAGTTCCATGAAGACCACATGGGAACTCCTCCTCCAGCAGACTGAGCCCGAGGGCACCATCAGCTCCCCGTCTGCCCAGTCCTCCCACTCCAGCTCAGTGTCACTCTTTGTACTGCTAGCATCAAACACTGTTTGATCCATCCCACATGGATTAGCAGTGACAGGCAGCTTTGCTGGATGCATCAGTAGTGCTAGAGCACTGGCTGCAAAAGGGACAGAGGTAGCTGGGGGCTAATTCAATTTGTGACATTTAAGACCATTAATTTTTACCTGGACACTCCTGGAGACCTGACTGATGGATGGAGTTGGATTTGTGAGGCTGTTGTAGAGTTACCTCAGTATTGATCTATCCTTGATCAACATGGTTCCTTCAGTCTCTGCTTCCCTTCATGTGTGAAGCAGCTGCCCTTGTGTTCTGAGGATGTGAGGTGGAACTGACACAATTAAAGGTCACCCTCCATCTGGGAAGAGAAAGTTCTGGTCTACAGTGAAGCACGGGGGCTGGTTTCCATTTTGTCAGAGTTATGTAATCTCTAAATAAAAAATATTTCTGCTGTTCACTACAAGATCTTGTTGCTTAATGCTCCCTAGAAATGGCTGCCAGATTCTGTACGAACATAGCATGTACACAGTGTTTTAAAACCTACATAGATTGGAAATTCTTTAAATTGTAAATACAAAGCATTTTATAGAAGAGAATCAGTTCTCCCAACTGAAAACCAGGAGTGCCTGATTTTCAAATGTGCTCGATTCCAGCTGAGGCCAAAGGCAACTGCTTTTGGTTTTGTGCTGCACTTCTGAAAATTAAGTTTGCCGTATTAACAGTACATGTTAATAACAGGCATTCTAGGTGCAGTTGAGAGATGTGGAAATAAAGTAGGGGGACACAGAGTACACACAGAACAAAAATTTGACAAAAGTGGAAGTAGTCAAGCCTTTAAAGAAAAGCACCATTTGCCACTTCATATTTCAGAACTCCCAATTCAGACTACAACTGATCTATGTTGCAAAACCTGAAACTAAAAGCTAAGGTTTTCCAATTTAAATATGTATGTTCAAAAGCCAGTGACAAAAATTTCACTTCTACCCAGGATTAGGTTAGTGCACCCTTGCTTATTTAAGACAATATAATACTTAATTAAATATTTTCCCTCTATACTCACTTAGGTCAAAATGTATTAATGTTCAACAAAATTTCATTAGCTTCCAGAATATAACTATAGTGTCATTTTGTCCATACACAACATCCAGCACCTGTGGACATCCTGCATCAGTAAAGGCATCTAAACCTACAAAACTGTGGGTATATATTTCTGTGGAGAATCAGTTACGTGCATTGCATTGTATAGATGTCATGTATAAATTAGGTATACATAATACCTCATAGAATTCTGTTTGTCTGCAGGAAAACAAAAGATATTTTGGGAAAGAAACAAAACCACAAAGAGATCTATCATAGAACCCAGAGAACTGCTGTTTTTTAAAAAATGCTTTTATCTGCCACTAGCTCCAAGGTACTGAGCAAAACAGGACCAAAAGTTAATATGGTGGCCAAATAGGCCATGGTAGCACTTTGAGCAGGGGTAGAAGAGAGGAAACACAATGGAGTGTCCTTGAAAGGATTATACAGGATCTGAATTAGAGATCAAACATAACTGATTTATAGTCATTTACACAGGATCAAAAAATTTTCACCTCCAAGTCCAGGACAGGTTTGCATCTGTGCCTGCTCTTATTAAAGAGATTACTTTCACTCTTTGATGTCAGCATCTTCCCTGTGCATGGATGTCCTTCCAAGATCTTCTCACACAGGAATTTGAGTCTTTCCTGATCATCCCAATGAGCACACAGACATCTACTGTAGATATTTTATATACATAGATTACGGCACAGCACATATACATTGCTTTTATTTCACAGACCCTTTAGAAGCTGTCCCCTGACTTGAGAAATCTGTGGTCACAATGACATAAAGACACTGCACCTCATAGGGAAAGATGAGAAAAGCAGTGGAACAAAGACAGACAAAATAAAGCTGCAGTGGGATAGCCATGTAACAGACTGGTAATCATCTACTTTGCTTTTAAATCAAGCTTTGTTTCTGTGTGTGTGCTCTTATTCAAACAGAAATTAGCTTGGGACATCCCAGTTCCGTAAGTCAGCCCACAGGTGAAACTCTATGGTCAAGCTACTCCCTCTTCAGGCACAAAGGCCATTAGAGTGCTGATCACTCTGTCAAGCACTTGTAATATATTTTGCTCTGCTAGACATAAAGCCCAGCAAGACTAGATGATAAAATGCTTAGGGGCTGATTTGGTCTTCTTATACTTAGCACTGTAAGTTGGTATGCACCTATAAGCACCCTGAAGGGGCTTAATACAGAGATGCACTTTTTCAGCCCCTTGACATGAGACATTCTCAGCAGCTAAGACACAGCCAGGAAAGCATTTTCCTTGCAGTACCATCCCACCACTGGCATCCACCATACACATATTGAGCTCCTCATCCTCTTTATTCCTATTTACTGGGAGGGCCACGTTAGGGAAGGCCACATTAGGGAAAATAGGTTCTACTTAAAGGAGGATTTACTGGGGGAAGAAAAGCATGTGGCTCTCCAAAACAGATTACAAAGACAGTAAACACAGCAGTGTAGAAGGAAATCTCCACAGTCTTTAGACAGCTGTACAGCTGTCATTAATGAAAAGGAGAGGAAATCTTTTCAAAGTGAAAATATGCCTAGATCTGCCCCTGTACATTAGAAAGGCGGGAGATCTAAGCATCAGGTTTTAATGAGGTAGAGCCTGAAAAGAATTCCATATATGTTAGGTGATGTAAGAAGCATTCTGTCACAGAACAGAAAGTGTTGCAACCATGCCTCACTGCATGAATCAAATTACTAGAAAAACAGCCAGAATCCAAACACGGAAGATACCTCATCATTTAAAACTGTTAAAACAAAACTTGTACTGTTGCACACAATCTTCCATTGGCAATCAAGAAGTGGACTGAATTATCTGATGCTTGGGTTCTCATTCACATGCTTTTGGATTTGCAGAGACAGCATATTCACAGAGATGGAATCTGAACGGGCACCCTCATCTCCACTTTGTAGCATCCCCAATGTAAATTTCACCAGGTAAGAGATCAGTGTTATTCAGTTGTCCCTGCTGCTGATGTGGTGTTTGTGAAGTGAATAAAGAACCTGCAACCAGATCTATCTGCTTTGCTGCAAACACTACAGATGGAGTTGGGGTTGCTCAGCCTGGAGAAGAGAAGGCTCTGGAGAGACCTTATAGCACTTTCCAGTACATGAGGGGGATACGAAAAGGCTGAAGAGGGACTTTTTACAAGGGCATGGGGTCATAGGACAAGGGGAAACAACTTCAAACTGAAAGACAGTTGGTTTAGATTAGATGTTACAAAAAAAATTCTCTACTGTACTGAGGTTGATGAAACACTGAAACAGGCTGACCAGAGAAGTTGTGGGTATCCCATCCCTGGAAGTGTTCAAGGCCAGGTTGGATGAGGCTCTGAGCAACCTCGTCTAATGGGAAGCGTCCCTGTCCATGGCAGAGGTTTTGAAATTGCATGATCTTAAAGATCCCTTGCAACCCAAACCATTCCATGATTCTGTGATATCCTGTACCCCAGCCTGCTGCATCCTTTGGTTTAATGGACTCAAAATGAGATAATTATTCTTAAAACACCAGTGGAGAGTGTGGGGACAAGAGACACAACTATTTAAATATGTATATTTTGCTTTTCTGTCAAAAGATGAAGGGTCTTGCATTGCCAGTGAGGGATCATCCAAAAAAATTGCTCTTGGTGTCTAAAAGCATAGGTGACTGTACTGCTTGCAAAAGATATAAGTCCCTAGCATAGTCTTAAACCCAAAGGGACACTCTAGAGGATCTATACCAGGAATCGAAAGTATTAAAGCCATGACCCTCGGCATGAACAGAGGCTGCTCAGTGTCATAGCATCCCTGCATTTGGCTGTCAGCAGGTCTGCCTTACTGTCACTTACAGAAAGGACTCGAATCTCTCCTACAGCACAATATTAGACATGGGCAATCAGAGACCTAATTAGCAGAGACTGCGTCAGGGAATGGAAGGTGGAAATGGCACTGAACACAGCTCTGGAATGTCTCTTTCAGACAGACCCTGTACACTGACCCCCTGTAGCCACTCAGGGCTCACCTTCAGCACCTGACCCAGACCTCCAGTCTTAACCCAGGTCTCAGGACCTGTGTTGTGGCCACATCTCTGACAGATGCGCTGTCGGGTGTCACTGAGAGCCTGGCAGTTGTGTTCCCTGGGGGCAGTCAGGCTTCCAGCAGCAGCGAGGGAAAAGGCAGCTGCCATTCGCCCCAGCACCAGCTGGAGAAGCCACAGCAATGTGTATAGTGCCAGCAGTGAGAGTCCCAGGGAAGAAGAGGGAAAGAAACGACGTCACTGTAATGGAACCCTTCCCTGCCTGACTGTCTGTCTGTCTGTCAGCAAGGACTTCTGAGTCAATAAATACCAGTCAGAACGCACAATTCCCGCTGACCTGCAGTCCCCCCTTCATCTCTGGAGAAAATAAACATGGGCTGTGGGTGCTGAGCTCCTCTGTCTTATTCAGAGCCTCCATTGTATTTGTGTTTGCAACATTTCAGCCAGCAGCACTGGGCAAGGTTCACTCGGTACTCCCAGGAACTTGGAGGAACTCCCTTGGTTATGATGAGATTACCCTTCACTGCAAAATAAATGGTTCTTTACAGATACCCTCTCAGGGGGGTTCCCTTACAGATGTCCAGGAGTCAGGAGGGGTCAGGACTGGAGGGATTTGACACAGTGTATAAATCCTCTTGGTGCAAGCTGCAACCCCCAGAACAATGCCATTCACTGTCCAAAGTATCCACGGCAACAGGAGCTGCCTCTGCAAAGCCTAAAGGAGGAACCCTCTCTGACACCTCAGCCCACAGCACCACCTTATGTGTCTGCAGGCAGCTCAAAATCAGATGCAGAAGGGAGCTCCTGATCACTCATGTCTCAACAGAAGCACCAGCTGCCATATTCCAGTTTTCCCTCTTCCGAGGGGAAATCCTGAGGTTGGGATTCTCTTGCTCTCTTATTCCACATCCTTATTTTCCTTGCTATTAGTCAATGTTCACAGTGTAGTTGCCAAACTACTGATTCAAAAACAAAAGGCCCAGCATCCCTCATGTTTGTTCTTTGTTTGAGGGGGAATGAGGGGTCAAAAATGTCTTGTTTTTCAATTTGCAAGTCGAAGCAGCAGCCTGTTATTTCATATTTGGCCTGGCCATTACAGGAGGCATACTTCTACCTGTGGGCTTCACAGGTCCTTGGTGACAATGGAGTGATGCAAATGCTTTTTGCATTGTGTTCCCCATGGTCCAAACTGGTTCCTCCAGGCCTATTCTCCAGGACTGTAATGATGATTGCCACTAGCCACATCACATTCCCAATTTCCAGTTCCAGATTCCAGATTTTCTGTACCCTTTCTCTGACACTGTAAGCACACTAAGGAAAGGACTATTTTACATATAGCTGTAACATATATTATTGTACATATACCTGGAAAACACCTGATGCATCAAGATGCTCCATCAGCAATTCAAACAGTTAAAAGAGAAAAAGATTTAAAGATATTTCAGTCTGGCAAGGAAGGTGCAGGATTATTTATTACTTTAAATTTAAAAGAAGATATATTATTACTGTCAATTTTTGAGGACAGAGAACAGAGGGGTTATTCTTCAGCAAAACCAGAGTATATAAATATTCTAGCAGGTTTTAGGTCACTTGTCTCCTGAGCTATGGGTCATTCTGAAAGCCAAGGCTGGTTGACCATTTGCAGAAGCTGCTTTTTTTTTTCACCTAGAGCACTCTTGTTAACAATGCAATCCTGTAAGCCTGAGAACCCCTCCAACATCACAGCACATCACAGCCCTGAGGCTGAGTGGGTATGAAGGTGAGCCATGCTTCACCTAACGTCAGACAGAAGAGTGGCCCAACAGGATACAAGGGTGGAGAGTTCATCCCACAGGCGACATGCACAACAATGTGTGACATAAGGTGTTCAACAGAAACGTCTCAGAGGAAAAGGCAGAACAGCAATCCTGTGTGGTGTCAGCTGGTTGGGGCACACAGCCTGCTCTGCTGCACAGTCAGAGCTTCCCAAGTTCTTCTGCCCAAGGACAACTCACTCACTGTAAACAATGCTCTAGAAATTCTAGCTTTTATTTTGAAAAGCTTCTGACTGTTGCAGTAATGGAAATAACGGTGAGAACCTGAACCAGGGGTAAACCATTGCAGCAAGGCAGAGCTGCCTTGGAGCTGGAAACAACAGTTCTCACATCACCTTCTTGAAGCATTGACTCATTTATTCCACAGCAATGGAATCTGGCACATTCCCCTAACTCATAAACACAGTAGTCTACCAATATCTGTAGTCAGGTACCCCACATGAGTTTCTGGACAGCTTGCAAAACAAATGCACACAAAGCCAGGGCAAAACAGGTCACAGGTCTTTGTAGTAAGGGAAGCAGTTGGTACATGGCAGCAGCAAGGCTAACGACTGTGCTCTGATACACTGCATAAGCCATCTACAAATTAACTCCTTCCCAGGCACATACCAAGAAAAAAAAGTCCTGGGCTATGCTTCTTGAAAAAATACTTCACAAAACAAGGCCCTGACAATGGAGATAGATTGCCTGGAGACTTTGTGAGGCCAAGAAAAGATAAAAGGTTTCTTAAAAGAATGGTTGAAAATATTCATTGCCATATTGTGGTGATGACTATTTTCAGCAGATATGGGCCACAGCTGCACATGTTTGTGTGAAGAAAGGAAGACAAGAATGAAAGGATTTTTTTATATCATTACCATTTGGTCCCGTCTCATTGCAGAAAACACAGAATCTGGCTTTGTGAAGGATGAGCTCTTTTGAATCCTTATGGTTTGGAGTCAGAGCTAAGGTAAACAGTTGTTAATTAGTTTAATTTAAGCCATTAATGAGATAAAGAACCTAACTCACCTTGCAGCAGTGAGTTCCTGGCCTACAGGCTATACCAGGTCTATGTACTGTATGAATAATAATATCTTGATAAGTTATTAATATTGCAAAGTCAAACACTCATATGTCAGGGATCATCAGCAATAAACCTGACCTTATTTCAGCTCTATCTATGAGCTACCTTACCATGTTTGATTACACAATCGCATAACAATTTTCCATTGGATCTCTGTAGAAGATTCTGCGTATTCAAGGTCTTCTTTTATACTCATTGTTCAATAGGTGCCTCATGTCTTACACTGCATGTCATCCAGCAACTGCTCTGAAGCCTGAAACACTTTTCTAGTTCTAGTTTTGGGGTTTTTTTCCCTCTTACGAATTTCCAGTATGTGGAAATTCCTGTTCTGTTTCTGGAGACAAGTATCTGAGGCCCATGCTTCTCCCTCATCATGTTTGCAGTCCTACCTGTAAGCCCTCCACCCTTTTCTCAGAACATCAAGATATTGAGCTCAGCAGCTTTTTGTCCCAACATCTTCATTCACAGTACTTCAGTCTCAGGTCCCTACCTTTTGCAGTCTTGTCAGAAAGGTTCCTTCTGTTCTCCCATGGTCTGTCAGACAAACACTGAAACCACAGTGGAGGAGCAGCACTGTTTATCTCCCCTGACTTGAGACCTGCTCCATTGGGAGAGAAGGTTCCCATCCACCTCTGGTCGAGAATGAACAGAAATCCTTCAGAGGACATACATTTCTAAGGTCTTTGTGTGAAGTGAGACTTCCTGAGGCTCATAACTTGACTAAACGTGGGAAAATTTTCACGGAAATGGGCAAGTATACATTCCTGACATCAGAGGGATCCTCCTCCCCATCTGTTGATCAAAAGACAACTCTTTCATCCAAATTAGGTAGCGATTATTAATTGTTAGTGCCATCCCTTTCAGTTTTTTTAGCATATATGTGAGAATAGTCTCCCAAAACCTTTTCTGAAACCTTAGTTATTTATTTTTCCTCCATTTTTCACAGAATGGGGAAAAGAAGGATGCAAGATACAGAGAATAATCCATGACATGGGGAATTTCACTGTAGTTATTTCAAATGTAGCAAAATCCATACACAACTGAAAACAAGGTATTACAATGATGTGGCACAAATTTCCAATATACATCATTATAAACATTTCCTTGTATGTTGGCTATAACAATCAGCTTTCAGGACTATTACTGTTAAATTCAATACAAAACTCTGGTTGGCTCTCATATGGATTAAGAGGTGTGCTAAGACCTTGGAAATCTTAATACAAGAACTCATTAGTGATCCTTCCTATGTTGTCTTGAAAATGTTTGGCTCAGTCCAAGCAACCTCTTCATCTCCATATTCACAGCCAACCCACAGCCATCATAATGCTGAGTTTTACTTTCCTGCATACAAGACATGGATGAAAACAGAGCAATGCAGCAGGGTGCCCAACACAGATTAACCAGGGAATCATTAAGGACTCCAAACTATCAGCCTGGGAACTCACCTTCCTCTTTTTCTGCTGTCAGTCCACCTACCTTCCCAAATCCCATGGCCATTCTCCTTCAACCCCTTATCCACACCTTAGCGTGCCTTGGGCTCTGCTTGGGGTGGACATTTGCTCACAGCCTGTGCTATGCAGGTCACATGGAAGGTAGGCTGGAAAACAACAAGAAACCATGATTTCTCATGCTACAGAAAGTAGAGACCAGAACTGGACCAGCAAAATGCTTACACCCCTCATTCCTGTGAACTCAGGATGAGCTCCAGCTCAATTTTTTAATCAGTCTTAGCATCAGGGTTGAGGGCTGATTAGAAAATTGAATTGCCTTTTCCCCACAAAAGCCAGATGAGAAGGTAATTTTTCTAACTTTGGTGAGGTGCTTTGAAAGGGGATCCCCAGAAATGCTGGTATGGGAGTGGGTGGTTTTGCAGATTCAGTTGTACCTGTTTTGTGGACAAACAAATTACTTCAGTTTCCAATGCTGTCAATCTGGAACACCTCATCACCACCAAATTAATAAAAATGTCTTTAAAATGTGCATAAAACCCATGTAAAAAGTGCTAAGTAGCCAGTTGTCTGGAACCTGAAGGCCAAGATTGGATGGTAGTGAGGGAGCAGGGGGTCTCTTTCTCACCTAGGTAATGATTATACGAGCCCCATAAGGACATAGTTAAATCAAGTATTAAGAAGACTGCACTTAAGAGGGGGAAAATATGTCAATCACACTTCGCCTTTGACAAAAGGAAATTCCTTGAAACTGAGAATGGGGAGAGAGCGGGAGGGAGAGTGTCTCGTCATGTGGGTGGCCAGGAAACTGGAGGCCAGAAAAGTACGAGCAAGAGAAAGAGTAAGAGACGGGGGGGGGGGGGGAACCCACCAGACTGAATTCTAATCCAAATGCTGTGAGGCGTTCACACCAGGCCTTGTGAGAATATTAACAAGGTTACAGGAGAGGGGCCTTTAGCCTCGGGAATTATTAGTGAATATGGAATTATATTTGCGCAAACACAACCAGATGCAAGCAGCTAAATGCTCTGCAGATGTGAAAGGAGACAGAGTGTGTTCCAAATGGGCAGCAGCTTCATGTGTTAACCCTCCATCATGATGCCTGGCTGCCTGTCAGAGAGTGCTGTTTTTATGAAATGGAAAAGGGGTGGGTGGGACAGGTTCCTTTTTATCAGAAATTTGAACATGGGTACACTTTAGGGTTTACTCTTTCCTGAGACCCTAGCATCTCTTGGTTGACTGACTATCACGCTGAAGATCACATCCTGACTACATTCTTTTATATCTCTGTGCCTTAGGTTAATTTCCTGCAAGTTTTCATTTTTGTCCCACTTTGCCATGTCTTTTTCTAAAATCTCTGTCTCCCTGTTTTTCCTCATTGTTTGCACTCTCTGGTTTTAGTGTTGAACTCCACCATGGCCTGAGCAGTTAGCCTGCATGCACAATATCGCAGGCTGTTTCCATTAGAATGAGAAATTGGTTACAAGAGCCAGGTATTTCTTTGAAGTAATCTTGTTTTACTACAAAAAAAAGTCCCACTTCTTGAAATAACAGTAAGATTGAACAAGAATCCGTTGCTTTGCTCATGATCCCAGATCTGCTTGCAGTCAGGGCTCTGCTCAAAAAACTCCTTTCCTTGGCTTCCTTTCAAGACCATTGTGTGTTCATTTCTTGTCCCACTTCATTTCTTGTCCACAATATTTGGGTTTGCTCCCTTCCTGCTTCCTCCTGCTTTTCATTGTTTCAATCACTCTAATCAATCCTCTGACCCTGCATTCAATGATTATTTTGGGGCAGTGAACTCCATTGTTTAAGCTATTCCTAAACTCTCTGTTAGTCAGTGTGGAAGGCGACCAGCACACCTAGCATGCTGAGTGGAATTAATGGTGATTCAAAACCAAAAATCTGCCTCTCAGCTCCCAAAGCGACATTAAGTGCACAATACCAGTAACTTACTGTCTCTGTCGAGAACAGAGACATGAGAATGACTTCTTCATTCTAGATCGATCGCTACTTTCAAAGTAATTACTATCCCTACTCTGAAGAGCAGAGAGCATATACTAAATCTTTACAGATCAACTTTATCAATTTAATTACAAGGACACTGAAATAGCCATAGCCATAATCATTAAGAGGTTTGGTGTCACTCTGTGGCAGGGTTAAGACTTCTGCCCAAGAGGAAATTTTCTACTATGAGGAATAATGGCAGCAAATGACTGTTCATCCTATGGACCTGTAAATGTACGAGTATGGAGATCTGAGGGTTTATGTACAAGGGATTTTAACAGATTACAGTTTGACTTGGGTGAGTATGCTGTCAGTTTGACTTGGGTGAGTATGCTGTGATTTTAATTACCTGAACAGTTTGAATTCCTGTTAAGAGAGGTCTTGCCAATTTATTTCCATGGCTCACAATGCTTGTTCTCAAAAATAATCACAACAGTCCTACAATGGCTTGTGCAAAATTATTGATGATGTATGCCCTCAAATTTTGTCATCTTTTACTAAATTTATGTTTCAGAGGCAATAAAATATTCTAGAGTTATGTAGAATTTTCAAACTCAGGCACGCTTTGTTGATGATTCTTTACTCTCCATGAAAAAAATAGTGTACTCACCTTAGCAGAAAAATGCATATGGTTTGATTACAAATTTTGCAGTAACTTCAAAGATGTATTTTAATATACTGATTTACTTAGAGATTAAAAATTTACTACTCATTACTAGACCTATCTTTATCTCCGATCTTGTTAAAAAATAATACATACTCAATAGAGCCAAGAGTTTAAGAGGAAGAAGGCTGCCCAGTAAAAAGGGAGGGAGGGTAGAAAAATATCATATTTTCATAGACCAAGTGCTTATTATTCTGTGACAAAAATTGTTTCCTATTAACACTGTCAAACAGGAATTTTGTTCACTTAGTTTTTAAGGTGGGGTCAAGGCAACCAAAAAAGAGAGTGGCAAAAAGGACTTGAACCTCCCCTAAAAACTGGCTAAGAGCTCTGCTAGCTCACACAAAAAGAAAACTCTTTGTAACCTTGCACAAACGCTTTATTTCATTTGCTTTTGTAATTAAGCTGGTTCGGTTTGGGTATTTTTCCTGTTGCATATAATCTCCTTTTCCTTCAGGCAGGGCCAAGAGGCTCCTTGGTGGACCACTGCTAAATTCATGTTTCATCCCTCACCATGGAGCACTGTTCCCCAGTGCTCTGCATGGGCCTCAGCTGGTGGCCACGTTGAGAAGGCTTTTCCCCATTGTTCCCAACGGGGTCTGTCTTTTATGATGCCTCACAGTATAGGCAGCCACTATCTCCCCCGAGGGCAAGGGCAGTTTCTGTTTCATGGAGAACAATGGATGATGGTGGCCAGTCCAAAAGGGAACAACTCTGCATGGGGGGAAAAACAACAACAACAGCAACAACAACAACTTTTAGTTACAAAAACCAAGAGCAAGTATGGACATTCATGTGAAGCCTCTGGGAGGAAGGCACCTATTGTGCCAGGCCTTCTTTACAGGCAAGCTGAGAGGAAGGTGGGAGGCAGCATGTTTGTCTTCTGCACCAAAAGGGAAACCAGGAGCACTCTCCATGGATAAGTGATGGAAAGCAGACATGTGCCCCCTCGGAGTCCAGGGCACAAGACAAGAAGGTGGCAGAGCAAGGGTTTGCTGTCACCCCCAACAAATCTGGTGCTCTCGGCAGCTGGTCACTCCATCAGAATTAAGTACCAGTTTGGCATACAAGGGGAGAAAAATTGTGTAAGCCTGGGAAATTCCTCATATTCGTGGGATAAAGCCAACATAAGGGAATACAAACAAGGAGGTATGAAGAATAATTGATGGAGCGGGGGTGACAAATCAGGAGGAATTTGGAGTGCAGAAAGCAAAGGGGTGCTAGAGTCTCTTTCAGCAGCCTTTCATTGCTCTGATGAAACAAAGCAGCTGCAAAGCCGAAGTGTCCCGTAAACCATAGGTGGTTTGCGTTCCCCAGACGGGAACACAATAGAGCACAGCCATGAAAGTGCACATAAAAGGTAAAATAAAAAAAACCAAAACAACTTTGAGAAGCTTTGTCTAGGAGTGTTATTAAATAATACATTAACACACTAGTGATCTTTTTAGAGATAATTATAACAATTCTGCATTTTATGTACTTCATTCTTTCTAGAAATATACTTGGCTGTGCCATAACTACATTTTTTGAAAAGAGTTTATTTTGGTACTTCATGATAGTTTTATTTTTTAGATTAACATATAATAGTAAAGTGTATATTGAACTGTACATTAACTGGATGTTAAATCATTACCAGTTTAACAGGTGTTAAGCCCCTGATCTCATTTTAGCAATTAGCATTCTTATTAACCACAGGGAAGAAAATAGGAAAGTGCTGCTAATAAAGTTTGCAGATCATACACAGCTTGATGGAATGATAAACAGCATTGAGCTAGTTATACACAGCTGGGTTGTTTGGTGGGAAGGGGAACTCATTCAAGCAATGAGTCTGAACACACATAAATGGGGAAGGTCACACACCTGGAAACTAAAATCCTGTCACCCTTACAAATTTTGGGACCGTGGAGAACATAGGCACTGAAATTGGTAGAGATTAGATAAAAAAATTTGAGCTCAGTTCAGTGCAGCAGCTAACACTCTTCTCAAATACATAAATGCTATTTATTGTTCTATCAATCTGTGCATCATCTGCAAACTTTCTCAGTAAAGCTTCTTTTTTTTTTTTTTTTTTTTTTTTAGCAAATGGTTGAGTAGAAGCAGATGAATGATAATGAGAATAGCAATATTATTGCAGCACATTTTGGTGCTTACCCTGAACAGAAGAGCTTGAAAAGCTGAAAAGATTAAAGAGTCACAATTGTAATTTAAAATGGGTAAAGCCTGTTCTACAACAGTTAGGCTGGAAAAAAGGAAGTCCATGCTGTTTCTTTAAGACACAAAATTAAAAGCATTGATTATAAGGGGAGAAGATTTCTTAAAGTGCTGTAGCTTAAAAAAACAATGAGGTTACACAATCTAAAACTGGAAAGTAAAATTAGACTAATTTATATTGGAAATAGGGCATACTTACTAGAAACTGGAACTATTTATAAAGATAAATAATAGGGTTTACATCAATGTCTTTACATAAGTGTCTGGTGCCTAATGACCCTCGATTTAAATGCAAATTAGGTGAGCAGATCTCTCCATACCCTAGTCTCACATCTTAAGGATCGTTATTCCAGCAAGCAGGAGGAAGGATTCACTATTATTTCTAGATTGTCTTCTGAGTATCTTGGACAGACATGTGAGTCACAGGCAAACGTTCACACTGTAATATATTCTCTAGAGAAAGTGAGAGAGATGTCACATTAATTGTCATTGTAAAGAGCCAACTGTGAGTTCCCTTAGTAAACTGAACAACCAGAGTTACAAAGCACAGGTTCAGACTGTGAATTCCTACCTATTCCTGAATTCTCCAAATCTGCTTGCTTTCAAGATTTTTCTAACAAGCAAGTTCTTAACTTAGCCAAGGTTGTTTTGAAACTTTAAAGCTTTATGTTTTCTTCTTTTTTTTTTCTTTTAGTTCTAGTGTTAATATTTGAAGACTTGAGTTTTTAATATGTTCCTGAGTATGGAAATATCACCATACATACATAAAGGAGATTTGGCAGGCAAGGGAAATTATTAGGAGACAGAAGACCATCCTCACTAATAATGTTGCCCAAAGCAAAACTGTTACTTGGAGATGTGCTTCCACTTTGGAAAGGAAGAATCCTGGCTACATCTCAGCAAAAGCCTCCTCAGCGCCCAAGACAATTACAAATAAAGAACTAGCCCAGATGATTATTCTATCAAATTATTTCCCAATTTTTTTCCAGTTTTGCAAACAACAGATCTCAGGGTTCAATGGGGTGAGAGAGTACATGAATTTAGTGCAATATGTTTTGGGTGACATTTGCACTGATGCATATTAGTAAACTGAAGATTCAAAAGGAGGGCATTTATGCAGGAGATAGGAAGGTCTCAGGGCAGTTTCTAAACCAATAAATTTCCATCTTTCCAGGGCTAAATTCCTGTAAGAATACCAAAAATATGAGAAAATACTGTATATATGGCCCCAAGTGCTTTTTTTATCTTTTCTATTTTTCCAGTCTTGTATTCTTTAAAAGGAGACAGATAAGGATGATACACCAGCATTCATTTTTTTTTCTTTGTGAAGTCTGTTCACATTGTGATTTTTTTTTTCTGTGTATTTCATTTGACTTATATAGGGTAAATATGTCCATTCACCATCTCTAATGACAGTCCCTAAGAACACTTATCTGGACAGCAATATTTGCAAATAAAACACAGTTTCAAGTACAAAAGACAGAAATTATTAAAAGCATTGCTTATGTTACGTCAAAAAATTTGTTAAGCATTTTAAAGATATAGAATAAGATAGCTCTCTGTTGGAAACAATGATTGAAGGTCTCCTCAGACATCCAGGCTCTATTACTCACCGGAAATAATAGCAGAATTGGGTTTTCTATTTACTGTAGTAAAGCAACCTTGTCTATAAACTCCTTATTGCTGCAAACCAAAGGTGTGTGTCTGGGGAGGGCAAGCTTTTCCCCTTGATGTTCCAGGACATGGAAATACAATCCTTTTTCAGACACAGATGTTTGCAATAGAAAACTTTCACTCCGCTCTCTTCTGTTTTTAATCTGCTCATGACAGGAAACACAGATTCAAAATGAATGTAAAGAACACAGTCACCATAACTGATGATAATACAAAAGAACACGTAGAAAAGATTTCTTTTCCCCAACATACTATAGGGAGAAAAGTTTTACAGATTTCAGAAGATTCTAGGTGTTTTTATTTCTCAGTGGCTACCAGTACAGCATTTTTCTATTAATTTCAGAGGATACAGGTCTCTGCAATGCTTTGATACCACCAACAGTTTCAGCATACAAGAGACAGTACAACTCTTCGTCATGCTATCTGCCATATCATCAGCACTTCCAAGTGACTACCCTGCTAAAGCTTCGCTGAACAGACAGATGTGTAAAAATGGCCAACGATTCTTCCATAGCATGTGTAAAACACAAAATCAAACAGGTAAGAGCAATTGATTCACCCTCTTCAGCCAGTCTTGCTGCTAACCTCTAGCCTCTCAAGAATTTCAAAGATGTGCTTTTTAAACTATGCCAACCTACACATCTCAAGTCAAGTTGTTTATATATGACAGTGAGAAGGGTTTGACTGGACTCTTTCCTGTGCTGTTTGGTTGCCTGTTCAAACTTCTCCTCTTACTCTCTTCTCCATATCACAACCTACCTGGTCTCTCCTCCCTGCCCTCTCGAGTTTGCCGAAATCCCTTTTCCTTGCTCTTTCATTCAGGCAGAACCTTGCTAATGACATCATTCACTTGAAAAACAACAATACTTGCATGTCGATTTCTCCAAATTCATTTACCACTCTGTGTGTCCTGCACTCTTCGATCTGTGTCCATTTTTTTTACCTGTGAGTTATTTGGAGCAGGCACTGTCATCTGGTGCGTGCCTGAGAAATGCACAAAGGCATCCTATCTTAGACAGTATCTGAGCAATGCTGTAGCAAACAATATAAACAATTACAGTTATAATTACCCCTTCCACAAGCTACATTAAAATAAATGATCAAACACTCAAAAACTGAGAAATGACAGCATCAACCCTGTGATTTAATTAATTTCCCTCTCTTCTGTATAAATACGATGACGCTGTCTCCTAGCTATATCATATTTTTTCTGCAAAGGACTTGCTTCATTGAGTATTGTTGATTTTTTAAAATACTTTTTTAATCCAAAATGGTGACCAAATCTTTCTTACCATAGGATTTCCTGTCAAAATCCCTTCGTTGAGTAGAAAGTTAGTAATTTCCTTCTACATTTTTCTTTACTTTTATCAGAGGATGTGAATGATTCAAGAGTATTAGTGAAATTATTTTGACAATGCTGACTTGAATAGCTGTTACTCTATTTTAAAGATGGAGATAAAGCACAAACAGATTAAGCAAAAACCATAAATCTTACATGTTAAATTAACAGACATAGGTTCTACTATTTTAGACTGCTTCATGTTTTTAGTATATGGTATATTGGAAGCACAGTAACAAAAAAAAATAGCTTTTAACTAGGAGTGCACAGAATTTCTGTTAATTTTTCACGTGAGGAACAAAAAGTATCTTAGTGCACATGATTTTTCACAGTGGCAAGGAATAAAGTCATGTTTTCAAAATTTATTCAGCTTCTTGAACAATTCTTCCATTTTACACTCTGCTACCAAAACCCAAACAACTTCTGTGTTAGGTAAGACAAGGAGATTGTGCAAAAAACTCTCTACAAATCCCTAACTAATCCCCAGGACCCCGAATCACATTGTAGACCAGCTAAGGCTGGGTCCTATATAAAGCACTGCCTCTTCAAGGTTTCATGAAAATAAAAGTTTTGTGGGCTGTAGCGCAGATACAGAGGTCTTCCTACCTGGAAAAATAAAGAATCACAGACTTTCTCTTCTGCCTCTAGAATTTCCTGCATCTTCACTAGTTACTTAATCGAGCATGTGTCTAGTCTTTTCTGAAACAGTTCAACAGCTATTATGTGTAGTTTTTTCCCTGATTTTGCAATATCCCATTTTAAGCATGGAAACCCAAAATGGACTTAGAATTTTCTGACTGGTACCCCAGCACTAAGTGACTGAGCTACTGGACAACATCAGCAAATGGATTTGTTTGTCCAGCACAATCTCTACATCTTTTGCAGAACCACCACATCCCCATGGGACACATGCTGATCTGAAAGACTTGGCCTAAAACTCTCGTTTCTAAGTCAACAGTGAGTTTGCTGGTATTAAAAGCAGAATATTGCACTGGTAATATTTTGACTGAGTTCTGGTTCACCAAATTTTCCTAATTTGGGCTCTGCAGCAAATTCCTCACATCTCAACAGTCTTGAATCGATTCATAATGTGTATTGGAATAATATGGTTAGGGAGAAAGTGTCCAGGAATAATGCATGAGAAAGGTCAGAGGTGTTTTGGCAGCAGCAGGAGATTTCAGAGGCAAATAAACCTTATCAGTGACTCTTTCTCCCCTCCTAACTAGGCTATGTCTTAAGATGAAAGTTGTCTCATCTTCTCTGGGATTCTCAAGGCAACCTCCTTCTAATCTCACCCCCCTTGCACATTCGCAGCACTCTCCCTCTCTGCCTGCACCAAGAATATCCCATGCTTATTCTGCCTCTTCTAGATTTCTGTCATAGCAGTGGGCTCTCCTTGTGTTAAAGAGTACTTGTAAATATTGCAGTGGGTTTTGGGGTTTTTTGGGGTTTTTTTGTTTGTTTGTTTTTCTGGGGTTTTTTTGTTGGGGTTTTTTTTCAGCTTTGGGTTTAATAAAGACTTAAAAGTAATAACTCAGGCTCGGTTCTGGTTAAAGAAAAAAAATCCAACTTTAATTCAACTTTTTACTTCAGTTTCAATTTGATTTTAAAACACGCTTTGCTTTAATTGATTCCTATTATCTGTATGATCATGATGATTTTAGTGTTATTTACAAGTCTGTCAATATTTGTATCAATGGCACATTTCAACATAAATTATTCACTATCTATTTCCAGATTACCAGCAGCAGTATTGAGCAGGGTCACCACACAACTCTACTATAACAAGTACTTTTGAAGACCTGTCATCTGCTCAGCCCTTAGTAATTTCATGAATGTTTATTATAATACTCTGTATACTAAGTCAAAGGTATTACAAAAGTCTAAAAAGTATCACCTTTTACTGTTCCATTTATTAACTCAAACTCTAATAACTTTGAAAATGAGCACTAATGCTTCTAAAGTAGTATTAACTACATCTTCATATTTTAGTTTATTGCTGAATTCTACATAGCTTTTTTCTTCATCATTTTGCCTCAAACCAAAGCTTGACTGATTTATAACCACATTATAATATTTATATTTACTAAATGCTGAAAGCTTGCAACTGAAAAACTGTCTTAACATTTTCTTATCACATTATCTCAACTTTCCTTGCAACTTTTTGAAGATAAGCTTATATTCAATTTGTCTCCAGCATCCCCCTCTTCATGGCATTAGTTTAAGACAGCTCTACCGACTCCAATTAGTCTCCAAAACAGAACAGAGGCTAGGGCATCTGTCCATCCCTCCCACCATCAGCATTTGCCTGGTGCCCCACTCAGATCACATCGTCAGTCTCGCATTCGTGGAGCAGCCATAGGCAGTTGTCCAATCATTTTTTGGTCTTAGGACTGGAAAACCCAAAAAAAATTCAATTTTTCAGCTTCTTCCCTGATGTTTCCCACAACGAGCTTCACATCATTTTTGCCTAGTTATGTTCTCAAAAATGGCTGAAACACCGGATAAAAAGTCAGACAAAGATGAACATCACACATAGAAGTTTCCAGCTCAAATTATGAAAAATATATATAATGATGTAAATGATGAAAAAAATTATATGTACAATTTCTGGATTCAAGTTTTTTTTTTAAATCAAGTCGATTTTTTACAATTTATATTTTAGCAGTGCCTGGGAAAGTAAATGAAGATTACACTCTTATGTACTAAGCACTCCTCATACATGGTTTTAAATTGCCACTAACCAATGCATCAAAGTAAAAATAAATAAACAGTTATGTAAATTTACAGTAGGTTTAACTACTAAAACTACATCCAGATTTTAGAGTTAGGAACTGTGATGGTTTTGGCTCGGCCCAATTTTTGCCAGTGAGTAGGGTGGGGAACAAAGATGGCTCCTGCATGTCCTGAGTAAAGATTCTGGAAATTTCTCCACCATGTCCAGCAGAGCCAATCTCTGATGGCTCTGAAGATGATGGACATGCTGCTGGCCAGGTCTGGGCCAATTAAAAATGCTAGTTACGCCTCTGTGAAAACATATTTAAGAAGAAATCAAAACAATGTGAGCACGCACTTCTTTTTAGCCAGGGAAGGAGGAGGAGGAGGTAAAAATATGTGAGGGAAAACAACATGGAGGCACCAAGGTCAGTGGAGAAGGTGGGGGAGGAGATGCTCCAGGTGCCGGAGCTGAAAACCCTCTGCCGGCCGTGGTGAAGACCATGGGGGGAGCAGGTGGTCCCCCTGCAGCCCATGGAGTCCAGGGGGTGCAGAGAAACCCCCCACAGCCTGTGGGGAGGTGCCCACGCCAGAGGAGCAGGTGGATACCTGCAGGAAGCTGTGATCCAGTGGGAGTCCCAGAGACTGAGAGTTGCAAAGGCCTTGCAGGAGAGAGAGAGGCCTCGCTCCCGGGATGGAAACAGCCTGGCCTCGGCTTGGAAGTCTGCAACCTGGACAGAAGAATCTCAGACTGCAGCAATCGGGCGGGTTTCCTGCCCGTGAGATTGGACCCATGCCAAAGAAGTTCACAGAAGACTGTCTCTCGTGGGAGGGACCCCCATGGCTAAGCAGAGGACTCTTCTCCCTGATGGACTGACCCTGACCAAAGAAAAAACCCTCATACCCTGCCCCCACCCCGGAGCTGTTGGTTAGAAGGAAAGAGGGAGGGGGTGAGCTGAGAAATGGTGTCTTAATAGGGAGGGGGTGAGTAGAGAAACAGCACTTGTAGCAGAAGAATTGTGGTGTTGGACTGACTAAGAAAAGCCACATACCTTGCCCCAGCCCGGATCTTTTGTTTGGATGGAGGGAGGGTGGTGAGTAGAGAAACAGTGCCTGTAGTAGTAGAATTGTGATGAACTGGCTAAGAGAAAAACCCCACACCCTGCCCCTGCCCCGGAGTTGTTGGTTAGTTAGAAGGAGGGAGGGGGTGAACTGAGAAGCAGTGCCTTAAGAGGGATGGGGGGTGAGTGAAGAAACGGTGTCTTAAGAGCTTATTTTTGCCTCTGATTGATCCTCCGACTCTGTTACATCAATAAATCACGTTTGCAACTTTAAGTTTTCATGTCTGCTCTGCCCCATCTGTGTGTCCTGCTTATCAGTGATCTTAACTCGTAAGTCCAGTGTTTTGTGTTAGTTTTCCCTCTCCTCTGCATAGCTGCAGCAGGAGAGAGCAGAGAGAGCAGACGTGGTAGGTGCCTGGCATTTAGCCAGGGTCAAACCCACGACAGGAACATTCCATGATAATATCCTCAGTGACAGGGCTGGAGTGGGTTACTGGAAATAAGACCCGGAACAATGCGCAGCGCTGCTGGTAACAGACCTACAAATCTACCTTCTTTCCTGATCGCTGGTTTGTTTTCCCAGACCCTGCAGTAGCAGATTCCCACAATCATTGTCCCAGATGTTTCCAGGCCTGCAGATGAGCTGTGGTTCACATCACCTGAACGCTGGTGACAAGCGTTTTGTGGCTTCCCAGCCCAAAGATTGAACTGGGAAGAAATGAACTAGGAAAAACCCTGGCACCTTTCGCAAAGGAGCTGACAGGAAGGGCTGATGTACAACTTCTTCAGGAGCATGTCAAACCTCAATAGTAACTTCGGTGTTTCTTGCTTTGGTTCTGTTACCTGGTGCAATGGAAGAGACATGAGCACAAAGTCGGGATTTGGGGACACGCAGTGTCTGAGGTGCCCGACAAGGAGAGCTGCTTCTGCCTCAGCTTTAGGGCAGGTCAGGTTGAGGGCAGAGAGCAGCTTTCTGGGGTCTTCTGTGTGGGCTGACTTTAACTAGTTAAAACATCTTGCAGCAGCGGCCAGGCTGCGGATCTCTCCGTGGAAGAGCTGCCGTGGGCACGGCCAGGCGGCCCTAGGGAGGCAGGGATCGAGGAGGCCTCGGAGGGGATGTGCTGCCGAGAGGAGCCGTCTCAAGGGCACCCTGCAGGTGAGGCAGGACCGTGGAAAACGGGAAGCGATGCCTTTCACACCGCCAAAGGCCTGCGCCCATGCCGACGCCAGCACCGCCCCTTCCCGGTAACCGCGCCCTCCCAGCGGCGGCCCCGGGACCGCGCCTGCGCCCTCCGCGCTGCGGGACATGCGCGGATCCTGCCGGGCTCCTGCCCTGTTTCCCTCCCCCCCGCCTCTTCCTTCCCGCCTTTGCCATGGCGACACCGAGTGGCCTGATCCGGGCCCTGCACCGCGGGACCCTCGGCCAGGTAACCGGCCGGGGGCATCTCCCCCGTCGCTTCCCGGTGTGCCCGGTTTAGGACGGGCCCAGCCGCCATCCCGCCCCGTGCCGCGGGCCGGCTCTGCGCATGCGCGGAGCGGGAGGCACGGGGCGGGGCCGGGCAGGCTCTTGCCGCCCCTCAGGGAGCCGCGCTCGGGCTCGTCCCTGCCCCTTCCCGGCTGGGTCTCGCTGGGGGCTGCGCTCCCGGCCCGGCCCGGCCCGGCCCGGCTCGGCTCGGCTCGGCCCGGCCCGGCCCTCCCGCTTCCCGGCTGGTTCCCGGTGGCTCCTCAGCCGCAGGGGTTTTGACTTCGGGGAGCGGGAGAGAGGGACGCCTGAGCCGGCAAGTGCCGGCGTCCTGGTGGTCATTCAAGCGCTGAGGTACCGCTGGGTGTTGTGCGGGAGTTCAGAGTTGGTCTTTATTTCTTCTCTAAAGCAATACCTTCTGATTTTAAGTGCAGCTACTGGCTACAAACTCCTGTCTTCTCCAGCATGAAGGAAAAAACCCAAACGGCATAGGTGTCTGACTTGGTACTTGCACGACCTCAGTGAGGTGTAGAAGTGTTTAAATTTCTTTAACACATTTGGGATTTTCATTGTAACCATAAGGAGTATTCCCCCCTCTCCTTCCTCCCTATTCTATTAGAAAATTTAAATAAAGAAACAAGGGGCTACATCGATTGTCTTTGGGAAGATAACCCTAAGCAATCAGCCAAGTTGGGTAGGTGTATATTCAGTGACCTTCTGTTTGTAGGCAGCCTCCTTCATAAAGTTGTATGTCTGTGAATGGCTTGCCTTAGAAATCTAAATTTTTATGTAGCTTGTAGCCTTACTTTTATAAATGAGTGGAAGAATTTGATTACAATAATATTAACGTTGCATCATTTTAGAGGGTGTTTTCCCTAGCTGGACAATTGGCTTTTCCATGAAAATCTTGCTCTTTGCCTGTCAACCAAATCCTGAACGGTATGGTATGTTTCAATAATGGAATACATTATTGAGAATGAGTGCCAGGGTAGATGTGTCTCATGTTACTTGTGAGAAGAAATAAATAGGGTAAGTAGAAGATCAAAGATGCCTTTCAGTTTCTTGGGTAACCTCTATTGTCTGTGAATTTGCTACAAGTGAATTCTGTTACCCTCAGCCATGGAGTCGATATTCTGAGCACATCAAACTGTTGGACAGTAACAAAAAGTTGGTGTATATACTGGTGAATCTGGGTAAACTACATGTTGCAGTACTATTTTGGAACTAGGATTTTTTTAAATTAGGTTTAAGAAATCAATGTATATTTCATTACATTCTAAAACAGCTAATACCATGCAGATGACCTTGAGTCTGCCCTTTCTATTCAGGAGGTAGAGTGAAAGCAGAAGAGGAAGAACCTGTTATCCCATACAAAGCTTTGATAACTGATATTTTACTTAGTAACTGTGTTCTTTCTACTCGTTATTAGTGTGAGGCAGAAGTAAGGTTTCTGCTTGTATTTTTTCTGTCAGAATTCATTTATGTATACGACTGTGTTGAATTGTAACAATATAGAAGATCTAAAGAATCTCGATATGGCATACTCAATAAGCTTGTTGGGTGTTTCCATGTCTTGAGGTGCTTTGATTTAATTTCACTTACATGTGCCTAAATCTTCCTAAGTTTCTAGCACTTAAAATTTGAACAGTTACACTGTCCCTGTAGTATGTTGCCAAAGCAGGTCTTGCAAAGATATCTCAAATCACTAATTTTTAGAACTCCAAAGTTCCTTGTAAAATATTGAAAGGATTTGAATATGCTTTCCTGATGCACGTGGTGTCTCTTTTGACTCTGTTCATTATCACAGCAGATGCACTCCCCTGCTTTCATTCCTTCAGCAAAGAAATCTGGTTTATCTTGCATAATAAAGAAATCTGCTCCGAGTGAAGATGGCTCATGTTGTATTTTAATATTTACTCTGGTGTGCATTTCTTTGCCACCTCTGAGACACCTGTCAGGTCAAGATTCCTTACCAGGTGCTTTATAACCTGGTTGCTGTTGCCATGATGTCTTTAGGTGTGATTGGTCTGAGAATGTGCTTCCTCCTTGTTATTCTTTAAATGCTTTAATTTTTTTTTTTAAAAAGCAGAAAGTTAGTGTTGGTGCACAGATTCACAGAATATTTTGAGTTGGAAGGGACCCACAAGGATCATTGAGTACAATTCTTCAGTAAAACCCCATATGGGGATTGAGCCCATAATTTATGTGGTTTCAGCTGTAGTGCACAGTTCATCGCTATGTTGGATTTACCATGCTGTGGAAAAGTTGCTCTCTACTTTTCATCGTACATATTTCTAGCACACAATTAAAATTTGTAAGCATAATATATATGGTTAAGAAGAAAGTAACGTTTTTCTGGAGAGATTAATTACGTTTGGGGTATCTTGACTTTTAAGAACTTATTTTAAAATTCCCTGATTTACTGTTCTTCAGTGGTCCCTAAGCCAGGGTTATAGAAAATTATTTCATCAAGTCTGTTTCTTTGATGAGACACTCTTAAAAATGGCGACTGCAGGTACTCCAGGGAATTACTGATAAAATTACTAGAAATCCAACTGTGGCATAACGTATCAGTAGGAAAATTTAATCTAAGGTGAGTCAGTCAGTTGTTGGTGTATGTCCTTGTATAAAACAAGGATTAGGTTTAGTCCTGGCTGCAAAGGTGAAGTAGAAGAATGGCAAAGTCTTGCTTTTGATTATAGGGTCTCATGCATCACTAGGTGGCTTTCCAGACACTCAGGTGGAAGTGTACATTTAGATGTTATTTGCCTTCGAGAATTCAGGAGTCTTCGGCACCATTTTTCTTTTCTGGTATCAAAGTAGTTATCACTATTACAGTTACTGTAAGAATACTCTAATGCCTGTATTGCTTTTCTTCCTGAGAATATCTTTTAAAGAAAACAAGAACTTCTCGTTTTGCTGCCTTTTTTCCCACCCTAGTCTTTCCTCTTTGATAGGAAAGCCTTCCCCTGGCCTTCACACATGATCTGTTACCGTGGCTGTGTTGTTGTTGTAAGCTGTACATTTTGATGTCCTACAACCTTAATCTCATGTCAACTTTCACAGGAGTAGTCCATCAGAAAGTGGATTCTCTTTTAGCTTTATGTGGTACAGAACTGCATCTTCCAGCCACAAGGGGTGGTATTTTTAACACAAAATCCTTTCCTCTTTCATGCTAGAATTTAGTCAGTTTTTTCTGGCACTCAAAGTTGGATTTGCTGTAATGAAACTCCGGACACTGACTCTAGCACACGTTGTTCAGGTCATACAAAGCGAAAATTGGTTTGAGTCCCACAGTTCCAAGGATGTTTTTTCCACCTTTTGGTGAGTGTTGCACAGAAGGTATCTCTGGTGAAGGTTTAGTCAGGACCACTGGAAGTACAGGATGTTCAAATCCAATGAATCTTAGTCAATATAGTGGTAATCTTAGCAGCTCATTTAGGAATGTATCTGTTTCTTTACCTGAGTCAATATCTTTAAAAAAATACCACAGTATAGGTCCCTGAATGTAGTTCCTCTGGTTTGCTTTGCAGTTCTTGACCAAAGGTGGTGCTAAGATCAAGAGGTATTTACTTCATCTTCCCCTGCTGTGACAGCGTTATGAATCTCAAGACCAGTTAGACTAATCTGGCATGCTTTGCTCTTAACAAATGCACATTTGCTGTCGTTTTCCTCTAGTTATCTCCAGGGAATTGCAAAAAATGGGTTTTGTTAACTGAGTATTGATGTTAATCAGGCTACCTCCCAGACTGCTTCTCTTTTCCTGTATTTTTGAAGATGGGAATGACATTTTTCCCTTTTTTGGTCTTCTGATACTTTGCTGGGCCTCTGTGAATCTGAGTGATTCTGGCCAGTATTGTCAGTACTTTAAGAGGAGATCTTCAGATTATTTGAGTCTGATGAAATCTGATTTACTTTTTTTGAGGATGTATTGTTCCTTCTGTATTCAGGCCACCTGATCACTCCATTGTTACTGTGCATCACTGCATCATGGTAATGACCGGTCATGTTTCACCTATTTTAACAAAGATCGCTGTAAAAAACGCAGTTAAATGAAAGTTGAAGGGTTGATTTAGAGAAGACCATTAAAGTGTTCTTTCCCTGATTGCAAATTAAATCTTCAAAATTTTTAGCTGTAGTTACCATATGGGCTCTAGAGAAAGGAAGTAACTGAAATTACCAGACCCCAATCCTTAAGGATTTCAAAGATTGTCTACAGTGGGAGAGAGAGCTCAATTTTTAGTATCATTCAGATGTGTTATGAATGAAATGCAAACAATTTAAAAGTGTCCATGTTCCCATCTTGAATTTGTTGCTGTCACATGGGGGTAATTTTGTTAACCATTAATGAAATGAGTCCCCAGGTGCATGTAACAAGCTGCACACATACACAGGTTACTGCAGCAAGTCAACTTCAGAATGCCTGTCCAGACAGTTGTGTGCTGAAATTGATGGATGAACAGGCAGATTTTTAAGTGCTTGCCCTGGATTTATGATTGTGACAATCCTCTGTGTTCCATCTCTTTCTTCTAGAGAGCCTGAAGGTTGGAAGTAGCAAAGTGCTTTTGACTGAGGAAAAAAAGCTGGAAATGCAAATACCTGTTAGGCAGCAAAGACCCATGGCGTATCGTGGTGTCCTGTATGGGATGGTTTAATATATTGTAATATACAGGACCTTTAGGAAAGATCTAAGTGATTTGAGAAATTCTTTCCAATTAAGGTAGGCTCTATGTGGATTCATATGTAGAAAATGGTGCCTTTAAAAAAAAATTATTTCCTATTTTCCTGAATTTTAACATTTTTTACTGTTGTTATTGAGCACAGATACTTAAGGTTATTTAGTTACTCAGATCCTTATGAAATCTACTGGATTTAGCAACCTATTCCAGCCTTTGGATTAAACCTCTAGTGTCTTTTGCTCAGGTTGGAATGGAGGTTTTTCCTTAGCAGTCGCTTGTTTTTATTCTAATCACTAAATAGCTAAATAAATAAGTAAATAATAACTAAATAATATGTTTCATCCGCTAGGGAAACTGGCTTATCTTTGAGATAAAGCCGTGGAATAGTTCTTTATGCGAGAATGAAATCATTAGCTTTTGTATTATTTTCAGAGCTGAAGGTAAATTAGTATACAGTGAGAATATACATTTCTTGGGGTTTCCCTGGATTTGAGAGAGCTCAGATTTCCACACAGATTTATTAGACTTCCAGTTGTAGAAAGACTTCTTGTAATCTGCCTTGCTTAATGCCTTGCCTCTAGTGGATTTTGACCACTGTTGTAGCTGCACAGAGAGAGCCCCCATTGTAGACAGAAATGAAGGATCTTTGAGGCATGAACGGGTCCTATTCATTTCCATAATGGAGTTCTAACAATAAAATCTGGCAAACATAGATTGTTTTAGCAGAAAACAGCCCTTTATTCTGGCGTCTTGGCAGGGCTTGGGTAGAGTTCCACCATTCTTTCCCCCTCTGGGCCTTGCTTTCAGTGTCTTGACTAAGCCTGTTTTTTCTCTTGAGGGACTTCTGTTTTTGTTAACATGTTTTTGTGCAGTGAGTTTAATGAAAGATGCTACTCTGGCCATCATGGATGTTGAAGTTTTGTGTAAATTTCTCCAGTGCATATGCTGAACAAGCATTGTGAGTCAGTCTGTAGCAGAAGACCTCTGTCTCTAGATAGCAGACTGGTGTTCGGTTTTAATGCTGTTTCATTGGCAGAGAGAATTTCCATTTACTAATACAGCAAGCGCTATTCTAGTCACTCAACAATTACTTTTTCCATGACACAAGCTGTGGTTTGTGCTGTGACTCAAGGGTTAGAAGAACAAACATTTTGTGGAATTGACTCAAATTGCAGTAGGATCAGAAGTTGAAATGAAGAAAAACCCAAAACACCAAATCAGTTAAGTCACCTTAGATAATATTTTTTTTTTTTAGTTTTGCTGTGTTTTTAATCAATGAATTGAAATTATTTTTGTTTTGGTTATTTGAGCCCTTGACTAACAGTATCATTCTTGGAGTCCCCAGCTCAGACAAATCACATAGCAGTTTTTATAATTTTCTGCTATATCAGGCAAATCTATATATTCACTGGACAGGATTAAATGTATTTTTGCCCCAGAGATAGATATCTACCGTGAGAGTGCACTGAAGTTCTTACTGCCTATGAGAGGTAATAGATACGTATTTGTATATCTGTGTACACACACAAATAGACAATGAAATATATATGCTTACTGTTTCATTTCCCTTGTTCTTGTGCTAAAATGTGATGATTGCTACCAGAAATGAAATGTCTGCTTTTACTTTTAACTTCAAGTTCTTTGAATTATGCTAGGGTTATATAGATAGAAATATGCTATCTGCTCCTTGGAACTGACCAAAGCAATAGAGTGGTGAAGTTGACCCATTTGCTTCAGTGATGTCTTTACAATAACTGAATGAAGAATAAGTGTTGTGTGGAGTTTAAAAATAGGGGTTTCCTCAGTTTTCATAGTGTTGCATGTAGCTCATGTTATAAACTACTGCAAGGATGCTCTCTTTGTAACCAGGCAGATAAAACCCTGCTATGCTTCATTTGTATTCAGATGACACTTTCATAGTTGTTCAGATTAGGAATTTCCTCCTGTTTAGACTATGTTTATTGTTTATGGATAAGTGGTTTGGAGCCTTACAGTACAGATTAGAAGGTGAATTAAATGCTTCTTATTGATGTTTCAAAGTGTGGTAAGCCCGTGTAGTTCACTTATGTAGGTGTCAATATTTATATTCCTGTGCAGAAAGATTCTAGAGTTGGATAGTGCTAAGTTTCAATTTTTGAAGCTCAGAGCTTCTGTAAGATTCTCCCAATTCCCAGAAGTATTCAGAAGCTGAAATGAGATGAAATTGTATCCATTCTCCCATTCTGACAGTTGTTCTGTGTTGAATCCCATCGTTGTTGTTGCTGATCACATACACTCAGTGACAATCAAATATTGTATATTGGTCTTGGTAGTGTTGTCCTCACAGTCTGGCTGACCTGTTAATCTCATTTGAAGGTTGCTGGACAGCATTAAAAAAGAAAATTAATTGCAAGTATCTTCACAACTTCCTAGTCTCACCATCATCTTTTTTTTTTTGCCAGGTGCATAGTTCTGACTTTGAAATCTGTACATGATAGCTGTACCTTGGGAAAGATATAGTAGCATTTCCATGTTAATAAAGGACTCCAGGGTTCCTGATAATCTCACCGAAGATTCACATAGCAACTATTTTTGCAATTTTCTTTCGCACTTGTGGATGTTCTAATATCCCGGTCCTTTGGCAGTGAGATTGCTAAATGACCTGTTTTGTCTTTATCCAACAGTCAGGAACAGTTCTTTTCAGGAATTCTGCCTTAATCCTACATCTCATGGGCATTCACTTCTCTGCTTACCAGCATTGCTTTTTACATGAAAAACAGCAAAGAAATATGGGGAGGTACAAACTTTTGATAACAGAGCCACGTTATGCTATCCTTCCTAAATATAAACTTTTTATAGCCACATCAAAGTTTCTTTCAAAGGTGGTCTTTGACTTCTGCTTGAATTGGGTTATCCATTTGCAAATATTTTTCTTGAAATCACATACTTGCCAAGATGTGGAAAGACTTTACTTAATAGGCATCCATAGGGTGCTTTCCGTTTGCATGGAAGAACAAAACAGTTTCAAACATTTCAAAGCCTCTTTGTTGCTTATGTAAAGGGAATGAGGGGTCCAGCCCTCTGAATTCCTGTCTGAATCTCATTTTGCATCTCTGCTGGCAACAAATTAGCCCATGTAATTTCTCCAGTCCAGTTCACATTCTGCTCTTCATGTACTTCCACTGGAGTGTTTTGTTGGGTTTTTTTTGTGATATCTACATTTTATATCTTTACAGAGTTAAAGCAATGTCAGTACTCTGCGTGTTCATCAAGCATTAAGCCAGGACACAACAGCCAGAGGTGCTGTTACTCCCTCCAGAGGGACATTTTCACAGTTGACCATGCAACATTGTAAGTCTCTGTTACTCAGAATACTTACCAGTACCCAAAGAAAATGGAGTATTGCATGTCTCCAGGGTACCGACAGTAAACATATTTGCCTTTTTTTTTATGCTGGCACACTCCACAGGGTGCAGCTGAATTGAGAGTTGGTAATTTGCCTGGTTTTCTGCGGATCAGTTTGAATAGTACAGGTAAATTAGCAAGGAATATCTCTTTATAACAAAGCAGTGAGTGTCACACACAAACTAAGAAACTTTTCATTTGCTGTTTCTGGGCTCAAGGTGTCTAATAAGCAAGTCACAGTTTGCTATCACCATTCTCATCTCACTTGGCTACATCCTCTTGACCTGAGCACAAATAAACATTTGTATCTTTGTCCTCCTTATCCATTGCTCATCTGTTTGTCCTTTCTGTGGAAACAGCCCAACCTAGTGATTTCAGGACCAGCCTGCACTGATAACAGTAGTATAAATGTAGTCTGTGAGTATTGTCTAGCTCCAGAAAAAGTTCTTTAAATTCTGTAGAAGTCCCTGATACAAGTGTGATTATTATGTCTAAAATATTTAAATTCATGGAATTCTCTTCAGCATAGATAAGGAGGCCAGCTGTAGGGCCATGTTCTTTGTGCATGTGTGCATCATTAGGGAATTTAGTGAGACTTCCACATTCTAAGGCCTCTCAACATCCATCAGGTGGTTTTAAAACTTTCCTATTCACCTGAGATGAATTTCATGCTGTGACCACAAGGTGAAAGTTTTTGAACAGCTGTGTTAATTTTGGCCCCATGTGAAACAAAGCCAACTTTTCCTTTCCACAGGAAATTGCCAAATAAAATAATGGAGAGGAAATGAACTACTCTTTGAGTTTCTAAGACAATATTCTGAAGAAACATAGTAATTCCAAACAAAAATTATTTTTTAAAAAACATCCCTCTAGATGTAAGTTGATATTCTTTGTTTATATCCCATAGGGCAATCTTAGTAGCAAGCTGACTCCTCACTTGAAGAAAATATATAAAAAAATACAATAAAATCTCTTTCAGCTAGAGGTCAGAGAAGGAGCAGGAGCAATCAGATGGCTTTAAGAGATTTGGATACTACTGTGATCAAAAGCATAAAACTTCTCTAATTTCTCTGTGAGGGAAGTATTTAGTTGTGGGGGCATTCTTTAGCCTTCTGTTTTGTTCTGCTTCAAGACTGTGAAGGTTTTGGTACTTAGAATAGTTTAATATATTAAAATCACATCAACCTTTCATATATCAAATAATCTATATTTATAATTTAGAAATATATTACACTTTTCACTGCATTTTGTCAGTTCCACGTGTCTTGTAGCAAAATAAGTGCTAGTTCTTCACTTGTTGCTATCACATTTATTCTGTTGAAGTAATGTACATTTCTAAATGTGGGCATGTACCAGTTTACAAATGTTAAATGTTAACTTGTATTTTCCATCTTTGAACAACACGGAATGGTTTTTCAAAGCTTGTCGGTGTTCAGCTGCTACCTGTGAAAAGGCCTCAATTTTTACATTTTTGTTGAAAGCAGGTAGAAGCACTTGAATCTTGAAATGCTATGAAATCTAGTATATCTAAACAGAATTCTGATTCCTTTTCCATCCTTTTTGGTAATCTTACTTTTACCTTAATCAGCGCTATATAAGATTATGGGCTAAGAGGACTAGAACAGACCCTGTTTGAGGTGATCTAGTGTTTCCCCTGGCCCAAAATAAAAATGAAGTGCTCCTACATCTTTATCAACACATCGCATATATATAAATATTTTTAATAATGAACCTCTCTAAGCACTCTTTTGAAATGCTTTCTTTTTCTTACTCTTGGAAACTTTTCACCTGATCTGAATTTTTCTTTCTTCAACTTAAGCTCATTGTTTCTTACCCTATTAACCATGGTCCCAAAAGTCATATGTAGAACTGTATGTATTTAAGGCATGTTTAAGACCCTTTACTTCCACGGTCTTCCTTTTGCTGGACTAAAAACACTTCAGGCTTTCCTCTGCGGCCTTTTTTTTCAGGTAATTCGTTGGACTTGACTGAACTTCTATGGCCCCTTTCTACCACTCCTTTGAAATACAGGACCTAAAACTGTCCAACTTCTCCAGCTTGAGGCCATCATCATCCTAGTAAGATGAGCAAATTGTTTTCTATCTCCTGGATTTTCATTCTATTCATATAGTCCTGTGCAGTTTTTGGCATAGTTTATAAATGTGGTGGTTTTGCAGCAGCATGATATTGATTCATGCTCACCTTCTGGAATATTAGAAACCCCAGATCCTGTTGTGCACTTGTTGTGCAGTTTTTGCCTGGACAGCTGTTTTCTTTCCTGTGTTTGTGTGGTTGGATAGACTTTTCTGTATAAATCTGTGTATTTTTGCCTGATAAAGAGCATTCTGTTTTTTCAGACCATTTCTTTGCTTTGTCAAGATTATTTTGAGCTGTTACCGTCCTTGCAACTTTGTTTTGTGTGCACATTTAATGCATACTCTATTTAATCATCCAGATTATTAATGGAGATACAAAAATATCAAATAATACTGGACCCAGGACAAAACCCTGCAAAACTGTATTTGATATATCTTTCCTCAACCACTGTAAGCCATCAATAAATGCTGTTTTCAGGATTTTTTTCTGTCCAGTTTCACCCCTAGTGTATAATGTTGTATTCAAGGTGCTATTTCTGTAGCTTGTCGGAAACTGAGATAATATTGGAACTTAATGAAAACCAGGATATTACCTTTAGTACTGCTTCTCCATTCTAGCATCTCTTGTGCTATGAGAGGCTATCAGAGTTCTTGAGAGGCACTAGTTCTTGAGAAATACTGCTGTCTGCTGTTATTTCTGTAATTCCTTCACAGTCCATTATTGGTTCATGTGTTTTTCCAGGAATTGAAGTTAAGCTGAGTGATCCAGAGTAACTCCACTTAGGGACGTCCCAGAGTGGAGCACAACATTCTCTGTGAACTCCCTGGCCCAGTGCTTCCATGCCAGTGTGTGCCAGCCCATGGGGCTGCAGCTGGATCACAAAGAAAGCAGACCTGATGGGTGATTTGGGGAGCTGTTTCCAGGAAGCACGTGTTCCTGAAAACTTTAGTTGTTGTTGGTTCAGCCACATTACTCAATGAACAGTAAACTAGTTTTTATATGGATTTGTGTCTTAGGGCTGCTCTACACAGTGTAACAAAAACTATCTCCGGCTCTCTCTCCTTTTCCCTGGTGCCAGCTTGTCCAAGCAATGCCTGCAGTGCTGGATCTGTTAAATTTTCAGCTTTTGAGCAATGACTGCATCATCTGATGGTTTTGGAGGCAGTTTATACTGATGTGACCTTACCTTTCTGCCTTCCCTGTGTGGCCAGAATGTTCCTGCTGATAGTTCACCAGGCTTAGCTCCCACTGCAGCTTCCTGTCAGTGAGGCACTGATTGGTTTGTCTTTTAGCACCTTCCTTATATTGTAATTGTTAAAAAATACTGTTATTAATTCCTTTAGCCTTTCACCTACCCTGGGTAAAATGGACTGATAAGACCTGCAGTTAATGTCTGTGGTTAGGTAGTTTGACTTTCTGAACGGAAACTTTATTGCCCCAGCTTTAAAAAGGGAAGTAAATGGTTTGAGAACCATAAATCAGAGTTAAAGCTGCATCAGGCAGCATCTGAGGCCGTTAATTGCAGTTCTGTGCAGACCTTTGAAACCCAGGTGGTGTAGTTAGTGCATGTTTCAATGTGCATTGGAACTGCTCTGTAGCTTGGTTATGGCTCAGCTTTGAACAGGAGCTCTAACATGTCCTTCAAGTTGATGTGGAGAACTGTGAGGGGCACAGCACAAAAAATAAAGACTATCAGGCTGCGTCCTTGCTAAAGTAGACATTGTGGTTTATGGTAAGAATTGGTGATTACTGTTGGCTGCATGCAGACCCAGTGCTTGTATCCTTCACCAGCTGTGCACAGATGTTACCACAGGTTGTTGTCCTAGGGCCTCTGCAGAGAATTGGAGCCAGCTCTTCTGAGCCAGGAGACGCTGGCTGCCTCCAAGTCCCTACCCAGAGGTTGTATCACCTGTTCCACTGAACACGGAAGGGAAGGGTCCATGGTTGCCTCAGGTCCAGAGGTACCTTCTGGTGTGTGGCAGCACGGGCTGTGACAATCTGCTGTCGGTGCAGCTGTCATTAGCACCCCGAGTGGCACGTGGGGCTCATAAAGGCAAATGAGAGAATCCATTTGCGGGATGCAGCGAGCCACATGAAAGGAGCCATTTGCTGAGTCATCTGTAACAAGGCAGCATGAGAGGGCAGCCTAACCCAGCTGCAGTTGCACTGAGCTCTTTTGCTAGCCCTAGAGGGCAGAGTTAAATTTATAGGGTGGGGTTAGTATGTGCTGTAAATGTTCCTCCTTTAAATGTGTTTCTCATTTTAAGTATAAATATTTAAATCCTACTGAAATTTAAATATGAGTGCATTTGCTATTCAAGAAAGGGATACTAGGCAGTGCTGTTTAAATCTTAATTTAGTTCAGTTTCTGGGCAATGGGTTAAATCTCTTCTCAGAAGCTATTTATCTGAAAACTTGCTCTGGTATAAATATGTTTCTTTCTAATTCAATGGTGGATCTTTAGTCTCTTATTTTAAGAATTAAGCATGTTGAAATAGCATTTGTACCAGATGAATTTGATATATTGAATTATCAGATCAAAATAAACATGCTTAAAAGTTTCTACAGTAAGTTTGCAGAGAAGTAATTGCATTAAAAACAATAAATGAAGCAAAGTATGTAGTACATACACTGCTCCAAAGTTCCCCTTTTCCTTAATTTTTTTTCTTTCTCTAACAACATTAATACTTAAATTGTCCCAATTAGGCTTTAAAATTTATGCTTCAGCTAGTAAAATCTGACTTGTCTGGCTTCCTTTCATTTTGCTGCTTAATAACTGTCTCAAGACAGGTTTTGCTAAGCCAGTGTTAACAGACACGCATATTATTTTAGCAACCAGAGCTTTGAAGTTGCAAAGTACTAATAAGGGAAATAAAAAAATTGTAGACAGATGCAAAAGATGCAGTAGTTGGTGACTTTTGTCAGCCAAAGAATTTCTTTTGTCTCTGAGGTTGGAGCAAGTTTTTGGTTGTGTTGTTTTGGTTTTATTTTTCTTCCCTTTTTGATCCCTGTTGAGGGGACCTTTATGTTTGAAATTTCAGATTTTCCAATTTTTGTGTTTTATTTGTGTCTGTGTTTGCTTATGCTGCTCTTTCTTCCCTTTGACTTTCACATTTTCTTCTCCTCTGGCAAATTTAAACTTGCTTCAGCTTGGGACAGCTGGGGCAAAATGAATCCCCACGAATAAAATTATAACAAGAAGAGTAAAGTCTGTGAATGATCCTTTGCTGTTTCCTGAGTTGTTCCAGTCTCATTAATCAGTGCTGGTGCTGTGGAGGCTTGTGGTGTGTTATGTCGCCAGCACAGCAGCTTCTCCGTCCCTTTCCCCCACCCCCTGCGTGCCTACACAGTGGGGAAAACTAGAGAGGGAAGCCATCAATCTTCCCTGTCCTACATGTCAGCAGTGATTCTCCTGTCGACTTCCCGCTCTCTCTGTCGTGCCCACCACCTGTGTTTAGAATTAGCTTTGATGCTGTGGATCTCACTTGGCTCTTCACCTGTTCTGCCCCAAGTAAATGGCTGTTAAAATAAAGCAGAGCAGCTAAATGCTATAACATGTGAATAGTAACCACCACTGTGGCTTGGGGGGTGATTTCTGTTGCAGCTGCTCTTGTAATACTGTCATAATTTTCTGTAACATTGTGGGGTTCGGGTCTAAAATCGCTTGCTTTTGTTTCAGCCCAGGGTGAGCTTTTAAGTCGGTCTTTTTTTCTTTTTTCTTTTTTTTTTCAATTTAGAAATAAAAATATTTATTAGATATATTATAGATGGAGGCATCAGCCTGTCTCCCATCTGTTAGATTGTTGGGATAGAGTAATGAACAAAGTCCAAAGAAACTCGTTAGTCCAAAGCTTTGTCCTTAACTTCAGTCACTCTAAGGATATAATTAACAAAAACCTCCTTGGGATTTGATTTTGAAAATGTGTCTGTCTCCCCCATCACTGGGTAGATTGAGATGACAGGCACCACCTCTGTACTTCTAGGGCAGGATTAATGTGATCATTTTATGGTTTGTTCTGTTAAACAATAGGTCTTAACTGGACTCTAAGCAGCCAAATTTTTATGTATACTTTTATGTGATTGTAGAACATGCCTGTGCCAAAATAAAAGGAGAAAGCAATCCTGAGAATTGTTTGTCTACTGGCAACTTTCTCGTGCCTCCTTGAATGGGGGCTAGGTTTTTCTGGTTTTAAAACTCAAAAGAGATGAAAACATTGTCATAAGATTTCCTTATACTTGTAGCTTGTCTGCTGCCATTTCAAGTGTCTGATGGCAATATTTATATGGAGTTGTAAAGAACAGAGATTCTGAAAACTTAAGTCTTGTGAATGCTTTCACTTGATTTTATTTCTGTAAGTCTTTGTAAAAGGGGAACTGTTTTTATGACTGATTTCACTATATGTTTGAGAAGCAGTTTTCTCTTCACTGTACTAGGGAACTATGTATATTCAACAGGTAAATTCTTGTGTTCAGCACTCACAGAATTCATAAAGCTAAACATGAAATGTATAATCAGGATACAAAGAATTGACTGTAATGGGATACTTGGATCTGCATGGATCTTTTCCTTTATCAGCTGTGGTGTGTCTTCCAGTTCTGACACATTTATCTCGTGAGAGGGAATGATTGTGTTTTTGACTGCTGATTTGATGCATTGACAGTTGTAGCTCTCCTTTCTACCAATATGGCATACAGAGAAACGCTCTGCTTTCGTCCAAGAGAGCAGCATTGGATTTTTGGAAGCTGTCATCTGTTCTTTTCTGCATTGAAAATGGATGTGGCCATGCTGCAGAATGGCAGGACCAGCCTTTAGCCATCCTACACTGGGATAAGAATGTAATGCTTTTTTCTGATTATTTGAGAGCATTTGGATGTTGATAACTTTTCAATGTAAGAAGTGTCAGTTGTTTATCTCATCACAAGAGGGAGATTAGGTAAGAGAACACCTGAATCTTAATGGGTTTTGGCCAAGCTTCGTTTGGTAAAGGGGTTGAGAAATGCACTGTGGTGTTTAGAAATGCCACACAGAGGTCTTTTAGAGAGAAAACAAATAGTAAATGCTAAGTCATCTGTTGGATACTGCACTCTTAACAGGAGTGAGGATTAACATGTAGCACTACTGGTGTAGGTGCACACACCACACAGAGTTAAATGCACGAACAGCAGGCTCACACTGTGCTTACTACAGATGTCTGAATGAGTGAGTGCCTGTGGGCTGGAGCTGTATGTCTTGTGGCTTTCACTCTGCTCCATTGGGAAGTCTTCATTCCTTTTGTTTTTATCCTTTTCCAGCTCCAGTACTTTAGAGCACACAGCTCTCATCCCCTGACCTAACAGCTCCACTGAAGTGCATTCCAGCTCCATGATTTCATGGTACCAGGCAGAAGTCCCCTGCCACGCTGCTATGCTGCCCGCTGCTTCTCACGGAGTGAACAAACAGAGAACATAAACTCTCTCCAAAGGAGCAATGTTCTCTGTATATTTTTAGTGCAAGAAATCCAAGATTCATTTGAGGGTGTTTCTTGTGGGCTTTTTTTTTATATAGACTTCTGCTAACACAATGGAATATTTCATGCCACCCTATTTGCTGTAACTTCTTGTGCTTTATGTTGTTAAATGGAATCAAAGGAGTTAAAGATGAAAGACTTCTAGTCAACTGGTCCCTCAGCTGGGAGCCAGTATGGGTTTGTTCTTTGTAATGGATTTGCTAATGCTTTGCTCAGGTTCAGCCTAGCTCAGTTTTCATTATTGGATTTACGTATTTCTGTGAATTCTGTTCTTTAGGTTAAGTAATTGCTGAGCTTAGGCTGAATATAATACTGCTACTGTTTGTTTCTAATGTTTAATTTGCTATTTATTGCCCTTATACTGAACAAACCTTTTGTAAGTATTTGTTTACCATTTGAACATACAAAGCACCATTAAAAATGTCATGCTTGCCTTCACAGGTATTCTCTTTAATGGGTAGAGAACTTGGTTCTCTCTTTATATGAAACTGTGTCCATTTTACATTGTACATGGTGTGTTTTCTTTTCAACATGTAGTGTGTCAGCAGATACTAACTTACATAGTATTACAGCAAACCCACCTTTCATTAGCTCATTGTTAGCCTTTGAATATTTGGACTTAGTACAGCATTTTAACATACAGTTTATGCTGAGACGCTGATGTCTTGTATTTTCTTGGTGAAAGATGTTCTCAAACTGCCTATTTAAATGTCACTATTTCATTTTTATGTATTGAGTGTATTATACTCCAAGTAAGGGACACAATTTTGCCAATACATCCAATATGATCATTGTAACATAATCTACAAACTGGACAGTGATCTGAAATGTTGAAAATGCACATAATAAACATGTTATGGGAAACATGAAGCAAGAACTGCAGCTGCAGGGGAGCAGAGTCCATGTGACTTGGGGACCAGCAAAGTTTCTAGACAGAACTGTTCTCCACGGGCTCAGGGTGTCAGCACATTTTGGGTTGAGGTATTGGCACATGAGCTGGTCTGTGCTGACTGCACAGAAATTCCTGTTTTCTGGTATAACACAGTTACTCCAGGGGGTAGAGCTGCTCCTGCACTGAAGTAGCAACAGCTTCAGGGTCCCAGGGAAAATTAGCAGTAACATCAGGAGACATTTCAGTTGATGCTCTTTAACTAGACTGAAGTTGGAAGATGTGCAGGTTTCTGCACTATGCTTTAACTTGGTCATCCTTTAATTGATGCAGGTCCATAGTGGATTTTTGGCACATTATGAAGTTTCTTAGCTTTTCTAACTGTGCAGGTAGAAAACGTATATAAAGTCATGGGAGTTAAGGCAATAATAGCTTGATTAGTAATAAGAGTAATAACCTTACCATGGCATTCTCTGTGCCTTCTTACTGTCTTGAAATACAGTAAGAGCTGTATATCAATCTCTTTGGGGAAGCAAGGGGTATAAAGCATAAGTGGAGGAAGAAAAGAACACAGGAGGGATGAAATTGTCTGATAAGAACGTGGAGGCTAGGGCTGTAAGAAGTATGGCCTGTGAAGAAGAGTGTTGTTAAACTGGCATATAAATGGGCACTTGCAAGCAAGCAGCACTGTGGGGAGAAGTAACTGTGGGAAGGAGCATCAGGATATGAACTTAGTGAGGGGAGACGTGGACATGAGTAAAGGTTATGTGCTCTGACAACCAGCTGTTCTGAGATCCCTGTAGGGGTAGAACACCATATTAGTGGTCAGCTATTTTGATTTCTTACTCTCTTGGTTGAGGAACATAGGAAGCAAAAGAAAAATGTTATGCCTGTAAAGTACCTGTTGAATTACCTAGCAACTCTTCTAGGCCTGTAGTAATAGACAGCTCTGAAGTCTAGTGAATCCCGAGTTTCTGTAAGACTTCATCTAATTTATACACGTTGGAATGTTGAATGCCTCCTTCTGTAGGTGAGCACCTGGCCCTTCTCAGTGCTAACAGGAAGCTGGCTGCAGTCCTAGGCCCAGGTAGTAGCTTAGTGGGAGGTGAGTGGATTCTGTGAGTGGTGAGAAATGCTCTGATGTAGGTTCCTAGGAAAACAAGGAATCAAATGCCAAGCAAGAGATTGAGTATCATAACTCCATATTTGTGTAATGGAGAAAAGAGCCACATGGGTGGCCGACGACTGGAGCACGAGGACTGGAAGCTGGAATTGCTGTTGGAGGAAGTGGTGTGCTTTTTGTTGCAGTGACTACCTTGAAGCTCCTGTGCTGGAGGGTCTCCAAGAGCACTTAGAAACTGACTCAAGAGTATACTAGAAGTCAAGAAGATATTTGGGACGGGGTGAAGGGGTTGCCATCAAGACTTAAATGTGTAAGCATTTATGTGAGCAGGAGAAATTAGCATGGCAGCTAGCCCAAAGCTGCTTTTGTCTGTCAGCACAAACACTTAAACATTGGGTAAGAAAATTGTCTTCATCTGAAAAACAGGCTTACTTTAAAAGCAAAGAGAATTTTTCAGCAAATTTTGAAAGAAATAGTCTAGGCTTTTCTGAACTACGGATCATGCTTTTAAAATAAAAAATTCCTATTCCACTTGGAAACACTTTCTCATTAATTTTTCTTAAGTCTGAGTCAAAATGAATTAAGCAATTTGAAGTCTTTTTTTTAATAGTTAAAAATAATGGTACTTGGCCTTGACTTTTACTGCCATTTTGTGTGGTTGAATAGTTGTATGACATTTTTTTTCTCCCACACACATTTGTAAGAGATTCACAGAAAAGAAGACCGACTACATCAGTAAATGAATTCTCCCTGCTAAGTTATAGATGTTGCTCATAAAAGTTAGCAGGAAAAAAATCATGCAGCCACAGGCATAATGAAGTTGATGATCCTGCCACACAACTGAGTCTGAGGATTTGTATTGTACAGATTTGTGAGTGGGACTCCTTGCTGAGTTGGGGGGAACCCTCATTTATAAGTTGAGCAGTCTCGCATACTCTTACAACTTGGCGTGTAGCAAGCATTTTCACATAAAACATTGCTGAGTTACTTCTGAATATGGTGGAATTCTTTGGGAAGGTCGGGGAGGTAATTGATCATATGCTGACAGCTCAGGGCTCTGAGAAAATGGTCAGATGGAGGGCTGGGATGCAGGAAAACAAACTTTCTAAGATGGTAACTGTCACTTAGCCAAGCTATACATGTTTCATGTTTTTAATCTTTGCTCACAACCTCAGCTTCTTAGTCTTTTTTTGGTTTTGCTGTTTCTTTGTGAATTCTTTTCCATTGTTGACATTTTACTGGTCCTGATGCATGGACAGTATTCCAGGTGTGATCTTGAGCTATAGCCGTATTTTTTTGTAGAGCTCTTTTAGAAATTCTATTGCTACCAAAATGGGTAGTTTGAGAACTTTGATGATCTCTTTCATTATTCTTTGACCTTTGGGTCAAGAACTATGTTTCTTTCAGGAACTGCTTGAAATGTTCTTTGCAGCTAGAAAAATAAGTCTTCAATGTTCATGGGAGTTAAGATGGCAATCTGCTGGGACATTGCATGAGTTTACAACAAAAATGTTTGAATTTCTCTACACTGTGACCCTAAGTTTCTATATCAGAATGGATACAGAAACTGAAGTGTGGATATAGAAACTAAAGAGAAACATACAGCTTTGTTGCAAAAGAAGATGAAAGAATTTACCACTTAGTTTCTGAGACCAGTTTTTCACCAATCTTGGTTACAGCTGTATTTTTTTTGCATATGCAGTCTGACACCTTAGTTGTCAATCTCAATACAGTAAGATAGAGTATTTTAACTGACTTACTGCAGTTATCAGTTCTGAGGTCATTTATACATTAATACACTGACAGGAGGGGAGAAGAGATAGGCATAAATGAGGCTTTTTTAATGACTTTAAAATATAAAAGAATCTGTCCAAAAAAAAAGTGTGCGCTAATTTTCCCAATGCTTTGTCACAGAACATGGCCATGGATCGGATTTTCTCTGGTATCCAGCCAACTGGGACCCCTCATCTGGGTAACTACCTTGGAGCCATTCAGAACTGGGTGAATCTGCAGGAAAAGTGCAGCTCAGTGCTCTATAGCATTATGGACATGCACTCTCTCACCATGCCCAGGGAGCCAGCTGTTCTGCGCCAGAACATTCTGGACACCACTGCTGCCATCCTTGCCTGTGGGATTGACCCAAAGAAGTGTTTCCTGTTCCGGCAGTCACTGGTGAGTGCTTCTGTTATGTTAGATTTGTTTCTGATTAAGAGGCTTTCCACACATCTTAATGAATGAGTGTAGCATTGCTGAACTCCTTTATCATCTTTGTGTTGGTGATCCTAGAAAATGTTAGCAATGTTTGATTTTAAATTTATCCCTTTCTGCGGTCTTGAAGTTTAGAAGGTGAAACCATGACTGAGAAGTCCATTTAGGGATAAGTACACTGTAAATTTCTGAAGCAGAGATAGGAGTTTGGGCAGGTAATGAGTAAAATACTGAAAAGAACTCTTAGGAGACCACTAATTTATCTCTGTAAGCCTCACTTTAATCACGAAAGGTTGGCTCATAAATGCATAAACCTAGCCTGTGTAACCATAAAGGAAAGGAAATCATGTTTCTATGGTTTTGTATCAGCTCTTGCTACTTGTTCTGCCTGCTGCACGGTATCTCCAACGGTGATTAACATGGTAGGTTTTGTATCAGTTCCCCTGTGATCATCAGGGGGTTACATCTTCTCTGGGACTTTTTTCCCCTTCTTTGCTGTAACCTCCTTTTCATATGCACCTTTTCCCATCTGACCTGATAATTCATATATGAACTATTTGCTTCTCTTGACCACACCAAGGGGTACTGAGCTTATCTTCCCACTTGGCATGTCACCCTAGTCTATCACATGTTATATTTTCCAGGAACGCAACTTAGTTTCTTGCTCAGTGAACTTTCTGTTACTGGCTCTAAACTGGCAAGCCTCTGTCATTTGCCACAGAGACAGAGGTGTCATAGCTTTTGCTCTTGTGAAAACATCCGGAAGTGGGTGTCCACCTTGCAACAGAACTACAAAGCTGGTGTGCACACAGGGTCTGAATTTCATCAGTGCAAGATGAAATGGCATTGCCTTCTCCTTTTCAACATAGTTTTTTACAGGCAGAGTTTCCTGGGGTTGTTAAGCTGCAAATGGAAATCATAGCTGTATATCCCCAATGAATAATGAATTGATGAAGACAGATATACTTCCTGCTTCAATTTTACTCTGTATTAAAAACACAGTCTAAATAGATGAGCTCAGAATTCTAGTGGAAATATGTTTAAATTGATTTATCCTTTTTTTTTTTTTTTTTTTCCAATATGTTTATCTTTTAAAATACGTTACCAGCTTGGGTTTTAATTTTGCTCTACTGTGACTTGTCAGCCTCAAAATGTTGAAGTTATTAACTGGAATAATCTCAAGGTGAGTTGCAAGCCAATGATGCAGTAAGAACCAGTCTGGAGGGTTTTTTTCCTTGTTTTCAGGCAACTGAACAATTCAATTAGTTACAACACAAGATCAGTGAGTAGATACACAGAGAGGACTCTTCAGCATAAAGGAAAAATGCTTTGCAGGTTATGGTTAGAGAAAAATAAAGTGAAGGTTTATAAAACTGCAAGTGAAATGGAGAAATTGTTTTATCCACTGAAGAAGGTGAACTGACAAGTATTGAAACACATTAACACCTGGAAGATTCAACACAAGCAAAACAATGCTGCATTTCACAAAATCCACAATTAGGCTACAGAACCCCTTGACACAGCATACAGTGCATGCTGAAATTTATATGAATTCAGAAAAGGACTTGGTGAATTAATCTGAAAAATTGCTTTGAGACTGTTGCATATCTGAGGAGTCAACTCTGCAGGAAGTGCTGAAACCACAGATGGGAGTGTATCCATGCTTTTCTGCACTTACATTCTTTTTTTTTGTTGGTTGCTGTCAGAGATGGATATTTGATCTGGTCCATTGTTGCTTTTCTTATGTTCCTACTGGTCTAGAAGCTAAACTAGTGGTATTCCAGGTCTTGCTGAAGCCAACACTCAGGCTTCCCTTGAAGCCAGCAGATTATCAGTGAGGATGTTACACTGCAGTCAGCCATAGAACATATATTGTATCTTTCTCAATATAATAATGCAGGGATTGAATCTTTAAACCCCAAAGAGAAAGTATCAGGCTCAAGAAATGATGGCTCTGTATGTGGTGCTTCTGCAGTACCAATGCAGTCCATAACCAATGAAAACCTCAGGTAGTTAGACTTGAAAATGTTCAGCTTTACCAAACAAAAGTTTCCACCAAATATGATTCTGATTTACCTTATGGTGGTTAGGCTGGCCTCTGTTAAATAGACTACCTTTTTACCTTAATTTTTCCCTGTGTGTTCTTACCTGTCCAAATCTAATGTTCATTGTTCTTACTAAATACAAACCATTAGATTAAATATTTGAGCCATGTCTGATGTCTTGAACCATTTTCTTACCAATACTTATCACACAAGTACCAATGCAGCTTTCAGAAGTGGCTGGTTCCAGCATAGTTTTGGAAGCTCGTTGTCACACTGCAGTCAGAAGGACTATTACAGTTGTTTGTGAATATAGACTGTTTCAGTGCTGGTTCAGGCTGAAGTGGTTTGTCAGCTACCCCAAACCAAGTCTGTTCAAGCGGTATGAAATGGTCAGGTATACCCAGAGATGCACTGTGATCTTTTGCATTTACATAGGCAGCACCAGATGTTTCTCTGGAAGCAATTAAAAGGAGTACATCTGCATGTAGCTCTTGATGTGAGGAAAGGAGACAGGAACCTTGCTAATGTGATTATTGTTTTAGTATGATAATGAAATAGTACGTTATGGAATGTCATAATATCGAGATGATTGTTCCTAAAAATGAAGGTGTAAGATGGCTTGCAGCTATTGCTAATCAAGAAAGTTTATTGCTTGATTCTGATTGGAAATTTCTCAGATTTCAAAAAAAAAGGAGCTGGCCTCGTTTTCAGCCACTGTAGCAGTCTCCAAGGGTGGTCTAAATAAAAAAGCCTCACTTTTGTTTACAAACATTTAGCTGAGGTGACCAAATGACCAAAACTGATTTTATACTGAAGTAGTTTGTGTACTTCCAGAGGTCAGCAGGAAAGCAGTGAAAATCCAGCCACAAGTAGAGATCTGGATTAGGTATTTAGTAGTTTTTTTCAATATCAAATCAAACTACTAAATAAGAGAATTCTTAGTAGCTTAGCATGCTGTAATTATTGTTGTATTTTGAGTTCTGTCTAGAAAATTACCAAATCTGTAGACCACAGAAATGTTTCTTTAATTACTCCTGAGTGACATTGCTGTTCATTTTTTTAACAAACATCATGCAACAAAATTATGATCTAAGAACTTTTAGTTTTAATCACCACAACTAATGACTTTTTCTGTACCCTGATTCTGCAGCAGTAAAGGCAGAGTGAAATTCTTGCACTGCAGAAGTATTGTAATGGTAAGTCCCACTAAGGGAATTGCTCATGCAGTCATTAATGTAAATGCTGCTGTGTCCTCTAAATTTCTCTGGATTACACTGGACAAGAGTGGTCTAGAATTGCTGAGAAGGGGATTTTTTTGTTTTTATTTGTTTGTTTGGCTTACATTTTCTGTACTTTGCTGCTTGTATTGCTTCTCTAGAATATGTTTGCCATATGTGGAAAAAAATAATGCTACTCGGTTTCTCGAAAGACCTGTGCCTTTTGGTAAGGGTTTCACTTATTTTACTTACATAGGTTTTTTTTCAAATCTCTAATCCAGAGCTATCTGAAATACCTGCCTTCAGAATTGTCACACACTTTATTATACTTTTCAATGCAAGCAAGAGGCAAAAGCCTGAACAATATTAATCACAGACTGACTACTGGAAAAAAGTGTGGTGAGAACAGATACCTCTCATGCTTAATACTAGAACCAAAAGGTGCTGCTATGATCAGGTGAAATGGACTTGGAATCCTAGAACAGATTTCAGTGATGTCCTTGCCTTTCAAATAAAATTAAATAAAAATGACAGAAATTTTGCATAAGCAAATGTTTATTATTGTTTAGAGTGCATATGGCCTGTGTTCTTACATATTGGATATACAGCCAAATTACCTATAAATGGAAAGTGCTACTTGGATGAAAATTAGTTTTGTATGCTTCAGAATTTACCGTTTATAGGTTATATTGTTTTATGACATGTACAAACAGTAAGTTAATGGCTGGCTGTATATTTGGTCTTAATACATTGCAGTTCAACAAGCACCTCCCACACTTACATTGCCGTATAGAAACTTGAATTCCAGCTTAGGGAAGTAGTGGTTACAAAAAACAAGTGATGATAACTTGAAAATATTTAGAAGCAAGAAGGATGGTGACGAATAATTAGGGTAGTGTTTGGAACCACATTGCCTTTGAAGGGTTATAAACAAGCACATTTAATTAGAGTATCTAGGAAAACAATTGTGGTATATGTTGGCCAGTAAAATGGCCTCCCAGTGAGAGAAGCTCTTTCATTACAGCTTGTTTAATTATATTTTCTCAAGTAGGATGTTATAGAAGAGTGACAATTTTAGTAAGAATAAAAATAAATGTGTATTTCAGAATAGTGCATTTTTATTTGGAGTACAGCTGCAAGATGTATGAAACCCTTTTAAGAGAAAATAATGTCAAGATATGCTTTAAGAGTCTGCTTTTGCCTACCGGGCATAAAAAAGAAGTAATGGAATAATGACTTATACAACATATCGTGAGAGTATTAGAAGAAACAGAAAATATATTCCTTAAATTGCACCATAACTGATAAAAGCTGTAACAGTCATCTTTCATAAAATGTAGATCTTTTATTAAAACCAAAAAGGACTATGGGGGAGGGGATAAATAAGGAAGACAGTATGCAATCTGCACACATGGTAAACTTATATGGTATAACCCATTTTCTTTGATTCGTGGTGGGTACACTTACACATTTCAATTCTTACCCTTAACCATCTTGTATCTCATCTGCTTCACAGTCAAAACAATATTAGAAACTGATTTTGCTTTTATGTGGTCTCTGACTGTTCTTCCTGTCCACCTATCTATTGTAGTAGACACATGCTAAATGTCCCAAGAGAAACTAAAATTCCATCAGAGTTGATTCAGCAAGCAGTGGTTGATACGCTGCATGAACACTTCTCTGAGGAGTCCTGTGAGTTTCTGGGCAACATAACATTCAGTTTCTGGGCGGAAAATTGCAGTTTTCATCCTTCTGGATAGGGTGATTTATTTTCTGAGTATAATCAGCTGCAGTATTCTTGCAGTGTGCAAGCAAATTGAAGCAGTAACTGTGGGAGGTGGGAATTTGCAAATTTGTCTTAGCCTTAACTCCAAACGCCAAAACAGAAGAATATAAATGTGTGCACTGTTTCACTGCTGTTATTTTCCAGAAGTATCCATCTGCTTTGTTTTGTGGGCAGAGTTTGAATAGATTCACACTACCCCTTGTCCAATTTTCAGAGGGGCTGAAAAGCTCCCATTGCATCATAGCTTATAAATTCATTAAACTACATTAATTTAGTCCGGTCCATTGAAAACTTCCTGTCATAAGAGGAAGTATGTGACTGTTTAATTTAGAAAATTATTCTTCTTCTCTCATTCTTCTGTTTTCTCCCTCATGGACTGGACTAGACATAACTAGAGCTCAGTGGGAAGGAAAGTCATGGTTCACTAGGATTTCTTTTTTTTTTTTTTAATTCTTATTTTTTCTGCCTTAATTTACCTTGTTCATCTCATACTATTATGTAGCTGTTATACTTTCCTCTCTTCACCAGTGTTCTGGACACACCAAACTAATTATTCAAACAATACTGTGGGTTATACTAGGGGAATGTTTCTGAAAATAATTTAATTTCAGAATGAATAAAGGAGAGGAAAGGGTGCTTCAGCCAAATTACTGTGGTCTGTCAGGCTTTATAACCAGTAAAACTTGATTCCAGTAGGAATTTTCCTTTGTCAGATTCTTCAGAAAGGAGAGATAGATCTTATTTTTTTCTATAAGTTTTAGCTAAATATAAATAAAGGTAAGTGACTTAAGTGTTCCAAGATAAAGGTGAAAGCTGTAGATACTGACAGATTTACTGACAATAACTAAATAACCACCCTCCAATTCAATACATTGCTTAACATATTCTTTAAATCTGATACTGCCTTTGTAACCATATTCTACCCAATCAATTATTTCTTTGAACAGGAATTTTGGATACTGTGTCAAATATTCTGTCGTAAGAATACCTGCACCATGTGCACATGATTCAAGAGGAGTCTTTTTTTTTTTTTTTTTTTTTTTTTTTTTTGGTCTTGCTTATGGGGCTTTTTTTTTTTTTCTTTGGCTGTGTAATACAGACATACATTACAAACTACCTTGAACATATTGCCTGCAAACTTAGGCATTAATAAAATGCTTAAAAGCATAATTTGCATTTTTAAAAAGGCCTCTTGAATTTTGTGGAAGCTCTAACTGGTACTTAGAAGAGACAAAAGTCCTAAAAAATGGTTTAGTTTCTTTTTAAATTTAGGACTCTTTCCCTTCTCTGATCAAATTTCTTTCAGTACACAGCTATCCAAATTACCTCCTCAGACCTGTTTGTTTGTCCTCTACACTGTCACAATTAAATCTTTGAAATTTACTGCCCATTTGAAATGTAGCCCTTAATGAGGTTACACTGCTGAGGGGAAGCTGTTTCCACATGATCAATATGCAGCAAATTTGCAGTGCCTTACAGAGAAGGGCTATGGGTTGCAACTTGAGGAAGTCTATCTTGAAAATGAAACACTGCATCTCTTTGCAGAAAGCCACTTCAGCTGCCAACACAAAACTTTGTATTACAGTCTCAGAAAGCTGAGGCCCAGTGCTGTTGATTTCCTTGCATTCAGATCTGCTTCCAGTATTTGTGCTTCTTCCACTGTTGTTCTTCAAACTCATGGCTTACTGTCCTCCTCAGCTGTGTATCTCATCATAAAAGGTCATCTAGAATTATTTGGACTAAAAGTAGCTACTGGTTTTCTGTGTATATGTCATTGGCTGTGGCCAGGGAATATCAGCAATAATTTGGTAAGGAATAGCTAGGCTCAAGGACAAAAAAGTAGGTCTGCAAGAAGAAGCCCTGAGATTGTACTTCAGCATATAATGCTGTAGAGATGATCCAAGTATAAATTCTGAACTGAGTTTAATAACTTCAAGTGGCTGCACAAGTAAATAATTAAGAAGCTATTTGTCTTTGAAAAGGGAGGAGCAGGGCACTCAGGGGAAGAAACAGAAATGTTTGTGCCTTATAGATAACTGCTCACTGTCATTTGGAAGTGGTCACTTCTGTTAAATAAGTGTGCTTTAAAAAAATACAAGGAATCTGGTCATGCAGACTTGGCCTTGTCAGGCCACAAGGAAGGAATGTAAGTAGTTTGCTCTGGAAATAACTCTTTGATTAGTGATTAGTAAGCCAGGTTGTGGGGGATGCTTAATGCAATGGAGATTGAAGGAGGAAATGTGTCCCTGGTAGTAGCAGAGATGACCATCTTGACCCTTCAAGAAATGTTAATGGTTTTTACAGACTTGTATGAGATTAGGAAAGAAAACTGTGTTAAAATGGGCAGGAAAAAAGGGAGAAACTTGATGTATTTACTGAGAAGAGCAAAGGGTATGATTTGGACTGTCTCAAAAGGGGGAATTGCTATATGGGTCTGGTTAAGGTTTTTTGGAAAATTTTTAATGGGAAATAGTGGGCTTTGTAAAGGGAAATAATAAATAGAAGGCTTAAAACACTGTTTGTCCTGGAAATATTTTCAGCAGAGCTGCAAGGAACATTTCCGAAGAAAATAATGTTTGTATTGAAAACAGGCTATTACATTTTTTTTCAGGACACAAAGTAGCTGAAGTTGACCTGAAAGATTTAATTGATTAGGTAGCTGATTTTCAGAATTACCAGTGACTGTGACATTCTTGGAGTTTGGCTTGACATACAGGTCAGGAACTGTCACTGGTTGTGAGTTTTGTTAATTGGAGATGTAATTGTGGTTGTCTACCATTTGTGCTGTTTTTATACTGACGTATTTGGGGGAGAGGGCACTGCTGAGAAAATTATGTCTTCATTGGAAAAGAGTTAGGTTTATTATTATCTGTTCTCTTTTGAGAAGGTGGGTAATTCCTGAAGTACATCATAGGGTTGGAGAGTAGTTTGTTGTCAGATTTTAAAATACAAAACCAATTGAGTTCTTTACTGGTTAAAGTATACACAGAATAGCCTGAATTAGTTGGAGCTCTTTATACATTTGCTTCTTGAAATCCTAGGTAGATTATTGGGTAACCTCCTTTAAAAAAATAATAAAGCAAGCAGAATACCTCTCTAACAGTCCTACTCTTTTTAATGAAAATTTTGTGAAAAGTGATGCTTCTTTCACAATGCTTTTCCTTGTGGTGGTATGATAAACACTTCCTAACACAATAGGAATCAACTGAAAATAGTTTTGCAGATTTATGCAAATATGAGATGTCTCTTCTCTGTTTCATTTCATTGTTGAAAGCCACATAGGCTGTAATGCTCACTTTCTTTTGAATGGCACAGTCAGCAGTCATGCTCCTCAGGGATTTTTGCCGGGAGCAGTTCTGGTCAGCATGTTCCTCCATGACCTGAAGAAGGTAGTGAACAGAAGTTCATGGGCAGTGCTAAGTCCTTATGGGTAGCCAAATGCTATGCGAAGGAAAGGAATTCAAAAAGAGCTCATAAAACAGAGTGGGCAGGCAAATAAGGGGTAGAAGAGCTTTAAATACTTTAAAACATCTAGGTAAAAGTAATCTAAACCTTCTTCACACAGTATTGATCTGAGTCACAATGCAGGAAAAAAAGTCCTGGAGTCATCATTGGCAGTTCTCTGAAATCATTGGCTCAGCACAGGCAATTTTCAAAAAAGCCAATAATACGTCATCATCACCAGAAAAGGTATTGTGAATAAGACAGAGATGATTTTTTGTCACCATACAACACCTTAGTGTGCCCATTTTTTCAGTATTGGGTAAAGTTTTAGTGTCTACCTCTCCAGAAGGAGCTAATGAATTAGATGATACAATGAAGAGGATTCATGCAACAGGAGATAGAGTAGCTGCCTTAAGAAGGAAAAATTCAGAAGTCAAGGTTGCTTCAGTTTGAAGAGGAGAAGGCTGAGGCATATATGCAATCAAAGTTTGCAAAATCAGAAAAACACTGAATAAGCTGAATGTGGAATTGTTCACCATACTGTGTGATATAAGAAACAGGCGGTATTCAAAACTAGTAAACAAACATGGATACATTAGTGGCTAAATTAAAGTATTTCTTCACCCATCGGGTTTAAGCCTCTGGGGCTTGCTGCTGCGTGTAGTTGTGAAGTGGCCAGTTTCAGCTGGTTTAGAAAGGGATTAGGCACATTCCTGGGGAACCCAAATGCATTACCAGGACTGGGCCAGGTATAGTACCTTCAGATATTCCCTAGTGCAACAATTATGATTGCTGGAGACGTAAGAGGGAAGGATACTGTAGGAAGCAGTAGGCTCATATGTTTGTCCCAAGTGCTACTCCCACAAACAGTGCACGAGGCTACACTGCCTTTGTTGTGATCCAGTACAGTTTTATTTCTTACATTCTTGTGTTTTGGTTGTTTCACAAAGACATTTGCTGGCAGTTTTAAATGGACCTGCAGCAAGAAAATGATGGAGTTTGTCTGGGAGAATGGCTTCTCCTGGTTGTGATCCATGGGTATTGCTCAGTGAAAGGAAGAATAGACTGAGCCTTTATTTTACTGGTGTCATATACATCATCAGGTCTTAAAGTTTCTTTGTATCAAGTTTGTCCAATCAAAGTGATGGAATCCTGTAGCTAAATGAGTAACATTTGAGCTGATGCACCATGACCAACCAAAGGCAGCAATTACCTGCCCCTCTTGCCAAGTAAAACACAGTGGCTTAAACCATGATTAACTCTGACAAATGATTTGTGGATTAAGCCTAGAACCTCCTGATTCACACACCAACATACAGTCAGTTACTGTAGTTTGGATGATGAATGTTAACTGATTAGCTTCCAGTACTGAATTTTATTCCAACTGAAATCCCTACCCTTTGATATACTTTTACGTATTTTCTTCAATATTTTCTTCCCATTTTTTATTAGGCTTTTTCTTGACCATATTCAGCACTTTAATCTTTCTTAGGAAAGGACTGTCTGTTTGAAGATTGGAAATGAGTATAACTTGGTAGGACCCAGAACTGTGTATTCAACCCAACAAATGCTATTTAGATCACTTGGTGTTTTGGTAACTGATGAAATGTCAAATCCACTGATCCAGTGAAACACACGTGCAGTCTTGGCTGCGAAAGCAACATCTGACAGAGCTGAATCAATGACTACATAGCTTTTAAAGAGGGTTCTTGTCAACACAAGTGCAACAGAGCACCATCTCCTCTCTGTCCGTGACTAGAAGAAAGAAATGAGAAACCACTTTGAACCAGATGGTGATTCCTTCTAAATGAAATAGGAGTCTTGAGCTTAGTGTTTTCCGTGAAGTTCATTTTACTCTGGGTATTTTGTTGCACTTTGTCTTATGCACAGAAGATTGCAGGTCAAATAAGCATGAGGGAATTTAAAAAAAAAAACAAAACCCTGAATCTGTGGGAAAGGCAGAAAGAAGGGAAAGAATCAACCTGAAATATTTCATATTTCTAACCACTGAGCTGTAGTCTGGAGGCTGGATACTTCTACACATTGGTGACCAAGGTAGTCCAATGACTGCTAGCTAGGAAATTACTGTATTTAAAATGTGACAACAAAGAAATTGCAATTAATAATGCTAGTATTTCTTACCTGTTAACAAACATTTTTTACTGCCTTCCGTTTGAATTGTTATATCATGTTGCAGGGATGAAGCTTTGAATATCTTTGGGACAATTAGTATGCTCTTAAACATTCAAACCTGCCAATATTGAAAAGAGTGAATCAAGTATGTCAGCAAAGGAGCAGAACATAGATCACCTTTTTTGTTTGATGATTATCATCTGTATAGCTAACAACAGACAGAATGACAAGAAAGAAACTAAAGTACAGCATATGCATCAGCAATGCTTGCCTCTTTTACTAATCCTAAAATGAATATTTGAACGACGAAAGCTGAAGAATGTACGTAAAGAAGGTAAACATGGACTCATCCAACATTGGTTGTTGACACATTCCTTGTCTCTGCCTCTAGGAAGTCTTCCTCACAGCAGGAGGAATCACACTGTCTGACATCTTTCTGAAACTATTAAAATTTCACTATCGCCACAGTTTCCCCAGAATATTAAATAAAGTGTTTGTTGTATGAGCATAAGTGGGATTTTTTTAATCTTTTTAAACCACCCTTGTAGCAAAGGATATGCAGAGGCCTGATCCTGTTTCACTGGTAGGTCAGTATTGGTTTTGATAGGATTACAGTACTGAGGGGCTAATTTAGCCACATCTACATGCTTTATGTGCTTACATGTGCGTTTGACTCTGCTATTGCTAAAGCATTTTCTTTCTTATTTACAATATGAGTGGATAGGATCAAGCACTTAGCTATTCTACGTGAGTGTGGGGCATTCAATCCTGGTAGTGTCCAAAACTTTCCATTAGCTTGTTACTTTGACCTTACTGAAAAAGTAATATACAGAAATAAATGGTTTTCTGGTCTTTGATACTATTTGTCCTTATTGACTTTGAGAAAATATGCATATAAAAGGAGAAGTTTTAAATAGATTCTAACTTCATACTTTCAGGTTCCTGAGCATGCAGAACTTGCCTGGATTCTTGGGTGCTTAACTAATGTGCCACGTCTGCTACGTTTGCCCCAGTGGAAGGTATGGACAGTTTGGTAAACTGAAAAGAAATTTATGGGAATTCAGTAGAAATGTTGTCCTGGAAATAATTGTAATCTGTGAATTATTAACTGTACCTTGGTTATCCTTGCTTTAGGTTTACGTGGTTCTGTAGTTGTGTGGTGGAAGGGGGAAAACATGTCTCTCCAAGTCTGTTCTCAGTGAACTTTTTCCTGCTGGAAGCTACAGAGTAGTGTTTTTGGCAGAGACTTGCAGAAACTGTACTAAATATGAGGTTTGTTTAGTGTTGTTAAACTGATTTTGCTAGAATGTTCGATGTTATTTCAATGCTTATTTAATAATGCAAAAGTACTGCAAGACATTGCAGTGGAAACCTTGAGCCTTGCTGGTTAAGGAGTTCCATAACAGCTTTTTTTTTTTTCCACTATAAAGAGTGACTGCTCTGTAGATTTTATGGAAGAGTGTTTAAAAGAGGCATATGTTTGAAGAGGAGTGTAGAAATTATGAATATTAAAAATGTGCTGAGGATATTGTATCTTAAAATGTTTGCCTTTACAAATTTCAAATGTTCATCTTCTTAATCTTGGTGCTGCATCAGCATGACTGCATCAACAAAGTTCTTGCATTTAATTTCCTTGTATTTTATTTTGACATTTAGTAAGCAGAAAAAGCAAAAGACAGGAGAGAAAAGTATCTGCAAAAGGAAAAAAGAAAGCCAACAGCTTAAGAGCAGTTTGGCTTGCAGAGTTCAGAGCAGTCTTAAATACCTCCAGATGTTTTCTTTTTTCCTGTTTTCCTTCTTAATTAAATAAAACCAGTAAAACTTAAATACAGCAACCAGTGTTAATGCATGGCATAGATTAAAGCAAACTTTTTCAAACCTGAGGTTCTAAAGTTAAGCTCTTAAATCCAACTTTGATGGGATTGACTTTCCAGATCTACAGATAGGTGTTACAGGTGCTAGGCTTTGCAAATTAGGTTTCCTGAATCCTAGGCGCTTGGAGATGTAGACAGAATACAGGAGCTTATGGGGAGTGTGAGAAAAATCTAAATATATTTGAACAGTATTAATGAAATAATTCCGATTTCAAGGAAGTTAGTATATTTAACTATTGCTAAAAGTAAAACATAGATATGCCATTGCTAGAGCAGAATTAGTGTGTGTAGTCTGACTGTCTTGATCTAAATGGTCCATATCGTGGAGCAGTAGAGGACTTGAATGCGCTAGTTGGGTGGTGGGGAGCAAGTGTGAGCTAATGCAGAGAACACTGGGCTCTGCCTCTGTAGTTCTGAGTTCTCCCAGCTGTAACTGGCTGTCCTGGTGACTGTGTGTGATCACTGTGTCTTGATCTCTTTTCTGTGAAACACAGGTATTAATACCTTTTTATATCCCCACTATGAAGTGTTTCAAAAATTTATTGCTGAAGACACTGTTTAAAAAGTAGGGTTTATGTGTAATGTATAAAGTGTAATAATTCAGCCTGATGGCTTTACATTTGAAATTATTTCCATTAATAAGGTTACAAACAGAAAACAGATGAAACCCTATGTTGCCTTCTCAGTAGAATATCTGAACAGTGTAGGGAAGTTCATAAATATGGGCCATAAACCAGAATATATATATTCATAAGGAGTGGATTTTACATGACACTCTCTTGTGTAGAGCTACAGCATAAATTGCTCAATTAGTCAGAATTCTAGTTAATTAAAATCACAAATCACAAAATTGCTTTGATACCATGAGCCGAAAGTGTGACTCTTCTCTGCTTTTCTTTTTCAAACAGATGAAGCGTGCCAGCCAGAGCAGCGAAGGAACGGTTGGTTTGTTGACTTACCCTGTGCTTCAAGCAGCAGATATTTTGCTGTACAAGTAAGAGGCAGAATGTGAGCCCATGGGCAATGTCTGTTCAGCTACCTTGGAATGAATGTTTGCCAGGTCAACGTGCTAACTTATTAAGCTGGGGAGCTGGGTGTGATTAGATCAGAAGATTGGAAATGGATGACAGACTCTCAAGTGGCTGGTTGAAATCCAGCCTAGTTAAAAAGCAACTGGCAGGGCTGTAAAGAGCAAAAGCTGGTCACTTGAGAATTATTCTTAGGGAAATATAACAGATTCATGATTAATTATACATATTACATGTTCACACAGATACACATTTTTTTAAAGTAGTTGTGCTTTATTTTATGCGGTGTACTATAGAGATACTTAAAGTGTCTGTATGTAGGATACCACTATTATTGTGGGATTCTGTATAGGCCAGTTCATACCAATGAAAAAAAGGAAGTTACTGACTGCACCTTGTAATACCTGGGCTGATTCAGTTTTCTCTGTGGTGTACTGTGTGCTGCAATGGAAATAGCCCCTAGTGAGGGACTGGTAACTCAGCATGCCTAAGCCTGTAGCCTAGCTGATAGAATTTGTAGTGCATTGTCATGACTGATTGTATTTCACAATATGATTTAAACTGTCTCAGTAAGTAAATGTTAGAAACAATGCACCACATATTAATTATTTTTATGTTCGGAGCATATATACTTTGTGGCATTGTTCTGAAGGAAGTTGTGAGTATTGGTTGGGACAGAAAAGGACTATGAGGATAAGGACTTCAGGACAGAGTAACCGAGATTAACCAGCTGTGAATTCAGGAAAAATGTATCTAGAGAAACTTCATGTTAAGTGATCATAGTAGGGAAAACAGTACTGTTAGAAGACCAGGAGATGGTATTTCTAATTTAACTGAATTTTAACTAAAAAAACAGGAAGCAAGCAAAAGTCAGAATTAATTTGAATATTATAATGATTTTATTTGAAATGAGTCCCATTTGATTGTCAAATATTTGAGTGCTTTGAGTGTCAAGTATTTAAGGGTGAAATTTAGACAACTTTATCAGAAATCCCGTTGTTTTGATTGAGCTCAACCATCTCTGTCTCTTCCATCTCCAATAAGATCAGGTGTTTCATCTTTCCTTAGTAAAGCCAGTGTTTTTTTGGCTTCTATCTGTATTAACACCACAGAGCACAAAACACAGAAGTGAAAAAGTATCTCTTTGAAGAAATTTCACTTAATATCTTTAATAAGAAATGTTTTAATGTAAACAAAATAATAATGAGGAACAAGAATTAGGGAGAAAGGGAAACATAGGAAGGGAACAGCAGACAGGAAGTAGAATTTAGAGCAGGAGGAGGGGGAGAAACAGTACTAACTCAGATGATCCAAGGATCAAAGAGACAGGAAAATGGACAGAAGGCAAATACATGAGAGAAAGGAGTAAAAATAGCACCAGAAGAGAAATATTAAAAAAAAAAAAAAAAAAAAAAAAAAAAAGCCAGCAAGGAAAAAGGCAAAGTATCGTTGTGCAGAGGCTTTTATAGAGATAATATGTTTTCTGTTTAGTGGCAAACTTCGTGAATATGGAATCATTTTGGCATATGGAAACATTTCTTTTGACCTGCTTAAAGTATATTGATTATGGTAACTGATTTTCTCTCTGATAGTTATAGGGCACTCGATTTCCTATTGACTACTGTAACTGTTTTTAGGTTGCCTTGCTGACTGGTTGAGAATAAAGGTGTACAAATTGATTCCTGGATGTCAGCCCAGTAATTCAGAATCGGAAGGAAAGAGTACCGTGTTGATCTGAAATTTTCTGGGAACTTAAAAGATGTATAGTGAACTTCCTTACTTTGGAACATGTCCAGTATTCAAAGCTGAATATCCCATAAGCCTTAGAAAAAAAAATTTGCCGGGGGATGGGAGAGTAATCAAAAGCTGGCAAGATTTCAAGTCTGCCTCATCTAAAGGAATCATACATTTTTAGCAAGTATGATTAACTGTGGGAAAGAATCACCAGGGGAAGTAATGGATTCTTCACCTCCTCATGTCCTCTGATGCAGATTGTATTTCCCTCCAGAAGTGTATTCAAGCCATTGAGTGCAATACAGAAGATCAAATTATCCTTTGGATCTAACAGTTCTAATCCTCTAATAACACTTGTGACAATAGAGGCACTGCACCACATGATATTTGTACAATTGTGACCCATGAGGAAGAACCTCTCTCTTCTTTCTTTCCCTTGATACATCCTCAGTACTAACTCCTCAACAACTGTTACGTTTTCCTGAGACTTGACATGACAAGGTGCTTGCACTTTATGCCTTGCAGATCTTTCTTACTTTGCACACTGTAACATGTGCTCTTTGATCTCTAAAGAAACAGCAGGAGATACTACAGAAACCTTTATTTGAGCTGAGTTTAACGAGTTGCTCTTACAGGTATCTTTGCCATATATGTCTTCAAAAAGGGCTATTTTTGTCCTTGGTTATGGGCTTCAGTTCAGCACAGAAAGCAGAGTCATCCTTGAATATGGTCAGTTAGGGATCTTGTTCTCACAGCACCTCTGTCTAGCTGGGACTGAATATTTGGCTCAGTTTGGCCCTCAGTCATGGCAGAAGCTGTGACAGTCTTGAGTAACATTTCAGCAGAACCAGAGAGCTTTGCTGAGTTTCCTGTATCTGTCTTTTATTAAAAGGTCAACACGTGTTCCTGTTGGAGAAGATCAAGTCCTGCACCTGGAGCTAGCCCAAGATATAGCACAACATTTCAACAAGAAATATGGAGAATTCTTTCCTGTGCCCAAAGCCATTTTAAGTGAGCTGGTCTTGGTTATTTTTCTTTCCCTTAACTGCACTTCGAGGTTGAAGATGGATTTAAATATTGTGGAAATAGTTTCAGAGACCAAGAAAAGGGGAGAAAGTGATGCTAAGGGAGTGGAAAATTAAAAACTGACAACAAGAGGCTAGAGGCTGTGAAATTGAACTCCCAAGATAGATATAAGGCTTTAGGAATCCCTGGTAGAGGAATGTATGTGACGTCCGGTATCCTAGTCCAGGGGGCCAGATGCACTCAACTGCTGCTTGTTGGCCTTGCTCTTCAAGTACTGAACTTTTTAAGAGTAGGGTCTCTGTTCCGTGTTGCTCGTTCAGGAGATGTGTAAGCAACAAGGCAAGAGATCTCTAGCAAGCAGAATTCTTCAGTGTCCACGTGGTAGATGTTTACATAAAGCATGCTGAACAGCCTGTTGGTTTATCGGTACAATGCTCCAATTTTTTAATTTTAAGGGTGTTTAATATATACTTGAATATTTCAGTACGTGTCTGTCACAGAGCTTAAGACTTCATGGTTTTGATCTTAGACTCAGGAAGACTTATAATGAAAATCTTCTCAGCCATTTTTGAGCTATAAGGTCATAGGCCGGAGGGTGAGGAGGAGTCAGATGGCGCAAATGGCATGTTTGTTAAGAAACGTGAAGAATTGGGCAAGGATGAAGCATTGCATCTTTGTTGTAAGTAATGTAGAGGAATGCACAGCAGAGACCTTCGCCCCCAAAAGGGCAAGGAGCTCTCACCTTAGAAAAGACAGGCAGTAATAAACCTTTCTCAATTTTCAAGCCTCAGTGACAAAAATGGTGTTAGACCTAGAGGAGAGTTTTGAGAATATTAGGTATTGCCAGCTCTGCATTTTCTAATTGAGTAGTAAGCACTATAAAGAGGAGCTGAGTGAAGCCTTATGATGCAGGTGAGACTGTTTGCCATTAAATAAAAAACTCTAAAAAAAACCAACCAAACAAACAAAAAAACCCCCAAAAATAAAAAACATTTCACTTTGCACATGAAAAGCATTCCTTCCTAAGTTCACAAGTATATGTGAACCAACAAAATATCCTAGATGAATGCAGAAGTTAGGGACTTATTCAGACTCAGTAGCTGTAGACAATTGAATTACCTGGACTCTTTGAAATTTACAGAAGAGAGACAGACTCTCCCAAAATGTGATTTCAGAACAAAGCACTTTCTGGGGCAACCTAAATTGTATGCTAGAAGAATGCTTATCCTTTCACTGAGTACATAAGCCATCTATGAGCAGTATGCAGGTAATATAGTTGGCTGTGTTAGGTGTCTAAAAACAATTGCAATTATTACTCTGTAGATCAGTGATACTTACCTACTCCATGAATGATATTTCTTGGTGAAAAACTGAAACAGTGCGGGCTGGTGCTGTTAAAGTACTTTGCAATATTCTTCTAATGCTACTAATCTATTTCATGTACATGCATATATTTTAGCAGTTTGTACCATACCCACACCTTTCTTATCTGAACAGTGCTTTACCTCTAACAGAGCTAGTCAGTGTTGAGTTAGAGAATTTTAATAATTGTGTTTACTGAGATTTCGGAGAATTACTAAGAGATTTTGAGTGGAAGAGTTTCCTGAAATAAGGCTATTAACTGTTACGAGATTTTTTTATTTTTACCAGTGGATTTTACCAGTTTCTCCACTGCTCAGAACCTTTCAGTAATGTGTGGTTCATGCTCTCTAGGTAAGTTGTTCCCAGTCCCAGTAATAGAAGGGAGGCCGAAATCTGGGGGGAAAATCAGCATGTAAGCCATGTAAAATATTAGGAGTAGTCCCAGCAGAAGTTCCTGCTTAGTGAGGATGGGAGAGATGGAGCAGGTTTCATTCAGCTTATGAGTGGAGAAAGGTGTCTTCTTAGAAGGACAGGAAGGGTGCAAGGACTAAACGGCATACATGATTTTGCTCACAGTTTTTTAGCAGTTGTCATCACAAACCATTATCTGTGTTCATAATAATTTCTTTGGTTTTTTGAAAGGTACAACGAAGAAAATAAAATCCCTCAGAGATCCATCAGTGAAGATGTCCAAGTCAGACCCACAGAAGTTAGCTACTGTTAACATAGCAGACAGCCCTGATGAAATAGTGCTGAAATTTCGCAAAGCTGTGACCGACTTTACCTCGGAGGTGACCTATGACCCCACCGCTCGCCCCGGTGTCTCCAATCTGGTGTCCATTCACGCTGCAGTAACAGGGCTTAGCATCAAAGAAGTGCTGCACCAAGCCACTGGTCTCGACACTGCTCACTACAAAATGGTGGTAGCAGAGTCAGTTATCCAAAAATTTGCACCTATCAGGAATGAAATCAAGAAACTCCAGGAAGACAAGTCCCATCTGATAAAGGTTTTAGAGGATGGAGCAGAGAAAGCCAAAGAACTGGCTGTTCCTATTTATCAAGAAATACGGAGACTGGTGGGATTTCAATAGAAGCTGCTAAGTAGAGGCAAGGATTTTTGTATCATGGGACAGTGATTTTGTTATTTGTAACAAAGTCATTAATTATTAATCATTTTGGTTTGAAACAAAAGTTTTTTTTTCCTGGAAGATCCAAGGAGAGCATTGAAGGTGATTGCATTAAAAAATATGCATGAAGCCAGGTATTTCCAGTGGGACCAGCATTAAGCTTGTCTGGATAGTCAAAGAGAAGAAGCAATCACAAAGAGAAGAAACAATCACAAAAAAAGCAGAATATAAGGTTGCCTGCGGGTTTTTGGATTTTTCCATTGACCACTGCAAGAAGCTGAAATGTAGGCGGGGTGATCAGAATCTAGCAGAAAGATTTGTAATCCTCTCAAGAACATACTTAGCTGTGTATGTGATCTTGTTACAGATGAACAGTTCATCCTGTTGAGAGTTATTCAGCTTTGATATGGTGATTGAACATGTTCTTGGATAATAAAATAAAAGCAGAGACTTACAAATAAATGCTCGGGGTGATGAAGAAAGAACTTACTGCTTCTCCCTACAGAGTCTTCAAATTCAGTGTGAAAATTTTTTCGTATCTATGTAGTTTGTGTGAAGTGAGTTAGTGTGTCTCTCTAAAACTCACTGCAGATACTGTGCTCCATGACATCCTTGATAGTCACTCCAAAGAATCCAGAGAGCAGACTTGAATTTCACTTCTGCCATTTGTGCAATCCTGCTGGTCAGGTCTAAGGTACTTCAGTGAGAAATGACATGTGCTTCAGCTGCTCCTGTTTCAACTGCTGTTCTGTTTAGCAGGGAACTCCAGGATTTTCAGTTCAGCATCAAGTCTAGGATTGCTTTCAGAAAGGTGTAGAGGAGAAGACATAATCCTGAATCAAAGAAATCTGGGTTTGAGAATCAGAGAATTTTGCGTAAAGTTTACAAAATTACTTCTTTATAAGATTGTGCCAAGGTCGCAGTCAGAATAGAGTTAAATAGATCTTTATGAATTCTTCACTACTGAGCCACAAGAAAGCGTAGTGATGGGAGAACAGTGTTAGCCTGCCCTGATCTTAGGTCTCACAAGATACACAGACTGAAACCCATGGATTGTGGCATGTGTCAGGGAATATGTGGCAAAGGGAAAATGCCAAAAAGAGACACCATGTTCTGAAGAGGGGTAGTAGTACATGTTAAAAGGTAATGAAAGCCCTACTGGTCCTGTGCCAGCGTATTTAACTGTATCGTTACACTTCATGGTGCTGTGTTTGAAATTGCTATACTGTAATGTAAATTGAGTTAATCCTGTACTCTGGCAGCTCATAACCACTCTGTGCCTGTGGCATTTGTCGTGAAGGATTGCAGTCTTACATGACTGAGTTAGTAAAACACGGAGGGGGGGACGTGTTTCTACATAGTGCAGTTGGTTGTTTCATTGGTTTGGGTTTTTTCCTAAAAAGCAGTATTTAGTTAATTATACTGCATTGATTCAGAAAGAAATATTTAATTTTCCAAAACAAAGCTGAGGACTGAGCAATTCCAGATCTGTGTTGAGACCTTTATTTATTTGTTAGGGATCTGAAGAAGAGAACTGCTATGCAAGAACTTGATGATGACAGATTTTCTAAAATTAGTCAAGACTCAAGAAGCAGAGTGGATGGAGACAGACTGATTGGAATCCAAACTCAGTATAGACAAGCCTAAGGTAATGTCCTCTGGAAAGAATAATTACATTCAAAAATTATCCCTGGTTTTAAATAAGCTGTAGTGGATAAGGAAAGTACACATTGTAACTGTGTATATGTATGTAGTTTTACAAAACTTTTTTCAGTATTTAACAGCTGCATTAGGGAACTAAGACAAAAAATTAAGGCACACAATTACCGCTGCTTACGGACTTGGCATAAAATGTTTGCTGTGGCACTTTTTGATATGGATTGATTACTGCAAAGGTCCCACAATATGTTCCTTAAGAGAAATTAACACAGCACTCATGAGGACTCTGAAAATCTTTATTACTACTGTCTCTAGTTTCTATCCATGCCTCTTTTTCACTAGCAAAGATAGAAGCATGTATTCAAAAGACAAATCATAGTTTCAAGGTCTCTTTACACTTCCTGGTAGTCAATTCACCTAATATATAAAATTGCCATTCAACACACCTTCTTTGCTGTGGAAGGGAAGTAGAAGCATTCATGGGAGGGATTGACACAAACAGGTAGTTTTGGTTTGTTATTTAAACTGTTCTGAGCAATCTTTCCAAAACTGTTAGATTTTGCTTCAGAAAATCATGTAGATGAAGCAGGAAGAAAGAATTTCACCCCCTTTTTTTGGGGGTGGGGGTTTAAGGCATTACGTATTTTGCCATGTTTCAATCAAATTCACTGATTTACCTCTTTTTAATTCAGTAATACATTCGGGGTTTTCCCTTCCCTTTCCCCTGTCAATCAAATAAGTCTTATTTGCCTGACCTATTTCCTTCAAGTAAGGAAACATACATGTTGTTCCATCTTCAGGAAGGTTAAATGTGTGTAAAATGAGTATGTTCACCTACTGATTGTTGAGTTAGCTTTTCATTTTAGTTGCTCCTGTGGAGGAACATGTGTTTTCCCAAAAGGAAAAATATCCCAATTCCATTAACAACCATGACCTTTAGAGTCCTTTGAGAGCAGACAACAAACGTAGATGTTGCAGGTGTCTATTGCCTACTTCAGTTTTCTTGGAGCATGTTTTTCCTGCAGTTAACCATATTGGCATTCAGGTTGTTTACCTGAGTTTGAAGCAATGAGTTGATTCCAAGCTACTCTTCTTCTACCTTCCTGTTTCCTCTTGAGAATATTTTTATAAGCACCCATTCTATATAGGGTTCTCTGGCAATGTTTGCTAAGTAGTGCAGATGAGTTAGAACACTTGTTTAGAGAGCAGTTGTTGGAGAAGACTTGATGCTTTATATTTCATAATTATTTGTTTCACACTAACTCCAGTGCTGGGGATTTAATGTTTGTTTGCAACAGAGTAGGTGCACACTTGCCAGATCATACTCTCTAAGACTTCTCTTTGATATCAGCTGAAGTGCAGTTCGTGGGGAGTTTCTGCAGAAGCACACTCCTGATGCCAGCTGCAGTGTGGTATAGACATGCCCCGTGGTATTGTGGAAGTCATGGTAAGGTGTTCTTCCAGGACAGAATGGGAAAAGGTCCAAATACATCTTTCTTAGTTGAGGAAAAAAGAGTCAAAAGGTGGAGGGGTATCCTTACCTCTTGCTGTGTTACTGAAGAAAAGGAAGCAGAAACAACAATCCTTTATTTAGAATATGTTGGTAATTTGTGCCTTAGTCTCAAAATCTTCTCTTTTGCCATTCCTGTACATTAGTGTGTCTGACATACTGCAGATCCCAACCACTACATATGTATCAGACATAGCATCTCCCAGTAATACTTGCTTACCTTTTGAAATAAAACATCAACTCCACAGTCTAACTAAAACATTTATACACTTGAGACATTAATTTTTGTGGCTAGTTGTTCGTAGGAAATCATGATAACTCATAGTGGGTCTCAGGTCTATGCTTTCAGTTTAGAGCACAGAGTTTACTGAGAATTTTAGATTCAGGAATAATGTTTTCTTCAGCAGAGACTCCAGATGATGGTTGGCCACATAAATTAACTCTGGGGCTGCTCCAGCATACATTCCCACCTCAAATAGCTGGAGTGCATGGATATTGTACATTTTACTGGAATTTGATTGTAACTCTTAAAGATGTGGGTGCAGTATACTTGGTTTTCAAACACCATGACCTGGCTTCTCAGATTCCCCAGAAGGCTTTCTGCATAGTTCTGATTCAGTGTGTGTTTATCTACAACCAACGTTCAAGCAAAGCTCCTTTGCAGGGTTATGGCTGCATCTGTTAAAAGTTAGGAAAGTCATAAAAGTGAGCTGAAAGTCTAAGGAAGGACAGTAAAATGGGATCCTTGGGGACTGACCTGCATCTAATTGTTTTGGGAACCGTAGATTATCAAAACAAATGTTTTCTTATCCTTGATTAAGGCCATCATGATCCTGACAACAGTATAACAGTAAATACTGCTGATAAAAATGTGCTCTTTCCGGAATCCAGCTTGTTTAGATTTATGTTCAGTATCTACAACAGATGGATCTTTCAACGTTTTGATATCTGCATATAAACTCCTGGATGCTGCCTACCTGTTTATGACAGATTGACTGATGCACAGAGAGAAATAGTCTAGCAAGCTGGCATAGGAAGTCTAGTGGAAAAGGGGTTTTGTTCAGGAAATATATTACCTGTTCTTGACAGGAAAACAAAACTACTCTGCTGTATTGGACTGTCTAATTTCCTTTAAATTATTTGATCTGTTCGTTCTTTCTGGGTAAATGTGACAGTAGCTGCAAGAAGAATGGCAATGTATTGTGTGGTCAAAAGCCTTGGAAGGACCCACACATCTCACATCTTTTCAGAAGTCCCTTACATAGTGGGACTTTACTGTTGGCATCATCCAGTTCTGGGGAAAATGCTATGGCTATAGATTTCCCGAAGTTTGCAGGAGCTAGCAGAGAAAGCAGGCAGATGAGCCCAAGATGGCAAAAAGGGAACTTTATTTACAAAAACTTCTTTATATATCCATTAATAATCTAGCAACTATTGGTCAGCAGGGAATCCACCTCCTAAAACCATTGGTCATACCTAATACCAAATACAGAGATTAAAAAAGTACAAGAATGCAGCTTATCTCTATTCTCCCTGAGAAAGAACAGAAAGATTTCTAAAACAGTGCAACTACAAAATGCTGCAGCAAAACTGCAATCATACATGACAATTTGTCTGTTTAAAGCTTTTATGTTTTGGTTTGAGTTTTTTTAGCTCACTAGGCTGTGAAAGAGGACTTTTTAAATGTTGAATTCCCAACCGAGCTTTTTATCACATAGTCCTGTCCAGATGACAGCAGAAGTAATGGAAAATTCTCTTTATTGTCACAAAAGATTCTGCACTGATTCTCACTGTCTTTTCTGTTACTCTGTTGGTTGTGCTAATGGTCATATTGTGGAAAGTTTGACAGATCAGTATTCTGAGTCAATAAGAAATCATTTTACCCACAACAGTCCCGTATTACTATGCAAATGGAAGATTCACTCGTAGGCAGCAGCCTTGATGTCACAATTATTTTATGTAAAACCAAATGCCAACCTGCTGCACAGGTACAGTAACAGTTTAACACCTGGGAAGATACTTTGCCACTGTTGTAAATTGCTGTCACAGAACACCATGACTGAGATTATCCACTACAGGAGTGGTCTCATGCTGCCTGAGAACTTAAAATTAGGCACTGGGCTTAATGTCTGTTGTGCTGTTGTGCTCTCAGCACTCCAGCATGGCTGTGAGACAGGAACAGCAAATCTGTGCCACACCAGAAGGCTCAATCAGTTCCAGATGTGATACATTTGCGGTATCTGCAAGCAAGAAATGTCAAGGCAAGAGTTCCAGAACCAAAATCCTTAAAAGTTATTAAATGTTTGGGAGTAACAGCATGCTTGTAAAGCCTGGCTTGTAAAGCCTGTGATAGCATGGTCTTAGCGTCATTTATATGGCTGACATGAGCAGTCACACAGCTGAGTCTGATGGTGGCATAAGGTAAGCCATCTTCTTCCTCAGTACAACAATGTAAAGACAGTATGAGTCTTAATTTGAGGGGTTACTGGATTAACCCCTACAGGTGGGAAATAATAATTTATGGCAGAACAAGGTAGTACCAGATCTCTCTGGTGTCCTAAACCATTCTGAAACCAGATACTCATAGTTCAGGAGGGGACTTCAAGTTGTGCAAAGTACAGGCAAGTTCCTGCGTGGATCAAGTGTCACTTGTCCCACATGCTGTTGTATCTATGACTCTGCAATGGCTCCAATTTCAATTTGGCATGACGTTATTTTCATCCATCAATGTGAAATGATGGTCACATGCTGATAAAATTAATGGAACTTCGGTTTGAAACACCGGATATATGTTCTCTAGTATCTTTGGTGGAAAGTTCTTTCCTGATGCCCCAGAATTTATAGAAAGGAATTGTTAAGCTAAATGCAGATGAAACTTACCAAAGCAAGGCTATTCTTTGGCATTATCCAGAGTTTCTGGTGTAGGTGGTTTCTGGCTTCATTCACCCTGTTTACCTTCATGCTTCCTCCCCTAAGCCGCATCTCTCTCTGAGTAAAGTAAAATCTGTATGTTGAATGCTGTGAGACTTTTTATTGTGAGTGGAAACAGTTCTTCAAATATATTTCGAGAGTCTCTTCATGGTGTTTGCTGAATGAATAACAAAGATTTCAGTAAGTGCCTCTTGAGTATTTAAGCCAAGAAAGATCTATGAGTGGATTGGGGTTTGCTCTGCCCACACTTACTCCTTCATGGCCTGTCTGGCAGATGTTCCTACAGCAAGAATTGGAAAAAGAGCAATTTTCTCCTTAGGCTGATAGCCCAGATGTAAACTGCAAGTGGCAGTGTGGCATCCATTCTTTTTAGACAGCTGTCATTAACTTTCTCTTAGTGACATAACTTGGCACAGGGCCCCCAAAGTTGAAATTGTGTGGATATCTAGGGGGAAAAAGCACTGGATGTGAATGACTAAACCCATTTCTGTCTCAGAGCTAGTGCCTTTGCTATGCATGCACGTTGGCACATGAGGAAGAAGAACCTAGCTGTTTGGGAGAGGATTGGTACTGCCACCATTGAGACAACTGATCCAAACTGTGACACTCCTGCATTACGTTCACCAGCATGAACCTCCCCTAGAAGGAAACTCTGAAGTGAATGAATTTACTGTGTACACTGTATGAGTGCTGCAGGGTGCATAATGTTCATGTGACCTGATGGGATTTTGGTGTTTAATAACCGTTGCCAAAACAGGCCAAGGATGTGCTGGAATTCTGAAGATCTCAAATCTCTTGTGAGGAAAGGCTGAAAGAGTTGAGCTTGTTCAGCCTTGAGAAAAGATGTCTGAGAGGGGACCTCATCAATGTCTATGAGTATCTGCAGGGAGGGTGTTGAGGATGGAGCCAGGCTCTTCTCAGTGGTGCCAAGTACTAGGACATGAGGCAATGGGCAGAAACTGATGCACAGGAAGTTCCACCTGAATGTGAGGAAGAACTTTGTGCGGGTGCACTGAACAGGTTGCCCAGAGAGGTTGTGGAGTCTCTCTCACTGGAGATATTCCAGAACCATCTGGACATAGCCCTGTGCCATGTGCTCCGGGATGACCCTACTTGAGCAGGGAGGTTGGAGGAGCTGACCTGCTGAGGTCCCTTCCAACCTGACCCATTCTTTGATTCTGTAAATTCAGGTGTGTTGCTGACTTGTATGTGGGTTATTCTGGTTCCCCTGAAGAGGAAATGTGCTTTTATGGGGCACTTGCATCTAATGGACCTAATTCCTGCAGAGCTATTGTTAAAATAGGCTTCAGAGTTCCAAAATGTCTGTACAGCATAACAACAAAATTGAAGTGATGAGCATTGCTGCTATTTTAATCCACTTTATTTACCAGCATCACACACTGGCAGGAGTAGAAACTCCACTTTTTTCTTCTTTAAGCCAACCAACTTCTGACTCAAAGGACTTCTCTCTACTTTCTGCTTGCCATTGAGGAGATGGATTAGCTGAAGTATGAGTGTTGTCTCTGTGGCTTATGAGGATATTTCAGTAGATCATGAGTAGTTTGTCAAGGGAGATCTCTGGGTGGCCTGAGAAGATGGATACTGCAAGATTTTGGGTTACCTCTCTTCAGTTAGAAAAAAAAAAGTGTTTGCAGATGAGAATTAAATAAATAGAAAATGTTGAATACTCCCTATCAGCTTCATTGAATGTTTTGCTACAGTTTCATAGAAAACAGCAAAATGTGCCTTATCAAGTCCATTTTGGTATATTTTTTAATCTGATTTGAATAATTGTTACCTGCCTTGCAGTGTTCTGTTTCTTTACTACTTTCTCTGCAAAAAGAGTTTTGGTCTTTGGTTAAGCAAAGAAAATCTAAATCCATGTATTACTTTTTATTTCTTTGTTGTATTTGAGCAGGATGCTTAACTTTGAGCAGGATGCTTTGCCTCAGTTTCCTCACTATAAATGAGGCATGAGAGTGCATTACACAGATACTGGGAGGCTAAACTAATATTGGCCAAGCACTTTGAACCTTGTAGTTGAAGATGCCCTCACCTGGCACTGTTATAGTATTTCTTCCTGCGATGCTCTTTCAGTGATGCTTGTGGGGTAAGTAAACAGTGAAAAGTGTTGGAGGGCAGACAGTCCATTATGGAGTAATAAATAATGCATTTAGTGAAAGCATCCAAGTTTTTTCCTTTGAGGAAACCTGTAGGCTGTTGATTTCTAACTTGGTGCTCTTTGTTGAGCTGCAAAATACCTGAAAATGTCCCGAAAGAAACTTACACCGAAGCCTCTGCTACAGTTCTGCTTCTTGATCTTTGTCTCCTCCTGGCATTGTGAACCCAAGGGCCTCTCCAAGGATCTAATATCAAAAGAAAGGTAATTCCACTACAGGGAGGGGAAAAAATAATTATTAAATTTCCTGAATAGTAAACAGTGTAGGTTGGCCTTTGGGGTTTTTTTAGGGAGCTGGTCCGTCTGCTCTTGGCCCTCACGCCGCTGGTGGGTATCTCGAGGATGAGAGACCGCTGCCTGCCGTTGTTTCGGGCCTCTCCCCTCTCCCCACCTTGCGGCCAGTGGAGACAACTGGGAAGGTGTCAGGGAATGTGTCGCAGGAGTGAAGCAGCCCTGGGGGAGCGTTGCTCGGGCTCCGTGCGTGGGAAGGAGCTTCCCCAGCGCGGGGAGAGCCGTGGGGTCCCTGCGGGCGGGGGCGCAGTGCGCGGCGGCGAGCGCCAGGGGGCAGCCGGGAGGCGCCGCGGGCGGGGCCACACGCGCTTCATCCGCGCTCCCAGGGCCCGGCCCAGCACAGCGCCCTGGGGCTCCCCCATCCCAGCACAGCGCCCTGGGGCTCCCCATCCCAGCACACCGCCCGGCTTCCTCGTGGCACGGGGCCGGGAATTTCTTTTGCCTGTGTCCCGCTGCCCTGACCGAGGCGACGGAGCGGACTCCGAGCTCCGCGGATTCAAAGAGACTTTCAAACCAATCCCCCCGGCTCAGTCCGTATTGCGGGGTGAGGGCGGGAGTATCCCATGAGCTCCGTGCCGCGGCACTGTGCGGCTCCGCGCAGGGGTTGGGCTGTGTCCCCCCGTAAGCCCCTGGGCACTCATCGCGTCCTCCCAAAGGTTAAACGCAAGCAGCAGGCGCGTCAAGGGCCTTTCTGAGCCCCTTAGCCTCTCTCTCCCTCCCTCTGGAACGATGCTTGCTTACTGCAAGGAACACAGCCCCAGCACTGAAGACTATCCTGACATCTCCGCATCCCGGAGGGCTCTTTCCCTCAAGCAGATTTCAGGGCAGAAAAAGGGCAGCCCGTGCTCCACTTCTGGGGTAGGGAAGCCCTGCAGGGAAAGGGAGGCTGGCTCGGTCCGTCCCTCTGCCGACGATTATTCCCGAGGTCTTTCCCTCAAGCGATCCGGAGGCTGGGGATGATTTCAGTGGCCGAGTGGTTTAAAAGCATATGTGAGGGGACTGTGCAGGGCCGATCAGATCTGCTCATCGGGGATATTTACTAAGCGCTCCTCGCTGCCCTTTAACGCGGAAAATACGAGCCGAGCCGAAGGCTGGCCCGAGCCGTCACCTCCGTGACGTGGGGAAAGAGGAAGAAACGTACTAACGTTGCCCGGGAAAACTTTCATTATTTTGTTTTCGAAAGTGGGCAATAGGAGCGACAGGGCAAAATACACCTGATGCTGGTAACTGGAGAGAGAACAGAATGAATGCATCGGCAGATAAAGAGGTCTGCCCGCCGTCTTTTGTTGCAGTACGAGCTCCGATACGCGACCTTTTCCTCTTTCTTTGCTTTATTCGTTCCCCTCTACCTCTGCTGGGGCTAGCTACAGATGGCTCCGAAATAAAAGCAGAAACGTGGGGCTTTGGAAAGCCATGTCTGATCCTGGCCGTGTACCCCAGCCCTGAGCCTTTCTCGGACTTGCAGTTAAAGCTCGCGTTGGCTCTGCATCGCCTCGCCTCCGCAGGTCTCCAAGCTCCGGCGTGGCAGGAGAGGTGATGGACGAGAGCGGCGAGTCCAGAGCCCCTCTCCTCTGCTGTCGTCCTTGGGCCCCAAACTCGTGGGTGGGCAGAATTACACGCCTCTGTTCCCATCAAGGAGCTTTCGGGGAGGGCTTAAAGCAAGGCAATGATTGCCTTCATCCTGTTACGGGCAAAGCGAGCGTGTTTTGCTGAGGCAGGGAATAAATCTGTGAGTTCTCGAGCACCCCGTAATGTATTGTTGCCCACAGTTTGAACACACTGGGATTAGCTAGAGGCAAAACTCCAGGTTCACTTGGAAATGCCCCGGAGACAACGTGCGTGGGGCAAGCGGGGAAGCAACGGTGGCGAACTGCAGTGCTCGCTCTTTTCGAGCATCTCCGCGGAGAAAATTGTAGCAATTTCCATATAACGAAAACCAAGCCAGAAGGGAAAAGAAAATAGAAACAATTAGTGAGTGAGTTGGTACTTTTCGAGAAATGAAGCCTTGCGCGTCCGGCACCGTTCTGTGAAGGGTGCAGCGTTGATTGCCACAAATAAATCCCGCTGTTCATTTTCATTCTTTTGTCGGCATAGCCTGGCCGGTCCCGCCGATCCCCTCCCGTTTTCGTCGGAGGCTCCGTGTGCTGGAGCCCGCGGTAGTGCCGAGGGCAAGCAGCTCATCACTCCTTCGTCTCGGAGCAGCCTGTCTCTCTCCCTGTCCCCATGGTGCTCACCCCGAGCGGGAAGTCTCCGCTCCCGTCTTCTCCCGAGGTCTCAGGGATCAGCCCCGCCGAGTATCTTTTCAGCCTGTTTTATTCCAGGCGGCTGAGACTCATACATCACCGATTCTCGTAGCGCCTCGCAAACTCTCACCTGGTGTTGTTGTGTCCGAAATAAATTTTCTAAACAAGTGTTTGCCTCCCAAATACGGATATAATTTTCACGGGCTTTCTTTTTAATTACTTCCATTGAATCGATGCGTCAAAGCTCTTCATCTTATAGAGCAATACAGAATGTAGCGTTATACACATATGGTTTAGTTTTTTTCCCCTAATTCTTGCGAGCTGGGCAGCTTTGCAAGGGGGGCATATTCAAACATATTTGACTCCTTGCACGTTCTAATACGCGAAAATGGTATAGGATGGTTTGGGAGATATGTTTGGGCAAAGACATTAAACTAAGTCGAGGCAAATGCACTTTTAAAACCGATTCCGAAGAAGTGAGTCTATCCCTCAAGACAGAGCTACGAATGCCCTGGACATTTTTTATTGCTGTTGCTGAAAACAGGCTGAACACGGAGTTATCAATTGATCAATAAATTGCCATGGTAAAGAGACCAAGAATAAGAGCTAAGATCACATGTGGGGAAAAAATATATATACATAAAGAAAAAAATATAGAAGAAAGGCACGTGTAGAGCCTCTTATAAGGGAAGATGTGTGCAGGGCCAGGAGTGCTGTGGGCGTGGGTTTGGTGTGCAGCGCGTACCCTGCAGGGGTGAAGGCAGAGGGCAAGCGAGGGGGGGAAATTGTCTGGCAGCCTGCCCGCAGCCACCCCCAGGTACGGCCTCCTTGGGGCCCTGATGGAGCCGGGGACTCCCCGCCTGGGGAGGCGTTTTTGGGAACCCCACAGCCGACACAAATTCTCGCCGCAGGATCCCTGCAAACTTCCCCTCTTTCCCGGCCCCGGGAAAGCAGCGGGGCTGCCTGGGCTCCCCGCGCCACTCCCGAAACTTATCCCAGCTTGGAGCCTGCACCCAGGGGCTCGCCTGCCTCTCACGCCGCGCGTGTCGCTGTGTGTGTGTGTGTGTGCGCGTGTGGGAGCGTCCTCCGTGTGTGTGTGGAAGCGTTGGGCTGCCGTGTCCGTGCCTGCTTTCTGTTTGAAGGCATCTAGAAGTGTTGTCTCTGGTGTCCACACGACCCGCTGGCAAAGCAGAGGGGGTGAGTATGAGCCCCTGGTTGTGACCCCTCTTTCTGCCGTGTCTGAGCTGCCAGGCTAGTCTGGAGTGTGATCTTTATCTTCAGCTGAGAAAGAACGGTTTACTCCGCGTTCTCTTTCTTCCTCTGAACTTGACAGGGAAGGGTAGGTGCAGTTTTGTTTCGACCAAAGCAGTGCCTGCAAAAGCGATATATACTTCCATCCAAACAAATGAATCCGAGTGAGCTCCACTCTCAGAAATGTGCCCCCCCTTTCCAGGTAGAACTCAAGCTCCTTTTCTAACTTACAAAATCTGTTCGTGTCCCTGCTTGACAGTCTGTCCAGCTATCTGTCTGCCTGTCTACCTTTGGGGTTGGCCTTTCTGGGAGAGGCAACCCAGGTCGGATTGTCAAGTATATGTCCAGTCCTTTTCAGTTTGTTTGGAGTGAGTTCGCCCCCCAACCCTCCCTCTCCCCCGAATTCATTCTTATTTGAGTAATTAGACAAGGAGAGTTTCATCACCCTCCTGAGCACCTACGGCCCCCAAAGCAAAACCCAATCACAGTACTCAAAATTCAGAGGGTTTCTCTTAAGAAAATAGATTTGTATTTATATACACGAACACTGACCCACAAAAAGCTCTCGGGCTGCGCCTGAGTGTAAACGAAGTGTCAACCCCCATTATGTGAAAAGAGGTAACATTGATCTCTTAGGCCTATTTGAAATAGGTTACCAGTTTATTGTGGGTTGGTTTGTTGTTTGGGATTTTTATTCTCCGGAAATAAACATGAACTGATTTCTGAAATCGTTTCTTCCCCCCCGGGGCTTCCCCCTAGTGTGTGATGTATCTTCCATTGCAAACGGGAGATGAGCAATTTCTAAATCTGGGATCAGGGTTAGAGGACCAGAAGAATTAATGCCGCCAACCTAGTTCTGTTTCTAGACACACATGTCTTGGAATATGGCAACACGCTGAAGAAAAGATACTCTCCGAAGGGACGAGCCTCTCTGCGTTTAGCCGGGAAACGGTGTAGGAGGGAAACTGCAGCTGTGGTGATCCCGATCCCGAAAAGCTTGTTCTGTAGCTCTTTACAATGATTATTTGTAGAGAGTGCGCGGACTGGAGGGGTAGAGCTCTGATTGCAGTTCCACACGGGTTTATGGCCTCAAACCGTAGGGGACAGTGCTGTAAAGCTCCCAAGAGCTGGTGACATACCAGGTTTTCACGCTTCATGTGTTTCCGCTGAGGTGTCTTCTCTACAGAGAGGTTTTGGGGCTTGTGCACCGTGACGGTCTCTCGGGGACAGGAAAGTGTTTGCTGAATTTGTTTTCCATTGCCGACGTTAAAACGAAAAGGCGGCCTTTGAAGCGTCGCTTTTAAGCCGCGCGGTGCAGACCTGGAAACCAATTCGCCGGGGATCGCTCGTGAAACCTAAAGAGGGGATGGGGAGCCTGCAAATCTTTGCAGCCGCAAAGAGAATTAATCGCATAACGCCGGCTAGACGGCGTCCTCCCGAGCTGTGAGTTTAAAAATCAAAACAGGGAGTAAAAACTCGATGTGAAAACCAGAGAAGATGCAGCTACAGTAAAAGCGGGTCAGCAAAGCCTACACTGCACAGGTCGACCCACATGCCCGGTGTCAGGGCGGAGGGGGAAGGTGTGACCCAGAGGTGTCACGTCTGCCGGCAGGGCCTTCTCCGGGATCCCGCGGGCCGGCAGGGGCTGCGGCGGTCGAGGCCGCGGCCACGAAGCGGAACTGAGACTCGCGGAGCTCCACTGCCGATGCAGCAGGCATTGGGAGGGAAAGGATCGCCTGCAGACCTGCAGCTAAAGGCCCAGAGCCCCTGCCCCGGCCGTGCTCTGCTTTTTGCTCCTGCTGACCCAGTTCGGCCTTGTTAACTGCTGGAGGGGAGGCGCGGGAATTCTCTTGCTTCTCCGAGCAGACGACAAAGAGCTGTGATTTCTCTTCCGCGGCTCTTTGGGTGATTCCTTCTCTCTCTTCTCTCTCTTTTGCGCTTTTCCATTAACTTTAAAAACTTGGCGAAGGTTTCTGTTCCCGGGGCTCCAGATACATCTCCTGACACGGAAGAGTCGCGGTCGTCTTTTTCCCTTTTGTAGGAAACCGCCCGGCCAAAGGGGATTTCTTCTCTGCTCCAAGTTCAAAGGCACAGTCCTGAAGTAGTTAAGGGGGCAAAAGGGACAAGTGTGGGGGAGGCAGGGGGTCAGGAGCGCAGGGTCGAAGCCATTAGAGCCTCCGCCTCTGCGGGCTTGCCCTTTAGGACCTCAGCATTTCGCTGCGGGCACCCTCCCCACGCATAGGACCGAGGGGCTGGAGGGACACGGGGTGGGGAAGGGAAATAGCCTAGTGCTTCTCTTTGGAAACACGAAAGAGATGGCACTGAGGGCCACCGAGTGCCCAAAGAAGTGACCCCGGTGGAGAGCGGGGCTTGAGGAGAGCATGGTTTTCCCACCCGCTCTACTCCCTTCTTGGGATCCACGATTCCTTAGGGTACCGGGGCAGGCATATCTGACTAATGAACGGAATAATCATTTCTCTGCTGCTGCCGGTACCCGCTTCTCTCCATCCACTACATCCCCTGTCAGCCCGAGGGTGTCTGCTGGTGAAATCTTCCCTCGCCGCTGCCCTCTGCTCCCTCCCTGCCAGTTATTGGGTTACACTCGGCTGCTGTGTTATACGGGGCATGTGCTGGGTTGTTAGAAACCTCTATAAAAGAATAAAGACTTAGTGGCAGCCCGCGCCTGAAACTCGTTTACCTACACGTTATAACACAGTCCACAGACGCCGTTTAGAAGCAATGGGATTTGGGCTTTGTAGAAAGACGATTCTCCCACTATTTCTATTTGATCGAAAGAATAAAGCCATGTAAGGTGTTCCCTGTCTACTTGAGATGTTGTGAGGCACTTTAGGCAGGTTATTTCTTTGGAAAACAGCCATGGAGCCCATTGTCTTTATCTGATGCTTGAAAGACTGGGGAGGAGAGGAAGAAGAAAAATCATTGTTAAAAAACACTTTGAAGTTGTGCAACTGTTGCTGCTCCAGTTTTTCTCTCCAGTTTCCAGATGCACCAGAAATCGTTACTTTGATCTCACGAAGCAGCAATTTATATTTTTAAATTTTTTTAAATGGTTGGGTAACTCAAAGCGTAATGGCAAACATGCCGGGGATGAGGTCATCGGGCCGCGCGGGGCGGCCCGGGAGGCGGAAGCGAGCGAGCGCCGAGAGCGCAGGAATGAGGCGGCGGGGAAGGACGGGGCTTTCTGTCCGGACGAGCCTGGTTGCCGGAACATCTGCTCAGGGCTAATCTTATATCCCCGCTCGTTCACAAGGGAGAAGTCTGCCAGCGCACAAGGGGCTGACTGAGCGTGCGATGGAACCCTCCCTTTTGTGCGCGGGCACGGGGCTGGCAGAGAGGCGCGATGCCACGGAGAGAGGCGCGCACACGTCGGGTTGCAAGGAGCCCAGGAGCTATTAAAATCTGCGGCTGGGGCCCTGGCGACGGCCAGGACATGGCTTGGCAAATGGTCCCGACCCAACTTCGTCAGAGCAGGAGGGAGATCATATAATCATATAATATATTGAGTTGGAAGGGACCCGCAAGGATCATCGAAGTCCATTTCCTCGCCCTCCCCACGACAGCCCCGTGAATCACTCCGTGTGCTTGAGGGCGTTGTCCAAATGCTTCTCGAACTCTGCCAGGCTGGTGCTGTGACCATTTCTCTGGGTAGTCTGCTCCAGTGCCCAGCCATTTTCTGTGTGAAGATCTTTTTCCTGATATCCAACCTAAACCTACCCTGACACAGCTTCAGGCCATTCCCTCGGGTCCTGTCACTTGTCACCGGCGAGAAGAGATCAATGTCTGCCTCTCCAACGTGTGAGAGCTCTCTGCTTTCACTGGTGCGTGGACAACCCTCTTTGAGCGTTCCTCAAAAATTAGTTGCCCCATATAAATCGCGTCTCTTGCAACGCTCCCAGCTCAGGGATACGATGCATAAGCTGGAGTTACCAAAGCCAGCCCAACCCATTGCCTGAGCCCACCGGGGCGGCTCTCTCTCGTCTGCTCCCTCCTTGCCCGGAGAAGCCTGGACTGGCATCCCTGTCCCCAGGGTCACGGCCGCCGCCGGGCCCGTGGTGATGGCAGGGACAGTGCTAAGATCGGCCGGCCGGGAGCAGCAGGCTGACAGCTGCCTCCTTCGGGCCGCCCCCTCCCTGACCGAGCCACAGCCACCTGCCTAATGGCTTGATTCCCGAGAGAGACCCACCCGTGCGGAGGTCAGGAGTTTATTTTGCTAAGAAAAATCAAATGGGAGGAAGGGTAAGGGGAGTGTGTTTGTGCCGTGGACCCCAGAGACACTGACCCCATCACTGTCCCACTGAAAACACAGGCCCGTGTTGAATCAGCGGCGTTGACTGCTGGTGATTGCCTTTCTGGGCAATCACTGCCTCTGCTTGGCTTTTCCATTCCAAATATACCGACCCGGATCAGCCTGCTGACCCTACAGACCACGCAAAGCGTGAAGTGACTCTTCCCTGTGGATGTTTGCAGAGCTCCCCGGGTGCCAGCGCTGGAGAGAGCTCGACCCGGGCTCTGCTTCTGCCGTGCCTGGCGGCGCCCCGGTCGGATTGCAGAGGTTGCGCCCTTCTCCCTCAGCGCGAGTGGAAACGTATCCGCAGCAGCCGCATGGGAGGAGGATTTCGTTGTAAGGCCGCCTGGACCCAGGCGAGCCACTGGCAACATAAGACTGGCTCTGACCCCGCTGCTGCCAAGGGGCGAGACGGCTCCAGCGGCCGGTCCCCGGCGAAAGGGCCCAGGCAGCGGGTGAGACACATTCCCTCAGGCGGGGTCCCCGCATAGGCTGGCGTGTCACCGCCTGGGCGGCCCCGGGAGTGGAGGCTCCGGTGCTGACGCAGTCCCCGCGCACCGGTGTGGTGCGGGCTGCTCGCTGCCTCCCCCGCTGCAGGGAGGGGTGCGGGGAGAGCAGCACATGCCATCGGGAAGGCGAGGTGCCCGTGGGGGACAGGAGACCTGCCGGCTGGCGGCCAGGCACACGGCCGCCCCCCAGTGCAGCCTGCAGGCAGGGAACTCTGTGGTCTCTAGGGTAGGGGGCAGCCCCGTACTGCTAGAAGTGGCCCACACCTGGGAAATGGGACCGAAGTGACTCGAGGGTGAGGTGGTGGGGTCTGTCGCGACCGTTCAAAACCCTTATTTTTAAAAGGGAAGAAATGTGGGGGAGGAGGAAGAAGCGACAGGAATGAGATGCTGACACTGAGGAGTCGCAGGGAGACATCAACAATCGGTGCCTATAGACCACATCAAAGCCCTGCAGAGCAACAATAAAATGCCTTGAAATACTTCTTAATGCAATGTTTGCATTGGGCAAGTCCACAGATGACGCCGAATTTGCCATCACAGGAAAAAGAAAGCAGCAGATGAGCTTTAACCAACATTTCTCTGAAACCCGACTATAGAGGGAAAAGAGAGGAAGGGAGAGAGAGAGAGGTTTTTATAATCCTGAAAGGCAAGAGGAGAAACCACATCAACACAAAGTGAGTAAAATGCGGCAGGGCAGGATTACCAAGGCACAGGGGAATCTTAACAAATAGACGAATATGCCACAAAACATCTGTAAAGAAGAAAACTTCCAGTCAGGATTGCTACGGAGGCGCTTTTGACTCAGAGGCTATTACTCGGCCCTGCTATTTTAGAAGAGGCCATACTTGTCCCCCTTGCACCCCCATTCCCCGGGCGATATGGAGGCAACCATAACCTGAGTTTTGTCCCTATAGTTGGGGAGCTTTTCTGAGCGGGACGCCTCTCGCACGGACGGTGAAGAAGGAAAAGGGGGACGAATGTGTGTGCTGGCGAGGGGAAAGCCTCCGGGTTCCGGTCAGTCTCTGCCAAGCAAGCAGTCACACTCAGATGAGCGCTTAATTGCTATTGTGTTTTTGTTTTCCAAAGGCAGAACTCCTATTCCCCGAGCGCGGCTGCAGTGTGGCACAGGCTGGCTTTGTCTGGCTGCTGTGCGGCCGCTCTCGTCATGCTGGCCCCGCCTGACTGCAGCCGAAAGCCAGGAGCACCTATTTAGCCGCCTGCCACCCACGCACGAGAGAACGGCTGGATGCAGGCGGCTGAGCACCCCTCTGCCCTGCAGCGAGTCTCCCTCCCTCGCTGACCGCTCATTCCCCACGAGATGAAGCCCCGATCTGTGCAGAACTGTCAGACCCCGCTCTCAATTTGCTTTGTTGCCTTCCCCTGTGGGCGAGCTGCTGTCCCCTCTGAATTTGGCTCTCCCACCTCACCCGCTGGCCGGCCGTGCCAGGCGAGAGCCGGCGCCTGCTGCCGGCACTGTCTTTCCCTAAGCCGGAGCCCGTCGCGGCTGAGCTTCCCGTGCTGGCTTCACACGGAACCTCCCGGTTGCTGCGCCCACACCGGGCAGCCTCGGGAAGTGTTGCCGGGGCTGTCTGCCCTGGGGCCGGCCGGCCGGGGGGCTGCGCTCTTCCCTGCTGCGGAGGTGTCCCTGTGGTTCGGCCCCTGCGGACGGGTGCTGGCTGCTGCCCACCGCCCGCTTCAAAATATTGTTCTGCGGGAGCCTGAAAGGCGGCATTGCGGTCCTTGGGCTCCTCCTCTGAGTATGCCACACGCCGCTCCTTGAGCCGGAGCGACTCCGTGCCCACTGCGACCGGGGCGCGCCGGGGCAGAGCACAGGGCGGCGAGAGAGCCCTTGCGACGGGGGAAGCACCGCACACGCTGCCGGGCTCACTGCTGCGTGATCGCGTCTCCCCAGGGGATGGAGAGAGAAGACAATTTCACTTATAGAATCATGATAGAACGTGACCCCGACAGGAATGCAGCCGGCACCGAGACGGGAGCAGGGGGATATCTATAGGTTTCCGCGGCTTTGCGGGGATTTAGCGGGATGGGCTGTGGGGAGCCGAGAAAGCTGCGCTGAGGGAGGGATAAAGGTTCAGCTGGATCAGGGGGTATCCCACGGCGTAATCACTCGTCGCCCTCCATTCGATTCCAAGGTTTCCATCTTCCGGACAGGAGAAATCCCTGCGAGCCGTGCGGGTCGCACGGCAAAAAAAAGGGACCACAGGAGAAATTCCATACCAGGAGAAATTCCTCCCGCCAGCCCAAAATTTCGTCTTGAGAGAGTTCAGTACCCGGCAGCTTTCTGGTTACTAGAAACCAATAAAAACAGTATTAGAAGCTGATAAAAGCTTGCTTAATAATAAATCTGAGTAAATTCCGGGTGCGGAGCAAGAGCGGGTGAGGTTTGAAATGCAAAAAGGGAGCTCAGCTTGGGGTCCGGTGAGTCATGACCATTTTCGGGGGCCTGGAGCTGCGTTTCTGGCATGCCTGCCTTACACAGCAGTCGTGTTTCACGTGGGTCAAAATAAGTCGTGTTTGAAGTTCCCGTGTTGTGCCACGAACATATCTCGTGAGGAGGCCGGGGACCACTCTTCTGCTTCTGTAGTGGTGGCTAGTGTTGATAGCACGGAGGGATAAACTTCTGTTTTCCATAGTGAAAGGATTACAGCCAGCAGCCACAGATCATTTGAATAGTCTTATTAAAGTCTGCTTCGTTTCAGGTTTGGCCCTAAACGGGATTGTTTACAGTATAACACATCATGTATGAGGTAGGGGAGCACAGAGACGTCTCTTGGTTCAAAGAGCTGTGCCTTGAAGAGAAAAAAAATTTGCCCTTATATTTATTTTTTTGACCGAACACACATTGAAATGCTGTGCGCATTCCTGCTTTCCTCCCTGGAAAAGTGGGCTTTGGATCCCGTCTCGGTAACAAGGGGCCAGTTGTCCGCCTGCAGTGCCCCATATGAGAACTATTGTGCACAAGACCCACAGCGTTTTCTGGGGAACGCCACTTTTTCAGCATGTGTGAGGCTTGGGGACAAGAGCGGGACAAGGGGCAACGTGGCTGTCGGGTGGGTCCTTCCTGGACCCGGGGGAGGTTAAAGCACGTTTGGCTTCTCCCTCTCGTCCCCGGCGGCAGCTCAGGCTGAGACGGCTGCAAGGTATCGTAGGCCCCGTGTCTCCAGATCTCTCCACTCAGTGCACTCAGTCCTGTGGGTTTGGGAGCTGAGGGTTGCATTTGGGCTGGAAAAATAATCCAACAAAACAGGAAACAAATCCCCAAACGTCAACTCCCTCAAACTATCCCAAATTATAATAGCGGCAATTATCTGCGAAGAAGCAACTCTTCAACGCGCTGCTGTGCAAATGCTGTTTGCTACCGATGTGAAACTGATTTCTTTTTCTTTCCTGATGGAAAAGTAGTCAGACGCCCTGCTGAGAACAGTCACCTTTTAGACTAAAATCTCCCCGCTGGGACTCGTGCGTGGGCTGCCCCACACCTGGTCCTGGCCCGGCTTTCCCTGTGCTCCTCATATTCCTACGGCCAGGCCGCGTGGGGTGATAAGGGAGGCATATGCATCCCCATCTGGGATCGGAACCATAGCAGTGCTGAGCCACGGCAGAGCTGAGCTGAGCCCCTCAGCCGCCAGGAGATGCTTGGGGGGCGACATTCTCGGGACGAACTCTTGTGCCCTGACTCCGACAGTGGATCTGGTTAAAGCTCTTGTCCCGGAGTTTGTCTCGATACACAACTTTTCTCTGCTCCTTCTGGGGTCCTTTAACCCCCTAGACCTTCTCCGAAATTCCTTAAAGGTGGTTTATGTATTGGGAAAAGAAACCCCAAACCAGCCAACAAACAAATAAAAAACCCAGCCCAGACCTATGAGCCGCTTTGAGTTCACTCTCGGTCCCGTCTCACCGGCTAACACCGCCCCCGAGTCCACCTGCAAACAGGGGCAGGGGCAGGAAGGAGGAGGCCCCGAGGAAACCTCAGCGACCCACTGCAGATGAGGCCGGGGGAGCGCGCAGGGGGGGCCGCGGAGCCCAGGAGTGCAGCTCCACCTTCTCCTCGGCACCACCACCCTGTGTGAGCTACTTCGGCTGGCTTTGCCACCTCTCCTCGGGGTGTCGGTGTGTGTGCAAATAAGGCTGTCAGGAAGGTAATGGGGCGAGTGGCAAACTGTGGACAGCCTGGCATGGCTGATCAGACACCTCTGTCTCTCACTCTCGGAGCCGAGTAGTGCGCAGGTTTTTTGGGTTTTTTTGGGGGGGGAGGGTGGTCAGCCCTGCTTTCCGGTGGTCTTGCCAGCCTCTGCCCTCCTTGGAGCTGCCTCTGCCCTCCGAGAGCTGCAGCCACGAGGATTCACCTGTCAGCAAAGACCTCAGCACAAGGCAGGGAGAAAATCTGCGGAAGAGGGAGGAAAAATAAATAATCCTATAAAAAAAGCGGGCGGCAGGAGCAGCCGGGATTGGGTCCGGGGCGCCCGTGGGTGTGAAGCCGAGTGTCCCGGCGGGGCGCGCCCCCAGGCTGTGTCCGGGGGCTGCACCGCGCAGGGAGCGTGGAGCAGACCAGCCCGCCCGTGTGTATCTGCGGGTTTCACGCAAGCAGCGAGAGCTGAAAGCTGCAGAAACTCCGCGAGCCTGCTGACAAGCAGGCAAAGCGGGTCTGTAGTCTGCAAATGAAGAGAGAGATCATCTAGCCCCCCGCTTATCGTTCCGGGTTGTTCTGAAGTTTGGCGTGGTAAATACAAAATGCATGGCTTTTAATCCTGCCTGTGTTGTTCCAAGTCAGTAGCTGAGAAGGCAGAAGGGTCTCTAGCCGGGACTTTGTTCTTTGTTTGCGAGGGGAACCTGCTTTGTGTGAATTATTCATCATAATTGCCTATTTCCAAACAGCTCCGCGGGGAGGCTCCGAAATGCAGTCAGGTCTGACTGGTGCCTGCGGAAAAGCGACGCCCGGAGCTGGTGGAAGTTCAGCGACAATTCTAAGTTCCAGATTCTCCTCCCCACCGGGAACGCTGGGGCCGGGATGGGGCTGACGGGGGGGGGGGGGGAGAGGCCCGGGGACAAGGGGCATTTTGTTGCCTTAAGCCCAAGAAACGTGCCGATGCATTTCTGCTCTGCCTGGTCTCCTTCTGCCGCCCCGAAAACAGGAGAGACAAAAATAATATATGCGCCGAAACAAACGGGGGAGAAGTCCTGGTAAAATGGAGGGAAAGTAGTGGCTGTTTTTTATAGTCCAAGTGTATAATCGATTTTTTTTCTGTCCTGATAGAAAGCAGATAAATTTAGGAAGGGAGAGCTAAGAGAATAATTACAGGGTGAAGGTAGTTAAATTTTATTTCGAGTCCCAAAGGCAAAACCTGCCATTTTATTGCAAACATCTGGAAGGCTTAAGAGACTGGCATGGTGTTTGTTTAAACACTAATAGAGATTTTTATTCTGTAAAACACAAACAAAGCCCATTTAAAAACACTCGAGACTGTAAATATTTTGCGGTGCTTCAATTCTCAAAGCCTGAGAAAACCAGGGAAAAGGGAGGGGGAACGAATCGACAGCATAATAGGGGTATAATTATGAATTAGTTAATATACGCAACAATACCGTTTGTGCAGACCATAAAAATAAATTGCAGGCGTATTTTTTTCTGCAGTCACAATAACTGACCCAGCGCAGCACGGAAACATCACCTCGCTCGTGTTTCCAAGCAGCGACTTGTGTTTGTTTTAAACTTGCCTCTTACTAGAGAGCTAGCCTCGAAATCCTCCGATCCGTTTTAAAAGATAATCGACGCTGTATTAAAGTCCAGTAAATCACTCCCTCACCTTATCAGACAGCCTTCAGCCCGCACCCGCTGGCTGCTTTTAACGTTGTTTTCGATTGCTAACTTTTAAAAAAATAGAAATAATAATAAATCCGCGGGCTAGATCTGGATGAAGGACCTTCGGAAAGGTTTTTCTCGCCGTGGAGCAGGGTTTTAAACTGGCCCAGCCCCTGCGAACAACACATCTGGACAGCACTCCCTCCCAGCAGCCGGCTCCCCTTCTTTCTCTTTTTTTCCCCAAATATTTCCATATATAAACAAATATTTTTAAGGCTTGCTCTACAACAACTGGAAAGCAGAAGTGAATGATTTCTTTATAAACCCCGAGGCCTGGCCCTGCGACCCTTGCTCCTGCCACTTTATTCCAGGGAGCAGTTTCCTGGATTTAATGGGAGCTACCCCTGCGAGTAAGAGTCTGGAATAAAGACCAGGCAAAGGGACGCATTCATCTCTGGCGGCCGGGGGTCGGAGTCGGATCTGAATCCAGATTAAGCCCAGGCCTCTTGTAGACTCGAGGTTTACACGCTCGCCGCGGGTTGGGGGGACCCCGGCCTCCGTGCGGCCTCTGTGCCGCTGCGGCCGAGAGGAGCCGCGGGGACCTGGTGGCAGCGGCGCAGCACGGATGCGTTTTGCTCTGTCACATTTTGGTGCAAAGACTCAACCGAAATCTCATCCCCCGGCTCGGCGAGAGGAGGTTTTCTTTGGGCGAGCTTTTTCAGCGGAGGGGTCAGCGAACCCTCCAAGGGGGGAGCGTCGGCTCTGTGACCCCCCCCGCCCCCCTCATCCCTCCCCTTTCCCCCGGTGCGTCGCCGTGGGGCCGCAAGGTCGCTGCGGTGTCTGCCCTCTCTCTCCGCTCGCACGGCAGAGCAGCAATGCCTTTGTGTTTACCGCTTTTGCACCTCCCGGCGCGGCCGGGCAGAGGGAGGGCGAGCTGTCCTAAACTTCCCGGGCACCAGGATAGGGCCAGGGAGGAGGCAGAGGAGCCGTCACAGGCGGCCGTCAACCCCGCGGTCCCGGGAGAGGTGTCCGGGACCGCGGGGAGCTGGTCTCCCGTCCCTGGCAAAAGGGTCTGCTCCCTGGGGTTTGACAATTAGGGGCCGTATTGGCTTGGAAACTGCGCTGTGTTTCTTGTCGTTCCTGCAGAGGCTGTGTTCGGCTGCCAGAGCCGGGCCCGGGGTGCTCGGACACAGCTCGCAGATCTCGGGTGGCACAGGAGAGCGCCCCAAGGTGAGAGACCCAAAAGGGGTCGGGGCTGCTTTAAACTCTCCATCAGTGAAACCACACTTAACGTTGTGGAAAACGTCTTTCTGAGTTCTTACATCAGTTCCCAAAATTGGTTTTGAACGTTTAATCGCCCTCCCTTTCCAGCACCATTTCTTTTCACTAAAACTCTATGAATTTTATCTACGGTTTTCTTAGGCTCTTTCGCTAAAATCTCCCTCCAGCTTCTTTAAAAGCCTTCCTCTGTGTCTGTCTCCCAGGCAAGTGTTTCCGAGGCTTTCAGAAATAGGGAAAAGAATTGTTGTAGTGTTTTTTGTTGTTTTGTTTTGTTGGTTTGTTTTTGTTTTTTTTTTTTTTTGTGGATTTGTTGGTTTTTGAGGCGGTTTTTTGTCCTTTTTTTTTTTTTTTTTTGAGACATTCCTTTGCCTGGGGAAGGACACACAGCCGGGGGACCCGCTGGAAACACATGTGCCCTCCTCCGAGTCCCCGCTCCCATTGTTGGCTTCCTCCAAGCCCCTGTTTCGGTCGCTCTCTTCTTGTTGCTACTCCTGCCCCGGCAGGGCTCCCCGCGGAGCGGACAGTGCCAGAGTGGGGAATACACGGCATCCCGTGTGGCAGCGCCGCTCTGCCCGTCGCTGAGCCCGCGGAGAGTGACCTGTCAAGGAGGTGTACTAGAGGGGAGGGGAAAGGAGCGACGGGGAGGGGGATGAGGGGTGTAGGGCGGGTGATTGAGACGTACAAAACCTGCTCCTCGGCCTAGATAACGGGGCTTAGCTTTCCCGGGATTTGCCGAAGAAATGGCTTCTTTCCCGCTTTTCGTCCGAAATCCGTTTCCATCCGTTTCCACATCAGCGCGTGAGCGGGCTGTTGTCAGCGGCGCTTTAGGTCGGGGAGAGAAGGCTGAAGGGCTCCGCTGTACCATGCTGACATGGGTACCGTGGATTCACTCTGGGAGCAAAAGCAAGTGTCTTTTCCCCCTACACTCCCACATGTGCCCCTTTCGCTGGTTTCCACCCCCACAGAAAAAAATCGTCTATGAAAAACCTCATTCTCCCCCAGCTCTGCCCTAAGCAGCTCTGCACCTTTGGGGAAGAGCAGAGAAAGAGCAGACAAAAAATAATCCCTTCCTGAAAATCTGTGTGTCTCTTCGCCCGCTTTTCCACCGTGGCTCGGTCCACGTTAATCCTCTCCCGTACTTTATAATGATTCATATTTTATTTTGAACTTGTATCGAATTAACCCCCCGCGACTTTCCCAGCTGTATTTTCCCTATACAGTATTTCGCTTGGCTTCACTTATTTTCCCGGGGTCCCACCAGCTAATGAAAACACACGCTTCTGTCACCTTCTCAGAATCGGCCCTTGTTGCTTTTCACTGCGAGCCCCCCCGCGTCACGCGTGACCGAGGGGCGTGGGAGCGGCTGCGGACCCGCCTCAGCCGGGAGGATGTCAGGGCAGAATGAACAAGAGAGCAGAAATAAAATGCTGAATATTATCCAGACAACCACCCGGGATCTGTACCTAGCGGGTTTGTTTTCGCTGTAGCTAGAGTGACAAAAAGAAGCGGGAAAGGGGAAAAAATTATTTTATATATATATATATATATATATATATATAACCCTTCCCAAAGAGAAGGCGCTTCCCATGCTCGGGGGTGTCTGGGTCTCCCTGGCAGCCCACGCCGCCCGCTCAGCCCCGCCGCTCTACGGACACGCATCATTTTGAAGTGAAATTTCAACCCCCTCGAGACGTTGCTTCTGCTTCTGCCAAACACCGATTCCGCCGACAAGGGCAAGTAATACAGGGCATAAATGAAGTTTTAAAAACACCCCCTCATCCGGCACCGCTGGGTTGTAAAGCACCTCTCGGGTACTTTGCGTGGGGTTTAGTCAGCAGCAGCGTTTGGGACACACGGGTGCGGCGGAGTGAAATGCGGGAGTTGTTACCTCTCTGCGTTTAGAGTTATGGGTTTCCTACTGGCTCCCCGTTCTTCAAACAGTTAATTCTCCCGGCCGGTGTTCCAGGACTCAGATGGCCAAAATTCCTCTCCCTCAAGCCCGAGTCTCTCTCCCCTCCCTATTGGGTCGCAGCTTTTGGGTCTCTCCCGAGCTCTTCCTCCTATTGGCCAGGGACATTTTTTTTTCCCCTTTCTTTTTTTTTTTTTTTCCTTGACAGGCGCACGCAGCCTGCCTAACTCTCGGAGAAAAAAAAAAATCCCAGAAGTTTGGATCAATCAGAGAGAGACAGAAGGAAAGGGGAGAAGAAAAAAAAAAAAAAAAAAAAAGAAATCCAGCCTGCAGCCCCTCTGAGCAAGTGCTGGGACCTGGGCTGAGCACACCCTCCTGGCTCTGCCTGCGGAGTATCTGCAGCCTCATGTAGTGCCTTCAGGAGACTGAGGGCTGGTTCTTCTGGGGGTGCAGCTGGGGAGGGGTGGGGGGGGGAGAAAGAGGCAAGAGGCTCTGCCTCTGGTCCCCGAGCTGTGCGCTCCCAGCCACTGGTCGCTTCTCTGCCCAAGGGTCTGGGCTGGGGGATAAGATGAGTGAGAGGCGAAGATCGGCGGTGGCCCTCAGCTCCCGAGCGCACGCTTTCTCGGTAGAAGCCTTGATCGGGACAAATAAAAAGAGGAAACTGCGAGACTGGGAGGACAAGGGGCTGGATTTGTCCATGGAAAGCCTCAGCCCCAATGGCCAGCTGGGGGACAATGAAGACCCGACTCAGTGCCTGGACCTCAACCCCGGTTAGTGAGACTCCTTTCTCTTCGGGTTCACTCCCCCGCCTCCCCGCCCCACTCCCTCACAGCCGCTCGTCTCTGAGTCTTGCCGGGAACTGCCCGCCGGGCAGCGCGTCCCGAGAAACATCCGAGACTGGGAGTAGAGAAAAAGGAAGTGGGAATTTTGCGGAGATTTCTTTGACTTTTTTTTTTTCTTTCATTTTACTGGGACTTTTTTCTTACTCACTGTGTATCTTCCCCCTCATAGCTCCATGATCTCCCGTGAGGGACGGCGTGTCCCCTCTGCTTCCTTTTTCTCCCTCTCTCCTCCCTCTCCGTGCCTGTCGATCGCGATAGTCTTTCCCGGGTGTTTCGGGACAAGCGTTTCGCTCTGCCCCAGAGTTTTCCCAGCCCCGATCGTGGAGTTGCCGGTGGGTCGGGGGCAAAGGAGTGGGGTACGAGATGCACCCCTCTCCTCTTTTCCGAATCACCGGCCAACCCCCGTGTCTTCCCCACGCAGACAGTGCCGCCCTAAGCGGAGATTTCAGTGTAGGAGGAGGATGTGGGCATCCAGGATCAGCCCTGCTCCGAGGCGAGGGTCGCCGGCTCCTCGGAGCGGTGGGGACCCGCTCTATACTCCCGCAGTTCGGGATCTTCCTCCCGGGATCGAAGCCGCTGGTCCCGGCGGCGCGGCCTCGCTCCGCTCCTGGGACGGAGCGCACAAGCCGCGGCGGAGGGGGAACGCGGAAGGGAACTTACTCTCTCCGGAGGGGAAAACACTCCCGGCAGGGATAAGGGTCTCAGCGGGCAAGGGGCATTCCGAGGAGTCCAGCCCCGCTCACGAGCCTGGCTCCTCCCGGGAGCCGCGGCGTGTGGAGCAGCGCCGGGCCCGCGGCCCCAAGGCCGGCGGGACGGCTAAGGGGAGAGGGAGCACGACACTTCCCTCCTGATGTCTGTACTTTTAATTTTAATTTTATTTACCTTTATTTAAAAGGGATCCAGTAGCTCGCAGCTATCATTTGGCTCAAGCCAATCCCTCGGTCTCCTCTTGTCCCTCCGGCCCTTTCTCTCCGGCCTAAAACGACGGTTCCGCAAAGGCAGGCGCGGACCCGCGACGATCCCGAGGGTGAAAAACACTCCGGGCCTCGCTCCCCGAGCTGCTCCCGCGCCCTTTTCGCCGTCCCCACTCCCCGCTCCCCAGGGCCTTAACAAGGGACTGAGGGAGTGACCTCCCTTTCACAATTATAGTGTGGGGAGAGAACGAATTTTAGGTGATTTCTTTTTACTTTTAATGTTCGGATGGAGCAAAAAGGTCAAACGATTTCTTTGAGCAGCCCCGAAGAAAAAGGGCAGAAATATCCTCTACTCCTGCCAAGTCCATTCCCATGCACTTGGAACAGCAAACACATTTTAAAATTTGTTTTGATTTATTTTGCGTGACTTTCCCTGAGCTATCAATAAGCATAAGCTGCCCAAAACTCAGAGTTTAAAAAAACTCCAAAACAACAACAAAACAACAAAACAAAACAAAAGGAGGGAAAAAAGAGAAAAAGAATTATAGATCGTGGTATCAAAAATATTTGCTATAAAAAAAAAATTTAAAGTGTTTTTGAAGAGGGCTAAAGACCATGAAGACCTTGCCCCCATGCGCTTCAAGGGACCGCATTTCAATTTGCTTTTAACAGCAGCAGCCTTTCTTGGTGCGGATCCTAAGAAGTAGGTACAATCTGCAGCCAGGGTCGGTTCTCTCAGCGGATGGACGGGCATAAAAAAGAGGGGACAGCAGCGATCAACCAGTCAAAAAATAGTTTATGGTTTCAGAGGCTTCCCCGTTCAAAAGAATAAATACGCGACCAAACAACAAAAATCCGCCTTCTAATAACAGAGCATATCCGTGCATCTGTATTTTTTTTTTTTTTAGAACTGTTTTTCATATATTTTTAGCCGCAATAGGATATATTTTTGTGCGGTCTAAAATTTTAATTTGCCCATTTCTCCATGAATTCAAATTGGAAAATTGGAAAACTCGCCCTGCGCCAGATTGGAGAGCGAGAGAGTATGGCTGCTAACGCCTGAAACCTCAGAAAGTAAACGTGATGTTTTTCATAAAGCAAAGGAAATCAAGAACAGTTTGAGAAATCATTTTTAGGAGGTTGATAGACTTTAAATAAAGTCCGCGACTGTAATTTGCACAGTCACTTCATTAAACCTAATTCCTCCGCGGTGTACTTTTGCTGCCGGGTGAAAATTGATTAGCGGCTCTATAATGACCACCAAATTCCATCTTTACAAGACCTAATTAAGAACAAACTTTACACCTAACGTATTTTAAACTTGCAAAATCTCTAGCGATATAGCAAAAAAAATTAGAAAAGGGAATTTTTATAGCGTCCCAAAGGTTCACCACTCAAAGCCGCTGCCCCAGAGTAGCCACGGGCTGTTCCTTCTGCTGGCGGTATTGCTGGTTACGGGGGTGCTTGCGGAGAGGCCGCAAGTAGTACAGTGCGCGCTGGGAAATTAGATGTTGATTTTCGTGGGATAACGTAAATCAGTCCAGCCCCATTTATCGATCTTTTCGCTTAAATTCCCTCCATTTCAGCGCGGGAGGGTCTGAAAACCATACGCCGCGGTGAACTAAATGCGGCCAAGGGTAGAATAAGGCTTCGCTCTCTTTTTCCCAGGTCTTTTTCGTGCAGGCGGGTATGAGGATTTCTCTCCCACTCGCGGGACACGTCCTCCGGCGGGGGTGAAAAGGGGGAGGCGGCGGGGCCGCCCCGCTTCACTCCCCGAGTGGGGACTTCGCCGCCTTCGGTGCGGATCTGTGCTCGACACGTACAAAATGCAGCCTTTGGGAGTGCCTGGGTGGCAGCGCTTCTTGTTTCCCCGTTTTGGCGGAATCCCTGACCCCTTACGTGCCATTTTACAGCCGTGCCCAAACTCTTCGGTGATATTGGCAACACCGTGTCTCCCCGAGAGACCTCCCCTCCCTCCGGGGCCGCATCTTCCTGGGAGAATGGAAGTGGCAGGCTGAGAGGTGGTGGGTCGGGGTGTGGCGTGGGCAAAGGTGAAAAAAGCAAGCGGATAAATCCCCCAGGTTTACAAAAAATATCTCCCGAGCATCCGAGTTATTTATGTCTCAGCCATGAATCTTGTCGCCAGAGTTAATGTGCTTTTTTTACGAGACTCATTTAAAAAGGGGATAAATCTGGGTTTTAATCATGTGCGGGTTCAATCACGAAGTTGTGAAAAGGAATTCACTTTCTCTCCCCCCCCCGTGCACTCGGGACGCGCCTCGCGTGGGGCCGGGGACGGCCCGAGGGAGGCAGAGCTCGCCCGGGGGCTCCGGGAAGCCTCCCCCGTGCTCCGCCGCCGCCCCGGGCCACGCTCCCCGCATCGCTGCCGAGAGGCCAGAGAAGGAGGAGGAGGAGGGTGGCGGGACGCCCCTCCGTCCCCTTGGCAGGTTCGGTTTCAGAGGGCAGCAAAACAATGGGCTCGGATGTCTTCTGGGTATTTATAGATTTAACCTGAGCAGCGGAAAGGTCACGGGGGCCCCAGGCGTTGCCTCCCTTGATGTATATATTGTTTACCGTCGTTTACGGCGGTGGCATTCGTCGGCCCTACTTTCGCCACCCCAAGTGCGCGGGGACAGACCGAGGCAGAGCCGAGCGCGCTCCTTTCCTCGTCGAAAGTTAAAGACTTTTTTATTTTTTTGGAATGGGTGAGTGGAACGTGTCTCCGTGGACGCATTTGCCTTCACAGAAACACGGCTGCTCCTTTAGGAGGTCAGGGTCTCTTCACGTCGAGACGAGCATAGGCGCTTCAGAGGCAGAACAAAACGGTGCGGCGGATAAATAGAATTTTTCGGCTTTGGAACAGTCCTCTTCCTCTCACAGAAACACACAAACGATTTGGTAAACGAATTTCATCGCCAGTGCACATCCATCCCATCGGTATTTTTGGTTGCATATGTTAGAAGTGCACATATCGGTTTAAAAAAAACAACAAAAAACAATCCCTCTGAAAACAAACAAACAAACCAACAAACAAACAACCCCACTCAACAAATTAAACAAAAGAAAACGAGACATTGTTGAGAGTTTAGTTATTCGTTCCCTGTGTTTGTCTGAATCTACGCTGGCGAACCACTGAGAGCCTCTGCGAAGGGGGAAAACAACACGGCACTCATTTTAAGACCTGCAATGTGTTTATTACATATGCTTATCCGGAAGATTAAGATCCGAGAGTTTGACAAAGCCTTCAGTGGCTGAGAAGAGTAAAACCTTCAGCTCTTTTAGCGCGGCGTGTTATTCTCCCGTGTCTCCCGGGAGTTTGCATCGATGTCCATCGCAACCCCATTCCGCCGCGGGATTCCTGCTCCTCCTTGCCCACGGGCAAACCCCCTCCACCGGCAGGAGTGCGGGAGCCACGCAGCCCGCCCACCCTCCGGAGAGGTAAAGAGATTTTAAGAGCATGAGAAGATGCGATTGACCCCCTTACCTTTTTTTTTTTTTTTTTTTAAAATATCTTTGCTTCTGAATGCCCATATTGATGAAGTCCGTTCTTTGAGTAGTGGCTGTTAAACCCGCGAATAGGGAGTGACTTAATTCGGTTTCTCACTTCAGCTTTTGTTTGAGTGCTCGGAGGATGGGGCTAGGATTTCAAGAGCTGGCAGAGCACTTTTTTCTCGTCTCTTCCCCGAGGTAGGGCACATAGGTGTACATAATCCTTTGCATGGCCCTTGAGGTTCTCAGATGAGCAATGCTCTGTGACAACGAGTTATAAGAGAGAGAGTGTCAACTTTGCCTTTTCCTTGGGATTGGGAGTTATTGATGAGAAGTCTTTCTAACAAATTTATGTGTTACTGGGATTGTATGAATTCGTTCCACCTGCTGGATCATCAGTTTGCCTCTTTAAGACGGGATACGGAACTCAGATCTGTCGCTCCCTTGCGTACATGATGGAAGGAGGCGTGAAAAACTGCCCCTCCTAACACCTCTGCCTCACCCACACTCCAGCAGCAGAGCTAATGCTCTCATCTTTCCCAGAGGACACAATTGCAGGAGGCAGATGGAGCTGTCCAGATGAGAGCCAGGAGAGCCTAGCCCTGTGGGGGCTCAGGAAAGGCTTGTCTTAGTCAAGTTCATGCAACTCTGACCTTGGAACCCGAGGAGATGGAGAAGGATTTGTCCCTGTGGTAATATGCGTCTTACTGAATTGGGGAACCCCTGCTGCTTGGTTTGTGAAACGCCTCCTGCGGAGAGGTGAATTTCTCATGCTGTATTAAGAGGGCAGGTAATAGAATCATAGAGACAAAACTTACAGAGCAGGAGAGCATTAGAAAAAGGGCAGCATGTCAAACAACTTCTTCCTTTCTTTTATATGTATTTTGGATCTGCAGCATTTTTTACACAGGTTTATTCCATCTGCTGGTAAGGGGAAAACTGCTCTTTCAAAAGATGTTTCTTGTCTTTGACAAGAATTTTGGGAGAATTCAAAAAGCTTCTGTTACAAGCTAAAGTCAAGTAATTCCTTACGAACCATCAATCACTTCTCCCTTCTCCCATTTGGGACTGAGCGCTTATATCAAATATCAGCCCAGCTAGCCTCTCCTCAGGCAGAAGTGTCCTGCTTTATCTGTATCTGTCTTTAAGGAAAACTGATGCTTTTTTCAGATGGAAAAGTTGAAAGACGCCTTCCAAGAGCTCTGCATTCAGGAAAGAGCATTTGCATTGTTTTACAACACAGTTAGTGCCACTTGAGTCACTCCTATTCACACAGATCACTGTTGCTATTGTAATCTGTAGAATTCCTGTGTGAATCTTTGCTTGCTGTCTTAGGTCTTCAAAGCTCAAAATCTTTTTTCCCCAGTGTTTTCTTTTTCCTGACTTCCGATCTAGATTTATAAGGTTACAATAGTTTAAATAATGCACTAAAATCAGTCTGAGAGTATTTAAAAAATTCCTGGATATACTGAGGCACGATCAGATGGCATTTACATTGCCCTTTTTTTGTTAAATTAGTGAAATCCATTCAAGTGTGATTTAAATCACCCCAAGTGTCCATATTGAGATCTGTAGTTTACACTGGTGATGTAAAATCAAATTCAACGAAAGAAGCTTAAATTTCCTAAACCTGCGATCAACAGAGTTTCCGAGAGACGCTGAGTGCGCTAGTGCCTGTTGAATGGCAGGATTTTAGGATAACTCTTAGTTCTCTGACATCCTCCTAAACAGTGCAATTAATTTGCAGTAATGGGATGGGAATTTTTGTTTAAATCCTGACAGAAAAGGCATTGTGGGTATACACAGGTAGGGACAGTGTCTGCCAGCCTGGGAGCTGTGTGGTGGCTGCATTGGGAAGAGCAGCAGTGGGCACCTGGGTGTAGGGAGAATGCAGGCAAGTGGGATCTTCCCAGTGCCCCAGTTCCTAATCCTGTCCAGAGCAGCTCTGCATAGCAAGACATTGAAAGATTTTGCTTCTATAGCTTTTTATTTGAGCTGTGGTTTCCTCAGGTAGAGAGTACTCTGCAGCAGTGCTAAGACATTTTTGTTTCCAGAGCGGAAAAAACCCCCCAAAGGTGTAGCTTTCTGCTGCTTATTTCCAATGCCGTTGAAAATAGGTTAGGATTGCAACCTTTACATCTGCAAAATATCTGCTGTCTCAAAATACAACCCCGTTGCATTTCCTGTGTTAGAAGCTGTAGTGTGCTCTGGTGAGAAGTGCTAGGGAAAGTTAACATAGTGGAATGGTAAAATGGAATTGAAATATCTTTGAAAGCAGATTAAGAATTTTAAAAACTGAGAAGAAATGGGGTGCCAATTCAAATTCTAGCAGCAATTTGCATGCCAGGGGCATTTTTTAATTGCATATTCTTCAAGGTCAGAAAACAATGAATCAGTAAATCAATCCAAGAAGTGATAAAAGCACTTGTTACAATAATATTTACAATAATATTTTCATATACCCTTTGCTTAATTGAGTTATTGATCTGAGAGTATTGTGAAGATGGTGAAAGGATTATCTGAGTCAGACTCCTATGACAGTGGGTTGTCCAGTATTTGCTGTGTGTTTGCAAATGCAGTGAAGATGGTGAGGATTCACTTGGATTTACCTTAATTACAATTTTTTTTTGGAAAGTTTTTCTTTTATGGAGAATCAGGAAAACTTAGGGTTTGGCCAGTCTTTAAGTATTTATATTTGTATCATCAAGCCACTTAATGTTTTTAAGTTGTGCAACCATTTTAGATAGAAATAGATCCCAAGCTTCCTTGTTTCACTTAATTAAAAAGTAGTGTAAAAATAAATCATAGAATGAATTAGCAAATAAAGAATAAGGCATTTTTATTTATATAATACTCGAGTCAAACATTTGGACACTCAAAACTGCTACCAGATTCTTCTTTTTCTAAAAGTCAAAATTCTTTGGGAGATTCTGTAGAATTTAATGAAGTTTTCATTTCTTGTAAGCTGGATTTTCTTGGTTAATTTGAGTTTTATATATACATATATACATACATACATACATACATACACACACACACACACACACACTGTATATATATATATATACACACACACACATATATATATATATAAAAGTTAAAATCCACTTCAGCTAAACTCTTGCATGATAGAACTCAGTCCTAGTAGATGGCTTCACATCACTGCCACTGCACCTGTTCATTCTTCTCAAGGCTTTTGCTTTCTGGGAAAGAAATATTCCAGTATTGTTAAATGGGCATTGTCAGCTATATCCACATGTGTAGCTCTTGGAAAGGAGCTTGGGAAGAAATTATTGCCAACCACCTTTAAAAGAACCAATTTAGAGTTTCTAAAGAGTACTTAACCAACTGGTTAAAAGCTGACACAAATCTTATTAATAATCAGCACATTTATATGAATGCAGCCACAGCAAAAATCGTTTTAAAATCAGTGGGCCAGGGCACATAGAATAGTTATGAATGGCTTACAGTTCTTTGACTTCACTCAGGGACTGGATACACTCTTGGCTAACATTGACATTTTTCCATGACCAACGAATTAACAAACCGAAACTTCAGCTTTTAAGGAACTTCAGGAAATAGAGAACTCCCTGATCAGAAATCTTCCCCAAAACCAAGGAGAACATTGAAGACACCAGAGTGTCTTTGCTTTTAATAAGAGTGAAGAACTGTGCACCATAGACTTCTTAAGAAGCTGCACTAGTAATAGCAATATCTCTAAATAAGATACCAGAAGTGCTGGTGTCTTATGAACCAGCATCTGTGTGGATGCCTATGCAGAGAAAATAATTCCAACAAGATGATGTTATAACATTTAGAAATGTATGGTACATATGATGTGTAGATTAGGGAGGCTTTAAAAATAGGTTTTTCATGGTTTACCCCTGAAACTCCTGTAAGTTCTGTAAGTCTGAGTTTGCTGAGGAGGAAGGGGCCTTAGGAATAGGCAGAGAGATTCACAGCCTTTTTTTTTTTTTTTTTTTCATCTAATTACCACACTGGATTTTCCTCAATCCTGATTTGAGGATCCTCTTGAAAGGTCAGATATTAAATGTTATTGTAATCACATCTAATAACTTTTATAAGAATCACTTTCTTTTATGAAGAAATTATCCCAGTACTGCCCTGTCAGCACCCTTTTTCAGCTTTGCACTTTGCACAAAAAAATGCAAATGAATTTTTATTGTGCTTTAAGCAGCCTTTCTTACCGGGGTGAAAAAATAGAAGCAGACCTGTTGAGTATTCCCTTATACCCTCTCAGACTTAATGGAAACACTCCCACTTGCTTTTTTAAAAGCAGGCTTCATCCTTGAGGTTGTGCTGGATTCTGCTGCTGCCTTTACTTGTAATTAAATACCATGCAAGTATTGGGATTGGCAATACTAAATTCTTAGTTGAAATATCCTAGCGTGAAGGCTGTGTGGACACACTGCTAAAGGAGGGCCTGATTCTTTGAGTCACCGAATATCTGCATTTCAAAGGACAATCAGCAAATGGTGCTGATTTTTAAAGGCGCAGCTTCTGTGACCTTGTTTTCAGTGTTAAGAATGTGTAATTGCCATGGAGATCTTGACCTCTTGCTTGATTTCTGCTCTGAGATGCCCTAAACAGGCAGGGATAGCCAGAAAGTTGCCTCCCCCTCAGCACAACAGTCAGGATGGGAATAATTCTGACTTACTTCTTTTTCGTCTGCTGCAATACCGTGTCAGTCTGTAGGAGTTACATACATGACAGTGAGGTTAATACCTGGGTGATCATTTTATGCTATAGCTGGATCATGTTTGCTCTTCAGATTTAGTGCAAATGCCTGATAGTGTGAAAATAGATTGGATCAGATGCAGGTTTCTGGATTATATGTGTCTTTGCAATTTCTAAGTGCTCCTGCCATTTAATTGTGTAATATAATAGTACAGTGCTCCATACAAGGCAACAAGGCTGTTATTTTTACACTGAAAAGTTATTTTTTTGCTTCATAAAGCTTAATTTTTTTATGCCAGAAGGTTGTAGGAAGCTAGGAAAATACAGAATACAGCCCATGACTGTGGGTGCCTAATGGTTTTTATTTTGCTCCAGAATTTAAAAGATAAATAGCAGATTTAATATTGTAGGATTAGAGGGTTTCCTGTGCCAAGCTCTTTGGAGCAAATAAAAAAAAAAAAATCTTAATTTACCATCAAACGACCTAGCAAAGTCTCCATCTGCCTAGTGGCAAAGCAGCCACATTATTCACTTCAATACTTGGGAGTGTTAGCCACAGAAGAACTGTAACATCACAGAGCTCTTATGCAGGTCCCTGCAATGCTGACGGAGCAGCAGAAGGCCCAAACTGCCCCATTAGAGACTGCTTGGATTATTCTGTACAGTGTATTTCTGTTTACTCCCTAACTCAGGAAATTGTGCCTGAGCTGGGGAAAGGGAGGGTGGCTGTGGAAGTGCCTAGCAGCGTGCCCTTACAGAACTGGACAATAATTAATAGCTTTTGTGAAAATACAGCCATATAATGCGACTTCAGGAACAAACAAAACACCTCAGTCTGCTTCTCAGAATGAAAGATTCAATTGTGAATTGGCTGGTTATTAAAAGTGTTTCAGACTGTTCGCTCAAGTTACATTAAAGTGCTGAGCATCATTTATCCAGGGTAATTCTGGAATAATTGATTTAGAGAAAAATGAAAAGAGGTTGGACTGAGTACATAACAGGGCACATAAGAAAGTAATCCAGTATGGTTACAGCCTTCCGCAGAAGAGCAGTTCAGCCCCAAAAGCAGATGGAAAATGTCGGGCATTTTTTGCCCCTGTTCTGTTGCAATGTTAGATGCCCTGCTCCTGGTTGTGCTCTCAGACACCCATAGGACTGGAATGCCCATTGGCTTCTGTAGGTGCTGACTTGTCCTTGGGTTGAGAAATGATAGAAAAACAGCAAATCAAGAATAACAGGGCTGTAGCTTAGCTGGATGAGGACTGGGTGCCCTGTACCGCTCTGAGGGGTTCACTCGGCTGGGGCAAGGGACATGATGCACCAGGGAATGAACTGAGTCACCCTTGTGGTCATGTTGAGTCACAGATGTACATTATCCTCCTGGGAATGAAATGATGGTGAAAGCAGGAAGAGATAAGTTAACAGTGGTAAAGGAGAAGAAAACCAGAGAGAGGGATCACCACTGGGGAGAAGAGGAGAATGAGGTGGGAAAGGGAGCGGTTCAGGGCTTCATTTCCTACCTGCTGGCTGCTCTCAGCATGAGAAGAAATTAGAAACTATTTTCAGACTTTCTCCCTGCATCTGGGTACCTTCCTGTGTTGGGGTTTTTTTCCCCCCAGTATAATGAATAGCATGATTCCAATACATGAAATATACTGTTCAAAATGGTTTCTGAAGACAACTTAGGACATTATATGAGTAAATGTAATAATTTGTTTTAGTTGAGATATGTAAGAGAGAGGAAAGGGAAAACCTCTAAAATAAGCAGAAGCTTTTATAAAAAAGAGCATGGCTTATTGCCATGGTCTTTGTTCTCCATGGTTTAATGCAAAGAAGTATGGAATTTCAGGAAAAATTATAAAGACTCTTCTAGATGAAATATTTTCTCTTGCAGTGAGCTCCACCAGATTTTTTAGAATAATATTTAAAATCCTGTTTGCACCTTTTGTTACTTTATTCAGGTCTTTGGCCTTTTTATAGACAATAGATGTTACACATAGAGTTCAGTCTATTCTATCATGCAGTTGCATTGGCTGAACATTATGTGTTTTTTTGAATATAAACATCATGCATTTCAGTGCTTTGTAGTATTAATATTTAAATCATCAGTATACAGAAGTATTTTACGTGCCAGAGAGACTATGTTGGTCATTATTGCAGTGAGTGTAGTTATTTGCTCTGTAGGTATGCCTAGAGACAATTTCTAATTGCTAATTAAGTTATGCATAGCACATTTCTTATTCTTAAGGACATAATTGAATTTAATTTGTAATAATCAAGTACTTAGATAATTCAGCCCTCCCCCTCTACTCAAAATTTGTACTTACTGTACTTACTTTGTTTATTTGTGTGTTTTTCCTGGGGGCATGGCTGGAGGGAAGAGAAACCACCTTTTATGCACAACAACAAAAGTTTTTTGAAATGTCAGTCTGGCTAGGATCCCTGAACTTAAATGAAGAATTATGAATAGTAGCAATAGTTTCTTGTTAGAATTATTTGCAGTTGAATGAGAATATGTATTTGTGAACTGACCCTCAATAACTTTATTTGTGAATATTCAAAGGATTACTGAGTATTCGTTAAGATGCTTGACAGTCACTAGTCAGATAGTCACAATTTGCTGTAGCACTTACACAGACAAATGGGAAGAAAAACCTTATTTTTATGGTCATCTAATGGAGTGTATACTACTTATTTTGCATTTATTCCATGAAAATTAAGAGTTCATTTTTTATTCTTCACACCCCCCCCCGTTCTGTTTCCTTTTTTCTTTATTCCACATTCCCAGTTATATTATTTTTGACTTGTCTGAGTTGTGACTTTTCTCCTGTAAGTCAGGGTGTTTGTCCAACTCTACTTCCAAAGCAGGAGGTGATTCATTGTTAGCGCTTGGGCTGTTGCATGTACTTGGTCTGGTGACTCTTTGTGACAGCCCAGTGCTGTCCTTTGCTCACATTTAGCAGTACAGCAGAGCATCAATTCACATCCAGGGCTTCAGGACTTTGCAGCCGTACAAAGAGCAATATTTTGAAGGTGTTGCTGGTTAGTTGCCCTCCTTTAATAAGGCAACATTCAAACCAACTGTTTACTTTGCGGTTGGCTAAATTTTTTCCCATGTACATACTAAGATATGATTTTCATTGCATGTGCCAGAATGGCTTCTTTGAGGACAGCAGGTCAAATGCTCCTAACTCTTCCCTGATATCTCCATCTAAAGGGAAATGGGGACTTCATCCAGGACTTGTCATTATTTTACTCGTGGTCTGTTTGACATAATTTAATAATAAATTCAAAAGAATAGTCGATGATATTTGAGTAGGAACTCAGATCTCAGTACAGGGGAAACACTAAATGAAGAATGAAGAAATAATAAAAGTACAATTTTGTGAAATAGATCAGAGGTCCTGAGGGTTTTTTCAGTGCACATGAATTAGAGGTGAGATACCCATTTATAAAGGGATATTTTGTGGGGGAAAAAAAAAATCAAAAATTCCTGAGCTATGTTTTCTCTTTGTCTAAGATGTTGGGGAACCCCACTTTGTTCTTGCATATCTTAAAAACAAACAAGGGAAAGAAAGCAGTAATTTCTCATCTGTGAGGGCAGAGGAATCTGAAGCTGGAGGCCTAGTTTGCAGAGTTTGTAGAGCAATTAAAAATATCAGGATTCTGAACTCAAATTGTTGGCTCAAAATGCATCCTGATTTAATGAGGAAAGCACAGGAATAAGTCAGTGCTTGAGTTCCTTGCACAAGGAATTTGCCAAACTGAAGATTTAATATTTTCATTTTCTTCAATTACATTTTGACTACCCTGACACAGATAAAAAAAGGTTGTTTTTTTACGAGAACATGACTTTCTGAAGTTATTTTAAAATATCTGGGGTTTTGGTTTTTTTTTCCAAAGTGTCCTTAGATACCTATTTGGGGCCAAATTCAGCAAGCAGCTGAGCAGTCTACCCCATCCTATTACTGTATTTAAACGAAAGCATAACAGCGATGATGACTTATACCAAGTATTTAATATTCCCCATTTTTAGTGAATGCAGTTCTCCCTCTCTTTTTTGCTTTTGTTCTAGGATTTCTTTTAAGAACTAAAGATTTTTTTTTCCGGTGAAGACAGTCCTGCTACTCTTACAAGCTCAGAAAAAGTATTTAATATTCAACAGAGTTTGAATCCCATTTTACTTGCCATATACTTTCTCCACATCATGTGCATGTGTAAGTCCTCCCTCTAGAAAGATTCCTAATATGTACATGTACATGCATGTATTATATATAAATAATTATTTTATATATTATACATTCCATATTATACTAATATTTTTAATAAGATTTTTGTATAGCAATGTAGTATAATCTTTTCGTAGGGACACTAAAACACTGTATTTAAACAATTAACATATTTTAAGTATTTTAGAAATACCAGTCTTCTCTGTTCCTATTTTGCACTTAAATTTTCTTATGACAACAAGTGTTAGATGCTAGTGTTCCATTTGATGGCTAAAAATAAGAGAATGGTGCTCTGCAAGAGGTTTCATGTGCTTCGTAATGAAAGCTACTTTAATTTTACAGTGGAATTTTCACATCTGCTTTTGTATAGGGCAGCCAAAAAAGACCTTGCTTTTTAATGGGAGAAACACTGTTTTATGTATAGATTTGCCCAATTAAGTTTGTATCAAGTAGGTAATATTCAGGACTTGAAGGTAGAACTGTCTGCTGTCTTTGGAGAGAATCACTCAAAAAGAGCATTCCCCTTTATCCAGCAGACATATTTGTGGCAGCACGGGTTTTCCTCCAGGCAAAAGTGGATGTGAAATCTTCTTTTAAAAGAGCAATTCAAAAAATTCGCTGTGTTAAAACAGAAGTGCAAAAAGCTCTTTTAATGAAAGACAGATTGCAAGCGTTTGCCTAAGATTATCACTCTGCTAAACTGAAGCAGAGTGGCCGAAATTCCCGCATCATTTACATCTCGTGAGCAAGGCAAGGGCAAAAGCTGGAGGGAAAATATTTGATAATGTGTGAGCAAACAGCTGTGTGGAAGAAAAAGCTGTGCATTCAGTCCCTGAATCTCTTGGCAAAAGAAAACAATAGTTTAGTCAAAGCCAAACGAAGCAAACCCTGGGCTGTGCCATGCCATAAATCCTTAAAGAGACAGTCTCAACTTGGATTTAAAAAAAAGATCAATTCTGATGTCCTCCAGTTTCTTCTCCTTTTAAATACTCTGGCTGGCACTTAGAAGTGTATAAAACTTTAATTTCTGTTCATGGGATCTTTCCCTTTTTTATGTTTGCAAAGGTGGTTTCTGTTAGCCCGTTTCCTCCTTGCTATCTGAGACCCTGATCCTGCCAAAATGTATTCTTGTCCTTTATTGCAGCGAGCCTCCCATCCAAATCCCTCCCAGCAGGAAAGGTGAGCTCACATTTATGTGTTTGTAGGAGCAGCGCCTAATTGTAGGGGAAATGGGAACTGCACAGAGTTCTGTCTGTGGCACAAAATGAACAATAGAGAATATGGAGTAAAGTATATTTCTTTAATACTTCAATTATAGAAGTGCTAGATGTGATGTGTAACTTTAGTAAGGGACACTCCCTTCAGAGAGGAATGTAATTTTTCATCTTTAAAGTATGGAGTTTTAAACGGGAATTGCTATTGAAATAGCCCACATTGAAATTATTCTAGTTGTGAGGTGAGGAATCAGGTTCTTTATTTTCATCCTGTATTTTCATTTCAGTGTAAAACTGTCAAATCCTTTTGTTGCTTGCCATGGAACTCCAGTGGGACTTCGATTTTATTTCCCTCATGCATGATACTGTTTTGCACATTTAGCAGTTCTGTTGTTGGAACTTTTGGTAAGTCCATTCAGAAAATGCAGTATTTATTAATCCATGTTTTATGGTGGCAACAAAAGACAGAACGTTGAACAAAATTAAACTGGGACCCCTTATATGTCCTTATTCAGAAAAATAATCTCTCTGAAGTCACTGGGAGCTAGAAAATACACTCAATGCAATTTAGGCATTTACTTGAACCTAAAAGCCTAAACTGCATTTGAAAACAGGTGGGGGAAAAAAGAGGTGTGCTTAAATTATTTACATTTCTTCAAAGATACTATGAAGTTTTAAAGTATGGTATTGGCATGCATGACCATAATTGAAAAATCTAGTCTAGCCATAGCAGGCTACCTTTACTTTGTGTTAGAGGTGGTTGAGATAGACTGCAAACTCACAGTCATCTTACAGATCTTGGTAAAGTCACTGCACAAACAGCTCTTAGACCCAACGTGAAGAATGTGAAGGATAGAGCACTGAGCTGTTAGGTGAAAAGTTATCTTTCTTTCTGGCAAGCAATCTATGGTAAAAGTTGGGCAAAGGTGTTTTGCTATTACTCAGTTTCTGGACTTCAGTTGCAGGAAAGTTATGTAGAAGAGACGTAATCTTTATTTCTTGTTTTGTCTTCTTGCACACTGGTGCAGCTATTTTACTGGAAGTCATTTGCTGGGCACAGGTGAGATGTCATTATTTAGATCTTGTAAAATAAAATAGAAACAAGCACATACCAGCACTTCAGGAAGATTTTATAAGCATTTTCCACCCCAAAAATCTAGTTTTGCTCTTCTTCTGGGCCCTGAACTCTTGATGACTTTTAAAGGGTATTTCTGTGAAAGAAACAAGCCTCTTGCAACCAGCTGGACAAATGATTTGCACCATGTTCTGATGTCACCAGAAATGTTAGTTCCTCCTTCTCCTTCCCCAATGACTGTATCCTGTTGTTTACCAACATTTTCAGCTCCCCGTACATTTCCCTGAATACCTCACAGCATCCCAGGTGCAGGCGAATGTTTCCTCCATCTGTGTCCTGCCTGAGGATGTTCTGCTGGGTGAACACATAGAGCAAGTAGTCAAGAGACCCTCTTCAGTGAAGGTGCTAGTTTGTTTTTGATTTTCACAAAATGTGTAGAAATGTAATTAATTTGACACCGCTATCCCTCTGTCAAAGTTGTTTGAAGCTGACCTGTGAGTCAGTTTGGATCAGTGGGTGAGAATATTAGGGGGAAAAAGGAAATTTACCAACTGACGGCCTTTTGTGAGCTTAATTTCTGAAGAAATATAGCTAAAGTGTTTGATATACAGACAAATATATCTAGACAAATATAGGCAATCTATCCCCTTGCTTTTATAACCCTGTGTTCAAAAAAGATGCTTTAGGCTAGAGTTACTTTATGTGCTTATGAAAAGATGATGAAAAAATAATGTTCCACACTTTCACACATTTTTTTGTCATCTGTATAGCTTCATTATTCAACTTTCAGATCTGAGTGCCACTTTAGGAAACAAACCCGACTGCATAAAGCTTATGCACAGGCTGTTTAGAGGCACTGATTCTCTGGGCCTTTTTTGTTCCTGACATAGGTCTTTTAAACAACATTTTCTCTCCTGTCCCAAATTACATGTAAGAAGGTAGCTAATGAAAATCGGTTTTCACCATTAGCAAACAAATTAGGACCTGAAGGTATAAACAGAACATCAAACATCAAAACTGCCGCTTTAGAGACTGCACATTCACACAGACGTCCATAGCGTGGTTTGCAGACCTGTTGGGCGCCTTGGTTTAAAGGATATTGCACTTCATTTTTCCAGAAGGAGATTTGAGTTGCTGCACATTCAACTCATGTACAGTAACCTTACCTTAATTCTGACTGTGACAAATCATCCAGGAGCATTTCATTGCTGTGCCTCAGCTACTGCCCCTTCTCTTGGACTGTATTAGAAGCCCTGACAACTCAGAGTGAAGTTGTTACCCCTTATTTGGTAAATGGTAACATTTTAAAATGATGATTAATACACAATTAACCTTTGATAATTTTTCTCAATGGTTTGACATAAATAGTTGCACCCCTTGAGAAAAGATTTCCCCATTAGGGAATCCAGATTAAGAACCCATTTACCACATAAGACTAATTTTAACCCCATATTAAGAGTTGAGTATAGTTTGCTGGCTCTTGTGTGGAACACTGGATATGAATTTCATCAGAATATTTATAGACACAACATTCCTCCTTTGTTGCACCATCTGCTCACCACCTCTGATTCTCTAGCTGAGCTTCAGAGTCTGTACCAATGTCAGCGGAAGCTTTAAAATCTGCCATTAAAATAGAAACAACAGCGGAGATCTGCTGTTAAAATAATAGCAACAACATCCCTCTGTGGGATGCTGGGGAACACACAACTATGGACAGGCTGATCCAGCATTCCTTTCCTGCCCTGGGAGCTCATTTTGGGGGGTAAAAATAAGAAAAGAAAGAATGCACAGGCTGAGTCCATTTGTGTACAGATAGATGGAAATGTGGAACTACTTTCTCCCATTGTCCTTCTAGTTGAACACTGGGGAGAGATTGGAACAATGGATGGAAATGCCATGGAGGGAATGTAAAGAGATGCTCAGCAGATGAATTCAATACAAACAGAGCTAAAACCACTGATAAAGTTAGTTTATACATTTTCCAAACGACTCTCCATGTAATTGTGACTAGCCAGCTTCTACACCTATTACAGTTAATAGCAGCAGGATTACAATTAATAGGAGCGGTGCTTATGCTGGATAGTAGTGGGACTGGACTTAGGGGTCATATAAGAAACACCCTGAAAACACACACAAGTAGAGTTGTGAGCAAGAAAACAATATGTGAAAACGAAAGTTGTGAATAAACATTAGCTGAATAAAACTTGGCAAAATTTTCGTTGATTGTAAGGGAAAACCACTGGGCAATGTAATCTGGTTTGGTCCATTAGTTGTTCTTTTTTGTCAAAGACCATGGTATGGTTGAGTTGTATTCCTGGAGAGCATCTCAGAAGACACACACATCTAGTGAATTCACATCTTGTTCATCAGCACAACTTCTCAGCACATCTGCATGTGTTGGACTAGCAGAACTTCAGACATAATGTAATTCCTGACAAGAAAAGAACATTGTGGTGGCTAGTATGAAAAAAAAAGATGATCACAGTGATCAGTAGCATATCTTGAGAGGCTTTACTTTTCATAGTTTGATGTTGTTTTAATAAAAAAAGTAGCCTGAAATGCAGCATAATGAGCTTTTTCTACCATAGAGAAACTCCGGGCTTTAAAAATTGCCTTTTTCAACAGAAGGATAATTTAGGACTAATGAATGATAATTTAGGACTAATGAATTAAGCTAACCATAACAAAAGGATAAAAAAGTACAAATCCTCAAAGCAGAAAGTGCCTTTGGATGATTTCTTTCCCAGAAAAGTATGTAGTTCCATTTGCAATGTATGTTAACAGCATAAAGTCAGTGGAGTGCTTTAGGTGCTTGGAGTGGGATAGGACAAAACGCATCTCTAGTGCAACAAAACCTGTGAATTCTCATCCTTCACTGAAGAGAATTACTGTAATTAATTTACATATAGAAGTAGAAGGAGGTTTGCTGATTTTGGTGCAATTACCTGCTGAAGAGCTGGGCAGAAGTGTAATTCTGTGTCTTGTGGTGCAATCACTGCGAAGTGTACCACTCGCTGGAGGAAGCATGAGGAATTTAGTCTGGTGGACCAAGACTGTCATTGGGTATCAGCAGTATGCCAATGAAGTGACTGTGCTGAATATATTAGTGATAATTGATAACTCATCAGAACAGCAACAATACAAATAACAACTTTGTTAAAATAAAGTGTTCAGTCTTTAAAGTGCTCAAGATCCTGGTCAGCTATTGCATGGTACAAATAGACACTCGCAGTTTCATGGCATGGGCAAAATACACACAGAATTAAATAACAAAGAGCAGCACAAAATGGCAGCAACAATTAATGTTTCAACGATGTTGAAGTGTAGTGGGAATACAATCTTTGTACACAAATTAATTTCCTGTTACATTGGGTAGGATTTTTGGTCTCGCTTCCCTTGTGCATTCAGAGAGTGCTGTTGGTGAAGTGGAACATCAGATGAAGGTGTGAACTGCTTGTGTCTCTGCAGTCGGGGGAAAAATGCTGCTGCATTTTGTTTTAATCTAAACTGTGTGAGTCTGTCGGCAAGACTGTGTGGAAATGAACAGGAGACCAAAACAGGAGGGCAAAATAAGAGATCTCCATGAGATAAGGGAACCCAATTTATTATTTTTAATGACAGGCATATGGAAGAGACGCGTATACCACGGTAGTAACAAGAAACAGCCTACCATTTAATAACGGGAGAAGATAGCATTTATTTTTATGGCAGGTCAGGAGCCCAATCCACAAAACAGATGAAATTTTGCTTTCATGAGCTCAGCAGGCCAAACCCATACCACGCAAGCCACAACTGCATTTGGACTGGCCTTTGAAGTTAGTTGTATCTGCCTTTACAGTATCAGGCACATGAAGCTCAAGAACATTACAGGAAAAAACCTTAAAAAAATTACTGTAAAGGGGAAGTACCACAAAGGGAGAAAAAAGTCAAAATCCACATCTTGTGGGTATAAATCAGTTCCAGTGGCCTGATTTTTCAAGAGAATTTTCCCTTGTTGATACTATGTAAGGCTGACCCAGAATGACAGAAGTATGAATACAGTAGCCAGCTGGGCAGAACTCCAGTGAGATAAGCATTATCTGCGTAATCTGAGATAAATTCCTTTTGCTTTTGTTCAATACAGGTAAGAATTGCACAGTGCAAACGATACAGAGGTCAGACTGGTCTGCACCTTCTCTGTGTGCCTGTGACTGCCTATCAGTAATCTACAAGAGCTTGAGGCATGGGCTCAAGGCTTGAATTTGATCTCACACATCTAGAGCCTTTCAGTTCCTTGGTCTCTTCAGAAACTGTAGGATTTCTCCTAGTCACCCTTGGTTTTGCAGAGAAGCAAATTGCAATGAAAAGCACAGAAGAAGGTCTCTGGCTGGACACACCTTTTCTGTCAGGGATGTATCTGCCTGAGTAGGAAGATATAACAGGTTATTTGGGTACATCGACCCTGCTCCTTCTTGCTTATTCCTGGCTGTTTTCAGCTACTTTCTGTTCAGTTGATTTTTTACTATCCCTTCCCCAAGTATCCAGCTTCTCCCTTTTGTTTCAGAGCCCTCTTTCTTTGCTCTTCCCTAGAAAACTCACCATGCTCATTCTCTTAGACTATCTTGTCTACAGGAACATTATTGCTGATAATTCTCCCCAGATGTTGTCTGGCACATGATCATGAGGCCAGGCACTTCCTAAGCTGTTTACCTTCCGTCAAATAAATAAAAAAACCCAAAACCAAAACGAAAGACAGTTTTCTCTTTAGACAACTAAAAAACCCCAGTCCAAACAGAGCTAGAACCCGCAGAAATTGAAAAATAAGATATTCAAGATTCACAAAAGTATTACCATGATACAATTCACCTAATGAAAGTATTATTCCTGTTAACAAATTTAAAGAAATGTAGTATGTAACTAGTGTACATGCAATACGTAAATAATCAATATTACTGATAGAAAATGGTATGACTAAGAATTTTGGCTTACTCCCTGCTGAATTTCTGCCTTCTGTGTGAATAAAGAGCAGAACTTGGATTTAAACACGCTTTTTCATCTTCTGACTAGTTTCTAGATATGTGAACTGATGGGCTTCTCCATCTGGTGCCAAGGTGTCCCAGAATTAGCAAGCTTTAAGGAGGAAAGGAGAGGGCGGTTCAAGGCTGAGACTTGATGTCTTCCAGGTTTGATCATTCCACACGTAAGGTCTCACAGCAAGAGGGATATCCTCTCATCCTTCTGCACCAAGTGAGCTCCATGTGAGGGGCAGGCACTGGGCAGCCCAGCAGATCCAAGGGGATGCTATGAGGACTGGCACTATGGTCAGTTCCACTTAGAACATTTCTGTCACCCCAGGTCCCTGGTGCAGCCCAGGATGACAGGAAAGCAGTTTGCATCTCAAGAGGTTCTCCAGAAGGAAAACTCACCACACAGAATATACACTGAATTGCTACAGAGACAGATACATAGGTAGAAATACTATTTTATTAAAGTTGGTTTTGAGCAAATCACACCTGGAAGATGATTAGCTTATGTGTTCTCTCTCTCACTCCCTATGCTGAGCTATTTATTTCTCCATTAAAATTACATGGTTTTTAGAAATTATTCCATTTTTCCTTAAGTTCATCTACATCAGTTTCTCAAAAGTACAAAAAGGTCAGATGAGAGCTTTTATACAATTACTGCTGATTGCTGTTCCTGATAGAAGAGAGAACTTCTTGATTTATTATCACAATTTTTAAAATAATATTTTATACCCACCTCCAAAAGGGTTGATCTAAATGGATGACAGCTGTCATAATGCAAACAGAAATATATGTTAGATTGACTGAAAAAAATTTTATTTTTAACCAAAATGGTAAAGAGAGAAGGATGAAAGGAAAAGAGTATTTTTCTATTTATCTCAAGGAAGGCCAAGACAAGAAGTGGCTTTAATTTTTTTTTCTTTCTTAATCTCTTTCTTATGCAGCACTCATCTCAGAAATTTTCTCACACCATTCTCATTCTGTATTAGCCTACAAATATGGCTTTGTCCTCAAGTATAAAGCATCCTTCAGCTGAGTTTCTTATTTCATCTGAGCTCTGTAACAATGTGCTACCCTTTCAGCCCTGTAAGATTTCCCATTGTGGGAGGCCTTAATAGTATGGAACTGTTTGTTTTTGGCTCTGTCTATTGCCAGATGAAATTAATGACAACAGCTTTGCAAGTCTTTAAAGTGTTGTCTGGTACACACACAAGTATATGGTGAAACGGGAAAAGAATGTGAGGGAATGTATATTCATTTTCACAATTTTTTTCTTTTAGCCCTTCTGAGAAATCTCTGTTCTTACCCCATTTCTTAAAGTTTCTGAGGACTTGAGACATGCAGGTATTTCATCGAATCTTTAACCCACAGTAGCTTCTGAGTTGCTTTTTTTTGTAATGTGGAAATCCAACACCTTTCTTTTCTCTTGTCTAACAATTTTTAGTGTAGAAGCTGAACTGTATGAGGCATCCTGTGCTCAAAGTTTCCCAGAAAGTTATTGCAGGTCCTGCCTCTGATCTGTCCCTCACTTGCTCAATTTCAAGAATTCTGCTTAATTTCTTGTGGCCAAAATGAACAGCTGTCAGCTGTCAGCAGGGCCTCATTGACTGTCTTCCCCTTGAAGACATTCAATCCAACAATCCACAAACAGATGAGCTGTAGGATCTTTATAGGAGCTTTGTAGGATCTTTATAGAGTGTAAGTGCCAATCCTTGACGTATCTTCAAAGTAATATTTTTACTGCCATGACTGTAAGGTCCTGTTGCTTAATTATTTCTACATCCAGAGACAAGAAGTCCAACCCATATAATTTTCAAGCTTTGAAATTACCTGGGTTTTAAAATTTTAGTTGTTTACTTTTTGTCAAGGAGAAACTACCTTTTTATTGTGCACAATCTTGATAAATAGGTCTAAGGACACTGTATTTGGTCATAAACCCATCTGTTCCTGCTGCCTTATTTACATTGAGACTTTCTATGATAGTACTCACTTCCTCCCTTCAAGGTGTGTTATCCGAGAATTCTCAGTATATATATATATGTGCGTGTGTGTGTGTATAAAATATAAATAAATAAATAAATAGATAAATAGATACATATAAAAATTATTTTTATTTTTATGTTGTGGTTCTGTGGGAAAGAAGCCCCCAAAGAAGTTTAAAAGTTGTTGGCTTTTGGAGAGTTGAGCAATAAATAAAACCTTTTGGTCTCAAATCACCCAACATCTCTTCTCAGCATGTTACCATATGTCCTTTGCTGTCCCTTTTGAAGAAACTGTCATATTATCCACTTTTTCAAAACCTGTCCACCATCTTCCCCTTATATAATGCTTTGGTTTGTGCATTTTTGAGGCTAGTTCTGTTTAACAGATTTGCAGGAAATCCAGTTCTTCAATCCCTGTGGCTTTATGCATATTTTAACAAAACCTTTTAGCAACTTTCTGGTTATTTCAGACTGAAAGGGATTCACCAGGCCTTTCCTTCACTGATCCTTGATTTTTTAAGATGGAAAGCTTTACCACACCTTCGTCATTTATCCTTGCCTTTCAAGCAACTGGCAGAGGTTTCTTATCTCAATGAGTTTACTGGGGTTTTTTGATAACTTTGATAGGGGACACATCAGTGTCTGAATATGCATCACTTGGTTGACAACAGTAAGAGTGCCCCCCAAATTAAAATCTTACCACTTCTTGAATATTACCAGCATCTAACAGGGCTATTAACTTTAAATTACCTTCTTATTAGCAAGTCCTCATCACTTTGCTCTACCAAGGGCTGGATTTGTAAACTGACTACAATTTTCTCTTCTCTCCAAGATTTTATTAAAAATTCTTAAAAATATGAAAGTTGTATGAAAGAAGCTTGTTCCTGCATGGAACAGTATAGAGTATGTACTCTTTCAAGTTACCATTTAAGAAGTCTTTGATCAGAATATGTCTGCCACCTTCAAACACTGAGCTTTTAGGATGAAAAGGAGGTATTTGACTAATAAAACTGCCACCCCTTCTCCTGGTGGCCTGACGAGCAGTATGATGTATATTCTCAAACTGCAGCTCAAGAAGTTTTCATTGTTGGTCTGCAAAGGAGCTTCTTGCAATTTCAAGTTGTGCTGTTAATTTTTAAATTTTTAAAAAATTTCTTGTAAAACTTGTTGACCTAAGCTGGTCAATCATTTAGCATTTAAAGACATCATTTGAACTGGTTCATCTGTTCTGCTGGCTTTCCAGCTTTCCAACATTAAAGCTTACAGGCTGTAATTCTAGTCCTTTTACCTCATACTTTCATAAACAGTTCAGTGCTGCCTGTTGCAATAGCCAGTATCTCCTTTTATTAATAAACGTGATGACAAAATTTCAGATTACTTTTCAGGCTTCATGATACCCTTAGTTTACTTTCCTGCTATGTGTGTTTTATACTATACCACTGCCCTAACATTCATTAACTTTAGCCATTCTGAATTTCTCCTGTTTTAAATAGCTTACTGTTAGCCTTTTGGGTCTCCAAGGACTGGTGTGTCCTGTGCCCTTTGGAACATAAATGCAACTTCAAGTGACCAGAAATTACTTCTTAACAGAAGGTACTGACCACTAAAATGGTAGGCATTTGCATCAGAGAGATGCTGGGAAAGCAGGGAAGGGAGGACACAATTATTTTAAAAACTTTTCTGGCCTGGCCAGGGGGGTTAATTGCTATCCTCCCTGACAACCTACACAAAAAGCAGCTGTTTGCCTGCCAATCTGTGCAAGTCATTCAAATCAAATGAAGGACAAGGTTTCAAGCACTGCCTGGACTCGAGAGGCAAAGTTGAAGGTGGTTCTGTTCAAGACAGTGTCATGCATGTTATGTATCCACTGCTAAGATGATGGTGTCCACCAAGAGTTTGATTTCATCCATATGGAGGGGGCCTTGCCATCCGGGGTAACTTGGCAGAGCAGAAGTCTTTGGGTGCCTCCAAAGCTTTTGCTCTCTTTGAAAGTCAAGGCAAGGAAGGCACCCTGCCTCGCTGGAGAGATTTCTGCTGCCCAGACGGGGGAAGTGCTGCTTGTTATTAAGTCTCTTGAACTGGGAGCAGTTGTGAAAGCATGTTTGAAAGCAGGATATGCTCTACAGTGATATCCAGGGCTCATAAGAGATTTTAAAGGGGTTTAAAGAGGAAATGAGACCTGATCAAGAGAGCTTGAAGACGGTAATTTAACAGGGGAGCTCTGTATAGTCTGAGGGTGTTGCTTTCCTGTGTATTGATTTTTCTGTGATTCTGAACTGAAAAAATGCATTCGAGTATTAAAACCAGAACTTCTGGAGTAAGTTTGCTTGAAATCATGAAGTGGGAGAATGTGGCAAATTTGCCCCCACAAAGCCCAGTATAAGCTGTTCCTTGAAAAGTCACATCAAAGCCGTAAACATTGCAAGATGTAAAGCATGACAAATGTGCAAACAGAAATACCTCTCCCAGTTCTTTCCATCTGAGCCTACAGAGGAGAGTACAGGATAGGCTAGAACAGTTGACACTCCAGGATGAAACAGGAAATAGCAAAGAAATCTAATTCAGAACCTAATGAAAACCTTAAATTACTCTCACAGGCTTTGCTGCAAATTTACTGTCATGTCCATTTATTCGAGAGCTGTTAACCTGGAAGTGGGTGCAGATGGTACTCCAGATAATACCTCTCCTGTCAACAGAGATCCTCTGGGCTCATGCAACTGGCAGGGGAAGTGAAGGGAATTAGGTAATCTTATATTACGGAATTTGGTCTATCTGCACTGGAGAAAAAGGAAAACTTCAAGGTTTTTTATTCAGCTTTACTTCTGATTCAAATTGCCTCTGGGTTTGAAGCTCAGAGGAGCTGAGTCAGGCAACTAACTGATCCCTCCTGTGATGTCTGCATCCTCTTTGTAGTGAAGCTTAGCAAGTTCTTTTGGCTTTCTAGCTTTGATAATGGTCTTTCCCAGTAGTGACTTTTCTTTTTTAATGGTGTTTGTACTTTAACACTGCATATCACCTTTTCCAGCAGTAGGTATATGCTGGAAATCTCCACAACAATATGCACAAGAAATATCCTTCTGATGGGTCCTAGTGGCTTTTGTTGCATTTTCTTCATATTACACTGATTAGCTATAATATTTGACAGTTTTCTACCAATAAATAACTTTAGCAGTTTGTATTTTGTTTTACAATGTAAAGTGGTATTTACTGGTTTTATATTTACTGTCCTTTGATAGGGAAAATACACATATTGAACTCTGAGTTATTTATTTAAATGTTAAGAGGGTCACACAGAAAATGGGCTGTGAAACCCCCTTGAAGTTGTTGTTGTCATCATCATCATCATCACCACCATCATCATCATCATCCTCATTATCCAAAGACAAAGCCTTTTCCTTGTTCGATGCTTGATTACCAAAGCCTCTAAGTTCAATCAACAGAAGGACTAAAGGAGTCACTTTTTAGTGAGAATATCTGAGATAAAGTCTGTAGCTTTATGCATCCTTGTGTGGGGTAAGGAATAGTCTTTGGCCTAACAACATTCTTGCTTACTTTGATGAAAATCCACGGAGACCTGCCAACCTAATCCTGATAAGTAGCAGCAGTTTAGATATGTGGAGTTTAAGGACCAAAGAGACCATTAGATTGTCTCATTACCTTTCCATCTACCAGTGATTGCAGCATCTTATTCAGTCAACTTTTTATGTGGCTAAAGAATATCTTCTAGAAAAGCACAAAGGTTTCATCTGAAAGGTTCAGAAGCAGGAGGGTTCCGCCCCACATGCAGCAGGAGACATCATCCCACTGCTAGGAACATGTGTCTTCTTTCCCTCAGAAAAGATCTTCAGCTTCCTGCACTGGTTCTTGTCAAGCCTTCCTCCAGGAAATTGAAGAGTTCTCTTATATTTGATGGTTTATACTGTAAGCATATTCCTGCATTGTAATAAACTCAGTCTTTCTCTGGTATACGAAGCAGGTACAACTCCTTGCACCTTCCTCTGAAACACATTTTTCTCAAAATCAGAAGTAGTTTTGCTGTTTCTTTTCTCTATCCCATTGAACTTTTAACCATCCTTTAGAAAATACATGCGCATAACTATATACAGTAGTCCGGTAGTAGTACCTCTACTCCAAAAGCTTTGAAAATCTAGGTTAAAACTACCTCAAGTCCCACTCAATACTCCCCTGTTTAAACACAGTTACTTGTTTTTTCCAGAGCATTACACTGGAAGTTCACGTGGTGTTCTTGTCACTGTGACACCTTATCCTTTTCAGTCACAAAACACAAGTGTCAGTTTGTTGGTTTGGCTCCCAGTTCTTGTTCTTAAACACGCAACTTTGCATTGGCCTGCTTTAGCATGCCCTGTTTAACAGGATTTATGTTCCATTGAAATATATGGTATAGCTTTATTTATATCTTTATTCTTTGGGCTATTTATGAATGGGATCCTTTCCCAACTTTTGCATCTTTCTTGCCCAGAAGAAATATCAAGGCTTGTCAGCAGAGCACCTCTGTTCATCCCATTCACTTAACACTGACACAGTTCTAGTCTTTCAGCATTCCCCTGCATTTCCAGCACACATTCAAGACCATCACAGCAGGTCAGAGATCTCTTCAGCCAAGTCTCTCAGAATTGTTACGCACAAGTGGCCTCGGCCTGCCAAGTTGAATATGCTTACTCCTAGGGGGCTGATCTGAATTTATGTAGCATCCTCCTCTGTTACTAATAAATATAAATGTTCCTCAGCATTCTTACATGGTGCTGTCTTACTTCTGAGACCTCAACATGAGTAATTGTTATTTTGTATTTATATTCATGTATCTGAGTGCATTGATCTTAATAATTCAGCATTCTTAGTTTTATAGGCTACAAGCAAATATTTATTGCTGTTTTCTGATGAAGAGTGTTATGCCTGTAAATCCCTGATACATTTAGCACTTACTAATGTAGACTTTCTTGCTGGTTTTGGCTTGACTCATTCAGATAATTTAAAACTCTGGTCAAAACTTTTTCCTTTGCCCATTGTTTCCTGCATAGTGTGTGCTCCTCTGGACCCCTACTCTTGAAGCTGTGTTGGGACATTAAAATGAGTAATTTCAAAATACAAATGCCCACAGACTTTTATTCAGCTTTTGGATCAGGCTTGGGAACACAATTTGACCCTTAAACTGTTAACCACAAAAAGTGTTAATCTTCTGCTCTCACCAAGCAAACTATTTTTATGAAAGCGATTATCTCGATGGAAGCACTCCCACCTGCTCTCAGGAAGCCTTGGTGCATGCTAATAGTTTGCTGTAATATTAGAATTGCAGCTGCTTTGGGACGGGGTGTTCTCGGCCCTGCTGTCATTCATGCAGTCACAGGGCTTTCACTGTTTGGTCCTGTGACCTGAGTTGGTGGCTACCAGGTCACCCCTCTTATACATCAGGGTGCTGCCTCCATCTTCAGTCTCTGGAGGAGATCCTGATGTTTGCTCAGCTCACAGAACAAAACATCATTTCCATATGTTTGAATTCTTCCTCAGCCTGCTCTCCCCACCCTTAACAGGGAATCAGGGTACTGCTGCAATTGCATACACTTAAATATTTGTGGGAGGGGGTAATTTTTCTTCAGGTCAGCATCAGAAGAAAATAACAGGGGAAAGGAAGGAACAGGGTGAACATTCACTTATGACCAACAACAACCTGAGGGATGCATGCTAATTTCTGCTCAGTCCCCCACAAAAAAAATTGGTCAACCTAAATTATTTTTGGCATACAAGGCTCCAGAGGCTGGGAGGCTGAAAAATTGCAACTACTCAGTGTAGAGAGAAAAGGTAAATACCAACAAATGAACAGGAAACCGAAGGGGAATTTTTGGTTCTAGCAAAACCAGGGAGACACACTTAAGAGCAAAATGCTTGGTGCATGTAGCAGAGATCACAAGTGATGTGAGAGCTTCAGGTATGTCTGCCGTAAAAAGTGCAAAACATGCATATAACACAGAATAGAGATGCTTCAAAATGTTGACATGGGACTGTGAAATATTGTATTACATAAATAGTAAAATAGATAGCACCATTGTCGCTAATCTTGAACCGTAAATCTCACTCTTTTCCTGCAGGCCTGTAGGTTAGAACAAGAACTGGACATTTTGCAGAGGGATATTTCCATTCCACTCTGATCTGGTACGAATTAACACCAGCTCATGTTCATTTAAGGTTTCTCTAGGCTTGTCCCATGAACTCCCTGCTTTGGTGGGCAGACTCCAGATCTACAACTTCTTTACTGTGGCGTGGGAAGGTGCAGCAGTATTTCTTTTTTCCTAGGAGAAGGCAAGAACTGGAGAAAGAGAAAATGGGTGGTAACACAGCTTCTCTTGCATTCTCTGGTTTGAACCAGATGTGTGTCAGTGCATATGAATATACATGCATTTGCATTTGCACGGAACAGCGAAATATAGGGAAACAAGTGGATTTTCTGAGATTGATTCCTTACAAAGCATTAGCTAATTTACATGAAAATCTTAGGTATCTATTTTTTAGAGATGAAGTAAATTAAATCAGGTCAGGGTTATCTTAATTCTCAGTAGGGATTTCCTCTTAAGTAGCTAATAGCATTTTAGAAAACCCACTTTAAATTAGCAACTTCAGTGATTTGGTATGGTTTTCCTGAACATCTCTGTGTAGACAGTGCCTTGAAGAATTTCTATAAAGGTAATAATTTTAAAGAAGCATGGATATTGTTTCAGTTTGCTCAAGTTTGTCTTTAAAAATAAGATTACTTAAGGTAAAGTGAAATTATTTACTCCTTACCTAATTTGAAGAGTTCACAGTAAGGTTTAGTGCTGGCTTGCTTAGTAACATTGCCTAAATAATTCTTTCTAATAGAATCTTCCTAAAGCTGAAAAGGAGTTCTTCAAAGAGAGACAACACCAAGGAAAGCTTCTGGTGATAAAAGAGGGGCAAAAATAAGCAAGATGGGAATCTACTCAGACTGCATGGAGGTGGAGGGAGGAGGTTAAATGAGATATTCTGCAGAAATCAGAATGCATTTGGCAGTTTCCTGATAAAGGAGGCATGAAAACCACTGTACAGAAATTTTCACGATGAAAAAAAATTGGTCATCAAGGAGAGAAAAATGATGTCGTCATAAAAATAGTGGAAACCTGGGGGTTGTGAAGAGCAAAACTACTTCTGCATGAGGGAAACATCAGGAAGGCATAGTTCAGGTCACAGTGACTTTGTAGAAATGAATTACTGAGCAAACCCAAACCTGAATTGGAAAGGTTTTCTGTACTAATGATAGCAGTGGTTGCTGATGGCTCTAAATTGGAAGTCAGTTTTAGCTAATATGTTGCTAATTTTTTCCTCATCTGTTAAAATGTTTTTCATTTTGTGGTGTGCTGAAAATATCCCTGAATAGGACCTTACAAATATATGAACTTCTACCACAAACTGTGCAGGCGGTGGTACAAAGAATGTTGGAGAAAATTGCTTTTGGCCTGCGGGACACAGAAGACAATGAGAAGTTTCTTTAAAAAAAACCAAACCAATATAGTTTGCATTTTGTTGTGGAGCACACCATAGGACCTGGTTATGGGAATCATCCCACACAGAAACACAGCCAGCATCTCATGTTAGCAGATTTGCATTGTGCAGTGAAAGATGAGCCTGTGCTTTCTGGGGCTTTGAGGGGGGACAAGAAGTGTTAAGTGAACGAGCTATCACTTACTGCTCTACAAGAGGAGGACAGCTTCACTCCTTCAGCTTTCCAAGACAAAGTAGAACACTGGAATCCTTCTGTCCTTTGGAAGAGGAAAAAAATCAAAGGAGAGCCTGCCCACTGCATTAGAGCTAGGGAAAACTCCGTGATGATGGAAAAAATAGGAATCTGAAAGTTTGTAGCCGGGCTGTGCAGTATATTGCCTATATAGATTTCCAGAACAACACTTTTTGCCAGTATTCACAGAAGAGCTATAATTGCCATTTAATAGGAGCAAAATCTATCAGAATAACTACTGTATAGAAACTAAACATGTAGTTAAACCCAGACTTCAGTTCCTGGTCTGAGCAGTCAGGTCAAGCAATGGACAGGGAGCTGGGCTGGGAGGAGTGGGGGGAAGGAAACCCTGGGGACTACTTTGAACCTTCTCCACAGAGTCCTCACAGTCTCTTTCGTAACAAACAGCAGCTGAGCAGGCCCTGTGGGCAGCAGTGTCTCTGTTTATCCTCCTTGCCACCTCCATCTTCATTTCCACAGGGCCCCACGCAGTTCTGGGTCATGCATGTCTCCCTTTGGGCTCCTTTGCACTGAGCAAGGCCAGTGATGATACTGGGTGGGGATTTTTGGCCACCAGTAATGAAACACGACATTTACAATTCATCAAGTCCTTTTGTAATTAGATTATTCTTTCTGAATACCTCTCACGGTATTGTTTCTTTTTGCTCATTTTCCACTCTGATTTGCTCTTCCCATTTGGTAACATACCTTAAGCAGTGTTTTGGCAGCCTGGCTAACAGTTGCTTTCTCTGTCTTCTCTATGTCCAAGGACTTAATCCAATATTTTGTGTCTTTTGGTGGTTTTCATTCAGGTATTCTCCAGCATTTTATGCAAGGTGAACTCCCCACCTTGTATGCACTAGCCACCATGCATAGTCCTGAATCTTCTCTTCAGAGGTTGAAAATTTAAAAATGAGGGAAAAAACTCTCTTCAAAACCAACTTTCTCAATGAATAAATAAGGGCATACATTTTTCAAAACTTTTTGTGGTGTTTTTGGAGGAAAACCTGAATTGCTCTGCATGTGTATTTGGTTTGAGTGGTGTTTTATAGAATTCTCAGTGTTTGCCTTAAAAAATGCCATCTCAAATACTGTATGGGCAGAACGCTGGTTAGACATTAAATCCTAATTTATGTCTGAACTGCCTTTGCATGCAGTCAGATGAACTGCAATTACAAATAATTGTATGGCCAGCACACTGTGGAATGCTCAGAAACCATACCTCAGTGTTCACTGCTGAAATTCTCCCACTTTACAAAAAAAAAAAAAAAAAAAAGAAAAGAAAAAAAGAAAAAAAAAAAGAAAAAAAAAGATGAAGCTGTGGTTATGAATTGAACTGCTTGCTGTAAACTGCACCGTGCTTCTGTCCAGGAATAAGTGCAGCTTCTAATGACACTGCTCCAGCTGCAGGAGTCTGCTCAGTGAAAGACGAGGAGGAGAAGGAGAATGGCTGCTGGCCATTTTTGTTTTCTAACGTGCATGGGTTGAAGAAAGAAGAATCCCTCATGGGATTTGATTTAGATGGTTTTGGCAGCTGTAAATTACTCACAGCATGCTGCAGAGTTTGTGCTATGAGATATTTTCAGTTCCGTTGAAATCTCATGCTAAAAAAAAAACAGCCTCAAGAAACTCGAACAAGAATAAGGCAGTGGGACAGAAGATTCCTGCAGATGACTTTCAGCTGGCTTATGCCTGCCTGCTCCATAGGAGGAGTTTTGAGGAGCTGGGTTCAATACTTAGGGAATCTTGAAAAAACATCAGTGAATGACACTGCAATGTTGTTTTTCACTCTTAATGGCAAAGAAAGTGCTTTTTTTTAGACTTTGGATTACATTAGGGTATACTTACTCTCTGTTTGTCTTAAGATATGCTGCACAGGTTTTTAGAGGAATTGAGTTAGTACTTTCTAAAACATTGTTTTGTTCTGTGGTTGTGTCCTGACGGTTAAGAGTGTATCTTACTCAGAGAGCAAAACTGCTACTTATAAAATCTACCTCCACAAATAAACAAATAAACAAAAACCTGTGCTAAAATTAAAAATCTCTTGTAATCTTTGGAGCACTGTGTGCAAATAGATCTATTTTATGGAGGGCTGCTCTTAGAGGGAAGTGAGACCAGTTTCCATCAAGAAAGGTGTTGCTGGAATTGAAAGAAGAATGTGTCTTTTAGTGGAAGGATCTCAGCTTGGATCTCACATCCCAGGCCAGCTTGAAAGGTTAGACTTTCCCCCAAAACCAAGAGTAACCTTTGAGAAATTAAATGAGTTTGACCTAGAGATGATCGAAGACTGGGGAACACAAGGCGTCCTTGCTGACTCTTCAGTTTTTCAGAGCACTTGTGCTTTGTCTGGACATTTTACACTGTAACAGGCATGGGGTTGTACAGTCTTCCCACACCACATGGGGCCTGCAGCAGAGCAGAGCACCTGCAAAATCAAGTTATTGTGGAAAGGGAACAAGAGCTGCTCACCTTTCCTTCCATCAGCTGGATCACTCCAACATGTGTTCTTACAGATGGCTGGTATCTGCATTATTTTTCTATTTCCTGTATCACTGCACATAGTAGAGAGTAAAATATTTTAGTAAGTGGGAATATGCAAGACATTACAGAAAATTATATATGGACATTGTAATATTGAAATTTTTGCAAATGTCAGTATAAAAAGTATCCTAGTCAACATGAAACAGAGAATTAGACATAGTTTCAGATATTAAACAATATTAATACCTCTTTGATACACTTCTACTTTCACAAAATGACATTTTCTGTAGAAAAACTATTTCATCAGCAGGTCTTGACCAGTTTTAATCGTAGTTTCATTTCCCCATCATTTTCTCAGGTAGAGTAGAACAACAAAGGGTTAAAAAACCTGCTGATATTTTGTGTTACTCTGTTAGTGTTTATGTATGTCCAGCCCCCTTGCTGCCTTCCTCCTCTCAGTGGGTCCTTAGCTGCAGACACAAATGCAGAAATACCCACACACCCAACCCCATGACTAAAGCCAGCCAGCTGTGAGTCTTGCTTAATGACATGAGCTTGGTCCATGTGCAGTCTCCTCCACCTTCCTCTCTGTATTCCTAGGGAGGCAGAGGAGCACTGCAGGAGGAATGCTGCTGCTTGGCCCCTGCAGAGTTTTTCCCCAGGCTGAACAAAAACCCAAAGGAGAAAAGTGCATGTCAGGTATCCATCCCACATTTTCCTCTTAGGGCCAGAGCAGGACTTCCAAGGTTAGTTTGGTACTGTGGGTTATGGTGGCTATGCAGGGTCCTCAGGTCCAAGGCTCAGTGCTGTGCTGGAGGTGCATGGATATATTAAGACCATTTTAGGCATCCTGGATATTTCAGTCACAATCCCTGTTTTTCAAAATCTCCTACATATTTCTGCTTCTGAGAGTCCCCATATGTTGCAAGAAGAAGGCATTTTTGGAGGGGTCATGGTTGCCCTGTAGCCTGGTAAGAGACCATGATTATAAGCTTCTCCTCAAGAAACTGATGTTACGGGACCATGGGACCCAGCCAAGCCTTCTGTTGGCAGCCCCCCAACCTCCTTTGATCAAGAGGTATCAGTGGATGAGGAAATGGGGAAAACAACATGGATACAAACACAATAAGTTCTGTTGTTAATACTCATTTTGTGTAAGGCATTTGGACCTGCCCTCTCTCTACTATCAGGGGAATTTTGAAAGCTGTGCAAAATGTTGTCTCCTGTTCCTCTGCTGGATTAACAGCTGCAAAAACTGGAGCAGCTCAGCAGTTTTAATCTCTGGGTTCCTGTGTGTACTTTCTGATTTTAGAGGCCTCTGTTGGTAGAGAATTCATACCTCAATTTGGGGCCAAATGATATGACAGTGGTTATGGGATGTCATCTGTTGTCTTGCACATGATCTTTGCATTTTTTCCCCATCAATCCATAGCTGCTTCTATCTGAGCTTCCACAGGGTGTTATGGAAAGTCCTGGCTTTGGCTGTCTGCATAAGTCTGTTCCAAGGTCCTTGGCAAGAGCACTCTAATTTGAGATGGTGATGTAGGAATGTTTTCTCTAGCATATTACACCAGAGCTTCTTCTTCATTTTGCTGTCTGAGCTATATCTGTGCAGAAATAGAGCACAATAGAGTACGATTAAAAACCTCTAGTATCACTGTAAATGAGGAAAAATGCCATTGAAGTAGATAATGTAACTGTTGTGATTAAGGTGAGAGCTGGAATTAGTTTGTACTGAATTAAAAGCACACAGAGAAATACAGTAGTGGGTTAAGATTCAGTGTTAGAGGAGTTTCATAGATTTCCTCTGTAATCCAGTTTATGTGGCTTTGTGCCCACCTGCATGTGTTTGTCTGTTTCATGCAGTGTGGGCATCTCACAGAGGTATAAAAGTTATACCTGGGGAGCACTGGTGAGGTGTTCAAACCCTTTAGCGTGTCAGAATAATTTCTGAATTTCAGCTTGACTTGCATTTTCCATAACCTCTTTCCTCTTTATGTTTCTCTTTCAAGTTTTTATGCCTTCCTAAAGTCCCTTTAATGTCTTTAGGTTTATTTTGCTTTATTACTTGCTCTATGCTTTTTTAAAGCTGTGCTGTTATAGATATTTACTGTCTTTTCTTCTCCTAATCTTTTCTCCCACTGATTTCTTTAGCTTTTTCCTGTTCTCTGTCTCCTGTGCTTTATCCCCTGTCTTACTACTGTAACCAACAGTGTTTCTACCTGCTTCCTCTGAAGACATTTGAATTCAGGATGCTCTGAAGAGTTTCAGGGGTGGATATGAGCCGACAGACCTTGTAGAGAATCTTACAGTCAAAGCCTTAATTTTAGTAAATAAAAGGTATTGTAGCCTTCACTGTGACTGGAGAGATGGCTCCTGAATGTTTGCATTAGCTACCAAGCCACATAGGAAATTCTTGAGAATGTTTTCAGTGATTTAATTTCTTGGTTACTAAGTCTGCAGACACTGAATTATTTTGAGAATGTGTGGGCAGATTTTATTTTTTGCTTTATTTTTCTGCTATTCCTTTATTTCGTAAAGTCTTTGGCCTATTGTTTTTATTTTCTTTTCCTCTTCTGTAAATTATTTCTCTCCCCATAACCTCACCGCATCATCTATATCCATCACTGTGTCCTTCCAGGTCCTTTTCATCCTGCTTCTTATACTCTTTTTCTCCTTGCATTCTTCTTGCTCTTATTGTCCCTAACAGATTTTATCTGCTCCATCTAAAACTGGTGAGAACAGAGACCATTATGCCTCTAAGAAACAGGCTTTTATGATATTAAAAATTGAAACTTGGAGTGTTTGGCTTAGGAGGTACCTTTCCTGAGACAGTAACTGAATTGAACCTAAAATGCACTTGTGTTTCTCCTGTAATGTTCCCTGCTGGATGCCCTGACTTTGGGAGCAGAGAAAGGAAATTGCCTGATGTGTCTTTTCTTTGCTAAGCACTCCGGTAGTGTGCAGCCTTAGAGAGCACCAGTGGCTGCCACTTGCCATTGCCTATGACAAGGAAAATGGGAAGACTGTGGAGGGATGCAGGCTGGGAGAAAGGATTTGTAGCTGCAAGTCCTCAGGTACTGTCAGTGAGCCCAAGTCCTGGGCGAAGGTTTTGTGCTGGTGCAGGAAGGCAGCCTGCCCTGAGGTGAATGTTAATACATTTACTGCTGCTTTGAGATAGCAGCCATGAATTAATCATGGCCTCTATGAGGGAATGGCTCAGGTTTGAGTAATTGTCATAAGTGTGATTTGGCTTAGTCCTCCCAGGATGCTTTCAGCACAGCTAAGCACAGGCACAGGGAAATATTCCTGGCAGGAGGCTGAGGACATTGTATGTAAGTAGATCTGTGGGTCTTTGCTCTTGCACATGTATAACTCTTGTGTAAATCCCCTCAAAACAACCTCAGTCTAAAATAAGTCTAAAATAAGAAATTGCTTGAGATCATTGAAGAAGCTGGAGTACAATAGTTTTCTGTCAGAAATTCCTCATAAAATTACTCTAAATTGTATGTGGAAAATAAAGCATTTATTGGGATATTGGAATCTGTACTAAAACAGGCTGTGTTACCACAGAGGTTTTTGCTTTCTGATGGTTTGTACTGTCAAGGCAACCATGCTGCCTTATAAAGTTTAAAAGTTCTGCATTCTTAGACAGACTGTGCTGGCCTGTGTGATTTGTGTGAACAGAAATATACTTTTTACTCAAAAACTGTACATTTTTGGCAGATTCTTTTGAATCTTGAGTGCTTTTCAAACATTTGAAATAAAAAGATGAGGAGTAAATAAATGGGAGAAAATCACATGCAGGAGTGCATAGACAGTCTAAGGATTGACAGAGAAATAAAAGTGTGAAATAGCAATGATACTGTAAAAGAGATATAATAAAATCAGAAAAAAACAGTGGGTCAGGTGCTGCATGAAGGCTGCTTTGCTTCACTCCAGCAGCTCAGTATAGCAGTTAAGCAAACATTTTATGGCTGGAAGTACACACACTCTAGTTCCTCTGAAGCTGAGTGTTGTGCCCGTCTCCCTCTGAGGGTGAAAGGGCAGCACGCAGTCTTTACACTGACAGTCTGCAGAACTAATTTAGTGGGTCAGTATGTAGGGATAGGACAGAAGCAGTACCCACTGCAGGTAGATTTACATGGTTGGAGCTCCTGCTTCCAGCTCCTCTGCCCACTCCTGTTTAAAGTAAGTTTATCCTAGCAAACATTCACAAATGTAGATGTGGCGAGACTGTGCTAGATTTCAGGGGAAAAAAAAAAAGATTTTGCATTGAACAACACACCAGTACTGACAAATCTTAAAAATTACTGGTGATGATGAATCTTACAGATTTATCATAAAAAATCACAAGATTTGTTCATGTTGCCCCAGACTATTTGTTTATCTTCTTATCTAAAAGCCATTAGTACTGTGTACCACCCTCTGCAAATTTATCAACACATGGCTTTTCTTGATGCTTCTATCACTGTTCCATAAAAAGCAACTGATTCTATATGTCAGCTATAGACTTGAGACTTTTTTTTTTTTTTTTTACATCTAGAGGCTTCTCTTGAACTCTTGACTGGCTGTCTTAATATGACTTTATTATTCTTGCTCCTTTTGATGTTACTTGCTAGACCAGTATAGAAACTAAAAGTCTGATGCCCACTGTTTTCTACTATTCCTGCTTTGGTCATTGCAGAGTTGCCTTTGGTTTGCATAACAAGGTTTTGGTAGCAGGGCAGGCTACAGGGGTGACTTCTTTGAGAAGCTGCCAGAAACTTCCCCCAAGTCTGATAGAGCCAAAGCCAGCTGGCTCCAAGAGGGACCTGCCATTGACCAAGGCTGAGCCCATCAACAATGGTAGAAAGGCCTCTGTGATGACATGTTTAAGAAGGGGAAAAAATTATTGTGCAGAAGAAATTGTGACCAGAGATGAGAGGAGTGAGAATCTGTGAGAGAATCGCCCTGCAGACACCAAGGTCACTCAAAAAGGAGGGGAGGAGGTGCTCCAACGACTGGAGCAGAGATTTCCCTGCAGGCTGTGGTGAAGACCACAGTGAGACAGGATGTCCCTCTGCAGCCCATGGAGGACCAAGGAGGAGCAGAGATCCACTGCAGCCCATGGAGGACCCCATGGCAGAGCAGGTGAATGCCCAAAAGCAGGCTGTGACCCTGTGGGAAGTCCTGGCAGGACCCATGCAGAGAGGAGCCTGTGCTGAAGCAAGTTTATTGGCAGGATTTGTGACCCTGAAGCAGACCCATGAGGGAGCAGGCTGTACCTGAAAGACAGGTCCCTGTGGAGCAGTTCATGAAGAACTGTAGCCTGTGGGAAGGACTCATGTTGGAGAAGTTTGTGGGGGACTGTTTCCCGTGGGAGGGACCCCATGTTAAAGCAGAGAAAGGGCTTCATCCCTGAGGAGGAAGTAGTAGCAGAAACAACATGTGATGAGCTGACCATAGCTGCCATTCCCGTCTCCCTGTGCCTCTGCATAGTGGAGAACTGTTGCTGTTGGTAAAGAGGTTATATGCAGAGCAGCTGGAGAGCAGCAATGATGCAGCAAAACCAGCTGGTTGCAGGAGGCATGTGCTGGTGCATGTGCCCTGTGCTGCATGCAGGAGAGAACCATGGTCTTTCCCGGGATGAGGGACGCCCTTTGTCACTGCCTTTCCGGGAGGAGGGGGTTGCTGTGGCTCGGGTTTCTGTGCGGGGGACAGCACGTGCCTCGTGGTTGTGCTGTGGAATGGGGCATGCTCTGCCACCTGTCCCTCCAGAGAGAGCTGCATGGCCTCCTGCTGCTTGAAACACAAGGGACCCAAGAAGTTCTGGGGGTGTGAGGCTGGATGAGTGCAGTGAAGGCAAGTGGGACGCCATAGGTTATCCCAGCAATATCCAGCACAGGATACTTGCCCTGTGCTCTGAGAGCTTCTCTGCACAGGAAGTTCTTACTGAATATTCTTTTGATTGCCGATCAGTGTAAGGAATTCTTTATTTGAGAAAAAACACAAAGTTATGCTTCCTAAGTGACCCTATAAACTGACTTGGAGATGCCTTCCTGGATTTAGAAACACCACAGTTATTATGCAAAGCATGTCCCATGGATGTGATCTTCTCAGCTCCTCCCCTTCAGTAAACAGAGGGGTTGGTTATTCTCTAGCTGTGCCGTTCTTGCAAGAAAGGCACACATTTTAGAGTAAAATTCACAAGTTAGCTGTTTTTCTGTGAAATATTCAATATAATGAACTTGTGAGGGGCCTGCCCTCTCTTGCAGAGAGAGTTATGGAGAGACTGAGGATGTAATAGATGCAGTGTTAGATTTGCTTTGATGTCTTCTGGGGAAAACCCATTGCTCCTATTTGCAGGTGAAGCCAACATACTTTGTTAGGTTACCTTTCTGTAAATATCCTGACTCGTTTTAGCAGCAGAAAGGTAACTGTGGCCGCAAAACCGGCATTTTGTGAAGACATCTTGAGATTCAGCCATGGAATTAGCCATTTACTTTCCGCCAGCCAATAAGTCAATTCCATCCAATAAACTGTCCTAATCCCCAGCCTCTTCCTTCTCCTTACTTACTCTGTGCATTTGTTGTACTTCTGTTTTAGCCTTGTTCTTTCCCTCCCTGTCCTTCTCCGCCTTCCATGGCGCATCTCACTGAAGAGCTGCCCAGCTGCATCTCAGACCCTGCTGGGCTCCAGGCTGGAAGGGGTGGGTCAGAGTTTCACTTTGAAGCATCGCTGTGGGGCTTCAAAACTGTACTGGGAGAGGAAATTGCTGCCTCCTCCTGTAGCCACATGGTCAAACTCAGCAGCATCAGAGACAAGCCCGGGCTGCTTTTCACATCAAATTTTACCACACAAGAAGAAGGTGACAGAAGTATGATGGAAGGGAAGGTGGAGAGAGGGGGAGGAAAGTATGTTATTTTGAAACTATCTTTTCCTTCTCTTCTTTTTCCCCATGAGAACAGGTGGATCCCTTAGTAGCTCAGTGCTTCTCTCCAGCAACTTCATGCTGTAGTATGGGAAGGGCTGAAAGGAGGTTTTGAGACACAGATGGCAGCATTTCAGCAATAAGGAGGGCATGGGAGGATGCACAAGAACACCAGAGATAATTAATTACATGATAAAATAATATGTTTAGAAACCCAATATGGGATATGCTGTCTGCTTGTGCAATTCACTCCCAATGAAACCCCAACGACAAATTAAACTCTATGTTCGTCTTGAATGGAGCAGCAAGATAAATCTGCAGCAGCATCTAGGAAGGATGTGAAGAATCATCTGTATGTCAGAAAAGGCACACACATTTTCATTAGGACCTTTTGTGTGGAATATGCAAAATGGTAACAAATAGGACTTTTTAGGACAGACAGGCACTGAATTCTTGGTGTGCTGGTGTCCATGGGGCTCTTTCCATCTCCAGACTTTAGTTTCAATGATTTTGACTTTCCATTCTGTGCATTTCCTGCAGTAGCACACCTTCAGCTTTCTCTGTGCCGCAGCTGTTTGTGATGGAATCCCCTAAGTGTGGGAGGAGTGTCTCAGTGTGCCAGTTCTATGGAACTGCTGGATGGCAGAGTGAGGTTGAACAGGGCTTTTTGGGAGATGTGGAGGCTGCAAATTCAATGCGCTCTCTGTATATCTGTTTAGATATCTCAAAATAATATCTATTATTTTGAGCTCACAACATGAAGGCTAATGTAGAAGTTAATGTTTCTTGTTTTCTACTTCAAGAATATATGGAATATTCACATTCTTAGTTGTAGTTGAGACTGAAAATTTTGAGAATTTTGCAGATTTCCTTTTCACATGAAAATGTTCACCCTCGTTCTCTAAATGAAATAATTCAGTAGAATGCATCATATTTTTTCTTCTCATCTGCAGTGAGACACAAGCCATTCTTTCCACTGTCAAAAAGCCTAACTTTTTTAGAGAAAAGATGGTTGGGAAAAAACCCATCAACAAACTCAAAATATGCATATAATTTTCCAAGTGTAGTACATGCTTTTAAAGGTTTTAAAAGAATGGGTTAGGAAATAGTTTAGTTCTGCATGGCTGAAGATGTGTGGGTATTCATACACAGAAAATTACTAGCCCTGTTTTTGACAACCCTGAAGGGTGCTATCTGAGGTCACAGAAGCCAACTGCTTTCTGAGGTCACCACTGGTGCTTTGGCATCACTGGTGAGGGAATCAGGCAAACCTGAGACCTTTGGGACTTCAGCGGTTCCAGACTGTGCACCTCCCAGAGGGCATCACAGTGGGGCATCCCACTGTTTCCAGTGTGCTGAACTGAGAGTCAGGCAGGCATGAGCATTATGAATTAAAGTATTTTTCATAAAATGCTAAACTATCAGAAGGTTTTGCCAACATTCTCCTTGAATATATCTTTTATATTAGATGTGGATGAGAGAAACAAAGGAAAACAGACTGGAAATTTCCAACATTCATAAATGCTGAATTATGCAAGCATCAGTTTTAGTCTTAAGCAGTAGGATATTTTTAATTTAATAGCTATCTGGATATTATTCTCCATTTCCTTTTATCTGTTTTATTCTGGCACAACTTCTAACCAGAAAGTGGAAAAGTGAGCCTCACAGCAGGTAAGGCATGTAGGCATAGGTACAGATATAGCTGAGAAATAGAAGCGTATACAACTATATGCATGTTGTGTGCAACACCTGTGAAGTGTTTATGTCAGAGCCATTCACGCCCTGTTATTCAGAAGGACTAAATAAGTGCTTTTATAGTAAGTGCAAGTGATTGGTTGTATTTCCTGGTGTGTGCCTGTAAATGCCACGTTAAGAGCCCAGACTTCTTTCAGTGAAGTGAAAAAGGTTATGCACCTCTTCAGTGGTTGCATAGATGAAGTGTTTGTGAGTTTTGTAAAGATGAATGAAGTTCATGGAGTTTTTACAGTGAGCTTGCGATCACCAGATGTTGGAGTATGTGTGTGAATGCATGCTGGTGCATCTGTTGTTTGGATAATAGAATGCACACATGTGGGACAACTGTGCAGTGTAGGTGTTATGCCACTCGGGACCATGGCTTCGGCAGGCATAAATCAGGGTGGCTCACTGGAAGGAACAAAGTCCAGCAGCATGTGCTTCCTGGAATCAGCCTGTCTGATGGCATGGAGGGTCTGGGACATGTGGGATTGCAGTTGGCAGAGTGTGTCAGGATGTGACTTGGGGGCTTCAGCTGAGCACAGTTGCTAAAGGAAAAGAGAAAAAGCCAAGCCACAAATATACATCTAAGGAGCACAAATGTTAAGAGAAGGGGAGAGAAAGCATCCACTGAGACTGATCCTTCAGACAAAGTCACCAGTTTTGTGCTGCTGTTCCTGTGCAGAAATACGTAGGAGCTGTGGGATTTTAGAATAATTCTGAGGGGAAACTCAATTTATGGCTTGGCATGTGTATATGGTATTTCAGATTTCAAATTAAATTGTGTTTATGTGACACAGTTGCCTTTCATATCACAGACTTGATTGAAGTTCCTAACACATCTTTTCTGGGTTCATGCATACTGTTGTAATACAGCCCTGTAACTTATTCAGTCACTTGTGGTTCTGTCCCCCATGAACTCCATCTCCCGTTTTGTTACTTTATAAAATAAAATAAAAATTTGTTAAATTTTATTTATAAAATAATTTGTTTTGTTCCTAGCCTTGTCTTGAAACACTAGAGGCTAATAAAACCACCACTGTGCTCAGGTTCTTCTGGAGGACCTTTTCTCTCAATCCTACCTGCGTGGTTACATGGTCAGAGGTGGAAAATTGGCTGGTTTGGATGCAAACCAGTTGTATGTGAAGCAAATGTGCAAACAACATTCAGTTGCATGTGAAACAAATAAAAGGAAGAATATGTTTATCACTTGTGAAAAATACCCCAGACTCATTGTTTAGGAAAAATATCTGGTCTCTCTGCAGAGGTTATCAAAACAGCAAACAGAACGTTAGATTGCAAGAAACATCCCAGTGGAAAGTACCATTGAAAATACTATAATTTCTTCTGTGTGAGCCACTGGCAGATCACTGATTTAAACCCCAAATACATTTTTAGGAACTCAATTCCATTCATGTATTTATGTGTCTTTGTGTGTGTGTGTGCACCAACATATGCAATAAAAATAGGACAGATTTATCAAGTGAGCAATTAAAGTATTTAGAGTCAAGGAGAAGCTTTATTATGAATGAAATCTGAAAGGATTTGGATTACAGTCAAGAAGTTTAGACAGAGGGCAATCTAAATTGTACAAGGGCAGATAGTCTTCCAAAGTCTGCCTCAGAAAGGGATGTGGGAGGTCTGAAAGACAGCTTGGCTAATGTAGCATGTAGATGAAAAAAATGTGCTTTAATGATTTGTTGAACTATTACAAACCCAAACATCAGTTCAACAGGACTAGCCTAATAATTACTGTTTTCCCAAAAGAAAATTGTAGATTGTGAATGAAATGAGCAACTTAAACTTGAAACTTCAGCTTAATGGAGCTGCATTTTTCTTGTGAAACCATTCCCATGGAAATTTCCTAATTGCTTCCTTTTGAAATAGTTGCATTTAGAAAGGAAATACCTAGAGTGGCATTTATCTTGTTATAACACTGCAGAAAATGGACAGTCATCCTATAAAGGCAAATCATTTTAATGTGAAAAAGTACTCTTTCTCTTCTTGTGTGCACAATTACATGGTGAAACTCACTGTTGTGTGATAGCAGTGCCAAGAGTTCAAAAGGACTAAGGGAAATATAGGACCTTTGTTGTTATTAATATACCATCTGGCTCCTTGATACTACTATCATGATAACCACCATGGTATACAGAAACATATATAATGTCTCTTTCCCTGGGATGTGCAGGCCACCAAATATCAACTTGCAAATATTTAAAATGTTAAGCTTCTTTTGTTTGAGCTGTGTTTATGCCTACAAAAGCCATTAATATTTTCTGGACTTCGCAGGCATTTTAAATTTCCCAACGATTTCACACTGGTCTCAGAGAGAATAGATATCTCTGCAGCATTAATCTTGTGTCATGTTTTGTGTTTTTCATGAAGGATTTTCTTTTTCCTGTCTGACAGAGAGCAGTCCAAGCCGCAGAATCCAGAAACAGACTGTCCCAGAGCTGGTGCCCTCTTCGACCAGGGAAGGGCCTGCCACAGAGCTGGGATCTAGTTTCAAACTTCTGCACAATTCGTGGTTATTTAGAGCCAACATTTTGGTTTGGGTTGCTCTCTAAATATTTGTTGTATGGTTTTATTTATAAGAATAATGACTCTATGTTTACAGGCTACAGCATATAATGTATCTAATGCCTGGTCTCTTATTTTTTTAGCTTGCTCTAACTTTCAAGTGCATTTCCACTCTTTAATTTTACACAAACTCTTGGACATTGGCCAGACAAATTCTCTGTAGTCTGTACAGTTCAGGATCTTGGCCAGATTAAAGTTGTCATCAATTTCACCTCCCTTTTCTTTTAATAACATCCCACTTTTCTCCCTAGTACTTCTAATGTTTTTAAAGGTTGCTGTTTTCCGCATTCTGCATTTTCTTCAATATTATACTCTTTTTTCTTCTGATTTAACTGAACCTTACTTTTCTGCATGCTCTTTTTAAGCCCTGTATTATTTTAAATATGGTCTTTATAAATATTCACTACTGAGCAGTCTTTTTGTGAGGCTGTGCTGGTGATTCCTTGTCCTAAGTCCAATCTGACTGAAAACTGCAGAGAATCTCCTCAGAGAATTTTAGGAATCTCTTGGTTTTTTACATACTGGAATTTCAAATTGCATTTTCCTCAAAGCTAGTCTGACATACCGAAGGCCCAACCTATTCTTGCTTTCCAGAAGACAATAATACAACTTCAAACCCTGAGTCCAACTTTTGCTACTTCAGAGGATTTTGTTCCCCTGAACTATGATTGCCAGAAGCCTCTGCTGGGAAAAATTATGCTTATAAAATTCTTTTAAACAAACAAGATACCACCATCCACAGATGGGAGAGTTCATAGAACAGGTTTCTGGTGGACATCTATTTGATGGGATATTTTTAGTTGTGATAGTCTAAAGCATGGATTGATATATTGCAGGCAGGTTTCCTCAGACAATATGATGGGATTTGGTATGAAGTCTACAAAGAAATCCTACACTGTGATACTTGGTTACCTAGCTTACACTTCTGTAATGAGAATTTGTACTTGCCAAGGATGAGTTCAGAGCCCAGCAGTGAGCATCTACATTTTCAGCTGATGCAGATCAAAACTGGAGTCAGTGGCTTGGATATCTGGTCCTAAACTCTATGTTGGCATAATTTATAAGTTTTCTTTTTCTCAGCATTCTTAAAAAAAATACAATAGACTGTGAGATAAAAACCCACTTTAAAGTTTAACTGTGGCTGATATTCTTTCTTCTGGCTGGAGCAGAAGTTAATTTTAAGGGCAAACTCCCAGGGCTAAGTATACTAGTAAACTCCAGCTGCTTTGTACTTCTTTGCCAATAGTGAGAAGTCATAAACCCAATTTAACTTTCTGGTTAAACCAGGTTTACAGCTGTTTTGCATTGCTGGAGTGGAGTAGAGCAGCTGGAGCATACCAGTGAATCAGGGTGATTTTTTCTTTGCTGAGTCTTGTGTTTCTTTGTTCAGTCTCACATGGAATAAGACAAGGCAGAAGCAGTCAGTTCTTGGCAGTGCACAGTCAAGTTGATGCAAGACTTTCATTTAGAGCCAAAGCCACTATGGGTTTTTGTGCTTTCTGTTTGCTTTTATATTCTCCTACTAGTTGTATTTGCTATGGGGATATGGATGTGTGATAACTGTACTGGCCTTAAACTCAGTTTTGGTAAGTGCAGCCTTTTTTGAGTGGGTTTTGCATGTTTTGTTGGCTCCAGTTATCTTGCAAAAACACATTGTAGCACTATATTTCAGGAGGATGAAGATTTTGAGGTTTAAGTGCCAGAAGAATTCTTCACTTCAAAATCACTTTGTCTGTATTGATAGCACTTGTGACTGTATCCGGTCTTTTCATCTGTCTGTGCCACACTCCCCCATCTCTACGACATCTTCCAGTTTTTTCTTTTTGAGTCTTGCTGATATGAATGCTATTTTGTCCTGCCGTGGTTTCATAAAAGGGTCTTAGACTAGAAATTAATTTCTTGAATACTTCTTTTGGCTGCCTGAGATTGCAATGCAGCATGAGTATAGGTGAAGTTCTTGGTTTGGACAGGTTAGTATTGTCTCCAGATCAGCAAATCCTGATATTGGTTGCAACTTGTAGTCACAAATGGAATAATAATAAATATTACTGGGGGATACCCTATATGAACTTTAAAAGATTCCTTTGAGTCCAAATCACTCTCTGACTCTATTATCAGTAAAAACCAAGTTATAAATTCTAGCTGTGTATAGTTAATAATGGGCTGAATGCTGGAAGAAGGGATGATTAATGTAGTAGGGCACGTGAGAGAATGGAAAAGTTCAGGGGGATAAGCTAATCTATAAGAACACCTGCAGAACTATATTTGTGTTATTTGTTGTGTGCAGTACATCCATATGGTTACAATCACCAAGTGTTTAGAAACCTTTGCCTACAGCAAGAGCAATTGCTGGATCAGCTGTGCAAAATACACCGTGCTAATTTGAACAGCTCTGTTGAACTCCAGATTGCCTCACCTCTGCTGCTCTTGCTGCCTTTGCCACAGCCAGACTTTTTGTGTATTTTTGAAGTTCCCGAGCTCTTTGTTTTAGCTTCTCCTCAATCACTAGTTATCAGGAAAAACAGCTGTGTACCTGAAGCAGTTGCATCCACAGCCACCACAGCACAACCAGATGAATTTCCACTCTTACAAACTGTTAGGACTTAGTGAGTTTCTGTTCTTTCCCTTTTATAGGGTTGCGACAGTTTGTTTCTAAATTCCAGTAATGTCACACTGCTTTATGCATGGTTCTTACACTGCTGATTTTGTAGGGTGGCAGTAGCCAGTTTGAAAATCATAAATTTAAAAAGAACCATGAAGTCTGTCTGCAACCAGCAGCAAAAACAAGGTGTTCACTCTGCTAATTTCAGCTGAGTTCATAGGAAAAAGATAAAAACCAAAAAATGAAGTTCCCCAAATTTTCTTTGTCCATGCATGTTCTGGATTTTGTACCTTCTTTGTAGTTTGCAGGTCCTAATGGCCAACAAATTAACTGCAGGGGAGAGGGAAGGACCACCTGTTGCACTAAATATTCACAAACCTTGCAAACAAAAATAAACAGTAAAAGACCAAACCTTTAACAGCTTGTAACAGCTGCCACATTCCACCCAAGAGAAATCTTTATGCTAATGGAATCTGACAGGATCTACATTAGGTATCTACACATAGGAGAAAAAAAACCCTAAAAAAAGAAAAAAAAGTTATGAGAGAAAGAGAATACGTCTGTTGAGCTCCTCTGAGTAGTTGGTGTTTTATGTATATAAAGTTTTTATCATTGTTCTCATTCCTGTAGTTTACATTTTTGATAGTTTGAAGTAAAACATTTGTTGAGTGCATGAGCTGCATGATATGGCCAAGGACTAAACTGACCTCTATTTCTTTTATTGGTTAACTAAGGGGATCAGTATCCCTGCTGTCTTCCAGCTGCAGTGAAAATTCTGCTGAAGATTCTTCTATGAAGTTGCATAGAAAATAGTCTTTTAATATCTCACATACCAGCTTGCCTCTGATGCCAAACTGATGAAAACCTAGAAAATTTATATGAGGACTACTAGCCAGTTGAGTTGTAGAAAAAAGTCAGGTGGTAGCACCTTGCTGATTTGTGTAGGAGGGCTCTGATCCCAGGACACGTAGTAGTGGTGCTGGAAACTGGTTGGGGTTGTTGTCTCTCATCTTGGGACACTCAGTGCAGATGATGACGTCTGAGTCACCAGGCCTGTGAGAATGGTGTTTTCCTTCCTATCTGCCAACAAGAAGCCTGGGAATTTGTGGATCAAAAGAAATTATGTGTTGAGGATTTCCAGGATGATATAGAGATAGAAGAAATGCAAAAGGGATTAAGAAGGAAAAAATCTGGACTAGCTTAATGTTCTTCTATAATCTCAGAAATGGCCAAAGCTATTTCTGGAAACTCTGAAAGTGGCCCTCTGGTCTGGTTAGACTCAAATGTTGCCAGAAGTGCTGAGAAATTTCCTCTCCTCCAATACTGTTAAACTTCAGTAAGTAGCTGGATGCATGGTCAGTGCGGTAAGAAGGGATGGTTGGAAGCCATCCAACAGGGCAGTAGAAAGGGAACTGTCTTTTTGCAGTGACAGTGAAAGACAGTTATGCTTCAGGCCTCAGAAAGTTTTTTTGCACATTGAACCCAGGGGTCTTTTCCATGAACTCTACAGTGTTTTCCCATTAGGTAGTTTCAACCTCCTTGAAATGCAGTTCTTGCAATAGCCTGTCTTGCTTTGACAGATCAGTCCAGGTCCCATTGGTCAACCTGTTTGTCCAGCAAGTTGCCTGTAACAAGGGACAGTGTTTTAGTATTTCCTCTGTATTATCTGTGGGGAAAAACCTGTTGATCTGGAAGAGTTAAGCATTGGCATTTCCCTATGGTCACCATGTCTGTCTCTACACAGACTGAAATGTTTGTGTTTTCTCCTGGCTACACATCACTCTACAGGACAGCAGAAATAATTGGTGGAAACATCAGAAAAAGAGAACATAAAGAATGAACAAGAGTGGAAATGGATGGTTTTAGAAGAGATTTGAAAGAATGGGAAAATGAAAGAGGTGGAGTGATACTAACTGTGTGGTCAGCAGGAGCTTTGGAGATGTTCACTTCCATAGCTAGGCTGCAGCACGAAGGGCACTTCTCCAAGCAGAAAGGTGAGAGGAAGGATCTTATAAAGCAGGTAGGATCAGAAAGGGCAGGTTCATGGTTTCCTGTAAAAGCAATAAGGAACATTTTGACTTGAGACAGTCTCAACTGAAAGTTCAGTGAAGTAATGTAGGTTTAGAAATCTCAGTTGCATCTATTCCTGCTTTTGTTAGTTGTCAGCAATGGATGAGCTCGTTGTGAAGTATTATTTCTCAAGCACTGTACCCGAGCAAGGGAAAACCATAAAACTGCTTTAACAGCTGCTTGTTTAACTTAGGCCTAAATTACAGAATCATCAGAGTTGGAAGAGACCTTCAAAATTATCTACAACAGTCAAGCTAGCACCACCATAATCACCCTGAACCATATCCATAAGTGCTGCATCCAGATGCAGTAGGATTGCAGCCTAACATAGTGAAAGACAGTCAGAATTTCTGGGGCAGTAGTCTGAGAAGGTCTCCTAACTCTGAAAGGCAGCCATGTCATGGGGATCTGCATTTCCCTGTGACTGGACCTTGAATTCAGAATGTGGGCTTTTGTATAAGGCACCTCTTAAAGGAGAAAAAAATAATCTTATCTTGTCACTTTGGAGCTAGAAGAAACTATAGGTAGCTTATCTTCTTCAGAAATCCTTCTGTTTGCCCTTCAATCATACACAGCATGTAGTACCAGCCCCAATGTGCATCTCTGAGTGTTCACAGGGATGTTCTATCCTGTTGGTACTTCATGAGCCATTGCTTTGTTCCCTTCTGCTTACACCAATGTAAAGTAAAGGCAATGTCTTTGAGCTTAGCGAAGTTGCACGCCACTGAAGCTGACGTGTGAACAAAACCAAGTTCCCAGTTTGAATGCCAGAAGAATATTCAGATCTTTCTGATTATTTCATTGCAAGTATGTGCAACAGAGTGGCTTGAGCTGTGGTAGCTGCCAGCTGGCCCAATTAATTACTACACATCGAGAGTGGTTCACCCTGCACCCCTCTATAGATTGCTCACATACAGATGTTCACACCTGTCTCTTGACGAATTCAAAATAGTAGCACATGGAGAGAACTCTAGTTAAAAGTCACAGAGTCTTATAGATGTGGTTGTCACTAGGGCTGAATTTCTTATGTCAGATGCACTTAAGTGCCCCTGAATTCCCTGAGTTTGAACTCAGTGTCTTCAACTGGATGACAACATTCAGGAGAGCTTAGCTCAGGAAATGCTGAAGAAAACACATTTCAGTGCCTATTGAGTCTGAGTTAAGAGCCTCAACACCAATGACTCTACATTTCTAAAATTAGGAGAAGTAGTTACTGTTCTGTGCACTAACTTGGGGATAATAGTAGTTCATAACTTGGGGTGCAAAGTAGTATCCTTGGGCAAAAAAGAGTTCTACTCTCCTTTCTGTCGTACCACATGTTTGGGTAGATACTGGCTTATCAGTAATTAGTGAACTCGTTTGCAATTTTTGCTTTGTGCTGGCATGGAAAAATATATCCAAGGCTATGGCTCTCCTTCAGCTTCCATAATTTAAAAAAAGGGCCTCTCCAGAAGTCTGTAAAGTTGGTGGGATGATATCAGTATAAAATCAGCAAGAGGGGTCTTAAGTCTATGATACTTTATTTTTTGCAGCATGCAATTCCAGTTAATTCCCGGGGATCCCCAAGGCTCCAACCACATGCCCAGTTTGAAAGGCTGTCCAGGAAATGCTGGAATGAAGTGGGGGCAGCATCTGGCCAAGTGCCATCTGTTGGCCATTTACCATACCACCTCAGGGCACACAGTTTCTGAGGGCCTGAACCAAGCACATTTAGATTATATGGTCTAAACCCGAGTCTTTAGATTCAGACCTACAGTTTAGTACCTCTGTTCAGAAGGAGGACTCCGCTTTTCCCTAGGTCCAGTCCCTTCACACTTCCAGTGTAGTTTATTTTAGGTTGGACATTAGGAACAATTTCTTCACAGAAAAGGTGATCAGGCATTGGAATGGACTGCCCAGGGAAATGGTGGACTCACCATCCCTGGAGCTGTTTAAGGAAAGGCTGGATGTGGCACTTAGTGCCATGGTCTGGTTGACACCACAAGGTGGTGTTCAGTCATAGATTGGAGTTGATGATCACAGACGTCTTTTCCAACCTAATTAATTCTGTGATTCTGTGACCTCAGAGAAGATGTAAGACTTCAGGTTAATGGTTTGGTACATTAACAGACACACAAAAAGGTCTTATTGTGATTTGTGAAGCATCTTTTTGTCCTTCTTTTTGCTGAAGGACAAAGAAATGAACCATTCCTAGGAAGACCTAAGTACAGGGATCCCTACTCATGCTTACTTCTCCAACCCTTTGAGGTGGAATAATTTGAGCAAGAAGAAGAAGATAAGATTTGATCCTGCATCACTGGGGTAGTGAAATATGAGCAAATGTGTCAGCCCCTCTGTATTCTCAGATTGATTATCTGTCTTGTGGCCAGCGAATCCCAGAAGATTATCCCATATTATCTTGAATCACATTGTGTGTAGGATATTAGTTTTGGGTGTAAGACTGTTCTCCATGTAACAATCCTCTATGGGTAAGTTTGTGCTACTCCTTTAGAGAGATCAACCTATTATTGCTTCAGCCTAACTTGGAAGTCCATGGGAGACGTAAAGTACTCCCTGTTCAAAATGGACTGGGAGCAATAAGTACTGAACCTTTCTTGTGTCCTTCAGAATTTCTACATTGTACTGGCAGATTGTTGAAATAACAGACAAAGCTTACTGAAAACATCCCTCAAGCTAAATGTCCGCTGTCCAATGACATCACCTACGGCTCTCACAAAAGATAAATGCTTCCTGATGACACTTGGGGCTGGAAGTTTCTCATAAACTATCAGTCAAACGGTTTATGTCCATACCACTGCAGCAAAAGGGATTTTCCAGACATGTGTCCACGTGGCAGGAGGTGAGGAGGGTGGTATCTCCACTGCCTCCCCCTTCTTAACCATAGCCCTCTGCACTGATGTGCAAGCTGTTCCAGGAGACATCATCTCTCAAAACCACTATAAATCTCAGACTCAGCATCCATGACCTCAGGGCTGTTCAAGAGTTTCTGACATTTTCTTGGTATGGAAAGAATTTTAGATGCTATGGTTTAATCACATTTTTAGCACAGATTGTTACTTTTTGTCTCCTTAGGTTTCCTCTGCAGAAATAGATACCTCTTTCTTTCTTCAAGTGCAGACAACATATGTAAATAGCTGTTTTGGTCATTTCCTGGGATGCTTTACTCATGTGATCAATGAGGACACTCTAAAATATTGTTTCTGTACCTTCTTTGAAATCCACAGAGCCCTTCCTGAGCCATTTGATGGAGTGCTTCACATAATTTTATTTCTTTCTTAATCATCTATCTAATACTAGTGCAAATTTGTTAAAAATAAGGTTCTAAACATAAGCACATTGCTTTGTAGAATGTGTTGTGAATTATTTGGATGTAATGCGGATGTACAATCTGTTGCAAATCAACACTGCTATTTTGCAAAATTTCATCTTAGCCCTCTGTATGAAAAGGAGGACTGAATATATACAATGTATCTACCTAATAAATGAAATATTTTTGCAAAGAAGTGGCCACCTGACTCAACATGCCAGACTGGACTTTTAAAGTGGTTGAACCTCACTTTTTTTGGTTTTTTGTTTGTTTACTATCTGAGCAAATCTTCTCCTCCTTCTTCCCCTTACAGATGATTGTGTAGTGTTCTTTTCTGTAGTTTGCTTCAATTGTTTCCTTGGTAGTATATTCCATATGTTTGCTATCACCTTTTTTTGTCCTTCAGTAGCCTAGAGCATTTTCCTCACCAAAAGCTTCATGGTTATCTTTCCAGGAAATATCATTGTACAAAAAAATTTTTATAGGCGCAAATAAAACCCATTTCCAGAATGGTGCTGCCAAATAGCAAAATAAAAAATGTTCACTGTTTTTGGTAATGAAGGTATTAAAGGGAGTAAAAAAACTGTGTTGTTTAAAAATAACCAACTCTTTAGTAGTATTGCAGGAGAATATTCAATTAAATGGAATGTAGTTTTCCAGTGAGCCCATCTAATCTTAGCTTGAAATGACAGGTTGAATTTTTTTTTTTCATTTCTGTTTTTCGTCTATATTTTGTACTCCCACTGTTGCTTGCTACTGTTTGTATTTTATGCTGAGGTTTTTTAGCTGTTTCTAAAACTTTACAAAAAGAGCCAGATATCATGTTGGAAACTCAAAGCTCCAAATCAGGCTATAAATCACAAAAAAGCATAAATATATATATGTTTATACATACATACATACATATATATATTAAAAACCACATATATATTCTAATATATATGTGTATGTGTGTGTATATATAGTGTGTGTGTGTGTGTGTATATATATATATATGCACATACACATACACACAGACACATATATATACCTTATAAAGGCCCATTGTACTGTTCTTTAGCACTTCCCATGTTGGCTTTCCTCATTCCTCCTCTTACCCCTCACAGCAGGCACAACTGAAGTGTCTTACGTGGCTTCTTTACCTTGCAGACTCAGAACAGAGCACTGGGTCAGACACAGAGGTGCTGGCAGAAAGGACATCCTGCTCCTTTGGCTCCCATTCTGACCTTACATCTGGTAGCTCAGGCCCTCAGCCTCCTCCACCTTCATCCATGGAAGAGATCCAGGTAGAGCTGCAGTGTGCAGACCTCTGGAAAAGATTTCATGACATTGGGACAGAGATGATCATCACGAAAGCAGGCAGGTAAGACATCTCTGGATTTCTGTCTAGTTAAAAAAGAAATTGTAAGCAAAGAAACTGATTTATTTATTTATTTTATTTTTTTTTTTTTTTTAAGAAAAGGATTTTTTTTTCCTTCTTGGTAGTCCAAAGGGATAAATATGCAGGAAAAACTAAATGGCTGTCCAAGTTTCTCAGCTGTATCTTCTATTAGCTTTATTAAGTCAGGTAAAGTTGTTTCATATGACTGCTTAAATAAGTGGCTCCAAAGGAGTACTGGCAACTACAGGAAACCACGGAGGATAGTTGTTCCTTTGAGCAAATAAATCAGGAAACAATCATTTTACTGTTGGCTGTACTGAATTTAAGATGAGTTATGAATTTGGGGGTTAGCCATTTGAGTTTCCTTTCAAGTTTCCATAGCATTTCATGAGCCAATTGATTTAATCTCAAATATAGTGAAATTCAAACTCACCTTTGCACCAAATGAATGTCTTCCTGCAGTTCTAAATAGATACAGTGTTAATGGCTTCCTGTATAAAAAATGTGCAAGTCTAATGTTTTCCTTTGCTATTGCAGTGATACCACGACAGCTGAGGTTAGGAAGAGCCACTAATTAGCCAGATTTTTTAGAAAAGAAAACCCCACTCTGTCATATTCTTAGCCAAGGGGAAGACCTTCACTGCTAAATACTATTGAAACATGGCTAGGAGTCTGTTTGCCAAAACACAAGCTGAACGTAGTTGCACATTTCTAGGCGCCCCAAACTGGGATTTTTAGGCACGTTTGCATTAACTCCGCCTAATGATGTTTTAATTCCGATTGACGCGGAGAAGGAGGGCGTCAGCACCACGGACAGAGCCCGCCACGGCGAGCAAACCCCGCGAGTGCCCCGGGAACTGTCCCGACTCTCCCGCAGGGATGGAGCAGGGAATTTCCCCCAAGTTTTGGGGAAAACCCACGGTGCTCTGTTGTTTACAGCGTTGTTTCATATCTGTGGTCTCAGAATTTGCCAGAACAGCTCGATTGTTATTTGATGTTCTTGTGAAGTGAGCACTATTGTTCTGTAGCCCCAGAAAGTCCAGATAATTTGAGTGAAGTTATATTGGACAAATAACCCAGATGATCCCTGAAAGAGATTAGCAGAGCCAAATTAACTCACAGTTTTAGATCTCAGTTGCACAGGAAGAATCTTGCATCAGTACAGAGCGGGCTGCTGGTTTTGACCTTCCGCCTCAAATGGAAAAGTAACAGGAATTATATCACTTGCTATTGAGCAACACCTTTGCTCTGGAGATGTCAAAGCAGACGCAGGGAAAATCATTGTTATTCTCTTTTCATAGGTGGTGAAACTAAGACCTAAACAGATTAAGTGATCTGTCCAGCATCATTAAATACGGCACTGGAAGAACCAGCTTCCTTCTTTCTGGATTTATTATCCTGGTGCCTGGATTATGCTGTTTCAGAAATGTAAAATAATATATTATTAGCTGTTGGATTAACTATAATTAATTCTCTGATGATATATTGATTAGATAGACTTAAAAGCAGCACAAATATCTTGATATCAACCAGCACCAGTTCGAACTAAAATGGCCAGAACTTAGTGGTATGGAGATGATCTTGGCAGCTCACATATTTCTGAATAAAGTAGCTGACCTTTCTGACATCTTGGAAGCTCCAGTGGGGATAATTTTTTCACTTACAACAGACCATGCGTCACAACAGTGTTGTATTTTCCTGTGCAAATCACATATTCATTATAATCCTAAATAATATTCTTTCTCCTTGAAAGGAGATGCTCATCATCACTTGAGTCCTGATGGCCAACTGTCACATCACTGCCCACAGGAAATCTGTGTAACTACTAAATAGATGTGCTTTTTTCTGCTTGTTGATATTCTTCTCCAGAAGTGATGTTAACAATATTGGGAGGCTGATTTTTTTCCCCTCTTGACTACATTTGTAGGTTAATCATTGCAAAGCATATTGAAGAGTTGGGCAGTTTCTCTAAGTACACACCTGTCTATTGAAGATGGTTCTTATAGATAAGATAGAATGTTCAAATTAGATTTTTGATCTCTCAGGTTAACAATTTTCTCTCAGAGAAGCTGTCTGTGATGTGTGAGAGCTGAGTCTAGCAGTCCTGTTTCTCCATCTGGGATGCATGATATATGATGCATCCCAGAGATTAGATTTTATTATTTCTGGCAAAAATAGCAGAACTGGTGTTATTTCCTGAAGATTTCCTACTACTTATTCAAATTGTTAGAGACACACAGTGTAATTTGCATCTGCTTCCCTCCCCACAGAAGATTTTGCTCTTGTTGCTTTCTCTTTGGAAACCTTGAGTCACAAAAGGCCTTCTTGTTTTGAAAGCCATTGTAATTACAGACTCAGTTGCCTATAACTACAGCTGCTCCTTAATTTTCTATGACTTGTAAAGCACTGCCAGGTTCCTGTCTGTCCCCACAATGTCTCTCTGCTCCTGCTGTGTAATGCTAATTTCTAACCTACGTTCTCATTTCAAACATATTTCTGGAGCTATATCCTGCCTATGTCAGGCACACTGCACTTTTTGACATTCAGACGCCCACTCTCATGCACTTTTAATTCTGCTTTGTTTTTTTCTTTTCTTGATGCTGTATTTATAGATCTCTTTTTTTGGTCTGTTTCCATAAATGTATTCCAGTCCTCTTAAAACTCTTAACTTTTTTCTTTCCATCAAAACATTGTTATTTAGATTTTAATCAGATGCTTATAATAGAACTTCTTTTTTCCTTGTGTAAAAGATGCAAATGACTGCCAGCTGCAGTCATTCAAATCTGCAAATACCTTTATCTCCTTTTTGTTTGAAGGGCAACCTTAGACTCTGGAAAAAATAAAATAAGTTCATCTTAAGCCCCAGGTCATACTGATTTGAACAACTAGTCCTAAAACCATTTTTAAATCTTTTTCTCTATTCTCCTTTACTAACAGCGATCATACTGGCAACATCAACAGAGGAATTTGAATCCTTCCCCACATCCCTATAATCCCTGTCTAATGTCCATGGTCACCTGAGCTGCAGGGGCAACTGTTAGGTAACTGAGGCATAGAAGTGCTACTCAAAGTGGGAAACACTTATTCCTAGGGGAATATGCTATAGGGAGTGCTTGGAGTCCTCCTCTGGAAGGGAATGGCTACCTCCTGTTTATGAAGTTGGTTTTAAGAGTGCTACCACATATACCAGCACATCCAAGAGGTACTGTTCTGGAACACAGGTTCTATCTGTCTAAGATCCAGGATCTCATCTCAACAATGAGGGAAATTATCTCATCTGTCATACCACAGTTATCATATCTCTGCTGCAGGATGGCTCAAACTGAAATGCTGATGGCCAAGATCAGTAGTAAGATTGGAAAAAGCCATCAGGGTGTGAAACGGGTGACCTTGTCCTCTCCTGACTTCTCTGTGCCTCCTGATAGGTTACATGGTACTTTGCCTGCAATTTCCTTGCCTCCCTGAAGCCATGAGTCTGGGTGGTTTGTAGGATGTACTCAGTGCAGTTTGTATTACCAGGCGTTACTTTGTCTTTCTAGTGGAAAGAAGGGTGGGTCCCAAAGTTCCTCTCAGGGACAGCAGCAGGGATTCTGTAATGAAGCTCTGTTGATGCTGAAGGGGCCCACGGAGAGGACTTCTCAGAGCAAGAACTGGCAGGCCACAGCTACCAAACTGCTTTTTAGAGGTCCTGGCCCCGTGGGCCAGATAAGATTTCTCCAGCTACTGGAAGAATGTCCCCTTTGGGAACAACTGAGAAGATCTGCTGGTCTCCCTCTCCTTCATAAACAACAATCTATTTGCTACCAAGCCCTGCCCTCAGCTTTTCCTCTCAAAACAAACATCTCTACATGGTCACATGCTGCAGAGGGAAACAGAAGGGCATTCCTCACAATTGTTTCTTCAAAGAAAGATACATTTGGTATCAGTCTTAAATGCAAGGAAATATGAGATATGAAACAAAAAGGAAAATTTCAGGCTGCCCTGTAAACTCACACACATTGTAAACACTGAGCAAATGTAATCTTATTACAGACTATTACACACAGATTATTTTGCAGTTTCTCAATTGGATTTTTTTTTATGACTGGAAAATGATGTCTCTTTCTATTACTGAAATAGACATTTTCTTTTACTACAATTGAAGAGCACATCCCTTCATTTTAGGGTTTGCATTTAACATATTAATATATTAAATATAACGTACTGTATTAATAATTAATTGTATCAATAATATTAATACTATCCGATTGTTAATTATCATTATTATAATTAATAGTAGCAATATTAATAATTAATATTATTTATTTAATATATTAGACCCTTATACAGATCTAATCTTATCTAAGTTCCTAACTTAAGGGTAAGAAACTGAAGCTTTATTCTATTCGGAAAAAAAAATCCAATTTGGGGATATACCTGTGATTTTCCTTCTTTGCCCAGTTTCCACAAAGGAAAATTGAACTATATTTTAAAAGAAAATTTTAACCGCCACCACCAAAACTATAATGCTAGCTGCCACAACCCAACTACTTCTTTCTTTTGTTGAAAGTTCCCGAACATGGTTCTTAATACCAGTACACTACAGTGCTGGTAAATACTTTTAATCAGGTTCTAGAGATATTTATCTATCACTAGTTTTCTTCACATTTGACATTCATAAACTTCAACCCCATTATGGAGGAAAACAGAAATTGAGTAGACTGAGGCAGATGGTTGTTACTAAAACGCTTTTAAAAACACTTCTAAGTGGTCCTAAAGCAGTAGTAATAACTTATTTCATATCACATCATATCTCCCCTAAAAATGTACTGTGTGTAAGTTCACAGTCTAAGTTTAGGAAGACTGTTCTCCTGCTGAGTGGTAAAGCTAACATATAAATAACTTGATTGTCCCAAACTGCTGCTGATATAAAACCTCCTCCTAAAATATATCAGATGTCATCACATGTTCTGTATGAAAACCGGCAGCCTTTGTGTCTGAAGCTGTTGACTATAAAGCTGATACCTTTCTACATGAAAGATTCTTGACTGTTTATTAACACAGCCATATCCAAACAGCCTGAATTCCTTCCAAACCTTTGAGCCTCTTGTTTTCTGTGAGGCTGGTGCCTCTGGGCAACCAAGGACCAGCCAAGAGGAAATGCAGAGAACAGGGACTTTACCAGGATTACACACGAGTACATCCTTAACTCTCCACTGTTAGCCTCTGCTTTTTCCATTTCCCTCTTTCCACACAGCAGTGCCACTGGAGACATGCTGTGACAGTTCCAGGCCACATCTTTACAGCAAAGAAACCTAAGATACTTTTACACCCACAGAAAAAGAAAAACAGTAATAATTTACAAAATTTTAAAAGTACACTTAAACCTTAGAGAAAGCAGTGGGATCTGCTGAGCTCTCTCTGATCATTTTCGAGATTAGCCTCTAAGCCTGCCGAATGGTCTGTGGTAATCTTTTACAAGGTATTTCATAAGCAAACAACCCCACAGGCTATACTGCAACTTTACACGGGGCTGCAGATTTGGAGAGAGCTTCTTGGGACACAGTGTGTTCAGTTTTCCCAACACAGTGCACAGACTTAGACCCAAAGGGACTCTGATTTAATCCTGGGTTTCTCATCAGCCCTCTGAAACATGACCTGCCTCTTTAGCTGCTCCCAAGCCACCTCTCTCTAATTAGAGAGAGCTGGACTGTAAAATGCCACATCCTGTACCCATTTGGCTTGGCAGATTTAATGAGCCATTGTGGCAGAAGCAAGGTAATGCCCTCAAGCCACAGAAGACTAATCCATTACTCCTTCCCCACCTATCCCCCCAGTCATTCTACTAGCAAACTCACACCATCAGTTGCACAAATTGCTCTCTCCTTGAAGGGTTTCTGCAGACGATTTTTGCGACAGTTTTATGTCTCTCATAACTCAGGTTGGCTGTGCTGTGGCAGCTGTGGGGTGGTGCTCCCCCCACCCCCCACGATAAATGCCCTTTTCCAAAGCAGTTGCAGTTACTAATAGGTCAGATCTTATCTTCTCCATGTGGCGTGAAATGAAAGAGCTGTGGGTAGGGCAAAGGCTGAGCATCAACCTCCTTCTTCTTCCCACCCTCTTCTGCAAGTGGCTAAATGTGGCCTGGCTGGGAAAGAATGAAATAAATTCTCATGGTCACATCCCTGCAGTGCAAAGTTTGGGAGACATGTCTGGAGATGTTGACACAAGCTTTCCTGTTCTCTTCATCCTCCATGCTGTGTTCACTAGCAGCACTTTGAGAAACAGAAATGTTGGAAGGAGAACTAAATCTTCTTTTCTGAAATTTCACTGCTTCTCACTAAATAGAAAGGAAAGTGTCATGGTGGTTTGTAGGGTGGTTCCTAGAAATAGTGGACAACATTTCTTTTACGGTTTCCCACTATTTTGGCGCTGTGATTTTAAATTGCCCTTTAATATACTGCTTCCATCCATATACCTCCATCCCATAAGGACATGTCTATTTATCATAGAAGCAGGATGTAATTTTTTATGAGCATCCAGTACTTTGATGGTTTCTCCTAACAAACCTCTGCATTTTCTAGGCGAAAGTCATTCAGTTGAATAACACCATCCCATAGGACCTCAGCTCAAGTTTTTCTCAAATAAAGGCTGAGAAGCCACTCAGGTAGAGCTCAGGTTTTAGCTAAAAGTCAGTGAAAAAATGCAGGATTTCTTTCCGGGCTCTGCTCTGCTGCTTGATTCCTGCTGCACCTCACTCAGTTCTGCTCCCCAGACTTTATGAAGGTATAAAAATACCACATTAGTTGCAAATATAATATGGCATAAGCACTTCCATCAGCTTGCTCTTTGGGGGAGGTATAGAATAGAAATTGCTCTACTGGCCACCATAAAATTTTTAAGAAGGAGAAATTATGCCATAGTCACACTAACATGATTCAAGGTTAAAATTGTTCTGATCTGCTCTCTTCTGAAATAATTGCCTAGCTACAAACACATCCAGAACAGTGTGTGCATTTCGCAGAGCTTAACTTGTGTTCAGGCAAGAAGAAAAAGGCTGGGAATTGTTTCTTGTTTGTGTAGAGTTCTATAACTTGTCTATCAGGAGAAAATGTTTAAGATAGATCTGAATCATATGGCATAGAAAAGACAACACATTAAAAAGGTTGCATGGAATACTACCAGGATTTCAAGGAAACCATGACAACAATGCCAGTGTTTCTGTGCATGTGAAATACATTCCTAATAAGCAGATTAATTTGAGGGATGCTTTTCTTAAATAACTATAAACATGAGAGTGAGAAGATCTTTCAGGATGATGTATTTGCTTTAAATGTTACCTCAGTACTGTCAAACTCTATACTGAAATATGATATTCACAAAAAAAAAAGAGAACTAAAGTGATACTGCATTTAAAGGAATATGAGAGAAGAATTACAGTTGGATGGCCAGTGGGAAAAACACAAGGTAAGAAGCACACTGCATATCCTAGAAATGCCTTAGAGAGGGCAATTTGTGTGAAGCGTAGCAGAACTGTCTCCCGGGAACTGGGAACACTATGCTTGACTGTGAGTATTTTGTCATTATTTACAGGTTATTGTCCTGTAACCCCTTTTTCTAAGTGGGAAAAATTTGAAGGTTCAAACCACTGCCAGCACAGTCTTTTCTACCCACACCAAGCCCAGAGGAGTCATGCCAAGTACTGGGTTGTGCAAAGCAGCATGCTTCTGGTGCCAGAGAGAGGTATAAGGAGCCTCTTCAGTTTCCTTATTCATCATTTTCTTCCTTATTTCTACTCTTATTTTCGTAGGAGAATGTTTCCAGCCATGAGGGTGAAAATCACAGGATTGGATCCCCACCAGCAGTATTATATTGCCATGGACATTGTCCCTGTGGATAACAAGAGATACAGGTAAGCTTTTCAGGGGCAGGGGTAGGAATCTTGTAATAACTTACTGTCAGTGACAGCCTAGGAGAAACACCTGCTATTAAACACCAAAGGTGCTGGGGACACTCTGTTGATTTACACAAAAATAGTTGATTTCACAAGAATCATGAGACACAAACCCAGAGCTTTTCTCTTGCACATCTGGAATGAAATCTTTCTCTTTTCAAAAAGCGATTTTTAATCTAGGAGATCCCTGTCATGCATTTCCTTATTGACACCATTAGCAATGACTGTCTGAGGGAACTGATAACTGGAGGTATCAAAGGGGAGTCTGCAGCCCCTAAAATCACTACACCTAGAAAGGAATGGGCAAAGAGCCTCTGAAATAAGCCAGGCACCTCAGGTCTGGCCTGAACTGGATTGGGTGATTTCTGTTTCAAAAGTGTTCACTGTCCAGCACAGCAGCCTCAGTGAAGATTGGTCCCTGACCTACAGTATGGAGTCACTGAGAAACATTCCACTGCTGAGCTGAAAGACAGGAAGAAGAGATTTCTCTGATATTAATGGGCTTCTGATCTTAAAAAATACTCTGGAAAACTCATGACCTGCTGCATCCCAGAAAACTTTCCAGACTGAGCCAATTTATGTATTCTTATTAAAAGACCCCTGAGAGCAAGCATTTTCTCCAAGTAGTCTTTACTGAACCACATTTCAAGGAGTCAGAACTGAACCTCTGCTTCAAATGCTAAGTACTACATTTTTGCTCTCAAATTGTACGGAGTTTTTCTCAGGAAAATACTTTTCCGGTGAAGCAGCAAAATAGAATCTGATACTCAGTTGGATGTTTTTCCTCTTTCTAAGAATATGGTTCTAACAACATTGACATTGAAAATAAATTTATTTTCTTACCCTTTGTTTCCGTCCTTGTTAGCTTATGCAGCCACATAAAAGCAAACTAGCAGTGAAAGGAAAAGACTCCTCTCTTTTATTTTTCCCCCATTTCATGTGAAAATACGGGAAATGAGTCACTGTTTGTAGGTAAATACTGAAACATCTTAACAGAGCTGAGTAGAGACCCAGTGATGGGAAGCACAGAATTTAGAGGTGTCAGTAGAACTGTTTGTGAAATGCCTGAGAGGGAGGGAGCTGCAGGGTAAGATAAAAACTGTGTCTAGGCAAAGCTATGGTAGAGAAATTTATGGCATATATAGGAGGGCTAGATCAGAAACACAAAAGACCACAGAAGACCAGGAACAAAAAGTATTTTTTTTCCTCTAATCCCAATGTATGTAATGCTGTACGGAATTTCCTGTTTTGCAATATTTCAAACCAGAAATTCTGTTTTATCAGTTGTTTTAGTGGTATACGTTGGGTTTTGCTCTTTCTGGCTGAAGCCACATGTGTTTTGCAAAGTCTGGTATGAGATACTATGCAGATTTCCAGAAATTGCAGGACATTTATTAATATTTTCAGAGAGGACTGTGTTTACCCATGTTTTCCAGCCTGTTTGTCTGGCTCAGAGAGGGTTAAGGAGTTGAAAAGGCACATGTGGCAGAGTTTTACAGGGAAAATAACTGCAAGGTGGTTTTAATAAGGGATCAAGTCTGAACAAGTGGCTCAGGGGTAATCTGGCTTTCATTTAGAAGGTAGGAGGTTGCAATAAAGCACATTCTCCCCTGACTGCAAATGAGAGCTTGGGGTGCATGAGGGTGGCAGGGTAGGGAGAGCCCTGGACATGTTCCTACAGTGAGTGAGTGCCAACCTCCCTCAGCCACCCACCCTTCCTCTTTTAGGTATGTGTATCACAGCTCCAAGTGGATGGTGGCTGGCAATGCTGACTCCCCAGTGCCCCCGAGGGTTTACATCCACCCTGACTCCCTGGCTTCTGGAGACACCTGGATGAGGCAGGTGGTCAGTTTTGACAAGCTCAAGCTGACCAACAACGAGCTTGATGATCAAGGCCATGTAAGTTAGAAGTTAATCCTGGTGCCTGCTGTCCCAGCCTTGCTCCTCTCAGACTTGAAAGGCTGCTGCTGCTGCTTTGATGCTCTTGTGTCCTGTTGGGCACATGTGCCTGTGGCTGCTCTCCTGAGTTATGGAGCTCTTTTCCCTATTTCAGTGCATTTCCTCAAAATGTTGCTTGACCCTATAATGCACATTTCTCTTTGCTCATAGCACAAACTTTGTCTCGTACATGCTTGTAAGAAAAGGATCATTTTCTCCATATTAGCTCTTACTCCATCCTAGCTTTCTTGTACATTTGGATGTTGTGTAAAAAATTTGGGGGGAAAAAAACTCCTTTTCTTTTTGTTTTCTCTTCAGATAATCTTACACTCAATGCATAAGTACCAGCCCCGTGTTCATGTCATCCGCAAGGATTTCAGCAGTGATCTTTCCCCTACAAAGCCAGTTCCTTCAGGAGATGGGGTGAAGACCTTCAACTTCCCTGAGACTGTTTTCACCACAGTGACAGCCTACCAAAATCAACAGGTAAAGCTGTGTGCCTTCAAACTCTTTTTATGTTGTGTGTTCACAAAAATATCAGTGTGCTCTTTGTGATTGAGACATTAACTTCTCTGAGAAACACAGGAAAGTGTACACTTTTCATGCTAGAAAGGAAAACGTTTGCTCTGAGGTAGTGTGTAGACATGAAGTATCTAGCCAGGAAACCACCTTGAAGATAAGATGGCTGTAGCTTTTACTGTAAAATAAGTAAGTGAGATCAACCATAGAGAAATGCATTGTGTTCAGATTTCCTTGCTGCCTCATGGCACAAAACCGGAGCGTTCTGTCCTCACTGTAATTTTAAGGCAGTACAGCTACTTCAGCTCTGTCATCTCAGAGGCCAAACAGTTAGGGTTTGTATAGGAGTGAAGGAAGAAGTTTTAAAGAAGCCAAATCTCATCAGTTTGCTGACAAACAAGTCAAGCTAGGCCCCTGAAATTTAGGAAAGCAAACTTCCAGCTCTGCCAGGAGATGGTCAATAGGATCCCCTGGGAGCCTGCCCTCAGAAAATAGGGATGGAACAGAGCTGGCAGATCTTTAAGGAAGTCTTCCATACAGGCCAAGAGCTAACAATCCCCAAGAGCATGAAATCAGGCAAGGAAGTCAAGAGACCATCATGGCTGAGTCATGACCTGCTAGTCAAACTAAAGGGAAAGAAGCAAATGCACAGGCAGTGGAAACAGAGACAGCTGACCTGTGTAGGGATTGTGTGAGGAAAGCCATGGCAAAGGTGGAACTAGACCTGCTAAGGGATGCAAAGAATAACAAGAAGGGCTTCTACAGGTATGTTAACCAGAAAAGGAAGATTAAAGAAGGTGTCCCCATGGTAGAAAATTCTGGAAAACTGGTAACAACTGATGAGAAAGCTGAGGTACTTAACAACTTTTTTGCCTTCATCCTCAAATGAATGAGTCCTCTCTTCTCATGCCACTTGAGTGGATGGACAGAAGGATGGGGACTGGCTAAGCAAAATTCTTCCCACTGTAAGTGAAGATCAGAAGAGAAGGTTTTGGGGTGATCTAATTGTGGCCTTCCAGTACCAGAAGGGAGCCAACAAGGAAGATGGAGAGACTTTTTACAAGGACAGGATAAGGAGGAATGGCTCCGAACTGAAGGAAAGTAGGTTTAGACTCGATACTATGAAGGAATTCTTTACCATGGGTGGGGTGAGGTACTGGAACAAGTTGCCCATAGAAGTGGGATTCTTTCTCCAGAGACCTTGACTTTGTTACTGATCTACACTTTTTTAAAACTAGACTTCATATAGTATTTTTGGATTGAAGGACAGACCCATATTAAATCAGCTTAAGGCAGATTGCAATATTTAACCAATTTATAACAATTGTAAATTCTAACAATTTAGTGAAATGTTATAGAGATTTTTATTTTGGAATGCATAAGAGAGCACACGTGCAGACAGTGCTCCTATGACTGCTTCTTTTTCTTCCCATGACTCCCGGGTTTTTTTTCTCGGTCTGGTCCCCTTGAGCTGACTTATATCAGGATCCAAAATGGATCAAAAGTATTGCAACGAATTAGTGGGTTTGCTATTTTGCACTATGGGAAATTTCCTGACCCTTCGCCCAAATGCAGATACTCCACACAAACTTTAACTGTAGATCAGAGAAGGAAAGAGGATAGGGAAAGGAGAAGAAATGACAGGAAATTAGCCTGTCATTCTTCCTTAATGACCAGAATTATAGGACAAAATTACACAGGGAGTGAGGTGCTAAAGGAGGGATCCCTGTCAGGGACTGGCAACATAAGCTGCCTCACTGTAAAGAAACACTGTAATTTCTGTCTCTCTGAGTTCCAAACATTTGGGGATTTTTTAAAAAAAAAATCTGGGGGACACAATCACATTTTTATAATACCAGTGAGGAGATTCTGGTGGGCTGGAGAAACTTTTTCATTAAAACCAAATTTAAATCCTTTGAATCTGCCTGCATGCCCTCCAGTGGCTGTAAAGCTTTGCCTTACTGGGGGAAGCGTCTCTGGAAACAATTGTAAAATGTTAGCAAATCCACCACAGGGATTCCCTCTGCTGTAATTCCATCCTCCATAGAACATATCTGTCTCTGTACACACAAGTCCCAGGACAGCTGCAAAGTCAGGCTAGCGGAAATTAAGTTCACAAATTAAGCTTCTGCAAAAATAGGAGCTGCATTCCAGATCTGAGGTTAATATCCAGAGTAAGGGCTTGGTTCTGACAGAAGCAAAACACCTGCAAATCCCCTTCAGATCAGACTGTATTAAACTGGTCCCTTCTGAGTAGTTTCAGCAAAACCACCTCAAATTTGGTAGGATTGGGAGATCTCACTCTCATTCCAAAGATAGAATCTCTAGGACGAAGTAAGGCTGGCAGAGGGAAGCTCTTGTGCTACACCAGGTTGTGGAACTGCCAACAGGCTGCAGGGTCAAAATCCTGGTGTTATATTCCATATTTACCAACATGGAATTAATGCTTAAAAATAAAGCAGGAAGGAAGATTCCCCCAAAGCACCCAGTCTGGCTGCTACCTCCTTTATTTAGAGGAGGAAAAAAAGAAAAAGGAAAAAAAAAAAAATCCAGACCAGAGAATCCTTGAGGGCCCCCCAGATACTGACCAGAACAACAACTTTCACATGTGACTGGGTGGCCATCTGATGTCTTTGGGGGCTGTGGCCCGTGCTTGACTTGGCCTTTTCTCTTTAGCATTGTTTGAAGGTCCATGAGTTGCATCCAGCTGCTGGATATCTGGGGTGTTGAGGCTGAGAGAACTCAGATAGCAGCCAAACTTGAGCAGTGTGCCTGCTTCCCAAACCACACAGCCACTGATAAATTACAGCTCCTGGGGTTTTGCACCTGGTGTGCTTCTACTTCAGGAACAACTTCTCAGTCCCAGCACAGTGCCAGGTTTCCTAATGCCATGATTTCTGTCTCTGGTGCCATTTTCTGATAAGCAGATCATCTGTTCATGGATAATGGAAGGACAATTTTAACAGAGGTCTGGAGAAATAAGTATAGAAGATCACTTTACAAGTGGCTTGGGCAAGAATGGTAATCATCCATGATTTTCATTTGTTGAAAGAAAAAAATTTGAAGATATCAACTAATTCTCTTTTTCTTCCTTTTAGATCACCAGATTAAAAATTGACAGAAACCCCTTTGCTAAAGGTTTCAGAGATTCCGGGAGAAACAGGTAACAGAAGCTTGTTCGTGTTTCCTCACTGATCTCTTCCCTCCTTTCCCTGATGAGTGCATGGGGCATGTGTCTAAGGTTGAGAAAAGCAATTTAAAAAAAAATAAAATAAAATTAAGAACAAAGATAGAAAAATGGGGGATTGCAGACTGTAAAACAGACAAATAGGTCACAGTCTAACACAGTGCAAAATAATTATTCTTTATTATATGTAGGGCTGGATGAAGGGCATTTTTAAATTTTAATTTTCACTGGAAATACCAAAACTTGGAGAACAAATGCTTGCTCTATGTTAGAAGAAAAAATGAGTTTCCCATAGGTTTGCAGGACAAAAGTGCAAAAATGTTCTAGTTTCAAATAATTTCAGTTTTTCTCCAGCAATGTTCAATTGTTTCACTTTTACTGTGTTGTTTGATTTTGTAATGATTTTAATGGAAGAATTAAGTAGAGCACCTTAAATATTATTTACAAGAAATTATATTTTAACAGCACAGTAGTTAAATGGGGGAGCTTTAATCAACTCCCCCATTGTATTAGTAAAAGACATTAGAGAGTTGTCACAAAAGAGTAAGAAAATCCAAAAAGAGTTTCAACTTTTTCTGCCATTCATGAATCCTGCAGCAGAATGTGCAGCAGATCTAAGTATTTCAGATCTAAATGATGTGGGTATCTTTTAAATCAGTGTGATAAAGGCTTCAAACCTTAATTATACAATTAGACATATATGACTACATTACAAGAAGCCTAGGGTTTTAAAGCAAAGCTCTGAGTGTGCAGACCATAGTGTAAAAGTCGTGTGCATTGCCCTCATTTGTTGTCCCCATGGGCACTGTAATTCAGCTTTAACTTGCATGCTCCTGTTGTGTGTGTTTACCAGGACTGCTGTCTCCTTCATAAGGAGGTTTGGTAAGGTCAGTGCTCATGAATGGACAACTGCCCTATGTTTTCCACCACTCATTTTAATGCCACACTCTCCATGATGATTTAACTGACCTAGAGGCTTCCTAGCTCAGTTCCTCTGCTCTCATCTTACTGAAGCTGTGCATAAAGATGTTGCCACTCTCATTTAATCCCCACTGTGAGAATCAGCTCCCCTTGAGGCATATGTGACTTTTATTCTGCTCTCCTCTTCTGTGTGGGGAAAGCAGTGTGTGTCCTGGGTATGAGATCTTCCCCGTGTGCACAGATACAGCTGCACTGGGGCTGAGTTTGGGAGGATTGATGCAGTTCCAGGTACATGGTGGGCTATATTAATGTGGAAGGCATTAATAAGGTCCTAGCTCGGTGAATTTGGACAGTTTCCTGAAAAGGTTGGGAATTACTGATCTTTGTAGCTCATTGATTTAAGAAAGGGCAGGAAATTGCTACACGGCTGCAGCTGTGGGGAGGGCTCAGTAAGGCTTTTTGCTGATGTAAAGAGGAATTAAAATCTTTAAGGTATTACACATCAAAGGGAGCAGCCTGAGGCTTTAGGAAGAAAAAAACAGGCAGAGGTATTTGCAAGCATATATAGCAGCCAGGCGCCTGCCTCACAAGCAGTGGTCTGGCTGCAGTTGCACTGCTGTTGTCAGCTGGGGAGAACACTAATGTTCAACTGCCTCCCTCCCTGAGGACACATACGTACAGACTCACATAGGAGGGGCAAAAACGTTAAGGTACAAGCTGTGTGTGGAAAGGGGTCTCCAAATGGGACTTTTCTTAACTGTGCTGGGTGGCTCTTCTTGCCCTTGTGAATTTGTAAGCTCATTAGGATTACTGGGCAAAAACCAATTGTGATACTCTGCAAATTCCCATGTCCTTCCCACAGCTTCAGTCAACTGCAGTGCATCAGACTGGAGAAGGTCCCTCCAAAAATGCATATCTTCTTTGCAAAAGAAATAGGGTAATTTGAAGAAGGGCTCTTTGTGAATCAGGCAAGTGAGTAGTATGTGCTCAAGAGGTTTTATGTATAAGGTCTTAAGAGAAAAAAAGGTGTAGCAGCAGCAGGAACTCTGAGGCAGCTCCAGGACATCCTATCCCAGTGACATTGGATACTGAGTCAGAGCCATGGTTAAAGTTAGCCAGCAAATGATGGAGGAAAGAACCCCTATGGGGAAAGCAGAGCATGGTGGAAGAAAAGGAACTCTTAAGGCACTTCTTTTCTAGGACATTTCCTTTCTCCTTTGTGTTGAGAGTCTTCCATTAAATGGAGATGGATGTTCTTCCTCCACTTATTTATTGTTACAATTTTACTGCTGTTGCCTGCTGCAGAAATTATGGAGTTGATTGCTGTTTTTAAAACTAGTTTCCAGTTTAAACCTTCCACTTCCATCAGCTTGCAGCCTTCCTTTTTGCTTCTTTATGGCTGTGGTCTCCCTTCACCAGTGCAAGAGACTGCTAAAATCCTGCTGCTCTGGGGACACCCCATCATGATGTCACTGCTCGTATCCATATGGGGGAGCAATCTTTTCCTAGATCCTTTTTTGGATCTCTTTCGGTTATTTTCATGAGTGTCTCTCTTCATAGCTTAGTTCTTCAGTCTTTGATCTGGGAGAAGGAGCAGTGAGGTGCTTCAGAGAGAAGGATGGGAACAGCTCAGCAGTTAGACGATGTTTTTCCGTTTTTGAGCACTCAAACCATGTTAAGTAATGGCATTCAGCTATCTAGCCATCAGCCTTATTGGATTAGGGAGGTAGCCTGTGTTTGAAGGCCAAGTCTTAGTTCCTGCTTATTAGAGATTCCCTCTATCCAGTTTTTGGGCTTTCTTCACTTTTTGCAAAAGCACATAAAGCATCTGTAAAAATGCAACAAGAGAAGTTCCTGATGTTGAAAGAGAAATTTCCTGGTGATGAAAGGATACCCACATGATGTATGAATGAGGCAGGTTATTACTTGGTTCCTTTGCTGAATTTCGTGAGATTGAGAAACCAGAGTTTTTGACATATGGAGCTCAGCTAGCCAAATGTTTCGGTAGTGAGGTTGTAGGTTTAATGCCACAGAGACTATTTTTGGAGACCAGATAAAGTTCATCTGACAGTGGGATGCTTGCAGGAGCTCCTTATCCAGGAGGAAGCCAGAAGGGACAACAGTCAGGAAACTCAACAGGGTGATGGAAGAAAAACCCCTAGGCTGAAGGCAAGCAACAGCACTTTCCTTTCAGATGTGGGCAGCTGAGGTGAATAAAAGTTGTTTATGTTGGAAATGCTCTTTGAGTTTTTGTCTAGGATAAGAGAGCCAGGAGGGCACTTGGAGCCGATAGTTTTGCTTCCCCAGCAAACAATGAAATGATGTCCTGAATCCTATGTGCAGTGAGAATGGCAAGATCAGCCATATGGGATGGATTATGGAGGTGCACAGATAGCTCATTTCATTTTTCAGACAATGGAACTGTTTCATTTATTGCCTATTATTAAAACTTTATAGCACTGAAAATAAAAGAATGAATGAAAAAGAGAGAGCAAATTTTGGATACCTTTTAAAGGACTGACCTTATTAAAAAAATGCTGTGGGAAAAATGCAGTGAGACCTCTTCTGATACTTTTTTTTTTACTTCCTTCATAAAGATGGTGTGAGAGGGAAGGGTTTATGGCCTGATAGATAGTTTGAAGTTAATTTTTCAGTGCAGTTCTTTGGAAGAGAAAGTAGATACCACATGGATAATGTTCAGCACACTTGGTATCAGCAACCCTCAACAAAACCCCTCCAAATTTCCTGACATTTCAGAAATGCTGAAAACAATTATTTTTTTGTCAGCATTTATTATTGTCCGAAAATGACTCTTCATTGGCCAGGTGGAGATTCTTTTCCTTTTTAGGGGGTGGAACACACACAGAATAGTACTCCAGAAATCTGCTGGCTAGGAGGGGCACACCAGTGTCATAAACTGCTGTGGGAGAGATGGTTATTAGAGTGGACAGGGATTAAATTTCTTGATTCCCACCTCACTACCTCAATGTTTTCTGTCAAAAATAGGAGTTCATCACAGACAGAAAAAAGGCTGGGGATAGGACTGTAAAATCAGTCACACAAAGGTGTGTGATCATTATGCCTTTTCAACAAGAGCTGTATTAGCATGACTGCATGTTTTTCTTCTGCAAGGCTCCACACATGATGTGGTAAGTGCCTAGCAGGTTAACACATGAAGCTGCTGTCTCATGCATCTTGTCTGATGCCTGGAAGGATGTGAAAATTCAGTAAGGATGTGTTCTGCTCAGATGTTATTTCAAAAACACCCACAATATTTTTTCTGCATGAAGAAAAAAAGCCCCAAAAAACACAAACCAAAGATGAAAAAAAAGGAAACCCACAAACTAATGGGGAAAAAAGGTTGGTCTAGTATATAGGCGCTTAAATTTGTGTGCAGGAGAAGTGGACATAACTTTGAGCTCTGTCACCCACATGCTCAGAGAGGATGTTTTATACACATGTTCAACATATGCATACTTCTGGGGAGTAAAGGACTCACATTTGGGGCAGGAAGAGCCAGCTGTGGAGTCTGACATCCATTCTTCAGGTACCCGTGACACCACACTGCCCTCAGCATTGCAGGGCAAGGCCACACTGCTGCTCCCAGCAGTCGCGGTGTGGAAAGAGAAGTGTGTCAGAGCTGTGTTCACAGCAAGGGGGCTGTTGTAGAACTGCTCCCCTGGAGCAGGAGGAGGTAGGTCCCAGTTGGTGTTGGCATCTTCCCTTTCCTGATGTACAGGCCAGGAATAGAGCAGCTTTACAAGCTGCTCTGGCACTCTCAGTGCTGCCATTTACCCTCTATCTACACAGTCAAGTCCAACTCTTGAAAGAAGTATATTATTCCTGATTTACTGTTTTATTTCTTCTTTTTATTATGTCCTGGCCATTCTTTTTTTTCCCTTTTCTTTTAGAAGTACAAATTATATGGTACCTGTGAGAACTGTATTGATACAAGGGAAAGTGGTAGATGGAGAACTAGAAATTTGGATTCGTGAATCAGTTGCTGAGCTGGTAATGATTTAGGCTCCTGGGAAAGGCAGGGGTAATAGCTTTAACCTGCCTTTAGAGCCTCCATGAGCCACCTCCCATTAGGGACTGGATTTTACTGGAAGGGAGTCATGAGACCAGAGACAGAAGTCCAATACCGGTGCAGAGTGGGGTTGTGCACATGGGGATCTAATAACTGAGGCAGACTGTGTGTCCACTGCTTTCTGTGAGTTGGCTTCCCTGCTTCCCTACACAATCCTGTGGCAGACACAGAGCAGCTGGATTAGCACAGCTGGAACTTTCAGTCTGCATTTCTGATATATTAGGTGGCTCTAATCATCAAGGCAGGTTCTTTCAACAGCTGGTCTCATTGCATTGCAACTTGCTTAGAGCATTTTTTGCCTTTTGGATGTAAAAGAAAGTATTCCCTCAGTGTCTGGGCTGGGGATCATTTCATGAGGCTGCAAAAAAGGTACCATTTTCCTCCCAGCCATGTGTCAAGGGGCAGATGGAGTCTGAACATGTGTGACTTTCACATGCAGGGAGCAGAGGAAATCCTGGGGGTTGTACTGGTAGTTGAAGAGCAGTTTTTGCACACAGCCCAGCTTAGCAGCTGGGTTCAAATTCTGCCCTGCCTTGTTGTCTCTGAGCTCCATGAGCTGGCAGAGTCCACTGTATTAACCAAATAGTTTTGTTGTAATGTGCTCAGCACTAGTGTGAGACTGCTATGCAGAGATGTCTTCTGTTTCTGCTTCTAACAGCTTAGCAGCTAATAAACACCATGCAACAACCTCTCTTCTAAACCTGCTCTTAAAATACAGAGTTTGGTTTGCCAACTCCAATGTATTTAAAGCATCCAAGCTTCCGGGGAGACTTTGGAAAGTTAACTGAGTGAGTGGAGGCACGTGCAGAAAGACATTTTCAGAAGCAAAAGGCAGCTCTAGTGTCAGCTCAACATCTGATGAGAGGCTCTGGGGATGTTGTGCCTTTTGCATTGAAAGGGGATATGTTCTCGCATTTGACGAAGAATCTCTACTGGTATTCAGTCAGTGAAAGGGCTATAACCTACTGTGGGAAAAGAGGCAGGGGAAGGCGAGGAATGAGGAACAGAGTGGTGTGCAGCTTCCACTGGGGAGAGCTTTCTCTGGAAAGAAACTCCAGTGGCTTTGATAATGCACCTTTGTCCTCACTGAGCCTGTGGAGCTAAGAGACTTCTAGCAGAGCTAGCATTTTGTGGTGACAATAAGAAAAAAATCTGAGACTCCAGCCCTTCAAGAAGAAAAATTCTCACTCAATTCTTGGCTTTTTCTCTTAGATATGTCTTTGTGATGAGTTAGGGACCCAAAGCAGATATACCACTGATCTTTAGAAAGAGCATCTTTCGAAGTCTAACATCTAACAAAGTCCGAAACCAAGAAGATTCCCTTTTCAATGGCTTCTCGTAGCACTTCAGAACAGTGTCCAGAACTGTGAAGTGGCAGGGAAAGGCAATTCACAAAATCTCTCTGATTCTATAGTCTGAATCCCAGGCCTCCTTTGTTTGCATGGCAGCTTGCATCCACAAAGTGTGGAGGACCACTCAATGAAAAATTGAATATGCCTTGAGGAGCTCACAGTCATGTGTCCTCTGCAAAGCAGACAGAAGGCTTGAGATTCTTGCTAGAAAGGAAAAAGGCACTGAGAGACTGTTAGGAGCTTTTGAAATCCTGGGTTGGGGAAATTTAGTTTTACTCTGGTGGTCAGCACCTGTGTGGGAAGGTTCACTTGAGGAATTCACAGATGCCAAGGTGACTTTTCAGTGGCCTCCAGCAGCCTGCCAAGCAAGGTCAGAGCCTTCTTTCCTCAGAGCCTGTACCCTCAGCTGACTGACGCTGTTATTCACTCCTTGTTTTCTTCCCTTTGCACAGGACAGGGCTGGAGGCCATTATGGAGACCTACGCCTTCTGGAGGCCTCCCGTGCGCACCCTCACCTTTGAAGATTTCACCACCATGCAGAAGCAGCAAGGTGAGCGTACAAAGGGCTGTAGAAAGAGCAGGAGAAGAGGGCATAGGAGCAGCAATGCATTTTGCTGTGTGTCCAGCAACTGGAACAGGGATGTCACCCACATTGTTGAGCTCTTGGCTGAAGTGAGAGGATACAGAGCAGAAAGGGGATGGAAACAGCAGACAGGCCATGCCTTATGAGGTGCAGCGGAACCACGGAGCCCCCTGGTCTCCCTAGAGCTAGAGTCCTAAGAGCTAGGAGGAGCAGGAAGGATTGTAGGGTTGGGCAAACTAACCCAACTACAGAGCGTGACTTAAATGTGACATTAGCACAGAAAAACTGAGGAAATGCTCAACCATGTCAGACACATTGTTCTCCATTTACAGTTTTCATTTGCCATTTGTATGCAAACACAACAGGAATGGGGGGTGTCCTCTGGAAGGTTTAGGAGGCCAAGAATGTGTCTCCCTTTGGGGTCATGCTACCTTGATTTCAAAACCCAGTGGCCTTGCTGGAGACACATTCTGCTAGTAAGAACCTGGGAGGAATTATTGGATAGGCCAAGTGTTATCCACTTGTTCATGCTGTGTCTTTTCATAGCTTCTGCCCTTTACATATCTCATTTGTTAAGTAGGGCTTTCATCTCTAGTTTCAGGCCATGTTGCTATTTTGCTTTTTGCAGGGATAGGTGTTTCCAATTCACTTTAGTGCAGCTATTTCTAGTTAAAATCACAGTGATCACTGACAAAAAGATATCAAGGCAGCCCGATACTTTTTTTATTCCAATGTACATGCAAGAAAAGAAACAATTCAAAATGGTGTTCAAATGTGATACCAGCAAGGTTAAACAATCAAAACCAAATGCCTGCGCTGTGTAGCAGATTCTCCAGCCTCTCAATTTGAGCTGGACATCACCCCCAAAACTTCCCTCTAGATCTTGGATCCCCCTGGGGATGGGGTGTTCTCCTCCAGAGGTGGGGAAGCAGTGGTGGCTGTTGGGGCTGCCCATCACCGAGGCAGAATCAGAAGGGTGTCCCACACGGAATCTCTCCTTGCTGACTGTCCCCCATTCCAGTTCCACATGTAACACCCCAGGGCCCAGGCCACCTGCTAAATCATTTTTAGATGGCACAGCACAGAAGTAGGACAAGGCACACTACAGTCAGCTCTGTTAGACTCCGCATGCATGTTTTGACATGACCACCCAACTCTTCTTGAATGGCACACCATGGAGTAGGAGAGATTTTGCACAAGCTCAGGGGCTTGGGTCGAGGAGCGCTTGCAGTGGGGCATGTGGTCAGAGATGGGTTAAAGCAGGGATTTAAAAATGCTTTCATCACCCACCTAAATAGAAACATAACAGCCTCTCCTCCTGGTCACAGCCACTGAAGCAGCCTCTCTCCGATGTCTCACCCCCAATTCGGGCTCACCCGCCTCCCTCCCCTCGCTTATCAGATAACACCCTAGTGGCAAGTCCAACTATTGCTTACGTGGTAAAGTAATATTAGGAAAGGAAAATATTTAATGTATTTTTAGCTTGTTATAATATAGTTTGGCAGCTGAAAAACCAGGAAGCAAGCCAGTAGCCTGTAACCAGCAGGCCCTGTGCAGACCACCACCACTGCACCAGACAATAAAGCCTAGGACAGCCTTTAACTGAAGTTGTGTTCAGAGGTTGATCTCAAAACCTAATAATGAATTACAAAAAATGGCTTTGGAGCTCTGTGTTTAGCCATGTGAAATGATCTCAAGATAATAAATCAGAAATATTCCAGCTCTCATAGTGCTCACCTCTCCAGTAGTTGCTGTAACAGGCAACTGGTCTCAAAAATAGGTGCAAAGCCAAGGTACAAATATGCTCTATTTTAATTTCTGGGACAGCCCCCAGTGGCCAGGGCAAATATACTGGCATGGCATCCTTGGAATTGCTGGCAGAAAGAGCAAAAATTGCTGAGGTGGTTTTAAGCCACATGTGATTCTTCCCTCCAAATGTGAGAAAACCAGGATAGATGGTGCCCACACCTCTTCAAGGTGCTTTCAAGCACATGAAGTGGGTGACAGGTGAGTAAATCACTGCTTTTTAAGAGCTGACATCAGCATAGGCTATTGCACCTCAGATCCTTCGAGATTTTCCATGGACATAACTTGCCCCAGAGTTTCCTCCTCTCCCCCATCTGGAGCTTCAGTGCTTTGAGTTGCATGGTGTTATCCCATACCCTTGTATATTTATGAATTAGAAACTTCCAGGGTTTTATTTTAATAACCTTATACTTTAATTCTAGATCCCTCAGTTTTCCAATGCTGGGTGAGTAAGTGACGTTTCTGAATAAACATTTGAGCAAATGCAAGCTTTCCTTTTATTCCCTGAAATGTTTGTTGGGAAATTGCGTGGGGACTACAGGAGGCTTTTGCGAGTAGATGTGTCCCCTACAGCTAAAAAGGAGTGAGTTCTTATTGCAGAGACACAAGATGAGGGCAGCAAGAATGGCCACACGCCTAGGATTGATGAGGAGCAAGCCATGGTTGTCCAGCCTGTGAAGAGGGAGAGAATAGATAAGATGCTGTCTGTGGTGGATAGGAAAAAAAGCAATAGGTTCCAGTTACATGAAGTTTAAGGATGTGCTGGAACAGTTTCCCTGTACAAAGTCTGGAATTCAGTTTTGATTTTCTAGACATGGATCCATCCTACTCTAGTAGGAAAAATAATGTTTTCTGGGGAAATTACATTTCCTCAGGGCCTCAGCAGCATAAATATGGTGTCTTCCTTGCTTTCAAGTTAAATTTTTCTGTGTTGTGGATTTCTACAGATTTTTAGCTTTTCTTTTGTCACTCTGTAATTTTTTCATGAAATAAAACTGCTCTCTACCTTTTCCACAATGTTTTTTCCCCTAACAAATCCAACTGAATTATTGGGCCAGGTTAGAGACTTGACTGATAAAAATAACTGTATAGGTGTGATGATTTTTTGGAGAGCATTTAATTTATTGCCACATGTGCCAGCTTGGAAAAGTTAGAGTGTATTCTGAAATGAGTAGCTGACTGATCCCAAAGCTGATAATGACAAATATACTGTCCAGTGAGGACAATCCCAGTATTACTCTTCAGAGACTGGTTCCAGCACTAATTTGTCCAGACCTAAACGCAGCTCCAAGAGGTACAAATCTCAAAAATACTGCAAAATGGTCATTAATGATGGGGACAAAGTTAGCAGGGGCAATGGAGATTGCTTGGTAACCTGCAAGCGTGCAAACAAAGCATGGCTTTTGGTTCAGCCAGGCACAACTGCATGTGTCTAGAAAGTTTGCTGGAAAGTGTTGACACTGACAAGACTTTGGATAAGCCACTGCAGGGGCAATGGACAGTTGTGTGAAGGAAACACACAACTTTTGGTGTAGAAAAAAGAATAGTGGAAAGCAGAGGGGAGGCAGTTTCCTAGCTGCAAACTGACATTCTAGTATGGTCTTCTCCTGTATATATTTTTAAAGGGTGAAAAGAGATTGAAGAAGATTTGGGGAAAAAATGTGGAATGGTTTATTGGATGGAGAAGATGCCTGAGAAGGAAAACCTCAGTTTGTTTAGTTAATAAAAAAATGTTCAAATACAAAGTCTTTATGGCCTCTACTATCTTGCAGAGAGAATATGTGGTAGCTTTTTGTCACCCATCCTTGATAGACTCTTGTGACTACTTTTCATATTTTTATGAAAAAACTGTGTGAAATGTGCTTCATTCAAGAGACTTTGTTTTTTCTGCTCTAACTAAATGTTTATCCCTCTTTGTGGAATGTTAAGAGCTAAGGAAAAGTTCCCCTCATCCACCTTCTTCATACATTTAATTGCTTTATGTCCCTCTTCTGTGCCTCTCAAAATGAATAGCACCAGTCATTTAATTTCTTTTAGTGGGAAGTTTTCCAGGTTCTTAATCGTTTCTTGAAACACAAGTCTGCACAGAGTATTCCAGATGCATCCACATGATACAATTATCTAAAGATATTACAATTTTTTCCACATAATCCTTTCTGCCATTCAACTTACATCTTAGTGCTTTGCCCATTTGTTTGGCCCAAGGTTTATGTGGAGCAAGGGCCATAGTGTCACACCAAAATCGGTACTTGGTGTGCTGTATGAAGCTGTTTCATGCAAGGATTGAATAACTTTCTGACACAATGATAGGTTTCAGCTGCCATGCAAACTGGAGATTTTGATGTCATAGCCTGGCGCAGCTGAATCCCATGGTCCATGAGCTTTAGTTGCACATGTTGCCACTGAAGGACAGCACATCAGCAAGTCCCTGCAGGTCTGTGACCTGAGTGGTCAACATGGTGTCCTACCGAGAGAAAGAACATGCTGCCTCTGTTAGTGAAACCCCCTGGCTTGAGAACAAAATCTCTCTTTTGGAGCACATAATCCAAAAGTCCCTGCAGTTTCGCAAGAGTGAACACCATGTTGGACACAACCACAGCAGATCTACAGCCAGCTTTGAAAGAAAGAAGTCCCCCCGCTGAACAAAACCTTTGCACGAAATGCTTGGAAAATGACAGTCCAGGAGCAGCTGACCTTCTGGTGAATGATATCACCCATGCTGCAGTCTACTTACTCCTAGGGAAAAAGGGGGCTTGGGATTATTGAATGCACATGGCAATGAGTTGTGCGGAAAGCCAAAAATCTATTAAAGCCTTTAATTGGAATATATTTTCAAAATTTAGATTGAACCTCATCCAGATTCTCATTATTATAAAATCGTGGCTCAGTTTCTTGATTTTAAAAGGGACCATAAAAAAAGAGGTTAAAAAAAAAGAAACTAAGAGTTCCAGTAACTCTGCATTATGTCACTTTCTAAGAGTAAAAAGAGCTATTGCTGGTCCTATGTGATATCCAGTTTCCCACAGGATATTGTGATGAAAAGATCACTATCAGTGACTGTAAGTTTTGCAAGGACATAGAGACTAAAAAGGCACTCGGGCAATATTAGAAGAGTATCTAATCTTTCCTACAAAAGCTGATGACTTATCAAGAAGTGAAATCAAATGTACCCTGGCAGTTGGTAAGAAGTGCCTCCTAAGCAGAATTTCAGGACCAATATGAGAGTCACATGGCATGATCTATCACTAGGCTTGCAGCACACAAAAATTCACTATTAAATTACTGTTCAGACACATATATAGCAAACCTGCAAGAGTCAAACATCTTAACCTTGACTGGTGAGCTGTCCAAGCAGTTTTCCTTTCAAATGGGATCTTTTCTTGAATAAGTGCTTTAGGTGGGAACTCCATCAAGAGTAGATCCAGGAGATTCAACCCTTTCTCCATCAAATTGAACATCTGCATTGATCTTGGACTGGAAACCTGGGGTAGAGAGTCCACCTCTTAGAGAGACTGCAAAATTTGCATTAATGGTTCTTGAGATTAGCATTGAAGGTTGTCTAAAAGGGTACTGGAGGGAAAGAGGCGATGTTCCTTGCTGGTAAAACAGCTGGTGTTATCTCTAGAGCAGCATGCACGTACAAACTGATTGAGTACAGGTCCTGCTGTCTCCTTCGATGAGGGGAGCATCTTAACCCTGCAGTCTTGTGTCAACAAGGACACGCACAAAAGGCTCCCTCTCCTCGGTGTGGAAGAGATTCAAACATCTCATTTACTGCTGGAAAAGAACCGTGTTTTCTTCTAGTAACGATGTTTCCAGACAGACCCTAAGTCTGCACGGTCTATCAGCAGATGTGAGACAGATACCCTGAGCTGAGGTGTTGCTGCTTTTCCAGCCTCTCTGTCTGTAAACATTACCCTTTCTGGGCAGGCATCACCTCTGTCTTGCCAGAGTTTTTCTGTATGGCCTGTTACTTATTTGATATAACAGTCTTCACCCATGGGGGTAGGGCTCGAAGAGCAGCCCTGATTGCACCCATATGAAAACAAAATCTTGAATACACAAATGTGTACTGGTGTAAAGTGGAAGGAAGACTGAAACCTCCAGAACTTCATCTGCAGCCATCACGGGTGCCCAGAGGCAGAAAGAAGTAAATAACTGTTAAGATCCTTTTGGCTTTATCTGAGGTGCTAGATCCCAAAAATAGTGTCTCCCAAAAGAGTGGAGCTGCTTATGCCAAAGGAGGTGGAACCACCTACAAATTTATTCGATTGGCCCCATGCCTCCAAAAGGCAGCCATCAGTTCTCTCAGCAATGCCACCAGGATAATCTGGATGCTGCTTCCCTTTCGAAATCAGTTGTGAACAGTCTAGGCTATTGGCAGAGGTCAGATAGTTGGGTGTGGATTCAATTATCCGCTTGATTCTTTTGACCCTGAAGAGGAGATTGGAAACAGAGCGGTTGTTGCCAGAGTTATTGGGATCAAGTGCTGGTTTCTGCTACATACTTCAAATGGCTCCTAGATTGCCTCATTTAAACAAAGCAACAGGGAACAAACTGTTCCAGCCTCTTCTAGGCTGAGCTGCAGACAGTTTTTCTTTAGAGAAGGGACATTTTTGGTGCTTCCCTGAAAAATTAAAATACCCTCCCAGATACGGCACAAGAAGCTGAAAGTCAAAGTCTGTGCCATCTCCTGATGACCTGAAAGGAATCTGAAATGCTCTGTTACTACAGAGAGGTGTTTACCCTGAATTCAGGTGATGAAGCCTTAGTCTCTATTATCTGATCAGGTTTCACATGAATGACTGGAGGTGGGCAATGATACTTTGCAGATTTGCACAGTTTCCTCAGAGTAGCGCATTATTTTGTTAAGAATAGAAAATTACCTGTTCCTTGAACTTGCCATAGTACTGTGATGTTTTTCCTCGGTTGTCTTGGTGTTCTAGATACGGATGGGAATGGAAATCACATGTCCTGAATTGTACTTTTTGTCCACATTAGAAAAAGGGGTTGGTTTTTACCATTAGATCTTGAAAACGTTTTATCTAGGAGGGTGACCGAGGCAAGTTTTATCTCTAACTTTCTGACTGCTCAGTTTGCATTGCAGAAATCTGTAAGGGGTAAAGGGAAGTGAAATAATATTCTGAATTGTTCTAGATCACAGTAGTTAATTCCAGTGATTCTTGTAATTTGAGGCAAACTTATTAAAAAAGTCCTTCTCTATAATTTGCTAGCCCCAACCAAAATTTTCTTTCATTTCTCACTTTTGTGCCATATAGTGCATACTTTCCCCCTTAAATCTATTGCTGTAATTATCTCTTTTTTTTAATGTGCTCTGTGAGCTGTCTCCCAAAGAACTACAAAGCACTCTTTATGTTTCCTCTGCAACCCAGCGACTTGGCATGCAGTGGGTTTTGAGTCTCATTTGGGCCTTTTAAAGATTTTACCAGCGGATTCATAATTTGATAATTGGCCAAGGGCTCTAGAGAGAAAAAAGGCAGCTACACTCTGTGAAAACAGAAATGGCTCTCATTCCCATTAAAGTGGGAGGTTTTCATTCCTAAAAATGGGGAAGGAATGAAGTGAGAGTCCAGCGTATCACAGACCAGGTGGCCCTGCCCTTGCTTGAGCAGTCAAGAAAGCTCAGTTTTCCAAGGTGGTGAAGAGGGAATTCAGAGGGGTAGTAATGGTGATGAAGTATCTTTCAGTCCTTCTGAAGGTTTTAGATTTGAGTTTTGGAAAGCTAGGAATGGGAGCAGAGGCCTTGGGCTGCCAGTTATACTTGCAAGGAAAAGTTGTCATGAGAGGTGAGAGCAGGAGTGACACCTGATATTGTGGCATTTAGATGTCTGAAGGCATCAAGCAGGACTGAGGCATGTGCTGCTTGAAGCAGAAATGGATCCAGGTTTGTGCTATGCCTGGCTCCAAAAGAACATGAGATCAGATGGTTAGAGTGGCACACTCTGGCCTCGTAATCTGTCAATCAGACCACCTGACAATCTGCACAAACCTTTCCTCCTGACCTCATTACTCCCTCAGATTCCCATCCTTGGGCAATTAACGAATTTAGTTTTGGTTCTGCGACCAAAGGTGAAGCAAATTGGAAGACAGACAGTAAATTTCATATGCCATACTTAGTGTGCCTGTGTGTACCAGTGCAGAGACTGGTAATGGGATTTATGTTTTTGTTCAAAAGCCATTACATTTATTTACTGTTATGTCTGAGGATAGAACACTGCAAAACAACAGGAAGAGTTGCTCTTTCCTGTGCTTTAGAAAGACCCTGTACATTTGTGTCCAAGACTGTAGAGTCCTCACAAAAACCAGGAGGACTCTACAGTCTTGGACAGTTCAGGACTAACTTAGAGTACGTCTGCATGGACAGGCTCGTCTGTGCTCCTTGCTGGCCAGACACATGCCAGCTCCTGGCCAGCTCAATTTGGAAAGCTGGAGAGTTGCATTATCATGGCTCTGTGCCCAAGCGAATATAGACTACCTCTCAGGAGGGCTTATTTACTCAAGTGAAGTGCTAGGAGGAGAGTTGTGAGCCAGGTGAATGACTGGTGGCCACAGCCCCTCTTCCTTGCGCCCTCAGATGCTTTGGACACGTGCCTATCACATGATGAACATGCCAACAGCTTGGGCAGGTGTCAGAAGAGGTCTGTGGCTCCTCCAGGAGATGGACAGGTGAGGTTGTGCATTCATGTTCACGTATCTTGTGCTGATGGCAGCTTCCCCTCTGCACTAAGAAAGGACTTCAAGGACTGAGCGGTTTGTACGGAGGGACCGCAGGTGGTGGTTGCATCCAAAGCCTGGAAACATTAGCAAGGAAAATATGCTGCAGTGGTGTCCAAAGTTTGATTTGTGTGCACCTTTCAGATAAAGGAGGTTGGGATAACTTGTGGGTCAAGTGAATAGTATGGCGTCATTCATAAGAGAGATCCCAGAAAATTTTCCATGCACAATTGTTTCAGACTCTCTTGGCACTGATGCTCTCCCCACTCTCTTGCTGTTGCCAGAAAGCTCCTTTGGCCAGTGCTGGCTGCTGGCAGATGTGTTTTCCATCTACACTGCAGCGTTAGAAGTTCTCTGCGTGACCTGCCCTGTGAGGAAGAGGTCCCTGTAGCATTTCAGATGCCCTGGCATGCTGAATGCTTCAAGAATACTCCAACCCCTCACTTTAAGGCACATCATACCCATGTACTATGTATGTTTGGGCTGCAGTTTGCCGTGAAGGTGTTCTTAACAGAAGCTCAGTCTAGGTAAAAACAAAAGCAAGGGCTTATTGAGAACAGACAGAAGACAGCACCATTGCTGAGGCTTAGATGGACACAGGTGATGGGAAGGGAAAACCAGTCATAAGCTACTTGAAATAAGATTTTAGTGGCAGTTCTTGTTGACAGCCAGAGGAAAAGCTGTAATTTCTTCCCTAACCCTTTTGGGTACATGTCTGACACTGGTGCACAGACAGCATTTCTATTTGGTATCATGAGAGGAAACGCTGGCAAGAGGAAGAAGGTTTGTCTTTGCACACCACCCTCTCCACATTGTCTCCCTGTCTTCCACCATGATTTCATTCTTCTTTTTCCCACCTCCCCTCCTTACCAGTGATTTCCTACGTCTCAGTTCAGTTTGCAAATTTTGACTTCTCTTGCACTAGACCGCTGTCCACTCTCCCTCATTGAAAATGCTTATGTCCTTTTGATAAGGTCAACTTAGTTATCAGTTGTAGGCCCAGACAGAGAACCAGCTCCTTGCAGGATGACAGCATTGTTTGGCTAAGCCCTGGGCAGAATAGCAGGACACTGCGAGGACCAACACTTTCATCTGCCATTCAGGACAGGGTTCAGACACAAAGGAGGGGCCTTGGAAGTCCTGAACCTTCTATTTTATACAAATGTGACTTTATAACCGCACGTATGTGGGACCGATGTCTGCAGAGCCATAAAATGATCTCCTGGAGGCCAGTCAAAATAGTAATTAATCACTCTGGAATCATGATAAGTGTGGAAGTGAGAGATACTGTGACATTACTGGTAAATGCTTTTGGTGTTGGCAACTATCTTCAGGGGAAACAGTGGGTAGAAAAAAGGAGCAGAGGAGAATTATCAAGGGATTCATTTTATTCTTGCTTAAATGTGGTTTCAGTTGACTTAAACCAGACCTAAACATAGTTTTGTGTATCAGTTTAGCTAGATTGGTTTGTATCCATGCCTTCCATTAAAATGACACACACATCTGTGTATCCAAGACTATAGAATGGTGTGGATATATTTGCTGGGCTCGCTGCCATCTCTAGGGGTATTTGGCTGACTTTGTAATGACTACAGACCAAGTTATAACTTCACAAAAGTCCAGGTTGTGTTTGGCCCATACTTAACCAGCAATGATGGCTCAGAAATATCGTTCAGAGCAGAGTGGAGCTGGTCTGAAGAGAATGAGCTGAGACAGGCCTTGCTTTGTATTATTTCCTGTTCCACTTTAAGGTGTAAAGATTACTCTGAAAAAGATCAGGAACTTCCTGCTTCTGCATTGCTCTCTCTTGCAGCAGAAGTGTGGTGTGTCCTGCGCTTGTGGTTGGCATTAGTAGTAAAACATTCTTGAAAGAGAGTTATCAGGTTTGGCATTTGCTCCTGTTGATGGATCTTTTGCTTCCTCTTCATTTTGAAGCTACAGAGAAAAAAGTTTTTTGCTTTGTTTCCCAACTGCTGTGTTGTCACTTCAGGGTTTTTCTGCTGGCCTGCAAATAAGGATTATTCAAAGCAGAATCACTCAGTCCCTCTTTGGGGGTGACCTGAAATGTGCAATTCTCAATTTTGGAACCATTAAACAATCCTTGAAATTGCTAATAAGCAATCTCCGTTTACTCTTACTCTCTAGCCAAAATCTCAGTTATGGGTACGACTGAATTGTAGCTCTTTAACAGATTAATAAAGTCTAATGCTTGAGGTAACTGGTGTGTGCACTGCTCTCCTACCGAGTTTTTGAAGTTTAACTATGGGGCAAAGGAAGACTGAAATGAAGACATTACATTTAATAATTTATTCTACGTATTTTATTTCAAACAGATCATTAAATACTCATAATATATACATATGCATTTTTACTTATTCTCCAGAGACTGTCAGCAAGTGAGTCACTTTCTGCAGTCTGTTCATGAAATATATGGTGTAAAGAGTCAAGAGAAGAATTACCGTGGGTTAAATACATCTCACTTTGTGCTACATTTGTTTTGTGATTATTTGACCTCTGTATTTTGGGCTTGGATAATTAGGAGATGATATATGATTTCAACTGTCTGCCTGCCCTCCCCATTGGAGGTTGTGTGCTTTACAGCAGGGCTAGCAGAAAAATGGGATCTGTAGTTTTGTACCTTGGCTCAATCTCACCTTTACTAGCAATTTCAACTAAACCAGACTGCAATGGAACTACTTGAGTAGAGGCCAACCTTTCCTTCTGCTGACCCTACTGCAGTAGTGACAACCTGTAAAAGAGACAGGGAAGAAAGGCTGGAGGAGGTACCATCTTAACTTACCACAGCCAAAATAACCTGAGGTTGTCTGTCAGAGACCTTAAATGAACCAGGGAAGAGTAGCCTTTAAAAGAAATGCTAAATTAGAAATTTACACAATGAGACTTTGAACTCTGGAGCTAAAATATGTCAGCAAGTTTAAGCATTTCAGTATTGTCAAGAAGTGAATGAAAAGTGTCCATGATGGCATTTGAAACTTCAATTTCTCTCATTAACTTTAATGGAGATTTGATGTCATACTTCTCTTTTATGCTTCTGAATGAATGACAAAAGGAATCAGTGGCTCAGCAATAACAGTTAAGCATTCCTCCCCAAGGCTGGTAACGGGAATGACTGCTTTAGCAACACAGAAATTTATCTTTTGTTAGTGTTGCCTGGGTCAACAGCAATCACTCCAGGCTGTGCCTACCCAATGTTGTTTTTCTTCTTTTTGTGATGAATCTGGATTTAAAAAAAAAAAAAAAATTTAAAAAATCACAAACATTATTAATGTCTCAAGGTTACATTTTCACTCCCCATTCTGTTTCATTCTAGATGTGTCAGGAAGAGTCAGATGTAATCTCACTTACATTCTCACCATCATATACTGACACAGAACCTTTCTAGTGCATTTCTTAACCACTAGCATCACCTATTTTCTTTTCATCAAGCAACACTGCATTAAGTTCCTTTCTTTTTGTTTTGCTCCAGATGTAGGCTGGTCTCAAAATCCTGCTATTTTTTCTTTTTTCCGCAAGGTGATACAAGAAAAAGCTGTCCCTTATTTTTGATCCTCAGTGTGCAATCTCTGCCTTGGTGATATCTGCCCACCCTGACACCATCTTTTCAAGTCCCTTTGCCTCTCATCTGTAATCTTCTACCTTGTTTGAAATGATGCCTCACCAGTTGCCTTCCCAGTTCCTCTGGGTTTGCCTACTCCCTGGTCAAATCTCTTCACCAGCACTTCTTTGGTCCTTTTACCAGAGTCTCCAGTGTTAGTTGCGTTACTGCAGAAAGGGAATCTCATACAAAGAGAATAATGAAATGCAAATTAAAGTTTTCACATCAGAAAACTGAATACCTTTAAGTACTGAACTGATTTTCCTAGTTTTCCAAGGAAGCTTCCTCCAATTTAGAATGTTGCTTATAAATCTCTTTTCAAGCTCAAAGTTGTGCCATCATCTTTTTCATAACACTTGCTTTCAGTTTGCTACAATTCTTGATAGTATTGCACAGTATTATTTTCCCAGGTCAGAACATGTGAGCATCCCTGCTGTGCAGAATGGTCAATTCCATCATTCACAGAATAAATATTGTATAATGCTTTGATACTACTGACATGCATATATATCAATATTTTGTTAACACCGGTGGTACAACATATGGAATCCCTTTTAAAGTTTAAGCACATGATTGAAAATCCTGACACATCCCTTCTCTGCACTCTGTGGAGCAGGCTGTATCTTGAAACTGTGTCCCTTCATTTTAGTGTTACTTCTGGCTTGAATCAGCCCCGCTGCACCATGAACCAGCTGACAAAATTGCTGAATGGTGCAGAAGTCCAACACACTTTCAGCCACTTCCCACCGCAAGGCCCTGAGCAGATGATAAAGTATGTTTGCAGTGGGATCATACAATTCACTGACTGGTGATCTCCCTGCAGACCAGGAGAGCAGAGAAATTACATATTTCCCCCCCTCTAAAAAGGGACTAGATAAACATATGTGGAAATGGCAGATCTCTTGACCCATGGTGCAGTGCTTCCTTGCATCTTTTCCCAATGCCTCGGGTTAATCTGTGGCAGTCTTGCTTCCTTCTCCCATTTTAAAAGGGAATAAAACCTCTCTTGAAAATAAAAATCTTAACAAAAAAGCAGAAGGAAAGACCAAGGGATGCTATTAATAAAGTGAGGGCCCTCGCCAAGAAAGGCTGAGTTTTCCAGCAGCCATTTTACCGCCCTTGCTTTTTTATTAAACTAAACTGTTTTTTAATGAGAGGGCCTCATTTTGCAGATGTGATTCTGGGTGCTGAACATCCTCCCATGTGTTTTGTTTTGCAGGAGGCAGCACAGGGACCTCACCAACCACCTCCAGCACGGGGACCCCATCACCATCTGCTTCTTCTCACCTTCTCTCTCCATCCTGCTCTCCTCCAGCCTTCCATCTGGCCCCCAACACTTTCAATGTCGGCTGCAGGGAGAGTCAGCTTTGCAACCTCAACCTGTCTGATTATCCTCCGTGCGCCAGAAGCAACATGGCAGCACTGCAGAGCTACCCAGGGCTGAGCGACGGGGGCTACAACCGGCTGCAGAGCAGCACTGCTGCTGCCTCGCAGCCCTCCGAAACCTTCATGCCTCAGAGGACTCCCTCCTTGATCTCAGGAATGCCAGCTCCCTCCTCCCTGCCCAGCAACAGCAAGATGGAGGCGTACAGTGGCCAGCTGGGATCCTTCCCCAGCTCCCAGTTCCAGTATGTCATGCAAGCAGGCAACCCTGCCTCCACCTCCTCCTCTTCACACATGTTTGGTGGTGGCCACATGCAGCAGAGCTCCTACAACGCCTTCTCCCTGCACAATCCCTACAACCTCTATGGATACAATTTCCCTGCTTCCCCCAGGCTGGCTGCGAGCCCAGAGAAACTCACCACCTCCCAAAGCACTTTACTCTGCTCTTCCCCTTCCAGCGGGGCCTTTGGAGAGAGGCAATACCTTTCCACAGGGATGGATCACGGGATGACCATGATCAGCCCTCCCTCCAGCAACCAGCAGTCGGCCACCGCCTGTGACAACAGACAGTACGGAGCGGTGCAGGGCTCCTCCTCACAGATGTCTGTGCACATGGTCTAACAAGCCATGCCTCTCCTTGGCATTGAAGGCAGCTGGACCTTCATTGTTCCCAGGGTGAACACATCCCAGCACCCTTTTGCCTTCAAACTTATAGTGGAACTAGTATTGTAATGATAAATAAGAACATAAGCCATCTAGGTGTGTGCCACAGAACCTCGTGGAAAGCCTCGCCTGACAGCCGTCGCAGCTTGTTGTAGCCCAGGGCCTCCAGACTGGCATGGAGCATCTGCTTTTTCTGGACATTGCAGAGAAGAGGGCGTGACTTTAACGAGAACCTGGAGAGAAGCAGCTGAATTTACTGTTTATGCATTAACTTTCAGCAGTGTGAGCTTTCAGCGTGGAGGGGCCCATTCCCCTGCGCTGTCTCCTCTGGGTGTTGAAGACGGGCAGCCTCCTTTCTTCAGAGGGCTCCATCCTCTGAAGCTGCACTGCCCATGGCTCTAAAGGCCTCCCCCTTCCCAGACAGCTCCTCACTGCTGGAGTGGCTCAGCCCATTTCTGAAACCAGCAGTGGCCTGTGGGTCCTTCTTCCACTGTAGCACAGGAATGGCGTTGCTGAGCTGGAGCTTCTTCCAAAGAGGTTTCTGCGTTTTCACCATGGCTCTGCCCAACTGGCTGTTTCTTTATGTAGGTCGAGCTCGCCAGCACCCAACCTGCAGATGGAGATGGGAGAGAGAGGACAGAGAAAAGTTGTAGCTCACAAATGAGCCTCAGACAGAAACGGGGATGGAACTTTGGAAAGATGAATGGGGGGAGGGGGCTCAGCTCCCATTGACTTGACTGGAAGCAATGCAGTGAAGCCGAATGGATGACAGCCTTTGTGGGGAATGTGTGTGTCCCACAGCACTCGTCCCAGCAGGAAGAAACTGTCCAGACTGAGCTCATGGGAAGAGCAATGAGAAAAGAGAGCTCTACAGGAGTGCAGCTGACCTTGCATGCGAGAGTTGCCGTAGAAAATCATTAGCATTTCAGAAACAGTGAGGTTGAGTATTTGCCAACCTTCCACCTGCCACATGATCTCTGTTTAACCAAATAGATCATTGTCTTTTAACATCTTTCATTTTTGTTTTTTTTCCTTGTTCTTTTTTTTTTCCTTTTTTCTCTTCAAATCCTTTAAAAATAAGAAAACAATTGTAGCTTGGTGCAAGCTATGCATTTAAGTTGTGTGAAAATGCAAATACCAAGTAACAGAATACAGATATTATTGAGAGTTGTTGTGAGGTGTTGTAGATAAATGTATTTATATGCCTAGTGGGGTATTCAATATTATGAATATAAAAGAGGGCAATAAAAATGGTATGTAAAATATGTATGAAGAAAAAGCTGTATAAAGATTTGCCCTATGCACGGAACTCTGTTTCTAAGTGCCAAGCACAGAAAGCGCTAAATAAATCTTTGCAATTGTTCCCTCTGTGTTCTTCTCTGTCTGTGAGGCTTCCTCAGTGGTTTTCCTGGGAGACATTTTCAACATCCTGTCACATGTGTTTGCACAACAGAGGGGGTGAAGACATGGTGCTAGATTGTGAAGTCCAGGCAATATTGCAATAAAAATAAAAATTCTGTTTTCTCAAGAAATTTTAAAAACTGAGTCCTTGGAATTTGTAACTTGCCTTCTTCACAGGAAGTGTGTCTTAAAGACAGCTTGAGTTGTTCTTTTGATTATTGAAAAAGCTCTTCAGAATAATTTTTCACAGTCAGTACAGTCAGTGATACTTAAAAATAACAATATAATTTATTTCTAGTTTTTATTTTTTTTAATGTAATTTGGGGGTATGTGTCAGTTTTTTATTTCCACAATATTTCTAATATGAGATAGAGACATTAACACTGAAAGCCATGAGGAAGCTGAAGCCCCCTCAAACCGGGCTATAAGTTATGGCTGCAGAGTTTACAGCTTTCCTTGTGTCAATAAATTTTTTCCTCCTGAACTGAAAAAGCACCAGGAAGGTGGAAAGACCTTCAAAGACCAATTCTGCAAGCGTTTCTTTATTTTTGTTTTCACAAGGCAAGATAAATATACCAATGCCATTCCCAGTTCTGTGCCTAGTCTGTCTGACTGTATTCTGGCTTTTACTGTGTCTAGTCTTGGATGCTGCTGAAAAAGGTAGGGGAGATTATGGGTGGGGGACAATCTGTCCTTCACCTTGTTGTCTTTTGTTCACCCCTAATAATGAATTATTGGTTTAATTTTGAAACAGGGTGTTTTAGACCCTTTCTAAAATGCTTTCAGAATCTTTCAGAAGTGCCCTTCAATCTGTGCTTTGATGTCTGTTTTTGACCTTAATTCCATTTTATGGCAACAATTTCTACAGGTTAATAATATGTTGTGTGAACCAGTATTTCCTTCTGCTGGGTCTTTGCATTAGATTGCTCTTTCTTATTTATTCCATTTAATTCTTTGTGAGTGGGTCTGTATTTCAGCTAGAAGAAGAAACTCAACAAAATCAAAATCATTCTCTGTATCAAAATACAGGTTTCTAATCGGGATTAAACAAAAGAAATTTAATAAAAAATTATCACTGGAAACTGTCACCCAAAAAAACAAAACACGTATGTGGGACACAACCTTAAATATTAGTGTGAAGAGCTGATATCTCAGTTTCAATGCATTTTAGTAGGAATCCTTGGGTAAGAGCTTTGGAATGGTCACCCAGACTCTTCAGCAGTGTGATACTTCAAGCTATTGAGTACTTTGTCCCTGATCCAACCACGTTCTTCAGAAAATCTTCCTGTATCAGTATGAATTAAAGTTGTTTTTGGTATAAAGCATATTGTCCCAGGGTGAGCACTCATTGACATACTAATAGATATATTTATTTAACCCTTATGGGGCACATATATAAAATGAGAGAGCTTAGTTAGCTAGATAGTAGCTGTTCCTTAGTCTTTTGTTGCTGCAGGGTCAGGACAGTCAGCATCAAAACTGAAAAAAATAGGAAAAACCTGAGAGAGTCTTCCCTGTCCCAAGATATAAAGTTGTAAGTACACAAATAGTACTCGGTGTGAAAGTTACACTGACAGTTTATAAGGATTGAAAACAAGCTAATAATGAAATGGGCAAAGAATACTGTACTTTTTTCCTTGGTAGTCACTGTGCAAAGTGAAAGCAGAGCGGTGTTGGGAGGGCAGAATCAGAAATAACAGGACAAACTTGTTAAAATTATTTAATGTTCATTTAGGCACACAAGGGTAACCTTCCCCTGTCCCCCTTAAGCAGACAACCTGCTTAAGGGCTTGTCAGTCCCCAGAAAGACCAGGTGAGCACCGATTTTGAAGTGGACCCAGATATTTCAGATATCTCCTGTACAGCTGTGGCTCTTCTCCCCCTGTCAACCAGGTACACAAGGCCCTGAGCCATTTCCCACTTTTTACTGGGGCTTCCCAGGGAGAGGCGATGGCAAGGGACAATGGGAGAGATGTACCGGGATCAGTGGGAGATCCACCAGGGTGCAGCTGGCCCGGTGGGCAGCCTGGGTTGCAGAACACACAGCAGCCACCTCTTCCAGACTCCCTTCCCTTGGTGACTGCCCTAACCACAGGGCTTGAGAGCCCTCCTGGCACAGTCACGTTCTCGTCCAGGAGTCCTTTGAATGTTCATTTGCAAAGCATCTGTGTGTGGGTGGCAGAGGCAGCAGTGCTGTGGTCCCTCGCCCCTTCCTTCCTTCCTTCCTCGCTTTACCACCAACATTTGAAGGCTTTGGCCAGCTTTAAGCAGCTTTGGGATGGAAGCTCTCACATGTTTCTTTAGAAGAGACAGTGGAGGAGGGCAGGGGCCTTATTAATTTTCCCAGTCTAGGGAAGGCCACTGCGTAACATCTCATTCAAAGAGGCCATGCAAGGAACAGGTGTCCTGCATGCAATCCCCCAACCACAAGACTCATCTGGCATGTGGATGTCATTAGACACCAGAGGATCTAGCCAGAGCTGCAGAAACCAGGGGGTCTCAACTCCACCTCTCCTGAGCTGGCCCATTTGGCCTTAGCCCATGCAGGCTTCTGGTTTCCAATCCAGGAGAAATGAAGGCTCTCTATCAATGTCGCAAATTTAAAAGGTCAAACATCATGTACCTCTTTGAAGAAGTATCCCTTTTTAAAAGCCCCATCCAAATCATAGGAAGGATAGTGGAAATCTCAATGATAGGAGATCCCTCATCCTACAGTACAGGCTGCTCCAACTGCAAACATGGCAACTTGTTTCAGAAATGAAAAGAATGGCACAAAAATAATCAGGGTGGGTTTGCTAGCTTTACAGAAATTATTTAGCTCCATTCCTTAGCACTCTGACAGGCACAGGACATAAATATTACCATGAGCACAGTCAGTGCAACTCAGCAATACCAGGGCACTGCATTCCAGTGCAACATAGTGCTCCTGGAGGTAATGTAAGCACTATGTGCTAAAGCAAAATGTGCAGGACACAAACGTAAATACAAATTAAGTTATACAGCCTGTGACATTCCCTGAAATATGTGAGAGGCTGGAAGCATTGCTGGCTTGGAACATTTTGGGTGCATGTGCGAGGGGAAAGGGCAGGTCGGGCCTTGCCCTGGCGAGGTGATGCCCTGCCCTGCACATCCTATTCCTAGAGCCCGTATCCCAGCCCAGCAGTGGCTGCCAATCCCTGGCACACCAGAGGCAATGCACTCATCTCTGGAACCTCTAATCCAGCTCCTAAAATGACCAGAAGTCCCACCTGGGGGAAGGGCCCAAGAAAACCAAAGGGTATTTAACCCAGGACATGTGGCAGGGACATGTCATGACCTTACTTCATCTTGGAATTTCTATCAGCTGAACAGTGCAGGAACCAGGAGTGGTAGCTATGTTTGTCCTTTTCTATATCTTTTCTGTCTTTCTCTCTTTCTTCTTCTAATTCTCTCTTATGGGAATTTTGAGTAACTTAAAATCAAATGGGCTTAGAGTTTGCTAAGTTGAATGGGTCAAGTTAATGCTTTGGGAAGTGTTTCATGTTTTTGGGGCCTTAAAATGCATGCACTACAGCAAAAATCACAGTTGATGATCTGCTAAAGTGCCTCATTTATTGCATACTGGGTGAAGCTTTACTCTTGTAGGTGAGGGCTGATAGAGAGCATCTGCCATTAAAAAAATTCAAAAAGTGTTCATATTATTTTTTCCCCAAATCAAATAGGCCCATTGACCCAGAGCACACATCCCATGTGAAATCAGCACTAGCAGATCAGTTTTGCTGGATGTCGCTTGATGGGCGCCATTCTAAATGAAGCAACAACATGAAACTGCAGCCAAGGGTTGGGCAGAGGAGTGCCTGAGCATGTCCATTGCATGCTACAGATGTAGCAGAAATGCAGTAATAAAAGCAATGACAGAACTTCTTGAGGAGGATGCTGGTGTGGCCAAGGGATCGTTTGCTACGAATAATCCAGTTCCTGTCCAGGGAACATCTGGCTCCTTCAGCACTTTTCCTTCTATAGAGACAGACTGCAGGAGCAGACTTTTTGGCCATGTCTGTAGCCCAGAATTTTGAGTCCACAGATGGGATAATTTCTGAGAGCTTCTCTGTGGGTCATCTTGGAGGGGCTTCTGTAGCCTGACACTGACCCACTGGAAAACTGCTGGAAAAGTGGCTCACTCAGTTTTCTGACTGCTTCTTATAATTTGTAATTGCTATCTATGAAACTGTGTAGGATATAACTAAAATCCCTATAACTCCTTTCAAGGGTTGCTTCTCCATGTCAGAGGGTGTTGCTTTTCACCCCAGAAGCATAACATGGCCACAAACTACAGGAGCAAGGTACAGAGCACACCTCTTCAAATATCAGGTCCTTTCTACAATAAAGACCTCCAACAACTCCAGCCTGGCTGAACAGAGGACCAGCCTGGAAAGGAGCAGTTCCCAGAGCTGAGCTCTGCTGTGTTCCAGCAGCACATTGGTGAGCATGGCTTCTGTGCTGGATAGTGGTCGGCACCAGCTGATTCAGGGAGGAGTTGCAAAGCCAACTACGGCAGGGATAGTTGTGCAACAGCCCATCCCTGGAGCCCAGAGAGCATTTTCTTTTCTGACTCAATGTGGAACTCATTGCGTGCTGTGGGGGAGAAGGATTAGGAGCGTGTAATTTTACACTGGTTAAAGTTCCTACAGATGCTGTTCTTATTCCAGTAATGTTCTGAATTTGTTAAGCATGTTGGAAGCTCTGACATTCAGTTGGATAATGCCCCTCTCTGCTGAGATAAGGTGACTTCTGTGGGCTACCCTCAGATGCTTCCAGGAGCAGTCCTAGGCTCTGTTTGGCCATGTCTGCACTGGAGCATCCAGCACTGTGCACACCTCAGGGCAGTGTTTCGCAGCTGGCTGGGTGCAGCTGTACTGCAGAGTCACAGGGGTGGCCCAAGTGGCACTGCCAGTGGAGACCACCAGCCCTTCCCTGGGTATGACAGCAAGAGTGGTGCTGCTTCAGCCAAGAAGCTGGTTCAGCTGTTAATAAACCTGGAGCTTTACTCCTCTAGTCAGTGAAGGAGGCTGTGGCTGGGACTTTTCCCTCTGGACTACACTGATGACAGCCCTGGGGACATTCTGCAGCACCCACAGTCTTCCCAGTGTTTCCTTTGAAAGCATCAGGGCTGCCCAGCGACTTGCAGGGAGGTTGATACGGCCTTGGGCTCTTTTCCTACCTGAGCTGGTTTATAACATTTCCCTTAATGTGCAGTCAGGTAATCGCACATGAATACAGTTGCACTGAGTTGGTAAAACCAACTCAGGAACAGACACAAAGGAAAACTGCAGTCACTGTGCTATGTTAAATAGGTAATGTGATTTAGAGATTGGAGACATGATGTAATCATCTGCATCTGTCTTGCTCAGTAAAACTGGAACAGTTGCAATACAATTAGCTGCATAAAATGGGTAGATGCTGCCAGCCATCCAAACCAGGGCCAGCACTGTACTCCATGGTTCATATTATGTTGCCATGCAAAAATCCACGTACAGAAATATGAAGATTAGTTAAAAAGAAGCAAGAATGCAGAGGGGTGCGTAAAAGCTCTAGAAGAACAAGAGAGCAAAGTTGTGAAGAATGGCCTGTGCTGATAGCCAGGGATGTGATTAATGGCAGTGAAAGCAGTAAGCTCTGAGGAATGTGTTGCTTTCACCAAAATCAGAGCATGGGTGGATCACCAGCTTCTAGAAATCTTGCAAGCAGCCATGGGAGAGAGGCAGCGAGACTGCAGCTCACTGCTGTGGCACTTCTCTTGCTGCAACCCCAACACAAAGTCTAGATTAACCAGCAAGCTACCCAAAATGAGGGAGGAGGAGACAAGTGCAGGAATGTCACCCAAGATTTACAGTGGATAATTAACCAAGATTCAAAGACTAAAGTGTTGGTTTAGATTTCCTGAGATTCGCAGAAGCTGGCAGAGGAAGCAGGCAGGTGGACCCAAGATGGCGAAAAGAGAGGCTTTATTTACAGAAACTTCTTTATATATCCATTAATAATCTAGCAACTATTGGTCAGCAGGGAATCCACCTCCTAAAACCATTGGTCACAGCTATACAACACCTAGTACCAAACACAGAGATTAAGAAAGTACAAAAATGCAGCTTATCTCTATTCTCCCTGAGAAAGAAGAGAAAGATTTCTAAAACAGTGCAACTACAACTAAAGCTCAGTACCTATGACCCCTGAAATATACACAAGATCTGTTGAATACATTATCACCAGTGAAAAGAAAGCCAGAAGATGAAATGAAGGTTCAATGGCAATCACCCCAGAATACTTGGAAACATACATTTTGGAGCTTGTGAGCTCTATGTGTGTGTTGGCAGTGTCATGTTTTTTTTAAAACTAAATAAAAATCACTTCCGCTCCTATAGCATTGCACTGTTTTGCATGAGTTCCTACAGCTGTAGTATTATCCATAAAATATGCCAGCTCCTAACTCTGTGAAGATTACAAAGTCAAGTTTTACAGAAGACCAGAGGAAACCAGGAAAAAAATTTGGTGAACTGAGGAAAGAAAAAAATGTAAAAATTATGTAAAAGAAGGTTGAGCTAACCTGAAGAAACCTGTGTAAAAACCTGAAAAATGAAATGCATGCATCCAAACCAAGAAAGAATTGGCCATGGTCACATACCAAAAGGGACAACACAGAGTCTGAAAAGATGTTCTGTGAATAGCTCAGTTACTTTTGGATAATGAACAATGAGCTGCTTTCCTTCTTGAATGGATAATTTGGACTTATCCAAAGGAGCTTGAGATGCCCTAACTTCTGACCACACAGGAAAAAATCTTATCAAGCAAAAAAAGAACCTTTGAAAAGAAACACATTCACTTCTTCAGTGTAAAATGTGCAGTGTTAAATTTGTTGTTTAAACTGTGTATACTATTGTAGGCACTATTTATAGCAACTAATCATTAAACACAATTGAAAGCATGTGAAACTGGTTGCATTGTCTATACACCAATATAAATGGTTTTATGCAGTGCCTAATTGTTCTTTCTTTATTTAGGGTGACACAATCACCATGACATGTTAGGAGTCAGCTGTATTCCCCTGTAACTTGGGAAGATTTTTCCATCACTGGCATGATCTGGGAAGGAAACAATCTGATCCCAAGAACTTGTGGAGAAAAAAACCTATTTAATAGTCATTCTTGATTTATCGTACTTGGTTTCTGTCAAAAAAATGAAGACCCGGACTCCTGTCTCAGGTCTACTGATGCCCAAATCCAAACTGGGTAGGAAAACAATTCTGGAATCTGCGTTTTCTGCCACACAGGACATGGTGAGGAGGTTCTGTAATGCCATAAGAGAAATGTAAGGCTCGAAATACCTGCCTAACATGGCCATAGTTCAAGCTGCTAACTCAGGCTTACAAATAGTATGAAGTGAAAGAGAGAGAGGTGGAGCAAGGCTTAGTTGTCCTACAGCCTTAGTTCTTTGCCTTCTCCTTTCTAGTATTGAATCTAATATTCACCCTCTGAGTGTCTGGGTGTGCGATGATATCTGTGATAGCATGATGATATGTGAAGGAGCCTTTGATGTCCACGTCTTTCAGGTCTAAGCTGGTAGACTATTGCATGTTCGCTGTATTGGTATCCATGAGCAATATATAAGAAATGCAGTCCCAGCCTCAAACAAATTAATAGGATCCATGTTCAGGGCATCCCTTGACACAGAGTTTCAGCAGGGATTTACTTTCCATCTGATACAAGTTGTGAAGAGAAGAGAGAACAAGAGAAGGGAATTGCAAGGGGAATACCAAATGAAGTAGCTTTTCAAGCAGAATTTAGCTGTGGAACAGAGTTGCAGCTGTAAAGCTTGGGGAAGTCCCATGGGGTCAGTCGGACCTGGGTGGGCTGTGGACTGGATGCCCAGGGCTAATGCTATTTTCCATTTCTAAGACCAACAGATCTACAACAGAAGGAGTGACATACAGCATCTGTGAGTTGCCCCTACAACGCAAGCAGGCAAGCTCAATTTCAACTGAGCTTGAATCCAAACCTAAAAAATTCTTTATGTTCATCCATCCATAATATTTGTGTTTTTTTCTCCCTTCATCTGTTGCCACAATCGTGCCACTGGGGGGTTCTTTAACTGAGTTCTCCCTGCTTTTACCCATGTTTCCCAGAATGCTGGCGGCTGTAATATAATGAGGTTACTTATGATTTCTAAATATCACCTTCTAATGTATCTCCCAGGCCAGCAAAGCAGCAACCCAGCAAAACTCACCGAACCAGAGCTGCCTGTAGCAATCCCAAAGTGTACAGCCGTCCATTTCCATTTCCCAGTTTCACTGGTTTCTCACTGCACTTTTTCAGATTTCCTTCCGGAGCACTTTTTTTCCCGAAAGCAATAATGGAAATGAAAATGTTATTGGCTGCTGGTGTTCAATCCCAAAGAGTCATTGCAGATGGAGCCTTTTTCCCAGGAATATTTTGGTGGTGTACAGAGTAAAACAGAAGTTCTGTTCTCAACATTGTCCCAAGACATGAACAAGGTGTCCTTGACCCAGCACCCCTGGAAAGAGAGTCTGCAGTGACATGAGCAGAAGTGCTCCCATAAGTGTCAGGTCTCAGCAGCTGGAATTTCTTCCAATCCTGCATTTTCCTCAGCCACTTGGAGCTTTGCCTTTTCAGACAGGTACATACTTCAGGATGAACATATTTCTGATGAAGCAAGTGGAAACTCACCTTCTTCAGTGTGAGAATGAGTTGGCTGCTTTTCAGCAAACTTGTTGGGCATTTATGTCTAAATAAAGACTCGCATATAGCAACAAAATAAAATTTCAAAATTTTTATTAAATTCTATTTTATGTTGATTAACTTTTAAAGACCTTTTTTTGTTCTGTATAGTCAGGGAAAAAAAACCCTGTAACCTCCTCTTTGTGACAGTACTTCAAAATTTATCTTCAGCTTCCCATGGCCAAAGCATTTAGAGAATTACTGTGAAATCCCTGTAGCTCCCTTGCTGGTCAAGGCATTGTATTCCCATTTTACAGATAGTAAACTGAACAAAGGACTTGTCCTTGGCCATGTGTGCCAGTCTCTGCTGCATTTATTGCAAAACTGTAACCACTGACAGAAGCGATGACAAAGTTCCCATCTTTGTCAATTTGGCACTGTGTTAAAGGCAATGTAGTTCGATTTATACTTTAAAATTTAAGTCAGATGGGGGGAAGAGCGTGTTGTGTGATGGCTGACACCACTAAGCACAGGTGTCAAGCCTGAGCTCTATTTCTCCCATCGCTGTTGCAACATCACCCAGACGCGCAGGCTTAGTGGGACCAAGGTTAGTATTTTACCACTGACCCATGGCAAGGTGGTGGTGGAAGAATTTCCAGCTGAGGCTGCAATGCACAGGCAGGAAAACTTCCCTGTTATGTGGTGCTCCAGAGCAGTCCAGCTCCTGGCCAGAAGAAATCTCCTGGACACAACTCCTGGCCCCTTACAAGATGGTGGAGCTGAGAAGTGCACCCTGGAAACAGAGCACTTGTGCTGACCATGCTCTTCAGTTTGGTTTCACTCTCCCTCTTTGCAGATAAACACAGTCCTGTGCCAGCAGCCACGTGAAGGTGCACGAAGAAAAAGAGGCAGTTGCTCAGAGAATATGGAATGGAGGGCTGGGGAAAGGCACGTTGAAAATGTAAAGGACATTTATGTTAAAGGAAGGTGTGAGAGCTGCAGGAAGAGCCAAATTACAAAAAATAGTGAGTACTTCAAGCAGCCAAATGAAACAAGACACAATGGGGGCCAACTTTGCCTCCCAGGCATTTCACAAGCCCACACCCCAGAGTTCAGGGGGTGCTGGAGGGAGAACCATGTGTCCCTCCAGGTCTTATTTAACTTGGCCACGTGTAAGGAACTTTAACTCTTTTGTGACTTGCTGGTTTCTACAGCACTTGGTTGTTCCCCTTTTTTTCTTCTTTATTTCTGGGTACTTTTTATCGGATAAGTTTTAAATCCTTTACAAAACAAACAACTTCTTTTGATTTAAAGAAATAATCATTGGAGGCAAAGCATAAAGTAATTTCAGTCATAGTATCTTGGTGGAAAATAGATACAGTATTTTGGAAAGAATTTGAAATGAAAACACAAAGCCTGATGGGATTTAAATGTAGAAAACCAAAAATTCAGTCTTGCCTCCTCTTTTCCCTTCCCCTATCCATGAGGTCACCATTTCTAATTTCACAGACTATGGCATCTTGCCGGGATCCTGAGGCAGCCACCAGAAAAAGTGTTCTTGCTCCTGTGAGCACAAAGCAGGATCAAACTGGCCAAGTGAAAATAACCAGAGTGGCTTATTTGAAGCTGCAAAGAGAGAAACTTTGTAGAACTAGCAAGAAAAAGACATCCAGAAAAGGCAGGCAAAAATTTGCCCTCAAAAATTTGACTAGGTGAAAATGTGTGAAATACTGGATGAGGGGAGTAGGGATTGTGAATGTTGCTCTCCCCTTGCAGGTTTCTCTGCAGTAAGACCCTGCAAACTCCAAGGACCTTCTGGCAGTATTGATGACTCCTTCTTGCTCTGCCACAACTCAGAACTGTAGAATATGTCAGCTTGGAAGGGATCCATAAGGATCATTGATTCCAACACACTGCTCGTCTCAGGAATACCTAAAACTAAGCCATATGACTAAGGGTGTTATCCAGATGTTCCTTCTAGAGGTTTGATGCTGTGATCACTTCCCTGGGAAGTCTCCTCTAGTGATTGACCACCTTCTCAGCGAAGAACTTTCTCCTGAAGTTCAATTGGAATTTCACCCAATGCAGCTTTATTCCATTCCAATAAGAACAGAGTGGTGAACAAATATGTTGACAGTCATCACTCACCTTGAAACTTCTCTGAGCAAGCAGCAATCTGCTGGTCCCTGATGTTCATTTCAGATTCCAAAAACTGTCCATCCAAGCTCTATACCTATCATTGAATTGGAAGGGACCTTTAAAGGCCATCTGGTCCAATCCCCCTGTAAAAAGCAGAGACATCTTCAACTAGACCAGGGTGCTCAGAAACCTGTCCTCCCTGACCTTGAATAATTCCAGGGATGGGGCATTCACCACTTCTCTGGGCAACCTCTTCTAGTGTTTCACCACCCTCACTGTAAAAAACCCGGACAACAGATCTTCCTTATGTCTAGTCCATATCGACCTTCTTTTACTTTAAAACCATTACTCCTTTTCATATCGCAACAGACCCTAGTAAAAGGTCTTACCAAAGTCAGGCACAGTTATTTTCTGAGTTATTTTGTTGTTATTCAAGTCCAATGTGGACTTGAGTTAAAGATCCAGTTCAAAAAATGTGTCCTCGTGACAAATCTCCAATGCATGAAAGAAGGAGAACTTGCTACAAAGAAAAAAATGTGCCCATTAGAGAGACAGGTTCGTTGAATTTTGGCTGTGGGTCTGAATTGTCTCCAAGGAAAACTGACAGCATTAAGAGCATGAAGTCAGTTTGGTTAGATGAGATAGTTCTCTGGAATAGAGGAAATGTGCTCATCATCAAGAACATTCCTAATATTTTGTCCATACTATTATGGATGTCCAATGCCAAAGGCAGCAGCCAAAGTCAAAGCACATGAGGTGCTCAAGTGCATGAGGCAGCAGTGAGGCGCACTGGACACCTGCAGAGCTCTGTCTGAACAGCTCCATTCAGTGCTCTGACACCGCATCCACTCTGCTGCTCAGGACAAGACAAGCTCCAGCTGTACCTGACAAGGCTTCCAGCCTACCTCGGTGTTAATCACATCATTCAGAATAATGTGGGGGGAAACTCCTCTGAATTTTCCTTTCCAGTCTGAAAGCCTCCACCAACCATGTTCTTCTCAGCTCCTGCAGAGCAAACAAGTGCTCCCTCCTGTGCACTGCCAAGCAGCACCTTGGCTTGAAGCGGTCCTGTGCACCCTCTGGACTACAGACTGGGACTTTCACCCAGGTCTGTAGTTGTCCAGTATCTCTGAAAGCCTCTGAAAATTTGGGTTTTATTCCTTTCTCATCCTCTGTTGCTACTTGTGTCCTGAATCCGATGGAGCTCCTCAGGCTTGTAGTGATAGTTATTCTCCTTGCACCACTTGTGGGAATGCAGGGATGAGCACCGAGTGTCTGGCTCTGACACTGACAGATCTCATACTGCTCCCAGGGAGTTGCCCAAGTGCTACAAAGATGAACCATATGGGCAGCCCCAGCACTTGAGGCCATTAATAGGAATTTTTAAGCAACTGTGATTGATGAGGCAGCTCTTACAAGTCTGAGATCAATGAAAATGCAACTTGATCTTTTGAACCCAACTCCTTAATTTTTTTGTTCCTTTTTCTGCAGAGAATCCCATAAAACCATTTCTGTGCAGATGAAAGCTGTCTGGGACACTTCATGTGGATTTGTCATGCATTTTCCTTTTTCTTCCCCCTCCACCCAGTTTGCAGTTTCATATGCAGTTTGTTTTGAGTCTTTCTCTAAGATTTGTACAGCTCAAGATCAGCTTTTTCTGTAATTGTAAATGGACATTGTCTTGAGGGTGTTTTTTGAGACTCATTATTTTTCTTTTGTTTTCAATTTGGTTAATTTGCTCCTCATTATAATCTGAACACCATGGAGAAAATAATGGGAAGGAAAAGAAAAGCAAAATTCATTGAGCAGAGAGGAAAGGCTGAGTAACCTTCAGGAGAAAGCAGGGAGCCCAGGAAAAGAAAAATAGAGAGGACCATGTCAAATGAGTCTTGAATTATCCAGTATTGATACTTTGCCCTCACAATCTGCTGACACAAATGAACAATAACTAAAACAGCTCTGTCTTGCGGTATTCACTACCAGACTCTTGACCAACAGAGCAGTTGTTCCCAGTAACTTTGGACTGAGACAGTCCACAGCCAAGATGTCATGGGCTTTCATGGCTGGACGCTCATGGAAATGAAAGCCTCAAAGAGGCAGCAGGTCACTTATAAGTAGGGGAGAATCAGCCTCAAAAGGCAGAGGGAAGGGGCAACTTCTTAGAATTCCAGACGGGGAATGGGGGGGAGCCTGAAGAGTAGGGGCAGGGAGTGAGGGCAACATGGGAAGCCATATTTAACTAAGGTGACAGCTTGGAGACACAAGAGCACCAAGAGCGCAGGAGGGAAGATGCCAAACCTAGTGCAGTGACATGGGTCAGTTTGAAGGAGCACGGAGAAGCATGATGCAAGAAGAGAATGGTCCAGAATGAGGATGTGAATGGCAAAGAGCTGCAGAGGAGAGGGAGGGTGCACAGCACTGAGGAAAATTGTGAGAAAGGAGAGAGAAGAGCCTTGGAGGGGTTGGGCTCTCAGTCACCCTTCTCAAGGAGCAAGTAACCTGGCAGAGCACACAACCAACTCGGAAAAAGAGTCACTGAGGGTATTTTTGGGATTGGGAGTACCCAGCTCTTCATTGCCTTTCAAAAGCACAAGAAAAACTGAAGATACTCCCAGAATTCAGCAACACAGCTTGGCTCTAGACAACTGGTCACCAAAGTAACCTGGAAACTTACAGTATGTGACAAAAATTCAAATACACTCTGTTGTCTCTTTTGCTAGGGAGTCAAACCTTTCCTCTGAACAACACCTGGGATTCTTTCTTACATTGTCAGGTTTCCAAAATGAATCCCTGCAGGACATGGTCCTGGGCAGGCAGAAGGACGGATGGTTACAGCTGCAGGGTAGGAATAATGGGTCCAGTACACTCCTCTGGAGCTTGCACTCCCTTTCCTGGGAGAAGGATAAGCAACTGCTAAGCAATGGGAAGAGCTCGTGCCCTCTCCAGACCTCAAGCACCCCAAAGTGTCCAAGCACTTCGATACCTTCTAGCAGTGGGCACAGATCCATCTGCAGCTGTGTGCAACCCAGAGATTTACATCTTCAAATGAGCCCTTTGATGGTGTCACAATGTGGGTGACTTCCAGGGCCTCTCCAGGGTCTTCTAGAGCACCTTTATCTCTGGCTTCCACTCCGTACTTGACAATGTGGTATCCCCCGGGATGCACTCCTGCTAGATGGGTCCTTCCAATGAAACCTTAACACTTGTAAAATGAAGCGCTCCCTCAACAGAAATATTACACTCATTTGTCTGATGGTAGTGACTCAGATGTGCTTCAAGCTCGGGAGTGTGCCAGTAGCAACGCTACAAACCTGAGTGCTTTGGGCTTCACAGTCTTTTCTTTGTAACTAATCCCTGTGATTAACATTTTCCTTAGAAGCAGCCAGCGGAGCAGCGAGGCACAGCAGCCTGGCAGCATTCGAAACTGGAGCTGTGTCCCCAGGGAGCAGATGCAGGCTGACAAAACCAGGGCCAGCTTCTCACACCCGCACAGGGCTCTGGCCACACAGCTTGGCGTCACATCCAACTGGGAGTGACAGCTTCAAGACGGGAATGGCAAGCTCAGTGGCCCCTTCTTTCTCAGATGCTGCAATTCCTGAGGCTGCCAAAAGCCACAAGAAGGCAGCCAGACACCCTCCCTGCATGCTGGCACGGTTCTGTCGTCTGAGCACCCAGAGAAGCCCCCATTCTTCCAGGTCAGCTGCAGCGCAGGGCTGAGCTTTACCAGGGGACCCAAACCAACCATCCACTGACCTGTTCCACCTCCCCCTGCACACAGTTCCTCAGCTGGGAACTGCTTGAACCCAGGTGAGTGTTTCTTTCATTGCAACAGCAACAGGGTCTTACACAGTCTCTGTGTCTGCTCACATTTATGTTTTCTTTATCATGAGCATCAGGAAAGGCCTAAATGCTTGCAGGAAATTTCCTTTCAGTCCTGCTCTCTCTGAACCCCTGGTTTTTTCTTTCTTTCCTGTCTTCTATTCCATTTTTAAAACTTCTTTTAAAATGACGCTGACTCTCCTACTTATAGCCACTGCTCTGGAGCTCAATCAGCCTTGTTGATCCCAGCTGCAAGTGACAACACTTCTCACTCTTTTATATATCAGCTTAACAGCCTGATAACAACTGGACAGGAGAGGATATTCCTGGCGCTCTGCGCATACTGTGAGAGGCCTGTAGTATGGCACCAGCTGTATTTTGCTGTATCTTGCTCCTGAGCTGTTGCCTTCTGACTGCTTGAAAATGACTCATGATGTTCATATGGTGCAAATTAAGTGAATGGCTGAACACTCGTGATGGTGTAGGTTACTTGAAGGATTTTAGGCAGAATCTTAATATTTTATTGTATGCCTGCAAACTCCTGAGATTTCTTAGCAGGAAACAAAATGTAAGTTTTGTGAACTGCAGAAATGTTTCATCAGCTGAGGATCTGAACCATAATCCCAAGCTCATTTAATATCTTTTCTAGCACACTGCTGTTCATACAGATATAAAACAATGTTATTACAAAAACTTTACATTTCTCAAGGGCATTTCCCCATTTGCATGCACTAGTTTAAGACTAGAATTGTTTTTCAGCCAGTGAACATTTTCCCTAGGTGTTTCTTTAAAATACATGGTAAACATCTATGGGGCATTGCCATTATCTTGGGTTGCAGAAGATGTTATATGTGTAAAAATATCCATTTTGAGTTCTGCCTGGCAGAGTCATCTTTACTGTCAGTAGTTCTCTTCCAAGCCATCTGAAGAGCTTCTCTCCAGCTTCTGGTCCTGCTCTAAGCCCACCTACATCTGCAATACTGGCCCTACGCTTGTGGTCCACGAGCTCTGCTTCTCATCACCAAAGCAACGCTCGAGCATGTTCCAGAGCACATTCGGTGATGTGAGTTGCTGAAGAATAGGCAAATGCTGCTCCTGGTGTGTGAACTGTTACTGCACTCAACACTTTCTCAGAGCTGCTGTTAAGTATGCAATGAGACTCAAAAATCTTAGGAGAAAAGTCTTGGCTTCTCTATTCTCCATTACCGTAGGCCCCTGACCTGTGTACTGTTTCGGGGATCTCTGTCTTTTGTCTTAGAAGTCATCCTTGTACCCCAGAATCTCCTGTGTAAAAAAAAAAATTTACTCTTGCCTAGGTCTTTGTTCTTTGAGTCCCCAGTGTTCCCAAAGGGAATGCCTTTTCAAAATGCCTTTAACATTTGGACGGCCCTTTTTAAATTTTACAAAAGTCTGGAGGGTTTGCCAGTGGTTTTGCTTTCCCAGTATGAGCCAAACGTGTCTGGCAGATTTGTCAAGAAGGGATGTAAGATTTTCCAATTTCTAAATAGGCCAATGAAGCATTAAAATATCAAAATGTAAAATAAATGTGTTTTATGAAAGGATTCTCTGTTGTCAAGGAAGTAGTGCTGGCTAACACCTGAGGGTGCCGGGAACTTCTCTGCTCTGTGACCTGAGTCCCACGGGAAATGACCTTTACCAGCCTGGAGGTGCAGGAATGAGGTGGTGCCAAACTTCCCCTCCACCTGTTGTGGGCAGCTTAATGGAAAAACCTGTAAATATAGCAGAATGTCGCTAATTGTTATTAGTATCACTGTGCCTTTAGATAAAGGAATGTACTGTGCATTTTATCCTCTGTAACTCACTTTTCGTAACAGTTAACCACTGTCTAACAAGGAAAGAGAAGTCAGAGGTTTCATGCTTACAGGAAGTATATGGTGTTGATGGATTTGCATAGTATTTAGAAGAGCTAGAGTTACATGGCAGTGACGCAGTTCTACAGCACTTGCTAATTCCCTCTTCTCCCTAAATACTTCCTCCTGCCTCCCACCTTTGGCTCTTTGGAGCTGCCCAGCCTGTTATTTCTCTCTCCCTGGGCTGTGTCTGGAGTTACCGAACAGCAGCACCAGGTACAGTCACCCAGACTCTCTGAATGGTTAACCCCAGACATTTGTCTCTCCATGTGTCTTGCCATCTTCCTTTCCTTATCAATCTGTTGCTCTCCATTCTTGTAGGTATTCCAGCAACTGCAGCAAATGAGGCCTTAAAATCCCACTTGATAGCCTAGCAAAGCAGAGCACAGTGCTCCCAGGAGAGTTTGTGCAATGGTGATCTCCACATCTGACAGGATTCATATTTGTCATATTTCTATCCAGAGTTCAGGTTTCACACAGATATTGCCCCGTCCTTACACACACGTGACAGCTTCTTACTCTGCAAAGTGCCTGACAGAAGCGGCCCAGCTGTTGTACCATCTTCACCTCTGATTCTGGTGAAGGGGCAAAAGCCCCCCATGAACCATCTAACAGTTTTGCAAGGATGACCCTGAAAAACTCCCTGGAAATGCCCTTTCCTCTTTCCACCTTGAGAACTGGTTTCAATTGCTCTCCTTTTGTGGCAAATGGGGGTAGAGGTGGTGACATCAGGCCCTTCTTGGCAGCTCCCTTTTCACAAGGAAGCATGCATTCAATTAGAGGATTTTAATTAAAATACTTTTCTGTAGCATCCTGTTTGCAGGCCCTGCTGTAAATTTAACTTGACGTTCTCTCATTTAACAGGTGGGTGAGATTATAGTGAGAGCTGCCAGATGGAAGAAAGCAGAAACAGGGCTGGCTGTTGAGATAGAAGAATGAAAAGAGGAAGAGAGAGAGAGCAGAAGAAAGGAGTGGGACAGATATCTGCTGCATAACTGTCAATATTTACTATGCAACATGCGATCCTTTTCTGTGATGGCTCTTCACGGCCATATGCGCGTGACTTCTTAAACGCCTTTTGAAGGATAAAAGCAGCAAACCCAGGATCAACACAGTTGCATTTGATTTCCTTTCCTTTTGGATCAGAGCAGTTCAGGCATAACCAATGAATGGCAATTGATGCAATATTCAAAAAAAGCCCCAACTATCCCCAAAAAAGAAAAAAAGCCCACCCTTTGACCTGGCAGCTGAGGAGCAGAGTAACAACTGTGAGGTTGCAGTGGCAGCCCTGGGAGTGGGCAGTTTGCCAGCAGTCCCTTTGGGCACGGCAGCTGTGTCACCACCAGCTTCCAGATGAGACAGGTTAAAGAACATGGGAGGGTAAGAGGTTGTTTTCAAGAGGTTAAAACTCAGCAGCTAGCAGGAGCAAGGATGAGGAATGTGGAAACCTGTCCAAGTTGGGAATCTCAGAGGTAGAAAGGCTGGGGACAATGGGTGGCCAGGAAGAAAAATGAAAGGGGCCAAAGGAAGAGGAAAAAAAAGGCTAAGGACAGTCTGGGAAGGAGGAACCTTAGGGAATGGGGAAGGATGAACCACTCAGGGTTGCTGAGGATAGGGAGAAGACTGAGAAAGTCACAGAGGCAGTGAGGAGAGAATGGGGGTGTAAAGGAATGGGGATGAAGAGGAACAAGGACTCTTACACTCCCATTTTCCCCTTTGAAAGCAACAAAACTCAGGGAACTTAGAGACCAAACTTCAAGCTAATGTGGATGGGTAACAACACCGAGGTTCTTCCCCTGTGCCCTGTTGGGCTGCAGTACCCTAACCCGCCCAGCACACAGAGTGTGCTGCCAGGGCTGGAACCTCCATGACAATGCAGGGTGCAGGCTGCCTGCAGCAGTACCGAGCTGTGGAGCCAGCAAAGAGGGTGTTATAAATCCTCAAGAGCATTGCACTCTGCTGTCAGAACTCAGAGCACTACTGCAGCTACTGTCGTGTTTACATTGGTTCCTGAACCAGCTGTTTTCAAAGGAGACTTTTGCAGTAGAAGGCTTAGCAGGTAAGGTGCTACTGGAAAAATGCCTAGTAAGCTCTGTATTTCCCCTTTCCATTTGGTATGGATTGGTTTAGGCTCCATCTTCAGAGATCTGGAGCTTTCAAAGCTATTGATTCCTGCTTTAGATTTGCTGCTCTAAGTCCAGGGGCCTGCTGAGTAAATCCACTGTCTGAACGATTTGGTTGCAGACCAATAAACTTGAAATTAAGTAAGGGCTGAGAGTCCCCATGGCTCCCTCGCAAAGAATGGGATTTCAGACACAGCCATGGTCAGGCTTTGCCTCTGTTTAGCAAACTGAAATATTTCAATATACACCAAAACTGAAACATATGGTTTTGATTCTCCAAAAGGGAAAAATCCTGTACAATACTTAGTCCCATTAAAAAGAGAGAGAGAGAGAGAGAGAGAGAGAGAGAGAGAGAGAGAGAAGCCTCCACAGTTTCAGAGGAAGATTCCTTACCAACAAATGTAGACATTTGTACAAGTTGAAGCTTGCATCAGAAAGTTATCACACAAAATCAAGTGCTTTGGCCAGCAAACATACTTTTATCAGTCACTTCATAATCACTCTCTAAAAAGAGAACTTCATTTTTTCCATCAGAATTTGCTCTCTACATTATGATACCAATGGTATTTAATTGCATCTAAGTCCTTAAATTCCTTATCATTCATGTCTCGTATGTGTCTTTGTATAATTTTCCCTGGGATTGATGCCAGATTAATGTGCCTGTAGTTGCTTGAGCAATCACATTTACCCCCTTGAACACAGGAACAACAGTGAACTTTTTTCCCAGTTATCTGGAGCTATCTTACTCTTCCAGGACCCATGAAGTAGTGAGAGGAATAGCCCAGAGTGCTCTTCAGTGGGTCTCTTTTAAGCTCTGCAGTAAAATGTACTTGGTCTGTAGACCTTACAATGTTTAATTTCAGTAATTGTTCAGAACCTTCTCAAGTTACTCTTGGGAGTATTTTCACATACTGACAGGAAAGAAGCCCACCAGGCTGTCTGCTGAGACCTCCCGTGTATCACTGACTTGTCATACATGTTGTCTACATCATTTCACATTCAGTTCCAAGACCAATACCTGAACCAAGCCAAAATTTTCCCATGGTTCTATCTTTTGCTAATCCCCAGAGCAAATGAATCCTCCAAGACTTTCAGATTTTCCCTGATTCACAGGATTTGTGAAAAGGGTATGATTCAGGAAGTTCAAGAAACTTTGTTCTTTAAGTAGCTTTTCTCTCATGCCTTCCTTTGCTACAGACTGCAAACTTTTTACACCATCCATAATATCATGTTTTATTTTGTCTGTATAGCAGGAATACATTGTGCACTGAGCACTTCTGACTTTACAGTTTTGCTGTTAAAGAGACCTGTATTCAAGCAAGGCTTTGTTGGGGGTTGAGGGTTGGTTTTTGAATTAGCTTTTATTATTCAGTTGTTGTTGTTGCTGCTGCTGTTGTTATTGTTGTTATTATTATTACTACATTTAATTATTAACATTGACCTTTAGGTTATTTATTAACTCCTTGTCCAGCCCAAGAGTTGGTACTGAACTATCTCCTCCTCGATGCAGGACACTGCATGTAAAGAAATTATCACATATTATTTTTAGAAACTCTTAGAAGTTTTGTCACTAGTAACACGAGAAGTCCAGCAAATACTCTCCACGTTCTCCTAGGCCAGATGGCTGTCATTCCCCATCCTTAGTGAAACCAGCTGACCTTTATCCCACACGCGTTCAAATTTTGTGATTCTGGAGCACTGACTCTTCAGCACATTACAACCTCTCTGTTGCTATCCCTGCTGGACAAGCTGTGGCTGTGAATTTTACTGCCTGTGCTTGGTTATCATCTGATGAACAGGTGGAATTGAGAAACTTTCATTCACGCACACAGAGGCATCTCAGAGCTCCGACCCCACTGAACAGTTTGAGAAAGGTGCCTCAATGTCTTTGCTTTTGCACTTTTTCACTGCAGAGTGTACAGTCACCTCAGGTCAACCACAGTCACCGTGGTCTGACTTCATGCTCATCCATCTCCTTTGGGACACATATCTGCCTGTGGCCAAAGCTCAAACGGACACAGCTGGGAAGATTTCTTGTTTTGTACATACAAATGTGACCTAAAGTTGTTTTTTGAAGTTTATGTGAATACAGGTTATATTTCTGATGTTGTTGCTGTAATAACATTGCCTACAGGATTAGATGCTGCCAATTTTTAAACACTTGGACTCTTTCTTTGTGTCACAGACTGCTGCTTAGACCTCTTCATCTCCCATAGTCTTGTTTTTTCTGAGAAAAAAAAAAGGGATAAAGTGATTTAGGAAGAGTTAATACCCCTGAACAGATGCACCAGCAAGAGATGTGACAAAATGTCAAGTGGAATGTGCCTGAGGGCTTGGAATTTGGCCATGGAAGCAGCAGATGAGTCCCCAGGATGGCATGTCCCCCAGAGGCCCGGCATGCTTTGGTGACAGCTGTGATTTTTATGACCTGGCTTCGATGACAGTTTGGGAGGGGTCAGCTCTGCTCTTTTCTGACAAGAATTCAGTTTGTCACCAGATTCTAAAATCCCTCTGATTTATGGTATCAGCCACTGCTGCATTTTACTGAAATGAAGGTCCTCTCCTGACTGGGAGGTTAAGGCGCAAACCCTGATGCTCAAATTAAAGTAATCCTGAGGAAAAAGGAAGTAATAGGTCATGAAGTGACAAGAAACACTGAAGAGCTACTTCCAAAAATCTCTCATTAGGAGCACTTCATCTGAAAACAGGCAGCTCCTCCATTCACCCCCACAGCCTGCCAGACACCTTGGTACCATATTGCCTCATATTTCCAGCGACAAAGCAACCTCCCAGAAAGGTGATCTGCTGGGATCAAAGCTGACTAGGTGTCAAATGCCGCCAGCCACACAGGGGAAGAGCCATGTCAGCACAGCACTCCTCAGCTTCTCAGCTCCCACTCAGTGTGACCATGGTGTGCATTTCCGTGGTCACTTAGCACCCAGCAGGGGACCCACGTGGCAATTGCAGTCAGTCATTAAGGGCACAGGTAGTTTCTGTTTTCCTCTTGGCCTTTCTGAACACTAAATTGTTTTTTTCTTTTTTCACCCAGGCTTGGTAAGAAACAGTAGCACAAATAGCTCTCCTGCAAGCCAAGAGCCCAACTCCCACACCATCACCATTTAATTCACATCTTAAAGAAAGATGTTATAGAACAAGGAGAGCAAGGCAGGTCCATTCTGATGACTCTCTCAGCTCCCTCCCAAAGGTGGAAACAATGTTGTGTCCTCCAAACATCACCTTCTCATCCTTTGCTTACCTTACAGGTACAGCTCTGCTACCAGCCAGAGGTACTGACTTTTCTCCTGCTGCAAAACCCAGTTCCATTGAGGCTTCCTAGCAGCAGGAAGATCCAAAGGTTTGGGATATTCTGTGGAAGTGAAAAGAGGAAGCTGAAGGTGGCCATTCAAATATCTGCCACAACAAGAAAGGACTGGCTCTGAAGCAGCCTCCCTGCAATGGTGAGAAACACTGGCCTCAGACTAATGCAATTGGGATCACAGTATTTTTGTGAAGTCCTGGAATGGGTACAAGGAGCCATGGGTACCTCTCCATGTAAAGGAATGAGGGTCTGCTCCAGTAATTCTCATGAATTCTGCTATAAATGTGGCTGCACAGCCCTGGGACTCAGGATGGAAACTTCAGGGATCACTTTCTGTGGGGACGACAGCAAAACATTCTAAAACACTGGGTACCCTGTGGCCAAAATGTGTATGCTCCGTGGGATTCAAGGGATGGGAATTCTCAGCATGGAACTTGACACTTTTAACAAAATAGATGTATTTTCTGTTTGGATGCACCACCATCCTTGCTTGGAACCTTCCCACTCTTGAGACATGTACATTTGCCTCCCTCTTTGCTCCTTAAATTCTGCCACATGGCATTATTAGCCGTCTGATTAGAAATTCCTTCCGTTCACGGTTCTTTGCATGTTTGTGAAGGCACAGTCTTACTAACTCTCCAGTCATCCATTTGATTGTTACAAAATATGTAATTTCCTACTGTAAATTTTTAATGAAGTGAGTAAAAACTAAAGAAAAAAATATATATTTAACTCTATCAAACACAACTGAAAGGAGTGCCAGGCTTACATTTCTCATTGAAAGTTATCTGACCACGGTGTTTTACAGGATAGATCCATTCATTTCTACACAACTGATTGAAGGGATTTCACATTAGCAGTCCCACAAAATTTGCTTGAGATGTTCAGCAAGTTTCTCATTGCCCAGACAGGGGAGAAAATGTAAATATTCCGAAAGTAGGAGAAGCAATACAAATCAATCAAGTATTTCTTCAGCAAAATGAAAAAGTCTGGGAGGATCATAGTAGAGCAACAGCAAGAGGAAATTCAACTCAGATCCTTGCCCACAAAGGATGCAGGGGACACAGAGGGTCCCAAGAGGTCTTGCAAAACTCCTGGGGCCTTGCAAAGAAAGATGAACTGGCCCTTGCAGTGGAAACACTCCAGTTCAGTTTTTTATAAAACAGCTACAGTTTTGGTCTGCTGGATAACATTAATCTCAGTAAGAAATGTCAGCCAGAAGTCAGTCAGGATGTCCCAGTAATTCTGGTGCAGTGGCAAATCATATTTTGTCATCCATTCAACAGCATGAAAAATACTTTGAAATATCAGACTTTTCTGGTGAATGGCTGCTACAGATGCTGATTGTGTTTATGGAGAGACAGTTTTTTCTCTCTTTGCCATTACAGTGCTGTAGTGGTCCTGTTACAGCACTTTGCACAACTAGCTCTGTGTGAGCGATGGATATGAATGGCAGTGGAAATCTCTTCCAGAGGGACTGTTCTGTTTCCTTTATGGCTATTTTGGTTTATGCTCCAGTTGTCATCCTGATGTGCAACTGCCTAATCAGATAGCAAGTGCTCCCTGAAGACCTCAGGATGCTGCATGCAGTTTGGGGACAGCACTGACACAGGATAGGCCAGTGCCACATGACATAGACGAATATATTTTTTATTAATAGCCTAAATATTTTTCCCCTGATTTTCAAGCAGCTGAGTTCAGCAGGCTCAATTCTTCTGTTTCTTTAGTTAGAAGGACAGCAATGCTGAAGCACGGGCTCTGGGAGAGAGGTGGTCAAAAAACTGCAGGGAAAATAAACAACGACGACCAAGAGATTGTGATTGTGAACACAGTCAGAAAGTGTGAAATATTGGCCTGAGGCCCCAAAAGACTCTCAAGCTCCCCAAAAGGCTCTCAAGCCTTCTGAATAAGGAACCAGAGTTTCAGTACCATCTTAGACTCCAAAACACTTTACAGACTTTTTTTCTTACCCTGAGAAATGTTTTCCAGATTTCCTCTATTTCTGGTCCTTGCCAGGGATACAAATACCACAAGAACAGTGTATCTCAAAAGTGTTCTGGCAAACAATTCAGGTGCTGGCAGAGACTCCAATGTGCATTGGCTACATTAGGTTTTTATAATGTGTCAGCTAGTCCCTGATAGCTACCATGTGGTGATAACAATTATTCAGTCCAAGCCCTAAACGAGATGGAGAAAGCGCATGTGTAAAGTGGAAATCCATCCCTGTAACCATCCTCTCACTTCTACACTTGATGTATTTCTTGGGAAAGGAGTGAGTTCAGAGTCCTGGGCTGTTACCACTGAGAAAGGACCTGCTCTTCCCAGCCTTATATTTATGGGCTCATCACCACTATTTGTCGCTACTACATCTTCACCATTTTATTTTTCCCGGCTTAGTGATGCCTAGGTTGTGGACAGCCTAATGCAACTCACATCTCTCTGTAAAGCAGGTAATCGTCCCACTGACTGCAGGAGAAAATTGATTGTGTCGGAGCAAATGAGCCACTGCTGGGATGATGAACATCCCTGAAGACAAGGTTTGCACGCAAGTGCCGATATTTTGGTGTTGCACATCAGGTATAATTTAATACTGGGAACCCAGAAGTGTCTGACTGGGCTTCAGAGAGAGCCTAACCACTCTGTTCTGCATGTCAAATTAACTACCCAGTGGTGAGTTACCCCAGCTAAATGATCACCCATTGGACAGCTGCCACACCACAAAGCTCCCCATACAACCGTCTCAAAAAATGGAAACTTGTTATTCTGGAGCTGCCCTGTGAATACCCGTTCTGTCAAGGCTGGAGGGAAATATTTGGGGCAGGCAGGCTGAGAAAACAGAGAGGTGTTAGGTGTCAGAATTGATTTAAATGGGCTGCAGCTTTGCACGGGAGCAGTGGAGCTCAGCAGCCAGAGGATGGGAGGTAGTCAGAGTGGGGGGCTCAGGGGCGGAAGAAAAAGGGCTAGATATAGATTTGGATGCCTGAAGGGATCCTTTGGAGCCAAAGACAGAGTATTGTCTGTTTCCACTTGGCTTCCAAATCTCCACCAGCGCTCAGAGGTAGCAATTGCCTGCTGGTGAACCAACAGAGGCTGCTCGTCAGGGCCCTTGCAAGCAGAACTGCCAGCAGACCTGGTGTGAGAGTGACAGATTCAGCCTCAGCAAACTTTACTGACCCTTACTTGAGTCAGTGTTGGAGTTAAGTATTCAGGAGGCTTTTCTGAACAGCTCTTGAGGGTGCTGAGCACTTCTGGGTGCTTCCCCCTGCCAAAGGCTCCTGTGTCCCTAAAACCCCTGCATTATCTGGACCAGGAGACCTCCTGAGGCAGATCACATCTCCCTTGTTCTAAAGAACTCAGGCTTGAACTGGGGTTGGTGAACACAGCTTGCCATCCAGACATGCAATCAAATCACAATCGGAGCGTGCCCAGGAGCTGGAAACTGGAAAGTTGTAAATCAGTGTTCCTTGAAAAAAGACGTGACCATGCCTTATAATCAAGGAATCCTGACAGTTTGAAGGTTTTAGCCCAAACTTCTGCTTAAACAAAGACGTCTGTGAGAACAAATCAGATTGCTCAGGGCTTGCTGTAGCTGTGCTGTGTAACCCCTTCTCCTTTCTGGGAGAAATCTCTTTCCTGCTTAAGGTTAATTACCAAGAAGTTCCACTCTTCCTCTCTCTACCAGAAGACATGTGCTTCAATAACCCCACAGGAACAAGTGGCTAAACACTACAAGTGACACTGAGATGCCATACTAGGAACAGCACAACAACAGCAAAAGCTATCCAGGTCCACAAGAAATCCAGAGAGATTGGCATGCACACAAAGCTAAGGGGCAACTCACTTATACAATCATGAGCAAAAGTCTACAGGAATGAAACTGAATACGAGGAGCTCCTCTGCCCCTCGTGGTGTGCACTGTGACAAACTGTACAGTCAGAGAGTATAGATCTTCTCAGAAACGGATACACGTGCCTGCCTTTTGGTTCGTGTGGACATACTCTACATCACTATTTTGTTGGCCATCAGAAGATATTAGCTCTTCCCATTTATTTTCTCCTCCAATTTCCAACATCCACAGAATGCCACCTCCAAACTATGATACCTAAATAGATTTGAGATGAGCAACAGGCACCCTACATAAATATGTTTGTCATAAATGTCTTTCACTCTTCTTCCAAAACTCTTTCAAAATTGTTTCCACATTTGGCTATTACCTACAATAAATTGTTTCCTTTCTATCTTGCAGTGAGCCATTTTCGTCCTAGTTTTGCACGAGTTTTCTTCTCTGTTACACAGTCTGTTGCCTTAAGTTCTGAGCATTTTCAGGCAGCTTTCTGACTTACTCCATCTCACAGTAAAAGACCCTTTACCATATTTTCTTCCTCTTTTTGATATCCAATAGCGTTACATACAAGAATTTTTTGAAACCCTATTTTATATCTAGTTATACACTGTGCTACATAAAGCACATTGTGCTACATAGCACACTGCTACATGTTTTCACTTACATTATTCAGTTGTTTATAATAATAAAGGCAAGTTTATCGTCACTTATTTTAACTTTCCAAATATGAAGATGCTCAGCTCTGTGACTTTACTGGCCACAACGTATTGTACAACAGTCTGATCTGTCACCCCATAAATGGGTAGGCTGTTTCAGTATTTTTGTTACACTCCTCTGTTAGCAGTCCTGATGATGCTGGTTCCTCCCTTTTCAAACATTTTACTCTGCAGGGTCTGTGAATCTACAGTTAGAGTGCCATAACTTAGCAGATCTTCAGCTTTAGAGACACCCATCACAGCAGGCTTGATGTGGCATCTCCGACAGTTTGCTCAAAGATCTTTTCTGAACTTCCCTATAGCACATGTATGTATCAGCACTGGCAAATTTTTAATCTGGCAGGCTACCCAGAAAAGATGTCCACATATGTTTTGCTATCATCCTGGGCTTTCAGTGAGTGGGAATGGTCAACAGGCTTGATAAGGTCACCGTATTAAGCAGACATTGCACTGATACGTATCATGCAATAGATTTAAATCACACCAGAATTTCTGTGTTGCTCTTTCAGCAACTAGAAGTCTACTTTCATAGACATTTCCAAAGTATTAGGATAGTTACATATGCTTTTAGCTACTGTTTATATGACAAGATTGTTTTCCAGTAAAAGCTTAGTTATTTGCTATAAAATCAAAGGCATATCTGGCTATTTGACGAGGTGTTGTGCGCATTGTGTCTGTTTTGGAAAAAAAAGAACTCCATGCCCAGAGAAGGCCTGAAGAATTTATCCAGCTATATTAATATTTGCATCTATGCCACAAAAAGGCTCTGAAAGGGAAGAATGTTGTAGCATTTAATATGGAAAGACAAAAAAAAATTATTTAGATCACATTTGTTTTTTGAAAGTTTTGAATACAACTACAATATGACAATACAACTAAAGCAGAATTCTGCTTGTTTGCAAATGAGTATTTCAGAAAAAAAGTATCTCGAGGACCCATAAAAAAAGTTTGGCCATTGAATGTTAAAATTCTTGCTTTTCTAGTTGCTTCTAGTGAGACATGACGAAATGGGAATGACACATGCCTAGTGCCTTTTCTGTAGCCAAGCCTGTGAAATGCAGTAATGGGAAAAGCTCCTTCCCAGTTTCTACCAGCAGAAAAGGAGTTCACACTATTGCTTTTAAAAACCTTTTCCACCATAACTTCACAGAATCCCAGAATATGCTCAGTTGGAAGGGACCTGCAAGGATCATCTAGTCCAGCTCCTGGCCCTGCACCAAACCATCCCCAAGAATCCCACCATGTGCCTGGGAATATTCTCCTTCAGCACACCCACTTTAGAATTTCATTTAACTGTTCACACAGTCTCAGATGTTTTTGTGACTGCTATGGATTCCTTAAGAGCTATATGACAAAAAAATCCCCTTAGGCTAATCTTCAAATCTGAAGCTGATGTTTAGACTCAGGGATGCCCTTTGCTCTTGTTATCATTTCACTCACTCCCTCTCTCCTTTTTACACCAAGCAGATTTGGTTTCTTCACTCACCTGGAAGTCTGTCTTGCTTACAACCATTTTTGTGATCTGACACAAACCCTTCCCCAGAAGTTAACCAGAGCTATTTTTTACCTGGATAGCTCCACCCATGTGGTCACAGAGCAGTCTAGCAGTATGTCCCAAAGCATCCCACCAGATTTGGATTTACCAGCAAATTCTCATATGGTTCATTTGACAGAATGAAATGCAAACACTGGAAGACATTTCAAAAATAGTTTGTGAATTTTCACGTCTACTTGAGCCATGTGCAAGAATGGGGTATAAATATTTTGAAATCTGGAGCTGAAATGCCATAAAATTCAAACACAGTAAGCTCGTGTGCAGACAAGCAGCATAGTCTATGTGTTTGTGAACTTTCTCCAGGCGTGCATTAAGGGCCTGGCTGTATCTCTGCCTGCAAAATCAAATTATAGAAATGGAAGAGAGTAAATCTCCACCCAGCAACTCTGTGCTTGCAGAACAGCAGGTGCAAGTTTCAAGGGCAGGTCAAGGTCACTTTCAAAATGCGGCCCTTCATGTAAGGCTATCAGCCAAAGATAATATTTTTCTTCCTAAGAGCTCATAACAGCACAGGCTCCCATCAGAAGCTGAACCACCTTGCCTTTGCCAGCACAGAACCTTTCTGTTTCATGAATCTGATGCCTACAGGGACACAAATCTTACACGGGGTCCAAGGGCCTTTAACTGCTCTGCTCTAGATGAGAAGATAGCTTCACACACAAGAAAACAATTTCTCAGATATCTTTCCACATAGTCTACCTGCCTGTTTCTTTTTGGCCTTTTGGTGGCTGTCACCAGGATGAACAAGGTGGCTTATGGCTGACACAGTGAATTTTCACCGTCCAACTTCACAGTTTTCCAGAGAACATCATGTCTATATCTATATCTGTATCTATATCTATATCTATATCTATATCTATATCTATATCTATATCTATATCTATATCTATATCTATATCTATCTGTATCTATCTATATCTATCTATCTATCTATCTATCTATCTATCTATCTATCTATCTCTCTATCTCATGTAGGTCCAACAGAGATTTTTTCCATGCTGATGTTGTATGAGGCACAAATTAAGTCTTTCCAGCCTTTCAACCTGACGAATATCCTTGCTCAACTCATGCTGCCCTTTCTATCCTCCAGAACTTCCAGGCTTTCCCCCTAAAAATATGAGCTGCATCCAAAGGCCACTTCTCTCCTAAAGAAGGTAGATACTGTCTGGAGATGTTATGACACTGCATGTACTCTCTCAAGGAAGGCATTCACACAGCTTCTTCCTCAACTAAGCTGAGCAGAGTCCTGGTCTGCCTACCAGGACGCTCTCAGTAGACAAATTCAACAGCTGATTTCGGGGACATGAGATTTCTGTGTGACCTTGACACAGGAACTTTCCCAGCTTAGCAGTTTCCCCAGAGGTGTAATTCTAAAACACTCCCTGAAACAGTTCCACTGCAGCTGCTCTGAGAGCACTTCCCAGCCCCCACCATGGACATTCTCCTTGGGATTCACAGCGGCACTACCCCAAACTGGGTCATCATATACACTTTTCTTTTGTTGCCGTATGTCTGTTGGGATATACTCATGTACGTTCAACTGTTTTCAGCCTAACAAGTTACCCAGTTTTCTTTGCATCCATCAGAAGCTTCCATCCTCATTTACTATGCCATAAATCTCATGCAATCAGCTTCCTTAATTAGAAATACTTTTTAAACTTACTTTCAGATTGTCAGAAAAAATACTCAGCAGCGCTAGATCAAACCCAGACCTTTGTGGGACCACATTAGAAACAACTCCCTTGCCTTTATTGAAGATTCCCCGTTAGTAAATACAATTTTCAGTCACTTCACTAATTTCTGATTTGTTTAATATAGGCAGTAGTGCTTTGGCAGGGTCAGAATTCAAAATATTTCAAAGCCACATTTGGAAGGAATTGAACCCTACCTTAACAGAATTAGCTTTGTCAGCCAGGAACACAATCTTTTCAACGAAAAAAGTGAATTAATTTTAGTAGAATCCCTTTTCCATGAAACCTCACTGACTAACACTCATTGAATTCCTGTGTTTTAACTTTTTTTTATTGTGTCTCACTGCTATTTTTTCCCAGCATCAATATCACCCTAACTGACCTGTAACTTCCCCTGTTATGCCATTTATCTCTATAAAATGTCAGCAGACCAACTTCTTAGTATTTCATTGGAATCCCTCCAGTTCTTCAAAACTTAGGAAGTTAAATCCAGTATTCAGAAAGGTCCCTGATTCACTTCAAAAAAACCCCTTGACTGCAAGGTAGTCAGGTAATTTAATTTTAAGATACTTTAACTTTCATAGCTACTGTTTGACTAAGCTACCATTGAACTGTGCCCCATCTACCAGTACACCAATGCAATAGATCTTTTTTTGGGCTAGTTTCCAAGGTTTTTTTCTCTAGGAACTGCACAGGCTCTTGGCTTCCTTTTGGAAGAAGATATTGTTTTCAGGTTTTGGATGTCTTCACATTTTGGTGCCTGGTATGATGGTTATGACCACTTTGACCAAGATTCTTCTCATGATGGTCGGTTTTGTGCACAAATCACAGCTACAAGCCCAAACATTCTCCAAGAAAATTCCGCATCCTGAGAGGCACAACTTCAGCAGCACATCGTGGTCCGAGCTATGTCTCATCTTTTGCTAACCAAAGGCAATTTTATTTTAATTTCTGTGCTTTATTTATATTTTGCTTACAGGCAGCTGACGTCATGTGGGCTTTTGGTGCTAGCAAGCACAAATACTGAGTAACTCAATCTGCACTGCATTTCTTAGATCCATCAGAACAACTTGGCTAACTGAAATCTTTCTTATTTTGTATAAAATCCAGGATGTGTATGTGTATCTTCTGTATATGCTACTGCATGTGTGTGTGCACCTACATAAACTATGTGTGACATCAATATATTATGTCTGCATTATCAGCATGACCAACTCAATTTTCTCATTTTCCTTCACCTTCTGCTTTCTTTTTTCCAGTACTAAGACACTCTTCATAAGCCTATGGCACCAATTCTGCATGCCAATCAATCTAAAAATAATGGTAATTGTATTCCTTTAATTTAAACCACCTATTTTAACCAGGAAGGTGATGTTCACCAGCCACAGCACTGCTCTGTGTGCTCCAGCCCTTCTTGTGCTCTCCAGGCCTCTTTGTTTCCTTTCTTCCTGCAGTTGACAGTGCTGCGTAACAGGACTCTGTTGAAGTCATGCAGCACTCTCCATACTCCCCAGCCACGTTATGCACAGGCTCTGCTGGCTCAGCTAATCCCTGTCTTTCTCAAGCATGGAGGTCACCTCCTGGGAGAGGACTGGAGGGGGATTCCTCCTCCTCCTCCTCCTCCTCCGGGGAGATGCCAAACAGAGCAACAACACAGGGAGCCAGTTGGTGCGAGTTCACGAACAAACTGCAGCACATAAAAAAGATCCCTCTAGAGGATGTCCTTCTTTTGACATATCCAAGTCTATAAAACACAAAGTGACTATTAAAATGCAAAATCCAGACCCATTTCTTTCTGTGACTGCTACAGGCTGGTAGCAAGCTGAGAAGGGAAAGGGAGTTTTGCCTGCACTCACTTCTGATTCCAGAACTGGTGATCTCCCCTATTTGATTTGGAATTATGTGGTACAAAGCAGAAAGAACTGGTGTCCCCTTAGTCTAGGAACACACACCTGAATTACTGGGTCTCTGTGCTAGCATGGTTCATGATCTTCTTCTTCAGTGAAAGTGTTTTCGGAGTATATGCAGGGTAGATTTCCAGCATTCCTCATTGACACGCTTTGGGCATCAATGCCAATGCTGGAACAGCCTTTTAAACAAACACAGATACAGACCAGCCAAGGCTTCGAGATGGAAGATGAAGGATTGAGTGAGAGGACCTTTGTGGTATGCACATCTGGGGTGGTCTGGATACATCACGAGAGAAAGTGGAAATGGCACCAAATTGACTTCAACTGACTTGAATCTCATGTTCTCATGACCTTCAAGAGTTAGAAAGAAGGAGAGGACAGCTGGTATTTCATGTGAAGGTCATGAGCAGCACATATATAAGACTCTGTCTCTGGGCCAGCTGAGGTGAACACCCAGAGCTCATACTAATTTTGATACAGCAAACCTCATCACTTCTGCTGGCAAAACAAGTCTCCTATGAGGTCTTCTAAACATAGGCCTCACAGCAGTGCTCAGGGAGACCTTAAAGGGGCATTTGATCTGACGCAATTCTCAGTTACATGTAGCTAACTTCTCCATAACTAGGATAGCTCCCTCAAGGACAGAGAGAACCAGACACTGGACCAAGGTATTCTCAGACTGGGATGTCAACACTTTGCTCTGGAAAGGGCAGTCAGGTGTTGTGCATAATCCTACACCTGGTGTTGTCTGAAACCTGGATCTCCAGGTTTCAGCAACACATTTTTCAGCAACACAACCATCCTGTCCCTTGACAGCCTAATGAGAAACAAAAGCCATGTAGGTGGAAAGTCCCTTAATCCTAGACCCAGACAAAATCACTGTTCCAGTTTTTCACTATGATTCAATACAGCCTCAGCAAGCACTGTGCATACCTCTTATTTTCTAAGTGATACTGGCAGTGATGACTGCTCTTGACTTTTCTCTCTTGGGGCACCTGCCTTGGCAGAAGCCATTCTGAAAAACTTACCTTAAATCTGCCTTATCATTTCTAATAAAAGAGAAGGTCTTAGCTATGGTGTCCTGTCTGAAGGCCAGCCTAGGTAATTGCATACTGGATTCTTGCCGTTCCATGCAAAGCCAACTGGAGTCAAAGTTCTTTGTGCTGTGCCCAGGCTTTATGCCATGCACTCCTGACACTCAGCTCTTAACAAACAATATGCTCCATCATCACCTGAGCACCCGTCCCATAACAGTCTCTGCCTTCTTTCAGCATCATTACTCCAAGATGTGTCACATTTCTATGCCTGAATAGATTCAATGCAGAGCTATGATGTAAATGTTTTTCAAGCTTTATGTCCTGTGTTGTGTGTTGTTGCAATTAAAGACCTTACCAGAATGCAGCTAGCAGGCATACACTCAGCAAGGCAATCGTGACTCTGAATTTCCCAATATTTTGAACTTAAAGTCTTAACTTCCATGCTATATAATTATTTTTCAGTGTTAGAACCATCTTTTACAATTTATCTCTTCCTGTGCTCTGGTTCCTCTGATCTACCATTTCTTATGCCCATGGGGAGATGTGGAAGTTTCAAGCTTTCACTGAAATTCGACAGATTCCCCTCATGCTCCAGACCTCAGTCACGGCAAATAATTCTACCTTGATGGCAGGCCACTGATGCTTTGCTGCATCAAAACCTATAGTGCATGCTCCGGTGTAACAGAGAGGGAGAAATGCTGGAAGCCTTGAAGGCAGAACTTATTTACTAGACAGCAAAGTTGTCAAAATTTGTATGTTTTGTTCTATAGAAAGTTTTGATATCAACATTTATTTTGGATGAACATCTGGAAGAAATGTTGAAACAGTAATGTTTTCACTGAAAGCAAATGTGTCCTTTCTCAGAAAAAGTTTAGCTTCAGCCTGGTTTGATATAACCGTGGGTCCCTTGGAGCTGCTGTGCTGCCTCACGAGGGTGATACATCATGTTGCTCAGTCAATGAAGTTCCCAGCCAGTGTCCTGTGATGTTTTGTGGCCATCTGACTCTCCGAGTACATTGCAAAAATTTAATGAGAGAGAAGATTATGATGCATTATGGGAGTATGATGGCCATAAATTATAAAGTCCACAAGGCACACAGTGACTCTTGTGGACATAAATTCAAGCTGAACTGCCCCTTCATGAAATGTTTTAATTCAGTTTGACAAACCAAAGTATTTCAATTTAGGTTGAGCTAATTCAAAACAAAACATTTTCTTTTTCCCAATGGGGAGTAAAAGTCTCCAGAAAAAGTGCCATGGGGAAATTCAGAGCTCTTGAAGACTAAGTTTCCATTCAGAAAAAAGATATTCATGGGAAATATCTGACCCCCTATAATACATACTTCATATCCATGTTTATAAAAATATATAGACAAATATATTAACACAAGCAAACATATATAAGGCAGGACTGCCTTATTAAATATAGCTTAATATGCTTAATATACAGTTGGTGATATTTAAAATGGTTTACTGTATAATATCCAATAGCAAGTTGGACAGAGGAAGTAATAGAGCATTTATTTCTGACTATATGGATGACTTCATATGTTGCAAGATCAGCTCACTAGAAGCTCTTTTTTTTTTATAGTTTCTTGGGGTAGAGAGATCTGAGAGGAAAAGGTGACACATTTCATCTCAGCCTTGACATATTCACAGAACTGGCAGGCCTGCTATTGCTTCATGAAAATCCTTTAATGCTCTAGCAACTGGGAAACATCTCATTAAGTCCACACATTTTCTGGATTCCCATTTTAAAAGAGGGAACTTGCTTCTCTGAGACAGAGCTCTGCTGTTACATTGTGGCAGAAATATAATGTTTATGCATTGCTGACAAGGGCCTACATACACCTTCTGTATTACCACTGCTCACTGGGAAAGATTTCACTTATTTTGGGTCCTCAGAAAAAAATATTTCACTGTTTTTTTCAAATGGATTTTTGTTTCCTGGAGACCAAAGTTCTGTTTAGTCCCAAAAGAAGAGTCCTATCCCCAGGAATCTGTGCCATCAGAGGTGGAAAGGTGCAAACAGCATCAAATCCAAACACCTCAGTTTTTAATGAGGCTTCACTATGGCAAAAAGTATGAAATTACACTCCTGTTATTCTTATTTCAGAAACATGAGTCATTGTAGACTGTTTCAGATGCAAAATAATGGCAAAGCAACTTTAGAAATTGCTGGTAAGTGTTCTCACAGTGACGCACTTTGTCACTCACAGCTGCAATGGGATTTCTGTAAGAAGCACAGTGCTAACCTGGCCTATTGCTCCAGAGAGCCCAGAGCCACGTCAGCTCTGCCAGCTGCATCCTGCTCCCAGCAGCAGCAGCAGCGAGGGCTCCTGGAGGAGAGGGTATTTCTGGGATGCAGCTGAGCCGCAGGGACTGCAGCAGCAAAGGTGCTACAAGACTGTGCAGACTCATGCAGGAGAGCCATGTCCAGCGCACCCCTCTGCCCTCTGATCCCACCTGTCTGTGAGGGCACATGACTCTGTCAGAACAGCTTGTGACTGTGACCGGCTTCTTGACAAAAAAAAGGACTGCTCATTTTCCATTCCTCATTTTCCTCTTTGAGCTGTAGTGTCTGACTTGCTTGTCCGCCTCAGCCATCTGCCTGGAGTTATCCATCCTCGTGACCTTTCCAGAGTCTCTGCTTTCCAGGATGTGTGCCTGCCTCTCCACACTGGAGAGAGCTTTCCATTCTGTCCCCCTTGATGCATGTCCTGGCATTTGTATTTATTCAAGCTGAGTTTTGCTCAAGGTTCTGCTCTGCCAGGTGATCAAGACTGAATCAACAGTCTGAATGAGTGTCCCCTCGTCCCCATCCTTCACCCCACCACCAGCTTTCTCTCCCCTACAAACTGCACCAGCTGCAAGTTTGTACTTCTACCATGCCACTGAAGGGATGTGCTTGTCCCTGTTTGCTAAAACTGTGTGTCTGGTGTTTCCAATCCAAAGTGCCACTGTACAATACGAGCTCATTGTAAACAGAATAACTGACAAAAGAAGCTGGAAAATATTGCCTGTGGAAAAGGGATAGCAAAATATATTGTACAGTAAAACACTGGGCAGAAACACTCCAGGAGAAATGGGTACAGCTTCAGTCAAGCTTTTATGTTTTGCCCTACTGCTGGGGCAATGAGGGCCCACGTACCTTTCAGAGAGACAGCAGCTTTCAGGGAGAGACAAGTCTGTGCAGTGCAGGTTGCCTTTTCTCTGTGTCCTGAGCCCTTGCTACATGACAGTCTTGCCATCTGTAGCTGTAATTTTGAGCTACAAATAGCATGAAACATTTTTTCCTTCCTCTGTGCCCGCTATGCCATTCACGCCACCGATGTCCTGCAGCAGACCCATCCAGTCCTTATCCCATTTACCCTTCTCCTTCCCTATATTTGTGCCAGACTTATTTTGAGCCTATTTATGTGAGTCATTAATCATAGCATGGTTAGTCATATAAAAATAAAAAGAATTTCTGGTCTGTGGACGTGACAAGTAATTTCCAGCCACTGAACAACTTGGCAAGAGATTTTTTTCTCTTTGGTTGAAAATATTCAAGACACCACAGGGAGGGTTTTTTTATCTGTGTGTTTTTATAAAGAGAACATGTAAATGTGTCAGAGGGGACGGGATGGGAAACAGCCAACTCTTGAGCAGTTGCTAAAAGATGACACTTTGTAAACTATGCTGATAACCCTCTGTGGGAGGAATAGCAAAAACTTAATTAGTCCTGATAGGTATTATGAGAAGTCTTATTTTTAGAGTTCTGAAAGGAGCCTGCAGGAACTTCTTGTCCATAACCTCTTGTCCATAACGTCTTGTCCATAAGTATGATACCTTGACTCCATGGGAAGGTGAGAGGCTTGACAGGGAATAAGGTGACCCACAGTTTCCTGTGACTTAGCTCTGTTCAGTCTGTAAAAAATGCTTGCTGACTTCTAGGAAGGACAAAACTCTGGCTTGTAATTTCTGGGATCTAAACTAAAATGAAGAAGTAAATAGTTTTGACATCTGGAAAAGGATCCCAACTATGAGATGTCCCAGATCAGTTTGCTGCTCACGCCTTGAGTAATACAGGGAAATAATTGAAGCTTTTTGTACTTCACCTCTGTTCTGGAAAACGGCAGTAATAGGAGCATTTGGGACACACATAGCTTTTCCACCTAGTCCATATTTTTTGCTTTTAACAAATTTTGTGTGTTTTGCACTAAGATATGCCTAAAACCTTTTAAAATTGCCCACAAAAGGATAGAGATTGTAGACGAAGTTGCTGGTAACAACATGCTGGAATCATTCACCCAGCATGCAAGGGGCTCAGAACTAAATCAAAAGTCTTACCCAGACACATGAGCCCAACTCTTCTCCTATAAATATTAAGACATTAGCTGCCAAGCTCTTGGCTATTCTAGGTCAGGCCAGCCTCATTCTAGGGTGGAAAAGACTCTTCTTCTTTCAGATAAGGATTTTTTCTTTAAAAGTAGCTCTGGCCCAGCATAAAATTGTAGTTTCCTGATAAGAAGCTGTTCTAGTCAAATAGTCTTCCCTCTTCCACGTAACATGTTTCAGCTTTCACTTTGTACCAGTCTCCTCTGGTAGCTGGGCTTTTCAGTGATGCTTCAGCTGAAGTGAATGGGAAACACAACTTTAAACTCTGTCGTCAATGTCATTTGGATAGTGCACTTATCTCAGGAGACCTCAGTCGTGTGGAGGTCCCTTGTTTCAAATGCAGAACACAAGACAAAGAATAAATCAGTGAAAATGAAACTGAACAGTGAAAGACACTTGATGAGAGCCACATGGGACCACTGTTGTGGATGCCTCTTCCACTGGGTGAAAAGTCAGAGACAGCATAGTTGAACAGAGAAACATGGTGAGAAAATCTTTGTATAGCATCAAAGAAAGACACCTAAAAATAGCCCAAATCTTCTTTCTCTACTTATTTAAATAAATCATCTTTCTAAGGAGAACTGACACTTTGCAACCTCACAGCCATATTTATAGGAGGTGTCAATAATTTTCAAGAATGGTCTAAGCTGGGAGGGAAGTAATTTATCTGGAGAGCCACAACAGATTGGCGATGACTGATTTAAGCTGCAACATGGTTATCTGAAATTAAATAGCAGGGAACTTTATAAAAATGTCAGTTGAGCAAGAGAAAAGGCTTTGAGGAGGTGTGAAGGATTCGAAGAGCTTTGGGTGCATCAAGCCAAAGCTTGTGATCTCTTCTGACATAAGGCCTCTACAGGATTGTTTGCAGCCCTGATGGATACCAGGGATGTGTCCAGGCTTCCCTCAGTGCTGCTTTAACTCTGCCTCCCTGGACAAGGGGTGCAGTGCTACAATACCATGGAAAAGCAGCCTGTGACATCCAAGCATTTGAGGATCTGCGGTTTTCCTATCCAGGGTAAGGCTTCCGAGCCCCTGGTGGTGCTGTGGTCCAGACGACTGTCAGCCACAGGAAGAGCTGAGCAGCTGTCCCAGGTGCCGCCAGCCAGTGTCCCTGCTGTATGGAAAAGACAAGCAAGAGATTTGTTGTTACCTTCAGGAGGCTCCATCTCATCTCTGCCTGCACGGATCCACACAGATAGTTGATCTGGGGTGGGATTTCTAACTCTTCAGCAAAACCACTCCAGTAAATCCAATGAAAAGCTGTCCTGAAGGACACCTCTCCACTGGGTGTTCCATTCCTGGAGATTCAGTCGCTCCAAACACTTTTCATCGTTACAGTTCCCATGTTTCCACTGCAGCTTGAAAGATAAATGAAGCAAAACCCAACCATGCCCAGGGAAAGGGAGCCCACAAGAAGTTTTGAATTTAAGTGAAATATAAATGTCACCATTCTCTACTGCCATACGAAGCACTGCTCTGAGCCATGTACATCTGTCCCCTTTCTGTATTTTATGGTCCCCCCTAGGCCAGCAGTGTTGTGTTTCCAGAGCTGCCATTCATTGTCAGGCACTCACTGTCTGAGCAAGGGTGCTGAAGAACCCAGTAATTCTAATGAGCAAGACACTTTTCTTGTGTGATGGGAATCATTTATTCAAGCCTATTTGTAAGATCAAGAGAATTCTAGAGACAAATTTGACTTTAGCTGTTAAAAATATTCAGTTTTATCAGAAATTTTTGTCGGAGCAATAGTTTACAGCCTGCAAAGTCATTCATCCTGGAGAATTTCAATAGTGGCAAGTTTATTCCATGTGCTTTCATGCTCTACACACTGGAGGGAGAAGGAAGCCATCAGAGATCAGGGCGTATTGAAAGAGCCATAAGAAAATGTGTGCACCTCTCCTCTTCCTCTCCTTATAGTACTGTGCAAATGCTGCCTCCTAGAGATTCTCAGCCTCTCCCAACTTTCATGGCTATCTCTGTGAAATTGAACTGCTGCTGCAGCTGCTACCTCCTCCTTCTTCATTTTCACTTCCAGTTTGGGCTCCGTGGTGGGATGAACAGGAGGCAATAGCAGCGTTCATCATCACAGCCATAAAACTTTTAAAGAGATATGGGAATGCCATACCTCAGACACTCCCTTTCTCCTCCTGCTAACAAGCCTGCCAGACCAAAGGGCCAGGTTGTCTTGTGAAGAAGAATGAAGGGATACAGCAGGTTGTTTGATAGCAGTGGCTAAGGTGGCATTTCTGTTTGCATAGCCGGTCCTTCAGAAGACCTTTGCCAGGCGTGCTGCATTCAGGGCTCTCCTGCAGCAGAGTGGTGGGAAGACGACAGGATAGAAGAGATGAATCCCTCACCTTATTTGGACTCTGCAGAAGGACAGTGGAGAGATTCACTTATGGAAAACAGAAACAAATTGCTTTGGACTTCCTCTGCTATCAGACAATTATTCATTGTGTTGGGAGACACAACCCAAGCTCATGCGTAGCAGATGGGTGTCCAGCTGCCACTTGGACTTGCAAGCACCCGCTCTGTTGCGGCAAGCACAGGCCATGATTAATGCTAACCATACCATGAAGTATGGTTGCAAATGGAATTAAAACATGTCATACGCATAGCCACTACTGTCATTGCTATGGCTTTTGGGGAAGAGAGTGAAGAAAAGGTCAAATACAGCACAAGAGAATCCCTGAGAGACACAAAAGCGCAGGCATTTGTAACTCCCAGCTGGAAAGTTGAGTTGTTGAAAGGATGCTGTGGTTTTAAGGAAGCTCACTGGATAAATCTGACAGGGTGATAAAAACAGTTTGTGTTTTTGCTCCATCTCCAGCAGCACCCATGTTATTCCCAGCATGGTCATTGCTTAGGTCTCAGCCTCTGCCTGCCTGCTTAGGGGAGATAATTTCATTGTGTCAGCTGTCACAGATGTGTGCAACACTGCTAACCTGCTGCAGCAATCTTTCATGGCATCAGTCAAATTCAGCAATATTCCTTCAGCTGCACTTATCTGAGGGACAGCCTCTGCCTTGTCTTCCACATCAAAAAGACCTATAAAATACCCAGTGACGTTGCCTGAGGCTAACCTCAAAGGCAGTTGGATCAAATTGTTAGAGTATTATTCAATATGTCTAATTTCAGGTGTCTGCAAGGAAGCATTTTATGACTCAGTGGGTTGCTCTGGGTCCTCTTGAAAGCCCCAAAGGGAAATAAATACTTTTAGGATCTGATCTGTTTCATTGTTTTAGATGTTTACATGACAAGGAGGTAACTAGCCCTGTGTAAAGGGAGGCATCCAGACATCTAACTCAGAAGAAGATGTCCACATCTGGTCAGCTGCATCCCACCCACTGTGACTAAAGGGAGAGAGTGCATCATACTTGCTCACATTCAAAATTTATGTCATCCAAAGCCTTCTGCCAAAACCAGCAAACCTCTTCCTTCACATGAGACAGTTCTCAGTGTTATGTGATTCTCGTTTACTCCTTGAAACCTGAAGAAATCAGAAACTTTAAGTGCAAGGAAATCCAGAGTGTAACATTGACCTTGTCGCACAAGACAATTTTCGGTACATAACAGCCCAGCTTCCACTCACAGCTTCCAGCTGATGGTTCCAGGCCCTTAATTCACTCACTAGCTTAAAAACTTCATAAAAGATCCATATTATAACAAAGGATAGAATAAGAGAAAATAAAAAAGGCAGGCTTTGCTCAGAAACATGTTTTGAATTGTTCTTACTAAAGCACAGGCAAATGCTTTGCCAAAGCAAGGCAGAATAAGCCTACAGCTAGTATTTAAAATACCCCAAATGACTAAACAGTTCTTGACCCAGCAGGACTGCAGCTTGAGGTTACTGGCAGCTCATTGCCTAGAAACTGTTTAGGTGTAAATATGAAGATAAATAACCCATTTTCATTGCAAAGAGTAAAAGTGATTTTATGTGAATTAGTTGAATTTATCAAGTATTTTTAACTTCATACATCATTAAGTGATATTTGTAACAACACACAATATTTGTAATACATTTCTGCTGTGAATTTGCCTAGAAAGTTTCCTAGAAGGAAAATCAAGGAAAATATATCCATATTGAATTTGACAGGCAGGGATTTTTCCATGCCCCATGACTCCAATTATTTCACTTGCATTTGAGCAGAATGAAAAAATTGCAGAAGACATAAAATTGACCAAAAACTCACATCTTCCAACACATTCGTGGAGTGTCTCTAGACACTAATACATCTGATCTTCACTCCAGTGTTTTACTGGGGGATTTTGATGGTAGCTTCTAATTGTTGGTTCATTCTAGCTTGTGGCACCAGATCATTGTGGTCCACCCTTGTCTAACTAATGGTGCGTTCTCCACATCCTGGTTTTTTGCTGTTGTAGTTCTTACACCACGGCTTGCTAAATATGTGGTATCTGCCATATTTTGAGCCCTGCAGAGAATCACAGAATATCTTGAGTTGGAAGAAACCCATAAGGATCAAGGAGTGCAACTCCATACAGATCATTAATTTATATAATGGGCTTGATTCTGTGCCATCTCTCATCTGGAAGTGATGCAGTCCCTTTGCAGTGGAACAGACCTGTAAATGACAGAATTTCCTGGGCTGGCTTCCTGGGCAGTGCACACTACTCCCTCACATGCACACACACATGGTTTGCACTGTGTAAAGAGGAATAAGCAATCCACATATGCTGCACACTGGCTGTTGATCATGTGGGAAAGAGCACTGCATGGGACAGTAAATTAGAGCTGAGTTTAAGTTCTTGGGGATGGTGGTGATGTGACACTGCACTGGATGGAGCTTTGTGATCAGGAGAGCAGCACCAGGCTGCACAAGACGCCCCAGACTCAGCCCTAAGAGATAACTGTGCTCATCTCCTGCTCTGCTCTGACTCAGCGCTGCAGCGCTGCCATGGACCGTGCTGACAGTGTGGGTTTGCTGCTGAGGGCCTGAGCACAGAGTTCCAGGGCCACCACGCCCTCCTTCAGCCCCAGATGTGGGGAACTTCATGCACCACTGAGTCAGCCACTCACTTTGGCCTTTAGCTTAGGGCCCACAAAATGAAAAGTCTCTCCACCGTGTTGACAGCTGGAATCGTTTTGGTTATGACTACCCACGGGCATCGCACTGCTCTTCTGACTATTCTGACTCGAGTACACTAAACAAAACTCAGCTGAGTGCTTCAGACTACAAACAGCATTGTGAAACCAGAGTGCCCCTGACACGCAGCCCTGTGTAAGTGCCATCATTCATTCTCAAAACCAGCTTCAAACAGCACCATCTATGTTTGATACGCCCTTTCCAAACATCAGGTTTTATTCTTGGGAGCGCACAATACCCTGGGTCTGTATTAAAGAGCTCATTGTTCAACTTCACAGGACTTAATAAATATATCCCAATCTACAGCTTGCCATTTTAAAGGAAATATTGTCAATTATATAGATAAACCTAGGAAAAAATTGCCTCACACTTCATCTGCCTGTGATTAACAAACTACACCCGCACCAAACTCAAGAAAGGGCACCATCCACCCTGGTTGTTTTAGGAGCTCCTGAAAAGGACAGAGAGTCTTGGAACCTCTGCACTACACTTGGCGTTGCACACCATTGCTCCAAGTGCTCCTCTGTGTGGGAACAAGTGGGATTCCCCACGAGCAAGGATCCATGTGGAGCTCTGTGCTGAAGCTGTTTCCCCATCTTGTGCCTCTGTGGGAAGCCAGAGTGGGAGGTGCTGGTGTGCTGCAGTTCAACATGCCTGCTGTCTGCAGCAAGCTCTACCCAGCATTTATTTCCTGAACTACCTCTGGCATTGTTCAGTGAGATCCCTGCCTGGTGGAGACAAGTGTGTGGACATGAGGGAAAGGGCTGAAAATTGATTGCCAGCGAAGTTTTCTGGCAAGAGGATTGCCACAGGCAAAAAAGGGAAAACTCACCAGAGACGTAGGGTGCCGAGGGAACAGCATGCATTGCTGAAAGAAAACTAAGCCAGTTTCAGAGTCTCAGCTCTAGTTTTTTAGAAATTCTGTAATACCACTGAAAAGGGCATACTGTGAGAACTGCAGTCTGCTACTGCCTCTCTGCAGCACTGTCTGCTCCCAAGGTCAAGTGGGCACAAGCAGCTCACACTCCAGGCAGCAAGGTACAGATTCTGTAGAAGGTGAGAATGAACCCACATTCATACATTCACATAGCAACCCACAAAACAAAACTCTTTTCTTTAGCTAGTGTTGATGAAAGGAAGGAAGGAAGGAAGGAAGGAAGGAAGGAAGGAAGGAAGGAAGGAAGGAAGGAAGGAAGGAAGGAAGGAAGGAAGGAAGGAAGGAAGGAAGGAAGGAAGGAAGGAAGGAAGGAAGGAAGGAAGGAAGGAAGGAAGGAAGGAAGGAAGGAAGGGAGGGGTGGGCATGGGATGAAAAAAACAAGATGAATACTGGAGACTAATTACGTAGGAAAACTGAAGGGAAAAAATGAAAGATTAATAAATTACAATTAAAATATAAGGAGAAAAACCTGTAAGCATTATTACAGAAGTATGGGCAACCTTATTGCTTTGTGCAGAATTCTGGATAAATGGGTAAATCTGATGGGAGAGAGATAACCCCCTCCAGAAGGAAAAAGATTGAAGAAGTTCTCCTTGCTCATTGGCAGTGTTATGCTGATTCTACTTTTCCTCAACTATTCCAGAAACTTCTTTATGGTCATTGTTTCAATTAATTTGTGTTCCTTTGCATTGAAAACCAGGAGAATGACTTCACCATAGAGACAAGGGAACAACTTTGGGCCACCTGGAAATTTTGCCGTCTCTAGCGGAGAAGGTTTAAATAGTGACAGAAGCTTTACAGCACAACACAGGCGGAGAAACAAGACACTCCATCTTGGGGAGATGACATTTGCCAAGTTCTAGGCTTGTTATTGATGTCCTATCAGATCCAACCACACCAGATTATCCTGGCAGGAATGGTAACATGCAACACAGAAGGTGCAAACAGTTATTTTAACTCACTGCAGGAACACATGCACTCACACACGACACATTTTGAGGATGTTATCCTGCGGAAGGGACACCTATCAGCTAAAGATAGGCATAAAGCATTTGGAGCCTTCTCAACACATGCCTGCCCCAGTCATTTTTATACACAAACAAGCTCCTTCTTGAAAACAAATGTCTGAAGCTCAAATGAGTATGTTTATTGAGAACACACCTAATTATAATACTGGTTTTGATGCTGAAGCAATTCACTTATTAAAAGAGAAGAAGGAATAAAAGTCAAGAACGTATGAACTGAAGTGTTTGAAAAGCAAAGACATGAGACCACGGTAGCTCTGAGTAAATGTCTGAGCACCAGTCCTTGCCACTGAAAGAGTTCATATGACATAAACTATAGCAACAAGTTAAAGCAACTTTAAACTAAATAAAAAATGCTTTAAACTTACAAACGAAGAAAACCTCTCCAAAACCACCCTGAACACTATACAGTGCTGGAATACAATTACTTGGGTATTTATTTCCAAGGAGTAGTCTTTATCAGACAGTTTGTGTTTGTGGATTGTGTTTTGTCAAATAAATATGCCATATGTGTGTTACTTTCTATCGCTCCATGAAAACAAAGTTACGTAAAAGCTGGTTATTTGCAGCATAACCTTTCTGAAGAAGCCTCAGCTGATGTCAGGTAGTTATTTGTCACCGGAATCTAATACTTTCCACCCCGTGCCAAGTCATTTTCATGGGATCTGCAGGGTGTGATGCGGATCAGAAATACCTTCGCCATCCGTCACTGCTGAAAATCACCGGAGCTGGATCCATCTGCCTGTGTTTACTGAGCAACCAGAGTCGCGTTGCTAATGCGAAGGTCGCCCCATGTGAACCCATCAATCAGCAGGCTGGCGGTTTCAGCCCTCTACCGATATCAGAAATAAATTCAAGGGAGTAGTCTTTAACCCCTCACTGTTTCTAAGGGGCCGGCTACATCTGCCCTTCATGGAAGCAATTTTCAAGGTCACATCCCAAGTGACCTGCTGCGTGGAGCTTCAATACCATATGTACAAGATACGCCTGTGACCTGCCCACTCAAAACCGCAATTTACCTGCTGAATACAACTCAAGATAGGTAGTGCAGCTAAATAAGCTGTAACTGTTGGATTTAAATGACAAGAAAACTCCTGCAGTATATGTTCTAAACTGACCACCAGCTATACTAAGAATACAGTCTAAACAATTCAAGTCAAAACACAATGTTACATTTAATGAAAGGTAGATTTCAATTTTATATGAGTAAATGATTCCTGTGGTTTTTTATTCTTAATTTGACTTTTTGGGGACATCTATGTCAAGATTACAAATTTAGTCAGCTGCTCAGTCATACTTTCAGTTAATGTGTTATGTGCCTTTCTGCTCTGTACAGATCCATGCCTTCATGCTTTTTTTTCATGACTGAAGCTAGTCAAACTAATTAATTCAAAAAAATTTTTCTATTTCTAAATTGTCTGCTGGCAGACTTGGATTTCCACTAATTTTGTTCTTGTCTGAAATTGTTCAATGGATTTTTTGTCCAGGCGTACCTCAGAGTGTAAACTCTTCGTCACTGACCTGCAGTGACTGATCCAACCATCTCATGGTCCCAGTACTGGACCTGAGAGGTTGTGTGTCTGTGTGAGGGTTGGAGCCCTTAACAGAGAAGGAAAGGGTTTGAAAAATGTGTGTGCTACAAAGATGCACAATTGCAAAACCTGAAGATGCCTATATTAGAGCTTGTGGAAAATAAACACAGCTAAAAAAAGACAGGATCTTCATGTACCACTGAAGTATATTCACCCCTGGGCAATAGTTCATAATAACATCTTAAATTTCCCAAGTAGCTAAGGTAAAAAATATGAACTGAAACTGAAGGAGTTAATTTCAACTGGGGGCAATCTACCTCCACTAGGTGAGCCCTGGTCTGAATGCTCATTTAATAAAATTTTAACCCTCTGAAAGTGTCTTGTATCATTCAGTTAAACAGTTGAGACAAACTAGATTATACCTTGAGCTAATAAAAGCTGGCCTATTAAGAAGTTCAACCCTGTTGTGTTCCCAGACAATTTGGGAGGCAGTAAACTATGAAATAATCCACAGCCTTTCCCTATGTGTCTTAGATTATTTCAGTACTTGTTTTTTATTTATTTGGCTGGTTTTGGGTTTTGGTAAAACTGTTTTAAAGTATGTGGTCTTAAACCAGTTTTATCATACAAAATGGGACAATCAATTGAAAGCCACCTTGTTTTGAGAAAAACAACACTGTCATTAGGTGGGGTAATTTTGTGAAAACCTCCGAGAAATAAGTGCTTTACAGCATGGTTTTTGTAGTGTCTGTCATGCATACTTGAGATCATTAGCTTACATCAATTCTCGCCTGTATCATTCCTCTAAGGCATTGCAATGGGAAGTGATTTTGGCTTCTTAGCCATTTTGTTGCTCCCACAAAATCCAGTGACAAGTCATCAGAATGCCTGTGATGAGATGGTGGTCTCAGCAGCTTTCTGCAGCGGCAGAGATGACAGTGTGAGGTGCTAATACAAGTCAATGATTAATGGGATACAAGAACCCAGATAGATTAGAATGGATTAGACATGCATATGCTTCATTTAAATTTAAACCTTAACAAAAAAAACCCAAACCAAAAAAACAAACAAAAAACCTGTGTTTTTTTGCCTTGCCAGACACACCAAGCTATTCTAACTCTCTGGCTTTCTAGTGGAGCTTTATCTGTAGCCTGACAAAGCAGAGTCTCTAAAACTGAATTCTTTCTGTCTACTGCCTGTTTTACACCTGCCATGGCAGCAGCAAAGGCAGATAAAGGAACTAGCAGCAGGTTCCAGGGTGGACTTATTGCATGTTACACTGGAGTAGGCAAAGGTGGGATTTAAATCAACCAACCCATGTAAGCAGTCACTCCTGATCCAGTATTAATCATTTGAGAATCATCCATGCAGCAGCAGCAGCAGTAGCTCAGTGTAATACTATGAAAAACAATGAAAATTCAAGCTGTATCACAGATGTACTCACTGTGCCTCATTTTTCCACAGATGAAATGGGGCTGCAATGCTTAACAGTTTGCAGTTTGTAGGAACCTGGGGTTAAAATTGTAGGAATCCATGGCTCTGTGTTATCATGCACTGGGAGATCAAGTGTTCTCCTCCTTATAGACTCTTCCAAAGTTTTTCTTTTTCTGTAGAACCACTATGACAGTCCTTTTTATGAGCTAGAATTTCCTGTTCTCCTACTAGTTCATACATCAACCTCAACAAAGCCAGGTCCATGCCAGCATAGTTTAAGACGCCTCTTCCTTCCTGAAACAAAATGCTGAGTATCTTCCTACTATTTTTGTGGACATTTTAATTTGAAATACCCTGGGGTTTTATTTTTGAAAAAGCCCTGTGCATTTTCCCTTTTTGTGCCAAATCATGCTCGTCCTTTCCCTCTCAGTGCTTGAATACCAAGTGACTTTAATGGAATTGCTGAGATAAGGAATATGGAAGATTAGTGTGTTGCCTCAAATACAGCTTCTCACATGAGCGAGAGAAGTGTGCTTTGGCTTTTAGACGTTTTTCCCTCACCTGCTTCAAGGTCTTGGCAAACCACTGCCGAGTCAGAACCCTTCATATCCCACATGCTCTAATCCAGCATTGTTTGATTCTAGGAGAATACTGAGGGACCTACTCTGAGAAACCTGGCTCAGTTAGAGATAGAAGCACATCAATAAGCACATCAATAAGCACATCAATAAGCACCTTGCCTGGTCATCTCTAGCGTGGCTAATACAAAGGAGCTCATGGCTGTGTACTGGGATGGGTGCTGACAGTTTTGTGTGGAGATGTGGTCCCAGTATCAGAATGCCCTTTGCAGCCTGGAGGCAAGAGGGAAGTAAAGGAAAGAGAGAGCAACAGGAGCATTTAGAAGGGAATTAGTTAAAAAAATTCATCTGCATGTGAACCTGTCAATCTTCAGTAGAGGATTATGCCCACTGGGGTGAGTAAGCCCAGGCGTGCAGACACACACACAAACACACACACACAGACTTTCACGTAGTATCACTAAGACCTTGTGGTTAATTATAGCTCTGAATCTGACAGAGAAAAATTAGAGGGGAGAGGGACAGCTGCGGGATCCTGGGGCGTAGGGTCTGATTTCCAGTGTAATCTGCAGCCCACCAAAGATCTTCACTTTGGAAAAATAAAGTTCAGCCATTTCTAGTCCCTGCCTGCTGCTTTTCCATTGCCTCATGCGTGCCGTGAGCCTTTGAGCTCCTAGCAGGATCACCGTAGCAGCAGCCTGACCCATGCTAAGCAAGGGTGGCTTGTGCCAATGAAAAATATACAGAAGGTGGGATTTCTTCTCCTTTTCTTTTTACTCCACTATTTCTTTTCCCAGCTTGTTGCAGGAGATAAGTCTGTGAGGTTTTCTTCCTAGGTCTGCTTGCAAATCTCTCCTAAACCTGGAACTAAAATGAGGTGGCAAGTTTTAACCTTTTCTGATCACGTCATTTGACTCTTCTGGTGTTCAGAGCCAGAAACAATCTTGTTGATCCCACATTTTAAGGATAAGGATAAGGATAATTCAAGGTCGTGTATAGCAGCTGTTTTCCTTCAGAAAATGGGAGACTTCAGGGAGACTTGAACCTGCTTGCATGTGATGAACCCATATTACAAAAAAAAAGAAAAAAAAAAAGACGACCACATGGGGTGGTTACAACATGAGCTGAAAAGGTGAGTCCAAAGATTACATAAAACAGGAATCACTGTGTTTAAGTGTTTTGAGAGTCCTTTTAATATACACAGGCAAATAACAACCCCTCAGAGTTATTAAAGTACTGTCAGGAGCTGGCACCAGGTCTCCGCTACAGGGTCAATAGCACTGTTGGATGATATCATAACTTTTAATGCATCTTGGAAGGACAAAGAAACTCCAACGAACTGGAAAATATTAGTGATGTGTCAATGTTTGAAGAGTATATGTGCCAGGGAATTGTGGGCTGCTTAGCTTGACAACAACCTGAGGCAAAATCATGGACTGCTTGATCAGAAGATGGAAAATCCTACACCACTTTAGTAACTTCTTTAACCTAGGAATTTCTCATAGCAATGCCTTTTTTAGTATTACCATTGTTTACCAGTGTTTTCCAAGGAAGATTAATTTAAAATAACCATACCAGCTTAATGTGTTGTTGTACTTCCAGATGCATATTAAATGTGAATCATCTTTAACATAAGAATAAAGTGCAAACCTCACACAAACGCAGACCCCAGACTCTGTCAGAGCTTATTAGAAGTTAAGCACAAAATACTGTGTTTCTTTTGAAATATATAGCAAATTATTTTTAAATCTTTCAGTTGTGGTTTTCCAGATTCTGATTTTCCCAAACATAACCACTCATTCAGAATACACTACATCTTCCTTGACTTCAAGTAACAGATTCAGTCAGGCATAGACTCATAGAATTTTTCAGATTGAGAAAGACCTTTAAGACCATCAAGTCCAACCATAAACCTGGCACTGCCTAGCCTGACACTAAACCGTGACAGTAAGTGCCACATCTACACACCTTTTAAATTCTTGCAGGGATGGGGCTCAGCCACTGGTTGGCCAAGCAGACAGACATCTCTAGGACACAGCCAAAGCACCTGAACACATCAGTTCCATTTCCTTCAACCAAAATTTCAACAGAGCTCAGCTGGCCTAATATTAACCTGATCTAACTTGATGTAATGCTAAACAGGCAGGTTAATTAAATTCACCTATATCAGTGACTTGAGCCGTAACAGTCTGAATTTGTCCTTACAAAAAGAACCAAAGGGTTGGTTATCCAGCTCTCTGGAGTAGACAATAAACAGCAGCATGGGTACAAAGGTAGATCAGATTGCTCAAAACCTCATCCAGCTGTGTTTTGAAAATCTCCAAGGGCAGAGATCTTAGGAAAGCCTAAAATGACATTTTTTCCTTCACAAATACCCATTCCCCTTTGGAGAAAACGTTTCCCCTTTGCCGGGCTCCTAAGAATAAAATCCTCTGTATCCATGTACTGATTTATAGCCTCTTCTGTATTCTGCTGGCTTTGCAAAACAATCCCTTTCCTGTTAACCCATGCATGGGAGCATGCCCCTGGGGGCACAGATACAATAACCTAACATCACCACCCACATGGGCTTTGCAGGTCCCACTTGAAGCATACATTCACTGCAGGTCAAAAGTTTTCCTTGCAGCTGCTAGGAGCAGGGTGAGAAGCCTTGTTCCAGTTTGGAGTGCACAGCTAGGTGTTGGTGGGCAGCACACGTCACCTATGCAGCTACAACTGCAGTGCAGTCACCACGACAGCCAGCCAGCAAGGTGGTTTCACCTCTCAGGAATGCTCTGGGATTGCCAGATGAAGGCTCTGGTGAAAAGCTCTAGCGAGCCTGAATCTCCACTAATTTACCCTTTTGTGCTTTGTGTAGAAAAACTGCTGGAGGTGTAAGGACAGCCTGAGCAGAGCAGGGAGTCTGGTGCTGCAGGGCTTCTTTGAGCACCCCTGAGCCTCCCACAGGGAGATGGGGCCACCAGAAAGGCAGGCCAGGGATGTGTCCCAGCGCAAGTCAGGGCTGTGCACCTCTTCATTGCTGTGTTGAAACATTGCTTTGGAGGCCTGAGCTAGTAGTCAATGCTGAGACTAGGTCCAGGGCGCTGACAGCCTCTGTAGCCAAAAACTCCTTAAGTACTTGCTGTTTTCTCCATCAGGGCAGAAATTGCTCCCTGTTTAACTGTTTACACCAAAGCCTAGAAAGAATGTAGTCTGAGAAATTACTGAGTGTTATAACACTGTAGTTATCCCACAGCTCACCTGCTCTCATTTCTGCTTGCCTTTGTTTCCTTGTCTTCCCCTCAAACCCTTCATTCTCCTGGTTTACCCACTATCCATTCATTTTCTCTACTTGATGGGGGTTTTCTCCTATGCCTCTTTTCCACTCTCTTTCTCTGAACCATTTCTCCTCCCCTCCCCCTGCCCTACATTTTCTGGCAGAGTTTTGGTCTCTGAGTTCAGTTTTATTCTTCCCTGGAGAAATGACTTAATGCCTTGGCTCTAATGAGCAGTTTGCTAACTGTGAGCCCTTGCTGCTTAGTCTATATGGAGATGTGCATGCCAGTAATGGGGAGCCCCATTTTTCTTCTGCTTTGCTTTTCTTTTCTTCCCCCCCACTCCCTTCTTTTCCCCAGTCTCATTTAGCCATATGATGGTTGAAGAGAGCAAAGAGTCAGATATCTGGGCAGGACTTTTGTGTTAGATCACAGCTGTTCGTGGGCTCAGGAGAACAAACTCAACAGACTGCAACACAAATGAGGCTCACAAGTGTACATAGTTTCCCCCATGGGGATGTTTTCCCACTTATTTTGTGAGCAGATTAAGCTGACCATGGATTGTATATGCTCTGCAGTGTGGACACATCTCTGGGTTGCCATCTGCAGAGGCAAGTGTCAGCTGAGCCCTGCTTTCCCAGAGCAGTGGTTGGCTTAAGGCAGTCCGTTCACCAACAACTTTTCAATGCTCCCAGCTCTGACCAATTCCCCTCTACCTCATAAACACAGGATTTCTCCAAGTTTTAAAGGCCCTCGGGTACCCTAACTTGATCTGTTCCATTCAACCACTTCCTGTAAACAGACATTTATAGTAATTTTAGAGGCCACCAGGGCCCCTTTTCTATTCAAAGTGAACCTTTGCTCTCAAACGTCTAGACTTTGACCTCCTCTCTCCCCTGCTTTAATGGTCAAACTCTGCTGTGCTTCCCACTCCACGCTTTGCCTCTGAAGTGCCTGGCCCAGCCTCTCTGATTCTTTCTTGTGGTCTTTGCAGCTGCTGAACACCCTGCTTGCAAGGCATGAGAAGACACCAGCAGTGGTAGTCGGCAGCACTTCCTCGAGCAAAGCAGTCACAAGGCATCCCACCAACAAGAGGCTGAGCCTCAGTGCACTGCAGCTCCCCATAAAACAGAGGCTGAGAACACAGAAGGTACCCTGGCTGCAGCTGGCAGAAGGTGTCAGACCTATAGAGCCTTAAAAAGCTCAAGAACGCAGTTTCCTGATGAAAGTGTCACTGGATTCTTCTAAAGCTTATCCAGTCATAGAATTAGGCACATCCTAGGGGTGTCAGATTTCTCTTGGATGGCCCTTTCAAAGTCACCTGGTGGCTGCTATCCTGCAATGAGGGGCTTCTTCCTGGCTACTTTCTTGGGATCCACCAGGATCTAATCCTTGGTGAAACTGCATGTGCACCACCCACGTGGTTGGCCACTGTGGCAGTGCCAGTGCCAGTGGCTATCCACAAAATCTAGCTAGCCTTTGTGCACGGCTGTGTGCCACTCCATGGTTGCATCCAAGCCCCTGATTCATTGTCTAGCCTGGGGACCACATGCAAGACCTTTATTCTGAGTGCATTCCCAAGAACTTACATGACAATGACCAGTATTTTTTTAGTGCACAGCCTGGACTCTCTGTCTTGAAAGCACAAGTTTTTCCTTGTGTCATTCAATACCACATCCTGCCTTCCAACTCATAAGCTGCTAACAAGACCTAAAGCTCACCATTAACAGAATGTATAATTTAAAACTTTATAATTGACCTTTTAGCTAAGCTGAATAGCAGTGCTCAGTTAGGGCTACAAAGTCTCTTGCACTCAGACTTGATTCTGAAAATTGAACCAGGAGGTCAGTAATGTTGATCTCAGGAGACAGTCACCTCTTCTCATCTACTGATTTCACATCTGAGGGCTGCTGCACCTCAGCTGCTGCTGCTGCTGCCTGGTGCTCAATATCTCAGTCTCTTTGGGAACTGGATAAGGTGACTACTGTCCTCCCACAGACATGGCCCACCACAGGTGATGACCCCATATCATCATGGATTAATGCATCATTTTCAACAAGTGGAGGCAGTTTCCAACGCCATGAATCCTATATTTCTTTCACCCTGCCCTTTGATTTTGGGTTTTTTTTCTACTTTGATAGGTCATTAATATCTCTGACATCACTTTCTAATTGTTTGGACCATTCTTGGCTTTAGTTTTCTACTCAGCAAAACCTCAGAGAGTGACAAGCCATGCTGACAATCTGCAATTTAACAGAGCTAAATGTGGATCAGAGTCTGACTAAGCATTCTTCTTTAGATATTTTTACACCATTTCTCACCCATCTGTTATATTTGGAATAACAGTAATTAGCAGTTCATGTCCAAACCCCAAATTCACGCTCTAAATGCTTGAACTTGTGACCACAGTTTGGCATTAATTTATCAGACCTCACTGCATCAGTAATACCATGTAAAAGAAAATTAGATTTGACAGCTGCTTAAATTGCAATAGCATAAACTGAGGGTATCTTATATTTTTTAGAATAGGAGTGCAGAACAAGTATATAGTGTTTTTGCAGATAGCACAAATAAACATGTGCTTACTTTTCCCCATGGAACAATTATTCTTTTGCCAAGGGAAATGTTTCACTGATCTTTTATACATTTTAACAGCATGGATTCTTTTTTCCTGTAGTACATTAGGACTCAACACCCTCACACCTTTAAATGAATTCCCTTTTTGTAAAGAGATCTTACCCTCAGACTGAGGTAGAGCTGTTCTAATCATTCTCAACTAGTAGTTTGAAGAGTATTTCTAGCTGTAGCTCAGAGTCCATGTTTCATCTGAGAGCTACCATACTTTAGGTTTTGTTTCATTTTATTTTATTTTATTTTATTTTATTTTATTTTATTTTATTTTATTTTATTTTATTTTATTTTATTTCATTTTATTTTATTATCTCAAATACCATCTATGTCATATAGTGCTGAGCTCTGCTCCATTGTTCTTTTATTTAATGTTCTGAAACAACTCTGAAACCACCAAATCTTCCCCAGATTTGTCTTCAATTTGTACTTGAAAGAGAAAAGCATGTATGTATTGAGCAGCATGAGAGTTACCAGGTCCCTCTTGGCAATGTTAGGAAGGTTTTATGGTCAGTTCTGCTAACACTGGCCTCCCATAAATAAAGAAGAGAAATTTTACACCTGTGGACTGGGGCCAAAGCTGCCTTCTCTATGTGAACATGCTGACGCTCCGTTTTTGGTGGTGTGTGTGACATGCAAGCCACTGGTTTCCAACCCTGACCACGCTGGTACAGGAAAGGCACACTGACACCCTCCTCAGAGGCATCTGTGGACAACTTGCTTTTGCATTTACTGTTCCAGTCTCCCAGGACTTTAGCCTCTTTCATTAACTCCTTAAGCCTCGTAGGCTCTCGAAAGTTTGCACTCTGTGTTTTCCAGACCTCTCTCAGTGGTCACTTCCTGCATCCCTTTCCGAGCTTCACGAGCACATCACCCCTTACTTTTCCTGAGTTTTCTTCCAGTACAGGCAATTTTGGTCTGTCACACTCTGTGCCTGAGAGCTACAGTTGCTACTTCAAGCAAATGAGGGAATTGAAAACTTTCTTACAAACTACACTGGTCCAAGGAAACTCCCTGTTGCCTCCTCGTCTCTTCGGGCAGGAAAACTGGTGGTATTCTGACCACCCTGAGACCTGTCATCGCCTCTTACTCCTTTAATACCTCTCCCCTTTTTTTTAATACTGCAAAAAATTTATATTTGCAATTTTTTTTCAGTTTTACTTCAGCAACATGAGCCCTTAAGATGCGCAAGAACTTTATAGTGCTCTTCTGCTGTTTTTCCCCAGGCCAAAGTGATGTGCAAGACAAATTACCCTCTATACTATCCAAAATTCACCTCAGTCTCCTAGAGAAACACCTGGAATACTAAGCACAGCCCTCATCACAGCCTGCAGAAATCGTGGCTCCTGAGGGGTGTGTTGAATGTACACAAATATGCATTTTGTATTTTGAGATATTCTTGCCAGAATCCTGCTGTGGCATCTAGCATAGATAATACTTGGCATCACCTATATCCCTCAGTATTTTTCTCCTTTCAGATAATGAAAAACTTGCCTTTTTACATTTTCAGTACTTTTGGGGAACCAAAGTTCCTCAGAGGTACTAAAAAATTCACTTTTCTCACCCCCAATACAATTCTCAGCATGACTAGCATATACAAGAATTTTTCTAAGTTTCTGTTTTAAGGCTGAATGTGTTTTCCCATTACAGTGAATCGTGTAACAGTTGTATACTTGTAGCCCTCTTTTTTACTGTGCTGACCACTTCCCTATCATCTTGAAGATGTCCTCAAACTCTTCCTCAAGGTCTTGCTTCCTCCTCCAATGGAGGCACCTTTCTGAGAAGACTGAAGGTTCAATCCATCTTTAATTCAATAAGAGCTGCTCTTATCCCTTGCACTTTTCAAGACTTCAGATTTTTAACGTAAAAATCTAGTTCATATATATACCTTCCAGTGGAGGTAAAATCACTACATTTTAAAGCGTCACCTATGTGTAAATAATCTTTAACAGTCAGTACCCAGTACAAAAGTGTATCTTATTTATTGGTTGGAAGGGCCATTCATCTTGATTTACTGCAAGAACAGCCACTGAGCCTATGAAACAGCAATCTCTGTAGTGCTACTGCCAAATTCTCATCAATGCTGTGGATGCTCTGTTGGAATATCCAATGTTTAGCATGTGGTAGGAGATACTCCTTTTGCATTTTTCCCTCAAAAAACAATCACAGAGTGCACTTTGATATGCTGGTTACTTGACTCTGGCTGAACAATGCACCCCTTTCTGCTTTCACTCATTTTTCCCCCCAGTGTAGTTGAAGTCTCTGCCATGTCCTGAAAATTATTTGCTCTGCCATCTCACTTTCAGTAGCTTTTGCTTGCTCACTTAACAAGGGTATTTCCAGTCTCTGAATGGCTGTCTGAACTTTTTACAAGTAGGAAGGATAGCAAAGCAATTTCAAGGCAGAGACACAATTGCTTCTAGAAAACACTTCGGAACTAATTTCATGATATGTTGATCTTCCCTGGGCTTGGTAACTTATCTCTGGGGAGCTCAAGACTGAACTATGCATACTCCTTTGTGCAGTGTTCATTGTATTTCCTTATTTCCTGTCATTTTCTGTAACTGAAATCCATTACAGTTGTAATTATATTAGCCACTGTTAAGCATATCGAACCATGGTACTTGCTTTTTTTTCCTTAATAATTCGGAAAATTTAATTTAGCTTTTAACATGACAACATCAGCTATAGGATTAGTAACTGTGATTCAGTAATTTAGATACAAGCTGCTACAGAGTTATTGCTCATTTAGTCTATCCTTGAAGAATAATGAGAAACTTATTTCTTTCACATAGTAGATTATGTGCAATCTGCTTGAACTTTATAGCGGATAATCATTGACCTCAACCATATCATGCTGAATCTGCTTCATGACTACATCAAGACATGAAAGTTTTAAAGATGGTATAAAACAAGAAAAAATGGCCCCAAAGCCATGAGTAATAGATTTTTAAAGCTGCATTTCATAGTTTTTAACACAGCGAGCACTTACTTGAGCATCTAGAAATTATTCTTGTGTACAAATACATGTAAATTAGCAGAAACCCTAGTCATGACTTAAACTGAACTGAGCTCCTGTCTTCAGATTTTCTAACAGGACTTATCACTGCTCTGCTTATTTCTAATTATTTTTCAATCATTACCAGGCAGCAAAGGTATGCATAAAGGTCTCTGATACCCTCTGTTCTCAGCCATTATTTGGATTGTGATGTCACAGACATTTAGACTCTTTGCCCTCATGTCTGAGCAGATCTAAGTAAAATTTTATGGAGCCTGAAACAGCTCAAAGAAACCTTTAGGACTTCTCTAAATTCCTGTAAGCTCAGGTATGAAATTCCAACTTTTGGGGACCAATGGAGAAATTGAATTACCTTTGGTTGTCCTTCCCAGACTGCCCAGCCTAATGTAGGATGGGTGGAGCATCCTACACCCTTGTGTCCTGGTGGCTTGGAGCATTCTCCAATGAGCTGTGTATCTTGTCTGCAGTCTGGTCACAACTTCCTCTCCAATCTACCATCAGATTTCACCATCAGCCACATTTCACTTTGAGACAATGGGAAGCCTTTTCCAGACTTTTTAAATAAACCATGCCTCTCAAATTCCCCAGTATTCTTGCAGCACCTGAGAAGGATTATAGTCTTAAAGTTGGTCCAGGCTTATACTGACTGCAAGTAGCAACACGACAGACAAAATTATAAAATAATTTCTGCTATAATGCTCTTCATATATAACATACATATAAAACTCAAAGATTTTCATCCAGTGGGCCAAAACATGTCTATATTCTGTGGGATTCACACTGGAAGTTTTTAATTCTTGTATTATTTCTGGAGGAAAGGGAAGTATGTCTTCTCTAGTGTATTGGAGAGATTATCATGGAAATTAGCCTTTATCTTGGAAATGGCATAACGAGTCTATTAATGAGGATTATGAGTTTTTCTAACTTTTAGAGAAATTACAAGATTATTTCTGCTTGAAAATATACTTGTGCCTGAGTACACAGTATTCAGTTGGAACTATGATCTCCTAGGTCTGTGCACCTTTATTCAGCTACATTTAAACTCCAGGTACATTTGAAAACTGTGCTACAGCTGAGGCTTAAAATTGCTTCTACAAAACCACAAATTTATTCCAATATATTATTAAAATCACGCTTTTAAATACATAATAAAAATATCCAAGGACTGAAAGTCCAGGACACACAAGTGGGAGCTGCTTATGCAATATTAATGTGTTATTGCAAATTCATTTTTCCATGGGGCACCTACATCCATCAGCTTCCAGAAAGCCCCAAAACCCCACATCAGGAGGTGTCCAGGGTGAGCCATGAGAAGAATTTTCTTATTCAGGATGTTCACAACATCTGCACAGGAGCTGAGAAGCATGAAGCAAAAGAAGGAGATAAATATAACAAGACATCCTTTACACATTAAGGATTTTCATAAGTTAGAAGAAAGAATGTAAGAATTTAAAAAAAAAAAAAAAAAGGAGAAAAATTTGGGATCAGCTATCAGAACTGGATGACCAGGCTGATGGTTTGTCATTTCAGCTGTGGGCTTATATTGTTCCTCTATTTTCCCCACTCCCATTCCACAGCCTGTGTCCTGCTCTATTCTTTTGGCACTGCACGGCTGAGCCCATGGGTGCATCAAGGGCCACCTCTAGACTAATTGTGGCGCTTCTCAGCTGCCTCGACCCTGCTGCACACTGTGACAGGGGACACAAGGAAAGAGGCTGGAAGCAGATGGGCGCAGAGAAAGAGGGGGAGAGGGAAAGAAAATGGGGAAAGGTCTGTCCCAGTCAATCTGCAACAATGGAGCCATGTGGCCATGGCAATGCCCAGAAAACACTGGGTATTCAGGAGACAAAGCTGCTAATGTCTGAAACAACTCCTGTTCAGGAAGCACAGACTTACTAATTTAGAGGCTAGCATATTGATCCAACTTAGAAGAATTTTCACAGGGACACAGAGAAAAGCTCATGCCCTTTATAAATGCACCCAGCCCTATGCCAATTTTCAAGTACTTACTTGAAGTTCAGACTTTCTTAATAACATATCTCTCCCTCTAATCTCATATTTAGGAACTCTTTCTTCAGTTTAGCTGAAAGAGGTGAATCATTCCCCCAAAGCCATCATTAGGTAGACATTTGACGTGAAAACCTTCCATCTGTACTGTTAGTATTTGGCAGAGCATTTCATGGGGAAATGCTTTAAGAGAGTACAGCTTTGGAAATGGTGAGATGTGCCATACCCTGAGCCGTGAAAATTATTCAAGGAGCTTCACAGAACTTCATGGAGTAATTTGCAAAGCAGGGGGGGATTGATCCTGAAAGCATAAACTTACTTGCTCAGGACTATAAAGAGAACTAACAAAAGAGCTTTGAATGGAATTGCCGAGAATGGCTTCCGAAGCTTTTTTCTCCCCCAGCTCTTAACACTAAAGCCTTCTCATCTTGCCTTCTTTCTTAGCCTCTAATGCATATCGGCATTGACAGTGGTACATCTTTAGTATGGTTGCTATGATTCCTGAATCTTGTATTTGCACATCTGGAGGAGAGGGATTTCTGCCCAGCGTAGGAATTTGATACTGCAGTGGGGCGTCCTCAACCCCACCTACATCAGATCTCCAGTTCTCTTCTTGGAATGCCATAGAAACTCCTTCCCTCTATAAACCCTTGCCCTGCTATGCCTGCAGCTGCAGGGCAGACATGGCCCCATCTCTTTACTTGACCGAGAGATGTCGGGACTCAGAGTAAGAGGCCCCTCCCTAAACCATGTGTTAGTTTGGGGATGGCAGCAGAGAAGACTAATGCCATTATGCAAAAAGGGGAAAGAAGAGGAAAGCTGTTCTTCCCCAGCAAGTGGAGAAAAGCAGACAACCACAGAGTAGTTTCCTCAAGCAGAGCTAAAATTCCAGTGGACATAGTACCAGAAGAGTAGCTCTGGCAGGAGCTAAAAAGAGCTAAAAAGTTGTAAGAGTTTGCTGGTGCTGCCGTGGTGAGCAGAGGAGGAGAACCACAAGGGATGAGCAGTCGTGTGGTCCTGAGAGTATCTGTCTTAGATTACTTCATCAGTCCTTAAGAGAAAAGACAGGCCACCAAAAAGTCCAAGATAATGGGATCTGCCACTTCTGCTTTGCAAGCTGAAAGTGTTGTAGGGGGTTATCTTATGCAGCTTGGGGCTGGGACAGGTGACAGCTGCATCATGGAGGAATGTTGAAAAGTACACACACTAGTGTTCCACAAATTCTGTCTCTTCTAGGATATGAAATCACATTATTTCAAGAAAGAAAATCATGAAGCACAAAAGATTTATCCAAGCTGACTTTCCAGTCACAAACAGGTCAACAGAAGCCAACTGGCATGGCCACTGTGCAGCTCCTCATAGCTCTAATTAGCTACTTCTCTTTTTGCAATTTGCTCAAGTGATCTAATTGCCCCCTTTGTAAAAGGCAACCCAGGGAATGTCTTTCCCTGTGTAGTTATTTATAAAATGTCTACCCAAACTCAAGAGTTAATGAACCTCAACCTTCACTGAGTTAAGGAAGGGTGATTTCATCTTGCCTCGACCTTCTCTCCCTATCCATGCCCACTGGACATTAGGAGTTTGTTTATACTCCTCATGCCTTTTCTCTCTGAAGCTGAAACTCTTCTAAATGTGTCAGGAGCATGGGAAAACACAAAAGGAATTTATCCAGCCTGCAAAAAGTGCTAAGCTTAACACAACGGTATCTAATAACAGCCATGCCAGCGTGCCTGGCACCTGGCCAGCGTCCATACCGACTGCAGCGCTAGCACAGCAGCACATGCTGGGGCCTCTCTCCTTGGCTAAGCCTGAAGACTTTTGCCTCACACCCAGCCCACACTGCGCTTGGCATGAATGAGTGGGGAGACACTGTGAGGTCTGGACATAATGGGATCTCCGTCTGCAGGCCTCTCTTTCTCCAGAGTGACCCCCTCCCTCTCCGCCATTCTTCTTCTCTGCAGATTTAATTTTCTGTAGAGTTCACACTTTCCATCTCAACAGCCAGGATACACAAACATGAGCTCAGCTTCCACCCTTGACCAAAGCAGAAAGGAGATCTTCTGTTATTGTTGTCATTGCAGAGGAAAGCTTCTCAGCTGGGGAGGTGTCAGACCAGGGGGCACAGGCATTAATTACCCCTGTGCACCACTGTTTCCAAGCTGAACAGACTGCCTGAGCATGGGAAATGGGAGGAAGTGAGGGGAGCAGTCAGAAGATGGGGGCAATCTGGTCCAGTTTCAGAAAAGCTCAGAATTGCTATTCAGCAGCTCCCCAGCTTCAGGCAGACCAATGCCACCCACCTGTCCAAAGGCCAGAGCCCATCACCCTGCAAAGCCCTTGGCATTCTCCCATTTCCCTCTCCTGGAGGATGGGAGAGGAAAACGTTTCCTCCCATCCTCTGGATTCTTTCCAGTCAATGAACCACTGCACACTACATGCAGCGCAGCAACGATGGAAAAATACCACCGATGTTTGGAAAGGAGCTAAATGCTCCTTAGCTTTTGCCAGGACCAATGGAGAAAAGATGGGCTGGAGCTGCAAAACCTGTGACCCAATCCTTACAAATGCACCAGCAAACAGGACACTTCCCTCCACACACTAAGGGATGTTCTTGGTGTTTTCTCAGTCGGGACTGCTCCATAAGCAGACAAAGCACAGATCTCACCAGGACGGCTGGGGGTGGTTTAGCAACAAAAAGTACTGACTTGAGGCAGGGAGGCTTCAAGGAACCAGTTTCAAATCCCAGCAGAACCCATTAAGCAGTTTATCCCTGGACAGATAAAATGCCTCTCAGGTGGTTACTGCACTCAGATTTTTTCAATGAGACCTCAGAGACTGAGCTCATTGCTGGGCTTAGCGGAAAGTGAAGCCCTCATGATGCCAGTGGTAAGAGCAGAAGTTTTCCTCAGTTACTCTGGTTAAGTTTTTTTCCAGGCTCCCTTCTGTTCGGGTCTGTGCTACCCTGCACAGGCCTTTTTTTTATGGCAGCTTAGTCTACAGAATATTTCCATACGTATGCCGTGCCCTGTGTCATGGTCCTCTGAGAGGAACCCACTCCAGAAATATACAACATATTTATAATCTGATCAAATAGAGCAGGTGTTGTTTTAAGATTCAGAAAGCTCAACAGAGAAAAGGTTTTCTGAAAAAAAACAAAATTCCTTTCTTTCCAGATCAAAGGACCAGAAATGTATACTTTTTTTCCTGCTGAAAAATATCCTTCTGTCAAAAAAATCTTTGCCTGAGAGCAATCTTTATTTTCAGATATACCTTTAATGTACAGCTTCCTGGATTTATTCAGTCTAGCCATTTTTGCTGCCTATTTTTGTTTGTTTTCCATTGTTCTGTAATTCTGTGGTATTAAATAAATAGCCTGTGACTTCCTCCCTACTTTTTCTTTCCTAGTTTTCTTCTTCCCTCCCCGTCCATAAAGAATTTTTAAAAAATCAGAAACCTAAGCAAGTGGAGTATTTTGACATATTTATTTCTTCTCCTGGAAGACAGATGCAAGAAAAAAAATGTTTCTTCTTGCTTTTGCTTTTGACAAAACCAAAATCATAAGAAAAATTGCTCTGGTGCTTTCGTGCATTTTTCATGTATTTCTCATTTTCCCTATTTTTTCTCTCTTCTTTCTACATAGGAAAGAGGAAGAGAAAATGGGCAAGGATCAAAACCTAAAATGTATTTCTTTATAGGAATCAAATATAAATGAAAATTTCAACATGAAATGAAATAAAATTATTAATTTTGGTTTGATTATGTTTTTTCTTCAGAAGAAGATGTATGTGAACATTGAATAATTTTTAAATGGATTTTCACTATATAAAGTGACTTTCTGAGCTAATGTTCCAAAGAAGTGCAGCTGGCAACAGGCCGTCTCCAGGACACATTTCACCCACACAGCTACAGTAGGAACATACTTTATGAGAGCAATTACCAGACATATAACTCTAACTTGGAATCTACTGCAAATCACAGCACACATATTAACTTATGCCAATCAATAATAAGTAACTGTTTAAAGCTCAGCAGGAATTTACCTCAAGTAGGAGAGGCAGTGTGAGGAAGGAGTCCTTTTATTCAAGGAGAGATGACAGATTTACTCATCATATTTTCTAGGTGCAAACAGGAAGGCAAGATTACAGCTCCTCACATTTAAGGGATTGTAGTAAAGACTGAAACATTGTCTATAGGAAGGAGACGAAATATTATCAGTAGGTCTTAATAAGGTTGCTCTGAAAAAGAACAGATGGTTTTACCCAACTAGACTTGCAGCAAAGCTCAGCAAAAGTTGAAAAAAAAAATTGGCTAGAATTTGTGTAACTTTCCAAATTAATTCACTGTGGCCATGCTTATACTGCTTCTTCATTCATTTCCCATGAACATCAGAGTGATCAAATTTTACCCACACAAATTCCTGCAGAAAGCACATTTTCAACTTGCTTCCTCACATACTCGGCAGTGATGTATTTTGAAGTTGTCTCCAGAGTTTACAGTCTGATACGAAACTGGCCTTGACTTAAGAAAACCAGACAAAGGCTTCCAAATCCCATTACCAGAGCCATGGTGTTGCAGCTTTTCAGTTTATAGGATCTTATGTTACCTCTTGAAATAAGGATCCACAACAATTTTTACACTGTGTGACTATGATCACAGAGAAGTAAGAGAAACCCTGCACTTGTCTGCTAATTTCACATGAAGCAATGTTTGCTAGAGAATCATGCTTTAGGTATCATCTGGCTCACTGAGGAAGGTTTTTTGCTTTGTTTTAAGATACTGTTCAGCACGCTAATCTGAATTCTCTGCTGTCTTTTGCCAAGCTGCAGTAGCTTGTTCAAGCACTTCTATTGATGAAGGCATGCCAATCAGCACTACATACAACAAAATGGTAGCATAAACCATGAAACCATGCATAGCTAATTAACAATCATCTGCAAAATAATCCGTAAGAATACAATTCCTTAGAGAGACAGAGAGAGAGAAAAGAACAGTATAATTTTCAGTGAAGTGTGCCTTGTAAGGAGACTGCAGTTGGTGAAGAAATGACCAAGAGATGGAGCAAGAAGCAGGGATAAGTCACCAACTATGCTCTCATTTGTAACTTTATGAGCAAATCTCATTTGCATGACCTAACCCAGCCAGTCTTCAGGGTGAATCACCTTTCTTTATATATAAAATAGGGGCCAGGAAGTTTTCCTGGCATTTGAGACAGAGACGGCAGCCACCATTTTTCATTGCAGAGGAACTGCAGAACAAAGCTGCACACTACAGAAGTTCCAGAAGTTTTGCTGATTTGGCTGAGGGAGGGGGGCAGAAGAGCAGATGCTAACATTACTATTGTGAGACTTTCATCTGTACAGTCAACCATGTACTGAGGATGAGGCACCAGTGAGTAACAACAGAGGTGCTACCAACTCTTCCAGACCGTGAGGGACAAGACTGACAAAGAGCCCTCTGGTATATCCTTGTCCTATGTGGAGTGAGAAATGGGGAATGAAACCTTCATCCCTCTGAGAAGACACTGACACATCTCCCCAGAATGAGCCACCAGTGTCACTCCAAGGGTGATGCAGACTTTCCAACATGATGAAAACCATGTGATGAAAGAAGGACCACTGAACTAACTTGTCTGGAATGCTGAGCCTGATCCCAAGGTGCATCACTGGCACATCAGCACCAGGGACCTGCCGGCAGCAGCTCTGGACCCTGGAGTGCTGCCCTGCACCAATCTTCTCTTGTTCTTGTGCTCTATCTCTTTATCCCCTCCCCTTTAGGGGAAAAGTGGTGGTTAAGTAAATGTCCCCCACCACCACCTGGAAAAAAAAGACATTCATATTGTCCTTCCACCCTCTGGATACACATAGCTGACATTTTCAATGGTGTAATGTGCCACAAACATGTGAAACATAGTATTTGGGCATGGTGCAATCTCACGTGTTGTGACTGAGCACGACTTTATGAACATCACACTGATTTGACGCTGAGGGCTGGTTCTTAGCCCTGTGATCAGCTGCACTGAGCTGTCCCTCAGCATGGGGTAATCCCTTGGGCACCATCCCTGACCCTGGCATGTTCAAGCCCCGTCTAAACTGGCCTAAAATTAGGCTGCAGCTCGTGCTGCTGAAACACTGGTTTCCCTCAGAGGGCACAGAGCCCAGCAGTGCCCTTCTTTCTGGCTGTCCCGACAGGTGCAGCGTGAGGCTCAGATGCAGATCGGCACTGCTGCCATGACTGAAGAGTACCAGGCTTCCACCCCCTCACAGGGCAGAGGCCGTTTGTCTCTATCGCTTCCCATGATTTTCCTCATCCATCTGCAGAGCACCAGGTGTCCTGTGAGGGTTAACATCAGTGCAGTAACTCTGTGCTTTCATTTCAGCCATCCTCCCCCATGGCTCTCCACCTCTGATTTCGGTTGCAACCAAAGGTGCTAAGCACTTCACAAGTGACAAAGTCACTCAGTTATGTACCTTGGACCTCAAAAGGAAACCTCACATTCAGATATCTTTTCTAAGTGGAAAAAGACCCCAGTCCTGCCAACATCACTATGCCTTACGTTTTTATTTTGCATGAGAGGTGCCAGAGGGTAAAGAAGGGTGGTAGTCACAGATTTATGGAATGGTTTGGGTTGGAAGGAACCTTAAAGATCATCTAGTTTCAACCTCCAACACCATTGGCAGGGACACCTTGCACTAGACCAGGTTGCTCAAAGCACTTTGATACACCCAAAGCAGCAAGAGCAAAAGCCCTCCACCATCTTTGCTCAGACACTTTTATCACCTGCTCGCTCTGTCTCCAAGTCTCAAAAGGATATTTTACCTCCCACCAGCACAGGGCTCCGCAATGGACAATGATGGAGCAGCTTTGTGCCCTTATTTTTGCTGTGTACCTTCAGGACAGGACTATACACCTTGACCTGTTTCACACAGACCTGTGGGACCATGCGCTTCAGCCACAGCTTCCATCCACCGTGACCCTAGGGTGGATTTCAAACCATAATCTGGGGGCGAAAGGGCACACATTCCAGCAAGCATTCCAGATCTCACAGAGCTGAGTTCACTGGGAAAAAATCTTGGACCAAGCCAGCATTAAAGGGATAACTTCAAAAAATAAGGAAAATACAGGCTTAGTATCAGGAAATATTTGCTAGCAGGGAGCTTTGTTCAAATGTGCAGCTTTCTCCCCAAGGAAGAGATGGAGCTTCCATCACTGCAGTCAGTTAAAACTAGACCTGACAAAGCTCTGAAGAATAATTTACTTGAACTAGCTGAAAGGATGTATTGGATAGGATAAGAAGTCTTTTTTCCACTCCTAAATTTCAATTATTCCGCTTTAACCTTCTTTTTCTATATGCTTGCTCTCCTCATCTGGTTATTGCAGGAATGGATTTCAGTTAAATGAACACAAGAGAGTGGAAGAGGCACAGAGCTCAGTCTGGATTTCTGTGTGGGCCTGAGTCCAGGAAGAAAGCAGCTTCCCAAGGCTGGATAATTAAATTCTAATTTAATTATCAGCTTAGTATCAAACACTTAAATGCAACAGCTATCTGTGCATACTGCAGCCTTCTATTTTCAGGCACTATCTGCTTTAAAACTGCAACTCTAATGCTGTTAGCAGATGGATGTGTGTTATTGCAGTATGGGGAATTGGAAATTCTCCATATACCAAGCTATAAATATTTCTTTGACATTTATTATCCTCACTTGAGTTCAGGTGCTAAAATACTTGGACCGAAGTCATGTTTGTAGCAGAAAAAGTCAGTCTTGGATCTTAGCTTGTTGCTGGCTAAATTGTTAAGAACAGACAAAGGCAGCAAGGAAAGGGAGTCCCTCACTTAGCAGAGGTCATGCAACTTTTGAATCAAATTAGCTGAAGTTTCAACTCATTTAATGATACTGGTTCCCAAACACTCCTGCTCAGACAATATAATAGATCACTTCAGGGGGGCTTTTCTTACTTGCTCTCTCTCTCTCTCTTTCTCTCTCTGTCTCTCTCTGTGTCTTTTTTTGTCTTCCTCAGTGTGTGTGCAGTAGGATTGCCTTTGCGGTCATGAATCTGAATCCCAGTTTTGCCAGCTGCATTGGATTGTAAACTCCAAGTCATATGAATCTCAGTTTTGATTGCCCTAAGGGAAGTGTTGGATTATGTAAACCAGGAGATAATAGCCCTTATAAAATCCCTCCAATAAAATAAAATCAAGGTGTATGTGTCATGGTGGATTAGCAGACTTGCCTTTTCCCCTTTTTTTCCCCCTATTTCAGGCTCCTGGTTGCAGCTGACTAGCAACACATACTACCACAGGAGGAAGGAGAGCATACTGTCATTTGTGAATCATACAGAAATGTGTGGTAGTATTTAGGATGTTAAGTCAGTTCCCTGTGGTGAAGATTAAATTGGAGAGAAATGGCGAATTGTCAGGGTGACAGTACTCTGCAACTGCTGAAGCAAAGAGAGGCTATTTGGAACAGGATGTGAATGTAGTGCAATCAAACTGAGAGGCCTGGTTTGGCATTTGTCTGGGACAAAGTAATGGCTGTGTGGCCATTCCCAACATGCTGCTCCCCAGCACCTGTGGAGCATGTATGGATGGCTGTGACCTTTCTGGTGAGGTGATTCTTTTTTATGGTAGAACAGGAAATCATTTCTGACAACCAAACTTTTTCACCAGAAAACTCCAGTTTGAAGAAAATCCTTGATTTTTGTTTGATAAATCTGGGACCTGGTGGTTAAGGTCTTCTGCAATCCCCAGACAGTTAAGAGATTGTGGGACCTAGATCACCAGTATTTACCATGAGCCAAATTACCCCTGTGGCCTGTATGATCTGTGTGATCTAGGCCACAGGCTGCAGAAGACAGCAGTGAGGAGGTGCAGCTCCATGGCACCCTAAAAGTACAGGTCAGAGCTAAGCCAAAAGTAAATGACACATTTTTATTCATTCAAAAGGAAAAAACGTCAGAACATTTTATCCCACACAATATTGCAGCTTCTCAAGTGTTATGGGTATTTTTTCCTCCCTCTTTTGGGGCTGAAAGATAGATGTCAACATTCACAGCAGCAGTTCTGTCTGTCCATTCTCTGGGTTACTTTCAAGACACTTCTGCCAATACTGAGTCATCCAGGCAGCAATTTACTGACAACATGGTTCAATCAATGGTCAGGCTGCATCTGCCCCATCTCATAGACAAGACAAAGAATGGGGCCATGGGCATCACAAATAAAATCTGAAGAACTAAATAACTCTGCCTCCTACCTCTGTCAAGCACTGGGAGCTCAGGTGTTGGTGGTGGAGCTACCAAATCTGGCTCTCCACAGTGACATGGTTGTGCTGTAGGAGTGGGATGGGAACATGTTGCGATAGGAGGAACACAGAGAGAGATGAGGAACACAGATTCAGATGCCAGTGCTTTAAAGTGGGACCATGTTTATATAACCTGGTATAAAGTAAAAAATTGATTCAGAGGGGAGCTGATAATAATATTTCTAGCATGACAAGGTTGTTGAAGGGAAGGGAAAAGTAAGATCAAGACCAAAAAAATCAAGTAAGAATTGCCATGCCTGTTTAAAGCCCTGCAAATAATTAACCTTGGCATGAAAAATTCCATAGGATATGGTAAATTCTGCGTCACTTGAGTCTTTAAAATCAAGAATAAATCACTTTTTTTTTTTCATTCCCTTTTTTTAAAGTAAGATATGCTTTTTCTTCAGCTACAAGTAGTTGAAGTTAAGGAAGGATTTACTTGGTGACATTATTTGGCATGTGTTACGTGGGAGGTCAGGCCAGACCAGATGATCATTAAAGTCCTTTCTGGCTTTACAATTTATGAAATTACTAATCTGAGAACAGAGCCCTTGAGCTTGACCACTTTGCTTGTGGATGAAATGACTTCTCAAGGCATGGAGAGACCCCCCAAAAGCAGTGAGTATGCCGTTCTACAGGGTTCAGGTAAAGTGGGGGTGTTCACCCATAAGGAATGCATGTTGCATTTGCTAGTCTCAGAGCACCTTTGCTGGTCTTGAGGGGTGAAGCACTTCTGTAGGTTAAAAACTACTGTTTGCACACTCACATGTTATTTATGGCTGCTGACACATCAGCATAAATGTTGAGCTGTGCTTTCCCATCTCTAGGACTAGTTTGATAACTTCTATTGCCAGATTCCTGCTGGCCATCTAAGCTTCATAATTAAAAACTGAAAGCTGTCTTGTGGGAAATACTGCTTGGGAAATGGGGACACTCTTGGAAAGATTTGGAAAGAGTCTTAACTTTTGGATCACTGGTCAAGGTAGACCCTTCCTACTAAAACTTCACCATGAAACTTCAGAGAAATATCCATCATTAGCTGTTCATTCTTCTTTTTGAGTCCCCAGTTCCTGGTCTGAACTCACGCCAATCTTCCTGAGAGACCACTGCTCCTGTAAGAATCTCTGATTCTCTCAATTTGAGTCTTTCCAGCGTGTGTTCCTATCCCCCTTGGTCCTGACTTGTCATATCCAACCCCACCCTGGGCTGCATCCAAAGCAGCCAGCAGGGTGAGGGAGGTGATTCTGCCCCTCTGCTCTGTGTGACTGAACCTGGAGAACTGCATCCAGCTCTGGGGTTCCCAGCACAGGAAGGACATGGACCTGTTGGAGTGAGTCCAGAGGAGGTCACCAAGATGATCAGAGGGATGGAGCACCTCTGCTATGAGGAAAGGCTGAGAGATTTTGGGGGTTTTTCAGCCTGGAAAAGAAAGGGCTTTGAGGTGACCTAACTGTGACTTTCCAGCACCTGAAGGGAGCCTACAAGAAAGATGGAGAGGCACTTTTTACAAGAACATGTAGTGACAGGACCAGGAGGAATGAATGCAAACTAAAGGAGATTAGGTTTAGACTAGATATTAGGAAAAAACCCTTTACTGTGAACATGGTGAAGAACTGGCATGGGTTACCCAGAGAAGTTGTGGATGCCAAATCCCTGGAGGTATTCAGGTGTAGATGGAGCTCTGAGCAGCCTGGTCTAGCAGAAGGTGTCCCTGCCCATGGCAGGACAGCTGGAACTGGATGATCTTTAAGGTCTGTTCCAACCCAAAACATTCTATGATCTGTGATTCTGTGATTTCATAACATGCTTGCTCCCAACCCCATTCCCATATCAGTGTAGCACAGGCTGGGCAGGAGGAAGAGCACCTCTTCCACAGGACCATCAGGGAAAACAGAAGAGCTTGTTCCAAACATGGATTCCAAACTTCCTTTGTGGTCAGGAAGTTGCCTTGGACTTACAAGTTCAGTTCTCAGTTCTCAAAACAGACCACATTTGAAAGTTCACCAATCTTGGTCCAATATTGGTGATAGAATGTTAGCAGTATCTGCTGCTATCCTGGGAGAGAAGTGTTTTATTTCTCTTGACATTCATCCAAATTTTAAAAGGCTGTAAGGTTAAATAATCCTAAAGCAGAAGGAGTTTAGGTCTGGGGTTAAATGAATAGCTGGAGATTGGTGCAAAATGATTTTACTGATCCAACATGTTTCTTTTGAACTCTCTCAATGTCTTCATTATTCCCACAGTTGTCTCCAGCACAGTGTGGCCAACTTCCAACTACATCTACTGTCTGAATAGGCGCTCCTTGCAGTTCATGGAGGGGTCAGCTGAGGGAAGGAAGTGGGCAGCGATTTGGTCAACAAAGACTCTAGTTTATTAACAGCTACAGGTGACCAAAAGGATAGCAGACAGTTAACACAGAGCACACTTTATCATGCAAGTAACCAAGACATTTTCACTTGATTTACACATAGATTGCACTGTCAAGGCAGGAGCACAGCCTGAAGTCTACTGTGATTTGATGGCATGTACAAGGACTGGGAAGAAACCAAAGGCAAGAAGGTACAGAGAAATAAAATGAAGGAGACAAAAAATTTGTATATTCTTCTATTTCTGACCTCTGCAAATATGAGATTTTTTTAAATATGACATTTTTTGCTTTGAGCTAACTTTGTATCAAAACCATGGAAACTCTCACTGAGAGCATCTTTTTGAAACCTGTCAAATCTGCTTTCTGGCAATAATGCTGTCCAACTGTGTCAGGGCTGTTTCTTTCTGAACATATTCATCTGAATCAGTAAAGTGCACAGCTTTAAAAATCCCTGCTACAGGGAGACCTGCAGCTACACAGCCTGTCTTTGGCCACAGGGAACTACTGGGGGAAAGTATCTGAGAAACCATGTGCACAATCCCAACGATTCAGCGCTGACCTTCTAGTGTAGTGTTTATTAGCTCTTAACTATTAGCATTTGCTCAGTGTGCTTCATTGGGTGAGACTGACATAATCCAAGAGTGTGGTGTGGCATCTGGATGATGTTATCACACATACTCTTGCATGCGCAATCACATTCATCCACAGCTGCGTGTGCGCACACACAGAGATATACGAGCACAGCTCAAAACACGCAGCTCTCGGAGGCTTTTCTTTTTCTAGCCTTGAAGGTGACAAACTAGGCAGGAGTAGTGGAATCAAAGCCTTTCTTTCCTCTCTTGTTGTAAAGGGCAACTTGCTTCCTGCACCGTCAATGGGTTTTGGAGATCCACAGAAAGATACAGGAATACACAAGAATTATCGAGGGAAACAATTTTGTGGAGCTGGAGGGTAGCAACAATACTGTTTGCTTTCTGGACAGGCTTCACAGGCAGCAGCCTCTGACTTTCCACAGCGAGATGGAAAAAGCCCTTTTATGCTCCTCTTTATTTGACAGTGATTACTGCTGGGTATAACCACATGTCTCTAGATACAGCCCTTTGTCCCTTAGGAAAGGGCAGCATAAACTGAGATAATAATCTACTACATTGCCTTTCTTTCCACTACACTTTCCTTGGGAAACTAATGTCACATGGGAATATTCCAGCCAGAGCTAGAAAGGACACCTGCACTAAATGTTTCTTGCTCTTCCTATGACACCTTTATTGTCTCTCTTTTAATGAACTGTGCTGGACCTGGGTCCCTGTTGGAGTTGCTGGAACAGACTTCTTCCCCACTGAGGGTGCTGTTCAGGTAACATTTTTATTTTTTTTTTAAATGTCCCAGGAAATGGATTAGGCAGAAAAATACCGTTTCGTCCCTGTTATGAACTTATGACAGAGCTTGCACCAAGAATTTGATGCTTTGAAACTTAGAATCAGCAGTGGTGGGAGCTCAGATGGAGGGGTTGATACAGGCCTGGGGGATTGGGAGAGGCTGAGAGAGGATCCTAGAGATAGAAGCAGAGGCTGGGACTGAATGAGGCAGCTGGTGACTGGAAACTGAGATGAGGATGTGGAGATAAGGAGTTAAGGAGTTGAAAGCAGGGCAAGATGGGAACAGGAGAAGGACAGGCTGGAGTGTCATGGACAACTTGGAAGGGGAAAAGCAAATAAGTGCCTGCCATTATTTGATCCAGTGCTTCCATACCAGGAAAATGGTCTTCCCTGTGGAGACACAGGCATTGCTGCATGCAGAGTCCTGGGCCCTGCCAACATCCTGGCTGCTTCTGCGTGGGGCTGGGTGGATCCCTCTGTCCTTTGGGGTGGGAGTAGGTGACAGCAGCACCTCAGGGCAAGGCAGGCGCACCCTGAGCGCTCTGAAAGGGGTAGACTGCCAATTTCTCTAGTGAAATCCAGCCAGGATTCCTGGGTCATCTGCAGTTAGCAAATTGGTGCAGACCTCCTGGGCCTGCTTGCCTCCTTGTCTCCCAGCCCATATATAAAAATGACCACTTTGTTGACGGCTTTTGTGCTGCTCCCTCAAGAGGCAGGAGGCAGGGAGGACTACGGAGGTGTATGCCTTGCTGAGGAAAAACCACCAACACTGACTCCAGCATGTGTTGATGTTACTGCACCATTTTCATTGATGTGAAAATCCTGAAAAATATAAATGCTTCATTCAAACCCTTTGAAAAGGAGGAATTTTGATTTTTCCATGTGGATTTACATCTTGTTTTAGTTGGAATCAGAATTACTAATATGTCACATGAAAAGCAAAAACCCAGAATGAAACCACTTTGCTTGAGTCCTGTGAGTCTTTTACATTTCTGAGACCCATGAGCAAAGGAACCAGTCATTCTGATGGTCCACGTGAGAGTAGTTATTGCATCTTAACAAAAAAATGCCCAAGTTTTTTTTGTAAGTTTACTCCTAAAAAAAATGAGGAAATTTCCTCAAAAATATGACATTAAAAGATCATTTATAATGGTTTTGATTCATTATTGTTTTAAACCGGTTTATTCTAAGCTGGTGCAAACTTCTCACAAGCATGTCTCTGGGGAGACTTTGTGAGAGATCTCCAAAGGCACATATAACAATTCAAGCATTTAACTCTGTGTGAACCAGCAACACATGAGGTTCATAAACAGGCTGACCTTTTCTCGCTTCCTCTGCTCGCTGCAGACCCATCTGTAATTGCTCAGCTGTTCTCAGACTCTGTCAGATCTACTTGTTTCATCACGTTATCTTCAGGAGAAAAGAATTTGGGGAGCCATTTATTAACACAAATTTGTCTTTACAGGAGAAAAGTTTCACCTTAGACACATTTCTCAAACATGAAGGAATCCCTGCCATCATGAACCCATTTTAGCTGTCTCTTCTATAATTGCTGCTCTGTATATCTTTCTTTTCCTCTCTTTTATTTCCCTAACATTCTCTTTGTTTTTAATTGGTGACACCAGCCCAGCCATCTGGAAAGAGAAACAGGAGGGAGAGTTTACAGAGGAACAAATTTTGGGTGCTTCTCCCCATGCAGTTCTCACCGTAGTACCTGAGAGCCTTCAGTCAATACCCTCAACTCACAGGTGAGCATCTGAGACACAGAGGAGGCCAGCACAGGCTGGAGTAGTGGCACATCACCTGGCTGCCAGATGCCCACTCCCAGCTACAGAGCAGGCAGCAGTGGGTGCCTCAGTTCGTGTCTTTGGAAATTCATTTCCTATTCTTCCAGAATGATTTACCTCCCAGTCTGGGCACATGCACAGTGCATGCCCAAACGTGCATGGGTCCATGCACACACACACTCACTTCCTTTTGTCAGAGTTTAATCATACCCAAAGAGTTTCCTCACTGTATGCTGTCATTCCCCGGTGATGGCATTACCAGATCTTGCCTCTGACATGGTGTTTTCCATGTCATGGCTTCAATCCCCATGTTCCTTATTGACCAGGACACTGCTGCTCCTGTGTTTTCCCACCTCCCCTCAGATGGATATTCGTTGTCTACCAAGAACAGCCATGAAGCCACTTCTGCTCTTTTGTCACTGCTTGAGGCAGAGGCTGCCCAGCCAGTGCACTGCAGGTGCCCTGACGCCTGCCAGTCCCACTGAGGTGCTGGCAGCTTGGTGGCACTCTTGGGGTTTTGGGGGAAGGCTGCTCCATACTAATTTCCTTTTACCCTTGGGCATAAGTGGAAGTGAAGCTGCATTCCACAATTCTCCATGCAGAGCATGGGGAATGCATGGGGCAGAGCACTTCAGCTGAGAAAAATGAGCTGTGTCCACACTTCTTAATGAAAAAGCTTCCAAATCCAGGTATGACTGAGGGACTGGCACAACAATGGGATAACTTTTAATGGGATGAGCTCAAGGGTTTGGCCTGGCAGTACGCAGTCCCGTGTGTCATCTTTTCAGGTACTTTAATGGTGCAGTGGATTACAAGGATGAAATATCCATGAAAATATTCACAGACAATCCTCTCCAAGGAGAAAAAACAGAATTTGTAATTGCTAAATTATGTGCTCTTCAAAGGCAGCAATATTCTCTGCAGCTAGGAAAAAGACTCAGTTGTGCTGTGGACAGTGCACTCGGTATCCAGACATAAGGATGAAATTTGCTAATGACAGGAAAATGGCTCTCCTGAGTCCACAGTCCCCTTTTCGTATTACACCGCGGGGGATGATTTAGTTTCAATGCATGACAGGTCTCACAAAGGGAATGATGCTATTAACTTCTAAACCAAATTAATATAATCATATAAATAAAATGCACAGTTTCCTGTCTGCACAGGGCATAAGGCTGGAAATTAAAAAGTGTCACTCATTTTCTATTTTACAATTAAAAGACCCTGCAACCCACATTCTTTCTTCTTCCATCTTCTCTCTTTGTACCCATCTCTGAACACAGAGTCACACAGAGTCAACAGATCAGTTTAGAAACTTAGATCAAAATTTTTTATAGCTAAATCTATGGACCCCTTGCACAGAGTTAGTGTAATCAGTGATGAATCCAGGCAAATTAAACAAATAGAAGTTAATTTTCAATATTTTCAATTGCTTTCTGAGTTAGTTATACTGATGAAAATTTTGAGTGTAGAGGTGGCCTATGTACCAGCATTTCACTTGCTCTTCCAGGCCAGAAGAGCAGAGCAGTCTTTCACTCTCTCAAGCAGATTTGCCTGCAGATAAAGAGAGAGACATCTTCCAGAGTCCTTATTCTTGTTACAGAGTAATTTAAAAAATCAAAATCAGACAATCACTTCAGAAAAATTTAATGTCTCCAAAATTGCCTCTTTCAGAGGCATGTTCAAAACTTTTACTTTTCACATTGATTGCAAACATTCACCAATGATTTTTCCTTCTCACATAGTTTGTTTCTTTAGAATGGTCTATGCAAATTACAATTTACTTTAAATATTTTAATTTCTGTTTAAATCTTTTAAGACATATCCTGTAACAAAACATGGACTCATTTACTAGTGACATTCTTCAAGTTGCGCAGTCTATGCACCTTTCAATTGGGCATCTAAGTTTGCTATCTGAAGGCAAAGAAGTTTTTATTTTCTGAGTATCATAAAAGGACACTGGCAGCCTGCACTTCCTCGTGCTCTGGGGAATAACACACAGAGGAGATAATTCCCATTTGTATGGTTCAAATATTGCGCTTGGGGCCTTAACATGTTACACTTGGAGGTTTTCCTTTCAAACCATCCTCCTGCAGTCATCTGAAAATACTTAGACAAAGGATCCCAGGAAGCCCTTTTCAAAGCAATCAGATAATGCAGAAAACTGAAATAGTGGTCCTCCTCAAGCTGGCCAAACTGAAATCTGTTAACCTTTTGAAACGTATGTGGAGAATTACAAAGACCTAACTACATCAGACTGCACGGCAAAGCTCTCCTCCAAGCACAGACTCAGGGAGCTCTCAGGGACCTATTTCCACTGTTCAGAAGCCACTGCTTAAAACAAATTAGGAAAGCAGAACGTCCAGACAAGTGGTTTCAGTCTGTTTGAGGCTATTGATGTTCACATTTTGAAGTGGTTTTTTTCAGTTGGTGCAATTAGTGCACTAATAGAGATGCTGATTTACTTTGCAAGTGACCTCATGAGTGCACAGTACCCCTCTGGTTCCTGTGGAGTACTTCTGTGAAGGACTTACAGACTGATTTTCAAGTGTATTTTTTGGTAGGATTAACAACAAATATGAAAAAACTTTTAACTACTTTCCATGGAGGTTTATGGGTTTGTTTTTTTTTTAAATCTAATAATGCAGTTCTGATTTACAATGGAATGAGCAGAGGATCTGCACGCTGTGCCTAATTAAAGCCAAAATGGAGGATCTTGCACAGAGCTTGCTGTACTTTCCTCTGGCCGATATGCCAGTCTGAATGCCTTGGGTGCAGTCCCCAGTGTTACTAGCAGCAAACACACTTGGAATAGCAGAGGGTAGAATTTTCCTTCCTGGATCAGGAACTAGTCATGGGTCACTGCTGATAATGTATAATAAGCCATTTTGGTGTCATTGACTGGTTTCTGCTTATCACCATCTCAAATATCTACCATGAAGTGGATCAATCCAGACACACAACCCTTTTAACCAACCCTATACAGTGAGAACATCACCATCACCCCGTGCTGCTTCACTGGTCTTTAGGGAGAAGAAGTATTTATCTCACCAAATCTTCATAGTCTCTGTCCATACCCATGTGAAGAATGGGACAGAGAGACTAAAGCACTCACCAGTGGACTTGTGCACGAAGTAAATCTCAGTGAAGCTGTCACCTCCTTTGGTCTTGTTTTGCTTTTATCTTTCTTTTCCCCCCACTGCATCATCCATGCAATTTCCACTGTCAGGTATTTAAATCCAAAATGCAAGCCACAGGTGCAGAGAATCATTATCCATTTTTTTCAGCTCTACCTGCAGTAATCATCACCAAAATCCACTGAAAGTGAAAAAAGGCCAAATTAGTTTTTTCCTCACCGAGGCTGACTATGTTGGTCAGCAGTTGCTGAGACTAGCCAGGCTGTTTTAAGCTAAGCTACTCTAAATTAGGAGCTGTTTTAAGAATCTAGATTGGCTTATTTGCTGTTATATTAACACTTCAACATACCCCATATGCTTACAAGATGGGTGTGAGAGAAGAGAAACACAGCTGGCCCAGAGTGGAAGAATGTAAGTTTAAACAACCTCACCCCTTCCCAAATGTCTTTCTGGCGGCACTTTGTGACTTTCTGGATATTTTCAGTTCTCGCTTTCCTTTGCGAAAGCTCATCATACCCAATTTGATTTTTATAATAAAAAAATGAACTAAAAATTGTTGCCAGCCCACTTCACTGCTGCTGAAAGTGCACTGGTATTCAAGATTAAAAAGAAGAGAGATAAAGGGCCTGTAAGAAGCCCTAAGAAGGGAAACTTTATCCATTATATTTAAATGTAAAGATGCTAAAAGTTGCAAAGAAAAGACATTCTCCTCTATCTCCTGCTTTAATAGTCCCTCTTGATCCTTTTTCTTGCAGCTATTTATTTGAAAAGAAATGCTTTATTACCTAAAACCTTGACCATTTTCTTTTGTGCAGCATATAAAGAGACAAATTTAGGGATATATTCCAGAAGTCACTGCAATAGTTTGCACAGTTTCTTGCCATGTGATCTTAAATTACATGCCCCAGAAAGCATATCCTTCCATGGCTCAGTGCTAATTTCTTCCTTGGCCTGAGACAGACCATCTTGCAGTTTCTTACGCTGCTTTAATCCACCCAGTCCCGGAAGCTGGAGGCACAGTGGGTGCCAATCTCACGCAGGTTCAGCCTTGGTAGCTTCCAACCAGATTGCATTTGTTGCCATGCAATTTATGTCCTTCCCAGTGGTGTCCCAGGAACCAGATGAGAAGGGATGTGGTGTCCTTTCAAGCTCCACCTATTGAAATAAATCCTAAGCATGCACCTAAACAAGAGCAGCTCACAGCAGATTTTACAGAGATTTAGAATATGACGTGTGCTCTCTGGGATCCCATCAGCTCAGCTTTCACTGGATATGCCCAGGGGCTCTTGACCTTGGCTCCTTTTTGACTAGGGGTAGAAATATAAGATGCAGTACCTCCCAAAAGCCACCAATTAATGGTTCAGTAAACTGTGCAGTTCTGCAACTCCCCATCTTCTTTTCACATGAGTAAAGATATCACTGACAATCATGACGTTTAAATAACCATATTTAATGTAAGGTATTATCTTGCTGGACTGAAGGAGGTAATTTACCTTTCCAAGCTGGCTGCTGACCCCTATGGTTATCTGCCACTCAGATATGGTCAAGTCCTACTTCTGTGTTTTCTTGAAAATTGTAAAAATCGAAGAGTCTTGCTTTCCTTTCACAAGCTGAGGTGGTGTGGAGCCGAACAAGACAGACACAGTGCTCTGACACGTGCTGCTTGCAAAATATTAAAGCATCCTTCTCTCACCTTGCTTTCGTTTCTGTTGGCTGATTCTTTCCATGCTGTATGCAGCAAAACCAGTGTGGGTTTCAATCCTATGCTGTGTCTTGGCCTCCTATGTCTTGGTAAAGAGTCAGATCTCTTGTCTCCAGTTCTGCCTTCCCTCTTCTACATGCGCAGGTTAGAAGGTGTTAATTCAGGATTCCTTCAGTCTTTGTTCAACCAAGGAGACTGTAAAACAAGTATGAAACATTTTTTATATGTCCAGAATGGAGCAAACCTTCATCAGATACGAATTTCACCAGGCTCACTTCATTTTAAAACAAAGACCATCTCTTTATCTGGGCTTGGGTCCAGCCCAGAGGCATCCCCTCCTCGAAGGTGCATTGAATACAAAGGGTCTGGCACGCACCTGAAACCTGGTACCTTCTGTCAAGATTGGATTTCAGGAAATAACTCGGGAGACCACTTCTTGCCCTCAGTAATTCCCTGTTCTTGTTACAGGGTTTCATGTTTGGGTGAAGGCTACGAAGGATTATGGACACCTTGAAACACTGAAGTCAGAAGTGCCTCAGGCACCAATTTTCCCCTCCGACTAATCCATCATTCCTGCTGTAATTTCAGGAAAGTGATATAGTAACCTGTCTCCTTAGAAGAAAGGATGGCCCACTGCTGTCTTTTATATTCTGTTGAATTATAACACTTTCCTTTTTCATCTGGCCTTTCATCACAGACTTAAGTGTTTTTCTTTTTGCATATACAACTGTGCCAGTTTCTCATTCATTATCCACACAGGGATGGCCGCACTGATCCCATATGCGATCCTTCCCCTCCACTCCCATAGGACTTTCTGGGGAGTGAAGTTTTTCTAACTTGGAACAGATTCTCAATTCCTTACCAGAACCTTATCAACAAATGCGTCTGATATCGCCGCAGAAAGGAAATCCATGCAAAAATGCTGCCTTCCCCCTCATTTTCAGCCACCCACAGCAGCAGACATCACATTATCTTCCAGTAGTGTACTCAGGCATTAGAGACAGCTCAGTGAAGCATGAGAGGCCACTTCTTCTGGTCCTTCAGTTTGCACAGGGTAAAAAACCCCTATCAAAATCTAGGTATGGGTGCAATTTCAGTACATTTAATGTGTGGTTTATACTGTGCAGGGCTAAGTTTCTACACTGATTAAGAGGTACTGAATATTCCACATTATGAGACAATATTTAAAGATATGATCAGAGGTGTACAGTAAAATTTTATGGGTAACTAATTAAAGATTTTATATAAATGTGTCCTTCTCCTTGGTCAAGCAATTGTTGAATCTCTGCTCTTGCATGATCATATTGTTTAGGAAAGTGAAGGCATGGGGAGTGCAACATTTTTTCATTCAAAATGTACAAAATGCATTTGCTTGTGAGGCAACAGGATTATGGCGTACTTGCAGGTATGTCAGATGGATTTTCTGAGTCATGGAAGTTGTTAGCAAGGCGCCCTGCAGTCAGCTGGCTCCCTGTCTCTCATTAAATCTACAGTTTGGTGGTGATGCTTTGAGGTGCCTTTAAATTCAGAGGTCTTCCCATCCCAGCTCCCATCTGAAAGCACTCAGTGAGGACTCCTCAGCAGGGTGAGACCTACTGAAGTCACAGAGCCACAATGAAGACAGAGCCAAAATCATGAAAAACCACACAGCAGAAAACATCACCAAGAACTTCTCCCTCGGTGTGTGCCCCTCCACACTCCATTTCCCTCTCAGAGGATGCTGCCCCCAGCCTGTCATTTAAAGCACCCATAGAATGGATCAGGAGGATAATAATGTGGAGGTTTGGGAACACAGATGGATATGTGATACTTGAGAGTTGTTCAGAGGTGTGCATCTATTCCCCAGCTTATTTAATCAACCCTATCAATAAATAGGCCTGATGAAGTCACCATTCCTAAATTTTGTTTGTTTAAAGAACAGGCATCTGTAAAAGAGTGTAGTTTTAGTTTGGAAATGTCCCTCTGTTCTTCTCCGTGTCAATTGCTTAACAGTAGAAGCTTGCCATGAGTTGCACTTCACCACACTCATATAGTGCCATTCCCTCCACATGGGCTGGGTGCCATCAACTCTGGTGCAGTTCATGACCTATTTTGGATGAAATGAAATTTTTCTTCCTTAGGCTACAAAGGGAGTCCGAACAACTATCACAGCTGAAGAAACCTGTATTCTTCACTTCTCGGCTTAGGGGATGACAGATTCCATGCCTTCAGCCTGGAACTCAAGTCCTGATTTTCACTGCCCGGAGCAAAAACAAGGTTTGTGGACTTCCCAGTAGGCTGGAGGTTACTGTGAAGGCCGGTGGAATATCCTCAACCCTGGAACTTTCTGAAAGCAAGTATTTACACAAAACATGCAGAGAGCATGGTGATTAAATACAGTGAAGAGTTTTGCAGGAACAGGCCATAGGCTTTTGAGTCAGCATTTTCACATACTGGACAAACCTTTCTGCCAATACTGGCACTCAATTCTTTTGATTGAGCATGAAGACATTTTCTTCTCCTGGGTAGTCTCTCCCTTTGCAACTGTTGATACATAACACTGCAATGGCCTTGTCTGTTCCCTTCTCACTGTCTCGTTCCCAGATGCTTATATCATGTACGGAATCTCTGTTTTTAAAGACCATTTCATGTGCTACCATTTATTTGCATTCCTTAAGTTCTGTTGTAGAATAGGTTTGTGTGTTTTGCACTCTTTTTGGTTCTTTTCTTATTCTTCAGTAAAAACCCTTGAAAGTTTTGCTTGTTCAACTGCTTTGCTGATAAATCTGGGATTTTATAAATCGAACTTGCATACTCTCAGTATAGACTCACATATCATGTCTAGAGCTGCGTGTCTGTGGCATATTCTTTAATGCTTTCCTGCACCTGTTAGATTCTCATGAGAAAAATGAATTTTTCATAAAATGCATTCTTCTGGTGGATACAATAGGTTTCAGTTTGTGCAATGATCCTATCAATTTCTGTGCAGCTGTGAGCAAGATCTAGATGTAACTGAAGATATACAGGACATTTGCAACAACAGTAAAAATAAGAATTACTTTTCAATTAAGAATATTTTCAAGCAAACATTTCTTGGCACTGTTCAGCACCTCTCTTGTTCTTACAAATATACAAAGAAAAAAAACCTATTGAAAATAGTACAAGCATCCCATAAAACTCAAAGCTCAATTCAGGATTCAATTTCATGCTGTCTGGCCTCATCAGCTGTGCTCCGTATGTCGTCCTCATTAGATACCGGGCAGGTACATTTCATGGGAAAACAAAAGTCCCTTGTATCTGCACTTTAAGTGATTTTCATTTTTAGATGGCTTTAAGGAATAAAAACAAGACCCTGCTGTTAAAATGTGTAATCCAGACCTCTGGCCAAGACCACTGGCATTTCTGTGCTCTGGCGGGTAAAGATGCAGCCACCAGGCTGATGGAAGCTGCAGAGATTCTCTTCCAAGACTCCTGACTGCCTGAGTGCAAAGTGAGAAGATCGGGGGCAGGATGTTTATTTATTGCATCCCACTATACTTCCCGCATCACTGCTTCCTCCCAAAGCAGTGAGTTCTGCTGCATGGGACAGGTTCGGAGTTGGAGCCCCACATGATGGAGATTTCTGTTCATCCACAGTGCAGGAATATCTGCCAAGGTTTCTCCCAACGCTCTGCAAATGAGACTTTCTTCTGGCTCACAGACACCCCCTTCCCCCTCTCCCATGAGGATGTCCCACAGAAAGCCCACCCGTTCAGCTCATGCAGCAGCAGCAGCAGCACAGGAGCATTTTGTCATCTGGTTTGTTCAGCCAGCTGAGCTGCTCAGACTGTTTCTGGGAACAGGTGCCTTTTGCCAGACCTATCTGCTGCTTCCATCTTCAGCTCACCTTGGCAGGATGATGAACACAGAGGTACAGACCTGCTGAGACCTCTTCTCCCCTTGGGGACCAGAAGTGTGGGCACTCCTGACATCTCCAGGTGTGGACCTCATGGTCCCAGCCCACGCATTTTAGCGTTGGTGGCTGTGGTCTCATCTTCCTGAAGAAACACAGCTATTCTCAAAAGAGAGGGGACTCCTCCTGTGGAACTGGTCCAATATTAATCAGTCAGTAGATGGAGATTCTCAAAATAGTTTTTCAGACAAGCTAACCACACCATTTTGCCCCATTCAGGGATGTGAATTCTCTCCTCTTTGCTCCTTTCTGTCATCTTCCTTTATGCCCTCATCTCCTTGCTCCCTTAAATTTATGCAAAGACCATTTAAAATCATGTCAGAGGGCCATGAAACGAATTTCCTCATGCAACAGATTTCAGGATCTTTAGCAATGACATCAGAGGCCATCTGGAAAGGCCGGCAGCAGCTACATATCATCCCAGAACACACACATACCCAACACCTCCTTCCTATGTGGAAAAATGCAATCAAGTCCTCCTGGCTCAATGGAGTTGTAAATGTCCTTTAAATCTGCCACTTTAATGTCCTCCTTGGAAGATGCAGAATGAGGAGGTAGGTTTTTTTCCTTATGGCTCTTTATGTTACAAACCAGAGAATTCAAAGTACTCCATGGATTTGTTACAGGAGTTCTTTGAAAATATTGTCTTCTGGCAGAAGCAGCAATAAAGTTTTGAACTGTGTTTCCTTCTGACATTCAGGAGAGTCAGAAGTCAACCTGGCTGCGAGCAGCCAAGACAAGATAAATCTTTCATGGCAGTAGACTACCAAAATCACACATGCTCTGTAGGGAAGGCTTTACTCTCTCAAAGCACATGTAGGAAAGGTGTAAAAATGAGAATTTCCATCCCAGGGCAAAGCTTCATGCTGGGAGGACAGGACTACAGTGCCTGCTGCCTGTGGAATATTATCAAATCTGTAAAAAAATTACATCACAATTGTTGAGTAGTTAGCCATCCACAAATCACATAATACCTCTCCAAAACTGTGTCAGCAAAGCCAGGGGCAGTCAAACGCAGTATTGCTGCACCCAAGGGCACCAGGCTTTTAAGCACCTTTCCTGACTAGTGGAACTACAATGGCTTATTATGCTGAGTTAAACAGAAAACTGCGTGCAATGAGGAGAACAGCACAATGGGACCAACAGCAAACATAACACATGGAACAACCAGCAAGCACAGAATGGAAATCATCAAATAAGAAAAGGTGCAGTAATGGGAAAACCAGGTATTTTGATGTTGACAACTTCAGACAAGAATTCTTTTCAGTTCAATTATTGCTTCCCCACATAAGGAAGTTACACTACATTCGTTTTTGTATTTTTTGTTGTCTTTTGCACTTTAATGCTTTTTCCCCCACTTGATATTTATTTTTCAGTCCAGCTTTTTCTTTCTTTTTTTCCTTTAATTTCTTTTCCCTCTACAGTTCATTTTAGCACAGTGGCATGCTTGACTGGCGTACCTGGCAGGCATGAAACATTCCAGCACTGTGTTTATTAAGCCAATAGATGAACTGGTTTCCCTGCTCAGTAGTTTTGTTGGGTTTTTTTGAATTCTTGAGAATGCACTGAAAGACATAACATTTTGATTTTTGTAGATTTTTCTTTTGTAAACTTTTTTGCCATGTAATTTCTCACTCCTTCTTTTCTTGGTTTGATCTGCAGTCAACTCCATTGTCTTCTCTTCCAAATCTGCAGTAACTGACATATGATTTTTCTTGTTCTTGTTTCTTGCTTGGATTTTGTTTTCTTATTCATCCTGAATTTGAGTTTCATCCTTGTAGTTCCAAGCCCAGCAAAAGACTTGAACCTAAAGGACCCTGAACACAATGTCCCCACTTGACAGACGTGCCACATCAAGTGCTCAGAAGATCTAATCCCAAACATACATGTGGTGTTTTCTGTACATGAGTGAGTCTTTGGTTTTCTTCTGATTGCTGTCTTAAAATAGTTTTGCATCTCAACCACTGCAACGTCCCTTCTGCATCCATTAGAGTTCCGTTACTGTGTTTTTTCCTGAATTATTGCAATTTTCTTTTTTTTTTCCTCTGTGGTCAGTCGCTGTTTCACTTTTGTGTGGGCAGGAAAAGAGGTTTTGTGCTGACAAAGTCGATTAATCAGTATGGTCACATGTTGGGATATTTTTAGAGGGAAAAACCCCTAAATTTTGAAACAGTTTATATGTGGGAAATGAACAAATGAAAGCATTATAACTCTAATTAATACTGAGGTGACTATTCTTAAAAGCCATTAATTATTCAGTGTAAAGGACAGATGAAATTTAAATAATTTTGTTCTCCAGCACTTACAAAACTCCTTTGGTTCTGGCTGTTTTAAAATGGTTCTGGTGACGCAAACTGGAAAGTGAAGGAATGTATACAGACCATGTAATTCTCTGTGAAAAGAGAGAGCAGTGAGACTGCTATTTCCGCAGACTGATTTCTTAAGAAACCTTTAGAAGAAATTGGAAATGAGTTTTCAGGACTCAAGCAAGTTAAAAATTATAAACAAATACAGTGAAGATCCCAGAATGCAAAACCTATTTAGGCAAGTGGCCCCATGAATGCTAGACGGAAAGGGCAAGTGAGACTTTTTAACTCTTCTAAAACATAAAGTTTGTCTCCAGTTCAAGGGAGACTTTTTAATGCTTACATGAGAATTGTAATAGTTTTGGCTATTGCAGGTCCACCAAAATTGGGGACCACTTTGATTTGCACGTGCTGCTGGGACTTCTGTCACTGTTAAATTGGACTGCTGCCTTGAGGGGAGTGGTTTGGAAGCAGGCAGACAATTACAGCTCCTCCAGATAGACTTTATCCACAAGGAAGGTGCATGGTCCTTTTCTTGTAATACCTCTCACTTTGTTAATCCAAAAGCCACAGTTAAGGGCTGTGTTTCATCATCAAGTGCAGAACACCTGGAGCACAGCAGCATAATTTCAGTCTTGAATACAATGTCCAAGAGGGGATTAGGAGACCCCCAGCAGCGCAGATGTGCTGGTACTCTTTTTCTACCTTTTCCATTTCATTGCATGATTCCCTAGGTGCTAGTGAGAGTATAAGCACCAGGAGGAGAATAAGTAAGTAGGAGAAGGCATGAAGTATAATGTGCAAAGATGAGTTCTATGCATGTTTCTGTCATGACAAGCAATGGGAAAATTCTTATTGCAAAGGTCCTTTTATGGGAAATGAATGTAATGACGAGATACGCAATCTGCAGGGCAGAAGTTTCAGAGGAATTTGAAAAACTCCAGTGATTTAAATCACTGTGAGCTGAAGGCTTTGTCAAAGGGTTTAGAAGGAAAGAAAAGATAAAAAATTTTATAGTATTACAGGTATTTCTAAGAATGCAGAGTTTATGTAGAAGTATAGCAACTGTTTGTGGAGCCTAGAAATCCTCTTCTATGTTAGTTTGTTCAGCTTTTGAAAGGGACCAAAAAAGATCTTGGGTACTGGAGATTACTTACTCACTTCTGTACTAAAGAGAGATAAAGTCTTCCTCCTTAGAAGCAGATAGACTGGTCTGTATCACAGCACTGAGTGCGCCTCCTTTATTTATTTTCCTTAGGGAAGGTGAGTTCCAATAGGCAGGATGTTTCTTTTGCAGCATTACCATGAGATTTGGGCATGTCAGCATTACCTTTTCAGCATCTTGTTTTTTACTGCAGTGCTTCAGTGAAAATGATCCCTATGTATGCCAGGACAAATCACAACTTTTTGCATCATGGGCAGATATTAACAGCAAAAAATCTGTAACACACAAATCTTCACAACATCACGTACGTCCAAAATACAGATTGCAGAAGACAATTCTCAACTGCCTTTTCATCTGTTTTACTTCTTCAGTTAGGAATTCCACAGATACTTATAAAGGCCCTACAGACTCTCTATGTTTCTTTAGTGATGCTGCAGGCACCAATTCATATTCACAGGCATAGCAAGCTATCAAACCTTGTGCAGTGTCAAGTAAGCAAACAAAGATGCAACCTCCACACTAGTGTTTCCTGACTTATTGTTTAATGCTTAATTAATGATGTTTAGCCACACAACCTAAATTGCCACTTCAGGGAGTGTTGTGAGGTTTTAAGACCTTGGCACAGCTATCAATGATCCATTGAGAATGCAATTCTGTGATTTTCCTTTTTTTTTTTTGTTATTCCAAGTACGACAGTTAATCAGGGAAGTACATAAAGGGAATAAGTATAACTACGTGCCACAACCTTTTCAAATAAATTTCAAAAATCACTTATTTATGCCAATGTCCTGTAAAGTAAGTGTGGTGAATAATGCAGGAAATCCAAAGGGGAGAAGCTGCCTGGGCACTGTGTGCCAGAATGCTATCACAAGGTGTATTACATGCCAGGAGTACTACCATCTGAAATGCATTAAATATTTCTTGTTGAAGAGTTGAATTTACAAAAAATATTTTGATACACCTCACAGGATGTTATTTCATATAATACACACACATGCTCATACCAAAACTTTCTTTTGTGCTGTTATTGAGAATAACTGCTAAGGGAGAGATAAAAGTGGTCTTTATGTTCTGCAACTACTGCTTTCTGTCATTGCCCTGCCCTTATTTCTGCCATAATTTTTGGCATCCTAGATCAATTTGTGTCCCTAAGCCTGATTAAGCACTAACACTTCCCTGCAAGACTTCTATTTCTCATGCATACCCTTCTGCAAACCTTTCTTCCTGTTGCACTATGGCAAGTGGTACCCACAGGTAGAGAAGAGAAATACCAGGCACAGCCACCTGCCCTCTCCAGTCATGTACCAGTCTCCAGGCTGATGCGCTGCCTCACACCTTTCTCTTCTGAGCTTAGAGAAGGACCCTACAAGAGCTGTTTCCTGGTCCTGGAGATCTGTGACTTTTCAGGCTTTTTCTGCTCCAACACAGAGTGGAAGCACAGAGAAGGCCTTAAATTCAGAATCTGTGATAACATTAAGATGCTCAAGTGAATAAACTAAAGAATTTCCGCAAAAAGGAGTGCAAGTCGTTTTATTCCAGCTTTGGGGGTATCTCTGAACACCCTGAACAGTAGAGTTGACCTCTATTTCCTAGTGTCTGCACACAAAAAAAAAAAAAAAAATTGATTGAGGAAAAATAGACATTCTTTAAAAAATCAACTCCTTTGCAACTTAATAGGACTCTGATCACCCATGTAAAATGAGTCATGTTTTATTGCAATCTTCTCTAACCCTGACCTCCTTCACTCAGACACACCTCATGGAAAGAGAGGTGGAAGCACAATTTCAAGGGCAAGAAGCAGGTAATAATATTAAATGGCCACGGTGGGACTGCAGCAATGGATTGAGCAGATTGGATTTGCCCAGTGCACCAAAATGCCCATTCAGTCCTCACTTCTTTACAGGCTGCCTTTCCACTCCCTCTGTGCTATATTTCATGGTCAAATTCAGGTGATGACATGGACAATTTAGTGTCTGAGTTCTTTCTAACCCAGGACACGGTGTTGTAATTACACGCTCCGGCGCAGGCCTGCATTCCGAGATAACAAACAACCTTGTAAAAGAGGGGGAAAAGAATCCTTTAATAGAGTGCAGTCCCATTCTCCATGGGCTGAGAGAGATGAACAGCAAAGGAAATTCCACAGCATCACTGTGTACCTGGAAGCGCCAATTGGAGTGAGCCCAAGTCACGCCAGAAATTATTCACCAAGAGCTAATGGCCACTAAAAGCATGGATTCTTCCTTTGTCCTAAATGCTTTGCTGCAGGCTTGATGCAAATGCAATTTTCATAAGCAGCTCTTTCCCAGATACATTACCTCTGACAGCACTACTTCAGTCTCTGGTCTTGCTTGAAGCACTGCTCATTGAGCATCAGAGACTTGTTCCATAAAGCAGTTTTCACGCAAGCAAATTATCTCCCAGCACACACTCAATAAATCTACACCCAAATCGTTTGCATTTTCATGCTTTGGCCTCAAGACAGCTGTAAAGGACTGCAGGTTAGGACTGCAAAATACCGTGGGATGCAAATTATGGGAAAAAATTCCCAGGTGTCTGAAGGCAGAAGAAGTAAGAGCGTAGAAGATCACACAGATTTTCTTAATGATTTAATTAATGGAAACCTGATAGGGGCAAGATGAGGCTTCTAGGTAGTAATATAATAACATAACTGCTTGAAAAAGTTGCCATTCTTTTCCAGGATCGGTTTTTAACATTCATTAAAAATGTGAGAGTTGTTGCCTGATGGGTTTGTTAAAAACTTATGGTTACCACTGCTTCAGACACAGGTTAGATCTCTTTTTGGGTCCTTCAGCTCTTCGTCCTTTATCCAAATATGAAACAAAAAAACATTTCCACTTCTGGACTGGATCGTTGAAGTTTATCTTTCTGCCATTGCCTTTTACAGCCCTTGGGTATTTGTATTCTTTATTTTGGGCCTCTTCCTACTTGCCTTTTTTTTTCCCCCTTATTGTCTGTTTATACATATGAATGCATTCCCAGCAAACATCCCAAAAATCAAGAGACAGTATTCATGTATGGAGAAGACACTTCCTCTTCCCTGATACTTTTTCAAGCTCTGTCATGAACAGATGTTATTTTATCTTCAGGCCAACTGGAACAACAGCTCTAAGAGGTATGAACCATATCATTCATCTCAGCACGGTGTTAATTCAGGGTTGATCTATACATAGGCTGGAACTAAAAAAAGACCTGTCCTATAAATCATACCTGCAGTTCAAGTGTGTAGATGAGTATTTTGGAGGCTCATCCGCATACTAACCTGAAATTGCTAACAAATCATGACCAGAATGGGTAACAGACACACCCCTATGTCAGCTCCAGTGTTTCCAGTGTAAATCTGATGGAGATTCGTTTAACAGAGAAAGGCCACTCTGAATGTAAAAACACAGCGTTGTCACACCAAGATTCATTCGTAAGCTCAGATTTAAACCCAGGTTGCTATTTTGGTTCCAGTTCGGATGCACTGATGCCCTCCAACACCCAGAGATAACAGTTTTGATGTCACTAAAATTAACCTTTTCATGCCTGCTTACAGGCCTCCATTACTGATTTACTGTGCATCACTGCATTGCCACAGATAAATAGGCATAGCAGACACAGTACCTTATTTGCTCCTTGTGCTTGTCCATGAAGAACCAAACTCACCAGAACTTTGGGCCCTTCTGGGATAGGTCCTCAGGTACTGCCCCGAGCTGGAAAGGTTGCTCAGGTACTCAAAAAGACGCACCTTCCTGGAGCCACCTCTTCTTCTCCCTAGGCAGCCCCCAGAGATAGACAGACAAAGAACTTGGACATTTCTCACGCTCTTTCTGTAAACATGTCTCCCTTTCTGCTGTACAGAAAAGGATGGGAGAGGAAGAATGCATTTGGGGTGCAGGGAGGATCAAAATAGTTGTGGGCAAAGACTTGGGGAGGGAAAAAACGGGCGTGATTGCTCACCAGTGGACCTGAAACAAGGCAACAGAGCAGCTGGGCTGCTCTATTGAGAGAGAGGAGAGGACAAAAGAAGCAGAGAACAGACAAGAAGGAGTTTGGGAATGCGTGGTCCACAGGAAGGTGAGGACATTAAGGTGGGGATGAAAAGAAATTAATTTCCAGGTGAAGACAGAGTGGAGAGGGAATGAAGATGAAGCAGGGAAAGAACTAAATTTGTGATGGCAAAATGCTGGCCCTAGCAGAGATCTGGCACTGGACCAGCGGTGATTAATTACAGTGCCTTTTTTTCATCACAGGCTTGTTCCTTTTGGAATACAACAATACATGATTTCATTATAGGCAGGGTCTGAGAATAAATGTAAAAAAATGTGGATGCTCCTTCTCCACATTACTGCAAATGTGGCTTTAGCAGTCTGTGCAAGACCTGCCTTGTGTTTTACGGGTGCTGAGCCTCAAAAGCTGGCTTGATACATAGCAGGATGTTTTTTAAAGGCTAACAGAGTGAAACTGCTAGTGCTGTAAACAGCAATGTTTACAATATTTATTATGTGATTGAGCACGTTGCTTAGACACACCCAAGTGCTGTGCTTAAGCAATCACTGACATATTTACACTGTGGCTCTGGAGTCCAAATGTAAATGTGTACAATAAAGCAGCAGACTGAGACTTTCAGGCACAAGGGAGCAATCAAGAACCACATGATGAAACAAAATTGGAAGCCATTGCATCTGGATTCTGAAGGCAGAATTTTTAAAAGAATATTTTAGAGCTAAATCCTACTTTGAAAGACATCATAAAAATTCGTTTTCAAATGAAAGAGGAGTGGAAAAAAATCCTTCCTTTTTGAAATGACAAACATTCCTAGGAACTGCACTTCACTACAGAAGTTTCCAGTGACAGCAAAAAATATTGTGTTGGCAAGCTCTCAAGTGGCAGGATGCATTGCACATCCAGAACTGCTATCTGATGGTGATTTCACAGGGGGAATGAGCATCTCTTATGCCAAGTCATTATCTTAAGCCTGTGAAAACAAAACTGAAGTGACTGAATACAAAATGCACACTAAACAGTAGGGATGAAGAATTCAGTTGGACACTGACCTTGCAATGCAGCTAGCAGAGGATTTAGATAAATGTGACTGCTTTTTCATTCATTTCTATGAGCTCATTGATACAAGGTTTTTAACGCAGCTACGCACACGCACAAAGTACCACAGCAATATGCATATAGCTGCCAGATGCTGAAATAAAAAATGCACTAATGAAGTTGCCTAACTTCAAGAGCCAGCTGGAGGCTAAGATGTGTGTACAGACCAGGAGTGAAGGAGGTACTGATACATCAAATGTTTTCAGCATTGCTATAGATGCTCATGAGATATGATTGCTATAAAAAATTGGTTCGATACCAACTTGCCATATTATGTGTTACAGTGTGTAAAGAAGCATTCTTGGTGAACAAGAATTAGGAAAAAAAAAAGAGACATGACAGTGAAACCTTTAACAAAATTGTGAAATTGTGTTGATTCACATAGGCTGACCCTTCACTTAGGGTGAAGAGGATGGGCAACATCCTCACCTAGGACCATTTATGTGAAGATGCTCCTACAAAAAGAAAGCACTTAACAAGTAAGGTCATTGTTTTGCAACAGCAAGCAATATCTTTGCTAAGTGTTTGGAGAAAGCAAGTCCATTTCTGGATGAGGAGAGAGATTGAGCACATGGTTCCAAGAACAACAAAAAACAAGTATTATCAAGCTCTGTCCTTGTGTTCCCTCCTCCATAGGCTCTTTTTGCTTCTTCTGAGACTTTGTGTCCTTTGCTCATCCAGCTAAATAATCTGAGGCGGAAGAAAAAGAAAGAAGTTCCTGCCTTTCTTCTTTCTCTATACCAGAAAACTTCCTCATCTTGAATTGCAAACTTTTTTTACTGGCCTGGCCTCCCACAAGCTTCTCCCCACTAAGAACAGAATCACTAAAGATAAGTTCCAGGTCCATAGTTTTGGCCACTAACCAGTGACATGCTGCCTAGCTCTTGTGAAAGGCCCTCCCACTTCTGCCAAATGTTCTCCATTTCAGCTGTGGGTATGTGGCGTGCAGGCTAATCCCAAATCATGAACCTCACTCCATCAAGTAACCCATTCTTAATCCCTCGTGACTTTCACAGACACTGTAAATCTCCCACACCCAGCATCCATTTCTTGGCTGTAAGAAAAGCCAGCACCAACCTTCCTCTAACACACTCACGCTGAGAGAATAACACAGCCCATGCAACAGCTTAAGGGTCTGTTTGCTCAATTTGGAGGGCAGAAAAATGCCAAGTGCAAGAAGCCTGTTAAAAGAAGCAATTGCTACAAAGCTGTGGCCACCCAGAGCCAAGAGACCCCACTCTTCTTCCTTGGTATGTTCCCACATTTCCTCAATGCCTGCTAGTTCTTAAAATGCAAGATGTCCTCTTAAGTGGACTCAGACTTTCCTTCTCTGACTTTGCCACTTTTTTAGCTAATCTTAAAATAAATGGCCTTGGAATATTTTTCTAGATTCATCAGTGTTTATTACCCCATAAGATTCCCTGTCAGATTGAGACTCCTTACTCCTGTGTCCCAGGGGCAAAAGCATTCCTTGAAATACAAAAGCAAAACAACCCAGTGAAATTTCTCTCTCAAGAAACCTTCCTTCAGGGAATGTGGTCTCAGCAAGCAGGTAGAGAGTAGTCCAATAGCAATATCAATGGGCCCTTCTACAACTTTACAGGGCAGTTGTCTTGAATAGCACATTTCCATCTGCCTTAAACCTTTCCCTTTCCTCCCTTGTCTTACCCTGCATCCACTAAGTAGTGACATGAGAGGGAACCATCATTTTCCCCTTCACGAACCCAAATCAAGGTCACATGAAGCAGTGAGGTTGTCAGGAAGCAGCCAGAGTGGGGCTGCCATACAAGTGGAGATCCAAGGATGACCCCAGCCCAGGCAGGGTCCTGGAGATGGAGAGCAGTGCTGGGGGCTGATAGCCACTGCTGTTGAGACCCCCAAGCAAGGCAAGGTGATGATGGAACCTGTGCAGGGTCCATCTGGAGAGCTCAGTGAGGAATAGCTGGAGAAGGGGGACAGAGATGAGACTGGGTATGAGGTGAGACTGGGTATGAGGCTACAGTGCAGGTCCATAGGCTCCTGAGCTGAAACAGAGCCCAGGGCCCATGGAAAGTGTTGATGGGCAGGGTGACCTCACTGCTCAGGACCAACAAGGCAAAAGTCTTATGACGAGCAGCTGAGGGAACTGGAGGTGTTCAGCCTGGAGAGAAGGAGACTCAGGAGGAACATTATCTCTCTCTACCATTCCCTGAAAGGAGGCTGCAGCCAAGTGGGGATCAGCCTCTTCTCCCAAGAAACAAGTGATAGGACAAGAGGAAATGGCTGCCAAGTGGCACCAAGGGAGGTTTAGGTTGGATATTAGGAATTATTTCTTCATGGAAGGGGTTATCAAACACTGGAACAGGCTGCCCAGGGAAATGGCTGAGTTGCAATGCCTGAAGGTATTTAAAAGACCTAGATGTGGCACTTGGGGACATGGTTTAGTGATGGACTTGGCAGTGCTCTGTTAATTGTTGGACTTGATGGTCTTAAAGGTCTCTTTTAACCCAAATGACTACACGTTTCTATAATTAGTGCATTAAGGACCCTGACAGATATATTTTGATAACTGAAAGTGAATAACTCTTAAAATCAAGTCTCTGGAGGAGCTCCCAACAGTGAACTTTAGTCCCCAGGCTGCAGTTTTTGTACTTCCCACACAAAGCATCAATGAATTATTGCAGAACCAGCACACAGCCTCAGTAATATAGCAATGATGTATAGTTCCTTGTGTGTTGGACTGAAAGAGGGAGTCATAGCTTGGGACTCCTCAGCAGAGGCTTGTGGAAGCCAGACACTGCTGGTGGAGGGGAGAGATGATCCCATGCCATGCCAGGACACCACAAAGAGGAGCAAAGAAGATTTCTGTACAATTTCTGTTGGGGTTTTTTTGCCTCTAAAAAAAAATTTATCTGAACTGGACTATTCCTTTTCCTGCAAGAGGATCTCTCAACTTACTTCAATTTTCTTTAATGAACCTGGTGCTTTGCAGGTATCTTAACTTGTGGTATCTTCTGCGTGTCAAGCCTGGTGTAGTACACAGCTCTTAATTTTGATGTGTAACCACTGTGAAACATCTGGGCTGCAAAGCAACACTCTCTTCTCTCACCAGATAAGGAATTGTCCTGCATTAAGAAGAAAGTTACTCCTTTCATTTTCTCTCTCACTGACTTCCCTAAGAAATTTTCCTGCTCCCCTCCTGCCTCTCTTCTCGGCAGTGTTAAAAGGCAAGAGACCAGCCCTGACTTACCTCCATTCCTACCACAGACCAATCTTTCTGTGGATCCACACCTCCTTTCATCTGCAATAGCACTCGTGGGGGATTCCTACTCACCCTTTGTCTGAAAAAGGACACACATCCTTCATCTGAACTTCTCACCAAACAGGTTGCATCCCAAGGCATCACCCCACACCGGGCAGGCAGGTAACACGGCAGCTTGTCATCACTTTTTTGTCACAGAAATCCCAAGTAACATTTATTTTTGCTTAGTTTCTCTCTCTGCATATTTTGCTCTACATAACGTACATAACGTTGCTATATCTTTTTTTTTTTTTTTTACTTTCATACAGTAATTTAATAGGTCAAATTTTTTTCTCTTTTGCAAAACCTTATGAAATTTTCCCCAGGAAAGACTGTGTCCTGAAGAGGCATTTATTGCACACTTTGTCTTCCCCTTAAGGAACTTATTAACATGGATTACTTTTTCCTTTCTTTTTTTTTCCATTCCATTTCTTTCTCTATTTTTTTATTGCAATTTGCATATTTCTTTTGTAATACTGCTTTGTGAGCTGCTTTGCTTATTTAAGGGTGATTCCATATTTTAACTTAGATGCTCCTTACTTCCCCTTAGCTGCCTTGTTTATGGCACATATGTTTCTCATAAAAAACCATACTGGCAGTGCTTTGTTAGGGGTGGTTCTAGCTGGCTCCTGTGTGTTGGGAAATGAAAAAATAAAGGTGAAGAACCAGGCTTGTTGTAGAAGAAGATATGGTGTTTGGAGAAGCATTTTCACACCATCCTCATTGTTATGTACCCAACCACTTAACCTGGCATCCTGCCAACACTTTTTGCGTCCAAATTTGAAAACCTGGCAAGCTTGCTAGGGGCGGTCAGAAAGATGGAGGTGTGGTGGGGCGGGCCAGCCTCTTCTATTAGTTTCTGCCACCGGTCATGCAAGATGAAAGACCCTGGTGTTTAGGACACAGTTTGATGTATCTGCAGGGAGAACTGAAATTCAAGCAGAGGAAGACACTTCCAGAGGCAGCCAAGTGAAGGTCTGCATATTGGAAACAGAAAACAGGTGTCAGATGATATTGATTCCTTGATGTCCCTCTCTCGCCCGTGTATTCTTCCCATCTGAGCTCCATTCACATTAGGACGGGGCTGTGTAATCTGTCTTCCATATGTTCTAAGGGGAAACTGTCTCTTCAATGGCAAAACCATATCAATTGTTCCCTGCCAGACCTCTCCCCGTGGCTTGTGATGAATGGCCTCAGCATGCAGCCTGCTCTAGGAGAGATGCACTTTGCTCACTGGAGATTGCAGCCTTTCTCCAAACCTTTCAGCAAGGTTTAACAAGTTCATATTTCTTAGCCAGACCTTGCTCGCAGAACTCTGTCAGAAGCAGATAAATCAGGCTGGGGAGTTACAAAGAGGCATTATCTTGTCACGTGGGCTAAGTTCCTGGTAGGTACTCGGGAACCTGGCTACAACTCCCCCTGCAATCAATAGCACAGAGCTACTAAGATCTTTTGGACTCTGGGCCTTAGCGGGCGAAGTAGATTTTTATGCATATTAGGATTTTGCTGTTGCATTCTTATACTGCCTATAGACTTCAATAGCAATTCAGTGGTTGTGGAGTGGTCCCATGCTTTAGGGTGCAGGAAACTATTTTTAATAATAATATTTCTAGTGAAATCACTATGTGCTTTTATCACTGTATTATTGATTGAAGATGTTACTCAGTTTTCTACTTAATATGGCTTTTAAGATTAATTATTAGGGGTACCACAGTTCGGATCCTACAAAAATCTCAGCAAAATCTGAAATTTTGTAACCTTTTAACAACATGTAACCTCTTACATAGAGTGATTTTTCATATGAGAAAGCAGAACCCTCTTTTGCCATTGCCTTGTGGAACTGTAAACACCAGTTCCCACAATAACAGGATAATGGTATCTCAGGCCCAAGCTCTGGAGCAACATCCCTGGCAGAGTGGAATCAAACCATACTGTGCTCATCGTCTGAATGTCTACAATATAATCTGACCCGAAGATGGTGTGACTGACCACAGTGAAGACAACAATGCTTGTGGAAGTCAGGGTGAACACATGGGGCACAGTGTTCCACAGAGAGGGACAGAAGGGTCAAGTGCTCCTTTTCACAAGAGAATCACGACCTTACATCTTCTAACAAGCAGCCCTTGTTCTCTACCTGGGTTACTTTCCCTTCTTGTTCTCCCCACCTCACTGAAACCTTTGTTTCTTGTATTGCTCCCTGTTTTGATGTTTTGCCATGCTCACCCCCTGCATCTGAGAGTTTTGCATCTGCTGCTGACTGCCCATGTCCTATCAAAGGACACTGCCTGCTCCCTCCCATCAGAGCCCTTGTGGGATCGGAATCCTAAATAAACCAGGGAAGCAGTTGCACCAGGAAAGGCTCACAGAAAGTCGGATCCAGAAGCCGGGGTAATGATTCAGCTCCTTACTCTCTCGAAGCAGTGCAGGCAGACATAAGGCAGAGAAAGCTGCGGTGGGTTCTCTGTGCTCAGCTCCATCACTGTGACATGAAGCTGCAGCTGCCAACAGGAGCATCTGAAGGTCTCTGCTCTCAGCATTTATGTGGCCAGGTGCAAATTTTCTAAAGGAAGGCAGTGGGGGGCAGAAGGAACAGGGCCCTTGTTGCTGCAGGCCATTAACACCTCCTGGAGCTCTGCACATACTCCAGGTCATCTAGCATGGGTCTGGCTGGCTGCACAATCCTCCCGTTCCTCCCAGCTCTGGATCCTCCCATGGTCCATGGGAGGATGGTGCAGAGTGTGTGACATGCAATAAATTTGACATGCCCACCTATCAACTCCTTAGGGAACAAGGGGCACTGTTTACACCCATAAGATTATTAGTTTAAAACTGAGGAAGTAGGGGGGAAAGGTAGGAGGTTGGTTGGTTTTCTTCATTTTTAGTAGGAATGCTGAACCTGTGGGATTCACTGCACCACTGAGGTCAACAGTTTGTTGCTGTTCAGAAAGGGATTAGGGATTTATATGGATAATGAGAGCATATACAGTTTTATTAGACAGACATGGAAAAAATGCTTTGAGACAAGATCTAAGTCCTTCTCATGTTTCAGAGCATAAGCTAAACATTAAGTGATAGAGGCTGGAAAGAAAAATGCTGTATTCAGTAATCACCTACTTCATCACTCCTTTCTGCCTCCTCTGATACGGCAGACAGCAGAAAGAGATTGTGGACTTCAGATTGCTGGTCCCTCCCAGTCCATGTCAGGGTGGTTTCTGAGGTGGGACAGAATCAAGGGACTTGGAGCTTTCCAACACAGCAGTGTGTGTGCACCTACCCACCCAAACAGGGGCAAGCCTCATCCCTACCCAGGCAAAAATACAGGTCTCTTGAAAAGCAGGCACAGCGTTTCCCCATTTTTTTACAGCAGGATGTTGTTCAGTTTGTGGCACGTTAATTACTATTTACGGGGCTGCTATAAAAATTAGTTAACTTTTTATAACAAAAGGCCCACAGCCAATATTTTATAGACAACACACAAAGAAGTTTGGAATTGATGATTTACAGATCAAGAAATAACACTTAATCAGCTTCCCTACCTTCCCAAGCGCGACTGTGCAGTTTTACGCCACCTTGCTGTTTTCAACTCATTATTTATTGATGTTGATTGCTTGACATTTCACGACAGGATATGCTTGTTCTGAGAGGTGCACTCTGGGATTTATCCCAACGTGGCAGAGAGGTGTGGGTTATATTATTTTGCCTGCAAGTCAGCTGTATCATATGTCCCAGCACATAGAGTGGTCTCTAGTGTTTATGTCACACAACATAAAACCTGCTTTCACGGAGGGTGACCGCTTTCCCTGCACCACACACGAAGGGAGCCCAAGAATGCGAAGCAAATACCTCATTTACACCATCCCCACGGCATGGAACACACTGCCAAAACACCACTCCTGCTCACCACCACTTACTTCTGTAACATCTTTCATCGGGTGGTCTGAAAGCTCTTTACCCGCATGAATCAATTAACTGCACACTGTCACCATGATGTGGGAAGACAGGGGATAGCTGTAGGTAATTTATAGATAAGTAAATGGAGGCCCTTCTTATGATCATATTCCATCTTAAGTGCTACAAATCACAGTCAGTTGATTAATGTCTTCAAACCCCTTGGAGTGCCATGCGCTTTGTGCATCACTGATGAAACACTGCTAGAGCAGTTTGTGCCAGTGTGGAGTGAGGGATGGTGTGATGTGCTGCCAGCAGCAGCAGCAGAAGGTGAGAAACCTACTCAGTGTCACACCTGATGGCTCTGTGGAGCTGTCAATTACAGTATGCAGGAGGGAGGATGCATTGCCAGTGTTCCACCCTCACCACTTTGCAACCCTCCCTTGCTGGAGGAGACGTGGAAGAAGGATTAAATAAAAGCCTACAGGCCGCAGCACTGCAGACTGCCACCTGCATGGAACACGGGGTCGCAGTGTGATCATCCACACGTACAGCTCAGCGCTCCTAACACAGGCAGGCTTACCTTGGGAGCTTCCAGGCCACCCCTGCCAGAATCTCTTGGGGAATAGAAATTGGAAAAGCATGCATGTAGCCCAAGTTAAATCAAAATAAAAACAAAAAGGCGCTTCTAGTAGTTCTAGACTCTCATGCAGGTTTGCATTAGGTTTTGAAGTCACATGCTGTCTTCTGGAAAGAGTGTGATTACTCTTGGAATAGACACAGCTTTGCATTCACACACACTGACAAACCAAAGGATGGGACCACTGCTCATTTCTTTCCCTGGAATTAATTTTTAAGATAATACAAATTCATGGCAAGCCAAAATATAAATATCCCAAGGATAGTTTAATGATGTACTTTGCTAACTATGTTTTTGAAGAGGAAGTTGTTCAAATTTGAAAAATTTTACTTCAGTGCCTTTTACTAACTGGGTTAGATTTTTTTTTCTTCTATTTGTTCTTTTCTTTACATTTTTGTTTAAAATGATACACAAAACTATTTAGTATTTGTTCACAAGCATAGCTTTAAGACAAATGAGTCAATACACATTTTCATCAAACACTACGAAATATATTCCAGCAGTATTTACGTTCCAGAGGGCTGAACTGGAAAAAAAGCATCTGCAAACATGCCAGCAAACCCCCCTCCTATGATGCAGTCCCACAGTCTGTTGAACCTTTCCAGTCATTTTCCATCATCTAGTTGTACAGCAACTTCTCGTTTCTTTAAATGTTTAACCCAGGGCACACACATGCACAAGCATTTGTTACAGATTTAGTTTGAAAGTACTTAGCACCTATTTAAACTCCAATTCACATGCTTGCACGAAGTAATTACTCAGAGTGCATCCTGAAAAGGAGACAATACAGACAAAGCAAACAAAATATATCATTATCTACAAATATATGAATGTGCCTGAGCATGAACAGAACACAAAAGAGAAAACCTTCAGGAGCTTTAAGTCATGAAGACAAACTATATGCCCACTGGCTCGGATTTTTGAGAGCTTCGAAGCAAATGACATCCTGACTTTTGCAAATGTCATTTATTTCTTTAGGAAAGATTTTCAGTGATATTGAGGTGAGAACACATGCCAAAAAACCTGGTGAAACTTTATAAGTGGGCAAAGAAATAGAGCTAATGAGAAATTTAAATTAGCAATTAATATATCTATAACATTTAGTGGACAAGAGGAGGTGGTCTGCAAGGCTTCATGAGGAATGACAAACTATTTTGTCATACAAAGGCATGGAAATTTTCTGGTGTCCCCACTTCCAAAGACCACTGGAAAACCTAAGAGAATCCACATGAGATCTATACTGACACAATGAATCTGTCTGAACTCACTAATGTTGCAGAACTTGAGAAGAGGGCAGCAATTCGCAGGTAAACTATTCCAATATCTTGGAATATGTCTATTCTGATATGCCTTACTGAAAAAAGCTATTGTAAATGTAGCTTCTCAAAATAAACTTAAGAGAGGATTCAATTTACAGCCTCAGAAAACTAGAGCATTCAGACACCTCATCAGTCCTCATGGTTACCACAAAACAGAGTAAGAGAATTGCAGAATCACCAAGATTGGAAGATAACTTTTAGACCATCTGGTCCAACCCAGCACCACCATAAAAGTCACCTCTAAACTATATCCCCAACTGCAACATCCAGACACCTCTTAAATGCTTCCAGAGGTGGTGGCTCCACCACCTCCCTCAGCAACTCATTCCAATGTTTAACCACTCTTTCAGTGAAATTTTGTTCCCTAGTATTTCATCTGAACCTCCCTTGGCACAACTTAGAGTCATTTCCTCTCATCCTTTCACTTGAGACATGGCAGGAGACCTTGAAAATCAACTCTATGTATTTTTATTAATAAATATATCTAAATTTAGGAAGAGATGGAGACTCCCAATGTCATTCCTGGTAATTTGCAATGGCTATCTTTATTATCAAAATATGTGTCTATTTTCAGTTTGGATTTGTCTGGATTTATGTTTCTGTCATCAGTGCTAATTAAGTCTTCCTATGATGAAGGAAAACCCCTAAAGCATTTATTGTTTGTTTTCTTTCCAAGGACTTTCTTTCCACAGTGTATCACACTCACCTCTGACTAGTCTATTCAATGGAAGAGAGCAATGGAATCTCAAAGTTTCTCCACTTTTTCTATAGCTGAAGCTTCCATAGTACCCAGACTATTGGTACGACTCTTCTCTGCTTTTTTGTCAATTTTGAAAATATTTAAAATTACGGAAGCTGGAACTGAATGAGTTATCTTCATCCCATTTTAACCAGAGCTCCTTACAGAGGTGAAGTCTCTGTCTTTCCACGCACTTCCACACCCACTGAAAGGCTGTGTGAGCTCTTTCTGCTATCTGCACCTGGTGGAGAGATGGAGAGATGGAGAGATGGAGAGATCACATCTCGAAGACGGAACTTCATATTTGAGCTGTGTCTGGCTGGGATGGAGTTAACTTTCTTCATGGCGAAAGGGAGTCAGTGAGTGGCTGTGGGGTTGCTTGTGTGGGGTCAGCACACCCATATCAATATTTGATAATACGCTTTGTGATGAAAATAAATAATCAACACTTGTTTTGAAATGCTATTGCTGTGCAACTGCTGGCTGTGTGAAACAAATACTTATCCCAAATCGAGGTTTCCATAACCTTGTGCTGATAAACTCCAGTGCTGTTAATTGCATTGGCTGGACAACTAAAGAGTTTCTTGTGTAATTGATCTATACACTTAAAATCTTTCCTGTCAAATTTGACCTCTATCCCTGACAGGGAGGAATTAATAACTCAAGGGCTTCAAACAATGTATATCTGGGAGAAGATGTCTGATATTAATTAACCCAGCAAATTAAAAGATCCAGCAAATGTAACTTGAATTTAAGCTAGGGGGAACAAAAAATATTTAACCTTTGGAATGAGCATAAGATGCAGAAGGCTCTCAGCTCCCAAAGTCTTTAGGTTCCTGCTGTGTTTCTTTCAGAAATGTATGACACGGATCAGAGGTGATCCATGGAGCACCTGAACAATTCAACCTGCTCAGGGACTGCCTTGGATGGTCCTGTCTCCTGAGTAAACTGGTGGTAGCTGCTTACTCCAGATGAGTAAGCCAGAATGATCCCTCTATCATATGCTGGGCACCCTGAACCTCATGACCCAGACTTCCGTCTCACTGAAAGATGGATGTGGAAGAATCCAATGGTATTCATGCAAGAAGTAACCTGGGAAAAGCCTGATTCCTTTCCTCTTGTGGCAGAAGTCTGTTCCCAGCCTGCATCTTTACTAGGGGCATTTCAATTCAAGAAACAGGCAAGAAGCATGAAAAGGATGCCTAATCTGGACAGCTGAGAACTGTAAGTAATACCTACAAGGCCTGCCCAGCCCAGCTCTGTATGATTCCCTGCTCCCGGAATAATGTCTGTGATTTCTTTGTTCAGAAAATGCTAGGCATCTTTAGCCTAGCTGAGCCTCAAGTGATACAGCACAGTGCAGAAGTTAGGACTGACACTCTCTGGCTAGCGCTGTGCAGTTTTATGTTTAGGACTGATTTGAAAGCAGATGAATCAACTGAAGGAAGACTAAAAGACAAAACATTCTGGCTTCATTCTGCTGCAGTGCTGAGATGACACTGGTAATCCCTCCAAGGCTTCAAAGGTTATAGGGAGAAAGTATCATTGCTAAAGGTGACTTATGTGGGCATGAGTAAAAGCAAGGGGGTATATTGAAGCAAATGAAAGATATTTTTCATCCTGCCATGAAGGAGTGTCAAGTAGCAATCTGAGCCTCTATGGGGAGAGTGGGAACTCCACTGCTGTGGTCTTGCTAACTGGCAAAAGATTGGAAAACACGCAATAACCTTCTCCTCAGAGTAAAGCCATCAGGACTCTTGTCCTATCCCAAGTCTATCCTCCCTGCTGCTTCCCATGGTGGCAGGAATACCCTTTCTTGGAGACCATGGCCTGTTTGCTCCCAGTCAGTGAGTGGGGTCCCTCTTCAGTCACCCTTGCACATGTGCACTTCATTGTACTAAAGCTATGTAACAGTGCTGGCTTGATTTATGAGGGCTGCATTTCTTCCAGTGATCCCTGCTGGTACAGGACTCACTACTTCCCTTTTATGTGTCTGTGTCAGAGGGCAACTGGCAACCAGCTGTTGGAAACTGATGTAAAAAAAAAAAACCAACCAACACAACAAAACCCTTTATTATCATTGTGATATTATTTCAAGTCCCAGTACCTGCCTGTAGTCTCTGGAAGGAAGGCAATGGAGAGTGTGGCTGCAGGCTGACCTCATCACTGCTGTGAAAAAATTAAAATGAAATCATTGAATTTCCCACTTGGACAAGTCACTGGGGTTAGTGAACCAAAACACATCCCCACTACAAAGTAACAGTGATTCAGACTGAGGATGTGTTTTCCCAGTAGTCTATAATCAGAGACCATATGATATACATATTTCCTCCTCCTAGGTGTCTCTTAATAAGGGAATATCAGAATCTCAGGAACAATAATTATAGTAATAGCAACATCTATTTGTTAAAAGTGACTCTCCCCTCATACAACAAATCCAGTCGATCTATTGTGCTGCCATACATTGTGCAGATACAGCAGGGCTGGAGAGAGGAGGGTGGTGCTCCACAAGCACTCTGCCTTCTTCTTCTTCCCTTGCCAGGCAAACACAAGGGTCCTGACACTCCTCAGCTGCCTCTACAGCCTCTGCTCTCTTTGTGTGCACCCACCCTGGGGGTGGCTTCCCAGTTCAAAGAGTCCCAATTTCCAGCTGTGCCAGGATTACAAGGGTGACTGGCCCAGGATGCACAGAGACACCAGCAAATGGTCCAAGCATTACAGAAACGTATTGGAGAAAAGTGGCCAAACCCATCAGTTTCAATGTTCTGGCCTCACATGAATTGTGCAGAAATGTGCATGTACAAAGCCACACATGGTGTTTACAGTACACCCTTCAGTCTTCTTTGCAAAGCAAAACGCATTTTCAGTTTCAGCATCCATCCTCTTGAACATGTCAGTCCCTACCCGAAGACCTGCTGAACTTTAAGAACGATATCAACCAAATCTGAGGGAGAGTTGAATGGGCGTGAGCTAAGTTCCTTAAAATTTTATGTAAATGGACAGCTGAAGAATGGAGAAAGGGGCATATTAGTGTTTTCAGTAATGGAAAGGCATAGGAAGGAGCTGGGAATATTGTGGTCAGATGGAGAGAATAGGGGAAGGTCTAGGAGAAGCCAGGAGGGTGGAGGTACTGCCAAGGAAGCTGGCTTCAGGCAGCAGCAGGAGAAAAGAAGAGCTTTAGGAATGTAGGACACAAATCCATAGAAAACCAGGCTTGGGGATTTGGATGGCTTACAGATCCAACTAGAACTCTGAAAAATCAGTTTGCTAAAAAAAAAAAAAAAAAGAAAAATTAAAAACAATCTATTTTATCTGATACTCTGATACTCTTTACCTCTCAGTGATGTGCACCAACTCTCAGTACACACACAACTGTTCTTGGGGTGTGCTGTGTCACTGTAGCACAAGTGAGATAAAACAAATGGGACAACTGAAGCTACAGAATCAAACTGAGATGGGCTGGCACAAATTACCTGGGTCCCTGGCAGATGGAGGCAGAGCCAGGGGATCTCACAAGCTCCTTTAGACCCCAGTGAGGTAAATCATTCAGGAGTTGAATAAACACTGGGTTTTTTCCTGTTGCTATCTTCCCCATGGAAGGAAGGTGCCCCAAGCCAAAGAGAAAGCCAAGTTCCTTCATGCTGCCCAGAGCCCTGTGCCTCCCAAGCCGTTCCAGTCCTTCCCCCCTCTCCTCCTCCTGCCTCTGCACATGCCAGGTGACAGCCTGTCTCAGGAAGGTATTTATTTTTGCGTTATTGGTTAGCTTTGTTTTACCTCCTATATAAACCTTCCAGTATTTATAGCCTCGCCTCCACACTTGTAGTATATATTAGCCTTTTATGCCTTCTCTATCACCTGTTGAAATGAGAACTTGGGGTCTTCGGGCCTCTGCGGCCCTTCCCTTACATTAACTAAAATCACACCAGATGTGGGCCCTTACTGCAGAGGAAGACTAATTGATTTCGCCAGTCACAATATGCCTATTGTTTTTTAACACAAATAAACACTGTGGTGTGGGGGGGGTTGGGGCTGATTTTTTTTTTTTTGTTGTTTTTCCTTTTTTTTCCTTTGGCACAAGTGCCAAAGGTTATTCAATTAAAGGACTCCAGAAAGTGTGACTAATAATCCACGGGCAGGATATTTCTACAGTTTAAAAAAAAAAAAGAAAAAAAAAAAAAGAAAAAAAAAAGAAAGAAAAAAGAAAAAAAGAGAGAAAAAAAGAGAGAAAAAAAAAATAATCTCCACGCTACCCTGAGAACAGCAGCCTCACCAGGGCTGGCCATAACTGTGATGGATGGCTGGTGTGTGTAAGACGTTATTATTTGTTATGTGAGTGGGGGGACATGGCAGGCACATTGGGCAGTACACCTGCTGGGCTCCAAGAAGCAAGAACAGCTGTGTGCATTGATTTAGACGCTTGCTACTTGGGGCTCCAGGAACGAATCAAGCGACAGCTCATAAAAAAGGAGGGTTTTATGATTTTTTCCCCCTTCTTTCTGCAAACAAACGGCCACATCATATGTTTTCCTAACGCTGCTATAACTCAAAATTAAATCCCAGCCCAAGGTGTCAGTCTGGTACCATGTCAGAATTGTAACGGCTTATTTTAAAGGTCGTTATGGATGTACCAGGGAAACACTGGGGGTTTCTGCACAAAGGTGCCATTTCGCTTTGCTGGAGCTCAGGCACTTAAGGGCAATTAGCTCCACTGTTAAAAAATGAGCTGAGAGTGTTTTAACTGGTGATTTTATGCTAATAGCAACTACTAATTCATATTGTTAAAAAAGAAAGTGCAGGCTGCCAGAGCAGTGTACTGTATGGCCCCAGAGCTTCCCCTCCTCCCGGGTCCTGCCCCGGCCAGAAGGTGTGCACCACACTGAGCCTTGTGTCACAGGGTCAGTAAACCTCTTCCAGAGCACAGGAGACCAAAGCCTGAGCACACACCCTGCAGCAGGGACACCCGGGACCCTTTTCTCCAGCCTGCACCCCTGTACACCTCCATGGCACTACAGGGATGCAGGTACTGCTGGATGCTATCACTCAGCACCAGGAAAATGCCACTGTCCTTCCAGAACATCCTGCACGGCTGCACTCTAGGCTTTCCTAGCCCCTGCTCCCTGGTTCTTGCACACCAGGGTGCCTGAGAGAGCACAGCAGGGACACATCTGCAGTCCCGTGAGCAGCTGGGGACAGATGAGGTGCCACCAAAAAGATCTCAGCTGCTGCCTTTGGAGCAGTCAGCTTCAAGCACTGTTCTCTCGGCTGTGCTGGCACTGCTTGGAAGCAAGGATGAAAACTGATGGTAAAAGGTGCATCTGAACTGAGCACACACAGCTCTGACACACAAAGGAAAAAGGTCTGTATGACCACTCTTTACACAGGTATTATTCAGGACAAAACATATTGTAAGTGCTGCCGTAACATCCATTTCTCCAAGTGGGTGGAGAAGAAGTCATCAGAGGAGAACAGCTCCTGTTCCTTCCCCTTCAGATGTTCCTTTTCCCTCCTTAAATCTGTTACTGATGCAAAAGATCCCAGCCCTAAAATCACAGATTTTACCCACTGCATTATGCTAGTGATAAAGAACTAGCATTTGGTCACTTGTGCAAAAGCATGTACAATAAATAGGCATAAACACTTTAACAAGGAGAGTCTTATAGGAAGACAAGACCACTTGGCTGGGTTATCCAAGAAAATGCAATTGGTTTTGCTTTTCTTAAAGAGGAAAGGACATGATCAGCTTTCACAATTGGTAGAAAGTTGATCTGTTTCCACTAACTGACAAACAATATGGTGCAAATCCATAAAAACAATAAAAATGAAATTAATCTGAACATTGTAATATTATCTGGTCTTTTAGACTTTCAGACTTGCCTTTCACTTATGAGAATAACAAAAATGGAAAAGAAAAAAGGTCTTTGCAAACACGAATTTGGGAGCTATGGGAGCTATTCATGAATCTTCTTCTCTGACCTGCCTCACAGCTTTGATATGACAGCCAGCAGAGAGAAAATTTGAAAAAGAATAGGAATAGAATAGAAAGTACTCTAACAAATGGAAATTTTTATCACTTCCAGAATGATGTTCTGAAAACAAAACCATTGTAACCCTTCCTTCTGTAGACACGAACTTGCAAGACACAGCTGGCACAGAGCAGCAAAAATCTTCAGAGACCTTTGCAGGCTGCAGAGAAACCTTTGCTGCTCCTTCTTGTTCCAACTTGACATAGTTTTAGGTCTTTTAGCTGTACTACTTCCACAATCAGCAGACATCCTCGGGAGGCTCGGCTCTTCTCTGTCTTCTCCATCCTGACAGGAGACAGCTGTCAGGCTCCCCTCATCTTCTGCTGAAAACATAAAATATTGAGCTGTTCACAGAAACACCAAAAAAAACCCAGTGGAAAATTTCAGTCTTCCATCTTAAAGGTTGGATGAAACAAATTCTGAGTCCACAGGATGGATGGAAAAAATTCTTGCCTGTGGGGCCACAGCTGAGCTCCTCATAACCCTCAGCAAAGCTGGCTCTGTAGCTGATCGTGGCAGTGGCAACAGCATATGCAATTCTGAGGCATGACACAAACCTAGCCACTACCTGTGGTCCTCAGGATACACCATCATTGAATTAAGGATGTTAATGAGTATCTCCCCTACTAGCCAAATTAGTCCATTTTATGGACTCACTATCCACAAATTTGCCGAAATCCTGATTTCTGTCTGTCCCTACAACCACCTGTGGCAACACGTGCCAGAAGTTTGCATCCATTGTGTTAAAAATGTTCATCCTTTCATGTGTTTTAAAACTGTGTGCTACCAGTTTCATCATGGTTTTAGAGTAACAGTTCTCGATTCACCTTATCTACCACTAATATGGTTTTTGTGGGGGGCTGAGCAAGGGAAAATGCCACAGCAGCTTTCACAGAAATACAAAAATATGCCAGGTTACCTTTTAGAAACAGATTTCAAACATTGGTCAATGGTCAGGGGATGGGATGGAGGGAATGGTGTTATTTGGATAATGAGTGCCATTCAGCATAACAAACCCATGTATTTGACGGAAAGTAAAACCTTGGAGGGACATTGAGCCACAGAGAAGGTGATATATGTCTTAATCTTTAAGGCTCAGAAATCTCTTTTTCCTTCACAGAAACAGAACAACACTCACTGTACCTTGGCACAATACACCACTTGCTGTGTTGTAAAATAACCAACAATGCTGTGGAGCAAATCCTCAACTGGTTAAAAATGCCATAACTTCATTGTTGTTAATAATATAATGATACTTTCCAAGACATATTTGTTTTTAAAAAAGAAACAAACAAACAAAAAAATTAAGGCACAAAGACCACTGTGGTCTTATGAATCTGAGTGCCTTCTCAAAGATTCAGGAGTTGTAATTCTAACTTCCCTAAAAACAGGTACTAGAATAAAATATTAAACCATTACCTCAGCCTCTTTTATAATTGATAGACTTCTTTTTGTGCAACTTTTTGTGTATAAAACATGCTAAGATGGTAAATGTTGTATTTTTTTTCCTGAGAAGTTCCCCCAGATAGACAGTACTTGTGAAGTGATCAGCTCATAGAGTCCTTATTTCTTGTGGTCTTCTATGGAAACCAAGAGCTGCTGTAGAGATGCTTAGGGGCATTGCAGAAATTATTTTTAATGTGTATTAACACATTATTACCCATTATTTTAATGTGTATTTAATATTCTTATGCAGCTGTGGTAATCTGCTAGAACAAAATCCCACTTCTCAATATTTATACACTAAACTTCTCAATATGCATTGCCTCTTAGCTATCTCTGCCTTTTAAGGCTGTGGCAAAGCCTAGTGAAGAAATTAAATTGCAGCAGCAAGGGGAAACAAGGCAACTCAAGCAACCAAAAAAATCTGAACACATGTGAAGCACTGTGTCTTCCACTACCAAAATGAAGCAAGGCGCAAAAGGTAAAAAATTTCCATCTTAGAGATATGTCCTCTAAGTCCTGAGCTTATCCATTACTGGAACAATAAACTGCCATTTCCCACATGATTTTGGACATGAGATAAACCTACACGCTTCTGCTAAGCAGAAGACTTACAGAAGATATATACAACAGTCACAATGTAAATTTTATACTATGTATAAATAAAAATTACAGTATATTTGTTAAACGAAACTGGTACTACCTGCATCTCCTGAAGGACATGCTTCTCTATTTGTTAGAAGCTCTATGTGGTACTTAATGAAACACCATAGCCCTTTAAAACAGCATAAAAAGAGAGTGAAAAATCCCCAAACCTGTTGGAGCAAAGTTAGAACATGAAATGGCATCAGAGGTAAAATCTGTCTGAGAATTTGGGTTAATATTTTAATTTTAGCAAATAGATCCACAAAATCTTCAATGGTCTCGCTTTTTTCTAGGGCTAGGCATTTTCAAGCAATAGGAACAAAATTCTTCAAAATTCCTTTAATTGTCTGCCATGAAAAAAATGACATAATTCATGAATAATTTTTGCCCAGAAGTAGGCAGGAGAAGTGTTTTATGTCTAAATTGAGAGAGGATGTCTTCCATAACCCTAATGCATTTATTCTTTGCCTCATGAAAAGCATGTTATCTTCTCAGCTTACGGCATGTTCTTCTCACAATCTTCAAATAACTCAAGGTTTCTTGGGAGTTCCCTAGTTATGTGCTGAACGCTGCCTGTCTATTTGTAGGATGCAATTTCTGATCGGATCGTAGTCCAGAGGAGAATTTTTTGTTTTAAAAATGCATAACAGTTACCTCCTTCCCTTTTCAGGGTTTTGCATGGGGGCAGGCTGCCAAGGCTTGACATGTTCCAGATGGATACACAGAACGGCAGTGTGGCTCAGTGGTGCCTTGTTCTGTGGTTAGACCTCAACACAGGAGGGTAGGAAACAATGGCAAAAAAGTAGAATATTTCAGGCAAAGGGTCCTAGTTTTGGAAAGGGCTACGGGCTTTTTATTCATTTGCAAGCACTTTCTCACAGTACGAGCTGACGGGTTTTTACTGAAGCTCTTGTCAGTCAGTCTCTCTGTGTATTTCTCCCTGGTGCTCTGTTAAAGCCAAATAAAACCTATTTGCCTCTGCTTTCCCTTCTTGTTGATGTATGTAGGGTTATGAGCTTCTTGCAGGTGTCTGCTTCTTGCATTTGTAATGTCAGTTTAACAAAAAAATCAACCAAATGTGAGGCCACAGAAAAGCTTTCACAAGAGGGGTCAAAAGGGTTTCCTCTTCTGCTAAAGGTCTGCTACATTATTAGCAGTGCCGTGCTAGAGATATTTACCTGTTGGTTGCTTTTCAATTGATTCAACATGGGGCTACAGGGAAATTGGAATCCTTAGATTAAACCCACTTGAAGTTAAAATCCTGGGATTATTCCAGGGGGAAGAAAAGAAAAAAGAGAGTGCTCATCCTGCCTTGGCTCCATTGTTACTTTTTGCTCTGTTTGGCTCCATTGTGAGTTTTCACTCTGTTTTTCAGTTTAGCCCCAATTAAAACAAGCAAAGAACAAATAGAGAACAACAATCCCAAACAATTAGGGTTTTGACATCTAAGGAAGGCAATGTTGGATGAGGTCATCTCATCACAGCCCATAAAGCTATCTCTTCCTCCCTTTGTAATACCCATGTTCCAGTCCAAGTTCCTTCTTAGTTTTTTTGTGGCTAAAGTGAACCAAACATCCCAGGCAAAATATGTGTCTGATTTTTTGGTTGTCTGGGAGAATTAATGCTACAAATGCAAACATGTCTAATTTCAATTCAATAGGAAAAGCAAAGCCCAAAAGAATAGACCTCCCTGTGAAAGAATTAAGGAACAGATTCAAGGTTTATAAAGCCAGAGGGGAGCAGCCTGCACATTGATCCTGACCTCCAGGAGAGAACAGGCCAGACCACTACTTCCCTGAATTACTTCCTTTTGGAAGTAAGACTCATATCTTTAAGAGAAACAGTCAATCTTAATTTTCAAATTGCCAGTGATAGAGAACCTTGAATAGCCACCACATCTATTCCTTTGATGATTAGCTATCCTTCTCTGGTAAAAACATATGTGTCTTATTTTTGGTCTGAAGTTACCATATTTGTATTTCCAGACATTGGATGCTCTGATGTCTTTATCCAACAGATTTTAAAAAACCCAAATCCAAAGAAAAAAACAGAAAGTTCTCAATGTGGAGAGATATGGACAGTCATCTTTATAAAATTCTTCAAGAGACTGAGCATTTTTGTAGTCTGTAGCTCTGGTGCAAGTTTTCCTGCCTTTTAACTATCCTCTAGATTCTCCTGTGAGACTTTTTCTGCTATTCACTGTCCAGCTTGCATTGTGGACACCAGTGAATATAGACGTTACGGCCACATTGTCACCAAATACCTGTATTCAATTTTCTCATTTCCAGTTCCCCTCTGTAACCCTTTCTAGTGGGCTGTGTACCCACTGTGGTCCCAAGCAAGATCCAGAGCACACATAAAGTATATTCTCTCTGTAAGGCTTTGTTCTTTTTTTTCTTTCCAGAAGAATGCCTTTACTTCCTAATATGTTGCTTGCATCTGTTTCACCAGGCAATCTGGTCTGCATCACTACTTTATCTTCCTGCCTTTTTTTTTCTCCCACTCCATAATATTTGTGTCATATCCAGTGTTTGCCAGTGGTAACTGCATTTTTTTTTCCTTGGACATTGATATTAATACTAAATAGTTTAATTCTGGAAACTGAACCATGCAGGGCTCCAGATAAAACCCAGTTATTTAACAAAGATTCCAGATTTATAGTATTTCAAATTTATCATTTAATTTTTAAAATATTTAACATAAGTTGCATTAACTTTTTATTACGCTAGTTTCTGAATGAAAACACATAGTGACACCAAATGAAATTCCATATTGAAGGTTATTTTATTGACATACAAATCTTTATGCACTATATTTAGAACCTGATCTCCCCAGTATCTCAGGCTACTTGGACAAGATCTATTTTACATAAATCCACTTCGAACATACTAATTTTAGATTCCAGAAGCTCTGTCTCAGCGTCCACTATTTTACCTACCAGTTTTAGGCAGGCATCTGCTTATTTCAGTCACTCTGCTTTTCCCTTTATAAGCAGTGTTGTCAGAAAGCTTTTACACAGATATGTACATACTTTACATTTTTAAAGATTGCCAGAATTTACAGCCCTGTTTTCAAAGTCCAAAATTCTCCCTTTCATCTTTCAGGCTTTTTACTGTGGTACTTTGTCCAAGGAGGACTTTTTGCATAATTTCCATCTTCCATGCAGAGCACAAAGCTTCAGCAGTCTGGAGCATCTGCACTGGCGCTTAAGGACCAGCATGTCTAGTGAGTGCAGAGACCAGAGACACAATCATCCCTCTCCTCTTTTCTGCAAAGTGCATTTCACATCTATGAGTGAATCGGGAGTAAAACCACCAAAACCAGGGCCTGGGGAAAAAAATGGACAAGCAGAAGTATGGGAAGAGAGCAACCAGCAAAGTGTCCAACTGTCCGTTTAGCCATCCTCCTCCTCAGAAGTGCAAGAACAAGCAAGGGAGACAATAATGACAGCTTTGTGAATGGAGTGAAGATAAAATTTTTGATGAAACTGTGTGACTTGTATGAATTCTACCACCAATACAGGATAGATAGACCTTGTTTGAGCTGCACACATTGCTTTCGTGCCAAGTGTCCTACCTTCAACATCCATGCTTTGTCCTCAGGATACCAAAGAAGAAATATCCACTGCAGTCAGGAATTTTAAAATAATTTGCTGTGGAGTTTTCTGAGCCACTGACATAGCTTTTAAATAAATCTTAGGTTCCTGAGGATGCTGCACAGAAAAAAGAAAAAAGAAAAAAAAAAAGAAAAAAAAAATTATCAATGTTCAACAGGAAGGCTCAGGAAACTATAATCCCCACAAAACTTGGCTGAGCAGCCCAGGGTCTGGGGCAGGTGGAAAAGAAAAATTGGAAGGGATGCTCATGGAGCATGTACAAAGATGTACATTTCCCAGTGGAACATCTAACATCTCCCTGCAGTATTTTGTTTTCGATTTGACTGAAAAGTGGAAAATATCCTTAGCTAATCATTTCTGCAAGAAATGGGAGACTCAGAGTTCAACATATGGAGAAACCCTTTGGTTCCAACAGTCTACTTTTCATGTGCATGTCTGAAGCTGCCAGACACATGCTTCCTTCACAATAAAGTATTTCATCTGACCGCTGGTCTTCCTTTTCTTTTTCTTCCCTTGAGACTGGGTGGTGGAGGGAATGCTTCATTACAGAGAGGGGAGGTTTTGTTTGTCTCGCAGTTTTTATTTACTCCAATTTGTTGTGTATAATAAGGGCTCTTATTCAACTTGCCCTGGAGAGTATTTACCAGATATCAAATATCACAGTTAATTTGATATGGGACTTTAATCTTAAACCACCTGCTTTGACCCTGTTTTGGCTAAACTGTAACAGGCATTAGTCTCAGTGCAGAAGTGGATATTTTTGGAAGCCACAAGAAAAACGTCAGTTTTCATGTTACACAACATATGGTTTTCCTGATTTTTTTTAATGTGCTTGCTCTAAAAAGATGCTATTTTTGTGCCTTAATAACCAAAGAACATCTGAACTTTTCCAGCTGAAACTTCCCAGGTGTTTACTTCATGCTGTTCTCATGTTGCAAATAAACAAGTTAAAATAATGGAAGCATAATCCATTTAACACACTTCTGTGCACATCCCGATTCCAAAACCACTTTAAGAAGAAGAGAGGAGACTGCAGACTCCTGGAGCTATTAACCTCCATGTTATCAAAAATAGTTAATTCCAACATTCAGACCTTGCACAGCAGGGATGAAAATATATGGAGATATGATACGAAATCGGCATAGTTTGGGAGTTTTTTGCTGGTGCCATTTTGTTGAGCCTGGCCCCATTGCTGTTCTAAGCAGACTGTGACACTTCTTGGCACAGAGTTTTAGACTGGTTAATGGAAAGCTGATAGCTAGTAGGTCTCATGGATTTAATCATGAATCATGTGCTTGGTTTTGTTCAGTAATTTCTCTCTAGCGTGACTGAATAGGGGGGAAATTTAAGCAGTAATAGTTCAAACTGAAAAATGGTTTAATACCCCTTGTGTTTGCCTGTAAGTTTTCAATAAATAAACTGCATCAAGATAATCAGTGCATTAAGCTTCACTCCAATGATCCACCTGTTTCATCTTTTCATCTACACCAGCAGTAAATACACAGGTTTATTAGGCAAAACTTGCCAAATAGATGAAAAACAACCTAAAGGAAACTTTTTCCTATATATGTTAGTTAGGAAATGAGCTTACATGTTCAAAGTGCAAGGTACATGCCCATTATCAGCTTTGATTTATTTACATATTACATTTGGCACATATTTTTGCCTATGCAGCCTGGCATGGAAGTAGCTGCACTGGTAACTTCATTTTTTGTTATGTGGACAAGAAGGATTTACAGCTATTAGTAAGGATGCCAGGTGATTTCTTCTGTCACGCACAGCTTCTTCCCAGCAGTGACTGCTTCTCATTCACTAATAATTCAGTGGAGAGAAGAGCCTCCATTGGACAAGGTTTGTTGGTAGGACCTGCACCCCAAGGAGGACCCAAGCTGGAGTATTCTGCTCCCAAAGGGACTGCACCCTGGGGAAAGGTACCCACGCTGGAGCAGTTCTTGAGAATGGATTCACACTGGACAAGTTTGTGGAGGGCTGTCTCCCATGAGAGGGGAGGCACTCACACAGTTTGTAGGGGAGTAGGGGAAGAATGTGGGGAGTTGTCCGCCTGAGGAGGAAGGAGCAGCAGAGAACAATGTGTGATGGACTGACCTGCCCACAGAGGCTGAGAACTCCCCATCCTGGATGAGAAGTTGTGGCTGCCCCATCCCTCCAAGTGTTCAAGATCAGGCTGGATGGGGCTCTGAGCAGACTCATCACATCCACATGTCCCTGCCCATGGCAGTGGCATTGGAACTAAATGATCTTTAAGGTCCCTTTCAACTCCGACTGTTCTATGAGTCTGCAACCTCAATCCCTACTCCCCATTTTCCTGAGCTGCTATTAAGGAGGAGACAGAGAAAACCAGAAGTAAAACAAAGTCTGGGAAGAAGCAAGAGGTGGGGAGGTGTTTGTAAGATTTGGTTTTATTTCTGGTTATCCTACTCTGATTTGATTGGTAGTAAACTAAACTAAATTCCCTAAATGAAGAATGTTTTCCCAGTGATGGTAATTGGTGAGTGGTATCCTTATCTCAATCCATGAACCTTCCATTGCGTTTTCCCTCCCCTGCTCGGCTGAGCAGTGGCTTTGGGGAGCATCTGATGTCCAGCTGGGGTTAAACTATCACCCCACCCCAGGAATTCATCTAATGCTTGGCATTGGAGGGGACTTAAAGATCATCTAGTTCCAATCCCTTGTCATGGCAGGGACACCAGTCCTCTGCCCATCTTTGTGGCTCCCCTCTGGACTTGCTCCATCAGGTCTTTCCTGAGCTGAAGACCACAGAGCTGGATGCATTACTCTGGTTATGTTCTCACATGTCCCCAGTGGAGAGGTACAATCACCTACCTCACCCTGCTGGCCACACTGCTCTTGATACAGCCCAGGATACCCGGGATTTCACCCATTGTGTTCTTGGGGTAGTTGTTGGAGTGTAGCATCTGGATGTGACACAGTAGATGTGTGGGGGTTTCCCATGGGGTGGGAGGTGCATTTTCCCATGATCCTGTAAGGAGGCTGAGACTGCAGCTTCCACCAGGGATGGGCTCCTCCTGAGGCAGAGGGAACAACCACTGTTTCACAGGCAAAGCCTTTTGTCCCAGCAGAAGCTGAATGTGATGAAAATGTGCCAGGAATTACCCATGTGAAGACTATAAATAATTGGAAAAAGAAATGTGGAAATGGCAGGAATGTAAAAATCTGGTATCTCCCTTTGTGATTTGCAAGGCAACACCAGGAGTCCAGTTGATAACACAAAGAAGATCCTTAACTTTAGCTTGCCAGGAATAGAGGCAGGAATCAGCAACCTGAATTATGCGAAGTCCATCAGGTGCTGGCACTGGTAAAAAGAAGGGAAATTTCAAATAAATAAGGTGAAATGCGAAGACTTCCTTTGAGCACATGTACAAAATTTCATTATTGTTAAACTAGGGAGCCAAGCACAGCTTTTCATTTTCAACTCCCTGCAAGATTGATTTGACTTGTATGTAGTGAGGGACTTCAGTCTTTTGTAGCCACCTGGAGCAGGGGACCAGCAAAGGCCAAGGTATTTCCCTATCCAGGTGGCCCTCATAAATATCTCGGTGGAATTTATTTTCTTTCATTTACTTTGGCATTGCTTGGGCACTGCTTGATTAAGGGGTGGTGTGTAGGAACTGATATACCCAGAGATAGACAGCCACATCTGCTAACCATTTGGATTAATTATTACACCTGTACCGTAAAACACATGTTAATAAAGGGTTGATGAACAGGTTCAGGTTGCAGTTTTAAAAAGGCCCAAAGAAAGCACAATGCAAGTCACACACAAGAGTGAGCCAGACCTTTTGCTGATAAGATGCTGCAGGTTCCAACCACATCCAAGAAAGAGGTAACGTCAGACGAACATGAAAGATAAATCACACTCAGGAGGAAAGTGAATATCCTGGCAAGCTATGCTTTTGCAGACTATTGCATAGAAGGTGAGCAACAGTACACATTCTTTCTTTCCTTCTTTCTTTGCTGTTAGATGTAGAAGGAAAAAAATCATTAATCACTCTGCAGGATACAGCACTTAAATGGGTAAAGTTGCTGAAGGGGTCTGGTTAGCATCAGCCGATTTTTCATTTCCTTTCAGTGGGGACAGTGTGGTGCTCTGGAATCCCTGGAGCCCAGGAGCATGAATGCAGGTATTGAATTTTCAGGAGGAGACAATTAAGACCAAGCGTGTGAGATACAATCATATTTAAATTAATTCAGATACCTCAGCTGAAGACCTAAACTGTCTGCCTTCTTCCTTCTTTGGGAGGCCTATTTGGGAGGGCTTTACTAGGCTGGCACTAATCATTAATCACATGACCCTTGTGTCAGTTATGATGGAACACAATGGAGCTCTGTATTTATAATTTCTTCCCCTAAAAAGGTTTACCATATTCTCTCTGCCTGTGGAAAACAATTTTCCTGAACAACCTCTGCAAACGTCTTTTGCCTGGCTTTTACAGTTCTTTATTCAGAGACGACAGACTGCAGTCGCAATGGAGAGAATGTGGGTCCCAAGCCTGGTGACAATTCTTCTTTATTTTCCAGATATCTCCTGACTGAAACTGGCGTCCATTCTGATCTACAGATGAGCCGAAGAAAGAGCACAGGACCATTGTGAGGGCACCTCAATGTCACCTCACCCTCAGCCCTTCTCACTTTGGGCTTCTTCTGTGGTTGATGCTGGTGTTTATCTGATATCTTTGGGGGCTCCGTTGTCGTAGTAATACCCATCACTGCAAATATCACTAACAAAGGGGCATCCCATGGGCTGCTCTGATGTCCAGCACCGCTGGGCAGTAATGCGTGCTTAAGGAAATCTTTCCAGAAAGAGGACTGTATGAAAATATGGCAATCTACAGGGGATAGGGATATGGAAACGCAAAATACCCTGGGATATAATTTCAAGAGATAGCCCATGATAAGTCTGATAAGGCTATTTATCCTGACATGTGTGTTTCAGTGTCTGAGGTTTACTTTCCCCTGCAGCCTCAATTTAAGACTTTGTGGTCTTCACCTGTATATGCATAAGCTTCCACACTTTGAGGACTGGAGTAAAAATTAGTACTTCATTTTCTTTATTTTCAAACCATACTTCTGCAGTCTTTTTTCATTCTACCACTATATCATTAATGAATACTTTCGTGGCTGCTCTGATCATTTGAGTTCTGTCCAGGTAAAAGGTGCCAACTTCTAGCCCTTGCAATATACGAATTGCGGTGCATGGAAACTACTGGTACATCAATGACATTAATTTTTCTGTACTAGAATGTATTCATTTCAAGCTATTGTTTAGATTTACTATCCAGCTCCACCTTCTGGTAAACTTGAATTAAGTCTAACTTGTTAAGTTTCTTTGTACTTGCACACTGAAAGTAAATTCTTTACTTTGTAACTGCTACAGATCAACACTTAAGGGTCAATTATACTGACCTATATTAACCTTGCCAGTCACTGAATTTGTACCCCATTGCCTGTTTCAGGGATGCATGAAATTAAGGCAGCACTTTCAGAGTAAGCTTTAAAGCTTTAAGGGAGATCATCTACGTTCTCAAGTCACTGAAATTTCTGATTTGTGACATCTCTTCATGAATAGGTCCCAGACTCCAAAATTATGGAATTGCTTCCTTAGACTTGTACTGTCACAGTTCTTTTAATCTTAGCTGCTTTTGAAAAAGAATGTATAAACGTGTCTAATGAGATATCCATTTGTTCTCAAGAGTTTCACAAAAAAGTTAAGCATGAGTATGTTTATACTCAAAACTGAACAAAACTGCGTATACTTTAAAAACGCTTCTTATCCCCTTTTTAAAGTATATAGAGTAATCAGAGAGTTAGATGTCATATGCAAGGGACACCCAATACTACTGATTTATGAAGCACCTAGGAGAACTGCATTCCTATCTTGGACATGGCATGGGGGCGATATGATTTCAAAACTGGTAATTTAATTAATCCTTTTATCCAGGCTCCTATCTATGGGTTTTGGGGTTTTATGCATTCTGTGAATTTGCAGTTTTCTTTCAAATCCTCACCTTTTGTATTTAAGTACCTCAGGTATGTAAGCTGCATCCCACTAATAAACTAACCAGGGCTCAAGAGCTAGTCAACCATCATCCATAATGTCAACGTTGAGCACACACCCTGACACAGCTTCCCCAAACCAGCTAGACCTTCATGGACAAAGCCAAGGCGCAGTCTAAGGGGCAACAGAGGCCAGTATTTCCCACAGGCATTTTGGGCAGTGGTAGGCATGTGACTCCCCTTCTCTGCTCATTCTATTTTTAAGGATTGACATTGTCTCTCACTCTCATTTTCTGTTCCTGAGAACATAGAAGACTGACAGCCTGGTTCATCTTTGTGACTGGGCAGAAGGTGCATCAGGACATACAGCCCTGGTATACATCTTGTACAAACCACAGCTGAAATGATGCAGTTTATTTCCCCTTACTCCCCATGAGCAGACCACATCTGACTGCAGTTTACAATGTGCTAAGAAAGGTCCCTTCATTGCACCACTGTGGAGATTGCAAGGTTTTCAATATGCAGAAGGCTGAGGACAGCCTAAAAATAAATTTGTATTTATTTTCTCTTGAACCAAGTCCTTATCTTCTTCCTGTGTTTCCACTCAAAGAGCATTCAGCTGAACTGTAGCTAATGGAGGTTTGCCTGAGTAAAGACTTAATATTTGTCCTCTTACTGGAGGAAAACATCCCATTGTTTCTTGCTTGTGTTACCATAGGGCATAAGATGTCTGTTTTTCAACTGAAGTCCCATAGGTCTGAGGACAAAAGGAAAACATAGTTCCACCCCTCAAAGTAATCATAAGACAAAAGACAATGGGCAGCTACAGACAGATGAATGAGCACACAGACACAGAGAGACAGCGCTGGTCAGTGCGATGGGCTGCAACCTAACCATTGTCACTGTAGGCATCACTGGAAGGAAAACAACTGGAAAGAGAACTGAGCCAAGAGAGGCATTTTATTTGCAGAGGAATTTGCATCTCAGCACTTGGTGACGGTCCAGCCAGAACAAAAACCGGAACTGTTGCAATGTTGAGTGAGAAGGGGCACGGAGCCCCTGCTGGGGACGCTCTCCTGGCGGGCTGGCCCTCACGGGACTTGCACAACCTTCCAGTTGCAGCAAACTGGCACATGCCAGCAACCACAAAAACACTTCCGTCACAGTTTTTCCAGCCAGTGAAGCCTGAAAGAGACTGGTGGAACAGATTTTGTCTACTATTACAGGGAACTCCTCCAGGAATGAGGGGCAAAAAAGGAGAAAATGTGGTCATTATTTCTGAAAATGTAACATGCAGGCACTTCGGTATGGCACCATAGTCTGGCCAAAGATCCAATACCTTCAAAGCGAATGAGAGATGATAGGTAGGATAAGAACTGATGGCAGACAGCTAGAAAGAATAAACCAGTTCCAACCCCATGCAGTGCTACAGTCCAGGGGAAGAGTGGCTGGGAAACTGCCTGGAGGAAAAGGGCCTGGGGGTGCTGGTTGACAGCAGCTGAACATAAGCCAGCTGTGCCCAGACGGCTGAGAAACCCAATGACACCTCGCCGTGTATCAGCAATGTTGTGGCCAGCACAATCAGGGCAGGGATTGTCCCCCTGTACTCGGCACTGATGAGGCCCCACCTCGAATCCTGCGTCCAGTTCTTGGCCTCTCACTGCAAAAGCATTGAGGTGTTGGAGCAAGTCCAGAGAAGGAAAATGAAAATGGTGTAGGATCTGGAGCACAAGTCCTGTGAGGAGCTGCTGAGGGAGCTGGGGTTGTTTAGCCTGGAGAAAAGGAGGCTCAAGGGGAACCTTATCACTCTCCATAACTCCCTGAAAGGGGGATGTAGCCAGATGGGGGTTGGTCTCTGCTCCCAGCAACCAGCAACAGGGCAAGGAGAAATGGCTTCAAGCTGTGCCAGGAGACACTCAGGTTGGACATTAGGAGGCGTTTCTTCACAGAAAGGGTTGTCAAGCATAGGAACAGGCTGTGCACGGAAGTGGTGAAGTCATCATCCGTGAAAGTGTTCAAGAAATGACTGGACATAGCACTTAGTGCTGTGGTTTAGTTGATATGGTGGCGATTGATCAAAAGTTGGACTTGATGATCTTGGAGGTCCTTTCCAACCTTAATGATTCTATGATTTAATGCAGGAGGTACAGAAGAAGCAGGGGAAGGTTGTAAACAAAAAGTGACATGATCACAGTGGCAGTCTGTGAACACAGAAATGCAAACTGACAGAACTGGGATGAGTTTATCTTTGTACATGGAAGCCCAAATCCCCGTCACACGGAGCAAAGGGTGTATGTGGTGTGAATGCTATTCGTGAGTCACAGGCTCTGCCCAGATGGACTTTGAGTGATCAGTAGAATGGGGATGCTCCCCAAAAGAATTGGGAAAGTGAGTTTTAGTCAACCTGAATTCAAGGTATTAATTACCTGTACATAAAGAAGTGCAGCTTACACAAGTGAGATTTCAAATTGGAAGGAAAAGTGATTTTTCTCTAGTAGTGACATGAATTGTTGACATGGAGCAGTTTGTGTGGAGACACTCAATGGATTTCTGCCTTTGCCTGACTAGCAATTTGAGGGATTTTTTACATTGAAAGAGGTGTCAAAAAAGGATCACACTCATAAGGAAGCTTGAGTCTGACTGGGCTCTGGCCAGAGGTAAGGAAAGTTTCCTCTGAATTCAATTATCTGCAGGATATCTTTGTCCTAGGGTGTCAAAAAGAGCACAGAATGGTTGACCAACACCACCACCAGACTGAAATGGCTGGGACACTTCCTCTGCTTTGACAGCTCCTCTTTCCCTTGAGTGGAAGGAGACTGACCCAAAAAAAACCTGAAAGATGATGAAAAATAAACCGCCTGGCTACAGTTTCTCCTTGCAATTCCCCGGTTTTTGCAGTCTCTTCCTCTGACTTATCTGTCCTCCTTTTTTAAAGATTTCAGTCCTGGTAAGCAGTACTAAGAGGCTCCAGACAGGCAGGGGTGTGTCAGGCATACAGGTGAATCCAAAAGTCAGGGTTGTGTCTCTTCTGGTTGCTGGCACATGATTTCTTGAGAAATTTATATGGAGGCCACAGTTTTCTTTCTAAGCACCCAACACTGTTTTTTTCTCACCAAACAAATTAGATGTCCTCTGCAAAGTATTTCCTGTTGATCTCATTTTAATCTACATCACTTTGGAGATCAGTAGGAGAGATGTTTTGCTGATCCACAAATTTATTCTCGTTGATAATTCAGTGCCTTGGTTTTTGGCCTACAATGGCAATGGTTACCAGCCTAAAAAGTCCTTCATCTTGCTTGCCAGTTGAGTTCAAATGTCTTACATGCTATGTGGAGACCCATTATACTTAATAAATTTTAACTCTTTTCTTCAAGCCTAAATGGAAGTTTCCACGCATCTAATGAGTAACAGGATACAAAAATTACAACTGTGATTAAAAAAACACAACTTGTAGTCTGTCACAGTATTTTAAATTTCCCTATGTTTAGATACTCAGCTCAAAATTGTATGTGCTAGACCTCTTAGTGGTTAGGGGAAACAGTGGGGAGTTACTAGTCTGGAGCCAGAGGGTGTCTGATTTTCATTGGAAGCTGGAATACCCAAGGCAGGAGCTGGAGAAGCCAAAAGTCCTTCAGAATAATTTTTCTGTTTTGTAAAATAAACAAAGGAGGATTCAAATGAAAGCAATGCTGGGACAGATTCCCACAGGAACACAGAGGATATTCTGGTGGAATCCTGGGGCTCTTTCCTGCTCCGATTTGTATCAGCAGGATAAACGCTCTCTATTATTTACCAGTTGCCAAGGACAAGCAGAACTTACAGGAATAATATGATTCAGTGATCTACAATACATCTATTTCTTGGTTACCTTGTCATTTCCCCAGCTCTGTGCTCTCGTGATCTCTGTGCATATGATCTGACTGACTTCTTCAGCAAGAAAAATGAGATCCAGTACCATGTCCTGACTCCTGGCACTTTTCTGTCCTTCTTCAACAAACAGATTTTATAACAGCCGAGGTATGGTCCCTATAGAGCAGATAGTTACACCAATGCCTTACACCGCTGATCAAGTGTTGTATAAGGACAAGCTGTACAACTATGATATAAACTATGATGTATTATATAGTTATACTGGAGTAGCTGCATCCACAGCTGTAGAATGTTACACCAATTTAACTGTGCTGAAATAATTGAACCATATTCAATTCATGTTCATATTCAGGCATGTTCTTAGAAATCCTAACCTTAAGCAGGGAATTGCCTATTTCCTCAACCCCTGATCCAGCTTCAGAACCTCCAGTTCCACATCTCGCTTGACATCCACCATAAACGGCCAGCTAAGGTCAGCAGGGCAGCTACTGGGAATTGCTGTTCTTCAGGATATTTTTCAGGTTACAACGAGTCTGGATCAGCACAAAGTCCTATTCCTGCTGCCCTGATTCTCTCTCCTCCAGACTCTCCAGCTGCATGCTATAACCATGGCAAGCAACTATGAACTGGGAGTTGAACAGACTTTGCTCTTTTTGCATGACAGCAAGACTCTGAACTGCACAAAATGCATAATGGATACTTTTTTTAAAAGAGAACTGGTTTTCCTGCTTAGATGTTACTTCATCTACTGGTAGTTATTTTTTGGGATTAGAATATACCATTCTTGGGTGTTTAAAAAAATTCTTGAAGTAGGATATTTGTTAAAATTCTTTCTGTCAGATGCTTTCAGCTAAACAACGCACTGCTGCTAATAGGTTACTTCCCACAAATGAAAACTATTTGCAATGTCACAGGCATCAAACACCAGGACAAACTCAAGGTCTTCTATTCTCAGCTCATCATTTCACCCTGCACAACCAGAGAATTCCAGAAAATTGTCCCAAAAGGGATCTCCAGAGATCATCTTCTCCATTCCCCTGCCTCACAAAGTATCAACTCTACCTACACCATCCCCAGCAGCTGCTTTTCTCTCTGTGCAGACGCAGAAGTGCATAGGAATACCACCTTCATTTCCTCTGGAGCCAAGAGAGTTGGAGATAGGCAACACTGGAAGTTGTTCAGCTTACCAGTGAATGGAGAAAGAAACCCTACTCAAAAACAGGCTTTCCCATGCAAAACACAGGAGATCAGAGATTTAGGCAACTTCATGTTATGACCAGGTCAGTCTGTCTAGCTGCTACTGAAAGACATTCATCTCCTGGGTCCTAGTTCCCTTTCCTGGCTGCTCCGGTCTCAATACCTTGTCACCTACTCCTGTCTTGGTGCTTACCTGATCCCACTGGTGGTTGATTCACACAACTAGCCCAGCTCTAACATCAGTAGTTTGGTATTTAAACACTGTGGGATCAAACTAGCTCGAAGAGAGATGCAAAAGGAACAGCAGGAGCACAAAGTGGGAAGATGTTTATGGCATGGAGGAATAAGCAGGCCCCCTATAAACACCTTTCCTGACTACTGTGTCATGGGTTTAGCTGTCACCCAGAATGGGACAATCAACCTGCTCTTGATTCTTTAGGTAATAGGCACAAGCTGTCGCTGCTGCAAAAACAGCTGCCCCATTGCCAGCTGCTAAACCCACTCCCCATCCCACGCCCCTCCTTGTGCTGCTCGGTGTATCAGTGCACCCTCACAAGGAGCCAGGCAAAGACACCAGGGCTAAGAGTTCATGGGATACGAAGGAAAGGACAAGGTACTTGTTGTTCTGTAGGGACGAAGAGGGATTGGCTCAATGCCTGCATAAAAAGTGAGTGTGGAAACCATGCCCCAGGCCTGTTTTAAATAACATCTCTAGCAGAGCCCTAGGCACCTGTCACGCCTCCCAGCGCAGCCACCAGCCCTTGTGGGCACTCTGATAATTAGATAGCTTCCTTTCCAATGAACACTATTTGTGCCTTTTTTGCCCCACCATTAATATGCCTCTTTAAGCACTTTTAATATGAGATTTTAATGAGGTGCCTCCGGAAAATGTTTCGTTAGCCAGCACCAGGGAAAACATCCATCTATTTTATCTTCAGTATGGCACTGACCGCTCTCATCACCTATGGCTGATGTCCTAGCGAAATACCCAGATGTGCTGACCAGGCAGCACTTCATTATTTATTTAAAAATTCACCTATAAAAGAAAAAAAGAATGGAGGGAAAATATGGAGGAAACGGAGGGAGTTGATATGCTAAAGTCATCATCACCTGCCATGCTTGGGGATTTCATGGGAGGTATTTTTGGAGGCAAACTGATCAGGGACCAGGAGCTCAGTGGTACTTTGTTACTTCCATGCTAGGGGAATGGCTTTGGGAGGGTTGGTATGAAATAATGCCAGCCCCCACTGCTCCCCGCCTCAGATGTTTTGCACTGCAAATACACCAACTGTACATTTGCTATGTTTTCGTGCCACTCCCATTGCTTCTGCCTGCAATGAGGTTCTGGGGCATCCTACAGTCACAGTACAACAGCATTTGTCCGAGATGTGATCCCTCTCAACACCAGTTGTTGCTGTTGTTGTTGTTATTGTTGTTATTACGGTCTGCAGACTAATCTTGCAATGCTGACAAGACCAGAGCTATTTCCCATGACTGCTCCAACCCACATTGTCTGCTCTAGCACCATCACCTGCTTGTGCTCCAGGGAACTGGATCATCAGGAAAGTTTTACAGCTTACACCTCTTCAGTAACATCTTGGTACCTGCAGTGACTTTTCGTCTACTGACATCTCATCTTTACAGCACAGAGCCCTAAAGGAACTTCTGGCAGTAGGATGAGGGAAAAGGGCGAGCAGCTGCAAACTTTTACTGGTAGAAAAAAACTGAACTCCCCAGCCATTTCTGTTCACAGTCTGTGATATGAAAGATCTTGATGCAAACAAAAACATGGTGGAGGAACGCTGTGTTCACAGAAAAACATGTTTTTCTCTGCTTCTGTGAAGGCGCCGTGGCCTGGAAGATGAAATGCTGCCGCTGAGTGAAGACCGCCTGCCTGAGCCACAGTCTGACCGAGCACTCTACTTGGACTTGGATTTTCCTCGAACCACAGCCCTGCATGAATTCTAAATTATCCAGAGAAAGGAAACGCATAAATGAGTTGCTTGTGGTGAGACAGTCTCCACTTAAGTAGGCCTGAAGCGACAAGGAGTTTTCTGCAGGACTGATGAAGAGAAGCCCCACGGGGCAAGGATGAGGAGGTTGGGGTGAGCTGGGAGGCAGGCTGTGCGGGATGCTCAGGGACACGGGAGGGACATCTGCAAACAGTCAGAGGTGCTCTCATTGCCTTGGAGATGGGGAGGGAGGTGAGCCAGAGCCCAGAGCTAGAGCAGACATGGCTGTCACACCGCCCAGCCCCGGGCGCGCCTGCAGCAGCGTGGCCTTGGTGCTGCCACATGGGGCAATTCAGTATCAACCCCCTAGATCCACAGGCAGCAGTCCTGCCAGCAGAACAAAGACAATCCTTCTCTGACTGAGTGCACAGAAACCATGCTCTCTACTGGAAATTATTTTCTGCCGTCCTGGGGCCTCTCTCAAAAGCCAAGTCAGCATTTTATACCCGTCTGGGTACCAGAACTACGGTCAAACTGCGCTGTCACTTGTTGAAGACATCTAGCAGAACTATTTGCCATTGGGGAATTAATTTTGTGGCAGTGGAATTGTTTTACAAGTCTGTGACAATTTCATAGCAGTTTTGCTTCAGAGATAAAGCTGGAGGAGATAGATATCTAACACTATCAAAAGACCAGGGTTCCCCTGAACAAAGCTTTGGAGGTGTGACCTTGAATCTACTTTCTGTAATGCTTTTCTTTGCAGTGCATATGTCAATATTTTTAAAAGATCATGTCAAAATGAGATATTTTTATCTATCTTAAATTAGTATTTTCTAGCATATCATTTCACAGGAGTATCCCTATTTCAGAGGTAGAGGAGTGAATCCTGACTTACTAAATTTCTACATTAAAAAATATGAAAGATACAGCATTTTCCACATGTCCCAAAGCTATTATCTGTTTAAGCCAAAACTCTCTATTTTCTCACTCTTTTTCACGAGCACAGTACTAGGACAAATGTGTAATACTCCGCAGGAATACACATAGTGGAAGCAGTATTTCAGGAGTGCAACAATCTTCCTAGAGGAGGTGTCTGAATCTCCCCAAATGTTTGACCTCCCTCTGATAGTCTGCAAAAAAGCTAATGACTCTAATGCCTCTCACACTCTGTGCCTAATGACAGCCACTCCTGTTGCCAATTAGATGAGATTAGGGGAGAGCTGTCTTGTGCATACTGTACATGACAGCCTATTCCTAGAGCCATATATTGCCTCTAAATTGGCTAATGCTGAATTCAGGATGGAAATGGAAAGCTATTTGTGGGAGGCTTGTCCTGAGCCCCCAGCAGGGTGTGAGAATTTGTACTTAGTGCTGATGGTACGGTTATGCTGCATTGCTGATGGATGTAAAAGAGAGCTGCCAAGTAGAGACTCCAGAACCATTTCCTAAATAGCAGCGATAAAAATTACTGTTAGAGCCTAAATCTGGACTGTTTTTCTATTTTCCAGGCAACTCCAAGCTGCCTAGGGAAGCAAGGACATAATTCGCCCTCAGAGTATCATTATGTGAGTTTTTGTACGCTAAGCTTTTTCATACCCACCTCACAAGAAGGAAGACTGAAAGGGAAAACCTGGCGGGAGAGTGAGAAAGAAGAAAGTGGAGAAAGAAGAAAAACAGTGGAGCGGGCTCCCCAGGAGTGGAGAATGCGAGAGCGTCGTCACATCAGAGCACATTGGATCGCTGCAGGCTCAGAGGTGTCTTATGAGCCCATGCAAAAACCTGTACCAGAGTAATCTAACCCAATTCTCACGCATTCCATTCTCTTTCTGGAGCCTAGGTGGGTACTGGTTTTAAAACACAAATTTTGGAATAAGATATTGTCTTTTGATTGGCCTTATCTATTTTAAACATGACACTAAATTCTTGCTGGTTAGAAATTTCTACTGAAAATTTGTGTTACACAAAAAGTAACTCTTTCTTAGAAGCAGAATTTTCTTTAAAAGGTTTTTTTTTTTTCCTGCTGTCTGACCAAATGTTTCAAGCCAAAATGTTTCAAACCCTTGAATTACAATTCAAATATGAATTACAACAGACTGGATTATATTTAAAACTTCGTTGATATTTACATTGTTCTATTTTTCTTTTTTTCTTGATGTATATTTCTTTCAATTCTTCAGTATTTCTTTCTTTTCAAATTATTCATGGCACTGGAAAATTTACAAGAAAAAAATCTACAATTTAGCTGCTCTTTTTCAAAGCTGATGAAGTTGCATGTTAGCAGTTTCAGTTTCAATTATTATCTTTCTTAAAGTAGTTTTTCTAATTTGACATAGTCCTAAAAAGTGATATGAATCAAAAATAAAAATTAAAAAGTGAAATAAAAGCATTGGCATTCTCAATGGTATTTGCTTTCAGTGATCTAAATTAAAAACAGCAAAAAAATTTTTCTTTGGGAAAAATAGGAAAGAGTGTACAAGCATTAAAAACTGTAAAACATTCTACTATTATTCACCTGATGAAGAAGTAATTTTGTATTTGGAACTTCTATGTGAAATAGTTTTGCTGTTTTTGTAACAGCTTTAATCCACACATAAGTTTTTGCAGTAAAAGACCAAACCAAAACAAAAAAGGTACATTCAAAGCTACTCTGAATGTCTCCAGTGAAAGTGGAAATTGTCCTTCCTGATGCCTATAGCTGATACACTTTTTCATTGTACAAACAGAAAACATACCTACCCTCCACACACACTTCTTTAATGGAAAAGTATTCTTAAAAGAGAAATGTACATAGTAATGTTAGGAGTGTATAATAATTAAATCTTCTTCAGTTTTATTTTCACATATGCTGAATGGCAAAGTCACATCACAGACAGGTCATATTAAAAAAAAAAGGAATATCTATCTGCTAGCACATTATCTTTTTTTTAAATTTGCATCCACTCTAACAGAGTTTTCTGTTTGGCGATCCAATCTAGTTTTAACTTGCACCCTCCAGAAACTATATTTGTCTGCAGTCTGTCCCTCTTGTTGGTCACAAGGAAGAATTTATTTTCAGGCAATTTTTTAGGTCCCCTCTGCCCTCTTGTTGCAATTCAGTTATATTCTATCAGGAGTTTCTGACTGATATTCCCAATACTGGACTCCTCTACTGGGGAAAACCTCAGGCTCTATATTCCTTCTTCTTTACCTTTAGCTAGATAAAAATTAAAATGATTTGTAAGAAAGACTGCAAGACATATTTGTCCCCTTTAACTTCTCAATTCTGGTTTATCCTGTCACATTAAGATCAAGAAAATGATGATTACAATCTCAAGATTATAAAGGGTTTGATACAATAAATAAACTAAAGAATATTAATCCTTTCACCCTTCACTTGTTTGCCAACTTTACTAAATTTCATTCTTATCATCCTGCACCATGAAGCCATTATTGAGAAATTTTTATGTTTTCCTGGTACAGTTTTCCTTGTACCCACATTCGACTCTTTGCCTTTTTCCTGTTTTTTCCCTTTCCATCTATTAGGCTGAAATTGTTGTACAGGGCCTTCACCTAGAGACAGCTTTTGCCTTCCATAGCTGAGGGTCTCTACACACTTCCTCATTAAGTTTTATTCATGTGTTGGTTTAAGGAATAACTTTAGCCAGTTGATCTTTCTAGCTGTGTAGACTGGCAATTCATGTCATAACCACAGTTACAATCTCCATCTTAATCATTAATTAAACAACCTTGTTGCTTCTATTTTATCCTCAAAGCTCCCAGGAGTATTTTTCACAGCTTAATGTTCAGATTTGTTTCCTGCGGTAAACTGAACCAGAAATAAACATGACCTGCCATCATAATATCTCCTGTTTATCCTCCTGTGTCATGATTTATGGAGAATTGGGATATGAAGGTTGAAGAAATCAATATTTCTTTTGGAGGACTCCTTTGCCTCCCCACCCCACAGCTGTGAAATCCTGGGGAAAGTCACACAGCAGATCAGATGCTGGTTCATCTGCAGCCAGTAACAGAATATTTTGGGCAAGTGTATATCCCACCAGGTCAGCTGCTAATATTTTGCTCTTGCTTTTCAGCGAGCAGGCAGGCATGAGATACTCTGACTAAGACCCAACTTGCACATTCCCACTAAAGCTTAATTTGGCTGCATTGCAACATCTGTGTTGTGCTGAGTCCAGTATCTCTCTGTGCTTCCAGGGTCAAACTCATCTATCATCGCAGGCAGCAGTCTGGAAGATGGCAACTGCTGCTGCCTCTGGTCCCAACTTACTGACAAAAAGAAAATAAAAAGAGACTAATTCATATTTTAAAAGGTGTTCAATAGATGAGGCTACCCTTCTAGGCAGAATCAGGCCAAGTTTCTCCCCAGATATTTCTCCCACACAAGAGGTGCATGCCCATGAAATTTAATAAAGAGAGCAAATGACACTTCATAATTTTCATCCCAAGCACTGACTGAAAGGTGACATTACACAATAAGAGTAAATCTCCTGCTTCGCTTATACCAGCCAAGAACCCAGAGACATTTCTGCCATAACTCCCAAACCAAAATAGCAATCAGTGAAATACAACCTGCATGCTGTTGTTAAAAACAAGTGTGAGTATTGTAGTTAATGCTTGGCAGCAAGCCGGGGAGCCAAAGTTCACCAGAGGGGCCCCGCTGGGGATTCCTGGAGGCACTGCATAAATCTCTGCTCCACTCCCTGTCACTGACATGCTGTGTATGGGAGCACCCCGAAAAATATGCCCCAGGCTCCCGGCACGTCACAGCCCAGAATAAACAGCGTGGATGCACATGTGCCATGTGTTCATGCACACACCGAGGGGCGGTTCTGCATTTGATGCAACAGATAATCTTGAACAGATAACTGTTAACCAATTATTAAGACTCATTTGGCTCTTACTGGGGTTTTATGTCTGATAATCATGGCCTGATCCTTTCAGTCCTCACTGGCTCAGCAGCCACCACAAATCTTGTCCCAGTAATTTGATTTCTGACTCAACAGCTCAGAGTCACATTTTTTAGGGAATCATTCAATCATTTAAAGGTTCAGAGTGATGCAGGATTTATCTTCTCTGTCTCAAAGCTGAAGTACATCCACTTAAAAAAAGCTTTTTGAAAAGCTGTGCCTTATATTTGGTTTGAATGGTTCAGCAGTCAAATCTTGTTATACCTTTGTCTGCTGGACCGAAGAGCCCTGTAATATCAGATATCTCCTCTTCACATAAGTAATTATAGAACATGATCAAACTGTTTCTTAAGCTCTTCTACAAGTGAAACAAACAGATCCCCTCTACCCTCTCATAGTAAGCATGTTTTCCAGGCCACGATCCATCCTGGCAGGAGTCAACTGAGGCAGCTGAAGTCAGAGGACCTAAACCAGTCCTTGTCTCCTTAGGATCTGATCCCCAAAATGCTAACATGGATATTTACAAACTAGAAAATGCTTAGGTATGTAACCAGACACATTCTACTTTCATACCTTTTTATTCAGTTCACAGAAAACATTCACTGTGTTGACCACAAGCACTCCCATTTAATATAGAATATTCATACACCTATTCAAATACACAGACTTCCTGTAAACACAAAACTAAGCAAAATTCAGAATATTAATCCATTAGAAAGTTCTGACATCTCACCTTCTTATTTCACCCCAGCTTAAAACCTGAAATCTTAACATTTGTCAGAGAAAAAATTATATTTTTACACAAAATGACAGAACATTGTGTTTATATATTTTTCATTGCAGACATATCACATCATCGTTCCCCAAATTAAAACACTTCCATGTGGATCAAAGCTGTTGTGATTCTACATTGCCTCCTCATGGCAAATTGCCGGGCAGGGGCTGCAGGCTGGTACCCTAATGAACATACCCAGTGCTGTGCAAAGGTCCCTGCCTCGCTCCCTCTCCTCAGCTGACTCAAGCCTTTGGGGCCAGGCAGGAGCAGGGCAACAAGAAACCTGTATGGCACCGTGTGTAATGGGGACTTTCAGGGAGCTTAGCTCGGGAAAAAGGTTATCAGGCTATGTTTTAACACTGGCATTTGGCCTCATGCTGTACCAAGCTGCTCTGAAATATTTTAGGTAAGTGGAGCATAGCAGAATTGTCTGATCCAGGCGGAAGGATGAGTGAAGTATTTCATGCTTACAGTTTACCCTGCAGAAACTCCTGCTGACTGCTTTTCATGCAGATATATATGTACATAGACATTGCATAAGCATCTATGTGCATTTTGCACACAGTAGCAGAACTGCCATATAAACTCCGACATAAATATGAATCACAAGCAAACACACATCCTCAACACACACAGACAGCATACACAAAAATTAGATGGCCAACCCAAATACATGCCCAAAGTCCTCCCACCAATAGAGGAGATGAGTCTTAGGACAGGGTGACTTCCTTGCTTTGAGAGTTTCTCTCTACTTACTATGAAGTACTTAAATGTCTGATTTAGACTAGAAGCTAAACTTTCATATGGCTAAAATTACACAATATACACATCAACACGAGGCAAAAACACGTAACCATTTAGTTAATCTACGGATGCATGCAAGCACAAAGCATGAGTATACGGTATTGTTATTACAAGCACATACCCAGTTATTTACCCTGCAAACAGGAACAGAATGCCTTTTTACCAGCTCCCAAAATTTAATGCAGGTCCTGCTTATCTTTTTCATGCCTCTCCTTAAAATGATCACCACCAAACCAGAAATCTACTTTTACAATGGAAACGTTGCTTTTCTGTCATCAAAGCTGTAATGATCAGATTGAAAACATGAATCTGACAAGCTAAGAAAAAAAGGGGAAAGTGGTCAAAAGAAACCAAAATCTTTCAGTTTCTCAAAACTTATGACTTACTTAGTCTTGCTCTGTTATTTTTAACACTGTTGGCAGCACTGCAACAAGTCCATACATATTAAAAGCACATTCATAAGGAAAACCTGAAAACATAAAAACGAGTAGATATTACTGGCAAGGACTCAACGTATGTGTGCATATCTTACCACCGCTGTGCAAATGTAGATGTACAAACCCTACGAATGAGGACACATTCTGCAAAATATGTATGTGTAACACCTGCAAGTACTCAGCAGGCATCCTGCACAATAGTCACACCACCACAATTATGCACGCACAAACACTGTGAACCCGCGCGCCTACGATTTTGGAAGCAGAAAGTAGCCCAACTTTCTGAGTAGAAGCAATGAAAATATTTTCATTTGTAATTGATACTTTGAAAGTAAATGAAAAATTTTGTTTTGGTTCAAATTAAAATGTCAGTTTTTGGCTAGAAAAATAAATGAAATGCTTTTACCTCAAAATAACAATTTAAAATGACAGATTTGCTTCGGTTTCAATTAAAATTGTTGTTTTGTTTGGAAAAAAAAAGTAACACAGAATGAAAACAAAAATGAGCATTGTGTTTTAACAGGCCAACCCAAGACAAAACTACGGTTTGGAGAAAATGAAAACCGACTGGTGAAACTGTAATGAAAATTTTTTCATTCAAGTTTTCTCTTGGGAACCTTTACTTTTTAGACAGTGGTAGCACACACGTACCACTCACTTCTTATTCTACATACACATATGATCTGTAAGAATATTTCATAAGGACACACTCTGAGCACTTTACACACAGGCACTCATGGGCACTTTGTGTTTGTGCTTTTGACATGTGTGTGAGCATCAAACACACCTTAGCCCGCACTGGACACACACATGTGGTCTCTGTTAAGAAACCCAAGAAATAAAGCCAATTTTAGATCAAGTGAGCTGTGGTCCCCTGGCTCAGGTTCTACTGCAGGTGATTCCATAAACAAAGTTTAGTGCCAATGTGAAAGAACAAATATGCTATAAATAGTTCATGACTTCCAAAAGCCCTTGTCTCATTCCAGTCCTTTTCTAAACCAAACCAGCAGATGGGCTGAGAGCACTTCAAACCCACTCCTTGAAATAAAATGCTGGAAATAAAGGAGAACAGCATGAAGGCAGTAAAACAAAATAGGAAAAGGAGGGAGGGGGCAGGAGGGGCAGGGGAGAAAGGCTTTAATTTATTGGGTTGAGCGCTGGGAATGTAAAAAGAGCGGGAGTGGAAGGAAGAAAGGGGACATCACCCTGCCTGATTGCAATTGCCATTAAGTTGCAGCAGGGGTATTAAGTTGCAGTGTGGGTGCAAGTGCAGGCGGCCCACCTCCAACCCAAACCTCCTCGGCATCTGATTCTTCCCTGCTCGGAGTGATTTAATGCCCTGGCCCATGCGGTTTATTTACTGCCTTTTGCTCCATTTAATTGAACCCAGGGGCCTTCACACCAGCACGGGTCAGTGACGAAGCATTTGTTACCTGTGCCAGGCAGCACAGCAGAGGCAGGCAGAGGGAGGGAAGCGGCCACTCCGGCACAAAAAGCAACAGTTGGAGCCTGTGCAGGGGGAATGTGCTTCACTGCGGATTCTGATTAGCTTTATGAAGCAGGAGGTTACTCCAACATCTGGAGGGAATTTGCGAGGAACTGAGACTACACGGGCCTGATGCAGCAGACTTCGCATTTAATGTGTTTTTACACCCAGGCAGAGGTGTTAGAAGAACTTGAGAAAATCCCCAAATTCTCTGGAGCAGATTAACTGCCCTAAACACAGTCAAGGAGGCAATTGGTTTAACTATAACCTTTATAGCTGCTGAATGTCAAATAACAACAATTCCCATGCATTTAAGAATAAGGATGCAAGAACATTGAGTTATTTACCTACACAAGAACTTGGGGATTGCAGCAACTAAAGAAGGTGAGACAAATTACTATTAGGTTATTAAAATTAAGATCTAGTGAGATTAAACAAAACTGGAATCACATGTAATGAAGTATTTCCATGTGCTGGCTGAAAAATCAGCCTTCAGTGACTGTGGAAAAGTCTCCACAAAAATGAAGCAGCAATGATAGAGTGATAATGGATCTCCAGGAGAGGTCACTATGTTATGACAACATATAAAAATTCAAGGTACACACGTAGCAGACAGTGCTTAAAAGAAAAAGAACAGTCGAGATGGGAGCATGTAAGTCAGGAATAGAAACAAATTGGTGAGCAAATATGAATACAAGTACCAGAGACATGCTGGAGAGCTGTGGTCAGTGTAAAAGCATGCAATTCATACAGAAAGAAAGAAGAAAAAAGAAAAGGAAACACACAGTATGGTTCTGAGCATTGCAGTAAAGAAGAAATGTGCTATGTGGTGCTTCCCCCCACCCCACTCCCCCCATGGGAATCCATGCAAACTACATTGCTACTGTTAATGGCTATATAGACTTCTGGCAGCTAAATGGACTGCCAGACAGTACAACAGTAGCAATCACAGACCAAGCAAAGAGGTATTTCAGCAGGCAAAGAGGTATTTCATACCCAGAAAGCAAAATGGTTTGGTTTTCTTTTGGAAAGGTTGTGGCGATTATCCGTGAAAATTATGATCTCCATCAAATCAAACAGGGACACTGTTAAAATTGCTAAAATTCTTTCAAAGATGCAGAAGTTACTCGCCGTGCTACTCCACAGCAAAGAAATGTCCCAGAGGTGTGATATCTGAACAAAAAGTGGCCCAGATTAAACTGTTCTCTTACGAGAAATTTCATCCTGGGAAAAATAAACCCTGATGTCAAACAGAAAATTTTGTTCAGAAACATAAGAGTGGATGGTCTTTTTCCTTGGAAGCACAGATAAAACTCAAAAATACAATCCAAACAAGAGCAAAAGAAAAAAGCCCATTGCATTTGTCAGTACCATATGAGAGAAAATTTGCCACTTTATTCCATATGTCAGCCGGAATACGTTTTACAGGACTATTACCCAATGTTATATATGTGAAAAGATTAGATTATCCTCTTTGTGTTTCATTTTATTCCATACAAATTTTCAAAAAAAAAAAAAAAAAAAAAAAAAAAAATTTAAAAAAAAAAAAAAAAAAAAAAAAAAGAGTGAGAGAATGGAAAACCATGGTCTGTAGCAGGACTTTTTATATAAAAATTGCACTCTAAATCTAGATGGCAATACTGAATGTTGTATGGGCATTACTGAATACAACCTAAATATTGCAGTATCTTAGCCTGATATCATGCAGAATCAAAACACATACCAGAAGTGTAGACAATGCCAGTCAAATACAACCTCTCAAGAGGATGAAGAACAAAATTGGAGATCCTGGATAAAGACAGACATTGGAGATTTAACAAGGCCTAAAATATGCATGGTTTCTGCAAGCGTAACTATGTGAGAACAGGATTCTAAATCAGCATTTCACGTCCAGCAGAGAAAACATAAAATCCTATTTTGGCAATTGGACAAACCCTATCCCCCAATATCATTCAGTGGTAAAAACTGAGGGGTTTGAATTATAAAAACCGAGTATGTCTGTGAGCTGCTGCTGGACAGTGGATGAGACTTTGAAAAGGAATGATATTTGGGGGTTAGACTAGATGATCTGTAAGCTTCCTTTCAACTCAAACCATTCTACAATTCTATAATTCTAAAACTATCATTTTCACTGGTCTCAAACTTGCCTGGGACTTTAAGGACACACAGTGTTTTTCAGGCATGTATCACACATAAAATCAATATATTCTTTGCTGTCAGGCTGAAAGCAAGATGAGGAAGAAAACAGCAAACTCTGAGCCATGTCCCATAAACTGTAAATCTCTAAACCATAGTATGTGTATGGTTGTATTACCAAACACTTAGAAAGTTTCAAAAGGAATAAAATCTGCAAAATCAGACCAGTAGCTAAGCAAAGTTGAAAGCTTACCAGCACAAAACTGTTAGTTCATCAAGGTCTCAGCTTAAGACTGCAATAGTACAAAGGTGATATAGTTGAAGAAAGTGAACAGCAGGGAATAAAGATAGCTAGTAGGCAATCTGGTCCTGTACTCATCCAAAAAATAAGAAATGTAGTTACAGTGCCTTTCTTGTAAGACATTTTCATAAAGAAAAAAAATACACACTGACAAATACCGCTGGAAAAAATGTTAAATTGAATGAGGACAAGATGTTTAATAGTGAATGAACTAGGAAGTTCATTTATATCACATGCTTGATTGCAGGGTTTGATGTTATTTGCATGGTGCCATACCAGAGCTGGTTTTACCAAGTGAAATGATTTCCACTAAAGGCCATTTTGAACTTTATCAAATGGAAGGGGAGCTGATTGTAAAACAGAAGGCTTCAATTGCTTCAGAGAGAAAATCTGAAAGAGGGATCAGGGATTAGAGAGAGTTGGCAGGAAATATTTGATAAGCAGCAGACCTAAGGAACTGTTTTGTGTCCATTTTCGAAGTCCCTTTCTTTCCTGCTGTGCAAAAACAAGAGCATTACTTGGTTATGTGTGAACCACAGAATCTGAAACATCTGGAGGACAGGATGGACAAAGAAGGAAGCATTTATGTATCCTTGTTCCCTCAACAAAATGGATATTTTTCAGCAATGTGTGCTCCATAAACACTGGGCATGATGCAGTATGAGGAAAGGGGCTTGAGTCCCCCTAAATGTCTCCACTGAAGACACACACAGCTTCAGCAGAGTAAGGGGCCTTGTATATTTGTGAATTTGTATATTAATGAAGAAATTAAAGGGGTCATAGAGAAATATGATTGACTTGGATTCACCGGTTTGCGGCAAAGACAAGAGAGATGAAAAGCTGGGAGAAGGCAGGTACCAGGAAATGCCCATTAAAAGTGTTCTCACTTTGGTTGAAATGGGAAATATCGGCGCAATGAGAGCCCACACCACTCAGAGCTCCTTGGATCATGGGTCTCCTTGGCATTCAGCCTACCCTGGAGCTGGGGATCCCTGAGGGACACTTGGGCTTCTATGGGATGCACAAGGGTTTTGAACATGTTGCCATGATAAAACAGAACAGCTAAGGCTGTCATGAGAATATGAGGGAACTCCAGGTAAATTATTTTTTTAAGCATCTACCTGGGTTTTCTTTTCCCAGACTTTACCAGGCAGTTCGCTGTTGTGGTAAAAATAAGGTAATTTGTTTCCTTCTCCTTGATCCCACAAAGCATACCCCTGTGAGAAATTATGAGATTTGCCACCACATTTTTGACCTTTTTTCATCCATTCATTGGTCCTGCTAATCAAGGGGGTGGCAGCTCTAAGCAGGTAGTAGTGAGGAGCAGAGGAAAGGAAATGGGCTTTAGGTGGTGAGGTTTATCCCTTAAGGACTCCTGCAGAGAGAAAACTCACAGGAGACAGCCTCCTCCATTAGTTCCTCTTGCACCACCTTTGCTGTGGCTCTGCTGCATCAGGACTCCGCTTGTCACTCATTCACCTCCAAGAAAAATCCTGAAGCACAGCAGGAGCAATTTGGAGGTGGCCACCAGCACAGCAGGAGCAGCTGACAGATTGGTCAGCACAGAGCTGAAGGAAGGATTAACACTTTGTGAGTGCAATAGGGAAGGATGTTCACCTTGTGCTCAGTTGAGAAAGGCATACAAGCCTCTTCAACAGAACCTTTCCTGTTGAGGGGGGAGCAAAGATTCAAACGAAAACAAATTATATCCTGCAAACTGTGATTACAAGCTATGAACAAGGCACAAAGAGAGAGGGTCAACAGCTTCTGTCTGGACAGAAATCTTAAGCTTCCATGTTTCTGGGTGTGGGCTCAAAGTGGGATTTCCCCACATCTCCTAAAAACTTGACCTGTAGCTCATGTTTGGCACTATGTATATTTGCCTTGAGTTTTTTTCTGATGCCAATGCGACAGTAGGAGAACCAGAGAGAGAAGTGATGCCCTGAACACTAGGTTGGACTACTGCTTGCAAACATCTGTCCTGCTCCACTGCAGAGGTGGAGACCTGGGATAGCTGTGTCACCAGCTGCCACTGCCAATTTATGTACCACGTCATCGAACCCTGCTTGGAACTAGTCTAATTGACATGCTGCTTAAAGCAGTGCTAGCAGCAGATTTCCCCCCATTTATGCAGGGCTTTAGGGACAGCAGGGGTGCTCGTCCAACACAGGTGTCTTGTTACTCTCCCAGTGTCACAGCTTGGTGCTAGAATGAGGAGCTGTGAGCCCATTGTTCACGGGCCTTTCCAGCTAGGGGTAACAGGTCACTTATTTGTCCTACAGCCAGCAGGGCACAGCAGAAGAGATGACAGTAGACTCTCATATCCCATGTGGTGGCTGTCAGGCTTGACATAAGACAGCTGCTAAACATAGGCAATACTTAAAATAGTTGGGCATAAAGGGTAAAAGATGAAATTTATATTCAGGCTATACAAATTTATTTTCCATGGGGTTTTGTCACATCCCACCTTGTTCGAGTGCTCCTTTCATCAGCTCAAAGAAAAGGTTTTTGGCTAACAATTCAACATATCTTCACTGTTATGAATTAAAAATCAGCATCTCTGGGTGTTTTCAGCAAGGAATTTTAGCAAGCATTTTCAGCAAGGAATTTTAGCAACAAGGAAAAGCAAGAACTTGTGTGCATGATATTCCTAAGGTTTAAAATAAAGCAATAAACCCCCAAACCTCTCTGACAAGACATCTTCAGTTGAACACTGTATTGCTTTATCAACATTGTAGACTGAAGCTCTACAGAAACTGGAGAGACATAAGATCTTACTTTTTTTCCCACATACTTCATTTAAGCTGTGTTACAATTATGTTTTCTGTATTTTAAGAAGCCTATGAAGAGATTCAGATGCTGTCTATACAATAGTATATGACCATGAGAGCAACATGAGGAAATTGAGAATACACGCTTTCTCAACTTTTGTGTATAAAAAGCATCTTGAACAAATGGCACAGCCATTAAAGGAACCAAAACCACACAAGGGACATCTCTTGTATTTGCTTCTACAATATATGAATGGAAGAGGCAACCTTTGAGTCCAACATTCTTGCTTCCTCCTGCCTTTTCCTTTGTCATTAGCCAAGAAGACTCAGCAGGAAGGAAGCCTATACGATTAAGTACTCATCAGCAAATACAGAAATCAAGTTGCAGCAGCTTTGGTGGGGGATTGGAGATTAAACACTGATAGAGCAGACCCATACACAGCGCATGGCATCAAGGTGTGATGCACTGCCACTCTGACAAACTTGTATCAAAGATGGTTCAGTTGATCAGCCAAAACAGAATTTCACTGTAGCATGGAAAGCCACATTTTCCTCACATCATATCTCAGAATCAGGTGAGTACTTTAGATGTGATGAAAATTTGCAAGAAAAGTTTAAAAGCTGGAACATTCTTTCTTCCTTGCTCCACAAAATGGTTGGTGCTTTCTTCAAAAATACAGCCTACACAAAGGGTTATGTCTGAACAGTTGTGTAAACAGAACTGGAAAAACTCAAACCTGGGCAAAATTAAATATGTATCTGTCAATTTGTTTATTGTGATACTTCATAGATGTTAATGCCAGAAGGACTGTTACCGCTGAAACTGATGTAATGCAAATCACGTCCTCATTCAAAAATTTGTTTCCTTAATTATGTAATATCCGCTATTGAAACGGGCAAAAAATTCTCATTTCCATGACCTGGATAAAGTTTTCATGAAGGCATTGCCCAGCAACCTGGGGCTGGTCTGGAAAGTAACTTTAAAATAGACATACATTCCTAATTTGAAGTCTCTAGTCTATTACAAATTTATCTTTTTATTGTTAAGCTGATTAATTATACTAAAGGTTGAGAAGCTGAATGTTTTATTGAAATTTGCATTTTTTTAATCTCAGTTTCCAGATGCCACATCTTAAAGGGTCTCAAAATTACATATATCTCTGCCTTTTGTAGGCTTCTACTGATGATGATTAATTTACCCATTCATGTCCCCTTTCATGGGCTAAAAAAATCAAGCTCTTCTAGTCTCTCATTTTAAGGCATGTTTTCCAGAATTCTTTCTGTCTGTTCTTCATACCTTCTTCAATATTCCAACAATCTTCCCTGAACCAGCATCAAAATCAAGCACAGAACCTGAGGAGTAATCTTTGCAGTAACTTCCACAGAGGTTTCATCACCACCTTAAAACAAAATGGTTTGAATTGCTTCTGTCTTTCTTCTTGGCTCCTTGTCTGCAGCCCCCTTGAATGATCAGAGTCTCTGCAGTAATTTTCAAATCCCAAACTTAGTCACTCAGAGGATTTGGGCTCTGACGTTTCTTAAAATGTTTACTAGAGGAAAACACCTTCATCTAAACTTGATTTAACATTAAGTGTTCGTCAGTAATTTTACAAAAAAGAGACAAGGGATGTTACAATTAATCCTGAAATTGAATGGAGCTAATAATAACATGAAGATTACACCAACATATATTGAACATAGACATTCTTACATTGCGGTTTATAGATTTTTAAACTAATGTTCTCATTTAAAAATGATTGATTCTGCTTTAGAGATGTGTGGAAGTGCAGGGTAGAATAAATACAGGAGAGTGTTTTGTCAAAAGTGTGAATAAGCCATTTTGCAAATAAGAAACATGAAGAGATGTTTGAATACAGTCACATGTGTGCAATACAAATTCAAGAAACAGGCAGACACAAATGTGAGGTCTTATGTGATTACACATTGCATAGTCTCTACTACTGTCAAATGTTATACTGACATAAAGAAACTCAAAAACGTATAATACTGTGAAACAGTAAATTTTCCAGAAAGGAGAAAATGAAACAGTAACCAAGAAAAGACTTTTCACTTCAGAATGCCTCATCTCTTTTTGCTTTGAGAATAAAAAAATCCTTTTACATACTCACAACAACTCTCTCCAGGCAGGCTACAGGGTGCTTATTTATGACATTCATGTTTGTATAAGGCAGTCTGTCCAGTCATATATCTTTTTTAAAAATCAGCATATACAAACTTTTTCCACTTATTACAATGTGTAATCATTCCCTTAAGTGATGCGGTTCTGTAATTAGGAGGTTTGAGAGAAACCTTTATAGGCAAATCTGACTGATTTCTTTTTTGTTAATTAGGTTAATTCAGGAAATAAGAGTTTTAGTAATCATCCCAATTGTTAAAGAACGATCATTTGAAAGAAGTCTATCTTGAGATATACTCACTATGTCTGATTTACAGTCTCACTTAGTTCAGAAAGTATCACTGAGATCAGCCAGGAAAATGCATGCGCACATACAGGCAAAGCAGAATAATTCTGTTTAAAGGAATAAATTCTAGTAAACCTGGAGAATAAATATAGATGTCATGTCAGTCTGCAAGTGAACTTTCAGTGAATCATTAGATGGTACTAATTTGCTGAAGTCAGGAGTCAATGAAGAGGGTGAAGTCATGGGAGAATTGTGCTCCAAAGGTTACATCATTGATTATTTCATTTTAATGTCCATGAACCAAAACTATCAGGTTGTCCCAGCATTCATGAAAGACTCCTTATGGAGTAATCAATATCCAGTGCCAAGGATGCCACTGGCTTTGAGATCTGTTCTTTGGTAACTTTTACCCGTCAGTCATTATTTCCTACATAATTTTTCCAAACTGTGACAAGAACATAAGGATGAGAGGAATTTAAATCCCCTAAAAGTAGGCTGTTGAACAAGCCAGGAAAAAAAAGATTCAGCTTCTAAAAGATAACAGTTACCCTAGATATGCTTCCATCTCAAAATACCATTTGTTCAGAGGACAAACGTGCTGATGATGTGGTAAGCCATTTGGCTCAAAAGAGGAAATTACATTCAAGCCCAAAATATTGAATCACTTGGATATGGTTTTCATACTGAAATGAAAAAAGATTTTTTTTGCTGCAATTGGCACTAAAGAAAACAGTTTTGAAAAGGTCTGTCCTTGCCAGTTTTTGTAAACAGCTGTGCCAGGTCACCCTCTGAGGGTGAGGAGGACCCTTTGGGGTGGGAAAGAGGAGAAGGCACACGCCACTATGAGGTTACCAATTGCAAGGATGGCCTTCATCCAACTCCATGATGTCAGCCCAGGAGTCCTGATGTTAAGGATTAGTTCTGCTTTGTCTGACCTTCTGAGTTTCTAATATCACATCTGACAAAAATCACAAGATGTTACTGGGTCTCTCAGCTCTAACTGGTATTGATCTACATGAAGGTTTCTGGTACACATCAGTTAAGGCAAAGTCGCACACAGAAACCAGTTGTGAACATGAGATGTTACCACTTACAGTGAAATGTTAACGTTTATAGTGAAACACCTACACTTTTCAGGAACTGCAGGGTCGGGATTTCTTACAGTTGAGAGGAAAACACTTATTAGAGTGTGTTTCAACCTCCAGCTATTCTATGGGAATTACTATGATATGTCGCCATCTACAACAATATCCTACCCATGGCAACACCTCTAAATTAAGGGAGAATGCAGGGGGGTTGGTTTCTTTTTTTCTACGACCCACCATATTGCCTGTAGCAAGCTCACTTCTCACTCTTGGAAGAGCATTCACAATTTTTTTATGAAATATGCTGTATGAAGTAAGCTCTTTCATTATGGGGAAAAAATTCTTTCAAGCTTGTCGCATTGTCATATGATAGCACAGATGTCCTACAGCCATTACTTCATACAAATCATCAGAGCAATGCTAAGCTTCTTAGAAAATTTTCTGTATGTGCATGCTACCTATATGTAAAAAAAAATTTTAAAATACTAAGGCTAGGATGGTTGATAAGTCATTTGTTTGATTTATAGACTAAAAGAAGAATGTCCAGAACTGCACATTGGCCACTGTTATGTTATTAAATATTTTTTCTGGTCATTCTGAGCTAATCTGCTGACACGCTGCCAGGAAAACAACATGCTATGCTCCCGGATTGCTCAGGGTTAGGATAACTGATGACATCAGACAGATTTGCAGCAAACTTGAGTTTGAAACTTTGTGATGCATGAGTGCTTCTTAGAGAAATTAACAGTCCTCGAAGATGAATGCAAAGACACAAATTAAACAAACCCTTAGGTCATGGGGGTGAAAAGAAGGTAGCCTAAGAAATGGCATGGAGGGCTGACACAGTAGCAGGAGAATGTGCTGCTGACACGAGTAATGCCACTCATATATTTGACTCATGGCGCTTCTTGTGTGGTGGATTCCAGCGGATGTGATTATCTTCACCACCACAGGAGAATGACATTGTTAACTGGCTGTTACCAAAGGCTGTGTGTGTCCATGAACTCTTGCCTTCCCAGGAAGGTCCCTTTTCCACAACATGCTCACAGAACCACCAGCAATCAGTCTTCTGTCATGTGGAAAGTGTTGGCAGAGAGTGCCCTGATGAATTAAAAACTTTACATTACACAAGATTTGAAACAGCTCATGACTTAAAACTGTAAGGGGTTGCTCAGATTTAGGGACAATACTGGCTATTGATTGGAAAAAAAATTTTCTGTGCTGGTTCTGTGGCACAAAATAAATAAGAGAGAAACTTCTATGAGCACAGTGGGGGAAACCACTTATCAGAAACACAGATAACAACAATTTTGTCAAACCCTTGAGGTAAACTCCTGACTTTAATACTGCAGTGCTTCACTGATCTTGCCTACTCACACCTGCTTTCCCCTTTTCAACATCCTACTGCCTGACCTGGAAGATATGAAATCTGTTGTCCACCTTCCACCACCTGTAAGAAGGGAGGCCCAGGCTGCATTGCTGTGTACCTCCTTAATAACCTCACCCTGACCCAGTCCCTAAGCACCCTTTATATTGTGCACTGAATGAAGCAGCTAACGACAAAAAAGGAGCGTAACAATTAAAGAAACAAAGTTAACATTACAACACACTTCCAAAAAAGGTTGAGCTAAGCTTGGGCAGGCAACCTTAATCCTACAATTTCTTAACTTCTGAATATATGACTCCTTAGAATTTTTGTTCTTTTAACATTTTTAAGCAATTGGGCATAGAGGGGCATATCAAGTATTAACTTCTGCAAGGAGGTAGCCATGTGGCCACTTCTCCTGCCAGCATTAACCAGCAGCAGAAGGGAAGATGTGCTCTCTGCCTGCAGCTCCAGCTGTGGCCAGTACACTCTGTGAATAATCTGCTTAAGTGACACATCTCCTGAACCTCTGCCCCTCCCAGCACAGCCTGAACCAAGTCCACATCTGGCTACATGCCTGAAAACCCACTCAGTAATAAAATGGTGTCTATTGCATCTCCTGCACACCTTTGCAGGATTACTTTTCAGATTATCCCATTCAGGTTTCAGTATTTCTCTGTCCTTCATAAGAGAGGCAAGGGTAAGTTCAGCCTGCCTATCATATATGTGTAAATGCTCAGTAGTGCTTGCACTCAGAGCACAAGGGTGCAGCCTGTGTGCATCCAGCACATCCTGACTCACACCCAAGGCTATAAAATGCTGCTCAAAAAAATGGTAGTTCTGTGCTTTTGAAGGATGGGCTTCAGTTTAGAGAGACAGACAGAGCCCTAGGGGTGTGTTCTGGGCATTTCCTGCTGGACTATGCAGCTGTAAAGATCAGTCACATTGTAAGCCTAACCAACTTCACAGAACCCCTTTAACTAAATCTGCAAATGAAGGCAGCCCCTGGTAGGAAGGAAGGGCCACTGTGCCTTAATTAAGTGTTAATGAAAAGCCTGGGCCTTTCCAATACTAGCACAGAACAACTGAAAGTAACACGACCAATTGAGGATCACTCTTGGAAAAAAAGAAGGCTTGAAGCCAACTTTGCAGAAATTATACTTCTCTTCCTTTTAGTGATTCTGGTGTGCCCAGAAGGCCTCCAAAATATGACATGTAAGGTACAATTTTAGCCGACCATTGCAAATTACCCTCTTATCCTCCCCTGCTGTCCCACTCTCTCCACATCAATGTACTAGCCATGCTTACAGAGTTTTCAGACCTAGAAATTATCATCTCCTGTAAAATACATTGTAAAGTGCAGAAGTCACTTGAAGTCTACCATCGGAATCCCTTTTAACCTTGTCTTGAGTGATGGCCTCAATTCAGCCAGTTAATTTCTAGATACCAAGCAATGGTTAGATGTGGTCAGGTCCTGAGTTACAAAGGTTATGCCTGCCAGTCTCAGGTGCCGACCTGCTGAGAGGCTGAGAGATTATTTCTCTGTCTTGCCACACTAGTCAAGTAACTTGTGATCCGCAGCACTCACTGATCTACTGTGGCAAACGAAATGAGGAGGGAAAAGAAACCAGCGGTGATTTTAACTTCCATGCTGCTGACAAAGGTTCACGACAGGCATAACTTGAACATGTCCATGGATGCTCAGTCACCAGCAGTAATTTTCCCAGGAGCTAGCTCTTCATTAATATTGTCCAAATTTTCCACACTGTTGGGACCAAAGCAGCCACACTCCTTTTGCCATATTCAGCAATTCTGTACTGCTTTTAAATGCAACACTGTTTCAAATGACTCAAGAACTGGCTTTCACCATCTTTAGTAGATGGAGTTCCACAGCTAATAAATGTCACTGAAGATTTTTTCCCCCTTACCAGACCACCTATGTTTAGGTTTCTTCATTTTTATCTCATTACTCAAACTGTAATACTTTACCCTCTTTGGTGTTTGATGCTGGAATTACATGTGGATGGCTCACACAGATTTATAGAGTCTAGAGGGGAACTCTATGATGATTTAGTTTGACTTGTATATAACATTTTTAAAACAGTCAAGCAATTGCTCCATCTCAGCCATTAATTTTTGGCAAAATCAAAGCATAACTTTTTAAAAGACAATGAATCCCCATTAAGAGACTTCAAGTGGCAGAGAATTTATGATGTCCCTGGGTAAAGTGCTACAACAGATCATTATTCTTATGGTTACAATTTTAATTCTGAGTTTAGTGACCTGAACTCTGAGTCACCAACACTTGCTGAAGATTTTGCCATTAAAGAATTCTCTATTTTCAACTCTGCTTGAGTAATACCTAAGTTTTCATTTAGCTTTTACCAGTTGTGAGTTTAGTGCTGTCTGACTATGGTGTTGCAGTCTTCAGAGAAACAGAGATCTCGAGATTACTCAGAACTACCCAGCAAATGTCATTCATTGTGATTGACAGGGATCCCCTTCTTCTCATATCTTAAGAGATTTGACTTTGTGGTCCCTGTCTTTCCAGCCTCCTGTCTTTCCATCAAAATGGCCAAAAGAAAATTAATTTTGAATGAGTAATTATTACTAATTTTTCTATTCTACCTTTGTGACATTTTTCATTGAGAAGATCCAAGTTATCTGTGCTAGGGAGAACAATTATGTGCAGGGTTCATTTTCTTGAAGAGAGGGAGCTCTAAGGGAAGGGTCTGAGGCATTTATGCACCAGTTCAGAAAGGAGGAGAGGGCAACCATTTCCCCCAGAACACTGTTGTTACTAAGTTAAACTGTTTTTATAGAAACTTACATATGCCTTTTTCAGACTAACACCAACTCTGAGTAAATAGAATCCTGGCTTTTAAGGATTCCTCCCAAACGCCTTTTCACATGCAGAACAGAAGGGAATTTATCTAAGCACCAAAAAAATATTGACAACAGTAATAATAATAATAATCTTTCACTGTGGTTTACACATTTGGCCTTGTTGGACATACATTTCTGTACCAGCATAAACTGAGGCTTGACTTTATTTTTACCTTTAAATTATTGCTTCAGCTGTTGATACAGTCACACTTCATGCTTATCTTGGTACAGATTATCTTCCTCTAGTAAAGAACTAATTGAAACCAATGGAAAGAGGTGTGGATTCACTCACCACAGGGGACTCCCAGAAGCACCACAGATCCCAAAGCCTGTGCTAGCCTGGATCCCACTGTGCATTAATGGTCATGCAATGGCAGAGTCACCTCCCCCACCCATCCTGTCCAACTATTAGCACCCTATCTTCCACAGGATAGGGTGGATTCAAGAAAGAGACTGGACGCAACTTTGAAGCAAAGCAACAGGACAATCATGTCTGAGTAAGGGGCTTGCATAATAAATCCACTGTTTGCAAAGGGAACTGGTCAAAGCATAGAAATTGCTTGCAGCTCACCTCCTAGGCTGAATCAACCTCCATTTTAAGATAAAGTCAGGAGGACATAAATGCAAAATCACAGAATGCAGGTCAGAAAGCAATTAGGCCATTTTTAGCTCCTCCATCCCCTACAGAAAACTTTGTTAGATTTCACTGTATACCCTGCTACCCTTTGGCAGAGTCCAGTGACTTTGGTTTGACTAAGGCATACCAGCCAAGAAAGGACTAGCACAAAAGATTACTTGCAAAGGGAGCAAAAGGTTTTCTGATACCACAGTACTATGGCATCTGAGTAAAACTGAGATGAAACAATGAGCACAAGCCACTTTTCCATTTGTGACTAAGCAACAGAGGGGACATGTTCCAGTATGGGTCAAGAGAACCATTTTCTGTAGTGGAACACTTCCAGCATCAGGTAATATCAGGAGTTGTGTACAGCACACTGCCAGCACCTGCCATCTTCCTTGGACATCAGACAAAATCCAAACATGGAGCCATCTCAGTTCTGCAGAGATAAGAACTAATGAGTTTGCATTCCATGACGGCATATATCAGACCTCAGAAATTACATATAAGACAACACAAAATCTCATCTGGTAGCTGGGCGGACTAAAACATAAAGCCGAGATTCTTTGCTGCAAGGCGGTGTCTACTCTGTGCTGTTTCAGGATTTCTGCAGGTCTTAAAGAGCTGTTTAAGTGAAATTAAAAAAAACTTTTCATAAATAAATAGTTTATTGACCAAACTTGCCAAGGCTGCATCTCCCCAAACCTCGGGGGAAGAATTGGTTGTGCTGAATCAGCTACACTGAGAAAGGTCCCTCTCTTCACACCTTCAACAAGTACAAATCTTCCAGGGCCTCCTGGGCTGCTCACAGGCTGACACCATTTCTGCAATTAAAATATACTGTCCTACAGACAATTTTACAAAAGGAAAGTGGAGGATTTCTTTACGGCTTATAGGAAAGAAGATTGTCCTACAGGTTTGGGGAAAGATAGAGTAGTAGATACAGAGCAGAAGTAGTGTAGCAGAAGACACATTGGGTGGATTTGCAAAAAGATGTCGTGCGTTGCCCTCCATGCCTAGAATTAGTGGAGCTTTGGCCAGGTGACAAAAATACAAGTCCTTCCACCAAACAAGAAAAAGAATTTTTTAGCCCTTTTTTTTTTTTTGTGTGTGTGTTAAACACCTTGTTAATTTTTCAGCGATTAACAGCCGTTTAGCACATGGAGAGTGTGGTGGGCAATTTATGTAGATGAATGAATTAAGGCTAAGAATGCACACTAAGATGAAAATCAAAGCTGTCTGTTTTATTGGAAAGGCATCTGCAAATGAGAAGGGAGGAAATTGGTATCTCATTAAAAATGGGAAAGAGAGCAACAGCAAGAGGCGGGGGGAACTAAAATCTCATTAAAATAACTGGAGAGTCTGTCCTAATTATATGATTCCAGTTGCTAACAAGAGGATATTTGTTAGAGATTCAGAGTGTTTTTCCTCCAACCAAAACAAACAATATTAATGGCATTATTCTGTCTCCTTGGTGCAGTAGCAGTGCTGGATTTTTTTTGCAAAATAAACACTTCAGGGATGAAGATCAGCAAAGTTCAAGCAAAATGCAAGAAAAAAAAAGGTAAATTACTTTTTCTCTTAATGACTAGTTGGAGTTTTGTGGCCTGACCTCTACCCCACTGCACATGAAGTGGCAGGTGGGGCTTAAAAAGAGGCAGCTCAGCTTAGTAATGAGCTAGTCCACAGGGCAGCAGAGGCACCCCTGCCCTGAACTACAAAGCTAAGAGCTCCTTTCAGCCTCACCAGGTGACTGTGTCTGTGCTGAAAACAGTGAGACTCATCACTCACCTCTAAATTCAAAGACAAGCCATCCTGTCTAGCAAACAGAGAAGAGGACTGAATGCCAGAAACTCTTGACATTTAGTCCGAGTTGGTCCACTGGCTGATTCAATTGTTTTGCAAATGTAGCCTTGCCTCCACTTGCTTCTGTGTAGACTGAAGGTAAAACCACTTTCCCCTGTTGTTTCAAGACCACAGTAGAAATGAGAAGGAAATATGAAGTTCTACCACACTGCAGGAGGAAGCCCAGACCCTGCTATCAGTGCTGAACAAACTGCAACTGAGCTTGGCTAAAATGCTCAAGAATTTGTCCCTCAAGCAGCCACAGTCTGGCTTGTGAAACCCATTACAGGTGGGAACAGGGAGAAGTTACATTACTACCTTCAGAGAAACTCTGTGCAGCCGTAGGGAAATCACGGAATGCACTGGTCAAAGTGAACAAGACTGTCCATGTAAATGCAGTGTGGACCTGAGTCAGACAACCTTCTTTCCAAGTTCCCTTCTTCCCTTCCCACTTTTTTTCTTTTTCACAAGTGACTCCTCTGATAATCCTGCATGCTGGTACTACCAGCCACACACAAGTGTGTCTAAAACCTTAACGACAGTAATTAATGTATTCCATCAGCACCCATGTCCCACTGCCAGCTGTTTTGTTGTGAAATCTGCCAAGCCCTAGAGGCTGAAGATTGTGCCCCCTGCTTTCACTCCATACAAAGTCTGGTGTGACTTTCACTTAACGATTAGTGGCTTTATTCAATCCATCAGCACAGGGCAGGGGTTACACTGCTCTCGGGGCATCCAGCAAAACCTGATCTGATAGAAAGCACTCTGCTAAAGGAGAAGCGCCTTTCAGAAGAGTAGCTGCAGGTGGAGAAATGAGGGAGGAAGGAGGGGAGGCCTTTTAGGGAGAGAAATACCACTTCTGTTCTGCTTAGTTATCAGAGCATACAATAGGATGCCTGAGGAAGAAAAGTCTTGGCTGTCAGAGCAGGCAGATAAGATAGGAGCTGCTCTTGCAGACACCACCAGACTGTGCAGATGGGATTCTTGTCTTATTCTGTTTCGAGCACTGTCTAAGAAACCTGTTTTGTACTGTCAAGCCCCCATAATTTCCCTGTATGGAAAACTCCATTGTTAATGGCACACCAAATAGGAACAGAGTGTTTTTATCTAACATGCACACTGCCAAGCTGCAAGTAGAAAAGGAACTTCTGATCACCTAGAAAGAAAGCCTCTTGTTTATCCAAAACTTAGAGGAACTAGAAATGGAAAACTTCCTTTGCACTGATTAGTGAGTTGATGAATCACTAAGATTACTCCTGTCCTTCTCTGATTCACAGCAAGAATGTGCATGCAAATGAGTTTTCCATTACTATTGTCTCAGCAAAGGCAAAAGAAACTCAGGTAAAGTGATGGGACTTGACCTTTACCCTTAAAACAGGGAGGTTTATTCCCTTTCTCAAATCAGTAGTATTGAGGCAGCACTATCAAAGCATTCTCCACCAGGGACTTTGAACTTCAAATGTGGCAGACAGGAATGTTCATAAGGTCCTTGTTTTCCTTGGACCTGTAACCCAGCCAAACCTACCTGGAGGTTCTCAGTCTATGCTGGGTGCCTTAGAAGTCCTTCAAAACTGCCACGTATTCCCTTCTCTAGCTGCACTAGGTAGGGAGGTTAAAGGGAAAAATCACTTTCTAATTTCTAGAAGAAAAGCGAGCTTGACACTTCACTGGAAAACAATCAGCAATGTTACAATGTGCAAGCAAAATATTTTTCGTGGACTTTCCAAAGTTTGCCAGACTCAAATCCCAAGACCTCACTCATGTTGACTAAAGAGGGTGCACCCCATTTGATCCACCACTCTTTAGCAGAAAAAGCACAAATCAGCCTTTACTAATCATCACTGTAATTGGCAAATACCTTCAGTAACTAGGTGAGGCATTTAAGTATAGGTAAAGACTCCCTCCTGTGGAGCTTATGAACTCTGCAAAACCCTATCAGAATTTGAGACTGCTCTGCAGGGGAAGTGGAAACTATTAAACAACATTTGAGACAGACATTAGCTTTGGAGGCAAATCCCTAAAAAGATGCAGACAGTTTGAGTCAGTTGTGTCTCACTCTGACTCTGTTAGCCTGAAAAAACAGATTCAGCTGTTACCACATCAGTGGGCAGCTACAGCAAGGTGGCTGTGCACCACTAAACCATTTTCAGAACAAATTATGATGGCTGTGATGTTGTTGCCACATGCCTGATATCACACTCTTTGCACTTTTGATGTCATGAGAGGTCTGGGGCCAGGGGCAGCTGGGGGCATTGGTGACTTGTAGGGGAACTTCTGCCTCATGTTCATGCTTGGACATTCACAAATACCTTCTCTCCTTTAACAGGTATAAAGAGCAGAGAGCGCACTCAGGAAAGACTCTGTGGATGAAAACTGGAGGTCTGGATGAAGGCTCAGCTTCAGAGACAACTCTGGTTTTCACAGTTGAAAGGTTCTCAGGTGTCTCAGTGGGTGTGCAGATCCCTCTTCAGTACAGCCCGCGCGGCTCAGTGCCCACAAACACCAAAGCCCTCTCTCTGCCATTGCCAAGAGACCCTTGCTGGCCCCATGGCAAGATGCCCTGAGGCCTTTGCTCAGCTTTTAAGAAGAAACATGGAATGGCCACAAAGGGCTGGATAGTGGCTGAGGGGAGAAGCTTTTGAAACATCCCTGGCTAGAAGCAAGGCAGGAGATGACAGTGGAAAGCCCCAAGGAGTGCTCAGTTGAGGAGAGTTCAAGACCTGTAGCACATGCATTTCAGCAGCCCGAAGGAACCCTCTTCTCTAACTTCTTCCTGATCCACAGCTGGACACTGAGGCTCTCCAAAGGAGGCCTCTGTACATTACATTTCTCCCAGAAGACTTGCAGTCAGCTCTACCATACACTTCCCACCCTGCCAAAAATAATGTAAACAAGGTTCTTCTGTTTAGTCTGTAGCCAAAGAAATCCCTATTTTGAACAACTCTGGCCCTGATGATCAGGATCGTTTGAACACTTTTATTTTTTCTTTCACTCGTGCTGCATTTAATGGTGGGTGGATGGTGTGTTCTGTATTTGTGCACAGCCTCACTTCTACAGGTCAAACTCTTGAAGGGCTGCACTGCTACATTTAGGGGAGTATGAATTTGAAAGCAAAATGTGCTGGACACACTGCAGCAGTGTAGGTGCCTCTGGGAGACAATGTGTGTAGCTCTGTGAAAAGAGGAGGAAGGATGCTTTTACTGCTTTCTTCAGCTACCTTCTTTATGTAGATGATTATGAGCAGCTGGGGGACAGAAGAGCGTCCAGTTGGCAGAAGGCTAAGTTTTAAAACATGATAATTGCTTTTGCTGCAGAGAATTGTTTTATTGTGATTTAGGATTAACTTCATATTTCAGAATTCCATCATTTTATTGTCTTTTTTTTTAGTATTCCTTGATTAAAAAGCATCTGAACACATCATGCAATGGGAAACGTTTTTCACTTGCATAACTAAGAAACATACAATGAGATTGTGGTCAAACTTTCTAAAACATTTTACCTCCAGAGCTAAGACCACGCACTGAAATGGGAGATTATAATAAAAGTCCAAACATAACCTTGATGATAGCTTCTGTTGTTTTGAAAGCTATAATATAGGGTAACTACTTGTACCAGCCCAGCAAATGGAGGATTTCTTTTGTCCCTGACCTATACAAAAGCTTCCTTTGGGCTAGGAAAACATCTTTGGGTTCCTTAACTGAATCACCAAAAGAAAAGAAAAAAAAAAAGGGGGGGGAATAAAATTACAAGAGAAAAAGACTAATTGACTCCATCCAGTTCAATAAGCTCCCAAAATAGCAAGAAAACTCTGCCAAACCTCTAATGCCACAAGGTTCATTCATTCCCTGATCTGGTCTGGTGTTTTTCATTCCACACTGGGATAGAAAATTTCACTAACCTCTCCTGGAGCTGCACAAATTGTTGGGCATTGTCTACTCTTTCTGTGCTGGGAACACCTCTGGTCATAGGAAAATAAGGGCAACAAAGAAGACTTGGGGAAGGGAAAGAAAGAGAAAAGAATGGTTATGTGGGAAAGCCTGAAGACAGGAGAAGCTGAAAGGACACACAAACTGAGATGGAAAATACAGGGCAAGGAGAAGAGAGGAAGGTGATGAGAGGAGTAGAGGTGGCCCTCAGAATGAAAAGGAGATTATGAAGAGATATTTTATTTTCCCATCCATCTGTTAAAAGCAAAGAAAACCATACAACAGCACTCCTCATTTCATTGTGTATTTGGTGGAATTCTCCCATCTGGTTTGACATGCCAGCTGAATCTACAATCCACCCTGAAGCCTCTACAAATATGTCAAAATGACCTGCTGTGAAAGCTGTGAGAAGGCGCTCTTTTGTGTTATTCTCACATGCATGTTAGACCCACACAGAAACCCTGCTGTATCTTAGTTTCAATCCCAGGACATTGGAAAGCTCCTGCAGATGTTATTTTTGCCATGCAAGTAAAGGAATATTGTGATGTGACTAAACCATGAAAGATGAGGAAAAGCCATGAAATGGAGTCTGGTGTGTGAGCTAGCAGAGGGGGATCGATCACACATGGGAGGCTCCGACACAGGACAAGCTCAACACTCTTTGACATGACTCAGCCTGGAGCCATGGAAAAAACCAGCTCTGCAAATATTGCTAGAGAGCCGATGATGAAATTGCTACAGTCAACCCAGATGTTCCTATAAAGAAGCCCTTCAAGAAACTCCTAAAGCATCAGTGATGGCCAAAGCAAACTTCCCCATTATACCACAGAGCAATTTAAACAAGTTTCACCATCCAGCTGCAGGAACTATCTTAGGGTTCTAATCTTTCTTTTGTGCATTTCAGATGTACTTGGACCCACCAAGTTGGTTCAGTGATTCAATAATAGGTCTAAATCCTTCACCTCACAGGAAGTTTGAGGAATAACTTCACTGCATTGCAATTTAAGTTTAGATTTAGTTAAATTCTGAGGAAGCTGCCAGACATATGCGGCCTGCTTGGTCTGTCATTGCCAAGCTGGGCTTTATCCAGATGCTCACAGTTCTGTATGTGTGTCCTAGAGCTGTCTCTTACAAGTGTTCACAATGTGTGTAATAGGTAAATGATAGTTGTTCAGGTTTGCACATCACTATTCAAATGACAAATACTCGCTCTCCCTGCTGGTAACTGCAGATAGCATGAAACTTCAAGCTACATGAAAGTAATTTGAGGACTTTGCCCAGTAAAATATCAGATTTTTTTTCGCACCTCATGACCAAACTTTCAAAGGAGAGACAGAGCTGAATAAAAACCCTCTGTTTTCTTAAGATCATTTCATGCTGCTACCTTTTCATCTTCATATGTTTCCTCCATATTTCTATTCTCATCAGACATAGTGGGAGAGAGTCCTATTTTTTTTAAGCAAATAATGCAATTAACTGTAATCCCGTGTTGTAAATTGACCTCAAGTGAGAAATTCTGACATTTCTGTGAAAAGGACCAAGTCAGTATTTTCCCATTTCTGGTACAGAGTTGCACAAGTGAAATCAGAATTATTTTGTGAGCATGCTGAGAAGGAAGGGCTGCAGTAGTACACCCATCATCTTGTGGAGCAATGGTGTAGATCGAGTGGTAGGGTGGAGACTAACAAATATATAATGAATATATAATAAAGAGGCATTATTTGATACTTCCACAGACAGGCAAACTCAGGAGCATAGTTTTGTTATTGTGCTCCTGGCACCTTGCCTTCTGCAAAAACAAACAGTTCCATTTAGGGCTCTTCTGTGAGGAAAGGCACGCTATTTCAGAATAACCAAAACCTTAGCAGAGGATGCCTTAGGAAATATTGCTACTATGTCCTTCTGACAGGTAGTCACAACTTAAATAAATGTGTCTGGGTGGAAAACTGATACAGCAATGATCACTCATGTATGACCCCTGATAGAGTCCTTGGATGTTTCACTGATTAATTCATTTCAGCTTTAACCACTGGCACTGCTGAAGTTAGTTAAGTTTTCAATTCGCCTGCAATTGGATCTTAATCATCCATCTCAAAGGTATGGGAAGACCATTTGAGCCAACCTGATGACTCACTGTCATGCTAAGCAGGTCACACTTGTCCAGAAGGGTTGTGTAAGGGTGGGGGAAGGGAGGGAGCTCTCCAGAGTGATGCTAAACTAATCTGTGCTGATCTCAATCAAGCCTCTGTCCAGCAGTAAATCACATCCTGTGACACAAGTAATCGAAATAGAAATCTGGTGTCTTTGTGAGCTGAAGACTGTTCCTTTCTTTAGATGGAAGATTGGTAAAGTGATGCCTCATGTAAACTGAGGTGGAAATAGTTTTAGTAAGGCCTACTGTATCAAACAGATTTTCTGCTCATAGTGAGAACACCGAAAGTACCACTGGAATTGATTTCGTTTTCAGGTTCTGATAGAAGGAATGCCATCTCACTCATGCATCTTCAGAGAAAACCAAGAGGCTCTGTTTTAGAAGAAATAAAGAAGAAATTGAACAAAGTTCACTGGGGTTCAGTTTGTGCTTTCTGTATTCATATTGGCCATTTGAGCATTGGTTAAATAGGTTTTTTTAATCTGATAAATTAACAGCCTCCTGACTTCTGTTCCCAGGGAATGTTTCATCTTCTTCAGGAGCCTTCCTTGCTACCTTGCTTGACAAAATTCCATTCTTCATTCCCTATCAGATAACCAAGGTGAAGTTTTAAATAGGGAAAGCATGGGGGCAGCTACATAGCCTCACATGGGAGAGCTGCTCTCCCTTTTCTCTTTTCCTGTCATATGACCAGATGCACAGAGGCCACATGCCAAAAATGCCATCATCCCACATCACGTGAGGGGCACATATGCAGTGACATAACAGGGAATAACATTCAGCTATGTGCTCGTCTCCCTCCTTGTCCCTTGATGGAAGGAAGGGCCATGGGGACTTTGGAAAAAATGATAGCAAAAAAAACTAACAGAAAAAATTATCCAGCCTGCAGCACACTCCCTCTCCAGCCACCTCCAAGAACAGTTTCAAGTGACAGTTCTTACCATTAATGGGCAGCAGGAAGGCTGTCCTAGCAGAGAATGCCTTGGTCATGTCTTTGTCATCATATGACTGAACTATATCCAGGTAAGAGACTTCATGAAGCCTTTAACCAATAAAAAATTCTGGTTACATACAGAGGGGAACAGACTACCATTTCATCCATACAGGTTGATGAGCCATGAGGTCTGATCCCCCTGTGCTCCAGGTGTGTATTCCAAAGATGTGTAAAATGCAAATCAGGATATAGGAAATTAGGATAAATATCTTTTTACCATCTGCTCCTCCACATACCCACCATGCTTTTTGATACACTCCTCTCTAATAAAAACATATAGCAGAATATTTCTCTTGCATTTTAAAATAATAAAAAACTACAATAAAAGGGTTTCTCCCCTTGAAGTAACCATTTGCCTCCCAGCAGCAGCTTCTTTCACTCCTGTCTCCACTGTTCAGGATCACTTCCTTCACCCATGCATCCCCTGGGCCATCTCAATTACAGGTCCTAGCTGAACAAGGTGCAAGGAACTGCATATGCAGTGAGTAGTGTGGCTGATGCTAACAAAGGGCAGAGCACAATGCAAAACACATACAGCTTGTATCAGTTAAGATCCTTCTCCTGCCTCCACTCTTTGTGTCCATCATAATTTTATTTGGAAGGGGATTATTTTGTGTTCTCTGTATGACATTCAGCATAGAGATCTTCATCCCATCACAGAGACCTCCGAGGTTATAAGCACAATGATGATAGTGATATACATTGAATGAAATCTATTGTGCTGATCCTGTTATTTTTCACATTCCTAGACAAGTAATCCGAGATATTTGGGAGCCTCTGTATTAGTAGATGATGCTAGGATGATTGATCCTTTGAGGCTTTGTTATGTACAACATTAGCCGCCTCAGTTCAGTAAATTTTTGAATTTCATTTTCTCATCAGACCATTGATTCCTTGAATTCACAAGTGTCTGTCCCATCAGTCAAGTTCTCTGTCAGTTACCTTCCTCTTTATGTCTTCCCTTCTAACCAAAAATTGATCATAGCTGCAGTCTGACAGCTGCAATCCAGCCACTGAGCTACACTCAGAGCTGAGAGGCATCAGCCAAGGAAATCCCCAGAAAGCATTTGCTGTAGTGGGGAGAATTCACTGTAATATGGGTAAATGTTTCACAGAATGAACCACATCAGTTCAACAAAACACCATCAGTTTCGGGGTTTAGCTTGGGCAAGATATTAAATAAATATAAAAACATTCACTATTTCTGAATCACTTTTTTTTTTAAGGAGAAATTTCGGTTGTTAATTTTTTTTAAGAGAGCATCCAAAGGAGGGTCACAAAGATGGTGAAGGGCCTTGAGGGGAAGCCATATGAGGAGCAGCTGAGGTCACTTGGTCTGTTCAGCCTGGAGGAGACTGAGGGGAGACCTCATTGAAGTTACAACTTCCCTGTGAGGGGAAGAGGAGGGGCAGGCACTGATCTCTTCTCTCTGGTGACCAGTGACAGGACCCGAGGAAATGGCCTGAAGTTGTGTCAGGGGAGGTTTAGGTTGGATATTAAGGAAAAGGTTCTTCACACAGAGAGTGAACAGACTCCTCAGGGAAGTGGTTACAGCTCCAAGCCTGACAGTTCAAGAAGTGTTTGGACAATGCTCTCAGGAACATGGTGTGATTCTTGGGGTACCCTGTGCAGGGCCAGGAGTTGGACTCAATGATCCTTGTGGGTCCTTTCCTACTCAGGACATTCTATGATCCCATGATTTGTGTTTTGATTTGGGAACAAAAATGAATGTTGAAATATTAGAATCTTTCAGAATGTCATACAATGTAGATAAATTGTGTCCTGTTACAGTTCCTTCTGATGGGAACTACTCACTAGTAACCAACTGAGAAGCTCTGCTGAATTTTTCTGAAGTGGGAGGACAGGAGTTATGTCCGTTCCTATCACCCATCAAAAAGTGGCTTAGAAGATTTTGGGCCAAGCTGAAATGCCAGTGTTCAAACTGCAGCATTTAAGCACAGAGGTACTTTCTATCCTTGCACTTCTCCTGAAACAGGTGATGCCTCCAGAAAAGGAGAAATTGATTGACCAGTTCAAAGCAGAAATGCCAGGGGAAAGTGGTACCTTTGGCCATCTCAGCACATGAAGTTCTTGCGCTTGCTCTACTGCTGGACTTGCATTCCAGGAGAGACATATGATCCCCTCACATGAAAGCTACTGCCAAAATATTTCTGAGGTTGGCCTTTGGTTTTGCAATACAGATTTCTTAGCCCTCTCTTCACCTGGCAGTGTGTGCCTTTTTGTTCCCTGACATCTGGCAGCACTCTGTGATATAACTTTGTGTAATATAAGTGTGATTGAACACTATTAAAAGAGGAATTTGGGTTTCTGTTTATGTGGGCATTCCAGTATTTAGCTTTTAATTTCTGCACAAATGTTGGGAATGAGTTGAGGTAGGATACTTCCAATATAAATATAAAATATACCTGAAAATTTTTAATTAATTCACTGACAATAAGGATGTCCTCTTTATACTTATAAGCTATCATGACATGCTGAAGTGTTACTGTTAATGGTAATGATAGTTATCTGCATATAAAATTAACTGAACAGTCAAAGTTTATATCCATACTGAACCACTTTTCTATGGGGTACCTTGTGAACCACATTTCTTTTCCTTAGCTGCTCATTATTCTCAACATCTTTTACTGTGATTTTTTACAAAGAAAGTAGAAAAACACCTTGATTTGAAGAATACTCTCAGATCAGCTGATCAATCAAAATGACCAAAACCAAAAATGAAATCATATGTTCCAAAAAGCTGTATATTTTATTATTTGATTCCATTGTATTTTTTAAGATTTGTATTTTTAAAAAGTATTTCTAAAAATAACTTTTTGGGGGAAAAACCCTAAAATGGGATACTTCAAACTCATAAGCCACTTGCTATTAATATTTTCAAACTTGAGATCAGACCTGTAAGAGTTAATGTAGAGCGCATTGAGAGATCTTAAAGCACAGTATGACAGAAGAGCAAAGTAATGTATCTTTCCTACTGGGACCTTTAGCCACAAGCTGATTGAGTCCAAAGTAGTGTCAATGAGCTGATGTTAGAGCTAGGACTGAAACTTCAGGCTTCTGTCTTTAAATCCACCATTTGAACATTATTGAAATAACGAATTCAAACAATGAAACAAAAATTAGTGTTGTTCCAGCACCTGGCATCCCACATAATACTTGCAATTAGCACAAAAGAAAAAAGAGGAGAATTTCAATTATATGAAGATCTTCTGCGTTATGAATTTCAGCCCTTGAGAGCATCAGTGTCTGAAGACAGCACCAGAAAAATTCCCTCCCTGTCTCAATACCTGACCAGGGTGAATTGTTGGAACACTGTCTTCTGTGAATTGCATTAGAGGCTGAGATTCCCAAAGAAACAATTTCTGTGTGTCCAGCACTCAACAGCCTGTGATCCAGAGAATGTGTCTGACCAAAGCAAGGTACGTGCAGGTACTGAGATATGGAGATCCCTCTCATGAGTGTTTCCCACCAAGGTGGGAAGACAATCTAGATGCTGTTTCACCTGGAAATGCCACCAGCACTTGAACAGCACGATTTTCGGAAAAAGGGGGAACAATATTTGGAAGAACCCCATGAATGAAAGAGAGCAGCACGACTATAAAGTTTACTTAATAGCATGAGCATTGAAACCTCTATTTTTTCTGCAGTAAAACTGTTATTATCTGAACTCTCCATCTTGATTCCAAATATCTGGATTTTATCAAACTCACTCATTTTTGAGAAATTACAAAATAAAGAAATCCACTTAGAAGGAGACAAGGAATAAAATCTTTTAGGAAAGTTATAGCTCCCTTTAAAAACCTGGAATGAGGCACCGATCTCCAGTGCCAGATTGCAACAATGGCAAAGGAAAAAGTCATCAAGGAAAATGCTGACTTCATATCACACCTGATGGTAACAAACCCAGCTGCAGTTTCAAGCAGGGGAACGGTACTTCTCGCTCATCACTTTAAAGTCTGATCTGTTTTAAAGCTCCTGCTAAATGTGACAGTTTAAAGGGACATTTAATGGAATTGCTCCTTGTACCTTGTGTTATGCTTTAGCTCTGGAAGGAAAAACTTGCCAGTTTTGCTGAAGTCCTGCCAGGACCGCGGCAATGTGCGCTATGCGTGATCATCCATTTGGGACAGGAGCAAGATGGTCACTTGCACAGACCTTTTATAGCCATCTGAAGATCGAATGACCTGCTGTGGTTCTAATCAGGGCTCAGCTCAGCAGGAACTGCCAAGAGGAAAAGGCCAAAGGAGAGAGAGAATTCAAAGCTCACATCATAACAGCAATCAAGCAGGGCCATAGTTACAGGCAAACCACAGAAATGAGTAGGGTAAAAGAATTATCCAACTATGACAGGCACATTAACGCTGGTCGCATTCCAAAGCACTCATTACAGCACTCCAGTGTGGGTCTCTGTACAGCTGGTCAAATAATGCTCATCAAATAAACGATTTGACAAATTTTGCAGAGTTTCAAAAATAAATTATCCAAAAAAGTGTGCTTTTAAAATTATTCCCACAGCTGTAGTCTTGCGAGTCTAGAAAAATGTTCAAACTCTCCTCTTTCCCTCAGCTTTCTCACTCTCTACATTTTCTTAATTCACGCTCCCCAGTCGCACTTTCTGAGCAACTCTGGTAAAGTCAGGTCTCTGGGTGCACATTGCAGCCTTCCCAAGCAACTCAAAAGAGCAGCACAGAGTACATTGCCCAGTTCTCCTGTGCACCCCTAAGTTTTAATAATAAATCAGCATGTCAGTACACATGACAAAGCCCAGAACCTTGCCAGTTTCTCCCAGACTACTTAGGCATCCAGTTGTACTTCACCAGCACTCCACTGAAGTTAATGCACTGTGCTGGTTTACACTGCATGAGGATCTGCTCCATCATCACAGTGACTCAGGACAAGGCACATTTTACAAAGGGTCTTGCTTACTTGCCTGCCTGAGTGTGGTTCTCTGTTGTCTGGTACACTGGGATTTGTTAGTAAGTACGATTCTGCAAATTTATATTTTCCCATGATAATCTCATTTGGAAAACAAAAAACTAAAAAACCAAAAAACCAAAAACAAAACCGAACCAAACAAAACAAAAAAACACACAGAAAAAAATCCAAATCCCCCTCAAAAAAGAAAAACAAGAAAGAAAAACCACCAAAAAACCCCAAAAATAACCAACAAAAAAAAAAAAAAAAAAAACAGAGCATATATTTATTGACTCTAATGGATTTTTTTTTTTTCATTTTTATTACTGCAGCCAGGAAAATTGCTTTTTATACATAACAATGCATACTGAGTGCTTGTCCCAAACAAGTATAAAAGAACAGGTTCAGCAAATTTTTTCTAGTTCTTCTGAGTGGCTTCAAATGATAACCATGTTCATACAGCCAAGATGGTGCAGTCATCCCTGAATGCTAGATCCAGTTCTTGATTGATTCAGTTCTCCACAGCTCTTGTTTGAAGGTCCTTCAGGTGAGAAACATGTACACCAAAGTCATTCCTTTTTTCACTATCATTAGGAACAGAGGCACAATAGCAGAAAGAGAGTTTATTCTGTATAAACAGAAAGAATTTATTTTCCTAGTCCTGCTGGACCAACTCATTCAATAGAATAAGCATACATTTAATCAACAAAAAGAAGTCAGCGTAGAAACTATTCAAAACTATGAAGATAGAACTATTACTTATTTTATTTTATTTTGTTGGCAGATTTAAAAACCATTTGCAAGAGGTCCCAGATACCTGGCAGATCAGGTCCTGCTCTTGTTTCTATTTAAAGGTCCCTCCTCCTGAACAGTGTGATTATTGGTCGATAGAGGGAGGCTTCTGACCACAGGAAGTAGGAGCCTGGCCAGGACCCAGGCCAGGCTGCAGAATTTTGCTGTCTGGTGAAACAAAAGTGAATGTTCAGTCTTGCCACTTTTAGAAACAAATGCAATACCTACAGGTTTGGGAAGTCTGGTTTTTGTTGGTTTGTTGGTTTGTTTGTTTGTCTTTTTCTGGGTTTTGTTTTTGGGGGGGTTGCTGTTGTTGTTGTTTTTAAGTAATAATGCTTTTTGTGATGCATTTATTAAGAATATCAAGCCAAACTTATAATTTCCTCATAGGAAGGGAAGAGCATAAATGTTTTTTATCACTTACTCACTACAGTCATGATAATGAGGCATGTACAAGCATCATGGTTACAAGTAGAATTATATTATATAATACCACATTTAGATTCACAAGGAATTTACCACTTCAGTACTGTCCACTAAAACACTCGTATCCAATAAATGCAAAACACAGGAATACAAGCCTCTCAAAATTCCTCATTTCTTTTTGATTTTTTGTTTTGTTTTGTTTTTCCAAACTTGACAAAATTACTGTGGCTAAGAGATGACAATGGAGAGATTTGCACTATTTCTTTAAATCCAGAGCAGGGGAAGATCATATCCAATAGTAAGCCTAGAGAGTAACTTTGGAGATAGATCGATTTTCCTTAATCTAATAAAGTTGAGAGGCAGCAGGAGGGTGCTTGTACTGATCCATATCACCTGGTAGTTCAAACCTTTCACAAATACTGTCAAAATGGGTGTTAAGCAATGTTGCAGTCTCACTGGGAAATTAAGCTGTAGATTCTTCTTACGATTAGGACAGGAAGAGCTGAGTGTGCCAAAGGAAGCTGTGTTGGTGATTTTAGGCACATGACCAATTTATATTTGTGGATCTGCACAAAGATGTGCCAGTTCACTCCATAAAAGCTCCCAAGCAGTCAAAGAAGTTCAGTAAAGTCAGTGGAAAATTAAGCATAAGGAAAGAAGGTTCAGAAACAGAAACAAGTAAAAATGAAAATGGGTATCTAAAATGGAACCATGATGTCAAAAGCAGAAGTAAAAAAAAAAAAAAGGCATTTTGACCTTTCTAATTCTGTATGTATTACAAGAGTTCTTAAGAATCTTACATATTTTACCTTTTTTTCTCTTTCCTCAGCTGTGTATTTTTTCACCTTTATAGGAATGGATTCCAAAACCATTTTTATTGCCCAATAAAGAGCTTTCAGTTGTGTCAGAATATTCAGTCTTTAAAATATGGGAAAGGGAGGTGAAAGGAAAAAAAGGTCTAGAAGAGAGGCCAGAAGGCACCAGATTGTTATTTTCCAGATGCAAGACAACCATCTCTTTTGATTTTTATAGGCCAGTCCTGAAACACAACACACATGCATCCATCCTACAGGATTGCAGATTGCGACTGTTACACTTGTAGATCCAAAGGCTGCAGCCTTTTTGGGAGGCTTTGGTTTGTCCACATACACAAACCAGTTGTACATGGGGTAATTAAGTCCGGCCTCAAGTGTAGCTGCCATGAAACGTCAGGAATCTTCCAAGAAGCTGAGGGAGGAGGGAGCTGGGCCTGATCTGTGGCCTCAATGAGTGTCCTGCAATGATTGTGGTGCTTCTCAGCTGAGTGCTAAGTCACTGCAGGTACAACAGCTGCTGCTGCAGCTTCATGGGGGAGGAAAGCTAGGAAAAGCTTTCCTTTCCTAAGTCACCCACACAAGTCCTAAGGGAAACTCAGAGAACAGGGCTGAAAACACATTTATTTGGGGCAACCAAGGAGTCAACAGAAAAAGAAGGCAAAATAATGTCAAAGATAAACTAAGCGGAGTAGGTATAAGCACAGATGCTAGAGAGGTTGTTAGGGAAGAAGACCCCACCAAGATCCAAAAGGGGTGAGAGAGAAGTGAGGAAGAAATTAAATAAAGAGAAGGAAATTTAGAGACCTATAAGAAGGCAGCCTGTCACAGAAATTGTGCTGTAAGAGCATCTGAGTAGGTGAATTAAAGACATTGGACCAGCATTGAAGAGGATGAAACCAAAAAGAAATCTAAGTTCAAAACATCACTAGTGTGACCAGTGATGTCATTTAATATGAAGACTGAGAATCAATGAAGGAGAAAGATGTGAACAGATAAAAAAATTAGAGAAAGAAATTAGAGAGACTGGAGACAGAGCAAGAAGATTCATCAACAACAATCATCCAGGATCCTCAGTGCAGCAGCTAAGTCAGTCTTTTCATCAGAGGAAGACTTCGGTCTCAGTGGCAGGGAGCAGGACGATAAAAAGATCACAAGGTCTAAATGAGCATTTCAACAATCAAGCAGGGATTTGAGAGGAAGCAAATAGAGAGAGGAGGGAAGAGGCATAAAGCTGGACAGACTAAGCTGAGGAAAAGGAGAGGCAGTAGGGAGTGCTTGGTATTTAGAATCTGCGTATTTCTTCCTTGAAGTGATGAGGCAATTTATTTTGAAGAGGTTTATACTGTGTGGAGGGCAAAGGGACTGTAGACTGTCTGTCTTATGCAAGTTACAATTGAACCACCAGTGTCAGGTGGCACAGGAAGAGTTAACTTCAAGTCCTACCAAGTGGCTGTACAGCTGCTGAAATGCATCTGTCAACAGAACTATTACTGTCATCAGATCAGCACAATGTCCTTGACCCTGGAGGTCAACTGCGAGGCATTAGCTGCTGCACAGACAGAGCTGTCATGCTCCTGTGGGAACCCAAAGGTTACAAGACCAATTAGATCAGCCCCAGAAGCAAAACCGTCCCTCCTTATCCAATAGTGACTTAGAAGCGCAGGTGGAGCAGTGTCATAGAGTTCCTCCAGCACCTTTTCCCTTTGGAAACCTAGATTTATACACTCTCTTTCAAACAGGAAAGGAGAGCCACTCTGTTTATTGCCCTTCATAGTCTCCATTTATGCCCATCACTACACCCTTGTGTAGTTTGCTGGGTGCAAAACCTGCACTAGACATTGAATGGCTGACGGCTGGAAGGGGGTGGGAGGTGCATTTGCCCAGGGGGAACCCCAGGGGCGGCACAGCTTGGTGGAAATAAGTAGCATGGGATGGAGGTTTTAGGACTGCAAGAGTGAAGAGCTGCAGGACAGGACCAAGATGTCTGTGCTTTTAACCATAAGGAGATGAACAAAGGGATTAAAAACTCCTTTTTAAAGTATCTGGTGGCATTCACATTGACTTCAGCAATGTTTTTTATTATTTTGTTTACAGTAAAATCTACTGTGGACTACTGTAAATCTACTGTAAAATTTTACTGAGTAAAATCTCAGTAGAAGTTCTCAGCTGTAATAGAGGCAGAGAGCTCTTAATGTCACATTTCTCTGAAGGGATGTGAAGTCTTAAAGCTAGGATTTCATTAGTGAACAATTTCATTAAATCTCCTCTGCTGATATATATAGACACATAATCCAGTGCTGTTCAATTTTCAAGCCTGGCAATTTCAACCCAGCTTAACTGAAATATTATCTAAATTACATTTTTAAACAGGTGATTGGCAGTGAAATGGCAGCATTTCCCTCAATACTAGAATATGGCAGCATGGAAGGGAGTTGAGAGAGCAGTAGGAAGGCAGAGGAAGCAGGGAACAAAGACGGAAGAGGTCAAAGGAAAGGGGAAAATAATCAGCTGCTTTTTGGGTGGGGTTTTTTTTGTTTGTTTTTTTGGTTTTTGTTTTTTCAGTAAAGTGATTGTAAACTCACTTGTGAGATTGTTAATCTCACAGCACATTTTTCAGCTTGTGGAGGTGCCTCCCCTCCTCATGCTCTTCCAGTTTACCTCCCCCCAAGAGTTTTTGTTTTGTTCTGTTTGTTTTGTTTTGCTTTGCTTTGTTTTGTTTTGTTTTGTGGCAACCCACATTAGCAAGACACGTTTATGTTACTTAAACCAGGCCCAACCTCCCACTGTGTGCCAAACAAGGCGAGGACTCGACCCTTTTGTTCATCTCCAGGTTCTGCAAATCCTGCAACGTTCGTGAAGTCAGCTCAGCACTCACAGCAAGTGGAAGCTCCCAGCCCCACAGCAGCTGTGCACAGACTTGATCTTCAGGTTTTCACACACAGTCCTCAACCTCCCCTGCCCAAGCCTTCTTTCCCTGCGTTTTTTTTTAATGCAGAAAGCAGTAACCCTTTGGCCCGGCTAGCCCCCCGCTATCAGATTCCACCAGAGGAATTCTGGGCACGAAGCTTCACAGAGCAAACAGGTCTCCTGCCTTCTCTAAATGTCTCCCCCTCCCTCTCTCCCTCCCTCTATGTTGCTGGGAATCCACCCTTATCCAGTGCAGGGGGGGATGATATTTTTGAATTGTGTTTATTTGTTGGCACCCTGGTGTGAAAGCGCTTCCCATCAACTGCATATTAATCTTGTCAGCAGTTGTGAACATTTTCCTTTCTGCCCTAAGTAGTCCATGACTTTTGAGTCTCTTGCTCTCTTCCATCCCCACTTCTCATTGTAATTAAAAAGAAATTAATCTTCCTGGTTTTTGCTAAAGTGACTTCAACCATGCCAAAATGGTAAGACAGGGACTGCTTTAGCCTTAGGAAGAGTGAAGTTAGGAAAGTTGCAAATTGGCTATCGTGCCCTGTTTCATTGTGATTTTTGTTTCAGGGTTGTTTTGATGAACTGAATTGAGTGTAGTTGCACTGAACAGTATTCCTCTGGAAAAGGCACTATTAAAATCTCTCTGACTGATGATACAATGTTGGGAATGCATGGGGACACTGCATAGTGGGAATTACAAAAGAGGTAACTGAGACTGCCCATCACACAGAGACTGCACATATCCATTGCCCCATCCCAATCAGAGAGGAAAGTGGTCTCCCCACCCCACTGGAAGAGTGGAACTAGCAGAAATCTTGTACCTTTTTTGCTAGTGAAGATTCAGATGTCCAAATGGGTCCTGGACCCACTCCCAGAAGCCCCAGCTATATCTAGGATGGATAGTGCCAGCTTGAAATAAGCTCTTGCTGATTAAAAGTGGAACTGCTTGCTTATACAGCACCCAAGGCTATATTTACTATCTTATTTCCCCAGGACCCTCGCTAAATAGCCCAACCAAACACAGAGCTTCAGGCAATACCTTCTAGTTCTTCTATGGTAAGAGACCCAGGTATTTGGAAAACTCAGCATATGCAGTCTCATCCTTCCAGATCTAAAACACAGATGGGCATAATTCAGAGAAGCCTCTGAACTATGCCCATCTGTGAGCTAGCCAAGTGTGTTCTGTAGCTCTTTGGCATTCATATCATGGTAGTAACTCAGCCTTTCCACCTGCATTAGGGTGTGACTTTTGCAGGGACTTGGCCACTGTGCCATTATAATCCATGCTTTCATTACTTCACCAGCAAATCACTGTTATGTACCAGGGATGGGCTTATACCTGAAGTATATTCCGTAAAGATGGGAGTGGGAAGTACTACTTGCCTTCTAAAGGAGCATCTTCCTGAGACAATGTGTCCTCATGTCCGGGGATTTGTACCATATGCCTATCAAACTTCAACTTCTCCTTATGACCCAAGATTGCCAGAACCAATATGCGTAAAACATCCCTTCATCCCTGTATCCTGTCCCCACTGAAGGTAGGGAAGGTTGACAAATCCAGACCCAGAATATTCATGTAATATCATAATATCATAATATCATCATATCACATCATATCATATCATATCATATCATATCATATCTATCCTACATTGTCTTCTTTGTGGTGTCCAAAACACTCCAGATCTGTCAGCCTTTTTGGTACACCGTATAAATTGTTTATATGATCAGTGTTTAAGGAAAAGGATCAGCTATAGAATAGAAGACAAAGAAGGAGCTTTTATCTGTGTGAAATGGACAGTGGTTTGAATTTATAGTGTCGGGCTTTCTGAGTAAGAATACTTCGTGATGCTGGCTGACAGATGTTTTGTAAGAATTTGATATTGCTAAGTACCTTATCACTGCTGTATTTACATTTCTATTGTTATTACAAAGCATTTCACAACAGACAAACAGATATCATCCCAAACACAGAGGCCAATGACTTGGCTGAAAAATTAGCAACCTGCTTCTTGTGGACTGAAAGTTAATTCTAATTTTTCTCTTCAACAGCCAAGTTTTTCTACCACATCACGGAGCTGTCTGCTCCAAGGCAGATTCTGCATTCCTTCAAATATCAAGAGAAAGATCATGCTAAACAAAGAGCAGCAAGGTGAGTAATCTTGTACTGGTTGAAGACTAGAAATGCAACAGGCAGAGGGCACGTGACCCTCAGATGCTTTAAATTCAACTAATTCCATAACTCAGCCTCTTCCTGCAATATTTAATTTCCAAGAAAGATTTGATTTACTTCCTGTCTGAAAACTCATCTCCTCGTTCTGCTAACAGAGCTACATCTTTCCATTCTGAGCTCTGATGGTGTCTCTGTCAGCAAATTTACATCAGATGCAAGTGTGCCACTTTGTTATTTATGTCAGCATCACTCTGGCTGGGACTAACAAGGCTTTGTTTGCCCCAGGGCTGCAGCTTTTTCTTTTATTTACGTTAAAAGGTTTTGCCAAAGTCTAAAAATGTGCAAAACTGATGACATCATTGTGGGACAGTCCACAGGAATATAAAGCAGGATTAGGATACTATCAACAAATCAGAATTTAAGTATTGTTCCACTGGGCAAGGAGTGTTTTCAATTAATTTGTAATTAAATAAGGGAAGCAATTTAGTGAACTTAGAGAGATATTCCAGCAAACGGTTTATCTCATCAGTCTGAACCACACATTCCTCCAGAACAGGATCATTGTTTAGATCTTGGGCATGTTATATGATCCGACCTATAGGAGTAATTCAATAAAACATCAATATTTTCCTTCTATTAACCCTCAGTGTCATGCTGAATGGAGAGAGCTGCCTCTGCCTTCCTTCACAGTCCCCATTAGATCTGTACCCTCTCTAAATGGTTGGACAGGTGTTATCACTAAGCAGCCTGGGGCTTTCAAACATAGTCAAGCCAGACACATTCTCCAGCCAATTTGCAGCACAGCACTGATGTACAGAGGAATAGAGCTGAAGCAATGGAGGGAAAAATAGTGAGGACAGAGAGCAATAAAGGGGAAACACACACTGCTTTCACAGTGGAAAACATAGTGTCAGTTGAAGAGATTTCCAACTGATAGGCTTTGCTAATTTTTTTTCTCAAAATATTCTTTATAAAATCCTTTTTCAATCAGACTCAGAAGTACAAGGTAGTTTAAGAGGACCTGAGAAAAGACAAGCAGTTCCAGATGGAGTTCTACACATTAATATTATCAGGGCAGGCAGAGCAGGGATTTGTTGATTGTTTAAAGGGCTTAGTGCAACAGCTGGGCACATTTTGCGTATGACCAAAAGTAAGAGCACAAACGAATGCTGATGTCCAGACATCTGGCCTTCTAGCTATTGTTCTTGGCTTTTTCTTTTTTTTTTTTTTTCATAGCCAGAGCTATTCCATGAAGCAGACTGAGTGGGGGAAAACAAAATTATGACATGAGAGAGGAGCCAAGAGAAGAGATTTAGGAGATAATTAAGTGGTAGAGTAAGAAAGAAAAACAAAATGATGTGCAAAGTGAGCATAAGGAGATACAGCAGGAGATGAAACAGGTACAGAACTGAAGAATAAAAATATTGGGGACAGAGAATTAGAGAAAGGATGGAATGAAGTAGGAGGAGACAAGATAGGCAGAAGAGTAAAAAGAGTACCATAAAAACCATATGCTGTAAAAGACTTACAGCAACTGCTGCTAAAGAAAGGAAGACATATACACCTTTGGCACAGATTTTTTCCTTTTCAAGTCTCCACTCACTTTTCCTTCTCCTCTCCCTCTCTAGCCTTCCCTGGTGATGGTCATATTCACAATAAGACACTTGTTTGGAAAAACCAACTTTAAAAAAAGAGGAAAAATTAATTTATGGACTTTTTCCTCTCATATTTATCATATGCTGAGGTTTTGTGGGTTTTGGGGGGGGTTGTTTTGTTTTGGGTTTTTTGGGGGGTTGTTTTGGGTTTTTTTGTTTTGTTTTGGTTTGGGGGGGGTTGTTTGTTTTGGTTTTTGTTTGTTCGTTTTATTTTGAAAGCTGTAGTGGTACTAATGCTCAAAGGAAAATGTATTGCTGTCAGAAAGAAGGCTTTTGAGTCAGGACTGTTCCTCATTTTCTCATCATGAAAACTATCAAAGCTTGGCCAAGTTGAAAGGTCACATTTTGATATGCACAGGTCAGAGCTGTGCATGTGAAGTCACTGAGGATTTTGTGCATTCTCTGCATGCATAAGAAGTCAAGTAGGTTGTTTCTTATAGATACTGCTCCTATAGGTAATAGAGGTAGGACAGACTCCCTTCAGCATTATCACGATCTGCTACTGGCAATCAGAGAAAATGGTGAAGACCTACTGAATGGAAGCAGATGTGAAGGGGAGAGGGAAGAGGGAAGGAATAAAAACCAATTGACAAAGAGCAAGAGATTGACATAGGAATGCTCAGGACAGGAATCTGAGGAAAAGGGAAGGCTACATTCAGAAGAAAAGAGGAGGAGGCATCTGAAAAGGAAAGATTCAGCTTGGGGGGAAGGATGAAGTCACAAGCTATTTGGAAACCTGTCAGATGAAGAGGTGTGGTAGGAGAGAGATCAATTCTATTAAGGGTTATGTGCAAGGTAAAGGAGCTCTCTACATAGAGCCCAAGGCTGGAGAGGGAGCAGAGCATACAGAAGACAGAAAATAGGGTGAATGCCAAGGGTGATAGAAGATTCTGAGAAGCTGGAGTGGTACAGAGCAAAAGAGATTGTGAGAAACAGGTAGGGAGAAATTACTGTAAACTCTGGGTGGCAGAGAAACACTGATCAGTGAACTAGTCAATGCCAGTGACACAGATGAGAGAAGAGGCTCAGAGAAAAGCTGAGCCAAGAAACTGGGGCAGGGATGGGGAGAAGGGATTGAACTACAACATGTATCTATGAACAGGAAAAAGGAAGAACTGCAGCAAGGCCCAGGGAACAGAGGTGGGACACAGGGATCACAGCTTGTTTGGAGCTGGCAGAGGGGATCCATTGTGATCACAGTCCACATCGGGACAGAGTCCGCATCTCATCGCTTCTTTTCTGCCATGTGGTCTCTCCAAAATCCAACAGTATGTGGTAGTACAAATTGTATGACCTCATCTCTTTTTCATGCTCCTTCATCTACCAAATAGCAAACCTCTGCTGTTACCAGTTGTTTCAGTTAGCTCAAGTGTCAGGGGCTTCTGAAAGTGACCTTAAGTTATCAGTTGTTAAGGATGTCAGTGTGATCCTACATAACTGATTTATTTTTCCTTGAGCTCACCTTTCCTCTTTGAGGCCTACGAATGTTATTCAGAAAAATATTTTAAGACAATACAATTGAGCTGTTAAGGTCAAAGACTTTTAAGTTGTTTAAAATAAGGACAGCATTGTGAGGTATGCATCAGGTCAAAAGTATGAGGTTATGCTACTGTATGAATTTAACCCTGTTTTTCATACAATTTCTCCTTTGATGTAGTAATTTCTATTCTGTATCTAACAGTGAATTTAATGTCCAGCTTGGTTTTCAGTACCCTGAGACAGAGTGTTCAAAATATCTGAAAATGGTTAAAAAAAAAAAAAAAGAAATGTCTGCATCCTTCTTCAGCTACACATCCTGCAAAGAAAATTACTATGACAAGAAACATATAACTTTCAGAGGTTCTCTCCTTCTTTAGAAAGTCCTCATTTCCCGCTCCAGCAGCTGAGGCTCACCCTGTCTTTCTCAAGCTCCTACAGATAGATCCCTTTAACCTATAGAGTGGCCTGGGCAATATAAAGTTAAATATTGCTTGAAAAATTGGATCATATTTTTCAGTTTCCATTTAGCAATGGGTCCTTATCTGAGTGTGGCTCAAGCTTCTCTGCCCATTCCTGAAACAACTGTGTGCTGTTGCATCTTATTTGCCTCAGAAACCTGGAAAGAGATTGCTTTCCTCCTGGAGAGACCAGGCAGGACTGGGTTACAGAGCAACACAAAACTTTGGGCACATAAGAATTCCCTTGGTTTTGTATTTATAGTCTGCCCAACTACAGGCATGGAACACAGCCACAGACTTGGCTTGTTCATCTTTGTTTTGGTTGCACCAACACCTATAAATGAAACAAACAACCCAGAAAAGGGTTTCTGATCTTAACCACTGCTGAGCCTTTGCCCAGCTGTACAACCTCTGGCTTTCCCTCATATAATTATGGAAGGACCAGAAGCTCAATCCTCAGTCGTATATGAACCTTCCCCTCTGCAGAAGGGAAAAAAGTAGTTCTTATGAGGAGCCAAACAATATTGATGATCAGGCCAGAAGAAGCCATCTGTGATCATCTGCTCCAGTCTCCTGCACAACACAAGGCATCGGGCTTTCTTAAATTATCTTATCTTATCTTATCTTATCTTATCTTATCTTATCTTATCTATCTTATCTTTGAGTTATAGTGTCTATCACAGGATAATAAAACATTCAATTTTGCCTGTTCCACATCAAATATATGCTGCCTAGTTTCCAGTCTGAACCAGTCTGTCTTGAGTTTTACCCACTGCAGAGTATCAGGAGTTTGTTAGCAGCAGTGAAGAGGTCTGCAGTGAAGAGATCTGGTCCTCAGTTTGCTTTACCTGTCACACTTGAATGCCAGGATAACTCCACTGAGTGGTATCATCTCAGCAGCGCAGCTCCAGGAAAGACCATGGACTTGAACACCAGTCATGAATGACCCCCCTGGCTCCTCACTGAAAGTTAGAGCATTGCTGAGAGAGACCATTTCTTTCAAAGCCCATGGGGATTCATAGCACGAAAGACACGATGACTTTCAAAACACTGAAAATTGTTTGTAATTGAAGTGGTCACTTATAAATAGCTCCCACTCGATATCATGTGGCCAGCTTAATTAAGTAATGCAGAGAGCGCACGGTCATTCACCTCAGATAGAAAAATCTGTATTGGGCCTTCGCCTTAATGTGAATTTCCTGACCTGACAGATGGGGATTGAGTGTCTGTTTATGCCAAGAGGAGTTTGCTAACATTGTTCCTCTAATTACTAATTATACCAGTGAAAGGGGCTTTACGGCCAGAGTCCTGGATATGTGAAACTCGATCATCAGAGATTTGCAGGAAAGATGGAAGATTGATGGGTGACATCAAACAGCTGACAAGGAGGCCAAGGCAGCCAGACGGACAGCAGCTGCTCCAAGGAGCTTTGAAAGGTGGGAGGGGGCAGCTGCTCAGGGGGGACAGAGATCCGTGGGGGAGCAGCACTAAGGGGAACAGCCATTTGAAAATTTTGCACCCCCCATCATTTCAGGTATGAATGGGTCTAATCTCTCCAGGCTTGAGGCTGCCTGGGAGAGAGTGTCCACCAACAGGTGGTAAGGCAAAGGCAGGGCAGTGGGGCTGAAGGCAGTTGCTGCCACAGAGGGGCACCAGTTCCAGCTGCGGCAGAGGGCTCCACAGGACACTGTGAATAGAGGATCAAAGAAGAGGAGGATGTAAAACAGCTCCTCTAGGCCTCAGATTTCTCAGAGCCAAGCCTAAATCTCAGTGTAGCTATTCCCTGAGGCATCAGGAAACCTGTCATCGCATTCAGCTACAGAGTGAGGCTGAAGACACTGTGAAAAAATACCTTGTCGGGCAGCTTCCTTCTCAGAAGGAGAGAGGGGTTGCATAATCTCATCACACTTCATCAACACCTGTTTAGGGGACCAGACCTAAATCATCCCAGTGGTCTCTGACTCAATGTTGGCATCAGTATACTGCCTGATTCTCTGAAAGATATTTGCGCCAGGCTGGTCTGTGTTTCCCCTGCCCTGCCAGCATCCTGTGGGCTGGTGACTGGCACTGCATTGCAGGGCTTGTACAAGTTCAGTCTCCAGTGATCCTGCCATAGTGTACTTTATGTGGTCTGTAAACCACTGGTTTTCTTAGCATTCTTGGGAATCACAGGGATCAGCTGCCAGAGCTTCCCCTACACGCTCCCTTGCCTAAACTTCAGATCTCCCCAGCTGCAGCCACCCTGCCCATGGAGACACCGTGGAGACACGGAGACTCTCATGCCAACAGCAGCCCTTCTTCTGTCGGACGAGTTAAACCACCATCTTGAATGACATTCCCATAGTGGACACAAAAGTCCCGGTACTCACACAGCTACTCCTGTTCCCACCATGAAGAGGATTAATTACCATGCCATGACCCCACATCACTACATTAGCAAACCAAAGCTCAAAACCTCTATTGTACAAAGCAAACAGAGGGATCACTGGAAACACATAAACTGGGAGTCTGCTGGGTAGCTGAGAGAAAACAGGCTTTCATTGCCCTGGAGCAGTAGGCATCTGGTTAATTTGTATAATGTTAATTAGAAGTATATTCTTGAAAATGGAGAAGTGAAAGGTTATCAGTTTGCATTCCATGAGTATGAAAGAAGTATGGAGACAAATAGTGAACTGTCCTTATGAAAATCGCATTTTGCTGGATGTAACAGAACACACAGAAGCACTAGCATAGGGATGAGTAGATCTGTGATATTAGAAACTTTTCCACTAGTACAGCAAGCTGAATTTCAAAGTGGTATAATACATAACGCACATGTCTATTAAAACATAAATAACCTCTACTGCCATCTAGCCAATAATTGAGGTCTCTACCATAAGATCCATCTCGGGTAACAAGTCTACCTTTCCCCAGATTTGTCAGAATATTATCATACTTTGGAGTGTTTTCCAGAGCTCTAGGTCATGAGTGTGAGTTTGAAACAACCAAATGATAAGATAGGAAATACTATAGTTTCATGGTTCGGCATGTACACACATCCCACTGTTTCTGCTCCAGGTGAAGTACAGCTGGAGAGATTGCACCAAGGTTAACTCTGTAACACATGTATCTGTTCTTGATGGATGGAATCCCCACACCGATGTTTGCTTTCCTGTGCTTGTACTTTTCTTCTCATAGATACAAAGAACATCTGTTTCCTTAGAGAACAGTCTTGCTCTTCCACTCCTATCAATAATCTCGCCTGAGTTTTGCAGCTCCAGCTTTACAAATGCATGCTGAACCACACTGAAAATATGGATATTTACATGGATAATAACATAATATAATATGGATATCAACACTACAACTAGCTCTCCTTTGTCTTATTCTTTCTTTCTGAAACTTATGTTTTAGACCTACTACTGTACAAAAGTGTCTTGCGCACTTAGAAAAAACACTCAAAAAACATCACATCAAATTCTCGCACGTATTCCAGAAAGCAGCTGGGCAAAACATTGCCAGCTTGATCTTTATCAGACTGATAAGCTGTTCTTTTAAAAAGTCTAATGCCAGTGAGTACCAGGGCTTCCTGTCTAGGTCAGGAGCCTTTGAAAACTCAATTAAAACATTCTATTTCCCCACTGACTTGAGGAAAACAAATGGGTGAAAGTGTGTGCATAATGTTTCTTCCTTTCACCAATACCTTAAATTCCAAATATATAAGTGGAGGTCTAGATACCAGCATGGGAGGATGGGAAAATGAATGGCTTAAGGCAGGTCAAGATATCTCAGTTTAAAAAGACATTGAACACATAGCGCAGTCCCAAATGTAATATTGCCATGCCCCACTTGTAGTGTATTTGTATTAAGAGAATTGGAATTATTTTCTTCCAGCTTCAAATGCCTTTAGTGCATTCTCACCCTTCACCACTCTTGGAGATGTACAGACTTTTTTTCATGTGTTGGAGCAGTGATGCAGTGGCTCCCAGGGTTCTAAGCTCTGTCACTCCTGTTTTCTCCTTGCCTTCACATTACTTCTATAGATAAAATCAGGATCAGGAATGTACTCATTATTTCAGATCACTCTGTTCCTGGCTAGTTGATGAAATATCGATGATGGAATAAATGCAGCCTTGAGGAATGCCTCCCAAAGGCCAAGCTGCATCATCAATAGTCCTTTATCATGAACACTTGGGGGAAAAAAAAATTGGTTTATGGCACTGTGAAGTTTTCCATCATTTTGCCATGTTCTGAAAAGCAAAAAAGGACAGCACTTTCTACAGGGAACTCCACTGTTCTTGGCAGGAAAGATCTCCAAGTCTCTGATTTGAACAGCAACCCAGTACATGTAGTGAATCAACTGACTAACATTTCCTTAAAATCTTTTAGAACCATTGGACGAGAAGTGCTGTCAATAGTATCTACTGCATGTTGCTAATCCACTCATTCTGGGCAGAAAAGAAGGGCAATCCAGCTCAGTGTGCCCTGTTTTTTCCCTATCAGACAGCACTCTGATCAGACAGGAGTATACCTCCAGTGATCCAGGGTGTGCAGGCGAAGGTGTGCAAGGGAAGTACATAAGCTCAGGTCATTCAAGGCATCTGGAGAGCTAAGTGCCTACAGACCTGGGCCTCAGCCTCTTGTTCAAAGCATCTAGAATTACTCAAACTCTGATGGCAAGGTCTGAATGAGGTAAGTGCTGCACTTGAGTAGTCAATAATTACCTTCCTTCAGAACTGATCAGCTTTTCCCACAGCTAACTTACCGCCCCAAAATAACAGAGATATATTTGCTCCAGCTTGGAATCTCAAGTACTAAGCTCTAAAAAGGAACATAAAGTGCTGATTAAACCTTTTGTGCAAAAGCTGTTATGATGTCCAAAATATAATTCCATCCCCTATGAAACGAAAACCACTCTACGAGTGATTCAGAGTAGCCTTTTATTCCATGCAAACTCTCAACGCTTTTTGGTGGCATAGATCTGTCTTTCTAGTGTTGTCTAAACAACATTACACCAGAAGACTTTCAATTTCAGTTAATTAATCTTCTGTTCTGGAAAACAATATTTGGTGTCAGAAAATAAAGAAAAAAGTTCAACTAAATCTTGCAAATGTTAGCTATTTGTCTAAGTGGAAATCAGGCAAGTTGCTGTTCATTGATCCACACTGGTAGTAATGGCACTCAAGGTTTACTGGTGGGAGTTTGCAGTAAAAATAACTAATTTGTCAGAGTTTTCTTTAAATTATTGTTTAGTCATCAAAGGATTTTGTGGGATGATGAAGAAAAGCAAAGATAATTCCAGGCAAATGAAAAATTATATTTTCATCAAAAAAAAAGCTTTCTATTGGCATTTAACTTACATTTTAAAGAAAACTAAGAAATTCTGCTTTCTTTCATTTTGCTCACAGTCCAACTTTGACATACCCAATGATAGTCACAATGACTTTACAACATTTACATACTCCAAGTATAAGTGTGTAGTTGAGAACTAGACACCATAGCTGGTACATTGAGCCAAACTGCTGAGCTCAGCCATTTATCTCAAATCTCTCCACATTATTTTCAAACACTGATGACTACCTCTCTTAAAAATCACTGGATACAAAGTAAGTACTAAGGGTGGCATGATCTGAAAGCCCTGGTATAAGCAAGTCAATGTATCTGGAGCACGGCGAGATTTTAGTTAAGTACTGTACCTTTTCCACTAATGGCCCTTCATATTTTGCAGCCCTGCCACAGTAAATGTTTTGCTTTGTCTGAAGTAATAAGATGGAGGGAGACGGAAAAAGGCCTGCTTTTCCATTTTGACTGTTCTTAATGTGCGTTAAGGAATTTGACTGATGGGAATTGGTGCTAACACAGTTTGTTAACTAAGAAAAGTGCTAATTAAAATGCCTTTGAACTCAACCTTTGCAATGATACAATATAAAAACTTGTTGCATTTTATTTGCTTAAAGCTTACTGAATCCATATGAATGGCCGGTCATGGCAGAAGCTGTACAATGTTGACGATAAAGCATTATCAAATCTTCTTTGTAACTTTTATTTATTAATACTATATCTGCCAGTAAAGAGTGGAGCTTTTATATTAAAGCAGCTGTTAGCATCTGATAGGGATGAAAATATTGTTTATCTTTCCTAAAATGATTTAATTTGATCTTTAAATAATTAGTTTTCTGATAATTTTAAATTAAATAACTCTGACAGAGCCTTGGTTTTGCTGTCACTTGCAGAAGTACAGACAGCATAAATTATTTCAACTTCCCATATTGTTAAGACTCACTAAAATCTTGCAGAAAGGATACATATGTGGACTTCGGTGGGGCAGGAAATTGTCTTATTTTGTGGTTTCCTCACATTACTGCACAGTACCCTTCCAAAGAAGCTGAAGAATACTACTCCCTTACAGATAATTCCACAAAGGTAAGACATATTTCATAATAATTTCCAACTCTCACTACCTTAGTAGGAGAGTGCAAGGTGAGGTCCTGGCAGGAAGAGGCTGCTCATCCCCATCACCTGGTTCTTACCATGCTTTTCCTAGTAACAGCTGGGGCTACAGCATTTTCAGCGGACACTGTACAGGTTCAGGGCTACATCCTGATGCCCTCAGGAATAAGTAAATTCTGAAATTATCTGGAGTTTCTATAGGATGGCTCACAAATTTTAGGGTTTGAACTCATTAGCTATCACAGTAGCCAGCCTTCCCATATTCTTTTATTTCATGAAATTGCCTGGGAAATGGTGGTAGTGGGGTGCCCAATGAAGAGCAAGAGAGGAGGCATTCTAGCACAGCTGATGAGGAAGAGGACCACACGTGCATAAACATGTTCATTGGGGCACTGTGCTCAGAGTTCACAGGATGGGGCTCTTGGCAGGTGTATCTCAGATCACACGGAGCAGCTGTGTCAAGAAGCAAGGACTGGCAGGAGAGAGGTGCTGGTGAAAGATGAGCTCCTGCTGGGCAATGCTGGATTTGATTCTTTATGGTGGCACAGTGTGGGGTCCAGTTTGAATTTTGGAGATACAGAATAAGAAAATGTTGTGAAGTAGGAATGACACAGGTGGGGAACAGAGAAGCACAGGATGCTTTTCTAGTCTGAGGTAAGGAGACAGTAGTTACACATCAGGTTTATGAAAGAGTAAAGGATTTAGTGGATGACACCATAAGGCATGATAGTGTTTTGTGATACAGTCCTAGGACTGGGAAATTTAATCATAGCTGTTCTATAAAGCAGATTTTAGGCCCAAGTATGACTGAGAGCCAAAATAGAGCAGGAAATAGGCGTTACTCCATGTACTTCTTTACAAAACCTGCTCACTGAACCAGATCTACTGGGGAGTGTATATGCTCAGGAAAATGGTTTAGAAAGAAATGAGGGGGAAATAAAGTCAAAGCAACAGTTTCAGAATACTATATAATGTGGCCATTTAGTTATTCTGCAATTAGACATTGCCCTCAGAAAATTCAGTTAAAAACTATCCAACTAAAAGTTCACTGAATGAGACTTCCAAAGAAGTATGGCCCCAGCCATTCAGTTACTCCAAGTCTAGTACAGCTTACACTTATTTTTTAAATAATCTCTTGTTTAAAAAAAAAACAAAAACAAACACACCATGTCTTTCCACCTCTTTTCATCAATATTTTTATTGCAAACTCTGGCATACAGCTCAAATCTGTTTACCCTCCAGGTGTTAATGTTTGTTTTTAATGGATTAGAAACTTTTTTTTTTTTTTTGCACCAATAATGGCATAATGTTTCAAATCCTGCTTATTTAGACTTTGCTTTGTTTGGCTGTTGAGAAATGTTAGCAGTTAGTGCTCAGCACTACTGTGCAAGTCACCCCTTCTGGATGGTGGTAGGAGTGAGGACTGAGGACTGCTACAGAAGCAGATCTCCATGGAAGATTTTATAACCTTAGGGAATCTACTCTTTTTGTGCCAGAAGAAAGCATGCAATGATGCAGGATTTGAAAATGCAGGGGAATGGAGTGGAGATGGGGAGTTTGGCTTTCTGGAAGAACTAAAACTTGTGATCTCTTTTGGAAAGGGGCAGGAATAAAGCCTGAGATATCTGAATTTGGATTTTTTTTGCTGACTGGCAGCACTGAACTACTGCCAAAATTCAGTTACCTAGAGATGGTACAACTCCAACACCAAATGCAGGAGTCTTTCTTTAGAGAGACTGTTGCACAGCATCCAGCTGGAATTTGGAAGTCATTTTACTGACAAATGATAATGGATTTCATTTTGAGTTTTGCCAGGAATCCTTATACCATTAGCCATAGGAAAAAACATTCTCCTTGCACATGCATGCATGTGGGAGAGCAGACTAAAAAAGCATTTTTTCCAAAATTAAATACAGGGCCTTGTAAGTTTTGAGGTTTTTTCCCAGTAAAACAAAGTCGGTGGAGACCCTTGATGTAAACTTAATTGTATAAAGAAATTTTGATCTGTTCTGCATGTTATACTTGTGATAAACAGATATACTTGAGCAACAAGCACTTGTAACTCAGCTTGACTGGAAATATTTGAGTAATGAGAAAAAAACATTGACTGGCCAGGCACCCACTAAATTCAAGAGCTGGAGGATGAGGGGAATATCCACAACTTGCTTTGCTTTTGGCCATGTTATTAGATGGACCAGCTTAACTAGGTTAGGCCCAGAGTGTGCAGAGAGTGGCCCAGCACTGGAGGGCAGGCCCTGCCACATTGTGGCTGGACTTGTCTGAATTACATTGTCTTTACAATCCAGCTGTTCCCTTTCCCCTCTAACCATCCCTACAAGTTCTCACAGTTCAGCAAGTATCTAGCAACCATCATTTTATTAGGAAGGCCCACTATACTCTGAGAAGGAGAGTTTATTTTATTGTTCCATTATTAGAACTCAGTCTAATGAAGAAGTTACTGACCTTTGGCACTAGGAAAATAAGAGCACCATGTCACATTCAGAAGGGGAATGTGTTAATATATTTACACTTGGATTAACCTTTATCCCTTTCTGGGCACATGCACTTAAAATTTACTGATGTAGAAATAAGCTTTCTAGATCCTAAAGCCAAAACAGATATTTAGTCCACATCCACAAGGCCAAAGCAGCCCATGTGGGAAGCTTTATGCAAATTATATAAACAAATTTAGAGACTAAGGAATAAATTTTAAGGAATCATTTGGTGTCCAGAGCAGCAACTGTAAGGAAAGACCTCCTACATCCAACTTGGTATGTGAGAGTTCAGGGAGGCTGTGGTAACACATGCTATAGCTGTCAAATCTGTGTAACTTGTGAGACACTTATGTCCTGGGGGGGTTGCAAACTTCAAGCAAAAGCTGTTCCCAGCCCAGATGCTGCAGTGCTATGAAACTGGAAAGAAAAATGAGTTTTATGTTCCTCCCCTTCTTCCTTTCTGAGGGGAAAAAGGATTGAATAGTGTTCTCTTAGGAGGAGAGGAAGTGTGCTTTATCTTTTTTTTTTAATACCTTTCTTCTTCTTTTAGAAATATAAGGAAAATGAATGGCTGTTTCCTTAGCAGTGCTGAAGGCCATGTTAGCTGTTCTAGACAACCTTTCTAGCCAGTTTTCTAAAACAGAAACAGCTTTCTGAAGACAAAATTCAGGAAGCCTCCCTGTCTCAGAAACATTTAAATCTTATGACAGCAGTATGAAGCAATTAAGTGTGTCCTTAAGGACTCAAGAAAAGAGACTGCTTACAACAAAAGCTGAGAAGTTGATGGTTCTTACTGAAGGATCATTTTTTCCAAATATTTTTCAACCATTTAAAATAAGCACACTTTTAAAACAAAGGAAGCACAATTAAAATTAATCCCCCTCTCAGTTAATCAGGCTTTAATTATTAAGAACCAAAACCTTTTCTAGTTCTTTAGTCAACTGTAGTCTTTCACAAAATATCAAACAGAGAAGAAATGACATGTACAACTAGTAATGCCTTTCCACTCCCCACACTTTACTGAAGAACAAGTAAGTACAAATGTGCTTTAAGTTACCCTAAAAGAAAAGGCAACCAATGTTCCTTCTTCCTGAAGGAGGTAAAGAGTATACCTAATTTTTAAAAGCTCCTTCTATACTACTATTAGAAGTGTGGGCACGGGAATATGTTATTGTGTCCAACTACTCCACAGTATTAACCATGAATGCTTTATAAACACATAATACGTGGTCTTCTTATCCTGTCTCCCAGGGAAAGGTAAACTATTCTTTATTTACACAGAGTATTATTCAGAATTCCAAGTGCACTGTCAATTCATGTCTTAGGTCACTCCACACATGTATTGACAAGCGGTGTTTTTTAATAAGCCAAAAAATAAAAGGCTGAGTTTATCATTTTTAGGTTGCCACTCTCCCTGAAAATCTCACCATAAATATTCCTGTCATACACAGAGTCATCACAGATAGTCCCTTTAAGTCTTGCACTAGACCAAATTTCACTACTTGGAAATGTCAAGCTTACATCTGCACATTGCTGTTTTGTGCAGAAGGTACCCCAAACTGCATATTGTCTGTCTGAATCTGTAATTTGCCTACTCCTCTAATCAGAGGCTTATCCGCATAGTTAAATCACATTCAGTTTTGCTAATACAAGTATTAAGATTGCAGCAACTTCATCTTTTAGTTTTCAGAAGGAAGCTGGAGGTTTTCGGATGGCTCGGCTGCAAAACATGCAGCAGTCCAGACTATTTGGAGTAAACAAAGGCTGTAGTTTCCCAGTATTTCTGATTTGTCTGTCTGTTGTAGGATTTAACCAAGGGGGTTTCAGTGATCTGGTTCACAGCTTGGCCTACAAGCATCTTTGGCAGCACAACTGAGTGGACAGCGACAAGCAGCCAAACAGGAGATGTCTTCAGCTGACTTCACTGACGGATAACCCATTTTAGGACTACACACTACAACCTTTTGTGATAGAGCATAAATACAATTTCTTCCTCTGCTTTTTTTGGAAGAGCGGTGGAGGTAATTTTAAATGAACTGGTATAAACTCCCAGTAATCAGCTGTCTTACCTTAGTTTGACTTGCTATCTACAACAGCATCCAACAATAAACAAGTTATCTAGATGCATTTACTAAGGTGGTAAGCAGCAAAACAAAACTATTTCCTTCAAATAATCCTTATGCATCAAGCAAACACACAATAGATATCAACAGCCCAGTTCATGGTTCTCTCAGCTCTTGTTTGTGTTCTCAGAGCTGTTTGTAGGCAGACATCAGTCTCTCTGGTTTTTAACCTTCTAATGATCTGAGCATACAGATCCAGGTATGGGCATAATTAAGTATCTCCCACCAAAGTCATGGTAATGCACATTTCCACCCACACCATCAAGATCTGGGTGCACAACCCTCTCCTGTCACTCCTCCTGAAGTTTGTATTTATTCCTGAAAATGAAGCCTGAAAAATCTGAAAGGTGGTTCATGATTAGGATATTTGGCACCATTATCTGGGCATTCTACCCCAAACCTCTCTATTGTTCTGCTACATCAGCTAGTGATCCTGCCCATTCCTCCTTTCCATACTCTCTCAGTGCATCTTAGCAGGCAGAGACTGTGTATCTAAGACTTGAGTGAAGAACAAAGGTATGGTGGGAATGTCATGCAGCCTGTTTCTGTGAACAAGGGAAGCCTGATTTTTTTTTTTTTTTTTTGGGACAATAAAAGAAAAACTCAAAAAGAGAAAAATGGACACCCGCCAAGAGATGAGTTGGGGGGAAATGTTAATGGATGTTGGCAAATCTACTGTGCAGCTTTTCCATGTTACCAACTGCATCACTATCTACAAATGCAGGGGAGATACCCTTCTGCAAACTAAAACGATGAGAGACTTGCCTGTTACATCCTCTATGAAGCTAAATTCCTACTTCTTCAATAAACCCGTGTAATAAAAGGTGTTTTATACAGCACACACGCTAGGTCAGTATCATCCCAGAATTAAATCCTGACTAAGGCAGTAACACACTGCACAGCAGGGTTTTAAGCTCTGACAAAAATAAAATAAAGATTTGGAGGCGCTGAGCAACCCTGGTCGGTATAAAGGGGTGGGGGAAGGGCAGCATGTGGTTTGGGGTATTTTCACCAAATGTTAAATCACACAGAATATTTCACTCGTCTCCAGTGTGAGATCACGACATGACTCCTCTGTAATGAATTCTTTATCTTGGCAGCTCTCCTGTTTTCTCCCAACAGCGCCTCCCTCTCCCCTCTGCTCCCAGTGCCGTAACATATGGTAGTACTTCCAGAGCCACTCGGGCCCGGGAGCAGGCCTGGCTGCCCACACCTGCGCACGCCCCGCCTCGCCGCTCGGGGCACGCTCCAGCACCGCGGCCGGAGCTCGCTCCTTCCTTCGCCCTCTTCCCCGGGCGCGCCGAGAGCTGCCGCGGGTGAGATGTGTCACTTGGTGTCCGTGTGAGCGTGTGCAGCCCCAACACTCTTCATGCAGCCTCGGCAATGCCTATCCTTCGGGCAGCCGTGCTGGGGGCCGCTTGCTGTCTCAAAAATTATGAGGGAAAGCACCCAAAAGCCCCATGAGAATAACACAGAACCCATCACGTTGGAAGGGCCCACAGTGGGTCATCTGGTCCAACCTCCCTGCTTAAGCAGGGTGGTCCTAGAGCACAATGGCATAGGGTTGCATCCAGACTGTTCTTGAGTATCTCCAGTGTGGGAGACTCCCCAGCCTCTCCGGGAAATCTGTCTCAGTGCTTGGTCACCCGCACAGCGAAGTTCTCACCCATACTCAGGTGCAACTTCTTGTGTATCAGTTTCTGCCCATCGCCTCTTGTCCTATGGCTTGGCATCACCGAGCAGAGCCTGGCTCAATGCTCTGAGACCCCCGCTTTAGAGATAGATATATAGGCACCGATCGATGCTGAGCGGGCCCGGCTCCCCCAGCCCGTGCCAGTAAAAGCGATGCGCCGGGCAGGCGGCGGGCCCCGAGCCGGGCCGGGGCCCGCGCTCCCTCAGCCGGCAGGCGCCGCCCGCGGTCTCCGAGGCGACGCGTGGGGCCGGCGGGGCTGCTGGGGCGGCGGCACCGCCATGGGCCCCAAGGGACCCAAGTCCGGCCGGGATTCGCCGGTGACCGGGCAGTCGAGCTGGGAGCCCGAGCTGGTGTCAGCCCCCTTCGAGGAGGTGAAGGCAGCTGAGGGCAGAGCCGGTGGCGCGGTGGGAAGGGGGGAGCGGGCTGGAGGTGGCTCTCGCCGCGCCCCCGGTCCGGGGGTCGCGGCTGCCGGGGGCTCCAGGGATCCCCAGGGTGGCCCCGGGGAGGGCCGTGAATGGTCCCCGTGTGAGGCGGAGCCCCCCTGCCCCTTTGCCCCCCGCCACCGAGCGTCACCCTGCGGGTTTCTCTGTGCTCCTCTTCCTCCTCGGCACTTTTCTGGGCTCTGGGTGCCAAGTTTCGGCTCGGAGCGAACTTTTTATAAACTGCTGAACAACGAAGTTTGATGGAGGTGCTGACACAGCATTAACTGTAGCGTTGAAAATGGGAGGCTGTAATTTTCCTGCCTGAGTGTGTGCAGCTAAAAGGCCCTTTTTTTTTCCTTTTTATTTTTATTTCTTTTACAGAGTGTGAGGATCTAAAGGCGTATTTAGATTTCCAGGTTCTGTGTAAGCAATGTAATTCTCATAAATCTTGACTTGCAAGAGAGAAATTTGGTTTCAAAATAGGGTGGTAGTTTAGCAAACAATAATATTTATCTCGCATGTGTTTATCTAGCACTGCTTCTCCAAGTGAGACAAATTGCTTCCATGGCTTCCTTGTTTTGTGGATTCCTGTTGTGCCCTACTTTAAAAAAAAAACAAAACAAAACAAAACAAAAAAAAAAAAAAAAAAAAAAAAAAACCCCAAACAGTTTTTTGTTTTACCTGCTGTGGCTTTGTGTTCAAATAGCAGCACTGGTTAAATATGAGGAACTTGTAATTCAGGAGGAGGCTTTTAAACTGGCTAATTGCTTTTCCTGAAAATGCCACAGATGTCCAAAAATCTCTTAAATATTTACTTGCTTTTACTTTTATTTGATTGTAACCATATAGTACAAGTTTAGCTAAACAAGGACACTTTTAAAATAGCATAGGATGTTGTTTCCCATTTTTCCTTAGAACACAGATTTTTCAGTAGAGTTCTAAGGTGCTTGAGCCCTTTCTTACTTGTGAATCTTGTCCCTACCCTCAGAAAACCTCCCTGAAGCATAAGAATGGGGTGAAGGTTCAGTCTCCATCACCTACTGTGTTCCTGGTCTTTCTCCCATGCTTATTAGCAAGGTGCCAATTAGTGATTATGTTTTTTTATGGTGGTGTTTATTGTGGTTGTGGATATTGTGCAGTGAATTCACTGAACAAAGTGCTTTGTATGCTCTGCTGCCTCTACACGTAATTTATTGCATTTCTTAAATGCAAGCCATTATATTGAAGTATTTTTAAAGGTAGGAAATAAAATGCTCAAAATTTAGGAAATGTCAAAGTTGGTATTATACAGGACCACACATTGAGGCAGATGGAAAAAAAAATTGAATGTTCACTGAATGGGGCAAGAATTCTGTAGGAAAAAGTATGTGATCACCTAATTAAAGATTATCGTAATACCTATACCCATGGGGGCTGACTTGAGATTCCTTGTTTCTGTAATTCCAGTATCGTCTAACTGCTTTCTGTTCCAGTTAAGCTAATTTCACTTTCTCTGCCATGCTGTTCACAGACAGAGCCTTGGGAGCTTGGGAAAAACTGTCTCCTTGCTGTAGTCAGTTTGAACTCAGGCTTCTGAGATGCTGGGCAGCCACTGAAATTTCTTACTGCAGGAGTGTTCTTATTCAGCTCTTATAGTCTTGGGCAAGAGCACACTCAGCGCAAAACTGTCTAATGCCAGCAAATCTCTTCTGAGCATGTGTGAATCAAGATGATTCAGCAAGTGTGGCCAAATGTGGGTGTACTTAATGTAAATAAACATGCTCTGTAAAAGCACATCTTTGACACAACTACGACTCTGCTGCCAAATTTAATTTCTCCCTCTTTAACACGGAGGGCATTGAATATCTTAACTACTTAATCACATAGGGGTTTTTATTAAAGGATAAACATGATTTTTGAAAATCAAATCTCATTCTGCAAAGAGTCTAACCACACTATCCCTCCCTCCACCCACCCTTCCCCAGTAGTCATATAACACACAAAGTTTAAATTCTAATATATAAAGCTCTGGAACTGAAAGCAGTCTGTAAAAGAGAGTGTTGAACAACTTGAATTGTAGGTGTCACCAGACACAGTGCACAAAACTTACTTCTTACTCATTCTCAGTATTGTATGTGAAATACCATATGAACCTGAAATTTGGGAGACGACAGGAACTCCTATCAAGTAAATAAATGTCTCTCCTTGTAATTCATATCTAAAGAATTTTTAAATCTTGTATCATTTTAGAAAATATTCTTTCACTTTAGTGGAGGCAAAGGGAATTTACTAGAACTGGTTTTAAATTGTACCAGATAGGCCAAGTGCTGAAATTTCACTTTTTAATGTGTTTATGACTTACACTATTTTATTAGTTCAATATGCAAAAGAGTCATTTTACCAGTGCTGTTAAGATTTTTATGGATGGGTATGCTAACTAAAATATGATTTAAATGGTATTTACTAACCAAATAATTGCTTTTGCTAAATGCACTGTGAAAACTGGCAAACACACAACTTAAAAACACATACAGAGGAAATATGGATTTTCCAGAGCCTCGCATTTTAGTCTATATATATCTTTCTTGTTTCTAACGTGCTATGCAGAAGAGCATTGAGCTGCAAACTGTATTTGCCTTCAGATATTTATCATCTGTTTTGATTGGGTTCACTACAGAATTAAATTGCAAAATATAAATTACGATTCTTAGGTAGTTTTAAACTTTGCATGTGTTAAGTAGCTAAGGGGTGATATTTGCTGAGTGAAAGGTGAATTCTGGGCAAATAGAGCCCTTAATTGAAATAACTGTCATTTATTATTTGTTCGTATTAACTAGTATAACTAAGCATAGCAACTAAAGCCATGTTCTGTGCTGACTTTCCATCTATGATTTCTCTCACCTTTTTGGCATTTTAGGGCCTGAAAATTGAAATGAACTTAAGTCTTGTGAAATCACAAAAAATGTTTTGAATAGGATGGCTCCACTTTTGATTGCTATGCATACTAGCTCCTCTTCAGAGAAAAATTAACATTCTGTTGGACTTTGATATTCTCTCATCTGCCCATTTTGTACAGCAAAATCTCAGGCTCTTAAAAACCAAATCCATTACTAAATGTGTGTGTGTCAATCAGCAGGTATTGAAAGTTCTTCTGCAGATTTCTAAGCACTGGTGTACTACCTTAAGGCTACAAAACTCCTGATAAACAAACTTTCCCAGTAACACCAGCTGTATTTGTTGGTTTACAAGCTCCCTTATTGTTGAAAGTAAAGAGTGCTAGAGTTGTTACTATTCTAATTGTTCCTAAATCACTAATAAATCTTAAGGTTTCTGAAGTATTATGTAAGAATCAGGGGATTAAAAAGCTCTTTCAATTTCATGCTCATATGTTTGGAGTTAGAGTTTTCAAATGTTTCTTCTAGCTCTTACAGGTAAATTTGAAATTTTGCCGTAATGAAATGAACTTGCTGGTTGTTGTCCTAAGGATAAAAAACCAAACAATCAAACAAAAGAAACACACTCTATGCAAAAAAACAAACAAACAACATAACAAACCCAAACAAACAAATAAAAAAAAGCAACCAAACAAAAAAGAGTAAACCCCACAACATTAAATACCACAAAAATAAAATGACAGATACTCAGATTGTCTGGAAATGGGAGGAGGATATGATAGCTGCTTGATGCTTTTCTTGGCCAGAGAGATCTAGAAACTGGTACTGCAAAAATAAACAATATACCTGACTTGTTAACTGTCTTCTCTAGAACAGCTACCCTTTTGTGTCTAGGAAATGAAGCAGGGAAAACAAGATATGTTTGAAAAGAAAAAAATTGTATGCTACATCTGCTTTTCTCTTCAATGTGAATTAAAGTTACATATTTTCTTAACATACCTATGCTATTCCAATACTGCTGTGATGAATAAGATATACAGGCGATGTGTACTGGTTTTTAACAGTGGGAAAAAATCACATTACAGAGGAACACAATGGAGGCCTGAGAGCAAGATCGTGAGAAGATGAGGCAGTTTCTGTGTTTTGTGAAAGCAAGGATTTTGTAAAACCGTTTGCTACTTACATGGAGCTTTCATAATTAGGTTGATCTTGCAGATTTGGAGCCTCTCCAGCTGAGGGACATAGAAGTTTCCCACACAGATGGATATTTCTGACACCGAGACACTTCGTTGCATTTCAACTCTTGACATGGCCAAGAGTTTTAAAACCAGGACAGTGTCATTTGTAAGAATGGTTGTCACTGGATGTTTTCCAGTGAGAGCAACCTGCCCTGCCCTTAATTGGAGCTTATTTCAGATTGTTTAAACAGTATTCAGTCGCCAATGCTGCATTTCCAGCTTCAATTTTTATTTTTTTTTAATTCACATTTGAATCATCATTGTTGATTCTGTGGGATATCTGCTCCCTTCATTTTGGTCTTCTTTGTGCACAGTTTGTAGTGCTTGTGTTATATTCGCAATGGCAACCTCCCTAGGCTGTTTCCATGATTTTCCAGTAGTTATTTTTATGGTTTTCTCTATCCTGTCCATTAAGCTGGGAACGTCATTTGAGGTAGTTTTAGGGTCACTAATCTATCCTTTTTCAGATCCTTTCTCAAGCCTTGATACTACAATAACATTTGAAAGAATAAAACTAAGTAGAGGAGCAGTTGTATATGGAGGGAGAAAATATTTTTAAAGTAACCATATACATTTTACTACTTTTCCTTCACATTTTTATGTTGTGATTTTAGGTGGTGAGCTGTAGAAGTAGGGTCTGTTTCTTCTCTGTCCTTTCAGTGCCTTGAACATTAAGGGTACTATTACAGGATCGATAATATAAAGGCAATATTGCAAAAATATTAAATTTTTAACGTCAGAAAAAAATATAATCAATTAAACACCTTAAGCTGTGTATTAAAGCTGCACATTGACTATCCTTATTGACTTCAGTTCATGTTCTCAGTGTGCGGCTTTTCTGGAGAATGATCTTTAAGGGATTCAAAATTGGTTGGTCTAGAAATAGTTGACACGCTATTAATGACTCTGGGAAGTCTCGATCATTATTCCTTGTAAAAGTGTGTGTAGCTGCTTTGCATATTTATCTAGCTCCTATTCCCAGATACTGCACTTTTTTTAGAAAAGCAATTTCTATTTTTCATTTAGCAATAGGGAGGTATAGGCTGTCTAATAATGTTTAAAATTTTGTGCAAAAGACCTTGTATCAAGCTGTATATGCTGTAGAAGTAAGTAAGGTTTTACTTTTTAGTACCATCTCAGTTATCTTGTAGAGGCTCGTTCCATGTATTTTATTTTTAATGTATTAACCAATGGTTTGCCTATACTATAAATATTCTCATAGCTGTTCTGTAGAGAAGCTTTATCAGCTTGTTTCTTTGAAGCAGAGCATTTTCAGTGGGGAGAAGATGTGGCCCGCTGATGATAAAATCTGCTTGGGTAACAAAAATTTGGAGTTGGATAATTTTGTTTGTGTGAGTTCTAATTTTTTAAACACTCATTTTGCACAAGCAGGACCCACCCTGATGTTTTGCTTTGGTGCTTTGTCGCAGACCGATGTGAAGGTGGGCACCATAGTGGAAACCAGGAAAATTCTCCTCTCTTAGAAAGGCTTGTAGTACCTTTGTGAACAAGAGCGTCATTGCTCAGTCCTAACTCTGAAAGTGCCTGGGAGTTATTAATAGGGGCTAGAGGATAAGGGTTTGGAGAAGGAATCTGAGGATGGAGAAAGCTTGAAGTGGGATTAGATATTGAAACTTGAGACTAGCTGAACAAGGAAAGAGAAGACAAGAGCTGGGGAGAAAGTCTCAGGTAGCGGAAGCATTAAGAGAGGTGGTGTAACTCAGGTAACGAATAAAGAGTGGAAATGGAAGGAGAAATTACCTAGGGACAGTTGTGACTAAGGGGAGAAAAAATTAAGAGAGGGGACTACAAGGAAGACAGGTTCCACAGACATTGTTGCAGTGATATTAATCAGTGCTAAGCAGGTTTAATTTGTGGGCATCAGGCTATCAGCGTATTTTAAGGAGAAACTAAAGAAGGCATAAGGCAGAATTTTAGAGCTCTCTGATAGACATTTTTTTGTATATCTGAAGAACTGCAGGAAGTTGTGGGAGCAAGCTCTGTGTTGCTGCGAGACCATGCTTGCCTTAGGCTCCTGAGTAGAACCTGACATTCCTGATTCTTGCTGCTCTTGTGCTGTCAGCATCTCTCTGTGAGACTGGACCTTGTTTGCGTCTGTTGGGGGTCCTCTCTGTAGTGGGCACTGTGTGATAACAGTTGCTCCGTTAGCTCACGACACAGGTACATGGTTGTTCTAAAGACTCCGTGTCTGTTGGTGAGCCCTGGGAACACCAGGATACTGCCACTTAAGAGCATTTCAGTCTCATTTCTGAGAGCCTAGAAAATCATGCATTTCCACACAAGTATGGACATCTAAATACTTACTGGTCAAAGAATGCTGAAGTTTTACCATCCAGCTCTTGGCAGGTATACAATGATGGCTTTAATCCAGATTAACTCCTGTGCATGTTGATGATACTGGAATACCTAGAAGTCTTTCACAGTGCTGTGCACCAGTAGCTATCTTGCAGCTTTAGGCAGAAGGAGTTACTGTGCCCCATCCTTCCTGCGGACTTAAAAGAGAGAAAGGAAATTCAGTGTACTTGGTGCAGTCCCCACTGCTGCTGTTACTTCTCTATTGAGCAGTGTCTGCTGCCACAGGGCAGCTGAACACTCGTAACTTCCACCATGTTTGTGTACTCCTAGAGCATCAGTGATATGCTTGCACTCTCTAGCACTTTGTAATTTTAAAAACATGAGGTTTTTTGTGCTGCAATAAACTATCAAGGAAGTTCATGATATGTGGAGCCGTAGGCACCCTTTTGGATTAGTTATTTGATCTGTAGCTACTTGCAGTTTCACTTAATGACCCAGGTGATCTTTACATCTTTTTTGTTTTTCTGGATATTCTGTGGTTAAAAAAAATGGGGCATACTCATGTGATGTTATCTTTTGTTACCTTAAGAGTTCAACAAACTGTTTCCTTCCATGCAAGCATGTACTGTTTTGAAACTTAGGTCAACTGTGGCTTTCTCCCATCCCAGGCCATCAGTTATTCAAATTGCAGACATTAGGTAGGCTTTTTATCAGCTAAAAATAGGATCGAATGAAGAAGGATACTGTAAAAGTGGAAGAAGATACTTCTCTTACCATTTGAGTAATTTTCTTAGAGTTGTTCTTTTCCTCGCTCTACCATAAACTCAGCTCAGGTTTTGTTCCTATTCCACAAGGACTTTGTACATAATATAAATATATGAAAATATTCAATATCCTAAAGTTATCACCCTCTCTTAAATCTCTTGAAATCTTTTCTTGCTGTGATGCACACTGGAATGTGACTCTGCTTAGCCTGATCATGATTAGTGTGACTGACCTGGGACTGCCTTGATCTAGCCGAATCCCTTTCCATGTTTACCTTTATGCAGCTGTGTTGGTAACCTTACAGTTTACACATGCAGATATGCATTGAAAACAAGTAAATTTGGTGAATCCTGTACAGCACATCCATTACAAATGCTTATGGTTCTGCTACCACTAATGCTGGTAAAGAATACTTCTAGAGTGAGATGCAGATGTGCTGGAGACAGTGACTCACTCTGTGAAAAGGATTCCAGTAGGTTAAAGCAGAAATGTGAAAGAGAGTAACCAGTAAAAGTTGCTTAAATTACATATTTTTTAAGCTTTTGAGGATGTATATCACTAAAATAAGTGTCCAATCTTCACTTGTTCTGCATTTTTTAGTGCTGGAAACATTTTTTCCATTAAAATAATCTGTATGCTACTGTAAACATTTGAGAACTACTAGTGTTTTTAATTCATTGATATTGTAGTGAAATACAACTTGTCATTGAGTCATTTTTCTTGATTCAGAATATTTAGTGAAACCATGCAAGAACCATACCATGCATAAATACACCTTCATAAAACATAAAACATCATAAAAATAATGCTACAATTTCCAGAAAATAGTATCTGGGCATTATCTAATTTCCGGGATGAGGGAGCTGAAAATTGGTATTTTTATCTACATCAAATAATCACAAGAATACATTTATTCAGAATTCACTTCTTGTTTGCTACCTGAACTGTCAGATCTGCAAACGGCATTTAAAAGTCAGTGCATATTTGTGAGATGCTAATAGTGCGTTTGCCTGCAAGTTTTGAGGCTGTTAGTAGACATTTGTGTTTTGCGTAGCGTAATGCTGCCATCTGATGGCAGAAAGAATTGGGACAAATTAGTAGGGGCTTTTTCGGGTTACATGTAATTTCAGTGTGATTAATACAGTGATGTTTAATATGTCTTAAAGTCACCTAAAGCCAATCTCTACAAGATTGCTCTTTGAAACTGCAGAGAAGCACTTTTGCTGGCGTGAGTTTTAATACCTTAAATATTTTATTTTTGAATGTAGGTTCAATGGAAGCCTAGCATTACTTTTGTTGTTGGGACCAGAATTGAGGATGATATCCACACCCGGGCCCTGTCTCTTGCTGTGCAGGTGCCACTGCGAAAGCTCTTCAGTGTGGTAACACGTGAAGACATTTTCAGACAGGTATTCCAAGAAAGTAACTTTTAATAATGAACCAAACTGCACATGTCACTTCTAGATCCTGCCTTCTTTGGTCTGTGGTAATGATAAACTACACTGTGGAAGTTTCGGAAATTACACTAATTCATAGAATCATTAAGGTTGGAAAAGACCTCCAAGATCATTGAGTCTAACCTTTGATTGAACACCACCTTGTGAACTAAACCACAGCACTAAGTGCCATGTCCAGTTGTTTCTTGAACACTTCTAGGGGTGGTGACTCTACCACCTCCCTGGGCAGCCTATTCTAATGCTTGACAACCCTTTCTAATCTCCAGTCTGAACCTCTCCTGGCACTGCTTGAAGCGTTTTCCTCTTGTCCTGTCACTTGTTGCATGGGAGAAAAGACCGACATCCCCCTTGCTACAGCCTCCTTTTAGGTGGTTGTAGAGAGTGATGAGGGCTCCCTTGAGGAAAGGATTTCTCCAGACTAAACAGCTCCAGCTCCCTCATCCACTCCTCATAGGACTTACTCCCTGTACTTTTCACCAGCTTCATTGCTCTAATTCATAGGAGTTAAAAATGGAAAAAGAAAAGCTTATGGTATAAGTTGCTCTGTTCCTTGTAAATGAAGTGTTGTTACAGACTATCCTTCAACATGCTGATCAGAAAAACTCCCTGCCTAAGGAGCAGGGGTACCATAAGATGATTCCTCACTGTTTTGGAGTGTGAGTGTAGTGTTTGCAAAAGGGAATAATGAGTAAAATAATTTGTGTACATGTAAAATATTCTCACAATAGAATGCTTTATTTACTTGCAGATCGGAGAATTTGTGGTTCCAAAGGGAAAAAAGGCTAAGGATTTGCCTATGTACTATGAGGTAGGTTAAAACGCATATTGCAGAATCAGTGCTCTTTTACACTGAAGTAATTAGAGCTGTGTGGGTTTTTTATGCATTATTGAGTAAATGCAAATTTATTTGGTCTAGCTGGTAAAAGCACTCGACCATCTAGACACTTAAATTGCTTTCTTTTTGTGATACCAGCAATATTCTGTTCGACTGCAAATTAAGTGATGATCGTAACGTCTTTTCAGGGATATGAGTTTTATTTTTTAAAGGATATGTTATGTGGTCGTATTTCAATGATGTTATCTCAAATTACAGAAAACCTCTCAGACTCTTGTCTCTCAGATGCTCCCAATAATTTAGAAACGTATACCTTCATTTATGGGAATGCAGTCCTCTGAATGAAACACTATTCTGTGGGCTAGTACCCATTGTAATCTCAGTTTGATGTAACCTGATTTAATCTAGTGCGCTATGGCAGCAGGGTTTGGAATCATGCTTAATACAAAGAGTACTTCCTCCTGCCCTGTTAATGTTTTACTTGCAGCTTGTGAGAGGCTATAAAATCCTGTGATTAATTAGAAGATTGTTTAAAATTTTCTCAGGTAGAGTTTTATGGTCCTACAGACCTGGAGTGTAAAGAATTTTGGATCCCTCTAAAAAGATCTTGTTTGCGTTTCATTTCTGCAATAACTATTAAACTTTTTATGTGTCTCATGTTTTGGTGGACATTATAACAGTTCCTTTTAGTTGTGATCTGTTTTTTCAGTAATGCCAGGCTACTATCTGAACAAGTCCCTTTGGAATTATTTGCCACTGACAGGACTGTGAATTTTATGCAATTAACCCTCTTTGTTTAGGGCTAGCCTCCCAGGCAAACTCACCCTTATATTACCTGGTATGTAAAACTTCTTCAGTCCTACTTGACAGAAGGATTTTGAAGCCTAGCTCTTAGCAGAAACTTTGTATGATACCTGTATTTAATTAGTAAGAGCAATTTTCCTTGTGAAGTAGACACTTATTAAATTCCAGCTGTCAGTGCTGTGTCTCATTAACTACTTACTTTACTCCTCAAAGACATTTTTTCCCTCCCCTCCTTTAACACAGAATATAAAATGCCTGTTCTGACCTTTTGCTTGGACTCAGTTTCCGTTCAGGCTGTAGTGAATTAAAGGATCGATCATGTTGCCACGGCATTAAGATCCCGCCTCTCTCGGCAGAGTTTGCTCCTGAACATTCACATAAATTCCATGTGCAGCTTGTGCATTCAAAGCTTTCACTGCTTCCACTGGCAAAGATAAACAAATTCCAGGCTGGCACAGAACACAGGGTTGTGAAAAGTTTTTCTGAGAGGAGCATTTCTGTCATTGCCACGTACAGTTCTCTGTGGCAGGATTCAATATGCTGGCATTTCCGCAAGTTTCCGTATTCATTTTTAGAGATACTGTGAGATTCCTGACATTTAATGATCTTTGAACGTATGACATGTACATGTATGTGAATTTTGGACATGCACAGTAATCTGATTATTGTATATTAGTAGTAATATCCTTACCCATGTCATTGATCTTGCACTTTGTATCCACTGAAATGCAGAGGTTTTAATAAATTTCACTGCAGCAGTCTGCAGTGCCTAGAAGTCAAGAACCTTTAACATACTGCTCATGATATATTGCAAGCTAATTATATATCATATTTAAATATTTCCTGCTGTCTGTTCTAAGTTATTCCCTTTCAGGCTTTCTATCAATTTACTGTTTTGTATTTCATATCACTCTTATTGTAAAAAGTGAAGAGGATGAGGGCAGGATTAATAAATATGTAGCTAAAAGATTTCCAAATCCAGGAGAATTAGGTGTCTAATACCTTTTCTGACTCTTACATGACTTGATGGGGGCAAGAGTCCTGCTTGGTAATTTTGTAATAATTCCAGCACTTAATTGAATGATGATAGGCCAATTCTCTCATAAAGACATTGAGGAATTAGTTTTTTCCCTTTTATATGAGAGGGAAAATGTTATGCTTCCTGTAATATATCAACAGATTTCATAATTTATCATGTACAGTTTTTCCAACAAGACCTAAAACTAAAAATAGATGCATTTTATCAGCAAGGTGTGTATCTTTTATTGTTTACACACCTGTTTGTTGGGTCAGTTTTCTATTAACGTTAGTAACATCATGTGTAATTAAGATACTTTACCACTACTAAATATGATAGTGTTGTTAAGATCTGATTATTGAGAGACGCCTCTGCCCGAATTAAGGTGCAAACAAGACCATATGCTAGTTTTGTTGGACTCACTGGGACAGGGTAAAGAAAGTTGCCTTTATGTTACCCGGGAAATTCGGAGAATGAATCATGTCCCATACTAATAAGGGAACAAGCTGAAACTGAGAGGCAGTACCATGGTGCTTATGAAAGAAGATGGAGCCTCATGTGGCCCCTTCATGTGAGATGACTGGACGTAGATGGATAGTGTTGCTAGAAACGGACAGTTGAATAAGGGTCATGGCCATGACAGAGAGAGGGATAGAAGGGAGAGAGATGTGTTCAGATAAGCTGAGGTGCTTGGGAAAAAGGTTCATGGAAAGATGAAAAAGGCACAATTGGCAGATGACAGCAGTTTTGTTTGGTTGTGGATCCCAAAACATGTTCTCGTGCTTGTGAAGTGAACAAAACTAAAATCTTGCAACAGAAGCATCCTCCCATGCTCCTCTGACTCATCTCTGGGACAAGCTATTCTGTGTCACAGAAAAGGTGTAATTGCAATTAAAATATTAATCTTTATTCCACTACCAGTCAAGAATTAATATATTAATTTTTGTTTCTCCTAGCAAAGCTCCTACTATAGTTGTCAAACTGAAAAATATTATCAGATCAGGTGCCAAATCCAAACTGTGTCCCATTCTCATCCTGGAATTCTGTGACACTGAAGCAGAATAAAGCAGTCATAAATTAGTATTTCTCAGCTGTTAATCACAAGGGTGAGAGCTAACTCTACTGGCATCTCCTGCATTTTCAAGATGGGAGGCAGCATGAGCAGTGTGCAGTGCATTCCAGTATTCCTCCCTAGACTTATGATTCCATGAGGACAATTATAGGTTAATCCCAGTCAGAAAAGATCCTGGGCATAGCAGAATTATATATATATATGTGTGTGTGTGTATGTGTATAATTATTATTTATAGACGTAGATATAAATTTTTATTTTTATTTATATATATATGTTCCATAACTTGCCAGAGGTAGGAGGGGGAGGTGATTGGAGAAAGCATTCATATTAGAAAGGAAAAAGTAAATGGATTACCTAGGCGTTGGACCTCAAATGTAGTGGAAGTGTTTGGTACAGTTGAAAGTTTCCAGTAAATAATTTTTTTCTTCTTTTTTAAACCTACACCCTGTGTAGGTTTAAATGATTCCTACACAATGATGCCTTTTTTCTTGTCTTTTTCTTTCCTTCCTATCCAAGACCACAGAGCTTAGGGAATTCAGCTTTTCACTGTATCATATTTTCTGTTTCAAATAGAATTGCAGCCTTGCCATAGAAAGCTATTCTCTTTGTGAAAAGTCCACCTTCTTCTTTTTTTTTTTAAGGGAACAAAATTAAATTTATAATTATTTTACCCACCTTTTATTTATTGTCTTTTGATTCCTCCTTTTGGGCAGTAAGGAAATAACATCTCCTTTGTTGTTCTACAATGATCAGCATTGCATTGCCAGTACATATGTTATTACAATTTCCCTTTTTTAAGTGTTGGTATGATATTTTCTTTTATTTTCTGTAAAACTGCCCTTGTTCTCCAAGAGTTGGTTAAAGTCAATACTCGCAATCCAAAGAGTTCCTCAGATAACTGTTTTTAATACTTGATTATATTGTCCAGGTCTACTGATTTTTGGTATTCCTAGCTTTTAAAAGCTGCCTTTTTGCAACACTCAGTTGATGCAGTTGGAAATAATTGTTTTTAATAAAATGACACAACCATATTATCTGTGGGGTTTTTCTGACTATAAAACAGAATAATCACTGATTAGCCCTACTTTTGCTGCATCTGTATTGTCTCTGCTATTGTTTCAATTTAAGACCAGACCAATGCCATGTTAATGATTTTTTTTCTCTGATACAGTTAAAAAATAAACTCATCCTTATTTCTGCTGGCATATATTGTCTCTCCCTTATTTCTTTTTCTTTCTTCATTGAATCTGAAATAGTGAGGACTTTTAAATTAGACTATCCGGGATATTAGTTTATCTGAATTTTCTCTGATATTCACGTGACAAGCAAGCAAACATTGGATTGCAAATCGCATGCTGGAACTGTAAATATTTGAACAGAAGAGAATATAAAATTTTGACTACAAATCATTCTACATTTTGTCATCATTGTACATTTTGTCAGGGCCTGTGTGATTCTCCTGTTCCAGATCTGCACAGCAAATTGTTTTCATACAAAACCTCACTTTATTTTTACCTCCTTGCTAACACAGAAGCAGTGTCAGCTCAGAAACTTCAAACCTCTGGATAGATAAAAACAGGAGAAGCTCAAGGCTTACTGTCAAGATACATAACAGCCAACCCTTATCACTAAGCATACTGAGATATCAACTAGTTGTGCAGTTTCAATAAACAAGCCAAAGATTTCCCCAAACTAGATCTTTCTATTACCAAGTGTAATATGCATAGTTTTGCCATTAAAATGTGGTTCAGTTCAGTGCTTGCATTTAGATCTTTATTAGTTCATGTTTTGTACAGCTCATTTAGAGGACTAAAAGGTTATTTGTTAGAAATAGAATCTTATTGTTTGAAATTATTTATGTCATACATGTTTCGGTTTTTTCTTTGGGTTTGTTGTTATTGTTGTTGGTTTTCCCCCTGTGATTGTGCTGTCATAATCCTTGGGAAATCATATAACATTCACAGTACTTCTTGCCTAAATAGGCAATAGGCTGTAGCAGATACAGAAGAATCCTCAAGTTTTCTGGGTATGTGACAGATTCCTCTTCTGCCACTTCCAACCAATATTAAGAACTACTGTAGGATAATAAAACATAACAATAACAAGGCCAAGTCAAAAAAGTGAAATAAATTTAGCCAGGAAGCAATGGATGTAAAGCAGTTTTCAAGCATTCCTGTGAATTTATACTTTGCTAGAAATGTGAAGAGTGTAGACTTAGGAAGTAAGGGTTGCTGCCGGTAAGATTATTTGAGGTGCTGGTCACATGATGATGCAAAGACAAGGCCCACTTTAGATTGGTACTGAGTGTGTGTTTCCTGGGATAGGTGCTGCAACTATATTATGAAATTTTATATGCATTTGTGTATTGTATTATATATAATTATTTTATTATATGTAATTATAGGTAATAGAGATATTTAAAATATCTAATTTTTATGTGTATGCATGTGTATAATTATTCAAAACTACCTTCTATTACTCACCCCAATGGCATGAATTTCATTTTAAAAAAAGTTAAGAATAGATATTCTCTTTCTAAATGCGATTCATTTATTCTCTTCAGTAGGCCTTAAATACCTTATACCTTTCTATTACCTCATATCATTCTATTGTCTATGTCCCTCTTTTAGACTCTCTCATCATTGTGTCTAACAATATCTTCATAAACATCTTTTAAAAGGAGGGAAGCACTACAGACAAGGAATATGCATTTATTTGTGTTCATTATAGTAAATTCCTAGGGTTGAAAAATCAAAAATGCTGTGTTTAGCTTGATGTGAAAGAGAAATTTTAATGTCAGAGACATAACACTTACATTTTCACTGAAGTACAAGCTCAGAAGAGTTGCCTGGCACTGGGAGAAAATCAAACTCAGTAGTAGCCAGGATATGGGTCACTGAAGAAAAAGGTTTCAAACATAGTCTTAGTCAGGAGTGTTTTTAAGAAAGTCTTTGGATTTCTTATGGAAACGTATAATTAAAGCTGTCATATTTTTGTGGAAATGTATAGATTTTGACGCAGCACCACAGCAAAGGTTGTGGTCAAGATTAGGTTTTCTCAAAAGTAAAGATAGCCTTATGAAGACCGAACCTTTGCACTCTAAATATACATGTCAGTATAATTCTATTCTTAATAGAAGTTAGAAAGATATTGTTTTCATTTCACTAGAATGAAATTCGTTTTAAAAGTTGTTGTAAAATGGAACAGCTCAGGAGCCAAAACTTATCTAGTGTCATTGTTTTCGTGCGAGGATTTGACACTAAAAACAACTTTGGCAGCTGTTCTGAATGGTTAGAAGGATAGAAAAATTTAATTTTATTTTTCATTCTAGTACAAAACAAATTTAATACTGCACTCTTAAATGTCCCAATAAAATGGAGCAGTTCTCCAACCAGCCTTTGTCAAGTGGTAGTGTGTGGATGCAAGCTAAGATAATTTTATTACAGAAGGACTTGGCCCTTACACTGTGTACATATACAGAGGTTTAATGTGCAAACTTGGGAATTGTTGCTAAATGAATATGCCTTTTAGGGAGGTACTGGCTTCAGGGAAGGTTAAGGGACTTTAAATCCTGCTGTGGGCATTATCTACTCATCTGTTTTCAGCTCTTTTCTATCTGTTACCAAACTCCTACCAGTTTGTAGTACAAAATGTAGTATGTTTTATAAATGATCCACTAAATACTTACCTGAGATATTTAGTGTCTTGTGAGGAGTGTTTAACTCCTCTGCCTGCTGGTTCCCAGTATTTAGGTCAATCCACTTGAAAGAATGTTAGGGAAAGAATTTGTTAATTTCGGTTTAGCATGTCTTTGCATCAGCCTTTGCCATTTTCTGAGCATCTGATACCACTGTGTGATCAAGTGGCCTGTGTAGTCCTTTAAGTTATCAAATTGTATGCCTTCCATTTGGATTTATTTATTCCATGAGACAAAACCAATGTTGCTATTAACCAGTCAGTTCTATAAACTGTAACTGTTTGCAGTCAGTTTCTTAAGTATCTCCAGTTCAGTATCCCTTTCCAGGAACAATGTGTCATGTTAAGAAGTACCAGCATTTCTAAATGTTAAAACTGGGGGAAAAAGTCTTGAGCTCAAACAGGAAAACAATCTGTATTTTCTAATTTTGTTTCCTAATATCTGAGAGGTCAGGTTCTATTATTTACATGAGGCAATTGACATGCACATCTTTTATTTTCATTTAAGAATAGTCGCTCTTCATAGTTCTAATGCTAGGATTTTTAGAAACATGCATTATTATTTTATTACTGTTAAATTGTTTGACTTGAGGACATTCATAATATTCAAATTGCTGGTGATTTATTTTCTAGGAAAAAGAATTGATACCTTTTGAAATTCATCTACCTGTTTAAAACCTGCTTTAGAACACTGATGAGATTTTGGTTTTGTTTCACTGATTAAAAGATTTCCTGCATACATGCAAATTGGTATAAAATTTCTGCTCTTTCTGTGCAGGTTTTGTTGAAATGTCTGTATAGCTAGAGGAAACAGCAATTATGTCTGTGAGAATGTCATCCTTGAAGTGGTAGAGGGACTCTCTGAAGTAGCCAAAGGCAATACTGTCTTCTGGTTTCTTGTCTTCAAAGTTTTCGGGGAACAGTAATTGGTTCATTAAGGACAATACAGTGTATGACAATTTTTCTCAAGTACAGCAACTAATCCCAGAATCCTTTGTCACCAAATTTAAAAAAACCAAAAGCTCAAAGCCCTATTGCAAAGCTGGACCAACCAAAGTGGAAAGATCCTGCCCAGTTTTGTGGTGCCAAGTCTACAAGGCCATTGGAACTACCTGGCCTGAGTGTTATGACGTGGCTTAGAAAACTCTGTCAAGAGGTAGCTGGGTGGGTTCTGCCAGCACAAGGGTTAATGAGGCAACTTTGCCTCTTAAATCTTTTTGTTCCACCTCTGATTGGGTTCTCTTCCTAGCCAGATGCAATATTAGAGAAGCGTGACTAAATCTTTTAGCTTTGTGATGTTCATTGTGTGGATTCAGTCGGCTGAAATTGCTGGAGACAATTTACTTCTCAAAAGATTAAAATATTCTATGCCATAATGGAAAGATTTACTGGGCAGATTCATCCCACTGAAATGTAAACATTTCAGTATTTGATCATAGCAATATATCTCTTCATCTGAGCACAAATCACAATAGACTGGCCTGTCCTCTGTTTCTAAAAGGGTCTGGGTTCTGTAGGAGTTCTTCAGAAATCACTTAAATGCTGTTTCAACTCTTGCCCCCCAAATCAGTGCTAAAAGAAAACAGATATATGAAGGGTCATATGAGAAAACCTTCCCTATGCATAGAGCTCCTTCCTGAAATAGCGATGCTGGTGCCTGATCTTTCCAGTCACTAGGTATTTGTATTCCTTAAAGCGGTTTGGCTTTTGTTGCAGCTAGTCATCAGGAAGCCATAGGAGGTATATGTCCTAGATCGTGTGAGCTCCTGTATGAGCTCTCTAATAAAGCCAAGTGAACAGCCCTTCTAATTTTTATGTAATGTGTTTTCTCATTTTTACTGAAATTAGATTATTCACCACTTCTATTTTTCTTAAAACATTATATAAGTACTTAACATAACGCTGTACATATGTGTTAGAAAGTCCTCATAGAGCATTGCTGAGGTTAAACTAGTTAAAATATCCCCTCAGGTTGCACATTTTCTGTAGAGAGAGGTTTAGAGAACAGACTTTCTTACAAGTTCTTATAGGTTTCTGCTAACCAGATCAAGCTGTGTTGTGTTTTGGCAAAAAACAGACTCACTCATATGAGTGACAAGTTATTTTTCTAGGGTACAAGCAGCCATTTGCTTCTGCTTTGAGAAATGTTCTCACAATAGAAAGGAAGATGTTTAGCACATGAACAGCATTCGTATTTGCTCAGTATTGCTTCATTGTAGTAGGTTTATTTGAAAAGGACTCTGTGGGGTAGAAGGAGTAATCAAATCCACTTTAATTATTTTCATTCTCTGGAATACATATTGGTATAAACTTCATTGATTAACAGGGATGATTCATTTGGCTTAAGTTTTACAGTCTACCTTGTGGATATATAAGCTTTATATGGAACTCTGCTCAGATATGCAATTAATTTACTGATTTATATGAGTGCTTAAGGTCTCTTTGAACTGTGAGTCATTAATTCACCAGTAAAGAATAATGATTAAACAAGTGATCTTTTGACATCATAGATGGGAAGAGGTTCTCAGAGTTAAAATTAAATTAGAGGCATGGTCTGATATGAGAAACTGAATTGTCTTTCTACACACTGAAAGTGTCATCTGAAAAAAAGTTGTTTCTGTTAACTCAGATCCTTCCTGGTATTCTTTCAAAATGATTGATTGTAGTATGCTTTAGTCAAGGAAATTACGTCGGCAGAGCCAAAATATTTCGTAGTACGTGTAAAGAAGACTTCTTTGGAAAAAACAATTGTCAGTATGACACATGCAGCTTTTGTCCCCTAGTCTGTCTTGAAAGCTGCTTGTGAAGGACTTAAAAGACTGACAGCAGATTGTGAAGATCCTTTATTTTCCCCCTGTTCTTATTACTTTGCTCAGGAAAATACATCTGAATTATAATTAACAACTTGGTTGTGTAATTCATGTAGCCTCTTGACTGATGACTATCCTGCTTCAAATTAACTAAAACTGTGTCAGCAACTAAGGGATTTTACTTACTTGGTTCTTCTAAGAAATATTATGTTTCTTTTAGGAAGTGTTATATGAGTCTGAGGCATATGTGATGGTCTGGATCTCTCACAGTTTCAAGAACAAGGGGGATGACAGGGCTTTAGAAAGCTCACTCTGGATAGGGGAGAACAGCACTACGAAGTGGGCTGACCGCTGTTCATAGCAAACAATGTTACTGCTTCCAGGTCGTAATAAAGCTGTGGAAGTTTATAATCTAATTTATCTTTTTGAAAGATTTTCTGATTATGATTTAGCAGCCACAATGGTTCTGTATCTTGAAAAAGAGGCATTTCAAAGAAAGATAGCACAGAGACTCTGGCTTTAAATCTTCCCTAACTTTTAAGACCTATCTTCTATCTCAGTGGCACTGATATGTGTCAATAGTATAGGGTCACTTACAAGCACTCATGCAGTGTTTGAATGGCTTGAAATACATGCCCTTTGCACCCGACAGCTAAATCTCTGCGTGGTTCATACTGCCACCATATGAGATCAAATACTGTATCACCAAAGCCTTTCTGCACTTCACCAGTGTGACCCCTGCTGTGTGAGGAATGCTAAGTTTCCTCTTGCTTTAAAGGAGAAGAGGCCCTACCTAACTGAGTTTGTCCATCCAAGTTTCCATGGTTTCTCACATAAGAAAATGATCATCACTGGTGGGGTGAAGTATAGCCAATCTGTAACAAATACACTTCATAGTATCCAAAAAACTTCCTTCTGTATTCCTACCAAGTTTTTGTCTTGAGCTTTCTTTTCTTTTTTTTTTTTTTTAAAGTTGAGGCTCTGTAGATTTTTAACTGTTTATGCCAGGTGCCTGCATAATTCACGGGACCACAGATGAAGTAAATATGGATCTGTAGTAAATTTTATTTCTTTTATCTGCTGTGCATGGATTGATCTATGTTCTGTCATTAGGATTGGTTTTAATTTCCTCAGGTATAAAGCATATTTTACATCTCTGTATGGAAAACTATTTGCTTGCTTTGTATTGCCAAATGTTGAATGTTCATTTTGTCTTTGTCCTATTTGTGTGACCTCTCTCCAGAGCCATGGAATGTTAAATAGTTTTGGTTATACTTCTCTAATGGCTTACATAAGAAAATTCATCCTTCTACCCACTCAAGGGTTGTCCAGCTGACTACATCAATTTTCTTCATTTCTGCATTCTCTATCTACGAAATAGGAATAATCATGATGCATTGCTTTTGACTGGTAAAACGCTTTGAAATTCTCAGGAAGAATGGGGTTTAAAAATCTAAGCAGTTTTTTCTTCTTCCACAAACAATAAATCACCAACTGCCATTGAGCTGGGTTACTGTATATACACTTTACAGGAATCCTTCCAGAATCCCTCCATTTCCCCTCTATTGTGTTTCAAGAAGTGTGCAACTCATCGACATTAGGCCATTGAGAAGCATCACTTTCCATAAGCTGTTAGCATCAATTCTGAAAAAAAAACTATATGAGAATTTTTCTCTCTGAAGGAAATTACTCTGATATTTCTACCAAAGTGTCTTGCTTTCAGAGCACAGATTTGTGTGCCTAGCTCCGAATGACTGTTTTTTGTTGGAATAACTAGTAGTTCCTAGTGTGCTGACAGTCTATGGGAATTTTTAAGTCTTTTTCTTAACATATCCTTGATTTTCTGCTGTGGCTCTGAAGTCAGTGGTTCTTTCCAGAAGCCTTCTATGGTTGGTATGTTGACATACTGACCAGTAAATAGTCTTACTTTGAATATGAAATATGCAAAGCAAAATTAGTCTTAATCATGATGTATCTTCCTTTGTGTATGTTAAGATCATTAGGTTTATTTGTGTTGGAGGAGCAGGCTTGTTTTGGAAAGGTTTTTAAATGCGTATATTTTGGTCTGTCTCCCTGTTATGTGACTCAGAAAAAATCTGAATTGTAAGACATTTCTTTTTCTGCTCCCTGCTCTCATTTGTATGAAACAATAATTTGGCGTATAATAGTCTGGATTCCATTGTGGCTTTGTTTTATTCAGAGAAGCACTTTTAGTGGTTACTTTTGCTTACCTAGGTTTTCGGTGAGAAGTGAAAATTTCTAAACTAGGCAAGAATCTATGAAAGCTCAAAGCTGATGGCAGCGTTTGCATTAGACAAGACACAGTTCAGTGAGATGTAGTGTGCACCTTCATTGTCTCAATGTTAGCAAGCAAAATTGACACCATATGTGCCCAACTGTAATTGCTCCATGAGGAGAAAAGAGAAACATGTCAGAACATTTGAGTAACACCTAATTCAGCCCATGGTTATAAATAAAGCTGATGGTTGCTTAAAAACAAAAGTAAGAAAATATTATAGTTATATTATTCCTCAGCAGCACTTCCTACATAGGTGAACTTTATTACGGGGACAACAGAAGTGAAAAGAAACATATAACAACTTTTTTATGGTTTTTTTATGTTATTTTATTTTTTTCACAGTAAATAAAGTGGTTATGAGGCTCCAAGGAAAACAGCCCAGATGTTAGTGAGTTGTATGAAATTTAGTGGAAACAAGCTGTAAAAAACATAGTCATAAAACAGCCTGTCAATGCCACACATCTGGACAATGCAGCTGTATGTTCCTGCTGCTGTCATCACCCGAAGAAAACTCAATAGCCTTATTTCACCCCAATTAGGCTGCATAACAACAGAATCAGAATTACACAGGGAAGGGGGTGTGTTTTCACCAAGACAGACCCTCTCAAATTTCCTTCAAGGAGTTTTTATCTTTCATTCAGGGCTAGTGCCTGAGACACTGATCACTGTGTAAACAGCGCTCCAAACTATTCCCCTTGATTTGCTATCTGTTGCATGCTTTTTAATTTACTACTCTGTAATATGTAGTTGATTAATGTTGCTTCTTTGTTTAAAACCTAAAGAAAATTACATTTTCCCATGAGAATTCTGTGTCTGTTGATGTTTTCATAGATCATAGAAGTTTTTTTCCATTCTAGTTTTATCTCATACTATAGCCAATATAACTTCTTTTGAGGTCTTTGGAACCAAAGAATAACTTTGTGTCTTACTGATAAGTTGTTTTTCTGGAAATGTGGCCATTTTGACGCACACATTGTACAATGTGAGATAGCACTTCCATATTTCAGCATGCAAATAAATATGTGTCAAGTGCACTATTAAAACTATGCAAGTAATAGTTTTGTTGTGCTTTTTTTTTTTTTTTGCTCTGCAGGTGATGGAGTTAGCCAAAGCCTTTCTGGACAAGGGTGAAGAAATTCCTGTAACTCTAACTGGAAAGCTGTTGAAATTTCAATTGCTTTGTCTCAAACAGAAGGACCTGAAGAGAAGAGAAGATGAAAAGAAGGTACTATAGTATGCCCTAGGAGCATTATGTTTTTGAAGACATTTCTATTCTAGTGTTATTTCCATAAATTCAGCTTTCTTCTCACATTTGGCTTTCTAGAACTGTAATTAAAGAGAAATGTAATTAGAAATATCCTTTTAAATTGATTAGATTTTATGGATGAAGTTTTCAATTACTCAAATGTCAGTGAGAACGTGGAAAAAAAAGAAAATAAAAATACTATGCAAGACCTCTTTGCTAGAGTGACAGCTAGTAATAGCTTAGTTGAGTCTTAGGACCCATAGAAAGCAGAGCTAGGAACAGGCTTCAGCTGAATGTGTTTCTGCTGAAGTAAAGGTAGGAGAGGTTGTTACTTGGGAGGTATCAAGGATAGATGCAGAGCAGACTATGAAGGAGTTACTGTTATGAATCTCATCTCTGAAGGGAATTTGGAGAAGTTATCTCTTCCATCCTCAGGCACTAATGTAGGATAATATTTGCATAAACTATTCCTGGCAGATGTTTGTTGAACCTTTTATTAGAGCTTTCCACTGCTGTGTCCTTGCTTTTCCATGGCAATCAGTATTATTTCTGAACCATCCCTGCAACGCACCCCTTTGAAAAAGGTTTCTGATTTTACCAACCCTATTCTCATTTAAACCCATTACTCTTTCACTTCTCACTGTGTATGGGGACAATATTACACTCCATTCTACAGAAATTTATTACATAATTAACTAAACAATCCCAAATGTATGTCCTGGTTTCTAATTTTTGATTACACATGTTCCTCTTCTCTGAATTCTCTCAAAACAGTACATATGTGAAGTCTGCTTCTCAGAACTGGGTACAACATTTTCCAGTTCCCAAAACTTGCTTCCATATGTTCTCCAAGGTTGTCACTACTGGCTCCAAGATTGCCTCAGATTGCTGATGTGTTCTAGGAGGAATTTCACCAAGCTTGTGTAGAATCACAGATCAGACATTTAGTTTATTTCTAACATCTTTTGGAGTTGTCAGTGGTACATTTCAACAACTTACTGAACAGTTGGTTTTACTATAGTCCTTTTCCAACAAATGTTCATGAAACTGAAGACCATTATCAGAAAGTCATATAATTGCTGCAGTAAGTTTACCCTGTCAATTATCAAAAACTATAATGTGAAGTGTGATGACATGGAGACCTAAGCTGTCTGTGCATGTAAAAGATGCAAGAAGAAAATGGTTTAATGGCTTTTGAATAGTTAAAAAATCTGTAATTTTTTTTGGTTTTCTTTGTGGGAGTAGTTGGTTGATTAAGTGTAGCACACAACCACAAGAACATTAAATGCTAGGTGATTAAAGTAAAATTGTGTCCTATTCCCACAGAAGTCAACTTATTAGGAAATGATAATATAAGCCACAGACTTACATGAAGAATATGAGAAAAATAATGTGTTTTCAATCTGAAAAGACATTGCGAGACTGAAGCTATGGAGTAGATAGTTTATAGTGAATTGAGCAAAAATGGCTTTTCTCTTAGGTAGCAGTCAATTTTTGTAAGTAAGCTGTGAAACTTTTTGTTTAATAGCACTTCAATCGTAAAATGGAGTTTTTAGATTTTATTTAGCAAGATTAGTCTTGTAGCTGTAATTTTATTTCCCTGGGTAATCTGAGGATAGTCAGTGTTGAAAGTTCTCTGGAACTTTCAGTTTCTTCTCTGTTTTAGCAAAACTGTCTGAAAAACTTGTCACTTCTTTTGAATTATAGCTATATCAAAGTGTGACAGGCAAACACAAGAGCAGCAGTTGAAGGACAAAGACAGAGTCAAGAATTGGAGAGCTCTTGGCTATGAGGATGCTCTGCAGTACCAAGTGGGCAGGAAGTGACTTCTAATTTAGAGTTCTGTCTCTAAATTGGCTGCCATAAGATTTTTAATCCTTTCCAACTACTTGTACAGTACAAGTTCTGTTGCCAACAATTTGGGTGTTGAAACCAGGATTTTACTCGCAAATCAGTTCTCAAAAAACATATCTGTCCGTGTTTTTTTTTAGAATAGACAACACTTAATAGAATGGATCAGCAGAACTAATACAACATGTAAATAAACAAAAATAAGGCATTAGGAAATTTCTGTATTTTATTAGAAGCAGAGCTTGTCAAAAACTGACAGGTATATGTATTTAAATTAACATGTAGGGGAGAAGTGTCTATGAATTAGAAAACTGTTTGAGGTAGTAAAAGTCTGTAATATGAAGCTTAAAATAACAAAATTGGAAAAGTTAGTGGAATATTAGAAACTCCACAGAAAGCTGCACCTTGTAGAGAAGGAGAAATATGACATTGAAAGGAAAAGGAAAGAGTCTTAGAAAAGAGAAGCTCTTACTTTCTAAAGTATTAATGTCAAGTAGTGTTCGTTGTTAGAATCTTGGCAAGTCCAGAAATGTCTCTGCTAATTTGAGAATTGCTTAAAATGATGCAGATGCAATAAATTATGTTGATTGTGAACTTTGTGGCATGGTGATTGTATCATCTGTTTGGTGTTTTTATCAGCTTAGAATTCGAAGAAGTACTATCAAAATTTCTAATTTAAAATGTCAAAAGTGGAAAAATTTTGAAAGAAAATAATGAAAGCCTCCAAATCCTTCATTTCACAGTGCAAATAGTTTCAAGAATCTGTCCAAAATATTTCTAAATTTTAAAGAAAGGAAATTCATGAAGGAAGGGACAAGCAGGAAAATATTTTCTGTTTTGATTTCAAATTTGAACGAAATACAACTTCCACAGCTGGAAAGTCTGCTTTTCAGCTGGATCTAGGGAAAGCAACTATTAGGAGTTAATTGCCCTCTCTCATTTTTATGAAGGGCTTTTCTCATTGCTTTAATGACAAAGCCTTTAAAGTGACACCAGCAGGATTGTAACTGTAAGTTAATATCTTTTTATTTTATTTAATTTAGCTTTATAATCCTGAAATGTAATTTTGGCATAGTTTGAATGTAGTATTTCTGCTGGGCAAAAATAAGGTGGAGTCTTTCTTGCTTTACAGAACCTGCTTTACCTCAATATATTTTGGATTGTTTTAATTTTAGACCAATTCGCGATTTTCTGGATTTATAGTGTGAAGCTTTGGGATATTTACAAAATCTTTTTATGTCCTGAACTCTTAAATTACTGGGAAGAGCTTTATGTAGGTGTTTTTGTTTGAAAATAGCGAGAATAGCTGAGTAATATCCTGTGTGAAATGAATACAAGACTCTTGGTTCTAGTCTATATTAGACAGATGTTTACATCAACAAAAAATAATTTTTACACCATACTCAAGAGTGTTAACAGAGATGTTAAAGATGTTAACAGATATTGCGTTTTTGCCATATTTCTCCTCAGTCCAAGGAAGGTTTCTGGCTGATGCAAGTGCTGTAGTGGAAGTAACTAAAGCACAGGGATTTTTTACTCATCTTTCTACCCATTTTGTTAGTTTGGTAGGTATAATGTCTCCCCAACTCTTGCAGTTCCTTTTAAGTGGGAAGTCTTAGGATTATGATTGAGTAAGAATATATAAATAACTGAATTATGTGTTTGAGCAGGAAAAAGCAGGGTGTTCAAGACAGCTCCACCACATGAATATTATTGCAGCTGAAAGGGAAAAGTGTTAAAATAAAAAAAAATGAACACCTGAAGTTTTACAATGGTCTGACCTTTGTTCTGCACAACGGCTACAATGACAACTTCATTTATTCATCTTATCAGGCACAAAAGAAGCAAAAAGAAAAAGAGAAAGAAAAAGAGAAAGAAAAAGAAAAAGAGAAAGAAAAAGCTAAACCTCCTGAGAAGATAGTTGGAAAAGACAGTAAAGGAAAAAAGACAGTAGCACCACCCCCTGTTAAAAAGGACACCAAACTGAAAAAACGGGGAGAAATGGAAGCGAAAAACAAATACATTGGTATGTAAAAAATTGTGATATACTCCTGATAAACCTTTGGAGTACTTTCTTTTGTTCCATGTTGAAATGTCAAGATCTATTTGGCAATATCAAAGCTTTGCCACTTTGTATTTGAAGAGGACACTGTATTCTGCTCAGTGTTAGGATGGATTGTACAGTCCAAGAAGTAAAATACAGATACCATATATGTGGCATGTCAACATCAAAATGTTTTTGCATATGTAAGACTAAAAGAAAGTAGCTGAACAAATCCTGCAGAAAACTTCTCCTGCAAGAAGATTTCAGAATAACTATATGTGTCAGTATTCAAAGGTGGCTTTCTCCTTATAGTATAAATTAAAACAGAGCTGACAACATTGTCAAGCCTGTCAGTGAAGAAATTTTTACTAATTTTTCCTAATCCAATCTAAGTGTCCTCTCTTTATATTTGTTTTAATATAGCTGTATAAAGAAAAGACCATGCCTTGAATTCAGACAGTCTATATCTGTTTCTGGTAGCTAATAGTCATTTTATCATTCATCCCTAATATATTATCACCTTTCAGAAAATTAAATTTTTCTGCTTTACAGTAATTTTGTGATTACTTGCACTGATGTCTTCCCTCTTTTGAATATGAACTAGTCACTGAGAACTAGAACTGATTGTTATCCAATTGCCATGATTATTAGCGTAATCATAATTATAATTTGTAAATGGTAGGCAGTCTTCAGCATGTATGCATTGGAATTTTTGGATCTCTCTAACTGACTATGCAGACATCTGTCGTTTTTGTTAAAAGTTATTTATGTTCAGTATTTATATATGCTCATACCTTTTCTTCCTGCAGTAACTGAGACATACATTTTTTTACTTCAGTTTCAGTAGTAGGAGTGAAATAATAATTTCGTTTTCTTCTGGTTTTGATTTTTGCTTTATGCAATATATGTACTGGATTGTTGGCTGCTTCCTCAGTCAGTCCCTCTCTAAATTTCTATGTTATTTTATGTTTAGCTAATATTACAAGCAACAGAGAGCCTGCTGCTCCAGTTGGTAACATCATTTGCACAGCCCTGGCTATATATCTGAGCACAGGCAGATGTCAGTGCCAGGCTACCTTTTTTCCTCCCTTGGATAAATGAGTCCCACGAGCTGAGGGATCTGTAAAGCACTTAGACATGTGATGTGTTAGTAAGCATAAGAAAGGATCTTTAGGCTAAATAAAGCTGTGTTTTTCTTTTAGTGCAGGATAGTTTGCACTAACTCTGTGTGTTTCAGCATTAATGGAGAGATACAGGACCTTCAGCAGGCAGTTTCTGTTAACTTAGGGTAAATAACTGTACTAGATGAATTAAATCACTTGATACCCATCTTTCTACCTGTATTTCTCCATAAGCCGTAAAGGGAAACTACACAATTCTAGAGCTTCTTGAGAGTTCATTTTTACTTATATCTTGCTTAACCTTTTGCTTTGGTACTGAAGTGTTGCTATGCATATTTCTATATGACTGATAAGCCCAAATAGAACAGGGACTCAATGAAACTTCTCATCTGCACTTTAAGATGATTTTGGATATGCCCATGCCAACTAAAAGGACTAGTGTGAGCTGGTATTACCAGCTGATGAGGATTTTGACAAGAAATACATCTAGTGAACATGAACCTGCTGAGTAGGGAAGAGTAAGCAGTGAGTCAGCTAATCCTTTGAAATTATTACAACGCATGTAATCTTTCATGTAAGACACAGTAACTTACTCTGTGTGTACTCCATGTCCAGCTTTATGCAGGATGAAATAGAATAGCTTCAACTACTATTAGAGCATGTGGATATGTCCTGACACTAAACTCCTTAGAGAGGAGCAGTTACAGAAATGCTGCTACAACATTCTGATTGCAATCAGTTTCTGCAGTTTTTCTCCTGGTCCTTCTCCAAACAACTATTACTTCTGACCTGTATCCTTCCTTCTGTTTTCTAGGTGGTTTGGTGCAGAAAACTTCCGCCTAATGCACATAATATTTTTGAATATACATGTAATTTTCTCAATGAGATAATGAAAGAACTGTTTCTCTGACCATAATTTGCATTACCCTATATAATCAAGAAAAAACTAACTTTGTTTAGCTGATTAATGTCCTTGCTCTAATCTGTTTTTGTTGTGTTTTGAACAGATGATGAACCAGATGATGGTCCTCATCATTACTTTATAATTCTGGGTTTCCCCAGTCTTCAGTTGTTGCCTGTGTTGACTGACCTTGGGATTAACATTTCAAGCATAATTCAAATTTCTTCTGAGAATTACGAGCCATTGCAGATATACTTGGAATCAACTCAACTTGAAGCAAAATCTTTAATGTCACCTGAAGGTAATCTCATCATGAAAAAAAATTAATAATAAATAATAATTTTATATCCAGGGCAAAACTGTTCTGGCTGTCTTTTTCTCTCTCTCCACGCCTTGTGTTTGTGCATGCTATCTATGAGCAGCTGTGTTTGCCAGTGCCAAAATAGTATTGCCATTGGTTGGCTACCAAACCAAATGATTTGCCAGTGCAAAAACAAGACAGCAGAAAGAGGAACTGACTAAGCAGGCAGTGTTTGCAGCCACAGTAGCCACCAAAGAACAACATTTTATCAAATGCATACTTCTATGAGTTGTTAGGAAGGTGCACTAGTCAGAAAACTTGACTCATTTGATGAAGGAGAGTGGACAGTTGGCTACTTTGGGACTGTGGCCCCACCCACAATATGCCACAGAATAACAGTATGTAATTGTACTCAGCTGTCCCCAGGTTGTAACACCTCTCTTGAAGTGGGATCCTGGTGAGCAACAAGCTAAATATGTGTCATCAGTGAGGGCTGACTATACTGAGCTGTAGTGACATAGCCAGTAGATGAAGGGAAGTGGTTATTCTTGGTTACTTGGCAGTCATGAGAATAGAGTTATGGACTCTGCAGTACAAGGAAGATACTAATAAACAGTAAACAAGCAAACAGTCCAGCAAACAAGCTCCCTGTAAGGACTGGATAAAGGACCTTGGAAGAAGAAAATGTGTTGGGATCATGAATGGCCTTTGGAATTTTCAGGCCCCAAAGACAGGGGGAAAGTCTGGAGCAAGACTCTTGGTGGATCAGGTTAGATATTACTTAAAAAAGCTGGACATACATAAGTCTGTGGGACCTGATGGGATGCACTCAGGCATACTGAGGAGCTGGATGTGATGTCACTGCAAGGCCACTGTCAATTACTTTTGGAAAACGTGCCTGAAGACTGGAGGAAAGCATCACTTCTGTCTTCAGAAATGGCAGGAATGACTCAGGAATCTAAAGGCCACTCAGACTCTTCTCAATCTCTGGGAAGGTGATAGAGCAGCTAATCCTGGAAACATTACCAGGCACATGAAAGACAAGGAGTTGGTCAGTTGGCATGGATTTGCCAATGGAAGTAATTCTTAACTAACCTGATAACCTTCTATGACAAAATTACTGTCTTGGTAGATGAGGAGGGAGCAGTGAATATTGTCTGCCCTGACTCAGTAAAACCTTTGGCACTTTCTTCTCATGAAGAAGCTGGATAAGCAAACACTGAGTTGGATTGAAACCTGGCTGAATGTCCTGGCCCAGAGGGCATCATCAGGCTTTTGGTGGTCTAAGTCCTGCTCAGCACCTTCATTAGCAATCAAGATAGTTCCCTCAGCAAGTACTCTTGTGATACAAAACTGAGAAGAGTGGCTGGAACACCACAGAATTGTGCTGTTGTTCAGAGGGACCTCAACAGGATGGAGGAATGCACTGGCAGGACTCTCATAAAATTCAGCAAGGGCAAAGTCCTGCACTGATTTGTGGTGGGGGCTGACTGGCTGGAAAGCAGCTCTGCACAGAAGGACTTGGGGGTGGTGAACCAGCACTGTGCCTTTGTAGCAAACAAGGCCAGTGGTATCCAGGGCTTGAACCTTCTTTTGTACTCAGCACTGGTGATGCCACACTTGGAGTTCTGTGTCCAGTTGTGAGTTCCTTAGTACAGGAGAGATATGGAGCTACTGGAGGGAGTCCATCAAACAAACACAAGTATGTTCAACAGACTGGAGCATATAAGGAGAGGCTGAAAGAGCTGGGAGTGTTTACCCTGGAGGAGAAAGAGCCTGGAGGGAACTCATCAATGTGCCTGAAGGGAGTGTGCAAAGCAAAGGAAGCCAGGCTCTTTTCAGTGGTATTCACTGAAATACCACTGAAACACAGGAGGTATTACCTGAAGACAAGGAAATACTTGTTTACTGTGAGGATGACAATACTGTCACAGACTGCCCAGAGAGGTCATGGAGTCTTCATTCTCTGAGGTACTCAAAAGCCATCTGGACATGATCCTGGGCAGTCTGCTCTTGGTAACCCTGCTTGAGCAGAGGAGGGTCCAACTGACCCCCACAGGTCCCTTTCAGCATCAATGACTCTGTTCTTGGAATAGAAGACACTGACAAGATATAAGTGGGAATATTTTTTAATCCCAAAGTTGGATGTCAGATCATTGCTGGGACTCTGAGGATACTTTAACTGGACTTAGAGGAGACAGATATATGATTTGTGCTTTATGTGAAAGGGAGACATTGTATCATGATTTATCAAATACTTCTATATTTTAGATGTAGAAGCAGAGAAAAGAAAGAAAGATGAAGCTAACAAAGACCTGGAAACATTTTGGAAATACCTGGAGCCGATTCTGAACAGTGGAAAGCGTGAATCAAGTCTCTTTGATGTTGCCAGGTTTCATCACCTAGTTAAGGAAAGCGACTTTCCCCCTGATTGGTCAGACAGCGAAATGCTGGTCAGTACATTCTGTTATTACAGTGCATGGCATGCTTTAGGATTTGTAACTTTTAAGAACACTTTAGGAATTTAATCTCATGTCTTCTCTGAAACAGAACCACAGTAGTTAGTATATTTGTAATCTTACACAAAAATTATTTCCTATGTTTCCAACAACTTTATTCAGCATTTTTTCACAAGGAATCCTTTGAACAAAAATGCCTGATTTTGGAGTTTCTTAATATTGTAGGGCACAGCAGAAGAGTTTTAAAATAGTTTGAGGTTTTAAATTTATTCAGCATCTTTATAGACCCAGTTTGCATCTCGTTAGAGAGTCATCTGTGTGTATGAAATAACACAGAAGTTTTATTTTTGTCCTCGTAACATCAGGCCTACTTACTGCATCTCAGAACAGTCACATGAGAAAAAAATAAGATGAATGCAAGAATACTCTTTGATGCAAATTGTTGCTTTATCATACTCAATACTACTTCTTTTTGTCCAAAACATAGCTCTAACTTATTACTCATTATAGCCTGCTGAGTCAGGACTGTTACTGGGCATTGAAGGAGAAAGTGAATCATTAGAAATTTTTTCCATCCTAGATTCTCAAGTATGGTGAGGTAAAAGAGTCCAGTATTTTTCAATCTACACTGTCAGCAGTAAAAAACACAAACTGCTAAAGCAAAATAAGGCAACATACTATAATTTCATCTACTGTATTTGTAGTCTATATTATTAGGGTTTAAGAACATTTTAGGGTTAAACTACATTCTTCTAACCCTTATTCATAATACACTAGATTCTGTATACAAACAACTCACAGTGGTTTCCAAAGCATTCATTAAAAATGCCTTAATTGTGAAAACATGTAGGCTTGCTACTTATTACTTATCATTATATTCTTTATATAATCTTACAGTGCAAAGCCTCTTTTGGGAAAAAAGTTTTTATATTCCCTATGATCACATCTTACAGGAGACTGTTTTTACTTTTAAATATCCTGCAAACACCTATACTATAGCTGAAATAAAGGAAAAATGATCCATCACTTAAAGTGTTTCAACAGATTGTAGTTATAATTTCATAAGCCCTACAGAAGTAAGAAAGTTTGTATGTTTTTTAAGAAACAGGTGGGGGGCATATAAGTTCTGAAATCATAGGTAGACAGAGTAAGTCTGTTCTTGTGGACTTGCTGGAGAATCTCTGAGTCCAAGCTTGCTGCATCTCTAGAGTGCAAGATACACAGAAGGAAAATTCTTGTAACAGATTGTTAGACAATTATATAAAAATGACAGAGTATTGCATACCGCAAGTAGTCTCTGCTCTCAGATTTGAGATCTTTAGAAAGGAAATACTTTCAAAAGTATTTACTTTATTGAAGAGTCACTAATGGTTAGACTTGAAAAACTTGACAAGTATCTGTGTCCTGAGGAGACACCAGGCAAATTGAATCACAAAATTATAATTACACTAAACTTTACATAGACCCCCATTAAGCAGCACCAGATTTTGTTGCTTACAACTTTGTAAAAAATATTGTGTAGTTTAAAAACTGTGCATTGAAAACACTCCAATATTTTAATTAAAACTTTTATGTGCTCTAGTGATATCTTTTAAGTAATGTATAAATGGAAAGGTGTTATACTAACCCATTCTTCAAAAGAGTATTGAATTGGGAAAACAAAGGTGCAAGAATATTAATGAACATTTTGTTTTTGCAAATAGAATTTCTTTCCCAAGTGTCTCTTCTAGTCTTTAAATGTTATGAAAACTGTGACAACTATTCCGTAACTCATCAGTGATTTGGGGTTGCCTGTTTTCCAGTGTCAGAAATAGACGCTGACTTGAGGAAAGCAGATGCTTAATATTTTTTAAGGGTTTGTTATTGTTTTTAGTACTTAATGTCAGTTGTGTTTCTTCACTGTGTTTTATTTTAGGAAACTTAAAATTGTAACATTCAATGTTGTTAGCCACCTCTTGGAGGCAAACTTCTAAGTACAAGTGGCTTGCCCTACTTTCACAGAGGTGGAAGAATCACTCAGAAAAGGACTTTTTACAGAATTGTCTAAAAGTTATAAAAATTCCATCCTTTCCACAAAGTCTAGGATGTACAGGGGAAGAATACATCCATTAAAGCTGCTGAAAACGAGTGTTTCATGTGGTCTCCAGCAGGGTTTTGGTATTTGTACAAAAACATTTAATATTTAAAATAGCAGTTGCTATTATCCTTTTTATTCCTCCCAAGCTTTGGTGAAAACCACAGTACATTACCTCAAGAACCATAACTCTTTCCTTGTCAGACTTTTGTAGATACAGCACTCTCCCTTTGGACATTTGGGCAGTATGTTGACATTCCTTCACTCACAACTATGGATTTCAGAATGCCATTCTTGAGGCTTTCTTTGTTTTCAAAGGGCAGCAGAAAGATAAAAAATAATATGAGATTGCATTAATTACCTGGTGGGGGATTTATTTTTTATCCTTCCAGGGCAGGGGAATGATTGACCTTTCAAATATAATGCATGTTGCTGACTAGTAAAAATGTACATGATGTACTAGTAAATGTACTAGTAAAAATGTATATAAACAAAATAATTTTCGTCTCCCATTCCTTTTCACCCAGAAAAATAACTTAAGTTCGTTAGCAAGATAGCAGACCTTTAACAGTTACTGTTAAGACAAGTTAGACTTTGTAACAACTAAAGCACTTAGGCAATATACACTTCATACTGAGCCGTGGCCGTGTTAAGGCAAATAAAATGAAGGAGGCTTTAGAATACATCTGTAAAACATTCTTAATCAGTGGAGAAAAAAATCTTTTGGAAAATTTATTAACAGATGTAGATCTGCTGGTTAAAGGGCTAATGACTTCTGTCACTAAGTTACGTGATACTTTTTTATGCAAACTCCATCCTTTGTATCTGATTTTCTCTCACAGCTTGCATTCGCTACTGTGCTGTTTGAACACATTGCTTATTTGATGTATGACTGCCTGGACTGGAGAAGACAGCATTGCAACTACTTGGAAAACACCAAATTTATTAATGTGTCTATGTTACCAGAGAGCCAATCTACACAACCACCTGCAACTGAGGCAAGGATCCTTCTCTTCTTGTAGAGAATAACTAGTTATAGGCTAGAATTGCCTGTCTTTAATTTTGATTCAACAATTCACCTTGGACCATCACTCCATGAGTACTTTTCAGTGAAAGAAATTTGAATTTTTGTCTTCAACGTTTAAAACCTCAAAAAATGGAAAAAAATAGCTGAGCATTGGGGAAACAGAAAAAAATTAGATTGGAAGGATCATACAGACATAAAGTATTGCCGGTGTAAAAATGCCTTAAATAGCATCTGAGGATACATTCTTGTGTCTGAAAAATCAATATCCTTGCACAGAGCTACTATGCAATGTTGCAGGCCTGTGAACTGTCAAAAAAAATATTGTTAGTCGTATGCAAGATCATTTTCTTTACTTTTATTCACAGCAGACAAAAGTTTAAGAGGGCAGAAGTAGCTTATTAGAACATGCACTAGTGTCAGAGAAAAAATTGATTTGTTCCATCTGTAGCAGTACTACTGAATGCTCATTTAAAGCATTTATAAAACTACATTGATACCATCTTGTTCCATTTAAAAGTTTAGCCTCTAGTGTAGGATGAGTAACCAAAGCTAAATGAAATTAATTTCTCCCATTTATTTGTGCAATACTCAGTTGTTTTATGGTTTCTGATTTTTTAATCTTTATTTTTGTTCATTTAGGACCAACCAGTGCCACCAATGACACCTACAAAGAAAAAAGGGAAACCAGAAGAAATTCTGCCAACAGTAATCTTGCCAGAGGGTGTGTTTAAAGGATTAAAGCAGTCATCGGTAGTTGTTCACTCTGTCAAACCATTCATTCATCTGATGGCACAAATCCTCAAAATGGTTTGTGCAGTAAGCTGATGATATTGTGTATCCTGGTGAATACATTGTGCAAGTGTCTGGAAACAGCAGTGGTGATAACCAAGTTCTTTAGAAAATCACTTTTTCTATCTGTTCCTAGTCACAGTCAGATTTAGAAGATCTCAGTAATGTACTTTGTTACACTCTTTTTAATAAATATTGCCTAAAGGTTCACAGAATCACAGAATATTCTGAGTTGGAAGGGACCCACAAGAATCACTGAGTCCAACTTAGCGCTCCCTGCATAGGACAGCCCCAAGAGTCACACTAAGTGCCTGAAAGCGTTATCCAAATGCTTCTTGAACTCTTGAAGTGGTGCTGTGACCACTTGCCTGGGGAGCCTGTTCCAGTGCCCAACCACCCTCTGGGTGAAGAACCTCCTTCTAATACCCAAGCTGAACCTCCCCTGACTCAAGATGAGGCCACCCCAGTGCAGAGCAGAGCTGGATAATCCCGTCCCTTGCCTGGCTGGCGATGCTGTGCCTGATGCACCCCAGGACATGCAGTTGGCCCTCCTGATTACCAGGGCACTGCTGGATCATATTCAATATTCCATGAAACAGAACCCGTGGCTCCCTTTCTGTGGCTCTGCTCTCCAGCATCTCATTCCCCAGTTTGTCTGCACATCCAGGGTTGCCTCATTGCAGGCACAGAATCCAACACTTCCCCTTTTTAAGCTTCATATGGTTGATTGTTGCCCAGTCCTCTTATTTGTTGAGGTCTCTGCAGAGCCTCCCTGTCTTTGAGTCAACAGGTCCTCCTAGTTTTGTATCTGCAAACTTGCAGAACTGACTTGGAATATAAATTTTGAAGAAACAAATATCGTATTATCTCTTAATACAGCAGTTGAAGAAACTTCTTTTTTGTCTCATTCTGTAGACATGAGGTATTACAATGACTTGCTGAGTCAGATTCCTGAGGAGTACTTTTCTGTACCCTTAATGCTGAGCTGCATGTTGGAACAGGTGGGAATGTTCGCTTTGATTTCTGTGGCTAATTTGGCCTAGACCTGATATAATAAATTGGTCAAGGATCAATAAATCCATTTGTTTCAACCTAAGATATGAGACTGTACATGGAGGCACTAAGTAAGAAAGTTCACTACAAAGGAGTCAAAACTCCAAACTTTGATTTTCTTTCATATTGTGCACTTGCCCTGTATATATAGTGTTATTCCATAATAATTTAATAAAAGACTACAAATATAATCTAATGAGGAGAAAGGTCAAATTTCTTATATAAGTCTATAACAAGTTTTCATGCCCTGCAGCAAAGTTATTGATACTGAACTTTTGCTGATTTATTCATTTCAAAGGTCTTAGGGCAAGCTCTACATAAAAGTGTCAATACTAGTGCTAAACAGATCTGACTTCTGTTGCACTCAGGCACAATCTATGATTTAGAAGAGACACACAATATGATTTGGAAATCCTCCTTCTTTTAGGAGCAACATTTTGGCATAGTTTTGGGGTTTTTACTTTTTATAACTTAGTCTGAAAATAGACTTGGGTAATAATACTCAAAGTCCAACACCTAATAGTCAATCAGTTTTTAATTACCTGTGTTCCTTAACAGTTCTTAACATTCCAAGTTGGAAATATTCTTCTTCTTACCCTTTCAAAAGCAACTAATAGGAAAAACATTTAATTCTGTTTTCCATAATCTTTGCTTTGTGCAGGAACTAACTTGGAAAATTGTATTTTTGCTACTTGTAGAAAAAAATTACACTTTTCTTTCCTGACCAAATTTCTGGATGTGTGCTTAGCTTATAGCAGGATTTGCTTGGTAGTTCTGGTAAAGTTAAGCAGCAGTCATACTTTAATGAAAGCTAACATAAACTGTATTTGCCAGGTTATTGCAAGTGAGGAAAACCTTACACCACCGAGTCTGGTGGTACCAGAGCCTCAGGCAGATGAGCTACATCGTGCCATTGCAGATCATATAATCTCTGTCCTTCCTTCTCTTTCACTTCCTATGAGTGAAAAACAGGTTTGTGTTGTCTTTTGTTCATTTCCTAAAATGACAAATCTCATTATTGGGGTTTAATATCTCTTTCTTTTCTTTTTAAACAGGACCTATATGACTACTTTTCTCCTAAGTATGGTGAACAAGAGACTGTCACCCCCCAGTACCCTCTCTTATTTAACTACCATGATGCCCTGGCTCAGCGGTTTCACCTGCTGAAGGTACAGGGCTACCGATCATATATAAAAATTTCCAAAGTTCACAGGCAATGAATGCTCAGTGCACTAGAAGGGGAGGAGTGGTGTTTTTACAAAACAGGACAGCATGGCCTAGATTTTTTTCTACTGAGATGGACACACCAACACGTGTTTAGTTTACTGAAAAAGCAATGAGTTACTGTCAGAGGACACCTCACAAACATAGAGCACAAACATATTGATTTCAGTGATCTATTTGCATTACTAATAAGAATTTTTAGCCTTTGGTATAGATGAGAGATATTACAGAACTCTTGATTTGCTGTTAAACACTGATGATACTATGGAAAATGAGTTGCTAACTTGTTAACAGTGATTTAGCCTGTAGAATAGATTGAAGACTAAAATGTAGAGAAGTATAAGAAAGTATACAGAGGTTGTTAATGAACACAAGAAGTGTATTCAGGTTGGCTAAATAGTTGGACCTTAGTGTTTAACCAAGATACTGCCAAATTCTAATGAAGGCAGAAAGGTTCAGAGACTGCAAGGTTTGAGATTATTGCAAAGTAACAGTTCCCAGACTTTCTGAACCAAAAAAAACACTGTGAATGTCTCAATTTTTTTCAAAGCCAAGGTGTAGTTTTACCATTAAACTTCAAAAATTAACTGAAGATAATACAAGGGATAATACAGTTCTAGATTTCACCGTTAAGGTGTGTCTGCCTGGCTTCATGAGTTACAAATTATCTGTGGAATGCTTTGGCAACCATTGATTAAAGCTATTCAGAAAAAACTCAAGTTTGACATATTGGATGTATTCAAGCAGAAAGAAGGACTGAGTAATCAATGTGAGAGGGTCTTAGCAGACATATGCTTGTACCTGCTGAAGAGGAAATTCAGGATATAGCACAATGTTTGAGGAAAGAGTAGAGCAAAAACATCTGGAATATGCAGTTGAAAGAAAAGGTACCATAAGTGTGTAATACTAAAAAGAGTGAAACTGAAAGATACCACTAAGTCTGAAAAAATAAATCCTAAAATGTATAGGGATGCCTCTAATCACAGGCTGATCAATAAGTTTATAACACTATGAAAAGTAGCACAGACCACCTGAAAGATACACGGAAGGTACCTGCTGCCACTCTGAATAGATCAGTACATATTTCTGTATTTTTAAGTCCAGCTCACACAGGCAACTTACTTCTAACAGATGTCTCTTATTATTCTGTCAGTCATTCTCTTATGTGTCTAATGTTTTTTTGCCTACAGATCTGACACCATGATTCAAAACCACTCTGTGAGCTTGTGTTCAAATTTATGTCCAGCTGGTTTAAGCACATGCTAATGTCTTCTGATGTAGAAAGACTTCTTTATTCAAACATCACTTTTAGAAAGTCAGTAGTTTACTTTAACTCTGGTACTTTGATTTTTGTTCCAGGTCCAGGGGAACTTAAATCTAGAAAAGATTGAGCGTGAAATGATGGTTAAACTGCATCTTACAGAACTTTTCCATTTCACCCCTCCTTCAACTGAAAACAACGCTAAGCACTTGGCCACAGTTCATGAAATCATGCATTATTTTACTAGTGGTAAAATGATTTTCATTTATATGATTTCCCTTTTTTTTTTTTCTGGTTGATGATCATCTTAAATAGCAGAAATTTTGGAACAAGATTTTTAAGCTGCAAAAAAACCCTTTACAGAATTTCCCATTATCACATTCTTGCTTATATATAATTATAGCCTATTATACCAGTTAACCCTAACTTCAGACCTCAGTTTCATGGTTAATGGAAAAGACAGTATGAGTGTTAAAAATTGCATGACAAAGAGCTGGAAGTATCTTAGAACTACTTTATTTATTTATACTTGCAAACATACAAACGCTTCTTAATTCTGAGAAAAAAAATAGCTGTAAAAATTGCAATTTTGATCCTAGGATGTAGAATGCATTTTGAGAGATACTGATGTAAACTGTTTATTTATCAACACCGTTTTGGAGGTAAAGCACATACATCTTAGGTAGATAATTTTTATGGAACAATGCATGGCTTTTAGAATGTATTTTGTGTAAGCTGTTGGTGTGAATAATGGAACTACTTTATAACAGTTTCTTTATCAAACCGAGAATACATTCACTTCTCCAACCATAATCACTTCTGCAGTTACCTTTCCTTGGAGCATGCTTACTGCCATGACATACACTGGGAAACAATCCCAAAGACTACATAAATACCCTTAGGTAGTATCAAAAGTCTTCTCTAGGTTAAGAAATATAAACATCCAAATTGCTTTGGTTAAATTTATGTCATCGTATAAAGAATAGGATTTGAAGGTACTTTCCCAGTTCTTCCATCCTGAAGTCCCTTATGTTGGATTAATTTACACTTTGCTGTGTTGTTTCTAGTTGTTCGTATGTTCATTTTGGACAGTAAGCTATTAAAGTATTCAGTATTGCTATAGACTTCCAGCTGATGGGTATTGAATTGGATGGTCTTCACTGGACCATATCATACTGCCAGACTCTCCCAAATAGTAAGTTAGCTAGCAAAACCTTTGCTTTTATCAAAGAAGATGATTAATTTGAACAGAAGATGAGAGATCCAGCATTCTCAAGATATACAACACACTTAGGTGCTTAACCACCCTAAAGAAAAATAATTTCAAACTGAAAATGTTCTCTATGCGATTTGGACATTGTACTACCTGTCTTAAACTTCAATCCTTTGCATGATTATCATTTTTATATAGACACTGATGCATACAAGCATAAATAGGATTTATTATTGCCTTTGCACCTTGCATACTTCTATTTAAATTATGTGTAAAATTCTGTCTGAAGAGGGAAAAAATCAATATTTGTTTGAGAAGCTGCAGATAATGGAAACACTTCATGAACTGAAAATAACTAATTGCTAACTGGTCTGATAAAGCCTACTCAGTATTTTAAAATCAACATCATTTATATAAAGTTAATGAGCCAGAATGTATTCAGATGTAAGAACCACTTCATTTAAGATGGATTAATACTTAGGCATATCATTTTGCAATTTGGAAGCATTCAACTTCAAATGCAGTGTAAAATGTAGCCCACATAAGTTGATCCAGTACCATTAAGGAAATTGCTGTTGGCTTTTGCAGAGTTGCCAAGAACAATACACTTAAATATTCTTCTATTTATTTTCTGCTGAGCTGTGAGGACGTTTTCAGTTAATGATTGTAATTCTTTTTTAGAATGTCTGAGTTGGGCTGAAGTAGAAAGAGCCTTCAGAGTGTTTACTTTTGAAAGCCTGAAGCTGACTGGGCTGAGTGACTCTGGTTTCCTGGAGAGCTCTGGATCTCTGGTTGGAGGAGGTTCTAAAGTGTCTTATATCCCTTGGGATAATCCAGACTTGTTTGCAAGACAGCTGAGACAACTCGTCCTTATGAAAAAGAAGCTTAACGAGAAATTTCCAAGAGGCGTTGGTAAAAAGCTTTCTGTTTGCATTACTCCTGAAGAATTTGAATCCACTATTTGTCTTACCATATCATTTGCTTTTGCAGGGATGTGATTTTTCTTCCCTGTACAAGTCATCAAATTTTCGAGTATTGTATAGCCTGTACATTGAGTAACTCTGTAGGAATACTAGAATAAAGACAAAAGCTATTTTGTACTACAACATTAATGATTGTAGATGATGCAGAGTGAAATTTCTGAAGCTCTACATTTTCTCCTGCAGATTCTAACATAATAAAAAGTTGTTGTCCTGATTAAAGGAGATGTGTTGGCCAAAATGCAACATTAAAAACAAGTGATTGTATTTTCGGGAGGCAAGAAAAGTAGAAATTAGGGCAGTTTAAGCAACTATACCTTTAGGTTCATAGAATCATTGTTTAGGTTGGCAGGGACTTCTAAAGATCATCTATTCTGTCACACTTGCAATAAGCAGGGACATTTTCAACCAGATCAGGTTTCTCAGAGTCCAGTCTGACCTCCAGTGCTCCCAGGGGTGAAGCATCTACCACCTTCCTGAAAAACCTGTTTCAGTGTTTCAACCACCCTCATTATAAAAAATTCTTCTTTATATCTAGTCTGAATCTATCCTCCTTTCCTTTAAAACCTTTACTCCTTATCCTATCACTACAGGTCCTACTAGAAAGTCTCACCCAAGGCCACAATAACATCTCCCCAGAGCCTTCTCTTCCCAAGGATGAACTCTCTAAACCTGTCTTCACAGGAGAGGTTTAGATCCATCCCTCTAATAACCTTCATTGGCCCTACTCTAGACCCATTTCAACAGATCTTCCCTGTGCTGAGGACCCCAGAGATGGATGCAGTACTTTGTGATGTTGCTGATGCTTCCCTAATAGAGAAGCAAGCAACTTAGATGGAACCCTTTTCCCTAGAAGGCTGGAGCAGACAAAAATGAGCCCTGCTTACCTGCTTTTCTTCTGAATCTTGAGAACATTTTTGAGTGCTGGTTTATTTTGTTTTTAGACTATTCACAGTATTACATATTGCAGTTACAAGCATAACAACATTTCAGCACTTCTGCAGCACAAAAGCAAATACCAGGAAGATAAAACATTTGCTTTCAGGTTTCTTCAATCTTCTAAAGGCAGTCAGTAAACAGAAGTAATTTCCAAGAGAAGCAGAGCCTAAAGGTATATGTCTGGAAGCTGAGCTGGTTAAGACACTTAAATACTTTGTGGTGTATTTTCCACCAGAAAGAGTAACTTTCTTGTACATGTGAATTTTGATCAAGTATTACTGAACTCTGCCCTAACTTAGGGAATAAAGAATTCTATTAAAAGGAAATTATTTTTTAAAAAATAAGAGAATATAGAAGTTAAAGTCCTTGTGATGCTGTTCATATCAGGTGCTCATTGTAACAATGGAATGAGTGGTCAGATTCTTAGGAGAAGTAATATTCTGTCAGTAGCTTATGGATCTCTATAAACCAAATTAATTTAAGCTTTAAAATTTGCATTTGTCAAAAATTTGTGAAAATATCAAAACAATTGATTTTGCCTTTTAGTGTCCTCTATGCAAAGGACTGCTTGTTAAAATATGAAGAAAAGTGATTCTTGGTTTATGAAACTGGAAGATACTTCTGAGAGTATTTTTAGGGGGCCAGCATAGGCCAGATAGGATGATTTGAGTGGGTTTTATAAAGTGGGTCTTTTTCTTTTTCTCTTTTTTTAAAGATTTTACTTAATTATCTGGCACTTGTTACTGGATTTTAGAGCTCTTTTAGTAAAGAACGGTAGAAGAACTGATTGTGTATTTGTAGGAGAAGTGTGATAAAAGGAAGCTTCAACTTGATGTCAATCTCACCAGGGAGACTAAGGAAATTACATTACTCCAACCTTAGTAGAGTGGAAATTTCTGGAACAATTCTTTAAACTCTGCTTTTAATTTCCAGGGCATACAAAAATAAATGATGAAGATGAAGGAGTTGGTCTGGTTGATCCTCTTTTGAACAAAGAATTGGATCATCTTCTTTCTGATATGGCAAGTGTGAGAAATTGAGTCAACTAGGCTTTAACAGGAGGCAACAGAAGATACTGCTCAATGCCAGGACATGTTACTGGGGATTCCTTTGCAATGCTGCATGCAAATGTCAATTTTGTGATGTTTGGCATATACTGACATAACTTTTAAGCACTGTGAAATCACTTTCTTTGAATTCCAAGGTGACGGGTTTCAGTGAAGCTGCTAATGACAATTCTGTGAAATGTGAAAGTTTAAAAGAAATTGTCAAACTGTGTCACATTAGTAAACTGTGTAGTTTGGCATCTTCAGAATCACCTGTCTGCCATACATCCCATAATAAACATAGCAATTTTAAAATTACATCATAGGTCATGTTTGAATACTCATAATTGCTTACAGAACTGAAAAGCATATAAGCTAATAATAAAAGTATTTAGATTATTTTGTCATAAAATACAAAACCAAAACCCCTTGGGAGTAATTGTGCTTTTTATTAAACAGTGCCATATGGCTCTGCATATATGCATTATTATGCAGTTAACAGTGATGCAACATGGGATGCTGTCTATTAATCCAACAAGATTAATAGACAGCATTAATAATTACAGTCAGTTTAGTACAATTGACACTGAAATTTTGGTTTATTGTATTTTGAGGTGCGTCCGGAAAATTATGGTCGAGGACCAAGTTTAGAAGAAATAAAAAAGATACAGAAGCGTTGCTTGACAGACTGGACTTTGGAAGAGCATTTTCAACCACATGTTCTTCTTCAGGTATCTCTGAACTGACAATCTCACATATTCAGTCACCCCTCAGAACACTATATAAAGTATTAGTAGTGGAGTTCAGGATATTTTCCTGCTAGATGATTTATTCAGTTTTAGCTCTTCAATTTTTACCAAAATTCATTGTGCTTTAGTGTCTCGGATTAGAGACAAATTTCCTAGGTGGAAAGTGCTCTGAAGAGGCACCCCCTCCCCCACAACGGAATATCTCGGATGAAAGGGAAAAAACTGTTTAATTAACAGAACAGGCCAGGTGCCCTGCAAGGCAAAGGGGAAGGGGAAAGGGGAAAAGGAATTTTAGACCTGAGTAAACAGTTGATGAACTTTAGTGTCCTTTTCCTCCCCGGTGGGAGGGCCGGGTGGAGTTGCTCCGGTGGCTCCCTGGAGGATTCTCGTCTGCCGTCCTCCGGGGCTTCTCAGGTTCTCGGATGAGAAAGCAAGTCGAGGAAAAAAAGTCCAAATAACGACGGAGAAAAAAAAACAATCCCAGGAAGGGAAAAAACCCAGCAGCAGCCACAGCAGTCGCAGCGGCCACAGCCGTAGCAGCCCGACTACTCCAATGTCCTCTCCCCCTCACTCTTCCCTGGCACAGCCGGGGGAGAGTTTCAAAACATCCCGCGCTGGCAGAACTCTCTCCCGGCTGCTGAGCACAGTTAAAGCTACAGGACCACATTCCTAGGCATACATGCAAACGGTAGGGAATACAGGATTATCATTATGTCACCCCAGGACATTTAGCTACTTTTCAGTTCTTCATGTGAAATTTTGTTTGTAATGCATTTTTATTTCCTGATTTGGCCATACTGGAGCTGTCCTATTTGGTATCAAATCTCTTGGCTAAACATGGGATGGAGACAAAACCACCTTGCCCTTAGGGGTGATCCTCCATGGCAGTTTTAGGACTCACTAGTGCAGTGTATGTGAAAACATACTTTGCACCTATGCAGTATATGTTTTATGGGCAAATAGAAAGTTTGGTTGTTGCAGTACTTCACCCTGTAAAGGCTAAAAGCATCATTAATAGAAATCGTGCAAGCCAAACACTAAAACTTATCTTTCAGAAATACAGAAATGTGAAAGATATGTTCAAGTGTAGTTGGCTTAAATTGGGAGGCATCCTCTTGGAAGGAGTGGATTGTTAGTTCCTGTGCTGCCTTGAGCTTCATAGGCTGTGATTCTTATTTGTCACTGACACATGCTATACATGGGTGAAGGAAGTGCTGCCTGGACTTTTGCAGCACCACTAAAGTGTCACAATTTTAAAGTCTGGTCATGCATTTCAATACATGGGGAATCCCTCCTGATGCAACATAAATAGCTAATACTATTTCAACTATCAATAATTAGGGAGTCTAGTAAAACAACATTGATGGAAAGTAAAAGTAATAGAAAAGAGCATTTTATTGCAAGAGAAAATAACCTTCTGTAAGAAAATTCATGGCAGTCAGATGAAGTCCCAGGTGACTGGATAAAGGGAAACATTGTGTACAGCTTTAAAAAGGGTAGAAAGAAGGAACCCGAGATCTACCAACTTAATCAGCCTCACCTCTGTTCCTGGTAAGATCATGGAACAGATCCTTCTAGAAACTTCAGTTGCATTGTTCTGAAAAATAATAGTTTAAAAGAAAGCTTTCTTCTATCTATGACTATATAATAAGTTTCAACCTGCTGACAATGTAAATATTAAAAATTATGGGGCAGTGCAGATTAGAGTGGAATAATGTAGATCACAGTAAATCTCAGAGATGTGCAAGGCATAGTATAGCAAGTTGAATACCAAGTAAACTCAACTGAGATTAAGAAAAAAGTAAATTTCTTTTCTTTTTATCTGGTATATGATAGTTTTGGTTTTATTTATTATTTATTTAAATATTTTATTATTTAAACATGTTTGAGTATGTATTTAACATTTTAATTTATTTGGTTTTTATGTAGCTGAACTTTGTCATTCACAGTCCGTCAGAAGGTGGAGCATAGTTGGTGTCTCTTCTCAACATGAATAGCAATGCAGTTTCAATTTCCACCTACCTGAAAAATTCAGGTTGCTGGAATCCAAATGCTTTGAGTGCATCTTGTAGGAGAGGGCAGTTCTGGAGCACCTGTTGCTCAAAGCTGTGCTGTGCAGGTGCTGTACAGATGCTACTGTCTGCAGGGAGAATGTACCTTTCTTTCTTTCCTTTTCAGGTTCTTCATAGAGCATCCCAAGAATATAGATGTATTGATTCCTTTTATCATACTCGAGATAAGTCTTTACTAATGGTTTTTCACAATCCTATGAATCAACATCGTCTGTGCCAAGAGACTTGGGGTATTGCCCTGCACTCTAATGTTGGATTCAGGTAATTGATTTTATCTTCTGTGTCTCATTCACAGTCATTTTCAATTAAACCTTGCATGGGTGTGCTTGGGGTAATGCTTTGAAATCAAGATATGGCTATGTGACACATTTATGAGAAAGCAAGTCATGCAAACAGTGCCATATCAAAAGAATTCTATTTAACTTTTCTGAGTGAGAACAATGCAGTGTGTAGCTGCTTACCACCAAATATAAAAATGTAAATAATGCACACATATATACAAAATTTTATTAGGAATACCGTATCAAGAAAATTGTACTGGGGACATTTCAAGTGAAGGGTGTTAAAAAAAATTTCTGTCTAAGTATATACTTACCAGGTTTTTTCAACTATATATACTTAAATTGAGTGATTCAGCGGGAAAATTATTTTGAGAAAAGTTCAAATCCCTTTGTTAATATTAGAATTTATTTTTTACAGAATAACACATTCTTCTTAATTCCTTGTCACTATCTGCTCACAAGTTAGAGGCATGCAAGTGGTTGATATGTTGACTATAAGCTCTTTTCTCAGTGGACCCATTTATTTTGGAATACATTTTTGCACTGAAGCAGTAACATAAATGATGATGTAGATCCAAGTGCTATTCCTAATAATTGACTGAAAATAGAGTAAGTGTGCATGTACTAATATGTAAAGAAGTTAAAATGCCATGGAGAGACAGCTGAGCGATCTTTAACTATGCCATTTTGGTACTCTATAGATTAATTAGATTTATCAAACAGAATTTCAAGCAAATTATCCAGTGGAAAACACCTCCTCCCCCATTTGTCTGCAGGCATTCTTTTCTAAGTGTAGTGCCTCATTTCTCAGATTATGGGGTTTTTTTAATGGAAACTTTTGTTAACACCTATATATTTGAACAGGTTTGAATACTAAATAGGGGAAATGTGCCTTCCTGAAGATGTATTTTCTATTTTATTTTGTATCTTTGCTCTCAGTCAAGGAACTCCATGTAGGTACATCTCAGCTTTTCAGGCACTTGGACTTAAATTATTTGCCATGAAAACAGGCAGTTGTGATGAGCAGTGACTAGGACCAGAGCCAGAAGAGATTTACCAGCAGAAATTCAAAGTTCCTTGGAGAAGATGCTGGCTGTTCTCTGTTTTGTTGGGCAGATGCACTAAATGTCTGGTCAGCAGTTTTGCATTTACATAACAACTCAAATCTTCCCCAAAAGATAAGTGAAAGATGGTGTGTTCAAGTAAAGCTGGGTCTTGTGTTCAGATAGACCCAAGCAGCGGGTCAGTGGTCTCAAGGTGTGTTACACAGAAGTGTGTTGGAGCCCAGAAGTCTTTACTCTGCTAGCTATTCTTACTCTTCTTTGTGACACTGGACTTTAAATGCCTAATTCAAGTTTCTTAAACATAAACAGCTGGTGTCAGTTTAGCTGCCTGGTGTATTTGAGCTGTTTGGACAGGGTTGACACACATGACATGAGACCTAGGGGAGAGCCATACACTTTTGGAACCAACACCAGAGAACAGGTCACTCACCCCAGTATATCTAACATGTCACTTGGTGTTTGCATACACTGAGTAACACCTCATCCCAACAGCATATTGGTGCTGTAGAAGCAGCTAAGGAGGTACCAGACTTCCTCACGAAGCATTTCTTCCTGAAACAACAATTGTTTCTGTGGGATTGTAGAATAATTTGGCTGGTCACCTTGAAAGGGCATTGAAATTGTTCAAGGCCAACTGAGAAATGGGAAAAGCTCTTGGCACATGCAAAAGAAAAGTTGCTAATTTTACATCCAAATGAGAAATGATGCATGTTATCTCATAAATGCATTATTATTCAGTTGGGGGTGAAATAGCTGTATGCTTCCCCCTTCTTACACTGCCACATCCATTGGAAACAAGGCTTAGACATTAAAGATAGCTTCTGCTTGGGGCATGCCTTCTTTGTCCAGTGACACTTCATCAGGTTCTGTTTCAAAGCAGCTAGGAGTTCCTAAAGAAAATGGCATGAACAGTAACAAGATGGTTTGGCTTTGCTCTTGTTTCCTAGACATATTCAACATCACTTCTATATATGCTATTTATAATTTTTGAAGAGCTATAGGCCCTCTTTTGGTTCTTTTATGTGGCATTGATCCCTACCCATACTCTGCAAAATAATCAGCACATTTTCAGACATCATTCAGCCTTATTGCTAAAGATAATTTCAAATTTCCAGACAAAGTATCATAAATATTTAGTAGTATACGTTTCCAAGCAACATAACACTTCTGTGGAAGACACTCATTAAATACCTGGAGTGCTTCAAGCTGTTGCCTGCAATTAGCTTCCAGATCCTGCTGAGTCACCAGAAATGGGCCCAAACTCTACTTATTAATTAAGTGGTAGTGTTACTTGTTTTTACCTTTGTGTGAAATAACCTGATGAGTTTAGTAACAATTTATTGATTTTTATTTTATTAAAATTACTATCATTTTAATTTTTGGTATATCAGTAAGAATCACACTGTCATCACAGAAGAGTCACAAATGCACAACAGATGTGGCATTTGACAATCTCTCTGATAGGAGTTCTCTATCTGTGTTCACTTGTTACTTCTTTATTGTGACATCTTATAGAACACAGCCCACCTTTGTAGGGTAGTTTCATAGTTCCTGTCTGGAATATTATTCTGTTATCTAATAGTCAGTTGGTTACAGAATCACAGAATAATTTCATTTTGATTACAATGAGTCCTGTTGCAGCAAATAGTCCTGTTGCAGCAAATAGTCGTGCAAAAGGAAATTAAATTTCTGACATTGCAGCAGCTTTTTCTCCTGGAGATCCCAGTTACCTTCTTTCTTCTTTATGGATATCAGGTCCTGTACTTCATGTAGAACATGCGAAAATTCAGAAATTATACTGTTTAAAGGGTAGGCAGCCGGAGGCTGCATGTGAAATCTCATGGATGCTACTGAGTAAGGGAATCCAAAGGCATGGACACATGTACCTGCAGTGATAAGTGTGTATATAAAACATTTTAACTTTGTTTAGAATAAGTGGCCACTCCATCAGGAAGCCGAATGAATTCGGGCATTATCAAAACGGTTCATTTGCTCAAAGTTAATCTTAATGACATTTGTTTACAGTTTCATGGTAAACACATTACACAAGTTACTGGAAAAGAATAATCCTTTCTGAGAAATGCTTCTGAGTCAGGCATTGGCAGTAGTGACATCAGAACACATATTAATAGAGTGTGTATTTTAGACTTTGAATGACTGTTTCATTAGCCTAAAATATTTTCCACACGAATAATCTCTTTTTTATTTATAACGTATATTCATCTTCAAGTTATTCCCATACTGGCAACTCTATGTTCCAGACTAGTCTTGCCTTTTGTTTTCAACACTGTAGGTTTTTAGAGCTTGCACACTTTTCTTCAGATACAAGCAGAATAACCTCCCTACTGAGTTATAGATGATCAACAGTTCCTCCATGCAGGTTTCCTAAAGCAGACTCCATCTACATTGCAGAAGCTGGGAGAGACTTGTGTATCTTGAAGCTGTCCATGAACCGTATACTCCAGCCTGTGTACATGGCCTACATATTCATTCTCTTGGGCACACAGTGTAATGCTGCAATAAGAACTTTAAAACTATCATGAGGTTAAGAATTGATTGTGTTGTCTACATGTTCATACCCAATGCCTCTACTCCATATAGAGTTTTTGAATACAATTGAATCATCTTGAACTTGTAAATACAAAATGTCATGAAGACACAGCAACTGAATCTGATTCATTTTTCAAAAGTTCCTTCTAATTTTGCACACATGAAGAATTTTACTTTAAAGAATTGTGATAACACTCCGAATGAGGGGTTGAGTAGGAACTGCATGTAAGATTCCCAGTCTTCCTCCTTTCTTGAAAGCAGTTGTTACAGTAAGCTACTTTAGCAGTCATTTCAGACACCTTTGGAAGATGAGACAATGCAACTGCAGGTGCCAACTGCAAACTCTGGATCAGTTTGTCATTCAGTTCTCACTTCAGTTTAATTGGTAATTGTGAGTATTCTTAATTTATGCCAGGTTATGGTACACTGATTCTCTAATCCGGATTTGGATGACAATTTCCAGACACCTTTCTTGTCACACCAATAAAGAAGAGCTTGACATTACATACAATAACACTTCATTTTCTGAACAAACAAATTTAGCATATTCTAAAAGTCAACATCAGTTAAGAGGAGCTAAGAAACTAAATTATTCAGTGATAAAACAGTGAGGATGAGAAGAAGACTGAACCTTTTGGAAACTGAATGTCTTTAAGTTCTGTGATTTCCTAGATTTTTCTTTAGGAGCAGGTGTTCTTTGGCAGACAAGTTTCTGATATTTCTTTGCAGAAAGGATAACCAAAATTCCAAGTATAACATGTACTAAGCAAATACCAGCTGGACAAAAGTACTAGTTCCTGTAAAAACTGAGAGAAACTTTGTCAAATACTAGCCTTGTCTCAAAGATTATTGTGTAATACTTGTATAAGAAACAAGGAAACCAAATGATCTTTTTTGACCTGAAATCATAGTAGTGAAAACTGTATTATGTTAAATAGAGTAATATTCTGTTTTTCAGGAACTATCTTGAGCTGGTAGCCAACACAATTGAAGACTGGGTGAAAGAGGAAGAAGCTAAATACCAAAAAGAGAAGATGGGTAAGGAAATAGAGTCTTTTAAATTGGAAAAAGCCATGCCAGAGGGCCCTCTTGGACTGTCTGCTTGTGCTGTCAAAAAAACTGGCTTTACTAAGAGAGCCAAAAGTGGGTGTCTTTCTATTGTATTCTAGGAAATTAATTTTTCACTCTAAGTGCTGAGACACAAATTTGTTCAGAGCACAATTGCATATGTTTTTTCATAGGATGACCTTGTTTTGACATCTATATAGGTATAAATACGTTTTTGAAGTAATTAAATATCTATATTTATATATTCTGCATCTTTCTCTATTCTGAAAACTGTGACCTTTAGTATCAATTTACATTTTCAATAGCTGTGCTTATCTAATGAGATTAAGGATTACAAACAAATATGAATCTGTTCTGATGGCTGAACATATGGAGAGGTGAGCAGTAGTTCAAGCTGGCAACACAGTTCAGGAAAATTCCTTTTTAAAGGGCAGGATAAAAGCTAGAAGTCAGAAGCTAAAACTGGAAACTTGAATTGACAAGACTGCAGAGCAAACTTGAATTACGAACAACATTTTGGATACTGAAAATTATAAGCAGTTCATACAGTAACTGTTCAGCAGGCAGCTGAATCTAAAAAACTTCTATTGACAAAAAAACAACTTTTGTCAAAATCGTCTACTTGTTATTTAAATGGTATTAACAATGATTTGTTTATGTTTAACCTTTGCTTTTTTACCTTTTTTGAGAATGCACTTTGAAACCTCCCAGGACTAGCAGTTAGCATTTACAAAAATAGAAACATTACTCCTCAACCCAATTAACACCTCTGATTATAGTTTGGAAACTAAAAGCACAGTTATGACTACTAAATCATAATTTGTACATATCTAGCTGTCACAGGAGCTAAATTGAATCTTGCCCATGTGATGCTTCATGACAGATATGATTCATGGAGTAGTTCACTTGCTGAAAGGAGATAATCACCTCTAGCTAAAACACGTACATGGGCAATGGTGTCCTTAGGTGTTTTCAATTTCAGCGACACTGCAATTTCTACCTTATCATGCAAAGTAATTTAAATAGAAATTTCTGATTGTAAACTTTAAATTATCTTTTCTAGAAGGTAAACATGGGGTATCCAAGCATAATATAAAACTACACTCATAGAAGATACTCTTTTCATAAGTCATAGATACTATAAAGCCGTAATAGTAAACGAGGGATATGGTGTTTCTTCAGTGAAGGTTTGAAGGTTCAGATGGCATTTATGTGGGGTTTTTTGTCCTGAAAGGTTGCAATGTCTATGACTCTGGTATTGAGCTTGTTCTGGCTCAGTTAAAAAACAAACAAACAAACAAACATATTGCCAGAGCAAAGCCTTGAACAGCAAGGAGCGGAGAGCCAGTCTTTACATATGTTGATGTAACAGACTTTCTGTTTTATTTCTAAAAATACTTAAGCTTTACTTCATTGTATTGTTATGATTTTACTGTTTTTAAATACACATTTTTATTTACTTGCACAACTTTTTTCCCATTTTTAAAAATTATTCAATTTTTCTATATTTATAACCTCACTTATTATCCCTTTCAGTTTCCAAAAGCCCCATGCCTGTACCTGAGAACGTAACAGAGTCTCAGTCCAAGAATGAAGAAAGTCCCATTATCAGAGAAGATTCTCTAAAGGTGAGGCAAAATAGATATGTTTCTGAAATGGACTAAATAGTATTGCTTTCTTAGGAAGGCAAGGCTTTGTTCTTACATAGGCTTGACTGAGTCCCCTTCATTTTTCTGCTCTTTGTTATTTTTTGTTTATGTTATTTTCTTTGATTTATTCCGTATTGATTGTGAGTTATGTTATGTTGTTTTCTTAAGGGAAGACTATCTGGAGTTAGACTAGGCAGTCCAAAGCTATTTATGGTTGCAATACTAGGAAATGAAAGTTATGGACAATATCCTACAATTTACTGAAGTTTTCTGATTCCTGGAAATACTTGTGTGCCCGACTCTGCTTTCACTGTCTACAGCTCTTTGAAATCAGGGAATGTAAATATGGTACCTCAGAGTTCCATTATGTTAGAGAATCCCATTTTATAGATGTAGTCCATGACCATTCACTACAGATTGACTTGCCCAGGTTTACACAGTAAGTTTCTGGCTGAGGTTTCTGGCACACAGTTGTTGCATTGGCACTATCCATTAATCTGCACAAAACTAGCATTATTGATGTTGTACTCCCCTGCTTTTTTTTGACTTCTCACAGACGTAGTATGTCTCATCTTTCTCAAAGTGTGTAATGCTGTGCACTTACAGTCCTGATATGGAATGTAGATAGGAAAATGGCATTAACTGTCACAGCTCAAGCAAGGCTAACACCTGACTCGTAATGGAATGCTTGCCATTTTTTCCCCAGAAATGCTCCTGCTTTGGCATGCTTAGGCTATGAAGTGCTACAAAACCCTAAATACTCCAGAAAATCTCAAATGTCTTCCTGATGCAAGCTGGCAGTTTTGGCATTGATACCTCATTCCTCTTTCTGTAAAAAAATAAAATCATTTTATCTCACAGTTGCATTTGGGGAATAAACTAATACCAGTGATGCATTGGGGTTTGGTGGTAAACACTGGAAAAGTATACAACAAAATCATTCTCCTATGACTGATTGTGTAAGATATGAACAATCACCTGATTCACCTCCTGTGGTCAACAATGGCTGCTGTTGTAGATTGACTGAATCAGTAATTGTATCCAAAATCTGGTGCATAATATTGTAAGACTTTTGACACATTTGGCAACATGCCTTAGCTTAAAACTTTGATTCCTTTCTTTTGTTTGCTCCTACACTTTTCAGCATGCACATATGAAATACCTTGTAGTAAAAAGATAAACACAGTCTACTTAATTCCTAATGTTGAACGTAGGCTTGGAAGAAGGAGCAGGAGCGATTACGAGAGGAAGAAAGAAAAGCAAAGGAAGAAGAACAAGAAAAGGAAGAAAATCTGAAAAGTAAAAAGAAAGGACAGACGAAAAAAGATAAAGGAAGTAAAGAGTCAAACAAAAAATCTTCCGAAGAGAAGACTCAAAATAAGCCAGCAAAAACCCCTGAATTTGAGGAGGATCATAGCACTCCAGAAACATGTTCTGAGAAAGTCTATAAAGTAAGGAGTTGTATTATTACATCACATTAGAAAAGTGCTAACTATATATAGAGTCAAGATTACATCAAAGCTATTATCTATTGTGAAATTTGAGTTCAGAGTAAATTAAGCCAAACTGGGTCTTGTTAGCTCCATTGTTTTAGCAGCTGATCCTTTTCTAAAAGTTTTGAAAAGTGGTTTTTGATGTTTAAGACTATCCTACACTGGATTATTTAACTTTCTTTTTTAGTGTTTGACATGAACACAAACATAAGTTGATTATGTGATTTTTGTGGGAGAGGATAGGAAAGAGGAACATAAGAACTTGTCACATCTCCCATATTAGGGGACTGCTAGACCTCGTTGAAGTTTTGACTGTCCACACTGGAAATAACTGTTTCTTCCATTTCCTCTTTCAAAATTCATGTTCTTGAAGTGCCCTAATCTGAAATACGGATTTTTCCTATATTTCAGAAAGTAACTCTGTTGGCATGTGCACAAGAGGAAATGTATAGCTCAGCTCACTCTTGGAGATTAACACACATGAAATCTAAACTGTAATTGTGCTTCATGTCCCTAGCAATCCCAGAAACTCATGTTTAGACAGTTCAATGGAGACAGTAGTTTCCGTTTTTCTACCTGTTGCACTAACAGAGGGAGCTCTTCACTAGTTTTATTCAAGCAGTTTTTCAGCAGTTTGCACCGCAGAGTGCAAATATTTGCAGAGTCTGTCTTGCATCCAAAACTTGTATACATCAATATAATTTAGTCTAAATTTGCTTAAGTGCAGACTTCAAACTCAGAAATAGATGACATTTCAGTCTGAACTTACTTGAGTACACTCACATAATTTTTGCCATCTTGTGGCACTTTGGAAGGCATAGCAACCTCATTAGATTTACAGTGTCTGAATTCCAAAACCTAGAGGATAGAAAGCTGAATCTTTACCTGCCCTTTATGTGATCCCATGGCATTTTACTTTGTCTCTTTGTACTTGGCCAGAATTTTTCTTTCTCTCACACTGTGTGTTAACCCAACAGTCTACTTGCTACTCTTCAGTTTCCCTGATGGTTTTCACATGTAACAAGTTACTTCAGTTAAAAACAGAGACATTATTTGGATATGACAATAGTATGCTAGATATTTGCTAAAGCTTATATTACATTAGTTAAAATCTAAGAAAAATATGTTGAGCAGTACCATATGATCCTGATGATCTGTCCTTCCTTTACCTCTTTCATGGGTTCTGCCTTTCTCATTTACAGATAATTTAAAACTTGTTTTTTCCAGTTTCATGGCTACAATATGGGGGAGGATGTCATTCAAGTATCAGGAACCAATCAATATCTTTTCCCATCCGATGGAGGACAGATTCAAGTAGAGAGGATAGAATTTGCAAAAGGTGATGCTTTATTTCTTTATGCTTTTCTTTGATTCAATACTAACTGATGTCATACTTTCTTTATCCATAAATGTTTTTTCATGTCTCAGCAGTAAATATTCAGTGAAAGAAATTCCATATTAGCCTCTATCACTACTAATCTTTACATTTTCCTGTAATACGTTAACAGTTGATAGGTAAATGAACTACCATAAAACTAGAAATGTAGAAAAATCAGTTCATATTTATCTGATCAATGGCCACCGATTCATGATATTTCAAGAATGTTCAAATTATTTTTCCTGTCAAATGCAATATTTCTAAGCAACAGGTTCTTCTTCAGCCTCTCAGATCTAATTATCAGGAAATTTTTGAATATGTAGTCTAAACTCAGATAACCGTAATTTTTTCGTCTTGGTCTTCTACTAAGTGATGCAGTCCAGTTGTGAGCAATTTTCTTTTTTTGAGTGCTTTAAAGTTGCAGGTGCAGGGTTCATTTTGGGTGCAAATAAGTTCTGAAGTCCAGTGGGAGCAGTAATAGTATTCCATTGCTTTACAGGCCCAACTTTGATAAAGGTGAAAGTAATAAAAGACAACCACAATTTCTTCATTCATATCACAGACCCCAAGAAAAACTTTAAAGAAGCTGAAGACCAAGAAATTAATGAAGAACAGCAAATTAGATCAGGTCAGTGGATTGATGTCACTGATATGAAGAATTAATAGTTTGACATATTTAATAATTGGGTGCAAAACTTATCAACTAACAGAAAATAAATTCTTACTAATGGCAGAGAGTAAGAAAAATCAGTGTTCCATAAAACAAAGTAAAAATCCAGTTGGCTGACTTGAGTGCTGTCTAGTGAGTTCTTAGCAAGTTATAGAAGCACAGTGCAGGTCAACATGTGCAAACCAGTCTCTTTTCCAAAGCAAGGAAATCCATGAAGAGTCACAATTCTTTAATAAAATTATTTTCTTCTTTAGTGGAGTACTCATTCGGATTCTAAAGTGGCTTGAGAAAGCCTAAGAAGGTGAAAACTGAATCCTGTCTGTTGTGACCAAAGTAAATATCTGCCCTTGAAAGGGAAGATTTCCCCTTTTGAAGTGTGCCTCCTTTTGTGACCATAGCATTAGTGCCTCCTCAAGACCTTTGCTGTGAAAAAAGATCTTTCTGCAGTCAAGCAGCTTCTACTGTTGATTGACATATTGTTAACACTAAGAAAGCATTGAATCCAAATCCTTTCTGGGTCTAGGTGAGAGCATTTTCAAGAAGGAAGCCAGTCTGTAATAATTTGCGTATATGTTTGCCAAAAGCATTATGGAATTGCTGTCACCAAACTGAAGAGTATTGGAAAAGGAAACTTTTGGTAGACATATTAGCTCTTTTAACCTTCATCAGTGTTAGAAAGCATCCTGCTCTTGCTTCTTCCCTTGGCTTCAGCTGCCATCAGTGATGTGACTGTACATTGTCTGAATAGAAAATTTGCATCCCTTCCACAGTTGTTTTTTGTGTGCACTTCTGACAGCTGACCTGTATCATTCTGGGGTCTGTCAGACAGTACTGGCAATCACCAGTGTGTGAGTATCTGAGACAAGTTGTATTCACTGGGCACAAGTGAGAGGCTTTCCTCCCATGTATACAGGAGCACCTCATAGGAAGGCAGTAGGGAAGAGAAGAATCAATCCACTCTAATAGTTGACAGTGGCTGGATGGTACAATGGTAAACTTGTAAAGCAGTCAAAATCCAAACTGCATTCTGCAGGTGGTATTCAGTCATTACTGAAAGAAATTGCAATGACAGGCAAGAAATGGGAGCAGACAAGGTCTCAGGATGTGTCCCATGTTGATGAGATTGGGAGATGGCTAGGCCTGGCTTAACCTTCTTTTGTAGTCTTCTCTGCTACTCCTCACAGTTTTTAGAAGCTGTTCCCCCTATGGGAAATCCCAAGTTTTCCTTTTATCAACAGAACATTTCTTTAAGGCAGTTGCAGTTGAAGTAGAGGCAAGGTAGGACCCAGTGTCTAGGAGCTGTATCTTGCCTAGCTCCTGTGGTTTTCACCATGACATACTCATCACATGACACCTTGATCTGCACCTCTGTGTGAGTTTGACTCCTGATCCACTTTTACAAAACCCAGACATGTCTAATTTCTAATCTAAATGTAATTTCTAAATCTAGTTTCTCAACTTTTTGTCCTTTCTTTTACTTTCTCCTCAAAGTACACACATAGAATCATAGAATATCCTGAGTTGGAAGGGACCCTCAGGGACAATCCAAGTCCAACTCCTGTTCCTGTGACCATATGTGAGGGACAGTAATTTTTATTAGTGCATAGGCCACATGTAATAGAAATGAGCAGTTTAACATTGATGTTAGCCAAGAAACGAGGACACATAACTCCAGAACTAGGTTCTTTTGCTGCTTAAATTCAATAAGACTTTTCACTGGTTGTTGAAATTAAACCTGTTTTTACACACCTAGCTAACTAGAATGCTATTTCTGGATAAAAAACCACAGGTATATTGCACAAAACGGACTATTATATAGTACCCTATGAGTGGAATGTTGGTTTGCCCTGCCCTATTTAGTCTATTTAGGTTAGTCATCCTCATTGATGTTCCACTTTTTACACCAGCCATTGGTTTACAAGTCACGTGGTTCTGGTATATGTTGCTATCTTTGACTTTTTTTTTTTTTTAAGGAGAGCTGAAAAATCAAAAGAAAGCTGTGAGCAAGTTTGGATCTTTTTCAGCCACCTTGGAAAATGGAATCCAGCTGTCCCTGAGCTATTATGGACCTACAGGGGAGGCAGCAGGTAAAGTAAGCAAATAGAAGAGGATATTTGAGAACCATAGGGTGAATTCTTTTTCCTTTTTTATTCCTTCATACACTCCTTAACCCAATAAATTGTTGCATGCAATTCTGCCTTTCTCAGCAGCTGTTACTACATGGTTGGGAATTTTCAGCAAGGCTCAAAATGAGTACATTGTCGGGAATATTCTATGATTCAATTTTCAAAATGGAGGGAGGTCTCCAAGATTTTCTGCTTACTGTGAAAACAGAGCAGTGCAAGTATTGTTATTAAGTAACCCAGAAAAATCAGCCAATTAATTTCAGCCAAATAAAATGTGATTTGCTGAGGAATCTTCTTGGTTTTCCAAGAAATAATATTTTTGTAAACTTATATAGGTGATTATGGAACTTTCATTTTACTGTAGGAGTTGGACTTTAGGTTACAGTTGTGCAGATATAATGAGGGATTTCTCTCAGCCTTTCAATAAACACATTCACCAACTGGAAGCAATTGCTTCAGAAAACCACAGTGAAAACAGCGTCTGCTTTTACCAAGAGCTTTTCGTTTCCATTACATTTGAAAGGCCACTGTAACCATCTTATGGATAAAAGTGAAACCATTCTCTGATGAGAAAATAATTCCAGCATTTTTCAGCTCTTGAAATATGAAAACATTTAATTGAATGCATCTTTGTGTGGACTGTGGTAAACCATTCAACCCTACACTCAGTTTTAATTGTTCAAATATATTTTACAAATTAATTACTAAAAAAAAAGACTTCTCTAAACTTGGGCCAAGAGAGGATTCACAATAGTGGACTGCAAAACCTTGTATTTTGACGTAAAAGAGAGACATGTCTAATTAAACACCTACATGTCAGCTGTGATGTTTAGGCTTTTTCACATTCACTATAATCATCCTATTCTACATTAGAATAATCCTTGCCATGTTGAGCTTTAGAGCACTGCTAACCAGCATTCTTTGATTGCTTGCAGTTTTTCTATGATCATTTGCTTATGCCAAATTCCTGTGGGTCTTTGTATCCTAAGTGCTCAGAACAATTCTGACCAGAAATACTCTCTTAGATGATTCTCTTATGCCATCCATCCCTAATTCAGAATGGTATACCATGAAATCTGTAGTTTCTCTCCACTGATCTGTTAAATTGTGTGCAAATTACCCTTTTTCCCTGGAGTACTAAAATAGTTTTCTGGAAATGCTCTAATTCTCATTTGCCTTACTGTTTTTCACACTTAATGTATTTCATTTTCTTTTTAGGGAAGGTAAGGTCACAAAAGGCCTCAAGTTGTTATTCAGCTTTATGCAACTTTTCTTATTTTAGGGGAAAATCTTAATATTTCTTCAGGTTTTGAATTATTCTTTGTTTTCTCCAGCATTATCAAAAGTTAACTTCAGATCACCTTACGTTTATGTTAGAAATAGCCTCTTTGTCTCTTTATGAATCTGGGACTGCTTGAGCACCTGCAGGGCTTTTGGTTCTGGGTACTACAGAACCTCTGCACTTGTTCTTTGTGTCTTGACAAAATTATGAGAGTACAATTCCAAGTCCTAGACATGTGAATGTGTGTATAAAAGAAGGGAAATCTTCCTTAACAGACAGTCATCTGGAGTTTTACATCTCTCTCAAGATTTCTAAAGACACTTTATCTTAGTCTTCACAATCCACTCTTTTTCATTATTACCCTCAGACACCATGTTCTCATTTTGGGGGGCAATCAAAGTAAAGGCATAGGTGAAATTTCTATGGAAGAGAAGTTTCAGTTTGTTAAAATAATTACAGAAAATCTAAGTTTGTATTTATTTTATTTTCAAGAAATTGTTTTGAAAGCCAATATGACTACTTCCTGTTGACATGTCTAGCAGGCTGTCCTAATGCTTGGTTTTAAAAATTGCAAGAGTCTTATCAAGTCTAGATTATTAGAATCTGTCTGAATAATTATAGCAAAATAGGCGTATGTAGTACAAAATTACTGGAGTCAGTCTGTGCTGGATTAGGCCATGATAAAGAATAACACCGTGACCATTTACTAGATACAAGACTCAGAATGTCTCCACTTCTAAATATTCTGGAGGTAAAAGAGTATTTTAAAATCATATTTTTTTATTACTGTGGTGATGACCAAGTGACAATTTGTGGGAAGTAGTAGTTTCAAGATGTCTTTTAGGCTAATAAGTTGTCAGTCTATGGAAGGATTTTCTAAATACTCTTATATATTCATTCCCTCTATCTGAAATAATAAACTCCCCCATTGGGGTTATTATTTCTAAGGTAAAATTTAGTGTACAAAATCTTTTTAAAAAATAAAATGTGGGCATCTACATTTATGAAACTTATTTACATTAAAAATATTGCTTTTGCCTCCTTTAGATGATGAAACAGGTCCTGTCTTAGCAAGAATTCTGAACATCCCTTCTGTTCATCTTCCGACCATAATTCCGTCAGCAGTTTCTCTCACTACACCAGTTCCAGGAAAAAAAGATAAGCTTGACAGAAGAAAATCAGGAAAATTTCTGCCTTCTGCAAAAGCAAATTGTGGCAAATCAGCCCCTTCATCATCTGATGACCTGGTAAGCAGAAAGAAGAGACATTATCCAATTAAAAGAAACAAACAAAAATTCAAAAGCCTGAACTTCTGTAAAAGAAACATATATTCTTCTCAGAGGGGTTTGAACAGTGTCTTTACCAATCCCTAACAATTTGTGATGCTGCTGAGGATATGTTTGACTCTTTCAGTTGTTCTGAGATGTCCATATTGGCAGCTGTTAATGAACTTAATCTTCACGACTCCATGATGTAAAGCAGTGTGTCTGCCATGGCCCACATATTTTTGTCAATTTTGGCTTTACAGTTACAGCTGTTACCCTGCAGGTGATCAGAGGGCTGGAACACCTCTCCTGCAAAGACAAACTCAAACAGTTGGGGTTGTTCAGCCTGGAGAAGAGAATGCTCCAGGAAAACATTAGAGCACCTTCCCGTACCTAAATGGGGCTCCAAGAGAGCTGGAGAGGGAGTTTTTACCAGGGCATGCAGTGACAGGACAAGGGGAATGGCTTTAAACTGAAAGAGGGCAGGTCTAGATTAGATATTAGGGAGAAATTCTTTACAGTGAGGATGGTGAAGCACTGGCACGGGATGCCCAGAGAAGCTGTGGATGCCCAATCCCTGAAAGTGTTCAATGCCCCACTGAATGGAGCTCTGAGCATCCTGGTCTAGTGGAAGGCATCCCTGACCATGGGAGGGGAGTTGGAATGCAATGATCTTTAAGGTCCCTTCCTACCTAATCTGTTCAATCATTACTAATATCTCAATTGCAAGAACTCCTAAACTTTTAGTTTAACAGAGTAGAATTCCTTTGTGATTCCCAAAACCCGTATTCAAAAGTCTAACCAACCAGCAAATTAGTGAAGACAGTTTTACAAAATCGTGCTCTATTTTATGGTCTTTCCAGCTGATCACAAGCCAGAGACCAGCAATTTGAGGAAGTTTCTGCCTTTAACTGAAGTTCTTCTATCGCAGTACAGGTCTTTGGAAAGAAAGAATGAATCTTTAGAAAGCAGATTCTGACTTTCTGTTCTGAAATAGTATGTAGTACCTAGTTGTTGAAGTAGAGCTGTGGCTGTCATTGCAACACAGACTCTGTGCATATCCACAAAAAGTGCTTCTTACCTTATTTCAGGATGGAAACTGGTGTAGGGAGTTGCCAAACAGCACTCAGCATGACATACAGCAACTGTGCAGCACAAACGAACCCTATAGAAAAATAGTCCTATCATTAAAAATCTGTCAGGATGACTTCTAAGCCAAAAGGCTTTTAACTATTTGGTTTAGAATTCCTTTGGATAGAGAGTATCCATATTAGTGCATACAGCACCTGTCTATGTGAGTCTGCAAGTATTTTGGAGAACAGGATTAGAGTCCAAATAGGACTTGGTAAATTCAGTGGACACAGTCTGTAAAATAGGATGCAATTCAGTAAGAATAAGTGGTAGGTTCTACAAATTACGCATAAATAAACAGTATATATCTATAGAATGGGTAGCAGTTGTGTCAGTAACAGCTCTATGGAAGAAGGTCTGAGAGTTGTCATGGATCACAAGCTATACATAAGTCAACAATGCCATCTTCCTGTGAGAAGGGCAAAGACCACACTGAGGTGAATAAAGAGGAGTATAACCTGCTAAATATGTGAAGTTATTTTCCATTTAGGGCTGGTAGAGTCTTAGCTGGAGTATTGTGCCCAGTTATGGATACTGCACTGCAAGAAAAATATGGGCCACACTGAGAGTTTTTAAGGAAAGCGTGAAGAATGATTACAGGTCTAGAAAACTTAACTAGTGGGGAAGGTTTAAAAGAATTGGTTTGGATTGTTTGATCTTGAGTTGAGAGACGGAATAGCCTTCTGTAAACGCCTAAAAGAACACCATCATCTCTCATAAGTCCATATCTCAACAGAAAGAATCAGAAGTAAACTAATTTTCTGCAGTAATGATTCATGTCAGTCAATGGGAAAATGTCAGTAAGGTTAATCAAGATAAAGCACTGGAATAGTTTATGAGGAAACGTCGAGCCCTGGAAATTTTAGAATAGGTTACATTAGAATTTTTCTCTAATTATACAGGTATGTTTGATTATTCTTTTTTGCATTAGAGAGGGAGAAGTAGGTGACAGCTGAGGGTCATTTCTGCCCTGTGCTGAGACTTTTACCTCATGATCCTGTGACTACAATCTTAGGGTATTGAGAGTAGCCTTAATTACCCAGTAATATTATGTAAATTAACTGTAAAATATACAGTATCTTTTAGGCTGAAAAACAGGTGATAAAATATTTGCCATTTCCCCTCTAAATTTCTATTCCTAAAAAGCAAGAATATGGTATAATACCAGGACAAGTTCCCTCTATTACCTCTGTCTGCAACCCAAAACTGTTTTCATCTTATGACTACTGGCATAGTGTAGTCGACTGTTACATAGGTTTTTGAGGGGACGACATTTAAGAGTATATAGTTGTAATTTTTTACAAATATTCCAGGGCCTTAGGTCAACCTCATCTTTTCTAGTCATCAGAAGAGTTTCCACTGCAGAGCAGGGCAAAGAGGATTACACATTTTGACTGCCAATCAGTCCTTCCTGCCCCCTTCTGGAGTCAGTGCTGTATTTGTAGCAGATTGGAAGTTCTACTCTACTGATCTTTTGTGCGCTTTCAATGATTATAGGTGAAATAACTGATATGCAACTCCAAAAACTATTTTATGCTCTTCTGCTTCACAATATCCATTGCCCTCTCATCTTAATACTGAGCACGAGATAGCATAATGACTCAGCAAAATGAATAAAGTTAGGAGGGGTTGCTCTTCAAGGTGATTGAAAGGAGATAGCATAATCAAAGAAAATAACGTAATGTTTTCACTTTAGAATCTGTAAACTCTGAAAATGTTAAATGAGTGGTAGACAGCACTTTTTTAAAAGAAAATGTACTGTTAAAACTGAAATCTGTTGTCTTAACTTTTTCATTTTAAAATTTGGATTAAAACTAATTCCTGCGTCATTCTGTAGATGGAAGAACCAGTTCCCCAAGCACGAGAGATGTCAGATGCTCCTGCTTTTCCGAGTTTGAATGTCTCCTGTCCCAATGGACTTGTATTAACTTTCTTTGGTGAAAGGCTTGGAGGTTTTCCTGAACCACTGAACAGTAAGGAATTTAAGAGAAATTAAGGCTACAAAAGAAAATTATTTCTTCATTAATGGGTTTAGATGTAACTGATTTTTTTAACATGTCAGAATGCTAAGTTTGTCATAATGTCCATTTAACAGTATTTGCAACATGAATAATGTGGTTTTATTTGAACAAATATGTTATCTAGAAGTTATATATCACAAGTTATATATAATATCACAAGTTGTTAAACGTGAAAGATTGATGGCAAGGAAGTAGCAGTCCTAAAAAGCCCTTGGGAGTCATGTTGGATAATCATTTGAATATGCATGTAGAGTGGAATACTGAAGAAAAATGAGCAAATTCAATAAATAAACACATATATATTGAGGAATCCTGAGTGGTAACAGGAAGATAGTTACGTCACCTGTATCTGCACCTCTTTTGGAAGTGTATGTGCTTAAGTTCACAAGACAAAATGTGAATATTTTGAAAGAATCAGAGAAGACTGACAAGAACGATTAAAGCATAAGATGTATCTAATAGTGAGCTCATTTCACCAGGTACTCAATTACCAAAGTAAAAGTGAAAGGGGAGACTGGTGTCAGCCTGGAAGTACAAGGAAACAGAATTTTGGTGATAGCTTGTGAACACAGTATAAAAAGGTATTATAATTTTCAGGGACTTTAAACTGAAAACTAGGACTTTGCACTAGATTTAAGTTATATGCATTTTGGTAAGAATGTTACACTAATTAATGGTAAGAATTATTAACAAAACTAACCAAGGCTGTGATGGGTCTTTGTGGCTAGATGTTTTACAATCGGGTTTTTTGTTGCTTTTCTAGAAGATGCAATCATTTTCAAACAGGAAGCATTTCACAGAGGTCCTTTGTTTTATACCATCTAGTACATACATGGAAAACACTCATTATAAGCCTTTCTGCCCTTATCATTGCATTTCCTTTAGAAGACTGATGGGATATATAGATACTTTAAAGCTTCTGTGCTTAACATACCCTTCTGCAATAATTCTTTTTCCCGTGTTTTTGAAAATCAGCGTGAGGTTCATCTTTGCATGTTGTGAACTGTCGTAAATCTTGGGGGTTTTTAGTCATCCCATTAGGTTTTGAAGCAGACAAATGTGAATTTTGTTGTCATCTAGTTAGTTTTAAAAACAGTCATGTACAGATGTTGTTTAACACCTATGTACAGCAAATCTGTACTGCCCAGTAAATGTGCTCTGATTAATCTGGTATGAAGTAAAGAACATGCAGAGAGTTTTCAAACATACATGGTTTGACAAGAAGCATAAGTTGAAATGCTGAATAGTTGAGGTGAACAGAGCACAGACACATACATGGAGCCTACAATTATCACAATTATGCCTGTTAGCATACTCAAAACACTGCCATCATTTAATCTAAAAAACCCTACCTTGTGCAGGCAGATGAAATATATAACTTGAGTTTCTATACAAATTCAAACTTGGTAAAACTCAGTTGGGTTTTTTTTCATCTTTATGGGAAGTTAGAGAATTCCTCTCACCTGATGTTAGTCTTCCAAAAGTTCGGCATCCACAATAAATCCATCTTCAAATTTCCCTTTTCATTTGGAAAGACAGCCACCTTCACAAGTGGATGCAGAGTTCCTGAGTAGGTGACTGTTTTGAATTTTTCTCTGAAATCAGTCTGTCCCTTACTCTGTGGATTTCAGATTCAGCCGCAGAGTTAGTCTTACCTAAAGTTGCATATCTTGCGTGTACACCATGATGCTGGGTGCATAGTACTGTTTGAATGTGTGCTAGGCAGTATTAAGTAATTAAAAGTTTGTTTTCAAAGGTGAAGCCACTACCACTGAAGCGGAGAAAGAGGTGCTAGAGGAAAGTGAGGCTGAAGCAGAGAAAGAGGTGGTAGAGGAAAGTGAGGCCAAAGCAGGTGAAGTAAAGGAGGAAGAGGTTATGGAAAGTGGAGAGGAGGAACAACAGGTTACAGAAGGTGAAATAAAGCCCGAAGACACCAAAAGAGAACAGGCCAAGCAGCCCACTCTGGAAATTCTGGTTAGACAGAGTTATCCCCAAAAGGTAAAGAACTCTCATCTTTACGCACATCCGGCAAGGCAAGCAGAACAAGAGGTGTCAAGAGTCATCACTAGTCAAGGAACTGTCATAAAGTACCTAATGGATGGATCTACCCAGGTATATTTAGTAGAACTCATTGCAAGCAATACAGTTTAGTGCAATTCATTGTGATGTAAGATGATTGCCCTTAAATTTGTTTTTGTCTGCTGAGATACAGAAGGGTACACTGTGTGGATGAAGGCGTTAAGTAATACTGAATTATGCAGCCATGTCAAGACTAAAATGCTCTTGGCTTTGTTCAGAGTCAGAACTTAGGGAGATTTAAGTATGAAAATTTCAGGCATGTGAAGATTTTAGGCAACTTTGTGATTAGGAAATAGCTGAATATGGTTTGGAGAACTACATTTCTGGACTTAGGCATCTGAATGGTGGATTAGTTCAGCTTTGGGTATTTTTGGCAATATGAAAGCATCCATATTTCTTTTTTTTTTTTAGTTTAAATAGTCATATGGGATCCAGAAAAGACCTGAACTGTTCTTCAGTCCTGCAGACACCTTTATGTATCCTAAATTTTCAGGGAAAAAAGTCTTTCTATTCCTAAGTACCTGCTTTGTTTACACGTATCTTGGTTGCCTGGAATTCTGGTACAGTTTGAGTGCTATAGGCTATCTTTGCAAATACTGTATTCAATCTACAAGCAACTTCTTTTTTTAACACTCTAAGACTCTGTGTAGTTAGCAAACAGATGAAAAGAGGAGTCATCTAAATTGACTCAGAAACTGTCAAAATAATTCCTTATTTCCCGAATTTTATTCTCCTGTCTGACCACAACACCTAGTGTAAGTTCCTTACATTTATTCATATTATTAACTTTATTGTATTCATATTATTAACTTTAGATGTTAAACCATTTAGCCAGGATTTCTGGGAGACATATCCATTTCAGAAATATGGAGGGAAACGAGCTGCAGTATGTATGTACATTCTCAGCAGACTGTTTCCCGACTAAAAAAACATAGACCTTATGTGCCTAGCATGATTTTACTGTAGTCATTGTATAAGCAGATTATGAGTGCCTCCTTCTTAATATTATCTTAATGTCTGTGAATCATAAAAAGGCATTGCATATGATAAGCCTCAAAAAAGAGGAAATTTTTAATTCCTTACAGTAACAATTTCAAGAATTGTTTCTATACATTGTCCATTTCTTTTCTATTTTGCACTGTGTTTATAAATTAATTCAGGGATGGTTAGAGTAATTCTAGACTTTATCTGACACGCAGAGAACATACACGTCAATAGTTGAGTGTAACGGATCTCAGAAACCAGCTATTATTAGATAAATAACCAAAATTTCCTTTTAACTATCATAATGGCTAAAAAATTAACAGGAGACCTAGGCATATGGAATACCTCTGTACAGACCAGTATGTCAGTACAGATGCATTATCACTGCTACAAAAAAAAGTCATTAACCTATGACCATTTAGTCAAAGAATAATATGTAGTGTTTATTTTTATAATGCCTTTTTATTATTCCGAGTCCCCATTAATTACATCCCTGAACTGCAGCAAATAGTACTCTTTCTGGCAATGACTAATGGGATGAAATTTATCAAAACCAACTGTTGGATCCTACACATGGGACAGAGTCATGCCCGGCACCAATATAAAGTGGGAGAGGAGCATCTGGAGAGTGCCCTTCAGGGAGGGCCCTGGGGGTGCTGGTGGGCAGCAGCTCAGTGAGAGTCAGCAGGGTGTGCCTGGGCAGCCCAGAGGGCAAAATCCGTGTCCTGGGGTGCATCAAACACAGCAGCACAGCCACTCAGAAGGGGGGATCATCCTGCTGTGCTCTGCATTGGTGTGACCTCACCCAGAGTGCTGGCAGCAGTTCTGCGCCCCACCATTTCAGAGGGCTGGGAAGGTCCTGCAGTGAGTCCAGAGGAGGACAACAAAGCTGGTGGCTGGGCTGGCAGGTGTGTCCAGAGAGGAGGCGCTGAGGACTCCCTGCTTGTCTGCTTTGGAGAGATAGAAGCTGAGGGTCAACCTTCCTCCTCTCTGCAGCTCCCTGACAGGAGAGGTACCGAGGTGGTGCTGATCCCTACTTCCTGCTGTCAGGAAGATTAACCCACAATGCCAGAGGTTTATGTCCCAAAAGGAGACAGAGGAGTCCTATAATTTTATTCAAATAAAGGGAGTGAGTCTACTGCGGCACATGCCCACGGGGTTTTCTCTCTCGGGGTTTTGGAGGATGCAGCCACCTCTTATCCTAAACTCCCAGACACATGTTGCCCTCTTCCTTTCCCCATTAGCTGAGGTACTAGGAAGGTACAGCCTTCCTGAGCCACCTACCACATATCCCACCCCGAACCTTGTCCCTTTACCCCAAAGTTCAGGTGCAGAGCCACTTGTGTGTTTCAGGAGTCAGGCTATCTGGGCTCTGTAACAAACTTGCTGCTTGCAGTTAGAAGAGACTGTAAGACCCATTTCAAAGATGTTAACACCCATACCTTCACTCATAGAATTGTTTGTAAAGACATAAACACACATTTTGGGATCCATTGACAGGACAGTGGGAATGGCTCAAAGGAGCACAAAGAGGTGTTTGGACTGGACATTAGGAAGTAATTCTTTACCGAGAGGGTGGCCACACACTGGAACAGGCTTGCTAGAGAGGTGGTTGATATCCCAAGGCTGTCAGTGTTTAAGAGACATTTGGACAATGCCCTTGACAGGATGCTTTAACTTGGTCAGCCCTGAAGAGTTCAGGTAGTTGGACCAGGTGATCATTGTGGATCCCTTCCAACTGAAATAGTCTGTTCTATTAATTCTCTTTAAGATAGCTTTTTTATTTCTTGTATTAATTCTGAGAGTTTTTACTTTTTTTCCTCTCCATCACCCACAGTACTCTAGTGACTATCGCATTTGTGACACATTCTTTTAAGACTTTCTAGTGGTGTTTAAATTGATTTTAACCTCTAGTATGTCCTTGATTTCTGTAGATTCTGTTTGCTGATGGCACAGTGAGTAGGAGTCCTGGTTCTGGTCCAGTCCTACCACCACATACAATTCCAGGTAACATACAACACTTACCAGAATCAGAGCCTTTACCTGAGACTAACACTAAGAAAGGTAACTTTTTGTGTGTTTTGGACAGATATAAAGTTAGTAGAGCTGATGATACTTAATAAAGAGCATATTTCTTTTGTCTGAAAATTCTGCCAGTGTGAAAATGCAATTTTATTTGTACTCAGCTGCTGCACACTGCTATGTTACCTTTATAGGAAATCACTTCCCTCCTACTCCAAATTTCTTTTTCTTTTAGCATGGTAGGACTCTAATAAGTAAAAAGTTGTGTGAGAACTTAATTGGTATCAGAGTGATTGAACACAAAGTCTTTTAAAATAAATTCTTGTTACTACAGTAGTGCTAAATCCTTACTTTTGTCTTACACAGTTTTTAGTCTTTGTATTAAGGGACGCTTCTCTCACAGAGGATATATTTTTCTTTCTCTTTGCATGTATTCCTACTATTGGTTATTATCAATTGGTTATATGGACTTGTGGTTGGTGGTAATATAGTCATTCTTACTGTATTTTGTTTGACTGGGAAAGAACCAAACAAGTGTTTACTTCATACCTCCAAGTGGAGTCCAAGATCACTGTCAGTATTACTTAGTACAAAGAATAATTATGACCTGTCATATTAAGTTACAATTTATTGGAAATGTGTCAATAAAAATTGCTGCCAAAGAGAAAGGGGTCTCACAAAGAAACTTTTGGAGTCAAGTCCTGTCCTTTTTCTTAAGATATTCCTTAAGATAACGTAAGGAAAGAGGTTTGAGAACAACTCTGACAAACCATTTTCTAATATGAATTCTCATATTATGTGTATGTCGTGTCATTTATATAGTGTATGTCGTTTATTCCTTGTCCTTTATGATCACCTTTTCACCTTCCCCACCTTTCCTCTCCTCTGCTTATTCTTGACAAACTTCTAGTGAAGAGTTTCATATCCTTTTGGTTTCAGGGTTGTTTGGGGTTTTTTTGCTAAATATTTGCTGTAAGTCTTTTAGCCTGCTCTCTGGACTGTGCTCTTGTCTTTTGCATACACTTAGTCTAAGTTATTTTTCCTGAATATGGGAGACAAGAGTTCTCTATAACATTCTTAATAAGATATCTCCAATTCCCTTTCATAATGAGATCTTCATCCTTTTCTTCTGATGCACCATAGGATTGATGGCATTAGCATGTTATTTACTGTTTCTTTAAGGAAGCACATTAGATAAGGTTAGTTCAGGAGCATGCCTTTGAGTAGCAGGAGTTGTAATCTTCTAGCCTGTTAAATGGTTCTTCTTGCAATTCTGTCAAAAGCAATGTTCACAAACTCTGCACTTTACTGGTTTTGTCTTTTGCCTTAGAGAATACCAAGTATGATACAGAAATTTTTGTTTCTGCAGGAAAACGCAGTGACAAGAACATTGTCAAGGATGAGGAGTTTCAAACAACAGTTCAGGGTCTGGCCAATTCTAAACGACCTAAAGCAGGAACCTGGATAACAGCAACTCCATTAGGCATTCAAGTGGGCACTGAGGGTGCAACAAGAATGGATCTGAAGCCACTCTTAATGTATCAGGCCACGGACCCATCTGATGGAACGGTATTACTACTTTTATGTTACTATAGCACTGCCTATAAGCTAAGAGAGTGGACTGCCATCACGTAAGTTGTAGGATTTGTTCTTTGAAAACATTCTACAGGTTGTGTTATAGTGCTGTTAGAAATGCAGAAGCTTTAGATATTGAAGAAAATGTGATTCCTCTGTCTCTGAAGTGGATGAAGATGTGGTAGCCAAGCTTCTTCAGGGCTTCAGTCCTGATGCCTTATATTGTTGGTCCTGTCACAAGTATCACAGTGCCAATATAAATGAGTATTCCTTCATTCTTTCAGACTATGACTGTACGAGAAGATGAAGTGATAATTGTTGAGAAGCCGGGCGGTAACAGAGTAGTAGAGCATGCTGATGGTACAAGGATCACAACTCTTTATGAAAAATGTAAAGACCATTTTGTACCAGATGGTAGTATGGAAACAGGTAACATCAAACAAGGAACACTTATTTTTCTTGTACTTGGTAAAATCGTAGCAGAAAATCATCAAAATATATACTAAAGGTGGCTTATACCAGTAGCCTAGATAGCAGATCCACTAGTGCAGTCAAGGCTTAGTTTGTCTGCTTTCTTTCGCAGTATATTCGGTGAAAAAATTATATTGTTGCAAGTAATTAAACTTCCTTCTTTTATACCTGTATGGTCCATCGTCACCATGAGAACACAGTGCTGGAGTTCTATTATGTTCATTTCCCTAATAATAACAAGCAAGCTGATTTGAGCTTATATTCCTTTTAACTGAAGAGGTATATAAGGACCAGAGCATCCTTATATTCCCCAGTGAAGCCATGGACTTACCAGCTTTGGAGATACTGAATATCTGAATATGGCTGTGGAAGATGTCATGCCTAGAAACGTGAAATTTATATTTGCCTGAAATAAGTGGGGCTAAAGGCCATCTGTGTTTCTTCTGGCTGATGTTGTATTCTGTGTGGCTGCTTCATTTGCTAGACAAGTCCTGTCCTCCTTGAATAAAATGAAGATGAAATTTACTGTGTAGGTGTCTGGACTGTGTAGGAAACCTTCAAACACAATGAAAAGACCATCATTGAGTTAGCAGGAAATGTTCAGGAACATCTCCCTATGGGATTTTAAAAGCCAAAAAGCCCTTGAACTGATCTCTCTCTTCAATGGAAATGCAATGACCAGATTAACATATCTGTTTGATTTGTTTTCCAAGATTTGTGCTGCTGAATAGGAATTTCTTCACATTTTAGAACTTCTGTTATACGCACAAAAAATTTCAATGATCCAACTTGTATGTTACAAATATCCAGATCATTATGGTTAGTACCATACTTGATACATTAGAGTGTACTTTCCTGGCCAGCTACAGATGGTTACAGGTATTTTTTGCTGTTGGGTTTTCCTATATTGAATTCACAGTCCGGAGTTTCAAAGGTTGTGTATTGTTTACATAACATAAAAATATGTGATAAAGGATGCTATGTAGTTTATGAGGGTCTTGCACTGAGGAGATAAAGATCCAACACTGTGAGAGAAAAAGCAAATTGAATCCTAAGACATTTCCATGATTCATGTGCTCCTGTCCCACTCATTGTTCTGTATTAATTCTTAGATGATCCCTCAGAAGCCATCACAAAGAAGGTCAGAGGTATGAAAGTAGAGAATCCTGAGTTTGCTACTGTTATAACAAATTGTGAGGATGGTAGCTGTCGTACTGTCTTTGGAGATGGGACGTCTATTCTAGCAAAGCCACAGGGAGCATATGAGGTGGGAATTATTTTTAATTTGTGACAGTGAAATTTTATCTTTTTGTTGCAAGTTCCCTGCCATTAGCAGCTCTCACCTTAACTATTTAACTCCCTTCTCTACAGTCTTCACAAATCATATTATTCCATCCCTTTCATACTCTGCCAATGTTTAGGTATTTACTTACAAATGTACAGCATATTTAAATTACAGTCTTAAATTTCCTGAAGGTAAATATTAGAGAGACTAAGATCAGCCTACCTTTTGGACCTCATCTTCTTCCTCTCCCTGTGATTCCTCTAAACTAGATGATTCAGTATTAAATGTCTGAAAGCTGTCCTCTTGATTTGTATCTGTTCTTCATTTTCATGGTACCTTTAAATTAAATTTTCACCTTTGATGATTGAATCTCTTCCCTTTTTGCTGTCATAGGTTTCACCCAGCAAGGCAGGCTTTCTTTTCATTGATGAAGATTGCTCAGCAGTTTATACCCATGAAGTTTATGATTTCATCAGCAAGGAAGAAGAGAAACAAGCAGGGAGATACATTATGAAACACACTTCCAGCACTATTTGTGAGATGATGGATCCTGAAGGAAATATTTTCAAGGTAAAATACATGGAAGAAAACAAGTTATTGCATTCTAAGTAATTTTATCTTATACATTTCTGCCAAAGTCAAACTGTAACCTTGAAATACATAGAGTAGGCAGAATCAGGTCTCTGGTATCTTCCTGACTAAGTGGTGGATGTCCTTTTTTTTAATATTTACCCCTTTTTAGAGAGACTGAAACAGAACACACAGTGTACAGTTTAGCTCACCTGTAAAGTTCCCTTAATTAGCATGATTTGTACTATAGCAAAAAATCAGCTATGCAGGTCAGGATTAAAAACTCTGTGTGTCAGATTCAGTTAATGGTCTGTCCTTCAAATCACTCTTATTTAAACTGCATTGTGAAAAAGGCATTATTATTCTCTTTTAGGTCATTGTTAGTTATCTTGTTTGAATATATTAATGTCACATTAGTTAATAAGCACACAGTATTTTCAAGAAGGAAAATACTGTAGAAATTCATTCAATAGGTATACATCAATGTCTGTCTTGAGTATATAGTTACCTGGATTGACCAGGGAGTGAGTATTTTTGTGTAACAGTTGTTGGGCATTTATGAAATATCAGCATATGATATTAGTATTTATGATACAGCATGTCTTTCTAGAAATGTTTTGGTTTTTTCACTGTCTATTCAGTTTTCCTCTTTATTTCTTTTGCCTTGAGTTTCAGGTTGCCTAACATGAAATATATTTTTTCTGTCTCTTTCATTGGGCTAGGTCGTATTAAAGTTCACCAGCAAATTACTGTCTTAAAAGTATTTTCTAACTCAAGTAATTTCACATAATTTCTACTATAGGTCCTGGCTGATGGCAGCACAGATGTGTGTGTTCCCAGCATTGTCTCTGATGGTGAGGAGGACAGAAGTCCTATCACATATGATGAGCATGCCCCCAGGTAAAACTGCATTGTGTTCGTAGATTAACACTTCCTTTTCTTCACTACACAGTATTTGTACAGGGTTTATAGATTTGTGCTCCCTTTGTTCAGTACTCTGTATCTGATTTGGCATTCTGCTGTCTTGAATCAGTGTGTGTTTGGCTGTACAGGTTTTTCATCCTCTCTGCGGATGGTTCTGGAACGGAGCTCCTGCGGAGCTTGGAAGTACAAAAGTATGTGGCTGAGGCCCGTAGTGATCCTGCCACTGCAGTCTTGCAGGATCATGTACAAGAGCAGCCAGGTAGAAAACTTTTTATTTCTGAGAGATTACTAATAGAATTGCAAAGTTTCAAAACTCTTATTTGGGCACAAAATGTTTTTACCCTTGTAAACAAGGGCCCACACTTCTAGGAGTGAAAGAAAGGAGTTTGGGGAAAAACTCTGGGAAGCAGAGAATTAACTGAATGAAACTGTTAAGGGATAAGTGAACAAACAAATGGCATATCTTTATCCACTTTCAGTCACACAAGTAAAAGTGATTACCAAATGGATATATTCCCTGTGTTTATCATAGAAAAATTGACCATATCACAGTCTCCATTAATGATACAGCAATGAAGACAATGATGCCCTGAAGGTGACCCTTAGCCTGACTAAGGGTATTAAGAAGGATATCAAGACGCTGAAAAAACATGACTGGAATAGCCAGTTGTACACAGTACCAACCACCTTGTAGTAGCAATGCAAGAAGTTACGTCCTGGAATGGTTGGTTGTCGTCGTAAAGTTGGTTGGAGATGCTGTGTTTCTATAAAATACACTGTGGCATAACAGGTAGATGCTAACAAAAAAAAAACAACTTTGAAAGATAGGAAGGTATGGTTCTCCTGGGTATGAGATGATGATAAGGGAATTTTGCTTCAAGCCATGAAGTACTAAGACATGTTTCTCATAGATTTATGTTGTAAGCATATGACATAAAACAGCTTTCCCACTTCCTACTCTTTATCAAGTGTTGCACATTTTTAAAAATGCTTGTATTCACAAAAATGACTGGTTCCCCATTGCAGAAAGCAAATGAAATAATTTTGCCATGGGAAAAGGAAAAAAAGAAGGGACATGGAGGGAGCCAGAAAAATGCAGAAGGTGAAAAGATCAGAAAGATGGAGAGCATACATACCCAGTGAAAAACCCCAGTCAAGAAAACTTACTTACAACCAGCAGTCATTTGTAATAGAAGCACGTCTGATTTTCCAGGCTTCCTGCTCCACCTTTCACAATACTGGCTTTATTTGCCTTGACAGCAAAACTTCACAATTTTGTATCATTGTGGTGATATTATTTTTGAAGGTCACCTTTGGGGTAGATAATAGTAGATTAAGTAATTTTTGGGTTGGGCTGGAAAGAATATTTTTAAGAACATTAAAATTTATCCAAATAATAAAAATAAATCATCTCTAATGGAATCCATCCAGCGATCAGATTACAAAGTATAAAAACACAGTGAAGAATCATGCATGTTCTGAATATGTTGTACTACTCTGAGATTAGTATTCAGTAAACATGGGTCAATGCTCTGCTCTTCATTGTTTGGGATACTCCCCACACTATACAACTGAGCTGTTAACCAAGAAGCAAAGCAAGTAGCATCAGCAGTTTATTCTTGAAAATAGTCTGAGTAATTGGAACTTGTCTGACTATTCTATAATCAACTCAGTGATCTGATATTACCTGTAGCCATGGATACATGGAATTTTATCTGTTAGTAATAAAATTTTTCATAGTTAGGCAAGTGTTTTTTTCTGTAGGTCTGAGACACTTGTCCATCTTTTTTTTAATTTGAACTGATTCTTAGCAAAATGTGTCTTTGAACCAGATGTGTTAAGTATTACTGTCCTCCACCCCATGGCTGAAGCATCCCCCTGGATAATGAAGAAAGAACCAGAGAGTATCGTTCCTCCATATCTTCAGGCAGAGACTCAGCAAAAATCTTCTCCTCCTGAGGTATAACTATTTCAAAACTGTCTTTTCATGTTAAAGCAATAGATGTTTGTCTCTGTGCAGAAATGAAGCTCTAAGTAATGTGAATGTTACGTTCAGTTTATTAAGCAGATAAAGCAAGGGCTAGGCTGTGTCAGGGAATGTATGGTCCCCTTGGGCTTTGTTTACACTCAGTGAAGGTATATAGCAATTTTAAGGGGAGTTTATCTTGCCAGATGAAGATGTTTTAGGATAGATAAATTGTTCCCAGGAATCTACTGGCTTTATTGTCTAGGTCTGTGATTGTATAAGGAAAAGCATATGCTTTTCATCCGAGACATGATGCCAATAGCTGCATTTTTCAGTAATGTAAGTAGCCTCTTGCTGTTTTTGTTTGCTCCTCTCTGTTCAGGGGGAGATCACAGGTGCCCCAGGTAGAAGGTGTGTTTGGAAAGGTCTCTGCATTGGATCAGCTGAGTTACCCCTGCCAGTCCCTGTGCGAAAATGTCCCAAAAAACTGCAAATCCGCCAGCTATTCCAGTATAAGCCACTCTGTGATGAACTAAGAGAAAAGCTGCAGCTTTCCCTCAAGGTAGTTCAACCACATTTATTCGTTCTTCCAGTAAGCAATAGAGAACAGACAAACAGACAAATTGAGTATGATAAATGTGTAGTATATACCTGAGAAAAAGAAATCTACTATGTTTGAAGAACAATTATTTCATACATAGACAGGTACTGTAAGTGTTTTTCTGAAAAAGCTCAATTGTTTCACTTACCCCTTATGAAACCTAGTTTTCTGAGCAAATACATGGGATCCAGTCCAGTATACACCACAGATAGTACTCCAACATATCGTTTCCTTGCTGTCAATATTTATATCTGTTACTTCGCTTTCATTTTGCCTAGGGTTTTTTCCTTCAAAAATTCTCTAGAATTTTAATGTATAAAGCTGAACAAGAATTTCTAGCTCACCGTAATTCTACAGTTAACTTGGTCACTGCGACACACTCTAGTCTTGGTTATGTATTTGTTTTCATAAATCAATATAGAACATTTCCAGGTTCCAGTCTGAGTTCTGTCACTTTGTCCATTTCTAGGAAATAGCTGTGTAGTCTTCTGACAAAGTTTGTGGCCATCCCTCATTAGTGACTAGTTCACAGCAAGGTGCAAGCTAGACCTCCTGTGCCAATGTTCTGAGATGAAGTCCAAAAGTTCTGCTGATGTTGTGAGCAGCTTTGCCCTTCTCAGTGTTGGTGTAAAACATTCATTTATTTAATTCACATCGTGAACATGCTCTTAGAAGAGATTTTAGAGTCAAAACCTCATTATTACCTAATAATTAGAAAATAATGAAATATATGTCTTCTATAATTTATTCATTGAACATATTTTGATAATGGCATTGCAGACTGAATTTGAAAGTTAACAGCATGAGAAATTTGTGAAGGTAGTAGCATATTGTAGCCAGTTCAATTTTTTTTTCCCCTCCCACATTACATTTCAAAGAAAACATGCTTGCAATAGAAAAACACTGACAGCTGTCCAGCCCAGACATGTATGGAACATGCAAGTCTATCATAATGAAATGTTGCCATTTTTACAGTCTATAAATATATAAAAATTATTCTTTAATTTGCATACTGATCTTTCAAAGGCAACACTATAAGAAAATTTCCACACCAAAATGGCAAGGGCAGTCTCTCCATTGACCAGATCTGTTGTTGATTTTTAGAGAAAGATTAATGCTGTTTGTTACATTGGGAAGGAAGAACTGCCATTAGGAGCACTGACAACACATTTGTAATAATTACATTAATGTGCAATGGAATTACCCTCATTGCTTGTTTATCAATATTTAATTAATGGATTTTTTTCCAGAATGAGGTATCTGAAATCTTTAGCCATACACTTCGTCAGAACAAAATCAAGATCTAAAGAAAATATTACTTTTCCTTTCTCCATCTCCTATAAGAGTAAATTGATATAAAGAAATGAAAAAGAACTGGCACTCAAAACAGATTGTTTCTGCAAACCTTGTCTGTTAGTAAAGTTCTGTACTGGGTGTAGCTTTCTGGCAGAGCAATGTGTTTAGAAACCCTTTTTCCCATACAAATGATCTTCTAAAGCATAAAGAAATGCCAGCAAAGGAGAGTGTTCTTCTCTGTAGCAGTTAGCAGGATTATGGCAATGTAAATATATATTTTAAGTCTACCTCTGCAAACAAAATATCTTCATCTTTCTTGTTCTTTTTCATTGTTCCACCAGGAATATATAGACAAAACTTTAAAGCAGGAAAATGAGCTGGAAGACACGAATGTCAAAGAACCAAGAACAGAAAAGGAAAAGAAGACTGCTGCAAGTCTCCTTGAACTGGTTAAAGTGAGCAACATAAAATTTTTAACTACTTTTTTCAACAAAACTCTTGTATTGCATTGGAAGTGTGAGCCTTAAAACACAGCATTATCCATTAATAAAACAGCAAATGTCAGAGTAGCACAGTGCAAGTTCTGGAGTAGATTAATGGTAAAGCAGAGCCACACTCAGCCTTCAGCCAGTCTGAATTCAGCTGGGCACTGCTGCCATTTGGGGAAGCAATGCTCAAGACAGTTCAAGAGTCTGGCTCTACTGAATGATACATTCCCAAACACACAGGCCAAAATTACTTTTCAGCAATTTACTTTTTTTTTCATATCCCCCAACATCAGGATGGAAATGCTTCCAGTCATTGCACCTGGGAGACTTTTATTTCAACCACAGCCACCTCCATAGTAAGAATTTAAACCCTGCTTTTGGGATAATACAAAAACAATCTGGAGGAATATTGTTTTTCCTGATGAGCAGCAATTTTTTTAATATATAATCTGTAAATTTGCATGGATAATTAGAGCATGAAAAGAAAAAGGAGAAGAATTGGTAATGGGAATGGTGGGTAAATAGGAGAAGAGGGTCATAGTTTTTCTGGAAAGAGGAACAGAGAAATGATCTGTCAGTAACTCCATCTGGCTCTATCCTCTAGGCAGACATTTATTTACTTTGATGAGACCCAGGTGCTGAATCTCACATAGTGCTCAGTACCAGTGAACTTGTCTAATGACTAATTATTGTTGATTATCCTGGCTACTTCAGCACATTTCCAGTTACCATTTCACGCACTGGACAACTCTTTCCTGTGCAGCAGTCTCACTGTGCACCTGCTGTGACCCAGGAATTGGTGTCAAATTCCTTCCAAGTCTCCAATGTTCCCTAGCTCTGTTACAGCCCTAGCCTGGTCACAGGAACTCTGGTTTCCAGTTAACTGCTTCAGAGACATGATGAGAATAAAGGAAACACCTTGGAGTCTCTTATCCTTCATTCACTTTACTGTAAACCAGCCACACAAGAGCTCCTTGGTAACAAAGCCTGCAAATTCCTGAACATATTTCCAATTCAGCTTGGTGTTTTGACTGTGAGTTTTAGATCTGGTTCAAATTCTTTGCAGAAGGATTTGAGTTTGATTATGAATTAGCTTAATTGATTTAATAAAGAGTAACCATATAAAATACAAAGCCATCTGTGAAGTCGATCAACAAGAAGGAAGAAAATTCCTGTTTAGACAAGGACGTTGTACTTAATTTTCTTTTTTCCCAGCTCATGTTTTCTAACACACTAAAATACCCCTATTCATATAGTCCTATTGTCAGGTAACAATATAACACTTGTTTAGGATAGAAATCCTTTGAACAAGATGCTACTGTTGTGAATTTTATTTCTTACATGGTCACAGTTATTCCTTCTTCATTGCAGTCTTTTCCTAACTGGGAGAAGTCAATTGAGAATCTCAGTGACAGAGGTAATAAAAATTGAATACCAGTATTTTTAAAATTTAAAATATCATAATAAGTTTTAAAGTATTGTAATATTATTTTTAAAGAAGGAATATAAAGGTGAATTCATCTATGTGCTATGTAAATGCTTCTGTGTGATTCTCACAGGTGATTAGAACTTGTTAGCATCAATGAGCCATTACCTCTGAAAAATAATTCCTGGGTTTAGGCAGGTGTATTTGACATTTTGACTCACATTTCCACATGGAATGAGTTTTCTTAGGTATAAGAACTATGACAATACTTGGCTACTTTTAAACAAGTAACAACTTTACAGACAAGTTTTTCAAAGCAACTAGGTAAATCCTGGTTATTTATTACAGTTCAAAATCTGATGTCACACCATCACATGTTTTGGTTACATTAACCTGCCTAAGGGAGAAGATGGACCCATGTATTAGCTTTCCCTCGTGAATTTCTGTTAAACTTTCATAAGATCCTTGTTAACATTGATTAATGTTTTCAATATGTACAAATAAAAATTAAGATGTCTGTTTCTTTTAAAAACCCTTAGGCCTTTCCCATAGAAAAATCCATTACATTCTATCCCATAGTGATGCTCATCTTTAAAGTGTTATTTTTCTGCCCTTTCTACCTCCTGAAGGGTATTCCTACTTGTTAAAAAAAAAGCATACTGTGCAAAGCAAAGAGAAACTGCTGCAACAAATGCTTGCTGAACAGTTTCCCTTTAAATGGAGATGCAATTTTAATGTAACATTGCTAATGAATGTTACATTAAAACATCCCACATAGCTTTTAGTGGGAAAGAAAAGCTCTTTAAAATAGGTAAAAATAGAAAAAGCAGAAAAATACAATCATATTTTATGGTGAAAAAGCTGGGGGAAAAAAAAAAACAAAAAACCCCCCCCACATTTTGAATTTATGTAATTGCCAAAACGCTAAGAGATACTGTCATAGTTCAATAGGATCGTATCTCTCAGATCCTCACATTTAAATTTTGCCACAAAAATTTGTTTTCAATCAACCGAGGAAATTTCTTTGGACTCACAATTTAGGTTCAAGGCATAAAGTAAACAACACATTTTACAAAATATATCAGAGGATAGGGCAATTCTTTATTAAAGCCCCAGAGTCTTCACAATCTTAAACATGGAAAGACTGGCATTTCTCCATTATACATATTGAACTAGTAGTTCCCTCCATAAGAATGTTGATTATGGCTGCTTCACAGCCTCAATTAAACCCATCTTAAGGAAGTTGAATGTAGTAAGGGTCCCGGAAAGCCCACATTATTTTCTTCAGCTGTAGATAGCGACCTCAGAGCACTCCAGTCAGAAAGTGGCTGAAAGTCAGCAACTTTTCCTATTCACAGGGATTTGATTCGTATCTTGAAAGAACATAAAGATATGTCAGGAAATACAGGGTAGGCATGCGAACTTAATCTGCTTCTTGTTCTTTCAATATTGAGTTCCATTTCTTATCCGTTAATTTTCGGATCTTGATTTTGGAATTAATTTCTTTCTGCCTTTTTCCTCACAGTAACAAAGACTCTGTTAGGGTTCCATAAAATGGCAGAAAGATGCATGAAAAATATATCCTTTGATGTTTTTTCTTCATAACACCTAACATTGCTTAGCAGAGCATGCCCACTCAATAATACTCTGTACCTTGCAGCCCATGTGAGTGAGCTGTATGAAGAGGCAGTGGCTCCTCCTCCCCAGGGTCCGCCAGAGACAAGAGAGGACCAACAGCAGAAGTTAAGGTAGGACAGAGCAGTGAGAACTGATGCAAATGAAAACAGCAAAGGGTGAAACCAAGCACACAGGGAAGGCAATTTTTACTGACTGACTTTCAGGACTGGGACCTAGATCTCTAGATAAATCTGGCAATGTTTTACTAGCCTGTCCTGTGATTATTTTGTTCCTCTAGGCCTCTCTTTCCTTATCTGAAAGATACTTCAGAGTTTGTTGGAAGAGGACTTTGGATGTTTCTTTCATTGAATGATCTAATAAACATGCAGATATGAGCAAACAGTTTTGTGCAAACCATACAAGTCCAAGTCAGGAGTCACCTGAGGTGTTTACATAACATACTCTCATAAAAAGCATTTTCTTTCCAGGGTTATCTTGTAAATATTTTTGTATTTATAGAACACTACTAGTTTTCTCATTTGTACTACTCTCTCTTTTTTCTTCCTGATGATTCAGTCCAGACGGATCAACACTAATGTCCAAGTGGCAAAGCAAACTAGAACAGAACAGGTAATAATATTAGTAGGATCAAGTTATGTTATAAACCAGCTGATTCTACTTTTGTAAAGAATGTTATTGATTTCACCAGGTCTTGGGTAATTTTCCAGTGGCTTGCCTGCAAATAATGGGGTATTTTCTGCAACAGAAATGCTGAATAAATGGTTTGAATCTCCTTTTTCTTTTTTCTTTTTCCCCAAAACCTAGCAGCATTACTGTTAACTTACATTATGCAAAACAAGGCTGAAGTTAGAAGCCCTGTGTTTTGTTTTCTGGTTCTGCCACTAGTGTGGAAAATACTGTATATTATTTTCAAATGCTGATGCTTTAGGTTAAGATTCAAGTATTCCGCAAATAAAAGCTGATTTTTTCAAACTGAGCCCCAGACACATCTCACATGGGGGTGCTTCAAAGCTTCTCTAGGCAAAACTGTCCCAGCTCTCTCAGCCTCTCCTCACATGAAAATTCTTCCAAACCCTTAATCATCTTTGTGGCCCTTTTGTGCACAAGACAGCTCCAAAAGGGACACAGCACTTCACATGAGGCTTTCCATATTGCTTCTTAATTACTTTCTGACTTGCATGAAATAAAAAAGCCTTTTAGAATTTCAGAGTTATATTTTAATATATAATTTCATGCTGTTTTGCATCCTATTTTAAAAATTACTTTAAAAATATACATATGTATATCTGAGCAGCCAGTGCCCAAGAACATCATGTACAATTCTGGCTCTAAAACCAGTGTTAAAACTCTCAGTATGGTTAAGAGTGATAATTTCATAGCTGATATTAGACTCTGCAAGTCAGTGAAACTCCAGTAGTGTAAAACTGGGCTAAATCAAGCTGAAAATATGACTGATCTTTACTCTGCCCTGCCTTACCTTCAGAAATTTGAACAGCTTCTTCTGTATCCACAGAGATTTCAAGTCTTTCTGTGATAAAATATGAAAATTCGATTAATTTTGTGTTCAAAATTTTAGCAATGCATCTGGACTACCAGTTCTTAGCTTTAAGCGTTTGTTGGAAGGTTGGGAAGACACTAGTGGCAGTCCCAGACACATTCCATGAGATTTAGAGAAATGGAGCATGTTCTGAGGGGGAGCTCTTTATAGCAGATAACTCACTGTTCATGTGCATTCGGATCAGACCAGTCAATTCTTAATCCACCTCTAAGAAAATTGCCAATTACAAGAATATTACTCCATGTGATGAACCAGGGAAAAAAAAATGCCACTTGCCTTTATGAATTCCATTTCTTAATGCATAACACTGAAAAACAGGGTGAACTCAATCATAATGCTTTTTTTCTTTCTTTTCCTTACCAACAATGTAAAAAACACACTTAGGAGAGAACTGGAAGAACAAAAGATGACCTTTATGGCAATAAAAAACAAAATATTTTCCCCATATTTTGAATCTGAAATCTTCACAGGATTTTTCCAAGAAAAGGTAATGCAGCTGAAAACTGGATGAGTTTTGTTGGCCGGGTAGAATCTCCCATACTCCCAAAGACAATTTTGGGTTTATAGCTCAGCCTCTATTTATCTCAAACCATTACAAAGGACAGCCGTGGCAGAATTAATACTGGGAATTATATGCCCTTGTAAAGGAAACATATCTTGAAGATGGCATATGTTCACTGAGTACAAACTCTATAAAATTCCTTACATAAACTCTGGAGAGAGTCTAATTCAGAGCAAAGCTCAACCTCAGGTTTTTTTACTTATCCCTCAAACCCCCTCTCCCTGCGAATTAGAAAGGGCATAAATAAAATTAACACTTCTAATTTAGAGGTGATCTTGGGGGCTTTCCTATTACAATCTCACCTGGTAAAAGCTGTAAGTGCATAAAGCCTACTCAGAAATGTAGGTTGTAATCTGGTGTAACTACATATTTTTTATAGTTTCCACTTTGGTTCTGCTTATTTGTTTCCTTTGTACCACTTTTTTTATTTTTTCCTGTCTTTTTTTTTTTTTTTTTTTCCCAGGGTGCGGGGGGTGTCTGCTGGTTGTATTTCCAGGTACTTAGCTGGGGAACCTAAGCCCTCTTTCTTACTTTTCTCTAGTTTCCTGATTTGGAAGCAATATCTCAGGAACTTCCTCTACTTCAAAAAAAAGAAAATGTGACTGCCACTCTAGAGAGGATAAGAGAACGCAGTGGAGGTGATCTACTATCTGGCATCGGTTTTGTATCTTCTTTTGGAGGGAGAAGGCCCTGCAGATGTCATTGAATGTGGAAGTACCATCAGCTTTGGATGCTAAGCTGAAGAATTGGGCTATGAATGAGGGGTCGATAGATGAAAAATGCTCAAGAAAAACCTAAATTAAATAAATAATAGTTAGGGGTGGGTGAGCAAGAGCCAAGGAGGCTGAATTTGAAAAAAACTGGTATGACTGTAGGAAAAATATGGGAGATTTAATTCTGAAACTCAGGGGTAAGGGGGAACTAGTGCAAAAGCAGGCTAAGGATAGATTGGAGAATATAAGAGGAAAGCAGTGACTCCATGATGGGAAGCAGTGAAAGAGTGAATCATTGTCTTAGGCTTGAGCTTTACAGAACTGAGAGGAATACTTCAGTTCTGTTTGAAAAGCAGCCCTGACAAGTTACTGAAATCATACAGTGAGATTAAAAGTCATACACAGCAAAGATTCATATCAGGAAAACAGTCCTCCATGGGGCTTTATCAGACCCCCACTAATTCCCATAATTCCCTATTTTCAATCACCGTAAGACCTTTGTTGGATTGTCTTTTAGTCTTTTATGGCTTATAGTTCAGTTAGCCAGAGTACAATGACTAATCACACAAATAGGCATTTTTAATCCCTGTGGCCCAGTAGAGCAAAATGTCACATGGAGAATTTTCCTAGCCTCTCATGGTTATGTGGACAGCTTTCCAAGACTGTCTAAATTAAAGTGCCAAAGAATGAGATTTTGTTTCAGATGTTTATGAAAATGATGGTGATCATAAAAAACACTTGACTCAATATTTCATTATTTTCCCTTTAGCAACTGAATTTCTTGATACCTCAAGTGATTCGTCACTTCCGTCTGGCGTTCTGCTGCAGGCTCCTTCCAAACAAAAAGATGGTTCCAGTGGCACAAAAGGTACACCTGCCTTCCAGAATGTAGTTGGAGCAGCTTGATATCCTTGTATAACTTCTGACATGATATTTGCAATACAAATTTAAATCCACCTGTTACTTTTTCATGCTTTTGGAAATCATTCCTTTCCAGACCTAAAAAAGGCTGCAGAATCAGAGCAGACACCCTTTCAACGTAAAGTTCCAAGTCTGATGGTGGACGTTACAGGACAGACAAGAAAAGCGAAAGTAATATTACCATCATCCCTTCAGGGGACAAAACCAAACACCATACCAAATATAAAGGTAAAAATAACAACTTTCATGTCAATATTAATATTCTCTGAGTCATCTCTTTTCCATAAAATTTTCACCCTGGAGCAATTCTGGAAGGTATTTTGAATCTGTTTACTGAAACATGGCTGTTACAATTTATGTATATTTATTGGCAATTCGAAAAGTACCTTTCCTCTCAACTGCTAGGACAAACTCATTCTGCATCAGGCACCTACATGAAAGTTCCATTTCCAAAAGAGCAGAGCTTCCCCCTTTTTCCCTGAGACACTTCAGTGGCTTAATACGTCTGAAAAATCAAACCAGTATAAATTTTCAGACAATATTCAAAGTGCCACTTCAGTTTTAAGTCAGATTAGGATGTCTTTTTGTAATTCTTCAGGGTGAGTGGACAAATGTAGTTAAGTTAAATGTAGGTTGAGTAACTCTGTACCTGACTTAATGGCCACCAACTTTCTCTTTGTCTCATACTTTGTTTGCAAAGATAGAAGATCCTGTCTCAGGAAAGGTCAGCACATCTTCTCTTGCAACAAGACAGGATCTTAGCGGCTTCTATCTCATCCCACCCAGAGTGACATTTGGAGTGCTAAAGGAAGGCCGCACCTATGCAACCACTGTAATCATGAAGAATGTTGGTGTGAACTTCTCAAGGTTAGTTTGAATTCTTAGTACCCTGGCTTTTATCTGTCCAAATAGATCCTGACAAAAATCAAGTACAGTTTCTCATAACAGCCACCACTCCAGAGAAAGCTCAGGAATTCTAACAGCCACTTTATAGGTGCTTTCCATAAGATGGAGCCATATACTAGGAATGGCTCTTCTACTGCCTTTCCTTTAACAGCTTCTGGTGCAAGGGCATGCTGGTAAACTGTTTTTCAGGGGGGAATGAAATCCAGAGGATCAGGTCCAGAGCAAGCAAAAGTAAAGGTCATCTCTGATCTAATGGTCTTTAAAAACCTGAAGAGCAGGAAGTTGCATTCAGAAAAGGACTGAATCTCAGATGTGAAACGATCAATAAGAAATGAGGAAGTGAAACCTCTGCTTTAGTTTGTACCATTAAATGAAAGATTATTTGCACAAAATTCACACCAGTATCATGCCTTCTGCAACAGAATCATATCAAAGGACATTAAATAAAGATTGTTATGGACTTTTGGGTGTGCAACACACCGGTGTTTGCCAAGAAGCTGTTTGTACTGCAGCATCCTTTGAATGTGCAGGTTTAAAATGCTGATGTTTCACATTCTGTCGTAAGGACCAGGCAGTGTTAACAAGCTCTTTGAAGGCTTACTTTGGCCCAATCATCTGCGCCTTTGGGGTTTTTTTGTTAGAAACCTGAGCCTTGGCACTAAGCCCAGGAATACTGCTGTAGTCCAACTTGTACATTATGATGGAAAGGATGAGCTAAGAAATTCTGCTGTCATTTACAAAAGCAGAGGAAGAGCAGACAGCCTGCTTCCTAGATGTGACTTCTGCCTGAAACAGTTTCTGGCAAGCTGATTCTCTTCTCTTTCTGACAGGTTTCGGGTGAAGCAGCCACCTCCGCACACGGGACTGAGAGTGATGTACACACCAGGACCTGTAGGTTACACAGGAGAGCTTTTGGGGCTTTTTCTAGATTTAGCTGGTCCTCAGGCTAGCTAGGGGTCCTGTCTGGGACACCAGCTGTCTGAGAATAGAGCTGCCAGGGTACACAGTTTTGTTTAAAGTTACTTGAAGTGATGCTGTCTTCCACTATCCCTCTGCCATCTTCAACTAAGCGCCCCATGCACTCGAGTCTCAGCCTGTTCAGAATGCAGAGGGATAAACATGTTAAGTTCAGTGGAAAGCAGCAGGTCAAGCAGTGAGGTTAGAGAGCTTTTTCCAAACAAACAGGATTTTGTTTGGAAAGGATTACTCTACTGCCTCCAAGTTTTCCCTTCTGCTTAGGGTATTTATCTGCTCTGTCATATGCCTAGACTTACCTTCCTGTCCTGATACCTTCAGGATTTGAACCTAGTAAACTATTGCCTCAATCTTTTCTTCTCCTACTTCCAACTGTTCTCCACCTTAAATATTTTATCTAGCAAAGCACCATGGCACATTAAATTATCCCATTAAGTAGGAAGTAGGAAGCTTTCATGCTTTCTGCTTTTGTTCAGTCTCCCTTTTCACCTGCACATTATCTCTGGCCAGTATCCCCACAGCATGCTCAAAATACCAGGCAGTATCTTTGCCAATGCATAGAATCAAGAAGAAATTACTTGTGCAGGGAGGCAGTGCCAGAATGCAATTCAAACCTTCTAGTCCAGACCCTTAGCCACAACTCAGTACTTAAAATCATAGAACAGTTTTGATAGGAAGAGATCTTTAAAGTCCCAGTTGAGAGTGGATGTTGTAAGGCGTTTGACACAGTCCCCCACAGAAATCCAGATGGATGGTTGGAATAATTTCCATTCTCTTCTTCACACATCTGTCCCTTTTATATCTCTATGTTTTGTACCTCTATGGGTTTTTTAGAAGAGAATAGAATATTTTATTTTATTTTATTTTATTTCATTTGGAAGGGACCTACAATGGCCATCTGGTCCAACTGCCTGACCACTTCAGGGCTGACCAAAAGTTAAAGCATGGTATTAAGGACACAGTCCAAATGCCTCTAACTCTGACAGACTTGGGGCATCAACCACCTCTTTGGGTTCTCTCCCAACTGTCCCAGTTCCCCTTTTCCCTCTGGAACCTAAAAGGAAATTTAAGGGGGAAAAATGCCAACACCTGGCAGTTTTCTTTCAAACTTGAAAGGTTTCTTTCAGACATTACTGAAGAACCACCAGCTTCAAGGGCTGTCGGAGGGCACCATGGATGAAACTTGCACCTTACCTGTGAGTCATCCTCTGTCTCTTCTAGGTGGCAGCAGGCTTGCTGGTTGAACTGGAGATAGAGATTTTTGCCATGGTAACTGGAGGGAAAGACACTGGGCCTGAAGAAGTTTCCCATGATATTGAAATATTAACAGAGACAGAAACTCTTCTGCTGCCTGTGAAAGCAAATATCCTTTTTTGTCTTTATTTCCCACATACACTTTGTAGTATCAACCCTGGGGATCATCTTCCTGTTGGGAGCCTCAAGCATTGTTTCCAGTGCAGGCTGTTGCAGTAACAAGCTTTACTGTCTTTTGCAGAAATACACAAATGGGTGTTTCCAAAAGCACAACGAATGAACAATTTAAGATTCTGATGCCAAAAGTACTTTAGATCAGACTAACATGGTTTGAAAAGTGGGGAAAGGAAGAACGGCAACTCAGAAAGACGTGGCTTTTAAAAAATAAATGAAAATAATATGAACTCTTTCCCACCACCCCTCATGAAAATGCTTTATTACATTTTTGAATCTACGGTAGCATCTGGTAGTACAACCTCATGAGCAACAAAATTATGTATCATCCTGATATATAAATGATGTACCATTCTGACAATCCTTGGAGCAGCAAAGATGCAAGCACAGAAGCGCATGAATGCTGCCAGAAATGAGCCTGTGTGGGTTCAGTGGGCTTTGCAGTTGTTTAACTGAGGACAGCAGTACAGTAAAAGAAACAGCCAAGTCAATAGCTATTATTTCTATTTCCCTTATGCTCCAGAAAATACAATTTTTTTTTGGATAAAATTACAGGCTCATTTTTAAGGGCGAGATTAGAAGGGTGAAGTTCAGTTTGACATTTAATCAAATTTACACTTAGAAGTCTGGGAGACGGTGTCTTCTGAAAACCTATAAAAGAAATAGCAAAGCAAGCTATGTCCGAACATGCCAGAAACTTCATTCAGAGTAAGGGCCACCCTTACCAAAGAAAGGAGAACTTCAGGGTACTCTGAGCCTGACCAGAGTACTGGCTAACAGCAACTCCACTGAGGCTTTATATGCTCTGGACATGACATTGAAACTCCCCAAATTTGCTTTGCATTGACCCAAAGAAACCTTTCATGCCAATAATTGCAGAGCTGATCTAGACAGGATTGGTGGCATAGCAGCAAAACCAGCTGCTGTTCTGTTCCCACTCACACAGTCCTCAGTCACAGTTGCAGACCAGCCTCCAAAACCTGTGCCCTTCCCCCATATTTTACCTGTTACTTTAATCTTTGACCTGAAGGCAGTAGTCCAGACTCCCGATGTTTCGCAACCTTATTTCCAGAATTAATTCCTACCTCCACACACATTATTTTAATTAAATAAATGTACCAAAATGGTTAGATCCTTGACATGGTATTCCACCTGTGTTAACCGCAGACATTTATGCACGCCGCCCAAAAGGATACCCCCAGGGAGGGATGGCAGTAGCAGTCCGGGAAGTTCCTATAAGCTCCAAGCCACGGTTATGGATTACACTCCCACGGAAGTCTTTTAGTTAATGTAAGTACTGGATGTAGTCACAGCAACCGTAAATTAAAGTACAGTTGTTTTACCTCCACTTCATCACCAGCATCATGAACAAACCTCATGCAAATGATGCACCCAGCACATCAGTTTGCTAGCTGTGACAAGAGAAGGGAAACACTGGATGACATTAACCAAAGGACTAACTACAAGGGAACTACAGATTTTTACAACTGCCCAGCTCAGTAGAGGCCCTCACAGCAGAGCCTCCTCATTCCTGTCCCAAATGCTTCACTTATTGTCTCCACATAAAACAAGTCCTTGAGCCTCCTGGCAGCTGGATTTATTACAGTTAAGCTCTAATAAATCAGCCTCTCTTTAACACTTTTCACTTTTTAAAACCAAGTCTCACTGGTGACCCACTGACACTGACAGCAAGTCTAGTAACGGACAGGATCTTACAGGTAGGGCAACCTTAGTATGACAAGTTCAAATGCACACAACCTTCTGCACACACTGGTTCATACAGCACATTTAGAGAATGTGTCTTAGAGAATCAGTCTATATGAAGAATCAGAGTTAGAGAATCAGTCTATGTGAAAAATCACAGAATATCCTGAGTTGGAAGGGACCCACAAGGATCGAGTCCAACTCTTGGCCTTGCACAGGATATCCTAAGAATCATACCATGTGTCTGAAAGCGTTGTTCAAACACTTCTTGAACTCTGTCAGGCTTGGTGCTGCGACCGCTTCCTTGGGGATCCTGTTCCAGTGCCCAAACACCCTCTGGATGAAGAGCCTTTTCCTGATATCCTACCTAACTCTTCCATGACACAACTTCAGGCCATTTCCTCGGGTGCTGTCACTGGTCAGCACAGAGAAGAGATCAGTGCCTGCCCCTCCTCTTCCCCTCACAGGGAAGTTTTAACTGCAATGAGGTCTCCCCTCAGTCTCCTCCAGGCTGAACAGACCAAGTGACCTCAGCCACTCCTCACAAGACTTTCCTTCAAGGCCCTTCAACATCTTTGCAGCCCTCCTTTGGACACTTTCTAAGAGTGTCTTAGAATGGTTAAGTTCTTCCCTGACAACAAGAAAGCCTTACTGGGAATTTCTCTCAAACCACAGTCAACATGTTTAACATTAGGCTGCTGTTCATCTCACCCTTTGGAGCTCAGGCACTCTACAATACAATCAGTGGTGACACTTCATAAACAGGAACCCTATGGATGTTTCTTCTCAACTCCACAGTCCCAAGTTTGCTTCATATGTGTAACACTGACATCATCTTTTTTCTTTCAACTTAACCATCTGTAAGCCTGTCATGTTGTCTAACCAATCAGCAAAGAAATCCCAGCTGTATCTGATTTCCTCTCCTCTGGAGAAAAAGAAAAGCAACCACATCAGTCAGTTCTCAAAAACTTCACAGATATGTACCTCTGACTGCTGCATCTGCTCTAGGACTGCCCAGTATACATCAAATATAGCTTTATCCCTGTTTAAATATCTTCTTACCTTTTCCAGTGTGGAATTTTATCCCCAGAGTAACATGCAATTATAGTCTAGAAAAACAACCAGGCTAATGCCTTCCACCTTAGGGATTTACAACCTGGAGCTCATCATTAAGGGAGTTTAGACAAACTTCTTTGTTTTGGTGTTGAAACGGAAGAGAAAACCCAGTCAGTTCACATTTTAGTGAGACATATTTTAGTGAGTCCCAAGAGAAATTCTGATCATTGTTATCTTCCATGAAAAGCACCAAGTGAAATTAACTACACAATATTCTCCTCCCTCATGGCTAATACAGCTAATCATAGCTGCCACAGCCAAACCTCCCTTCTCTTCTGACACTGTCCTTTTGTGAATTGATTGATAATTCCTAATGAAGTTGGCTGCAGCTACTCCATGACAACTGAACAATGACAACCCTAACAATTGAACAACTGCACCTAATGCCTCTTTGAAAATTCCTTCCCTCAAAATTTCCTGGACTGAAAACCATATACATCTCAGACATGTCAAGAAACTCTGGACTGGTTGGTTTAGTCTCCCAAAACACTGATACTCCTAGGTTAAGTAAGTCCTGTAATTGGTTAAATAGTCTTGTTCAGCCATCCAGAACAGAAACAGTCAAGTCACTGCAGAGGTACCCTGACAACTTTCTAAGCTCCTATCACCTTTCCCAGATGGTTATCACCAGAGCCAGTGATTATCTCCACTGAGACCTAGAAACTTCCCTGCAATATTAGATTTGATCACAAATGTGCCATACCTCCTAGTAAAGACCAACAAACAAAAATCACTGATCAAACATCACCTGACCAAACTTTGTCATATTTCATTTATATTTTCTTAGTTATTTCACATTTACATTTAAAACATTTCAAAAAGATTCTCTTAATGTACTCGGAATTAAATACTGAACAGGAAGCTGCCCATGAAAGTCTTCAGTATTCCCAAGCAGTATGCCAATCCTAAATGTGTGGTTATGATTTTTATGCCATTCAATTTGTGCAATAAAAGCAAACTCTTAATCTAGTTGAAGCCCATGTAAGAACCCTTTTTTCATGTTGTTCCCTTCCCACAGCAAGAGGCTAAATCTAAGGAAGCCAGTCCATATCAATTTCAGTGCTCACACAACACTTGCAAAGAATCTGGGCATAATTATTGGGTTTGCTTCAGCTGTACAAAGGTAGAGCTAGGAGTTATTGCTGGTCTTTTCCATTCATGTTAATTTTTTGTCCTCTTCCACTACAGGTTAGAGCCTTAGAAGAACAACACGAGGATCAGCAACACTGAAATACCTAAATTTTAGTCCAACCGTATGGAAACATCCCAGTGTAATTTTTTCATTTATTTAATCAGATTAAATGTGAATAAATATTTTGCCTGTTCCCTATTAATGGGAAAGGTGGTCCAAAAGTTGCACAATCTCCTGATGTGGCTGTCTGAAATGTAAACAGTTGAAAAATTACTGTATTTCAACCCTACTACAGAGCAGTGATGAATGGTTCCCAGCAAGTTTGTTTTTAAAAGGGATTAGGTTTCTAATAACCTGTGCTGAGGTATCTGATGTCTTTTTCAAGTACTGAGAATGCAGCAGGTTTCAATGCAGTCAACTGTGGTTCTTCAGGAAAGAGCTGCTGAGCTGCTCTGGTCTTCTAATTCCTAAGTTTCTGTTTGCTTTCCTATGACAGGCTTAACTTTTGTGTGTTCACCTACCTTTGATTAGCTGCAAACACCAGATGGGGGTTGTGAGTACACAAAGTTACACTTGACACAGAGAGATTCTTATACCCTCTTGTTCACAATCACACATGAGCACCTTCAAATGCTCATCTGCCCATCGCTCTTCATAGTGCAAGACTGAGCCACTTAAGAGATGGTCTTTTCCCTCTCCTTGTTCCTACTTACACAGCAATGACTAAAAGAAACATCGCAGGCTCTTTTTGAGCTATCACATTTATGTATCCCAGTGCAGCTCTGCTTCCTGTTTACAAATTCATTTCGAGCAAGGTGCTTTCCTGTGCTTCATCCTTTTTCCAACATGTGACATCCTGAGAGAGAGATGGGGACTCTTCATTGATACATGCAGATTTGTTGTCTCAACACTTCACAGTGACTGAGAATCCCATGATTGGGCATTAACAGTAACTTTCACCAGTGTGAAATATGAATGCCCGTTCTGAATTCTCCCATCCACGCTGTTAAGTGAGATACATAGTCTAACAATAGATTTAAGCTTGCCCTGTACTAGCAAGTGCTCTCCTGCTCAGGTTTGTAAAGCCAGGGAATTTCACCCAAGAAAGTGCAAGTTGATGTACCCAAGGATAATAGAATTCCTATCAGTGGGCTCTTGGCACAGGACAGACCTCTTCCACTTAAAGCATACACTGAGCTCTCTCAGTAGCCACCCAAATACCACATTAGTACAGACCAGGCACAAGTGATACAAATCTGAGAACCAGAGGGAAACTTCAACGGGGCAGCCTGTGTCAGCAGCTATGGAGAGAGGACAACTTTCCAACAAGACCTTTTCTCCAAGGATTCTTCCCTAATACCAGTGACAGCAAACAGACACAAAGGTGAAAGAATTCCACCCCTTCAGCTTAGATCAGAGGAGATACCTGTCATCATTATGACTCTGTATCCCAAGCCACTCTTCTATAGCACTATTTACATCCTTATGGGTCCCTGAGTTCATCTGCCCCTGTGGCCATGTTTTTTCTCTGAGCCTCCCAGAGGGCCATCAAACAGCAGCTCATTACATAGCATCCATAACATCTGTCTCCCTGTCATTAAGGTAATTGGAGCCACAGTCAGCCTTCCTCTTTTGGTACCTGGTTTTGGCCTCTGTCTCCTCAGTCACCTCAGCTGAGGGTGCACTGTGATGTTCAAGCCAGACAGTGGACACAATAGTTCAGAACTGGAATGGGGCTTTTCCCTTTCCAGCAGCACTGAACTGAAGCTGAGGTCACCACAACACACAAAAATATGCCCCAAAGTTGTGATTTGCCTGTGCAGACATCTAAAGACCCTCAGGCCCAAGGAATTCTGGGGCTGGAAAACGCATGCCAAGGCCATCCTGGCAGAGCCCCAGCATTGCTGCTCCTACATTGCTGCTCTGAGCTGGAGAACCCATGGTCTTCAGTTCAGCTTAAGAGCTAGGGCTAGGGTTAGGATGACGCTTAGGGTTGAGAGATCTAAAGAGCCTCGAGCTCCAGGAACACTGGCACTGGAAAGGGCCTGCCAAGATTGTGGGAAGGCTCCAGCACTGCTGCTCCTACACCTTTCTGGTCTGGGCCCCCATAGGGATGGGCACCTCGGCCCCAGCGACAAGCTGCCCTGTGGCTTCAGAGCGCTACTGAGCCTACAGCTCCAGGGACACTGTCACCAGTAAAGACACTGCAAGGGCATCATCACAGCAGGGGGCTGTCAGAGACTGGATGTGGCATGTCTGGAAACATCCTGCAATGCCAGTGCATGTGGCTGGTGGGAAGGGCTGGCTGGGCTTTGCTGAAGGTGAGGCCTTTAGTGCCCTGCTGTGCCCCCAGGGCCCCCCAAGGCCTGGCAGAGCTGTCAGTTGGGGACTCTCAGGGTGGCAGTGCTCACCTGTGCCCCGACTGGCCGAGCCACCGGCAGTCCCACCTAAGGGGCAGGCACACAAAGGCCACAGGGCTTAAAGGACAGAGCATGAGGTCAGCACGTGGTCACTGCCCAGAACCTGTGACTACTGGCAAAACATAATTTACAGCATGTGCTGTAAATTAATGACGTACCAACAGCAGCAGATACTTGTTCACTTTTGTCTGCCCCACTGCCCCCTCTGTGAAAATAAATCATTTTATCTGATACAGCACAAGTGTAACATTGAAACAAATCAGTGCAATATCTAAAACCTGGAGCAAGTATAATGCAAACAATCCAGCCCTCTCATGCTTGGCCTGCTATCTCTCCAGAAAAACACGATCTGGAATGGCAGTCCTTTCATTTGCTCCCACTGATGCTATTCTCAGTAAAAAATCCTTTGGAAACTGACACACAGGCCAAGGCAGCTGAGGATTTACAAAAGAAATACCAGGACAAAACACTATGAACTATGTTGTCTCATAAAGCAAATATAAATATGCCTTTAATAGAATGCAGCGCCATGTTTCTCCCTGTCCCACTAAAGAGTGAGCGGTTGTTTACCAAGTTCTCACACCTTAGCAGGAGTCACAGAACTTTTTCCAGAGGCCACAAGCCACCAGCAGGTGTCAAAACAGTGAAAAATCTTGACAGCTGCCTTCCCTGGACAGGGAATGGTCTCACCAGCACAGCAGTCCATATGCTGGACTCCATCGAAGCAATTCTGCCAGAATGAGCTGATCTCAGGATAAATCAACTCTGTTTTGAACTGGCATTCCACTGGCCTTTGACAGCCACCTCAGAAAGAGCCCAAATGCATCCAGACAACAGACTACAGAGAGTCCATCTCACAACCATTCTGAGTTGGGTTCACATGCTGGGTTGTACCACATGGGCAGGTGACAGACTTGGTCCCAGCCACTGGACATCAGATGTTCAGTCATAAGAACACTTCCATGGTCAGCACTGAGGTTACACGAGTCCATCCAGGTGCTCTGGGTCTTGGGCAGCAAATGCTAAAGCAGTGCAAGAACCATCTTCTCCTTCTTCTTCCTTTTCCTCTTCTTCTCCTCAAAACGTTCAGTAGCATCAGCAAAAAATGTCACCTCATCCTTGGCCTCAATTTCCCTCTTCAGGAACTGGAGCCCTGCCATGTTGAATCCCAGCACATCCTGCGGAGACAGACCAGCACCACACTGTGAGGCATACCCTAAGCTTGTTAGGGGGTAGAGGATCCTGCACTAAGAGATGATGAAACTACTAAGAGATGATGAAAACAAGACAACCTACAGATTTAAAGAAAGCAAGGTTACTTTAAATGTAAACTTCATCTGAAAAGAAGAACAGTCCTGCACTCAGTCCCCCACAGTCGTCTCTTAAGAGCACCTATAATCCACTGTATTTTCTGAAAGACAAGTTGCTGGCAGGCACCTCTGAAGCTTCCTCTGGGAAGATGCAGTCTGCCCTGAGGTAGATAGCGGCCCACAGAAAAGCCCAAGAGAAACAGGGAGTTACTTTACCTCCTACTTATTTAGAAACTAGTGAGCCAAGGCCAAACACATGTATCAGAAAACCAAGCGCAAATGAGGGAGGGAGAACAAGTGTAAGCACAAGTATAACCACTGGGTATTCTCATGTGAGGATGAACATAAGGAAAAGGCAGTCTATTTGAAAAGGAGGATGGTTTAAATCAGCTCTGACCCCCAGTGAGCTTTCCTACTGGTCACCACAGACAACTCATGCTCATAAACAATGGCCCCTCCTGTTATTCTAGATCCTGGAACAGCGGAGGGTACAACACTCACCCGGGCCTCACTGACTCTGGAGATGGTGGTTTTCTTCAGATTTTCTATCACTGTCACCAGCATCTGGTTGCTTGTGATCTGCCCAAAATGTATCCTGGGAACAAAGCAGACAGTGATGTATTGCAGCACTGTGAGAATGTTTTAGATGTTTCTGAGAAGAAACATCACAAAGCCCCTTTCCTAAGCCTCTGTATACTCGGGACATACTTTTTTTTTTTTATTTAGTCTTTCCCAGACCAGCACTGTAACAGGCATGGACAAATTTATCCGGAAAATCTGTTTTTCTGAAGTTTAACAGTGGTTCAAGGGGAAGGTCTCTCTGAGGACATGTGCTCTACAGTGCATGTGGGCATGCCAGCACTCATACCCCATCTGGGCATGTCAGCACTCTGCATCCAATCAGTTCATTCCCACACACTGTGGGCTGCAGAGACTCCTTATCTCCTGCAGAGACCAAGTGTTTATTGTCAAGGATGCTTCCCAAGAGCTTCAGGCCTAGATACAATAAGATAGCCCAGATACTATCTGGGCAGATAAAGGACTCACTTGAGCAGGAAGAGGAGAGCTCGGCACAGGAGCTCAACATCTGAGCCCAGCTGAATGTATTCATTGAAGAGTCTGAGCAGGTCAGGGACATAGGAGAAGGGCAGCACCAGGAGAGACTCTTCCAGCTCACTGAGGGAAAAACCAAAGGGACACATGCATTAGTCTCAGTCACTGCACTGCAACAGAGGAGCAGGAAACATGTCTGCAGAGGTAGGTTCTGGTGCTCAGCTGAGCTAAGCATTCCTCACAGCTGGTCCATGACTGCTCACATCTGCATCAGATGCCCTGCATCTGCACAGGCCAGGCATCTCCTGGCATACAGAGCAGGCACACAGCCTTCCCTCCTCAGCATCCCCAAACTGCTCTCCACGTACATGCACATCTCCAAGCAGCCAACCCACATTCACAAGCTTCAGCCCGCACTCCCTGTGGAAGGAACACTTCCCATTCCCCAGTTCCACGCACGTTCCAAAAGAGGCTGCCAGGAACAGTGACTCCAGACTCTCTAGCACTGCCCATACCTAGCATGAGACCATTCAAGGACCCCAGCCAGTCCTGGGCCTAGAAATCCAATACTCAATCACAAATCTGTGCAGCAATAAAGCTCTTGGGACTCACCTTGACTTGACCTTCTTGAAAACCTCCAGCACGTACACAGAAGGCTGTAAAAGAGGAAAGATATCAGCCCTGCTTATGAAGAAACATTCCAAGACCAACATGCCCTAAGGTCCATTTCACACAGTTAAAAAACACACCATCACATCTTGTGAGACAGACACATCAAGCTGAATATAACAGAGGAAATCCCTTCAGTTTCAATTAGCTGCCACTCAGAAGTCCTCCCTTCTTAGCCTTCTCAGGGTACTCCACACTGGTGAAGTCCATTGTGAAAAATCTAATTTATATTCAACCAGCTAAATCATCTCAATTCATGTCAATGAATCCTGTACAAACTAGGTAAAAAGCTTGGTAAAACAAAATATATATATATAAAACCTTATACAAACTCATCTCCCAGACTTAATTCCTACTACTCCTGTTTATCTGCTGAAAGTGTTTGGCAGATGCTGAGCAGAATTGGGAATTGGGAAAGAAAAGCGCCTCTAACTACTAAGTCATAGGATTTCATTTACTTCTGTTCAGTCTATCCAACTTGTAATTAAACAGACTTATAATCACAGAGGAAGAGACAGAAGAGCTCTTGCAAAGTGGTTACAGGTAATTATGAATTATTAAAATGTGGATATAGATCTAATATCGATATCCACCTGAGATGGACAAAGACTCTCTAACTTGTTAAGGTTAGAAAGTGTGTGTTTATTTCAGTGCCAGAGAGCTGCAGGGATAGTTCCCAAATGTACAGCTCCGAAGTAACAATGCAACACAGAACTTATTTATCTGTAACAATAATGCATATTTAAAATACAGATACATATTCATAGCATAAGCGCCTCCCATTCCCCGCTTCGTACGGAAATCAGCAAAAAGTCATTAAGCATGCACAGTTTCTGCAATGGAATTGGGTCAGTGGTCTTAAAATGGATCTGAGGGCTGCTTTTGAAGAAGTAAAACCCATCTTCCTCACTTTGACCTTCTTACCTCGCTGGTTTTTGACAATACATTTGACCCTGGAAAACTCCCAATGCTCTCTTCTATTGCTTCTAAATAGGTTGCATCTGGGCAAAATTTGTAACTGTCTAGGCTCTCCTTTGAACTTCTTTTCTTAAGATTATTAATTGTCTATTCTAAGCACAGGTGAGTAAATATCAGATAATCAAAGACTACTCTGCACTTAATCATTAATTTCTTTCTAGCTGAGTTCTGCGTCTTTTTCTATTCTAGTTGATTTCAATGGAACTAACTTTTATCTAAAATCTCTACATTTAAGTGTCTAAAAGAAAACCCTATGTTTCAATTAGATGGAACACAAAGGCTGTTTCATCTGACACTGACACACAGCTTCAACTAACCTGGTCTAGTGGGAGGTATCCCTGCCAGGACAGAGGGGTTGGAACAAAGTGATCTTTAAGGTCCCATCCAACCCAAACCATTGTATGATTGCATGAAAAGGGGAGAGTGAAAAAACAAGGATCTTCCTAAGGGTATTTACAAAACAGCCTGGGAGTGCACATTGAAATAAACCAGGAAAACAAAAACTAATCTACTCAGACTAGTGGATTTTTACTTATCAATGAAATCCATGCATCCACGTCTGTGTGTTTTGTAATATGTCAAAAATCCTCAGAATTTAATGAAAACTCTTGTGTAATAGTATGACATGAGTGAATAAAAGCACCAGCTCTAGCCTGCGATACCTGGGCATTGAACTACCATTCACAATTTTCTAAATGTAAACTCTGCAGGAATAGGAAGAGAATCAGTAACTGGTGTACCAACATCACATAAATAAACCTGGGAAAGGTTTGAAGTAGCTTTCCCATATCTTGGAGAATACTGTAAACCTGTGGCTCATGATAAGGAACATCGTAAGGTCATGGCTACAATTAGGGTTGTTTAACCTTGACAGGGTTAAACTTTTGTAACACACAAGCGTGATACTAAAAAATAAAAAAAATAACCAAAAAACCTCCCATCAACATGACAACTATCCTAGGTTGCATGGAAGGTGTAACCAAAAGTATGTATTCTATTACCACCTCCATAAGCTGTTAAAACAGGTGGGGCAGTGCTCTTTGTGTTCAGCATGACTCAGCCCTGATAACACCATGGCGGGGGGGGGGGGGGGGGGGGGGGGGCTATCTCTGCTAATGGGCCATCAAGGTCTCCGGGAGTGACTTACAAGATGACATCAGCCCATTGTGAGATGCCCCACCCAGAGGGGAGGAACTGAACATTCCTACTTGCTTATAAGCTGAAATCCTAGAATATCAGGGTACCTTTTTCCACGAGATCCACAAGATCACTACTTCAACAACACTACATCCATCACTCCAGTGAGACTGCAGCCACCATTTTTAACTGGACTGCTAGCACCACCCTAATAGGGTGGCAGGCTGTATTCTGACTTTGTCTATCTAAACCATTGTTTCTGTATTATTGCCTTGCTCTAAATATTAGTGTAGAACTGTTATTCCTTCTCCCATATCTTTGGAATCAAGGGCTTTTAGACAAAGTTATAATAATTCGGAGGGAAGGGGGTCACATTATCCATTCTAAGGGAGGCTCCCACCTTCCTTAGCAAGACACCTGTCTTTCAAACCAAGACAACAACCCCAAATTACGTTCACAAGCAAAAAAGATTGAACCAAGCAGTCCTTCCCCATAGCAACCCAGTATGTTGGGTTAGCTAGCAAATCAACCAGCCCCACTCTAGCTGAGAATGGACTAAAGCCTCTGGCCTGAACATTCCACTTACTGTAATATTTCCATAGGCACGGAGGATGGGATTGACAGGAAAGGGAACCTGAAGACACAGGATACGTTAGGCAGGTGTGTGTGTGTACAAATGCATATTCAGAGCAAAATTTTACCCACAGTAGAAGAGAGCTTTTATTGAATGTCTTCCTGCAATTCCCACCCCTCCACCCTCCCCAGAATGTTGCTGAAGGCCTTATTTGTAGCGACCAGACAATCTCATTCTCAGACATATATGACTAACTCAAACACGGATGAACTTTCTCTCACTTCTTGTCACTTTTCCCACTTCTATCACAGCCCCTTATTTAGCAGGGAGTGTTGCGATGAAGGCAAAGACTAGGCTTTAAGATGAATTTGCAGCAGCACACTCTTCCAGGGACAAAACTTACATCCTACTATAACTTTAAGCGTAAGGATCACTGGAAAGAATACTCCTGTAATTATGCCCCAGAACATGGTGCCATTTAGTTCTCCAACAGATATGAGCAAATGTCTGCTGAATCCAGCTGTCCTTACTTTATCTGCATCCTAAGCCTTTCCAGCTGAGCTGGAAGCATACACCCAACAACCCACCTTGGGATTGTTACATTCCTCAGTCTTTTACCTCTTTTCCTGCAGCTTTGCATATGGCATTGTGTTCCTTTAGTTTTGCCATTTCTTCTCTGTACAGCTCAATAGCTTCCATGATCCTCTCAGCCTGTGCAGCACAAGAATAGCACATCAGTGACACCAGACAAGCCAGGACAAAGCTCAGCTGCACAAACAGAGGTGCTGACACAGAGCACCACATGGCATGTCCCCTGATAACCTCTACTCAACTGCACCACTACCCTGAGCACAACGGTCGTGTCCTGAAGATGTCACACGCCACCCACATTCCCCCACTGCCCCGAGTGCTCTTTGCTGCAGCCTCAGTTGTTGCTTTGACAATGACCACCACCCCCAGCAAGCAGTGCCCCTTTGAAACACAAGCCAGGGTCAGGCCATTTTGACTATTCACTGTGCCCCAGAAACAAAAAAAAAAAAAAAAAAAAAAAAAAAAAAAAAAAGAAAAGAAAAGAAAAAAAGAAAAAAACCCCAGAAAACAAAACAAACAAAAAATTAAGGATTTCCTCTGGAAATCACCAAACTGTTGAAATCTGCAGCCATGGAATTACCCATCCCCACACCTTCCCCATACACCTCCCACGTCAAGCACCACAATAGATTTCCACCTTCTACAGATGCCCACTGAGTGCACAGCCCTTCAGGGCTGATGCCTTGAGAACATCCCAGCTGCCTTGTGCTCCTTTGGGATGCAAACCACACAGGGGAAGAGCAGCCCCATCTGTTCCACGTGTGACAGGCAGAGTGAGCTGCAGCTACAGGAACCTCACACCTCATTCCTCTCAGGAGAGAGAATTCCTGGTGTGTGACTGTCCAGAGTCAAACCCCTCCCTGCTGGCCATGGAGCAGGACAGATTGCTCCTGCAGACAGAGGCAATCTGCCCTTATGTGACAGCACAGGCTACTCCTCAAACTGATGCTCTGACCCCATGACAGCCCCCTTGAGAGACTGGTAAGGCACAAAGAAATGCCAGCAGACCCACAGCACCTTACCGCTTTGATGGTTTCAATGGTCTTCTTTCCTGCCAGCCCTGTCTCTCCTTGCCTCTCTCCAGCCACCTACAAAATACAAAATACAGAGCTGAAGTTCCATCCTTCCACAGTACCAGAGCCAACTGCATCACAGAGTAGCCACAGCTTCAGCAGCACCTTCCCCCCCTGAGCCTCCTCAAAGCAAGAAAATTATCCATCCTCTCTGATACCTCTTGTATGCCTCCTGAATAAATAGTTTTCCCAGAGTTTGGACAGTCAGACTGACACACATTCAGATGGTGCAACTCACCACAGGCTGCTCTTCCTTTGCCACACTCTCTTCGTATTCAGCTTCTCGTTGCTACAGAGGATGAGAACAAAACATATTAACAGGGATGAGCAAGGCAAGGGTGCAAGTTCCTTCCAGACTGTTTGAGCAAGGCAGCCTAGAGCTTCATGCAGTCCATTGCAAAACCAGGAACAACCAGCAGAGACCAACAATGCCAGTGGCAAAACACCTATTTGTCCCTGGTCCCAACTGCACTGCGAACTCTAGAATCTCCTAAAGAGAAAGAAATCCAGGTCTCTGCTCTGGATGCAGGAACAGCCCTTCAGGATCCCACCAAGCTGAGACAGACATCACAGTTCAGCACCACACCTTTTACCAGTCACACAACACAGAGGGAACAAATCTAGACAAGTCCCAGGGTTGTCTCAGCCTGCAAGAGGACGTAGTCTCTGGTCTCCCATCTCTCATGTGGAAAGGGCATCAATTACATCATGTGTAATTCACTACTGGTGTATTCATGCTCACCTTGCTATTCAAACTTGACCCAAAACAACTCTTCTGGAATCTGGAAAAGTGCTACCTGTCTCTCCTTTTACCACCCTCATTTCTAACACACCAAACACTGGGCATCAAGCTACAGCACGTAGGTCAGCTCTTGAAAACAGGCTGGGATAAAAAAACCCCAAACATCTATTGCAGTTTCTCATTCACTCCTGCTTCTGCGTTTCTGCCTCCTTCACCCACTGCTGCGATTTGAGAACTGCCTTAAGAAGCAGTGACAGAGACAGGCATCTCTGAGGAACCAGCAAAAAGACAAGAGTTACAAATTGTTCCAAGGGAATCTCCAATTGGATATGTGAAACCAACACATCAGCCAACCCCAGTGGTGTCTCAATACTGGAACAGGGGCTCAGACAGCCTGGAAAGTCTCTCTCCTTGGAGATGTCAATGTATCAAGTCTCTAAGCAGTTGGAGACAGCTTTAAGACTACCCTGCAGTGAGCAAGGGGTTGGACTAGAGACCTTCTGGCTTTCCTTCCTATTGAAGTCCCTCTGAGTCTGATTCCTCACCATACATGTTCAAATGAAATAGAAGGGGCTTCTTCCAGCATCCCTGAGCTCTGGAGCGTGCTACTGAGACAGAATGGACATCTCATGGTTGGAAAATCGACAAACTGCATTTAACAGGAGCAGTGCTCTCCATCCCTCCACAACAGCCAAACTGCCTGCCAAGCACACTTGTGCTGAAAGGAGCACAAGAGAATGTCATAGACTGTAGGCAATAGACCTGTAGAAAACCACAACTATAGAGAAAAAAAAAAAAACTCAAGTTTGGAAGTAATTTTTGGTAGGAAAGATACAACTCTCACCATCTCCCTCTCCTCTTCCAAAATAAGGGGCTCCCTCGTCCTTTCCCAGAGGCGCAAGGACTTGTCATGGGATGCTGACACCACGTAGTCTCCGTTGGGACTGAGTGCCAAACACCACACCTCCTGGTGATGCCCCTGCACAGATGACAGAAAAGGTAAGACATTAACACCACCCAACTTCCACCCGAGGAAAATGCTGCTCATGCAAGGATAATGCTTCCTTTCAACAGACTCCAAAACCTCCTACCTCCAGTGTCTGGATATGTTCAAATTTATCTGCATCCCACTGCTTAATCTTGTTGTCTTTCCCAGCTGTGAAGAAGAGATGGGATTTGGGCACAAACTGCAGATACATCACACTGGAAGAGAAAAAGGCTCAAATTTACCCACTTGGGGAACACTGCAAAACTCCCCCTGCTCCATACTGGACAAAAGGATTATTGCTGGATCACAACCCCTTGGAGACAAGTCCACAGCCCAGAGATGCTGTAGGATTTGACTAACCTGTCATCATGGGCAAAGAGAGAACGGTGACAGTCCCCAAAATCCAGGCCCCAAATCTTCACATTCCTGTCAGCAGAGCCAGTCGCAATCAGAGTCCCATCCTAGAGAGCAACCAAGACAGAGGAGGGTGTGGGGAGTTGGCTGGCAGGAACTTCCATGAGGAACTGCTGCTAACCCAGTGGCTCAGCACTGCTGAGTAGGCAGACACCTGACTCCTGAAATACAGCCTCCTGATCCCTCCATCTCCTCTCACCAGTGGCTCATGCTTTGGTACTGGCACAGCCCACTGACAGCACTCTGGCCCTCCTCTGACCCTCTGCAGGTATTTGGTTATGTCTTGACATTCTTGACTTTCCATGAGCCTCATTCCAAAGACACTCCAGAGCAAGATGCAACCCAAAAATGAACAGGCACAAAGAGGCAGCTCTCTGTCAGCACCTGCCCTCTGCTCCCACTAACAAGTCAGGCTCCTCTCACACAGTAACTTTAGCAGAAAGTAGGCTGTACCTCTTACAATGAGTGTAAGGAACCATGACAGCATTTTGATTTCCACTCGCTCACAAAATGCCCCAGGTCAGTTCTGTCATGACCCCAACTCTGTTACCCCTTCCAATGAGCACAGGACTGAGGAATAAGAAGGGGCTTGCTGTGTCCCGTCCAGAAACTGCTAAGTCAGGAGCAAGGAGGTGACAAGAAAACATTATCCTAGAAGCCTTGCTGCCAGTAGAGGTTCTCACACTCCTCCATATCACCACAGTCCCATGTTATACAGCCCTAATGATACTTACATAGCAGATGTCCATACACAGCACTGGAAGCTTGTGTCCATACAGAGAGAGGAAAAACTGAAGCAGAAGAAAGGTGCCTCAGTTAGACATGCTGGGTAGGGATGTGTGAAAATCTCTATCTCCACACTAGCTCTGTTCTGCCACAGGAGCTGTTTTTCTAGCACTGCCCTGCTGTCATTCTTGCCCTGAACACTGTTAGCAGCAGGGCCATGATGGCAGAACTGAGAAGTGGGTAAAAGTACCCAAGCAAGCTGAGCTTGCTCTGTTAGCTCTCTAGCTAACTCTGGTGCTAATCAGCCTATGGAGTTTATTTCTGTTTCTCTCCACACAACTGTCAGCACCAATCTGTCTTGTGTCACTCCCTAACATTCACATGCTAATACACAACTCACAAATCCACCACACACTGCTCACAAGGAAGGTTCTCCTCCCCCAGGCTTTGCCTCTGCTCTGCCCCATTTAACACCACATGTGACACATTCATCCCCACCCTCACAGTGCCTGACGGATCTGGAGTACCACCATGTCTGCAGGGTTTAGAATGAACCTTGCCATCTGCAGGCTCACAACACTTTACAAATGAAAAATGGATCTTCTTCCCAGTGTGGGAGGGCCATAGTTCTGTCAGGTTTGCCAGCAAACAGGCCCCTGAAGCAGGATGCATGGTCTCTCTGACTCTTACTGGCGTTCCACAATAAAAAGACGCATTTCCTTTGTATTCCTGATCTTGCAAGCTAGAGTTACATCCCCTCCTGCACAGCCTCACAGCCTGTTTGGTCACGCACCTTGAGCGTGTCAACATAGAACACCTTCACAGTGCAATCCAGTAAGGAGACAGCCAGCAGCTTCTGGTTGGGGCTGTACCGCACACAGAGAACATCTTCATCCAGCTGTAAAATGCGCACGTGTTTCATGGAAAGCCTGGCAACAAGAGGAAAAAAACAGCTGTTATCCCAAACAACCAACCTAGGAAGAGATGAATACAAGTCCCACATTCCACCCTGGGAAAGCAAGTGAATTCTAACATGCAGCACCTCATTCCTCACTATGACAGGATGGGAAATAAGCAGGCACTGATGGCTGATGAACTTCACTGCTACATTTATGGTAATGACCTGGAGGCCCTGCCTGACAGACACTAAACTCACACACACAAAAAAGGGATCAGAATGAGGCAAGTGCCCTTCTCCAAAGAAGTTCAGACCTTCACAAAACAACACTGAGCTCACACTCTTCTCCATGAGTTCCACACAAATGTCATGGGCACTTCTTGCAGTGCACAGCAAAGGCCAAAGCACCCACCAACGACAGCGGAACCTGCACAAGGTTTATCTTCTCACCTTTTCTGAACACTGCTCTCATCCTTCACAAGTTCAAACTCCCAGAACTTGACATATTTATCAGCACCTCCTGTCACAAAGCCATGCTGTAGGGGAAAACAAAAAATTTGTTGTGAAACTAGTTGCTATCACACAGAGAAAGTCTACAGCAAGGAACTGCCAACACACAGAAGGTTTTTGAAATGTCCCACATTCCTACAGCATTACTGATTAAGTGGACACCACCAGGAGGTTTTGCTCTGGTTAGAGCATGCATTGGCTGAGCAACGACAAAAAAAGTTCTAGCTTTATTTGGAGGTCTACAACAAAGACCCCAAATGTAAAACAAAACCTGGACTGAAATTTTGGCACTGAAAGCAGTCATCTTAGCTGCAGGTAACAATACGCTTTTGATTTGTGGGCAACTTGAGACTCTCTCAGACTGTTACTGGATCACACACACCTTACCACCACCCGACAAGCAGAGCCTTCTAAACAAACAACAGTTCAACATTTTACATTAAGAACAAGGATAAAATCTATCCCATATATTTTAATCTGTAGGGTGGATGAATATCAACATTTTACACTAAGAACAAGGATAAAATCTATCCCATATATTTTAATCTGTAGGGTGGATGAATATCAACATTTTACATTAAGAATAAGGATAAAATCTATCCCATATATTTTAATCTGTAGGGTGGATGAATATCAGACAGATTATTTCTTTGCTGTGGTTTTGATTCCACCAGAAAGCTCTTAGACACTACCAGCTGCATCCTCCACCTCCCAGGATGGGGGGTTCCCATGCTCCCATCAGTGATACAAACACAGTACTATAGGAAGGAAATACATGAAATGTGCAATAGATGATACTTGTAAGAGTGGCTGTGTTACCTGGTCTGGTGAAAGAGCAATGGACCACACTGCCCCATCATGAGCATCAAGACTCTCTATCAGACTGCCAGAAGCCAGGTCATACAGCTGCAGCTTCCCTGTCTGGGGAGAAAGACATAAGAGAGGAAGAATTAGCCTCTGCTCACAGCTCATGAAAGCTCAATGGCAGAAGAGCTCCCTGCCACCCATGTCCCCAGAAGCCAGCTTCATTAGGTGGCTGTTACACACAGGTGGCCAAACTCCTGATCTCCATCAGGGCCTTCCCAAAGCTCTCCCCTGCTGTCGAGCTCAAGCCACAAGAGCTCCATAGTGACTCTGGGAATACAGCAGTGCCCCAGATCAGGAGATGCAATGCATTTTCTGTGAGGCTGCCTTAATGACGTTTTCCCAACACATTCCCTGACTTGGGCGGTCTGGAGTCAGACGGACACCCCTTACCTTGGTCCCAACGATGACCTGCCGATCTCCAGGGACGAAGAGCGAGCAGAGCGCGTACTCGCACTCCATTGTCCGGATGCACTGCAAGGTCGACCTGTGGACAGACCCCAAAACCTCTTATCACACACAAAATCTGGCCTGCTCAGTGAGACATGCTCCAGAGTGGCCCCTACCCACAGCTGTCTTTCAGTTGGAGTCAGAAGATAAGCCATCACCATCCTATTGACGCAAACACTATCCAGCCTTACTGCTAAAAACATTTCCATAAAAGCATGCCATTATGTTGTCCAACATGACTTACTGCTGTTGTGAGCAGGAACAGAGCTCCTAATTTCAAACAGCAATTCAGGAAAAGAGGGAGGGAGGAGTGTAAGATAGTGTGCTCAGAGAAAAGTGAGCTTGGAATCAGCGCCACTCAAGAAACACTCTGCATCAACACACAACACTCTAGATCAATGCAATAGCCTACTCAGTCTAATACTAGACCCTTCAGATAAGACGTCAAGAAACGTCAAGAAGCTCACATGTTCCCTAAGAACAGAGAGTAGCTTATTTAGGATAACAGTTAATACCTCTTATTAAAAAGGAAAAAACAGAAAAAAAAACCATAGCAAAATACAGTCTGTACCCAACTGCTATATATGACCTTTGTGTTTGGACCTTGCGTTGAAATTTTAGATCTATAGCTTCTCTAATAAGACAGTTTCCTGTACAAGAAAAGAAGAAAAATAATTTTCTATTTACTTCTTTTACTTCATTCATTGTTTTATATCTTTCCATTGTCCCCCGTCCTTTTCTTAACACAGCATCTGGGAGACTGACACAACTGGACCATGTACCTGTTCCAAATCTTCACGGACTCTGCAGCTGCTGACAGAATGGCAATGTTGTCAGAGCTAAAAGCCAATGTCCTGACATCACTACGGTGGCCTCCAAAGGTTATCCTGGACACACGAACAGCCTGGGGGACTTGTGCTGACAGTTCCAGGTTGTACAACTCAATGACATTGTTCTGGAGCAGCAGTACCATCTTCAGCTCTCCTTTTGGAGAGAGAATCAAGTCAAATGACCTGTTTGATTAGACAAAATCAGAGCTGTACACAAGGGCAGTAAGACAAAACATAGGAGGGATCAAATATAAGGAACAACTGAGACAAAGGAATATAGACAGAGCACATCCAACAAGCGAGTGCACACTGAGCCACAGAGGTGTGAATGAACTGGAGATCATGGTAGGCCTCTCCCCAGCTCCAAGCTAAACACACATTGAGGTTGAAACTTCTGCCAGCACTGAGCCATGCAGAGCTCTCACCAGGTACCTGCATAACCACTGATCAGACTCTACCACAGGCTTTTGACTCACTTGATTTTAGAAGAAGCTTTGACATTAGTGACCCGGTGGATCTCCTCCTGCAGGCTCAGCTCCACACTCCTTTCAGGCTCCTCTTCAGAGTTCTGTCTGGAAATGTCAGATAAGGGAGTCAAATGACCCAGCACAGCCAACACAAACTAACACAGCAACAGAGAAAACATAAGGAAACCACTTAGGCTGCTGAAAACAACTTCCCTCTTATCCAGCAGTGCTAACCATATATAAGAATAGGGTGGACAGCGAAGTTCATGCAGACTACTAAAGACACAGACTGTCCTAAGAAAGGCAACCTTCTCTGGAGCCAAAACACAAGGCACATTACAAAGATGGATACAAAACAGGCAACAGAAGCTGTGTTTGAGAGCAAGATCAGCTTCTGTTCATCTATTCTCACTCACCAAAAGCTCTCAGCCACTGCCAAAATGCATTTCCAGATTTACATGCCTTCTGCTTTAGTTTCTACTCTGGAGCCAGACCCCTCCTTAAGGGCTGTTCTGAGGCACCTGTTAAGTGCCAGGATATGCACAGGGATACTTAACACAGAGTAAACATTAAGAAAACTCTCACCTCTATCTGCCTGCTGTAAAACAGGAGATGAGGTATCAGACTCACTTGACTTCTCAGATGAAACTCTCATTCCTGCATTGGCTACCAAGGACTTACTTTGATGCACCAAGCAGTATAAACACCAATATCAGGCAGAGCTGAGCAGCTCTGAAAAACCTATTTTATGTCCATTTCTTTGCACACATTAGCTTTTTTAAGACGTTTTGCTTTTTTCTGGGGGGGGTCTTTTTTTGTTTTGTTTTTTTTTTTTTTTTTTTTTAAGGGGGAAGACTCAGAAAGAAAGGTATTTCCTTAGTCTCTAGAGCAGTGTTTCTCAGACAAGCACCAAGGATGCACAGGAACAGCAGCCCCAAAATACAACAGCTAGCACAAACAGAATGGACAGAAGCTTGGAGTTCAGCCACTGTGTAAAGCCACTAAATATCTTTTCTAACAGTCTTCTTGACACAGACAGCATCCAAAAAATTGCTTACTTGGCTTTTTTCCTCACTTTCTTCATTTTCTTTTCCAATTTCTTTTGGACTTCCTCTTCAGAAAGGACAGAGAACACTTCCAGAACAGCATCTGTTCCCTAGAGTCAGAGTGAACAAATTCAAAGGTATGCAAAGCCCTGGCTGGCCCTTACAGAAAGTATCCAAGGTCTCTACCAGCCTCCTCTACAGCTCAGTAGCAGAGCACCCCATTACTCACATGGCAGGCCAAAAACTTGCCCATCCGGTCTGTGCCAAGAGTCACCACTCGATCTCTCCCTTCCCTCATGATGGATCCAACTTTGCTGCACTTAACGATGCGCTACAGGGAAAGAAGAACAAAATTGGGTCTGAAAGGTCAAATGATCTTCTCAAGAAAACTCAGAAACCTGCCAAAAAGGGAAGTCAAGGAGAGGGGGAAATGAACCTACAGGGTCCTGGTGGAACAGCTAGTAAGGATAATAAAGGGACAAAACAAGCATTTGTGTGAGCTACAAACTTCTCTCGTTGTGATTTGTTGTTTGTTCAGCTGAAAATAATCACTGACAGTCTCAGTGGAAGAATAACTTAACTTTATTGGCAAACCACAGCCATTTAAGAGACAGAGATGAATTTTTATGCTACAGAGACAGCATAGCTCAGTCAAAAGAGGCAGAGAAGGTGAGAACAGAGACTCTTTAAACAGGGCTTTGAAGGGAGAGGAATCCTCTGGAGAGGAAGCTGGAAAATTAATTAACAAGGTCAGGTATCTACCACAACCATAAGTAGTCTGAGATCTGAGCAGCTTCCCAGAAAGTTCTACCAGAAAGACAGATTCAGTAAAGTCTCCAGCAGCAGCATAACTGGGAATGGCTTTCTGTTATCAAATCTCATACCATATTTCATTATAGTGCCACTCTGACCTCTCCGTTTCTGCAAAGCTGAGCATCAGAACTGAACTCAGCAGCTGTCAACCAGATAGTAAATATTTTATTTCTGTGTTGTTTGCTGAAAGAGCTCTATTGCCACTGTTTAAATTTACACATTTGCTAGTCCTTCTCAAATAGAAAGCAAAGAAAAACCCTCAGCGGAGAAAAAAATCTCTGTGTGTTTTGGCACGCATACTTCTGCTGATGTTTTACAGGTAAGATGAAGCAGCAACTGCTGCTGAGGAAGCTGGTATGGAGCAAGACAAGTATTATCACAGTTTTCCAAACACGGTAAATGTGATACTCAGGATATAAACCATGCAAACAGGGTTAGATACACCATCTCATAGACCGCATGGAAAACTGATCTTACTTCCTCAGGATGCTCATCCAACTCTAAGGTCTCATCCTCTTCAGTCTTTTCTTCTGCTCCAGGTGAAGAAGACCCTTTGCGTTTCTTGGATCCTGGCTCATCAGGATCTTGTTCCTGCTCACGGGGAGAAAAAACAAACAAACAAACAAACAAACAAAAGGAGGACCTTAAACCTCAAGAGCTACAGTGCTGTGGTTTCTGTCTCACACTTCATTTTCCTGGAGGTACAAGTGGTTAGAATACACTGAAATGTCCTACAGCAATCCTGTAGGCACTAAGTACTCCACGTTCTCCCAGGATTATCAACCACCCACAAGAGTGTCTTCTCTACTCGCAAGTCAGAAGGCAGGAAGATCTGACACACTGTGGAAATCTTGTTCTGGAAGTGCTCACAGCTTCACTTGAAAGCTCAAAATATAGGAAACAGCAAAGCTCATCCCATAAGCACCTTCTGGACACCTCAGAGAGCAAAGACAATGCCCTGGCTGTTTCCCAGAACATCCACCAGATTTGAATATGCTCCAGTTCCATCTCAGTTCAAAGACAAGAAGCTGGGCAGAGGGGTCTGAGGGGTTACAGAGGAAATGTCTTACCTCCTGGATGTACGTGAGGTCCCACACCCTCAGCTCACTGTCAGCACTCCCAGTGATCAGACGCTTCTCTTTGGATAGCAAAGCCATCCCCCAGATCTGTCCAGAGGCAAATGTGAGGAATTTACTCCTTTAACAATCGTTAAAAAAGCACAGCATCTTTAATTGACTTATTTAAACAGCAGCCAAACAGAGACTGGATCTAGCTGAGATTTCCTCTGGGGACATGTGTATGGGAATTGTCCCCCACTGCATCTGATGACAGCTCTTGGAACATTTGGAAGTTTCTCATTTGCTCACTCCTAAAGCCTAAAGAAAGTAAAATGCATGATGGTGCCAGCTTACAACCCCTGAGAGCGAGGGAAGCCCAGCATGGGCCATGACATCCCAAGTCCCTCTAGCCCAACAGCTCCCCACACATCCCCTTTACCTCAGCTCTGTGTCCAACGAGAGTTTTGAAGCAGTGCTGGGTGTCCAGATCCCACCATTTCACCAGTGTGTCTTTGGCACTGGAACAAAGAAGAAAAACTCAGACATGAGGAAAGATTCCAGACCTCACCACTCAGAAAGTGGTAGAAATACAAAAAGATCTAAAACATGTCAGAACATATCACAGAGCAGCTGCTCAAACGGTGAATTGTGCAAGCCAAACAAAAATAAAGTCCAGCAAAGCTGTAAAAAGATATCTATCAAGTCACTGAAGCTGACATGCAAATATTTGAAATCGCTTTAAGAAATGGGTATCTACCAAACCAACAAAATACTACTTTTTCCATCTGAAAAAAAAGCGAAAGAAATTTGTTTTAATTTTGAACTGCACTGATTGCATACACTTTTCTATTAAGCTAGTAAATGGCATATTAAAAAGTAAAAAATTACTGACTGATATTTCAGCAAGAGTATCTCCTATCAACCATTCATTTCTAAAGGGATTCAGTCAACTGACAGCTCATGTTGAATAACTAAAAATCAGCTAAAAAAACCCTATAATCTTTTAATTAATTCCTATATTTACAGCTTACGAGGAAGCAATTTTTCTGTCACATTGCTGTGTGAATTACACATATAGAAGGTAAGTCTGCACAATTCTTCAAGATAAAGAAAAAACCTCCAAAATGGTTACATATATAATGAACATGTTAACAAAAAAAAACCCCAAATGGTTACATACATAATGAACATATTCTTCGTTACAAAAATTTTAAGTTGATGGATTTACCAACAAGTTAAACCCTTTTCCAAACATTTTTTTTCAGTATGGCCATTTCAGTTGCTCTAAGACTTGGATTGAGGCACCAGACTTTAAAAATATGTGGATGTGACAAAATCATATTCAAAGATGCTGGTGGGTCTGAGATATCACAAGACAAGAAGGAAAATGCAAATGGCTGTAGTACATAGGATGTCTAAATTGCAAGTACAACCATGCCTGCTTTCCTGATCAATAATTACTATTGGCTCACCAGGTGACCAACAGGTTCTTCTCCTTCAAGAAAAGGACTTGAGTGACAACATCCTTGTGTCCCCTCAGCCGGTACAGGCCACTCTCATTGATGACATCCCACACGATGACTTCTGTATCCTGGAACAGAGAGAGAGTCTACAAGGGACTGGCACTTGTCTCTGCAAAGCTTCTGCCATGGGACTGAAAAGATTACCTGAGAGCACACTTTCTCACTCTGAATCTCAAGGATGATTAATGCAACTGACATTGTTTCCCCAAAGGTGCAGTCAGACTGATAAATGTACTGCTGTCCCAGTCTGAGACACTTTTGCTATCCGTGATCTCACAAGATTCTTCACTTTAACAGCTCTACCAATACCCAATTCCTGCCTGCAGCCCTTGCTGATCTCACAACCCTAGGCTCCCCAGCCCCATTCCTGTTCCTAGCTCCTCTCATTACCATCCTTGGGCTACAGGCACAGGCCACACTTAAAATATTGAACATTTCAGTGCAGGTCAGCCTTCCCCATGGGGCATCTCTGTGAAAGGGCCATCTTCCAGATGTGAAACTCTCACTCACCTTGGAGCCAGACACCAGCCTGCCACCCAGGTGGTCATACTGCAGGGCTGTAACTGCAGCCCTATGTCCATTGAAAGTGATAGTCGATTCTCCACTGAGAAGGTTGAAGACACGGATTGCTCCATCTTCATACCCAACAGCCAGGTGCAACCCATCTGGAGAGGGGCAGAGGCAACTGACTTCCTGCTTGAGACCCTTAAGGATAAGAACCTGCAATTTTTAGGAGACAAAACATATGTAATCTTGATAAATGACATGTCAGAATCAGATGCTTACACCATAGAAAGAATATAGTCTACTCTTCTCCTGAACTTCCAACTGAGCACTTCTGTCACTTTTTAAGTTCATTTTTCAACTTCCTGCACCAAATACAGTGTCATTAGCCCCATTTTCCAAAGTAAACAGGAGCTAGAAGGGAAGCAATTTCTCATAATCAAACAGGAAACTGGTGCAGAATAAGCCCTGGAACTCAGAACCTGATATTTCTGCCCACATTTTAAGTGCCAGAGAAAAAGAAACACTGTTTGAGAGCAAAGCTGGAAAATTTCTTCCTGACTCCGTGCTCTCTTGCCTGGCCTTTCTTGGGTATAGGACAGAGCTGCTTTTCCATAGACTGCACAAGAACTTGAAAATTCTGTAAACACCTTCAAAGCACCATACCAGCAGTCAGCACTCCAGGGTCTATGAAATAAAACCGTATTTCAACTCACATTGGACAGTAGCACTTACAGTGATTTCTGAATCTCACAGGAGACAGTGTGTGGCAAAGTCCTAAAAGTTCTAGCTCACAACCTCCTTATGAGATACAACTGTTACATGGGATACCCAGTTCCACAGTCAAAACACAAACCCTATCACATCCCTGATTCGTCCAAGAACATTCACACAGCCAGCTAAACAGGGAGCAGCTTTCCAGTTACTCTGACAGTAATTATTCTCCCATAACTGAGGTCCTGAGGCAAATCTCACAGGATCCACAGTGAGATTCAGCCATTTGAAGACCAAGTCGAGACAAAAAAAATTACTCTCACAGTAAGAGCAGAGCAGCAGGACCACCACTCCCTCCCTCTGAGAGCTGATGGCTACAAGTTACTACCAAAAGAAAACAAAGGTAAGAGTTGCTGCATTTCGGATATCTATTATCCAAATCATCCATAACCTTCTCTGTTCTGTATGGATTTCAACAAATGCAAACCTTATAAATCCCTTAAACAGAAATAAACAATTACTTTCTTCTAGTAAGACAGACTTTCTTGTAAGCATCGACCACTGGAATTTATTTTGAACTACTCAAACGACAACGCTATGCAGAATCCTTTTTGTCCAATGACCAGTTTGGGGAACTGAAGACAACAGCATGATGGGTCAAGATGCAGCCAAGGCTGCAGACTCGCACCATAACCAAACCTCGCGCTGTGCTCACACTTCCCAAGATGGGGGGAGGCTGTGCAGGTGCCCCTACCCTCCAAACGCCGCCCATTAACACCAACAGCGTCGCTTCAGACGGCCCAAAAGCCCCGCACGCTGCACCCCAGCCCTGCCCGGTCCCCCACGGCCCCCCGGCGCCGCATCCCGGCTCCCACCTTCTCTCCTTTCCTTGTGTCCCACACGAACACATGCTCGCAAGCCGGCACGGCCACGTAGCGGCCCCGCTCGCCGCGCAGCGCCACGAAGGCCACGGCGGCCCTGGCGCTGGCCACCAGCCCGAAGAGCGCGGCGGGCTCGTAGCGCAGGTACTGCCGCGTCAGGCCCATGGCGGCGGCGGGGAACGCGGCGGCAAGTAGGGCTCGGGGAGAGCGCCGGCAGCCACACGTGCGGCGCTCCGGCCCCGCCGCACTGGAAGTGCGTCAGAGCGGGCCCGGAGCGAGCGCGGCCCTCAGGCTCCTCCCGGGAAGGGAAGCGGAAGCGCGGCAGATGCGGAGCTCCGCTGGGTGATGTCGCCAGACCGGCGCCGACCGGGACCCTCTGTCCGGGCGGGGCTGGCGGCGGCTCTGCGGCTGTGCCCGTGAGTGCGGTGCGGTGCGGTGCCGGCGGGCAGCTCGGCCTGCGCTGGGCGGGCGCGGCGGGAGCCGGGCGGGGTCGCTGGATGCCGGGCGGAGCGCGGTGCCGGAGTCGCGGGTGCGAGCCGTGGGGCGGGAGAGCCGGGAGAGGCAGGTTCTCCTCCCGCTACGGGCACGGCATTGCGCCCCGGGCACTGGGGCCTCGGCCGCGGCTCGCAGCGCTCTGCGCTCCGTTCCGAGCTTGACAGCCCCTCGGGGCCGCCTCCGCCGCGGGAGGGCCCGGCAGCGACCGTGCGGGAGATAGCGCGGAGGAGACCTGTGCGCCCCGCTTCTCCTGCCCCTTGCTGCCGTAGCCAGACCCCTGGGTTTGGCTGTTCAGCGGGAGGAAGATGCTGTTGTAGATGAGCTTTTGGCTGGGGGCGGTGTAGCCGCGCTTACCTTGCCTTTCTCGCTCATTGCCCAGCAAAAATCTTACTTAGGTGCTCTTACGGCTTTCTTTGTCCTAATATTATTACTTCTCAGTGTGAGCTTGGATGCTTGGTTGTTTTGCTTTGTTGTGTTGTTTTCCCCTGGCTAATTAATATACTTAGTAAGTCACGTTTCACAATTACCCTTTGTGGGTGCGATCGTTTTAAAATTATTATCAATTATGAACCTGGGAAAGGGATTAAGTAGTAGGTGTGTATGTGGCAAACTGAAGATACTTATGTGGGTATGTTTGTGCTAGTTTGACTCACCAGTATAGTTCAGTAGTCGCAATGGAAATGCAATAGCCAAAGTGTTACCTGCTGGTAGCTGACAAGTGAGTATTGGCACCCAGTGCCATCTCAGGCTTTAAAAAGTCAGGTGGCAGCGTTCAGTCTTAAAATTCACTGGGCCAGCGTTCAAGTTTACAGCTTTACTGTTTCTTGCAAAACTGATTTGGGTGAAGGGGTTTTGTTCCTGAGTGGGTGGCTGTAAGAACTATGTGACAGTAAGTCTTGTTTGCAGCAGTTCAGAATTCACTGAACTGCAAGGACTGTATCATTCAGGGACAGGGAGGGTTTTTGTTGATTTGTTTGTAAGGTTTGGGTTTTTTGGTTAGGGTTTTTGGGGTTTAGGGGCATTGTTGTTTGGGAAGCTCTGTCTTTTTTATTTATAAGTATTTACCAGTATCTCTGAAAAAATGGATCATACATATCCTGCTACAAATTTCCTTTTTGTTTAGATAAAGAAATAACACTTTCCAGAAAGACTGAGGTCCTCTCTGCACTTGGGAATTTGTTCTTGTGATTTCCAAAATGCAAAATCACAAGTCAGTTCAATTTAGTAGAGAAGGTGTTTTCACCTTGAATTATTGGAAGAGGTTTGTCTTACTGCGAGTATCTGCATTGCCTTATTGCATACAGGTAACAAGGGAGGGAGTGTTTGAGTGGGAAATCGGTTTTTCTGTTTTCTACTAGCTGTTATTGCATTGCAGCCTTGGGAAAGGTCTGGCTCCATGGGACAGTTACTTTTAGTGAGCAACTGGTGACCTGGTTTGATTTTTTTTTTCTGTTTTTCTTTTTTTTTTTTTCTTTTTTGTCTTTAAAGCACCTGGAAGACTCCAGTGAAAACTGGAGTGTAACAAGTTAGCATAGAAAGGGAGTTGTTGTTTCCATTCCATGGATCCCTTGGGCGCTCCTTCCCAGTTTGTGGATATTGATTGTCTGCCAGGCTGGAGTGATTCCTATGAGGCCAAGCAGCTGGATTGTCACCAAAGTCCTGTTGAAAAAGCTCAAGTTGATGTTAGATCACCTTTTCCATACAGGAAAGACATCAATGAAAAAATAATCTTGTGGTAAGTTTGATGTGGCTATCGTGTGTCAGTCATCACTTCTCCATTTACTGCATGATCCATGTGCTCATGTAATGATCACTGCTGTAGAATAAAGCTTCTAAATCCTCTGCTCTTGAATCAAACATTATAGATCTGGGAAGAAAATAATCTTTGTGTTCACTGTAACTATGCAAGTCTGAGATTTTGCTCTACCATAGGTTGTGCTCGTAGGCAGTCCTTGATGCAGCAGACTGGAGCTGTACTTCCTACTGTGGTACTGCATGCTTGGTATCAAAACCTAGTTGGGCACTTGGATATGAGGTTTTTTTTTAAAAAAATGTGTTTGCTGTCTACTAGCTTTTTCCTGTATTTGCCGTCATTATTCTGCTTTCACTTTTCTGTTTTAAATCAGTATTTCTTTCTTTCCTGTCATTCTCATTACTTGCTTTTGGCTCTCCCTGCCCCTCTTCCCTCCATTCTGTGTTTTGTCCCCATGGTTTTCTTCCAAAACCTATTGATAAAGAGTAGTGTGCTGTATTTACTTCATCAGTTTTTCTTTCTTGTAACTCACATGCTTGAACCTGCTCTCTAGATTAATAACTCTCAACTTAATCAGTGTGAAGGGAGAAGGATTTCTCAGGGATGCAGATTCAGGGGTCAGCCTGGACCTCTTTCTGGTTAATATAGGCAGGAAATGGGACTGTTCATGGGTTTCCTGAACCCGATTAAGTAAAGAAAGAGAAGAGTTAAAGGTTAAGCATCTCGTATGGCTTGGGCAAATGTGTGCAATTTCAACTGTTAGTTTAGTTTCTCCCTGTGCGTGGGAATCTTTCTTTTCTTTCCTATGCTCTTTGATCCTAAAATCCCCAATGGCTGCTGCTGTGACAAAAACAGGTCAGAGTTCTGCTGCTCCATTGTCTCTTATGCATTTGTGCCTTGTTTATCTTCTGCGTGTCTGATCCTTGAACAGCAGAATGAACATGATCAAACTGCAGGTTCACAATTTGAAACAACAGTGAAGAAACCTTGTCCAGCAGCAGTGTCGCTCTAGGCCCACAGTGGTCTGAGGAACAGCAGCAGTAAGGTGCCTTGGATAGTCTGTCTGCAAAAATAAAGAAGTACATTGAAAAAATTGTTGAAGTTTTGAAAGTAATACAACACAAGGACTCTCCTCTTATCCCCAAGAGAAAATACATGGGTTTTGGAAGGTGTGACGCCCCATCAGTTTAACAAGCTGCTTTGCACATTTGCTGTCTGAGCTGCCCTACATACAACTACAACACTGCCTTTTCTACAAATATCCCTAAGTTCTGCTGAGGCTGGGACTCTTTAAGGAGCTGACATTTTGCATGCAGTCTGTCTTCATCAGGTAGAGGCAAATGATGATTCGGCTTGGTGAGCACATCAGGGTACACTATGCTGTGTGGGCACTGGAGTCCTGTTAATGTTTTTCCTGTAACTTGGCATTTCCTTGCTTGTCAGCACTCATTTAAGAATATCCTGCTTAGTTGTACATTCAGCCTGCAATAAACTGTTTCCTCAGGAAAGGAGATGTCGCGTTACTGAACTGCACAGCCATCGTAAACACCAGCAATGAGTCTCTCACGGATAAGAATCCAGTGTCTGAAAGTATATTCGTGCATGCTGGGCCTGACCTGAAGGATGAACTCCAGAAGCTCAAAGGTAAGTGGACAGAGACATTTCGATCTTATTCAAATCTCCTGTCTTTGCATACAAAGCATCAGGATTGGGGCAGAAATGGAAAAAGTAGAGCTTCCGCCAGCCCCAACAGCTGGTGGTAATGTAAAAAAGAGAAAACATCTGCCAATCTAGTCTCTTTTTCTGTTCACATTACAGATAATTGAAAATCTGTGGCAGATATTTGAGTTGATGGGCCCTTACTTTGTGATACAATAATTCCCATTATCTGAAGCCACTTTAGCAGTTAGCTTTCAGAGCTTTTGCTCAAGGGACCAGTCTTGTGCATCTTGAGATTTTATCATATTCTGTGTGTATACATTATGAAAGACAGAAACTGAAGTTCACCATTGCAGAAATTAAGTGGATTCTATCGTATGCTTTGTGTATCCTCTTTCAGGATATTAATACACACACAGTCTTTCAGAAATATATGACAATAATGGATGGATTGATAAAACACTGCGTGTCTAAAAAAAGTCTTTGTGACTTCTTAAGTTGGTTCATTTGTCTCTTGTGTACGTCAAATTACTTTATTAGAAAGCTACAAGAGCAACCCTAATGCAAGGCTATTCTAGAAATGGATGAAGTTTCCCTAGATTCTTTATTAACAAAGTTTATTGCTGATAGTGAGGGATGAATACTCAGTCTTTTTTTTTTGTCTAACAAGCACTGGGAGTAAGAGTTTTCTTATTTTGTGTGTGACAAACAGGAGATTACAGTTATCCAAGGTCATGCAGAAGTCTAATATGGTTTGCAGATAAAAATTCACATCTCTAGTAACTATGGTACTGAACTGAATTTTGAGGTCTCTATGTAGTTCTGCTCACTCTGGGTAACAGCTTGGTCTCCTTATGTAGTAACAAAATGGATTTAGAATAGCCATATTTCTAATATAAACTCTCAGTAGCTTAAATTGCAATTGAATAGAAATCCTCTGTTTCTATAAAATCATGCTTTGCTGATTTAGCTTGCTTTTTTTTTTTTTTTTTTTTGAGTAACCTAGAAATAAAACAGGAGGAAGAGTAACCATTTTGTAACAGAGTGAAAATTTAGTGTGTACTGTGGGTGGAAATGGCTGTTAAAATACAGTAGGTGCTATAGAATAGTTAGGACCCTGCTATATATGCCAGAACTCTTCTAAAATACACTTGAGTTTCTTGTGTGCACTGAAAGGTGGGAAGAGAGGGACTGCATTTCAAGGAGTCCTTGAAGTTTGAAATCTGTCAGCTCAGTAGAGAGTTGTTGTGTTCAGCCTCTTAAATTCCCTTTTACCCCGCTGAGTTATGCGTAATTTTGCATCTTCTACCGCAGTGAAAACACTTATGTCTTCTCCCTGTAGTGCATTCTGCAGGTTCACAACTCCCTATGAAGACAGTTTTCTTTTAATCTTGTGCCAAGAGCTTTATGGAAATCAGTTCTTCTGTGACACCCTACTGACATGTTGTGTGGGGGAGGAAGGAGAGGCTGGGTTACAGATTCGGCTTTTGAGCACCCATAGTGTATTTGTCACCGAAGCAGAAGTGGATGGAGAGCTTAGTTAAGAAATCAATTTAGGATTCATTTGTCATCTCTGCTTACTTTTTATCCTTTTCCCATTTAGCCTTGATTTTTTTTCATAGGAGAATGTGCTAAAAAAGAGTAAATATATGGTCTATGCTCTAAAGCTGTAAAATGGATGCATTTTCAGTTAGTTCTCTCCTGCCTTATTCCTGCTGCTTGATATATATTCACATTTCATAAACTCCAAGAAAAATCATGGTCTTAAAGCATGTGACGTGCTGACCCTTCAAAGGCCTTCTTTAAGGCTCAGCTAACTTGTATGTTCCTGGGAGTACTGTTAGTTTTGATTCATGCAGAAATACTACAGCCAAGGGCAGGCTTGCAGGTGAAGTGCTACTGATATAAGCTTTCCTATCAACAAATACTTGTTGCAGTCTAATAAAGACCTTCAGTAACAGGAATGCACAGTAGTCTTCCAGCTCCAGTGATGATGCTTCTCTGCCACACACATGATGTAGAGGATTCAGACTTTCCATTTTAAATGCAGAGAAAAGCTAGTCTAATATCTGAAATCTCATTGGATAAAAAGTAAATCTTGACTTTGTTCTCAGTTTTGCCACAGACCTTGACTTGTGCAGCTCATCTCACTCTGTATCTTAAATTAGGAATAATACCTTCAGCTCATTTTAATTTTGTAAGTGTTATAGACATCTCCTGGCAGAAGGCATTGGGAAGTGTGAAGTGTGATCTAAGTGTAGTTAAAGATTACCGATGCTACATCTGCTTCCCTGAATTTATTAGTTTCCCTACTGAATTCACAACTGTACCTCAATCAAACTTGCTGCTTTTTTTTTTTTTTTTCCACAAGGCAGTTTTTCCTACAGGCCTTGACGTGCACTTTACTAATTGTGAGGCATGGGTGGACCCCAGAGGAAGAATAGTAACTTGATATCTGATTTATTGTTTCAGGTTTGGTTTCTGCTTTTTCCATATTGTGCTTATTTAATAACTCTCTTGAACTGTCTTAGAGGCTGTGCAGGAATTCAGAAGAGTATTCTTAGTTTTAGTATGGTGTTTTTTTCCTTCTGATTAACCCAGAAGAAGCACAGTGGAGGCCTATAGAACCTAACGATGGGATTTGTTGGATTTAAAAGTTTACAAGATGCTGGCTTAAGGACAGTGTGTGGTTGCCATTAAAAAGACATGCTTGAAGGCACATGCCTTCCTTTGAGTAAGGAAGATTCTCAGCCTGGAATGTCTCTTCCCATAAAGTATGCTTTCATGCATGTTAATAGCCTGCCTGAGCACTGTGAGGAAAGAGTGGATTGGGAACAGTGAACATCCCTGTTCAGTGGGCAGCTTAAGCCAAGCTGCTGCAGTGCTACTGCCTGAAGGGTGGCTGCAGCTGCTTGCTCATGTCTCATTCCCTGTTGTGGGCACCAGGAATCTATGAGAAGATCAGACTGTAAGCTAATCCAGTGAAAATACTGGTTTTCAGTCAGATCAGAAAGCTGAAGTGCAGCTGTACAAGCAGAAGCAAGAAGGTTGGAAAATACTTGTCTTTGAGGGTAGGGAAAGAGAGAGACCAGAAGTACTTCTTCAGCTGTCCAGACCTGGAGTGGACTAGATTTAGGTGAAGAAGGGGAAGTTTAACAGACTTTTCTTCCATGTGCTGAAGGGAAAACAGACTTCAAACACAGTATCTCTTCCTAGAGTATGTAACTGGAGGGTGCTGTGAATGAAACAGTTAAATGTATTGCTTGAACTTCCTTGCCTTCAAACTAGACATCTAGTCTGTCAAGGGTGTATGAGCTGCACAGGGATCATATGTCTGCCTTGTGGACACGAAGAAGCTTGTAAAACAGCAAGCTACCTCATTCTGGGAGCATAAATTAAACAAGTGTTTGATCTATTCATTTGTAATAATTTTGCCAACAACTGGTTTGTTTGATTAAGGAGACTTGTAGTCATTTCATCCAAAAAGCAGTCTCCCTAAACCAAATCATTAAATTCAGAAGGACTTTTTATTGCTTGGCTGTATAGTATGTTTGTGCTTCAGTTCTCTGCACATTATTAAATCTGCATAGTAAGCAATGCAATTCAGGCAGAATTTCTAGCAATTTCTGGTTTGTCTTTATATGTATAGTTTTAAAATTGAGAGGAATGAGCACAATTCTCACCTCCTCAACCTGACTAGGTGCTAAGCAACTGGTATGGGATAGGGTGCTATCCTTAATATTTGATGTCTGAAGCACTGACTTCTGTGTGTGGAGTGGAGTTGTCTGACTGGAGGAAGAAAAATCATTATCTTAAAGCTTGAATGCATCTGGCTTTCTGACGGTGACATGGACACTTACCCTCGTGTTTTATTTATCCCAGGTTGCAGGACAGGTGAGGCCAAGCTCACGAAAGGCTTTAACTTGGCCGCCCGTTTCATCATTCACACGGTGGGCCCCAAGTACAAGAGCCGGTACCGCACAGCAGCTGAGAGCTCCCTGTACAGCTGCTACCGCAACGTCCTGCAGCTCGCCAAGTAAGCACAGCACAGCCTCACACAGGGCTGCCACCTGGGGCACAGCTGTCCTGGAAACCCTGCTCTGCTCAAAGGCCAAACCTCTGTGAATGTCTTCTCATGTATGCTGGGTCTGGTTAAGGACAGGAGGGCATTAGTGGCATCATGGTGTGCTTCGTGCCTTTGGTTATGTGTGCTGTGGTGTAGATAAAATGTGCAGAGAGAACTGAGCTGGTTCAAGTCCTGAAACGGGGTAGCTAGAGCTGTGCAGCATTCATTTCCTCAAAGGAGAAATGTTAATAATTGCTTTGGGTTCTATGCTTCAAAACGTGTTAAATGAGCTTGCTCAAGCAGCAACTTCATGTGTGTCTGCAGCCATGTGGACACACCCGCAGGCAGATCTGACTGCTGTGTCAGTTCATGTGTTTGGCCTCTCTGCCCTCGTACAAGACAGCTAAAATTCTGAGTCAGGGTGTAAGGTTACTTCTAAATCTACAGTTGCAGCAGCTAGGTTGGTAGTTTTTTCCCCTTTCGTCTGCAGTATTTTCTACTTCCTCTTAACTAACAGGGGTTTTTCTTCCTATTTTTCTGTGTTCTTTCCTGTGTTCTGTTCTTCTCCTGTGACAATTTTTGTAGTGGTAGCAGTCACAAAATACACCTGAGAAAGAGCAGTGTCAGGAAGCATACCTACGAATTTTTTAGGGTTGGGAAGATTAATTCTTCCAAGGCTGGACTGTGTGTTACAGTGCAATAGTAACTGTTTCATAATCAAGATTACAGATAAGGTTTTTAGCATGTGCCAGTTTTGTTCTGCCTTAGAAGTTACAAGCAAATTCAAGCCTGGATTGAAACATGTTAAAAACTATTTTAAAATTCTGATAGTTCTGCATCCTGAATGTCTTTCAATCAGTCTATTTCTAGAGTAACTTTTGATGTTTGTGAAATTGTCTACCAATTCTGAGCTTGCTCAAACTCCTTTGAAGACTGTTGGCAGCAGCTCAGCTTTACTCTTCTGAAAATGTGGCTTAGTGCCGGAAGCATCTTTCTGGTCTTAATGTGTGTGTCATTCCATTCTGATGGTTGTCTGATCATACCTAAGATTGAGTAAGCCACCTTGGCCTATGTCCAGATCTCTAACAAAACAAAATCAGAGGTCAGGTGAAGGAATAGGAGTGTGTATGCATTGAAGAGCACCTTCTTTTTCCCTCCTTCTCCTTACTGACAGTCCTAAACAGGAACAAAAGTATTTTGGAAAGGATTGCTGGGAGTTTGAGGGAAGGACTTCATTCAGAATATGAGAAACTGTAGGAATACCATAACTCAGGTAGAAGAAGAAGCAGTCTGTAAACAAGCACAAGAGGAAGCAGTGTGGAATAATTAATGGTTCTCTCCTTCTCTACTTAATGGGGGTGTGTACATGGGGGTGTGCAAAGGAAGAATCCTTCTGCAAAAACCTGTGAGAGGATTACTGCTTATTAGAGCCAGGGAAGAAATTATTGGTGTTCCCTACTGTCCTGAGAGATGTCTGTTCAGACCTGGCCATTATTCATCTGTTTCTCTTTTTCTGAATTCCAGGGAACAAGCAATGTGCTCTGTAGGATTTTGTGTCATTAACACTCTGAAAAGATGCTACCCCTTGGAGGATGCAACCCACATAGCACTGCGTAAGTGAGTTGGAAAACAGCATAAACTGGATGGCAGCATTCAGCAGGTCACTTAACTCTGACAGATTGCTCTTGATATGGGGAAATCTTTTTTAGGGGGCTGTGGTAGGGTTGATCAGGAAGTGAAAGATAAAAACAAACTATCTTTTCTCTCAGTAAAGATCCCTGGGATCTCATCAGTAAAGATCCATGGGAATCTGTGCTGGAACTTGCATTCTTCAGTGTTTCAATTAATAACCTGAAAAAGAGGCTAAAAGTGAGGAGAGAGAGTTTGCTGGTAATAGAAGTTTGTTCAGAATAGCCAAGATGAGACCTTACTGTTGAGTACTTGTAGGCAGACTCAAGCAACAGTGAATTTCATCTGCTGTTTTAGTGTCGTCAGCACATCCAAATGTGAAGTGATATTCTTCCCCCACTGACCCACTCCTACAGGCTTCTGCCTTCGCTTGCAAAATGATGGGCTGATCATAGGCAGCAAAACACGAAGATTATAATAGTTCCATGAAAACAACAGCTCACAGGAGTTCAAAACAGCGAGTAAGACACAACAAAATTAAGAACGTTATGCAATAAATCAGTGCTTTGTTCACCCTTTAAAGCTGCACATTCAAAAATAATATAGTAGGTAGAGAAGTTGAGGAGGTCAACAAGAGTAGAAAAAGGCAAGAAATAGCAAAGTGAGCTCAAGGCTTTTTCAGACTGGAAAATACCGGGTTTGAGGGGAGTGTCATAGATGTCTATAAACTCATGAGTGGCATGGAAATGGCGGAAGGAATCAGCTGTTCACTGTCTCCCAAAATAGGAACCATCAAATCATGCCAGTTCAGAACAAACAAGGGAAAATGGTTCTTAGGCTTACACTATTTGTTTTATTGAAATTCTTACTAAAAAGCCTTGCTTAAAGTTTTCAAATTTCCTTGCATTTGAGAGGAAACTGTATTTAAGAAAAAATTAAGACCACGGAGAAAAAATCAGGAAATATCCTAGGCTGAAAATAAAGTATAGAGAAGTGCTCAAACAAGAACATTATATACTCTTGTATATATACTTATATACTGGTTCCTACTCTTCCTCCATCTCTTTTGCCTTTTTCATATGTTCACATGTGTTCAGAAGAGTTTGCTGTGGAAATGTGTGACTCTATTTGCTGTATAAAGTAATGTTGCAGGTCAACCCAATTACACATGAATTTGTGTACAGTAGTACACAGGAAATATTCGAAAATAGCTCCTTTTTTTCCCCCTCTGCTCTTTTTTGAACTCCCGCTAAGGTATTCTCTGTTGATAACTTCTTTTATTGCTGTCTTCTGTTGTCTCTGTAGGTCTGTATGCTACTTGATAAAACAGTGCTGTATCAACTGACTTGTTTGGACACTTTCTCTCATGATTTGCAAATAGAATTTTTATATGCCTCTTTGGCACAGAGATTTTGTGTTGTTGAGCCTGCCTTAAACCAGCTTCTGCTGTAGCTTTCTTATATTGCTTTGTTGATAACTTAGGGCACAGTGACTTGTTCTAAGAATTTCTGGTTTTAGCAATTTGCCCAGGACTCTGTAAAGGAAGGATTTGGCTTGATTTTTCAGGGCCATTGAATCACATTTCACAGTCTAAGGACTGCCTAGTAAGCTCAAATTAAAGAGAGTTATTCTCTGTTTATGTCTATCTCTAAAGTCAGCATCAGGAGTGAGTGGAGATGGAACTTCCAATATGCCCAGCAGCCCATTTGGTGTGTTAAACCACCACTTAATCCACACTTGCCTGTAGCCTGTGGAGCTATTTAGTATGAGGAGAGATGTACCTCTCTTCTGCACTCTGAGTTCTTCATTTGTAGTTGTGTGTGTTGATTTTCCCTCCTGTTTTGCTAACTACATTTAATCTGCTTCCTTGCAGGCACAGTTAGGAGGTTTCTGGAGATTCATGGAGAGACTCTGGAGAAGGTGGTGTTTGCTGTCTCTGAGCTTGAAGAGGTATCTTCTTGGCATTCATTCCACCAAAATTCTTGGGCATCTTTGATCTTCTCTGCAGCAGTAAAGCTGGATTTGGATTTCCCCTTCAAATCATACAGACTTTTGGTTTTACAGCATCCTTCTGTCCCTTCCTAGCACAGCCTCTTTTCCAGTAGTGTTTATGCTCTTAGCAGTCACTATGGACACTTTGAGAATCTCCCTGCTTCTGTGTTCCTGAGCTGTGGGCAGGGAGCAGTAGATGTGGTGATAGCATGCAGTTGTGCTGGATGCTGTCTGTTGGCCAGAAAGGTAATTCCTCACACAAAGTTTCCTCCTTATACAAAGATGTGCTTGAAGGGGGCCAGTTCAGCATGCCTACAGATCACCTATAAACATCTTAAACGCTGCTTGCTGGCTTGTTGGAATAGCAAACCTGACATTTAATGATCTGTGTTCTGAAAGATGCAGGCAGTTTGAATATTGACTTTCCTTGTACATCAAACATGTTAATAGTAGTTCCTGTGCAGAACACCCACACTGCATTAAGGTTCTGTGCCATCTGGATAAGGAAAATAACTAATTCGTTGGGGATCATAAAACTGCTAATCAGTTGGAGAGAACTCATGAAGTATTACATTCAGTTGAGATTTTCACTATTTCCCTTCATGTAACAAAGGATTTTCTTGTTTGGTTGGTGCTTTTCCTTTTTTCCCAGACAGATCACTGAGGGTGATCTGTGTAGTGGTGCATTTTAACATAAGCAACCTTAACAGCAACATAAACAAGAAATCTGTTGTCTGTGAATATTTTAACTACATTACAAAGCTAAGATATCTGCAATCTACCTGAGTTCATGCAAGTTAAAGCAAAGTCCTCTCAAAGTCACTTGCCAGCATGGCAAAAAAACCAAGAAGTTAACATTTATCAAGGTTACTTGCCTTTATTTCCAGCTCACAGCCCAAAGTAAGCCATTGAGGGAGGCAATATTTTGCCTCCACACTGCTGAGAAATTCCCTGCTACACAGGCAGATGCTGTTTAAGCAAAGAGTGCAGATGCGTGATAGACCCTTCACACATTTTTCTTATTTGTAGGCCACTTACCAGAAACTGCTGCCTCTGTATTTTCCAAGATCGTTGGAAGAAGAGATCCAATCCTTGCCTTACCTCCCTGCAGATATTGGCAATGCGGAAGGGGAGCCAGTAGTACCAGAGCGGCAGATCAGGATTACTGAAAAGCCAGGTGTTCCAGATGGTGAGTTTGTAATTGGACTTTGGAATCAGTATCTCTGTGTGAAAATCAGTACGAAAAACAGAAAAAGAAGGAAAGAGATGTTTTCATACCTCAGTTTACCTAAGGCAGGTTATAATGATTTCAGTTCTCAAGCTGCCTCATAGTCTTCATGTGTTCCCCAGCACTAACTGCAGACAGCTGTTCTGTCTTTTTCTTTCTTGATGGTAGAGGTGGGTAGTTCATTGCCTCTGTAAAGTTTTTCCCAAAGTGATTAGGATCTTTGAAGGTGTTTTTGCAGAATCTTGTGCAGTCCCTAATTGAAAAAGGCATTATATATCTAATTAATGGTCTGTCTTGTGTATTAGTAAAGTGTTGTTTATGTATTAGCAAATGTTGTCTCAAAATGTTGTTTCAAAATCTCTACAATTCTATTGATACAGCAGGGATACAGTGCATCAAACTAGAAGATATGCAATGAAAACTATGCCATGAAAACTAGCCGAAACTTCCTAAAAGATAGAACTAGATCAACCCAGAGATCAGTGTTTAGAAATAGGTATCAGAGTTCAGTGAAAGTCTGTTTGTAAAGAGGTTGATGTCTGAGTTGAGGTGAGATACATATAGCAAAACAATTTAATGTATTAATGGACATGGCAGACACATTGTGCCTTGCTTGTTAAGCAGTGATGAGAAAGTTTTGCACTTCTTCAGGCAAAGCCTTAAATCATCTGAAGTAAATAAGTTGGAATGAGTTTCAATTTTCTTTTGCATAGCCAGTTGGGATAAGGCTGAATATTTGATATTTGCTGCTGTGGCTGCTCAGTGTGAGGTATTCAATCACTAGCTAATAGTTTGTGAAATTACTGGCTTTGCATAAGTAAGAGTGAATTTGCATAGTGGAATCCTGCTCTCTTGTTCCATTGCTACTATAGTACGTCATGCTAAAAGGGAAAACTCAGTTCCTGTCCAGATTGCCCAGAGAGATAGTGCTAGAAGTCTTAGCAATATGTCTGGTGATATCAATTCAGTGGAGCGTTCTGGTACTGTCACTAGCAAGTGAGCCTGTGCTCTTCTGTTTCGTCACACAGTTGTGTTGTAAACAATACTATAACAATAGCTACACTCAGATCACTACAGCATTTGTTCAGGAAGCATCAGTGATACAAAAATTGAGCCCTTTCTACAGTACAGCCCTTTCCAAATTAAAGCTGTAGCATCTGTGCCTCTGCGTGCTTGTTTTTCCCCTTTTGACAAGTAGGATGACTGCAAAGCTCCAGTCACTCTCTCCAGACCTTGTTTTTCATGAGATTTAACCCTTTGTTATGAGCTGATGGCTAGGACTTCCCAGTTAGTCTCCAGGCAAACAAACATTTTTAAGGGAATCTAGTTCTCAATCACATGCTGTGATCTGCCAGTGATACTGGTGAGGTATCAAGAGCCGCATGGTGGTAGCTCGTGGGGTTGCGTTAGTCTGTAGCATAATGACTGTATTGTCTCACTGGGAAATGTAGCAATTCATCAGCAGCATTGCTGTCCTGTACACAGCCCAAACATTTTACACCACCTTTGTTTCTACTGCAGATGCTTCAGATGAAGAGGGTCTGGAGGCAGATTTGTCTTTCATTGGGTCCCATGCTTTTGCCCGCATGGAGGGAGACGTTGATAAACAGAGACGCCTCATCCTTCAGGGACAGTTGTCAGAGGCAGCACTGCAGAAACAGCATCAGAGGAAGTGAGAATTTTCTTGTTCGTGTGAATATTTGTGTTAGTTAGGACCAACCCTTATGAATGATGGTTTTGTTATCTGTAAAGCCTGATCTTCCAGCAGACGAATACAGGTAAAGCCTGGTGTCACCCTGGATTGATGTGGTAGCCTCTTTGGCCTGAAGGGACAAGAGAAGGGACATTAGGAGAAAAAGGGAAGCTTGTGATGAGCCCTTTAGCATACCCAGTGCATCCAGCCAGCTGCCTTATCCATTTGCCACAAGATGTCACTGTTTTGTCACCACTTTTTGTGGTGGGATCACCTGCTTTTAATACTGCCTTGTTCCTGAGGTTCTGGGCAGATAGCAAAACACTTTTCTTCCATTTGGTAAATAAAAGAATGTTCAGGCTTTCTTCCGCTCCATGCCCTGGTAACCCTAACGTGCGTGGTCACTTCTTTAGAAGGTAATTCCAGGCTGGACACCTCTCAAGGTTGGCTTGTTTTGTCAGATGAGGCACTAAGTTGCTCACCATTCAAAGGGGAAAAAAAAAAATCCATATATGACACTAGCTGGTGCATAGTTGGGTTTGACATCTAGACTTCTACATGAAATTTTCTTTTTTCTCTGTCTTTTAAACACTGACGTATTTAAATGGAAAAACCTCTGAGATCTTTTCAGCCCAAATGCAATGCCACTTTATTTACCAGTTGATATGTATTAATATGTATTAATTGCCCTGGTGAAGATCATTAGGTGTGTAACTATGATGCTAAATTTTATTTTTTAACACTTCTTTCTTTAGCAACTTACTAGTTGCTCCATAGGTCAGAAAACAGCAACATTGGAGAGGGTTCAGTCAGGAAAAGCTTGTTTTGTCCTTCCCTTCCCATATACCTCTTCAGGCTTAAAATGCATTACCAAAGAGGGATTAGATCTGACCAGATGTTTTTCACTTTCTAGTTATAATCGCTGGCTGTGTCAGGCAAGAGCTGAAGACCTCTCTGACATTGCATCTCTTAAAGCTTTGTACCAGACAGGTACGTTTGGGGTACTAATGACTGATCTATGTTGTCTCAAAGTAAAAATATTTTCTTTGGACTTGCATGTACAACAGGTCATGCTGGAAAGCATAGCTGTGTTTCTGGAGAGAAAATCTGTTCCACGTTTTTGATGATATCTTATGCCCTCATTAAAATCTAGTGCTTACCTAGATCTTTGTGTAAATACCAAGGTTGTGTGATACCTTCTACTCAGTAGCTGCAAATTTAAATTCTTTTGTTTGCCTTAGACAAGGCTCTGTGGGCTGCAGGAGGTGTGCTCTGAGGAATCTGTGCATTAGAGTTCAGAGCTTGGTTCTAGGAAGAATTTTGCTTCGGTGTTAGAATTGCAAGTGGAGGGGTTTTTTTAAATAAAACCCATGTTATTGTTTGATATTTAGGTAAATATGGAGTAAACAGGCAACATAAAATTGCAGTCCTTAAGTTTCTCAGATGTGATATATGTATTTTTGGATCAGAATAGGTACTCATACAGTGAGAGCAGTAACTGAGCATATTTCCTCTGTTGGAAACCAGATGCATTGCAAATGTTCTGAGCTGAGCCTCGTTCTCCCTGGTTTAAAAAGGCCCAACTACAAAACCTGGCATGACTGAGAGAAGTTGAGACATCTTTCTTTCTTTTGTAGGTGTAGATAATTGTGGCCGCACAGTGATGGTGGTGGTTGGAAGGAATATCCCTGTAACATTGATAGACATGGAAAAGGTAAGGCTTTGTAAAACTGGAGTTGTGTAGGTTATATAAGAATGTTTAGGATGGAAAAGTCTGATTATAAGGATAATTTAGTATTAATACTAGAAACATTTTTGGTAGAAGACTTAAGATGTTAACTAGAAAGTATTTTTATAGGCAGATAAAAGTGTATACCCTTACAAAGCTATGTGTGCATTGGGCTGACATTTTTCAGTTTTAGAGGCTATTTTTTAGAAAAAACAGGGCTGCTATGGACTCCTTTTTCTTCTCAAGAAGAAGGAGAGTTACCTTGCTTCTATAACTACCAAGAAGTGAAGAGTGAAATGTAATGAGTCAAATTGCGTTTTTCATGGAAACAGCAAGAATTTTTTATCTCCATCTGTGAGGTCAGATAGACAAAAAAGACATCTAAGTTATTATAGTCAAGTTGAAGACTTGGAATTTTGGCCTTGCTTTTGTAGCTGAAATGTAATGCCATCCAGCCTCATGATTCCTGATTTTTAGATGAAGTAATGAAAGCATATTTAAGATGTAACACAACTGTGAAAGGGTTCTTTGCAAATATAAATTTCATTTCTTTCTGCCTCAGGCTCTGCTGTATTTCATCCACGTCATGGATCATATTGCAGTGAAGGAATATGTCCTGGTGTACTTCCATACACTCACAAATGATTACAATCAATTAGACTCTAACTTCCTGAAGAAACTCTATGATGTTGTTGATGCCAAGTGAGTGTCAATAGGAAAAGAACATGTTCTGGTCTTCCACTGTGCTATGCAAATATTTGTTATTCCATGTATCTGGTTTCCCATTTATTTGTGAGAGTGCTTTGCTGGGACAGAGACCTAAATAACTAACAAAGGCAAGAAGAAGGCAGAGATGTTTTCTTTCCTTCTCAAGTCCATCTGTTAAACCAGAAGTTCTGTCCTCTGTTGTCTCCCTTTTGGAGCTGTTAGGGAGGCACTCTGGTTGTATTGTCTGTCACAATCCAAAGCTGGAATTTTCAGAGCCTGGCTTTGTTAAAGTGTGTTGCTGGTTGTGATGGGGAGAGGCTTGGGTAACAGTGGCAGTCATAATTTGTCTTTAACCTTCTTTCACTTCCTACTTGAAAGACAGAAGGCTGTGATCTCTTTACCTGAAAAATAACCATTCTACTTTTTTTTTTTCCCTTATCCCTTTACATTTATTTTCTGGTATCTACCCTTGCATTAGATTAACTTTGTAAAATTACATCACAGGCACTTAAGAAAAATTATCTCTTGACAGTTGGTTTGTGTAAGTGACCTTAATTAGAATTCACTTTTAAATATTTTTTTCCTTCTCTAAACCAGGTACAAGAGGAACTTGAAGGCATTGTATTTTGTCCACCCAACATTTCGTTCAAAGGTAAGGTAAATCTTACAAAAGAAAAATATATCTTGCATGTTGGGGAAGTAGCATGTAAGCCTGTACCATGAGGAACACGGAGACATATACATAGAAGACTCCCAAAATTAGGCAGTATCTTCTTGATCCACATCAGTACTTGAAATTCATCCCGTCTTTGGTCTAGCTGTAAACTTCCAACCTTTGTGGTAAGCTGAACCCTAATGCAGTCCACACTGTCTGCCCCCTGGTTTTTGTGTGCTCTTAACAGAGAGAGGTGGAAGCTTTGAATCATGTTTCTTTTAAAGGGAAACATCTTGTCCTTTTTCCTGCTGTCTAGCTAGCAGGCTGATGAACCATGACCAAACACTCAGGGAATTCTTTTTTGTGTAGTTCATCTCCTGGATGTTTCACCTTTTCTTTCACCACAAGAGGTATCTCATGTGTCCTGTGTGTCGCTTCAGAGCTGCCCTGGGATGGGCAGAGGGCAGTGTGTCAGGCAGCAGTGAGATTAGTCAGGGTTGCAGTGTAGAGCAGCAAAGAAAGATGGGAAGAATGCCTTTGAAGAATGCCTTTGATGGAGTGCAGAAAAATCCTGTTAATTCATCAGGTGACAAAAAGCCTGAACTTGTCATGCACTAAGTTGTTACCCTTGGCTGGGATCTGTGTGGGGCAACAGAAGATGGAGCTGGTTCCCTTCTGGACTTCACACCCACTACTCCTATTGCAGCAGTATGAGTACTTCAGATGAACTAAGTGGCATCAGCAGCCCTTCCTAGAATTTTGTTTGTCCAATTAAAACAGTTAGAAATGTGATCCTCCATGTTCACATCAGATTAACCTCTGTGTTTATTCTCCTTTTTGCTGACGTTAATAAAATTTGAGAAAATTATATGCCTGGAAAACCACATCTGTTTGCACATGTTCAGCAAGAATTTCTCTGCTAAATTTCCAGAGTCCTTTCTTTGCCTGTGCACAGCTGGTACACCAGGAGACTTGGAGCTTCCTTGTTTTTATGTAGATGAGACTGAGGCTTCCCAACAGCACAGCTTCCAGTTTCTGTTAGGTTATTAGTTATTCCCACAGGGGACAGATCAGAGGTCTGTGTCCTAGAATTAGAGCTTGCAGCTCTGATGCTCATGAAAATGTAGGAGCTGGCATAGAACATTACTAAGGTCGCAAAGTTGAATGGAAAAGATGAAGCTAGGAAGTACTAGTGTTTTAGACTCTCAGCGGCACTTCGTCCTCCTCCTCTCTTCCCATACATTTCTGTTTAGTTGAGAAACATTTTTTTTGTTGGAGGATCAGAACTTATCCTTACTGGTGTCTATCGCCATCTTGTCTGTCCCTTCGGAAACTGCAGGGGGACTCAACAGATCTGTAGGGGAAGCAGATGGTTGGTGGGAAGCAGGGAGGGTGAGAGACACGGAGTTCTCTGACTTGTTGGAAATTGTATTGGTTTGTGTCCTATTTTGGCAGCACAGCTGGAGGCAAAAGAGAATGTGTATCCATGTCTTTCTGCCAATCTTTTTCTATAACTGGAAGGCAAGCAGGATTGCTTCTGACTGTTGCATGGACTATGAGCTTATGAAACATGATGCGGAATATGCAGCAGAAAGCATGCTGAAGAAGATGGCTGCTAAGAGGGAATGATTTTTTTCTCCCCTCCTTTTTTTTGGCTCTTTCAGTGCTCTTGTCCCCATGGAAGATTGCTAGCTCAAAAGCTTCAAATTTCTTCAAAAGTGTTTGGCACATTCATCTTCCCATTTGGATCACTGACTTCCGTAGAAGTAGTGGTAAATAATACCCCATGCCTCAAATGCAGGAGGAAGGCCTGTGCATTCTTGCAGCTTCCCAAACACATCACCCTTGTACATAGACCCTTGTATAAATTGTCCCTTTTACAGCAGTATTGGATCCTGGCACAGTGGATGGCTGCCATCTGTTAGAGTCACTTTTGCTTATTTATGGGCTAAAAGGGATCAAGAGGCTTTTCATTACAATTTCTGGAAAACTGTGTGTCCCTAAAAAACCAGCATAGCTCTCCATGTACTTTATGGTGCCCACAATGATTCTTTGTTCAGTTTTTAGATATGAAATTGTTGTAAATGATGTGTTTTCTGAGGATAATTTCCTGTCTAGAATACATGGAGTTTGGTATGCAGGCAGGAAGGTTCAGCAGTTATCCTAAAGCACAGAGTAACTGAAGTAGGGTGTGCCACTGTGCAGTCCATTTTTGTACACTGCTCCTGCCTTTCTTCATGCTTCGAGTGTTCTTGTGATCTGTGCAATGGAGCTGTTTTTGTCACGAAATCATAGCAGATTTCATGCTACAAAACACATCAGCAGTTTTGTAGGCTGGAGTGGCTCTTGCTGTGTGAGCACTTCACTGCCAGGCCTCAGATCAAAGTACCCGTGAAGTGCCATCACAAGTTCCTTCGTACTCTTGCATGCAAAGTTCCTCCTGCTTGTTTTTGATATAGCTGCTGATAGATAAATAAAGGGCTTTTGGAGGCATTTTTGTGTGAATTCCCTTGGCTCCCCTCTTAAGAGCTCTCCAAACAAACTTTCTCAGAGCTTGTATTCTGTGCTGAAGCACAAATGGCTTGATCTGAAACAGTTTCACCCAGAATAATTCTGTTTTCATAAATGGCTGTGAGTCAAGAATGTTTCAAAACTGAAACATACCTGAAGACTCAAATTAGATATTCATAATCATCATAATCTTTATCATGAACAATTTTGGTCTTGTTTTTCTACAGCAGTCCTTAGAGCAGTTTCTGGAGATCAGATGCCAATGCAAAGGTTGTTGCAAATCGCTTAGGTCTTTTTCTACACAAGATCCTTCCAACTGTAATAAAATTTCCCAGATTTGAGTAAAATTCTCTTTGAGGTATGACCAAATTAAGAGATTAATGACGCAACTAATCTTGTGTTGTGCTGTTTTTTTGTGGGAGACATCTCATACATTTAACTGTGGGTTTATAGCTTGGCAGAGTGATTTTGGTAGCCTTTTATTTAGATTCAGAATATCAGGACAAGAAAAATGAAGGAAAATTTCAGCAGATGTCTAGATTTTTAACTAACTTTCTTCAGTTAAAAGGCTGCTCTGGTATAACTTTACTTTCAGTTCATTAACAGAGATTTTGTTTAATTTAAAGTTCCATGTCCTGTTCCCAATAAGAAAATAGCTGTTCTTGCATTACTGTTTTATAACCTGTAATTATCAAGAATAGAAGTAATAGAAAAATTCTCCAGAAAATTTCTGCCCCACTCTCTTCTCTCTGTGTTCCTGGGTAAGATGTCAAACTGCAGAGGCTTGTATACTGAGAGGGAGAAGAGGAAAAAAAACACCACTTTTCCCAATGGCAGTTTCTGTCATGGCTACAAAAATATTCCCTATTAGGCTTTTGTACATTAAACATCCATAGCAATTATGTTTAATGCTTGTCATTCATAACACACCTTGAAATCCATGCTGCTTTGCTGCAAGATTGAGAAGGTATTTTTTCACTCATTAAACTGTCACTTAGTGTCATTCATAAGAGGTCTTGTTAGAGCAATATAATGAATAATGGATGCCAGTAAAATCTGTCTCCCTGCTTTCTGCTAACATAAATCTCTAATTCTGCCCTCAAAATAATGAACTGATTTCAAAAGTTTTGTCATGTTCTTTACCTCCTTTGCTCCTTTTCATTGTTCCTTTCTCATTAAAGCTGTTTTGAGGAGGCAGCACAGTTATTCCAGAACAGTTTTTAGGAATTGTCTTTTTCTTTTAAGTGTTGTATTCAGGCAGATCATTTTCATTGACTTAATCTTACAGCTTATTTGAAACTCTTGCTTTCCTCAAGGCTTTTTTTGCAGTGTTGCTTCTTTTCTGTTAACTTACTGCAGTCAAAGCAAAACTATCAAACAGAATGACAGAATGGTCAAGGTTGCAGTGGACTCGAGATCATCTGGTCTGTCCCCTTTGTTCAAAATGAGTCAGCAAGAGCTGATTGCCCAGGACCATGTGATTGATCCCCAGTATGAGCGTTTGTGACCTGTAGAACAGGGACTTTTCCTTAAGTGTGCCAGGAAAAGAATAGATAAGAAATAAACAAGAAGTAATACAGTACTTAATTTTGGAGAAGGTGGGTTCTAAAGATAAAGCTTGTGCAGTCAATCTAAGCAGGAATATTTAATAGCCCCTAGAAGTGTCAATGCTGTCTTACTGGTCTTTGAAAACAAAAATTCTATATCCAGTTTATACCCAAAACAGTCAGAGGTGTGAATACTTAAAGTAAAATCTTGTAGAATAAGTTGATGGGCTTATTCTTGTAGAGTTAAATTGATAAGGCTTTGATAAAAAAGGTGGTAAAACAAAAGCTCACTCAGACAATCCAAAGCAGAAAGGAGATATCAGTAGAATCTTTGAACAGCCAAAGGTCCCCTTTCTTTCCCTCTAATTGTCCTCTATGTGAAATCTTGAATGTAAAGCATTGAAAATGCTTCTGACAGAGTCAAGTAGGTATTTTTCTGAGCTGGCTAAACTGGGAGTGAAAACATGCCACTGTACTGATGGGCTTTTGCAGACAAATGGCAGAATATATAGGACTTGGACTGCAGAAAGGGACCTTAAGCTGCCTTTGGGAAGGAGTGAGTGTGGAGTCAGAAAACACTAGCTTGAAACTCTCAAGACAGTGTGTGCTAGCAGTGGGTGGTGCATACTTCCTGACCTTGTTGTGTTATGGCAATGGTTTTAGTGTTTCAAGTTCAACTCAAGCCTGAGTGGGTTTTGTTGGGTTTTATTTTCAGGTCTCAGCATGGTTTTTCACAACCTTTACAGTCTCAGGGCTAAAGGACAAAATCCACTATGTGGAAAGCCTTCAGCAGTTGTTCACAGCCATACCCCCAGAACAGATTGATCTTCCCCCTTTCGTCCTCGAGTATGACGCCAGGGTAAGTGATTGCATGTGGCCACCATGAGTCTGTGCCCTAAGAGCCATTCTTGTGCTGCTCCCATTCTGCTCTGCAAGAGCTTTAAGGGGACTGACTTTCACATCTTAAGAATGGGGAAAGAGGGAAGGATCCCAGCAAGTCTGTGTTGTTCTGTGAGTAATGATTCTCTGAATTTTTTGTCTGCATCAGTCCAAGCAGAGGGCTTGGCTAAGAAGGAGGCTGCTTTCCCATTAGAGCAGTCTCCTATGTGCATAAAGGGCAGCTTACCCTTCTTCAGCCAAGAACTGTAACATAGCACACTAACAGCATGTGGACAAGATAAAATTCATGTTACCTGCTGTACACCTTATACTGACTGGAAAAAAAGAAACACTATCCATGTCTCCATGTATCCATCTTCCTTTCCTCACATACTAACAAGCATGCAGGAAAAGGAGAAAAAATCCAAAACAGGAGAGAAAAAAGGAGCAGTATAAATGTACCCTACCTTTGTGTTCAACCCTCTTCCCTTCTTCACCTCAGGTCTCTAACCAAATGGTGGACTGAATATGGCTTGCATTGGCGAAATGATTCCAAAGAGTATGTGACGTAACTACAAAGCAGTAGCCAGAGCTGTGTGTCTGCATTAGCAGCTTTGTCTGAGTGACTGGCTGCGTCACCATTTGTGGCTTCTTGGCATCACAGCTTTGGCTCAATGGCAAAAGTTTAACTTGCACTTTTTGCTTAAAACACAGGCAAAAACAAGGCCTGTGTTTATGAGTATAGTCCTCTCTGGGTGAATTGTGACAGTCACTGTATCCACAGAAGACAAAGCCAGAATACCTAACTATTTCTGCCTCTGTGGCACTATCATTGCGCCAAGGTGTATTGGAGAAGACTTCTGTTCAACTGCTTATTCTGTTCTCATTGCAGGAAAATGGGCCTTACTATTCTTCTTATCCTCCATCCCCTGACTTGTGATCTGTAGTCCTGTGATGCTGCCAGTTTCCCATGGATCCAATGACCTGATGCCTGCCAAAACCTGTGCATTTACCCATGTACAGAATTCAGAGAGAGGGTTTTCCTCCCCTGGCTCTGGTATTTTTTTACTGATGAGATATTTTCAAGCACTCAAGCAATCAGAGAACTTTATGCCACTGTGAACTGTACAACTATTTCAAATATATTTATCCAATGGAAAAGCTGATTTAAAGATCACTAGATGCATTTTTTTGTTTGTTTTGTTGTTGTTGTTGCTGCTGTTGTTTTTTGAAGCTGTTACATTATTTTTCTGAACAGACTTTCTCTTTTCTGGGAAATCCATCAAAAGTTAAATGTTTTAACTAATACTGTTTTCCAGCTCTGTTTGTAATACCCATTTCTGACTGGTCTGTACAAATATTGTGTAGTACCAGCCTGACACATCACTCATCATATGGTCTGTGTTTCACATCTGATTACTTTCCCTTTCTGTTAGTACTGATTACTTCAGTCTTTACCCGGCAAAACTATCTGGAATTGGGAATGCCATGTCTGCAGGCTGAACAAAGCACTACAGCCAAGCCAAGATTACTCCAAAACTTAGTCCCATAACTGCTAGGTGAGCTAGGAGCCTTGAAAAAGTCCCTGTCAGTTTTCATTGGATGATGTGAAGGACCATGTCAGGATGCCACTACCTTCCCAGTAAGAATAAAACTGAAAAGCATTTGTGGTTTCTTTTCTCTAACTACACTCATTTATGTTCTCCTTTGCCGTGGCCAGATATGTTTATATGATAAGTGGATGCCATCTGCCTTAACTGTGTATGGAGGGGAGAGGGAAATGGGGGCTTCATCCCCAACCTCTGGTAGCAGAGATTGTGTCATGGAGTGATCAGTGTCCCTCTGATTGCCACTCATTGATTTTTGACAGACATGATGCATGCAAGAGAGCTTAGCCACAGGTTACTTGAGGAACTGGAGATGAAAAGTGTTTCAGGGCTGCCTATGGAAAGCTAAAAGAGGAGGGAGAAGGCTCCCTTGTAAAACATAATCAGGGATGGCAAATTCAAGTACAGAAGGATTAAATCTTTGGTAGGAAGAATGTCACAGCACTACTGAATATGAAAATGACGGTAGGATTTTCATTATTTGATTCTAGCTGCTTTCCTCCCCTGGCTTGTATCTGCTACTCTCTCATTCAGTTTTCCTTGTTTTCCACTCCTGCAATAACTATCTTATTTAAACATAAGCAGATGAGATTGTGAGATATCCTCAAAGGTGGCTATTCATGCCTGTTGAGCTGGTTGGAGCTTAGACCCCTCTCCTGCTTAAAGATACCGGTGGGATAAACAGAGGAAAAATCCTCTCTTGGTCATCTAATTGTATGTCATGATTTCTGTTTGCAGTCAGAGAATGTGGGCTTTTGTAAGTTAGGAATGCAGTGTAAGACAGGCCATACTGAGTTTCCTTTCTTTCCTACCTTTGCCTCCTGGCTCAGTGTTGTGTTTATCCTGCACGTATCCTCAGCATATTGGGATATCTATTGCTATGTCAGTCACAGATTAAGGTAATCACTTGGCTGGGGTTTATCACTCGTGCATATACAACATATAAAAAGCAAGTGGGTTTGCTTTCTAAGTATCCCTCAGGGTCCTTAAGTGATTCCATGATCACATCCAAGGTGTTGCTAAAAGCTGGAAACTCCAGTGCAGTGGAAAACTCCCTTAGCGTTAATTCTTGGGAGCGTTGCACCTTATGGTCTGTTCACATGTGATTGATTCAGCACTTTTCTGCTGGGTTTCGTAGAAGGAAACAGCAGCAGTTTGTACAGAGCAGTTACCACGTGTCCCTCCCGCCTCTTTTCACCTGGCTGTTTACAGCTGCCCTTGTCTAGTGACTTTTATAGCCAGCACTGAATTTTCCATGCTTCTCTAACGATTTGTGCAGCTTTCCACCCCCGGTAACCATCTGCTGTTTTTCACACCCGTGGCATTTGCAGTGGGGCTGTTTCAGAATAGCCTAATGGGCAGATTAAAGGTGATTCAGAGCTTATTGTGGAAACCAAACTCTCGGCTTGACAGTTTTTAGATGGTTTCTGTCCCTTTAGCTCACAGATGGCTCAGAGTCATAAAACCTAAACAGTTCTTGTTAGGACTCAGTCTGCACGTTTTCCAAATGTGTAGTCATTTTCAGAAATTATTTGGCTCAGTGAAGTGTGAATGTGCCTCCAGAGCACTTGCAGAGCAGAAAGGAGATTTTGGCACTATGCATCTTATTGTGTATATTTTTCCCTTGAAAGACTTTGCTTTAAATCAAATTGCTTACCCAAGTCTTGCAAATCGCAGTGGTAAGACAGACCTGCATTGTGCTGCAAAGATCCTGCATTTTCCAGGGAGTCTGGAGTTATGACAATTTACTACTTCTATGTTTTTAATGGAGACATTTAAAAATGTGACAGTGAAAAAACCCAAATCACTGAAATGCTCAGGATATTCATTGTTATTAAAACGTTTCATTACTTAATTCTAATATGAAAAAGACTGCATTAAACTAGCTGAGCTGCATTTGTTTTAAGTAGAGATAAACACTGGCATGCCCTAGTTAAGGATGGACACAATGCTTTCCTCTGGAAGGCAGCCAGGGAGGCAGTCTGTGCATGTCATAACTGCATTTTATCATCCCTACCCAGTGTGGTCACTGCAGAATTAAAAGTTCTGATGAAGGGTTTATTGCCTTGCTTAAAGCTGTCTCACACCATATGCAGGTTCAAAAAGGGGAGTCTCCTTAGAGAAGTGTGATTATCAGGGTCATTATTCACCTCATCATGGCCCAGGGTGTTACAGTGGCAGCACTGTTGTCAGTGAAATGAGCTGTGGTGCTCAGGCACTCCTTGGCCACTCCTCTTCTGGCAGATGCTGTGTTCTCTCCCTGACACTGCCATCAGATGTCTTGAGAGTCTGACCATGGACAGGTGACTCACAGGGTCTGGGCATACCTCTTCTCATTTGCCCAGACTGAGTTTGTAGCAATTGCCAAGGCAGTGACAGATAAATTATCTGGTGGCTGCTGCTCCTGTTGTGTGTGGTGCTGATTTGTGAACTGGGTGCTGTTGAGAGTAGAAGTGGCAAGAAGTTGTGGGCAAGGACAGAATGTCTACAGGCCTTTGAGCCAGGGTGAATTTACAGAGTCACAGAATGGTTTGGATTGGAAGGGACCTTAAAGATCACCTAGTTCCATCTCCCCTGCCATGGGCAGGGACACCCTTCACTAGACTGTGTTGTTCAAAGCCCCATCCAACCTGGCCTTGAGCATTTCCAGGGCTGGGGCGTCCACAGCTTCTCTGGATAACCTGTTCTGGTGCCTTCTTTGCCATCTACGCTTGGACCTGAGTTGTTCTTTTTTCCTGTGCTCTCCTGCTTGTAAAATCTGAGGATGAAAACAGAGCTGCTGAGTTTCTTGGACATCTCTTTCCCAGTGGTAGCCTGAACCCCTCTTTTTCCTATTGCAGATGCCTCTGTTGCCTCAGCTTTGCACTGAACGAGGCCTTCTCCCCATTCTGTCCCTGAGCACTCCTGTGGCTGCAGTGCTGCAAAGGATTAGCATCCTGCTGCTGCGACCAGACACTCCATGTGAAATTAATTTAGATGGTTCTGCTATTCAGCAAGCTGATACCAGCCCTTCTCCCTGTCAAACTGAAAAACAAGAGTGAAAGGAGTTTTCCCCTTTCCTTGGCCTCTCTGGGATGAATCTCCTGTTACATTTGTGACCAAGCAACCTCCTAGTCCTGATCTGAAACTTGTTTACACCTCCTGTGTAATACAGGAATTCCTGTCTATGTTGATTCTGGCTAAATAGGAACTGATCCCAGTGACATCTGTTAGCAAGTGCAGTCTTGGGAGAGTAAGGGAATTGTTTGAGCCATATTTAGGGAAGAGGGTAAGAAGGAAACTACCTGGTACTAGTCAATTTGTGATCCTCTATTGCCAGGGAGGACTAACAGCAATACAAAGCCTGTACTCCTAAAGCCATTTGGATTATCTTCAGTCTCCCCCAGGAAAGTAATAATCCCCAAGTTAGAGGGATGAGCAACTGAGTACAGAGTAGCACTGTGCAGGGTCCAGAGGTGAGGATGTGGATGAGCCTAGCCCTGAGCCATACTGGACATACTGGAGCAGGTAGAGGCAAGCAAACCTGCTGCAAGGTGCTGTTTCCTTCCAAGGTGAAATGAGAGAAAGGTGTTTCATGCCTCAGTATTGGGATACGGACCTTTCTTTGCTCATATGCTTAAAATTAAAGCAGTGCGTGAGGTGGTGGGGATGCTGTTCCTCACTGGCCCCAGAGCTTATACAGCTCCCTCCTCCAGGAGAATTGGGGAAAGTGCTGTGTAAAGGCTAAGGACTGCAGAGATTAAAATGCTGCAGCCCTGGGCCCTCTGCAGCATAGCCTCTGCCTCTTTGAGTACCAGGTGGATTTCTGATAAGCAGTCTACTACTTGATTCTACAATCCCCCTGAAATATTTTAAATGGCAAAACCATTCTCAATATGTATAACTGAAAAAATGCCAAGATTCCTAATGCAATTTAGACATAGCTATGGAGGAGGTGGCTTTGCTTGGAAGGACATTATGTACAGAAACGAGGGGAAGGGGATTGTATCAGATGATCCACAGCAGCCTGTCTGCCAGCACAGCATCTGTTTTTAATCGGTTAATCAGATCCTGTTTGAAGCCTTTCTCAGCTGTGCTTCCCTTGAAAACCAGATTCCTCATCCAGATGTGGCAGGACTGCTTGCCATTACAGTGTGGTTAGCACAAGAGCAGCAAAACTCAAAATGTTACTGCATGCTCAACACTTTCACCAAGATGTTATAAGAAGTCCTTGCTCCAGGGAAGATGTAGGTACCAGAAGCTCTTCTTCATCCCTCACTTACACTGTAGGAGTTTATCTGCTCCTCTCTTGGGGGTAGCAAGGAAAGTTGTTTAAATTCCCACCTCTGTGCTATGGAAGGTACCAAACAATGGTTTGGTGTCCTCTAATACTGATGCTTCCAAGTGGAACTCATTTGGGGAGCACGATCTGGCTTTGTATCCAGGTAGTCAGTAATGGCATGGGTATCCTGAGCCAGGTCCTGCAGAAATGGTCTGGATAGACTGTTCCTGGACTAGAACCAGTTCTGCACTGTATTTGCGTTAGTCAGTGTGGTCCTGACGCATCTCTGCCTGGTACCTGCAGCTCAGTTGCTGTCTGCATATGTGATTTTCAGATCCATCCACTAAGGAAGCTGTGGACAAATGCAATGGGCTTAATCTCAGTCCATTGGGAAGGTCCTGTAACTCACTGAGAACTGATATGAATGGCAAACAGAGGAAAGGCTCAGCATGATCATTTGCTCATTGCATTGTTATTTTTCAGAAAGCAAAAGCAATTTTTAAGTAGTTGATAAGAAAAATCATTTAATTGTTAACCTTTTAATGAAGCCCTGGAGTGATGTACTCAACACCTCTGCTAGGACCAACTGTGTGACCTGTCAAAGAGCAGTAGGTGTCCTTTATTGTCCACCTTTTCCAAAAAAAAAAATACTCCTCTGTGCCTGGTACCTTCAGGAAAGGAGATAGTGGCTATGACTGAGGAATGCTTTGGGTTAGAGGGTCTTCATCATTGCCATAAACCTGAGCTGCTGCCCAAGCTGCAGTACTGGCCTGGTACATGGATACTGCGTGGTCATTGCAACTGGGCTGTAATCTTGCCTTCTGCTTGAAGAAAGGGTTGGAGATCAAGTTTCAGATATGGCTGTGGAGCTACTTGATAACAGGATCATTCACAATTGAAGGTTTGGTTTCTAGAATGACACTAACAAACTCACCCGTACCATGAAGCAACACAGCACAGAAGCAGACAGAAATATTGTTATGTGAGTGTCCTGCCCCGGGGGTAGGTGCTCATCCTGCAGAACAGGCCCAGGGTCATCCATCAGTTTATCGTGCTTGTTTCAGTGAAAGGGATGTTTGCAAACCCTGATTCTCATTCTCACCAGGATGTTTGTGCAGCAAGGAGCTGGTAACTCATGTGGTTTAAAGGTTAATAGCAGTATCTAGCTGCTGTAACAACTTGGACACACTTAGGCATTGCTAATGGTTTGGCTGGAAAAGACATTTTTACATCATCTAAACAGGTTTGCTTATTTGCAAGTAAGATGTTACCCTACCTGCCCAGAAAGGACACTTCAAAGGTGGCTTTGCATATTGAAGACTAACACTCATGAACATCTCCACAAGAACAGGGAAGGGGCAATGTGGGCCCTTGACTGAATTAATAGCGGTAGTAAAAGAAATGCCTGGCTGGGGTTCATTATCTCTGCTGGTTCTCTGGTTCATTGATCCATTGGCGTCCTCTTCACAGGATGCAAAGTGTGCAGTTTGGGGCAGATGAATCCACTACACTTGGAACCTGTTCTCCTCAGTAGCAGCCAGCAGATACAACGAGTGAAGCTTAGCATAACTGCCTTCAGAGGAGTATGGATCCTATGCAGATTAAGGAGTTCCTACAAGTTTCTGAGCCACCTCCTCAGTAAGCTGCAAGGCCCCAGAGGTGAACTAATAATGGGAGATCCCACGAGAGAGTCAATGACCCAGCCTGGCAAGTGCTCACCTGAGCACAGAAGAGTGGAGAAAGAAACTGCAGCCCCTGAGGTCATTTGAGCCTGCCACTGTCAGTAGCTGAAGCCTCATCAATCCAGCCCATCCAATCCTTCAGGTCTGCCAGCGAGGGGAAAATGGACAGAAAAATGCCGGGCGGAGATGAAACTCTCCCTGACAGTGCTCTGCATTGTAGGCCAGGAGCAATCTCCCTCTTTGGTCCCAGGGGACTTCAGAGGGTTCTTCCAAAGGCACTGGACAGTACATTTCAGGAACGTGAGCCTCTCTGATTTGTTATGAAAACACATCCAGAGGTTTGTACACACTGTCAGTAGGAAATGTGAACTTGGTAAGAGGCTACTGAGCAGAGACTAGCTAATGGTCAACATCATGGTCTGAATGATAACATTGAACAAGGATTTTTCTGTGGCCAGAGCCATAAATGAGAGAGCACTAAGCAGAAGAGCTGCTCTTTTGACCAGAGAAGAGCATTTGAAAAATGTAAACATATTTCATGGTAATGGTAGGATAGCTTCTTTTGGCAGATCCCAGTGAAGTGGTTACGTTGAAGGGAAATGCTCCATGTCCTGTTGTGGTGCCTTTGTTTGCACTTGAGCATCTCTTTGAACTGGACTCTGTTACAGCCATACACCAAAACATTTTTGAGGGGCTGATCCAAGAATTTAAAAACAATGATAATAAAATGTTAAACTCCAAGAACTGACAACCATGAAGCAGAAAAGCAGAAATGTTCTGCAGCCTGGCTGGTGCAGTAGTAGCCATCAGTGGGACCTGCTGATGTCCAGCTCAGGACAGCAGAGCCCAGGGCCGTGGGATGGGTGCTCTGTCCATCAGAGCATACAGAGACCTGAAGAAGACAGTGGAGCAGATGGAATTTTTTGCTGATGGAGTGGCCATGAATAAAGATGCCCTTTTGGACATTTTCAGAGCCACTGGTGCAGTTAGGCAAATTCTCTTCTGCTGCATCCCATTTAAATGTCTCACTCTGTGCATTGTGATCATCACTGCTAACATTAACCAGCAAAATTAGTTACATAGTCATTACAGGAAAACAGCGCAGAAATAATTCACAATTAGCAATGAACTTTCAAAGCAAATTACTAAAAATAGATTTGGAGGCTGTCCCTCAGCAAAACCCATTGCTCCCTCCTGCCCCATCCTCCAGTGGCCTGTTTCCATGGGGCTCTAAGTGTGACACCTTTTCAACTCCTGGTTTGGAAAGGCTGATGGGTGGAAGTTATTCTATTGATTCAGAGTGGCAGCAAGTGGTACAAATAGAAATAGTCCTTGCACCTGTGGAAAACACACTGCAGCCAGCAGCAAGGTTTTCTGATGCAGGGCTGCCTCATTAGGCTGGCCTTGCAATGCTCATCAGCCAGCCTGAGCTGGCTCCACAACCCTGGAGCAGCCAGCAAGGACAATAGGGGCAGCAAGCAGTTCCTGTGTCACCCCATCCCACAGCACAGCTCACTGCAGTTTTAAACCATCAGTGTTGAACCAAGCATGCTGACTCCAGACACTTCTTAAGGGGATTTCAGCTGGGGTTTTTGGGGTGAGGAAGAACAAAGCTGTTTTGGAGCCTGCTGGACTCTCCAATTGTTCTTTGATGCATCACAGCATCCGTGACTGGAGCGTGTGCCTGCACCTAGGCACTGCTGGGGAGGTCAGCGCAGTGCCCGTGGCTGCTCTGCACAGCTGGGAGCTCACGCTGCTCTGAGCCCTCCATCTCCAGCTGCCAGCATCCCTTGCAGTCTAAACAGCACAGAGTTTGCTGTGTCTGAAAAAGCCCAAGAGCAGAGCAGCTGCAGCCACTCCAGGACAGCAGTAAAGGGACGTGCACATGAATCCAGAGAGAATTATTCTCTTCTCCTGGCACTATAACAAGCCCTAATGAGAAGCAGCCCTCACGAGCTTTTGAAGAATGAACTCACCAGGAGATTCCTTTGCTCTGATCGGCCTCCAACCCTCTCATCTGCTCAGGAGAAATAATAAACTGGGACATACAAGTTATTTTCATATGCACAGTCGAGTAACCTCACATGGGGAGGACTGGCAGGGACGATGGGGGCAATGCTGGAGCTGCTCTCCCAAGGATCAGGCAATGAACCAGGGAGCCTGCACAGCCCACAGAAATCTCTCAGTCGCTTTGGGAAGATGCAGGGGGGATCAGGGGAATGAGGTGCTCTGTTTCTCAAGGCCAAAAAAGCTGTTGTTTTATTAACCTGGGCTCAGTTCTTGTTCATGCAGGCTGACTGTCCCAGGACAGATACACAGCGTGGCCAGGCATATCACAGGCCCTGAACATCTTGTGACAGCCCAGAAAAAGAGATAGAAAGAAAAGGATTACCTTCAACCAAAGAATTAACTTCAAGTATACTATTTTATGGCTTAAACTGTGTTACTTGTGGGGATTTTCTTTTTTTTTTTTTTTTTTTTTTTTTTTTTTTATTTTAAATATTTCACTTTCTGAAACCTTATTATTTTTCCTTTAGCATTTGTTTTCCTGCTGGCAGACAATTTTTTGAAAGGTCACATCCAGGTAACTTCCATCCATCCTACTTTTACTACTTTCCAAGCCACATGAGGAGTATTTGACTTTTTATTCTGGAGAATAAATTAATAAATAAAAATTATAGACACAGCCCTGAGCCCAGCTGCACACAAATGCACTTATAAATGCCATTGAATTGCCTCTTTTTTCCAAGATCAAGAACAGCAATGCATCTGTCTCCTTTTTCCCTGCAGAGTTTCAGCATCTAAAGCTCCATTCACATTTTGCAAAAGCTCCTCAGCTGGGCAAAGCCAGTGATCCAACAGGCACAAAGTTTTCCAAAGAAAATTTCAGTCTTTCCCAAGGGACAAGCCATGTTGGCTAAGCTGAAGTGTCTTCCCCAGGTAGAAAAAGGGCTCTTCCTGTGGAGTGAGTCAGCCCTTTGCAACATTACTACCACAGACAAAGTCAAAGGGTGACAATCTCTTGTGATTTCCAAAATGTCATGGGCAATTTGTGGGTCTGGTGAGTTTTAGATGTTGTAGGGCTTTTGCTTTATGGTCTATAAAACCCCAAGGAAGACAAGAAGGGTTTTGTGGTTTTTTTTTTTTAAATATAGGTTTGTTGTTTAACCCTGAATTGAGTTCTCCTTGCATAATCTGCTTACCCTAAGATCTCCTGTCTCACTCATGTTTCCTGCAGGAAGATGGTCAGAGAAACAGAGATGGAAACCTTGTCCATTGCTAGCTGAAGCAGTGACCACTCTTTGAATTTTCACATAAAGTGCTTCTTGTGACCACTTGCCAGACATCTGGAGACAAACAGCTGCTAAAAGGAACCAACATAAAACATGGATGTTTTGAATTGTTTGTTTGACTTAAATATTTCTGAGCCTGTTGGTTGTTCTTGTTTTTCCCCCTTGCTTGAATTGTGTCAAAAGTCTTCCAGGAGAAAGAGAACAATCAAGATCTAATTTCCTAACTATAATAAAATCAAAAAATTTTAAGAGGAGCCTCAAGTCTGCCAAAGTTGCAGGTATTTGTATCTGCTTCTAATGAAACAAACAACCAAAACCATCCCCCAAACAAAGCAACTGTCCTTCCTCCTTCCTCTCACATGATGGGCTAGAAAGTCAACTCTCCTTTCTGGTTTACTGCTGCTTTTCCAAGAAAAAAGAAGTTTTCAAGTGGAGACAGAATGAAATGGGCTAATTTATGCCAGCAGTTTGTGCTGAGACTTCCAAAACCTTGTCCACCAACTTACAGGACTGTAGAACCATGAGGCTTAAACCTGGTAAATATCCAAAGGCAAAAAGCAAAGGATGAGCAAAGAGTCATTTAGAAAATTCATAAACTCACTGACTGCAGCCTGGAATGCCTGCAGCAGAGCAAATGCCATCATCTCACAAACCCAAGAGAATGTCCAGCTGAGTCAGCCAAAAAGTGACTAAAAGGGAACAAACTGATTTTGACTTTTTAAGGTTTTTAAAAAGGTCTTTTGTAAGGTAATCTGCAGACACAGTGTATGGATATAGGGTTGTAGGTATTTTTTTTCTTTCTATCCATTCTGCCTTGTGGTATTTAGCCTAAAGATTATTAAAATAGACATTAGAACTTTCTTTACTAGTGCCAGGCCGTATGGACTTTACTTGTTGGTTCCCGTGCTGCATGTTTAAGAAGGAGCGAAGCCTGGAGAGTCCTGCCTGCTGTGGTACAAGGGGAGAAGTTCTGCCATGGAGACCAGGCAAAGGGGCAGAAATGGACAGCAATATTTGATCAGCCTTCCAGGGCAGTGACTGAGATTAGGGAGCCTAAAGATGAGGTTGATTTGGGTTGAGACTGGTAATGAGCATGGCTAGAGAAACAGCCATGCATCTTTTGGGAAAGCACCATGTGCAGCTTCTCTTCAGCACCGCAGCGTCTCCCACATGTTCACAACCGGACTTACCCCTCCCTACCTGGGAACAGCAAACAGCAGCACAGTAAACCCCATTCTTTATTATTTTTGGCCCACTTTAACTGATGGTCCTAAATATCCAGGCCAGCAGCAGCTGCCCAGCGAGCTCCCCAGCAGGGTCTGCCACAGGAGTGACGCTGGAGGACCCTGGCAGAGCCAGCTGCCTGTCCCAAGCAGGGCAGGCACAGCCTGGGATGCCAGCGCTCAGGACAGGGGTCAGTGCCATCACTGCCTCCTTGGGGACACAGCTTCTGCAGCATCCCAAAACATGATGTGACCCTGGAGCTGCAGCACAGCCTTAGGGCTTTTTTCCCTTTTCTGGGATAAATGCCATGCAAGCCTGGGGATGCACACTGGGGCAGTGAGCACTGCAAACAGCTGGAAGCGCCTACACAGGGCCTCTCCAGAAGGGCTGTGGCTGGGGGAAGGGTCCCATCCTGGCATGGAGCTTCACCTTGCTGCCTCCTCAAGAGCTTTTCAGGATCTTTTCCTCCAGGACAAAATGTCAACACCCTGGCGCACAGCTGATGTTTAGTCTGACCTCACTGCCGTGTCTCCAGCGTGCTGCTGCCTCGCAGGGATCACTGGCTCTCAGGCATTTTGCACTGCAGAGCCCTCAGAGACCGACTGAGCAGCAGGGTTACAGCAGCTCCTCAGCACCAGTGCTGCCTCCCCTGCAAAGTTGAGAGACAACTCCTGGGGTCTTGTGTGCTGGTCCAGCCAGGAACGCCGGGGGACTGGCACCCAACATGTGACAGAGCAGTCAAGAGGCTCAGCTAGCACCGTGAACTCCATCAGATCTACCACGTCTGCCATCCACAGCTGCCAAACTTTATGAAAAGCTCTGACTTCCCTTCAAAGAGTCCTTTCCTGTTGCAAAACACAGGTGTTGGCCAAAGAACAAGTTACTCACTCCATCTCCTGTGCTCTGTCACTCAGACATGAAGCACAAACCCTCCTGGCATCGCGGGAAGCTTTTGGTGGGATCACACAGTGGGCCATCCAGCATTCCCACAGCAGCAAGCACCTCTGGGGACCACACGCACTGATTTTTCAGATCAGATTAATACTCCACTCCATCAAAGTGGAGTATGAACAATCAGAACCTTCCTAAGCTGGTAACCAGGTTCACCCACACCCACACATTGCTCCTCCAGGATGGATGGGAACATCCCCATCCAGACACCCAGCAGCCCCAGGCTCCCCAGGATGGGATGGGGATGAGCGCAAGCATTGCAGGCTGTGGGTGGCACTGGGCACTCTGGGCTCGACTCAGGGCTGGGACACAGCACAGCCAGGCCATTAAAGAGCCAGCCAAGGAGCAGGTGCTGCATGAGCCACAGACCTCATTGCAGGACATCACTCCAGCAGCAGGTGCCCAGCTGGTGCTGGGATCCTGCTCCATCACCAGGCTGCATCAGGGAAACAGAAGCACATATGGGATTTTGCTGGTGTGTGGCATTTTACTTGCAAGTCGCCCACCAGCTCCCCTGAGAGCTGGGGGATTTGGAGGCATCATACAACACCTGCCCTTAGAGACCCTCACCCAACTCAGGCTGCCTGGGTGTGGATCAATTTGCCTGTGTGTGGCTGCAGGCCACCACACTTACAGGGATGGATGAAGGACGGAGCAGAGTCCGCTGCTGTGGGCTCCAGGCTGGCCATGGCCCCCACCTACCTGCTGGTGTTCAGGTCAGAACACAAAAACAGGGGCAAGACTGGTTCTGTGGGGTGTAGGAGAGCAGGAAAGCAGTGGGGCAAATTCCTTATCTCAGGTGCAGAGGAGCAACTTCAGTTCTCATGCTATCTCCTGGCCTGAGGGGAGAGGAGGAGGAAGATGGGGACCAAAGCATCTTGCAGAAAGTGGACATCCACAGGGCCCACTCACACACACACCCCAGGAAAAACCTGCTTTAGGCGCTTGTCTAGAAGTCCAAGTGCATGGGCAGGAGGATACAGCCAGTTTCTGTCTCTCCCTCCCCTGGTGAGTACATTGTCAGCACCTGGGACACTGAAAGCTTTCATGCAGGCTGCACATGGCCCTCCAACCTCATCCCAATTTAGGTGCTGTGTCCTCTCACAGAGCTGCTGTTTTGAGTCAGAAAAGGGTATCAAGAGAGCAGCTGTTTCCAGCCACATGCCCTGCCATACTTCCACCTGGGGTCAAAAGCAGCCAGCCCAGATGATGGAGCAGCTCAGGAGAGGGAAATGCTTCACAGGATGCTGACAGCCCCCAAGGGTCCTGGCTTTTGTGTAACCAGGAGGCTCCTGTTTCTGAACATTTTCCCTTGTGGTTGTAACTCCCCAGGAAACCTGACCTCTCCTCCAGGGCCATGGGATGGCCACAATGGCCATGGTACCTGCCTCCCACGCTGCTGTTGTGACAATGGGGAAGCCAAGCATGTGCAATGCCTTCAACAGAAAGGGTATTCTCGTGGGACTGCTGATGTTCTGGTGGTCCCTACTTGAGCACAAGCCAGCTTTTGCCTAGGTCCAGCCCTAAGAAAGCTCTAAGCCTAGCCCTGGGTTCAGAGTTTTCCCTTTCCATTTTTTCAGACCATGTCTGACACACAGGTACCTCATCCTAAGCCATTCCCAAGCCTACAGAGAGCCACAGGCTCTCCTCATGCAGAGCCATGTCTGGCACAGCCTGGGAGCACGAGGCCATCTCTTACAGCAGCTCACTGGGGCTCAGGGAAGCAGCAATTTATCAGTGGGAAACACAAGCATAACCCCCTGTTATCCACATTAGCTCAGAAAGCCAAACCCCACCAGGGAGGGGATGTGTTTCTCTGCTTCACTTTGCCATAGTGTGGATCTTCTCCGCAGAGAGGTGAAGAAACACACACAGCTGGGCAGTGGCAACCTTCTCCATGACATCTTCCAGGGACTGAGAGAGAGGCTGCAGCCGCTCTGGCCCATGCCATGCCTCACCAAGCCAATCTTTCCACCATGTGAAAGCTATGGCCAGACCTATCAGAAAGGCCAAGAGGGGCACAGCCCCTCAACTCTTAGTTCATGAGCCAGCTACAAGGCTGCTCTGAACTGCCAGCTGGGATCATGCTTGGCTGTTTTTGTAGCAGCAGCAGAGGTAGCAATGGAGATGGGGAGGAGGTGGGGGCTCTACCAGAGCCGAGGCACTTGCATGGCACTGGACATGCCACCATGCAGGGCACAGTAAGACTCCTGTCCTGCATAAGAACAAGGCTGCCTGTGACAGGCTGTTTTCTGTCTGAAGTCTAAATTTGGCCCTGTGGCCAGCACCAGCTTCACTGCTGAGAAGCCAAGGCAGGGGGAAGTGAAAGCCACAGGGACTGTGACACCTGTTCTGCCTCGCTGTTTCGCTTGTCTCACTCTCAGGAGACCTTGAGTTGCTATATTTGAGCACTGATTATGTCCTGGCTCTGTTCTTATCCTTGTTTGTGAAGTTTGACTGAGTTCACACACTCTTGTGTACACGATGTGCCACCCTCCGGCTGCCAGGGAGCACTCACAGCTGGCCGGGGTTCCCCCCTCCACCACAGGGACACAGGCTCCTGGGGAGGATGGAAATGCTGTCCCCAGGCCTTCTGCACCTCCAGCATCCCAGTGCACATGGGAAACTGGAGAGGAGCTTCAGAAAGCCCAGGCTGGGTGCAGACCTGTGATTCACTCCCCCATGGCAAGAGGGGCCCAGAGATGGTGGATGCTGACCCTTTTCCTGCAGGGCACAGCACCCCTCTGGAAAAGCCAGGACAGCTGCCACAGGGGCTCTGTGTTTAAAGAGGGAGAGGATGGGGATGAAACCAGTGCAGCTGCAAAGGCTGTGAAAGGGAATGAAAAGGGGTGTGAAAGGGAGGCAGGCAGGGGGCTAGTGGAGCGGGGAGCAAGCAGCGGCTGTGAGGGTTGGGGTCTGTGGGAGAGGAAGGAGCATAAAGGATGGCCACTAAGCCCCAGGGCATCCTGGGTGGGTGGGGCCCTGCTCTCCCAGTTGTCCACCATCAGCAGCACCTTCTTGTTCCTGAGGGTGATAACAATGATTTTTCCACTTTAGGAGACATGCCAGCCTGGGTCACAGTGTTCCCCAGCATGAGCCCTCTTCCCTTCCCTCCCATCCCATGGCAGCTTTTCCTCTCTATCTGTTTTTCTACCATCAAAGCACCTTTCATTCTCCTGGGAGCCAAAGATCACTCAAAACAACTCAGGCTGTCAAGCCAACCCCCAAGACCCTTCACCTTTTTTCTCCCCAGCCAGAGGGGCCACACTGGGAGGAGGCAGCTGAGTCCTCTTGGAGTGGGTGCACCAGCGCAGCAGGGCACATAACCCAGCCAGAGCTTTTACAGACAGACCAAGAAAAGTCATCTGTGTATTCCAGCTCCTTTCTTCCACTGGCATTTCCCTGATCAGGCTGATCCAGTCCTGACCTCTCCATCCTTAGTTACACATTCTCCCTTCTGATATTTTCTGTCTTTTATGCACTGGTATCGCTCTCTTCCACAAAAACATCTATACAGGAACCCACACAGAGTGGTCTACCCATTTTTTTCTACCACATGCCAAGGGGATAAGAAGTTAACATGTTAAAATACTGCCCAAACAGTGCTGCAAGCTTAATAATGTGGTCTCAGGCACCAGAGAGCAAATAGCCTGAAACAGGGCAGGGAGTTCACACTGTAACACAGAAGAAGAATGGGCAATCTACTGTTCAAAACCAATATCCAGGTAAGCATGGCCTTTTAAGTGTTCGCAGCTGGCTGGAAACAAGTCCCTAATGGGTTTTCATCAGCATCCACTGAGTGTAAGGTGGGAGCTGAGGTGGGAAAGTTCTTCCCATATTTGTTCTATTATAGACCTAACCTAAGTTATCTATTCTGTGCAGCTGTCTGCTAAAGAGGATTTGCCTGGAGACTGCTGGTCCATGCTTTTTGAGGAAGAAATCCTTGTCAGCCAATGCTGCAGGAAAAACTATTCCATGGGAGGTGAAGAGGTGAGCCTGAATGGACACAGAATAGCAAGGTCTAAAAAAAAAGGGGTGTTTTCCTGTGTGACTATTTCCATTTTCTGCTCTTTCCTTCTCTGTTCAGATCTCTGTCAAATAAAACTCAGGTTAAAATACTTTCTCCTCTCATGCTGAAAGGTAAATTAATTGGTCCTTATGAGCCTCTCAGAGCAGAAGGATTAAATAAAATGGAATTAACCATTTATGGAACTGCTACACATATGCCATAGCTGTGAGCATTACAGAATATCCTGAGTTGTTAGGGAGCCACAAGGAACATCGAGTAGTTGGATGCACGGTATTTGTAAAGGTGACAGGTACAAGAAAAGGCCCGAGAAGTTTGGAAATGAGGCTTCATCTTCCCTTCATACTTTTGATCCCAAGACAATGTGAGGATTACGTACAAGATCAGGAGAAGTCCTATTGCAGACATGCTTTGAAGGGAATATCTCCAACTTGTAGGCTCCAGTGTGTAGATGTGGCACTTAGGGACACATTTTAGTGGTGGATTTGGCAGTGCTGGGTTAATGGTGTGACCTGATGGCCTTAGAGGTTTTTCCCAACCTAAGAGATTCTATGATCCTAACTTCAGTCGTTCCATTAGCTGTGGGCTGGTATTTGCTCAGTGAGCAAAGATGTAGTCTCAGTCACTGTGTGCCTGGTCAGGGTCCTCCTGGGGCGGAGGAAAGAGGCTGTCTTCAGAAAGATTGGTGGGAATAGCTCCTGGAAAACAGAGTTAATTAGCTCTCCTAATTAAAGGATGAGTGCAACACCCAAACGTCCTACACACACACACGCACACCTGCCAGCCCCCCCGTGTGACCAAGGCAGCATTTGCGGGGCCGGGCCGTGTCCCGGGGGTGTCGGGCTGTCCCGCCGGGAGCCGCAAGCCGGGCGGATCCGGACGCTGTCCGCGGTGCTGAGCGCCCCGTGCCGCTCCCTGGGGCATCCCCGGGACATCCCTGGGACATCCCCGGGGCATCCCTGGGACACCGGGACGTGTCTGCTGCCTGGGCGAAGCTGGGGGACGGGGGAAAGACCCAACCAGCCAACAACAACAGCAAAATCTGTATTGGGGTTTAACCTTGGAAAACAGTTTTGATTCATGTCTTTCTCCAGCCCTTACCAGCTCAGGGGTATCTTCCAACACTAAAGCACAAAGTTGTTATGACCCAGTTCTCTGGTGCATTTCTTGATGTACCCAAACCATATTCTGAAGTAAATTCCCCAGCCACAGAGGAAAGTTGCTTCAGAATATGGATTGAGAATGAAAATGTTCACTGGGGTGCCTTGCTAAACTGTGCAGCAGCCTGAAGAGCAAAGAAGGGAAGCGTGGAGATTTTCAGAAAAAACACTTCAGCAAGAACACATAGTTAATCACCCTTACAGCTTTTAACCAGCTGGCCTCCTTACAGACATTTACAATTTGAGTCCCTCCAGGCCTCTCTCTGCCCTGAAACTAAAACAATTCATGGCAGGGGTGGCACATGTCGCTGGCCCAGAGAGGCACATGCAGCTGCTGAACAGGTGGGTGACATGGATAAAAGGTGGCAGGCAGTAACAGAAAATTACCCAGGGATTCACCCAAAGAACACAGCAGACATGCACAAGTTGAATGAGTCACTGCTCACTCACTGAGACAATTAATCAGAAACAAAATCAGAAAATTACTTATTTAAACCTTAAAATGGGCATTTAAATGCCTGCCTCCCACCTCTTGCCTGTAGAGCCCATGTTTCTTTAAAATGAGAAACTGAAAACACAAGCTTTCCTTGTCAGAATATTTATTTAGGGTTAGCTCATTACAGTGGCTTTTAGCTGAAGCTAACATCTCTCTTGCATACACAGCTTTTTGTCTATCTAATATATTCCTCCTAAAGAACTTTTCCCACTTGAAAATGTAATTTTTTTCCACAAAGTTTTTTTCCTATCAGTCTCCTTCAGAATTTCCTTTTGTTGGGTCATTATTCTATTAGAGACACATCACCATATACTAAGCCACTAGCAGGAGCACTCTGTTTCATATCCTAGAGGCTCTCATTTGGACACTCCAACACCATCTTCCAGAACCCTGGACCCCTCCTGGCTGAACCAGTCTCATGTGTAGGGTCACCAGCCCGGTCTCAGTACTGACTGGTTTTCTCCTTCCGGCTCCTAAATGGTTTGGAGTCAATTTCATTTGGAAATGAGGGAGTTCTTGAAGTTCATGGGGCTGACAATAACTTTACGCAACCGTTGACCAAAGATAATTGGAGAAAAATGGTTAAGAGCATGGACTAAGTGTGCTTGAAAGATGTGAACTATTCTGTGATAAAGCTCTGGCCTCTGAGCCAGACCTTTTCCCCGAACCTCCACTCCTGCTATGGCAGCAGGACGGCCTGGCACATGCAGAGACACGGAAAAAACAAAATCTAGGACAAGCAGGTTACTCAGCTTCAGGTGAGAGTGGAAGACAGAAGATGCAAAGACTTCTTATCCCCGGAGGAGACGTCTCCACCCTGACTCCTGCAGACCTTTGGCTGGAAGAGTAGCTAACAGCCAGCTTGACACAGAGGAGAGAAGACTTGGGCAGCCTGCAAGAACGGACCCACGTGGTTATCACAGAGCCACAAGAAAGGGCGAAATGTCCCCAGAGGGCTTAGATGAAAATTGCTGGTATTTGTGTCACATTTCTAGCAGTTCTAGGGATAAGAAGCAATGCTGCAAAGGTTAACCAGAGGCTGAGTTCGGGCACCAGATAAATTAAAGCCAAAGGGCCAACGAGCAAATAAAGCCCCAGACAGGTTCTGCAGCCAGGCACTGACACCAGGGGCTGCCTCGACTCACAGGAACCCCCGGCACAGCACATAAGACTTTGTGAAATGCCATAAGCAGCTTATTTTAGGTGGCTCTATGTCAGGAACCCTCAGCCAAAATAAACCGCTAGGCTTGCTTCAGTGCATCTTTTTTAAGAAAAGATTTTATATAAATACTATTTTGTGAAAGAAAAATATTGTTGTGAGCCTGTGTAATATTTCACGAGATCTTTTTAAAAAAAAATTACCTTCACTTTGGAGCATAGGAAGTAAAGCATTAGCCTGAATAACAGTCATGCCTACATTTTGCTGTTCTTATCACTTATGGCAGGAATCTCCAGGTGATATCTGTAAGCCAGGCTGTAACCAGCACCTACCTGAAGAAAAACTAAAACGGCAACTATATAATGAAAGTAAGATTTTAGCTCTTTAAAAATATAATAAGTATATAATAAAAAATAAATTATGTAATAAGTGCACTCTGTACGTTAAAACCCACTCTTTAAACATTTGTTTACAACATTTATAGAGCAGTTACACCTTGTTTGCTCAGTGTTTGTGTTCTCTGCTCACTCAGTACCCTGAGAATGAAAATTTGGTTAAAGTCTAGGTAATCTGCCAGCACTCTGGCATGTCTGGATTCTCAAGAATCCATTGCTACGGAAATAAAAAGGAAATTAAACCACTGGAAAAATTTTAAAAGTATGTTAGGTTGCTATAGAGCCCAATTTAATTTCAAGGCAAGGTTTAACTTGCCACTTAATTCACATAATTCGGAGGTAAGATTTAATTGACACTTACTTTACATCATTATGCAGTGAATGTGGCAGGGGACTGAGGGGCCCTGTGCTGATGCTCAGTGCCCAGCAGCACCCCAGGCCCTCTCTAAAATGACCCATGCACAAAAATCCTCCCCTCAAGATGCAGCATGGGCACCACCACCTTTCAGACAGCTCTGGACACATGAACCTTAAACACCTTTCTGCAGTTTCTCAGTCCTCTGATGCAATTTTTTCAAGTAGTGTCATTTCAATGAATATAAAATTCAGCCACTTAGGCTGTCAGACTCTTTCAAGCAGTGTCACGAGCCAGTGCTATTATGCTGCAGCCTATTTGTGATATATTACAATGCAATATGTAGAGAAATGAGCCTCCTCTTCTGAGATGATCCCTCTCACAAATTAAACATTGCTTGCAATCTATCAAGCATGCCTGCAATAGCCTGAAGAACAGTCATCATTAAAGGTCGGAATTGTTTTTGCTGCAGTTTTTCTCTTATTCAAGTACAGACCAGTATAGTGCATCGTAACAGTACTTTTCCATGAGGTCTGGGATCTGGATCTTTTGGCAGTAGTGGACATAAACTCTCTGATGATGATTTGGTATTATAATACTGCAAATGAGTCAAACAATCCCTGAGGTGAACTAGAGACCCTTTCACTATTCATCTATTCTTTATTAGTTGTAAGTAAAACCAGTAATCAGGCAGTAAGGGCATTCAGAGTAAAAGTTGCTGTTCTGGAATTAATAGTCATAACTTCACAAGCAATTTTACACCAAGACCCTTTTGTCAAATATCACATTGCTAGTAAGTGAACTCCTATTTATGAAAGAAATTTCCTCTTTTTTTTTTCCTTAATCTAAATGTTCTCACCTGGTACTGCAATTAAAACAAAAATTCAAGTCCTGGTCAACTGAAACTCATCACTGTAGTTGCAATTACACCCATACAGAAATATTTTCTTTCTAACAAGTCGACGGAAGCCTGGCTGAGAATACTGAAGGCCACAGTCCACACCGTAAGTGCTGAGGAGAGGCACATTTAACACATGATAACAGAAGAGCACAGTTACCACAGTTTATATTGCAATTGAGTATTGCAAGAAGTTACAAATTATACCTGTAGAACATCCTAAACATGGGCATAACACAGCCCCTCTGCAAGCTCTGCTGGCATGCTGCTGCAGTTTGAAGTCAGACCAGCTTGTAAGAAGATGACACACCTATCTGTCAGTTCCCTGGTTCATCTGTGTGGTTTTTTAAAAATCTGCATCCTTCTGTTTGGTTTCTGAAATGTCTCAGTACCATCCAGCCTGCCTTTGCCTTCCCACCACATCAATAGGCAGGACTTCTAAAATATCCCCTCCTGGCCCTGCCAGCAAGTCCCTCTGTTACCAAAATGTGCTTCTTTCTCTCTTCAGAACCCATGTTTTGGTCTGGGAAATGGTATTAAATAAGAATCCTCCTTCTACCAGAGACTGCAAGGAAGGAGGCTAACCACCAATTTGAGGCATGCACATCTTTAGCTGGAATATTACTCCACATTCAAATTTTCCTCTGCTCCAAAACAGACGCTGGAAGCTTTTTTCCTCTGAGCAGCATTTCTCTGGAGTAACTCCATGAATTTGCTGCCTGAGGCTGGACCCCATCTGCACATGTTGCTCCCACTGATCAAACAGGGCTGGGGAAACACAGTCCAGTACAGCTGGGCAGCAGGACAGCTGTAACACAGGAACCCATGTCCCTCAGGTCTGCCAGGCTGTTAGCAAATCCCTCACAGCACTGGACAAACTCCCACTGGTGTTGCAGGGAATTTGGACAGTGGGATTTATGGCAGGCTCTCATCCCCAAAATAACTTACTTTGTCCCAGCCTTAAAAAACGCTGCCCAGGAGGAGAAAGTGGAAGGAACTCATGGAGGTCTAGAGATTTACATCAGTCCTGGCAATTAGTCAGGGCAATGCAACATTTGGGGAGCCCCTCGTGAGCAGCAAGACAGGCAGACAGCTGTGATGAGCAACAGATGCAATGGCAAGAGCCGAAACATGGAGCTCTTTGCTGCAGTTGTGACAAACCAAAGACCCTTTGACTACTCATCTATTCCTTATTAACAGTAAGTAAAATCAGTAATTAGACAGCAAGCCCCAGGGAGACTTGGAACTGCAGAGTTTTAGATGTGGGGGTGCAGAGGAAAGGTCTGAGGAGTTGCTGTTAAGCACGCACAGATTATAAGATTTCTTTGCTGTCTCTGCTCTGTATTTGCAGAACAAATAAAACCTCCCAAAATAACCTGCGTCCAGTACCTTTGTGGACTTTGTCCTGACACTGGTTTTAAACCACCTGCAGGTTTCAAAGTGCCCACAGTCACGTCATGTACCCTTCCGTGTGCAAGAACAATGCAAAACTGTGAGCACTATGCAGCCCTGAAGTTAGCATGGCAGTAAACAATGAAGATAATTAATTACTCTGTCCATCCACTTTGTGACTACTTCCCCACAGAACTCAGACAAAATGTTTTTTTAATATCACCAAGTGCAAAATACCACATCTGGAAATCAGGAGCACAGATGTTGATAGCAGATGGGAGAGGCTGCCTCAGAAAGCAACAGATGGAATTTGAAATCACCATGGATAACTGCCTCGGCACAAGCACTTAGCATGCCATAATGCCATGGTAAAAATGGCAGGCAGAGTTTGCAGACACAAATATCAAGAGGTTGAGAAGCAATCTTAGCACCATTTTTTGTGGTATATAGAACACTGGGCTAACAACTGGTGCTAGGTCATGAGAAACAGGAACCATGCAGTTCCAGAAGAAAATGTTTCCAGCTTCTGAATCCAATATATACTACATAAAGTTTCAAGTGCCCATTTTCTGCAGTTCATCCAAGAAGTGAAGAGATTAGTGGATAGCAGGAGACCGACTGGGACTTCTCAGCCTTGCTGAGAAGGATGCAGCAATCCACAGGCTGAAGTTCAAAGCCCAATGTGAAAATGCAATTGAAATTCTCAGTAATGACCACAATCAAATATTAGAACAGGTTCTCCCAGCATATGATGAATTGCCACTATCTTTAGGGCAAGCTTAGGGCACTAACTTTCAAGGAGAAACATTCAGATGTAGCTTCCAGAGTAAGTTTTTCAGATAAGCGGTAGAGAAGGGGCAGAGAAGGGAACTGTTGCAGGTGGACAGTCAATTATGAAACAAGAAGGGGACCCACACAGGGATCGCTCTGTGGGTGTAATTCACATTCCACATATTTGGCACACTCAGAACACTTACCTCGCTGCATGGGGATAGTGACTAAATTAGAATTCGCACACTTCAACCATTGTCTTGCAAGGGGGACAATTTTCCCTTTGCTTGAGGTGCAATCAAGCCTTGGGAGTCTCCTGAAGTGTGCAGGAGTTTCTGCAGAGGTTTCTCAGTGACAAAAAGTTATTGACACAGACTAGACCAGCCAGTCTTTGGTCTTGGCCAGACTTCTCCCAGAGTTCATAGTACTCCATTCTCCAAGCAGTGGGGTGGCATGGATTGACCCCGATCCACTTACCAGTAACAAAACTCAGCACATCATTTTGCAGCACAGCCTAGGTAACTCGTTCCTGCTGGTTTATTAAACCACTTAGCCCGGAGTCATTGGGATAACACTACTAATGTATAGGCTTCCCTAATGTACAAACTACAAGCTTAGGCTCTAGCAGCTGCTTTGCACACACTTTTTGTCAAGACTCACTTTTTCCAGCATGATGACTCAATTCTTTGCCAGGAGGAAAATCACTAAGATTTGGCAGACTACAGACTCCCTTGGCTGAGCAGTCTTGCCTATAGGATATGGAACTCATTGAGATGAAGCAGAACAGATCACTGCAGTACTGCTACTGCAGCAAAACATGACCACTGTGTTTTACACACATATTCAAAATAAGTAGAAATACCCAGAAATTTTTTTTCTCACAGGACGAACTGCTCTCTGTAAGGTCACTTTGAATATTCTGATTTCAAAAATACTAAATACTTCATCACGGAAGGAGAAAATAAGTACACCTGACAGAATAATGGCAATAATATAGAATACCGTGTGTCTAATGCCTCATAGCCCATGACAAGACTGAGCTCATCTTACACAGCACAGAGAAGGCAGCATTCTACATTTACAACAGAACAAGATACTTATTTTCACTAACAATACAACTGCAATAGAGCAAAAACATCTTTCTTTAGTTCCTCTGAATGTTTACCATTATGTAAGCTCCATATGGAACTTGCAGAGTACTCTGGCACGACTTGCCTAAGCACAGCTATTTTGCTGTTTCAGTATCTAACCCTGCAAAGCTGAGCTTGGTATTTTAGAAACATAAGGGTGGTACCCAAAATAGCTTCGAAGCTTTCATGGTGTGACAAACAGGAGTTAAGGTAAGAGAGTTTCAGGTGACAAGCAGCTGGTTGATGCTGTCCAGCTGCATGATCAGGTCTCTATTTAAGTCCATACAGAAGCAATTAGATCTGGAAAAGGGACTACACAAGGTTCATGATTACTTCCATGGGATCACACTGTCTTTAAATTCCACAAAAGTTTCCACTGCAGGTGTTACAAGGTCCTGGAGACTGGAATTCCTCCAGTAATGCTTAACTAAGGCTAAAGTTTGTCTGAGCTCTGGAGGGGATTAGAAGCAAGCACACATTTTAAGAGCATTTATTCTTTATTCTAGAGCAGGAGCAGCAAGCAGACTGCCACACAGCCCTAGCTTTTACTTAGCTTTGACCTTCTCAACTCCCACTAACCATTGGCTAATAGCAGCATCAGCTTTCAGGGCGTCGTGAAAGCAAAGGCTTTCAACCTGTAAATAACCTGAAGAACAATTGCTGACTTTGTTTCTCACCCCCTTGGCTCATGAGTTGAATTTGGCAGTAGCATATAAAGTGGAGTGTGCCACAGAACTGACTGGCAGGCTCTAGTTCAGACCAGACCCTATCTAACAGGCCTAGGTTTGTGTCTCACCATATCTTAAAGTCAAGCAGAGACCAGATGATGGCCAGGAAAAAATGGTTCTCTAGAAACTGTCTCTATAATGTAAGTCAAAGATTAATCATGTCTCACTTAAATGACTAATCTTCAATGAGGTGGGGCAGATAGAAAAATGTACCTTGAATAACATCTAAAGCAAGCATTACTCTGTACCCCACACTCTTACTCACCTCACAAGTACACCTGCACACACATTGGTCAATAAGCTCTACAGACACTTTGTCAGCATTATTTGAACGCAGAAATTGCTCGAGGCAAGGGTTGTTTAGCGTAAGTTTATTTGCACAAGAATTTCAGCATCATTAAGGTCCAAACCCCAATTTCCCAAAACAAGTGAACACCACAGTGCAGAATAGTGGACAAAGTTACTGTGACCAATCTCACATTTGGGCTCATCACAAATCCAAATATTTCTAGTACCTTGTTTTGGCAGCTTAAAGGGGGGTGGGGGGGAAGGAGGGAAAGAAAAAAAAAACAAAACCAGAAAACTCCACCCAAAAAAACCCCCCAAAAACCTCACTTCTTCCAAAGAGATGAGAGACACATTTTCCAAGAGCTGACTTCTTTTAATAGGGAAAAAGAGTGAGATAAACATAGGGAAAAAGGCCTTCTAAGTTTCAATGGAAAGTGCAATTTTATTCAGAGAGACAAACGCAATCCAGACATTTTAGTGAGAAAATGCAGAGTGCTCCAAGCATTCCCCCCAAAGTTTCTACTGTAGTTCAACATCCCACTCTATATCTAGCTTCACTGAAATTAAAGAACATTTATGAAATACACTTAACTCTATTCCAGAAACAATTGAGTAAGACTTGGATGTGAGGGCTAGAAGTTTCATTATTCATTTGGCTCTCCCAATGCCCAAATGAGACCAAGCTGCCAGAGGTAGTGGTCAACTTACTGCTTATTCCTGCACCTAACAATTACAGAATCCTGACTGAGTTGAGCGAGAGGAATAGGAAGCAAGTACCATCAGTACTCTGACAGCTTAGAATTAAGGCAATTTGTCCAGGTTCTGTTCTAAAAGGTCTTTCCCCAACTACTCATATAGTGACAAGCAGAGATCACTACCAACATCAGTGGTTATTCTATCAATCAGGAACCCATGATGCCTAGGCACATACCAAATGCTTAACCCCAGAGCTCAAGTCCAAAACATGTATCTTTCAGTTTCAATAAAAAGCTTTAGGTATTTGGACCAGATTTAAATACTACCTACTGCTTTGTAGAGGAGATGATTAATGTGAAGGCATGAGGATCTTTTGAAAAACGGTTACTCAGGAGCAAGCAGTAGTCTTAAACCCCCAGCTTAGTGATTGGCTGAGCTGAGGACAAACACAGCAATGATTAAACCTTGAACAGAGTAAGTCCAAACCATGCTCCAGCTTACACCGTGTCACAGTGACCATGGATCAGCACAGGGATTTTACCAAAGTGAGTAAAACCCAGTCTTCTACCAGGTCTCCTTGATAGTACCTCTATCAAATAAAAAAGTCTATCTTACGAGGAGGCCACAACAATAAGCTGCAAGTCAAGGGGAACTTGGCAATAAATGTTGTCAACATGTGCTTAACCTCAGACTGGCTTTGTCCAGCAGTGCTTATAAGCTACACAAAGAAAACAGCTATTTTATGCCACAGCCTAGTTAGTAGAAGCTTGATCCTGAGGAATGATGCACTGCGTGTTACTGCAGCTTTGTTTTAATGCCACTGCCCAGAGGGAATATGTCAGGTCTGAAGTACAGTAGTCTCTCTCTAACCTCCACATGACACACAAGTGGGCAACAGAGGTTAGAACAGGTTTGCAGAGGCATCATTAGTGCCGAGGGGTGACTGAATCAAGCAGGCATCCTACACTTGGCCTGCGGTCACCACTTTTACCTAGTGCTCATTCTCAAATTACCCCCTGCTTTAGGGGTCCCCATAAACCTGAACCTGAGCCAGCTAACACACAGCAAATTAAGCTACTGCCACTTGCACCATCGAGCTGCCATGAAAACCCAGAACAGAAAGGGGTAGACTGCTTGCAACACCATAATGAAAAGCTACCAAGTACACCAGCTTTACCTGCCAAGCCAGGATTATCTTGAAGGCAATGGGACAAGCAATGCCTGGTACTCCAGGGCCAATGCAGCTTCAGCATACAATTTAACCATTCCAGCCTTTAGTGCTGCACAGCCAGGCTACAAAGCAACAGTATTTGCCGTGTGCCGCAGCATCTTAACAGACAGGGAACGCAGAGTCCTGCAAAACTCAAATCCAAGCACTCAGCTGTTGAGAGAGCAGCCATTCAATGTGGAGCTTCCTTAGAGGCCTCAGCATCGAGTTACATTAGCAAAAGCACAATAATTATGGCAGGCAGCTTAACTTCTCCATAGCTCTATCGCACTAGGAATCCAATTCAGCCTTTTTTTCTTCTCTAGCATTTCCTTTTCCAGGAGGTGCATCTGGCCTGATGCTCAGCAGTCAAAGCATTAAAGACCAGTAAAACAAATCTGTGCTTCCAGCCTGTGAGGACTCTTCCCAAGAACCTCACCACTTCTTCCACATGAGCCAATGCACAAAAGCAGTTCCTAAAGATCAGTCATGACATCACAGAAGACACATACCTGAGTCTAAGCCCCTCTAGGCAATGGTTTACTTCTGCAATGGCTATAGCATAGGTCGACTTCAAAAACATCTATGCAAGAGATGACAGCAATTACAAGCTCTAAAGTCTTCTTTCTAGTGACACTCTATACTAGGCCAAGTACTGCTTTGCATGCAGGAGTTATTCTTGCCTAGGATTGCATTCCAGCAGTAAGCTTGCACTACGTTTAACACATATGACAACACTGGCATCATGTTAGTTTTTAAAAAGTCAAATTCTTGGATGACAGATGTCTTGTCTGTGTACCACACCAAGTCCAAGCCACAGTTAATGAGAAAGTCTGGGTTTGCTTTCAAGTTTAGCTACTTTGGCTGACTAATCAGCAAGGCTTTAATGAAACAATCCCACAATATAATCCACCAGATCATTTGTCTTTTTGCTACTGATCAAAACTGTTCAGGAAATTAAGCTAAAGCATGCTTGGCTACATACAGTCCACGTTGTAGATTGCACCCCTCCCTGTCTTCCTAAGCTAAATGAAGAAGTCTGACCAGAGAAGTAGCCTCATTGCTGAGACAGTCTGTATGAAGTAGTTATGAAAAGAGGAAAGAACTTGCTTTTGGTCTTACAAGGAGCAGGCAATTTTTGCTGTCATTTAAGTGCTGCACTGCTGTTGTTCTCCACCTTCAACACTGGTGTTCCACCTGCTTTCTTTTTTACCTTCTAAGCTTTAATCATTTGTTGGATCAGGCACTTTGGTCTTAACAAGCTTGCAGAAACAGTAATAAATAGTAATAGAAGTAATAAAAAAGATTCAGTGAAGCATTCTTAAACATTGCACCAGTACGTAATAAATAGCTCTAAGATTTGCCTTTCTAGTCTACATCTCCAGTTAAGCAAAGGAAACTCAAGATTGCTTGCTATATGTATTTTAATATTGTGATTCAGTGAAAATCATCCAGTTAATATACCAGTTTCTAATACCACTATATAAATAACTGAGGAATTTTTAACCTTCCTTATAAAGCCCAGGAGTCTCAAAGCAGCAAGTTCAGCACATACCCTTCAGGAAGATCAGCCCCCTACACCTCCAAGGGAGTGCATGCTCTTGCAGAGGCTATTTTGAACTCAGGCCCAGACTTCCAACACATACAGCTTCTGTGGAGAGCTCTGCTTAGGGCTTGTAGACCTCTTCAAGTGAGGGTCAAGAGCAGTAAGAAGGAATAATTTTACTCTAACCACTCAAAATGCCATCTCATACAGTGACCAGGTGATAGTGATAACCCAGTAAGCTCAACCCTTCAGGACCTGCCTGAAGTTGAACAATAAGAAATTCACTTTAGGAGGCACTTTCAGAATTCATACTGTGGTAGGAGTGCACATAATCCTGCAATTTACCGTGGCTTGGGGTTTTTGTTTAGGGTTGTTTTGGTTTTGTTGTGGACCTGTGAGGAAGAAAATTGGGTCAAACACCAATGTAAGAGCTGTGCTACTTTCCAACTGTGCCAAAATTGTTTCGAAAGATTGTTATGGACTGCCACAAAGATACAGTCACAAAGGCTTTCGCTTAATGCTGGACTCAAGAATATTTTTCCAAGTTAAGTATTCAAACTGTGGCTCCAATTCTATTTAAAGTTTCAATTCCTCATTTCAAGAACTTTCCACATTACCAAGTTTTAGATTGTGTTTTGGTATGTGTTTAGAGATGCCACCTTTCAAGTTTTTGTACTCAAGAAAAATTTAACCAGATTATGATTTATGAATAGATTCACTAACCTATCTTCAACTTCCAAGAAATTAATCGTGAAGTTGAGGCAGGACCACACATCCATAGGCACTACAGGAAACAACATTTATGTCCTCTACATGACAGACAGTATCCATACTGTTACCAGCTCTACACAGCCCCAAAGGAAAAGCAACCCAAGCATAACATGAGCCCACTCTTGGCACAATTAGTTCAAAAGAAATTTGGCCAGTACTTGGACTGAGGAAGAGTAATGAGGTTAGGGAATAGAAAGCAGAGTTTTGCTGCTACTCCAGGAGCAGCTTCTGCTTAAGGCATTTTACAGTCTATTAATCAACCAAGTTTACTGAATACTCCGTTTAGATCACATGTTAACAGCCACTTCCAGAACTAGTACAAATTTTCTTAACTGCTCCCCTTAACATTTGGCTGCTGGTTCTCTTCTCCTGATGAAGAGGTAATAAGGCTTTTTGGCATTTGTAGACATACACTGAAAGGTTCATAGCAGGTCACCTGGCTGCATAATCTCACTGCACACCAGGAAATGGACAGTCTGATACAGTCATGTTTCCATTAGAGAACATCCAACTGACAATTATTACTTGTCTGTATATACTCTCAGCATCTTGGCTTTCAGTAGCCTCCAGCCAGGAACACTTGAGGGAAGCCATCAATTGCAAGGCAACCAAGTGGGGTAGGACTGGCTGTACAGCACAGGGGCACTTGCAAGGTAGTAGTTGCTGAAGTTTGCATCACTGACGTAAGGTGCTGGCTGGTAGTAACAGGTTACATTAGTGGCATTAGGAATGATGTTCTGTTCTGCCAGCACCTTGAGTGCTAGCAGAGAAATCAAATTGAGAGTCTGCCTTCGCTCATGTCCCATGAGGCAGACGGTGCTCTCATTCACCACCCTGCGCAGAATCATGAGGTAGTCATACTTGCTCCTCTCTTCTTTGGAGAAGTGGTTCTGGAGGTAGGTCTCTAGCTTGCGCTGCTGATCCAGGATGTCTGGGAAGTCTATGAAGAATCGGGAGCACATGTAGCGCTCCAACGTTTTGATCTCATCCTTGTCCATGGGCCGGAAGTCTCGTACTAAGAGGTTACTATACTTCAGAAGCCCACCACCTCGGATCTCTTCAGGATTTTTGGTAGCTATCAACTTGTTCTGGAGGTGATCAAAAGCTGCTTCAAAGTCTCCATACATGCTCTCCGCAATCACAGTTGGATGGAAGTGCTCTGACATGGGGGTTTCCGAGTAGTCATAGTAAAAGAGCAGGGAGTCCAGTATGATTTGGAATGAGTCCACACTGAACTCAAACTGTCGTCGTATGCAGTCTACAAACTTAAGCTCCACATTTTTGCCATGCTTGTTAGAAAGAGATATCAAGCTCCAACGGTCAGTCTCCGTGTACACTTTGACCAGCTTCTGGATGTAGGCTTCCTTCAGTGTTACAGGACTGATTTTCAGCTTGCTTACTCCTTCCGGCAAGAAATTCAAGAGGGATCGCAAGACCACATCTCGAACTAACTGAAACTCTGCCTCACTTGGAAGAGAAACCTGAAAAATGAGATCCAGGTCTTTGCATCCCAGCCCATTATCCTTGACCAGGACATGACCAGCTGCAGAGCCATTCAGGCGGACATCGTGTACCACAATGCCTGCTTCACTCAGCCGACTCCGAACTGTCTGAACAATGTCCTTCAGAGCTATCTTCAGTGTCGGGAAGTTCCCTCGCCCATGGATCGGAACCACTTCTGTAAGAACCTCATGCAGACGGCTGACCTGCTCCCAGTTCAGTACACTGCAGGACATGGAGTCTGCTCTGCTACTTCCTTTGCCTGCCATCCTAGGACTTTTCTTCTCCAAAGAAACTGCACAGAGGTAGAATATAAAAAGAAAAAGACAAGTCAGACTTCCTGTTTGTACTTCCTAGATCTACTCCTAGGATCTGTTTTTCTGTCTGTTTACACATAGACACAAGCTAGAAAGAAATAATTCTATGTATTAATGATTATGAGCAATTCTCTCACCTGAAGTGAGACACAGCTTCTCTATTGGTGCAGGCAAAAAAATTTAGATGTCATAGTTCTTTATTTTGGTGAGGCAGAGTTACTTGAGGAAAGCAGTTTGTGCCACATGGAAATTACCAAAGACAACACGTAGGCTTTACTTTAATTTAAAGTCATCAGTAGCACCAGTTGAAGTGAGATGAGCTGCAAAGCACTTCTGAAAGTTAAGTTTTGAAGGTGTTTCATGATGCATATAAACTCAAACTGCTGTCTCCAACTAACACTACCATAGAAGACCATAAGGTGTTAGTTTCAGGGTTTAGACATCCAGTCAACTGATAACTCTTAAATTATGCCAGAGAAAAAGGATTTCTTCCTTCTCATAGAAGTCTCTCCTTTCTGAACCATCCAGCATCTATGTCTCATAGGATAAAGGCCACATATGTCTTGCTCCTGAAAAAAGCTGCAGCACTTCAGCGTCTTAGAAAGAATTTCAGCTGCAAAGTCAGGTAACAATATTCAATGGGCACTCCAGTCTCTGTAAGCAACTCTTTACCCTTCTTCAGAGACACTACCTAACCAAACTACCTTTCTGGAAATAATCATACTTGCCCCAAGTTTTGCTCATTTGTGAAGGGCAAACAAGCTTGTAAGAGCTGGGATCAATTCAGATGATGCATATCAAGTTCATGGTACTCTTTCAACACTGAGAATCTTACTAAGCAGACTTGCTCACATCCTTTTCTGAACATTTTAAGCACAAGAGAATGATCTGATTAGCTGTGACAAGACTCCTTAAGTTCCTTGTCTTCTGTAACATGTAGATACTTACATATGTTCTACAGTCACACGACTCCAACTGATATAAATACCCTTCTCTTCTTTTAAGTGTTCCAGGTTTCTGTGTAGCCAGGTGCTTCCTAACAGCTACAGACTAATGGAGGCCTCACCTTCTTCTGCCCCAAGTACTCCTGAAGACTGCAGCTGCCAAGGTCAGACTAGTCAAACTTAAGCAAATTAACTCTTGCCTACCAAGAGTGAAAAAATAAACGCTATCATTTCCTATCATGCAAAATCACAGTGCATGGAACATTTTAAGGCAAAATTCATAGAAGGGCTATTGTCATCTCAGGCCTCCCCTTTTCCAGCTTTTCATTTCTGAGCAATTCATTCGACCAGTCACCTCCTCGGAAGAGAGTCAAATCCTAGATCAAGTACACAGTGAGGTTAAAATGCTCCTGGGGAAGTAGCTTCTGACCTTGAGCATATGCTGCTGCATTACAAACTGTGCTGCCATGGATCACATCAGCACCAGCAGGCACAAAACAAACCTGTGGTTTGCAAGATGATTAATCTAGGATAAATCAAGAGGTTCTTCAAGCTCAATCCTTAATGCTCCAAAACAGCATAAGCACAAAAGCGTCCGGCCTGCCAGCAGTTGCTCTCAGGCAGTTCAAGCACATTAAAGTATATTTCCTTTGTAAACTCACTGTATTTCCATTAAATCCTTCAGCTCACTAAAGAACACAAGTCTTCCCATGACTTCTAACTCAAGCTGCAACTGCTTTCAGCTACTACCTCTGAAACTGTTCCCTCTCCTCCTTCCCATTTGTAGCCCTCTCTGCAGCCAAGACAACACACGCAGCTCACTCACCCAGCGACCAGAAAGGACTTGGACCAGTGGTTCCAACCCCACCACACACACTTGGTTCTGCTTGGTGACCCTCACCTAGGAGAATAATGCACATTGCTGCCCTTGGCGGGAGGAAGACAAAGTACTTAATTTCCAGTTCAGTGGAGAGTTTAATTCTCAAGCTGTCAGCCTCCAAAGCCTCCCACCCCCAAACCACTTGTGTCTGCCTACTCGGCAAGGTTTATGTTAGTGACAACAGATTCCTAGCGACTCCACTGTCTTTGGGATGCTAACATCTCACATGCCTCTTGTTTTACTGCCAGCTATTCCCTCCACAAGATTTGACACCTGAAGATGCTCATTCCTTGGGAAGAAAACCGCTACGGAGGTAGGAGACCCTATCCTTAACACCGAGTGTAAAGAATATTAGATAAAACACTCAAATCAGAGGCGAAAAGAGCGAGGACTCCACACCTTCACCTTGGCCACGACGAGGTGCGTTACCCTGCAGCGGCAACTTTCCTCTACAAGACATAAAACTTAACACAACACCCAAAAACTCCACGCGCCTGTCCCCGCAGAGCCCAGCGGCGCTGAGGGCGGCAGGTCTGGCTCCCATCGCGGGACGCTCATCCCCTCAGCCGCGTTTGAACACCCGCAGCCGTGACAAAAGCGCTGCCCAGCGCCTGTTCCCAGGAGAGCCCGCCCGGCCAGCCCCGGAGAGACGAGAGGAGCCCTGGAGAGACGAGAGGAGCCCCGGCCCGCCGCTCACCTCAGTCGCGCCGCACACCCCGAGCGACCGCGCCAGCCCCGCTGCTGCCCGGGGCCGCCCTTTATGGCCCCTCATTGCCGCCCCGCCCCGCCCCGGCCCGGCCCGGCCCGCCCGCCCCGCTCGGCCCGGCCCTCCCGCCGCAGCGGGGGCGGCTCTGGCCGCCGGTCCGGCCTCCGGGCGCTCTGCCCGGGGAGCGCCGCGGCACTCGGGGCCGGGAGGGGACGGCGGTGGCTGCCCGCGCCCTGGAGCCCTCGCCCGCCGCCTCGGGGGCTCGGCCCGCGACCTCCATGCGCAGCGCCCAGCGGCCGCTGCCCGCTCCCCCTGCCACAGAAATACAGACTTTTCAAGGGCCCCTCAGTTCAGGAAGGACACTGAGGCGCTGGAGGGAATCCAAAGAAGAGCACCGAAGCTGGTGAAGGATCTGGAGCACAAGTCCTATGATGAGAGGCTGAGGGAGCTGGGGGTGTTTAGTCTGCAGAAAAGGAGGCTCAGGAAAGACTTCTTCACTCTCTACAACTCCCTGAAAGGAGGGTTACGCAGGTGGGGATCAGTCTCTTCTCCCAGGCAACAAGTGACAGGAGACAACCCAGTCTTAAGTTGTGGCAGGTTCAGGTTGGACATTAGGAAGAAATTCTTCACTGCAAGAGTGATTAGACATTGGAATGGGCTGCCCAGAAGGAGTCACTGTCCGTGGTGGTGTTTAAGGGAAGATTGCATGTGGCATTCACTGCCATTATCTAGTTGGCATGGTGGTGTTCAGTCATAGATTGGACTTGGTGATCTCAGAGGTATTTTCCAATCTAATTAGTTCTGTGATTCCGTGGGCTATGATGAAGAGCTGACTGAAATACAACATGGCTTTCCTGAAGGCACCTTGTCCCAGACAGAACAGCTGTCAGCAGAGATCCCAGACGTCCAGCTCTGCCAAAGAGTTCTCTGTGGTGCTCCATTGGAAACAGCCAAACCAGGCATTCATCCAGAACCTACAAGGATGGGCTCACAAGGATGTTACAGCTACTGGAAACCGTGCCTGTGGCTGTGGGAGGCTCTGTGCACACGGACAAGGAGGATGGAATGACTGGATAGGAATCAACTTGGAGATGCAGCATCATAAAAATCAGCTGGTGTTTAACAATGCAGGGTGTGAGATGGTGGATCCTGGGGACAAAAGTTACGATTTTTGCTGAGAACACGTTTCATCAAATATGGGGGTATCTGCCTTTTGTTAGGATAATCAGGACTCAGTAGAAGGGGGAAAAAATCAACACTTAACCTAGGACAGGCCAGCTGACATAATTCTAGTAGAGCTTTAAAAAGTACTTACAAAGCATTGGAAAAAATCACCACTACATCTGTTTTACTGTTTGGCCATGCACAGTCAAGAAAGATGAATTAAAACCCGCACACATATGGAGAAGAGCAGACCTTGTATAAGGAAACTGGAAAGCTCCTCTTTGCCTAGCAAACACAACAGACCTGCGTTGTTCCACCAACAGAGCCAATGCTGAGCAGGAGTACAGATGAGTTAGATAAGTGCTTATTTTTCTTCAATATTGCCCCACTGGGATAAGTAACAGGAAACAAAATTACCTATTTAAATTAAAGGATAACATTGACACAAGAATCAGATTCGAGGCGAATTACTGTCACGTTGTCCAATGAGATAATCATAATTTCAGAGCATTGCAGGAGGGAAGGAAATAAAACTAGGTTTAAGATGAAGCTAGAAAAGAAAATATGTAATATGATTGTCTGTGGTGGTATGGAGCTGGACATGAGGATCCAGATCTCTCAACACTTTTTTCCCTATGTTTCTAAAATTAGAAAGAGCAATAGGGAACTCAAAGAGAAGTAGTAGCACAAATGAGAGAAGCAAAGTCACCTATGAGGTAAAGTCTCACTTGGAGATTAAAACAGTGAATGCTCTCACCTCTTAAGGATATTTCTTCAGCAAGATTTCTGCCTCAAATAATATTGTCTTTTGACAATAACTGATGATTTTGGCCAGTGTATTTTCTGATGCCACCTGGGGACCAATTAAAGTACTTATTGAAAAATATTTTCTATTGGGCATATTTATTAGATACCAATATAGGCAAAGATAAACTGCAGCACATACTGCTATTACAAATATTAAATTATTAATCAAAGGTTCATACTTTACATTAATTGTTTACAAGTTCTTGTTTCACAAAAACATTTATAAACACAAAGAGATATCTCAACTGTATTTTAGGGTGTTTTCTTCATCCTCTCACTTGCAGACTTGGAGTATTTGTCAGAGGAAGCACAGTACTCTTTGCAGTGAACTGGCCTCCTGACCATACACTTGTTCTTTTTCATTGCTTTTCACAGGTGCCACAGAAAGGGTGCTTGGGATTGGGGAATTTGGCAATTCCAAAGGGAATTGGACATACCCTTAAAGCCAGATGGACCAGCCTCCTGGGTAAATTGCAGGACTAATAAGGAATGCACCTTTGAGTAATGAATGCCTGGGAGAACGAGCCCGTTTGCCCCTGAGGAGAAGCTGCCTTCTGCTACCCATCCACCTGTGTCTGTGCAGTGGATTACAGTGCCATGAGGATGGAAAACATGGAAATACAAAACCCACTGCTGAGACGAGTGATTAAAAATTGTGGGCTACTGCTCAGGTGCTGTGGCTGCCGAGGTGGCTGACAGAGCTCCAGGGTACAGTCTTAATGTTTAGCATTTATTTAGAACTTTCCTGCTGCCAGCTCTAAGTCTAGGGAGAAGGAATGGATGATCCCAACCTTTGTAAGACATACTTTCTTCAGATTGACTGGGATACAGATAAAATCCTGCCACAAGACAGTGAGTGGTGACAGCTACAGTTCCACACCTCCCCCCCCCTTGGACAATTGTCATCTCCGCCTTTTCCCACAGCTGCTCCATCCCTCATCTCTGCTTGTGGCTCCAGTGTTTCCTCCCAGCTTCTTCCCTCCTCCCCTCTCCTGGGGTGTAACCCTCTTCAGGATACACAGCACTGGACCTGTTTCAAAGGGTTTTCAGAAAGAGGATGGGGAATAAAGAAGATCAGCTGGCTCCTGGGAAGGCAGTTTGACAAAGGGAAAAGAGTCTGTGAGCTGCCAAAACAGAGGCAAGTATGGAGTTATATTAAAACAGTGCAAGTTGTTCATTTTTATCCAGTAAATAGGGCAGCAAATCTGGCAGAAGAAACTCACTTAGAAGCCTGTAAGTCAGCTCAGTGACCTGGTGCTGTCGGATTAGTTTCCTTACGTGATGCATTGCTGAATGTAATGTGTCATCATAAATCTTGGTTGCTACAGCTGTTAAAGCCATAAAGTGAAGCAGAGTTATTAATACACAGTAGTAGTAGCTGTCAGGCTCCATTCTGTAATTGAGCATCAGATCTGCAGTTGGAAAACTCTTCTTTTTTGTCTGACATGTGGAGCAACTGCATGTCTGCAGATGCTGAGAGAGTGGAGACAGGTAGGAACATCCCACCCACGCAGGGCTATGACTAAATCCTCCTGCAGAGTATCAAGAGTGAGCCTCTCTGTTGTTTCTCTAGCTGCCTCTGCAAGTCTTTGAGGTTTCCTGCTGGGAGATGAAGCAACTCTTCCTCCTGATACATGGATAAAAGTAAACATGTGAAGTCTAATATAGAAACACAGAGTGTAGTTATGCAGGGAACATAACTATATATACATAACATCCAAAAATCAGAAGTTAAATTTGCTGCCAGAAGCAGTGTGACTTCTGCAAAGTCCGTGCTGTAAGGGATGGGATGCTACCATGAAGGACTCCCCAGCTCCCACAGAATTCTAAGCTCAGCAAAATACTTCTTCTCCAAGAGGCAAGAAATGGTGCCAGACCCCTTCACCAGCAGGACCTGTGCAAAGTAAGTTCCTGCTGCATTTAGATGTGAAGAAGACACAGAAATCCAGAGATGCTGTCTCTCACAGCTGGCTTTTTGAAGATGTCCCCACCCATTAGCCCTTCCACTACTTTGCTGTGTGCTATCTCTGGCAACCCGGGCTGTGGGCTGCAGACTCTTCTCACAAATCCTGTGATGTAGAAGCCCCAAACTGCTCAAAAGCCTGAAGGAGCAGAGCCACCCCACTGTGTGATGAAAGATGCAGACCAAATTCCTCTGGGAGGGAAGAGGGAGTTATGCCTCTGCCAAGCCCCGTTGCTTTTGCTTCCACAGAAGGAAACTCAGTTTTGCTGGTTGTGCTGTGAAGATCCAGAGAGGGCAGCCCAAAGAAGCCTGGCATTTTCCTTTCCCTTAGGAAGCAGCAGGGCAGACACACGCAGAGATGGAATGCATTTGCTGGAGCGAGTGGGCAGCAGCCCATCATCTGACTCGCTTTTTCTTTGCACCTGAGCTCACCCCAAGTGCTTAATTAGTCACACGGTTTCCTGGAACCTGGGGGAGAACAAACCATCACAATTTTCGGTGGTAGAGGAGAAGATGATGGGGGGAGGCAGAGGTGGAGGGAGAACAAGGGTTTGCAAATCAGACTGAAAAAATATTTACTCTAATTTGGGAGTCATGAGCAAATTCAGGACACCTCAGGCTGCAGGTGGCAAACACAGCAAAGGGGGGGGGTGCAGAGAGTTGTTTAAGGAGTGCAATTTTGGTCGTGTGAAACTATTAGCTACTGAGCTGTCTGTGGGCTCTTGCCCCAAGGACTTTGTACTATACATGTTCAGTTTGAAAACAAATCTTTTTTCACATTCCCTCATTATCCACAGCTTTAGGAAGCAGCATGGAGGACTGTAGTGGTTACACCACCACTAGACCAACCTCTTGGGATCCTGCATCTGCAAGCCCTGCCTGCTTTTGGTTGCAGATGCTACTGTTTGCCCCTGAAAATTCAGATTTGAAGATTAACAGAGATGATCAACCACTCCTTAGTACTCATATAATACCTGGATAATATAACCCCACTGTAAAACTCAAGGCCCCTTCAGTAACTTTCACTTGTCTGCAAGCTTTTTTCAGATCACTCAAGAAATGAATAGTCTGGTTTTTCCCAGGGTAGTTTGCTATAATTGTTATCTGCTTTCACAAGTAAAGGTCCATACACAGTTTGATCTGGTTTTAATTTCCACCTGTCTTCTTTTTCAGTATGCTTTCTTTAATCTTGCTGTTACTGGAAAGTTGTCTGCATTTTTTAATGCTTTTTCAGTAAATCTTTCATTTCTTGCTGGTGGAAATGGCAATGGGAAAAGGAAGTTTAAAATAATCTAGATGAGAGTTGACAGAGACTCCACAACTCAGATACATAGTCACACCTTTTCCTTTGGGTCACATTTATGAGATTTAGAACTGACCCATCCAAAGTGGGGATCTGCTTTTCCCTGGAGCAGCTTGCCAGCTGGACTGCTGCACGATCACACAATCACACAGGCACCTAGGGCAAGCACAGGAGGTGAGGCAGGATGGCAGCAAACTTTAAGGTGCGGTGGAATTTGCACTCTCAGAAACCTTGGGCCTCATGTCAATGACAAAGAGCCGTCTCAGTCTGCTCAGCGGGCCACCAGCAGCACATGGAAACTCCACAGTTCTGGAAGCCACTGTCCCACTGCCCATCTCCCAGCAAGGCTGACAACTGGTTCATGCTGTCTGCTGGCTCTGGTGAGGAAGTGTCTTGTGGGTGGCACCCTCAGCAGCATCTCTGTGGTGACCCATCCCTCCTGCAGCACAACAGCTGCTCTGTGGTATCCCAGCTCCACCTGCCTCTCCTGCAGGAAAAGGGATAACCACCTTCCTTCACACCCAGTTTCATTCTCACCATATCAGGTCTGAGGTGACTGCCAGTCTCACCTCCTCTGCAGCTAGTCAGCATCCTGCAAGGATCCCAGAGGCCCTTGCAGATGTTTTTGCAACGGTTTCGCCTGCAGCTGTCTCGCACGGAGCTGCGCTAGAACAATCTTCCCAGTGACAGTAATTAGGGCCTTCACCCTCTCCTATCCCGTACACTGAAGACAGGGTAAGGCTCTGTGTCCCAGCCAGGGAGAAAGCTTAAGCACAGCTCTTCATAATGAAATTTGACATTTTGCCATGATATAAAAAAGTGGGGGGAGGAGTGGGCAAGAGGATAAAGCCAGGCTCCTCTCACTGGTGCCAACCACTAGGACATGGGCAGAAAGTGATGCACAGGAAGTTCCTCCTGAACATGAGGAAGAACTTTACTGGGAGGGTGACCATGCACTGGAAGAGGTTGCCCAGAGAGGCTGTGGAGTGAGACCAAAACCAGCTAGAAAACAAACTTTCTAACACAATTTCAAGTATTAGAAAGCAGGGATTCTTTATTATGAGTGTGCTGGACACCCAGAAAGTACCTTCTCTAATTTAGGTGCGTCGTGAAATTTTACAACAGGGTAAAATTCCATCATGACCATACCTATTCATTACAGTGTACTTCCTAGCTAATACAGAAACATCCCTTTTCCTAGAAGTAATTTGCATACATCCACCTCCTACTGGAAGTCCTTTATGGTCCTAAAGGGTCATCTAAAGGACTATCTGGTGGTTGTACTGACTGAATGCCCCCAATGTCGCAGATGACCTTGGCTTGAATTTCTCCTAGAGCATGCACCATTGCTTCTGTTACATGGCTTTGCCACAAAAGCTGCTATATTCCTCATTATCTGTTTATCCACCAGTTACAGCTGTTTAGCATCCTGTGTGTCTACGTTTATACTCTTTTATCTATTTTGTTAGTTAATATTTAAGCTCTCTTTAGCAACTTCGAGGGGAACTGAAAATTTCTATTCTCTGCGTCGTCTGTCAGGAGTCTTCCTCACTGGAGATATTCCAGAACTGTCTGGACACAGTCCTGTACCATGTGCTTTAGGGCGATCTTGCTTGAGCAGGGAGGTTGGACCAGATGACCCGCTGTGGTCCCTTCCAACCTGACCGATGCTGTGATATATATTTGTTTTCTGAGCATTTGTAAGGAGACAGAGGGGTGGGGGGGAGAAAAAGGGAAAAAGAAAAAAAGAAAAAAAAAAAGACGAGGTAAGATAGACACTCGTGGACGCAGGCAGGAGAGAATTACACGCGGACACAAATCTGCGGGAGGATTATTATGGAAATTACTGCTTCCATCCTGGCAAGGGAAACGGAAAGCGGTGCCGTGCAGGGGGCGGCGCTTCCCTGCCGCCCTCCTCCCGCAGCCATGGCGGCTCCCGGCGGGATGGTGCCGGTGCTGCCGGGGCTCTACGTGGGCGGCGCGGAGTCGTGCTCGTCCCCGGAGGCGCTGTCGGCGGCGGGCGTGGTGGCGGTGCTGACGGTGGACGCGGAGGAGCCGCCGGCCGTGCCGGGGGTGCGGGCCATGCACGTCCGGGCGCGGGACGAGCCCGGCGCGGACCTGCTGAGCCGCCTGGATGAGTGTGCCGCGTTCCTGGGCGCGGCCCGGGCGGGCGGCGGCGCCGCGCTCGTCCGCTGGTGAGCGCCGGGGCTGCGGCGCGGCCGAGCGCTCCCGCGGCGGCGCTGCTGCTGACGGGCCGCCCTTGCCTTGCAGCCACGCCGGGGTGAGCCGCAGCGTGACCGTGGTCGCCGCCTACCTGATGAAGACGCAGGGGCTCGGCTGGGAGGAGGCGCTCGCCGCCGTCAGGGCCGCCAAGCCGGACACACAGTGAGTGCCCCGCCCGCCACCCCCGCGCCGCGCCCCGCGCCCCCCTGACCCCGCTCGCCTCTCCCCCGCCGCAGGGTGAACCCGGGCTTCCAGGGGCAGCTGAAGCTCTACGAGGCGATGGGCTGCGCCGTGGACCCCGGCAGCATCCTCTACAAGCGGTACCGGCTGGAGATGCTCAGCGAGAGGTTCTCCGGTGAGTGGGAGCGTCGCGGGTGCGCGGAGCGCGGGGCGGTCTCCCAAGGGGGGAACAGGCTGCCCTGGAGTGAATGCAGCAGGCTCTGTCAGAGGGGTTTGACTTCGGGTTCTGCCCTCAAAGCAGCCGAGCCAGGAGATATTCCTTGGCCGGAGCAAGCATTCACATCATACTTAGAGAATGCTTCGGCCCTAGAGAATCCCAGCTCATCAGTGGGGGAAAAAACGTACCTTCGAAAGATGCCTGGGAAATAAGATCTGTAAGGAGCTGCACTCTTTAGCAAAGTGCAAAAATGGTAAAGGTCAGTTTGATACTTTCCGTGATTTTTACCTCCCTGGCAAAGCAAACAACATCCTCAGAAAATATGTCAATGCGATGAAAAAAATAAATGCAAAACTTGAGATAAAGTTGAAATTCAGGTAATGAAGAAAACTTTCATACTTTAATTTGTGAAAGGGTAACTGTGATAGATATGTGTACATATGTGTAATTTTATAATAATAATCTGTAACTTTTCTTGCAAGATCTCAGTGTTGCAGTGCTGAGACCCTTTATATGTCATTGTCCTTAGCAGTTCCTATTTGTAAGCTGACTTTCTGTATTGTGGGCACTAAAACATTGCCCCAACTGCTCGGAAACCTCCTCTTCCCTTACTTTCTGTTGAAGTATGAACATAAAGCAAAATGCCATTATTTTACCATGGTTAAGGCCATAGTCTAGATCCCAGTTCCCTGAATTAAGCAAATCCCAGTCTTAGGCATGGCGGGATGAGGCTCTTTCATCTTTAACTTGATCTATTGGAATTGGTGAGAGAACAAATGAAAGGGAAGAAGGTGGCTCCTGCAGGCCTTAACTGGGGTGGAGGCACAGTCCTGTCTTGTTCCCCCGAATGCAGCGTGGCTGAGCTGATCTGATTCACAGCATGGTCCTGACCCCTCTGCAGAACCTCAAGACTTGCCCCGAGAAGTCTTTGCAGTTGATCCTACTGCTATATGTCAAACTTCAAGCGCAGAAGTTCTCTACAGGTGCAGAAAATGCAGGTACTTAATATATACAAAATTATGTATTTATATATATATAAAATACTTCATCGTTCTCCTTAAAATATTGTCCTTGTGAAATCCACTCAAGAATAGCCTGTGTAAATCAATAGGCATGTCATTATTGTCAGGTGAGGGATGAGCTGTTGCCTACGTTCCCATACCATGTTTGCAAAAAAAAAAAAAAAGACAAAATGGACAAAATACAAACCTTTTTGTTTCCTGAAATGGTGTCTGTGAACTTTCTAGACTAATCAAAAAATGTAGAATTTGTACTCTTGTTTAATTATTTAGAGTCAGGAGGCCCATATCTCTATTGTCTGTAGATTTGCCCAGTTAAAAAAACGTTTGTTTTACATCTTTTTTCCCCATGTCCTGGAGGGCAGACGCGCTCTGTTCCGTAGCTCCAGCATTTTGTCCCACACGGAAGGAATCGGACCGACAGCCTTTGCTCACAAGAGGATAACAGACACTGCACAGCTTTCTGGGAATGGCCAGGAAAAGTGCACCTCGTACTTCACTGAGCCCGTGCAGTGGATGGAGCCAGCATTGCTTGGAGTGATGGAAGGACAGGTGAGCTGGAGCATGCACTTCATTCTTTGGATTTTTGTGTTGTTTCCTTGCAAAGGCAGAAAAAGCTCTGTCTCTTCCCTGAAAGGAAAACCCCCACAAGGTCCTAGGCCTCCCAGCCTTTCTGGTATGAACTTTGCAGCTTATGGGCACATTCTTAAATGTAAAATATCCTTTTACAAGGAATAATTTACAACCAGAGCTAGTTCTCTGGTTGTGAGCTGACACCACCAGCCAGGATGTTGGACAGGTTTATCTGCTGTTTGGTTTTAGTATGAGAAAGGTTTGTGGAACTTAAAAAGCCTTGTTGGGGTCTCAGGTTGACTGAGTGTTTCTGGACCCTGGTAAAACTGTCCTGGAATTTACACCAGGTCCTAGCAGCTGCCTTTCCACACTCACTCTTCTGCCACCACAGCTACCTGCTACACCCAGGGCTAAACAGCCATCCCAGTTTAGCTTTTTGACCTGTTTTTAACTAGATCCACATCAACACGTCTTAGACTGAGTCCTGGGTTTTTCTTGCAGCTTCTCTGTCCCAAATGCACGTCGAAGCTGGGGTCCTTCAGCTGGAGGGGGGACCAGTGTTCCTGTGGCCGCTGGGTGACGCCAGCCTTCCAGATCCACAAAAGTCGAGTGGATGAAGTGAGGACACTGCCAGTTGGTAACTTCCAAACTGCCAAAACCTGAACTCATTGCTTCACTTGATGGATTTCTTAACATCCACAGAGAACAACTGACTAGTCCATGGTTGCCAGGAATGAGCTTGTGACTTCCACCCCTTTTGTGAGGTGGTGGAATTACTTGAACACCTTGAGCTTGCTGTATCTCTTAATATATTCTATAAAATATCAGAACACTTCCTTCAAAGAGATGTTGTAGAGTGGTTAAATCTACCAAATGGGTCAAATGGGATGGTGTTAGGGTATTCTTAATTTATCTTGCTGTTTACAGAAGGTCTAAACTCCTTATTCAAAAGCCAGCAGTGCTGCTCAGCTTCTGATCCAAAGTGCCAAGTGCCCTAAAATGGTCCAATTACAGTTGTTGCATTAGCATGCATAGCAGCAAAAGGCAAACTTACAGTTACTCTTACTGTATTAAAAGTAATCCTAAAAATACCTGCCCTAAGAGTATTTACTGCATTGTAACTCTCTCATGTAATGTGTGAGGAGATTGTGCAAGCTGTACTGGAATGGGAGAACTGAAGTAAAAGAGTTCATGCCAAATTACTGCTTAGTTTTAAAGCAATCCCTGAACTGATGAAGTAACTTACTGATGAAGTAATTTTTTTTAAACAAGCTGTGAGCTTCTGTGATGGTCTGCTATGTAGGCCACTGTGGCACAGGTTTGGCTTGACATAAGAAAACAGGACAGATAAAACCTAATTTAAATCAATTTTATTTTCATTGACTTTAACAATTTTTTTAAATTTATTTTTTACACAATTTCCAGCAACATACATTATGAAATATACAAGATAAAGTAGGTGGTGGGGTTCTGCCCATTTTGTAATTCCTCCCACAGCTGGGGAAGGAAGACTTGCAGGACACAGTGAACATCAGAATCTCAACACTGAAAACAGACACAAAACAAAAAGGACAAAAATATATATGAAACTTTGAACTGGTCACACTTCAGGGCCAGGTACAGCACAATAAATATTAGAACTGCATTATCTTAGACATCTTCTGTAAAGTTTATAACATCCTCTATTTAAAGAGATAAGAACATCTGGTTTCTAGCATGAAATGCTACATTGTACAGTGGTGAAGGGTACAAACGATGAGGAGCCCAGCAAGAGCTCAGATGGTGACTACTCATTCACACATGCTCGTTGATAAAATAAGCAGCATACACCAAAAGTTTAGTGAGCTGTAAACTTAAGCGTTCACTACCAGAATATCAGCTGGAGGAGCAGTTTCTTTTCGGGAGAACCAAAAATAGTCAATCCCTTTAAGTTTCAGCTGGGCTCTCCCCTGACAAACAGTGGGTCGATACGATAATGGAAGTGGCAGCATTTGGTCCATAGCACAAGATCCCTTTGCATCACTACTGTTCAAAGCTGGCGCCGGTGGAAATACTTCAGTGCAGAATTAACGCTCACTTAGGCACGGAGTCACCAACAACAGGTGCTGTCTCAGGACTAACAAAGCAGTAGTTGGCAGCTGGAACCCAGCTGCGCACAGGATGCCACCTGACACAATCAAGAGGGAGAGACTGGAGAGGGTGCCAGCATCTCTCTCTCACACTCTGGAGCAATGGGATGAGTGCTGGGCTTGGGGAGTTCGACAGAAAGGCTGCGCTCTGCTCATTCCTCATCTCAGTCTAGTTTTGCCAATAAAAAAGCCCAAGAGATAGCAGTTTCAGCTGCTTGACAGAGAGCTTCCAGAGCACAGAGCAAAGACCAGAGCCACTGGTTTCTCTAGCGTTGTAATCAACAAGGCATGAGTAAATACATTTTGTACTCATCAACCTTCCCCCCTTCATTCCCCACCCCCAGTTGAGCATCATACATTCCTCTTATGCGAGACCTGGGGATCTTCTGTGCCACCACCCAACAGGCCACGTGGGCACAGGTGGAGGAAGAAGGCTAAGCACGTGCTTTCCTTTCCTTGGCATAACCTGAGCATTGCACTGGGGGCAACTGCACTGGCAGAGCACCACCAAGGAAGGACCACGCTGCGGTCAGCACACATGGCATCACTGCACCTTGCCAACCATGCCCTGCAGTACATGGCAGCAGTCACAAGGTTCACAAAGTAAAGCAGCTTAGTGTGGGGAATTTTTTTGGGGATGAATGGGAGCCAAGAAGGTAAAATTCTGCTGGAAGCTGAGCACCTATGGCTTTGATTTTAGCTGATGCTGAGTCCAACAGTCCTATCTGTATTAAGTACGAAGATGAAATTGTATTTCTCCAGTGTACAAAATCATACCAGTTGCTTGTATGTGCTCATCTCCTAGTTAGTCCCTTCTTGGAGAGGACCAGAACTACCACATTTCAATACCAAAAGACTCAGGTGAGAGACTCAGAAGTGACAGATTAGTGAAGAAGTTTTGGTTGTATCAACAGGCCATCAGAATATGGTCAAAAATTCTGTTTGAGAACAGGGAGTTCTGATAGTCACTTAGCAAAGTGCCAGGTGTAAATGCCCTTACCACTGCCAGCTTGCAATGTACCGCATGACTGCATGAAGACCTACACCTCCTCTGCCAGTGCAGCTCAACTGGTTACATCCCGAGGTGAAAGACTGGTTACCAAGAGAGCTGGGAGAGGAAAGGTGAAGTTTTTCCCACCCTAGAAGTGTACAACAGCATTTCCTCACTCAGCCAGGCCCATTCACACATCACTCACCACTTCAGACACACAAAGCAATGTCAAATACAAACTAAGAGGAATGTTTTTTGTAAAGACACTCTCTTGAGTATGAACAGGGGAAACATAGGGTTATTTATCAACTCAAGTACTGTTGCATCATTCTTGTAAGGTAGGGAAGCAGAGGAGCTGAGATGAGGAACTGAGAGGACAAACTGGAGTGGTCACAGAGGTCAAGTCTAGTCTTCCAGACTGCGAAATGCATTCTGCATATCCTCAAACAGCTGAGCATAGTCCGCCTTGATTTTTGTTTCACCATCTTTGACAGGGTCCTGAAAGAACATAGCACATAAACAGATCCATCAGGAAAACCCTTGGGTACTTAAGTCAGCCCTGGTTTTCCAGTGCTGTAACCTCTCAACCTCGGGATTAACACTTGCCAACTGCAGAGAAGGCAATTTAGCTGTGTCTTTGCATCCTGTCTGTCTCACCACCAGCCACAGGATTTAAATGTCATTCTCTTCCCACACTAGTGATCAGGCAGAATGGATACTGGACAGAGAATTTTTTTCATGAGCTGTGGTTACTGCACTGAAAAGCAACCGATTTGGAGAGCAATCAGCAATACTGAGGGTTTTGGTTAATGCTGTGTGATTCAAGAGCTGCAGTGATTAATATCAGCTCCAATCCCTACACCAAATGCAGTGCATCTCCAATAAGTGGAAGAGTTACTCTGCCATTACTCAGAGGTTGTTTGGTTCAAATTAAAATCTATTGTGTAAGCATAAGAAGCTAAAAAATATCTTTGCACAGCTTTATTTTCTCAGAATACTTTTCATGAAAGACAAAGGCAGAAAATACAACAATTGGCTTTGCTCTGAGGCCACAAAGTTTTCTCTGTAAGAAGCATTAACTGTCAGGCTGTGAAATCTGTTCACTGTCTTCACCATTCTCTTCTCGGTGCTAAGGTCCTCTGGGTCAGTGCAACTCTTGGGGAACACAGAGGCCCATGTTTGGTCCTGCATGTTTGGATGCACTATTTCTTACATTATCTCTTCAACCCAGGCCACAGGATGCAGGACATCTGAATCCTCACACCTTTCAGACTGTTAGCCAGGGATTATAATTTTCCGTTCCTAACTGTTAGAGGTCCAGCTCCACTAAACATATATTCACCCTTTGGATTCCCTTTTTCAGCCATGCTGTCCCACTGCTCTGCTGTACTCCAGGTGCCTGCTGGTGGGCCAGGGTTTGTAGGGAGTGTTTTAATTACCCTATCTACATAACTAGCCCTCAAAGAAGCTCATGTCCCCAGGTGTATGTTGTTATGTTCTTGATTTGAGAATATATACCAGGAACACACTTATAGTAGAAACAAGCCAGTACCCTGCAGGAACAGAATACGTTGGCATGGCAGAGCATTTAATTCTAAACATAATTTAATCCTATGGTATTTGTTCTCCAAAGATTTGCAATATTGACTTACAGATATGAGTTTTAACAGAGTAAGCATTATATTTCATAGAGGATATCAGCCAGTATCACAGGTTACTACTGTCCTACCAGTAACTGCTACAAACAGCATGCTTTAGGTGAGTTTTAGTAAAGCTGTACCCTAAAATGATGGCTCTGAAGTTACTCAGAGCAGGTGCTCCCATCCACTTGTTTTCTCTTAAGCCCATGTCAAAGTTACTCCTCCCTTCCTCTCCTCACTTTCAGCTTCTGATCCAAAGATCAGATCTGTTTTATATTGAGACAGATAAAAGCAGCCTGGAGTCTAAATCCAGGAATGTGCAAAAAAGTGAATGATAGAAGTTTTGACCAAGCTATTTTAAATGGAAGTTAAGGAAAGAAATGTTCCTGCAATAATATGTGCTGTGTCCTGTGTGTGGCTTCAGGCTGCTTCTCTCTGATAATAGTGTCATTAGAACAAGTTATAATATTTTTACAGAATTTTATCACAAAACCCCCAAAGCAAACAGGAAAAGTACCTGTACTCTTACCATGACTATATGTAACACAAAAGAGACTGCTGAAGGTGGGATTGCCAAGGCTGTGCAGTCAGCATCACCTGATTAGATTTCTGTACTGACCATTCCTGTGCTCACAACCCAATTCTTTCCTGCAGTCAAAAGGATGGCAAAGAGTCTCTGTTCACAGACCTTTATCTAAGGCCTTTGGTCATCACCATTGAGTCAGTCTTTCAGAGGCACTGGAAGCTCACAAGAAGCAGGACAACCCACATCCTTACAAACATACCTTGAACTTCATGGAGGTAAGTCTGTAGAGGATTTCGCTCATATTCTCGCGGATGATGGACCACGTGATCTTATTGTCACTCTGAGCTGTGGTTTCTACAGCACGGCGTGCCATGTCATAAAATGCAATCATATTGGAAAGCATTCCCACTGTTTTATAGAAAGGGCAGAACCTGATGGAATAGAAGAGGACCTGTCAGGCATCTTGGAACAGTTAACAGGGTTCTCCCCTGGATTCTCACCTGACAGAAGAGTGCTAGCCTGCTTTACTCCAGGTATTTTTAAGATATACTGCCAAAGGAGAGGGGCTGCCTTCAATAGGTCCCCCATTTTTAAACAGGCAAATCAAAGGCCAAGACAATAATCCTGAAGCTGACTGAAGTTGAGGTTTCTGAAGCAGTACCCAAACACTGGGCAAACCAGGAGAGAACAGGAACCATTGCTCTACAAGTCTCACATTTCAATCTGTGCCAATGCTAATAAGTAAAGGAAAACAGTGAGCAGCCAACGGAATTCCTCTTTCCTGTTTTGTCCATCAAGGGAGCAGGCTTCCTCCTAACAGCCTGGGATGACAGCTCTGCAAATTTCTTTGCTCACAGGAAAGGGAGTGTTTCTATGACAAGAGCACTTCATATACAGTTCCATTTTCAATGAGTAGGTGAGTGCCACAAAAGGTACCTCATTATTATTTATGTGCTACTTCCTGTGCTTCCCATAGCACACACACATACCTGCCCTAGTAACCTGATCAAAGGCACACCCTGTTACAAAATGATGGATGTCTACACTTTTAGTGATGAAGTACTCAAGACTTCCTGATCTACCTGGGCTAGGGAGTAGGATGAAGTACAAAAGGCCCCTTGTCAGGCTGTTAAAACATGAGGATAGCATGAAAAAAGCAAAGCAGGCTTCACTAGGGAGAAAGAGAGTAAGTTTTTTCGAAAGATCAAACTTAGTCAAGAATTATGCAATAGTAACTCAAAGCAGATTCTTGCAGTCCCCTGTGTATTGATTGAATAAACAGTTTTTGGATGTTGTCTGTGAAAATAAAGCAGTCCTGTCCTCCCGCTCAGGACATGCTACTGCAGAAACATTGGCTAACAGAACAATAGAGGAGGACCTGGGAACCCCAAAGGGTTCTGCATTCAGAAAGGGTCTGCAGGCCTTGGGTGAGACAGTGTGAATGCACTGTGCAATGGGCTACCTAAGCACAGTTCTTACATTTCTTTATGGACAGTAACATTAATTTCTGCACTGGTCAGTTTCCATATAAAATAACTGTATCAATCCAGACTGCACAAGACTAAGAGAGCAGAGTGGCCAGTGAGATCTCACCTGTCATAAGGCGTGTAACCATTCTGCTGCAAGAAGTCATCTTTTATCAGCTTGGCAACCTCCAAAGTAATTTTATCCGTTTCTGCCAAGGAAGCCTAGAAAAGAAAGGTAAACAGTTAGTTTAGTACACAAGCCCACGGGGACACAGTATATCCTGGCCAAGAACAGCTATCTTTCAGTACCTGTCTTCTTCCCACCCTCTTAAGATAGTGTGAAGCAGAACTCTGTATTTTGGGTATTTCTCACTCCCTGCTATAGAACAGCCAATTTAACTGATGGCCAGATTAAGATGGGCCAAACAGTCAGTAAGTCTGCTTTAGGTCTATCTGATAATAAACAGTGGGAAGGAAGTTCCATTTAAGGTCATGGAAAAGCCACTAGACACTAAAAATGCACATAATTTTGCTATGAGATACATTGAAACATCACCTTCCTAGATAATGAGAAATTCATTTTTACCTTTCTTAATGCTTATGGAAGAAAGACTAGATCTCAGCAGGCTAGATCAAGAAGCAAGCTTACAGATTAATACTAGCCTGCACTGTTACCAATGGCTTTTTCCTGCCTGGCATTCAAGAAAAAGAAAGGAGTTGATGACAGTGCCTGTCACAGTCCACACCACAGGTCACTCTTCTTCACCTTCATCATCCTTTTGCTAAAGGGGCCTGACTGAGCTTTAAGTACCCCAACTTGCTCTCTGGACAGGAAGCTTGGACCTTCTTTCATGAGGAGACTTACAGAGTTCAGAGCTAAAAAGAAAAAGATACACTGACTGTATTTCTACAATTTCCCTTTTCTAAAGGTTTCTTGCAGTTTTTAGCCAAGCCAAGACAGAAATAAACTGTCAAAGACACCATCTCTGAGAAAAAAAAGTCACCAGTTCCAGTACTTCTATCATGAGAATAATGTCTAGTCACAAGCACTGGTTTATCAATATCCCTTCCTTACCAAGGACCCAATTTTACCGTGCTCTGTAAACCAGTCTTTTAGAAGATGGTTTTGTAAATAGAGACCTGCAGAAGGTCCTATGACCCCATTTCCTTTTCTTCAAAGGTACCTCAAGAGAAGAGAGCTCTACTAGGCAAGATCTGATAAAAAGTCTCATCTTGGATGGACTAGAACATCCGTGAATAGACAGAGCACCATGAGCAAACTTCCTTCAAATAACTCTACTTAATATGTGTTACTACACACTACTACCACTCTGTAAATCATAACAGCTAATCTGAACATCATGGAATTAAATTACTGTCAAGTATTTATCAGGAACCTACCAATTATCATATTTACAGTGCTAAGCTGAAACACAGAGTTTTCACTGGGTTCTTTCTGAGAGTTTTCAATGAAAATTTTCCTGTCCAAGTTTAGCTTTCTCTTCAAAACACTGAAGTGAAAAAAGGAAATTACAGAATGCCCACAAAATGGAGTCGTATGTCACAGGTTTCCAAAGAAAAAACAGATAACCACAACTTTCTAGAAAAATCACACTTCACTTTGTTTCGACAGGCCAACCTGTAGAATGCCAACACCTCTGTCCTGCAGTTGGCAAAATGGTTTCTAATAAACTGTAACCCTTTAGATGACTTCTACAGTAAAGATCAGTTTTCATCATTTCTCTTATGAAGACTGCTTCCAAGGGAGTACTACTTGAAGTTTCAGCAAAGGGCATTTCAGCAACACTAGAACACTGAAGCAAGTGAAGTTTAACTCCAGCATTAGATGCCCCACAATCTAATTCACATGAGAAAAGTGGTATCAAGCCAAGGTTTAGCAAATCTAAAGAAGTATCTGTCATTAGAAACCAAACACCACATAGGTAAGTTGGAATAAAACACAGTTTGAGGTGAGAGAGTCTGACCAATGATGCAGCATCCATCAGGTCTGCTCTAAGACACGGTCAACAGCCTGCACTAACCATAAGGAAATGGAGGATGGCTCAATGACACCACATCTGGTTACTCACCTTCCCTACGAGCTGCACAATCTCGGCAAGGTCCTCTTCCTCCTGTAGGATCTCTTTGGCCTTTGTCCTGAGAGGGACAAACTCTGTAAAATGCTTGTCGTAGTACTCATCCAGGGCTCGTGTGTATTTGCTGTAGCTAATCAGCCAGTTCACAGATGGGAAGTGCTTACGCTGTGCCAGCTTCTTATCCAAGCCCCAGAAAACCTGCCAGAAGCCAGAAAGATCAACCAGCTCTCCAAATCAAAAGTGAACTAAAATTACTGAAGGCAATTAAAAAAAAATACAGAAAACAAGTTGAGTAAATTGGAGCTAATGCAACATGGCAAAGGCTTAACAAATGGAAGCCTGTTAACTATAGCTGTGACATTCAAATAACTCAAAAAATGATGCAACTTTTCAGCTGAGTTCAGACTTACTCAGCTTGAGACTTCTCATGAGAGAGCAGTCAGCCATAGCAATGTTAATATTGGAGTCTAAGTAAAGCGGAGACCAAATAGATGTAGCTGCTCTTCCCAAAACTGCAAATTGCAAGCAGTTGCAAGACATTCTTCTCCTATTCAGCTTCTCTGAGGATTTTTTTGTGGTTTCAATGCACCTATATGAAGAGGGGTTTGCTTTCCATCTCAGCTGAGAACAGATACACTTGAAGTGCAGCTCAATGGGCAGCACTCAGGAAGTACACAGATACCCCTGAGTAGTCAGTGTTGGAAGGATTTGCTACCTTCACTCCCTCTTCCAAAGCGATCTCAAACACATCAGTTTGAGACCATCTCACAAGGTCGCCTTTTACACTGTTAGAACATTTTCCAAAACACCCTACAACTCTGCCTGTGTCAAACCAAAGCTCCCTCAACCAAGCCACTGGCACAAATGTGCTGAAGCACAACCACTTCAAGTCTAACAAAGTGGACAGAAGAGCTGCGACATTGTGGGACGTACCTGAACAATGCCCAGGGTAGCGGATGTGACAGGATCAGAAAAGTCACCACCTGGGGGAGAGACACTGAGAAGGAAGAGATAGGGAAAAGTTATCAGAGTTGCTTTCACAGTTCAAACTGAAGTACTGAACATATGACTGCACATCTCAGTGACCCAAGAAACCAAAAAAGTCAACATGATTTCAAGTAAATAGCTTTGCAGTATGTTTGCACTAAGTGCTTGATGCATACCCACACAAGGGGTAATATCAAGCATACCATGAAATCTTTACATCAGGGACTGATTGACAGTATTAAGGTGTAATTTCAGTCACATTAACTACAGGTAGTACCTCTAGCTTGGATCATCAAACCTGTCTCAATTTGAGCAGATTCAGCAAGCGTGCTGAGAGAACATCATGAAAACACAGTGCAGTGATTTTACAGAAGACAATATCCCAATCTGAAATAATTTTTTATATTCACCTATACAGTAACTACTTCGTTTGTGCTTGACACTCCAATATATGCCTTCCCAGACATGACCAAAAAAAAATCTTCCAATCTCAAAAGCAGAAAGCCCTTACATATGTATGTTGTGAACAGCAGAACTAAGCAGAGCAAAAAGTGAACTCTGGGTGTTCTTGCAGATCCCAGAGGCACTCCTGAAAACATGGGGAACCCACTTTGCCCACACTGTCTGATGTAAGATACACAAACTAGTATCACCTAGGAGAATGCCTCCGGACAACCTGCTTTTCACAGCCCATCGCAGCCTGATATGCTGCTCCATGGAATTCTACTGTTTGAGCATGATAGTCACGATTCATTACACCCCCAAGTGCACACACTGCTGCTCTAACTGCCCCTTCTTTCCTGCTCTGAGCATGGTTTGACATACTTTTCAGAGAGAGCTCTAATGACATTCTTCCCTGAGCCACTTGATCCGATTGCTGCAAGTGTTTGTGATTCCACACCTGTCCACATTCATTCCTTCTGCCCCCACACACAATTTAGCAGCAGCTCTGGGTGAACAGAGACTAAGTGTCTACCTACTCATTCCCATATTTTTATGTCCTGCAGCTGCACAGAGCAACAAGACCTTTTTATCTGAAAAATAGGTACTGTGACATACAAAAACAGAGAGGAAGAACTGCAGTCAGTGTAGAGGCAAAGCAATGCAACACTCACGCTCCAACAATGCTGACGCTGCCTTCCCTCTCGGGATTTCCCAGACACTTCACTCTCCCAGCTCGCTCATAGAAAGAGGCCAGACGGGCACCGAGGTAGGCTGGATAACCACTGTCTGCAAGTACCAACACACAGGGATTCAGTCAAAGGCTCGGTTTGAAGGGCTGCATTTACAAGACTAGACTGAGGAAAGACTACTCACCAGCTGGCATTTCAGCCAGTCGCCCTGAGATTTCCCTGAGGGCCTCAGCCCATCGGGAAGTGGAGTCTGCCATCATACTGACATGGTAGCCCATATCCCGGAAATACTCGGACAGGGTGATTCCTGTAACAAAGACAGAGTGCTGCAGGACACAGTTCAGAAAGGAATCCCATGCTTGTATGTTGTCAGAAAGATGCAAATAAACCACATTATTTGAGTTTACATTTTGATGGAAACAGACAATGGAAGTTACTCTTTCTTCCAGCTTATGCCACCAGTTTGGTTTTTTTGCTGTTGCTGTTTATTTCTTCTCACTCTCCTCATTTTTGTTTATGAACCACTCAAGCTCATCTTACATTCATGTGTATTTCTTTGAAGAGACAGTGCAATGTCACTGATGCTACTCTTTACCTCACTGAAACCATGAACAAAGACTCTTCTTACTGTAAAATGTCTCCTTCCCTTTCAAAGCACCAGAATACAAGAGTGAGAAAAGGTTGTTTTATCTGAATTATCTGACAACTGTTCACAAAAAAGAACTTTAAAAAAGCCTTTAAGAGGCTGCAAAGGAAAGACTAGTTTACCAACTCAGAGAGTACTATTCCTGTCCATTAAGTGGCTGCTCTTGTCAGCAAAAAACTAGTCAAAACCAAAAGCTTACAGAATTAACACATGCAGAAAACCTACACAAGTCCTGGCACAGTAAGTTCACCTTATAAACAAAATTTACTCAATATTCAGAAAAGGCAATTATACGCAAGCAAGTCAGATTCAATTAAGATACTCAGACTTGGTGCACACAAGGTCTGAAAGGGTTTACTTCTGAAACTAAACAGGCTTCTTGGTACGGCCATCTCAGGAACTGAAAATACTAGAGCATGATGGCTTGCTTTATACACACAACTTTCTCTATCCTCTTGTAAATCTTACCAGTATAGATGGAGGCTTCTCTGGCAGCCACAGGCATGTTGGAAGTATTTGCTACCAGAGCTGTTCTCTTCATGATGCTTTCTACCTTCCCATCAACTTCCATTGTTAACTAAAATGCAAGAAAAGAAAAAAACCCAAACTGTAACAATAGCAAGTTTTTGGTTAATTTTTTGTCGCTTGGGGTTTTTTTACTGTATTACTTGCCTTGTATCAGGATACTCTCCTCACAGCTATTCTACCAAGAGCAGAGATGAGATTCAAAATTTTAGGATATGCTGGTTTGTCTTTCACACTGCACACAGCTTAACTCGTTAATGGGCATGCTTCAGCCTCACCTCATCTTCTGCAACTGCCAAATCCCTGTTGATCCCATTCAAATAAGTAATGACAAATCCACTGCACAAGGAAGCACATTACCCTCTCTCAGATTTCTAGGCTGAAAGAGCTAAAAATTCTTAGCCTCCTGTCGTAAGTCCATTAGGAATCGGAGAGCTTTTCCCCCCCATCTACAACAAGCCAAGCTAGTATTTGAAAACTGGACATAACACCACATTTATAACCTCAGTGAAGCCTCACAAGCACCAGAACAACAGGATGCATATCCTGACGTGTGTAGAATTCCACTTCTGAATACCCTGGGATTTACCTTCTTCAAGGCCACCTCAGTTTGACTTTCCCACCGTGTAATCAATCAACACACCCAAGCCTTTTACCCCTTATTTCTAACAATGAAGGTTCCACCTGACAGTTCATACTATCTGACTCTTGCACAACAACTTCACTAAAACACAGTAACAGGTACAAGGATTGGTAAATATGTTGCTTGGTTGTTTTTTTATTAACAAGGTATTCTCTACCTCATTCAGAAGGTATTCCAAAGCTTAACATATGAAACTAGTATCTGGTAACTGTATCACTACCCTACAACTTGTAAATAGATGCTGTATTTTCTATGCATGGTCAAATTAGAGACATGACCAGTGACACCTAAGGTAACTGTGCTAAATTGCTCTCTGGCGTTCATTCCGGCTATATTTTAAATGACTTAGAAGGTGCACCCAAAAACTAGTCCAGACGTTTATTGAGGGGCCACTGAAATAATTCTTGAACCAGCCAAAAGGGACTTTTGCCAGAGCTTCAAGGCAGGCAAGATGATCTTTTCAAGTCACTCTACCAACATGATATTTTACTCAGTTACAATACCGGTACAATAGCAAGTCTTCCCAGGAAGGTTTACTCTCCGTGAAATCTCCATACTAACCTCAGGGAAATCTCTCAGTACTTCAGACATTTCATTTCCTCGTTCTCCACAGCCTACATAAATGATGACATCACTGTTGGAGTACTTTGAAAGAGACTGTGAGATCACAGTCTTTCCACAACCAAATGCCCCAGGAATCGCTGTTGTACCCCCTTGTACACACCTGAGTAAAGAAAAAGGACTCTGATTTGCAAGGAACTAAAAAACAGCTCTTTCCCATCTTAGAATATATTTTCCACTAGAACTCCCTCAGCAAAAGCAGAATGACAGGAGTCACATTCAGTGTTCTGGGTGAGAAGCGCAGAGATATTTCACTAAACCAAAAAATCGAGGGATTAAATCATCCTTTTTTTCTCCTGTCCTTGAAGTACATGACTTATGCTGATACAACAGCATGATTTTGGGCTTGAAACATAGCAGTTTTCACAGCTGGAAGAAGCGATGGAATGCAAATGCTAAGAAAAGAACAACTGTACTTAGCGTTATATAATAAGCAGCACAATATTTTAGGACCAAAATAACTGGATTCAGCGTCTTAGAAGTTAGCTGCTTAAATGCGCAGTTTGTGTTACAGTTAAGTGCAACAGCTTTCCTAAGTGGCAACCTCAAAATCATTGGAAACTACACGACCTCAAGACCACAGAAAGATATCCTACTCATGCATTCAAATGAAGAGAGCAAGCTTGAACGTTCTAGCCTTTCTATGGATTTGACATGGTTAACTTTATGTGTGTCCAGTCTTTTCTAAATTAATGCATTAGAACAGTTTTTTAAAACTTCCTTTTTCCACCAGTGGGTTTACCTGCCAAATAAAGAAATATGAAAAATTCAGCTAAATGTATTTCACGATTATGCTGTGACACACACTGAAAGCTTGCCCTTAAAAAAACCCAAGGCTCTAAGGCCTCCTGCCTCTGCTTCCCTCTAAGAGAGAGATTTCTTACATAGTAGAAAATAAAAGGAAGTACTTACGGGAAGAGGGCATCCAGGACTCGCTGGCCAGTTAATAAAGGATGATTGGCTGGCAACTTCTCGGTAACAGGACGGACTTGACGTACAGGCCAGACTTGCACCATAGTGAACTTCTCCTTCACACCTTCAAACTCCAGCTCTAAGACAACATCCTAACAGAGAGCACCAGACATGTGAAGTAAGCAAACAGCTGCATACTGGACCAGCAAACAAATTCTCATTTTAACTACTCTGCATAGGTCTTTGGTAACATCACAGAGCTCTTAAAACCTCAACACACAATCATCACCTCCCAAGGGAAGGCTCTTTCCCATATTTACAATGCCACTGGGGGAAACAGTGCAAGATACAGCATACATTAGGATATGCTTTTGAAGAGCAACTGAATTTTACATATTCATAAGATACTGTAGACCCCCACAGAGGTCAGCAAACATGGCATAGTGAAGTGCCATTGGGAAGCCACACGCATAGAAAGTAGCTGCACAAGATAATAATGCAATCCCTGCAGGCAGGGTAGCAGAAGTGATCATTAACTCAGACACCTTGTTGCATGAAACACTTTAGTTGGCCTTATGCAGAATAGAAAGAGTACATCAACCTTATAAAAGGGTCATGGAATATACCAGCAACTGCTATTTGGGAGACTTACTGAAGTGTCATAGTTTCCTGGAGGAGCAATGTATGTAACTGTACCCCTATTCCGTGGGGGCAGCATGATTTTGTGTTTGATCAGGGAGTTTTCATTTACCACACCATAAATATCTCCACCAGTGATGTGGCTGCCAACCTAAAATCAGAAGAAGTCTATTAGTCATAAGTTTTAAAAAAGAACCTTGACAAACTGTAAAAAATACTACAGCTATTAAGTCTAGCACTGCGATTACCCCTTTTATAAATGCCTTGTTACAGCACAGTAGCCCATTTACATAACTCATTACTCCAACAGCATTACTAGCAACACTACTTGTGCTCAAGTTCCTTTCAAGGCTCAGACAGGAGCAATTACTGACAGACACAAGGAATTTTCCTCGTTTCTTTTCCACCTCTCAACCTAATGTTCTAAAAAGAGAAAGGATAGCAGACGTTAACCTGCAGGGCTGGAAATAAGATGCTGCAAAGGGCTAAAATCATGACGTTTTTCAGCTCTATCTTCACCATTTGCAAAATGTGTGCCGCAGTCATTCTTTTTGCTCAGGTAACACCTGCTCTTGCTAATGCTTACTGCAATTCCACGAGTTTCTTTACAGTTTAGTAAATGCATTACAACTCTGTTAATTTCTCATATACAGCAGCAACGCACAGTAAGTCACATCGAGTAAGTTTTGGTGATCCCCATCCAGTCTCATACATCACTACGACCTCCTAGCACTCCTTTTTGCAAACTTCAATAAATGCATCATTAACCACAGGCCCCAGCAGTCACAGCCTTAGCACACTGCTCCAGACCTAAGCTCTGGGGGTAAAGAAGCAAGAGGGGAAGAGAGGCTTGTCAGAACCTACCCGCAGATTTTTTGAAGGTGTGAAGTCCCATTTGACATCTCGGCTCAAAGCTGACACGTTGACACCTCTAGGGATATAGATACTTTTGGTCAGAGTGCTGATGTCCGAGAGAGGTCTCTGAATACCATCAAAAATAGCTCCCATAATGCCAGGCCCCAGTTCCACTGACAGGGGCTTCCCAGTACGGAGCACAGGATCTCCTACAGAGACACCAGCTAAAGATTTGCTGAGGAAAAGTTCATCCCAACCAAGGGAAAGAAACCAAGCAGAAGTCACTACGTTCCCAACATCATACTCTCAAACCCCTTTTCTGACTTTAAGGTAATACTACTACCATGTCACACATCATCCTTTGAGACACATGTAGGCTTTATATTACATTCTGAATTTGCTAAAACAGCAAAGTTCACCATCCTCCAGAGAGGCAAAGTAGCGACAAATACTCCACTTTATGATCATTTGTTCAAGTCGACTATTGTTGGCAACTAATGTCAGCTAATGGATGAGTTCACTGGAGTGCCAGGCAGTGGGATGACAAAACATCATGCATTTCTTACATCTTCAAACACAGAAAACAGATGGGGCTGTTAAAGTCAGATAATGTTATGAAATATGGAATTTTTCACTTCAGAATTTGTTTAGAGAGCACAACTGTTTTGATCTTGAGCCTTGCACAGCTTTTTTCAACAGCAGCCTAATTTTAAAAGGAGTTTGCGTAAGGCCATCACTACTGCCCTCCCCTCGTGTATCAAGTCATCAAGTCTATGCACTACCTAATCTCCAAAGATACAAAATGGACTTTTCTCTGCAAAAGAAAAAAACAAAACCTTTGCCTCATCTTGGCAAAAGGGCCTGCTAGAATACACAAGAACCTCCAAAACCTATACAAAACTCAAGAGATTAAATACAAGTTGACTTCAGAAAGGCCTACGACTGGGTTTCCTCTCAACAGGAAACTAAAAGTAAACTATACTCAAACTTGTTCCATGTACTGATGGAAAGCTACTAGATACTGTAACAATGATGTCATCTAAAATGATAAATTATTAGGTAGAGACAGGAGCCCAACAAGCTCCCCAGAACCAAGGTTTGGGTGCCAGCACAGCCTTTTTCCTAGGCTCTACAGATACAGAGCCCCCTTGGGAGGGGGAAAAGCAGCCTGGCTTCAAGTTTTATGATTTCTTTTCTGACATTCATATATATATGAAATAGAAAATATATTTTAAGTTGCCTAGATTTTAGAATACATGCTGCATCATAGCTGGACGACGATGCTGTAAGCCCACTACAGAAGCAAAAGTCATCTATTATGCTTGGCAAAATACTCTGCCCAGAAGGCATCCTGCCCACTTTACATTTCTTATTTAAGCGTTATACCAGCACAGGAGTCAAAAGCAAACAAAAAAAAAAAGAAAACCGAAATATCAAGGGCTTATTTTCATCATTTTCACCCCAATCACCACTGTACTCTGAACTGTACAGCCTGGCAGGCCCAGAGGGATCAGTGAAAAGGATACATGTTTCTTCATACACCTGGACAGTTGCCAGATCACCTTCCAGCCGGATAATCTCTCCCACCAGTTCACTGTGTCCTACTCGTACCAGCTCATACATGGCAGCACCTGCCATGTTGCAGGCCGTGACCACTGCAAAAAACAGGCACACAGGTGAGTATTCTTCCTGCAGCTCAGGAAATTTACTCATCACAAGTTAGTAAGAACTGCACAGCATAAAGCTGGTATTCACCTATATCAGACACAAATTCTTGACTTCACAAAAGGATGCCACAATTCCTAGTATTTCTAGCTTAAAAGTCAGAAGAGTAAGTTTTCCGACAGTTTTCACTCTGTCCTTTATGCAGAACAAGAGGACACTATCAGAATGTAGTAATTCACAGGACAATTCATGCCATAATTTCTCTTATCTGTCTTGACAGATAGCAAATGTTGAGGGTGTGACACGCTGTGAACTCTGACAAACAAGTTATATAGGCACTTCTCCCTTGCAGTGAGCTGGGCCGCTTTCCCATCTGACTAAATTAAAACACACAAGAAAATGGCAAAACTTGCCCGATGCCTGGTAGTTATATAAACCTATGGTTGGGGGCCAGCATTTTCAAGTCACTCAAACTTCTGTTTACCTTGGTAGCATCTGGATGCTGACATAAACATGGACAGATCAAGCCAAGGCACCGTGATGCCTAGAAAGCTTTTACGAAAACACTACTTTTTTGCTTTATTTTGTAGAAAAAGTGATGTCTATCTTAGGGCACTTTCAACAGATGAAGATTGTTTTACAGGATATTTTGGGCCTGAAACTTCCTGCTGCTTTGATTTAGATTTCAGCAGATAATATATAGGGCCCTGGCTGCTTTAAAACAAAATTTATTATATCTCATGTATTAAGATCTCACTAAAGCACACAGGATTCACACACTTACACAAACATATCTTTTCCACTTCTTAGGATAAAAAGCTGTATCAGTTTAAAATTGTTTCTAAGTACCACTTCTGCAGTTAAGGAATTTGCAGTTAAGAAAACCTCTGTCTATTTAGGTAGACACAAGCCAAGGGAATTTCTTATTCATCAAATATGTTCCATTAACAAAAATACTTGCTAATCTTCTGTTCTCAGATTCCCATCCTTTCCTTCAGCTCTTGAAGAGAATGCAGGAGGGAGCAGAAAAGCCAGCAGAGTCTGCATGTATTCAAAAGCTGTTCCTATCAGAGCCTTAACTATTTCAGCTAATAAAGATGAAGGAAGAGTCCTCCTTCTCCCAATGGCACTATCACCACATTCTGTCATGTGCCCTGACTTGTATGGCTCCTTGCTGAGCTTCCCCAGCCAGTGGTGCAGCAACACAGAGCAGCCTCACACAGACAGGGACTGAGTATTTCAGAAAGCACAGGAACAAACTTTCAATGAGAATGGACTACATATTTCATACTCTTTTGGAGAAACTTAGTACACTGGGCCTGCAGACTTCCAACCAAGTGGCTTTATCTCATACAGAAAGCTTACCTTTTGTTTTTATTATTGTTGTTATTATTCAACTGCTTGTTTCTGCTCATTAAATTTTTTTTTAAAGATTAATTAATAGCAACACCTTGTTCGCAGTTTTTTTAATAGTTTATCAGACTATAAGTCAGTGATCCTTTTACAAGATACTCCCTCCCCCAAAAAAAGATAAAAGGCACCACCCAGAGCTCTTTTATACTTCTCTACTTCCAAGTGAAGATTAGCAAGATCTTAGACAAAACAGAATTTATTACTTCCTTTACAAAATAATACCTACCAGGTCCTGAGACTCCATAAACATAGCCAACAAAAGCCTCTCTTTCCTCATCACGGATTTTGGGGAGTTTGGAGAAGTCCATTTTGCCTCTTCAACTGTACAAGAGAAAAAAATAAGAGTCAGTCCTGAAGAACACACACACGTCGTAAGTTCTTCCTCTTCCTTCCTTCTGCTCTCTTCTTGTTTCCAGTTAAAAAGTATTCTGAACTCATAGCCTGAAGCATCTTAACCACACTGATTTTAAAGCTATAAAAAGTTAAAAAGCAACTGATTTAAACAAATGAAAGATCTGGGATTCCTTATTGCAGAAACACAGGGGTAGACCATCACTCCATAATATGCTCCATGAAATGCTACTAAATGAAAAAAGGCAGTTCAACAAAGACCTAACATTGTTGCACTGTTTTTAAGCTTGGTAATAGGATATTTAAACAACAGAAAATCTCTTTTGTCTTCCACATCTCATTATCCTCCTTCAAAATATGGAGTTTCCCATGATTCTGAGTGAGCAAGAGAATGTTCTGGGTCTGCTTTACAGCCACCAGTCTCTAAAATGCAATACTACAAATATTAATTGTGCAAATTCTATTTTTGCCATCTTAAGCTGCTGAATCACAGTGTTTAGAGGAAGAAACACAGATTTTCAGAAGCACCAGCACACAAACACGTGAGTGCTTTCCATGTGTCTCACAGCTACATATTATGCAGTCTTTGCTCTCAGTGAAACCCACGGAGCATTACAGAAGAATTGTGCCGAATAATGGCGACAAAACCCCCAACTTGTAACAGTTAAACAACAGGCTGTCATCTCTTGCCAGTAACTGTTTAGTGGATCTAAACAATCGGCACTGGAAAAGCTGTTTTATCAACAGACTTCTCCATCCATGTTTGTCCTGTGGCTGACAGTTGGGCTGTCCTGCTTCCGGTACAGATCAGAGGATCTAATGGCTTTGCTCTGTGAGCCCTTATCATGCTGTGTGTTACCTTGGAAACTGATTGGAACTGTAAGGCCACTCTCTTCCCATTTCTCCTGTACCGACACATTTAGGGCACAGCACCAGTGAAAGGTGCACTGTGGCAGCCCCAGCACACAATGACCCTGTGCTAATCAACAGCAAGGCCCCTGGTTTGGTGACATGAACTGGGAAGCATCTGCAGACACTCACACTCAGTCTTTGAGAGAAGCCTAATCTAACCCAACATCTTCTATGAGGCAGCAAATACAAAGGCATACTCAGGCTTAAAAACCTGCCCCATGTACAATACACAAGGCAACAAACTAAATTGCCACCTTTTCCATATTTTTTTGCCTGTTCTTCAGGAGCAGTAGCTGACATCTGCTATTCTTGAAATCCTACAACTGTTTTCCAGCTTTTTAATACAACAAAACAAGTCCTCTGCCCCTCAACCTCTTTACGGATCTCTAAGTTTTAAATTGGTGCCACTACTGCATAAGAAAAAGATCCCCCACGATTCCAAACCGCTATTCATCCTAAAGAAATAGCTTCCTCCAGGCTCTGTGTCTCTCTGGAGTGTATTGTCTATCATGGCTGCCACTGATTTATTCCACAGCAGCCACCACAACGGTTGATCATGGCTCAGTCACCATCAGCCTGGAGCAGACCTGCTAACTGGTCTTGAGATCAAAGGCGAAGCCAGATATCCATTAGATCCCTCTACTCTCCATAGCCATAGGTTATCTTTCACACTGCCTGTTGTTTAGATCCAGAAGACAATTTTAATTTCACTGCTTTTTTCTCAAATGTCTCCTCTGACCAATGGCAGAGGGGAGGTCCTCGCAAAGCAATCTGCAGTTCCTGAGCAACTGGTATGAGCTGGTTCTGATCTAACACATCTATCTCATCTTCTTTGCTTTTAACAAGTAAAACATTGCAAAACTCAAGGACAGTTACTGTTCACACCAAAAGAAGCAGCTGTTCTTACAAACCCAAATTAAACATTTACTTCAACATACCACACAGAACAATCCAGCATCCTACTACCAAAATCTTCTATAAAAGCACAATATAGAGTTAAACCAAATTCTCATAACTAAGTCAGTGACATGGCTTGGCAACTGGACAATGTCCCATATGAAAGAGTCAAATTACAAAGGCAAGGAAAAGCAGGAACACTGTGCCAGTTTCAATTTATATTAACTTTTCTTCTTAATCAAAACCTGCTTGAAGTGACTGTTTAGCTTTTAGACAGGCAAGTAAGAACCTCAGAACAGCCATTCTGCAGTTAAATAGCAACATCTCAACAGCCAGCACCTGCCTCTCTTGTTCCTGTGGCTGCTCTGCTCCCTCTCTCTTCCTACAGCCACATTTTCAAATGACTGGCCAAGCAAAGTAAAAGAAGCAGGGGATTCCTCCACTAGACCACCTAGCAACACACTAATAAACCCTGTCTTTGCCATGACCTCTAGCATCTGCATCAACTGCTTTTAAAACACATACCTATTAACTATTCCAAATGTAAAAGATGTAAAAAGTCTTCCTCACCTTTGCTTCACCTCTGCTATACCTCCAAAGTAGTCTACACAAAGCCAGTGCCCACCCAGACAGGCTGACCTTTTTTTAAGGGGCTACTCATCTTATAACATTGAATACAAATTCAGAAAAAAAAAAAAAAAAAAAAAAAGGCTGTTATTTATCTCTGCATCATTTTCTTGTGCTAGTGTACTAGCATTACCGATTTTCAATTCATATGGAAAAGTCCCTGAGGGCCAAAATGTTGCCTTACCTTCCTATCTTGCTAAATATTTTCATTGCCAATACTCAGAGAAAATGAAATTCCCTAAAGCATGTACATACCCCAGAAGCCATGGTAGCTGACCATTTTAGAAATCCACTGAGCCCCCTAAGGCCTTTGAAAGGCCTCTTGCCAACACAGGATATTAGGCACTACATGCAATTCCCTCCTACAAAAGTCTACTAGCACACCTACATAGGATATTAGTTTAATTTTAATTCCCTTATGAGCAAAGATGCATCTTGTATCCTTTACAATTTATATGCAGGAATGTCTAAAACAGTTCACCAATTGATTTCAAACATGCTCTTTAGCTCTAGCAGTCATATTCCAATTAACAATGCCAGAAATCAAAATATTACTTGCAGCAGAACCTTCTCTGACGAAAAGACGATTTATTACACTAATTTTAAAGCACAATCAAACAAGAAAGAGCCCATAACCTGACCTATCTTGGTTTCTCCCTAGCACAGTAATCTGGTTACACAGTAGCCCCAAAAATCTAACTGCCCTGGTCTCAATGTTGGAGAAACCCATTTTCTATCACAGTTCCTGGGTTTTGCATCAACCATTTGATCAGACCCAGAATTTACATGATGAACTGCCTTAAAACAAAGATCTTTACAAAATTCAGATTTGGGTGAGATTTTTAGAAGGAGCCTTCTTGCAGCAAGGAAGAAAATCCATAACAATTTTATCACATAAACAGAGATCCTTACCTTATTTTGCAGAAGCAGGGAGTAACAAAAACCCACAGGCCAAATTCCAAAGCCAGAATTCAGCAGCTAAGCATCACCGCTTGTGAAATAATTGTCCTTCTAGTGCCCCTACACAGAGGGATGAGAAAGCCTGCTGCAGAGGGGAAAGAAATTTCTGACACACAGCAGAGGCATAACCACCTGACTTGATGAGTCATCAGTCTCTCCCTCTCTCTCCCACCAGCACCGAGGAATGCCGCAATAGCAATTCCAGCCACCTAGAGCCCAGCTGAGCTCCCGTCTGTGCCTTCCTTACTGCACACGATGGAGCAGAAGAAATTAAAAGGCTTCAGCGTTTGCATTAAGGGCCTCCTACAAAGCCAGTAATTCCAATGTCCTGAGTGGTGCATACGACTACACAAAAATCCTTGAAAGAGATGCACGTTTTCTGCCGGAATCCATTCACCTGCCAGCCCTCCAGTGTAATACAGCCATGTCAGTATGTGCTCTGCTCTGGAAGAGCTTAACAGAACAACTGTTTAACAACAGACTGCACAGGGAGGCGCTGAACACACTGCAATACTAATTGCTTGAGTATGTTCAACAGTATTGATGGCCTCCAAGAGTCTTGTGGGGCTTCCTTATGCACAGAAGCCCTTCCCTTGGCCAGCAGAGGCAGTAATGCAATTGCACAACATCCAGCACCTCAGCAAAGCAGGGTGCTGTGCCACCCTGAGTGACAGTTTTCAGATATTGACAGGCATTGACCTGTACGCTGTACAGAACATGAGCAGCTATGTGATCCCTCCCTAAGAACCTGCATGAAGTTGAAGAGCTCCCTGCAATCTTCACAACTTCTCAAGTCTATCTTCGCAAGTTCTAGGATTACCAACACCTCAAATAGGCACAAAAGCTTAAATACACTAACCAAAACTGTAATAAACAACACAATATCAATAATTCAGCATTACATTAAAAAGTCACCAGTGCTAGGATTCATTCTGCTGGAGTAACTTTGAACTAAGGTAACAGATTTTAGTATATTTGAAACAGACTAATGTGTTTTGATTTCCAAGGGTAGAAAAATGGAGTCAGGATATAAGCCCTTACATTTGATATCCAGGAAAGCTTAATAGGCATGAACAGTAAAATGTAGCCAAAGAAAGTTTTCCAAAGAAAATCCTACCCCTTCCCCTTCTTAGTAAAAACGTAGACATTACAGGATAGTAAAGATCACCACCCACACTGGACAATCAGCTTAGCGTCACATTGGAATGATGCTTCAGATTCAAGACTGCCAACATTTACTGTGTTCACCTGAACAGACTCTGGCACAGTGCACAAATCCCAGTGTCCAGCTGCATGAAGATCTGTTGCAAGGGCCTCATAAATAATAGGATAATCACTGCCACAGATTTCCCGTAACTACAACAGTTTATACTTCCCCTTTTAACAGATGATATCTTTAAGAGGAAGTATTAAAAAAATACAGTGCCTGAATTACTAGACAAAGGCAGAAGTTTGGCAGCATTTTCGTATCTAGAATTTGGGATATTGTCCCAGAAAAAACAACACACCCAGAACTCTAACACAGGTCACTGGGAAAGGAAGCCCAACAGCATTCTCAGGAAATCTGCTCCTTCATAGTATGCCGTTATAATTTTACTATAACACAGCACAGAAAATTGCTCCAGATTTCTCAGTTACTAAACAATCGAATTGCTGAAGTTGGAAGGGACTTCTGGCATTCACCTAGCTCCAATGCCCCGCTCCAAGCAAGCCAATGTAGGCTGCACAGGACCACATCCAGATAGCTTTTGATTACCTCCAAGGATGATGACACCACAACCCTTTGGGCAACTTGTTCCAGTGTTCAGACATCCTTCCAGTAAAAAGTGTTTTCTTATGTTTAAAAGGAATTAATTCCCTGTATTTCAGTTACTTCAGCAGGCTGAGAAGAGTCTGGCTCCATCCTCTTTGCTCCCTCCCATCAGGTGTTTATATACTTTCCAATAAGATTCTCAGAGCCTTCTTCTCCTGAGGCTACATAATGTCAGCTCTCTCATCCTCTTTTCATATCTCCAAATGCTTAACAGTCTTTGTGGCCCTTTACTGGATGCACACCCTTAAGCCATTTCTTTCTTCTACCAGAGAACCCAGAACCAGATCCAGCACTCCAGATGTGGTTTCCATCAAGCTTAACCAAGGTGAAAAACCTCCTCCCTGAATCTGTTGGCGGGATTCTTCCAAACACACCCCAGGACAGTGCTAACTGCCTTTGCCACATGAGCATATTGCCAGCTGATGTTCAGCTTGGGGGCCCCCAGTTCTTTTCAGCACTCAGTCCTCAGCTTGTAGCAGGGTATGTGGTTATTCTGCCCCAAATACACGATTCGGCACGTCCCTCTGTCAAACTACATAGAATTACTGTCAGCCTATTTTTTCCAGTCTGTCAAGGTTCTTTTGTATGGCAGCAGAACCCTCTGCAATATCAAGCACCTTCCAAATGTGTCATCTGCACTCTAATGAAACCAGGCAGGAGTCACGTCCTGTGCTCAACACAACCATGTGGCTCAGTCTGCTCATGACACAGACATTGTGAAGCGAACAGCACCAACCTTCCCACCATAAGCTCTGAGCTAGAGGGATTATCTCTAAAATTCAACAATATGGACATTCTTCCATTTACTTATTCATACAATTTCACTTGTCACAGGGCATTTTGAGGCCACCTCTGCTCTGGATAAATCAGGAAGCCGCTTAAGTGATGCTCAGATGTGCACTGTGGACCCATCTGCAACCCTACAAGACAATTTGTATTTCACAGAATTTTTTCCCTGAGTTACGGTAAGCCCCTTCCTCTCACAAGAGTCTTGCTTTGCTCAGCACATGTACACATAAATTGAGGTGTATTAAAGAAAAGAGATAGGGAAGAGACTTGTGCTGCCACTGTCATTGCAGCACACAATGGCTACAAAGTCAGACTGTGCAACACTGAATTCATGAAATTCATCACAAGCTCCTACTGTCCTCTTCTTCAAAACAGATGGGGACTTACCTGTGGGCATGCCAATACATACAAGTCTGATACTTCAAACAAACATCATGTCTTGCATACAAGCTAAAGATATAACAATATATTTATATTTGATACATATATACAATGTAAGTATATATTCCCAAAGCAAAGGTTGGGGGTGGAGTCTGTTCACGCAGTATGTACCACCATCACAAGTTGTTACTCCAGCACCCAAGCTTTTATGCAGCAGCTTGGGAAATTCCTTCAGTTAGCCCAGAACAGTACTGAAACAAAGCTGTGTTTGAACATGACCAAGAAGTTAGCAGCAGAAATAAAACTAGATTGAAAGGCTGGCAAGGTGCTCATTGCATAACTGCTTTGACCCACTGAAGACCTCAGTAGATAAGCTCAGTAGATAAACAGCCTTCAAACATCAAACACAGCTATCATGCTATATCTAGAATTGATAAAAATCCTAGTTTAATCCATTAAAATACTCCTGATACTAGAGAAAACCACATTGTCCATGTGAAAAAATCATCATCAGCTGACTCATATGCTAGAGTTTTCCATAATAGGGTTTTCTATACCAATTCTTTCCTCTCAGCTGAGGCTTCTCCAGAGGAGCTCCAGAGGTGGAAACTGATGGGCCTCTCCTTAGTTCTTACTTGCTACACTGCTTCACAATTTTACTACTGTGAAAAATTTGACATTCCTTTCAGCCTGCTACATATTCTGCGCTTTCTTTGGCTTGACAGACTTTCACACAAAAGAAAGATCTAATGCAACTGAAATCCAAACCATAATACAGAACACTAATACAATATTCATTTCTGTGTTCTACAGTGACCTTCTTTTCTTATCCTGATCCTGTCAGCTAGCTGCTAGGGCTGAAAAGTTCTGCAGCCATCTGCTCAGCAGTGCAATACTCAGTCATTTCCTCTAGATGAACAGTTTTCATTAACCTCACTAACATTACTGCCAAACTAAAATCCACCCTTGCTTTTATTAAGTAAAAGTCACTCAACTTTCAGGTGTATTTGGCATTATTACTTGAAATACTGTTTGTTGCTCTAACCTTTAAGAAGACAAACATTAAAATGAGATGAATACATAGCTGTAAGCAACTACAATAGCAAACTTTACTACAGTTCAGCAGAGTCATTTTTGAAGAGTTGAAGATCTTACCTCGACAGGCAAAAGGTGTGCAATTTGACAAAACAACTGTTGCTAGATTTTAAAGTCAGGCTCTGTTTTACTTGCAGAATCACATGAGTTGTCTGGGCTCATTAAAACACATTATCTCCTCTTCAAGTAACACCACTGCCTAACCCTTTGTCCCCAGGTGTAATGGCTAAAATACTGCACATGAGTTTGGAATAAACATTTCATCATTACACTTAAGTTTCAGATCATCTGTAAAGTCAGGATATTATGGAATTTTCAGTTTATTATGCAAGGAATTTGACAGCTAGTTTGAAGAGCTAAACCAGGAGTGAGTCTGTATGAAAATCTTCGAAAAAGATCCAGCATCCCTAGCAGATAGAAGTACTCTTTTATAGCACCTTTACTATAATGAAACACCTGGCTGGAATCAAAACACACCTATTGGCACTGGATTCCAGTAAAAGGAAATTAAGTTGAGGTTGACTTTTCCTGTAATAGAAAATTGCATCTTTATGTCTTAAAGCAAGTTAAGCTTCATTGGGAAATTTCATGTTCAATTACCTAAAGTATTTACAGCTTCTTTAGAACAGCCAGAGGCCTTCCAACATACTGAATTTTAACATTGTTTAAACTACATATTGTGGTGGTTGTCTGAATATCTACCAGGTGATGCAACTTTATTTCATGATAACAAAACCCTGAAAACTTCAAGGATCTATAGGCAATTCACATAATAGAACCACCTATTTAGACATCTTTACCAATGTAGCCTGCATCTAACTCAGAAATACCATTTTAGGGTTTTTTCTAAAGAGCTGCTTTTTAAGGTCCTACTTTCAGAATGGGAAATAAAATAATGATACAGTGTAACAATGACAAGGACCAAATGTTTGTCCCCCTAAAAGTTCTTGGAAGATGCAGTTTCTTTGTGCAGATATTAAAAAATTGTCATTTTTCAGGCTCTTATGCAAAACTTGCATACCTGAAAGCTTTTGTCCAGCTGTAATACATTATTCCCATAAAGGCACAGCTGTGTCTCTATAATGTCAATGGCTTTTCCCATATCCTTTCTACACCTCCTCACACCCGACCATCCCAACCACAACAGGACTGCTCTTCATGCTTAGGGCACAGACACAGATCAGCACCACAGGCATCCAAACCACCTCTCTTTTATATAAACCACCACAAACCACTTCAGGAAGCAAGCATAGCTTACAGCAGCCTAAAGATCGGACACAGCATCTTAACAGCACGTATTTTGGTATTTTTCTTGGGATGCTATCTGGCAGAAACACAGTTGGGCAGACTGGTCAGCTGAAACTCACCAGACCACCATTTCAACTTGGCCATGAGAATCCTTACAACACAAGCACTCTTCAATTGATTAGAAAGGACAAAGATAAGGCTTTCATATCACAGAGACCCTCTATAACACCACTTCTCTCAAGCATTTGCATCTGCAATGGGTCTACCTTCAGCAGGCTTTTTAGTTCATTTACCTGTTCAGCACAATGAGTCTCAGTTAACTGGGGTAGCTTCCCATACTAGTTTTAGCCCTTGCTGACTACTTTTGATTTGAACATTTGAACTTAACAGACTTCCCAAAACATTGTAAAGTATGACAAAATTAAAAGAACTGTCAAGAGGGGCCACTGTCAGACAAATTATTTCTGAAGAGAGTGAGTAGTGACACTGAAATTTACTATTACACAAGCTTAGAGTAGGCAAGCTCATGAAGGAAGAAAATAAAGACAGCAGCTAAAACTGGCCTTCATGTAGTAACAAGGTCTGTTAGACCAGGACTTTCAGGATTTTTCAATACACATCTTACTCGTTTTCAAAGTAAGCATATCATTTCAGTAAAGCCAGGCCTTGGAAGGCAAAGTCTGTTAGAACAGCCATATAATGTATGGAAGTCTAAAAAGGTGGCAGCAAGTAGTTGGTGTTTCTAAGCTACAGGGGTGTTGAACTTGAGAGTCTGACAAATACAGAAGTAAATGCTTGGGTGTAATTAAGTAACCAAATTAAAAAATATTTATAAGAGTGTAGAACTTAATGCCATGAGAGATGACCCAACCCAAGAATTTGGTATAAGCTTAGCTGTCCACTCTCAAAGGGAAAAATGGAGTGAACACATCAAAGAGGAGCAAAAAACCCTTCCATACCGTAAAAGAAGGTACAACAATGACAAACAGAAGATCCAGACTAAGCCAGTTTTGCATGTTGGACATTTAAGTGATTATTGGCTTATTCTGTACAGGAAAAAAGGCTGAAAAGTTTAAACTCCTTCTTCTGCTAGAGCAGGACACCATTTCTCTCTGCCCAGCTGGACGGCTAAAGAAGTCACATGTTTTAAGATGTCAAGTAAGAATGAATGAGCATGATATTCCAGTTGACTACATGGTCTGTTTTCCTTGGTACAATTCCAACCTAAGAAAAATCATGTGGATACCATTGTTCAACAACACCTCAGTATTTCCAAGTCTGAAATCCCCCACTTTTTAACCAATGAAACAAGCATGGAGAAAAGAGTATATTTCAGGCAATGTAGCATTGGGTTGTTGCATGGTTTGTTTCGTAGGGTTTTCTTAAAAAGACAGAGGAAAAAAAAAGAGGGATTACTACTTGGCTAGCAGTAGCATTCAACGTTTTATGGTCAACATCAACGTAACCAAAGATCCCAACTAGGTTATCCTGTAATCCTTTTTCTAAAAGAGTAACTAGGAATGCAGCCATAGCTCACAAACATGCAATTTTAAAGCATGAGGGAAACGCATCAGTAGGAACTTTCAGGGCTTGAGAACCCAAAGACACAGTGTTAGGGCATCAAAACAGATAGCAGAAAAGCACAGTGGCTCTAAAAGTATCTTCAGGGGAATCATCTGGTAACCTGCTGGTCTACAGGAGCTTTGGGTGACCATGTGTAACACCAGCACCCATGCAAGTCTGGAAGATTAATGCATGAAGTCATACTGGGAAAAAAATTAGACAAGAGAAGGACCCTTAAGGCTCACAGAGTTTGTAAATCAGGATCAATGAGGCATAAAACTGTTAATATACACTTAGACCAAAATAAAAGCTAAATTTAAGCTAATGCTCTATATAAATTAAACAAGCAACACTAACCACTCCTAAGTCAATCTTATTAGCAGTATCTGTAGAAACTAATTCTTGATTTGGAAAATGACAAATCAGCATTTACAGGAAACAGAGATCTTGTGTTACTATTGCAACACAAGACTACAACCCCCCTTCGAACAGTCAGCTGATGCCAGCAGCCATTTTCCACTGTCGCCTTAATTTCTCCTTCCCTGTTCTCTCAAGTTGATGTCCACGGTGATTTAGTATTTCTGAATGTCACACTTTGCCACCTGATCAATAAATTAAGACTGATTTTTTTCCCCACATAAAAGAATAAAGCTTTCCCAGAGGACTTCACGTAATAGCACAGCAAAAATAATCTGCAGGATTTTTGGTAATTCAAAGACCTGTAGATTCTGATCTCACGTCACATAGAAATTATAAAATGTAGATATTATTAAACACTTCTTTTTGCTGGTCATTGAAAAGGCCTTTGAAAACACTGCACAGAGAAGCCAAACATTCAGCTGCTGTGGATCTGCACAGTGCAGAAGTCAGCACAATTACAGCACAACTTACAACATACTGAAGATCTGCCTCAGCTACTCAAACTTCCACTTGCAAATGCCAGCTTGTATTTGGCATGTTCTTGCTAATAAATCACTTCTAGCAGTCTGTCAGCAGGTTTTCCTACTTTTCCACCCCCTCTCCACTTCATCAAGAGGAATTAGCATTTGAAATACCATGCTAGATCAAATAGCCAGTGTACTTTGCTGAAGTATTGCATTACAATGAATAAAACTATCACCAAATTGCGTTTTTGCCCAGCAGGAGTGCAAATTCTCTGATGGAAGACAGTAAAATCTTAGGAAGAAAGACTTTACTTTCTTCCTAAGAAAGTAAATCACTCTGGGCAACTGAATGGATGGATCTTGACATATATGCCACATACTACAATGTCACCGCTACCTGTAACAAGAAAAGTATCATCCAGAACCCAGTCATGCAAGATTTTATTCTTGCCTTTAAGTGAACGCCAAATGTGATGGTTGGAACACCTCATCTAAACCAGAATTTTGTCACTGGTTACAGGAATAGGAAACACATTTGATGTGCTACCAGTAGACTGCAACATTCAACTGCAAAACAACAGGTGGGCTCTTCTACCACGGAGGGGCTGCAGTGAGAAGCCCGCAGCAACATTCCTGTTCCATAACCTTGCTGCTCACTCTCTGCTGGGCTGCGGACACGGCACAGAAGGGTTCAGATCCACCCACCCAAGATGGTGGGATGACCTGGCACTAGAACCCAGCCGCTTTCACCCCATCCCTTTTTTGTAAAGAATTCTAGCATAACCCTAAGGCATCTTAATGGAGGGTCTTCGAGAGCGCTCAGCAGGTTTTTCATTCAGGGGCTTTTCATCCAGGTCTCTTCTCCCTGAGAAGCGGGACTGGGAAGCACAAGGTCGCCTCCAGCGGGCTCTCCTGATGGGACACGGCTCCGTGAAGGTCGGCTGCCCAGGGCCCCGGCGACACCCGCCCCGCAGAGCCAGGTGCCGCGCTCCTGGGAGCGGCTCCACGGGGAGACCGCGTCCTTCCCAGGCCGGGTCCTAGCGCGGCGGGGAGAGGCGGGAGCCGACCCACCCTTCAACGCAGAGGAGAGCAACCCCCGGGCGCGGCTTGGAAGAGGCAAAGGGAGCGGTGCAGGGAAGGGGGGGGAGGGGGCCGAGCGTCTCACCTGGGCCGACCCGGCGCGCCCGAATCCGCCCGACTCCCTCCGGCAGCGGCAAAGGAGGCGCTGATCAGCTGACGCCGGGCCCCCGCGCGCATGCGCCCCGCAGCACACCGGAAGCGCCCAGCGTGAGCCGTGCCCAACTCCGGGCGGAGCTTTGCCCGCCCAGCCAGCGCCGCTTCCGGGCAGGACTGAGCCGAGCGCAGCGAGGAGCGCTGATTGGCCGTTCTGTGTCACATGATCTCAGCATCGCCCCACCCCCGAGCCGGGCGGGGCCTTCCGCTTCTTCCCCCCGCCCCGCGGGGCGCGTGCGCAGCGGGGGGGCGCGGGGGGGCGGGGAGGGGAGGGGCGGACGGGTCATGGCGGGCGGGGCCGGGGCGCGCGCGCGGCGTGAGGTGAGGGGTCACGGGGCGGGGCGGGGCGGGCGGAGGCCCATGTGGAGCGGGAGCGGGATCAAGATCAAGATCAAGATCGGGATCGGGATCGGGATCGGGATCGGGATCAGGAGGAGACCGAGCCGCCCGCGCTGAGCACGGGGAAGCCGGAGTCCCACCCGCACCGCCGGGCCCTGAACGCAGCCAGCGCGGACGCCGGGCAGGCCGCGGACGCACCATGAAGGGGTGAGTGCGGGGCTCGGCCCGGACCGGGCCCGCTGGGGCCGCCCGGCAGCGGAGTGGGGAGCAGGGTGGGCCCGGGCGGCGCGGCGGGCGGGAGGCGGAGAGGGCCGAGCGGTGCCGCCGCCTCCGTGCTCGGGAGGTGTTGCTGCGTCTCTCCCGCCTTCTGGGACGGAGCCCGCGGCGAGTGGGCGCCGGGGAGTCCCTCTCGGGCAGAAAAGCCGGCAGTGCCGCCGGTGTAGCCCTTTGCAGGGCTACACCTGCAGGAGCTTCCCGCGGAGCTCCCGCGCCGTCACGGTTGTGCCGCCGCCGGAGCGAGGATTCTCCGTACTCAGCCCCGCGCTGGTGCGGGCGGGACGTGGCGGCTCCTCGTGCTCCGGGGGGATCCCGCCCTGCGGCTTCTGGCGATCTGCAGAGCGGGCGGGGATGCTGGCGAGGCTCTCGCCCCTGTCTGGTCCTTGTCTGGCGGTAGCAAAGAAGCGCCGCTCGCTCTGTGCGAAAAAGCTGCCGGCGTCGGATGTGTGTGGTTTTTGCAATGCTATTGTGTGTAACATCCTCTTAGCACTTTTCTTGGGGTTTAAGTCTTTAATTGCTACGTGGAGACTGTACAGCGTGGATGGATGACAAACGAACTGTGTTGTGTCATGTTTCTGTAGCACACCCGCTGCTTTGGGCCTGGCATCGCTTTTCTCTGTCTCCTGAAAACTGGAAATTTCAAATCTGGTTGGCTGAAAACACTGATTTCCTTCTCAGTGGGTGCAGTGAGGTGCCGTTCTTGTACAGGAGACTGGAGGCCTTTACACTCACAGTTGTGCTTTGGTATCAGATGACCTGCCTGACCTTGTCCAGGTCACTTTGGGACAGGTTTTTCAGTGTTGGCTAAATCACCTAATGTTTATTAATTTCAGCATCATTTGTGCTCCACAAAACGTGATTGTTCCAGTTCTGTGCCTCAATTTCTTCACAGGCACAAAGGAAGCTTTCCCCAGCTGTTTCTCAAAAGAGCATTAAACCAGTCCCCTTGGAACTGGTGTTATGCAATGATGGGTATTATTATTCCAGTTTGGCAGCTTAAGACAGGGTGAATGGAAGCTGAATCACTTAAGCTTTTACTAAGAAATGGTAAGGGGTTTAGCTTATTAGCAATAGGGTTGAGGTCATACAAGACTGCTTGATAACAGACTCTTAGCTGGTTCTTACAGCATGTAAGCAGCTTCAGACATCGTGAGGGGCTGGCAGGTGTCTGTAGAAAGAGGTTCAGGGATGATTGCAAATAAACAGACTCTCAGCTGACATAAAATGGGTGTGTTTGGGATATTGGACAAGCCTGTATACACCTGCACCACCTACATAAAACAGGGCACCTCCACTCTTAGTCACTTTGTAAGGAGGACAGTGGAGTTTGCAGGAAGAGCAGCAGCATGGATCAGCCAAGATGAGGTGGCAGTTGATGCAATCGTTGTTCCACAGCACTCCCGATGGAATTGGGTTTCCTTTTATCCTTTGTTGACCGTTGTGCTGTTTGCTACAGCTTAGCCTTGCTTTGGTTGTGTGTCAGTTGTGGGACAGGGTTACTGGGACCTGGATGTGTGAGTGGGAAAGCGGCCCTGGCGTGCTAGGCTGGAGCCCTGGGGATCTCCTGGCAGGGCATGGCCAGAGCTGTCTGCCGTGCAGCGGTGCTCCCGAAGGAGCCGAGCCCAGCTTTGCTTGCACCAATCAGGAGTTCTCATTTTCTGGACTTTCTTACTTCTCGTAATTTAAATCTGCATACCACTTTCCTGCTTCCAGAGCACCAAACTTTATTTCTGTTACTTTACTTTTAGTTACAGGCAGCTTTATTACTGGTTCAACTTCAGGACTTACTGCTTTGAGTTCTGTACTTGGTATTTCTGCTCTTCTGGTCCTCTTTCATCTCTTTGAAGAACAGCATATTCCTGTCTTGCCAAAACACTGTTAACACCACACAGCAAGCTCTGGTGCAGAATAAATTCATATTCTTGTGCCGATTCTCATATTGAATCCAGGTGTTCTCTAAAAATTCCGATGGAGGCAAATATGCCGACAGCTCAAATTGAAAAATAACCCCATTTAAATACAATGAGACTCAAAGGACTAGAGAATAGTTCAAAAGGAATATATAAATTACACAGGGGTACTTTGGAACAAATCCAGATTGGTTTTTTTAATTGTTTTTGATTGGTGAAGATCCCTAAAGTATAAGTACTGTCAAAAGATGGGTCCAAAAATAGATCTAAAGCTTCGGCTCCCAGCATACAGAAACTGGTGTGCTTGAAGGGATCTGGTCTGTCTTCAGTATTGAATCCAAAATTGCGGATAAGTCCTTCTGAACAAACTGACTCCATCTCACTGTTTTTTCTGGGAATGTATGCATCACATTGTAACCCACACCACAAAGTGCAGAGATGATTTTGGAAGCTCTTAGAGCAGCTGATGTTTTATCAGCTGTAATTAGAAGAATCTACTTTGGCAGAGAAAGAATTAAGAAACTATCCAGTTAATTGACACGAAATTTTAGATGTAAAAGATTGTGTAGTCAACATATGTTCCTTGCAGCCTTCTTTCTTAGGTCTCTGAATTCGAAATAGCACATAGATGTGTGTTAATAATGCATAGTTAGTTGTAGTATCTCTGTCATGAGGGTGTTTGAAGTTAGGTGACCTCTTCTACCTAGGACCTCTGTTTTCAGAAACAACAAAAGATTTTTGTGTTTTCTCAGCTGTTAAAATTTTGTGGGTTTTCTCCTACTTGATGAGTCAAACACCAGCTTCTGAACTGGTAACTGCTATTAGCTTCCACTTGGTTTTGTGATACTTGGCTTTATGTTCACTCTATCCTCACCTTCTGAATGGTTTTAATACTTTAGAGTCTCGTTATGTTTCCCTTTTTTTCTTAAATGTGATTTGAAAAACTGAGGTAATTTACTGTTCTGTTAGTTGAACCTTGTGATTCTCTGGAGATTCATTTCTTTTTTTCGTTTATTGTATGTTATTATTGTTAGTTCTAGAATTTGAAAATCTGTCTTAGAACTGTGTTTGCATGAGGAAAATACCAGTGGAAGGGACTCAGATTCTACTGTCTGTAGTAATTTGGTTGTTTTTATAGAACAGATGTAAATAATATTCCCTGCACTTTGCTGTTTTCATGTTGTTGATTCACTTGTTGCTCAGTGGTTTTGTGTTTACATTACTGTTGTTATGCTGCTGGTTTTAAGGAGAGAAAACTGAAAGTCTTGCATTGATTTTTGAGCATTTGCTGATTGCTGTCTGTGACATATGATATCTTGAAGTAAGGGTGCGTTTCTGACCTATTTCAGTTCAGATGAAGCCTATGAGAATAAGGCATCCAGCCTTTCCCTGATGGCCTTCCCTAAAAACCACATTACACAAGGGTATTGCAGCACCTGCTTGCTCCATTGCATGCATGTACCTGCTATGTGACCAGGACTGTCACATAGGTAGAGCATGTAGTGCATGTTACAAGCAGGGCCCAGTGCCTGTGATTGTTTGCATGTGTTGTTTTGTGACATTGACCAAATCCCTCTCCAGTTTTGATGGGAAACACCTGGGGGATTGTCATGCGGCAGCACATGTTAAACCATGTGATGAAAAACTGATAGAAAGAGGGAGTAGAGTGCTGTGTGTTAAACCAGCCTTAGAAAGAAGTGTGCAGTACCTTTGGGTAAGACACTCCTAGGAGATTGCCTCTCAACTTTTCTGTGTTTGCAGCTAAGTCTCAAGTTTTGTAGTTCCTTACGGTCCTGACTTGCTGTGAAGAGTCCTACAGCCTACATGCTACACAACAGGTAGCTGCTGCTCCAGAGGCTTTGCAGGCTGGTGCTATTCTGGCTGCCTTTGTAGGAGAGACATCTCAGCTGAGGAGTACTGAACATAGCAGAAAAATAATTATAGTGTTTTTAAAGTGTGGGGAGTCATTATGGGTAAGCTCTGTTATCTCTGCTTGTTTTGTCCGGAGTAAACCTTTCAAGGTCCTGAAGATGTGCATGTTTCTGAGGAGAACAGGGAGGGTTTTTTCTCTCCTGAGACAGTATGACAGAGTTTGTGCAGAGCTGCTGATTTGTTTCCATTTGCTCAGCGCAGTGCTAAGCTTAACATATATGGGAGGAAGTTCCAAATTTATGAGAAAACTGCTGAATGGTCATATGCACTGGAGGCAGGACAAAAAAGGTAATTGAGCTTGAAAATCACTTTATTTTTAGGCTTTTTCTGCACCTAGAAATGTCCAAGTGTGAGCTATACTCTGCATTTATTTTCATGGATGGTAAATTTAGACCTTGCCTATATGCAAGCTTACAAATGGCTTAACAGCTTCTAAATGAGTTTATAAAAAACTCAGTGCAGTTTATTATAGGTACTTTAACCTGATTTATAACTCTTACCACTTTGAGTTTAATTCCATAACCAGATTAAGACATTCCACGAAGTAGGAAGGATTGGGAGGGTAGGAGGGTAGCAGAGGGGTTGTAGACATTTCACTGAAGCACTTTAGAACCCAGTCTTGTGTTTTGAGTAGTGTTTGACTGTTCAGTTCTTTCTTCATGTAGATGTGGCTTGGTTGTTTGGGACATTTCTATGAAAAATGTGGTAACTTCAGTTAATCACCAAATGCCACAGACTCTGCTGCCATCTCCTGAGGACAAGAAATGATGCATCCTCTTTTGCCACACTAAATCTCTTTTAAAATGGGGAATAATGGATGATTGTTGCGCCAGAAAAATACTTTAATCCAAGTGGAAATCATTTAGAACTTGAAGAGCCTGCCCATTTGGCAAACATTAGAAGTGTTCAGACCAATAATCTGAGAAGGTGGTAGATATTTTTATCCAGAAGAGGAAAGAACATAAGAAGTTGGATCTTTATATTTGCTTGGGAATTAATAAGAGAGAAGTGCAATACTTCCTTGCATCCCTACTGCTCTGCGGCAGGCAATGTTAGAATTACTTTCTACTCCTGGCTGAAAAAGGGAAAGGGAAGAAGTGACCCATGTGGGAGTTGTAAAGCAGCAGAAGTTTGTCAGGAGGGAGTTTGAGGTGGGGAGTTTGGAGGAAGAGAGAGTCTGTGCATAGAAGAATACCTGGTTATTTGGAGACTCTTGGACTTGAAGACCTGAGAGCAGAGAAGCACAGCTCTGAAATGGGGTAACTGTGTATTTGTGTCAAAGCATATTGAATTAATTCATTATGAGAAGGAATTTTTACTTCAGGCCTTATTGAAAATAGAGCCAAAATCATTTCCACAACACTGCCACTAGGTGACTAAGATTAAGATATTTGACTTTTCCTGGGGGCAGAGTATTTGTTTCTTTAATTAATTGAAAATACTGTGCTTCATAGTAAGATCTTCATGCATGAAGTACTTCCTGAGCTCACTTGGCCCTCCTTTTCCCTCTCCCTGTTCTTTTCCAGGCTCCATGTGATTTTTGGCCCTTAACAGGCTAGCATCTCTAACCCTGAAAAAAATTCTGATTTCCACCATTTGAGCATTGTCTTTATGTTCTCTGAGAGTATGGGATGAAATCTGGGCAGCAGTTGAAGGCTTGTGAACGTTTCCTCTACCTGGCACTTGGAATTGTCAGTAAAGATCACAAATTAAGTTGAAAAGTGCAGTTAAAGGAGGTGTATTTGTTTTTAGATCTTTGGCACAAATTTTTATTTGAGAACAATTCATTCTTAGTGAAAATCAGGAAAAGAATGGGGGGGGGGAATGATTGTTGCCTTAGAAGTGTTTTTAAGGTAGACACATAAAACTCATAGCACATTTTGTTGATTTTTCACAGTGTGTTATTAATATAATGTGTGATCTGAACACCTTACAAAACCCAACTCTGGGTCTGAAATCCAAAGTATAGGTAGGAAACCCATAATGAACTGATTTTTTTTTTTTTTTGGTCGTTATTCTAATGGAAAGAGGCATTTGTAAAGAAATGTGTTTCAGTGACTTATAGAAATAGTTTGTGTGAAGCAGAAAAATAATTTTCTCCTGATAACGTCAGTTCCATAATTTGTTACCTGTGTATGTCCAAGAAGTGCCCTCAAGCTGTATTTATGTAAATAAGGTACTTTGTAAGCATCACTTCTATTTTGAATTTGAAGGCAAACCTCTGTTCTTACCTGATGATCATCAGGTGCTTCATGAACACTAATTAGCAAAGGGTCATGATGTTCTGGGAGGCAAGCAAGGGTTATAATTGTTAGATCTGGGGGCACTGTGGGTGTGGAACGGGGCAGTAATCCGTAAGATGTCTCAGGATATAGTTAATGGAGACACAAAACTAATATTAAGGGAACCTGTTTCAAAATAGTAAAATACTTCTGTTTAGCAATCGTGGATCAAAATCGATATTCTTGTGATCTTACTTCACTAATAAGGAAAAGCGGTTAGAGCAGCAACAAAGAGTTGGGATTTCTGGCATCTCTTTATCTGCTGTACGATTGCGGACAAATTGTTTCCTCTTTCATCTGATATTAATGCACCTGGGATAGGCTGATGAAATATTTAGGCCTTAACCTTGTGAGGTGCTCTGGAGCAGTAGAGTGTTATGGACAACCAACACTCTGCTGTCATGTATGTGTATCTGCTTTTCTGTTCTAGACCAGCTACATTTATTTCTGATAGAGTTTGAAAATTCTGTCAGCTGGGCATAGTGATTCCTGCTCTTTGTATCCATCTGCAGAATAGGATAGCTTATAATTTTCTTGGGAAAGTTTATTTTTCACTTGAAGATTTGAGATTGAGGACATGTTTGAGCTGGAAAAACTGTGAGGCTATTATAGCATAACTTTGCTTCTTGCATGTGAAGACTGGCCCATCTTTTGTATGTGGTCAGGTTTTCTAGGTTGAAGCAGAGTAAATTATGTGATATCCAGATATAATAAAGAAACTTGGTTGTAATGTGCTGTGTATTTCTTTTTCCCCTTTTTTGTGATAAAGGGAGAGGCAGCTAGGGTCTGATGTATGTCTTGGAGAATTGTGACGCATGACATTGAAACCTATTCACAGTGAGATCCAATAGATGTGCAAGTCTTGAATGAAGTCTTCTGTTAATTCTGATTCTAAAATTGCTTAATTTTCTTCTGTGCATCACTGTGCCCTTCTGTAGGCCAGAACTGAGGGTAACTTCCAGCAGGGTATGAGGTGTCATGCAATACATGTTTTCAGTAGTAAGCAGGACTAAAGAAGATCAGGGGTCTCAGAGCAAATTTGTAAGACATTTTGCATGCTAGGTTTGTATTTACCCTTCTGGTTTGCTGACAAGTGAAGCAGAGTAGATACGCAGCCCACAGATCTTTGAGATAATTGAAAACATACTGCTCTGCCCACAAGAACTAGACTAACTTGTGTGCCTAGCAAGACAGTTCATCTATTAAAAAAAAAAAAACAAAAACCTGAAACAAAAACAAACCAATCAAAAAACCCCACAAAAACTCCAACTACCCCAGACCCCAAAACACTAGAGAAGCTCTTTTTGCCTTGGAGTAGAACCTAAGCAGAGCCACACCCCTCAGGTCTATAGCCTTCATAGTTCTGGTTTGGTTTTATTTTATGAGTGGATTATCCTGTCTAGACTCCTGCTTTGACTTGGATGCTAAAATAGAAGCAATAAAGCTAGCTGGCCGCTTAGCAGGTGACAAACCTTCTCTGAAGTCCTCTTAATTTGTTAGGGCCCATTTCTCCGTGCTGCTTCTCCTGACTTTCTCCTCAGTAAGTTTTGCAAGTTTCAGATACAGCTCTGCTAAATTTAGTCTGCCAGATGCCTTCATTAAGCCTGAGCCCAGCTATCAGTTACACGGAGATCGTTTTCAGGCAGGTACATCCCTCTGGGGAGAGACTTGCACTATTTAAAGTTGAATGCGACTGAGATTCTTACAGCATTAAGAAACGTGAAATTTGCCCTTTTTTCCATCCTGATGTTGGTTCTAAACTAGTGTTTGGCACTTGGTATTCCCAGGGAGTGAATTTGCGTTTCCTCTTGAACTGGAAATGGAAATTAGCTGCCTCTTGAGCTGTCATTCTGTATAGCAGTTCTCCTTCAGTATATATTGAGCAGGGAAAGGCAATTGTAGCATAAGTAACACTAATGTCTCATGTAGCCTGTGTTACTTCCACCAGTATCAATTTAAGACATTGTAGGAAAAACAGACTGTTCAAATCACAGCCCTGTAAGCTGCAGGCAGAGCAATGCAACTGCAGCAGGACTAACTAGATTGCATTTGGTCCTACAAAACGTGTCAGGATTTTTCTAGCCAGTGCCTGGAGGATCTTAGGATACTGGCATGAAGGAGTGGGAGTGTTAATGCCAATGTTCTGAGTATGCATCCAGTTTCAGGAACTGGTGCATATCACCTCACTAAAGTTACACTTCTGTTCGGATTTGGTGGATCACTTCACTTCCGCTCTTACATTGCTGGGCAGTGTTGCTGTGCACTTTTAACAGATAGCAGCCTGTGCACCAGGAACGGGTTTCCTTTACTAATGAAATCTCCAAGTGTTTTTTTCCCAGTAACCAAGTCATGGAATGTTGCAGTTGTAAAAAATGCAAACACAGTCTTAGGATATGTCAGGAAAATGCTTCCAGTAGTGACAGGAAAAACTTATTGCCATTTTACAAGATAGTAGTATTTGGGCTGCTGTAAGAAGTTTTTGTTAGCCATGTTTAAGGATAATCAACCTTAATCAGAAGGAATGTAAGGAAGAGCTAGTACAACAATAGTAGCAATTAAAAGCCAGTCTTACAGGAAGAGGCCAGGAGCTTGGCTTTAGTTAGAAGAAGGGTATGAAGAGATCATGATAACTCTGTAAAGGCCTGTGCAATGCGCTGTATTGGTACCCATCATCTACAGACAGCACAGAGGTAGATTTGAGTGCACTAGAATAAGTGAGAATAATGGTAGCTTGGGAACAGCCTTACAATGGAAGATGTTTAAGTGGTTTCAGAAGGCTGGTATTCCATTGAGGAAAGTGTATGGATTTGTGGTACATTGTAGTAGTAAGAGGCCTGACTTGCTGAACCAAGAGTTCCTAATTCCTCTATGCTAAAAACAATTGCTTGGAGTGGGGTAACTGACTTGTCCCAGAAGCTTTGACATCTAAGATGGAGCACAGTGGACTATTGCATCCTCCATGGAGTGCCATTTTAGATGTAGGGTGCCAATACTGAGTGTGGATCTTCTTAGGCATCATAGAGTCAATCTGTTAAGGAAGGGCTTGTCCTTTCTGGGCACTAAAACACTAAACATCTTTATGTTCTCTCATATGCTAATTTGAGCTCATAATTTTTTTTTTCTTTGCAACAGCAGAGGGTAAGTATTTCTCGTACACCCTTTATTGAGCTGAAATACATAGGACTGGCCTAGTCAGACCTTAGCTGACGTAGTCAACTTAAAGTTACTCATTTGGCTGAGACGTAACTTGAAGAAGCAGGTCTGGTTGTAAACAGCCGTCAAAAACAAACTAACAACAAAAAAAAGAGACCCCCACAAAGCTGCTTGTTTTACTCTGGTGAAAAGAAGGGAGTGATAATTTTGAGTCCTTTGTTACAGGTGCTTTGTCTTGGCTATTTGGAGTAGTTTTTCTAAGTCCTTAGGATCAAAGTGTATGTTGTTCTGTGAATGATAAAGTATAGCACATTATCTCTGGACTGCATTCACAGATGTACTAGAAAATCTACATTCCTGTGCTCCTCTTGCACAGTGCTTCCATTTTAAACTGGGGTGAGCTGGCACTTCTGCTCAAGAGCCAATTAGTTCTGCCTATGGCGACCTTTTTTCTCTTCTTTATGCTGGCAGAGGACTTGTGTGGTGAACCCAGTCAGGGGACTGATGCGGGTTAAAATGAAACTTTTCTTTTTTTTCTAGGTTTGTTTTAATTGGTGTTGGTTCACCACATTGTTGCACCAACATTTGTGCCAGCAAGAGGATGGAAATGAGTGGCTCAGGGACAGCAAGACTGCTGCTTTCGGCAGCAGAACCAGCTTTCCCTTGATTTTACTCAAGGCCCCGGTGGCACTTTTGCCGCACTGTCCTCAGGCAAACTCTCGTTATGTGGGTCTTCCTTTCCATGTTCTTAGTTCATTTAGTTATTAAATGGTTTTTGTGCATAATAGATGTGGTGCTGATTTAATCAGCTAGTGCTATACATTAATTTGTGGTTTGAGTACACACTATTTAAAGAGATTATATTTAGCGTATTGATTTATGCTTTCTGCAGTGTTTCTCAAACCTTTTTCGTATTATTCTCCAGGATAAAATACTGTCCCTGGTGCAATTCTTGCAAGGACAAACCAGATAGTAACAGACCACAAGAGACAGGCAGCAGGAGATGGCAGGAGGTAGCAGTGAATGTGGCAAGTGGTGAGAGATAGTGGGGGCAAGTCCAAGGGCTCAAGGAAATGTGTCAGCAAGTGCCTTTTAGCCATCTACAAACAGAGCTTGTTTCTCTGGCCTGATGGCAGCCTCAGAGGTGATGTCTTGGCTCAACAGCTGCCAGCCTTAGACTCTGCTTCTGCATTTATTTATTTATTCTCTGTCTGAAACCTTCTTGGTGAAGGTCCATCTTCTGGCTACGCTCCCTTTCTTAGCCATCTTGTTCTGGCTGCCTGTGGTAATATATTTTTGTCCTATTGCACTGTCCTCATAAATATTTCATAGTGACTGTCTTCTAATGCCTGATTTGTTTGATTAGTAACTAATTTTAAAATTATATTAGAAATCACTACATGGTGATGATCTGTGTCAGAGGTTTTTGCTCAAAAATATACATGCTGTATAACATCTTTGCTGTGAGTTCTTCACTGTATTGTGAGATCATTGTTGATCTACTGAAGCTTGGAACTACTGATACTTTTTTGTAACACCAAGATTAATATACTGTTATTGAGAGAAGAGGTCAAGGCTTTCAGTGACTGAGTATGAATGTGAAGTTTGTCTCTTCCCTTACTGACCTCCTGCACTGCAGCTCATTTGACCTAACTGTGCATTTGAGACCTGCTTCTTTTGGTTTCTACTCTCATGCAGACTGCAGCAAAAGGGGCTCTTCAGTCTTCTCTTCCCTCCTAGTAGATGAATACTGAGGTGCCCTACTCCAGCAAAACTCTTTCATGGACACAAATAAACCCAGGAACCCCCATGCCACAGTTTTATTCCTGCCATTTGTGAGGAAACAGTAGCCCTGCTGGCTGGGATCAGAACTTGCCTTCTGTCTTCCTGAAGAAGCCCTGCTTTGCTAGGCTGAGCAGTTGTGCCAAGTTGGGTATAAAATAAGTACTACAGTTTCTCCACCATTTAATAACTTTGATTGCATGCTTGTTTACACTGGGAGTACTTCTGTAGAGTGAGAACAACATCCTCACTAGCTCAGGATTTACTTTGCGTTGGAATATAATTCTCAAAGGGACTTGCGCAAATGGCCATACATGAAGAAAGGAATCCTGACAGCAAGAGTAATCTAGAAAGATGAAAAGGCTGTGAAACAAAGGGCTGGTTGTGGTAGGATTCACAGAAAAGAGATACTGTAGACTATTTCAGCAGAATATAGTGCTTTATAACTAGAAATTTTAGAAATATATCCCCTTGGTTTTGCCTTTAATATGCCTTGGTATCTTGACATGGATGAGATGAAAAAATACGGAGTCTTTTGCTCCTGTCATTCTTGAGATAGGAGAACACGCTGTCCATGTACTGAAATGTCTTTCGGGAGATTGCTGTACAATTTGGCAGAGCTTGGGGGCAAACTACAAGGATTTGTGTCTTAGCAATTGCCCTTGCAATGAGGGAGGAAAAAGATGGTTGTGTGCAGTGTGGTGGGGGAAAGATAGGTGAAGAGTTGCCTGGAACAATTTGCAAGAACTCGTACTGACATGAGATGCTTGACATCAGAGAGCTTTTTAATCTCTTTGGCAATTGCGTGACAAAAGGGTTTGACTTTGGAGTCAGCAAAGTTGATATGTAAATGCCATCTGTTAATTTGAAGTCATAACTGGAACATATTAATCTGATGGAGAATTACAAAATCATCAATACTCCATTGATGCTCAGTGGTCCTCTAAAAGGTACACCCTACTTACAAATGGTTTAGCTTCTGTAGGGCTCACTAGGGACATTGTCTGATCTGGGTCATACTGGAGAGTGGGCAATGGTAAGCCTTGGTATCTCTGCAAAACTGAAGACTTAATTCTTTGCTGCAAAAGAAAAGGGGAAAGTGGGTGAAGGTAAGTTACGGTTCTTGAAGTAGAAGTTGAGGGCTCCATTCCTGTTAGTTTTGCAGGCTGCAGTACAATGCCTAGACAGCATTATGTATTTGTCATTGGTAGTGACAACTAAAGCTGATATCTGGAGGGTACCATTTAAGGGGCTTTTTAATGTATGGTCAAGGTCAGTTAATAAAGCAGAGACAGATTACACTCTGCATTGCTTAGTACAGTTCTTGAAGAAAAAAACAGTTGGTGGTTATTGTATCTTCTTTGTGTCACTGTATTATTTAAATTAACCTGTGCTGTTGTGTCCTAGGCATTAACCTATCTGAAAGAATAAGCTCCCTAGGCACAAGAGACATTGAAGATGGAAAGCTGCTACTGCATATTACTAGAATGAACTTCAAGCCTGATGTACAAGGATTTTAGAAAGCTGCTTCTTTGAAAACAGAATTTGGCTTTTTTCAAAAAGGCAAACAGTGTCTTCACTGCTGTTTGGGCAGAAAACAATCTGGTTGCCTGTGTATATTCAGTAAAACAGGGCTGATGTGAACCTAAAATTTTGTATTTTCTAATTCCATGTGCACTGGCTTTGTACCTGCCTATATATTCTGGTGACCATTTGGGAAAAGATTTTTATTATCTTGGGATTTTTATTTTTCATTCTTTTAGTCCTTGTTAAAACTGTGTGCACTCACCCAAGGGCAACTAATCTCTTTCTTTTTTAACTTACTTTTCTTCTTTTTAAACATTTGTTTCTGTGTATATAGTGTTTCTATCAGGAAGTTAGTCTTAGAAAACAGAGAAGTTTGGTCTGTTTCTTCTCGGTATAATTCAGTGTATTTTAAGGTTGTGATTCTGCTTTTAGCAGGAAGAAGGATTTCAGTGATGATCATGGTAGATGCAAACGTCACCTTGAGAGGGGCATACTTGTATATTAACAGGCTTAATATGTTTGCACAGAGTACTGTTGCTTTTTAGAAATAGATGTCTAGTAGCAACTTTGTCTAAGCATAAGCTTTATATTGATAGGTGGTAAAAGTGAGGCTGTCTTTGAAGCATGGATAAGGACTTTATTTCCTTGGTCTCTATTCTAGTTTCCTGTTCCTCCCATATTTTCTTTGGGTTTTTTTTTTCTTTTTCCTTGTGATCTTGATGATCAGAGGGGAAATGAATGGGATAAAGTTAAAGCTAATACTTCTGCAGATATCCATGTTCTCCTGTCTCCCACCCAGTAAAACCACACATATAGTATGGTACATTAGTGCTTAGTGTGGCCTGAGAAACTTCGGACTGTATAGAACTGACTGAAATTGGGTTTGGGATTTAAATCAGCCACCAGCATAAGACTTGATTGTGTATGTGTTGGACGTGGCCATTCAAATATGTATTGAACTGACTATTAGGTGGGACAGCTCTCTAAGCATAAACAAAATAATTATTTTTTGGTGTCCTTAAAAATGTTGCGGTATGTCAGATGTTAAGCATGTTTTGATTTGTTCCAGTAGCCGGATTGAGCTGGGAGATGTGACGCCACACAACATTAAGCAGCTGAAGAGGCTAAACCAGGTCATTTTTCCTGTCAGCTACAATGACAAGTTCTACAAGGATGTACTGGAGGTTGGCGAACTTGCCAAATTAGGTACAAATGTTCTTGCCAGTAATTGTGGGCTGTGGTTGCAGAAGTGCTCATCATTGCTACCCATAATAGTTTTGAATAGCAGCTCCTTCTATTTTGTTGTTTTACATCATGAAAAATAACTGTTTGGGAACCTCAAAAATCCGCCATCCCAGCCTCAGAGGGTTTGTGTTCTAAATAGATTACATCCCACTGGGAATAGGCATGTTTTCTGATCCAGAAGAAAACAGCTGTGCGCTGCCAGCGTACCTCCTGATGTCATTGCTGGTTGGTTTGAACAGTAATAAGCAACCACTGTGTCAAAGCAACACTGGTAACTTCATTCCAAGTGTGAATACACAATGTATATTACTTTATCTGGGTAGGAGAATTAGCAGGAGGGGAGGGGGGGAAGAAGGAAGATATAGGGTGTAAATGAAAGAGCTGTATGTGTAGTTTGAGAGTTTGTTACTGATAAGCCTTTGTTTCCCTCCCTGGCAGCCTATTTCAATGATATTGCAGTGGGAGCAGTGTGCTGTAGGGTGGATCACTCCCAGAACCAGAAGAGACTGTACATCATGACGCTCGGATGCCTGGCACCCTACCGAAGGCTAGGAATAGGTAAGGAGGATCTTCTTTTGTAGCAAGTCATCAAAGAAACCAGATTGCTGTGCAGCTTTCTAAATGCTCTTTCATATTTTTAACCAAGTTAGTGCACTTTAGACCACTGATTTCTTTGGAAGGGACTTGGGGGAAAGAGTAAGATTTATCATGTGCTCATTTTTCCCTGCCTTTCAGAAATGAACTTTTTGTAGAATTTTTTAGTTCAGGATTGCAGGTTACTTTAATCTTAATCATATATCAGCCTGTGATGTAAATACCCTGCTTCTATGGATGTGAAAATTGTTGCAGAGAGAGATTAAATAGTTTGTCAGAGATATGTAGCCAGTATGCAAGTCATATGTAAGTAGAATACAACATTCTTTCATTGGCTTCTCCCTTCACTTTTCTAAATGTAGGGGTTTTCTATTTATTTTGTCTTTATCACTGCTGATTATTGCTGCTCTGGGGCTGCTTTTTGTCTGTACTGCATTTAGTTCTTTGCTCCACATTGCAAACGCATAGGACAGATTAATCAAGACCTTAGAGTAACGCGTTTCCTTTGACAAACTGGATTGAAAAGATAACTTCATTTTAAATTATTTTACTAGGTCTTTTGTAGAAAAGCTTACCAGTGCCCTCATTTCTTTATACAATGTTTTGGCTGTATTTTGAGGTGAGCTTGAAACCTTGGAACTAATATTAAAATAAGCTGATTTATACATGTGCTTCTAGGCTGTTGTGATTTTTATTTCATCTTCAAAAAAACAATTAATTAAGGTTTATGAGCAGTCAGAGAGAGAGTGAAATACTTACACATCATGTTTTATTTGTCTTTCCTAGTTTTAACACTATCATTTTAGTCTACCTACAGTTAACCTGCCTCTCCTCAAGGAAGCACCTAGCTAAGTACAGACTTAATTGTGCCCTTCTAGTTTTCTTAAGTGTCTCTTTATCTTTTGGCAGGAACTAAAATGTTGAATCATGTCTTAAACATCTGTGAAAAAGATGGCACTTTTGACAACATCTATCTGTAAGTAAATAAGTTACACTGATGCATTTAAGTGTGGTTTTAGTATGTATTTTAGTGGGGTCATGGAACATATTGTAAGTAATAGCAGGAAAGCCAGGGGTCGTATTCTGGGCTTGCTGTGTAATGCTGAGAAAATGAAAAGTGTGCTTGCTTTAGAAAGGGTTCTGCAAATTTGCTGAATTTGAAAATAGTTTAGTTACAAAATTATGTTCTTGATCAAAATTACACTGTAAGACAACAAAAACCTTTTTAGAAAGGATTTTATTTTTATTAAACAAGGTCATCTTCAGAATGGAAAATACTGCAAGTCTTGAATGCAGTTTTGATGCATTTGCTTTCTGTCTTTTATGACAGCACTCTGTGGGTCTGAACATCAGAGATGTTTACAAATACTCAAAGTTTACGTTCAGTAATAAGGCCCAACTGCTATTCCTATTCTTGTACACTGCCAGGTCAGCTATTTGTGCAGCAGCACAATGAACTAGGTCAGTGCCCTGACTTAGCTGGGGAAGCTGTTTTCAGTTTTGTTTCTGGGTTTAGTGTGTTTCTGGGTTTTGGGGGTGGTTTTCTTGGTGCTTTGTTTTCTTGGGGTTTTTTTAAAATCAACTGCATGTCTGCATAAGTACTTGGCATGATGCAGACAAGAGAACAAGCACTGGGGTAGAGGACAGTCACCCCAATAGTACCCCTGGAAATAGAGTCTGAAATCCATAAATGCCAAACTATGCCTTTTTTGGCTGCTGGTTTCACACTTCTGTTTCTTCCTGTGGATTGGTGTCTGTGTGTACCAAGTGAGCTGACGCAGTTTTTGGCCTAATCTCTTTTCTCAGCCAATTTCTTTTTGTCCATGTCTGCCTGGCCTTGTGCCAGTGCAAGCACAATGCACTCTTAGGGATAGACCCACAGCAGGTACAGCTTGGATGGATTTAAACTGCCACAAAACTACACCCTGAATACTTGCCAGGACTGTTGAAGATGCTTCATGAGGAGTGTTTCATACACTGATATCACCATAAGTGGAGTGACTTTCTCCTCAAACTTAGTTCACCTCTGCCATGGAGGTGGGAACTCTTCCACATGCTCTACTGTGGTTGCTTTGTGCCATCTCATGTTTTAAAGAGGTGTCTGAGTAAAACTGCTTTTGGCTCATATTCGTGCCTCAGGAGAAGTGGTAATGAGTTCCCTCTCAGAGGCCTGCTAATGGGACAGGGGCTTTCCTTTTTGCTTTTGCACATTACCATGTGCACAGTGAAGGAACTGTTTGCTGGTTCTAATGCAAAAAAATCCCAAATCCTTCATAATCCTTCTTTACAGTTCCCAGACTAAGGATTCTGGCATGACAATAAATAGCCCCCAACATTGGGCTAAAGTTATTTTAGTGGCCCATTGATTTTATTACCATATCTATTGCTTGTACATCTTCTATCTGAACATATGCAGCTCAGCACCAAATTTGATATCAGTGCCTAAACTTGTCATTATAATAAAGATCCCTTTTGGTGCATATTGGGCTTAACATTACGATCTTTTGTTTTGTTCTGCTGTTGCTTCCACAGTTACTTTGGTTCTATGGTTATGCAGCATGTTGTCATGACAAAGCGATTCATGAACTTGTGCAGTGTCCACTGAATTTTGGGAGTGTTTAATGAGTGCCTTTTGTTGAGCCAAACATTTTTCTTCCTTTCTTTTCTCTCTTTCTTATTTTTTCTTTCTTTTTTTTTAAATGAAACTTGTGCAAATAAACGTCCTAGTCACTTAGGTTAAAGAACTGATGGCTGTTTATTTTGGAGACCTTGAAACATGCTAGCAAAATCTGTAAACTCTGGGGGAAGTAAATACAAGGGAAAAGGGCTTTGTAAATCCATAGGACTTTTTTGTACTACAGTTTTTTTTGAGGAGAGAGGAGTAGTTAGAGCAAGGTGTTAAAATCATATCAAACACCATTGCTAGTTATATGTTACAGTGTGTTGGGATCATCACTGAGACAATTCTTCTGGTCATTTGCAAAGTGTTACTACAGGAAGTTAAAGTTGGCTTTACAGTTAAACTCTGTTATATATTTCCACAAAATAGGTGCCATATTGCTTTATTAAGATTAAGAAAAATTGAAATTACTGAGGCATGCTTCAAGTCTCTCTGCTATTTTGTGTTCCTTGAAAGAGTTTTACTGAGGGAAAACATTTGCTACTATTCACTGCCATGGGCCATCCAGGACCTGAGTGTTAGCCCAGAAGTGAATTGGGAAGACCATTTCCAGTCCTGGATTTACATCATTTTTCCTGTCTCTGTCTCTAGATAGCTGCTTTTCTTGTCTTTGATCATTGCGATTATGGAGGCAGAATACTGACCCCTGTCTCTATGCCCTTTTCTGTCCCAGGCATGTCCAGATCAGCAACGAATCTGCAATTGACTTCTACAGAAAGTTTGGCTTTGAGATCATTGAGACGAAGAAGAACTACTACAAGAGGATAGAGCCCGCAGATGCTCATGTGCTGCAGAAAAACCTCAAAGCCCCTTGTCTTGGCCAGAATGCAGATGTGCAAAAGACCGACAACTGAACGAAACCCCAGCGGACACTTTCTTGCACTTGCTTGTCGCCAAATAAGGAAAGAGAGGCCTCTTGATTTTTTTTGGTTTTTTTTTTAATTTTTTTCCGGTTGGTCGGGTTTTGTTTTGTTTTTTGTTTTTTTACTCTGCCCCTTCATCTTAATTCTTTTTCTTGACCTCTCTCCAACAAAATGTAATGCTTCTTCCAAGGATTGTCCAATCATGTTTGGGGTTGGGTTTTGGTTGGTTTTGGATTTATTTTTTTTTGAGCTCTCCTTTCTGGTGTTTTTTTTTGGAGGGGAGGGGGTGCTTTTTTGTTTTTGTTTTCTGTTGGGGTGGGAAAAGGTGTGCAGATCTCTTCTAAGTTTGAGGTGTGGAGGGCTTGAGCAGGTTATCCTGAGACAAGTTTCCTTCAGAATTATTCTTTCAGTAAGCAGAATGTAAATCCAATGGGGGGGGGGAAGGCAAAGCAATATCTTGTCCTTTGACTCCTACATTATTGTGTTTTTTATAACCTACAGGGTACTTTACTCTCCCCCAACCTTTGAATGTTACTTCAGTACTTCCCACTCTTCCTCTTAATCCCTCCCCACCTCGAAAAAGTATATTTAGTTCTTCCCAATATTTCTGAGTATGGCTTTTTCCTCCATCTTTTGCTGAGAAGGGTGGGCTACTTTACCATACCTTTTCACTCTGCCTGGGCTGATCTTTTTGAATGCTTTTTTTAAATACTCCTCACCCAAGCTGGTGCTACACTTCTTAACTGACTGAGAGGAGGATTTAGAGTGGTCTTTGTTTTTTCTTATTTTCATTTACCCAACTCCCAGCAGACTTTTGCCAGAGTAAGAACTAGATCTGGTGTTGGTAAGAATAACCTTGTAAAAATACGAATCCTGAGGCAAGACCCTTGCTTTAAAAATGGGTGACATTCAGCAGGGCTCATTGAAAGTTAGTTTTATCTGTGTTGTTGGGATGGAAAAAGTGACTGACCACCTTACCAGCTTTGATGACATAAGGCAAGCACCCGTCTCCAGATAAATTTGTTACAGCTACTAAATCTGTGGTAACATATCTGAGATGAGGTAAGGGTTGAGGAAACCAGGCAGCAAGGCTGAGAAGGCAGACATGAATATGACCCTAATCACATAGCTTTGCAGGGGTCTCCTGGATTTGCTTGGGATTGGCTTGACTTGCTGTGTTTATGTGCTCCTTCGGGAGGAGGTGGTGAAGAACTGCGCGGTTTTGCTCCTTTGAAGATTATTTTCCCCTTCCCCCGTTCAGTAGTGATAATGCAGTTCTCCTCTGGTGAGTGGGTGTTCATGGAGCACCGGAGAAAGCAGCATATATTAGAACATTTTATGGGTTTGGAAAATAGGCTGACTGGCTTCTTCCTAGTACTGTAACTTTGAGGCTACAGTAAACTGTACTAAGCTCTGCTTTGCATCCTTTCATGCTTTGTTTGCGTGAATATCAGTGCTCCTTTCTAGGCACTGTTGCCAGCAATTTTATGTATGCCAATATAAATACCAACTTGAGCTTGGACTCTTCTCCAAGCACCTGGGAAAGTGCACTGAGCTGAGACAACACCAACCTGCCCCATCCCCCATGTAAATGCTGAACTGTATTCTTTTCCTGTTTGTTTTTTAAAGTTTAGATCCGCATCTTGAATTCTTCCGCTCTGAAAGCCTCCAACCTGTAGTGTGCATTGCAGCATACATCTGGTTCGTAGGTGCTGTCCAGTCATTAGAGGGTGACTTGGGAACCACGGATTCCTAGACAGGAGTTGTGGTGAGGCAAGGGATGGCACCCCTCACCGCACATTCTGTGGTCTTTGATACCCAAGGGGTGACTATATGAGCTGCTACACAATTACTCCTTTCAGAGAGGTGTGTAGCATTTGTTGGAGTGCATCTTGGCAAACTTATGCTGGAAAACGGCTACTTAATTTGCTGGGTTTGCACTTAGGGAGTCTTGGAGATGGGCAGATGGCCAACTCCAGCCTGTCTGCATGGCCCGAGCACCTGTGTTTGCAGCACTCGGTGGCAGACTGGCTAGAAAGATGCAAACGGTTCCCTTGGCCAGAGGCAGCCAAAATAAGCTTTTTTACAAAAGCTTATTTCCAGTACAGCTAGGACCTGCTCGTGGTGGCTATGTTGGCAGTCCAGCATCTTTCTAGAAGGGGATGTAATGAAGCACAATTAGCTTGTCATATGCCAACATAGTTTCCCTGGCCATCTGTAGACCAAACCAAGAGAAGTATGTGGAGGGAGAGAGAGATGGTATTGTATTTGAGGATGTTGGTGCAGCACAGCTGTAACTCAGACCATAGCTGCCTCTGGTGCCAAGCAAAGTGCTCTTCATTCTTCTAGAACTAAGTGGTAAGTGTTTGGGTTGGGTAGATGGGTGTGGGGATATGAACTCTTAGGATTTGCTGTTGTCGTAGGCTTCCACAAATCAGTGTGTTTCACAGACAGTTTTCCTTCAGGTTTAAAAGTACAAGTCTGATGTCTGAACTTACTTGGATTAACCTTTGTTTCTGTCTCTTTTTGCTTTGGGCTGCCATCATTCTATGAATGTATCCATGAGAACAATTCTTAAAGCTCCTATTCCACAGCAGACCTGCCTCATTGTAACTTCTGATTAAATGTTTTGTAGGAGGTGGAAGAGACAATAAATCTAAGACTCCTTTTCCCAGGCTATTAATCCTGGAAAACAGCTGTTGAGTACAAGGTTTAATCTGAATCTTAAGAAAACTGTGTTCCCTCTATATGGATAAGGGCAAGTGAAGGTCAGTAGTTCTGGATGATAAACAGTTGTATTTTATTAGTATCTCAGTTTTGTTGAGTGAGGGAGGAGAGTGCTGTATCTTAGTGCTGTTATCCAGAGACACTGAAATTGTGTGAAGTATGGGCTTACTGCAGAGAACTTCAGTTACTTTGGTTGTTGCTGCAGGAGGACATCCTTCTAGCTTGATAATAACAGCTTATGAACAACTAAATTTTTCGTAAGTTGAGAGTTTCAGTGGGAAAAAAAGCACCAGCACTTCCTGTTCTGGATGAAGATTTAGCAAGAAAAATGTATGTGGCCAATAGCTTTAGCATTTAAATTGTGTATATACAAGTTATTCCTGAATCTGTGCAACTGGCTTTGTCATACAGTGGTTGAAGTATGGAGATATTATTTACAAAAAGACTCCTACTAGAGGAAACCATGGTACAGGAGAAAAAGAATCATCCAGAAGAGAGATCCCTCATTTTTGGGAGGGGGAAGGGAGAGAATGTATTTTGTGTATACAGAAATTGGCTGAGTTTACTTGATGCAGCTAATGGTTAAACCTGCCAACTAAATATGACATACTGTTACGGTTGAAACAAACTTACTTGATATTTTGTTAAATCTTGATGGTGCCCTGTGTCTAGTAAAAATTTGATTCCCCAAATTGTTTTTTTCTCCCCCATGTTGTAATCCAGGGTCAGCTGCTATGCACAATGTCTGTGTTTTGTAAAGTGTTTGCTGACTTGGTTGTTTCTTTTGAATCTGCAACTGCTTCCTGATTAATTTGGCTAAGACCACCCCGGTCTCTTGAGTTAAGATTTAGTGAAAGGTATGCTGTATGCGGTTTACAGATGCATTCTCAATGTTACAAGTTAAGTTGCAGGGGGAGCAAATTCTTTACAATAAGATGGTCCATTTTTAATCTATATCATTGCCCTTGTTGTACATCAGGAGCATGTTTTTGTTTTTCTCAAACTCTTTAGAAATACCGTTCAGAATAAACGTGCACTATTTGAGTTATGTCATTTACAACTTGTCATGTGCATTTTTTTACTGTTGAGCTGTTTCCTTCTGAAATCAGATACAGACTATTCCTCAGATGTTTCATAAACTGTGTAACTCAGAAGATTTCTAATGTGAACTGTGCGTTGGGCTGCTGTGATGGATGCCAACAACTGAGCAGAGTGAGGTCTGTTTGCTTGTTTTCCCTGAAGTTATGAGCCTTTCCTCAGAAATCCTCTGTCTTGTAGGGCAGGAGGGAGGAGAGAAAGAGGATCTGTTCTGGAATATTTTTGCATTGATTAGTGAGCAGTCTGGAAACAAACAGATGAGGTGTCAAGAACTCTGGTTTGGGCTTTATAGGTTTAAAAGTTTGAAGTATTCAAATTAGCTGCTAGTTATTGCAAGTCTTGACAGCAATCTTTGAAAAACTAAGGTCCATACTTGTAAAAGTGACTGGTCTTAGCATGCAGCACATACTCTTCCATACTGACTTTTCTCAGAAACGTATTTAAGTAAAACTCCTTTCTCTTCTTAACAATTCAGGTCTCTTCTGTTGAAGCCATTTTTTCTTTGTAGTTTCACTATACTCCTCTTCTGCTTTGAAGTGCCATTTATGAAGTGATCTAGTTGCACTCTGGCCCAGGTTCTGAAGGAAAAGAAATGTTTCCCTAAATATTCTATAGTATATTCTATTCACTTATTTAAGTTCCTCTGGAAACTGCTTTATTAACAGATGGAGTTGCTGCATTCATTAGAATAACGTGCAAAAGCAAAGCTCAGGCTCTGAAACTTCTCTGTAGTTTTGAGTGGCTGCTTCCAGCTGTCTTCCCTGACCTCTGCTGGAGGACCTGGAAGGCACAGCTGGAAATGAACTGCTACCAGAAGTGCAGCCTTCATCACTCCAGCCTCACAAGCAGCTGCAGAGGTTGGAAAACCTTTGCTATACTTAAAAACTGCTGCAGCTGTTCTCCAAACCACTCAGCTTTTATTGGTCTCTATCACGTTTCTTTCCTTCCTCTTCCTCATCCCTGTTGCCTCTTAGAACAACCTATATGGTACTAGACAACTGAGTTGTCCTTTACAGGGAAACTAGAAGATATCACTGATCATTTATGCTGCCATTTCCCAAAGCTGTGCTCGTTCTACAGGCACTCCCATTGGCTTCGCTGCATTCAAAACTTGGGTATTTATGGGGCCTCTGTAATCACTCAAGGTGTGCTGTTATCTCTTAGTTTTAACAGTTTGCTTCATTACTGGTACAATTACTTAACGAACAGTTACCACGCCAGGATCTAGTAAGTGAGTGGTCACTAGTCATTCACTTCATGTGAAACACTGGGATTGTTATTTTTTCCCAGTATGTAAATCACCATATTTAGCTGTAAGTAATTCACTGTTACAGCGAGCAGTTACATGGCATTAGAAGGTTCACCTGCCATTCCTCATTCCTACTATGTTGAGTAGCCTCCAGCAATTTTTCACCTCACTCTGTTTTTTAAAATGTTGAGTATAGGCCCCTGCACAAGTCTTTGACTCCACTGATGACTTCCCACCAATGTGAAAATTGATCTTTCATTCTATGCCCTGTGATTTCTCTCTTTTAATCAGTTCTCTGTCCCTGTAAGGACATTATCCTCTGATCCTGCAGTGTTTTAGATTACTTTAAAAAATCCCTGTCCAAAAGCTCGTACGTGAAGTCTTTTCGAGAATCTACCAAACCAATCTGTCAGGTGAGCATTGTGATCTGCTTCTGGCAGTATTACTTTCCTTTCTGTAGGGGTTCTCTAAATCTATTCAACCCATCTAATCCAGATGCTTTGTAAGGGACAAATGACTTGCCTTATGTTCTTTTCTCTTGCCCCTAAAAAGGCATCAATTCAAACAGATAATGGAAAGGTTACTCTATCCCTCTCTTTTCATTCTGCCTTCTTTCCTGCTCCCCAGTGCTTTAATACTGTAAAAGCATTCAGCTTTACTACCATTCTGCCTGAAGGCATTGTGCCACCACCAGCTGAAGCTCTCTAAACTGCTGAGTTGCCAGCTTCCTTTCACTCACTTGAATGTACATGACCCATAGTCCAAGAAACTCCTGCTCTGGGAAAGATGCACTGACCTGTGTTCTGATTGTCTGTCAGCTGCTGTATCACATCATATGGACTTAGGCCAGTACTGCTCACTGAATTACTGAACCCAAACCAGCACTACAGCCAAGAATTTTTTTGTTTTTAAATGTTCCAAAAATTGCACTCAAGTTCTTTGTTAAGACTATCTGAAATAAAGCTGCAAAACCTCTTCACTTGTCAAAAGAACGAAAAATTATCTGTTAAATGTAAGGCTTTACTTTGAAGCATTTGTACAAAAGCTGTTTTGTTTTAACCATCTTGCCATGTAATTGCAAATTTATATTCTCCAAGAGAAACAGGCTTCTGATACTTAGCAGGTTCCTGTTGTATGTGATTTTACATGTGGAGTTTTGCCTTCTGCTGGATTTTTGCCACAGTATTTCAGATATTTAATCCTGTACTGGTATTGACCATCTATGAGCTTTGACAGTCTATAGAGCACAACAGGGTCAGAAGGTAAACTTGGTTTTGCTGCTTTGGACGGGAGGTGCCTATTTAATTAAAATCTTCACCATGCAAAGCACACTACCCTTTAGAAGAGGAAAAATAACCCCTCAGTTTATATTGGAATGAATTGATGGAGCAGTGGTAATTTAGATTTCATTTGTCTTCCAGTTTGGTTGTGATAGCACATCTAAAGATTATGAAAAGCAAAAAAGTGCATTTACAATTCTACCTTACACTTTCAAGCTGCTATTTATAGTAATGTTAGAATTTCTCTGCAAAAACAGCTTGGGCCTCAACTTTCTTCACAGCTCGCAAATGGGCTTTCCACTTAAATGTCAGCTGCAAGGTTATTTTGCAAGTGGCAGCTATTCAAAATAAAATGGTTTGGGTTTTATAACATCTGATTGTTGCTATGACTCATTTCAGCAGCAGAAGAGTTCTTGGACACTGCTTCAGAAACTTGCAGAAACTTCCCTGCACTATTATATTGTAGGAAGGCATATGGATACAAGATGCTTTCTCAGAAAAAGGCATCTACATTTTCCATAAAGGCTGAACATCACAGCTCCACATTTTTAGGTTGTCTCAGAAAGAAGAGGCTTTTACAGACTCCAGTAACACCTCCAGGTGAGCAGAGGTTTTATGAGAAAATTGGGGCTGTTCAGCCTGGAGGAGAGAAGGTTGTGTAGCAACCTCATAGCAACCTTCCAGTTTCTGAAGCTGGAGAGGGACTCTTGATCAGGAGCTGTAGTGATGCGACAAGGAATAATGGGTATAAACTGAAAGAGAGGAAATGTAGGTTAGATATTAGGAGGAATTTTTTTACTATCAGGGTGGCAAGGCACTGGCACAGGCTGTGGATGCCCCAACCCTGGCAGTGTTCAAAGTTAGGCTGGATGGGCTTGTAGCAGCCTGGTCTAGTGGGAGGCTGGGACTAGGTCATCTCTTAAGGACCCTTCCAACTCCTTAACATTCTGTGATTCTGTGATGTACTTGTAAAATACAGTTTGTACTTATAAAACACATTTGATCAGAGTTCCAGAAAATAACTGTAGCAGAACATCTGTGGAGGGAAGCAGCTGAGGCTGGAAATGGGAAGATACCTTATTATGGATGATAATTGAATTAGGTGTTAGCAGGAAGTAAAAAGTGAGGTAGTGGGGAGTTGTTAATGATCCACAGTCCCTAATTTCGTGGATAAAACAACACTTTTCCTAAACTCTGGTTTAACTCATTAGGAAGATGGATGGAACGCCTTCCTCCCTAGAACTAAGCGTGAGCACAGCGTGTGACAAAGTTTACGTTAAAAATGTCTTTTTAAGAATCAGTCATAGCACAGAACAGTCACGGGACGGGGTTGGGCTCCTCATGAACAGCTCGATGTGGCAAATCTTCAGCCAGCCATTATCGTTGCTCTCCATCCCTCTCCGGAGCGCTGATTGTCGAGGACGCAGGGCAGTATTTCAGTGTACGCTGAAATAAATGCTGTTTTATACTAGTGAGGTCCCTCGTACACCCTGCTGGTGAGGTCGGGGAAGAGCAGCACTCGGGTGATTCTTAGCCGTAAACCCGCCGGTGCTCTGGCGGGACGGGATTGTTTACATCTGACAGCAACACACACACTAAGACACGGTTCTTTTCCCACCGCTGGTGATGCCACGCACAGGGGACCTAACGCATCAGCCCTGCCCGTTCCCCGCGCAGGCGCTGCCCCTTTAAGAGCTGCCACCCGCCCCTCTGCGCGCCTCTTCCCACTGCGCTCATTGGCCGCCCGGGACGCCGCTCCCCGCCAGTTCCTGTTTCGGCCACCTTACCTTGCTGACGCCAGTCTCAGCCTCCCTGCCCTCTGAGTGGCCCGCGCCGCCAATGTTTGTGGCGATGATTGGTCCGCGTCCGCTTCGCCCCGCCCAAGTGAGGGCGAGCACCTCCCCCCAGGTCTGGCCCTTGTTGATTGGGCGCGAGAGCTCTCCCCGCGCGCGGCGATTGGCTGCGGCGCGAGCAGCAGGGTGGGCTGTGCGGGCGGGCAGTGGCGCGGAGGCGGCGGCGGGGCTGGCGCGGGGTGTCCGCCCGGCGGAGGATGGTCCCGGCGCTGGGGCCGCCGCGCAGCGCGCCCGGTCCGACCGTGAGTGTCGGCGGCGGGACCGGGGACGGGAGCGGCCAGCGGGACGGGAGGGACCGGGAGCCGCCACGGCAGCGGGGCCGGGGCGCCGTGCTGGGCCGGAGCCGCGCTCGCCCCGGGATGCTGGTGGGGCCGGTGCCCCTTTGTCCGGCCCAGGTGTGCCCGGCCCGGCCCGGGCAGGGGCTGCGAGGCCGGAGCGCAGCTGCAGAGCGCGGGCGGCCCTTGGCGGTGCTGCCCCCCGGGCGGTCTCGGCTCCGCGGCGGTGCCCGGGCTCTGCTCCCCCTGAGTTGTGCGGCTGCGGGGGCTGCCCGTGCCAGGGCTGGTGTGAGGTAAAGTCGGGGGAAGCGGCGGTGAAGGTTTGGAGAGCGGCGTGTTTTTATCGCTTTGCGGTCTTGGTGCTGGGAGACAATTGAGCTTGAGGCGCCGTTCAGGGAGTTTGCTTCGGAGACGGCAAGAGGTGGGCACTGCGCCTCAGTGTAGCATCTTCTCGCTGTATCCCTCAGGTGTGCATCGCGGCTGTGTGCTCGTGTTCCATGATATCCCAATGGGAAGTTAGCCCGCTTCACAGGATGGTGTACATTCAAGGCCACCGTTTTACTTAGTACTCGGTCACTGGTAGCTAACGGTTCTTGTTGGGTGTATTTTCAGCTTGGACTCCTAAGGAAGAAGGTCTGATGGATGTGTCTGCCTATTCCTTCTCTGCCTGGTAATTTTAGCTCTCTGGCCAATTTCAGTCAAATTTGCCAACAGCAGAGGTTTTAAAGAGCTGGAAGGCTTCAGTTTCATGGAAATCAGCACTGACAAACACAGAAGTGTGTTTGTGGAACTCACAGTTGCTGCTCACATTTAAGGGCAAGGCACTTAAAATCCAGGTCCTTGTGACAGCACAAATGAACAGAGTCCATCTACATGCCTATAGCTAGATACAGCCAATGGCACATGATGCCCGTTCTTCAGGGAAGTCTCTGGGGAAAAATTGGAAGTAAGGCAAACAAAAAGGGAATGTGTTGAGTTCCTGTCCATAAGTACAAAAATCATGAAACTCTGGTTTCGCTTTTCACATAATAGCTTGGACTTCTATTAAACTCATTTAGACATGCAATTATTTAAGACTTCTAACAGAGATAACTTAATGATGGCACAGTTAAGCATCCAGAAGTCAGATAACGTAACAGCTTGTTTTGGAAGCACAATTTAAGCTTTACTGTTAAACAATTCATTGGGAATTTATATGATTGTGTTATGTAGCATTTAACCAACTGCAGAGCGTTGTTGGTTGCTCATGGATTGTGTGCAGTAATCAGACAAATGGGAAGGAAGAAACTTTCTATGAGTGAATGTTTATTATTACAAAGATTTAGAACTTTCAATTTTTGACTTTCAGTTAGTGCCATAGCAATAATTCGTAGGTACATTTTGGGGTTAAATAGATTTGACAATTGGAAATACGTTTGCCACTGAATAGGAAATAAGCTTACAAAATGCTCACGTTGTGAGCATGATTTTTAAGGTGCTTGTATTCAAATTATTGTGTCAGGTATGTGAAACAGTACAAGAACATTGCAAATTTTGAAGTGTTAGGAAATTACTTGTTCCCTTAGAGACTTACTTATTCCCATAGGTTATGGATACACAGGAAGATTTTAACTGAGTAGATGAAAAATGGTGGTGGATCCTGGAGGAGTCTGACAGCTGCAAAGAGATAATTAGGATGTAAGTGCTTGATAGTGGCTATGCTGCTTTGATTCCTGGTTTTCCAAGTAGTGTTCTGAGGAGCTGGCCAAGGATAGTCTGAATTGACTGTCACTCGAGTGGCCCTGTGGTGTGTGCCTGTCCCATGCCTCCTGTGGGCATTGTGGACTCTCATTTGTAGCTGAAGTTTAGTTATATTCTGAAATGTCAAAGGTATCTGGGGAACAAGAAGGCAAAGGTGCTGTGAGTGTGTTCTGCTGGCCGAGCTACTCCAGCTGCTTTTCACCTCAGCTCTTCTTGGGTGGGTGTAGGGGATGCTTCTGACTCCTTTTAGGCAGAGGAGTTAAAGAGGTACTTTTTTAGCATTGTTTGGTTATTGGGGGTTTCGCCCCATGTGCTGAAGTTCTAAGAACACCTCTGGCTTTGACATATTGAAGTGTAATGAGTTAGGCTACAGCGAGGTTTGGAATAGTGCATTTCAAATATTTAAGCATGCCTTTAATTTGCGAAGTGCCTTGATACGAGGTGTATGACATTGTAACCAATCATGTCTCTCTCGGATCTGAATTAATACAATGTATGAATTGAAGCTGGATGCTGTAGATGGAAATAGACATGCGAGGAAATCAAGGGTTGGAATGTGCTGGATTTTACAAGAGCCATTCTGTGGTTTAATTTTTGTATGGTAGTGCATGTGCATGGTCTTAAAAATAACTTTGTAAGTGACACCTGGCTGGGGGGAGGTGTAAGTAGTGTAGCATTTGATCTGAAGGGTTTCCCAATGAATCATGGTTGGTTGTGTTGCAAGAACTTGTGAAGAATACCACCAAGTCTGTGCCACTTTGAAGGACAGTAATACCTTTCTAAATAGGAAAACACCATCCTGAGGGGCTTAATTTGAATACAGGAGACACAAACATGACTGAGATGAATTATAAAGTGACTGGCAATACTATGGATAGACTGTCCATCAGGCTGGAGGCAAGTACACTTCTTCAGAGCCCTGAGATTTATAATGGGAGTTGTTATGAAAAGATTAGGAGCATTAAAGCTGTTAGATAATATGCATGCACACATTTTACACATCCATTTTCATTTAAACACCTGGGTTGTACATACGGCTTCACTGGCATTTTCATCAGGGACATGGCTCAGTAGCATTATTTAATTGAAAACTGTCTCATCTGAAGTTCTGAGCTGTGATATGTATTCAGTCCTAATGTGGTGGGGATGGGATGTTCGAGCAGTGTTTGAGTTATTTCAGATTACAGTAAAACATGTAAAGGTCTCAGCTCCTTGATTAGGAAATGTTGTGCAGTGCCCAGTTTATGTAATGCTCACCTAACTTGCTGGTTAAAATACAATTCCAGCTTTTATATATGGATATAATGTGTCTAAAGTGTACTTTGCTTTGCTGCCTTACCAGTGCAGTGCTGTTGTCATGCTATGAGTAAGCATGAAAGAGGTTCTGCTGTGTACACAAGATTGACAAATTGTGTGTAAACCGGGTTTGTTTCCTGTATGAAAAGCTATGGCTTTAGTCTTCTAAGGTGAATGAGTTACTTTTGCAACCATGACTTACGATAGCCATCTCTTACATCAGCCACGCTGTGTGCCATTGTAATTCAGATAAGAAGTACTAGGCTGCTAGGAATGTTTCATGCTTCCTGGTAATAAGTGCCTTTCTCACTCAGGTACCTGAACTTCTGTCAGGTTAACTGACCAAGGTGAAGACCATGAATTGAAATCAGCTCCATCTAAAAGCACGTCTCAGTCGTGCTGGTACTTTGATACCAGAATGGGTTCTTTGCGGTGTGTCCCTAGTGAGGCTGGAATGATCCAAGTATGGAGCTATTAACTTTTAGGTCTAAATGCGCATTGCTCAGAACTTGTGATCCATTTTTCTAGCTTCTGGTGTGGTAGGCAGTGCTTGTGAGAATATTATTGAAAACATTGTCCATTAGCCTGCTAGCACACTTAATAGCAGCGTAGGGGTATTATGAGGAGAGGAGAGCTTAAAGATTTGTTTATTCTTCAAGTAGCTGAAGTTTAAAGTGAATATAATATTGTCCATTTGGGGTGTCTGCCTGCATCTGTAGTCTGTAATGTGGTTGGCTTCAGGGACATTTAATTCATGCCAGCCTTCAACCTTTGAAGTTGGACTCTGCTTTGCTTTCATGCATCAGTGAAGTTGTTAGCAAGAAATCGAATGCAGTTGCTGTACAAAGCTTCATGCTATAGCTCTTCTTCCTCATTTACTCCAGTAGTAAAATTATACTCCAAATCAGCAACAAGGAACACCATTTCATTTTTTCACTATTGGAGTATCCCTAATATTCAGAGACGCTTCAATTCAGAAATGTTTAAATACAATGCATCTATAGCTAAAATCCCCCCTTCTGTGTAAGTCTCTCGACTGCTGTAAATTCAGAGACTTCTTGTGTAATTGGAGAAGCATAAGTAGTTTTGACATCATCTTGGGTCATAGTTTCGCAAATATTAAGCCAGCACTGCCACTGTGAGAAGCAATCTTGTTGCTTCAGTCTGCTTGTTTGGGAGTGTGAGATGTCTCTGGGATCCTTTTGCAGAGTAAATTTTAAGTTGAAGTAGTGTTCTCATCTGGCCTCCTGGGTGAGGAGTGCTAGTGAAACAGGGGAGAGGCAACATCTCTCAGCGTTCTTTTGAAGGACTTGGGACCGCAGGGAAAGATAACCATCTCACAGATTTTCCCATTATTGGTAGGAGAAATGTGCTGACAGGAATTTCATGCAGTTCAACAAGGGCAATATCCTGCACTTGGGGAAGAACAACTCAGTCCACCAATATATAGTGGAGGCCAGGCAGCTGGGCAGCACCTTGGCAGAAAAGGACCTGGTGGACACCAGGCTGAACATGAACTAACAAAATGTTGTGGCAAAGGCACTGAATGGGCTCCATTTGATGCGGGAGTGTCAGCGAGCCGAGGGAGGTGATCCTTCCACTGCACTTGGTGCTGGTGAGGCCACACCTGACATCTTGTGTTGAGTTTTAGGCTCCCCAGTGCAAGAAAGACATGGATGCACCACAGAAAGTCCATTGAAAGGCCACAAAGACAATTAAGGTACAAGAGCGTCTCTTGTTTGAGAGGCCAAGGGAGCTGTGATTGTTCAGCCTGGAGAAGAGAAGGCTCAGGGAGCATTCCACATGTAAATTGTCTCAGGAGGCTTTACAGTCCATCTTACTTTGTGGTTTTTCTTTTTTATTCTGGGTGGAAATGGGAAGACCCTGTGTTTCCTAGCTTGGAAATATTAACTGTGTGAGCTATCCCTTGCTAAGGAGTGTAATGGAGTTCTCCTAGTTTCACTTAAAGGTATTTTTGCCGAGTCAGTCTTTGGTGGCAATGGGGAGGTGATTTCACGCAGTTACAAAAAAAAGAAGGTAGAGTAGAGGTAAGGCATTTTAATTTTATGAAGTGACATTTTAATGAAGTAAATCTTGCAGGATCATGATATCAGTCTGTTTTCTCCCTTTATCCATTCCTTTCAGACCTCTGCAAAGTAGTAACTTGGAAATCTGGTTTTAGTTTCTTCTCCATTGTCAGTGCTAAATTTCTACTGTCGTCTTATTTGCTTTTCCTAGTACTTTCAGAACTACTTATTTACCCTGGGTAGCTCATATACAGTAATTCTCCTAAGCTAAATAAGTAGTTCCTACAGTGGTGGAATTATTGAATTCAGGTTTTCTATGGATTTGTACCTAGTAGTTACTTGTGTCTAACATGCATTCATCTTGATTTTAAATTTCCTCTTTGAAATTCACTGTTACGAAAGTGTGCTTGCTTTCTCTGGTTATCTGGGCTCAGATATCTTTAGTTTGGACCTCTCTGTTAAATGTAATTGAAATAATGTGCAGCTTTATCCCTGCCAGTATTATTCAAAACTGTCAAACATCCAGATTGCAAGATGAGTCCTTTATTCCTGGAACTGAAGTAATTGCCCAGTAGACCCACTTTATGGGTCCAGGAAAAAATCTCTGAAAAGTAAAGGTATAATTGCATTGAGGTTGTGAAGGAGAATGAGCCTTCTTCTGTCCACTAAAACCTTTTGTAAGTAGTCTGCCTATAAAATGTACGTTGCAAAGTTGTGGGGTTTTGTTTGGTTTTCTTGCGTTTGGGGGCAGAGTGCATGTGCACTTGTTTTTTGGAGCTCACTAAAGTGTAATTAGTGAGTTTGTTTGGTGAGCTTGTACATTAAAACTGAAATACTGTTTTATGGTACCTTCTACCTCAGCCATTTTTGTCTTTGGCTCCATTAAGATTCATAGGGAAATCCCTTAACTCTGGAGGGCTGTGTTTGTAACAGAATCTCAGGATTGATCTCTTCTGCATGTTGTAGAGGAGCTTTGTAGTGGAGGCCCATAGAATATTGCTTCCTATATCATGAACCCTTGATGAGTTCTTAGTTTGTGTCAGATTTCTCAAACCCCAAGCCTATAAAATATTCAAGAACTTGACTGTGTAATCCTTTGTACTGAATGACTCATATCTGAAAAGATGAATTAAAAAAATTTGACACATAAATTCTCCGGATGCCCTGAACATTTCAGTTCTAGGATATTTTGCACTGCTTGTTAGTTAGGGCCCTCAGGAGAGAGCAGCAAGGCAGTTTGGCACGTATCAGAAAATGCCTTGATACCTCCTCAGGATGGCATGCAGATTTCTAAACAGGCTGTGTGAGGATCCTTTGTAGTTGCAAAACAAAAAGCTCAGCTTAAAACCAAAGCAGTGAAGCAAAGAACAGTGCTCTGGCTAAATCAGAATGGTTTTATGTTGTAATTCTAAATTGGTTATCAGCCCCTGTGAGGAGGTACTGCTCTTTGAATAGGGATTTCATTTGTAGATAAGGTCACATGAGAAAGCAGAACTAGACTGGAACAGATTGCCCAGGAAAGCTGTAGATGCCCCATTCCTGGAAGTGTTCAAGGCCAGGTTGGATGGGGTTCTGTGCAACCTGGTCTAGTGGGAGGTATCCAGGGTAGGGGGGTTGGAACTATGTGATCTTTAAGGTTCTTTCCAACCCAAACCATTCTGTGATTCTATGACTTACAGCTTCTACATTTGTCCAGTCAGTCTTTGGTGCTTCAAATTCATATATGGATGGATCCCTGGGTTACAAATAGCTGTCTCGATTGCAGTATTGGGAGACCATGATGATTTACATGTTTCAGCTTTTTTCAGGAAAAGAATTATTTGTTCTTTAGGCAACATGCTGCTACAAGATTGGGCTCACCAACAGATGCTCTTGCACAGGAGTGAGTGGGAGAGCATTCTCAGCCTCAGCCTGGTAGAGGCAATCTTTGTCATCTGACACAGGTAACCTAACGCTAACCCACACAAAGGTGATGACCTGTGTTAGGAGGAAGTTGTCTGCAATTCACTTTGTATCCACTTAGCTTTCACCATCAAAACACACTTCTGACTCCTTTGTCAAGTGCAGCATAATTAGATCTCTATCTTCTCTTTGAAAATAATTTTCTATTTTGAAGTGTACCACAGACCATTGGGCATTGGGAGCCAGGGAGACGAGTGCTGTCTTGCAACATAGAGACATTCCTCATACTTTCTTACTTCCTTAGTGAAATTGGTATGTGGTACTTGTGAATCTCAATAAAATACATGGAGAACAGGAGATCAGGAGGATTTCTGTGGTTATTCCTTTTTGATTTCCTAAAGAGTGATGTTCCCCTTATTTTGATCTAAAGTAGCTGAGGACAGTCTTTAAAGTGGCAGCTCTGGCTTGTGCACTGGTTGGGTAATCACAGCTCTTCAGCTCCCAAATGCCTGCTTCCCTATGACAATTCCTCCAGACCACAGGAGAGAGGTCACTTAGGCATCTTTCTTTACTTGCACTGTGTGCACTTCAGTCTGTTTGCAGTGCCAAGATCATCTGCACAATGTGTGAGGGTGGCAGCAGCTCACATTTGGGTGCAAAATGTCCAGAGATGCCTCTCCTTAAATGCTTTCCAGACCATAAGCAGTAAGAGACTTGATTCCGTAGACATGAACTCGCTCTCTCCGCTTCTCCTCTAAGGTTTAAAAAGCAATGATGCTGTACTTAGGAAGACTTGGGAGGCAACAACATGGAACAAAAAAGAATAAATATTGGAGTGGATCTTCAGGTGATTAACAGGGAAGGGGTTTTTTAATTTTTTTTTGTTTTCTCTTTCTCTTTCTCTTTTCTCTTCCTCCAATGTTCTTACAAAAAAAAAAAAAAAGACATTTTCTTTCTAGTTCTCTTGCATGTTCTTATATAAGAGCCTTAGTAAACTTTATGGCTTTGAGTCAGCTGGAGGAAAAATACCAAGGTATTTGAGTTTAGATAATACGAACAAAAGAGGCAGAGTAAAATATCTAAAAGCAGTGAAGTTTTCTTTCTATCTGTTATTTGCAAGCACCTTAAAAAAAAAAAAAAGTTGGCCCATGTAACAAGTTTTAGCTTATTGGCTTTGGCTTTCTTAACTTTTGCAGAAGCTCTGGGAACAGTCTGGTTCCCCTGGTTCTCAACTGGTTTGCTTCAGGAATCTGTATTTTATGAAAAGTCAAAAGGACTCTCATGGTGTTTAATCCCTCCCTCAGCACAGGGTGGCTGTGCCCACTCTGAGCGAGCAGGTCAGCCAGCACATCTGTGCTGCAGAGCTGGTCACAGACCCACCCATGTGCAGTCCCTCCTCCTCCTCTGCTCACTCCCACGTTTTTGTCAACGTCTGGGAACAGCGTCTCTTTGAGAGGTTTCATTTAGGTCAGACAGTGGGGCCAACTGCTGCTGTGAGGGAGTGGATTAAGGCACACAGTAATAGTAAAACCTTGATTTCTTCAGAAACCAAACAGGTAGGTAGGTAGGTAGGTCGATAGATAGATAGATAGATAGAAAGATAGATAGATAGATAGATCGATCGATCGATCGATCGATCGATCTTTTTCCTCTTAGCAGGAAAAATAGCCTTTTTCATTTTCCTATATGATAGTCTTACCAGGCTACTTTTATAGGTCACAGTAGTTAATACACATAGGTAACAATCACAGAGGTAAGCTTTGAGTTACTTTTCCTGCAGTCATTTTATTAGGTAAATACAAAATTAGAATAGAGCCATTCTAAAGGGGAATAAAGGGCGGGCAGTAAATCATTTCCCTTGATCTCAAGGGCACCTGTTTTGTCATTAAAAGCTTGGATTAAGTCCCTCATTGAAGCTAGCCTTGTTCTAAAACCTGCATGGAAGATTGAAAAAGTGAGCTCCAGGAGTTGCTTGGATGAAGAAGACACTGTCTCGCAGGAAAAAAGCATTTGAGTAGTTCTTATCTATGCCTTGGAATTGACCTTAGCTTTACATTAAGGCTGACTACATGACATATACAAAACCAGTAAGAACTGTGAGATTGCAGCAGTGTAACAGCATAAGCTTGCTGAAGGATATTAAGAGGAGGAAAGGTTTGGACTGCTAGTAGGTTTACAGAATGTGTAGCTGCATATATTCTAAAGCTGATTCTTTCTGCCTGATACAGAAGAATGGAATGGCTTTACTAATTTGAGGAAGATTGTTTTGTACAGCCAAAGATAACAGATTGGAATATTTTTTTTTTAATTAATGTTAAGTTTGGAAACAATTCCTAAATAAAGAGTGAAAAAATAATTCCAAACAAAATAATCTAAGTTAACTTTTTCTTAAATCTGCTGAACGTATGTTTTGAAGAAAAGATTTCATAAAATATGCTGAATAATACCTGCTGCAAATATGCTGAATATGCTGCAAAAATATGCAGCAAAAATATGCTGAATAATATGCTGCAAAGATTGGTGATAGACAAGAAGACACTTAAACAAATTGGTTTTAAGTTTTATACTCTATGTTTCAGAACTATAGAAGAGATTAAGTTATGTTAAACTTAAATCTTCAGAACACAAAGTATCTTTTCATTTCTGAGGATGACATTGTGTTTAAATTAAAATCAATATTTTAGGTTGATGTTGTAAAAGCTATTAACTACCTAAAGCTTGAGGGAAGCTTGGTACTAAATAAATACAAGCAATTAGTTGCTGCCTCATCTGTTTTAAGAATTTGAATTTTGCTACATTTTCTCTGCAGATGACATTCAGCTGAGTTAAGTGAGCATATTTCATGAGTGAACTTAAAATACATTTGCCTCTGAGCTTATAAAGCAAATATGTCTTCTGCTTTAGAGAATTGGTGAAGGAATCTCACCATGAAGAAGCATTACTCGATGTGGAAGAAGTAAAGAGAAAACACACTGTCAAAGCTCTGGTCATACAACAGCTGAGGGGAAGAAATAGAGACAGCGTAAACATTCATCAGCCCTCAGAAGTCTCCACCTAGACAGTATTTTAATTTTCTTTTTAATTCACAAAGCCCATGTTTTCAGCAGCCCTTAAGAAAACCACCTCCCTGGTGTTGCCAGCTTGAGCTGTTTTGTGGAGTATCAAGTAAAATGCAAAGATTTCTGTCCTTACAGAATAAGAATGGGAAAAAACAACTTCAGTTTGCCATATTTCCCATGGCACGATCTATCAGTAGAAACCCCAGAGTTTTATACAAGTGTTTAACAAATTTAACCACCTCATTTCACTGGAACTCGAAATAAACTAACTGATTAATTAGATAAAGTGTACAATCTTGCTTTTTCCTATCAGGACCACAAAATTTGGAGCACTGGTTGAGTGGTAAACTTTGATAAACTTCACTTAAAGTGATTCCACAGTAACATGAAGTTAGGGTTACAGTCACTGCATTCCTGTGTCCTGTCTCCTATATGAAATGTGGTGCAGATCCCAGTGGAACAGAAGCATATCAAATACAGACTTTAAGTTGACATTTGTGAGGCTAATACACCCAGTGTGGCAGTATCTGGCTTGAAATGTGCAGGGAACAGCATCTCTTGGAAGAAGCTTACTGACATAATTTTAAAAAAAGGTCAGAGGAAGAAGAAAGAGGTGGGGTCTTTGACATGTAATAAAGGTTTTCCATTCTTTCTCAGGATCAAAAAGTGGTTAGAAACTGTATTAATAAGTTTCAGCACAAACTTTCACTAAGGCCTTGTCTGTCTATCTTCCACAATACTATATACAATGTATTGCCGAATCATTTAGGCATCTGCTCAGCATGAAGAAATAAGGCAGTTGGAATATTGTGTAGATCATGACTTTGGTGTATAGGGATGCTGCTGTTAGGAAAAAGAACTTTGCTGAGTGGACACAGAAGAAGCAAAAATATAGGAGTATGGAGAACTGGTATCAGGAGGGAGAAATGGGTGCTCTGACTTAGGGTAGGGGGAAGATGGGGTTATGAATGTGTTCTGGACTGTGCAGGTGGGCTCAGAACAGCTGTGTCTGGGGAAGGGTATTTGTGGATGGGTGCTTTTTTACACCCATCACACTGTTGTGTTTTATCTGTAGCCCTGCATGCTAGCTGGCCATCTGCATCCACATTGTTTATATTTATATGTTTAATAATGTAATACAGAAGTAGTCCTTTGGTTTTCAAGTTATATAAATTTGCAAGATTAAAAAAATAGGGTTGCTTGGTGAATGCATTAGTCTTCCAAAAATGTGAAGTTGACCAGAACTAAGACCTCTTTCATCTTTTTGCTCTGATTTCCAGCCTACTTGCCAGGATCTAATAATGCCCGATAATAGATACATGAACTCTGTCCTTATAGATGGTGCAGAAATCAGGAAACAGGGTATGTGACTGCCACATGATGCGATCCAGTATCTTCCTTTTTCTAAGCATGGTTGTGAGCTTTGCTGTACCAGAACTATGCCCATGCACTCTGTGCTCACATCCTCACTGAACAAACAGTGCTGTACACACTAAATTGAATGACCCTTCTGCCTCCTTGGGTAGTTATTTCACCTGATACACAAGGTACTGTCTCAGTGATGGATATACAAGTGTAGTGTCACTAGGTAGGTGCTCTGCTTCTCCTGTCTTTCATGGTAGACTTAGTGGATATAGATTCTGCTGGGCTGCTTTGACACACTGGAAACTCTGCTGAAAGGAGGTCTGCTGGCCTCAGTCACTCAGTGTGCACCTGAACATCTCTCTGGTTGCCAGCAGCACCCAAGATGGCTGGGCTCTAACCAGGTTGTTTGGTTTGGTTTTTTTATAATCAGAATTCCTCATCAGCTGCACTCTGCCAGCTAACCCCTGCATCATCACCCAGTACAGTGAATACAGCTGGAATCAGTGAGTAAGTACTGACCATCACCAGCTGTACACAGGAGGGATAAGTTAGAGATGCCTTGGGTGGGAAACTGGCTTTCCTGGTTTTCAGAGTTCTGAGTTTTTACCAACTTGGAGGACCTAGAATAGCAACTGGATTAATCATACTACATATAAACCAAAATAAATTTGTTAGTGAAGTAAGCTAATTGGATTTAAAGGGGAAGAAATCTTGTTTTTAAGATGAGGGAGCACAATTTATAGGAGAGTGCATTGAAGTGCTGAAGTTGCACCACTGCTTTCTCCCACAGTAGAATACTGTTAACCCTGTCATGTGTTTTCATAATTTATGCAGAGGATGATCAGTGAGCAAGGAGAAAGCAAAGTTGGTGAAGGGATATAAGTGGAAAGTGACGTTCTCCCGTTGCTGGGCTAGGGAGGGCTGTGGTGGCTGTGTTTAGGTAGGCTATGTGTAACACCCAGCAGGGCAATGGAATGCTGTAGCCCATCTCAGAGAGGATTGTGTTCAGTTTTGTGGTGGTTGTGAACACTGTGGTGTAGGCGGAGTTGAATTATGTTCCTGAAGTCTTCAGGCATTTTGAGTTCCCTGAGTTGGATCTATTCATAGGTTGTTTCCTCTTTGCTTTACTTTATGGTTTGCCAACTTCTCCCAAGTCTTCCATGGAACAGAAGAAGTACTTAAAGATTAGAGTGGTAAATAGCATCAGCCCTAATGTTTCTCCTCCTTTAATCTTTACAGAATGCACTACATTCGATTAACTTCTGGAGTATAAAGGCTGAAAAACAGTATCTGAATTCAGTTCTGGTACAATACAGATTATTTCTGTTAATTTGACACACAGATGCACCCACTTTTGTGCACAGAGCACTTTGTGAGGTGTGTGCTTCAGTGCTTTGGGAGCTCTATAGGTGATTGGCTTTCTGGTTTGTAAGGATATTATTTTTGGGGTTTGTTTTTGATGTCAGTGTCAGTAATGGTAGGCTCAGTTTACATTAAGAACTGCTTTGTGTTGAAAGTTGTATTAAAAACCACTCCCACTTCCTTGCAGTCCAAACAGACAAAAAGTACCTTAAAGATATGAAGCCTGTTAAAAGAAGCTGATGAGCTTTCTGGGAGGAGCCACGGAAAGGTGAAGCCACGAGAAGTCTGAGGGCCCATGGGAAGAGTTGCAAGAACAGGTTGGTTGGTGAGTGAACAGAAGAGTGAAAGTAAATATGGAGCTCAGACATATCAAAAACCAGATTTATTTTTTCCTGTTGTCATCTATGGTATACTTCATGTTACTTGCTCTCTAAAATTCATTTCTCTGGTAGAGAAGTGTTCAACCATCATTGACTTAATCTCATCTTTTGTGTATTTTTATAATTTTTTTTTCTAAATACAGGCTACTAGTCTGTTCAAGCTGAGGACAAGTTAGATGTAACTTATTAGGCTGTTATATATAACTTTGTTTCATAACTTTAACTAAATTTCACATATCTGAGAATGTAGGAGTGTCATTTTTGGTCATTTTAAGATGTACAGTCGTTTAATAGCAAGTAAGTTTTGTAATCTGATACATTAAGAGCACTCTAAATTTGTAGTTTATAAAATGTCCTCATTGTAGCTTGTATTTTGCTTAGCATTCATGCTTTATTTTGAACCGGGTATTGAATGCATATTCAGTTAGGAAGGGCTGATAAGAGAGAGTTCAGCTGTTCCTCCTCCCATTTGAAAAACAATCATATACTCTTAACTTTCCTTCTTGTTTGCTTAAAGTGGTTGGGATTATAATTGGTTTTAGATTTGAAGTAATTGCAGAAAAGGAAACCAGTTCATCACAGACAGGTTTTGCAAAACATCCTGATAGGTAATGTGCATAATTTTTAATATCACAAAATCAACTGCTCTGACTCAAGGGGGTGGACTTGCACCTATGCTGTAATAGGGCTCTGTCTTTGTGGTCCAAGGCAAAGCGATGTAACACAAGTCATGTGCTAAGAATTCAGAAGAGTGCAGGAGTTGTTAATTCCTTCCATGATTTTCCTCAGGCCCTCATCTCCGAAACCATGCCAGAGATGACAGAGAATGAGACACCTACTAAGAAGCAACATCGGTGAGTCTCTGCGGGAAAATGACCATTTCATAGTTCTGTGGTCTGCGGTCATGTTGCAGTTACGGAGTTTCTAGCTAAACGTTTGGCAATAAGGCTATGGACAAGAAGTTCTGAGTGTTGATCAGAGTCTATCCAAGCGTTTCTGTCTTGCCCTGTCTATGAGAAACTATTTATTGAAGACATGTCTACCTGGGTCACTTAGGCAAAAGAGATTCTTTGATTATTTCACTGACTATTTTGATGTGTGTAAAACTGCATTGCCATCTTGGTTAGAGTGCAGCCTCTATTATTGTGGAGGCTCCTTGTAGATATTGGGAGGTAACTATACTAATTTTGACAGAGTAATTTAGACCACTTCCTCAACTCCCAGTGGAATCTGGATCTTACATCTCAAATCTCTGCTGGAACTTAAACTAGGCCTTGTGGTTGTACACCAACACCATGACCAAAATTTCTAACACTGTGACTCAGCACTCACTACAACTCTTCCTGAGTTTTGTTCCTTTGTAGTAGTGTGGCTGATCTAATGCCTGATTAATAGGGGAGTTCTTCATTCCTTAGTTAAATGCAGCATTCATCTTATACTAGGTAGCCATGTAGGATATGATTTATGATCAAGAAAAGCCCAGAGAGAACATTGATTTGTCCTACAGAAAGTTTTTCAATCTTTATTAATTTCGTGACTCTTTCTCACCTGACTAATACAGCCTTTTCTGTTCTGTATTGATAATGTAAATCAAAGGGCAGCTGGGTCTTTCCAGTCCTTATATTCTTGTGCATTTTAGTATTATTGATCATCTTTAAGCATTATTTCTTAGCAGCTGTCTCCAGGTCTGACCTGTAAAAGTAACATGACTGTCTCATAATCATTGTCTTAAGTTACTCCAGGTGCAGACTAGTGAGTTACCAGAAATAAATATCAACTCAAAGTATAAAGAATACTGTGCCTCATAATAATTACACATTTTCCACATGTCTTGAATTCTCTCAGATTCCTTGTTACATCTGGACTGTTCTGTAACAGTTGAAAAGGACAGCAGAAGATACTACTCTGCTTTTCGCATACTCTAGCAGACATCTAGACTGAGTGTGCAGCTGGACAGAAGATTTTTGAATTTTTTTTTTCTGGAATGTTGCTTTACTGTACTTCCTGGAAGAATTTGTCTTGGTGCATGTGTACAGTACATCTTATTTATATATGTAGAGTACACATTTGGAATTTATTGACTGCCAGCAATGCAATTTGAGGCATTGCACAATGATTGTTGCCATCAGTCCAGTAGTCCCAGGTGAGCATATGAAATCAAAGACAACCGTCACATGCCCAAATTACATCTATACAGAATTTTGAGACAGTAAAGAACAGCAGCTTCAGAGGAACAGTATTTCTGGTTTCTCTCACAAAGGAAGCATTTTTGACACCAGAAGCTATGATGTTTGAAGGCAATGTGGCTGGAAAATCAATGTGCATGGCAAAGTTTTAGCCTATTTCATTGATCCAATGAATGTAAAAGCAACATTTCAGACAAATACTTAACTGCCTTTCCTCAGAAACAGAACCATTGTTTTTGATCTTTGGCCTCATTGAACACTTCACAGTATAACATTTGTCGCTGAACAGGAACATAAAAACCCAGATCTGCACTATTAATACGTACCAATAATCAAGTGGAATATTACACTGTTCCTTGTTATATTGAAATTGGTATGTCTGAACACGAATGAATCTTTCTTAGAAACTGTTTAATACCAATGTCTAAGAACATCTGATTGTGACTTCTGCTGTTCTTGTTCACAGAGCAGACTATAATATTTAGTGGTTTTAGTTGTAATAGAAATAATAAAAGAAATATTTGTTTGTATGCAGATTTTTTATCTTCAGTTTCACATCCTTCTTTTCCCTTTATGTTTCACAGAAAGAAAAATCGGGAGACACATAATGCAGGTAAGAATATTATGCTTTGTTGTTTGGCCCGGAAATAAGCACAGATACTTTGGAGTAGTAAAACATATTTTGCATGGAGAAGGTTCCTCCATAGGAGTTTAGTACACTTAAAAAGCCTCACCCTATCAAACACCTTTCTGTGCCCTTGCATAAAATACCTGTGCAGATCGTTTTTAGTTTGCTATTTTCTACAGTATAAAGTATGAAGGAACTCTGTGCCCCTGTATTTCCAAATCTAGTCAATTAAGAAGTAAACAATTTCAGCTGTGTTTAATTCCAAAGGAAAGTAACTGCACAGGCATTCACACACAACTAAAATCCACCTCTCTCAAAAGAGAGACAGGTGTCTGACCTGAGAGCTTTAGAGGCTCCCTTGATTAGAAGTATTCCTCTAGCCCATTCCTAAGGCACCCACCTGGATGCTGACATGCCTGAAATTCTGTGTAAATGTTGGCTGTATGCTGCAGGAGTTGCATCCCTTGGGCAGCACCTAGTCAGTGTCTAGTGCCAATGGCATCTTCTACAAGTGGGAACAGAAATATGGACTGGGGAGCAGTCTGGCAGGCTTAGGCCTGTTTTATCCAAAGAAATCGATTGCAGTTCTTCTTTCACTGAACAGCACTATTGTGTGGTCTTTACAAACTCAGCTGGAAAAAACACTGAGCAGTTTCCATGTGAAGGCTGTGCAACAGAGTGCTTGTCAAGTATGCTCAGGGTGTGGCAAATTTCTTAAGGATTAAGAAGAATCAGGAAACAGTCTTATCAAGTTTACTTCTAAGATTTCTGGCCTCATTGAATTCCCAGTTCCTGTTTCACTTGTTGATAGCTTTCCAAAATCTTTATCACCTGAGCTGAACTCTGCAGTGTGTGGGGACCAGCTCCCTCCAACCCTATACTTGCTTAGTCATTCAAGCTGAGTAGAGTGTGGCAAATATTATCAAAACAAGAGTAGCACTTCACAAACACTGTGATATCTCTATGTATTAGTAAGATATATAAAGATTAAGTCCCAGGTGTCACGTGTCTTAATTTTTACAGAGATGCTCTAATTTATATGGTAAATTTAGAAACTTTGTCTTGCTGTGTTTAGTGTATTTAAACCTGTCTCTGTCAACGCCAGCAGTCTCTCCCGAAATACCAAAAAAAAAAAAGTTTGAGAGGGGTAAATTGAAGTGACAGGCTACTGGAATAAGACTGTTTAAATTAAATTAGTGAGTCTTTTATAAAGGAGCAAAATTAAGTACACTCACCTGCAGGTGATGGTTTGTTTCTGTGTGCCACCAAAAGCAGAGCAACTGCACAAATCAAAAGGTTCATTCAGCACAATGAATGAACAACACAATGGTTTGAGTCCTGACAAAGCCATGACCAAACTTTTTCCAGTTTTTTTTTTAAAGGTATCTAATAGTTTTAAGTTTGCATGGAACATGAAAATATCTCAGTAAAAAAAGCATAGCTACATGAGAGTGAACTATATTTGAAAGAGGCTGACTATGGTGGATGGAAAACAGGTACTGTCTGTAAAAAATATGCCCAGAGGATTTACATGCCTCAACTTCTAGTGTAGACCCTTTCTGCCAATGTTCAGACCTCTTGAAGAGGTAAATTATGTCACTAGAGGACTATAAATGAAGCATTTTCTGACCTTCTCCAAAATAGGTAGTTCACTGGAATTACTCTCCATTCAATATTTTCTTTACTCTCAGTTAAATCTTGTGGAAGAGTTTAATCTTTGAGCATAGAAGAGAGTAACTGATAATTCATAAAGCTAAAGCTTCAGCTATGTTCAGTGTTGGCTGGCTGCTCTGTCAATATAAATTTAAAATTAAGCCTGAAGACTGATAAAACCTACATTATTTCTCTTTTGATGCTAAATTTGAAGTTAGTATTTAAGAGACATGGGTTTGCTTCCCAAATCTGAAACTGATTCTTTCCATAATCTTTGTTCATTTGCTTTCTGTATGCCTAAATTTATTCAATCTGCCTCCTGAAAAGGGTGTCATGAAACTGTATTAGAAAGCAGTTTCAAAACCTGAATTTTAAGTTGTAGGAACTTTTCTTTTTCATGAAGGGGTCCAAAATATCCCTACCTTTTAAAGGTATTGCTACTTATGTTACAGCTCTTGATTCCACTGAGTATTATTTCGATAACTGAGGTTTACTTTCAAGGAATTTTTTTCCTCAAGTTACTCTGGCTTCCAATGTGTAATGAAATAATGTATTTCTGAGCCCTTACATTGTCCTAGTTGTGCTGCTGTTGTGCTGACTTGCCCAACCAGATGACACAGTACATATTATTTTTACTTAGTGGAGAGACATCGAAAGAAGAAGATTAATGCTGGGATAAACAGAATTGGAGAACTCATTCCCTGCTCTCCAGCACTTAAGCAGGTGAGTGGCCATCCAGAGGTGCATACAAGTTTCCTGTCAAATGTTCAAATGTTTTTTTGCCTGTAGAAGTATAATACTTATTCTACTGTTTGTATTAGGAAGAAGGCAAAACTGTCTGAATTAATATGCTCAAAAATATTACTAGTTACTAGTATTTTAAAAACAATTTGTAATAGAATTCCTGTTTGGAAGTACAGGGTCACAAGAATGTAGTTACACAGATTTTGAGTATTTTATCTGAAAGTGTTGCATATGACTGCTTATTTTTGTCATCTTTCATATAAGGGCTTGCAAGCAATTCAAAAATTGAAATTATAGTTTCAGTAATAATAATTACTGAAATAATTATTTCAGCAATTAAAACACTTAATAGTAATAAGTAATATTAGTAATATTATTACTATTATAATAGTAATAATAATAGTAATTCAAGGCACTTAATAATAGTAATTTAAGACACTTTCCTTACAAAAGATGAAGCAAAACAAATGGTTTGAGATTGATATACAGAATCGTCTTTTTCAAGATAGAGCAATCCCCAGCAGAGACTGTTCCTACTGAACAGTAGAAGAAAGTAAGAATTGAACAAAGGTTTTGCAGGCAGAACAAGGATAATTTCATTAAAACATAATTGTGGATGGGTTATTTTCTCTTCCCATATTCCCCAGTATGCTACTTTAAAAATCATGCATATATCTCCCTAGATAGTTGTTCCATGTTTATTTCTTTCTTAATAAAATATTTACAAGGCAGTTTCCTGGCAATTTCATGTGATGTGTATGTTTATTAGTGAACATGAATTTTAGGCTGATCAGCAAGAAATGATGCTGGCTGTTCAGGATCTGTGGCCTGAGTATTATCTACCTTTGGATATCAGAAAGTGTCAGCTCCAGCACTGAAAATGTTATTCTCAGTGCAAAATCTCACACCATTTTAGGGTCAGTATCACTCACAAAACCTGTAGTTCATCTTACAAAAACAACCAAACAAAAAAACAACCTCCAAGAAACCCAACCCAAACCAAAAGAAAACAAACCCTACCCAGTGATATTCAGAGAGTCATTCAACATAGCATATTTTCAAAGTAAAGACCTCTTGGGGTAAGCGCAGCCTCATCACTAATGGATTTACAAATTCTCAACCTTTCTCCTAATTTTATATATGTTTTCTTTTACAGAGCAAGAACATGATCCTGGATCAGGCCTTTAAGTATATAACAGAAATGAAAAGGCAGAATGATGAACTTCTGTTAAATGGAGGAAACAATGAACAGGGTAAGTACAGATGCTGCTGGGGGCTCTAGAATTTCTGTCCCTCACTTCTGCTATGTGTCTTTGTACTGACTAACAACAAAGCCTGGATCCACAAACAGGAATCCCAAAACATTATGCACAGGAAAAATACATACAGGAAAAATACAGCTGCTTAGAATATCTTGAAACAAAAAGCCAACAGAATACCCAAGTGAGTGTTCTTGCACACAGCTATGAAATAATGAAGCAATTGCATTGTAATGTAAAGTAATTACAGAGCTTATAGGTGATGTGGCATCTTCTGGTAAATTCTGACCCAGTTTATTCTACTGTAGTGACCAGAATGATTTCTGACAACCTTCAGTTAGATTTTTTCATCAAAAAGATGAAGTTTCCTTCATTCATAAAGCTTTTTTTTTTTCCTTTTAAAAGCTGTAGAAGTTATAATGGCTTGTTTTATAAAATGTAATGCATCCTATAATATACTTGAATAGATGTGTAAAAGTACAGTGATGGAGGTATGACAGAAATAATCTCAGAGCTAATGTTGTGGTTTATGATTTTTACTTCTGTTTTATTGGGATTTTCCCAGTTTGGTGAGCCATCTCCCAAGTTCATTGCCGGTTTTTGTGGCTTTACACAAGTGCTTTGTATTTAATTTTGCCTGTAATTTTTAGATGTAATGAAACTCAATTCTCCTGGAAATCTGTGCGATTATCAATTAAATAAAAACAGTTTTATTGTTTGCAAAAGAGCAGGGAAAAAGATTAATGTAGTTGTCTTTCCTTTAGGAATTAAACTATTTTGATTAGCATTCGGTTTCATCTGAGTTAGTCCTAATGTTTTTTCTACGTAATTTGACATATCCTGCTATTGGTAATTAAATAGTCTGTGAAATTCATTCACTTCCCCACTCAGTAGAGAGACTTATCAGGATAAGAGCCTTCACTTATGTTGTGCTAACCATTTGAAAAGAACATATATTATAAACAATTTACTCAATTTATTTCTACCAATTATTTCATTACCACATAGTATTTATTCTCTAAGTCATGTGGTAACATTATTTCATTATTTGCTCTGGTGCTCATGTAATGGAGTGCTCTCACTGTTTTGTAGCTGAAGAGATAAAAAAACTGCGGAAACAGTTGGACGAACTGCAAAAGGAAAACGGGAGATACATCGAGCTGCTGAAAGCAAATGATATTTGCCTGTATGATGACCCTACAATCCACTGGAAAGGAAACCTCAAAAACACCAAGGTCTCAGTTGTTATTCCCAGTGATCAGGTTCAAAAGAACATCATTGTCTATTCAAATGGGACTCAACCCAATGGAAATAACCAAGGAGCATCTGTTCAGGGAATAACATTTAATGTTGGTCATAATTTACAAAAGCAAACAGCCAATGTTGTGCCAGTTCAGAGAACTTGCAACCTAGTGACTCCTGTGACAATTGCTGGTATTTATCCCACAGAAAATAAGCCATGGTCGCAACCTACAGTTTCTCCACTGGCACCTGCTCAGACAGCTCCAGCAGGGAATGTTCTTGAGCTTTCCACCATGGAGAATGAGCGAGCTGTGCCTGCCACTGCTCCTGCCAGCTCACAGAGTACACCTCGACCTGCAACAGAACAGTGTATTTCAAGTAATGCGCCACAGAATGAGCAAAATCCCCCCACAAGTAAAAATTATGAGGAGGGCACTACATCAACAAAGAAAACACTCCCACAGGGAACCAGCCTTCCTTCCAGTGCCTCCATGGAAACCTCCCAAGTTCAACAGGTGAATGCAGCTTGCTCAAATACACACAATTCCAGGAGTGACCTCCAGGAAAGGTGTGCCACTTCAACCGTGGACACAGCTTGTGTGCCACCTGTGAGATTGTCTGCTGCAGAGAGCTGCTCTTCTGTAAATGTCCTCAAAAGTACAGACGTGGTCAGCAGTGCTGGGACTCCTGCGACATCTGCAGCAGAAGGAGCTAAGGCTGTGACAGCAATAAGCACTCTGGCTGCTAGTCCCCTGGAGAACTGCTGGTCTTTTTCAGGCTCCTCAGGTGTTGGCACTTCAGACTTGAAAAACATGAGTAGCCTTACCCGGATGCCTTCAGCTGGGAACACACAGACCACATGGACAACTTTGCAGCTGGCGGGAAACACTGTTCAGCCACTGAGCCAAATGCCATCCGGGATAATGACTGCCCTCCTAAATGAGCCAGTCAGTGGTGCTGGGACTGTGTCTTCTGCCCACAGCAGGCCTTTGACTACAAGTATCAGTTTGCATGCTTCTCTGCCTGGGGATGGCCAGGCAGCTGAACAGATTGTAGTTACCTTGCCCTCGTGCCCACCCGTACCTATACAGCCTTTAATCAGCCAGCCACAGGTTAAAGCTCAGGCTGCAGGAAATATCCTTCCATTAAATTCAGCTATGCAGGTGATTCAGATGGCTCAGCCAGTTGCCTCAGCTGTGACGGGAGCACCAACTAACCAGAATGTCATCATTCTCCAGCCTCCAAACCCTGCTCCGTGCCCACCCATTGTGAGAGCGGAAGTTCCCAGCCAAAATGTTAGTCAGCAAATTGTAATTATACAAGCTGCAAATCAGAATCCTCTTCCCCTCCTCTCTGCTCAGCCTTCTGCTCCTGTAAGAGTTCCCATGAACGGGCCGACTGCAGTCGCCAACCCCAGCAGCTCCATGCAAAATGCCTCTCTTCCACAGACTTTTGGAGGGAAACACCTTGTCCATATATTACCAAGGCCATCTTCTTTGCCGTCTTCTAGCTCTACGCAGACATTTTCAGTGACAATGTCCAATCAACAGCATCCTCAGACTATCTCATTAAATGGGCAGCTTTTTGCATTGCAGCCTGTGATGTCTTCATCTGGAGCTTCAAACCAAGCCCCTATGCAAATTATTCAGCCCACCACGAGTGAAGATCCAAATACCAATGTTGCCCTCAATACATTTGGTGCTTTAGCTAACCTCAATCAAAGCATATCGCAGATGGCTGGACAGAGCTGCTTGCACTTGTCTCTCAGCCACCCCACCAATCCTGCAACTGTCAATAACCAGATGGCTACAGTCAACTGTGTGTCATTACCAACTTCTGTGGCATCTTCAGTGCCTGCAGAGGTTTCGGTATTAACCAGTGCATCTAATTCCATAAATGCTTCCCCCCAAAAAGTGGCTGCTGGCTTGCCATCCACTGCAAAATCAAAAAGGACAAACAAAAAGCCAAGCACAAAGAAACACCAAGCAGTGAATAATAAAGTGTCCTGCCCAGCAGTTCCTTGCAAAGACACAGGGAAGGTAGACTGTGCTCCTGTGGAAACAGTGGCAAAGCATTCAAATGGCGAAGGGCCGCCTGAAAACACCGCGGCAGCATCACAGACTGTAACCACATCACAGGTGAGCGGCGTGGCTGCATCAAGCAGCGTCAGCATTTCTGACTCTCATTCCAAAGAGACCGTGAGCTCTGAACAGGCAGTGAAAACCCCCTCTGCTCCTGAGCCAAGCATGGCAGAGGTGCCTGCTTCCTCACCGCTGGAACCTGTAGTGTCAGAGCAGCTGCTGCTTGCTCCAGCACCAGCCAAAGATGCTGCTCCTCGCCAGCAGGCCCAGGGATCTCAGAGCCAGCCAACTGCCTCTGCCTTGTCAGAGTCTCCCAAACCCTGTGAACCCCCCAACACCTTAACATCCTCACGTAAAGAAATACAGGTGACACATTCACAGGCTGCTGGGGCATCAGCAGCACAGAGCAACACAGCAGGTCATACTTCCAAGGGGGGAATGATTTCGGAGTCCTGCAACATTGCACAGGATTCCTCAGTGGTAATGCAAGATGCGGACTTGTTAGAAGGACAGGGTCTAAGCAAAATGCTGTCTGATCTCACAAAAGAAAGAACAGCTGTGGAAAAAACCTCTTCATTTACTGTTCAAGGGGAGCATTCTAATTTTCCTATGGAAAACTCTAAATCAGCAGAATCAAATGTTGATTTGCCTGAGAAGCAGGAACTCTTGCTAATGAACACGGAAGGTGACACTCTCTCCCAGCATCACTCCTGCATCTCTGATCAGGAAGTAGTCAGTGCTTCCCTTATCACTAGCAGGCAGGCAGACTCCCCAATGTCAACCAGCTCTGGCAGCAGTCGAGGCTTCTCAGTTGCATCTATGCTGCCAGACACCACCAGAGAAGATGTCACAAGCAGCACCTCAACCAGTACCTGTAGCAGCTGCACATTTTCAGAACAGACTGACATTGTAGCTCTTGCAGCAAGAGCTATTTTTGACCAGGAAAGCCTTGAGAAAGGTGGAGGGGGAATACAGGTTAACACAAGGGATAGCATCTCTAAGTCTGAGGTTGCACCTTTGGAGAGAGAGCAACAGCCTTTTAAACCTCAGTCAATGAAAGAAAACAATGCAGGGCTGCTGGAAGCACCACGGAACAAATTCAGTGCTCATGAAACAGTACAGACAAATGTTGACAGGCAGGTTGAGAAGCCAAGCTGCTCTGTAGGAGGTGTGGAAACATCAAACACTCCTTTGCAGATTTCCACTTCCCAGACACCCAGCATAACCAGTCTAAGTGTGAATAATCTGATACACCAGAGCCGCATTGTCCATCCCCTGGTGAGTTGCTCGAGTTTATCCCAGCCTTCAGAGCCTGCAAGTGTCCCTGCAACTGTGAGCCTCTCCCTTCCATCTAGCACATACATCAATCCGTCTCCAGGACCTGCTCTGATGAGTGAATATGCTCAGGAACAACTGAATGCTATCAGGGCAAGCACCATGCAAGCTCCCCAGCTGCAGGAATCACACTTAAAGCAGCAAAATCACGAAGGTCGCAAAGACTCTGCCAAGAGGGCTGTTCAGGATGACCTCCTGCTTTCTACAGCAAAGAGGCAAAAGCAGTGCCAGACAGCACCCATAAGGCTCGAGGGGATGGCGCTGATGAACCGAACACCAGAGGGTATTGCTGATCAAACACAGATGCTCGTTGGTCAGATTCCTCCTAATTCATCCAATTCAGTGGCACCAGTGAGCAATCAAGGGCACGCTGATGGCCTCAACAGGTTGTTCCCACCCAACAGCAATTTCGTAACGCCAGCTTTGAGACAAACTGAAGTTCAGTGTGGTTCTCAGCCACCACTTTCAGAGCAGCCTGGCCAGGCAGGGCAGCACTTGCAGCCAATTCAACATGTTCCTGCCCAAGGAATCTCTCACCTTCACAGTAATCACCCATACTTGAAGCAGCAGCAGGCTGGGCAGTTAAGAGAGAGGCACCACTTGTACCAGCTGCAGCACCACATCACTCACGGGGAAAACTCCGTCCATTCTCAACCCCACAGTGTCCACCAACAGCGAACAATACAGCAGGAGGTGCAGATGCAAAAGAAACGGAATCTCATCCAGGGGACACAAGCCACGCAGCTTTCCCTACAGCAAAAACACCACGGAAGTGATCAAACACGGCAGAAAGGTGGTCAGCCCCATCCTCACCACCAACAAATGCAGCAGCAGATGCAGCAGCACTTTGGAGCTTCCCAGCCTGAAAAGAACTGTGAAAATCCTGCAACAAGCAGAAACCACCATAACCACCCTCAGAGCCATATCAATCAGGATATTATGCATCAACAGCAACAGGATGTTGGCAGCAGGCAGCAAGGTTCCACTTCGGAACACGTGTCAGGGCACAATCAGATGCAAAGACTTATGACCTCAAGGAGCTTAGAGCAGCAAATGGTGTCCCAGGCCAGCATAGTAACCAGACCATCAGACATGACATGCACCCCTCACAGGCAGGAAAGAAACAGAGTTTCCAGCTACTCTGCTGAGGCCCTCATTGGGAAGACACCCTCTAATTCAGAACAGAGAATAGGAATATCTCTTCAAGCCCCTAGGGTTTCTGACCAGCTTGAAATGAGAAGCTATCTTGATGTTTCCAGAAATAAAGGGTTGGCGATTCATAATATGCAGGGCCGCTTGTCAGTTGACCACACAGTTGGCTCAGATGTGCAGCGTCTTTCTGATTGCCAGACATTTAAGCCCTCTGGACCCAACCCGCAACCGACAGGCAATTTCGATGTACAAGCTTCAAGAAACAGTGAAATTGGGAATTCTGTGTCATCACTCCGGGGCATGCAGTCACAAGCATTCCGAATCGGTCAGAATGCTGCACCATCCATAGAGAGGCAGAAGAGACTGCCCTACCAGCCAGTACAGGGTATTCCAACAGGGAATACCCTGCCATCAAGGGAAAATGAAAACACATGCCACCAAAGTTTCATGCAGAGTTTGCTCGCCCCTCACCTTGGCGATCAAGTCAGTGGAAGCCAAAGATCAATCCCAGAACATCAAAGGAACACGCAGTGCGGTGCCTCCTCCACAATCGAGTACAACTGTCCTCCAGCGCGAGAGAGCGTCCACATCCGAAGGGATGGTGATGGCCAGAGCAGGGAAAGCTGTGACATGTCCATTGGGGCAATTAACACAAGGAACAGTTCATTGACTATTCCTTTTTCAAGTTCTTCTTCCACAGGAGACATTCAGGGTCGCAATACAAGCCCAAACATCTCTGTGCAGAAGTCCAACCCCATGAGGATGACAGACAGTCATGGAACTAAGAACCACATGAATACACCCGTCTCCAGCAATATGCATGGAGTTGTGAGGCCAACTCACCCTCACCCTGCAGTTTCTCACGGAAACGGCGAGCAAGGACAGCCTTCTGTTCGTCAGCCAAATTCTTCAGTCACTCAGCGCTCGAGGCATCCTTTGCAAGACAATGGAGGTTCTAAAATACGTCAACCTGAAAGGAATCGATCTGGAAATCAGAGACACGGAAATGTCTTTGATCCTAGTCTTCCCCATCTTCCTCTGTCCACTAGTGGCAGCATGATCCTTGGGCGCCAACAGTCCACAATAGAAAAAAGAGGAAGCATTGTCCGATTTATGTCTGATGGCCCTCAAGTGTCTAATGATAACACAGCCCCTGACCAACATACTCTCTCCCAGAATTTTGGATTCCCTTTTATTCCGGAGGGTGGCATGAATCCACCAATAAATGCCAATGCTTCTTTCATCCCACCAGTCACTCAGCCTAGTGCCACTCGGACACCAGCTCTAATCCCAGTTGATCCTCAGAATACTCTGCCATCCTTCTATCCACCTTACTCTCCTGCCCACCCTACCCTCTCCAATGACATTTCTATCCCTTACTTTCCCAATCAAATGTTTCCAAACCCAAGCACAGAGAAGCCGAGCAGTGGAGGTTTAAACAATCGATTTGGATCCATTTTGTCTCCTCCCAGGCCTGTTGGTTTTGCTCAGCCAAGTTTTCCTTTGCTTCCAGATATGCCACCAATGCACATGACCAACACTTCGCACTTATCCAATTTTAACTTAACTTCTTTGTTCCCTGAAATAGCCACAGCTCTTCCTCCAGATGGCTCAGCAATGTCTCCTTTGCTTTCCATTGCAAACACATCTGCTTCAGATTCTTCCAAGCAGCCCTCAAACCGCCCTGCCCACAATATAAGCCATATTTTAGGTCATGACTGCAGCTCAGCTGTATGAAAACTGGTAGACTGACTTCTGGTATGATGTGTTGTTTATGTATTTAAGAAGAAGGAAGTGGATCATACTGGCACCCCTGGGAGAGACCATTCATAGCATCACTGTTTATTTGCCTAAATGTATGTATGTGGTACTTTCCATATTTATATACACATTGTGTTTCCACCCACCTTACTAACTCTAAAGCACCAGTGCCTATAGCAATGCTTACTTACTAGGAAACGGTAAGGATGCAACATTGAGAGCTGCGCAAATACTGGTTGTTGATTTTCCAACAATCAAGTTTGATGTCCAGTTGTTCCAAGGTAAGGGCCGCCCTCAGTAATACATGGAGTGAGAGCATCTGTATGGGAGATAGGAAACAAGTGCTACAGGTGTCAGTTTGTTCCTGATGTGTTTACCTGAAACTGCAGAGGAGCTTGAAATGGTTTGGGTTTCTATTTTTTCCTTTGTAAAATATCTTCAGGAGCCTCAACACAAGTCGAGTCTGTGTTAACCCAGTGCTAATTGGAAATCGCGTTTGTTGCGCAGCTTTTGTGTGTTTGAAGCTTGTCACATGCACTTGACTTAAAGCTGACTTTACCTGGCAAAATTTCTGTGTGGTCCCATGGTCAGCAATTAAAAATACTGTTTTAGGAAATTTAGATTTCTTTAACCCATGATTTTCTGTTTCTAAGAATCTTGTTTGGATCCATTTCAATAGTGGCTTCAGTTACTGCTGAACTCAGTCAATGCTTCAGTGTAGCTCATAACTCCTGGTGCAGTCAGCAGAGACAGCAGCCATGTTTGTTGCCATTTCATTGTTGGTTGCTGCAGATTACCTCAGGGTGGGTTTTTACCTTGTTTAGCATCTTCTTAATATCCTTTTTTTTTCCCCCTCTACTTTTCTTTGGCCCATGCTCAAACACCAGCTTTCTGGTTTCTGTGAGTGACAGACGTTCGTTGTACCAGCCAGCACATGGGAGGAGGACAGCCTGTGGCATGCCACAAAATGAGTGGGGATTCCTGGGGGCACAGTTTTTACTTGATATTGCTGATAGGATTGAGCCCGAGTTATGGTACACATGAATGCACCTTTTATCTAAACCTGTGTGATTGTGGCTGAAGGAGGAACATGGATGAACGTGGATGTGTTGAGAGTGAAACACACAGGAAGATATTGGGATTTGAGGAAGGGTGATGTGTTTGTAGATGCATGAGAGATGGAGCGAATGTGTGTGGGCTGGCTGAATCTCCAGTACTTTCATAAATTTTGGTCCCATTTCTTTTAAAGGAAAGGGAAGAATTAGGTAAATTTTATTTATTTAATGTCTCTGCAGTGTGCTTTTTCTCCAAACAGGGCAAAAATATTCTTCTTTTATGTGTTTGGAAATACCATTCTGGGTTTGATTCTTCAAACAATGTAGTAACTTCAGGTTCCCTTGCATGCAGTCATCCCCAAGCTTGAAATGCTTGTGTGTTGCCCACCAGTGCATCATCTTGTTGCTCCTGGGACCTGTCAGAAGCTCCCAGTGAGGGCATGGGGAGAAGCAGGCTCCCTGGGATTTTTTGTTTTGTTTTTTGTTTCTTTTTCTTTGAAAGGTGGAAAGGAAGATACTCCTTCATGTCCAAGAACAGGACCCACAATGAGGGACATAAAACAGTTTCCTTCAGCTTGACCGCCCAGACTTTGGTTTTGCTAAGCCCTTTTACACTGATCCAGGAAAGTAAGGAGGCTTTAACATGAAAAATAATTGGGCTGTGTCTGTAGTCTGTCCTGACAATGTCTCTGCTCTTGTAACCTGCAGTCTGGTGTTTTCCTGCACAGTGAAGTAAAACAGTTCTGATTCTGGTTGGGAATCATGGTTTGATTCAGGTGGAGCTTATCTTAAGACACTAAGTGGTGAATCAGTTCTCTGTTTCTTATAAATAATTGAATATTTCAGTTCACAGCAAGGCAGCTTCTCTCTGCGACACTGCATTCACTGCCCAACTGGCAGCCACTGGCCTGTGCAGAGGGCAGAGGGTTAGTAATTAATCAGCTCTCAACCTCAAACCAGCTAAGCCAACTGCAGGTCTGGGTGTGCTCTGGTGAGACTCTTGACCAAAGGGTGCCTGTAGTGCAGTAGGTCTCAGAGAGTCTGCCTCACATGGTGAGGTGAGTTCCATAACAGGTGGCAGTTCCATGGGTTCTGGATGATAAGGATGGGGGGACTGAAGCAGCAGCCACTCTGTGCATTACATACTTGTCTGGTCTTTGAGGAGGGAAGCAAACCTGCCCATTCTTGCTCTCTTTAAATGGCATTGTGTAAGCAGCAATGGGTTTGGCTTTCAAGACAAACTAGTGAAAGATTAAGCCCTGGCTTCCAGTACTTTATATAAAGATGCTAATCCTGCTCATCATTCTAGACATTCACAGAATACCACATTAGTTTCCTCTGCTGGAAAAACACTACTTTATGATGTTTATAAAAACTAGAGAGAGCTTATAAACTGAAACCTGTTGCAATGCTCAAATGTCCATAGATCCACTTGGCCAGGTAAGATTCATCCCAGATTACTGAAGGAGCAATCAGGACAGATGGCAGGATCCCACTCAATCATCTACCAAAGGTCTGGGGAGTCTGGACAGGTCCTTGCTGACAGGAAGGTAGCCAGTGTTACTCCAGTCTACAGAAAGGGCATGAGGGAAGAACCCAGGGAGCTACAGACTGTGAGTCTAACCTGAGTTCCTGGGAAAATTGTGAAGATTATACTGAGTACTGTTGCAAGGAGTTAAAGGAATAATGCAGTCATTAGGCACAGGCATCATGGGTTCACACAGTGGAAGTCCTGTCTAGCTAATTTGATATTCTTCCGTGATAAGGTCACGCACCTAGTGGGTGAAGGGAAGGCAGTGGATGTAATTTTTCTGGATTTTAGTAATGCTTTGGAAACTGCCCCTTGCAGCACCCATCTGGAAAGCTGTCCAGCTGTGGGATTGACAGGTTCATGGTGTGCTGGGTGAAGAACTGGCTGAAGGGCAGAGCTCAAAGGGCTATAGTGGATGGGGCTACATCTGGCTGGCACCTGGTCACCAGTAGTGTTGCTCAGAGCACAATTCCAGGGCCAGTTCTTATCCAATGTATTTGTCACTGATCTGGATGCAGGAGTTGAACACACCATTGGCAAGTTTGCTGATTATACCAGATGAGAAGGTGCTGTTGAGAGATGCTCTGCAGAGGGATCTGGATAGATGGTCAACCTCCTAGCTCTCTGCAGCTCCCTGACAGGGGAAATGGAGAGGGAAGTGCTGGTCCCTTCTCCCTGGGATCCATTGACAGTACACATGGGAGTGGCTCGAAGGGGCCCTAAGGGAGGTTCAGATTGGATGTTAGGAATTATTTCTTTACTGAGATGGTAGTCAGACACTGGAATAGGCTTACTAGAGGAGAGGGGTCAATGCCCTGAAAATATTTAAAAGGCATTTGTACAACATGCTCAGCCCTGAAGTGGTCAGGCAGTTGGACTGGATGATCACTGTAGGTCCCTTTCAACTGAAATATCTGTTCTGTTCTCTTATTCCTCCATATTTACTGCTGTTGTATTGAAGTTAAATGCAGTCCTGAGTTTTCATGATAGAATATGTCAGCTGTGATTTTATTTGGGGTTTTTTCATGCTGTACATCATTTTCTGAAGAGGCAGTAACTGTATCAGTAACTTTCACATGCTCCCTTTCTGTTTACAGAGTTGACCAAAACCAGCTCCTCCATGCTCACAGGATGCCTGCAGTGCAGGAAATCACAGCACAGGCATTTCAGCCATGCAAAGGCTGTTGGGATTCTGCAGGAACTGCACAATTTCGTGGTGTGTGGCTGAGAAGTTCTTACTGTGTGACCCTTGGTCTTTTCTGGAGGATTGTATTTTATTGTGACAGGGCACTTTGTCATCCTTGTCAGGGCTTTTTCTGAAACCTGATGAGACCAGGATGGAGAAGTATCATTTCATTCCCCTCCCTGAACATGGCAATTTCTGTTGAAGTTCTGTGTGAGTCTCTTTTTGTGCAGTAAGTGACACTAAATGGTCCTATGGCGTTGGTGACAGAAGACTGCAGTGAGAAGAAAGGCAGACCTCTCTGTGAGGGCCTCGTATCAACATTCATCCTAGTTCTGATATTTACACTGCTGACTGGCCTTTAGATAACTTCAATGAAAGAAAAATTGGCTCTATTGTGCAGCCTTTTGATCTAATTGACTGTCCAAGATGGGCTTTGAATGCTGAACCTGGCCTGGTCCCCTGGTTTGAGAGCAGCTTGTGGGTTTCAGCTTCTCACATGTTCATGCTCTTTTGCCTTTAGGAGGAACAGTGGAGGGACTGGATGTTCCACATCAGAAGAGGGGAAATTAGATGTTAAATTTATGGGGTTTTTTAATTATTAAATTGTTTGGGGTTTCTCTTGTCACTGTAAACTTATCCTGCCTGACATTCCACATCCATCAGGCTTCTTGCACTTAGTTTTATAGGTCAGTTTGTGGCACTGACATCAGTGTCTCAGTCCTTCCCCAGGGCTTCAGGCTCTGCTCTCAGGAAGAGGAGCAATTGCAACATCTTTACTATTCCTTCTTTATTTCTCCTTTCCGTTCCCATTGAACCTGTTGTGCATACCTGTCAGGTTGATAAGGCTCACCTTACCTTGATCTGTGCTTGGAGAAAGCAGTTTGAAAAAGGAGCTTTGCAGATGGAATGATTCTGGTTTACTTGTTATGAAAACCGTTTGACAAGCAAATACATTTTCTTCAGCAAGCATCAATTACAGTTATTTTTCTCCTGAGGACTACCCAGCAATTAACGGTTCCTTTGTTTTTCAAGATACACTAGGAAAAGATTTTGTGGGTTTAGTTGCGATTTGTTAGCCTAAGAATGGCATTTTCTCTTCCATAATACTTTTTCTGAAAGTCACTTACACAGGGTTTGTTTTGGCTTTGAAGGAAGGAAAAATACCCAGTACTGCTTAATTTAGCAAAATCAGCAGTGGAAGGGAAAGGTTGGGCACTACTTCTGGGGTGGGACTGCCACAGCTGACAGGCATTGACTGTGTGGCTGTGGGTTTCAGCTTGGCCTAAATGACTTCAACAAACAATAGTAAGTAATATTGAGCTGGATTGCATGTATGTAAGTGTAGCGTGTATTAATCCCTTAAGCAGCCTAGGAGAGTAAGAGCAGAGACAGACTAAGTAGGCAATAGAAGAGTAATGTGTTAATATTTATATACTTTTTCCTTGAGATAAAGGACCTCTTTTACGGTCAGTTAAGGAAAACGAGAACTGAAGTGATTCGAGCTGATGGCTGAGCCTTACTGGAATGGGTTTTCCAGCTTGTGCTCCCAGCTCCAGTCACTATGCTGCTGCCCAGGTGGAAGAGCACCTCTCTGAAAAAAAAATTAAAGGCACTGTGCAAGTCCAGAGCCTCCTGAACTTTGCACAGATTTCCTACTGCACTTTAAAGCTCTGCTGCTGCTGTGGTTGGTGACTGTAGTGCTGTTGCAGGAAGCAAGTCATGTGGCAGGGCAACTTGCAGAGGGCATGGCTGGAGAAAAGGGGCCATTTAATTATTTGTTGTCTTTTCACCTTTTTCTGAGATACTGGTGCAGTCCCGGCTCAAGGACTCAGTCACAAACTCTCACTGTTTCTGGATGACTGAGTGTGCTAAGAGCTGTCATCTTTTGCTGTTCCCTTAAGTTTTATGCTCATCACTTTTATAATGATCCCACTTTCACTGGCAAGAATCTGTTTTTACCAGATCAGTCGTTTGTTTTGTTTTCTGATACAGTGCTATAACGAGCTCCATTCTTCTCTATCACCCGACCTGTTAACTACCTACTGCTGTTCCCTTCTCCCACTGCCATGATTCAACATGGGTAGCAGACAAGGTTTGTGTGAGGGTGTTTTCAACTTCCTACTGTCTCTGCAATCTGTAAATTTGAAACCTCAGAGCACCAAGGCTTTATTCCCACCGAGAATAGATTACTCTGTGAACTGGTGAAAGATTTAGCAGAGGGTTTTGGTCATGACAACACAAATTCCTACTCTCTCTGCAAGTAAGCTCTGTTTAGTTACAAAGACACCATTTATTATTTGCTGATACCAACTTTTCTGAGATAAATTTTTTTAAATGGCTTTTTTTCTGCCTCATCAGAAGTATCTTTATGCGAAGGTTTCCAAGTTTGCAATATGTGCTGCTGTTCTAGCAATCACAAGTGTGAAACAAAAGAGCTCATGAGGGCTTGGACCCTGTTCCTGCCCACTCACTGTGAGAAGGGAAGCAAATACGGATTTTGCCACAGGAGATTAATCAAAGATGCTGTTGCTCTCCACAATGTAAATTATTTATATTCAGTCCAGAGTATTCTGCTGTGCTTCTGTTTTATACAGCTGTAAATGACTTAGATACAGTCCCAGTGGAAAGTCCTTACTATTTTGTAATGGAAAATAGGAACTCTGCAGTGGAAATCTATAATGAATGAACAGGAACATCATCTTCCAATTGTAAATAAGATCTTGCTCTGTTTATTTTGACATCTTTTTACAAATGTGTTGCATTCAGGTGTAAATATCCTAAACCATGATCTTGTTCAGAGTTCTAAAATTTCTATTGTTAAATGTAATACTTTGTTTAATAGTTGTAATAATTATTTGTATAGATACGAACATGATAGTATTTTATTAAAAAAAACCCAAAACACTCTTTGAATGTTCTAGCTTCTTTCCCCATGGAAAGCCATGCCATTCACTCTTAACTACAGGTAAAAATAAGAGCTTTGGTTTGAGACTGGGAATTTACAGTCAAAGTTTTCCACTGATGTGTATTCTCTGCATTTACCAGAGTTGTGCACCACATTATTTGGAGATATAAAACTACATAATTTAGAAGAAATAAATACTGATAATGTAGTATCTAAAAAATACATGGCAGGTGCTGTCCCTGCCCCTGTGACTGCGATCACTGTTGAGATACAACATCATTATAAAATGCTTCTCATCACAGTCTCTTGCATTGGTTTTGAAGTGGTCGAGGTTGTTTTGTCACAGTTTGAAGCTAAAGGATGTGGTTTGAATGAGAGCGGTACAGAAAACTCTGCAAGGTAAGTAAAGGCTTTTTGGGAGGCTGCACAATACTGAAGTTGACAGAATTACTATGAAACAATTCTTTTCAGCGGCTCCAGAAAACCTGGCTTGTAAACCTCAAAATTGTTGTCGGTATGGAAGTTGCCTTTAGGGAAGGTCCTAATTTTAAAAAAGGCTGAAGTTTAGTATTAAGACAGAGGAGCTTTTTTTCCTTCAGTGACAGCCAGCGTGTACAATTCAGTCATAGCAGAGAGGAGGGAAACAGGACAAGAGGCACATGCCTTCCTGTTTCACAGTGTGGTTTGTACCCCTGCCTTGGCTGCTCTTCTGCCAGCCCAGAGGCTCGAGGGGGAGTTGTAACACCATCAGCTCACATGATCCTGGTAGTTTTCCTAACCTGGGAAGAGGTGTTGATATTATACAGAAGCTGTTTTCTTCTCCTTTGAGTTGTACTGGGCAGAACAACAATTTTACCTACATTTCCTGAGAACATGGGGAATATATGGAATGTAAGGAAGTTTTTTACAATTAAAGTAGTAAAACACTGGAACAGGTTGTCCAGAGAGGTGGCAGATGCACCATCTTTATAAAGGCCAGGTTGGAAGGGGCTTTGAGCCATTTGCTCTAGTGGGAGGTGTCCCCACCCATGGCATTGTTTTTTTCCCTTTCAGGAGTTGTGACAGCCGGGGGAAGCAGGGACTCCACTACCAGCCCGTGGGCAGCCTAAAGGCCCCCTCCACCTCCCAATGCTATTCCATGGTGCTGCTCTGCTTCAACCCCTACACATCTCTATCCCTCAGTGAGCAGAGAAAGGTGAGAAAACAACAGCAGGACCCTTGCAAATCAGGGAATGAGGGTCTATCCCTATGTTCCCAGCAAGCTGCTCTTCTTTCCCAAGGACAGCAGCACTCAAGACAAGCTGCATTTCTGGGGCGGCAGAGCCAAGCATGCCTGGGACAGCTGGGAACACAGACGGCCCAGGTGCCCAGCCAGACCCCCCCAGCAGCCATAGCCATCGAGGGGTCAGGTGGCCACTAGGTGGGAGAGCTGAAGCACGAACAGAGCCCAGCAGGCAGGGCAGAGCTGAGGAAATTTTTAAAACTGATGCATCAAGCTGGAAGCACAGAAGCAGCAGGGAGACGATTCCAACCCTTCCTCCCATCTCTTAGGCTTGAGATTCCTTTCCTTGTATTTAATTGAATTCTGTCATTGTTTTCTGTTTGTTCTGTGCTGCTCTCCAGCCTCCCTCTCCCTCACTGCTACCACCTTACCCTTCCATGCTGTGCTCATCTCTGCTCAGCCCAGCGAGCCCATATGCTGTTCTACCTCCTACATCAAGCCTTCCAACTGCTGTTCAACATTACTTTTTCCTCCTATTTCAATTTAGAGAAGATAACCAGCTTCCTGGCTAGAAACAAAGATCTGAGACTACAGATTACAAAAGACAAAGAGAGAAAAAATATCTTTTATAAAAAATGTGTCCCCAGAACTGGACAAATCTGGGGGCACACAGGTCCTTCTTCAGCCTGGCACAGCTACCCTGACACCCCCCAGAGCAGCACAGCTCTGCTCGGGAAGCTGCTGGTAGCCTCTTGTCTCATTCCTCCTCCAGCCCTCTCCTCATCCTGCACCAAGGAATACAGTGACAAACAAGAGTATCTGTTCTTTATGTAGCATGACAAAGGCAATCTGGTTAAGAGAACAAGCAGGTCATCCTCCTATGTTCAGGAAACGCCTGTGACAGTCCCAAGGATGGCAGCTGCTGTGTGATGCCACTGGGCACCCCTCTGCCCTGACTGCTGTCTCTGCTGCTGCTGAGAGCTGGAGCAAGAATTCAGATCGACCTGCAGAGCAGGGAACCAGGAACATCCATTTTATTGACCGTTTCAACAAACTCCAACTTAAAAAAAAATAAAAACCAGCTGGTGCAAAACTCTTCAAGGAGATGCAGACTCTTGGAGAGAAACATTACCAGAGTCACCTGCTTCAGTAAGCAGAAGTGGAATGAAACCTCTGCATCACTGGGTACATGCACATACACCAAAGTAAAAATGCTCAGACAATGACAAGAATAAGGACAGTAGGCCTCAAAGAACACTTTTTAATTCAGAATTAGCAAAACAGGTCCCATTTTAGATGCAAGGCCTGCAATAATTCACACCTTAGTTATTTAAAAGAATAACTAAGAAATTGGAAAGAATGCAGTAGCCATTAAAAAACTTGTTTCAGATTCAGACAAGTTGCAGAAGAAAGTTTGGTCCATATCTTTAGCTAAAGACCTCAACCCCAACTGCCCCAAAACCTCCTTCACACTCCCGGCCCATAAGGGAACCTGCTTCGCCAAAGCTGTCCAAAGCCAGCTCATGGGAGGAGAAAGTCTGAGGCTGCTGGACAACCTCCCTGTTCCACCCTGCCCCTTTGGCAAGGCACACAGCAGGAGCCAAGGGCTGCCACAGAAGGCTGTGGCTTTGCTGTGCGATCTCTCTTAGGGTCACTTGAGGAGAGCACTTGTGGTGCCATGACAGAGACCAGCACACTGACAAGTGCCAGCACCAGAGCTGCTAGAGGAGTGTGGCTGTTCAACAGGAGTGACAAAGAGGCTGCAAGAGCAAGGCAGGAGGCTCTGAGTCTGGCAGAGCACTCACAGGCAGCTCTAGTTCACCACCTCCCACCAATGCTGCAGCCTTGGTACCATGGCCCCCCACCAGCTACCAGAGGAGTCTCTCCAACAAAAAGAAGAAAAAAGAAAACAGTCCCCACACTGCCACCTCAGTTTGGAGTCCTTTGCTCTCTTGGCTGCTGCAGGGCAAGAACCAAATGCTCTCCCTGTGCTGCTGAAGGGACTCTCTGAGGGCAGCAGCCTGCAGGGTGTAGACACCAGCTCCCAGTGCAGGAGGAGCTGCATGGCACTTCTCAAGCCTGCTCAGCAGAGAGAAGTGGAGCACATCAGCAGGAAGGAAGGGAAGCAAAGGTTTCTAACATGCCTCCCTCCTGTTTCCTCCCCCTCACTGGCTCCAGCACCCACTACACCCACAAGCCAGAGGGCTGTGCACTGGCCTTGGCCTCTGGATCAAGCCTGCCCCAGAGGATGTGGTGGAAAAGGAGCAAATGTTGTCTTTTCTCCTGGTCCCACCTCAGCTGCCACAGCACCCCTTCATGCCTGCTGTGGGATCCAGCTCCCCTGCTCCCACGGGGCTGTTGGCCACAGAAGCAGGCTCATTCCCCGCAGACCAGTGGCCCAGTGCCTTTGGCTCAGCACTCTGGGACACCTCTGCGCCCCTGTCCCTGGAGACTCAGAACACCGGGATCTTGTCCCTGCGGACCGTATCCAGGTCATCATCCAGGGTCAGCAGGACCTGAGGAGGAAAGTGCAAGCCACATTCAGATCTTGCTGGCCAGGGAGGTCTTCCTTTCAGATCTTCAGGCCTTGCTTTTATGGGAGGTATTCACAAAGAGAATACTGGTCACTGAGACACTGGTCACTGCAGCAGCCCCCTCAGCTTCCCCACAACAGCTGTGTGACCCACAGACCCAGAGGGAATTTGAGGCCAGGAGGCACTGGGAGAGAAATAAGGTAAAGGAGAAAGCCTGATCCCTGATCCCACTGTGAAGGACATCTAGAGGTAGAGCCAAGCAGAGGAGTTGTGGCACTTCTGTGGAGTTCTGGAACACTCAAAGCTCCATGTGGATAGAAAGGGGCAAGGTGAAAGAGGAGAGGGTGAGGCCATCCAGCAGAGTGGGAGGATCAGCAGGACTCACCAAAAAGGAGAAAAACAAGGCAGCTGCAGAGAGGAAGTGCCAGACATCGTGGTCATCAAAGAATCCCAGCAAGATGCATGGCCGGTTCTTTTCCCGGGACTCTGCTGGAGTCTCCTAGGAGGGCAGGCAGAGGGTCAGGACCTGATAACCACCCATAATGGGCCCTTGCTGGCCACACTGGACTCTACAGGGATCACCCTGTCTTAACCCTCCAAGCAGGACCCAGGTGCTGTGCTGGCCAGACATGTGGCAAGGGCAGGCCACGAACACAATGATATACTTGGACCTCAAAATGAATCTGGGACCACAACCCACATCCAAGGGGAACCCTGTGGTCTCCACATCTGAGGTCCTGCACAGCACAAGCTGTACAGCCTCCACCAGACCAGCCTGCAGCAAGCCCCTCATTTCCATGGAGATGGAAGTGACATCCCGTTAGAAGGTATTCAGTCAGGATTTAATGACTTCCCAGGTCACCAAGAGCCCTAACAATCCCAGGCACATTGATCAGGTTGACCCCAGGTGGCCATTTGCTCCAGGGACGTCTTCCATCCAGCACTGGTCAGAATTTGCCCAGTTTTCCTTTCAGACCCACAGCTCCTGTCCCCTAGGAAGGACCAGACACCTCCAGATCACCAGGTCATAAACAGCCTCTACACAGCTACAGTAATTTCTGGCTCAGCACAGCTTCCCATGATCCCTTCACAGTCTGCTGAATGAGTTAAACCCTTTCAGCTCCCCATGAGCAGCCCAAGACTCTTCTCCAGAGTCTTTTGTGCAAAACAAACACCAGAAAGAAAAGATGATGAGACAGAGATGGACAGAAGGACAATAAAAGGGAAATTTACCTCCCAGCTGCTGAGGGTCTGGAAGAAGAAGTAGAGGGCAGCTGCCCACACCACTGCTGTGGCCACGATACAGAACATAGGGATGGGCAGGAGCTTCTCAGAGCTGCGGAGCTGCAGACACGGGACACATCCTGAGCTCTTCCCAGGGGACAGAGCCATGCACAGGGCTCACACACCAGCCTGTACCAGCTGCATCTGTGAAGGGCTGCCCACTCCACAAAGACACAGCCCAGCCACCCCTGAAATGGCTACACACCATCCCTCCCCAACACCTTGTCCCACCCAGAGCCCCACAAAGGTCCCTCCACATCACCACAGGAACACAAACTGCAGCCAGAAAAAAGACCCATCGCTTCCCCTTTGGAGACAGGGGCCTCAGGGACAGCTACAGCTGTCTCCCTTTACCTTCATGATGATGTAGAAGGCCAGATACAGCAGCAGGTTACAAATAAAGATTCCCAGTATGTAGGAGGCAAAGTCTCTGGGTCGATACACCAGCCCAAAGATAGCACTGAGAGAGAGGGAAGAAGGGACATCAGACAGCTTCTTTCACTGAGGACAGGGTACATCCCCAAACTGACAGCCAACCACTGTTCCAACCCCCCAGGACTGCAGGACACAGCATCAGTGCCACAGACTACAAATTCCCTGGAGCAAATGCACTGTTTGCCTCTCCTCTCAGCCAAGGAAATGTAGCCATGGTCAGCTGCTGAAGCAACTGGAGACCCAAGAGGACAGGCAAGGGCTCCCCAATTGCTTCCAACCCATGGCCAAACACATCTCACTTGGTAGGACCCGGCCCTAGACCTGTACATTTGGCAGAAGACATGTCCCTAAGAAGCAGCTTTAGTGAAAAGCAAGAGCCTGGAGCAATGATTTTAGGTCTCATGCAAGAGCTGATCCCTCCCATGCAGTGCTCCCTCCCCCTCCACTGCTCAGCCAGGCTCTGTGACTGAGTGCCTGTCAGGTCTCCTGCACCTTGGCTGTGCCAGAGATCTCCCACCTATGTGGGAAGCACAACACAGCAGCACAGTACCAGGCCAGCCCTGCACAAGCTCCCTCACACACAAGCCATGAGACAGCCCCAGCTGAAAACGCTCAGGGATGCTCCATGTAGCTCTAGTGCTGCACTGCATCCCATGGATCTGCCTACCACCTTCAGATCAGGCTGCCAAAGCATATCAGAAGGGCCTCAGCACAGGATTACTGCACAGGCATTGCTGCATCTCCCCATCACTCCAGGCCACCTGTGTGCCAGTACCAAATCCTGCCGCCCACACGCACGAATACACAAGGCACCAACATGCCAGTACTTACAAGGACCAGTTGACCAGGTTCCCAACAATGAGCAGCACCATCCTGTCCTGGAGAAAAGACACTGATGAACATACGAAATGAAAGGAGTATGCAAAGAGGCCTTTGCCTCAGAAATTCAGGAGAGCATTATGTGAGGATTTGGAGTCTGATTCCTGCAAACACACATGCACCTGGTTCTGCAGGAACTTTTACCAGATGGAAACTGCTCTGGCCCTCACAGACTTTAAGAAAGTGTTGCAAAGAGACTAAATATGTAAAAAAAGACAAGCTCAGCACTTAAGGGATCAGCATCAGGACGTTCAGCAAATCCTTTGACTTCTTCCACTGTTTTTCTAGTTAGATTCCTTCCCTCCCACTGTTTTACAAAAGAATTACTGCAGAGAGCAAGGATGTGCTTGAAAGAGGCTGCTGGGGAAGCTTTGGATAGCATCCTGCACATATTCAGGGAACCCTTTTTTCCTCCCATCTCACCGTCAGCTAAAGAAGCACTGTAACTACAGCAAGCAGAAGGATTACATCTGTGGGGCATGTACATTTATGCTTACAGCTGCTTTCATGATGTAGCTATTCCAGGCTGGCCAGGCTTACTTCATGCCTGAGTGGACTGAGTTTGCTTACTCAGAGATGGGGAGAATAAATAAAAAATTAGGAAAAAGGATGCTCATCAGTGAAAACTTCATTTGGCTTCAAGCCCTAATTAGCACTCTGTGCCAAGGAGAAAGCAATCAGTGGGATACAAGGTAACAGCCACCTTTTCTTACCTTTTTGCTGTCTGCCCTGAGGTACTGGAGAAATGGCAATTGCTTTTGCTTAAGCCACAAAACCAATATAGCTGCAGCCTTCCCCAGAGAGGCTGCACTGCACAGAGCCTCGTACCTGTTCCTCTGAATGGATGCTCCCAGAGAGCAAGTGCAAAGGCAAATCCTGTCACACTTGTATCACCTTTGCTCTGATAATTTATTCACCAAGGCTGAGATCAGGGGAGGCCTAGAGGCTGGGGGTAAGCCACTCCAGCAGAGACCTACACTTATGCAACCATTTTGGGGGAGGGAGAAGGAGGGATGCAAGGAACACCGCTTTTTCAAATAGCCTCACCCCTTTTCTCTGCACATTGCCTAAAGAGTGAGGAATTCCTGAGAGATACTGAGGTGAGAAGTCACCTACCATGTACATTGGTCGGCTACACTGCTGGATACAGTCTGTGTACAGCACCATCACTGCTCGCCGAAATATGCCCAGGTCTGTCAAAGGAAAGGATAAAAAGCCAGAATAGCCAGCACAGTGAGCTCTAAAATGCCTATGAGGAAGAAGCTGACACCCACCAGCTGATAAAAGAGAACCCGAGGGGTCAGCAGATTCATGTCTTGCCCTTTGGGAGCAGTCTGTGCTGAGCAGAAGGGGAGCCACCACAGGATGTGGATGGCACTTGGCCAGAATAACAGTTAAAACAAAAATAAATTTAAAAATCCCCTCTACACTAGCACTGCCCAGAAGTCACACAGGCCCTGCCTGCATGTGTAAAGAGGCTAGCTTTGAAACCCCATCTCTGGAAGAGAGGTGTGTGTATGTAGGAAGGGGGAGAAGCACTTTCCATAGAACAAGCTGACAGAGCAGGGAAACAGCAGAAACAGGTCCCACAGGCTTTAGAGGGTCCTAAGGGGCAGAACACACTCAAGACACTACTGCTCTCAAAATCATTGCAGAAGCTTCACTGCAGAGCCATCAGTGGCAGTGAGGATGGACGGACATTCATGAACACACGTGTTTCCCCCTTAGCCACAAAGCAGAGCTTGAAAAGGCTCCTGCACCAAGATCTGAGCTCTCCTGTGCTGTATCACTCCCTTCCTGCCACAGAACAGGACCGGCAGTGCTGCTGGCAAACTGGTTTCACTTCTCAAGAGCTGACCCCAGGTGGCACACAATCCTGCCTCCCCACACACATCCATGCAATCTCTGGCTGCTACACCTCAGCATGATCTGTTCAACACAGAAAAAGGAAAGCTGTGGATAGTTACCTGAGTCAGGGCCGTCTGAGGCAGACAGGGGCAGAAGAGGAAGGAGAAACAGGTTTATAAGCAGAGCACAAGAGCCAGACTGCCCAGCAGACCCTCTCCCCCCTCACCCCATGAGAGGGTGTAGGTCACCCCTCTGAGCACAGCGCTAGGGAGAGCTGCAGCTGAAGGGCAGCTCCCTCAGAGCCCAGCTCTCCTGCCACCACAGAGCACATAGCTCCTGCTATTCTCACTGCTCTGCAAAGCAGTAGCACGAGGACTTCAGAGGCCAAGAAAGCATCAGTTGGATGAGAGGACAGGGCAGCCCAGAACAGAGGCCACAGAACTGTGCTGCACCAGAGGACAGGAGGCACCCACACACCCAGGAGGAGACAGTTCGGTCCCAGCACTCACCAATCTTGAAGCGGCCCATGTAGTAGATCTGCGTGCTGAGAGCCAGCGAGGCCAAAACGTGGATTATTGAGAAAATAACCCAGAACCACATGTCATTTTTCCCAAATACCTGAAAGCAAAGACACATTAAAAGTAAACTGAGCCCCTGTTACAGCAGGACAATCCTTTCCTGTCTTACATCATCATAGGACATTAGATAACCTCACTGAGCACAGTAAAGAAACCCCTAAATCTTCCAACCCGAAAACAGACCTATAAATTTTAAACAAAGTCCAGGGAAACAAGAGGAGCTCAGCATCCTGGAGAGGAGAGCATCCTTTTTGAATGTTTCTTTAGATGAGACAGGAAGGACAGCAGCCAGCCAAGGGAGCAGAAATGCAGGGACTCCCAGGCCAGGTAAACTCTCTGCTGAGCTGGGCAGCAGCTCTCTGGCCAGGAGGTAGATTTTTACAAAGGCAGTCAGGGAACCAACTACTACTTTAACAAATGTACTGTAACAGACCAAAAAGGACAGAACTGCTCTGTAGGCAATTGCTCCTACTGTGCACATTTTCATTTTATTTAAGGACTGGAAGTAACCTGCAAGCACAGGTTATATTAAAACCCTAATTTTTCATTCATACAATAAGGAGTCCAGAAACTCTGATCTGCCATCAGGCTGTGAGCACTCCCCTCCCCTGGGGCAAAGCACTGGCCTGAACTTTTCACTTTGTGTGGGCAGAGAAAAAAAACTACACACCAAAAAGCAAGCAGAAAAGCCACCTCTCCATGAATGGAACAAGGATGACATGCTGCTTTCAAGCTCCACTGAACAGCTTCAAAGCATCCCACAAAAGAAGATACAGCAATCCATAATAAAGTCTCTGTGTTTTGAACCTGGGTTGGCAAGATCTACCACACCTATCAAGAGATTCTTGGGATGTCCCAAGGTCACCAGCTCCTCCTGCATGCCTTATCCCACAGACAGTCTCATAAACAGAGACCTCTGTATTATGTGGCAGTGAGGAGCTGACAGCCCACTGGGATCTAGCTGCTAGTTCAGAGCAAGAATACAATGGATTTTGCCTAGTTACTGATGAAGGAAAATGATTCATTCAAAAGAAGGGATGCAGAGACCTCCAAGGTAAAGCACAGGTTGGGGATTCTGGTGAGCCCAGCTCAGCATTTGCAATGCTATGAGCAAATGGGCAAAGTCTTGTAGCTTCTGCCCCAGTGCCCTTCGATAGGCAGGTACTCCAGAAAATTGCCTGAGAGGCCCCCAGGCATTATCCTAGCCTGCCCCTCTCCAAAGATAGGAAGGCCAACTGCAGGAGCAGTGGAGTATTCCAGCATGGAGTTTTCCAAAGGGAACAAAGAGGCACAAGCAATTAGCTATAAGATACTTGTCTTGGAAGCTCAGGCAGCCTCACCCCTCTCCCCTCCAATATGAGTCACCCCACAACAAGACCATCTGTGTGCTTGGACATGAACATCCAGATGCATTGATTTCTCCTCTTGAGAAGGATGCCATGTGGTGGGCAAAGGCCAAAAAAAGAGCCCACCTAGAGGAATCTGCTTTGCTCTTGTCCTACCTGAAAGCCCAGGAAAAGGGAGGAGGAAAGCCCAGCAGAACTGGGAAGTCAAATGCTAACAGCTGCTTAACACACTCTTATCCTATTCTGCTGCTTTCCCCAGCCATTTGCACACTTAAGCTATGTTCCCAGCTATGCCACCTCCTTCCCAGAGAAGCAGGTGGGTAAGAGGGAGCCATACCACTCCAAGGACAGCCAGGGAGATCACCACAGCAAACGAGGCATAGGCGGCGTAGGCGCTGGCATTGATGTCTGGGTGTCGTGTCTGGTAGAGCTTGAGCATGCAGAGCCCTGCGATCATGTACATGAAGGAGGTGTCTGTGGAGAGACACAACAGAAACAGTGCAAACAGCTACTGCTAGTGGTCCCAGAAAGCTGCTCCATGGGCACACAAGGCAGTGCAGCAGGAGGGCCAAGACCAAGCCTGGCAGGCACAAATCCCTGATGCTGCACTGCATTGTACAGCACTTTGTGCTTTGCCATCTTGCAGCACATTATCCATGCTCCGGGGGAACAAAAACCAAAGGCGATCTGAAAATAAGGGCCCACCCACAGTGCAACACAACTTCCTGATTGAGCTTAGAAACAGGCAGGTTCCAGAAAGACTTGCAAGGGTAGCGGGATGGGAAACATCAGCAACTCAGCAGGAGACAGAACATGGCAAATCCTAGCTCAAAAGGAGAGGGGAAACTGAGCTTACCAAACTGGAAATTGGAGTAATTAGGGCAGACATGGTAACAGGCACTGAGCACCCCTTCCATCATCAGAGCAATGCCCATAGCATAAAAGAGACCAAAATGCTTTGGGATCCCATAGTCCTGGAAGAAAGCAGAGCTGTGTAGTTAATTACCCTCACTGTCCTGATGACAGCTGAGCTTCCATTCTCCATCACTTCATCCCTCCTAACTCCTACACAAGTCCTCCATTCACCAGTTCAGCACAGTATCCTGTGAGCAACTACAGGCTCTGGACTTAGACACATGGCATAGCCAGGTGCATCCACAGGCAGCAAGCCTAGCTAATCACATTGAAAATTCTGGTCTAAAGATTTCAGTGTCTTGGTACCGACATCATGAGACTGAAAGTCTCTGTCCTGTACCATGCAACATCCTGCCCAAAACTGAGAGAGAACTGGGGATCCAGAACTGCTCTTGTGGTCAGTAGGGTGTTAGAAGAACCTGAGGAACAGAGCTCATCAGCCAATGGGAGAAGGCACTTCCACCACAATTTGGCCAAGATCTCATCTGAAAACCATAAGCAGAAGACCCTTAAAACTGCTAATGCCTTTACTTGCTACAAAACCAATGAGAACAGAGCTGTTTGTCTCCAAAAACCACCAGCACCTCTGCCCACGGGGCTGCAGATTTCTCCATTCTCTCCCACAACAGACTACAGAAGCTCTGGCTACAAGCAGCTCTGCTTCAGAGACTGAGGCAGCCAAATTCCTCTGAGGTATCATTGGCAGCTCTTGGATAAGACAAACCAAACTTCACTATGAACAGAAGCATCTTGGGATACTCCAACTGTCCCAGTTCCTCCACAGTGAGTGCTGCAGGAAAAGCCACAGCCACGGGACTCCTTCCTCTGTTAATCTCCTTGTCTTCACAAGCCCAGGCTGGGTCACCACAGCAGTATGGATATACTGTAAGCAGTAAAGAACTGGGGTGTGCAGGAACATAAGCATCTCACCTAGACCCTTTTGCACAGGGGGAAAAAGAGGAGGATTGAACCCTCCAGCACGGAAGGCAAATGGAAACCCTTTGTGTATCACTCTGGTTTTGGAGTTCACTCCATTTTCCCTGCCTCCATTCAGCCCCAGGCAATCATGCTTCCTACCAGGGTGTAGATATCCTTCATCTCCATGGCCCGACGGTGGAGGATGTCCCTGCGCAACACAATGAGGAGGAAGAGAAAACCCAGCATCATGTGGCCCACGTTGCTGAGGATGTTGTTGAAGGCACTGCAGGAAAGAAGGTTTAAGGCAAAGCAAGACAACAGCAGGAAGCTGAAAACCCTGAGTTGTGATAAGCTGAATTTTGCTCACCCTCCACTTCAGCAGCTGCCAAACTGACAGGTTTATGCTCTGGATGACAACTTTAGGTTGAGAAGTTTACCTGTCCCAGTGAATTTAACACTTCTGTGAGATTTCTGGGCTTTCTTTGCACTCCCACGTTAATTTAGAGAAATGCTACACTGAAAGGACTGATCGGAACTTCTTTGCTGTTGTTCCTCGGATACAAGTATTCCACAGAGCACGGGAGCACCTCATTGCTGTGCCAATGATTTGCAAGGGGTGCCCAGGTGCCATACATTCCAGGGTGCATGTCTCACTGCAACAGAGCACCACTGCTGAGCAAAGCAGAAAGATCGGAGTCCTGGACTCACCGTGGTCCTCCCAGCACAGCTACTATGAGCCTGGCCAGGATAAAATCCTCACCTGGGCACAGCACCAACACTCAGGAGGCATGAGACAAAAATGCAGTGATGAAAGGGCCCACTCACCTCAGCACCCCAAGGGGATGAGCACACAGGAAGTTGTAGTAGCAGATGTCCTGATTGCCTGTCACATTCACTACCTGGACAGAGAGCAGGTAGGACACATGGCATTAGAAATCCTCCCTGCTCTGGGGGGTTTGCCTCATGCAAACACTGCACAAACACAAGGTGTACCAGGACGCAGCCTAAAGCAAAGCTTTTAAGTTGGGACAAGTTGTTGTCATGGGCCACAAACCTGGTAACAGTCTTCAGAGGAAACACTGTGTGCTCTCAACCCCCCCACCAATAGACCTGCTTGCAGATATCTGCATAACAGCAGGATAGCAAGGGATGGGAAAAGGGAGGAGAAATCACTACTATTACAGCAAACACTACTTGCTTTCAGCTGTCTTTTAGGGATAATATCAAATTCCTCCTGTCTCTAAAATGAAACAGGACCCAAATGAGAGATCAGTTGAGCATGAAAACAGCAGCACTCCCACTTCCCAAGCAAAAACAGCAGAACTGGAAGCCCAGGGAGCCAAGCGAGAGTAGTTAAGGTAAACCACTAAGGTAAACAGCTCCTCACACAGAGCAGAACGCCTGGGTGATCCCAGTTTCACTGTGACTGTCATCCTTACACAACACAACCACAGAGCAAATTTAAAGGCAAGAGGGGAGGCCAAACACACCGTCTGGTAAGTGATGACGAGCTGGATGACCGGCAGGGCATAAAACACCGCAATGGTGATGATGTTCCTGCAGAAGGGAGACAGCAGCAGCAGTTACGCACACACACTGAAAACCAGGGGTTGCACACCCAGAAGAGAGCCCCATGGTGCTTGTGGAGGAGTGTGCACACCTCAGTGCTCTGGGGTTATGATCTCATTAGGGCCTCCTGAAGCAGAGCAGCACATGTGCTTATGCAAACAGGAGGCAAATGCTAAGGACACAGGAAAAACCAGGATGTTGACCACAAGCTCATGTGTTTGAGTGCCAGTTTGTCCCCCTTCCCACTGTGTTCCAGTACACTGGTTGTTACCATGCTTAAAAGCAATGATGCAAAACAGAATCCACTGCCAGGATCGTGTGTGCACTGGTCCACAAATATCCTTACTTGAGGTATGTGGGATCTGCAGTTACTGGTTGGAACAGGGTCAGAAAGGGTAACAGGATTGTTCAGAAGTGGTTCAGAAGAAAGGCACGTGGACAGACTCCACAACCAGAGAATCTGGGTCCAGAGCTTGGGCCTTACCAGTTTGCCTTCTCCTTACCAGAAATAGATTTTGTATTTTTTGCTGACAATCCTTCGGTCCTTCCTGGACAAGTCTGACAGATAGAGGAAAACCTAAAACATTAGCGGGTGGAGAAAGAGGGGAGAAAACACAAAGCAACCAATGAAAATTACAGTAGCTAGTAGAAGATCTTGATGTATTTGCAGCTTGGTGCTATTTGGAATGGTTTTACACAGTGAACTCCTTGTGTCCCTTGATTCTATGGGAATCACTTCTGCAAAATTCTCTGACCTCCAGGAATTTCTCCAACTACACAGAGCAGTGCAGGATGACAAAATGAGGCAATTTGAGAGCTGCTGGCTTAAAGCCTCTCTATGCATCCACTGTAGTCACACTACTTGTACCAAACAGCCACCTATTGTCGCAGATTATTTTCTCCCTATCTTTGTACTTCCTTGGACTTTCTGGGACACTCTGGGCTTTTTCCTCCTTTCTCAATAGTCTCCAATACATTTTGATTATCCATATTAAATCACTCATTTCAGCAGCCCATTCAGCACAGCAGGAAGACTTTCAGTAACTGAAAAAAGACTAAGCCCCACATTTGGCTTTATTAGATTAAATCCACCCCGGAAGGAACCAGGATTTTTGAGATTTCACTGACATGCCCAGTGCTGGTCATGGCCCAGATGTGCCCATGGCCCAGCACAAGGGCCACAGCTGCAACAGCAGCCATACCTTAGTGCGGATGATGTTCTTATCACTCTCAATTTCTGGCATGGTGTCGAAGTCGCTCTCCTCCTCCACGGAGCTGTCTGTGTCAGACCCAGCTGGGGGCCGGCGCTCGGGGGAGGACAGCTGACGTCCACCACTGGAGCTGGACTCATCTGGGTCAGAGCAGGGAGAAGGAAACAGGCAGAGTAAAGGCTAATTCCCTCTGTGCAAAGCATGAATAAAGCTGTCCCAGATGCTCTGATAAGCTGAGATGGCCAGTTCAGGGAAAGAGTTTTTCCATGATCCCAAACCTTCCTAAAAGTATCAGCTTATCAGCTAAGAGCAATTTGAAGGACCATTATCTCCCCTTCTCTGAAGCATTTTAGCTTTTACTCTGCTTTTATTCTCTTCCTTTTCATCTCTTAACATTTTCTACTTTCTAATACCCCAGGCTTTGAAATCTGGAATTCTGAAACAAGACCAAAAAACTCTAGAGAAAGAAGCAGACTGTTAGGGGTCAAAAAACACACTCACCTAGTTAACCTTCAGATTTTATGTAAGCTTTATATATATATATCTATCTAAGCTTTTCTAAAAATATTGTAGAACAAAGACAAAGAAGAAGAAAGTCGAATTTTCAAAGCAGGCAGAGCACCAGCTTTGCTCTCACTGCATCCCCAGTATCAGTCACATTGCCTGCACTTCCTACAGGCTGGGCAACTCCCAGCTCATTGTCCATATGGACATGGGCAGAACACAGTTTTCTTCCTCATTTCCCAAATGCTTTTAAAAGATTTCTTTGGACATAGGGAAAGGAGGGGTAGAGTGGTCATTAAGCCCTCAGGAAGTTTTTTTCTCCTCTGCTGCCAGGCCATGATTCACCTTTTGACAGTAGGACAATATTTCTTCCCTAGTGAAACCCTTGGAGGCAAGAAACTCCAATTCTGTCTTGCTTTATGGCACACAACCCTTCAGCCTCCCAGGGAAAGGCATGCTTTGGATTAAAGGCAGGCTGTGAGCTAATAACAGGCTCCTAGAAGCTTGCTTGGAAGGGACCTTTGTCAGTCACAAGTAAATGTCCTGTCTGAAGCAGCATTGTAACCCACTGTTCTCAGATGACTGTGGCTTTGTCAAAGACAAACATTTCCAATGGCAGTCTCTCAGGGCACCTCTTTTGGATTTGCCACTTCTATTATGTAGGTACTTTTCCCTAAAGTGCAACCTGAACCTCACAAACTGCAATTTGGCTGTTTTTTTGTTTTAAATAGTTACAAGGTGCTCCTAAAGTAGCTTGCAGCTTTATTCTCCTCTGGTGTTAAATCACCCTAAAAGTGCCTTCCCCTACCCCAGGCAGAAGCCTCCCCGTGCCCCAGTTCTGGAATATACTGTACCAATAGCACCATAGCTGCTTCCCTCAGGAGTGCTGGCAGAGATGGGGTGTGAAGAAGCCATAATCCCAGATCCTGCAATGGAAACAGACCCAAGAGGGACAGTTAGTTTCATGTCAGTGCTTCAAAACATCTCTGAGGTGAATACAACAGCTTGAAGAGCTGGAGGGGCTTGGGAAAAGCAACATTTCTCTAAACAGATGGCAGTCTTCCTCTAGAGCATACTGTGCAAAAGGGAAATCCTTGTTTTGCAGTGTGAAGCAAACCCATTCCCTTCAGCCTCCCCACACAGGCTGCCAGTGAGACTGGCAGCATGAGCCTCCCTCCAGCACCCTGTAGGGATCACACTGTGGGCCTGCAAGACTTGGTAAATTTTAGAGCAAGTCTCATGTTCTTAACAGCCTTCTGAATTTCTAATTCTTCTCCTTCCCCATCTCATGCATCTCTTCAAATATTGCTACCTTCAGCTATCCCTGGAAGAGTCATTGGCAAGACTGCTGCTACATAATTTTAACCAATCAAGGAGAAAGAAAAAAATGCTTTATGCAAAAAGTGGTAATGATCTTGTGCTGATGACAAGAAGGGCAAGCCTTTGAGGGCTAGGAACATCCTGCCTCCTGCCCACACATATGAAGCAAGGAAGAGTGCTCTCCTGCCTCCACATTCCCTCTTTTTGCTTCCCATGGTGGAGCTCAGTAGCTGAACTTGCAGCAGACTACATACCAGAGAACAGCCAGCTGAATGCCTTTACTGAGAGGTCAGACACCCATCTCCACAAAAGGGAGGGAAGCAAGGGCAGCAGGAGCAGGACTTTGTTTTCCAGTCATGACAAACAGTGAGACAGGCTGAGTTGCTTTAAAGCTTCACCCTTCCAACAATATCATGTGGTCAGTCAGCAGCAAAGCAATGCAGAATGTGGCATAGTATTTAAAGCCACGCAGCCTTACTGCAGCCTGGCAAGGACCTGGCTTCCCGGTACATGACTGGCCTCAAACTGACAGGCACAGGCAAATTCTTCTTTCCAGCTGGAACTTCTGGGCACTTCTGTAACACCTTGTGTGGGTTTTTATACCATTTTCATTGGCCACATATGTAAAGAGATCTAAAACTTGTCCCTGACTGAGCCCAAGTCAGGGAAGCACCCATACAGCAATGATACTTGATGTTTCAAGTCCTAATTACTGATTTTCTTAGGCATGTCTGCTGTGCTTGTTGGGCTGGGGGCTAAGACTTGGTCTCAATTCCGGCTCCTTTACACTCCTGCCCCATCCCTTTAACAGAGAAAACAAACAGCTCAGAGGAGCATCAGAAGTGAACATGGCATGGACTGAGCTTCAAAGGGAAGGCTCTGGCACACTGCAGGCCCCAGGTGACAGCCCTTGAGCCCTGAGCTGAGATTGGCAGGATATTGCTGTAGGTTGCTGTAGGAGCAAGATGCAGCTTCTACTTATCACCTTCAATCCAACCTCCCTCTCTCATGGAAGCTTTTTCTGTTGCTTTAAAAGTCATTTGTAAATCCAGATCACTGGGAAGGGGGAAAAGCATTTCCCTATATTCATGGCACCAAGGCACACACACAATTCCTAGGCCTGAGAGTCCTGTCCCACAGGGATACTCCCTCCTAATTTTAGACCAGTCTTTATTCTCTCAAGTGACCTGTCAATCTTCTCTCCCAAGTAACCAAAGGAAGATTTAAATCTGGACAAAGCAGGGAAGCCTAGGAGAAAAGGCACTCTGCCCTGTCTCTAACAGCCACTTAGGACTCAGCTCACCCAATAATTTTAGTTCCACTTCCCACTGTGAGAGTGAGTCAGCAATGTAAATGTACCACACCAGGCGTGGTTCCTCCAGCGACTGCCTCCACCAGGCAGTGAGGATGTGGAAGGCAGGGTGCGCCACAGGATTCAAAAAACCCCTGAACCACGCAAGCTAGACATAAGATGAGTAACAGCAGCAAAGAGGCACATAGCATGGCAGGATATTTAAAGACAAATGGCAAAGACAGATTGCTGAGCACTTCCATCCAGTTCCTTGGTGGGAAAAAGGAATAAGGAATAATGAAGAAGGCAAAATCCAGGGGTTCTTGGGAAGGAAAGAAATTCCAATGGGTGGGAAGGGGAGGGGAAAAAAAAAAAAATCAACCAGAGAAAGCCAGTGTGTCCACTGATCTGGAAGACAGGGAAGATGCTTATTACCATTTTATAAGCATCAGTCAGGCACACCCTGGAGAGACAATAGATGAAGAAACAGCGTGTGGGTAGGACATGAGTCCTCCCCAGACAAAAGGATGTGGCTGCAACATGCAGTGCCAGGGATGTGAAAGTGGCAGTGGATTACAAGGGAGAGGACAGGTCACAGAAGCAGCAGGTGCCTTTGGGAGGAAAGCTGTAAACTGAAGGAACGGTGCTCCTCTCTCCCTTCACAGGGATGCTGTTCTGCTGTCCTCCCCGCTCAGCAACCCAGTTCTCTACTCTCCAGGGCCATACCAAGTTCAGCACCTACACCCTGCTTGGAACCTTCCAAACACCAGAATTTAACTTCTACCTCTCTCCAGGGCAGCTCAAAAAGCAGCTTCTAAGCTGCCTTCAGCACATTAAACCTCAACTGCAGCATCAGTAGCACTCCCTGGGACTTCTGGTCTCACCTGGCTGAGACTGTGCCTCCTTGTCTCAGACAGTGATTCCTTGTCAGCAGCCTGGAGCTCTTCCACAGCTTTGGAAAGGTCCCTTCAGCTTACCCAAACTCCCCAACACACAGGCCTTTCCCACTTCTACAGCACCTTAATACCTGCTCGTTTTACAGCAGGATCCATCCCAAATGATATAAAATTAGAATATATTTACAGACATTTTTACAGTTCCCTGTTCATGTTGTGAAAAAAACCTTTCACACATATTCCACATACAGGGATACATGTAGATCTTAGTGGCTGACAAAGCAAGTCTAAGAATTCAAATGCCCCCAGGTCCTCAGCAGAAATATTAAGCCAATTAATGCCAGTCAGAATGAAGTTCCACTGCTGATCCTTGAAACACAGCTTGGTTATATTACCATGCTTATCTGATGGTATGTAGCAGACCAGAGAGACTGAAAAAGCTTGTAACCAAGAAAGGAATAACATCAAGAACCTTCCAATGCTGCCAAAACAACGTCCTCTCTTCGTCCAGGAGAGAGGTACAAATGACCTCATCACCAACACTTTCATCTACTTTGCAGGCACTAAATATTTAATCAAAATGAAAAGACTCTCACACTTCAGCAGAAAGCAGGAACTCCCAGTGCCCCTTGTCCATATGACAAAAACTTCCATCTTTTACTGTTAGCTTCTTAGATGCAGCTCTGTTTTTACAAGGCAGACAACTGCAGTTTGTGGAAATGTGGGTGCAGCACAAAGTAAACGGAATCCAATGCCAACACAAATATCATAAACATCACTACCTAACTCTGTTAGTCATTCATTCACCTGGCTGCATGCAACTGTCAGTTAAAAACAAATTTACATTTAAGTTCAATTAAGACATTAAAAAACCCCATGCTTAAACCAGGCAGAGGAATTCTTCAAGCATAAGAGCTGACATACTCAAAAGTGCCTTGTTCAAAAATCAACAGACCTGGCATCAGGAACACAAGCCTGTAGCCACGTCTAGGCCAGCCTTGGCCTTCTTCCAGCCCTTTAAAAGGCAGCTCCTTGGCGTAGGAGTCAGGACCAGGTCTAGGGGAGCTGGCTTCAAAGGCCCTCTCTTGTGAGGGCAGAGAGGAAGCTCTAACATCTTTCCTCAGCACCAAAGACTATGTGAGCTATCAGGGAAGGTAGCTCCAGGACAGCAGGAACGCGACTGACAGCCTGTCCTTTGCCTGACCTGGGGCCTGTGCTGTTCACTCAAAGCTGTCACATAACAGAGAAGAGACCTTACCATGCTCAGGACTCAATCTCCCAGCCGAAGCCTTCCTCTGAACCCTGAAAAGCAACAGACAGCACTCATGAGACAGCCAACAAATCTCATCACCTGCCAGCCATGGCAGGATTATCTAGGTCACCAACAGGTAAATACAGTGCAAGCTCTAAACAAATGAAACCAAGAAAAATAAGCACAAAAGAAACTAATACACACAACAACAAAAAAAGATAAATACTGTTGGACTAGACACAACTCAGCATAACTGCTTGCTGTCCACCTCTCTAACTCCCAAAAGCAACAGAGGGCTTTTTTACGCCCTCAACTATCCACCAGAGCCAGGACAACCATTTCCATGACTTATCCCACCCTACACTACTCAGCATGCTGGGAGAGACCCTCAGACCACCTTTCCAAACCCAACTTCCCTGCTCAGGGGACCAAGCATGTATGAACCTACTGAAGGGGCAGAAGGAGCTAGAGACACTCATCAGCATGATGCTTAAGAAGCCTGTATCACCTCCATCAGTGCAGACATCCAGCAGGAGATGGTAGAAAAAAAAACCAAAAAACCCCCACCAACATATTCCCACAACATAGAAAAACAGCAGCAAATAAGAGTAAACACTTAGTAATTTCACTGAATTGTTCCAATGAAATGTTTCATTGATGTGTCTTGAAGTCAAGCCATGTTCACGCAGACATTCTTCCCAACACAAGCCCAGACACCAAAGTCTGGGGCAGGGGAGGGAGGTAAGGAAGGAAACCAACATTCTTGGGACTCCAAGGTGCTTTTTGTGTCACTGCCACTTACTGCAGCACTCAGTCCAGCAAGAAAGTACCTTGGTTCCTCAATGCCCTGGCACTCCATAACCCAGAATGGCCCCTTCACAATTCCCACCTGCTGCCCAGTGTCCTCATATAAAGAAACATAGGGGTAGGGCACTACAAAATGTAGAGGGCAGACCCTTAGGTTTTCATCCTTCCCATGGTCCCCAGAAATATTATGGAGATCATGGGAAGTTTCATCTTCCAATGGTTCTCAGGAAGAAGTATTTTCTGGCTGACTGTCAGTAGGAGCCCACTGAGTAGCCATGGACTTCCTCAGCTGCTCTGTTTGGATGCTTGCCACCCCACGCACCCTAAATTTTCTGCAGGGTGTGGTGTCCCTGAGGCTAGTAAGAAACAGAAAGGCTGTCCTTGTGTAACTCCTTGACTCACCTAATGTAGTGCACAAAAGCAACCACCACTGAGCCCAGATAAAAGGAGAGGAAACTCAGGAAGCTGAAGAACATGGCCTGGACATAAACAGACTCTGAGGAAAGAGAACGGATCAGTCAGCTCACAGAGCAGGAACAACACCTCTCAGGGTCAGTACTCCTGTCCTGCTCTTCCCAATACCACTTGGTAACAAAGCCCAGCCCCAAACAGCCCTTCCAAACCCATCTGCTTTCCCCAAAGGGAATTGACAGAACCTGTTGCAGGATCTTCCCCCGTTTCTTTACCCCCAGTGCTATGGTATGCCACACAGCCCCTCCTGAAAGGGACCAGGGCTTCAGGTGGTTTTGTCTCATTTGCTGGTGCTTTCTGCACCATTCCTTCAGAGGCTGCTGGCCCAATCATACCCCTCTAATCAGAAGTGCCAACTTTACAGGGGAAGTTGCATTGCTCTGCCCAAAGACACTGACTTTTAATAGAGGGCACAATGGTCACTTGAAGGTTCTTCGTCCGCTGCAGGTTCCAGGTACGGTTGACATTCCCTGTGAGATGCAAAACATACAGCAAATATAAAAACAATTAACATTAATGATTTCTGGCCCTGATCTCTAAACTTGCAGAAAGAGAGTCTGGCTTTTCACTGAAAAGTGTGTGTGGTTTTGCTCTAGTCTCTGATCTGTCAATATACAGCTTTTCCCAAATCTTTCCCCCCCCTCCCTATTCACAACCTGTTTTTCAGACTAGAAATCCCTGCTTGAGCCTTCCATATATTGCTTAAGTCTGGATGTCTGAATCCCAAAGGCACCTCATCTCCTATTCATTTAATCCCCAAGGGAGAGATTCTCTCACTACTGGTACTGGGAGTCCATTTTTGCCTTTGGCCAAATCTCTGTGAGCAAAACACTTCTGTGCAGGATGCCACTCTAGAAATTTCCTCTGTTTCTGCAGGGCTTAACACACCTGGCCAGTACAGCTCTGCTGACAGCATTAGGATAAGAGAATGACACCCCAAAGGGAACAGTTTTTGTTTTTTTTTTTTTTTTGGTGGGAAAATTGGGTCAGAAAGGTGTCAGGGAAGTAGTAAAAAGCTGTTGAAGTAGCCCAATGTTATCTGTTGGTTGCAGTCTTGCTTCTCCTACAGGAAGGAAATCTTGAGGCTCTGGGGATAGGAATGTCCTCACTCCAGATACAGCCACCACACAACTGGTGGAGACTTTGCTTTTACCACTGCCCAGAAAGTGGACGCAGTGTTTCCTGGTTGGAAAAGACACCAGAACAAGTATTTTGTAACACGATTCTCCCAAAATTACCAATTTCTCCTGTTCCCCCAAGTTCAGGGCTGACACAGATGCCAAGACAGCAGTGGGAGAAGATGCTCTCTGCAGGAACTGAGCCTCCATGGAGCCAGAAGAATAATATAGCAGCAGGGAGCAGAGGTGAGAACCAAACAAAAAGCTGTAAGCAGCATTGCCTGGATGTCTCCAGTGTCTACCAAGGCATCAGTAATGCCTCAGAAAAGCACATAGCCCCAGCACACCAGGCACTGTACTAGTCAGCCACCTCCTGCATTTATCAAGACTTTTAACCTGCCCAACAATATCAAATTTATACTTCACTCTTCCTCACAGCTACCTGGATATGACAGACCTACATAGTCACCCCATGGCATCCCATAGGAAGGTCCCAAAGGACACCCATTGCTCCCTCACTCAGATGCAGCAATCAAATCCAGCTCCCAGAACAACTTACCATGAATTGAAGAAGGCACAGAACCCCCACAGGCATAATCCTCTGGCTTGATGACAAACACAACGAAGAACTGCTCACCCGGGAAATCTTTTCTCTGCACAGAATGATGGAAGAAGACAGAATCCATGAGACACAAAGACTCTCCTTCCAACAGGCCAGAGATCAGGTTTTAATTGCTACACAGGCAGAAGAAAACACTGGGACACAAATCAGCATCTCACCTGCACTGTTATAGCTGCCTGCTTTGTCATAGACTGGTAAACACCATTGAACTCCACATTATGGTCCAGGTCATACACTGGGCACTAAAACAGACACAGCTAAGGGTTAAAGCAGGGACAACATCCAAACTACTTTCAAAGGAAGCCAGCTGGAAAACACAGTGCAGAACAGCAAGAAAGGGCCCCACTTGGCATATCAAAGAGAACAAAACATCTTGCATCTCTGTCTGCTCCCCACAGTGCAAGTCCCTGCATTATTCCGGGAGGTGGGAAAGAAGAATAAATGTGGGGCTATTTCCCAGCTGCAAGCAACAGCCAACCTCCAAGGCAGGCAACACCCCAGGAAAGGGGATGAAATACATAGAAAGGAAATCAAATTGGAAAGGGAGAAAGACATTATGTCTGAAAATCAGAACTTCCCCAGGCTGCCTTGAGCCAGGGGAGAGTCAAGGGAACAGCACTGTTCCCTCCCTCAGTCAACAGCATCCCATCCAACACCACTACACGGAGAGGCATACCCACATCACAGGGCAGCAGGGAACCTCACAAGGGGGACATAACAAATTCCTTATGTGGAGTGTGCTCCCTATGGACAGGCTAGAAAGGAATAGCTTGCTCACCAGTTTGTAACAAAAATCTCTGTATGAGCTGCTTGAGCTCAGCATCTGTTTTAACCTCCTTCCCACAGAATTTTCATTCCTCTTTCAGGGGCTCCCCTCACCACCACCACCACCAGTGCAAAGCCCTGCCTTGGGCTTTTCCCTCTGCAGGGCACAGACCCCTCACAGTTGGACACAGCTCCAGCAGGCAGCTCCTTACCCTTCTCTGCTCAGACTTACCACAATATCCTGGACAGAGACAACTGAGCATGGGTAGGGTGCATCAGATACCACATTAATAATGACTGAGTCAACATCCTGAGGAAATTTGTACAGAAAATACTGCAGAGAAAGCAGAGCACAAGAGTTATGATCCAGAAATCACCCCTGACAGTATCTTCAGCACCTTCCTAAGCTACCTGCACAGTCCTAGATGGGCTTTGGGGTTGGAAGTGGATGCCTTTCACAAAAAAAATCAGGTTTCAAATACTAGGACCTTATACTACAAAGGTGCTCCAAAACAACCACCTGAGACTTCAACTGTAGAGCTCCCTTTCTGGTACCTAAAGCTTCATGCTGAGCAAGGGCCAGCTACTTCCTATTTCCCTTCCCCCATGCCATTCCCAGGAAGTAGGGCCCCCAAGTGGAAGGGCAGGGATAAGCAGAAAAGCACCCAAGCCTTTTCCAAGTTGCCCATTTCTACTAAAGGATTTATTCCCATCACTCCTCTCCAAGCAGGGTCCCTTCCACAGAGGGCTCCAACCACAAGCCCTACAAACTGCAAACTCACCAAGCCGGTTTCCTTTGCAGAGCATGTTTTGTCTGCACCAAGCAAGGACACTGGCAGACTGAGCTCCTTGGTTTCCCAGGGGCACTTTTTCCCCTTGGAAAGTTTCAGGTGCATGAGGACCACTTTTTAGCTCATGAGGACTCTTCTATAATGTTCTTTAAGCCACACTTGCACCAGCATACAGAATTAACACAGGGGCATCGAGGGTGCCAGTTTTCTGCTGCACAGACTGCAAGCTTTATAAACACATCCAGCCAACACTTCTGACCTAGACAACCATATCCAATTTCTGCTTCTGCCCTCAGGCACAAGCTGGGTTCCAGACAACATCTCCTTCAATCATTATGTCTTTTTCCAACACTCATCTAGATTTTGAATCGTCTTTTTTCTTCCCCCTGCAGAGTGCTTAATACTTTGGTTTCCAAAAACCTCAGCATTATACCAATTAAGAAGCAGTCTTCTACTCCGTGCATCTGGTTTTTAATTAAAACTCATAAATCTCATATTATTAATTGTGATGAAAAAATCAGACCACAGTCACAAAGTTAATGTCACATCCTAAACACTCTCTATACAAATTTAAAAATCCTAAGTAATGGGTGTTTATAAAGAGTCACCATCATTCCCTATGCTTCTGCAGTATAAAGTACTGCATGTATCTGCAAACCAGATTAAGACATTTGACAGCAAAAAAGATTAGCTGGGATGCCTGGTAATAGGAAACCTAAAATTAAATGGTGTTACTAACAGTGAAAGCAACAAAAAAAGAGTCGCAGGCAGCCTGAGTAAATTACACACCTTCCCAGCTCTACAAGTTCCTCTGTCTCTACAGTTACTGCTAACAGCATTTTCATTCAAGAGAGGATTTGTATCTGCAGGGCTCTAAGCAAAGCTGTTCAGCTGGAGGTGCTGCTCATATGTATTTCCTTCTGAACTAATAACAGACATATCAGGCATTTCATTTATCACCTTGCAGTCTGACCTGCTGCCCTGAGCAAGGAATAGCAGTCTCAGCTCTGCTGCACCTTTACAGCTTATTTATGTATTTTTTTTTCCAGTAAAGACTGCATCTTGACAAGTCATGCTCAGACAAGTGAGCCAGATCTGGCAGGAACAAGATACTGGTGTGCATCACCTCACAGAAGTGCAGCTGTCCAATGGCCTCTGGACTTCTGTATACTTCTGTCTGCTCATGGGTTTTGGGAGGACCCAAACATGTCCTCAGAGTCACTGTAGCACTGTTACCTCTTCACTATACCCACAGAAAATTCAACAGTAAGGAAGTTTCCCTGCAACCTAAGAGGGAAACTACCTAGTCATAAGTCTTGCTATCTCTAACAAAAGATGACATAGAACACTCGGATGTGGTAAGACATATAAGCAATCTACACAGGATTCCTCCTTACCTGGGGCTGAGAAGGGCTGGCAGTGAAGTTAAAGGCTTTGTTGGTCCTAGAAAACAAATGCCAGAGTGTTGAAGTCTAAAACTTTCAGAGCTGGAATACATACAAAGTACCCTCAGATTAAACAAAAGAATTTTTTTTTTTTTTCTGGGAAGGAAAAATAAGGGAATAGTAGGCAGATGGATCAAATCCCTTAAGTGATATTCAAGTGATAGATGAAGAAAAGCTCACATCCCAGCTTACTCAAGTTGGAAGTGCTCTAGCCTGGTGACTAGCAGCTCATACGCAATGTTGAATGGTGCCATGGAAGCGACGTCCACAAATATAATCTGGTTAGAGGGTCTTGTTTCAGGTGTTGGCTCAGAGGGACAGAGGGTCCGACTCACTTCTTGGTAATTGTAGGTCCTCTGATAGCTACAACAGTCAGGGGAGGGAAGGAAAGAGAAAGTTGGATGGGAAAGAGAGAGACAGAGAGCGAGCAGTTAAAAAATTATTCAGCACTACTAAGAATGGCATAATTTTTCCCCTCCTTGCATAACTGAAATTCTCATTTGAAAGGCCAGTCTGCACAAGGGACTGGTCACCCCCAACATTTCACTTCCCTCGGGGATGCCAGTGACAGCTGTGGATCTCTAACAACTACCATTTAGTGGAGGCAAAGAGAGTAGTGACAGTCACTGCTGTACCCATCGCCTGCATCAGGCGAAACACTGCAGGATATCTGCTGCTGGCACCAGGATTCAGTTACAGGATGAAGTTTCTCATCTTAAATGGTCTAAGGTGCCTGCAAATTCTCTGTATTTGCAGCCCAATGTGCTCTGGGGTTGACAAAGATAGAATGTAGCATCACTTTCACAAAGAAACAGCCCCACAACAGCCACCCCCTAGAATAAACTTAACTTAGGTATTCCTGAGGTGAGAAACAGAAGCTCTTTTTCTCCAAATGCACTGTAACACAGAAGTCAGGGTGCTTTTTCAAGAGCCTGTTCAAACCCTGCTCCAAACTACAGCCCAGGAACTACCTGCACACATGGCAGGCAACTGTGGAATGACAACAATGACGTGTGGTAGATTCACTGACGGGTGACACAGGCAGATCCCCGCAGAGAACCCTCCTGGTACTCCGTGTACATATTTGAGAGGCTAAGAGCCAAGAGCAGGCTGCCAAGAGGTTACCTATCAAATCCTGGTCTTCCTACACCCAGCTGGCAGTGAGCAAGCACACCCCGCAGCCAAGCCCTGCAGTCTACACAGGTTACAAGATGCAGCACTTGAGGGAGGCTGCTGATGAATACAGCTGTTTGATGAGTGTGTTACAAAGAAGAGACTCCAGTACTCACAGGCCTCGAAAAATCAGTGGGACCTGCCATGACAGCACTCCCTTCTGCTGGCGGACTACGAACAGGACGGGGTATCGGAGGTTCTCAGAGCTGCTGTTCACATACACCCGCACTGCATCTACCTGTGGGAAGAGAGAGTACAGGGAAGTATAAGCTGAAGGTAGGGAATGAGCCAGCTCCAAATCTAGGTGGGACAAGCCTCTCCCCTTTCCTCAGTCTGACCTAGGTTCTGGCCATATGCACAGGGAAATCAACAGTGTTTGTCACATAGAGTGATTACTCAGATCCAGAGATCATTTACAGAAATGCCTCTCTGCTGATGCCATAGTCCAGAATCACAGCCCTATGCCCAGGTCAGAGGTGACTGTCAGACAAGACACAGTGGACAAATGCAGAATACATAAGATAAAGAGGGTTCAGTAGCTTCTGCTGGGAGCAACCTGAATAACTTGTCTTACAAGAATCAAGCAAACACACTCAGAGACACCAGACAAAGACCCAAAGCTACAACTAAGAATTTTCTTGCTGAGACTCCTACGTACCCAACTCAATCAACATTACTGGAAAAGTCACAAAGATGAAATCAATAGCCAAGGATGAAAAAGCAGGTTAGCAGCTGGCTCTCATGTAAACAATTCCAAGACAATCATAATCACATCAACAAAACAGGAATACACTGCCGACTGCCCTCAAGTGGACAAGAAAGGTTGGTTGTGAGAAAGGCAGCAACTGAAATTTCTCATTACATTATCTGGCCACCACATGGTTGCAGAGGTAGGACAGGTGTAGCACAGAACACCCTCAGTTCACTATTTGAGGAGCACTTTGTCTGCACTACATGGAAATGTCACCCTTACCGTTTAAAAAGAGCATCCTTCAGCTCCCTCTCCAGAACCGTAGACATTGATCAAGAAAAAAAATGTGAGAATCCATAACTCATCATAAGAAACAGTACATCTCAATCAGAGGCTTTGAAATAATGACAGCATATTAAGTAGATAATATATACACATTTTGAACCTGCTACATCTTGAAAGGTTATAATGGACTCTCACCAGATCAGTAAAAGACTTTTCACACATATTTTGACTTTATACCCTGCAAGAAAAGTAAAGGCAGAAGGAGGCGCCACCCTCTGAAAAGAATATACAGAATTAGCAAGGTAGAAGAAGCAGAGCTACCACAGATAGCAGCCTAGTCTTATCCTGAGGACACCAGTTTCAGAGAAAGGACTTACAGATACCAGTTTCAAAGAAAGGACTTACATCTGCAAGTGTAAGCCTAAAAGAAAATTTCCTATTTATTCTTGTTTACTGATCCTAGGCTCACATGGGAGTTTAGTCTACTAGAACAAAACACCTTCCTGAAAGCCATAATCATTATCACTTTTCCTGACATTATCACCATAGTACAGGCAACAGCCACCAATTCCTAAAAAATAAAGTCTTCAACAAAAAAATAAAACTATAAATAATTTAATTAAAACCCCCTTGAAATAGAAGGGCAGACATTAGAATGTTTTCCCATTGCCTTCTGGTTCCTAAACCTTTGCAAAGCTCTTTTGACCTGCTTTCCAGTTTTTCCTTCCAGTCACAAAAACTACACATGCAATTTTGTTTTCGAGTATATTTCACCATAAGGTGCTAAAATAAAGTTAAGAGAAACAGCACCACAAAGCAAAACACACCAGGAACACATGAAGGGCGTCACCACAGTGGCCACCACCACGCAGCACTGGAAGGTAACTTGGTGGCTTCCTCAGCCTCTGTAGCTGCCCTGAAGCAGCTGAGCCAGCACACGTTGGTATAACTTGGAAACACAGGGACTGTCCTGAACAAGCTGCTGGTTGTTTGTTGGTGTTTACTGTGACAAGGAATGGGGACAAAAATGAAGGGACTGGAACTGAACATGAAAATGTATCTAAGGAGCATAAAGACACAATGGCCAAGCCACTCTCCTGCAAGGACATGAAGCAACTCTCCACCCATGGGGAAAACAAGTATCATTGCAGAAAGGACACATTTCAGCTACCTGTCCAGAAGCTTTTTGCCATGAAACAGTTCAAGCAAGCCCACCTCCACAGGTGAAGTGATTCTCACTTGCCTCAGGCTAGACATGGCTCTGTGAACCCTCCAGGACTCAGCACATCAGCTCAATGTGATGGGCAGCTCACATCAAACTCACAGCAAACAGCACTACTGGCTAATGCATCCTCAACTATCCATAAATACAAGCCAGAGATTGGGAAATTCTCTTCTCCACTGACTTTATGAATAGAGAACACAACCCAGGACATGGGTTAAGCACATACTGCAGATAGCCAAGTTTTCTTAATTGTACATGAATATATGTACATTAAATGAGCACAGTTTATTCCCAGGCATCTCACCCTCTCCTTATAGGAAAGGTACTCCCATGCCTTTATAGGTTTTGTGGCTCTGCACTGGACTCACTCCAGTAAGTCCATACCTTTCATATACTGAGGAGACCAGAACTGGGCATAAGCAGGATCACCTGGAGCCAGGTGACCTAACCACGGATGGAGACTCCACTCTCTCTCTCTCTCTCTGGGAGACCTCTCTCTGGTGACTGACCGTCCTCAGTAAGAAAAATGAAGTTTCCCATCTATCCTAGAGAAGGGCGAGGGGAGGGAAACAAGAACATTGGTGATTAATGCTTTGATAGAGAAAAGCCTGAGAGGTGGGAGAAGGACCCTTCCTTCTTCTGTGATCCAGCAGCCAGACCCCTCATTTGGTTTCCCTCTCTCCATGAAACTGATTATACACCACCTACAGTATTTATTCAGCTTTGCTGCCAATTCCATTATCTTATAATACTACTAGGAAATAGGAATACCAGGAGACGAAGGTAAGATTCTCAAGACTCAATATTCTTTTAAATCTAAGCACTTACCCACATGAAAACTGGTATATGCTATATTACTACCATACATGACTTCTCTACGTCCTTACTGTGTTCAGCGTTCTGTATTTGCTCCCTGTAACAGCTGATTATAGCTCCTGTTCCCCTAAAAGTCCATATTCAGGTGCCTTGAGCTCTATTTGGTCTGATAATATCTGGGGCAGCATCCAGCTGCATCAAGGCAGGACCACCTATGGACTAAGTATGTGCTCACAGGTGGGATCCCATTACACTTTTCATCCCTCTCTGCACTCTACACAGGCAAAGCTGCTTCCCAGGCCACATTCAAACAGGGTGCCTCAAACAGAGAGGAACATGACAAAGCCAGAAGCAACCATTACAGAGCAGCTCATTAAGAAGATCCCAATGTACTTTAAATTTCACCCCAATATATCAACAATTCACTTGCAGTGAATACCTCTGCTTGTTCTACATTTGCACACACCCAGATCAGTCACGAGCATCACACTCCCTAACCCCAACAAAATTTTTATAATAAAGTCCAGGGAACAAACAGGATGATTAAGAAGCTGGACAGATGGCAACTGAGGTTCCAGGCCATCTAGTTATCTACCCTGCTGCCATCACCACAGCAACACAGGGCCTCTTGCGGGCAGATCCTGCACTTCCAGTGGAGGGGCCAGATCCCAATCCCAGGATGTGCTCTGCTCTCCCCCTCACAGGATCTCAGGGATACAACAGCAGCTTCCAACAGCTTTGGATGATGAGCATCTTTCTTACACAACAGCTACTCCTCCCAAACACAGCAATAAAACAGGTGGGATTTGCCTGTTGGCCAAACTTGTACAAGAAGTTCCCAACTAATGGTTGAAAACTTGCAAATAGGCTCAAGTTCTTATTAGGAAAATGTAGGTGCAGTTATGAGGAAGCTTGGGAAAGCAGAGAAAGGACTACCATTTAACTGCAAACAGGGCTTCTCCTGTCTGTTGTCACTCACCCTCTGATTTAGTGCGACAGATTAGAAGGAACCCTAATTAGCGTCTTGGAGAAAGACATTTTGCCTGGCAGGATGAACTGTCTAGCAGGAGCATCCCAAGGGACAGGGATAAAAATGTAACACTTATGAACTGATGTTTATGCTGTTTTAGGCCTCCTATTTGACCTACCTTAAGCTTTTAATCCAGGCTTTGCTTCTAGATTCTCTTGCCTTACAGACAAGAGATGTGTTATATGTTATAGTCAACATATACATTTTCATGCTATAGATTTAATGAATTCACTACTGATCCAATACTAGTAATCCCATCTTTCCCTTTGAAAGTCAGCATTTGGCATTTGCCTTCAGCAAAATATTTGTAGAAGAGTGAAAAAAAAAGCAGAACGTGAAAAAAAAAAGGTGATTTATTTACTTCAAACATGCTTGCCCCTCCACACCTTTCCAAAGGTTATTTCATTTCAAAAACAAGCAGATTGAACGTGAGAACCCCCCCCTGCTACAGAACCACCCCCCCAGCAGAACCACTGCTCCCATCACACACAGCTCTCCCTTCCAACACAGAAATAAGATCCCATGCTTTACATAGAGACAAGAGGAACTCCAGCAAAAAAGCAGAGTTTTAATGTAAAATTACAATCATCACAAAGACTATAAGCCTCCTCTGCATCCACCCCCACTCACTCAGCACTGGTGAGATGAGGAGGAAGTTTTGCCTGGGCAGTAAGAGGGTCAAGCAGGCTGCTGTCACTCCTGCCTTGCCAGCACTGCTGAGGGACTTCATTTTGGAGCAGATCCTTCCCAGCACCACAGGAAACTAGTTCCACCTTCCCTTCCTTGTACACTCACAGAAGGAGGCTGGCCATATTGGTATTATAAGATAGTGCTAGATTTCATCTGCACCCTCCAAGCTGAAATCGTCATCTTAGGAAACGATTTGTGTACCAAATGCTCCCTTTGACAAGCCAGGCCCTGCACAAATATTTGTCAGCAATAACCATACTGCTGCCTTTTGCACTGCAGGGCTGAGGCAGGGTCAGGACAGCTTCAGAGACTTCTGCTCCTCACATTCATTCCTTCCCATGTACACGGGTTATTCACCAGCCACACTCATGATAGTTTTGTTTCTCGGATGACTGACCTTGAAGTTTCTTCTGTATTTCAAGGTAGACAAGGCAGTAAGACAGCTGAATAAAGAGAGAGCTCTTAGCACTGAATAAAAACATGTTAGACCAGGAAAGACAAATATTTGTACTTCAGTTCCACCACCACCATGGAGACAGGGGGAGGGAAAAAAGAGAGGAAAAAAAGTACAACTGAATTCCATTCTCTAGATGGGAACAGGCAGACGGAGCCAGCCCCAAATTCACACAGCTGAACAGAAACAACATGCTGCAAACATTAAGCAAAATAAACCAGGCTCTTGTTGACATGAAAGAATCCTTGGATTGATTATTAAATCTCCATTTCCCACAGAGATTACACATCATCTTAAGACTGTGGGGATGTGAATTTAAGGGCAAGGCAGGAGGTTGCAACAACAGTTTATGCTGCAAGCAAAGGTTTTCAAGGGCTTTACCGTGGATTCCTTTCCAAAAGCTCTTGCTAAGCAAAGCCTTTGAGTCACACCAGGGCTCCAGCACACCGCACCCACACGCCAGCCGCTCCTTGCTCCTTGGGATCCCATTGGGATTATCAGTCCATGTTGCAACAGCGCTTGGTCGTGGGCATGCCAAGGCACCAGGCCAAGCCCGTGGGCAGGGAACACATCCGGCAGGCAAACACACAGGCTCTTGCTTACAATGAAAGGTCTCAGAGAGCAGGGTACGTGTACAAAAGCCACTGAACGGCTTGCTCAAGAAAGAGGTGCTTCATTTTTATATAAACCCTGAAATTAAGTGAAGTAGGATTGAGCCAGATGGACTAGAGCAATCGAGGCAGTGAATGAATACCTCATCAGCACCAAACTCTGCTCTTCCCACTGACAAGGCAACAGGGGGAAGCTGAGACCCTGAAGGAAAACAGTTATGAGACAGTGACAGGTTTTAGAGAACCTCTTTTCTGCCTCTATCCTATGAGATACGAGCACCGCTCCTGGCTGACAACAAAACAAGTGGAGCTCAGAGGATCATTCCCTTTCAGCTTTTCTCTGTCTCCATGCTCCAATGTCAATAAGTCTTAATTGCCAAAAGCAGTCTGTCAAATAACCTTGGCCCACAGTTTTCTTCCAGCATTTCTGCCAGGAGTATTAAATACCCAAAGCAGCATAAAAGAAGAGACAGACTATGGGTATGTCAAGCACAGCCTCAGACACATTACCGTAATTGCTCCAGGATTAGTATTTTTCATCTAAGTATTTCACTTTGTGCAAATATGCTGTGTGGACTTACAGTCTGCCATGGACTTTCCCAGGAGTTCAATTGTTTGCAACTGTATCTGTGAAGCAAAAATGGAAGCCAGACAAATATAAAGCATGATAATATTTATCTTTTTCCATTTTTGAAATTTTGTCCTCTAACCAATGTCACGAGGGAGTCTCCAGGACAGCCAGAAAGAGAAACTGGGAGTTGCCATGCTGGATGAAGTAGGTACCTGTTTCCGAGCACCCTCAGACTTCAGGAAGATGCTAAAAATAAACAAATCCTTTTTTGAACAGCCAGTTAAGGAAAAAACTACTCTGAAATAATTGCATCTTCCTAAACCACAGCAGCTGGAACTATAGGCCAGGCCAACCCCTGAAGCAAAAAGGTTTATAACCTTTCCAAATTTGCTGTAACTCCAAACTCACAGCAGTAACTCCAGGGATTGCTGTCAGGACACAGATACCTGGTTCTTTCCTGGCTCCCAAATTCTTCACCTCAGTAACACCTTGGATGTGGATTGAATTACATGCTGTAATTCATGCTGTCTTTTTCTTTAACCATTTTTCATTTATTTTAAACTACACTCAAGTAGCTATTTCTACGCTCAAAGAAAAACATCCATGTAAAAAAGGAAGGCTGTTTCTGAAATCCTCTGTGGTTCTCCAAGTATACACAGCAGGAAATTATGTTTGCTTATGCAAATGTACTAAACTATATTTTCAAACCGAGCAGATGGCACACCCTTGCAATATACCTTTTACAGCCTGCACTTCAATTCCTTAAATATCCCCTGAAACAGCAGATGAGGTCCACACAGGAAAAGCTTACCTCCCTATCAACAACTTCTGCACAAGTTATTTGAGGACATTTCAGCCTCTACTTACAATGCAAATGTATAATAAATTGCTGCACTGTTCTTGGAAAGAGTTCAAACTGAGGGGAGGCATTTTGATGAAGTTACTCTTATTCAGAATTTGTTTGGTTTTTTTTCTAATCCAAACATCTTGGGGGTGGGGAGGGGACAGCAGGGGGAACAACAAAACCAGATCAGCTTTGATTTTAAATATGGCAGCCCAACAAGAAGAGAATGATTCTAAAATTTAGAATGACATTCAAATTCAAAAGAAATGCTTTAGTTCAAGGACAAGTTATCGAGCTTGACAGCATTCGCTTACACATTAGAAATAAAAATAAAATTCTTGCCAGCATTGCAGTCACCATCTGAAGGTCTGTAGGCTACCCTGCAAGAAACCAGAGCAGCTTTCAGTTTTTTTCCCTAAAGCATGCAAACTGATAGCCTCTGTCAAGACATACTCTCTTTTTGCCTCCTAGGTAGGGAAACACGCAAAATGCAAAATCCTAGAAAGATAAAGAATAATTTAAGTTTGAGGGGATCTCAGTTGCTCCTATCCTCAGCCCAAAACAAAGCCACCTCCCACACCATTCTTTCACTTGATATCCCACTTTTGTCAGAGAGTTTTCAAGACCGTATTTTCTGAAGCAAAAAACAACTGTCAAGTTTGTGTTTTTAGCAGATCCCCATACCATCTCTCTCACAGTTTACTTTTGTTTTCCCCTGTACTCAAGAGCTTTTTGTGGGACCCTGGGTAGGGTGAGGAGTGGTCAAAGGAACCCACTGAGAAGCAGCAAGCACATTCCAAGTGCTGTGTGCTCTACACTGCGTACACTGTCACCTCCTAGGGTTGGCTGTTTTCTTTAAAAAATATAAATTATATACACAAGTTGCTCCAAAGGGATTCTATTGAACCTTGCTTGGCTTCAGGCATCATATACTATAATTTGCTTTGATTTTTTTTTTTTATTTTGACACTGTGCCTACATTCCTGTCTCATAAGGCATTCACTATTAGGCTCCAGAAATGGTGTGCTGAGGCTCTTCCAGTGTCCTGTGGTGAACATACTAGAGGCCAGCAACCAAAGAGCAACAGAGTTCAGGCCCTGGAGATCCTGCAACAACAGCAGCTTTAGTGACATCAGGAGATCTTCTCATGCAAGCAGTTGTAGTCTTCCCACTTTCTTTGATTTTTACCTGTATCTTTATGGCTGAACTGGTGGGCTTCCACCCAGCATAAAGGAAAGACAGAACATAAACTGTTGTCCTCCCTACAGCTCAGGCTCAGCATTCTCCAAAACAGTAGACTAAAGTTTTACTGCATGCATGGTGTAGCTGTGGACTGAAAGCTGGGCTGGAGCCAAGACTAATGCTATGGAGAACATGTGCAGGATACCATGGGAATACTCTGAGGTAGGTTGGTTCCAGCCTGAAGGGTCCTATATGTGAAACCCAAAGCCAACTCAGAAGCAAGAGGTGAAAAAATTGCTCCTAGAGTTGTTATAATAGACATGGGTGCTGCTGGAGTGGGACCTACACTCGCACGTCAAACAGCAAAGAACAGCAAACACAGATTTGATCACTGCTGCTTATTAAACCAGGTTGCCCTGTGCAGCAGATCAAGGAGTTTCCCTGCAGCTAGCACAGATGGCTTTGGTCTGAGCAAGTGACTCATCACACAATTCCCAAGGAACATACAAGTGAATCCTGGTTCTGGCCCCTTGCCCAGAGGAAAGCAAGTGCAACTACCATCCACACCTGGGAAACAACAGACCCATTCACTAGCAGTCAGAGGTACACAAATGCATCATGCTCTTTGGCTGGAAAAGGCACTTGGTCACAAAATTTAAGGCATCTAATTAGAAGACTTTTGCCCTTCTTGCTAGTGTTGATACCATTCTTCCTTTAGCACAGTCAACTTTTTCCTATTTGCAATTATGAAAAAATGAAGGATAATGCTGGTAGCAACCCTCCCTGGCAGCACATAGCCTCTCATAGACTGAGGGTAATTTTTTACCCATCACTCCTCAGATAAACTTCACAGACAAGACACTCACTCCAAGGCTACACATCCTCACACTGCACAACTGCTCAGCAGAGAAGCCATAGCTTAATCTACTGTCAAGCACAATTTATGGTAAGCTGGGCCATATGGGAACTGAGACTAGGGCTCTGTTCCTGGCAAGGGAGGAGGAGGGAAATAGCACCCACTCTTTCTCTTAAAATAGGTGCAGCCCACTGCTCAGCTCTGGAGCTCATCGCAACCAGCATGTACTGCATGAATGTCCAAGAACTGCATCTGGATTGCAGCAGCTTTGTCTACAAATGGAAAGTTGGAAACTTGTTCTCTTCAGAGATACTTGTTTTCCTAAATATAGTCCAGGTGTTTCCCAAATCATACATTCAGCTGACCTGAGCGCCAATTAGGAAAAAAACTTCTGTTGTCTTCCTCCTCATGATATTCTCCTGGACCACTTACAACTTGGCTCAGAACATACCCACATGTACTATATTAGTGTAATTTGTGTTTTCGGCAAATTAACCATTAGCAACTGCCAGAGCTTACAGTGGTGGAAAGCCTCATTCACTTTGAATTCCTTCAGTACTCACACACATCCTACTCTTTTTGAAAACCCTTGTATTGCTGTGATCATGGAACTAAGCAGGTTCTCCTACTTGTCACATAAAGCCTTCTCCAGTCAATGGTAAATCCAGCAGAAACATTTTACTGCACTATTTCAGTCGCCTGGGCAGGAACACACTGCACTGGCAGCTCCAGCAAACCAGCAAAAGTCTCCTTCCTTTCTCCCTCCCAAGTAGAGACATGTTGAATATGTGGAACGAGTGTGCTATTTTTTAAATCCCCATCCTGGATGTCTCCAGTGTAAACAATCCTAAAATAAAATAATCCTCTTTGCCCAACTAATTGTTCACCAGACTTCTAACAGTGCACATCTGCCTTTGCTGTTAGAGCATTAAGGCATAGCAACAAGTGACACAGCTGGCTTTATTACTCTGTTTTTTTACACTCACAGTTAAACATTAAATGAACAGCTGTACAGGGGGGGAAATTTCAAAGAGCACCTAGAAGGAAGAAAAGGCAATTCAAAAAGCAGTAGGACTACCCCACTACAAATCACAAGTTACCACCACAAGGAAGGAGTTTGTCATGTCCCTTTGTTCACAGGCCCAACTCTAAAAGACCCTTGCAGCAGAGGAGGCTGTGCTTCTCCTCAGCACAGCTTTACTTTCACAGTTCCACCTCAGCAATTAAGGCCTAAATCCCAGTACATAAACGCCTGACAGCTCTCCTGCCTCAAGACAAGAAGACGAAGTGTTTCTGCATAGCACTAAGAGGGTTTTTCCCACTCCAGAGAGAGAGAGAGAGATGTGGCAGCATATATACACAAAGAAGTTTCAGCTAGGTGATTTTGTCAGCATGTAAGTATTGTCATTTTCATTTTACCCACAAGTTGCACAGAAAGGAAGCCACATGCCTCAAAGCAGCTCTGCTGCAGAGCCCTGAGTTGTGGTTTCTTCACCTTGTACACATCTGCTGGTGAGTACTCTCATAGGACTCACTTTTTCCCTCCCATCTTGAATGCATCCCCATATCCCAAGGAGTAAGGATTATGATGCGGATGAAGAACATCCTCTGAGATCAGACAAGCACAACACTTTTCAGAAAGCAGCAAGTCTCTAAAGCACCAAACAAGAGAAAAGGTCTTGTTCCTTCCTTTCTCTCATCCATCATTCAAGCATTGCTCCATTCAGCTGCATTTTCAGATGTTCCTGTGCAGCTATAGCATGTGAGTAACCAGGACATTTACAGAGGGCTGATGGGTCACAAGCCAACCCTCACGCTTCGTCCTTGTCCCCGAGTTTTCCCTTGCTTTGTAGGCCTGGCCTCACAAGAGAGAGCAGCAGAGGGGAAAACAGCAGAATTCACAGCATCATGAAAATTAATTCCTGTTTTCAGAGACAGATCACTCCAGATCTGACTTTGTTTCAGAAGGGAAAGCAATTAAACTCATCCACAGCAGCCTTTCCATATGGGAAATGCTCTTTTTATTCAATTAACTTTCCTGTAACTAAGGTTAATCGCCCACATGGTATCTGCCTTGAGTTATCAGAGGCTTCTGGCTCAACTGCCATCAGCACAGAGACAGGAAGAGACCAAAAAGACCAGGAAGAGCAGAGAGCTCACAAATGGCAGGCAACTGGCAAACACTGGCTGGCATTCCCCTCACTAGGAGTTCAAGGCTAAAGTCTGTAGCAAAACGCAAGGACTAATACACTGACTTTTTGCAGGACTTGCATTCCTTCAGGAGACCCAACACCAAGAGGACAGCATGTCCCAAAATATCTTCCCAACTCTTGCATAAGAAAACCCTGCCCATAAAAACTCGGTCCCAGATTAAAGACAAGATCTCTACCACCAAGCTTCTAAAGCTTGAGCAATTCTCAACAACAAGGAATTGCAGGACCACCAGGACAGTTCAACCTTTGACCATGCCAGCAAGAGGAGATCCAGTCGTGTTTGCCTCTCATGGGTTCAGGGCTGTAGCTGGGGAGGGGGCTGCACACACCTACAGCCAATTACCCAAACCAGGCCAGACACCTTCTTGCCATCTTCCACTGGTTCATCTCAGGAATGGCACCTGTGGAGCTCAGTGAGGAATCACAGAATTGGAAGATCATTTTCAAAGATCATCTAGCCCAAACACCCTGCCATGGACAGAGAGATATCTTCACCAGATCAGGTTGCTCAAAGCCCCATCCAACCGGACTGTGAATACTCTCAATGATGTGTATCCACGACTTCTCCAGGTAACTTGTTCCTGTGTCTCACCATAAAAAAAATTTCTTCCTTATATCCAAACCAAATCTGCACTCTTTCAGTTCAAAACTGTTTTCCCTTGTCCTGTCATTACAGAACATTCTAGAAAGTTTTTCTTGATCATTTTTATAAGCTTTAATACATTGAAAGGCCATAATAAGGTCTCTATGGAGCCTTCTCTATTGAGCCTTCTCTATCTTCAGAACCTGTTCCGGGCATCCCTCATCAGAAAACCTCCTATGAAAGTCCATATTTAAAGAGTTTTTGTCTTCCAAACATTTTCCCTAGCAGAAGCTGGTTGCATGGCCCTCTAAGTATATTCATGGCAGTGCTCGGTGAGTTCTGTATGGAAAAAAATATTAAATCTCAAACCTGAATTTTCCCTTCTTAGATATGCTCTTGACCATATCTGTGCAGAGATTTCATGTTCCAGCATACAGGACCATGCAGATTAGTCTATTAAAGTTCCTGCTTAAGTGCAGCAATAGTCTATACTGAGCAGTCTGTACTTCAGAGCACGGAAACAGCTTAGTGTCTAAAAGTAGCCCAGAAGTTGCATTTACGTACCTGCAAACACCACTGAGCCGCCATGTGCTTTCTCCCTGCCTCCTCCCACTGTGCTTTCACCATAGTTCTCCAGAAGAGAAAGGTTTTTTGTAGAAGGTGTGCAGCAAAAGCACATGGCTTCAAAGAACACATTAAATTGAAAGAACCAGATTAATTTTAACTGAAATCAGTATTCATGCCGTCTCTGCTAACAAGCCACAGACAATACCTAAACTGCCAACAGGTCCTCATCATAATACCCAATATTTGTAACACTTGAAGAAACCTACACCATGACCAGCTTCCAAAAGTTGGCTCAAGCCCAAAACAGTGCTTTTGACCTCCTGCGATCATTGGTGACACCCAACAGTTAAGGAAGGCTGGGCTCAGTTGCATCATAGCACAGACACCCAACTGCTGCCCCATAAATACCACCAGGTGCATTTTATTACATAACATGTAGTGTGGGAAAAAGCCATGGTTTCCATTTTCTATTGTCCTGTGCAACTAAGGACAAGGAGGGAAGATTCATCTATCCAGTTTACCATCTTTTGGTACATCAGGTCATCTTAGTCAGCAATTAACACCCAATCCAAGCAACGGGGGCAGAGTTTCCAAGGTACCACTTAGCTACTTGAGATAAACACGACACAAAAAGTGGGGAGGGGGAAACCCACGATAACTGGGTAGAAATAAATGACAGGTTTCTTTCCACCATCAAACAGCCACGGATGGCCCTGGCCACACTGCCCTGCAGCCTCCTCACGACACACCTCACCTGCACAGCCATGCCTCACCTGCCGGGCTACCAGAGAAGAGCACCCTGATGTCTGTGCATAAGGAAATGCACAGTGAGGAAAACGGCATTTAAGAAGGCTTATTAAGTGCACGCACACACACTTTCTTTGGTCCTGTGGCTTCTTTGGGGGTCTTGTGTTGGGGTTTTTAATTATTTTTAACGTAGCACTATTATCCTCCCAACTCCCTTCTAGACTTTAAACCCGTTTTGCTGCTAGAAGTGCTGGATATCAAACCCCGCTTCGGGGGTGGGGGGCACCGAAGCACCTGCCCACCCCGCAGCTCCTGCGACGCCGGGAGTCTCCCAGCCGGCAGCCCCGGGGAGCTCTGTCCGCGCCGGCGAAGGTGGAGGGGAGCCCGCAGGTGCACTGCGGCTCCCGACCACCGCGGCAACGGGAGGATGCGGGCAGGACAGAGGGAGAGCCCGGGCCGCTCCCGCACAGCGCCAGAGCCGCAGAGGCGCCGGCACCTCCCCGGCACACACCGCCCACCCGGGAGGGCGAGGGGGGCACAGTGCTCGCCCCGGCGCTCCGCGCATCGCTCCTACCTGCCCGGGCTCGCTGCGGTAGGCGAAGGCGTAGACCCGCTCCGCGCTGATGTTCACGGCGCCCCGGTAGACGCGGCCGAAGGCGGCGGGAGCGGGGTTGTCCCCGGGGCCGCCCCCCACTGCCGCCGCTGCCGCGCAGAGCAGAGCGCAGAGCACAGCCCCGGGGGCCGGGGCCGCCCTCCCGGCCATGAGCTCCTTCCTGCCGGCCCCGCGGGGCGCCCGGACCGTCTGGTCCCGGCAGGACGGGCGGCGAGGCGCTTTATCTGCGATTTAAATAAACAGCTCGGCGACACGGACGGGAGGCGGCGGGGGGCAGCCCCGCACACCCCCGCCCCTCGCCCGGGGGACTCCGAGCAACTTTCCCCGGGGAAGGACCCTCCGCCGGCCGGCGGGGCGGGGAGGGGAGGGGAAGGGAGGCTGGCCGGAGGGCTGGCCAGCCCAGGAAAGGAGGGTCTGCTCTCTGTGACCGGCCCCAAATTCTGAGCCTGGCTCAGGAGCTGATTGTCAGGGAGCTTTACTCCTTGGGGAGCTGCGCCGTGAGTGCAGGAACACGCTGGAGATTCAGGCACGTGGGGATCAGCATCTGCAGGGCTTCAACATTCCCTGCCCACCGCGTTAGGGGCGTCCTCGCCACGCACTCTGCTGGCTTGCTGGAGCTGCAGCTGGCACCTGCAATCCTGCATATGGCACTCCCCAGTCTTTATTTCTGGTTTCTCATAACTTTGGGATAAATGCTCCCGTCTTTTAGTTCAGCCTAAAGGTGTGAAAGGCAGCAGCAAACGTCATTCCATTAATTTGAAAATGGCTTGGTGCATCTATTCTTTGCGTCATTCATGGAACTGGCTACAAACAATACTGTGATGCTCTTAACCTTTTCAGCAAGATGAGAGCGATATGTTGGGCTTTGAAAAGGCAAGGGATCTCTCTCTCACAGCTTAACCCTCCTGTGGTCTTCTGTTGAAAACACACCAAGGAAATGTGTCAAATCCCATGGCGTAGGGATGCATGTTTAAGTCAGAGAAAATACAGCATTACTTAAAAAGCAACCATGAGGGGGTTTTCAGGCTGAAGATAAACTTTCAGAAGCCACAGTTTTACAAAGTCAGCCTGCAGTCTCCAATTGTAGTGACTCTGGCCGCAGAAGCTTTCCACAAGTTGTGGGTTTTGTTTCCAAGGCTGAGAGATTTCCTGGGGGGTCACTTGTTGCCTTTGGAGGAAAAGTTGCAAAGCTCAGCAAAATGAGCCAGCATGCCTTGTGCTGCCGTTTTGATCTCCAGGCCTTTGTGTGATTTCTGCCAAGAGAAAAAAAATAAAACAATTGTCAGTGAGTTCTGTTCATCTTGAAGTAGGGTTCAAGCCACCCTGCCTTTTGTCAGAGTCACAAGAAGTGTCATTAAGGGTAAAATAAACCATTTGTGATCTGCTGGAAGATGGACTCTCCAATACCAAGATTTTGCCTTTCAGTTTGCAGTATCGTGCTCTGCACACAAAGATGGTGTTCTGCATACCAGGGTAGCTGTGGCAGCTGCAAATCATTTTTGTGTCATTTAGTGGCATGCATATTTCAGATTGGGATATCAGTGTATTGTCCCTCTCTAGTTGTGTTGTTTTTGCAGCAAAAAAGTGGCCCATGCTTTCCAATGCAGAGTTATGGTATTCTTAAAGTGCTTTCCCTGATTGGATGTACATTATGGTATCTTAACAAAGACTACACATTTCCCCTCATTTTTAATTTGAGAATTCAAGTTTTCTAAGTGCCATACTTTGTTCTTAATTTCATCTCACTATTTTGAGGCTCCTTCTGTGATTTAGTAATGTTAAACCTTTGTTCAAATCTTTGCCTCCAAGGTGTGGTACTGCACAGCTTGGTGTTGTTTGCAGAAGTTTGAAGTCAGAGGTCAACTCCACCATTCAAGTTGCTAATGAAAGTAAACAATCCTAGCAGATAGATCAGATATCTTTGTTTGATATACCTTCCTATTGACAGGAAAATATCTGCTGCACCAGTTTGGAAATTGTTTTTAAATCACACACTCATCTCACATTAATACCATCTGAGACCAATTTGCCTTTATGAGAGTGGTGCTCAAGACAACATCAAAAGCCCTACTGAAGTAAAATCATATTTCAACTATTCCTCTCAGCACCTACTAAGTCAGTTATCTTGGCAAAGAAATAAATGAGGTTAGTTTGACATGATTTGTTCTGGACAAATGCATAGTGCCTGCTGCTCATCACTTTGTTGTTATTTAGTTGCATGCACACTGATTGCTGCAGCTTGTTTCATTATCTTTTCAGATTACAAATGGAGGTTGGCTGACTTATGAACACTTCACCCAGACCACTTGATAAAGATGAATAGCCCATTTTCCCTTTTCGTTACACCTGGATCTTACTCTTGAAGGGCAGCATGTATTTTGGAAGAAAGAGCCAATCTCTCTAAGAGACAGTATGCTCATCCAGATAGACCACGGGTCTGAGTCAGTGGAAGTGATCTATTCTTGTACGTGCCACAGTACTCTAGCGTCAGGAACCAACAAGGGCCAGATGCTCCCTGAGGGACAGGCATCTCAGTGCCATAACACAGCCAGCAGAGCAGGGACTTCACTGGTCAGGGCCCTGTCCCACAGGATCTAAGCAAGACAAGCAGGGCGGGCCTGGATATGGAATCAACAGAGAATGCAGATTGGTGGACAAGTCAATAGCATTGGGATAGGTCTGAGGTCAAGATGGGAACCTGAGTTAGTGATTCAGGTTTGGTGATTGCAGGCAGGGACAGCAGCAGGCAAGGTCCCAACAGGGAGGCAGATCTGAGGTCTGGCCAGGAAGCTGGTCAGCAGGTCCAGGCCAAAGGGATACAGGCAGGGCTGCCACACAGCTGTAGCTCCAGGTCAAGCAGAGGCAAGGACTGGAGCCTCACCTGAAATGCAGCTCCCCTGTGAGGGAGAAGAGAGCCCTTGCTGAAGCCTCCCCACAGCCCTGATTCCAAAGTCACGGGAGAGAACAGGGGCAGCCCTCAGCTGTGCTGCCTCTAGGCTGCCTGTGAGCTCAGGGTACCAGACTTCCAGAAAAGGTGATGATGCTCTTGGGGCCTTTGCCTCTGGCTGTGTGGAGGGCACGAAGTTTGTAACAGGACCTTTTTTTCCCAGTATAAACAAAGCCCAGGGTTGTGAGTGTCTCAAAGGAAGGTGGAACTGTGCTGGATGAAAGGCTCACAAGAGTGTGGCTTTGATTTTTTTGTTGGTTTTTTTTTTTTCCTCTATAGCACAAAAGCAAAAATCTCACTGCTACTGGGAACAAAATAATCATTAAAAAAAATCCCAAATCAGTAAAGAAATTACATTTTTCCTGGTAACCATGGCTGCAAAAATATCCAGGATAGACAAAATTACAAAGGAAATTCCCTAAATCATACTAACTTAGAAAAGGAAAGAGTATATATGTATAACAAACCAAATTGTTTGGAAACCTGATGATTTAAAATTACTGTTTGCTTATGTAGTTTCTGTCTTATGTAAGCTCCTCTGTGAGTTAATAGATGCTGTAGATGCTCAGCTGGCTTCAGAGATAATGCCACATTTTCAGACTGCTGAAAATGCAGTGTGAAGAATAACAAGTAAAATGTAGACAGGCTTTAAAGATGTCTGATAGAACCTGCTCCCACTTTTCTTACACATGGCCAAAGTGTTTGAGAATAGGCTGCTTGAATGAGAAGTGTCTCCGGCTTGTATTATATTTGCTTGTATTAGGTGTTTAACATTTTTATTTTATTTTATTTTATTTTATTTTATTTTATTTTATTTTATTTTATTTTATTTTACAATAGCAGAGAGGTTTAAGAGTTTCAAAAGAAATTATTTAATGATGCAATTATACCTTTATTACTTTTTTTCTCCAGTAGGCCTTGTTCTTCAAGACAATTTAAACCCATGTTAGGAGAGAATTCCAGATATGCCCTTGATTTATATTTTTGGCTTCCAGATATTCAAACCAACACAGATTAATGAATCCAGTGCATTGCCTCACATGGATTTCTCTTCCCATAGGCTGAACTCTGATGACCACTTTCAGGTGCATATGGTACCTATGCTGAGTGTCTAGAGGGAAACTGAAATCCAGGTGCAACCTCCACATTTGCAGCACTTCATCAGAGGCAATTGCCGAGAGTATTTCTCTGACGCCTTTTTTTCCCCCTTGTGATTTCAGTCTTCTCTTTGTATCACATGCAGAGCAAATCCTTCCCTCAATACATTAACCATTACCATCTGCACCTTCACATGAATCTTTTTGCAGTGATGTTGGTAAAGCCAGAATTACATAGATGGGGACCTTAAGCACCAAGAAATCTTGGTGAAAGGGAAAAAGTTTTGAATGAAAAGTTGATAAACCCTATGCCTTGACTTTTGAGCTCCCACAGACAAAATATTATGCTAACAGTCTGAAACAAAATGTTATCTGTAACCCTTCAGAGTAATTACATTATGTCTTCACCTGTGTGGCAGGGAAGTGGAGGATCTATGGCATATTCTGCAGTAAGTCTGTAGGGAATATATTGCAGCCACGTGTAAGCTAAATGACTAATTTCATAGCCACCAGTTGCTTTATGGAAACCAGAAATTCCTTGAGGGGAGGGAGGTACATCCTTTCTCGGTGGCACAGCTAACGAGATCTGTTTGTTAAACTTAAACAAGGGTCACTCTTTAATTTCATACCGACTTAATTTCATGGTTTGTGTGACATTGTGCTCTGAACCACCCACAACAACATCTGAAATACATTTTAGCACGGGGAAATTTCCAAGGCTTCCTCAGAAGTACACTGAGAGATGGCTGGGGAGGGTATTTGCAGCGAGGAGGGATAATAATGAAATGAGCGAGTAGAAAAATTAAGGTGAGGCGAGACGGAAGACGAGTGACAATGCCAGGAGGAGCTCACGCACAGTTGGCTGGAGCAGCCAAGGCACTGCACTACTTGAAGGAGGTGGCGTGGGGCTGTCCTCTGCAGCCCTGAGGGAGGGCGGGGACAGAGGCTGCTCCCTCCCAGAAAGGCCCAGCGGAGCGGGAACTGCGGACACCGGCATTGCCTTCCCGCGGCGGGAGCGCGGCCCGGGGCCGGCAGGAGGAGGAGGAGGGCCGCGCTCCGCCCCTCCCTTCAGGGCGGGCCGAGCAGGGCCGGCTCGGGCCGCGGCCGCTCCCGCCCCTTCCCCTGGCCGCGATGTCGCTGCTCCGCGGGCCGCGGCCCCGCGCAGGCGGCAGGAAGGGCCCCAGGAAGGCGGCGGCGGTGGTGACCAGGCGGGATTGGGATGTAAGTGCTCCCCGCTCCAGGCTGCCAGGCGGTCTCCGTTGGGGAAAGGGCCTAGGAGCCTCTGTGCCCGCGGCTGGGGGAGCCGCCTCCCTCCGTAGGGGCTGCCCCGAGAGATGCCATGGTTGCGTGTGGATTCGGGCGGGAAGACACGCCGTGTGCGAAGGGGACATGGCCCCTCTGGTTTCCTTGGCCCTGGGGAAGGCCAGGCATCGTGCATCGATGGGAGAAGAGCGCGCCCGAGCTTGGTGGAGCTGTCGTTTTTGGTGGTTGCTTCACCGAGGGTTGAATGCTCTGCAGCGCCATAAAAGTGCACAGCAGTGCACTTAGGCTAATTATATTGCAATTTAAAAGTTGTTTGGGGTTTTTCTAAATAAAACTTTAAAAAAAAAACAGAACAGTTTGCTCTCAGTTATGACTTTTGATGTGTTCCCTGGTTCCTGTTCGCAGAATACCGTCCATGACTTGACAGTGCACCGTGCAACTCCTGAGGATATTGTAAGTTTATTAGCAATCACTGCTTTGTCCCTGTGGCAAGGACATATAGTTGGTTGTCTCACATAAAAAGCGATTATCATGCTTATGGGGATATTTTCTGCCAATGTTTTAATCTCCTTTTTAAGCTTCTGAATATGTTGGTCTTTAGTGCTAGTTTTTTGTTTATGATATGGAGCATTCCCAGGTCTGGCAGTTGGTGGTTTTCACTTTTCTGTTCACTGGGAAGCTGTAGTTTTTATTTCAATAAACTTCATGCCATCATAAAAGCATAAAAACATAAAAGTATGAAAGCTCAGTGGATTAGTAGAAGGTCTCATCTCTGCTGGAAGGACTGAGAGATGTGCTTTATCTGAGGAGCCTCTCTAATTCTGAAAACACTCAAATTTTATTTAAACAGTTTAACACAATTTCTTTATACTGAGTGTTCTGTTCATTGCAAAGTATGTGAATTCCATTTACATTTTCTTGGTAGCACTTGTTACCAGGACGGAAGAGGCAATATGAGCTATTGTAAGTTTTGACAGGTTTGTCAGGACAGATGGTCACAGTAGCAGAGAGAGACTTGTTTCTACAAGTGTTTGGCTTGATAGCTTCTAGAGACTTTAGCAAGTACCTCACACATTTAATTTCTTTAATTTGTATTTAAACTATATTTTTATATATATATATCTCATTGTTAGAAGAGAAACACTGTGTCTGGTGACTGACAGTGTTAAATCAGGAAAAGGCATTATGTCTTTTTATGCACATTGTAAGTGATAGTGTTTGGGTTTTGCCTCCCTTTGCAGCTGAGAAAACTTGCTGAGTCAGTAGTGTAGGGCAGACAGAAATTGAGTTTTCCCCCATTCACCTTTGGAGCTGCTTTAAATGTGACTGTTACTGATGGCATTTTACACTTGTGGCTGTTTGTGAGTCTGTCACTGGTACCACCAAGAAGTTAACATAAATAATGTTCAATGCATGAATGATAAAATCAAGAAGAGCTTGTTAGCGTTGCCCTCCAAATTTTGCTTAAGATTGATTTTTGAAATGGTTTCTTTTATGTTTCCGTAGCTGCGTCGCCATGAAATACACAAATCAAAAAACAAAGCACTGGCACATATGGAACTGCAAGAGAAAGCACTGAACAGAAAATGGAAGAAGCAAAAGCAGCTGAATGTGGATTCCTTGGAGAAAAGGAAACTGGCTCTGATGCGTGAGGTGAGAACTAAACTTGCACTTGCAGCCTGCTGCAGGTGATTTGCAACAGTATTGGAAAACTTCTTGTACATAGGGCAATATTTGCTCCTCTTGTTGGATGACTTCATACATGCAAACACTCTGTGTGTTGCATGCATGCAATGATTGGAGTAGACAGTCTGACATAACAACTGATACGTACAGTTGCACGTTTGACCCCTGTTGCCTGGCTATGCCTTCTGTAATTCTGCAGGCCTCTCTTCATCTGAACAGGAATTGTTCGCATAGTTAAACTGTTGTAAAAGTATGTGTATTCTTTGGGTTCACGTTGCCAGCTTGCTTTTCCTTCCTCATGTCTAGCATTTTCCTTTCATGCAGACGTACAGATTTCTCTTTCTGGGAGGGACATAGTTTATTTAAACAGAGAAAATGCAGAGTCAAGGGGGCTGAAAGGGCGAGGCAAGAAATTGGTAAGGGAGGGTTTGTCTGGAGGGAAAAGTGACACAACTAGGGCTGATGAGCTGTGGCTGACAAGCTTGTCATCTGAGGATTGAAAAGCTTGTTCTCTCTGTATTCTAAAGCGCTCAGACTGTAAATATATAATTTAATTTGCTTTTGAGTATTGAACTGTAGCAGTAAACCTAAGCCTAGTTAACACGGAGAGTAGCTGTCACTGAAAAGTGGTGGTAGATCTCCTTCTGTTTCACATGGCAGGTCACTCCCTGCCATATGTTATGAAAGCTAATCTGAAAATTAGCTTTCAGATCTCTGTACTTGGGCAGACTGAGAATTGTTCTCGTTGGTAAAGAATGATGATAAATAATGTTCACCTAGCAGTTAAAATAAACATGAGCTGGTAGTCCTATAAAATGCCCAGTGGATTAACCATCACAGACTTCTTTGTTTTGTCTTTTGTAATTTTTTCAGAAGTCTGTTTCTGATTGCTGAGAACATTCAAGCACAGACAAACAAATGAAAGTACTTAGAACTGAAGATCACCATCTAGTTTTCTATGTGACCCCTGTTTCTCTGCAATTACGGTAGAAGTTTTGCATTATGGATATTTTGCTAATCAAGTTTCAGGCTTTGACTTTCATTACTTTGGTAGTTTTCTGCCAACTGCATTTCATCAGAGTATTCAGAAAACCTCTGTGGACCTCTAAATGAATTTCCCTAATGTAAAGCAGCCTAGTTTCAATAATACTTCCATGCAGAAAGAAATTATGTGTTACAGAAGGTAGATTAGACCATCATTTCTAAGATTTGGCTGAGCTACCTACTATGTGACTTCATTATTTTGCAGATGTGAAACTTATGTTTAGGAAACAGTCTTCTATATTTGTTGCTGTTTCTAATGAAAATGCACAAATCTCAATTCCTCCTGAGTGGCTTTCCCCTTCGTATTTAAGAGATTACTTTATTCAGTATACTCTGTGTCAACTTCTGAATTAGAGGAAAGGAAGACAAAAGGAAATTATGCTAGGCAAGATGAAACACATCTGGCTGTTGCTGTTTAAAACACTGGTATCTTCTTGTGTGTAGAGAAAAACAAAATAGGTAGAGGAGAGTTGCCATTTTCACCTCTCCCTGGCTTAAATCTTGTTAATGGCCAGGTCCTGTTGTTCAGAGTAACTGTGGAGACTCTGTGTCTCCCAGTAGAGCACAACTACTGTCAGTTGTTTCCTTGTTTCTGTTACTATGGTGATCTTTTTCATTTACTCCTGTGAGTGTAACTTTCTAAACCTATTGAGTCTTGCTCAACTGCAAAATACGCTGAGTCAAAAGCTAAGAAGGTGCTGCTGTTAGTGTTGTTTCTCTTGTAGCTGTGTGTTTAACAGAAAGACTTTACAAGAGAGTTATAAAATGGCTAAGCAAAATTCTGATATTTTGGGGATTTGTCTGCCTAAAAATTTGAATGAAAAAATAATGTAAATTCACCACTCTAACTGGCGTCTGTTACTGTGTAGGTACCACCCTGATTGGTCCTGTAACAACTTATTTTTTAAATGATGTTAGTGTATTGCACCAAAGAGTAGCAGTGAATGGATTCGTCTCTTAATGGGGAGATTTTAGGATGCGTTCAGTTTATTTTTCTTTGATAACAAGCTGAAACAGGAGGGAAGATGATTTTTAATGAAATTCATAGCTGACTCTAAACTGGGACAAAGTACATTGCTCAGTGAATTTGTCCATGGTGTGTAAATGGACCTAGAGGGGTTACAAGATGATACTACTTTTTCTTCTCATCACAAGCAAATGTGAGCTAATCTACCTTGGGAGCAATGCTTTAAAAATTTTCATAACATGTTCAGCAGGAGGGTAGAGCTTAGGAACCTGCTGATACAAAAAAAAAAATCTAGTGAGCAGGGTAAAAACAAAGTAATCAGGTTAATTTTTGTCTGATTATACACATCACTCTAATTTTGATTGCCTTTGGGAAAGGAGTCATATAAACTTTTTTCCTTTTTTTCTTTCTATATTTTTTCTTGTGCAGATCTGGTAAAATAACTTTGTCTAAAAACCTGCATTGTTTCGATGCTAAATGGCTAAATGGAAAGACTAGGTTTAGTTTGTATCAGATGTGAAAATTGAATAGTGGTCTGGAAAAAGAGGTATGTGAAGTGATTGAAAGATCACTGAATATTTACTGATTTGCTAAATGATTATATGAAGTCTAATTTACTGCAGTGTAACGCAAGCTCAAAAGACTAGAAAAACATGGAAACTCAGGTATGTAGGGAAATTTTGTGACGTAACAAAGCATGTTGAAACGTAGGGAGTTGGGAGAAGCAAGTGAAATGCTATTGCCTAGGATTGCTTGTATGAGGCTAAAGGTAAGCCAGCAAACTTACCAATGGACACTGAAAGGAACTCTGTGGATATAATGGCATAGACTGCTCTGAAATCATTGCAAAACAGTCTCTTATGATTCCTGGAGGAGCAAAAATTGTCACTCAGTTTTCAGATTTTGAGTAGAGGGTATACATGAGCCTGACTTTTCTGGGTGGGTCTTCTAAAGTACTTGCAGTCTCTCTGGATCAGTTTGATGAACCACGATGAAGTGGAGGTCACTTACATATCTCCTCTCAGGTGTTTAAGAATAACTATCTTCTCCCCAGGTTGTGGGATATAATTTTACTAGTTTTCCATTTCCAGCTTTGTGAATGAAGCCAGGAGCCAGTGAGATGTTTTCCAAAGCCACATCCCCAGTCAAATTTGTTTGGCTCATGGTAGTTGGACACCTCTTGCTTTTCACTCCAAGACCTCCTTCCTTAGGAGGCACCTGTTCTGATAGATTTCAAATGCTAGAGAGAGACTTTGGGAGAGAGAATTTGAATACAGAAGCTGTATCTTCTGGAGGTTCCCAAAATGTCTTCTGATGCCGGATGTAGTCAGCTGTCTATACCTCTGCTGGAACATTTGGTGGTATGAGGCTTAAGTTTTAGGTAGGATTTTCAGGAGTCGAGACTGAATGAAACAAGTCTGCTTGAATTGATTTGAATCTAATCAAATAGTACATGTTTTGGGTGTCAGATGTAGGTAAGTGTTCTATGACTTAACAACATTGAGATCAAATGATTTGAGGATGCATACTGATTTTTTTTTTGCTAGATATGTCTTTGTTTTGATGAGCTTGTGATAAATACCCAGCTTCTTGTGTCAGGCTGGGAGGAGAAGGGAGTGATAGGATTTGTTCTAAAGAGAGTCAGTGCTGATTGGGGCCCCAGAAGTAATAACTGTTTAATTTGTCAGAAAAATGATATGAATTCTAGTTACTCAGAGTGAAGTATGGTGTTCTGATGTATGTCAGTTAGGATCTAATTGCACAGTACTAACTTTGCAAACATTGTCTTGTTGGCTGTTCTCTTGGTAATTGTTTAGAAAAACAATCTCAGAAAAAAACCGGAAGAAATCAGTCTGCTCAATGTAAAGTTTCCTTGTACACTATACTTTCAGATTCTGTCTGATCAGTACCATTTGCAAGATGTATTGGAACGATCTGGTCAGGTTATGGCTGTGACAAAAGACTTGTTTGGGGATGCTCCTCACACACGAACAGGTAGAACATCTTATCTATATGTGGTAGTACATTTAAGATTATCTCCTTGCTTTCCATAAATAGTCTTGCTTTGCAGAGTGTTCTTTTTAACTGTTTTCGTCTCATCATCTAACCTAGTATGATTGATCCTGTTCACATTGGATGAAACACAGGTGAGGCTGTCACTTCCCATGATGGGGAGAGTCACTGATGGCTGGTGACCCCACTGTATGGGTCCACTCTGGATTTTCACATCATGTGCTCTGAAACACGTCATGCTCACCATTTTACAGCCAAGCTGCTGGCCTGTGCAGAGTACCAGTTTGAGCTGCTGCAATAGTTCTGATCCTCACTGCTGCATGGGCTGACTCTTTGCTCTTGGATATCGTTGAAGATTCATCAACAATTCCTGAACGAGGCTTTTCCTTTTCTTGATTTAGCTTGTGAGTCCTTGTGCTGGTGGAAGGCAGGACTGGCTGTCTGCATATGAAATCTTAAACCTAGGGGTTTTTCTCTGTAGGCTGCCATTCTCTTTTTTTTCTAGTGACTGATCCTGCATGCTGCCTCTACACAAGTGTGTTTATGCAGGTGGGAAGGACAAAAGTGTGGCCCAGTGTATTAAATTAACCCTGTGGTTGGTCTTTGGTTGTTGTTTAAAGTGACATCCCTGTGACCCTTTTTTTTCTGAAGTACTGGAGCTTGATTTTCAGTGCGAAGTGCTGTAATGTACATACAGACCAAGCCCTCTGTGTTCTTCCCTGTGTTGTCTAATTCCTCTAGGTTTCCCTAATGTAACAATGGCTCCTAACTGTGACCTAGAATCATCTCAAGGACCCATAGTACAAAAAAGTGATCCTTCCAGTCAGCTTTCCATCCTTAGTGAATCTGTCATGGATTCCCAGGTATTGTATGTTTTGTTCCAGGCATGTCTTGTCGCTTTTTTGTTTGCACAAAATAAGAATTTTCAAAGATAAGATTTTCCAATCAGAACTGAACTGGTTTTTGTTGATAATATTTATAGAAGACAAGGTTAAACAGAGGTGAGTTTGTTTTGTGAGACTTTGGGAATCGTGATTTCTTGATTTCTTAACCTTCAGATATGAGAAATAAACATCGTATGTTTTGTAGAAGCACTCTCACATTAGCGTGCCCTCCCTTTTAAGTTCTGGAATTTTCAGGAAGAGTACAACATAGTTACTGTCTAAGAGAACAACTTTTGTATTACTTATCTAATTGCTGCATTTCAGAATGTCTCTGAAATTATGTCTGTATATATAGGGACATAGCCTCTTGTACCCCAGTTCACAGCCTTGATTAGTCCTACAGATTTATACTTTGCATTAGTTTGCAATTACTCATATTTGTTTAAAGATTTTTAAAATGTGTTTAAAACTTAATTTAGATTGCTTTTGTGTTCTGTTCTCTTTTAATAACATGTTGTACCAGGAATGCTCACTGGGATTTGAGAACGTAGCATATGATGCTCCTAGAAAATTTCCCACTGATGAAGACCAAACAGGCTGTTGGGAGCAAAAGTGATGGTGTCATATTCCCATGGTTCTCTGCTCTTGTTTCCTACTATCTTGCAGAAATATCTGTAATTTGAGTTGTGGTACCTTCTGTGTTAAGTATTTTGGTGTGGAATTTGTTTTTTGGTTTTTTTTAATATGAGTTAACTGCAGCATCTTTGTAAGCTGTGTCCCTGGATGCATGCTGCAGGATAAGCTGAAGTTTCTAAAAGAAACATATACTGATTGTCTGCCAAGCTTCTGTGAGTTCTTACATGCCTACAAAAATCATAGTTAAAGGCTATCTGGTGAAACCTATCCAGAAGCTCAGAAACCTGGTAGTCTGAGGAACCCTAATTCAAAATTTGGTTGCTTAGGTTTTGCTATAAATGTTGTACATAGGATTGTATTTTGTTCTGATTGCATTTTACACACATAATATAAATGTGATTTTCCAGGTCTCATTATGAAGTTGTTTACCTTGTGATGTCAAATGACTGAAATTTTACAGATGCTATGATTTAGGTTGCTTTTCCATATTTTGCCTGCTGTATCTCTGTATCTGTTTTGGTACAGACTTTACAGCTTTTATCCTCTAGTTTGCATGGCTTTTCTTATTTAATATAAGTCATACAAAGAAAATATTGGATATTGAATTGGTCACTTGCTGTGTTTTTTTCGGAGATACTTGTCAGTATCAGTATTTCTTAGGTACTAAAGTTCCCCAAAACTTCCCACAAAGGTGTGTGGTTTTGGATTTTTTCTGTGTGTTATTTTTATTTTTAAGTTTGTTTTGGAGGGGGAGACTGAAACAAATGGTTTTGGTTCTTGAAACAATTCGACAAAATTGGTCTCTAACTTCTTCTGAAGTCCCTTTTGTTTTGTTTTCTCTTGAAAAGGCTCTTAATGAAGAGGAGGAAGCATTATTAGAAGATGGACGCTGTAATGTTCTGGGTTTCAAATCCAGCATCAATTCTGATGTGTCAGTACAAATACATCCCTTCAGGGTTTTAGCTGCTTTACACTGGAAATAGTGGGGTTAAAAGGGTGTTGAATGGGTATAGTTAAGTAAGTTCTTCTGTTTCCCTTTGCCCTCCTTTCCTGATCTCAGAATTCTGGGGAAGGGCCTTATTGTAACATTGAGACTGGGAATGAAAGTGAGCAGGGAACTCACCTGAGCAGTTGTAGATAATTTTAGAAGCTCTGTCTAGACAGATAATCTGGAATCATGCTGTTGTTCTGTTACAGTTCACTGTTATGCTTGTTTTAAATGTAGGCTACTTCGGTTGTTGAGAGAAGAAAATTCCTTGGTGAATTCTCAGCTGTGGGTTGATAAGGATGTGAGAAAAACCGCCTTATCACAGGAATCAAATATACCTTTGTCTCCAACAACTGTTTCTCCTTCATTGGATCAGTCAGGTGGGATTTGCTAGGTCACAGCAAGGTTGTTGGGCTGTTCAGAGGATTCTGTCTGGAGTTCCTTTCCTGGGTAGGGGGTGAAAGACAAATGTATGCTAATTTGGCTCAGATGAATTTCCAGACTCAAAAGCCAGCTCTTCTCATAAAATTACTCCAGAATGTATTGCTATTAAGAACATGCCTGAAATATTTCACGTGTGCATTTTTTTTTGTTTTGTGTTTAAATCAGCCCTCAACGCTACCAGTGTAATCAAGAGAACCTATTCAAGACTTCAGAATGAAGACTCTGTAGACTCCACTGACACTGTGAGACGAGTGCTAAACCCAAACTCAAGGAAACAAAAGCAAATTGCAGTAAAGAGTTTAGTACTTTTAAAAATAATATATCCTTTGTCCAAGGTCCTTAATGTCGTGAAAAAATGTAGATTTGAAGGCATCTTTTGGAAGCCATTGCAGGACTTGCCAAAGTGTGATGAGGGGGGCCTTGCATCTTGAGCATATCTAAGGATGGATGCTCCTTGTCTAGTGTATTTCCCATGTTGTGCATATTCATTGGCAAAGCCAACTCCATAGGAATCTGGGAACCATAAATATGGCCCTTTGATGCTGCCCATTACATTGCTGGTCATTGAGTTCTTTCCTGTGCAGGGCTTTTCTAGTTCTGATACAGTTTACAATGCATTTCAGTCCCCAGATCCTACACATGTTTGTATGAGGGGACTGACGTCAGATACAAGCTGTGACTTGAAAGGATTGTTGTAAGAGAGTTGCCTACTGAATATGAGAAAGCAGATTATATTTTTCATTAGCAAACTGTTTCCACACATTTACCTGGGGAGGAGAAAAGTACAAACAGATGTATCCAAAATAAAAGCACCAAGCAGTCATACTTGAGAGGTAGTACCATGGCATCAAAAAATGTGGGTTTTGAGGATCTGAAAATAATTGGAATGACTCGGGTGTTCTTTGATGGTTCATTTCATCTTAGGGCAAGAGAGGGCATTCCTTTGATTTACTTCAGTAAACAATGCAATTTCATGGGTACTGCTGAAATTTCTATACAAACTGAAATTCCAATTCCTTTTTTTTATTCCCCCTCAGTGAAAAGAAAGCAAGCTGCTGAGAACTCTGCAAGACAGAAGAGAGATGATTCTTCAGCTAATTTAATCCAGACTGACCTTCAGAGGGATAACAAATCCAGCCTAGATGTTCTCAACCGCATGATCCATGACGTGGAGCATGAACTGGAGGAATATGAGCAATGTACAGGTCGTGAGGTCCAAAGAAAGGAAAGAAGTGAAGGCTTGTCTGGGTTTACACTGTCACTGGTGAACGCTCTCTGTCGTTTGATGCGCTACCTCAAAGAGGTGAGAGACTTAGTACTGCTTATGGAGAGTGAATGAAGAAGGGTATAAATTTACCTTACAGATGTGAACTTCGGTATTTTCTGGCTTCCAATCATTTCACATTGAATTCTGATTATCATTGCTGATTACTTTGTTTGCATGCAATTAGGAGTTAAAACTCTTAGTTTGTTGGGAGCTGGTTTGTTAGGAATTGGTATCCCTAGTGAAAATAGAGGAGTGGACTGCAGTGAAAGTCTCACTATCTAATAGCAGAAAATACCAATTGAAATAATTTAAATTTGTTACTTAAGTATGTTTAGACCTGTAGCAGGGTATTACATACAGCATTGTTTATAAATTAATTTTCTTCCTTTGCCTCCCAAAGGTGATGCTATTGTCACTGGAGCAGTGGACCCAAATGTCCTATTTTCCTTGAGGGATTCCTTAGCCCTCCTTTTCTATCCATAACAGCTTTCTGTATTTAATCTATATGAAAGAGTTTACTTTGATTAAGTCCTGTCTTGGAAGCAGACAGTAAATAAGCAATCCACGAGTGAAAAGGAACTACCATCAGAAGATGGAGTTCAGCTTACAGAGTCTTATGTTTTAAAAGAAGTTAGTAATACTTGCTCTTTCTTAAAATTGTAATACCAAAGCAGGGAATTAAATTTGATTATTTTGCAGTTATAAGGAAAGATCTTAGAATTTCAGTAGAATGTTTTCTGTTTATTAGGAATACATTTAATAACATCAATTTAATAGCATCAAATTCATGTGACAAATATAATTGCAGTTATAATTCTATTTAGGTTGTCTTTGTTTTCTACAGAAATTAGTTATTCCTGAGCCTCAGACTTCTTCCAAAGCTACTCCCATAATTTCTCTCGTGTTACCATTCCATCCTTCCAGAAGTTGATTATTGCTTGCAAAATTGTCTGCAACACTCATAAATTTACTACCTAAATTCCTACGTAGCAATATGAAGAAGTCACTCAAGCTGAATAATGTGGTTAATTGTGTTTAGGCTTGCTTGAGGTAGGCACTGCATTCATAATCAAAAGTGATTTAGACCCCTCCTTTTCAGGGAGGTTTAATTACAATTAGAATTTGAGAATTTGCTGGGAAGAAGCACAGTTTGTCTTGAGTATTTCCTAAAACCTGGTCCCTGTGATGCCAGACAAAAATCAGGCACTTGTCTGCACCATCCGTCTTGCCTAACCAGCAGAGTTAGCAGAATTCCAGTGCCTGAATTACAACTGGCAGTGCCTTTTAAGGAAATCACTTTGCAGGGGATATTTAAAAAGCTTCTGATTTTAGTTAAACAGTCAGCCTTCATGAGGTTTCAAAGTCTTTAGAGAGATTCTTTCTCTTCCAGTTTTGCTGCAGAAAAGCAGAAGGATTGTAATAAAGGATGTTGCTTAATTTATTCTCAAAATTGTATCTAAAAAGCAGGAAGAGAAACTTGAATTCAGGAACCTTTCATGGAAATGTTTTTATTGAGTGATAAAAAATCAACACCTATAAGAAGGAAATAGTGAATACAAAAGAGGCTAGAGAAGAGGAGAAAAAGCAACTTCTGAAATGTTTGCAGAACCATACAAAATTCTTAAAGGGAAATGGATAAATCTGACTTGGTTTCGAAACTAATTTTTATATCACATTCCTAATGTTAGGATTAATCATTTCCTCCCCATCCCCATTCTGCCAAGAAAGCTGTTTCTTTGCCAGACATGCATGGCAAAAAAAAAAGTACAGGCATATTCCCTAAATCTGTGCTGCTCTGTTCTCCCTCTCTGCTGCATGTTCTGGTGCAGTGTTAAAGCTCATGTGATTAGAGCCACACCTGGCAGTGGGCTGGAATGAAGATACTTCTTTCAGGGTATACCAGACCCAAATCCTACCAGGTGGTAGGAATGGATGCTAACCCTCATGTTTTCCCCGTGCATAAACGTAAGACAGAGCTGCTTGGAAGCTTTTCCTCCAAGACTAGGTTAGTGCTGTGTAGGATTAGTAGATACAGTAGCTTATCCAGATGATCTAAGGTATGAGTAGGCTTCATCACTGCTGTCAGTGTAGAAGTGCTTATTTTGTGCTGTCTTTGGTTTCTGAAAAGAGAGGACCATGTACAGGTTGGAGTTTTTTTCCATTTTCTGAGCCAGCCTGTTTCACTTGGATCAATACAAAAACCCTGTTCTCTCTAGCTGGAAGAGAAACAGAAAATGTTTGTCTCTTATATACTTAAGGGAGGTGTATCTGCCTGTCTGTCTAGTGACTGTATCTGTGAATTAGTCTCAAAAATATTTATTTATTCATTTAATGTGGATGCAGAGCTGTTTTGTCATGCTTTTGAAACCCTCTAGAAATTTTTCTCTCTGATGGAAAGCATTAGAAAGCAAGTACTCCTCCTTTACTTAGTCAAATTTGTCTTCATTAAGGAATTAGGGAAACTAAAGAATAGGCACAAGTAGCACAGGATACTGACAAGCATCAGCACACCTGGTATTACCTGGATGCACCGTGAAGATTCAGTGACTTAAGAAACTGTATCTGTGCAGAGAGAAGATGCTTGTAGTTACATCCTGTAGAAGTTGTAAAGATAGAAGAACAAGGATGTGTAGGATTCCCTACAGTGTCCTGGAGGAACAAAGGAAAAACAGTAAGGTCTCTGACAGTTCTCAAGCTCAGACAATTGGATTTTGTCATGAAAGTAATGAAGTCAATTTAGCAATAGTGGGGAGACCTGTTACATTATGATATCATAATGACTCATTCATTCCTGTTTTCAAATATGAGTCTGTATCAGTTTATAGTAGGTTTTTAATTTTTTCTCCCTCTTTAGACTGAAATGCAGCTGCATGAGAAAGAGAGGATGAGGCAGCAGCAGGAGGAGATGTTGAATGAGCACAGAGAATTGATTGATGCTCTGACTGCAGAAGTACTTCAAGTAAGGGAAGAAAACATTACCATGCAGGTACTGAGCCCCCCTTGCTCCTTATCCTTCAGGATGACTTGTTAGAATTCTGAGATCTGTTGCAAATATGGGCTGAGATGCATTGTCTCACATTCTGGAGATTTTAACAATAAACAGAAAATTATAAAATTGAATGAGGAGGCTGAGAATTATAGTAGCAGTGTGGGTATGGAATGTTTGGAAAGTCATTAGTTTATCTTTATTTATCTTCAAAGCCTGAGAAAGTGCTGGTTCTGTGAAACTGAGCTTTACTCTATCCATCTAAAAGTTTAGGCATCTTCCTTCACACTTCTATACTGTTAACAGTACTGGAGCAATGAGTAGATGTAATACTACATTTTTCTTTTTTGAGTTTGCAGTGGAGGTAGATTTGATCAATGGCTACATTTGGGAATGGAGCGATTAAGAAACCGTAGAGGGGAAGTGATGTCATGAGTAAGAAAAGGGAAAACAAATAATTTATAAATGAGAAACATGGAGACAGTAATGTATAATCCTCACTGGAATCCTACAGAATCACACAGTAATATTAAGAGGCCAAATTTCTTCTCAAGACTGCTTGTAGTATATAATTTTCTAATTTATGTTGGTAAAACACAAATTTCTGAATTCTGTGTATTTTTTTTCCCTTCAGAAGAAGCTTCAGCAATACATGGTGGTAACAGATGAAAAGTTGATGTGCCTTATACAAGCATTTAAAGACCTCCCTTTGGTAGAACCTGGAAGAGACCAAAGTCCAAAACATTTTGGAATTGCAAGCAACAAAGGTCCAGCAAACAGCCAAGGTGTGTACATGTATGTGTGGAAGGATGAAAAGAGGAGTTGTGGCTAATTTATCCCTGTAGCAGAAAATCTGGTATTTAATAGATGTCTGCACAAGTATGTCTTTCGTCACTGTGAATCTGACTTCTGTAAATTCACATGCCATGAGTTTTGCTGTGAGCACAAGCAAAGGAGGAGAGTAGCCTTCTCTCATTAAGATGGCTTCCAAAGTCAGTTTCATTCTGAGGGTCCTAAAAAACCCCCAGAAACCCAAAGAAATCAAACCCAACAGAACCAGGATCTCAGCTTCCTGCTACTGAGCTGAGATTGGGTCTTCCGTAAGACGCTGGAGGTCGCTGCTGGCCAAAACAGCAGCTGCTGAGGGCCAGAAACCAACCAGTCAGAGGTCTGTTACTTAGTGCTTGTGACTTTATGTGAGAGGAACGTGATCAGCTGAGTGATATGTGGCACAGAGACAGTTTAAGCTAAGCCCAGTAGCATTGATGGCCAAACTGCCCAACTGTGATTCACCTTGGACTTCTAACCTTTGTTCACCACTGAGTTTTCTCCCAGCTGCCTTTCCTGGTTGGTTGTTTAAATGCATTGCTTTTGCTTTCAAGGTCACTTTTCACTTTTTGTGAATCCCAAGATTCCTCCAAATTATTTATATTTTGTAGTTAAATGTTGGTTTTGTGAATCTTTGTAGTTAAAAATTTTCTTCCTGGAAGAATTTTCTTCTCGAGAAAAAGCCATGTACCAGATCCCCCTTTTTTTTTTGAGATTGACCCAGGCCTTGTAAAAGCAAACAAAAGGAAATCACCCCCCAAAATATAATATCCAAACAGTCAGAAAAGCACCCCTCAAAAAAACCCCAACCAGACCCCCAAACTTTCACATTCAACAGTTGTGCAGCACTAGAATTTTCAAATTTTCTTTCCTTAGTAAAATACAAAAGAATAACTTCTTTTTTTTTATTGAAGAGATATCTCATTTGAATTAAATTATAAGATCAGCAGAGCTCAGAAAAGCCTTGAATTGTTTTCCACCCTACTGCTGTTGCCATCAAATTTATAATATAGGGCATTAGGACAAGTAATGTAAGTCTGATTTCCTCAAGAAAATGTCACCAAATGCAGGTCAAATACCTGTTCCAAGTCACATATCTATAAGTCTTGTGTGTGAACTACAAACAGATCTCATAATAGTGTCCTGAAATTTTGAGGCTATGTGGAAGTGTTCCTCTTGCTATTATGGTCAATAAAGATTTATAATATGCTTGAGTGAAAGAATTCTGTACCTGGGGATCAGAGGAAAGTTAGGAGTGTGTGTGGAACATCCTGTAGTGTGTCTTTTCAGATATCTGAACATAAGAGTTGTTACTGATATTTTTTCGTACATTGCTATTTGACTATTAACTGATTCTTGTTCTTTTCTTTTTTTTGTTCATTTGTTTTAACTTTTATCCCTGCTTTGTCTTTTTCTTTAGGAAAACTTAATTTAACCTATTCTGAGCCTAGGACTGATGTAGGCAACAGGGAGAATGTGCTGAAATTTCCACAGGAAGAACTACCTTTCACATTACCCCCAGGGCCAGGTGCCTCAGGTGATGTGAGATCTGGTAGAAGCCTTTCGGCTCATGTCTTCCAACCAGCTGTGCTGTTGTCACCACCACAGCAGAAGAGCAGTCAGGAATTGTCTTCCCTCCAGAACGGTGAGGTCTCTTTGACTGCAGTAGACTTAGGAGTCTGTGTTGTGTGTTACTGTTTCAGTCTCACACTACCTCTGAAGATGTATTTTCTATGGAAAATTTTTTATCTGTATGCCTAGACATATTCCTATAGCTAGAATATCACACTGCTGCACCCAGATATGCATTTCTTTTGTTACTAATGCCTGTTACTAGACAGCCATTACAATTCCTGTTTTGCATCTCCTGATGGCAGTCTGTCAGTGGCAATCCAGACTGACATTTTTATTTTATACTCAATTATCGCATCTGTGTGATTGCTGAAGTTCTTTGTCAATGACCTACAGCACATAATTTCAGATTTCCATCTGCTGATGGTGTAATCCAGCCTTCATCACCATTAATGGTGGGACCACTGAAGCCTGGAACTTCTCTGTTTCTGCAGTCCATGTTGCAGACACACACCAGGATATCTGTAGGCTGTATGCTCCTGCTTTGAGCCAATCTTCCCAGCAAAGGGGTTTTTGGAAACGGGGAGCCAGGTTCCCATTGGGCTTCATTTAATACACAGGAAATGGCTGAGGAAATTATGGGTGAAATTATGTGGTGACAGATAACCTGGTAACTCAGTCTTGTATCAGTATCCATAGGCTTTACAAGTTTTTTAGGTTGGTAGCTCACTTCTGGTTGTTGGGAGGAAGAAAGTTCATCAGGGTGATTAGGGAAGGTATTTCTCATTTATACTTACTAAATTGAGTAGAAGGAATCATCCTTTGTGATTCTAAAACTGAGCTGTTTCCTTCTGCAACTGTCATTGTAACCACATGCATCCCACTGGACATGCTGGGGCCCTGGATAACACCCTTGTGTGGCCAGCTTAATGGTGGCTGACTGGAAGGAGGATACAGGAGTAGGGTTTTGGGGTTTTCCTCCTTTTTCCCCCTTTCAGCTATGTTGTTTTGTAAGCCTTTTCCAAGACAGAAAAATAACCAAAAGTCCTTTTGATTTTTAAGGAGTTGCCTGGGCAATTGGAATTTATATCTAATTTGGCCACTTGGTGGGCTGCTGTGCTGTGAGAAGGTACCTAAAAAGTCTGGAGGAAATGAGCTAAAGGTCTTGTTCTACAAAGAGCATTGTCTGGTTTCAGTCCCATTGAGAACTGTCAGATGTTTTCTGTCATTTGAAACAGCAATGCAGAACTGTATGCTGAGACTTCTCTAAGATATATTGTTACTCTCTTAAGACTGATACTAACTGGCTCAACAAATGTTAAACTTAATGAATATTTTTGAATGCTCGATGATTCATAAAACACGCTTGAGTGTAAATTTTTAAGTGTTCATCTCTGCTCAAGAGGCAAAAACTAAAGCTTGTGAAGGAATGGGCTATTTGGGGTATGAGGCATAGAAAATCTGATTTTGATCACAAAATTCAAGTTGGACTTAGCATGTAGCAGCTGACAGCTCTGTAACTTCAGTCATGTCTGTGTGGTGTGTTACTGCTCTGCTGATGATGACCACAAAAAAATACCAGACTAATTTTGTTGGCCACAGTGCTTCCTCTTTAGGGGCTAAGTAGTTAGTTTATTATCATGCCAAAAGTATTGTAATTTTTTTTTTTGTTTTGGTGTCCTAAAAGTTTTGTTAATAACCCAGTATAAATATCAGAAATGAAACGAAAACTTAATTTATTAGGTAAGGTAACTGAATTTTGGAAAATAGAGGATTAATTAAGAAATAGTATTTAATCTGTCAGCTAAGAAATTCAAAACTATTTATCTTCTTCTCAGTGACTTCTCTCTCAATCTGTAATTAAATCATTTAAATATAAGACAGTTTGCATAAGGAAATACTAACCTGGTGAGTTCTTGCAGCAGGATATTTCAACACCATTCAGGCCAGATGTTACAATTCAAATTCCTGTTTGATTATTAGTAACCTGATGCAATAAAGTCATTGTTAGTTTCTTCAGTGAAGATTGTGTGTCACTGTCCTTACTATTCCTTTATTTCATGTTTGTAGTGTTTGCAGCCATTTCTCAGTCTACTGAAAGAGAGCTATGCAAGGAAAGGAGCTTACCTTCCTCCCTGAGGACACAGAGCACAACTGAGGAAAACTGTCCCATCTCTAGAAGGCAACCAATTTGTCCTGCAGACAAAGACTTGGAGAATTCCAGTGAGAAAATCAATCTGTCTTGCCCAGGTGACACTGGAAAAAACAGCACAGCTGAAGAGGTACTTCAAAATGGTGATCTGCTGGGACAGATAGCTGAGCTCACACGGCAGAATGCTCTAATTAAAGCTTCACTCAGCAAATTCAGAGGTGTCTCTGGAGACAAAAGTGATTGTCTACATCAGCCAGACCCAACACAAAATGCAGATTCGAGTCCAGACTCTTCACAAGGACAGGTCAGAATTTAAGAGAAAAGAAAGTCTGGGTCTCCCTTCTGCTGCTCTGCTTTCCCATAGCTTACTGGTGCTTTTTTGTCTGTCCTGTTGTCAGTTACTGTTTGTTTGCTTGGAGACTTGTGATTTTTTAAAATTATTATTCCATAAGCAGATCAGCAGTAGTTTCTCATATTGGGCCTATTTTGTTATATGGGTGCTGAAAAGTGTGCAGCACATTTATAAGTTTAGGATAAGGTTATGCTGCAAGAGAGGTGGTGTTGCAATGTGATCCAAGCTCTTGTAGTTTGGATAATATTAGCAGTGAAAGCACTGCACCAGCCCATGGGTTCTTGTCAAGCTTGCAAAATGCTTATTTTAAGCCATGTCATACATGTCTTCTGTCACTGTTACCCAAAAGCACGAGATTAAAGTTAGTGCAGGTAGGTCTTTTGCAAATGTTTGATCATAGTGTATGTGCTTGATGTGTCTGTCTTGTCAGTGCTGTTCTGTGAAAATCCAAAGATTTTGGGAGAGACCTTGAAGGCTTCAGTTTACATGGAAAACTTTGACCTGCAACTAAGCAGTTACTCAGTGGCACCCCAGTGAGTGAAGTTAGCATCACAAAAACATCCCTGCCCTTGCTACTGCCTTGCTATTATGTGTTCCACCACAGTGACTGATTAACTGCTCAGTTAAGGATCCTAAAGATTTTAAATTGCCTCATTTAAATGTAGGCTGAGAGTGTTGTCACTTTCCACACTGTATTATGTTGCGTAATATTTAGTCATTTGGTTGTACAAGGTGATGCAAACTCTTAGTAAGTGGTGTTTTTGTGGAAGCAATTACTGAGAGGGAGGGGAAGAGGTCAAAGCAATCAAAAGCTGGCTTAAAGATGAGTTCCAGGATACTTCTGCCAGGAACATGCTTTTGCTTCCCTCCACCCTCCTGCATATATGTCTCTCTAATTAAGTATATTCTTAATGGTAATAAATTGCTGGATGTTTGGTGGTTTTGGTTTGGTTTGGTGGTTTGTTTGGTTTGTTGTTTTTGTTTGGTTTTGGGGTTTTTTGTTTGGGGTTTTTTTCTTTCTCAAATTATGTGGACAATAGCTTTACTTTTCCTACTTGAAGAAAGATCAATATAAAATATTGTAATGTGTAATCACTTAAGTACTTAAATACAGGGTAAGGGACAAAGTGAAAGGGACAAAATCAGATTTTTCCCAAGAATTGCTATATAATTATATTCACTTTCAGTTTGAAAACTAAATGCATAGAAGCACTTTCAATCTATTGTATGCCCTCCTTGAGGGTGCAAATTGTAAATTTTTCGTTGGAAGTAATTATCCCATTATCCAAGTAGAGTCATCTCATGGTATCGAGGAGCTTGGAGGAAAGAATAGCAGAGCTGAATCGCCAGAGTACAGAAGCACGGGATAAACTGTTGCAGTTGATAGACCAGCAGAAATCAGCTGCTGCTGACATGATCCCTCCAATGCTCTCTCCTGTTCCAGCCCCATCCCTGAATTACACTGGTAAGTGCCCACCTTCAGGAGAAACAAAAACTAGTAAGACGATGTTTTTCTCCTTTTGAGAGTCCTTATCTTACTGGATCAGTGGTTGTGGTCAGCAGTACACTTGTTGCCTGTGGTACAACCACTCCTTACTTCAGAGAGCTAAAAACACACCAGTTAAACCTCTCCTGAAGTTAGCTTCTTAGTAAATAGTCTGCTCTAAGTACTGTGCTTCATGTTAAATCTGTTCTTTGCTATGTTCTTGTCTGAAGAACAGGTGCTACATTTGGACATTAGTAGGAGCTTCTTCACAGAAGGGGTTGTCAAGCATTGGAGTGGACTGCACAGGGTGCAGGTGGTGGAGTCACTATCTCTGGAGGTGTTTAAGGGAAAGGCTGGCACACAATGGCACACAGTGCTGTGGTCTGTTTGACAGTCTGTTCAAAGTTTGGACTTGATCTCAGATGTCTTTTTCAACTTAATTGATTCTGTGATAGTCACTGATGGGCAGCACTGGGCTTTTTAATCCATCCTCTGTCATGCAGAATCTTGGGTGAAAAAGACTAAAGAATTTACATCAGGCTTCTAAAAATCATGGCAGAGTGGTTATCCTATTCTCAACTACATTTTAGTTTTTGGTCTTTCTGGTACTCTTTCCACCAGACTGTCTTGTTCAATTATTGCCAGTGCTAATAGAAAGGAATAACTGGAACTTCCAGTCATGTGAAGAGGTAAATTAGCTAAGGGAATATTCGTGCTGATTCAGGATTCATAGATGAGCTGCCATATGTAAGTATAAAAAAAAAAGACTTTCCAGGAGGTCAGGGCTGCTATATCTTTTCATGGAGTCACTGTCATTGCGAGCAGAACTGCATGTGCCCACATACTCATGCTCTGTCTGCAACACCTGTCCTTTCCCCTTGTGAAACCACAGAGGATGTGTAAAGGAGAAAGGACTTGGAGAGAGGAAGGAGGGGGAGGAAGGGCCAGTGTGTGTGCATTTGCATGCAGGTGCATATGCAGTGTCTCATGGGTTGGGTCATAACACTTTCAATGCTTCTTTGGCTGTTGTAATGTAAATTCAGCATGGTAAGTAAAATCTTAAAGGAACAAAGTAGAGAGATCAGAAGTCTCTAAGCCTCTAATTGCCAAAAAACCCAGAAAATTTAACTGTGGAAGAACATTCTATATATGTGAGCATTGTCTGTAGTTACTCTGATTCTGCTTTCATTGTCTGTCATTTTCACAAAGTGGGTGTGAGGTTGATGTTTAACGGCATTAACCTATTTCTGGTCTGTATATTCTATGCAATTGGCAAGAGATATATGATGCCTCTGAAAAGAAAGGTAAAACAAAATGAATGTTGTGCAATGTTGTGTTCTCATCAGAATCAAGCAATTATTTGTTGCCTAGAAAATGCAAGGAGGACAATTGAAGTGCCTGTTCCTGTGGCAGTGGCTGTGGACAGCTCCAAGGATGACAGTGTTTCCCATGCCAGTATGAGGAGGTAGAAGTTCACCCTTTACTATTTAATTTTTGTAGTATCTTAATTATCCATGCAGCAGAAATTGAACACAATGGAAAAATTGCCATGTGTTTTTTTGGCTTTGTGGATTTTACCTGACTTTCTCACATTCACTGTGGAAGTGGGACAAAGGTCTAATAGCTTTTTCGCAACTTCCTTTGTTTGTATTTCAAATATCTGCAATCTGACACAAGACAGATGACATGCATTGTTGAAGACCGTTGATGAGGGATCAGATACTATTCTAGTAGTCACTTTCTAGTAGTCACTTTCATTTTTCAATCTTATTTTGAATATCCCCAGGTCTGTGGGAGACCTCAGCAAACCTTGTTCACCTTTAAGTGCCACATCAGAAAGTGCCAAATTGACTTCTGTCAGTCAAAGACCAAAGGTGAGAACTGAAAAATCTTCAGCCAGAAAATTTGATTATGTTGTCATAAAAGGAGAAAGATCATCATAAGATGAAGGAAGGAGAGCTCTGTCCTATTTTAAATATCCCAAGGCAATCGTTAATTGATTCATGGCAGTTTGGATTATAGACAATTGGTAAGAAAAGACCTGAGAACTAGTGACATTCATTATTTTCTGCCACAGAGGAGTTGTTTGCAAGTGAATAACTCTTTTCTGCTGTGGCATCTTCGTGTGTTAGAACTGGAAGCCTTTGGAAGTCTTTCCCTGGTGGCTCCAGAGAATCTCAAGCCATCATTATGATGTGCTGGTAGACTCACAGTCGAGGCAAGCGAGCTCTTACCTAGCTGTTGCACAAGTCAGTGCTGAAGGATAAGTAAGTCCAAATGTAAAGAAAAATCCCCAGTCTAGATTTCTGACTCCTGATGTGGAAAGAAAAGGATAGCCTGCAGTGAGATGCTTTCACAGGGAACTGCAGTGGTAACGTCCAATAAAGTGGTCACAGAGCTGTTCACAGGCTTGAAAGCAACCATGAGGACGTATTAATAACCTGTTTCCCCTGGTGTCCAAAATTACCTAAATTAGGAGTGATAAAGAGAACAAAGTTAGGGTCCAGAACTCCCTATCCTGACAGCAAACTATACATCCCTAGAAGGGAAATTTGAAATTATTAAGGTAGATGGGGCTTGAAGTAGGTGGTGTGACTTCCTCCATGGTGTCCATGGCAGACAGCAATCCTAACACGAGTCTGTGGGAAATTTACTGTATATGAATCTAAACTGGTTTCTTCTTTTACAGGTAGAAAAGCAAAAAGAAGAAGGATGGTTTGCATTATCTATGCACATTATGTAAAGGAAGCTGAGCTCAACTCCTGTATTTTTTAAGTATTTTTTTTAATGAACCACCATCTTTCTCTACAGATATACAGTGTAATTCTGGAGTGCTTTCATGTCAGTGCCATTAGTGTGGAAAGGTCCATGGGCTTATTGTATTTGTGCCCTACAGAGCACTCTAGGAAGTCCTGGGAATGAGGTTCTGAGCTGAACACACTGCTGTGACCTTACACCTTTTCACCAAAAAAATCTTCCACGAGGTTGTAAACTGAGGCTGTTGGAGCTTTACAAGTGAGCACCTGATACCTCTGTTAGGTATGCTGAAGTCAGGGTGGTTTAGAAATTGCCTGTGAAACTTTCTGGAACATTTATTTGCACAAGATATGGGAATAAAAAAATCAGGAAGAACTGAGATGAAGGAAGGTACCTGTGTTGAAAAGGAACCTGGAGATTAGGAAGCCAGTCTGTTCCAGGTGGATAAGGATTTGCATCAGAAAGAATTTGTTCCTTCTGTGGTTTACAGTTGCTCCCAAAAGTTGTTTTCTATGCAGTTAACATGTCAGATTGCATCTGGACTTGAGGATTGCTTTTCAAAAATCTCATTTAATATTTTTATATTAAATATAAAGTGACTATTTGAAGTTGAAAGCAGAATCTTTATTTGCTGTGTACTGAAATATGTGCTCTTTGATACAACAGAAAACTGATGTATATAATTGTATTAAGCTGGTTTGCTGTGTGTTTATATAATATTTTAATGACCATGGTTTTATACTGGTTTTATTTGAGGTTTTTAAAGAACTCATTATTTTATTAGTAATGATTAACAATAAAATATAAGACTGTGAGGAAATGCTTCATTATCTGTTTCTTATCTTGTAGTAAACCTGGCCAAAAACATTTATGATGGAGATCTAGAAAATAATTTGCAAGTCTGGGAAAGAAAATAGCTGCAAGTATCAAAAACAGATTTTGGTGAAGATGCCTTAGTATTTTTTTTAACTCTGAAATTTCTTCCTAAAGATAGAGGTACCGTGCACCCAGCCTCTGTCCTTTCAGTCAGTTCAGTTTTAGGAGAATGAAGAAAATATGCTGCTTGCTTTTTTTTTTTTTTTTTCTGTTTTGTTTTGTTTTTTGTAAAGGAAGGGTTCTTCTAAACAGATTTAGAAAATCTAAAAAATATGTGATTCGAAACAGGATCTGTTCAAATATTCCTTGACACTTCCATGTTTTATTTTTCCAGTGTTAACTTTGGAAAGTGAAATATTTCTGTATTTTGTGAACTAACAGTTAAAACTGCTTGGAAGAAACCCCTCAACTCATGAAGAGACAGGAATGCCACAGTTGGGATGGGACTATATAACCATAGTATACCCCAGGTTAATACTGTTGCCTCTGCTAATGGTTGCTACAGATGCTCTGTAATTAGTCTGAGAATTCCTTTTAGAATACAGGATTGGAATTAATCTTTTGAGTTGTCTAGTTTCTTTAACATTGAAGTCTCTAGGTGGGAGGGACACTTCCACTCCACCTCCTACCACCTCCTCCACAGCCTGTGACTTCCTGTGGTACTGGCTGAAGTCACACAGGGTTCCATGGCTGAAAATGAGCTGCTCCTGGGATGTCATGGAAGTGTGTTTGCGAGAACACTGAATCCTAGTGTAAGGCTTAAAGCAATGTTTGAGAAACTGTTAGTGCAGGGAGGTTTTTTGGGGGGTTGTTTTTTTTTTCTGTCTGTTCTAGACTAAGCAACAAACTGCACCTATTGCTAGAACTTGACTCACCAGCTCAGGGTTTGCTGCCTGAGAAGCAGGCTGGCCTGTACCTGTCTGAAACAAAATGTTGACTCTCATTAGACTGTCATCTGCTCCAATTTTATATTTCTTTGTGTGTACATATATGCATAAAAGTGTGCTTTGTCAGGCCTCATACCACAAGTCTCATCTAAGTGAATTCTCTGCTCTCTGCCCTGCAGCAAGGCCAGGTTTTTGTTCCTAGCTGCATCCCAGTGAAATACCCTACTGTAATGTCCTTCTGCTTCATGGTCCTAGCGGTGAAGGGAAAGAAAAAAAACAACTCCGTTGTCTTCTCAGCATGAGCATTAAGAGGTCACAGCACCAAGCTTGCCAGAATTCAAGAAGTGATTGGACAATGCTGAGATTCTTGGGGCTGTCCTGTGCAGGGCTAGCCTGTGCAGGAACTGGAATTCAGTGATGCTTGTGGGTCCCTTCCAACTCAGGGTATTCAATCATTCTATGATCTTTTGCATGTGGAAACTTACAGCCTTTCAGATCACTTCCCTGCCTCACATATGGCTGAAGGGGAGGTAAAAAAAAGATTAGTGGCCTGACATCACAAAGAACTTGCTTCCTTAGACAAGCTTCCTTGGAAAAAATCCAAATTTCATCTCCCCTTCAGAAAATGTAGGCAGGATTCAGGAGAGATTTAAAAGAATATATATAGCAGCAGAAAGCTGAAAGTGGCAGCAGGTGGCTGGAAAGCTGCAGGGAGGAGGGGAAAGCAGGATTGTCTTGTCAGAAGCCCTTGCAAGGGCAAGTCTGCACAAAGCCTGTGTTGCTGGGTGGTTTGGCTGCAGTTGCTGTGGTCTTCAAAGAGCTGCTGCCAACTGAAAAGGATAATGCTTGACCACTTCACACTCTAGGTTTCCTGTTGCAAACCTGGAGGACAAGAGAGATCCACCCATTTCTTTTGCTGCTTTCTTTCTGTGTTTTGTGCGTTAAGTACATCTCTGTACCCTATTGTCTTCCAGTCTGCTATTTCAGGGTTAAGCCAAGCCCCGGTGTGTGATGATTGTTGCTCACTGACTAGTGGAAGGGGCCCAGATTTAGGCTTCCAGGGGTGCTGTTTTTCTGCCTTCCTTCATCTCTCACACATCACATTGTAGTGGCTGAAGTCCTGCTGAAGCACAAGTTTGATGTGCAACAGCAGCAGCTCACAGAAATGTACTTTGGAGTCCAGCATGAAAATGAAGATATGTAGGCTTATGTTAAATGAGGTAACTTGAGGTTCAGTTTAGTTTTGTCTCCAAAGCTCAACACAAGCCTGAAGAGAAAAAGCTCCTGACAAATTTAAAAGACAGGGAGAGAGAGAGAGAGAGAGAGTGTGTGTGTGTGTGTGTGTGTGTGTGTGTGTGTGTGTGTGTGTGTGTGTGTGTGTGTGTGTGTATGTAAGTGTGTAAGGACCAATTTCGTAGTGAAGGTGTTTCTCTGAAGAGTGAGTTCCCCTAGAAATGCCATGTAGAAAATCTGTGAGAAACCCCAGGACAGAAGTCCTTCCTCTCTGTTCCAAGCAGGGCATCAGTGTTGTCCTTCTGCTGCACCTGTCATTTCCCCCATGTACCATCAGCTTGCAGAAGTTTTGTCATGTGAAGCTTGGGGCAATTTACTTGTGTGTGTTTTGAGGCCCAGCACAAGCAAAGATCAAATGGCACTTCCTTTTAAAACCTTCACGGTTTAAACTAGAAGAGAAGAGATTTAGATTAGATGTTAGGAAGAAATTCTTTACTGAAAGGGTAGCGAATCCTTGAGCATCAGGCTGGATGCAGAAAGTGAGGAGTGGGGATGGCACCAGCCTCTGTGCCTTAATAAATGATAGACTTAATAAATAATAGACTCTTGGACAAGGAGCTGAAAGAACAGTACAGAAATGTTCCTCTCACCAGTTAAATGCCACATAATTTCAAATGCGTCTTGAGCTGAATGAGGGAAGAGATTCTGCCTATACTGAGAGATGTTTGTAAATCCTTTGTTGGATTTTCTGGATGAGGTTGATGTAAATGGAATGAGCTGTCAGCTGGGTGGCTTCACACCAGACAGCATGAAACAGTTTGTGTGGAAACAAGTAAGGATGCATCAAGTTCTCCCAGACCAAGTCTGGCAGTCCTGCCACATCCAGAGAAGTTTCTGAACTACAGTAGCTCCTAGGGCTGAGAAATCCACAGCAAAATTGGACTTGTTGGTCAACAGGAAAGCAGCCAACAGTCTGCTCTACTTCTCTTTTCTTTGTAAATTCCCCAAATAAGCCATTTTCCACCTTCCTCTGGCTGACATTAAGCTAGGCTCTGGCACTTTGACAAGTTCTCAGTTTTCTGTCAATGAGTCATCTTGGACTTTTCTGCAGTCCTGTTCACTAATGACTTTCATTTCACTGCTTTTTCAGCTTCTTTGTTTCTTATGGCAGGATATCCAGAAACAGCTCCCTAAAATTATCAGAGTAAATGGAAAGCATGAGGCATCCAATTACAAATGTAATAAGTAGGCTATACTCACACCGCTCAGAGACTCTAGGAAGGAAATTATGCTTTAAAGAATTTTTTGAACATGCTATAAAAAGTTTTACCAATATTCCTTCAGAAAAATATAAACGGGAAAGTAGCATAAAGCTTTCCCCGGAATGGCTAATTAGGAAATACAATAGAAACATTAATCAGAAGCCCTTGAAGAGAAGGGAGAAGGAAACCAGTAAATCTTCCATATCTCTGTGTAATGATCTACTGCTTAATGATAGGAAATGAGAAGTAGATAAACAGGAAAAAGAGGAAGGAGCTGGCAGGGAAAGTGAGGTGGGAAAAGAACAGATCACCCAGAACAACTACTCTGGGAGGCTCTGATAGACATCATTAACAATAGGAGCAGGAAAACAAGTTTAAAGAGGACTTAATTTCAAGTAAATCTTGGGTCAATTGAGAATAATTAGCCATCCATTAACTCTTGTGGCAAAAGGAAAACATTGGTGTAATTTTAATGACACATTTTCATTGTTTCATTTAAGTAACTATTCTCCTTTATTGCTCTTCAGTGTATATAAACTAACACAGACTTTTTTTCATCTTTATGTTGTGTCCAGTTACAAATCAAACTCTGAAGAATCCCACATGGGAGAGGGTCTCTCAGTCATGTTCTTGCAGTGTTTTACAGACCAATATGCTTAACTGAAGATATTCATAAAGCTCCAGTTTAAATGTCCATGAGTTGCCTTCCACAATTTAGGATGTCTTGGCATAGAGGCTTCCTCCCCTAACTGGCAACAGCCAGGAAAGCAATATTACGGGGAAAGTAACCAAAATGAATAATGAATTTGTACTAATGCAGCTCTTGTTTTATAACTCACTGGGTTAGTTTTTTGTGGTTTTTCCTGCATTTCTGTTTTCCTTTCTTTCCCCGAGCATCACAGAGCTCCCTTGATGATTCTCTTCAGCCATTTCACTACAACTTCCTCTCATCATCCTGAGGGTATTTCTGCTTTGTGCTGGTAACTCATGAATACACTACTCAGCAGCAATCTGTGCCGCAGCCTGATCAGGGCAGGTGATCGGATCAGATCAGCTGGGCTGATCTGTCATGCCATGGCTTATTCCACCATCTTTCTGCAGCAATGGAGGATGCTGCTGTTCTCTAGGTAGCTCACCTTTTCTGCACAAAGGTGACATTGTGATTCTTCCCATTTTCTTCCCACACCCACATTTATAGTGCCATATTATTTCCTCCAGCATGATTCAAAGAACCAGTCTTTCTTTTTTGTGACAATATTGAATATTGTTATTGAATCATCTTGTCTCACAATTACTGCAGCTTTTATCTAACTTCCGCAGCAACCACTGCACTTGCTAATAGTTATTCTGAAGAAGGCTGTCAAGGTTTGACCTTGGCTAAATGTCGGGCACCTATGACAGTTGCTCTCTATACTCTCTCCTGCTGCAGCTATGCAGAGGAGAGAAAAAAACTAACACAAACACACCGGACTCATGAGTTGAGATAAACCACTGTTGAGAGGACGCACAGAAATACGGCGAAAAACAGATGCAAAACTTAGAGTTGCAAAGTGATTTATTAACCTAACAGAGTCAGAGGATAAATGAGAGGTAAAAAATAAGCTCTTAAGACTCTGTTTCTTCACTCACCCCCCTTCCCTCTTAAGGTACTGTTTCTCGGCTCACCCCCCTCTCTCCTTCCAACCAACAGCTCCGGGGCAGGGGCAGGGTATGGGTTTTTTCTCTTAGTCAGTCCATCATCATAATTTTTCTGCTACAAACACTGTTTCTCTACTCACCCCCCTCCCTATTAAGACACCATTTCTCAGCTCACCCTCTCCCTCCTTCCAACCAACAAACAGCTCTGGGGAGGGGGGGGCAGGGCATTGGGGTTTTCTTTGGTCAGGGTCAGTCCATCAGGGAGAAGAGTCCTCTACTTAGCCATGGGGTCCGTCCCACAAGAGACAGTCCTCTGCGAACTTCTTTGGCATGGGTCCAATCTCACCAGCAGCAAACCCGCCCAAATTTTGCTGCAGCACGAGTTCTTGTCCATAGGGTGCAGACTTCCAAGCCGAGGCCAGGCTGTTTCCATCCCGGGAGCAAGGCCTCTCTCTCTCCTGCAAGGCCTTCGCAACTCTCAGTCTCTGGGACTCCCACTGGATCACAGCTTCCTGCAGGCATCCACCTGCTCCTCTGGCGTGGGCACCTCCCCACAGGCTGTGGGGGGTTCTCTGCATCCCCCTGGACTCCATGGGCTGCAGGGGGACCACCTGCTCCCCCATGGTCTTCACCACGGCCGGCAGAGGGTTTTCAGCTCCGGCGCCTGGAGCATCTCCTCCCCCACCTTCTCCACTGACCTTGGTGCCTCCATGTTGTTTTCCCTCACATTTTTACCTCCTCCTCCTCTGGCTAAAAAGAAATGCATGCTCACATTGTTTTGATTTCTTCTTAAATATGTTTTCACAGAGGCATAACTAACATCTCTAATTGGCCCAGACCTGGCCAGCAGCATGTCCATCATCTTCAGAGCCATCAGAGATTGGCTCTGCTGGACATGGTGAAAACTTCCAGAATCTTTACACAGGACACGCAGGAGCCATCTTTGTACCCCACCCTACTCACCGGCAAAAACTGGGCCAAGCAAAACCACCAGAAGGCTGTTGGAACAGCTTTCTTCTTTTGGTTGGCTTTGAGGTTGTAAATACTTGATCATGACCTAAAACCTTGATCTTGTATTACAGCATAAAAAACACAGAAATGTTTGAGTGTATCAGAAGATGATTTCTGGGTTGAGCCATTGTGCATCAGAGGGGTGTTAACATCTGTTACAGAGGAAATATTTACCTCTGTTACATACAGATATTAAGTATTTATCTACTGCTCTGTTAATGGACTCTGTGGTTCTCTAAACAAAAACCTGACTGGAGCTCTTCCTTGTTGTTGATTTTTGACTTAGGAACCTTAAATTCCCTAAGTCTTAAATGGTCTTCACATTACACTGGCACTCAAAAGGGCCAGCAGGATGGGACAGGTAAGACACTGAATGTCCTAGGCAAACTAATGGAGAGGCTGGTACAAAGGTCACTCATTAAGGGCTGAATGTGGTACACTAGAAGAGGCTTTATAGAAAAGAACTTTTTCTAGAAAACAAAAATTGGTTTCAGCCTTTGAAGAGCTTACGCAAGCAGACTGAAAAAAGCAATCATGTAGATGCCATCAAAGTCCAAGGGGCATCATACAGGACTTCACTGACGTTGAGTTTTCAAAGCCTGCCTTTTGCAGTATTCCTAATTCCCAGGCGCAATAACTCAAGGCAGAGAGAGCCAGGCCCGCTGGGCAGTGGCAGGGAAGCTCGGCCGCCTTGCACTGTGTCTGTTAAAGTTTGACCGCTATCGCTCAGCTGTGCGGCAAGTTTCCCACTGATACGAAGGAAAAACCAGCAAGGCCCGAAGGCATCCAGCAGACCGGCAAAGGGGCTGCAGAGGCCAGTCAGGCGATAAACCTGGAAGTTTTGAACTGGAAGAAGTGGAAACACGATCTACCCGCAGTGGGGCGGGAAGGGGCCGTCTCCCGCGCAACCGGCACGGAGACAACGCCGGAGGTGCCAGAGGGGAGCAGCGGACCCGTCCCTCCGAGCCTGGTGAGCGGGAGGAGGACAAAGGGGGCTGCCGGGGCGCCTTCGCCGGAGGAGGAGCCCCGGGCGAAGCAGCAGCGCGATGCCCTGACAGCCCCAGCCGCTCACGGGGCGGGAACGACCCCGTCGGGGGCGGTGCGAGGCGTTCCCGGCGGGAATGCTCGGCGGAGCGTTCGTGAGGGGCCGCGCGGGCTGCCGGCATGTCGGGGCCGCGCTGCCCGCAGTGCGCGCAGCCCTGCGTGTCGCCGCGGCTGCTGCCCTGCCTGCACTCGCTGTGCGAGCCCTGCCTGCGGCGGCTCGGGACGCCGGAGGGGCCGCCGGGCGCCGCCCGCCCCGTCCTGTGCCCAGTGTGCGACGCCGAGGTGTCGCTGCCGGCCGGCGGCCTGGGGCAGCTCCCCCGCGACTGCCTGGCCGGGAGCCGCGCCGGGACCGCGGCCGGGTGCGACCTCTGCGCTGACGGGGCGGCGGCCGGGCGGTGCCTGACCTGCGGTGTCCGCCTCTGCCGCTTCTGCTGCCGGGCGCACAGGTGAGGGGCGGCGGGGCGGCCCGGGCGGGGACAGCGGGACATCGCGGCTGGAGGGCGGTGGGCGGGCGCAGCGGGCAGGGACCCACTCACGGCGAGCCAGGGTGACAAACTATCGTGTCTCTCAGATTGTGTCCACAGGCGCTGCCTGGAGGATGCCCGGAGGATGCTCCGTACATGGGTGGGGACCGGCAAGCTGCTAGCATAGAATCATAGAATATCTGGAGTTGGAAGGGACCCACAAGGATCATGGAGTCCAAGTCCTGGCCCAAGACAGCCCCAGAAACAACACCATGTATCTGGGAGTGTTGTCCAAACACTTCTTGAGCTTCTTGGGAGTAGGTCCATCAGCCATGTTATTGGCCATTAAGTCAAAAATCAGGCCACTTTTTGCCTGTAGTGGCATCCACATGGTGGTTTGCATCTCACTTTAGTATCACGGGGCAACAGGCATGGGTATAGGCAGGTACTAGCAGGACAAGAGCCTCACATGCTGTACCCTCCCACTTTGGAGAAGACACGTCTCCCAAAGGAAAATGGGGAGAAGTTAAGCTGCTGTTCTGCCCCTCTCCACCTCCAGGACTGTTTACTGTGTGTATGTGTAAAGGCACCCTTAGGTGAAGTGAAAAGAGATGTGTGGAAGTCCTGCCTACTGTGGTTGCCACCTGCTGATGATCAACCCATGTGTTTGCCTGCTAAGTGTTGTAGAAGTATTGTAGAAAGAAGAGGTGACTGCAAGAGTTAGGAGTTGAAGAGGAGATGGATGCAGTGGCAGAGGACAGACAGCACTATAGAAGAAAAGTGCTATAAAGCCTGAATGGCCTTCTGAAGCAAGGAGGTGACAAGCAGGGTCAGAAAAACACCCAGCAGCACAAGCCAGGGAAGCCTCAGTCCAGTTTAAGCAGCTCAGCCTATTCCCTCCACGTTTGCTGTTCTTTTCCACTTGATTAATAAATTCTTTGCCTAGAAACAGCTGAGACATATTCCTCTCTGCCCTGCCCCCCCTGCACATACTGGTGCCTGCAGGGAAAATGTCTTAGGCTCTTAGTTACCTTTCCACTCGGGGTGTAATTTTCAGCATACCATTCTGATTAGCTAATGCCCTAATGCCTTGTACCCCATGGAGCTGCTGAAGAGTGATAAGAGACTTTGAATAGCAGCCTGCTGCACTGACAGGAATAACTGCAGAAGGGAGAAAGTAGCAGAAAATTTGTCCCTGTGACCCACTTCCTGTAGTATTCACTGCATTTTTTCACCCCACTGGCATCTCACTTGATTAAGTTGATGTCAGAGCAGAACAAGGGCCAAGGAAAACCATTTTGAAAAGGTTTCCTGGTGTGTAGGGAAGGTTTCTATGGTTCTAAGTGCCATGGCTGTGCTCCTTGGAACAAGTGAGAGAGAGCTTAGGCTGAAGTCATGCAACACTGGAAGGCTTTGAAAATATGGTGGATCCAAGGGAGATTAGTGGGAAGCAAAGGGAGTAGTGTAAGGGCCATGTCCTACCCTGTGGTGAGGTTGCTTTGTGTTGTCAGAGCAACTCTACAAAGCTTGGTCCTTGGACTATTTCTTTGGTTATGGCTTGGAGCTCCCATTACAACTTGCACAAGTCATTAGTGCATAAGACAAGGAACGGCAGAGGGGTTTTACATCCTTCTCAATAACCGGCTCCCAGCATCCAAAATAGCATGGAATGGAAATATTCTAGTGCTGCCCTGTGACATGGTAAATATCTGGGTTATAGCAAGTTCTTTGTGTCCCATCCTTGTCTCTTCTGATCAGGACCTAACCTGACAGCCAGAAGGAAACCAAGTTTGACTTTGCAATATTAAATGTGTACTGTTAGACTGTCTTCTGGCAGTGGCCCGAACTAGATTTCCCTCTGAGGGATATTGGAGCTCACTTGCCTTGTGTCTGAAATCAGAGCTGACCATGCGGTGAGGGAGGCTCAGGGAATCTGAGAGCAGCCCCTAATGAGCTGCTTGCAGATGCTGCCCTCCTTTGTGTGGAACCTAGTTCTCAGGAGAGCACAAGTCCTTTCAGGGAATTTTGGCAGAGATGGGAGGGAGCAGTGCACACTATGACTTGCAGCCTGGTAATGGTGACTTGCAGCAAGAATGGTATTTGCGAAGGGTCTCAGTGTTTGCATTTTGTATCCAACATGCATAAAGTGATTGGTGGTTGCTCCCACCTAGGAGACAGAAGAAGACGGCCTCCCATGCTGTGACAGAGCTGGAGAACACCAAGGATTGCAGCCAGGCCGGGAAGCCTCTCCTGTGCCCCTCCCATCCCACAGAGGAGCTCCGGCTGTTCTGCGAGCCATGTGACCAGCTGGTGTGCCAGGACTGTGTTTTAGGCAGACACCGTCAGCACCCGTGTGACTTCACTGGCAATGTCATCCACAAGCACGGGGACACCCTGCGGGAGCTGCTGAGAAACACCCAGCAGCACATGGACACCCTGGAGGATGTGCTGAGCCAGGTTGATGACATGGGCAGTGCCGTCCGCAGTCGCGCAGAGGCTGTGGCTGCAGAGATCTGCCTATTTGCCAGGGGCTACGTGAAGGCAATTGAAGAGCACCGGGACCAGCTGCTGAAGCAGCTGGAGGACCTGAAGGTGCAAAAGGAAAACCTGCTACACTTGCAGAAGGCCCAGCTGCAGCAGCTGCTGCTGGACATGAGGACAGGCGTGGAGTTCACGGAGCACTTGCTGATGAGTGGCTCAGATGTGGACATCCTCGTCACCAAAGGGGTGGTGTCCAGCCGCCTGACAAAGCTCAACAACATTGCTTACAGCACCCACCCCAGTGTGGATGACAGGATCCAGTTCTCCCCCCACGAGAGGGCAGGGCAATGTTGTGGTTACGAAGTTTTTGGGGCCATTCTCTATAAAGTGGTTGATCCAGCCAGATGTACCCTGCATGGGGAAGGTAATGGGGTGCTGTATAGCAGCTGAATGGGAGTGCACTGCTCCCTGAAGCCACCTGGGAAGGTACCACCTGGGCTTAGAGTGACAGGCAAAAAGACCCCCCTAGTCCATCCAGACCTCTTGGCTAAACCTGCCAAACATCTCTCAGAACCTATGGCCACTCTCTCCTGATATCCAGTCATATATTGACTTTTCCCTGTGGGTGGCAGGAGCTGTACACCCCAGAAGCAAAGCCCTGCCTGTGCTCTGATGGGGCTGCAACTCTGCCAGATAGGTGGGAGGTGGTAGTCATGGCTTGACTTGAATCCTTTCTAGTCCTGTTTCTTTCTGGTTTGTTTTTTTTTCCAGATCTCCACAGTGCCCATCAGAACCAGCTGAGTGGCTTTACCCTGCTCTGCAAGGACACCATGGGGGAGCGCATGGGGTGGGGAGGAGAGGCTGTGCGGGTCACCATCACCCACAAGGACAAGAGGGACTGGTGGGTATTTCACCCAAGAAATCCCTGGTCACTGGCTTTACCTTCCTGACTCCCTTACCCTGGCTCCCTGCTTACTTAGGCAGGTGGGAAGATGTGCTTCAGCAGGTGGGTCAGGATCTGTAGAGGAAAAGGCACTACTCTTCCTGCCAGAGGTACAGCAGTGCTTCCTATTGGTTGTATTTGGCTGGACAGTGATTGTTGATATTTGTATTGAGTCTTTGAGTGATTTGGGCTTCTTAAAGGATTCAAATCCCAGTGTGTGTTGCTAGGCACTGTCAGAGGGAACTGTTGCTCCTTCTCACTCCTCCCAGCAGACACCCAGAGCTCCTGCTTTTGTTAACATGTAATAAGTGTAAGTCATTGCAACCCCTGAATGACCATCCCAAATCAGGCTGAGAGTTTACCAAGCCCAGGAGCCTCTCACAGCTGATGGAAGTGCCTACTTCATGTTCTGGAGACAGAATCTGTGTTGTGCTTTTGTCCTTTTTCCTGTAGTTGCAAGCGTTGAGTACTTAAACATGTTTAGAGGTTTTCTAGCAAAAGCAGGAAAGGCTGCGCTTGAGCTCCTGAGTTTCCAGAAGGAAAATGACCAATCAGGAAAAATGATAACTGTTTCCAGACCACACTTGTCACTAAAAATCAGCCAGGCACAAAAGCAGAACCATCTGGGAGTCAGTTCTTAAGAAAACTATCTATTGTTTTATAGTAGCTGGGACCAGATGCCGCCATTAATTTGTTCCCTGAACACTCATGATGGGATGACCTGATGAAAAAAAGGGACAGGATGTTAAAAGTCTTTGCTGTGTTGACGTGGCACACAGGAGCAGTGCTGGCTGCACAGATGCTTATCAACAGAGCATCATTGTCCAAGAATATTGTTCCAATGTACTTTCTTTCCCTAAGTGCTCATACGATGTAGGAAGGTGCTTGCCTGAGGGGTTTGTGGATTTCTCTTGGTGTGATAGAGGTCACTGTGGCCACATTAACGCAGTTTCTTGCTCTTGCCATATGCAGTTGCTGCATGAGTTGCTGAAAGCTGTCTGGCTTTGCTTTGAGGCACAACAGCTGCAGAAGAGCCTGAAGTATCACCTCACAGTTCATGGCAGGAAATTATGTAGGCAGCTGTATTGGTGTAAAGTGTTGGGGGTGGGGAATACGGATGATAACCTGTCATGTCACAGGGCCCAGGAGACTAATTAGTGGCGATTAGCAAGAACACCTTCCTCTATGCAGAGCTGCCTGGTAATTGTCTGTGGTGAACTTGCCGTCTTCCTGTGGAGCAGGCAATTAATCCTTGAGTAACCAGCTGAGGCTTTCTCTCTAGCACTTGGTTCACCAGGGTTCCTTGAGAAACACAATAAACTTCACTACAAAAAGGGAAGGTTTACCAGCAGAGACATAGAACTCCTTAGCATTGAAGGGAAGAGTTGGGGTCAGTGCAGTTGGGACAGTGGTTAAAGTGATTCAAATCTACTCTCATATCCTGTCTTCTTAAAGGGTTTTTCTGGAGGTAACTGCTTGCTGAAACTGTAAATTTACCCCATTTCTGTGGGCTCTTATCTGATTGCATAATCTGATTAGCAAGTGTGCTGTGTGTCATCTTCTGCCTTTTTGGTGTGCAGGTTGCTACAAATCCTTGCAGTGCAGCTGGCTTAGTGTGACTTCCTTTGTATGGCAATTGCAGCTTCCAGTAGCAGGGGTGTGTGAAAGCCAATCTAGGCCAAACTCTGGTTTACAATTAAAGCAATTTTCTGCCCGTCACTGACCTCTTGGATTTCTCTCTGTTCACAGTGCAGTCAAGCCAACAGTGTGTGATAATGGTGACGGAACCTACTGTATTTCATACAGCCCTGAGGAGCCAGGGTTGTATGCTGTCTGCGTCTGTGTGAAAGGGCAACATGTGCAGGTAGCATTTCTTGTTTCTCTTGCACTGCTTCTTTTTTACCTGCTTTTCTTATGTATTTGCTTTAAATCTTTCTAAGGGCTACCTGTACCACGTAGCAGCTTAAGGCTGGGCTTAATGATCTGTGACCGACAGGATCACCCAGGTGGTGTCTGAGAAGGCAGACACGTCTGACAGCACCCCTTACAGTAGCCTCTCTGTTTGCTTGTCCTCTGCAGGGCTCTCCCTTCACTCTGGTGGTGAAGCACAAGTTCCGTGAGCACCAGGGGGTGTTTCACTGCTGCGCATTCTGCTCGAGCGGAGGTCAGAAAGCCGCTCGTTGTGCCTGTGGTGGGACCATGCCAGGTAGGTGCTCAGCTCTCCCCACACTGCTGGAATCAGGAGGATTTGTTGCACTAGGCCCTTCCTAGTGGATAGAGGTGTGAGGAGATATTTTGGCTCAACTCCTGCCTCGCACATGCGCCAGGACTGTGGTTAACTGTGCATACACATGTTCTGACGGGGTGACTGCAGCAATGAGAAATGCAGCTGGACACATGAAGGATCTTTGTAGCACATCCTATAGACAGGGCCCTGAGCTAGCTGTGCAGGAGGTGGGGCAGGGTACCTCAGCCTTTCAGCCATTCTCAGTGAGGCTGCGCAGCATTGCATCTACAGTTGGGAGCTGGTGAGCTGTGTCACACAGTGACCAATTCTGTACTCTGGAGAAGCCTCACTCCATGTTTAGGACAGGAGTTCAACTCCCTTACTTGTTTAATCCGAACCAACTTCCCTGTCCTTAACCTGCTTGTGTCATCATGTGTTTTGCATGTTTTTAGGATAGACCTGACCTCTTCCTCTTTCTATGCTTGATCTGTATCTTTGGCGACAGCCACAAGGAGCTGGCATGGGGTTCTGCAGGCCCACGTATTGCATTATTCAACAGGCAAGGGGACAGAAATCTTCAGCTTTCCCCAGCTATTTGGGATGGGTTGTCCTTTACAGAGTCCTGGTAATTTTGGCTTTGAATATGCTGTGTTCTCCTCAGCATGTGCCTGCCCATTTTAGGGAAGTGCTGGGGTCAAAGGCTGCAACACACTGGGATTTTCTGTCCCAGTTTGGGTTGAGCTGCTGGTGCCTCTTCTCTTGCAGGTGGGTACCAAGGCTGTGGCCATGGACACAAAGGTCACCCTGGCTGCCACCACTGGTCATGCTGTGGGCAAGTGAAGGAGAGCTCAGAGTGCTTGTGTGGGCCACCCAGTGACACCTCCCAGAGGAGTTTGCTCAGGACAGTGGCGCTCTGAGAAGCCAGGTGAGCTCCTGGGAGCCCAGGCCACTGCTGTTGGCTGCTCCATGAGCACAAATGATCCATGGGGATCCCTGTGATCAATCCCTGCATAGCCTTGCTGCCAGCAAATAGTGTGATGGGTGTGAGATGGGGGCAGGGGGGGATGAGGGAAAATAAAATTGTACCTTATGTTCCACTCAAGGATGTGTATGCAAAGTTATTTTGTGCTCAAACAGGAGCAAATTCTGGGAATTGTACTGCTGCCTACACTTCTGAGGACTTGTGGCCCATGGGGACATGCTCTAAGGGGAAACTCAGTCTGAGCAGTTACCTCACAGGAGGGTCAAGATGTGTCCCATTCTGCAGGGTCAGCAGCCTCTGCTGTCCTTCTTAATGAGGTCAAGCACCTCATTGGGGCATATTTCAAAGGGTTTGTGGTCATGCCTTGGAAAGACTTGGCAGCCTGAATATGGCTTCTGCCTCCCTGTTGGATATGCATCTGGATTCTAGCCTTGAATGTGTGCAGATAGCACAGTCATGCTCCTGGGAGCTGCTCTTTGCAACTCTTGCACTTTCTCCAGCTAAATTGTAGTCTCATTATACCCGGCCTGCAAAGTAGGAGCCAGGTGAGTCAGTAATGTATCTGCAGGAAGTAGAAGAAAACCTCATGGCACTGATGGGAGCAGGAATTGGAGTATCATTCACCTGGTGTGTATGTTCTCCATGGAGATGATGTGGGACATGGTGCTGCTGGTGATGATGTGGGAGCCAGAAGAGTGCCCAGCTCACCAAGGGAAGATCTGGGAACAGTTTGAGCATCAATAGGAGTCACAGACACAAGTTTGCAATTGTCTGTCCAGAACTGGAGCACAGAAGATGGAACACAGCAAAACTCCTGGATTTCACTTCTGCAGCCTTGGCAAGGCTCTTTTTAGAAGGAGAGCTTGTCCCATTTTCCACAGGGGAAGGGGGATATGCATATATATATCTCCTGGGCTTGTACACATGCTATCAACCCATAGCTGGGGAAATGGCATCTGTGATGAAGAAGAGGCACTTCCCTGGAAGGGCAATTGCCAGCCTGCTGGTTGCTACCTGCTCCTTGCCTGGGTGAAGCAGACACCCAGAATACCTTCCTTTACAAAAACACATTCCTGTCATTGAGACAGGGAACACCACTGCCCTGGAGGCAGCCTTGCCAGTAGGTGTGTGTTGCTAGGGGCTCCTCATTCTGCCTGAGGAGCTGGGCATACAGGTCTGACTGTTGGTCACTCAGGGAAGAGGAATGTTGCTCCACTGTCAACAGCAAGGACTGGTTCTTGTTTTCTGCATGATGATACCTGGCTTGTAAATAGTAGAAACCTGCACTGTTTGCTTGCTCAGCCTTTTAAGTCTCTCATTTGTTGTTCGTTCCTCTTACAAAGCCAGTTTTGGAACTTCTTCTCTCAGCAAAGGAGATAGATATCCTTATGCAAATGCTGTTTATATCTTTCCATTAATCATTCAGAAAGGGCTGTCAGACAGTCACGGGAAGGTTGGGCAATTTAAATCTCCAAGTTGCTCACTTGGATATTTCAAAATGAAAGTTTAGTTTGAGTCAACCTTTAATGGAACAAACAGTAACTCATTCTCGTCCTTGCAGAATCAATGCTCAGTACAGAATGTCACGTAAACCTAATTGCCTCATATTTTTGTGTCTGTTTCTTGCCCCCTACCTCACATGTGTATTGTTTTTTCTCAGAGCCTCTGTGCTGTCTTGCAGAGGGAATGCCTAAGGACAGCACTACCTTCTAGGCACATAATTTTTGTTTAAAAACGTCTTAGTCCTCTCAGACAGAAGAACATGTTCTCTCTTTGTGTTAGGTATCCCTTACACACCCTGTCGCTGACATTTTCCAAGAAGCTGTTTGTCAGAATTACACCAGTGAACACATAAACCCTTCAGGGAACTGCAGCTCTACATTTGTCATGGGGAGAGCAGTTTTCAGACAGCTTGGGGTACTAATCCTGCCAGGGTCAGGCCCTGGTATTGATTTTTAATTTTTGTTAGACTTGAAGGCACAGTTGGTCCCCAGGATTATGAAGTATTGGCCAGCTACCACGGTATGTTTGGGCAAAGAGGGCTATGCATGAGGATATCTTGAAGAGCTATGTTCAGAAAAGACATTTAATGACCTTAGTCACTTTGGGGGGAGTAGGTGTGAGTGTCCTCCCATTATTTGGCAGCAGCTATTGCCCACAGTCTTCATAATTCAGAGTACTTTGCAAATTAATATATCCTTCTTATTTGCTGGAGTCTGATGTTGGACCCCGACAACCATTCCCTAGGCGGGCTTCCAATGCTCTGTTGATAAACAGCCTGGGGCAGTTGGTGGCTTAGGAGGTGTAGTTAGTCTGCTGGGCTGTATCATGTTATTTCTGTCCAGCAGGTCCTTGAGATGATAAAGGTATTTTCAAGACAGACATGCATGCAGTGCTGACAGAACTGCACTGGTAGATATTGATACTTCTTTTCCCAGCACAAAAACTCTTGTTAATAAAATTGCCTGTCTCCAAAATGTTGGAAAAAAAAATTGGGGATGAACATGAGGGAGGGACTTTGGGAGGCAAGAAAAGGAGGATTTACTCCCTCAATAGGGAAAACAGAGTGTAGCTGGAAGAAAAACCATCCAAAACAAGAGACTGGAAAACCTGGAAGGATTCCTGGAGCCTGAAAGATTCCATGTAGGGTGCTTCTGTAGTCATCCTCAGGCTAGGGTATCTCTTCTTTCTTAGGCAAACCACACTGGTGACATGACTGCACTTGTGGCTCTGTGCCATGAGCATCTCATTTGTCCCAGAAGATCTCAGGAACAGCAGATTCTGGCTCAGATGGACTTCTTGACCTTCCCATAGCAGGAGGTGATTCACAGGGGTGCACTGATGGGAATGCCATATCAGGACAGATCCTGGCAGTGGCTCCCATGAAGTGTGGAGGACTTTGTGTGTTTGCAGCCTAGGGCGGCTCAGCACCTCCCTGTTTTGATAGGTGAGGGCTTGTTCTGCAACTGAGTGCTGCAACTTCCAGCTTCCCTTCAAGGGCAGGTGAGGCCGAGGACAGGTATTGCTGATAAGGCGGTGTCAAGTTCTCCTCCTTCCAAATCATTAGTGTTCCCATTTCTGGTGCTTCTCAAGTACCTCTTGACACATTGTTACAGATGTGGGATCACAAGGCTGGAAAGGTATCCTAGATTTTTGGTCAAACCACAAGAATAGCTTTCATCTTTTTCAGCTTGCTGGCTGCCTATGCCTTTATGGAATTCTCTGCCAAACTTAGCTGCTGGTCAGCTTTCCACAATGCCATCTTCTCCTGGTTTTTCTCCCTCACTGATAGCTCCTGCAGCATTCCAGTGACACTGAAAATAAGGTGTGAACTTTCCGTAAGCAGGGAAACTCTTCTGTGGGGTACCAGCTGCTGGACCCAGCAAAGCTGGTAGCACTTTGTGCCTTCTATTGCCTTTACCTCAGTGAAGGCAGCTAATGTGTCCCAGGTGTTCACCAGCTTTCACAGACCATGTGGGACCAGATCTTGCTGTCACATTTGACATTGGACCCCATTTGGTTGGATTTTGCCAATAAATTCAAAATTTTTAAGAGCCGGGCAGATTGTGTGGTCACAGATCCTTGATTTCTTTGGGAAGTAACCTGAATACCTCTTAGGGTAGTCTTTTTTGCAGTATGAGCATACAGACAGGAGTAGGCTCCAGCATGAGCTTCTCAGAAATGAATGTGGTGTTTCCCTGGGGAATGGGACTTGTCCCTGTCCTGCCCGGGCTGCCTGTGCCTGAAAAGCAGACAGGTTTTTCCAACATGGAAGTAACCTGATTGTTGACTGTGCAATGGAGCATGCCGTGGCTGACCTGGAGTTAACTGGAGCTGAAAGGGAGCACCTTGTCTGCCCACTGCACAGGCAGCTGTAAATCAGGTGTCACCACAGCCATTAATCAGATGTCACTGAGGGCAACAGGATATTTCTTAATATGCATTTCCCACCAAGCCACTGTGTCCTAGAGCTATTTTTAGCTTCTAGTACTGTCCTGCTAAATTATGAGAGGTTTAGTAATCAGCAGAATGCTGACAAATAAATGAGGATTTTTTTTTTCCAGATTATCATCACTGACTGCTATTGATTGGTCTTGATTTGAACCTCTCGTTGTTGCAGAGAAAGTAGTTTGGTTTTTTTAGGTGCTGGACTGTTCCCAGTTCCTCTGGGCATCCTCAGCTCTGCATGGGAAAGCTGTTCACTCCCACTAACCATCCAAACTTGCTGGAGATAGCTACAGATTGTCAAAAATCCCTTTCTTCCCACCCTCCCTGGAACACAGTCCAGATGTAGATGGCACGATACACAGGTTTCTTTTCGGGAAACTGAACACGGTGGTGCAAGCTGCCTTACCTTTCCTACTCTTTTACAACCTCTCTGCCCTTCTCAGCCTCTTATGCCCAAGAGCTGCTCACCCTGCCCCTAGCCTCCTCTGAGAGCAGAGGGAAAGACCTGCAGGGTCTTGCAGGTGCCAGATTCTTTCCTTTGCATGTTCCAAAGTGCATCTGAGAGCAGCCAGGAGCTGGCCTCGGGGTGGGGGGGGAGAGGTAGTTTGGCCTGAGGGATTTCAGTGGGATGAAACAGCAGTCAGAAAAGGGGCCACTGCCAAACCTATGTGGCTCTGAGGGCATTGCTGAGCCCGGCGGAGCCTCTTAGCACAGCACAGAGAGGCAGGGGAGACTCACACTGCAAATGGGGACAGGAGGGGCTCCTGCAGGTGGGACCTCTCTGCCCAGTGCCAAGAGAATAGTTGGAGATTTTTGTGAGGAGACCTGAGCTAGTCCTGGATATGACACAACCCCTCAGTGATGGGTAAGCTGTGGATCTCCTGGGACATTTGTGCACTCTAACCCCAGGGTTAGGTGGCTACCCAACCACAAGCTGTGCTATTTTTAGTTTTAAATAAGGCATGTTTTTAAATGGATGTGTAGGAAGTCTCTCCTGTTGCCCCAGTGTCTAACCAGGCCTCCCTGCTTTTGACTGCCCTGGTGGGGGAGTTGAGATGCTCAGTGTTTCCTCATTCCTGAGAGTTCAGTGCTTAGGCTCACCACTCCTTAGCTGAGTTCAGTTATTTAAGCAGGACAGCTTGGGAGGATTATATGAGAAAGACAGGAGCTGTGCTGAACAGTGTGGGACCTTCAGCACCTGATGTTTGCCTTGTCTCCATCGATGCCGTGACTATGGCGTCCCAAGGCCAGGTCATTTTCTGGAGGTATGGTACTGTCTGCACGTGCTTTGGGAGAGGGGAGGGAGGGAATTGCATTTTTCAGACTCTTGGGATATATCACCCTGCTGCCAGGAGCTTTCAAGACAGCAGTTCTTTGCAGCTCGACTATACTGCACTCATTCAAGCTATTTAAATACCAGTAAAACTTGTTTTACACAATTATTAAGGCCATATATGTATCAGACACCCATGTGCAGGTCATCAGCTGTAGCCAGAGTGGAGATGCATGTCCTAGGAACTGTGCATTTGCTAGGAATTTGCTACCCCAGGACTGAGTGCTGTGGTAGATTGGGGTAGCAATGCTTGAGGAAGGCTGTATTCCTGCTGTTGCATTTTGGGGTTTCAATGGCTTGAGGAAGGCGCGCCACTCCTTCTTCTGGTAGTCAAACAGTTGCTTATGTTTCCATCACGTCAGCATACTGTGCGGACAAAGAAACTGTCCTTCACAAGTTTTCTTGCAGGAGTAAGAGCTGGGAAGACATTCTCAAAGTGTTTTGTGCCTCTCATTTCAATGAACCCATTTCCTTTGGAGCTATTGACCAAGTCCTGGTGAACTACAGTTGGAAAAAGAAATCATAAAAATATCTACCTCATATCCTTATCTGCTGATCAGTTGAAAATAACCCCCACCAGATGGATAAGATGGCAAACTTTTTCAGCCTTCAATAAACGACTGAGCTTGTATCTAAACCTCACTACCTGAAGAGATACCAACAAGCTGTGTCTTTCCATCCCAGGTGTGGGCTTTCCAGGCTGTATGGAGACAGAGGTTCCAGTGAAGTGTGTGAGACCAGTGAGTCCTGCTGGCATTTATTCTGTGAAAAGGTTTCAGCTGTTATGAGTTTCCATCCCACCTGAGCTGAACTGCAGTGGGGAGAAGGACAGACCACATGTGAACAGAAGAGACCTCTCACACATGAGCTTTGTCACATGAAGCATCAAGGAAGGAATAAATAGCAATATTATCTGTACCTTTTCACTGACAGGAATGAGGTCACCTGCAGACACAATGTCACAGAGTGTAAATATTCCCTGGGCACTGTATTCCTCATGTGTCTGGAATGCACACAATAACCAGCTCTGTTATTCTCAAGAGGCAGCCCAGCCAGCCTTTGTCAGGGAAATTAAATAAGTGATGGGTGTGAAAAAATGCACATCTATTCCTTGCTGTTCTGAAAACCTTCCTCTGGCTCTGCCAGTGCCTCTGCCTGCCCCACCAGGCAGCAGCAGGTTACTGGGAGAAGAAGTCTTCTTTCAGGGACATGTGCTCTTCAGGATAATCCTGAAATGCAGAAATAGACCAGAGAGAGGGGTGAATTTTCCAGGAAGTTTCAGAGGAGCAGTGTGAGGTTTCTGCTGATTTCAGGAAAAAACAAAAGCAACCAAGCAAACAAAACTGAAACTAAAAAAAACCCAAAGCAAACCAACAAAAACAACAACAACAAAACCTTCTGAAGAGTTGAAGAAAGTTGAGTTCTGCAATCATCAGCTGCATATTGGAATAGAAACCCTGTTGTTTTGGGCTAGCCCTGCTATGCTTTTTCTTTTCCACAGTAAACTTTGATATAAGGTGGAAGGCAGGGGACCTTCAATCTCTTAATCTTCCAGTTCTCTTGGCTCTCTAAACCCATTCCTGAAGGAAAGCTTAATCCAAGTGGAACTAGAAGTCTGGAGGATTAGGACTGGTATCACATCCAGGCTGTGAACCTCTCCCTGTCCCCAGGCTGTGCTAAGCAGCATTCAGGGAGGGAAAGAAAGAAAGAATTAATTAATTAATTAATTAATTAGATGCCAAATGTTATTTTAATTTGATTCCAAGTTTGGCTGATGAGGAACAATACCATGGAAAAGATGGAGGAGTATCCCACAGGCTGCCAAATTGACACTGAGAACTGAAAGGTGGTGTCAGGGCTCTGATTTGTGCAGCCTCAGCCACCTACATCAGTCTGTTTCCATGCCTGGGAATTACTGGAGGTACCAGGGGTGCTGATGCACAGAAAATTGCTTTTTGATTGAATTGCTTGGACTGGACTGCTGCAAAACACAGTTACCACCAGCATGTGGCTGGGAGGCCATGTTCTTCTTGTTCACTCTGTGCTCCAGATCTACTTGTTACACACAGTGGGCTCACAGGAAAATATTTGTAAGGCTCTTGTGATTCCTGGATCTTGACATTTCTGCAGAGGAAACTTCAGAGGGACTAATTTCTCCTTGTCCCTCTCAAGGGATGTTGAAGTGGGCAGTGGCATCAGTTTACCCAAAATTGCCCTTCCCCCTGTAACAAATGAGCAGCTTTTTCAATCAGCCCTGCTGCCACCTTGGAGCAGGAGTGGGTAGCAGCTCTCTGGGTGCAAAGCTAGAAATGCTTTGCAGCCATGGGGGTGGGTGGCACCAGCACAGGAAAAAAACGTTGGTGTGGCCTGTTTGTGCTGGTTTGTGTTTGTGAGTAAGCTGAGGATGGTTTTGGCCAGAAGAGTGTTAAGGGCAGAGGTGGTGTTCAGGCCAGAGGGTCCTTTCAAGGACCAGAGGCAAGTGTGATGGCACTTGAAGCATTCAGGGACTGCGCAGGAGGACATCCTGGCTGCTTGTCCTCCTGCCATACCCCCCCAGCATTTACTGATAAAATCCACTTTAACCCTCTGGCAGCATCACTCGGTTCCGAGCAATTTCTTCCCTGCCTATCCTTGGGAAGAAGGATTTTAAGATACAGGGATAAAGATGAGTCACAACTGTTGTGTGACTGTACAGTGTGACTGCTTCTTGCTTTGTACTTCCCAGATGTGAGAGCTGAGGCTGGTCATGGCAACCTTGGCTGAGTTTATAGCAACTATCTTGCTCTGGCATCAACTCCCAGAGTGGAAATCGGTAGAGCTCCTCAAGGAGATGGATGTTATTCAGCCTACATGAAATGCTTGGCATCTTCCCCAGAACAGGAAAGCACAGACTGTCCCACGGTGAGCCTGGCTGGGACCTCAAGTGACCCGGGGTTGAGCCCTGTAGGACATGGCGAAACTTTGTTGGGAACTGTCACACTGCAGGATCCACAGGAGCCAACAAAGTCCCCATCCTGCAGGCCTCTGGAGGAGGCAGTGGCTGGTGATGGCTCCCCAGCTGCCTGGTGTCCATGGCTGGATGATACCCATGGCTTTCCTCCCAGTAGGGGCGGCTGTGACCACAGCATCATGAGGGAGTAGGGGGAGAGCTGCTGTCCGTGTGAAAGCTAGTGACAGCAGGGAAGAAGCCAAACGTGACATCTCCCAGCTCTGAGGGCATCTAGGCAGAGCTTGGTATGGAATGTGGATGAATGTATGGATTTGTATGAATCCTTATCTGAACTTACCATGTATTTTGGTGAAATACACAGTTCTGATCCCTTCTGAGCATGTGCAAACAGGGCTTCTTCAGACAATTTCCCACCGGCTTTAAGAATGAGGTTGGAAGGGAGACAGTGGGAAGGCAAACAAGCCTGCAACCTCTCCCCTTTGCTCTATTCTCTCTTTCAACCCATCTTCCCTTTCTCCCTTCCCTGCTGTTCCCTGCAGGAGAGGCTTGTTCACATGGTACGATTCCCTAGAGTTTCATATCAGCCCTGTGACCATGGCATCTGTGGAAATTGAGGAGCGATTGTGCAAGTCACAGACGCAGGCACACATTGGTGGTGGGAGGAGTCTGTGGTTGGAGAGACGCTGATGGCTTCTCCTGTGGGAATCTCCCCAGTGTACTGGGAAAGTGTGCTGCAAACCAGCAAGTGCTGCCGGGGCAGAGCAGCTGATTTTGTGTGGGCACAAGGGCCATGACCCCTCACAGCCTGCCAGGAGTCTCTGTGAGACTGCTGGGCATGAGCACGAGCTGCTCACCACGGGATGTACCTGTGGGTTTTGTGGGCAGCTGCTTCAGGGCTTGCTCTGGTTGAGAGCTGAGTTTGCTGTCACAAGCCGTCAGTCCACAGGAAAATGTGCCCATGGCCACATGACAGCTCCACTGGCTGTGGTGGGAGTCTGTACCCAGCTGTGCTTCTGGGTCTGTCCAAGCAGGGCTCTGCTGGAGAGGTTGCACTTGGCAAGGCTGGGGCTGTGCTGATCCATGACATGCTGCCTTTCTTCTCCTCTGGCATGGCTGCTCCACCTGTGTGGCTTGGCAAGTGTTCCTCTCCTCAGTCTCTCATTCAACAGCCCATTACCCATCTCCACATGGAGCATCCCAAATCCAACCAGCTCAAAAAGTTGTTCATCCCTATTGTGGTCACATGCTTCAGCCATCCACCTCATTCTGGGTCAGTGGCTTACCTGCCTCACCCTCCTTCCTGCTGCTGACTCAGCAGATGGACAATACAGGCACAGGGTGTGACGGAGGTGGGCTCTGTGGTAATGTTGTCCTTTCCTTTTTCCCTCAACAGCATGACTACAGTCATTATCATACTGGCTGCAGTGATTGCCTTGATCATTGGTTTTGGTGTCTCAGGTATGTGACTGCTGATATTTCTTGCTGTTACTGGTGGGTGATGAATTTCTGCCCTGCTTCTACCTCCTTGTGTCCATCCTGTGCACAGGCTGAGGTGTGATCGTGTGTGGAAGTGCCACCTACCACCTTTTAAAAAAAAGGCTAAGCAGGTGTAGTGCAGCCTGTGCTGCTGGGGTTGTAGTGGTGTGCCAGCTGAAATTTCCTTGGGCTTGGAGCCCCAAATCTACACAGAAAGTCCTTCACATACTGCACTCCTTCTCCTGGACAGGATGAGATGATGGGATGGTATTTATTGTGAAATCAAAGAGCATCTGCCAGGATGGGGCGCGTTCCTCAGTTCCCTCAGAGATAACAAAATTATATTGCTTTGGCAGCCTCCTTGGAATGTGCTGAGTGAGGATGAGCAATGAAGGGCTGCGTGGGAAAGAGGACCTGACTCTGGGAATTCTCTCAGCTTAGGATTTGAAATACTGACTTTTCTTAAATGAAAGAAAAAGGTTTGGATTTCAGTAACATTGAAAGAGTTGCTATTTCTCTGCCAGTATTATGCCTTCCAATCACATTTATGTTGCATAAAGGGAGGCCCTGACTAAGAAAAGACACAAAAATCATGCTCTTCTGGCAGCTGCAAAGAGAAAAATACTTGATAGATATAAGTAAATAAGGAAATACTGTGCAAATCCTTCTCAAACAAGTGAGAAGAGCTACATTGTGAAGCACTCTGTTGCTAAAGAAATACTCCTGTGCTTTATCTTGGTGTACAAACCACAGGAGCTGACCTCTGCTAGCAGCACTGGTAGCTGCCACTGGTGTCCTTGCCATGTGCCAGTGCCTGTTCAGCTTTGGGCTTGGTCCATGACAGCCACAAGGCAGTCTGGCCTTTCTCCCCACTTGCTGCCTCACCTTTCTTCAGCCTCCTTGCTCTCTCCTTGCAGGCAAACACTCCATCAATGTGACAGTGCTGACGTCTCCAGGGAACATTGGCCAGCGCAGCATCCTGGGCTGCACTTTCGAGCCTGACATCCGGATGGACAGCATAGCAATCCAGTGGGCCAAGGAGGGGGTAGCTGGGCTGGTTCACGACTTTAGAGGTGGGAAGGACCACCTGCAAGAGCAAGATCCATCATTTCAGGGCCGCACAACCATGTTTGCAGACCAGGTGATTGGTGGGAATGCTTCCCTGGAGCTGAGGGATGTGCAGCTCTCTGATGCCGGCACCTACCAGTGCTCCGTCACCACAGCCAAAGGGAGCGGGGCAGCAGTACTGCAGTACAGGACAGGAGGTGAGGACTACAAGGAACAAAATCTTGCCGCAAAACATGTGCTAATGTAGCTTAGGTTAGGTAGGTTGGATCTGCCGGTGAATATGATGGTTCTAGAGGCTGTGTGAGCAGCACTGCTCCTCCAGCAGCCCCTATCGGGCCCTGCACCCTTGAGTAGGGTATATTCTTCTGGCTTGTAAAGAGTATTTATGGTCTTACTCACTCTTTTGACATCCTTGTTTCAGAAGAAAGGTTATTATTTTAATACCTTTTTCTTCTATTTATCACAAGTAATCTACCAGCTATGTAACTGACTACAAATAGCCCCTAAAAATGGGAGTAGCTAATTGATCTTAAAGATTCAGATTTTACACCTGTTAAAGATAACATGGTAGTTTTTTCTCTCTAGAATTAAGATATATCTCCAGCCAGAAGTGCTGCGTAATAAAAATTGTGGCATATTTAATATATTTTTCTCAGTTTTTCTAAAGTATTCAGTTTTTAAAAATTAGTATCAAAGCAACAAACCTCCAATATTGTAGTTATCTGAAATATTATGCATTTACAAGAGTCAGTCCTTCAGGAGAGATCTGGAAACCACCAGGTCTTCAGCCTCTTGCAGTGAGATGAATTTGGCTACAATAATTAGTCAGCTCCCAAAGGGTCGTCATGTTGAAACTGATGGATGAACCCCTTGAGGGTCTCCTGCAGACTGCAGCCTTGACACCCTCCCTCTCATCCCTGTGGCCAGAATTGCTGCTCTACAGCTCAAACTGGGCAAGCAAAAGCCCTCAGACCTCTCCAAGTGAAGGAGGGTTTTGGCTCAAGCCTGAGGCTTGCAAATGTTCGTGGGGACTCCCTAACCCTCCTTGAAACTTTGTGCATCTGCCTGCTTTCGTGTTGCTTGATTGGATGTTTAAAGTAATCCACACAGAAAAGGCATTAGAAAGAACATGGGAAATGCTGCAACGGGTTTTATTTCCAACGTAACTGTAATAAATGTGCTATGTGGAAAGACAGAGATGTTCCTTTTAGTTGATTTTCTTTAGCTCTCCCTTTCACCAGTTCACCTCCAGGTCCTACCACCCAAAGCCAAAGCTGATGAATTCTGAAGGCAGGTGTTCTGTGCTTGGGCTGTGTACAGCCCTCTTTATTCCAGGTCTGTGGGGGATTGCTTAGGAGAGGAAATGGCCTCAAGTGGCACCAGGGGAAGTTTAAATTTAGTATTAAGAAAAGTTCATGGAAAGTGTTATGAAGCCCTGGAACAGGTTGTCCAGGGAAGATGTGGTCACCTACTATCCCTAGAGATTTAAAATATGTGCATTTATGGTAATGGTTTAGTGTGGACTTAGTGCTGGTTAACACTTGGACTTGGACTTGATCTTAAAGGTCTCTTCCAACCTTGATTCTGCAACACCTACAAGTAGGTGTTGGTCAGGCACACTTCTTAGTGAGAGGGTGAATCATCTTTCCCCCATTATTAAGAATAACTTAAAGACACTAAAGCTGTGCCACAGCCTCAGTAGATCCTGGCAAGCTGGACTGCTGTGTCCTAGGAATCTTTAGATCCCCTGTAGTCATCCTCCCTCAGCCCAGCCTGCACAGACCTCTGTCTGAGCCTGTTTTGGGCTTGGCTACAGGCGGTGCTGCAATGCTAAGCAGTGAGCAGCCTAGAAATGCCTGGGACTGGCAGATGCAGTTAGCTATTTCATGCCAAGTTCCTATCACTTGCCTTGTTTTGACACTCTCCCTGTTCTCCCTCCCAAAGCTTTCAGCATCCCCGTGGTGCAGGTGGAGAAGAGCAGCCATGGGGACATGCTGCAGTGTGAAGCCCTACGCTGGTTCCCTCGTCCTGACGTGCGCTGGATGGCCCACGGTGACGCCGGGGAGCACCTGCCCCACGCTGCCAACACCAGCTATGAGCTGAACCCTGAAAACGTCACTGTGAGGGTGGTTTCCTTCCTGCACAACGTCACTGCCAATGCCACCTACACCTGCGTGATTGAAAACAGCATTGCCAAGGCTATGGGCACCATCAGAGTGACAGGTGGGGTTCAACACCACCCAGAGAGCACAGGCATGGGGGAGAGGGGAGTTTTAACAGTGCAGCTGGTGCACCAGGGGGTCCTTGCAGCACCCGTGTCAGTCAAGGAAGGGACTGAAGGCATGACTAATCTAACCACTTCTCTCACTGTCCCTGGGATGAAGGAAAGGGTCTGTGTTTGGTCCTGCTATCCCATATGCTTCTCATGGTGGTGATTGCTCCCTCAGCATGGGGACAGAACTGCCAGGAGACCAGAACGAGGGACACACTTCAAAAGACTGCATTGCTTGGAATGTTAAGTGAAACTAAACCAGCCAACCAACCAATGAACCAAACCCCCGATTTTTGACACTTTCTTTAGCCAATTCATCTTAGATTCTGTTTGTGTACCAAAACAGCAGACCCCTTTAGCTGTTACAAATGACAATATTTTTAACTCCAGCCCAGTCCCTTTATTTAAAAAGCCATTTTACTCACAGAAAACCAAATTTTCCAAAGAACCTGAGTATCTTCTCCCGTTCTACATGAGAAGGGTCATAACTCTTCTAGAGTGAGGGCTTCATTACAGTGGGTCTCCAGTACAACAGGCAAGGTCTATCTTTATCCATTTTCAGAAAAATGGGAAGGAATAAATACACACACTTTATTTGCCTTCCCTGCTGTGTTCCTTCCCTGCTGTGTTCCTTTTCTTACTATTCTTCTGCTACAGATTTCAGCATTACAAAGGTGACCAACTTGCAGCTGGTGAACCTGAATGCAGAGTCAGTGTCATCCTCCTTTGCAGCCTGTCACTGGATACTTCTGCTTCCCCTGTATCTGCTGTCAATATAAAGCCTCTGTAAAGCAACTGGAAACTCTGCTGGACCTGGAGGTAAGCTTGGAAAGGGAAACTCATAAGAACATATGCTCAATATATGTAGACCCTCTTGCTGAGTTTGGCTACAACAGCAGACCTATCTCAAGCCTGCCAGAATGGAAGGATGTGTCTTTCCCCTGTGCCCATTCTTTCCCCATCCCCAGCTTTAGGTGGGACACATGGCTTGTCCCTTCCACAGGCTTCCTGATGGCTTCTCCCATCACCTTCTGCAACCTTAGAGATTCTTCTCGTGCAGCATCAACTGTCAGCCCTTACTTGTCCCCTTGTTCTCTTTCCTGTGCACCCTCTGGGCCTGGGCTACAGTTTATGGCTGCAAGGCAGCACAGGCTTTTTCCTATCCCTGCTCACAAGACCTGCTCCTGTACCAGCCTTGCTTGCTCACTTCACTCAACTCCATAGCACAGCGCAGTGTCTCCAGTAAATACTATGGACACCTTGAACATGGCTAGAAGGAGCTGCTAGCCTGAGCAATTCTCTGCAGACCTGGTCTGGACCTGGAGGGCTGTACACAGCCCAAGCACAGGACAACTGCCGTCAGTATTCATCGGCTTTGGCTTTGCGTGGTAGGACCTGGAGGTGAACTGGTGAAAGGGAGAGCTAAAGAAAATCAACTAAAAGGAACATCTCTGTCTTTCCACCCAAAACAGTTGTTACAGCTGTGTTGATAGCAGGACACACTTCAAGCTTTCCTCCCTCTTGGGCTTAGAACTTTTAAGAGCTCCTGCTAGTTCCAGAGCACACAGTAGCACAAACATGAAACTAGCTGATTTCTCTTGTGTTATTATTTCTTTCCCACACCAACAACAGGATACCATGTTTGGTTTCACAAAGAGAACAAGGAATGTGATAAGGAGAGCTGCATAAAGGAAAAGTTCTGATTGCAGGACAAGATATGTTCCCTTGTATGATCTAACGCAGTGACCAGAACTGTGGTCATGGGCAGAAGTCCAGACACAAACAGGAAAAGGGTTTCCCGCAATACAGCTGAGAACTGCTCCCTCAGAGCACTAAAAGCAAGCAAATCTTAACTCCTCCCAAACAGATTTGATTCACCCATCTCTTGGCTTGTGATTCTGACTGTACTAATAAAACTGTAAATAAGAGAGCCAGTTAATCTCTTCTATCTTCTCGGAATGCTATAATGAAACTCCCCTTCTGAAAAAGATGGAAGTGGCAGAACAGCAATGGTTTAGAAAACGGCTACCAGGCTTGGAATAGCCTGGCAAAAGCAAATCACGTCTGAAGACCTGTAAGAGGGTTGATGATTGCATTTGTAATGTGAAATAAAAGAGGAACAGATGAGTAGACAGCAGACAGAAAACTAACATACAGAATGAGGAGGAAAAGGAGACTAGTAAGATACTTCTGGGAAGTTCAAATTCAGAAACAAAGTTATGAAACCTAGCTACAACAATATAGCCAAATTTTCCTTTTTTGTTTTTTAAGTATGTGTTATCTGGCACTTCCTATTTCTGTAGGACTGTCTGTTACTGTGTTATTTGTATTACACGACTACTTTCAGTTGCACTTTTTAATCAGATTTGATCTCTTTGTCTTATCACTTACAGTCAACATGTTCCTCAGGTTGAGATAATGGGTTTTTTGTTTGTTTTGTTTTGTTTTCTTTCTGGAGGGTTGAGAGTAAGCTTTAAGTAAAATCTTTACTGTTTTGCAGAAAGCACCTACAGAAAATACAGCTGTCACAGCAAAACTTGCAGAGACCTCTGCTTTAAGTTATTTTGGCAGCCTTTTAGGATGGAGTCTCAGAACTTTTTTGCATGGTGGCATCTTGTGTCACTCACACTTTGGTCTCAGAAGTGGACAGCAGGCCTTGAGAGGAAACCTACTTCACTCATATAAACCCACTGTCTGTATCACAGCTCAGTGCCTGCCTCTTACCAACCTAATGTTCAGACTGCTGTTTATAAACTGCAAAACAATGCCCAAATAATCTTGTCATTTAGTATTGTGATTTAGTTTCCAGACAGCAACTTACTCACTTTCCTTCTCTTCTTGAAGGAAATGCTTTAAAAGTGTAATTTTAATGATTTTAATTAGGTTAAGAAGACCATACCCTGTGGGAACTGTATAGTTTTGTTAATGGTCCCCATATAGCAAGTAAACCTTAATACTAAAATAGATACTCAAACAGATACAGTGTTCTTTAAGTAATATTTTAATAGCTTTATTTAGTAGATACTACCACACAAAATGCACACATTGTGTGCCCTAGGCCCAAGGCAACAGCTGTCAAATAGGAAGCACTGAACATATCTCTTCCAAAATGTAGCCCAGTATCACTGGTTGACAATGGCCCAGAGTGACCATTCAGGAGTTCCACAAGTCACAGCAGCTTCTTGACTGCATGCTTCACCCTGTGCTCGCAGGCTCGTGCTCCCACTGGAAAGGAGATAAAAAAAGCTCCTGGTCCCAGTAGGTATTTCCATAATTCCTCTCCCAGTGGGAGAGATGTTAAGCAGTGGCTCCCATTCAGCAGGAACTGGATGTCCCCCTCATCCTCTGGCTGTTCAGGTAACGTAAGGCATCTTGTTCCACTTCCTCCACATTCAGGCACAGCAGGATCGGTCGAGGTCCCAGTTGTGACACGAACTCCACTTCACCACAACGAAAATTCCTCAGCTGCAGGGGAGCTGCACGGGAAAGATACAACTGGTAACAACTCAGTACAGGGCTCTGGCGCTGCTCTAGCACACAGCCGCAGAAGTTGCTGGGGGAGGGAAGGCCTTGCAGAAGCTGCTTGGCATCTGCTAAACCTCAAAGCACAGCTTGATGAATGATTACAGGATGTAGGCAGATGAGTGCATTCCATCAGGATCCCTCCAACCTGGAGGAAGCAGACATTCTACACTGAACCATGTGCTGCTCACAGAGCTGATGCACAGAGCTTTGTATCTTCTATCAGTATCAGCAACCTGCCTTTATAGTGTACACAACAGCCAGAAAGAGTTTCCACTGCAGAGCATCCTCTGGTGAGCTTAGCAAATCAACCCCTGCAGCACCTGGACTCACAAGCACTAGGTACTTGTGCAAATAGTGTGAAGAACAGGTGTGAAGAACAGGTGTGAAGAATGTCCCCTTAACACAGCAACTGCACAGCTGCGGCAGCATGAGCTCAGACCTCAGCACTCACGAATTCTAAACACTTCAGTGCTGATTTCTAGGTGAGGATTTCCAGGCCTAGTATTGACCCTTACATGCTATTCTGTCTAAAGTCAAAACCCACTTGATTTGAGAGGTCTGCATGATAACACTGGCTGATCAGACTCCTGTCCCAGCCAAGGACCTGGAATCTTTCTCAGAAACAGCTCTATGTTTCTGTGTGAAGTAGAAAAATTAATATATGTTGTTTTAGTGACTTCCATAATATTATTTCTCTATTTTTGTAAACATGGATCCACTAAGACACATTTTAGTTCTACACTACAGAATTCATAATTCCAGGAAAATCCTTCAAAGATCTTGCTTTGTGGGCAGTGAAGGCAACTCTCCTTCCCCAGCCTGGTAAGATGCCTCCTCCCTTCCTTCCCCCACTAAATATTAGAACAGCTCACCAGGCTGTAGGATCTTGGAAGGCTTCCTGTCGAGGCTGAAATCCAACAGAATAGGGCGACAGATGAGAGGACTCCTGGACAGACTCCTCAGGTAGCAAGCAACGAGATCCTCAGGTTCCTCTAGACACTGAGGAAGGAAGGAAGGAAGGAGTGTATTTTCAGGGAGTGTTCAGAGTGAGGCAGGGAGGCTCTGGAACACCCACACACTCAGAGCAAAGGGGAGGGGAATTCTGTCCAGCCAAGACTTGAGTCCAGCATGCTGTAACTGCTGCTGGAATAACCCACTCACCCCTGTGCCAGGAGGTTCCCCATGCTGAATGCACACGCTGCCCCTGCTCTGCACACAGCTCTGCACAGCTTCCCACTCGAGAGGGCTCAGGCCCAGCACTGCTGCCACATGTTCATTCCTGCACAGCACCACAGCTTCACCTGTTCCGTCCTCCACCAGCACCCTGTGCAAAGAGCAGGCAGGCTGGGATGAGAGGGAGGGCAGGGCAATGCCTGGCTCCCTCACAGCCCAGACAACAGATCTCAGTAGAGAGTTTGTTCGCTTGTCAGAAGACATGATAACTTTATCTTTGCTGTTTTCTCCACATCCCATCCTTGATCTGAATTTCCCCCTCCTGTTTGTGGTGTAAATTGTTCTCTCATCCCCATGTCTTCCCACATCCAATCCCTACAGCACTTACCGTGCACTGGCTTGCCTCACTCCTGTGTGTGATGGACATGGAGGATTGTGTCGGGTGCACCTCCCCTGAAGGAAGAACAAAGCTACAGCTATACATGGATTGTTTAAGAGAGAAGGGGAAGGGCCACTGCTTATTTTAACCCTTTCCTAATTAAGCAGGCAAAGGTTTAAACAATTTCACTGCATTTCCAATTAGTGTTTTGGGAAAAGTTTATATGGGGAGAAAAATCACCCCCTGCAAGGTGCTGATCCCCAATAGCAGTGAACATGGGAAGAGCAGAGCATTAACAGAGTAAGAATGTCCTCTTCAATATCCTCACTTCACCTCCAGTCCTACCTGCCAGCCTGCCTGGCATCAGATACATATTCTAATTAGTTATCCCTTTCGCCCCTTTCTAATATGCAAGTCCTTCTCAGACACTGGAAAAAGAGAGTTTGGAATTGTTCTTCTACATGGTAGCAAAGGATATGTCAGAATAAAAAATCTGCAAGACAAATTATATTTGTTGAAGCTTGAATACCTCTTTGAAGATGCAGCTGCAAAGTGAGCAAACCCATTGCAGGCACAGAGTCAGTACACAGGACAAGTGGCACAAAATCCGGGCCTGGAGCGGGTTTTGCAGCTGAGGTCTCAAGCTGGATAGAAACACTAGTGAGGAGGATGAGGCTTCTCCTGCAGGACTAGAAGAAATAGGAATTTGAGTAGCTTAGAACATAGAAGCATTTCTTGGGACACTGTAAGATGAAAACAGACCCAGAACTTACCTAGAAGGAAAAGATAGGTGAGAAGTTGGCAGAGATACGATGCTCACACAGCTGGAGGCAATGTATGTGCAATATACATTATGGAATCTGCAATATGAAAGAGCAGATGTCAGAAAGAGCTCACAGAAACCTGTGATGACTGGGCTGATCTTCATTTGTAATATGGCAGGAAAATAATTTGTGGTAAGGGACTGGGAGACATGAAGGTATAGACAACAATTGAGGAAAGTCCACATGGGATATCAGATTAAGAGATGGTTTCAAAGACAGTAAGAAGTCAGGGACTAGATTAGAACTCTAAGGACAGGAGCACCTTGAGATCTTGCGTTCCAAGTTCTGGAAGAGGACCTTGGCTCCAGGTAGCAAACCCCAGAGATGCTGCATGTAGGTGGCAGTAATGTAAATGTCCATGACAACACGGGAGCCTGGAGCAGCTGAGACGCTGAGCTTCACGCTGTGATCCCTGGACAGCAGAGTCCCTGAGGAGGCACAGTACCACACAGACCATGAGCTCACTCACGCAGGCAGCATGGCCTGTCACTGAGCTGGGCCTGCTACAGGGGTTTTTCCTCCATTCACAATGAGACTATCACTGTTCCACCTCTCAGGTTTTCCAGGTACTGCATTCCCATTCCCATCTCCACATACGCAGTGTGCCTAACCCTTTGAGAGCAACAGGATGCAACATCCTGGCATACTTCCACTATTCCCAGACATAGCAGCACAGTTAGCCAAGTGTATTGGCTCTCTGAAACAGAAAGAAGCAAGAACCAACCTGTTGCTTCTCGACAGGCTGCCACAATCTTACCTTTCTGCTTTGGAAGGCCAACGATCACAGGTGACTTCTCATTCTTGGGAGAGGCACACAATGTCCTCTCCACGATCTCACCACAGAAAGAAACAAGGGAACCTGTGAAACTGAGAGCACACCAGGATTTTTGTCCTGCCTGAAGACAAAGGGAGTGGAAGAAGGCCTGACTTCAAGATTGCCACGAAGTGGCAGGATGAAGTGGAGCACTGTTGCTTAATCCCACTTTCTGGGGAACACGGCCTTGAGCACCTGAGCTACTGAATTGAGGGCAGCTTGCTGCAGCCTACCCCTCCCAGGGACAAGAGGCCCCTCCAACTTGTTTTCTGCTTCTTCATGCTCAGCAGTGAAGAAGGGTGAGGCATTACAGCTTTCCTATCTGCTAAACTCCTAATTGTTTTTCTGAATTAGAAGAAGCCAAGCAAAGTGCTTTCTGTAAGGCACTGGTGAAAATTCCACTGTATGTGCATATCACTCCAGATTAAACATGCTTTGAACAGAAAAGCTTCCAACCTTAGTATTTGTTTGAGCAAGGTACACTAAAACCATCTAAAACCAACAAAAAATATCATACATCCAGTCTCATTTTCCCTGCTGTACTTGTTTCCACTTCTGACAGGAATCTGACAGACACCTTTGGGACCTAGTCCACACCAGCAGCAGCTGAACCATTTTCTAGACACCATTTTGCAGTCATGTTATCTACAATCCCTTTAGCTATGATAACCAGGATGGGAGAAGTCTGGACTACTTGCACACAGGTAAATTTCCAAACCATATTCCTAAGGCGGATATTTCATCGCGGTTTAATATAGCACTATTCCCAATAAAATGTAACACAGACCCATTCCCTAAGACACTCTCACTTGTCATTTGCAGCAGACCAACATACCTGCTGCTAAGCACTTCAGGAATGGAGGAAGTTCTCTGGTTCATGCCTGTCAGCACTGACATGGCTGTTAGCTAGAAGTGAGGGAGACACAGCCTCAGATGGGTTGCAGTTTACAGGCATCCCCAGCCAGAGCAGAAAAGACAAGCTCTGTATGCTCAGAGCTAGGTCAAGCAATGCATACTTCCTCTCCAGATGAATTCTGAAGCAGGAAAATGTGAAGCCCAGCAGCAGCCTCTGATGAAGCTCCAAGCTGAACAATCTCATCAACAAGATACTCTGACCTGATTATTTTCTAGCTAGTTCTGGAGAGATACAAGTAGCCCATGAAAGCCCTGAGCAATAAGACACTGCATACCTGGCACTCAGGCAGACAGGAGATCGAGGTCTCATGCTGTAAGTGCCAGCTGTCTTGGACAGACAGGCACAGAGGGCAGGATGGCCTGCTTGGCAATGTTGCTGGCACAGGTGGAAAACAGAGCTTGTCAAACACTTCCAAGTCCTGAGATAAGAGTGATAAGGCAAGACTATTAGAAGTTAGGAGATTAAAATTATATAGGAAAAAAGTGAAAAACAATGACTCACAGAACAAAAAAAAAAAAAAAAAATCCACTGAACTCAGCTCCGAGAATTTTAATCAAACACTGAACTGAAGCAGTTTCTTGGCAAGACAGAAGGAAATTCCAAGCCTTGAAAACAGCTTAGTCACTCTCTGACTCCTTGACTCCCACATGCAGTTCAGCAAAAGTCTCCAAGAGAGAACAGCAAGACAACTTCTCTCTTACCGAACAGCAGGGCACAAGGAAGCGATACAGTCCATCCACGTGCAGGAATGGAAACCATCGCAGAGACTTTCCCATAAAGAGCAGTAGTGCCTGGTGGGGAAGGAAGGAGAGAGAGAGAGAAAGAAGGTGATGAGAACTGTTAGAAATTAAAAATACAGCAAAAAGAGAGCAAGCCCAGCCCAGAGGATGTCTTAATTGAGAAGTAAGGTTAGCACCACCAAGAGTAAGAGAAGGCAGATGCATTTACAGGGAGGTGACAGAAAAGAGATGGAACTTGCTTGCAGTGTAAGAAGGAATTTGCCATCACAAACACACAGCTGTACCCAACACAAAAATCACTTTCCCATTGATACTAAATTACCACACTGGCTCCTGAGGAGCCAGCTCCCAGACTTATCAAACCACATCCCAAAACTGCCTCACTTCTTGCTGTGTCATGCCCTCCTCTCCACCAGGGCCGGTCTCCTCCAGCTCTGTCAGATTCCCAATTTCTCTAGGATGGCTCCAGAGCCGTGGTTTGCCCAGCCATAGCACTGTGGCTTGGAAACTGCGCTGCAGCTGCTGTGCTTCTTTATCTTCTTCTCCGGGCAGTTGGTAATTGCGCAACATGAGACCCTCTTTCTGGGTAACCAAGAACAGGTGAGATACACAGCTTGTTGTTCTGGTGCTGCTCTGGCCCCCCTGACAGTTCTCATCTCTGCCACTATCTGCCTTGGGATCCTCCAGTTTCAGCAGTTTTGCCTCTGGGGTTTCCAGCTCAGATGTTACACTGTCATCTTTCTTCTTCCTCAAACAGGAGCTGTTTCCACTCCTAAGGCCTTTCTGGATTTGTCCTTCAGCAGCATCGAGAACCTGAACATCCTCAAAGTAGAACTGCACATAGATGCTGAAATGACAAATGGCAGCAGTGAAACTCCCTGTTCCTGACAGGTGGCTACCCAAAACAAACGGTTATCTGGGAGAAGTACTTTTGGTGAGTGCCCCACAGGTACCCAGCAGGAGCAGCGGGAAAGAGTGAAGGGCAGCTCCCAGGCTGCATGTATTCTGAACAAAATGGAGATGGTGGGTTTGCTGCTGAGAAAGAGGTCATTTTATGCAAATAACAATGAACTTGCTTTGGCACTGAAATGCCATGTTGATAAGAAGCCTTACCATAGTCCAAAATACTCATGGAACTGGAAAGTGATGATTTTACCTGCACAATGAATAAAGAGACTCACCTAATTTTTTTCTCTCTCACATGCTCCAGATTTTCCAGGTGCTCCCAGGAGGGAAAATCAGTCTTAAGGAATCTCTCCACTACAAGTTGGTAGTTTTCCACCTGCAAGAGTGATCCTGCAAACATCAGAGAAAGGAGCTGAGCTAAATAAAAAGAGAACATAAGACCAGTAAGGTCAGTATCCTCATTTTAAAGTCACGAGGTCAGGCAGTGACAGTTCAGCATCTCCACACCACATCTCTTCTTCCTTGTTTTGGAGCTGGAAGGTAGAAAAGCAAAAGCTCAGCACTCATACACAGTTTAGTGGGACATACCTATGAGAGCTGTCTGGGCAAAGGGGCTGCCATCCTTATGGGAAATCACACAGGGAAGCGTGCCGCTCTTGTCCTGCAGCTGGAGAGAACTGCTCCTTGAGGAGACCCTCAGCACACCCAGAAGTATCTACAACAGAAAGGAAGCTGCAAAGAGCATCAAACAATTCCTATCTTTGAAAGCCATAAATCAAAGTGTGTGTAGCAGCAGCTCGAATTCAGTCTGTTTTCACCACACCACAGTGAGAAAAACAGTGTCATTCCCTAACAGGAGGAACAGGCATGCACTGGACAGGGTGCTGGAAGGCATGGCGAGAACCCATAGCTCTCAAGGCACAGACAAGAAAGGGAACAAGGCACTTACCAGTCGGGGCTGGAAACTTCCTGCTAAGAGTGTGCAGTAGGACCAGGCCAGTCTGCGATTCAGCTCCTGAGTGCCCATATGCTGTGCCTCCAAGGGGGAAAGCAACTGTGATGGACTGAAGCCTTCCCAGCTCTTCTGTTCTGCCACACGGCAAACTGCAGACAGAGATGGGGCCTGGCATGGAGGGTTCAGAGGCAAATACTACGAACAAAAGAGAGAAAGAATGAATCAGCTGAGTTTTGGCCCATCAGACAAACAGGAAAAAGCTCACAGAACATTTACTCACTTTCTGCAGGGGACATGAGTGTATTTTTGCTAAAATTTCATTATAAATATCTCTTGCTTCCTCTCTGTCGGGCACCATAACTTGCAGAAGGGGCACAAGGAACTTTTCAGCAGCTCCAGGGTTTTGGTGCATAGAGCTAAGGAGTCGATGGTGCCCAAAGAAACAAGAAAACCTGGAAAAAAGGTTATGACCATTAAAAGCACCAGCAGTCCTTGCATTTTAGTGAGTCTCACATCTAAGTCAGGGATTCATTGTGTTTGTTATGAGTGAATATGCTGAGCATGACAAGAACTAAGGAGGTCACAAAAACATGAAGTGATAAAAGAATAGAACATTGAAGGCTGAGGCAGATTTATGATAGCAGACAAGGAACAGGAAAATACACAGAAATGGACAGATTGGCAAAATCTCAAAACTCAAGTGGCTAAAAAACCAAACCACATGAAAATAATCTCCCTCTAAGTCATACAAATGGATCTCCACACATTTTGGCTAGGCTTGATATGATTACTCATGTTAGGTACACTGGGCTTTCTTTTACAGAATGCAAAAAAATCACAAGGCAGAAACAACCACAGTCTGCTCTTGTTCCAATATTTTCCTCATGCAAAATTACTTTCAGATGTTTAGCTTATTGCTTTTGAATGCCTGGAAGTGATCACACTGCCAGCCAAAATACGACTTAATAACAGAAGGTGAATTCAAATGAAAAGAGATAGCACCTAACTCACTGGAACAATTTTTAAGCAGTAGCAGGACTTAGCAATTGCATTTAAAGAAAGTGAAAAAGATAAAAAAACCTGAAACTTATAGCTAGCATAATTCCCAGGGCAAAACTGAAGCTGTTTTATTGGAAAGCATGGGCAAAATTCCACAGTGCCAATAAAGCACAGGAATGCTGAGCATTCAATAAACTGCTACCTGACTGAGATTGAAATGCATATATTTTAAAGTCCAAGGCAGCAGCTACTAATCATAACTGTTCCAGAACAAACACAAATATTTTCACTAACAGAAATAAACATAGAAACTGGCCCACAGCTGTCCTGCAAACAGAGTGCAACATCAGGAAGAGCAGGAAGCCATCTGGAAGACTCAGAGGTAAGCATGGGTGGGAAAATCTGTCGAGACAGAGGCCCTCAAATGAGCACACTCCTGGCAACACTCGGAATATCTCAAAGTGATATGCTGAGCAGCTGCTGCTACTTCTGTGAGCAGTCAGGACACAAGAGCCTTTACATCAGTTGTGATCTAGTTGTAGCAGCAGTTCCCAGCTTCAGCCTCAGTGCCCACCCTGATCTGCCAAGCAAACCACATTGGCAGGCAGACATCCCTATGGTGCTTCTGTATTTCAGGACAAAACATTCTAGGCAGGATTATGTGAGCACAATGCTCTGAAGTGCTGCAGCTTCCCAAGAGCTTTACCTCACTTGCACTTGAAAAATGCACAGGATTGTCTCATAAGAGCAACTGCAAGGTAACAAGCAACTGGACATGATGTGAAGTCTGGATGAATGGCTTACTTAGGCCAAGAAACCAGAAGCAATTGCTGCTAATAGCATCCAAGCCCAGCAATTTTGTGATCCCTTGGTCTAAAAGCCAGGTAACCTACAAAGCACATTTAGGCATAGCCTGACTTCAGAAGGGTTGTCCTCACCTCTCCTCAAACGTCTCCAGGAGGCTCACCAGCCAGAGGTACAGTGGCATTCCAAGATTGAAGCGGAAGAGCAGCTGTAAGCAAAGATTTCCTGAAGAGGCCAGTGGCTGGTAGGGGGTGCTGAGCCTTGAAAAACTCTTCAGCACAATGGTGCTGCTCAGGCAAGCACCAAGTACAGTAAAAGGGAAGGACACCAGAGGCTTCTGCAAGAGGTGGACGTCGAGGAGCTGGGATACACAGACATACAACATAAGAGAAGAGATAGCCAGTCTGCCACCACTCCCCAAAACCATCACCACACTCTAAATCCTTTCTCACACAACTGGATTGTCTATAATCAGGCCTGAGGCACTGAGCACAGTTTAGGGAGAAATCAGATAATAATCATATCAACTGTCTGACTAAGCATATGCAGTAAGATCTCCAGTTTTTTCCAGATACTTGCTGAAATAATTCCAACATTCCTGTAGCCTTCCATTGACCCAGACACTCACAAGCCATGCTAAGGGCTTGAGCCTTTTCCACTGAATATTTCATGACTTGCAAGTCTCAGCTTACCTCTACACACGTTCCTGGTCGGAGACCCCGTGCAGAGTTCAGCAGTGGCTGGTAAGCAAGGCACAAGCAGACTTGGTTATCCAGTAAAAAGAGACCAGCTTGGACATTGAGTATTTTTGTGACAAATCCCTAAACAGAAAGCAAACAGAAAGTTACAGGAGTGTAGAGTCCCAAAACATAAGAGACTCAGAGGCCTGAGCAGTAAGAAAATAAACTCATGATGAAAATAAGTCCTTGCAGGCCAGGAGCTGAAACCCCAGAGCATGAGTGAGTGAAGGCTAAGCCTATGAATCCTTACCACATAGGAGATGATCTTGGACTCTTTGGTTGATCTTGGCCTCTCTTCTTCAGCTCCCAGCTCCAAGGAGCCACTGAGCTGCTCAGCAGTCTCAAGAGAAGAAGACTGAGTGCATTCTCCTTGCCAAGCACTGTTCAGTGGCTGCTCCCTCACCTGCACTGCATAGTAGGGCAGAAGGCAGGAAGAAACACTGGTGATGAACATCCTTTGACCAGACTTCTTCAGGCTGGACATACTCAGGCCTGTTATTGTGTACCTGTGACCCAGCTGGAAGACATGACGCCACACCAGCTGGCTGGGTTTCTAGAGCAGAGAAACCAAAAACAACATCAGCATCAACCTCAGTGGAAAAAATTCTTCCCAACCCCGATAACCCCACCCAAAACCCCCTTTTCCCTCCAGAGGATTGCCTCACGGTCTTAGCAAAGGGCTGTATCTGCAAGACATTCAGGGACAGTGCAATTGCATGAGGGAGAAGGACTGTATTTCTGCAGGGCACAGAACTAGACTTCTTACATACAAAGACTATTGTACACTGGATGCAATTAAAAAAGTATCACTAGTAAAAGGAATAATAAATCAAACCGGGAAATCAAGGGCAAGCTTCAAAGAATTAATCAACTAGCACATACACAGATACAGACAGTGAATTTGTGAGCAAAATTCCAAGGGCTTACCTGCACCAGCACAGGGACACAAACAGCTGAGGTAAAGCACTTCAGAAACAGAAAGAAGAATGTTTTGTGGTGAACACAAAGGAGAGGCCCGAGTCTGGTCAACTCCCCTGCTACAGTAAGTTTTGATCTTTTCTTACATGGAATCCTAGAAGGCAATTGTAAAAGCAACTGAAATTAAAGATGAAAGAACTGCTCAAAAGCAAAATAAACAAATATGCAGCATGTACTTTCTGGGAATAAGGGATCCAACAAGGTAATATGGTCATTCTCTCAGAGAGATTTTCAAAACGATATTTGGCTACAAAATTTGTACTTTAACTTTGCTATAATAAATCCCTTTGACGTTTTAGTATTTGAAGACAGAAGAGTTGTGTTGAACAAATTCACATGCTCCGTGACAACAGCCAGGCTATAAAAGGCTTTACCACAAACAAGAAACTAATTACAGGTCTAAAGGATAAGAAAAAAGTCACAAGCAATTCTTCCACAGAAAACAGAACTCAGATTTGTAGGTCCATGGCACACGACACTGTGGAAACTCGAAGCCTATAAACAAGAGGCCTGAAAGCAACAATGAAGTCTAACATACTTGGCACAGAGTGAAAGAACAGCAAAACTGAAAGCAGATGAGAAGCAAGAGAGGTGATATTTCCTGAATCAATTCTGTTTGTTCTTTCAAACCTACATTTCAAAAAATTTTTAAAACACCAAACAATTTCAAACAAATAAATGTTTGTAATTTTCATTTCAGCTCCTACTGGACTTGAACATAATCATCCCACTTACTCTAAACAAAAACATTCTTGATTCCAAAGCATACAAACAAATATCTAACTTTACGACTTTAAAAGAACCCCAACCAGTAGCAGACACACAATAGTACCAGCACCTCACTATAACATTTTTGTAGTAACATAGAAAATTGGTCAGATATCAGTCAATAACAAAGGAGTTTTATGTTAAAAGCCTGAAAACATATACTGAAACATGGAAATAGTTTTCTTGTTTAGAAAGGTCCCTTGAGCTAAATCAAACACTTCAGCTTAAAATTAGTTTCTTACAAGCAGATAAATCCAATAAAAACAAAAGATAACAAAAAAGAAACTAAAGCAGCATGATTAGTGACATTTTATTGTAATTAAATTACACCAAGGATTCTCTACTGAAGAAGATAAAACATGATCTAACACAACTTGAAATTATCAATTTAGTAAGATTTGCAATTCCATGGACTCATTTTCACATTCTGTAAACTAAAAAATGGTTACTTCTATCAATCGACATTTCACTGGCACTTTTATCGCATTAATCTGGTAAGATCTTGACCAGCGACACATATATTAACATCATAATACGGTATAGGATTACTTTCAATTATATTTTTGGTTCACTGAAGGTTCAAAAAAAAAAAAGTGCTAATCAAAAGAGTGAATTTTAGCCTAATGACAGTTGAATCAATACTGTTCTAATACTCTTTGTAATATGAAATTACATCTGGAAGTACTTAAAATTGGTATTATTTTTTCAAATTACAGAATAAACACTTCCAATAAAGTCCTGGAAAACAGATGATTAAAGAAAGGTGCCTTTGCTGTATAACTTTTACCTCCACCATTTACTGCTATGCTTCTACCTGTGGCATAAACAGAATTTGTGTCTTTCTAAGACAAGTGCCTTTCATGTTACCTGCCAAGTCAGAGCAAGAGTACTATGATGGTGTTGAGCATGATAAATGTTTACCTGGAGGTAAGCAGTGGCTCAGCTGACACTGGGGAGGTGACTGGAATGCTGTGAAGTACCTCCTTGAGGCCATTTACTGGCACTGGATCCACTAGGATTTCCAAGTACCCTGCTGCACTTCGGTCTGTCTGTGGTATATATGACCAGCTTGGGAACACAAACAGTGACTCCAGCCATTCCAGTTCAAAGTGCAGGAGCTAAGCCAAAAGATAACAAGATAAAAGCTTGATGTGAGTTTCAGTATGTTTTCTCAGTATTACTTACAATGTTCATTACTAATACACCCTTGACAGTGCATCACAAACTCTTGTCATACTGCCAGGCTTCATTACTAAATGAGAGCAGTATTTTCTGCCCTCTTACCTTGCATAGAGAACTTCTGTCCTTCCAGATGCAAATCTGGAACAGACTTGCTGAGCTCTACAGCTAGCACTTCCTGGGTTATAGTCACAATCTCACAGAAAGGTGATAATTAATTCACTGCAAGGCTTAGTTACTTTCTGACTATTTTTCTAAAATTCTTACCTGCTTTCTCTTGCCCCTGTGTTTTCAGTTAGAAGTTCTTATCAATACAACTTTTTTTCTAGACTTTGCCTCCTTGAAAGCACTTCAGTGCTCTGTCATCACCACTCTAGGGGTTATTTTTTCAATTTGTTATCTCGACTCCCCTTGCAATGACCTTCAGGAGGCTTTTAAGTCAATTGTCATGCAAGCTATTATTTCCTGAAAGTGTGTCATCAATGCATCACTGAACACCAAGTACAGCTCTCCAGAAAGTTACTTCTACTCCACCAGCTGGAATTCAGCAAAGCAGGGGAGGTCTCCCCAGCCACCTTGTACTGTGGTGAATTTAACAGAACTGTACTGGCTGACTTTTTTCCAGGCCAGTACATTCAATATTTCTTCTCCTAGCAATGGTTCATTTCACATGTTCTATCCTCTGCTCAGGATGTGAGTTTGCTCTTTCCCTGACTGTTACAGAGATGTGTTGTTTCCTTCACTAGGCTCTCGCAGAACACCTGAAGCCCCTGGTGGCTTGTGACACTGCCCCAGAAGTGAGAATAAACACAGAATCCCTCAGACCAAGGACATACCTCACATGGAATTATCCCAGTATTGTCCTTCACGTATAGGCAGCCATCTACCAACTTTTCTTTGCTTTCTTGCCTTCCATCAGTTAAATAGCCAACCAAGATCAAGTAAGTCCTTGGCAAAGTGCTCTGCATGGGTAAAGCACCTTGTCCTTGATGAGACCATTCCTTAAATTCATTAGTGCTCCAGCTCAGGTGGCTGCAGCATGGTATGTGCTGCTGATGCTGCAGGTCAGATATGGAGATGAAACTGGAAAAAAGAATAAAAGAAAAGCGAGAATATAGCAGGACATATGAAGAATTCAGTTTGCAAAGTTTGGGGATTACAATGGTCACTGCAGTGGACATTGCTTGGCGAAGTCAAAGCGCCTCAGCTATTGGTGTGGTCTCATGATATGACAGGACAAGAACCAACTCACTCAACAGCATCTATCAATTATGTCTTTCAACTCACTCAACACATCTGTTCTGCTTGAGCATCCTCTCTGAAAACAGACATGCTCTGCCTCTATGGTTACCTGAGCAGGCACAGAGAAAACTTGAAAAGAATAATAATTGAGACTCAGTAAAATGGAACATGTTTTCAAGTACATGTGGAGGGAGACAGGGAGGAGAACAGTTACTAGTTCAGATATTTTTAGTTTGAATGGGACACTCTGTGAGAAAACCTCAACAGTTGCTCAGTACAGTTTATGTATTGGTAACGAAGACAGGTAAATACAGACTAATTCCATCATTTGGTGCTAGAATTGCTGAACTATAGTAAAATCAAGCTTGAACAGCTTCTAGATGAAGATTCTGACAGTTTGGGAATGAATTCTCTCCTGTGGATAGCTTGCACAACACAAAGCTGAGAAACAGCAAGCCAGTAATCCTAGACTGGGCCTTCACTTATAATAACAGAGCCAAGCTAGCCCTGAATCTTTCCACCCCTCCTCTGATTTCAGCAGCAGGGGGAGAACGAGATTAACATTGAATCAACTACATCTGCAGCCACCCACAGTTTAGCATCTATCAGGCTTAGACTGACCATGGGAGAACAAGGCAGCCTCCTCAGTAGGTTCTAAGTCTTTTCAGTGTTTAAATTATCATGGCAGCACCCATCATGTGGTTTATATGATCATGGCAGCACTCATGTTGTGGTTTACATCCTGGCTTTCTGTGCTAGAGAATTAATGCAAGTCCTCTGTCCACACTAATACCAACACTGAAAGAGCCAACAGAAACTGTTCTCCAGTGAGTGATTTTGGTACTGGTTTCCAGTGAGGTTCACTGCCAATTTTAGGTTGTGAAACCGGAGCTCTATTCACAACACCCACGTGCTCAGTAGCAGGGCATAATCAAATTCAAAGGGTGTCAATTTGAAGAGTTTCACTTCATTAGTCAGGGATCAAAAGTTCAAAGCCAGAAACCAGTCTAGATGAGTGACGGATCTGAACCAGCAATAAATAGTATTTAGATATAAAAAAAATTATCAGAAGACACAAATTTGTGTAGGTACTTATGTTGTGTACTTCACAGGAATCTTAACAGGAGGTTAGTTGAAAATTCCATTAGCTGAAAGTGCTCCATCTTCAGAGACAGAGCACCACCAGAAATAACAGTGGTACCTATGATCCAAAAGGAGAAAACAGTGTTGCTAATGTTTTTGTCAAATGTGATGAGGGCTTTTTGGGAGAAACCAGAGCTACAGCAGAACACTGGCTCACAATTACCACATACAGAGAAGTAAACACCTTCTCCTCATGCTCCAGAGCTTGGTGGTTAGTTGTGGATGTAGCATGCCGCTCACAAACAGACCACTGGCCTCACAGGAGATAAACACCAAGTACCTTCAACTCTTCTCTATTGATTCTCCTGAATATAAACCAAACTCTGGTTTAAATGTCATAAAATACACAGAAAAAATATAGCTTAAATGAGATCGGTTTAGCTGGTGTGAAAGATCGACCACCTACATTTATTAACTATTAGTTAAAGGTCACAAATCCCAAATCAATTCCAGTTGACCTTTACTCCCAAAACCGGCTGTACCAGAGGTTTTAATAGACATTCTCCCACCATAAGTTGGAGCAAGAGAGAAACATCCAGACAAGCCAAACCTTCCAATATAGATATCTCTCAACAAGTTGCATGTTCTTCATGATGCTGAGTATTCAAAAGCCTTTTATCAACTAAAATATAGACCACGTTATCCTAGATTCCCCCTTTGTGAGAGTGCACACCCGAACGTTGAGCTTAGCTGGCCAACACCTTCGGAGACCATGCCCATGAATATCCTCCTGAGCGGGCCAGCAGGATGCAGCCGGGAAGCTGCCGTGCAAACGCTGTACAGTGCGGCCGCTGCCTCTCGGCGAGACGCCCCACTTTGGTTACATACCCTACCTACCGCAGACAGACAGATACGGTGCTTAATCACACCGCAAGGGCGGCGGGGGCGCATCAAGGCCAAAGAAACGCGTGCGGTTACCCCTGCTCGATAACATCCCTCCCACAGCCGCCATCCGGGGCGGGCATCGCGCACGAACGAGCCTTGCCGGGCTCCCGGGAGGGCCGCGCATGGGCACCAGACGCCCCCCGCCCCGTCCCCTTCTCTCCGCCCCGCTGTCACCTGTAGCCGAGTGGCAGTGTCCCTCCGCCCGCGCTCCGCAGGCACCGTAGCACCGCCTCCAGCGCTGCTGACTCCTGCCTATCTGGTCCCGGGAGCACGCGGCGAGCGAAGTCCCGAGCCGCCCGCAGCCAGCGCTGCTCCTGCGGAGGGAAAAGCAGAGAAGCAGGGCCTCAGCGCCGGCCGGCGTGGAGGGCGCGGAGCAGCCCAGGCCCCTCACTCACCGCCGCACCGGGCGCCGCCATGACAGCCCGCGTGGGTCGCGCCGTTGCCGTGGCGACGCGGCGGCAGGAAGCGCGCAGGGGCCGCCGGGAGCGCCGCGCGCGGCAGGCTCCACCCCCTCTCTGTCCTCCGTCCAATCGCCGCCGCCGCCGCAGCTCTCCCGTTCCCGCCCTTTCCGCGAGGGATGGTGAGAAGCGGGAGCGGGGCGTGTGTGGGATGGCCGTGGGCGGGTGCCGGGCAGCCCCCAACGCCGCTGGGCGTGGGAGAGAGAATAAAACGAAAGGCTCACGGGTTGAGATACGGACCGGGAGAGATCACAAACCGATTACCGTTACAGACAAAACAGGCTGAACTTAATTGAATTTACTATGAAAATCAGAGCAGGATAATGAGAAGTAAAATTAAAAACACCCCCCCGTCCGTCCCTCTCGCCCCACAGCGGCCCAGAGAGTCAGGTAATGGAGGTTACGGCCAGTTCATCACGCGTTGTTTCTGCCACTGCTACAGCGTGGGGTCCCTGCCACGGACTTCTCCAATGTGAATCTTTACCACAGGCAACAGTTCTTGGGAGCTGCTCCAACGTAAGTCACTCTTCCACGGGGTGCAGTCCTTTAGGAACAGCCTGCTCCGGCATGAGTCCCTCACAGGCTCACAAGCCTCACCAGCAAACCTGCTCCAGTGTGGTCTTCTCCACGGGTCTGCAGGTCCCTGCCTGGAGCCTGCTACAGCAGGGGCTTCCCACAGAGTCAAAGCCTTCTTTCGTGCATCCACCTGCTCCAGCATGGGGCTCCTCCATGGGTTACAGGTGGATCTCTGCATCCCCATGGACCTCCATGGGCTGCAGAGGAATACCCTGCTTCACCATGGTCTTCATCATGACTGCAGGAGAATTTCAGCTCTGGTACCTGGAGCACCTCCTCCCCCTTCTCCACTGCCCTGGTCTGTGTAGCTGTTCCTTTCGTGTAATCTCACTCTGCTCTTCTCTGGCCACAATAACATCTGCGCAATAACTTTTTTTTCCCCTTTCTTAACTGTGTTATCTCAGAGGCTCTACGATCATCACTGGTGGGCTTGGCCTTGACCAGCGGTGTGTCTGTCTTGGAGCAAGCTGGCATTGGCTCTACCAGGCATGTGAGAGGCTTCTGGCAACTTCTCAGAGAAGCCAACTCTGTACTTGCCCCGCTACCAAAACCTGATTATGCAAACCCAATACAGCTCTGCAGTCTGGGAGTAAAGCAGCTGGGCTGGCAGATGAGCTGCAAGCCAGTGGTTGTGTGACAGGAGGATGGGCTCAGTCCCTCTAGGCCTTGGCACATAGCCGCAGGACCTTGAGAAACACTGGAAACTGGCAGGCTGCTGGGAGGTGGCAGGAATGGAGGGAAGCCTGGACCTGGAGTTCTAGTGAAAACTGGGAAGTGGATGTGCATTGATGCATTTGACATTGGTGTAAATGTCAAACATTACTGTGAGACGTAAATGTTGATGAGGCTGTGAGATCTCCCTCCCTGAGCTTGGGAAGAGTCAAATGTGAAGGTTCATGGGTATTTCTCTGACATTTGTGTGGTTCTAGAGAAATGGGGCTTTTTTTTTAAAGGCTGAAGCTCCATGGAGATTGAAGGACGTGCCTCATCCACTTACATGACAGCATGTGCCAAACCTGAATCAGCCCATTAAAAACATGATTTCCTCCTTCACAGAATGTGCGCCAGAATTTTCTCAGCAGCTAATTTTGTATTGTCCTCATTCGAGGCAAGGAAATGAACGGGACAAAATCTTTTCTACCTCTATCCCTGGAGATGGCTGCAATCTGATAACACGTTATTCTGCTATTTCCTTCCCTCCTGGGACTTGCAGCTGGAAAGTCAGAGCTGTTCCAAGCCAAAGTGTGGAAAAGTGCCCTCCTTGTTTTCTCCTGTGCATTTGCCGTTGTTGGCTTCAGACAGCAGATAAACAACTGCATAGTAGGTACAGTCTGTGGAGGTGTTTGGATTTGTCTGCAGTAATCCAGGCAGTCCATGGAGTGAATTGTACCCATTTTGTACTGAAATGGGCAAATTCTTCCAAAACAATGCTTAGTAGCTTGATTTAATATCTTTGGAGTAGAGAGACAATTGCAGAAAGCAAGGGGAAATCTTAATGGGCAACAAATGAAGGGGAATTCTTTATCATTTAGCCACTTATTCCTAGCTGTATTTTTGTTTTTCAAACATGCTAAGAGGATATATTAAATGAAGCAGGGCTTACACAGAATGCCATGTAGCTTTTGCTTATATTTGCACTGTCTGTACAGCTGATTCATTGGAGCATACAAGAAAATGTGTGTTTTAAATTAAAAACTACAGGATGGTCATAGAGACTCTAAAAAGGCTGATCGTGGCTGGAAAATGCCATTCTTTAAGGCAGTTAAGATGCAAAAAGTCTTTTTCTTACAAGTAGGTGGTTAAGTTTCACATGAAAACGACAGCTGAAGGGTGAAACACGCCTGCGTCAAGGAACTTTAAGATTGCAGTGGACCTCCTCTGACTCCTCTACCGTGTATTTTCTAGCAGCTTTAGCCACTCGATGCACCATCCGTTGCTTTTCTTCAGCTTGTCCATCTGGGTTTTTAGGGAATACTGCCGACGCCGGTCCTCGCGCGGCGGCGGGCGGGCGGGGCTCGGCGCTGCTCCGGGCCGCCTCCCGCTCGCCGCTCTCTTTCCTGCTGCCGCTGCCAGGAAGTTGGAGACGGGGTAGTCACTCTCCGCGCTGCTCCGGCCGGCGCTGGGTAGGGCTGGGGCGGCTTCCTCTGGCCGTGGGGCACCCTGCCATGGGGATGTAGCGGGCCGCGGAGCCATGCGCGGCCCGGCGCTGCCCCGCACCTCGCTGGGGACGGTAAGTCACGGCAGGGACTTTGCCGCTCCCGACGGAGCGGGGCCGTGCGCCGGCGGGACGCAGCCTCGCCCGGCGACAGCTCCGGTTCCGCGGATCTGCAGCCCACTGCGGGTCCGCAGAGCGGTGTCCACCGTCGAGCTTTCGGGCCCGGGCTCTCTTCGGCCCTCCTGGCCTCCGTCGGGCTCCCCGTCGCCGTCGGTCTCCGGACAGCGCGCTTTCTGCTCGCCCTCTGCGGCGGGCTAGGGCTCCCCTCTCGACAGCTCCATGCCGGGGCGGGCAGCGGGGGGGGAGGGCTCGGGGAGTCTGCGGGTGGGCGAGGCGGGCGGTCGTCGTCGCAGGGGAGGCTGGTGCCGGTGCCGGTGCCGGGGCGGCGGGAGCGGCGGTAGCGGGTTGGGCAGCCGAGCCGCGGCATCCGCCGGGCGACCGCGGGGCAGCCGGGCAGCGGCTCCACCGTGCTCGCCGCCTCCCTCCCCTCGCTCCCCGCCCACCGCTGGGCACCCAGCTCTCCGGCGCCGTTTCCGGGATTTATCCCTGGCTCAGGGAAAAGGCGTCTGGGCTTACAGGAACGGCGGTGGATTTCCTGGAGCCCGCGGCGCGGCCGTTAACGCGCGGGGCGGTCCGGGCGCCGGGGCTCGTCGGGGGCACGGAGCCGTCCGGACCGGGATCGGAGCCACCCGGACTGGGATCAGAGCCGCTCCGCTCCCGCCGCCGCTGTGCGGGGGTCGGGGACGAGCCGCCCCCGCTTTGCTGTGCAGCCGGGCGCACACAAATGCCACTCTGCGGGCGTTTAAACAAAGATTAGTGAGCTGTAGCTACGCCCCAAACCACGGGATTCATATAAAAGCAAGTTCAGCTTTGCCGTTAGATCTTCCTTAGCCTCCCCGGGCATCTTAGGGCAAGACTTTTAAACTGTCCGTTGTGATTTTGCGGGTGAAAAAGTTGTAAAAGAAATCGGAGAGTTTTATGAATAGCCTGATTGCTAGATGTAAATGGCTATCCAGTATCAGCAGATGTGTGATAAAGCTGTGACAGTGGGGTGGTGTCACTCAGCATCATGATATGACTATATATTTTGCTATGGAGATTACAAGGTCAGACTGTTTATCCTTAAATACCTGCGCATCCTAGTAATACACACTTGCACTTGGCTGCACTGGACTTGAAATGTTGGGTTAGTTGTTAATTTGCTGGCAGAAAGTTGCAACAATGTGTCTCAAAGTTACCTTCTTCCAGAAGGGTTTGGGTTTGTTTTTGGCTTTTTTTTACTGCTTGAAAAGTTTGGTAATAGACTTAAAGCTACCAGCGGCAGGACAACACAACTAAAACTGAGGAGTAGGAGCACTTAGACTCTTGATGTGCATCACTTACCATCTTGGGACCTAGGTAGGATACATAAACTGTTGCTTTATGGATAGATTTCAAAGCAGTTAGCAAGCCTGGAAAGTGTATTTCTGGCTTAAGAATAGAGGTGCACACATTTTTGGTGTAAATCAGACACTATATGTGATATTATTCATTCTATTGGCAGAGAAAAAGAAAACCCTATTGGATTCCCCAAATTCATTACATTGTCTTCAGTTAAATAATATAGTGGAGGAGGTGTCCTTCAGTAGGATTTCTTTTTGGGGACATTTTCCCTGTCCTATTTGCATGTCATTTCAGGTTCTCAATAACGCTGTGCTCTCTACAGATAATGTTTATCTTTTCAATAAAATCTTTTTTTTTCCCCGAGTTACAAGTCTCACTCTGTTGCACGCCTTTTAATCTGTCATTTACTTTGCATATCATCCTCTGTCCTCATAGCGTTTCTTCGCGCCTGATGCCCCTCTTCTAGTTTTCTGATTCTTGTATGCTTCCTGTGATTCTTCAAAATTTCCTGTAGCTTGTTTCCATGCATTCTGTCTTTCTGCCTGCCATTAAACCCATTTTCATGTTTTCCCCATGCACTCCTAACTTTTAGAGTGAGCAAAATAGCATCTGTCTTGACTAAAGCCAGTGTGTTTTCTGTCTCATTAATAGAAAAAGAAAAAAAGGAATCTCATTTATTAAAGAAAGTTTAGTTTTATGAAGAAAAAAAGACAAAGTAGCCATAAGGGTACTTCTGGCACTGATTCCTTTTCGAAGTAAAGGGAGAAATTGCCGTTTTGAAGTTAGAAGCTACATTACATAAAAATTGAAAACCAGGCCACCAAGTGCATTGTAAGAAAGAACTGTTGGGCCACCAGCCTGTTTCCAGTAGTGACCAGTAACAGGTGTCTGCCAAGGGTTTTGGAGCAGGGCAAGTGTACAGCAACAAAAAATAAGAATACTTTCCTCACTTCCAGTGGTCTGGGACTGTAGGAATTTCTAAGTTGAAACAGTGTCTTCATATTTCAAACCCCTGAACGTGGTTTTTTTTCCTTTTGCTGATGGTTATGATGATCAGTTTTGGAAACAGGGCAGGTTTCTGGCACCCCCAGCACTCTGTCAGGGAGTCTCACACCTCAGCTATGTGTTGGCTACAAAAGTACCTCTCTGTGTTTGTTTTGAACTTGTCTCCTGCTTGTCTTAGGTGATGCCTCTTAGTTCTTGTATTGGAATAAACAGAGACCAATCATCCCAGTTCACCTTGTCTTTGGTATTCATGACTTTGAGCCTGCTACAGTATCCTTGGCTTAGGTTTCTCTTTTATAGACAGTATTTCTTATCATTCCCTTTATGGCAGCCAGTCTATACCACTGATGCTCCTTTTTACTTTTCTTTGTATTACATCTGGGTTAATTCATATTCTCCAGATTGGGGACCAGAGCTACAGTCCAGATTCAGTCCTTTATATATTGTCATAACAACACTCTTGGTTTTGTTCTCAAATACTTTCCTAGTAATTCATAGCATTTGATTGCATTTCTGATTCTTTTCTCCAGTCAGATTAATTCAATTTTTTACTGCTTTTTTAGGACTACCTACCTCTAGCCAAATGAAACGTTTATATTAGGGTCTGTGCTAAGTATAATTATGTGGTAATTTTTGTTTTCACAAGTAACCAGTACTGTCAGTATGGACACCTTTCCCTTTTTATTAAGTAATCCATTTTCTGCACTAATGGTGTTATTTGTGGTAAACCCAATGTTGTCATTTTGCTCTTTCTTACCCATTTTCTTTAGTCATCACAAAGAGGCTTTGTTTGTATTTGGGGCAGATGCCTTGTGTTCTCTTTCGTAATCCCTAGATAGCTGAGTGCTTCCTTTGCTAACACACGTCTTTGTGTTATGCTCTTAGGAACCTGACAGTGGAAAGCACATCTCGAGCAATGTCACTACATTTCTCTGTTAAAACAAACAGGAATATACCTGTTCCAATGAGTAGGACTCGGCATTTGACAATTACCTGACTTAAAAATTCACCTAGTGAGTCACTGACAAGGGGCATGAGGTGGTACAGCGTGGGCAGATTTCTATGGCCTTTCTCCCTTTTATTAAAGCTATTACTAGACTCCTGGTTTTAGACAAGGCCTAAAATACAGCATTCCTTCATCTGATCTTTATAAAATGGAGGATATTTATAATAGTGGTTCTTGCAGCCTTCTTTTGACCTTTCCAGATTTTAGTGAGCAATGACAAAAGCTTCCTGTAAATGTTGCTTTAATGCACATTTCTCAATAAGTAAAGCAGAAGTTCTGGTTTCCCTTGTGTCTTTGTATAGCAAACTAAAACAAATGCAGACCTCAAAGAGCTTTTGGAAATGGCTGAACCAGACAAAAAGCATAAGGGTAATCCTGCACCCAGATTTCTTTGGTAGCTCATTACTCTGAGCATGATATTGGTTTTTGTCCAAGCCTTCAAGCTGACTCATTTTTATGACTCATCAAAAATGCTACCAGATGACTCATATGTAGAATACTTGTGCATTGGGTGTGTATCATACTGGATTCTTAAGCCAAGGTAACTTTCTATTAAGAAATATTTTGTGACAGTCTAATGACTCATAATACCTCTTACTTGCAGGTAGTTCATTAGTTTAAAAATGGAATTTTCAAAATGGAAGAATTTTTTGAGAGAAGTAGTTGATGAAGTTATTGCAATGTGATCTTCTTCAGACAGGGTAATGTCTGAGCTGTTTTACTCCCAGTTAGGCAGAACATCATGCTAGAGCTGTTAGTTCATGTGAACAGGCATGGGGTCTCAAGACGCTGTGTATGTGGGCAGGAGTAATTTCTTACCTGTCTAATCCCCATCCTTCCCACTCTGTTTGCTTTCTGTGACTGGTCTTGGTCCACCTCTAGGCTTCCATTGACTTTCTAGATGAGGCAAGTCTTGCTCCCAACACCACCCTCTCCATCCCCTCTTTCCCGACACACTGTCCTATCTGTGTGTCACTGTATCTGCTCCCTCCACCCTTCTCCCTGTGGGCAAGGAGCCTTGGGCAAGGAGCCCTTGCAGGGCTGCAACCATCCAGGCTGAGTAATTTGGTATTTCCCAGCCTTGGGAGGTGATAATACGGTAGCCCTGATATGCTGCACTTCCCTGTGCAGTCCCTCTCTTTCAGGTGCTGTGCCTTATGTCTCCTTGTCCTGGGAACACTGCTCTCAACTGTCCCTTATTTCCACCCTCCCACCCATCTTTCTGGCATCTTGCTGTGTTCTTCACTTTTATCTCTGCCCTTCCTTTCTCCCTTTGCCTTACTCTGGGGGGATATCACCTCACCTGCAGTTCTCTGTGCATGGCCTGGTGAGGCAGGAGGAGCAGCGAGGGTGTAAATTGTATTGGTGGCAGTAATTCAAGAATATTTGAGTTTGAAAATTGGGGAGAGCCTCCTAACTCCTGTCTCAGCTGTCAAAACTTTGCATAGAAGAGCTTCTGGGCTTGTGCCATGCTTTTTTGCACTGTAGCTGTTGGGCAGTAAGTGCTGATGTGAGACAAGGGAAGGAACTAGGGTTGCCTTACATGTAAGGAGAATGTACAGGGAACACAGCTGTCACCCAGAGGGGTGGAATGTTTTAAGGAAGCAGCATTCTGCCATATTTTGGGTATTCCTGCAACAGTTTCAGAAGTAAACCCTAGAATTTCTGCTGACTCTATTTTCCCTGGGTAGTCCCTGCTCACTGAAAATATGAATCAGTGGTGTGCATCATGTGTGTGGTTTGAATTGGCTTAGATAATACAGAATGTCCACTTTTCTATGAAGCATTGGTTAGCAGGGACTCAGTTCTAATATACTGGCATGGGGAGTGTGTTGTATATCTAACCATGGAAAATCAGCTTATTTCACTTGCAGAAGACCTCTAACTTTGCCTTGGCAAGCTCTTATCAATGACTTGAGGCTTCAGTGATTGGTAAACGGAGGTAAATCGGGGTGGTGACTGATCACCAGCAGTGTTCCTTGGGACTCAATTCTAGGGTCAGTTCTGTTCAATGTATTTATTCTAGATAAATTGGAGCATTGAGCAATTATTAATGGAATGAAATTTAACAAGTCTGAATCTGGGGACAGAGTTGCTGCCAGGCACCAATATAAAGTGGGAGAGGAGTGTCTGGAGAGTGCCCTTCAGGGAGGGCCCTGGGGGTGCTGGTGGGCAGCAGCTCAGTGAGAGTCAGCAGGGTGTGCCCAGGCAGCCCAGAGGGCAAAATCCGTGTCCTGGGGTGCATCAAACACAGCAGCACAGCCACTCAGAAGGGGGGATCATCCTGCTGTGCTCAGCATTGGCGTGACCTCACCCAGAGTGATGGCAGCAGTTCTGGGCCTCGTGGTTTAAGAGCTTGAAGGTCCTTGAAAGAGTCCAGAGGGGGAAACTGTTTAAGAAATTTTGAACATCAGGTTCTCATCTCCATCAGAACAAATCAACTATGTTACCTGGTAGCTCAAGCCAGGTGCCTCAAAAGAGGGACCCCCAAAAAAGAAATCCCTGGGCAATTATACCCTTATGATCTAAACTCCCTATCTCTCATCGACAGTCTGGATCAAAAGCATTATTAGGGTATGGGGTCTTCTCACTCTTCATTAAGTCACTGTTTTGCTACCAAGTGGTGGCCATGGGGTCACCTTCACATCCTCTTAGGTTGGTTTCAGTGGGGGTTTTGGTCAGTTCCGTAGTCCGTGTTGTAATATGGTTGTTACGGTTCATATATACATACAAGTTACGGTCTGTCCAGTCTAGCTATTAATTTTTAAGTAATGTTTAAGCTACAGTTTTATCTATTCTAACTTTTAGTAATGTTCAGATTTTTATCTCCAGGTTTCATCCGTCTTTGTCTTACTCTACACAGCCACATAGTTCAGATAAAGTTCAACTTGCAACCTAAAAATTCTAGCTACTTACGTCAAACAAGCACTTAACTACTTTCAAATAAAACAAATTTTCAACAGCAAAAAAGCTGGTGGGAGGGCTGGCAAGCCCTGCGTCTCACAGGAGCACGTCCTGTGAGCAGCCTGCTGAGGACTTTGGGCATGTGTAGTTTGGAAGGATGGAGGCTGAGGGGTGTACTCATCGCTCTCTACAGCTCCATGAGGAGGGGAAGGGCAGAAGGATGTGCTGATTCTTTCTCCGTGGGATCCAGTGTTAGCACACATGGCAATAGTTCAAAGCTGTACCAGGAGAGGTTCAGACTGGACAGTAGAAAGCATTTCTTTACCGAGAGGGTGGTCAGACACTAGAACAGGCTAGTGAGGTGGTCAATGCCCCAAGCCATCAGTGTTTAAGAGGCATTTGACAATGCCCTTAACAACAGGCTTTAACTTTTGATCGGCCCTGAAGTGGTCAGGAAATTGGACCAGATGATCATTGTAGGTGCCTTCCAACTGAAATAGAACAGACTATTCTAATTTGATATATTACCTGAATTTTATTAAGTTATTCGTTGGTATAAATCAGTGTATTGCTGAATGGCTTGGGGAGCTGCTTAAGATGGTGGAGGTTTCTTTTTCTACCTTGTGAATGATTTTGCTGGAGAGCCAAGTGATTGGTGTGTGAGTCACTTGTGGCCTGTGACTCTCTCTTCCTCAGATTATGATAAGTAATAATGTGTTAACTCTGATTACACTTATAGGCATACTTTCACTTAAACTGAAAAATTGAAAACACTTCTTTTTTTCTTCTGAATTTTAAGGTGTATCTGACCAATTTTCTCTGCATTTTTTGCTTAATCTTTGATGCTTTCATCTTGTTTCTGTTGCTGACTTGTGTGACTTACGGGCTGACTATATATTTTCATATCAGGGGATTAATCACTGGCTAGAGAATCAGGAGGTTTTTGTTGTTACTGAAGGTCAGACCATCTGTGTGAATGATCTTTTAGCCATTTTCCTGCAAGCAATACATCTTGTAAGCTGCTGAAACAATTTTTAGTTTTACTGAGTTAGAGTGCTTACAATTATCCTGTGATCAACTAGTGAAGTCTGAAATTATAGTTATTTAAATATGTAGTTCTCTTTTTTCCTGTTCACCATTTTAGCATCTGGTCTATTGAATATGTCCTTGTATGACAGAGCTCTCTGAAAAATGTTTTAGCTTTGTCAGAGTTGCAAACTCCATCCTTCTTGAGGTTTTAAGTGGCTTTTATGTATGTACCTTTCTCCCCCAAGGCTTTAATTCTGAAAGAGAAACAGGACAGTGTGGGGCTGTCATAGCCATCTTGTTTTGTGTATCTTTTCTTAAGCTTGCAACCACAAAATTGGTATCAGCATTGTGGTTTACCCTTATTGGTTTACTTTGCTTTTGCTATAACTCTCCGAGCTGAAAAAGCAAGAAAAAAAAAGGAACTCTGAAGCTGTGCCTGTACTGCTGGGTATCTTACCACTTTCAAAAAAAAAAAAAAACCAAGCTGGGAAAACATTACAATTAAAAGGAAGGTATTATGGTAAAATTCTGTGTGAGATTATATTGGCGAGATGGTGTTTATTTGCAAAAAAAAATTAGTTGGTTTTCATCATTCACATGACCTGATGCATAGAGTACATTGGTACATCTATAACATCCTCTGAAGCATGAAATCATATATGGCCAGATGGTGTGGTCAGGATCACTTGTGTGCAAAAAGGATGACAAGGGATGCAGGTTGTCAAGTCTTCGCTGTGGCTACAAACTAGTTTTTGGACAAATCTTTCTTTTATACTCTTCAGGAGTCATCAGTTGGTATGGGATGGGTCTTTGCTGTAGAAACTTGCTGACTTCAGGTTCAATAAATCTTGGGCCAGGTTTTTACCTGGTTTTGGGTTTTTTTGGGTTTTTTTGAACCTTTTTGTTGTTGTATGTCTTTTCCTTGTCTGAATGTGTGTTTGAAATACATGCCCAGGGTCTGTTTTTCTGTTGGGCCAACAGGCAAAAGCGTCCTGTTTGTGATGTGCTGCAATCTCGTTACCATCCTTCTGGTGCAGGATCTTTTGCTGATGAGTCATTTATGCTGTGGTCTTACCAGAGTGGAGACCTTTAGCCATTACATAAACAGCATATTTCTCAATTTTCATTGCTGGGAATAGTGTCCTGAAAACTGTGTCCAGGGAATGGCATCCTTCATTATTGGTACCGACTGCCCTTTTAACCCTTTGTTTGTGTGTGTGTGGGTGTACAAAGTCACACTCTCTTACAGTCGTATGGCAGTCTTGCCAGTCTTAATATTTCTGTTAAGATTGGCATGACAACAGTAACTTTCAAGTGGAAAAACTAGAAATCAATTCTTAAAGGAATTTAAAAAAGAAGAAACTGTGCATTTTTGTGTTGGACTATGCAGGCTGATTGTTAACAGCTGCAGTTTAAGAGGAAGAATGTACATTTGACACGGGGAGAAGACAAAACCCTAACTTTCCCATGTTTCTAGGTCTGGCTTGCTCAGGAGGAGTTTTGGAAGATTTCCTGTACTTTGCAGGCAGTGAGATCCTCCTCTGCTGTCTTATTCCAAACTTCCCATCTCATGTATTTATTCAGTGGAACTGCAAGTACTGGATGCTTTCTTTTCTGTGGAACTGTTTCTACATGGACAGCCTTACTGCCTTAATAAAAAACATTACTTTGCTATTGTGTAACTTTTATGCAAGCTGCAGCATTTTTGAAGCATTCCATGTATAAATTTCACATAATGGAAAATATTTGTTTTATATACAACCAGTTTGCCATAGAGGCCATTGAACGGCATATTAACATCGCAGATGGAAGGCATCTGTTTGTTGGGGTTTATTTCTGTAAATCATCTCCCCACACACATTTGTCATTGGAGGGTCCAAATACCAGAATCAGCCAAGTAAACTGAACTCATTGTTATGATATAATTTAATTCTAAGTGCTGAAGTCAGAGGTGCAGTATGCAGGGGGATATAACATTTTCTCACCTTTTTTCTCTCTATTTACAGGTTATTCTAATATTTGTCTATGTGTTGACGAAGGAATCTGTAGAAATTTCTCCAGTGCCATATACACTGCAAGTCCATCGGGTAGCTTTGGATGGAAGAGACCCCTCTAATCCCTTGAGGAGAGAAAAGAAACAAATGCACTGTCAACTGGGACAATACCTACACCCCAGAAAGACCCACTGCTGCATGAGGTGTCATGCAGGTATGCAAAATAAACACAGTAGTAACGAGTTTCACCTCGGAGACATTTCCCTGTTCTTCTCTCTCAAACTGTCTCTTTCCTACAGCTAATCAGCTCTCCCTTTCCTTGGTGCCTATCCCTACTCAGCTAAATTCTTATTTCTTTTCTGTTCTTTTGGGCTGTCAGTATCATTCCCACTGGTGAGAGGAGCATACTTGGCCCTTGCACAATCAACTCCAGAGCTTCTTTGAGGAACCAGTGACTCCCATCCTCCCTAAGACAACACGTTTGCCTTTCTGTCAGAATTCTGTTAAGTGATTTTCTTGCAGGCACCTACAAGGCAAAAGACTGTGATCGTCCTGACCAGGCAACTGTCTGTCTTCCATGTGCTGATGGCACATTCACAGCTGTTGATAACACCATATCTAAATGCTTACAGTGCACAAAGTGCCGTACAGGTGAGTTACTATCAGATCTGCAGGATCTGAGGAGAATGGTGGTGGATGGAGGCTGGGGGGGGTGGCAAGGTGATTGAAGGAGCTTGGAAAGCAAGGAACTGAATAAGACAGCATATGGGAATGGATTGGGGACAGCAGGAATAAGGGTTACCAAATTAGTACAGTCTGAGATATAGTTTGCTGGCCTTTTTGGCCTTTTTCTGTGAAAATTAGGGGATAACAATACTTATCATCGTAACAGTGCTCTCAGTTGAAGGTGAAGAAGTTGGAGTAATCATTTCTCCTTTCTTTCCTCAGAACTCCAGCAGATAATAGAGACCCCCTGCACCCCACAGCAAGACACTGTATGTGGCTGTCAGAAGAATCAGTATCAGGTTGATTCTGAGTCTGAATTCTTCCAGTGTAGGAACTGCAGCTCCTGTGCCAATGGGATTATTGCCAGCTGTGAGTATGGCATGGATATGGATCCAGTATGGACATACTGTAGTTGGGTAGACTTTCTGATATGCTGCAGTGCTTTGCACTGAAAGAATGGTCGTTTTGGAACAATTCTTGGGTTTGTTTGCTCCCTTTCCCCAGAAAGACTGTCATTTTTTGCCTACTCTGGCATCAGTCCCCGTTTCCTATCACAGTTTCTTTTGTTTTGTCCTTGAATGGTTTCTTGGTTTTGGCTGCTGTGAGGAACTACTTAATTTTGGTGCCTTTGCCTTGCCTGTCCTGAAGCAAGGTGTTTAGGCTCACAGCAGGTTTCTCTTTGCCTTCCTTTTTCTGTCTTTCTCCTGACATTCACTGCATTTCCCTTATCAACTGCTGGAAGTACTTTGAGTACAATGGATGAAAATACGTTTGCTCCCAGTGCTCAGCTGAACTGCTTGTCAGTCAGCTGCTGAACCACCACAGTGTTCTGTGCAGTGTTTTAAAGTAAAGAGCTGCTCAGGTAATGCTGAACTATACCCAGTTCAGCATTGGGCATTCCCTTGGGATGATGCCGGCACGTGGGAGAAGTACCTGTGTTAGCTGTCCCAAGGCACCTCATCTCCAGTCAGGAATCAGAGATCTTAAACAAACACTGCTGTCTGTAGTGTAATTCTTTACATGTCCCTTAAATGTCTTAGTTTCATGTCCGTTTAAATGTCTTAAAGGTATCCTCTCTTCTTTGCAAACCATGCTGCTCCTGGTCCCTTTACCATCTCTTTCCCTGCTTAGTGTGAAGTTTGCTGTTTCACTGGTGAATGTGCCCCCTCTGATGCCCAATGATCTTGTCACAGTTTCCACACTTATGCCTCTTCTCAAGGGTCATCACTGCACACTGCCCTTGAGCAGTTTCCTTTCCTCTTGGCTGATGTAGAACTGTCTTATTCCTGTCCCTCACTCTCCACAGAATGCATGCTCCTTGTTTTAGTACCTTTTCCCCTCCTTTCATGCAACTTGATGTCCTTCCATCACTGCTCTTGCCTGCTCCTCCCCACACCTGTTCTATTCAGGCTCTCCCCTGTGACTTGCTTAGAAGCGATAGCTCCTTCATTTCTTACCTGTTCCACTCACAACATCAGAAGAGTGGTTATGAGTCCCATGGCTTGAAGTGATTTCTCCCTGCCCCAAACTGACTTCCTTACCAGTCCCAGCTGCTCAGGCACCACTTCTCCCTCATCGTGGCCTGACTAATGTGGTTTCCCCTTCCTGTCATGCTTGAACTTGAGTGACTTTTCCTGCTTTTTGCACATTAGACTAATTTCAGCTGCACTGTAATTTTAGTCCCTTTCCAGACCTCTACAGAGGTGCCCACCTACAGGACAGTGGCACTATTTTTATTACTTTTATCCTCCCCCAACTCTGTTTTTAAATGTAGACCAAATCCTTTTTCTCTTCTTCAGTAACAGTTTTCCAGGCTTAAAGAGGGATAATCTGTCATCCTTCTTGGAGTGAATTTTTCCCTTTTGTTTTTTTCACTGTCCAGATTATGGCAACAGGTTGGTTTTTTTCTTTTTCTTAAAGGTTCAAAGAACAAAGATGCAATTTGCAGGTGTAAGCCTCAATTCTTCTTGTCACGTAATAATATTTGCAAGCCTTGCAGCAGGTGAGCTTTTTTACTCTGTATGCCCCACCACTGAGTAGGAGAGAGTAGGAGCTCCATGGGGGAGGAAAATTTCTCACGACTCATTCTATCTAGACATAACTTTACAAGATTCTAATTGCCTTCCTGGGGCAATTAGCTCTTCCCCTCTGCCACCCCCAGTCTCCTCCATGTAGGCATCAGCCCACTAAGAGCCCAAAGTCACTAGTCACCCTGCATTGCTCTGCTTTGCAGGCTCATCTTGACTTGTCTGTTAATTAGGATGGTTGCAAATGGCGACTGTTTCATTTCGTGTGTGCTCACTTCTCTGATTTGCCCCTTCAGCTGCACTGGAGAAGAATGCTTGCACTGTCACAGCCCAGTGACTGCCTCACCGACTTCATCTGGGCTCAGTGAGTACTCAGGGGGCTGAGGGGCAGCGGAATCTTTTCAGTGTGGGTTGTTGTTCTGCTAATGCCTTTTCTAAAGGGTTATATTTTCCACTTTGTCGAACTATTATCCTTTTTCTCCCTACCATTCGCACATCTTCACTTGCCATTCTTCCTCTAGCACTTACCTCCTTCTTTCTTAGTCACTCACGAATTTGCTCTCTTCCTTTTGTCCAGATGGAAACCTTATACTTGGCATCCTTGTTGCAATATTTGGAGTTCTTTCTATCCTCTGCGTTGCACATAAAATAGGGAAGCTGGTGCAGAAAAATAGGATAGCATCATCTTTCTACTCCTGTGGTGAGTACAGTAGCATGTGCAATGATATTGATTGGGATGGATCCCATTCTCTGTGTGTTTTTGTGTGTGCATACATGGGAAGGAAAAAGTGGGATCCTGTTACACTGCTTTGCTGCAAGGCCAGAGTAACACAAGAACTAAATAGCCACGGCTGTTGTTACAGTTCTGCATCCATGCCCATAGCTGTGACTGGAAGTGTATGGGAGCTTATTTCTGGGACATGAATTTAGCTATAAAACATTTTTGAGGGCAGGATTGTGAATAGCTGCTTTCCTGTTTTCTCTGGGATGAGAGGAAGTGAAAATAATTTCTGCTTTCTTTTTGTTCTTTCTTTGAAGTTTTTTTGCCACGGACAACCAAGGAGTCAGTATCAGAGGTAAGCAAGATGATGGCTCTAAGAGCTTACCTTTGTCAGGAAAAATTAATCCACAAACACCAGAGGTTTATGTCCAAAAAGGAGACAGAGGAGTCCTGTAACTTTATTCATGAATAAAGGGAGAGGTCATGGGCATTCCCATGGGGTCTCTCAGATTGCTAGAGGACACAGCCTCTTTTTATCCTAATTTCCCGGCCGCAGGTTCCCTCTCCCTTCCCCCATAGGCTGAGGTATTCGAGAGGTACAGACTTCCCGGAACGCCTAATGCAGACATAAGTAATATACATTTCTCCTAACTGTAGACACTCTCAATACACACTCCCCTTTCTTCTTTTTCATATGTCTCTGTTCCTGTAGTTTATTAACACAGTCTTGGGCAAGTCAGTCACTGGAATTCCTATGGAAATCCTTCCCATTCTTTCTTCTGTCTCTCAGTATTGGCCTTATCTTACCAGCAGTTTGTTTGTAAAGACACTCCCTTATTCCTTTCACCTTCCACTTTGAAATATATTAGCCTGGGATCCAGAGTAATATTTTTCCCTATGGCCTGTTTTCAGGCCTTGTATTTTCAAGTGAGCTGAGTAATACGACTGTTTAATTCAGAAGTCTTTTCCTGTAGATGGTGGAGCCAGTAACACTTTACTTTCCCTCTCTTAGAGGATGCTTTTCAAACTCCTGGCTTTTGCTTTTTTCTTTCTGGATACGTTTTGTTCAGATAGCTGGTCCTTAATCCCCTTTTCTCTCTGCATACCCCAGGCTTGGAGGATTTAATTAATTTTACTTCACTTCAGATCTTGACTCCACATGCCTCTTAGTGCTGCCTCACAGTGTTCTCTCAGGTCCAAGGTAACTCTGAAAATAAGAAGGCCCAGACAGCAGCTGAAGTTGAGTTTCCACAGCCTCATAGAGGCAGCTGATGGGAAAGGTGGCATGTGAAGCTTCTAGAATGGTGGTGATTTTGGGTCCCAGCCTAATTTGATTTTGTAAAGAAATATTTTATTCCAGACTACTGCTTTATGGTGCCAAAAGAAAGTTAAACTCTTTGGGTTCTGAAGAAAAGAAATGTTTGGTGTTTTCTGCTGAAACAAGGCATGTAGGAAGAATTAAAATCTCAGCATCTGCTCCCTACCTATCTTGGATAAATTTTAGCGTATAAAGCTAGTGGTTACTTGCAGGAGACAGGTGTATTGTGCTGCTGTGGGTGATTCTGAACTATATCATATGTCTTTCAGGTTGAAGAAAAAAGAAATGAAATTTCCATCTTTCTTCCCGAGTCCCAGAAGGAAACAGAATTGCCAGTGAATGCAACCCCATCTGTACCTCTGCCACAAAGTTCACATGAGTTACCAGACTGTGTCAGACCTGCCAGGAAGACACAGCTTCCAGACAGTAAGTAAAACTCCCCCATCCTTCCCTCCTTCCCCAATCAAACAGGAACCTAATTATGCAGATGCAGCTTGGAGTATGCTGGACAGACCTTACCCAGTGTACATGACCTGTGTGTGTACTTTATGCATGGCACAGTACAAAGGCAGAAGCATGCCCAGAGCCTGTGAGGCTGTATATGCTAAATATCCATGCAAGGCCTTTTTGTTGTCCCTTTTCCCTACCAGCAAAATGGATTGTCATATGTGTTGATATGCTGTCAGTCTTAATGCCTCTGGGGTAGTGACCCAGAATAATGTCAATAATTCATTCCTTTTCAAGAATGTATGGCAGCAAGGCCCTAAGCATGTGCTTGACTCTGCTCATAACCTTATACAAGAGCATATGGAAACATTCCCATTACATTTTGAGGGATAAGAGCAAGTCTGGACATCGCACTGTCTGTGTGATTACTCTGGAAAACAGAAGACCTGAACAAGAGGGGGCAATGCAAGCTCCCAAGGCACCCTCTGGCCCTGGATTATTCACATTCTCCTTGAGGCTGCAGAGTCTTGGTTCTCACAGTTTTGCCTCTCTTTTCACAGACCCTGCTATCCTCTACATTGTGGTGGATCAGGTACCGCCATCTCGGTGGAAGGAGTTCGTGCGGCGCTTGGGCCTGAGTGACCACGACCTGGAGCGCATTGAGCTGGAGCACCGACGCCTGCGAGACGCCCAGTATGAAATGCTCAGACTGTGGAAACTGCAGCTGGGCCATGCTGCCACTGTGGAGCACATCAGCTGTGTTCTCAACCAGATGGAGCTCAGTGGCTGCAGCGACGCTATTCAAGAGGCTTTGCTAAACCAGAAGTCTCCTCAACCTTGCAGCCTCCACAACCACCTTTAATCTATTTCTGCTTTAGCTGCCTTTGACTGTTAAGAGGGTATCATAACTCTCTTCCTTTCCCCATATCTCCCCATCTTTCTAACACTTGTCAGCTGGGTATGTTGGAGACAGCAGCAGATTATGCTGGAGGAAGGCTGAGGTTTTCTTCTCAACCACCATGTAGTTCAGCACCTTTAAGCCATGGGAGACCTCTGTAACACCTCCTTTCCTAAGGAGGGAAAGCACCTCATAAAGGAAGTGGTGTGTGGACTGTGACCAAGATGCAAACAGGAGCTCTGAGTGACTTGATAGATCAGCTTGTATGGACAAGCTGCTGCTGAAACAGGTGCTCCATACATCATGTGGTGGGTAAACTTGTAGGGTGATTTGGTTAAGCCGTCTGTTTAGATATTAATGTACTCACTCACTTCTTGCAGATCTATTTTTCTGCGAGATCAACCAGTTGAAGTGGCTCATATTGCAGCCTTTTGATTGCTAAATCTGACTCAGAGGAAGTGGTGGGAGGATGTGCCCGTTTCTGGGAGTAGGAGAGAATTGCCCTCTCTCGGTGTCAAGTAGTAGGTATCACTGTGGCAAAAGACTCCTAGAGATTCAGAAGTGGTGGCTCCCTCTGTGAGAAACAGGAGGACATTATCCTTTCCACACCTTCCCTCAGGTTCCAGAGGAATAAGGATTCCGAGCTAGTGAGTCAGATGAGAGGGTTGGTGCTTTTTTTCTCAAGTTTTTTTTTCTATATCTAGAAATCATGTAAGTTAGCATTAACAAAACACCTGCCTGTGTGTTTGTCCAAGTGCAGGGTGGAAAGGAGTGTGTGCACCTGCCTGGGTGAGGTGGTACCCATGCACCTGGCAGTGTGAGCACCTCTGCAAATCTGTGCTTGCACACAGGCCGGTAGGCTCGTGTCTACCTGCTTATCTACCTATGGATGATTCGATGAATCTAACCACAAATGGGACTGTTTTATGTGTCTGTATAGATATTTTAGCAACTGTTGAATAACTTCACACTACTTCCTGGACTGCATTCTGTGATTGCTACTTGGGTGTGGGAGCCATTCAGTACCATCTCCAGGCTCTCACCATCACTTTCTCACTGGAATTACCCTGGGTGAACCAGATGTAGAAAAAAATCAATTAGCTTGCACCAGGTGCAGGCTGTTCACACATTTGTAACATGGATTTTTTTTTTTATCCCTAATCCCTTGATCAGAGAGAAATTTTCTATTGTAAATACACTAAATGTTCTGAATTAAAAATGAATATTTTTACCTCTGTTCTGGTTTTGCTCTTATCAGCTTCTGTTCTGTGACTGTGGATGGGGCAGAGGACAGGGAATAATTTCCAGAAGTGGCAAGAGTGGGTGGCTTGGTGGTCTCATGTGTTTTTTAAAAAAAAACCCAAGTTTTATGTATTTTGGTATTTAAAACTTAGCTGACCTCAAGTCACAAGAAACTAGCTGAAGGCAGGAAGTAGGACTGAAATTAAATCCAGTTGCAGGTCTTCTCAGATAGCTGAGAATCAAAGGACATGCCAGGACATTTAGAGTGAATTTTTAAACAATGTACAATGAGTCATTTGGATTTCTATCTCACTTTTTAAACAGGAAAATATCTTCAAATAAAAGAATAATAATAATAGGTTATACTTTAACGTTAATCTTACACATTTTTGTCTGAGGCACCAAGGCACTGTGTTAAAGCAGTAAGGACTATTTCTAACTCCACTTAAAAGTTTCCTACTTGAAACTTGGAAGTTCCTGACAATCAGTGACAAAGCCAGGAACTGATGTCAGTTTTAATTCCCAGTTTGAGGCTTTTTTTTTTTGCTATGCCTACATTCTATTTTAATTGAGGATGATTTTGTTGAATTTTTTTAAATCAGAGACAGCACAAAGCTCACTGTAATACACTTTTTCTTTTATAATTTATGTTCAACGAGCACAACAATGTGATTAGTATGATAATTATTAGAAGTGCATGCTGTAGACTGGAAGTGCTTGAAGTGGGGAAATTCTCAGAAATCTTCTCCAGGTGTGATACCTGAGCCCTGGGCTTTTTCTCCCCACCTCAAACTGTGTAATACATCATTTAAAATCGAGCTGTTTCAAAGCTCAAGGCACAAGGTAAGCCACATGCAGCAGGCCTCAGGCTACTGCTTGGTTGCCAGTGGCTTCATGCAGGAATTTTACAGAAATCCATGGCTATGAGGTGTATCAGAGAATGCTGAAGACTCTTTCACGGTAATGAAGGTGACTTGGGTGGGTAATATATGTGAAGATGGGGGTGGAGGTTCCTCATGCTGCTGCCTCTGAGCCTGGACAGAGCAGCCACCAGAAAAATGCAACTGTTCATGTAATTTAATTTATTTAAATAAATTATTATGTAATTTAATTTATTTAAATAAATTATTTATTTATCATTGGGTATCAAATGCTGAAGTGATGATGCCTCCATATAGAAAATTTATATTGTAACTGTACTGCATCCAGCTGTGATCCCCCAGCGTAGGAAGGACACAAAACAGTCAGAGCAAATCCAAAGGAGTCCACGAGGTTGGTAAGAGGACTGGGACACCTCCCGTACGAAGACAGGCTGAGGAAATTGGTTCTGTTCATCCTAGATGTTATAAATGAATTCAGGGGCCGAAATTTTAACTGTATAATATTGAGTATTTATTAATAGAGCAAAGGCAAAACAGCGCTGCGTGCTTAGCAATTTTGCCAGAGGCACACTCATCCATTGTACAGTGAGCTTAAGTACTTTCTTTAACTGTTACATATTCATTAAGCCTCGAAGGTGATTTACACTTCACTCAACTCCCCCCCTCCGATCCTTGCCCCCTTCTGCCAGCGAAGGCGCCTGTCTTGGAGTTTCGGACCCTCTGGATTGTCTCAGAACTGAAGGCTGAAATCCTCCCGTCTATGTTTCCTCAGTTCCAACTTAATTTGTAGGTGACAGTTCCTTTTGGGAGGTGTGAGTCAAGATAACAGACTTCCTGGGATGCCGGCAGTTATCTTCTTTGTTTCTTTAGGATGTCTTGATCCCTGGCTCTGTGTTTTATCAACTTAAAAGACATTTATTACCATGTATTTATTATTACATTTTCTAGCATATTACAACTATCTCGAAGTTACAATTTACCCTAACCTTGTTTCTACTTAATTATATTTTATCTTAACATTATTTTTTTATACAGTACACATCACTTCTAAATGTTAAATTCATATATGTGAAAGCCAGCATTTATCATTCACTCATTTATCACAATCCCCCGTTTTCTTTTTTTGTCAATTATGTTGACTTGAGCCACAATCTTTATTCAGACTTCAGTGTTACATTTGAAATTTTACAGATTAATATGGCTTCTTCAAGAGGGTCCCCAATGCTGTTTTGTTTCTTCAATACCATTATCTTTTGTGCTGTTCCGGAAGCAGCCTGTTTTGAATCCATAGGTACGGTGATTACCTGCATACTCTGGACAACACTTGTGATTAGCCGGATGAAAGAGGGAATTGAACAAGGAAGAATTAATAACCCAGCGGTTGCACACAAAAGAAAAAAAACCCCCAAAAACAACAACAAAAAAACTTCTTAGCCTGTTTTGGAATGCTTTGGAGGGCTGGCACTCTTTGTTTTGTTAGTTCCTTTGTAATTCTGTCTTGTGCACCCCCACCGTCTGAAATGCCCCACATTCCTGTTTTGGCAAAACAAACAAACTGTCCCTTCGGACACGCCCGAGCTGGTGTCCCCCCGAGGATTTTAACCTGGCTACCCATAGTGAGTGTTTTTATAATTACAAGTTTCTATGGATGTTTTATAATAACCTGCGCTATTCACTGTCCTGTGCCAGGTTAGATGAGAAGCACGACTGCCCCATTGTGTAAGGCAGTTGCACTTGGTGCAGGGATTTTCTGGGTTTGCATGGCCTGGGGCTACCCAAGTGAGGATACGTGTGATTACTATGATCGCTACTTCTGTAATCAGAGGTCCGGTATGGCATACACCCCCTTGTCTCATGCCCTCCGAGGTTGCTGCTCGTGGCCGGACTATACCTAAGGCGGGTGCAGAGGCCAACCCGGTCTTGCCCTCTTTACACCGCTTGTTCCATTTCCATGCAAACCGTACTGCACATAAGCGCAATTCTTGCTCCCACCTCTCCTCGGGAATTCCCCAAATTTCAGGTACGAGTACTTCCCACCCGCACAGAATTTGTTATACTACAGCATTTTCCTGGTCCTTTTGCTCTCTATACTCTCGGCAGTTCAGACAGTGGGGATGCCTCTTTATTGGGGAGCAATACTACTTACTTGAGCATTTCACACACTTGCACAATACCCATGCTTGGTGATTTAAGTGGGGGTGTTTTAGAAAAGAAAGCCCCTTAAGGTGGTCTTTTGGTTGTTAATGCTTTCCTCTGGTCCTTTGAAAGTTTGCATTATTCTTATGCTAATAGTGCCAGTACCCAGTATCTCACCAACCGTCAGGCCCGTTCTTTTTCAGCCAAGATATTGTATTTTTCCAGTCCTCCTTAGCTATCTGCCACTCGGCAGGGATTTCTAATTCCCACCCACAAACTAAGGTTACAATCTCCGTTAGGTGCAGACAGTCACAGCATGTATTCGGGTAGTTGCGACTACGAGGACGGCACTGCGAACATCGGGGTTGTCGCTTATAGGCAATACAATACCAATTTCGCTTGCAGATTGTACACTTGCACTCGACCCAGCTACAGTGACTACTGTTAGGATGAATTAAGCAAGGTATGTAGGTTGGTACTGGTGGGACTTGTAATAATACCTTGAGGTCAGGATATAATGTGACTTTTTCTTTATACAAATCACAAGTTAATGCAAACACGTTAGGATTTTTTTGTTTGATATAATTTTGATTTTTTTAGTTTGGGGTGGAATTGTTCCTCCCCAGTGTGAATAGCGCAGGGGCCTTAGGACTTGCCCTGATGGTATTTGGAACTACTTATACAGGCATTATTTACAACCCTTGAATTTCTCTGTGGATTATTTGAGTTTTCCCAGTTTATTACCCTGCACTCTTTCAGGATCCATTTTTTTTTTTCCCCTCTGGCTTAACCAATGCCCTAAATATTTTACTTCTTGTTCCACAAACTGCAACTTTTTCTTCAAAACCCGTAGCCCCTTTTTCCCAAGAAAATTTAACAGATTAATAGTGGTGTTCCGAACTGTTTCTTCATTGGACTCTGATATTAATAAATCATCTACGTATTGTAAAAGAAGTATTTCTTCACTTTGCTCAAAAGACACAAGGATAGCTTCTAAAGCCTGTCCAAATAGATTCGGAGATTCAGTGAAACCCTGGGGCAACCTTGTCCAGCGTAATTGTTGTTTCCTCCTTGTCTCAGGATCCTCCCATTCGAATGCAAAGAAGTCCCTGCTGCTTTCTGCTAAAGGGCAAGCCCAAAATGCATCTTTTAGATCTATCACACTGTACCATGTGTGGCAAGGAGGGATATGATTCAGGAGAATATAAGGGTTAGAGACGACAGGAAACCATGTATGTGTCCTTTTGTTAACCTCTCTTAAATCATGAACTAACCTATATGTTCCATCACCCTTTTTTACTGGCAGTATCGGGGTATTATGAGGTGACATGCAGGTTTCTAAAGTTCCTTCCTGCAACAACTTGTCAATCACTGGTTTTAACCCTATCTTTCCTTCCTTAGGTATTGCATATTTGCCTGACCCTTATTGGGCATGATGGGTTTTCTATAGTTATTTCTATTGGTTCCATGTCTATCTTTCCCCTATTATCTTCAGATGCCCACACTTCTGATTCAATTTTATTTTCATCCTCACTGGTTAAAGTTAAAATCTTTGCTTTCATTTGTCCTTCCTTTGGGAGTACACCTATACGTAATGATAGCTGCAAATCTCGCCCCAATAAGTTCCGTCCGGCACCGGGGACTAACAATAAGTCCCCAGTGGCGAATCGGTTAGGGCCTTCTACTTGTACAGTTTCAATTAAGGGTACCTTAAATCCTTCTCCTTTTGCACCTATTACATTAGTAACCTTTTTACTTGTACAACACCCTTCAGGAATCTTTAATATACATGTTCTATCCACTCCGGTATCTACTAAAAACTCCATTTCCTCCTCCTGGGGTCCTATTTTCAATTTTATCAAGGGCTCAGTTTTATGTTCCATCCCCAGTATAAAAGGCCCCTGACGTCCCTATGCGGTTTCCCCTTTAAACGCTTTCATGTCTTTGGCGCGTTTTGGGCAATTCCTTTTTAAATGCCCGGGGGCACCACAGTAATGACAGTTGAACTTCGCCACATGCCTTGCCGGTTTCTCTGTTGTTCCCTCAGAAGTCCCTGATTGTTTTGCCGAGTTCTGTCCCCACTCCTTCTCTTTCTGGGTTCCTGCACTTCTGTTTAAGAACTCTGCTTCTCTCATAGTGGCAACCATGATTTTTGCTTTGGCTTTTGCTTTTTCCTCATCCCTTCGGACATACACCTTTTGAGCTTCTTTTAGTAATTCCTGTAAGCCCATGTCCTGTCAGTCTTCTAATTTTTCTAACTTCCTCCGAATGTCTGGCCAGGAATGAGTAACAAAATTTACTTTAAGTACTGCCTGTCCCACTGCACTAGATGGGTCGACACCAGAATATTGTTGCATTGTTTTTCTAAGCCTTTCTAACCACTCAGTGGGGGTCTCGTCCTTCCCCTGTCTGCTATCAAATGCTCGTGTTGCATTCTGTCCTCTTGGGGCTGCCTCTTTTATTCCACTTAGAATTAGGTTTTGAAAATCAGCCATGTTCTGTCTACCCTGAGGCTGATTCTGGTCCCACTGGGAACTCTGGAGGGGCATTTTCTGATCAGCGGGAACCCCTTGCTGATTTTCTCTTTCCCATATTCTCATTCCTGCTACCCTAATCATTTGTCGTTCTTCTGGGGTGAATATACCCATAATAGACTGCACTTCCTCCCACGTGTATGTATTTGGCCTCAGAAATTGGTCAAACTGCTCTGCCAGACCCAAGGGATCTTCTAACAAGGCTTTCATCTCCTTTTTAAAACTTCTTATATCTGCAGAGTTTAATGGAACATTCACAAATCCAATTCCTCCCTGTGCCCCACCCAGAGGAACCTCCCTTAAAGGGAACAACTTTCCCCCTTCCCTTTCTTCTATTATTCTTGAACGTGTAACTGGGCGACGTGGTGGGGGATTTTCTTCCCTATGCGGGGCTTCCTCTACCTGTGGCAGGGGTCCCCCCTGTGGCACAGCTTCCCCAATGTCGGGATTATAAGGTGGAGGGAGATGTTCTAAAGGATCCCATTTGCCTCCCCCCGACTTTGTTTTATCCTCTTCCACTTTCAGGATTGCTGTGGGTTTTATCTCTGGTCCTTTCCAACATGCAGCATATTCACATTCTTCTACATTATAAGGCGTCTTTCCATTAACATATACATTTAATGCTTGGCATATCCAACCCTCACAGGAACCATATCTCGGCCAACGAAGATTATCAGATCTAATTTTTCTTTCTGCCCATACCATCATACAGAAGTTTACCATTTTAACTTTATCTTTTCCCTTAGTAATACTAGATTCATCCCAATACTTTATCATAACCCCCAGCGGGCTATCGGGTGGTATATTAGCCAACACTTTCCTGTTTTTCCCAGGATTTTTCTTACTTGCTGCTTGTCCCATGCTGGTTTAACTTCTTACCCGTTACTACAACTCTTACACACCTTTATTAATTTCCTATTTACTTCATCAAACAGTCCCCTTCAGATATGAGGACTGAACTACAAAGAAAGTTATTTCACAAGCTAATCACAAACCAGACAGAATCAAACCACTAATAACCCTGAACTATCAATAAAACTACTAATAAACCTACACTGTTAAACCAAATGAACGGAACTCAACACAGAAAACACACACACACCAAAAAAAAAAAAAAAAAAAAAACCAAAAGGAAAAGTCCCAAAATTCCAATTAATTTGCACTACAAAGTCAAATCCTTCTGTTTGAGGTAATTTTTAGTCCTAACCAGATTTCCTGGTGAACCATCCAGGAAAAGGCTCCCTTACCAAGGAATTCCACCCCTGTGGGTTTCAACTCCTAGAATTCCTACCAAGGCATTCCACTCTGCAAAATTCCTGCCTGAGGGCTTCTACCAAGGTGTTCAAACTCCTGAGAATTCTTGCCTGAGGATTCCTACGAAGGTGTTCAAACTCCTAAGAATTCCTCTCTGAGGATTTCCATCAAGGTGTCCAAACCCCTAAGAAATCAGTTTTGGGTGACCATTCAGCTTATTTCTCTCGCTTCGCTCGGTCACTGGCCGCCCCTCTCGCGAGAGAACGGAACCGCAGTTAGAAGAGCTCCGCACTCGCTTCGCGGATCCGGCTGTCCGGTCCGCGTCTCATGCACACACCATTCACTCTTCCCCCTTCACGCCCCCCCCCCCCCCCCCCCCCCCGAACTTACCAGGGTCCTCCTTTCTGGTTCGGGTCTTCGTACGTACAAGAATTAAGGGCAGTTCACCGCGGTTTTTCTCAAGGGGGCTGAGCTCAAAAAAAGGGAAAATTTTCTTTTGCCTTTGTTCCACGATTTAGGACGTGTTTCCAGTAACTGCCTGCTAATGCCTGCTCCTCCTGGGCTACAGAATACTGTTAGAGGCGTCCCTCTTCCCCAGCAGGAAAGCAGGTCTTAGCGGAGCATCACACCGGGGTCACCAATTGTTATAAATGAATTCAGGGGCCGAAATTTTAACTGTATAATATTGAGTATTTATTAATAGAGCAAAGGCAAAACAGCGCTGGGTGCTTAGCAATTTTGCCAGAGGCACACCCATCCATTGTACAGTGAGCTTAAGTACTTTCTTTAACTGTTACATATCCATTAAGCCTCGAAGGTGATTTACACTTCACTCAACTCCCCCCTCCGATCCTTGCCCCCTTCTGCCAGCGAAGGCGCCTGTCTTGGAGTTTCGGACCCTCTGGATTGTCTCAGAACTGAAGGCTGAAATCCTCCCGTCTATGTTTCCTCAGTTCCAACTTAATTTGTAGGTGACAGTTCCTTTTGGGAGGTGTGAGTCAAGATAACAGACTTCCTGGGATGCCGGCAGTTATCTTCTTTGTTTCTTTAGGATGTCTTGATCCCTGGCTCTGTGTTTTATCAACTTAAAAGACATTTATTACCATGTATTTATTATTACATTTTCTAGCATATTACAACTATCTCGAAGTTACAATTTACCCTAACCTTGTTTCTACTTAATTATATTTTATCTTAACATTATTTTTTTTTATACAGTACACATCACTTGTAAATGTTAAATTCATATATGTGAAAGCCAACATTTATCATTCACTCATTTATCACACTAGAGAAGGCTCTGTGGAGACCTCCCAGCACGCTTCCAGTATCTGAAGGGGGCTACTGGGAAGCCGGAGAGGGACTCTTGGTCACTGTAGTGATTGGACAAGAAGTAAATTGAAAGAGCGTAAATTTAGGAAGGAATTTTTTACTGTGAGGGTGGTGAGGCACTGGCACCGGTTGCCCAAGGAGGCTGTGGATGCCACAACCCTGGCAACGGTCAAGGCCAAGTTGGATGGCGCTTTGAGCAATCTGCTCCAGTGGGAGGTGTCTCTGCCCTTGGCAGCGGGGTTGGGACTAGACTATCTTTAAGGTCTCCTCTAACCCTTGGCATTCCACGATTCTGTGGAAACACGGTGGTCACTTCTCCGCCTCAGCAGCGGCACCTCCCTCGCCCCGGCGGCTGCCGACGGTCCGAGCGGGGCGGCGCGCGGCTGCTCATCCCCCTCCGCCCGCCGCGCCTTGGTACGGCCCGCGGGGCCGCGGTGCGCGCTGGGAGCGGGCCCGGCCGGCGCGCGGGGGTGCGGCCGTGGTCGCGCGCCGCGCTCCCGCCGCTAAGGGCACATCCCATCCCATCCCATCCCGGCCCGGCCCGGCCCGCCATGGCCCTCAACAAGTCCATGCATGCCCGCAACCGCTACAAGGACAAGCCGCCCGACTTCGCCTACCTGGCCGGCAAATACCCCGAGTTCCAGCAGCACGTGCAGACCACCCTGGCGGGCAGGGTGAGGTACGGCCGGGGCGGGATGGGGCGGGATGGGACGGGTGGGTGCCCCTGTGTGGCCGCCCTCAGGCGCCGGTGAAAGCTCTGCTTGTCCCTTTCAGCCTGAATTTCAAGGATCCCGAGGCGGTGAGGGCTCTGACGTGCACCCTCCTGAAGGAGGATTTCGGGCTAACGATCGACATCCCCGTGGAAAGGCTCATTCCTACCGTCCCCTTGAGGCTGAACTACATCCACTGGGTGGAGGATCTCATCGGCCACCAGGATGCTGAGAAGCAAACCCTGAGGCGAGGCATTGACATAGGTACTTGGCAAAGCTAAATCTCTAGTTCCTTATTTACCATCAGCGACAGTAGCAGATACAATTTTTTGCACATCCACAGAAAAAGGTGAAGTTTGAGACACAGAGAGATCTGACCTGTGCTCGCTGTGGTGAAAGGCAGTCTGAGCTCCACAGGTGTTTCTTTTGCCTTCTGGGTGGGCAGGATTTCTCTGCACAAACACAAGAACAGCCATGGCAGGCAATTATTTGGCTTTTTGGGGCCTTGAACTTGCTTGAGTGCAGCTTTGTGTGATACACAAAATTTACGCTGCTAGAAATGCAGGCAAAAATGTAGTTCTAAAAGAATGTTTAAAAAGTGTTACTTCTCAGTGTTCTAACTAGCAAATTATGTTTTGTTGCTAATTTATTAATTTTGCTTTTGGGTGTCTGCACCAGAGAGTTTGTGAGTTGCATAGCAATATTTTTTAGTGTTCCACTTAATAACATTTTTTTCTGTTTTAGGTTTGTTTGGCAGGTCCTTTTCAAACTTTGATTTTTATTTTAATTTATTTCAATGTAGCTATTTAAATGAGCTAAATTGTAAAAGAGGCTTAATTAGAAACCAGGGTAAATGCTAACAGAGCTGTATTTAGGTTGTAGATGGTAAAAGATTTCCTGTTTATTGTTGAAAACAGAATGTCTTTTAAGCTGGACTAAGCATCAGCAGATGGATGATATTGTCCAGTAAAGTTATTCAGTTCCAGTCTGGATTATTAGTATTATTGGGTAATATCAAGACCATATCTAGATTAGCCAGCAGATTATTGTAAACAGTTGGTAGAGATAAATTCAGTGTGAGTTTATAAGATGCACACTGATGCACATAATTTAGTTTTCATTAGATACTAAAAAAAAAGGCTCTGTAGGAGCTTCCACATACAAATAATGAAATTGCCATTTGGATTCCAAATATTTGGTTATTCTTGATGAATTAATTAGAAGACACCAGTGATACTGCATTTGAGTTTCGTTCACAACTTTTATTTTGCCAATAGAATCTTCCTTAAAATTTCAAAGGCTTGATTTCAAAGACTGTTTTGTGCTGAAGAAAACTTATTATAAAATTGAGAGAAGCTGGAATTTCCTTTCTAACCTGTTTTAATGCTTGATATTAAAACTTTAAAGTTACTGACTTCCTCAAAGCTGGGGTTCAATAATCTCTTTCTGTGCCAGATTTTACGTTTCTATTTATTTCATATTTGCTATAATGACTTTTTGTAATGGAACTTTTTGTTCTTCTGAAATGTACCAACTTGTGTTTTTAGCTGGAGTTGTGCTGCATACCAGGTTTGTATCATCACATGATGTCTGCAGCTGCTTTCCTCTGTAACAAATTTCTTAGCCAGCTTCTACGCATTTGATACTAATTTTCATTTTTGAAAATTATTTCTATGAACTTCATCACGGTAAGTGGCTGGGTAGAAGAGACAGATCTTTCATGTCCTCCACATACTGCAAAATCTTCAGTTTGAATTTGCATGAGCTTTGATGTTCCAGCTTTGGAAAAGCAGTAAATCATCCAAGAGGGATGTTACAGAAATGCTGGAAATAACTCCTTGCTGTTGTGTTCTGACAGATGTAGTTACTGATGTTTCAATAAGTCAATATAACAGATTCTCAATATACATCTAAATTCAAGTTTTGTGGTGGTGGGATTTCTTTCCCTTCTCTTGTGTCCATTTGCTTTAATCCTAAATTTGGTTGTCATTGAGAGTTTGATTACCTAGATATACCGTAATTATTTTGTGCTAGCATCCTTCTCTTTTTTACCAAGTTTTTATCTGTCTGTCTATCTTTTTGGATATCTTAATTGACACTTAGGTTTCTTTGATAGTTTTGGGCATTAGAGAAAGACAGTTTGGTGGAAGAGAATTTTTTTTGTGGTTGCTGTATGGGTCAAAGTAAATTACTTGTGATAATAGAAAAATGCAGGAGAGAAATTTATTTGTGGTAGGGTTTTTGTTTTACTAAAACCAGAATGCATTTGGCTTTCTGTATATAAATTAACTGCTGTCATAACGAGGAAAAATCTTTACATGAAGTTGATAGTTTACTAGAAAATTTATTACAGATTATTGCATACTTAATTTTGCTAAAAGTGCATATTTGACAATGCTATTTTTCAAATTATGAAAATAAAGTTCACTAAAGAATTGAGTAGTAGATGATCAGTAATCAGCATTTTCATGAAGTTAGTTCTTTTTGGTCTTCTTAGTACATAGTTAACAGTCACATTGTGTATAACACCAGAGACTTATTATGCCTTTTTTGTGGATTTTCACTTCTGCAGGGACAGGGGCATCTTGTATATACCCATTACTTGGAGCAACTTTGAATGGCTGGTATTTCCTTGCCACGGAAGTGGATGACATGTGCTTCAATTATGCCAAGAAGAATGTGGAACAGAATAACTTGTCTGATCTTATAAAAGGTACGATGTAATAAGGTATTTAGTAGCATACAAATGTTGTGACATATTTTTGCCATGTTCCGTGGCATATCAGAACGTGTATTCCTTCCACAAACACATGCTCAATTGTTTTTACTGGAGCAGAGTATTTACTAAGGTCCATGTATGCTTAAGCCAAAAAGCTGCCTTGTCTAGCATGGGATGTATGGATAGAGAAATATTCTTCCTTATGAAAATCTGAAAGTTAAACTTCACCCTGGGGTGTTTTTATCTCTGTATTCCTTGTCTGTTACTGAAATATTTCTTAGCGTTTGTGCTGTTTATGCTGGTAGGACACCTGGAGTGCTCCCCTTGGATAACTGCATGACACTGCCACAAAGGTGTATCTTGTACAGAGTTCTTTGTCCTCACTTTTTGAATGAAGTCCTGGCACTGCCTATGGTAGCAGCAGCATTTTGCCAGATTTGGTCTGGTTAATGAGCTTGGAAAATTTTCTGTAGGAACTAGTGTACTAAAAAGCAGGCCCATTTATGAACTCTGAATAAAAACTTTTGGAAGCATCCTTTTGAACATGTCTTAGTCTGTCATCCTTGTCAGTCTTGACGATCCAGAACTTGATGTGGACAACAATGAGAGTTTTCTGTTACTGCTGGAATCCATTATAGGATTTTTAGTGGTGTGATGATGTTTCAATATACTTGAAAAGCAGCTGGCAAAGGAACACATCTCATGTGAAACTTTAGTGCCTGTAGTTGGAAGGGCTTAAAGTACATTTGTGGTTGTATTGGAGAACTTGATATAACTCAGGCAGTCCCTGCTGTTTTAAACAGATTCATGCTGTTTTACTGCTGTGTATAAATGTACAGGCTGTTTGTGTGCTAATCCTTAACCTGAAATCTTTATATGCATGGTGATATTTGTTACATCTCTTTAAGTAGAAAGCATTGTTTAGAAAGTACAGGGTTTATACAATGTATAATGTAAATAGCATGTTAAATAAAATACAAAGTTCCTTACTGACCAAATTCTTTTTTTCTAATAGTGGTTAAGGTACCACAGAAGACTCTTCTAATGGATGCACTGAAAGAAGAATCTGAGATAATTTATGATTTCTGCATGTGCAACCCCCCCTTTTTTGCCAACCAGTTGGAAGCGAAAGTAAGTTAACAAACTGCATGAGGCATGTATTTCAGCAGTCAGTGGGAAGGTAGCAACAATTTAACCTCTTGACTTGGGAAAAGGTTGAGTGGAAAATCCCAAATCATGAAGAAATAGCATTTAAATCTTCTCCCTCCTCACCCCCTAACCCCTAAAGGAGCTTGGAACACTTAACTGTTGCCTTCCTAAAGTGGAAGATGAGCTGTAGCATTCTTTCACAAGTTCTTAGAAAATTAGTTTGTAAAAGTAGACAGCTAGTAAATCTGAAATCAGGTGCCTTCTGCATAACAGTGGGACAGAGGAATTAGTTCCTGGAATTTTGCTTAACTTTATTTTTTGTTTCCTTAGTGATATAGACAGTATCATACAGGTCTTGCAATACCCACTGAATCTAGTCAGAAATGTGTAATATAGGGCAGTAAAAAACCCTAAGATTTAATTACACACTATAGATTGTAATTGCATAGATGCACTTAATCAGCATATCTTAGATGCATTGGAACCACATATTTCATATTAGCAGGATCCTGATGTGTGACAAGTAGGCTGCCTGGGTTTGAGATTGTAGGGAATTCACTCAGTAATGCTTATTTGGAATGCATCTTTGTCTATTATCCATGGTTCTGGTGGGGGGAGGATAAGTAGAGGTGGTGTTGCTTGCTACCCACTAAAGACTGAGATAGGAGCAGTGTACAAAGCAGCATAACATTCCATTAAATGTTCCTGTCAAAGGTTTTTGTTTTTTAATTCAGGGAGTTAATTCTCGAAATCCACGGCGTCCCCCTCCCAGTTCTGTAAATACAGGAGGGATCACGGAAATCATGGCTGAGGGAGGAGAACTAGAATTTGTCAAAAGAATTATTCATGATAGTCTCCAACTTAAAAAGAGGTTACGGTGAGTGTTTTGCTCCAGTTAAAAAAACTCAAACTAACACGTTTTATCTTCATCCTTGGTAGAAGTCATGCAAAAATGTTATTTTTAGTAGCTATGGTCCAGTGATACCTGCTTGGTTTGTTTGATGATGCTTACATATCAAGTTGTTCCTGAGCAGCAATTAGAACTTATTGCTGGAGGTAATAAAGGCAGAAGACAAAAAAAGCCTGTACTAGTGACAAGCTTGCAGCAAAATTAGCACATGTACCTGATAAAGACAGCTCAAGGTTCAGTCTTAAGGGCTTTTGGGATGCAAGAGGTTTTATGATGCTGCCTAGTTATCTGTTGATTACCTAAAAATTTCCATCTTTTCCCGGCTGAATTTTGATAACTTGCAGCTTTGCCTGCTAAAGGACACTGTGGTACTGAATGCTGTCTTGGGTGAACATAAGCTGCAATGAAAAACGTAGCGAGGCTTTCTTTGGAACAACATAAGCAGATGGCACATCTTCAGTTTTCTGACTGTAAGGCTTTCATTCCCCCAGTGTTGAACAAAACTGTCCTTTTATAACTGGGAATTCTAATTTTTTTACTTCAATACGTTATATGTATATTAATAAGCTTTTTTTGATCCAGTCATCAAAAAATATGGAAGATGGGGTTGTAGAGGTCAAATAATAATTTAGATGAAGAACAGAGCTTCATCTAGAGTAATGTTTGGAGATACTGAAGATGTGGAGCTGGGTGGTAGGGTAAGCTTCACCAGAAGCGGGAAAATAACTTTCTTTCTTTTTTTTTTTGCCTGATTGTTTCCTCATGAAATGTGGGTTATGTGATGGAAACCTGGATAAGATTTGAGTGAGCAGAAGTGGTAGTCGGTGTGTCTGCTTCTGAGCACAATTACTTGCCAGTAGTTGGTTATTCCTTTTTATTCTGATACATTCTCCAAAGAAAGTAGAGAAGTTGAAGCAGATTCTTGTAAGGTGTAACATCTTTCACATAACTGAAGTCACTCTTTGAACCAAGATTCTTGGTTGTTAAGGTGCTGTTTCAGTAATAGGCTTAATGGGTTTCCTAAAAGCTCAGGAAGATTTTCCTGTCCGGTCTGTCTTTGGACCTTTTGTTCTGAATTTTGTTATACTATGTCCTAGTCACTCTATTCAAGTGTGATTTTAAATCTGTTGTTCTTGCAGCTTTCTGATCCAAGAAGTTTTTACTGGTAGTTGCCATTTTCAGGTGATCTCTATTTGTAAAACACCTTTTTATGTGTGCTTTGCAGATGGTATAGTTGCATGTTGGGGAAGAAATGCAGTTTAGCACCACTGAAAGAAGAACTTCGAATCCAGGGGGTGAGTTTGTATAGAGACCATATATATCCTGCATAGATTTGCAATATATAGTATGCTTCAATGTATGTGGGTAAGTTTTGTTGAATTATTTCACTAAGTTTTTATTACAAGAAGGAACTACAACTCTTCGTTAGGGAAACAGCTGAGGTTTAATTGTTGTAGATTCAAAATGGACAGATAAATAGCAAATACTGTCTCCACATTTTTGTTTTTGTATCACATGTTGAAGCATGTCTTCATCCATTCTAGAAGACAGAGGGTTTCTGCTTTAAAATAGCCTTAACGAGGCTGTAGTGAAAAACCCCAAAAACAACCTCCCCAACAAACAAAACAAAAACACAGGAGAAAAATCCCACCAAAAAAAACCCAACCCAAACTGAACAAAACAAAATCAAAAACCAAAACAAGACGAACAAACAAAAACAAAAAACCCCCCACACACCAAAAAGAAACAAACAAAAAAAACCCAACAAAAAACCCCCCAAAAAACCAAAAACAAAAAACCAAAAACCCACAAAAACAACAAAACCCCCAAACAAACAAGAAACCCCAAGCAAACAAACAAAATAACTCAACTAGCTTTCTTTCCTCTGAGCTAACATGAAATCTAGGAATTTGGTCGATAAAAAATAGTAATATGATTTAAGTGGCAGGTTGTTTTGTTTGTGTTCTGTCACCAGGTAAAATTGAATCTTGTGCTACTATTCTCATTAAAGAGCTGTGCAAAGGACTTTTTGATGTCTTTCTGGAGGAAGCATAGCCTTCACTAATTTCCATACAAAGAAAATAATTGTGAGATCTGTCCTTGTATATAGTGGAAGGAAAGAGAATGCCTGGTGAAATAAATTCCCAGAAAGATGAATTACCAAAAACAGATGCTGAGCTAGACACAAAATTTCGAGTGTCTGATTTTCTTGTCCTTGAACTGTTGCACATCAGTGTTAGTAAAGTGAAAGAAGTGAGAGAGGGCCCTGACACTTCTGAGCTGTGTCAGAAAGAATCTCCATTTGTGTAATGAGAAAATATGCTTTGTTTAAAAATGTATGCAGTAAAACGGTGTTGTTTACTAATCTGAAATAATGTCTTTTATTGCTTCTTTGCATAGGTTCCTAAAGTCACTCATACTGAATTCTGTCAGGGACGCACCATGAGATGGGCACTGGCCTGGAGTTTCTATGATGATGTGCAAGTACCTGTAAGTAGCTTAATTCTGGTTTTCTTGTGTTTTTCTGTGCCTCTTACTTGAGGAAGGGGCTAATAAGCTATAACTACTGTGATACAAACTATTCTTCAGACTGGAATACTGGATATGCTGGGCTGTATGGACAGTGGAATTTCTTAGATGGCTGCCAGTCTGTTAGCAGTTGTTACATGTGATTCATGAGTGACCCATGTTTAGGGTGGAAAAAGGAAGCCATTGGAGGATCTTCCTGTGGGTTTCAGTGAAAATAAGGATCATTTGTAACATTTGTAACATACTCAAATAGCACTTGAGTAGTAATAAAAATGCGCTAAGTTTGGGGCTGGATTTGAATTTAAGCTTCCCTCTGAGAACTCAGTTTTAATTTAACATGTGGATTCTGTTACCAAATAGGTATGACCACGTCTAACTCAGACTTGCCTACATGAATGTAAGTGGAGCTTGTTCACCTTAAATGTGAGCCAGTTGCTTTTTTGGATCTGGATGTTTGTATATTTGAATATAGGTATAGACAATAGCCAATCTTAAGGAAGATGCAAGTAAACCTTCAGTGCACTTGGATCGAAATGTGGATATTGGCAGTTGACCTCTATTCCCAAAAACAGCCACACTTTCTCAGCTCATGGAGAGCTAATAGTTTGAAGGAGCCAATGAAACTTTTTGCCTAATACCTGCAGATAAACTCCCTCTGTCCATCAGGCTAGCATAAAGTGCATGATCCTGTTAGCTGGTTTGAATCTAAAACTCCTGGGGGTGAAGTGGAACCCAGTGGAACACATATGAATGACTGCTTAGTGGCTTATGTTACACTCTCAATCCTCGTGTCTTATGGAATCACAGTCTTCTGAGTGCAAAAGTCACCCCACTAATACTGCATTGCCTTGTAATTTTTTTCTTTCTTTCTTCTTCCAGTCACCTCCCTCTAAAAGAAGAAAATTAGAAAAACCACGAAAACCAATTACATTCATGGTCTTGGCTTCTACAGTCAAAGAGTTATCCATCAAAGCTTCAGCTATGGGGTGGGATGCTGTAGAAGCTCTTGATGTGGTTAGAGCCTGGGTAGAGAAGATTCTCACTGATCTGAAGGTAGAGTATGAAGTATTAGATGTTAAAAGAGTGTCCTAATTGAAAGCATAACTCTGAGAGGATTGTATGAAATTTTGCTTTTTTCTGCAATAGGTTCAGCATAAACGTGTTCCGTGTGGAAAAGATGAAATTAGCCTCTTTGTGACTGCCATTGAAAACTCCTGGATTCATTTGAGGAGAAAGAAACGAGAGAGAATAAGGCAATTACGAGAACTTCCTCGAGCTTCTGAAGATATTCTGCAAGCAATGGAGGAGAAGAACAGCCAGAAGAGTGTGAGCAACAACACAGACTGTGAAAACCCCAAGACTGAAGACTCTGAAATGGGGTTTATGGCACCTGATGAGGGTGTCCAGATGATGGCAAATGATGAGTTACCAGAGGAATCTGCTGTTAAAGAAGAACACAGTGATCCTGTGAAGGAAGAGGAGATGGAAGCAAAGCAGGGAGAAACATCGCTGGGCAAAGGTTCTGGTGATGTGGAGGAACCTTGCCCTTCAGAGCAAGCTAGCAATCTGACAGTGGAAAAGGAACAAAGCCCTAAAGAAACCACTGGGGGTTTTCTCTTCAAGTGTTTAATGAATGTGAAGAAAGAAGGGAATGATGTAGTAGTAGAAATGCACTGGGTTGAAGGACAGAACAGAGACTTGATGAACCAGCTGTGCACATACTTACGGAACCAAATTCTTCGACTGGTTGCTAGTTAGCCCTTTTTCCTGCTTCAGTAAAGTAGGCCTGTCCTCAAATTTTGTAAACTATTTTTAATGAATTAGAAGTTTCAGATAGCAAAACCTGTTTTTTTCCCCCTTAAAGAAAAAGAGTAGAATGAAGATAGATGTCTCTTAATATTTTAAATAGCTTTTTCAAAGATCTAAGGAGGACATGAAGTGATGGGGAAGTGATAGATTTCACACTGCAGTTGTAAAACTACATGTTGAAGTGAAACATGTCCATGCTGTGAGCGTTTCAAATATCAGCAGTGCTTATTCTGGTCTTTTTCTGGCACAATAGAATTATATATTGTTACTAAGTAGAAAGCTTTACTGAGTTACTTTCTTCAACATTTTTCCACTACTAAAACAGGAAACGGTTGGTCTGCAATGGGAATTGTTTTCTGCAGTGAGGAGTCTGTAGCAGAGGATTTCAGTATGCCTCTCTTCCCTTTAATGTATTTAACTTATGGTTGACAGATTAGCAGAACGGATGCATTCCCCCGGTGTCTATTCATTAAAATAATTGCTTTAGGAAAAATGTGTGTGTTGTATTTGTCTGGTGCTTTGGCTTTGAAACACAGAAGGGCCTACTGTTGGCGTCTGCTTTTGTAAACCTGAACAACAAAAGAAGCTTTTTGAGCTGCTTGTTGTAGAGGATTAAAATATGTTGACTCTTCCGTTAGACCATCCTTTACACTTATTCAAATATAATTGTCTGAAATGACAGCAGTATTCTGAAAGAATTTTGCTTCCATTTAATCTTAAGAACTGCTTTAATGACAGGAATGAGAGTACATGCTCTTCTTCAAGGGCCAGAAATTACTTCTGCAGGACTAAGATGGGTACAGAAGCTTTAGATTTTGCAAAGAAAGACATCTGGAATGAAGATGGTTATTTCCACGCCCTAGTCCTGTTTATCGCTGGCTGTTTTCCAAATGTTTCTGGGCCAATGACATGTTCCTGTGAGAAGAGAGGGACATGGATCTTGGATGCCTCAGAGAGGGTATGTGTGTGTTTGAGATTATGAGCACTGCTCCTGCTTCTCATGAAGTCAGCCTCCCAAACTGTGATCCATTTGTCTGAAGAGAGATACCAAACATGGTGTTTTTTCTGAGAAAGTGGTGCATGTGTGTGTATGTTACCCAAAATAAAGTAGTGGTGGTCAGAAGGAAGTAACTGTGTGTGCTTGTGCTCCTGGAACTTCTTTCAATGTTCACCCATGACTTTCGATATTTCTGGAAAGATCAGTCTGTTTTCTTCAGCTGAAATTAAAAGCAACTTAGAAAAGCCTGATTTTTTGATACAATGCTTCTTAGCAGTTCTGTGGGTGATGGACAAAGACATGCATTTTTCGGATATTGCAGAATTTACACAGAACTGATATTCATGTTGCTGAGGAGAGGTAAAACCAATGCTCTTCTTAGAACAGCTGTTTTGGCGTCAGAGCCATTAGCAATAGCAGACGAGGCTGTTTGTGACCTCCTGTGCTTATCGCTTCAGCTCTGCAAGGTAAGGCTTGTTTTCTTGAAGCAGACCCCGTTACCTTCCTTCATAAATTATCTCAGCCTTTCACCGGTACAGCACGAGCACCGCACGCTCCAAGCGCTGCGTAAGCACAGGCCGATATTTGTACAAAGATAAAGCCGTGCTCTGCGGTGGCCGCACGCCCCGGGGTGCCGGGTTTGCTGCAGGAACTCCAGCTCCCGGCCGTGCCCTCCTCCCGCCCGGGCCGCGGCCCGAGGCCGCCCTCCCGCCGGCCGGGGCGGGGCTGGGTTTGAATGGCGCGGCGGGAAGATGGCGGCGGCATCACCGTCACCCCGAGCGGTGCCGCCGCAGCCTCGGCCGCGGGCCTCCGCGGCGGCAGCTCCCGCAGGGCGGGGCAGGCTGTGCCGCCCGGTCCCGCCGCTCCCCGCCGCACTGTGCTCAGCCCCCCGCCCGGCCTCGACCTCTCCCTGCGCGGCAGCGGCTCGGCAGGTACCGGGGGCGGGGAAAGCAGCTCTTCTGTCCCATTCCCCTCTTTTCCCTTCCGCGCCTTCCCTTCGGGCGCGGGGGGGGAGCGGGGCGGGACGTGCTGGGCGAGGGGGAGCGGGGCTGCCCCGGGGGGCACCGGGGCGCGGCTGGAAGGGGCCGGGGATCCTCCGAGCCTCTCCCGGCGCGGGCGCGGGGCCTTGGCCTCGGGGGCGGCGCTGCTCGGGCCGCGCTTCGCCCCTTCCTTTCCTTTCCCCCTCGAGGGCAGCGGCTGCAGCCGAGGTACGTGCTTGGGTTAGCAGGGTGGTGATCGAAGTAATTTCCCTGCACTATTCACTGTGTAGATGAGGAAGAAAATAAGAAAATTTGTATTCTGTGCACACTTGTGAGATGGGGGCATTCTGTATGTCGTGTAACAGTGGGCCTTATTCTTGGCTTGGCCTCTAGGTGCTGCCATAATACAACAATCGTATACCTCTTCGGTGTACCAGGCATGGTTTGTTTACCTACGTTGTTAAATTGATTCAAGAATACATACAGAATACAGAAGTATACACAATATGCTTCTATGTGCAGTATACAAGATTTTGTATAATCTTGTGGCAAGGTGTCGTATCAAGTGGCCCTGCTGCCAGACAGCTACTTTTAGTAATGCTTCTAGATGCCATACATACATTTTAACAGCTTATTGTGCTCTTGAATCAATAGAGAAATCAAGATGTATAGAGCATCGAGATTGTATACCAGATCTAAAATCAAGATGTTTATATAGCATCTTGCAGTTTCATCTTTTTTTGTGGTTTTTCTGTAACTTTTTAAAGCATTTACTTCTGTCAGTCTTCTCTCCAGTCATGTCACATCTCACTGATGTGATTATGTTCTGCAAAGTACAACTTTGTCAATTTCTGCAAATGGAGCAGAGCAAGGCAATGTACATATTTCCACAGTTCACTCCTCAAAGACAATTTGGTAAGCAGCACTCTTATGTTCAACTGGCCCCACACTCTGGAATGGTTTTCATTCAGAGAAATCTAAGACACAATGCTTTTAACCAACAATTGTATCTTCCTAATTTTGACTGTTTCTTAGCATCGTTTTACTAGGTAAAAAAAAGGTTAGTGTCAGAGGTATACTTCTGTACAGAGATCTTCAAGGTCTCTAAGGCACAAGTTTCCAAACACATGTTCAGTTCTAATAGAATCATGTAATCCTTTACTCATTCCATCTTCGACATGAAGTTTATTGGTTTTAACACTAGGGAAAAAGCTTGAGGTCCTATCACATAGAGGGATTTTTATGTTTTTGAATCCTAATTCTGCCATATTAGTCACTGCATTGGATTTGCATGGCAAGGGGGGACTATAAGAGTGGCTTTTGTGAGAAGCTGCCAGAAGCTTCCCCTATGTCAGATAGAGCAAATACCACCCAGATCCAAGAGGGACCTGCCACTGGCCAAGGCCCTCAGCAATGGCAGTAGCACCCTTGGGATAATGTATTTAAGAAGGAAAAAATCCTGTGCAATGGCAACTGCAGCTGGAAGAGTGAGAATATGTGATGGAAACAGCCTGTGGACACCAAGGTCAGTGAATGAATGGGAGGAGGTGCTTTAGGTCCTGGAGAAGAGATTCCCCTGCAGCCCATGGTGAAGACCATGGTGAACCAGGCTGTCATCCACCCGTAGCCCATGGAGGTCCATGGTGGAGCAAAGATTAATCTGCAGCCTGTGGAGAACCCCATACTGGAGTGGGTGGATGCCTGAAGGAGGCTGTGACCCCATGGGAAGACCATACTAGGGCAGGGTCCTGGCAGGACCTGTAACCCTGTGAAGAGAGGAGCCCACACTGGAGCAGGTTTGCTGGCAGGACTTGTGACCCCACGGGGGACCCACACTGGAGCAGTTTGTGAAGAGCTGTGGCCTGTGGGAAGAACTCATGTTGGAGAAGTTCATGGAGGGCTGTCTCCTGTGGGAGGGACCCCATGCGGGAGCAGGGGAGAGTGTGAGGAGTGGCAGAGACAACGTGTGATGAACTGACTGCAATCTCCATTCCCTGTCCCCCTGTGCTGCTGGGGGAAGGAGGTAGAGAAAATTGGGAGTACAGTTGAGTCTGGAAGGAAGGGAGGAGTAGGGGGTAGGTGTTCTAAAGATTTTGTTTTATTTCTCATTATCCTACTCTGATTTGATTAATTAATTAATTTGATAGATTAATTTTCCCCAATTGAAGTGTTTTGCCTGTGATGGTAATTGGTGGGTGGTCTTTCCCTGACCTTTTCTTCACCCATGAGCCTTTCATTGTATTTTGTCTCTCCTGTCCAGTTGAGGAGCAGCATGATTTTGGGTGGCTTTGGGTGGCATCTGGTCTCCAACCACGGTCAACCCACCACAATCATAGTTTAGGATACACAATTCTGGTCTCCTCTGATTTCCCCTTGGAAAACCTGCTCTGCTTTGTAGCATATTTCTCTTCACCCTGATGGTGCTTAACATTTTGTTTAGTATTTTATGGTACTTTGATTACACAAAGTGAAACAAGCCTTTCAGAGCTAAGCTATGGATTAAGTTTCTTTATATAGTTGTGTAGAGGAGACTGATCACACAGCAGTGACAGCCTAGGTTGGGGTTAACCTCAAGGCAGCAGTGGGAATTTTTGGTGTGTTGAGAGAAAAAATGTTGGCTGCTTATGCAGGCTAATATTGCTGATCTAGCCTGCCCTTATGCTGTCAACAATGGTGGGAAATTTCCTTTAGAATTTTTTGAATGTACCAGTAGAAGAATGGGTACAGTAGAGTCAGTACACACAATTACTTGGTTTTCATCTCAGTTTGACAAGGTCTTTCACTAAATGCTGTTACAGGAACTATATGGGTGATAGGGGAGGCATTGCTGTGGATCAGAAACCTGAAAGGGAGAAAAAGCTTGAGTTTTCTTAATGACTTTGAAAAATGGAGGAGAGGGGGAGGGTGGAGGCAGTGTCTGTCAGCACAAAGTTGTTTTGGGTTACTAAGACAAGAAATAATCGTCAAGGAACTTAATTAAGCTAGAGGAACTGGCAGTATTGTGAAGATACTAATCAGTGTTAATAAACTGAATTATGACACACTGTACAGAGTAGCTTGAGCTGCTTGTTTGGTTTATGTTGTGGTTTTCATTCATCTGTAAAACAAGGAAAAAGACTGGGCAGTTCTGTAATCAGTGAGGATTACTGAAATCTCAGTAACAGTAATTTAAAAGGGAAATGGTGTGGGGAAGAATGAGATGGCAAATACCTTGTAATGCTGTTATATTAATCAGTGCTGAAGCTCTGTTTGAATATGTGTTTGGTAATGGCTGCTCTGTCTCAAAAGCAAATACCAGAGCAAGGGTTTGGTGAAGGAGTTGATAGAATGTGGAAAACCTTACAGGAGGCAAAAATTGAAAAAAAGATGTCAGGATATAAGAAGAATGGTGAACTATCACGAAATATTGAAAAATATAGGGCAGATGCTGCCTTTTCTTGTAGTTCAGGAGTTTTAGAGAAGGTTGACATTTAGGTGTATAACCTAAGTGACCCCAGATTCAGGGATAATACTTGACTTTTAATTTTTTAAAAAATTTTCTCCTACCAAAGGGCAGTATCAGCAGGTAAATGTTCCTGAAGATCAAGCAGACAAGTTGCTCCTTGCAAGCTGGGGTCTTCCCAAAGCGGTTTTGGAGAAATACCACAGTCTGGGAATAGTACAGATATTTGAGTGGCAAGCAGAATGCCTAATGCTTGGACAAGTTCTGGAAGGGAAGAACCTAGTTTACTCAGGTATGTGAACATCTGACAAAACCAGTCCCCCCTAACTTTTCCGGTGCCTTTTACAAGGACATACCGGTGCTGAAGGGTTCTGATTTGGTAGATAAAAAGTTCAAGGTCCTCTTTCTTCTGGAGACATCGCCATTAAGATCTGCTGTACCTCATACCTGACTTAAATGGTCTCCTTTCCAGATGTGAAGAGAGACTTTTTTCTCCATTTTCTCATTTAAAGTTCCTTTAGAAACTGATAATTAGGAGTCAGCTAATGATGACTCTTATTACAGACTGTCAACTAGGAACTGAATGATAACAGCAATGGTAGATACAAATACTTCTGAGAATATTATTCACTATTTATTTTTCCAGTCCATTTATCATTTCTCATCACATATTGTGTGTGGGGTGTGTGTGCGGAAGGGGAAGTAGTACAGAAGGAGAAGAGGGGCTGGTGGACTAGAAGTCTGTGGGAAATGACAATTGGTTGTCTATCCTTATGGGAAAAAAGAGTTCTAGAGCAGCACTGAAAAGATGAAGAACTTAGAAGAGAGGCGGGTGATTTTTAGTCTTCCTGACTCTCTATAGGGTTGACTGCAAAAGTGGTTGTGGAAGGGAGACATCAGCTGAAGAGTCCCACCCTAAGTTCACCAGTAACAGCTTTGAATGCTAGATCTGTGATCCTTGTTCTTTGGATTTATTTTTTAAACTTCAAAAATTGATTAAACAACTCCCCGCCCCCCTTTTATTTTTCAAGCTCCTACCAGTGCTGGAAAGACTCTTGTTGCAGAATTGCTTATTTTGAAGCGAGTCCTGGAGACTCGTAAGAAAGCCCTTCTCATCCTCCCGTTTGTCTCTGTGGCCAAGGAGAAGAAATGTTACCTGCAGGTAAGTAGCATTCAAGGAGAGTGAATTTATGGGTAGTGGTTTTTAGGTCATATTTTTTAAACAATTGCAAAAGCATGGATTTTGGGGGAAAAAAATTGCTGAGTTTTTTCAAAGAGAAGTTGTAGATAATACAAAATTTCCTCTATGTTGGAGATAAAAGCAAATTAAAATTTTAGCCCAAAAGGTAAACTTGGAAAATTTTTATGAAGTTGATTAAAACATTGTTACTTGCATTTATTCACAGATTTTATGATATACAAACTTTAAAGGAAGTTTCTAATGAGAGGTTATGTCAGAGAAAGTAAAAAGGGAAGGCATAAAGGATAAAAAAATATTTTAGCTTTCCTTGGGGTATTCCACCACAATTTTGTTCCTTTGATTTCACTTTGACTTTGCTATTTTTTTCTGCCAGAATATGGTTATGTCTTGGCTTCCTCACCCCAGCTATTTAAAAAATAAAATTACAGTGGGAACACCCCTTTTAAAACATAAATATCTTTTCTTGTAAGATTTTCTTATCAAACATTGTTGACCTTAGGTAACAACGACTAAAAGGAAATCCAAACCGAGCGGGCATTTTTGCTATAGTTTCTGGCATTTAAGACATTTTGGTTTTTCATCAACTGAGATGGTATCTTAACTTTGCAAATTGCTAGGAAATCCTACAAACTGAGTGCAAAAGCTACTTTGTAGTGATTGATAGTGGAGACATGTTTTTGCTTTAATCTTGCAAAGTTGGAGGATTATCAATGCTCTGTTCTACTACTCCTGGCATGAGGTTTGGCCATAGCTGCGTATACTTGAACTCAAAAGGTGTCCTACCCGTGAGGTCCAAATATTTGTAACTTTTGTTAATGCTATGTGGGATGTGTCAGAGCTTTGGCACTGCAGTAATGAGATCTGGAAGAGAAGCAGTTGTTGTCTCTTGGCTTTCAGCATGGTATATGTCATGGTTGTGTTTGGAGTTCCATGTTTGGCTTTTGCCCAGGATTTCTCGAGAGGACCATGTCTTTGTACATAAGCCACGATATTATAGACTGTTGCACGGTGTATTCCCTAACATCTCTAATATTAAATCTTTTTATCCAAAACAGTGGTCCTCATCTTTTACTCAGTTATGTACACTGTCTTGCAGCGTGTACTCTGTGGGTTCAACTTTGGAAATAAAAAATGACAGTGGAAAAAAGAAGTGTCAGTAACTGGCTGAGAGATGGCTTTAATCTGATTAGTTGGCATTAGAAGTACTAGAAGTTGTAGATGTAGAATGCAGGCTTTTATGTGATTCCAACAGGCATTGGTCAAAATTCAGAGTTGTAACCTTGACATGATGTTCTGTATCCTTGGAAAACAGGCCCTGTTTCAGGAGGTGGATGTGAGAGTTGAAGGCTACATGGGAAGTATGTCACCTGCTGGATGTTTCTCTGCCCTGGATGTTGCTGTCTGCACCATTGAGAAAGCCAATGGACTAATCAATAGGCTCATAGAAGAAAACAAAATGGACTCACTGGGTAAAATACTGAGGCTTGACTGTTATGGGGATTACATATTCTGAGTACATGTGAAATCATGGGATACTTCGTATTTTCTCAGTTTGGTATGTGACAGACATACATATAGGAATATGCAGCAATTTTCTTCTTCAAGACCACCTCTGATTTGGATTTAGGAGGACAGTCCTACTATTCCATGTATTCCATGTAACTCAGCAACTGGGATGAGTAGGTAGAAGCTGCAGGCTTTAGTTTGTCTGACAGGGATGGCAAGCTGCAATTAATGATTCCCATAGCTAGGAAATGTTTTCTAATTAATAAAATTGGTTTAAAGTTCTGAGATAGGTTTGAGTTCAGGAATATACTACATTCGTTTGTTTTAGACAGAGATTGTGGAATCTATGATCTATCTTCATTTGGCTTGAGGAAGAGAAGGAATTACATTCTGCGCTCATCTGGATCCAGATAAGCGGAATGAGTGCATAGTGCTCCTCTGGGTAGGCATGGTGACTAGGAGGGCTGAGACATTAATTTCTGTCTTGTTTGCTCAAAAACCCTCTGTCCTTGTAACACTGGCTTCTGGGTCACTGTGGCCCTGATGGCCACTAGATAATGGAAGTATTCAATAAGTATTTGAGATGAGATAAAACCTGAAGAAGTCCAATGTTTCCATGTATGCTTGGAGAGAGACATGTTTTCCTGGTCAAATCAGAAGTTTGTTCTTGTCTTTTTTTCTCTGCTCAGTAAAGCTATACCGAGTTAGGTTTTATACAGTAATCCTTCCCATCTTCACTCTGTCCTGTAACATAGCTGGTTGCTATTTTAAGAATAAAAAAATTGCAAAAATAGATGAGGATCAAACTGCTCCAAGACCTCCACCTTTGAAACTGCTGTTCTGTGTGCATCTGGTATATATATTCTGCTGCATTCTGTACCAGAAGAGTTTTTTACAGAGGAAATGGGAAATCAAACCTCACAGGTTTTTTCACAGTGTGAGCTCATGGGATAACACTTTCACACCTGGATCTATAGGAGCTGAATCACCATGAGACTGTGGGCTGGAGGATGAGTGGGTGACTGTTGTGCAGCATTTTAAACTCATTGAAATGGAGGCTCCTGCAGTCCAGCTCGATTCTTGAATGTATATCATCATCCCTTCACTTGCAAGAAAACCAGTTATTTACTTCAATATATGGCAAACCTACTTATGGTTTAGGTTTTTTTTGGTTTTTTAGACTAGGGTTAGTTTGATTCTACATCACCACACCATACAAGCTGTACCGCCAGCACAGGGCAGACATTGGGGTCAGGATGACCATTCTGATGTTGGTTTTTGTGCCTTGGAAGCATACTCAGTATATTAAAATGGACTGTTTAATGATACCATCTTTCAGAAGCTAGAGATACACCAAATCCCTCTGATTGGAACTTCCATTTCATCCCTACACATTGTTGTGCTTTCTAAGATGAATGTACTTGAGGGCAGTCATTGAAGTATAATCAGCCAAGTGACTACAAAATTTGAGTTTGATTATGTGCTCTCAATACCAATACCTCCTTAAAGCATTGTGTTTTTCTTTCACCATTTGAAAACACCTCTGCTGCAAACCTCCATTTCGCTTGTGCCCCAATATGGCCTTATAACTGAAACAAGGGTAAAAATTTTTTTTCCTTTATATGTTTCTTTGACATTAATTTTTAAATTAAATTTGATTTTATGTAAGAAATGGGCAAATTTTCTGTTTGGAGATAAATTTTCATAAAAGCTGTAAAATATGGGTATGAACTGAAAATGCCAGTTTAGCTGTCACCCAAAGCAAGCTTGTCTGAAACTGCAAGATTGTACCTTGACTTCTAATTAATTCTAAATTTAGACTAGTTTGTAACAAGGGTGTTTTATCTTTTGAGATGAGTTATTGGGAGATGACTGCAATCCTGGCTGGATTCCATATCAAGCTTGAGCTGTTCCTTTTGTTGGTGTCAACCCCATGCTGATAGCTCACGTTGCCTTTGGAAATTGAGAGAAGCTCAAATCCTCTGCCTGCCAGAGCTCTCTTTGCTGTATGAAGCAGTTAAAAGCAATGTTGTGTTGCTAATTATTATATAATGTGTCAGTTTAGAACATCCAGGTACACAGGAGATGATACTGCTTTTGTTCAGCCGCTTGACACTGATGCTAAAGAAATTTTTAGGAAAATGATTAGAGGAGAGTCTGCTGCTTTATCAGCGTGTCAGCTGGGAATGGATTTGTAATGTGCTGTTGTTATACTTGTTTCTTAATTTAAACTTGAAATTAAAATATTGCTAGTTTAATTATATTAAAAAAAAAATAAAAATCAAGCCCCCCCTGCTTTTCATTCAAAACTTTTTCATTTTAGACAGGATGGGAAATTAAAGCAACCTAGTTATTCTACAGTAAACATGTCTGGTAGCTCTCAGGTACTTTTTAGTAGGTTTTTTTCAGCTGTCTCTTCTAGCGATGCACCTAATTTGCAGACATAAATGCCAACTGAGTCTAGCCTCACTTTCAGCAGCAATGTAGTATGATCAAGTTCTGGTCCCGCGTGCATTCCTGAACTTGTTGAGTAGAAAATACCATTGCCTGCTGGGGCCTGAAATCCTCCTTGGCTGCAATTCCATTTTAAGATGAGGGTAGCTCTGTGAAAAGTACTGGTTGCCCGTTTGTTCCTGCTGTGTTATCCCAGTGGCTGTGTTCTGAGTACTGCTGGCATAGGGGAGAGCACTCGTGCACAAGTGACAGTCAGGTCTCAGCAGCCTGCAGACTCCCAGGGCAGTGCAGCTCACAGGTTTAGCATCTGTTTGAGTTTATGTTATGGCTGAGTAGCAGCTGAAGGTACAAAACAAGTGGCCCTTGCAAAAACCAGCAACATTCCCAGTGCTTTGGCCTGTAGGTACCGCTAGTGTGCTATGCTTCACCGCAGGAAGCAAAATGTGCTGCTGCTGGCACGCAGACTGGATAGGTGACTTGTATGGATTTTACTTGGGTAGATACCTGGTTAAATTGTCCTTTCGTGGCTGCTGGAAGAATTCAGACAGATAGGGAAGCAGGAAGAAGCTTTTTCTCATAGCTTAATAAATATGTATTTGGTGACCAATGAATTGCCATTTTTTACGAGCAAGCACAGAATAGAGGAAGTACAGGAAGACAGAGGAGCTGGATGGGTAGGAGTTTGTAAAAGAGGCTGAGAAGCAGTGCAGCACTCTCTTCTAACTTCAGTGGCTTGAAAGAGAAGGAGGGAGAAAACAGACGGAGAGAGAAGGAACATATGTAGGAAGGAGAGAAAAAAAAGAGAAGGAAAAATAGCATTGAAACAGATCATATAAGGTCACATTTGCCCTTAAGCTCCTGCTATTTTAGCCGTACCAGAAAGATATTACATAGCTGCACCAAAGAAGAAAAAAAATTCCACAGCAGCAGAACTAATGAAGCGTGGTGTCCTCTGTGCCCTGCTTTTTTAGTTTAACCTTCCTTTATCCTACTCCATATCCCAGTACTGTGTCAGCTGGCCAGAAAGGGTATATACTGCTGCTGGGATGTGTGCAGGAGGTGCACTGGGTGCCTGAGTTGTAGTGGCTCTGTGTTTTCTCCTCAGGGAAGACCCTAGTTGGTCTGTTGTCTCCAGCTGCTGATACTCAGAAGCCTTTTTAGACATTATTCTTTTAGATATTTCTACACACCTTAACAATTTCATGGAGGTGGTTAATATATTAAAAAGTCATTTGCAGGAGGTAGGAGGGCAACAAAGCTGTCACATAATGATTTTTTTTTCATTAGAAAGCCAAAGTTAAATAGTAGAGCTCATTCAGGTTTGGTTAAAGAAGAACAATATAATAGGAAGCAGACTCTGCCAGTATAATTACATCTGCTCTTGTTTTCTTTTCTGAACTTACTGTATTAATAAAAATGTTTTTAACTAAGACAATGATGTCAACAAAGCTTTTGACTAGCTCATTTGGGTGCTGGAATTTTCCTTTCCAGATACTCTGTAGCCTGGGGGTTTTTACTTGCAAGGAGGTTACAGTCTAGATGCAATACTGTTTTATGTGGTGGCTAGACTAACAACTCAACCTATTTATTTTTATCTTTTAAAAGCTTACTCTGTGTGTGTGAGGTTGTGGTGGGTGTGAAATGTCATGACATTGGTCATGATTTGTCTCTCTCAGTGACAGAAGGAAGCCATAATGGTGTTGGTAAGCATAGGTGGATTTTTGAATATAAATTTCAGTTCGTCATGCGGAATGTAAAGGATCAGGGCTATTTGTTCTTAGTTTGGAGGTTTGTCAGATATGACCTGAGTGCTTTTGTTTATCAGGAGTGGTAGTTGTGGATGAATTGCACATGCTGGGAGACTCTCATCGAGGATATCTGCTGGAACTCCTCCTGACCAAAGTTAGATATGTTACAGAGAAAGTAGCAAAAAGGTGAGTAGACTGAGATGTTCGTCTTTTAATGCTAAATAATTGATGACTAAATATTTGTTTTCTGTGTGAATGGAAATTTGGGTTAGCTCCAATGTTTTTATGAGAGTGATGACCTACAGTATTTTGTTTGTTAAGATCTCATCATACCACTTCTCAGGAGCCTACCATAGTAGTTAAACCCTCTTTTTCTCATTGTTTTCAATTTGTGCGCTACCATAGCATTTATTCTCTCAGGAAAATAAATAAGGCTGAAGCTTCCATTTACTTCTTTAGCCTATTTAAATTTTTTTAAACTTTGGATTTTTTAAAAACAGTTTTGCTAGCAGATTTGTCCTGCTTAATTTTTCAGTGTTTCATGGAATGGGGTAATTATCCTACTGAAATGTTCAGGTGGTGTGGAAGAGTGGGCATGCTGTTAACTTGTGCATGGTGAATTGATCAGAAAGCTTAGAGGATATGCCAATAGACCGCTTAGTTAGCACTGCTTAGGGTGAACTCTGCTTTTGCTTATAATGTGATATCCTAGTGGTTGCATGCTTTTTTGCCTTTAGCACAATTGTTTGGACACTGGGGAATGGATTAGGTGCTTGAGAAGAGCTCTAGAAGCTTTTAAGAATTCAGTATCTAGATCCTCAGCACCAAACAGCTCCATAGTGCCCAAACACAGAAAAAAAGGAAAGGGAGGAGGTGGCGTAACCTTCTTAATCTTTATTGGTGCTGCTGAGAGAAGAGTCAAAATCAACTGTTTCCTTAGGACAAAAAATCAGATTTTGCCAGTTTTCTTTGCTGATTCTTGTCTTGTGAGTTGTACAAATGCTGGCATAAGCAGAGACCATCTGTTTAGTTCTGGGGGAACTGCTATGTCTATACTGTCTCTCCACTGGACATTTCATCCAATATTTCCCATCATGATTTCCAGGATCCAGCGATGTTCTGGGTCTAATCGCATCTGATTTCTTATCATATTCTCCCCATAAATCCTGGAAGCCAGTACACTTTGGAGCAGTAGGAGTGACTTTGGCACTCTTTTTCTCTTGGTTTATCGATGTAGGTGCAGCACAGGTGCAAGCCCACCCTCTGCTTTACTCCCTTGCATTGAAGAAGCAGGAAGGAGAAAACATTTTCCAGGGGAAGAATGTACAGGTGCATCATGGAATGTTCCTGGGAAGACTCATGTTTCAGCCTTCACCACACAGGCATTCTAGGGCCCACATTCTCCATCTCTCTGTCAGGGTCAAGGTGACAGTGGTACCCTATACCACTTACTGACGTGAAGGAAGTGGCTGCTATTTTTGTTTTGGAATCCACTTGAGATTCCTGGAGCTGAAGACCACATTTTCTCCCAAATGTCTTTCTAAGTCCGTGTTTTGGTTTCTTTTCCTGTTATTTTATGAGCTTATATAAAGTCTTTACACACTGTCCAGTCTGGCCAGTTATCAGAATGATTAGTGCCTGTCGCACTGAAGTACAAGCTGTGTCTTCACACGAAGAGAGTGTTCTCAGATTGCCATTGCCTGTGTGGGTGTCCATGCTTCTCCACAAGGCTTTTCCATACTCAGCCAAAATTCTGCAGCAGATTTTTCTCCTCCCTAGTCATGGAGCTGGAACTTTTTTAATCCTTGGAGGTCAAAAGTTGCTTTAGGGAGGAAAAGGTCCAACCAAAAATCCAAAAATCTGCAACCTTGATTGTAAAGCTGTACTAGCAAATGCTTAAAGAGCCTGGATAAGAGAGAGTCTCCCTTTCCCCATCTTCCTTATTTCTGTCTCATCAGTAACTGGCCTTTTATACTATAGCTTCTGGGTAATCTTGTTTTCTCTGTCTTGTCTTTGCCAGGATTACCAGGGTCTTCTAAGAAGATTCAGGTTGTTTCTGAGCTCACATTTATTTGTCAGACCTTTTTATTTTTTAAAGTCTTGATTTGTGGCTCCGTGCAATGCAAATGGGCAGTTTTCAAACACAAGCTTAGAAGCATAAACCCCCCCCTATTTTGTGGCTGAAAAAGCCTAAATTAGAATCTGCGTTTGGGTATCTAAATTAGCAGTTTGTGTTTTCAGGTTTTTTAGGAGTCCATTACTTCTCATTGCCTTTACTGGAAGCTGCTGTTCAGCACTTTAAGAATTGAAACTACTTGCTTTTTTGCTGTATTTTAGGGCTTTGGTTCTCAGATCTGGGAGGACATTAATCTAGTATTATTTGTCCTGAAATGAAAACAAATAGAAATGTTTTAATTAAGTCATTTAATCTTAGAAAGGTTGCAGTGGAGACTGAGCCATTCCTTTATTTCCGCAGTTTTGTTAGTGGCAAGGAGCTAGCTTATCTATGTATTTTTTTTCAGTCTCTGTATGCAGTCAATTTACAGCTGTAGGCTTCCTAAAGAAGGTTAAGGTTTAGGTTCAAATTGATTAGAAGTTGAATTCTCTTGTTATTAATGCATAACCTGGCATCGTACATGCTGAGAGTAGAGTATGACTTCTTTCTCTGTCAAAAAGTTGAAAAAATTAGCTTTGGACTTTAGACACTGGATGGAAGTAGATTGAGCTAGTTTTTCTGCATTCCATTTTCCAGAACAGGAGCCTACATTGTCACTAACTTTCATTTTCTTTTAACCACTTCCAGAGATGGGAAGAGGACCAGTCCTAGTTTTGGTGGGATACAGATAGTAGGCATGAGTGCTACCCTCCCTAACCTGGGGCTCCTGGCCTCCTGGTTAGATGCAGAGCTGTACTGCACAGATTTTCGTCCTGTGCCCCTCAAGGAGTGGGTGAAAATTGGCAGCAACATATATGACTCCTCCATGAATTTAGTGCGAGAATTCCAGCCCAAGCTGCAACTGAAGGTAACAAAACTCTGAGCAGTGGCTTTGGGTTAATGTCTTTCATAGTGCTAAAGTTAAAAAGACAGCTTCTGGTGTATTTTTTGTTTATTTTTAAATAGATGACATTCCCAGCTTCATTGTTTACTTCATAGATTCATGCCCAAACTGTGAACAAAGTTGGTATTTTTGTCTTCTACAAAGACAAAAATGTAGGTTTTGTTGTCTGTCTTAAGCAAAAAAACCCAGAAATAACACACACTCATGTAGGTCTTGAAGATTCTTGAATGTGACTTGAAGACAAAGTTGATTTTGCAGTTGTGTTGTTTCTGAGTACTTGACAGATATAAAGAACTTGATTCTTCCCTTACCCACCACTCTATCATCTGTCTGGGATTCTACTTCACTTTCATAAATGCAGGTAACTATTTCCTGCTTAGATCAAGGAACTTGCATTCATAACTGGGAGAAAATATTTGCATTAAAAACTGGTATTGAACCTGCTTATGTTAAACTGCTAAATGATCTAATTTTGACAGTGATTAGAAGGCAGATGCCCATCCTGATTCTTCTGTATCTGTTTTCAGTATTTAGTCCTTTTGCACACTAGAAAAGGATATGGAAATTTAGGGGTAACATACTACAATGATTTAGAAGAACCAAATGGGTAGAAATGGGAAATTTGAGCTCCCTGCTTGCGGAGTCCTTTTCTGTGGAGTCTTTGAAGAATGAATTCTCTCTCCAGTCCTTTCAACTGCTCCGTATAATACTAGTGTAGTAGTTGGACAATATGGGCTGAATGCCAGCAATATTTTGGAATGTTTTGCACTCAGTTCTTGCTGTGCACAGACATTCTCTGGTCAGTAGCATGGTGGCAGAGCAAAGAAAAATTATCTTAGAAACAAAAGGAAATGTTTTTGATTAGAGCATTTGGAAGCTAGCTTTTATGTGGTCATATTGAGAAGGTCATGTTGCATTTGGAGAGATAGTTGCTTTGGATAGTTACTAAATTAAGCAAGAGAAAGAACTAAACTAGGCTTATGACTCAACAGTTTAAGGGATTTGGCTTATTTTGCAAGACTGGGTGATCCTGGGCTTGAAATCTATCACTGGATCTTCAGACTCTGTGCCTCAAATTGGATCAATAAAAGGGAACTTGATGACCTCACCACCTTGGCTGAATTTAGCTGAATCCTTGTGGAGAAGTTCTTGCCATTGCTCCCCTGTTTTCATTTGCATTTTAGGGCTTTTGATATCTTGCTGTACGCCTACATTTTTCTCGTCCTCCTTTGGCCTGCTTGCTACAAGAGAATCTGGCATAGCCAAGCAAAACAGATCAGTTGCAGAGACTCTCTTAGGATCTTAAAACCAAAAAACCAAGCTGTAAACAGCGGGGTTTTGCATGAACATCTATATAACTATCCCTAAAAGATTTCCATGTGCTCTGAACACTTGCAGTCTTTGGTCAGCAGTGCTTGCTGAGTGCATCTTATTGGGGATGCTTAGGCTGCTACATCTCTTGCTTTTAGTTCAGACATCCAAGTTAACAAATCTTCCCTAGTTACTGTAGAAGGGTTTTCCTTTGGGGCTCTTCCTAGTTCTTCCCTAGTGCTGTTAGCTGTTAGTCATGTGGAGGTTGCAGTACACTGTGTGGCCTTTATTCAGAAGAAGATTTATGAAGGCAAAATGTAAAACATTAGATGTATTCCTGGGTAGGTGTAGAACTGCCCTCAACCATGTGGTCATACTGGTGCTTGAACTTCATGAAGCAAGACAGAAACTAAGATAACAGTGCTCCATTTTCTTTGCTCCTTTTTCTGACTTGAAGTAGAAGATTCCTACTTCTTCCATACAGAAGAACGACAGCATTTACAAACCCCATTCAATCTGAGTGCACTGAAAATATTTTCTCTCAATTCAGGGAGACGAAGACCATATTGTGAGCCTGTGTTATGAGACTGTTTGTGGTGGCCATTCAGTCCTGCTTTTCTGTCCATCCAAGAACTGGTGTGAGAAGCTGGCAGACATCATTGCCAGGGAGTTCTACAGTTTGCAACAAGCTGAGAGTAAGAGAAAAGTAGTTAATAGAAGACTACAGTATGCATAGTGCCTTTAACAAAAATTAATTTTAGTAGGAACTATAAAATTAAAAATACTTTCTCTCTCAAGGTTCTGAAAAAAACTCAGCCCTTGTCCCAGTTGTTGTGGACAGAGAAGGGATTGAGGAAGTCCTGGACCAGTTAAAGCGTTCGATCTCAGGCCTGGATTCCGTGCTCCAGCGTACTTTGCCATGGGGAGTGGCATTTCATCATGCAGGTATTCCTGAATACCTTGGTCTTGAATTCAGTAATAGTTAAGTCATATCAGTTCTTTTTACTGTGAGTACCAGCAGTTTACCAGTTGCTTTTTTAAGCCTTTTGTAGCTCATGACTAAATAAGCTTTGAGAATCCCACAGTTAGAGGCAAACTTGAAATTCTTTTATTGTGACCGAAGACTTTAATTCACAAATTGTTTTACTAAATCTTCTGTCTGCTTCTGTCCAGTAGCAACTTCTGGACTACAATTTAACTGGTCTTTTTTTGTGAAATGCCTGAAAACTTAACTGGTTTGCAGCTCCAGCATTTTCAAGTTGCTCCTAAAGCTGCCAGAGTATTTCAAAGCAATTTTTCTCAGCTTAATGCTGATATTGAGTAAATAGATAGAGGTAGTGTAACAATAAAAATAAAAGGAGCATGTGTTGTGAACACTTCTGCTTTAATTTTTTATTTCTTACTTAGGTAGGTAATAGAGTATGTCACCTGTTGATTCACTGAGAGAAAGGACTGACTGGGAGAGACAACAGTAGCTATGGCACTGATTATGTAGAAGGAATAATTCCAAGTGCTTATAGAATCTGTACTTCTTTCTCAAGAATAAAATTGCCCTGAAGCCCTGAAGGAAATGTGCAAAGATACATACTAGACCTGTAATGGGGATAATGAAGAAGGAGTGCAGGGTCAGGATGGCAGATGAGTAAATCCTAGTTCCCTACTGTATTCTCATTTTTATTTTATTTTTTTGTGTATTTACTTGCAGTGCTTGTAGATAAGCACTAAGTAGTTCATCTTGCTACAATGTGTACAAGCACCTTAGAAAAATGAGTTTATTACTGTCAATTGAATAATAAAAATTGAATAGTGAAGTTTTGCTTCACTTATGGGTCAGAAGAAGTTGTCGAAGGTAGTGGTTCAAGTCTAGTTCCTAACACTGTATGGTGACTGTTCATGAAGTTTGTTTGTTTTTCCCTTGTTGGACAGCAATATTGTGAGCTCTTAAATGCAGTCTCACCATCACGAGGTTCACTAAAAGCCACATCTCCTCAGGTCTGACTTTTGACGAGCGGGACATCATTGAGGGAGCCTTTCGGCAGGGCCTGATTCGAGTGCTGGCAGCGACCTCCACGCTGTCGTCGGGAGTGAATCTGCCTGCGCGCCGCGTCATTATCCGCACACCCACCTTTGGTGGCAAACCGCTGGACATCCTCACCTACAAGCAGATGGCTGGAAGGGCTGGCAGGAAAGGGGTAGACACAGAGGGTAAGCAGAATCTTTATTAACATTCTGTAGGAATGATGTTAACCTGATTAAATCCAGGGCAGTACTTCACCATTAGTGACTAATCATGATGAATTCCTTCGGCATTCTCTATGATTAGGTTAATCAAGATGAATTTGTTTGGGATTAATTTGTTTGGTATTAATGGAGTAAAGATTGAAATTCCCAGGAGATTGTTTTCACCGCCTGAGACTGGCTTTGATATTTACATGTCAGTTACTTCAGGAACAGGCTATTTTCTCCTTTGAATTCTTGTTCGCTTCTAAGGCTGTGTTGTTCATTTGCTTTAATTCTGTGGTCCATGGTCAGTTGACTGAAGTGTATACAGTTTCAGTGAGAAAATTTGCAGTAAACTCTCATTGGACAGGTCTAAAATGTAAGAAATGCATTTAAAGTCTACAACCATAATTTGACAAACTTCTGTTGTCTGAAATTGTGATTTAGATTTATCAAACTTCTGCTAGACTTAAGCATCAATTTTATGGATCTTGAAAGCAGTAATGAGACAGAGACAGGGAAATATGAACAGTAGTTCACAGATAATATGGCACATTCTTGCATATAGTGGCACTGACTGATGTTCAACAAAATAATCCTGCCTGTTATTTTAATTTGCAATGGAAATTTATCTTTGTGGATGATGTTTGCAAAAAGCTGCATTACACAAGTATAAACACAGTAGAAAAGGAGAAGTTCAACAGATGCGGGAAGTGGGATTTGCCCTCCTGATTGTTTGATTGGTGCTTGCTGGAGCCCTATGTAAGCAGACTGTTCTTACATTTAGCTTTCTATTTTTGCCTGAGTAGCATAGCAACAGAGCATTTTGCGACCTATATCTCTACGAGCTCTCCCTATGCGTTCAAGAAAAGGGCAGCTGCGTGCTGAATTTCAAAATTTTCCAGACTTTGTCATTTGACTGTAGCTGGCAGGTGTAAAATTACATTATTCCTTGAAGTCTCTTTTTTCCCCCTTCAAGTTACAATAATTAGTACCCTTTTTGACAGTTCTGATGTGACTGCGTTGTGCACAGTAAGCAGTTGATTTTATGCTGATGAGCTTCATGAATGTACCATTTTTTTCCACTCCACGGAGTCTTTTGGATGAGAACATAAAGCTATGTTGCCAGCTGCTACTCTTTCACAGAGCAGGGAGAGGACAGCAACTTTAGCTGGAAAAAATGCCTTATGTGGATATGAAATTTAGCTGACAGACAGAAGATAAATGCTGTTGAGTTGAATTCCTCCTCCTCTCCCAACATTGTAGTTTTGGATTGTCTTATATTTTGATTTTTTAATTAATTTTTCTTGATTCGATGGAAATAAAAAAATATAATTTTAGAGAGAGAAATTTGTTTATTTTTGCATTCATCAAAACTGCCATTTTCCCAAGGAGAAATAGGTAAAGCTGAACAAAACGTAGAATTTAATGGGACCTTTGTTGGTTTTAATGGAGTTTTATGCCTAGATATCCTGCATCTTTTGGTGTTTGTTTAGTCTGATGCTAACTAGACTTCCACTTGCATCTGAAATGTTCAGTAATGGATATTGGAACAGCTCAGTTCCCTTTTTTTGATTTATTGTTTACTAGATTGCAATTATTGGCTTTAAATTTTCAGCAGCATCTCGGGAAAGAGTATGACCCAAGTCTTGTAAAACTGTCAGATAGTGTAGAGCCAAGTAGATACTCATCTTCTGTTAGACTTTCTTTTAGATATATCACTCTGAAAGAGTCAAAGGGAAGTTTTCAGAGGGAATTGTAGGTCACATCAGAACCCAAATACAAAGTAAATGAACCTTCTATATTGCTAAAATAAAAAGAGGTTTTTCTTTCACAAAACAATGATTTACAGGCAGTTTATCTTACGTACTCTCCAGTTCTGTCAAAAGTATGTGGTCAACAGATGTCAAAAGTTTCACCTGGTAGGATAAAAAAAATCCAAGACACATCTTCTGAGCATCATTTAATCCTGTAGTTAAATTATGTAATTACGTTTTAGCTGTATTTTGTTACTCGCCTACACTGCATTTATTTATTCTGTTCATTAAATTTAAGTGCAGTTGTGTTTTCATTATCTCTGGATTTGCTAATTACTGTAGCATTTCCACAGCTACAGTTTCATCGTAAGTTAGCATTCCTAGGATCTTACTAAGATACCCACTACAAAAATTACCTTGTGTGCAAACCACATACATTTAAATTTTTACAAGTTATCATAAATCTATCATGATATTTACTGTACAGCTAATCCAAAACTAACACTCTCTTCTTAGTCAAAGGCAAATGTGTCCTATCCATAATTTATCCTATGCCAGTAGGTAAAGCTTGCAACAAGCTAAGGTCTTCCAGTGATCTAGTTTCTTTCTAATAGTTTTGTGGAAAAAATATCCTTGATGTGACCACATCCTTTATTTTCCATGGCTAAGCTGTACTATGATCTCATTAAAGGAACTTACACATTATTTTCACTTTTCTTTCATGGCTCTGTGATGTTTTTTGTCTCCCACATAGTTACAATAGTTAGATGTGGGGGTTCAGTGTCACTGCAGAAACAGATAGCTGCAGTGATCTTTAACTTTCGTTAATGTAGAACATTACAAACAAGACAAACAAGTCTCATCTAGCAGGAGTTGAGACAAAGAACAGGATGAAGACTGTGTTTACTTCATGCATAGTTGTTAATTGGAGATTAGGCGAGGAGTTTGTAATCTGTAGCCCTTAGAAATGCAAAACATGTAACCCTAGAAGTTGTGCTTTTGTAACTACTAAGTTGTTGGTTTGTAACAGTATATAAAGATGTGCCTTGTACAATAAATTCGACTTTGCATACACCCTGCAAGGTTCGATGGACAAATGGTGCCCCCCGTGTGAGGAGCTTATTAAACGCCTAGCTGTGCATTCGTTGGTGAGCCCCGTTGGACTTGAAGTGCTGCTGTGAGAAGCAGGAAGCTGGCCAGTGATTAATCCCTTCAGATTTGAAGGTGAACCACGGGGGACATGGGGGCTGGACAGTTCTCATCGGACCGCCTTGTTTTCGATCTTATGTCTCTTTTACTTGAAAAACATGGAAAGCCCGTGTCTTCCCAATCCCTTAAAATTGTGCTGCGTTGGGCGGCTTCCCGCGCTAAACCCAAGCACCGCTTTTTCATCAGTGGTGTGGGACAAGGCGGGAATTAAATTATGGGATCACGCTACAAGAAGAGATGAGGCAGCTGCTCAAATGTTGCCTGCTTGGAGGGCGATACTGGAGGCTATTGAAGTGCAGGAAAAGACTAACAAAGAGAAAGCTGCTTCTGAAAGCAGTTTCCCTTCCACGGAGGGGGCGGTGGCTGAGGCTGCGCTTTCTTCAACTGCCCCTGTACCATCCCCTCCTGCGCGTCCTCATTCCTCTAACCCACCTGCTACAAAGGTCGCTCTTAAACCCACTCATGCGTTGTTGGTGGATTCGGAAGATGATACCATACCATCCCAGAGGATCCGTTTGATCCTGGACCTACTAACCCTACTCAGGAGCCCGGTTTGTTTCCTCCAGATCCCCATGATCATTGGGCTAACATTAGACAGGAGACGTTGAAGGAAGGACTTTTTGACATAGCTGAAAAAATAGTTGCGCCTGTCATATATTGTCAAGGGCAACTGTCCAACCTGGGAATCAATTCTTTGGTCTGTCGTTAAAGGAACTGTGCTGTACCATTACAGAACACAGCATTCATTCACCGTTTTTGCGAGCATGATAACTTCTGTTTTTTCCTCCTATGTGTTTACTCTCCATCACCTGAAATCTTTGTGACAACTGCAGTTAACACGTACTCAATATGCTATTTGGGGGACAGAATGGCGCAGAGGGCTGGATAGGCTCTTGCTTAACTTTTGTAGGCAATAATAACCAAAAAATAGCTGCCCTGACTATAGATCACCTTATGGGCACTGGAGGTCATACAGATCCCCAGCACCATGCCAGAGTTATTCCAAGGGAGGTATTAGAGGGGATTTGAAATGCTGCTTGCCAAGCCCTTCTAAGAATCCTTAATGACCAAAGACCTGAAAAGGCTTTTACTGCCATTTTTCAAAATCCAAAGAATCTTACATGCAATTTATTGACTGCCTAAAACAGGCTTTAGAACAACAAATTGATCACCCTGAGGCATGGAATATTTTGCTAAAGAAGTTGGCCGTGGAAAACGCTAATACTGACTGTAAAAAACTTCTTAAATCGCTCCCTAACCCTAATCCCACTTTGGTGGAAATGATCGAAGCTTGCAATCGCATTGGATCAATTGAGTATAAATACAAAATACGGCAGCTGCATTTGCAGCTATGAAAGGTGGTATGATAAGGTGGTAGTGTGCTACAGTTGCAATCAGCCAGGACATTTAGAGAAGGATTGTTTTCAAGCTAAGGGAAATTCCACTAAATCCCCTACAGCTCCCGGCATATGTCCTCAGTGCCGAAAAGGAAGGCATTTTGCCAACCAGTGTCGTTCCAGATATGATTATAAAGGACAACCACTGTTGGAAAACAGGTCACGGAGCGTGGGACAGTGCCATGCGACGACACAAATAACCCCATCGCCTGTACAAATGAACCTTGGAGAGACTCCTCAACCCCAGCCTCAGCCTTACGGCCAGCTACAGCAGGCAGTGCCAGTGTGGATCTGGTCACTTCCACAATAACCCTTTTAGATTCCTCAGTGCATTTGTTATCAAGTGGGACACTTGGACCGCTGGGGGGAGGTCGCAGTGTGTTGTTGCTAGGGAGATCTTCTCTTACCCTTTCTGATCTTTTTGTCCTCCCTGGAGTCGTTGATTCTGATTTTACAGGGGAAATCAAAATTATGGCACGGATTCCCTTTCCACCCTGCGCTGTACCTAGAGGGTAGGTACCTCGCATTTGTCATCTGTATCTCCTACATTACCCTTGCATGATTTCAACAGGGGGGCAGGGGGGTTTGGCTTCACAAGAGCCCCAGAAATTTGGTGGACACAGCAGATATAGAAAAGCATCCAATAAGCCAGTACACACTTTTGTATCAGGGACAGAAGGTAGTACTGACTGGAACTGTTGGTACTGGAGCAGATATTACCGTAATTTCTTGAGCTAAGTGGTCTCCTAATTGGCCTCTAGCTCCGGTTTCACAAAACCTTTCAGGAATTGGTGGAGTGAATAATAGTCAACAAAGTAAACATATGATACAAATCATAGGTCTTGATAACCACAGTGCTAACATTAAACCTTTTGTTTTGGCAGTTCCCATGGTGTTGTGGGGAGAGATCTCCTTTCTCAGCTCAGTCTGAGATTGCAATCTGATTTTTAACAGGGGCCATTGTGGCATGCACCACCCCATAATGGATATGGAAAATGACTAATCCTATTTGGGTGGATCAATGGCCCCTACCTGAAAAGAAGCTGCACGCATTAGAAGAACTAGTGGAAGACCAATTACAAAAAAGGCATATTGTTCCCTCCACCAGTCCCTGGAATTCTCCTATTGTTATAATACAAAAACAAACAGGTACGTGGCACTTACTCCATGATTTGAGAAAAATTAACGATGCCATGGAGGATATGGGAGCTGTACAACCAAGACTTCCTTCCCCCACAATGATACCACAAGACTGGACTTTGACAGTCATTGATTTAAAAGATTGTTTTTTCACTATTCCTTTGCATCCTGCTGATGCCCCTAAATTTGCCTTTCGGTTCCTAGCACAAACGTGCAAGACCCCTTGAAAAGATTTCACTGGGTGATATTACCCCAAGGGATGGAAAATAGCCCAACCATCTGTCAGCGATTTGTAGCACACACTTTGAGTCCAGTACGTCAACAAGAACCAGACGTGTTGGTTTACCAGCACATGGATGATCTTTTAATTGCAGCTGAAAGCCCTCAACTCGTGGAGGAAGCCCTAGCCCTTACCACAGATGCTGTAAACAAAGCAGAACTGTGTATAGCCCCAGGAAAAAATCAAAAGCAACCCCCTTGGCTGGTGCATCAGGTCCCAGACCATTCTTCCTCAAGCCTTGAAATTACACTTCATGATGCACAAAAATTATTAGGGACTATTAGCTGGGTACATCCTCTATTAGGCATTTCAAATGCAGAACTTGCCCCTCTTTTTGCCTTGAAAGGGGATCCTAATTTGTTGTCACCCCACACAGTGACACAAGAGGCTGCTGAGGCCCTGCAGAAGGTCACTGATGCTTTGCAGAAAAGGCAGGCATTTCGGTATGCCCCAGAACTACCTTTTTGCCTCATCCTTTTGAATCCAGCAAAACAGCCATATGCCTTAATTTACCAATGGGATCCTTCTGCGCCAGACCCTCTGCTAATTATTGAATGGGTCTTTTTACCACATCAAATGACAAAAACTATTACCCCACAGTATGAAATGTTTGCCACTTTGATTATCAGGGCGCGGAACCACCTTTTTGCTTTAGCTGGACAGGATTTTATGCAGATATGTTTGCCTGTGGTTTCACCTTACTTGCAGTGGTTGCTACAAAATTCAGATGCTTTACAAATGGCTTTATGTGATTTTACAGGACAGCTTACTTCACATCCGCATGCACACCGCTCGCTGACTGTTTCATTCAACTTATTATCTGCACCGAAATGATCTCAAGTTCCTTTGCAATCCCTGGTGGTCTTTACCAATGGGTCAGGACTAACACACAAATCTGTGCTTTTGTGGATGGACCCAGACACCCATCAGTGGACATCAGATGTTGCCATTGTTTCAGATTCCCCTCAAATTGTAGAGCTGGCAGCTGTTGTGCATGCTTTTGAAAAGTGGGATACTCCTTTTAATCTTATCGCAGATTCCTTTTATGTTGAAGGAATTGTTGAAAGAGCCGAATCCGCAGTTTTGCAGGAGATTGCTAACCCATTACTTTTTTCTTAACTGCAGAAGCTTGTTTTTCTTTTAGATAACCACAAAAATTCTTACTTTTTTATGCATATTCGCTCACACACAACTCTCCCAGGTTTTATTACAGAAGGCGACCAACAAGTAGACCTTTTGACATTGCTAGTAGAAGTTTTACCTAATCAGTTTGCCCAAACCAAATTAAATCACTCCTTTTTCCATCAAAATGCTGCTGCCTTGCAACTATCCTTTTCGCTTACGTATCAACTAAAGACATTATTGCTGCATGCCCTGACTGCCAACGCTATAATTTTACCCCCAGCTTGCATGGAATTAACCCTCGAGGTTTGCAGAGCCTCCAGTTGTGGCAAACAGATGTTACACATTTTCCTGAATTTGGTCGCTTAAAATACAGCCATTCCTCCAGTGATACCTTTTCAGAAGCTCTGTTTGCATCTTGCCATGCAGGGGAAGTGGCAAAGGACGCTCGATGCCATTTTTTAGCTGCTTTTGCCTTTTTAGGTGTGCCACAACAAGTTAAAACAGGTAACAGCCCTGTGTACATTTCACATTCTTTAGCTACCTTTTTTGCCTTATGGGGAATACCGCATATCCCAGGAATTCCTCACTCCCCCGCAGGTCAAGCCCTCATTCAATGAGCTCACCACACACTGAAACACTTATTGGGGCAACAGAAAGGGCTAATGCAGGGTGCAATGCCACAAGATAGATTACACAAAGCCTTATATGGTTTTAATTTTTTTAATTGTTATTCAGTTAACAAAACTCCGCCCATAATGTAGCATTTTGGACAAAGAGCAGCAGCCACTGAAATTAAAACCCTGGTCCTAGTAAAGGACTTGGAATCAGGCAAGGTACTTGGACTTTTTCTTCTTATTACATGGGGAAGAGGTTATACTTGTGTTTCCGCAGATACTGGACCTAAGTGGATCTCTGCAAAGAGCATTCACCCATACAGAGAGAAAGGACAAATGCCACCTGTGAGCGACCAATGTGAGGACAATGAACGCGAAGGCATTGAACATTAGCTTTAATGTCCCTGGAGTGATGGTTTCACATCCCCTGTCATGTTAGGCTGAGGAATGTCTGACAAGGATTGTGGGAGACTAACCATTCTTAGGACGACTGTTTATACGTGCTGGATTGGCAGCACCCCGATCCAGTGATAACTTTTATTGGCCACCTTGGCAAGGATCTATACTGTGTTTTTTTGTAGAACCCACAATCATCAGTCCTGGGTTCTATGCAAGTGTTTTAATTGTGGCCATGAGTGGTATTGTTCTTCTTTTTATGGACCCTTTTGTAAGCAGTGTGACCCATGTAGATGTAGTGTTTTTGCAGATTTTAGTATTTGGCAGTATAAGTACGAAATCCATGGGTTAGACTGTGGGTGGACTTTTTCAATACCTGAGAGGTGGGAGGTACCGAAGTATGTATGGAACCAAGTAAAACTTTTGTGTGCTCAAAGCTATGGTATGCGATGGCCATGATGTTATTAATGATTTTTGGCTGCTTTGGTTCAATGCCACTGATTCCACAAGGAAATTTATAGTTAACTCTTGGGAGTGCTTTAAACCAGTCTGCATTATGTTTATCTGCGGCTACTCTGGAAAACCCCTTTCACACGTGTTTAGTTGCAGTACCTTTAGATAACACCATGCAAATGGTTCGAGAAACTAGATGCTTGATGCTTACAGCTGTATTTAGAAATTTTATCCGATGTATGGAGAATTTTGATTTATGGCACCATAGCTTACCTTTTTTGCTCTGCGAACCTCAGGAAGTTGAATTACTGCGATCCATCAAGGCAGATGCATGCATTTACCTCAACTATGGGAAATATAGTAGGAAAAAAGGTACCTTTCAACAAAACATTTCCCCAAAAAATCCCCTTTACCAAAATGAGTCAGTTTGGTGCTCCAAAGTAATTGGAAATGCACAGCCCTATTTTGGGGCATACCAGGCACCCTCTGATACTAAGCCTCGTAAATTGTCAAAAAGAATATTTTTTGTATGTAATCGAGTGTGGCCAGGAATACCATCTCATGCAGTAGGTGGTCCATGCACTATCTCACGACTCACTATGTTAACCCCTACACTTAGTACAATAATCAACCACACCCATTGGGCAGAACACCATCGCAACAAAAGAGATATTCATGCTTTGGAAGCAGACTGTGACCCTAATGCTGAATTTTGGGGATGCCCTGCCACAATAACCTCATCATTATTTACCCCTGGAGTAGCAGCTGCAAACTAGGCTGCTGGCTTGCTAAACAAACCAATGCCTCATTTTTAGGTATATCAGGCTTGCTAACAGATGTTGATTCTGTTAGACCTGCAACACCTCAAAATCTTGCTGTTATTGATTTTTTGCTTTTAGCTCATGGCCATGGGTGTGAAGACTTTGAGGGAATGATCATTCCCTGATCATTTGGAATCTATACATGCTACCATTAAGTACCTTCAAGACGGAGTTGCGTGACTCCAAGTATCTGATGGTGCCAACTGGTTCAACAGCATATTTGGAAGTTGGCAAATTACTGGGTGGCTTAAAAATTTGATAAAAACAGGAATCTAAGTTTTTGCAATTAAATTGTGCATATTAATTAGTGTACCTTGTTTATTATAATGTGTGCAGCATATAGTTGACAAATCAATTAAGCAGATTTTAATTGTTGAACAGAAAGGAGGAGATGTGGGAGTTCAGAGTGTCACTGCAGAAACAGGTAGTGATCCTTTATCTTTAGTTAATGTAGAACCTTGGGAGAGACAAACAAGTCTCATCTAGCAGGAGCTGAGACAACAGGATGAAGACTGTGTTTACTTTATACATAGTTGCTAACAGGAGATTAGGTGAGGAGATTGGAATTTGTAGCCCTTAGAAATGCAAAATATGTAACCCTAGAAGTTGTGCTTCTGTAACTACTGAGCTGTTGGTTTGTAACAGTATATAAAGATGTGCCTTGTACAATAAATTCGGCTTTGCATGCACCCTGCGAGGTTCGTGTTGCAGTCACCGACAGAGATTAACTTAACAATGTCTGACTGAATTTTAAGGTAGGATATACTTAGATGTACTTTCAGTGGAAACCATGCAGGATACTTACGTGTATGTGTGTACATATGCATATATGAAAGTTCAGAGAATGCATAGTTACTTAGATTAGTAATTTTGTATTTATGAATTTGTTATTTCTGCACTGGAAGCTGGTTGACAACACAAACTGTCAAAATGCTGTGCAGCTTTTATGTTTTCTTCTTACTTTTGAGAATTTTTTCAGTTTATTAATGAAATGAAGAAGTAAAATGGGTGTCACTATATTTTATAATTCCAGTCAACTCCAGAACAAGAAGCAAGAGTGGTTCAGCAGCAAAGCAGATACACTGAGAGGCTGTGGAATCTCCGTAGCTGTGTTGGCAAGACCCTGACTACCCTAATATAACTTTGAAGCTGGCTCCGCCTTTAGCTCTGACGTACTATCTGTGAAGTGCATCTGTGGAGTTCTAACATAACAATTCATGTGCACTCTTCAAGGTTGCACATGTTTTCTCTTCTTTTGTTACTCAGCTTTTTTTGAAAATATCTACAGTTTTCCATTCCAATAATATGACCCTGATGAACTATGTGCAGCTATTAGAGTGCTAAGATGCAATACTAAGGTCATTGTTTTTGTAACTGTTTTGTTTTTCCTTTCTTTTCCAATAGGTGAGAGTATTCTAGTCTGCAAGCCCTCAGAAAGATCAAAAGGGGCTGCTCTACTTCAGGGATCTCTCAAGCCTGTTTGCAGCTGTTTGCTTAGAAGAGAAGGGGGAGGTGTTGCTTCTAGCATGAAAAGAGCAATACTTGAGGTATGGGACACTCAGAGAGGGTTTAGAGCCATGCTTGCACTCTTGTAGGATGGTGTCTTTTGTGACACCATCAAATGTTTTCTGTGCCCTTCTTTCTCATGTGTTTCCTCCCTTGTCAACCCAGTCATCTTACATGGGTCTGCCAGTTTGCTTCAGTATGCAGCATTTTGTCTGGGATGTTTCTCTGCTTGCTGCAGATTGGGCTGTAAGCACACTGAAATGAGGGTTGCTAAGCTTTGCTATTGCATTTGGATGTACTCAAGCAGCAGGCAGAAATAAGCGTAAATCTTAAACTTTACGTGTGACCTGGCATTCTTAGCTTGAGGATGCTTGTAACTTATTGATCCTGGAGGCTTTGTAGGCTGAATTGGGCCGTAATGACATTTGTGGAACCTTGTAGGGTCTCTTATTTACCCCCTCAACTTACCTACTTCTTTTGCACAGGAATAATTGAAATTTTGTGAATACATTTTTGGTGACCAAAGAGGTGTGGTACCCAATTTGCTTGCTTCTCTGTAGGGTTCCTATAGGAATAAAAAGGACCAAAAGGATTTTATTCCACATAGGTGAGCTTATGTCCTTTTCCAAAGCTGCTTTTGGGCTTGAACTTAGATTAGATGCAGGACTCTTTAAATAGAATTTGTTTGCTATACTTCTATTTCTTTTGACAATTTTTGTGATGATTAGAACTTGCTGCTATTTCTATAGATTTTGAATTTTAAGCAGACCAACGGGATTTGTAAACGTATTTTTCTGCATAAGAGCTATCTAAAAGAAGGGGAGTCCTTCAGAGCAAAAAGAAAACCCAAGGTGAAAAAAATCACTCTCAATCAGGAAAACAATGAACGGGTATAGCATTCATATTTATTAAGAGAAACCTTCAGTATGCTGAATAGAATTACAAGAACTCCACCTGCATGGTTTGCTTTTTGTTTTCACAAAATTGCAGTTTGTGTTCTAACATATTAAAATATTTCACAGTGTTGGCTAAGTAAAATGCCTGGGGCTAATCTCAAATCTAAACGGCTGCTACGTGTATGTTCACTTTCAAAACAAGATTTTGTAATTCATTCTTTGCCATACCTTTGTCCTTTACTTCTACCCAAGATGATTGACGTCTGGCCAAGAAAAGTCCTTAAATGTTGGCTGTAGCTTTACCTCATATTCCCTTCTCTGGAAAATGATTCTTTAAAACGGAGATGATGGATCGCTCTCTTTGATTCTCTGATCTGATGTTCCATCCTACTGCATCTCTGGCAATATGAACAGGTCGTTTTCTTCAACAGATCATAGTGGGGGGAGTAGCCAACACTCCAGAGGATGTACAGACCTATGCCTCTTGCACTCTGCTTGCATCCAGCTTGAAAGAAAGCAAGTGGGAAAATGGGAAAGGGCAAGACAAAGCACAGGCTGGACCTATCGAGGCTTGCGTGGCATGGCTGCTGGAAAATGAATTCATTCAGGTTGTGGACTCTGGCAATGATGTGAAAGGTAATGTTGGTGTTATCCCCAGTGACAGCAGTTGGTTTTGATTTGTGAAGTTTTCTGCAGCTGGGTAGATGCTCAACATAGCCTTATAGTCAGGACTTCTGTGCATTTTTTTTTTAAAGCATTCCGTATCAAGAATTTTCTAGCTTTCTGGAAGGTATCTTTACACCTGCTTTAACATATTTTGCATGCATGTGTTCTTAGAAGGCGCATCACCTGCACATCACCTCTAAGATTGATGTGTCTTAGTCTACAAATTCCCAAAATATCTTCAAACAAAGCAAACTTTAACTACAGGGTTTGTGCACATTACCTGTAGACTATGATTTTTGTCTTTCTAAAGAAGAGAAAAAGGCTAGTTTACACACAGGCAAGGCTAAACCTTTTACTGTTTTCATTTTCCTGTCTTGAGAAGGAAGACATACACTATTTCTTATTGAAAAAGCAGTTGTGAAAAGTTAGAAATCTCTCAAATGCACCACAACCTGGAAATGGTTATAAAACTTGCACTTAAATGTTTCTCTATGTAATATGTATTTTTTACCAGCAAAGGTTTATCATCCAACACATCTTGGCTCTGCTACTCTTTCCTCTTCTCTTTCACCAACTGAAGCCATGGAAATATTTGCTGACCTGCAGCGAGCTATGAAAAGCTTTGTTTTGGAGAGTGATCTGCATATTGTCTATTTGGTAAGTTACTCATTTTGTGTTCTGTATTTTCTACTACCAAAACTAAGGGAAGGAAAGACAGCACAATGCAGAGTTCTTGAGGGCTCCATGAACATACGTTTTGGGTTTTTTGTGCTTTGTGCTTTGCTTACTTATCCTTCGTGAAGAAAAGTTTCTAGGTTGGAAATTCCTCAGAATTTGTGTGTTACCATAGTGTCAATTCTGTAGGCAGGTGCCACATGCCATTTAAGCCCTTTGTTGTCACTCGGCTTCCTAAGATTTCAGAACTTCCTAAGTTTTGAGCATAAGATAATGGTAATTTTTCTGAGACACTTGAAGTTGATGAAACAAATTCATTTTTTACATGTGTTTGGGATCAGCAGGCTTAATTTTGTATTACTTTTGGAGGCCCAGAAAAATGTTGGATATTTATTTTGCCTCCAAAAAGCCTCAGAGAGCCACACTACTTTCTTCTTACGGGTGGGCCTCTCTGGTTCAGTTACAATGAAATTCAACTCTTAGTTTACTTGCCTGGTGATGCTGCCAGGGCTAAAGGAAGGAGTGTGATAAATCTTATGAGGGGAAAGTGTCCCAGAGTGTGTCAAGATTTATGAGCACATACACTTAAAAAACTAAGCACAGCTATTAAGACCTATGGAGAGGAAGCCATGAGCCTGTGAAGATTAGTGATGAAACCACATGGAGTTCCACTGAACAACATGGGATTCATGGCTGCCAGAGGCTCATCATGCAATCATCATCTGAAATCTCACAGTCAACTTTAGCCTTCTTTAAGTGTAAAATGTATTCTCTTTACTGGGATCATAAATCAAAGGCAAAACTTGGGAATCTTGTCTGAAAAGAAAGTTCACTTCAAGAGGAATGTGCTTGCAATTACAAATCTTGTTGAGCTGTGGGACAGGGGCAGGCAAGAGACTCAGGGTACCTGGCTCTGCTTGCTGTGTTCATTAGCCCAGTTATGGGGTGATACTTACAGATTTTTTTGGATCTACTACTGTCCCATGTGTGTCCATATCTCTGTTTTAGAGGACCACATTATATTTTGTTCTCTCTCTACTAGGTAAAATGAACTCCTTTGTGTTATGCACCAGTGAATTTTTTCCCTGTTTGCATCTCCAAAACAGAAAAAAAGGGATGAAGTTTTGGCGTAGAGGCAGTGATGGCATTATGTTTTTTATGCTGTACTTTTTAATTGCAGCAGCTTGTCTGAGGTTATTTTAAATCAGACACTGTTGAACAAAATGTTCTTGAGATTCTCTTCTGTTAAGCTACTCTAAACCACTTTCTTGCAAGTCTGTTCGTTTTCAAGGCCAAAGGTTTGTTTCATTTTGTGGCTTTTTAAGCTTTTTTAAGTATTGTTCTTTATGCGTTTCTTATAGAGTACAGGGAGGTTAACTGCTATAATGTGTTTTAATTCTTTTAACCTTGAATCTTTACTTGCACAAATATGAGACTGAATTCCAAGCCCTTGTATTTCAGGGAAGTTGATTAAAAGGAGTAAGTATTTGCTAGACTAGGAAAAGTTTTCTTTAAAGAAACACCTCTCCTCAAACAAAAACCCAATAAACAACAAAAGACAAACCCCATCTTATTAACTCATGTTCTTCTCAGCAGGTGGAGGCATGGATGATTTACAACCATATAGGCGTCTAGTATTCTGTGCCATTTAACATGTGTGCCAAACAACTCCTGGTTCTTTCAAAATATTCAATCTTGCTTTATATCAATAAAGATATGAAGACAGTTTGTCTCCTCATAGAGAAACTGACTCTGTGCTGACTGAACATTAACAGAATTGGTTTTATGTCTAAAAATCATTTAAAGAAAGCTCTGGATGGCTTTTTATTAGCGTTAGTAAAAGTTGGGATTTTATGTACTCCAGGTAAATGAAAGCTTCAGCAATTCTGGCAAAATCTGTGTCTTTCCTCCTTTATCAGATGCTGTGGCAGTGGGTAGTGTAGTTATTTGTGGTTTTAAGAGGTTGATAGATATCTGTAAATTATGTTTTAAAAAAATTTTTGTTTTGTTAATGAACATTGAAGATACAGCTTAAAAATCATTTATAGGCTTGGATTTACAGAGTAATCTGACAAAGATTCTAAATTGTTTAATCATTGGAGTATCCATATGAATCAATCTCCTTGGTACTTATGACTCAGTGCCTTTACGCAGTGCGTAGGATGCTCTAACCACATTCCCTCGGCTGTAGTTCTGTTTGCCCAAAGCTCTGTCAGTTCTGTTTATTTCTCTGAAATAGTTTCTTGCATTGCCTTATTTTCTTTAGGTCACCCCAGTGTATGAGGAGTGGACCACAATTGATTGGTACCAGTTTTTCTGCTTATGGGAGAAGCTGCCTGCCTCAATGAAGCGTGTGGCTGAGCTGGTGGGGATTGAAGAAGGCTTTCTAGCTCGCTCGGTAAAGGGCAAAATCACAGCTAAAACAGAGAAGCAGCACAGACAAATGGCCATCCACAAAAGGTAGCCACAGAATGTGGGTGTGAATGTGCAGATACTAGAGGCTGTAACATTTGTAATGCACAGGCTCTGTCTCTGTTTTCAGGAACTGGCACTTTTTCTGAGTGAGCTGGTAGGTCAGAGAACCTGGATCTGGTCTGCTCTGGTCTGAGAACATTGGTGGCACAAGATGTTTGTGCTGATGTTTTTGGAAACCATCCTCTCTGTTTCTTTTGTGTGCTATACTGTAGTACTGTTTTCTCCTATGCATCACGGTACATTTTGCCATGTGCAGTAATGTGCCTTGGATGACAATTTTATTTCTTCATGTACTTCTTCAACAGGTTTTTCACCAGCCTTGCCCTTCTGGATTTAATCAGTGAGGTTCCTTTACAAGATATGGCCAAGAAATATGGCTGTAGTCGTGGTCAGCTTCAATCCTTGCAGCAATCTGCTGCCACTTATGCAGGTGAGTTGTCTGGGCAAAATACCCCAGTAGTCTTAGGCTAATTGTTTTTTTTTCCTTCCAGATTTGGGGCTAAGATAGCCACAGTGTGGTACTAACAACAAACAGCCTTGTAAAACCACTTATGGATTTATCGCATAACCTGTGGTTGTCCCGGAGTGTGCTCTGGGAAGGGGGCCAGCTGAGGGGAGTCAAGCTGTGCTTGCAGCATGCTGAGCTCTGTGGAAATCAGCTGTGTACTGTGCAGTTTGTTCAGTACTAAGAATGGAAAAAAGTGCAACTCCATTCTAAAGTTTTCTCTATCAAAAAAGAGTACCTTTCAGCATTGAATAAAGTTTGGAGCCTCCAAGATGGAACATGGCTTTCTTCTGAATACAAAATTAATTGGCCAGAAAGTATAAGGTTATAGTTTTCAAAACTGTGCAAGTAGCTTCTGGGTCATTTATCATCAGATCACAGGAGGTCAGACAGCTGCTACCTTTAATTTCCTTAAGAAGGCTGTGTGGGAGTAGAAGTAACAGCCCACCATGTGACCGAGATTTTTTTTTCTGTAGCCTAAATCCTCCATTACTCCATAAGTGGGTTTTCAGTTTTTAAGACAGTTTTAGCTCAACTTGCAAAACCCTCTGTGTGGGTTGCAGCATGAGTCAAAGCCCCAAAATGAAAAGGTCACGCCAACTGATGCAGAGCAGTTTAATTTAATTCTCGTAGTATAAATAACCTCTTTTTTTTTTTTTTAAACCTTTTAGTATAAATAACTTTGTAGCAGTTTCATAATTCTATATTTCCAGTGTTAATAATTTTCACAGTAGTAATCTAGGAAGTAAAATGAAATATTGATGCGACATATAGTTAAGAGATAGGATAAAAGTTGTATTCTATAATCACTATAAAAACAGTGAGGGATGCCATGTCTTTCAGTGGTTTTCATAATCTGTAGGTGCAATCTGTGAGTAAGCAACTGTCTTCCCTCTGCTCTTTTCCTTCTCCCATGTACTGGGGACTGCAGTTGTAACCTTTGTCATAGGATTTGCTACCCCCTATGATGCTCCCAGTAACTGAAATTCTGCAGGCCAATGTCTGCTTTTTTGGACATCAGTGCTGGCTTTCCTCAAAGATCTGTGGCTTCCCTTAGTGACTCTCATCACTATTTCTTTTGCGTCTTTCTCAGCATGATTGTTTCATAGGGCTCCTGTTCCAGGATATGCATGCAGTTCATACTTTCAATATTAGCATCTTTGCAAAACCAGTGTCATTCAGAATTTCTACCTCAATGTTTAACTAGTTAATTGCAGATTAAGTTGAATTCTGCAAGGCTATCTCCTATTCATAGTTGTAATAAACATGAGTTAGTTTCGGTAAGTAACGGGAAGGTGAGAAATGTAAAGTGAGTGCGGATTCAGGTTGGGGGGGTGGAGAGTGAATCCAGCTTAGTAGAAGTGGAGCTGGAGTTCAGACATTAATGTAACTTTTGTGTTCCAGGAATGATAACAGTTTTCTGTAATCGACTGGGCTGGCACAACATGGAGCTGTTGCTTTCCCAGTTCCAGAGCCGCCTCACTTTTGGGGTTCACAGGGAGCTCTGTGACTTAGTCCGAGTGTCTCTGCTGAATGCGCAGCGTGCCAGGACACTTTACAATGCTGGCTTTGTCACCGTGGCTGATCTTGCTAAAGCCTGTCCTGATGACGTGGCAGCTGCTCTGAAGAACTCAGTACCATTTAAAAGGTGAGAAATCAGTAAGTCCGGAAGTAAAGGAGTTTGTAAGATGAAGGATTATGGGATGAAACCTGCAATAAAACACAGCAACCTCTTGGGACTTCGTGTCAAATGTTAGTTAGAAATAATGTGTAGGTTTTTCTGACTGATCACAGTCATTCCATGATTATTTTGAAATTAATAGAAACATCTTTTATTTGCAGAATAAGTTTTTGAGATCTAAATTTTATTCCTCTTTTCAATGCACTGTTTGGTCCTGGGCAAATTGTCAGTGCTTTCTGGGGAATTTTTGCTGCCTCTAAAAGGCAGCTCCACCATGTGTTCAAAGTAGTTGATGATTTATTACTGTTTATCTTTTGAGATTCTCTTGTGATTTATATGTTAGTGCAATAACAACCTTCCTTGATCAAGTACCCGTTGGACTGTACCATGATACTTGTCTGGTTCATGCTCTTGAAGTTTCCTTTCTTTGGAAAACAGTGCATGGAGGACGATTCATTGAGACCTTCATCTTGCCCTAGTAGGGAATTGGGATTTGTCTGGGGTATGTGTTTGAACACAGAAATCTGGCAGTGCTTTTGGGGGTATGCAGCCAGTCATGCCTTTCATCGACATCTATTCAGATTTAGGAAATAGTTATTTCCAATTAAGTTGTTTCCCATCAAGTACATTGTGTTTTAGTGAAGGAAGCTGTGGAACCAGTTGAAATCGGGGCAGAACAGAATAGTGCCAGCTCCTTATGTTGTTTGTTATGTTCTGCAGGAATGTTTACATCTGTCTGTGACTTTTCCCACAGTGTTCGTAGGGCTGTGGATGAGGATGAAGAGTCAGCAGAGGAGCGCAGGGCTGTCCGCAGCATCTGGATGGCTGGAATGAAGGGCTTAACTGAAAGAGAAGCAGCTTCTGTCATTGTGGAGGAAGCCAGGAGACTTCTGCAGCAGGATTTGGCCCTGATGGGAGTGCAGTGGAACCCAGAGTCTTTTTTCGAGACTGATACATCCTCTGTGATCAGCAGTGAGTCAGAGCTGGAACACAGACTGCACAGATCAGATGGAGAGGAGTCTGCTGAGTCTTCAAGAGTGTTAAACAAAAAAGGGTGCAGAGTTCAACACTGTAATGGCCTTGGTTCTCAGACTGGAAACTTATCAAATATTAGAAAGGGATATAAAAGGCGACTGAGCAGTAGCACAGAAAGCTCTGTATTTGAGAGAGAAGTCCCAAGCAGGAGACAGGCTCGAGCAGAGGAAGGCAAGGGTGATCAGGTGTACAGTGCTAGAAAACGGCCAAATGTGTGCAGAGGTGATGAAAACATAGAAGAAATTTCTCTGGTCAAAACCAAGATGGATTCCAGGACAGCAATCCCAGAGCACCTTACTGAACAAATTAAAACACCAACCTTGAGAACAGAGTCTTCAGCTTCTAGATTGATAAAAAGCACAGATACACATTTAAATTGGACTAGGAACAAAAATGCCGCTTCAAAACTGCAGGGGGCACTTCTTGAAGATTCAAATAAGCTTAGCATAGAGATACAAAAGCTACCTGTTTTCCACACCACCATTTCAAATCAAAATAATAAGGAATTTATGGAAACAGATTCTGTAACTCATAAAGTCTCAAATCCTGTACAGATGGGGGAAGTTAAGATTGGGAGGAAAGAAAAAATGGAAGGATTATTTACAGAGCCTACCACCACTAATGAAGGCATACCTAAGGGGAGAGCAGGTTTTCAGGCACCTGTTATGCTACAGGGTACTCCACACACCAGTGTGGAGACACACAGTATTGTAGGAAGTAGGGGAATGCCTGGTAGTGCTAGGACACAGGGAATTGACAATGCTGATGGTGAGCAGAATAAAATTAATAAAACTCAAACAGATGCGAGCTATGCTGAGGCAAGGATTGATAAGCATTTTTGTCCTGGTGAGGATAAAACCTGTGATCTTCAGATTCAAAATGGTGGCAAAAATGGGAGTGAAAAGCCCAGTGGAATATTGTTACAAGCTGGAACACTGCAGAAAGGCAACACTCATCCTAAGGATTTTCTGAAAGGGTCTTTAGCAAAATCCAGAGGTGTTTGCAATGCAGATGATGTTCTGAATGATCCGGCCTCTCATCTCTTTTCTGACTCTAGAGACTTTGAAGACAGTTTCCAGCTGGATACTCAAACTGAGATGATAATAAAACAGGAGGGAGCAGCTGGAATCACAGGACAGCAGGGAATACAAGGTTCAGAGCTGGCAGCAATACCACAGCAGGAAATACCAAAAAAAGGAAGCAGTTTATGGACTGAGAATGATACTGATAAAAGGCTGGCTGCAACAGTTAGGGAACTGAGCTTCTCAAGTCTTACCACAACAAATAACGTTACAAAAACCACAACTCAGCACTGTAGTAATAAAGTTTTGGAGTCTGGAGGCCTTAATTTACAGCCTGTAGTGAAGAAAATAGAACCTGCACCTTGCCTTAAAGAAAACGATTTCTCAGTGACTGACTCACAGCTACACAGTTTTCTACAAGATTACCAGACCCAAAATTCAGTGAAAGGGGAGAGTGTGTCTACAGACCTGAATAAAGCAACTTCCCATTTTGGTAGGGAACACATTGTACAAGTAGAATGTCATCCTGTCCCTGAAACAAGCCTAAATATGAGTGATAGCTTGCTGTTTGATGATAGCTTCAGTAATGTCAGTGACCTTTTAGCTGTTCACATCATGGAAGCTGACGGAAAGGACCCTGTGGCTTTGCTTCCTCCAGATGGTGTTTTGCAGAATCTAAGGCCTGTTGAGAATAAATTTGATGTCAGTGACAATCAGAAAGAACATGAGAATCCTGCACAGTGTAGCAATGTGTCTCTAGCATGCTTGGATCTAACAGCTGAAGTTTTAGACCATGGAAACTCCCTGTCTTTTCTGAAAGATGTTCCTTCTCCATTTGAAGGTCAGTCAGGATTAAGAAGCCCAGTGATTTGTAACAATGACCCCAGACTAAAGAATTTAGTAGGACATCAAGGTGAAAAGCTCCAGAGAAGCCAGCAAGCTTTAGATAAGAAACCCATCCCAGTGGTATGGACTGATTGCTCATTTGAACTAAGCCCAGGTTTACAGGATGTATTAGACAAATGGCCTAGCTCCTCAGTCATTGAACCGGTTTCAGCAAGTTCCAGCTTGGAAGGAGAATTAGTTGCTTCTATTGTTATTCAAGAGCCAGATCCAGTTTTTGAATCTGATTGTTGTGAACTAGAGCCTTTGCCCACTTGCCAGGATTTAAAAAGCTCTTTCAAGGTTAAAGAAAACAAAATGGAAAACTTGGATCTTCAGAAAACAGATGGCATAACACTTCAGCTCAAGGGAAGCAACAGAACATCCTGTCCTGCTCCAGATAGTAATAATGGGTTTATTCCTCCAACACCTCCCAAAGAGCTTTTCCCAAAAAGTTCTGTTTCTCTCCCTGTGAAATCTGCAAGAAAGAGACAAGTCACCTACAAGAATGAAGGGCAGACAATTCCGCCACAGTGGAATAGTGAGGGCAATGCAGAGCAGCAGGTAAAAACATTCCAGGTCAATCTTGGGAGTCTAGACCCAATTGAGACTGATGAGATAAAAGATGATTCCATTATAGACCAAGGCTTTTCACTGCAGCTATCTCAGGATGTTTTTCCATTTGTTCCCTTAAGTGCTGAAAGTTTCACTATTATCGATGTAGCAAGTGACAAAGCACTTTTCCAGACTTTTCTTGCAGAATGGAAGGAGAAAAGCAGATTCTCCATCTCAGTGGCATGCGAAAGAACGAAGTGTCTTTTGTCTCCCAAATCAACGATTGGTGGTAAATTCAAAAAAGGTCAGTTCCCTGTTCCAGTGCATTATTTTGTGAACAGCATGTGGCATCTTCAGTTTAAAGCAGGCCTAGAGAAGGAAAGGTTATGCAAAAAAGGAGGAAAATCACTGAGATTACAGAATCATGTTTGGGGTCGGATGGGTCCTCTGGAGAGCACCTAGTCCAACCCCCCTGCTAAAGCAGGTTCATGTAGAGCAGTTTGCAGAGGATTGCATCCAGGCAGCTTTTGAATATCTCTAGGGAAGGAGACACCACAACCTCTCCGAGCAATCTTTTCCAAAGTTCTGTCACCCTCAAAGTAAATAAGGTTTTCCTCCTGTTCAGATTAAATCACCCATAAAGCATCCCTTCCAAATTCTGGCCTTTTCTAGCAACCTCTTCAGGAGTTGAGAGAGAAATGTATTCCTTCCTTCCACTCTAAAAAGCATTTCACATTTGTCTGTCAAAAATCTGTTTTGATAGTTAAGAAATGTTGTTGTTGTTATGGCAATGTGACAGCAAAGAATCTAACTGCTTAATCTTGTCATTTTAAAGGAAGAGTATGTTTATAAAGGAGAAGCAAACTGCAGCAAATGAATACTTCTGTGGGGAAAAAAAGAAGCAATATTGCAAAAACCCAGAGACTGATCTGAATTTCACACATGCTTATATTGAACCAAGTTTTCATTTTGAAAATATTTGAAAATATTTAATCTTGGTTCAGAGGCAGTCACAGAAGAATATTCAGATGCTCTCACATACCAACAAGCTGCTAACACTTCATTCCTACCACCAGAGGCCTATCAAGGAAATGCTTGACACCAATTCTCCATCCTCTACTAACACTCAGCTCCTTTGCTTTACTGAGACTTCATAATATTCAATTTTAGGCTCAACTATATGTATTTACATTTTCAGGACCTAACTCCTCTGTATTTATGGATGCCATTTTATAATTGTAACTTAAAATTATTTCTTTAGTGAGCTCTCCTCAGTGTATGCAAGTTAAAGATGATGGATTTCCTGTCCAAGGATGTGAAGACATCTTGGTAGTTGGACTGGCAGTGTGTTGGGGTGGAAAAGATGCCTACTATATCTCCTTGCAGCAGATACAAGACCAGACTGGTAAGTGAGCAGACAGGCTGCGCTGGGGTACTTGACACAGCATCTCAAAAAAGCAGCAGATAAGGTTCTTGGAAGTGCTGTGAGTGTCCCAACCCCAGCTCAGTTGTGTGGTGGAGTAATTTAGCAGTCTTAGGTGTTACACACCCTTAAACAGGTTGCTGTGGATACACCTATACTACTGTGTAATAAGGGCAGGTAATTGGCTCAGGACTGGACTGTGAGCATGTATATGGCTAAAATGTTAGCTTACTCCCATGTTCTCTTTACCTAACTTGCTTTTCTCTTTCAATCTCTTCCAGTTTTTGCTCTCCAGAACAAATCAAACACTCAAATGCTGAACCCAATCTTTGCTAAGTGACCTTGTGTCAAGGGTTTGATTCCTGCCTGTCCTTTGTTTGTTAGGACAGATATATTGCTTATTGCATAAGCATATTGCTTTTGGGAGCCTTATTTGGTTTGATTAAATATGTAATAATGCTATAGGTATATTGTTATTCGTTCATAGTTCAGCTGTAGCTTTTGTGCTTTAGGTGGTTGCATTCAGGATTTTTCTCTTGCCTTTATTACCATGTAATGGCTTAAATGATGACTTTTGCTTGTATTTCCTGCCTTAGAAATCAGTCTGAGTTTGGCACCACCACCTTTGGACCAAAGCCTGTCTGTGACAGAGAGACTGAACCATCTGCAGCTGTACCTGCAGAAGAAGCCCAAGAAGGAGCGTTCACTTATCATGTATGACTTCATCCAGCACTACAAAACTCTGCTGATGGCTTGTGACATCTCCTTGGAAGGAAGTTTTGAGGACCCAAAGGTTTGCAGGGTTAAGAAATTTAACTTGGGTTTAAACACAACTGCTAGTTTAAACAGAGGAAATACAGGAGCACCTTCTGGTACTTCTGTTTTTTAGGTATGAATATGTACATCTGTCAGGACGTTTAGTGAAATTTTCTTTCAGTGGGAAATCTACAACAGTATTTAGAGGACGTTTGCTTTGCTATGTATGCTCATGGTGCCTGCAAGAGAAACAAACAAACAGTTTCAGAGGTTAACACATTATTATTTCATACCTTACTTGGCAGGGAAAATGAAGATAAATCTCTCCCCAGTCCCAGCGGACAGGACTCAACTCCTGTTTTGTTGCCATAAGAACCCTGGGACTGAAATGTCACAAGTGCTTCTGGTCAGGTTATTGCTTCTGAGAGCAGAAAACTTTGCAAGCAAAAGATTTACCCACTATGCATATGGACCCTTTCCTACCAATATTTTCTCAAAACAAAACAAAGTTTACATGTAATTTTCAAAAGGTTTGGGTACTAGTTGTAATGCAAATGAAACATTAGCTTGAGGTAAAAGCACCTTCTTGCCCATGTTACAAAAAGCTCTGAATGCATAGAAAATTCTGTTGATTTTTAAAGCTTGCTTTGCATGTGGGCTGAACAGCATCATGGCAATATTCAGCTCTGCAGGTAAGTAGCTAAGGTGTTCAACACAAGGAAAAACATAGATTTTTTAAAATTCCAAGACATAGTTTTAGAATAAAATTGAAGAGCAGTAAAAGAAGCGTCCTTTCCTGCTCTGTTGCATGTAATAGTCATATTCACATTTGTTCATTTTAGTCGTACAATAAATATATACACACACCCTCCCCAGCCCCATATATACATGGATGGGTTTTTACTTCTGCTTGCAGGGCAGAGACAATGTAGAAACCCGTGTGTCATCCTGTTGTGACACAAGAAATTGAAGTACAGCTATAAATGAAATTGCTTTGAAGACAGGGGTTTAAGCTTTACCAGGAGTAAAATATCCCATGCAGAGTTCTTGGCATTAGTCCTGTTGTGCAAAAGACCGGAGAGCTCAGCTTGGCTAATATTATACATCAATAGCAAGTTTTGATCTTTACAAAGTAGTTTTTCAGATTAAACGTGTTTTGATCCTGATTTTCATATTTATTCCCTTTGTGTTAAATTTTAATAAATGAAAATGTACTTCAAGATATGTTTAGTTGACAGAGGATACAGTTTTCAAATGTGGAGAAAATACCTTTTCTTTTAGAAAGAAATAACTTTTCATTCTTACTCAAGAATTGAGTAAGCTCAGCCTCTTGAAGGTTTTCTCTGAAATCATGTAGCTTTTCCACAGATTATTGCAGTTTTTCTATCAAATCAAGAAAAAATAATCTGCACTATAACCTTGAATTAATCCCTAGTTAAATATTTGTGTTGTATCATGACTAAAATGTAAAACAATGTCTCAAGGAAGTCTCTTTTTAAGGTTGCATGTTGGCTGCTGGATTCTGGCTCCAAGGAGCGTACCCTTCACAACATGGTGACTAACTTTCTCCCCAGTGAGCTGCCCCTCCTGGAAGGATTAAGCACGGGCCAAGGGGTGCAGAGCCTGGGGCTGAGTGCCAGTGGAGACCATTCTGGGCGGTACAGAGCAGCCACAGAGTCTGTGCTTATCTTCAATGTCATGGACCAACTCCACCAGGAATTACAGAAGGAAAACCTGACAGGTAAAGAGACTTCCTCCACTTGGGGGTAAAGATGGAGGGTAAATGTGGCAGTGCTACTACAGGCTGAATGATCAGTGCAGAAGAGAGGAGATTTGGCGGTTCTTATCTAAATATACTGTGTCAAAATGTTCATTTGTTATAAGAAAAGAGGGAAATGCCCTTGGAAGGATATCTATTCTGAAAAAAATAAATTAAAATATTATACGTATATCCCAAATATCCACCAGTTCCAGTGGTTAAGGCTATAGCAGACTCTATTCTAAGTCTCTGAATCAAGCAGATTTCTACTTCCCCTGGCCATTCTAGGGGACTGTGGGTCTCTCTATGGTTTCTCATGAACATTTTCAAAAGTTTTTGGATTTCCTTGCCAGAAGCAATTCCTAAAATCCTCAAATACTTTCTGAAGGAGATTTCTTGCTCTTTGGCCTGCCCATATAGCATTATCTGCCATGTATGCATTGTGTCCATGAAAGTCTTGTGCTTCCATAGTGAATGATCCTGTGTGTTTGCTCTAATAATTACTGAGTGCTTGTGGTGTTTTAAAACTAGCCATCAAAAAAACACATACCTATTGGTGGTCATTATGATCGTTTCCTCTAAATTATCCAAAGCTGAAGATTAGGGTTCATTATCGCTGAAGTATTTTATTGCAAGTTTACCGCATCATTTATGATTGTTACAGTTGAACCTTAGAACATTTTTAAAAGATGTGGGTGATGGAATTGAAGTGTATCAAGTTAGAAAGCCTTACTTTAAGCATGTCAGAGAAATGTGTATTAAACAAAAGTATTTAAATAAAATCTATAGGAAAAGATTTCAGTGTGTCAGAACATTCAGTGTTTTAAAAACTGAGGATTCTCTTTTTTTTTAAGGAATCTGTTTATGTGCAGTTGAGCTGTTTTATAGAAGTTTTTCTTGGGGTTTTTACTTGCTACAGATATATTTTCTAAAGTGGAGATGCCCACCCATTATTGCTTGGCTCTGCTGGAGCTGAATGGCATTGGTTTCAGCACGACAGCCTATGAAACCCAAAAGCAGGTCATGGAAGCTAAGCTGAGTGAGATTGAGACCAAGGCGTATCAGCTGGCGGGGCACAGCTTCTCCTTGACCAGCCCTGATGACATCGCAGAGGTACGGCAGGCTTGGGGTAGGAGGGGCAGAACTTCCCCAGAGGTTACCATCAAGAGGCTTCGGCTAAAATAAGAATAAAAGTCTTCTTGGAAAGACCACATGAAGAAAAGACGAAATGTAAACCCAGCTCTGCTCAGAGTTCATTTATCCTTACACTCATTTTTAGCTTGCTGACTGCAAGAGGCTGTGTGTCTCTGCTTGTTACTGATCATTCTGGTTTCTGCTAACTTTAGCAGAGATAAAGAAGGTGGAAGTGGAAATATGTATGTTGGAAATAAAAAACAATTGAAAATAAACATGTGGTTTGTATAGGACCTTGGTCTCTCATGGTGCATGAGATGATCTGCCAATTAAATGACTTTTGGAGTATTTTGGATGAGTGGTACAGGATTGGAGAAGCTTTCTGCAATGCCATGTCCTGCACACAAGATATGATTTGGTGTCATGTAGGCTTGAGTTGAAGAATAGTTGTACTGAAAAAGTTGCATTGTTCCTTTACAGGCATGAAAGAGGAGGAAAGACTGCTTTAAAAGTTTTGAATTGACTACTGTCTACTTTTAAGAACCTTTTAAGGACTGATTTCTATGTAAAATATAAATGCTTTCATTCCTGAAAAATTTAACTTATATTTTTTAATGTACATTATACGCAATAATTGAAATAGATTATAATTGCTGCGCATTCTTTTCTTGCCCTCTTTGTGTCTCCATGTACTATTTTCTTGCTGAGGGGCTGTACTTTATATGGAAGTAGTCAAAATTTGCAAGGAGCTATCAGTAAAAGTTCCACAGAAATATTCCTTCTTTGTTTCAAATGTGGAAGTCTTGCTCAGTAACAGTAGTCTAAGTTAGAACTCCTGAAATAACGCTCGACTTCAGTTTCTCTCAGCTTCATGGAAAAGGGGAAGTAAAGTTTTTTCTGAAATGCTGTTTTCTCAACTACAGAAGCGTGTATCTGACGTGGAAATTTATTAAGAGTCATGTAAAGTACCGAGTATAGGTTAATGGAGCTTTGCCCTTCTAGTTTTGTGTCAGTAAAACTAATGTGCTACATAAACATGCAAGAGAAAAGCTTTCTGTTTCCTGCTGCCAGCTGTGAAATGAAAGACAATAGCTGCTAAATAGTGTATAATGCTACATAGAAACAGAGTGAAAAACAAAGAGCTGTATTCTGTCACCAAATGAGCATATACTTAATTTTCTGACTTTTGGCATTTGTTAGAAAAACTAATATTCTAGCTACTCTCTAAAAGATATTTGTGACCACCTCCTTCTATGCCATTCATATAGTTCTGAAGCCTGCTCCCTGCTAACACTTCTTTTTTTTTCACTGATGTTCTTCCCACTTTCAGTCATCTGAACATTACATTTTATTACAGTTGACTGTCAGTAATAACCTCACTTATTGGATGGAGTTAATTACCTTTTCTAAAAACATACCTCTGAACTCCAACTTAGAGTGTTCAGAAAATGAGATTTTAAATTGCATTTCATAGTTAATTAAAATGTGGAGGAATGACTTTGATAGCATGGATCTTTAATCAGCTTTTTAATTACCTGAAGCATTTGTGCTATCCTTTGGTTGGAGCAAGCTGTTTAAGTGCTCAGTTGCTTTTGTTTTCTCCTGGGAGCAGCATGTAGAAACTGATTTGAAATGCTGGCCTCTTTCAGGTGTTGTTCCTGGAGCTGAAGTTGCCACAAAATGGAGATGTGAAAGGCCAAGGGAACAAGAAAACCTTGGGTTACACCAGAAGAGCAAGTGCTAAAGGAAACAGGGTCAGGCTAAGCAAGCAGTTCAGTACAACCAAGGTACAGTAAAGTTTGTTTCTAGTCTGAAAGTTTAAATTTTTATTGCCTTTTGCTCCTCCAGTTACCACTAGAAATTCAAACTGGATTCTACCTTCTCTGTTAGCAGAGTTAGTAACTCCTACTCCTAAAGCTTGAGTGCAGTGAGGACATGACTATAAATAGCAGGCTTCAATAAGAATAAATCAGGTAGAATCTGATTTCCCAAATCACAGGTAAGATCAAAATAGCACAATAATTTTGTAAAGCCAATAGCCGAAGAACTTTTCCACATCAGCTTGAAAGATACTTAAATACCATGTCGGCTCTGTTACTATCAAATCTGTATTTTTTGCTTCAGAGAATTTGTCTTTAGAATGGCTAATCTGATGGCTTATCAAATTTAGTATGTCAAAAGCTTGTATAATGCGAAGGCTATTGACATCCTTGCCAGTTGATAAATATTGTGGACCTGCATGAATACCAAATGCTGCAGGCTAATGGGTGCTCTTGCCAGACAAGTGAAACTTGCAGATATATATGTTCCTGTTTTCAGGACACATTAATCTGTGTTGCCGTCTTAGTTTCCCCTTGTTCAGTGTAGTCTGTGCTCAGAAGGCAAGTGTTGATTTCTGGAGCTCAAGTGGCAGTGAAGACGTTGAGTGCAGTGGTGGTGGCAGAGCAGGGAGCAAGAAGCATAGGTAGCAAGAAGCATATCCCTCCTTTTGTGATGTGGAGGGATGAGGCTGCAGCTGTCTGCTGCACACAAAAAAAGTGTTATTTAGAGAAATGTTTGCGTGCCACTGTCTTGAAATTCTTGTTAGTCCCTTCATATTTCTGATTAAACTGAAAGGATTTGATTGCTAGTGATCAGCTTTGTCTTTCAAGGAGCATGGTCAAGGGCTTTGTGTTCCTAGTGTACAGATAAGAGAGAGCAGGGAGAAAATATGCAGGAAGATGGAGGAGAAGCATTAACGCTGGACAAGAGCAGACAACATAGGGGACCTATGGCAAGTGATGTTTTATTTCATCATTTCAGGTGGTTTATTGTCTGGTGCAGATTAAGAGTGATGACAAGGGTGCAGAAGTCCAAAGAGAAGTGATTGTCTTCCTATGTGTAATAAAACTGCAGCTATGTCAGGTGGTGTTTTGATTACCCAGGTGTAGGTGGTATTAGTGGAGAGGATATAAATTTAATTCTAAGGCAGTGACACTGGAAGCTCACTGTGGGTGAAGGAGTCACTTTTTCCTGCAGAGCTGCAAAAACTTTATTTATAAAGTTTTAAAAGCTGTTGATTAGTTGTGTCCTTTTCTTCCCACAAGGATGTTTTGGAGAAATTAAAGACACTTCACCCATTGCCAGGGCTGATATTGGAATGGAGGAGGATCAACAACGCCATTACTAAAGTAGTGTTTCCGCTACAGAGGGAGAAGAGATTGAATTCTGCACTGGGAATGGAAAGGATATATCCAATTTCACAGACTCACACAGCTACAGGTGAACAAATGTGTGCAAATGCCTCACTTCTCACTGTTTTTTTTGCCTTTTTGTATGTGTGTGCAGCTTTTATAAAGGGAAAAGATAGGAAATCAAGCCTGTGTTCTGCTTCAAACAAACAAAAATACTGGTGTATACTGGTATATATCAAATAGATATCTGTCCTGTATCTGCCTTAAAAATCTAGATTCGTGTAGAAAGGCCTTTGTGTTCACTGAGCAATATTATTCATTTCTTGCACATATCAGCATGTAAATCCAGAACAGGTTCTGGATTTGGGAGTTCCTTATTAGTGATACAGAAATAGGGAACCATCACAAGCCCATTAAACACAGATTACTTTTCTTTTTTTAAAATGTTATCAGTGGTGGTGTCCTGTCTCACCCTCCTGCCCATTGTATTTTGGAGATGCAGTGTGTGCAGCTGTGTTGAGTTAGACAGACTCCTATTGGACCCTTTCTTAGTCCTGCTCTGTCTCCCTTTCAGGTCGAGTAACCTTCACAGAGCCAAATATCCAGAATGTGCCAAGAGATTTTGAGATTGAAATGCCGACTGTGGTTGAAGAAAGCCCACCCTCCCAAGCCCATGAGAATGTTAATTCTCGTGCTGCTTTGGGGGGCAGGTAGGAGGATCTTGGCAAAGCTTCTGTCTAATCTTAATGTGGTCAGGTTGTCAAATTTCTCTTTTCTGGCTTCACCTGTGGCTCCTGTTATGTCAGTGTGGCTTATTATTCAGTGTTTCTCTTAGAGGGGAATTAACACCTAAAAATCAGTAATATATGAAAAACATAATAATGCTAGCAGCATGTGGTTTCATGTAGCTATTTGCTTTTTGACGTTCTTTATGAAACCCTTCAGTGACATTAGGATTATGCTCCCAGCTGTTGGGTGGAGAGCCTAGTATGAAAATAACTAAAATTAAGTTAGGATCTGGTTTCACTTGCTAAGAAGTACTCTGAAAGATGATAGGATATTGTGGAAGAAGCAGAAGAAAGTTCATTTGTTTTATGCTGTGCAGCTCCCTTTGTAAGAGAATAGAGGTGAACATATTTTTTCATTCTTTGTTAATTTCATCTGTGATAGTGACCTGCAGAAACTACCAGGTAGCAGGGAAGATTTCTAAATTTGGTTTCTGTTAACCAAATGCCCTGTTTTCTATGATTCTACAATTCTACTTGGACAGCAATACATGCCAATGCCTAAACAGTTGTGTGGAAGTCTAGTGAAGTACCAAGGTCAATCTTTTAGCAACTACCTTGTGAGTTTTGAGGCTTCGTACTTGGTGGTGCTTTTCTGCCCCTTCAGTTTCTCTTTCCATTCATGTTCTTGTCCCCCTTATTTCACCTGAGTGACTTTTCTAAGCTTTCTTCCCCACAGCAAGGTGTGAGAAATGTGATAAGGTTTTTGGTTCTTCTTTCTGGTGCCTCCTACCATCATGTGTTTAACACCCTTGTGCCTTGGGGAAGTAATGGGAAGAGAAATCAGGAGTAGAAGGATCTTGTCCATCTCTCCCCAGAAGAACTAGGCATGGCCATGGAGGCAGGAATGTCATTCTGAGATAAAGCTGTGGCAGTGCTCAGGCTTGCAGCAGCTTTTCAGGATGGTTGGGGAGTGTGCTGGCTTCTTGAGAGTCTTCCCTGTAGAGATTAGCCCATCAAAGGAATGGAGTGCCTGCCAGGCTTTGACAGCTCTGTTTCTCAGACTGACTTTTCCTACATTTCTGTACAGTTAAGCAGCCACTGTGTTAGGAAGATGGGTAATCCTAAAGGCATAGAAATAACTGCTGGCACAAAAGGAACTGCCATCCAGCCAAGTCTGATTGGCCTTCCAGACTTTGGTCCAGACTGTCTATTATCTTGCTAACTACTATTGCTATTCTTTCCTCCTGTTGTAAGAAGCTTCTGACCAAAAGGAGTGTAGCTAAATTAGGTCATGGTATGAAGCCCTTACACATTTAACTAAACTGAGAACCTATGCTGAACAGTGTGATTTTCTCCAGTACCCAGACATGCAGTTTTCCCTCACCTTTATTTCTTTTGAAAATTTATTTCTGTGATTTTTGTGCTGTCTTTCATCTCATTATCCCTACCATTCCTGAAATGACAATATTTAAGAAGAAAAGGAAGTGCACAAGGGAGAGCATGATGTTTTTTCTGTTCTTTGCTGAAACTAGTGTTGATCTCAGAGATACCTTTTCATTTTGATAAAGAACTTGCTCAGATCCCTGATCCAAACATCAAGGATTTATAAAGGCTTTTTGCCTTCCAGTGAAGAGCCCATTGGACTGTCTGGTAGCCTGGTGCTGATCTAAGTCAGTGGTGTGAATGGTGCCAGAGCTTTGCACTGTTCAGTGGGTACACTCATGGATGCAATTCCATCTGCAGCTACAAATGACTTGGTGGACAGGAGACCTAACCAAGCCCTGAGAGGATGCAGAGCACCTGGGTGACACTGTAAACTTCTAGTCTCTCAGAAAAGAAAATCAAGTAGCTTTGGGGCAATTTTTCCTCAGTCTTTAGGGAGGAAACGTGCAGTGTGTTATGAGCACGTCTTCTGCAACTTCTGCTCTGTTTTTACAGGCTTACTTGTGGATGTGTGTGCATGAGGATGAGGATGTGTGTGCAGTAATGCACTGTGTGTGCAGTAATGAGGATGGTGATGTTGGGGGGAAAATTTTTCTGCCTCTGCTAGGTATGGGCTGGTGTATGCATTCTGCAGAGGAGAGTGATGCTGAGAGAAAACTTGGCACTCAAGGTGGAGTGTTGAATTTTTAGGATTCCTGTGACTCTGTTGTCTTTCTGGAATGCGCTCATCACAGATCTGGCGCCATTCATCTTACCTGTTTTGGAATAGAATTACCCAATTTCTGAACTGAATCCTGAATGTATGAGGAAGATGTATCTCTGAATCTTTTCAGAATCAGTAAATCCCTTTCAGGTGTTTATGTGGTCTTTGTCCAGCTCCCCCATGGTCACATTTAGGTGTGGATTGTCCAGAAAAATAGAATAGAGGCTACTGTCTCACTTGTTTTCACTGATTTTTTGTGGTAAAAATGATTATGCATCTCTTAGTGTTTTAAAAATTGGTGAAGGGCAGTCATTCTTTTTCTCCACAGATGCAAAAAGCGTTCCAGTGTTTTACCTAATGGGCTAAAGTTTCAATCTGCAAACAGATCTGAAGAAAGAGGAATACCATTTTCTGTTAGTATGAGGCATGCTTTTGTTCCCTTCCCAGGTAATGTCGAGGTCCTGCTCTGGCATTGTTAAGTATATAGTTAGCAAAAAATCCTAGATGTAATAAGGATTTAACAATTGATAACAGTATATATGGGTCTGAGCAGCCTGCTTGGAAAACTAGTGCAGTAGTTAGCACGCCTTCAAAATTATTCACAAGACTGTAAAGGAGGGTTTCAGTTGGGGAAAGTATTCAAATGATTTAATTTGTATGTTCACACTTTCATTTCCTCTTTAAGAGTACCTGTTTTTTAGAGAGGTAGCTAAGGCAGCTCTTAATACACAAATTGCACAATCTAGTGTCCTTTCTATCCAAAGGTCAGTTCTTACATTGCCTGCTCTGTCTCAGACACCTGGACAGATACTTGTTTATATGGTTTTCATGGATTCTAGGTGTAGTGACTATATGTAAAGCAGGCAGGCCTAAGCACTGAAAACAGGCAAGAATTTGTCTGATAGAAATTGCTGTGAAAAAATCTCAGAGCAGAAGATAAAGAATGGGTTCAGTCCCTCTTGCTGGAAAGTTGGATGGAATATTGGGATAATTTATTAAATAATGCTTTCTGATAATTTCTTGACTTCAGGTGGCTTAATCTTGGCTGCTGATTACTCTCAGCTGGAACTGAGGATCCTTGCTCATTTGTCTTGTGACTGTCGCCTCATTCAAGCCTTGAATGGTGGTACTGATGTCTTTAAGAGCATCGCAGCAGAATGGAAAATGATTGATCCTGAAGCTGTTGGAGACAGGACCAGGCAACAAGCTAAGCAGGTAATTTTAGGAAAAAAATTCAGTAACAGCTTTCTAGGCAGGAAGGTTCAGTGTTCAACACATCGTGGAGTCACAGTAGTATGTTTTTCTGTTTGAGTTCAGCCATGATTGTTCAGTAGTTGCTTTGTCCGTCTGCCCACTCTCACTACGCTGCAACTGGAGCTGCTGGGGTTTTGGGGGATGAGGGTGGAGAAAAGCAGCATGAATGGCTTGGACTCAGAGGGGGTCTCTCTTCTTGAGCACTTGCCCTTGTTTCCATACACTCATCTTTCAGTGACATTTTGCTTTGCTCTGCTTTCTCTGCATGGCTGACCATCGGTTGTGATTCTTCACCCTGTCCTCTGACAGATTTGCTATGGAATCATCTATGGAATAGGAGCAAAATCCTTAGGCGAGCAGATGGAGATTGATGAAAATGAAGCTGCCAATTATATTGAATCCTTCAAATCAAGATACACAGGTTTGGATATGGCTGTTTGGGAGCTGGGTGGTAGTTGTTGTTTTTAATCACTTCTCTCCATGTCTCTTCAAATCCTAAATTTGTCTCAACCTACCACTTGTATCTCTTGAAAATGCTTTTCATTTTGAAAATGTCCAGTGCATGAATGCAGCAGTTTGATACTCAGTAATGTTTACTCTCTGGTTTTATTCACCTTTAGGACTTTGCTCCTTACTTACTACATTAATTTTTTGTTGTTTTAATTAATTAATAAGCCCTGAGGAGTAATTTTAAAGCTCTTAAGTTTCTGAATTAGAAACATACTTTTCCTTATTGAAATACACAGCTTCAAATGATATGCTGTGACAACTTCAGACCATGCTTCTTATAATTTTTAAATATAACCATTTCTTTCTTCTGCTTTTCTCTTCTGCTTTCATGGAGTTTTAAACTGTTTTGCATATTACCCTTTAATTTTTATCCAGCTGCTCAGAGTAGCTCTCTCACGTTTTGTAAAAAGACATTGTTGTGTTTCTAAGAAGCATGTTAATTTTTAGGAAAGCTGTAGAGAGAATAGAGCTGCAATCAGAAAAAGAATGGAGTGCAAATGGGACAAGAGGCATCTAGCGCTAATCACAGAACTTGAAAATGAGCTGGAAAATTATGTTCTGAAGATTTAGGGTGTGTTTCTTTAGGAGACAGCTGCAGACAAATGTTTTTCTATTAAGAGTCTGTTTGTCTCCATTAATTTCTGAATAGTCTCTCCTTTGTGACAATTAGGCATGACTTCCTGCTTCGTCTCGGTACATGTGTATGCATACAAACTGCAGTGTACCTTACACTGTAACTTCATTTCTCGTGGATTTTCACTTGGTATGTGTGGCCAGGCTGACTGCCAAATGATATACCTAATGAATTGACTCATGCTGTCAGTCTTCATTTTGAATAGTTCCTTTTACATTTTATATTTTGTAAACATGGGAAGAAATTGTCTGAAGTTAACTTTTCCCACTTTAGTACAGTTGTTACCTGAACTTGCAGTGCAAGTTCACTGTTCCCTGTCTCACCTTTCTTTGACCTAAGTTTCTTTTTAACACTCTTGATGGATTTGTCTCCTTCCCTTGCAAAGTGTGGGTGGGAGAGTTTCTTTTGTCCTATTTGAAGGGACACAGCCTGAAGTCAGGCAGCCTGAGGCATCAAGGGCTCTGGCTTCTGCTTTCAGTTTACTCCCTTCCTACTACTTGTCTTGCCAGTGCTGGTGCAGGTTCTGACCTCTCCATTATCAATAATACACATATGACCCTCTGTACCTGGGTACTGGGCAGAATGGACTTCCCACCTCCTTGCGCACAGCCAGATATCCTGACACTGTGCACTCTCTTACACCTCAAAACTCTTAATAGGTTTTGCAGCAGGGCTGAATGAGTGATTGTGTGCTTTGTCCACTGATGGGGTCTGGGAAATTTAAAGGATTACCTCTGTGCTGCTTGGCTGCCCCAGACGGCTTTCAGTGACCCCACTGAGAAGTCAGTACAGAACATCAGCTGTATTACGGAAAACTTTCTCTCTCCTTTCACAGGGGTTCAGAAATTCTTGAGGGAGACAGTGCGGAGCTGCAGAAGGGATGGATTTGTGCAGACCATCCTGGGGAGACGGCGATACCTGCCAGCTATCAAAGATCCAAATCCCTACAGTAAAGCTCATGTATGTCGAGTGCAGTGCCTTTTTTTTTTTAATATTTTTAAAATTTTATTTTTAAAATACCAGATTTCTTTGCATAGCCATGTCTGCAGTTTTACAAGGTTTGTGAGCCATCTTGGTCATGACCTTCCTCTTCTTGCTTAGTTCATTGTTCCCTCAGCCACTCTCTGAGTAACAGAGCTTTTGTCATGGCCTGTTTGATGTAAGTCTTCTGTGACTGGATGTGCAGCTGTCATCACTGTGCTAACCTCACTTCAGAACTCCCACGTTGGAGCTGGAGTGAGTAATTTATTGAAATCAATGGACATGATTTTAAAAATCCTCCACATAGTGATAGGTTTAACTCTTCAGGCTGAGTTGCTCCCACTCAGCAGTCTCTATATGTTACATGCTGTCAGCACTTGAACAAGAAAGGTCATTTAAGTCCTATATTTTTGGGTATCTGTTCCTTTTCTTATTTTCCTTCAAAAGAAAATTGCTTTAACTTTCTAGATAAATATTTACTTAGTGTACACCTTTGCACTAGCATCAATTTTTTTCCCAGGTAATTTTGGACACTTCTGCCATAGACTCTACTTCAGTAAGAATAAATTGACTCCCTAGGGAGGTGTTTCTTTGGGGAGGAGGCATTATACTTCTCAGTAGGAAGCTGGATCAGGTTGTGTGGAATTAAAGACTAGAGTTGAAGAGGGAGGAAGTGGGGGAGTGTGTACTCCAAATAGTTGACAGGGAAAAAAGAAGGCTTTCAAAAATCTTTTGAAATTATTGGACAATTTTATCTGAAAAATATTTCAGCAGAAGCTTTGTAGATGTATCTTCTGTTCAACTTTGATTTATTCTTTAAAATCATATTAAAGACCAGCTAATGAATTGTCTTCACTTTCAGCATCCTTGTAATTCTTTGCACATGTTTCAGCTAACCAAAGAGAGAAGAAGCTTTGAATACAGTTTTCGTGTCTGAGGAGGGACTTAGTAGAGAAGTTGCTTGTGTTTAAAAAAAAAAGGTGGTTTGGTGTGTTTTTGCACAGCTGTAATGCTCTGGGGCAGTCAGGATTTAGTGTGGCAGACCAGGTTGTTAGTCCATGAAGTCCAGCTTCTTGCCTTTGACTGACCATTCCTGATGGCTTTGAAGAAAGTCAGAAGTGTCTTGTGCTTGGATTAACTGAGATTTTTCCACTCCCCTTGAAACTGTGACCATGTGTATATGCTTCTCCTTCTTGTGACTCTTGCAGGTTATTAGCCTTGATATACATTAATTTCAAATTTGTGGAATTTTTTCAGTCTCCTGTAGAAGTTTTGTGATTGAAGCTAGTTTATAACGTGTCTTTCTTTCGGGGAGATAGAACAAACTCTTTATTTGGAAGTTTTACTCTGTGTATATTTGGCCATGTATTTATTATTTTTAATGAAGTACATGTGACATGCTGGATTTCATTTTTTGGGGGTGAGTTTTGAAAACAACTATCTCTGTTCAGGCAGAGCGACAGGCTGTGAATACAACTGTTCAGGGATCTGCTGCAGATATTGTCAAAACAGCCACTGTGAATATTCAGAGACGCCTGGAAGCTTTCTCCTCTGTGATCAAATCCCATGGACATCTGGAGAGCTCCTTCCAGAGAGACAAGACCGGTATGGTTGCCTCTTCTTTGCACACTGGAGCAAGATTTTCAGTGTTACTAATGTTTAAAAAAAAAAGAAAAGCCTGGAAAAAGGTTAGCGTCCTTGGGCCTAGGGGTGGGAGATGCTTTATTTTCTGACAGTGGTAAGTCTGTGTTTAATGGCAGAAGAGTCATAAGGAAGGAGAAGAATGTCTGCTCAACAAACTAAAGCGAATGTGACCAGAGCAGAGACTCCAATTACCTCAGAGCAGATCTTGCAAAGGTTGACAGAGAGAGTTCATGTGTGATGTGGTCTGTGATGCCACCACAGAATAGTTCAGAAGTAGGAAGAAGAAATGGGCAGACACTCTGGCTTCGGAGGCAGTGCAGAGATTGAGTGGGACAACTTCTGGTTCCAAAAATACATTTTTTGGCTTAGAATTAAGTGTGGCATTTGTTGGCTGGAATTTGATGTACAGAGACTCCACAAGATATTATATGAAGCACTTATCAGCATAAGTTTTTTCTGGCTGTAGATAGCAAAGCTGTGCTGGGGTGCTCATTCCCAGAGGAATGCCATGAAGACTGTTTTTAGCATGATGTAGATGGTGTTTTGTTCATCAGACATATTTTAGAAAGACAGCTTAAGAGATGGAGAGCTATATTTCTTTGATAGGTCTTATGCTTCAATTGAAAGGTGAAGCTGTCTTAATATGAAGAGTCTGATTTGGAAACTAAATTAATTGCTAAACCTCTAAAAATATGTTAGGGAGTTTATTTCGGAGAGACCAGATTCAGAGGTCAGCTATGAATAGAAGGCATGTGCTTGGTAGAGCTTCACACCCCTCTAGGAGCAGAAGCTACTGACCTTTGGCCGCTGTAATTGAAGGGAGGTGAGTAGATGCATTTGTGACAGCTTTTCCCTGCTCTGATACTAAGTGTTTCAAGAACTGGAAGGAATTCTTTTTCAGCAAGTTAGAAATGCCTGTGCCATCAGAGGAGCATCCTGCATCATGTGGCTGCTTCAACATTGCTGCTTCAGTGTGAGGCTTGTGTGAGGAACTGATGATGGCTTGAAACCCTTTCTGCGAACTGAAGTCCTCCTGTTAGCTAACCTGAGAAATAAATATCTTTTGAGTCTGTGTGTGTGAGGTTGTGTTTGTTTATTTTAAAACACCAACAGCTTTTACCATGGAAGGGTTCGTTTTATGTTTTGTCAGAGAAGGCCTACCAGGATCTTGGTTTTGTCAGCTGCTTGCTTGTATATTCAATAATTGCTCTTTTTTTCCTTCCTGTGTTTCACTCAGGAGCTACAGTTTCAGAAACTGCATATTGCAAGAGGCTCACTTCTTTCTTAAACCAGCCATTAAAATGTTTCTGAGAGAAAAGCAGAATCCTAATTCACTGCCAGACAGAATGTTTTAAGCCAGCTTCTGATTAAATTTGACACGATTTTGTTTAAAATTTACTTTTAAAGCAGATGGTCCAGGAGACACAACCATCCCTTGTTTCTGTTCTGATTCATATCTTTTTAATGTAAGGTTGAAATGTGTATGTCTAAAATACTTTTCATTAACATTTTTTCCCTCAGTAGCTGTGCAAATATTGATAGAATAGTAATGATTTGTGTTTTTTCTGTAGGCATGGGCTTTTTAATTTTCAAGTTCCTCACGTTATTTTTCTCAGCATTAGGAATGTGCAAAGGTTTTTCATACAAGAAACACACGTTTGTAAGATGGTGTCTCTGCTCTTCACCTGTGCAGGAAGGCTGTTGAGGAGGAGAAACACAGGGATGTTGCATCCCATCAGAGGAGGCTTCTTTATCCTCCAGCTGCATGATGAGCTCCTCTATGAAGTTGCAGAGGACGATGTCATCCAGGTACAGCCCTGCAGTTGCTCTTTCAGCTCTCTACTGCATTACTGTTTTTCAAACAAGCCTTCTGCTAGGAGCTCACATTCTCTTCCTGGGGTGCTGAAAGGACTATGAGAACAAAGTTCAGTTGGATGAAAAAAACATGTTTGCATGCTTGATCCCTTGATTTTCAGACTCAAGCCATCCCCATGGCTGAAGTTCATTTTCAGGATGTGCTTTGTTGCTTAAAACAGCAGTTCATGCCACTTCTCTGTGAGGCTAGAGGAGTGAAGGAGCTTAGTATTGTTGACAGGTGTAGGGGGAGGTGTTTCCTCATTTTTGCCTCCCTGTTTATGCTCTGCTGCGCAACTCAGAACATGTAATATTACAGCTGTGGTTTGTACTCTGCAGGGAAAGGAGGATTCTATCCTTTTGGTACTTGTTTTCTCATTCCCTTCCTACTTGTCTTCCTGGTAGGAGCATTATGGTGCTGGTTGGCAGCATGGCAGGTACAAGGGATGTGCTCTGTAGCTTTAAAGTGCCTTTCACGTGTGTCTGTGTGTGTGTGCTCTTCCTTCCTGAAGGCAATCCTGTGCCTGGGCACAGAGGTGTCTGGGTGACAGCTCTCCGGGGCAGGTGTTTTTAGCAGGATGTTGGCAGCTCAGCGCTTCCCAAGTCCTGAGCACAAACCCAGGGAGGCTCCCAAGCCGTGCTTCCGTATCTCTTTTCTTCCATTTCTTCTGCTTCTGTGCATCTACATCCTTAATAACAAAAGGTCATCTCCTGTTGGTAAGCAGTAGCTCCTAGTCTGACAGAGCTTTCAGCCATGCTGAGTGGCCTGAGCATGCACCTATATAATAATAAATTTGTATTAATAAAATACGAAGAATAGAAATTAGTGTCTCTATTAACAATAATATATAGTAATTTAAATAAAACCAAAATGTTTAATATTTTTCTCTAGACTCTCAGCTCCAGTTTTTGCTCATTTTGCCAGCTTTGTTCAGACATCTGTTGCTTCAATCTAGGCAGGCTGTTTTAGAGACGAAAAGGCTTTTAATATTCTTCCTGTAGAAGACTGAAATTCCCTGAGCATAGGCTTTAGCATCTTTAGGTACTGACTCCAGTTTATCGTAGTGTTCCCAGGAGAACGGGAGACAAGTTAATGGATTCGCTTATTATTTATTGTATCCTATTTTTTTCATTGACTACCTCAGCTTCAAGGGCAATTATTACCAGCTTTTCTAACTTCCTTCAGATCTATTTCTGTCCACAGATTTTCTGGACAGTTGCTTAAACTGACAGGTTTTCCTGTCTCCCCTGCAGCCCAGCTGCTATTCCTGGTTCTAGGTGCAGCCCTAATCTGATGTACTTTGCTGGTGCCGTGTGCTGGATCTGTGACCATTCTCAGAGAACCTCCTCCTGTATGGTTCATGTTTCTTTCGATATGCTGAACCCCAAACTTGATCAAGGCTGGAGTGGTTTGAATAGAGTGGAAAACTGATCTGTGTGTCATGGAAGCAACATTTTCTATGTTCCAGAATTTCATTTCCTTGTTTTCTCACAGCAGTGTGCCTTGCTTAAACCCTGTTCAGTTTTTAATCTCCCATTTTTTTCTTGCCCAGGCAGTTATTTTTCATCCTATTTTTGAACAGTAAATTATTTCTGTCCTAATTCTCTACACTGCTTCTTTCTACTCTGCACTTGTCTGTGCTGAATTACATCCTATTTCAAAGCATTTTTCTAAGTTATCAAGACAATTTTGAAATTGCAGTATGTAAGGGCATAGGGGTTTGGAAGACAAATCTTCCCCTAGTTCTTAATGCTGTTGTAAACTCTTGTGCTCTTATCTCCTGAAATCCCCTCCTCCATTCCCCAGCAAAAACTATGGAGGCATTTCTAGGGTGGATACCTGCGAGGAAATTATGAAAATGCATGGAAGGGTCAGAAAGCTTGAATAGTTCCTCTGCTGACAGAGTGGCTTCTAGCTGAGCTGAGGAATCACCACAATTTCAAAGCCTCTTTTCATTCTGCTGTGGAGAGGTTCATGGGATGGGTGTGGATTGAAAGATTCATTAAAATAAGCAATCAGGCTGAATTCTGCATGAGTCTTGGGGTAGGAAAGGGAGTACCTTTAACCAGGGCAGGTTTTTACAGTCAGGAAAAAAAATTCAGTCTCTTATAATCCAAATAGTTGCACAAAGAAATATTTCTGGTCACCTGTGTATTGAAATGAGTGTTTTCTTAGGAATACTTTTGTAGGGCACAGAACAGTTACCTCATCTGTTTACTAAAGGGCAGGAGTTGCCTTAACTAAATAGTGAGGGGGAGCCTGGGCAGTATTTGTAGCACCACATGGAATGTGACCTGCTTTCCCAGAGGTTTATAGTTTGTGTTCCACAGAGTGCTTTTTGTGCTGGCACAATATGGGGGCGCCACCGTTCTGTGCTTCTTGCAAATTTGTTTTGTGTCTTGCTTTCAGTACATTGAAGTTTTCAGAAGAGACTCCGTGAAACACTTAAGAGCTATGCAGCTGAGTGAAAGATGAGACTGCTGGACTCTCAAGTGTTTAATACAAAGTTAATCTTGGTCTCTTTTCTAAGCAGTCTTAAACACTGCAGAATCAGTCACAACTCTGTGCTGCATAAAATCTCACTGGCTTTATACAGTTTCCCCATGCATAAACACTAATCAGGATTTGCTTGCATTCCCATTGGTGGTAAGTCAGTGCAAATAAATGCAGGACGGGATTCCAGGTGTCTGTCTGCTCCAGCTATTGGCAGAAACTCAGAGCATTGAAGTTGTGTGTCTGTCTGATGCCTGATATTTTCTCCTAGGTCGCTCAGATTGTGAAGCACGAGATGGAAAATGCCATCAAACTCTCAGTGAAACTGAACGTTAAAGTGAAAATTGGCCCCAGCTGGGGAGACCTGCAGGACCTGGAGCTGTGACAATGCTGTGTGGCTTTCTCCTGCTTGGGGAGGCAGAAGGCACCATGGACTGGGCAGGGCAAGGCCCTGTGATCACCTGCTGGCAGCGTGATCCTCTTGTGCTGTGTTTCTATTGGCAGGGTAACAAGCTGCCTTCTGAAACATGTGGCGGAAGCTGGTGTGAATTCACCAAGCCAAACCCTCCAGAGCTCAGTCAGAGCACTGAAGTGTGTTTACAGGACTGTGAAATTATTAATTGTTAAAAGAAGGGTATTTAAATGAATTCTGTTAAAGTGTTGATTTTGTACAAACCCCCAAAGCCTAATGAATTTAATATGTATGAAATGAGCTGGATTACTTTATTAAAACAAGGCACTAAGATAATTTGGCAGTTCTTGTGTGTAATTGTCTAGGATAAAAAAAGTCATTGTGATTGCACTTGATGTAGAATTTTGCAGGCCTCTGCCAGGATTATCTTGTACTGGATTCTGCTGATGACACTCAGGTGCTGAAGTGGCTTTACAGCTGGCTGGATTTCTCACTGAGCAGCTGTGCAGCGTTCACAGTGAGTGGAACCTGTGCTTGGTTGGCCTCTGACTTTAAAGAAAGTGTTTCGGTGACTGACTGCTGTAATTTATCCTACTGCTACCTTGCAAACTGGCCTCAAGAGGGATATTGTTTGGAGTCTCTTAGAGTTAATGCAAAATCACCAGCAGAAACATTGTAAAGAATGAAGCTCAGTCAATTGGTTAAAAACTTAATGGCAGTGCATTATTTTTGTGAAGAAGAAAACTATCACAATCTGTGCAGCTGACATGGCAGTCTTGCTGGTGTTTGAAGTCTGGTGTGTTTGGGAAGAGTTATTACGCTGTTCCGGGTGACCTGTGGCTCTTCATTCAGAGACCGTTCTCCTGAGGAAGCCCCACACCTGCTTGTTGGCAGGGCCACTAAAACCTGCTCAGATTTCCTTTCCCCCAGTCTTTGCCTCAGCATCTTTGGCTCTGACCCTGTGATCAGGCAGAAAGTTTTCCTGGGAGTTTGGGCTTGTCAAGCTGAGCCAGGAGCAGATCCTTCAAAAGAAGGGGCAGGGAAGGAGTTTGCAGGGAATTAATCTGCCCCTATTTGGCATTACTCTCCCCACTAATACCTTCTGGTCTGGCTAAATCTCACATCACGTTTTTGTCTCCCTTCCAGACAGCTGTGATGGTTACACAAGTTCAGCTGCTTTTGTTAACTTCATACAAAGCCTGACCTTGAATTCTGTCGTTTTCATCGTCTAGCCCTTGTATGTCACAAGAAAGGGAGGACAAGTGCCTCCCATTACCTTCCTTATGCCTCTAATTATTGTATCATGTCTTTTTTCTGCACTTCCTCCCTAATGTAATCAATCTCCATCTTTCCATTCTTGCCTCCTGTGAGGAGTTTTCAAGCCCTTAATTATTCCTTCATTTCTGAACTTCTGCTGGGTCCTTTTAAAGCAGTGTACTTTTGAAGCTGCTTTTACAGCCTGATCTGAGAGGATGCACACTTGGCTTTCAGCAGCCTGCCAGGGGGCTCAAGCTTGTTAAATTCAAATGCGGTGCTTTTGGCAGGACCATTATCCTGACATCAGAAGCATCCAGCACGGGGGGCTGGGGAATACAGGGATTTTTCAAAGATGTTAATGGGCCCTCCTTACAAAAGGCTGCATCCTGGACTCTGATCCACCACCTGCCTGTTGTACAGCAAAATGGACACGTGGTACTGAGCCAGAGCTCCAGATGAGGCTGCCTTGACTGCCCTTCTCAGCCCCATCTTGGCCTTCTTTCCCATTCTGTATTCCACTTTACACAGAGTGTGATTTGTTGAATTTTGTTTTCTTCCTGCCTGCTCTGTGCCATGGCTTTCTATGACATTGGTCACCTGATGGCTGAGCTCTTTATCCACAGCATTGTTGGTTTTCTTAGTTTATTAAAGCTTTTGTTTTTAACAGATCCAAGCCTCGGCACCCTGGTGCCTGACCATTTGTGTGCTCTGCCTGTGAAGATGCTGGCTTGGACTCATTATCAATTCACATGGCCTAATGATTTCCTGTCCCTGGGTGTCCTGTGGTGACACACCTGTGCCATATTTCAGGCCTCACTGGGGCTGCTGTCATTTGTGCTGCTTGTTCTTTGGCACATGACCGTATTTTCCTCCCACACTCTGCCTTGAGAATTTCCAAAGGATGGATTTCACATGTATTTCTCAGCAAGCTCTCTAGAAGGGGGTGATACTAATTGGTAAGGAAATTAACATGTACCCAAACTTATTTTGACTAACAAACTCGATGGGTTCATTTTAATTAAGCAGTAATTTGGAGCAAATGAGAAGATAAGAGGTAGCCACTGTGGTGTTTGAGTCGTGTTACTAGGACTGGCTCTGAGCTGTTGGCTGATTGCTGCGATTTATATTCCTCAGTTTTGATTAGACTTTAACTCTTAGCGAGACTGAGCAGTGGAAGCAGAAGAGGGCCTAGGTCAGGTAAGGAGAGGCACTGTCCAGAACTGCGGACTGCTCACATTACTTACTTCTTTTGCCTGTGGGCTCTTTTTCACCCACCTCTGATGGGCTGAGGCCTGTGCTTAGTTGGGAACTGGGCTTTTTATTAATTCAGGACCTGATAACCAGAGTGCACGTTAGTCTTGGTCTCCATGCAGTCAGGATGGGATGCATCTGGTAGTGTTTGCTCTCTGTTCCTCAGCTTGTTTGTGTGTTTCTTTCTCTTGACAGCCCTCTCCAGCCTCCTGTCAGCTGGCATAGCCTGGGACAAGGACAGATGAACGCTGCAGAAGGGGTAAGAGTTCCATTTGTTAGAACTGTTGGCAGCCTTGTCCCTTGGTGCACACAGAATTGCTACTGCAGCCTAGCCTTGCATGTGCCCTGCACTGCCCTTGCCTGGCTCCTGCACCAGCAAAAGAAATCCAGTTGGGATGCAGTCCTGTCAGACAGCTGTGGTCACTGGGAGTGCCTTGTCTTCACATCATGGGAACCTAGCTCTTCAGAGGGAGAGCACATCCTCTGGGGCTGCTGAGCAGCCCTGGTCTGGTTGTTTCCCATCTGCTTTCTGCTCAAATTGACTCAAATTTCCATGCAGCTGGCTACTGGTATGGGGCAGAACTTGCCCAGCCTTGGTAGCAGGAACTCACACCCTTGGTGTTTGCTAGAGCCTCTTGGTCCTTTTCATCACATGCAGACCACTAGCTTGTTCTGTCTTGGTCTTTTTGCTGTACCTTTCCTTTTCTCCCTGGCTACTGGAAGTGGTGACAGGCAGGTAACAAATAATGACACTGGTAATCTCATCTGCTTTGATCCTTTTGCCTTTCTTCCATGCTGCTTGAATTTCATCAAGAGAGTTGCCCGTAGCTGGCGAGAGGGAACTGAGAGCTCAGCACCTTTGGCTGACATTTTTAGCCTCTCCTGGCAGAGCAACTCAGACATACTGTTGGGAAGTGCCCTTAAATGGGCTCACTTGGGAAATGCTCTTACAGGAGCTCACCCCTGCCCTTCTGAGAGCTCAGCCTGTGTGTGACTGCATTTACCCTGAAGTGGGAGTGACGGGAGTGACATCTTGGTTGGCTGGGAAGCCCAGGTACAAGGCTGGTAACATTCCCAGGGGCTGGTACTGCAGTTAGGAGCTCCATGTGAGCATGGGAACATCAGCTGGGATATGGGTTCTGTCCTGGCAGGAGCAGCTGGAGGAAGGGAGGTGGCCATCCCCACCCCAGCAACAACCAGGACTGCAATTTTTGTATTCCTGGATGAGTAGTGTTAACTACAACCAAAGGCTTTACACAAACCATGCACCTTTGAAATACTATAAAGAATCTAGGAGTAGAGGTTGGAAAAAAAGAGATTACACCAACTAGTATCAATTATTTCCTTTATTTTCTTTCCCTCTGTTTTGCTTTTTTTTTTTTTTTTTGGTTGTTACTGGGGGCTCGAAACAGCCTCACTTTAAGATGCCTTAGTTTTGTGATGCTGATTTAGGATACCTGTGGAAAGAGGACATGGTTAGCACAGGAGTGTGTGGTTCACCCCAGATCAGTCTTCGTTCTGAGAGACAGGTAATGACTCATTAACAAACCACACACATATTCAGTCCACATTTCCTTGACACTGAATCTGAATATTTGTTGCTATTTAAAAAAGTACAATGTTTGATTTGTTGATTTAATCACAAAACAAAACACATGAATGGAAACACTCATTTACATGACTATTGCTTATACATCTAAGAGGAAGAGTTGACTACGAATGGCCACACGCGGCTCCTTCATGAGAGAGAGGGTGTGCTCTTACCAGACCCTTCCAAGGCAAAGAAACATTCAAGACTGAAATACACTGTGCTTGAATTCACCTTTGGACTATGGTAAAGGATGGATGGGGGCAGGGCCCAGGGTATTTGAGGGGCATAATGAACCAAAAATGGGTTTTGCCTGTGCTACAACACACACAGTTCATGAATGAAGGAGGCCTGAGGCTGGACGCAGCTCTCAAGCACCAACTGGTTTCTACTGAAAAAAAAAAAAGGTTTCTATGCCCACCTGCATTACAATGTGGTGTGAAAGGGATTCTGGAAAGAGTATAAACTGTTTTATAGGGGGGGTTATGGGATCATTTTATACAATACACGTAGTAAATAGAGTATTTCTGTTACACATTTGTGTAACAATCTACGTCCTGGTACTGTGGGGAAGGACTAATTGATGTAGATAGTTGAACTGTAGAATTGTTAACAAACTTAAAAACCCCCAGGTAATTATAGAAAACAAAACCTGATTCTCAAAATTTCCATTATCATGTCTTTTAATTCAAGATTTGCAACTGAAGTTAAAGCTCTAGGAATTGAATTAATTAAAAAAAATTAACAAATAAAATAGCTTGTACTTCATTGAAGACTTGCCAACTCTGCAGACTCATAAATAACCTAATTTAATGCATTTTCTCTATCTACAGCACTAGATGTAAGATTACAAACATCTGGTCAAACCCAAAGGTGTGTGTGCTGTTGGAAGTTCTGTGTGTCAGGTTTTGGATGTGATTGTGACAGAGCTCCTGGGAGAGAAGAATGTGAGGGAACAAGGCATCTAAATGAACAAACAGCATTTTAAACTGAACTAATATTTCCAGCCAGTCTGGCCTGGTATAGCTGAGGATTGCGAGGCTGCAGATACATCTAAGCTTAGGATTTTGCTTGAGGTGGTGCTGTCTGAGTGGGAAAGGTGAAAGCACAGAAAGATTTCAACATCCAGTGACAGCCAATGTCCTTGATTTTCCTCCAGCCAGTCACAGTCCTACAGTTTTTCTCAGAGTCAGATGCTGTGCTCCTTGCTGGGAATGCTGCAGCTTCATGCCTGTCACTGACAGCCTTGAGCAGTGTTCAGGGCAAGCCTTGCAAAAATCCCACACTCCCCCTCATTTCACAATAAATCACCCAGGCAAGAGTTTTTCCTCCCTCATTGAACTTTTTAAGTGATGGGTTTTTTCCACATACATGGTAAATCTTGATAGAAAGCATTTAACAGTGTGCACTAACAAACTTATACAACATATACATTACATATATATATTATATATATAGAATGTTCTATATACAAACATATACAATTTTTTAGATCTCTACAGACTACAAGAAAATTGGTACTTATAGTCACAGGTAGTGAACTTAACAGAAATAGTAATTGGTAACTGTATGGAAATATGTAAAATATGTAAGAGTGGAAAGCTGTGACCTGATGGGGAATACTAGAGAAAAGTTGCTTGAAAGTTTAGTATTAAAAATTCTAAGTTTGAGGGCTGCTAAATTCTCATTTCTCTGTTGCATAAAAATGCAAATGGAAATCTACTGGCAGGTTTTTTTTACCCTGGTGTTAAACTAGAGACTGTTGGCAGCCAAAGTCAGTCAGACCTTGTGTAAAAGACTTGTTGAGGACACTTTTCTCTCTGGGTGAGCTGCAGTGATCGGCATTTAGAAGTTGCTCTTAAATTTTCTTCAGTGTCCCCATATTCCCATCAGCCTGGAGGGCTGCTTCTGACCGCCACACACCAGGGCAGAATGGAAAATAAGCTGGCTGCTGGATGGTTTGAATGCTGCCCCAAATGATTTTGTTGCCCAGAGACCAGCGGGTTTGGATTCTAGGCCAGAGCACAGGCCCAGTGAATACAGTTTTAAACTGAAGATCAAATTGCTATAATGTTCTCCTTTATTTCTCATCTTGATCCCTGGTTAGAGCAATGCTTCCCCACAGGGGCAAGTGGTCACTTCTGTGACCCAGCCACTGGAAGGAATTCGCCAACCCAGTTCCTGTTGGCATCAGGGTGGCAGGTTTGGCATATCCTCACACACATACACACAGAGAAATCCTCTTGGGTCATGGACAACTCCAATTCCTTAGCTCTCAGCAGAAATCCAGGTATTGCTCAGGCTTTGACCTTTTTCCCCAACAAGTTTCTACAGTTCTCACAACACAGAGCAGTTTCTCCTGTGCTAGAGGAACTTGTGGAGTCTCATTCCCAGTTGAGCTAGACCTGTCGGGGCCATAATTTTGATTTTTCCTACAGTGAAATATAAAAATCCTAGAAATAATGAAATTCTGTTGTGCTACAATGGGAATTTAAACCTTAACACCTCAGATCTCTTCCAACCCTTTATCTTGTGCAGTGGGCCAATTGTGAGGCCAGACCTCTGGATGATACAACCTCCTAGGCTGCATTTTATTGTAGGTAAAGGAAGGAGATGGAAAAGACATCTTTGAGAGGGATCATCTAAACACTGTGATGATACAAATACTGGTAAAGTTAGGTCTAGTTAGGAATGAGATGGTGCCTCTTTCCATCACTGTCCATCAGGATTCCTTGAAGGGACAGAGGATGTTACTCTTTTTGTATAGAAAAAATTTAAAAGCTGTTTTTCCAGCTTTTCCTTGCTTTCTTTCTTCTAATTTGAAACTCTGTCCAGGCATGTGAAAATAAGCCTTCAGTGCCTTGTTTACAAGGCAATCTTGGAAAAATTTCTAACCTAAGAGTTCTGTGGCAGTGAGGCTCTTGCAGGCTAACATGGAGTATTCTTATGGACTAGGAACCTATTCATGTGGACAGGCAATAGATCCAACTCACTGTTCTCTTCTGTGGCTGCAGGTTGCAGAGGTTTCTGCAGCATTCACTACAAAAACCAAGCAAGCCACTTTGAAGCAGAAGCAAATTACTTTTAGCAGTGTGAACAGAGAATAAATTGCCACTCACCCATGGTGTCACTTTATATATGTGTTATCTATGTGTGTTGACAATGGTTTTCCATGCTTCTCCTTGGCCCAATGTATAGTGTTGCTGCTCTAATCTCTGTCTCATAGGTTTTGGGGGGGTGGGTTCTGTGCAGGTCCCCTCAAAAAATTTCAACTGAGCACTTAAGCTGTTCTGCAAGCTGCTAAGCAGCCTCTGTGAGCAGTATTTGACAGGACTGGGTTTCCCAGCTTGCCTTTCCTAACTTGAAGAAATGGTTTCCAAAGCTGGTTTTCTATTCCTGCTGCTGGGAAATAAGGCAACCGAGTGATACAGACTCCACGGGAATGAAAAGTGCCATGGCCCCCTTCAAGGACAACTGAGATGAATCTAGAGCACATTTTAAATGTATCGATCAGGATGATGTCTCATGTGCTCTGAATTGCAAATAAACCCTCTATGCTCATGTCTTAATGACATTTCAGATAGTGCCTGTCCAGCTAACTGCAAAATCTGTAAATTTTGGGCATAGGGTTTTGAATTTATTTTTTCTTCTGGTAGGAGTTAAGGAGCACTGATTTTGAGCAAGGTTTTTTTGGGAAATAAATAGCAGATAAGAAAATGCAGCTCAACTCATTTTTATGTGGAGAACAATAGCAAACATGCTTGAAATGTTCTGGCTTTTTATAATGTAACTTTTAAAAAATAAAGATTTTTGCCATTTAAGGTGTTTTTTCTTTTTTTTTTTTTCCTCAGGATAGAAATAAATCCCATTATTCTTCGGTCACAACATGCTTCCTTTTTCTCTTTTTTTTTTTTTTTTTAAGATGGCAATTAGTCATGCAAAGTTTTATAAGTGCATTAACATTCGAATTTGTACAGAATATTTTTAACCAGACGCACTCCCCACAGTTCATACATACAGCCTCTGAAAAACTACATGCCACAGTGATGGTTGAGTTCCTTTTGGAAAAAAATTGGCCACTCCATGAGCCAGCTGTTGGAAAGACCCTCACGATTCCAGTCTTCATCTCACAGTCTGTAAAATTTCTCCTTGACATCCACTGTGATGAATCCAATAATAGTAACAGGAAAATACCTTCTAGGAGAAAAAACTGTCTCTGGCCAGTGGTAGATTTGGGAATAAAGGTTGCTTCCCTGAACAGTGTTCTTGATAAAGCCACAAGCAACTTCTTTGAAAGTCTAAAATTGGTACCACTTTTTGTCCTTGTATTTGAGCATCACCTGCAGAAATGAGAAAAAAAACCAAACAAATGTCAATCAAGCAATGCCCTGCATATGAGAGACCATCCCTGACTTAGGCCCATTAACTTCAAACATCAAACTTCAGAATTAATAAATAAAGAACAATGCAATACTTCACTAACACTGTCATCAGGTCTTGAGTCTACTGAGATCTCATATTCAATTTCATAGTTATTACACTAAAAAGGTGTTAGCTGCTATTGCTGTTTTTTATGAGATTTTCCCTGAAGAGCTGTGGTAGTTTTGCCTGGCCCAGTTTTTGCCAGTGGATAGGGTGGGGTACAAAGATAGCTCCTGCATGTCCTGAGTAAAGATTCTGGAAATTTCTCCATCATGTCCAGCAAAGCCAATCTCTGATGGCTCTGAAGATGATGGACATGCTGCTGGCCAAACCTGGGCCAATTAGAGATGTTAGTTACGCTTCTGTGAAAACATATTTAAGAAGAAATCAAAACAGGGTAAGCACGCACTTCTTTGTAGCCAGGGAAGGAGGAGGAGGAGGTAAAAATATGTGAGGGAAACAACATGGAGGCACCAAGGTCAGTGGAGAAGGTGGGGGAGGAGATGCTCCAGGCGCCGGAGCTGAAAACCCTCTGCCAGCCGTGGTGAAGACCATGGGGGAGCAGGTGGTCCCCCTGCAGCCCATGGCGTCCAGAGGGATGCAGAGAACCCCCCACAGCCTGTGGGGAGGTGCCCAGGCCAGAGGAGCAGGTGGATACCTGCAGGAAGCTGTGATCCAGTGGGAGTCCCAGAGACTGAGAGTTGCAAAAGCCTTGCAGGAGAGAGAAAGGCCTTGCTCCCGGGATGGAAACAGCCTGGCCTCGGCTTGGAAGTCGGCAACCTGGAGAGAATCTCGGACAGCAGCAATCGGGCGGGTGCTGCTCGTGAGATTGGACCCACGCCAAAGAAGTTCGCAGAGGACTGTCTCTCGTGGGAGGGACCCCATGGCTAAGTAGAGGATTCTTTTCCCCTGATGGACTGACCCTGACCAAAGGAAACCCCCATGCCCTGCCCCCACCCCGGAGCTGTTGGTTAGAAGGAAGGAGGGAGGGGGCGAGCTGAGAAATAGCCTTAATAGGGAGAGGGGTGAGTAGAGAAACAGCACTTGTAGCAGAAGAATTGTGGCGTTGGACTGACTAAGAAAAGCCACATATCTGGCCCCAGCCCAGATCTGTTGGTTGAATGGAAGGAGGGGGCAAATAGAGAAACAGTGTCTGCAGTAGAAGAATTGTGATGGACTGACTTAAGGAAAAAAACCCCACACCCTGCCCCTGCCTGGGAGTTTTTGGTTAGTTAGAAAGGTGGGAGGGGGTGAGCTGGGAAGCGGTGCCTTAAGAGGGAAGGGGGGTCAGTGAAGAAACGGTGTCTTGAGAGCTTAATTTTACCTCTGATTTATCCTCCGACTCTGTTAGACTAATAAATCACCTTTTTTTTTTGCAACTTTAAGTTTTACCGCCTGCTTTTGCCCTGAATCTAGTGCGTCACCTTATCAGTGGTCTTATCTCAACTCATAAGTCCAGTGTTTTGTGTTAATTTTCCCTCTCCTCTGCATAGCTGCAGCAGGAGAGAGCATAGAGAGCAAACGTCGTAGGTGCCTGGCATTTAGCCAGGGTCAAACCCACGACAAGAGCTTTAACTACTTTTCTTCTACAAAAATTAAAGAAACTCGCTTTCTATAGGAATAAAAAGACACTTATCTATGGAGCATAGCAGATACTCCCTAAATAAACTTCTTGCATTTCAGGGCATGTTCTTTCTGCCTCACTCTTACAAAAGCCAATAAAATGTAAAGGTCTTGTCCAGAGATGTGATGCACATTAAATGAAAAATGTCATTTTGGGAAGTATGCTTTGATGTTGTTTTATTGTCAAGAAAAATCACTTTAGTTTTCCCAGTCTTAACAGCGTGGGATGGAAGAGCTTTCTATTTTGAGCTCCAAGCACAGAAGCTATTCCTATTCCTGGCAAGGCCTATTCTATATAACTATACCACACAGCTGCACTAGTAATGTTCTCTTCTTCCCAGTAAGATCTGTAAAGGTTCCTATACACACATCCACCTACCTGTTTTCTGCCCTACTGCATAGATGTGCTGCATTAAGTGGCTTAAAAAAACAAATCATAATGAATTAGTGAGAAGGGCAAAATGAGAAGTGTCATGTTCTAAACTCAGAGGCTAACAATGGATGCTCATTTCTGGAAACGTGAAAGGCAGGGGTGTGCAAAGGCTGTTTATTTTTGCCATTCTGATAGTTTGGGAGCAGGCAGAATGCTGTGCCAGTTGACATGAGCACACCTCCAACACCACGACTGTGATTTCTCAAAAGGAATCAAGGGCTGGGTTGCAAGGTTGGCAGCTCCCAGTTCCAGGACGCGGGTGCCAGGGCTCCTACCTCGTGTGCATGTTTGGAAAATGCCTCAGCGCTGGCCATCATGCTGGCAGTCCTTTCATCCAGCTCGCCCAGCTTCTGTCCTCTCTCATCCAGGGCAATGCGTGCCCGTGTCAGGTCCCCAATGACCCCTCCCGCGGCTCCTCGCACGCCTTCAATCCCACCTGATCCAGGGATGTGCTGGGCCAGGCTGCGGGAGGCTTTTCCTGCTGTGGCCTCGCCGACTGCAAAGGAGAAATGGACCGACACACAGACAGACAGGGATGAGCTGCTGACAGTGATCCTCAGCCTCAAGCTGCAGCCTTGCAGGAGTGATCGTTTGATGGGCACTTGGCACATGTGGAAGGCTTTGCTCTGTCACTGTCACATCAGCCCTGCAGTCGTGTGCCCCCCACTCAACTGACCAAAAGAAGCTGCCACAGTGAAGGAATTATGGAATAGCAGACAAGAGCCCTCCCCTTCCTCCACTAGGCCAACTTTCTCTTTTTATCAATCATCTAAATGCTATGTACTCCACTCCTAGAAGACAAGGGCAGGGGATCTCAAATATTAATTTCTGCCAAAAAAACCTCTGAAAAATAAATTACTCACAGAGCTCCTCTCTGTCAAAAGCTTGTCCACTTCCTCCAAAAAGTCCTTTGAGAAAGCCTCTATTTTGGGCTTCTGGTGTTTCCACAGGAGTAAACAAATCCCCAAGCATGTCCTAGTAAACCAGAAAAAAGTCCATGTAAAAGGTTAGTGAAGTGAAGGCAGTTCTAGGTGCTTTCTTCATTTTCATTAACAAGCCACATGCACTGGATCTAATCAACTTAAAAGAGTCTTGTGTGAACAGTATGGTGTAGTTAGTATCTGTGTATTCTGACAGGAAAATGCTTGGGCTAACTAGACTCACTCATGCTTTCAAAGGGACTTGGTTTGTCACTGCCCAGTCCCATGTTCATAACCAGAGGAAAAAACCTGCAATTAATACAGAATGAAAATACCAGCGATAAGGTCACATTTTGCTTAGAAACAGCAGAGGTGGCACTGTAATTGAATAAACAATTTGCTGTGTATTGTGTATTTTGCTTTAGTGATTACCCAGCCAGGCTGGGCAGTCACTCTGCTTTCTTCTTATAGCACACCTGAGTTCAGTGCTTGTGAGCAATTCAGAGTTTGGTGCTTTGTTGTTTAGTTGATTTTTTTCTTCTTAAACAAAATCCATTTTAATCCAAAATCCAAAATCCATACAGCCTTCCCCCACCCCATTACTGTGCCATCAGCAATGCTAAATAAGCACATCTGCTGAAGGCACTCTCTGGTGCCACATCTTGGAGCAGTCGCCCCAAACAAATCTTGGGCTCAGATTTATTTGCAGCAGTACCAGGAAAAGCTGGCTCTGTGGAATAAAACTGGTGAGGAAAATGTGCAGTCCCATTAGTGCTTGAAACCAATGGGGCTGTGCACACTGGCAGCCGTTTCTGCCCTATTGCTCAGCCCTGTGTTTGCTCAGCCAAGCCTCAGCAGGCAGCTGCAGCTGCTGTGCCACACAGAGCACTTGCTCCCAGGGGCTGAGTGTGAGGACAGCGCTGTGACTCACAGCTACTGCTCCTCTGCACAGTCACTTGCTTGGAGGAGAAAAATCACTGCAGCCCTTGGAGCCTAAGTGGAGCTCTCATGCAGCCCAGTTCTGTTTTCCTAGGTAGCAGATGCTACTGGGTCATCTGCTTTCTGTACACACATAATGACCTTGCAAACCTTTTTTTGCTCAAAAGCCAAGATAAAAGCAGCCATAGTCCAGCAGCCCAGAGAAACATGGGCTACGTTTCCCTTTGCATGGTAGCTGCATTATGCTGTTAAGGCTGGTAAAAAAAAGAATAAACCTAGCTTGTAACAGCCTCTGGCTGTAGGTCCATAGTCTACAATACATTGGTCAAACCTTTTGATTATTTTAAAATTGGCTCCTTGCAAAATAATCTCTTCTCTGGTGCACAAAAGCTGGTGTGCAATGCTTGCTCCTCACAGTGCCTTTTCAGACTTGAGACAGACAGTGCTGTGATGTGAGATGAGCAGCTCAGCACACGTTATTCCCTAGGGCATAATGAGTGTTGGCAGGACCATTTCTTTTATACTTCCATTCTAGTTCACTGTTAATTATATAACCCAGAACTTATTCCCTCTCTTTTTTCTTTTCCCTTTTATTACTCATGTTTCTTCATGTAATCTCTCACAATTCCTTCTCTTTAGCAAATGACATTTTCATTTGCATTTTCATTGTAAAATAACCAAACCAAACCAGCCCATATGTAACATTGTAAAGACCGCACAGGTACAGGTGACAGCGCATGAAAAAGCCCAAAGACCAACAGAGCTGCTGACCTCTCTCTGTTGCTTTGGCATCATTCAGTCAGGGCAAGTGGAGAGGAACAGATCTGTCCTGCCCTTGCAGCACTGTCCTGATCAGTGACAATTTACCCCTGATGAGGGAGGCCACCCTCCCTCCCACACACAGGCACCAGAGCAAGGTGTGAGCCCTACCTGCAGGTTGTCGCACATCTCCTGGCTGTATGTCAGGCGCTGGATCTCTGTGGGAGAGCTCAGGTACAAAGCCTGCCCTTCGTTAGTGAAACAAAAGGTCCGTGCTATCCTCATGTCTGTGACAGGCAAATAGTTGATGTCCAGCAGTGGGCGAAGGCTGGGCAAGCTGAGGAGAAGCAGATTCCCAGGTTAGTCACCAGCTGCCACACATGGTACACCTGCTCTGTGCCTGCATTTTAATCCAACGCTTCAGTTTATGCTTTTCATAACTGCAACAGTAAAAGTGCAGCTCTAAGCTGAAAAATTCTGCCATAAACATGCTGTCTTCCCACCATACTTTGTTTTCTTGCGTGGAGAAGTTTCAGCTGCCTTGCCTCTATGACCCTAAGGCTTCTGCTACTGTCTAGATTTGGGATGGGCATGTGGCACAGTTTGGCTTGTGCCATGCGGCTGGGCAGGTTTCAGGGCAAGGCCCGCCCCCCGTTACCACATGGACATCTGTAGGAAATGGCCTGGCAGGGCCCTGTTTCCATCCTGTGGACAAAGGCTTCAGCATTGCCTTTGTTGTCCTCCAGCTTCCCATGGTTTGCTGTTTTGGACAGCACTTTCCAAAATTTAAATGGCCTGGCCAGGGAAACAGGGTGCAGCAAGGTGAGGGGACAACTACAGGGCTACTGCACAGTCAGCTCCCTGGGAGAGGGGACAAGGAAGGGACCAAGAGCTCTGAACAGAAAATCTTCAGAAATGGCAAGAGTGGGACTTGGTACTTCACACAGGATAAACAGTACCCTTTCTATGGGTGAGTTCTATACTTTTCTATACCTGACCCACTGTAACTGAGCAAATTGATCAGGGCTTTCTTCTATCATAGTTCAAAATCACCAGCCATCAACTGTCACAGGTAGGGGATTATTATAAAGAAACCCAGGAGCTTGCTTTGTTGTGTGCCTGCCTGCCTTAACTTTCCACATGGAGACAGCCCAAGGGACAGGTATGGCTGCATCAAGGCAGGAAATTCAATGCACCCACCAGGGAGTTAATGCAGAGCATCAGGCACTCTGGAGCAAACACAAGTGGAATATGACAGCACTGTGCCACCTCTTTGCTTAGTTTTGCCACAAGATTAGTTAGATAAGTACCTCAGTGTCATGATGTGCCCATTAGCACAAAAGCACGCCAGACAGACGCTGTTACAGAGGGTGACCACATCTGCTCGCAATAAAAAGGACGTTTCGGTGATGTTGTGGACATAAAGACATGTTTGGGAAGGCAATGAGAAGACTTTGGCTTGTTTTTCTGAACAAATGACTGCAAATTGATGATCACCCATATCCTGGGAGGAGGAAGGGGAATGCATGACAAGTTTCCTTTTCCTTGTTTTGTCACCGTCATCAGCACTGTGTGGATCCCTCCATACTTCATAGGGCCGATGTGTCAATGTCCCCATGCAGTCCAAGCACGCGAAGGTCAGCACAGCTCCCTTCAGTGTCAGGACGGTGCCTGCAGAACAGAATTTCCTCTCATTGGCATTGGCACCATAACCAGACTGATTGTCAGCACAGCGCAGCTGACACTCAGCTTTTGTACACAAAGCACACACATTAATTCAGCTAAGGTGACAAGGCTTGACTGCTCTGACCACATGAGAAGGCAAACAGTCTGCCAGTAGTGGAAAAGTCTCAGGCAGCTGATATCTACAATAATGGATATAATACATGCTGTTGAAGACCATTAATACGGCTTGTTGCTTATCTCTATATTATACTAGTAGAATGTTTATTTCCGAGCAGTAAAATTGCTCCAAGTCTGGTGACCTTCCAGCACTGTTTTTCTAAACAAACTGGGGGTGGGAAACCTCTGTTGCAGTGCATTCTCCATTTTTTCCCCATTTTTTAAGCACATACTGCCTCTCCTCAGACCTGACCTCTCAGCCCTCTGTTCTCTCTGCTGTACCATCTGCCACTCACTCAGCCAAGGATCTCTCCTGGTACAGCAACCTGCCAACATTTTTGTTTCCTTTCCTGAACTCCCTTCTGCTTCTCTGCAGCTTTCTGATAGTAAGACAGCCAAACTGTTTACAGAATCCCAGACAGAATTGCAAACAGGACTGTAATTTCACGATATGAAGGAACTCTGCTAATTTCCCTGTCCTCACAAGAAACATGTAACTTTGCCCGTTACACAAGGCAATCTTTGGAACTAATACAAACAAAGTCTTTCAGTCCATGAAGCTCCGGGCCCCCTATGGGCATCTTCACCTGTATAGCTACCTTTCAGTGAGTGACCATTGCTTGATATGTTTTTTGAGATATTTCTGCCCAAAAGGCCATACAAAATCATGCAGTTATTGCCCTGTTGTACCAAGACAGATAAAAAGCAGGAAAAGAGCTGCACTCTCACCACTTGGTGACACCACAACTGGCTCTGACTGCCGTAAGTCGTCACTGGCAGGCAGATTAAGGGAGAGGATTATGACCATTCCGAGGCCTGTTCCAACCCAGAGACAGGAGGAGACAGCAGAGTCATTCTTTCGGGCAAAGGACTCCATGAAGTACAAAGCTGTGATTGCCTCCTTTGAGTCCCTGTCGATACTGGACACGCTGGAGCTTCGGGAACGGCTGAAGGAGTTTTCCCTATTTTCTGCACAAATAAATACAAGCAAAGAGACATAAATAGGTGTTCCAGGTAAAGGCACAAACCTGCAGCAAATACACTCCCTGTGGAGTACAGAAAATAAAGTTTTCTTAACCTGAGCAAACATTCTGACACTAGCATGACACCAGCCTGCTGCCAGTGTATAAATAAGAGTGGAAAATGCTGTCAGACCTCATCAGTTATATGTGCATTAGAAATAGCTGCCTATTATGGAGATTAGCATAGACTAATTAGAATTTACAACAGCCTTAGCTCAAAGGACTTGTTCTAAATAGCACAAAATAATTTTAGACCCATATGTTACCAATGCATTTACAATTAAGCCCTGTATCTCACTGCTGCAGGACATGAAGGGAGATGCCATTACCAGCGTCAGAGCATATGTGCCCAGCTCTGCTCTTGTTGCCATCACTCGGACATTCTAGCACTGAGTTCCCAGCCACCATTTACTGTGAAGATATTAATAACTGCTCCCTGGGGAAAAGACACCCATTGCTGAAGTGAGCCCAGTATCCAAAGCACCTCAGGGTACAAATCCACTCTGGCTTCCCAGGGAGTGAAGTGAGAAACCTGCTCTGTGCCCTTGGCAACAACTGCAGAGTGAGCTGGCACTGCCTAAGCTTTAGTAGGCAGCATTGAGAGCCCAGTGGAGACAGAGCTGTGCTCTCCCCACTGCAAGTGCACAGGTACAGAGACTCTCTCTCAGCTTTTCAGAGAGAGGTAACAATAAACAGGCGAAGGCTCTCTGCTTTGCTTTGCCTAGTGCAAGGCAGGAAGCACAAAGCTGTGTGAGGCAGCTCCTGGCATTAGCAGGAACATCAGAGGCTATAAAGCACAGTGAACTGAAAAGTTACTGAAGAGTCAGGGAGCCAGAGAGAAGATGGCAGTAGGGCTGGCTGCTAGCACAGCCTTTGCAAAACAACTTGTGCCAGTGCTGTTGTTTACCAACTTGTAGTCAAAAATGGGATCAGATCATTGGAAACCCCACATGCTCTTTTGCAACAATAATAACTGCAGGTGGAGAAATAGTTGAAGGTACTGGATCTGAGATAAAGATCTTGCTTCTGAACCTATCATTGTGAAGCAGATTTGTATCTGGTAGGAAATTGTCCTTTGTATAGGTCAGAAGAGAGTCATCTCTTCAGAGCCAACAGAAGTGTCTAAAAAGAGGAATGCTTTCTGTCATGGTTGAAGAATAAATTTAGAAAATTACTTTCTCACATACTCCAGCTTAAAACTGAGCTAATCCTCACATTGTATAAATGGTTCCTGTGCTCCACCAGAGCTTTGCCAGTGAATCTCTTCCTCAGAGAACAAACTGCAGCATTGTGTTCCCCTGCCCAGTTGCCTCAGTGCAAAGCCATCCCTACACTGCAGTTCCCTGGGGAAGACTGGAGAGCACCAGGCCAACACATTGCTGGAACCACAGCAAGTGCTCTCGCATGCGCTACTGCCTGAAGTGTGGGCACACGGGGACAGGGTGGATTATCCTGGTGCTCCTTGACACTTGGGCCACCTTCTGTACTTTGGAGGCACCTGTAACCTATCAAAGAGGAGTTTCACAGGACAGCTTTCCCTGGTACTTCAGTTCCACTCTCATGGAAGAGAAGATTATGTCTACCTGAACTTCCAAGCACTGCGCTCGCCCTGTTCCCACTTTCACATGGGCACTGAGTAGCTCTCTAGTTCTCTCAGCACTGCTCCATGTAGCTGCATAAATTGGGACTGTTGGCACATCTACAGACACAGCTGCTAATACCTTGAGAATTAGTGTCTCCCATAACCCCCAGCACTCTGTACTCCTACTGCAGGGAACTAGTTGGCCCAGCTCCTTCCTAAGCACTGACAGCTGCCACGTAAAGGAAGGAAGACAGTAATTTCAAGGCAGAGATCATCAGGGCTCCATATATATATATTTTTTTTTCCTCCCAAAGGGTACCTAATCCTTAATAAAAATGCTATTATGTAATTAATCTTCTCTTTAACAGGTGTATTAATATCACAGCCACAAAAAATTCAAATATGGAGGTGCTCAAGCTAAGAAAGATGTTGAAAGGACAAATGCAGTTAGTGTAGGCGACATACACAGAACTTAAAATATATGATGTGCCATTTGCATGTGTCATCAAGCTTTCTCCCTCCCTAAATTAACAAGAAATGTTCCTCACTCCTGTGCAGTATAGTTAACTAATACATCTCTGCAAAACTGACACTAACAGATATAATCTTTAGGACTTCTGGGAACATACTGTGCCATTTTCTATTAAATACACTCCTCAAACTGAAATTCTAAAGATCAGCAAGACATATGCCAAAATTTGATGTCATTAAACAAATCTGAACAGCAAAGGCTGCAATTGCTATGTGACTTTCTTGCCTAGCTCCAAAGCAAGGTAGAAATCACGCCACTTCCTAGATTTCAGGAAAAAATTTAGTTAAGTCTTGTTCCCTGGGACTCCTTTCTCAAAGAGATTCTACCCCAAATTCTTTATCCTAGAAAGCACTCCATTGCATCCTGGAGAAACACAAAAGAACTTTCCTTGGGAAATTTTAGAAACTTGCCACATCCTTTGCTAGTATGATTGCTGTGTCTTAAAATAACATCCCATCTTCTCAAAGTTGACCTGCCAGTCTGTACCAATCCTTAACCCAACCACCATATTCCAGGTTTTCTGTTATATTTCAGCTCTTCTTTATTCCCAAATAGGTTTCCAGGCTGTTTTTGCAGCTGGCAGCAGAGAGCATGATCAGAGGGATCCAGTGGCCCCTGAGAGCTCACCTATCATATCTTCCAGGAAACTGTGATTTTTACAAAACAGTGGAATTAGGACTAACACAGAAGCATAAAGGGATTTTCTTTATGAAGTTACGAATCATGAAAATAGAAGTAACACTTGTTATGAGGAATGAAAAGAAACAAACCTACCAAAGGTTTATAGGTTTGTAGGTCTCTGTAAGTGAAAAAGACCAACATTTTCACTGCAAATATTTACATTCATTACTGAAGAGTTTTGCAATTGACTGTCAGTGCCCTGGTTTTAAAGTAATGAGTAATTGATCTGCTTATGAAATATATACAGAAGTTGACCTTTTTGACATAGAAATCGATATATTCTGTAAAAAGAAAATAGCAGAATGATTTATATTCTCCTCACTTGGAGAACTGTAAAAGTTTTAATCCCAAACACCAAACCTAACAGAAGCCAATGGAATTATTTAAAACATTTGCCAGTTTAAGACCATCATCTTAAATTTTAAGAGAAATCTGTCACTTTGAAAATTATGTAGTCAGGAAAGCATGCATAGCTCTGAATACCCATGGAAATAGACAGTAAAGGAATTATACTTCCAACGTGAATTTGTGCACAGTAACATCACAGAGACACAGAGATGGCAATGCTTCAGTAACACAGAGGAGAAAAGGGCAAGAAGCAACACACATTTAGGAACACTGCCTGCTTGCTTGGCTATAAAACCAACATTTTAATAGCATCACTCTAAAGCAGCATTGCACATAAAGCAATTCACTAGAAAGCAGCAGAAGTTGTCTTAATAAGCACAAATAATGTGCTAATAATCTGGAATTTTACTGTGAATGATTTCCTACCAGATCAACTTAAGTAAGTTTCACTAAAACTATGCTGTGAATATGCAGCTTGCCAAGCATTCCAACCACAGTGGCTGTGCTCACACGAAGGTCACAGCTGTGGAATGCTTGACCCTCCATGCAGAAAGTTCTGAAATGTATTGCCCTGAAGTTGTTACAATTAAGGTGGTGTAATTAATGTAATTAATGGCTACATGGAATCCCAATCCCACTGACACAAGACTGATGGGAATGATGGTAAATAAAGGCCTTAAAGAGAAAATAGATTCAAGTCACCAGACTTGGATGTTTGGTATTTCCAGAATATAGTAAAATTCAGGCTTATGTTTTAGCTCAGCAAGTTTTAAAAACAGAAGAGAACTGTCAGGGCAGAACTATTCTTCATGTTGAAAAGGAACTAGAAATAATTTCTATAAAAATGCAGAAGACCTTTGCACTAAGAATCTATAGAACTTTCATATTTAATTGTATGAATCACTTCCTTTGACTTCTACAAGCAAATTGTCTTCACATTCAGATCACGAAGAGCTCAATTTGGATATAGATTATAAACTTGAACACAGGTTTTTTAATCAAAGACATTACAATTTCCCAGAACTTAAGCCCCAGCCTAAACTATCCATTCTGCTGAAGCATCTTTCACAACACTGATGCTTAAAGAAAGAATAACTTGTATAACTTTCATATGTGGAATTACGCAAGAATAAGGTGGAGACAAAAGCCATCACAGAGGATGATGAAGCCATGGCACAGCAGCATTTCTGCCCCAACACCTTTCTCACATGGGCCACCCATGGTGCTGGGGAACTCAGCCTCATCCCCAGGCTGCCACTGGGGTGAGAGTTCAGAGATCCATAAAACCTGGACCTCCAGAGGAACTGGGATGGAAGAGGCAAGCCAAGGGAAGTGTCCATGCCTGCAGCAAAACACTTAGTGTTTTCTGAAGTGATCTGTAATCTGAAGTGATTGCCAGCAAGGAAAAAATGCTAAATTTGAGTATCCAGTACATAACTCATGCTCAAATTCAACATGCCTAGGGTACAGCGTGAAATTAGCTTCACCTGGAATCATCATTTAAATTAAAACTGATTAGACATTCAGGAACTGTAAGAACAACAAAATTTTCATTAAGTTGGTTGTTTTAAAAAGAAAATTGGCAGACTCTCATAAGAAATCAAGTTGATCCTAGCAGAACCTAGCAGAAACCTACTCCAAGGAAAAACCAAATATGAACTGCATCTAGCTCAACAGAGCTAGAATTCATGCATCAGCAGTTCACAAGCATCTGTGCAAGGCTCTACTCCACTTTTTCCCAGGCCTTTCCTAGCCATCAGACATGCTCCTTCACAAGGCACCTCGCTTCTTCAACAACCTCCTCTCACTCCTTTTTCCAGGGACATAGGGCATTGCGTGCCCCGTTGTAACCAGATTTAGGCAAACACACACTTGAACTCCATTTAAACCTCGGAGTGAAACCAGTGGTTAGCTCTGATAAAGATAATGATTCAGTCTAAGTGACGACAGTGGCTTTGTGCAGTCTAGTGATGGTAGAGCTCAGCAGAAAACTGGGGGCTGGGGCCACAAATCAGCCTAAGAGGACTGACTCCATCCATCCATCCATCCATCCATCCATCCATCCATCCATCCATCCATCCATCCATCCATCCCTGCCTCCTGCACCTATGGCCTCAAGCTATAAAGAGGAACAGCATTCTTCATGTCTGCCCTGGAAGCTGAGCCCCTGATGGTTATGATGCTCAGCTCAGAGCTCAGCCTAAGGTTTCTGGCCCCTCTGATTCTATTTTTTTATTTACTGTGGACCTAATACAAAATACTACTGTGTTCTAGGGAACTTGAACCCAATGTTAGGATCAACAAACTGGCCTCACTCTTGCCATAACAACCTACTCCTTGTGCGTGTCCTCTAGCAGATTTCCTGAGCAAGTGGCAGGCCCCAGCTATTTGCTTAAGACATCCACTCTTGGAAGTACTCTCACACTTCATCCTAGAGATGGATGAGATAGGGGAACTGAATTGTCCCATTACTCCCAGGACCAGTTGCCATTATTTCTGGTGCATTGGTATCACAGCCACCCTGGGCTTTGACCCTTGCTCACCTTTAAAGTATCTCTACATCTCCTTTCTAAAAGGAAGCAGAAGAGAGAAGACTTTTATTTTACCTAGAGCAGCAAACAAGCACACACCTGCACCATAACTGAGAAAGACCTAAACACTAAGGATAAGTCGCTTCTGGAAACAATTATATTCTCCCAAGAACAAACCATGGATCTTACAGTTCAGTGTTCAAACTGAATTCTTTTAAAGGTGTATGAAAACCTTATAGAAGATGCTAGAACATCCTTCCTTGGAATATCTGCTTTTTTTGCTGCCAAATGTTTTATTACAGCCATGCAGAATTTGCTGTTCAGAAATCTTTGAGTTTACAGTGCCCATGAGATCAGAAGTGCTGTGGTTTTTCTAAACACCGGAAAAAATAATTTCAGCTTCCTAATAATTGCTTTTTAAATTTGAATAAAGCTTTCTGCAGTAAGAAACACAATTTCTGGATATAGAACAAGTCTTCTCTGCAAGATTTTTATCTGCTTCTCTGCACAGACAAGAAATACGGTGACAAACTAAACAGTTAGTGGGGACTGTGTTATAACATATTGTCTCTAAGTTAAACAGATCTTACCACTTACACTCATGGCAAAAGTACCTCCAAACAGTATCAAAACTGAAACGATGTACAAGAAGAACCAATACCATAATCTCCTTCCTGAGAAATAAATACATAAAAAAATCAAGCCAAGGGCTTTTTCACCTGCTATGAATTCCATCTGTGAAAAGCCATGGCACTCAGGGGCGTCATGAAGTGTGGCCCTGGGACTGCTGTGCCATGCCCAGGGGATCAGGTAAATGTCAGTCTGGCTTGGCTGCTTGGGCAAGGAAGTTTACCAGGAATGATCCACTCCGCAACATGGAGAGTATTGGCAAAGGGAATGTGCAGGAGAACAAGAGCTGTTCTGAAAACCTGCCAGAGAAGCAATAACCTCCTCAGAGAATTAATTTCTGCAGTTAACTACCCTTGTGATCAAAATGAATCCCCAACTGTCTTAAGTCAGGCTTCTGCCTTAGTAATTTATGTTCTGTCCTTTCCTCAAGAGACGCGGACAGCTAACTATTCCCTTCCTCTCTGCGGTACCCTGCCATGCAATTGAATAATTTTGTGCTTTTTTTCCCAATGTTTTTCCAGATCAAGTAACCAGGTTCTTCCTCTGTTTCCTTGGAGGCCTAGGAAGCACTACTTTAAAAACTACACCAACCATCTTCTCAGCCATCATTACTTATCTCCCATCCACATGTGGGCTTCAGACCCAACAGACCCAATAAAAGAAGGAACCAGTGATAAAAACAGAAACCTCCTTCTTCTACCCCCACCTTGCCACATGGGAAGGAAACCTCATGGTCACATTTACTCATCCAGTGCAAAAAAATCCAATGTGTTATGGATACAGCACTGCCGGAGACAGCTTAACAGCACAGTTGTAACTAACAAGGGAAAAATGATATGAACTTTATGTAAGTTACACAGCAAACACTGCAATGCTCAGCACGATACCAGGTGAGTCTGCTTCCTCAGACGGTGGCCTTTTTTCTAAGATAATTTCTCAGTATTGTGCTCCAAGAACCCAACTACACCACACTGGACTTACAAGAGCAAGTGTCAGCCCTTCTCTATGGGTTCACACAAATTTTGATACTGAGAAAAGTACAGATCAATCCAATGACTTTGGAAACCTTGTTATGGAAACAACAGACCAAAGTAACAGGCTGCCATACAAACATAGAAAATTACTGTAAAATTTGCTAAATATAAAAAACAACCCAAAAGCCTCAAAAAACTTAGCACCAAAACCAAAATCCACCAGGGGAAAAAAATCTGGAAATCTCAAACAGGCTACCTATATGGCTTCTTTTTAAATGATAATTTTCACAAATACTTTTGATGAATAAAAGAAGTTCAAATTATCTAGTTTATACCAAATACTGTGCATTTTCCAAAACAAATTGGAAAAAATCATGCAAATGAGAGAACAACTGTAATCATTCTATGCATATACAGAAAAACTTTAAGTGTAATAGTGGATCAGTTAAAATGGAAATTGTGTTGCACTTGCCATAGAATTTTGATTAGGTTATTAAAAATAATAACTAAATATTTGAGTGGCTCGTTTTGCCAGCTCCCAGTGACATTTCAGTTCAAGTGCTCTGGATCAAATTTTAACTACATATAATCAAAAGAGTTGATCCAAAAGCTGAGTGCTGAAACGGAATTGTTTTAAAGGAAAACTAATGCAAATTCAAAGACTTTGTTCTTAGCATTCCTAGAAAATTACAATGCACAGCAAAACCTTGCTAGGATTCCTTGTTCAGAGGCAATTTTGTAGCACCAAGATGTAAATGGCCTTTCTATAAAAAGGTGATTAGGCTGGACGAATTAAAATCTACATAATGGGGAATGAAAATTATAATAAAAAAAGGAAGTTTTTAAAACTGCTGCTGGAAGAAAATAAATTTCCAAAGACAGCACTTCAAAGGAAAAACTCCACTCTGTCTTTACTTTGTTCCCACAATGTATGATGGAACCAAATGTGGATATATGTTTGCAGAATGCCCAGATTCCTGTATGGATGCAGACAAGGAGGAAAAAATGGCAGAGTCAGCCAGCACAAGCCAGAGAGAAACCTTTGGAGAATGCAAACTTGCTTTAAAAAGCAGTGTTTGAAAAAAAAACCCCAAAACCCAATAACCAAGAAGTACCAAATCTGAAAGACTTCCCATGAAACACAAAGCAAGGAGAAACATGTGCCAGTACGTGCATCTGTGCACACATCCATGTACCCACCAGCTCCACAAGCACAGCCACACTGAGCTCCCTCCCACGGCAATTTTATTTTTATTCTTTAATGCCACTGTTTTCTTTAATTCAGTGTTTTCTTTAATCTAAAATTGCAATTGCAAATTCAACCGAAATATGTATTTTGTTTTCCTGCGCAGAAAAGAAGCAGACGCTTCGGGTCTATTCATCTACACTGCAGTTCTTGATCAGATTGGGATCTCTGCAGGTTTAGAACTATCATGTTAACTCTTAGGCTGACATGTACTATTCTGGATCTGTGCCACAATACAGAAGGCAAACCTTCCTTCCTTTGAGCCACACATTTCCCCAGGAAGCTAAACAAAAATTTAGTCCCTATTTCATTGTTTCTGCGAGGACCTGCAGAAAAAATTGGGTGCTAGTTAGAGCCCAGAGCTGGAACAGACTGAGACATGAGCAGTGCAAATGGCTACAGCCCTAGAAGAAATCCACTAAGCTTGGAGACAAAACACATTCCCATTCTACAGGATGTTAGCATGGGTTAGAATCTCTGTAAGGATTTTCTTGGCTAAGAATAATTTGCATTCATGTGTATTTTTTATTACTGTTGATATTTAAGAGCATAATGTTAACTAGATAATAAAAAATGCAATTTATAAGCTGTGCAAGAAAGCCTTATAAAAATTATAATCACTAACTCCTGGTATCTCAAAAACTTCTGGTCAAAAGGGACTTGAAGTTTAGACTTTAGAAGCTCAGCAATGGAATTTCCTGTATTTGTGGGTTTGTTTACAATGCCAATAAATTCTTATATTATTTCAAGAAATACACTGCTTAGTCAAAACTGTGTGAAAACAAGATTGTTTAGAATCAATAATCATGGAATCACAGAGCAGTTTGGTCTGGAAGGAAGCTTTACATGTCATCTAGCTCCAACCCACCTGCAATGAATAGGGAGAGCTTCCACTAGGTCAGGTAGCTCAGAGCCCTGTTCAATCTGACCTTGAATGTTTTCAGGGACAGAGCATCCACCATCTCTGTGGGCAACCTGTTCCAGTGTTTCACCACCCTCACCCTCATAAAAGAAATCTCTTCCTTATGTATAACACCATGCTATTAAGAATTTTCAAGGTTCTAATTTCTTGCGAAAATTAGATATAGAATACTGAGGAACTACAGAATTTTTTACTATAGCCGTGAGAGTAGTGCATTTATGAAAGCAGAAGATACTGAGACAACATGTAACATTTCAAAAAGCATAAAAGAGGATGATGAGGATACTGGGAAATACATAGGTTTAGGCAGTAACAGTAATGATGCACCATTCCTCTGCTACTGCTACTTGGCTTTTGAATTATTCTTCTATGAATGTGGAAGAAATATCAGCACTGTATGAACCTGAGCAGTTTGCAATATTTCAACCAGCAGAAAACAAGACATTCCCCCCCTCCATTTCCTTCCTATGATTCATCAGTGCAAAGACAGTCTTCAAAAATGTTTGTCTATATCAGGAATCCTTCTGCAGAAGTAAAGAGGCGAGAGTCAGCAAAATCTTGACAATCAGCTCGCTGGAATGCAGTCAGAAGAATTTATTGTGTGAAAGTTTCTTGAAAATAGACTTGATGAAAATGCTGGAAATACAGTACGTATTGTACCAGAAGGTCGCATTTAAATAAGTAGATTTTGAAATCCAATGCAAGGGGAGAAGATTCATTTATTATTCTAATATGTATCTTATGATTACTTACCAAAATGTATTATCTTTTTAATCAAATCATCTAGAAGAGGTTGTAGAGAGCAGGAACTGCAAGCATTATTAAAAAAAATCTCCAAGTATTATCAGTGCCTTGGAGACAGGCTTAAAAAAGGTAAGAACCATTTACCCCCACACAAAGGCTTTTTTTTTAAATGTCTAAGTAGTCCTAAAGAGGACTGAGATAGCAAACTCTAATCAAAATTCTACTCAGGTAGAATAATAAAATCCTACCAAATTCTAACCTGAAATGCTACCTTTCTAGAAATGATATAAAATATATATCTTGACTCACCACATGAAAACATAAAAAAAAAAAGGAAGTAATTTCTTGGGAATGTCTCTATTGTTTGTTGCAGCATATGCTCCTAAGTAGCCAATATTCTTAGCAGAGAGGGGAATATTTTAATTCTATTTTCAAATAGCTCAACCAGAAGGTTTTGATCAAAGCCAGTTTCACACTAGAGAGAGAATTCTTATTCTCAGCATACTCTTTCTCAAACCTTTTAACTTCTCTTCTTCCTTCTCCCTCACCCAGACTACAAATCTTTCAAGGATGATACCACCCTCCACCATATTATTTAGTAGAAAAACCTTTAGAAATACATCAAACCACTTGACAAAACTGTATGTCTAGAAATTCAAGATACATGAAGAAGAGTGGAATGTCAGTCATTCCAGGCAGATCAGGCAGGAGAGCCAGAACCCAAAAGACTAATACCACCAACTGAAAATTAGAACTGAAAATTTAGACAAACTAAGGCTTTGTTTTACTTTGGTCAGAAGGCTTTGCTTTACTGAGACAATACAGATAATCAGAAAATTATATTAATCAACAGACCTGCTGAAAGGTGACTTGTACACAAACCCACACACCCAAGGACAAACTCAAACCATGCTCCATCACATTATATGCTGACATAAATTACTCTGGAGATTGTCTGGCACGCTCTTGCAACAGTTGTTTCACTGACTTTACTGAATGTTTTAAGACTATTTAAGTGATGCTTTTAAATAGGGATTTTTAAATGTCACTTTATTTATTTTACTTCTTGAGCCTGAAAGGAAGTTAGATGATTATCTCTAAAAGAGATATACTTTTATATAAAACTTAATAGGTATTATAAATATTGAAGAATGACATAAAGTGAATCTTTCATGACACAGGTATGCAGAATGCAACATCATACCATTGAAAGTATTACTGTATCCCTGGATGCTTTGTACACAAGAGTCAGTGGGGCCTTAAGGGGCTGTGGGTTCTGCCTGCTGGAGACCCTATTTACTCTGGGAGGATGGGAGGGAAGAAAAAAAGAAGCATAAAAGGATTAGGTAATACTCTGGCCTTGGCAGGTACAAGAAGTGCTGATATTGCAGCAGTATCTGCATACAGGAATTTCAGAAGAGTCTGGTACTACATAGGATGAAGAAAAACAGCAATAGAAACTACTGTGGCAGGGTTATATTTTCCATCAGGAGCTATTATATGACAGTGTTACTTACCATGTTTGCGTGGCACATAAAGAGAGCTAGATGAAAGGGTTGTGTTATGCTCATAATCAGACATTAATGTGGAAGAAAAACTTTGCTATTTCATGTTACCAGAAAGATTAAAAAAATCAAATCTCCTAGCCATTTGGCACTAATAACAAAGGTATTTGCAACAATTTGCATTTAAAGGTACAAAGGCGGGCGCTCTGAGTGATATAATTCCCCTTGCTCTGTTGTCATTAACAGCTGTGGAAATTGGGAGTCCTTGTTCCAGCTGTAACTGTGATGCAGACACCACTGCAGGTGGGCAGGTTGGCGTACAAATGCTCCCCACAAGAAGAGGATTAGGGCCATGGTGTTGCTGATTGCCTATCATAGTTTAAAATATTACTTAGTTCAGGGCAATGACCAGGACAAGGATCCTGCTGAACTCATTCCCTTTCACACCCAGTGAGAAAGTCACAAATACCTGGCAAAATAGTCATTGCCACCCACCTTCTGTGGTGACTGGGAGAGAAATCTCCATGCAGGCTGCAGACTGGGCTTTCCTGAAGGGGGGCCTGCCGGGCCCTCGGCGGTTTGCTCTCGACACATCCGCACTGGAAAGTCGTTTGCCTGAACTGCAGCTCTGGGATGTTGGGCTTGTACAGTGACCATTCACGTGATCTGGAAAGTGAATGCAACAAGCGCTAGGTAAAGTGTTGGCTGCCAAGATTCAGAATGGAGGATAGATGTATGTTCTGATATTTGAGAATGGGTTAAATCAAATCTTCTGAGAAGAACTACTTATTTGTTTTACCAACCCATCATGTGTATGTAAAAAAGAACTCACCATATCTTTAAGGATAGTTTGAAAAAAACCCAAGGGCCATAGGACTGGTACATGTTCTTAAAGCTGCAGATCCCACAGCATTTTGCTGACCTATGCACACAGGCAATTACCAAGGTACTGCAGGTAACACTGTCACCCCTGATGTTGTGTCTCCTAAGAGATACCAAATCAATTTGAATGTTTTCTTTCCTTTTTGCTCTCATAAGAACTGCAAGTATAATTTACTACAGGATAAAATTCAGAGTAGACATCTTCCCTCCCTGACTCAAAGTTGCATGAAACAGGCCCCTATTTGAAATAATTATAAAACCAGCCATAATATTGCTAAGTATTTTATTCCTTATATACCACATAGACTTATTTTACTTCTACGGAAACCGACTGCTGAACAATTGATTTGTCTGCTACAGATCTATAGAAATGAGGCCAAGTCCCTGGACCCCTGCTAGAGGCCGTGGTCAATCAGCACAGCACATGTTGCTGTCTGATGGGGTGGGAAACAAAATATGGCTGCTTCAAACTCTCACTACATTCATTTGTTCTTTGTCAACAGCTCTTTAAACCACAACATCCACTGATCAGGGCATGGATCAGAGTTTAGAATTGGACTGGACTGTAAAACATTCATGTGGTACTTTTCTTCCTCTCATGATGGGCAAGACAAAATGAGAAGAATTACTGAACACAATTTTCCCTTCAACATATGAAAGGATAAACGCCCAGGTATAATTGAATTATTTTTGGTCAGCAGGTTACTTTAAGTAAACAGCAGGTAATACGCAAAAAAAAGTTCAGATTCATGCAAGCACACTGAATATTTTATTCAAAACTGTAAAACCTCAATACTATAGGTAGGGACAATCTCAGAGTTTCTGCCTTAATTTTAAATGTTGGGTTATTTCTATCTGAGAATTATCTTAGTCTTCAAGATTCTGTATTTAAGTACCACATTCAGTCAACTCTTTTTAATTTGTATTGTATCCAAGGAAAAGATGAATGTTCCTGTACCAAGATAAATTTATTTCTTGGTTACCATGCCATGATTGCACCACTGTACATTATGAAAAGCTATTTCTATATTCACTCTATATTCAGGTCCTATACTGAATGCAGTGTATAGTGTGGTAGATGTAATCTTCAAATATCAAGTCATGTCCTTTCCATGTGAAAATCGTTCAGTCTTAATAAACAAAATTGGAAACAAATGTTCAGAACTATGGATTAGAAAGCAATTTAGTACCTGTATGGCATAACAAAATAGCTCTGTAGGAGGCACAACTTCCATGATTCTTATAATTTTTCCTTAATACATGGCTATTAACTGAGCTAACAGCAGATATAAAACCGATGTGGATAACTCATTGTATTTTTAGTTAGGAAATTTTCCAAAATTTGCCGGAACTATTCATATATTTCAGCAGAAAGTCCTTTGAGATCGGGGGCTTTGTTCAAGGACACAGGCTGACTGTTCAACCTCAGCAACAGAGACATCCTCATCCAGCTGCTTGCTTTCTTCAAAATTCAGTTTGTGGGAAGGTGTTTCAGCATGATATCTAATTATCTCCAAGGGGAATCCTAGGAATTGGTGAGGAACATATAACAGAGTGAAAAAAATCATATTCTATAGAAACATCAACAACATTTGTGAGTCCTTTCCCCTGAGCATTGTACAGACTGGCCACAATACATCCAATCCTCTGCTCACTATGCTGCAGATTAAGAGAAGTGCTGCTGTGTTTCTCTTAGTGTTCTGGCTTGTCTCAATTACCTTTAAAGGCTCACACTAAATAATCATTAGGATCAGGGCACATAAATCCCTTCAGCTATTTTGACAATGCCTTTCTGAATAAGCAAAGCCAGTTCCTGGGCAGGAAAAAACAAAAAAAGAAAAAAAGAAAGAAAGAAAAAGAGAAAAAAGAAAAAAAAAAATCAGGGCTCATCTTAGAAGCTGTAGGGATATCCCTCCCAGTACTGAAGTTGGTGAAATGTTAGTGGGTGCTATAAAAATGAGCAGAAGAGGGATTTTAGTGATCAGCTACAAACTTGTCTGTATTTTTACACTGTTCTGTTCCTTTCATTAGATATAACATTTAAAATGTATACAACATGAAGCATTGCAGGTCTTCAAGCCGTAGTAAAAACACAGGTATTGTACAAAGAGTAAGATAATTATAGGAAAGATAACTGCAACAGTTTTTATGGAGAAACTGAAAAAAATCCAGCAGAAAAGGACCACCCAAAAATGTGAGAAAATTCTATGTGTGCATTTAAAAATTGATTTCTCACATGTTTTTTAATGCTATAAGCTCAGTAATACGAAGCATTTCTAAAGAAAGGTTATGTACTGTTTAAGAAAGAGTTCCTTACTGCATTGTCTGAAAAAAAAAGAAGTGTGCAATAAAGTGACAAGAAAAAGAATGTACTACTTTTCTACAGTGTACTTTCTAAGGGAGAATGAGAATGCTCAAGTTCTCAGCCTCTGTCAGAATGACTCCAGTGATTTACTATCCCTCTGAGGCCTGAGTCACCTGATTCTCCTTTGCCATGACAGACGTCTCCCAATCACCCCAAAGAACACATACAGGAGGCTGTAAAAATGCAGCTTTTTTCCAGCTTTGCTTGATTTGTAAGGAAAAGCAACATTTTAACTGCTGTCTGTACTTTTGACACAATAGTGCAACAGCTCCTCACTCTCTCTTCTCCTGGAGGAGGAAAAGAAGAGTTGTTGCAGAAGAAAACACTGCACAGAATTCCCCTTCTCTTTTTCACCACTGCCATTGCCTCCTACCCCTTCCTGTGTGTGCTGCTGCCCATGTGGTGAAGGGATTAGGATTATCCTCTCCAATGCTCCTGGATCCCTTCAGCCAGTACCACACTAATGCAATATCAGGGTATCAGGGTTTAATGGAGCTCATCTTTGAAGCAGTGTCCAAACTGTGTAAGAGCCATCTCACTATGCCAGGGGAGCAGCCTTTTCTACTCCCTGTGGATAGTGAACTAAATGGCCAGGACACAGTTTGTAGCTACTCTGATCCTTAATTTAAAAACTTAGGGCCCAGGCAAGCCATTGGAAGTAATCATAGGAAGCTACCCCTTTAGTCCATTTTACACTGATTTAACTCTATTGGTTTAATAAAGCAGCAGTAGCACATTGTACATATGATGTATTATTGTATATAAAAGTTCAGGATGTAAAATTATCTAATGTTCTCCATGTGCTGCTTCTACAGTGCAGTTCCCATGGAATTAAAAATGCTTCCACATATGAATTGAAAAGGTTTTATCTGTCCCTGTTACCAAACAGAAGCACCATTCAGTGCCATGTGCACCCCACAAACTGCTTGGAAAAAAGAAAGAGAAAGAGAACTGTGCTGGGTATAAGGCAAGAGTGTCACATAAAATACCAGCGAGAGGATGAGATCAAGAGGAACTAAGAAGTAACATTAGTGTGAACCTGATGAAATTATTGAGAGGTGTGATGTGCAACATGATAGCAGCAAAACTGCTGGGCAGCCTCAAATTAAGACAGATTTTTTGAGGCATGTTGCACAGGGAGAATATTATATAGAAACAAGCTGATTTTAGTTTACGCACAGTAATGTGCGTGTTACACAACCTGCCTGATGACAAAGACAGAATTTTAAACTACTTGGTGACCTCTGCAAAAAAAGCAAAAGGAACCAATGATTTACCAGTGAAAAGACGAACAGTTGTTAAAACCAAATGAAGTGAGAATATCACTAAGAAACACTTATTTGCAGTAACTGCCTAGCAATTTTTTACACTAGGCACAAAAAATCAGAAAAGAATATGAACAACCAATTCTTTCAGTTCTAACAAAGGGATAAATTCAAACAGAAATCTAGCTGAAAACCTTCTTACTAGTGATTTGAGAGAGGCTGAGACAAAGGAATAGAAATATCCATAATTAGAAGCATTACAATATCATGTGAAGTTGTAAGGAAGTAATCAATAAAAGAGCAGACAAGGGAACCAGAAGAGAACCAGAGAGATGTTTTAATATGGAGCAGAAAGAACCTGAAAAATAAGTCCCAGAGAATCTTCTCAGCAATTGTTGAAGAATACAATCTTTACTGTTAAAGTGAAGAAAAATCTATCTGTTTCCACTGGGGGATTTTTGTGTAGTACCAATAAATTAGATTTTGAGTAATAATTACAGTGGTGACTCACCCTTTTTTTTACACAGCAAAGAGAGACACATTTGAATTAAGGAAAAAAAAGAAATCTCAAAATTGTACAAATGACCTTAAGAACAGTGTGAAGTTTGCATGTAAATAACCAAAATTTATTAATTAGTGTGATCATTCATTAGTGAGAACACAGACCAATACCAGAAAATTTTAACAAATTCCTTAAAATTCTTAAAAGAAAATCCCTTAAAAGCCAGGACCACCATTTTCCCTTGATGCAGCTCTGTCAGCCAGGCAGGAGAGAAGGTGTAAGCCCTGGCAGAAGAGGTTAATGCAGATGCACTGACAGCAAAAATGTACATTTACTGTCATGTCTTCATCAGTTTGAAGAGGATGGAAGAATTGCCCTAATGACATCCTGGTAGTATATTTAGGTCCACACTAACACTATGATATGCTGTCATTGTAATATACTGCCTGTGTAATATAATGGCATCCTTCCTATGGTAGCAAAATCCTATCATACACTTGATTCTAAAAATCACAGTTTTTTTGAAAGCAGGGTGAACAGATGTATTTGTCAGAGAAATAAAGTACTGTGAAGTGGCTGAAAACATTAAGTGCATTGTCAGATCACTGACAGATTCTCTTTAAAACTATTATTTTTGCCTGAAATTATGAAAAATGAAACAAAAATATGAAATAAACACTCTCCAAATGAAAAACATTAAGAATATATTATCATATGTCATAACATCACCTCTATGTTATGATATCTGAAAAGCCCAAACCTGCAGTGCAAACCTAAAAAGGAATCTAGCTTTGCTCCCACAGAGTAGTGAGAAAATTTTTGACTGCTTGGATCTAACTCTGCTCCTCAGATTCCTCTGCTGAATTTCTAGTAGTCATATAACACCACACTACTGGACTGTCCCAAAAAGTACACAGCACTCAGTGTGCCTCCACAGAATAACCCAACATAAATCGTTGCTATGCTTTGTGCAATAAACAGCAAAACACAAGACAGAAAACTTGACTGAATTCTGAAACATAAGCATGAAACATGATAAATCCTGAGCTGCACAGAAGACAACACTGGAACATGCAAGCAGAGTAGATGGACCACAAGATCACCTAGATATCAACAACTTGTCCTGAGCACCCCTTAGTGTAGCACTGCACCTGCATTTTCACTGTGGAAAAAACTGGCACTTATTCTCTGGTTTTAGAAATGAAAAATCCTTCAAAGAAGTTGAACTTGAAACATTTTTTTCAATTTGAACATGGCAAAAATGAAGCATTACATGTATGAGCTGGAGAATTTGTAAACAAAACTGCACCTTTCCATCTGAAATGTAGGAATGAAATGTAAAAGAATTCCTACAAATGTGTTTGTAATCTATTCTAACCAGATTCTTCCAGAGACTCTTTCCCTGATTTTTCAGAAAAATTTCCAACAAAATTGATCTAGCACAGCTCAATAGATGCTAACACATAAATAATCTGCTTGCAAATACTCAGCAGAAAAAGGAACAGGCATGGTCAAAACGCATTCAGTATAATTAAGCTTACACATAGTTTTTATGCAGCAATCAAAGAATTATAGAAAAGATTTTCCAAACTTGTTAACTTTATGCATTATAGATTTTTGACAGGTTTCATAGCAGGTTATTGGAATAAACAGGCTAGTAATTATCATTCTTTTAATCCTTGCAATAAATAAACAAGCCAGTAGTAATTCATTCTTGGTTTAATGCTGTAAAACCAAATTTTATAGTTGACAACTTGTGATTTAGAGTTCTTACTTATTTTTCTTTTGTTATTACTCTGATGTCAAAATAATTATAGAAGGAAAATTTATTTTCTAAATATTCTTCTGCTTTTACACACAGGTCAGTTACTAAGATTTTGGATGTTGCTTTAAGTCCAAACAAGGTGACAGAACCATCTGTCTCATATTTGAGTATTTGCTTGCAGATCAGAGTCGGTGTGAGAGCTCAAAACAGATCCAAGTTAGTTACTACAGAGCACCTGTGGGTCCTGGCATCTGGTCCTGGTCTGTTATATCTATGCAGACCCTTAGGAAAATGCTGGAAAATGTTACAACCTGAGAAGTGGGCAGAGACCACAGAATGGAAGAATGCCATGTATGTGTTTGCAGTGCTTGAAAGGAGTGGAAAATGACTTACCTTTAAGGTCTTCAGTAAAGAGATCTTCTTTAAGTAAAATCAAAGAACTTGGCAACAGTGAGTATCTGTTACACTGGAGCCTAACAGTTGCCTATCATTTTGTAATTACCAACTCAAATGTATGATGATCTTTACTGCTTGCTTTGTTTCACCTAAGAAACTTCACTGCCTTTCCACTGTTATGACATTTAACTGGATTGGTCATAATCTTTTTAGTTAGGGTACTGTTTGTATGTTATAAAACACTTACCTTTCCTTTAAACTACTTTCTTGTAAAATTCCCAGGTAGATCAGTTTGTTGTATATTTTATTTTAAATCTAGAAACATTAGGCATTAGGACCACAGAGCACATGTGTATTCTCCTATAATAACTGAATTATGCTGCTGATCATCTCCTGTTGCTTTTTAAAAAAAAATCTGGATACTTGGACTGGCAGAGTGCTAATATACCCATTAGATATACAGGTTCTCTTTAAAAGATGTTTGACCATAAACATTCTCCTACGTAATGAAGGAAGAACCTGGGGCCATCGTACACCTGACCTTCAGAAGATGAAAGAGACTTTTGTCTAGTAGGGTCCTCGATACAGAATATCAAAATCCAAGCCTCAAAACATGAAATAGCTGAAAGGTCAAAGGTTTAAAACCATTTCTATAAAAGTGAAAGACTTTAGTCCAACTTACAATGTTTTTCACCTTCATAGTAATCAAACTTGAAGCAGAAAAGGCAAAACTCATCCTCCACCGACTCAGCAAGAGCATAACCAGCACCTTGAGCAGTGAAATCCTTTCCCTGTATTTGGCACCTGTCAGACTGCAGATCAAGTGCTGTGAGACTTGACTGGACACTGCCCTGACTTACCTGGTGCAGCCTAACCTGTTTTGAGCAGGATGGGGGACTACACAACCTCTAGAGGTTCCCTCCAACCTTGATTAGGCTGTGATTCTACCTAGAGGCAGAGTTCAGATGATTTCTCAATTCAGATGGTATTTTCAGACTGAAAAGGGGAAAGAAAGTTACTCTACCCTTTGGGAAGGAGATATACGCTGGACAGTCCCTAAAATCCTCATAATGCAAAAATACAAATTATTTTCAATGTATATTGCCAAGCAATTACAGAAAATCTTTGGTACAGCTGGATGTCTGCATCGCCTTTTCTACAAATGTACATACTAAGGAGGAAGGCAACTCATATAATTTCAAAATTTCTGAAATGTTCTGTGGCTTTGTAAACAGAACTACAGATCCAGATAAATCAATACAGAATGCTCCACCTATCGGACTCCTATGCAGTCCAATACTACTGCATTGGACCCGTTTGTCCAATGCAGCAGTAAGCTAGACCAGATTAAAAGTTTCAAAATTTTGTGAGTACCTAATGTCTGCTGCAAATTCTTTGAAAAATTAAAGCAAGAATTGCTGTAACCCCACTGCTCATCCTTAAAATGGAAATAATGTTTCATTTATTTTGGTACTGTTTTATAGGCTTGGGAGCATCCAGAAAGTGACACTTCCCTGTCGATAAAATACAAAGGTATAAAAAGGTGGATATTTTCATATTATAATTCTATTACCATATACATAAATCAAACAGATTTCACAAACCTCATACAAAATGGACAAAATCAAGTACAAACCTATAACCAAAGGTCCTTCATCTGATCCTTACAATTATGTTTTATAAAGCCAACTTTCAGAATTAAACTTTTTGGGCCTCTGCATTAGAATACGTTTTTCACCCCCCTCCCCCCGCAATGAGCTTATTTGTTAATTTTTCTCATTTTCCACTGCTGTATAAAATGTAAGACATTAACTTGATTTGGCAAAGAACTCATTCACTGCTTACAAGTATCTGCAGAGGACATAGAAAAATACATTAAAATTTTGAAGATTGCAGCTTAGCAAGAAGAGACAAAATATGTCCATTTATATTTGCATTTTCTTTTGTTCTTTCACTGATAAAGTCCAGGTGATAGCATAATTTCTTATAATCAAACCATCAGTTCACAGTAATTCTAGAAAAGTCAGCAGTTACTGACTCTCCCTCATTTTTAGCTCGGGCTTCTGTCTGACTCCCTGTAATCAGCTAGAAACTTTGAAAGCTTTTAGTGAAATGAGCAGAAATATTTCCTAGAAGAAAAATACAAGCTGATGCTTGAAGTGGCTGGTGAAGCAAAGTTAGAAAACTCTGATACAAAAAGCAGTTCTATGCGTCTGGATATATCTCAGACTCTCCACTTGATTAAATGAAATTAGGATTATTCCCATAATTAATTTCTGTGAAACACTGCAAGGAAATGCAGATTACCTTTTCAGAAGACTTTGGGAAACATTAGTAGGTTCAAAAATAAAGATACTATTATTCAGAGTTGCCTCTGAAGGGTAATAGGGAAACTGTGGAGTCTATGCAGCAGCAGTGCCACATCTTCCTTCTGGCCAACTCAAATAAACATTGGATTACTATGACCCACAGTAGCTAAAACTATCAAGAAGTTTCAGTGTATCCCCACATGCGTCACATCACTCATTTCTGTGTGGATATACAGCAACCACAGGTGACAAGTGTTTCAGCAAGGATAGATAATAATCACCACATCAAAATAAAAAGAAGCTGAGATCAATTTTATCAGTTATATAAAGGTCAAAGTGGAGTCCCAAAGTACCTTCAGGTCATGGAAATCCTGCCAAGGTTTAACGAGAACACCCTGAGTCATCAGATCACACATTATTCCCCTAAACGATAGCAAACGACTCCCAAAGCAATTTCCAGTACTGGCAACACCTCCACCTGAAATAGATTTAACTTCTACTTAACCTCTACTATTTAGAATTCAAAGCAAAGTGAAAGCAAGGACATTCCACGAGCCAGATCATAAGAAGGGAGCAGAACTGTGAGCTGCCAAATGCTAATGTATTTCCCAATTAGCTGCAGTTGGTGCTGAGAGTGGGCGATATATCAGCACTCTCTAAAAAGCTATGAGCCAGAGCCAATGGGATGCATGGACTATATTTTATAATTTCAAAGTGGTGACCTGAATATCTTTACAAGAAATGTGGGCCAAAAACTATTGTTAGCCCCTGAACATTCAGACTATGGGTACAATCTCAGGCAGCAGCCAAACAGTGGATAAATAATATCCAATAGCTCCGACAGCATAGCCAGGACATTTTGGAGCTGAAATAAATGAAATGCAGACATCACCTTCCCCAGGAACTCTCATTTAAATGTAGCTCCTTATACTGAGAAAGAGAGGCTTCTCCCAGCCTGTTGTAAACTAGGCCATCTATAATTCAGCATATTATAATTTTAATGGCTGGAATAACTAACAGGAATCTTTTGCCCTTCTAAGTCATGAATGAGAGCTGAAAGTTTGGGGTTTTTTTCCCTCAAATTTTCCTTTTTTGTTTTCTAAACCTCCCTCTGCTGTTGATTACCCATGAGTATCTGCCAGTTTATTCGTTGACTACTGCTTCCACATGCTTCATCCCTAGCTTCTTGGTAATCTGAGTACAGGATACCTGATTGCTGTGGCACTAACAACAGGATGCTTTAGTGACAATTTACCACACCTTTCAGTGCATATGGAGCTTTGGGAATTAATGGTATCCCACTAGTTTCTGAAAGAAGGTTTCTAGACCTTCTTAGGCTTATTTTAGTTTCTATTTAGCTTGTTCTACACTATTAAAAATAATGAATACAAGCAAATAAAGGAATGGTAGAAACAGGACTACTCTGAAATCAAAACTACAGGCAGGACTATGCATCCCATTAATCTTCTAAGTTCCTTACATATGTCATGTATTTAAAATGGATCATCATACTTCTACCCTCTTAGGTGGAGTTTGTTTAACTTTTGGAACTTTTTACCCTGCTCCCAGTCCTTGGGGTTTTCTGGGGCATTTTTTGTTTGTTTGGGGTTTTTAAAATATAAATTTGCCTGCAATTTGTCAATATATTCTAGGCAAAGCTTAAAATATTGTCCCACTTCCAACATGATTACAGGAAAGCTGACGATAAGGCAGCTTTTTCTCTGATATGCAACATTTTGTATTACACAATAAAGCTTTCACCAATTCTAGTTACAATGGTATGTTTCTTTCTTTTTTAAAAACCCCTAAATCCAGTCTTTTGTATATTAAGTTCATCTTTTTCTTGTGTTATGCTTCAGGATTTAAAGCTGTCTCATGCTACGTGTCCTTCCAGATAATGTATTTTTAATAATACTAACAAAAAGAAGTTTAATCTGTAGAATATGGCTTAGCCTTATGTCCTACCCTATGGCTATTTTGCTACTCTTAGTAGTTATCTTCCCTCTTAATAGCTTCCCATTATTTTAGTGATAAATCATAATTTTACAGATGTATAGCTGACTTCATCACTTTTACCTTTTTGGAGTATTAGGAATACTAGCAATATGGCAATTATATGTCTACATGAAATAAGTAAATATTAAACAATTTTCCGCTCCACATTTTGTTTGGGTGTATTCCTACCTTCCTAGCTTCCAAAAACATCATTGTTAATGGAGTAAATTATTTCAACTGAATCACTTTGTACACTGAAACCTGCACAATTTCTATTGAATTTTCTAATGATTTTTCAACATTTATTTACTTAATCTTTACCAGGAGAAACTGACAGTTTTCCAAGTTCCTCAGTAATTTAGAGTGTGAAAGACATATTTATACCCCTGACTTTTGCCTTGGGGAACAAATGCTACATTGGTTAATAGGTGCACATGATTCCCAGTGACAGAAATTAAGTCCAGCTTTGTCATGCAGGGATGTGATCCAGCTTTAATTTTCATCCCTAGAAAGACACTAAGTAATGAGGCATAGCTACACAGCTTTTTCAGTCATCTTACACAAGAAACTTCCCAGGAAAGCAAAACTAGAAAGAACTCCTTGAGACGGAGAATATTTAAAGAACAATTATAAGACTTTTTTGTGTGAACCACACATTCAAAGCCGAATACCACGAGCAATCCCCTTTATGTGGATATGGTGTTGCGTGATCTGCTCCAAACAGTTTTAGGCTATTCAAGATGTAGAATTTCCATTTTAGGTTTTTTTGAGGTTAAATTTGTGCTCTCACTATGCACTTCCACTGAAATATTAAAGGAGAACTGAGAAAAAAGATTACAGCAAACTACATATTTTACTGTTGGCTTGGGTAAGTCTCAAGGAGAGGACGGAGACAAATGACTGATTTTTGATCTGACTTCTCAGACTTTCAAAGACACCATAAAATACGGATGATCAATTTTCTTATTACTGTTGTGGCACAATTTGTACACCAAATAAAGAAAATAAACCAGCGCACGCATTGGGTATTATAGGCAGAGTTCACCAACAACCAGCTTAGAAAAACTTCTGGAGCTTGTTCATAATAAAATATTACACACAGTGTGTAATGACTGGCAATATATGTCTACATGAAATAAATGAATACTAAACAAGCAAAATGCTGAGAGCTGCCAACAGAACTGTATGGGTTAATAGGTGGTTTTTAGAAAGCCTTTTCAGACAAAGCCTCTGAGGTTATTGTGTTATCTCATGAATCAGTTGGTAAAATGTTTTGCCAATGAATGTAAGGAAGTTTAAAGCTGTTGGCTTTCGCCTACCGTACCAAGATCAGTCTTAAGATCTGTTGGCAGACTTAACTTTCTTGATCCTTTAACTGAAACAACAGAAAAAGGAGAAAGGCAGTTGTTAATAAGTAAGAAAGAAAAAGGAGCGAGGGAAAACAAAATGCCATCTTCTGGTTAAAACCATGTTGCAAATTTGTAGCACTTTTCTTTTAATCAGCATATAAAGGCAGAACAATGGTTTAAATATTTTCATTTGCACCATTCAGCAAAATAAATGCAATTGAACAAAGAAGCACTGGGAAAAAAAACATTACTCCAGCTGTCAAGGAGTGAATGGTGTTCTACACACAGCTTTGGCTGTGTGCTGCAATATCTTACCTTGTGGTGACAGGAATGATACAAAAAGAAACCACAAATGAGATTAAGGTAAATATTGCAAATGCTGCCTAGGCAGCATATCACAAATATTTAAACACCTGCAAACCAATTTAATAAGAGGGTGCAATGAAATTATGAGATCTGATGACATCATACCTCAAGGTACCATTTGAAAAAGAGAGGGCATATTGTACAGGTTATGGAGACAGAACATACTGTTTTAATATTATGGAAAGGAAGACAGATTGCACAGAAACGAAATACAGCAGCTTCAGGACATAATGTGGCGTTATCTAGTCATCAAAATATTGCACTCAATTTAGTAAAGGTTTAATTATTTGTGGTGTTCCAATTATGCAAGAAAACGGTAATTTTGCTTCTGTTCAAAAATGTTTTCATTTCCTCACACACAAGCACATTTTCAAACAATGAACACCAGAGAACTGAAATGAAGCATGTCTTGTAGCAGTCAATTTAAATTAAATTTAGGCCTTAAACTTATCAGAAGAATGCCTTAAGAAATCTTTTATTAATTATTCAGAAGAATTAATTTCCAATTTGGATATTTCATTTTGTATTCATTATTTTTTCATGTTTTTCTGGCTTTTACCCGTTACCCATGCTGTCTGTTACTAGAATGGAACAGTCAAATATTTGTCAGCTAACCATTATACTTCTAAAGAAAGTCCCACAGGATAAGTACCAGAGTGACAGGAACATATAAATATAAGGAACAAATACTTTGTAATTTGTATTTAGTAAGCTTTTAGGTCAGAAGGATGCCCAGAACAAACACTCTTTTAAATCACAAAATCCCCCAAAACAAATTTCTGTTGTATTCTTTTGCAAAGCCTGCAATGTGGCAGAATTGAGCAGCAGCCAGCACCTATGTTAGGTGTTTTTCTCTTCAGGGATGAGTAGGGGAGCCCATGAGGCTCTTGAGCAACATTTTGCTATTAGCAGAACTGGCACAGCCCTCCCAGCAACCCCTTTGTAGCCATCACTTTAATTCAGGACATGGTGAAGAGATCTCTCCAGACCAGCCTGACATCAAAAATACACACCCCTAACACTACTACATAAAATATTCTCTAATTTGGATACCAAATGTTAGGGACCTACATCCATTTTAGTCACTCACACAAAGGGAAGTTTGATTTTCAGAATAGCCTTTAAAAAACCATTTCATTTATCTGAGCAGCTGTCAAATACTCTTTCAGATTGTGAATGGCGGATACTGCTCCAGAAAATTAGTGCTCTGCTGTAAGGAAGCATTACTCGTGATATAATCTCCTTTAAAGGGAAAGACATCTGGCCTAATCAGCCTTCTGAAAAAGGAACGCAATTCATAGGAAAAACTGTAGGACACTTTACTAACAGACTAGGATTTAGAGTGGAATATTTCAGAGCTATATAAACTAGCTGCATTTAGTACCAAAGAGCTGTCATCATGCAGGCTTTGAGCTTTGAAAATGGGTAGTCTAACCTCTTCTATTTCTAGGTTACAGGTGTTTGTGTACAGCAGGAATTGTGTGTCTTGTGTTATATGCCACAGCTGTTTCCAAATTGTGATACACGTCTGAACCGCAATAAATAGCTCCCTGCTATTTGTGTGCAGGATCATACAGCACATGCAAAGTTTGGACTTTCTGATTCCCCTGGAATCTACACAGGCCTGGCTTGGGAGCTGCCACAGCTGTCATGTGACAATTGCACACCCCTGATGTGGCAATCACATGGCTGGACATCGATGCACTAGGACACAGCACGGATCACTGTCGGCAGACCATATATTTGAGGGTAAAAACAACAGAAGAAGCTGGTTGCTTTCATGCTTTACTGTGATTAAAACTATCCATATTAATTCATCTTTTTAAAACTAACTTTTGACTATTAATAACATCCACATTCTGATCAGTTTATGTAAATTATTTTTAGTACCTAAATCATGCACGTTTTACTACATTTACATTTACTATAAAGGAGGATCATGCATGTAAGCCTATCTTGCTGACAAAGAGCTTTTGAAAACCAGTTTAATTTGAGAATAGAGTATAAAGGTTTGGGAAGCCAATAGAGTTGTCTGCTATCATTATTTGTTTATGTTCCCACTGGAGGCAGCCAGCAGAAACTATGATGCTACAGCATGAGGCAAGAGAGTCCCTACCCAAAAGAGCTTAAAAGTGTTAAGTCAAATTATATAACTGTGGAAAGAGAAAGAGTCACTAGGTACAGTCTAGCAGCCAGCTAAGCTGAGCTCACAGGTCTTCTGACCTGACAACATCTTGCTCCATAGCCATATGGCTCCTATCAGTCTTTCAAGGAAAACACCAAGGCACAACCAACAAACAAACGTGCACCCGTGGCTCTGGCATTCAGTGCTGTCTTTCCCTCAGCTATTACACCAGCACTGTGGTCACAGATTATCGTACTATTCAAAATGAAGGTGACTTTGTACAGGTCTTTTTCTATTAAGGAGCTTCTGCCTGACTAACACTCTGAAATATCAGTCCCAGTCTCTACTGCTAAAGCCCCCTTGAAACCTGAAATGTTTACTTTCTAAGCTTGTTTTCCAGGAGAATATAATTTTCAAATTGAGTAAAATCTCTTCAGCTACCTCAAGTTACCCACAAGTTAAAAAAGAGAATGAGTGTTAAGAAACTTAATAACATTCTTTTTGAAAGAAAGCTATTTTAAAAACACTTCACATAGGAAAGTGGGAGTTTGGCATGGCACAGGCCTAATCCCAGCAGATTTAACCAGTGAGATGAATCAGGATAGCAGCGCTTGGAAATCACAGTATGTATAAAAACTTGTAATCTTGCCACTAGGGACCTATCCTAAAGCTCATGAGAATCAGTTGTGAAAATCTTTACACAGCTTTCTCTAAGCTTCAAAGTCTTAAAAGCATTTTGGATGCAAGCCCCCCATATGAAGGTGATTTCTTAAGAAAAAAACACAAATCCATTTTCATTTTAGAACAAACATTTGAGAAGTCACTCTCCTATAAACAGACTGAAGAAATTCTTTCCTTCTGGTCTTTGAAAGAAGTCTAAACTGTCCAACCTCATCTCACACAACAGATGACCTATCAGAGTTGTATTTTTCTGTGCTCACAGTGTATTCCCATCTATTCACTTCAATATGAAACTCCATATAAATGTTTAAAATGGTAATGTACATATATAATTATATATATTATATATGATATTCCTAAGAACCCTGGAATAAGTTTACCTAATGAGATGCTAAAAATAAAGGCAAAATTTACTGGAATGGGTACTGTTCTGTAATACATTACACAGTAATTAACTCAAGCATTTGATATAGCCCCACTTACATGACGAGTGCTTTAGAGCTACTGAGCTCTTGTGTGCCACTGCAGAATGAAAGTAGTACAAAGCCCTTTTGACCCCCAAATCACAGATAAAAATGAAAATGCAGGTTGAAAGAACATGGCACGCAGGAGTAAGAATAAGGCATTCTGAGGCTTTTGGCTTTAAGTCACCAAATACCATTATATGGCATGCCTTGCTGCATTATTGTGTTCACAAAATATGCTTCATATAAATAAGTGTTTGTGGCTTTTTAAAGTTCTTTTGTTCCACAGTTTTTACCAGTATTTTTCCATACATATTTCTACATCCAGAATACATTTACAGTGGAAATTGTCACCTCTCAGATATTAAAAAACAAGCAGAACCTTTCAAATGGCTTTATTAACTTCTTTTCCTTGACAGTGTGGGAAATGCATCACTATAGTATTTAAATACTAGTTTAATTAAGATACTAGTGGTTAAGGAAGATTATTCCTCTCCTCTGCTTACCACTCTTAAAAAGCAAGGTTGCCATCTCTTCACTTGTTGCTACCCTCTGTGTGGCTCTGTGCATTTCAGAAAACTTTTAATCAAATGGTTTAATTTTATGTTATATTCTGAACAGTGTTCAGAATGGGAATCTGATTTTTCAATTACATCATCTGCAAAGTCATGTTTTAGTAAGTAACACAGGAGGAACATCTGAGAAGACAGTCTTGTGAAACAAGTTAAATATTACTTAATGAAGAAGTAGGATTTGCACTGAATTATATACCAGCCCTGCATGTGAAATAAGGAGTACTCTTCAGCCCTGAGTCTCTTGCTCAGGGCTCCAACACTCGTATCAGTAATAGAACACACAAATGCCTAATTCTGCTTTGAGGCAGGGAAAAGAGAAACAAAAAAGCTGAATTACTGAGTTGACCCAGGCTATCTCTGCAGAAGCTTAGTCAGAGGTTAAAACACTGACAAGCAGTGGGATGTTACAGGCAAAATGAATTTTTCATGGAAACAGAGATAGTTCAGGTAGTCTAAGTGATGTTCAGCATCAGACCAAGAAATGAGGAGGCAGGAGATTTTTCAAGTTCTCCAAGAAGCCTTTACCAACACTGCTGTTATGGCCTGATTGGAAGGGAAATCTGACTAAGCTACTAATGGCTCTCTTTGATGTAAAACCACTCATGTCTACACTGGCAACTAGTGCGCCATAGGGATTCTTCCTAGGCATTGTCCTGGGAGTCTCAAGGTACGCAGATGAGCACAGCAATATTGCTCCTCAAATCATTCCCCTCCTGATGGAGCTAAGAATGAAGGTGCTCACCAGTGTGCCATCATGTGTGCAGTGTTTGCCATTTAGACTCATGTTCTCCAGCAGTTTGCACTTTGTGTATGTATTGAGCACATTCAGGACCAGTACCTGGCATGAACTTCCCTGCTGAGTGAAGAACTGATGCTGATGTGCTCTGGCAACCGGAACGGATTGCTACAAGTCAAACTCCGTTCCTTCTGTCTTTGCAACCTCATGCAGTCATACCCAGCAGGCCCTCCTCCATCGGGCAGCAACTTGAATTGCTTCCCCCAGCAGCCAAGTGGTCCTTCTGTTTTTGCTAAACTTCCGAAGGATCAAGTCTCGGTCCGTTTTCAGCATAGGAATGTGGTCAGTGGTTTTACAAACATAAAGATCCCGGGCTCTTACGGGACACAGCACACTTCCATTGCGGAGCTTGTGTGCTGTGGAATTTAAACAGATCAAAGGCAAGACTGGAAGCAGAAGGATCCTGCCTGACAAACGCCTAAGTATGTAGCTGTGCTCTATGAGTAAGAAACATTAGTCAGTGAGAAGCTGGTGTAGGTGTAAGGCTGTGTGGGTAAGCACAAGATTAGTTCCACTCCCAGGTTTTGGAGGGTGCATGCAGTTCTGAGGTCACTTATTCCAGCTGACTAGGTTGGATTCTGCCCCATTTTATAGCAGGAATGCAGGAGTAATATTAATTAAATTTTCCATTAATTTATAAAAATAATAGATATCAGTCACAGTAAAAGAAACTTCTTGGTTTAAAAAGCAGGTCTAATAATCGTTACTTCCTACAAAACTGCACCTGATTTTACATTTTAAAAGTATAAATATAGCTTGGAAAACAACATGAAAGTGCTAAAATAGGAAACACCCATAAATATGCCATGTTTTCCCTGCTGAATATCTTCAAATGAGAAAAAAACAGAATAAATTTTGGAGCAAATTATCTTAGATTTATCTAAGAGAGCTATTTTTGAGCACTAGCAGAATGAAAAATTGAAGTTTACTGCAAACAAAATAAAGTGTTATAGGAGACACTCATCATTATAAAACTAAGAATACATACATATGGTTACCAAGTCAGTCATCTCTTAGCTTTCAGCGAAAAGGAAAGGTTTTAGCTCATTTCTGAAGAGAAAAGTGAAAAGTTGAATCCCAGTGAGCCACACAATAAATAATCTAATTATAACTGAGATATCAAATATTTTATTTTAAAGACTATATTGTGAATTTCTGAGGCCCCACTCAAGAGTTTGAGCTCCTAGTTTTATACCAGTATTATTATAGCCTATTTCATTTTGATATTTCTATGTCTACAGATTTTGGGTTGCAAATGGTACATGGAAATACGTTTTTCAATGCAGCCATCTTGTTTTAGCTCTTGATATGTCAGGGAAAGATTTTTATTAGTTTCACCCTTTTTCAAATTACTAATTAGTGACCTCCATTCAAGATTAATGTATCCTGTTATTATGACATACAATATGAGAAACAGTAACAGAGAATTTGAATAGCATACTTGTGGGAGTTTGTTACCACAACTAAGGGGGAAAAAATATCTATCAATACTTACCAAACTACAAGGAAAAGAAGTGTGATATGCATACCACAAGAAAAATGAATGTATCACAGCTACACCTCCTTGTTTTCCTTAACATTTAAAAGTCAGCTACTAGAAAAGAGCTCTTAGCAACAATCTTTAAGACAGTGAACTCACATTAAAGAGATCAATGCAGACTAGGCACCTGCAGTAAAAGTCTCTAGAAATGAGATGAATTCCACCTTCTAAAGGACTATGGGTAAAATGGGAAACATTTATAAATTTTTGAGTGGCCAGGATTTCCCTGCCAGGTCACAGCTGGCTCAAAAGAAAATATTTTTATTTGAGGTTCTGCTTTCATTGTAAATTACATAACTTCTAATGGTGGGCTCTAATGGTTTTGAAGTTTACCATCTCCATGTTGCTGTTTTTCACATAATTTCTCCATGTACACATACACACTATATATATATAAGGACTCCCTACTGTAAAAAAACTTAGACAGCCTTTTAAGAAAACAGAGAAACAAGCTTCTTAAAGAAGGTTATAGGAATATACCTGCATGATCCTGTTGATTCAAATGTTTCCGTACTGCTCACCTCAAGATGTACCACGTACATTTAAGTTTTCCTTAAGGAAACAGACTTAGGATTTTACTGTGCTACATAATAAGTGCTTCTCCAGTAATTTCTTCTCTTTGGCACTATGCAGTTCACTTCTTAGGGATTAATGAAACACAGTGATGCACGACATGAATGGCTTATACAGACTGCAGGAAGAGAAGCCAATCACCTTTACCTGAAGTGGGAGACTTGCAACGCTCTAGCTCCAGGGAAACTGGACTGTCACTGAGTTCAGTCAGGCCTGAAAAAATGGAGTTAAAGAGTTAAGTTACAATCTAACAGGGCATGCTTCAACTTTCTTGGTCGATGATATTCTGCACTTAAAAGTCAATTTGGAGAAAGGAATGGTGTGAAATGAGAGGGAAATAATCTATTTAAGAAAAGTGCAGTTATCAGGCTGTCACTGCAGCAATTTAGGCTTGGTTTAAAAAAAATAAATCAATCACACCTCTCGTTAACTCAGATTTGTTTTCCGAGTGCCTTGGGATAGAAAAGAGTGACTGTACCTAACAAAAGAAAACAAGTAAGTATAATTTAAAATTTAGAAGTCTGTATATGACTCAAACTCATTCATCCCTGTCAAACTGATGTGGAAACAACTCTGTGCTTTCAACTGCTGCATAATGCAGGGAGGAAATCTTAAAAGAGGGGAGGAAAAAAATAAAATTACTGCTACTGTGCAGTATTAGAACTTTCATATGAATTCACACAAGATAGGTAATTTTAAAGGACACAGGAGCATTGATAATGCTGGCTGAGTATAACACAGAATTTTTTTACAAGGTATTTTTTATATGGTTTATAAATATTTGTGAGGAAGCCAGTATCAAGGAAAGCAACCCTAGTCTATACTGCACAAACCTGAGCTTGTTTCGGTGAGCAAACTAAGATCCATCTTTGGCACAGGTTGAATGTACCATTTCAAACATGCTTTTTTGGTAGGGAGGGAAAGTCTGAGCCCATGCTGTCTTTTACCATGGGCTAACTGCTGAGTGGGTGGACTGAGCATGGCCACACCTATTCAAATGCACCCTTTGTATGGATCCTGTAATGCTCACCCTCGTTACACGGAGCTCTGGCACTCTGTACCAGGGGCTGTGTGGGACTGATGGGCACCCCAGCCCAGACATCCACGTGCCAGCAATGTGGACTCATAGCACTCAGGTCAGAGCCCACAGCGAGCTGTACATTACTGTCATACTGATACTGTATTCACACACACTCTGCTTGTGCTGCATCCTGAATACAAGAAGGATGCCTGCTTTAAACTGGCACGACGGCTCTTGTAAGATGATAAAATTTTTATGACCTAGAGACCCTCACCACTGAAATTCATATACACTCTTGTTTAGAAAAATTCTGCTACCACTCAGTTACCAGTGCTGCTCTCTTAGTATTAACACCAGTGGAATCTTAATGTAGGTACTGACAACTTTATTACAATGTATTTCTGAACAGCTAAAAGAACTGGGGAGAAGCCAGAGCCCCAACAAGCAGAACAAAACAAGCTCCTACCACTAACGAAGATGCAGGAGCACAAGAATAATGCTGAGAGTCCTTCGGAAAACCAGCAGTATTGATTTAGTCTGTTAAGCCAGTTTTAATGACATACTTGCTCCTGACTTAAAAACAAGAGCTGTCAAACTAGATATTATTGTTGAAAACCAAAGGTTTTTTTATTTTGAGAAACGTACATGAATCTTTCTTTGATTTAACTTAGAATCTGTGTTAAAATTTTATATTTCAATCACTTGTGAGTTCAGCCACTTCTGATGTTATGAGAATATTCAGAAACAGTAATCATTTAGGGAGCCTCTCTAGTACATCTTTCTTATAGCAAATCTTGATTCCCCTTGAACCCAAGGTTTCTGTATGTACCTAGAGATTTGGGATAGAATTGATTTTTGCTCCAGAACTGTCTGTGAGGTGCAGTGGGAGCAATTTTGGCACATTTGCATAGCACCATGGGCCTTGGATAAATAAAATATTATACTGTTTCTTTTGTAAATGCATTACAGGAGAAATTAAAGTTTTAACACCTTGGTAATGATGTTCTAAATATTGTATAATTAGTATTGGAGTTGGTTACAATGTCAAATCCCAGGTCAGATTTTGCTTCTAAATAGTTTGGGGTTTTTTTACTCGGGAGTTCATATAAACAATATTACATCTCTATATAAATTATGGTGCTATGGGCTGAAACAGGAAAAACACCGAACCGCACCACACAAGAGCAACTGCTGTAAGAAGACCACAACTTTTTCGTGTTTGGCACACTTTTGCAACATTAAACTTTAAAGATACATTTCATGTTATGGTATTTAAAAATGTTGAACACGTGAACTTCTCTGCAAACCTTGACTTGCTGTCAAGCCACTGTCACCTCTAGCAATGACAACCTACAGAGGCTTTTGAAGAAGTGCAATATATCCCCATGTGAAACATAAGTGGTACAATGTGCCCTGCACAAGAGCATTGGCCTAATCTCACTTAGATTTGCTTAAGCACTTCCACTTGCAGACTTGCTGCTGCTATAAATCGTACGTGCTTTGAAATATTATAATGAGTTCTGCTCATTACACACCCATTTATCCAAAGACTCTTTTAATCTTGCTAAGTTCTAAATTCTGAAGGTGTTGTAAGGCAATGAATTGCTCAGTCATCATTCACTGAAAAGGATAAACACATATTCATCAATTTTATGTGTTACCTTTGATTCCATTAAATAGTTCCCTTTGAAATAAGAAACGGAGCTCTCAAGCTTTTTCCTTGTACAACTGCTCATTTTTTACCGTCATTTCCTTTTTGAGGAAACCAAACTAAATATTTTCAATAATTTACCATGTATAAATATTACCATGGACCTCAGCTTCCCTCAAATGTTTGAGAGACTACAGCAGCTACTAAAGTTACATTAAAAAAAATACTTTCACTTTCCATTTGGAAGTTCTGTAGGCAGTTTGTGCCCCAAGATATTTTCGCTGTTTTTAGCCCCCAAAACCACCACCCCAGGAAACTTTGAGCCCACCTAGAGCAAGAGGGACAAAGCAGTAAAAATAAAGGCAAAAACCTGAGGCTGGCAACGTGAGCAACCACCTGAGAGAAAATATCCCCATTGACATTACAAAGAAATTGGCTTTGATTTGACTAAATCATAAACATGTGTAAATAGTGCAAGATGTAAATATATCACATAAGGCATGAAAACATTTTAAAACACGTCTTATGGATACTTTTTGAAGTCTACTGTGATTCTCATTTCCTCTTCATTAAAGGATCAAAACCCATACTGTCTTGTATGAGGTAACAACTTTAATGAACTCATAATTTAAAATTATTTTTGAAACTTTAAATTTCTATCTGTATATTTGAATGATTCAGACTGATCATTTACTCTAAAGCACCCAAAGCTACCACATCTTTGCCTAGAAATATATGAATTATAAATAATCATAAATATTCACAAGCCAATAAAATAAGTAAACTCAGTACTATCTTAATTCATCATCTTCATACTGAGTTACCATACTATGTTTTCTTTATGTTTATATATCTATATATATGTCTGCATGCATTCTTTGGAAATCAGTTCATTCAGAATACAGCTGTTGACTTAAAACTCAACCTATATTAGCTTCTTAGGTGTGACTTAAAGTGTCAATTAATGATATACAGTGACTCATAACACACAGTTTTCTGTGTCCTCCTGTCAGACCAAGGTTACTTTTGCTTACCTCCTCTCAAGGGACTGGCCTGAAGGAGGAACAAGGACTTCTCACTGAAGAGTCTTTATCATGAAAATTATTTGGAATGTATCAACATCCTTTGGACTCGACAACATTTTGGATGCTTCATAAAGGCTATTTTCTTGTTCTACCAACAGATGGTACGAATTTCTAGTAGGAGATGCAAATTCCTTTAGCATCATTTTGGTATTTTTATGTTCTGCTGCAGACATAGCCCCTCTAGATGCAGTAAATGTACTTGTTTTAATATTTGAATGCATGTTACCCAAAATCAGGTAATAACATGTATGACTTGATTTTAACATAAGAAAAAGCCCAAACAACAACCAACCAACAACACAATTCTGCCCTACTGCAGACGGAGTTTATTTTACTTAGCTTGTCATATAATCTTGCTACAAAGGAAGGTGGTTGCAGATGTTATAGCAAATGGAACAGGTCATCAACACCTGGAAGTTACTCCCAGCTCTGCACTTAGCTTCTTATTGTTCTCAAATTACTTCCCTGGTCAGACAACTATGTTTCAGTCTCTTCCACTATGTATGCCTAGAACTGGTTACATTTCTTCCCTCCTTGCTTCACCTTTCACCTCCCAAACCAGAGAATGTGCTGGCTTAATGCTCTAAGTCCACTCTCAGTGCATTGAGTCTACCTTACATAAGCAATCATTATTGAGCTATCTACAGATTTATTGGCTAAAATTCAAAACATTGATTCCACCACTGTGCTTTGCATATTGGATGTCCTTGACATTATAGATTATGTCTTTCCTCTGGAAAGTCTCTTTTCTCCAACATACTGCTTCTTTCCCCTCTTACATGTTCAGGTTTTATTTTTTTCTTTCCCTATTCAATTGCAGAACATCCCAAACTGAAATATCAACACTTTCTTTCTCTGACCCAGTATTTGAAGAGATTTTTTTGTACAAACATGGCAATAACTATATCTATATCTATATCTATATATATATATATAGATAGATATATACACATATATAACCCTAATGATTCATAAATACACACCTCGAACTTGGATTTCTTCCATCCAAGTTAGAGCTGTAATCCCATCTTTCTAAAATCTACTCAGCAGTATCCAAATATGAACATAACGTCACCAAGATGAACACTATTTTTTTTGTGCTGAAGTCTCCTCTTTACTACATCAACAGAGCTATCAGCATCACTGTCTTCTCTGATATTCTAATCCATAATATTTGTGACATCTTTGAACATCACACTTTAACTCTCATATTCAGGCTGGGTACTACATTATATTGTCTCTTTCTGCAAATCACATCTAAAATGACCAACAAAAATCTAAGTATCTTGTTCATTGATAATCTCTTCTTTGGCTTCAATGCCTACAAGTCTTATTCTCTCATACTGATCCACATGAAATTATCTTCCTGGTTCATTACTTAATTGAATCAACTACTCGTTGATTCAACTAATCTTCCCATTAACTTCCATTTTCATTGATATAAGCCTTAAAACTTTAGATTTAATGCTTATGTTATCACATGACTGCTCCTCCTTTTGTCATAATAATATGAGTTTTGACTGCACAATTTCCAAAAATAATTTACTTTTCCCATCATTATCCTTTATGAGAAGAGATAAACTTGTAAGCAAAATCCAAAACCGTCTTTTAATATACCTCTTAAAACTCATCTCTCAGATAAGACACAGAACAAAGCACAACTTGAGAACGACTTAGCAAGATATTTTCAGTCTATGACAGATTCTGGTCCTGTTCTTTATCTTATTACTTGATGCATCTTTCAAATCATACAATATGTTATCCTGTATAAGTATCAAATGACAAAAGCAATAACAAAATAATTTTTGAGGAAGGAAATTAAGCTGTTAATGATCTTGCCTAAAACTCAGACTCATACTTCAGTGGAATATTTTGCAGACTTTTCTGATTCTGGTGCTGAAGATGAAAACAAGATAATACATTTTCAGCAATGAAAGACTCTATGGTATGTGTTTGTAATTCTGAATGAAAACATTGGTAATTTTTGACATTAGAATTTATAAACATTTTAAGGGGGGGGGGGGAAGCCCCCAAACTTTTGACACGCTCTCAGGTTCTCCCTTACAGACTTGAAATTAGCAAGACCAGACTAACAGACTTTAAGATATCATACACCCAACCTTTTTAATGGTCTGCTGAATTTGTAACTGAACTAGTCTCTTAACTAAACAGACCACCTTTTATGAACTATTATGAAATAAAGTCATAGAAATCAGCCTAGAGGGATGGAGCAGAGTATGTCGTGCAAGTGTACAAATGTATTTCAATAGCTACATCACTTCATATTTATGAGAGATGATAAAACAACTGCCACTCCTTTATCTTGCCTATACTGACTATCTAACATAAAATTGCCTATCCCCTTGTTCTGTGAAATGTACTTTAAAAAGAGGCATCCTAGAGACCTAATTACATATAAGCACTGCAGTTAATTAAGATACGTATGGCTCATCTGTTGAACAGCCATTTTTGCAAAATTAATTGTAACTTTGTTCACTGGATTCTGCAGTGATGAATACTAATATTTAAATTTCATACCAATATAACTCAAAATTTAAAGATATTAAAACCACTAATTTTCATAGCCCTCTTTGATGTATGTATTTTTATGCACACTTTACATTCCCCATCAAAGATCAGAGGCACGGGATGGTTCCCCAAAGCCAAATATTTAAGTACCAAACTAAGATTAAAATTTCAAATTTCACAGCATCCAATCCAATGGGTACTCTTTTAAGCCACATTGTTCTTCTGAAAAAATGGAAGAATTAATTGGTAACTACAGATAGTGCCATTGCAAAACAAGAAATGCTTCATATTAATAAATGTACATGGAAACAAATATAAAACCAAAGAAAGATACTGTCACCAAGAACATAACATCATTGAAAAATAATTTCTAAGGCCCAATCTGCCCCCCATAACACTGAGGTTTTCTATTTGACTCTTTTGAAAGAAAAGAATTTCTGTATAATAAAGTTTATTGTCAAAAATAAGCATGGTTGACATCACAAAATGTAGTAAGTTTGCATGCATGCTGAATGTGTTTAAAAAAACACATTACAAAGCACAAACACATGGGTTTAAGTCAGGCATAGTCCAATCATGATAAAGCTTTTTGCCTAACCTTTATAGAACTTACTCTGATAGGAAGTACGGATCCGTTTCGTTAAATCTGGATAAAAGTTAGACAGGCCACGCATGCAAAAGTTGTCTTTGGAACATGCCAGTACACCAGCATCAGCAGCAGGCAGAGGAAAGAGAGAAAAAACAGTCTAAAGTGAAAGGAAGTGATATCATAACCAGCATCTAGAACAGCCAAGGTGAAGAATTGTCAGCAGATGCTTACCTTCCAATTGGGAGATACAACAAGAAAAATAATCAAAAAGGTAAAGCATGTGGGATGGATGGTGAGAAAGCAGCTGAGGCTTTTTTTAGATGCATAGTTTCTGTGAGCAATCTAGAAGTGTGCAATCCTTCTTAGTGGCCATTTATCCCCAGTGGGCTCATTCTGGCAGCCCTGCATTGCTGGAAGGATGCCTTAAAGGATTGGCCCAGACTGCCACTGACAGAGAAAAACCCTCTGTGATACAGTGCTGATAACAGCTTTTTCTACATGAAAAATCCTCCACCTTTTATACAGGGCTCTGCAGCACGTTTGTGGCTAGCTGCTCACATTTCTTAAGGAGTTGCTGTTAGGCTGGCTGAAACCAGAGAGAGAAGCTGAAGGTAACTTGTAGCTATTGTCTCTTCTCTCCTCTGCTGTGCCAAATTTACATATTTACCACTTGGCACAGACAGGAACTAAGCTTGCCATGGTTAAATGCATAAAAAGTGAGATAAATGGTCTTTTCAGGCGCAGAAGTAGGCCTGAAGACTTGTATTTTATTCTCTAAATGTTTATCGAAATTTTAGTTTCTGTTTGGAGTGTAAACACATTCCCAATTAAAAAAAAATTCCCATAACTCCAAGGAGAAGTAGGATAGATGATTTAGTGCAAAATCTGCTGATGAAAATGCTGATGGCACAAACTCAGTATAATCTGTTGCTTTTATAAATTTAGGGTTAGATTTAAAACTCCACATTTTCAAAGGTATTTTAAAATCTAATTCTAAAACTTCACAGCGATGTAAAACACATTTCATAACTGTGCCTGACTCTAGCATGTTACTATGGAATATGTTAAGTGAAAAGACTTGAAACATAGATGATCTTCTGACTTTTTCTCCTACAAGTAAATGTTTAGATAAACAACAAAGTATGGTAAAATTTAGCTATATTGACGTACTAATATTTCAAACACACAATGCACAATAACAATTATGAGTTACAAAAGCAATCCTCTTAGCATCAGATTTTAAAATGGGGTACAGCTGGATTTTGCAGGTTTATATCAAGAACTTCATTTCACTAATGAAGTACTTAATTTGAGCTGCTTGTGATATCTACATAACACAGTTCCCAAACTACACTTCTCTAAACACAACTGACTAGTCAAATGAATAGCACCTGGCAGAAGGTATATTTAAGCTTAAATTGCAGTCTTACTTACTGGTATGAATTTATTGAAACCAGAAAGAAAATAGCATACAAACTCCACTTCAAGTGACTGCCAGAGAAAAATAATTGCTCTGCTCATTATTATTTTTTTACAGACTCAGCAAAGGGAATTACTTGCTGACCTCCATCCCAAAAGAAAAAACCTCATAAAACATTTTGTATCTGAGAAAGTGCCTGCACCTAGAGCATGTAAAGTTTCTTTTGTCAAGTTATAGAAACTCCATTGGCTGGCAAATAGTCATGCATATAGTCAAAAGCACTATAAAAAGCCACAGGCAAAAAAACCAAAGAAACATATCAGGCTGATAACCACAATGGTTTGCCTCCTACCTGCAGCAAACTGCCTGCTCTTGCGAGGTGAACGGGGCTGACGCTGGTATGGATCACTCGATCCATAGAGGTCGAGGGTGCCCATGCTCAGCAGGACTGTCTTCTGCATGAAATCCACAACAGCCAAACCATTGCAGTTCCCAAATGCCACTCTGCAAAGAGAAACACCCCTCAAAAGTGTTAGTCACATGTAAATAAGTTCTGAAAACGGTAATTATTGTATATTATGATGAATTCTGCACAAACTTTTTCTTCAGAAACTACTCAAAGCTTACACTTTTTATGTCTTACAGATTTGTAATCCTGAATTTTTAAAACTGTTTTCTGATTTAATTTTCCAGAAAGCAGATTTACAACTTCTACCAGCTTTCTTTACCAAACACATTGCAGTAATGTCTAAAGGTTGCTTCACTGGGCAATATAATTCTAGTAATAATGATATCAATTAAGCCTACAAATCTGGACATATATCTTAAAAAGTGGTTATGCATTTATATAAAATACAAATAGAAATTAAAATATAAATACACGTACATGTAAAAATAATTCTTGTTGTGAAAATAGGTAACAGGTGACAATTAACGTAGTAAACAAAAATTCTGATGAAAGAAAGAACCGCGCCTTGTCATAGGCCTGAGGAAAAAGTTCAGAGAGACAAGAGAAAGGAAGAGAGAAGAGAGTCTGCAGAAAAAATGTAAGGAAAAAGACCTTTCTTGGGTAGCCTTTGTAGGAAAGTTAAATTTAGTTTATCTTCTGATATCTGAAACACTTATGTACTTAGCATATATTGTTTTAAAGGAGGCTGTCCTGTAACTATTATTGCTCCTAGCAAACAAAACAATTGAGAGCATTTGATGGAATCAAACCCGTGGTTTAGGAAACCATTGTGACTATTGGGAGAACCACAACCTATCAGAGTAGTTTACAGGTGAGAGAGTGGTGTGATTATTCAGATGCTGCCTTGAGGTCTGAGACCTGCAAGGGAGCAAATCAGGCAAAACTAACAATTTTCACAAGTGAGAAATGCAGCAAGGTATGGTAAAGCAAAAGAAACTCCTAGAACTCATGAATACGAAACTATCTAGAAATTCAGACTGAAAACTTGAAAAAACAGCCCCCAAAAGATAGTATTTATGCACAAATGTAAAAAGAGTCCAGCAACTTGCTGAAAATTAGTAGGAGTCAGCACCCAACACCCGTTATACCCAATAGTTTCAATGGAGTAACACCTACAGGGAAAACCATTTTAATGTATCAGGGTGACTCTCAGTAAGAGAAAACATTAAAAATTTGCAAATAAATTGAACCTGAGGAGACAATTACACACATTCATTTGCATTGCCATACAGAATACAGCATTTAAATGCTCCTTATTCAATTCTGTTTCAGGTCACTGGCTCTTGTGCAAACAGACATTAGCAGAGACATAAAAATGCTGTTCTCAGAAGACAATTTCAAACTACAATATGATGTCTTGATAAATGGCATTTAACAGTTAATCACATCACCATTTTCTATTAAATACTTTTCACCAACGTGAACCTTTCAAAATATCTTTGAAAATTACAGATTTGAAATGCAATTAGTTCTTATTTGAAAGGATGGAAAGAAAAGATTCAGTCTTTTAAATAGGATTAGTAAAAATATTGGCAAGAATGGTAGTTTAACATCCCATATTACAATCTTTATGTGAGTTCAAATAATTTTCCCCCAAGAATCTGATTTTCAATGTCTTTTGAATACTTTGCTTTGACCTAAATTGTCTGTGGGAAATTTGAAAGTAGAGTTGGAAAACACAGGATTTAGAGCAACGAACAATAAATCAAGGCAACCTTAATTTTGAGTTACTTACAGTCCATAAGCAGAGTTTACAGCAAGACTGGTGATCTGTTGTGGAGGCTCACCATCCACCCACACCAGCTGGATGACAAGATCTGCCTGGTAGCCAGGAGGCATCCGCACAGGTCGAGCCTTAACGCTAAGAATAAGAGGTACAAATTAAGAACAAACACACAAACACTGGGCCATGAATAACAACAGCTTTGCATGGTTATGAGGAGTCAACTTGAATGGAAAACCTAAAATACTCGCTTTTGAGACTTTGAAAAAGGTAATTTCTGTGTATTTGGAAGTTTTTGTACTGAAGTAAAGCATGAGAGAAAAATGCAAAGAGGCAAGAGAAGATGAGAAGACACACCTTTCTGTAATGGTCCTCGCCATAGCATATTCAAAACTTAAGGACTTGACAAATCTATTTGTCCATGTAGTGCAAACATGTCCTGTTTTATTTCTAGGAGTATAATCACCTAATATGTGAATGAATGTGCATATCAAATCTGATATAACTATTAACACCTGTTCCTACTGTGTTACGGCAAGGTCAGTGACTTGTAAAGCAGATAGTGAACGTGTGCATTTTAAGGGGAAGTGTAAGAGCAGAACATCTCTGTATGACTGCTTTATGTGTGGTTTTGAATGGTACAACTTAATGCAGGATACACTGAAAGAAAACATTATGCAATAATAGCAACACTTTGAGGTATTCATGTTAGTCATTAGTACATTCATGCTGTAGGTAGTAATTTACAGGTAAAGTCCACTAGTTAGTGCATTTTCACTGTAGCTGTTACTAGTGAGACAGCTTAGTTGGCACCCCTTTGCACACCATCATGAAGTAGGGCAGTCTATCACATAAAATCCTCTACCCCTGTGAAAAATAGTCCCCAAAACAGACTGAGAAATGGAAGAGGAAAGAGGGTAGTTAGTGGACATAGACATGGACCACACATTCTGAAGAATCACAGTTTTTGGTACATATATTTCTTTCTGCTTTGAGTCTGTCTCTATACATATATGTCTACCATACTTAAGCAGTATTATCCCATGTACTAGATCTTGGAGAAGAGATCTTTGATGACACAGACTAGCTCCTGAATGTGACCATAATGTGACTCTGCAGGTTTTCCAAGCAGCCCTGGCCTATACACCTGAAAAGATGATGGGTCAGATTGGGAAAAACACAACTAATTCCTATTCATAAACAAGTAAGTAAGCACTTCTTTCAAGAGAGGATATTTAAACTTCTCATTCAATAACCAGAGCTAGTAGGTTCCTTGTAGATTCTCTGCTTGCATCTGTTGGGATAGAGGCCTTGGCTGCAAATAGGGCTACTGGCAATCTTGGAAAATTGAATATAGATGCAGAAAACGGAAGTAAATGGAAATAAAACGTAACTACAGAATAACACCAGGGCAGAAGTTTTTAAGAAGGTAACTCCAGTAGCACAATGGGTAATATATAAAGAAATGAGTGCTTTAATTATGAAAGAAGTTATGAAAAACAAATGACAGTGTACTACTTCTCACATTTTTTTGATTGATATGGAGCATTGGGTGTACCTCATTACATAGATAAAATCTCCAGTTCAGTGTTAGCAGTAGAAGCTTTTTGAAAATTTCTTAGAACATGAAGAGTATTTTCTTAATAAGACCATCATATCTGTTGTAGCTTAACCTCATCTGTCTGCCAGACACTCACCGAGCTGCTCTCTCACTCCCCTTCCTCAACAGGAGAGGGGAAGAAAATAAGACTAAAGAGCTCATGGGTTGAGACAGGACAGGGAGATCACTTACCAATTACCATCAGAGGCAATGCAGACTCAACTTGGGGAAAATTAATTTAATTTATTGCCAATTAAAAATAGAGTAGGAGAGTGAAAAACTCTTTGAAACTAAAACTACCCTCTCCCTTCTTTTCAGGCTCAGTTTCACTCCTGACTCTTCTACTTTTTCCCACCCCAAACAGCACAGCAGGGGCGGGGAACAGTCCATTCATAACACTTTGTACTTTGTATCTGCCATTCCTTCTTCATGCAGTTGCCCTGTTCCAGCGTGGAGTGCAGTTCTTTGGGAACAGACTGCTCCAGCGTGGATCCCTCATGGGCCACAGTTTGTGCCAGAAAACCTGTTCCTGAATGGGCTCCTCTCCATGGGTTGCAGCACTTGCCAGGAGCCTTTTCCATGTGGGCTCTCCATGGGGTTCAGGGGAACAACGTGTACCATTGTGGTCTCCTCCACAGAGGAATCTCTACTCTGGTGCCTGAAGCAATTCCTCCTCCTTCTCTCACCTTGGTGTCAGCAGAACTGCTATTTTTTTTTTCTTGCTCTTCTCTCTCACAACTGCTGTGCAGCATTTTTGTCCTTTGTTAATTTTGTTTTCCCAGAGGGTGCACCCTCTTGTCTGAGGGGCTCAGCTGTGCTCTGCTGTGTCCAGCACAGCGCAGACCCAGCTGCTTCTCACAGAGGCTGCCCTGCAACCCTTTCCAGCAGCACCCGGGTACCTGCACCTGATACCTCTTTGTTCAAAATACATTCATGCCCTCTCTCAAATTGTTTAACCATTTTAGTAGTACAGTTTATGCTGTACTACTTATATTTCTATTCTAGAGAATTCACAGACTTTGCCAGAGCTTTCCCTTATTTATTACTTCATGAGAAAGTCATTCTCATCTATCTCTCGAAATGCATTTCCTTAACAGTGGCTTGGCACACTCACTGTTCTATTTCTTTTCCCCGTAGAAGTCTTCAGACCTTACTCATGTATTTGTCTGGAGCAGTAATCAGGCACTTGGCTTGGATATTGTCATAGGAAAGACGTGACAGTACAGTCCAATAAGTGCTCAACCCACTACAGCTGGCAATAGCTTTGTATTGTTTCCTATTAACACCAAACCTCTGCTCAGTTTTGCAGTTTCTGACCTGTTCTGCTCACACTAAAGCTTTGCCGTTTTCTTTGTTCATATGATACATATCCATGAGCATTTCTGAAGTGATGCTATCCATAATCTTAATGAAGCAAGCCTGGGATTAACCAGGAGTATCTGTGGTGAGAACAAAGGTATGAATTTCTGTGAACTCAAGCTACTAAGGGAGAGGGGTCTTTTGAGATCAGGATAAACTGGAACTACAAACAGGAGCTGTACACGGTAAAGATGTATTATTTTCAAAGAAACTTTGCAGCAAGCAGAAGCTGAATATTTTACACAAACAGTCATTCAGAGAATCTTTGTGATGGAGCCCTTCAACTTCTAATGTCTGTGGGTAAGCCTTTAAGAGGTATTAATAGTGGTGGTCTTTCTAGCTTGCACCCCGTTTTCAGCTTTCAGTTCCTGCCCTTAAAAATGTTATAAAAACACAAACCAGGCAAATGAGATCCAAGAACCAGAACTTAGTCTAACACCCTTTCAGTTGAACTTTCCATCCGTATTTTCTAATGGATAACTGATGATGTGGGGGAACACAAGAGTAAAGCACACTGCTCCAAGTATCTGTCAAAGCAATGCATTTACACTGCTTCTAAACAAGCTACAAGGAGACTGACAATGGCTGCAGAATTAATTCTGATTTTCTAAGACATGTTTTTAATGTGGTATTACTTATCCAATGTATCTTTAATGGCATGCTGAAAAAATTAGACAACTTGAAGTACCTTCTTAGTTTTCTTTTGGATTGTTGTCACCTGAGGGAAAAAAGCAAACACCTTTCTCTCTAAATATTTTTCACTGCAAATTTGAGGATCTACTTTGATAAAATGGATATTATTTCACAGGGATTTTCTCTAAGCATAGAATAAGCTGTAGGTGGTGAAAGACGATAATAATGGAGGAAAATAATTTCAGATTTCACAATTAAGATTGTCATTCCAATGTTACTGTGACATCTTCCTGCTCAAGAATCTTTGAGCTATTTCCCTTGTTTCACTAACCATCTTGCTTGAACAGTAATGCAGATATTCAGTTCTTCTCCACCTTGATTTGGATTGCTTTTTTTTTTTTTTAAAGTGTTTATAATATAAGCCCAAACAGACTGCAAGAGTATGAGCAGGAGGAATGTAGACATTTCAGTGATTTCCTTGACATGTTCTTGCTATGCTACACTGAATTTGGTTGTTGCAAAGTTTTGGTTTTTAGTTTTCTTCACAAGATATTCACAGTTCCTTATCACTTTGGAGTTACTTGAAGCTACTGTCAAAACCCTTGACTGACCTAATTTTGGGATGATACTAGAAGACTGGGAACAAAAAGATTGACATTCTCAGTACAGCTTTATGATAACAGCATTTACATCAAAAGTATTTATCTGCATAATCACAAATCCATTGGTTTCTTAGGTTGCATATTTCACTGCAAAATCTTCTGAAAGAAGCAAGAATAATATTTATTCCACACTGCTGCCTGCATCTCTTGGTAACAGTTACTTCTGATTTCAGAAAAGTACCAAGTTTTCATTACTTCAGTCCCTCCAATTACTTTCTTTCTAGTACCTACTCACAGACAAACACATTCAGGCATTCTGACTTCTGGCTAGAAAAAATTATGTAGTGTGGAGTGCCATTCATTTGGTGTAACAATGCTGAGAAGCAGATATGAAAATAAACATAATGGAGCCAGTTATGTAAGTGTGTAAAATTTTATGTGTATTATCAATAGAGTTCAAGCTGCGCACTCACCCTCCATTTGCAGGTGGCTGCAGCTTTATGTTATTATTGCTGTATTTTAGACTCTGTACTGCTGCCCACCTGAATGACTTGCATATTAAGTCAACAGAATCATCCTGGTCTTTACTGTTTTTTTCCTGTATTTTCAGGCACAACTTCCATTTCTCCGTCACAATTCTGCTTAGATCAGAAGTTTATAAACAGACAAGGCCTGTGGGCCCCGTTAGGATTTGGGGGAAATGTGTGGATGTTTGCATGTCCTTCCTTACTGAGAAAGATAAGAGCATACATAAGCATGCTTTCATCTAAACGTAGGAGTGTGCCAGTTCTATTGGTGTAATTACTCTGACTTGGAAAAATCACTTCTCAAAGTAAGATTACATTTACTTTGTGTAAAATTTAACAAAAATCTATGGGACAGTTTAATGTGAGATTATATGGAGTTAAGAAAACTGCTAAACACTAACAAGCAGAATCTCTGTGGGTTCATTACAGCTTTTCTGCCTCCAACGTCAACAATTTCTCTCCTTCCCAGACAAAATCAAGTATGAATCTCTTAAGAGAAAATCTTAGCCAGTGAAATGACTGCATTCTTCCTGATTTCAATGTCATAAATAGGTTTCACATTTGGACTTTTTTAATAGCTTACCTTTGCCTCTTCTATTGATTTTCAGTTCAAATTAATGATTAAACTGAGGTCTGAAGTTCAGCTGCCTGACTGAACGAGGTGGACAAATAAACAGGATGCCAAAAATTACTGTTAATTTTACAAGGACAATATCACAATACTGCTTTTAAATGCTAATGTTATTTTCAGGAGCCAAGCAGCCCAAAGTATCTGCAAAGTCAGGAAATGTTCATTTAAACAGCTTTTGAAATAATGGCGGTATTTAAAAGATTTAATAATAATTAGACCAAAATAATAATGAATTCACTAAAATGAGAGCAATTGTTGTCAGCAATGCACTCTAATTGCTGGAAAATTACAGTTTATGGAGTTTTGTACAGAATTCTTGTTTTAAACTATTCAAACCTATAATTTATCTGCCTTATTAATAACAACATATTAATCTACTCCAAAACAGTGACAATGTATTCTAGCAGAAAACAATTTGCTTCTTTCTAAGGATTAAACAAATATACAGGTCCACACAGTGCAACTGTTTCATAATTCCATATTTTAAATATTGTTTCATAAGTAAGAACACAGTTTCCATGCCTTACACCCCATAAAATGCATACTGTTCTTTCATAAAGAAAAATTTTAGTGTTATACTAATTAATCAAGGAGAGAAAGCTTTGCACATGTCAGCTTTTATGGAAGTTTCTTCATGGGCTATAAAAAAAACGTTCCTCAGAAATTTCTTGAAGATTTACTCCTAGATCACACTGGAAAATGACAGTCAAATGTTTACCGTAACAGTTCATATTCTTCATAATTATTTCTATCCTTTTAAAATCCCTTGTTGATTATTCTCCTTTAATTATTTTGTTTGTTCCATATTCTGGTTTCTTCTCATTTTGTGTCACATACATACAATTAACCTCTTTCTCTTGGTAGTTGATGGATTGATTAACAGATAGTAATGCTTTTTAGAAAGACAGATCTTTGAACAACAGCATAGACTTACCTAAGACATGGGATACTATCCTTCATTGTTCCTTCACATGCTACAGTGTTGGTACTGCCTGAAAGGCTCTTTAAAGAAGGAAGCTGGGAGGAGGCATCTGGAAATGGAGGATTTGTTTCTGGTTCAGGAGTAATGATGTCTTCTACTTCACACTGAAGACGTACCTCTAGTGACTTAAATAAATAAAAAAATAAGTTATTTAATAAGGAAAGCTGCTGAAAGTTCTGTTACTTTCAAATAAATATCAGTATGCCTTTTTAAAAAATAACCCCCATTTATCATTATAATTTGCAGGCAAAGAATACTGTCATTTGTTATTTATACCACGTAACAGCAACATCAGATAGGAACTAGAAGGATCATCAACTCTGCCTCCTGATTCCTAGTACAAGAGTCTCTACCAGACAAGTTTTAGCCAGGATGGATAAGCTTGACAGTGTGAATAGTACCGATACATGAGCTTCATTTGTCCACGGTTCATTGTCCATAAATTTGTCTGGACATTTATCTGTCCAGAGATAACAGCACAGACAGCTCTGTATTCCTTAGAATGACATGGGTTTGGTGGATTCTAGAAAACAATATTCAAACCAGTGACATTTTGCTTTCCTTCTGGCCTCTCTAGAAAAGGGATCCAACCAGGCCAAAACACCCTACAATTCTTTCCAGTAATTCAAGAACTCTTAACTGAAGGACTTCAAAACACAGGAAAATGGACAGAAAGTTCAAATCTAGGTAAGTAAATACTGAGCAATTCTTTCTACTTCATGAGTTGTCCAAGGAGATCCCCATTTTGAAAAGAACAAAAACCAAGGTACAGACCTCAAAGAGACAAGGTCTGGGGATTACTAGCTGAATAGGAATTTCAGGGCTGCTACCTTGAAAGGAACAGAATCAATTGCAGAGGTAGCATTTGAATTAGAATTAGGTAGCATTGCAATTAGAATTGCAAGCTCCATTTTAGTGATCCTTCAATGAGACATCATCTGTACTAGAACGAAGATTAACAAAATACCTATGTTTTATGAGAATTGGGAGATAAAGGTGAGTAGTACTGAAGGGTCACTGGTTTCTCAACCATTGTGTTAAAACATATAAGGTTTCACAAAAAAAGTGATTTGTTCAACCAGGAGAGAGAGTCCTTTCTTTAATTTCACTTTTGTTTTCTCTTTGCAAAATCCATGGATATATTTTCCTGAATCAGTTAAAGAAACCAACAGACAACATTTGCCTTCAAAGACTAATGAGTGAAATACTGAGTTCAGGAAAATCTAATCTGTAAGTAATTGCAGCTGACTGAAACAATCTATAATGCTGTTTAATCTTTATTCAGGACTGGAGTAACTGTTGAAGAGTATGTTCCTCTGCTTACCATGTTATAAGTGCATCACTTTTCTTTGGATGTTTTTCTGTGTGTATTCCTTTTTCTGCTAAAATTAACTTTGTTAAGTTTTAGCTATTGCGCATTTGAAGAGAGAAGGAAAAATTCAGGCTTACAACATGACTGTGACTTTTTCTTATTTTTTTGTTCCTGCTTTGACTGGACCTTAGGAGGGTTATAGAAATGTTAAACTGATTTATCTTGACACAGAGTAAAGATATTTTTGTAGGATCTCATCACTAGGCTCATTGATTCCCCTTTCCACATTCAAATGAGTGTAAACTTTTTTCCTATGGTTCTTCTCAAGAGCTCTGAAGAGGAGCTTCACTGAGCAAAGACTGCTCACTGAGAAAGTGATCATGTTTAATTAATAGATCCTTTTGAGACAGGATGGAGTGGATTCAGATGAAAAAAGAAAAAAAACAGCAGCAAATGCTTTTTATATAACTGCATGGCGATGACTCCAAGGTTGGATATGAAGCAGAATTTGTCTCATGCATACGCCTCCAGAATTTGGTATGAAATGATGCAAACATTACTTCTATTTAGGAAATTGCAGGCACAGCCTATACCTCAAAGGCATGTTCAGCTGCAGACTTCCCTGTTACATGGAGAAACTATTGAGTAGCCTCTGTGCATCCTATTTATCTCAGAAATAACTTTGCAACACTGACATCAGGGCAGTCAAACCAATGTGGGGGCCTTAAAATGCTGATATTTGTAGATTGAACTCTAGGTAAATTCAGTCTGGCTGATAAGGAAGGGAGGACACAAAGTGCTTTGTACCTCAGGCAGCAAAGAAATCCTGAGACTGGCCAGCTCAGTCTCAATACAGACAAAGACAAACAGCCTAAAGTCAGGCACAGATTCCAACGAAGAATTCTGTACTTTTGATGAAAGAAACCCCGTCATTTAAGAGTGAAGACTTGAATGCATGCAGCAAAAATGCAGAAACAAGAGACAAGGCCCATTTTAGAGATGCGCAAAACCCAGGGGAATTCTGTGACTATGCCACCAAGATTGCATAATTTAATATTCAGAGAAAAATGCTTGTTAATTACAGATGAAATCTGAGAAACTGTTAAATTGCATATATCATAACACTTAAGAAAATACCAGTAGCAATTCTGAAGCAATTCAGCCAGAAAAGGGAAGGACAGGGAAAAAAGATATTAAATTATAGATAATAAAAGATAAGGTGCACTTGCTGTGGAACAATGTAAGAATACTGAAATGGAGTAATTTTAGCAGCATTATACATGAGCTGGTCAGTAACGTGAAGTTACTGTTCATTAGTTTTAGAACTTTCCTAACATGATACATTCAGGCAGCTTAATAATTGCCTAGGGCTGTGGGGGGTGTGGAAATGAGTGGAAAACAATGGAAGAGCTAGAGGTAATGAATTTCTATACAAAATGGCACACAGCTACAGGGCAAAAAGGACACAGGTTTTTGCCACAGTAGAACTTCCTAAAATACATTAAAATAGTGTGAAAAGGAAAAGAACTATAATCAGGAAAGGTGACAAATAATCTGGCATTTCATATAGTTTCCATTTTTAGGGAAACTTTGTCAGCATAAGCCACAAAAAAATCAAATCTTTTTATTTTGTTAAACCCACTGATAATCTTCAGTCTTCTTATGGCACAAACACTATAAACAGAAATTAAAGAGATGAAATACTTGAGTTAAAAAGATCATTATGTATGTACACAATCTACATTATCTGATAAAGACATACAGCAGACAGGAATTTTAGACTGGGTAAATACAACAGAGATTACTGTATCATAAAGTCTTAAAACCAAACTATGTCTGAAAGCTGCACTGTATGCTACTACTAAAGCAAAAAGGAAGTGGAGAGTAGGTTCCCAAACCCTCAGGCTTTTGTCAGCAACTTAAGTAGGATCAAGATTTCCCTGGAAATGTTTAAAATGGAATGTCCCTAAAACCTGTATTTATACTGCTTGCTATTTATATTTAAGTACTTGAGCACCAATGAAGCAAGGCAATTTGATTTACAAACATACATTCTCTTGTAAGAGAGTGAAATAAGTACTTACTGCAATTTCAGTATTTACTTCATGTTTGCTGAACCTGTAAACAATCACATATGCAGAAACTCCTGCCACACAGAAAATTCGGCTTTCAGGACACCAGTAAATCATCTGAACAGCAAAAGGATCTTCTTCCACAATCTCAGCTGTTGCTTTTCCTTCTCCCACTTTCTGTTTTTCAAAGACCTTTGATGTTTTTAATTTGTACAACATCTGTAGAGTAACTGGAATATATTAAAACATATAAAAATACTAACATGAAGCAAATCAGTTGCAAAATTCCTCAGTTCCCACTTTTTTCTCAGTGGTATAACAAGAAATCTTAGGAAAACCTAAGAAGAGAAGATGTGTATTACACAACATAGGTACTATTCTTATACACATTACTGGTACCATATGTATTTAATAATTCCCAAAAGGGTATTTGTCTGTGAAATACTTCTTAGTACTTTCTGGGGCAGGATGTCACAGGTGTAAAGCATTGTGTCCATAATTAGGCTTAGTGTTATAGAGAGGCTCTGATAATACTGATACTTTCCTAAAGAGATGTGAAACTAAAATTTCATTCATCAGAGGTTATTGTCTTGATAGAATGTAAAGACTGTATAGCAATTCAAGAGAAACCATAAGAAAAGCATTGCGCTGGCCTGGTCAACACAAAGTCCTTCTGAACTAACAGAGTTCAAAAATGTTTTGAATTTCCTGACTAATAAGTAGATCTGTATTTATACCTGTATATAAAATCCTAATATCCCGAAGCTTTTCTCAAGATTAGAACTCCACTGCAGCAAATTCCAGAGGTAAAGGAGGGGTGACAATTCACCCCATTATGTTCTACATTCTTCCCTGTTTTTACTACTTTTACATTAGTTTATCAGTGGCATTAATCAGTAACTGCATAAGGTCAGAAAAAGTCAGTCAGGCCCAGCACCTATGAAGGTGTGCACATGCACAAAGGCAGAGCTGTTTCCTACGTCAGTGTAATTGTGGTAGCTCAGCCTGGCCAGCTTGTGTAACAGGAGCAACAGGAAGATGAAAGGACAGTGTTTTAGTTATGTAAACAGATGACGAACACAGCAAAAATACATTTTTGTTTGCCAGTGCAGATATATTTCAGGAGGTTTGGTATATACAATTTTTAATATTTTAGAAAGTTTTAGCGCATAAAGCACTTCCAAATTTTCACAAATAAGAGCAAGTGTTTCTGTAATAAGTACATAATACTTCCTGCCCTCAGTGGCAATGAAAGAGGATTCAGGTTGCCCTTAGTCCCAGTGGCAAATCTAAAGTGACATTTCAAATCAGGCATCATGGGTCCATGCACACTAGGACTGGAAGAATTATAGAATCATAGGGCAGAGTACAAGACAAGACTCTGTATGTTTCTCTGAATTACTAGGTACCATCTACACAAGGGCAAATAAGAAACAGCAAAGGCTTTTGAACACAGATACATTCGGAAAACAGCTCCGAATTAGTAGCTCAGCAATTCCCTGTTGCCCACGTATCTGTGCCTTCAGATACAAAATCACACAAATAAAATACGCCTAAAAGCAAAGTATTTTGTGCCTTCAAATACCAGTAGAATATTACATTTGCTAGGAAATCTCAAATGAACTTTGAACTCCATTAGAAAGGTTAACACCTTGAAAATAGTATGAATAATAAAACTTTGTAATAATCAAAACCTTGTAAATAAAAAATACCAAGTACTGCATGAGCAACACAGTACATGCCCTGAAAAGCAGGACTAGGCCCAGGACATCAGAGATGCACTGAAAATACCATTATTGTTGAAGAGATTGTGAATATTCATGACCATCTAAGCTTTTAATGTTAAGAAAAATTCCTATTGCAGCATGTGTATATAATGATTAGCGGGTTATGCTTATATTCCCCATGAGAGGTTTTTTCCTTTCCCCATTTCTGCCAGAATTATAGAAGGAATAACTTGCACACTGCTTCCTGTGCAGTATATACATGAAATGCCTTGGGGTCTACCAACAGTCTGTATTGTTTCACCCTAACTTTAGTGCCCATATTTGCACATTCTTCTTAAAAACGTAAGCATGTTTTAAAGTATTTCATTAAATATTCACAAGACAAGGTCTCATGTCTCACTCTACTTCTCTAAATAAAACTAATTATCCTAGTTTTGTTCATATTAAAGCTCTCACAAAATTTGTTTTTTCAGATAAACCATTGACCTCATTTGATTATGGCGTTTTTTTGGTGTTCACAATAACTTGATCCGGGAAGATGTAAACTCTGAGCAGCATGTGTCTGTTTTTCCACCATTTCCAAAGAGACAAATTACATTACAATAAACCAACCCATTACCATGTTCAGTTGCTGTGCCTATTTAAAATAATTTTGTGAAACAAGGATTCGGAAATCCTCATTTTCTCCTTGTCCATCCTGAGTGAAAATACTTGGTGTCAGGCAAAATGGGAAGTACCTGACAAAGTAATCAGATTTAGCTGACATTAAAAACTTGTCAACATTCTCCATATTTGGCTGGAAATGGTAGCAGTATTAATCAGTTCAATTCTGTGGCACCATGTGGAACTAGCACATAGTTTAAGTATCCCATACACCATGATCTTGGCACCCATTACAGGCTGATTATTAGGATCATATTAAATCTCTCTATTTTTAACATTTCATCCAGAATTTTCTTTCACGCTCTCTTTTCTTTAAGAGGCTGATACCTCATAAAAGAGAGATATTACCCAGACATCCCTGTACCACCAAAGAGACAAGAATACACCTCTACAGGAACGTTGGTGAAGCACAGTCACGTTATTTGAAGAAAAATATTTTAAATTTCAATTAAAATGTATGTGTAATTTAATAAACATATTTCACTAGTGAATATTGTATGTGTTTTCTGTAGGGGAAAATGCTGATGCTGATATGTATGGGTCTAACTAGATTGTATGACGCAAGTATTTTCTGAAGGTTTTTCCTGCTAGGATAAATGGAAATGCTTCCCAATCATTTACTGGGATTTGAGACTAGACAAGAAAAGATTAGGTCTTTTGCACCCTCACCAGATGAAACATGTATTGAAATGTGTGAACCTATTTTATTTTTACTTAGCTATAAAGAAGACTTTGTTGTACTCAGTATAGAAGTGACATGATAGCTGGAACTGAATGTTAGATCTAATTGAGCCCTCTCTTCTAGACACACAAGAAGAATGTGCCCTAGGGATTTTTTGCCAACACTTCATCCTTCATAGGTTTCGGTATGTTTGTTATTACTCCTCACTCTTTTCTGACTAATCTATCTCATTAGGAGCAGTTTTTCCTTTAACTTAATAAACATTTTCTTAATTTCATCCCTTCTTCCCAGTTACATCAGCCCAGATATTACCACTCAACCTGTTAAATATCATGTTTTATATACGAATGTGTGTTTGTGTGATTTGTCAGCATTATATCAAAGTGAACTTTAGAAACTTACTGGCAGAAGCATCCCAAAATTTTACTGATCCATCTGCGTGGCTTAAAAAAATATAAAAATTAAATGTGTTAAAACAAGATGCAATTCTAAAACATCATCTACTTTCAGTGATTAATAAATACAAGTAGAAAAAAAATTAGTTTTGCTTATGTAACTCTCTGTAACTAACTGACAATATATTAAAGATATCCATACCAACTATAAGAAAATATTTTGGTTTTAGTTTGATTTGTGAATATTTTTCATGCATTTCCTGCAGACAACTAAGCCCCCAATGAATTTTAAGATTGCAACAAGAAGAAATTACTTCCCATACTAATAAAGAGTTACAGTACTTTTGGCTTTGCAGTGAACCAGCATCAAGACAATGCACTCTTAAAAGGCCATGTATAACGAACTTTGAAAGGACAGAATGTAACTTCATTTTGCTTGATACTTTACAGCTGTGTTCTTTTTATGAACATAAAATCTCTGAAGCAAAGCTGGAGAAAGGAGACACTTCTGTTTATAATGAGAATGATTCCTTCATCACCTTCCCGTGCTATTGCATACATCATAACCTTATTTTTGAAAACAGGTGTGTAGTATCATTGACAGCAGCAATTCATGAAGTATATTGCTATCATCAGCATGACTGAGACCAGAGGGAAACACAATGTGCATCTTAGTTATTCAGGTAAGGTCTGTTGCAAATGGGGGCTCCTACTGCTTCCTAAGCCTTTCTATGCCTTCTTGCTCTGTTTCTCCCCTCACAAGGTGATATTCATCCCAGTGCACCACACCCTCACTAATGCTGGGTATTAAAATGCATTGTTCCCAAACTGTCCCCAGAAGGCCAAGGGACAACAGCTACAGAGCAGCTACTCTCCTTTTTGAAGCTATTCTCTATGACCTTTGAGGGCAAAATATTCTCTTGCAACAGATTTTTCTTTCCAAAGACCACACCTTCACAAGTACTGCTGTCTAACACTGGCACTACAAATGGCCATTCTTAATGATAGCTCATCCCTGCGTACTAAGTTCTGTTTTCTATGGCAGAAGAGAATTTCTGTGGTGACGCTGCTCAAATGAAGAACCAGGAAATGCATATGTTCTGAAGTCTCAACTCTTATGTATAGCTAACACACTATCAAAAGGAGTAGACACAAATACTTTAAAAGTACCAATCCTCAGTTTCATTCTCACCCTGTAATAATGATTTCAGGATATGTCTGAGCTCCCAGGTTCCATGCTCCACCACTGATAGGCCACTCCTAAACAAACAAGAGTACAGAGATCACAACTTATTCTGATGAACCTTGCTTGGTTAATTTTTAAATTCAGGAGTAGACAACATCTTCTCCCAAAATGCAATACAACTTGTAAAAGAACAAAAATATGTATAATTTAAGGCCTTTACAGTTTATTAACATTTTTGTGTCATCAATCCAGGCTTTGGAAACTGAATAACACTTTTCTATTACCAACTAATGTTCTATGCTTTTAAAATATTTCTGCACAGCTAACATTCAACAGTCTAAAACAGGAATGAGAAGGAGGAGTGATAAACAATTCTACTGGTCTTTTGAGATCGCTTGTCTCCTGGACTTTCTATAGAACACTGAATAGAGCAAGAATTTATTTTGAATATAAAGACCACTGTAGAAGCTGGCCCAGAAACAAGTACTAGAGAACAATGCCATGAGACAAGAGAATGCAGCTTTTACAGAACATATGAGATCATAATCTCTTCCTTGCTTTTTGTTTACTAATGGCAAGACTCCTATTCTCTTAGTCTAGGCTGGTTGAGCAGAACACTGCTCTGTGCCTAAAGCCTGACATGTATGGATACAGGATACAGGATGTGGAAGGTGATGTGTGCAGAGTGGGTCAGGATGTGTGCAGAGTATGAGTGGGTGGATAAAAACTGGGAGCACGAAGTGTTTATGTGGATACATGGAGTGGATGTTTGTGGGTACAGAAATGGGTGTCTGGCATATGAGTGAATACCTGCCCTCAGAGTGTATATTTGTATGTGCATTAACAAAACAAGGGGACAAGAGAGGATGCAGTGAATACAGGTAGGTGTTGCAAAGTGTATGAGGTAAGGGTAGATTCAAATAAGAGAAATAAAGTATTTTCTGAAGTACTCTTCCAAACCAAGATGCAAAAGTAGAGAGTACTCCGTTTCTGAGTTAACAGAAAACAAGGCAGCTCCAAGCTCTGTTGATTTGAATAGAAAACTGATGATGTCTGACTTGTTTACCCAGTACTTTTTTCTATTTTATTAAAATGTATTAGTTCTAGCCAAAACATAAACAAGTTTAAAGCTTGAAATTTATAAATTAATTGCAATTCTTCTTTTACTTTCTGCAGCTTGTCATATTTCTAAAGCATTATGGTAAGACTTTGGTAGCTTAGTAAAATAATTATTAATATCCCTATTTAATAATAAATCTCACAGGCATGCTGTCAACTCTCACTGAACCTCTTCTGCTTAAGTCTTTCAGTTGCAATGCTTTCACTTTTTTCTTTGATAGAGATGACCTATCCATACAAATTTCAATTGTACACTGATGGTTCTCCTTTAACTCAATCCAGTCTGGAATAACTCCAGCATCTTAATGATTAAGTCCTATATAATGATAATTAATGGTTCTGCTTAAGTGGCGGTCTTTCTGAAGGACAAATACCAGCCTGTAATCAGGCTGCTAAGCTGCTGGTTGGACTAACTTTAAAGTGATCATTAAAGGAATAAAACAAAAATAATTTGATAAGATGTTACAAAAATATAGGTTACACATCTACTTCCTTTGCTTAAAAAAAGAATACTGGTTTTGTTTACCTTATTGCTGTATCCTTGCTTTTTATGTTTTGCTCCTACAGAATAGAGTACAGGGATCAAATCTGGAGGACAGTCCGCAAAATATTCTGTGCAGGTAACAGGTGACTCATGAATGTCAATAGGATATGGATTTTCAAAGATTGGAAAACTAGTTAAGGAAGACAATTTATTAGAAGCACTGTGACACACTGAGCCATAGAATAAAACATATTCTTATATTAAAGTGTATAACAGAATCTAAGCAAAATCACTACTAATTAAATATCTTTTCCCTTATTTATTCAAATGTATGTATTGTTTTTAATATCAATAAGGTGTAGTTACCCAAATAAAGACATAAAAGTTCCACTCCTTTGACAAGAATCCTCTTGTTACATAAATGCCCATTCATGTGAATAGTCCCTAAGGGTAATAGGACTACCTGTGTGAATGAGGATTAAGAACTAATTTTTTCCAACATCTCAAAATCTTATTTATACAGAAGTGACACATTTTCTAGAAGTTTCATGGATATGATAGATACTATGAACTAGAAACAACTTTTACAATTGTGGATTTTATATTGAGCATCTTAGTTTACAAGGTTGGTAGACTACTGATTCTACAATGAAAAATTGAAATAACAGGTGAGTAAATCTCGGTTTATTTCTCACTTCCATCAGTTGGAACAGCCTGATAAGGAGGAAAACTTCACTTCTGGCACATTACACAATGTTATTCACATTGAAAAATATAGGAAATTTGGTGCTGATTTCAATTGTGTCCATTTTACACTGCTGAGATGACCTGAATGATTCTTTAAAGTAAATATGATCTGAATCAGATTCACTTAACATTTTTCAATACATTGACAGCAAAATCTGTTCCTAGTTATACCAGTGTGAATGTGGATGCACATTACTGGTAGTGTTGGAGGTAGAACAAAATAAGTAAGAATTGGATTATGCCTTACATGATGTATAGTTCCTCTTTGATAGGAACATTGATTCTGGTATGAAAGAACTATTTGTCATTTAAACCAGCAACGGGATCATGAAGTAATTGTGTATATCCATATAAAACAATACCATTATTTATTAAGATACCGAAGCTAGACATGCACAGAAGTTGTTATTGAATCTTATTTCCAAAACATGTAATAATTCAGTATATGTTCAAGTATTATTTAATTTTGGAGTTGAATGAATGTCTGAGGGCTGTGCTGAAGGGACTGCAGATTTAGATTTATTCCAAAATTTACGAACAACTATTATCATAAGTTCCTGTTCATTAGATGAACTTAACTCTTAAAATGGAAGTAAACATTTAGTGGGAGTTAATTCCAGGAGTGAATGATTTTGGAGAGTAAAATGATATTTCATGATAACATTTGGAATTTTAAGATAATTTACTGGACAGTTAAATACATAAATAGCTTCATATAAAACTTTATACTTACTTGCTTTGTGTCAGGTCAACAACAATGAGATCTTTTTCCAAAAGCACAACTACAGCATAGGGTTCTTGAAATTCTGTAAGCAAGGAATCAAGTATAAAAGACATGGAGTTCTCCTTTTAGTCATTTTAAGCAAGCAACTCATATTTATGTTCTTTAAACTTTCACAGTATATCAGAAGCTTTGAGATATAAACCCTCGACACATGCACAAACCGGATATAGCTGGAAACTAGGGCCAGAGAGGAAGAAAGAAATTACTTTGGGATAGTACTGTTGACAAACATACAAAGCAGAAGAAGAACTGGAGTATTACAGCCTGTCAACATGATGCTATGTTGAAAGTAAAGAAATAGAACACGAATAAGTTGTATCATTGCATTATTGAATCCAATTATTATACAGAAAAAGTATTTTTGCTGGAAGTAGAAGTAATACTTCTGTGAGTACTTCTGTGTACAACTGCTCTTCAGAAACACATTGTGCAGGACACTTCATGATAAACAATTCTGAGTGATTCAAGGGAAATATTCCCAAGGAATCCTGTAAGTTCTGCTGTGTTCAGTTTGGATACTAGCGTGCCCCTTCCTCCTACACACTCTTCAGGAGATTATATGGTTTGTTTTTTATACAACTCTCCTTTTATTTATCAAAACTGAAGAATTAAAATGACAAAGAAATGCCTCCCTTGATGCACAGGGTGTATTAGTTTACACAGGATAAAAGTTCTTAAAAAAATATAAATGTGAAATTATGACTCTCTTCTCAACAGCAGCAAATCATTCCAGCATGTGCAAACTCAGAATGGGTGATGCCAAAGGGATGAGTAAATGAGAGCAACTGATTCATCTTCCTTTCAGTCCTGCTACGACTTCATTATTTGTTGCTTGTTTTTATACAAGGCTATGAATAACACGAGTTAAACCATGATGTTTAAATATTAGTCAGTGAGCAGGGGAAGGTGCTACAAAATGTCAGTAGTGGAAAGTATTTGACACAGTTAAATGACGGCCCAAACCAACTCTGATTACAGAAAATTAAATTTTTGCATGACATTAAAACACATATACACTTTACTAAGTGTTTTTAATATGTATTTGATTTAGCTACGTATAGTTTTATTTTACTTTTCTGTTTGAGGACTAAAAATGATAAACTTAGTTCCTTTTTGACTTACAGCTTTTCTTAGTTTATTTTCTGGAACTTTCTGGCAACATATTTCGGAACTTGGCAGCCCCACAATATGCAGCAAACATTTTTAACAGCTCATTTCACAGTGAAGTGTAAGAACATTTTTGCAGGTAAGTGAGAGTTAATTTTAATAATTTGGCAAGCTGTAAATGATGAAAAATTTCAGAAATATAAGCATCTATCTTTGATTAATAGCAATATTTTCTCACACTAGCCCATGTATTTCAATCCTATAAGTGGAGATTTATGCATGCCTTGTTGTCTACTCACTACTTGCTTCCAACATTTAGAATGCAAACAAGTTCCAGGTACTTTCAGTTATGTAGTTTTCTTGAGATGAAGACAAATATGAGGATGGAAGTCCCTGGAATGGGATTAATGTATGAGGAAAGATTACTGTTTATATTTTCCATAATTGTATTTTTCTCAATAAACTCACCATTTGGATATGGAGTTTCACAAAGAGTTAAAAAATCAACTATGGGATGATCCATTTCAAGAACTGTAATTGCTTTCCCATGCATGATTGTTAAACTTGGTCTTCGACAAGGCTTATCATAAGACAATCCGCCAGAAAATATCACAAATGGTTCACTGTATTAAAAAACCCAACATAATAATTGTAAGTCTATATAGTACATACAAGTTTACATTATAGATTTAGTATCTTCAAATAATAATAATAAATAGTTTTGTAGAAAGAAAGCAGGAATTAAAAACAAACCTGTTTTTACAGGTCTTGTACTCTACTTTAAGAATTGGTTTACATGATTCAGGTTTTTTTCCATCTCTTTGAACTTTTCCTAAGAAAAGAAAAAACATGAAAACTCTATTAAAACATCATGATAATAGAACTATCAAACTAAAACATATACATTGAAGCAACTGTGTAAGCAACAAAAGATAAGGAGTATTAGCTCCTATTTCCATAAAATACACATTTGTCTAAATTAATTACACTGATTATGTCTTTGTGTTTTTACTGCCACATGCATCTAAAGGACCACAGACCATTCTTCAAAGACATCTATAAACCATGCAGATTTCTGAGTATGACACTTAACTAATAATGAATTAGTCTAACTACATACCTTTTTTTCTGAACACGTAATGACCATAAACAGCTTAATTTTTTCCGAAGCCATTCTCAGATTGACAAAATACTATTGTTGACAAAATATTACATGCTTTGGAGTGTAACTAGTTGAGTGATAAAATTAAATGAAGCATAAAACTCAAAAAAATTAAGGCATTAGAGTAATATTAATCAGAAAGGTATTTATGACACCAATTAAAATAAAAAGTTTTATCTAAGTTACTGATTTTTACAATAATTTTCGGCTAATTTGCAGATCAAAATATTTATGCAAGAAGCAACATCTGGGCTACAATGAAAAATGAAATAAACATAAATATTAACAAACAGCATTGAGAACACTGCATCACTTCTTAGTTACGCATTTTAACTGTCAGAATTACCATGTGGAATTGTGGTCTGGAATGGTCTGTTAGGGCTTTTCAGATTCCACAGGGTCAAGCTGCCATCAGAATGACTACACATGAACTGTTTCCCTTCATGATGCCAAGCAACAGAATGAATAGCCTACAGAAATGAAAGAAGAACATGAGACTGGAAAGGAATACAGTGTTTACACTAATGATATTTTAATGTATGACTTCAGATTATATTATTCTAAATTATATCAACAGTTGGATGGTTCTTGTTTGTCTAAAGCCCATTGCCATCCTTTTTTAGCAACCCAGGGCTGTAATCCGTATTTCATCATAAAAGGCTAACATAACACAACAATATATGAAAGCCTGTACTGAATCAGGACAAAATTGAAGGAAATGAATTGAAAAGGGTATTAAGGTAGAAGTATAATAACAAGGGACATACAATGCAGTTGTAATATGTCTGATAGCTCTCCTTAGAAATATTTAATCTGGCAAATTTACAGGTAATTCTGTGTAAAAATCTTTACAGGTAACATACAACATGCACAGTCTTCCCCAGAGGAAGTAATACACTGTTCTTGGATAATGTCCACACACACTCTTACATGCTTAAGTTTCAGAGCAAGTCCATAGAAATCTGGGATGTTTAATGTCAAAATCAAAACACTAAAGAATCCAGGACTGTTTCATTGATGTAGAAAATTACCAAAGCAATGATATAAGATAGTTTTGGAACAGACAGTGCATCACAGAAGAGGAATATCACACTCCTAGGTACACACTACAAGTACCACATGATGAATATTACATAGACCATTCATAGTATTTTGTGCATAATTAGCGGAGCTGACTGAAAATATCCATAGTTATATCAAACTAGCTGAAAGGATAATGGTGTAAGTCCTTCAATTTCACTGGTATGTACTGGAAATTAACAAAAGCCATTTTCTGAAAAAACATTCATTGTATACAATGTTCTCAGTTTGTAATAGTTTCTCCCACACTCCCCTCAGAAGCACAAACTTACAGAATTCTCCCTTGAATCCATATCCCTTCCAGAAATATTCACTGCTAAATAGCAAAAAACACAATGTAATTTTATGTAAATGTAAATTAAAAAGATCTATTTTTGAATGCAGCTTAATAAATTTCCTTTTTTTCCCCCCCAACCCAGGAAATGCCAAGGCTTTGCATGAACTTACAATTGTATATAGCCATTTATCTTATTTATTCAAATGACTTAAAATCATGCCCGGGTGTTCATAAGTCAGCATTGCAGCTGTTCATATCAATTTTGCTTAAGTGCTACTGGACACTATTCAAAACTCCCTGTTGGCTTTCCTCTTTTAATAACTATATTGATTGTTACGGTTGGTTACAGCTTATGGTCTGGAGAGAGTATCAGAAGAAATCAACAGAAGGGCTGTGACCCTTTACCAAAGCTTTACTCATCTCCTGGGGCTGGACAGCAGAGCCACAAATGAGTCTTTGCATTAAGGTGATCCAGATGTTTTAACAGGAATCTGACACACATCGTATACTAATTCTTGACTAACACACTAGTAAAATAGTTGTGTCAAAAAGGACTCAAAAAACAGAGCTGAAAAAATAGAACCCTAGGTATTTATTTCTTGGTGACATAATATCACTCAAACTTCTACCTTCCAGAGAGGGGGTTGGTACACAATTCCTCTTAAATAATCAGAAGAAACCAAGCTATAACTGAAGTAACAAAAGACAACACAGAAAGATGCTTCGTGCAGAGTCCAATGTTGCTGCCCTCGGGTTGGAAGAACCTTAGTTCTGTGGGGAGCGCTGCTTCACTTATACTGAAGGCATGTCTATCCTCATGCAAATTAATTCTGACATGAGCTCATTCATGCTTCCTATCATGCCAAAATTGAATCTGGTTTTGATGCGGTATCACACTTAGAAACATTTCACACGGTTGCAGTCACTGACTGTGTCTGAGCAGGTGCTAGTAACTAGCTAAAAACTGTACTGAGCTGCTTGTTAAACTGCCTCTCAGCCACCAGGTGCCACCTACCAGCATAAACCTCCTGTGGAGTGGAGCTGAGGTGGGATGATCCTGTCACAGACAGCTGGCATAGCAGCAACTCAAACTGACCCATTAGACTTTGCCCCAAAATGGACAAGAAAAACAGAAATGCTTTTGGAGGTCTCAGCTGCAAGTCACGAGTAATTCTGAAAGATGGTCCTGAAAATGTCCTGAATTTTCTCTCTGTTAAATATGTCTAGCATTCTGATCCACTTCTTTAGCATCCACACACAAAAGGAGCAGTTATTTGCTTAGAACAGGAGTTCACCATGGTGGGTGAGTCATGTGAATGTTCACACAGTGTATGCACATAAAGCATCTCACTCCACATTGGGTATGTTTCTCCTGCAATACCCACGGTGGTTGCATACACATTTGATCTTCTCTCATACTCAGCATGTACTAAAATTAAGCATGTCTAACACCATTTCAATTCCTTCCCAACCACAAACCTTCTCCACTGAGGGTCTTCAGTATCACTTTTAACCGTATTTTGAAGAAGAACAACACTTGTCTCATCCTACTGTTTGAATGCTAAAAATCCTTTGTGTTTGTAGTACTGCAGGACCATTACAGCAAGGGCCACATCCCATTTGATACTCCCATAGTGGCATGGTGCTGGACAAAGGTAGGAGATGTCACTTGGCAAATGTCTCTGAGAACTCTGCAGCTTCCTTTTGGAGACATGGTCCAATGAGAGATGATGACTGCTTCAGACAGCTCTGAATGTGGGTTGACACAAACTTCCAAAGCCTGCACATGAAGATGGCTGGTTTTTTGGGTCTGCCAACTATCAGTAACAACTTGAGAACCATTTGAAAGATCTGCCTTATTTATGTGCTGTCTTTTTATACCACTTGATGGAAATAAACTTTTGAAGGAGATTATAAAAGGGCTTGGAAGGAAAGCCTTTCACAGAAGGCTTTGTGTAGGAGCATTGATTGGAAGGGCCTCAATATCTCATGCATATTACCATTGAGAAAATGAAAATCGTAACGATAGTAAGAAAAGTGAGGGCAAATTAATTTTATTCGGAACTCATGCAAAGAGGCACATTGGTACTTAACGAAGATAAAGATTTATCTGAGACTTCACAGATACCCTGCAGCTGGAATTGTTCTGGCTCAGTGCCAGAATAATACTGAGAGATTGGTCAGATATTGTGGGGCACAGAGGCCTTCCATCAGTCCAGACAGCATGAAGTGGAGCAGGAACAATGATTTTTGGACTATGATCTTTGGTGGCCAATCCATAAGATGAGGCTTAGGCTTCATAATTTGGGTTGTTGCTAAATACCAAGTGGCACATGCCAAACTAATAATTTGTGACTCACAGAAGCTATGTAACCCAGGATTTAAAAAGGAACCCTTTTTAGTGGCTTCCTAAGGGAATCCTAGCAGGTCTGGAACATTATGGACATAGAGCCTGAATGCCTGAATGTCTGGAATAAAGTAAAATGGCTAGTCACACAATCATTTTAAAACAAAATAAGAATCTTGCAACTATTTCGGTAAATAAGAAGATAGCACAAATTGCACAAAGTAATGACAAAGCAAACAACCACTGAGGTGGAAAGTGTGGGACTGATAAAAAGGCAAAAAAAAAATTGCTGCAAACAGTATTGAAAAATGTGGAACTACATTGTATGAGAAATTTTCAACACCCACCCATTCTGTCTCAAAAAAAAAAAAAAAAAGGGACCAGTATTATAAAGATCCTGCTATATGTAGTCTCATTCTGAGTACTAGAGAGGCAAGAGAGGACAGTGGGTGAACAACAGACATCCCCACCCCCACCCTTCCCAAGAAGACTTGTAAAAGGAAAAAGTTGTTCAGCCTTAAGTAATAGAACAGGTGCAATTTCACAAGTGTTTTCAGAAGAGACAATTTAGTGGGTATGTCTTGAGCCTTAAGTGCTGGCCTGCTCAAACTCTGTCCTTTAAAACATTTGCTGTGTTGATTCTCAGAAACGTAACCTTGAAGCTCAGAGCAGTTTTAATGAGTCTCTGACAGCAGGTCTGAAAGAGTGCAGGATTCATATGTATTCAGATTGTTTTTTAGAGGGGAAATAAATGTGTATACACTCCTTATACATAGCAAGGTGACAAGATGAAGAAAGAAAGAGAACTACAGGAATCCAATTACTGCCTGGATCACTTGAAATAAAATGTCCTTTTCTACCTGCAGTTGTAGTTGCATTCACATTCATCCATGGTGAACTTTAGAGAACTGGCAGAACAAAGAATATCTTTCCCTAGGGCTAATGCCAAAATCATAATAACTAGAAATATATCTATTTTTCAAGCAGCTTGATTATTGATACAAGAACTGCATCTTCAGTTAATACAAGCTGCTTACAAATGACAAGAGACAATTGTGTGATAACTATGACAATGTAATTTTGAAAACTGTTTAATCAGATCTTAAGTACTAGGTAATATCAACAGCTGTACAAGGTAATTTGTGTTCCATTATAATGAATGTTCTAGAAATACCTGGTAAAGACTATTATATAATTCCTGTTGTAACTATATCTCTGGTCAGCTCATTGCTAGACTCTGTTCAACTAAGGATGCCCCCAGAGAAGTTGATGAACTTGTCAGAATCAAGGGGAAGACATTCTGTGTCACAGTACACTCATGAGAACCTAATGCATCAGAGCTAGAGATTTCAGACTTTGACTTCTATTGTCAGTAATTTGCTCAAAAGCATAGCACAAACAGTAATTCCAGAACCAGCAATGCCTTTAGATAAACATCCATTTGCTTGGCAAGACATATGGCCAAGTGCTGAATAATGGCTTTCCTGAATTAATGGGAATTGCTTACCTCATCATAATAAGCCCTCAGATCAGCTCTTTTAGATCGTAAGTCCCAGAACACGATAGTCCCATTTTCATAGCCTATCAACAGCTGAAGGAGGGGAAAAAACACAAACACGTTTTCTGATTCAAAAGGTACATATAAATACTGAATAATATATGAAGAAATACCAAAGTGATGTGCACAATTGTAATTTGCCCTACACATAATACCTTGCTTTCAAATTAATTTTCAGTATAAGTTAGTTCACATTACTCACAATTTAAGATCTGATATGGAAAAAGAAAGGGCTGTATACACCTGTTTTTTCCCCCCGCAAGATTATGTGCCTGGACAGTCTTCATAATTGCATTTCTCCTGAAAAAATAAGATTGCAGCATGTTCCTATCAGCTCTTACCTTCCATGTCCCTTGTTGGAGAAAAAAACACTTGACACCTAAGAAACCATTTAATAAATAAATTCAAAACAAAGAGTCACCAGATTAAAGTGTCATTCAGCTACTTGTATTCCTTTAATTTATGCTTGCTATTGCTTTAAAATATTCTGAAGAACTCCTCCTGCATAGAATAAATTACTTGCTTTCCTAATAATTAAAAATAAATTAATTGTTAGGCCAATTTTTACTTCTTCTAGAACTAGGATGTCGTATCATCATGCACACCAGAGAAATACCAGCAAAGATTTGCGAAAAGATAAAAGAAATTAAAAACAATGCTCAGGAGAAAAATAAGAATGAACATAATCATTTCTCCTTGTCTTCATTGAAAACAAGTGAAATATTGATCTGGCACTGTAGAGTTACTCTTCATTTGAACACAATTAATTTCAGATCTTATGGACAATATGATGTCTAGCCTATTTAGGTGTCCTGGAAACTGCATCCCATAGAATCTGTCTTATTAAGAATCTGTTCTGGATATGAAGACTGGAAATGGCTAAACTGGCAGACTCACATTTCTGTGATAGAATATTTTATACAACTGGCAATGATAATTGCAGTTGTTCATCGCCTATAAACAGATATATCACAGAATGCAGGCAAGAATTTACAGTTTCTATATAAAGAATTTGTGCAGAAGAATGACATGATTATTTTTTAGTTGGAGAAACCTTAACAGCATCTCTGCTATCACTCACTTTAGCTTGCAAGAGTCCTAAAAATGAAATTTGGCTGGGCTGCTAAACAAAACATCACTTTCTTTCCAAGTTAAGTATAACTGATATATCAATACTGCTACAAAAGAGCCTGGGAATACTCTCAGTTCTACTGGATATGATTATTTTTATTGCCAGGAGAATATTCCTTCTGTGGAAACTATTAGCTAATCTGGAAATGATTTATAGTTAATATATTTAATACCTGAATATGAACAATAACTGATTATGCGCCTGGAAAAAATCCAAACTGTCCTGGAGAAATTCCAGAATATTTAGCATTTTTGCTCTGGATGGCTCCATATGGGATTTTGTGGCAGAGTCAGAAAGCATGCAGCTAACTGGATAGCACTTGTGTCAGGATGCCATATGGTATTCTGGGATAATAGCTTGCCATTGAGAGAGTGAACAAGGAGTCTCTTACTGCAGATGCTTTCACTGTAAGGATAGTGATCCTAAATGGAAGCCATTTGTATATCCAGGAGTTAGTGAAGCTCAGAGCAGTTAACCTGAGTAGGTGCAGGCCTGGGCTGTGGCTGTGTTGTGCTGCACACAAAACTTGGCTTTCAGGCCTGCATGGTGCTGCACATACTCCTTGGCCACAGGACAAGCTTAGCTGCTAATTCTAAAGGACCCTATAGGCCATTCCCATTTAGTAAGGACAAATGCAGCACCTTTGTGCTCTTGTCTTTATCTTAATGTAAGGCACTATGTCAAGCAAACATCGTTTTGCTTGACAGTAGAAATGGATGGGGCTTTTAAAAAAAAAAAATCTTTTGGGATCTCCAAAGACCAAAATGCTGGCAAGTCTCTTCACAGAGGACAGTGCTATGCCCCTACTGGAGGTTCATCCAATGCTGCACAGCTTGGGGTTCCCATCATCTTGTTTGTATTAACTTCAATAAGCAGTATTTTATGTCATGAAGTCTGAGTGACCTCCTTACTGTCATCGTAATAAGCACTTGCACCTGTGCGTTACAGCTGGGTACCAAACCAATGGAGTTCAGTTTCTATCTACCAATGTTCTTTTCACCTCAGCTTTTATACAACTATATTCAGAAAAGTGAAAGAATTGAAAGGCATTTAGTATGTGACCCTGATTCTTAATAAGCCTTTCTCCCTGGGGAAGCAGGCTTGTCTTCTGATTTTAATCCCTATCTTTTGCAAAGATATCATGCTTCAGGTAATTACTAAAAGGTTAAACACCTTTTATCAGAGGCCGCATTTCACCTGATCTATTGCCAAAATGCTTAATGCACAACTGCAGTACAGAATTGCAAGTTATAAACTGTTGTGATGAAATTGAAAGGCAAAGAGATTTGCTCCATAGCCATGAATTTCTCTTTTTGTTTAGACAGGAGCCATTATGTTTTACTACTAACAGTATGGTACAGCACTGAAATCGCAATCCCAACTGGGTGAATGGGATTAGTCTCATTGCCAGGATATTCATGACGCTCAGGATCCTGACCTGTCTGAACCATAGGAAACTCAAACATTCCCACTCCTCTCAGTCACAGTGATCACTTGGGGATCTATAAGACAAGCTCTATTTCTGTAATAGAGGTAAAAAGTAAATCGATAAATGCAGTTAGAGAAGAAAACAGAAAGAAAAACAATATCTATAAAAAGAGTCCAGGATGGGAAAAACTCCAAAGATTTCTCTTCAGCTTGTGTTTCGTGGCACCTCGGTTAATTACTCATGCTTAATTAGGTTACAAAAAATGCAGAACACTGGACAGAATTTGGAGAGAGAAGTCCTGCTGAGATCTTCCGTGTCTAGTGGAGGCGCTCTACATTTTGACTAAAATCTTTCTTCATTAAATGCTTTTGATGATGGTGGGAGATTTCTTTTTTACAATCAACTATTTACATCCTGGTACATGCCAGCAAGTCCCTTCATTGTCCTGGTAACACAAAACAGCTGGAGAAAAATATCCCAAATGAACAAGCCTGCCATATTATTAGATCTCAGAACTCAGACTCAAAGACAGGAAGTTTAGCCTACCAGCTAATAGTTAATAACATTAAACCTTTTCCTATTATGCTTCCCCCATTTGCTGGGAAACTGCATATCACTGCAGTTAATGTCTTTTCCTCTGTCAGCAAGAAAAATCATGTTTGCTACAGATCTGCCACTTAAAAATGTTTGTGCACTTCAGTCTGTCCCTAACGTACACTTATTAATTGATTTGGCAGACACAGTTATATTTCATGAACGTAATCACTAGGTCCCCGAATTGTTCTTCAGTAACACATTAAATGCCCAAATTCTCCTTGATGTCTGTCTTCCAGCCACAGCTTGTTAGATTCATAAAAGAGACTCGTCTCCAAAGTCTCCCTACATAGTTTGTCTGGAGGGCACTCTGGAAAAGTTTTGAATGGCAGGAGTCTTCTGGAATTACATTCGCTCTTTTGGCACAAGGAACCCAATCACCAGTCATTAATATAAACTGGAACTTTCAGGAATTCAAAGGACCTTAATGAAAAAGGTGCAGATACTGCCAGTGCATGAACTTTCCTGGCTTTCAAAAAGAGATCGTATTTTGTCCTAGATTGTCCTAGATTTTGAAAGGTCTGACTATGTTTTAGGACCCACAACCACTCAGTGCTCATAAGAGAAATACTTCAGCAAAACAGACCTCACTCTCATATATTCTCTCATATAACATATAACACATATAACACTCACATATTCTCTCAATCTAAGTAATTTTCTCATTCAAATATAGGCAGCTCCTCAACTAAACATGGCTCTGTTTAACTTCATTTTAAAGAACCTTTTAGGAGAATTTAGCAAACATCTTCAGTTACCCTCAAATTTATTTCTTTTGTGTTACCTTTTCTAGTCTTCCTTGTGATCAATACATTTTCAGCACACACAACAGCATTTGGAAATAGAGGGTCTACCCATTGCACATTTGAAGAAGTACTTAATTTCCTTGTTTGAAATCTGACTTGTTAGCTTCATTTGATATCTTTTTAGTTTTTCTATTGAAAGAGACTATGAGCTGTTTCCATCCTCTTAATACCAACTGTGATTTTCAAATTTGGAATTACAATCAGGTCTTTTCCATAGTGAATCTTCCTGTTTCACCAAGTTGTCTCTCATACAGAAAACCCTGTCCCTCTGAATTTCTTTTAGCATTATGTTCATTTTAGACACAGAAGGACAGTATTATGTGCAGTATTCAGCAGGCAGGTCAACAATGCATATAATAGCTTTGTTTTTTCCTCTGTTCTTCTCCAGATAATGCCTAATTTTGATTTTCTCTATTGTTCACTACCGAGCATTGAGCTGATATTTCCATTGAACTATCAATCATCACTCAAAGCTCTTGATACCAAACAGTAATCATCAGCTCAGACCCATTGTTTTAAATGTAAAGTCAGAAATATTCTGCCCTACATGTACCACTTCTCATCATTTACACTGAATACTTACAAAAGACAGTATTTAACCTGCCATTTTACTGCCGAGTTTCTCAGCCTTCTGAAGTCCAGCAAACCAGACCACATCACTGCTTACTCTCTTTTCTAGGCTATTTATGACCATGTTGAACAGCAAAAGTCCCAGGAGCTGCTTTTTAAATTTTTTTTCCTCATTCTGAATAACAATTGTATTATTCTGCATTCTTTCAACTAAAGTTTAATGAGACTTAGTTGAAAAATTTAGTTTTTTTCTCTACTGTTGATTTCTTTTTATTTAGAACTATGTCTTTTAATTTAATGCTTGGAGATTCTCTTACATCTCTGTGTATCTTCTACTGATACCTTCCTGTAAACACTATCAATTCTACATTCTGCAAAACTGCAAGTATTTTGTTAGCACCAATTTATTCTTTACATCACTTTCAACCTATCAGTGATATAAAGAGCTGCACTGGGATGGTTTCAGTATAGCTTACATTTTCTACTCTTTCTCCCCATAAATTTTCAGTGTTTGTTTTTCACAGGCAGCTGTCTCATTTTGCTGTTGTTGTTAGAATGCTAGTACTCCATCAGTGCCCAGATGTCTCCCATGCGCCCTCTGAGCAACAAGCATTTGTATTTCCAAGCCATTTCTCCTTTAACTCCCTTGCCTGGGTCTTTTTCATCTTCTCTCTTTCTGCTGAAAAATACTTTTAGGTTTCTGTTCAGACATAGTGCATGGCATTCCTGTAAAAAATCTTTACTGAAAAGACCACTTTTTCTTTTAGTATCCTTTTCCCCTACACTGTGTGCTTTAGGTAGGTCATCAGCAGCTTCTGTTGTGGCCAGCAAACAAGAACAACGCCTCATCAATAAACCTTTATTCTTACCAGGTATTTTGCCATAGATAATTAAATTGCATTTCTTGATGGCTTCTTGTTTGAGGCTAAAACACTACACTTCACAATGTTTAATTACTTTATTTGATAATACTCCAAATTGCTTGACCTATTGTGATTCTTCAGAAACACTTAGAGATGCCATTGTCGGAGGGTTAGTTCACAAGTGCACCATTTGTACCTAGTCCACTTTGCAATATGGGTAAGTCCAAGGACAAGTGATGCAAATGAAAATCTGATGTAGTCATCAGTGCTTTTCCAGGTATCCATACTTTCAGCATAATATCCCCCATATCAGTATCAGAAATTCAAACTGCTGCTAGTTTCTAACAACCATCAGCTGTTACGTGAGGCACACTGTCAAATAGATACACCATTTGTAAGATGCAGAACTTTACAAATACACTGAAATTACTAAAAATGATCAGAACCAACGAGACCATTAAATACCCGTTCCACACAGGCAAAATGCTCAAAAGTCAGTAACAACACATAAATAAAAAAGCTCTAATAGAACCAGCATTTTGTCAACCACATTTCATTTTTGAAAAGTTGCCATACAAATACAGCCAACTCCTGCTGGTATCAGTCACAACCCTAATGCTCTGACTGTATGTTTGGCTTCCACTTGTGGAAAGCTCTTCATGAACAGATGAGAATAGCAAACAGCAGCAAGTTCCAAACATGGGTTGTTATCATGATGATTCTTGTACAAGAAACAACTTGCTATCTTATGAAAACTTACTATAATGCCCTCATAAGAGCATGTTTATCCAAATACTGAAGTAATGATGCAGTTTTTAGTAAATTCTTACTTATACAATGTCTAGCTTTTTTAATGAGGAACAATTTAGATGGCTGTATATTTCAAAGTACAGTATGTTGTCTGTAACACAAATGTTTAGTCATTAAATTTGTACAAAGATAATTATTTTTCTCAAAACTGTACAACAGTTAAAATGACTTTCCAAACACAGAAATAAAGCAGATGATAAAACTAGTGAGTAAGCAAAAAAAAGAGTAGCAAGGCAAATAAAGGTTATGAAACGTTGCAAAATTTTATACCATTGGTTGTACTCACTTTTCCCTCGTCTCTTGGGCTGTCACTTAAATGTACAACTGGGCCAGGGTGAGTCTTGGTGGATCTGCAAGACAGAAATCAATTAAAATCTGTGAATGTTTTTTGTTCTATGAAGAGCTAGATACCTCAATTTCTAGGTATGTTAACATGTACCTCCAGTGGTTTAAGCGTAATTGTAAAAAGCCCAGCAGGGGAAGGTAAAGCTACTGGTATCTTTTCATGCTCTCCTCTATTTCCTTTTTGCCATTATAGGTAAAGACTCTCTTTCTTAATGAATCCTGCCTTCTTTTTTTTTTTTTTTTTTTTTTTTAAATCTCACGATTCCTCCTATTACAGTAATTTTTTCCCTCTCTCATTCTTACAGCTTTTTCACCTTTTCTATTCTCTGCTCCACCTGCTTCTGACCCTCTCTCCTTACCTGTTCCATTTCAAGGCTAATTTGCCAAGGATTTACAAAGTATTCGCTGGATTCATTTCAGATAGTGATAGCATGACTCACCAAGTTCCAGTCTCACTGAAGACAGGGTTTCAGTAACCTCACCTATACTGCCCTGTCAGGAAGCTTCTCAGCATTACTGCAGTGGGGCTTCAGAAATGGAACATCTTGCCTTTGTCTGACCTGCAAAGCCTTATCACATCTTCAGACCAACTAACACAGTTACACCCACAATGCATGTTCAGTGAGGTTTCTCAGCCACAGCTCCCATCCTATGCGTCTTTGTAAGCCTATATAAAGATTAGTTACTATTCTTGACGTCCCCTTTTTGCAGTATGTACCAACAGTGTAGTCTACAACTCAGTACTGAAGTTATTAATGTCCAGCACCTGACAGCAAATGCAAATCACAGGAAACTGATTGGACAGGTGGAGATTTTTCATTTATTATCTCTTCTGACCAGACCTTCAGGCCCTGGCAGTCATACAGAGCAAGAAGACAAACACCAGTCCACACTGAATGCCTGCACAGAGGAGGACCTTTCTCCTATCTAGGTTTTGGGGTCAGAGCACATGTCCCTTGGAGTTCAGCTTAGGATCTAGACTTGCATGACTGGTCTTGGTTCACCAAAGGCTGCCAGAAAAAAAAATACCCAGAGATTGGCAGAGCCTATAAAATGAAGAATTTATCTGGAAGCCATAAATAAAATTACCTAGGCACCAAGTTTTAGAACAATCTGCGGGAGAATTACAGAAACAAACCGAAACAAGGTTCTCCAGCCAAACTGCTCAAAGGATTTCCCTAAAATAATGGCCTCTTCCTTTGGCTGAAATACTGCACTATAGCAAAACTGGCCTCTGTTCTACAGGTCAGACTCCAAATCAAGACTGAGAGTCGTACGCAAAAATTCCCAGGCAACTCATATCTTAAAAACACTGTGGGCTGACCCACAACCTCATGGGCTCCTCCTTCCCCAAAGAGTATGCTCCAACACTCATAAAAGGATGCACACTTTTCTCTGGCCTCTATATTTTGCCCACATTATGCTTTAAATATTTTAACTATTTTGTCATGCACCAAAGCTGGGTCAAAGAAGAGAGTCAAAGATCTTATCTTATATTTATTTCGGAGCTAAGGACAATAAATTACTCCAGATATCCTGGACATCCAGCATGTAACTTTCCTACATGAGGTCTCCACAAGCAAGGTTTTTGCAAGAGGGTTTTGCAGCATATCCCATCCCAGAAGTGAGATCAGCAGGAAAGCAGTGGACAGACGGTTTATACAGTGACATTCTATACAGACAGTCTTTCACCGTGCCAGCAGCAAGTACCCATTTGGCCTGAGACGTGGCACACAATCACTTTCACAGAGATGCAGATAGCAGGAGATCTGGCTGTCATTCCTAGCCAAGCCAACTTACCAGAGGGGGCCCCTCTGGCTGAGCTTCTGTTTCTGAGTAACCTGTACTGATATAAAAATATCATTTGCACAACACCAGGCCTGGGAGCAGGCAGGGTAGGTAGGTAGTAACAGGGAACTGAGGGGAGAGATGAGGTTATTTGCAAGCTGTGCTTAGACCCACACACGTTTTGTACATCTGTCCTGAGGGAGTGCATATGACAGTTTGGGACATTCCAGGCTGCTTCAAATGTTGCTTCTGACATAGGTTCACCTGTCTGAACTGGTCAGAGTATTTTGATGGAAAGAACTTGGAGTATATGCTGTCTATGCCATGATAAGCAAAGGAGGAAGGATAAGATTAAGCGGAAAAAACAGGAAGAGAGAGCATAAAAATTTTCACTTTTTAACCAGATAAGAACCACAGATAGGTGACAGTAGAGAGAGCAGAGGTAAGCAAACATCAGATTGACTAAGTTGGGAACAAACATGATGGTAGCAGAAGCACATGGAGGCTGACAAAGCACAATTGTTTGGGCAGCTATCCCAGCCCATTACACCAACCGGGATGCAGGCTGGGTTGCTTGGTCATTCCAGTATTGGTACGTGACCAGGAATATTGGCAAAATCACGACAAATGGAGGGAGAAAGGAAAAGAGCCTACTGTCTTTCTAAGGTAAAGATTGATTCCATTTGGCCAGCTCTTTGTACCTACTAATTTTAAAAGTCAGGAACAGTTTAGATAAATCTGTGCAACCAGTTTCTTTGTAAGGAACATATGACATTGCTTACTAAAGAATGTATTGATTTATCTTTGGGTAGAAGCGAACTCTTAAAAGAGCTGTCATCCACTCTTAAGGCTAAGTATACTCTCATGGTCACACAAGCTTGTTGTTCCTCTGTAAATGGTATAAAACCCCCTGGTTTTACTACCAGTTTTATCTTATACTCCTGCAGGGGTGTAGCCTCAGATTTCCATGCTAAAACCTCAGCTGAAAGCGGAAACCTTCGCTAATACAATACATTTTCCTATCTCCTTAATTTCCCTCTTGAATTCATTGTAGTTGGAGGATCCTGGGATTTACTACACTGTATTAACCTTGTAGGGTTTGGATTTTTTTTTTATTAGGCCCTTTTTGTTTCTTTTAGGAGTATTATAATTTAATTATTATGCACCTAGCTATTTCTTTAGTTTTGTTGACTATTAGCTTTATGTACACTATCAGCAAAGTTGATACAGCCGTCTATGCGCTAAATGTATGAGATTTTATGTTTCCTCATTATCTTTCCTCTATATTTAATGTAAGTATTCTCTCAGTATTCATATTACCTTACTTCTTGGTATTTTAATTATTTAGTTGTTTTGTATAATACCTGGCTTGCTCTGGCTTCTTCCTTTTTCCTTCACTTCTATTAAATTTAAGACTGTCAGATATGTCACTCTATCAAAAGACTCAACAAACCATTATTTAGCTTTCACACATACATCACCAGTCTAGGAAAAATGAGGATTCAGGGGAAAGGTGCTTTAGTTTTTGTCTTTGTTTCTCACCATTCTACTCTATTTTAACTAGCAATAAATTAAATTTGTTTTATCCAAATCAAGTCTTACATTGACAGTAGCTGGTAAGTGATCTTCCTGTCTTCACCTTGACTCATCAGCTTTTCCATTTTATTTTCTTTCTCTGTCCTGTTGAAGATGGGGAGTGAGAGATTTGGGTGGAGGTCTCACAACCAGCCAGGATCCACCCACCACAATTTCTTTGATTGCTTAACAGAGGCCAGCTTTGTTTATACATAGGTAAGAGTAAGCCGAGTCTCTATTAAGTTTGGCAGTCATAACATAGCTTGTGTCAGAAAAGCAGAAAGGATCCTTTTCAAATAGTTGTATATACTAAAACTAATTTCACATGTGCCATCACGGATAAGACCACACACTGATGTAAACAGATCTTCCCGAAGCTGTTTGGAAGTGTAGTGCCTATTCCCTGGCAGTCGTCCTGCACTGCCTTTCTAGGGCTCCAAGAAACACTGATTTTTTTATATACAGCAAGTAAAGTATTTGCATCTCTTTGGACTACATAACAAGGAATATTCACAAGATGCAGCATAAAGTTTGATGTTTGGTTTTGGATGAACATGCACAGTCCCATCTTGGGGGAAATGTTTGTGGGAGGATCAACTAATACAAAATAATCCCAGTTCAGGTGGAGTGAGGAAGAAAACTGTGTGTGAAAGCATTACCACTTCCTCCTTTCTGCAAGACCTTTTGCTTGTTGCTCTGAGCCTGCCCGATGGCTGGATACAGAAAGAGTGACATGATAAATCTCTGGTTTGCATCTCCTGAAGTGATGTTATCTCCCTTCTGGTACAGGACTGTGGCAAAGAACCCAAACCCAGTCCTTTGTGCCACACTAAGACCAGGAATAATCTGCCTAAGGCAGATCAGTGCCTCACTTCTTGCATTTCCTTGTTTCCTCAAGGAAGCTATGTATAAATAGAAGTAATAAGCAAAATCTTTTGGAGCCCTAGGGAAGTATTGCTTGTAAAAGAAGGGCAAGGCATTAGTCTCTAAAGTCAATTTCTCCTGAGGGCAGACATCATGACTGCACTACAAGCAGGATTAAACAAAGCAATTACTTAGTTAACCATATTATATAAATAATATTATTTTATAGAATCCATGAAACACTATCAGAGGTACAGATACAGTAATTACTGCTTTCATACAGTAAATTATACTGCATGTGGAAATGTCTACACACAAAACCCATTTTGCCTCAAGTAGTTGTCATATACATAAAATGTTCTGTTTCCCCTCATGGCTATTACAGTAAAGTTGTCAAGGAGACTGGAGAATTGGACACTCATTGTGGAACTGCCCACAAAGAAAAAACCCACCGTTGAATTATATTACATGCAAAAGCAGAGATCTAACAGTTCCTGGAAAGGACAAAGAGATGCTGAAAAGCCAACTAGATCTGAAGCTATCGTGGATGAAGTACTCTGCTGTTGATGACAGATACTTGTGTAAAGGCATTCCTTCAAGCTGGCTTTGGGGAACTGCATAAAAACAAACTAGATCCTATCCCTTGAGAAAGGGAAAAATAAAGAAGAATCAGGAGGTGAAAAAAAAGGCATAAGTGAAAGGCATAAGTTGAGAAGGGAATTTTTCATTCCCAAATAGTAGTCGGGGTACAGCTGGGAATGACTGAGAAAATAAAAGCTCTGAAAAGACACAAAATGGATAAAACACAAATCCACGTCAATACACAGCAGAAAGAAAAAAGAAAAAAAGAAGGTAAAGTCCAAAAACTATCAGCAATGATTTGCAGTAAAAAATTTCTGAAATGAAAGCTAACTTCAACAGAGCAAGAAGAAAGCATGAGCTAATGATACAAAAGTTTGCAACATTTCAGAGTCTTCGTTGACCTTTAAGCCCACAAAAACAGACTGCAGAATTGAAAAATGGAACCGAAGACTCCCATGACAGCTGTACAGAAATAAAACTAGCAGTTTTCGAAGAAGATACTGAAACTTTGAGCTGTTTTGCACTTCATCAGAAGTTGTTCCTGACAGCAGCGGGTATTAATTTATTTGGTGTACGTTCATTTGGGGAGATGAGAGAGTAGTTATGCTGTAAGATGTGACTCTTACTCAGAAGAAATGGACTGAAATTAAGAAGCCAGTCACTGTAAAACTGTATTCAAAAGACTTGTAAGGATGGAAACTTTTATTTGATTATTTTATCCTAAAATTAGAAAGCTCAAAAAGAAGACTTCAGCAATATTACAATCTGGACCAAGCAAAATGTGGAAAATACACAGATTATGTATCCCTCAATCATCCTGGAATGTTTTATGCACTCTAAGAAATCAAATGACTTAAATACTGTTGTAAGAACTTGAAATACCAAGGCAATCTTTAAAGTAGGTAGAAGAATGCTACGACAAAACAGAATCAAATTAAAACAACTTTCCTTTTGAAAGAAAAAATACCCTGCACAATTGTAGAAGTAGTGTAATGCTTTCTGAGAAGAATAAAAAACTGGTGTTAGAAAGTGATAGAAGGAGTTAAGAGAGGGGACAAAGAAAAAGAACATCTATATTAGTCACTGTTGTGGACTTGAAGTTGACTGAACATGGCAGCACTGAAAAAACACCTGCACAAGCAGATACTTCTGTAGTGTCAGTAGTCAGACATCTTCCACAGTTCTGCTTTCCATAAAGGTGCAGTGCTCCAGGGAATTTGAGACCTTCTTTTCATTGGTAGAGCCACAGGGAAATTTCTGAGAATGAGTGTAAGTTAGATACATAATTTATATGCTGTGGATCAAAGCTGGGAGTTGGAGCAAGCAAGAATCAGCTCAACCTCAAGATGCAACTCTGAGTCTTAGACACACTTTCTGAAATCTCTGGAAGAAGGAAGCCTTGAAACTTGTGCTTTCTTTATATTAATAATATCTCCATTTGGGTCTGCACACAGATGGGGTAGCAGATTCTTCTGGATTGTTCTTCTCCTCCTGTGTAATGCTTTCCCTCACTGCTGTGGAACTACTGACTCTGAGTCACCATTTTAGGAAAAAGGGATGGGCAAAGAAAGGGCTTGGACAGGAGATACCAAGTTATGGCTCTGTTATAACTGAGTTCCAGTCTGCCCAATTCTTTGATACTCCAAATCCCATAAATTTTGGCAAGTTTCAATTATTAATTTTCATTCAGTTATTTGTATTCATATTAATATTCATATTCATTCATTAGACAGTGGGGTGTTCAAACACTGGAATCTTACTGGGGGCTTACAATGCAGAGTTTTCATTTTTGGAGTTCAGTGGACACATATCAAGATTTTCTTTTCCTTTCCAACACTAGATGACCTTCCCAAATGTATTATCATGCTGTGAAAATCAATCTCATTGTAGTTGGAGTAAATAGAGACATGCTGGGCTCATTGACTATTTTTCTCTTCCAGAGCTGTTTCCAAACATTTGGAAGAAAAAGAGAGAAGCTGTTTGCTTATTAGAGAGTAGAAAAACAAACAGTATCATGAGCCTCAAACCCCTCTGGCAAAGGACTAGCTCTGCTACATAACAGAGAAATGACAAGTGAAAAAGTTTTGATTTATTCATTCTTAGCTGAGAAGATGCTTCAGTGTGGCCTGAAGTAGTGATAACGCATGAGATGATAGAAACGGCTGAGACAAGATCTGGTATCCATATGCTTGTTTCTTCTCAGCTCTGTTCAAGGACAGATCCACTGAGACATAGACAGTGCACATGATTTAAGAAGGAAATTTTCCCTGCAACTTCTAGAATCAGTTATGACTCAGTTCTGAAAATAATCTTAAAAAAAAAAAAAGAAGAAAGAACCTGTTTCCTTGGCATTATTAGTCTGTTGAGGCCTTAATTTCTCACTAACATTAGATACTGTTTAAACTCACTGAATGATCTCTCCTGCAGGAGAAGACAACAGTCCCTTAGATAAAATATGTATTGCAAGAATCTTTTTGACATGTATCTCTACTAGATGCTTCTGAACAGGTCATAAAACCACTATCACTCAATAATACAGTGCTCTACAGATCTTTCAGATACAAATGTAGGAAATGAAATCACAAAAAAACCCAAACCTCTGCACCAAAACCCAACTTTGTAAGTAAAAGTAGCTATGCAGGACAAGGTGATCAGATTTCTTGCATCGTATGCAAAGTCTAAAAATGCTACGTCTGTTTCCCCTTCAAGTATTCAAACTACCAAGCCTCTTCACCTCAGTCTTTCACTGGAACAGAATTACTGCTACAAAAAAATTCTTGTCAGTCATTTGATGGGCCTCACTGACTCTAAATGTTTGGTTGTTTTCTGAGGATGACGGTTACACGGAGATTTCATTTGAAGTAGATACACATCAGTGAAAAGAAAGGGGGGGATTAAAAGAAAGAGAAGTTATGTTGGTCGACTTTCAATTTTAGAAACTGTACAAGAATTGCATAAAGAGGGATGAACTCCTTCAGGCTTGTTAGAGCAGATGACACACAAACGTGACACACTGAAAATTTTTACTTGCAAACCCTCCATCTAAACCGAGGACTTGAATGTAGCAGCAGAGCAATGGCTTTCACTGTTCTTTTCTTGACAATAAGTTTGACAGACATATGATTGCGCAAAAGGTAATCCCTCTCCTTCCAAGCTTTAAAAGAACAGTAACATCTTCAAACTAACTTCACATTCTGAAATGTTATAATTAAATCAGAATTTAAAATATTGTTATGAGCACCATTGCCCCTTCCACTGTTCATGGTAAGGCTGAAGATTTTCTTAGATTTTACATAGATATGTTTTCCTATTTTCTTCCATCTTTGAAAGCACCTAACATCAACAGGTCCTGTGAACTTATACAGCCTTGAACAACCTGACCTTTTAGCTGATCTTACTGTGAGCAGGAAGTTGGTCTAGAAAATTCTAGAGAAGCCTTACAAAATTAATTATTTTATTATTTTATTATACTAAAATGTGAAAAATATGCAAAAAATGTGTGAAAATAATGTGAAGATTAGAAAACATAATCAAATCAGAACAAAATAAAACTGTCCTCTCAAACATTCTTCTCAATACCATTCCAAAGGAAAGTCTATAATCGTAAGCTCATCCTCATGAAGTACACTTAAAGTTAATAACATTTCCTTTAAAAGCTAATCTAAGTTGCATTTTATGTGCCGGAAAGCAACAGTACTGGAAGAGACATCATAGTTTATTATCAGATAGAGTTCAAATTACTTTACTGACTTGCCCAGTTTCAACTTCAGCAGGACTACAGTATCTCTAACAGTGGTTGGTATGGCAAACATCACCATTACTCCCACCAGCCTCTTCCTCTAATGCAGAGAAATTAATCTGGAGACACATAGGATTTCCTGTCCACCTGCAAAGTATTTGCAAGGACAATTTCCTCCACTCCATATCATGGAGTACATGATGAGATTGGATGGAGAGGATGGAGCTTTAGAGAAGTACACCACTTACATGGATCAATTTATCCTTGTAAGACTGGTAGAACTAGAAACAGCAATGAATGAATACCTGTGCTCACCCATCAGCAAAAGAGTACATGACAAACCAGCTTTTTAGAAGAACCTATTTTGGTAACCATGCAGCACCTCCAAGTACTTGAGGTGACAAGGCCTATCTTTATTCTGCTGTCATTACCTTTCACAACATATGGAAGAGCAATTCTGGAAAATCTAGGTATATTCCTGCATAGACAATACAAAGAAGATAGTTAGGAGAGGCTGCTTGCTTCCTTGAAGATTCTAAAGAAGCTTATTGCACAACATCTAGCCTATGTCACCAACTCCGTATTGAAGCTTGTTAGAAAGCTGCCCTTATTTTCCACACAGAGTGGCATCCTTCTATTGCATTCCATTCTCATGAAAAATGTTTGTTGTGGCCATTAAAATAATCAAAAAGCATTTATCCAGAAGAATTTTGAAATAATTAGGAAATGAAACTCGGTGGAAGGCCTCCAGTCCATAAAAAAGTTTTGGATCTATTTCCCTACAGAACAGAAACGTCCTAATTTCTGGAGGAAAGGAAATTACAAATGCACACAAAATGAAAACATGTTGTTCCCAAAAACTTAAAGACGTTATCTACTCAGTGTAGTAAACATATACATTATAAAATACAGGATTCAAAAACCCCTCTAATATGTCAACATCACCAAAACACAGTGAGAGACAGAAAACAATTAGGATACTTGCCACCTGAATAACTCATCAAAATGATCGTACTCTGGTTTTGATTAAACCATGTTTTCCAGCAATACTTTTTTGCAGCCAAAACTACTAACTGAGCAGTCTCACAGAGGCAGAACAACCAAACATTCAAAAATGGAGAACTGGATGAATGATTTACCACCAGACTGAATCCTGACTACTATCTGAATCCTTGTTTTTTTGTTCTTTGAAGGTAAACTTAGATTTTTAAAACTATGAAGTTCGGTGGGGGCAGAGAGGGAGGAAGAAAATAAGGCACCAGTTCTACCAACCTGGAGAACAGAGTGATTAGTATAATTGTAATAACAGAGGGAAAAGAAAAGAAGGAATTTTTGTGAACTGGGGTTACACTGCAGGCCTGTAACTCTATTCTTAGATACTGTTCTCTTGGTTCACTGAGATTGGTGTACTTCAGTTTACTACCAGAGGTTACAAGTCCCTCACAACATGAAGCAAATGTCTCAGGAATTTCAAGAAGTACTTTGAGCTTTCCCACAGAAGTTTCTCTTGCTGGAACTTCACAGAGGAAACAGCTGAGAGTTTTTCATTTCTGTTGAGGCTTTTACTTGCAGAAAGCACAGGTATCCCAATCAGATTTTTATGTCTCTTTCCATTTCATACCCACAACACAGACACCTGCTGACCTTGTTAGAGAATTATAATTTAATAGGCACTTATTGTCTTTCCTATCACTTCATCAGTTTTTGATGTGTTTGAATTAACCTTGAAATTCTCACTGTGTTGAACAGGTAGCTTGGTCTAGAGATCTCCTGTTTCTTCTCATCTAAATGATTCCACAGCTCAATGAAGAAAAGTTCTCTGTAGAATCTTAGGGCAAATATACTCCATTATTCTCTTCACAGGATGGAGGATATGGTGATCATGCTTTGCTCATAAAAATAGCAAAATCTGAACTTTGGTGATTGTATTTTATGGTGTTTCACAGCTAAACAGTACACCAAAAATATTTTTCTTTTATATTAAATATAGTTACATGGTCTCTAACATAAATCTGATTCCTAACATCCGGTGAAAAACCAGTTAATACTGCCAGTGCATTCACTGAAATTAAAGGCTTTGAAAGTTCTGGTAATATTTGCAAAACCAAATAATTCTTAAAAATTAAACTTAAGACAGGTATAAAAATGACCACACACATAAATTTTAAGAAGTCTGCACTTACAGTTCTATTGCCTTGTTCCACATGATAACATATCCAGAAAGAATGAAGGACTCAATATTTACAATGTGTGTATTTCCTCTCTCTGTTCCAACATAAAGCCATTTACTCTGGAAAGGTAGATGGCAGTAAGTAATCCTGGAAAAGAAAAAAACCAAAACAACAAAATAAATATCACATCAACAATATTTTTTAACACTTTTGCAGCTGAAAGAATTATTCTTCCCATTTTATAACTTGAGAGAAACCTGCCCAGAAAGCATTCTGAATAATGTGCAGGTTCTAGGGGTCATCTCCAGGAAAATCATAAAAGAAAACATGAAACAAAACAGGGCCATCCTGCCTGCCTATTTTAAGGGCAGGAAAAAAGAGCTGCATCACTTGAGCACTGAACTACTATCTACCTCCATAAGTCTATAAATTGCAATAAGTCTATCTACCTCCATTAGTATATAAAATGCACTTTGATAGTATTCAAGACTCTCAAGGAAGTCTTTCTTATTTCCTTTCTTAGAATAAGCAGATTATGCAATTGAACAAACAGAGTTTTGTGGACATCAGTGGGATTCATGTTCTGTACAACAGAAGTGTAACATCATAATTCACACAAGAAAATATCCATTTATTTGCCATCTGGAAGAGTAGGGCCTTAGATAAGACCATTTATCAAAACTGAATTACTATACACACTCCTACACTCATATTACAAGGTGATGAACCAGTGCTACACTAGCTTGGACAGATGTCATGACAAGTTCTCATGATAATAAACAAATGTTTTCACAGATGACGAATGAGTAGATTCAGGTTGCTTTCATATTATGGTTATTATATAGTTATTACATACATTCAAACAAAACTGAATCTATATGAGATAACATTTGTTTCTAGATTATAATAAAATGCATGCTAGCTACAGAGACTGAAACTTAATCCAACCTTAAGGTACCAACTTGTAAATTTTGACAGAAAACCAGGTATTTTGCTTCATATGACATATGTTATTATATTTATCACTCAGTTCCACAAAGAGGCTATTTCTGGCTTTTATATACAAACTTGATTTTTTTTTCCCTTAGCACCTTCTACCACCACCAAAGTACACACAGTATTTAAAACCACGCATATTTAAAATTTTCATTCTTACGGTACAGCAATCTTTCTGAATTTACTATAAAGGAGTGAGAGGGGTGCTGGCAATCTTTCAGTAATTTGGCTCTCTCAGTCAAGTCAAGTCCTCTGAGTAAAGCATTTGCCACCCTTTAAGGAATTGTTCAATAATTATACAGATTAAACATACTTTATGTAATTGTTCCCTGTAAAGTACTCTCAACAAACAAAAAGGTTCCAAACAGATTATACACAGTATTTGAATAGTTCTGTAGTTTTCCAAGTATCTAATAAACTGTCAATACATTTAATGCTAAATTCATTCAAATGAAGAAAATCGCTTTTTTGTACTTATGCATCACGCTGGATTGAATACAGTGAATATGGACTCCTCACATTCTAATCTATGGAGAAAGTTATTGTGGAGTCATGGAACCCAGAAAAAGGCTTACTCTTCACAGAAATCTTGTTTTGTTGATTAAAGTAAGACAAATATGACCTAGGCTTTGTTCTGTCCAGCTGTACAGGGCTAAATGTTACCATCAGTTGTCCAATTTTGGCAATGATTCCAGAGCCTTTAGTGGAAAGAGCACCAAGTTTTTCAACAGAATTGCATTGAGAATTGAAGCAGTATTTTAGTATGCCTAATTGAAAATGCTTTCAAGAGCAACATAGTACTGACATTATGGGTGCAGTCGGACCGATAAAGATCCAACAGAAACAATTGCAGAAGATATATGTCACATACACTGTCCTTGATGGAGTTCAAGCTATCAGCTTTATTCTTCTGCTTGTAACAGGTGCAAAGAACAATTTGCCCTTTTCACTTTATCGTTTCAAATGGGAAGCTGTTTTTCATATCTTTCCTGATCCTTTTCCTTTTAACTAAGCAACTCCATTTCTTTCACTTTCTCTTCAGGTGCACAATTTCCTTCTGGTTAAATTCATATTTAGTCCACTTTTTTTGTTTTATTTCTTGCATTTCTCTACTATCTCTACTCTTCCTTCTTGCCCTGCAAAGCATATGAATGTTTTGTTAGGTCCCAGCCCCGAAAAAACTCCTCCAGTTGATAAACCCTCTTAATTACTTGACGTTGATGCCCACTCCACACTTGTTTGTAGTAAATTGTTAAATTACAGGAAAAGAAGACAATTTTGACTTGAAAGTGTTGAAAATGTATCTGTCTAGTCACTGACCAAAAAAAAAATAAAAAATCGTGAGTTCCAAAGTGAACCCTCCTTGACTTGAATGCTACTACTCTAAATTCTTGCAGTAGTGTCATTACACTAAGCAGGTTCAAGTCCAATACTACTTTTCAGTCCTCTGTTAAATCCATTCACAAGCCAATATGGGGTACTGCAGAAAACTTGGTCTCCAATGTGCAGACTGAATCCAATGAATGAATCCAATGTCTTGATTATTAATAAAGTTTCAACATCACCTAACACACTGTTTGAGGCAGCTTTGGGCTGCTTTTTGTCCTTTTTGAAATTTGTTTTTACGACATGATCTCTAGGCCATACTGCCACAACAATCAAGAGGCCAACTGGGTGCCTCCATTCCCAGATATTGCACGCCCTCCATTTGCCTGCCTTAGGTTTAAAATTTCAAGAAAATTATTTAAGAACAAGGACCTACAGCACGAGGAAAATCATACTAATGTAGTAACTATTACTAAGTAGTTAGGCCATAAGACACTGGACTTAGTGTCCTGCTAGCCTATCTGAAATCCCAGACACCAGTCACTACCAAGTCTGGATGTACAATATGAAGGGCCAAAAGAGAACTAGGTATTGCTAAAGAATGAAAAAAAAGCACCACAGCCTTGCCTGTTTTCTTAAGTTCAGCTACTTCCTCTTAAATAATTTCATTTTGTTTTGACAAATTTATGGGACAGCCAGATAAGAAAGTATTCTGCATGTTCTTTCTTCCACAAAGAAAACTCCCCAGTGGGTCTTCATTGTTTACCTGAACTGTTATTAGACATGAAATGTCTAATCAAAAAACATAAAAATATCATTATGAAACCTTTTACAATATGTGAGCTTATAAGAAAATGGTATTCCCTTAAAGACAATTCAGGAATGTAACAAACCTATTAGAACACAGGGATTACTAGACATTTTAATACAATATATTGCTAGACTTCAACAAACAAAGCCATTATGATTTTCATATTCTCCTAAAACTCTGCACTTCTCTGAAGTAGTTTTATTTTACATTATGTAAATTAAATTCATACTGCTTTATATATTCTTGACTTTTCACTTCTACAGAAAATATTAACTTGACTTTGAGGCTTGGAAGCTTTGAAGCAAAACTCAGATTTTTGATGAACATCTTCCATCTCAGTAAGTACTGAAATTACATAATGATTTCTTTAAGAGAAAACAATGAAGTCTCATACTGTAGTCTTCATTGTGGATGAAAGATATTCTATTACATGACTCTATTAGTCATATATCCCACAAACAAATTAAGATGTCCTTTGATGACATTACAAAAACAAGTCAATAAGCCAGAAAGAAAGAAAAGCTATTTTTCTTCTTAAGAAGGTAGGGGTTGTACTGAATTATATCAGTATGAATACTGATACTTACAAAGTTTAACCAGATTGTCAACCTGATTGAGATAACATGCAACCAAATTAAATGGAAACCTGAGGATTTGCTCAATGTTGATCACTTGACAGAAAGTCAGCCAGAAATGTGGCTATTATACATTCTTAGCAGCAAGCCACAATGTGAATCCTATTGATCATTATAAGAAATAGCAAAAAACATGAAATAATACCAAAAAAGGGGTTTCTATTCTGCCAGAATACTCTGTAACATTGTATCATTTTTCCAAATGACAAAACCAAATATAGAATATAATTTTTAAAAGAGGTACTGACTAAAACACTTAAATCAGAATTCAGTAAGAAAAACCATTTTGCTAAGGTCCTAAAACCACATCTAAAATTATGTAAGTAATATAAGAGACACAATGAACTAACTGAAAGAGGCATTGTCAAAACACTGAGCTTTATTTTAGAAAGGAATATATTCTGACTAGCAAGTCTTGAAAAGGTGCATTTTTCAGAAAATCACAACAGTTTATAGTCTAACAACCATGGCCAAAAGCTGACTGCATGTTAGTAGAATACTACAATGTTAAAATAATTTAGAATGCTATATTCTATAAAGTATTAGTAAAAACTCTCAGATGAGTTAAAATCATCTTTATAACATTAATTGTATTTCTCTAAGAAAAAGAAAAGATAATTTTGAGAACACGTCTTTCTGCCTCTGCCTTTCTGCCTCTTCTTTCTGCCTTTCTGCCTCTTTATTATTTTTGTTTCTCTATTTTTAGTATGAAAAGTTTTCCTGGAACACTATTGCTGATGGAGAGTGGGGAGAGCTGCTGAAGGTGGGGAGAGTAAATCACATTTTGTCAAAATGATGAACAGTTATTCCAATTTAATTATTTAATTGCTCATTCTGGACCTCAAAACTGCAATTGCATTTATACTATGGCTTTTCCCTTTATAAAGATAATCTTAAATATGAACAAGCATAGGAACTGTGTATTCCTTATGCCCAGCACTGACTGGCAAAGGAGTACAGTTTCTGTAAGTTCCTACAGAAAACAAACATCAGCTTGAACTCCCTTTCAGAATCCTAGCAAAATAAACTACACTGTCCATGCTCTCAGGAAATATGGAAATCCCACAAATTTAAAGAAAAAGAGGGAGATAAAGCATGAAAGAGCTTTAACTTTGGAACATGAGTAGCTGACAGGAAGAAATCCCAGTAGCTGTAAGGCACACCAGTCATGGTCCCTCTGCTCTCAGTGACTACTAAGGGACTGCCACTGTCTTACACACAGTTTCCAGTGCATTGCCCCAGCATAGATGAATTTAGTGGCTGAGAAAGTTGATCACCTTCTTAAGATGGCTATGGCTATCAGAAGTCTACCTTTTCATTGCAGTGATTATGGCTCTTCTCCTGACTCCAGGGATTTTCAGCATCCTCTGGTGCTTTCTGTACTCTCCACTTAATTTATGCTATTTCCCTCAGCTGGTCATCCCCAAAAGCTGTTCTCTTGGCACTGCTGCCTGGCAGACTGGCCATCATCATCCCTGCTACTGGCCAATGACTGGCTGATGTTATGTCAGGTCCTTTTTCAAAGCAGTTCTTTTTTGAGAGGAATCTGTGGCCTGTGTAGCCTTCAATGAATATTTACATCAGAGGAAAACCACTGCACAACCTCTTCCCTTCCTTCTTGACTTCTGCAGTATTTCTTCACCCCAACAATGAAAACCTCAGCTGCTGAGGGTGCCTCAGGACTTTGTATCAGTCCTCACTCCATAACAAATTATTTCCACCCAATTTATTTTCTTCCCTCATACTCCCTTAATCTTTTGATAATTTCAAACAGAAGTAACACAAACCAAAGCACACCAGACTCATCTAGTGCCCCTGCTTCTCCAGTGGTTGAAAGGAGACTGAGCTTCTCGCTAGCCAGCATTCTCAGAAAGTGTAAGATTACTTTTCTGTCAGCTCAGTGGGGAATATTCAAGTTGAGATTATTGCTTTAAGTCACAAAATGGATACAGGAAGATTTAAGACAGATATTCAGGCAAAGTAATTTGTAGCTGACCTTCAGTGCCTAAACAGAAGCACAGGTTAAAGCTACTGACAATTTAAAAAAAGGAATTGTTTGCAGCAGATCTAGCAAAGGATGTAAATTATGAGCTATTTGGCCTCTGGAGGTATTTAATCTTCTCTCTGGTCTATATATAAATTTGGAGCTCATCAGCACTGTAAAGACATGTAAAAAACATGTACAGTAGTGGCAATTCATGCAGTCTGCTATCCACATGATTTGTTTTCCGCAGATGGTTGTGCAGTTCCCCAGACAGATGTGAGCTGGGTCTGTGCACAGTAATAACAACATTTCCCCTGCAACATTGGGTGTTGTTATATACCAGGAAGTCCTAAGAAGGCAGAAACCCAAGATGAACTCCACTATTATGAGTTCCAAAATTTAACTTCAACTCTTACTTTAACTCACTTGAAGAACATGCAAAGTCTCTAAGGCTGATGTTAGAGCACAGGAAATACTCTAAATTACTAACTGGCTGACTGAGAGTCAAATGAAATATAGAGCAGTTAAATACACCTGGAAAGTTTCTTCCTTCCAGGGTCTTGGTGATATTATACCACAACATGAATCTTTCTCCTATTCAAACTAGATTCTCCATACACCATATAAGATAATTTCAAAAATTTATAGTAGCCCGGCACATGCAGATTCTAGAGGAAAGTGAATGAACCTTTGAAATGGACCTGGTGAAACATGCCTTTGAGATTGATACTTGTAGTCAACTTGTTTTTTAAAAATGTGATAGAGTTTTAATTTAAAATAAGAAAAATCTTCCCTTTCACATATATTTACTGCTAGCATCAACACTCAACATTCATTTTGAATTAAAATCAATTGATCTGTCTTATTTTGTGTTTTAATTACTTACACAGAAGAAAGTGAAATAGAGCTAAAAACACACTGTACATAAATTACATTGCATCCTGGTGACAGCATAACAAAGGATAAACCCCACTGTTATTTAGGGATATCTGGACACAAGAGGAATATTAAGGTAAATTACATTCTCGAAATACCGCATGAAAATTTCTGTCTCCGGATTTTTTCCAGTTGACAGACCACTCAAATATTTGTGGTTTTAAGACTATAGTGCATATACTGCAAATAAAGGTGATGACAGGACTGGGTAGATGAAGAGTATCTAATAAGAAGTGTAATAACTAGAAAAAATTCTATTTTCCCACAAAATTAAGAACTCAATGTGACTATTCCGTTCATAACTAGTCAGTGAATCATCTCTAGCAATAAATTCTAAGTTATTAATGAAAGTCACAAACTATTTACAATTAAAAACTGTGAAACAAATCATCATTTAGCTCACATACCACTGTGCCTATTTCCTGACTGAACTACCAATATCTGCAGACTGTAGGACCACTTGAAGGTATTACTTGAGCTTACATCTTGTAGTCTGTAGAGATCAATGCTTCAAAGTAAGACAGTAAAATTAATTGCTTTACATGAGGCAATTTAATGCATGTTGCTTACAAAGAAACATGAATGAAAAATGGAGTCAAAGCAGTGGAAACAGTTACTTTCTAGACCTATACTTCTACTTGCCAATGTTCCTTCCAAGTTTGGTATCTCAGACTATTCATCTTAGCCAATCAATCCACAGAACAGTTTTATTTGTCTTTGTTTTTTACTGGTTTAGATACAAGTATTCATCACAGTCACTGCTGCTTGTACAACAGCAATAATTTAATTTGTGGATTGGAACATAAGAAATGAACCTTTGGGGTTCCTGTCTTCTGTTTAATACTGATTTAATCTGATTTCTTCAAATTAACTACCACCTGAGCTAGAACAATTTACTAAAAGATACTTCTTGATTTAAAGAATTTCAGTGATGGGAGATTCTCTACAAATGTTGAGGTACAACAAATCAGGATTCTATCACTAAACTATAATTTCAGTACTAAGCTATCCTAAGCAAAGTATATTTCTAGCTATTTGTGAACATCCTGCATATCATCAAGACACCCCCACCACCTCCAACTTCTGCTAGTTCTACTTGGAAGAAATAATAAGAAAGCATTTTGACTTTAGAGTTTATTTTTAGGCCAAAAGGCTTAAATAGTGCTTATAGATATCTAACACAATTATTTCTTTTAACAAAGCAAAAAAACTTATGCAGCTATTTTCCATCAAATTATTTAGACATGTGATCTGGCTGGTGGTCCACTGCTGCTTTCAGAGTGTTTAATATATAAGCATTTTTCATGGTGTCCCTTACCTGAAATATTATACATAAGCAACCTCTAAGAATGAGGAACACAAGAAGCACAAAAAATATGTAAAATTTTAAGAAATGCAGCTGGAAAATTATTTCTTTCTCATGATATTTTGGTTTTGTCCCTAGATGCATTTTTTTTCCCTCTGGATCTATTGGCACATTCTGAAGCATCCTGATTTTTAGAAATTGGGATTGATTATTAAACCTTTGAAGGTGTTAAAAATACTTAAAAGTGTAAAAAGGTTTTTGACACCTTTAAAGTGTTGAAAGTGCTAAAATACAAAATGCAAGGTAAAACACTATTAATAATATATTTTGTTTTTCATTTCCCCTCTTTTTTATTAAAACAATTGAGAATAAAAGTAGGCTGTTCCTCTGTTTCTTCAAAAGCCAGAACTTCCTGTGCAAACCTTCTGGACAGGTGAAATAACCCTAAAAGCCTGAAGTTAGGTCCATTCTTGACCTGTGAGCTTAGTATGTCAAATAAATTTGCAATCACAACTCTAATTAATAGTTTACAGCATCTAAAAAAGATTTGTTTTAAGAAAGGTTTATGTTAACCACATAGAACATCAGTGTAGCAACTATATGAGCATTTGTAATGGGTGTCAACATAAATTATTTACAAACAGTTAAGTCAAATTTAAAAGAACCTAGAACAAACCAGGAAAAGAAGAATCAGAAATGTATTAGATGCATCCCATTTGATTAAGCTAGTAAACCTGGAGGTCTCCCTTGAATAAAGACGGAATTTTATGTATTTAGATAAAATCTTCTGAGGTTATTATGAACTCTTTACAAGGACAGTCAAAGTCTGCAGCATGCCATAGGTCCTTTGGTTTTTCCCAGTTTTATTCTTATAACCAACCTTCTTACAACTCCACAGGACACCCTGACCTGTCCAACATGCCCTAACACATACAGAAAGACAGCTGCACTAAAACTTCCTGTAAGAGACAGGCACTGAAATTCCCACCCTCAATAACTCCAAGGCTATCTGCAGTAGCACTGCAGCAAATTATGGGCATTACTGGAGCTCAAGAACAAGTTAGGAGGCACTCTTGAAATCCCAGTGCACAAGGGGATGACAACTTTCATAGCCTGTGCTACTAATAATTTCTTTCATTTTCAGAATGACAGAAAATTACATTCCTTCCTCTTGTGCAAAGGCACAGCAAAGAGACATCCTCTTTTGTCAACTCCTTTTATGGTTTTGATTGCAAATTCATTGGAGTGTCTTAACCTGTAGGAGCAGGATCACTGACAGTGACAGTGACACACTCTCCCTGGCTAGATCCTTAGTATTACACAACAGTAACGCTGTGGATCGAACAGGTGTAACATGGAGACGTGGTCCCAAGAGAAAAAGACAAGGAAATTACATGGAAATGTTCTCCCAAAATAGAAAAAGAAGCTGGAAGAAACCAGCATACTTTTCATTGACTTCTAATTTGTTTCTGACGCTGACTCAAGGTCATTACACAACAAAAATGAGAATAAAAGTTCCACAAATCAGTGAGGTGAGCAAATTAATGAAACAGGGTTGGAAAACAGACCCTTGCTCTCATCTTCAGGGAAAAGACAATGTACATGATTTTCTTCTTGTCTACTGGCTTGTGAAATCACTATTTTGTATTTTTAATACTTCACTTGTCCTTCATAAATTTCTTTGAAGGTTAAGTAAAAATGGAATTGTAATAATGTGGTAGTTTTGCCTGGCCCAGTTTTTGCCAGTGGATAGGGTGGGGTACAAAGATGTCCTGAGTAAAGATTCTAGAAATTTCTCCACCATGTCCAGCAAAGCCAATCTCTGATGGCTCTGAAGATGATGGACATGCTGCTGGCCTGGTCTGGGCCAATTAAAAATGCTAGTTATGCCTCTGTGAAAACATATTTAAGAAGAAATCAAAACAATGTGAGCACGCACTTCTTTTTAGCTAGAGGAGGAAGAGGAGGAGGTAAAAATATGTGAGGGAAACAACATGGAGGCACCAAGGTCAGTGGAGAAGGTGGGGGAGGAGATGCTCCAGGCGCCGGAGCTGAAAACCCTCTGCCAGCCGTGGTGCAGACCATGGGGGAGCAGGTGGTCCCCCTGCAGCCCATGGAGTCCAGAGGGATGCAGAGATCCACCCACAGCCTGTGGGGAGGTGCCCATGCCAGAGGAGCAGGTGGATACCTGCAGGAAGCTGTGATCCAGTGGGAGTCCCAGAGACTGAGAGTTGCAAAAGCCTTGCAGGAGAGAGAAAGGCCTTGCTCCCGGGATGGAAACAGCCTGGCCTTGGCGTGGAAGTCGGCAACCTGGATAGAATCTCGGACAGCAGCAATCGGGCGGGTGCTGCTCGTGAGATTGGACCCACGCCAAAGAAGTTCGCAGAGGACTGTCTCTCGTGGGAGGGACCCCATGGCTAAGTAGAGGACTCTTCTCCCTGATGGACTGACCCTGACCAAAGAAAAAACCCTCATACCCTGCCCCCACCCTGGAGCTGTTGGTTGGAAGGAAGGAGGGAGGGGTTGGGGTGAGAAATGGCCTTAATAGGGAGGGGGGTGAGTAGAGAAACAGCACTTGTAGCAGAAGAATTGTGGCGTTGGACTGACTAAGAAAAGCCACATATCTTGCCCCAGCCCGGATCTGTTGGTTGAATGGAGGGAGGGGGCGAATAGAGAAACAGTGTCTGTAGTAGAAGAATTTTGATGGACTGACTTAAGGAAAAAACCCCACACCCTGGCCCTGCCCGGGAGCTGTTGATTAGTTGGAAGGAGGGAGGGGGGGAGCTGGGAAGCAGTGCCTTAAGAGGGAAGGGGGGTCAGTGAAGAAACGGTGTCTTGAGAGCTTATTTTTGCCTCTGATTTATCCTCCGATTCTGTTAGATTAATAAATCACTTTTTTTGGGCAACTTTAAGTTTCCCGCCTGCTTTTGCCCTGAATCTCGTGTGTCCTGCTTATCAGTGATCTTATCTCAACTCATAAGTCCAGTGTTTTGTGTTAATTTTCCCTCTCCTCTGCATAGCTGCAGCAGGAGAGAGCATAGAGAGCAAACGTCGTAGGTGCCTGGCATTTAGCCAGGGTCAAACCCACAACAAATACCAAACACAGTAACAGTGATGGGCAATACAGAGCACAGTAAGAATTTCCACTGAATTTCCTAGCAATGAAAGAAAGCCAAATAACAAAGGATGGAGCAGGGAGATGATGTTCTCAACAGAGAAAGTTTTTGATGTATTTATTTCATTGATTTTGTAGCATTTGCATTAAAAAACCCCAAACACCTAAGGGTAGAGTTTCTCTCAACCCTTCACCCAACACTGAATACATAAATCAAAAATGCAGTTTTTGTTTCCCAGTCTCATGGTTCCAAAAAAGTAAATTGGGACCTGGCTCAAAGACAAAAGGTTGAAACTCGTCTTTTGTTTAACAGCTTGACTTCACAGAGCTGTTAGAAAAGTAAACTAAAGATATGCTAGTATTTCACCCTCTGCTAGCTGCAACATACACACATCTGTGTTTATCATACATTCTTACTAAAATAAGTTTCAAACCAATTTTATATCAATATCAATCAAGCTATTTTGAATGACACCCTAAAATCAGGATCAGACTGAAATACTGAAATTGACTTCAAAGAAAAAATAATTTTACATGTGTATGCTTTTTCTTTGTATGCACACTTTTTTTCGTAACAGCTTCCATCAATTAAAATCATGTAGACTTATTGGAGACCAGCTGTTCTCATTTGTTGAGCTTCAGTAGACAGGGACTCTGTGATTAATGGTCCTTGGTTTTCCGCAATCTGTAGTCTCTCTTCTCTTCCTGCTCATGTACTGTTTAATGATATAATCTCAACACTGACATTACTAGCTCCATTTCTGATTTACTGGAATAATGCCCAGAGTTTATCGTGACAGAAGGAAAAGTATCCTAAATCATTGCATTGGTTCTTGCTTGAAGCTGACATGTGTCTGGGCAGGAAAGAGGTAGTGTGGTTTCCAAGAACCAAATTACTTATTGCAACTGAACGGGTGCGTGCTCTTCACTGCTCTAAGATATGACAGGAAATCTAATATAACAAAGGTCAAAGGAAAGATCTGAACAGAACTCTGAAAGATGTCTCAAAACTCTAATTTGAAAACTTCGAAAGAGAAAACCATATAATTCCCATATCTACACTGTATCTGTAACAAGAAAATTCCAGCTGATAGTGTAGACTGTTTATGCTGCCTGAACTTGCTTACATTTTAAAAGACATATTTTTCTTTTTTTTTCCTGTTGTCTAATATAATGCATTTTTGTATTACAGTATTGGGCTTCTCATTTGTTATGACTGAGACCATGAAACACAGTTGCTCAATGTATAGCTGTGAGTACGTATTTTAAATTTTGCTATCCAAACCTGGCCTCAAAGCAATTTGGCAACATAGCTGCTATGTGAAAGCAACATAACACATTAGCCTGTGTTTTCTCAAAAAAGCATAAATCTACTGACAAACATACTATATTTTTTACAAAACATCAGAAACAACCAGCACACTGCTCAGCACATGATGTAAGGTTTGACAGTGTATAGCAACATTATGTCTCCCACTAAGGATTTTTTTCTGGAAGGAAGAAACCCAGGCAGACAATCAGAAGTGACCAGGTGACATAAAATTTAAATGTTTTTTTCCTTATTGAAGGAAAAACCAAACTTCACAAAGATGTTTTGTAAAATGAAATTTTGAAGAGATAATACCTTTTCCTCAGATAAATAAAAGAAGGAACTACAACCAGCATGACCCAGAGGAAGAGGCAGATTGGAAAAGTGGGTTTGTCAAGCCTGAGGGCCCTCTAGTCCCTGTTCTATTGTTAAGTTCTCACAGAATTGTGCCAGCTATGCATTTTTCTCCAACAGTTCTATGGAATCGTGATTTCATGTGTACATATGTGAAGTGACTGGTTGTAAGTCATCTTTCAGGGGTTTTTGGCCCTTCTGCTATCAAATACAGCTGCTATCTCTAAGAGTAATTCATATATAGCATATTAGGAATTTTGCCCTCAGAGGAGTTGTTTAACAACTACGTATAAAAGCAGATACTGTGGCATAATGCAATTAAGGACTTTTTAAATTGAAATTAAACTGACAATCATAATATTGGCAGAAACCTGATGGACTAAAAATTACTTTGGGGAAGGACTGTGCAAGTCACCATTAAAAAAGAAGAGATTCTTAAATTCAAGTTTGGATCTGGATATAAACAGAGATCCTTCTAACATTCTAGAATGAAAAATATGACCAGGACTTCTGTGGTCTTATTTTAGAGTAACATCTACTCTTGTGTAATTTAAGCATAAAGAAACCAAACTGACTAGCCATCTTAAGCTCTTGCAGCACTTTTTCTGCAGTGGTACCAACACTCAGATTACATTACAAATCCCACCCAAGATGGTAAGCACGAAAACCTAAACCTGATGAAGTTAAGCCATGTTGTTATCCATGATGTTCTGACTGTAATGTTATTACTACATGCTCACCTATACTCAGAAATACACACTAACCAAGGTTTTGAGTCCTTCAAAATGTTTTGTCCTTCAAATAGACAAATTCTAAAAGTTATAGTAAAATATGGGAGGTAGGTTCACCAAAGGTAGGCTATTCCAGAATATTCCAATTATAGGAAATATAGCATATGTCAAAACTCAATAGAACACTCATAAAAACCATCACTATAAAATTCTATTTTAATGTTTATTTTATGCTTGATTTTACTGAAAAGGGATTTTTTAATTGGATATTAGAGAGATTCTCAAGAATTAGTTTTACAGCTGTTGTAATTTCACAAGTGATCTTGGTACTAATACTAATGAAACCTCTTAGGGACACAATATTACAGAGGAAGGACAATCTGCACGAGTAAAGTACAAGGAATGGAATTAAATTTAAAATGCAAAGGGTACAGCCTCAAACTTCAAAGAACTTCCACTTACTTTAGGGTTAGAGCTCATGATACAGAAGTGATGGAAAAAGATAATTTCAATTTTGCCTGTCTTGCTTTGCTTCCACTGTTAAAGGCTTGCACTGGAAAGCAACACATTCCCTGCCAGCTAGATATTCATCAGGGAAGAAGTATAATGGGTGTATTAGTCAATCACAGTGAGACCACAAACACTGGTAAGATGAAGCCACATAAAAGGAAGATGCCATTTTTGTATGCATCAGTAAACATATTCCTGCAGAGATTGCAAATGAAAATGGTATTGTCAACGGCCACAGCACAGATGGGACCCTGTCTAGAATATGTTTCCTTGATGAATCATCAGCTCAGAGAGAATTGATATAAGAGGACCAAAGAAAAGGGAATGAAGACAAAAATTTATAAAGGAAAACACAGAATCTTGATTTTTATAGTAAAAAGAACAAAAAAAGAACCCCAGGCTGTGAATGCACATGAATGAGCTGTTTATCTGCAAAGGAGAGACAAAATACTTAAAATGCATGACAAGGTGGATACCAGAATATCGTATCAAACAGGAATAAAAGAGCCATGAAAATCCATTCAGTCTTGATGCTAGAAGGTTTCTTTCCGTCAGAAGAATGAAACTGATCTGGAACAGTTTTCCTGAATAGCAAATAGTAGATTTCAGCTGGAATAGTTATATAACAGTGTAAGGCCCTGACTGGGAGACTGCTGTATGTGGAGGAGGTGGTGATCCACACATGAGTGACACTGAGTAGGTGCCAGGGGCCATGCGTGCAGCATGGTCTCCAGGCTGTGTGGTGCTGCATGTGCCCCTTGCAAGCTGGATAAACACAGCCAGCTTCTTGTCACAGAGGAGCTTGCAGGCAGCTCCCACTTGGTGGTTGCACCAAATTTTAGTGTTAATGTCCTTTCTGTTTGCTGGTAGGAATGATGTGCACAGCTGTCTCCTTACAAGAAAATCCTGCAATAACTTGGATGACAAAAACGGGGTAACACTTTCTGTCGATGGGTTACCTGCTGACTGAAGGCCTGTGGGACGAAGCACAGCTCAGGGCTCTCAGCATCTACAGGGATGCAAGATTTCCTGTGCTTTTCTCCCATTCCTTGCAGTGCTAGCTCTAATAAATAGCATTGTGAATGCTAACTTACAGGACCTCCCCTTTCTTACTGGGATCATAAAGGACCAGCAACACTTAATGCAAAACACAGTCAACTTGTTCATTTAAGAAAGGGAGGTGTATGAGTTCTCTAGTGTGCAACTGAGGGAACCAGACCGAGGAGGTCCCTTCAGCTCCACTCCACTAGAAAGCCCACATGTTGAAGATCTATTAAAAAGAAAATCTTAGAGATCATCTGAATTTTTATTCTGCTTCAGTGGAATTGCATAGTCTCATAAATCTGTCAAATCAAATGTGTTGATTCTTGGTACCAATGGGAAAATCTATGTTTTGAATTTTTGCTCTTTTTTGATTGTTTAGCTAATGTATGTTGAAGACAAAAAAACCCCAAAATGCTTGTGCTTGATTTATTTTTATAACCAAGACATTCTTCATTTCAGCTAGGTTCCATGCCACCTTTCCAGGATGAACTTATGGCTCTCATTGACCTAAAGGTCAAGTGCACTATGTAATTTCCCATAACATTATGTAAGATGTGAAAAAGAATGCTATTTTTAATTTTTTAATTTTTTTTTTTTTAACAGAGAAAGCAAGAGCCATGGGGTAAATAAATACATGAACATGATTTGGGTCAGTCTCACTGGAGAATCTTTCCAGCCTGTTGTCTTCTGAAGCGACAATTGACAAAGTTAATTTTCCTGCCCTGCAGTAGTAAGGCATAGTCCCCTAGAACAAAGGTTTTCATGAGCTTCAGGAATATTTTCAAGCTGAATAATTGCATGAAAACATTGGGTTTTGAAACCCCTGAGCACCATTCTTTCAAAAGTGACAGATGCTGATGCAAAACCACACTACACATATAAAACCAGCCAACCAACCAACCAACCAACCAATCGATGAAAACTGCCAAAACCACCACCACCAGCAACAAAACTCCAAACAAACACCTGCAGAAGAAAGTTTTGTAAAATCTTCTTCAAGATGTGGAAGTGAATGCCAATCACATGGCTTCTTTTGGTTTCCTCAGTTTTTTCCATCATCAACCTGAGAAAATTGACATCCTTTCCAGAATCTATGGCATGTTTGTATGGTGAAATATTGACTTATATTTGAATTCTATGGTTCTTTGCAATAGTTGAAGGCCAGACCACACCATGTAATCAGAATCTGTTTTGTTGTATAGCATGACTGTGCACCTATAGAGAACCTTGCTTGGTGACAGACCTCTGACTACTTTGAAAGTACATAAACAGAGTTTGCAGCTATCCACTATTAACCAGGAGGATCGTTTATGAGCAGGCAAGCTACCACAGGAATCCAGCTCCTTGAACAGGCAGTGAGACAGATAACCTACTCTGACTAATCTACAAGTACCCAAATGCAGATAAACAGACAGGTACTGCTGAGACTGAACAGCCCGTCACCAATATTCATCCAATAGGCTCTTGCTGTCATTTTGACGAGGTTTCTCTGCAAAGGAGAGAGGAAGTATTTAAAATGCTCTTAACAGAGGACACAAAATCCTGCAAAGATACAGCAAGGAAAAAAAATAAGATTCAGCTGCTGTCAGGAAAGAATACAGGACCCAAGAAAAGTTATCGTACTCAAAAACACCCATGTTTTTGTTTTGGTTTTGGTTTGTTTTAATTTGTCTCCAAGTATTTGGAGTAATACTCTCAATCATCCTGTTCAAATACTGCAAAATCTCAGCTGTAGGAGCCAAGTTTCTAATTAATAGTGAGTTACTGCTCATAGGACTGCTCTAGAGGTCACCCACTTAAAAGGCTCCTCTTGCTCTCCACCAGCATACCCTTAACACCGAAGAAAGTTTTACAGACCAGAATCCCAAAGCCAGTTATACAGATTGTGTCACCTGCTGATTCCCCCGCAGAAGGGCACATGTGTTATTGTCATGGCACTAGTGCAGAGCACATGCAAATGGATTTGAAGACCCAACATTGTGTCACACTGCTCATGTATGCTGCTGTAAGTCAGTGGATGAGCTGCAGCAGCGCTGTTGGCTCATTTGTCACACACCAGCCAGCACTGGCTAAAAGAAGAAAGAGAGTAGGGCTGTCCCCCATGTCAGACAACACAACTGAACCAGCTCGGCTTTGGAATGACAGGAGATGAGCCATGTTCATAGGTGAAACTAGTGCCTCCTGGCTTATAGGACCTGGATTTCACACTGCAATCCTTGCTGGTTTTCCTACCCCAGCAGCACTTATCTTTAATGGGAATATGGAAACTGTTGTATATTTAAAGCTGTACTTGCTGAAGTCTGCTCTGATTATATTAAAAATAATTAAGACCTATAATAGTTTCCAGTGGTTTTGCTTAATCCCAATGTTATTTGCAGCAGATAGAGACAGTGTCTAGTTCCAATAGTTGACTTATTTATTTTGCCTAAAATGCCTACTGAAGATGAATTTGGCATCTCCTATGACATGAAGGAAAACAAGGCATTAACATATGGAAGGTGTCCACAATTTTAACCTTCAAAAACACTGAGGTGATTCTTATACAGTGTTTACAGAGTTTAAAATGTTTTACCTGTCCATCCTATTTGTAAAAGGAACCACAAATCATGTGTTATCAACCCATATGCTATTGTCAAACATGTCTTTGAGTAACTGTCTTATCATTACAGCTCTTGGTATGGAGCCAAGCACTGAAACACACTGCGTACATTTATATTTTGTTGGAAGTTCTTAATGCATTGTATTGCATCCCAATAATAGTGATAGAAACCTAAGGTGATTACTGTCTATAAAATAAATATATATTTTTGGCCAAAACATATAATTTGCTAAAGTAAAAAAAAAGTCCAGAGCATTACACTGTACAACAAAAAAATCTGTTTGCAATTATGTCTCTTCAGTGTCCCTTCTACACTTGCCCCAAAGAGACACTTAGTAAAGGAACAGCAAATTATGAATTATTATTGCTAGTGCTACATCATCATTAGCTCAACAGTAGGTCAGAAGAAGAAAAAACTAAATCTGGACTAAATCTAAGACTGCAGACTCTTATTTAATGGCTATAAAGATGCACTTTGTGAATTATTATTCATAAGCCATTCAGTGTCTTAATGTTACATGTTAAGTGAAAAATAACTGCATTTAAGTGTTCTTTGCTCTTTACAACTGTGTTTTTACCAACACCCAAAGAAAAGAACAAACATTTTTTACTTTTGGGAGGGAGAGAGGGGATATACGTATGTATACATTTGGGGAAACTTGACTCAAGTAATTGCAGAAACCTATACAGAAACACTGCTAAAGAGCAGATTTTAGTCCACTATCCTGCAATCTTAAATGTCAAGAAGTAGAAGCAAATTGCAAATTTAGCACTTCAACTGTAGGATGACTGGTGCATTATGAGTAAGAGCCAAAGACAAGTAGCATTCATCCATCTAACAGAATATAACTGCTCTATGGTTCATGGACCAAATACCATAAAAACTCAGAATACACTGATTCTACATGGAAGTTAATTAATAAAAAATAAATCAAGCATTTGGAAAAATAAAATTATCTTCATCATGACAAACAGATACAATATTAGAATTTTAAGTGCATTATATTGCATTAATTCATGAAGTAAATCTGCCATTTGTTAAAAAAAAAAACTAAACCAAAACCAAAAAGTTTATCAAGGAGACAAACATACTGGATGAATAAAATGAAATTTTTTTAAACTCCTGAAGAGAGACATGCAAATAGAAAAATTTGAAAGCTTCACATGTTCCATTTTCATCGGCGAAATCCACCTGAACAATTACGTGTTTGGCTCTGTGAAAGGCACCTAAAGCTAAAATTAAATTATATTACAAATGATTTAATAATATCAATAGCCCTTGACTTTCTAAACACTTCCCTGTATGGTGTCTTTCAATACATTGCTATTTCCTGAAGGCATGCAGCAATATTTTAAAACCTATTTTCTGTCAACAAGCATTTCTCCCCATTTAAGAAACATCACAACCAGCCTGTTCACTGGATCACAAACTAAAGACAAAAGAATCTATTTCAGTATGAATCTTGCCTCCTCTTAACCTCCCTCTGCAAGAGAAGAGGGGAGAATGGAAATAAAGTATTTTTAACTGTTCCCACAGTGAGAAAAACATTACTTTTTGGAAGATTTTGTCATAGATTTCATATAGCTAAGGCAACCATTATTTCAGTATTCGCTGTTTCTCTGACCATCACATAATTTATAGCTTCTGTTTTCTAACACCAAAAATATATTCAGAAAAAAATGAAAGTTCTCTTTTAGACTTAGCTCCAGTAGGCATATAAATGTTCCTAACTGAGAGGGTTAATTAGAATTTTAGCTTTACTTTTTTGCTACTTGCCCAGAAGCTGATGTTGAATTTTACATACTAAATGCGTAATTGAGCTTAGAAAAATGAAAATTAGATGATTTGAAATAAATTTATATGGATGTAAAAAGAAAATATAATAAAAATGAAGTGATTTCATTCTGAACCCAAGTGCTTGAATAATAAAAAATAACCAACCAGAAGTTTAGGGCAGTGCTAGTGAACCCTGAGAAGAAATGAACTGCCTACAATGTTATTTCTTCATATTTTTGGAAAACCCTTTTTTAATTTAAAACTGGATTTACTTCTTTAATGACAGTATATAGCAGGATATTTGCCTCACAGCCTTTGATGTGCTAATAAAAATTATTTAAATGGCAGTGATTGAACCAGTTACATAAAATATGCATAAAAGAACTAATTTTTTTTTTATTCACAACTTACTAGATTTTGATAAAAGGCACTATAGTTAACTATGCATTTGTTACAAAAAACTACATTCTCAGATCCTATTTGCACCTCACTTCAAAAATATCATTAGAGAAAATTTGGTTTTAAGCAAAATTTTCCAGTATTCTAAACAACTCGCTTGCAAATATTTTGCCCAATGTTTTAGGATGTCAGACAAAAAAGAAAATTAGGTAAGTGTGATGACAAATGTTTTGCTCTTAGCAAAGCACAAATGTGTGTGAGTTTCTTTTAGCAAGAAGTTCTGACAAAACATTGACCAAGATAATGTTGATGTCTCTGAAGAGAAGGCAGAGACGAGCAGAGGCTGCATTCTTATAAGAATTATGTATCTTCTTATAAGAATAATAACCTCTATTGGTTAGGTTGTATGTCAGATTGTTGGCTGGCAGAGCTACACCAAGATGTACTGGAATAACTTCTATGATACTAAGATTTATCAATGACAAATTGTGCCTAATGCACCTACCTGATGAGAATGCCAAGATTCAAGCATTTCACTATATGTAAAATGATAACTTACTGTTCAGAAGTAGCTAGAAATGTGCACATAATTTTTCTTTTTCATTTTCCCTCACGCAGTCCCAAACCACTTGATACACTTTTGCTACAGATTATAAACTCTTTGGAATTGTATTTCCTAAATTATTATGCAGTACTTCCCACTACAAAACGTGCACCTCAGTGACATTTAAGCGCAAACAGGACACGTAGCTGGACAATAAACAACAAAGAAAAATGTATTTCCATAATAATCTTCAGATTTGCTGCAGCTAAAAATTTGACAAGTCTGTTTACTTCACAGTTCCGGTGAAGTACTGGGATCTTTCCCGACTGCACAAGCAAATATATAAATATCAAAAAAAGTTGCTGCACCTTAATAAACACTGAATGTACATGCTAACCAAATGACAATAAGAGTTAAATTTCCAGTCAAAACCAACTGCTGCATTTACACACTGAATCTTGGTCTCCTGACTACTGCCCTAGTTCCTTAATAGAAACTTGGAACTTTTTCTTAATATTAATAGATGTGTAGAACTGAGGTTCCATAACATCATATCAGGTTTTACTTGGGTGACTAAATAATGACTGAAGTGCTCAGCTCCTGTTTGAGTTTGAAAATTACAACCACTCATTTAATCTATTTTCAGTAGGGATTCCTACAATTAGGTAGTGATAAAGTAAAATTTAGAAAAACAATCTGATTCACTTGTTACTTACCAGAGTTTCCCAAATTCACACCTTATTTCTGCTAAAGTTCCAGTATTTTGCAAAAATAAAATTATTTCAAGGTAAAGAAAATAATTATTACCCTCATATAGCCAGTTGGGGTACTCTGTCTATTACTAAACAACAGATCAGCCAAAAGTGAGTGCTTGTGTCTGGTCTGAAGAAAAAACTTCCACATTGCAGTTCACAGCAGTTCATGCAAATAGAAGTAAAATGAAGAACATTTTGCCAGAAAGTAGACCAAATTTTTCTAGTTCTAAGAAAGCTGCAGAAAGTGAAGTTTTTGTTCCATGGAAACAAACCTCAAAGAAAGATATTTAAGGCAAAACTATATCCACCCGTAGGGAGGTAAAATGTATGATAAGAAATCCAGAAAGCATTATTTTTGTAATGGGATATCTGTTTTGTGCCATACAGTCTTACCTTTCTCTGTTAAATTTCAGAGAATGTAGAATAGCTGGTCGTTTCTGTCGGAGGTTCCACAAATGAAGTGCATCATCGGCACATGCACTGACCAAAGCACCCTAGAGCAGACACAAAATACAGAAACGTGTTATTTTTTCTGCAGATTCTTATTCTTAAGTCATCCTCACTGTTAATGATCTAGCCATAAACCTGACAGTTCATGAAAAACTGTTATTTTCTTCTAGAAAATACCCAACTCTACCATAAAAAACAGACAATTTGAATTTATCCGGTAAACGTAAACATTTTAAACTAGTACAAGCTCAGCCAAAGTTAAATTAATACTCCATCAATTTAAAACTCAAATTAAAGCTTTGTACCAAGGTTACATAAGCAAACTCTCACGCCTTTCCATGTAAGTGCAGAGATTAAAAAATGTAGAACAGACAGCACTTACTTAAAAAGGTGAGTATAAAAGATGTAACTGCAGGATAAAGGGATTAGTGCATGCACAGGCACACAAGTGACAGTGTCAAGCACAGCTTAGTTGTCATATCAAGATAGGATGAAAATTCAAAACTGGAACTGTGAAAAGAGGATGTGGATAAGAAAGTAGGGGCAGGTAGCAAGAGGAGAGGACCTAGGAATAACTAAGAGATGTAGACAGAAGGACAGGGTCTTTATCACAGAACAGAAATACTCTGAAGACTGGTTCTGCTTCTGGTGTCCCAAAAATGGTCATCTTTCAAAGCCCAGACCTCTACCTGACTGAGCAGCTTGGAGTGAACTTATTCTACACCTGCTTTTGACTACCTTTCTCTTCACCACAGAACACTGATGACATGCAAAGATTAACTGGACGGGAAGTTCCCTACTGCTCCTGCAATGGCTTACTACGCTTACACCTCACATCAGGCCTAGCACAGATGATCTACTCTAGTACATTGCCATCACAGAGAGGAACAGATTGCCCAAACAGAAGGCAATGTTTTATACTGAGGAAGGGTGAGAATGTCACTGAAAAGACTAGTACATACCATCTATGACTGACTGATAAATGTCTCTAACCTTAGCAACTTTTCAACATTAACCTATGCAAATGAAATTTATGGACGTGAGACTTCTCTAATGCAGTGCAATCCATGCTTTAATTCTCATCTCCCAAAGAGTCAGAAAGAATGTCCACCACAAAAGTCAAATTAATCCTATGTATTAGGGGGTTTGCTGGTCTCCTAATCAAAAGAAAGAACAGTGATTCAAACCTTGGCCTTCCTGTTCTCATCCCTGCATTCCTCTAAAGAATTTCACCAGACTGATTTTAAAGTTTCAGTCCTCCCTCCTCAGTTTCTGTGGTTCAGTTACTTTCTCCAAATAGATGTAGGAAAAAATTAAATATTTTTCAGGTTAAAAATCCCATAAAATGAAAACTCTTCCCCTGAGAAGTTCTAAGATCTCCACACTTAGAAAGAGGACTTGAAACTGTCAGAAGTGGTTACTTATGTCATGGCACAAAATTAATCAAAGCTGAACTAAGATTTGGCCAAACTATAAGGCCCCTCCCCCCAAAAAATCTGATTTGGGTTCTCCAGAAAGTCTTCTTGCCTATTCCCACTTTCAGAATCTTCTGCAGAGAGCAAGCCATAATCTGGCACTGTTTATTCATGTTGTCTAAACTTGATTTTGACAAACCATTTACAAAGACTAAGCATGATGGTTTGATTGATGATCCCTGCAATTGCTTTTGGTTGCTTCAAGTAATAGCACCTCCCCAACTATTGAGTTTTCAGCCAATAACCACCAATATATTTCAATGGAAAGATTTAATCCATTTATTAATTTCTATTTGAACCAGGACTGTGCAGTGTTTTTGGTAACTTAATGGATTTTACATCTACTCACACACATTCATATATTGACTGCCTTTTGTTCAGTACTTTAAACTGATGTATAGGAAGGCAATACTTTTCCCCGAGTGCAGTCCCATAAATACCCGTCTAAAAAGCTGTATGTTGAATGTCCTCTGGATGTACACTGCTTCCTTATTGGCACAATTTGTCAATGTGAGAAGTTTTATCACTCAATTACAATAACATGAATTGATTTACTCAGCTAAATTTATACAGAAGAATCTGAGTAAATATGTCCTTACCTCATTGATTAAGAACTGGAGCTGCAGAACTGCAGCACCACTTTCATGTTGGCAGTAGCAATCAACACCAGGCCTGCCCAATCTGTTGCCATCAAAGTCAAGGATTCTAACATTCCTGTTATCACCAGAAGTAAAGAGGGAAAGAAAGAACTACCAATTAAACTCTAATTAACCTTTAATTAACCTCAATTCTTCTTGCTTTCTGTAAAACAAAAGAATTCATGCTGACTTTCCACTATTCTAATTAAAGTACCAACATCAGCAGCCTGAAACATGTGCAATTGTGAATGATCTTTTCTTGCCTGGATTTTTTTTTCCTATGAAACAAAGTACATGAATTAAAACATAAATTCAGCAGGATTCATCTTACATTTATTTTTATATATTATTGGTTTATATAACACATGAATGTACCTGATTTATGTACTTATCAAGACCAGATATATAATAAATGTAGCTTTTTATCCATTCTCTTTAGGTCTTTTCCTGTGCATGCTAAATTGTTATCTCCCTAACCTAGAGGATGATGGCCTTTCCCATCTGAGCCAGAGACTTTAACAAGAAACTGTTGCTCCAGAAAATTGCTGAAGATCAAAATTAAAGCAAAAGGAGAAATAGGAAATACATTTTTAGCAACCATATTGTGTGAAGCATATGAAACACCTTCACATATTAAAAACATCAGGATTATGATCAGAAACAGGATTTTACAACACAGAGCCTGATCTACTTGTAACATACAATCATATTAGCATATTATAAAACCCTGAACAAAAAAAGCCACTTATTTTACCTGCAGGTAAACGTCAGAATCTTTACTCCCCCTTTCACAGGAGATGTGCAGTAAACCATTCTAACACTGGCCTTCGAGAAGTATAATTCATAAATTAGGAAATTTGAGTCTTAAAAGTTCAAAATATGAAGCAATTACTTTTCCAATTGTTAAACAAGCAGCTCAATGGATACCACTGACTTTGAGAGACCTGAACTCTACTCTTGATTTTTCCAACTGGTCCAGTGGATAACCTTAGGGGAAAAAAGTACCTTTTCTTACCTGAGACTTCATATCTCTATTTGTAAGCTGGAGGTGGTTCTATAAAACTGGTATTTATAGATCAAAAATTGTATATAAAACACCGTAACTACATTACAGAACAGCAAGGGAAAGAAAAAAAGTAAGTAACTCCATTTGCCGCTTGTTCCCAAACTGTAGTCATGGATACAATCATAACTGATAAAATAATAAAAACCTGCATCTTTTAAACAACCTGTTCAAAATGGACAATAAGGATGTATTGTAGCCTAAGGCCCTTTTTAAGGGTTGATGGTAATCCTCTGGTCCATTCTGAATGACTGTTGTGTGGCCCTTTTTTAAACATTTAACAACCACTTCTTGTAACGTGAGAGAAAGTACCAAAACCAACCAAGGAAGTAACCAACCCACCTGGGATTTCAAGCTAACTGGAATTTTTAACAGATGAGTGCAGTCCTTTTAACCTGAGTTTAATACTCAGTACAAATACTTGACACTACTTAATGATTGCCCTTAATCATTGTCCTTAAGTTGCATCGCCCTAATTAAGTGGCTGTCACCCTTCAGCATTAGCATCATGCTAAGTCAGTTTTCTAGGAAACATCCTAAAAAAGTTGATGATTTCACTCAGCATATCCCAAACAAACAAAGCACTCTCCAAAAATTCACATTTATATGCATATGTTCACCATTAAATACAAATTACTAAAATACTCACAAATTACTAAAATAAGAGAGAAATTGTGCTGTCTGCGTCATTCTGGCCAGTTGCCCTGAAGTGAGGACTGACACTTAAATAGTAGCATTAGCACTGACTGCTGGTGGTTTTCAAACATTCTGGGAGCTGCACTGAGGTCCTTCCAGCAGAAGGAGCTGAAGAGATATGATGCCTTGGCACATGTTCTTGGCACTTGAGCCTATCTTCTGCAAATTCTGTGTTTTGCTGCCAAGCATGGAGAAGTACCACCTGACCTCACCAAGTCTTTTCATAGCAGTGTATTCCAACAGGACATACAGCCCAAGAAGTACCTACAGTCCAGGCTTTGGACTGACTTTATTCTTTTTACTTTTGCCTTTTCACTAAATGATGCCTCTGTTATTAGGGAGAATAGAATTAAAAGTGGGGACTAACACATATGAATACCTCAAAGTAGACACCACAAGTTTCAAGAATAAAAGCTAGTTGCTATCTTCTCTCTTATCAGTATGTTGGATCTCCCAGGGGCCCTCAAAGCCATGCCAGATTATCCTAATTTATACGTAAGTGGGAAAAAGATAAAAACTAAGTCTGGATGTCTTTTGGGATCTAGAATGAAACAAGTAGAATTAGAAACACATGCATCAAGCAGCGAAAGTATGACAGTAATAACATTCTAAAAGAAAAGCATTCTTTCTGAAAATTACATTAATCCTGGTTTTAAGATCTGAGTGAAATAGGATTTTTTGCTCTTCATTCACTTGTATGCAACACTTCTTCACTGAGTATTTCAACATCCTGATATTTCAAAGCTTATAATTATTTGGGGAAAAATCAGTTGCTAAGATGACTAATTTTAAGTACTTGGATTCATCTTCCAAGATGCAGACTTCCATGACAGCATAATACAGAAGTAACCAAGAATTTACACTCTCATGTCCTGGAAATCAAAATTGTCAGTGAATGATTACATTCATGATGAGAAGTAACAATGACCAAATCTTTTCACAGCACTATGACCACTTTCCACACTACCCCCACAGCTTTTTTATTCCATGACTCATTTTTACTATGTGATACACACAGATCTGATGTGTATCGTTCTTCTCAGAGGTTAGCATTAATGGAATCCAAATACCTGCAAGTCTTGAGTGTCCACTGAGAACCAAAAGTGCAGATACTTCAGAAAGGACCCCTGGAGCTGAGGCCAGCATTACTTGCATCAGGTATTTAAATTCTTAGGACCAGAAGGTGCTGAGGTAAGACAGGTTTTTCTTCATTAAGACAGTGATTCTTTAGTAGTGTGAGATTAAATCTTTTGGCAATAACAAGGACTGTAGTCTGATTCATTCCCCTTTGCAATGGCAAGGAAGATATGGTGTCATAAAGAACCTCCTTCCAAGGCATGCCAAGGCAGTTAGCAGATAGCCCCTGTCCAGTAAAAACTCCTAAATTACATATGGAACATTTTTCAAAACCAAAACTCTTCTGTAGAAGAAAATGACACCAGGCTATGTAAATAAGCAGCTCTAACTTTTTTTGAGCACTTAACTAACTTCTTCCATGACTGAAACCAATCTATGTACAGAAATGAACGTTAAAGCAATAATTATTAAACAGAAACCATGATCTCACATCTACCATTTTAATAAAAAACACACATAGAAATGGGAAGATTCTATTTATAGGTTCTCCTTTAAAACATTTGGGGATTGTGGGGTGCTGCAGAAGTAGCATTGCTGCCTGGAGTCCTTGTCATCTGATCTGCACTGACTGGTACATGTTTGAGTAGGACTATACAGCACCCTAAAAGCAGATGCTTGTGGGCTGGTGTTACTCCATTACATAAACCAACTGCAAAATTGACTTAGGGAGTAACTCGAATATAGGACAGCTCTTTCTTGCAGAAGACTTATTGCACTGAATTGACTGATTTATCAGTTAAAAGCACCAATGTATTTATCTAAATAATAAAATACTAGTATGATCAAAGAATTCAACCACGCCACTAACCAACTAAACAACCAACCAGAAGGCTAGTCAGTTGTATCTGTGTCGCAGGGTGGATCTTGTCAAAAGATAACAATTATGGAAACAGCACCTTTAGCACCTAGATTTGCAATTCTGAACATAGCTACTTTCAGTTCCTGGAATACATATTTTTACAGTTCCTTCATGGGATTTCTCAAAGTCTCACATACATTAATTTTCTGTCTACTAAGGACAGTGCATATTCTGGTACAAATAAATGCTACAGTCCTAAATAAATGCCTAAGCCCTAAATGCAAAACTGGGGTTCAAACTTTTTTTAATCTTTTCTCTCTTTACATGAGATATTCTGTATTTTGATTTCTGAAGTGTATTGCTCCAGCGTTTTGTTATCCTATTAAAAATGTCATGCTATATGTGGAATCAATACATTTAGTTTTAATTTCAACCCTTTGCATCTCATTATGCTTTTTTATGCTACATTAAATAACTTCCTATTAGCAGAAATTTCCTGCTTTGAAACTTTACCAAGCTGTATCTTATCCATCTTCTACATAAATAAAAGCAAAATACTCTGAGCTCCTTTACTTTCATGTCACCAGCAATTTTCTTAGCTTTGAATGTTGTGTGTTTTCATATATTGTCTAGAATGTGTGCTCAACTTCCGTCAAGTATCTAAACTAAAGCTACATACGATCTTGGTAATGGTTTCTTTAATACAATGTAAAAACATATATGGCATTTTATAATTTCTTTTATTCAATACTGTTTCTTAATACACGCGTGTACCACCTCTTTATTACAATGACAAATTGGGAAATCATATTTGTTTTGGTTTTTGAGACCTCTCCATTGCTCTTCAGTAACTATGTGCCCCCTACAACGCTCCATTCTGTCAGCTGCTTGTAGCTGAGCCTACTGAATTCCTTACAAAGGACACGGAGCCTATTCCGACCTTTATGGCCTTCTATTTGCAGTAGATTCACTGGGCACTGCTTCATTATACAGTATCTTAGTGGGTTTTGTTTTGAACACAGACAGATTCAGTTTCACAATGAGCTTCATTATGTCTTGAATTCATTCAGCTGGTTAAATAAATAACTCATTTATTTTCCTCCCTCTACTATGAAAAGGTGAAATACTAATGCAATTGGCTGGCATCTTAGGATGCTACATGTGAAATATTTTATAAACACAAACTTTTTTTGTTTTGGTCTCATAAACATGAGATTTTGGTCTACAATGACCTTCATCTTGTCTGTTTTTCTTGACAGAGACTTCTCTGTTCATGCATACAAATTATGTAAGAGTTAATCTCAGGAACAGTTAAATATTCATTATGATCTATACTGGCTGAAAGATTTGCTTTTGGCAAGTCTTTGATTTCTTCCAGGTTAAAGCTTATAGATAGCTTGTATTTAATGGGAAGTCTATATACTAGAAGATATTCTTTTTCCCAGAGTATCTGCAGATACCACGAGAATCAGCAAAACTCATAAGGTTACATATTTTCATCTCTTCTGAATAAGACTGCCTTTCAAGGTCTTTGTCATTTTGGAATTATCTGTTCCAGAAACAGAATACTAATACAATCACCATGCGATCAAACTCAATCAACCCTAAACTTGAAGTAGTACATCGTGAAAAGCAGTTACTAAGAGGTACTGACTCCAGCAAGATTTCACAAATAACGTAAAATCTTAGAATCATAGAATGGTGTGGGTTGGAAGGGACCTTAAAGATCATTTAGTTCACACTTAGGTTAATAATTTCATAATCCATTTGTGGAGTATCAATAATTTTAAATTTCCTTCTGCATCTGCATACACACACACACACACACACACACACACACACACACACACACACACACACAATGATTAACAGAAACTACCTCACTCTAAATTCACTTCCAAAAGAGAAGTCATTTACTTATTAGCCTGTAAAAGCTCCACATTGCCAAGCAGCTACACTGAAAGATCTGCATTTTGAGGTTGTACTTCATGCAGTAGTAAAAGAACCCAACATTAAAATGTTGCATTTACAGTGGTCTTCCTCTTTTTTTCCAGCTAGTCATAAACGTCAGCAAGCTCACTGACACATACAGATAAAACCAACAAAGGCAAGAATGAGTGAAAACTGGAATCCGTGGAGTGAGTGAAGAGTATAATTGATTACAGTCACAGGGACCAGTGTTTCAGGGACATTTACAAATGCAGACACGAGTTCAGTCAAAGGGAATAGAGGAGGAACATATCTGTTTACAAACCCATCTGGTAAAAAGCTACAGAGAGAATATGCTGGGACAGAGCAATGCTCTTGCCCTAATGCACACTGGAGGTTATGGAAAACGAAACAGACACAAATGAGAGGGCTGCATGTTCTAAAGGCTGAAGTTACTTTAACATAACCAAGATCCTGAGCAACAACCTCCAGAGATCTAGATTAAAAAATTGATAACACCACAGCATTTTATCCTATTTACTGCCTTTTAAGAGGACTATGCAAATCATACCATTTGCTGCCCATCTGTTTGCAGGGGGCACAGATGGTAGTCTAACACACTCTGTCTTCCCAAAGAAACCAAGCAGGTAGCCTTAATTCAGCCATTTTGATTTGCTTTTTTTTCTCAGCCTTCAGACATTAATACTTAACATAGTATTTGCTCCATGTGGATCTGTACAGCCAGAACACACATAACAGATGCAAGTTATTGCACGGGCAGTCACTGATGATAAATGCAACCATCTACAGTGGTTTCATACTAAACCCAACTGCATTTAAAACTGAAGTGCAAATGTTGTGTTAGTATTTGTTTTCCCTGTTTTTGTACTCTGCCACTGAATTTGCTGACAACAGATTTAGAGAATGTTTAAGTAATTTTTTTTGTGCTCTTCAAGCAAAAATGAAAGACTATATACATAAGGTCAAAACTTAGTATTTTTCACATTTTTCTTTAACAGAGATTTTTTCTTATGTTAGTGGAATTTTTAGCAACTAGTAACAGTGATCACAAGATGCAGATTTTCTTTGTAGCTGCCAGTTATGAAGAACAATTGGTGACAGCAGAAGATAGAATGAAAAGTGATCTTATTATCAGTCTTTTGTAAAAAGGTGTTGAAGTAAATGTAACTAAAAATAAAAATACATTTTCCGAAACATTAATTCCTCCCCTTGCTACGGAAAAGATATACAGTAACTATAATAATACATTAAACCTTCCTCCATATCATGATAGAGCCTGAGATCCACATTGTACTTTCTGTGTTTTAACAGAGACAGCACTTAGCCACTACTGGAAATCTTCACAGCAAGACTGCTTGTTTTCCCAAATGCTATTCCAGCCCCAACAACCAGACTAAGAGTAAGGTGATGAAGGTCCTATGGCAAATTATGTAGTCTATAGGAGATGAGAATCAATGATTAAATAATGTTCCTTCTTACATGAAATGGTTTCACTGTTTTGGCTAGTACAGATCGGGGAAAGAAGAACTTCTTTGTTCAATGGTGATAGAATAATTAACAGTTGTTGCAATTACTTCTGGCTAATTCTTTGTGCCAGGTACGTCACAGCAATGAGTCCCACATAATTCTAGTTCTGTGTTTCATGAGCAATTACGGAATTTTAAGAATAACACTGCCTTGCATACTGTTGTGCTATTCCAATTTAGGCAAAGCAGAAGCCATCAGGAGCACATATATGACTGTTTTTCGTAGGAAATTTTGTGCTCTGTCCTGCAATACGAATATCCTAGATTTTACTCTTATCAGGTGCTAAGACCCTCCCAAAACCACTTTGCTTAGTTTTATCGACAAATCAATATTGAACTGAAACAAAAAGTGAAAAGTTTCTACTGAAACAGTCAGATAATTCTATACTTCCCTAAAAATTATGAGCATCTTAATGAGGCATTCAAAAAAGCCCTCTAAACACAAAACAAATGCTTTCTATAACCAACTTCTTCTCTTTCTTAGTTAAATTCACAATTACCTGCTAAAACAACAAAATAAGAAATTAGTCCCTGAAAAACTCCAGACTACTAGTTATAAAGACAGTTAATAGGTTGTGAAAGTGAGGTGATTGTCCAATAATAGACGACTAGCAGAGCTTGTATACTGATTGACATATTTATTGTATGAACTCAACTTTATAAATAAAATTGAGTAATAATTCTGTTAAAATTTCTGATTATACTGGAATAAGCAACAAGGTATACTGTGGAAATATAACCCTGAGGCTCAAAAGTAAAAGTGGATGGTTTGATGATGCGTTTTTTGTCTTATTCAGTAATTAATATGTCAGAAAATTTCCATGCATAACATCACAGAACACTTTTGTTTAACTGAGAGATCTAAGGATACTTGGAGACATATATTATGCAAGGGTACTTTGGTCAGAAAAAATTGCCCAAATACACAGGTACTAATGCATTGGGAAAGACAGCACTTGATCTTGACTCAGGCTTTGGAAGTGGTCAGTGGTTTAGAGATTCATTTTCTTGATTGTTTGAGCATTTCCATTGTTCCAAGGAATGTGCGCTATAAGATCAACATGCCAAAGGAAATAATTTAATTTCAGTGTGTATCGAACCACAAGATAATACAGATGCTGAGGTCGTACGCCGTGTTCTTTTTAGGCAGAGCAGTGCTGCCTAAAATATTAAATAATTCCATTACTCCACAGGAAACTGCTCACAGCTTGTTAGTCAGCTGATGAGCAATTCCTCAAATTCATCTACTGCTTCAACTCTATTATCTGTTTAGTATTGGATGATTCCAGGAGGTCTCTGGTACAACACAGAAAATACTTCACATTCAAAAACTTATTAAAAGGAAGTTCAATATGTTCAACTAGGCAGTCATTTCATTCCTGCCCAAGAAAAACAGACAAATGACATCTCTATAAATTTCAGTTAGGGTATATTAATATACAGCTCCTTTGCCAGTCAATGTATTTATTTTTGACTCTTAATAAATAAAGATGTTAATCTAGAATTTCATTTCTTAAGCAAGAATGGTCGCATAAAAGCACACAGGAACACGTGCTAATACAGTAGCCAAAACTGACAATAAAGCTATTCAAGTTTCAATTATTAAAATTAGAAAAATGTAAGAATTTAATTGAAGTAAATTTAATTGAGCATTTGACAAAATTTCAACCAATCATCTGGCGGGTTTTATTCTTCGGTTTAGTTCCATATAATTGACACTATAAATATGTGTCAAAGGCACCTGTGTCAAAAGGCATTTCAAATATCAGCCAACCTTAAATAGTTTTATTTTCTACTCTTGTAAAAGTCATATCTTGTAAAAGAAAATATTTCAGCAACAACTTACATGGAAGAGGCACTTTATTTTCTAGTCCAAGATACAGGTGCAATGGTATCTACATTTATCAGTTTTATAACCCTCCTGAGCCACATAATTATTCCATCTGATTTTGAAATAAAGTACAATATAGGCCACAGTTAGTCAGCCCTTCTATTCAATGTACATGAAATAGGTAACCAGCAGCTGGCTAAAATGTATTTCAGGAAGTCTTTTTGGTGTAAATGAGTATGAACTATCATTTTGCCACTTTAAACAGACACTCGTAGATTGTGTTATACAAACTCATGTTAATGCTCATGTTTAATGTCAGCCTTAGAAGCATTTATGTTTTATTTGAATTAAAATTTATAATCACATTAGTTAGCATGGGTTAAAACATGCATAAAGGTTTGAAAGCATAGTTAGTGAATACTGAATAAGTTCCAAAGAGCATTTGCATTTTAAGAAAAGACCAGCTACTTCTGGGAATAAAATAGGACATACCACAAATCTCCCAGGATCCCAGTTCTTCCATGCCAATTACTGAAAATCTGCATGTTTCAGTGAAGCAGGACACTGTTTCAGAACTTGCCATACTAATACGGCATTATTTCAGAATAACCCAATTCTTGTTGGACAAGAATCAAGAAGGATCAAAACTACTTCTACATTTCCTTGGCAATTCTAATTAAAAAGACAGAGAGGTCTGCCTCCCTTGGAGGGATTATTCTTTGCAGATTTGGAGAGAACTGAAGCACTGCCACAGCTGAAGTGTATCTGGCTCTCCCAGGTAACTGACAGCATGATGGTGCTGGTGAGGGTGGTGGCTCCCAAAAATCCAAATCCCTCTCTACAGAACGAGGAGACCCAGCAGAGGCTGTGGAGGCTGGATGGTTATCAGTTCTGCCCTGTTCTACCATTGCCATGATCTCTGGCAAGATCTGCTGGGTGTGTTATCTCCATCAGGAAGCAGACCTACAGTAACAGCTGCAGATGCAGCCTAGCACAGCATGACACACCACCAGGGCCCTGCTTTCTACTCAAGACAATGAGAAAAATGCCTTAAGCTCAATCTAATTTGTGTTTCTGCAGTGTGATGTGAGGCAGGAAGCCTGCAGGGAAACAAACTGGGCAGAGGAAGCAAGATACAGTGTAGGCCATCCATTCTGCCTACTGGAGAAGTCGCCATTATAATTTTAATTATTAAGATAGGTTTAATCTAGGGAGAGACAGCTCTTACAGAGCAATCTGTCATATATGTAGCATGAGTAAAAGAGAGGAGAAACCTTGAGCAAAACAGGGAGAAATCCAGCTTCACAGTATACACACACACATCAATTGCATGAGCTCCTCGCCACATTCATTTTCAGCAGTTGGAGATATTACTCATATGGCCATATTGAAGTTTAAGTATTTAAACTATAGGTAGGGTAAGAAAGGGAGCCCACCAATTAGTTAAAGCCTTTGACTTTCACTAATGTGAAGGTCAAAACAGAAATCTTTGCGAAGCTAAACATGGAGGTGTAGTTAGCTTTCATTTTGTTAAACCCTAACAAACATTACTGACCATTCAGTAACATAAAAGCTTTATCGACTCTTTCCCATCCCACAAACAATAATCACAAAAGTCACATTTCAGTAATCCTATATTGTCTGCAAGACTTCAAAAGCAGACTGAAATATAAAGATCACCTCTGCATGATCACTGTTCCTGCACTTCTATATTCCTGATTTCCTTTCTTATTAATGCAAATTTATTAATCTAAATCGAGGGGGGGAAAAAAGAAGTTTTATTTTTCCAAGCACTGTTCCTCCAAATTCAGCATAAAAACTATCACCTAGATTAATTTTAAGATAGATGAAAGAATATAAATACAAAAGGTTGATATGGAGCAAGTGGGGAACAGAGATACTTATCTCTGTTTGACTTCAGTGCACATAAACATCACATTGCTTGGGATGTCTGTCTAGGAAAACACTAGGGTGATTCTGAATTTGGAAACTGGACTGCCCATTTTCAGTTGTTGCATATTTCCTTATGGCTTAATTTACCAAAATGAGCAGGGGTTTTCTTACACTTGAAGCTCAAGAGTCTATCAACCTTTCAAACAAATATATATTTATTAAGGGATGCTTTGTGTGACCATGATTTATTTGTTAAATCAGCCCAAAAAAATCACACTGGAAAAGACAAATGCATGCACACATACAAACATATTGCAATGAAGAGAAATGTTTAAAAGAGGGGGAAAATATGAAGATAACAAGGAAAGAAGGATGTAATTTATTAATGTTTGTAAGAGGCAGAAAAATGAGATCACTCCTACCAGAAAGTCACTGATTCAGCATAGAAAAATCAGAACTTGGTCATGCAAGAGGTATTTAAAAATTAAGGAATGGCAGAGAAACAAAAAGTTTACTTTCTGACATACTCCAGACAAAGTGAGGCGGAGGGGGGACACCAAAGAACCCTAAAAAACTCCCAGTTTTCTTCAACAGGGACTTCTAATGTTGTAATTTTACTACTTTGGAAGGATTCAGAATTTTCAAAGAGTAGGTAAACAGATTTAGAACTTAGGTTTGCCCAAGGAAATGCCAGTATCGGTATAGATAAAGCAGGAGCTGTACAAGGTCTTCTGAGAATACTGATTTATTAGAACAAGCATTGACAAGACATACTCACAGGTACTGACAATGCTTGGAGGCTTTCTTGTCCAAATTTGCTGATGGATTGCTCTTACATATGAGATATACCCACATCCTAATATGTGATAAAAATGTAAGGCCATAGCTTGGGTAAAGTTACACAGTGTACATGTTTTACTTCTCAGCACTAATTCGTAGCATAAAAACTGAACTGATTAATAAGTAAATGGAAAGAGAAGAAATGCCTGTGAAAAGGATGAAGTCAAACTGAACATGTTTAAAGGCAAATATTTATTCTTGCTGAGTGTCTCGGCTCCTCTCTGCCAAAGATAGGCATCACAACTTGAAACTGATAGGAGCCCACAACAGGTACCTTCCTGCAAGTTAAGCTATCATTACGTAGGACATTACATTGAATTTCTATATACATTTTTCCACAAGAACATGAAAACCTCACTAGAAGTCCTTTGCTGTTGCAGCCTACATTGAATCTTTCTTTTCAGGTTTGTCTTTGCCAATGAGCTCAGCTCTATACATGTAAAAGAGGTTAATTCCTAAACTGACCTTTGCTATCCAACTTAGTGTCCCATTTTTCTTGTGGCTTACTTTTAGTTTTGTCTGGTTTAAAGCAATCACTTGGGAGAGGGAGCTCGAGCTCTACCTTATCGACAAATATTTCCCATGCTGTTCTTGCCAGGAATAAGAGAACTGCAAATTCACCACACCAAAGCTTTTTCAGGGACTAAGATCTGCATTTTCCTGACTACTAAGATGGCTCACTTTGAGGTTGCTCAAAGTGATTTCTGTGATGCCATAACAAAATTATGATTCTTTGTTGTTGTTTTTCTTAATTAGGCAATTTTAAATCCAAATCACACAGGCATTTATATTTCCCACAGCCTATTCTAATATTTAGCATTCATATTCATTGCACACTAATCATCTGTCAGACTTATTATTAATGATACTGTAAAATCATAGTGACAGTGTCAAATTTCAAGTGGTCCCTCTGACATTAAAAAATAATAGAATCAACAACATTTACCAAAAAACAATTAAAGCATCTGAATGTTTTATCTACCTAATAACTCAATTACATACTATAGATTTCACACCTTTTTATTTTAAAAATCAGTAACACATCACAGTCAATACATTAAAGACAATAAAAAAGGCTGTGTCCCAGTTTAAGGAAGATTAATTTTTGCATGGACAATCCACAGCAGGTTAAAACCAAGTGTTACAAGTCAAAATATTCTTTTCCTTTACTACCTCATGACAGTAAATACTTGTAATTTTCTTTCATTTCTTCTGAATTACATCTCTACAAGCTATCTGCTGTTCCAACTACTTTTTCATCTGGAAAGTACAAACACTTCTGCTCACTGAATATACACATTACACATTATTTCCCTGCTATATTTGCTGATCCACAAATAAAATGTGACAAGAAATTAATTTACAATGCTAAATTTTGTATTTCCTCTATTCTGGTTACTCTGCCCCATTACTACCATAGTCTATGGTGCCTGGAAGAGCAAAATAGCTTTTTTGAAACTTAGAGATTCAGAGGAAATAGGGTTTTTTTTGTTGTTGCTATTCTTTGGAGTTTGGGAAGAGATTGTTTTTTAAATAATACAGGTAATACCCTAAATTTCTTTCAACTTCAAGATATTCATGCCTGTGGATGACCAATGCATTATGCATCCTGCTTTACCTAACAGAGTACAGAACAATCACAATAGCTTTAATGCATTCTACTCCAATGTTTTTAAAACCCTGTTTCCCGTGACAGACATTATCTTTGGATACAGAATACTCCGATTCTGGCCATATTTCTTCTGCAGTGATATCCCTAGCAATACTGTTCCTCTAGCACAATGCAAATGCCACAGCTGGACCCTGGTTTCACTGCTCTCCAGCCTGCTGAAGAGGAGAAATTCTTCAAATGAAGGAAATCGTGAAGAGCAAACTGACTGCAATTGTTTACTTAGCAAAGGCCTGGTAGAAATGCAGGTGGAAAAGCATAAATCAGGGCAGCTCCTTCTTTGTTTTAAGCCTAGTTTGAGTAAAATATTACAAATTCCAAGCTCTGCACTAAGACACTTTGCATATCAAAGTGTCCTGCATTAATTTAAGTATGTTTTGACATCTTCTTTGCAAGACATTATGAAACCTGAACCAGATTCATTCTTAATTTTCCAAGACTCTCACTTTTTCTGGTGCTGCATCTATTGCAGATCACTACGTAGCATATAACGATATTCTAAAAGGTACAAGTAGTCAATTATTGATTGTCTAACCAAAGCTCTTTCTGTAACATCCTTTTAGAATTAGCTCTCTTCTTTTACCAGCTCAGATTTTACAAATATGCCAGCATTGCTGGATTAGCATTAACACAAACCATAAGAATAAAAAAATCCAGTAGACAAAGTACTATAAAAAAGATTCCTCTGTCTGAAATTAAATTTTTAGAAATAAAATTCTCTGACAGTTAATGGAAAAAAACCAATTTTCTTGGTTGTTGGAGCATGGAAATGTCTACTTCAACCTCTTGTATTACCTCAATGAATGCAATACTATTTAATAAAAGTCTGTCTTCCAAAAATGCAATAAAGATTTAAAGAAATGAAGATGCTATGACTTCCCTTGGTAATTAATTTCAAAGACTAAGAACACATATTGCTAAAAATATTAAGGCAATTTGTCCAACTTAAATTTCAAGCCACTAATATATTTCTTTGTTACTTTAGACAATCTTTTCAGTAGACATTTTATTCTTGTGGAAGGACACATAGAAAGCAGTTAAACCATCATTCCCTCTCCTTTTCAGTAAACTAAGTCAGACTCTCATCCTCAAGTCTCTCATTATTGCTTCTTCCAGCCAAGCAGTTTTTGTTTCTCTCCTGTAAATCTATCAAGATTTCTACAGCTGTCGTTCACATTCACGAAAACAAAAAGACAAGGCAAGCAAAAAAGAGAGAAAACAGCGAAAGCTTCCCTAATAAGCACAGCATTCTGGTTATACAGCCCTTATCTAGATTTCACACACTGGTAATTTATATCTCCACTATGAAATAATTCAACCACCAGTGCAGAATTAAACTAGTAATGCAGCAGTCAACTGTTAAACTTCAGTACCATTAACACACACTCCTGTTGGTAAGGCAATTAACCAATTCTCTGAAAAATAACCCTCACATTAAGGTACAGAATCGTAAATAGAGAAGCATAACGTGTAATCACCTCTCAGCAAAATGAGACATGCATTCTGATTCTTCATGGGAGATCATTTCATTACTTTTTATCTAAATTGCTAGCTGCTTGATGAGAAGACACCTTGTCCCTGAAGATGAAGCAGTTTACTGGTCTCCCATATATTAACATCATTAAGTCCTGGGGCAGTGAATGTGCCCCAGATCGGAAAATACAAACTCTTCCTCTTTGCACCTTCTTTCCTGGTGAAGATTAGACTGAGCCCTGGAGTCATATGGCAGGTATGAAGTCTGGCTGATGCTACTCACAAAAGTAATGAAGCTTCTGGTATGATTTGGGCTGCCACCTACAACCAGACTTGTGTGCTTCCTAACTAGGAAGGTTGCCAGAACAACAATGATCTGTAGCCAGCTGGTACAATCAAAGCTTTGTTATTGTGCAGCAGGGAGAGAGAGACTGAAAGATAAATTTTTAGGACATTTTGGGGACAAAAATCTGTCCAAGCAACGGATTTTTCAATGTTAATTATTTTGCTGTCTCTTCCACCTCTCCCCAGCCCTGCATTCTAAAACAAGATGTTTAACATTGAGTATAAAGTCAAGCACCAAGAAGTTAGGAATGTTTTCCTCAGCTCTAACAGAAGCTCTTATTTTGATGATTAAACTATATGGAGATCAAGAATATGATTTTAATTTAGTAAGTCCCTTATTTTTCCTGATTACTGAGAAATAAATTACAAAACACAAAATCATTATTGTATCATGAGAAAATTACTTTTTTTTTTTGTTTCAAAGAAAGCACCTAAAATTTTTAAAAATAAGCATTTTTCCATACACTAAAAAAAAAAACCAAAAAAGCTCCAAAGCACAACAGAGTAATTTTTCAAGAAGTGAAGCATTAGTTACGCTTAACAACTGTGATTGATTTTTCATTAGATATGGAGTTCTCACCTAGTGCTGTTAATTCCCTGGCTTTCACTAACAATTTAAAGTAACATGTTAAATAATAGAGAAATAATTTATTGGGCTTGATACAAAATGCTTTTGATTCTCTAACTACATAAACTGCATTTAAAAAAAAAAAAAAGACGAAAATTTCAGGTGGACAAAAAACCACACAGACCATGTCAGGTAGGCAACAGCATGCAAGATTGCTTGATATTTTTTGTAATCCTAATTATCATCATGTCTCATACAGCATGAAAGCATATCTGTATTCTGCAGCTTAATACCATTTGGTTGTTGACCAGCACAAATACAGAAGTCAGAAGAGAATGAAAAACATTTTTCATAGCATACATTCACTTGGCTGTTGTGTTTGTATTTTTTGTAAAGCAGAAAAGACCATGGTAGTCAGGAAATATCACTTTTTCAGACAGAAACACTCTTAACCCAATAAATAGCCCATTTAATAACTTATGAAAAAGTACATTTGAAATGACACAGGTAGGAAAGGTTGTTACCTCACACTTAAATCGGTTTGCCAAGCTATGATGTCTGATACAGAATCTGATCCAGAATCTGTTCCAGGTGTGCATAATAAAAAGGTCACTGAAGCAAAAATTAACACAGTCTGTGAAGACTCTGCTTGGTGACAAATACTGCAAGACTAAGACTAGTTTGTTTAAAGCCGGAAACTGTAGGGAACTTAGGACAAGCCTGAAGAGAATTTTGTAATCATGAAAGATAAGGAAGAGCAAGAGTTCTTCCAATCCTTCAGGCCACATTTGCTTAAAGCAAGAAGATAAGGGAGCAGAAGGAGGTAGCCACTGAGTAGGAAGAGAAGATCTATTGAATTATGCAAAGCTACCTTAAGACAGCAGTAAAGAAAGGCTTACATTTATGGAAAGCACAGAGCACTGCTTCAGACATTTCCCCACAGTGGAGGGAGAGAACATACCACAGCCTTGACTCTGTGCTTCCTGCACTTTTCCCATCCTCATCACAGGAGAGCCATTGCCCCTTGGCCCTGCCACGATCACACCACACAGAAGAGCTACCTCCTCCTTTCCTCCCAAGAGGGTGACCTCCAGAGTTCCCCAAGGGCTCAGGATCACTGACATGAGCTCTTGTCAGGGCACAACCCAAAACATGGGGAAGGATAAAAACTCAGACCCATTGGGAGTGAGGTAGTTCCAAAGATGAATTAACAAGAAGAAACCTACCTCCACTTTCTCTGTACACCTGCAAAGGGGCACATCACTCCTGTATGGTTCCTCTTTGGCACCTAGAAAAGGTCTCATTTTTCTCTTCCACCAGAGCTGCCTGTACACCAAGCTCCAGGCAATGCTGTTTTCCACTCCTTATTCTTCCCCTCTCCACCCTCCCATGGCTGAGAGGATTTGACAGCAAACCAGGGACACAATCTTTGCCCTAGGGATCCACCCAGCCACAAAAGACTGTGGATAGAGACATCATAAGGCAAATGGAAGACCTCTCTTTCCAAGGTAATTAATAATTTTTGTGATTTGGCACCTGGAAAAAACTTGGGGAAGCATATGGGATATATTTTCAGTTATGTCATGTAATGAGCCTTTCCAACAGTTATTTTTGTTGTCACATGTATTTTTATGGTATAGCACTATTCCCATGATTAATAAGCTATTTTTAAAAACATACAGATATATAGCATTTAATTATTTTCCTTGGCTTTAACAAAAATTGGTGAAGTAAAGCTCTGCAGACAGCTTGATGTAATTATACCAGTACATGATCTGGCATGCATAAATATGCTTAAAAGCATGCTCTACATAATTAATATACTATTTTGATATCTTTTTTGATATCTTTTTTGATATCAGACTTTTTTTCTGACCTCCATATTTTGCAGGGGTTTTTTTTTTCAACTGGCTAAATTTTTTACAGAAAATTATCTTCCATTCTTCACAGATTATGTATCTGGAGGTAAAACAAGAGATTTCATCAAATTTATTTTGAATTGTCCCTAAGTAAATATAGCTTTCAATCTATCAAACCATCTGTCATACTCAATATGCAGAACATTATTGGTCATTTCAGCTTATATAAACATACATATCTACGCACACAAATATAAACACAATGCACATGTATAAATAAAATACAAACATACACTTCTGTGTATATACTATGCATATATGTTGGAAACTCCAGTTTTCAGTAAACAGATGTTTTGTAGCCAGTTTCCTGTGAAAGGCTTATTCCATTTGGGGTATCTGTGAGGTACCAAAATCAGTAGAACAATGTCTGACATATGAAAAGGATACATAATATGTTACATAAACTACATAAAGGTAGTAAAACTAGCAATATTTTGAAAATTCAAGATTAATAAAAGGTATGTAAATCTATAAAAGGAAAATACAGTGATTGTTTATTTCTACGTAACAGCAGTAATCCTTTATCGTTGAATCTACAGTAATAATTTTTAAGTTAATTAGTTGTAAATTTTAAATGGTTGCTGCTATTGCTATTTGTACTTTAAAATGTGGAATATCTTGTAATTTATATAATCAGAAAATATTAATGAGGTTCTGTAACTGAATAAATATTACTTATTAAAATAGAAAAGGCTGCAATTTATCTATCACCATCAACTGGTAATTCCCTTTTATTTCAGTTTTGGAAATATAGTTCACTGTGCTTATTTTTTCAGAATGAAAAAGAGATAATTAAACAGAAGCTATCCCTACACTGTGTGAAAACTTCCATGGATTCTTAAAAGGGAAGTGGAAATAACACAGGAGAGAGAAGAGGAAGACAACAGTATTCAGACATTTGCACTCCACAGAGCAAAGGAATGTAACATACTGAGAAGCTACAGAAAATAGTTTCGTTTCAATTTAGGTCTGGCCTCCCTAAAAGCATTAGCCTGACTAACACTGCAAATATCAAGCTGCAGCATCTTTCTGCAGCTCTAGGCTGAAGTCGGAGGCCATATTGCTGATCACGATCCTTTCCTAACCCAGCTCCAAAAGTAATGTACTAACGTTTGTGAAGGGGTTATCTATTCAGGAGTGTTAAAACAGTGTTATATATACAAACATAAACTGATTTTTGAAAATATTTAAAATCAACAAACTACACAGGTATCTTTGAGCTGTTAATGAAAAATGTCTTTCACTTTACTTTATTTAAGGACATTAGTGACCGGTCTGGACATCACTCTCCTATCTGAAGAATGCAGTGTTGATAGAGTAAATACACAATACTTCTGTTCTTTATGAGGTGTATACCAAAACTCTCAATTTAACTGTGAAAGGTACCCCATCCTGACAGCCCTTCCTTTCTCCTACCCAATTTATGAACCTCAGCACCTGCATGTTCCATTCTTCATCCATAAGCCCACGAACTTCTGCCAGAATTGGAGCCCTACCTGCACACTCCCCACTTTCTCATCCTGTCATAACATAAAAGGCTCATCCTGTCTTGTCAGTCATGCACTGTGACTCTCTCTAGGAGTCACATGTAAACAGAGCTGTCAAGATTAGACCTCACATAACTTGCTCCTCCAAAATAGGTAGTGAACCCTAGACCCTACATCTCCCCATTTCATTTTCCGATGGATTGCTCTTTGGAAGATGTTTCTTCTGAAGTTCTGGAAAACAAAACTAAAAGCCATACAGCTTGGAAAAAAGTCTCCAGGTAAGCAAACTTGTTCACTGCTGCATTTGGCACATAGTCAATGTCTGCTCAGCGAGTGAAGATACAGTCTCAGTCACATTTATTCTTTTACAAAGGACAAATGAAGACCATGGAACATTTAAAGCTTTCAGATAGCTTAAGTGAGGCTGCACAATGCATAAAGCTTGTATAGGCAATCTCCAGAGACATGAAGTTTACTTCGAAAAATGTCAATGTCACTCTCAATAATTGCAAAACTCTAGAAATCGCTAAAATGTTCTTTCATTGTGTTTCATCTGACTCACCCTGCAGTAAGTTTTCAGTGCTGCTTCTCTGCAGATGCGGCAGTCATTGGATTTTTCAGAGACCACTTTCACAGCTCTGGAGAATCAGTTTTTAGCCAAACTGATATTATGAAACTTGCTCTACAGTGCTGATAGGGTTACCTCCCACTACGAACTAAGATCTCCTAAATGGATGAGGAAACCAATAATACAAATTCCGGTAAAAGCTGTACCTCACAAAATACAGTAAAAATACAATAAACTTATTTTTTTTTTAAAAAGCAAGCCAAAAATTTGAAAGATTAGGGGTAACATGAAAGTTACTGCAGCACACTGTATAGTCAGTGTATGTGCATTTTCCTGAGCCAGCTAAAAGCAGAGTGACCAAAATGCTGACCAAAAAATTAAAAAAAAAAAAAAAAAAGGAATACTCTTCAACCTGGAGAATAGTAAGGATAAACAACACCTGATTTACGACATTCTTTTTCTGAACTACTGAACCTCTCTGTCAGACTGATATGTACATATATGTTGCTAGCATAGAGAAGAATTTTACAGTGAAAATGCTTCCATTTGCATGCTTAAGACCTTAGAAACAAGATGAAAGTACAAAGAGAAGACATCAGAAATCCTAAAGGAAGGCAAAGAAAGTTAAAAGACTTCTAAGAAATCCAGGAATGCAAGCAGTTTATTAATCAAAATATAGCAAGAATTGTCTAGTCCTTTTTTTTCCCTCTTGTAACATGTGGATGTAGAAAATAACAATGAAAAGCTAAATTGTGTAGATAGCCTCAAGAAAACTGACAATATAAACACTGTCCTTGTTCTGGTTTTCACATTGCACCCCATAAGCTAGCACAAGGTTTGAATGAAGGCCATCTCACTTTATACCTTCTTAATTCCCTTTCAAATGTTGCCAAAATCTTGGAATAAAAGCCCAGCCTTTGGATTACATAGATATATGTATGTACATATATCTATGTATGTATGTACATATGTCTATGCATGTATGTATATATAGATATATACCTATATCTACACATTTGCACTTGGACATATATAAAATTTAGAGTTGATCCTAGAATGGCTTGGGTTGGAAGGGACCTTAAGGGTCATCTAGTTCCAAGTCCCCTGCCATCGGCAGGGACACCTTTCACTAGACCAGGTTGCTCAAAGTCATGTCCAACCTGGTCTTGACCACTTCCAGGGATGGGGCATCCACAGCATCTCTGGGCAACATGTTCCTGTTTCTCACCACCCTCACAGTAAAGGGTTTCTTCCTAATAGCAAATCTAAATCACTTCTGGTTTAGTTTAAAACTGTTCCTCCTTGTCCTACCACAATCTGTCTGTGTACAAAGCCACTCTCCCTCTGTTGTACAAGCCCCCTTTAGGAACTGGAAGGTTGCTATTAGGAAGGCTCCCCAGAGCCTTATCTAGGCTGAACAGCCCCAGCTGTCTCAGCCTCTCCTGATAGGAGAGATGCCCCAGGCCCCTGATCATCTTTGTGGCCTCCTCTGAATCCATTTTAACATCCACCAGAACCCCCAAGTCCTTCTCAGCAGTGCTGCTCTCAGTGAGTTCATCTCCCAGTCTGTGCTCAGGTCTGGGCTTGCCCTGACCCAGGTGCAGCACCTTGCACTTGGACTTGTTGAACTTCACAGGGTTCTCATGGGCCCACTTCCCAAGCTTGCTCAGCTCCGCTGGGATGGTTCCCCTTCAAATGACAGAATATATCTTCTATACTGGAAGTCTGCACTTTTCCTAAACCTTATGTTATTCACATTATTTGGTTCAGCACTCAGAACTGGCCTTTTGAACTCAGTGAAATAACACAGAAACAACAATTTCTGCAGAAATGGCAGCTCAGCTTGCAGCTAAAAGAACAATATTTACTGAGACACCTCTACTAACAACCTCCCTCTAAGTCAGTGGTCCTTTACTCAACCACTTTCTCTTTTTAGGAGTCAGCATGACCTTTGGTCACAAGAGGAACCAGATCAATAGTACCAACACGAACTAATCCTTGTGGAAGCATTTATTTTTTTCTTGCCCTTTTCAAGTCAAAAAAGCAAGCGCTGGCCCAACTCTCAAATTATAAGCCTAAAATGGTACACCTCAAGTTATGCTCCTAGACAATTAAAAAGCAATCTGATTTTTTAGAGTTAAGCAAGCTCAGTTTTCTTTGTCTACTGATCTAAGAATTTCTGTAGTCAGAAACAGTGTGAACTCAGTTTTTGCAGCAATAATGGTTTATAGACCAAATACCTCTAAATGACACAGTGATACAACTTCTAGTTTGAAAAAAGTATGTACGGTGAGAGGAATCCAAGTTTCCTGAATTTAATCCTAATCCACATTAATTACTGGTAATTTTATTGATGCACACAGAAAAAGTGTGTAAAATTCTTATTCAGGTAAAATGTTGAAAGGTTAGCAAATAGAATCTTTTTCTTTTTTTTTTTTTTTAAACTTGGAAAGCAATGATATAATGAATACAGCTGACCATACTGATGTTAGATATAAGTCTCTAATGCCTAACTGCATATGCCATGCATGTAGGAGAGAAAAATGTACTGGAGTGTGCATCAATTAATTAATATATTGAAGTAGTAAAACCACTGAGATAAGATTTATGTTATAAATGGCTACACAGAATAGAAAAGTAGTACACATTTATAGGCAAGATTGTAGAATATATTTTATGTAATTTTTCCCATTGCATGCAGCCACGTCATAGCTTGTCATAGTCCATCCTCATAGCCCTGCACTGGTCTAACTGATGTCCAATAAAAATTTGGAGTTTTTGAGCTTCCTTAAAAAATCTTTGAGAGACAAATAATATGTAAGTTCTGGACCCTTGTTTTCTTTGAAGATCTGTTCACATTTCTTTTTTTCTCTGTTTGAAGCAGTAAAGAAATAAAGTATTCAAAAGTGGCATCTTAATTTTCTAGGCTTTCAAGGCTCCTTTTCCATGTTTTTCTCCAACACTGACAATTACCTGTTCTGTCCCACTGACATTGCAGCACCCCATTTGTGCTGGTGAGAGTACTTGCTGTGTACTCACCATGGTGATGCGAACATAAGAGGAAACATAATTTGTAAACCCATCTCTGTTGGTTGTGTGCAAAAGGATTCAATATTACAACACAACTGTATGCAGAGATTTTAAGCCCCAACAATCCTACCTTTGAGAGAGAGTAATTAAATATGGCCAACAAAGACTAGGACTGTGGAGCATAAGAAAATGGTAAGGACAAATCAAAGGAAGAAGTGAGATGAGAATTTGTGCCTTCTTGATATCTAGCATATTAGCGAAAGCAGTGAAGGGCAGACAAAGCTACAGATTTTTGGATTCTTGGAACGTGTTTTGAGAGCTCAATTTAATAATAACAACGAGATAACCTAAAAAGATGAAACAAACTAATAAAATCTATGCATTTTTTCCTTGGAAAGAGCAGCAGAAAGGAAAAGGCAAACTCTGCATGAGATTTTTAAGATGCCTGCCAAAATTCTGCTCATTTTCATTCCTCAGCTATTTAATAATTCAGGCAGTTTATTGCAGTCAAAAAATGTCCATTTTCCATTTCTGCATTTATATAAAGCATAAGTCAGTGGGTTTTAATCATGTTGCCTATCTTTAGAACTGCCATTGTCCTTTCTTATATCACTACTTTGAGGAGAAAGACCAGGGATAACAATTTCACGCTTTGAAAAGAAACACAATGCTACATTTTGTAAAAGTGTAAATATCCATTTTAAATTTTTTCCACATACCTTTCCAAAATGATAATTTATCCTCACGTTCCAGTGAGGTAAATGTATTTCTAAATAGCTTGACTAGTTCTATTCTGTTATTGTTTCCATTTGAATAGGGTTTTTTCCCCCTCTCATTCTTCTATGGTATCACTTTCAGTAAATAGGTATCTAAATGTTAAGGTCATCCTTACAGAATATTATACCAGGTTGCCTTTTGCACATGCAATGGCACACTTTGAAATTCAAATTGCAAAAGTTTGAATTTATGGTGGTTTTGCATGAAACAGGTTGGAGGATACACAGCACATGATGCCATATGTCATATCCTTACAAACACTGATCTTTGAGGATGCTTGAGTCAAGAATATTCATTTATGTACAAATCTTGATAGTGCCTTCCCCTTAGCTCCTGGACAAGGCAGTGATGCAGGAGCTGTGCTACCAGGGCTTCTAAGAATATGCCTCAAACTATACAAATACACAGTGATCAACCTTTTTTTTTTTCTTCTATTTTTTTACATTAGTTACACTAGTGTAATGTCCTGGCCAGAAACTGTTTATGAATGGGAGCAGTGTTCCCCACCCACTGGAGGTGGCAGGGTAAGGAAGTGGCAATCAAAGATATTTAAGCAAACAATATCTACTGAATTAAAAAAGACAAATAGAACAGGACAAGAACTCAGGGATACCTGAGTAATTAAGATTACCACTGTCCCAAAATAATGCTGTCAAAAGTCTGGGTCAGAGGTTATTTTATGGCTATGTGTCGCTACCAATCTAAATTACTGCTGCTGTGCTTCTCTGCATAAACCCTCACCTCATTCTCTCTGCTAGCACTATGGAGTACAATTGCTTGGGAGATCAAACTGGGTCATGAATGGTATGCAAGTGAAGTTAGAACCTTCTCTTGCCCCTTGGTGGTAGGAGGCTACTGCCCACAACATGCTGGCTTGAACATGAGCCGACTGCTGAACTCTTTATTCTTCAACAGATATCAAAAATGCCTTTCTCATCTTCTCTTTTAATATGTCCAAACCTCATCCAGAACATATTGCTCATTAAGACTACCCAGATATAAAACAGCAGTAACTCCTCCAAGATTTTTTGGGCTGCAGGACCACGTGCATGCCACATCCATATCTTGGAATCCATCTAGCAGCACTAAAATAGCAGCAATCTTGTTTTAACAGCAACAAATTCTTTAGAAAGAAATGAAAAAAAAAACCCCACCACTGTATTCTTCACAACTGAACACAGGGCAGTAACTACAATAGAGGCAAGCACCCGAAACTGCTCAACATTGAGCTTATCTCAAACTAATCCATTAGCTAAGTTTAACGGTGTTACAGATCCTGTAGAAAAAATACTGTGTATTAAAGTAATTAAAGACCACCTCTAGAGTATTTCCAAAAGAAAGAGCTAAAACTACAACGCAGGTATAAGCATGACAATGTTTTATTTTAAACACATCGCTTCCTGAATTATGTTCTATTCTTACTATCAGAACAAAAGTTATCCTTCCAGTCTCGCTAACTTAAAATAAAACCTTTACTGGTTATAATATTGCCATTAGGTAACAGGAATATGAACAATGGTCAATTCATTGTACATAAACTCATTGAGAGAACCTTTAAATGTTCCCTTGAGTCAGGACAATTCTGAGTAATGCCCTGATTTATTGCAGCTTGCCTACAAGTTTGCACTCAACAACTGTGTGATAGAGTTCACTCTTAGAGTCTAAGAACCTCAAGGAATGATACTAGTTTTAAACTCTGAACTTTCTGAGCTACATAAAAACAAAAGGTCTAAGCAGAATCGCAAATAGCATTCTGAAACTAGGAGTAAAAATAATCTAGCTTCAGTTTGGAGCATGGTAATTTGTATACATCAAGTTATGGAGTATATTTTTGGTGCTATTAAATTTGATAATATCTTGCTCGGAAACAGCAAAGGAAATAGTTTCACCTAATTAAATTACTTGCTAGTAGGACCTTCGGAGCATCTTCAAAAGCCATATGAACAAATTACTGGAAAATGGAATTGCCTTCCTAATTTCGTGTGTGATGATTTGTTAATGATTACATTACAAAGAAACGGTTTCATATCATGCTATTAAGGCAAAACGGGATAATTTTATCTTTCACATAATGCGGGTCACAGGTTTTTTATGTGATTCTTGCATTATTGGGATTCTGTTTCAACAGGCATATATTAAGTTAGAAAGAGAAGAATACTGCTTTAAAGACGTCAACACTAAGCACTGTTCAACAGTGCAGACTGTGCATCCTCCCTTCTTGCACTGAGCCACAGGACACTTATAAGGCTACATTTAGACAAGAGCCTTGCATGAAGATGGAGCCATCCTCTTACTTGCAACAGAGGAAAAAACATGCTTCCTACTGCCTCGTTCCAGACCCCAAACCACAGATTCCGTGGTCCCACAAAACACTGACATGGAGGGCATGGTTTGTTTATTGTCTAGAAATGTGCTTCAAGAAAAAAGAAACAAAACCAAAACAAAAAACTACTGAAAAGTTCTGTAATCTGAGAAAGACAGACCAATTGGCAATTCCTGAAAGCTGAACCCAAAAAAAAGAAGCAAATTTTTTTTTATATAATGAAGAAATGAGTGAAAAAGGGTGAATTGTGCACTTTATGTCCCCACAACAAGATTTATGTCTTACTTACAAGGTAATAAGAAATAAATAAATAAATATAACATATTCATTTTTACTATGATACTTCACTGACAATGTGGGAAGATGGGAAGAGTAGCAAAATCATAACAGGTATCTTGCATAATATTTCATGTTAATATAACGGTGTCTTTAGAAATTTAATGATTGAAAAATAAAAGTCATGCTGGACAACAGCAGCTGGCTGACAAGTCAGGAACATGGTTTTTAACTAAGGTGCCTGGTTCCAGGAAAAGACCTCAGTGACTTTGCCACAGTTGACACAGCTCCTGGTTAATTCAGTAGGTACATTTAAGTAGCCAGACTGCCTGATTTGACAACTGTCATTGAATGCATTTTTGTCTACTGTTTAAATCCAAGGGAACAGAAATGCAGTAGATGAATGTAGAAGTAGTCCAAACTGTAAGGAGCAGTTGGAAAGTGGATTAGTGCATCTACTTGGTTAAGTAAAATAATACCCAGGAGCAAAGTGAGGAGAAAATTCCTTGATTGTCCATGTGATGTAATTCTTACTTAGCTTCCAGGCTGTTTTGAAGAGATGCATTTGGTTCACTCTGAGACCAGGGAGTGGTGCAGAAGGAAGAATATTCCATGCAGTACTCTCCATATACAATGTGAAAATGTTGTGCCTGGTTTGGATTCCTCTTCCCTATACAGTCTTCCAGCTCTATCCCCAAAGGTTTTTCATCCTCAAATACTACTGCATACATTCCTACCCTACACTGGAGCTTGTAAGGCACATCCTTTGACATGTGTTACAAAAATACTGTGCTGTAGGGCTGAGACACAGATCTCACATACTTCAGAGGCTTTGAAGTGAAACGGAAAGAAAAAGATCAGGAGCCCATAGTGGACCCCAATAAAGTGTTATGCTGGGGTTTGGTGCTATGAGATCTCAGAAAACAGAGATGTGAGTAGTTTTGAAGCAAGATACTCCATTCCTGGGAGTTCAACAAGTATTTCCTCAGATGGACACCATTTTCAATTGCCCATACATCCTCTGAGTCACCACAACTCACAATTAAAAGAAAAAAAAAGTGAAAAAAATTAGTTGAGGAAAATTTAAACAGATGAAACGACTCTGTAATAAATAGTGATCAGGGGGGAAAAAGACAACAAATAATCAGGTGCAAAATACAATCTTGTTCATAAAATCCCAAACCAGGATTTAATTAGATTTTTAGTAAGTCCTACTAACTAAAATCATTCTTTACTTAAAGCCTGAAGAATGATGAACAGCAAGAAGAACTATAATAAAAAAATAGCAAGATAAGGATGCTCAGCCTCTAGAGGTTAGAAAAGAAATTCTGAAAGATTTGCTTCTATGAATGTTAAAATGAATTGTTTAAGAACCTGAGGACTGTGGAATCCTCTTCTGTCTGCGGAAGATTACTGGGGAAAACTATGTAGCTTGCTCAAGCTTTTAAAAAGTAAGTATAGACTGACAAAATTTTCACTGGCTCCAGGAAAATTCTGAAATATGACAGATGTCTATCCTGAACATGCTCTGATTCACCCCCAAACATCTCTTTTATCTTTACAGACCAGAGGGCAACACACAGCAAACAAATCAGCTGAGGTCTTTGCTGCTTGTGCAACGCAAAAGTGCTGTCTTAGCCACACATATCCAACATTCTGAGGATACAAGGGCATGCACTCAGTGAGCTCCCTGGCACAGTCACTTGAAGCATAAAACATATGCGTAACTTAGGTAATTTAATACCTTTTGACTATTTGAGTTCAGGAATCTTTTAGTGCTTATGAAACAGGACTTGACCATTGCTTCATGTTAGAGCATTTTTGAATTTAGGCCAATTTTGAAGTTAAAGGTCACATAGTATTTGCTCCATTCCATGTGTATTTTCCCGTATATATTGTACATCCATTACATGCACATTTATTTCTAATCTTTGTTAAACTAAAATTAGGCCTGCTTGATGAAACACACTTTCATATAAATTTTTTAAAAATTACTTTGATTGAGAACTCAACACACACACACACACACACACACACACATAAAGATTATATAAAAAATAAGGATTTCTGTCAGCAATAATGAAATAGCAACATGGGGAAAAACGAAACACAGTATCAAATGACATGTTCTAAAACATTTTAAAACTCAGTCACTCAGTTAGGAACCAATTGTTATGCACACATCATGCTCAGGAGAGGGAAGAGTTCACTTAGAGATGGAGCACAGTGAAAGAAAAGGGACAGAGCAAAGACAGAGTCATAACACTGAACTCTTCCATGACAAGCTATTACTGTTGCAGTAAGATCTGACAAAATTAGCTAAATAGAATAAGGAAAAGGTTGACATATGAAAAACAGTTTGACTACTTGAATGCTATATGTCATTAAATTTCATTCTAAAGAGCATCTGTCTCAGCCACCGATGGTCATTTTTTTAAAAGAACTGCCCTTTATACTTTTAGTGAGCATAAAGATCATGCAGCAGCCAATACACTGTCAAAATTAAACAGCGAATCTCTGCATGGCTTAATTCCCAGGACCTTTTTTTCTACTATTATCATCATCACTGACCACACAGAAGCTGTAAACAATTTGTACACATGCAATATTTGCCCTGTGGGAACCTGCTTTTAATGGATTCAGAAATGATGTCAACAGTACTTTACTTCTGGTAGCAGACTGCAAAATGTTGATTGTTCAATGTCCATGACAACTCCTCAAAACACTGGGAAATGAAGGGGTAAAGAGGTAAACAATGGAAACCAGAATGGAAACCAGAGGCTTGGGCAAATATTAAAATTATGGATTTGGGAGTTTTTGGATCACCTGCATTACCTGACAAGATTATAAAGCAAAATGTGATTACAAATATTTATATAAATAACTTTCAAAGTTAGGAAGAGCACAGTCACATTTTCCCATAACATGTGAATGGGAAAGTTAAAGATTACAACTATAGTGTCATTTAAAAAATAATCAGTTAATTAACTTGTGGAAACATCACCCTTTTGAAGATGGTGGCAAAAAGCCATTTGGAATTTTGTGCTGCTTGTATTGATAGCCTTCTGAAGTAAGAAAAAAAATTGTTGAGACAACGCCTTATTTGTGGAAATTCTGCTGAAAAATAGCCTTTCTACACCCCAGAAGAAGCTGCTGAAAACAGAGACATTCCTCATTGTAATCTGCCATTTTCAGTGACCAACAGACATGTTGATAAAATCTGGACTGTTATATAATTGCACTATACAATAACTTTTGAAACATCTTATTGTACCCAGAGCTCTGTGACCTGACTCAGTCCGGTTTGCTTGTCTGATCTTTCTGCCTTGCCTCATCTTTTTGATGTTTGCAAAGATGACTGACAAATTGAAAATCAATCTAGTTAATACCTTCAGATCATCCATAACATCAACTGTTAAACAGCAGAGGGGGAAACGCTATTGTGTGGTTTCATGATTGGTCTAAACAAATTTAAGCCCAGAGCACCGACAAAAGTGATGCTCTTGCCTTTCTTGCTGCCACCCTTGGCTGAGCAGTCTGATCTCCCTCATGCTGACAGCGTGGCTCATTCCACTGCCACACAAGCACAACAGGGAAGCATTTGTGCTGAAAAGCAGCTACACAGCAAAAGACAAAACAACTACCTTCCCCTAGATTGCATTTCCCAGTTCCCAGATCTGGCTCACCAGGCAGCAAGAGGGAGGGATGGGCATGCTGGCTGGTTGAGAACCAGTGCCCAGAGCAGGAACACACAGAGATTCATTTAAATCAACTGAGCACCTGCACCTGCTGAGACAATCTTAAATACTATATTCCAACTTTTTACAATTTTTAGTCCTTAACTCCTCAAATAAAGGAATGGATTTAAGAAAAAAAAAAAAAAAAGAGAAAGTGAAAATGCTTCTTTTTTTCTTGGTGTTCATTATTTAAAAAAAAAAAAAAAGTTAAATTACCTTGAGTTTGTTAATTCAGAAAAACATATTCTTATCTTCATTCTTATCTTCCTAAATAAATCAGAAACCTAACACCAGGTTTCCAGGCTCTAAAATATTGCTAGTGTCTACAATACTTCAGTGGGTTTTCCCATTACTTTTTTCAGTATATTTAACATCTCTTTGGCAGTTTTGTTTCTAATTTAAATTTGTTTCTGTAGATTTTGGAACTACAGTAATATTAAATTACTTTCTGACAATCTTAAGTGAAACTGTCATATTAATATCAGTGTATATTGAAATAAAAATGTCAGCAAGTAAAAGCAACCAGTAAGTGATTCCATATTAATTTTATTTCCTCTTTCTAGGAAATATCTATCTTCCTAGCTACAAAGGAAAATATTGTAAATTAATACCTAAAGGGAGTGTATGCAGACAGGAGAAACAACCTTTTATTTTTTTCTAATTTCTTGCACTGTTTGCATCAGCACAGAAAGAAAGGGATTATGGTGACCAGTTTCAACAAAGAGGGCTCCAGTCATTGACCCTGCCATTAGAATAAAACTTCAAGCAAAGCTTTCACTGAGCTCAAAGAAGATGGAGAGAGATCTGAAGCTCTAGGCAAACATATAACCACTCATACGAATTTTAATGGCTGACTAAGCTCAAAAGTAAAAAAATATCTTGAAGTGTGTAGTTCAAAACCAACTTTATTTAATGTGTAAATTGGCTCTGAACATATTAAAGCAGCAAAGAGGAGAACATATTTTTTTCTGCAATGTTTTAGTTTCTTCCATAACTTTCAGTTTAGCTTAATACAAACAACCGGAACCCCAAATTTGTATCAAGTTTATCAAATAGATATCTAGAAGAACATTTTAAAATTTTAATAATTTATTGTAGCATAGTATGTGCTGGATTACAATTCAAAATTGCTTAAGTTATTTTGATCCCGGATTAGGAAATAGGCATTATAAGGGGAATCCAATTACAGGATGAAAGAACTGGATCTGCGTACTTAGGAACTTACTAAAGTGAAACAATTTCATGATTTTTATACTTTTTTCTGACTTTCCCTCTGGAAATGCTAGAAAGAGACCATTCCTAACCTTCCCCTCAACACACAGGGGGAAAAAAAAGGATAAGAAGAATCAAATGGAGAAATCGAATGAGATAAAGTGGCAGTGGAAAGTTCCAGGAGTTCAGCACTGCTCTTCCTTAACCAGTTCAAGTGCGCAGCACGGCTCGCCATTTCCAGACACCCTGGTCATTCCTAGCCTGGGCAGGAGACCTTCTCAGGGAAGTTCAAATGATCAGCCTCAGCTGCAACCCAAGAACTCATAAAGGCATGAACCCTCAAGATTTCTAGGAAGTATATCAAGTACAAATAATCCCATTCTGAGAAGGGCAGATAAAAAAGCAGATGTATTTTCCAACTTGTTCTGAAAAAATATTTGTTTGTGGTCACAAGTCAAAAATCATTGCCTTAAATGGGTATCTGATGTGGATTTTTAAAAATAAAACTGCATCAAAATCCTTCTAGTGTTACTCTTGTGTTTTTATCTTTTCCTCTTCACAAACCACTTCGGTCACACAAAAAGGATGAATATGAAACACACAATGGCTACATCTTTGAGGGAAAAAAAACCCTAAACTGCTTGTAGAAAAAAAAATTTTTAGCCCATCAGATTTTTTCACATTTTAATTGCTGTAAAGAGTTATTTGTCTTTAAGCATTATGAAACAAATTGCATTCAAGTGTAAAGTCTCTTCATAAATAGGAAGTACAAGTGTAGGGACCCAGTGAGCCGCTAACCAAGGTAACTCACATGTAAAGTACTTTCTATGATGCGTTAGATGTGTCAGCATATTTCCAGGCTAAGAATAGAATAGAATAAGCTATTCGTTATTTTTTTCATGAAAATAAATTGGAATTCATATTGCACATTATTCATGCAACTAGAAAACTGCAATCTTACATGTTTTCAGTTTTACTGCTGTTCTTTGCCAAACTGACTGAAATAAATTAAGGTGACACATTATGAAAATCATTGCACATAACAAATTCATAACTTCTAGAGCAGAAGCAGCACTAATTGCTCAAAAGCTGTCTTAAACATTTATGAGTTACTGTAAAATATGAAAAGAGTATAGCCTCTAGTTACAAAAAGACAACCACACAGCCAGCAAAGATGTGACTACAGTTCAGGAAGGTAATTTCCAATGAGCTCACAAAGCCCTGGATTGTAATAATGTTGTCTGCAGCAGCACAAAGGTCATTGTGGGCTGATCCCCCAGTATGCATTCACATTCCCAGGCAGAATATGAGTTCACCAGCAGAGTTCTTTCCTACCACAATTGTAATCCAGTCACCGTTTAGGTATGCCCACAGCCAGTGAAGCCTGCAGTGGTGTGACACCCCAAGAAGCTTTAAGCTTTAATAAAGACTGGAAAAAAACATTCTTCAAAAATGCAAGAGTATTTGAACAACCTCTGGGGACTTGCTGATGAATTCAGAGAACTGTCCAAGTCAGATGATATTTATTCTCCTTTTCCTTTCAACTGACCCAATTGCATTAAAAGAAGTTAAAAACAGTACTGTTTTTAAAAAAAAAAATATTTATTTCTTTATTTATTAAAATTCCATTCTTAGCAATTGCTATAGCAGTCAATAGAATATTCTTCAACTGCAAATAGGAGAAGAAACTTGCAAGTTCTTTGTGTTCAACTACAAACATGAGTGTATATAGTCAATATATCCTGCTGCAAACAATAGCAACAGAAGGCCAGAGCTCTGCAAAACCTGGCAGCTCTTGCAGATGAACAAAAGGAGTAAGACTTGCTGGTATGCTGAGAGGCCGTGAGACACCATAGAAGGAAAGGCAAATGCCAGACCTGAGAAATACGCAGAGGCACAGTAAAATGCAGAGGAGTGCTAGGCAGGTTGGAGTGAAGGACTTCTGGGTTTGCTAAGACAGCTTTAATGTATCTGCCGATACTGAGAGAATGCAGAAAAGTGGCTATGGATTTGAGAAACAGCAGAAATACCACAGTACATGAAGAATAAGTAGTCTGAGATGCTGGAACTCAGTATTTGAGTTTTCTGTAATAGCAGGACATTATTCTGCAGCAGCAGATTCTGAAAAGACTATGTCCTCTCCCTGAGATGATGATGTTTCAGCTTCCCTCTCTCCTTGTTATCTTCTCTTGTTAAGATCTCAGTGGAATACCCAGATGGACAACACTAGGCTTCCAGTTCAGGATTTATGAGAAACACACATGTGAGACCTGGTTTCCCGAAGTTTTGCAGAACACAGGAGCGCTGCAGAACAAAAGTATTTCAGGGCGCAACATGTGCGGTTTCTGGTAGCTTTATGATTTAGTGGCAAGGGAGGTTGCCCAAGTGATTGAAATTAGTAACAAAACACAGCTGGAGACAAGAAAAAGGAATAGTCCTTGCTTATGAAAGTTTTTCCTTTAAGATGTGATTCACACCAAATATCTTGAGGACTGGCTACAGCAGTAGTAGCAATGCGAGGTCTCCATATATGCACTCATCATTTCAGTGAATGTTGAATAGTTAACCCTGCCTCATCCTTCAGAGAGAAAATACAGGGAAGAAGGGGCAAAGGAGAATCTGGAAGCTTCCCAACCCCTCTTTGTGAGAAAGGTGGTAAGAGAAACCAACAACAGAATTCTACAATATGGATGATATAGTTGGTGGTTGTTTGAACTCCTAAGCAATAGTGATTATCATTTGCCACTGTGACTGAAATTAAAGCAGGGTTAGGGAGATGAAAGAGAAATTTAAGCAGAGGCTTTTAATATGTAGCCTTACAGAACCTAAAAACTAACATACACATAGATTTCTAGAGCCAGTTCTGTCTGCCTGAGGCTTTGACATTCTGATACACAGTACAAAGAATTTATTCAGCCTTTTATTACCTGAGTAATAAATAGTTTGTAACCCTATTAAAAAAGATCAGTCCATCAACTGTTTTCACTTACAGAGATACCACTATTTATCTGTTCTGGTGATTTTATGAATGACAAAAATCAAGACTAGAGACAAGTGGCAATTTTCCTCACAGGTGGCCACATTACACTGCATTTTCCCAGTTCCCGCACGCCCCCCCCCCCCCCCCAATGCAAATGCAATCTGGAAGTATGCAGTTGCCAAAAGTATCTTTATTTCTTTTCTTTTTGCGTGCATACTGTTTCATTTTTCCTCACTTCATATAGGAACTAAAATAACACCTCAAGACACACATTTGGGTGATGACATTTTTACAACCTCTTCTTATATTTGAGGAATGTGCACACTGAATCTATTTATTTCATGATTTTACATGGCATTTCTGTATGTGACAACACATTAAACAAATGCCTGTGTATGCATCAGAGTGCTCAAAACCTAACTCTGAGAACAACTTCCATGTATGATATATATGCCATTCAATGATAGTAATAGGCAATCTAAAACCTATTAATCAAGCCACAACAACAGTAAAGTATATGGGGAAAATAAGATAAAGGATGTAGTTAACTGATCCTTAATACATTACATTTAGGTTGCTATTACAACACCATAATGCAAAAGGGTAAGGGAATCAATCCTGAATTCCTTATGATCTAGAAGACAACATGTAAGACCACCAGAAACATGCACACAAGCTTTCAGGCTAAATGCCATTGAATTAAACAGCTTGTGGTTGAAGCGCCAGCCTGAAAATCAAAGGACCTATGCTCTTCAAGTATCTCATATTAAAGACTGGGTTAAATCATTTTAGTACTTCAGTTTCCTCACATCAGTAAAACTTGGATAGCTCTATCAATATCCATTTTAATAATTTTGATACTTGGTGATTAAAGGTCTCCCTAAGAAATAGTGCTCTGTCCCCATTCTATAGTGTTGCTTTTTGTAGTTTTAATTCATACTGGTATATCTTTTAAAATACTGATCTAGAACGGTTCGTTCAAACATGCAGATGCAAAATGGAAGTATTAAAACTGAATTAATTCTATCTTCCTTCATATTAAATGCTTCCCAAGAGTATTTAAACTTCCTTTTTAAAGAAACTGAATTAAATCCACCAGGACTATATCATTCCCTGCACTTTGCTTGGTGTAACACCCATAGACATTGGTTAATAAGAGGGATTTTCTTTGTTGTAAAACTAAGAAACCAAGGCCCAGAAGCCTAAATTCACTTCAAGTAAAGACTATGTTACCCAATACATATGATGGAACCAAAATGGATGTCATTTTTCCTAAGAAAGGTAGAAGAAAGTTTTTACAATGAAGATTTTATAAGAACAGTAGCTGGGCTAACAGTCCAAACTTCTTTATGCAAAACCAGTTTTTAGCACAACTCCTTGCCCATTATCATAAAAAGCAAATATATGTTCTTGTTCAAACATTTTATTTTATTTTAATAAGGAGAATAAAACCTGAGGAAAAGTGCTGCCAGGCTATGTGGAGGTGGAAAGTACAACATCCATCTGGAATAACCACATTCAGCTCAGAAGAGTTGTTCTAGATTTACACTGTTGTCCAGAGTATTAAGAAAGATGAAGGTAAAAGAACCCCAAATGTGAAATGTTTGGATCACATTGGAAAGGGCAAGCTTACAAAACAATAATAACTACAACAAAACTTAATGAATCTCCTGGGTTACCCAGGGCTACAGGAAGCAAACAAGAATATTAAAAAATTAAATTATTTGATTCAACTTTTAACAGAGTATATTGGCAAAGTTTCCTTTAAGCACACTTTTTTTTGGTGTGTGTGTGTTAAGTAAGACTATTAAAGATGTAGGTATCAGAAATGTAGGCTCAGAAACCTACAGCAGCTAAAGTCCCAAGTAAATTGCTAGCAGGTTTAAACACTATTTATGTCACGCTTTGGAAGGAGCATAGGAATGAAGCAGAATGGATGCTAGCAATGCCCACCCCTAAACTGCATGGGTAATAACACATACTTCTAAAAGAGACTTGAGATTATCCAGAAAATTACAAAACAGTAAATCTTACACTGGTACCTTGCAAACATCTTTAAATTAAAATAGGAGCATAAAAATAAAGAATCTAGCCTAAATATTATTCTCTAAAAACTAACAATAATTCCTCCCAAAATATTCAAATGATATTGATCTCTGGGTACTGCTTGGCCCCCTAAAAAGTCATGAAATTGGACAAAAACTTCCTCAGTTATCAAAAGGCTACAGAAAGTCTCCTTAAACAGAAACGAACCAACTGAAGACATGGTATAAGAGGAAATACCTCCACTGATTAAAAATTATGGTAGGAAAAAAGGGTACGATTAACTGCCAATAAAAACCTGAATTCTAATGGGCTTCAAAAATTTCCAGTAGGACCTTCCAGTAATTGAAAAGCACTTAAAAAATGGATGGGAGATAAGGGAGCACAGTCCACTTTCAATAGTGATTTTGACATCCTGAAGACAGTGTCACCACAAGCAATGGTATGGTGAAGTCACAGTATCACACTATACATCTGATAAAGTTTGCTATATTTCTTAATCTGTTAAAGACCTAAAGAGTTAAACATGTGACAAACTCATTTGTTTAGAAAGTTTAGCAAGAATCTTTAAACAGACTGAAATAACTTGGTGAAAGAGCAAAATGATGGCTATGTGCAAAATTAACAAATTCAATATAATTTGCACTAGAAGACAAAATCAGTTGAGTTGCTTATGCACATAAGGAGAATCTAAAATTACAACAAGAATTCTAGGAAGAGACATGTGAATATCTACAACTAACTCTATACGGAGTGTTCATGAACACAATTGTTGTAATAAAAAAGCCCCATGAGCGATCCTATCTGCTTACGAGCTTCAATCTGACATGGAGATTCACAGCTCAACTTCTCTTTAAAAGATAACTTTACAAGATTCTGTTGATAAAAATACCCTGCCTAAATTTCCAGAATCATGTCTGAAGAACGACTGCAATGAGCAGTGACAACAAGGCTCCAGGGCAGACGTACTATGATTATATAACCATAGATTGACTAGAACTAACCAAAAAAAAAGTAAAAAAGACAGCACTGTTTCCATGGACAGTATAAAAATACTCACTTAAATAACATTTGATAATGTTGTCATCAGTCTTGTAGTTGGTGGATGAACAAGAAATTTTCTAAATATGCATTTAAGGAAGTTGGTGAGAAATGGGTTTTCTTATTGTTCTTTTAAATGAAAGATGCTTGCACATGTCTGCTCCTCCCAAAAGGCAGGCAGTTTGAAAATACTTCCTATGAAATTCTCAAACTGCCTAGTCTGGGAGAGCTTCTTTTGCTATCACCCAAGATGCATAACTATTTCATAAGCAGCAACATGAGTAGATTAAACTTGATCTTCTATGTCTCTGGTCCCAGACTTAACTTAATTCATAAAAGCCAATCACTACCTCACAGAATATTGACAGACTTTCCTTTTTATCATTACTGGAACTATAGACAATATTAGTTCTTTCCAATCCCTAGTAAAGAAAGAGAAAGCTAAAATGAGAAATACTGAATAGAAAATTGGATACTAAAGGTATCTCCAGCAAGCAGGATGATAATCAATATTTAATTAGGAATGTAAAGCTACTAATTAAAAGGCAAATAAACTGATGGTTTTAATAGATTTGGCTATTTCTAATTCAGATTTTGAGAGATACTTAATGCACTTTGGGATTTTTTTTTCTGAAATTCAGCTGATTTTATGTAATTATTAACTCAGTATTAGCACTCATGTTTTAAAATACATTTAAATACATTTATAAGAAAATAAGTTGTGATTCCTACACTAATGCAAAACTGACCCAAATCCTGAAGAATTATTTACTATATGATCACACTGAAGTGATAAAGGAATGCTAGAGAATGTAAATTAAAGCCAAGAATTCAGAAATATGATCAACTGCAAGAGTAAAATCTGCATGTGCAACCTTGATTTGCTATTCCATTATGTGTTAATTAAGATCCAGCATCATATCAGAGTCCAGAAGTGCAATATATTTACCCTGGGATGAAGCCCTAAAACAAAAGGTAAACGTCTGTCATTGCCTGGTTTTTGTCAATGCCTGGACCTTGTAAAACTAGGAGCTGATGATCACACAGGTGATGTTCTAAATATGGGAAATAGCAGATGCAAGGACAGATAACATAACCCTACTTAACTACTGATTTCTTACCTTTGCAAACTCAAGAGATCTGTTTATATAGGTCGATAGCATGAACTTCATCTAGTGGTGCTTAGAGACAAACTAACAGCCAGACAACCATTAGGCCCCAGTAGAAGTTTTGTGTCTGGATAGCAAAGACAACACCGAGCACACACATTGCGAACATTCTTTCTGACTGTCTCCACCACCCACAGGTTTTGCCTGTCCTGTTAGAAACTGCACCACATTAGCAGAAATTGCTGTATTTTTCAGTTACCAACATTCAAGATCCTGTTCTAAACTAGGGAAGTAGAAGAAACCTTTATTCAGTGGCAGCAGTTTCGGTTGCTTTCGCCAAGATGAGCAAATTTAGCTGTACCTGATGCTCCTCTAGGGACAACAGAAAAACGTTCAGTCCCTGTAGCAAGTTTGAAACAAGCCAGGGGAACCAGAACAGACATTTTGATTGCTGTACTTCGGGAGCAGGCAACCAACTAGACTGTTTCATGAAACCACCAAAATTTTCTTTTTCTCCTCATGATATAACATCAGTCTCACAGGAGAGAAGACAGAAAAGCAACTACAGAGAAATGCAGTAGTTCAATAAAGCAGTATATCATTCTTTCATCCTCATTTCCTCTAAGTGTAATGTCTGTGCTTCTTCCTTTCTCGACAGCTCACAGTACTGCAAAGTAGACAAGGACCCTGATACAGCTCTTCCTTGTCAGGTCCAAAAGCACAAGGTTGGTGAAGAATCCTGACAGTAGCAAAGCTGGAGAAGTGTGAGGACAGAACTGATGCAGGTCTAATGCAAAATGAATGAACATGCAGACCTAATTGTACCATATTTCTATGAACTCAGCGTTTCTGAGTTCCTTTGGTTAGGGGATGAATGCAGAAGCAAAAGAATTCACTCTTAACATAATGTGTCTTAGTGTCTTTTCTGTGAAGCCTTAGAAAGGGCTATGGCTTGCAAGAATAGGCAAGCCCTGGTACAAGTAAGGTACAACATTCTACCTGCCTGCTCTGAATTACATTAACTAATGGATCTCAAGTCAGAAGAGAACCATTCCTCTGAAGAAACTAGCAAGGACTCAGTGTTTTTCTGTTCTCTCTTATAGCAGAAGATTTAGTCTACTTCTAGGAATATGCAGCAAGTAGCATTATACAAATTCCTTTAAAAACAGTTCAACATTCTTTTTAAACAACTAGAAAATATCTCATCTTTAAGTTGTTCAGCAGCCATGAAAATTACACTGTTTTCTTATTGCATTTATTGATCTCCCAGTGATTTAATTTACTCTTAAAAAATTGGAAAGCTTCTTTGCTGTAGTAAAACTGTCAGCCTAATGAAGCAATTCTTGTATTTTCAAGCCCAAAACAGTGATCTCTCAATTAAAACTGAAGAAACCTATAAAATGAACCAGTTTTTCATTAGCATTTCCTTTCATTTGAGAGCTGCAATGCTAGAGAGATACTAAGCTACAAAATTCAGGAACATAGGAGAAGACATTCTTAGGGATTATTTTCACAGGAGAATGTGCTTCTCCTCTTGTTTCAGAAAGGATTGGGATTTCTAGTTTTGTTTTCTTATTAACTGGGACATCCTACTTGAGGAAGTTGACAGCTTGAAAAACTTATGGTCTGGATGATAGTTTTAATTTAGGTAAGTTATTTTTAAACTAATTTAAGGTCCATTTTCATACAATTTTTTTTTTTTTTGAGAAATACACATCCAAGAATGGTTATTCATTCATTTTATACAAACCACACACTGTGGCAGCATGACTAAAACACACCGGATAATTCACAGATGCTTTTAACAGTGCTCATCACTCTGTCGTGAATGTATTTAAGGATTTCCTTTCTCTGTTGTTCTGGAAAATATAACTGTAGTATTCTTAATCTTAAAAGAATTTTAAACCCATGCATTACATTTATTGAATGTAATGACTTCTTGACTCTGGTAGGTACTTCGTCATTTTACAGTATGAACAGCAGGAATCAAGTTAAAAGCTCTTTTTATTAAAGGCCAAAGGACTTGAAAACGCAAGTCTCGGCTCTTGCTGAAGATGAAAACTTGTATTTCAAAAGAATCCAGGTAACCAATTCCAAATCCGCAGATGCCTCTATCCACCAGACACCTTACTTTATGAATTAAAAGGTATACTTACAAAGCATGAAAATGCTTCCCTATTAACAGTGCAACATTTTTGTGTCTCAAAATAATGAGGAACAAAAAAGGAACAGTTATTCTGCTTAAAATATAAATGCTATAAGCTATAAGCAGAGTGTCCTGACCTCCTTGGAACCACAGCAACTCTTGACTTGTTCAGTTCAAGAGGGCAGGATGTGGGGGTTTGAGGGAGAAGGGAATACTCATTAATTAAGAGAGATGGAACAAGAAATCATGGCTAGCAGGTTTTCACCTAGGACGGATAGGTCTTAGGTTCCAGCCCCTATTATAACCAATGTATGCTATCCAATGATCTGTTTATATAAAATAAATGAATTTACCAAAGACAAGAGCTATGGGTGCAGACAGGCAGTTCTGAATTTAAGTGCTACTTTGAAATCACCAAATCTATTGGGTACCATTTGATCTTCCAGTATAAACTAATATTTTATTAACAACTTCTGTGAGACAAACATGTGAAGCTATCATGAAATAGAAATTCTATCTGTCTTGCTAAGATAACATGATCTATAAAAATCAGAAGAACTAATGTTGTAACTATTGCATCTAGTCACTGTTCCAAGTAAAATTTATAATCTGTCCTTGAGCACAGACTGGAAAGCAAGATTCGTACTGTAAACTATGTGACTAAATCATTACCCTACAAAGACTGGGTTTCACTTGCTTTTCCTACAAAGTGCCACACTTTAAGGTGAAAAATACCTCACAGGTACATATGGTCTCGTAGGAAAAATGTCATCTGTAATGGGATGTGTAGTTTTAAACATTTTGCTAAGAAAATTGAACTGACAGTCCCACATCTCAACTTGTACATCCACAGTAGAAGTCAATGGATGAGCACAAACTCTCAGAAGTAGCGCCCACTACTGCATTTTATACTCAGTCTGATCTTGTACACTTGTTCTGAGAAGGTCTGCCAGATCCTAATCTTGTAACAGAAGTTGTTGGAGAAGATTGATCAGTCTTACTAGTGTTCTATCGTGAGACAAAATTAACTTCTAACTTAATTTTTATATACAAGAGACTGTATTCTTGGGTTTCAAAATGATGCCCCTCTCAGGACTTTTGCCATTTAGATAAAATGAATTGGTATTAAAACTATGCAAACAATCTACTAAATAGAATGTATGATGTCTGCAGAAGGAATACAAGACACTTCCCCTAACCAAATCACCAATTTTAAATCCAGTCCTTCAACAGATAAAGTATTGATGCATTATATTAGCCTCTCCTTAGTTCTAAGCATTTAACTTAAAGTGGAATTTCTCAAAATCTACAAATTAAGATTAATAAAATTGCTGTGAGAAAGAAAGCCCTATTGTAATCTAACAGGAACTGGAGCACACATCTATCTACACCTGAAATGGGGAAATTATTTGCATATGTGAACTTATGTATTGCAAGCAATAAGGAAAAAAAATAAAGATAAATATTTTAAAAGCCTAAATTGGTAAGTTCTAATCATAGGTTTCCAAGAGAATATTGACTAAAGTCATTCATGTGCATGCCTACTACATGAATGTACTCTAATGTGTTCTTCTACCACACAGCACATTGATTCGTCTCATAATAAAAGCATGGTGCATTTGAAATCAGTGTGTCTCAGATCAGACCACATAATTCAGTCAATCCCTATGAAATAAGTAAATACGTCACAGAGCTATCAATTTTGGAAAATACAGCTAAATAACAAAACAGAAAGTCTAACTCCTCTAAAAGTCATAGCATTTAAAATGCACTTGCTGTAGCTGCTTAAAATCTAGTGTATTTGGTGACTGGGGCTTTGTTGGAGCAATCACACAAAAAAATCAAAATAGAAATTAACTATAGTACAAAAGAATCATATCCCAGTATTTCTTTCTTATGCTGTGAGCATTTTTAGAGTTAATGTTGAATATCAACATATAAATATAGCCAGAGATGTGCTAATATTTATTCAATAAAATGAAAAAAATCCCAGAAACTGATTACTGGAAAGCACAGTTTTTGTCAGTAATTAGAGAGAAGATGGTGAAATCCTTTTTCTGCTCAAATCACCAGTTTTACAATTAAAGCACATTAAGATCACTGGATTTCCACTTATCATTGTCTGAAAATCACAACGGTTCAAACAAACAGTAGTACAGAATTTTTTAAAAGTGTGCTATGTCTGGCTGGAATGGAGCTGATTTTCTTCATGGAACCCTGCACGGTGAGGAATTTTGAGTATGAGACTAGAACAGTGTTGATAAAACACCAGAGTATCTCCTTCATAACAACATTAAAGAGAAGCAGACTCACAAAATTTCTGGGTCACTTCCCCTCCCTGTGCTCTTTCTGGATGAGGAGATTTGATGCCACACTTACATTCTTTAAGGCCCTGTAAGACTTGGCTACTTCAGCTATTCATTTTCTGATAGCTCTTGAGCCACAATCTCTTTTGGACAAAGTTTCTCCCATGATGCTCTTTTTAAATTCTTCCTTTTGTACTCATGCGTGACTTTGAATGCTGTATCTGGAGCACCTGGGAAATCCTGGTTCTTGTCTTGAACAGTTTCCTTAGAAAAGTATGTTATTCAGAGACTGCTTTGCACAGGTCAGGTGAAAGATGGAGACTGAAAGAACATTGCTTGCTTAATGCCACTAAGAACAGACAGGTCAGGGCTGAGGAGTAGAAATCTAAGAACGGTAAGAACTGGAGTGAAACTAGGTCAGTTAGGGAAAGAGAGAGTGAGCTGACCATGGAAAAGGAAAGAGAACTTCTTCAAGAAAACCCTTCCCTTCCCCTCCCCTGAATGAGACCATAATCTCAGTTTTGTTCATCTCACCACTTCTGAGAGCTCAGGAAAAACTGTGCTTTTATCCTACACCTGTACTTGAGGTTTAAACTGAAATAGTGTGTGACTGTGTCTGTCCCATCTCCTACTGAACCACCATGGTTCATGTTCCTTGCTGCAGAAGATCCTCATAGGTGGACCTCTTTGGTTCCAGAAGCTTCTTCTACTTAGGTTTTCCCAATGCAGAGACAATTATTCAGAGTCATTGTAGCCTTTCCACCTCATGATGGGCATTCAACCCTCCCCAGTACCCTTTCATCCCTGGGCTCCCTCCATCAACAATGTATGTGCAAGAAAGGCACCTAACTTCAAGAACTCATCAAGAATTTAAACTGAATGAGTGCCTCTAGCTAGACAAAAATAGGTCTCTTTCCACAACACTAAAATGCTCCCACTGTATGTGTCTGTGTACTTTGGGTTTGTCTTTTTGCTAGATACAAGCTTTCCTAAGTTATTTGGAGAAATATCAATTCCCTCTACCATCAAGAGTATCTGCCAGATAAAAGCAAAAGAAGAAAAGAGTCAAAATAACTAAGTGTGTGCTATGACTACAAATTTCTGTGGTTTAAGGATGTCTGCCAAATTTAGGTCATGGATATTTGTCTAAAAAAGATAATTAGCAGACTGGAAAGGAGGGCAAATTGATGCGCATTACTTCCTATGCATGTCAACACTTCTGTTGATGACAAAGTTTGGAACAAAAAGAGTAGGGAAAGCTCTAAAGCTGACACAAGGTCTAATTAAGACACATCACTTCTTTGAAATAGTTGACCATCACCAGTAGCCATAATTTCAATATCAGAGTAAGTTGAGGGGTTTTTTTATTAGACTCAAAAAAACCTTGTAACAGACATCCAGAAAGTGTTTTATTCAGATAGTGTTCATAAATGCAGTCATCAGCTCCAATTAAAATGCTGCCAGAGTCATCCACCTGTAACGCCAGTTTTACATGCATCTCCAAATATGAAACTCTATATTTTCTCAGTAGATTTGTTTGCAGATGCCAGATTCCATTTTTATCTCCTGGATAAACAGCAATTGAAAGCAAGGGAAGTCCAGTACATTTAACTGTAACATATTCAATCTGCTTACTTAAAAAGCATAAAAGAGGCTTGGGAAACAAATGGACCCAAATTTATGCATGCATGCAGAAACCTACTATGTATATATCTATATGAATCCACACATAACCAGATGCATATTAGTCTTCGTACAGAAAAAATTCTACAAAATCTGGTTCTGTCAGATTTAGTAATACAGGTAAATTTGATTATTTTGGTATCTTTTACAATAATTTTTTATTCTTGTAGATTGACAACAAATTCATTTCTATAATAACCTATTTAGGTTTCTATATACACAAAAATACATATTTGTATGTGTTGATTTCCAGGGGAATTTTTAAAAGAACTTATGTTAGGAATACTCTCACTAAAGTTTGTATTCCTGAATCACTCAAGTTCTCTAGAAAAATCTCGAATATATTGTGCAATGAGATAAAAGATGAAATGTATCAATGATTCCTCCAAGTCAAACAACAGAACTTTGGGTTTATGATCCTGTCTGTGCTACCCCCATTCCATCTGCCCAATAAACCACGTAGAGTAAACAGCACAGAACACAGTTGGCTTATTTTAAGGATAAAGAACTACTGAAACCTTGTTTAGATTAAAAGACAGCAGTTCCAAGGAGAGTAAATCTGTCACACTTTATATTTAGCTTTTATGCCATCCTTCTCACAGACCAAAACCTCAAGTTATATTCTCCTTTTTTCTTTTAAAGTACATCCAACCTGATGTCAAACATTCTTTACCACACTTCCTTTAGCTACTGTAAAATTCCATGCCTACTCAGAACTCTGCCAGCAATGATTTAATTAGTGTTATTTATTTTCTTTGCCTGATTTTCTTTTTTCTAGAGTGCACAAACAGCCTCAGTTTTACCTCCCAGGAATACAGTCTCTCTGTGTACATCAGCTGCTGAGGATCCATGATGTTCAACAGAGCTATCTTGGGTTTAGATTTCACCATCTCCTTTACTTGACACGGTAACTCTGGAATCATAGATACATTTACTGGCTGTTTCACAGAAAGAAACAAGATAATCTTATAAAATCATTTAGGTTGGAAAAGATCTCCAAGACCATTGAGTCTAACCATTAACCCAGCACTATAAAGTCCACCACTGAACCATATCCCTAAGGGCCACCTCTGCATGTGTTTTGAACATCTTCGGGGATGGTGACTTCACCACTTCCCTGAGCAGCCTGTTCCAGGGTTTGACAATCCTTTCAGTGAAATAATTTTTTCCTAAGATCGAATCTAAACTTCCCCTGGCACAATCTGAGGCCGTTCCCTCTTGTCCTTTCAGGCGGTTGCAAAGAGCGGTAACAGCCCCCCTAAGCATCCTTTTCTCAAGGCTAAACGCCCCCAGCTCCCTCAGCTGCTCCTTACAGGGCCTGTGCTCCAGACCTTTCACCAGCTCTGTTTCCCTTCTCTGGACTTGCTCCAGCACCTTAATGTCTTTCTTTTACAGAGGGGCCTAGAACTGGACACAGAACTCAAGGTGTGGCCTCACCCGTGCTGAGTATCAGGGGACAATCACTGCCCTGGTCCCACTGGCCACACTATTGCTGACACAGGCCAGGATGCCATTGGCCTTCTTGAAGCCACGTTGGTTTTTCCACAAAACACACCTGTTAAAATAAGTGTTGCTGTACCTTACTAGACATTCAAAAATCCCTCTTGCTATTAAAGCATTGGAAGAAACACATGAAACAGGCCAGAAAAAGTCATTCCAAATATGATCCTAAAGCAGAATCTCTCTCGAGCAGGTAGAATATTTGTGATTTGCAAATGGCTTTACACAAAGATTTTTTAAATATAAATAAAAGAGATGCTATCTTCTATAGCACTCAAAACTGAAAGGCTATTTCTACATTTTGTAGCAAATGTCATAGACAACTGTGACCTGCCATACCTGGATTTATCAGATGCAATTTCACACACTAAGACAAGTCAATTTAATAACTTGTTCCTTAGTGCCAAAATTTTGTTTCTTCCCCATTCCCCTCTCTTTCCAGTCTCAGCTGCACTCCTTCCACTTTCATTATGCATCATTCTGACTAACACTGGAGGTAAGCACCAGATAAATCACTTTGCTAATCTGGCAAAAAAAGTAGCACAGCAAAAGAACTGGTATTTTGCCAGGTTAGTGCATTGGATTGCTCACAGTAATAAATCTGACAAGCACCAGAATAGGAGCAAAGGAAGTGCCAGGTCTGTGTAGCTAAGGTAAAGGTGGGGACAGAGCAACGTATCCACTGTCATGTGTTAGTGAGTCAGAATAATGTTTTGTTTGCCTAGGTATAAAATGGCCACTCTATTGTCTGATAACATGGACAACAAGCAGCTATGCCTATTGGAATAGGGGGCTGCAGATAGCTTACGGTTTTGCTCAAGCAATTAACAGTGAAAATGAAGATTTGCATGCCCCACAACCTGCATCCATGACAACATAGATCCTGTAAGTCAAAAGAATATGCATTAATAACAACAGCAGACCGCACTATAACACATACAAAACGTATTACTAATCTAAGCCTGCTTGTTGGTGAATAATTTTTCAGTGGTGTGGAGGTCATTCTATACCCAGGAGGTTGTTTTTTTTGCACTGGATTTAAGACAAACTTTCTCTCATTTCATAATAAGCGAAGATAATAATAGCTACAGAAGAAGTAGATATTGTATCTATATGTTCAAAGTAGGTGTTTGTAATGGCTCAGCACAGCTTTGATGCAATGAAAGAACTCCAAAGGAAAGGACTCAGTGACTCCAGAAAGTACTTATAACAAATTTTAACAAACATTTGTCAGCTGAATAAATGACAATATAGAAATATGCATCCTGAAATCTGAGCACAGCATGCCACTTCTTCAGATCTGTTACTGGAATAATCACTATTAACAACACTGGTTTTAACCTATTTATTCAGACTGAGAAACCCCCAGACTTCTCTTTTTTCTCTGAAACCAAGAGACTTAAGTCTGACCAAATATCTTAATCTCTCAACTCCTTGTATGGTGATACAGAACTTTCTCTGATAATAGAGACTGCACACTTGGTTTTATTGGGTGTAGTGTCAGAAGGTTCACCAGACTGGACTAGAGAAGAAGGATATGGAGACAATAAGAAAAGGAATTCCATTTCATAGCTCCTCTTCAACTGAATATGTTTTCCTGAAGAAAGGATATTCCAGGTAGAGTGGTATCAAGCAATGATCTGAGCAATGATCAAAGGTATGAGAGCTGGAAACAGGCTTCAAACAAGAAAAAAAAGACCTCAAAGGGAAAATAAAATTTGCTGTGTTCAGGACAAAGGAAAAGAACGAGCAGATGCCATAGCAACTGTTTTGGGGGGAAGAGTGGGGGGGAGTGTTTTCCCTTTCTTTGCAGACTTTGTTAGCTTGTATTGGTAATAGGAAGATCCTCCTTCATCGACGATTTGCAGTGCAGTCTGATTCTGTGGGCTGGATCTATGAGGATCCAGTACCCAGCAGTCATCACTGCTGGGTACTGTAGGTAAAGCCTACAGTAGTTGTTTGAAGCTCCTTGGGAAACCCACAGAGTCTGCTAGGATCAGTAGAACACAGCAACTGCAATTCCCAGTGCTACAGAGCACTTGCATCTAAGCACCCCCAAAAGAAATCTAGGAGAAGACAAATTGACTGCCATACCAAAATGAACTTTCATTTATCTCAGCATTCTAATGGCAGCTTATGAATAATAGGCTCTATTTCAGGACAATTTAGCATAGTCAACTTCAGTACTGCTACTGGATCACTTGAACTGATCATCTGAAGGCCTGATGTTAGACACTAATTGACAATACAGAAGCATATGCTGCCTTTTCTTTTAAACAGTTTGTCTTTTGAGGCCTGTTAACTTGTGACCAGTAGAAATACCAATACTTTGAGAATCTTTTAGAAACACAAGAAACTAACAATACCATTATGCGACTTGCACTCATCACAGGAAAACTTGTTCTACATGAATACTAAATATAAATCTAGTCTTCCCATCCCTTTGTGCTGCTTGAACAACAGAGCCCGATCCAAACCAGGTCCCTTTGGTGCTACCAGTAAACAAACAAATAAATAATTGGATTCATTTCTCTGATGGCAGCCAAGTAGTCTATCCTTTCACTCCATCCATACTACTGTTTAGAAACACCAGCCAAACACAATGTATGTGTGGAAAGAATTCCCATTCTGTTACCTGACATACTCAGGGCAGAATGAAAGGGTGCAGTTCTGTTAAAAAGTATTTTTACAGGATATTGTGGAAGACTTAGAGCCACTGAAAATCCATTGTGAACTGTACTTTCAGAAGTAACACTTAATCTGCTACATCTTGACTTGAATTTTATTGCCTGATTTCAACAATTACAAATGTCTGCAACAAGACTGGCTTAAATAAATGGTTTTCTGGCTGTAGTCCTAGGCCCTGCTTCACTGAAAAGTTATTAGTCCACAAGTAGGTTTTTTATGTAATATGTTCTGTAAAACTTAGAGCCAAGTGGAGAAACCTCCGTTAAAATGAATAAATAAGTAATTCTTTTTACAGCACCCTCTGTATCAAAGCACGGTTTCCATTAACTCAGGGCTCAGTTAAGCAAACCAGGCTCTCTGTGACTAAGCTGAGAGGCATTTATGTTATGACATGTCTTAAAAAAAAAAAAAAAAAAAAAAAAAAAAATCAAAATCTGATGCTCTTGTTTGATTCAGATACTAGAACTGGTAGAAATTTTTCCATGAATGAGGTAAGAGTTTGCTAGCAAAACTGGAGAAGAGATGTTCAAAGGAAGGACACTTTGAAAAACATACTTTTCTCTTCCACTAACTCTTTATAATCTATTTTTATAGAAGATATATATATAATTTTATATAAGCTTAGGGATATAGTTATTTTTCCACTTCATGCTCCATTCCTGTGTTAGGAGACATGCATGCTTAAATTAATTCCACATGAACCTGTATTAATTCAGGCTCTGTACCTGAATTTTCCTTGAAGGAGAGATTTGTAAAGATACAGGATGCCTAGCCAGTGACAGCACTGCTCCTAGAAAAGTCAGATTGCTGAGATGGAGAGGAAGAGGTGGGCTCAGGAGTCAGTCTTCTGCAAGGTCTTCTTCCTATTTCTACCACGAAATTCCCAATACCCTCACTCTGAAGATACCAGTGAAGTTTCCAGGGACAAAGCCACAGCTTTTTAATCTTGCATACCTCTAAAAAGAAGAAGAAACCATGGCTACTACACTTGCACTTCACAGAAGTGCACAAATTCAAGCGAATTTTCTTCTTTGCATTTGAACAGAATATATTCAATCTACTTCACATCGGTAAAAAATTAAGAGCAGAACTATCAAAGCAAAGTTTGTCACATAACTTGAGGTTTAGTTGAATCTTGTGAGAAATTCTGGATCAGATAGAAATTGAGGCTTATGAAAATGCAACTGTTCAGACCAAGAGTATCCAAAAAGGGAGGAACCAAAGTTCTAGTCATGTTACATGAAGCACAGGCTTGTAAGCTGCCTTTGCTTACGATTCTGCCCATGCTGCCTTTGCTTACGTTTCTGCCCATACTGTCTTTGGATTCATTACATTTATAGTTACCTTGGGAACAGGGATAGCAAAAGAACCAGAAAATATTATATTGATATTTCATACAGCATTGTCCCCTACTTCAAACACATAATTTATTTGGCTACAAAAAGTTTGTAAAAAATATTGCTTTACTAATTCTGTATCCTGTAACTTTCAAACCTTCCTGTAATATTATTTCTCCTTTTTTTTCTTGCTTTATATGTATTTTCACCAAATTGGAATACACTGGAACCATGCCAAACTAAGAAAATTATGTAGAGAAACATTTTGGAACACATCACATTTAAATATTGTTATTTTTTTTTAAACTAAAGTCTTCAAATTTTAATTACATTGTAATTAAATTTATTCTGCGTAGACTTTTAACTTAAAAATCCTACTTTATTAAAAAAACCCATATAAATTGCTGGCATTGAAGTACCTTTATAATTAATGAAAATAAATAGGCACTTTTACAGTGCTTCATCTCCTCCTCCGGGAAGAGATGAATTCTGTCCTAAAATCACTTTTTTTCCATCATTCACTTGAAAGAGTCTAAATAATTTCATACATAACCATCGAACTGCAATCTAACATTGGCTAACTGCATTGCAGCAATGAATTTATTTATTGCTAGCACAACATTCACAACTTGCTCATTACCACTTTGCTGTCCACTTCTACTTTTCAGGCTGAAAAAGATCAATTCTCTTTTATCTTAACCAATATATGCCAAAACCATATGCTAAAAACTCAAACAGAAATTTTTCTTGGAACCCCTTAAGGACCTGGTTAATTCCTCAGCAGCACATCCTATTCCAGTCCATCTCATATAGCAAAAGGAAGTAGAACATAACAACTGTAACCTTACCGGAGTGCTTGTAGAAGACAATTCACATGCCTGTATTACAAAGACACAGAAATACCGCAAATTCTGAATGAGAAAGGATACATTCGTATGGCTCCTGTTCTTGTTCCAATTGCCAGAATTTTCTGAACTGGGTCAAAAGCTAAGGCAGTGGGTAGGTAAGGAAAGCCATGGCGAACCGTCTGAAACAGAGGAAACAAGCAAAGTGACTGAACTGCAACCACAAAGAACAGCATGAATGTTTTATGTTTATGTTTTTCTGTATGTTGTAGCATTTTCAATACATTTAAAAGAAGTATTTAAAAAGATACAGTATTTTGAATACAGAGGTGAATTTTGTTCACATGAATTTCTAGTTATGCTTTTTACTCAGTAACATTTTAAATGGTTCTATTACAAGAAAGTAGATTACAAAGTGTATATTATTGTACAACTGGTATATACTGCTGAAGTGGTATACTGAAAGATAATTTTAATACGCAGGGCAGCTGAACTGTAAACTGAACAAAAAAGACAAATAATATGCTTTCCAAACAGTCAGAAACAACCTCAGCCTCAACAGAACAGCTCCAGTAGAAAGAAGTGGAATATGTCCAGGGCAAGAGATCCAATAAACCAATAAACAGAATCGAGGCTATGAGGGAAAAACCCTTAATAGCAATTTAAAAAATGAAGATGCCAGAGAAGATGTTCTCAAAATGAGCAACTGAACCACTCACCCTTTCTTAATCTTAATAATACTATGCTTTTAATTCTAATTTTTGCAGAGATACTTTGGGGAATAAATAAACTGAGCATGATACAACACATCCTTGAAGACTGCCTCAATATTTTAAGTTATCTTAACTGGAGATTATGATCAACATGACCTGCCCAAATCTTATGAGGAAGAATCCGATGAGGGAGAACACTAACATAAGGATAAAACTGAAAATAACAAGACTAGGCTACAGAAATACACATAAAAATTAACTGTAATTAAATGTGTGTGTTACTGCTTACCTAAAAATGGGTAAAAATTACTATTTTTTTGTATAATCATAATGGTTTTTATTATTTAACATAATAAAACCTTGAACTCTAGGATTGACTCTTTTTTTAGTAAGTGGTTGGGATTGGAGAGGAAGTACTTTGAACTCGATGAATTTTAACTTTTTAAGCTATTTTCCTCTTCCTTGAAGTTATCTTGCTCAAGAACTATGTCTGCTGAAGCATTCAGCAGTCCCTATGGAACAACTTCAACAAAAGGGACTCCTTAATTGCAGACCTGTTGAGTAAAAGCCAGCTGATGATTCCGCAGCTGTATCACTCCAACTCCTCCATTACAGCTGGAAACACTTGAACTGATACTCACAAGCAGTTTGGGAACAACCAAATGTATGTTTTTCAGCAAATAACCACTTCCTTAAAAGAGATCTTTCTTGTCGTGTATCTTAATTATTCCTGGTAAGGGAGGTTGCTTAAAGAATGTCTAACTCTTAGTTTCTAGGCTAAAAAAACCCAGAAGCATATGCTACTTCAGTAAGCTGTAGAAAAGCAACTTTTTATGTTAATATAGGAATTTATCAAATATCTCAGTCCTGTTTCTGGTTTGGTTTGCTTTGTGTTTTGGGGTTTTTTAACTTTCTCATCTTAAGCGTTACGATTACTCAAATATAAAGTTTTTTATTCTGGTATCTAAGCTGGGAGCAGACTTAAACTCCATGAAAACTGTTTTACCTCTCATGTCACAAAAACATCAGGGATCCTGGACTGTGATATTTTCTAGTGTGTTGAATATTTAGCATTACTAATTTGCTATTATATTTGAGATTTCTGTATTCTGGTGAACAAATGTTCTTCCTTATCTGAAAAAAACCATATATTTCACCAATTATTCTTTTTTAATTATTAATTTTAGAAAGCCTCTCTATAATAAAGTTTGAATTCCTATCAGTTCTAGTCACAGTAAGCTTCTCTGATGTTAGCTATGACTGGAGCTTTCAGTACTATTTTTAAGATCTAAGAATGTAAAGATAAATGTTTTTAAAGACTTATTAGCATCCTTGCCTGCATATATAGTATCTACATTGTATTTTCAGGGTTTCTGCAATCTAGAGTGAGACTTCCCATTTGGACTAGAGTCAGACTTCCCATTTGGAAATTTTGGTTGGGTCCTGTATTTGAGATTGAACTATGTTTTAAAATAACAGTGATGTACATCTTTCCAGGATCATACCTCACTAAAATTTTTGAACTCTAGGATTGACTCAAAAGTGCTGTTTCTATTTTGCAGCCATTTTCCAAATTTGAGTACTTAGACTAATTCCAGTTGGGAGGATTTTGTGAATGCAAAATTCTGCCATTTGTAAAATATAAAAAAAGAATTGTTGAAATCTATTGAATATCCAATTAAATCACATGTTTTAAGTAAAATATTTATATTTATTAGGACTCTAAAAGAATAAAACAATTTTGGAAGGAAAGCCAAGTTATACAGTACAGAGTTAGGGCAGAAAAAGATGTCTCTATGACTGAAGTTTTGGCGCAAATTAGATCAGCCTCAGAAATTATTCTTTAGTTTAAACCTATTCAACAAAAGAACATGGAAAAGCAGTTAACACTCCAAACTCCCAGATTCTCGGCCTCAGCTTTGGTCCAGCAACCCTTCTATTTCCAAGGACTGTGAGAAAAATTGATATGAAAAGCCAGTACTTGGAATAGACTTTTCAGCTATGCATTGATACAGCTCATGTGAACATGTGTGTAAGATGAGTAACAATTCTAGAACTGTGCCTGGGCTTCCTTACAGCATTTACTAATACAGATGAAAGAGAAGACAAGGCCACAAAATTAACTTGATCCTAGGGTGACCAAAATAAATAAAAAAAAATTTAAAAGTACATTCCTGCTTAATCTGAGTTGTGTCCAGTAGGAATAACATAGAACACAACTATCAATGGTGCTCAGAAATGCAAAACAAAGTAATTGGGCTTTTTTTTTCCCAAATTAATCTCAATAGCAGGCAAAAGAAGAAGTATGATTAAAAAACAATCTGTGTTCCAAGAACTATAGGGGCTAACTACCCCAAATACCCCAAGACAGAAGCTGCCAAGAATGAAAAAAAAAAAGGGAGAGGAAAAATCCAGACAGCAGATGGAGCCAAGACTGTTTTTCTCCACATTATCCAGTTTCCTTTTATGTCTCCTTTTTGGGCACGCTGTCTCTAGAGGCAGTCTGTGCTCCCTAGGACATACAGTTTCTGTGCAATATACAAAATAATTTACTTGAAACAGAGCAATTACAAATGCAGATACAATTTCAGCATCAGTCTTTGTTCAGCTTAATTATTCTCTTTTAAATTCTCTTTTAAATAATTTTAAGCAGTGAATTGCATGTATAGACCATTGAAGTAATCTTTACACAACCAATTTACCTAAATTAATATAAGAAATTGATTATTTGGGCTTGCTAGTAATCTACCAATGAACATTTTAATATCCTGTACAGAACATAAAGGTCTTTTCCAGTCTAAGATAACGTGATAGATTTCATTAGCTGAAAAAAAGGAAAAATTGCACTAGTAGTAACATGCAATATCCAGTATAATTGTTCACATGGTGTATAATGCAATTCTTCAGTATAAGAGTTTTTCTTAACTTTTGTTCTGTGGTGGTTTATATCAGACTTCAAAGACACCTTTTTAATAAAAATTATTATAACATCCTCTAAATAGCTCCAGAAATACAGAACTAGATCAAATTTTAAACTGTATCAACGAATAAATTAGGTTTATAGCCAAAAGTATTTCTGTCAATTTGCATAAACTTAAAATTTGTAACTTTTCTACTAATATTTTATAGATACCCTGTTTCATTTAACATCTGACAGCAAAAGTGATTTACTTAGCTAAATAATTTTTGAGATTATACACATTCGTTAACATTTAACTGCATAGTCTAAACCTGTGACTCAGCATGTAGAGTCTACTTCCAAATTGTGACCAACATGCCACACGCAAAAATGTCACTGAAGAAGTAATTGATTGGTTTACAAAATAGAGAATGGAGTGTTGACTGAAACCTCTCCAGCCTCTTACTCAGCAATGTAGGAAATTAAAAAATGTCAATGATTATAGCATTTTCACCACTTCAATACTATTTTCAGTACTGTGGTACTCCAAGATTGCAGTGGTAAAAATGAGTGCTTATACAAATGAGCTGCCATGTATTATATCACTGCAAGACCATGACATCCCTCATTTATGGATCTCTGTGTCTGTAATCTCTGATTGGTAAGACTGATCCCTTCTCATGAAAAATGGAAAGAGGACAAGATATCATCAGGCTTCCAACCTAAGTAAACAATATGGGAGAGATAAATTTTTTATTAGTTAAATTTTCATTTTTCAAAATACTACTTTTTGTAAAAATCACAGCTTAGCTAAAACTTTTCAAACCCAAGTCATTGATTCCATCTAGCTCTCAACCTATATTAGGAACCATGGCTTCTGAGCATGTTCACAGAATATTCTAAAAAACTACCTTTTTTTTTCCCCCTTAGATAAAGATACCCACAGGTACTTCTTTTCTTTGGTGCAAAGCTAGAAACAGTCATTTGGAAAAAGCCATTTATGAAAGGGACTCTGGACCAGTAGACCAGGAAGGCTGATTGCTGTCCCTGACAAGACGGTAAAATAAAGACTAACAGAGCACACAGATTAAGATTGTCGCAGAAGTCAGCAGTTTCTTCAATGGGAAATCCTGTGTGACTAGTTTTCTCTACTTCTATGAAGATGTCAGCATGCAAGCAAATAAAGGGGATATGAATATAACATAATTTAACATTATATAACATAATTATGTTTTGTTTTCCAAAAGCCTTCCAATAACATTCCACAGCAATGTTATTAAAGAAACAAAAGTGTCATGGACTGAAGAAATTTCCTTGTGGCCTGAAAGCTGGTTAGATAACAGAAAACAAAGGACAAAGGTTTATGGATTTTTTACCATGAAGAAAATTCACAAGTAGAGTTCTCCACGCTTGGACCAATTTTATTCTTTGTCGTTAATGACCTATAAAAGGTAATGAACCCTGAAATCTCTGAGCTCATGGCTAATAGTAAGCTCCTTTGGATAGTGAAATTCAGTACTCCTGGTGGCCAACTCCTGAAAGCCCTCGTTAGAGTGACTTAAGTGGGCAAGAAGTTGATAAATGAGTTTCAGTGTGGATAGATGTAAGATAAGACATCTAGAAGGAAAAAAAATCTTAACTAGATCTGCACAATGCTGAATTTGGAACTAGCATTTACAACTCAGCAAAGTAATTTTTGGGCATGGTTGCCATTCCTCTGAAATACTTGGTTTAATGTTCAACAACAACCCAAAAAGCCAAGTAATATTGGACATCATGAGGAAGAGCATAAAGAATAACATCACTCTGCTGCTATAGAAAACCTGTGTGAACCCATTTCTTGAGAGCTGTATGTGGGGGGATATGACTAAGACTTACATAAACAAGTGAGTGGGTAAGCTAAACATATTTGGTAAAGCCATGGAGGCATTAAAAATAAATTAAAGATTAGTTTAAAACAAGAAAAAAAAAAGAAAAAATAAACAACAAAAAACTCTTTACACAATAGGTAATGAACTTCTGAAATTTGAATGTGGACGCTATCAGAAGGTTCAAAAAGGCATTGGACAAATTCATTGACATGATTGATAAATGGATTTTAAAAGGACTAGCTAAAGATATTCTCTCCAACATCTCAAATCCAGTGATGGTGAATGATGGGAGATGGAAAGCAAATGGACTGCAGCAAGTGATGTAACTTATTACCCTCCCTAAGTGATACATTCTGCTGCCACTGTCAGGGACTGACTGCTGGGAGATACAGACCACGGGTTTGTCTCAGCAGGGTATTTCTTATGAGCTTATTATCCTCATCAGTAGCAGTGAAACAGGAAGAAAAAGAAGATCCGTATTGGTGGAGAAAAATACAGTAAAGAAAAACACATGGAAAATGTGGGCACAAAAGAGAAGTGTTACTGAAACAGGAATTATTGGGGCAGGAAGATAAGATGTGCACAGGGAACATGCAGAATTTCATAATATTTCCATACACAAATTTCTGGCATAGAAGAATAATACTTTTAGCAATAGGCAAATTCTGTTTGTTGTTTAATTTTTGAATGATAGAACTTACTTTGTTATAAAACGTCACTTAATTAGCTATGGTGGAATTTTAAGAAAATAGCTGTCTTGGACATAAAGCAGACTTCAAATACAGCCTGAATTTTAAAAGTTTAGTTTCACAAATATTATAAACTGATAATGATATCAAAAATAAGAGAGATTTTAGGGTATTTGAAATTAACTGACTTGTATATGACACATTTTTGAGCAATGAACATACAATTTTTTTTTCCATGACAAAGATCTCTGCAGATACTTCAGAGATGTGTTTTTCCACTGTCATTCTCAGTTCTGCAAGCTGGATGTTAAAGACTATTAAATAAGGATGGTCCTATTTAGATGTGATACACATAGATAGAAACAGCCAAGCTAAGTAAACCACAGGGGAAAAATAAGGCCTTCTGAATTTCAAAAAGCATTCTCCTTATGCTTGTTCTTTGAAATACACTGTAGTGTAACAAAAATATAAAATTAATATAATTTAGACAGGAAAATCCACAAATAAATAAAATTAGGTTGATCCATGAGCTTCATTATTCCCAGCTCAGGTGAGGTTGGAAGGGAAATCTGCTGACTGCCTGGTCCAACCCCTCGTGCCCAAAGCTAAAGTGGTTGAATTCTTGATATCACTTTCTTAATCTATTTAAATTGGTGTAGCTGTGAGCAAGCAAATGCTTTTAACCTATACCGTCCTGCTACATCTACCACAGCACTGAGTTACAGGGTAATACACGGATATAACCAACCCACAGGAGGCATTATGCCCTTTGGAGAAATCCCAAGTCCAAGGGAGAACGATGTATGCAAAATTCTTCACCTCTTCTCTTCCTATTCTTTCTAAAAGAACTCTACAAAGTTTAAAAACAACCAACCAAGCAAAAAACCCAACAAAACTCAGGTAAATATACAAAAAAAGGAAGAAAAACTGAAACCACAATGAAAGAATTGCATCCATTGTACAGTAAATATGCTATAATGTACTTCCCACCATTGCCATTTAAACTGGCAAGAAATAGGGCATCAACCAATGGAAAAATGCCTTGGACATTCACAAAACTATATCTGGCTTTGGCTTTAATGTAAAATTATTAAAAAACCCCAGCCCTAAATCACTGATTGCAAAGTTCATTTTGGCCTACCTACTTAAGCAAAACTTGTGTCCAAATGGAGAATCTTTATAATCAAAGTAATTCAAATAGCAGTTCCATTGATTTTGTCATTGCATCATTTAACTGTATTACTCTAGAATTTGAGACAGGTCGGTTCAGAATATCATCTGCCTGATGGAGATCTGTTTTAGGGGTATTTACAAGGATTGTAAAATCATTCAACTTATCTGATGGCCCTGAAAGGAAAATATTTTTGTCTTCATTATGACTGTGGATGCAGCGAATAAGACAATTACATAACTTTAATGAGAAATTAAACAAAAACAGCACTGGTTTTATTAAGTTTACATCAGACCAACACAGCAATAACTCTAATTAATTTTGCATGACTTCCCATTTTTGGATTTTCTGAAACTTTGATATTTTAGGCTGACTATGTTCTGTTCTGGCTGATTGTGGTTTCTGTTCTGAAGCAAATACTTTGGTTGCTGCTTTCAGAATATTTTAGTGGGGTTTTTTTTTAATCATCCCTATTGGGGGATTTAAAAAATTTTACTGCTGTGATAAAAGTTCTTGAAGGATGGGGGGTTTGGGGTGGGGAATAGCAGGGGAGGAAGCTAAAGAAACACCATGTTAAAACTCTACTTTGATATAATCTGTATTATTGGTTTATTCCCATGAAAATCTGTTTTGTAATGTAATTTGGCATTCTTTTATACAAATGCTATTACGAGATCTCATTACTAGCATTTACAGCATTGTTTACTATTTAATACTAATTCATAATTAATATTCTCCTACCTTCTTTCTATACACATGCTGTTTGCAATTTGAAGATTTTTTTTCTGATGTTGAATTGAGAATTTAATCTGAAAACAATGGCCAGCATCTCATCTCACACATGATGAAGACATATTCCAAATGAAATGGAGGTATTTTGAGGCAGGTTTTTACCCTCCCACAGCAGTGAAATCCAGCAGATCTTGCACATCACTATCCCCCTCTGCATTGCCTATGATGCTACCAAGGACACAGCTCAGAGACACAAATGAAGACAGTACAGCCAAGGAACATAAGAATCAGATTTCTGTTTACATAACCACAGGCCACTTTTCCTGCCTTTGCCTCATTCAGGAAGCATTTAAAAATATATGTAGAGACAAACAATGGACAAGTAGAGATCTCTGGATTCAGAAAAATTAAGTTTTGTCCCCAGCTACAATGTAATGTATCTGTAACACAAGTGGTGATGGACTGCTGTAACTGAGAGCACATCTCCACCCTTAAGAGATACAATAGATGGGACAGGATGAACAAAGCAGAGATGAGCATTCAATAATTTATTATTATTAATTATTTTTGTCTTGTCAGGGGATAACACAGAGATCTTCTCACAGGAACTGTTGCAAAGAACACACAGAGAATAGCATCTATCCTCCCCATATGTTGTGTACTGTTCAAAACAAATGTGATGGAGGACAGGAAAAAAATATAAGCTTCAAGAAAATAAAAAGAGGCAATAAAGACAAGATCGCCTCACCTACAGACATACTGGATACTATAAGCTAAATAAGGGACCTGACTCAGACATGTGTCTGACCTCACAACATTCTTACATAACAGATTTTTAAAGGAAAAAAGAAACAATTTACTGGATTCAAAATCTGCAAAAAGGCATGCTACCATATACAGACACATCTCCATATATACCACAGAATTCAGTAAGGCTCGTTCTGAGTACATGCATGCATGAACTCAAGGCCTTGAATACTGAGGCTGGATTTTTTCAGTACTATATCCAACTTAACTTCAAAGGAACCATAAAGAGTGCACCTCCTCAGACTTTGACCCTAGCTACAGGTGACAGATTGTCTCTAGTACTTTTTATTATTCATAGTCTTTGCTGGTGATCTGTTAGGAATGGACATGGCATAGCACAAAGATAACATCTTATTACATTTGAGCATACTTGCCAGCCATCTGTACCTAATAATACTGCTTTCTCTCCCCTCCACAGATGCACATTACTTGTACTTCTAAACCTAGAGTCCCCTAATTTTCCCTTCTAATGATTCTAACACACATTGAGACAAGTAAATATACCCCATAAGCTACTTTTATAATCACTTTTTTTTAGAATAGCCAACAGATCACTATATTAATGTAGTTTAGGAAGGTGTATTAGTTCACTCTCTACTGCTTCCTTTTCTCTGTTTATAAAGCAAATATACTAACTTTTCACAGTATGTTCACACAGACTGCAAAAAGTGATTTGGACATAAATCATACACCAGGGTGTATCAGATGTCTCAATACGAATCAGATATGAATGGATATTCATCTAAACTAAGTGAGAATGGGGTCTGTCTTGGATTTAGTCCAGCTCCACTGAGGACAGCTGCATGTTTTATACAGAATATGCATTTCTCTTTGGAAGAAAAAAAAAAATCTTCACTTCATATTTTTAGCCATGAACCTCTAAGTAATTTCTTGATAATTTCTTTTTAAAATTAAGTGTAAGTATTTTTCTTTCAGAAATAGGTTGGGGGGAAAGTTGCTTATGCAACCAACTTTGTATGTGACAGCTCTTCAATCAGAACACTCTGAGCCAACCAGGCTGAATTTCCTGCATGCTCTCAGAAAAGATTAAAATTTGTTTTTTCCACTGCAATAGTGAGAAAAATTCTCATTAACTACCTGGTGATCCACAGATGACGTATAATATAGCCAGTGTGTCCAGTTCCCATCAACAGTTGGAGGTGTTCAGCCTGGAGAAAAGGAGGCTCCAGGGACACCTTACAGCACCCTCCAGCACCTAAAGGGGGCTAAAATAAAGCTGGAGAGGGACTTCTGACCGGGACATATAGTGATAGGACAAGGGGGAGTGGCTTCAAACTGAAAGAGAATAGATTTAGACTAGATATTGGGAAAAAATTCTTTACTATGAGGATGGTGAGGCACTGGAACAGGTTGCCCAGAGAAACCATCAATGCCTCATTCTTGAAACCTCTCAAAGACAGGTTGGATGGTTCTTTGAGCAACCTGATCTAGTGGAAAATGTCTGTGCCCACAGCAGTGGGGTCAGGACTAGATGAACTTCCAACATCTACGATCCCATGGATTAAAAAACAAAAAAACCCCAAATCAACAACCAAAAAAAACCCCACTTGAAGTGGCACACAAAATTAGAGCAAATAGCTTAACCTTTAGGTTTTCCCTTGTGAAGTCAAGAGTTGAACTCAGTGATCCTCAAGGGTCCCTTCCAACTCAGGTTATTCTATTATTCTTATATTGTTAAAAACGCAAGGTCAACCATAAAAAGCAAAACAAATAAAACATACACGAACTAAGGTAATCTATGCAGCATGAATTTGTTCTCCTCTTGTAGGGATTAATTAAATTATCTTTTTCTGCCATAGTACAGTGGAGCCAGAAATCAATCCGTAGTCATTTGAGACAGAAAAGAAATTCAGTCATTCTGGCTATCTAAGGTAAACATATAAACTGCCAGGATGAACAACTAACCTAAAGATCCCACTGCAGCTGTGCAGAATATGTGCAACAGAATGCAAAAACAATGGGAGGCACAATGGGAAGACACATGGGATAAGTTAAATATGCTAAAATAAAAACACATGCAAAGCAGGTCAAGCTGGAAACTCAAAAGAGTGGACCCTAAAAATTCTAGCATTTTGGATTTTCTATGGCATCTATACTGCGGGAATAATCATTTCCATCTCCCAGAAATTTTATTAAGGTCAATTCATTAACGTTTATAAAGCTTTCAGAACTACAGTGGTGAAAATTTCTGTTGGAAAAGTCCATAGGGAACTTAATATTCAGACATGCTCTGAGTTTTAAGTATGCAAAGAAACATTGAAGTACTTTCCAACGAGGAAACACTATTTGTTCTGCTGAATTAAACCTATAGAGGAAATATGGGATCATGTAATTAAAAGTTGTCTGTGCAAACAAGGTTATGTAAGAAATGTGGAACTTTTTGAGTGCTTTGTTCAGCAACCTTAAAAGTCTTGAAATAATTTTGAAGAAGTAATTGCATCTGTTGGCCATGAAGGGTGTGCATTACTTCATTTAGGATTAATAATGCACAAAGATAGATATTTGCACAAAAATCAAAACCAAGTGAATCCAGTTATACTACTACAGGTACCTTAAAATCTTCAAAGTTCTTTAAAAATAAGCTTTTAATGTGCAGTGCTCTTTCCCATGGATGAGTCCTATTTCTAATTAATACAAATATTTGAAAAAGAAAAAAATATTACTCTCATCACAAGTTTAATGAAATTACTATAATCTAATTTAGAAGTGCCATTTATGACTCTGTAGTTTTAAACAGAATAGGGTTTTGCACCTAACTTTAGATCCAGACTCTGGTATATAGTAAAAAATCCTTCCCAACATTACTTTATTTACCATTGAGCTCTGAGAACTTACAAGCAAGAGTTCATATGAATTTTAAAATGGGTTTTTGCTGAAATGTAGCACTTTGCAAATATTTTCTTTTTTATTGCCTGTATGACCTTACTAAGGAAACAAGACAGATTAACCAAAAGCTCAAGCTGACTAAAACACTGGATAGCTTATAACAAAGATTTTTTGCTTTGAATTCTTCATTACCAAAAATGTGCTCCTGCAGCATTGTGCTTAAATTGCCATTCCAAAATTCATCTTCTCTCTCTTATCACTGAACTGTAATGTCATATTGCATCTGCAGTTAAAATGCCCACTTGACTGCTGTCAGAAGGATTAAATGTTTATCTTCATAGGTTGACAAAATAAGGTATTACCATCTATAAACTCTGGGAATTAAGATTTAAGACCACCTGATAGGAAATCCAGATAATTAAGGCATGTATATTGGCTACTGATTGACTGTATCTTGAAGGCCTGTTTTTGCCAAACATAAGCAGGATTAGGAAGGCACAATTGCAATTGGCCATGGGATTCCATACCAGTTTTAACAAAAGCCTAGAACTATCCTGGCCTCCATGGGTTTTGCATAAAATCTGGGTAATGTACATACTGAAACTATAATATCAATATGAATACTACAGGAAGATTTAAAGGATGTTTATTGGGTTGCAAGACTACCCAGTAAAAACACTGAATACCAGTTTGGAAAAGAACAGAAATCTCATGCTCTGGGGTTTAAAGGCAGTCCATAACCATTCTTTCAGAAGAAGATTAAATTGTAAGTTCCTGGACTTTTTTGTGGGTATCCAGTTGCTGCCCACAGCTAAAGAAAACATGTTGAAGTAGATTAATTGTATACCTGGTAAAGTACAACTGTTACTGTGCTCTTACACGAGGTCTTGATTTCAAAGTTATTAGCCTTATGCTCTACAAATTCAACCCTATAATTGTTCTTCAAGAAAACCTTTAGTAGTTCTATATGGGAGAATTATTTTCATGAGCAACAAAGACTTCACTTGTACTTCACAAATGTACATCTTCATTCTTATTCAGTTTTTCCCAACTGCATCATCTCCTAACAAGCAACCTTCTGAAAAAGTAACAAAATCACTGTTTTCTCCTTTTATGTTCCCTCCGCTCCAAGTTCTACTCAGATGATTTAAAACATTCTAACTGTGATCTTCTCACTTCCTCTATTAAGAGAAGATCTCTCCCCAGTGCCATATTTTAGTTTCTAAATGCTCTGGACAAACACAAGTGAGCCTAAAAATCCTTGCTAGAGGAAAAAAACAACACATATATAGAGAGAAAATACAAAGAAGCAAACTCAAGGAAATCAGGTCTATCCCAATTATAATTAACATAGACTTTACTAGCTTATTCTACTGGATGTTGCCTAGCTTTAGGATGATGCCGATATCTCACATTCAATTCAACTAATGTGAACTATAATCGATATTTTCATGATTTCCACTTGGATACCCAAATCCCAAGAGCAGCCCCTAGATACAACCTAAGCTGTACCTCAGCTTCCTGTTGTTACAAAATAAGGTATGATAAAATTTCCCATTACTTGAGTACTTTGAAAATGGTGCCACTGATTCATTATTACAGCTACCAACATATAAATTTATTATGCTTTAAACAGGACGTAGCTATTTCATATGTAATAGTTTCAAGAATATTTCATTCTTTCAATATAGAAGATCACATTAATATTTTAAATATAAATGCCAAAAGAAACTCATTGAGAACATCTTGGTGTAAAATGAAATATTCTGTTTACTTCTATTAAATTCGAATCTGTATCTCAGAAAGACACTGTGGTAACAAGCATCCTAAAAAGGCCACAAAATGGAGAGCTGGCCTTCAGGTGTGTTACAAATGAAATCAGGTGTGTTACCATTCAAAACAGTGCTCTGCTAGAGGATTGGATCTGTGTTTTCACTCAAGTAGACCTCCCAGAAACTTCAGAAAGGCAATTTATTTACATTAAAACTGCAGGGAAAGGCCCTTTAATTCTTAAGTATGAGTCAGCTTTTATGTTTTACTTCTAAATGAGGATTTTTATAATCAGCAAAGAAAGGAAAACCAGTTTGAAGTGCTACTTAGGCTGTTAGCCCAGATGTCTTGATCCTGCAGATTATAAACTAAAACTGCCATTAGCTTCACTCAGTTCCGTGTGCAGCAGGATCACAGATCATGGATCCTTAAATATGCAGCCCGTGTAACTTACATAACAGAACATGAAAATACCCAATGAAATACCAGAAGTTCTGCACAACAAAAGCTTGTGGAAGCCAGAATTTGGGTTATGTGCACGTCGATGTATTTTTAATTTGATTCAGACTGACTGACGTACCAGTTGTGGCTCAGCTTTGGCCCCCTGAATCAGGCAGGATGAAGCTGCACCTGCGTCAGGCCCCACTGCCTTCGGTTCCCTTGCAATAGTGCAGCAGGCAGGACTGGGCCCTCACAGCTTCTGGAGCTCCCTTCAGATGTGCTCATGCTGCTCCTGAAGTGTTACAGAGCTGATGAAGTGGAGCCCGTGGGATAAACACTGCTGCAGAGTGTCAGAAGCACATGAACACCCAGTGTTTGGGAAGTTTGCCTTTAGCATACCTTTGTATCTTGAAAAAAGGAAGCTGGTATTTTGTGTACAAGAGACTTCTGCAGTAACGTGCATTCATAAGCAAGTGCTGCTGCAAGCAACCAAAAGGTTTCCTATACAAATATTTACTTTGTTGAGAACATTTTAACCTAAGAGCTAAGACAGGCAAATAGTGGCTACTGAAATCTTCTTCAAATGATATATTCCTTTACACCTATTCCAAGTAGATCTATCAGAACATAACAATAACTGTCTTCAAGTAATATCAAACAAGGGAAATAATGGAGATTACAAAAAAAAAAAAAAAATTCATCTTACATTGCTTATTTTAACAAATATGCCAAACAAAATTAGAATATATCACACTAAATACAAATCTTCAGCCTTATCACATGACTCAAATACGAAGAGCCATGTCGAGTTTTAGCCTTGCTTAGATCTTTGAATGTCAGAGCTTCTAAATCATACTTTAATGTACCTTGATTGTTTGCATTATCTTTTTACTGAAGTGACAAAAATGGGAAATCACTGCACTGAATACCTGGAGTTTCACAAAATGCTATATTACTGTGTACATAAGCAAATGTTGTCAAATCCAAGCCTGGAAAGCAGGTGATTCTAATGCATTCATCACTGACATTCTATTAAACTACAGAATAATTTGAGTCAAAAGGCTTGAACCTGTTGTGGTTCAGGACAGCAAAGAATTATAAAACAAAAAGAATTAGAATTTTGTAAAACCTATCTAAAGGTGTCGGAGTCTTTAAGTCATAGGGGCTCATCCTTCTCCCCTTGAACTCTGTAATACAGAGTTTTGACACCAGCTGTAGCTGAAAGCCAAACAGAATTAGAAACATGGTATCTGAAATCAGGGAACCTGTGTGTTTCACAAGGACCAGATCTGCACAGAAAAATGTCTTATAGGCTTTTCTTGGTTGTTTACATTTCTGTCTTCTTCCCAAAACACGAAAAGAAATGATGGTGTGCTGGAGTTGACTATAATCTAAATTTCAGATCAATTTGTATCTGGTAAATAAAAGCAAAGTACAGGTGGAGTCCATTTACTCCTAGCAATGCAGACTGCACTAATTAAAAATTCTGGTTTGGAAGCTTCTAATCAAAACAAATAACCAAACAAAACTTCTAGTAAAGCCACCAGAATTCACATGAAAGTGACAGGTAATAGTAAAGGACCATAATCTCCTTTTGTGTTTTGTCTCCATTACAAAAGTATGATTTTCCTATTCCAAAACTGCTCAGAAGTTGTACTATTTTACAGGTGCAAATATTTAAGGCCACCACTGAAAGCTTTGTTGCAGAAAACAGATACAAACCAAAATACAAACAGGGATATCTTATGCTTTCTACTCATAGAAAATTCCCACTTAAGGAACTGACCAACACATAAAAACCAGTGCCAAGCAAATTTGGCAACTTTTGGTATTTATGCTGTCCTACTAAGTTTACTATCATGAAATCATAAACTTCAGTACTAATGGCAAACAGCCACCCTGAATCTGCATCCAGCTCCTCACAAATTATTGAAGTCCTGGGTTCAGTAATCACTGCACTCTTTTATTTCTAGCTTGTGCCTTTCTCTTAAAATAACAAAGGAAAGGCAGGGAGGATGAGAAGAGTGAGGAGGGGAACTAGATGTATACAATTTTCAATTTCTAACGACTTGTAAATGTTATCGGTACTAGCACCAATTGATTTGCTTTCCTGTCCATAATCCTGTCAGCAGTTTGGGGTCCAAGTGTGAACTTGGAATTCGGCCCAAGTGCCGAAATCAGGATTTCTGCGAATTTACTGATCACCCTAACTCCACAGCAGGAAGAATCAAGCATCCACTGGATCCCTCTTTTCATTCCAAAGTCCTTATACAACCACTGCAGTTCTCAAATAAAACGCTTATTGGTATCATATTACTACCCCTCCCAACCCCCCACTCCAAAGTAGCTTTTATTATTTCCACAGAAAATAAAAATACAGCCTTTACCTTACAGATCTGAAAATAATCTGAAGTGAGCGTCTCCTGGATCTCCTCTCTGGGTGTCCCTGCAGCTCCCGCAGTCCCTCCTGGGTGCACGGAGCCACCACCAGCCCCACTTCCACTGCCACCGCCACTGCTTCCAACAGGGGATGAGGCAGTTAAACCATCCAAAACTTTGCGAAAATTAAATTTCTTCATTTTGGAAAAATCTTTCGGAAGATTTGGGGGGAAGAAAGGATGCGTCGTAACACGTTCAGCTACATGTAGCGACCGAGAAAGTCGTTAATGGTCCTCTGAGGCAGCACTTTAAGTCTCTTGTACCAAACAGAATGTCAATACTAGGTATGATTGATTGAAAAATACAAAGGCTTCATTTTGTCAGACGCAAAAGCTACCTGGAAAAGTCCTTTCCAAATAAATAAATAAATAAATAAATAATCCACAAGCAGTAGGACTAAGATTTACGTTCAAACAAGGAGCAATGGAACGACCGCCATCGGGTTCGCTCAGAAAATCCACATTTAGCAGTGGTCAAAACAGAAAAGTAAATAAAAAATTCAAGCCGGCATCCAAAACAGCGGGATCCATCCCTCTATCTTATCTGCCTAAGATCTGCCTTCGGCACTTGATTATTTCAGCGAAACTACCAAAATTCGTCTACATTCAGTTTCCTCTTCTCCTCAAAACCCCTTTGAGCCAGGGGTATCTCTGCCCCCGAGGTTTCCGAGGAGCGGATTCCCCGCTCCCAGCCTCTGGCGCGACTCCTGTTTCTGGTTCCCTGCCCACCCCAGCAAATGCCGGCAGCCGCTGCCGCACTCGGTGCTCCTCTCTCTCTCCCCTCGGGCTCCACGGCAGGCTGCGGGATGCGGGGTGCGAGCCCCCTCGCTTTCCTCGCCGCCCCGGCCGACGCTCCGTGAGGAGCGACGGCAACGAGCGACCCCCTAAGCCAGTCCGGCCGTCCCGGGCTGACCACCCGTCCCGTCCCTGCGGTGACGGACCCCCCGCCCGTCCCGATCACCGAGCCTGTGCTGCTGTTGTGCTCTGCCCCCGGGGCCGCTCCGGCGGGACCGGGCTCCCTTCGGCGCCGGGGGGACGCGGTGCGGGGAGGGACGAGGAGGGGCGGGCGAGGAGCGGAGCGGAGCGGGGCAGGTGAGCGGAGTGCGGAGGGCGCCGGTGGCAGCTCCGGCTCTCTCGCCGCCCTCGCAGCCGTTCTCCGAGGTACTGAAACCTCCGCCGGCGTCAGCCGCAGCTGCTCCTCCTCCTTCCCCTTCCTCCTCCCCCCTCTCTCCCTGCCTCCCTTCCCCGTCCGCCAGGCCCCGCCTGCCGCACCAGCGCGCAGCCGGGGCCTGCTCCCCGCCCCCTCTCCCGGCACCGGGGTGGGCGGGGAGCGGGGTAGGCGGGGCAGCGCTGGTGATTGACAGGCACCCGCGGGTTCCTATTGCTCACTGGGCTCAAGGAGGGGGAACGCGACCGGCGGAGTGGGAGAAGGGGCGGGGGCTGCGCGCAGCGTCTGGGCGGGCGGGCGGGCAGCTCCAGGTACGGGACAAGCCATGCCAGGCGGGCGCCGAGATCCGCGGCTTCTGATTGGGGCGCTGCGATGATAGGCACTCGCTTTCACCAATGGAAGCTCAACTCCGTAACGCCCCGCCCCCAGCCCGGCAGGGTGGGCGGGGCCAGGGGAGTCCCCGCCCCACTGCGGCGACAGCGGCAGCGTCGCTGGCGCCGCTGACGGGGGCAGCGATGGGGGGGGATGTGGTTTATTGTGGTGGTGGGGACTGAGAGTTGGTTTCGCAGCCTTAGCTGCGTGCGGGAGGTCGAACAGACTCAAAATTCGGCATGAAGCTGTGTCGGGGAGATTTGCCTTGGCTATTAGGAAAAGGTTCTTTTCACCCACAGGGTGTTTGGGCACTGGAACAGGCTCTCCAGGGAAGCGGTCACAACACGAAGCCTGACAGAGTTCAGCAAGTGTTTGCACAATGCTCTGGGGCAGATCGTGTAACTCGTGGGGATGGTCCTGTGCAGGGCAGGAGAATGGCTCAGTCCTTGTGGGTCGCTTCCAAGCCAGGGTATTCTGTGATCGTGCAAAAATGTCGCGCAGGTGACGGTCTTGGCGGTGGCAGAGAGGGGTTCTGAGTGAGCAGTTCGCGTTTCTCGCCGGGGCACGGAGGACGGGTCTGTGCGGCTCGGTGCTCAGCCCGCACACTGACATCGCCTCGTCGGGGGCAAATCCCTTTTTCCTTCCCGGGAGGATTACAAAGGATCTAAGGCTGCCCTTCCCGAGGCTCGCTCCGGAGCCGTGGAAGTTGCGTGGGACAGCTCTCTGGCCTACGAAGCACGATCCGGCACAGGAGGTGTTACACTACACACAAGCCTCTATGAAAAGGTTGTTCAGGTCAGGAACAAATGAGGCAGCGATTAAAAGTGACTCATGGTACAGCGCTGTCAACGTGGTTGGAAGCCGAGAACTGAATAAAATGGTGTAAGGAATTCATTCTGTATGGGACTAAACACATAACACCTCTCCTCTCCTGTACAGGAATAAATACATAACACCTCACCAAGATGTTGCACATTCCTCACACTTGAGGTGGCCAATGAGTGCACACTGGTCACCTCATTTTTCAGATGGTTCAGGGATGCTTGGTGTAGTTCTGATACCCACTGTAATACCTAATTTGTTTTTTATGAATCTTACAGTTCTGTGAAGCAAAATAATTCTGTTTATTTCAGCTTCTTGCACTGAGATCCATACTTTTTTTTTGTTTTTCACTTTAGTTCATCCCTTTTTGTTCTCAGGTACTCCCCATCTGAATGATAAAAAGATTGCTGTAAAGTTCAAAGAATAACTGTATGTACTTCACTTAATGCCCTCATGAAAAATAAAGGACACATTGCTGATGAAACTGGAAAAGTTGATAGGCTTCCGTAGCCAGGAAGAAAAGGAACATAGCTTTGTATGGGAGACAAAATATATGGGGACTATGGCAAGGAGACAGAAATGAAAAAGGGCATGGAACTGAGTAAGCAAATCTGTAAAGATGAAAGTACAGAGTTTTGGAGAATAAGGAAAAGTCAAAATCCAGTTGAAGCTATTTGAAGAATGTCATGTCCTACTGATTCTATGTTCACCAGAGGCAGTGCAAGTAAAATTTAAAAAAAAAAAAAAAAGCTAACAAAACCCAAAAGATAACAGCATGAATTGTAAATAGGAAAGGGAAAGATAAGGTTAAAAATGAAATAATTAGAATGAAGAAAATGTCACAGACAGACTTGTAAAAAGTCTGTCTGGGAGTCAGGGGTACTAGAGGAAGAAAATCTGATAACATAATAGTTTCGCAGTTCAAGGGAGGACAGAGATAAGACTGTTTTATGTCAAGAAAAGGAAGGGTGAAAATTAGAAGAATGAGTGATAACTTTGGAGGTGGACTAAGTTGCCGACATTTTTTGAATACCAACAACATTTCCAGAGAATCACTATGGAGAGCTGGGTATTAATTTCTATTATACTTAATAATACCTAATTCTAGTGAGTAGATTTTACACCAGAGTATCCAAAAGGGCAAGCAAGGATCCTTACACTGACAGTGTACTGTTAGGAAAACTGACTTGTAGGGAAAAAAAAAACAAGAACAAACTGACCAGTAAAATATAGTCCTGTTTAAAAACACTGAGAAAAAAACCTTGGCTCACTACTGGTGTATGTAAGGCATGTATGTCCCTTTTGAAAGTTTTTCTCTTAAGCTGGACACAAATCCAGAAGTGGAGAGAGAATGATGGAAATGAGAGTTGTGGAATGGCGCAGAGGGAGACAGGACAGTGTAAGACATAGGCAAACTCAGTAAAAGTTACGACAGGCACAGAAAGGAGCCCCATTGAATAACCACACTGGTGAGAAGTTTTGTTGTATAACAACAAGAAGAACAAAAAGGGAACAATTTGGTTTTGACACAGTGAAAAAAGCCATTGCTTCATTTTTTTTCAGTGGAGAAACAAACAGTAGACATGAGGCATTCTGTTGCTGGCTTGTACTGGTTTAGATGGCTTGTACTGGTTTCATAGGACACTTCTGAGATTGCCACCGAAAGTTTTAATAAAAGTTGATAAAATTAGGAAAATGTGGCAAGATTTTAGATGTTAAATTGATATATAAACCAAATTAAATTGGACATACCAATGTATTGTGGGAAATATGTATCTGAATCTGTATTTTAGATAGTAATGAGAGAGTATGTGTTCAGTGTTTTTTTTTCTAAATAGTATCTTTTACATTTAGTAGTCATCTTGTTCTGCAAAATCAAGCAGAAACCAAGTGTTAAAAGGATAATAGTTTGCTACAAAGATTTTGCTGAGAAAGAGGATCTTTAACATTCCACACCAGCAAAATTCATATGAACTTTTATTTTGATTTTTGCTTAAGTAAGCTTGCGATTATGTGCAATAATATAAAAAGGTTGGTCAGAATCAAACTTGGCAAAAGGGAATAATATTAATTCAGTGTTTTCTCAGTCTGATTCAAGAACTGACCAAGAAAATGAAGAATCAGGAAAGATGTGCATAGATCAGGTGACAAGAAAGTGATAGTATTAGAGTTTGTATATGACTGATAATTAATGTTCTGGTCAGTTCTCTGACTTTCTTGGGGGTTTTTGTTTGTTTGTTTGTTTGTTTGTTTGTTTGTTTTTTAATAGCAAATCCTGCTTCAACCCATGGACTAGAATTTCCTGACTTCAAAGCTGCAAACATAATTTAATCTCAGGTTATCTTTTTGGTAGTTTAAAAAAAATCCATGCAGAAGTGTGCAATAAGTGATGGTTTCACAGTTGACACTTTTTAAGTGATTCATATGAGTCTTTCTGCTAATCTGTGTATTAGTAGTTAAAAGCAGTGACCCTTGAGAGAAATCACTGAATGCCCACCAGCAGCTGACTAGACCACAGCCTTGCAACTACACCCTGCCAAAGAACTTCCGTGCCTGTAGAGAAATGAAGGAAAAGGATGTAACCAAATACCAGAAATGCATTTGTGCCAATGCAGGCAAAACTGTGACTTTCCACGGCTACCCATTCCTCATTATACTGTGGGACATTTGCCAATATTACCCATGTTTCTGTGTAATTCCAGAACATCGGATGGCAGCAAGTATAGTGTTCCTGCCTGCAGAGCTCCACTAAAAATATCCCCAGTTGGTGCTGAATATCTGGTTAGAACAGCTTGCTGAACTCTATCAATTAGCCAGATCTTAATCTATTTAATGTGTTTTATTACGGCTGTATAATTCTAATGTTTTAATCAGAATGTCAAGCAGTACTAAATCAGATTCATTAGGAAGGTCCAAGTCTATCACATCCATGTGGTTACCTTGATCAAACAACCTGTAATCTCATCAAAAATCAAAGTCAGGCCTGCTTGTCAAGTCTCGTTTCCATAAAGCCATGTGGACTTGCTTTCATTACATTCCTACCTTTAACTCCTTATCGATTGAATCATGCATAGAATGACTGCTTTAATTCACACAACATTACTGTTTTGTCTAGGATTACCAAGGATGCCAAGTCTATTATTACCTTGGTCATTCTGCTTGGCTCTTGGAATAACATGAACTTTCCTTTGGCTCTTTGAATACTAGCTGTAAAGAGAGCACTTAAAAATTAACATAAGAAGGCTGGAAGTCTCCTACTCTTTAAGGATCTTTGGATACTCAGGTGCCATAGAGACTGCTGATTGAAAAACAGCAGTGCCATTCTCATCCTACAGAGGTGTCAATGGATAGAAAGATAATTCATCATCTTCATGTAATATTAATACATTATCATTTTTCTTTCTCTTCACAAGTACGGGATGGAAATATTTACCATAAAAATGAGATCTTTTATGCATGCTCAGAGACCAGATTTCTTAATGAAGAAGCTGTGGATTGTGTCTGTACAAAACTGAAATGTAATTTTGTAATAAGGACTCCATTTTGTGCAGCAGGCAAAGTACAGGTGTACTGGGTACTCATGGGTAGAGTCCCCCATGAGTTAGTCACCTCAGCTTGAGGTGATCTGTTCTCATTGCTGTTGAAAAGGAATATCCTGCATCCATTTGAGCCCTTGGTGGGGGGGGGTTGTCCCTTTGGCAATGCATTAATTTGCTAGGAAAGTCAATAGTTTTATTTTGGGTTAATGAACCAGATTAGCTCTGCACAGGGTCAGACAAGCCCTAGAGCCAGTGCAAAGGAAGGCAGAGCCATACACCTGGACAGAAAGATGAGGGTAGCCCCACTTCTGTAAATCTGGTTCAGCTAAGGTGTACGCTATAAATTTACTGTGAGGGTGGCCTGTTGAGTTGCATTCCAGATGTATGCCCTGCTCAGGAATGGCTGCAAAGCTCAGTGAAGAGCTGTCACAAGCCACCTGAACAGCAGTTGGGGGCAAAGAGACTGCCCTGTTGTGACAGAGCAATGTGGTTTTTGCAGAGGGTTCTCCCAAGGCTCTGGGACTCAACCTAAATTTGGTTGCTCTGGAAGCAGGGGTCCTTTTCTAACAGGTTGTGGTGTCTGAGCTGTAACAGAAGCCACAGAGGAGCAAAAGCCTGAGTGATTACTATCTGCACAGCAGTAACTTCCTTTTTTACTATTGCAAGTCTGCAAATCTCTAGGATGTCAAATTGAGATAACTTGGGTTCTAGTCAAGACAATGTGGGGCCTTGCCTGGGAGACACAACTGATCTGAGAGGCTTGGTAAATACCAGGGTAGTTAATATATGCCGTGTGCCATGTTGCTACACATTTCTTATCCACCTTTACTGTAGTTCTCAGACTGACTTTTTGGTATTCTCTCTGCATCCAACTTGCATTGTATTCCATACGCAGTTTTCTTGTTCTTCCTCTTAATCCCTTTTCCTAACACTTCATTTTATAGATCCCTGTCTGTCACAAAGCTTAGCTACCTTTTTCCCCTCTTACCCTTTCAATAAGGATTAGACAAAACTGTCTGGCTTTCCCAGGTCCTGCTGTGAGCCAGGCTATTTGAACTTCTAATGACCCGGGCTTGCAGTCCAGCCTGTGCACATCCCATGTATCTGAAGGTGTAATGGTTCATTAAAATATTTTTAGTAACCAGCACAGCTTTTCAGAAAGCAGAGTTGTTATTTTCTTACTCCGAAGTTTTAATTTCCACCAAGCATATGTCTGACTTGTGATCAATATATACATTTCTGAATTTTTTTGTGGATGTTTTCCATTCTGAAAACATTTTCATCTTCACTAGTAGCTGCAAAACAGCAGGAACTGATGCCTTTTCAAACTCAGTTGTTAATAGTTCTCAGAAAAACTTTCCAAAAAAAGACATCTATGAAATGGGATAGCCACTAGCTTTTCAATACAAGGTGATGCTGGGGGCCTTGACCAAACGTATACTGATCTGGGTAGTAGATAATCAGATCACTAAACTGACCAGTCACCCTCTCAAACACGTTAGCAAGAGATCACAGATTTCCAAGTCATCAAGGATAAGCTTTCAGATAGGCAACTTCAAGCATCAGTTAAGCATGTTAGATAATCTACTGTATTTAAATCCCCTGAGAGGAGAATATCCTTTATTAAAGCAGAATCAGTAGGAGCTTTAGCAAGTCAGGAAGACTGTAATTCACAGTGAATATTCTTTCTGTTGTCAGCTTTGCTACAAATTTGACATTTTATGCCTTTTCCCATTATTGCTCTGAGTGTTTTGCAAATTATCACTGACATTTGAAGTGACAGCCAATGTATTGCAAATTGTTAGCTCACTTTACTAGATTCTGCCCTAACAAAGGTCTCAGTTAGGACTGGGCTACTTGTCTTGGTTGCTTTTAAACCCACAAAGTCTTGCAAGTTTGAAATGTAATCTTTGAATTCATATTCCACTTACAGGACAGTATAAAGTAAAAGCATGATGAGTTAGGAAAAAAAAAACATTTAATGAGTCTGCACTTGCTCTATAGAAAAGCCATCAGCACATTTTGCATTTTTGGGCAGGTTTCTTCCAATACTCACAGAAAAGAGACTTTTTACTAGTTGGGGAAAATTTCAGCTGCCCTTCAATATCCTTCAGTTTAAATTATAGGGTAAAAATGTCCATTCACTCAAACTAGTTTGATGAATCATAGGAACCAAAAATATAATGTGTCAGTTCACAAAACATCAGATATCACATCTCTGGCCTGTGTGCGAAAAATCTTCACAGAAAAGTGTTGGTCCAAAAGCAGGTGACTGCATTTCATATGGATGACCCTTAATACTGTAGATATTTGCATTAAAAATACTAGGAAAGATCAAAGCAGAGAGAGAAAAGAAGAGCAAAGGTAAAATGGAGCCCACATTCCACTATTTCAATCCTTTTGTCATTAAGAGCACTCAGTTTTGTGTCTGCATCTTTCATTTTTAACAGATGATATGTTGTGAAATACACTGCTGTTGACCTGCAAGACTAATACCCTTGTCTCTTCTGGACTAAACAATTCTTTGTAGTAAGCAATCTGACCAGAAGACTACAAGGAACAAATGCTACCTGCAGTCTGACTTCTAACCCTCTTAGGAAGTCTATGAAAAAAACCTTGCTGCTACTCTATAGAATCACCCCAGCCTCCCAAACCATCCCCCAAACGTGGACCACATCCTGACCACAGCCAGGTCCTTCAGCACAGGACTGCAAACCACCTAATCAGCTGTCTAAGAATTAATGTCATGTTGAGCTGTTCCATGGGTGAATTTGATCACTGAAATGGCTCTTATGCCTTCCTTTCCCCTCCTTTAATCTTAATTTAAGAGCAAAGTGAAGGCAGATCCAACCATTCTGTCTCCTCTGCAGTATTCTATGAAATATTCCATCCTAGTCTCGATACTTTGTTGAAAGGAAGTCTGGCAGAAATGTTAGCAGTGAAAATCCAATCAGTCCTAAAAGTTTAAAAAATGTTTCTTCGTGCCAGAAATGACAGCTGTATTATTCCTCAGCCCTTGTTCTGTCTCGCAGTCAGGGATTTTCTTTATGCCAATGTGATATATCAAGTAGGAATTTGGTATGTAATGATTGGATTGGATTGGATTGGATTGGAGTGGATTGGATTGGACTGGATTGGATTGGATTGGATTGGATTGGATTGGATTGGATTGGATTGAGTTGTCTCAGGGGCTTGGCATCCTTGCTGTTCCAGCTGCATCCTTCAGGTAGTGGACACTTGCAGAATACTTTTCCACCTAAGGAGTTGATGCAGTGCTGATCTGCAACACAATGCTGAACACAAAGTCTGTCCCTCTGCAATTTGTGTGTGTGCAATCCTATAAATGACTATTTCTTCAAGCCTGGAGGAAATGAGAATGCCCACTATCCACCTTAGGCTGGATCTGAGCTTAATTCTTCAGTGTATAATCAGTACTTAGAGTGACAGGAATAATTTGTTTTCCAGTTCAGAAGCTCAAAATAATGTTAATATATTAAAAATATACTGAGACAAATATCCACATGTAAATTAAAATAGGAAATGTCTGCTTTGAAAATATCAGAATTATTTTTTTCCAAATGTTGCTTGCATTTTATTTCTAGTAGAATCATCTTCTAAAACTGACATGCTCATTCAGTCTTCCCATTGACTCAAAGTAGTCCAAAATAGCGGTCACTGACTTCAACTTCTGTCCTTTATAGAGGTTTGACACATTTGTCAGTGGAGAATTAGGCACAGCTATCTTACATCTCAAGTTTTGTGTGATGACCATTGAATCAAAGCAGTTTCCCAAGAAGGTGCAGGAGGAAATACTTGGTAGAGACCATGGTCCCCCAGTGCAAATTCAAGTCTCTCTCAGGCAGACCCACCACCTCTTAGGTAGAATACATCAGACTGATGTGCTTGCTTATCCCATCTATATCATAAAACCATGCTTTATTACCCAAATCCAGGAAAAGAATTAAAAAATCATTCTCTCTATTGTTCTACTAAGTGACTAGCAAATAATTGCAGAGCCCACTCATGTACGTCACATCATACTCATCTCCATCCTCAAGGAAAATCACTTTAAATCTTTGGCTCCAGCATTAGGAAGGTGTTCAAAGTGATAAATCATATGGAACATTTTGATAGTTTCTTCCTAATAGAATTCAGTTTTCTGTATTTTTGAGAATTATTTTCTCATCTCTGTAAAATAAATAAGACTGTAAATCCTCGTCTAAAGGATAACACCAGGAATCTGGCAGTTATTAAATAACATGCAGCCAAAATTAAGTCTTGTACCTTTAACTCATTTGTCACATATTTTAGTCATTTGTTTCACCTGTTGGCAGGTTTGAAGGTGAATAGGTATAATGGATACAAACAGTAATTTATTTGGTATTTAAGTTTACTTAGTGGTGCCTGGGCTCTAGGAGTTTAGGTGATTCATCAAAGGCTTTTGTCCCCCAGACAGCACAGACTCTGACTGTTTCATTATAAGCCCAGCATTTTTTGAAAAGGAGGCGTGTCTAAGCCTTCCATTCTTGGTTAACATGAACACAGCATCCCAGGCCTTGCTTTGCATCTGCCTTGTGCTCACAGACAAGTTGTAAAACCAAAGTTCTCACTCATTTTGAATATTAAGATCCCCAGACATTTTATGGATTATGTGCCTTCTGAAATGCTCAGTTTTGATCAGGTGCATGTTCACATCCTATTCATCACTCAGCAACATAACCTATGGAGGATGATTGGCATTCATACTAGAAATGCCTTATGCTTTCCTACCAGTATGAATTATTGCTTTCATCTCTGAATTTACATACACTGATGCTTGGACAGATTCCAGACACATTTGGAAGGAAATGTATTTCGAGTGACTGATGGAACAAAGAATGTTTCTAGTTCTCATTAGACTATTCTTTGAAATATATCACATAACTGACTGACTTAGTATTTTGATCACTGCATTTAGTTTAGGCTCACCAAAACTCATTCTGTCAAAGTGGGTTTGTCTTTCCAGAGATTTGTGCTAAATTTGAATCTGTTCTGCATCCTCAATGTTTTAAGGTTTTCTGTTTTGATGCTACTGATGCCACTGTGTTTATTTAGAAGGGGAAAAAAGGCTTTAATTCCTTACATGGGAACTAAAAAAGGCTTTTCCTCACATCCTCTTTGCTCACATAGTTGAGATTTGACTCCCACATAAGAAATGGTTTTATTTCAGTGTTGCATTGGAGTTTGTGTGGCAAGATTTTGATAACAGGGTGGAGGCTGCAGGAGTGGCTTCTTTCAGAAGTTGCCAGAAGCTTCCCCCATGTCTGACAGAGCCAAAGCCAGCTGGCTTCAAGATGGACCTGCCATTGACCAAGGCAGAGCCCACTAGGCCTCTGTGATAACTTATTTAAGAAGGGAAAAAAAATTACTGGGCAGAATTGCAGCCAGAGAAGAGTGAGAATATGAGAGAGGAACAACCCTGCAGACCAAGATCAGTGCAGAAGGAGGGGGAGGAAATGCTCCAAGTGCCAGAGCAGAGGTTCACCTGCAGCCTGTGGTGAAGACCCTGGTGAGACAGGCTGTCCCCATGCAGCCCATGGAGGTCCATGGGAGAGCAGAGATCCATCTGCAGCCCATGGAGGACCTCATGCTGAAGCAGGTGGGTGCCTGAAGGAGGCTGTGATCCCGTGGGAAGCCTGCACTGAAACAGGCTCCTGGCAGGACTTGTGGCCCCATGGAGCGAGGAGCCCACACTGGAGCAGGTTTGCTGGTAGGACTTGAGACCCTGCAAGGGACTCACACTGGAGCAGTTTGTGAGGAGCTCATGGGAAGGAGTCCCACTGGAGAAATTGATGGAGATCTATCTCCTATGGAAGGGACCCCGTGTTGGAGAAAGGGATAGACTCCTCTCCCTGAGGAGAAAACAGCAGCAGAAACAACAAATGATCATAACCCCCATTCCCTTCTCCCTGCACTGCTAGGCGGGAGGAGGTAGAGATTTGGGAATAAAGTTAAGCCTGAGAAGGAGGAAGGGGTGGGGAGAAGGTGTTTTTAAGATTTGGTTTACTTCTCATTCTCCTGCTCTTGACTTGATGGGTAATAAATTCTCCAAATTTAATTAATTTCTCCAAATCGAGTCTGTTTTGCCCATGACAGTAATCAGTGAGTGATCTCTCTCTATCCTTATCTCAGCTCATCAGCTTTCATTATATTTGCTCTCCCCTGCTCTCTCCAGTTGAGGAGGGAAGTGATAGAGTGGCTTTTGTGGGCACCAACATCCAGCCAGGGTCAAAACACCACAAGTGTTAAATTGCACATTTTTCTGTCTCTGTAGTTTGTTCTGGCTCTGTTTCACTGAAGGACACTGCAGATGCAGGCAAATACTCTCATGTACACCAAGGACAGGACTTAACACATCAGCATTTACCTGCTCACAAGAAGGGAACTTCTGGAAGCTGAGGGAAGTAGTCTACCACTTCACCAACTCATATTCATCTTCTGCCCTGTATGATTCGAAAAGGTCTTTCCTCTACCTTGGTTTTGGTTCTGGTGTGAATACATAAAAGGTTGAACTCTGGATATGTGTTGTATTTGACAGGCTAATTGACCTATTTTAATTAATTGTCTTTGGCTCACACGTAAGAGATCACCTTTCCCATAAGTAGCTTCAAGGAATCCAGTCATTAATCTTCTTAAGCAGCAATTCTGTTCTCACTTCCTCTAAGGCATTTGCTCACACTGCCTCCACACTAGACTCATCCAGAAGGAAATCCCCAAAGACTCTTCGTTGAGCCCTACCTCACAAAATCATTCCTGGAAGCAAGGGGTCATTATATTTTATTTAGATGCTCTTTTACCTTGGGAAATATAGCCAAATTAGGCTGACCTCAAGTTTCTTTTGAAGTTTTTCCAACTTCTAAGAACAATTATATATAAGATACCTGGAGGTAGGTAAGACCCTCTACCACAATCTTTCTGGTACTACATTAAAATCACTTCTAAATAGAAACCACCATATTTGCAACCGCTTGGTATCATGCTGAGATACAGATATTGCATTAATTTTAAGTAAACTTTGACAACTTCAAGTATAAAAATATGCTGAATCTCAGTTTTTGCCTGCTGTAAACTCAGAGATACAGAATTCATGAAGCAAGATGCTCCTGTGCTTTTTTTTCTGGCTATATCTGGTCTTGTTTGGGCCACGCTTTCTTCTTTTGCCTTACAACCTGCTCTGGCTTGTAAGTAGAAAGATACTAGTGTGGTAATAATGCAGTAAAATCTCTGTTCTCACTGGCATAATAGAAACAGGAGTTGACAAACTGATTGCATTTGACAGACGTAGTTGAGTCGAGGAACAGGACGGGGTAGATTTTAGAATATGTAATGGAAGGGAGAAAGGCTTAAGAAAGATGGGGTGAGAGACTTGGGAAGAAGCTGATTCAGACTAGATACTGATGTTTGGAGAAGGCCATAGATTTTCAACATTTTTGGGAAGAGAAGAGGAACTAATAGAGAAGGAGGGGAAAAAACATAAGGTGGGGGAGAATGGGAAGAATCAAAATCAGCTTTCTGGTTTGGTCATACTGAATTGAAGTTGACAGCTATTTAGCCCTAAAATTATGTCAGATGAAAGCTGAGATGTTAGTTTGGACAGCAGAGTGACACCAGTCAGTACTGTGTTTGTCAGGATCATGATGCTTGTTGAATCTCTGTGGATGAAATTATCCTCAGGGAATGTGCAGAGGGAAAAAGAGTTTTAGGGCCAAGGATATGGAACCACTACAAAACATTTCAGATGTAAAAGCCACATCGAAAAGGTTGGAAAGTTTACATCATTCTAACCAAATGTGGCTGATCAGAAGCACAGAAACCAGGATGCTGTGCCATCCTTGGAGACAGCATATGCTGCACTGTATTTAAAGAAGTACAGTGGATTGTTAGCAGGATAAGTGGCTCTCTGACCTTCCCAATGGTGAGTGCAGGGAAGTCCTTAACACACCTGTGCCCATCTCTGTGGGCCAGCAAGCTTAATACAGGGCTGGTTTTATATTATTGATGGGAGTGGCACCAGGCCAACCCCACAAGTTTTCAATCAATCTTCCCTTTTCTTTATAAAGAGGAAGAGAACCCCAAAGAACAAGACTACTGCTCTGAGTGTCTCAGCATTGTCATGTGTGACCACTCAGTTGGGCTCTGTGTCGATGATGACAGATCAGTCTTGGCCTGACTTCCTCTGCCCTTACACCAGCCACCTCTCCCTTGCCTTGTGCTCTGTCCCTTGTATCAAAACTTGTGAGGTCACATGTGTAAGTCAGACCAACGTCTAGAAAACTATTTGCTGAAACTTTGCTTTTTGGCTGTGTCAGTTTTCTGACAGATCAGCTTGTTCACTCAGCTCACCCTGCTGTTGCAGAGCCTCTAGAACTTAAAGCTAATGCCAGGGGAGTCACAGGAGTGCATGGCTGGGGCATGGAAGGTGTCCAGTGGGTCCTTTCAGCAGCCACTGGGCAAGGCACAACCAAAACCATCACTGGACCTGGTGTCCCTGTCATTAGGGCAGAGAGAAGATGTTCTTGTGAAGATAAAGCAGGCTGTGCTTTAAACACAAGTCACCAGAGTGCAAAGCTGAGGTTTTCCATAGCATTTACATGTATTAACACTAAAACTACTAATTGCCTTGTCTTGCTGGGTTTTGTTTTTTGCACATGCCTCTTCATCTTGTACTAAGCAAAACTGTTCACATTCCCTTCCATAGGCACACTTTACACCAAGGTCTGCATGCAGACATTTTTTTGGGTACAAAGTGTGAGCAATCATTTTTAACCTCTGAGATTAACAGATATACTCAGTGGTATTTTGTCACCGCCTTTAGCTCAGTTTTTTTGATAAATAAATCAAAAAAGTCAAGTGCTCAGAGCAGGGTACATTTCTGAACTTTAAGACCAGTCAGTAGGCGGGGGGTGGGACAGATCTGCTGGTGTGACCTGGGGGATAATAGGTAAGAGTATTTTGACACTGCATGTTTCTCTCTCATGTACTGTGCTTGCCTCCTCTCACCTTGATTAGAAAGTTTAAAAAAAATCCAATTCTTCACCACCTACACACATGCTATTAAAATCATGATGTGTATTAACAAAAAAATCTTTCCCAGCTGAATGGGAAATTGCTGATAGTATTGCTATCAACAGAAGCCAGCTCTTCATTGTGCAGCCATCTGCCATGATGCCATAAAACCAAAGCCTACCAGGTTTTATAGTCTTAGAAATTGTTCGTTTCTCATCCATTCCTTCATTGTTCCTTCTGCTTTTTTTGTTTTGCCTCCTCTTTTCCTGGATAAATATAAACTGCCAAGACCATGGGTAGTGGTGACAAAGCACAATGGAGAGGTGACCAAATTGCTCTGTCTCATGTTGCATTATTTTTGGGAACGAGGTGGGAAGGAGCAGGAGGATAATGGAGGCAGACCTGCATTCTGAGTCCTAGGTCCAGAGCAGCTGCAATTACCGATGCTCCCTCCTGACCCTCCCTCCCTGGCAAATAGTTATGGATGTAGATGATTCTTAGGGCTAAGCTGTTTTCAGGAGAGTAACAAACTCCTTTTAACAAGTAGCAGTTCTGAAACAAGTCCCTTGGACCACAGTATCTTTCAAATTTCAGGAAACTCAGACCTCAGTTCAAACTTCAGTGCTTTCCTGCTCTCATAAGGCATCACTTGAGAGCTCTGGTCATACATTTGGACTGGGGTTAGGAGGTGATACCACAACTTAGGGCCTCTTGCCAATCTGAAATAGCTATGCTTTATCTGTGGGAAAGACAACAGTTGGCTTTACAATATCTTAGTAACTTAGTCCCTCACTAACTTATATTATTTTGCTCTGAGATTTCTTCAAGATTTGCAATAGAAAATACTGGACAAGTGAAATACAATGACAAAGGTGATCTCTAGGAGGAGAGATTTTCTGTGTAATTCAGCCCAATGACAGCTACTGCTTCAGTGTACTTTTTGGGGGGGATAAAATTCAGTTGTTGAATATCACATAATACTTGGGCTGGTAACTAACAGCTGTAGCCCTGAATGACTCCACATATGCTAGCGGGATTGCCCCATTCTTAGTAGTCCTTATTTCTGCTGCTCTCTGTGAAACACTACGAGACATGAGTGATTGACACGTGGATTAAGTACAGTGTCTAGGTAAATTGTAGGTAATTAATTCCCACACCAAAAAGAAACATGTCAAAAACCATTAATGTATAAATAGCAAACACATATCTCAGTCAAAATAGAACCCACTGCTGCTAACAAAAGCAATTCTATTGCTGCTACGTTCTGGGCCCAAAGGGGACTAAAGCAAGTAATTAATGAGACATCTCCTTGTGTCTGGGTGTTGTGTGTCCTTTTCAGCAGTTACCAAATATTTCCTCTGCTTTCATTTATCTTCTCCCACCACTTTAACATGAAATAACAATTTTCACTTTGTAATTAAGACCTGTCTTGCAAGCATGACAGAGTCTCATCTTCTGCATGGCTGTGGGACCTGTTTCACACCTCCTCTCCTCAAAAGAAGCTGATATGAAACATGTGAGGTGAGTCACTATCTAGGCAAACAGAGCTGGAACTCGAGAATTAAATACCTCCACCAACCTTTATGGCATGTACACACTTAAAAACAGCAGGGGCTGCAGCACAGGGCTTTTGTTTTAACACATATTGAACTGAGAAAGGAAAGGAAAGGAAAGGAAGGAAGGAAGGAAGGAAGGAAGGAAGGAAGGAAGGAAGGAAGGAAGGAAGGAAGGGAAAGAGAGAGAGAGAGAGAGAGAGAGAGAGAGTTTTATCCCTTGGCCCTGGAAGCTCCATGTGGAGTTGAGAGGATGCCCAGGGCATGCAGCCATTCTCTAGAGAGAACTAGCACCAACTCTGCTCTACTATAAGACTTGGCTTGGAAATCAGAGTAAGCATCTCTTAAGGTGGGTGGCCTTTAGCAGTGTAGATGTAGCTGTGGTAACTGGGTATTTTTCCACTAACCACCATCAGTGAAAGAGTTAACATGTTCCCATGAGCTGAGGTCAACCAAAACCCAGTTGTGATTTCCTTCCATAGTCAACTTTGCTTTGGGCTGTTGTTGTTACATCTGTTTCAGAATGAGAAGCCAATGGTTTGTGTTCAGCTTGTGTTCAGAAAATTTTTCTGCAGAGACCAGTGTAACAAACTAATTTTAAAATAAAGATGAAAAATTTCTCATCATGTTATAGAGTCTATCCTATAAGATATCCTGGTTGTGTTTTAACTTTAAATTTATTTAAGTTATTTGTCCCTTGGGGTTTCTTTTCTTTTCTCTTCCATCCCATTCTGTTTCTTTGCAATGTGGCTGAAACTGTAATGGATATCTTGACATCTTATGGCAGCTGCTGCTATATAAGTGGAAGAACAGACAGCTGTTGCCACTCACAGTTACAGGTATCAGGGACGCCCAGGCTTTTCTCTGCCTTGTCCAAATCAGTTAAACCTGTGCCTTCTGGTGTGGCTCATCACTGTTGGCTTTGTTCTCCTTCTGAGTTTGGCAACAGCTGTCTAAAATCTGACATCACTGGTGCTGGTTCAGTTGGGGATCATATGTCACCTGTACACCTTTGCAAATGGTCTGGCTTGGTCTTTGCTGTGAAGTCACCTTACAGTCACCAGGCCAGCCTTGGGAGGTACAAGGATCATCCAGACCCTGGTCTGAGTCTGGAAAATGCAGGCTTCCTGATTTAGAGACTTGTAGGCAGAGCTCTCTTCCCTTTCTTAATACTTTTGCAGCCCTCTCCCCAGCCCAGAAAGTTTCTGTATAGCTGTGGTTCATCCTCTCTAAATCTTCTGTCTGTGTTTCCTGTGCCTTTCAATGGGCACAGTCACAGCAATAACGTATTATTAATAAGGAGTTGTTCTCCTCAGGAATAAAGCAGAAAAACACAGCACATGAAGCCACGAGTAAACAAAGCTGTAATTCCTGAAAATGTGGCTAATTAGAAGTGACCAATTCCATTTTTCTGCATGAAGGGAACCAAGGTCCTATTCTTCTAAGCGCTATAGTTAGGAGACTTACTCATACCAGCATTAAGAAAGCTTAACACTGAGTGTTGGGAGTTTTTTAACAAACAAAATGGGTCCAGATTTGCTGATTCTTCCATTCTTTCATCTAATTTCTATCCATTTGGCTTATGTATTTTTTGAATTGTGCTGATCAAAACACGCTTCAATACTCTCCAGCTACATTACTTGTTTAAAGTCATGACACCTATTAATCCCTCTATCTAACTGATAATACATTTTGTGCATTTGTGCCAGCCTCATCTAGCAATTCCCCCTTGACTATGTTCTCATTAACCCTAGGACTCTTTTCTGTGAACTCTTAATTTCTCTGTACTCATGTTTATTCATCCTTCCATTTATTTGTTGGGGTTGAACTTCAATTAACTGATTTCAGCTCATTCTTCTAGCTTGCACTTCGTGTATTCTCACCTTCCAGAGTTATGTACATGCTTCCCTCTTTCTATTCTGCAGGTATGGGCAGGCTCTCAAGGTGAGAGGGGTTGCTTGGGCAGGACAGGAGACCTCCTTGATTAATTCTCCACCACTAACACTTATCCTGAGTGTTTGGCTGTTTTTCGTCAGCCTTTGTACAAGGCAGAGGTATCATCAGTTGACATTCCTGTAGCAGAGACTTGTTTGCAATTTCACAAAGAAACAGTTTGTTTCCTTGTCATTCAACATAAAGATAAGAGAAGACTCATAAAATCATAGAATCATAGAATGGTTTGGGTTGGAAGGGACCTTAAAGGTCATTTCTTTCCAGCTCCCTCACCACAGCAAGGATGCCACCCACCAGGCTGACAGAGCACAGTCATGGTCAATGCAACTGACAGCAAAGACCAGTAGGGGATAGAGAAGTCAAATTAAGTGCTCCAGATCTTCTCAGGAGAAATGGACCAAACTGTGTTCTTGTGTGACATCTCCTGAGAAGATGGATTTTTGTCCTACTTCAGTAGCAACACCACAGTGAGGTTCATGAATTTTCTAATACCTGTGTGTTAGCAGATCTGACCCATGTCATCCATGCCACACTTGGCTCATGTTTTAAGCTTCCAGCAGTGATACTAACAAAGTCCTTGTGCTAGCTATGCTATTTCTAACCACTGGAACCTGCGGTGTTTGTAGGCCTAAACCCAGGACACAGGGAACAAACAGCTTTCACTGTAGTCATGCCAGCATACTGACTATGGCTGGTGTTCCAAATGGAGCTCCTCTTTGGAGAACATCTGACACGTAATGGCACTACTTAGATTTACACCATTCTACACATCTCCTGCAGCTCTTTCTAGTTGCCTGATAGAGAGCTGGGGGAAGAACTCCTCCCTTGCCAGCTGAAACAAGTTAGGGTGCTTGAACAATGCCACCTCCCAGCATGGGAGATCAGGCAGGCAAGTGGGTGGCAAGGAGGAGGGGAGAACGTACCTTTGGGCAATAGCCTTCCTGATGAATTTGGATGAGGGTGTTTGTTCACAGCTCCAACTATTTTTCCACCTCCAGCAAACTGCTGACTACCATCTGATGGGAAAATAAACCAAAATTATGGGCATCACCTCTACTGCCTGCTCTAACAGCAAAATATATGCATAGCTGTGGTTTGGAGCCCCTCTGGTAGTTTCAAGTTTAGGATTCAGACCCTTCTTATGAAAAAGGATGTGATGTAATCCACTTTCCATTCAGTGGCTTTCATAGATTTGGAGGCTGAGAAAACATGCTTAGAACAGCCATGTAGTTTAAAATGAGTGTGTGTTGGCTGCAAAACACTGCATGGTGCGACACTTCCCTGCATTTGGCATGCACTGGAAGAGCTGGGGTTTGAGAAGTACCATTCAGATTTCAGTAATCCACATACAAGGTCATCTCAGGGAACTACAGAGATAGCTACTGTGGAGTATTTTTTGTCCACTAGGCTTGTTATCCTGTCAAAGAATATAATTAAATTGGCTTCTCATATGCATTATAAGCCCCAGTTGTCTGCTATTTATCACCTTATATTGCTGTAGCTGCTCACACAACAACTACTTTATTAATTCCTTACTTATTTTTTAGCTATTGATGTAGTGTTCTTTGTGTTCTAGTTCCCTGTCCCCCATTACCTGTGCAGATTGGAAGGTATCCCATTTCTTGGAAAGGAAAGTTGACTTATACTCTTTCCTAGCAGATAACATTTAGGGTCATGCTTTGCTTTCAGGAGTGCTCATAAGTAATCATCAGCAGTTGTGATTATTCAGCTGGTTACCCAGCTTACATTTAGTAGTGCTACACTGAGTAATAGCCTGTATTTAAGTTTCTGTGTCTTCATGTTGAACTAGTAGCTTCATAGATTTGTATTGTGATTTGGCTTGTTGCTTCCTACCTGCTGTTAGGAAAGGCTTTCTAAAGGTATTATGCTTTTTGGTAGAAAATAGGCAAGAGTTTCAATCTTCATATAACCACAATAAACCAAAATACTCTGCGTGTCTTTCCCATAGTAACTGAACGGTATCCAACTGCTTTATTAACATGAACTAATATGTTCTCAGTGGCTCCTCTGTAGCAGAAGAATATCACTCTTGCTGTCTCTTAGAAAAGGCAAATTGGGTTACAGAACGGGTGTGGGATTGCTCCAAGTTCATTGAGAGCCACAAGCTGTGATTGAAATCTCTTAACACCTGCCATAAATGGCTGCACTGGCATACGCGTAGTACAAAAGCTGCTAAGAGCCAGCTTCCTCAGCTCTGTAAGGCACTGGTGACTCAGCGGAGCCCTCACTTTCCTGGATGTTCTCTCTTCTTGCAATAGCCAGGTACACACTTCGGGTGACATGCTCCCCAAATTTCTCCTTGTTGTTTTGCCACCCACAGGAAAAAAAGGTGGGTCTGGCAGCCTCCCCCACCGTATGGATGCAGCTTGTATCCTGATCACCATAAAATCCTTTTCCAGACAGGATATAACAAGGAGAGGGCTCTAGAAGTCAGGAAGACCTTGTCACCAAGGACAGTAGGCTCTTGGGGTAGAAAAACCATCATACTTTTTCAGCCTACTTTGCCTAAGCTGTGGAAAGAGAAGTTACATGGTGCTGATGAAAGAAATTTTTGAAATTGGTGAGAGACAGCAAGTCTTAGAGGTAGAAGTAGCCACCCTCTCTTCTCAGCATTGGTCTCACAGGGGTTTCTCCTACTTCTTCCATCCAGGCCTATCTTCTTTTCTCCTCACTTTTCTCAAAATCCTAAACCCTGGAATAGTCAAATTAAGTTTTGTCAAAGTCAGAGAAGCATTGAGCTGTTCCTGAGCTATAACCTCTCTGTGCATTTCCCATTTTCCATGCTCCAGTGTCTGAGGTAAAAGCTTCCTTTCTCAAAGAAGAAGGAAGGTTCTATCAAATACAAGGCCAGGCCCAGAGGGGGAAGAGTGAATAGACATTCAAAATTTATATTCTTAAATGTAATGAATTTTAAAGACAATGTTGTGCTTTGAGACCTGATGCGTGCTTTTTTATCATTTGGATCTGGCAAAAATATAAGTGTCTGGGGAAGTTTTAAATCCTGTTTACATTATAAACAGAGTACATTGCTCCCATTCCCCACTTCAGATCAGCTATAGTGGGTTTTTAAAAAGTGCATATCAGAAACATGAGCTTCCCTCCTTCAGGGGTAGCAAGATCTTCTCAAGTATAATAACCTTTGCTTTCTTGAAAATTCAGCTTCACAGGTGGAATCAGGCCCAGACAGAAGGGGACACTGACGTGGAGGAAGACTGTGGTGGTTTTGCTTGGCCCAGTTTTTGCCAGTGAGTAGGCTGGGGTTTCAAGATGGCTCCTGCATGCCCTGTATAAAAATTCTGGAAGTTTTCACCATGTCCAGCAGAGCCAATCTCTGATGGCTCTGGCCATGATGGACATGCTGCTGGCCAAACCTGGGCCAATTAGAGATGTTAGTTACGCCTGTGTGAAAACATATTTAAGAAGAAATCAAAACAATGTGAGCACACACTTCTTTTTAGCCAGAGGAGGAGGAGGAGAAGGAGGAGGTAAAAATATGTGAGGGAAACAACATGGAGGCACCAAGGTCAGTGGAGAAGGTGGGGGAGGAGATGCTCCAGGCGCCAGAGCTGAAAACCCTCTGCCGGCCGTGGTGCAGACTATGGGGGAGCAGGTGGTCCCCCTGCAGCCCATGGAGTCCAGGGGGATGCAGAGAACCCCCCACAGCCCTTGGGGAGGTGCCCACGCCAGAGGAGCAGGTGGATGCCTGCAGGAAGCTGTGATCCAGTGGGAGTCCCAGTAGAGACTGAGAGTTGCAAAGGCCTTGCAGGAGAGAGAGAGGCCTCGCTCCCGGGATGGAAACAGCCTGGCCTCGGCTTGGAAGTCTGAAATCTATGGACAGGAACTTGTACTGCAGCAATCGGGCGGGTTGCTGCTCGTGAGATTGGGCCCACGCCAAAGAAGTTCACAGAGGACTGTCTCTCATGGGAGGGACCCCCATGGCTAAGTAGAGAACTCTTCTCCCTGAGGGACTGACCCTGGCTAAAGAAAAAACCCTCATACCCTGCCGCCACCCTGGAGCTGTTGGTTAGAAGGAGGGAGGGAGGGGGTGAGCTGAGAAATGGAGTCTTAATAGGGAGGGGGGTGAGTAGAGAAGCAGTGTCTGTAGTAGAAGAATTGTGGTGATGGACGGACTAAGAGAAAAAAACCCCACACCCTGCCCCTGCCCTGGAGTTGTTGGTTAGTTGGAAAGGAGGGAAGGGGTGAGCTGAGAAGTGGTGCCTTAAGAGGGAAGGGGGGTGAGTGAAGAAACGGTGTCTTAAGAGCTTATTTTTACCTCTGATTTATCCTCCGACTCTGTTAGGTTAATAAATCACTTTAAGTGATTTAATAAATTTAATTTAATAAAACTTTAAGTTTTCATGCCTGTTTTGCCCTGTCTGTGCATCCTCCTTATCAGTGATCTTAACTCATGAGTCCGGTGTGTTTGTGTTATTTTTTCCCTCTCCTCCGCGTAGGTGCAGCAGGAGAGAGCATAGAGAGCAGACGTCGTTGGTGCCTGGCATTTAGTCAGGGTCAAACCCTGACAAAGAGCGAGAGGGATAAGCAGCTCTGACCTGCCCTTACTCATGCAGGGATACAGGTGGTCAAGCACGAGACACTCAGGCGATGTGCTGGGAGAGGAAGCTGGCTCTCTGCCTGAGCATGGCAGCAGCTGAGATATTAATTCCGTGCTGCTGCGAGCACTGAGTTCCCTCAAAATGAAAATAAGGCAGTTGTAAAGAGAAGTGGAGACCCAGGGTTAACTGTGATATCCTGCAGGAGAAGATAATATTGAAGCATTGTCAAGTGCTTTCACACGCCCTGGTCATTCCATCTTTGTGTCCAACACAATGGCCAGGAAGGGAGCACAGCACTTGAGGCTCAGAAGGGAGAGCAGGTAGGGGCAGAAGTAGCTAAAAGGCTTGGAAGGTCAGAGAAGAGAAGGAAAAACATTTCCATGTTTCTCACAGAAAACTGAGCAATACTCCTGGAACACGGACACAGCTGCAGCTGGCAAAAAAGATGCAAAATTTACAACAAAATCCCCCTGGGATTAGGAAACAGTGAGGAGCTATACTGAAAACCAGACACATTTCAGAATAAATTCAGTGTTTCAAAAGCAATGATGTGAAAGGCACATGAGCCACAGTAATAAAATGTGATATGAGTTGTTACCGTAAACAGGGAGGAATAACTGACAGGAAACTAAAACAGATCCACACAGCACATATAGCCCAGGGCTCTGCAAACCTTTGCCTGAATGAGAGGAAGAGGAGTGGCATGGGGAGAAGTCAGAGAGAGACTGACAAATCACAGGCAAAAAATAAATAAACCACACAACAGCCTGTGATCCCTGAGAATGAAAATTCAGCTGGAATGCGTCGTGTGGTGGATCAGCAGAAAGAATAATAGGCATGTAGAAATAACTGACTCAGTCTTACGCCAAACTAGAAATGTTGGTATTTTTATATATAAAAATAATGTAATGAAAACCAAATGTCTTTTGGAATGAAGAAAAGAGTTAGTGTTGTGAACTGGTTGGTCAGTTTGTTTCATTCTTTGGGCACGTTTGCCATCAAAAACCTGTAGCTTAGGAGAAAGTGGCCAGTTTGGGTGTGGAGGAGAGTAAAGCCATAGCTGGGATCTGAGACACTGCACCACAGACAAAAGCTCTTTGGCAAACAATCTAGTGTGGTGATGGAGTAGCCAAAGGTGCAGGATATACAGCACAGAGAGCAGAAAGCTGCAGCTGAGCAAAGGCTTTACAGAATATCTGGCAGTTTATCACATTATTCTGACACATACCATAGTCACATGAAAGTATGTGCACAGACAAAAATGTATGCATGCTATGCATGTATGTGTATGTTTATGGACCTCAAAACCACCTGAGAATAACTGTGGGTGGTGCATGTTCCAATAGAGAAGGGTGTTACTATTTCCCAATACAACAGAGTGGTGTTGCACAGCCTCTTTATGGAAACCATATCCCAAAAATGCTCAGTGAGTTAATAACACAGGCGCTGCTTTAAATAATAAATAGTGGTGTACAAACAAAGGGTGTTGAGAGACTGCAGGAAAGGAAAAACAGTGATGTTTTCAGCTGATACTGGAAAAAGATGGAGGGGCAGATAGGCACTTGTGACTGACCATTGGACAAGAAGGCCCATGAAGGTGCTGGGTGATGCTAGGTGAGGGAAAAAGCCTTCTAGTGGGAAGAGGGATCATTGCTTTGTACCCCACAGTCTGTGGGGAGCTAGCTACAACAAGGGGACATAGTCATGCTCCCTGGGGTGTCTACAGATGGTTAGCAGCAATCCCTGCTCACAGGCAGCAAAAATCAAGGAGGTTTTTACTACTGCCACCCCGACAGCCGCAGACAGATTCACACAGATGGGTGGTGATGTATCACTTAGTCCCATTCCATTCACATTTGTGATGTTTTCTCTCTCTTTTGCCATTACAATGCCCATTCCTGCCATTTCTCAAGCAACCTCTGCAGAGGGGACTTGTAACCATTTCCCTGCACCTTACAAACCACATAGTTTACACCTTAATTGGGATGTAGATTTTTCAGTGCTGCTTCTGAATAACTAAAATGTTTTTCCATACATGTGAAGAGAAGTGTGACAGCCTTTGATCATCAGTAACCACCCCCTACCTAAAATATAATTAGCTATGGCAATGTCATTTCCTTGTATATTGTGAGTATTAGAAAAGATGGGCAGATAAAGAACAAGAATTGAAATGAAACTCTGATGATGAATACAAACTCCTGCTCTTACAGCATATTCATGCCATTCAGCATTTTCAGAGAGGGTCAGCTATACAAGAAGGAAGGTACTCCTGGCACCTGTATTTTCTTCCAATGACATGAAAATGCCATGTAGTACTTATATGCATTTTGTTCAAGGTACCTGTTTAAGGGAGGGAAAAAAAAAGAATAAAATTGTCCTTCCCATGTCATTATCAGCCATGGTGTGACCAGGAACAGAAGTGCCATTACTTTAACAACAGACCTGAGAGTCTGGCACCCTCACAAAATCAGATTACTGTCTGTGATGGCTTGAAGGGGAGAAAAACCTTTCCCAGTTAAGCAACTTCTTCGTAAGTAAAAGATGTGCCAATATCCATCTCCATTATCCCCCTGCATACTGCACTGTGAGCACTTGGAGGTGTCTCAGACTCAGCATTTTAGTTTGGATTACATGAGTGCTTTTGATGAGATTTTCCTGGTTGTGCCCTGTCTCCTGCTTTTGTTTGCAGAGTGGAGCAGCCTTGGAGCACACAAGCAGATTCCTTCCATGTGAAATAGAAGTCAAAGACATGCCCAGAAACACTCCTAACATACTCCAGCTGTTAACAGTGATTCAGTCCATGTGTCCAAACCAGAGCCAGTCTGAACCAGCTTCCCCACCTCAAACTGTTTCACTGCACAGGTCTGCTCTGATGCTCCTTCACCTCTAGATTATGAAAAAGTGCCTAAGACATCATTACCACAGCTCCTTCAAGTTAGCCCTTTGTTCATCTTCTTATTTTAAAAGCAGAGACCTGTTTATCCATTGAGCAGCAACCATGAGGTGCAACAAGGTCACACATGGCATTGTCGTCTCTGCCAGGGCAAAGATGATCTTCCTACCAGGAGAATATTTGTTCTCATTTGGGAGTCCTATGGGCATTGCTGGTCAGCCAAATCTGTCTTCGTTAATTAATCCTTGACCCACCATTTTTTGCTTTTCAGGTTGCCCCAGTAGTGGTCTTTTACTGAGATCAGATGCTTAGGGAGGTGGTTATGCAGCCTCCTCCCTTCCCGAGGTAACTTCACAGACACTGCAGTTCCAGAAGTAATGTGATATGACCTCAGATATCTAGCTGAGTGATTCCTGTGCAACAGGGGATAATGAAATTCAAGTGTCTGTCTGCAGTGTTTGCAAGCAGCTGCCTGAAAACAGCCAAGGCGGCTGTTTGGAAACAGTGCACACAGGCAACAATCACATGATTGCTCTTGCAAGAGGTGTCAGGGATGGGTATTGTTATCTCTGCTCTGGGTTTGGTGGCTCCCCTGCACACCCACAAGAAAAGAGAGAGACAAAGCCTGATGCAGTGCCAGGCGCTCTGAAACACTGCTATCCAAAATGGCAAGGGACAGGGAGCTGCCCTGAGTCAGACTTGGTGGCCACCAGCACTCATTGGGGCTGCCTGCATGGCGTTTGTCTGGGCAAATACAAGATTTCAAACTGGTGTAAATCCACTGCTTGCCTAATGACCTGGGCTAATAATCAGCTGTTCCCTGTTCAAAGTCTTTTTTTCTTCCCACCTTGGACTTGTGTATCGTTGTTCTTAGCTGCACTATTTTACAAATCTAGCTTAGCTAGATGACGTATCTACCTACTGCCAGAAAGTGCTGCCCTTGTGAGTATTTATAGATCACAACCAAAGTCAGTTCTTGATCTTCTCTGGACTGAACTTGAGGTTGTCATGAAAACTACTGACTGAGCTCTTTTTTTTGACAATTACTTGGACATCTACAAGCCAGTCTTTAATTTCACCAGTGCAGTACTGGCTACACTGATTTTTTAATTGCCTTTTTTTTAAATGAGAAGGACACGTGCAACTGTCAAATAGACATCTCTTATTTAAAGCGATCTATAAAGATAACTTTAATCAGATAAATAAAAAATCTCATTTTTATAAGAGGTTTCATTGATTGCTTTTAAGAAAATAAGTTTCAGCATTTGCTGGCATTGAGTATGCTCCCATTCATTAATGCTTTATTCACCTCCCATATGTGCTTAGCAATAATTTTGCCTGGGACCAGTGGCAGACAGACAGGACTTGGGAAATCTAGGCATGGACTCAAAGTTTGAAAAGGCTGGCATGCTGCTGGCTGGCACGCTGCTGGCTGGCACATGATCAGCATGGCACCAGGCATGCAGCACCAGTGGCAGAGGTGCCCAGTCTGCCTGGGGGTGGGGGGGGGACGGACCAGACAGACTTGCAACCAAGTCTTCTGGACACGTGGGGGGCAGTACCCAGTAGGGAATGCCCCCATTTCTGGGGACAACCCTGTTTGACCAATAGTCACTCCTCTGGTCCTTTGTAGCTTCACTTGTCTTTCAGTAGGTTCCACAAATAACTGTCAGTGTTTCAGGAAGCTCCTCAGACACTTCTTTCAATATTCTTGGTAACAAATTTTCTGGTAGTACTTCTGTGCATTGTTGTGACGGCTGCTTGCATCCTCCACTGCTACTGATGAAAGTATTTCTTCCTTCCTGTGAAATAAGCACGTCCCATTTCTTTCCAAATACACAACATAAGCATACAATGAATATTGCTTCTTTTTGTGTTATCACAATTGGCAATTCTACCACCTTTAACATTGGAGCTACAGGGAGTTACAAAGGGAAGAGATGTTACTGAACTCGATTTTGGTGGCATTTTTGTCAGAGAGAGAATGGGTGTGAAATGCTGACAAAAAATTAAGTATGAAATCATAAAGAGGTTATAACCAACCAAAATATCAGTTCTAAAATGCTTTCCACACTTTCCTCCGTCTTTTGGGATCTGGGGACAAAAAGAACTACTTTAATGCCACTATTTCCATGGCAAGGATTGTTTGGTATGGCAATACAGATAGCATGAGGATTTGATGGTCCAAGAGGTCCCTATGAATCCTATTCTCCTGTATGATTGCAAGGATTTTGTTAGGTCTTAGTATACTTAACTAATGCCTTCTTGCCCTTAATCTTTAAACCCAGGATTTTTTCATTAATGTTTTATCTTCTTCCATCAGTTGTCTCTTTCCTAGCTGGTGACTTGTTTGCACAGCCACCAGACTTTCTGTTATTCTCATTTTTTACATATAAAAAGGTTTGCAATAATCATTGTTGCTTGTCACTTTCACTTCTTGTCTTTACTAAGATGGATTTGAGACCAGAAAGACTCTCATAGAATGACAGGTTGTGGATTTGGGAGGAATCTAATTGTTTTTTTCAAACACAATGTTCTTATTTCTATGCTAAAATTTTTCCTTGCAACAATTATTTGACTGTAGCTGGCCTCTAGAAATAGTCCTTGGAAAGAACCAAATAGACTCCTGCAGGCTCAGAAGTGGTCTGTCTGCACACAATGGAATTTGTCAGCACTTCCACAGAGGGAACCAGCTCTCTGAGGGACTTGTTTTTACCCATCCTAAAAGAAAATATATCCATCATTCCCTGCAATATAAGATTGATTCCATACTGCCAGCTCCAAACCTGTAGCATCCCAGCTCCTTTGTTAGGACTTTGTTGTTCAGCCAAGCCCCAGCTACTGGGGTGGGCTGCCAGGTCTGGCAACCCTGAGGAGCTGGGGACCAAACAGCCACTTCCATACCTGGAAGTGCCGGTGGACGGCTGGGAGGTGAGGCAGGCTACACAGGTAGGTCATTTCTCACCCAGAGATGTCCTCAGCAGTTCTGTGTAGAGCAGCACAGGACTGTCTGGGAGGTTGATACATGGCTTTCAGGGTGAGGAAGCCTGGGCACCCCGATGAAGAGTAGACAGGCTGTAACTGAATCCTTTTCAGTTTATACCCTGCTAGCAGCTTAGCATCAGGAGTGCCAGAAAAAAACCCTGTGCCCTGAAGAAACACAACAGCTCCAGGCAGGCAGAGGCATTTTCCATCCATGACCTACAGTGAATTGCTATTTTATGTTCAAACTTCAGCTCTTCATTAGCAGCGGGGTCATTGGCTGCTCTTGCCTATGAAAAACCACAGAGGCAGCACTAAGTGCTGGAGTTAAAGAGGAGTAAGCACTTTTCAATTAGCCACGAACTTTATGAGACGTGAGACTGCGGCAGCAGTGCGGAAGAGGCCGGGTGTCCCTGTGCTGGGCTGCAGCAGGCAGTGCAGCCCAAGGGCAGCGACAGGCACAGGGGACTCAGCCTCTCCATGTGTTTGTCAAGCCTGCTGCTCATTTACAGCCATAAATGCCACATTTGGCTGCAGTGGCATAAAAACCAGGTGACATTATAACAATATCGGCAGCACTGTGTGGGGAATCTTCTAACATTGATGAGTTATGTGGGGCCAGTGTGAGTTTTGTGGGGTTCATTCATTCTCCTCTTTTGAGGCAATTGCCTATTTGCTCCTGAAAACAAATGCTAAATTAAAAAACACTCATATGCATTGCAAATAGCTTCTCAGGAGGATTTCTGATGTTGCAAATGGCAGAGCTATAACTCTGAGTGAGTGAATACAGGAGGATGAGAGATGGCTATGAAGAGAAGGATCCTACATGCACACATCGTGAGCAATGGGATGGAAATTGCTCCTGATAATTCAGTCTTCTGGACATGGGAACTTGGCTTTAACAACAGGCTTTGCTGTAAAAACACATTCTCTACATTGGCATCTGCCTCTCAGTGTCCTGGGCCTTTCACATACCTGGAAAAGTCCATTAGAGTAAAATGGAATATGCATATCTACATGCATAATATAGCAAAATCTTCTCTTGCTGACAGCCCTTGCTTATTTCTAAATGGCACAATAATAAAGATGAGTGATTTATCACAGAAATACACAGAAAGTCACAGCCTGATTAATAGAGGGGAAAAAACCCATCAACTCACAAATATAACTAATAAAAGTACTGGAAGTCTGTACTTGGATCCAAATCACCTTGAGAATCTCAAGCCATTTAACAATATTTTGCAAGCTGTTTCAAGCCACAAAGACTAAACCCCACTGCCTGCCAGCAGCAGCAGCATGGCAGGATGGTGACAGGGAGGGAACACTCCACTGCCCCTCACTTTTTCTTTGGCACTTCTTTCTGCCTCCAAGTCGATGCGCTCAGCTGATGCTCCTTAAAACCCACTGCATTTGTTCCATTACTCCCTCTCTGCCACCCACACTCGGCACCAGAGAAGGGATCTGCTGAACTCTCATCATTGCTGAGAAAAAGACCAGCCTGGAGAAGAAGGATCCCCAGTGTCTCCTTGCTCCCTGGATGCATTCATCCCCATGTCATTGTCTTCTTCCTGCAAGAGCTGCAGAATGTCGGGGTTATGCACCTATACTCCTGCAGCTCTTACGTGATGTTATTTCTGCAGCAGCTTTACCTCGACAGCCCCTCCTGCACTGAGTGCAGCTGCAGGGTCCCAAATCCGCTTCTCTCACCACATGATCCGCTGCTGCTGGGGGCTTATTGCTAGCACTAAATTTGGGACTTCCAATTGCAGAATCAGTTTGTTTCACCCAACCTAACAATGTACCTGGAGTATCTTCTCCATTTCGGGGTTCCCCAGTGAGGAAACACATTAACACAGAGTTCAGCAGCAGGTCTCTAAGATGGTTAGGGAAGGGCAGAGTGTGACGTGCAGGGGGAAGCTGGGTGAACTGGGTTTGTTCAGATGTAAGAGAAGGTGTGGGGAGATCTTAATGTCTGCAATGGGAAGGCACAGAGAAGATGGAGTCAGATTTTTCTTGGAGATGCACTGTAGCAGAGACAGGCATAAGGTAGGATGCAGGCAATTCAGACGTGGTATGGGAAAAGCTTCTTTATCCTTATAAGGGTCATCAAAGACTGAAATAGAATCCAGAAAAATTATGAAATCTCTCTTCTTGGAGCTATTCATGACTCTGCTGGACAAAGCCATAAATAACCTGCTTTAATTGGGTCTGCTTTGAGCAGGAATTTCGGCTGGATGGCCTCTGGAGCACCTTCCTGACTTCAATTAGTTTGGGATTTGGTGAACACCATTTATTGAGATATGCTTTTCCTCTAAAATGAAAAAAACACTTCTTTGATGAGGAGATAATATACTTGTTATAAACCCTGTCCCTTGAGATCTCTCAGAACTGGACAACTAAAGTACTAAATATATGCACCACCACTCGGAGCTGGTATTACATTGCCAGCATTTCAGAGTTAATTATTTTTTGCTTTCAAAGGAGGAAAAGTAATTTTAAAAATTGTTTAATATCTGTCTCACACCAAAGGTGTTTCTTGCTGCTTTTCTTCTATAAACCATCAGTAGCATTAATTAAAATTTTCATTCTTTTCCAGTTCCTTTTCTACTGTGAAGACTGGATCTTTAATAAGTAGCTGCTATCTCCGTAGTGGGTCCTTTCAGAATCAGGGCTGGAATTTGTGGGGTGAGATACACACACAGGATCTTGAGGAGAGGGGCATGGTAGTGTCAGAATTACAAAGGCTCTGTAATCAGCAGAGAAAACCAGACCTTGTTGTAAGTCATGATCCACAGTCCCAGGAGCACTCCAGCACTGAAAGCTACCTCTCCAAGGATCTGATCAGCTCCCAGAAAGGCAAGACTGGAAAGGACAGAGCCTTAACCTCTTTAATCTGTCCTCCTAGAGGGACTGTCCCCTATCTTCCCCCTGTCTAATTCTAGGACCTGACAGTGCTGCTGGGGTCCCAGATCTGGGTCCTCCCAACTCCACCACTTCTCCTCAGCAAGGAAGATGGCTGACCTCAGCACATATCGCTCCCCCAAACTGCCCTGGGTTTGGAGGCTAAAAATGGAGAATCAGGGAAACGAGACACTCAAGTGGCAGTGCTCTTGTGGAGTTTGTCACCCTAGAGTGCTAATATATCCCTTCGAGGATGCTGCAACTTGGAGCACCACAGCGTGTATCCCAAGATTTGGGCATATCAAGCTATTACAGGGTCCTGCTGTGCACCTTGCTCCTCTCTAGGTAATTGCCAGGTTTCTGGGCCCCTTTATGACTCTGAATATTGATCAGCTTTCAGGAGCAGCACCATGCTCAGGAGTGATTCTTCCGGAGCGTGCTCTCTTCAGTGGGAGTGCTGAACTTTTCTTCCCACCTTTGCTTTCAATCTCGTCTTTCATTCATTTGTGAGCATTTGATGTAGAAGATGGTTGGAGAAAGTGTAGGATAACAGCGGGATTTTCCTTCTTTGTATCCTTGATGAGGGCATTTAAGGGCACTTAGAGTGGGAAAGCGCAGCTCTCTGCCTAAGAACTTCCACTGACACTGTCTGCAGTGGTCCCAAGGGATCATTAATTCTATCTATTCCAGTTTCCACTATCTGATGAGCATGGAAATCATATCCTGTACAGAAATTGGACACACTTGTTTCCTGCTGCTGCTCTGGTACCCAGGCTGTGAGTCTGTGCTACATTGCCAAGAGCACGATCGCAGGCTCACTTCTGCTCCCCACTCTGGCTCCAGGCTTTGCAGGCTGAGAGCAGCGCCAAACAAAAATGCTCTGACCACCTTCCAAGGCTGCCTATTCATCAAGCAATGAGGATAAGAAATTAAAATGTGCATACTTCTGTGCAGAACAGGTGAACCCCTTCGGCCAGCAAGTACTAGAAATCCCATGTACTGTATCACCAAATCCCAGTAAAATCACTTAGAGTCAAGATGACACACGGATTCCAGTACCATCAAGGCAGGCACAAAGCTGGAGCACTGGGCCTGACAGCTTTGTACAAGGTTTAAAATCAGGTAAGCCTTGAGTTAACTTAATTGTGCATAAATATATGAGATAAGATGACCTCACCTAAGGGCACTGTATTCCACACCTCACCTCTCATGCAGAGAAGAACATCTTAGAGAAAGGTGCATATTTCTCTATGATACAAATACTTTAACAGTCTCTATATAAACGCGTATACATGCAAACACAGGCGCAAGTATTACATCCTCCCCTTGAGAGTGTTTTTCCAGGGATTCGTCATTCACACTGCACTAGAGAATAGTGCTGTGAATGCAAACAACATGAGATATGGTATTTTCAATCTGGTCTACTCAAAGATATGCTTGTTGTGTAGGATATACAGAAAGACTTACTCATTAAGCTTTCTAGGCTGTGGTGGTTGCTGTCAATATCTAGCATTTCCTAGCAGGGACCTGTGTGGCAATTTCTCTACAGTCTACTTACAAGAAAAACACAAGCAGTGGCAGATTCTGCAGGCCAAGTGGAGGCAGAACAATGGATTTAGTCCTATGTGCACCAGAAATCAGGTTGTACTTTCAGTTTTTCTGATGTTGCAGCTCCTTGTGATATGGTAACTGAAGGGGTTTGTCAGAGTTATGTCACCCTTTCTAAACCATCCTTCAGGTGACTGCGCTCGGAGGCATCTCACACCTGGTTTTGCTGCTGTTTTCTCTCCTGTTTATTTTGTTGCAAGACTGCTTGTTAATCTTCAAATTATGTTTGACATCTCACTGTAAATAGTCTGTATTATAAACACCTCAAGTGTCAAAGTCTGAGTGTGTTTGCCTACCATTCTGGTTTGCATCTCTTTCTTACTCTGCCTGTTCAGTAGCTGTGTCCTTGGTGATGACTGTGTTTGAATTTGGAATCTGATTTAGATACAAGTTTGGGTTTAACCTGCCTGCCAGGTGGATATTAGACTCCAAAGGAGAAAAAGTTACTCCTGAAGGTATGGCAAGGAGATGGGCACCTGGTGGCCATGGGCAAACAGCTACTGAGGAGTCACAGGGAACCGGGACTCAGTCCCACTGCACATGAAGTCACTTGATGAAGCTGGTACGTCCTTGCTCCTTATCTACTTCTGCGTTTCAGAATGGCTGTATCCAGCAAAGCATTTCCTATCACTTTTGGTCAGAAGAACAGCCTAATCCATGCAGGTGAGGACCAGTCTTCACATGGGAGATCTTTACCACTCCATCTCACCCTGATGTTAACAAAATGGTTTGGGTCATCTCATTCCAACCCCCCACAATGGGCAGGGACACCTTCCATTAGACCAGGCTGCTTAAGCATTGAACACTTCCAGGGATGGAGCATCCACAGCTTCTCTGGGCAACCTGTGCCACTGCCTCACCACCCTGACAGTGAAGAATCTCTTCCTAATATCTAATCTAAACCTGCCCTCTTTCAGCTGCAGAGACAGGCAGCCTGCAGAAGGCTGTTCAGCAATAAGTATCTGATCCAGCAATAATTCAGGGGCCAACATTCTCAAGAGCACACCAGCTTACATAATTATTTTATAGAATTTAAATGAAAACAGTAATTCATCAGAAATATGTAAGGAAGTGACTCTCCATCTGACAGACATTCTCCCCATACTAAGAGACACAGAAGCAATTATCTGCATGCCTTTTCCTATGCAAGTGGATTAGTGTTATGCCTCTGTCTCAGAAGATATTCAAATGTGACTTGGGATTAATTAAATCACAAGACACCTGGAGGGAAAATCAGAAGCACGTACATTTTCTGCACCAGACGTTTTAAAGAGTGGAAAAAGGAATATTTTACCAGCAAGACCTTTTGGTGTTGGTGGGGGAGAGGAACTAAAGACCAGCTTGGGAATTTCAGGGCAAAAAGCACAGAAGAACCCAAACCATGAAAATGCACGTGCTTGTAATTGTAGCTACCACTGATGCAGTTGATGGTCTCTGGTGTCCAGCAGCAGTTGAAGGGCTACTGAGAGGTTCCCACTGGTGCTGCACATTGTACAAGTGACTGTTTCAGGTTACCTGTTATTAACAGCAGACCTCTTTAGGTGACAAGTCTGGTGACAGCAGCAATTAGAGTCTCATCTCCTGTGAAGAGGCTCAAGGTTGTCCCACTCTCCTTCCCCATCTTGTTCCTGCCATTTGGGCAAGGAAAGCTGTGCAGCGTCCTCCACATCCAGCAAGCACCTGCTGCTGATCTCTCCATCATACATGAGCTCACACATCAGAGTGTCAGAGCCTCTGGGAATAAATTCACCTCAGATCAAAGTCCCAGGGCCCCTTGACTCCAGGTCAACACCTTCCCTGAGCTTTCCCACTATACCATCTAGCAGATCCCAGAAAAACATCATTTAATGCAGTTTCCTAATGGCTAGAGATTATTCCCTAAAGGATTAGAAACTGGTAAAAGTTTTATTGGAATTCTAAGAAGAGGAAGAAAAGAGTCAACACTGTCCCCAAGGAAAAGCTTAAGATGAGATGGCAAACATGTCACTGTGACTCAGCCGGAGCAGAGGAGCTGTCCATCTCCCTGCTACCACTCTGCCTAGAAAGGCAGGCATCCCAGCAAGCCCTGATGGAAAAACTGCACCATAATCCGTGTTACTGTGAGCTTGCCTGGGGGAAAGAGCTCAGTGACACAGAGGCATTAGGGCTTGGTTCATGTCCCATACCTTCCTACCCTGCATGGTTTGTTTGTGTGCTTGAGCCTCTGCTGCTTTCAAATTGAGCTCTAGAGCAGTTTCACAACCCACATCAGCTGTGGGACTCCGGCTGCTGCCCCTGCTCTCCATGTTAAGGGACCTGTCTCTCTGCCGAAATACTTCTGACACAGATCTCGCTGCTCCCCATCCCTTTTCCACCCCCAACTCCCACTCGCTGGAGACAGGATGGGATCCAACGGGGCCCTGCCAAGTTATGGGGCGGCCTGACAGCCACAATGAGGGAGCACATTATATTTTAGAGCGCTGTCCAATGATTGCCTAATTCCCATCCCCCATCCCTACATCCAGTACAGAGTGAGGACGTCTCAATTTTCTTGTTATCCCGATGCGGGGAAGCTGCAGCACAGTGAACTTCCACGATTCACTCCTGGGCATTACAGGAAGGCACCTGGTGAGAGGAAACTAATGCTGAGCTCCCCCTTCCCCCTGCAAAGTAAAATGTAGGGATAAAAAAGGCATCTCATGAGCAGGACTTATCCTCGCCAGCATCCCTCTCCAGCGCGCTCTGCTCAGAGGACAATTAAATTACACTACCGTTTCCCTTTCATCATGATCCGATTTACTGGGGAATTAATAGGGGCAGAGGAAGAGGCCTGCATGAAGCCAAAGCCAGGGCAACTGGCAGCTATGAGCCTTCTTGAAAACAGGAAGCTTGCCAGGATGTCTTTATTAGAGAGGAGAAGGGGGAGAGAGGAAAGGGCTGCTGCAGGAATGAAAGGCAGATACAGACGTCAGCCTTGTTTACAGCAGGGATTTTGCACTGGTGCAGCTAAACCCGCCAGTTCAAAATCCACCCACAGGCATCTGCCACCAGCACAGCTGGAAAATAATCACAGCTGAGACTTCTTGGTGGCAGCACGAAGAAGAAAGTCTGCCACACAAGAAGGGTGTTTGTCTCGCTTGATCACATGGCTTCAGAGGTCACTCTGCACCTTTGAGTGGTGATTTCCCATTTTTCCCTGAGGATTTGCTTCTCCCCTGAGCTCACAGGATCAATGTCCCCACGGAGCAGCCTGCAGCAGCCCAGTCTGTCCCTGACAGTGCTACCCTGATGGTGACCAAGCCTTTCACCCAAGTGGGACAGCAGGTGTCATGGAGACACACTTACTTGAATAAAATCCCAGCTTCTCACAGGTCGTTTGTCCAGGCTGTGAATGTGCTGCTCTGCAGATGGACACATGGGAGCTGGCTCTTGTAGGGCCATTCCACATCCAGGCTGGTTATGGCTTGGATGCCCTACACTGCAAGCTCAGCCATCGCTGCTCTCACCAGCTGTGCTCCAGAAGCACTTTGGCAGCTTTGGGACAGCACAGAGCCACAGCAATTAAACCAGTGAGCTCTGTGCAGGATGCACGAGGGTGCTTTTGAAACAACTCTGTAACACCAGATGAACTCCAAAGGCATTTGGTTTGATGGAACTCCTGCCACTCCAGAGCAACACATGTGTATGTCTGTGTCACGCTGCCTCATGCCTGGGAGCAGTGCTATGTGGTGGCACTGGGACAGGCTTCTGCTAACTGGGAACTAGGGAGTATGGAAGCTGGTGAGAACCAGAGGAACAGGGAAGAAATGTTCCCAGGTCCATGCTCCCACTCTGCAGAGCCCCTGCAGCACCTTTCCTCTTTGTTCTCTGTTATGTTCCATGTTACTGAGATTTTTTTTGTTCCCCCGAGTAGCTGAGCCCTTGGACGAACTTCCAGTTTCCAGACTGAGAAAAGAGAGAGGAGACATGGTGCCCCTGGGAAGCCATAGCTCAGGTAGTTATACTGACTGCATCCTTAAATCTACATCCCCAGTGCCTCTGGTGCTGGAAAGACATGGTGATATTTTTTACATCTAATCCTCTTTGAAAGTTGACTTATGTTGTGATGTGCTGGAATTCCTCAGCTCATGTTAACTCCCTTCTGTGTGAGGGAAAGTCTCTCCAGATGACAGATCACGTAATAGATGAGCAACTTCATTGTCATTTCTCTCCAGAGATGGAGAAAAACACCTCAGGTCTTTGGAGAGTTTCTGAAGAAGCTTCCTGTGTGTGGACTTGGTGTCAGGGGAACGGAGGTGATGGAGCAAACAAAATGGGTCAAAAACACTTCTGGAGTTTGGCGATTCCTGGGCAGGAAGGAAATGGTTCCAGAAGTCATAGCAGGTAGGTCATAGCTGTAAAAAAGTGTAACTGCCTCTCAGGAGCACAAACAGAGGAAATGTCAATTCTTAATTTCAGAAATAAAATTATGAAGGGAGGGAAATTAGTAGTGAGCTAGAAGATACTTGCATTCAAAACAAGCCAAGGATCTAAAATTGCACAGTGAGTTCAGTGGTGGGAGTGTGTGCGTATTACCAGCTAGTGAGGATATGGCAAAGCCTGTGTGTACCTGATGAACGAGTTAGCTGTTAATTCTTAATTTCAATGCCCATCTCCTCCCACTCTGTTTTTACCTGGGGCTGCCTCTCATGGAGGCAAGGTTCTGATACAGCCTTATTGGTGGGACCAGTGGGTTGAGTTCGCTCAGGGGTCTGAGGACAGACACTCATTTAAGGGGGGGCTGATTGTGCAAATAATACCCTGCTGCTTTGTTTTAATTACTGTTGCTTGAATTATGGCATGAACTCTGAGTGGCAGGGCCACTGCTGTGTTGTCACTGTCACTGTCACCCATGGTCCCACAATAGCCACCCAGTACAGCTCCTTGCAGACCTGGTCCTGACCCTGATCTTGGCCTCATCAACCTGGCCTTTTCCCACTGCCATTACAGTGGCAGCAGCGAGTTTTGTCTAACATGTAAAGGGGAATCGCTACTCCCAGTAGTGCTCAAGTAGTCCTTAATGACAATTTGGCACCTGAATTGTGTGTGTTGGTGAAGCATCACTTCTGCTGAGGTTTTATTCAGGTAGTGGTGGCATGAGGACAGTGGGAGGCAGGCATCCCAGCCAGTGACCCTCTGAAAGCAAGGGGAAGTGTGCTAGGAAAGGGAAGAGGAGCTGGAGAAACTAATGTCATGGACTTCAAAGGTTCTCTTTATACTCCAAAAGTGACTGAGTAAAAGGACTGGCATAATCACTGAGCTAAATGGGATTTTCTACTTGTGTTGGATTATTTTAGATGACAGTTTGATTAGCCTGACTGGTGTTTATTTGTCCCTAAGAAGTGTATTACTTTAATTTAGCCTTATATTAAAAAAATACTTTAAATTACCATACCATTTATTAACGTGATTTGCTTTCTACCAACAGATGTGTTAGTTTTGCCCAGCACTAGAAGCTTAGTTTTTGAAGTGGAGTTCACAGTACTGGTTCCAGCTGTGGGCAGAGCTGCCCTCTCTGTGAGCACTTGCTCACAAACCACCTGGTTATGGACTCCAACAATCCCATCCACTTAGTAAAGCAGACAGCAGATAACCCCTCATACCCTGCTGAGCTACAGTCATCTGAGGGGCAGTTCACACTGCCCTAGTTCCCACATTCTGGATAAACTCCTGAAGTAATGAAAAGCACTGCTTTTCCTAATATTTTTAAGGAGTTCCTAGGAGAGAAAGAAGGAGGAAAGATTACTGAATCCTTGCTGAAAGCAAGGTGTGATCTTATGGCCTGAGAATATAGCCAGCATTAAACCCCATTGCAGTAAGGTATATAATTAACAATGCATTGTTTCACCTCCACTTCCCAGCTGTGAACAGTGCTTGTACTCACTGGAACCTTCCTGGTGAGCTCCCATGTGCACTCAGCTACCCATGGCATCAGGACACAAATCACCCCTCATCTTCAGCCACACATTCTGGAGCCTTCCCTCTGACAGAAGGGCACCTGGAGACCCAAACAAGTATTTTGAGGACACCCATGCAAGGTTTTGTGCAAGTCATATCAATAACTGATCAAGGCATCTCCTGGGATGCTGCTGTAATCTTTGGCTGCAGAAGAGCTGCAGCTCTTTGGGCATGTGCCCCATAATCTGGATATGGTCAAGCACTGCAGCAAGTGAAATAAAGCACAGACTGACCTCCTCCTCAGGCTAAATGCAGTTTGAGAAGAAGCACCTCATTGAGTCCACCTGCAGGTTGCTGAAGGACATATACAGGAAATTTCAAGATTGTCCTTGGCAACAGGAAAAGCCCAGGTTATTCAATCCCACTGTACAGGAGCAACCATGACCTGGCTCCTTTGGTTGCCTCTCACAGCTCAAATGCACTGGGAGCACTCCCTCATTACCAGTGGCTTCTCAGTCCTGCCACGTGAGGGAGATGTTTCCAAGATTTCATTTAATACCTGTATTTAATCCATTAGTTCTCCCTGCAGACCTCCTGAAGGCTGGGCTGTGATTAAGGAGGAGATAAGTGCCCTGTTTATTGCTCTCCTGATACTTCTTCACTTTCCTCTACACTTTCACAGTTTCCATCCTACAGTCGTGCAGTGCCTTGGAAATGTGCATGGGAGTCCCCTGCTCTGTCTCCTTGGGATGGGTTGGAGAGTCCCCCCAAGCTCCAGCAATACAGCTCCTGCTTTCCTGGGAGGCCCTCTGAGATTTTGTGATTCTATAGAGTTACAGCCCCTGGAGTGTGGAAAAATTATCAGCAAGATAGACTGAGAGTCACCTGCAACCACTTTTTCTCCTTGATTCCTTGTCATTAAGCTGTGGGCTTGGGTATAATCTCTTTTGTTATTCCAGTTGAAAGGAAAAATTCATTATTTTTCATATTTTTCCTTTTCAAAATACAAGGGGAGTGCTGGGGGAAGTGACCAGGCCAGGAAGGAAGGAAGGCAACCATCTCCAGTAGACCACATTCCATGTAGAGCTTTTTCTGTTAATATGCTCCAAGAATCTTGCAGCATGGTCATGGCTCCTGTAAAAACCAGAGAGGATGAGCATGAGTATTGAATCACAACAGCTCTCTCTGCACTTTTGCAGCTGTCACTGCTACAGCACAGACTACATTGGTCTCACTGAACACTTGGCTTCTTCTTGTGCTAAAAAGTGCTGGATTTCCTGTGCAGATCAATCCATCAGCAGCTGTGAGGTCAGAATGCTTCCCATTTCTGCTTCTCTGTTACATCCCCAGGTGCCAAAGGGTCTTTCATATGGGATAGAGAAAAGTTCTGGTTCACTGCTTTTCTACTCAACAGCCATAAATAATCCCTTAGTAATGCACAGTTTATTTCTGTCCCAACATGGATTTCCAGTCTTGATACTCCTTTTATTACTGACTTGGGCATGAAGCAGTTTTTATATTCACTGCAGACTTGGAGTGCCCTACACACTTTCTGCAAACAGGGAGCTGTTTATCTCCCGTTCACTGGCTCTGACCACCTGAACAAATGCATTGCTGCCCACAGCATTCATCTGGCTTGTTTTCCATGTTTCTAATGGCTTGACTCACACCTTTCCTGGGGCAGATCCCACCAGCATGTATATTAGCAATGCCTCAAGGAGGTCTTTAGTTTGTGGTAGCACCTGGGTGCACCAAAAGATGCTTGAGCCTGCTGCATGAGAAGCCAAAAAGCAAAAAATTAAAGAAAAACGAATCCAACACTGGAAGAGCTGAAAATGTGGCATTTTGACACATGTTCAGCTATAAGAACCCATGTCTGCTGTCTGTGGATGTCAGCACTTTTAATCTACACTTCAGACAGCTGCAATGATGTGACTGTCTAGTTAACAAAAACTTCCAGCCATCATTTGCTGCTCTTGGCAGTAGCTTCTACCTAAACCATACAAAAGTCCTCATCTGTTAACATTCCCAAAGGGAGACATGTTTGAGGAGGGCTGGGCAGCCCCCTACATGTCTTTACATTTGTCTCTCATACACAGACATAACAGCACAAATTCTGGTGAAATATTTGAAGAAAATGATACTTTTTAATGTCACAACTGAACTCGGTTTTGTAACTAATTGCTGTGAGGTATTTTTGCACCAAGCCTTTCAGCATGGTGAAAGCAGGACTGAGATAATTCAAACGGACCTGCAGGCTCCTTCTGAAGTTGGTTGCTAACTTGGGACCTTCCTGATGCCTTTATATAACTTAGAAGAGGTTGACACACTTGGAGAACATTACCCTTCTAATGGGCTCAGAGGCAATGGAATACACCAGGATAAACACACCATAAGCCAAATCCTTCCTCATCACATTGTATTTTCCTTTGCTTGGATACAGCACCCATGTGGTCTGGGAGAGTATGCAAGAGTGAAATTTCTCTCATGATGCACCATTTTCTTAAGGCCCAATTTCCCTCAAACTCCATTTCCCTCTACTCTTCTGTGTTGTACTGGGAATAGTTTTCATCTCCTGACATCACCAGAAGGGCTGAGAGATGTTGAAAGCATACATATTCTTGGAAAAAGCACTGTGTGGCAATGGAAGAATAATTGTGGTGACAGGGCAGGGAGAGCAGATATATCTCTCTACCAAGATTTTAAAGCCTTGTTTGCATTTAAAAAAAAAAGTTTCTTTCTTGTTAGGAGCAGCAGGGAAACTGAGAAATTTAGCAAGTCAAGATATTCCCAAGGAACAAAAAGAACAAGGGTTAAAAAAATAAAAATCAAACCCAGTCCTACCAAATCACATCTAGTTCAAGCAGCAAGGAATGTGTGACCATCCTGGGGCTGATGCCTGTTTCCTCCCCCACAGGAATTTAGGGGGGGCTGAGTCCAGCCAGAGTTCACTTCTGGAGAAAACATAAACCTACCATTCATTAAATCTCTCTGCTGGGTTGTGGCACAGGCTGAGGCAGTCATGGCTGAGACCTGCATGGTACACCTGGCATGAGAAAGCCGTATGCCCCAGGAGCAGACATGGCATGAACTGGAGATGCTTGGTGGTGTTGGTAAAGGGCTTGAAGCTTCATTTTAAATTGATATCTGTGTGTGATTGCAGAGAGATTGCGTTTATGACAGCCCATCAGCACTGACTGGGAGAACAACAACCAGCACCTTTGCAAAGAGCAGGTATTGATAATCCAACCAAAATGACCCAAGCAATCATTGCCTCACATGGGACAGGGCTGGTTCAGACACTGCAACCTAAGCACACCCAGGTCAGCTGGTCACAAACATTAGTGGTGTCTGACATACTTGTCCCCCCATAATGCATGTCATGAGAAAACAGCAAAAGCAAGGACCATGCTAACAGAGACTGGCAAATCTGGCATTGGCTCAGGCAGATTTCCATTGTCAGAAGTGTAGAAAATAAATGCTTAAGACTAGGGAGGATCTCTTTACTGGGGGAACTGAGCCAGGCTTCTCAGCTCTATGCACGACTTCAGCTCACTGCAAATTTACCACTGCTCACCCTCTTTCTTCCAGCAAGTAATGGGATGGCAGAGGCTGGCAGTGCAGATTCCAGGTGAAAAACAAGCACAAGCAGTATGTCAGGGCTTTAATCACATCTATATAAGATGTGATTTTTCCTCCTTGCCAGATGTAACTTTTCTAGTACACAGACATTAATGCCTGTGGAACAGCATTTGATCAGGCTTCATTTTCCGGCTGGATCCCTGCCCATTTCTCTGGCTGAGCAGCCCAAGGTTTGCTCCTGCTGCCTGGCCAGCCCTGGGCAGGGCTGCCGCATTGGTGGCTGTGACAGCCGGGGTGAAGCGCATGCAGGGGCTCTAACACACTGCAGTGCAGCCGCTTCTGATGCGGCTGCCTCAGCCTCCTCTCTGCCATCCCCGCCTGCTTCATTAGCATCACACCGTTCAAAGGCATGGAAATTAAATTATATTTAGCTCACAAACATATTTTAAGCAAAAATACCTATTATATTTCAAGCACCTTGTTCAGAGACTCTCTGTCTGCTGCTTCAGGATGGATGCACTAATACTCACTGTCCTTAATGTTTTTTAATGAGATACCAGGTGCTTCCAAAATCTGATTTTTGTTTGAATATAAATTAGGTTCATTCTCTGTCTAAATGCTGGTAAATAAGAAACCACTTTCTGGCAGCTCATTTAGGTATCCCAAACAGGCAAAAGCCTTTTCCCTGGCTTTGAAAGAGAGATAAAATAGCTCTGCCACAGTGACAGGACTGTAGTCCTGAACAGTCCGGCACTGCCGGTGCTCTGCTCTCTGCTTGCTAGGAGGGAGCAGGCAGGCAGGCAGGCAGCTTTCCAAGAGGACTAGCACTCAGACAGTGCTTCCCATGCTTTGGGCTGCCACTCCTTTTAGCAGTGGCCTCTCCATGACTCTCTGTGGATTCACATCTTAAACAGATTCAAGCATCTGGCTACACCTCCTATCAAGACTGTATGAGTGATGATCTCCTTGGACTTTGTAAATATTGATCATTATTCTGGAAGCAGCTCAGCAGAGAGAAGCTACTCTTCAGCCCCAGCTCCTCTGCTGCTGGAGACTGTGCTGTCTCACAGTCAATACACTTTAAACTGGAGTGTATTGTGATGCTTAGGGATCCTTGACTGTCCATGCTTAGATCAATATTCCCAAGCCTCCCGTGAACAAGCCTGAGGCATGGTTACCTAGCCCAGGGCTTCCAGTGGGATAAGGCAGAACCAGTCCTGGACAGCCCAGAGCAATTACCTGGAGCACTATGCGACACCTCCCTGCTCCAAAGGACCTCTGATCCCACAGCCTCCCTTGTTTATGCTGGCACACACAAGAGGAATGGGGCTGCTGCTGCTTCTCCCCCACAACCCACCCCTGGACAACCCACTGGCTTGCCCTGCTGCTGACATGTCCTTTCACCTGCTCATAACTTCTCCATGTCCATGAAGGCTTTGTCTTGCATTTGATTCCTGAGACTATTTTCTCTCTCCTCCTATGGAGGCACAGTGGGAGACAGAAACCCAAGCACAGCAGGCTGCTTCCCCCCACCCCCAGGCCCTCTTAAACTTCGCAGCGTGTCCTGGCGCTGCAGGCATCACTGAGACACAGCTCCTTAGATGTCTCAGGGAGGAGGTGATGCTAATTTTCTGCCCCCTAGGATTCCTCCAGGGGATCTTCAAATTCTTTAACTCTCACAGAGCATGTCTGTTTAATCCAAGTCTGAAGGAAGCAGCAGCAGCAGAAGAGTTGGATGGAGGAAGCCAATTTTTGGAAGCTTAGTAGAAAAGATTGTAACATTCCTGTTCTCCAGGGTTGACAGTGCACATTCCCTCCATCAACAGCTTAGCTGGTCTGCTCTGACATGCTTGATACTGGGCCAGGGAGGACATAACTCCACTGCAGTTTCCTTGACCTGCAATGGGAGAAGGAACAGCTCTCATCCAACTGGGAGAGGCACCTCTGACCATTGGGAAGAGGAGCATGAGCAGCCTGAGAAATGCCTTTCCTCATGTACACCCACAGAACCATTGAATAACCTGAGCTGGAAGGGACCCACAAGCATCATCAAAGTCCTGTGCTGGCCCTGCACAGGACACCCCCAAGAATCACACCACGTGCCTGAGAGCATTGTCCAAACAGTTCTAGAACTCTCAGATATCACTCATCAGCTAAAACGTGCTTTAGGCCAGAAGCAGATGCAGAAACTGGTTTGAATGGTGTTACACAGAACATCCACCCAGGAAAGATTGACAGCATTATTGGGTTAGTGTTAATGCAGCACGTGTGGTCCAGCAGGCAGGGGAAATGGCTGGGCCTTCCTCAGAATTGATGGCTTTATCCCTTGCATTAGCAAGGCAGTGCCTGGCTTTGCTTGCAGAGGCTTTTTTTCCCTCCTGACGTGTGCAGAGCGCTGTTCAGCTGCAGGAAGAGAAAGAGGGCACTATCAACACTATGTGCTCCTGTTCATTCAAGCCGTGCTTGTCACAACAGGGAAGCAGCAGTGGATGGTTGTCCTTCAACAGCCTGAACTGGCAGGAAGAGAGTAGAGCAGCCATCCTTTCTAATGCCAGGGACTGTTGCAGAGGGCAGGAAATAATGATGGCATCTGCTCATGCACCTTGACCTTTCCAGTCCTTCTGAGGGCAGCATGTGGTGATGAGAGATGGAATGCAAACCCCACAACCACCGCTCTGATCACCCCACGTGCCGTGCTGAATGACAACAACTGCAACTGCTGCACAAACTGCAATTAATTGCGTTTGTTAAGAAAACCACTACTTTATAGACTGTTATGCTGGGTAGTTCTTCACTTCAGCTTTACTAAACCTACAGCTTGATTTTGCAAACTAAAAAGTCAGTATAAAGTCCTGGTGAGTTACGAGCACAAGCAGCTTTCTGTATTCAGGATTAGTTCTCAGTTTCTGCTTTCGGCTCCTTGTAAATCTACCTGCTTTTCTCCAGTGTTAATATTGAATTCAGACAGATTAAATCTAGACAGAATGGGTACAGCACGTTTTTTTGTTAGCTGATCGCTGAATCTGACTTATCAGCTCTGTGACTTGATATCTGGAAGCTTGATACCACATCTTGGAAGACTGTCTACACAGGAACACCATTTTAACCAGCAGTATGATGTCTGCGAGTCCTCTACCATCGGCCTATACTTCCCTTGAGGAAGGAGGAAAGGAGTGGAATTGATCAAAACCAGCCTCCCATAGCACCAGTATAATGAAACATCCATCCTGGATGGAGATTCCAGTTGGCATTCAAGAAAGCTCTGGTAGGAGAAACAAAGAGAAACAATGTGCAGTGGGATTTCAAATAGTCCTTTAAAAGGAGAGCTCAAATCGTTGTTTCTTTCTTGAATCCAATAAATCAAAATGATAAGCAAACAACATTCCCAAGTAGGCACAAGACTAACTGAAAGATGACAAAGGGGTGAAGTTTCTGTTTATTTATTCCTCTTTAAATTGACTTAAAAGAAAATTTAAAACACTATTTAAAAAATAGGGGATTCAAAATATCAAGAAGCTGAAAAACAAACCACAAAGGAGGCATTACAAGGTTAGCAGAACATAGAAATCATAGTTAGTAAAAAACAGATTTACAGTCTCAGTGAACAGCAAATTTGTACCGTCCATATAAATAGAAGAGCACATAATGCTGCCCCTACTCTCTGGAACACAGAATACTTTTATAATTTTGTTTTATTGTAGTACTGTGTAGGAAAACACAACAATTTTTAAAAAGCAACATTTTCAATTGAAAGAGAAAAACATTAAAAACATCATATTGCTCTATAGGCACTGATAAATGTCTTTCTGTGGTAAGGATGTGCCAAGCAGAATTCAAAATTGTCTAATTCCTCTTAAAATCATATAGCCCTGGTGAGATTGCAAATAAAACTTACTTATGCTACTTCTCTCGCACTGCCTGACAGCAGCTCTGCCCACTATGAACTATCTGCAACACTGGAGTTTGGACAGGGCTAGGCAGAAGCAACAGGCAGCAATATTGGAAAATGAAGGTATCTCCCAGCAAGACAGAGCGCTGGCAGCTCAGATCCATGGAGGGCATTTGTTACACTGACAAAAAGTGACTGACTGTGTGTGCTTGCCAAGGTTTTCACTCTGCCTGTTTCAAGTTACACCTGACCTTGAGGTGCTGAGTCCCAGTAGGGAGCGAATGGGAGAAAGAAAAGGTTGCTGCCTACAGGCCTGCTTTGAGAGAGCTACTCTGGTGGCCAGTGGCAGAGGGTCAGCCACAAGCCCTGTCCAAATTTGCCATCAGCAGACAAGTGTTTCCTCTCCCGTCATCGAGCATAGGAAGCTCTATGTTACACCTTCCTCTGCAGTGCACTCTGCTCAGACTACGGAGCCCTTATGTCCTCTGAGGGCAGGCATGAGGATTTCACTGGGATCTGCAACCAAAATCAACTTAAAGCCATTGGGGGAAGGAGCTGCTAGGGCCTTGGAGAAGGTTAAAGCAGTGCCAGTGCAGGGCACCCTGAAGCAGATTTTTCCTTTGCAAGCATCCTCACTTCCGAGACTCGTCCCCCACCAGGTGTTTTGGCACATGCAGCTTTGCTGCTCCCCCGCTCTGGTGAGCAGGATGCCTGAGATTAGCAGTGCTGAGCTGCAGTGACCCTGCCTGTGCATAGGGGAAGGAAGATGCACTTCAGTCTTCTGTTCTGCTAGGGAGCCTCTGCCTTAAAAAGTCACCTTTTAAAAAATGCCATGGCAGGGACCAGTTAATCAAACATGTCCTCAAACATGCGTTGTCCCATGGCTATGTAAACCTCTTTTTCCTCCGGCGTCATCTGGGCCACCAGCTCAGGGCGCTGGCTCACTTGGCTGTAAGAGTGTGGACGCCCAGCCACTGTGACAGTGGGGTCTTCTGCCACCACCTCGAACTCTTCATCCTCCTCCTCCTCCTCCAGCCCATATGTTGTGGTGGCCATGGCGGCAGGGCGGGGAGGGGACTCCTCCTCCGACTCACTTGTCTCGCTCTCGGAGTCACTCGCATTGCCACCGGAGAGAGGAGCAGTGCTGCTGACGGTGACGGTGGAAGCGGAAGGTGTCTTCTTCTCGTGGATGAGCAGGGCACGCATCACCTCCTCATTGTCATCCAGGGCTGCCCGGCTCTCCTCACGCTCCTGGAATGCATCCAGATCCCGGCCCCCTGCAAAGGGACATGAGGGAATGAGCATTTCCTCACAGAGATCTGTGTGACAGCCCTGAGTCTGTCACAGACACACTTTTCTTAACCTTTCTTAAGAAAGGTTTCCACTGAGCACAGTTGGCCAAGTCACACCCTTTCTCTGTGCCAACTCCTCCTCTCTCTTAAAAGGCAGAGACAGTTATTTCTCATAATGGCAGAGCAAGTACTGACGTTTCCTAGGAACTGGTAGGCCTAGAGTCACTGTGGCTCCCAGCTGGAAGCCTTGACCAGGAGCACACTGCAAGTGAAGACAACAACTGTATGACGGGCATGCACCTGGAAAAGACTTCCCCAGGGAGGTGTCCAACTCAGGCATTACAGTGGAGTAGAAAGTAAAGCAGTCCTTAAAATACAGACCCAAGCCCAGGCCCTATCCTGCTGAGCTCCCTGCCTGTAAGGATTAACACGGAGAAGAAATGGATCCAGGCAGACAAGGAATATGTGGAATTCAGAGCAGCCGTGCCTGGTAAGCTCAGACGTGCACCTACCAGGCAGGAAGGGGAAAAGCTCCTTACAGGAAGATGGTGGTGGCATGGAGCAGATGCAGCTGACAGCCTACAGCCAAGCTGTGCAGCACAGTGCTAAACCATTGCCTGCTCTCCAAGCTGAAACACAGCCCAGACATGGCTCCCTGTGGCTCCCTACATGCACCTCTTGTTTGAAGGGGACTGCAGTGTCCCAGCTGGCACACCAAGCCTGTGCTACTCTTTCAGTAAACTTGGCTGTATAATAGTTGAGAGGGTTCAATACAGCTCTGGTAGGCAGGATGTCTGCACTTACTTTTACTTCAAAAGGTAAAATTCTGCTTGAAAAGTAGCATTCCACAGAAAATGTCTCCTAATCCTACATTTGAGGAGAGGGCTGTGAGTCCACCTAGCACCAAAAGAACTACAGGCAGTATGAAAAAAGAAAACCCCAAAACAAACCAACAACCAAAACAATAAATGAAATATGGAGAACTTTACTTAAAAACAAGGCCTAAAAAGTAGGACAGGCTCCCTGTGGCAAACTTTCTGTCTTGCACCAAAAGATGCTGCCTATGAACAACTGCTGGAGCTGAGGTGCTGGCATTCATGCCTTCACAGGCAGCTACTTGCCCACTCCTCCAAGACACAGACCCTCATGGTTTCAGCACCACACTCAGGCAGGTGGCTCCCAAGCCTTCCCCTGCTGCCAGTCAGAAATGCACTGGTGACATTTTTCAACTTGAAATGAAAAAATACTGTGAAACAGGTAAACTAAAGAAGTATGTTCTATATTAAGCACTAAAACCCAGGGCAGTTTGTGGTCACTCCTTTCCTGTGGTTAAATAAAGGCTGAAAGAACCACACCTAATTTCAGAGCACTGCCAAATTCTTGATAGAAAGGAAGAATAAAGGCATTGTGTTGGCAGTCGTGTGCTCAGCTCACTGCTTGTGACTGTGGAGCACAACAGGCTGTGGAAGAGTTATCTCTGAAATAATATCATAGCTCATCACACTGAAGGCTGTGAACTGACAACAGCCCACAGCAGCTCCACAAAGGCTGACTTTATGGCTCAGGAGTAGGGCTGTCTCTTGCTTGCAAGAACTGCTCCTGCCAGATCCAAGCAGTCAATCTTTCCTGTCAATGGTCCCAAGTCTCTGTCCTTCCTGTTCATCTGTTGCAGCAGCAATTTCAGGCTATTTCCACAAGTTCCCTCTTCGACCTCCAGTAGCTGAGGAGGTTAAGCAATGATGCCATCATCCTGTAAGGAGACATACTCCACCTCCGTGTCCCTCAGTGGCATCTTGAGAAACATTTATGCTGTGTACACCAAAAGTTGTCTCAAGGCGTCAGTTTAAAACTACGGGTGAATTGAATGCCTAGCAGAAAAATGGGGTGAGAGAACTCACCATGGCTGGTGAGTAACAACAACATCTGCTACAGACTGCAGGAGCAGGTTGTTCAATCATCTCACTTTGCTTAATCTATTTGAAAAATGTTTTGGGATCCTTAATACACTTGAAAGGCATTGTATGTGAACAAGTTCTTTAGGTATATTCTGACCATTATATCACATCCATTTTCTTCACTTCTGCTATAACTGAATACTCCTCTCCTCTCCTGAACACTGCGTGAGTTATAGGGTCTCATGCTCACACACGTGGCTCCCTTTTGCCATCTTTTCTTCCTAAGACATCAACAGTTTTAGTCCATAACCCTCAAATTACTCTAATGATTGTATCTATTTACTCACTCTTGTAAAAATCATAAAACGTCTCAATTTCTTATTTTTGGCATGGAAGCTTAAACAGCACACATACCAAAGCAGAATGTTTCTACTAATGGTTGAAAGATCTTGACCATGGTCTATGGAAAACCCAACCCCAAGATGAATGAAAATAAAAGCAAAGATAATGAGAAACAAACAGAAGGGAATGAAGACTCACCTGCTATCGTGACAGACCTTTCTACTGTACTTCCAGAAGCTCAGGTTCTGAGTATTCTTCATATATAACAAGTTATGAGAAACAATTGGCAAGAAGGCTGGGAAGCATATGAACACTGCTGATAGATTTAGTAGACTTCAGAGTCACTGAACATTAATAAATGTTATTTTTCAGCAGTGACCTATTAGGGAGACAGCTTTCTAGATTAAACTAAAAGACTTTCATCTAGAAGCAATAAGCTCTCAAGGTGGAAGACATAACAGTTAATTAACATTTTAGAAGCCCCCACAAAATATCACGGACAGCTCAGCTTTACTGACCTAGATTTCAATCCTGGATCTAAGGAATTTTTACATCTGCCTACACACAGGTGCTTTGCACAGCAGAGGGGAGCAGACAAACTCCAGTGTTGGGGGCAGCAGCTGTACACACACAGGAGAATATGCTTCTGACAGCAGTGTACAGGCCTTATATAAGCAGAGCAGGACTTCTGCTCTGTGAATTTCTTACCATCTTTGATGTCATCAGGGTCATAAGCTCCCTGCACAGTGCTCTCACGCAGCCAAATGGGTCTCTCTCTGGCTGGCTTTCCTTCACTTGCAGACCGGTTAAGATCCTCCTGGTCCTCCATGCTGATGACAACATTCTGGGTATACAAGTCCTCATATGATGGTCCTTTTGTAGTCCATGCTTCCCGATGGTGTCCACCTGCAAGGCCAGCTGCAGCCCCTGAACCAGCACCAGCTGCACGCTCCTTGCTACGTGAAAGTCAAAGAGAGAAAAACAGAGCACTCAGAACAGCCCCTCCTCAACACAAACATTTGAATTATGATTAGTTATCTCTCATGATCTGCACCAAGAACTTTCATTCTCAGTTCTAACATGTGCTGCCAGGAATTTCTGTGCCAGCTTGCTGGTTTGGGAAACTTGTGGATCTCTAGTGGGAAACCCTGCATAAGGCCATGGTAACGCCTACCACAGACACTGAAGAGGCAGCACTAGAGATGCAGATACACCCATGTAAAAGCAAACAAAAAATCCCAGAATTCCCCGAAACAAAAGCCACAGCAGCAAAACACTGTCTAACAGTAGTCTGGTATTTAGAAAAGCCGCTTTTTGGCCTTCACACAGCAACCATATACTGCACAACAAAAGCACTGAAGCTTAACCAAGGTAGATAGTAGGCCCAGGGACCCATCATGCTCAGAGCTGTGAACTGTTATTAATCACAGGACTCCTGAAGGAGTTAACTCACCATGAAAAACACAATTCAAACCTTTGCTTGAACTGTGAGTGACAATACACAGAAAAAGTCACCTCTTCTGTGTTACACAGGAGTTCTGTAGTATCCACCCACACAGCCTTGGGCGGAGTGGGGAGTCCAGGCAGAGAAGAAGAGAGAGCACCTTCAAACCAGAGGACTAAGGCTGAGCAAAGGGTTTTGTGTGCTGACGGAGTGCAGGAGGAGACAGAAGAACTGTCTTCACTGTGGAAAAACTGGAGAAATAAAGGTGCTGACCAACATGAAGTGTATGGAAGCCTAGCCCTCCTTTCAGCACATTTCCCCCCAGAGCCCCTTCTAGCTCAGGGGATTGATGGAGAAAAACATTCCTGCTTGGATCTGACTGAAAGAGGATATCAGGTGAAATATTTTCTGCACACTGATGATGGTAATGAGCTAAAATATGCCCTGGCCTGTGCTGCTACATATGCATAGATCAGAGAAAGTGGCTGAATGGAAACTCACTGCTCTCTGGGTGGAGAAAGCCGAACGTGATTGTTCCTCTGCTTCAGAATGATATTTAAACTTTTCAGAGAAACAAATCCGCTGCAGATTGCACCCACCTTCAGCCATATAATTTCAGTCATCTGACTGCCAGGGGTAACTACAGCATTTCATGATGAACAGCTCTGCCTTGACACCTCCTCTTGTCAAGAGTAAATCCATCAGGGATACTCCATGATGCCAGTTGAGCTGACAGTTGTCATCAGTGAGCATGGTTCAGTTGCTGCTGTCTACCCAATGACCTTTTCTCCATCCAAGAAGCTTAAAATAAAGTTGCACTTGGAGCAGACCTGACTAATATGCAGGGTTTTTTTTTAGTTCAGCAAGGACATGACCACTGTTTGATGAGCTAATTCTGCTGGATTTTTAGGGGTAAACAGTGAGGGGAAAATGCACAGGTAGGTGAATGTTGTTCTTCCCCAGATAAAAAATACTGGTATGTTCAGCCACAGTGTTCATCGAGGGCTACTCACAGCCTCTTGAGAGTGAATTTGCTGGGATCTGTTAGCGAAAAACTTCACAGCGTCTGTTAGCACGTCCTGTGTCCTCAGCAATCCTGCAGCCAGCTGTGCTAGGAGAGCTTCACAGCAGTCTTGAATTTTGGGGCAGAAGGCTCATGCGCATGTATTGCTTATGTAACCTAAGGAACCACACAGAGACCTTCTTCCCAGCATGTTATTTCAAGTGTTGGTACCTTACAGCTCTCCATGACAGGCTTGTGTTCTGTGAAAAGCACCACTCTGCTTCCCACACAATAGAAATCTCTAACTAGCGTTTCCCTGACGATTTTATGTAATCCACTTTCCTCACAGGATGCACAATGCAGCTCTTCCCCAAGCTCTCCCTCCCCATGACTACAGCATGACACTAAACACTCAGTAGTGCCAGGAACTACTTAATAATGCTTTTGCACAGAGGCCCCTGTAAGTGTGCCTGAAATTGACTTTTTTTCCTACACAGAACCATTTAGCAGCAAAACAAAATTCCATGACATCAGGAACGTTTCAAAAATGAAAGTAACACTTCTAATAGACACCTACAGTACTAATTACTTCATGTGATCTACTGCCATGTCCCACAATGAGGTGGAACCATCTAGACACTGTCTAATTTTGGACCCCAGTGAGCTTTGCAAATGTGCCTCAATTTGCAGCTTTTTATCTTCAGTGACACTGTTGGTAGGTTTAAGCACCACCTCAAGACTACCTGAGCAGGGGAACACTTCTTTCTGCATGAAGAAAACTTACTGTTCAGCAACCTATTCCAAAATACAGGATTAGACACCATGGACCAGGCACCAGCAGAAGGTCAGGTGTGTGGGCTGCCTTGCAGCACAGAGCAGATTAAGGGATCTCTTAAATCTCCCTCTCTCTTAGATCCACAAACTACTTTTTCCCCTCCTGGCTGTAGATTTTGCATGGCCACGCTGCAGGCAGGAACTGTGGCAGCTCAGTGGCCCAGATGTGGCTACATTTAGTCTGTTACCCATCCGTTGTTTTATTCACCCTGATGGAAATCCCTTAACGAGTGGTTTAGCTGCCTTTACAGGCAACATAAATAGTCCTTGACATAGCTGAGGTATGGCCCACAGAAACCACACTGTGCAGTGGGCAAACAACTTGAAATTTTCATCTTAATCCTGCCCAGACTATTAAGAAAGGTCTTGGATAATGGGGATAACTGTTGTGGTTTTTTTGCCACATTTGAGATAAAACACATTTTCACTGTGCTGCTCTTCAGAGCTTCAACTTCACAACAGACAACCCATGGTTCTTGACAGCATGACCACAGAAAATTAATTCTGTGAAGATTTTTTGTTAATTGAAATCATGCTATTTTGACACAAGGAAATAGAGGAGTTATTAAAATCCATAATTTTTCAAAAACCACAGAGAAGGGCTTAAGTAAAGCAGGTTTATTTTGAAACCTGTGGATCTAATTCATGCTCTCCCACGATTAAGAAAATGAACAGCCTTTTAGGAAAATATAAATGAAGATCTACCCAGTTTCCCAAGGCATGTGAATGACAGTTATGCAATGTCAGAAGGGCCACTTAGAGCTGTATCTCTAGTGAAAACTCATGAAGTTGCCTGAGTTACTGCCAAGAGAAGATGCAGGCATTTTGTGACCTTTTCCGTTTGTTTCAGAATCACCAAATGTCAGTTTTGTCAGTGATTTCAGACACTCAAGACTCCATAAAAGCAGAGAGAATAAATAACCCAGGGTTCAGCACTTTAAAAAAAAAATCTCACAGCAATGCTTCCATGGAATTAGCTGCTTTGAATTAATAAGAGTTAATAAATAATTAAATCATTGTGTGCTCTGAAGCAAGTTGTGTTCAAGTAAGCATTTAAAAAGCTGCCTATTTATTTTGTCATTCCTTGCACAGAGTAATTAATCATTTACAATGTTTTTTAAGTATTTAAGAGTCAAGTAAGTGGGCGCTGCTATTTAATCATGGGACTGCACCAGGCCTCTGCTGTGATAATTTCCTGTACACAAAAGAGGAAGACTGAAAAATTACTCTCTTTTTAGTAGGGTTATCCCAGTTCTAGTACTTAAACTACAGAAAAGGGATTTTAAAGCAAAGTCTAGTGATTCAACTTGGGTATAAAAGCTTCAAAGAATTTCCCATATCACCAAAGACACATTGAGTGACCTTGGAAAAATCTTTTCCACTCTTTATATTGCTTCTGTTTTTTGATCAGAATGATGAGGAAAAATAGCTACCTTCTTGGTAAAAGAAGAAAAAGACTACGAATAGACAAAGAATTTTTATTATATTAATTAGAAGCTGCCTAGCATGAAATATATGAGGAACATTCTCTCTCAAGGTCAGCCTGAGAGAAAAAAAGAGTATCCTGCTTGCTCTCCTATTAACTAAAGCCAAGCACCCCAAGGCACTGTGTGGGAATGCTTCTCCTCATGGTACAGTTCTTTTCCCCCATGTGTTTAATTAATTTTTTTTTAAATACAGAGAAGTGCATTGCATTTCACCACAGCTGACAAAACTGACAGCTCCCCACATCTTTCTGCATTATTTAAACATCATCTGTTTTTGTAAAGCTAGGAATGTTCTGAAAGAAAGTGTCATTTCCCATGGGTAAGAACATTTTAAGTTTTTTATTCCAACATGGTCTTCTCCTGAAAAGAAGAGGTGTGTAACAAGTTGGACAAAATCAGAAGAAGAAAAACCGCTTATTACAAGTAATGTCTTCAAACTAGAACGTTGTAATATGAGCACTTGAAATACCAGGTGCAGACTGCAGATAGTTTCAAAAGCTGAGTAGAAGCAAAAGGAACAGATGAAAGATAAGTGTCTGAGAGATAGAAGACAGCATAGGTGGCACCTTCAGAGCTCTATCAAGGAGCTGCAGTTTGCATTTTTTAAATACTGGGGCAAGGGCTTGATGTGCATACCAGCTGCAGCATGGCAAGCAGCAGGCAATTCAAGCATCCCACCTCACAGAAAACTACATGCAGGAGGCTGACCAGAAGAACAGCTGTTTGCCTTGTTTAGCAAAAAATGGTTACAGCCCTCTGTCTCTTTGTAAACCACACATCCCTTGGGGAATCTGTCACTTATTTGCATAGTTGGTGCTGAGTAAGTCCTCAATGCAGCCAGAGGCTGCACAAGGTTTAGGAAAGCCCCACCGAGCAGAGGAACACACTACCAGAAAGGAGTGCAGTGAGAAAAGACCAGGCGTGCTCCCACCTCTGCTTCAGGGCAGGAATCTCCGTGGGTTCTGGCTCCAGGATTTCATAGGCTAAGTTAACATCTTCCGTCTCACGAAGCAGAGCATAGATGGGCTCAATCTGCTCATTAAATCTTGCAACGAGTGTCCTTGCATCCTTTTTGGGCATTGCCGACTCATCTTCTTCCACTTCAGTCTCACAGAAAGTACAGCGGAAAGTTCCTAAAACGAGAAAAGTTGCTAAGCGTTGGAAGGAAAGCAGCAGGCCCAGCTCTTCGTGCAGCCTTCCCAACAGCAGTGCCTTGCTGTTTCCTTAGCTGGATGCTAAGGAGTTCTTCTGCCCCGAAAATCCCCTCCCACACATGGTGTACCTGGTTATTGTTCAAGCAGATAACAAAGCAAGCACTTTGATACCATCCAGTGATAGCCGGCTGGATACAGTTTCTCACCCTGAAAAGCCCAGATGGGCTGCAATACCTCTACTGAGAAATCTCCTCATCTCCCTCCCTCCTTCTTGCTGCACATTGTAAATGTCAGCTATGACTGGGTCCTGATAAAAAGCTACACAATATCCTCTAAGGAGTTCAAATATCATCTGTTTCAGGTGCTTGCCCTGATATCTCCCAGGCCACACCAACAGGCTAATTTCACAATAAAACAGTGTAGTTTCACACTATACCAACCAGCCTGCAGTACCTGCTTAATATAAACATTGTCACTTTGCAGCTACTGCAAAAAAGAGATGGCTTCTCCTTCTGTTTCAGGGCCAAACCAGGCAAAAAAGTCATTACTGCAGGGCAGCCAATACAAAAACCTATCCCACCCAACTCCTATATTAGCTTCTTAAAATTAAGAATGGTAAGAAAAGAATCATGTGAATAGCAGTTAAAAATAAATTTGTTTTGCAGACTTCGTCAGGATCTATAAAAACAGGTCAGACTGAAATGGCTGCATGGCAAAGCAGCTACAAAAAACCCACTGAACTCCTGCACAGCAGCTTTTGGATTTCATCACTCCATCTGTGAGCAGGACCCTTGGGGCGGTACGTGCACAGTGGGACCTTTCCATATGGTCTGCTAGGATGAGAGCAGCACAGTGTAATGACTTAGTCTTGCAAGTGCTGGACTGAGAACATATCCCTGCCACCTCAGAACATTACATCCAGAGTGATGCTCACAGGCTTCTTGATTTCTCTTGTCCCTGGGTGATATTTTTTATTTATCCATTATGTGACACCCATGCACATCTAGTCTCACCTCACCCCAATGAAGAAATGGAAAGATCTTTTTACCAACAGGGAGCCTGAGGATAGGTCCTGTCAGAGAAATGATAATCTTACGTATAAAAATCAGAATTAGAATCAGTATTGAAGCCTGCTATGTCACCAATGCTATGTACAAACACAGTCAAAAGAACAGGGTTTGCCCAGGGCATTTGGATATGATGTAATGAGACAGGCTGGCAAGCCAGGGCTTCTGGTATCTTGGTTTGCTGCTTACACAGATTTGCTAGTGTTGTCACTTCATTTTTCAGCATACCTCCTTCCCTGCCTGTAATACAGCGATAACAACAGACCAAACTTCTTCAGTGCTGGTTGTGAGGGCTAGACAATGCTCGCACTCTTCTCAGCAAACACAAAAAGCACTGTTTGTAACAGGAGGGAGATCTGTTGCCTCTCACCAGTCTGTAGAGATGCAGTCTGCTACCCTGGCACCATTTGAAGTAGCTTTTGCTCATTGTTACTCAGAAATTAATGCATGTTGTGTATGTGGCCTGTAATATGGACCCATTTCCTGCAATAAACCATCTCTTTAGAAAGTTTGTCTTATTGACATGTAAAAGCCAGAGCAGCCAACAACAGCACTATGCAAAGTAAGAGATAAGTGGATAAAGTGCTCTTCTCTCTTATCCAAGCATGAAATACTCTGCTTATTTTTTTCCAGGCTGTAAAAACTGTCTCTACTGATTCAAAACTGTTCATTATATAAGCTGTCAGCCCAGCAAAAACTGAACCCAAAATTTGGTCTCCTTATCCCACATCTGAGGCTATCAGTGTGACATAAGTTGAATCAATTTAAAATAATTAGCACATTTCAGTTTCCATAACGGTCTACAGGAACAAACAAAGGTTAATGAAGAACACTCCCCTCTTTTTACACGTTCCCCAAAAGTCCTGTTACATGTTCCTGAGACAGCTCAGACTTTTCACACTTCCATCTGTGAACCCCATGAGTATCTGCAGAAGATTAAGATCATAGGGAGAATGGCTCCAATTCAGAGTACCAAAAAACCAGAAAGTAAATAGAGTTCCAATAAAACAGAACTCCTAAAGCTATCATGGAGTTGCTGCAACTTCCACCCCTCAGGGTTCTTAATAAGCAAAAAAAGTTAACAGATGAATTATGTAAAGAATCTGGGAATGAGTGAAACGACAAGCTTCCTCCATTAATATGCTGATTTTTTTTCCAAGGTGATGCAGCATTTCACAAGAGGCATATGTGATTAGAGAACTGGGAAGCTGCTTTGCCATGGCAGATGGCATTCACAAGTTGCAAACCTCTTTCGTTAGACTTTTAAGAGGTCAGAAAATGTCACCAAAGCTTTTATGACATGGCACATCACATCAGCAGTGACACATGTTCCTTTCAGATATGAATTGCATGTGACAAACATGAAGTGGAGGCCATCCAAAGGCTTAGAATGGCAATGTTTCCACTCCAACAATGTACTTTTTTCCTTCAGCCCTTACACAACAGTTTTTCAACTCAAACATGCTGCATAAACCAGGACAAACAGATATCCTGGAGCAAACAGACATGAGGGTTTTCTGCATCTTGGAAATGCTAACAGAGAGCACATACATCCCCTTCTTTGAACACATGCTCAGGCACTCAACAGACCTCTCTGGTTGTATGTTAAAAACCAGCCATCTGAAAGAGATCTCCTCATGTGCTCCCAGACTGCGGGGAAGATACTCTGGTAATCTGGCTCCCCAAGGCTTACTAAGATTAAAGCAGCTCAAGCTCTGAAGTATGGGGCCAGAATATATAGAGATAATTCCTAATGACTTGATTTCACTTGAGAGAAGGAAAAGGTCAACCACCCCCGCATACCGAAGGCAGGGTGTCCAAGTGTGCATGCTGCATCTGCTACAATTAACACTTTTAACTGGCTATAGACACCTGAGTCTGAGCCCAGGTCCTGCTCACACCTGTGTTAAAGGGTTCAAGCCTCACTCCCAGCCCAACAAGGTGTCTTCCTTCCACTCTGTCCTCTGGGATGCTGCCCAAGACTCTCACTACTCTCTTAAAAAACTATTTCATTTTCAACCTCAATTTATTTCCATTAATCTCCAACCTAATGACTGTTTTGCCAAGAACTGTACCTCAGCTCATCCAGTTTCCATCTTGCTGTTAATCCTTCAGGTGTATTTACAAACTGCTGTCTTACTCATCTCTCCACCTTCATTTTGCAAGGCCATACTTTCTTTTTACCTTTTAAACCTGGCCACCCATACCTCTGACCTTGCTAACAGCCTCATTGGCTGTTTCTCCAGTTTGCTCTCATCTTTCTGCTGTGAAGATGGAAGTACAGACAAATGTCCTGATGAGCTCTCCCAAAAGCTCAAAGGCATTAGTGCCTCTCTGATAGCCATTGAGACCTTTTAAGATCACATTGTACTCGACCATGAAAGTGATGCCTCAATTACCACAAAACCTAGCAATGCTCCCAGATCTTTCTTTCTCTTTTGTATCTTTCTTTGTCCTTTGTAGTTTCCAGTCGATGAACTCCGTGTTTATAGCAAATATTTGCATTAGATAGGTAGGTGCATGATACCGTACTTTATAATATTATCTTTCAGCTCCTTTTTATTCCTCCAGCCTTCACCCTCATCCAATTCTTTATTCTTGACTGCATCACAAAACATTAAGCTAATTTATTTTCAAAATCTCCCACAACCTTCTTTTAGAAGTAGCATTATTACCATTACATGGTGAGTGAGCTAAGGCACAGATGGCACAATTTCAGAAGTATCTGCTGATTTGAGCAGTGCTTGATTTGAGATGCTTTTCTGAGACTTCTGTTTCAGAACAGAGTGTGCAGTATTCTTACCAGTCTTCTTCCAGGCCCTAGGATCGGGCATCTCCAATGAGTTATGTACAACAAGTAATGACAGCCTCCAAAAAGTTCAGCTTAAAATGACTTGTTCAACATCACACAAACTCAGCTGGCCTGGAGGATGAGATCATGTTCCTGTGGCTGCTACAGCCATTTTCTTCAAGTAATTCCCTGACTCTCACATTGCATTTTTTCTTTTCCTGCAGCAAGCCAGACAAAAAGTGCATCCTATAAACATAACTCCTCTCTCTCATTGAGTAAAGCATGGTTCAGCAGAGGGGGAATTACACCACAGAGAAAAAGTTACTGTATGCACAGCTTTATTTCAGCACTCCTTATCCCTGCACGCTTCACCTGATATTAAAATGAGAGTATAAAGACCCCAAGGAAAGGATGGAGTTTCCCAGGTTCCTCCCAACAGGAAGACAGACAAATGCCTCCCACCATGGGATGCTGTGCCAGCAGCCATATGGTTCACTACAGACCTGGAGCCCTCAGTTCCACACAGGCCTCTGCCACTTCACTCGACAAAGGCAAGATGACAACCTGCTAGTACTGCAGGGGAGCAGGATGCCATGCCAGCTGGCTTCCTAGAACAAAGGGAGGATCAGAAGGAAACACCTTGCGGGCTGCTCTAGGTTCTTGAAAGAGAGGTGCTTTGTGGGAACCTGCTATCCTACCTGCTAGCCCCATGCCTAAGGCTTCCTATCCAGCTCTTCCCATCTGCTCCCATCCCAGTTCTGGGCTTTTCCTTCCCTGATGGTCCTAGTTTCCTTGCTAGCAAGTCTTGGTCTATTTGTTCTGCTTTCTCAGCCTGGGCTTCTCTCATTTCTCAGACTTCTCTGTCCATTCTTTTCCTGGGCTGCTTCTTCCAATTTCAGCCTCTCTCCATTCCTGTGCTTCTCTGCCCCAATTAACTCTGCCTCCTGATTGGAGCCCTGGTCATCAAACTAATTTCCTGTTTCAAGCCAGAGAGATGGAAGATCTTTTCACAGCACAGTCTGTCATTCAGAACAATATTACACAGGCAAAAGAATATATATTTCTCTGGTCTCTCCTTGCATTTTCTCATCAGCGCATTCTTCAATACGGTCAAACTGGTTTTAATTAAATTTTCCCAAGCAATTTAAACATAGTCAGTTGGGTGCACAGAATGGGAAAAACTCAGCATACAGTAAGTGTTTGACAAAGTTTTGAACAGAACAAAAATCACAGAACAATTCCTATGCCTGCCCTCCACAAATGAGTCAATCTCATGTAATGGAAATACTTAGCAACCTAAGTAATAGGCAGTGCTGTCGGTACAAATTATAATTAAGTTGCTTTCATTTATCAATGATTTTAAAGATTTAGAGCAGTTTACAGCAGCACCTAAAGGCATATCTCTGCTGAATCATTAAAGACACAAATAGTAGGCCAAGTGGCTACAACAGACCTGGATCATTAGTTACCATAACATACTCTACATTAGGATATAAGGATACTCAACCAACTAGAAGTGGCAACCTGAGGGGTTAAATTAAAGCAAAGAGATTTTTAATGACCTTAATGGACTGATCTGGTAACAGAGCTAATTGTTAAAACAGTAGATTGTTAACTGGATTAATCATAATGCAGATTAGACTGTAGCAGCTGATGTCCTTTAGTGACTCCCAAACCTGAACAGACTTCTCAGCCCCCATCAAACTGTTCTCACCTTCTCAACAAGAAAGCAACCCAGTGTGTCTGAGTGGGAAATGCACTCCTGCCACACAGAAAGATGAGTCTGCTGTAGCCTTCCCTGGCCCCATCCCTCTTTTCTCCCTGTACTGGAAACCCATAGCTCCTAGTACATTTGTATTCACATATGAGTTCCAAAAATGCAGCTGCTTTAGGAAAAAAAAAAAAGAGAAATCCACCAATAAAATGTCTCCTGAGCACCACAGCAATAAACCATTCTCTCTTGCAAGTAATTCAATGACTCTACACATGCAATAAAAGAGCCAGTTACAGAGCACAGTGTATTACATAAAATGTAATGCCACATCTCATCTTTCTGAGACAGGTTTCATGGTCCACTGGATCTTAAGCTCCTGGGGCCACTCCACAGCCCAGGGCTGATTGCAGTACTCTCCCTTGAAACGTGACACAGAAAGTTTAAGTTTTTTTATTAGTCCTGTTTGGGATACCCCAGAACCAGACCCTGTTGTCAGAACTTAAGGCATGAAAACAAACACTGGATCACATGTAGAAAATGTCAGCATTTTGGGAAGACTGACTGACCTGCTTCCATAATAAAACATCCAGTTTTGCCGCTAAAATCCAAAATACATCAGACTTCACCCAATTTGCTTTATAATTTCTAACTACAGATAAGGGATATTGCAACTGAGATGAGTAACCTTGGTTAGAGATGGTGACAGAGCAAATCCAGAACGTGTGGATGATAGCTGAAAGCAGAGAACTGAAAGGTACATGGGACAGTGCGTCCCAGTGGCTGCAGTTTGGAGCTGAGCACACAGCATCCCTCCAACAGCACTGCACCCAAATTGCCACACTCACTGGGTGAGGCCTGAGCAGATGCAGACTTTTAAATACAGCATCCTGCCCCCAAAACCGCCAGCTCTCCTAGTGAAGTACAGCATCTTCTCCATCTCCATATTCCTTTTCTGAAGAGGTAATACCAGGTACACACAATTAGCATTACAGGCAGGAGGGACAGCAACAACCAATACTATACACTGCTGGACATACCCTATTGTTAGATCCTAGACTGAAATTTGCTGAAACATCTTTTCTATCACAATTCTGCCTCAGATGAGTGAGGAAGCATGTGGAGTGCATATTAGAAAATGTCAAGCACGGCAGTTCAGCTAAAAATGGGGCTAGGAACAAATAATGTAACTAATACTGTTATCTGAAGAAAGATTTTAATCTCTTTTTTAATTTTCCCACAATATTTGAATCCTTAAGAAAGGTGTATAATCTACTGTTTACAAATGGGATCAAGATCCCACAATGAAGTAAAAAAAAATCCCTCCTTTTACCTTTATGTGCCCCAAATCTTGATTCAGTTTCTCTCAGGTCTGTACATGCTCTAGCATAAATCCTACTGAGTCAACAGCCATGAGATCGATCCTTCTCAGTATCAGACCATATGGTTTTAAGATAGGTTTCTGTGAATTAGAGAATGAGCAATTACTGTTCACCTTCCAACAGCTTGTCTTCACTGACCTGCTCATTCAATATGAAATGGGACTGTATGGTGGAGACAGGAGAATAAAATCCAGGTTCCTGGAACAGCATTCAACTCCCTAGGCTAGAGGTACAGGTTTGGGATGGCGTCATATATACTCCTACCCTCCAAATCAGCCTCTGAAAATGGGTGATTGAAAAGGGCTGATTCTATGAATTTAGTAAGTAGAAAAAACAGTGTTTCACCATACAATTTAACACCATTTCATAATACATGCATACCAAGATACAACTCTGACTTTTGAGTACCTATTTTGAGCTTTAATAATGCTTCTTAAACATTTTAATATTAAATATGTTTAATATAGATTCAGAGTATTGAATTGCCCACCAGGTATTAAACAGAGAGTAAACATTTCATTTGGGATAAATGTCAATCAGTTTCCTTCAAAGATTCTATTCTTGTAATATAGATGTAGCAGCCACAGCACTTAAGGGCACTCATGCAGTAGCACTATTTCTGATTCAGATGAGGTAATTCTGCCAGAAAAGTGTTCAGAAGATTTCAAAACTGCAACTCACCAACATATGAAAAATGATCAATTTGTTTAAAAAATAAAAACAAGATGGTAACTTAAAAGAACAACAACAAAAGAGATAAAGGCATACTCTTCAACACACAGCGGGAATGGCAAAACATGAAAGAAACATATTTTATAATTGCCATTAAACAGTGTCTCACAATAATCAGAAGGAAATTTCACTTAGCCAATGCATATGTTCATGTACTATTTATTCTTCCTGAGAGCAGTGCGTAAATGTATAAAAATTGAGGGACTGGCAGTCCTGGAAACAGAAAGTCCCTCTGTTAAGCTGCAGAGTGGATTTTACTCTGGCAGTTACATTATTCCAGGCATAATTTGGAAAAATGGTGGTGCTAGAATGTTATTACAGATGGCTAAGAATAGTTTCCAGCACTCATTCCGGACCCTCTCAGCACAAAATGAACCCTTGCCGTTAACAATAGAAGGAGGAATTGCCAAGATAAGACACCCTTGGCAACACCTTCAAATACATAAGGCCAGTATTTTTCTTCCTTGAAAATCTCAAGTGTTTGGGGACAGGGAAACAGAAGGTTTCAGAGGCTTGTAACAGATCGCCCTGTTTCAGGCAATGACAAACATTAAATACTTTCCCCATGCCTGAGATCCACTTGTTAAACTACACCAGCACTTCTGATTTTCTGAGAGAGATCTTTTCTTCCATGTTCACTGCCACTACCAAATCCAGTATCATACAACACATTCCTTGAGGAGAGAGATTCAGAAATCTGGCACACCTACTATGCAACTTATAGTCCAAAAGGACTTCAAATTCCATTGCTCAACACCGGAATCCTTTACTTTCAAATTCTCCTCAGAGAATTCCAAACCAGAGTTATCGTGTAGCAAGAAAAATCTTCTCCTGCATCAGTTACTAGGGTCACCAACAGAGAACAATACAGATTAATTAAAAAAAAAAAAAAAAGTAAAATGTCATTTTCTCCTCATAATAATAACCTCCTGTTAAAAAGAAGGGTACCCCAAGGGAGCACACAGTAGATGCTGTGACTTTGCATTTCATGCAAATCTGCTCATATACACACCAGAAAACTATTTAAGAACAAAGAGCAAGAACAAAATCCTTAAACCATGGTCCCAAAGGCAGCATTTGAAAGGCTAACGGGGCCAATATCAGAAGCGTGTGTTTCCATATTAGTGCTTGGGATGGCAGCAGCTGGAAATAGCAAGAGAGAGGAGTTAAGGCAGGAACTCCAAGCCAGCATGTTGCTTCCAGCCTTATTTTCAACAGCATCACATAATGGAATGGGCCAACACAAAGTGGACAAGCTACTCTTAAGTCCACTTTTCACCTTCTGTTTTCCAACAGGTTTTGAAGTCCCTACACAACAAACAAAGCAGCTTTTTCGGATGTGGTTACTTAATAATAAAGACAGACTATGATCAGAACAGACATCACACTACCCTCCTCCCTGAAATAATTTATGGGCAATATTCACCAACTATTTACTGGTGTAAGACATCATGCTCCTAGCTTGCAGCCTTTGAAGGTGCTCCAGCACTGCAAAAATAGACAACAGTATGTGACAAGAACGAGTGCTACTCTCCAGCTGACTTTTTGCTGGGAATGTGAAGGATGATGCAAGGTAGCATTTTCTACTCAACTAACTTGGATTCTCAGCCATACAAAAGGTAACAGATCCTCTTCAGAAACTTCTGCACATACCCTTTGCCTGGAAGTGCCACCTTTTAACTGCTGCCTTACACAGTATTTTTATCAATCTATTGATCCTTTTCATATTTTTCACATTTTAGCACATGAAACCTCACTTCTTACCTGCCATCAAGGAAACAGAAATATCCATGAATTCTTTTTTGTTCCTTCACACTTTCTTCTGCATAGTCATGCCACCCACTGTTCTCTTTTCTCCTTAATGTTATGCCTTTTAGAAACTCCTTTGTGCAGAAGTTCTTTCTTCTTTACTCTCAAAGGAAATGCCTTTTCCCTGTTCCTTGTGAAAACTACATACCACATGAAATCAGTCCCAGTACTGCTCCATGAAGGACCACCTCTCTTGGCTAGGGAAGAATTACAGTTGAGCCAGCTCCCACCTGCAGGACCCCCTACACACAACCCAAGGCTCAGGCCAGAGCTAGCAGGAGACAGTAAAGTCCAAAGAAATGTGATGGAAAAGCTTCCTCTGAAGACAGCACTTAGTGCTTAACCACCCTTCCTCCCTCTGTCCATGCAGAGACATTAATGGGAGCAGCCCTGAAAGCTCAGGCAGTGCTTCCCACAGGCTGGCAGGGAGGACCCCATTTTCTCATTAAGTAGGAGGGAGAAGAAATGGAAAGAGAGGCTCCTCGGGACTGAGCTGAGCTCCAGACTGCAGGATGGTGCCAGAATTGCCATGGACAGAAATAAATTCGCAGTTTCTAAGTGAAAGAACTGCACAAATGCCAGGAGGAAACCTGGAGCATAAAGGGAAACTAACACAGACTAGGACTACAAAAATGTTGAAAAAAGAAATTAGTGGGGGAATAACAGGGCACCAGGTGAAACATGCAGGAGAAATTGCTGGCCCATGATACTGGGCAGGATCTCTTGTGAAGTCTGGACTGAGGTCTGGGTACCTCTCTCCTACAGTGCCTCAGAGAATGAATTGAGGAAGTGTAGTTTTTACCTTCCACCAGAATGACTTTATCTATCCCTTTTCTTTTGACTTGTGCCATGGGAACCACATGGGGCTACACAGGTGGGAGGGACTAAAACAACAGCATGGACTGGTGAAACACAAGTGCCACAGGCTTGTGTTAATAAACAGCATTTCTGCTAACAACCCTTCAATGACCAAATTCCCAGCACTCTCACTTCTACCACCTGCTTGGAAAGCAGGTGCTGTTTCCAATTACTGCTCTTTTTAGAGGAGAAATATCTCTACAGCTAAGGGCAATTTTTGCTTTCTGTACTGCAGTCTCTCATCACAGGTTTCATGGTAAAACTGAGTAATATTCACCAATGGAGCCAGGCGCCTCCACACTGCAGGGTTTGTGCAAAACCTCACCTTACCAGCATCCAAGCACTTAAAAAGATTTAAAGAGCAAACCACACCATGTGCACGCAACTTCCCTTAAACCATCCTCTCACTCTCCAGCAACGAGCATAGCAAAAGCAGCTGTTTGGAAGGGCAAGGACAATGAAATAAACAGGTTCCTGAGACTATTTCACTTAGTTAAAAAAATAAGAAAGAAAGGGCATTTCAGGTGCTAGAGATGTCAAATAGTAAGAGCCTGACCTTACTGCAGCAGCACAGAGGAGAATTGATCAGAAACAAAGCCAGTGAGACTACTTTTCCTGTTCAGTTGCACCTACGCACAAGAAGAAATAAGCCAGCAAAAAAGATTAATTTTAATTCTCATAATTTTCTATACCAAGCAAGAGAAAAGGACTTGTTAGCATTAGGAGTATTTTAACAGTGTTCCTGATCTACAGATTACTGCTGTTGCAGATAACCCACCAGGGATCTGCATCTTACTCATGGAACTGTTAGAGACTGATAAAGCTCATAGTAATGCCCGACAAGGACATAGGAAACCTCCCAGACACCTGCAGATTTTGAGTACAGAGGCACCACCTCTCTTTATGCCATTATATTTTATTTCTAACATATCAAACCAGACCACTTGAAAGATAAAAGCTAAAACAGCTCAGTTCAGCCTTGCCTTGACTTCCACTCCCTGTTACATACAGACAGAGCCCTCAGATTGTTACAACCTAAAACAGCACTACCTTCTTAATAGAAAGTATAAAAGAACAGATTAAAAATCTGAAGAAATAGCAAATTTTAATCCAATTTTTTGTATTTTATAATGTATATTTGTGGAGAATGTGCTATTTAAAATAGAATGTACATACCTGACAGTCTTAGATAAAAAGAACTTAATATATCCCCTTCCAAAACAAAGCATAAATTTTCCACAAATTGCACCCCAGCAAAATGTGTCTTTGGACATCAGCTTGGGTGCATTCTGTCCCAGTTTCGGAGACAAAGGTCTCAGGAGGAGGCACTCCGGAATAGGGCACCTCCTCCCGAGAGGAAGAAAGAGCATCCCCTCTTCCCTCCGCAATAAACAAATTGAAGGCAGCAAATGAAAATGACAAAAAACCAGAACTCTTTATTAACACAACAAATTAAACTATTGGTTAACACAAGCAACAACCAGGAAAGTAAAAACAGAGAGGGGAAAAGGAAAAAGGGGGCTCGCTAGGGGCTGCAGGTTTCCCCGAGATGGGACCGGGGCCCACCGGTGCCACTCCACGGGCTCCCCAGGGCTGGAGAGGAGGGGAAGGGGACAGCGAGACCGGGGGAGGGAAAAAAAAACCAAACCAGCAAAACCCTTCCTTCAAGCACTGTGGGAGAGCAGGGCAGAAGGGCATGAGAGCAGCAGCGCCTTCTCCTCAGGCTCCCTCGGGCCGTTGGACCCAGCCGTTATTACCGTTATTACCGTTATTACCGTTATTAACGGCTGCTGCTCGAGCCGCTCCGTTGAACTGCCACAGCTCCGACCCTGCCCCCCAGGCTCACCTTAAAGGTGCAGCCACCCTGCGCATTAAGCAAATAGTTAAGGAATAGTGGCTTCATGCTGTCACTCCAGGACAACTCTGAAAGGAGATGCCATGACAGAGAGCCTGGACAAGAGAAGCTGAATATACAAAATAAGAAATTTGGTTTAACACATGTTAGTAGCTTAACAAAATAGACCGACAGGTTATCTAAGTGGACTAAGTGATCAAAATTTACTATTATTTTTCATTACAAAATAATAACCAAAAATGTACTCCCTGTTTTATTTTTTAATTTGATCCATCATTGCTAATTCTTAAACCATTTCATTAACCACTTTAGTGAAAAAGAAGCAAATAGCAAAGGTAACATGGATAAACTACCCTTCAGATTGCTAAACCATCAGAACTGATACTGCCTTTCAGCTCAATGGGTTGAGTCAGCTTTTGCCTTGTCTGTTTTGTGAGTGCAGAGATTTAACATTTGTGAAGTGTTTTGAGCACAGCAAGTGTCAAGTCCTTTCCTCTGACACTGACCACAAATCCACAACAGGTGCATTCAGGAATGTTTCATACTAGCAATATAGATAATATATAGTTACTTGTAAGGGTCCTATAAATCTCTTAAATCTTTTTATTTCAGATGATCTACAATCCTAGTGAAACAAATGCAAGAAGAAAGTAACCAAGTTTTCCCAGCTGCTGTTCAGAAGCAAAGCACACCTGCAGATATATAAAAGAATTTTAATACATTAAAAAACCCAAATACTAAAAAAAATTCCTGTTTTTCTTATTAAGAGTCTTTCCTCCATCAGAAACCTCTTGTATCTTCAGAACAAGTGCTTTTCCAACGATTTATTTTACAGAGCTGTTTCTCTGCTCTTCCTTCCCTCTTCCCAGGGGGAGCAGTGGCTTCACTTATCATGTGCCACAACAGCTCCTGATTAATTCTGATAGACAACCAGCAGTTAGCTGGCACATCATCGTCATCGCCCTAGGAAGAATAATAATCTGCCTCACCATCTGCTCCCAAATTTATTTTTAACCAGTTCCCGCTCCCTCCAGTGTGGAGAGCGTGGCAGGAAGGGCAGCCTTCCCCTGGAAGTGCTGTGCTGGGAGATGGTGTCAGGGGCCAAGGGGGGACCGTCCAGTCACACACCCCTGAGCATCACAGGGGATGGAAACAGATGGATAAATGCAGCATCTCAGGAAGGAAAAAGTACTTCTGTGCCAGAGGGACTGGCAGTTGCCTGTTCTCCTCCAACAGACAGGGAATGCCTGCTGGCTTTTCAGCTCCATGGGCAAGTTTGGTAAGGTTAAAAGAATGGACCAAGGTGATAGGAGAACTAGGGGAAAGTGATGGATGTGGACTCGGTACTGATGGGAATATGCATACCTACTTTTACTGAGGTCCATCCGAAATTTCAATGTAAGAGCTTTTTTGATGAGTTCACCTCTGCAAGTTAAAACCATGCAGTGTTCACAGACACTGCCCCAAGTGAGCAGTGCTGATGTGCCAGTTAGTCACAATGTATGACATCCCTGGAGTAACACAGATTCAGTTCAGTAATTTCCTTTGAAAAGGAGCACCAAGGTGTTACATCTCCAGGGGAAGATAAGTGGAAGGTGAGACAAAGGCATGAGCACAGGCTTGATGAAGGCACAGGGCAGTGAGGAGGTTCCCTGTGTAACTGCATGGCCATGCTCACTGCCTTCATGCCACCTCCAGGTACAGCAGTACAGTCCAGGAGGTGGCAATTACAGGGTCACTGTGGCTGTGTCACTGCTCACAAGTGCTGCTGTCACCAGCAAACTGCAGGTAGACAACATCGTATGTGGGAACTGATATGGTGTAATAGAGAAAAGAAGGAAATCAGGTGGAACCTAAAGCTTTGTACAGCTGGTAAAACAAGTTACACATCTCTGATACACTGTCAGCAAGATCTGATGATGATTCCCCCTTAGAAAATGGAACTGTTGAAAGCAGGCACTGGGATATGAAGAACAGTCAAAATCTCAGGACACAAAGAGTAAAAAGATCAGATCTGAGAAAGAATAGAATCATAGATGGACCTTATCACGTCTTCAGTCCGGCCTCTTGCACAAATGAGGGCAATCAGACCTGACTGCTCATGACTTTACCTAGTCATGTCTTGAAACCTCCCATGGGTGGAGACCGCTCAAAAAGTCTGGGAAGTCTTGCTTGAAGTGAAAAGGCCATGTATCAGTTTGGATCCTCTTATTTTGCTTCATACCCATCATCTCTTGTCCTCCCACCTGGTACCACCGTGAATATTCTGGCTTTGTCTTCCTGGAGATCTCATAATTACAAATGATGAAGAATAGGTATTAGACGTGATGCAATCTGATGCTGGACTGTCCGGAAACGCATCCTTACCAGGGAAAAAGGCTACAGGTGAACTGACAATAAGGAAGATGAACAACCGAAAAATATTCTCAATATTCTCAGTGAGTAGGCATCAATAACTTGGTATCTGGTGGGAATGAAGCGAGGCCCAGACCACAGTTAGTATTTTCTACTGAGTGTGTCAGATAACTAAATTTTGTGAATTTAGCTGACAACCTAAAGGGTAGGGGTTATAAATGCTTTAGGACACAAGACTGCCATTCCAAATGGAGAAATGCTTGGAATAAGTATAAGGAAATTCAGCAGAGATGGGTAGAAAATATAGCACTTGAGTTAGGGGAAAAAAAAAAAAAGAAAAAAACAGAGAGAGAAAAAAGAAAAAAAAAGGAAAAAAAGGAAGGGGGGTGACCAGAAAGGGGTAATTGTTTTGGCAGCACACTGCAAAGAACTTCAGGTTTATAACAGAGGACAAAGCCAGGAACCACACTCGTGCTGCAAGGAAAGTAAGAGAAAATCTGGCTGCTATGCATATTAATAACTATGTCGTGAATGACTGACTGTTACTCTCCACAATGTTACCCTGCTTTATTCTTCCCTATGAATACCTCCTCCTGATAAACCAGGTGCAGCTTCAGATTCCATGCTTGAAGATAGGGACCAACTGCAAAAATTCCAAATGAACAAAATGACACAGCTTAACACATGTTTCATTAGCGAAAAATTGGAAAGACAGACTTGTTTGGTTTTAAGAAGGTGGTGGTAGGGAACAGCAAATTTTGGATATTACAGTAATGAAAACAGCGACAAACTGTTCTTTAATTTCACACATACATAAAAAGGTTACTCACAGCTTTAATTCAGGGTAAAAACCCCTTTAGGTTAGGGTATTATGAAAAACTGAGGATAAGAAGCCTGGAATATGCTAGCCATGGAGGTTAAATTTACCCTGCTTCAGAATAGGATGAGGGGTTATCTCTTCTAGCCCTACACTGTATCTGAAAATAACCTTCAGCATATTCTGAAATGCAGATACTTTTATTGTATACTCATTCCCTATTTTGTATCCACTTTTCAAAGCAGAAAGACAGATGCTTTTAAAGTCACAAACATAAAATTGACAACCAAGTATGAAAAATTCAAACAGAACTTCTCTCCCATCACTGAGGGCTGTTTAATAAATAAGCTTGTTAACAACATTTTCCCTTGGAAAATTTGATTCTACATCATCATTCTGGTTCACAAATGCTGTATCTCTTGTTTCAGGCTTTCTTCTGCACATTTTAATAAACGGATTGCCAGTTTTAGACTATGTTTTTCCATTATGCTTATGCTGGAAGCCAGTGAGCCAGGGCCAGAGAAACTGAAAGACACCAGAAAGCACAGCCCTCTGGAGGCCTGTATGATCATCCATTCTCCCTTGCCTTCTTGTTAGTTCCAATAACTGATATTTTAATCAATACCCCACAGAGCCTGAATGCCTTTCTTGCTGGGACTGTAGCAAACACTTGCACCAGCGCCTCACACATGGACTGACAGACCATCTGCTAACCTGTTGAGGTGAAAGTCCCAGCTGTGTGTTTTAGTTTAACACATTATTTTATGTCTGACTCGGCACTGAACATCTCTTGGTGCTCCTGTCCTGTTTTTCCAGTTTCCAACACATGTAGGCTGAAAGAAGAGTATCCAATTGCAGGTTGATTCCTATGACAAATTCTTGATTCTCACTTTTTTTTTTCTCTTGCTCCTAGCACACTCCCTTACAAGGTATGCTGTGAGACACACACCCACCCTTTGGGAGACTGGATAGAGTGAACTTGCTCATTTCAAAGTGGGCTGAGGAGAGCTTAATCTAACTTGAATTCATTTAAGCAATTAGCACTAAAAATCCCAAACCAGTAACATGCTTGGTCCTTTGTACTTTTAAGCAGTTTCAGGGGTCAACACAAAAAAGTACAGATGACGAATTTTACCTTTATACTCAAAACACTGTACAGAGTCTGAGCTAAGATATTTGTGATCTCTGTTTGCTAGAGGTGGTTTTAACAAATCAAAACAAAGCACAGCAGAATAATAATGATTAGCACAAAAATTATTCTAAGATTAAGTGACAGTTTGGTTTCACAAGCAAGAAGTTTTATTAATGAATAGTTCTCTTGATGAAAACTAAACCCTGTTATTTTTGTAGGACAGCTTAATGTCTCTCCTGGATTGGATTGTTCTACACACAAAAGCTGAATAGACACGAGACCATATGTGAGCTTAACTTCAACTCGTGCCAGTTTAACAGGTCTTCCAGAGTCACAGAATGAAACTGGCATTCCTATGGTGCACATGACAGGTGGAGAGAACTTCCACTGAACTTAAGACACTTAAAACCAGACAAGAGCATGGGGCAACTAGTCTGCGGGGCTCTCTTCACTGGCAGCAGAATGAAAGATGGTGTGTTACAGTTCTGTTCCACCTCAAGTGTCCATATCTGGTCTGTAAATGCCTAAAATTAGGAAAGATTAATACCTTGTCAAGCATCAGTGCCCATGCTTGGGAAGACTCTCTCTTTCCCTCTCTCCCATTTATTGAGTTGTATTACTGGAACATTTTCTAATGTTCTGCAAATACATTTTTTTAAAAACAAAACAATTGTTGACGCTAATTTTGGCTTCCTTTCAAAGTCTTCAAAAGAGTATAAGAGTTATCTGCATCAGTTTCCTGAGCTGCATTTTACTTTCATTTTAGCAGAATTAACTAATGAATAGTGCCACGCTACATTTAATATTTTGCAGCACAGGCAGATGAAAGGTTCTACAGTTTTAGACTGTGACATCAGAAAGAAAGTAACAATATACCAGCCTCTCAGGTTTTCTCTGAGGATGAGACTTAGATGTCTGAACTCAGAGTCTCTTTCTAGGTTTCTCACCAAGTTTTTTCCAATTAGGAACACTTCATACACATACCCATGCAACTTATTTACATTTATATATACTTTTACAAGACCTCACTGTAACACTTTCAGTTATCACCATCAGAGAAGAACATTATTGACACAATTATTAGTTCTTTTTAATACATTGATTTTGCTGCAATAGTGTCAGCATATTTTATTATACGTGAAAATGCAGCTTAGTGCAAGCATATACTGATACAGCACACAAGGCATCAAACTCATATGCAGAAAAACAATATATTGCGTTTCTTCTGAGAAGGGAATATGCAGATTGTGTCAGATGTTTATGTACAGAAGAAATAAAGTTGCAAATCTACTTTAACAATGCTTTCTGATTTTTTTAATATCAGTTTTTCATTCTTCTTAAACTCAAGCCAGAAAACTGTTTAGATATTTTATGTTCATCACTGCAGTAACTTCTAGAGTCTGATGTCAATAAACTTTTTACTCTGCCTTGCATCCTGAATAAATTCCTGAATATATACATTTTTGAAAAATCTAACAAACAGTATTCCGAGTACTTCTCTATTCCTATATTAAACTTTTTTACAGAGCGAGTTTCCATCAAAAATTATCTTCCCACACAGATAAGGATCTTTCCTTATGTCTTGGTTTGATAGACAGGTGTCTGCTAAGGAAGGCGGCAACCTTCCTTAGAACAGAGAATGTGAATCCCCTTCCCTCAGAATTATTATAACTTTGGAATCAAGGGCTCTCAGGCAAAGGTATGGGAAAAGGAATAAGAGTTCTTTACTAGTATCTATAATGAGGTAACAAAAACAGTAAACAAGGATAAAAGCAGTAAACAAAACCAAATACTCAGTGGCAGATGTCCCTAGGCTGCCAGGCACTTTCCCGTTTGGTGCAGTCACAATCACGGCCAGCAGAGGCACTGTTGGGCTTCTAGACCAGCAGGGCAGGTGTGATGACTCTCGCACAGCTGCAGATGGCGCTGTGCAGCGAGGTCAGGCCAGTCTCGTGGGGATAATGGCAGGTGGCTGGGCAGAGATGGAGTACAGCCGCACGCATTGGGCAGGGAGCCCAGAGCAGGAAGATGGAATGGCAAGGTGGGCTGGCAGGAAACTCCGCAGTTGTGGCAGGCAGGGCGCAGGGTGGTGGCAAGCGGGGGTCCCGTTCTGCTGCAGCGCAGCTGGGAGATGCACCCTCCCGGAGGGGAAGAGAGGATTGGAGTCCTGTGCCTTTTTTCCCAAAGCGAGAACTCACCCACCAGGTAGAGAAAAGCCAGTGCAAAGCCGGGCTTTTATTACACAGTTGCAGCCAAAAAGCAGAGAGCCGCTTCTTTCCACTGCTCTCTCCTCCACGACTTGCAAGCGAGTATCTCGTTATCAAATCCTCCAAACTCTTGTTCCCGTGCCCGCCCAGCCAAAAGTCTTTGTCTCTTTTGAAAGAGTAGATGGCCCTTAAGTATTCGGTCGTTAGTTGCCTAGCAACAGAATGGTTAAAAATTCCACTTCCCCCCTCAACCTTCAACACCTTATTTACACAATCCAAGATCCTATCAATTTTGTACTGGCTTTTCTTTTAACAAAAAGCTCCAACTTTGCTAAATATTTCCAACATAATTTTGCCTCACTCACAACAACCTGGGGAATGAAGCAATTTGTTCTGGTTCCATTTGAACACACAGGGAGGTTTTGCCTTAGAGCTATGACAAAGTAAGGTGAACAGAGAATAAAACAAAAGCAAAAACTCCAACCACATAACCTCGCTCTGCTGGAACCTGCTGCACTAAGAAGAGAAGTACTTTTAAAAGGAAGCAGGCACAAAAGCAATCGTTATCACTGCAATCCCAAACTGGAATACTCTCAATTCTCCTTGGGCAGGAGATGAAGAACAGCACTACAAAGTCAGTGGCATCCTCTTCTATGTGCTCCAAGGACTCCCTTTCAGCTAGTTCATCACGTAAAAGTCACAGCAATCTTTTTTATCTGATGCACATCCAAAGGGATGCACAGAAACACGGGATACAGGTTAAAGACGCAGGAGAAATCTCGATTTCACAATGATGAATTCAGTACTTAAAAAGAATTTACTTCAGGGCCAAGGAAAGCCAGACAAAAGATTCCAGTGGAAGTAAGAAGAAACAAAGAGACTTTTGACAAAAGCAGCCAGCCAGAGATCAAGGTTCTTTATTAAAATCCATGCAAGTCTTCTGAAGAGCACAAAACGCTGTCTTTCATATTTATAAACAAACCCAGATCTGATTTAACCCTCAAATAACAAAATCATAATGCTCTGGACTAAAAAAATAAGGATTAAAAAAAATTACAGAAAAAAGATCCTGACAGTGGTAAAGGGACTGGAAGTTGTCTTTGGAAGGGAAAGGAGGAAATCTTAAGTTCCAGATCCCTTTTTTGATTGCACACCCCATCAGTAAAAAAATTGTGAGCAAACGATAAGAATATTTACTTATATATGCAGTACTGTAATAATATGCTCAATAGTATAAAACATACACAACAACAGAAATAGGAATGAGATAAAGATGAAAACGTGGTTTAGAAGATTTTTATTGATGTTACAAAAAATATTTTCTTACTATTCCTCCCACCTCAATGGATTGTTTTGCATGCATCCCACTTTGGAGACTGCTGCAGATGGCCCTTTCTCCTCCTCCCTACTTCTAAGGACATCATCTAATCTCTTGCAGCTCAGTGAGGAACAGCGTTTGAGTTAATGCCTTGAGTTAATGCAACTATGATGGCAGTGAGGCCAGTGACTGGAATTCAGGAGTGGGGAAGGGTGGAGGACAGCTGAGACTCAGCCCATTTTGTTAGGGATTATACTCCATAAAACATTCAGGAAAACTGGACACTGGTGGAGGCTAAAGCATGGAAGAGAATTTCCTCATAAGGAGGGAAGTGAGCAGGAGTATGAGTTATTACAGAAAAAAAAGTGAGCCAAATTTTAAGTTTGAGAGAAGCTAAAGGATAATGGGAAGCAATCTGTTTTGATTGGCGGAAGAGAGGCTCTTCAACTGCTCTAGATGCTTACCAGCAAACTAAAGAAACATAGTCCAAATAAATTAAAAACAAAATGACTGCACACCTGGTGGAGGACAAAACCTTTAGAAAATCTTAGAGGGCATTTCAAGAGTGTATCCTGGTTCACTTCAATTTCATACTTTCTACTGAAGATTTTGAATGTAGAATCTTATGTGCATATGCAATGTGCTAATGAGACAAAATTGGAAAAGGTGGCAAATCCTCAGTAGAAGACACAACTGGAATGAAAAACTGTCTTTATGCGCTACAGAAATTGTCATTATTAAACATCATCTTCTTGACTAAAGTCCAAAGCATCCATTTATTTTTCCATTATTTTTTCCATTATTCACCCATACCTACACTTTACTTTCTATACTGCCTACAGATGATGGCTGTGAGCCTTATAAAGGCACCTTTGGATTGGCAAAATAGGTATAAAAACAATATCCCCATCACCATTCAGACTCCGCAATACTGGAGCACCTACAAAGAATTATGCAGATGATCCAAATTAGTGCCTATGCTTGCAACTATATCACTTGGGATATTCTCAAACAAGGTAACCTTTCACTAAGAGATCAATTCCAAGTTTTAACTGCTGTTACCTGAAAATGTATATCACAAAATATATTAAAGGATTTTGCATCACAGCTGACAGCAGATCTTAAATGAAGAGTCATCACAAATTGAGGAATCAGTGTTTTGACACCATGAAATTGTATAGCATACCTGTAAGCAAACACTGCCATGACATTAAAGTGATTTTATATAGCCTTAATTTAAAAAAAAAAAAAAATCAGTAAACACATATTAAAAATTTTTGTTGCACAAATTCTGATGCATGCAGTGATCTGAGAAGAAAACAAACAACCACATAAATTAATTCTCAGATTTCCAAACCCGATTTCCTGTCTTTCAGCATTCAGTAGCTTACAGGGTCTTAATGCTCTTTCCAAACTGATTATAAACAAACATAGGGACATTAATTGCAAATCTTTGAGCCCTCACAGGGAGTTTCAAAGAGCAGGCTTGCTGTGCTGTTTACTTGCATTTGCTTTCCCTCTCCTTAAGCACGCATTCATGCTTGGTGCCACAAATGCTTCCATCGGAGCAAGCAGAACTGGCAAAACTCCAAGGCAAATTGTCACCTTGCTGTTAGAAATGCACCAGAGTTGATAGAAATGAGCTAATAAATTAAAATTCAAATTAAAAGGGGTTAAGAGAAGCAAGCTCTTATTCCTTTCCTTTACAGGTGGAAGAGCAGCAGTGCTCCAATGAACCTGAATCTGAGATATAACTCATCACCTGTACTCTGAAGAGCGAGAAGCAGGGTATAAATGATTCATTTTTGCCAAAGGTAACAAAGTCTCTTTCAACCCAAGAGAGCAGTGAAAGACAGAATAACCTCAGAAATTTGTAAACACGTGTTTATAATTTTGTCACCTAGCTAAATAAAAAGATAAAATTTCAGAAAAGTGCTGAAGAACAGCAGAGACTCATTGGTATTTCTGAGGCATTGGTCCTACTCATATGGGACACACAGGCTCAGAGTTGCACAGAATTCAAGTCCTGCAAAAAATATTCGGTAGAAAAAATTCTGCTTCAAAAATGGCCAGTCTAACCAGGCAAATCAAGCAAGTGTAAAGAAAAGGTGTTATACATTTCCCATTTTGAAGATGGAGAACCTAAGTAATGTCATAAAGCCATGTAAGGATGTGACAGAAGGGGGATCTCTGGAGCTCATGCCCAGTTTAAGCTGTGGTATCTGAACAGTCACCCAAGGAACATTTAGGAGGAGCTAAAAACTGAATGCTGACAAGCACAAGTCAGGCTCAGGCACATCTTCTCTGATACAAACTGTAGCTGTTTGTGCCTGCACTGGACTGTAACCACTGCAGTCTTGAGAACACGCAAGGTGGCACATCCTTAACACTCCAGTTTCTGAATGCATACTACAGATTGAGAGGATGATCAGGATCACATTTTGGAAGCAAATACTAAACTGCTGAGAAGCACAGCAGCCTTTGTTGCCTCAAAGCAGAAAGTTCCTGTCAGCTTTACAAGTTACTGCTTTTGTGGATCATTAACTTCCAGCTCCAGGAAGATTAAGATGAATCACCAAAGCATTTACCAGTGGCAAGACCCTTAGCCAAGAGGGAGGACCACAGGCAGAACTGAGGAACTCAATCCTCAGCAAAAACATTCCTGTCTAGACACCCGATGTTCATTTATCACATAAAAATATTTGGGTGATAATAAGCAGCTCAGCTATCTTGAGAACACACAGATTTCCTTGAGTTAAATACTTTGAAATGCAAAAAAAGGATCAAGTCAAGCACAGAACCAGCCCAAAGTTTTAGCTGATAACACATCACATATAGCAGATGAGCATTGTTGCTTCTTCCTTCATCAGCTTCTCTGAAATTTTTAAGATTTTTACACCAGTGTTTTTACACAGACATACATATAAGCCAATTTAATTACAGCTCTTACTGTCTTCTCACACGAAAAGAATGTTGGGTTTTGTTTGTTTTTAAAATTGATGTGGTCTGTTCCCAACAACAATCATATATTCATGTGATCTTGTTCACAAAGCAGGGAGAACCACTGAGACCGTCATCTCTCCATTTCAGCTTGAGTTAGGATTCACAAATCACCTAATCCTTTGTCTTTCATGGTCAGGTTACATCCTTGTCCTACCCTCACTGCTCTTTAGGCTTCAGGGTAGATAAGCAAACCCCTTTTCAATCAGATTCAGCAGCTCAGTGAATTATGGAAATTTAAAAGGTATCTCTTCTTTCAACTCCACTGAGTTATACTCAGAAGCTGCTAATCCTGTCTTTGCAACTTAAAGCTACAGTATTCAAGCATTCTCATAATCATGGACATTAGGAGTTTATATACTTCAGTCATGCAGTAAAACTGCTAAATGCATTTATCTACTTGTAAACAGGGATGTTTTCAGAAGCAGTGTAGTTTGACTCTTTCTCCCAGCCTGAAGTGAGTAAAGTGGATCATACTGTTTCAGACTAACAGCAAAGGGAATCCAAAAAAGACAGCCTGCCTTAGCTCCACCTGTAAGCACGACCAAAAAACCTGATTCTTATTAGCCACTTTTGTTAAGTCCCCAAGAAGAAATAGGAAGGTAAAACTATTAAACAGCCCAGGATGAAGAAAAATTTTGACTAAGAGAGAAGAGAGAAGATGTTTCCATTATGTAATTTTAGACTGGCATTTTCAGAACAGTTTTGTATTATTGAGCTTTCTCCTTTTCTGCCAAGGCAGCTGCCTGTTTCCTTCTGACACCCAGATTTCTTTTAATCATTGAAGACAGGATGCTGTGTTCTGATGAAATGTCCTTCCTGGCCATCGCTGGTGGAGGGAATTAAAAGCCTTGCCAATCCTTTTGAAGTGCAAATCTTCACCATGTAGCTTTTGTGCCTTTTGCCATTGTTGTCTCTCAGAAGAACACAGGTTAGGTGGAACACTGAACAGTGGACTGTTTACTTATTTTCTAAAATGCATCTTGTCTTGCACTTGAGATCCTGTAATCTCTGCATTTCTACTCTCCTCTTTCTGCATCCCCAAATCTCACATTTTTCAAGCAAAAAAACCCTTGATAACTCTAGATTGCAAAAAAGCTTGTTCCTCAGCAGCAGAAACCTGCACATGGGTTGACAGATTTTCCTTCTTCAAGCTCCATCCCCAACCTGCAATGTGCTCTGGAAGATACATATCTGTACAGGGTGGACACACTTGAGCCTCCAGCTTGTACCCTGACAGCATTTTGGGAGAAAACACACCCAGCTGTATCACTCTGATCATAAACTGAAAGCCAAAAAGACACCAGTTTTTTTCTGGCCAAGGACCAAGTACAGCTATACAAAGACAGTCCAGGGGCCCAGTCAGCAGTTTAAAATACATTTCTCTAGAGCACTGTACAGGATACAAGTTAATAAGCTCTGCCAGGGGGCCACAGCAGGTTATCAGTGGAGAATGAGGCATGCAAGGTGCTCTAAGGGCAAAGCAGTGCTGTAACTCAGCTGTGAAATAGCAACTTGATCACAGACTTCAATGTGTATGTGGACCTGCTCACATGTATTTATTTCTTGGCCATAGTTTAGGCAGTAAACTCGAGAAAATTTCGAAGATATCAACCAAATTTGCTTCCGCATTTGACAATAACACTAACCTACGTTTCATGCTACAGTATGCCCTTCATGATGAGCTGGATTTGCAATTAGAGCAGGAGAACAATTTAACATTTAATGCTTAATCCCCCCCCCCAAAAAAAACCAAACAAAAAAACCCAAAACAAAACAAAAAAAAGCCCCACAAAAAACCAAAAAACAGCACCTTAAGAAAAACTTTATATTATCTAGAGGAAACCACATGGCTCATTTATCTCAGCACGCAAATAATTTTTAGCTCAACTAAATTAAAATTACTGTAACACAATTCTTAAACAAAGACATTTCCCTTGAAAAGGTAAATTAAACATTCAAAAAACAGACTTCATGAGACACACATCAAATTATTGATCACTCAGAAGCATCAGGTGATTTAATATGTATTCAGTATAAAACTGGAAGAGAGAAATCCTCCCGTCTTCTCAGTAAGCTATTTCTGCTCCAGCTCACATGCACAACCTCAGCAGCTCTGAGCTCACAGTTCTTCCTTTGGTCCTACTGTGGATAAATTAAGCCAGACACTAAGCAGAGAAAAACAAAACTGGACAGAGGGACTATCCAAAGGAACCGCAGTGGGAACCACAGATAGGTATTTTTTCTTTCAATCAAGAAGACTATACCAAAATACCAACTGAGCCAACATACTATACCCTTGAATTGCATCCACTAGCAGAGAGACTGCAATACAAGTTACAGGATTCTCCATGAGCTCTTGATCTGACTTATAGATGTCTGTGCCTAAAAAAATAACACCCTTTGCAGACAGTATCACCAAGGATGCAGTTTCAAAAGAACAAGAAGTTACTAGAATAAAAGAATGTTGCAGTTCAGCTTTCATCACTATAAGTGGCTTAGCAATATTCACAGATTTTACAGAGATCTTCTTGCTGCTATCTATTTCAATTTGCAAAGCTAAGAGAAGTTAAAGTGATAACCTTTACTTGAAGGGCAATTACTCTTGCACTTCAAATAATAAAATGCTCTGTGCAGATTAAAAAAAAAAAGGCATCAACACTGTAAGTCAGGGCATGAGTTTATCAGATCTTTTTTTTAATCTAAGAGACACAGCATTCCAGCCAGAGGCCAGCGTGGAATACAGGGAAGTAACCAGTCAGCATTCTACGGGCAGCAGCTTATCCTCTGGCCTGACGTTCTGCATAGCACAGGTTCTAACCCTACCCTCACCTATTTCTCCACCAAGCAGAGCTATGGTTAGACCAGCAGTTTATCTTCCACACAGGGTGCCCAACCCACAGAAAGTGAGTTTCAGTTACAAATGTAGCCTTTAAGTCACTCTACAGAGTATTCTTACTTTGAGGAAAACATGTGTTAATTCTGATATGTTTTTCTCAGTTTTCCTTTCCCTGTGGCTCCAAGCCTTATCAAGCTGAAGCAGAGTGAAGCTGACAGGAATACTCTTGGAGATTTTGCCAGGAATTTGAATAGAAATAGAAAAACTAAGCAGAGCATGGACAGTTTCCTTCTGCTGGTGTTTGCCAAAAGCTCTCAGTGGCAGCAAAGACAAACAAAATGTGCTTGTAGAGTCAAGGAAAATCACACTGATAGGTTTTCATGCACTTGGAAAGCTAACAATGATAACAAAAACCCACAACTTCACAGAACATGAAGTTGTTCAAAGCAGAACTGCTCTGAATCCTTTCTTTTTCAAGGGAAGTTTAGGTATGCCTATTCACATTAAGACTTGCTAAGTCCTCATTTTGGCTGGTTAAAAGCTGTAAATTGTTATAGTAGTAGCATCATATAGCACATACATAGCAGTACATGGCAGACAAAGCTATCTAGAATGTCTGAAAATCATTGAACTCAAAGGACAAGAAACAACAGCATCAAGATCAAATCGGACTGACTACATTGTGTGAATATATAGACTAAAGAGCTCAATGTGATTTATTTTTTTCTAACAGCTGGAAGGGGCAGAATACAAAAAGAGATGTCCTCGAAATGGACACAAGAGCTTCCCAGGAAAGGGTAAGGCAAAAAGCGGGGAAAAGGGGAAGCATAATAAAAAAATTAACAAAATAGATAAGATAGGCTAAAAAGTAATTTGAATCAGATGAGGAAGTTTTGAAGCTAACGTAGAACTTGCTTGAGGAAGTGGGAATTCAAAAGGAGATAAGAAGACAGATGTGTTCTGAGTAGCTCACTGGGGATGAAATGAGGAACTGAGCACTCAGGAGAAAAGACAGTAGCTCTAGAAGTCAACACACAAGACCAAAGCAAAAAAATGAAAGACTAGTCAAATTTCTAATCTCAGAAACAGGGCCCAAACCATACAAGCGCTCAGGTGCACGCAGGCTGCCTGAATGTGATATTAGGTGCCTTGTGGGAGGTACAGAAAACCAGACTCTGAATGTGCTATGTGCAATTCTGTTAGGAAGTACACAAGGGACATGAGAGAGGCTGACAGTATAACAAGTGGGTTAAAATGATATTCAAGGTGCTGTCTTTCTTTCTATAAAACTGATATTGTCACTTTCAATTTGTTCTTCCCAAATTAAATTTCTTATCAGTACACACAGTAAGAAATACACAGTGTGTTACCATTACAGTGCATTTTCAGGAACAGCAAGACATCCCCACAAAATCATTCACCAAACCAAGAGCAAACTGTGGGAGGACGGAGAGTAGACAAGTAATTAACTGCTGTGATTTCCAAGAGCAAAAAAAAACTTCAGTGATTACAACTGCAATTAAGAACATCCCACCAAGCATCATCTTTCTGATTCACATTACGCACTTGTCTTCCATCCTTTTCTTTCCACTACTATTCACACCTTATCTAACTGAATATTATATGGTGAGGATACAATGTATAGATGTACATGAGAGATCAACTGTAATTACAATGCACTGTTAACATAAATATTTTTCTTCACAAAAGCAGAGGAGAAAGAAACACAAGAAACACAAATGAAAGAAGCACTGGGTTAAAATAATGTTGCAAAGGTAGAAGAAAACAGTGGAAAAACGACTTCATCTAGCTTTACACTTTCTAACATCAAATTCACTTGCTACACTGGTGAGTATCCTGATACAGTTTGGTATTTAGAATATCTAAGGAAATCCAAGGCTGAATACCAGTGTGGTGCACTGCAGAATCTCAATTCTGCCACTCCTTCTCTTCCACCCCACTCTCCCTTTTGCAGTTTCTAGTCACATACTTTCTTTCACATTGACCTTGAATTTGACAGTTAACTCTAACACTACTAGATTTACAAATATGATTAGGGTATGAGAATAGGATACATTAGAGACCTTTTCCAGCCAGATCCAATTAATCACGCTACAGAACATACATCCATGAACATAATTTCCAGTGTTGTGACATTCCATAGATTAAGCAACCCAAGACCATCCCTAGAGAGAAAAGACAGAGCCCTCTACCGGGTGAGAAACGCAGCTCCTCCCATCCTTCCCCCGCACTCCACAGAATGCACGTGGGTGGATTTAATTCTCAAAAAATCCAATCCACAAGATGGTATCGAGTTGTTTAGATTGATATGTGATTCAAAGGATTGGCCTGCCCAAATTTCTGCAGTTTATACATTTAAAAGCACAGAGAAAAAAGTTCTTCCCATAGGTTTAAGAGACTAATGTAACACCCTGTCTCTAGGTGTAAGAGGAAAACCCAGTGTTCCCTAATGCCAGTGTCCACTGTCAGCACAGGTCTGGCAGTAGACCGAGTTCAGCAGTATTATTCACATTACACATCTTACAGCTAGCTTTTCTTACTGCTCCTCAATTAAACTCTTTCCTTGTACACCCCGTGCCTCAATAGACAGCCCTTACCTGGTTCGGGGAATAGCCGCAGCTTTCCACCTGCATAAGGCTTCATCACAACAGCAGTGGCAAGCTACTGCTCACGTGCAGAATCAGGAGTGATGAAATACCAGAATACAGTCAGACAGCAAATGATAGCACAAGTGAAAAAGCGAGGATCAATTGCTTATACTAGGATCTTCCAGGAAAACAACAACCTTTTTCCTTTCTCAGTCATCCCATCTGAAACACAAAGCTAGAAGTAACACTTTTCATTCACATAGCATTAATATTTTCTCTCCTGTAGATTACAAAACACTTGCAAAAGTGACTGCTCAGTCTGTAACAACCCAGTCTGTACCAATTTGATAGGCAAACTGCAGATAGACAAATTCTTCAATCAGAAAGTTCTTCTAAGGTTTGCTACAAGTTTCAATTGCAAACTTTTGCACAATAAAATCACACTATGTTCAAGCTGTTTGCCCCTAAAACCAGAGCTTACTGATACCGCTTCTTTGGAGGCAACAATAAAAAATGCCACTGAGGAGAAAGTGGGACAGCTGGAGATCTGTTCAAGCTCCTCATGTAGAACAGATGGGGCTACAACTCCTGACCTGGGCATGCCATGCTCAGAGTTAGCAGACACTCACTGGTCATATAACCAAGCAACTCCTTCAACACAGCATGCATTTCTCTTCACTTTTCGAAAGACCCCTTTGTGAGTTGAAGTGGCAGAAAAACTCCAGTTTTTTGCATCATCTTGACTTTCACTGTCTCACATCCTGTCCTTGAACTTCCTTCAAGTACCAGATAAGAGCTGTTCAACCTTTGACAGCATAGAAAGTCTTTGGAACTTTTTTGGTTTGAGATATTTAATGGCAGAAAAAGGGATGGAGAAAAAAAATCTTATAATGCTTTTAAAAACATCGAGAACACACTCTCAAAGTAACATTTACACTATTTAAAATCTACATTTAAAATTACCTTAGTGACAAACACGCTACTTTGTTCAAAGTATTTTTTCCAATTTAACTGAACAGCAGTCAAAAGCACATCTGTACTTACATGCCTTGAAAACATGCCCTTCTCATTATCATTTATTTTCCCTCAGCAGACATATATCTACCCTCCAAAACCATCAATAATCACATTTTCTGATGAAAAAATAAACACTTCAGTTTATTTCAACATTATTCAGAGATGGAGTAAAAGCACAGAGCCAAAAGAGAGCCACTTGACCTGTAAGAAATAAAGCTCTGCTAAATCCAAGAGGTAGACACAGATGTTGTAGAAAAAATTAAAGAGCTCTACAGATCCGTATCATGGACAGGCTCTTCACAAGCACTCTTAATTCACAAATTCCAGTATAATGACCATAGTCATTGAGTGGTTCTGGAAACCTCTTCACCCTCGCTAATAAGGAAGGGTAAGAGCAACTCTCCCATTTTACAATTGCTCAGAGTTTGCATCTGAGTTGTAGATAGGAAAGAGGAAAGCAAAGCAGAAGAAAACACAGGACACATCTAAATCACACCCATCTCTAAATGGCAAGGACAAAAGGCAGATAGTGAAAGAGGTTTCTCTTTTAACAGACTCTAAATTTAAATGCAGCTTGGTCCAGAATGGTGCAGAGGATGCCTTCTATGTCCTGCTCCATGGATTAACAGATTTTGGTCCTGCAGGCCTTTTAATTCACAAAGTTTTATCAACACAGCTGCAGTCTAAGAGCAGCTCAGGTCAACTGTGACTGAAGCTCTGGGGCTTTGAGCTACTCTTTAGCAGTTGTACTGCCACAAGTTTCCGTGAGTGGGAGAGGTTTATCTTTAGCACTGACAAGAGCTAAAGACATCCTTGGAAAAGGATGGCTATTCCTTTAAAATAAGAAGCCTTGTTTCTCTGCATGCCTTGACCACATGAGCTTCCTCTGTGAAAGACCTAAAGGTCTCTCTGTTCTTTCCTAATACAGAATTCCAGAGCAGCAGTAAACATGCAGACAACATAATCCACTGCAATGTAAAGCAGCCATACAACAGTATCATTATGCACTATCTAGATGAAGCTATCACTGACTTAAAAATAATATAAAGAGAAACAGAATATACATAAATTCTAGGCAGGTATGTTCTTCCTGAAAGTAAGTGGAGGTAAACTGACAATCCTGTTATTCATACAAATACTGACGGAACTCAACTCCTGGGAATTGCTGAGAAAACAGCACTCAGCCTTTTCCTCCATCAGAAAATAAAACACTCCATGTGCCTGTGATTGATTTCACATTGAGGACACAGCCAGTGCCTGTACTGCAGACAGACCCTTGGTTGATCTTATCAGTTCCTGGAGCACAGACCTTGGTAGCAAAGCCAAATCCCAGCATTATTGTTTTCAGCACCTCCTTGACAGGAGTTCTTTGCTCTCAGAACTCACTGCCCACACAGGCTGGAAAGCAATGGCATCAGGCCTTGGCCAAATGCTACAGGTCCCCTTGGGATCAGTCTCACACTCCCCACTGTGTGTGTTTTCTGCACAGGTTCTCTACTCTCTCCTTACCAATGCAAACTGCAAAAACACAATTTCCCTTCAATCCAACACACACAACTGCAGCCATCACAGATGATCATTAACTGTAGGGAGCACACAGAACTTCTACACTCAGTGGTGAGCACAGAAATTCTGTGCTGGCACTGCTGGTTTTGGTGCTCCACAAGCAAGCAATTTGAACTCAGTGAGCTGCACTGGATTTCATAAACAACTGTTACTTGACTCAGTGGATTCTGCTTCTCTAGTGCTAAATAACATCTTCATGATTGCCCAAGTAAAAGGAGTTTCTCAGGTTTTTAACTTTGGAGGCAGAAAAAGGGAAAATAATAGGTAGAACAATTATTGGGTGTTTGCACTTTGCAGATCAGACATCAGTAACCCTAGATTAAAAGCTTCAATGTTGATAAACAGTCAAATTTACAGTTTCTCATTATGTTAACTGACACAAAACATCACACTTCAATGCATCTGAGAGCTCTCCTGACTTTTGTCCTCTTTACTTTTCTGAAGAAGTAAGATGAGGACAGAGAATTCAAAAGGAAAAAATAAAAAAGTAAATTAACACCTAACCTCCCTGTCTTCCCCCCAAAGTAATCCCAGATTAGACTAGCAAAACAGAATCTCATCAGGGGCAGGTGTTCTTCCTTTTATTCCCTGGCACAGAAGCACAAAGTAGACAATGACACCCAGGAAAGACTCTCATTTCATATGCATGAGACAGATACGCACTTCCACTGAGACTTATACATGAATAAGAATCTTGTTTACTCCCAACCACAGACAAGTCTGTAATTAATTTCTTTTAACTTTCGTGAGACTGCTTTACACCAGGAAACAGGGCTGTGCAGCATAATGCACTAGGCTTGGAGAATATTAAACAGCAACAACTCACTCTTTGCATGACCAACTAAAGTCAACTCTACATATGCCCTTTCCGCAAACTACCTGTGAGCCTAACAGTTTACAGGCAAGACTAGGTTATACTGAAAAGCCACCAGCTTCCAACAAGGACACATTGCCTTATTCACCCTGGAGTGTGATTTGGATAAGACCTCCATTTCTCTACTGCTTGTCACTCAAAAGCATGTCACCAAGATTGCAATTTGTTGGTACAGTCTGTATAAGTCTGTATATATTACTTTCATATTTTGCTCAAACATTTACCACCTGCAGAAACAGAGTGCCCTCTAGCTCTGGCCAAACTCAAAAGAGAATTTTCCTAAGGCTCTGTCTCATTGAAGTCCAGCACTTAAAGCCACAGGAGACAGCAAGAACACTCTGTTACCTGTACCCTTACCTGTCCTGGGGTCAAACAGCTGGTTGGCCTCCAAATCTGTGAAAGTGCTGAAGCAAATGGGGCATTTAAAAGAGGCGCGGTTGGTGGAGTCTCTCTCGTCGGTCTCGATCCTCCTGCGCATGTGGTCCAGCTTGTACTTGACCACGTTCACCAGCAGGCGGTAGTTGATGAAGTAGTAGTTATGGCGCGTGGTTTTGCCATCAGGAGCTGTCTCAACCCTCATCCTGCATTTGATGAACTTGTCACCCTTGAGGGTGTTGAGGACGGCCCTTAGCTGCTTCCTGTCAAACTTCAGGAGCTCTAGCATGTCCTCCTCCTTCACGCAGGGGTTCCTGATGAGGATGTCCAAAGCCAAAGCATGCTCAATGCCATAAAAGCCACGCACCACATATTTGGCAAGGCGTTTGAGAGCTGCTGGGACCTCAGTGAGGACGTCTGGGTCAGTCATAGCAGGTTCAGATCTTGAGCTTCATGTATTCTGCAATGAAAAAAAGGCAGATGGATTCTTAGCTAGTCTTCTAACTTCCGAAGTTTTTACTTCTCTTACTTACAGGTAAGAAAAGGACGGGGTGTTTTCCATTTCCATTTTCCAAGCCCTGTATTGTCTCCTTAGGTGTCAATAATGCTAATGCTACAGAAATAGAAATAGGAAATGGTACCTCTCATTCAAAACAAATTTATGTACAATTTTTTAAAAAGCACACAAGAAATTAATACCAAAACATACAGCAGATTTAATTTCTATTCAGTCACAGCCAACACAGCTAGAGTAGGAGAGCTGTCGTGAAGCTGAGCTCTAGCAAACAGCTTTTTGATCAGCTGAGACTTGTAAATTGAGAAAAGCAATAAATGGCTACAGCAAGAAAGTTCCTAACACAGCCCAGGAGTGGAGTCTTAGGGCCTCTGACATCACTTGATCCCATTGTTAGCAGCCCTGTCTGGTTTAACACCTCAGCCATCCCTGGGCAGAGATGCAGTATGAGGACAGCTTGCTGTACAGGCAGGTATGCACTCAAGCAAAAGCTCCCAGCCACACCATGAGAACAGATACTTTCTGAAAAACAGACCTCGCTCAACTATCTGCAGCATGAAAACCATTAGCACTACCAACTCCTACACCACAAACTGCTTCAGCCTTGTTCTTACATGAGCAAATAGGTCCGTACAAAGGACTGAGCCTTCATTTAAAGTCCCACATTTAGACCATAAGAGCCCATGAATAATGTGGCATAATAAATGAAGCAAAAATCAAGACATACCAAACATGAAGTGACGAAGTGTTTAAAAAAGAAGAAAATATTCCATGAAGCATCCTTTGAGTCCGTACCACCACTTACCAGGCTGTGACAAGGCAGTAATTTCTAAGTATTGTATTTTCCTTCACTTTCCTTCACCATTAACATCAAATGGCATAAATGGTCATGACTATTAAAAGCTTCTGTGACATACATGGCAACATATATAGGATCACACGCAGGAATTCCTCACATTGTCACCCCTGCCAGATTTCGCCAATAGACAACAGAAGTGATTCAAGTTAAGAACAAAGTATTAAAGGGGCTTTTGAAATACCCATTCAGAAGGCTGCACTTCCAGTTAACATCAAATAAGACTCCGAATTATCTATTTCAATGTGAGTTTTCTATGCGAGTTTTAGACGAGTAACCATTTCTTAAGCAAAAGGTTCCCTCAACTGAAGAAGCCCCCCCCGCCAATTTCTGTTTTTTCATCATTGCTAAGCAATTTTTATCTGTGAACTAATATAATAAATTGCAAAACTCTGACAATCTCAATTTTCACTTCCATTAGATGTTTCACACACTGAATATGTATCTCCCCAGCATTCAAGCCTATCAAATAAAGGAAAGCAGAAAGTGACAGAAGAAAGGATCAGGATGAGTATCCTATTTGTTTCACTGCTGTCATAAAGCCTGTGATAGGCCTTTTGACAAACACCATTACACAACTTTAGTACACTCCCCACACTAAGACATCCCCCAGAGATCACCAACTCTATATGTAACCAAGCAGCTGCTGACTCACTTCCATCAGCTAAGACTCCTCAAAAATCTGTGATCCTGTATCACAGTAGCCTGCTTGGAATTTTTTTTAAATGAGAAACAGTACCCTTTCAAAAAAGTGTAACATTACCCAAAGAAGCTTTATTCCACTTCCACCCCTATCCTCTTCTGCCACTGAGGAAGGATATTCCTCTCAAGGGTTATGGCCGGTGCAACTGCAAAGTTGGAATATGAAGTTTCACAGTAAGTAAATTAAGATCATCCTTTCTTTTCTGCCTGTTGGATAAGAAAAACACCATTTTCATCCCTTTCTTTTAAAACACTTCCCTGCTTAAGCTTTTCTTTTCCTGTAACTTAGGGCCAAATGATACGCACAATGCTCAAACTGAAATTAACTAAACGACATTTGTTGACTGCTGGTGTGCAGGCTGAGAATAGCTTAAAGAAAACAATGCCTGGATGTCCAGCTACAGCTTCCTTTTAAGGAAATTCAATTAAAATACGTCCATCACACCAAAAATTAACCATGAAACAAGTACTTCTAGAGTCAGTCAGCTTTCTCTTGCATGCCAGATACACAGTGATTTATCTCACACAAAGGAGAGTTTTATAGAGCTTTGCATTGAAGGTAAAAGTGTTAGCAATAAAGGATACCCCATCAAGAGCTGGCCATGTAGTATTTTGGAATCTCTAAGTCAGACCGAATCTAAATACTGTCATAGGATATTATCCTTAAAGATCAGCTTCATTCTGTTGGTATTTTTTCAGTCCTTCAGTCACTTAAAGATAAACCTTGGTTTTGACTATATCTGTCAGTCAATGCAGAAGCTGGAGGGAAGCTTTTATTTATTCAAATTGATTAAATCTTATTCAGAGTTTAAGCACAGGAAAGAATGAATGTAAAGATCAATTTTAAATAAAATCTGGCACCTCAAGAGATTGAAAATGTCAATTTTTTAAAGTCAAAATCTTTTTAAGTGCTGATCTGAAGAGAAGACAACCTTCTCTCCTCAACAACCCACTTTCCCTAAAACTTCCTTGTAGAAAAACTTGGTCATGCAACTTGTATGGGGCACAGTGACCTTCAGAACACCAGCCGAAATAAGAAAATGGGAGAAAAATGTTTTTAAATAAGCACATCACACTCTGGATACCTCATCTGAGAGCTGATGGAAAGCACTTTCTCTGCATTGATAAGACAGCTGCAGATTTCCACAGACACTTTCAAAACACGTTTAAAGTACAATTTCCTGAATAATGCACTCAAACAGCTTAAATGGAGACCTACAAAGGACCAATAAATAAAACCAACTCTAGGAATTTTCAGCAATAGTCGGAGATTTAATAATATTTCTTAGTGTCAAGCACTAGAAAATATTCTTTTTCATCTAGTGGCACTAGGAGTTTTAACACAATTTCTTTTCCTCTGTTGGAGGTTTTGAGTGACGTCCAAATCTTCTATTCCCTTAGGTAACAGAGGGCATCTTGACTGTGAGACTGGTTTTTTTCCATGTGCGGATATATGGAAATACAAGCAATTCTGAAAACACTGGAAACCATTCTTTCCTATTACCCTCCACTTCAAAAAGTGGATTAACGCAGGTTAAATTCTAAATTCTGCAGAAGACAGCGTTCGAGTGAAACAAACAACTGACTAGTTTTCATCTTTCAGGAGAAAAAAAAACAAGTGCAAACCACTGCCAGATCTCACCAGGTCAAGCTGATGTCTGGCCCACAAAGAATCCAAGGCTTTTAATCCCTAAACTGGAAATTCTTACTATCTTTCACCAGGCAAAAAAGACATTGATGCAGCTCACAAAATTCAAAAGCAGGGGACTTTACCATTACATCCTTGGGCAATGATTTCACCTTCCCCCGAAGCACTAAGTCAAGCCTGAATTAATTACATGTGCAAAGAAATATGATAACACCTTTTAACAAGGTTTTCGTGGATGTGCATCTGTTTCATAACAATGTCTGAACTGATCTTAATAATTTATGAACATCAAGGAACGTTTTCAGGGAAAAAAATGGCCAAGATACTTGGCTATGCTGGTAAGCACCTATAGCACCAATAATAAAGCACACTGGACAGGATCATATTCAAAAAGCCAAAAGAAAAATTTCCAAATTTAAACATGGACTTTATTAAAAGAGACAGTTGTTGGGGAATTGTTCTGGGTAATTACATTAATACAATTCAGTATTATGGATACAGGAGGAAAGCAGACCTGTCTGTGTTAACACAGTAGGACAGCAAACCTAAATACACATCTGTTGGGTTTTTTAAATTGCTGTAATTGAAAGAATTAATATTGATGTGTCTATAAAAGGCAACACTGGAAAAAGAGAATTACAGTTACACAACACAATTAGATCTGTTGGGTGAAGGAAATCAGGGTACATTCTGCAATACTGTACCTCAGGTTGAGTAAAATGGATGAGGCCTTTAGCATAATCAGAAAGGAAGTCACAGGGAGAACAAGTGACTGCAAAAAAAACATTCAATATGATGAAACCAAAGACCACATAAAAGTCAGAAATTCAACTGAGTAAACATCTCCACTGGTCAGGACTCTTCTGATGCAACATCCAAGCAACTGAACTCTTCTTCTCCACATACAACAATTTCAAGAGTTCTTCTGTGAACTCAAACAGGAATTGTGCTAATGATGCTAGATCTGATTTTTTTCCTGCTTTTCCTGACAAAAACTGAGACAAAGAGTGCTAGAAAGGTGATACCTAGAAGCCACAATATAGATGAAACTAGTACTACAAATTATGGAAGCCTACATCAGCCAGTGAATGAATATGAATTTTCACCCAATACTACAAATGTAGATCATCCTGTTTCAACATGTAACTTTGAGACTTACATTAATTTTACCCAGAAAATGTAATGGCCTCACTATTCATATATTTGAACCAAACATTTTAAAAGCAGGACCTTGAAAAAGGAAGCAGACTGCTCTTCAGACTCATATGAATATACAAACCCTTTAAAACACTCCAGATCTCTTGTGGAGGAAAACTGGGAGTTGCAGGTTTGGCTGTGAACCTAGGCTATCATATACACTATTAAGACTTGCACAGGTGCTTCCCATTTTTCCCCATATCTTATTTATATACTTAGCGTTCTTTTTCACTAAATCTCTGAAACCAGCTTTTGCCAATTTGTTTGGAAAAGAATTCTGCAAACTTTTGAGACATGATATTTAAAAAAGGGGAAAAGATTACTTGCTTACACCACTGATATGGTTTCTTCAGGTAAAATCAAAATCAGATTATAATAAAAGAATCCCCTCACCTGTAAATGTGGCAGGTACAACAGGCTTCCTGGAGCCCCTGTATGGGCTGCTGCCATATGCCACTCCTGCAGTCACTTGCAAATACCAGATCTCAGTTTTGTAATCTCTCACTCTAACCAGATTTAAAATTCTGCCTTTCAGAAGATGATGAAGTTAAGCTAAGAGATTTTGAATCTTCCTGAGAACAGGGAGGGAAGGCATAAATTTCAGAACTACGGTGGGAAAACATGCCATCAAAATTTTAAATGTCTGCACAATGGAACCTCAGACACTACTTATCCTTTCCAGAAAATGGCACAGAATCTGCCACTTTCAAGTCTTGCTTTTACTTGCTTTTCTCTGTAGTGAGCCCAGAACTGCCTTTATCCCACATCAGTTGCAAAGCCAAAGTCTTCTGACATTTTATCAAGCGCTCACTGAGTTTCATTCCCTGGGGAGTTCAAGAACACTACTGCTCAGCCTTCCTGCACTACATCTTGATGAGAAATAGTGTATTTTCATTGCAAGACCTGCCTTGAAGTATTAGGGCAGAAAAGAACAATCTGCTTTCACTGAAATCCCATCTTCTTGTTTGCTTTCCATAAACAGAAACCAGGAGGCCACAGGTATCATAGGTTTTCTTCACTTAGGATGAAAAGTTGTGCTGCAGCTGCACACAGAGGGGCCCAGCTGAAACCAGGGTGTTTCCCCCTAATTCCACAAGTGAAAATACATGGAACCAGATGTGATCAGGCCACAGGGTCTGACCAGGCAAGGCAGAAACTGAACAATGCAGGTTCAGGATGTAATTCTCAATCACTTTGATAATCTTAATCCAGCATAAACAATAGCAAGGTGTCAGGAAATTAAAGGACCACCTGTGTGCATATACACAAATGGATGAAACTTCCTGTTGCAATTTAAGTCAAATTACACCTTCCCTCCCAAAAGGAAGTCTTTATTTTCCTTCCTTGCCTTTAGCCACAAGCCCCTCCCTTCTGTGCTAATTCTGACAGTTCACTATTCACATAGCAATGTGAATCAAGTTGATAAAAAGTGAAACACTAAATGCCAAAGTAAAAAGGTAGGACATTTCAGAGAGAGCCAAGGGGAAAAGTTTAAGAATTGAATAATTTATGTTACCAGACTAGAGCCAACACAAAATAGATAAAAGAATGCATGGCTAAGAATGCAGATGAGTGAGCTTTCCCCACAGGTGGCAAAATTGACTCAACTGTAACATGATGCCACTAGAAGTGTTTAATTATGGGCACCAGAACATCTTGCAATTTACACTCTGATCTGCATATACCAGCAGAATATATGTTATTTTGGAGACGTGCAAGCATTGGCCCCCACATAATGTAGTTGTAAGGTTTGGGGGTTTGTTTGAAAGGAAGAAAGTAAGATCATTTCTCTCACATATCAAGCCTAGGAAGTCATGATCACACTGAAGCACAGTGGGTTTAACCCCAGCATTCCTTTCTAAGTTTCTGACCGGAAAAAAGCAGTAATTACTTTTCACGTTACAGATTAAATAAGACCTGGAATGCCACACTTCTCATCATGATTTGAGTAGTACTGTCTTTTGGAAATTCCAGAAAGACAATGAAAAATTATGGAAGTATTTGGTTCAGTACAGTTTTAGTGCATCAGAGTACAAGCAAGTGTGTACATACTGTGGAGATGAGCAATAAAGAAACAAAGAAACTACATAACAAGACACCAGATTAGCTTTAATTAACATAATTTCTCGTTTAGAAGAATCCCCTAAAGCATCCTGTGAGAGAGTTGTATCTCACAGGAAGTGGAAGACAAGAATGCAATTCACATCAACTCCCATCATGCCTCCTTCCTGCCAGAAAAACATGTGCTCCTCGCCCAAGCACATGGCTCTACCCTCACTCATGCCAGCTCTGGCACTTTGTGCACCAAATTGATCACTTAAAGGCAGAAAAATACATTTCCTTTTTTTTCTTTTTTTTCTTTTTACTATGTTTTTCAACAGTTTAATGAGCTGGTGGAGAAATCTGATGAGCAACAGAGCCAGCAAGTATGAGAGGATGCCACTGCACTGAAAAGTATGAAAGAAAAAACTCCACCTTTCGTGCATGAAAATGCACCTTAGCTGTGCATGGCTGAATACCCTTTTTAGAATACTGATCTTCCTTGTTCATTCTGAGCCACCTGGAATGGCACAAGCCTGACAGCCGGACCCATTTAATAACAGCTTGGTGCCACTATGAGATGTGATGTTCTCCCGCTTCTCAGGGAACCAGCACACTCCTGAGGCCAGAAGAAAAGGAATACACAAAACAAAACAAAAACTTAAAAAAAACCCCCACAGAACAACGAAAAAAAAAAAAAAAAAAAAAAAAAAAAAAAAAAAAGAAGTAAGCAAGCCTATAAACTCAACCTTGCTGACCTGGAAAACTGAATGGTTATATGGCTGGCTGGTTGGCTCAAACCTGGCAAACAGGAATGAGCTTGATTTGCAAGTCAGCTACTCTTCAGATGCCCATAATCCTGCATGTCCCTTCAAATTACAAACTACACAGACCTCCTAGACTGTAACAGCAGACGAAGCTTCAACGCCAATCAGAGGGGAGAACCCTTACGCCATCTGCACAGCTTCCCATTCCCTACCCACTTTTATGTGTTGAGCTTTAAACATCAGACTGTGTAGGTTTCTGTAAGAGAAGAGGCGGTCAGCAGCACCTCTTAAAAAAATTTTAAAAATTAAAAAAGACAAAACAAAACAAAGAAGAAGCCTCAACAAACACCGCAGGAGGAACGGTAGACGGTGGGAAGGAGTCAAGGCGAGGACGGGGCCCAGACGGGCACAACGTGCGGGGAGCACGAGCCCCGCGGGCCGCTCTGCGGCACCCAAGCGCCGGGCCGGGGGCCTCCGCGGGCCGCAGGCACCACCCCGCTCCCCGGGGCCGGCACTGACCTGGCGCCGCTTCCAGCTCTTCCCGGCTCCGGGCGGCGCTTCCAGCGGCTCCGCCACCGGCGTCACCGCCGCGCGCACCTCTGACGTCAGCGACACGGGCGGCGCCTGCGCTGCGCCGCACGGCCCCCTCTCTTCCCGCGTCGCGCGCTCCACTCAGCGGCACGAGCGACAGGGAAGAGAGCCAATCCCGTGCTCGCACGGCCCCGCCTTCCCGCCCTCGCGAGAGATAAGCCAATCAGAAGTGAGAGCCGCTCTGGCCGCTGGGGCTGACAGCCAATAGACTGAGAGAAACAGCAAGAATACGCGTCGCGATTGGCGGGGGCGCCCGTGGCCGGGCGCTGTTGCGAGGCGGCATAAAGATGGCGGCTCTGGACAGGGTCAAGGTGCTGGTGCTGGGCGACTCTGGTGAGTCTGTGTACCCAGGCCGTGTGTCCTGGCGCCGCCCCTTGGGTATCTGCTCCTCACCTCCCTCCCCGTTACTCCCTGAGGGGCCGGGACCGTCCGCGTTCACTCAGTACTGCTTCCGGCCTCGCCACCTGTAACCCTGCCACCACCTCTCAGGAGTTGTTCTCTGTGCACTTGCAGGTGTCGGAAAATCGTCGCTCGTTCACCTGTTGTGCCACAACCAGGTGCTCGGAAACCCGTCCTGGACAGTGGGCTGCTCCGTGGATGTGCGAGTAGGTGACGTGCACGGCCTCTTGGTAGCCCTGAGTCTGAAGTGTAAGGGAAGAGAAGGGCCTTGACTTTTTATTTTAATCACTGTCCGACCCAGAAAGAGGTGTACTTTGGTCATGTGTTTTGCTGAGGGCTTAATCTTCTGATGCAAGTAGGGTCAAATGTGAGTCAAGCACTTGTGTAAGCAAGTTTTAACTTTCCAAGGTTGTCAGAATCAGGTAAGACATTTGTCACTCGTAGCTCCTCTCTGTGCTGCAGCGGGCGCTGGCATGTTACAAGTCACAGAGTGGCCAGTTCCTTGAGAAACAGGCAAGGCACAGCCAAATTGTCAGCCAGACACAGTGGGGAAAACCAGTTTGCTTGTTTAGATTGTGGGTACACAAGAAAGCTCTGACTGATGTCCATGTGTTAGAAAAACAAAGTTTAGGGCCTGATATGCTTCAGTGTTCTTAGACCTGGGTGAGGAAATTAACAGGAGAAATTTAATGTTGAGACCTGGACACCAGGAATGCAGAATTTATAAACCACAAAAACATGTTACAGAAAGCAGACCTGAAGAAGAAATTAACAAAGACAATTACTGAGATTCTCCCTATCTGGGAAAAAGATAATAAAAAGGCTGAAAATGTGGGCTAGTTAGCAGGAGATGTGAGAAGTCAATAAGCAATAGAAGACAGAATACTAATTAATGAAGAGAACTATGTAACTTGTAAGCCAGTGTACACTAATTCCTTTGTTTGCTAAAATGTATAGTTGTAAGTTTTGATGACTGATGTACAGTTGAAGTGCTACTCATGTACCTCAGTGCTGAATAAAGCAGTGTTGATTTTCTAACCTAACCGGGTTAGAGAGTTTATTTCCCAATTTTTGGGGGCATCTGTGACCATGGGGTTGCTTCTCCTCCTGTCTACTTGCTGCAGGACCTGCTATGGGAGGAGTGAGGATATTCATCCAGCAGTTCTTTGGCCCAGCCTACAGCCCTCATGGGACATAAATGCTTTTTTCCTTCATCCCTCTTTGCTGCATTCTCCTTGAAATGTATTGTGCTAGGTTAGGAATGTATTTCCAAAATTTGAGGAGAGGAACATGGCAGTCCTGTTTGACTGTGTAGCGAAACTACCCAGAAGATCCAGGGGCAGAAGCTGTGGATTAATTCAGTTGAGATGTCAGAATTTGTAAAAAGATGTGGTCAGTTGGAATCCAGTGCTGTCACCTGTGTTAATATTCTTGCAGTGCTGCCATGTGACTTTTAACAACTGTAAGAAGTCAAGATCTTAATTTTTCATTTGCTTTAGCAAAATGTTATCTCCAAGCATGTCCTGAGATATTAGGTTTGTTAATAGTGAGATGCAAAGGATGCTCCCTGCTTACTTACCAAGCTCCATCTCATGTAAGAGCTGTGGTATCCAATTGCTCCTGCTTGACTCATTCCATCTTTCTCCCACTTGAGAGGTTTGAAATGGTGTCAACATGAGAATTCTAAATTTCTATCCAAGTGCAATAATCCTTCCAGCTGAAAATGTAAGTGTCATGTGGATTAACTCCTGTGAGTTGGTGCTATGGTTATGTATGGTGTAAATTTTTCATCAGATCCATGACTACAAAGAAGGGACTCCGGAAGAGAAGACCTATTACATTGAGTTGTGGGATGTTGGAGGTTCTGTGGGCAGTGCCACCAGTGTGAAAAGCACGCGAGCTGTGTTCTATAACTTGCTGAATGGTGAGTTTCCCTGGTATAAATATGGTTTTACTAGTGTTTCTGTTAAGAGCTGTCTCTTGGTTCTGGGGCAGAGTTCCTTGTAGGCTGGTTGAGGGTTACATTGTTCCCTTTTCTGATTTATACAGGAAAATAACCTGATACCATTCGTAGGCAGAATTTTATGGATTCAGTTGTGAGCAGCAAAGATATTTTAGGCAGACCTGTGCAGATGAGCTTCATCAGCCTTTCACTTCAGTCTTGTGCAGCTGGCACAGCAGGGAGTCTTTGAAGGTCCAGAGGTATCTCTTCCAGCTGCACTTGCGGACATAGAGGTTGCCTTTACCTTTCCAGGCCTGATATGCTTTAGAAATTTGATTCATATTTTCTTGTCTGTTCACTTGTAAAACCTACAGCAGAGAAATCATTATTTGAATTTTTATGAACTTCGATAACTTACATGGCAAACTTGAACTGTCTCCCATAAAATTACCATATGCTGATAACCATCTTGCCACTGCTCATTTAGCTTACCAGCTTATTTTTAAGAGTTGAATTTTGCAACTTGCTGCATATATAGAAAGTAGTTTTTTATGCCTTCTGTTGAGATATTGTCTTTAAGGCCCAGTAGTTCATCTGTGCCCCTAATAAGAGCAAATAAGAGATTATAAACATAACAGTGCAGTATTTCAGTTGTTACTTTTTGTCATCCCAGGATAGTTCACGAAAAATAGATGCGTATCAGACTAACAACTGCTTCTGAAAATCTGGCTCAAATGTTCTGTTTGATTCTCTTCACTTGTTCTCACTCATTTGACGGCATTTCAATAACATATTAAACCACACAACATTTTTGGTCCGTGATTAATGAGTTATTTCTTCTTCCTTTCTCGGGAGAAAACTGTATTGCTTATATTGTTAACCAGACCTCTGTAAATAAGGCTGGAGTTGTGTCCTCAAAGCAAGCCTCTTTGGTATATGAAAAAAAATTTATTTCTTTTTGATACTGAATCGACAGTGTGCCCATGAGGGTGGGTCAGACTTGGAAATACCTAAGAACACCCCATTAGGAGATGAAATCTTGGACTCATGCATCTGAATTATAATTGATGACATTAAAGTAGAGTTATTTATCTCTACTGCCCAAAAGATATTAATTAGACAGCTTGCATATGAAAACCGTTGACTTTGGTAGTTAACCTTGGGTCTTGTTTCTTTCATTAGATTAATTTCTCCATTAGAGCTTGTCTCACAAATTGCCTCTGTTTGACCTGATTTAAGAAGAGAAGATGAATGTGTTCCTTTTGCCTGACTGCTTGTGCTTTCCGGGCTTGCAGTGGTCTGGAAGCCTGAGATCAAAAGACAGTTAATGTTTGTTTGTGGCAGCACCTGTGCATGCTGTCAGGTTGTTGACGAGGCTGGGTACAGTTTGTTTTTGGATTATCCACAGATCTTCTGCTTTGCTGACCCTCCACGTGGTGTGGACTGTGATAGCTGAGGACAGTGACTGGGCAGTAAGGCTTTGGCTTGCAGACCTTAACGTGGAGGAGCATTTCCTTAAGTAGTCATTGGTCCCGCCTGTTCTTTTTGGATGTTGACAGAGTTTTTTTCTGCTGGTGGAACTGACTGGGCAGGTTTTAGGTGAAGCAGATAAAGGAACTGACCAATCAAAGACATAACTGAGGGAGAGTGTCTGGAGGTGGAGAGTGTTTCTCACAGGTTGTGCAGCACTGCCTCTGGATCTGTTGCTGTAGGCCAAGTTACATTGTATCAGGAATTTTCTCCCTACACTGGGGTGGACATGCAGCTGAATTGCCTTTTTATGCTGTTACAGAGATAAATGCTTTGGAGTAGGGCTATAGTTGTGATATGCTGGAACTCTGGTGGGAGAGTCTGTGCACAGTCATGTGGGGTAGTGGAAAATGTTTGTGAAAATGTGGTTTGTTCTTAGTGTGTACAGTGGATGGCACCTTCGAGAGTTAAGATGAAAGATTAAAATAGTATGTTTTTTTCACCTGTAGGCTGTGAAGTGTTTTGAGAATGAATCCTGATGCAGATAACGGGTATCATTCCATTTTGTCCTTGAATTAAAGATAGTTTGAAGTCTGAAGGAAGTGGAAACATTCTGCATATTGCAGAAGGTGTGAGTAAATAGAAGAAATTTTCTAGCAGGAGTTGGTAATTGAGGTAGGAGCTGTGTTTATCAGAAGTGGGTATCTGTTAATAGCACAGCTAGGAATTTTGACTCTGTCTCAGAATTTACATTTTGAAGGCTTGTGGTAATGAAAAATGCTATAAGCTTAATCTTAAGTACAAGAAATCTTATTAATTCATGCTTCTACCAGCCATTTAGTGGACTGTGACATTTTATCAGTGTCTGTTTCCCCTTTGGATTTTTCCCCAAGTATGTAGCATTAATTCTTGAAAATGCAGGGAAGCAATAGTTCTCTCTGAACTCTTTTGAAACAAAAGAAAAGCCTTTAGACTTCATAGATGGTGTGACAAAAATAATTATGGTTACCAGATAGGTAAAACAGAGAAAGGCTAAATTCTCTGCTGCAGTAATATGGAATTTCAGTATCATGAGAAGTAGACAGAATCAGTGAATGCCTGTGAGCCTTTTGCAAATTAAACCCTGGGGTGGCCATTTGTTTCCTGCTTTCATGTGATTTTTCTCTTAGCTCTTATTCAATTCTTTTTAAGCAGCTTTAAAAAACCTGTTGCATCCTGATATTTTCAGCCTTACTTATTCACTGTAATTGAACTGGTTATACATCCCTTACTTCATTTTCAGATATCTGGGAACCTGCAGGTGTCATTTTGGTAAGATCAGGAAGAGAATATGTATCATTAAATAGGATCTTGCTGTCTTGTCTTTCACCCTAGGGATAATTTTAGTGCATGACTTAACCAACAAGAAATCATCCCAGAATTTGTATCGCTGGTCTTTGGAAGCGCTCAACAGAGATGTCGCTCCAACAGGAGTTCTTGTGACAAATGGGTGAGTGAAAAACATATGTGCAGTGTTAAGAGACAGTAATTCCTAGCTGTTGTAGAAGTCTTTGTTCATCTCTAAGGCTACTTCGTCTCTACATGAGAGTAGATGTGGTTAGACTTTGAAGAAATGGGGAATATCAAAGAATTGAGATTGTTGATCGTTTATTTTGTTTCACACTGCCATTTAGGCCATTCTAACAGCAGATTCCCAAACTCTGTGGCAGAGACCCTGCTTTAAAGGAAGAGATGTTTACTGTATCCGTTATTTGCCTGAGGCCTCTGTGAGAGTGGGTCCAGTCCCCGATGCCTGAAGATTTCTTTGTCCGTGCTGAGAGGTGCTGTTGTACAGGGAATGTCATGGGATGATGTATCTGGGCCAACAGGCTTTCCCTCCATGCGCCAAGACTGAGGAAGTTCACTTCACAGAGTTTTGATTTTGGTTTGGATGATGAGGGAATTATTTTAGGAGCATGGCTAAAAGAGCTTAGAAAACTCTGCTTAAACAGTGTGTTCATAATTATCTCTCCAACACCTTGTCAAGGATTTCCTCCAGTACCTCTGTGCTCCTGTCATCTATCTAGTCAAGGAGGTTTAAAGATCATTGCTAAACCTCACACATGAGCAGGAAGGTAATAATGAGGAGTAGCTTTTTGTGGGAAGAATATCAGTTGTTTATCTGTCAGTTCTGGTACACAGGTGTTTCTGTAGCAGTGTAGGAGATGGGAAAGAGGATTTGCATTGTATAAACTGCAAAATTCTCCAGTGTTTCCACAGACAGGTTCTTTACAATTGTTTTAATTTTCGAAAGTTTAACTTCTGTCAAGAACAGATGTTCAGCCACTAGCAATTGCTTGCTCAAGTTGTTGCTATTGGTTATGAAATTTCTTTCTAGAAAGCTTGGTTTAGGTAAAATGAAAAACAAGTGATTATCCTAACTATGGAGAATGAATGAAGCTTGGATTCCTGTATAGTGACGTAGATGCAGAAGCCCTTCCTTAATTTACAGATACTGCACATTCTAATTTAGATAAATAGGCTATTAATAAATAAATTACTGTTTTCTTTAAAGGGACAGGGGAGGTGATATTGTCCCTGTGCCCACTTACGTGGCCATCACCTCATTCAGGATTGTATGTGTTTCCCTCATCAGTGACTATGACCGTGAACAGTTTGCTGATAACCAGATCCCACTACTGGTCATAGGAACTAAGCTGGATCAGATCCCAGAAACTAAGAGGAGTGAAGTTTTGACCAGAACAGCTTTCTTGGCTGAGGATTTCAATGCTGAAGAGATAAATCTGGTTAGTATCCTTGTCATCAGTGTTGTTTTTCTTTTATATGGGAGTGAGTCAAATTTTTAGTAAGTAAAGATGTTGTAACAAAAATTGGGCTTCTGGAGATTTTTTCAGTAGTGCCAGAGTCATGCACATTTTGGTTGGCTGTGCCCCTTGCTTAATGAAACAGATATCTTTGTTTCACTATAGGGAAATGTGAGGGGTGATGGATAAGGTCACTGAAGCTTAGAATTGATGGCTGGGAGTTAAATTTTCTATTTCCTGTTCATAGCTCTGACATGGCCTGTCTCTGAATGAAACCTAAATAGGTATAAAAATACACATTTGCTGTGTGAATAGTTGTATACACACTCACAGTATCAGGTGTAGCCTGTACGAATCACTGCCTGACTGTATAGCTGGTGGTCAAAGGAAGATGTGGAGCATGTAGTGGGTTGCTTGGAATTCTGCAGTTGATTCACGGAACAGAAGTTGGCCTTTTCCCTGAAATGACTGTGGAGCAGAAATCAGCAGATCCATTGTTTTCCTTCGCTGATGGTGTGTGTCAGGGGAAACAGTGTGTTAATTTCCTTGTGTTTGGCTTCCTTGCATTGATTTCGTTGTGCTTGGTTTGTTGTTGTCTTTTGTGCGTCCTAGGATTGCACCAATCCTCGTTACCTGGCTGCAGGTTCATCCAATGCTGTCAAACTAAGCAGGTTTTTTGATAAGGTAAGTCAATTAAATGATGTTTTATTATCCTATGTGTTGAATGCTGTCTGGGATTTGAGCATAAAGAACAGTTCGAGCTGCTTCTTTCATGTTCCACTTCTTGAGTTGGTTGAAGCCTGGTGTGTGGAGGCCAAAGATTGGTCTGCTTTTGGAACGTTACAGAAGATATCTGATCTGCTTGAGGATTTAATTCTTGATCTGCATAGAGCAATGAAAAAGAACTCACAATTATGCAAAGACACTTCCCTTATGCTTTTGAAGTCGCCTGGCAGGCCAGAGGGGTTGCAGCATTCTGAGGTAGTAATGTGGGGAGATAAAAGACTGGTTAGTTCTGTTGAACCTGGTTAAAGCAACCTTTAGGAATTAAGAAATTAATTAAGAATATTACTCTGCCTTCCCAAAAAAGAGATCACCAAGATCCACTGTGAAAATGACAGAAGGAATGCTCTGGTTGAAGCATCCCCTTGGCAAAGCTAGCATAGTGGGGCTACTGTGCAGTAGTAGAAGCCATTACCCCTGCAGAGAAGGATTGGGAGTAACTGACTCTCATGCGGAAGGAGACACACAAACCATTGCCTCCATTACCCAGGAGGGCTAAATTAAGTGTGTTGAGGTTGAGGATAATACAGCTTTTCTAAGAATGGCTGGAGGTGACAACTCCTTCCAGGGATGCTAGAGCATTGCACTAAAGCAGTAGGCCTGGAGCAGAGATGTGTGGTCAGACCTTGTCCCAGTTAGCCATGAGTTTCAGTGCTCACATGTGAAGTGTTGGTTGGCCTCTGAGGTTGTGCATGTGCTGTGCAAGCAAAGATCATTCTCTGTTGTTCCCAGGTCATAGAGAAGAGATACTTCTTAAGAGACGGCAATCAGGTTCGTAATTTTTCCTCCTCTTTTGTTTCATTTCTCCCTGACACAGTCCTCTTTTAAACATGGTCTTCATGCAACTTAAATGATAATCTGTGCTGGTGATTGAGTTCTTGTATCTGTGGCAGCAGAGCTGTTATGGATAGAAAAATGGCTGACTTTTGTCAGCTGAGGTATTTGTCTGTAATGTGATTGTAGTGAAGTACTTGAGTATGCTAACAGTAGAAGTTGGAAGAGTGAGGTAAAATGGGCAAGTATGATTTCTTTCAGTTCTGTCAGCTTCAGGCTGCTTGGTTGCAGATTTAGGCCATAGATGCTGTCCTGAAGGTCAATGAAAAGGCTTATTTTCACAGCTGGAACTAAGTTTTACGTTTAATACAGGTAGTTTTCATGGACTCAGTAGAACCACAAGAAAAATGGTAGTATGAATTGTAATTCATTCCTAAATAACTGAATTAACTGTTTTCAGCACAGTTGCGGAAGTACTAGCAAAAAGACTTCTGGTTTGGGCAGGCCACTTCAACTTTGGTGCCCCCCACCACCCCACGTGCAGTCTCCCATGCAGGGAGTAGTGAATTTGCATTTACCTTGTGTAAAGGTGTTGCAAATTACCATGAAAAGCATCTCTGAAGTGCAGTCACACATATGGTTAGAGGTAGCTGTGCTGAAAGCGCCTTGGGAGAGCAGGGAAAAAATAGTCACAAATTACAAAATGTTTCCTTTCTTTGAGCGCTTTAGTGTCTTTTAAAAATAAACTCGCTTTTGCCTCTTTCAGTTCTGCATGATGCCTTTTTTTCTCTTCCCCTCTCTCCTCCCCACATTCTAGTGAAAGGAAGTTTCCCTTTCATGGGAGTAATATCTTAATGCAGAAATCTGTTTGTATGCTGGTTGTCTTTGATGCATGATGTAAGATTTTTATTTTTATTATTTGATCATATTTAGTGGCTATCCAGGGATTAACTATACATTCCTTGTGGCTGTGTGCCAAAGATTGCAGCCTGCTGATGACTACCTGCTTCACTGACGAGCTCAAAAGCTTAAAACAAATCCTAAGTAGCAAACAGTCATACATAAAGAGGTAAAATCCAAATTGGAAATGGAGATTTCAATACAACCTCTGATGTTATAATTTGAAATTTTCTACTTAATATAACTCTTACCATTGCGTTTGTGGGTTTTCTACAATAGGTCCCTACAATCACTCGTACTTTGAGGTATTTCTGTTAAAAACTGCTTCAAGATGAAAAGAATGATAAGTTTCAAATTCATAGCTATGACTTCAATCAGATCTCTGATAAATAAATAATATTTATTCTTAATTAGTGACTTTGATGTAAAAAATGCTAAACCAGATAATTTTTTATCTATGACGTCCAGCTACTTTTTAGTTGTAATGATTGCATTTTTCCTTTTTTAAATTCCCAAAGCGGTTTTCGTGAGGTGAACCTTTGTGCAAAATCTGCCTGATTTTATCCTTAGAGGTGATTGCTTTTCAGAGATGAATAAAACAATACCTCAGTGAATACCTTGCCTATCTGTTTAAGTTTTGGGCCTAAAAACCCAAAGTAAGTTTAATCTGTGGAGTTTTTAGTGGACTTTTATTTTGGGAAGGCTCTTTAGCTCTCTGTTTACCAATGAAGTGTGTAACCTGAGCCATCTACTGTGAATTGTAGATTATATTTTTGTCCCCTACCATCCATACATGCCCATGTTCTCCTGGCATGATTTGTAGCGCTTGGCTGACTCCCTCCATTTTAGTAGACTGTATTTCCTATGAAACTGTGGAATTGTTTTGACAGGATGTGTTTACTGTGTCTGCTGTTTCTGCTTGTATGTAGTTAGTAAGGTGAAAGTTACTCTGGACTGTAATCAAAGAGTGTTATGATGCCAATAGGACAGATATGCAGTATTAGAAAGCAGCACATCACTTCCTTTTGGGGATTCCCAGATGCATTGGATTTAAAATCTGTCTGAAATACTGTTAAAGCCACAGAAGCTTCTGATGGTTTCAAGTTGATTTTCTTTGTAAACATCCATTGTCACTGTGTAAGCAGTGTCTGCAGATGGGCTGCAAAAGCAGGAGTGCTAATCCTTTGTATTGTTGTAGCCATTTCTATTCTGATGGTTTTCTTAAAGCTTTTAGCCATTGATAAAACTGTACTTTCAACTTCCAGAGAAGTGCTACTGCCCAGGTTTGAAGGTGTAAAGCCTAAACAGCTCCTTGATAGGACTTGATTATACTGTTTCATAGTTTTAAAAATGAATGGAGGAGAAATTCTTGTATACACTTGAATCTGGGGGGAAATAGAGGCTTTGAAATCTGTCATGAGGCTTTCAATTTCCCTTGCCAAAAAGCCTTAAGGAGCTCCACAGAGTAAATGAGCCATAGTGAAGCTGTGCAGTGTTTAATTAGTGGTGCTCCTCCAGCAGTCCACTGAAGCATTGTAGCCCTGGTTCTGGAGACGGCATGGAATAGGATGCTGCAGTTGGCTTGGTAACAGTGTGGGCTAGAGGGAGCTGATGCTGATTCTGACATGACAACTTGTCTTCCCTGTCTCTAGATTCCTGGCTTCTCTGAGAGGAAGAGGTTTGGAGGAGGAACGCTGAAGAGCCTTCATTATGACTGAGCACTGAAGAAGTGGAAGATGACTTCTCTGAGTTCCTAATGACGTTCCCATTCTGACTGAATGCTCAAAGACAGTAATGCTTCTCTCAAGCAGAGTAAAATGATACTACAGCTGGCTAGCCTGCTGAAGCTTCTGTCACTGGAGAAGATTTGGGAAAGATTTTCCAAAAACCTGATCTGAAGCCTAGAGTACTTCTTAGGATTGCAGGCCATCTGGATATATGGGAACATCTGGGGAAAGTGTGCAATAAGTTGAATGCCTCTCACACTGCTGGGGGAAACTTTATCATACGTAGCATGTATATGTGACATCCTCGCCTGTTTTGGAAAATGTATGGACAGTCTTTGCAACTACTTGAGTTCATTTAACTCTAAAGGAAAGATGACACTGAGTGGGCCTCTCATTTACTGTAAAGTGACCAAACAAGTGAGCAAAACGTAAGGGTGGGTAAAGAGTGGTCTGGAAAATAATAGAATGCCTTCATTAAATGAATGGAGTGTTGTCTCACCTGGAGCACACTGTTCATCCCTATTCAAAAGGGATAAAAGCAATAGGCAAGATATAAAAAATTATTTGAAGCCTTAAAAAGAAGTCATTAGTGGAAAACAATTGGTGTTACTTCTGCTGCTTAAATTAAAATTGTTTACTTTGGAGAGGGCAAAGTAAATCAGGTTCTCCTGTTTATCTTTTCATAATTGATTGTGGTCTTGTTCTTTATGTTAAATTAAAAGGCGATGCATTGAAAACTGATGGAAAAAGTAAATTTTTATACAGTTCTTATTTGGAACAAATGTGACATGGTCCTACTGAGCCTGAGGACTTAGTGGATTCAGAAAATATGACACGTAAGAACATCCTCTGAATTACAATGGATGGAATTTAGAAGGGATTATGAAGCTGTGTAAAAAGTAGGAGCTGAGCATAATTAGAAGGAAAGTTCTGTGATATAGATGTTCCCTTTACATATTTAGCACTAAGGATAAAGGAGACTTGACCTGGTCTACTCTACTGTTCAGGGTCTTGTCTTCCTAAATAGCCCAAGCTTTGCATGGCTTCTCACCTCACCAGAATTACATGGAGTGATAAAAACCTGATTTGTGACAGTTTCTTCTTTCCACTCCTTCCTCACAGTCACCTCTAATGGTTAAGCCTCTGGCAAAGGCTAACTAAGAGCTGGAGGTAGATATAAATAGAGATTAATAATAAATGGAGATAGAAGAAAGTGAAATGCCAGTGTGAAATTGACAGGGAGCAGAGTTCTGCAGACTCTGGATTACCTCTGCCTGCAGCTCTTCTGGCAGCTGCTTGGAAATAAATAGAAAACTGCCTATTGCCACTAATCAGGCACAAAAGTGACAGCTGGGGCCATCAGTCAAACTTATTAAAAATACAGATGCTTTGCTTTTCCTTAGGCCATTTCCAGAAAGGTCTGCGAGCAGTTGTCAATATGAGTGTAGTAAGTTTTTAGATGCCTGTGTGAAATAGGTTGTTAGTTTACACTTAGTTTACAACCAGAAAAACCAAGGTACCAAAATATTAATAGTAAATAACCCATGTCTGAGCTGTGCAGCTCATGACAGCAGCAATATCTATCTCTGAGCCTTTGACAATGAAAGCTGGAATTATTTTCTCAAGGTCAGGTGCTATCTTAGGGTAACCAGATCTGGGCTCCTTCAGGTTCCTAAGGAACTGCAAAGCAGAGCAAGCAAGCTTTAGTGCTATTTGCTCCTTCACCCTGTGGCACCTTTAGAGTGGCCAAACACCTGGTTGCAGCTCACCTGTCTGTGTGTTTTAAAAGAGGCCTCTAGCTCAGCATAAGTGTACTGTTCGTTTAGATCTCAGCAGGTACCACAATTGGGTATATTTTTTCCTTCTTAGCACAAGGTGATGTGTAACAGAGTTGTGCATGTTCATGATGTTACATTTATTTTTGCAGGAAGCTCCAGCATTTTGTCAGAACCAGGAGTATGTGAGTAGCTGGAGTTAGTTACAATGCTTTTTGTGCCTTACCTGTTTCAGCTGCCCAGAAAAGGTTCACTTGCAAGCTTAGGGATGTGACACCAGACAACTTCCCTGTGTCACACTTGTTTTATATGTTTTACCTTTCTTTTCTCTGTGCACACGCACCCCCTCCCATTCCTGGTGACCCTTCTATGTGTCTTACCCTCTGTCTGCCTATGCCTCCATTCTTTCTTCCTCCAGCTCGCTTTCTCCCAAATCTCTATCCCTCTTTCTCCCTCAAAGGACTTGGCAGAGCTTTCTGGTTGATCTATGACCACACTGATGATGGTGAGGGGGGGGGATAGTCAGAATGAATATGAATATGTCCTTAACATGGAAAACATAGCAAAGATGCCGCTGGCTTTCTAAGCATGTAAAACCTATCCAGTAATGGGATTTTGGGTGCAACCTTAATACAAATTTTCATTATTGATTATATTTGCAGAGGCAGCTGCAATATGCTCCATTTGTCACAAATGAGAGATGAACTGCTGTGTCGTAGCCTGCAGTCAGTATCAGTCAGGTATGATGAAGTCAGGGTTTGGGTTCACATTTCTCAGTGGATAACAAGGTGACAGTTTTCACTGATTGAAAACCTGCTTCTGCTTTTCAGCAAAGGGAGCTTAATCCTTCTATTTCTTTTGTTAGTCAGCTCCTCTTGTTAGAAGTCATGTTTCTATCTCACTGTCCTTAGGAGGGTGCTGGTTACTTTGATTCCTTTACAGGAGTGAGCAAGTGTGTGGCTTAGTGCACTAGTTTGCTTCAGCAAAAGGCAATTATCATTATTGATGAACCTGTCACTGGCTGGCAAGTTACCAGGAAGTGTGCCGAGGTAGAGCTTTTCTGAGGGTGTGCTTTGCTGCAGCACTGTGTGTTATATCTCCTCAGACATACACGGATTTTAGTAAAAAATATCACGTAGGTATCAGGTGGAAGAGCAGAAGGAAAATAAAATCAGTCCCAATCTTTAATTTCAAATATCTTATCACCTGCAAAGCTCTCCCAGCTTGTGAGGGCCTGTGTTATGTAGTCAAAAGTATTATTCTTTGTATTATCCACTTGTGCTACTGTGGGTTTATTCTGACATCTGATCAGTAAATGTTGAAAATACATTTCTTTATGGCACATGAGGACACAAGAAGTGGAGTCTCTGTCACTGTCTCAGTTTTAGAGACAAGGTTTTCAGGAGGAGGTGCTCCGGCATAGGGTACCTCCTCCTGAAGGGAAGAAAGGGTTTCCTCTCTTCCCTCTGCAATGAAGCAAATTAACTGCAGCAGGTGAAAGTGGAAAAAAACCTGAACTATTTATTAACACAAAAAACTAAACTATTTGTTAACACAAAGTACAACCGGGAAAAGCAAAGAGGGGAAAAAGGAAAAGGGTGCCTGCAAGGAGCTGATACCACGTTACCCCGAGATGGCACCAGGGCCACCCTGCAGGCCCACCGGGGCCACTCCGCAGGCTCCCCGGGCTGGAGAGGGGGGAAGGAAGATAGGGAGACCAGGGGGAGAAAAAAACAATCAAACAGAACCCTTTTCCCAAGCTCTCAAGGAAGAGCAGGGTGGAGAGCAGTGCTGCCGTCTCTCCGTCCCCTGTCTCTCCCCGGTCAGTTGGACCGAGCAGTTTTTACTGACTCCTGCAGGTGCTGGTTCCGTTGAAACAACACTGGCTCCAGCCCTGCCCCCCGGGTTCATCCTAGAGGCACAGTAGCCCTGGGCATTAAGCAAACAGTTAAGGAATAAAGTGGCTTCATAATGTCACTCCAGGACAGTCACTAACAGTGGGCATGTGATGTGAGCAGCATAAGGGTTTTCCAGTTGTGCAGGCAAAGCTGCAGTGAGCAGCAGCTCTTAGGACCTGACTAAACACATCTTGAAATGAGATGTAGCTCCCTGACAGTGAGAGTAAGGATGTCTGAAACAGTCAATGGGAAAAAAAGCAGATTTGTCAATGTTTGCGGTTTTTCAGGGTAGCATTAATAGCTTTGGGAAAGGCATGCTTTAGCACAGCTTTGAGGATAAGTCCCCCAGCATACTTGTAAGGAAGGTGGTTTAGATGATCAGAGCTATCTGTGGCAGCAAAGAGGCTGAAATCTAGCTTTGGCAGTTCAGCTGCTTAGCCACCGCTGCTGCAGATACCTTTAAGTAAATGTGTTTTCTTTTTCCTGCTTTGGCATTGTATCGCCGAAGTACAGCTTGTTGTGCCCCTTGGGCTTATCAATGCACAGAAATTCTGGTTCCAGACTACTGAAATTGCACAGGGAAGTTTATTCTCAGCATATCTCTGTGGACTTCTCTCAAAAAGCTGAACACAAGACAAGCTCGTAAATAAAATCACATGTTCTTTTTTGACTTGATCAAATGAAGTCTGGACTGTATGAGCAAACCAACTTAAAATTCAGTCATATTTTTGACTAGGAGGAGCATGAAGTGAAATAGTGGGTGATTAACCCATGCACATCTATGTTCCCTTTGACCTGAAAGTTAATGTTTACACAGTGGAAATGCACTGCTGGCTTTAGGTTAAAGATTTATTAAAGGACAAGGATGCCCAGTAGCTGTGAAGGCTATGACTATGGTCAGAGCTTTTATCTTGCTGTCTAATACCATCTGCTCTTCCTGAGGCTTGTTCTGCTGTGGCTTATGTGGGTTTGATGGACTGCCTACCCTTGCTGAATAAAAAGTCAAATCACAAATTCAGTGGCTGTCCAAAATTAGCACTCTTAGCCAATGCACCACAGTGGGGAAGGACAGAGCAAGGCAATGTGACTAAATTTTCTGCTGACTTCTAAGAGTGGTGGTTCTAGCTTGAAGGCAGAAGCATCACAGCAAGGTGAGCAGGTGGCTTCTCCAGCTTCTATTCATGCAGCATCTGCTTTTTGCCAACAAGGAGTGTGTGCTTTCTGCTGCAGACAACTTTTATGATCATTCCTGAACAAATAAATGATAATAATTAACCTGTCTGGCATCTCCTGCTGAAAAGTCCCAGAAAAAAGACAAGGACATATTTCATAAGAGCCACTCTACAGGAAAGTACGTTACCAAAAAGAGCCTTTTTTAACACAATGCAGTTAGCAATGATTTTAAAAAATGTATAAATATTATTGATTTATTTTGCTATATTTTGATGAAAGGTTCAAAAAAGAGATGAAATCTCCTGGTACTAAGCAGTATACTATCAGATAAACAAAGACAGCTACTCTATAGAGCTCCTGTCCCATTTGGCAGTGTGTAAAGGGTTAACAAGCAAAGAACAGATGCAAGCTGGGGAAGCTGGGATCACAGAGACAGGAGTGAATGAGAATATTTATTAATATGTACATCACAAATGCATTGTAGGGGTATGAAGATAGACAGGAGGAGAGGCTGGTCCTTTTAGAAAGAGGGTGCATCACTGAAAAGCAGCAGGTTGTGTTGCAACAGGAGGTGCACAAATGCATCAGAAAGGATCTGTCTCAGTCACCTCTGATGTATATTGTTCACAGGACAGAAGAGCTTGACTTTTGGCACTGGACAATGCCTTGCTGCGAGAAGCAATGGTGAGCTGTGATCCAATAATAGTTCTCACCATGGCCCCACTACCTGAATCAGCAGGAAACAAAATGCCTTCTAATCCGTATGTGGTGAATTCATATGATGAGTCCCCTTTGTCTGTTGGACAAGCTGCCTCAACTTCTCTTTGAAAGGAAATCTTTCCCCTTCTCCTCCTCATCCTTCATTCACCACCAAGATGTTGAACAGTAGCTGCAAAATTTTCAAGCAAGCCCCTTGGTGCTTTGTCTCTCTGAAGCAGATGAGCTCTTTGAACACCTCCTCAGATGCCTCTGAGAACAGTTCACAAGTATTAAGCTGCTGGTATGCAGGTACCGTCCAGCTGCACATACATCATGTAGCAAATACAGTCGTATTGATGTCTTTTGCTTTTTCGCATATTTTGGGGCTTGTTATGTCTTTCATCTGGAATCTCCTTGGAGTAAAGGCCAGGTAAAGCCATGCACTAGACAGATGTCATAAACCCAGAAGGGTAGCTGAGAGAACACTGAATGCTTTTAATGCTCATTCTTCCAGGTTTAATTCGTTGTGTTTATGACTCACATTCATGCAATAGCAATTCATTGTGTTTCTGCGTTTCATATTTACGTGATAAAAAACACATTGCTAAAATATTAATGAAGTACATCTATACTTCATTTTACATAAGGTTTATAGTCTAGATTTATACTGCAACCAACTAAAGAGGTTGTTTAGGCTAAATCACAGAATCACTGAGGTTGGACATGACCTTTGGAGATATCTAGTCCAACCCCCTGCTTGAGCGGGGTTGGCTGGAGCAGGTTGCCCAGGACCATGTCCAGACAGGTTTTGAATATCTTCGCAGCTGGAGAATGCATAATCTCTCTGTGCAATATATTCCAGTGTTTGACCACCACTTAATATTCATATTTATGGGTGAAAAGGGAAGTCCACAGAACTACAGGCCAGTCAGCCTCACCTCCATCCCTGAGAAGGGATGCTTCAAGGCAAATAATCCTGGAAAACATTTTCACACACATGAAGAACATGAAGATGATTTGGAATAATCAGCATGGATCTACGATTTCCCTCTTAAATGTTATGGGCTAGGATAGAAACACAACGTGTTAAGATATCTTCCGTATTTCATATAATTTGGAGGTCAATAAATTAAGTGACATTTCAGCAGAATCTTACTAAATAATGTATGGAATGGAATGGAATGGAACGGAACGGAACGGAACGGAACGGAACGGAAAGGAAAGGAAAAGCAAGGTTAGGCAGCCTAATAAACTTTAAAACATTATGGGGCCATCAAGTGAGTAACGTGACAACACCTTGTCCTTTTTTAGGAAACAAGAACAACCAGGAAATAGGCCTACACATAATTAAAAAGCAACACCTTTATTTTTACCTATCCCATGAGAAGAAAACAAGAGAATGGGGCCTGTAAAGAGATGTGAGCAAGGTGAAATTTAGGTTCTCAAAGGGAAATGTAAGCTAAAACGTGATGTTCTCTCCCCTGCTGTGTGTCTCAGTAAAAGGGGATCTTGGAAACCCCTGAAACTTTGCAACTGCAGTTTGCTAAACTTCAGTCAAATGTGTAATTCTTCACTGTCAGAAAATAAGTGAGGTGAACTTTTTACTCTTAAATATTGGCTGGTAGGAAAGGAGTCTCAAGGGTAGGTGACAAGTGCCAGGTACTTTATTTCTTTGGCAATGATGAATTGCTGCTCAGGGTGAGCTAACATATTCACAGTCTCTGCCTTGTCCTGGAGAATTCCTCTCCGCTGGAGTGATTTTTTATGGCAAAGCTGGAAGAGGCCAGGGTATGGAGAGAGTCCTGAAGAAGACTTATAACTTGGGGATTACTCAGTCTATATTCTTCTAGAGTCAAGGGAAACTCCTCCCCCATCCAGAACCACTGTCTCTTCATACAGCCCATCTTCTCCCTCAGGGTAGCCAGCCTATTTTGCCAGATGTGCAAAGGGGCAGCTCTCAGTGGCTCTAATGTATTACTCAGAATGGTGTGAGGAGCTACCAGTTTTCAGAGAAACCAAGATGGTTTGAGAACTGCCCCTCCTGCAGCCCAAACTCTCAGTAAGTGCTGTGGGGATCACAGGGTAACTGCTTTGGGGAGGGAAGGCTTCCAGGATGCTTCTAGGAGAGGAGGAGACATTAAGTTCGGGGTCACATTCAAATTTCAATTTGTGGCTCCTAGAAATTTCCTCCTGGTAGGGCATATACCAGAGCAGCTGATGGAAACTGAAAAAATACTGCTTGGTTTTTTTTTCTCCCCCCCCTTTTTTTTTTCCTTTTTTTCTTTTTTTTTTTTTTTTTTTTTTTTTTTTTTTTTTTTCTTTTTTTTTTGGAGCGGGTATAAGTTGAAATTCAAAGTGAAAAAAAAAACCAATCGATCGTGTTTTTCCGTGCAACTTCCGGAGTGCAGAGCTACTTTCATTAGTATTCTGTAGCTAAATGCTTGCTGCCACTTCTTCCCCAGCAACAGCTTTCTTGAAAAATATTAGTACTTCAGAATTTGTAAGTTCCCCTCACTAGCTCTAATCACAGGAATACAAAATCTTCCCCTGCTTTTGGCCCCAAAATGCTGTGTAATATTGCCACACAGTGTTTCACAAATATCACTACCTTCCCCACGATGGGGATGTGGTCTCTTCCATCCTCAATGTAACACAGCTCAGAAGAATTAATAAATATTTGTTACACATTTAGAGGGTTGTGTATGAAAATTGCTGTAGGTTTAGTTTATGAAAGAAGCATATAAAACAGTTGCAAGATGGATTTTCTTCCTTCTAAACACCTTGTTCTTTGCACCTCTTCATATGTGGGAACTATGACCCCTATTTTAACATCTAAGGGGGAACAGGACCAGTGACAAAACACAGTCCGTCTCGCCCCCTGTTTATTCAGATCGATCCTGGGGTTGGCTCTGCAGAGAAGGGCTGGCATTTGGTTAAACACAGACTGGGCTGAGCAAACAGGTTGAAAATTCCCTTGGACTTTCTCACTCCCAGCACTGTCAGCCTGCCTCCAGCCCAGCTCAGTTGACCAGTGAGCAGGCTTTGCTTGGCAGGCACTTTGGCCAGATACCTGCTCGGAGTTCGTGTCTGCTCCAAGAGAAGGATAACCAAGAGGAGGATGACAGGCCTGCAGGTAAGAGGTTGGGTGCCTGTGACCCACCGGGGCTGGCTGTGGACACCCCTTCTATGCTCACACTAATTTTTTGGGGCTCTATTTCATTTTATTTTGCCCTTCTTTTGTGTGTCAAGGTGTGCTTTTAAAGCTTTCTTGGGATGAAGTATTTTGCCGTGTTTCATCTATAAATGAGCATTTCTTCCCCTCTTCACCTCCTTTGGAAATCATTCTTGGTCCGGACCTCGTCATGGTGGGAGTTGTCCTTCCCCTGCCCTCCCCACACACCCCTCCTCCTGCCCTGGCTGCCAGGGGGTGTTTCCCCCTCAGCCTATGAAATCTGGCTGGCCACATCTGCCCAGATGTTGCAACCCTGGCCGCCATCTTCCCTGGGAGCCCTGGGGAGCAGCTCCATTCAGGGCCATTTCTCAGTACCCCTTGCAGGACACCCTGGAACAGGAAGGCTGTGGCCATGCCCTCCTCTCCAAGCCCCAGCAGGGCAGCTGGCAGAAGCTTTCCCTGTGCCATTTGCCAGAGCATGGGGGAGCTTTGGGAGACGGGTGTGATATAGTGGGTTTGTGGCTCAAGCATAGGATCATGAGACTTGCAACCCTGGATCTCATCAGCACCTTGCCGCTGTTGTGGGGGGCCAGCTGCCCCAGGGCTACTGGGGTGCATGAGCAGCTGCAGGCAGGAGTGACGTGGCCTCACCCCAGGACGTGGTGGCTCTCAAGAGCTTGTGCAGGATCATCATAGTTCTCCCCAGACTTAAGGGATGTCACTGCTTCTAAGCCTGTTCCTAGCCCTGGAGATCCATGTGTGTGCTCCTTCACCACCTTCTGTAATACTCATTATTTTACACAGTGCTCTTACAGGTCTTCTTATTCACCTCTGGGGAGTCCTGTTTCCTCACACAGTAATATTTCACTGTGCCTCTTCCTTGCCTGTCCATGACACTTCCCAGCTCTCACTATCCTCTTTCAGCAGCAGGGCAGCCTTGGCCATGTACCGTTCCAGATGAGGGTCCAACTGGTTCATGTCATGGCTGTGACTGCATCTCCCATGGCTGTCTTTGACTCACTCCTAGCAGCCCCTAGCACCTTATTGGCTGTTGCGACTGTGGCTGCAGGCTGAGCATGGCTCTACCCAGAGCTGCTCATGGGGACAGGCTGCTCTGCCAGCAGCTCCTCTCTGAGACGTCACTTGTGTCCCTACCCTGTCATCACCTCACCTGCTCCACCTTCTCTTGGCCTCTCTTGGTATCTCTCCTCCAAAACTCTTGCTTTACTCTTCCTCTCCACTCCCTTGGCATTCATCCCTCTCTTCTATTACCCGCAGGGTAGCATGTCCCTCTCTAGAGCTGAACAGGTCCTTTCAGGAAAGGTCTGGCCCTGGACCATCTCCAGCACTTTTGGAACAGAGAGATGTCGAAATATCAGGGGAGATGGCAGCTTCTACTGGGGATACTGGCCCAGCAGCACCAGGGCAGAGCTCTGGTTTGTGTGCTCTGGCTTCAGCCTGCAAGGAGGCTGTGGAGCCCCACACAGAGGGTGAAAGACTGGAAGACTGGCTCTGCTCATTGTCCCAAATGCTCATGTCAATGTTTCTGCATTTGTATTAAACACTCCAGTGTGGACTGGACCGAGCAGATAAAAAGTGCCATGCTTCTTGTTGAGAGATGAATGTTGTTTTCCTGTGTCCTGCAGCAGGAGGTGATAGAGAAATATATTACACAGTGTTTGAAGAAGGGTCTTAATTATTTTGCAGGCTATGTGTTCAGACTTCAAATGTGTTTTTCCCATGCCTGCTGTGTAATCTGGAGAACAAAAGGTTATGGTTTATAGGTCAGAGCATGACACCCATTGCGAGCACTCTGCTTTACATCCCAGTTATTCCAATCAATGAGCTTTGCTGAATTTTTTATGCTGTGTTGGGCTTTTATCTCACTCATTTTATCGAAAAACTACAAAACAAAAACCAAAGTGGAGTCAGATGAATTCCTAAGGTCCTGTTGGCATAAAAATCTACAGAATCTTGAACAAAATAACAACAATAATTAAAAGCAGAACTGAAAACAAAGAGCCACAGAGAATATTTTGTGTAACAGTGAAACCACCTGCCCAATTACAATAATGCCTATCAATCTACCAAACCTGGAGATATCTGTAATTTTTCTAGGAACTGTAGAGGCCAGGTAGAAACCTAGAGGGAGGTGCTTTGGACTCAAATCATGGTGCCACTTCATGGAGAAGGGTTGGGTTCCATCCTTACAGATTTTTCAGCCCAGAAAGAATGCTCTGGTGCTAGGCAGGCAGAAAGGAGTAATTTCCCTTGGCTTGGGGGCACCCTGTGCAACACAAACTGAGAAGTGGGAGGTGGGAGGTGGGCTCAGAGGGCTGGAAAGGAGAAAGGCCATGATACGTCTGGCCCTTGCACTGCTGCTCCCTGCCAACCTGTATCAGCAGGGTCCCTGCATGGTGCCCCAGAGCCCTGGAGCATGACGATTCCAAGGCATGCAGTGAGCTGATGCGGCACAGTTTTTTGGGAGCCTGAATAACGTTTGACAACAACCCCTATGGGCATGTAGAGGAGAGAAGCCACAGGGAAAGACAAAATGAAACAGTGAATAAGAAAAGCTACATCCAACATCTAGGCAAAAGTCTTGGAGCCACACTCAGGGTGATAAATCACCAGCAAGATGCCTCCCCTCCAGCAGCTGCAGTCCTGCCAGTGTCTTTTTTTCAGCCCTTGATGCAGTTACCTAAGAATTCTATTTTTTTTTCCTTGGCAAGAAAGAATTTATTTGACCAAACAATGATGCAGCAGCTTCTGCTGACACTCTCAAGGCAGCAGGGCAATGCCACCCTCTGCAGCCCCTGGTGCAGCTGAGGAAGGCAGCAGCTCTCCATCCAGCCCAGTGGAAAACTGGCCCCTGCCTTGCTGCACTAGGGCAAGGTGCTGTGCAGACGCAGCGTGGGCACAGAGCAGCTGCTGCCACAAGATGCTTGCTGCTGAGTTGGTTTTCTTTCTTTCCTCTGGCCCAGCAAGCAGAGGCAATGGGACTTTTGGGGATGTGGATGGGCAGGCCAGATGTGCAGGTCACCAGCTTTTTAGCCTGAAGGACAAGGGATGGACTTGTCACAGCAAAATCTCTGTGCCTCCTTTCCCCCTCACCCCGGCTTCTGGGTAGCACACAATGCTTGCCAGATGCACAAACTCTCCAAACAACCACTGACTGTCCCCTCCCAGCTCTCCATCAGCATTCAGCAGAACCTGTCTGATTTTGCTGGCTATGCCCACAGAGAATCAGCTTGCTCCCTCCTCCTCCTCTTTCCCCTTTCCTCCCCTTTTCACCAGGGCTGCCCCGAAGGCAAATGCTCAGACCACCTTTATGTTACTGGTAAAGGAGGATGCAGTGTGGAAGTCTCAGTTAATTCTGGAACTGCTGCAGTTCCGTCAGATATTGCTGCATTTCCGTTTAAAAGAAGGGGGAGGAGGGAAAAAGGGAAAAAATGCTCCAGTACAATACATTTGCCAAGGCTGCTTAGGTGACCTACTGCTTTGCATATCAATATGCTTCTTGCAGAACCCCGCGGAGAGCAGCTCCTAGCACTGTATATTAATTTGCAAGATGAGAGAACTATCCTCCCTGAACTGATGGAAACTAGGATGTTTTCAGGTTCAGGCTGAGCAGGGCTTCCAGCCAACCTGGCCCCCTGGGAATGGTATTCTCTTACAGGTCGCTGAAAGGAGCCTGAGGAAAACACGATTTCTCAGGAGGTTTCAGGCTTGCTCTCTGAGTGTCTGCTACTCTGGGAACATTATAAAGGGGCTGCAAATGGCTGAAGGCTGAGCACCCCTGAGGACAACAATTCAGTCACCGTAATATGATATATAAGAAAACAGGTATAGGGGCTTTGCCAGTCCACCTTTCCTGTACCTCCCAGGGTGTCACACTGCACTGAGGAAGGTACCTGTGCCTGCCAGGGCTGCTCAGTGCTGGTCACAGCCTGGGTGTGTGACAGTCAAGCCTTAGGGCTCCTGGGCTTTGCCATCCTGGCACCACTGTGTGAAGACTGATGAGCAGCCCCACTACTCTTGCAGTTGTTAGAGGGGAGCATTAATATTTAACTCCCTCCCCAGGCCACAGGGCTGAACTGCTGGTTGCTGCCAAAAAACACCTCTGCGTTCACGCAGAGTTCAACAGAGCTGCTTCGTGCCCTCCTGTAGTATCTGAAGGGACTGTATTTACATTTCTGACAGTGCAAAACCAAGGTCTCTGTTATTCCTGCTTCCCTGGTGTGTCTCAGGCTTGCTGCAGGGCTTTTCCAAGTGCTGCAACCCTGGGATCTGCATCCACCCTGTCCTTTTAGCCGGGCTCAGACCATGGCAGCTGTAGGCAGAGCAGGCATGGGAGGACATGCAGGTCTGTTCCATCCGTGGGTCTCTTGGGAATTCATGGCCCTAGAGAGCCAGACTGTCACCCAGTAATGGATTAATTCTTGCTTACTACCATGGTGGACAGTTCATGCCCAACAGGACATGCTTATTTAGGCCAAATCTGTGACACAGTTTAACTTGGCTGTGTTTCCCTTCCCCCCTCATCCATCTGCATCCTGACATGTTCTTTGAGCGTGGGCATTTATCACAAGGCATGTCAACCAAATGACTCCCCGTTTCATTCCCTAAGAATCTGAGGACCCAGTGAAAAAATTCGCAAGACACTCTGCAGATTTTAGAACATCCATGATTCAGGCAAAGTCAGACTGAATGTGAATGGTGCTAGCACACATCCACAATATTGGTGCACAGTTTGTCCTATCCATCACCCTGTTGTTCTTGAGTCTGACTGAGTAAGTGATATTTGGGTTATTTCTCAAGTGCCTTAATGATGCAGAATGTAGTCAAAACAGGCATGCAGACTTAGGAGAGCAATTCCTCTCTGTGCTTCCCAGCCCACCACACAGTTAGTTAATGAAGCAAATCCAGGAGCTGTGAAAATGGTCTTTGGCAATATGCAAGCAGATCACTTGAAAAAGACTTAATGGATACAAAGAGCCTGGGGAAATGCATGGGGAAGCAATGGGTGGATTGTTTGGAGTGGTTTTGCATGTGTTTTCAAAATGGTCATGAGCTATGTGGTTTATTTTACAGTACCTGTCAGGATTTGGAAATGAACACGCTTCTGAGGATCCACGCTGTCCAGGAGCTTTACCAGAGGGACAGGTACTGAGGTTTTTTTAAGTGCTTTATCAAAATACACTTTTGAGTGAATAACGAGTCCCTGGGCTTCTTTCCATCTTAACATGTTTCCTTTCTCTCTGCCACCATGAAAATCTCCAGGAACCTTCTTTATGCAAGACTGGAATAATAAGATGCTGGCAGAAGTCGGAACTAAAGATTTCCATTCATACTTTCTATTTCAAAGTTATTTGTGAGCTTCCAAGTTTCACCTTGGGGGTTAAGATTTGCCTAAGTTATCTCTGCACAGGAACAGGATTTTTTTCCTAAAAAGTCTGCGGTACAAGTGGCTCAGCCACACTGAGAAGGAAGACACCAGCTCTGGGATAAACCAGAGCAGAAGTTTGAAGATTGGCAGGGTGACATGCTTGTGCAGGAGAGGCAGCTTTCACAACTTCTGTAGGAATAGGTTTCAATGAAGCTGACATACAAGCCTTTGGCAGGGGAGCAGCTTCTTTGTAGGGAGGGGACATGTACACCTGTAGTAATAAACTGACAGATTCATTCTTAAAAGTAACTTCTGAACATGTTTGATGAATATAAATTATGTGGGGTCATTCTGTTTTAAGGAAAGGAATTGCAACCCATGTAGTGCTACCCTCTTGGTGCCCAGAGGCAAGAATTAAACTCTGAAGAATTAAAGCTCTCTCACCTCCTTTGTGCTGGTCTCCTTCACACCCGCATGCATTTTTAAGCTGCCGGTGACTTCCCTTGGATCTTCTGTAATCGTTTGGACTTGGATAGCAGCACCTCTCCTATGAAGACAGGCTGAGAGAGTTGGGGTTGTTCAGACTTGAGAAGAGAATGCTCCAGGGAGACTTTACAGCCCCTTCCAGTACTGAAATGGGGCTAGAAGGGAGCTGGAGGGGGACTTTTCACACAGTCATGTAATGGACAGGACAAGGGAGAATGACTTTAAACCAAAAGAAGGCAGGTTTAGATCAGATATTAAGAAGAAATTCTTTACTATGAGAGTGCTGCAACACTGGCACAGGTCACCCAGAGAAGTTGTGGTTATTCCATCCCTGGAAATATTTTAGGTCACATTGAACAGGGCTTCGAGAAACCTGGTCTAGTGGGAAGTGTCCTCGCTCATGGAAGGGGGGTTGGAACTAGATGATCTTTAGGGTCACTTCCAATCCAAGCCATTCTAGGATTCTGTGACTTGGTGCTCAGCCAATTACAACCCTTGGTGCTTCTCTTCACCATCTGTGCAAAGAGGTCTGTAGAATTAAGGTCAGATGGAGACCTTTTCACCTTTTGCTTTTCCTGAGTTTTCTGGATCTCCCCAGTTCTGATGTTTTACACATTATGTGGCAATGTGGACACTTAAAACACAACACAGGGACACATTAAATGCATATACATGTCCCCTAGGTCTGCATGGCAGCTGACAGTGTGCTCACAAGAAAGACAAACTGCTGTGCTGATTCAGGCTGGTATCTTGGCTGGTGCAGTGTCTTGTTTCCAAGGCTGACTAGAAAAGATATAAGATAGAGGCACCTTAAAACTGGAAGATCAATAGTGGTGGCTACTGGTCTAGAAAGGTGGTGGGCTGTGGTGGATGTTCTCTTTGAGGTTTTCCAGAGCAGCACCGCTTTTCAGAGGCAGACTCCTCCAGCTCCTGTCTGAGGTGCTCTCATCCAGACAGAGTCTGGACTCTGTGTCAAAAGAGTTAATAGAAAAATCTGAAAACAAGTTAGACAAAAAAAATCTTCAGTCCCAGGAGTGTATCCTTTTTCCGATGCAGTATTTATAAGACTGGCATCTTCCGTAGTGCTGGCTAAGATAAAAATTCCAAGGGTTATCGATCCCCCTGCTTCACTGCATACCCGTACTGACAAGATAGAGCACGAGGGCTGGAAGCGACGTGCACTTTGAGAGCTTTAGCTTTCCCCTCTGTCCGCCTGTCAGGACAGGCTTTGATACCCTGTGGATGGCTGGTCTGCTCAGCAGCAGGATGAAAGGATGCTATACTAGACCTTGCAGGAGGGAGATGGGATAGCAAATGGTGTATGACTGTCCCACTGGGGTGTTTCCTGCAGTTTTTGGATGCCTTTGCTTCTTACTGATCTCAAACAAATAGATGGTGGCCTACTTAGATCAAAATGCTTAGTTTCTGTTCTCTGAATAGAAGGAATCTATCCTCCAGTTTTGAACTCATAAGGTTTGCAAAAACCTGTGCTAGATGTACCCACGGCTCTGCATAGGGGAAAGTGCCCCCCACTTTTGTACTCCAAAGGAGGCCTCTCTGTGCAGAAACCCTGCAAGAAAGCAAAGGCTCCTACACAGGTCACTCATACTTTTGGGCAGCAAGCAGCACTGTGAGGAGGAAGCAGCATGACACCAAAATGCCTGCTTTGGGCACCAGTTCCATAGGAAGAGGGCAGGAGGAGAAAAGCGAATTCAGTGCTTTCAGCTGCTGTGAGTCTTTATCAGCCTTCTAGAAAGCCAGCCAGACATGATGCTCTGGGGTTACCCCTCTGAACACTTGGTCTGAGAAAAGTTTTTTCTCAATACCAGTCTGCTTTGCAGACTGTATTCATTGGGAATTGTTTCCTTCTCCCTGATACTCCTGTTTCTGACCCTGCTGAGCACTGCCCCTTGCAGCTTACTCTATTGCTGCCTCAGTGGCTGTGTTGACTCCATCGAGCACTTTTGTGGCATGTGTGAATGGGGTTTGGGGTCTGGCTGGTGCCTCAGAGAAGCAAGAACACACAAGTACTGGAGCTGAAGTACAGCCTCAGGAGTGCACAGCACCCCATGGCATCATGGTGCTGGATGCCCAGTACAGCACTCTGCCAGAGGCTTCAGAGCCAAGTTCCATGCCACTGACTCTCACTCCTTATTTTTCCTTCTCCTCCATCCAGAATAACCCTCAAGTTTGCCCATACGGCCTGTATGCGGAACAGCTTTCGGGCTCTGCCTTCACCTGTCCCCGGCCCACCAACAAGCGAAGGTACTGTGACCGCTGGCAGTGGGTGGGGGATGTGGCACTTGGAGTGAGCATTGAGGAGCAGTGGAGAGGCTTTCTGCAAGCATAGAAGGGTTAAAATCCTCTACTGTACGCTGGGAGAGGGACAAGGACAGAAGACCACAAGGAGAGGGAGAGGGAGAGGGAGAGGGAGAGGGAGAGGGAGAGGGAGAGGGAGAGGGAGAGGGAGAGGGAGAGGGAGAGGGAGAGGGAGAGAAAAGGCTTTGGTGGGGCAAGTGGATTATGAAAATGCTGAGAAAGGAGTGATGGGGTGGGAAGGAAAGTGGTTTTCTGGGCAAGGTGAGGAAAGGGGGGATGTTCATAGAGACCACATGGTCCTGAGTAGGTTGTGTGTGCTGTGTGAAACAACCTTGGGTTTTCAGCCCTGATGCTATTATGGAAACATCACCCCTGCCACTGGCGCTGGTAAGCACCTGATGGACAATGTCAAAACCATTGAAAGGCTCTTTCCTCCTCCTAAGGGACGTTCCTGCACACTGGTTGGGGCCAGTGAGCTGCTAGCTCAGTCTGTTCCTATTTTGGGGCTGCCCAGGGCCTCAGAAAAGTGCCAGGCACCCAGCATGCTCTTTAACACCTCAGCAGTGCTGGGAACAGCTTGTTCCAGCCAGCAGCGAATTTCCCAGAGCTCTGTCCTGGTTGTCATGCTCCAGCCATCACCAGATTGCAGAAGATGGGTTTTTCTTTTTGCTTCTCCCACTGTGGCTCTTCTGTCCCTTTTGCTGCTTGTTCAAATGAAAGGCAAATGCATCAGCTGAGATGCCTCTGCTCTCCAGGATGCTGCCAGCTCTCAGTGTGCGTGGGAAAAGCATGAATCATTGTTTGCTGCACGAAGATGTCCTTGATGAAATTTTTCCAGCTCTCAAGGGAGAGCTCCCTCCTCCCCTCACCCACTTGCCCAAACTACAACCACCACTGTTAACACATCAAAGGCATTGGCAGTCCTGCCTAGCTCAGGCTTTCCTGATCACCTCTGCTCTCTCACCGCATTGAAAGCTCAGCTTTGGGCTTGGCTGCACTCATGCAGGCTGTGTGGATGCTCAGGTGGCAGGGTCCACAGCCATAGCAGGCAGCAAGGAAGGAGAGCGATGGCTCCAGGCAATGATGGAGGCATGGGGGACCTCCTACAGCAGCAGGAAGCATCACATAAAATTCTGAGCTTTGATGCATGGGCACAGCCAGCCAAGCATAGGATGCTACTTTTTGTAATCCATCCAAATGCAGATACAGGCTGTGACCTTGTGTCTCCAGAGACCTCCTCTGTTCTTTCCATTGGACACTGCTTGTCCCTGTCTTGTCTGAGCTGCTTTATAGCTATGTTTAAACAAGCTTCTTTTTTCCAACTGCGAGATTGCTGTATTTCAGCCACAGAAAATCTGTATCTTTATTTTTTATATGCATATATGTGTATGGGTGAATGTAGACATAATTATATGTAAATACACATATAGACATTTGTCTACATAAAGCAGGACATGTTTGTATTTAGAGCCCCTAATAAAAGCCATCTCTCTGGAAATCCCTGGCTGTGAGCTGTTTGATATTTAATTTTAATATTAATATTATTGATTTGATATGTAATAAATCTTTTGTTCCAATTGCCACCCATGTAAATGTTATTCTAGGAGCTCAACCAGACAGCAGCTACCCAGAGGGTAGCTCTTAACCTCTTCCCCAGGCTAATCCAGGTGTTTTCCTTCTTTGTAGCTGGCTGTATCGAATCCTACCATCAGTTTGCCACAAACCCTTCAAACCTCTCGAGGAAGGCCACTTGACACATGACTGGGATGAAATTGAGCCTGACCCAAACCAGGTAACCATGCTGGAAGAAGCCCTGGTCCTGCCAGGAGGACAGTCAAATATCAAACTAACCAAAAGTGCAAAGACACTGAGTTGCAAGAGGTCTGAGGGGAGCCGTGCATTCCTGGGGGTCAGGTCAGCTCAAGGGCAGGGTCGTGTCTGCCACCTGTTCATTGTTCCTCACCATGGTCACCCAAGGAAGGACAACCCTCAATCCTTGTTGCTTCCCATCTTGATCGTTGTGCTGCTTCCCAGCATGGCTAAAGTGCCACAGAGTTAGTGCTGTGCTACCTGGCATCTCTGGGGGGGGGGGGGGGTCCTGTTGGCCACCTTTTAATCCGCTCTCTCTTCTTCAGTGTCCCCCATCAAAATCTCATCATGTCCCAGCCCAGCAGGCAGAGTAGCAGTATGTCTCTGCCATCCATCCTCTCCTTCCCTGCACTTTTGGAGAGACTACTGGCTGCCAGCCCATTTCTCTGCTGCCCTCATGAGAAATCTCGCTTCATTCTGGAGAGTCACACAGAGAGATGGCATTTGTCTTCCTCTGTTACAGCCTTGCCATTGTCTTTAATCATGATTTCTTCCCTGCCAGCCCCAGAACACTTGGCTTTGCTAATCTGCTGCCATTCTCCTCTCAACATCATGGGATGGTCATTGGTTTTCACTTCTCTCAGGTTTTGCCCTTTGATGCATCATGATTAGCTAATTTCCAGCCTCCCAGCAGCCTGACCATTTATCTAAATAATTTCCCAGATCTGCTGGAATATGTTTTCTAGCCATTGAACAAGGAGCAGTGACAGGCTCACATTTACCTGCCTCTGGTGCTCCTTCCCAGATGAAGCTCCAATGACTTCTGTTATCACCTCATCCATCCTTGATGCCCTTTTGCATCCTAAATATACCTTTATGATTATTTATGATTACAGTAATTCCAAGATGCCCAGCTCTCAAGCATCTAAAGCCATTTACATGTCGTACCCATTTTGCCAAAGGAAACAGCAGCAAAGCTCCTGCCCACTCCCTCTCTTGCCACTTTCAATGGCAACCACCAGACCCAGAGGGGTTATTTCCTGGCAGTAAGTGGAAGCCACCTTCCTGCTTTCCTTCTTATCCTCTCTGAAGCAGAGCCAGAGACAAAGCTTAGTTTGTTGGAGAAGATCTACTCTTCCCTGCAATGCTTTGTGTTTCACACAGGTACTTAGGGAGCTTCCCCAATCCTTATCCATCTAAGAAGATGGCCATACGGAGGCACCTTATGCAAAGCCCATTGAAGTCAATGGGAAAAAATACACTTTAACATTACCCAAGGATTATGGCAGAATTATAAAAGACACAGACAACAAAACAGAAAAGATGTCAAACATGATGAAAAAATATGGGGTGGCATCTGAGCAAGAAAGCTGAAAGAGAAAAAAGTTCTCTGGACTGGAACAGAGATATCCAAGGGAAGCTATGATTGAGAGGCAGGGAGAAAACAAACACCAATAACAAATGTCACAGTAAAAAACCAAAAAACCAAAAAACCAAAAAACCAAACCAAAACAAAACCCCCCAAACAAACAAAACCCCCCACAAAAAACCCCCAACCAAACGAAAAAATAACAAACAAAAAACCAACAAAAAACCCCAAACAAACATGAACTGTGGAACTTCTTGTCAGAGGATGCAGGTGGATTCAAATCCAATAAATATTTTGGACTCCTGTGGCACCTTCTGCCTGAGGACTTCAATAGGCTTTGCATGAAGTAATTAGTGCTGCTCATGGCTCCTATTCATACAGGCAGAGCTATTTCTGCTTTGGATGCAAGGATAGCAAGGCAGAGCAAACAGGAATGTCATGTTTGGGTCACAGAGGGACTGAATCATTCAGCATGGAGTGGAGCACAGGACCATGACAATTTGAGTGTGGAAAGCTGGCTCATCTGAATTTCTTTGTTCTCAACGGTGTTGTTAGTAATAGAGACAGATTTTTAAAAGGGGGTTTTTTTTAACCTTGGCACGACACAGGCCTGCCAATTACTTTACAAATATATGACAAAAATTTTAAAAGCCCCCTAAATATAAAAACAAACGAACAAAAATACTTGTAAACCAGATTATCAAGGCAATGAGGAAAGATAGAGCTACCTCAGCTAGCAGAAGGCAGGGAAGCAGGGGGAGGACAGGGGTCTTCTTTCTTCAGAATTACCACTATTTGTGTTCTGACCACTGGAATCTCTTTCTTGATTTTTGTTTTCTGCAATCTAGCTGCGATGGAAACCTTTTGAGATTCCAAAAGCCCCTCAGAATAAGGTGGACTTTGTGAGCGTAAGTTGGGAAACCAGGGCATCTGGGCATCCTCCATCTCTGTTCCCCCTCAGGGGGTGACAGGGCACACAAGACGCACAGAATTGGGCTAATATTGGCAGTTTTGAAACCACTGGGCTTGCAGAGCATCTGTGGGAGGGGAGAGGATTGCAGATTTCAAGCAACTGAGAGTGAGCTTGATTTTCTTCATTGACTTTCAAGGAACTCTTAAAGAAAAAATAAAAAAGCCCTAACCCGCAGTTTTCCCCAGAGTCTTGGCCAGAAAACACCCCCTTACATGAATTGTAAGAAACCCTTAGTATATTAAAGAGAAGCCAATGCATTTGACAAAAGGCCATACACAGAAAGTCTCGTGGCAGTGTGGGAAGTGGGAGAGGGGGTGAGTCCCAGCAAGGGGTTGGGGTGAGGGAAGGAAAGGGGGCTGCCCCTGCTCCCCTGCCTGCTGCTCACTCCTGGTGCTTTGGGTTTACCTGTAGGGGCTGTACACCCTGTGTGGGGCTGGTGAGCCCAGAGGACGCAATGGCATCGCTGTCCATATCTTTGTCTGCAACACCTCCATGATCGACAGGTCAGTACCTGCTGTGCTGGTGGCTCAGGCTGCTCCAGGCTGGCTGCCTGCATGTGTCCGCCTGCTGTCACCAACTTGAGTCCAGCTCCCAGCATCCCTGTTTGTCCTGTGTTCCTGTGTGCACAGGTAAACATGATCTCTGTGTCCATTAGCAGGTGTTTGTGCTCTGTGGTCAGGCACCGGAGGAGTGGGTGGGGAATCACCAAGAGAAGTAGGGAGCTGGACATGGTGCAACAAGAGGAGATATGTTGGATTTAGGTACTGTTGTCTCAGGGACTGGAGCTGCTCCTCAGAATTCAACACATGCAGCAGGCATTGCTGCTCCCTGCAGCAACTCAGGGGGGAAATCAGCCCCACTCCCCAGTTTACAACAACTGATGTGCCCCTAACTACAAAGGCAGGGACCTGGGAGAGGGCAGGAAACATCTTGCTCTCAGACTGAGCCATTTACTTAAGAGCTGGACTTGATGATCCTTGGAGGTCCCTTCCAACTCAGAAGATTCTGTGAATATGTGAAATTCTGCCATGTCAGTCTCCCAGCTCAAAACTCCCCAGCTGTGGCTGTGGTGTGCCCAAATGCATGGGGTTTATAGCACCTTGACCTTCCTGTTTCCCTTTTTCTTTAGATGCCTTTATAATTCGGATGGCGACTTCCTGATTGGTGAGTTGATGTTTTGGCTTCTTTTCTCCACCAGGTAGTTCTACCTTGGGGTACCATCTGCCTGCCTCTTTGTTCTTCCAGAGCCTTGGGCCCTACAGCCAAGATTTGGAGTAGAGGGTTGGCTTCGACCCCCTGCCATGCAGATTTGGTGGTCTGGCACCAGCTGGACTGTTGGGCAAGTTGCACTGCTCCTGTGCCAGACCACAACTCTTTGAGCAGTGACCCAGGTTCCTTGGCATGATTCTCAGGGATCATTTCCCAATGCTCCCCAGACTGGTATTAGACATGCCACAAGCAGAGGTTTTCTGGAAACCAGAACCTCATAAACCTCACGATTTCTGAACAGCTTACAGTTAGATGCCTTGGTTGCTTCAGCCCAAGATTATTTGGCATGGCAGCTAAGCTCCCGTGCTGTGCCAGCCTCAGGCAACCAGACTGCCACAGTGAGTGTGGAGGTTGACACATAAAGTCCACACGTGCCGAAAAATATTCTGAGTGGTATCAGAAGTCAGATATTTGTTTGTACCTTTCTTAAGTAAGGAACAGGAATGCCTTCGGGACACCAACAGGAACATTTGTCCCATCAAATAGCTATTAAATTGTTCTCACTCACCTCCCTCACTACTGTGAAGTAAAAGTGCCAGGGCAGGATTTGTAAATCTGCTAGTTTTTCAAGTCAAAATGTAAGCTCTTCTGTGCCAGAACAGTCATAGAAAACAATGCAGATGTTAGCAGAGTATTGCTTCTACCCTCAGGAAGCAGTTATTCCCAGACATCTCACACTGCCACAGTCATGACTAAGATGGGTATGTGCCCTGTTTCACATGTGAGACAGACAGGTATGGCCCCAAATATATTAAATCCCGTTTATTTGGACTGCGGTGCAAACCTTACATCAAGGGGACACAAAGTGATGGCTCATACAAGTACCTTCTGTGATGTGGAGATGATGGGGCTGGTCAGGAAGCTTTCATCCCAGCACAGGCGTCTGGGCTGCAAGACTCTGCATGGGAGCCCAGACTCCCTGTGTAGCTGTGTCAGAAAGGGCCCGTTGCTCTTCCTTGGATCCTGGGTGTTCTGGCAGGGACAGAGAAGGTGGCAATCATCACATTACTTCAGCTCCTCTGCCTTCATTTTGTTTCCACAGTGCCCCAGCAAGGAAAACTGCTCATCACAACTGAGTTTGGGAAGATGCTAGTTGAGCCCAATGAAATCTGTGTCATCCAGGTAAGCACTGAATGCACCTTGCCTGTGGCTCAGTGCCAGATGCTGGAGCAAGCCAACTCCTGCACTCAGCTGCTTGTGGTTTGTCAGCAAAGTCCTGGGAGGATCCTGTATTTTCCTTTATTTTCCAGCAAGGAATGCGTTTCAGTGTGGAGGTGTTTGGAGAGACCAGAGGCTACATCCTGGAGGTGTATGGGGCACACTTCGAGCTGCCTGACCTGGGACCCATTGGTAATCATCTCCTGTTAGACCTACAGAGAATTTCATAGGGACAGGCATGAATTGCAAACCCAAATGAATCACATCCTCCCATGCACATGCTCCTTCACAAAGATGATTTCCATTCCAGCACTGTTACTCCCCAGCAGAACAAGCATCTCCCCGAAAAAAATGTGATAGACCAGTTGTCCAGAAATTCCCCTGGCACTGAAGGGACCATTTATCTCCCACTCTCTTTTCCACCTTTTGCTTTTCTGTTCCAGTCTGGGTGTCCCTGTCTGCTGGCTCTGAACCTGCTCCTACCCAAAGAAACTCAAAAGGCCATCACCACTGATGCCTCGTATCTACAGATATGACATAAACTGGAATGATAAGGGACAATTTACCTGGTAAAAGGAAAGGCAGATTTCAGAGGCAACAGATATTCTTAAAGCCCCATTTTAAATCTAATCAAGTGGTTTTTTCCCCCCTACCTCTGTTAACAGAGGCACCTTGGAGCTCTAGAGTGCCTTAGTGTCAGAAACTGCTTCCCCTGGAGAATTAGAAACCAATAAAATGAGCAGCATAGGACTCGGATCAGCAACACATTCACATCTCTGTGTAGTGCTGCCAGGGTGGATCTGCTTTCACTGAGAAAAGGTCTAGCTCTCATAAATCACAGATCCTCTGTGCCAGATGCCTCCTGCTCTGCACAGAGTCACAGATCATGAAGGCACAGCCTCTTGCTGCCATGACAAAGACATTGTGAGGGGACATGGCATCTGAAGGCCTGCTGCCCACATTGTGATTTCCCAGTCAGCTTTCTGACAGTGCTCATTTCAGGTTATGTCACCTTCCTTTTCCCTTGGGTACTTGCTTCCAAATTTATCTTGCTGAGAAAAACACCTCCTGGTTACTCCTACTAAGATTGTCTCAGGGAAGGGAAGTGAAACTCTCTTGTAACAGCTAAAATAACTACAAAAATAGTGCCAATAGTTCTCCACTTTCAGACTGGTGTTTTGGGGTTGGCTGTTTTTTGTTTTAGGTTGGATTGTGGTATTTTTCCCCAGTAGATATTTTTAGCCCTCAGTATGATCTAAAAGATTGGCCATGCTTCAAGTAAATTAACTGGTATTATCAATCAGTAACAAGCTTGGTGTGGCACATCTGCATTCAGGGGCATTTGCATCTCATGGCTGTGGGTGAAACTGTAGCTGGTCATTCTTGCAGTGGAGAACCAACCCAATTTGCAGCTCTTCAATAGAAACCCACTTGAGCATCTCTCCAGTATGACGTGCTGGGCACATATTTTTCCACATGGCGCCTACAGTGATTTTTCAGCAGCTTGCCTTTTAGCCAGCTGCAGCTTTCTGCCTTCACCCACTTATAATATCCTGTGCCTGCTCCACTTGATTATTGATATGGTTGTGCAGCGTGTTTGTAATAAGTTTTCCCATTAGCTAGTTTTTCAGACACAGACTTTCTTTGGTATTTCAGTTTGGGGTTTTTTTGTCTCCAGAAGGCAGGAATCTATTATAAGGCTTACTTTCTTGGAGAAAAGGAAAAGAGTGCACTTGCTTGTAAACCTTTTCAGGAGGTAGTAATTATAAGAGCTTCTCTTCTCACCACCTACCTGCCTTTCCCTCAGAGACCAAGATCCTTTGTGTTTCAGGATTTTTTACTTTATTTTAAATTCACTTTTCACTTGAAAAAAAAGTGACAGCTGGGGAAAAGCAGTGACTGTTAAACCTTAGCAGCGGGTAGTAATGTCTGCATTTTTATCCAAGAAATTCAAAACCACTTTGTAACAATAATACTAATGATGAGAAGAAGAATGCGCCAGCACCCATATGGTGCTTTGCACTTTGAAATGCACTCCTCACATTAAGCAACCCCTCAGTATGCCCAGAATCTGTAGGTATCATTATTTTATTACTCTCTTTATTAGCATTCAGAAATGTATTTGGCCCCCTCATGACATGCATCGTAACTTCTGCATGGCTAAGTATCGATCAGCAGGATGTCCAGAAACAGAGAGCAATTTATCCTCCGTTTTTCACTTAATTTCTAGTTGTTACATGTCTTTAATTGAGGATGATGTACTAATCTCATTCAGAAGGCAACTAGTGGAGACCTATCTTAGTCACAAAGGGAGCATGCACTTAAATGCTAGGATGAATTACAATTACCTACTCCTAGGAGCATGAGAAGTACATGATTATTTCTAGTTCCATGGTGGGCCATTCATAACACAGAAGGGCACCCACAAAGCCAGGAAATTGCATCAGCCTCTCACTTCACTAGCAGATTGCCCAACGAGATTTGTCACCTCTCCATCTTTCCCAGGAGCCAATGGCCTGGCCAACCCACGTGACTTTTTGGTGCCTGTGGCATGGTACGAGGACCGCCAAGTGCCAGGGGGCTACACAGTGATCAGCAAGTACCAGGGCAAGCTGTTTGCAGCCCAGCAGGTGAGGATGCCCTGGGAGAACAGGTAACACTGAAATACAGTGACTGCCAGTGTGGGATATGCAGCTCAGTAGCATGCATGTAGTCTCAGGAGGTCCTGCTGGGTCATGTAGAGCAGAACTGAGCCCTTGTCTTCTTGGGTCATTAATTTTCCTGGCTGAGGATCCTCACTCTGGAAAAAAAGTGTTTGTGAAGACTTGGTTGTCCAAAAACTCAACTATGGCCTTTGCATAGTGACAGTGTAGAAAAGAGGAGCTGGGGCTGCTGTGAAAATCCAGAGATTCCTTACCAGAGAGCTGGTGTTGCAGCTGGCCTTGTCCAACCACTGCCTGAGCACTCAAAAGCTCTTAGAGACCAAACCCCAGAGGGGGTGCTGAGGCATACCATGTGGAAATGCTGAGGGAAACCTCATCCTCACAACACTGGGCTGTGCTTAAAGGGCTTCCTGTGTACCTCTTACCAGTACTAAACCCACTTTTCATTTGGGAAAGAGCAGCATCCTGCACATGTGCAGCATGTTGGAAGGCTGTATGTGGTAATCCTCTGTCTCTTTGCTTTGCTAGGATTACTCCCCTTTCAATGTTGTAGCTTGGCATGGGAACTACACGCCGTACAAATACCATCTGGAAAAATTCATGGTTATTAATGCTGTTGCTTTTGACCATGCGGTAAGTTCTGCAGCTGGGCAGGGCAAAGCAAAACTTTGTGGGTACCGTACCATCCAAACCCACCCTGAGCTCCAGGGGCTCTGTGCCTCTTAAAAAACACATTGTGCTCTAAGAAACAGTATAAAATCTCTGGTGCTGCTTTCCCTGGGCCCAAACCAAGCTCTTGTAGAGAAAGACATTCTCCTTTGTGGCACAAAGACATAACTGGAGGTTGATCAGCTTCTTAAACAGCTCTGTGCAGTTTAGCATGGAATTTCTGTGCCTTGGAGGAGGGATGAATACCGAAGCCAACATACAATGTGCAACTCAGCAAAAAGACTGTTGCTTCAAATTCTTGCCTTGATTTATTTCTTGCTATTGGACAGACTCCTTCCCCTATTTCCTCTGAGTCCAGCATTGAAATTCATTTTGAAGAGCTGCCAGTTTTCATTGTAATAATTTCTAGATCTTATGGAAAACAACTGAAGCCAAAACTAATGTGACCAGCTCATCTAAAAAGGAACCCAGTCCGGTGGGAAAAATGCCCACAGCAATGCAAGTGGGTGTGCAAGGAGACTGGAGCATTTCTGGTGAGAAAACCAACAGAAAGTATTGTTTAAAACTCCAGAAAAACTTGCCAGGAGGTTAGAAAATCAGTTTACTGGACTAGAGACTTCAACAAGCCACAATTTCTCTGCAATTTCCTCTCTGTTTGTAAACTAACAGAGCCATGAGGATAAATGCCTCTAGCAGGATGTTCCTGTCCTCTGTAACAGGCTAAGGAAAAGGTGTGGTTTTGTGGTACAAGTGTTGGAGACTGCTCCTGGAATGGCAGCACCTCATCTTGCAGTGCTGTCCACTCTCCACATCTCTGCTGCCAGCTACGAAGGCCAGGATGAGGAAGGATCGTCAATGCTGCTCAAAGGAAGAACCATCCAGTCCCATTTCTTATCCCCCATGTACAGCATGGAATTGTGATGCTTAGTGCTGTCCCAGAGAGTCCCAAATCTCATCTAAACTACCAGGTTCAGGTGACAAAAGTGTTTAGGCAATGGAGAGGCTATATCAGTCAGGTTTACCACCCAGATGACTTGAACAGACAGCTCTGAGCCCTGCTCTCTTTCATGCTTTTTTGCTTTGCTTTTTTCCAGGATCCTTCCATCTTCACTGTCCTGACAGCCAAGACAACACGTGCTGGAGTGGCACTTGCTGATTTTGTTATATTCCCCCCACGATGGGGGGTAGCTAACAACACCTTCCGTCCACCTTACTACCACCGTACGTCTGTTTTTTCTTGGTTGTGCTTGAGTCCAGGACTGCAGAAAGAAAACAAGTCTCTGTTTATTTGAGAGTATGGGCAGGGAAGCAACAGTCTGATCTGTTGTCCTTGGCTCAGTTAGTCAGCTTCTTGGAGTCAGTCAGTCCTCCCTGGAAAATGAACAAATCCAAAGATGTTCCTATTTGAAGTGTCTCATGAAAACTCAAAGGTGATGGGCTCATTGCAACTGCATAGATGGATGTGTCTGTACTCAAGGTGCTCCCACAGAGACTGGGTGCATATGGAACTTGGTATTGTACAAATGAGTCAGATATTGTCCTGTCATTCAACCATGAATCACTTAATATCTCCTTAGAGTACATAGATAAAGAACAGGTAAAAGGGAAATATCATATTACAAGTGGTGAGAAGCACAGAGGGGTGTAGAGCTGGCACTTGTATGGTGAGATCAGTTACAGCAAAGGAGCGAATTGGCTCTCCTGAGCCTTTCTTCACCACCCACACAGTGATGGAGGTACTGCTGGCACTTAAGAAGCCAGCGATGAGGAACTGGGGTCCTTCTGAGGCAGGGAGCTGATTAATGTCTTTTGGATTTGGATGCCATCTCCAGGGCTGGTTTCTTTTTGGCAGTTTTTTAGCTTCATCTTGGCAGAGCATGGCAACATGTTGAGTGGATGCTAGAAATCCAGTTCCCCACATGGGACTGCCCTTCCAGGGAGAAGATGAGACACCCTGCTATGTGAGACTGAGGGGGAAAGCTTGACCATCCTGCACCCCTTACGTCAACAGCTAAGAGGCCTCATCTCAGAAGCTACCAAGTGACCAAACGGTGGTCATTTGAAGTGCTGAGAGAATTTCGGCACACTTACTAACCACAGTTTAACAGCCAGGTCCTTCTGCTACTTAGATTATTTCCAAGCATCTTGGAGGCCAGCAGAATTAGTGGCACTTGCAGGCATAGTAGGCAGCTGTGCAGCCATCTGAGTAAATCCCCCAGACAAAGTCCTGCCCTGTCATTCTGCTTTCATTTGCAATAATGAGGGTGACATGAAAACACATCTCCTGACTGGCTGGGATAGTGCCAAGACACTTTTTACTAGACCCTAAGAGGTAAGACACACTGCTGGTTAACCGCAATGAAGTTGCTGCTCATGAACAGAGCTGTGCTAATTTTACACAGATGCATTGTGAGCCCTAGAAAATACGAAGTTGTTGAACCTTGCTTCGTCTATGCTAAAAGACAGAAAGAACTCTCCTTCTTCGTCTGTGTTGTGATGATCTAAGTACCCATGAAGATGGCTGTGGCTGGCTGCCACAGGTACTCCCTTGATCACAGCACCTCAGCACAGCCAAGCTTGAGCACTAAATTCATGATGAGGAGGTTGGCTGTCTGCTCTACCCCAGAGCAGAGGGGAAGAGCTTGAGTGAGTAAGGCAGACATTGTGACAGTCAATTAACAACACATGCTACCCATTAATTCCCTCTCAAATTAGTGCTGTGATAAGAATCTTGTTGCATTAAGAGAGGTATAGCATGACTGAGCAACTCTGGGGTGGAAGTACCATATTGATTTCAACGAGTTCAATTCTGCTGAACTCCCTTCCCTCCAAATATTTCACAAGAGACTTATTTTGCTTGCCAGAAATTCCTTACTGCCTCCTCTTCTCAGGTGCAGTAGAAAGCCTGTGTTCAGAGAATTCTGGCGCACTCAAGAGTTATGGTTTTCATATTGTGTTAACTTTGCCCCAAGTACAACAGTGGTGTTTAAAAAATATTCCTCTTAGACACCATAACAATTTCACATACAAAGGGGGCTGTGCAGCTTGTAAATACTGACTTCTTCTGGCCACATTTACATCCTTAGAGACTATGAATTACTCCTAAGTACTTCTGAACTCAAATTGAAAATTTCTGATGCAATTTTTATACTATGGGCATATATTAGTTCTGTCTGAAAGAGTGCTTACATGATTCTCATGATAGTCGGTCCTAATACTTACTGGCCACTAAGAGACTTTAACTTCACAACACTCTGCTTGTAGAGATAACAGTATTTAACTCATAAGGAAGGGAGGCACACCTAAATTGTTTGCGTTCACATATGAAATTTGCAAGCGAAAAAGAAACTGGACTCTGCTCATCTCCTAAGTTCCAGGCTGGTTTCCTACTCACCTGCCCAGTCTTCCTAAAAGATATTAAAATTCCTGTTGCGGACAAATTGGCTATCCAGCTCTCAGGGTCTGTACTGCAGTTTAAACGTGCCAAGTGCAGCACATGAGCGGGTTCAATGAAAAGCTTGTAACAATCCAGTCTTACATGAGACACTGACAACTTGGGATGAAAATTAATGAATGTTTGCATACATATATAGGCCAGCCCTGCTTTGAGCTAAATTAGTTTTGCTGTTAAACATTTCAGACCCTGGATTGTACTTAACAGAGACTGAACTCGTGGTTAAAAAGGGCTATATAAAAATAGCTACAGAAGCATGCCCTGGTTTTGCAAAAACTAACTGCTAAGCAGAAAGTTGCCATATTGTTTAGTCACATCAGCTGTAGTAAAGCTGAAAGCTTGGATGTCAGCAGTTAAACTACTGAATGATTAGATATAAGCATCCTTGCCTACGTTAGTGGTATATTACTCTTTTGGTTTCAGAGAGTCTACTGAAATTATTGTTTCTCAGGGAAGGACAGAATTTGGCTCCTTGTTTTTGGGCACACGGCAGCTGGAGAGAAGTAGGTAGATAATGCATTAATTAAAAGCATAAGGTAGCGAAGTGCCTGGCTATACTGGAGGGGGTAGAAGAGTATCAAAATAATTTCATGCTTATAACCTGGGACAGCAGAGCAAGCTCTCTCACAAGGCCCTTGGTCAGGCATTTTGGGACAGTAACACAGGGATGATTACACAGAACTTCCTTTCCTTTACAATCTCTAATCCAAGTCTGTAAAATCAGACCATGCAGTTCATATGCAGGTGTAGTGCTTACACAGCTCGAGGTGGTAGGAAGAGCACAGGTCTATCAATGTCATTTAGGGATTGATGGAACCACCTTCATTAGGGTGATTTCTAATGAATGTCCTTCATCAGGTAGCGCTGTTTCTGAATCCAGATAATAAAATCCTGTACAACTTGACAAGCATTGACTGTAGGATCCCTGATGTCCCATCACAATATCCAGCTTAAAAACTTCCACTCCACCCTCTGCCTGGCCCAGCTTAGCTCATGAGCTTCAAGAAGCTCCCAGCCTGTCTGTGATCCCTCCCAGTCACCCTTCTTGCAACCTCTTTTCTTTGTCTCCTGCAGGGAACTGTATGAGCGAGTTCATGGGGCTCATCAAAGGCCACTATGAAGCTAAGGAGGAAGGTTTCCAGCCAGGAGGTGGCAGCTTGCACAGCATGATGACCCCTCACGGGCCAGATGCTGACTGCTTTGAAAAGGCGAGCAAAGCCAAGCTGGAGCCAGAGCGGGTTGCAGATGGGACGATGGTAAGGAGCAAAGGGAGCTAGTAAGGGTTGGAGTACAGCATGGCATAGTGTCACTTTTAAACTACAGCCCAGTACTGTAGCTTCTTGCTGGCAAGTTGGAGAAGTACACAAACTGCTGCAGCATTTACCTCCCTCACCAATTAGTACCATTCAACTCCCAGGAGCTCCCCTGGAGACATCGGATGCCGGGCAGCTTTGATCATCTGCCCACGTAAACTGCTTCCTGAGCAGGAAGCTGGGAATTTCATTTTTGTCTTAGCCTGTGGGCAAAGAAGTAAACACCCTGACTGTCCTCCTGTCTCTACCCCCTAAAATCTAATGATGATCACCAACAGACCTTGAACTAGAGCTTTTGGAACAACCTGGCTTTCCTGGGCATGCAGGGAATCCAAAGTCACTCCTGAGACCTGACGAGCACTGCATTGCCAGATCTGAAGAGCATTCTCCCTGAGCTGATCAGACTGAAGGCAGAACTTGGAAGTACTGGACCATATATACAAATCTTGCTTGTGGTAGAACAGACACCTTGCCTGGATTTAAATTTTCCCTCTCTTACCCTAATCTACCTTCCCTCTTCCCAACAGGCCTTCATGTTTGAATCATCCCTCAGCCTTGCTGTCACCAAATGGGGCCTCCAGACATCCAACCGCCTAGATAAAAACTACTACAAGTGCTGGGAACCTCTGAAAAGCCATTTCAACCCTAAATGCAAGTAAAGAGAAGTGCTTGCTGCTTGCAACGTGTGAGTGAAGGCAGGGAAATCCAGCATACCTACGTGTGATGGCACAGTTGACTCCAGCAGTGCAGAATGCTGTGGAACAGAATGGCACTTCCACCAGCCACCGAGCCATGAAAATGATCATCCCTATGTAACATGGGAAATGCAGTAAAAACCATCATTATTCTTAACTTTCAAGTATCCAATTAAAGCTTTCCTGGTGACATGTTGAAGCTGAAGTATTTGCATGGCTCTCACCGCATGTAGTTGGTGTGAAAGCTGAACCTTGTGTGGACACAAGGTGACAGCCAGTTCCCATTCACAGGGCCTCCTGAAAATACAACCCCGTGTGTCCTTCCTGGGGAAAAGCCAGGGATTGACAAAGCATTGTATGCTGTCTGTATGAGAAGAGTTGGTGAATTCCACAGGGTGAAGGCAGCAAGCAAACTCTTGAGTGGGAACTAGGAGCACTACCCAGGCACCCCAAACTTCGGGCTGGTACTTTACCATGTACCCACATGCAAGTTTCTAAACTTGCTGCCACCAGGATCTATGTTTCTTACTTCCCAAGAGAAACAATTTTCCAGAAGAGAAGGAAATGCAGAGCTGTGACATGCAGTATCAGTCAGTTACGTCTATCATCAGTTCTAGATCTGCACCAGGCCCTCTGGGGGGAAAAAAAGCATCAGCTTTGAGCAGGGTATTATAAAATCTTCACAGAGATATTTACTCTAAAATAGCCAATTCAGAAAAGGACATTTGGGAGAATCAATTTGCCAGAGAAGCTGATTTAATCAGACTGATCCAGGGATAAATGAGGTCTAAATGTTTCAGGCAGAGAAAAGTGTGTTTTCTGTTTGACACCTAAATTATCATCCAGTGACCTGAGGGCTTGGATTTGTCTTGCATAGACACATCACTGAAGCAGATATGGATGGTAACACATCAGTCGTGGGTAAAATTCCACAAGGCACATTGCCTTTCCTACCTTCACCCTAAATATCTGAAGGGAAACTTCTCTTTCCTTCTTCAGTGCACCCAGCACCACTGCCCCAAACACCAACCCCACTCCAGCAGCGCAGCATGCTCATTCCTAGCAAGAAAACAGCATGGAGAGTTCTGGAAATAGCAAGAGAGAAAAGTAGGGCAGGCTTTCCCCAAGCACCATGCTCGAATCTGCAGGGATGTAGCATCAGAGACTCTTCTCTGGAAAGGAAAAGGCTGTGGCAGGTGCTGCAAGCATCAGTCCAAGGTTGGCCTGAAAGACCGGAGACGCTGTGCTCATCCACAACCCATCCCCAAGCATTTGCTCAGCTGGCCTGAAACAAATACAGCTGCAAGGGAGAATTTACATGTGTGGCAACTCAAGTTCCAATTAGCTGAGGAAATGGGTCCTGGGAGATCAAATTAGTTTGTGGCAGCAGGAATAGTTAATTTAGCATGCTCAGACAAGCAATTATTTCTTTCCCTAAATACCACTCTCTATGCATTGATGCCTCTCTACACTGATCCACAGCCCTATCTTGTAATATCATTTGTGACAGTCTTTTAGGAGCTATTCTGCAGAGACTAATCCGGGTTTGCTTTAGTTAAACTAGCAGAACAAGCTGCAGAAACTGGTGCAAAAGGGTTGCTGAGAGCACATATGGGATTGCAAAACCAGGGCACGGACTAGCCCAGCTTCTGCATACAGCATTAGTGCCAAGCTCCACACAACCTGAATGTTTCATGGCCCACACAGGAAAGAGATATAATAGGAAATACTTATTTAAATTAAACACTTAATTTAAGTTTTTTGGGGTTTTTTTTTAAATCAGGAAATGTTTTTATTGTGAGGGTGACTGAGCATGGGCCTGGGCTGCCCTGGGAGGCTGTGGAGTCTTCACTTCTGGACACACTCAAAAGGCACCTGTACATACATTGTGCTGGACAACCCACTTTAGACAGCCCTACTTGAGCAGAGGGTTGGACCCAGACGAACTCCAGAGGTCCCTTCCAACCTCAGCCATTTTGTGATTATGTGGAAAAGCTCATCAACTCACTCTGCTGGAGAGGGACTGCAAATGGCCCATATTTACATCTTCATCAGGCAGAAAAAGGACGCAGCAGACTTGTTTTTGCTGACTTCACATTGTCTGCTTTCCCAGCAGGCAGAGGGAAGTTTTCAACTTTCGTATCAGACTGAGCTTCTGGCATGAACCTCAATGCTTGGGAAGAAATCTCTCCAATAGTCTCTGAAGAATGAAGGTTGTTTGGATCACAATGGCACCTACATGCCACATAAAAACTCAGGTATGCATCAAAAATATCTTCCCTGCATTCACACCTCAGTATAATGGCAGTAACAATTCCACAGTCCCCTATACCAGTTGACCTGGGCAGAAAACACCTGTGTTCTTATAAGAATAAACACAAAAAGCGCCTTTGCAGACATAAGATTCAGTTATGCTTGCTGCTGGGTTTTTTTTCTTTTAAACACAGTCCCTTTACAAGGATGAAATGGAATTCTCATATACTACAAGAGAATCAGTGTCAAAGTAAAAATCCTTATCTTACGCTTCTTGTCTCTCACACAGAGGAATCACAGAAATAGTGGAAATTCTAGTCACATTTAGCATGACAATATTCAGCTCACTATTTCCAAATTTGGTACTGTAATTTTATCCAGAAGTTTATTGCAATAAACAAACACATGGTTTAGCCTTGTAGTTTACTAGGGAAAAGAAAAATTAACTCAACTTATTGAGAGTAGTAAGGTAGACTCCTTTTAAATTCTTTAAAATGTATCATCAAACTTGCCTATTATCCAGTTACGGCAAACCACACAGCCAACCTACACCCACAGCCAAACTGACACCAAGCAGAAATATCTAGAAGGCAAGCAGTAGTTCTTTTAGGAAACTGCTTTGGTCTTGCTTTACATTTTAGGCTGACAGTAATTTTAAACTTCAGCTTTCTTGGACAGCAGCAACCTCCACGGTTTAGAAGGATCCTCTGTATGTACACAAAAAATGTACAATGGCTGAGTTCCAGTCACCCTCTCTGTATCCATCTGATTTAAAGATCCTACATTTCTGCACTTTCCATGATTTTTAAAGATGAGAAAAAACCAACAAGCAATTAAGATTTATTGTTATGACAGAGAAATGTCATCACATAATATATCTTATTTTATTTATATCCCATGAACATCACTGCAATTCCAGGAAGTTAGAATACACTGAATGGTCGCTTGTATTTACCTTCCTGGATACGCTTCTCTTTACGATCCTGTGGAAGAAAGAGAACATTTATCATTATCCTGCCAGAGAAGGACTTTCCATAAGACTGGGATAAGAGAACAGCACTTCTCGTATTTCAACGCAGACTACATGGAGATAGCACCACACAGGAACTTAAGGGTCTTTTCCACCCTAAATGGTTCTATGAACACAAACTCTATTTAAAAAATAACAAGGCACTTAGCTTCACCTACTAAAGACCTGCTCAGATTGACCTTACATCTAGGTACTCTCACAGGCCAGCAGACTAATTCCTGTGAGGCATTTTTCACCAAACTAGTTGTGCCTCAGATAATTTGTACCTTAGTTTCTACCTCCTCCTTCTGGCTGAATAAGCCAATTTAGTGGTCTAATTATGGAGAAACTTCTTAATAACTTGCCTAAACATGCCTGTGCTCACTTTCAACCCATCTGTCCCTCACTCTGCAGTCATGTACCATTCTGACAGGTACCATTACAGTACACAGACACTGCAGATAACGCCCAGATTCATTCTGCTGGATAAAACCAGAAGATTTGTTTATGACCTGGCAATTTCTCTCTTGCTTTCCCAGAAACACAGCTAACACCCCTCAGAGAAAAGAGTATGACTATTGTGCTATATGTTCTACCATGAAAACAAGAAAAATCCCCAAACATCACTAAAGAAACTGGAACAAAGGAAAGCAAATTATCCTGGACAATAATTAACGACTTCAGCATGACAAAATACTGCAGAGGTACAGAATTCTCAAGAACATTTATATCAACATGCTCAGCATATTTCCTAAAACCTGAATTTTTGATTTGCCCTAGCAAACAACATTCCCTACAAATATTCTATTAATTTATGCTAGTGCTTTGTGGTTTATGACTTGATCTAAAATGCTACTTCTATGCAAAAGAGGGAAATACAAGTGTTTTACAACAGCTACAAATTCTTTACTAAAAACAGCCACTGTCTGCCTGTTAGCCTGTTTTTATCTATGTATATAGCTAAGCTTTTTCATAATGACCTACCATTGCACAGATTCTGACACCGATAGTTTAGAAGTTAGAATGGAAGCAAGATAAACCTTCCAAAATCTTAAAACATCCAGCTGAGATCAGACGCTGCAATTAGCATAATTACTCCTCCCCATTTGCTTCATGAAATTAAAGAAATGGTCAAGCAATTGCATAGTGACATTGCTAGGTCTGTCATCCATAAGCTTCCCGTTTATTTTACGTTTAAAAACCATAGTTAATGCATGTCAACTGCTGAAAGTAAGAGTAACTTATTATTAACTTTACTGTCAGTGCTATAGAGAACACCGATCAGGCTATTTTGTGACTTCAAAACAGCCTGATCAGGCAAACTGTGACTGGCCATACCCAAGGGTACAATAAAGCGCTCTCAGAAAAACAGGACTTTGCAACCAGTAACAGGCTTTGAGACAGCAGGCTTGCCATCAGCCTTCCTTCCCTCATTACTTTAATGGTATCATTCTTAGGTGCATGAGGCTCCCACAAATTCAGACTCCAAGCAGATCTACATTTCACAAGCTGGTGTTTTTGGTGTTCGCTGATGTTCAGCGTTGTCGGCCGACTTACCCTGTCAGCTTTTAAGACAAAGATCCAGAAGAGGAGGGGGCCTAACGCATAAGCAGCTCCTAGAAAGGACGTCTTGGGTGTGGGGCGGAAAGTAGGGTACACGTTCTGTGACTTCGCATAGGCCCAGCGGATCAAGGCAGGATTTTCCTGGGGTGCAAAGAGAATGCCGGAGAGGGGTGAGGCGCGCGGGTCCCTGCAGTGGCCCCTCCGACCGGGGACTGAGGCCAAGGCACGCCGGGAAGGGCATCAAGGTCACGGGGAGGGCGGGCAGTGTCCCGCCAGCACGGCCCCGGCCCCAAGCACGGCCATGGCCGCAGGTGTGGGCTCCGCTCCGGGACGCCGCATGTGAGGCGGATGAGCCACGCGCTTCGCATACCGCCCCCTCTCCCCTCTCCCTCCCCACTCACGATGATGGCGGGCGGGCTGGGGTTGTTGAGTTGCAACTGGTACTGACGCTTGAGCTGGGCGCGGATCGCCAGGCGCTCGGCCTCGGCCCGGCGCTTTTCCGGCGATGTGTCGTAGGTGCCGGGGTCGAGCTCGGCGGGCAGCGAGACGTAGCGGTTAGCCCTGTACAGCTTGGCCGCCGACGGTAGCGGCCCCGACGCCATCTTGGAGAGCCGGCCCTGCCGCCGGCGGGGGGCGGTGCCGACCCCGCCCCCGCCGCGCCCCCTGCCGGGAGCGGCGACCTCCCCTCACGGAACCGGAGCTGTGGAACGGGATGGGCTGAAGGACCTCGGTGTGCGTCCTGTCCCAGCCCCACTGCCATGGATACGGACACCTTCCACAAGGCCAGGTTTATCAGAGCCCCACCCAGCCTGCCCTTGAATACCTCCGAGGGATGGGGCATCCACAGCTTCTCTGAGCAGCCTATTCCAATGCCTCACCACATTCAGGATAAAGGATTTTTTGCCTAATCTTTAACCTAAACCTGCTCTTTCGATTCTAACCCCTTCCCCTTCATCCTGTCACTACATGCTCTTGTAAATAATCTTTGTGCATCTTTCCTGTGAGTTCCCTTCAGGTACTGGAAGACCACAATTAGGTCACCACAAAGCTGCCTCTTTCCGAGGCTGAACAAACCAAAGTCTCTCAGCCTTCCCTCGTAGGAGAGATGCTTCATCCCTCTGATCATCTTGGTGGCCTCCTCTGGACTCACTCCAACAGGTCCATGTCCTTCCTGTGCTGGGGACCCCAGAGCTGGGTGCAGTTCTCCAGGCTGGGTCTCACCAAAGCAGAGTAGAGGGGCAGAATCACCTCCCTTGCCTTGCTTTGGGTACAGCCCACGGCACATTTGGCTTTCTGGGCTGTGAGTGCACATGGCTGGGTCATGTCCAGGCTCTCATCCACCAACACACCTAAGTCATTCTAGTCAGAGCTACTCTCAATCTGTTCATCCCACAGCCTGTGTTGATACAGGAGTCACCCTGACAGGAGCATCCCTGAATCACCCCATGTGCCTTGAGAGCATTGTCCAAACACTTCCTGAACTCTGGCTGGATGCTGTAACCACTGCCCTGAGGACCCTGTTCCAGTGCTCAGCTACCCTCTGAGTGAAGAACCTCTTCCTAACATCCAGCCTAAACCTCTCTTGACTCAACTTTCGGCCATTCTCTTGGGTCCTGTCACTGTTTGCCAGAGAGAAATCAGAACCAGTCCCTCAACCTCCCCTCACGATGAAGCTGTAGACTGCAATTAATTTACAGTGTCAGTGCTACAGAAAGCTTCATTATAACTACATTGGAACATTAATTCCTTTTGAACTGAATAAAAAATCCCTATGTCTGAACAGTATTCCATGTTACACAAGAGATGTGTTCCAGGCAGACTGGTATTTGCAAAATTCCACTGTTACTGACTTTCAGCTTCAAATTGTCACTTTGATTCTTTAACCAAGGCTGGGCTGACTGGTCAAGCTGCCAGGTAATGACCAGAATTCTCCTGAGGTGATTCACCACCCTGACAGACATTACTGACAGGTTCAGGAATCACCCCCTGCTTGGTGAACATGGGGCAAAGAAAGCAGGGCTTTTACCTTGCACTGCTTTTGGCCAGTGTGTGCGCAGGTGGCCAGAAAGACCAATGGCCTGTGTCAGCAATAGTGTGGCCAGCAGGACCGGGGCAGGGATTGTCCCCCTGTACTTGGCACTGGTGAGGCCACATCTTGATAACTGTGTCCAGTTATGGGCCCCTCTGTACAAGAAAGACATTGAGGGGCCAGAGCAAGTCCAGAGGAGGGAAACAGAGCTGGTGAAGGATCTGGAGCACAGGTCCTATGAGGAGCAGCCGCACTTGTTTGGCCTGCAGAAAAGGAGGCTCAGGGGAGACCTTAATGCTCTCAGCAGCTGCCTGAAAGGAGATTGTAGCCAGATGTGGAGTTGGTCTCTGCTCCCATGTAACAATTGGTTGGACAAGAGAAAATGGCCTCAAGTTGTGCCAGGGGAGGTTTATATTAGATATTAAGAAAAATTTTTTTCACCGAAAGGATTGTCCAGCACTGGAACAGGCTGCTCAGGGAAGTGGTGCAGTCACCTTCTCTGGAGATATTCAAAAGACATGGCGTGTAGGGACACTGTTTAGTGATGGACTTGGCAGTGCTGGGTTAATTATTTGACCTGATGAGCTTAGAGGTATTTTGCAACCTTAATGATTCTAAGGCTTTGGCTTTAGGAATGTTGAAGGTTGGGGGGGAGTGGAATTTTTCCCATTCTGTTGCTAGGCAACTAATGACCAAATACTTAAGGGCCATCTACTCTTACAAAAGAGACAAAGACCTTTGGCTGGGCAAAACAGGGAAACAAGAGATTGGGGATGGGATAATGGAGACACTCGCTCAGAGAGAGGAGCTCAGAGAGAGGAGCGGAAAAAGCGGCTGTCTGCGTTTTGGCTGCGACTGCGGAAAAAGCCTGGCTTTGCACTGTTTTTTTCTCTACCTGGTGGGTGAACTTGTGTTGGGGAAAAGGGGCACGGGATTCCAGCCCCTTCTACCCTCCGGGAGGGCACGTTTCCCAGCTGCGCTGCAGCAGAACGGGACCTGCCTGCTGCTGCCCCGCGTCCTGCCTGCCACAATTGCAGAGTTTCCTGCCGCCTCCTCTGCTGGCTGGCCCGGGTGGGCTGGCCAGGCCACTCCATCTCCCTGCTCTGAGCTCCCTGCTGCACCCTGTCCATCTGCACACCACCCTGCTCCAGCCCGTCTGCCATTACACACGTGACACAGATCCAACCTCGCGCCACAGCGCCACCTGCAGCTGCGCGGGAGTCATCGCACCTGCCCTGCTGGTCTAGGAGCCCAACAGCGCCCCTGCTGGCCGTGACCGTGACTGCACCAAACGGGAAAGTGCCTGACAGCCCAGGGACATCTGCCACTGAGTTTTCGGTTTTGTTTATTGTTTTTTATCTTGTTTACTGTTTTTGTTACAGATTGTTTACCTCATTATAGATACTAGTAAAGAACTCTTATTCCTTTTCCCATATCTTTGCCTGAGAGCCCTTGATTCCAAAGTTATAACAATTCGGAGGGAAGGGGGTTCACATTCTCTGTTCTAAGGAACGTTCCCACCTTTCTTAACAGACACCTGTCTATCAAACCAAGACAAGGAAGTTTTTATCTTCTCAGTATTAAGAACTTTGTTCTCCAGTGATGTAAGGAAATATATGCAAGTTGTCTTTCTGGAAGCAAAGTAGCCGGTAAACAAGTTTACTGTTGTGTTTCCTTCGTCCAATATACAAAACAGTGATAGTAGTTATGCTGATTGGGACCCAGTAAGTTAATGGCTGTGTATATATAGTTATGGCCTGATTTACACTGTGGTAACTGCAGACTCAGGTAATGTTGGATGAGGGATTACAGTTTCCTCCAAAGCATACACAAAATAATACTGCTGACTTTATTTAAGATGCTGTGCTTTGGCACTGCAACAGTAGAGCAAAAGGTCTTCCTCATATCCTAAAATTTCACTCTTTTTCCTAAACACTTGGGAAATAAACAAACTCCTTTTAGTCTGAGTAGCTAATTAGCTTTCAGCAGGATTCAGCTATGTCTCACTGCCCACCGAGCTCAACTCCTGTATTTCAGCAGGAAATACAAATTGAGTGTTTCTGCACTTTGTGTACTTTGAGCATACCCGCCACATCATGCAACATTAGGTACTTTTCCCTCTAAGTACAAGCCTATAGTCCTCTCAGAAATCTTTCCAGCTTTTCCACCCTCATCTTCTTCACAAACATGTGTCTGCAAATCCACGTAAAACCCAAGCTGCTTCATCCACAGTCAGCTCCCAGGGAAGTACTTACATGCCCTGTTGCTTTTTTTCCCAGGGCTTTCAGCTTGGGTCAGTGGCTCCTATTGTATGGAAAAATGTAGTCCCTTTTCTTTCCCATTTCATGACCATTGCATATAGTGAGCTCTTTATCTCCAACACCAGAGTTTTTCTCTCTTCGGAACCAGCACGTAGAGAGCTACTTTAGCAGCTCGGTACCTATACCAGCAGCACTGCCATGTGGCACTCCTGTGGTACTTTCATCTCTGAGTGTTCCCAAAGACTTGACAGCCTGTGTCTCCCAGCCCCTGCACGCCTTGCTGCTTTAAAAGCTGCTCCTCCCTGCTCTCTCTTATTTCTTAATAAATGACATGTGCAGCCTTGAAACAGATTGATTCCTGGCAGGACCAGGAGTGCAGGCTGGGTTAGTGAACTGGGAAAAGTTAGCTGCTCTGTGGGAAATGGTGGGGTTTTTTTCCCTCTTTGCTGCATCACAGAATGGAACAGAAGACTCCTGTTCCTGCTGATCTCCCAAAGGACTTCAAAACAGCCAGATGCCTTTCCCCCAATCTGCTGACTGCTGACGTCTGTCCATAGTGGTGTGCAACTGTTCCTGTGGGCAGGAGCAAAGATGGTCTTGTGGTGAAGTCACTTGGCAAAAGCAGCAGGTTCAGCTCCCAGCCCTATTGCAGAATCTTTGTGATTTTATCAGTGCAGGTCCAAGCTGTGCCTTCTTCCTTTCCCCAGAGCTCATAACTGTGAGTGTGCTTGCTTGGCATGCAAACAGTGCTGAAATTAATTCTACTGGGAGAAAAACAGAAGGTACAAAGCAACATTTCCATTAACAATGTAATGTACTGTATTAGAAAACTGAGCACCCAGCTGCTATGCTGAAAACACCTTTGCATTTCATCTCTAATGGCTAACTCATCCTCCTTCCCAAAGGATCAAAATCCTCACAGGGAATCTTTTCTGAGAGATGGCACCTGTTTCATGGGGTAAGAAAATAACCAAATCCCTTCCAGAGAAACATATTCTCTGACACTGAAGCCTGTGCATTGCAATTTTTTACACTCCTCCAGGGGTGAATTTGTGTACTTTCTTTATTTTGTAACAGCCATGTCTCTAACTTTAAAACACATCCTTCAGCAAAAGCCTAAGTCACCAATAGTAAATGTCTAAACTTTGCATAAAGCAATGCAGGACAAAGACAGAAACACTGCAGTCAAAGCACTTGACTGAAATCAGTGACTGTTTTTCTCCTGCTGACAGGAACTGCTGCACACAGAAATGCTGTGGTGACAAACTGTACTCCTGTGCAGACCTCCTGCATCATCTGCTCCTCCTGGACCACCTTATGGCAGACTCTGAACACAGCCTTGCTACTACTGCAAACGACCTTTTAAATAAAAGATTTTGCAAAAATTAACAACACCCATCTTGTCCCTGTTTTTGTCAGCCAGATCTTGAAGCTCGTTTGACTCCCCTCCTGACTGTGAGTGTTGACTTAAGGCAAGCAGTAAGAATATAAAACAGGCTCTAGTGAGGGTGGGGATGGTCTCAGTAGGGCAGTGCAGGCTTGAACTAGAATATGCTGGTCATAAAACCACATCCTTGTGGGCTCACACACCAAGGCTTAACAGGTAAGACCCCATGTCGTTTTTCTTCTTTTGAATCAGGACTAATGTTTATTGAATGTTCAAGGTTGGCAGTATTAAATGAAATGGACAATTCTCCTAGGAAAATGCCTTTGAAGTTTACATCATCTGTTTTCTTTGCTATCAGCAGTAACCAAAATGGAAAGAACAGTCAAGAAAATTAATTTTTGTCCAGAACCCCACGGAGGGTTGACCTTGACTGACTGCCAGATATCCACCCAGCTGCTTTCTCCCTCGTCTCTTTGAAAGGGCTGAGGGAGAAAATGACATAGATAATCTCATGGCTTGATAAAAATGCAGCTGTTAAGAAAAGAAGAAGCTCCACATGGAAGCAAAGTAAAAAGAGGAATTCATTCACTACAACACATCAGCAGACAGATGTCCAGCTATTTTTTGGGAAGCAAAGTCTCAATAGGCATTGAGGTTGCTTGGGAAGACATACGACATCACCACAAATGTCCTCCCATCATTCTCCTTTCCTTCAGCTTTTATTTCTAAGGAGGACATCATATGGCATTGGATATCCCTTTGGTTGTTTGGGTCAGCTGTCCCAGTTATTCCTCCTCCCAATCTCTTACCCATCTCTGGCCTACAGACCTTCAAAGTTCTTGGTTGGGTATTGGAGAGAAAGCCCTGACACTGTGCTAGCACTGCTCAGCAAAAGCCAAACCCAGTGTGCTACCAGTGCTATTTTAACCACAGATGAAAGGCACAGGCCCTCTAGGTTGCTGTGAAGAATTAGCTCCATCCCAACCAAACACAGTACAAAGCCAGCCTGAGTGCTGTCTGACATACCACTGAATTTCAGAGACCATTTTCATACAAGTTAGCCTGAAATCAGACACACTTCTGTGACACTCTTTGATTGAAGCTGCAAATAACTTCCACCTAGAGTTTAAAGTAAACCAAGATACCTTCAGTTTAGAACTGTGTGATTTTGCTGGTGCTTTTCAGTCATGTCCTGAAATACACAGACTGGATTTTTTTGACTGTATACACAAAGTCACATCTTTTCAGTGTGACCAGACTAAGTGACTCTGTGCTTCAAGTCAGTGCGAGAAAAATTAACCTAAATCACAGACCTGTCTACCTACCTCCAAGGTGACCATGCATGATGTTTTCAGAAGAGACAGGTTAAATATGCTGTCAACTTGAAAAATACTGGTGCTTGTCAAACTTGTGCTGTGTGCTTGCAGTTGCCCTGTTTGAATCAGTTGTCAGGCTGGGCTGACATGTTGCTGGGCTCTGTTGTGAATTCTCACTGACCTTTTGCAAAGAAAGCAAGCTGGAAAATGGGGGAAGCTGACAAAATCACTCATCTCACAAGAAGGTTCCTGAACAGAGGCCCCTTACTTCTAATTCCCACATGTAATGGCAAAGAAGGGTCATTTGGCTCCTGTTCTGATTCCACACAAGTGAATAAAAACTGCTGAGTGTGCTGCTGACCTTCTTCAGAAGGGGCATCAACATCAGGCATCCATGTGCATGGATATATGCATGGCAAAAGCCAAATGGATACAGAAGGGGAGTAGTGAAAGAAGCATTAGGATCCAGCATAGTTTATTTGAGCCCAGAATACGTGAATCTAACTGCAGCATATAGCTATATAAATAAATTGTGCAGATACATGTAATTCATTCTGTGTTAAGAACTGAAGTCCCCAGTATCTTTATTTTATAGCTGTTTAAAGGAAAGCTGGCATGCAAAGGAAGGAGTTAAGATGGTTAGGGGAATTATGAATTGTTAGTACAGCCAACAGGCCACCCATAAATGTGTATCAAATGTTGAGCTCAGCAGGAGTTAGTTACAAAACTAGGACACTTAATGAGTCATGAAGTGCCAGGAATAATGAGACATGGCATTAAACAAACCATTTCTGCCTCTCCTTGGCTTGGCCAGAGACGATGGCAAGAAGCCCTCTGCTGTTTCAGCTTTTCCTGTCAAAATGAAACTTTTGACTCACACTGAATTACAGCTGTGGCTGAGCTGCCTCAGCCAAGGAGCTGGTGCCGCCTGGGCGGCCCTGGTGGGAGAAGCATAAGCTGGCAGCCAGCATCTCTTCTCCACTGCTTTGCAGGTCATTGATTGCAGCATTTTGTAGTGTTATATTCTTAGCTCTCCCTCTGCTTTCTACTCCTTGCATGAGAAACTATTAATAGTTACATAACAGTAAAGAGTGGGAGAGGAAGAGGTGTTAGAATAGGGTGGGAAATAGAAATATACCCTGCATGTCTGAGGGTAAGTCCTGCTGTTGGTTAAGTGTTATATGTGCTTAGCCAGTCAAGGGCTAACACTATTCCTAGACTTCCCCTCACAAAGGCTCTCAGAAACTGGAGTACTCCAGCAAGCTATTTGCTCCAACGACCCTCCACCTGGCCCAGGTGCAGCATTGAAGCTGATCCTTGCCTTAGAGCTGGCCTGAGCTATGTAAAATGCATGCTGTATCCAGGCTTGGCTTGAATTCCCAGCTTGACCTCAGGCCTTCCTTATTACTTTGCCTGGACATCACTGAACTGCAGCTGGTTATGGTTAATGCCACTGGACCTGCCCTCATCCCCTCGTCTGGCTCCCAGCTGAGCCCAGTCTTGCCATTCCTGGACTGCACTGTCACTCATGGAGCAGTGCTCAACCTCATGGCCGTAGGGATTGTATGTGCTGCCAAGGGTGAACTCAGACTTACTATGTCAGTAAAAATTCAGAAAACAGTTGCTAACAGGAGTCAGGGTGAAGAAACTCAAGTGTTGCAGGAAAAGGCATCTTTTCTGGTCTGCTGCTCCTGACACAGATCATCACCAGCAGCTGATGTTTCTTTTTCCCCATTTCTCTGCAGGTGTTTTGCTCTGCCCAGAAAAGAAAGGATAGATCTACCTCATTCAGTTTGGGTATCAGAAACGTAGCAGCGCCCGAATTCTGCCTACTTCTCTCTGACATGATGGGGAGAGTTTCAGATGGTGAGTCCTCCTATCTCAAAACATGCCTGAGAGACTATGAACCATCCCTTGGAGATTCAATTTTTTCTCTGTGGGGTGTGGAAAGAGTATAGTGTAGCCCAGATATTTTCCAGCTCCCTGAGTATCAGCTGTATGACAGAGTGCCGTGGCTTGCGTAGCTTGGAGTAAAATGTTACACAGCCTTTATTGCATCTGGAGGATGATCCTGTAAGTTCCTCCTAGACCCACTGGTGAAACACTGGAGTTTCTGGCAGCAAAGGAGAGCCCTATGAAAAATGGCTTTGGCCCACAAAGCTTTCAGATTCCCTGCAATGTCTTACTTGAAGTTACCTGATGGGTTTACCTGCATTTTCTTTCACAAACAGAATCAGAGCGTAAGGAAAAGCCTGCTGTGGGAAGATTCAACCAGGAGAGGCCAGGGAAACTTTAATCCCCAACAGACATGGCCACTCCTGCTCGTCAAGATAGAAATACAGTGCCCCAACAGTTGGTTTGGTATTAGGGACTTTGCCTGACAAGGGAGAGTCCACTTAAGAACATTATCTTGGGGGAAGCCTCACTTTATGGGATCATCAAGTCCAAACCTTCTCTTCAGCCTGAAATTAAAAATTTTTAACTAGAAGAAGAAGGACTTGGTAGAAAATTACTCTTTTAGAAGTCACAAATTTCTCCTTGGTACAGGAAGACACTCCAACCCTGTGTAAGGAAAAAAAATTCCAGCCTGAAATCTGTGATAGATGAGCCTTGAAGGAGAAGCAGCTCTGTTGTACTGCTACGTAAAAAAGATACTAATTTTGTTTTGCTTTATATATTTTGTTAGAAGTCTGGAGCTTAAATTTTAAATCAAGTCTTTGGGAACACACTGTGAAGCAGACCTTCAGTATGAATAAAATATGTTAGTAGGAACATGTTGAATTTAGTGTGACTGTTTGGCAATCTCTGTACTGCAGTGGGGAAGGACTTAGTTGTGGCAATGCAGAGTGGTTTTTTCTTTGCTCAAGTAAAAGACAGAATACAAATGAGGCTGTTGCTGCAGAATGCCAGATAGCAGGAAAGATACAGCATGACCAGAATGGGTATTTCAGTGTTTAAAAAAAAATGAAGGTAGTACTAAAACTTTAAACTTCTGACCCATAGAGATAGAAAGGCAGAGCAGTGATGTCCCTAGGCTCTTGTTATCTTTGTATAAATCAGGAACATTCACTAAACAAGAAATATGCCTTAGCATTGCAGAACCCTGTATCCATCAGGCTTCATCTGCCTTGTTTGGGAGACTGGGTAAGGCAGCTGCCAAGGTTAAAAATTGTCTCCTAAATTAATGTTTCCATACTTCTCTAGATAACCTCCTAGCAGAGGGGTTTGCTCTTTGTGTAAACCACTTCTGTTTACAGTGCCATGCCCCCCTAATCCAATCAGTGTAATTATGATTTCAATCCTTACAAGGAAGATTTCTACCTCTGGTGTGATCCTTGCAGGACACTTTAGACATAGTGCTTTCCCTGCTTTCCTACTGGCACTCATTCTATCCCCTTACATGCATCTTTTCCCTCCTTACTCACCTGCAAATGTTTTAACTCTCCCCAATCCTCTTCTCCCACACTCTCAACACTGCACCCTCAACGTATTTTGACTTCCTTTGCCTCCTTCACTTGCTGCTCAGTCTTCTCCCTGCTCTCCACTATACATATCTCACTCACTTTCATCCAAACATCTTTAAAAGTAGATCCAGTTGTGGTGGCAGCCACTTGCAAAATGCTTACAGATGGCAACTGACAACTTTGTGGTACTCTGCTCCCTGACTCTTCTCATCGTCTTTGAGTCAAGCAACATGTACACAGCGCAATGGGAGCAGGAGCATTCAAAGTTCTTCCTTCTTTGCTTTGAATTATTTCAGAATCTTCCTGTGGCCTGAAGCTAAGGGAAGTGCAAGCAGCCATCATACTGCTTGCTGGTTCTCCTCAGCACATGGGAGCTCATCAAACTCTGTTTCTACAACCAGCCTTTTAGTTTTGCAGACCAGTATCATGGTGAAGGCTGTGGAGAAGGGCCCACCTAACTTTGTGTGATAAATGAGTGAATGATAAATGCTGGCTTTCGCATATATGAATTTAACATCTACAAGTGATGTGTACTGTATAAAAAAAAAATAACAGTGTTAAGATAAAATATAATCAAGTAGAAACAAGGTTAGGGTAAATTGTAACTCCGAGATAGTTGCAATATGCTAGAAAATGTAATAATAAATACATGCTAATAAATGTCTTTTAAGTTGATAAACCACAGAGCCAGGGATCAAGACATCTTAAAGAAACAAAGAAGATAACTGCCGGCATCCCAGGAAGTCTGTTATCTTGACTCACACCTCCCAAAAAGAACTGTCACCTACAAATTAAGTTGGAACTGAAGAAACATAGATGGGAGGATTTCGGCCTTCGGTTCTGAGACAATCCAGGGGGTCCGAGACTCCAAGACAGGCGCCTTTGCTGGCAGAAAGGGGCAAGGATCCGAGGCGGGGAGTTGAGTGAAGTGTAAATTACCTCCTAGGCTTAATGAATATGTAACAGTTAAAGAAAGTACTTAAGTTCACTGTACAATGGATGGGTGTGCCTCTGGCAAAATTGCTAAGCACCCAGCGCTGTTTTGCCTTTGCTCTATTAATAAATACTCAATATTATACAGTTAAAATTTCAGCCTGTGAATTCATTTATAACACTTTGTATTAATGCTTTTCATGGTTAATCCTTCCTTTCTTTGTGTGCAACACACTGCCAGGAGAGAGTTTGTCATGGCTCAGGCATAGGCATGGTATCCCCACCTTCTGTTGCTGTGTTGGTCTTGCTGCAAGCTCCAGGGAGGCAGATCTCTCTTGCTCACAACAGGGTCCACCAGTCCTTGCAGTGACCAGAGCTGCCCACAATCACAAACAGAACGACTCCAAGGGAAATTGCAAAACCTTGTGCTGTTATGTCTGTATGAGTCTTTCACAACTGGCTGAGATGCCCCTGCTGCTGGACCCATTAATAGGGAGGTTGCATTTCTCCATCATTTCCCTGAGGACAGAACACATCTCATCAACTGAAAGAAAAAGCGTGACAACTCACCCATCAGCCTGCTTAATTCTTTCCAGAATAGTCCTTCTCATGAAGAATTGAGAATATCAGGGATACATTCATGGGAGAAGCTAATATTCTAAAATCTGTCTCAAATCCAAACAAAAATTTGAAATGCAATAAAACATTCGCTGCACAACAGTCACCAAAGTTAAAGTGCTTTTTCTTTACAGTTGTATAACTTCTCCCCAGCACAGAGCAAGAACACATTTCCCATCCCTTTGCTTTGCCTTGTGGGGCTGTGTCGGCTCCTTGACCCTTCCTTGTTCTACTTCACTGTAGAAAGCTTGAACAAAGCAGGAAAACTAAGCCGCTAATCTTAAAAATCTCCTGCATATTTTTTAAGATCAGTGAAATTATGAAGTTTGGTTTTCCTTGTTCTTAGACATAGTTTTTGCAGTGGGATCACAGGGGTGAGATCTGCTCGTCACAGCAATGCTGCCCTTTTTTCAGGCAATGATAGGAAAGGTCTTTCTGGCTTGTAGAGCAGTCTCAGAGCGGAGTTACCTCTGGCCGTACCCTCTCACTTCTGACAGTTGTCAGGCAGTTGTCAGCTTCAGTTGACAGCTTATGGATTTTTATCCTTTTTTTCTCACAGCAGAACCTCTCCCAAATACCAGCATGTCTCCTTTGTCTGAGTGGACCTATATTGCATCTGGCACCAGCTTTATATTGATTTTTTACTCTCTTTGGGACAAATTCTTCTGACTTGCCTATCATGTAGCATACTGCTCATGCAGACTTTTTAGATGTGCTGTGCATGGTGCACAGGAACACAACTGCAAAATATGACACTGTGGTGAGAGGCCTCTTCCCTGGGACCTCTTGGAGGGAGAAACTGTCACTCACAGCATTATCTTGACCTTGTTCAGAAGCAAAAGTGCAAAAGTTTTTCTTGGTCCCAGAGTCTAGACAGTCACAGGTTTGATCAGGACTGAATTTAAGCCCTTTCCTACAGAGGGGACTGCCCTGCTCATTGCCCTAGGGAGACCTTGTGACACAGCATGCAGAGGCATGTCACTAGGAGTTTAGGGCTGATGATGTCGTTAGCGGTGGCTTGTCCTTGCCTAATACCTTATTCTTGGAAGAAAGGAAAAGTCAGTATTGGATGTCTTTTGGACAGAACATTACTTGATCAGAGCATAGATATTTTGAGGTGATTTCTTCTGGAAAGGATTACTTTCTTGCTTGAGAGTTGTTTGTTGCTTGTGCTCTGTGGCAGTGAAAGGGCACTATGTAATGAGGAAAAGGTGGTCTTTAGTTAAGGAGACATGAATCAACAACCCCACAACTGGAACTGCCTTTGTGACATTGCTTGACACCCTCCTGCTCTTATGGCTTGACCCTGTCTCAGGCTTTCAAATCTTTGGATCCAGTCCAGGATTTCTGAAGTGGTCATCAGTCTTTTCTAGCAGTAGGAGGTAGTGTTGAAAGCATAGTGGGTTAATGATGATGGTGATAAAAATACCAATAAAAATAGTCTGACAAAATCTCCCCCAACAACCATTTTCACGTGTTTTCTGTTTTGATGCAACATTTCTGAGGTTTTTGACAGAAACAGAAGTACTGTCTCATCTTTCCATTAGAAAAACATTTTTGTTTGTTTATTTTTCACCTCCTTTTCTCTGCTTTATACCAGTTGCTAAGGGAAACAGAGGAGTAAACAAGAGGGAGAAGTGAGAGTGATAAAGGAAAACAATTCAGATTTTGTTATTTTAAATAATTTTTTTCGACCAACCCCAAATATATCATCATGATAAAAATGCAAGAAAATTTATTTCAGCAAAAGCTGCTGTTGAAGGTTGAGGGGGGGTGTGGAATTTTCCCCATTCTGTTGCTAGGCAACTAATGATCGGTACTTAAGGGCCATCTACTCTTACAAAAGAGACAAAAGATTTTTGGCTAGGTGGAGCACGGGAACAAGAGATTGGGGATGGGATAACAGAGACGCTCACTCACAGGATTTGGAGGAGGGAGCAGTGGGAAAAGCGGCTCTTTGCTTTTTTGGCTGCGACTGCGGAAAAAAAGCCCGGCTTTGCACTGGTTTTTCTCTACCTGGTGGGTGAGTTCTCACTTTTGGGGAAAAAGGCGTGGGACTCCAATGCTCTCTTCCCCTCCAGGAGGGTGCATCTCCCAGCTGCGCTGCAGCAGAATGGAACCCGGCTGCTGCTGCCCCCCGCCCTGTCTGCCACAACCGCGGAGTTCCTGCCGCCTCCTCTGCTGGCTGGCCGGGGTGGGCTGGCCCGGCCACTCCATCTCCCTGCTCTGAGCTCCCTGCTGCGCCCCGTCCATCTGCACACCACCCTGCTCCAGCCCGTCTGCCATTACACACGTGACACAGATCCAACCTCGCGCCACAGCGCCACCTGCAGCTGCGCGGGAGTCATCGCACCTGCCCTGCTGGTCTAGGAGCCCAACAGCGCCCCTGCTGGCCGTGACCGTGACTGCACCAAACGGGAAAGTGCCTGCGACCCCAGGGACATCTGCCACCAAGTTTTTTCTGGTTTTGTTTGTTGTTACTGTTGTTTGCTGTTGCTTGTTTGTCTCGTTATAGATACTAGTAAAGAACTGTTATTCCTTTTCCCATATCTTTGCCTGAGAGCCCTTGATTCCAAAGTTATAATAATTTGGGGGGAAGGGGGTTCACATTCTCTGTTCTAAGGAAGGTTCCCACCTTCCTTTGCAGACACCTGTCTATCAAACCAAGACAGCTTCCTATTCTCTGTGCTTTCTCAAATAAATTCCTGCTGCATTGTGTGTCCCTGAGTGTAGCAAAGGCTAGCATGAGGTATCCAGAAAAAGTTGGCTCCAGACAACATTTCTGGTATGGTTTTAAAACTGCAGAAATGCAATGGTAAACAGCAAATCTTACGTGTTTTCTTAACAATTATCCATAGCTGCTGCTTCAAATTACAAAGTAACTTTAGGTTGCTCCTTTCTGCACTAGTGATCCTCCTGAGACTCTGCACATTTTGGTCTGGTAGGTGTGCTGCAGGTGTGTTGGAATCCTGCTCTGAGAGGAGGGTTGTTATTATTATTATTATTATTAATTATTATTATTAACAACAACAATAATAATGATAATAATAATAATTATGATAATAACAATAACAATAATTATTATAATAATGAGAAACTTCAGCTGCCTTTCTTGACCTGAAATCAGTGAAACTCTGCAGAAAGCAGGAGGTGAATAGCAGTGATGCAGCAAAACTGTTTCCTAGAAAAATCTTTTCTACAAGGGTTCACACTGCTCTGCAGAAACCAAAAGAATCAAAACAAGCTCTGTACACTTTTAGGCAGTATTAAATATCTTTTAGCAAAACTGATGCTCTTTATTAAGTTCTAGAATACTTTTCCATTAGGTAGCCAACAATTATGCCCAGCTGAATGGGGAAGGGGATTTGAACAACGCAGTCCCAAACTAGTAAAACAGTGAAGGGCTCAAAAAGGAACGGATCTCTCATCTAATTCAAAACTCAATATTTGTTTTCAAGGTATATCTCAGCTGCCGCAGTAAAGCAATGAGGGTCAGAGGTAATTCTGACCAGTATGCTGGGGTTCAGCCCAAACAACAATTTCTAAAGGGAAAAAATAAAGTCTTATAAAAAAATAGAAGCACTGACCAAACTGGAGCTGTGATTAGTATTGCTTCTTTTATATTTTCATTCTTAACCCTGAGCTGCATTCTGAGGGTAAAAATAGCTGATGCCAAAAATACTAATTACTTTAAAGAAGCTGCAGTGCCATCACTTTTAGAGGAACTTCCTGGTTTTTCTGCATACAGTGTTGAAATAAGCATCTGGTTCAGAAAATAATATTGGGGTTGTAATAAAACTCTCCAGTTGTTGTTAATTTTCCCAAAGAAAACAGCATAGGGGGAAAATGAAAGCACACAAGCCTTATTTACACAGAGCCCAGTGTAGCAACACTGAATACTTAAGATCTCAAGCCCAGATGTGAGAGAGTTTAGGGGGTCTGTCCAGAGGGATCCCCGGCAGAGGGCTCTCAGATGTCTCATTGGGAGTGTAATTAAGGACAGAAAGGACAAGCTGGTGTGTTGGCCCTGCAAAAAGGCACAAAGGAAGAAGGACAAAAGCAATCTTCTGTTGCTTGGCCTGTAGCCAACACCTGTTAAAAAGATAAAATGTATGGGAAAGAGAATAAATGGGCTGGAAAGAGCAGAAAATACACTGTCAGGCCCAAGTCTTTGTGGATTATTAAAAGTCAAAACACCTTGCCATCTGATTATGGGACCAAAACTCATTCTTAGGGTTGCTTCAAGAGGTCATGCACAACATGTCATGCTATGAAAGGGTCAGTAAGAGCACTGGACTGAAACAAAAAAATTATAATGGGAAGCTCAGTTAAGGTTCCACTCTGGTCACTGCAAAAGGACTGTCAGGAAAAATTAATCCACAAACACCAGAGGTTTATGTGCAAAAAGGGGACAGAGGAGTCCTGTAACTTTATTCATGAATAAAGGGAGAGGTCATGGGCATTTCCCATGGGGTCTCTCAAATTGCTAGAGGACACAGCCTCTTTTCATCCTAATTTCCCGGCCGCAGATTCCCTTTCTCTTTCCCCATTGGCTGAGGTACTCGAGAGGTACAGACTTTCCTAATTGCCTAATACAGTCCTCCTTCTAATGTAAATCCCCCCCTTTATTATTGTTTTATGTCTCTATTCTTTTTCTCTAAGTCCAGGGATTTAACACGTCCTTGGGTGAATAACAGTCTGTGTCAATTAGTGGAATTCCTATGGAATTTATGGTTTCTCCCATTGCTTGTTTCACCCATCAGTAGCTGGCCTTATCTACCAGCAGGCCTCACAGTTTGTTTGTTAAGACATCTCCCTCTTGTTCCTTTCAGGACCACTAGAGCAGATTCTCACCGGCTAAAATTCTGGGTGAAAAGAGAATTTGACATCTGAGTTATTTAGGTCCTTAGTGCACAAGGTCAGGAGTCAGTCCAGCTTTTTCTGAATATCTAATTCAGAACTTTTGCCTAGGGACATTACAGAATGTTTGGAATTTTGTACCTATTGTTTGGAAATACATATTTTGTGTATTTATAGCATATTTTCACCCAAGATCAATGCAGCGGTACTGCAGTGCTGCCAGATCAGAGTCCCTCAGTACCACAATATTGTGCCATTGGCAGAGAAGACTAAGAGCAGGTTGGCAACGAAAGGACACAGGTTTAAAAGGGGACAGAGCAAACCTTTTTAGTTGCTTTATGCTGGGCAGGTGATATCAAAAGAAATCATAGATCACATCACAGGGATTTTACCAGGATGATGATGTGTTCTCATTGCTCCGGCTTCTTGTGGTGGGACTGCAGTTGCCAGCCTGGAGATCAAGTCTGGAGAAGGAGTGGCTCTATTTCACCATGGGTACCTGCCCACAGTTTCATTGGAGACCTTGCATTTGGCTTTTGCAGCCCACAGTTTTAATGCCCATATTTTGAGTGTCTTTTGGGAGGAACTCCACCAATCTCCCGAGAAGGCACTCCTCATCCATGTTGTGCTCCTTTTCGCTGATGATAATTGACTTTCCCTTTCTAAATCTCCAGTGCTGAGTGCTGGGAGCTCCACAGCCTTGGAGGCATCTGGTGCATGTAGAGAGACAACTTGTCAGGGAGAGAGGGTGAAAGCAGATGTTTAAAACACCCGTGAAAATACCTGCTAGTGCCTGCTGGTGAGCCTAATGGAATGCTGATTTCTATATATTTCTGCTTATATAAAGCTGATCCTTTCATTTGCTGGGTATTTTTAGTAGCCTAATCATTTGCATAAGAATACAATCTTGGTTGCTTGGGAAAATTGTATGTCCTATATCATGGCTTTCAAACTCCTAACCTTTTCCAGCACAACAGGCTATGATACCTAGCATTTACACAAAGCAGTATCTTAGACTGTCCTTTATTTTTGCTTTTACCACTGAAGTGCTAAACTACAATTCATATCCATTGTATCTTCAAAAAGTAAAAATAATGTTTACTGTATTTCTTAATACTATGTGGCTGCTTTGGTAAGACCATGTGTCTTAGGTTACATGGAAGGTGCAACCAGAAGTATGTATTCTATTACCATCTCCATAAGCTGTTAAAACAGGTGGGGCAGTGTTCTTTGTGTTCAGCATGACGAAGCCCTGATAACACCATCGGGGGCTATCTCTGCTAATGGGCCATCAAGGTCTCTGGGAGTGACTTATAAGATTACATCAGCCCATTGTGAGATGCCCTGCCCAGAGGGGAGGAACTGAACATTCCTACCTGCATATAAGATGAGACACTGGAAGACTGGACTACCTTCTCCACTGGATTCCCAGAGGAGAGGAGCTCAAGAGCCACCACTGGACCTCCAGGGACCAACGAGACCTTTCTGCGGGATCATCACTTCAACAAGACTACATCCATCGCTCCAACGGGACTCCAGCAGCCACCATTTTAACTGGACTGCTAGCACCACCCTAACAAGGTGGCAGGTTGTATTCTGACTTTGTCTATTTAAACCATTGTTTCTGTATTATTGCCTTGTTCTAAATATTAGTAAATAACTGTTATTCCTTTTCCCCATATTTTTTGCTTGAGAGCCCCCTGATTTCAAAATTATAATAATTCGGACGGAAAAGGAATCATATTCCCTATTCCAAGGGAGGTTCCTGCCTTCCTTGGCAGACACCTGTCTTTCAAACCAAGACATCATGTTTGCCTATTTTGCATGGACTGTGGTTCATATGGATGGAAAATTACAGTTATTTATAATTCCATACATACTGCATCTGAACAATTGCATGGATCTTGTTCTAGTATTAACTAAGGATAAACAAAATCTAAGTTCATCAAACTAAACCAGAGTTTCATTCACTAATTCAGTTTTTGTTTCTTCTGACTTTTAATGTCTAAGACCAAAGTTTGGTTATTCTAATCACCAAGCCAGAAAAATACCACTGTTGGAGAGCAAGCATATGTGTCTTATCAGGAAGCGCAAGCAATTTGCCAGCACCTCACAACCTAAAATACATTTTCATAAATTCCTGAATGAACGCTCATCAGTGAGAAATACCTCTGGGAAATCAGTCCTGAGTCCTCATACAGCATCAAAAAGGCCATGCTGGTTTGGAAGTGCTTTTCTTAGAGAAAAGGTTAACAGCTTTGCTGCAAGATAAACTCTTTTCTTCCCAATGGCTGTTGCAAAGCCTCACTGTAAATCAAGTAGGGCTAAGCTTCAGCCTAGTGCCAATTACCATGCACTCAGGGTTTCTTTTTTGTTTTACTGTCAGTGTTCCTGGACTCGCCTTAGTCTGACGTCCCAAAGGTATCACTAGCATCTTGTATTTTAGGCTATCTTATACTTATGGTAAAAAAAGGAATAAGACAAAAATGGTTCAGATCTGTGGCTGCTCTGGTTAGATTTATATTGCCACATCAAAGGAGAGGATATGCTGGTTGTCATACTGTGCTGGCAGTGGCTATTAGAGATGAAATAAAATAGAATGTGCTCTTTACTGAATGGTCATTGCAGAAAAGGTCACTGTCCTGTTACTCTCTGCCCTGCATCTTGTAGTTCTGAAACGAATTTGAAGGCGGAGTGAGCATCTGGTTCAGTACCCAGCTTGCTTCCCACAGGACAAGAGCTGCAGGAAGCCTCACCCTCGTGTGCCCAGGCTCTGCCTGATGCCTCGGCGGCTCTGAGGCAGGGCTGTGGCTGCTGCACAAACCTGTAGCACAGTGCAAACGAGGCAGAGCTGAAATAGGAGACGGGACGTGTTGGCAGAGCTGCTTCTAAAAAGGCTCAACGTAGGACTGATACATGTCAGATGCTTTCTCAAGCCATGCAAAGTGACAGCTGGCTGCCTTCCCTTCCGCCTCGGCTAAAATTCTCACGGTATTTTCTTCTTCAACAGGGCTTCAGGTCCAGCCAAGAGTCTGAAATGCAGGTATAGGGAAGGTGGGAGAAAAAGGACATCAAACTTCTCCCGCAGGCAATCACCTAGTCCTTGCAGGCTGATGCGTCTCCTGGCAGAGAAGGGAGCCATGCCCTCTGGTGGCAGAACAGGGGAGGAAGAAGTTTAAAACCCTTCCAACCATCCGGTCCAAGGACACCAAAGCAGAGTCTGTACGCTCTGACCCCTGCCAAAATATTTGGCATCCAATTAGGCTTGTATTTCCCTTGAAATTCAAGTAGATTCCACATGAGATGGGATCCCCCGTTGCAACCAGGATTTCCTTGCTGCAATCAGAGGCTCACCTGTGCTGGGAATGCCATTGTCCAGGTGGGATGGCAGATTTTGGAGGCCTCCTCCAGCTATTTAATGAGAGTCTGTTCCCTGCCCAGCGCAGCTATTGCAGCTCAAAGTGTGCAGCCAGGGCTGTCAGCATTTGAGTTCTTTGATACTTGCTCTGTCTCTCAGAGCTTTATAACAAGTCCATCACATGGCAGAGTTACGAAGCTTCTAATAGTTCATGCTGAAAGATTAAGTTGATTCAGATTCAGATGGGGGAGAAAAGCAAGCAGAAGAGTTTTCCTGCTTGCAGGGACAGCACAGTCCTAATAGATTTTGGCAAAACCAGCTGTGATTAGGGTGAGTGAGCTGTTTATCAAATGGTGAAGCTTTTGCCCTTGAAGAAAGAGCTCCTTACAGCTCCTTTTCATCTAGAGTGTGGCAAAAACACTTTATGTGAGCTACCTCAGCATAGCATCTCTATGATGCTTGAGCAAGTGCCCATCCCTTTCCATCATGCTACAGATGCAGCACAGCACAGGTGCACTAATCCCTGCTGAAGTGATCTTGCAACCAAAGTTTGGGGATCCTTGGTTTGCAGACTTCTTGAATCCTGAATAAAATTATGTTGCTGTTCCTAAGCACACACAGCCTTCAAAAAGTTTCTGCTAACTTCTCATTCCTAATTAACTTTGGCACTAGAGGAGGTCAGCAATACCCTTTCTGATGCAAAACCTCAGCTGCTGAACTCTCCCCTCCTGCATCTTTATGTGCACGCAGTTGGGTGCCGGCCACAGAGGGTCATGCCAGGAATCAGTGTGGGGAGTGAGGAGGAGATAGAGAGAGGAAAGTAATTCCTGAACATCAAGTCTCCAGGCCTGTTTCCTCATCAGTACAGTGGCCAGTTACCACTAGCTATAGTTCAATACCTTAGACCTGCTGACTTCAAAAGGACTTTCCAAGTGAAAGCTTTGCACAGTCTCCCCCTTTCTGCCTCCCCCTCAGCCTTTCAGCAGAATGGAGCATTAGAGCAAGGACACTTTCATCACAAGGCATCTTGTTGCCTTGGTCTCCATTTTCTACCAAAGCACGCCCAGAGCTCCATATTTGGCATAACTCTTATTACTGTTGCTGGAGGACCATGGAACATGTCCATCGATAGCTGAAAAAGCTTGCATATAACACTAGTTGCACAGATATCTCACCAAGTGGACCTGCCTGTGCTTGGATATTATATTTAGGTGCTTATTAGGATTTTCTGTTGCGGAGAGCTCAGGAGAGCTTAGATATGTGTACAGCAATGTTTGCAACAATTGAAACAGCTTGTATGAGGAGACTCTATGGTTAGTCATACCTAAAATGAATTACCAGGGAAGGCTGGTGGAATAGTCTGTTTTCTAAGAAATTATTTCCTTAGCTCTATGCATAGCAGGATGCTCAGTCCACTAAACCCAGTGGACCTGGGAATGTTGGTTTCAAATGATAAAAGATTGAGATTTATTTTATAGGTGTCCCGGAAACCATAACAGAGTGCACAATCACAGGCATTTTATATCTTCACAAGTATGTTAAGAGCCTAAAACTGTTGGCTTGTTGTCTTAGTGGGGTTTTTTGGCTTTATTTTTGCTTTAAAGTGGGAATGCAAAGTCTGAACTTTCATCACCTTCGTAGAGGCGTTGTCGAAGTTCCAGCAGTGAAATAGGAATGTTGCGAGATCCAGACTGAAAGACTAGAAAACTTATATTCCTCTAATTGTTTGTTTGCTATTTAAACAAAACTTTTTTAACAGAAAGCAAACAAAAATAATTTTAACAAATTAATAGCAATAGAAATTGCTTTGCAATTGAAATTTGTGCTTACTGGTGTATTACCTTTATGATAATACTGCTAATTTTTCTGTTGCTCACAGGAATTTCAAGAAATCAAAATTTTTGATTTCTTGAAATTCCTGTGAGCAACAGAAAAATTAGCAGTATTATCATTAAGAATGATAAGAAATTAAGAAATAAGAATGATAAGAATTAAGAAATTCAGAATCATGTAAGCACTAGCAGGACAAAAAAAAAAGCTGTTTGGAGGAGGACTTTCAGCTTCTCTTTGGACAAGAAACAAAAGCTATTCTTGCCATTTGAAAGCAATTTTTATGGATTCTGAATTACTAGAAAAGAGTAGTCTCAGTTTTTATTCTATTCTTCAGTTTTGCATAGATATTTCTTATTTGCAGACTGTATTTTTGTGACATGCACTCAGTATGTTAATCCCTTCAATTATTTATCTATTTCATTATATATTTAAAGCCAGCCCTTTCCACCCAAATACACATCTGGCCTATGTGAATTCAACATGCAAAGGGATTTTTTATAACTACATATTAAAATACTGTCTCGGTTCATTGGTCACTGTATGATCATAGTAACAATGCAGTTACAAAAGATATGGAAAGTCTGTGTCTCCTTGCAGCTGATGGGGAAACATGATCCTGTAGAAGATGCTTCTTTTCCATGCAGTGGAGGACCACAAGCAGCAGTCTGATGCTGGGAGGCTTTTCTGTCTGAGAGATGACATGACTGAGGGTTTTAAAATCTTAGAATTCATTTACTTGTAACACCCAGCTCACCCATACTAAAACACCCTTTATAGTGCCAGACTAATCACTCATGGGCAGCTATTGTATATCAGAAGGTGGCTTAATAAACCATATCTGCCCTTCAAGAAAGATTCCTTTATTTTCTATAGTGTCTGATAGACTATAGGCTACTATATGCACCTAGATTTTATTATGTCCTCATTAGATGAGAACAAAATGCAACAATTCTCATCTCAGGCAGCTTTAAATCCATGTTATTTAGTGGATGTTGCAATATTATGTCATGTTCTTATTCTCAAAAAACACCCTCAACTTTTGAAAGAAACTTTACATGACGTTCTAGCTGTTTTCACCTGCTTTAGCTGCAAAAAGGGAAAGACTACACTGGAAACATCTGCTTCAGTCCTTTGCACTGCTGTAAATTCCCTTCATGGTCCTCGGGAAGTTGTTTCCTCTCTCTGTGACCTGGTTGCTGACCTGCAGTACAGCACATTACTAACCAATCTCCCAGCGTGTTGGGAGCAAAACTACGTGGCTAACTTAGTATAGCAATGAGGCCTGAAATTTGGGTGCATGTTTTCATGGGCACAGTGCTAGATATCCAGAGCAGTCCTTGGTGGTCTGTAAAGTCCTACATAGCCTCTGATGCAGCCTTTCACGTCTCCCCTGGCCTCACCTCACCCTCCTCTCCTGGCAGTGTGTGCCGTGCAGCCAGCTGCACTTCAAGCACGTCATGTCCTGATGGGGGACAACGTAGCCAGGGTCCAGACAAGCTCTTGCTGCCTGGTACATGCAGAGCAGGATGGGGAAGGGGAGAGGTTATGGCAGGGAATGACTGGTCTGTAGGTTTTTAGGAAAGAGCTAGAAAGAGAAAGAACTGGAGGAGGTCAGAGAACACGAAGGTAAAAAAGAAATGTGCTAAAGGTTTATCTTTAAAGCAAAATCAGGCCACCCCGCACACCCAGGTGTTGATTCCCAAAGCAACCCATGCTGCATTGGGGATACCCCCAGGCTTCTGCAAAGGGTCTTGCAGCACAAATTCCCCACCAGGCTTGAATGTGAGTTTATTATTACCCACACCTCCCCCCACACACACACCAGGGAGGAGAACTCTCTCAGTTCCTCTGCCACTTGCATCTGGAACGTTTCCCTTCTCTGTTTCATGCTGGCTCTGGCACAGGGAGTTCAGGGGAGCTGGAAGCCATTTGGCTTGATTGTCATGCAAGTAGGCAAACTTGTCTCTAATGGCTTTAAACTGAGTGATGGTAGGATTAGATTATATGTTAGTAAGAAATTCTTTACTGTGAGGGTGGTGAGGCACTGGAACAGGTTGCCTAGAATAGCTGTGGATGCCTAATCCCTGGAAGTGTTCAAGGCCATATTGGATCTAGGAACACTGGTCTGGTGGAAAGTGCCCCTTCCACAGCAGAGGAATTGGAACTGGTCTTTCAGGTCCCTTCCAGCCTGGACCATTCTATGATACTGTGATTCTAAGGCGGAAGTAGCTCTTCTTCAAGGACTCTCTTCTGCAGTGTAAAAGGATGGTGAGGAGAGGAGTGCAGTGCCTAAAGACTCCTATCTGCAAGTGCCTCCATCTCCAAGACTGCTTGGCTGGAAGAAAGATAAAAGCTGTGACTACTACACTGGTGTGAGTCTCAGAAGTACCAGTGTGATCCCACCTTGCATCTGCCTCTGTACTGGAGGAGTGGGCTTAGCAGAGCTGAGGGATGAAATGCATCAACAGAGGTTGGTGAAAGAGTCTGCAAAAGGTCCACCTCTCCTCTGCCTCTGCATGAGCAGCTCTTTGCCTCCCTGAGAGGAGTGGTGCTCCCCAGTATGGCAGAAGCACTTCTTTTGTTTCAATAGCCTGTTCTGACTGTGAGGGGAGAGATAAAATTTGAAGGAAATAGACTTTTTTCTTGGAGTTGTTCCTTATTTCAAATGTTCCATCCTGCTTCCAGTCTTAAACAATGCCTTTGTTCACAAGGCTGAGACATTTCCCTCACCCAGGAGGGAGCTTAGACACTTCAATTTGCAGCTAGCACTTGGCATATGGTTTTGCTGCTGCACACAGCAGAATGAATGAAATGAGCTTTGTGCTTCCAGGAGATCTCATGGCACCTCAGCCAGGGATATTTGTTATGCCTTTCCTGTGCTGAGTGATCCTACTTGACACACACACAGAGTCCTACATTGTAAGTTTTTAATTGAGTTTGTTTTCTTTTAAACATGTTTTCTGTTCATTGTTATGGTTTGCTTCCAGGGGCATGGTTTGCCCTTGGCTGATTGAACTGGGCTACCAGTCAATCAGATCCCTTGCAGAAGTGCACCAGGTTAGGCCAGCTGTGTTAGCAGAGGCTTCATCTATACTAGCAAAGCTAAACATCTCTATGACTTACTGGTTATGCTTCCTGGCCACCTTTTTGACCTCTGCCAGTCAGCTCCAGCCTAGAAAAGACCTGGACAGCATTTGAGTAAGAATGTGTGGAGGAGCAGTTCCCATTTGTTTCCTTATGAACTGATTAACTCTGCATCTGGCATCTTTTGTGGTGGTTTTTGGAAGATACGTCTATTTTGGTACCGGTTTGGCCTCCCCAGTACAGATGCAAGTCTACATTAAGCAAACTCTGCATGGTCTGAGCAGGATAAATTTACACAGGTGACATTTCAGCACAAACAGAATCCACAACAGATTACAAGATTAGCATTCACTCTGAAGGCAACAGGGCTGATGAGCTTTTCAATGAGAAAAATGGGAAAAAAGAGAAAACTAAGAAGGTCAGGTTACGTAAACCAACTCTGCTTCATCCAGCTAGAAAAATCAAGCCAGGCAAACCTGCAAGGATAGTAGAGCATTCAAGCATAGCAAATGTTCTTGCTATTGACTGGTCCCAGCTCTCTTACAACCTTAACAACTACCAGAGCCTGGAGAAGAGGCTGGTGACAAGGAGCAGTCAGGTGCCATAGTCAGTGGCCTGCCAGCTCCAGAGCCAAAGTTGGGTATCTCTGGCTGTGGTGTGTAGGCAGGCAGGAGGAGAGCCATGGTTGAGTTGCTGCTGTAAGAAGGCTCTTTCCTTCTCCTGCCCATCTTTTTTGGACTCGCTGCTGTTTGAGCAGAGCTAATGTTTGCTCTGGCCCATCTGTTCTTTGCAGAGCTTTCAGTAGTGAATCCAACTATGTCAGCCTGATATTGCTTCACAAAATTAGCCCTCAAAAGTCTCTGGGATAGCTGCTGAAGGGAAAGTCACACCTCAAAGAGTGGTACAAAGCTGCCAATGAATGAGGTGGGATTGCTATGCATCCACAACATATAGACACATTGGCCATAGGCTTCCTTGACACAGAGTGGATGCAGTCACCTCTCAGCCCCCTGCAGAAACACACAGCAGGGGTTTTGTCCTCTGGGCAGCATCCAGCCCAACAGGATCCTGGTTCTCAATGGCTTTTCTGAGATACTGGTGACACATAACCAGAGCTTTTTTTATCTCTGTCTTCTATGAAATGAGATGCCTGAAAGACTCAGATTTGGTTTCTTATTGGCTTCTTCTCTCACATCCTGCCCATGGCATAGTCCACCGGTCTGATCTCCCCTTGTGCCACTCAAAGTTTTTTGAGTTTCAAGGTTGTGGCTACAACCACAATGTTATCTCCCTTGTCTCCAGCTGTTCCAGGCTGTCAGGATCAGATGTGGTGTCCTCCACAGAAGCATGGCACTCTGCCCATTCATATCTTCAGATTCTTCCTCAGTCAAAATAAGAATCATCTTAAAACCTGGATGCCCCAAGGGAGCTATTATCTGCCTGTTATTTCAGCAAGTACATGAAGAGCTATTTTATTTTCATTCTTGTCTTCGTTTGATAGACAGGTGTCTGCTTAGGAAGATGGGAACCTTCCTTAGAACAGAGAATGTGAATCCCCTTCCCTCCGAATTATTATAACTTTAGAATCAAGGGCTCTCAGGCAAAGGTATGGGAAAAGGAATAAGAGTTTTTTTACTAGTATCTATACTGAGGCAAACAATCAGTAACAAAAAACAGTAAACAAGGTAAAAAAACAGTAAACAAAACCAAAAAACTCGGTGGCAAATGTCCCTGGACTGTCAGGCACTGTCCCGGTTGGTGCAGTCACGGTCACGGCCAGCAGGGGCGCTGTTGGGCTCCTAGACCAGCCGGACAGGTGCGATGACTCCCGGGAAGCTGCAGATGGCGCTGTGGCGCGAGGTTGGATCTGTGTCGCGCGTAATGGCCGACGGGCTGGAGCAGGGTGGAGCGCAGATGGACGGGGGGCGCAGCAGAGAGCCCAGAGCCGGGAGATGGAGCGGCCGGGTCAGCCCACCCGGGCCAGCCAGCAGAGGAGGCGGCAGGAAACTCCGCAGTTGGGGCAGGCAGGGTGCGGGGCAGCAGGCAGGGCGCGGGGTGGTGGCAGGCGGGGGTCCCGTTCCGCTGCAGTGCAGCTGGGAGATGCACCCTCCCGGAGGGGAAGAGATGATTGGAGTCCCGTGCCCCGAGAACTCACCCACCAGGTAGAGAAAAACTAGTGCAAAGCCGGGCTTTTCTTTTCCTGCAGTCGCAGCCAAAAAAAAACGGAGAGCCGTTCCTTCCACTGCTGTCTCCTCCGAGACTTGTGAGCGAGTCCGTGTGTCGTTATCAAGTCTTGCTATCTCTTGTTCCCGTGCCCGCCCAGCCAAAAAAGTCTTTGTCTCTTTTGTGAGAGTAAAATGTCCTCTAAGTACCGATCGTTACTTGCCTAGCAACAGAATGGGAAAAATTCCACTTCCCCCCCCCAACCTCCAACATTATCCACCCCGAATTTTTTCCATTCCAACATATTACATTGAACTTAAGCCTTTAAACTATATACATACAAGCATTACTCTGAATATACACATACAGATATGCATACAGGCACTGTGTTATGGGCAGTTCAACCCCAACTGAGGTCTCCCTGAGGTATGCATCGTGTCTCTCCATCCTCTTGCATCACCCACCAGGTACACCCTGGTCCTTGAGCAAAGACAACCCCACGGGTGGGTCTATCTTTGCTCAAGGCAGAATTAATCCAAACAGTTTTCCCCAGCATGCCTCTCATTTGCACTACTGGAACCTTATCCCCGTCTGCTGTTTGCAAGGGTTCAGATTGGGCAGGGCCAGCCCTGTTGGTGGAGCCTCGGGTGTTAACTAGCCAGGTGGCCTTGGCTAAATGCTGTTCCCAATTTTTGAAAGTCCCCCCACCTAAAGCCTTCAAGGTGGTTTTTAGCAGGCCGTTGCATCGCTCTACTTTACCAGCAGCAGGTGCGTGATAAGGAATGTGGTACACCCACTCAATGCCATGTTCCTTAGCCCAGGTGTTTATGAGGCTATTTTTGAAATGAGTCCCGTTGTCCGACTCAGTTCTCTCAGGGGTACCATGCCTCCAAAGGACTTGCCTTTCAAGGCCCAGGATGGTGTTGCGGGCAGTGGCATGAGGTACAGGGTAGGTCTCCAGCCACCCAGTGGTGGCCTCTACCATTGTGAGCACGTAGCGCTTGCCGTGGCGGGTTTGAGGCAGTGTGATGTAATCGATCTGCCAGGCCTCCCCATACTTATATTTGGTCCACCTTCCCCCATACCACAGGGGTTTCACCCGCTTGGCTTGCTTGATGGCAGCGCATGTCTCACAGTTATGGATCACCTGGGAGATACAGTCCATAGTTAGATCCACCCCTCGGTCTCGTGCCCACTTATAGGTGGCATCTCTGCCCTGATGGCCTGAGGCATCATGGGCCCATCGGGCTAGGAACAACTCTCCTTTGTGCTGCCAATCTAAATCTACCTGTGACACCTGTATTTTTGCAGCCTGATCTACCTGTTCATTGTTTCGGTGTTCCTCATTAGCTCGGCTCTTGGGGACATGGGCATCCACATGACGGACTTTCACAGGTAGCTTCTCTACCCGACTGGCAATGTCTCGCCATTCGTCAGCAGCCCAAATTGGTCTTCCTCTACGTTGCCAGTTGGCCTTTTTCCACCTTTCCAACCAACCCCACAGAGCATTGGCTACCATCCATGAATCAGTGTACAGGTACAGCTTTGGCCACTTCTCTCTTTCAGCAAGGTCCAGGGCCAGCTGAACAGCTTTGAGTTCAGCAAGTTGGCTTGATCCACCTTCTCCTTCTGTAGCCTCTGCGACCTGCCGTGTGGGGCTCCATACAGCTGCTTTCCATTTTCGGTTTGCCCCCACAATGCGACAGGAACCATCAGTGAAGAGAGCGTAGCGTGTTTCATCTTGCGGCAGTTGGTTGTACGGTGGAGCTTCCTCAGCGCGAGTCACCTGTTCCTGCTCCTCTTCATCGGTGAGACCAAAGTTTTCACCTTCGGGCCAATTTGTAATTATTTCCAAGATCCCAGGGCGATTCGGGCTTCCAATACGGGCGCGCTGCGTGATGAGGGCAATCCATTTACTCCACGTGGCATCGGTGGCGTGGTGGGTAGAGGGAACCTTTCCCTTGAACATCCACCCCAGCACCGGTAGTCGGGGTGCAAGAAGAAGTTGTGCTTCCGTGCCAATAACTTCTGAGGCAGCTTGGACGCCTTCATAGGCTGCCAGAATTTCCTTCTCTGTGGGAGTGTAGTTGGCTTCGGACCCTCTGTAGCTTCGGCTCCAGAATCCCAGTGGACGACCTCGAGTCTCACCAGGCACCTTCTGCCAAAGGCTCCAGGACAGACCGTTGCCCCCGGCTGCAGAATAGAGCACATTCTTCACTTCTGGTCCTGTCCTGACAGGGCCAAGGGCTACCGCATGAGCGATCTCTTGCTTGATCTGGGCGAAGGCTTGTTGTTGTTCAGGGCCCCAGCGGAAATCATTCTTCTTGCGTGTCACCAGGTAGAGAGGGCTCACAATCTGGCTGTACTCAGGGATGTGCATCCTCCAGAAGCCTATGGCACCTAGGAAAGCTTGTGTCTCCTTCTTGTTGGTTGGTGGGGACATCGCTGTGATTTTATTGATGACTTCGGTGGGAATCTGACGCCGTCCATCTTGCCACTTCACTCCCAGGAACTGGATCTCTTTGGCAGGCCCCTTGACTTTGCTCCTTTTGATGGCGAGACCGGCTTCCAGAAGAATCTGGATGATTTTCTCTCCTTTCTCAAACACTTCTTCTGCTGTGTCCCCCCACACAATGATGTCATCGATGTACTGCAGATGTTCTGGAGCCTCACCCTTTTCCAGTGCAGCCTGGATCAGTCCGTGGCAGATGGTGGGACTGTGTTTCCACCCCTGGGGCAGTCGGTTCCAGGTGTACTGCACGCCCCTCCAGGTGAAAGCAAACTGAGGCCTGCACTCTGCTGCCAGAGGAATGGAGAAAAATGCATTTGCAATGTCAATAGTGGCGTACCACTTTGCTGCTTTGGACTCCAGTTCATACTGGAGCTCCAGCATGTCTGGCACGGCAGCGCTCAGCGGTGGAGTCACCTCGTTCAAGGCACGATAGTCCACAGTCAATCTCCAGTCTCCATCAGATCGGCGCACAGGCCAGATGGGGCTGTTGAAGGGTGAGTGGGCCTTGCTGACCACCCCTTGGCTCTCCAGCTCACGGATCAGCTTGTGGATGGGAATCACAGCATCTCGATTCGTTCGGTACTGCCGGCGGTGCACTGTCGAGGTGGCAATTGGTACATGTTGTTCCTCCTCCTTCAAGAGTCCAACTGCAGAAGGGTTCTCTGACAGTCCAGGCAAGGTGTTCAATTGCCTAACGCCCTCTGCCTCAACAGCAGCTATTCCAAAAGCCCACCTGAGTCCTTTCGGGTCTTTGAAATAGCCATTCCGGAGGAAGTCTATGCCCAGAATACACGGGGCCTTTGGACCAGTCACAATGGGATGTTTCTGCCACTCCTTCCCAGTCAGGCTCACCTCGGCTTCCACCAGCGTCAACTCTTGTGATCCCCCTGTCACCCCAGCAATAGAAATGGGTTCAGCCCCAACATGTCCCGATGGCATTAAGGTACACTGCGCACCTGTATCAACTAATGCTTCATATTTTTGTGGCTCTGATGTACCAGGCCATCGAATCCACACAGTCCAAAAGACACGGTTTTCCCATGCCTCTACCTGGCTAGAGGCAGGGCCCCTCTAGCCCTGGTTATCATTCCCTTCCTGAGCATGCATTCCACCGTCAAGGGAATCTGACACAACATTTTCCCTTCTGTTGTACTCAGCAGGTTGGCTACAGGAAGCTGAGGCTACCTTGGCTCTGGCAGAACCCCCTCGGCTAGCGTTGCCCTCCTTAAGCTGACGCACCCGTTCTGCCAGGACAGAGGTGGGCTTCCCATCCCACCTTTTCATGTCTTCCCCATGGTCATGCAGAAAGAACCACAACTCAGCTCGTGGGGTGTACCCTCTTTCTCTAGCTGGAGGACGTCGGGCTCCAGTGTTGGGGCCTGTGACTCTCACTGGTGCCACACTGTTTTTCCTCACCTCCTCCCTGATCTCCCTCATCTCTTCCTTCAACTCCTTAACCACAGCAGAGATCTGAGCCTGCAATGGGCCATTGATCACACTTGCATAATGCCTGAGCTTGTCAGCTACAGAGCCCACTGTCTCACGGTTGTCATCGGCATTAAACATTGCAATGTAGGTGGCATATTGGGTTGGCCCTAGACTTGCCAGGTTCCACAACATTTGCCCTGTGCATCTGACCTTGTCAGGATCATTTTCGTGCTGTCCATCCCTCCCAAAAAGCACCTCCTGTACTGCCACTTCTCTCAGCCGTTGGATCGCTTCCTCAACGGTCTTCCAGGGCAATCTACGGTAGTTCTCCTGCATTCTGTCTTTGTGAACAAACCTCTCTCTTACACTCATTAAAAGCCTCTCCCAGAGAGAAATGGGTCCCGCCTCCCTCACGAACACCTTTTCAACACCCGCGTCCAGGGCCACGGAACCCAAATTCCTGGCCTCATTACCATCCAGCTGCACGCCTGGGCCCATGCGGTCCCAAACCCGAAGTAACCAGGTTGAGAAAGCCTCGCCCTTCCGCCGCACAATGTCATCGTGCAGATTACGGATAGTGTCGTACGGCAGGGACTCGGTGATGATTATAGGCCCAGGCTCCCCTGCGGGTTGTGAAGGCCCTGGTTCCCCATCATCATCAACTGGGCGTACCGATTTGGTCTTATACTTCCTCCGCTGTACAGGGGCAACTGCTGCTGACTGTGACTGCCCTTGAGATTCAGCTGGAACCTGGACGGTTGTAATGTCCGTGGGTTCCGCTGCTGCACCATCTAACTCTTCCCCTGTGGGGCAAGGAGAGGGCTTCCCACCAGCTGAGGAAGTATATTCCTTCAACACCTGACGTATCTTTTCCCCTCTCACTTGGAATGCAAAGTTGAACAGGCCTATCAGCAACCCCAACCACTGTACGACGTCATTGGTATTTAGAGAGTATATGAACCCTCTGAGCCCTGGTAGGGTAGGCCCAAAGAGATGGGTGAAGGGTTGAGAAAAATCTTCCCCTAGTGTCGTCTCGTCACAAAAGGTACCATTACCAAACAGACTCCAAAAACATGTACTCACGGTGTTAAAGCCCTGTAACCAAGTGACCGCCGTCCAAAGGAAATGGAAAATCCATAGATTCCTCACCTTATTGACCCATTGTGAGAACTGGATAACAGCCACTATAGCCTTAGTTATAGGACCCATGTTTAGATAGGGAGCTGCAAATGGGAAAACCGTGGCCACGAGAATGTGCCAGCCAGACCAAGGTATGCTAGACCACATGGTGTCACTTAGTGAGGTTTCTATGTTCAGCACACTAAAAATGGGTCTCCCAGAAACTGTTATTCCTTTTGCACCCCGTTTTTTTTTTTTTTTTTTTTTTCAATGCCCTCGAGCCCCACGTTGGGCGCCAAAATCTGTCTTCGTTTGATAGACAGGTGTCTGCTTAGGAAGATGGGAACCTTCCTTAGAACAGAGAATGTGAATCCCCTTCCCTCCGAATTATTATAACTTTAGAATCAAGGGCTCTCAGGCAAAGGTATGGGAAAAGGAATAAGAGTTTTTTTACTAGTATCTATACTGAGGCAAACAATCAGTAACAAAAAACAGTAAACAAGGTAAAAAAACAGTAAACAAAACCAAAAAACTCGGTGGCAAATGTCCCTGGACTGTCAGGCACTGTCCCGGTTGGTGCAGTCACGGTCACGGCCAGCAGGGGCGCTGTTGGGCTCCTAGACCAGCCGGACAGGTGCGATGACTCCCGGGAAGCTGCAGATGGCGCTGTGGCGCGAGGTTGGATCTGTGTCGCGCGTAATGGCCGACGGGCTGGAGCAGGGTGGAGCGCAGATGGACGGGGGGCGCAGCAGAGAGCCCAGAGCCGGGAGATGGAGCGGCCGGGTCAGCCCACCCGGGCCAGCCAGCAGAGGAGGCGGCAGGAAACTCCGCAGTTGGGGCAGGCAGGGTGCGGGGCAGCAGGCAGGGCGCGGGGTGGTGGCAGGCGGGGGTCCCGTTCCGCTGCAGTGCAGCTGGGAGATGCACCCTCCCGGAGGGGAAGAGATGATTGGAGTCCCGTGCCCCGAGAACTCACCCACCAGGTAGAGAAAAACTAGTGCAAAGCCGGGCTTTTCTTTTCCTGCAGTCGCAGCCAAAAAAAAACGGAGAGCCGTTCCTTCCACTGCTGTCTCCTCCGAGACTTGTGAGCGAGTCCGTGTGTCGTTATCAAGTCTTGCTATCTCTTGTTCCCGTGCCCGCCCAGCCAAAAAAGTCTTTGTCTCTTTTGTGAGAGTAAAATGTCCTCTAAGTACCGATCGTTACTTGCCTAGCAACAGAATGGGAAAAATTCCACTTCCCCCCCCCAACCTCCAACATTATCCACCCCGAATTTTTTCCATTCCAACATATTACATTGAACTTAAGCCTTTAAACTATATACATACAAGCATTACTCTGAATATACACATACAGATATGCATACAGGCACTGTGTTATGGGCAGTTCAACCCCAACTGAGGTCTCCCTGAGGTATGCATCGTGTCTCTCCATCCTCTTGCATCACCCACCAGGTACACCCTGGTCCTTGAGCAAAGACAACCCCACGGGTGGGTCTATCTTTGCTCAAGGCAGAATTAATCCAAACAGTTTTCCCCAGCATGCCTCTCATTTGCACTACTGGAACCTTATCCCCGTCTGCTGTTTGCAAGGGTTCAGATTGGGCAGGGCCAGCCCTGTTGGTGGAGCCTCGGGTGTTAACTAGCCAGGTGGCCTTGGCTAAATGCTGTTCCCAATTTTTGAAAGTCCCCCCACCTAAAGCCTTCAAGGTGGTTTTTAGCAGGCCGTTGCATCGCTCTACTTTACCAGCAGCAGGTGCGTGATAAGGAATGTGGTACACCCACTCAATGCCATGTTCCTTAGCCCAGGTGTTTATGAGGCTATTTTTGAAATGAGTCCCGTTGTCCGACTCAGTTCTCTCAGGGGTACCATGCCTCCAAAGGACTTGCCTTTCAAGGCCCAGGATGGTGTTGCGGGCAGTGGCATGAGGTACAGGGTAGGTCTCCAGCCACCCAGTGGTGGCCTCTACCATTGTGAGCACGTAGCGCTTGCCGTGGCGGGTTTGAGGCAGTGTGATGTAATCGATCTGCCAGGCCTCCCCATACTTATATTTGGTCCACCTTCCCCCATACCACAGGGGTTTCACCCGCTTGGCTTGCTTGATGGCAGCGCATGTCTCACAGTTATGGATCACCTGGGAGATACAGTCCATAGTTAGATCCACCCCTCGGTCTCGTGCCCACTTATAGGTGGCATCTCTGCCCTGATGGCCTGAGGCATCATGGGCCCATCGGGCTAGGAACAACTCTCCTTTGTGCTGCCAATCTAAATCTACCTGTGACACCTGTATTTTTGCAGCCTGATCTACCTGTTCATTGTTTCGGTGTTCCTCATTAGCTCGGCTCTTGGGGACATGGGCATCCACATGACGGACTTTCACAGGTAGCTTCTCTACCCGACTGGCAATGTCTCGCCATTCGTCAGCAGCCCAAATTGGTCTTCCTCTACGTTGCCAGTTGGCCTTTTTCCACCTTTCCAACCAACCCCACAGAGCATTGGCTACCATCCATGAATCAGTGTACAGGTACAGCTTTGGCCACTTCTCTCTTTCAGCAAGGTCCAGGGCCAGCTGAACAGCTTTGAGTTCAGCAAGTTGGCTTGATCCACCTTCTCCTTCTGTAGCCTCTGCGACCTGCCGTGTGGGGCTCCATACAGCTGCTTTCCATTTTCGGTTTGCCCCCACAATGCGACAGGAACCATCAGTGAAGAGAGCGTAGCGTGTTTCATCTTGCGGCAGTTGGTTGTACGGTGGAGCTTCCTCAGCGCGAGTCACCTGTTCCTGCTCCTCTTCATCGGTGAGACCAAAGTTTTCACCTTCGGGCCAATTTGTAATTATTTCCAAGATCCCAGGGCGATTCGGGCTTCCAATACGGGCGCGCTGCGTGATGAGGGCAATCCATTTACTCCACGTGGCATCGGTGGCGTGGTGGGTAGAGGGAACCTTTCCCTTGAACATCCACCCCAGCACCGGTAGTCGGGGTGCAAGAAGAAGTTGTGCTTCCGTGCCAATAACTTCTGAGGCAGCTTGGACGCCTTCATAGGCTGCCAGAATTTCCTTCTCTGTGGGAGTGTAGTTGGCTTCGGACCCTCTGTAGCTTCGGCTCCAGAATCCCAGTGGACGACCTCGAGTCTCACCAGGCACCTTCTGCCAAAGGCTCCAGGACAGACCGTTGCCCCCGGCTGCAGAATAGAGCACATTCTTCACTTCTGGTCCTGTCCTGACAGGGCCAAGGGCTACCGCATGAGCGATCTCTTGCTTGATCTGGGCGAAGGCTTGTTGTTGTTCAGGGCCCCAGCGGAAATCATTCTTCTTGCGTGTCACCAGGTAGAGAGGGCTCACAATCTGGCTGTACTCAGGGATGTGCATCCTCCAGAAGCCTATGGCACCTAGGAAAGCTTGTGTCTCCTTCTTGTTGGTTGGTGGGGACATCGCTGTGATTTTATTGATGACTTCGGTGGGAATCTGACGCCGTCCATCTTGCCACTTCACTCCCAGGAACTGGATCTCTTTGGCAGGCCCCTTGACTTTGCTCCTTTTGATGGCGAGACCGGCTTCCAGAAGAATCTGGATGATTTTCTCTCCTTTCTCAAACACTTCTTCTGCTGTGTCCCCCCACACAATGATGTCATCGATGTACTGCAGATGTTCTGGAGCCTCACCCTTTTCCAGTGCAGCCTGGATCAGTCCGTGGCAGATGGTGGGACTGTGTTTCCACCCCTGGGGCAGTCGGTTCCAGGTGTACTGCACGCCCCTCCAGGTGAAAGCAAACTGAGGCCTGCACTCTGCTGCCAGAGGAATGGAGAAAAATGCATTTGCAATGTCAATAGTGGCGTACCACTTTGCTGCTTTGGACTCCAGTTCATACTGGAGCTCCAGCATGTCTGGCACGGCAGCGCTCAGCGGTGGAGTCACCTCGTTCAAGGCACGATAGTCCACAGTCAATCTCCAGTCTCCATCAGATCGGCGCACAGGCCAGATGGGGCTGTTGAAGGGTGAGTGGGCCTTGCTGACCACCCCTTGGCTCTCCAGCTCACGGATCAGCTTGTGGATGGGAATCACAGCATCTCGATTCGTTCGGTACTGCCGGCGGTGCACTGTCGAGGTGGCAATTGGTACATGTTGTTCCTCCTCCTTCAAGAGTCCAACTGCAGAAGGGTTCTCTGACAGTCCAGGCAAGGTGTTCAATTGCCTAACGCCCTCTGCCTCAACAGCAGCTATTCCAAAAGCCCACCTGAGTCCTTTCGGGTCTTTGAAATAGCCATTCCGGAGGAAGTCTATGCCCAGAATACACGGGGCCTTTGGACCAGTCACAATGGGATGTTTCTGCCACTCCTTCCCAGTCAGGCTCACCTCGGCTTCCACCAGCGTCAACTCTTGTGATCCCCCTGTCACCCCAGCAATAGAAATGGGTTCAGCCCCAACATGTCCCGATGGCATTAAGGTACACTGCGCACCTGTATCAACTAATGCTTCATATTTTTGTGGCTCTGATGTACCAGGCCATCGAATCCACACAGTCCAAAAGACACGGTTTTCCCATGCCTCTACCTGGCTAGAGGCAGGGCCCCTCTAGCCCTGGTTATCATTCCCTTCCTGAGCATGCATTCCACCGTCAAGGGAATCTGACACAACATTTTCCCTTCTGTTGTACTCAGCAGGTTGGCTACAGGAAGCTGAGGCTACCTTGGCTCTGGCAGAACCCCCTCGGCTAGCGTTGCCCTCCTTAAGCTGACGCACCCGTTCTGCCAGGACAGAGGTGGGCTTCCCATCCCACCTTTTCATGTCTTCCCCATGGTCATGCAGAAAGAACCACAACTCAGCTCGTGGGGTGTACCCTCTTTCTCTAGCTGGAGGACGTCGGGCTCCAGTGTTGGGGCCTGTGACTCTCACTGGTGCCACACTGTTTTTCCTCACCTCCTCCCTGATCTCCCTCATCTCTTCCTTCAACTCCTTAACCACAGCAGAGATCTGAGCCTGCAATGGGCCATTGATCACACTTGCATAATGCCTGAGCTTGTCAGCTACAGAGCCCACTGTCTCACGGTTGTCATCGGCATTAAACATTGCAATGTAGGTGGCATATTGGGTTGGCCCTAGACTTGCCAGGTTCCACAACATTTGCCCTGTGCATCTGACCTTGTCAGGATCATTTTCGTGCTGTCCATCCCTCCCAAAAAGCACCTCCTGTACTGCCACTTCTCTCAGCCGTTGGATCGCTTCCTCAACGGTCTTCCAGGGCAATCTACGGTAGTTCTCCTGCATTCTGTCTTTGTGAACAAACCTCTCTCTTACACTCATTAAAAGCCTCTCCCAGAGAGAAATGGGTCCCGCCTCCCTCACGAACACCTTTTCAACACCCGCGTCCAGGGCCACGGAACCCAAATTCCTGGCCTCATTACCATCCAGCTGCACGCCTGGGCCCATGCGGTCCCAAACCCGAAGTAACCAGGTTGAGAAAGCCTCGCCCTTCCGCCGCACAATGTCATCGTGCAGATTACGGATAGTGTCGTACGGCAGGGACTCGGTGATGATTATAGGCCCAGGCTCCCCTGCGGGTTGTGAAGGCCCTGGTTCCCCATCATCATCAACTGGGCGTACCGATTTGGTCTTATACTTCCTCCGCTGTACAGGGGCAACTGCTGCTGACTGTGACTGCCCTTGAGGTTCAGCTGGAACCTGGACGGTTGTAATGTCCGTGGGTTCCGCTGCTGCACCATCTAACTCTTCCCCTGTGGGGCAAGGAGAGGGCTTCCCACCAGCTGAGGAAGTATATTCCTTCAACACCTGACGTATCTTTTCCCCTCTCACTTGGAATGCAAAGTTGAACAGGCCTATCAGCAACCCCAACCACTGTACGACGTCATTGGTATTTAGAGAGTATATGAACCCTCTGAGCCCTGGTAGGGTAGGCCCAAAGAGATGGGTGAAGGGTTGAGAAAAATCTTCCCCTAGTGTCGTCTCGTCACAAAAGGTACCATTACCAAACAGACTCCAAAAACATGTACTCACGGTGTTAAAGCCCTGTAACCAAGTGACCGCCGTCCAAAGGAAATGGAAAATCCATAGATTCCTCACCTTATTGACCCATTGTGAGAACTGGATAACAGCCACTATAGCCTTAGTTATAGGACCCATGTTTAGATAGGGAGCTGCAAATGGGAAAACCGTGGCCACGAGAATGTGCCAGCCAGACCAAGGTATGCTAGACCACATGGTGTCACTTAGTGAGGTTTCTATGTTCAGCACACTAAAAATGGGTCTCCCAGAAACTGTTATTCCTTTTGCACCCCGTTTTTTTTTTTTTTTTTTTTTCAATGCCCTCGAGCCCCACGTTGGGCGCCAAAATCTGTCTTCGTTTGATAGACAGGTGTCTGCTTAGGAAGATGGGAACCTTCCTTAGAACAGAGAATGTGAATCCCCTTCCCTCCGAATTATTATAACTTTAGAATCAAGGGCTCTCAGGCAAAGGTATGGGAAAAGGAATAAGAGTTTTTTTACTAGTATCTATACTGAGGCAAACAATCAGTAACAAAAAACAGTAAACAAGGTAAAAAAACAGTAAACAAAACCAAAAAACTCGGTGGCAAATGTCCCTGGACTGTCAGGCACTGTCCCGGTTGGTGCAGTCACGGTCACGGCCAGCAGGGGCGCTGTTGGGCTCCTAGACCAGCCGGACAGGTGCGATGACTCCCGGGAAGCTGCAGATGGCGCTGTGGCGCGAGGTTGGATCTGTGTCGCGCGTAATGGCCGACGGGCTGGAGCAGGGTGGAGCGCAGATGGACGGGGGGCGCAGCAGAGAGCCCAGAGCCGGGAGATGGAGCGGCCGGGTCAGCCCACCCGGGCCAGCCAGCAGAGGAGGCGGCAGGAAACTCCGCAGTTGGGGCAGGCAGGGTGCGGGGCAGCAGGCAGGGCGCGGGGTGGTGGCAGACGGGGGTCCCGTTCCGCTGCAGTGCAGCTGGGAGATGCACCCTCCCGGAGGGGAAGAGATGATTGGAGTCCCGTGCCCCGAGAACTCACCCACCAGGTAGAGAAAAACTAGTGCAAAGCCGGGCTTTTCTTTTCCTGCAGTCGCAGCCAAAAAAAAAACGGAGAGCCGTTCCTTCCACTGCTGTCTCCTCCGAGACTTGTGAGCGAGTCCGTGTGTCGTTATCAAGTCTTGCTATCTCTTGTTCCCGTGCCCGCCCAGCCAAAAAAGTCTTTGTCTCTTTTGTGAGAGTAAAATGTCCTCTAAGTACCGATCGTTACTTGCCTAGCAACAGAATGGGAAAAATTCCACTTCCCCCCCCCAACCTCCAACAATTCTACAAGGGTACCTATACTAATCTGCTCCTGGTATGAGTCTTCAGGGATTTCAATGCACAATTTGAATTCCTCTCCTACTGGATACCTTTAGAGATAAAAATTGTCTCTTTTCTTAGTCATGTTTTGCCTTGTTTTTATTTTGTAGTTGGAGGTTGGTTACCTTCCATTTTGTTGAAATCTTCCTTACAATGAAAATACTTTATTCTGCTTAATGTCCACACTTCTTCCAAAACACCTTCTAAAGTCTTAGAGTGTCTGTGAGGGTGGCATCCATTGCAGATGGTACTTTCAGAGGAGAAACAAATGCTCCTCTGTTATTCAACTCAACACAGAACAGATGCACCAAATTCCTCACAGACTTCCATTTCTTTTTTTTGGGGGGGGGGGGGGGGGCAGATGAAAGAGAATATCTCTCTGGGGATGAACAGATGCTTCCCAGCAGACGAGGATGGTGTAGCAAGGCTGCACAGTACCTGTGTGGTATCCAGAAACCAGTTCCTGGAGCTCCTGTTCCGAAAGATGGAGAAGGGATCCCTGCCTGTCTCCTGGTACAGACCTGATATCATCCACTGGCACACGCTTATACTCAGCCCTAGGTCAGAGACACTTTCTGCTGTCCCAGCCAGTCTCTGCAGTGCAGTATTTGTGCAGCAACACAGCTCTATCCCCCCAGGGTTTCTACGTTGTCTTTTGGCGATGCCTCTAAGATGGATACAGTGTGCTGCTGGCCATCCTGCCTCCACTCTGGACAGTTTTCATCTACTGCCAGGACATTTTTACCCTTCTGCTTTACCTGCATGGAGGATTGGAAAATGTATTTGTTGGTAAGCCAGCCTGTTTTCCTAGCTAGGTATAAGTAGCTACCATTCCCAGGGTTACTGGTAGGCAGACATTTCTTTCTTTAACATAAACCTGGACAAAATAATTCATCAAAGATTTGCTATGTCTCTGCTACAACCTACTGCATGAACACCTCACCTCCACCTTCCAGATCCTCTCTAAGCATCTTTTATAAGTATTCCTCCAGTTCTTCTAAGCTAGGGTTAAGGGCATAATTTAAGCAAGCAGACCATGTCATCTCACAAGAAAGCCTTTGCTCTTGAACTGGCTTGGATGTACAGAAAACTGGCCAGCCTTCACTGCGCTATTTTTCAGGTAGCTCTTTGGTTTCCGTCAGCTATCAAATGAGTGTGTTGAAAGAGATGAGGCTGACCCACATTTACACAGGTAAGGAAGAAAACATCTTGCTTAGGATTTTCAGATGACTAACATGACTATGGTTTCACACCATCCTGCCAGAGAACGACAGGTGCAGAGGAGAGAAGGCAAATTTTATAGTGGGATGTCACAACACTGATCAGTTGATCTCCAGTCTAAGAGCAAAAAAGTAGAAAGGAGTTTGGAAGGAGGAGAAAGGGTAAGTCATCCCTTTGGTCTGTGTACAGACTTTTATTAATGTCATATTCTCATATTCAAGATAAGTTCTTATTCTCCACCTCCCTTTTTCAGTGTCCTTTGAACAAAACTAAGATAAAAATACTTTGGCTCTGTCAACATGGAAATTGATGCCACTTTTTCTCTGCGTCAGCACTGGTGGTGCTGGGCACTCCAGTTTTTTTGCCTCACATCTGTCCAGTCCCACTGCACATTCTGGCTGCCTGGATCCTCGATTCCCCATTGAAATCCAAAGGGAGACCTGCAGGTACCCACAGTGTTACAGAGATGTAGGTGTGATGTACATGTGCCTCCTGCTATCATAGCCTTGCTATGGAAAAAGCCCCTCAGTGGAAGAACAGGAGCCTCCAAGATGATGTCAGAAGCATGGTAACCCTCATTTGCTGGACTGGGCCTCTGAGAGCTGGAAACTTTTCTCACTGCAGCCTTTGAATGCTGCCTTCACCTAGCTTTACCAGCCTTGCTCGCTCCTGGGGCACAATTTGGTCAGCAGGAGTGCTTCGGCCCATACAGGTTATGCTGTTCCCCAAAGAGAGCAGAGCTTTCTGGCCAAAAGGATTTTGTGGCCAGCATAATCACATTTACATGAAGACTTTTGCCAGCTTTGCTATATTGGCTGGGACTAGAGAATGGTCTGAGGGTAAATGACACTCTTGGAGATAGAGGTTTGCCAGAAAAAGTTCTAGTGCCTTAGTCTTAACAGCTGCCCTTCTGGTTCTATATCTCTGATTAATTTTAGTTTGCCTTTGAAATAAACAGACCCATACCTTTCTCATGAATAATGTGAAATTTGCCAAGTTCAAAGTGCACATTTTAATTAAGTCAGTGTTTGCTTGAAAGAAAATGATATTGCTGCACTTTCACTTGATAATTCAAGTAATACTCACTGAGTGTTCACTCTTGACCTGCAAGCCCTCATATTTAAAACAAGCCAGGAGGTGGTGGGGGAAGAAAGACATTTTTTGGCAAGGAAACTGCTGCCCTCAGGCTATTAATGCATCTTAATCCTGAAAAGAAGATGAAATCACGTTGGGCAAGTGCCAAGCAATACAATGACTTTCCTCTGATTTTAGGGAGCTCTTGAACAGCCTTTCCCACGTGGAGTAAAGAGCCCTGTTCTTCATTTTGTTCTGACTTTACACCCATTTTATATCCCTACCAAGGCAGTGTCCCATCAGAGTTCCCCCAGATTAACAAAAGAAAAGCAGTCCTCATTGCTGCCATTATTTATTACTTTTATTATGGCTCAGGGTCTGTGTTACTGTTGCTGACACTGGACTTCATGCCTGCAGAGCCAGCGGACACATTTTTTCTTCTGATTGTGTTTTTGAGCATAATTGCCTCTATATGGCATAATTTTCTGCTCCCCTGGTGGTGTTACTTAGAAAGAAAAATGTCTAAACCTCTTCCTGCAAGGCGAAAGACCTGTGATAGTCATCGAGCTGCTCAAAGAAGCCAAATAGCATCTCCTTGTCACTGATTTGTCCCAGGGCATGATGCAAGGTCCTGTTTAGCTACACTGATGCTGCAGTAACGACAAGAGGGGCTGTCCCACGTTTTTTCTGCTCCCCTGGGGGTTTCCAGCTACCTCTTATAAACTGGGACCTGGCATGAGACTCTGTGATCTGAATCAGATGAGCTGAGTTATTTGGCTGGAAATTATCCCAGGAAAATATCTGTGAGATGAGTGGGCTGATCTGAGTGACTGCCCAGCCGTGCACTGATGGGGAGGTGCAGGAGCAGGATGGTTTCAGTTGCTGGCCACCCACACTTAAGTATCCCCTGAGTAGTAGCTGGTAAGATGTTGATTCTCTGCTTGATGTGGGCAGAAATGCAAGCATTGCATAAGAGGAGAGCAGGACATGATGGAAGGAGCAGAGGGGAGCAGAGCAGGGGCATGGGGGGCTTCTGGAAAGACAGCAAAAGAGGTGGGCTGGAACTGAATGCTTTGTGGCGACTGGTGAGGAACTCAGGGCAAGCGAACAAAGAGACAAAGCTCACCAAAGGAGAACATTTCTGCGCAAACACTAATTATCGAGGGGAAAAGCCAAACCTGGGCAGGAAGAGCCCAGTGGTGAGGGAGATTGAGGCTATAAGGAAACCTCTGCTTTGACAGAGAGGAATGGTGTACTGAGGGAGAAGGTTTTAACAGGGTCAAATCAGAAAGGGGAACAAGGAAAATTAGCAATGAAGATCCATTTAGCAATTGAACAGAGGGGTCTTAGAGAGCACAGGTGTCATCCAGAAGAAGAAGTTGGGGTGGTGGTATCTCATAAAATGGAGAGACAAGGACAACAGGGTGCCACAGACAATGCTGAGAGGGAGGGGAGGTAGCGGAAGGTCTGAGCCACACCCAGCAGTTAAAGTGGAGCAAGCAGCAGAAATACATCAGCAGGACATTGGTGTGATACATTGCACTGCGCAAAGCAACAAGCAGACCTGGCTCTCCACAGTCCGGGTGAAAGCTTGTCATTTGAGCAGATGGAAAGCACCTGGATGGAGCACCTGGCCACACCATGCGTGACTGCAGAGCACCTCCAAGGACAGCAATTCAGCAGCAGTGACATTACGCTCTTCCTGCAGGGCCAGGAGTTGGACTTGATGATCCTGATGAGTCTCTTCCAACTTAGCATATTTTCCACGATTGTGTGAAAAAAGTGCTGAGGCATCTCTGATTCTGATAACAGGGCTTAGGAGACATACTAATGACACTGGATCTTCTCATGGGGCTACAGGCCAGTCACCACCCTAGGACAGAGTAAAGGAGAAGCACAGCCTGAGCCATCCTGTGAACACCATTGTGAGGCTGGCAGGATGCAGAGACCTGCATATGGCACAGCAGGGGAATGCAGTGTTTCAGATACATATACATCAAGGTGTCAAATATCTCCAGTGCTGCGATATAAAAATGCCAGGAAAACTGGTCATGGGCAAAAACCCTTAAGTCTCTGCAATTTGATAAAAAATTTTAAAGTCTGCCTCACAGAAGAGAAAATAAAATGCTTTCTTGGAATTTGAAGACATGGGATGGAAAGTTTGTCAGGGCCCTGAGTGCACTCTCCCTCTTCCAGGATTTTGGTTGGCAGCTTCAGACCAGCTGGCTGGTAAGAGCTGGCAAGGAAAGAAGAGCTGGGAGAAGCTTTTGTGGAGGATTCCCTGCAAAGTTCTACTGAGACGTTTTCATGGGAGATCTCCTCCCTCTATCCTGGGAAAAGCTTTAAGTCACAGCTCTTTCATGCTTGGCTCCTGCCTGAACTGCACTGTGGCCGTGTTCCTGCCAGGCTGGTACCCTGCTGATGGGAGCCTTGACCCTGCCACGGGCTCTCAATTTCCCGTCTGAACCTCAGGCTTGCCTCTTCAATTTGGGCGTTGCTGCTTCCTGCTGTGATTTCATTGTGCCTGCCAGGCTGGGCTGGGGCACTTGCTCGGCAATGGAGCTGTGCTGCAGCAGAGAATGACAGATGATTTCTCCTCTGCTGCAGGAGAATTGAATCGGCAGGAATCATTGAGGATGACATCCCAGGCTCCCTTGGGCTTCAAATTCAACCCCTCCCTGCAAGAGAGCAGCAACTGCCTGAGATTATGAATACACACTCTGGCATCCACCACTAGCAAGACTCAGAAAGGACTGGGGAGCAGACCCTGTGCGCAGCTAAACACAATTGAGCAAATGGAAAAGCACTGGAATGATTTTTCATAATAGTCACAGGGAAAGAGAGAAATATCACTATAATCTGTAGCTGCAAAGGCTATTGGGACAGAAAGAAAGCAATAAAACTTTTCACTTTTCACACCTGAGATGAGATCCCCTGCTTTCTACATGAAATATACTATATGTACTAAACGTTCCATCTAGGCACAGGCAGTTTAGGCTGGACCAAGAAAGCAGAATGTTAATGACTTTAAGAAGACAGCATTTCAATTGTGTGCCTCTAAAAATGCTGCCTGTGCTGGAGATATTTCCCAAAAGATTCCTGAAATAACACAAAGCTGAGGAAGGCGGGAGTCACTTTTCATGACATTCTTACGAATGACAGACCCAGAGAAAAGCATGACAAAACCCCCCAAAACTAACAGCATTACCTACAAGAAGCAGAGAGTGCAACCTAAAATTGAATCACAGCAAAATGCAAATCCATGCAAAGGAACTGAATTATTTTGTCCATGCTGCAGAAAGAGACATCAGATTTGATTCAAAGTAAAGAAAGCAGCTAATGAACAGCAACTTCCCTCTCAAAGTCAGCAACTGCACAAGGAGTATTGACATACCTATCAAGATTTATACCATGAGCAGCATAAATGCACGGCTCATGAACTGGGGAAGGATATAAATGAGGAAGACTAAGAAGGGATAGCGGCAAGAAAACCTTGAACAAGACCTCCAAAGCAGTTGCTTTCAAATCAGGCTAATCCAGCAAAAGCAAGGAAAATACCACACCAGACAGTTAAAGTAATAGGAAGGACCTCTAGTAGCTTATGGATGAACTGAAGCCAATGCTGCAAAACTGTATTCCTAGAAAAGCATTTGTTTGCTATTGTCTGGATGTCAGAGTTTTCTCTGGCACAACCCAGGACCACAGGCTAACATTGCAAGAAATCCATGGTCTCTTAGGAGATGTTCTTCACAAACCTCATACTCCTGTACAACCAAGTAATTCACATGTAACTCTAAAACTAGAAAGACTCAAATTGAAAGGAAAAATATAATCAGGAAAAGACAAGTTTTTCTGGTATATCTTTCTTGAAATTTCATACAGGAAAGGAAAAAAGGAAGAATTTGAGGAAGGAATCCATACTAATAGTCGAACATTTAACAGTGCTTACATTTAAGTTATCAGAAATAGCAAAAACAGCAGAGCGTGGGATGTGCTGTGTTTTAAAAGGAAGCAAAGAGAGCAGAGTGACCTGCACAAGAATAACAAACTCACTTGGCTATTGCAGACTTTTGGAATGAGCAAAACATTGTCTGCAGAGAAAAGAATAAGGATGAAACATAAGGATAAACAGTGATTCCTAGCAAAATGGATCTGAAAAAAAAAAGATAGGTAAAGGGCATTTTGCTATAATGCTTTATTAAAAAAAGGGAAAGGAAGCATAGGTTTTTGACATGGTGTGAAACCACAGGTAGAAGGAAATATGGACGTTGCTGCTCAAGCAGAAACAGTACTGCAAGAGATGAATCAAAGTTTGTGTTATTGGCAGAAACTGAAAATTGATGTACACTCTAGAAGAGACACCGCACTTATTGGGAATTACTGTCAAAAGGTAGGTTTTGCTTAGCTGCACCATTACCTAACAAATTTTATGGCACTATGTCGAATCCCACAAAAGCAGCATTCACACAGTATACAGTGATACCTGCAGTTCATCAGGTAAAGACAGTGGGGTAAGAGGGTCCAGGAGGAATCCTTGGCATAGCAAGAGCTGTCTTTGTGATTAATGTGTCGGGAGGGTAGGGGCACACTGTGAGGAGCTGAGAGCCAGCTATCGGTGGGGACACACGGAGTTGTACCATTAATTGTTATCATCTACAATTTCTGAGCTGGCCTTAGAAACGGCCACCAGCAGGGAGGCCATTTACACCAACAAGGTATGTGCTTACTGAATGACACAGCAGAATTCAAATGCAATGTCAAGCTCTCCCTCTTCGGCCCACTATCTCCTCCAGCTGCTCCTTATTTGAATCAAATGCCAACAACATATGTTATGCTCTGAGCTTTTCCCATTTGTAAATGGGATGTAAAATGGGGAGGTGAATTTTAAGAGGCATTCAGCAAGATATTCTGGGATCCCATTTCCTCTTGTTTGTGTACAGATATGTGCAAGACTTTGGGCATTTGATACAGTATCAAGTGTCAGTTGTCTATTGACTCCTGCAGTTTAGGTACATGGTTTAGTGGGACTTGGCAGTGGTAGGTTTACAATTGGACTCCCTGATCTTAAGTGTCTTTTCCAACCTAAATGATTCTATGAATTTTGACATTCATTAATTTAAAGAAGAAATTTGTGGTTTCAGACCAAAAAATGGAAAATGTGATCCAGCTAGAACCACAGACTAAAAGACAAAATTAAAACTTGGCCAACTCCTCTGTTTCTCTGAAAGTCCAGCATGAAGCCCCTCAATTCCCCACACTTCCATGAGGGGACAAACAAGCATTGAAGCAAGAATATCTTGTTGTCTACAACAGGTGTCAGAAGAGGTGATTTTTTTATCTTCCCTTTGAACACCGAATGGTATTTTTTGTTTGTCCCAGCTGTCACCTAATTTTTAGCCCATCATAAAGAAAGTGCAACAGTTTTCAATGGAAGGAACATGGACAGCAGGACTGTGCAATCTCATTGTCCAACCAGAGCATGCAAGGAGGAGAAAAGAGAGTTAATTTTTAAGGTGGACTAACCAACAATGCATTCAATACACATTTGCAAAAGACAAGTCAGTCCTAACTCATCCAAAAGTTCCACGCTCACAAAAAATACCAGCATCTCATGGGGCTTCTGTTGTTTCAAAGCTCTGTAATTTGAACATTTTAGGACATTAAGGAATGTAAACTGTTCAGCAAGATCAAGAAATTCTTCCCTGAAATGTGTGCTGCTTTCAGTCCTGCTGTGCTGTCTTTGGAGGGTTGAGTCAAAAGCTATCAGCAACCTGAGCTCCCTGAGAGTTGGGTTACTTAACTGGGAGGGCTCAGATGTCTCAGGTACTAGTTTTAGAGGACAGATTTGGTGGGAAAGAGGGTCCACATTCTGAGAATGGATGTCACACAAGGAGAATGAGTCTGGGAATATGCATTTACCACTCCAGATTACAAACTGTGGAATTTCCTTTGCTGCAACTGTGTCCATTGCTTCTCGTCCTTTCAGCTTGGACCTCTGTGAAGGGTCTGACTCTCTCAAAACTCTTCCTTTAGTCAAAGACAGCAGGTAAATCCCCAGCAACTATCTTTACTCCAATATGAGCACACTCAGGTTCCCCAGCCTCTCCTTATCCTGATTTTCTTGGTGTACCCCACTCAGTATACAAATATCATTCATACCTTGGGAAGACAAGAACAGGTAATAATGCTCCAGATGCAGCCTCATGAGTGTTGAATAAAGGGAAATAATTCCTTCCCTTGGCTTTTTCTCTTCTTTCTGTAGTCCAGCATGCCCTTGGCCTACATGGCTGCTCAGTGCACTTTTAACTTCAATCAGCAGTGTTTGGGGTGTCTAAAGCTTTTTTCTGCAGAGGTGTTTTCTGGGCAGTCAGTAGCCAGCCTGCACTGGCAAGCAGTGTAAAACTTTGTCCTTGTCACTGTTGAACTTGGTGAGGTCTCTGCCAGCCCTCTTCTCCAGCTTATTTAGGTCCTTCTGAATGGGAATGCTGCCTTACAGCACACCCACCACTACTCCAAGTTTGAATCATCTGTCAAATCTTCAAGGTGTTCTCTGCCTCCTTTTCCTCCTATAGATGAGGATGTTAAATGGTATTGATCCCTTGAGAAATGTTACTCCTAAGTGGCTTCCCATTTTCCCATTAGACTTTGAAATGTTGACCTCTACAGTTTGAGATCACCTGTCCAGGCTGTTTTTTATTCACTTTGTAGTCCACTCATCCAGTCCATACCACCTTGTGCTGGCTACAAGGATTCTATGAGCCAGTGTTCTAGTAATCCAACACTTCATTTGAGGGAGAAATATGCGTGCACCTAGACATCAGTAATCACAGGGTTTTCCTGTATCACAGTTGGCCACATCTTTTCAGCTGGCAATAGATGAGCTGGACCAAAGTTCTCTGGAAAGTGGCAGGATACGGGGCCAGAACTCATACATGGCAATAAAACTGTCATGGAGCTGTGGCAAGTGGCCAGAACCTCAAACTGTGCTGTGCCAGTTACAGATGGGAAATGGAAATTTGTGACATTTTGTACTTCAGCCCAAAACATGAACAGGTTTGCAAGAGACCATATTACAAAAAGTTATCTTTTCCTGACTTATATACCCTGCCACATTTCATAGTCTTGCTAGAACACAGCAAGCATTGCAAGAAAAAGGAAAGTCATGAAAAGGTGGGGGGAGAGTTTTTTTATTTCTTTTTTATCTTAAGGAATGTACCAGACTGCCAAGTTTTAGGAGTGCGAATTCCTCTGTAAAATCAAAGGAATCAGGAACCAGTTTTCAGCCAAAGTCTGCTGGTTGTTTCTACCAGTTGGCCACAGGAATCAGTTAGCTGTAGCCCAGAAAGACTGGTATTTGTGCTGATAAATTCAAACAGTTTTCTGTGGGGTCTGATAAGGTCAGCCAAGGATCTAAAAAAAAACATAATAACAAAGGGATTGAGTCCTCTCTCTCATCTAAAGTTCTTGCTTCAAATCCTTGAATTTCTACCCCTTTCTGGAACGGCTGAAAAAACAAATCTGCACTGTTAAAACCATTCTTTTCCCAAGCCCCTTTCAGAACACAAAGGTGCTATTTCTGTAAGAATTTTAAAGGAAATACATGTCTGAGACGGAAAGCAAGAATGGAAAATTTTAGTACAAATAAATGGTGAATGTTTGGCAGCCAGGACAAAGTTTTATAATATACTGTAAGAGAGAGGTTGTCTTGTTGGCTCGACCAGTGGTCAGATTTCTAAGGAAATAAAAGAATGTGCTTGTTGGAATGTTTTTCCTTTTGCAGAAAATGCTCCAAAAGGCTGCTATGGTGGAGAAATAGCAGGTATTTTTTTCAGATGGAGTCCAGTTTGATCCCAAAAAATTGTCTCTCCTCTCTTTCTCTTCCTTTACCTTGTCCCAGCCTTGGCCGAACTTTTTAGCTACAACTTTTTTTTCTTCCTCCTGCTGTACTCAGCCTTCCCAGCTCCAGCCTATTTCCTTCTGCCTTTATTTTACTGAGCTCAGCCTCGCCAGAAGCATGGAAAGGGAAACAAATGGCTTTATCTTGTGTTTTCTTCACTCTGTGAAATGATGGAAAGCTTTGGTGCAATCTTTTCTGTCCATCAGAAGGTCAGTTGAAGTTAATTATCATTATTAGGAATGCAGGACTGCAGCTGACAGGTTTCATGGTCTTTCTCACCTCCCATCAGGAAGTGACCCAAGGTTATACATTTCTCCACAGATCATCTACTGCTTTTCCCAAGGATACAGATCTGGCTGTCTTAAGAGGGCTTTGCTTCAGTGTGTTTCCACACACAAACTAAAATAAGGCATTTCCACTACAGAGCAGTACTTTTGTTTGAAAGGCAGTCAACCACAAGAAGGTAAAATGGAGCAGCTTATCTCCATGCCATCACATCAAATGAAGGCCACTGCGATGGCCCCCACACTTCCCACACTCCGAATGGGTCTGTGGGTACCTGCTTTGATCTTCCTAGCTCTGGGTGAGGGCAGCAGCATGAGTTTATTCACAGGATGGATGAGTTTGCCCATTTAATTCCCAACCAGAGGAAGGAAGCCTAACCTTTCTGCACTACTCTTATGCCTTTGCCAGTTGCGCAAGCATCTTGGGGAAGACATTTACCTGCAATGCAGAGTGGGGAGGACCAGACGGGAAGAAAACAGGTTATACTGGGACAAGCCTCCAGGACCTGAAACAGGGAGAAGGCAGTGACTGTGGGTAGTGAAGGGAGACCAGGAATATGTAGTACCGGAACTGTAGGATCTGGAGCACTGAGGGAGATCAGACTGAGAGTGAGGAGACACAGCCAGAAGTAGCTGACATGGAGGGGCTGTGGACAGCCTGACGAAGGAGACTGGGAAGAATGGGTGACTGGACAAAGAGCTAGAGGAGGAAGCCTGGGATCAGGAGATGGATGTTTGGGGGAATGGTGGTGAGAAGAGGAAGGAGGCTGAGCCTCAAAGCTGAAGGCAAATAGGTGCTTTGTGAGGCAAGTAGAGAAAGCAAGCAGGGAGCAATTATGAGGAGGGGAGGCAGTCACTGGAAAGCAAAGAGAACTGGGATGAGAAAACAGCTCTAGATACAGGAAGGACTGGGACAAGGTAGGAATGAAGGAATCAGACTGGGAAGCTAGGGCTAGATCACAATGTCACCAGGAGTGGCTGGGCAGCAGCCATGCATCTGCTGCCCACCAGCCTCAGTGGGATGTGCTGTCAGCATACAGGCAGCAGCCTCTCCTCCAGCTTATCCATTTACACAGGCTCTTTCTTAGAAATGGCTTGAACCCCACTATTGTTTTGGGCACTGATCCATCTGATATCACAGTGTGGGGGTTTGTTGTTGTTGCTGTTGATTTTTGGGGGGTTTTTTAATGTTATTGTTTTGGAAGATGGGACAGATGACAGTCTTGCCAAGTTGAAATGCTTTGAACCTACAGGACATGGAAAGTTATTTCATATAGTCCCTTGCATTGCAGTGAAACCCCAAGTGACCTCCTTACATCAGTTTCTCTTCAGGAGGTCCATACATGGCCTCTGCCAGCCTGTGTGTTGTAACTCAGCTAGGGCACCGCTACTCCCCACTTCCTTTTCTCTTCCCTACCCTTTTTCTGGGCTCTGTCTCCTCTGGATGTCCTTTTTCCTTGCACAGGTACATCAGAGACATTCGTGTGTGCATACTGTGTGGTGTAACCAGAGGTTACTCCTGAGCTGCCCATACCTGTAGTGATTGCAGTGTGCCCTCTGCTGTCTTGTTGTCTGCAAGTAGTTTGGAGTTTCTGAGAATTATGGAAGCTCAGTCTCTGCCCAGAAGCAAAATCATCTGTGACCCCCCCCGCCCCTTGTACCACCTCAGCTGAGGGAGCTGCAGCATTTCTTGGCAGACAAGAAAAAGTCAGCATTGCTTTGGGGAAAATATCTGATCTTTGCTCTGACTGAACAATGTAATCAAGTTCTTTTTAATTTTGTTTACCTTACCATTGCAGTATAATGTATGCAAGAAAAGAATGAGCGAGGTATGACCCCCAAGGGGAGAGAGAATCCGCTAGGTGAACCAGTATACCATTAGTCTCAGCTAAATTTGCCAGGTTTTCCCACTGTTTCTGTATCTGTGCTCAAAAAAAAAAAGGCCTTTAACCAACCATACGCCTGATCAGAGCAGGAGAACAGGAGCAGAAGGTGGCTGTGTGCAGCTGAATGCCTATTTACCCACTATTAACGAAGGAAATGCAAGTGGAAGAATTTGTAGAAAAGAATTAATGTAGTTAGGCATTTTCAGTCAGCATTTTACATTATTTTTAGGTTTGTAGTGAGTTTACACTATCAATGTGTATTAATACATCTTAATACATAATAATATTTATTTTAAGAAAAATTATATAATGATCATAATTCCTAATTTGTAGCCACAGTTTAAATTCAAACTAATACCTGATATCAAGTAGAGTGTAATGCCAGAGTGAGTTCATCGGTGACTCAGGTTGTCTATGGCCAAGATCTGTCCAGGTCCAGGAGACTTCTCAGAACAGTCAACATCTCCATTTCAGACCACTGATCTCCTACATATGGAGACTCACACAGATGTTGAGGAACCGCATGCCTGGGGACATAAGAAAGGGTGAGAGTAAGTTTAGGGAGGATAAACACAGGTTCCTGGTACAGTGGTGCCTCACTGTAAGAAGTGTCCAGGGAGGTGGTGGAGTCCCCATCTGCTGAGATCTTCAAGATTTGGCAAGACAGGCATAGCCAACCAAATGAGGGTTGGCCATAGCCCTGCTTTCAGATGGGAGGCTGCACTACGAAGCCACCAAGATCCCCGCCAGGCTGGCATTTCCATGTTTCTGCAGGACTGCTCAAACCCACATATAGACCCAGCCTGGCAGAGGTGCTCAGGTCATATCCCCTTCCCTTTGACAATTCAAGTTTGCAAAAAGCTGCCAAGGAATAGTTTCTCTCCATCTCATTTATATGGAGTTAGTGAGACATGCATCTAGGCTTAGGGTGGCAAAAAGGGAGACGGCAGGAATTATCCAAAACTTTGGTTGAGATCTTCGGGCTTTCAAATGACAGTAAGTCAAACTCATCAAGCCAGTTGAAACAAAGTCTGGTCCATAAGGTAGGGGTCATGAGTCTCTGATTCTAGAAACCAGGCCTGCCTATGTGTTTTGCTTCCCAGAACATCCTGGTAAAATGCCAAATACTGCCATTGGGAATACAATACCACAACCCAGACCTCCCTTGTCCTAGGGCAGTCCTTGCTCATGAAGCTGAATTCTTTCTGATTAGAACGCTGACAGAGGAGTCCTGATAAATATTCCTGCAGCAATGGAAGATGTGTTTGTAAGTACCTGTTTTACATCTCTGTTGTAACTTTATTTCACTTCCTAGAGCTGAATTGGAAGAGGACATGTAGGGAACCTAATTTCATTTCTGGATGGTTCTCATAAAGTGGCTCCTTAACTTTCTTGCAAACATGAAATAAAGAATTTGATAGTTTTCTTCTCAAGGCAGATGAGATTGTGATGGTCAGAGGAACTTCAGAAGAAATCTCCAAGGGCCAGAATGGCAAAGTTGTGTGAGAAAGCAGGAAGAGGCTTTGTGGGTTCTTCAGATGGGTTCTTCCAGCTTGGTGACCTCCTCTGCAGCTGAGCTCAATGGAATGAGGAATCTGCAGAGCCTGATGCCATTCCAGTAGCTGGTTTCTGTTTGCAGGAAGGAAGCTGCTTGGCTCTGTGCAGTAAGCAGGTGGCCCAGCTCCATAGATGTGGTCCCCCTAGCAAAGGATGATGTTTTGAGGGGGGGAAGAAGAATCCAAACAGAAAACCTCCCTTAAGTTTCCCCTCCCTTCCTCCAGCCCTGTTTGGTAGTTTTCTATAGCAGGGGCAATTTGACTCCCAGACAGAGGCAGCTCACAAAATATGAGTAAGTCTCAGGGGGGCAACACAAAGGCCCTTTGTGCTGCATGCCGTGGAGTTAATCATCAGTCACAGTTGTCTACCACCAGTCTCTATAGTCAATTCCACACAATGTGATCATACCTCATCAAAGTTAATTTACTAAGCTGTTTAAATGCCTGTACAGTACAGTGAGCCTCCTCCCACCACTAGCATCTTTTTCAGCTGCTCCCCTGCTGAGGATGCTTCAAGCTGGGTGGTCCCAGCAACACCCTGCAGCATTTTTCAGTCTTGTCAGCAGCCTGGAATAGGGTCCTTTCTTCTGAGCTTTTGGCTTCGTTTCCCAGCCCCAGTTACAGGAGTCCTGTGGAAAATGATTTGAGGGACAAGAGGCAGCTCTGATAATGGAAAACGTCTGTGAGGGATTGGAACATTGGCTTGTAATCCTTGGACAAAACTGCCTCATTCAGAAAAAGGGGAGGGGGGGAGGGGAAAGCATGCAGAACAAAGATCTTATTTCACTTCATGAAAAGAACACGTGATGTTTTCTCTGGAATGCCTCACTGACAGACAGACCCAAATTTTCCAGGGACCATGGCTTTTATTTAAGCTCAGAAAAGGCCATAAATGGCTGTGAAAAGTATGTAAACCCATAGCTTATGTTAATTTGTCATTTCCAGCCTCCACACTAACTCAGTGCCCTGCCATTCCCAGGTTTGCATTTCCTGGGGAGTGGGATGGTGGGAGAGGCCTCTAAAATCCCTGCCCCGGAGCATCTGGTCAGATGAGTACATTAAGTACAGATTTGCATGGGCACAGAGTTACAAAGCATGGCTCCATCCAGACCTGCCTGCCATCACCTGGCTGTTAAGTTTCTCCCACCAAACTGGCATAGGTACCCAGGAGCCAAAACTGCAAAGACCGGTGTTTTTCCTGGAGCAGATGACCTCATATCTCGCTAAAGAAAGATAGAGGCAAGCATGTAAAAGGTACTGGAGATCTGGGTTCTGTGGACAGATTTTAATCAGCATTTTGGTCTCTACCAATACTATGTTAAACAGCTGTACCTCTTGCTGTGGGAAGTCATGGATATAGACTTTTAGAAAGAGTCAAAAGTTAAGATCCAGTGGACACACTCCTTTTCTAAAGGTGGGACTGTGCTAGTGTTAAAGCACTTGTGAGTGCTAGTTGTCCAGATGGGATTTGAGAAGATGTCACACTTCCGCCGCAAATTTATCCCCTCCCTCAGCCTTTCAGAGCCAGGCAGGCCCCTTCATATCTGTGCCATTCAGCTGGAACCTGTCCCCATTTCCAAGCCTTCTGATGGTGCTTTCATCCTTCCTTTTTGCTTATGACTTGCTTTGCTCATCTCTTCCACTCTGTTGTTGTGCCAGAAAGGTGTGTCTCACCTCCTTTGCCTTGCTTTCCAAGAGAGTTCAGTGGTCACTGCAGTGCTGCACTGGCCCAAAGGAGTGAGTATGTCATTCCATCTTGCCCATGCAGCTCTCCCAGTTTCCATTCTCATGGGACAACTCATTTGGTTTGTAATCACAACTTCTTATTCACTTTGCCGCCTATCAGTAACATTTCCAATTCGAAAGCTTTCTCTCTCACAGGTTGAAGGCAGTGACCTTTTCCTTTGGATTGGCTTTGTTTACAGCTATTTATCCTCTTCTTACACGTAAAAGGTCTGGCATCAATCCTGACCCACTGGGTCAGCTTGGCTGCAGCAATTAAAAGCCAACATGTTCAAATGTGAATGTCTAAGGTCAGACACTTTTTCCACATTTACCACCAACTGCAACAATCATATTTTCAAGGGCTCAGCAGCTGCACTTGCCAGCCCTGTGGTGGGGCTGAGGGCGCTTAGCATCTCTGAGGGAATGATAGCTTTGGTTAAAGACAGGCATTGCACCTCTGTATGCAGGAAACTAAAACCCCTTGGTTTCCACTATCTAGCCCAGGGCTGGGAGGGGAATATATGATTTCATAGCATTGCTAAGCAATGACAAGAGCTTATCTCTAGAGTGAGCTGTGTTTACTAACACATTGCACATTCTCTTGCTTAGCAGCATAATTTCGCATTTTATAAGAGTCCCTGAACTTATGTTTATATTTTAGGTCAGCCATCCAAATTTACACGGCCAACTCCCAAGCTTTCTCATATACACCACCGGAACAGACATCCCAAATCTGTGTACAGCACATCGCAGCAGTCTGTAGTTACAAAAGGCTGCGTCACCCTTTCCTTCAGGTCTCGCAGACCCCTGGTGACTCACAGAGCTGCTGTTCCACACCCAGTCCCCACTGACCCAGGCAGGACTCACATAGCTCAAACACATTTTGGGCAGCAAATTCCTGAACGCCTTCTAGCAAGCATTCCAGGCTCTGCCATGGGCTGGGACAAATAGCTAAGTGTGTGTGATCATGTTCTATGCTAGTAGGTTGCCCATCCTTGAAAGATGAGAAATGGCTACCAAAATGATACAGAGTGGGTAGAAGAACTCAAGAACCTCTCTCCTCTGAGCCACAGAAGGGACTGGCACAGTCTGTGAGAGGTTTTTATATATGTATAATGTCAGGGTAAGGAGAAAGTAGCTACAGAGCCTGAGTTTGAGATGCACTCTGACAGACCTGTAGCAGTGCTGAAAGAAAGGATCTGCTGTGGCAATTGCTTGAATGGGTTGGTGGCATCTTGGGGTCCACTCAGTTTCTACTATCACAGAGCTGTGGACAGACTATGCAGATTAAGAGACATCCCCAGACAGAGCTGCTCAGTAGAGGGTCACCTTGGCTGTCTCCGAGCTCACAGGTCTCGTAGATGAATAGTGTGGTGGTGAGGCACACAAAAGCCTTTACACAAAATCTTCCCACACCTCAGTAGGCTCATTAGCTCTGTGTCCTTGCCCTCCCCAAGAAGAAGCTGGCTCCACGCACCCCAGCACCTCCTGTGATGTTCATATTAATCCAGATGCAACCCAGCCTTGTTGCCTCAGTGGTGGGAGATCTGATAGACTTTTTTACCAGCTTTCTCGGTTTGAAGAATCTGATTCCCCCTCCAATCTGCTCCCAGCAGCAGACACTTTTGCAACATGGTCTGAAGCATCCTTCTGCAGGGGCTCTTCCCCAGCACATCCTCTGCCTAGAACTGAATTCAGCTTTAACTGCAATCCAGCACTTGGATTCAAATGCTGCAGGGAGGGGAGAAGGGCACAGCTGTGAGAGAGCATAGCAAGGGGGCTAACCAACACATCTCCTTAAAATGCCCAAGGCCCTTCCAGCACTTGGCACTCTGACTTGGTAGCCGAGATCTGTAAGTCTCACAGCCAAGCCTCAAGTGATGAGCTTTGGCTGCTGAAAAGAGAGTGCCTTCTTCTTTACAGCAGGATGGCAGGTGCTAGCACGCCACCAGGAATTTTTTCTGGATATTTCATTCAAATGTTAAGCTTGCCCCTGCATGACAGCAGCAATTGAGAGGTGAGACAAGTGAGTGGCATGTGGAACACTTGTGTTTTGTTGTGATATAATTGATAGATTATAACGGCCTGTGCCTCAGCTCGAGGCATCCTGGGTTGATTTCCTGCTACATTCATGAGCACAACCCCCCTACTGTTTCAGCTAATGGAGAAGGTGCTCTTAATAGTGTGAATCAGGATTTGCTGGTGGCAAATAACCGCTCGCTCTGTAGCAGTAGTTGGTTGGGGATAGGGTGCCTGCGTTATTGTACATCTTTGTAGCTCAATGACACAGAAAGACAAAGTAGCTGAAATTTCATCCAGCCACAGAAGAGCCCTGGGTTTGACTCTGCTCTGCCAGAAGTGACCTTAGCAACACCTCATGTGTCTGCAGAATGAGGGAGATAATGGGGAAGGAAGTGGAAGGCAGTGATGATTATTTCCTCACTTTTGAAGAATAGTGTCATGTGTAACAGTTTGTGCTGTGGAGTTCACGTGACATTAGCAGGTGTGGAGTCAAGCCAGGACTCTGCCCTGCAGTGTTTCTCCATGGCAGTGCGTACCTTCATCCTGCCTTGTGATGCAGCTTTACACATGAGGAAATCCATATTATGAATTGGATGGGCCCATTCAGCTGCTGGTCAGTGGACAACTCACCTCGATACCAGTCCCAAGCCTTAATTTGCCAGGTTTCTGCAGTTGCCTGTTGCATTATCAGCCTCTCTCTGAGGGGCTTTTGGGGTCAGACTCAAATTCAACAAACTGAGGCAGTAGCACATAGGCTAGGACCCCCCAAAATAACTGTGGGTACAGATATCTTGCTACTGACTGCCTCATTTGGATGGAGTAAGGGGTTTGCTCATCTGAGTGATAAGCCACATCTCTCTGCACCAGGATAGATGCGTGCCAGGCAGTCTCTATGAACCAATCTCTGTGACCAATCATCATCTATACAATGGTAGAAGCACATATCTGGCAGCTGGGATAGCTCTTTTTCCCCATCAGGCCGGAGGGCAGCCTTGTAGATGCCAGTAGGAACCATGGGACTGCATGGGACTGCACTGTTTCCTTCATGCCAGCTGTTGCTCCGGATGCATGTGACATGTTCTTTGTATGTAAGGAATCACAGTAATTCTCACAGGTCCATATTTCCAGAACACAGCCAGTGGACTTGTCAGTTCTGAGCTGTTTGGCCAAGGACTAGCAGAATCCTAGGGAGCACTTTCAGGGGGTTGCATCAAACTGCTTCTGGATAGGTAGGGCTTCTTTTGTGAGAGTGCTTTTAGTTTGAAGGTTGTGCCCAACTTAAAGGACTGAACAAGTGCATTGAATAATTCAAGTTGGAAGACACCTCAGTCTATTCTCCTGCTCCAAACAGTGTCTCTTCTCCAGGCTAAACAAGCCTTGTGCCCTCAGCCTCTTTACAAAAGGCACATGCAGGAGCTGAGTCAAAAAGAAGAGTATTTCACTTACCTGTGCTGCATCCTGGCCAGGCAGCAGTGGAGTGAACCGGCATGAGGGATGTGAGACAGAAGCATGCCACACTACTGAGGATAGATTGACTGTTTCCACACTGATGCTTTGAGACAAATTTTTCTTTCATACACCGTGACTTGGATCTGAGTGCAGTTTGAGCCTGTGGGGTACTGCGAACATCAAGTCAGCCTTGGCCAGGCTGTGACAAATGCAGAGTGGATATGGTTACACTGACTGGACATGGGTGCAGTTCTGTGCCCACTCCTGATGGGCACGTCTTACCTGGGTTATCACACCTGGGTGCTGGGATTGGATGAAATCTGTGAGGAAATGATGCCTTCGGAGCTTGTCTTAGATTAGAAAAGCTCACCTTGAATAGGGGATACCAAGGATAAAGTTTAAGGGCCAAGTTGCCAAAGTATTCAGGCATTTTACTGCTCTAGCTAATGGAATATCCAAAAGCCCATCAAATGCATTAACCATTAGAGAATGCATTTTATACAAACCACATAGCCTGCTAGTGCCAGACTTGTGTGCCCTTTAGTCAGCAATGTCCCCAGCACAACCTGCAAAATAAAGACATCTGCCGGGGGGAAAAGAGGGGAAGGTACAGCACTTTATTACATCAGGTCTGAAATAGAGCTTTAAGGAATAATGATTAGTACAAATGCTGCAGCTGGAGCAGGAGCAAGAAATGAGGAAATCACAGTGAGAAGGAAAATTACAAGAGCAAGAGAATGAAGCAAAAAACAAATCTAGAAGAATAGAAAAAAAAAAATCTATATTTAACGAAGTGTAGCCTTCAAAGTAACCAAACTACAGAAAAATAGTTACAGACAAGTCAGCACTGCCAGGTCAGGGGGACAGCTGGAGAAGACTGCTGCAGGCCTGAGTTCTCACAGAAGGTAGTGAGGTGTCCGGGTGTGTTACAGCTCTGGGGACCCTCACACCACCCTTGCAGTCATCCTAGAGTTCATTTGGGGTGTGATGCCCACATCTTTGAGAGTATAACCCTGCTCCAGGCTTTCCCCTCATGTCTTGCAGTCCTGACCTGTGTCTGCTGTGAAAACCCAGGTGTCCCTCAGCCCTTCCTCGGGTGCTGGCAGTCTAGTCCATGAGGAAACACTGCTCACATAGCTCAAGACAGCACAGGTGCCACAAGAGCTGAACCTTCTCAGCTACAACCTTAACACATTTGCTATTCGGAAATAATACCCTGCTTCTCAATTCCACCAAATAATGTTGATGCAAATTTCCTAATCTTCAGTGGGACAGACTATTGTCCCGTCACAAAGGCAACTATTGTCCTGTCATGAAGGCCACTAGCTAAACAACTTGGTTTCTTGAATTGTAACCTAAAACACGGTGCAGGCAGGATGATCACTGACTGTATGACAGCACCGTGAGCACAACCCCATCCCTTAGGGCAAATGTGTCATATGGCAGGGGAAAAGGGGAGACATGAAGGATGTGGGTGGTGGATAGGAGTGAGGTAATGTGGAGAGGGTGATATCATGGTATAGCCACAAGGGTTGGGTCAGTGCTTAAGAAGTAATTTTTGGCATGTTTAGCCTCATTTCCCTGGGAAATGAGGCTTACAGTATCACTTTGGGTGTATATGTGTGCACATGCTGTATTAAGGGAGAGGCTGAGGCTTCAGAGTAACCCTCATGAGGCACCAGAGATCCAGGGGAGTGATCTTGACAGTGCCCCAAGAATGGAGAATGCCTCAGTTGAAGCCTGCATTTTATTAAACACAGGAGAATGTATCCACCCATGAGATGTACACTTGCATGAGTCCAGGCTTCCCTTGCTCTGCTTCTCAGGCAACAACTTGTTACTGAATTTCAGTCGTGCACCCACTTGGGTATAAATATGTATCTCAAAATTTGCAATCCCATATGTATAACAAAATGTTTGTTTTAGAAATACTGGTGACTGGAAAGTAAGCGTCAGACAAAATGAAATACTGGTATATGTAATAGAATAACATCTCTGTAGAGCAATGATTCCCAATTTCTTTGGCCCACCAGAGCATTGCAACTTTCAAAATTTCAGGCAAACATCATTCACCCTTATAATGAAGCTTTTAGCTGAAAGCATTTTTATGATACTCCTTTGGTTGTGTAGCCAGCAATGATGAATTCTGTTATCCATTATGGCCACAGCTTGAAAATACAACTGTAAATGCATTTGCTTTCCCCTCATTCTACTCCTTCTGATTCAAGGTCCCTGTTTTGAGTCCGTCATGAAAGAGCAAAGATTCCCATCAGATTTATTTGTCATGCACTCAGGTTGTACAAACAGTTCCTTTGCAGTTTACAGTTTTAAATGGTGGAATTTTGGAACAAAAGTGAAAATTTTGTCAAATATCACATATGTAGTTATAAAATGTGTGCCTTTGTACACAGCAGTAAGGCTCTGGTGTCTGCAGTGTGATTGTTTTGTGCTGCCTGTGACGGAAGAGATAACACCTTTTCCCTGCCCTGGTAGGTTCCTGACATGGCAGACACCCACACTCCCACAAACAACTCTGGCTCCATCACCACTTTCATCTTTCCAGCAATGGGCTAAGGACTGTTCCCACCCAGTCTACCAGAGACAGACCTCTCTACACACAGAAGTTTTACCTGATTTAAAGGGGTAGCTGTGCAAATGCCTCCCTCCCCTCATGGGTGCCTGTCCTGTGGTCACCCTTTCTGATGTTTGTATGAGAAATGCTTTTTGGTTTTCACTTCTACCCATTTCCACATGTTAGAAACTAACTTGAAGAAATACATTTTCATGTACCTGAATGTCAACACAGAATGGGAGATTTAATCTTTCACCTTCTGTTCCATATTTAGTCCTTTGAGTATGCAGAAGAAAAACTCATGGTGACCTACATAACCCAGCGCAGTGGCTAATAACACTTACATGAGGTGTCTGCCCGTGGTATCGGGGGGAATGCAGGCACTGGAAGACCCTTGCTAGTGCTCTCTTCTGAAGAGTGATACAAGTCACTTTTACTCTCTGGAAATACACAGCCTCCTCATGTAGCACAGCTTCCACAGAGCTGAGTGTCAAGGGGACAGAAACTGATGAATCTTTTAAAATGTAGTTATTTGCCATTTGGCTTTTTCTTATTGTGGCACTCTCTTCAGGGTGACTCAGGGTGAGCTTCTGCAAACTATAAGCCAGCTGATTTAAGCCATAACTGTGCCTGTGCTGTGGCAGGGCATGAGGCAGGGCAATCAATGAGTCCAAAACAAAGAGGTACATCCTGAAAGGTGAGTTTAAAAAAACTGAAACCAAACAATGAAAACCACATCACTCAGCATCAGCAGTGAAATAATTATACATCTCTTCAGGACGGATTTACAGGCTAGTACCATTCACAGACAGAAACAGAACTTGCTGGGGAGGATGCTTTATAAAAGCAAAATTAGTAACAGTAGTCCTAAAAACAAAAACTGAGTAAGGAAGCAGAGCCTGAGGAAGCACAGAAAAATGGCACAGCTGCCACAAACAGACCAGATGTGGGCTGATCTAGGGTAACTCTTCCCAGAGTTTTCTCCTTCCAGCAGGATGCAAGAATACTCTTTGGTCTTTGTGAATGAGGAGGGTACAAATGCCAGCATTTACCTTAGCTCCTGCCTGCATTGAGGGCACAAAATAAAGCAGGAAAAGAAGACAGTTTATGGGTATGCTTGGTCAGAGTGAGATGGTATTTTGAAGCCAGGGGTGTCATTTTTGGTTACAACAAACCTCAAAACTCAAGAAAATGCCTTTGACAACTGGGGTCATAGTGTTGCTTGCTGTGACAGACACTTCTGTATGTGCCCAGGGCAGTGGGTCTCTTCGCATTGTCAGATCCCTCTTCGCATTGTCAGATCCTTTTAGCTACTGGAGGCTACTGAAATTCAGAGATGAAGAGATAAAACAAGAGGATCACAAGTGTTTATACATAAATGAGCACCACCAGGCATTGCAAATGGGATTTTGAGCCCCCGTGCCTGGCGTGAAGCCCTGGCTACCCGTTTTGCTCAGCAGACATTTGGATCCTAAGACATAAGACATCCTAAGACATGGGTCTAAACCATTATTTTTAAACCTGCCCGCATCCTGACATGAGTGGCACCTGTAACTGCGGCCAGCACTTCGGTGGCCTCAGAGCTGGAGGGTGGGGGGGACAGTGGATTGAGTTGGTAAGTGAGTCCCGACTGCGGAGAAGCCACCTGGTGCCTCAGTTTCTCCATTTTTGTGACAATGCGGAGGGCGGCTGCGACCCCTCGGCGGGATGCTCTTGGCCTGGCTGGCGGGCATCCGCGCCCCGGCATGGCTGTCGCTACTCCTCCTGAACCCCCACCGGTGCGGAGCTTGGGAAGCCTCCCCGGACCCGTGTTCTGCTCGGCGAGGGTGCGAAGCCGGGCGGTATGGGGCTGCAACCGAGTCCCCTGGACGCCCCTCAGCCTCATGCTGCCTTCAAAGGCCGCCGAGGTCGCCGTGGGGCGCCGAGGGGCCGGCGGCGGGAGGCACGGGGGCACCGCCGAGGGGCGGTGGGGAGCGGGTGGGGGCCGGGGCGGAGTCGGCCCCGGAGCGGGGGTCGGGCCGGGCCGGGGGTGGAGCCGCGGGCTGGCGGGTCGGGGCGAGGGGGAGCCCTACCCTTCCCTTCGCGCGCGAGCCGGAGCCGGGGAAGGCGCGTCCGCAACTCCTCCTGCCTTGCCGGTGCCGTCCGCCGCCGCAGCATGGTGAGAGGGGTCGCCGGGCGGGAAGTTCGGCGGCGGCGGCGGCCGCCCTGCCGTCCCCAGGCCGGCCCGCGCTCACCTCCTGCCCGCTCCCTCTCTTGCAGATCTGGAAAACTCTCCCGCTGCTCTGCGCCCTGCTGGCCGCCGCCCGCCTGCAAGCCGAGGTAGGCGCGGGGCCCCGGCGGCGGGACGGGGAACGGAACGGAACGGGACGGGCCGGGGTGGGGGCAGCGGGGGGCAGCCGGGACCGGGGAAAGTGGCAGCCGGGGCGGAGAGGGAAGTTTCGGGGTCGACGGGCACCACGGTGGGGGCAAGGGGCTGTGTCTCCGCCGGGGCCGGACCCCTGCATTCCGCCTCCGGGACGGGCTCCTCGGGGCAGCCCCCTTTCCTCCCTCCTTCCTTTCTCCCTCCCTCTCTCCCGCGCGTTCTTTCCCTCGCTCTTCTTCCTTTCTTTCACTGCAATGACATTGAAAACCTTTGAAAGCCCCCAGCTGCAACCCCCCCAGCTCTGTTGACAGAAAACAAACGGTGCCTGCATTCCCGGTTGCGGCGGCCTCCCTAAAAAGTGAAGTCAGAAACAAAATATTTGATAATTACGGCAGGGGAAATGTGGAAGTGATTTGAGGAAAATGAACTCAAGCTGGGCTGGGAAGGGAGGCCGAGCCTGCCTTCGGAAGAAAGCGGTCCCGCTCGGGGGGCAGCTCGTCCTCCCTCCCTGCATTTTTTTTTCCCTACATATTTCTCCCAGATGGCGAGACCCACCCTAGAGCTTCGCAGTTTGGTTCTGTGGAGAAAAAAATGACATAAACACGTCTGGTTCCCTCTTTTTCTGCCTCCCACCCGTGGCCTGTGCTGCCCGGGTTATGGTAGAGAGTGGCGTTTAGGATGGAGCCCATTTCTGTTGCTCTGTCTCCCTGAGCAAAGCTGTTTGTGAACTCCCTTCAACGGCCAGGTGAGGAGCAGAAGTGAGACAGGGTGGTTGTGAGCCAACACTGTCAAGCTCTGGTCGCTGCTGTCGTGAAAACCAAGGGGAGTGGGACTGAGCTGTAATATGGATTCGCATTTCACATTTGCCTGTACATGATAATATTGTAATACACTTTCTTCCCAGAGCATGACGTACTAATGCAGTGAGCATTTCCGTACACCCTCTCCAACACTGTCCCGAAAAAGCCAAATCATGTTTATTCATTTTCTTAAGAACCCTAAATAAATCTTAACCAGTTCTGGTCAATATACACCAACACCTCTGTAGGAAGGAGGCACACAGCATCTGTAAGAAAAATTATAATAACAGCTAAATAATGATGGCACTGGTCTGACTAAAGCCTCCTGAGATCAGTGACCCAAAGAAACATAGCCAAAATATGTTTGGCCCTGGATTTGTGATTTCATTGGTGTCACTAACATTTTTGAAGTGCTAAATCCTGCTTTTTGCCTAATGTTCTCTAATTTGTAGTACCTGGATAGCTTCCCAGATGTAAGTACTGTCATGTTTCTGTGTCTCACCTGTAAACTGAAAGTAAGAAAAATATATAGCCATCGTGTTCAAAACTTGATTTTAAAGGCTATTTCATGCTTGACTGAATAAATGAATTGTTATTGACTGGCTTCAGGGATAATGGTCCAAGTGGCAAACCAGTGAACATTTTGGTTTGATTCCAGTCTAAGTTAAGCAAAACTTGAGAGTGATGACAGGTCTGGGTCTCCTTTCAAGGAAAATTTACAATTCAGACAACTTTTGTTTTGGGGTTTAGTTTGATTCCTCTTCGCTGATAGCTGCCAAGTGGTGAACATCAGTTCAGTCACGGGCAGCATCCTACCCTCTGGGATATTTAGACCTTCTCATTTTCTAGGGAGTGGGCTGTGCTTGAAGGTGAGCTGCTTGTAATTCAGAGACGGCTTTGATGGTTGCCCACTTCTAAATGTTTCTTGTTACTACTCTCCTGCATCACTGGCATTCAGTAAGATTAGTGTGGCATTTTCCTCTGTGGTTTTCCCTTTCCAGATTTTGGAAGTGATAACTCTCTCTATGCCTTCTGTTTCTGCTGCAGCTTGCACTTTGTGCCTTTCAGTACATTCGGAATATTAACACTGAGCCTTAAGCTTCTAATCCTTTTGTTAGCAAAACTGTATCTGAGTTGTACTGGGGTTTTTGTACAACACTCATTTCTACAACACTGTTAGGTGCATAATTAGAGCCTTTAAAGAAAGAAAGAAATTGCTTCAGTAAATGTTCCTGGCATAACTTCATGCAGACTGGAAAATCTGAGGCGTGCCAGAACTTGGGAGCTTTTCTTGGCCTGGTTCAGCAATAGTCACAAGAGCAATAGACGGTGAACTGTACTCCTCGGATGGAGGCCAGCCACCAGCTTCAGACAGCCCTTTTTATCTCTCTCTTCCTGGGTCAGACTCAATGAGGTGGCTGTTCACTCGTATTAACAGGGATGCTACAGATGTGAAGTTGCTCATATTCTCAGCTGGGGCTCCCAAAGCATATGGAGTGATTTTTGGGAAGCATCCATCATGATAGAGGAAAAGGGAGAGGCTTGAAATGTCTGTTGAATATATTAAAAGTCAATCAGTTGTTCACATCCTGCTGGAGTTAACACTGGAGGGGAGTTACATAGTTAACACTGGAGAGGAGTCCAGTTGCTGTTTGACTGTCTCCCTAAAGGGTGGTGTGTGGGACCACTCCATACCAGCATCGTTCTGTGTCCCACCAGGATACTTTTTTCACAGTAAGAGTGAGGGTATTTTTTTTTTCATTTTCACTTTAACTTGATTCAGAATTTTCAAGAAAGTTATTTTTACTATGACTTTTAGATGTTAGCAAAGAGGTTTACGCCAGCATGAGTATATTCTTGTGGGCTGTGGATACAAGTCCTTTCTTGAATCCAGCCATGGCAAGAGGAGAGGTCATTGACCTGGCCTGCCTTCTGCTCCTTGCCAGTTTTCTGTCCATTCAGATTAATCTTTGAGGTCTGTAGCTTTTCTTCTGAACTATCCTTAACCCATTTCTGGCCAAATGAACTAGCCTTTGGAAAGAGTTTTGTAAATGGGTTAATCTGACTTGTCTAATTTTGGCTAAAAAGGGCAAGCAAAGGAAGGCCAGCGACTCCCCCCTTGTGAGGAGATGTACAGAAAGATCTGAGGGGCTGTAACCCCTGGGCAACAGTGCAGTGACAAACATCTGGAGGCAGATTTATAACCTTTTCTAAGAGCATGGTGTTTGCAGTGTCTACATCTGTTGTATCCTTGGGATTAATTTCTTTCACCTGACCTCTTTTTCCCTCAGTGTAATTTTTCTATATGAAAATCTGAAAAGGGATGTTAAAGGGGAGAGAAAAGACAAAGGTTTCTGTTTGCTTAACTCACCTAAGTGCTTCCTCTTGATCTGACTTGGCTGCTTTTTCATGTAAGGAGAGCAACACTTCACCCTTTCCAAGACTTGTGCCCTTTGCCAGCAGAGTACTTGTGTGTACCAGGGGATTTGGAGCTGGGAATTCAGATAGTCTTTACAGGACTTGGTGTCCTTCCTCATATTGGGCTGTTCACACAGTCTGGCCAGCATCGTGAGCTTTCTTTGGTCAAACTTTTCCCATGTTTTTGTAGTGGACAAAACCTAAAAACTGCTGTCTTAATAAATGAAACTGATTAAATTTAAGTTCAGATCCTTATGTAATTGCATAGCTGCAATTGGCCCTCAAGACATCATTTTAAGAAGTTTGCCTTTTAAATAATAGAGACTTTAGTTAGTTAGTTAGTTAGTTAAGTCCTGCTTTAGTCCTGGGTTAGTTCAGTCCTGCTTTCACTGATAATTTAGCCAGGACAGTGGAAGGAAAAGGCATCATGATGCCAATCATGTGGGCAACTCAGGTTGTTTTTAATATGCACTGGCTTTGTGCAATAAAACCCAGCAGAAACACATTCATAAAATAATTTAATAGAAGTGACTTCCCAGGTCTAGTCTAGCAAGCACATATTCAGTGGAAGGAAAGATTGCATCAATTTTTTCTCCTTGAGCTGGTTTTGGAGTGATAGGTGTCTTCCTTCTTGAAATCCTTCCCTTGAGTGCCAGACCAGGCATTTCTAGAGTTGCATCCCAAGACAATAAGCATCTTTTAAATGGGGAGGCAGGGAAGAAGCGATTCTACCCTGGGAGCACAGCAAAGGCTCATCTGTGCAAAGCCTATTTTTTAAGGTGCATGCTGTGCCACCAGGCAGCTGCTGTGCTGCAGATGGTCCCAGGAATCAGAGTCTGGGAGATGGACCAAGTGGTTCTGTCCGAGGCACGTCATATTGTGCTGAAGTTGCTGGCCAAATGCCCCGTGCAGGAGTGTTTAAACAACCTCCCCGGCTGTTCTGAAGGGGCTGTTAACCTCTGAGCAGCAGCATGTGTGGCACAAGCTCTGAAGCAGATGTGATGTCGTGTAGCACCTACGTGTGCGTGGCACCCAAATGTTGCTTCTCAGATGGAGCTGCTGTCAGAGCCGAGCTGCTTTGTGCAAACATGCCGGTGGCTGAGTGAATGACTTTATCTGCCAGAGTGCAAATTCCTTGCCGGTAATTAGCAGGGGGCTGCTGCTGGGGGCTGCTGAGGAGGCAGCTCTGCTCCCAGCACAGGAGGAAAGGACTGCCTGAGTCTCCTGTTGCATTTTCCAGCTGCTGTTATTGGTACAGCTGCTTACCCATCAGGAGGCTTTGGGGCACCTTTGATCTTTCTTGTGTGGTGTTACATGAGCTGGGGAGTGTTTCTCTTTGTACAGAAGAGAGTTTGTCACGAATCTCAGCCATATGAGTCTTCCCAGATTGATGAGACTCCCATTAACCAGGCTGTGTTTCCGCCACATATCCTGTGAGCTAGATGAGATTGATTCCCAGAAATGCCTTGTTTACCTGGGTTGCATCCCTCTTTGCAGGGAGGTCGGCTTCTCTGCTGTCATAGCTGTGCTAATCTGTGAATAACCAGCGTCTCCTTGGAGAGATTTCTCTCCAACAACGTTGCCTCTGAGTTTAGCAAGCAAAAAGAGCAGCCTGCTGTTGTGCTGTGAAGTGTACTTCCTTCTACAGCTGCATCTGGGGGGCAGACAAGAGGGTTATATACATCTGGACTTTACCAGGGGTTGTAGGTTTTGCCACAACTGTGTACAGAGTTAGGTGTGAGCTGGTTAGAGCAGGGGTGTATTTGCTCTCAGCTATGGGGTTCTGATTGTAAGTAGGCAGTAAATAAACAAATGGCAGATAAGCAGGTCTGGAGGCTTCAGCGCTCCATTAAAGCACTGTAGCATGAGCAGCGACTGTGTGGCATTTTCTTGCTACTTTTTCTCAAGTGTGCTTAGTTCTGGTCTGGGCTGAAGACACCAGCCAGCAGTAATGGTGACTGTTCCTTCTCTGCCTTGAAACCAGCTACCCAGAAGTGAAACTCTTATAAGTTGCTGTGAAATCTTACTACCTGCTCTGTGCCATAGTTTCGTCACTTATTACATTGTACCTCTTGTTTTTTACATGGGCTCTGTGGTTGCTTGGGGCAGTGGTTTAAATATAGGCTGCCTGTGTGAGTTGAAGAAAAGCAAATTCATTCTCCAGTCTGCAAATGTGGAATTTCTTGGAGATGTCTGCACCTTGTTTGGAGTGCATCAGGAGGCCTATAAGCTGGAAAGAAATTGGAGGCTCCTCTTGGACCAATACATTTGGAAAGAGCAAGGGATTTGGGGTGGATGATTGGGGAGGGGTTTGGTATCTCATTAACTTCAGCTGGAAGTGAATCCCTAATTCAGAGTGGTAGTGGAGCGGAGCAGGCCTCTGCGTTTACCAAAAGTGTCTCTATTGCTTAAAGAGATCACTACGGCCAGTACAGCTTGGTACTGTGTAGGCAGACCCTGGTCTCACTCGTGCCCGTGGAAGGCACAAACACTCACCCAAGAGCTTTGGATAGCTCGTGCGTTACCAGAGACAAAGAACTCAGAGGGCCCAGTCGCGTGGAGTTCCGAAGATGGCTTATTCTCGAAGGGGTCCAACAGCGAAAGAGATCGAACGACCCTGAGTGACCACGGACACAGAGGTCCAGGGCCAACAGTCTGAGGGCACAGGGTTGGGGAGAAGGTGGGGGGATACAATGACTACCAATGGGGAGAAGGGAGGGGTGGGGTGAGGTATCAGGTCAAGGCCAATCAACATAGGAGGGTTAACATATCTAGGGAGAGACCATCCAACACTCAAGGGGTGTTTCACACCTTAGAGCTGTCCCACCACCATGTCTCTGCTGTCTTGGGACCTCTTGGCTCCCTGGTAGCTCCCAAGGTGGTTTTAACCATTGCAACAAATCCCATATTTCCAGTGTTTGACAGCTAAATAGCATTTCCCTTGGCTGTACCCTCTCAACTGCTGTCCCAGAGATGGACCTCTAAACACTTTCTCAAAATATGTAATGCGTAGAACCCAGCTTTTCTTGTTTTCCTTCGCCTTAGTCCTTCCCTTCCCTTTTGCGCTGCAAAGAGCAGCAAACCAGTTTAATAGATCAATGGAGAGAAACAGATAAAAACTCCAAGGCAAAGCAGCTGCGTTTCGTTTGCAGGAGCAGAGGATTTGCACACCTTATGCTCCAAGAACAGAAGGACTGGTTGGACAGCTATTTGTTATCCACTGCAGGTTGTCCCTAGCTGGTACATGTTCCTTCTGACCTCGTCCCTGCTCCTTGCTTCAAGTCCTGAGACAGGATCAAGAGGCCTTGGAAATATGAATGCTAGTGAAGCTTCCAGTGCTTAATCAGCTTTTTCCTGACAATGGAAGTTTTCAAGAAACAGTGATTTGAAGATTTATTTTTTTTTTAGCCAGAAACATCTTTATTTCTGTATCTGTGAGGAGACCTAGGGAGATCATGGAAAGACTTGCTGTGGAACTACCTGTGGCAGGAGTGACTCAAGCCTGAAAGGCTCTTAGGTCTTCCAAGTCACAGGAGGGGAGGAGAGGATGTTAAAGTCTTGGATAAGAGGGAAGCAAGAGTGGGGTGATGGGATTGGGCTGGCAAAGGTACCTCCCTCTGATGGAGAGATGTGCTGAGGAACCTTGTCCTAATGCAGGAGCCCATGGCTTGGGTGTGCTTCCTGCAATCAGAAACGCTATCCTTGTTTGCCTTTTCCTATGGTCAGATATTTTGGGGTTCGAGTGTCAGAGAGGCAGAACAAGGAATTTTTGTCCATCCACCAGGATGGGCTTTGGCAGGCACTGGCCAGCTGATAAATTGGTTTCCAGTGCTGTGTTGTCCAGGGATGGTTTTGACAGCAGAGCCTGTTGTTCTTCTCCTGACAATGAATTGATCTGGAGGACCGTTCCTGGAAAGGCACCCCTCCATGCTAGAGCAGCCGCTGCCATTTAAGCACTGGTAGTTTTAGCCCGAAGCCAGGAGCTTTCCTTCTGCATGATGTAACTCCTTGCATATGTACTTCTTGCTGGGACTTTCTTTCCCCTTCTGCATTTTGGCTGCTTTTTCATGTTTATGTTCAAGGAAGTTTAAGTATGAGGGATTGGAATTGTTGCCTCGTTTCCTGTATGTAGGAGGAAGCGATTTCATTGGGGAATTTTTGCAATGTCTGGATCATTTAGGTGTCTGGGTGAGTAAAATTCCTCAGGGATAACCGTAAAGGTTGTGACCGAGTTCTGGTCTGCAGCTTGTGCATTCAAACCCAGGGCTCTGGAAGATTAAGGTGGCAAGGGACCAAGCATTCATGTCAAAGTCATCGCCTTCAGCTTGGCAGAAAAGCTGTGGTATTCCTGTCTGAGGACAGCTCAGTGTGCCTGCTCCACATGAGGCAAGCTCTGGGGTATTCCAGTCCTAAGACAATGAATGCCACATGAGTAGTGTCAGCCTAGTCTTCAGGCGGTGCTCTCCCTCTCCAGTTGCCCTGTGGATGGATGATGAAGTTGAGTTGCAGCAGAGGCTCAGTTTCTCACACAGCTCTTTTTCTCATATCCCCAGGACTGGGGCTTGGACCCCTTTGTAAAGGGTGACGTGTAAGGGTAGGGAGGAGCAGGTTAAGAAGAGAGTCCTTTTTTATTCTTTACTCGTTCAGAAAAATAGACTTTTTTCTACAAGGTATCACTATGTGCCCTGGGATTAGTAGCTTCTTGTACAAACCTTAGCCATTAGTGTCTTGTCAAATCCAGTTTTACACATCCCTGAGAAGTGATGCCCCCTTCCTGTTCTGTGAAAAATGATACCATGCTCAGGAATATCTCAGAGTTAGTAAGTTTATCTTCACAGTCCTCTTCTGTGAGCAAGTAGACCATTAATCTTTTTATTCCATCCCAACGGTCCTCATTACACTCCCATATTCAATGATAATCAGTGCCTCCCCCATGCCATTATCTTCACCTTGTACACGTAGCTAGTTTATGGGACCCCTCAGCTCAGTGCTTAATCTCCTTGCAGCTCCCTTCCTCCTGTCAATGCAAGAAAGGAAAAAGAGATTTATGTGGTCTTATTCTCTGTTTGGTGTTACCTTTGAACCTTCTCAAATAAGTTTTAAACCAAACAGCCAGTTTCAGCCATGTTTAGCAAAGTGTGTTAATTTCCTACACGTTGCCTATGTTGCCCTAAGTTTTGTAAAAGTAGGTGCAGTAGTACACTACTTACTGCCTTAGCAGAGGGAAAAGCTTGAGTATGAGATCAGCTTCTGCTGCAGGCCAGAGAAGCAATTTATGAGCATTCCCCAGTGATTGTAGTCATACTTTCATAGCCAGTAAATGCCATCAGCCTCAAGATAGGAATCTGTGGGAAGCAGTTTGTAGAACAACTTATTTCTGCTCAACTTTGAACCTAATGCTTTGTCCTCTCCTTTTTGGCACTCAGAACTGTGTGCAGTCCCCCAGGAGGGTGTCATGGAGGAAACTGAGCCAAAGCGTAGCTAATCAGGGGGCACAAAACATGGTTTGTTACACCTTGTGTGCACCTACACCCATGCACACAGAGCCACTGTACTCAGCCCTGTAACTTGCCAGTAACTTCTGTAACCCAGACCCGGGATGGGAGAATGGAGGATGCAGAAAAATTTGCAGTCAGTGTGAATTATATGGGGATTTCCTATCTTGCTGGGTAGGTGTTGAATCTCATTGTGGAATATGAACAGCCTGAAATCTCACAGTGCCAGCACCGTGTCTGAGCCACTTCTGGCTTTGTGCATGTGAAAACCGAAAGAGATGGGAGAACAGCTGGATGTTAACACCTCCTCACAAGTCACTGCCAAGCTCTTCAGCAGTGCAGCAGCACAGATCCAGATGCTGGGGTGAGTTAGGCTGTCTGGGCTGTAGATGCAAGGTCAACAGTAAACCAGCATTAAACAGAGACAATTATTTAGGGTTTGGGTTTTTTGGTTTTGTTTTTGTTTCAGGTTAGTATTTATTTGCTGTGGGGTTTTGGCAGGGCAGAGGGACTACAGCAGACTCTGGGCATATGTGGTTCAAACACTTTCAGAGCCTGTGGGCATCAAGAAAATGCAAACAGACTCTTCTCTGCAGACCAATTTGTCCTCACTCAGCATGATGCCATGATTTGTAGGTAGGCTTTGGGCAAGGGACCTTATTCCTCTAAGCTGTGGTGCTCACATCTGTAAAACAAGCATAATGATGATGCTGTGCCTCACAGCAGGGTTTATAAAGCTGAATGCATTCCTGTTAAGAAAAGTTTAAAAGCTCTCATGTAGAAGGTGCAGCAGGCATTGTAGAGGAACATTTTCCTTGTCAGCAACGATAACAATAGTAAGAAAAATGGGAACAAAATGTAGACCAGAGTTGCTGTGTGATACAGCAATTTCTTGCCAGGCAGTAAAGACGTGCAAAAAGGGCTTATATGGGCCACCTTTAAGTGTGAGCCAGTGGCTCACAGATGGAAGAGAGGAGGTGGTTGAATGATTTGATGAAGCCAGAGAGAGAAAGAAGCAGGTCATAAAGTGGGAGAGCTGGGGTGTCTCAGAGGGGATTCTTCTTCTGGGGTGTGTTTGCTCTCACAGGGAAGCAGTAAGCGCCTCTCCATCCATTTGTATCTCAGAGGAAAAAAACTAGAGTTGTGCTGTAAGGGGAGCGCTTGACATTGTGGCAATGTAGATTTCCCTGTGTTCTAGTTAAGCAGAGAATCTCACACAGGGCATAGTCCCTTGCTGTCCCTGACAGGTCTGCCAGAGGTTGACAAGGGAGAGAAGATGGGTTAGCGATTTCCATTGGTTGTCATGGAAACTAATGGAAATTACTCTTTTTTTTTTTGTCTGTCTGTTGTATATGAAGATTTTGTTAAAACAACTCAGAAACATTCTTTCTTTCTCACTCTTTTGTTTTTAACACTTTAATTGCTGACTTCCAGTCTTCAAAAGTACTGTGTTGGCAGAATTTTCCTAGGGAAGTTTGTGTACATTTTTTGAATGCTGTAAAATATGTTTTGGGGACGAGCATCTGAAGTAGGGCAGCTGCTGGTCAGTTCTGTGTGCTGAGCTGCTTTCCGCCTGAGAGCTTCTGCAAGGTACCCATGTGACCATTTTCTCACCAAGAGGCTTAAAAGTAAGATGGCAGGTAGCCTGAGTGTTCTGTTTCCCATGTAAATGGTAAGCAGATGATTAGCTACTCTGGAAAAGCACAAGCTGGATGAAAGGGGGATGATAATGCCAATTTATCAGCCAGTGAGTTGTCAGGCTTGCTGACAGTGATGGTAAAGAGCTTAGAGAATTTTAGATTGGAGGTGTGGGTGTAACACACAGCATATTATTATTACTATTTCATGTAAATATCAGCATGTCTTGTCGCTAAAAATATGGCTACCAACTCCACTGACGCTAAAAGGGACAATTTTCCCCGTAGATTAGAACATCGCGAGGCCAGAAGGAGCTGTTGTGCTTTAGTTCTGCCCTCTTGCATAATACAGCCCATATATAAAGCTTTTTTTATTAATTCCATTTGCTCTGGACTCTACAATGTGTCTTAAAAACCATCTAGTCTTGATTAAATAATTACCACAAATGGAAAATACCACTGTGTTTGGTACATTGCTGCAGTGGTTAATTACCCACATGCTGTTACACCTCATTTCTGGCTTGCATTTGTCTAGTCTTGATCTGCAGATGCTGAATCTTCTGTTTAATTGACTAAACAGATGAATTCTTTAGTCCCATGTGTCTGTTCCCCCCTGCAGTAACTGTGGTCTGCACAAGGAGTGTTCCCATTCTTGTCTTTGGGACACTGAACAGTCTGAGTTCCCCAAGCCATCCCTTGGCAAGGTGTGTTTGCTAATCTCTTGCTCACTACTGGGTCTCCATGCAGTGCATCCCCTTTGGCAGTGTGTTAGTGCTCCCTCACTCTGTGATGACAGGGCATCTCCATGTGCTTGTTACTGGGAATCCATAAATACCGGGCAATGTAAATTGTGAAAAGAAGAAAGGCAAAACCAGTACAAGCCCTAATTTAATACTAGGGAGTTAATATACATTAACATACACACCATGAGGAAGCACAGCTGGTGAAGTTTTCACAATGAGGGTCCTCCCCAGTACACAAATGTGGCTGTTGCTGTTACCAGCTAAAGCCTTGGTTTTGAGTTTCCCATGATACACACATAAGTTAAAGGTCAAAATTTAGAGGCTTTTTGATCCTCTTGACTTCACAGGTGAGATTTGACTGGGCTGGGGGCCAGGATTTGTGTGTTCAGCACAGCTTGTGTCCTGTAGTAGGCAATCGCTGAACTGCAGCACTTCACTCAGCTGGAGCCTGTCCTCAAGCAGCCTCAGCTGAAGCCTGCTAGGGCTCCTATGCTCCCCAGCCAGTGCCCTGAGCATGGTGTCCCCTTTATCTTTAATAACATTTGTCTTTAAGTAGGGATGTTGGATTTTTTTCTCCTCTGAGAGAAAGTAGAAGGCTCTGTGCATTTCATGGCCTCAGGTCCCTTCCATCTTGGGAAAACCAAATGGATGAGGCTGAAGTTTTGTGCTTTCATAGCTTTAAGGCGTCTTCCTGCACATCAGCCTTCACTGGGTAGCAGAAACATTCAGAAAAAGAAAGTTCATGCACTTTTTCTGTGGGCGAGCTAGTTGGAAGTCTTTTTTTATCAGTGATGAGAGGTGAAAGGAGGTAGTTCCCTCTCCTGAGGTGATGCTTTTTCCCTGTGCTCTGCTGCGAGCTTGAAACCCATTTTTAATAAAAGTCTGGCAAGAGGTAAAAAAGTTGTTTCTTGGGGCTGTGATTTTTAGACTTGTAGCCAAACTTGCTTGAGACATGCATCTAAAGGAGTGGTTACAGAGCATGTGAGTTGCTCTGCCTGTGAGCTGCCTTGAAGAAAGGTGAGCACCTGCCATGCTGCTTTGTCTTTGTGCTCCCTCTTCTTTTTCCTCTGCTCTTAGGCAGCTGAAAACTGAACTCTGCCCCCAAAATAATTCTGGGTGATGGGGATGAGGGGGAACATAGTTTTTAATTTTTTATCTTTACAGGCATGAGAGAAAACATTGGAAAACAGTGTGGGGAGGGGAAAGGAGGTGCCCTCTCTCCTGCCCCATCACATCCCTACAGCCCCTGTGACAGAAGCCCTTTGCTGGCTGCTCTGTCTTTTGTATGCAGGAGAGCATTAATGCTTTTTCAGAGAAGCTGTGGTCTGTCCCCATTGTTCCTCTCACATAAAACCTCTCCTTCAGAGCCTCCAGCAGCATACAGGTGAGGGGGGATTTTCACCTCCTCACAGGACATTTACCCCTGGTTCCCTGCTGGGATGGGGAACTTGTCAAGTGTTCATTTATTGCAGTGGCAAATTCCAGAGGGCACTAGGTGATGTACTCAAGGACACAAGGTACCATGACTGAAGGATGGATCCAGAAGCATGCGTCAGCTTAATTCTGTGTGAGAAGGGCTTTGTGTCCTTGCTCATACTCATGCAGTGCATGGCAGGTAATGCCATGGAAGAACTGCAGTTGTTGGTGGAAGGTGAGGATGGGCTTACCTGGCAGGACTTGCAAGGCTTCTCACAGACTTCCCGTGGGGTATTGGATAAGCACTGAAACACAAGGCACTGAAGACAGATAATTTATCTAATATTAATGGAGAACAGGGGAGTTAGTCTTCTAAATGATGGTAGTGGTCTGAGCCTGAGTACTTCAAGGTGGGTGCTTTGGTGGAACCCAAGAATTTTCCAGGTCCTGTGTCAGTGTGTAAGATTCTTAAAGGAGAGCTTTCTACCCCATGACCACATTTCGGTGATAATGTGGTGCAGTTCATGCCTACTTTCAGGAAGCAGCTATCTGATACAGCAGTGGAGTGTGTGCATATAGCTATCTCAGCTTTCATACCTGGGCCTGTTTGTTTAGCCAGCCGGTGTTCACACAGTAAGTACCAGGAGTCCCAAATTAGTTCCTTTCAGCCTCTGTCCCATCCAGCAGCATTATGTGTTCCTAAGAGGTTGTTGAAAGCATTAGGATGTCTCAGGGAGGAGTGCCCATATTCGCATCATTATTTTTTATAGGATTTAGCTGTTAAAAGCCAGGCACACTGCGTAGTGCTGGCTGCTGTCCCAGTGTTAGTATAGTCCGATCTCTGTGCAGTTGAATGGTTTCTGACAGGGAAGTGGGGAGGGGAGGAATTAAAATGTCTTGGCTCAGACGAAGATACAAAACTCAGGTAAGATGGAGAAACACGGTGAAGTCTATGCATGGAGCATGCAGAGGTGTAAAGCATGTGTTTCGAAAGCAGTTGCTTGGTGTGTTTGACATATGAGAAGGTGAAGGAACAAGATTTAATGGGACGTTGATTTGTCTGGAAGAACAGCATCCCTACAGCAGAGCTGTGCTGAGATCCTGGTGTTTTGGAGGATATGAGGCTCATGAGAGTCAATTGTGTTTTGTTGTAACAAAGGACTTGGGAGATTAGGCTTCGGCAGCTGAAGTGCAGTGTGACCATGGCCGCCTGCTGCAGCCTTTGGCTGAGATTGCCATCACACAGCAGGGATGATTGGGCAGGTCACGGAGCCTGTCCTGCAGTGCTTATGGCGCAGTGTGGGCTGATAACTGAATGTGGGGCAGCTTTACCATGGGAGATGAAGCAGTGAGCTGCTATGTATCAGCAGGACCTGCTTCACAACCAGCTGGGATGCCTTTGCTGAAGAGCATGTATTCATTGCTAAAGGGGAGAAGGAAGCAGCCACAAACAGTGTCCCTTTTAGAGACTTGATTTTCATCTACACCCTGGACTTGATATTGCTGACTGAAACATTAAAGGCTTTTTGTATAAAGGTTCACTGCTGGGGTTAGAGTGTGTTAGTGTACGGGTTTCACAGTGTTAGGGTTGCCAAGTGCAGGAATTTCTTGCACGGGTAAGGGGTTTGTGGTTCACACAGTAAGTGAGAATTGGTGTCAAGGCCTCATGAGTGACAGGCTCTTAAAAATCAGCACAATGTGGTAGACATTGGTGTTCACTGTAAGATATTTAGCCTTTCTTTGGTCAGGGCTGTTTGCGTCTGAGTTACTGCATTGAAGTGGCTCAGGTCTTATAAGTGCTGGAGCACTTAAAACACGAGGAACATAGAGTCAGCAGCTGGATTTGAGTAGGCTGTGATGAAGTTGTTGGGTGTTGTGATTGCAGTAAATCTTTCATTGCAGGCTAAGATTTTTTACCGTTTCTTACTTTTTCCATCATCTAAAGAAGCACATGCACACCTTCACCTTCGTGAGATAACTTTGTAGCGCTGGTATCTTACCTGAGTCTGACCTGTAGTGCCTATACTCTCAGAGGGTCTGGGTGTGTATCAGGGGAGCACTGGGGCAAGCTTTGCAGGTTTTATTCTAGGAGGGCTGTTAGATCTTCAATAAGGAGCTTTAGGGGCTTCTTTGGGTAGTGGGGTTTTTTGAGTGGGTATTTTTGGTTTTGTTTGCTTGCTTGTTTTTAGGTTATTTCAAATTGAGCCAACCCAAGTTATTGGGGAGCTGAAAATTAAGATTTGCTTCCTTTGCAAAACAAACCAAGAACTCAAAAAGTTCACTGTTCCTGAACCTTTCCTTGCACAGTATTAGACTTCCAGTAATTGCAAAACTTCCAGGTGGCCTGAAGCACCTTACATTGGTTAACTGTGGCTCAATACATTGCTACAGTATCACATACTACTTCTAAAATCGTTTAGGGTGAAAGGATCATGTTACCTTAATATATTTCTTACAGCCTGCACATCAGTACAGGTAGTGTCTGGTGTAGCTTTGTTTAACAAAGCAAGTATGACATCCAGTACATGAGATTTATGTCTACAATACACAATGATATGTACTTTAAAAGTTTGTTCTCAGTATTCAAAAGGCTACCAGTGATTTCCTGGTGTGTTTAAGTCAAAGCCAGCTCTAGGGATATATTTTAATAAGTGCTTTGGGTGTGTGAATTTCCTGGGTTTTCTTAATCTTCGTCAAAAAGGAAAACCTATTGTCCCTTACAAGTTTCCTATCTTAATTTCTTTCAACACATTGCATTTTACCTCTGAAATCTGCTCTGCATAGGAGAAGATGGGCTGGTTGCATTGGAAATTGTAAAATTAGACTGCTTATACATTGAGGTGATGTCATTCCTGGAGGGGAGCCCTGAGAATGGGAGGATGGTGTCAATAGTGCAGGCATTAGGATCAGGAGGGCTTCCTTGTGCCCGGTGAGGTGGTGGAGGATGCACTTTCACAGTGGGCTCTGAGCTAGTGGGGGCACGAGCAGTGCTGATAACTCTCTTGGATCTTTTGTATCTACAGCTCCCTTCCCCCGTGGAGAGCAGTAGATAGCCAAACCAACCTTTCCAGCAGCAATGGATGCTGCATCAGTTTCTGCAAAATAAACATCTTTTATTAATTCTTCAGCCCCTTTTTTTGCCTGTTTTCTTTCAAGTCTCTTCTAAGCCTTTCATGGCAAGGAGGACATTTTGTGGTGTTCCTATCTGTTCTTTCCCTTCTTCAATTTACAGCCATGAGTCTGGGATCTCACTGAAAACCAGCAATCATCAGCAATCCAGTCTAATACACTGGGCTGCAAGCTGTAGTGGCTGAGGCACAAGCATATATTTCTTTCTGCTGACTTTATTAGAGGAGCAATAAATTCTGGCTGGCCGACAAGGTGGACAGCCAAGGCTGGCAGACAGTTGTGCAAGCTAATGTCTTAAACGACTGCAGTAGGATTTGCCAGAGGCTGCCTTCTGAAACCTTTAGTTTGCCTCAGTTTTGTGTCTATCAGACTTCATTTTTTCCCCTCAGAAAGTAATGGCAAAAATAGGCTTGTCTTCACTTGGTTTCTGCAGGAGAACCTACCATCCTACAGGGATATTCCCTCTCACCTCCCAGTGCAGTCGTGGCTGTAAATGAGCCGCTTCATCTCACACATGGGCTTTGCTAAAGTTGTGGCAGAAGCTGGGGCTGTGCTGTGCTTAATGAAGACTGCAAGAATAGTGTGACCTTCTCTTTAGTTAGTCACTGCATTCATTAAATGGGAAATTTTCTGTAGAATACCAAAATTGTTAATACTGCATTAAGCAGGGGAAGTTTGCCAAATATTTTATGCTTGTTTAACTTAAAATATGTCCAAACTAAGTGTGCTCCCCTACCTTTGATTTGATTTTGACATAAAGCGTGAAAAACACCAAGTTTCAGCCTGCCACAGATGTCTCTGTGGTGTCTGCATAGTTCCACAAACAAGGAGGTTTGTGGAGAAACATGAACTCGGCCATTTCTGCATTGTTGCAAACGGAGGGCATGGGCACTGCCCTCACTTTGTGGAGCTGAGCAAGTCAGATCAGAGGGAAAGTTTTCAGGCAATGTTAGGCTGGTGCTGTGGGCTGGGTTTCCTGTGAGGCTGAAGGCTTTTGTTTCCTTTCTGTATCACTAAGCATTTCCAGCATCTGTGAATGTCAGGCTATTTGGAGGAATGTTCTTCCCTGGTAGAAGAGCTGAAGCAGATCAGATAATTTTCTCTTTGAAGGAGGAGGTTAGAGGGAGGCATGCAGGGCTGGATACAAAAGGTAAAAAGGGGAACGTTAATCTTCTGTAGTATGGTTCCCAGGAGGATGGGAAGCCAACTCAGATCATCAGCAGTGTTACCTCTGATTCAAGGAGCAGCAGATGGGACCCCCAGTGGTTGAAAGCATGGGTAGGGTTGTGTTTGCAGGTTGCATCCCAGACACTCCCTCTGATTAGGGAGGCTACCAAAAATTCACAATGTCTGGTTTCTTGCTGTTATATGGGAAAACAGAGACACATAAAAAATGTAGTAATTAAATGAGCAAGCAAAAAAGCCCCATGGAAATAACCTGTTGCTAAGCCAACTGACCTGGCTTTGGTAACTGGGGATCTGTTGTCTGTGCAGAGATCTTGGCTGCTGCTGTAAACTTCTGAGTTTCTGGGACATTTCCCAAAGTCTGGCACAGTAACCTCCATTGCTCAGGGAGGAATGGCTGCTGTGCAGGTACTGTTCACATCTGTGGGGGCCATTGCCTTCTCGTGTGTCTTTCTGTACCACCTTTGTTTTAACTTGAATACCCTTGTGTATTGTTTTCCTGAGCTCCAAGGTGTAAATCGCCTGAGTTGCCGCTCCAGCTGCTGCAAAAAATGAATTTTGGGGGGGAGATGTATGCTGCTTGTGTGGCTGCTGTCTGTGTGATCAGGTCAAATGATACTTGAAGGTGGTGCCTTGTGTTGGCAAGACCTGGCTGCCCAAAAGGACCCTGGCCCTTCTAGGAGTGAATTACTGTAGGTGAGTGCTGTTCTGCTGTTGGGGAGGAAGACACCTGGGACCTCTAGTGCTGAGCTCTGGCTGCAGTTGGTTTGTCATTCCTCAGTATTTTTTTCTTCTGTGGTACAGAGCATCTGTAATTTTATTTTGCTATCTGCTGCATCATCTGTCTTAGCCCATTAGAGCATTTAAAATCATAGAATATCCTGAGTTGGAAGGCACCACAAGGATCATCAAGTCCAACTCCTGGCCCTGCACAGGACACCCCAAGAATCACACTATGTACCTGGAAGCATTGTCCAAATCCAAACGCTTCTTGAACTCTGTCAGGCTTGGTGCTGTTCCCACCTACCTGGGGAGTCTGTTCCAGTGCCCAGCCACCCTCTGGGTGAAGAACCTTTTCCAAATATCTAACCTTAACCTCTCCTGACACATTTTCATGCCATTCCCTTGGATCCTATCACTAGTAACCAGTTTTTGCTGCTTAAGTTCCTGCTTAATTACTTGAGCAGCTGTCAAACCTCTGTAAGGTAGGCTGTTACTACATCTCTCTTGCCTTAGCTAAAGACAGACAAATAAAGCCATTGCATCCAGGTGGTTTTCACCCTCTGTCTAGAGATGTGGTGGCAACCACTGACTGTACTGTTAAGAGCACGGGGCTATGCTTCTCTTTTGAGAAAATATAAATAAGAAAAGTTGAAGGTCAGGCATGAGGGTGTGAGCTGCCTGTGTGCTTGGCTCCACAGTGCTTGCTTACCCAGTTACTAAGAGGCATGTTTCATGAGTGGAGTAGCAGTAGCTCAGCCACCTTCACAGGCAAACTATTTGTAGTACCTGTGAGTTCAGACTGCTACTGTACTCATTCAGGCCCTGAGCTGTATCCCACCATGTGGTTGCTTGATGAGGGAACATAAAACACACACTGGGACCTGCTGCCACACGATCCAGGTCCCACACGGGGTTCTAGCTCCAGGGGATGGCCATGTCCTACCTGCCCTCTTCTCTCTGCACTCAGTCATGTCCTGAGCCTGCCTCTTCTATGCAAACCATCTGCTGATTCAGTTCTTCACCCTTGTACTATTTGTCCTGTTTTCTTCTGGCATCAGCTTTGCTGGCTGTAATGGCTCATAACCTGAAAGGGAGATGTAGCCCCCTGCCTTTCATTTAATTGCTCCATGCTGTACCCTAAGCAGCAGCTGCGTGTGAAATCCTGCAATCCCACAAGAGAGCTTGTTTGGCATTCCTGTTTAGCTTGTGCTTGAGCAACATAATTTGGATCCGTGAGCTGTAAGGGGAAAGACTGTTCTCAGCAGAGACTGAAGTTTCAGAAGTAAAAAGATTCTAGAACGGCCACTGTGTGTGAAGTGGTGATTTCCATGAGCACACACTAAACTGCTACAGTCCTTGAGAGATGTGGCCAACTCCCCACAAGCAAGGGGTGCCAGGGTGATTCTCCCACCAAAATCAGCCTCTAGCATAGGTGCTGAGATCTGCTCTGTGTTCTGAGCATAACTTTAACAATTCCTCGAACATGGACAAAATAACTTAATCTCATTCTTAGAAACCACTGACCTTTTTCTGTTGACACTTTAAAAGGAAAAGTCACCCTGAGGCAAACTTCTGACATGGAAACGTTTCAGTCTGAGCAGTTCAGTGCTGGCAAAGTGCTCAGCAGCAGAAAAGATGTTTTCATAAGAGAAAGTGTCAGGCTGCTTTTAAGCATTGGGGTGCTACCTATTACACCCATAACAGTGGGTGACACCTTGAATTCTGTGAATCTGCTGGCTCAGCTGCTCTCCATTCCTCAGAGGACCTTTAGAAGAGGTCAGACTCTGAAGTACAAACCCAAGTGGAATTGGAGGGGGATCAGAGTTGCTGTTTCATGTACACAGCTTGGCATGTCTTTGTATTTTCCAGTCACAAGGATGTCTTGCAAATACCAGATGTGGAAAATTGTGCCTTTACCTTGGCCTTTACTACATTTCCCATCATGGTACTTGACTCCTTACAGGCTGTGGCTGAGATTCTGCCATCGCTTTGGCAATATCTGCATTATTAAATTAAACATGCACGGGATTGTTTGCCAACTGTGGGGCCAAGGGAGACCAAATGGCCAACATCTATGCTGCTGTTAGACTGTCTTAGCTCTTACTTAGAGATGCTGCTTGTGAATTACTTCTTGGTTACCGGGGATCTGTGCTAACCCCTAAACCATGTCTGAGAACTTGCAGACTACACTGGTGGCCATATTCCCTCTTTGAGCTTGGGTGACTGGGATTTTCCTGCTAGTGCCTGGCCCTCTTGAATTTCCCAGGATAAGCTCAGCCTCTGAGCCTTGGTGCTCTGTGCCTGTCCCAAAACCATACAGTTCCTCAATTTTTCCTTTCTGTGTGGTGTTCAGGAGTGGATTGCACTCTGTCAGCTCTTGGTGGCTTCTTCTGCCGCCTCGGGGTATTCCTGTCCACAGCTGAACTTCAAGCAGGTTTGCTGGGATTAGCCTAGATGTGAAGGATTACTGAAATGTCTGCGATATCTGTTATGAATTCACTCCATTTGGTGCTCTAAACTCTTTCTCCTTACTCCTGGATTATCAGCCTTAGCTATTGCTAATGAGTTTGTTAGAAACACCAGCACGGAGGTGAGCCAACACTGATGAATTGACATAGTTTATTGTGTGCCATGGAGGAGTCTTCAGCTGGTTGCAATTTCCAGTTCTGGTGACACAGCTGCAGGTAGCGTAGAGGCAAAAGTTTGTTTAACGCAGTTACCTGGCGTATAGGTTGTGTCCCCGCTATGAAACCTTGTCTGTATTTCTGAGCAATGGAGATCTATGCAGTAAAATACATCTCCCATGAAGGCTGCTCGTCCTGCTGTTTCTTCATGTAAAATTCCTTCACCAACAGCTTCAAGGACAATGCTGTATTGCTCAGACACTTAATGCTGTAGAATTTGTCTTGGGAAATAATATAATTGCATTTTTTTCATAACAAAGCCATTATACTGTCAAAAGCCTAATTTTCTGTTGTATTAGCCGACAGCCAGCAGAGATTGCTGGGAAAAGAAAGTGCTTAGCTTAACCAAAATTTCTTGCTAGCAAGAAAAATGGAATGAAAACAAAATGAATTTATAATGAAATGGATTTATTTCTGGGCTTTTCTATTGTGCTGTTGTTTGCTTTCTTTGAGGGCATTTAGAGCTGATTAGCAGCCCTGGAGACAGAAGTCCATTATTTACCCAAAGAACAGCCAAGAGTGGAGAGACAACAATGCAGCCTTCCTCCCTCCCTTTTTCTCTATCCTCTGCATCCCTCCTGCATTCCCAAAACAAGCCTCAAATTTGCCCAGAAGGGAGTATTCTTCATCAAAGAGAGGACAACTAAGTCTGTGTGGTCTGCAGCCTTCTGTTGGAGATGCCAGCAGAAGATTTTCTGGAGGTCTGCAGCTCCTCAGGGTCAGGTCCCTGTGCTGGGGAGAAGCGTGGGATGCCTTCCTGGACTGTGGGAGGCAAAGGTCTGGCAAGGGTGCCTGAATCCATCTGTGCTTAACAAGCCTTCTGGGAAGCAGCATCACAAGGGCTGTTTGGGGAACAAGGAGGATGAACATGTGGTCCTGCTGAAAAGATTTTGCAAAAGCCTGCACAAAATAATTGTTTCTTTCCATGGGAATTAAAGCTAGGGGAAAAAAGTGGGAGAGCCAGATATGAGTTGGTCTGTGGCAGCATCTCTACCCTCGTCCTCCCTCTGTCCCAGGAATTGTTCCTGGGCCCTCCACATGCTGTGTCTGTGGTGCATGGTCACTTAGATACCTGCAGAGATCCCAAGCATCCATGGCAATTGTTGCCTATAGCATGGCATTTTTAATTGCAGGTTTAGAGGCAATTACAAATCATTTGAAACATAGCCCTGGTTTATTGGAGAAGGTTTACAGTGTGGGGAAAATGCTGTCTTTTGTCTTTCCGCTGCCCATTGACGTAACAGCATGGCCAATAATGGATATCAGCTCCAAAACAGTAGGGGATTTAGTTCTGGGGGTGGGTGTTCCCTCTCTGAAACAAAGCTAGAGCTGCCTCATGTTATTCTCTTTGTTCCGAGACTATTGCAGCCGTGAGTAAATCCATTCTACTTTGTCTCTATCCCTAATCTTGCATGTCACATCTTATACAGAGGATTCTTTTTCCCTGGAAGGAACAGGAATTTGACGATCATGACTTACTGTCCTGATTATAAACTTGGCTAAACTTGTGCTGTAGTGAAAACATTAAATTCAGTTTTGAAACTTTTCTTTGTCGTCTTCTGGCCATAAAATAGTGTTAAACGGTGTATTTTCACCTCTGATTTGGCCTGTCCCCCAGATTTCCACTGCAATAGATTTTTGGATCTCATGCTTCTTTAAAAGTATTGTTGATAACAATAAAAACAGAGATTACTTTTATAAAAAAGCATTATTTTTAAAGTCAGACATCTGTTTTTGCTTTCCCTTTTCCTTTTCCTCCCTTATGCTGAGCAAGACAAGGGAATGAAATGTCAGGGAGGGAAATGTGTTGTTTGAGTTAGGGTATAGAAGACATATGCTTAAAGTAGCCAAAGCATAGAATTTATTCCTGTGCTAGTTTGAATAAATATGAATGAATTAGCCATGAATACAGTTTGCCTTGACATTAGGGGAAGGCTTATAACTGTACGACAGTTTTGAGACCAGGCTTTCTGTGGGTGTGAGACAGCCAAAAATAACAGCCTTTATTCAGTGTCATGTAAATGGAGTTGCACAAAGAGTGAGCACCGGCAGCATGAAGATGGACTTGGTGACTCACTAGGTGCCTCCCAGCCTTGTGTACTCCCCTACTCTGTGATCCCGTTAAAGGCAAGAGTTGGTGATAGGAACTAATGCTGGCGGTAGTACAAGAGTAAAAATCAATCATCAGAGGGGACAGCACAGGACAGGAAGCAGTCTTCAGATTGACAACACAGAGCAATGAGAGCTGCTGGCAACTGGAGAAATTTCAGTGCTAATGAACAGAAGGTCTGGCACTCGAGAGAAATTAAACAGCCGAAAGTGGTGGACAGCAGAAAGGGTTGTGTAGCAGAGAGACACTCCAGGTGACTGAGTTTATTACCAGGAGCATCCTTGCTGAAAACCCCCCACTGCAGTGGTGGTGTGAAGAGAGCAACAAATTCCTCCTCTGGAATGGTAATTTTGCTCTTCCTGCGTGGGGTTCCCCTGTCCAGGGCAAAGCTGAGGGTGGAAAGGACAGTGCCAGGGGGCCTGAGGCTCAGCAGCACTAGGACGCAGGGACAGAGCTGTGCCAGCCACAGCCCCTACAGCAGCCATGAGTTGTTTTAGTGATCAGTTGGGTGGCACAAAGCCACCTTTTCTTGCCTTGTGATTTTGGTGAGGTGGTGTGGGAATGGGGCCATTTGACTGCCTGTGTGGTGTGAAAAAAGAATAATTGTCTTGGGGATGTATTAGAAGAAAGGACCCGTGTAAAGAGGACAAACAAAAAGAGCCACCTCTTTACTCTGGCTGTAATCTACCTTGTGTGCATATGGCAGTGGTGCAGTTTGTACACTCACAGAAAAAGCACATGCAATTAATTCAGGCCACCTCTGAGACATGACAGGGAAGGGAAATAGGGGAGCACTAGCCTTATCTGATACACAGTTTCTGAACTGCAAGAACATTGCTTCTCAGAGCATTCACAACAGGGACAGGCACGCCCCCTGTGACAGGGACTCCCTTGCACAAAGGAAGGGGCAGAGTGGCCAGGTAAGGGAATACCATGGATTTTCTAAGAGGTCCCTGCCCCAAGTCTGTTGGTGTGCCTCTAGTTTGCATGTACAAAGCATGAGGGCATCAAGATCCCCCCAAGACAGAGGGAGTTTCACCTCTCGTTTCAACGAGGCCAAGATTTTTCCCTTGGATCCAGCTGGTTTAGTGGTTACTCTTCCACAGATTCTGGCTCTGCACTTAGCTCTGCCAGCAGCCGGCACCACAGGCTGGTGTGATCCTGCCTTTGGATATCCTGAGCTGTGCCAGCTTTGCCCTGTCCAAGGGAAGAGCTGGGTTTGGAGGGGCACAGGGGAGGCCATCATTCAGGGAGACACCTTCTCCTGCTGGTTGTGGAGGGTCAAGGCTGCGCTCCTGCACCAATGCAAGTAAGTGGGAACCACTGCGGGGGACAGTGTGTTGGGCTGAATTTCTGCCAGGCCACTGGCAGAGTCTCCCTGTAACATCGTGATGGGGTTGAGCTGCATGCTGATACTGTCAGCAAGCTTCTCTTCATTGTTTGGGGTTAGGAATTTGGTTTGGCTTTTGCTAGAGCTGGGCAGAGGAGATGGGATGCATGTAGGTGTCTGTATTGCAGCCCCCAAGTGCCTGCCCTGCTGACTGCTTTGGTGTTGCACAAATCCTGAATTTTCTGCCCAAGACCTCAAGTGCTCTTTGGGTTCCCTCCCTATAGCACACGTTTCCCAGCTGGTGGGCAGTGGTGCTTCACATGCTTGATCTGTGACGTGCTCTGGGAGCCGTGGGGACAAAACTGATGAGAAACACATGTTTTCATTGAGCAAGTTTGCGTACTGATGGCATCATGACCTCTACATTTTGCACTATGTCTCCTTAAGGCAGTTGTAACTCTCAGGGAAAGCAGGAAAGCTGCCTTGGTTTCTGCTGGGCTGGCTGGGGACCTGAGAGGGTCACAGCCAGAAAGCTTTGTGCTGGGATTTTGCAGCATACCTGGCAAGCTGGGGTTTGCAGCCCTCTCTCTGGGCTGGGGAGTAGCTGCTCCTCCTTGGCAGCACAGCCACAGCTGCTTCGAGGACAGCCTTGGAGCCAGGAATGCATAAGGATGCCGGCATCTGTACGTGCTCACAGCCTTTCATCTCTTAAATGCGGCCCCGCCAGGCCACAGGGCAGAAAGCAAAATGTCCTGGGAAGGGCTCAGGAAGTATTAGAGAATAGTTCATGCTGTTGGAGGTGATTCAAGCAGTGATCCCTCTTCTAGGAACGCAGGCTGCGGGAGGCATGGAGAGCCTCAGGGTCACTAGCAGGGCTTGGAGCTCTCTCTTTCTAGCCCAGGGCATTACTGAAGCTCATAGCAAGTCCCTGAAACAGCCTCGTCGCTGTTTCCAGGGCGGGGAGAAAGGTGAGATGGGTGAGCGCTCAGGTTGTCATCATTGCAGATGGCTGGCACTGGTTCCCTGCCCTTACTGGTTTGGGGCCAGATAGGCTACTAGAGTGCAAAAGCCCTGTGTTTAAGTCACTGCGGTGATGCACTCAGGTCCTTTATGTCTCTGCCAAGTTGAGCCGCCTCTGGGTGTGTGCAGAGGTGATGGCAGTGTGTCTTGAAATAGCACACTGCGGAAGGAGAGCTGGGAAGACCCAGGCACCTGCTCTCCAGCTGGAGGCAGTGCCATGCTGTCTCTGCACATGTCCTGGGTGCACTCTGCTTCTCCAGGCAAGCCTGAGTATCTCTGTAGTGCATGTATCAGCCTCCCATTTGAGTTTCTGCATGCAAACCTCCCTACGCCTATTAGCTTGCCAGCGAGGTTAGGCTGACAACTGCAGCACTCACTCTGTGTCTCAGTGAGGAGGCAGGCACAGGGGTCTGAAGGATGGGAAGCAATGGAGCAGGAGTGAGTGTTTGAGGGGGGCCAGAGCAGAGCAGGAAGGGTGTTTGCAGCCCTGGTACAATTCAGACTGGAAGCTGCCTCATAAAATCACTGCTTTGCTGGAGTGACTCAGAGGAGGGACTTTCCCTGATGCAGCATTTATCTAGGTTCTTATAATCACCAAATGGAAATGTGGCTTACTTTTTCTGTTTGTTTGTTTTTGAAAGTCAAGCCATGGGAGTCAACATCAAAAGTCTTCCCAACTAGACTGGAAAAAATTCCATGCTTGCAGAGAGAGGGGGAGAGAGATGTCTGTAACAGTTCTTCATTATTTCCAGGCACAGTCACAAAAAGCCAGATGGAAGGAGATGAAAGAATGAGAAGAATAGGTTGCTTTAGACACCAAATAACAATGTTATAGGAATAAAGCTATTGGAATAACTTACTGGTTTTGGTTTTCTTAAATTTCCTAGCTGAATCAGAGAGTCAACCCAAAAATTTCATTTTAGGTCAGCTGAAATTTATGTTTTACTCTCAACAGAAAAAAAGAACTGAGCAAACAAAAAGTTGCTAAGCTTACCAAAACATGTTTTTATTTTGCTTTCTTTGATCTTTTAGCTTACATACATAACCTCATGAAACACATTTAAAAGTTAAAAAGGGAAAATAGTTCACTTCATCTTAGAAATAATTTTGGAATCAAAGCTGTTCCCCGAACTAGGCACAAATTTCCAAATAGTTTCGATTGCATTTTCTAGTGAATTAGGTCTCTCTCTGAAAAATGTTACCCAGCCTTATTTAGGAGTTACAGGAAATCAATGGTCACTTCTCTTGTTTCTTAATCACAGAATTGCCTTTGTGATTGCCTTGCTGCAAATGCTGGCAAGTCTGTGCTGTCAGCCTGGCACAGAGGCCATGGGGACATAAGGAAAACTCTGCTCTGGGAGAAGTGGTAGTGACTGAGCCTGCTTCCCCAAGACTACACGTGTGGGTATGAGGTGTGCCACTTCTAATGAGCACAGCAGAGGTTATTTTCTTCATTTCCCCCCTCATTTTATGAACTGCTCCACTGCTGTGAAGGGTATGGTTGTGACAAGTATATCTTCCAAGCCACAGATCATAAGCTAACAGGTCAGTTGGGGGGTGTTGGGTAAAAATCATCCAACTTCCTCACTGATAGTCCACACAACATAGTTGTCTCCTGTTCCGCTTCTGTTTAGGCTGTGTTAAATCAGAAATGAGGCAGAGCACCCATGAGGACACACCAGTGTAAGCACAAGCAGCTTGCCTAAGAAAAAGCTTCTGTGTTTGACCAAGCATCTTGAGTGACATTGGGTCCCGCACAAGCTGCAGGGAGCAGTACAGGCGCAAAGGGACCACTGTTTGCTGTGGTGCCAATAGCCTGGAGAGATACCCATCCTTGGGGCATCCATGGGAAGCCTGGAAACCCTCAGACTTCAGAAGTTTTCTCCTTTCCTTCCAGCTGTGGCAGTTGCCATAGTGACTGGATTTTATAGCCATTTGACAGTGATGCTGCCAGTTTTCTCAAGGCCTTCTTGCCTTATCAGAGCTTCCTCTTGGCTGTCTCAGTGAAGAGGTCATCCATTAAGTGCAAGTCAGAGAGACTTACAGAGCTTTCCCTACCACAGAGGGAAATATCTTGAGGATAGGCATGAAATGGTGTTAGCACTGCACAGGGATGGTTTCAGGTGCTGGTGACTTGACCGGAGGCTTTCTGAAGGATAACCGGGACAGCAGGAGTTGAGAAGAACATGCTGATCATAACTTGGGTCACAGTTCCCCCTTTGTGCTGGGTCCCAGATGGCCCAACACTGCTTTCCCTGATCTCAGTGTGAGGCTGTGGGGCGACTGCCCTTGCAGTTTAATAGGATTTGCTTGTTGCTGAAGTGATGTTTCTGAAAGCAGAGAACACGTGCACGTCTCTCCCTTTGTACCTCTGCAGCCCTCCCAATGTCCCTGTTGCAGCAAAGATTTTTCACTTAGTTTTTACAGCAGAGTTTTTTCTCTCCTCTTTCCAATAGAAATCAGTAGGCACACACACCTGCCAGTTGTCAGGTCATCTCCTGAGATCCTGGTTTGCATTTTGTAGGCTGCAGTATGATAGAGCTTTGGCAGACTTGCCTTCAGCTCCCTCTGGCTACAGGGACAAAATTTAACTTTGAATAGAGCTGTGCCTTTTAGGCAGATGTACCACTGAGGAGCAGACTCCAGGTTACTTCCTCAGCCCACTCACACTTTTCCCCTCTTGCAGGTTTGCCTTACCTCACTTCTATTTCCAGGTGTTCCCATTAGTCTGATAACTGTTCCTGGCTATATGATTTCAGGAAGGGGATGCTCTGTCAATACCACAGACCAAGAAAAGTTGTCTAGACAAAACAATGCCTTATAATGAGGGGTTTTCTGAGCCTTCCTCACTGTTCTCACTGTCTAAAAGGGATTTCATGACTGCATGTAGTAGAGACGCTTCAAAGGAGAGGAATGATTGTGACAGAGCACTGTCCCCTGGGGAATTGCTCTTCCAGAGGAGTCTCCAGCAGAACCATTGGGTGGAACGGACCCGAAGCTGATCTGCATTAACAAGGAGCTGAGCAAATCCTTCAGCAAGGCTAGAAAATTGGAAGTGCAGACCTGGCTTATGTCCAGTTCTGTTCTCACTCTCCACACTGAGGCTGACTCAGTGTTTCCCTCCAATCACATAGTGATTTCCATTGCTTTTTTTTTCAATGTGCTGTGGTAGAGGCTAGTAAAGAAGGACAAAGGGGCAGAGCTGGAAAGTGGGATCATCAAATCCATTGCAACTGGATTCACATCCCAGTGATGGGAACAAAACCACTGAGGACTCTTGCACAAGAAGCTGGAGGCTGCTTGTAAACCTCAGAATTTCCTGTAATCTACATTCCTCCTGTGTATCTAGTTACTGGAAGAGCTGTGGATATGCCATAGGGTTGTAAATTCTAACTTGCCTCCCACTGCTTAGCTCACTCTTTCCATCTCTCTGTTGGAGCCAGGTGATGGCTGAGAAATATGCCAGATTTGGATCCCATTCAGAAATAAATCATCCCAGCTGGTCTGAAAAAAGAGGCAACAAAACTTACCAGTAGGACCAGTAAAATCTGCAGGACTTCAGAGTGTGGGAAATTAGGGGGATGAAGGATGAAAAAAAGAGGGACTGCCATGATACAGAAAGAGCTGTGGGTCAACACAGATTTAGGGGTTGAAAAGGGAACATTTGAGGTTGTAAATGGCACAAATGGCCTCAGATTGGGTAATGGGTGTGGGGGCAGGCAGCTGTGTGAGTGTACCTCAGTATGGGGCAGATGATCTCAGGGCTCTAGTGATGAGCTTTGCTGACTCTGAGTTCTTGTGTCCTGCAGGGGAAGGAGCATACTTTGGGGAAATGCCATCCAACAGAGAAGCCTCCCTTTTACAGCTGAGCCTAGGTGTGCTTAGAGAGAGGGTGATGGCGTCTATATTTAGTTGCTAGCAGTAGTCTGTGGTGCATAGCTCTTCTCTGGTGTGGAGGCCCTGAGGGTGAACTCCTCATCCTCCTCCTTCACACCCTCCTGTTGTCAAGGGCTTCATTCACTTTTAAGGTGCTGTGACTTGTCTCGTGTGCTACCCGCATATGGAACACCCTCTGTCTTGGTTTGAAAGATAGGTGTCTGCTAAGGAAGGTGGGAGCCTCCCTTAGAATGGATAATGTGACCCCCTTCCCTCCGAATTATTATAACTTTGGAATCAAGGGTTTTCAGGCAAAGATATGGGAAAAGGAATAACAGTTCTTCACTAATATTTAGAGCAAAGCAGTAATACAGAAACAATGGTTTAAATAGACAAAGTCAGAATACAGCCTGCCACCCTATTAGGGTGGTGCTAGCAGTCCAGTTAAAAATGGTGGCTGCAGTCTTGTTGGAGTGATGGATGTAGTCTTGTTGAAGTGGTGATCTTGTGGAAAGATCTCATCGGTCTCTGGAGGTCCAGTGGTGGCTCTTGAGCTCTTCTCCTCTGGGAATCCAGTGGAAAAGGTAGCCTGGTGTTCCAGGGTCTCATCTTATATGCAGGTAGGAATGTTCAGTTCCTCCCCTCTGGGCGGGGCATCTCATAGTGGGCTGATGTAATCTTATAAGTCACTCCTGGAGACCTTGATGGCCCATTAGCAGAGATAAACACCCCCCCCCCCCCCCCGCCATGGTGTTATCAGGGCTTCGTCATGCTGAACACAAAGAACACTGCCCCACCTGTTTTTAACAGCTTATGGAGATGGTAATAGAATACATACTTTCGGTTAAACCTTCCATGTGACCTAAGACCACCCTCCTGTTGGAATTCAGCAGTCAATGCTGGTCTTGTTTTTATTTTTGTTTTAAACAAAATAGGATGGAGAATTGCGATTCCCAGAAGCTCAGACATGGTAAAATATAGCCTGGCTCAGGGCACTCAGGATCTGGGGAGAAGAATCATGCCCCATTGAGGAGTATGACTTGTGTAGTGGTCCTGTGAAGGTCCACTGTGAAGTGGTGCTGGCTCCAGACCAGAGAGCAGAGGGAGCTGAGCTGCTGTCTTCTGGTCATTCTTGAGAAAATCTTCTCCCTTGGGACAACATGAGGACAATGATTCCAATCTCATCCTGAAGAACCTGTGGGACTAACTTCAATTAGGACTTTTCATATACACCAAGATGCTTCCCTGTGCATGAGGGTTATTTTTCTATCCAAATACAAAGTGGTTAACTTGATCCTTCCCTCTAAGAACCATGGTGCAGCATCACGTCCTCTCCTCCAGTGGGTTTGATTCTGCCCTGCTCACAACTGAAGCCTCTTCAGCTGGTTTGGTATGCACAAATCAGTCAGTCTCTGAACTCCTGCCTCTGTGCCTTGCTGTGAGCCAGCACTAGTAAGAAAGATCCTGGTCGTTGTGGAAAAGCTGGCAATTCCACCTAATTATGCAGCAGGAGGGAATCGAGCTCTATCTTCCAAAAGTGCTGTAGGGATAGGTGGAGGGAAGAGCGCTAAGAGACAGTGCAGATTTGGACCGTGACATTTTGGAAGCTGCAAGTATAAGTGTTTTTGCCTGAGCAGCGGAATGAGGCTGCAGGAGTGAGAGTGCTGCCAGATGCAAGCTCCCTGCCTTCTAGCAGCCATTTTCCAGACTTGTTTGCAGTAGAGATTTCCTCTTCCCCAGACTCTCATGTCATTGTTCCCCTAATGGGGCCTCACCGGTCATTGCCTTGTGGTGGAAAATATGAGGTTGGGGGGGCCAGAGCACAGACATTCCTTCCAGCTTAAAAGGGAAAACAGAGTCCTCGCGCAGGAGTCCCCTGAGAGGTGTGCCTGGCTCCGTAACTGTTTTAGCAGCATCGCACTGTAAGAGAAATCTTGATTAGGTTGTGGGGAGAAAAGCCTCCTTCTTCCCAATTCTTGCTTCCCTTTCTGTGCAGGCACCAACTTCTGCCTGCTCACTGTGGGACATGAGAAAGCCATAGCTGGTGTGTGAGGGCTGCAGCCCCTGCCAGCAGTCCAGACCATGTCTCCACAGGGTTCAGTGGGGAGGTAGAACTCTGTATCCATCCTGCCAATGTCGGCAAGGCAATGCTGCCCAGACAGTCTTTTTTTGTAGCAGTATGAACACTGGACATCTTCATCTCCATCTCCCTGACAGAGTCATGGACAAATTCCTACAAGCAGCTTCCATGAGCAGTGTTTTTTTTCCACGGCCTCATGCATAGGTCACTGACCCGATGGGCCCTCTTTATCACAGAGGTCAGTCAAACCTCAGCCACTCCCCTGCTCAATGGTCTGATATAATGGACACATCTGGACTGAGCAGCCAGCAAGTCAGGGATGGTCTCACACAAATGGGTGAGGTACGGGCTTGCAGAGAGGGAACCTCCTCAGAGCTATGGGAGTTGCAGTTCCTTTGCTCTATTGCCTTCTTGTCTCTGCATCAAGATTTTCTGGGAACACACCCTGATTCCCAGCAGGTGCAGAGATGTATGGTCTGGCTTGTTTCCCATTAGCAAAAGTCAGCTGCCATTAAATATTCATCTAGCAAGCATTCAAAAGCCTTTAAGGGGTTGCACTTGGCATGATGTTTTAAGAGAGCCAGTCCTAGATGTCAGTTGAGAATAGAAGGATATGGGCAAAGTATTGAAAAGAGGGCTTGGCTGATGTCTGGGTGTGTGGGTTGGTGGATTGGGGTACATGCTCCTCCATGGCAGGCATCCCACAGGGAGTGCAGTAGCTCCTGCCACTGTGTCCAGATTGCTGTTCACAGCCCTTGATTGAAGCTGGCTGAAATACCTAGTGATGGAAGCTCTGAGGGGGGAGAAGTGAGATGGGGTCTGTCCTCCAACACAAAGAAAATGCTGTAGGGGAAGCACAAGGGTCAGTGGCAGGGAGACTGCAGGGGGCCTGGGTTCATGGCAGGGGGCTGGAGTGAGGACCTGTCCTCAGGACTGCAAGCAGCAGTGACGTTGAGCCTGTCAAGAGGAGAGGCTAAGGCAGAGAAGTGTTTTGTGGGTCTCTGCAAAGGAATTACTACCTGGTTCCCTAAGGAAGCAAAGCTATGTCAGCAGGCTGTCTGTGTCGGCCTGCCTGTCTCTGGCCTCCAGCGAGTCTTGAATCTATTGGCCTGTTTCCGGCACAGCTGATAAAGCGGTGGAGGCCTCCCAGATAATGGGATCCAGCTGGTTTTGTGACTCTAGGTGACTGGCTTAATGAGAGGGGCCTGGGAAGACCTCCCCTGAGGAAGGAGTCCATGAGCTGCCCTGTAACTAGCTGACAGACAGGCCGTGCAGAGAGAGCTGTTGGAAACTGGGCTTCATTAGTTCTGCTGCTTGCAGGATAGCTTTAGGATTTGGGGAAGGAGGAATCCTGCAGTTTAAATGGCACTGGACCCCTCTGCATCCCCATGCTGACACCCTTCAAATAGGACATTGTTAGCATTGGGAACATTGTCAAATGTGTCTGGTCACAGTCCCTTGGGGAATCCTGCCCTGGTCCAGACTTTGCCCAACAAACATCTCTTCTTTTTTAACTAATTAGCTTGGAGATAGCCTGGTTTTGAGCCTTCCCAGCTGCCCAATGACACCTTTGCAGGTGTGAGCAGCAGGACATGTACAATGTGCCTCCCAGAGACAGGGGTGGGGAACTCCTGGGGCGCAGGAGGGGGTAACTCCTGAGGGTGCCACTTTGAGTCCAGACAACACCAGACTAAAGGAAATGTGCAAGAGATGACCCTGCACCAGTGTGTACAGCAACCTCTGGCAGCAGGTTTCCTTCCAGAGTAGAGTATGTATCATTCCACAGCCTACTGTACCATCCCAATAGTGATGATGTCCTGGGAAGTAGGTTTTGTTGGACAGCTGAACTGGGAATCACATGATTCAATCCTCACTTGCTGGGCTTATCTCCATCTCATCTTTGCTAAATTAAACTCAAGCCTTCCAAGTAAGAATTGAATATAGTTTGTGTGGATTTTCTTCCAACCTGAGGCAACAGACCAAAGGAAGAGAAAGTGCAATGTTCACCTTACCTATCTATTTATGGCAAACCCATTGTCAGGGGTGCCTGCTTGTTTCACGCTAATCTGCTCAGTTTATGCTGCTGCCAAATTTCCGCCCCATCACACCAGAATGTTAGTGGATCCAGGGAGCTGCCACAGGAATTGGGTCAGGTTTGCAGGGAGGAACGCGTGTTTTGCTTGTTAGTCGCAAACCAGAACAACAGGACAAACGTGCTGCCAGAGCCAGCTGCACAAATGACCAGAGGTGACAAGCTGGCTGCCCACTTGTGCCCTCAAGTGAACGTGGGATGTGGTCTCCCTGGAGCCCTGTAGGAGGGCACGCTACTGAAAGAGCTGTACTGCCCGAAGGCACACTTGGGTAATGGGATGAAATGCAAGAGCCAAATGCTTTCTCAGTGCCATCACTGTACAGGAGTTGCTAAATTTTTCCTGACTCCCCCCTGAGCTGCGCTGCTGCCCAGCCCTCTTTTTGAATGTTGAAGCACAACATAGTGTTTCTCCCTCCCAGCTCCACAGCAGGAGAGGAGGGAGGTTTGGGAGTCAGGAGACATAGCTTCTTATCTCAGCTTTCTGCATCATTGACCTACTGCCTTGTGTTTCCAAATCTTTTCTGCATTCAGAAGCAAACATTGCCAAGACAATAGCTAGACAAGGCACTAGATTTCATGGCTGGATATTGAGTTGGTTTAGAAATTGTGCAGGCTATACAGTTTATAGGCGGCATTTCTGCATGTTCAGAGACCCCTTACATCCCTACTCCCATGTTAGTCATGGCAGGGAACAGGCAAAAGGGATGTGGATGGGAAGATGTAAGGAGAACTGGCTGAAATACGTAGCCACACAGCTTGTTTCTCCCTGACTGCATGGAGGGAGTCTATTGCAAATTGTACTGATTATATCAGAAAACTTCCCCCAGGTTTTGCTGCTGCCTTCCCTGAGGAATGAAAATCTGTGCATGTCTTGCAATCCCAGACATAATTTTGGTGCCCTTTAGTTTTGCCTTATCTGTGTAACACTCAAGTTTGTATAATATATGGGCTTGCCTCCCACAGGAGCTTTCAGTGCTGCAGCTTTAGAGCACTTTGATTTCCTTGCACGCAAGGCAAAAACACAAAGCCTTGATTTTACAGCTAACAGCACAGAGCATTATGAGGGTCAAGTCATTTTACGGATTTCCAGAAAACGATGCCAAAAGAAGAAAAAACCTGCCCTCACTGCAGATAGCAGAAAAGGTTGTTGCTTGTATCAATAGGAGTAGGACAGTCGGTAATATTTCTCCAATGAGTGTGGGCTGCTGAGAAAGAGACTTTCGAGATCTCGAAGAGGAGATTTTGTCTGGAAGGCTATGCAGAAAACTACAGGCAGTATGAGGGTTTGTTGCGAAGCACGTTAACTCCCCACCTAGCAGCAGGGCAATCTTTCTGTTTGTTTCCCAGAACACGTGTAACTGCAGTAATCCCTGCTGCTCCTTTTGGGCAGTGGGGCACTGAGGACATGGAGCTGCATGCACAGCTCTTCTCTGCAGGTGGAAGCTTGTTCTTCCTTACAGAGGTGTTTTGTCACTGAACTGTTCATGGCTTCAACTTTCACAGGCTGGTTGGGAAAGTCCCAATTCCCACCAAGTTACACTAGACAGTCATGGCTCAACAGGGACCAGGGGAGGGAGCAGCCAAGGGAGAGCTGCTGTGAACAGTTGCCTTGCAAAGACAAGGAGCCAAGATATTTATTTTCTATCATGTGTACAATCACTCCTATATCTCAGTGCAGACATCCCACTGTTTCCATGCAGTCCCACCAGTGCAGAGCAGGCACAGCACCTCACAGGACCTTGGGATCCTGCGCAGACCCACACATGGCACCACATTTGTATGTCGAGTCACGCCCAGTCTCGGACATCCGGGCGCAGGCAGAGACGCGGAAACGCTCCGGACATCTGTGCTTACTCTGTGTTGGGGGTCCAACTCCTCAGCACCAGATGCTGCCAGAGATGAGAAACAGCCCTTTCCACTGCCTAATTTCCTAATTTTAGCTCTCTACCTCGAGGCCCTGCATTGCTGGTTGCCATGGTGATCCCTCACCACCGGCATTGCCTCTGGCTTTCTTGCCTGTGGGTGCCTTGAAAATGTCTTTTTCCTCCCTGCTCCTCAGGAAGCAACAGCTGAGGCAGAGGCATTGCACACGACTCTCTGCACTGTCAGCTCAGGTCTTCTGCTTAGTGTTTGCCTGTTAACATGCAAGAACCTTCATCTGTGGGCTTACACTTCCCAGCCCTCCGAAAGCACTGTGCATTCCTATCCCCATTCAGCAGATAAACTGGGCTATGTGTACGATGCTGGCCAGCTGCACTGAGCTTCTGCCCTATGAGTTGTTGGGAACAGCTTTCTCCATGGTCTTTGCCAGAGAAGATGTCTGGGAAGGTTGTGCCCCTCCAGGGTGAAGAGTCAGAGTGCCCCTGTGCCATGGGAGACATTCCAAAGGCACAGGAGCTCCTGCCCTGATTTCATTCTCACTGCTTTTACACCTTCCCACTTGCTCTCTGGGCAGCAGAGAAGTAAAAGCATTCCCCAAACAGAGAGAAAGCTTGGGCACCTCACTCAAGGCAGAAGAGAGGAACTGCCTTGCCAAGGATTGCGGTGTAAATGCCACCATGCAGCAATTAGTAACGACTCTCTGCCCTTTCCCTTCCGCCTGCCCGAGTGCGCTGTGGACTGGAACGGGTGACACTTGACACTTCCCAAGCACAGGGTTACAGAAAAGGCAGTGGCAGCTCTCAGGGGCAAAGCAGCATAAAAGCTGTGATTCCAGCCCCCAAATCCTGATATTAATTAATTTAAGGGCAATGACGTTGAAACACTGTGGAGTCTTTTTTTTTAATTTAAAATTTTAAAATGTAAAATTTTGCAGTTAATATTTTCAAGTTTTTACATGGCAGGTGCAAGGACAAGCTATTTAATATTAAAATGCAGCTGCCATCTTCATTTACTCACATGACTCCAGCAGGTGAAGCTTTATAAGAAGCAAACATGACAAGGTCCAAGGTAAGATCAGAATATCTGTCACAAGAAACTAGTTTGGCTGGTAGCTTCTGGGAGGTCAGCAGAGAACTGGGAGATTATAAAGCCTCATTCACAGACCCCCACTGTACCAATCCAGTCATCCACCTCTGTCCCTGTTACACTCCCAGCTGTGCCACAGGAAACTCCCGCATTTGCTGGGACAGCGTCCAGGAGCTGCTAGAAAGAGCTTCCACCCTGTGGTCTGCCACAGCTGGGTTTGAGAAACCCTGTGTCAGAATGAGAGGGCAGGCAGGCCGAGCAGCTTAATTCCTTTCTTCCTCTGGCTGAATCCTGAGGTAGAGAAAGCCGTGCCGGAATGTGGCAACCAGCTCCAACCCACTGCCAGCCTCGGACAGCTTAAGGCAAAAAGAAGCAACCAGCACATTGTATTGCTTTGATTAATAAGAAAAATCAGAGTAATGTGGCCTTCTAGCCTGGCAGGTGGCAGGGTGTCTTCAGAAGCTGTTCTGGTGGTGTCATCCTGCCAGCATCCCCAACCCAGGTTCCAATGGAAGAGCTGTGGAATGGCTCCTGGGCTTTAGCAGGGAGGGAGCTTATGGCCAAGACAGCCACATTGCAGACCGGCTTTCCAAGTAAGCTCCTGTGGGGAGAGGAGCCTTGCAATCTGAGCTTGGGCTCTGCAGATGCTTGTTGAGGCACTATGTTGTAGCAGTTCCTTAAGTCCCAGCCCAGGAGTCAAGAGCCAGGTTTGGCATCAGTGGGCATGGACTGGAGGTGGCTACTGGCAGTCCTGCCTGTCCATGGAAGAGGCAGAGTACTGCCATCTATTGCCAGGCACCTGGATTACAGACCTCACTGGGTGCCCAGCTGTTTTTTTCTGGTCTTCCATGGCTTGAAGGGATTGACACATTGTTCAAAACCCTTTAAATGGATCAGAAGTTTGGTAGCTACAGTTGCATTTTAGGTGTGTAAGTGCCCTAAGTCAGACTCCAGCCTTGGACAATTTGGTTTTTTCTTTGTACATTTTGCAAAATGAGCTATTCTTCCTTCCCTGTCCTGAATTACATGAGGTTACTTTGCAGTGAAGTACTCAGGTTGTTCCATCCCACCCTGGAAGTGCCCAGTTCATTTACCCCAGCCCTCCACTGGAATGTGACTAGAGAGAGACAGATGCTGTAGAAGGGATAGTGTGTTGCTTGTGTCTCAGAAACAATATGTGAAAGAGATGAAAAGGCAGAGGGAGGATAAGATAACACTGTCTTCATGGGGAGAACAGGCCTGGGACATGGGATACATTTCTCAGCTAAGACTGGCATGTCCAAGTACCATATTTGACAGAATAAGCAGTAAAATAGGAACACCTGTAGAGAGTACAAAAGATGTTTGTCACTATGTGAACCTGGAGGGAATCCTGCAGTGCTTTGAAAAGACCTTTGCGGGTTTGATGAACTGTGCAATAGTCCAACAAGCAAACTATCCTGAAGACCAGGTCAAGGTTATTCAGAAAATGATCTGGCTGTCTCTCTGGGCTGTTCAGTAAAGACAGCAACTCTCTGTGAAATTGTGGTTTAAAAGTAAAACAAAACAAACAAAAAATTAGGATAAATAAGAAACAGGAGGAAAAGCTGTGTTCAGCATTTGTCAATAATGCCTTCTCTTCTGACAAATTCTGTTCCTTTTTCATCACCTGTTTTCAAAGGTATGTGATGGAGGTACAAAGATGCCACAAATGAGCAGAGTTTAAGAATAATACTCAGAAGAGGAGGTGAAAAAACACTTTCGTATTTGAGGAAAGAAACACAGCAGATGCGGTTGACTTATCCCACTGATTACTTTTTGTTCCTCAGTCTTCTTTCTGATACAAAACTGTTGCAGAAGACAGTTGGCTGGCATCAACCAGATACTCAACATGCAGGTGTAAAATGTTAGATGAAATGAGAGTCACAAAGGAAATTAATGATAAAGCAGGGAATTAAGCCAGGGTCTCCAAAGTCTAAGCCCCTGGAACTACGTTCTCTTTTAAAAGTCTCTTTTGAAAAGGCGTTAAACAGATAAAAGTAAGTTATGGTTGTATCAAAAACAATATTAAACTATAGAAATATTCCATGCTAGGTGTCACCAGTTTAGGAATGCAGTGGGACTCAAAAAAAAGGGAAAGATTTGACAGTTATGTGAAAAACAGCAGTTGTGATGACTTTGGCTAGGAGAAAACTGTAAAGCGTATAAATTGTGCTGCAGGGCATAAGTCAACTGGAGGCTGTCAGGGACCAGGAAGGAATTTTCACTATGGGAGTGTTACTGTATAATTATCTTATCCATGACAGTCCTTCTTCCTTTAAAGTGTTTAATCTTGACCAGTGGAAGCAAGATAATGGGTCATGTAGTTTTGTAACGTTTTTTGTGACAGGGACATTATCTGGTGCCTGATGGCAATTTCTTCTGCCTGTTTGGTACTGCACCTTTCTCTAGGGATATATTCACCTTCTTCCTAAATGTCTCAAACAAAGACATTTCTGCTCCCTACCCTCCATGAAAAGAAATTTTAAAGCAATCCTTGATGTGAGCAAATTATTCTTGTCATTCTCGCTAGACTTCCTCTTGCTCATGTTTGCTCCAATTCTCCCAGGTGATTTTCCAGGAATGACTTCAAGGAAACCCTATATTGTTGGGACTGCAGCCCTCGTTCTTGTGTTTGTTCCTTCTTATTGTCTGAGCTGTCCATCTGTTGCAGTCATGTCTCTCTTGTTCTGTCATCCCCACCTTACCACCCTGGTACCTTTTGGTCCTGATACCAGTTAAATGTGTTACTTTTTTTTAAACTGTGTTGCTACTCTTCTGGGTAATGGTGTATTTTGTGTCTCTTTTTATCTTGCAGGAAGAGCCAAGGAGCAAATCTAAGATCTGTGCCAATGTTTTCTGTGGAGCTGGGCGTGAGTGTGCAGTGACAGAGAAGGGAGAGCCAACCTGCCTCTGCATTGAGGTATGGGGGCAGCACTGGTTCTGTCTCTGGGACAGGTGTCAACACCATCATCCCCCAGCTGGGTTTCTGTCACTGGAAGGATCCCGTGATGGAATAAGGCTATGGCTGTTTTGAAGCAGCTGCAAATTTACAGTGGCTCTTCAAACAGCAGGATTGTTTCCAGTGTTGTGTGGGGGAAGAGCCATGTAGGGTAGATAAAGTCTGGGACTTGCGGCTGTGCTGCTTGCAAGTCTGCCTAGGGTCTTTACATGCACAGGAGACTTGACTGGAGTTCTTTTGTTGGGAAAGCCCAGTGGCCTATGGATGTGCAGCTGGCTTTGAAAGGCACTCTAGGGAGTGGTCTGTGATCTCCAAAACAGCCTGCCCTCACTGGCATCTTGTTTGAGGAGGTAACAAGCACCCTGCTAAAACTCAGCTTTTGTAAAATGGAAATAATTGTGGTAGAGTGCTGTGAGGATGAATAGCTTTATCCAGCAGAAGTCAGAGATGATTAGAAGAGTGTTTCCCAGCTGTAGAGACACAGCATCTCCCTACTCCGCTCTGCCCCATGCCTTCAAAAAATTTCTGCCTGGCTCCTGGGGATGGGCATGCAGCTCTTTGTTCCCCCTTCCCTCAGAGCCTGCAGCTCTGATGTGACCAGCCTGGGCACTGGAGAGTGAAATGTCCCATTAGTAGGAGGAGAGTCTGTCACTGGGTAGGCTCGGCAAGACCAAGAGGGACAGAAGAAAGAAGCTCATAGCATGAACAGTGGTATTGGTGAACTCTTATCTTTGCTCTAGGCTGTGCTGTTTGTTCATGGCTGATGGCTTTTTCTGCCATTTGGTTGCAGAAGGGTGGAGCAGACTCTTCAGAGAGATGCAATGGAGCCAAGCAAGCACAGGTGCATAGATCAGAGGCACAGAAACACCTATGGGCAGGCATGGCCATGGCACATGGAGCAGCAGTGGCAGGATTATGCTTTGTATTTAAGCTAAGCACTGATTTCTCAACGGGGGTCTGCTTTAAGAAAGACTCCTGTCATGCTGGTGGTGATGGAAACTGGGATGAAGTGAAGCCTTTGAACTCACACCCATAGACTTCCCTCTGTGGGTTTTTCTGGGGTAATGATGGGTGAGTTTAGCTTATTCCAAACAGAGGGCCAAGGGGACTATGCCAAGGACTTCTCTTGAGTTGGGCTGAGTTGGGACGCACTTGCTTCCCTCTAGCTGTCCCAAGGAGGCAGGTAAAACAGTGTTGCCTGGCTCTTCCACAGAAATGCAAACCTCACAAGAGGCCTGTGTGCGGGAGCAATGGCAAGACATACCTGAACCACTGTGAGCTGCACCGTGATGCCTGCCTCACTGGCTCCAAGATCCAGGTGGATTATGATGGCCACTGCAAAGGTAACCCTGGGTGGGGAGGGCTGGCTACACTCTCAGGGACAAAGAGTTGGAAGGGAAGCATGATAACAAGGCAGGGCAGAAGCCTCACCAGCCAAGACCTTGTCCCACAGTTGCTGAGTGGGGTAAACAAAGCAAGCTTCTGAACAGTAGCCAGATTCAAGCAAGAGTCCAGATGACCAGCAAGCTGGCAGTGATGAAGTAGGCCTGAAATCAAGTCATGAAGTCAGGACTGGTGATTCTGGTAACCAGAATCAGACACCAGCCAGACAAGCTCATAGTGATGCAGTCTGTAGCAGGGCTGAGATCAAGGTGGGAGCACAGTCACCAGGTCAGGGCCTGGATCAACGGTCTGTGCAAGAGAGTGGTTGCAACAGAGCTGGAGACAGGCATGGCTACAACATAATAATCACAGGCAAGCATTAGGGATCAGATGAAATGGATCCTTATGGCTCACGGTTAGAGAGTATGGATGGAGGCGCTAGGTGAGGCCAGCAGGGCCATTAAGGCCCTCATTAGTGCACTCAAAACCCTGACACCTTGGCTGTGGTGGGATCTTGGAGCTATTGTCTCCCTAAGCTGTTGGGAGTGTGGCACTCAGGAGAGCAAGGCAACTTTTTGCTCCTGCTGCCTCTCTCTGAGCTTTTGGATTCAGCTAGGTGTCTCAGCTTAACTGCTGAGGAAAGGTCATGCTCTCAGGATAAACTCCTAAAATCAGTACTATCATCCATGTTCGTAAGGGACCTCAATAACTTTAGGATCAAGGATTTTGCCTCCTCAGTGGGGCTGTTTAACTACCCCCCACCCCCAGCTGCACCGTTTTCTTGTGTTCAGACAGAGTTTCATTGTTTAAATATGTGCCCACTGTCTCTTGCCCTGTCACTGGATACCATGGATAAAAGTCTGGTGCAGTCTTCCTCATTTCCTTCCATCAGATTTATAAACATTGATGAGATTGTCCCTGAGCCTTCAAGTTTTCAGTCTAAACTGTCCTCGGTATCCTCTCAAGGTCCAGGGGATTCCATTCCCTCAATCACATATGTGGCCCTCATATTTCCAAAGACTCCCAGGTTCCTCTGCTTTTACCCATGGTGGGAAGAGGTTTGTATTGCTTCACACTGCATCAGAAATGTCCTCTTCTGTCTTTCCATTAATAGAGAAGAAGTCTGAGAATCCAGCTGCAAGTCCAGGTAAGAAGCTGTCTCCTGTTAGGCTGAGACCTCTGCATGCATTTGTATGCTCTGGGAGATGGGCAGGAGGGTGTGCTGGGGAAGTTCCAAATCATACCCTGCATGGGCTGTAGCAGAGTCTGAATTGATAAATCAGCTGAAATATGATTGCCCAGCTCTTTACTCTTGGGTAACCTTTCAGAGCTCATACATCTCCTGGGCTTTTCACTGTGCTGGGATGTCTCAAGGACTCAGCATAGAGAAGGTGCAATGAAAGCCAGTTTGCCCCCAGGGACACAAACTGTGCTCATCACACAGACTGAGGGACTGAACACTCTTCTACCTCCTTCATTGGGGATCTAAGACATAGTAACTGTGGAACTGTTGTCCCCAACTCCAAGGGCACTCTATTAAAGGAAACTTTGCTTTAGGAGTGATGAACCAATGGGTGCAGAGTCGGGAGGTACAGCTAAACTGCCTCTACCATCAGCCAACAAGATGATCTTAAGAGCCTCTTCTAACCTAAATGATTCTATGATCACTTAAATTATAAGTCTCTTCAATTCCCTGTGCTTGGTTTCTTCCCTTACGTATTGCCATGTATACTTAAGACTTTTATACTTTAGGATTTTAGGGCCATGGCTTGTGCTTCACCAGGGGAGCCTTTTCCCATTCATGAGCTCTAAGTATTGGAGCTGTATAATCATCAGCTTTAACTTCCTAAGACGAGAGCAAAGCCTCACACAAACAAAAGAGGAAGGACCATGTCAGAGCACAGCCACCACCCTAAAGCAGTTTTAAAGAAGTTCAAAATTAAACATACAGAATCCCTACAGAGCTGTTTTTTTTTCAAATTTCCATCTGGTTGTGATAATAGTCACTGGATTCAGAAGATGCTTATTGTGTGTAAGTGATGTGAATGCACACTGATTCCTTTTCTGGCTTCACTGACCACTGGGCAAGTGTGACAATTCACAGCTAGGCTTTCAGTTTTGTTTCTAAATGCATGGTTTGTACTAGCACACGAAGTGATAACCTCCTGGAGAAACCTGTGACACTGGCAAGCACTGTAAGTGAACAAGCCCAACTTGACCCCCTCTCATTTCCAGAGTGGACAAATAAGGGCTTTGAAGAAACAAAATTTCTTCAGATCGTAGGCCCTAAAATTCAAATCTTGGAGACAGAGTGGTAGAAAGGCTTGCTCAGTCTAGTCTTCACCCTTGCAGAGGATAGAGGTTTTGGTATTTTAGGGTTGACAGCTGAATGCAAATTCTATGTGGTGTCGGGAAGCCGGGGGACACTGTCAGTCACCTTCCTCCCTCAGTCTGGGACTTTCCACACCAAGATGAGTCAGCTCCAGGTTGTTCTTCCACAAGCTTCAGGGATGGGAAGGAAGAGCTTTGGCAGGAGTGCTGTTTTCCGGCCTTACCACATGGTGTCACCAACAGCCCGTCCACCATTCAGCACATGACACCTCTGCTTGGAACTGGCAGTGATGTAACTCCAAGGGCCATGGGGCTGCAAACTGCCGTGAGGGTGGGCTGGCTGGCTTTTCTTCCCAGTCCTCTCTCTGTGGTCTCCCTGCTAGCTTCATTTCTCTTACCCTTGTTTTTCCTTCTGCTGTACTGTCTCCCATTACAGTTGTCTGCTACCAGTCAGACAGGGACGAGCTTCGTCGCCGGGTCATCCAGTGGCTGGAAGCGGAGATTATCCCAGACGGGTGGTTCTCCAAGGGCAGTAACTACAGTGAAGTCCTGGACAAATATTTCAAGGCAAGTAGAGCAGCACCTGCCTCAAAGCCCAAACAACATTTCTTGCCTTGTCACTACAAAACAGCTGCTATGCCCCCAGCTGAGAGGCTCCAGTGTGTGATGTCCCTGTCAAACTGGGGACCAGAGGGATCTGGTAAGTCCTACAGCCTGATCTGTTATGGCTGTCAGACACTGACTGAGCCACTGACGCCGCTTGTGACAACCAGACATGGAGCATCTCTGGCTCCTGGTGTCTGACCTGCCCTGGGGAAAAGGAGAAGGGCAAGCCAGGTGTGCCTGTGGCAGAATAGAGAACTAATCTCAGGAGTAAAAAGACAGCCAGAGGAAAAAAGATGAAAGTACTGGAAATTCAGGAAGCTGCGGCAGGGGCTGCTGATTCTTTGTTCCAGATAGTCCCAAGGCCATGTTGACATGGGTATAGGGGACACTTGGGGGCTTCAAGGAATATGTCCCAGTTGTAGCTGAGAGCTGGCAGTTCCCTAGTACTCAGCATAGTGAAGGGAGCCATTTGAGTCTTGGGCCTTGCACTAATACTGTTCTTCCCTCCTCCCTGTCAGTCTGTCCCTCAGCCCATCCCCACCCCCTTCTGTAACCAGCAGATCCCAAGCCTTTCCCATGCTCCTGCCGCATGCACTGCTGTGTCCCTCCCCCTCACATCTTGCTCCTGATAAAGACTTCAAAGCATTCAGGATGGAGCTGGAGGAGCAGGTGGGGAAGAGGAGAGAGCGCTTAAATCATGAGCTGTTGACAGCAAGAGATTAATGGTGCCTGACAGGAGTTAGCACTGCAAGCAAATTTGCCATGGCAATGGCACCCCCTGGTGAGAAGAGGCACTGGTCCCCTCGCTTCACAGAGCATCCTCGCATTCACAGCCATTAATGCTGCTCTATCTGTGGAAACCCACTGCCCTGGGCACTCCTGTCAGAGCCTGCCAGCACCCAAAAGCAGCAGTGTGTCAGTCCCTCTCCCTGCAAATGTGCTGTCCCCAGCCACTTTTGCAGGGTCTCCCCAGGTCATGGGCTTTGGTGAAGTGCATGAGCCAGCCACAGGCTCACTCCACTGTCACCTCACAACCTGTTCACACCCGCTGTCCCCACGCCTGTCAGCATGCTGGTGGCATCCCGTGGCCACAACTCAGAGGCAGGCAGCCTCATGTTCTCCTTACTGTCCCACTTTTTCTGGAACACTGATCCCAGCCACTGGGTGAAAGTTCCTATGGCAAAGCATTACTTCTACTTGTACCAAAGGGAGAATTTCCGTGGCCAAGGTCAACACTGTGAGGTTCAGTAAGGCCAAGTGGTGGGTCCTGCATTTGGGTCACAACCCCAGACAGCGCTACAGGCTGGGGGAAGAGTGGCTGCCCAGGGAGGTGGTGGGATCACCATCCCTGGAAGGGCTGAAGAAACAGCTGGATGTGGCACTTGGTGTTGTGATTTAATTGATAAGGTGGTGTTCAATCAAAGGTTGGACTCAATGATCTTGGAAATCTTTTCCAACCTTAATGATTCTGTGATTCTCTGTCAGATGGTAATCTACCTTATCAATAATTCTTAAAGCTTTGAAACACTTTTAAAGCAGAATTCAGAGTTTGGAAAAACTTGGGACAAATCAAGGCAAAGCACACTAAATGGCTTCAAACACATACAGATTTGTGTCAGCAATGAGTGTGTGCTGTCACTGGAGGAATTTTGTCATGCCAAGCTGTGGGACTCTGCATGCCCGCCCTGCAAATGGTCTGATTTCTGCCCTGCCTGTAGGAAACATTGGAGGCAGAGCTGACATGAAGCTTTCCCCTTTTCTCCTTGATGGGGAGGGTTGTTGACGTGGCATTAAGCTATTTCCTTCCTGGAAGCCTGACTTGTAGGGCTCACTGGGATGTGCTTTGTTTGTCAGGCAGGCCGTGACCTTGAAGGACATTATTTCAAGAGGAGCAAAGCCAGTAGTGGGAAGCTGCTCCATTTTGGAGGGTCTCTGTGGGAATGCCTTAATGCAGACCATAGCTTCAAAAGGCAAGAAAACTCACTTAACAGTCTAGGTCATTAAGAGAACTGCAGTCATTTTCACTAAAAAAAGAAGGACAAGAGGCGTCAGTCTAGTGGAAGTTAACATTTGAAGCACTTATGCAGGATAAGCACACAGAGTAATTTCCCTAGCCCTAGATATTTCTCCTGCAACACACAGAGGAAACAACAGGCAATGTGTCTTCCAGCATTCCTGAGAGCACTACACAAGGAGCCACAGCAACCTGCCCCAGTCACACAGAAAAAATTAGGTGGCAGCAGTCTGTGTGCAGGATTAATTTTCCACTCACAGCAATGCAGCTGTCTCTGAGGGGGCACAGCAGTTCCTGCTGAGTGCCCAGCACTGTGGTGTCACATCTCCAAACAGGAAGGCAAAATGCAATTACTTCTTTGGCAGTACAGCCAGGATTTTGGGGCTAAAAATGCTGCTCCTCAGTGCCAGGAGTCTTGTCAGAACCTTAAGAAGTTAATGGTGACGTGTTGTGCTATTACCTTAAATTTTTTCCCTGGTATCAGCAGAAAATTGCTTCCTGTGATTTTTCCCTTTTGTCACTGTCAGAGTACAGGCACAGCTTTGGATTTACACATATTGGGAAGTTGACATCTCCTTGAATGCAACTGGTCTGCTTTAAGGCAGGAGGTATACAAGAAAGCTAAGAGCTGGCTGGAACAAAGAGAAGAAATAGGGTTAGAGCCATAAATCAAGCAGCAGGAGGTGAATGAGGCAGTGTAGCTTATCTGTGAGGAGAAGGCTAGGATCATATCTCTCTCACTCTGAGGCTAATATGGATATGTTGCTGCTTTTTTCTGAGCCTCTTAATTTGTGAAAAACAGGGATAATGGAACTTGTCTCACTAAAGCTTCAAAATGCTAAGTACATATGGAAGAGGAAGAAGGAAGGGGTACCTTGAACTGATAAATGAGCCTCTAACACTTTCCCATTTTCCTCTACAGAGCTTTGATGATGGCGATTCTCGCTTGGACTCCACTGAATTCCTGAAGTTTGTGGAGCAGAATGAGACTGCCATCAACATCACCACCTACATGGACCAGGAGACCAACAAGTTGCTCAGGTGGGCAGTGGACAGGGTGCCAGAGGGAGGCCCAGGGTGCAGCTGGGGTGGAATGGATTGTGGAAATTCACTTATGGTAAATATCAGTTAGGGCTTGCACTGACAAAGATAACTGTGTATGAAGTGGCTTCTCACTTAAATAGGTGTGAACACCACTAGAGGAGCAGTCCCCTCTACGCTTCATGTTAGGCATGTATTCCTCTTTTGCCTTAAATCTGGCACTTAGGCAGCCAGAAGGGAGTTGGGTGACAGAAGATTTGTCATCTTGTTTCTATTTCATAATAAATTAGCTTTCTACTGGACTTCCCTCACCTTTTTCCTAATAGCTAGATCCAGTGCAAGGAAGATGGTGAGGAAACATTGTTCATACGCAGCCTGTAGTTTGAGAGGTTTCCTTTTTCCTTTGTGTGTGCCACTGTGTGAGAAAAGGCTGCTTGTGGTTATGCCGTGCTTGCATCTCTACCTGTGTGACAGCATGTTGATTAGATGTCAACAAATGCAGCTGTCCTATTCATGCTGTTCTGAATATCACCCCCACTGCCCAGCCCGTTGCCAGAGAGTATTTTGTGACTATTTTCTTTTCTCTGTATCCCATGAGGTTTCCTTAGAGAAGCCACTTCTGCCAGACACCTTGGATTCTCCCTAGTTATTACTGTTTTTACTCACCTGTACTCTGAAGACAGTAGAGCAGAGACCAGCCTAGCACAGCCCTGTGCAGAACAAGCCTCTGTGTTTCCTTTCAGAGGACTCTGCGTAGATGCCCTCATCGAGCTGTCAGATGAAAATGCTGACTGGAAGCTCAGCTTCAATGAATTTCTCAAGTGCCTCAGCCCATCCTTCAACCCACCAGAAAAAAGTAGGAGCTCCTCACTTATCTTGGGGAAACAAAAGGGGTCCTGGGAAGAGAGGAAAGAAAAGAGACCAGCTTCAGGCCAGACATTGGGTGCTGTTACTCCACTGCCAGAGATAGTTTTAATATATGCCTGCCTCTCCTCCAACAGCACCCAGTGTCCCTGCATTGTCAAAAGTACTGCTTTTTCTGTCCCAGAGCTCCTGCAGCTCTTGTGATGAGAAAGGTTTGGATTTTAGAAGCAAGGACGTAGGTCGAATGGGTATGGTATGCTTGTAAGGTCAAGGCATGTATTTAGCAGGGCAGAGATCAATCACATGAGGAGTTCATGGTCGGATAACTTAGGGAAGTCAGACCAGACCAAAGTCCTGCTATGCTCTGCCTTTCATACAGAGAGACTGTCTCCCTGATGAACATCTCAAACTTCACTATCCTTCCAAATCCTGCTTAATGCTACAGTGGGTGCGAAAGCACCTTAGTGTCTAGTGACCAGGTGTGCCTAGCCAGTCATCTCATTGTCTCCCTAAGGGGTGACTGTCCAAAGGCGCCAGATTTACATCCCACTGCAGTGGCATTGAGCAGCAGGCGGAAGCCATGCTTTCTAGGGAATATTAAGATGAACTCTCTGTTGCCTGTTTCAGTGAGAAACTAGGGATGCTGCACCTCCCCCAGAAAGCATCATCAGCTGGTCATCACTTAACAGCCTTGAGTGCTTTGGGGGCCTTGACTTAAACATGTAACATAGCTGTCAGGAGAAATGTGAGCTGAAATGAAAAATCTTTCTTGTTTTTCCCCCTTCCTTTCTCAAGGCAACAGAAAATGCACAAATCATTTCCCCAGCTTCTCCCCACCTGGATCAGAATAATACAAGTTTTCATTTCAGGGGTTCTTTTCTTTGTATAAAAGATAAGGAAATTCAAACAAATCCAACATTTAGATTTCATTTGGAATTGATTGAAATGTGTTCTTCTGAGGAAGAAAAACTACATGTTTGACTTATCCACATTATGTTTTGGCTGATTTCACTCACCAAATTCAGCATGAATATTTTAGTCATTAGGAAACTTTTGGGAAGGAAGGCTTCCTCTTAAATCTCATACCTGTTCTCTCTCTTAAAGCATTTCTGAAGTATCTTGTCTTTAACCTGCTTGCTATCTCACAAGCACTGCCCTTGTTTTGTGCCTCTTCAGAGTGTGCCCTGGAAGATGAGACCTATGAGGATGGAGCAGAGACCCAGGTGGAGTGCAACCGCTGCGTCTGTGCCTGTGGGAACTGGGTGTGCACTGCAATGACATGCGAGGGTCCGTATGCTCTCCAGACAATTACTGTGGTTGGGTTTGGATGAAAGGAATTCTCACTCCCTGTCTTTCCAAAGGCACCAGCTATCCAGGTTTCTTCTCTCTCCAGCTTTTCCTTAGCTTCTCCATGGGTGGTTTCTGCATAACCTTCACATGGTCCATATTAGTCAAACCCAAGCTGATACTGTTCCAGAGGTCAGAAGGTGTGTAACTGGGCTGGGGGCAATGCTGCTGGGGTTTGCAGTTTGGATTTGGTGTCATGAAAATTCAGCACTAAATCTTCCAGACCAGAGCTATTCTGCATCCAGCTGGTGCAGGCCAAATAGGTCACTGGCTGTAACTGTATGTGTAGGTGTGAGCAAGTCAGCTTTCCTGTATATGTATCTGTATCCTCACTGTATCAGTGTTTATGGAATTTGTAAACCAGGATCTAGGATTCTGTCTTGATCTAGAGGGGACCTAGAAGGTGTACTTTAGCTTCTTGCCACAAAAACTGTAGAAGAAAATAATGGTGATGAAGGGAGGTGATGCTCATAGTAAGGCAGGGTTGTGTTTGTTCTTCCTTTGGAAGGCCCTTCTTAAACTTTCACAGCCATTGTACAATTATGAGAGGTCATGGTGCAGCTGTGAACAGCAGCCGTCTTCTTTTGCCTTTGCACAGATAGTACAGCGCCAGTGGAAAGCCACCTTTTCCCTGTGTTGGCAAATATATGGGTCCTTCCCAAGGAGCCACATCCATCCTTCCAGCATGGTGCTGCATTTTTCTGGCCTTCTTCCCTAGAAGCCCAGCCCCTGCTGCACTTTCATATCTTTCTTCCCTAGAAACCAGGCCCTTGCATGAGCTTTGTTTCAGTGCTGTGTGGGACCTGCCAGCAGTACACTGGTTCAGATCTATAGTCAGTATCTTGGGCAGAGTAGGAGAGATGGGAATGGTAGCAGTGTGTACAGAGTTTTTCATGTTTATCTGGCCTTTTTCATTAGAGGTTTCAGAATCACCTCAGCCCAGACTTAGCTGCAGCAGCAAGAACTCACCTGAGAAAAGACAACTGTAGTATTAATAGAGCTGCCAGAGGAGCTGTGTGTAGGTGTCATAGATTAATTAACAGAATGAGAGACTCTTTTTGTTGCCTCTCCAGAAACAACCATCAAAGTTGCTATGCAACACCTGTTCTTGCTGCCTACTTTGTTCCCTGCATCCATGGCAGAAACATGCAATGGGATAACAATTCCTTGACTTTCTGCTCATGTCAGAGCAGCAGAGGGGTTAGAAGCTATTGTTAGAGGAATAATGAAATGGAAGAATCAGATCAAACACATCAGCAAGTTTCACCTTCTGTGAGCGAAATTACCTCTTCATTAGATATCTGGTATTGTACTTGGATAGCACTGAGCTTCCATTTATTGTCTACAAGAGGCCAGGATGTTTGAACTTACTATAGCGATTTCTTTTGAATAATATGCAGTCTCCTCCTTGTGGTTTTATTATCAATCATGTGGGAGAGAGAGACAGGGACAGGCTGGACACCCAAGTTGTGAAGTTCCAGGCAGCCCCAAGGCCCATTCTCTAAGAAGCCAACCTGTACCTTCCTCCAGCAAAGGCTTCCTAAGTTTGAGGGATGCTGTGGCCGACCTGACTTTGTTCTTCATGGTTCAGCCTCTGAAATTTGCATTCCGTGTTTGTAAAACCCTAAACTCCATTTCTGTTTGCAGGGAGGAATGAGAAGGTGCCTGCTCAGAGACACCAACCTGATCAAGATTTGACTGAGGAGGAGATGGCCAGATACATTCAGGAACTGCAGAAGCATCAGGTTAGCATGAGGCTGGGAAGGTCTGCTTGCACTAAGCCTCCCCTTGCCAGAGGGGTTCCCTCTGTTTCTGTCACTTGGAGACTTCTGGTAGTACGAGGGGGAGCACAGTAAAGGGGGATCTCTTGCTTGTGGAAACAAATACAGGTGTGGGGCTTGTGGGAACAAATACAGGTATCGGCACTGCCTATGGATGGACCTGTAGGACCTATCAGGACATTGGTAGGCTTCAGAGCACTACCAGTTCCTGTGTCAGTGCAGAGCTTTACTTTTGTGCTCTCTTTCTCTAGGAGACGGCTGAGAAGACCAAGAGAATGAGCACAAAGGAGATGTAAGGGGCCTCCACAGCGGAGAAGCCCAGGAGGATGGGCCCAACCTGCCACCCTGTCCTCCAGTGCTGATCTCAGTATGCACAAGTGTCTGCTACAGTTGCCCAGTCACAGATATTTACATGTATAGAGATGGGTTATTTGTTTTGTAATACACAGAGAATGGGGCCAGGAAAGGGGAGCAGAGCCCACCTGTTCAGGGAGCTTCATTGCTGGGACCTTGGAAGGCTGGGAGGGACTTACAGCAGCCTCTGGGACCCCTCCCCAGAGCAGACAGCTGCTCCCTCCAAGAACTAACAGGGATTTCTTGTTCCCCTGGATCTGGGGAAAGGAGGGAGGTCAATGCTGGATAGAAAAGGGGGTCTTCAGTCAATACAACTGTCAGCACTAGCCTTGGCTGCAGAAATACAGGCCTGGCAGTTTTGTGGCTGATCACGTGTGCTGCAGGGCATCATTAGCCAAGGACCTTACCCTTTGGTTCGAGCTCCTCAAAGCTGGTTAGCCTGGTGTGACACCTGGGAGTCGTGGTGCCATGCTGGTGGCAGAAATCCAGCACCTTTCTCCTTGCTTTCCACCAGACTGTCCCCAGCAGCTCCTCCAGTACATTGTGGGCTCCAACACAACACGGTTCCTTTTGACCTCATCTCACTCTCCCTGCCCCCTCCTTAGAGGTGCTATCGTATTTTTTTCTTATCACATTCACATGCTGACTCCCCTTTTTTTTTCCTTTTTTTTTTCCTTTTCTTTTTTCCTTTTTGTTTGTTTGTTTTGTTTTGGGTTTTTTTATTATTTTATTTCCTATGGTAGTGATTCAGCTTTTGTATGTTTTGTAGCTCTAGATCTTTCAAGAAAACCCAGTGTGTGGGTTTTTGTTGTTGACAGTGCTGTAATGCCCATGCACAGTTTGTATCGCACTGTGCTCAGCCACCAAAAACACCACAGGCAAATTGTGAACCTTGCACTTCAGGGTATTTCCCAGCTGGGGATAGCAGTGTCCCTCATGGGAAGAAGAGACAGGGCTGGATGTAATTAATTTCACCAGACGTGGATCGCCACTGCAGCTCTCTAGCTCTTGCTCCCTTAGCTAGCATTGGCCATGTGCTCAAAGTCTGTGCTCATGCCTCTCTAAATTGCCCAAAGCAGTCTAGAGACAGAGGGACCAGGCAATCCCATTAGTACAGTATCTTAAAAGGCTTAACTATGTGGAAAACTGTTTAGTTGTACTGTTGGCATCATCTTGGGCTTTTCATCTTCCTCTGGGATGAGGCAGCAGCATTATTCTTTGACTCCAGGTATGAGTTTGGAGTCAGGGCTGGCAGCCTCATTACTGATGCATTTCTCAGTGTCATTGATCAGACCACCTTTGACCACTCTCACATTCCTTTATGGGTCAGTTTCATCCCACGTTTCTCAGAGCATTGGTCCTAGATGTAAATGAAATGCTGTTTTGTTGATAGTCACCTCTGTAGCCTGAAGCCCAGCTGATTTTCTTCTGCAGTTGTCAAATGTACTTCATACACACCTGAACATCCATGTTCCCTTCATGCCTGTGCTTTGCTTCCCAAGCAGTTGCATGTGCCCTGAGATGACTGCTTGTGACTTCCATCTTTCTGTGAGCAACTTCAGCAGTTATTGCTGGGTGTCTTGCAGTCCCTGTTGCTTACTCAAGCAAAATTCCACTTGCATCTGCAAAAGCATGTCCAGTTTGAGTGAAGATCAGCAGGACATTTGTCCCAACCTTCCCCTTTTTGCACAGTGCTTTCCTTGGAGAGAAAGAAGGAGCTGGTACCTAGACATATAGGAAAAGGAAACCCTCGTCCCTCCTGTGCTCTTTCCCATGAGCCAGATGTGTTAAAGGCTGTCTGGTCTTTGAGCTGTTTTCTTGATGTGAAGCCAGAGGACTTCCATTGACTTTGGCATAGTGCCCCTTTTCCAGTGAGGACCGTAATGTACCCCACCATGGAGAGTTTGGCATCATGAATACAGAAGGAGGCTGGGATTTTTTTTCTCATGCGGGCCTGGATTTGAGCAGCTGTCACCTGTGAAGGTGAGAGGAATGAGTCCATATGAGCTGAGGGTAATGTGGACAATGCTACACTGGGACAGAGTCATTGTGTTCTGGTGGCACTAGAATAAGTGGTTGGTGAAACAGGAGCACCCATTAGACATAGCTTTGCTCCTTCCCAAGAGTATGAGCAAAAGGCTTCATGTGCTGGATCTGGAGTCACAGGAACATTGTTAATAAATGTTTTGCTTTATTCCAACTCTGCTCTAAAAGGTAGTTAGTGCCTCCCAGATCACTTCCTTCCAGCTTGGATTGTTAAAGTGCCTTAGAGAAAACACAACAGCTTGCCTTAAAGGCTTTCCCTGGATGGGGAAAACATCTTGTTCATTCAGGAGTATCTCCAACTGTGAAAACCACAGCACGCGCAGGAAGGGGAGGCGAACGCACGGCTTGAGTGCTACTGTAGGCTGCACTGTGTGATGTGTTCTCTGTCCCCTCCTGTCTGCTGTGGCTGTGCAGCTGTGTGGATGTGGGTGGCTGCTGGGGCAGCCGGAGACATGTGCTCGCAGCTGAGGTTTACAGAGCTTGCACTTGCACTGAGGGTGGAGGGATGGGCTGCAGTCTCTGGCAAGCTGAGCTCTCCGAGAAGCCATACAACACATCCTAGAGTAGCCTGGGAGTGCAGCAACAGTGCCTCTGGAAAGAACAGCTGCCTGTGGAGCCTCTTCCTCCTTGTGCCCCCACAAAGGGACATGGTGGAAAGCAGTGCCCATTCTAAGGGCTACAGTTCTCAAGGTGGACTGAAACATCTCGGCTCGCTGCACAGAGGGGAAGGGCAGCCCAGACTGGGCAATGCCCAGGCTGCTGCAGGCTGGTCAGTCACTAACTCCTGCAAGGTCACCTGACTGCTGGGGAAGGAAGTGCTGAATTTCAGCCATTGCCCTCTGGGACAATTGCTGTACAGACTACAAGGGACAGGGAAGGTGTTTTGTTTTGTTTTGTTTTTTTCCAAAAAACCAAATTTAAGTAACAAATGAAAAAGTCCCACTCCTCCCTCTATATTCCCTCCTGTACGTGTGTGAAATTTATCAGTATTCTGTAGGTTTCCTTAGTGCACTTATTTTACTGGATTTTGTAATTTTTTTGAAGCAGGGGGGTTTGGATATTACTGCCAAATAAATGAAACAAAATTTAAAAAACAACACTTGTTTGGTTTATTTTTCACAAGCCACAGGACTTGTTTTCAAATAAAACTCATCTGTCTTTGCACAATCATACACAGATCTCAGGGTGCCAGACAAATGAGAGATGTGACTGTCTCTGTTTTATAGCTGGGGAATCAGGTGCAAAGAACCCATAGGCAAGTACAAACAGTAACTAGAGGCCTTGAAAATATGTCTGAATGGTGAAATAGCCTTTAATGGTGTTGTATGACAACAGGAAGTGTCCTACCATCCATCTTCCCTGTAACTGTAATGCCACTGCTGTGAGTACTGTGCAGATAAGGGTCTGACAGAAGAGAAAGCTGCCTTGCTTTGTTCCACTTGGTGTGCTCCTTCCAAAGCTGCTTAAAAAAAAACCCGAACAACTCACAAACATTGCCTCTTCGATGTTTTTTTCCACACCAAATGCCCTCTTTGCATGTACCAGCCTGCTGCACATGCAGTCCTTTCTGTGGCATTCCCAGCCCATTCACTGCTCAACTGCAAAGTGAGGCTGCTTTATTACTGCAATTTCTACTGCAAGAATTTCCCAGGATTTGAAGAAGGAATGAACGGAAGTGGCAGCCACAAATTTAGCTAGGTGGCACTATAAATACTTTGTCTTGTGCACTGTGTATACTTACTGAAGCAAAGTGATTTTGAGGTGGGAGAGAGGAAAAGCAAAAATTCTGTTGCCTGCTGCTTTTAGAGGCCTGGGAAAAGCTCTGACCTGTTTATGGAGTTAAGCACATCTGAGTATTAAATTGATGCACTACAGCTACATACCCTTAATCACTTCACAATTCTCCAGCACTGCCAAGCTTCAAGTTGAGAAAAAGGCTATTTAAGTGGTTGATCAAGACTCTGAACTGAATTTTTAGGTATTTATTAACTTTGGTTCTGAAGATAGGAGCAAACTGATCTATAATAAGGCTCGGTTCCTGAACCAGGTCACAGAACACACCTTGAGGAGAACCAGGCTTAAAGCACTACAGAAGACAAGAGCAAAATCCAGGTGACCTTACTCTCGTGCTTACATAAGCTCTCCTAAAACTATCCTGGAACAGCACAATCTTTGTAGACTGGAAAAATTATGTTGATAAGAAGTTAACAATAGTGGTGAAGTGTTCTGCAGCTATCTCCGGATTTACATCAGGGCTTACATTTGTGAATCCACAGAGTTACCGCAGAGCAGTGGTGGAGTGGAATAGACCTCTGCGTTTACCAAAAGTGTCTCTATGGCTTAAAGAGATCACTACGGCCAGTACAGCTTGGTACTGTGTAGGCAGACCCTGGTCTCACTCGTGCCCGTGGAAGGCACAAACACTCACCCAAGAGCTTTGGATAGCTCGTGCGTTACCAGAGACAAAGAACTCAGAGGGCCCAGTCGCGTGGAGTTCCGAAGATGGCTTATTCTCGAAGGGGTCCAACAGCGAAAGAGATCGAACGACCCTGAGTGACCACGGACACAGAGATCCAGGGCCAATAGGGTTGGGGAGAAGGCGGGGAGATACAACAACAACCAATGGGGAGAAGGGAGGGGCGGAGTGACGGACCAGGTCAAGGCCAATCAACATAGGAGGATTAGCATACCTCGAGACAGACCATCCAATAAACACTCAGGGGGTGTTTCCCACCCCGGAGCTGTCCCACCACGTCTCTGCTGTCTTGGGACCTCTCAGCTTCTCGGAGGTGGTTTCAACCACCGCAACACAGAATCTTGGAAAAATAATTAAGTACAGTGGAAAGTGACGTTTTCATTCCTACCCACTATGGAACACTCTTCCTTGAAAGCTGGGCACAGCCCTGAGAACTTCCTCCTCTCAGCAACAGGAGCTGTCACATCAAAATATTTGTGGTGGTAAAATCCAGAGTTCATAAGAGCACCAAAGGAAGAACAAGTGGACCGTGGGTTTCGTGCACAGTATTCTGGATACCTTCGAATTCAGCATTGTTGCTACTTCACGCATTGTTTTAAACTCTTGGCTGGTACAAGCAAACTGATTTGTTTCTGTTTGTTCCAGTCTAAGATGACAGAGACTTTTGTGTACATGAAGTGTTTTGAGCAGGTGGGAGGTTGCTACTCCCTTCTTTTTGGCTCTTCTATGCATCATAAGGAAGCAAGTCTGCTTCTTAAGCCTGGACTTAGTCGAGGCAAATGTTCCCTTGGGTTCTGAATCTTCTTGTCACCACACATAGCTGCTGCTTCTTCCGATTACTGACTACACTGATGTTAACCTGTGTTCAAGGTGCAATGAATTGAAATCACAGATCCTGACTTGCCTGTGGGGGTATGTATGGTACAACCCGCGTCACCTCCATGTCCATCTGTGACCAGCACCAGACCACTTTGCCTGACAGACTTGTGTGTTGTGGATTAACTTCACCCAATGCCCCAGCTCAAGACCAAAGCTGTCTTTTCACATCCAGGCAAAGACATGCCAGGCAAGGACTGCGGTACTTCTACTTCTGGGAGTATCTCTGTTTTGGTGCTCTGCAGCAGCAGCTCACAGAACCACAGAATGTTTTGGGTTGGAAGGGACCCCAAAGATCACCCAGTTCCAACCTCCCTGCTCTGCAGGGACCAAAGCAGATCAATCCCTGGAGAAAACACTGGAGGACCAGGGATGCTGGGCCAAGCTCTACCGCCAGCAGCTGCAACAGAGAGGCCGTAGCGCACACAGGGTCAGCCAACAGGGAAAAGGGTATGATTTTACAGTTAGCAGGGCTCGGAGCTTTGGTGTGGATGCACTATTCTAAGATTTCTCTCTTCTTTCTCATGAATCGTATGGAGAATAAAGATAAGCTGAATTCTTCTTGCTCTTTCTAATCTTTGTTTTGGAACTGGGTACTGCAAGTGTTCAACCAATCGCTCCAGGGGGTGGATGGCTATGAACCAATCACTGCTAGACTATTAATATCTATATAAGAAAAGAAAATTCAATAAATCGCTCTCTTGCTACTTCCGTCGGTGCTCCGTCTGTTTCGATTTACCTACGAGCTCTCAGCAACACTTTGGTGTCCCGATTCCTGTGAGGTTGGTGTAAAACACTTGGCAAGGAGCAGCTGGCATTTCCAGCCGGCGGTTCCCCAACAACCCGGCAGGCCAGGCCCGCCGGGCGCGGACTGTGGCGGTAGCCGGGGTCGAGTAGCGCCGCCAGGGCAGCCACAGCCCCAGAGCCGCCATCGCTGCGGGGCCACCTCTGGCCCGCCTCCGCACCGCCCTCCCGTGCTCGTTCCGGCGCCGCCGAACCCTCCCTCGCCCTCCACCGCCCGCCCTCGGGGGCCCCGCAACCTGCATAAGAGCGCTCGCTCCTCAGAGGCCGCTGTGGCGTCGGTCGGAGGCGTGCCCGGGATCGAGCATGGCGCGGGGGGAGCCGTGGGAGGCGGGGGGCTATGCAGGTTCCGGGGCGGGGCGAGGGGGGGAAGCCTTTGGGGTGAAGCGCGGGGCGGTCGGTCCGTGCGGGCGGGATGGCGGCGGCGGGCTGGGACGGCCCCGAGCTGGAGCCGGGACCGGAGCTGGCGCTGGCGATGGAGATGGAGCCGGAGCCCGAGCCCGAGCCCGAGCCGGAACCCGAGCCGGCGCTGGCGGCGGAGCTGTCGGCGCGGCGCAGCACTGAGGCGCGGCGGCTGGTGCTGTCGCCGCGGCGGCTGTTGGGCCCGCTGCCCGCCGGGCTGTCGCAGTGGTTCCCGGCGCTGGAGGTGCTGGACGTGAGCGGGACGGGGCTGGCGGAGATGGGCACGGAGCTGCTGTCCCTGCCGTGCCTCCACACGTTGCTGGCCAAGAACAACCGGCTGGGCGGGCCCGGCTCGCTGCCCAAGGGGCTGGGGCAGGCGCCCCTCGCCCGATCCCTCCGCGTCCTCAACCTCAGCGGGAACCGCTTCGCCGAGGTGCCGCCCGCGCTGCTGCGGCTCCGTGGGCTGCGCAGCCTCAGCCTCGGCGGCAACCGGCTCCACGGCATCCCGCCCGACATCCAGGAGCTCCACAGGTGAGGGACGGGCCCCGCGGGAGCAGGGACAGCCTCGGCAAGCCCGGCCGGGTTTTCAGCCACGCTCCCCCTCGGGGGGTCAGTTCTCTTCAGCCTCAGGTGTCTCCAAGCACTGCTGCCGCTAACTTGGCTCTTCCTCTTTGTCGTGTTGAGTTACCAAAACTCCAGGACGTTCTTTACCTCATCAGCATATATTTAAGTATCTAAAGGGTGGATGTTGAGGATGGAGGCAGGCTCTTTGTGGTGATGCCGGGCAATAGGACAAGAGGCACCAGGCAGAAAATTATGCACAGGAAGTTCCACCTGAACATGAGGAAGAGCTTCTTTACTGTGGGGGTGACCAAGCACTGGAACAGGCTGCCCAGAGAGGTTGTGGAGTCTCCCTCACTGGAGGTATTCCAGTGGACATAATCCCGTGCCATGTGCTCTAGGATGACCCTGTTGGAACAGGAAGGTTGGAACAGATGACTTGCTGTGGTCCCTTCCAATCCAGCTGGCTGCTCAGGAGAATAAAGATGTGTTTGTGGTTCGTGCAAACAACAGGGCCTTTCTGTTGATACTGCTGCAGTCTTGCTGGGGGTTTGCTGTCATGGGTGGGTTTTGTGGTGTTTCTCTCAACCCATCGACTCATGTAGATCTGACAGATACTGGCAGACTCAAAACAGGGTGCCCCAGGCTGTGCTTGGGTGCAGTGGTACATCTGGCTCTGGGGCTGTATCCAACCGCTGCAGGCTGCTGATACAGAAACTTACGGCTGAATCACAGCAGTTAGGAACAGTGATAGGGTGGGAACAGGCCTTAGATAGCGCTGGGTAGTGGCTGCCTGCACTGGCCTGAGCTGGGTACTCCTGAAGCTTGCTGTCCTCCTCAGCAAGCTGGATGCTTGTTGTGACTTAAGTGACACAGGCACCTCAATGTGTTCTGCTGGATTCCCAAGCCTCAGACTGGCCTGGCCTCTGTGCAGCTCTGTGCTAAGACTTTGGATCTGAACTTTGTTTGCTCCAACTCTTTGCCAAGGGACTTGCCAGAGGCAGCCTCTCTTATGCAAATTCCAGCACCCTTGACCCTTAATACCTGGATTCACTCTGATGGCTCAGCAGAGCTGCGTCCAGTGGAAGCATTGGATGTTCTGTGTGTAGTGATGACTCTCATGGGCCTAGGTGGGAGGTACCAGAACTCCTTGAGTGCTGTTGGGAAATCATTTTGTCTGCTGCAGTATAATACAATTTGATTTGTGGCTTTTGTCCAGGTGGCATAGCATGCACCTTTTAAAGATTTGTAGTAATTCTGGGTTAAGCTCTCTGGGCTGAGAGATGCTATGAGACATTTCGAGTGATGGAGAATGCCCATATCCTTCTTGGCAGAGTTGCGATGCATCTTGGGTTGGGGCTGTCATGAGGAAGAGGAAGCTCAGCTTTTTCTCTGTCCAGGAGCAGATACTTCAGGGATGAAAAAGAAAATGAGGCACGGGAGAGGAGGCCAATGGAGGAGGGCAGTTGTATGGGGAGGATGATCCACATTGTCTCCATAGCATGTCTGGTAGCATCCAGGATGTGGTTGGGATCCAATTGTTGCTCCCACCTCTGAGTCAGAGGCTCCCTGCAGCTTTTGACATGGTCTCAGTCTGTGGGCTTTTTTCTCTTTTTTTTTTTTTTTTTTTTTTTTTTTTATTTTTCTTTTTTATTTTTTTTTTTTTTCCCCCAAGAAAGCGAACTTCAGCCCTGCTTTTCTTCTGTGATGTCCCCAGGAAGGTACTGGGCTGTGTAGCACCACACATGGTGCCCTAGCAGGCTGTGACCTGTGCTCCACACTGTACGACTGTCACTGCTATGTTCCTCTGGCCTGCCCTGAAGCAGGGCTCCGTGTTGTCCTGTCCTGCAGCTTTTCTTGGGCTGGTCATGCTCAAACCCCCAGAATGATAATTCTGAGAGAGCTAATGCTGACAAAGCTATCGAACTGTCTGTTTATCATCGTAAAGTGATGTGTCAGATGGAAAAGTTACACGTAGACACAGCTTCTGTCTGCTGCCCACATCACCACTGCTACCTCGTTGAACTTCTGCAAATGTGACAGCATAATATCATTGAACTTTAGCTCAAGATAGCAAATCTGTGCCCCACCAGGACTGTCAGCTTCTTTACCACTCTGCCATCAGTGACTTCTGTGTCTGGGACTGCTTGAGTAACAAAAGGGAGCTGCACACGGCTTGCCAGCACTGGGACAAAACAACACTTTATAATGTATTGTTCCTCCAGAGGGAATCCTGAATCTGTTCATTAGGATAACCAGTGACCCTTGCCAAAAAAATAGAAAGTGCATTCTGGAGAGAAACTGCTTCCAGAATCTGCTCCTACCTGCTGACAAGAGAGGTGTCCTCAGCATGAGTGTGCTTGGCGTGGAAATGGGTAAACTGAACCTGACCAAGGACAGAGCAGAGCCAGCTGTTACAGCACAGCAACATCGAGACCTCTGTTAGTTTCTGAGCACTGAAATTTGGAGCTGGGACCTGGTATTGGGACTTCTGTTAGCCTCACAGCAAGCCAAGACCTTGAGCCTTTTTTCATGTGCAACTTCTCATAAAAAGAAATTTTTCTTTTATCTTAGGGGCTTTGAGACCACAGGGGAATGCAGGCAGCACTCTTTACTGGTCAAGTTCCTCCTGCTGCTACTAGAGTTCCTGAGACCAGCAGTTCTCCTCTTCCCATGACCCTGGCAGCTTCCCATTTGCTCCAGTCACTGATTATAGAGCAGACTGAAGCTGCAGAAATCTAGGAATGCTGCTTAGATTTCTAAGGAGTGTCTGAGCTGTGATGAGGTTTTTTTTTTTAAATACTCTTGATAACGAACTTCATGTCTTTCCTCTGCACCCCATAGTTTCCTGTTTTAGTTTTTGAAGGGACAGCATGTCAGTTTTAGTGAAGGCCAGGCATATAGCAGGTAAGGAGTCTGTGTATGTGGTGGAGTTGAAAGTGTAAAAAGCTAATGGGTCTGACCTGCCAAAGGAGAAGGAACGTGCTGGTGACTATGAATGCAAAGGTCCTGGAATGGGAGGTGTGTGCCATGTGTTGGTACTCACGGGAAGATAATAAATCCACCACTTTGTAGCAAGCTGTATTTGGGTCAGGCATGTGGAAAAACTTTTCCCTGGCATGTTCCTGGTGACTTGGCAAGTTAATGAACTTGGTGATAAGAACCACAGCCAGTCCTGCTGCTGTCATATCGTACTCCTTCTGGCTTCAGCCTTCTGCCCCATCCTTGCCCACACAAATGTTCTGTGTGCAGTGCAAGACCCTGCAGGGAAAGTGAGTCCTGTGTTCCTGATTATTGGTTATCTCCTGGGCTTTTGTGGAAGGACCACATATATGCTTGAAGCTTCCTTTGCATGGCTTCATAAGTGTATGATGATGATTGCTATGGTGATGGCAGTAGGATGATGCTGATCCTAGCAAGCTGGCACCAGAGATGAATAGCCTTTGGTTCATGTTTTCCATTAGGAAAATTCAGTGCTCTTTCATCTGTAAGCATCAAGGGTGACCAGCAGTAGCTTCATGTGTTTCTGAGCAATATAGGTGTTGCCCCTGCTAAGGGCTTTTTCTTGATCCTGTTGAGGCTGTGCCAGGTCCTTCTATATGCCCAGCACCCCCAGCTCCTGACAGCTGGCATGTCTGTACAGTGCATGACCTGAGCATTGGCTCTTGCTGTGAATTTAGAGTGGTGAATGCACCAGGCGTGCGAGGGCAGCCTTCTTTGCATTGCTTTCCTGTTTGTTGCCAGATAAAATATGAGCTTAGCATAGTTAGACACAAGTGTTGTCTTCTCTGTAGTTCTCCCTGCTGGCCTTGCCATGTTTTCAGTGGGAGATGTTATGGTCAGTCACTCTCTCTCAGACTCAATTCACAGCCCTCAGCAGCTCCTGAACTGTGATCTGCATAGAGATCCCACGGGTGCATTGATTCTGCGTATCCTTTCTCTGCTGATCCAACTGGGGATGCACTATGGAGCAATGTGTATTATAGCTGGTGAGCTATAAATGTGGCCATCTACTTGTGCCCATCCTGGCACAAAATTTGTATGACAAATCTGGTAAAGCATAGCTCTGATCTTCATGGCGCAACTGTGGCTTTTGGCTTAAGGATGCATAGATTGCCCTCATCAGTGTGCAGGCCTGGGAAATGTCCTGCAAGTGTCCCTTAAAATGAATAATTCTCAGGGGCTTAACGAAACACAGCTAATACTTTGAATCTCCCATGTGAATTTTGAGTTTAGTCATACTCTCCTAGTGAATACACTCATGCTCAGCAGAGCACGGGGACCAGGCAGCAAGAGTTTGGAAGAGACCTGTGCATGTTCCTTTTCCTGCTTGCTGGTATTCCTCTAATAAAGCCTGGTTGTGTGAGGGCTGGGATCAAAGACCTCAAACGCCTAACTGGATTCATCCAAGGTCTGTGTAAAGGCTTAGATGCATTGAAAACCAGAGCGTTTGCTTTCATTCGTGGGTAGTATTAAGCATGTTAGACAAGCATATGCTTAAAGAACGGCTGTTAGTGTGGGAAAAAGGGCAAGTGGAGCTTTGATAAAGATACAGCATTAGGAAATCTGCTTGCTGTCTCCCTTCTTCTTCCCCTCTTCAAACGTTTTGCAAATAGCATTCAGACGACTGTTTGATCTTAAATTTGCGTGTCAGCAAAGGCTATGCAGTTCTCTCAGGAATTAGCAAATCGTAGAACAGGGTTAACAGGAGTGTATTGTGGGCTGCTTTGAAATTCCTCCCTTGCATGAGCCTCAAAACTGCCCTGGAAATTTCTTGCTAAAAAGTTTATCTTAAAAAGACCCGGAGCTGTTTCAGGCACCATTGTTGGTTTGGGTTTTTTTAGATTACCTATGTAGATGCATCTGTTTGATGTCAGCTGTTAAATTTTATCCAAAGAAGCATCTGTGGGGAAACAGGGTGGATTGAAAATTTGAGTATCTCCTATGCCAGAAGACATTATCCTCTTGGAACATGACTGTGGGAGTGCTGTGGTTATTGGTAGCATATAAAAAGTACCTCTAGTGCTCAGAGTGGGCTCTTCTTACTTACTGAGTGTTTGGGGGCTTTTGGATTTGATTTGTGGTATATAATGACCTGAAAACATCAAGGACATACTCAAGCAAGAAGGTGCAGTCTCTTTGCATGTTAAACTTCGTTGCCACTCCCTGATTTGATCATGGTTATTTGAGCATTTCATCACTCCTTTCCCAGTAGGTAAAAGTATTTTCATTGCCGCCCTACAGCCCGGTGAAAATAGGCTGCTAGGAAGGAGCACCACATGATGGGCTCAGCGTGCTGGTTGTGCTTGGCAGCAATTAGTGTTGGCTGTGCTGAGCAGGGGTCTGCTGGGTGTGAGGCTGAAAGGGACTCTGGCCTTTTATTAGTGTGTTTGTCAACATCGCTAAAAGGCAGGAGAGAAAGTGTCAACCCTCATTAGTTACTCCATCAAATGGTTGTTGGGGTTTTTTTCAGATTCTGTTGAGATTGATTTTGTTAGTGTTTGTCCGCTCTTGAAACTCATTCAACCAGAGTCTGTGTGGCAGATTGGAAGAACATCATTCATTCTACCTTCAAAAACTGAGCTTATGTTTGTTTGATGATAGTTGACCTCTGGCTTTTTGAAGATTCTGGACTTCTAAGTGCAGAAAAAATCTAGTTCTACCTCTGTGTACACAACAGTTCACAAGACCTTAGCTGATCAATCAAAATGACTGTACAGATTAATGATTGTCAGAAGAACCAGGTCTAAGTGTGAAAGGTTAGTTAGAAGCATTCACTAAGCTCAGTGCCATCTCTGCTGTGGTCCTCCTGCAAAAACCTGTGGTGAATGTTGTGAATGGACTCACTGCCGGCTCTTGTGTGAAGAAGGCAAAGGTCTGCAATGCTTTTGCTTGTCTTACCAAGCAGCAAACTGCCATGCCCTGAGCAGGACAACTCGAGGACCAGCATCACCTTGGCCTCTAGATACGGCGTGACATGAAAACCAGGCCAGGAGCAGATGAGCTGGGAACAAACTGCAGTCAGTCCCAGTGCTGTGGTCAGTGCTCTTGATGATAGGGTCGTGTCTCTTGAAAATCCTTTCATGTGTCTTAATTAGCTTTGTTTAGACAATTCTTGACACTTTTTTGGATGCAGAAATGGCTGTTGATTCCTTTACCTTGCTTAGCCAAGACTAGCCCAAGTCCTTCTTCCTAGCAAATTGTACTTTGAGGGATGGGAGTTACAGGTTTTGTTTTCCTACTTGAGCGGTGTTTCAGTGGAAGCTATAAGAATATCTTTCATATGTTTAAATAAGTTTCTTTGTAGTTTCAAAACCTCTTCCATGTGGTTTTTTAATAAATTAATCATCTAATTAATATCATAAGTTGATGTGGAAATTCTGAATTTGCTGTACCAGACTGGGCCCCATGAGTTGTTAATCTACTGACCCCAAAAAGGTGATTCAGAAGGTGAGTAAAAAGAAAACATTTTTAAAAAGCACTTTGTTGCCAGTGAAGGAGTTATTTAATGGGTTTTTATTTAGAGACAGTTTGTATTCTGATGTTGGGTCTTTATATCCTGCCTGCGATGACTGAGTGTTCTCATTACAGACTTTACAAAGAACGGATTTGAAGCCTTTAGAAGTTTATAGGCAGTGTTTTTGCACCCTTAGTTTGTACAGTAAGTTGCTCTTGAAACATACGCATTTTATGCCTTGAAATGAATTCCCCAAACATTTTTAATATATAATTTGTGCCCTCTTCTCTTTCCCTGGTAATATATGTTTTTATGCCATGTCACTTTACAGGCATTAGTGTCCTCAAACACAAAGGATGAGGAGTTAATTATTCACTTTTCCTAGGAAGTACAAACTTGTACACATCTAAACCTTGTTTAAATATTGAAATCCACATTGCTAGAATTCTCTTGCCCAACAGTTTTTGGTGTGGGCTCCAGCAATGGCATGGAGGTAAAATATGCCTAGGAATTGTATAGTCAGCAGTTATGTCCCTAGTGAGAGCCAAGCAACCCTAAATCCACCTTGGGAAACAATGGAGGTTGAAGGAGGAATTTTAGTTAAAACTCAGAGCTTTGTTAGGGGATCAGAAGTTAATTAAAAATAATCTCTCCTTGGTGTGGTCTCTGCACAGCGGCCTTCCTCCTACCCCCACTCTTCACCTACAGGTTGTCTGAGTAGAAGAGAGGTTACTTTGGAGCAATGGGGATTGGTGGTGGTTTTTCCGTGTGCACTTTCTTGCGTGTTCAGAGTAGCCTTCAAATGTGCTGTCCCACTTGGTCTGTAGTTACTTTCTTTCATATAATCAAATTTTAATCAAAGTTTAAGGCTTAATTTTGTACCCACTTTGTCAAATTTCAATTATTTCATTTTCCTTTGATATACTCCAGAAATATGAGGGAATCCAGGGGAAGCTGGGCCCTCTGAGCATCTCCTGGTGTGTTGCAAAGGTCTCTCATTCTGTCCTTTGCTGTTAGGCAGATGCATTTGTACTGCAATAGTGGCCTCTCTAGCCCAAGCAGATGCTGTCATTGGATCTCTGTGGTTCAGGTTTCTTGCAAGAACTGAGCAAAATAGACTCTTTCTGCTGTTCTCCTGCTCCATTCCAGGGGAAGTCTTAGGGAGGAGCTTCTCTGGTGCTCTACATACGCTGTGGCACAGAGTTTCAGGGGTCAGATCTTGTGTGGGTCGAGCACTGTGTCTCTTGGGTGCTCTGTTGGTGTGTTTCTGTGCCACTTGTATCCATAGCATTTCTCAGTTGCTGGGATGAGATGAAGGTGTCTCCTACCCCAAGGAAGTTATAACCTGTACTTAAAGAAAGGCTGATGGAGCCTGGATGAGTTCACTTCCCCTGGCCTATGGGCAATGCTTTCTGCATCATTACCTCTTGTAGTTAGGCCGGTAACCCGAGTGTGTACTGGAGATACTGAACCAGGACTGTAGAATCCACCTTTTTCAAACATGGGAGAAAATCTTCGCTGGACTGTGATTAGCAAGAAGTACCCAAACTAAGCCTGCCTTTGCTCCTCTTGCAGACAACATCTGAGAACAGGGAAAGAAGGCTACTTGAAGCCATGAAATGGGGACTTGAAGCTATTATGTCAAGGATCAATGCTTGCCAATTTTTCTTCATAGAAGGACAGAGGTGCACAGCAAATACTGGCTACTCCACCTGGCAGAAGGGATCTAGTGCCTCTCTTCATTCCTGTCTCCCATCCAATGAGTTTTTATAGGACGTCCAGTGATTCTTTTATTTAGGCCCAAACTACAGTGAAGCCCAGCTATGGTTTCTGGTAGCTTTGGGCTTCATGACTTCAGTGTAATGAAATCAATCTATCTGAAAAATTGCATGCATGTATGTGTGTGACTTGGGCACACTATGCTGTTGCAGCTGTAGTATTGGTATGTCAATTGTATCAAAGGGGTAGTGGCTGCCTCTGACTAATGCTGAAAGGTTCCAGTTAGTCACTGAGGGGTCAAATGATTCTCCAAAGAGCAACTAGTGCTGGTGCAGGGCCAGGATTTCCAGGGAGAGACACTGCTCTCATGCTTTGCTCCTGCTGAAACTGAGAGCTTCCACTGGCTGCAGCAGGATCTGTGTCCATGCTGCAGACGCTTGTGTGTGCAGGCTGCACTTCTTGGAAGTAGGAGCAGGAGCTTTGCGTGAGAGGTTGGTGTAGGAATACACAGTTGTCTGGTACCTACCTGCAGATGTAATAGTCACTGCAGGAGTCTGGAGGTAAAATCTCAACATTATCTATTGTGAAACAGCAGCTGTGTTGTAATTTTGATGTGCAACTCAGCTTTTTTTCCTTTCTCAGCAAATTATCTCATGAGTAGCCATCTGTCAGTTTCCTTTCAGAAATGCAGGAAATGTGAAAACCTAGGTGTTAAAGGAAACTTGATATTAATGAAATAATGCACTGTTTTGTCTTCTGTTTTTCAGTTTAGAGTTTCTATACCTTGGAGGGAATTTCATTACAGCAATTCCACCTGAATTAGCAAAACTGCCTTCTCTGAGGTATCTAGTTCTGTGTGACAACAAGATCCAGAGCATTCCACCTCAGCTGGCACAGTGAGTATTTACTGTCATCAGCCACCAGCTGTAATTAACTCTTTGAACTTTTTCTTCTGTGTGTGTGGATAAAAGCACCTGGGAGGACTGTTATGTTATGTTACGTTATGTTAAGTTACGTTACGTTATGTTACCTTACGTTATGTTACGTTATGTTATTTTATTTGTCCTTCAGTTTGTTAATGTGACTAGACTTGAGAAAGAACATCCTTGGCATGGTGCACTGCAGGCAGACCATGAATATTTGATCTGGAGAATTCAATGAAAGAGTTATGCTAAAACACCATCACCAAGATTGCATCTTACAGTGAATTAATACATTTGTATAGAGGGCCCTGAAAAGTACCTGGGCAACTCAGCACAGATAAATTGCTACCTTAAGAAGTAAGAATGGTAGCGTTTTATTAGTGATGATGCTTCATCTCTTTTGCCTTCCACCCAAAACCTTTTTGTGTGTACTTTTGTCTTGTGCCATTTCCCGTGTTCCCTTGGCATTCCTTACTTTGGGATCTCAGAATATTTTAGTGTTCATTTAATCCTATGGCACAGTTCTAAGGGCTCAGTTACTGCTTTATCTGTTCATAACGGGGGAAAGAGGACACTACAGCTCTGTATGTGCAACCCAAAATGGGAAATGAAGATGGGAGGTGTAGCTGTAACCCTAAAAACAACTGAATGGCAGCATGGAGTTCTCTGACTTGGAATTTGATGGTGTAGTGGGATTATTCTTGATGTATAATGTCTTACAACTTTTGCGAGTTTGGGAGCAGCCCTGGATGCTGTGCTGGAGCATTGCTTTGTGCTTCCTGAGAGGGAAAAGCCTCGTCTGAAAGCAAAAAAATTGCTTGTCTCCTGTGCCCCTTCTGGCCTGGCCTGACCTTGCTCAGATCTGGTGGCATCACAGCGTGAGGTGGTGCAGCCACAAGCAATGAAAACATGGGGCTTTCCAGGGCTGGCTGCCTCCCAGCAATCATCTTTAATGCATGAGACAGAGCAGGTGACTTATTCAGAGCCCTGCATGGGACTGTTCTTGATGCATGCACTGGGTACAAGGAAACGTTATGTCCCCTGAAAGCACTCAATTTGTGCACTTTTGTTCTACCTTTTTTGGGGTGTGTGTGTGTGGAGAATACTGAGAGGGACAGCAGTGTGTTTAAGACTGTGTTTCTTTAGCAAGTATTCCAGTGCTGAGCCAAGTTTTCTAGTGCATTGTGTGTACTGGAGTAAGAGCAGCTCTGTCAGCATGAATTTATGTTCATGAGAGAAAAGGGAGAAAAGCCAAAGAAATTGGTGGGAGAGGGGAGAGTCTTAGGTCTGCATAATGCAGTTGTGGGGCAATTTTGCTTGCACATCTTGACTAGGTATCCATCTCCATCCTTAGGCTGCATTCCCTGCGTTCCCTTAGCCTGCACAATAACCTGCTGACTTACCTTCCTCGAGAGATCCTTAACCTGGTTCACCTGGAAGAACTGAGCTTGCGTGGGAACCCGCTGGTGGTGCGGTTTGTGCGTGACCTGACCTACAATCCCCCAAGCCTTCAGGAGCTAGCTGGGCGCACGGTTAAAACTCGCAATGTTCCCTATGCTCCCAGTGATCTCCCGGAGAGTCTTGTCCGCTACCTGAGCTTGGCCAGCAACTGTCCCAATCCTAAATGTGGGGGTAAGTTCACCTTTACAGCTCTGCTTCCTGCTCTTACCTTTCCCTCTGACTTGCCATGACTTTAGTACCTCAGTCAGCTTGGAAGTGTTACTACGTCCACATTCTGGTTCTATTTCCCTGGCTCCAGGTCTCCTGCAAACTTATCTTTAAGGAGCCTTGTTCACTTAGGAACAGTATTCAGAGTTGTAGCACTGGTTTCCTGTATTTGCATGGGAATGTAAGACAGCACTTCTGTCAGAGTCTTTGTAGCCCATCCCAGCACTCCACTATGGTTTTATGGTCTGAAGTTTCTGATCCATTTGCCCTGAAATAGCTCAGAACAAGTAATGGACAGGAGAACTTTTGCATGCACTGTTGCTGAATGGTGAGCATCATTTCTGGATGGAAAAGAGGAGTGGCTCTAGTGCTTCGCAGTTACCAACAGCAACTTGTTTAGCTCTCACTGGGGCCACAAGTGTGTAGTTCTTGGAAGAAGAGGGCTTCATAAAACAGTCTGGAATGCTTGGGCTTAATTTGGCTCAATGCTTAATCTTTAACCAGAGTAAATGATCTGCACATTTACCCTGTAGAAGATTAAGGAAAAAATAATCATTAATTTGTATCTACCCTGCAGTCATAATGCAAGGACTTACTTACAGGACAATATCAAAGCATGCTCTATGGGCAAAGATGGAAGGGCTGGGACTTACGTTGGGAGGGGAAAAAGTTTCTTTTTTAAAGAGTTTTGAACAGCTTGGATAACAGTGGATTGGTTTTGTGCTTTTTCACGTTGCTGTATGAACTTGCATGGTACTGCAGCATTGCTCTAGCACCGCAGGAGAAAAGCTTACTCCTGACCAGCTAGGACTTAAAACACTGCTGGAAACTTCTGAAAATGTCAGCATCTAAAATCACTTGCTGTGACAGGAAGAGAACATAATTGTGTGTTACAGCAAGACTGTTACCATGGAAAGTAGCATCCAAGCTCAGCATGGTGACTTCACTCATGCAGAAGAAAAGTAGAGCTGTGAAGGTCTATTTGTGAACACAGTTTTACTAGCTAGTAGAAGAGGTTTTACAAGTTTGAAAATAGAGTGCAATAATTCATTTAGCATTTAAGAAGTTTGCAAATTCCCATCCCAAGTTTTCTTCCTAATGGTTAGAAGAAATTGGCATATTATTTGGAAGTAACTGCCCTGTGTCTTTTCATGTAGAGTGTGCTGTTCTGAGTCACCTACCAAATACAGTCGTACAGGAGTTTTTTACTAAAAAAAGAAATTTCACTCTTCCATAGGTATCCTGGTCTCTTCCCTTCCACCAGTATCACTTGTGCTCCTACATCCAGTGCAGTGCCAAATAAACCCTAATTCAAGGCATGTGCTCCAGCCACAAGAGCCCTGCAGAGTTTGCAGATCTCTGGGCACAGGGTCTCATGTTTTTCCTGTTCCCTCTCCCTTGCAGGTGTGTACTTTGACAGCTGCGTCAGACAGATCAAGTTCGTTGACTTCTGTGGAAAGTATCGCCTCCCGCTGATGCACTACCTGTGCTCCCCAGAGTGCTCCTCTCCCTTCAGCTCTGCCTCCCAGAGCTCCACTTCCCAAAGCGAGTCTGACTCTGAGGATGAGGCCAGCGTCGCTGCGCACAGGATGCAAAAAGTCCTACTGGGATAACGGGGAGCTGGGGGGAAGATGGGAAGGAAAATGGATTTGAAAAGCAATAGTGGAATGGTGAAGCATGAGCCACTGGCCTGAAGGGCTCATGAGAAATTATCCTCAAGTCCATGCAGGGACAGAACATCTTAGCAAGCCTAGACTTGCTTGGTGCAGTGCTGCTTAGGAGATCTAACTCAGTAGCATGCTGCCTGTAGGTTGCCTGGGGTTGTTAGAAATGTCTCCTGGCTGGGAGGTAACCCCCTCCCTCAGACAGGCTGGGAGAGGGATTTGTTCTCACTGGCGGATTCAGAAGGATTTTAATACATGAAACTTGACTGGACTTCAAGTCATCCTGCAGAGCAAAGGAGACTGTCCAGATCCTTTAACACTGTGGTAAATCAGAAACAGGCTAATGATGCCATGTGAGTATGTATGGACCCCCCAGTGTTTTATATAGCAGTTTGATTCCTTTCTATCTCCTTTGATCTCAGTTACAGATTTTACACCCATCCACTGAAAATGAAAGTTGAATATTTTTTTTGTTCAGGACTAGATTTTTCCAAACTCTGGTTACTCTTCCTTTGCCTTGAGGTGTAGGGTCTCTGTACTGTTACAGATGTTATAGCCATCATAGAACTGAGCCACCTTTTTTCTCCCTTGTTATACTAAGCTGCCCTTAGTGTCTCCTTCTAACAGTATTTGTTATTTTTCCTCCTCCCTCTTCCCATTACCCCTGAAGTGCTGCTGTCTTTATGGTACCTTCAGAAAACAGACAAGTTGTTCTGTTGTATTTGGTATTACTTCAGACTTGTGGCCTGTGCAAGGGACCGGATGTGATGCTCTGTGTCATGCTTTTCAGTCTCAGCTTACTGGAGCAAATCTGCTTTTACAGCTGTGAATTGCAGGAAAGGTCTCGGTTGACATTTTTTGTTTATGAACAGCCACATTTCCCCACTGCAGTTTGCTCTGCTGTGTTTAGTAGAGTTACTTTCCATCTTTAAGGTCATCTGCCTAGGGTACACAGCAGGTCAGCAAATTGAAAGTGCCCAGAGAGGTGCTGTGGTGTATGTCTTTTTTCCTGATTCCTAACACGAGAGGAAAAGCTGGTAGGGAGGCAAAGGCATGTTGTCTGAGCTTCTTGCACAAGGTGCTTTAGAAATGTCTTCCTTATTTATTTGTTTGCATTTGCTCTTGTTGCAATAGCTTTGGCAGTCTGTTGATGGTTCAAATAACACACTCAGTTATCTTAAACTATATTTAAAGGAAAGTTGCAGAAAATAGCTCAGAATTTTTAAGCATCAAGAAATACCTTATAAAATTAATATTATGAATTGACAGGTATCTATAAATCTACTTCATGAGGCTGTTGTGTGTTTCACTCAGTGAGACTTGCCCCTTTATTAATAATTCATGGTAGACAGTCCTTTTGATGAAGTTTCTGATAGAGCAAATCCAACTGTGCCTTTGAATGCATGAACAGAGCAAAACCATCATGTTAAGAAGCTGAAATGAACAAGAAAAACTTTCTTAACCCACTTTGGCCCTATGGGGTAATTTAAAAACCTGTGCTTCTCTCCTGCGTTCAGAAAACACATGTACCTATTTGAACATCTTATGGCAGCTCTGTGTTAATGGTCCTGTTTAATTATGTTTGACACTTTATGTATTAAAGCACTTTGATAATTCTACTCTTTATAACTAGCTTTAGTGATTTTTGTTTTAATTAGACTACAGTTTTTCCTTTCATGTGACCTGAAGAACAAGGTCTGTGAAACTTTTAATGTTCCAGTCTGTGTTGGTATGCAGGTTGAATTTCTTGCCTTGCATTTCCTTGACAGCACTCCTTATTTCCCCAGTTTCCCTTGGAAAGAAATGGAATTTGAAAGAAATTATCTGGTTGTAAAATCATAACCTGTCCATTTTTAATCATTGCAACTTAGTTCCCACATGCATGTGATTCCCTGTGTGCATAGATCCACAGGGAATTAATTGCATGTGCTCTATGCCTTTCCAAAAATTTTTTAAAGTATATTTTTAAGATACAATAAGGTCTCTGTGCCAAGCAACTGGATGTCACTTTAGCAAATTCTGTGAGGTTTGCTTGGGAAGAGGAACCTACAGATTTTGAGAGAAGCCAACTGCATGCTGTTAGTGAAATTGCAACCAGTGAGTGGCCTTTTTTGTTCATCTCATCTTTCAGATGTTTCTTGCTGTCCCAAGTGAATATAGTCACATCAATGCTGAATGACAGTAAGATGGTTCCAGAGCCACAATTTTAACTTGCCTGCTGGTATAACTGTAGCAATCAACTGAGTGATCTGGAGCTTGACTCTCCTGCCAGCAAAAGTGAGCCACACAAGTTGAGATCTCAAGATCTTTCGAGCTCAGGGCCATGAGGTACCACCTTCCTTTCTTGTCTTTAGCAGCAGCTGCCTTGAAGTCATGCATTTTTTCACTTCACAAAGCTAGATTTCATCAGAGTTCCTGTTTGGACAGTAGCACCTCTGTGTGTGATGAGTTAAGACCAGTGGTGGCTGGTTCTAATTTAGCTAAATCCTTAACTGCAGTTTCTTTCCTAACTGAACAGGCATTCCACTTCAGCCTAAATATTATATGGTCTGTTAGGTTAATCTTTTCTTTTTCACAGATTCTTCACTGTAGCCAGGTCAAAACTTGACAGCTTATGCAGTTGATATCTATGCATTTTTAGACTTGATAAAATCTCTTCTCTCTTAAAAATTTATATATATATTCCTGAATATAGCTACAAAGTTTTCTTTTTGCTGCTGGGCTTTAAAGTGCAATTGAAGAAAGTCAGAATTTAAAACAATCAGGAACTTGTAGGAAAAACAAATTATTAGTCAGTTGATTGGTTGGCTTTGAGGTTTTTCCCCTCCAAGGTAGTTTAGAGAGGACTAGGGATGCAGGTGTATAGTGCATAACACACTGAGCCTCTGTGAGTCGTTTTTCAGCAATTGTTAGCAACCAAAGACTTGAAAATGTGGTGGGCAATAAAATAGGTAAGACACAACTTGAAAATACACAGATGGATGATAGGGACTGGTTTCTACCATCCCCTTCTCCGGGGCCCTGAGAAGTAGGCAGTTTTTTTCCACTGTCAGTTTATTTGGTTTTTTTCCTGTCAGTTTTCAGCAGATTTCAGTTCCTACAGATGCATCTTCAAGTGAAGTCTTCAGTCAGTGTTTTGGTATCAGTCCCCTTGTTGCTACAGCAGCCCAGCATGTCCAGCTTTTGAAGTTGTTCATAAGCTGAGACACAAATGTGTAAAGCAAAGTTGCTCATTCCTTCCTCCCTGTGGGGCCCGGGGCCCTTCCTGCATTCATCCCCTGCCCCACCGCGCCTCTGCCAATGGGAGCTGCTGGTGTGTTTCTGAATGCAGGTACTTGATGGGAACAGCGGGGTCATGTTAGAAAGAGGCAAAATATCAATTTGATGGGAAGCAACTTAGACAGTTGCCAATTCTTTTATGTTTCTCTTTCTTTAACAAGAGATGAGACCTGAGGAAGTCAGTAATGAATATTTAAACATACTCTGATGTGGCCAGATGCAGTTTTTCATGGGCTTCTGTCCTGGTAATTCTTTGAAATCTTGTGTTGAATTATAATGGGAGTGGGGGGGAGGGAGTGGAGAACCAGCTCCTTTTTGTTCCTTACTCTTGTTGGCAATAATGAATGGAAGGAATTTAATCCAATGAAAGTAATGAAACTTAATCCTTGCAATGCATCTTTGTTGCCCAGTTCAAAGAATTATTTTAATGCGTCTTATTCACACCATGCCCTCCCTCCCCAACTGAAGACACTTCAAATAGCCTGCTCCAGAGTGCACACTGATACAGCAGTAACTCTGTCTTGGAAAACTTTCTATTGATTATTTCACTTGCCTGCTCGACTAGAGAATTGACCATTTACTGACCAGAACACTAAGGGTAGAAAGGGTTCTCGTCCATCCCTCTTGTTGGATTTTTATATAAGCATTTGTTTTTAGGACATCTTAAAGTGCCTTACAATTTTAAAACTGTATTTTGCCTGAAACATATGAATGTAGACTGTCTCTTAACAGTATTTCATTATAAATTGTAAAACAAATTGCAAACACTAAATCTACAAAAATGTTATTTCTGCTGTTGTCTGTCCATTATTTTCCGACATCTCGGTTCTGGTGTTTCTGCAAACAGGACTTGTGTGGGATTGGAGGCATTAAAATGGGGCTGTACATGGTCGGGGAGCAGATTGGATTTGACCTGTGCTGTGTAAAACGAATAGTAGGTGAGACTTCCAAAGGGCTTGCTGAAACTCCTGGCTTTTGGGGCCCACTTGTGAGAGACCAGTGTGTGTTACAGAACCAGACCTCGTCTCACTTCTGGTATAGTGTTGCAGAGAGTTGCTCCACAGTTTAAGGGTAGAAGTAACTCACAGACAGGATAAATACATGAACAAGAGAAGGTGGTGTCATGGAGTTTTCCAGCAATATGAAAGAACAGTTCTAAACTTGGTGAATTGTTTCCCTCTTAATACGCTAACCTTGAAACCTGTAAATGACTTTTTGAATGCTAATTTTCTGATCATGTTAACTGGCTAATGTGTTCCCATTTCTTGGGTAATCCCATGTTTCCTCCTACATCCTGAAGAGTCTTGTGATCTATTGCCAAAATGTTTTGGATCCTGCCGTGCAATTACCAGTTGTCAGTGCAGAAATGTGGTGTATTGGAAAATGGGACAGTGGGAAGCAAGAATGATTTGATATTAACTTCAGCAGGAACTATTTCAGAGATGGTTCAACTTCATATGTAATGAAAAACCTCTCCAAATTATGCAGCAGCTCCATTTTGAGTAACATAAAGTATAGAGGAGTGCAGTGACCTTGCAATAATAGCCAGACTGAGAATATTCTTATTTATTTTTGTTAACTAATTTAAAGATACCCTTTTCTGTGCCTTCTTAATGCCTACCTTATATTTGGAAAATATATAAGAATCCTAGAATATATAAAAAATCCTAGAAGCGCTGATTCCTGACATGAGTTGCCCATGTTTTAATCTGTAGGAGCAAATCTTGGCTCTCAGACACTCTCCTCTGCCTTTAGCACTAAAGCAACAGGAAGAGTGCAGTGGAAACGTGAGTGACATGGATGGCTGAACCAGATGATCAGAATGTGAAACTGACATTTGAGGCTCACACAGTTGCACAGATCTAAAGGGAAGCATTATGTTGATGCATTGGAAGTGTGTCATAAAGTAGAGCTGTACTTCTACTCAGATGAGCTGCCTTAGGTGATCAAGACAGCTAGGCCTGAATGTGTGCACCTTTTTCTTTGCACTAAGGTTGTGAGTTGCAGTTTCCAACCTTTTTAAAAAAATATTTGGGGAGAAAGTCCAAGTGCTGCATTGAAGAAGGCCCGGGCCATCTCTTTGTCCTGGCCTGGGACTTACTGGTAACATCTCAGAGCTACTCTCAGAGTGGTAAAGGATTAATGTATCTTGGGAGTGCTGTCCAAGTGCGCAGTTTGTAACCCCTTCTTGACTCAGTGGAAGAAACAGGAACAAACTCTGTGGAACAAACCAGAAATCCTGAGAGTTCTACTTTTATCCTAAATATTACCCTTTCATCACTGTCAAAAGGCTGGCTGCCATTTACATGTCTCTGAAGATCACTGTGTTGGCAAATTATTTCATCAAGCTTTGTCATTCCTTGTGTAAGGGAACCAGAGTGTTACAGGGTCCTCGTCTGAGCTTGACAGGAGCACTGGAATTGGGAGGGCAAACAAACCCTTCATCTGGGTGATAGCTTAGGTGGGGCAGGGGGTCACAGATTGAGCCCAGCAGGGCAGCATGTCCCCCTTTACATCTGCAAGGACACAGACATTTACTGCTGGTGAAAGGATGTATGAAAAGCACGGCATTGGTTTGTTTGGGTGTTGTCCCTGAAAGAGTAAATTTCAGCCTTAGGGCTTTGAAAATGGATAAGAAAATGTCATTGTGGAAAAATGTTTTTCAGTAATTCCTGGTGTTCCTGGCATCCCTAGTAAAAGTTAGTGTATAACAAACATGTATAATATTGAGCAAACAATGTCCTTTGTGCCAGCCAATGTTATGTGGTTGCTGTAAAGCCTTGCTTTGCAAATGCTGTTTGTTGACTCAGGAGGGCAGTCTGTGGTTCCTCAGGAACAGCCATGTGATGGGTGTAGGTGACCTAACACATTCTCCTTGTGAGCCGGGTGACACTGAACAAATCTTGGCCCAACTGGCATTTCATGGGAATGGGGAGGAGTATGGATGGGATGCTAGAAATAAGGGACCTTGCCTTTCCCTTAACAATAACTCTCTGCTTCAGACATGCTGGGTATTTTTTGAAGTCTGGGGTAAATGTGTCCTTTTGGGGACATCCTTTGCATCAGGTTAACGGGTTACTGTAAATCTTGTACCTCTTTGGCAGAGGATCCCCCTGGGCCACTTGGGACAGTGCTTTGTTTCCCTGTGTATTGCCCTGCTCTCCCTCAGAGGGCCCTGAACTCAACCCCTGCTCATAAAACCTCCCCACAGGCACAGGGGCCTGGTGAAAGCAGTGGCTGAACCTGGCACTTTGTTTCTGTTGTGAGTAGCACTGCTGAAAGGGATTTGCTGGAATACCTTAAAACATCTCTTGCATTTATATAACCAAACACCCTTTATAATCTAAATCAGACCCGAGTGGTTTGCAGTGGTGGTTTTTATCTTCAAATAAACACTGCAGTGTGTTTTCCAAAGTTGGGTTCCCTACTTACTCTCTTCAGGTGTTTGGGGTTAAATTGCGTCTTTTTGTTTGTTTGTTTTTCTTTCGTTAAAGCAGTCCTGAGTCTTCTACTGAGAGATATAATCATAAAAGGCCTTGCAGAAAACCCCATGCGTCTAGGCTCGTCAAAACACGTTTTGAAATGGTCCAAGAATGTCTGAAACTTTATGTTGGTCTTTCACAACTTGCAACCCCATCTGGCTGCCTTGCACTTTCAAAACCTGTTCAGAGATGACCCTTTGCCATGGTTTGTCAGGAAAGCCCACACTGTGGTGCCTGGCCATGACTTGTCTCTAGTCCCATGCACAGCCCTCCAAGAATCCTGCCTAGAAACACTTCACAGTGCTTCTAGGAAAACAAATTTTGTTTGGTGTGTATGTGGAGGGGAGAAGTATGGCCTTGAGAGGCAGAAACTTCCTTGACTGAATGCTGACAGATGGCATATGCCAGGCGTGTCATGCAAAATACCTGTTGTCATGGCAGCAGGTATTTTCATCCCTGTGCTCACAGGTCCCTACAATGGTGAGCCATGAGGAAGAAAACCTGTGCAGCATGTCCAGGAGCATCTTGTTTGCTTCCACACCTCTTGATAGAGGGCTGTGGGCATGTTACATTTAATCTCTACATGAATAAGGTATCTGCTTTGGTTTATTGCTATAAATATGATCTGCAATAATAGTGGCTGGCAAAGCTCTGATGGCGTGTACTCCTGCTCCTGTGATCCCCACTTCAAGCAGGGCATTGTGGCTAGTGAATTCCCCACAGGAAAGAGGGCAAAGGCAGGGCGTCTCCCAGGGCCAGCGTGTTCCTGCAGCAAGGAGGATCCCGAGCTTGTGCTTGTTTACCTGCACCAGTTGCACGTAAATGCCATTTGCACAGGAGGGGATTAGCAGGGCTTGTCTTCCACCCACAGCCTGGAAACAAGGGGAAGGGGTGTTACTGTAGTTACTGCTGATGCTGCAGGTGGCTGTCCCAAAGACAGGCTCTCCTAAGAGCTGGCCTGGCTGCTGGTGAGGATGTTAAAAGGGCCCATCCCTGCATGGTCCAAGGGAGGCACAGTTCTGGCTGAGCAGTGCACCAAGACAGGCTTGTGTGAGGTGCCTCCTTAGGCTCAGGAAATGGCAGATGCCTTTGCCATTATACAGTTGAGCTTTTGCATGCAAAAGTTCTTTTCTTTTGGAGAAAGAGGTTCACCAGTGGCTGCCTGCTTCTGCTCCAGGTTGTCACAGGCTATGCTCCCACAGTCATAGATCTGCCCTCCAAGGTGACTCGCTTTGAGCAGTGTATTGAAAATGGGTGGCAAAAGTGTCACTTCTGTGTCACAGTACCAGTTACCTATGTTTTTTGGAGATTCACATTATGAAAGAACATTGACCCCAGGGTAATTCCTCAAACCCAACACCAGGTTCTGAACCAAGGATGTCCTGACAGAGAACACCTTCCAACATCATTTGTGGTCTCTTGGGAAAAGGAGAATGCCTGGGGTGATCTGTGTCGTTCATTACGGGCCCTGAGGGTGGCTTCTGTACCAGGTGAGTGTGAAGGAAACATCCTCTTTAATGGCATTTTCTGAATGCCACTCGCTCTTCAGACAAGCTGTAGCTTTTCAACAAATATGCCTTCTATACTGTTCCACACATCACAAGTGTCTAGTAAGGGTGTCTCACCTGATGTTTTTTAAACCATCACAGTGTTGTCCCCAGATTTCTGTGGCCAAAGGTGAAGCCTGATGATAGTGTGACATGACAAAATGAGGCCCTGGTCTGACATGACTAAATAGCAACAGTGGTGTGACAAAGGGCCTGTGGATGGAGCAGAACATATTACATCATGTGTAAAGGTAACAAATGTTGGTGTTCCATGGATAGGGATATAGGAATATGGAAATATGCCCCACAAATAATTCTTTCACATTAATTAATGCACCAACAGATGAATCCTCCAGTGATATCTGGGATGATGAGGAGGTTCAGGGTTATCATGACCCAGCAAATCTTTAAGATGATGGCTGGTTCATCACCAGCAGAAAAGCTTTTTGTCCTTCCACAGGCTCTGCAAACAACATAATGTTGGTTGTAATCTTGATCCAGGCAACCACAGGAGGTGGGCATGGGTCTGCAGTAACTTTGTTCATTCCTGAAGTCCAGAGCAATAGCCTGGCAACAGAAAGGCTGGAATGACATTTGAAAAGGCTGTTCCGGTCATCTTTTGCTACTGCTCCAGGTGCCAGCATAATATATTTTCCCAAACCTGTTTCCCAGAAACCTGGTACATCCTTGGGTTTAACTAACTGTTGCAGAAGCTGTGTTGCTGTTTCTTGAGAAGACATCAATGCTGGCACTCCTGGCTACAGAGATGAAAACATCCTCCATCGCCTGTGTTTTCTCCTTGTCATAACGTGCCTGAACATCCCAAATCTGAGAGCTTTCCAACTGACTGTTGAGTTGTACATGGCAGCCCAGCCATTTCCTCCCCTCTTCTCCTCCTCTTTCTTTTTACAGTAACAATCTTTTCAAACTTGAAAAAAAAGGAAAAATCCTTTGTTGCTTTTGTCACAAACTTTTCTTCAAAATTCTCCAGGGTGAATAAAGCTTAGAAATGTCTTGTCTTCACAATATTTTATTCAGCAACAAGTATCTTCTTCATGCAAATTTCATTGGCAAACATCTAGTCAAACTCGTTCAAAGACATCCATTTTTAAAATTTCTTTTTAAGAAAAGAAAGGTGTGCTTCTTTTATTTTTAAAGCAGCCCATGATGAATGGGCTTTCAGAACCTTCAGAGAGACTGAGGAGTTCACAACTTCAGGACTGGTGTGTATTCTCCTATGAAGCCTGTGATTATAATCCTTTAAAGAACAGTAAGCAAAAACTCTTGTGGGTTGTAAAATATTTTCCCATCTCAGAATCCAAATGTTGGGCTAAAATAATCTGCAGTTGCTGCTTTGAATTTCTTAGTGGCAACAAAGCAGTGAGCTTATTGATCAAAGTGCTTCACAGCTTAGTTAAAAATTCTGTACTAAAGATCTGTGATTTTTCAGGTACATGTCCTCTCCTGAAAATAGCTTTAAAGGCTGTGGAAAATCTATCATGTGATTTGTAAAATATGAGCATATTTAGAACGGCATCCACCAAGGGTAAGATGTACTTCAGTGGTGGTTAAACTGGGTGTTGCACATCCATGGAAGGCTGCAATGGAAAAAATAGTTCTGCTTTTAGAATTTGTTTATGCCAGCTTTTACAAAGAGTAAGAAACAATTGTTTCCTTGCATGCCAGGCTTGCATTTGTGTTGTTTCTTCAGTTGTCATGCCTCCTCTATTTTCCCTGTTCACTTCAGCTGATGAGCTCCTGGCTTTTAACTTCCTATTTACTAAGTTATTCTTGACATTATGGATACCCAAACATAGATGGTGGTAATTTCCATTTCCTGGCTCTGTTTCTCATAACCCCTCCTGCCTTTGTCTCTGAAGTCAACAGCGCTGTCCTTGTGAAAGCCAAGGCTTTGCACGGATTTGGCAGACTGATTCAGCTTTTCAGCATTACTGGCTTATCTTTACTCCCATTACTTACACATAGCACCCCTTTCCTGTCTTCTTGTTCTTCCTTCTGCACAAGGATGCAAGTTGTTGGTGGCCTTTCCTTCTCTTCTCACACCTTAGTGCCTCCTCTTCTTCCTCCTAGTGAGCCCAGAAACACCTTCTTCCACAGCTGATTGCCAGCACTCCATAGCTGTCCCCATGCGGACGATAAAGACACAGACAGCTGGTCTCTGCTCCAAGATGGCCCATTCAGGATGGACGTGGCAGCCTTCTCATTCAACACATTCCCACCAGCATCAGGAACAAATTTTGAGAGATGAACCTGCCACCAATTGGTCTGCCACCAATGCCCTCTGTGCCACATGGTTCTCAGTCTCAGCCTGAAGTCCTTGTTTCTAAGGACTGCTGTGAGCAAGAGTTTTCCTTGTCTGTGAGGATCTGGAAACAGAGATGCGCAGTCCTTACCTGGCAGCAGAGTGCTTAGCATCCAGGGAGACAAGTACCAGGCCCCTGCTGTGACAAGGGAACACCTTAAAATTAAGGCAGTGGCCTGTCTTTCCAGCTCTTAGAAGGAAAAATCCTTTGGATGTGGCAGCTAGAGCCAGAAACAAGAGATGCTTCTGTTGTGCACTGCATGTGCATTAGATCTGCATTAATAGGGATTGGGTTTGGTTTTACTCTCTACTGTTAGAAAGAAAAACATCTTCACTGTGTCAGGTAGAAGAAAGGACATGGTGAATAACAGAGATGAGATCATTATATGACTTCATGAGTAGTCATGGACTGCTACAATTGAAGGAAACCATCATCCACCACTTGTTATTTAGCAGATGGGCACAGCTGAAACTCAGCTCCACTGCAAACTTTATTGTTTCCCTGTCAAATCCTAAGAGGCTGAGATACCTCCCAGGAGACCACTAATCACTGCTGGCACTGGGTGTTGCTGGCAGCATGAAGTGAACCTTAAAAGCTTTGGTGGTTCAGATTAGCATCAAAAGGGTTGAATGTTTCCTCTGGGTTCCAGCTCATACTAAACATTTAATAAAAATCCTACATCAAGACTCAGTATGAAGGGAAAGAGTGGGCAAGCTTACTGACTGCATTTGGCATGACCAGTCCCTTACCTAAAATTAGCTGAACTCTTGGTCTCCTGTGTCAGCATGCACCAGAGCTTGGGCAGAGCCTGGCTGGTCCTTCAGGAGCTCAGACCTCTGCAGGCTTTTCTGAAGTGTGATACTAGGCATGGCCTTTCTCTAAAGCATCATCTAACCTTGGAGGGAATTTGTTATTCCGTCACCAAGAACAGGGACTGACGAAAACCAAGTCTCCAATGGAAAATACAAGTAGAAATAAACAAGAAGAAAACTGTGTTGTTCTTCTTCTGCTCCCCTCCACCCCACCTACCCACCTGCCTGTACCATTTGTTATATTATGGTAAATAAAACATCATTCTGTGGGCACTTCAGTCAAGGATGCCCTGTCCTCCCACTGACAGAACCTGTGCTTTGCCATAAAGTGGGATTCTACCTGATCCCATCCCTGTGAGAGGGATTTGCTGATGTTTAATAAAAGCTGTACATCTGCTCCTACCCCACTCAGGAGAGGGAACAATCCACCAAGTCTTCCTCTCCCCTTTGTGCTAGTTTTGGCTGGGGTAGAGTTAATTTTCTACACAGTGGCTGGTATGGGGCTGTATTTTGAATTTGTGCTGTGCACGGGGTTGATAATATGGAGATGTATTCGTTATTGCTAAGCAGGACTTACACAGAGCCGAGGCCTTTTCTGCTTTTCATGCTGCCAGGCTGGGAAGGAGGCTGGGGACTCCTGGGGGGCTGGAAGGAGACACAGCTGGGACAGGCAACCCCAACTGACCAAAGGGATATTCAACACCCTGTGATATCATGCTCAGTATGTAAAGTGGGGGCAAGAAAGAGGAAGGGGGGGACATTTGGATCAATGATCTTAACTAGTTGGAAAAGATCTCATCACAGAAGAGGCCATTTGTCTCTGAGTCCTAGGACCAAACCTGTATGAACATCCTTGTTTGTCAGAGCCAGAGAGGTGCTTGGTGCCTCCTCCACCAGAAAGCTTGGTCACAGCCTCGCTTGATTCCCACGCACTCTGGCTACACATTGTGGTGTAGGATCATACTGCTGCTTTCTCAGAAGCTCTATCCTGGCTCTCTTTTCCTTGCCACGGTACCTAATTCGTAACCTCATGTTTTCCCCTTGATGCTATCCCCCAAAAAAACAGTAATTAGAAAGAGTGTGGGAAACCAGCTTACAAAAGGTTGTCAGCCTCTCTCCCACATCCGACAGACTGAGGGTTTTCTCCATCCATCTGGTCCCCATCCAGCATTGCCACTGGCAGGATGCAGGAGGTCTCCACACAGAGAGTTTTTAACACCCCATAGATTGGCTTCATGGATGGAGCAGAAAGAATTAGGGAGAGTTGAAGTAGACCAGCCCTTCTTCCAGTAGCGAGCACCAGCTCCACTTTCACAGGGAGCTGCCAAACGGGAGCTGGAAGGAGGTCATGTCTCATGCCCAAGCCTTCTGTGACTTTCTGACCTGGCCCCCTGTCAGGTGATTCTGGGATTAGCCTTACTTTGCATAAGAGACAGGCAGGATGAGCCTGTGTTGCTAACAAACCAGTTTTCACAGGTGGGAGTGAGCTGAAGTTCTAAGCATGGTGGAAACCATGCTGGAGCTGATCTTCCTGCCCTAGACAAGTTCAAAGTGCTGTAGCTTCTGCTACAAGGGGGTATGAGTCACATGTCACTTTTGCTTTTCTTCCAGCAAATTCTTGATCCCTCTAGTTCTCCCCACTTTTTCCTATTTCCATCTCCACCTGGGCCACTCCTAAGATCTTGGCTTACCCATTTAGCAACAGTGGAGTCCAGATCAACAATGCAAAGATCATCTTTCTGAGAGACTGTTTCAAATTTGGGAACACGCAGGGCCTTGTACTACAAAGGAAGGTTTTTTAACTTGCCCTGGATGGAGAGGCATTAACTGGGCTCATAATTTGCTGTGGCAGGAGTGAATTACAAAGTCATCTTAAAGCAGTTCAGAGAAGCATGGAAAATGGGCTTTAAAGGGAATGTGACCTGGTTCATACTCATGTCCTCAGCTGCACCTAAGTACTCCTGGCAGAGATTCTACCATCTGAATGGACAGTCTTCCAGGATGTACTAGGAGGAACAAAGTGAGCAGTGAGAGCCTCCCTGAGGGCAGCTCTGTGTAAGAGTAGTCTGCACGTGTTCCCAGTTACCTTATCAAGGTGAGTGGTTATAATGGGGAACTTCTGTCAAGGGGAATAAAGAGTTGAGAAGAGATTGTTTGGGAAGTGTCAGAAAGCCAACAGGATGGTGTGGGAACAGCAGAAGATTGTTCAAGCCTTCAGAAATCTCAGAAAAGTAGAAAAAAAGTTCACGGTCCCATTCCTGGGAGCTGGAGAAGAGAATAGAAACTCCTGAAGTTTGAAGAAGTGGCTGGTGTTTGCTGAGAGGCTTCACTGTGTGTGGCACTTAGCCTTGGTTCTTGGGGACGGGCTCTCTGGGATGACTGCCTGTCCAAAGTCCAGTGCCCAACCTTGTGGCCTGGAAATGGGCTGGGAAAGGCAGAATGGCTTTAACGAAACCTGCAAAGTGAACCTGCAAATGGGTAAAAGCTTCAACAATTTATACCCAAGGAACCACGGACTAGGTGGGTATGTGAAAAGAAAATAATCAGTAGTTTAAACTCCCAAATAGGAAACTTTGTTCATAACAGGAAAATGTAAAAAAGTTTCCCTTTTAAGAATAAATTGGAAAAAACTGGTATTGCTTAAGTGTGGATGGCTTAGATGCCTTTTGAAAGGGAGATGTTACAACCATTGGCTACCACGTGCTGAGAAAGGATCTAGTGCATGAAAGAGAAAAGGGTGGTTCTTCATGCTAATGGCAACATTACCCGTTCTACAGCGGGGACTAGGAGCAGACTATGTAGATCAGGAAAGCCCAAGAGGGAGCACTGTGTGCAAGCCTGTGTGTACCTGACTACCTATCAAACGAGACCCAGCACAGATCTCCCTCTACAGGCTCATTTGCATCGTGTGAAAAGAAAACTGTATTTGCATAGATAATTTAATTCTGGGACATATCTGTGGAGATTGCCTGCAGGCCACACTCAAGTCTCATGAGAGTTTCTACATGTGCTGGATGATAATTTCCCAGCAGAGGATGCTTCCATCCAACACATCCTGTTTCCCTTTCAGATTCGTGGTGATGGGTAGAGACTTTGGAGCTGAGCAGTTGCCTTATTGCAATGGACTTGAGCAAAGTCAGGACAATCATAGTTAACTAAATATGAAATTGGCTTTCCCAAGACACTAATTTTCCCCAAGATGAAGCAAAAACAAATGCAATTGATCCTAAAGAAAACTTGGACAAATTTAGTGAAATTTGGCTGCAATGTGAGTTGCTTAAGAAGAGTTTAGCAGATGAGTTAGTTAAAGTCTCTGTTAAAGTAGAGAGTAGTTTTGATGTTGTTGTGTGACACCCTGATTGGGTGTGAGCCTTTGAGGATGGACAAAGCACATGTGTTAAATGGGCTAAACCCATGAGCCAGACCCCAAGAGAGGTGTTACTAGTAATGACTGGCAAGAAGGGAGTATCTCAGTCCACAAAAATCAGCTACAAGCCCCCTTTTTCAACAGTATCAAAACAAGTATCAAAGCACTGTGTATATCTTAGAGCAAATGACATGGGCTATACCTCCAAAATGAGGTGCTGTGTCCCAGGTGATCACAATTCCCATGAGGGATCCAGCAGGCATAACATATAAATAGTTCCATGCAGGATGAACGAGATGCTAAAGATGAAGAGCCAGAGCAGCAGTGAAGAGGCATGAGCAGGTGGTTTACCCTTCTTATCAGGCAGTGTTGTGATGGATGCTGAACCCCTCCAGCAAGCTCTGTGGTCCAGCTCTTCAAGACTATGTTTAAAAGGAGCAAGGACTGAGAAATGACATGGAAGACAGATGGAGAAAATTGCATCCTGTCTCCCCTGGAAGTTTCAAATGAGTTCAGCTTTTGCTTTCCCTTCCTAGGACCCAGCCTCGGGCTGAGCCATGCCGTTGCTGGGCTCCAGTTATTTTCTGGCATGGGGTGATGTGTTCCCACACAGGGTTACTGACTGCCCTTTAAGCACAGCAGGACCCTTTGGCACAAAAGGGGCCTTGTCCCTGCAGAGTTTGTAACACAACTCACCTTAAGTATGGGCTTTCTCCCCTCACTCGTGCCTTTCCAGACTTCCATTCCTTCCTGCTCGGCAGCACAAATCCTTCTTTGGTGCATACCTGTAGTGCAGCAGGCACTGTCTTGCCTCCAGACAAAACACCCAGGCATTTTCCCAGACTCCACAACATCCTGGCTGCAACTGCATGTCCTCCAACAATGCCAAGTGCCACCAAGAAGGATGCCCAGCTCTTGGAGAGCTGTAGAGCTCACTGGGATGAGGTTGTGGTCCCACTTTGGCTGGGTGAGGAATAAGAGGTGATGCATGTGCACGTGTCTGTAACAGTTGCCAAGGAACTGTCCATACCCCCACAGCTTTGATTTTTATTTATTTATTTATTTATTTAAGCAAAACCCAGGAACAAAACTGAAGCACGTGCAAAGCAGCTATTTCTCATTATCACAGTTTACAAAGTGCTTCGTAATAAGCGTGAGTCAGTCAGGCAACAGGAGTGCTCTCTGTTAGGTTTGGGAGGAACAAAAAATAAGGCATTCCACTCCTGTTCCTGTGTGAACAGTCAGGGTATCACTCCTCTCCCCTCATTCCACACTAAGAGATGTTTCTACTTATGATCCTGGTTTTATAGAGATGGAGACCAGATTGTTAAATTCAGTCTGAGAGCCTGCGGGTTTAAAAGAGATCAGATTTCCAGAGATACTGAAATATGGGGGACCTTCGTTATAGCCACTGTGAGCTGCAGATAATCTGCACTTCTGCAAATTGGAGGGCTGCTTTCAGTGCCAAAATTCAGAATTAATCCATAGGTCTCCATCTTTTAAATCATTGGTACAGCAAGGCTGGACCTTGGTCTCCCAAGGCTTTCCAATTTCTTTCCATTTTTTGGAGCATCGTGCGTTAGACTCCCAGGGCAAGGTACATCCTTCTGTTTTGCCTCAGAGGAGGATGGGAAAAGGGAGTGGAGAGGTCCTACCATAGCTTCTGCTCTGGGACATGAGTCAAATCCAGTAGAGTGGGAGCTGCTGCCAGAACCAGAGGCTGCAAACTGGATGCTTTTATGGGGTTTGGGAACAAACAGGTCACCGTTTATTTACAATGGTGCTGTGGGGCACAGCATGACTAACAGGGCTGTGCAAACCTCTCTGGTCCCACTTGGACCATGGCTGCCCCTGGTCCTTTGCTGTACAGGTCTGGGAATGGGCAAGAGTGAAAAATTAGCACTGTTCATGCAAAGGACTAGCAGAGCTGGGTAAATGAGGTAAACAGAAGTGTGTAAAGAGAGAAAACCTTCATGGCCTTACACCTGTCTACAAACAGCCCTTTCCAGCAGCACCTGGCACTTTGCTGCAGGCTGGGAGAGAAACAACGGTGCTGGAGCAGAGCTTCTGGCTTTCAGAGCTAAATTCCAGTAAAATGGAGTGGATCTCCTGAGGGGAGAGAGCACGAAGTTGGTGCGAGCATCAGGACCGTGGGAGGCGAGACAGGGAAACGGTCGGGACAGGGGTGCTGAGAGGGATGGTGGGTCTGTCCACATGACACCGAGTGCTGCTCACACAAGCATACCTACTGCAGTAGTCACGCTGGCTAGTACTAGCCATGGGGCGGCACAAGCAGGTCATAGAGCACGAGGTTGGCCGCCCTCGCGTTTACTCATCTTCTCGGGCCGGTTTTGTCACAGACGTGGGGTTTTGTGCTGCCTCAGCTGCCGGGAGCACCGAGCGAGGCGGCCCGTTCCCAGGCGGGCGCATCCCGCCGGCAGCAGCGGGATAGGGACCGGAGATGAGCTCAGCCGCGGGAACGCGGGGCTAATGGGCTCGGCGGCGGGGCCAGGTCAGCCGGAGGGCTGTGCCGGGGGATCCCGCTCTCCCGGCTCCGGCACCGGGGCTCTTCTGGGGAGGGTTCCATGCTGCTGTTGTCTGGAGGAGGCGCCAGCGTGAAACGGGGTCCAGCCCCGCCGGGACAGCCCCGGCCCGCGGGCATTTTCACCGCTGCCGAAAAGTTTTGTCCCAGGTCAGACGGGAGCGGGGCCGGCGCCACCGCCCCGGCGGGAGGAGCGCGGCCGCCCGGGCCCCTCCCGCCGCCCGCCTCCGCCCCCGCCGGGCCGAGCCAAGCCGAGCCGGTGCGCTGCGGGGCGGCCGCCGGCGCCGAGCTCCGCGTCCCGCGGCGGCTGTGGGGCTGCTCTCTCCCTGGCCGCGCCGCTCCTGCCGGGCTCCCGCAGCTTTCCGCAGGTTGGCACCCCGGGCACGGGTGCCGTCCCCGCAGGTGGGTCGGAGACTGCGCCGGGCGCGGTTTGGGGAGAGAGGGGCCGGCAGCCGTGGCTGGGCTGCGAGCGGGATGGCTGAGACGAGGGCGCCCAGGTTACCTCTTTCCTGCCCTGGCGCTCCTCGCTTAGGTGGTTTTGCTCCCCGTGTCCCTTTCCCCACAGCATGCGGGGTGCCGAGGGTGCAGCCGGCGAGACCCCAGCGCAGCGAGGCCGCGGGATGAGCTGGCAGCCCCCGAGCGCTCTGGTCTGGGCGCGCTTTTGGGGGTCGCAGCGCTTCTCGTTCGCCCTTCGCTGGCTAGGCTGTGCCCGGAGTGCACCTCTGAGCTCGAAACGAGGCGGGCTTGGGCCGGTGTTTTATAGCTCTCCAGAAAATACCGTCCCGAAGGCTCCAAGCACGCCGCAGAAGGCGCCTGTGGGAGCGGGAGCCTGCCGGCACCTCACAGTGGGAAAGGGCTGCCTTGCAGGATGCAAAGAAGTGAAGCTGCAGCGCTAGGTCAGTTTGTTCTAACCAAACTGCTGTTACCTGGGCGAACCGTCTGCCTTTTGGAGTTCAAACTGGGGAGAAGAAAAGTTGCAACCAACTCCACAGTGCAACAACCTGCTGGGTGGAGAGGGAGAGAGAGGGACCCATGTGCCCTGGATTCGCAGTCCTGCTAGGGGTCAGGCCCCCCAGGAAACACTCCAGCACCCAGCGTGTTTGCTTTTTCTTGGCTGCCAGAGTTGAGCATGACACTACTCCCAGGGGTTTGGTCACCTCTCAGGGAGGGGTGGCTCATGGACCCAGAGCAGGATTTTCCGCTGTCCCACAGGTGCTCTGCATCCTGAGAGGGGCAGGGAGGAGGCCAAGGGAACCAGATCCCAGGTAACCGGGAGCTGCCAGTGTTGAGTTGCCGCTGGCATTTCTAATGCGTCCTTGGCGCAGCTGCCACATCGCCTCACCCACCTGGTGCTGGGGCACTGTGCACACCTCTCTTATTGCAGACCCTGGTGCAGTTTATAAGTAGCACTTTCCACACAGGTTTGGCTGTGCCTCCAGTTTTGGAGCTGCCCCTTTCCCCCCCTGAGCAAGCCTCACGCTGTCTGCATGGAGCCAGGCTGGCAGACCTTGTGGAAACCTTGATGTGGCCCTGCCCCTTGGTGGGGGGCTTGTTTTGCCCAGCAAAGCGATGAGAAGCCTGAGCAGAGCACCACTGGGTGCAGTTTGGCAGCCTGTGGTACCTGGGAGGGGAGCCAGATGAGCCATAGACATCTCTGGCTTTCACAGCCTTAAGTCAAATTTGTTTTCTAGGGGAAAATACTCCCTGCTGCTTGGTCATCGGGGGTAAGGTGAAAGAGCTGTAGTGCTCTGTTTTCCTGCCTCTTTAAGGACTAAACGTGTCACTTGATTTCCAAAATACTGCCAAATTTAAAAGAAAAAAGTTAAATAGAAAAAAATAATGCTGACCTTGTTCGGGCTAGAAGCTGTCCCTATGCTTGGGGCTGTCTGGCTTTGCAACTGGTCCATCCTAGCCCTGTTTGTGAAAACACAGGTGTGCTGGTGCTGTGAGGGGATGGTGTCTGATTGCATGAAGGAGCAGCTGTAACTTTCTGCCAGCTTTGGAAAGGGAGAGCTCTTAAAGGCATATGCTTAATGTGAAACATAACTTTATGGAAATATTCCTTCTGAGGCCTCTTCCTCCTCTGATAGCTCGGCAGCAAACAGCTTCAGTGGGGGTGAGCCTTTGCTTTTAATTAAGTCATACACACCTCAACCACAAGGTAGATCTCCCTTGTAAATCAAAATACTAAATCATCAGGCTGTTTTACCTCTTATTCATGGCAGCTCTCTAATGATGGTACAGTTAAGACAGAAAAAAATGGCAGGCTACACCTTCCTGTAAGGCAGTTTAGCATGTTCCCATTCGTTAGGCTGGTGCAAACACCCCGAAGGCAGAGGGAGCTGATGAAGGAAGGGATGTTGGAGCCTCCAGCAGCGGTGCTTGGGGCTGAGCTGTGCCTTAGAGCAGCATATTGGGGTACATGCCCAAAGCAGAAAGTAGCAGCATTTGATGGGAATGGCCTGGGAAAAGGCAGCTTTCTGAAGCAGGTCATGCATGTGGATGGATGGGAGAAGGTATAAAGGCAATAGGGAATGGGCACAGACCTCAGGCTCAGAGCTCTGAGACCTGGTAATGCTGCACCAGTCACAGCGCCTTGAATCAGTGTCCTGGTGGGAAAGTGTGAGTGTCACACAGCCACAGTGGAGTTCTGCAGCATCCTTGTCCTGTGACAAGGTGCGAGCCTCTGTGGGGTGATGTGGGTGATCCGTGGCAGGGATTCGGGATTGATCGGCCCCACAGATGGGGGGGCTCACGGTTTGCCTGCAGCAACTACCAGGGCAAATTGTGAAGCAGATGCTTGGGGATTTTTGCACACCTCCAACATTTCTTTCTCTCTGGCTGTGCTTGGCAGTGTGGCGGGCGGGAGCTGGGTTTCTGTGGGAGTGGGGCATGCTGGCCACACAGTTTGGCCCTGAAGCCAGCCATGGCCATTTCTGCTTCTTCATGGTGAAGGTGCAGTTCAGCATGAAAATGGCCATGTATTTCTGGAGAGGCAGCCCCTGCCACCCAACTTTCAGGTCATCTGCCGCATGCCCATCACTTGGGATGGAGACTTTCCTGACTCAGGGCTTGGGAACAAGTGGGGAGTTTGTCCCATGGAGGCAGAACAACACCTGCAGGTGTAGTCTCCCACTAATAAATGAAATAATTGATGAAGTTGTTTTGGAATAATGAAAACCCAGGATTTTTCCCAAAGGGGTGAGAAGTCTCTGCTTGTCCTTATGGTCCATGCAGCACAGCTGCTGGGGCATTATGCACCCCAGCCTCCAGCTGTGGGCAGAGGCTTGGGCATGGGAAGGGCAGGGGAGCAGCACTGCTTCTTCTCAGAGGTGCTTGGGGCATGTCCCCTGCCCGTTTCTGGGGGAGGCAGCAGTGCCCTCCTTGGCCCCAAGTGGTGAGGCTGCTGTCTTGCAGCAGAGATCCCACTGCCTCTCACTGACTGCAGGAAGGTGAGCTTCCACCTGGGGGTACCATGGTGTCACTTAAATTCGGCTGGAAGGACCTTTCTGGCTGTTTCCCGCTGTTGCTTGGCTCTGTGTGAGGAGCCCTGCCGGGCCACCTGGCCAAGCAGGGATGAGGTCAGCACGAAGGGTGGTGGTGTCCCAACCCCTGGACTCACAGCCATTTTGGGGAGACATAAACCTGGAGGTTTATGCTCATTTCATCCACATGCTGCTCGGCAGTTGCTACAGCTAGACATGAGGGAGGGCTCAGGTCTTCGAGTGGTACAAAGTCACTCCTTGGCAGCTCCAGGGATTTGGTTTACCTCCCCATCAGCTCTGGTCATATTGGCCTCATCTGCGGCATGCTCCCTAGGCCTCTTGGTATTCCCTCCTAATTTTCCTTCCTTTGGGCATCTCCAATCTATTCTGTCTCTGTTTCTCACATGCCTATCATTGTACAGCAATTATGGTTAGAGAGTTAAAAGCCTTATCAGCTCCTTAGTGGGAGAAGTGTGAGTCAGCTCCTCACAGGACTGTGTGGTGGTTCAAAAAAAGTAATTTTTTAATGAAGGTTTCTTTAATTCACAATTTAAACCACAGAACTGAAAAGAGCCATGTGGGTATTTAACCTGCATTTATGAAGTTAAAATGTCTAGAGGTGGAGCTAAATGTGCCAGCCTCATGCCATCCTCCCAAGCTGAGGAAACTACAGTGGACAGACACGCAGTAAGATCCACATTCAGAAATTATTGCCTTCATGGTCTTGGGACATGCTTTCCAAAATAGTAGGAGGCTTGAAAATCACAGCTAGCTTCAGTCAACACAAAAGTTCAGGTTTCAGAGTCACATGGTGAGCTCCCCATGCACAGAGACAGAAGCACCATGTCCTGCATCTCCCTGCTTTGCAAGCAGCAGGTCCTGCCGCTCCTGGTGGCTATCCTCCACACCCTGGATGTGAACCATGGAGTGGGAGCACAGGCAGGGACACTGCTTGGGTGGGAAGATGAGCGCATTTGGGCTCAGTGATGTGCTCCATTGTGTGCCTGTGCACAAAACTTGCTGTCTGTCTGCAAGGTATGAAGATATCTGAGGGGCCTGGAAGTGGCTCTGGAAATCCCAGGGATGAGAGCAGAATGAAGCACGAGCACAGGACAGTCCCTGAGAAGACAGCTTTGACAACTTTGCAGATCCCCAGTGTTCTTGGGGATTGAGCCTGTGTAACCCAGGTTTTAGGATGATGTGATAAGCATCACAAGGGTTTCTTGGTTTTCTTTCTCTTTCCTTTTGTGTTTGCAGGGGAAAGCATGAAAATGTAGGTGCTGAAGTTTTAAATATAAATTAAAAGTAACCTTCAGATATGATGTGTGTTTTAACTCACAGTTTTTAAGTAGCTTCATTGCGGGGGGTGTTACAGTAAGTCTGGCTTGTGACTTTTTTTGATCGCCTTGGGGCTGGCAATATTGCAGGTTTCTCAGGCCAGACAAGAAGGGATCTTGTTGGACAAGAAGAGCAGAAGGAAAAAGCAGGAGCCTGTCTTGGAAGTGCCAGATTTCTGAATTGCAAAACCCCATCCCGCGGTGTTCATGTTGCCGGAACTGTTATCCACATGATTTTCCGCTGTAAGTGTGCAGCCTGGTGTCCTGTCAGCCCAGGCTGCTCCACACCAGTAGAGCTCCATCTCCCACCAGGAGTGACAGTAGCAGCACAGACCCATCATGGGTGAGCCGAGGTCTCCTGCTCCCCTCTTGAGGCAGCAGGAATGGCTCTGCCCTTTGCATATTGCTCCTTCTCCCCAGTTGTTCTTCTCTGCCTCTGGCCACAGAGCCACCTTCCCAAAAGTTCTCAGCAGATGTGTTTCTCCAGATGTGCTGCACTGAGGTGTACATGTACCATTTCTCTGTCAGGGCTGACATGACCACGCAGGCTTGCAGAGCTCATGAAGACTGGCACAAAATGTGATTGTTCTTTTGTCTGTGATTTGACATCTTCAGTTTTCCACCTTTTGATTCACTCAGCAGTGATGTCACCTTGAGGAAGAAGCCTTACTTTCAACACTAGATCAAAATGAACCTGTTGGGGTGAAAAGTTCATTCTGCCCGCTCTGGGTCTATACATGCTGTGCCAATTTTTCATCTTCTTTAAAGGTTTTTTCCTCTGTTTTTTATCCAAAAGAAATGTTTTGAAAGGGAAAAAGAAACTTCGAGAGAGTCAAGATGTGCATTTAGATGACATCAACTACGTCTGTTTTGAGGGATATTTATGTGTTAGTCTACACAGTTAGTTGCTCAGCATTGTTAGATATTGGACTCAATGATCTTGGAGGTGTTTTGTAGCCTTAGTGATTCCATGATTCTGTGTCTGTCCCTGGAGGTGTTCAACAAACATGTAGATGTCGTGCTTAAGGGCATGGTTTAGTGGAGGGGCTGGCAGTGCTGCGTTAATTGTTGGACTCGATGATTACAGAGCTCTTTTCCAACCTAAATGATTTTATGCTAAGTATTCCTGGGTCTTGATGGGTCTAAAGAAACATGTTTTCCAGGCCTGGAGATCAGCCACTGAGGTGCCCACAAATTGCTTTTATCCAAATACTGGTTTTAGCAGTCAGTGCTTTCCTTTTATCTTAGAAGATGATGGTGTGGTCCAGTCACTTCTTTCTTATCGATTTTGGGCTTTTTGGATCATGTCTGTGTGCAAGCTGATGCTCCTCTGTGGCCAAATGCTCTCCACCGATGTCCCAGAGAGCTGGCAGGTGCAAGGCCACAGAGACTGAGCACAGCAAGAGGAGAGCAAGGCAAGCAGAGCTGTCAGGTGCCTTCCAACCCAAGCCATTCTGTGATTCTCCTCTGGACATGATCCATTGGAATTGGTTGGCATTTTGGTCTTAAAAAAAAACCCCAAAAACCAAACCCCGCAAGTCTGTTTTCAGCAGGCCCTCCCATTTTAAGGATGTGGGGTTTTACCTGTCTGTCCTCATGACCATTGCCCAGCCTCACCCTGGAGGTCAGTGACCCCCCAAAGCACTGGTCCCCCTTGGATACTCTCCAGGCCACAGAGAAACATTACTGCCAGCTTTCACAAGAGGCAGGAGCTGGGCTGTAAATGCCTGTTCCCTTTCAGCGGCAACTGCACTGGTGCTCGCTTTGTTGCATACTAATGAATGCTAATTGTCTCGGCTTGTTATCAACATTGTGTGGGAGCTGCTTGCGGAATGCTGGGGTGGGGGCTGGGGAGACCCCAAGGGGCTTCTGTCCTCCTCAGAGGGGTGGCCTCCCAAGTGGGTGAGGGCTGAACTGATGCTCCTTGCGCTAACATCTCCGTTTGTGAGCCACAGGAAGGCTGTGCCTGCTGGCCTCATGCCAGCTGTGGTAGTGGTGCCCCTGCCAGGCATGTTCCCCCTCCAACATGGCAGAAGGTTACAAGGAATTATAGGAGTTGTTGTCTTTAAACCCAGCTGGGGGCATGGGGAGGAGCGGAGCCCCTTGCAGGCTGGGCAGTGCTCACCTTCAGGTCTTCTCAGCATCAAAGGTTCAGTGCCTCTCTCCCACTCCCATCCCCACCCAGCCCCTCCACACTGTCCATTGGTCTCTTTGAGCTGCTCAGCTGGAGCCTGTCTCCTCCTCTCCACTGCACTCCCAGCATTGTAGCAATCCTAGCATTCACTGCAGCATCTGGATGTCTCCTGCTGTCTTACCTCTTTTCCAATCACTTGGCCTGGGCTATGGAGGGCAAGAAAACCCCCAGAAGATGATCCTGCTGAAGAGGGGAAATACCAGCACAGTTTGCTACAAACAAGAGAGAGGGAGGCTTGATGGGGCTGGGTGGCTTCAGCACTGTTGAAAAATGCCTCTGCCATGTGTATAAGATCTTCAGTCTGGCTGATGTGTGACACTGTGTTTGTAGGACACAGCGAGCTGATCTCATGCTGGGGAAGTTCTGGCAGGGGCAGGACAGTGCCCGGACCCATGGTACGTCGGGGCTTCTGCTGGCAGGAGAGCTGGGGCTGTTGCTTCAGAGGTGGGTCTGCTAATTTTGGACAAGTAGCCCACTGACCTTGCTGTGCTCGGGCTGGGACTTGTAAGCACCTTCTCTAAAGCTGAAAAATCAGTCTACACTCAAGCTAAGAACAGCACCTGTAGCTTTTTGGGCATTTGAATCCTGATTATGCCCCATGACAAACATCAAGTTTCACACCAGGTCCTGGTGACCGTGCTTTTTAATTTACTCTTTCTTTACCCACATAATGACAGGAGTTTTCTGAAGAAAGGACTTGTAAGGAGAGGGCATCAAAGTGTTAGGAGTAGTGACAGGGAAGGATGGAGCACTAGCCAGGTGCAGGGGATGCTCAACCAGGGAGCAGCCCCAAGGAGCATGATAGGGATAATTTTTTCCTCCCACCTGTTGTTAGAAGCAAATAGGGAGCGAGCTGTTGCGCTTCTTCCCCAGCTGCTAACGACAGGAGACTTGCTTATGGTCGTGCGCTGGAAGCTAATTAAACCCAGTGACAATGGTAATTGAGTAAGGATGCTTGAGGATAAGTATGACCTCATGTCTAAAATGGTAATGAGGCCTATTAAAATCCACACCAAAAAGAGAAATGAAAGGGGGAACAGAAGCAAAGGTGGTGCAGAGGGAGCAGGCGGGGACAATACCTGGCAGCCAGAGCACTGGGAGGGATGGGGAGCATGGAGGTGTCAGGCTTTTGAATCTCCTTAATAAACAGCCAGCTCTTCAGGTAGCCAGGCTGCACCTTGGGCCAAGTCACCCAAAACACTGGGTTCAAGCACCTGTCCTCTGCCTACAGTGCGTGTAGGTCCTGTTAAGTGATGGCAACATTTTTTGCTGTTTGTTGTTGTCTTCGCTTGCTGGTTCTTTTCTGCAAGAAGGGGACATTCCATGAAACCAGCAGCCACTGCCAGTGCAAGGCAGGTACTTGGAAAATGACCCTGAAATTGCTCCAGTGCAGGAAAATGCACTGGCAAAGGAAAGCTGCAGCAGGTTCAGGGTGCCACGGTGCCACACTCCTTTTCAGACTCATTCCAGCTCCCAGTTGGAACACTGGGGCTGGGGGCCACTGTGACCCTCCACATGTGTTGTTTTGCAGGGTGGGGTAGCAGTGCTGGGGATGCCACCGTGCTCTGTGGGAGCCCAGGTCATGAGCTGACTCTCCTCGCTGCAGAGGACACCCCGAGGGACACTGGGAGGGGTCACTTCCTTTTCTGACCCTCGATGTGCATCACATCAGTTCGGGTGAGCTCAGCCCCGGGCTGCCGGACCCTGTGCCTGCTGACAGGGGGACACGGTGTGTGCCAAAGGTTTCTTCTCTCTGCAGAAAGCAAACGCTTGTCCTTCCAGCAGGGCAAAGGTGCAGCTGGATGACGGCTGAGGATGTGCTATGGAGCCGGGATTCAACTGCTCTGAGCTCTGCGATGGCAGCTCCAGTTTTGGCAGCCAGGAGCAGCAGCAGCGGGCACTGCAGGAGCTCTGCACTGTGACAGTGGTATGTATGGATGCAGTGGGATGTATGGATGCAGGGGAGCACTCTGGGGCATGAGGTTTGCTCTGCAGAAGTAGATTTGGGTGGAGGGATGGAGGGGGGGGGCGCAGCTGCCAAGCAATCCCAGTCCAGCTGAAGGCAGCACGCTGTCACATCCTGGTTGGCCTCCAAGACAAGCCCAGTCTAGGTGACACCCAGCAGTTGAGAAAGGTGAGAAAGCATCCACGACAGCCAAGCCATGTCAAGCAGCCCTCCTGTGTGTTGGTCAGTGTGACAGCTGCGTAGGATTGGCCTGAGATGGCCCCGTCTGCCCTTGGCCTTTCCTGTCCTCTATAACTTCAAAGTGCTTTTCAAATATGAATAGAGCAGGATTTAATTAAAAGTCGTCATCATCTATAATAAACGGCACCACCCCCTCCACTAGTTAGCTGGTAAAATGACACTGGGATGCACTCAGTTGCAGTTGGCACCATGTGAAGCTGCTGGATGGACTGGCGAGGCTTGGCCTACTCGTCTCTCCATCACGTCCTGCACGACCATGGGCCTTTAATTAAAAGACTGTAAGCTGCTTGGCTCCTCTGGCTCTGGCAGCTGGCTTACAATTAATATTCCCCCTGCCAGGACCACAATTTACTCTGCTCAGCAGCCAACAAAGCGCTCCATCAACTTCAAGTAGCATCAACATCCAGGGAAACAGCACTCAGGTGGGAGGGTGTGTGGGAAAGGAAAAGTGGAGATCATAGGGGTGTTTCTGATCCCTGCGTGGTTGCTGGGAATAGGGTATGGTAATACTTCTGACAGCAGCCAGAGGCGAAAAGATTTTGTTGGTGGATGCCTCTGGGAGTGAAGTGCAGAAGCCCCAGAATGCTGAGTTTGCCCTGCTCATCTCACTGGCAAAAGCCAGGGGTTACCCTTGGGCTCGAGCAGGCAGGACACAGAAATAGAATAGCATTACAGCCTTTTAGCAGCCCTGTCAGCTCCAGTCAGGGGGTAGGAGGGCCCTGATCTGTGCTGATTGATGGGGTTTTTACACAGAGAGTCCTGCTGTAATGGGGGACTGATCTGGCTGACCATCTCCATCATCCGGTGTGGTCTTCATTTCCCATAGAGGCAAAAGATTCCCCAGGGAATAGAGGGAAGAGGAAGTGGGAAGCAGTTTGCAGGAGAGAGATGAGTATCCCCCCGGGGATCCCTCCATGCTGCTGCAGAGCGAGGCTGAGATGTGCATGCAGCTGTATCCCAGCAGCAGCAGCAGCTCTCAGCTGTATGTCTCTCCCAGGCAGGGGTTTGCCTTACCCAGTTGCCCTGTGACCAGCGTGGCACCAGCATGTGAGCTGCCAGGAGCCAGCGGATCAGCTGTGCTCATGTGGCAGCGACATGTTTTTGTTTCAAGAATTATGTGTTGGCTTTAATTTTCCAAGCTGTGCATTGTTCTTGCTCGCCCACAGGAGATGAAGCCTGGCTGGGGAAGAGGGACATGAGGCATTGGCTCTAAATAAATGCCTTACTTCTGCCTGAAGATTTATTTCTAGCAAGGTTGGAAGCAGAAACATCTCAGAGCTTGAAGGAAAACCTGGAAGTTCAGGGCAGTGGCAACTGTCAGTAGAGACTGGATGCGGGAATACCTGAGAAAGGACTCAGCACCAGAGAAGTTAGTGAGGAGCTATGTGATCCCAGCTCAAACCCCATTCTCCTCCCACCCCCCCTTAAAGGGGATATGCCAGCACTTTAATAAAAGTAATGCTTTTTTTAAGGGAAAAAAAAAGTCTAACCTGCACATGCACACCCTGTTAAAAATGCTGGAGCCTTTTAGATCCAGGGTGGAAATAGGTTTCTTGTTTCATATAGGAACATTTTATCCATTTTATGTTAATAAGGAGATAGCAGAGAATATTTTAAAATGGAGATTTAAACCCACAAAGTGGCTTGTGTGCAAGGAGAGAGGTGCCTCCATCATACCTGCTTTGGGAGTGTCCCTCAAAAGCCAGTTCTCAGCTGATGTCTGCCTGGGACCAAGTTAGTTTTCAGCTGGCTGGGTGGAGCCCAGCTCAGTGTGTCACTGACTTTGAAAAACGCTGTCACACTCCCTTTTCTGTGTTCCTGCACCGACTGGCAGCTCTCCTGCTGGCTCCCAGTCACGTCCACCAGCTGGTCAGTTGTCTGCTGCGGGGAGGGGTAAGGGTGGGAGCCAAGAAGCATCTAAAGAAGCATGATACCAACTGGGGTACAATAGGGTCTTTCTCTAAAGGTTTCTTCCCAGACAAGGACCATGGGGAGTCGTTGTCCATGTTCCCGTGTCCCAGAGCCAGGGCTGCCTGAGGTTTATGAATCATTTGTACAGCTTCATTATGGATTTGGCCAGTTGGCCGTAAGAAGAGAGCTCCTGGACTGCTGTGTCCTCCTGAGCACTCAGCAAGTGACAGAGCACATGTGCTGTCCACACACATCCCAGTGGCCCTACCTGCAGGATTTGGTCTGGTGCCGGAGTGTCTCCACTAGGAGCTGTGGTTTCTGCCTGAGCAGGATAACTGTGGCAGTGATCATGCTGGAGTAGGGACCTCCTTTGCTGAGAGCCCCAGCCATGTCCTCTTCTTCCTTATCCCTTTTGCTTCCCACAGACGTCTTTTGACCGCAGTGTGAAGAGCTCCCCATCCTTCTCTGTGGGGCTCCTGGGAGTTGTGTGGACGTTCCTGACTGGAGGAGTCCTGCTAGCACTCTTCTTTTTCATCTTCACAGTTCGCTTCAGGAAAAACAGGTAAAGGCATCCCTCTTCTCCTGGGAGATTTCCCCTGAGCTGGAGTAGCACAGTCAGGCTCCTTCAGGACCGGGCTCTGAGCTGATGACCAGCTAAGGATCAGGAGGGCATAAGCCTGAAGAAGCAGCACAGGGCAAGCAAGGGTAATGCCAGGCATGTTGCAGCTTTCTCCATCACACAAAGTTTGATCACTGGTGAAGACAGTCTTGTTTGGACTGCTCCTCTCATTCCCAAGGCAGGGAGCTATAGATGGGATGAGAGGAAATGGCCTCAGGAAATGCAGCAGGGGAGGTTCAGGTTGGACACCAGGAATAATTTTTTCACTGGAAGGATTGTCAAGCATTGGAACAGGCTGCCCAGGGAGGTGGTGGAGTAACTGTCTCTGGAAGTGTTCAAGAAATTACTGGATGTGGCACTTAGTGCTGTGGTTTACTTTTCATGGTGGTTTTTGGTCAAAGGTAGGACTCGATGATCTTGGGGGGTCTTTTCCAACATTAGTATGACTCTGTGGGTGCCTTCTGGCATGGCACAGACAGTGATAAATGGTCTCATCCTGAAGGTTCTACTCAATAAACAGGAGAGGGCAAAAAGAGAGCTCATTTCCTTTTCTGCTCCACCTTCTTGAGAGCATCGCTGTGAGCAGCACAGCTCCACAGCAAAGCCATCATACTCCCCACAGTGGACCATATCCTTCCTGCTGTTGGGTCACTCATACTTTGAAGATGTTGCTAACACTTTTGATCTTGGTGGTTGCTCATACTAGTGGGGAACATGATCTCCATTGGTGAGAGCAGCTGGTGGTGAAGTGTAGACTTTTTTTGGTGCTGTTCAGTCTGCACAAAGGAGGTAAAAAGTCCTGCTCCTCTGAAGGCAGCATAAATCAAGCAGAAGGCTCAGCAATTCCTTATAGCTCAACCTGTCTCAGCCAGTGCTGATCCTTCCTCAGCAGTTCTGGATGTCTCACCTGCCTCCTTGCCACCTTTTCCTCGGCTTCATTGGTCCCTTGGTATCTCAGCTGCTTCCTCCCCCAGGGATACATTCCTCTCCCAGGCTTCGCCTGGCAAAGCCTTTCCTCTCCACGTGCCATTGTTTTGTACAGAGGTGTACATCTGAGTACAGGCTGGAATGGTATTGAGTTCTCTGGTTGCTTCAAGGAACTGAAAACTCCTGACAACCACTGTGCAGTTGGGAGGGTCCTGCCCATAAGGGTTTGTGTTGAGAGCCCTGTGCAGTGCAGCAGCTGCATGACCTGCATCCCCACCTGAAGCACTTCATTTACTGAGTGGTGTTGAGTTCAGTGGCCACCTGAATTGATGAGGCCCCTGGACATATTCTCAGAACATGCTGTAATGAACATGTGTTATTTATTTGCTCTGCAGTAAATAAATACTGGTCTGCCTCCTGAACCTGGGAAGGCAGAGGAGACCTTTCTCAGCTACAGCTGAGAGCATGAGCCGATGAATATCTTTCTCCAAGGGCTGAGATGCAGTGAGGAAGGCAAGGAGGGAGAGGGAGACAGGTTGAATCCCAGGCTCTGGGACTGCAAGGCTGCAAGCCAGGAAGGAGCTCAAGGACAGAGAAAAACAGTGACTTGGCAGCAGATCGAAGGAGCAGAGCTATTGGGGGGATGGCAGGAGGTACAGCTTTCATTCAATGGGCTTGCTGGGGAAGGGTGACAGGTCATGAGAGATCAGTGGGTTGATTCTCCCCTCCTTGAATACAGTTACAAGATTATGAGTGATGGGGTGAAATTACAGAGGGGAGACTGTAACCTGAACGTTGCTGGCGGCTTCCTGAAGTTGAGACTGTGCTGAGTGTAGAGGTATCTCCTCCGAGGAAGGAGCAGTGGGAAGGGCCTGTTCCTGGGGGCACATGTAGCTCTTGCACCCAAAGATCTTACTGCTGGGGACAGTCACCCTGGGCTGCGTTGGTGTGGTTTTCCACTTCTGCCCCTCTACACCAAAAGTGTTGGCATAGGGCAAAATGAATACTTTAAGGATGGTGAAGCACGCCTGCAAGGAAGGGGAGAGGATGGGACCATGGAATAATGGCTGAACTTTTGGAGCAGAGGTGAACAGCACAGGCTGGGAGTGGACAGTGCGTCAGCATCCCTTATGACCATCATCATCCCCGTAAGAGGACCTGTGCTGCCAGGTCATGATGCTCAGTAAGTGTCACCAACTTCCCTGCTTTGTTTCCTCGAGGATTGTGAAGATGTCCAGCCCCAATCTCAACATCGTGACCCTGCTGGGCAGTGGCTTGACTTACACGAGTGCTTACCTCTTTGGGATTCAGGAGCAGAGCCTGCCATCTGGAGACTCAGTGGAAAAGCTCATTCAGGTGACCGGGGGTTTTGCTGGGATGGGCACCTTGATGCACGTACAGGCCTGTTTGTACATGCTCTCTCCCAGCCAGCTGTCACCTGTGCATGCTCTGTCCCAACCACAGCCTGTCACCACGTCACTGCTCGGCCCGGCTGTGGCTTTCCACATATGCAAAAGGCAACCAGACGCTTTCTGTCTGAATAGCCTTCGCTGTTTTGCAAACCACATCTGCACCAAGGAAGGGATTCGAGACAGATCCCCAGGGGAGAGGTCCCACAGGCAGGCAGGCTGCTGGGCTTGTAAAAGTGCAGCAGGGAGAGGGGAGCCTGAAGAGAGAAGGGATCCTCCACACAGCCACTGCTGCCTGACCTAGCACAGGTGCTGAGAGGCTGTGGGTGAGTTTTTTGGCTGCAGAGCAGATCTTCATCAAAACATTCACCTGTGTGGTGAACCCCCATGTCTTGGCCTGAGGCAGCTACCCTGCCAGACCGAGGACTGGGCATGCACCCATGTGGGGGAGTGCGACATGGGACACTGCACACCCTGCATCCTGCTCAGCCACTGGGCTGAGGATAATTAACAGAGGTGCCAGCAAGTGATTTATGGATGCTGGGACCTTCTGTGCCCTGCTGCTCACAAGCTGCCTGGCTCTCCCTGCCTGCCCCTCCAACAAGAGTCTCTAGGGGTGGGGAGGAAAAGGTAGGCAGCAGGCATGCCTAGAGAGGAATACGTGCATTTGAATTTATTTCACCCTGTGATCGGCTTTCTAGTATCTGACATCACCCTCCAGAAGTCAGAAAACTGTAGACATGTCCCCACCCATTCTTATTGCATCCCAGGCTGGGAGGGTGTGTGGTGTCCACATGAGCCCCTTTCAGCCCCCTTGCTCTGTCCCCTGGCAGGTGAGGCTCTGCCTGCTGTGCGTGGGGACCTCGCTAGTGTTCGGGCCTGTCCTGGGGAAAAGCTGGCGGCTCTACAAGGTGTTCACCCAGAGGGTGCCAGACAAGCGTGTGGTGAGTACATAGCACCCGAGGCAGGAAGGGAGGCGGGCAGACTTACCAAGGAGGGCAAACAGCAGCAAGTCCCAAACCAGTGTGGAATAGCAGATAAAACTGGCAAATGACAGGGATGGATGCCACGATGACAGGTCTAGTTTCACACCTGGCTGGGAATGGGCCCCTCATTTATTCCTGCACAATGAGGCAGGAGCTTTTGCACTCTACAGGCAAGCGGCTTCCCCAGTAGAGTCCCAGCCCCATCACTGAGCAATGTTCTCATTTTACATCGGCCACATGCCTTCATTATGCTACACGCCAGTGTTAGCGTTCAGGTCTGGGCTGATTGTTTTTGTGGGATGAAAATAAGCCAGATATCCTTAAAAGCATCTGATGTAGGGCCATCCCCAGATGCATCTGATCTGCTCTTGAAGGCGGGGAGGGAGTGTTGGGCAGCCCTCTGCAGCACTTCAGGATGGGGATTTAGCAACTGGGAGGGAAATGGGAAATTTGTGCAGATAACAGTGCACTTACAACTTTCAGTGGTCACTTTCCAGCAGTGAAAAAAGTAGGTCTCAGATGAAAGATGAGACAAGAGGGTTTGCAAGGGAACTGGGTGCCAGCAAGGACCCCTGTTCCACACTGGGATCTGTGTTAAACTTGAAAAATTATAATCCTACCAGGTGTTTTTCTCCACCCTTCCTGTCTCTGCTGTTGGCATGGGCATAAGGGATGATAGTCTTGTTTTGGAAGAGCTGTTTTCTGTCATAGCATTTACCTGCTATCCACACCATCAGGGAGGGTTTATACCTGGCCACAAGCCCAATTAGGTGTCCAGGAATTTGGGAATTGAAGACAGAGATCCTGTGGCCAACTCAAATGTAGGTGAGCTGCTAGACTCTAGGGGACATAGTAGGATGGACATGCCACTTGACAGAAACAACAGAAAGGGACCCAAGGGGGATGGAGGTCATTGGTGTCCATTTGTTCCCAGTAGTAACCTTTACTTCTTGTGTGTTTGCAGATTATCAAAGATCTGCAGTTGCTGGCGATGGTGGCAGCATTGGTGCTGGCAGACACTGTGTTGCTCTTGACGTGGGTATTCTCTGACCCAGTCCAGTGCTTCCGAAGCCTCAGCGTCTCACTGCGGGTAAAAGGATGAGGCGGGGCGGTGCAGGGTTTTGCCATGTCCTGTCTGAACTCTGTGGACAAAGTTGGTGGGTGGCCAGGCATTTGGAGGTGCTTGTTGAAGAACAACAGAAAGAAAAAGAAGGCAGAAAACCTTCTGGGCACTCTGGATTTGGTTTATGTCTGGTCAATTACAGAGGTGAGGGTCTGCTGCAAAATTTCCAGGTCTGTGCTGATCACCTTCTGCAGATCACAGGAGAGCTCCAAGTCAACTGCTTTAGAGAAATGCTTAACCACCCCTGTTGGCAGCAGAAGGCCAAAATCTTCCTTGCTTTAATCCTCTGCCCCTGGTAGCATCAGCTTTGACCTCTCCTTTCAGAAACTTACAGGGAAGACCAGCTTAGATGCATCTTCCCATCGGTCTGTGCCAGGCTGCAGCCTTCACTTCTGCCTTTCCCTTGCCTTGTAGGCGACAGAGAAAGGCATGACATGCTCTGTGAGCCGGGTGCAGTCCTGCGCGTCACTCTATTCCGATCTTTGGCTCGTTCTCATTTTAGGTTTTAAGGTATGTAACCTCTTGACTGATTTTTGCATTATATTTCACCTGCTCCCTATCTTTCAGCCTAAACTCTTTAGCAGCATTTGTCATTTCACTGGCCTCCCAATCTACATGCCTATTGCAGATCCCAGCTACTCCTGTTCATCTCACAAGCCCTCATATTTCCAGTCCTTCCCATCTTGTGAAGGGTGAAAGCCCTACTAGCCATTTTTTCCCTGCCTCACCATATCCTTTATGTACAATGTGCCCATACAGTCTCTCTAGTGCTCTCCTGGCACCCCCCTGAGTTTCATCCATCTCACTTCTTGAAACTCACATCTTGCTGTTCTTTATGTCAGACTCCTTCCCTAAAGACTCCAGTGAATGGCCACTGCAAGGGTGCACCAGGTGGCTCAGCCCCTGAGTCCTGTGACTTCAAACCAAGGAGGTGCTGATGACAAGTGCTTGGTCCCCACCTTTACAGGATGCTTATCAGCTTAATTATACCTCTAAGGTGCACTTTCACTGGTGAATCTCTGCACGTGGCCATTCTTATTCCAGCAGTGTTAGTTATACTGATGTAACTAAGTAGGTATAATTATTGCTGTAATTATCTGTGGTCTCATGTGTCTCTGGTACCGCAGAGGCTGGACACGTTTCAGAAAGCTGATGTTGATGAAGCTTGTGAGGTCACAGCCTTTTTTTGGGAATGGCTTCATCTCTGCATGCAGCACAAGCACTTCCTTTGTGATTCATTGTAATGTAATACTGACCATCTACCCAGAGCCATAGGGAAAAGAGCAAAAAGGGACCTTACAACATAGCCAAGTCCTTCTCCCCTCTACACTTAATTTCAAAGACATTAATCTAGACTGTCCTTAAAAGTCCTTTGGTGTTAGGGAATGTAGGCATTACCTGGGCTTTCAGTGCTGTGTCTCTGCCTCTGATTTTGTCTGCATTTCGTGTTAGGGTTTAGACAGGTAACGTCTTTGCCTAAAGCCCTTACAAAATGCTTTCTGAAATAAAACATCCCCATTATCAGTTCCAGGAAATCTTTTTTAGTGTTGCATTGAATCTGGCCCTGTTCCTTTCTACTTACTGAGGGTCATGGAGTACTTCCTTGGTGATTTCTCTGGAGTTAGTCTGGATTTACACTAATGTGAGAGTAGTCTTTATCTCTCTGCGTACATAGCAGTTCTTAGCATCCACGGCATTAATATGCTCAGCCCTTTGGGAAGACACTCACTGTATTATCCTGGTTTTACTGGCACAGAGCAATGAACAGAAATTATTTGCCAAGGACATGCCTGGAATTAGGAGCAAAGTCCTCTGCTCAAGTTTAAAACAAACAAACAAACAAACCACTTATTCCTGTGCTTCCTGAGAGTCCTAGTTTACAAGACGGCAGTGCTGTTGTCTGTGTCCCAGATATGCTGTATGAATTTAAATGGGACTTTGGTGCTGGTTTTTTCCCACTCAGGGATTAGGGGTTGGCTTGCCTTCGGGCTGTTTGGAGGTGCCCCATGGTGGATGTAGTTATGATCCAGTGCAGATTCTACAAAGCAGGGTCAGACGCCAGCCTGGTTCCCAGCAAGGCAGATTTCACTCTTACAACCCCGCCTTGAGAATTCGTGCTGCTCTGAAGTTGGGAGTCTCACCAGAGATCTGGACATGAACCTCTCTTGCTTGTGTCCCTTCAGAGTTTAACCCTGGCAGTGGCCACCACAGTCATCAAGCAGCCACAGCACAGAGGGGTTCAGAAGGGTCTAGGAAACATCTGCATCTCAGGTCACAAAGCACTTCTTGTTGCCCAAATAACAGTGAGTCTTAGTAAAAGCCTGACACTTACTGGGTAGCACAGGAATAATGTAAGTCATGTTCCCCTTATTCCAGGTCTTTGCAGGAGCTGGGACTTCATTAGGTGGTATTTCCAAATGATCCTGAAGGTAGACCATGCTCTGTGCTATGGAGGCAGGCAAAAAATAGTTGGTGTTTCCTGCTCCTGGGGAAAGAGAGGTTCATCCTGCTGGGTGGTTTTATCCTGAGCACACTGGAAAAATGTCTGCATGGGACCCTTGAGGGGCATGGTGGTGAGACAGCCTGCTCTGAAACAACTGGTCTGCTCAGGGCAAGGGAGAGCCTCTGTGTACAGAACACTTCTGTAGTGCCTTTCCCTGTTGCTGGAGTCAGGAAACAGCAAAGGGAAGGGAGAAGAATTGCACCTGGTAGTTTCCTGGATTATTGCTATTTAAAGAGGCACCAAGTACATCCTCTTCCCTCCAGTCTAAACCTCCATTTCTCTTTGCCTTTTTCTTCTGAATTCCTCCTGGATATCCTTCCTGCTCCTTCAGAGGTATGTTGTTGCTCCTTGATGGCACCCACTGCTGCATCCCCACAGGGATCTCAGCCTCCTGTCTGTCTGCCTTTTCCTTCTCTGGCTCCAGGGTGCCCAAGGGGCGGTTTTCATCATTTCTCCCCGCTACCCCCTGCTCTGTGGCAGCACCTGCTGACCTGACTCTTGGCTTTTCACACTCCTTGGTTGGAACCCTCAGTGCCCACCAGAACCTTCACTCCTACCCTGTGTCCCCAGCCCCACTCCTGGCCTGCAGCAGCATGCTGGGCGTTTGCCATGGCGTCACCACCACGCGCTCCAGGTCTGCATTATAGATCAAAGAGCATTAATGAGGATTGCGCTGAGTGTATCCGAGCTCACCGGGTTTGGTGCAAGGTGGGGGTTGACACCATCAAGTTGTAATTTTCCACACTCTGGAAACCTCTTTTTTCTGCTTCCAGAGTATCTTCCTGCTATATGGGACCTACTTGGCCGGTCTGACTGACAACATCAGCTCCTCACCAGTCAACCAGTCCTTGACACTCATCGTTGGGGTCAACCTCATTTTCCTGGCTGCTGGCACCATCTGCTTAGTTCACCGTTTCTTCCGTACTTGGCACAACTTGCTGTTTGGTTTTACCTCTGGAGGCATTTTTGTGTGTACAACCACAATCAACTGCTTCATCTTTGTCCCACAGGTATGCTGCCACCTCTGTCCTGTCACTTGGCCGGAAATGGGCACATTTTTGGAGTCTTAACAACAGCAGCCATGTGGGTCAATGTACTCACTTTCCTGCTTGTTTCCGCAAATGTTTGGACTCACCTGCACAGCTCATTCTCCAAGCTCCACCCCACCTCACCCCAGTGGTTCTGCTTCCTCAAGCAGGTTCCATGACTCTCAAAGAATCATAGAATTGTTTGTGTTGGAAGGGAGATAAAGATCATCTAGTTCCAATAGCCGTGCTGTGAGCAGGGAAGCTTCCACTAGACCAGATTGCCCGAAGCCCCATCCAGCCTGACCTTAAACATTTCCAGGGATGGGCCATCCACAGCTTCCCTGGGCAGCCTGTTCCACTGTCTCAACACTCTCATAGTGAAGAATTTCCTCCTTATATCTAAGCTAAACCTACCCTCTTTCAGTTTAAAGCCATTCTCCCTTGTCCTATCACTGTGTCCTTGTAAAAAGTCCATCTCCAGCTTTCTTGTCCCTTGTCTGCTTTATGTCCTGGAAAGTCTCCAAGGGCTGCAGCACCTGCTGCAGGAACGTGCCGCAGGTGACAGCCACACAGACAGCATACATGGAGGCGAGGCAGCCACTGTCCTCCTCCTCCTGCTCCATGTAGGTGGTGGGATCTGTCCTTCATGCAGTTGTCCTCTCCTTATACCTTATATGCCCACTCCCCCAGGAGCTTCTGCCCCTGGCAGGGATGAAGCTGGGCTCACACCATCCAGATGGCCCAGCCACACTCAGGGACTTCTTTGCTGCTGGTGGTCCCCAGGGGAGGCTGTCCTCCTCTGCACTCTTGGAGAAGAAAGCTGGGCTTTGCCACCAGTGAGGAGGAGGAGGAGGTGGAGGTGTTTAAAGGAAGCCTTTTGTGGTGAGGTGAGGCACTTCTGCTTCCTGTGTCGTCCAGGAGCAGCCTGGTGTGCCTGGCCACCACGTTAGTGGGAATAATGCTCCCATTGTTAGAGGGAGAGGAAACAGTTATTTACTCAGTTGAATGTTTAGAGGGATGTTTGGGCTCAAGGACATGAGGTGAGAAAGGGAGGAAGAGGTGAAGCTGACGAAAGAGCACATCTGTGCAAGGGAGGGCTCAGGGGATCTCAGCAATGTATATAAATATCGATGGGGGTGGAATAGGGAAGGGGGAGCCAGACTCTTCTCAGTGGTATCCACTGACAGGACAGGGGACAATGGGCACAAACTGAAACACAGGAAATTCTTTTTAAACATAAGGAAAAGGCTGGAGTTTTTTCTGTGAAAGTTATAAAGCACTGGAGCAGAATGCCCAGAGAAGTTGTGGAGTCCCCGTCCTTGGAGGTACTCAAGGCCTGGTTGGACACGGTCGTGAGCAGGCTGCTCCATCTGACCTTGCTTGAGCAGGGCAGTTGTGATTAGGTGATTTCCAGAGGTTCCCTCCTGCCTCAATTGAGGCAGAGTAACTGCAGAGCTGCAAGCCCTTAGATGAGCAACTTTAGGAGCAAGGATCCGTAACCCCCCTGGTGAGCACCAGGCCTGCTGGCGATGCTCTGCCAAGCACAAGGTCTCTTGGACTGAGGGTGGAGAAGCTGATGAACTGTACTTGCACTGTGCCCGTACCATTTTTCTGTGGGAGCCTGGGGCCCTTGAACATTTTATTTAACTAGAATCTTTGAATTCATTACCTTGTTTTTCCTAATGGGCTTGCTTTTCTGTGGCTCATCTGAGATCAATAAACAGCTGGAGCTGGGCTGCACAGGGCTTCCTAGCAGACACTAGATGAGAAAACAGATACTAAACATTGCTGGTTTTCAGCTTGTCACCAGTGATTCAGGGATAAGGGGGCATGTGTAACACTGTCTTTGTCTGTCATGGAGTCAGGGAGTGGGGAGAAGAGGGAGGGGGCTTTTACAGTGTGCTCAGCAGTCTCAGTGCAGCCAGGCACTGACCCTCTCTGCATTAAAAGCTGGAGCCAGGAACAGGGAAAGGCTTAGATGGGTGGGAGGCTCCAAGTGACACTGCAGCCCCTTGCCCACCCATCTCTTGCTGGCTGTCTCTGCTCCCCCATCACACCCTGCCTTTGTCTCCCTCTCTCCATCCCTTTGTCTCCTTCACGCTTGAGCTGTGCCCGTCTCCCGCTGTGTTGGCCAGGGGGCTCTGTGGATATCACCCTCTTCTACTCCCCAGCTCAAGCAGTGGAAAGCCTTTGAAGAAGAAAGCCAAACCATGAGCCACATGGCAAAATATTTCACCAGCCCGAGCAGGAGCTGCCGTTCAGTGTACAGCGAGGAGCAGCTCTACCAGCTCATAGGGGAGAAAAACTCCATGAAGCGGCTGCTCACCGAGGTACGGGGCTCTGCTTGCCCCTCTGCTCCAGCTTCTCCCCTTCCCTTTTGTGGGCTGAAGGCTTTGCAGGGTGGGAAGCCCTTCTTTACACCCTTTTCCACACTGGTGAACACTCACCAGCCTCTTCCTTCCTGAGGGGAAGAGCTGCTTTGTTTTATCACATCCCTCTGCAGCCCAAAGCACCAAAATTTTAGGGAGGAGTGCAGGACAGCCTGGTTCTCACAGTCTGGCCAAACATGGTTAATTTGGAGGGGAGATGCTCTGTCTGAGAAAAGCCTCCTGCTCTCTCACACGCACTGCATAAACGGAAGCACCCGAGCTTGGAGAGCTGCCTGCCCAAATGAGCCCCTTCCCGCACCTGTGTCTGGGGGCTGCAGGGGAGGATGAGGTCACACACGCTGCCAGTGAGGCTCTTGCCATGGAGAGAGGGGTGGTTTGTTTTCTGGCAATGCCTGCTTCCAAATTGGCAGCATTTTTGTCCCCTCTGCCCGCCCTGCACTTGACAGGCTTATTTGTTTGACACAGAAAAACGCAGTGATCGAAAGCCTGCAGGAGCAAGTGAGCAGCGCCAAGGAAAAGCTGATGAGGCTGATGTCTGCGGAGAGCGGCTGCGACCCCCGTGTGCTGCCAGCGGCTCCCTGCACCGGGAGCTCAGGGCAGCCTGGGGATGTGCCTGGGGACTGCTACCCCTCGGATCCAGAGAGGGATGGGTGGCAGCCCCCCTGCTCGCTGGGTACACCACCTCTTGGCAGCAATGCTCAGGCCCTCCAGAAACATGCAACCCAGGAGCCTGTTTGCCCTCAGGTGCCGCTTTTTAACACAGGGGACAGCACTGAATGTGGCCTGAAAAACGTCCAGGAGTGTGGGACACCTGGAGTGCAGGGGCAGCCTCTGGAGCAGCTACCAGGCCAGGACAACTCAGCTGGTGTAGCCTGGGAGTCGTCCCCCAAAGTCAGCTACATAAACAGCGAGAAGCTGTGGGAAATCCTGCAAGAGTTAAGCCTGGATGGCAAAAACTACAGCCCAGCCTTATCTGCAGGATCCCCACTTGGCAGCCGGGGCACCCCAGGTGAGCAGGGAGAAACACAGGTGGGCCAGGAGGGCTACCCAGGCGTCCACACGCCACTCAGCCCCTACCTGGCAAGGCATCATCGGAGGATCCCATTGCCGTCTGCCTCCACACGCTTCCCTGGACATGTATCCCCTCGTGCCAGCCGCAGGGCAAAGGAGGTGGGCAGCTGGGGCCGTGGGGAGTCACCACCTAACTCCTTGGGAACGAAAGGGGAGATGGCTGGCAGAAGGCTCCTTCACACCCCAGCACCATCTCCTCCAGCCATCCCAAGGGAGGCCTCTCTCCAGATGGAGGGGTGGCTGGGATGGCCGGAGTCCCAGGGTTCTTCATTGTGCATCCTACAGGAGCAGTGGCAGTGGCAGGGTGCCCCGAGGGGACCCGCTGAGCCCTCCCTGCGCTCACTGTACTATTACCCTGACTCTGACTCCAGCAGCAGCAGCTCTGAGGAGATGTTTCATGGCTGTCACCGACCCTGCTGCGAGGTTTGCTTCCAGAGCCCATGCGGCTCCCTGGACAGCAGCAGCACGGACACAGACACAGAGCCTAGTGACTGCGGCGACCACCAGAGCAAGCACCACAGCGGGCCCCAGCCTGTGGTGAATTTCAAAGATGATCTGAAACCCACCTTTGTGTGACTGGGAGCACCCCTGCCCCAAAGGCAAGTGCCCTCCCACCCCCGAAACATTGTGTGTTTTCAGCAATGCTAAAACCACACATCCCTCTGGGGAATGTGCCTTGTTCTGGAATCTGGGGATTGGGAATAAACCTTGCCCCATTCTGGTTTGCAGTGTCAGCCCCAGCCTGGTCAGCCGTGACTGCAGGCTGAGTTTGGCTGAGAGTGGGTTGGCAGCACTCAGGGAGGTGGTGGTGGCTTTGTCCTGGTTGCTCTGGGCAGCGGCCTGTGTCCCACAGATAGCCAGCACTTCTGTCCATCCTGGTGCCAGCAGTGGAGAGGCTGGGGCTGGGTGGCCTGTGAGAGCCCAAACTTCATCACCTCAGAGAGCTTTCCCTTTGAGACCTGGGTGATTTGCACTGGCAGGGAGCAGCATCCTGACTCAGAAACAACTATCGCTTCTTGGACACTCCATACGAACCTAGAGAGGACTCCTTCCCCCGAGGCTGCCCATGCAGAGCATCCCACTGGCATCACCCCCTGCTGGGGATGGGATGCAGACACCAGAAGCAGTTACAGGCTGCCACTCATCTGGAGTGTACTGCTCCCAGGAAAAGCAAGGACTTGGGCATGGGGCGTGCACAGGAAACTTTTGGGGGTTGGTGGGTTTTTTGTAGCATCTGAGTGAGAAAATGGAGTCCAAAGGTGATGTCTGTGGAGGTGCCTTTGCATTTTGTGTTGTTCAGGTGCATGGTTGTAGGTGAGACTCAGGTCAGAGCTGAAGGGAAAGACAGACTAGCAATTGTAAAGGAGGATCTGAAAAGGGTTTTCTTTTTTCACCTTGATTTCTGGTGTCTCTGTATGGATTTTCCTGTATGTCTCTGTATGGATGATGTAGTCTGGAATAAGGTTTGTTTAAATTAATATGCTCTGTTTAATTTTTATCTTAGAAATACCAAGAACAGTAAATCCAGTGTGTGTGCCTTTCTGGGGATATTTATCATGGCATTTCAACTTACTGTTGCCTCCACAGGAGTTCAGGATGCTGAGACCTGATGTTCAGTGCAATATAAACCTTCTGGAGAAAGGCTGTATTAAATGGGCAGGCATCAGAGGAATCCCAGAACATGGGATTTGAACAAAGCATGTTAGCACTGCTCTCTCTTTTACTGTTTATGATGATGAAATCTCTCACTTATCTGTCCCTTCATTTGTGTCACCCTTTTTTCCCCCACTGCCTTTGCAGTTTTCCAAGCTCACATGTAGGGCAAATCACCAAACTCAATAATCTTATGAGTAACAATATTCCCACAGCCCCAGTTCGCTTCTGAAATGGAAACACCCCAGACACAGTGTAATCTCTTTTTTTTTTTTTTTTTTGCTTGTTTGGTTTTTTGGTCACTTTTTGCTACTAGAAACCATTTTCTTTTAGGTGTTTTTTGGTTGATTGGTTGGTTGGTTGGTTGGTTGGTGTGGTTTGGTTTTGGTTTTTTTTTACAACTGTCTAAGTACTTACGGCTCGGGCCTGGGTGAAACACTCTGACTGGGAGGGTCCCCTCCATGGGCAGGGCAAACCCGGGAGCCCAGACGCTTCCCTGTAGTGGGATTCAGGATCTCTGTCCCCATCGCCAGCCAGCCGCCTGCAGTTCTGCAGCGCTCGCAGCAGGTGCTGCTGCTGCCACGCCGGGTGTGCCGGCAAACACCAAGTGCATCCCACGGCATCGCCACGCTGGGACAAGAGGTGGGATGGGGACGCTCTAGGGACCCTATTAAATATGGGTCATAACCACTTTTCCCCACCCCCAAACGTGTTCAGAATAGCACTTTGCTCTGGGGCTGGGAAATGTTGCAGCAGGGTCAAACAAAATGATCAACCATGAACCCACCTGGAAGTGGCTGATATAAAAATTAACCTAAAATCCACTAGTGAATGCAGAAAAACCCTCCGGAGGACTTTGAACCTAGGGTTTGTTTGGAAACTCACCGCTGGAATTTGAGGCAGTTGCTTTTCTCTGCAGTGACCAGCAGCCACCACCTGGAAACTGCATAGCTTGTGGATGCACCTACTAAGGAGGCCAAGAGCATTGTGTCCTGTGTCACAAATAGTGTGTCCCCCAGGACCAGGGCAGTGATCCATCCCCTTGTAACTGGCACTGCTGAGGTCACACCTCAAATCTTGTGTTCCCTCTTGGGCCCTTTCCTTACTGATGGCTGTTTAGGAAGGGTCACATCACAGCCAGGATGAGATGTCTCTCCAAGCCTGCTTGTTGGGCCTGGGCAAGAGCCAGGAGGGCAGAAAGCCTTGAGGCTCTTGAGCCACAACCACCAGTCATGGCTCAGTCTGTCTCTGTTACCCTGTCAGCTCACCACTGTTTAGGAAATAAAAAAATTGGTCTTGATTGTGATTCAGCTGCCTGGTTTAAAAGAGAAAATAAAAAGGGAAAAAATGAAAAGAGCTTTGTTAGCTATGGCAGAGAGGGATTAAGCCAGGCTCTCTGGCATGCGAGTGCCGACCATTGGTATGGATGTTTCCCCAGTGCCTTATATTGGCATTAGCAGCTGGGATCTGTGGCAACCTTTTGCTCTGACCTTTAATACTGGGTGCAGTTGTTAGAAATAATGGGTATTTGAAAGTACGGCAAGAGGGAGAACCCTCAGGTGTCCTTGGCCCGGAGTAACCAGACCATGCAATCCCTGGAGACAGTGGCTGTACAGTGGTGCCACATCTGTGTGGAGATATTCCTGTCTGTGTGGCACAGTGGGGAGCAGTAGTCAAGGGCCCTACGACTCCAAGTAGACTGTGCTGTAGGTTTTGAGGAGGTGAGGGAGCACCCCATCTGTACATGACCTCCACAGGTCTGGAAGAAGCTCCAGAAAGGTCTTCCTCGAGTCTGACAGCCATGAGGGCTGTGGAGAAGTGCGCTCCTCCTGAGCAGAAACCAGGCCTATCTCTTATCCCGTTTTCATGGCTGTCTTCTCCTTGGCCCTTCTAGATCTGCACTACTGAAACTCCAGCTGCTGCTGCATTACTCCAAGGTCTGTGCTTGCAGCCAGAGCAGCAAAGCAGTGGATGTCCAGTTGTGAGGCATCAAATGTATCACTGTAAGATGCATCCTGATTGTTGGCCTTGTGCTCAGGCAGAAAGTGATCTCAACCTTGGGGGACTCATTGGAGACAAGAAAAAAATGCCATCACAAGGACTGTGGATCCTGGCATGGTGGGAGATCTGTGGATGGCTTAGTGGTTGATGTTAACTGCAGGAATTTTCTGCTACATTACATGGTAATGCCCTCTGGACATGATCCTTGCACACACCTGGCTGAGCAAGTTCACGGGATACTGCCACACAGTTCCAAGACTTTCTTTCTCTCATTAAGATTGTGTATTGAAGCTGCTGGAGCACATTCACCTTGGAATGTGTACCTCTCCATGTGTACAGTGGGGTTCCTTGCTTTCACACCCATGCCACCACCTTTCCCCTGTGTAGAGGAGCCTGTAGCTGAGCTGGTTTTCTTCTAACTCAGGCATCCATAACTGCATGTTTTGTGTGCTGCCAGAACACAATCATTTACATAAGGAGTTTTTTTGTTTGTTTGTTTTGTTTTGGTTTTTTTTTTGTTGTTGTTTTTTGTAGGTTTTGGTTTTTTTGTTTGTTTGTTTTTGGATTTTTTTGTTTTGTTTTTTTGTTTTTTTTTTTTGTTTGTTTGGTTGGGGTTTTTTTTGGTTTTTTTTTTTTTTTTTTTTTTTTTGTTTTTGGGGGTTTTTTTTGTTTGGGGTTTTTTTTGTTTTTTGTTTTTTGGGGTTTTTTTGTTCTGGAGGTTCTTGCAGACAGGATGGGTACGAGGGACCTGCCAGCTAGCTAGATAAAGGACTCAGTGATTCAGCATTTATTGCACCCTACACAGATTCCTCTGTTATCATACCAACAGGAATGTGGGGCTAGAAGGGATCTCCTAGTCATCATCATATTTCCCAGCAATGACAAGCACTGAGTCATAAAGTCCCTCTTGTTAATTTATCACAGTCCATCTTAAGTCACTGGGAATTTTCTTGGCAGGTTATTCAAGAACCTCAATTTGACAGAAGGAAACTTGTTTCTGATTTGCAGCCCACATTTTTTCATAGCCTATTTTTGTCTACTTGTTCTCATGCCAATGCTGTCTTCTATTTAGTAGCTGTTCTTCCTTCCTGTTCTCCAACCTACTCTCTTACATGCCAATGAAGAATGTGGTCTCGTCTTCACAGGATCCCTGGTCTACTCGGAGAAGAGACTGTCTATTTTTAGTTCCCTCTAGCTGCTCATAGCTACCCCTCCTTCAGTCTGCAGGGAGGCATTGAGGGAGAGCCCTGGTTTCATTGCTACCAGGTCATACCCTGCCCTTGGCAGCCATGTGAGGATGGCTGTATACACCAATTCCTGCCTCCAGCAGCACAGGAGTCCCAGGATGCTGGGACAGGATCATGCTCACCTTTGAAAAGAGAGCACATGAGAAGATACACTTATTGGGAGTTAGGACACCAGAAAGGCAGGCCAGAAGCAGGCAAAATTCCTGTGGGTCATCAGGAAACGGACATTTTCTCTGCAATGGCCCTGGGGCTCCCAGCACTCACCGAGTGCTAGATTTACCACCAGTATTTTAATAATCTCACAGAAGGGCTGTTCATCCATGTTTCATTTCAACACACCTCCTGCAATTGCTGAGAGATGCACCTGTGCCTGGCAAGTGAAGAAACCATGAAGAGCTTTTATTTCTTGGACTTTCCCATGGCTTAGAAAATCCATAAGAACCTGAGTTCCTTAGAAAGCCCCTGGTACCTCTCAAGGGGTTCACAAGAGGGGAAAATGAAAGCACACCCTCTGCAGAGTCCTGATGACATGATCCAACATAGGAATAGCATGGATATTTTATTGGACAAGGTGAATATAATGAGCAAGGCACCCTTCTGGAGTTGTGCACTGGTTTCCAGGCAATTACATCTTGTATCTAACCCAAATGAGTCGGGTGATATTTCAAACCAAAGAGAAGAGCAGGAATAATATTAGCTGATGCAATCGCACCTTGAATTTACAGCAGTGCTAGGCAGATCCATGAACAGTGGGATACTCTGTACATGATTACAGCAAATTCAAGCCCTTGTTTGAAAGCAGCTGGGTTTTGGTTGGGTTTTCTTTAACAGTCCCCCACATACAGGTGGTGGATAAGAACTTCATTTCCTCTGACAGGTGAATCTTTCATTGATGGTGGATTACACTTTGGCAAGTATCAGTTAATTTCCTCGCTATTACAGCCTTTTTCATGCCAGTAACAAAAACACATTTAGAGCTCTCCTCCATCTGCAGTCCATTCTTCACAACCATCCTCGTTCTCCTAATAAGTGATAGGAGCATGCTGCAGTCAATGGGGAGCCAGGCTCTCAGGGTCCTGGAAGCCCAGCATTACTGGGTACCTGCTGTGCCTCAGTACACCACCTTTGGGCTAAATACTTGCCACCTTCTCATGGAAAAAAGGTCCCAGCCCCACCTGCCTTCAGCCACAGCTGCCTGAGGGCATCTGAATTAAGCCTTTAAAGCAGACAAACAAAACAACAAAGTGTATCCAAGGATGACATGGGGTCTAGCTTATTAAAGGAGGAAACCTGGGAGTCAAGAGCCTTATCTCTTTTACTGACTGTTATGCTCATCTCAGAGAGGAACAACCATGGTCTCCTCTGTCTCTCACTGGCACCTGTCATTCAAGCGAACACAAGACCACCTCCCTGAGCTGCATCAAGTCCTCTCCCCTATATGTTTGCAAAACTGGCTCTGAGTGTTTCACCATCAAGGCCTGAGCAACCAGTTGATCCATCAAAGAACAGGAAAACAAGAGCCAATGCTCCCAGGTGGGTCCTTTTTAACTTCCTCAGCAGGTTTTAGATGGCAGTGATAATCCCAAATGTCCTCTTGAAAAAGTGAGTGAGAGGCGGGAGAAGGTGGAGAAGAGGTTTAGACTACAGTCTGGAGTATCAACAGGGGAGACTGAGGTTTTTGCTGTTGAGATGTTGCTGTATGCTGGTGGTTTGTTTACAACAGCTGGTTTTAGTGAATTGAATAATATTTCTGTGCATATTCATGCATATATTTGTGTCTTTACACAGAGGAAAAACATGCCACTTTCTCAGGATCATCCCACTATCTGGAAAAATTGGAATTTGACAATCATCAATTAGAAATAGAAAAGAACCCTGCTCCCCATCAGCGAGTATGAGTTTTCTACCACTAAGCAAAGATTTTTCTAGATAATGACAGCATTAGAAACAACCCCACAAGCATGTGAGATATGTCTGGTAAAGCACTTAAATAAAAAAATTGTCTTGCAGCTTTCCACTGGGAAAAATGAGTGCCCTGCAATGCAATCAGACCCTGGGCTGCAGGGGGACCACACTCCTACAAGGAGAGATGACACCTATATGCTGGACCCAGCAGGGGCCTATTTATTTTGAAGAATTGGGCTATCCTCCCCCTGATCCAGACAGCATCAATCTTGCAGCAGCAGCAGGAGGCAGGGTAGGTTTTGCACTGGCCACCTACATTCTGGTACAGCTGGAAGTCTAGGAACAATATATTTTCCAACATTATTCATCAGATTTTAAGACTGGTGCAGAGCCTTGTGCAGCTAACAGCTGAGCAACAGAGATTCTGGGTGTCTTTTTACGGGATTATTGTAAAATAATTTCCCTCCATGACCAGTTTAGGCCATTCTAAGGCACAGTCATAAATGAGACATTGACTTCTAAAGATCTTCTGACCCTTAGGGTGGCAGATGAAAGAATGGGTCACAGCTTCGTTCTGCTGCAACATGCCTGGAAGTGTTGAGAGATACGCTTTCCTTACGGGCAAATTTCCACTGTCTCCTTGGATTTGCAAGTTTGCAACCTACCTGTAGTGTATAAAAGAAATGCTGGGCTGACCAAAACAGATGTAAGAAATTGATTTGCTCATGCCATTCAGGCAGCAAGAGCTGTTCTGCTGATGTCTCTGTCTATGGGAAAGAGCACAGTGACTTACACATTAACATAAACCTTGTGGCTTTTTTCAGCAACTCAGCAAGTGTGCCCAAGCCCAGGATAACAGAAATACCTTTAATAAACCTGAATATCATCTTTGTAAAAAAAAAAGTGATCAGTGTAAAGGAAGTTCATCACACTGTGCTGAGAAGGATGCTGCTCAGACTAATTCAACTGCTCAAGCAGGTTGCTCCTTTAATACTGCCTATGACTTAAGTCCTCAGTATAATACCACTATTTTTATGACTCAGCAGTAACCAATGGAATAAATGAATTCAAGGGATGTTCCAGATAATGAGGAGTTTGTCCTGCAGCAAAAAGGTCTCCAATGAAGAGTAAAATATTAGAGGCCCAGAGTATGCAGAAGATTGTGATAATTGGTGAGAATGGAAATGAGAAAAACAAAGGTGAAAGAAAGTGAAATACTTTACGATTGCATTATTTAACAATTACCATTCCTATTCATAGGGATGCATGATATCCCCTGCCTATTAAGGCGGCACAGCATTTCCTATAAAAATACCTTGGATCCACTTGCTTATAATTTTCAGAGTGCTGAAAAGTTAAAATGAAAGTGATTCAGGACATTTCCAAGAAGAAGGCTAAAAAAATGCATTTGTCCCATTTCAAGCATGTCTTAGTTTTTTGTCTGAGACACGTCATCTCCCTCACACCCTACAAACTGGAAATCTAGCTTTTATGGGTCTTGACAAAAGCCATCCAAACTGGACCACATTCTATGACTTTGAAAAATCATAGACCACATTGGTCTGGGGAGGCTTATTAGCACTTCCTGGACAAAAAACCATCCCCAAATCATCCCTGGGAAGACCTCCCTGGCTTAGTATGCTCTGCGTCCTTGCAGCTGCTGGAGCACCCATCACCTGGGCCGTGCACAGGTGGTGGCCAAGCCCGTCCCACCTGCCAGGCATTGCAGTGGGAGGTGCACTGAGCTGAGAGCATTAAGGTGATGACTACCACACTGGCTAGGAAGCAGCATGGCAGGAGAAGTTGTGAAAGCCAGCTGTATGAGGAAAGAGGTAAATCTGTTTGAAGAACCTGTGACTGGGGCTGGAATAGCTGGGGGAGGAGGTGGTGTAAGAGGGAAAGATGTTGTGACTGGGGCAGAGGCAGGAAGGTGGAGAGGCTGATTTTCGGAATCAACAATGAACAGCAATGAGGACAGAGAGAAGTATTAAGCCACTGAGGATTCAGGGTTTGGGAGCAGCTGTTGGGCACACAGTAAGGTGAGGGAGTGGAAGAAAGAGCAGAAGTGAAAAAATATGTGATGGCAGGACAAGCCAGGTGGCTGGGAGGGAGATGGTATGGGCATGACTTGAGGTGGAATGCAGTTAGTGGATGCAAGAGTGGACAATGGTGGGGCAGGGAGCAGAGGAGGTAGCAAAGGAGCTGTTTGCTTTCAAGGGTCTGAAAAAAAAAAACAGGATTGGAGAGAACACGGATGGAAACAAGCAAAAAGCTCCCGGTGGTACATATTCCTCTCCTGAGTTTGGGACAGAAGCAAGGCATCCTTAGATTTTCTTCTCATCTGCTCCCAGCATGTGGATCTGAAAGGCAAACTTCTGGTGCTTCCCTACTACTGCCATCTTAACCTTTATAGAGGTTAGTTATAGAGGTCTGTTGTGGTTTGACCCTGGCCAAATGCCAGGCACTTAGGCTGTCTGCTCTCTCTACTCTCTCCTGCTGCAGCTAGGGCTGTGCAGAGGAGAGAAAAAAACTAACACGAACACACTGGACTCATGAGTTGAGACAAGGAATTGATGGGAAGAGGCATTGAGAAAAAGGGCAAATAGGTTGAAAACTTAGAGTTGCAAAGTGATTAATTAACCTAACAGAGTCAGAGGATAAATGAGAGGTGAAAATAAGCTCTTGAGACACTGTTTCTTCACTCACCCTCCTTCCCTCTTAAGGCACAGTTTCTCGGCTCATCCCCTTCCCTCCTTCCGACCAACAGCTCTGGGCAGGGTATGGGGCTTTTCTTTGGTCAGTTCATTAGGGAGAAGTGTCCTCTACTTAGCCATGTGGTCCCTCCCACAAGAGACAGTCCTCTGCGAACTTCTTTGGCGTGGGTCCAATCTCACAAGCAGCAATCTGCCCGAACCTGCTGCAACGCAAGTTCTTGTCCATAGGGTGCAGACTTCCAAGCCGAGGCCAGGCTGTTTCCATCCCGGGAGCAAGGCCTCTCTCTCTCCTGCAAGGCCTTCGCAACTCTCAGTCTCTGGGACTCCCACTGGATCACAGCTTCCTGCAGCCATCCACCTGCTCCTCTGGCCTGGGCACCTCCCCACAGGCTGTGGGTGGTTCTCTGCATCTCCCTGGACTCCATGGACTGCAGGGGGACCACCTGCTCCCCCATAGTCTGCACCACGGCCGGCAGAGGGTTTTCAGCTCCGGCGCCTGGAGCATCTCCTCCTCCACCTTCTCCACTGACCTTGGTGCCTCCATGTTGTTTTCCCTCACATATTTTTACCTCCTCCTCTGGCTAAAAAGAAGTGCATGCTCACATTATTTTGATTTCTTCTTAAATATGCTTTCATAGAGGCGTAACTAACATCTCTAATTGGCCCAGACTTGGCCAGCAGCATGTCCATCATGGCCAGAGCCATCAGGGATTGGCTCTGCTGGACATGGTGAAAACTTCCAGAACCTTCACACAGGATACACAAGAGCCATCTTTGTACCCCACCCTACTCACTAGCAAAAACTGGGCCAAGCAAAACCAACACAAGGTCAGTCACCTTGGTTGTCTCTGCCAGTCCCTGGAAGGGGTCTTTGGTGGGGGGGGGGGGGCTGTTACATGTGGTGAATGTGCATATCATGGCATCCTTGCTAAGCAAAGTGGGCTTTAAAACAAACTGACCAGGAACCTAAAAAGCAGGACACAGTAATCTGTGCCAAAATGGCTCTGAAATCAACCATTCACAAGTTACAGAAGACTGGAATTAAAACAATGTGCATAAACTTAATTTGGCTTAATTTTGGCATGTATGACTTCGTGGAAAAGAGGCCTGGGAGGGACCTCCAGGAGCCATCGGGGGACTCCAGTCCATCTCTTTCTCCCATAGCAGGAACAATTATTTCTAGACCATTCTTGACAAATGTTTCTCTACTCTTCTTTTGTGAGACAGACATTAATTACAGGATCACATATTTTTTTCTTAATGGCATCCTGCCTTAGCATACAAAATATACTGGGACCATGCTGAGAAGGAGACTGGGAACACAGCTGGAGAAAGGACAGGCTCATGGTTCAGTTTATGGACTGCTGCCCTGGAGAGCTGTCTGTGCTTCAGAGTTCCTGGGTGGTCATTAATTGTGCTTTCTCCATTTTCTGTGTGCATAGTTTGAAAATACTGACTCTGATTTATTTGTGCCCTGTTTCAATACAGTGTTAGGGCTTTAATTTTACCACCACCACCCAGACTGCCCAGACCATGTGGCATTGGTTCTCATAGACTAGGAAATAAAACTGAAGTTCTTGTGTGCCATACTCAGCACTGGCTGTCATATGTCACTTTTCTTCCACTTCTCATCTGACCCTGCCCTGTGCATTTTGTCAGCTTCTGTCTCCCTAGACCTTGCTGACTCTGCTGAAAGCATGTGTACACAACCTCACAGTCATGAACATGATTCCCAGATCCTCTATTTTTTTTTAATGGACAGTTCTCCTGACTCTTTTGTTAAGTTCAGGTTTTTCCATAACCACCTCATCCTCAGATGCATTCAGTGCTATTAATTACACCAGGAATTAATTACCTCAGGGAAAAATTAGTGAAACGCACAAGAACCAAGAGCATACAGGACACCAGGAACTACTGTAGTGGATCACAGAATCATCACAGGAATGCAGAGGATGGAAGTAACCTCTGGAGATTGTCTAGTTCAATGCCCTCTTATTCGAGGTAGGTCAGCTACACCGGGTTATCCAGGACCATGTCCAGTCAGGTTCTGTACATTTCCAGAGACAGAATCATAGAATGGTTTGGGTTGGAAGGAACCTTAGAGATCATCTAGTTCCAACCCCCCTGCTGTGGCAACAGCAACCCCCACTAGACAACTTGCTCAATGCCTCATCCAGCCTGGCCTTGAACACTTCCTCCACAACTTCTCTGGGCAACCTCTTTCAGTGACTCACTACCCTCACAATAAAGAATTAGAGACACAGTAAAGATGGAGACTCCATGACCTCTCCAGCTAACCTGCTCCAGTCTTTGACCACACCCCCCCCCAGTAAAAAGAGTGTTTTCTGGTGTTCAGGTGGAGTTTCATGTTTTAAATAATGCCTATTGCTTCTTGTCCTGTCAGCAGGCACCTATCTCCCTCTTTTTTAATCCCTCCCACTAGGTATTTATACACATTGATGAAATTCCCCCTGAGTCTTTTGTTCTCTAGGCTGAACATTCCCAGCTCTCTGTGTCTTCCCTCACATGACACATGCTGCAGTCCTTAATCATCTTTGTGCTCTTTGCTGGAGTCAATCCAGTAAGTCCATATCTTTCTTGTATTAAGGAGGCCAGAACTGGGCACAGGACTCCAGGCGTGGCCTCACCAATGCTCAGTAGAGGGGAAAGATAATTTGTCTTGACCTACTGACAATGCTTTTCCTAATGCAATTTAGGATGTTGCTGTCTGTCCTTGCTGTGAGGGAACACTGCTGGCTCATGGCCAGCTTGAAGTCCTCCAGAACCCCTCAGATCCTTCTCTGCAGAGTCCCCAGCCTACACAGGTGCATGGAGTTATTCTTCCCCTGGTGCAGGACTCAGCATTTCCCTTTGTTGATCTTCATGTGATTCCTCTCTGATCAGCTCCCCAGCCTGTCCAGGTTGCTCTGGATGGCAGCACATCATCTGGTGTGTCAGCTCCCCCCCAGCTTTGTGTAATCTGTAAATTTGCCAAAGGTGTACTATGTCACATCATCCAGCTCATTCATGATGATGTCAAAAAGTGTAAGACCTGGTAACAGAATATGACATTAGTGACTGGCCTCTAGCTGGACTTTGTGCCACTGACCACAATACTCTGAGTCCAGCCATTCAGCCATTTTTTGATCTATCTCACTGGCCACATAGGTAACTCATACTTTGTTTATGGGGATGTTATGGGAGACAGTGTGAAAAGCCTTATTGAAGTCAATGCAAACATCATTGATCTCCTGTCAAAGACACTTACTGTGCTGTGGAAGGCTGTCAGATTGGTTAAGTCTGATTTCCCCTTTGTAAATCCATGCTGACTACACTTGATCACATCTTTATTCTTCGTTTGTCTAGAAATGTTTTCCATGACTTCTTGCTCATTTGCCTTTTCAGGGATTGAGGTGAGGCTGACCAGACTAATTTTCCAGATCCTCCTTCTTGTACTTGTTGAAGATAGCAGTGGCTTTTGGCTTTCTTCCAGGCCTCAGGAACCTCTCCTGACCAGCGCGATCTTTGAAACAGTGGCCTTTCAATTACATTATCCAGCTTCCTCAGCACTTTGGACCCCCTTGCTCAGGGGCCTGGAATTGCTGAAGGACACTGTCACCAGTAAGTCTTCCTCCTGAGCCACCCTGCTTCCACCTTTTGTACATTTCCTTTTTATGTTAGAGTTTAGTCATGACCTCCTTGCTCATCCACACATGCCTCCTTGCCACTGTTGCTTCATTTTCTTCTTGTCAGGATGAACCACTCTTGAGCTTTGAGGAGATGATTAAACAGCTTAGTCCCTGGTTTCTAGTTCAATATCTTGATCCTTATTGTGGCCAGAGCAAGATATTTTAGAGTGTTTTATCAACATTCCCATATGTCCACACTTAGTGATTTGAATTCAAGTAACACTTTTCATACCCTTTACCAGAAAAAGGAATCGGTGTTATCCAGGTTCTTGCCCATAGGTGATATCCTGCATAAGTGTCTTTCAGAGTCCAGTTAGAAATGTAACTATCTTCCTGTCACCTCGTGGGAGGCTTCTTACCCCAGAGGCCACTTAGCAGGCAGGTCTTTCTACAGTCCTTACATGGGTGTAGAGAAGAGACAGGCTCCTCTAGGGGAAGTTTAAAAGCAACCCCACCTGAGAACTAGAATCATCTCCCAGAGAAGTCTCTCACCTCCCAGTGTCTAGAATAAACTCCTACTTTAAGTGCCCAAAATATACAATAACTGCTTAATTTAAAAATACTCCCTCCTATTGCTTTTGAAAGTGCCGCCTTTCTTGTTATTTGCATTGTGCCCTTGTTCCCGTGCTATGAGGCAAAGTGAATATGCTTTTGAACTCAGAATGGCATCATCAGCTTGACATGGCTTAAATCCGATCCAATTAAAAATACATAAATGTGGCACTTCCCTTAAGTCAGATGTCCTGAAATGACTCTTTTATAAAAAGGCATTGTTAATCCTACCAGGCCTTTTCTGCTTGTAGACTCTTTTCTTAGGGGCCATTTGGAGTGTCTCCTGCTCCAATCACGCTAACCTGGTTTAAGCTCACCCATTTCCTCTCTGTGTCCTTACATGTCTACTCATTGTTGCCTGTTGAGTTCAGCTTTGCTCATGCTGCTGCCTTGCAGTCTCTCGCAGGGTCTGAGAGGAGTGCTCATCCGTCTTGCAGAACAGCATGTGAGCAATAGCGGCTAAGCTCGATCAGGAGATAAGCTTTGCTGACCATTAGCAAAACAATGGACTGTACACGCAGGGCTGCTAAATACACAAAATAAACAGGGAGAGGAAAAAAATAGGTTCCTCGTAACAATCACAGTCACAAACTGTTCAGGAGGAAATGAGATTCTGGAAAAGATTGGGTGGGTTTTTTGTTTTTTTTTTTTTTTAAGGAATGCAATTGTTTCCATTGATTTCTAGGGCTTTTTGGTGCTTTCATGCTACTGATTTCTTGTCTCCAGCCAGTTAGATCTTGCTGCCTGATCCTGAATCCTGCCTTTTAGAAAGGCTTTTGAATTATGTCTAATAGGCTGAAGCCAAAGCAACATGGGTTGTTAGCCTGATCAAATTAGGAGGTGTGCTCTCTTATGCAGAGTGTAAAAGATTTTACAATGTCAAGCAGTCTACAGGGAATTAAGGGAAAGAGGCGTGTTTTATGGGAAACACCCAGGATTCATGTTTTAAAGACACAGCTGAGTCTTCTCTGTTCTGATTCCCGTGCCTGCTTTTAAGTTTTGAGTTTGGAGGCCCTCTAGCCTGTCCACATATTTCCTAACTCTTTGTATTTGATAGCTCAGTTTCAGTGCCATATTTTCCCAGATGTTTTAAAGATTTGGGAGAGAGCTCTCCATTTAAAAACAGCTGTCTCTCCATCTCAGGGCAAGGACAGCTGTCAACACTAGATGTACAATGTAAGATGCAGCAACAATTAGTAACCATTTGCCAGCCAAAGATGAAGGAATTAGTGTGTGATGGTGATCAGCGAGCAGCCAGGGACAGGGATCATTAAATCAATTAGTGTGCTTGGCAAAAACTCAATTAACTAAATGAAAATACTGTTACATTTTTGGCCACTTCAAAATTAGCTGTGCATTTTCTCCCAGGTTCTGAAGAGAATAACCACTTTTAATTTGGGGCTGCAAACTAGAGACCTCAGTTCATAGGCAAGACACAACAGTGCAAGGTCGCTACTGCGGCTGATGTGCGTAGAAGGATCAAGGTTTGATGGCTCTATTCAACCATTTTGCTATGTGTCGTGTATTGCAGAGCAATCAGCCCTCTCTGCAGCCTTGTGGATATCAAGAATGACTCTAACCCACCGAGCACTATTGTCCTCTTTCCTCCCTCGCAGGGTTGGCTGTCCCGGGGAGACCTGTACCCATGCAGTTATTTTCAGCCAGGGTAAAAACAGCTGCAACAGCAAGAGCTGGATGAGCATTTCATTGCAGTTAAGGATGGTAATTTTGTTCTGCAGGGAGCCCTTCCAGCAAGGACAGCATCCCAGGCAGGCTTCACCAGGCATATTTCTGCTTTTTGTGCTTCTTTGATGATGCAGACATCTATTCTCAACAGCCTTTTCTCCTGTGGGCACCTTGCACCATGTGCAGTGCTTTCTTTCCAAAAACTATTTCAAGAGGAACTACCAAATCCTCTTCCTGCATTTGTGCGAAGGCACAATAAACCTCATCACCCTGGTGCAACATTCCCCAGCTGTCTGAAGGAGGAAGTGGAGAAAAATCTCCTTTGTTGGCTGTTGTGCTTGGCTGCCTGTACAACTTCTAGGTTAGTGTGATGACTTGGAAACCCAGCCTGGATCTTCTCCCCTGCACACGCCTCTCCCATATGTCTACCAAGATCCATCTAAGGAGTAGTCCTAATTCTGGGGCTCTAGTTAAGGCTATCTATCCCTCCAAGATTTTCTCAAAAGAACTGAAGGTCTCAGGAATCAGGCTGGCTTTAACTCTCTTTAATTTGAAAGTCTCCTCAACAGCCAGTTCGGAAGTTGATTGCAGACGCAGGGAAATAGTGAGCATGGGACATTCAGGGGCCCTTCCACCACTACTGTAGTACAGAGTAAATGGATGTCAGTCTTGGGCTGCTTGACTGAACCTAACGTGAGTGAGATGACACACACAGAAGAGACCAAAAATTTTTCTAGATTTGAGCCCTTTCAGATTCCTGAGGAAATGGGCATAGATTTTGCTTTCCAGAAAACAAGTATCAGGAAGACTTGTCAAGAGCTCATCAGACTGACAGAGTGTCTCTGGCTCTGGACACCATTGTCTTCAAGCGTTATTTATGAAGACAGTGTGGTCAGACAAATGCTGGGGCAAGGAAAACTGTCCCACTGAACAATATGGTCTCCTGGCACGATGGGAAACCTGATGCTTTTGTCAAGAGCTAGTGGATAAAAGCAACCTTAAACCTGTGCAGAACATCAACAGGGAGGACTTAATTCCACAGAAGGATGCATTTGCCTGCTGAGTCACTGATGTTTTCATCATGTTGCAATATTGCCATAAATCTGTATTTGGTGTCTCTGCTCATTCAACTCCCCTGCAAATTTGGAACATGGAAGTTGTCTGTAGCTTCTGTTACACTGAACTGTTTGGACCACTTGGCTTTATCGGTTTTGGCAAACTTAACCTGGAGTCTTGCAAGGCCTAGGTGCACCCACGCACATCCAGATCAGCAAAACATCAGCTGTCCTCTGAAGCAATTGTTGGTGATGACATATTTTGTGAGAGGAAGTGATTGCAAAATAGTGGGTTCTCAGGATTAAAAACTTGTGTCCTGCTCAGAGACATAAACACAACTGGTATGTTCTAAACATAGATTCCTTCGGGCTTTGTTCTGGGACAAAAATCAAAACCACCTTTCAGGATTTATTGTTTAATCATTAACGCCTGGCCAGTTGGTAAATTTGTTACGGTTACAATCTCTGATTTTCCACTGGAAAAAAACGCAAAGTTAAAGTTCAACCATAACTATTGAGTTTGCCCATGCCAATCAAACAAGAGACAAGCCATTACAATGTCTCACTAAATTGTTCTCTGGATAATTGCCTTGGCAATATGATGGAGTTAGATTCAAGACTGGTAGATCCATTAATACAATTTAGATTCTCTAGCATAGCAAGGTTCAAAACAGCCTTGAATGATTGTATCCTTATCAGACTAGCAGAGGTAGCCCTCTCACTGTGCCTTCTGGTGGAATGACCCAACAAGAGCTGCAAGGTAAGCAAACCGAAAATTTTCCTGCTGATCATTTGAAAAGGAAGCAATGGAGAAAGAAAAAAGCAGGAGTTCCCTATGCAGGAACATGCCTACTAGTTCCCGTTGGAGCAGTCTTATTCAGCGTCTGATTAGAATGATTGAAGTTTATAGTTGACACATGAAAATGCAAACAAATGAAAACCCCTAAAGAAGCAAACAAAACCTCTGCCCTACTCTTCTCCTGAGCTCCTTATAGCTTTGTTCTACCCAGAAGTTGTACCAATTTTCCAATTCACTGCCACCTTATGGCATGTCAGAGAGATAACACCTCAGTAATTTCTCTCGGACACTTCCCATTTTTAGGCAACCTCCCTGGGAACTTGCACATTACAGAGGCACGGCAGCTGTAAAACTGCCCCGTGCATCTAGACTTGGAAAAATATTAATGCTTGAGATGCTGGATTATAATAGCTTGTGAAAACTGATCATTAAAACGTCAATTCTATTTATATTTGCAGATTCTAAAGGGAGTTCATTTCATCAGCCAAGGGGCCAAAAATAAATATGGACTTTGCAATGTTGTCAAAAGAGAATCTTTCAGTCTAAAAAAGCAACTAGCTCACTCATGACTCTCACAAATGGTTTTAATTGTCAGTCCATTTTTGAAATTGAGGCTGAAAGCTTAATAGATGCCCTTATTGTGTGTTTAGGTTTTTTCTGAGAATAGTCTTAGCTAAGGAAAGAATCTATGAAGAGACTAACAGAAATTGGAGGTGCTTTATAGTTTTCCATCCCCTCAAAATACATCGCAATCCTCCTTTAAAATACACTTGTGTGGTTTTCCTGGTGGATGAGAAGATGCTACAATTTGAATGGACAGGCTTCGGAGACTTGCTTGCTTAATTGTTACTTGGAAACATGTGCAGGATTGCCTAATATGAAATACTGCAGCTGGGATTTTTGTAATATGCATTCCTCACATGAATGGATAGGTTTGGTATTCAGAAAAGTGTTATCAGCAGCAACCAAGTTGTGGTTTTGATACAGACTGGTTTGGTACTGAAGAAGAAACAGTGATTTTAGGGAATGGTTACACCAGACACAGGAGGACAAGCACAAAGTTATTTTCATGAAGTAGCTTGTTCTCTGTAAGTGAATGAAGTTGATTTCCCATTTCTATTACCAGGTTGTAGACTCATTACAAAGCTTTAAGGGACATTTTTCAAATGGACACCATCAGTATAAATTATGCATTGGTCTGATTTTTATTTACCACTATCATGAGTAACAGCAAACACTGAAAAGCAAAGAGCTCACCCTCCCCCACTTGCTATTTTTCAGATGGCCAACTTTTTCAAGAAACAAAGCTCGGCTGTCTCTCCTAAGTCAGTTCTTCTGTTTATGTAGTCATCTGAAAGAATTTCATCAGAAAATAAGAAAATCTGATTTGTATTAGTGTTTTGATGCCCAAAGCCAGAAAAAATAATGACTGGAATGCCTGGTGGTACATTTCAGGTAGAAGAGAACTGGCCACTGCCTGGTGGCATATTTACTTCGTTGTTTTATTTAAGAATGCTCTTCAGAGAGCTAACCCAATCTGTAACCCTAATTTTTGACAACAGCTCTACCAAACAGGAGAGAAAATGTAATTTTCACTGTTGGCAGCTTATTGAAGCTGCATTTAAGCAACATTTGACACAGTGGTGTCTCAGAGGGGGGCTGGAACAATGAGGATGGTAGTGTTGCTTGGGGTAGCTGCAGTACCACTCCAATGCTGGGACTTCACTGTCTGTTTTAGCCCTTGCTAGGGCACACCACTCTCACCTGTCAGGTTCCCAGCTATACGGAGTTGCACAGGTAGACCATGAAGAATCAAACCTTAAACAGTCCCATGGCCTTTGTAGTAGGTAAAACCATTCATCATTTATCAGGCAGGAAAAAAAGGCTTCCAGCAGGCCAAGCACACTGGGGAGTGCAAAGTGCTGAACAGAAGCATTCTGAGAGAGTGGGTTTGTTTTTTGCTTTGGAAAACAGATCTTGTAAAGGATAAATTTTAGCTGCCTTTGGCCAGGTCTTTGTTTGCTCACATAGCAATGGTGTTCAGAACAGGGCTGGAAAAAACGTAAATCTGGCAATATTTTGATGCCTTGAAAAGAAAACAGCAGCTCTTAGTTAGTCTCTGACACCGACAAAATATGTTTCTGCTAGTCCAAGTTATTCTGTTTGTGGTACAAACTATTCTGGCAAGAGCACTTCTTCTTTTTAATGGCATAAGCAAGTGGTGCTCAGTTTTTGCTGAGGTCTGCCGAGTGATTTCACTGAGGTCACAGCAGACAGCAGTGCTCCAGTGCTGGCTTTGCCAGGGCTCAGAGCAGCTGCCCCCAGGGATGCTCCAGAGCCCTGAAAAAGGACAAGTTCTTCCAGAACAGTGCCTGGAACTCTGGCCAGGGCCAAGCTCAATCTACCCATGGTGGCAGATTGAGGCTGTTTAGTGCCTCAATATGAATTGTGTTTCCTGTGAGGAGGCCTTGCTGTTAACAGCTGAATTGGGAGGACTTCCTATGAGAGCCTTGATCTTCCTTCCCGTGCATGGCCCAATTCGTGCAGAATGGGTTCACCATCACTTCATGAGCCACATCCACGACTGTTCCTGCCTCCTGTCTCCTACCAGAAAGTTGGACAGGGACTGTTTACATGAGCGTGTAGTGACCAGGCAAAGGAAAAAGGGTAGGGTTAGATCACATATTAGGAAGAAATTCTTGACCATGAGGGTGGTGAGACACTGGAACAGGTTACCAGGAGAAGTTGTGGATGGTCCATCCCTGGAAATGTTCAAAGCCAGGTTGGATGGGCTTGGAATAACCAGGTCTAGTGGAAGGTGTCCGTGCCCATGGCGGGGGGGTGAGGGGGAACTGAAAGGCCTTTACGATCCGTTCCAACCCAAACCATTCTATGATTCTGTAACAGCACTGTGCGCGTCAGCGCCATTGTCTTTCACGGCTCAGTGAGGCAGGACCGCAACATCTCTGTGCCTGCGTGTTTTAGGCACAAATCCCGAAATTTCAGGCTTCCTTCCGGGCTGACCGTAGCACGCTCCCCCCGGGGCGGGCCGGGGACGAGCGTCCGAGGGGCGGTGCCCACCCGCGCTGCGCATGCGCACTGTCATACCCCGGCCCCCACAGAGACGAGCGGCCGTGCCCCTTCGAGAGTGGGCGCGCCCGTGGCCCCGCGCCTCGCGATTGGTCTCCGGCGGGCAGCCTCATCGCCGCCAGCCAATCGCAGCCCGCGGCCGCTCTCCGCCTCGGGCTGTGGTTTAAAGGCGTCCCAGGGCTGGGTGACGGAGGCAGCGCGCCCTCTGATTGGCTCTCCCTGCTCGGCTCCACTCGGGTAGGCCCAGCGATGGCCGGAAGAGAGTCCTCCTTCCCATTGGCCGCCCGACCGCGCTGCTAGGGCGGCGGCGGCATCCTCCGATTGGGTCCCCCTCTTAACTTCGGGGAGAATCGGTCGCGCCCGCGGTCGTTCCGTGATTGGTTACGGCCGGTTACAGGCATTCCCATAACGGCCTCGGGATTGGTTCCGAGCAGCCTCGGGCGTTTCCGTGAGGGCCTCGGGCCGGGGGCTCGCGGGCGCGCCGGGTGCTTCGGCCGGGTATTCTCAAACGGCGCTTACGGCCGCTCCGCAGCGTGGGGCGGCGGTCGGGCACGGGCGGCTGCGCGGCTTTGGCGCACGCACAGAGCGCAGCGGCGGGAGCCCGGCACGCAGCGGAGGCAGCAGCAGGGACAAAGGGACTGATCGGCAGGAACGGGAAGGGGGGCCCGGCGGGAGACTTCAGCCGGGTGGGCGAGTCCTGTGTGCCTTGGGCTCCTGGGGAAGCAGCTGCAGCAGCAAAAGCAACAACCACCGCCAGCGCTCTGAAGCCGGGCTGAGGACGAACAGGGAAGCCGCCGCCGTCATGGCCCGTGCCGTCGCCGCCGGTCGCCGCCCGCAGTGCAGCATGCCCTGCCTGAGCCGCCGCCAGTTGCCCGTGCGGGCGCAATGAGCAGCCGCGCCGTCAGAGCCGCCGCCGCCGCCTCAGCGCCGCACTGAGCAGCAGCGTCAGCGAGCAGCGAGGCCCTCTGGCCGCCTCACCCCGCTCCGCGCGCCGCGGATCCCGCCGCCACCACCGGATCCTATTGCCAGTCGGGCATCGCCTCCTCTCGGCGGTGCCCCGAGATCCCTCCGCCGGGGAAAAAAATAGTTCCGTTGCCTGCCGCCTCCCTCAGAGTCGAGGGGGAAGGAGAGGAACGGGGAGGGGGGAAGGAAGAGAAGGAAGAATAAGAAGAAAAGGAAAAAAAAAGAGATAAAGCAAATAAAGGGAGAGAAACGCGGCGGCGGCGGGATCGGAGGAGCCGGGCCGCGAGCCTCCGCCCCATGTGACTGGCGCCCGGGGTGGGGGCAGCAAGGCCCAGCGAACCCCCCTCGCTCGGGAGCGGCGCTGGGGGGAGGCGGCTCTCGGACCCACCCGTGCGGCCGGGAAGGATGGTCGTGTGAGGAGCGGGCGGCGTGAGGCGGAGAAGGAGGAGGCAGGAGAAGAAGCAGCAGCCGCCGGGCGACAGGACCGAGAGGGGAGGGGGCTTCCCCGGGGGGGGAAGGGGGGGTCCCGGCGTTTCATGTGGCGCGTTCCACCCGTCTCCTGCAGCTGAGCAAGCGAGGGAGCGGCAGGCAGGCCCGCCGGGGCGAGGCGGAGGGCGAAGGCAGGAAGAGGAGAGAGGTGATCGCCGTTGGGGCAGAGCGGGAGAGACCATGTCCGGGCGGCCCAGGACCACCTCCTTCGCGGAGAGCTGCAAGCCGGTGCAGCAGCCCTCGGCCTTCGGCAGCATGAAAGTCAGCCGTGAGTATCCTTCCCCGCTCGGGTGGGGGGATGAGGGCCGGGGGGGCTGCCTCTGCCCTTCGCCCGGGCGGGGAGCGGCGAAGGGAGCCCGGCCCCAGCCCCGGCCTCGGCAGCTCCTTTCTCTCCCCTTCCCCCCCCATTAACCTTGAATAGGCGCACGCCGCCGCTCCGTTTGGGGCGTGCTGGACGGAAAATCCCGGTGGGTTTGTCCTCGTCCTTAGCTCCTGGTCGCTGCCAGCGGCCTCTGCCTTGTTAAAAAGCCATTTTTCCCCCCTTTGTGAAACGGATTGGGAGCTCCGTAGCCTGTATTTCCTTTTCATTCCCCCCTCCTCCACCCCTAAAGGAGGAAACGAATTGCGGGCACACAGGTATGACCGTGACATTCACGTTCATTATGTGGTTTTTTTTGGGTTTTTTAAAGTACTTCTGGCTGTGAAGGGGAGAGAGCATGGAAGGTTTTTCCATGCACCCGTAGATCGGGTGTGAGCACCTTTTAGTCCAGCCCATTAAAAAATAAAAAAAAAAAAAAGGAGGGGGAGGGGATCTTACAAAAGGGGTCTCTAATATCCTCCAGGCTTTGGTAAAATGCTCAGAAGAAGGCATAAGAAAATGCTTATTTTGAAATAACTACTCCATGGGCTCACATGTCAAGCTTGGCATTCCTTTTCCAGTTTTCTGATCAGAGGAATATTTTTAAGAATGAGGCCTGTGCTTTATTCTGCACAGGCATGTCAGATATCGTGCTTAATCTGTGCCCATTCTTCGTATTCTAGCCGATTGGGTTAGCTGGTTTATGTGAATTAAAAATATGTATTAAATCCGAACAAATGTACAGTGCTAATACAAAAAGGCCCAGTTCTGAGTCTCTAAAGATCAGCTATGTGCTTTTCATATGGAATTTCTTTACTCCTGATTTGTATATGTTCACATTAAGAACAGAATTGATCTTCCAGATTCATTTGGACAGTGTAGTTTTCAGAGATATTTTCTTTTTTCTTAAGGAAATGCAGGATGACATCTTTATGGGACCAGGAATGCTCAATATGCATTCCCATTCGATTGATCTATTTGATACTCGCGTAAAGCCACACCTGACACGGCTCTATGGGTTCATGCCTGCATCCGTCGCAGGGGTTTATGTCTTTCATGCCAAAGCTCTGGGAGATTGTGAGCTTTTTGACAGATGAGAAATTTTGATGGTTTTTTTGCACTGAAATGTCTTCCGCAGCGGTTGAAGCCTTAAGGAGAGCATTTGGCTCAGGGGCTGTAGTCCACCTTGTATCTGCATGATCAGTGTGCCAGCAGCACTCCAAAAAACATGGGTGTAGTTAACCCGTATTAACAGCATGACAACGTAGGTTTGATCCCATCTAGCATTAGTATTTATTAAGGATTATTGATCTGTATGGAGAAGAACTGTGGGTGACTCCATTTTAATATATACTGGCTAACTTTATGTGCCTGAGGAATGGAAAGCAGGTCTTGTTGATCAGTATTTCTGCAGGTGGCTGTCTAAACCAAGCGAGATCTCAACCTGTCATACTCAGCAACTAAATTTGTCTTGTTCAGGCTCTGCGGCTTGATTCTTGAAAACTCATAGATGCTCCTTTCCCGTTTATTTGAGGTCAAAGACTAGACAGATGCTTGCCTGTGAAGAGGGTGCTAACTGATGCAGACTAACAAGTTTGCAAATATGATTCAATCCCAAGTGTATAACACTAAGGGAGAAACAAAGGCCGTAACATAAAGCGCATGCACTTGTGATAACCCCCCCAGTCGCTCTAGTCATGTGCTCCTGGTCCTTCTGCTGTCTGGAAAAAAATGTCAGAACAAAGCAAGAGAACCACATTCAAGGATTCTGTGGGAAGTGCAGTTTCTATTTTCAGTTAATCCAGCCATGTACGACAGCCTGGGAAGTTAACTTTTTTTTTCTTTGCTTTTTAAGTGAGAAAAATTCCAGGGTGTCAAAAAGGTTTTATTTTTCTGGTTAGCAGAGTCTTGGTAACATCTTATCACATGATGTAGCAAGCTATCTATTGCCAGTGTGGAGTGCTTGTGTGGTGAACAGAGAGTTTGGTCGGCTCTTTGATTTTGATATATATTTATAGGCTGATACTTAGTTACATTCTGAGCCCGTTTGAGTTAAAGCTGGGACAAAAGAGTCCTTGTGAGGCAGGTGAACATTGATGGATTGGTGTCTTCTGAGTGTCTGGGACATCTTTAGTGCCTCAGTCGTGCCGGTGTTTTGGGGGCAAAACCTGACTTGTTTGATGTCAGCCTTTTTGCTCTTATTTGTAAGAAGGGGTGAAATCAAATGATGAAGTCAGTCTTGCTCAGATGTCGCTGTAGCTATTGCTTCTCCTGGCTGTGTACTGCAACAGTTACCTAGAAAGGATGAATCCAAGGGATGAGAAAAGGATTAATAAAACACTGGAGGAGGGTTCGTTGCTCCTTGTGTTTCCTGGGAGGAGCAGAACCTGAACCGTACTGTAATTGCTCTTCTTCCCAAGGTACATGGGGGAGAAAGAGTGAGCAAGGATTTTTCATCTCTTTGCTGTGTGATTTATTAGATTTAATTTATGATACTTTGTTCTCTGAAGTTGGTAACTGAATGAAGCCTTGAATGGAAGGGATAGGAGATTACCAACAGCTGCTTCTCCTTTGGCTGTTGGGAAAGATGACTTCTTATGCATTCTGCTCTGATTGCTCTATAAGGGGTGTTAGAAGAGTTTTAACATCTCTGCAGCAGTAGGAACCCTGTGGCCTTCATGTATGTCTTTCAAGCCATACCTCCGTCTTCTGAAATCTGACTATTTTTATTTCTCTATTTATAATTTGGTGGTTGTGAAATCACTCAACCATATGGATTTCTACATTGAAATGATTCTCAGACAGGGTATTCTTTGTGTGGGTCTGTATGGCTGTGTTTGTAGACTTGCCCTAGACAGAAAATAAGTATGTGTACTCCTTGTATTGAGCCTGTCCCTCAAGAGGAAGGAGCTAAGCTTCCAGTTTTCCACCTGCTGATACTATCAACCTGCTCATTATAGTATGAGAAGAGATAGGAGCTTGAAGTTTTCTTTTGTTCTTCACCTAGTTGCTCTTGCATTTGCTTGCAGATGTACCTTGTTTCTCAAATGGGTCAAAAATAATCCTGAAATATAAAGGGTAGTCATGCAACAAATGACCAAAAATATCTGTATAAAAACAGAAGTCTTAAAGTTTGCAGTTTGAGAGTTTTCATCTAATGACTGTAAAATTGTTATTTCTTTTTCCTTCTCTGAACTTCTGGGAAATAAGTGTTTCAAGTAACACAAAGTCCTTGTAGACAGCAGTACTTATTTTAACTGTAGCCAATTGTCTTGATGATCTGCAGTAAATAATGCCTTGACAAATACTTGCCATGAAGAGTTTTTTGCTCCATGTGTGAGTGTCGTGGGTCTGTAATTGGTTATGCAGAATTTGTTGACTTGGAGGGTGAGAAAGGCAATTTTATTTGCTTTAGCTAATTCTGATGTTGAACACATACTCTTGGTTGCAAAATCTAAAGGACAATCTTCTAATAATTCATCTTGGGCTCTGTGAAAGAATGTTACAGTGGTGCCAAACTTGAAGTTTGTTGAAGTTTTTCTTTTCCTCTTAGATTCACTGGGTTTTTTCTGTATTGTAAAATCTCCTGAAATCACAATAGCTTGGTAAGCCTATATTGCTGTGTATTGTTCACACAGAGAGTGATGGCTCTTTAAAAGTAGTTCATGAAGGAATAAAGTCTGTGAGTTTGTGGCTCTCTTAGTAGCTATTCCACAAGCCAGTACATGAAAGTGACTGCTTTTTAGGTAGCAGTGGTGTCTAGGTGACAGTTTAATTTAATACTTTGTGGTGTCCAGGTAGGTGTGTGGGAGGAGCCTTGGAAAAGAGCACCCTGGGCACCTTCAGCAAGAAGGAATGAGTGGGGCTGTTGAAACTGGCAAAACGATTGAGATAATACCACCTGGTGTTTCTCAACCCAGTTAGGGTAGGGCCCTCTCTATTGCTTTGATAGCAGTTTCTGCCTAATTGGTTTCTGAAACTGAAAGCCGCCCATCCTGCTTTCCTTGCTGGAGAAAGGAAAATCACTCCTTTCCAGAAGCCTGCTGAGTGTTATGTGTCTGGCCGTCGCTCATCCTAGCCCTGTCCAGCTTTCTGACTGCTGCTGGGTGAGCAGCTTTTCTCATTCCTGGACTGGAAAAGAATGCACTGAGGGGGTCAGCTAATGAACACATGTGCCTGAGTGAAAAGTGTTTCATGTTATAGTGCCCCAAAGTTGTGCCTTGCAGACTGAAAAGTAACAGAACTGTCTGCTGTACTTAATTCTGATGCTGACAGACTCTTTCCTCTTTATTCATACCATTAGGTAGCTGAGCATTCCATTACTCTGTTCTGCACATTTCATCTTCGCTACACTGCTTCTTGGAGGTGATTCCCTCTTATATTACTCCTTGATTCATCCTCTGTATTTCCTAGCAATATTGGAACTGTCTTGTTCACCTGTTTTTACACAGCTTTGGCTTATGGATTATGTTCCTTGCCTGTATGTGTCCTGGCTCTGCTCTGGAAGTTGTGTCACTTCATCTGTTAATTTGATAGGGCCCTGTAAGTGTCACAAAGCAGTGGCAGGGAGATAAGAAAAGCTGAAAACCACCCCACAGCCTGAAGAGTTTCCCTCTGTTGCCCTGAGAGAGTTCTTTAGTTTTCCGGTATTCTATCTTTAAGGACTGTTTTAGATAGAATATAAAGGACTTTTCAAGTATTGGTGTATTGGTGTTCCAATACCAAGTATTGGTGTTCAGTTTACTCATCACAAATCTTCACAATGATACAAATCTGTGGGATATTGGCTCTTGCTCTCCCTTCACCCCATGCTCTCTCTTAAACTGGATGGGTGGGTGAAGAAGATTCTGAAAACCTACAGAGTATCTGTGTGCAAAAAGCCTGCAGTTAAAGGTTTGTGCTGTGATCAGCTGTAGCATTTTCTGAAATGAATTAATGCTAAATCCCTTGGTTATTTGAATTCAGTAGCTAAAATGTACAAGGGGCTTGGAGAACACTCGGAGCCTCTTGGTTCAAGCTGTTGGAGTATTTTTGTTTTAAACGACTGAGTCCCATTTTAAATTGAAAAATCTGTTACCTCTGAGTTTCCAGAAATTTCTATATACAGCTTAAAACTTGAACATTTTTCTGAAATTCTCTCTCTTTTGATTAAAAAAAAAAGAAATTTACTTTACTCTGAGGACTTTTAGTCACCCATAGCTGGTGTAGGAAGTGCTAAAGTGGCTGTCTCCTGCAGCAGTGATATGGCTGGTGGAGTTACTTGGCTGCTTTGTGAATTTAATGAGCATCAGCCCAGAGAAGCCTTCAAAGACAAACAAAACTTTTAAAGTCAAGCAAGTAGGGAAAGCAGATTATTGAAAGTTCGAATGCCTCACAATACTTAAGTCTTTGTGAAATCCAAAAATTTGTCTTTTCAGAAAGCTGCACAAATAGGTGCTCTTTTGTTTATGTGTGTTGAAAATAAATGCCAATTACAGCATTTCCAATGTGACAAGAAAAGATACTCTTTCAGCCATAAAGGCTCAAAACCCATAGAGTGCTGTACAGGTCAGACCCTCTTTCTTCAGATGCAAAACCAGAAACCCTGTCACTTCTCATTTCATAGAGATTGTTTCCAAAGTGCTGCATACTGCCATTGGGGGAAGTGGAAGTTTGGAGGCATAATGGTCTATGCCACTTTATATTTTTTAATTGATTTAAAATGTAACTGTTTGAGTGCGGTGTAGCAGTCTGATCTTGAGGCAATAAAGGTGTGAGATATGGTAGCAAGATGCAGGTTTGTGAGTTCAGACAGCTCAGACAGATGTTTCTGTCAGTGCTGCTGTATCACATGAAACAGAAGCATAAAATGAATCTGTACCTGACGCTTTTGCAAACTGGGTTTGGATAACCACTGTTTTCACCACCTCTTCAGAATCTCTCCTGCCCCCATAGGTAATGGCTTACCATGCCATAGAGAGAGAGTCATTATTTAGCTGTATTCCATGAAAACAGTGTATGTTTGACTCAGTCCTCTATCCTATATAACAGTGCTGCTGTGTGATGTTTTGTCAGTGCAGTAGGAGAGGTGAGACGAAGGTATTTCAACAGAAATCTGTGTTGGAGACCTTACTGAAAGCAGTTCTATATCACTCTCTGAGAACTGTCAAAAATGTGGATGCCCAGAAGTCATACTGCTGTGCCTCTAAAAGAACTGGACAGTGATTTTTCTTCTATGTTCAGTTCTATCAAAGAATCTTTTCATTAGGTGCTCTTGCCACAGATGACTTGTCTGTTGTTCAGAAAAGGAAATAAAGCAAAGCAGTTCACTCTGTACTTTTATCTCTTGCAGACAGGAAGTAGATCTAAGCATTTAGGGCAGTTTGTGTTCTCACCTAGTTTGTCTTATAATGGAAGAAAGGAAAGTGGTAAGATAGCTTGTCAATGTCAAGAACCCAGGGCTTTTGGTTTTTTTTTTTAACCAAAGCCATATAGCAGTAGCTCCTTCTGAAGGGATGGCTCCAGTCCTTGCCAGGAGCTTTGCTGCATCTCTGTAGCAGGGACCCTGTATTTTCTGGCTTGGCCTCATCAGCTGAGGGAAGGGTTGTTAACTGTATCAGTACCAGTGCTTCCTGCACAGGTACTTCATAGGCAGTTGACTGGATGAAGGTGGGTTGCCAGATATCTTCTATATTGATTAATTTCTAGATGATTTTGGGGGTTTCTCTCTGGGTAATATGGAGTCTGGTTACCTGAGGGGATAACACTGTGGGGCTGCAGTGGGCCTTGGTGCCTGCCATAGGAAATTCACTTTAGCTTGCATGGAAGTGAGAACATACAGCTAAGCAAAATGCAGCTTTATAGCTTTGTAATATGCCTGAATAGGGCTGAGGTTCTCTTTCTTTGAAGGGTATAATGACCAATGTAGCCTTGATGAAAGTATTTTTGTGTCTAAAAAATGTCTCTTAAACTTGATATATCACAGGAATGTATAGTGGTGTAGTTACATTGCTTGACGTGTCTCTTCAAGCAGTTGGACAGACTTGCAGAAATCTTTTAGTAGTCCAAGTGCCTGACAATAGATAATCATAATAAGAGACCTGCTGATCAAAAGGGAAAGGGCGGATATTTCTCATTTATACCGCTGGATAAGCAATGCTATAGAGGGTGTATGTGACTTAGAAATACTGGCCCTGCACTGTGCTGTTGTGTGTGCATGAGAATAAGTATTTGAGTGCAGCTGCAAAAATTGCTAGTCTTTTGTGTCAGGCCACTTAGAAGGAGAAAAGTTGGGTGTTGGCTCTGAAGTTATAACCAGAAGGGAAGCAGCAGCTGAATTTTTCCAACCAAGGCAGACTTCATACAGCCACATCATCTCTTTTGACTTTTTGAGTAGGAATATAGTTCTTATTAGATACAAGCCCTGTTGTTCAGAGTATTATCTTTTGCCAGAAATGCAGGCAATTGTTTAATTTTCAGACAGGCCAAGAATATGTATTACAGAAAGATAAACTGTGACTGTTGCTGCAGAGAAGAATTTGGTTTTCTTGCTGTGTAGAAAGAGAAAAACTATTTAGTCACAGTTGATCGTACCAGTCTGGTTTTTTTGATTCACACCCTCCTGTAAACATTTACATAGAGCATTCAATGCTATTTGTACCCCATCTCATCTGCTTAGTTGTTTTAAGTATCTGTTTTAAAAAAGTAGCACAATGAATTGGCCTGTATGAGTGGGTTTCCTAGAGGGAAAAAGGGGTCACAAATTCATTAGCCTAAATAAACGGAGTATTATTTTTGGCCAAGTAAACATGAATCATTTGGCACAGACCTGTATCCCCATGAATGAAGCCCATAACCATAAATGTATTTCCCCAATTTGTGGGGTTCAGTATCAGCATGAGAAAAAATGTTTTGTGCCTCAGAGAATGAAAACTTTCTGGCAGGGCAATCTCTCTGCAGGTGAGTAGATGGAATGTTTTATTTTCTTTATGTATACAATTGCTCAGTTGAAACCTAAAGAAGCGGAAAATGTTGTTGTCCTTGAAAAGATCATATCTGTTGACCATTTCACTTCTAATCTTGCAATCTTACTTGTGATTGTGTGTGCTACCTTGGGAGCCATGGGTATATATAATATCATGCACTATAGCAGTTGCAAGTTAATGTTTTTTTTCTTGTGTTCCTCAGAGAACAGAGAAACCTTTCTAATCAAATTTCAGTTTTAGAGACTTTGGAATAGATTTACCAAAATTATAATTATGTTTTAGTAACCACAATGGATCGCAGTGCTGATCTGAGTCTTGGGGAAATGTTTTAGAGGCCCATGGAAAGCTAGATGATTTTTTCTGCTTGTTAGTTCTAGTGGAACTGAATGTACTAGAGACAAAAGCATGAGGTTTGTGTGGAGTGTGAGAATTTCACTATTCCAGAAACTATGAACCCAAACTTCAGATGATATTGGTCAGTGAGAGGGCAGGGAGAGCTTTAATTGCAACTCCAAAAAAAAGGTACTGTCAGTTCTAGATTGAGGTCAACTTTAAACTTGGAGTTTAAACTTGGAGTTGGTTTGGGATTGTGTGTAGGTTCTTATTCAAGTGACATGGGGACGGCAGTTGAGTTTGATGGACTTTTTAAATGTGTCAGTGAACTTCACCGTGAGGAATGTCTGAATGTCATTCAGTCAATCAGAGCATGTTTTAGAAATGTATTTGGCTTAATGGAAGATCTTCTTAGGGTAATGAATGCTGCCAAATCTGCAAGTCTCTTCTACTTCATGGTAGACTGAACTTCAATGAACGGCAGCTTCTCTTCAGCTAGAGTTACTGGCTTTTACTATCCATGAACGCTGACAAGGTTCAGGTATGACAGGTGACGTGGGATCTCTGACAGCAAAAGAATGGCAGCTGTTTTCCCAGGTGGCACATTTGAAATTCCTGTGGGATTTTGGAGATGGGTATAGATATTCATGAGGCAAAAAGCAACATTTTCTGTTTGGTGTCAATGCCTTGGCTTTAAGCAGTAACTTGTGGATTTTTTTTTTTTTCTAATAACCTGGGTTGTTTTTTCAGTGGCAATATTTGAGCAGTTCATTATTGACTGTAAATATTTGTTACAGTGGGCCAGCCCTAAAACGCAATAGTGCAGAAATGTTTATGCTGCGTCCGTAACTTTCGATAATTATGGTACTTCAGAAATACTTATTGAAACAATGACAGTGCTTGCATTTCATAATGTCTGGTGAAAGCCTAATATTTATTCTTACCTTGTGGGGTAATTACAAAGCATAAATTTTTTCTAGAGTTAGTTTAGGACATATAGTATCTACAAATGCCTTTTAGGTTTTTTAGTTTATTCAGACATGGTGGGGTGGAGTTTATTGTTTATTTTGTCCCTTTTAAGTGAAGAGCAAGTGGAATTATGAAGGAATTCCTGGCAGACTAATGCAAAATCAGTAGAGTCTAGCTGAGAAAAATCTAGCAGCTCCTTTTATTACTTTTCACATGTATTTGAGTATAGAGAGGCACACACATATGCGTTGTCAGAAATATGATATGGAGGGGAGGAGATGATCCAGAGTCCTGAGATCTGGAATTTGAACCTAGGCCACATGTGAAGGCTTTTGCTTTAACGCCTTTACAGACTGCTCTACATTTATGATTGCAAAAGCTTATCTTTAATGCAAAGGTGCTCATGGTATTCTTGTCTGAGTATCTGGGAAGACTGGTAAGATGTAGGTTTTAACTTGCTTACTTTGGTTACTCACACTTACTGTGCAATCTTCTATGCTGTGGTGCTTTCACCTCTCCCTGTGCTCTGTGCACTGCTGTGCTTCCAGTGAAGTCCCAAAGTCATGGTGCATTGGGGTTTGCTGCTGTATGGGTTCATCTGCAAAGGTGAGCAGCCCTCACCTAGTATTTTACAAGTACGCCTTACTCCCTTCAGGCTTAGATATGCTAGTGGGGGGAAAAAACCCCAAAGCCAAGGCTGGTAGGGCTGGCATCTCTGTCTGTGTGCAAAATATTTTTCTGGGAAATAAGAGGAAAAACAGTATGGAAAATATATCAGTAGTCTGTTAAATTGTAGAACTGATGCAGGGTGTTTTATGAAGTAAAGAGACCAAAGTTTTGATGGGGAGGACTCAGCTTTCTTGAAGACTGCTGTACATAGGGTGTCACAATTTTGCTTTGAGACTATAGATAGAGCAAGTTTTTATGACTCTCTTTGAAAGCGCCATGATTTCTAAGTATAGTAGACAATAAAGGCAAAAAAAAATTCTGTTATGTCCAGGATTTTGTCAGGAAAAGTAGTTAATAAAGGGATAGGGAATTTGTCTGCAGATGAAGAGAAATAATTAGCTTTCATCTGACATTGAAGAGAGCAGATGTTCCTGAACTCCTGGAGATTTGTTCATTGAAATCCATTGAATTTCTCTGGACATCTCTCGTGCTGTTTAACTTTGATTTCTTATTTTTTCCGTGTTAGTATGAAACCATCTCATACTTAGGAAACATGCAGTGAGTGAAATAGTGATTATTTGACCATTTTTGCTTTCTACAACTTCTTCAACCCTAATATATAGGGTTATTCTGTGTGTGGAAACAACTTTGCCATATATATGCCATATATATATAGTTTTTTGCTTAGGTGGAAAGTAAGTCATTAAACATTAAATATACAACTACGTCAAAGTACCTTTCCCCCATTTAAAAATGAAAATGCAAAGAGCTAGTGCAATAATTCTAGCATTCTACTAGATTTGTAAATTATGTCTGAAATTTTCTCCTTTGTGAAATGTACCTCTTCAGATGTCTGTGGGTAGACTATATAGAGTGTAATTCTTCAAATGTGAAAAATGGAGTGAAACTGTAGTGACATTATTGGAAGCTGTGCAGTCTGGCTTGAGAGTTGGTGCTCCTACTGAAAGTTCAAGAGTGTATGTTCTTCTGTAGGACATAGAAAGATAGACTGGTGCAGTTATGAATCACTTTTGCTTCAACTTGGCATAGGATTAAGAAAAAAAATACTCTCTTGTGCTACTAACATAAATAGCTGAAAACCGCCAGAAGTTGTTAAAAAATGCCCTTTTAAAACTGTGGCACTCTTCAGATTCTTACAAAGTGACCCATCCCATGGCTGTTCTTTGAAGAAAAGGATATGTAGACCACATAAATGAAACCTCTTGAAAGGAGATCAGCCATGGATCGTGCTGGTAAATGGAGTCAACTATGTAGCATGAAAGTGCTTGTTTAAAAACACATCATCCACTAAAGCCTTCAAGTGTTTACTTTTATGGAATACTGTTAATTTTTTTCCTCCAGGAATTTTGTCACTGCATCATTTTAATTTTTTTTGTTTTATATAGCTGAGAGCTCTTTGTTCTTTAGACTGATGTTGGATATGGGCAGCAACATGCAGTGCCGGAGAACTGTGAAATTTATTTTTAGGTAAAATTATTATTTATTTTTAGGTAAAGTTACTGAATGTGCTTCAAATAGATGGCATGTGTATATAAAATAGACGGCATATATATATATTTATGTATATAAAATTTAAGGCATATATCTGTATTCATACCTCCTGTTAATGGCTTGGATGTTATTCTTTTGGGTGTTTGCTTATGGCAGCTGACAAGGACAGGAAAGTGCATTAGGCAATGCCTTGATCTGACCCAGTATGTCTGTTCTTACAAATGACATATCTTTGTATTGTATATGCTCACTTTCACACACTTAACTCTTTTATATATCATGGCAGAAAATATGACTTCTGTTTGTCTAAGAATGGGTCTGCAGCAGTTATAAAATAAATATTTCTTTGAAGTTAGTCAGGACTTGTGTCAAAGGAGAAGGATGTGTGGAACCAGGGCTTGGCAGTTTTGTGTAGTAGTAATTTTTGTTTGTAACTGATCTAAGTAAAATTTCTAGTCTTGTGGATTACGCTCCTGTCAGAGGCACTCCAAAGACTACAGAACATGTGTTTAAAATGATGTTGACAAAGTGGTACCCTAAGTAGGATGAAATGTAGGAGGGGCCAATGTCATCTGTTATTCTTCATTAAGATTTGATCGTGCAGATTTGACTGTGCTGATAACAGGTTTGGGGGTAACTGGGTCTGTAGGAGATCTGCAGAGAAGAATCTGGAGTTAGATATTTACATGGTGGCCATGAGTCAACTGATGCTGGCCAACCAGCAAATCTTTTATTGGATGTATTGATGGCAATGTCATGTAAAATACTTGGAGTTAGCCTTTTCCCTTCTTGGCATGCCAGTCAGCTAAAGTACAGCACCTGGTTTTGGGATTGTACTGGGAGAAGAATAGTTGCGGGCAAAGGAAAATGATCAGAGGTCTAGAAAACAAGCTTTTGGGGAAAACTGAAAGCACTTTAGATGTTTTTTTTTAATTTCATTTTCGAGGAGGCAGAAAAGAGGGTTTTTTTTAATATAATGTTCTTTCAATACATAAAAGATTGCTGGAAAGAAAAAACAAAGGTGTTTTCTCCTACTGGAAATGAAACAATTTGTGGGCTTAAACTGCAGCAAGCACTTACTAAACTGGTTGAGTCAACTTTTAAGAACAGGAGCACTGGACTAGATTAGGAAGACTGTCAGATTCCCAGTAGTGCCTGTTTAAAAAATGAAGATGTTTGCCAGGTAGTTTATATATAGAAGTTTGGAGAGGTTTTAATTAAGACAGCCTGTAGTCCCTTATGGAATTACTTTATGTCATTCCAGTTATTTCTGCATGGTTTTGGGATGAATTGCAGTTACAGTGCACTGATCCTCTTCTCTCCTTGGGATGAGGTAGCCTTGTGTTACTGGCAGCTTGCTGGCAGTTACTGGATGTGGAGATAAGGATTCCTGAAACTGGCCGCAGCTTTAACACTTGGAAGCAAAATAGATTGACTTAGAGAAGTCATCTAGTCCAGTACTCCTGCAATGAGCAGGACCATCTTCAATTCATCGGGTTGCTAAGAGTCCTGTCTAATCTGATTTTGAATGTTTCCAGAAATGGGGCACCCACCACCTTTCTATTACAGTGTTTCACCACCCTCCTTGTTTAAAAAAGTTCTTTTTAATATCTAGTCTCATAGAGCTTCCTTAATCTTGGAATTTAGGTGAAGGTACTGTATTTGGAAAAGCAGTCAGGGAGTATTTTTAGTTAGAGGGTTAAATCTGCTCTGAATTTCATTTTTTGATACAAATGCTGTTCAAATGAAAGCTTGCTCTAGTTTGGTAGTCCTGTACTGCAGTTGAGAACCACAGACTTTCTGTGGGGGGTTTCTTGATTTTGCTTCGTGTGGGTCCTGAGAAAAACAATGCTTTCCTTCAATTTTTCACCCTGTGGTTCTTGCTTCAACACAAAAGAATTTAGTGCAAGTCAGGAACTGCTCAGAGCTTCAGGCAGAGACCAGGACCAAACTGCAATAGCTGTGTAGCTTCCAAGCTTATGTTGGGGCTGTCTGTCTGCTCTAAGTGACTTAGAGTGTATTGCTTTGGTGTATAGTGCCAGTGCAAAAAGAATATTCATCCATTAATAGTTAACTACTGTCTATGCAGAGCAGTTGCTTTAGTTTTAATTTAATAAAAGGACAAGTGTTTAAAGATGGCGTGTAGAAACCAGATGTTGCATAGACCACAAACCAAGAGAGAAAACACATTCTTGGTCTTGTACATTTGTGGAGTGTAGATAACTGTTATATTATTTTCATTTTATTAGTTCAAAATTCAAAGATTTGAAGTGGACCTTAAATCAAAGTGTTGCCTTTTGTCACTTTATTACCTAAATTGTTTAGGGATATTAATTGACTTATACATAGGTTTTTGGCAAGCCAGATGGGTATGTGAAACAGTTACGTCCAGAGTTTTCAAGTGAGAAACTATAGATACTTTATAGCAGAAATTATCTGTATTGATATGTGGTTTCCCTTTTGATGCAGAAACTTTGACTAGAACTAAACAAATGTTTTTTCTCTGCCTTGCAAAGCTATAGTCATGTTTTGTACACACGTGAAGTTACTGTGGAAGGTTGGAATCCTGAACTGTAAATACAACTAAATTGTAAAATTCTGTTGAGTCCTTGGTTCCATATTCCATGTGATTTTGAATATGAAAAAATAAATGTCAGATTAGTGTTTTTTTCCTTTTATTCTGCTCAAATAAAAGAGAAGAAATGATAACCCAGCAACCTTATGCCAAAGTCCTCCTAAGGTACAGTAGTAGTCCTAAATGCCTTTTGTTTTTTCCCTTTTAAATCTTTGGCTGATGGAAGGATTTGAAGGTTGTCTGTAAGCAAGGCTCTTGCTGGAGATGGTCCTACTTCATTTCTAGGCAATGCTTGGCTTAAGGTTGTGCTTAGTGTTTGATCTGACTTTGACATGCACAAAATAGTCCCATCTCTTAGATGGCTTAGGCTGTTGGAGCATACAGTTCTTTTTTTGTCTGCAGCTGCCATTATCTGAATGATAGAAGAGTTTACAACTTGTGTATTGTGGAAAACTTGTTCCCCTTCCCTGTTGATAGCTGTGAGAGATTGGGATGCTTCTGCTGCTGACATTCTTCAGCTTCACTACTGTGACAGTGACAAGAAGTCAGCAAAATAACCTGGCATCAGAAAAGGCAGCAAGGAAAGAAGTAAGGTAGAGCCTAACCAGGTGGTCTTTTTGGGTTATGGGAACCATTCAGATTATTCGAGTTTTCTGAAAATGGAGCTTCAAAATAAATAATAACAATAAAATTAAATTATTAAATCCCTTCTCTTTCCTGAACTTGGTTTTGAGTTCAGGATGCATTAGATGCATATGAGACAGTTGGTAAGGTAACTGAAATTTTAAGTAAATTCAGTTCTTATCATTGAAGTACCTTTCTCATGGAGAAGAAGTGGGAAAAAGTACTCATCCTTTCCATATTTGTAAAATACTAGTAACTTGTCTTCATGTTTAAAGCCTCCTCTGGTTTAAATGGTCACATGTCAGTTTCTTGGTCCTTTACATTTGTTGTACTCAGTATCTATGCTTGAAACTGCAGGGAACCACAACTCTGGAATGGAATTCTCTGGAAAATGTTGATTTTAGTATTTGTAGTGCCAGAGTATAGCTGATGTTACACTCACAAGTAGGGCGCTTTTTTGTGAGTTTTAGTTCTGTGCAAGTATGTTTTAGAAATACAAGAATGTTTTTTGAGGGAAAAGAGTAAGTGAAACATCAAGCTTGAAAATGGTTTAAAGAATGCAGCAACGTACCTTTGTTTAAATAAAGCAAGCAGTGAGAATTTGAAGTTTCAAATCCTACCAATGTCTTAAATATGTTTTTTGAACAGAACTTTTTGGATACTGGCTTTGTACCTTTTTAGAGATGGTGGTAGAAGCATATGCAAGTGGGCTATGTTTCCAGATTTGGACTAAAATTGGTGTGCAGATCAGTGCATCCAGCTGGGAAGTTTTTAATTAAGCATGCTAATTAAGTCATGTGGTGTACCCAAAAGCAGTGCTTTGTTACAGGAGAGAAGAACAATTTTCTTGGCAGGGAATGAAGGAGAACTACTTCATTGCGCCACTCTTCTAACTCCTGCCACTTGGAAGAAAATATTAAGTGTAAAGTCACTCAAGAAGGTTTGAGTACAGGAGTAAAATTTATATTCTTCTTATTTTGCTGCATCTTGCCTTTTTCTTTTTTTAAGCAGTCTTTAATATGGGACAAATTCTTACTTTTGCTAATATGAACAGAAATACTTCAGTGGCCATGAATACAGGTGTGTTAGAAGTAGCATGCTGTGTAGAGTCCATATGCTGAAATCCTGGACAAGGTTCTGCACAAGGGTGCTGGTCTGACTGGGCCATGTGAACAGTATAGCTGTAAATGTGTAAGTGATTGTGGTTGGTGTTCTGCAGTGGAGACAGGGAAATGAACAGAGTTGGAGTTGCTGCTGCTAAGGACACGTGGAGTACTGAACACCCACCTGATTACTTGGGCTTCACAAAAGAGGAGTTCAGTCTGGAGCACGAGCTGGGATATCAGGGGAAAGGCAAATCAGGAAGTGAAACTGATGATTTTTGTCTTAACTTTAGCAAAATAGTCAGAGATGTAAAAGGTATTTTTTCCTCTGTAAATACTATGAGGGCAGAGTGAGCAAACAATTACTGCTTTTACTTCCCTCAAGTACTCTATGTGTGTAAAAATAAGTGCACTGAAGTTACAAAAGGATGTATTTTCTGCTTAAATGTCTCTATTTTCTGTTCTCCCCACCAAATAAAAAAGGTTTTTTAGAATGTCTTTCCTCAAGAAGAACTATGCATCTTAAAGACTTGTTTTGATTGAATATGCACCCAGGGATATACAATATAGCATCCTTCCGTAAGAAGTTACTGAACTTGGGAACCTAAAAGATATTTTTCACTTTCCTGCTTATTGTAAGATACGTATGAGAAGTTGAAGCTGAGAAGTTTTCATGATTTTATAGCACTACCTAACATAACGCCTAAAAAGCCAACCTCAGACTGGCTGAGGAGGACATTCTGGCATATATGGATACATCCTTTGTTGTGGCTTGAAGAGAAAGCCTTGGTTGCTCTTGTTAAAGAACAATTGTGTGCCTTCATCCAGACCACTAAAGTGGCTGGAATAAAGCTAAAGTGAATAAATAGAAATATTCTAATTTAGTTATTCATGAACATGTATGAAATGTTTCTTTGTGGCTAGTAGTAACTAGAACAACCATGTAGCTTTATCAGATATTGAATTGTCTTGACTTGCATTGGGTTTAGGAATTTCCTCTACCAGCAGACTTGTTTTCCAGTTTCTCTCCTGTTTAGGATTTGAGACCTATACAAAAAAGTGTTTTGTCTGTAGGATAAAATCAACTTTCCTCCTGAATTTTTTCCATTAGCAGAAAATAAATAAAATAAACTCTAGCCTGAATTTATTTGATTTGTTCAAGTTTTTTGCCATTCGTTAGGAGGCATAAATATCTTTTGCCATTCCCTCTAGCATTAGGAATGCTCACATTATCTGTGAGGGGAATCCCCTTCTCATTTTCAAGCCCATTACTACCAGTGTTCTGGTTGTAATCCAAGTTAGGGACTGAATGTGTATTAAGCAAGGAACTTGTCTCACTTGAAGTTTAAGATGCTTTTTGCTGTCACCATTTGTGCAGCCTGGTTTGACCTTGGATTATTTGACATTTAGAGGGGAGTTGGATGTAGTGTCTGACATGAGAGAATGTACTGGCTGGTGCTCCGTGTTAAGATGTAGGTTGATCAGGTTGATTTGAAAGTACTGTAGGCATGCCTTGCCTTCTGAATCTTAAGTATTACAGTTAATTTTCTGTGATAAGTGGGGTTATACTGTTAGAACAGTCTTCTATAAGCCATCAGTGTGACAGCTTGGATTTTTAAATTCAGTTTAAAATTGAATTCACTCCAATTCTCCAAGTGTATTGGAGAAAAATGTGGGAGAATGCCTAGGAGTCGTAATTTAGTTTTGGGTTTTGATTGGTTTTTTTGATGGTTTTTTTTTGAGCAGAGAGAAAGTACATGTCGGGTTTTGTGCAGAAGAGCCTTAACACAGTTTTAAGCCTTGTAAATGAAGTCAGTTAGATAAAGTTACTTGAGTTCTATTTTAAACACAATTTTACTTCTCCATCCAATTTTTTCTTTAGTGTTTTTTTGTTTGGTTGGTTTAGTTGTTTTTTTTTCTTGTCAGTAATAAATTTTTAAGTACCTCTTTTTGCTTTTAGTGAAACAATATATTTTCAGTGTGGATAGAAGAGTTCTTTCTCTGATCTTCTTGACCTGTTTTCTCAAAGGATTTTATGAAGGGAGAAAAATTGAAACTAAAACTGGTTTTGGTCAGAATGCCTCACCTATTTCCCCCTACTGTTCTCATGTCCCTGACCAACTAACAGCAAAACCTTTTCTAGAAAGTTTTTTATTTCAAGGCATTAGGCAAAAATCTTGGACAAGTTAAGATCGTTAGCATTGAATGTGGTTTGATGATGAAAATTTGTTTTCTAATGCTTCTGCAGGTGAGGAGGTTCAGCATAAGAGCAACAAAAATGAATTTTGGCTGGGAGTTAACTCTAATCAAATAGTAAAACATCAGTACAATTTGTGCTGTTTCCAGGCACAGGTTGCCTTGATGAGCTTTTATTTGGATCATGACTCTATAAACTTTTCTTTATTTCAAGTTCTGTTGGACTTGGATAAAAGTGCATGCAAGTGTCTACTTATTGTATTTTATGTATTTTTAATGTAGTGTTGAGATGTGCCAGTTTGTGTTTTTATTAAGTATTTTTTCATCTCTCTGTTGACTCTCCTGCCATGGTTCTTCTGTATTGAACATTTTGGCTAAACTCATGGTTGTTGGTTTTGTTGTGATTCTTTTCTTTCTCTGGGTGACGTTTCTTAATGGATAAGCACAGCTTTAAAGGAGTCATTACAAGGAATTTCTGTTGCTGTTATGTTCCTTTGGTAACATGGAGCGTGTTGTCCTTGGATGTTTGAGCTTAGTGCCTTAACCAGTCTGGTGACAGTATTGCTTGTTGCTGGAACAGAGACCTGCCTCTGATCCTGCAAAATGCTACCAGATACGTAGCGTTGGGAAGCCCTATCATGAGAACACTGAGCTCTTGCTGTAAATGTGCCTGTTCCATGAAAATAACATGCTTTTTTGTTCCTATCAAGTAGTCCAGAGTTGTGTGCACTTTGTAGCAGATAAAAAGAAATTGTGATACATAAAAATGAAGCAGCAGTTTAATAAGCTCTTTGAGGATGTTTCTGCTCTCTTGGTTATTGTCAAGTTTTAACACTGCAGGCAGTGAAATTAATTGTATTTACAAAGTAATCACTTGGTTATTTGAAGTCACTTGATCACTGCAGGGTTGAAAAAAAGTTTGCTCAACTCTTGGCGGAACCTTTCAAAAACTTATGAAGCCTGGCAAGTCATGTCTTCTGGTTATGAGGTGTCAGCCTCTTCCAGTGCTGTCACATGTAGTTTATAACCGGATGTAAACAGCCTTGAACTTCTGAACTCTGGCTTAAAGGCTTCTTGTTTGTTGTGTGGGTTTGTTTTGGTTTTTTTTGTAACAACCAAAATGCTTAGCCTTTTTGATGTAGAACCATCTGGTTTAGTTCACCAGACCTGCAGGTGTAATCTGAGGTGCTGAGGCATGTAAGTTGCTGCATATATCTGAGAGTGATGTTCCACCTTGTAGTGAGGCCATAAAATAACTACAGTTACAATGAAGATGGGAAATTTTGCATTTGAATTTTGTGTGTGGCCAACTGTGGCTCTCCTTGGTTTCCTCTCACTGCTACTGCATTTCCTGCTGGTGGGTCGAGAAAGAGGAATTGAGGTGATTTTGCCTGTGTCTATCTTTAAGATGTGAATTCAGCTTTAATGATCATCTACACTTCAGGAATGGGACTATTTATTTTGGCCTTATTTTGTAAGTGTGCTTTGCCCTTTATTTGCTGAGAAACTGGGCTCTCAATCAGATTTTCATGTAAAAAATTATAGCCAAAGAAATAAAAACTCTATTATTATTGCTTGATATTTTAAAACATAAAATTTTAGATAAACATTTTATTCTTTGAATAATTTCCAATAAGAGCTACCTGCTTTATCTTGGTTCGAAGCAGTACAGAGCACATGGACAGTATGTCCCTCTGCCTCCAAATCTTGGCCTTCGTGTTTCCTTGTGTATTCAAACTCATCTGTTTTGCCTCCACACTTGTCCCAGTATACACCCAAATTAGAGTAGTGGTTTTTGACTGTGATTCAGGGCTCAGAATTTACTGTTTTCCAGAAAAAAATAACACGTTTTTACTCCAAATTCCTTGAACTATGATCTGGCTGCAATCCATTGTTCTGAATATGAGGCTAAAACTGTACTTCAATAAAAATGCCCACCTTCAGAATTTCCTATTTTCCTCTCTTCCCAAAGGAAGTATAGTTAGATTGTCATAAGAAGCATTCTTCATCGTGGTAGACTATTACTGGAAAAAACAGTGATTCTGAAAGTCAATGATTATCTATAGGATAATAGATTTTTCTTTGATATGTTGGTGTCTGAAGTGATGGCCATAATTTTTGTTCTGAGGGTTGAAGGGTTTCATGTCTTTCAGTGTAACTCAGAAAGAAGGCACATATATTTGAACTTTGTAAACTTTCTTAAACAACCATGATAGTTGGGAACTCTGGCTGATGTGGAGTATTAGGCTTTTTGAGTCATCTCAGAGGACTCAATTACTTTCTTATTTATAAAGTATATCCATGTAAAAATTCTCAGAACATGCAGTGTGCTTAAGGAAAACGACTGCTAATTTGTTTAGGCAACACTAGATTATTTACACAGCAGAGTGGTTGAATCCTTGTTTTAATGGTAGAAAAATTGCTATATACTTAAATGTCTGAAATAACAAATATTTTTTTGTTTAAAAATATATTCAGTATATTTAGCTTGTCCTTAGGAAGCCTTATTCCAGCAATAAACATGGTGAGTTTCTCTTAGGTTGGAATATTGCAATAATGGTGCACTGAATTTTCTGCTATGGAAAGAGCTGTGAAATATATATTTATTATGTTTTAAGAGTTGTTTCTTACGTTGTGGTAATAGCTCTAAAGAGGTCACCTTTGGAGTTATCAGTGTATTAAACTGTTTTCTTTAAGCCTCTGTATGGCAACTACGTACCAAATCTAATGGTTGATAAAATCTTGACTTCGATTCAAGTTCCTGCTTTGTTGGTTTTGTCAAAAAAAGTGATTTATTTCCCTGTATGTGGAATTCTGAGGTCCTAAAATGGTCAAATACACACTTTTCCTTCAAAGAGTTGTCCTATGGCATGATGAGTCTTCAATGCAAAATTTGGTTTTCTTCTCTAGGGTTGCTGTACAGTAGCTGCAAGCCTCTTCAAGGCACTTGAGTCAGATATGTTGCTTATTGCTGTGGAGCTGGTTGAAATGTGCTCTCTTTTGGCAGAAGTCAGTGTTATTTCACTGTGGTGATACATACTTAGAAGGTGAAGGAGTTTATAAAAGTTGGAAGCTGTGTGGACACTAAACACCATATAAATAAGTTATGGAAATTCTTATCTTTTGAAGAGGCTCTAGTCCCATGTTTTTATTTTTTTTTAATATAACTGTGCTTTACTTCAGTGGTGACACTGTTATTACATTTTGGTCAAGCTCTGCTGCAGGCAGAAGAAAGGTTGTTGGACTTGGAGATGGTCTAAACCAGCCGTTCCTGAATTTGGGTTACTAAATGGATTGATCTGTGGTTGGCAGGGTGCTGTGTGCTGGGGAGGTTTCCAGCTCCAGTAAATCTCTGCATAGTTACAAATTTTTTACCTTGTGGTAATGATGGGAACCACTATCCGGTGTTTTGCCTGAGTTTGTGGTAAAATCAGCTTGTGGTGTTGTGGTAGCTTTTTACCACAAGTTTAAAAATTTATTCTAACTTGGTTTCATGTTATAGATGGGCAGTGTTGAAGTTTTCAGTTTCCCTGGCTAAGCATGTGCATTTCTGATGAGCAAAAGACATCAAGATTTTCTGTGATGCTATGTTTTGTATGGCATTTTGTGCTTTCATTTCATGTAGCATACAGTTTTATATTGGTTTTATAGAAATGGTATAACAAACAGTGGTATAACATATAACAAATATGTGGGATGTGTGTGATGTGCCTTATCCTAAACTGAAGGTATACCAAAGTTGTTAAAATGATGATTTTTAGAATTAAAAAGATTAGGTGATATTATCTTTTTTACCGCTTTAATTGACTTAAAACTGCAACATGTTGGGTAAAATGGCATCTTTATTTAAAAGCAGGTGTTGGTTCCTCTTTTGATTTATACTTTTTTCTCTCCATCTGTTCACACGTGCATCTATAAAACAGAAGATGCAATTTTACCACGTTTTGGGATGTTGAGGTTCCAAGTCCCTTGTTATTACTGTTTGTGTTCTGCAGCGAGCAGCCCTGTACATTGTCTTTAGCTGATGGAAAAACCATGTTGGTGGAGAAACCTACATCCATCCTTTTTCTCAGATCCTTAATGATGTGGTGTGCCATGTATAGCAGGTTCTTTTGATAGAAGTCTTAGATATGATATGGGTTGATGACTGAATCAACAAAGACTGTGATTTGAAGAAGCAATGAGGAGTCCTTAGTAATGTGTTTATGAAATGAGTAGTTGTTCTGATCTGTTTAGACAATGTTCTGCTCAACTATTAGGTTGTATCTTTTAACTGTGATTATAAAGTCGACCTTTTTCTTGTTGTGGAGATAAAGCAGTTGCATTGACCTTGGTTGATCAGGTCAAGGTATATTACAGGTGAGTTGTGCATACCTAATTTGAAGTAAGAATATCTGTGTGTAATGTGTCTCACTTTAATCTTACCTAGTTTACTCTTTCCTCAGCCCTGTGTAGATAAGACCTTAGGATGTTTTTTATATTATGTTTTACTAGTTTAGGCAGCTGGTTATGTTGTTAATACGGACCAGGGAGCAAATACTTACTTACTGCATAGGTACCTCACAAGGTGAAGAATGCAGAATTAAAGCATTCAGAGTAAATTATGCAACATATACGGAGGCCTTGAAGTCATCAAGTTGGACAAAATGAGTGTGGTTAATCAAACTATTAGGGTTAATGACATGTCAGTGTTCAGTGCATGTTTTTACTAGAAGACCAGCAAAGAATTGAAGGCATTACCAGGTGTCCTAATAACCTAATTTTCCCCATAAACATTAACATATTTTTTCTTTTTCACCCCCTTTTTTCTTCTTTCTGTCTTCAAATTGCTGCTAGAGGTGGGGATAGAGCGCTTTGACATTAAAGAACTGACATTCAGCTGTAACCAAGTAGAGCTGTAGCTGTCTCGAATTGACCCTAACTGGTGACGTTACCATGTGTGAGTGAGCTCATAGGCACCACCACGCACTTCTAAGAATGTACCGCTGTGGAATCATTCATAGTTCAGAGTCCTCTCTGTTGAATTTCATATCCTCCTACAAAATGTTTACAGGCAGAAGCAGCAGGGTAAGCAGACAGAAATAGAAAACCAAATTGTCAGTTCTGTAGATCTTGAACACTTTGAAACATGTTGGCTTAGCTTTTGTATGCTTAAAGCAGCAGTCTGTTCTAAATGTAAAGGTTAGGAAATTACTTGTTCTGCCTGCTGTCCTCTTGATTAGGAGAAATTGACTTTTTTTTGTTGGGTTTTTTTTTGGTTTTTTTTTTTTTTTGGGTTTTTTTTTTTTTTTTTTGGTTGAGTGTTTTTTGGTTTTGTGGTTTTTTGGTTTTTTTCTTTTTTTTTTTGGTGTTTGCTAAAGATTCCCTTGTCTCATTTAAGCTATTTCCCATTTAGTGATGTATTCAGCTAGAGCATGTGTGAATGCTAATTTCCCAAGCTGTGTGTAGGCTGGTTCCTGCCTGTCCCTGAAGTATTTCTCCCAGAAAACCTTGAGCACTGTGGGTTGGTGGCTTTGCTCTTGAAATCTGTTAGGTGGCAGTAGCATTAAGAAAATGAAAGTAGTCAGTCCTCAGCAGTTTGGAATTCTCCACAGGGTGTACAGTTGAGGTAGATTGGTCATGTATCTTATTAATATACGTGTGTCTGCTTTAAGTCTGCTTTGCTTTGTTGCAAAAAAAAAAAAAAAAGATTTGAAAAACAAGGATTACTGTACCACTTCAGACATTATAGTTTGGAAATAAGTTCTCACGTTAGAGTTACATATATTTATAGCCTCAGATAGTTTTGTAATATTTTTATCTATCACTGCTTTTATCATGGCCTGTCATGCACAGACATAGGTAGTAATTGGTGGCAGAGTGTCCACTGGTATAACAAAAGCACGTGGCTGGCAGTTATAATTCAGTTTGCAGTCTGAATGTCTACTTCATACACAAATAGGTGTAAACATAGAGTGACCGTACTTCAAAAGATATAGCTTTCACTTTTATAAGTTTCTTAAGGGTGTGTTGTCAAGATATTAAAGCATGTGGGGTGAGACAGGATGGATAAAGAAATTTAAGTCAAATGTAGGTAGAAACAGCCCTGGAAGGCTTCAAAGCAAGGGTTGAGAAGTTTGTGGGCAGAAGTTTGTATGGCACAGATTTCTGAGCAGTTGTATTGGGTTTATGTGGATATGTTTTGGTCGTAGGGAGGCTACAGGGGTGGCTTCTGTGAGAACCTGTCAGAAGCTTCTCCCATGTCCAATAGAGCCAATGCCAGCTGGCTCCAAGACAGACCAGCCGCTGGCTAAGGCCATCAGCAGCAGTGATAGCGGCTCGGTGATGACATTTTTAAGAAGGGGAAAAATACCTGTGCAATAGGAATGGTAGAGTGGAGTGAGAATATGTGAGAGAATCAGTCCTGCAGACCAAGATCAGTACAGAAGGAGGGGGAGGAGGTGCTCCAGGTGCTGGAGCAGAGATACACCTGCAGCCTGTGGAGGAACCTGTGCTGAAGCAAATGGCTGCCTCAAGGAGGCTCTGGCCCTGTGGGAAGCCTGCACTGAAGCAGGCTCCTGGCAGGACCTGTGACCCCAGGGGAGACCCACAGTGGAGCAGTTCGTGAAGAACTGTTGGCCTGTGGGAAATGCTGTCATTGAAGAAGTTCATGGAGGACTGTCTCCAGTGAGAGGGACACCACGCTGGAGCAGGGGAAGAGTGTGAAGTGGTCTTCCCTGAGGAAGAAGGAATGGCAGAGACAACATTATGAAGCAACTGCAACCTCCACTTCCTGTCTCCCTGCTCTGCTGTGGGGGAAGGAGGTAGAGAAAATTGGGAGTGAAGTTAAGCCCGTAAAGAAGGGAGGGTATGGAGAAGGTGTTCTTAAGATTAATTTTTATTTCTCATTATCCTACTTTGATTTGATTGGTAATAAACTAATTTTTCACCAAATTGAGTTTGTCTGTGATGGTAATGGGGGAGTGATCTCTCCCTGTCCTTATCTCAACCCATCAGCTTTTAGTTATGTTTTCTTTCTCCCTTATCCAGATGTGAAAGGGGACTAATAGAGCAGCTTTGGTAGGCAGCTGGTATCCAGCCAGAGTCAACCCACCACAGCGTTGGAACTAGTGATGCCTCCTTTTATAGGACTTGCCCAGCCTTATTTATTTATATATGTAACTTGGTCACCTTCGTTTCGTCCTGTCACAGGCAGAGAAGGCATGGACCTTGACTTGTCTGGAGCAGGGCATGTTTTTGCTGGTGCCTGGTAGGTGTATGCTGATCAGTTGGCTCCCTGCTGCCAGCCAGGGTGAAAGAGCTGTGGGAGTATTCCTGATTGGCTGGTTGACAGGGAATCCAAAATGTCTTTGAGATTCCTGCTCTATTGGACTAGGCTGATAATGGCCAATGAGGTCCATGTCTTTTTGTGGTGAGGAGGAAAAACAGATGGACCAACTAGTGACAAGCTCAGGGAACCAGTTTAAGAGCTTGGGCTAACCAGGCTCTTAAATGTTGAATCTACAGAAAAAACAGAGTAGAATACAAAACACAGAGAGGTAGAGATGAACTTTGCTTATAATTTGTCCCTTCAGGCAAAAGTTTAATTTTTTTACTCAACATATCAATTTGCAAGTCGTGTTTTAATCCCTGTCATTACACTGAGTGCCTTGCAACCATTGCCTAATGAATCTATCGTGAAACATTACCTCCTAAAGAAACTGTCAGCCAGAAAGACCTGCTCACTCTGTGAGGCTTTCAGTTCAGTCCTGAAGAGTATCCCAGTTTTTAGTCTTGCTTTTAGTCACAGGACAGTTTTTCATTGCTAGTGGAGAGAACCAACAAAAGTTGGTTCATAGTACTCCTGTATTGCAATGCCTGGTGTGAGGTGAGCAAGTGCTTGGTTGCAGAGCTTCTGCAAGCTTTGGTTCTTGTCAGTCCTGACGGGGAACAAAGTAAAGAGAACAGGGTGAACAGCATCAGCAATATTTTACAGGTGAACAAAATGTGGAAGCTGGGAGGTCTGGGTTGATTTGCCACCTCCTGCTGTTCCTGTCCCAAGACCCTGAGCAAACTGTGTGTGCCCAGCTGCCATCCTTCTAGCTCTGAGTTTTTAAGAAGTGATGCCTATGCTGTTGAAAACTGGTGTAGTCAGATTGTGCCGGTATAGAGAAACTTCGTATCACATGCAATTTCTTACTCCATGTGGAAGTGGCTCTGCCAATGTAAAAATGCCTTTTTTAACTTTATTATTTTATCCATGATAGTGTTCTTACTGTTCAGGCAATACTGCTGTCTGCTGTAGGCAAATAACGTTTTGTCCAGTGCCTTGGCTCAAACACATGATTAATGGCCTTTTCCTATCTTATCAGATATTCTGAAGCCAGTTACAATTTATGAAGCCCTTGAGTATTACAGTAATAGGGACCTGAGTGTATGGACATGTGAACAACCACTGCAGGTCAACTGAGTGAAATGCTACATTTCAATAGCTGTGTGTGTTCATTCAGAGCCAGAGGAAAAGAAAGTAAATCAAGTACAGTGAAACTATCTTGAGGTGACTGTGCAGATGGAAAGCTGTAGCACACTATTCTGTAAAACATTCAATCACATAATTTCCACATGGTGGGTTGTTTACATGTCCATTTTCTGAGGTAGAGAGTCACAGTCCACCTAAGATTGTTCCTTCATAAGATTTTGGGAAGGGAAGCATTGCATAGATTTTATGCGTTTCATACATCGGACACAGTTTCTATGGTAGTGTGTAGGGGGAGTAAGAAGTCTCTTGTACCTAGACAGGAGGTTGCTCCCAGGATATAATCCTTTCTGGGGCCATGCTCCAGTTCCTCCCCTTGAGGTCAGAGGTATGGGTTGCAACATGCATAGCTGTACAGGACTTCTCTGTACACCCGAGGGGATGCTACCAAGGGCTGGTTTAAATTTATACAGATCTACTTCTTTTAAAAGTTGTGTCATATAGCTGGAAAACAGTTCATAAATAATATGTGGTAACAATTTTTTTTGTTTTGGTCTTTATAGTTAAGTACTGAGACACTGTAATCCAATATGCATTGTTCTCTACAAGTTTGAAGTAATTTAGGTAGGAAGAGGGTAGGGCAGCTTCATCTCAGTACTTCTGGAAGGTAGTGACTGAACATCCTCGTCCTCTCCTTGCTGCTGAATCCCTGCTGAGTACAGTTACTTCATATTCTGTGTCTGTGGTCTCCCCTCTTCCACATTTGTTAGTTTTATCTGTTTGTGGGAGAGAAGAAATCTTTTGAGTGTACTTCTGAGAAATCTGGGTGATTTCCTTTCAAGCCAAAGGTCCTGCCTACTCAGATTTGCCAATGTAACTCAATCTGAACTGAATCAACAATCTGAGCTCAAATCCTGACTGCTCAGCCCCTTTCATCTGTTCCATGTTTTCAGTCTTGCTTGGCATGGTAATTTTCCCTTTGTCTTTCTTGTCTAAATAACCATTTCTTACCAGTTGATTGAAAGTAATTTCATTAATATATTTTAAAACTTTAATAAGGGATATGGCATTTTTTTTTTCTCCTTTGCCTTTTGTAAACATACTCTCATTTTCCTTTTTGGCACATTTGCTATCTCTGTTTTCCTTCATTATTCTCTGCCTGCCTTCTACAAAACACGTTCCTTTTTCTCTCTCTTCAGGTATCACCTGCTTCTGTGGCTACTGAGCTTTCCCTTGTTGACTTGGCACCTTGCACATCAGCTCCTGTTGTTACTAATGAAGTTTCCTTTCTTGTTTCTATTTGTAAACCGTGTGGGATTGCCATTCTTTCAGTGCAGTCTGTTGTGTGATACATTGGCTGTAACTCTTGGTTTTGTCACTACTTGCTTACCACTGCAGGTAAAGCTTATGAGAAATGGTGTCTATCCTGACTTGAGGATGAATCATACTCACACATAATAAAAGGCCAGTTTTTAATCACTTGAACAAATAAATTTTGGTCGTAGTGTCTGTAACAAAACACTTGATGTGAAACTTCTGATCAAGTCAGTTTTGATGAGCCAGCTGCCACTGGAATCAGTGAATTATAATGAAATAAGTTACAACAACAAAATAGTTAGCTACTTCTCTTTGTCAGCACCTTCCCCATGAGACAGGAGAGAGCCAGCTGATTGTTCTTCTAAGCCTTTCTGTTTTCTGAGAAGTGGTCACCAAATAAGTGGATGCCCTCAAGAGGGCATTGAAATTACAAGTCTCTATTGCTGTAATAGAGAGCAATGCTAAAAATGAAGAAAAGGTTCTACTCACAGTGCACACCTCCAGTGTATTTTTCTACTCCAGTGCACACCTCCAGCCTAGAAAACTCTTTTCTAAGAGACCTACTCAGGTCAGGGCCTATTTGAGTTTACCCCTGAAAGCCTTCTAAATCAATGACATTATGTAACAAATACTGAGCTACCGTCCCCATTTTCTGTTCCATGCTTTTTCATGATCAACAAATAGTAGCAGTAACTTGTATAGGAGGTCAAAAAATGCCCTTACTTGGTTTTGAACCCTTTGAAGTAAATGATATATATTTATAAAATGATATATTTATATTTGCAGATTTTTCTCATGCTCTGAAAATGGGCTTCCACTGCTGGCCATATTCCTACTCCTTCCTATATGGTCTCATTGGAGCTTAAATGACCACAGAGTGAGCTGGTTGAACTTGCTTATTCATCAGAAAGTTAACTCTGTGTGAGAGTAAACAGTTTCCTGCTGGGGTAGTGAGTTGAATTGGCTGATTTTTGTAGCTGTGATGACAAGGGATGGGACAGACTGTATGGCTGGGGGAAGAGAGAGTACAGAAAGGAGTGTCCATTTTGATGACAGCAAAGTATTAAGTATTAGGTCACCTTAGCAGCCTTTTTTAACCACACCCGTAACAACATAGTTAAAGACTAAAGGCTTGCATGTTTATCCTGGAGGGCTGGCAGACATCCTTCCTTGAGTAGCTGTTTCCTTCCTTAGATTGAAACCTGCAGTCAGATTTCCAGACACAGGTCTGTGTGCAGACCACTTGCCTCATACAGTGGTGACAGTAGGTTAAAACTGTGCTTAGACCTGAGGTTTACTGTGAAGGGCTGGAAAACACTACTGAAACAGTTTTTCACTGTTGCATTCATACTGGTAGTTGAAAAAAAACAGAGACAGCAAAGATTGGTTTTTTGCAAGTCAGAGTTTATAGTTATAGTCCTGACTTGAAACAGGAGGGCTTCAGCTTCATTCAGTTAATAACACTTTCTTATTTATTTTTTTTCTGTATGTTCTTACCATCCCTTTCTCCTCCACCAATGGACAAATGAAGGTTAGGTGCTTGTCTCAGGTACCAGTGAAGCCTGCGCTTGGATTACAAATTGTGTCAACTATAAGGAAAGGAGGGGGATGGAAGATGGGTGTACTTGCTAAAGAAATCCTGGCAGTATCTGGAGATTTCTGTTAACATTACCATTGCTTTTTAAGATAATGGAATAGGTAAACAGGCTTCAGACTGGCCTTGGTATGTGATGAGCTGTACTTGGCAGCTGGTTACTTGTACCTGGAGTTTTCTTGGAAGAGCAGCTATTCTGGTATACCAGTTGACTTGTTGAGTGCAGAAACTTCTGGTCAGGTTTTATATTTAGGGATTGTCTTAAATACAGGCACGGTGTGTAGTGAGATACTGATGTCTTTATATGACCTAATTAAAATATGTGGTTCCTATTTTGTGTATACTAGTCGTATTCTGTGACTAGTTTAAAGGTGGAATTAACAGCATTTCAAAGTCTGATAGGCTTTTGGTACAGCAATATTAAGGCTTTTTTAATAACTGCAAATAATTATTGGGAGTGATTTTTATGAAGGAAGTGATTTTGGTGTTTAAGGGCATTTCAGATTTTCAGCTTTTTCCTTTGCAAGGTGGATATCAAGCCTAGCAGAGACCAGCTGGAAGTTAGCATTTAAACTAATTTTATGCACATGAGGCATTCACCTCATGCACTGAGATTTGTACTTAAAGGGAAGAAGTGGAAAGCCTATCTTTTTTAGAGCTCACATTCTTCGGCCTGTGCTACTGGTGGTGTAGCATTTCTTGTAACTACACTCAGCTTGGAAAAATCAGTTGCAAGAAGCTGATTTCTGAAATTAAGCAAGCAGTTGCAAAAATGATGCACAATCAGTTCTGCTGTTTGCCATCATCGAAGTAAACAGCTTCTCTCTTCCAAACTGGCATTTGGAGGTGTGGGAATCCAATTAGAAGTGTGTAGCTGTCTTAGTTTAGACGCATGCACGGAAGTTAAGTGTTTTCTGTAAGCAGTAGCATTTGTTCCATGCAAGTAGCTGGAGAGTGGGGAACTAGTGCAGGGTAATACTTAATACTTAATACTTACTTACTTAATACTTCATGCTCCTGATATTCTTAACTGTGTATAATTCATGTTTATGTATTTTATGTGATGTATATATGATCTTGAATGCTGTGATAAGTGGAAGGCAGATCTGCAATTGCTGTGTGACAGTGTGGTGCATGAGCCTGTCTTTTTCTGAAAACTTGTCTGTATTATAAAGACACTTTTTAACAGTTGTGTGAATTAAGGGTAAAATGAAAAAACTGTGTATGAGTCGAGGGCTACTTTAGGTAAATAGTTCTAAAAATTAGTATCCCTTTTGGGAGAGGATAATGTGTTTTGCTCTACAAGAAGTAGAATGTTTTGAGTTGCTTTCTATCTGTTTCTGATGTACAGAAATACAGTTTACTCAGTGCTTTTTAGTCCATCCTTTAAAAAAGCATATATGCCAAAGGCACTAAAAATGACATTCAAAAGCTGCTATAATTGCTCCCATAAACTTGGATTAGGAGCTTTCAACTTCCCCCTGGGTTCTGGAAATTTTACAAGCACTTGCTCAACCTCTGAAAGAAGAATACATTGCAGAAAAGAGGTGTTCTCATGAGCTGTAAATACGTGCAAGTACCAAAGTGTCACAGTGGGTGATGTACCCAGAGATACCACCAAATGGAGAGGACAGCAATCTTACCAGTCTGAATGGGTTGTTGGCTGCCAGGTAGCTTGCCTTCAGGGGTTGGAAGCATCTTTTGAAAGGTAGCCAGTGGCTAAAATTGACTTGGATTTTAATGTAATGACAGTCTAATAATTAGCATTGTGAAAGCAGTTTCCAACTTGCTAGCTGGTGGCCTTCTGTCTGGTCCTGGCATCAGACTGGTTATTGCAGGTATGGTGTGTTATCTCTGGCTCATGTGTTTCAGGAGTGCCAGAGCTGGTAAGGAGTCAGCAACTGTGTGTGACCCTTTGTCTGTAGTGCTTTACATTTTGGGAACTGACTTTTTGCACCCTGGCCTTTAGGTGGGATGAGTTTAAATTCTGGGAGTCTTTAAAGCCTAAAATGAATAATTTTTGTCCCCATACCACAGGATATTTGTAATTGCTTGATGAGTTTGTGGTAAAGCAGGGTAGATGTTCAGTAACTCTGCTGAGATAAGGATCATGCTGTTTGCACATGTGTGTGCAGAAATATGGGAGTATGAGTTCTTTTCCAGCTGCAGGATAAACACTGTAGACCAGCATTTGGTTGTGCGTGTATCTGGACAGTCACGATTTGTACAAAACTTCAGATTTTCCTTTAATCACAGGGAGGCTGTATAGCTGCAAAGAAGGCTGAAATAATGCCAGTGACCGTCACTCACCTCTTCAGACAGATTGGAGGATATGGTTGGGTATGAGGAGCGATACTCTTCATGTTTGAAGGAATTGAGAGGAGCAAACTGGAGGCTGGTACTGTAATTTTGAGTCACAGATAGGGAAGAAGCATGACAAGAAAATTGCTGAAAGGAGCAAAATAGATCTAAAGAAAAATCTGAGTAAACGGAGAAAGGATGTGGGCATACAAATTAGGGAAGAGATGTAATGAAACTGGATAGAATAAGGTTCTAGCAGGTGGACATAACTGGTCTTGAACATTACGCAGGTGTGTTTGAAACATTAATTTTAGTTTAAGTTCAGTAAGCCCACCAGATTTGTGAAGCAAATGTAGTGCAGTTTTATAGGAATTTAAACTTGTGCTTGCCCTCTGAGTAAACCTAAATGTGCTGAGCTCTAGGTGGCCATGTTTTGCATTAAAACAATCAGAAACTGCCTGTTGTACCTCCTGTTGTAATTGTCAACTGTTCACAAACAGAATTGCAACACTCTGCGGGCTTGAGGTGGGACAAAGAAGTTTTTGTCTTTAGGATTAAGCGTTGTATTCCCCAGGGTTCTTGCTTAATTATGAGATGTGGGTTACTTCTAAGGAGAGCTGAGTTTATTGTATGATCGACTTACTTCAGACTCTATAAAAAAGAATGCTGCCTATTCAAGGTAGTAGTAATAAACATAGGGTTTCGTAGCCTTTTTAACTTCTAATGATTTTATCACTTTTTTTCTTATCTGTGTTAGTTAATTGACAGAATCTCGGTGTTTGTATTAATTCCTGGGCTTCTTGCTGTTATGTGTTGTCTCTACCCATTACTATGATAAGTAATTATCGGTGTTTTCCTTTCTATTTTTGTTGCTTTGATTTCTGTTTGGAAAAGCCCCCAAATTACCAGTTGCAATATTTCTCCAAACACTGTGGTAAACTTAACTGAATAGAGAATTCTGTTGGTAGACTGCCATACAACTAAAACAACCATGGAAAGCATTCCTTCCCGGTTCTTCCTGTTGAATATGTGATGATAAAAATAGTGCAGAAATTGATCATCTTTCTCATTTCTGTTTGGTGGAAGACTGTTGATCATGTCATAGGAAAAAACCTACTGTTTCCTTTGGAGTTGTAATATTTTTGGTACTCTTATCTCACTTTATTGGAAAAAACATTACTTAAGTTGTTGGAGTTAATCAGAAAAGTTACCCTGTTAAAGCGTTAAAGGGTGCATGGTCAGACATAAGTAACACAAGACAATAAAATGAGCTGAAGTCGTGCAAGCAGTAGATGTAGGTGGCCTCTGGTAAAGGGTTCAGTGACTTTAGTACTGTGATATCATAAACATTATCTTCAGGAAACTGCTTACATTTTAAGAATAAAAATATGCAGTGGGTGTAGTAAAGCATTTACAAGTCAACATTTGGTGTTAGTATATGGAAAATTCTGTGGTAATGTAATCCTGAGTTACATACTTAAAATGGCTAGGATATATTGCAATATACCTATATATTATATTGCATAATCTTAACATTGTTCTCCACACCAATCCACCCAAACACTGAGGTTTTTAATGTCCTGTGAATCTGAAGAACTGTGTAACTTGTGGAGCAAACAAAAATTCGTATTTTTTTCAAAGTGCTTCTATTGTGATTAGTGATATAGATTTAAATTGTCTGCATGTAATTACCAGTTGGATTTTGAACAGTGTATTCTTTCCATTTATGCCTTTGCAACATGGCAGTTCCATCCATATCCTTTTGAAGGAGTTGGGAAGGTTGCATCCTGCTCCCCAAGACTCTTAACATGCCTAACTTCTTTTTATGCTTGGATTTGAAATACTTTTTCAGAAAGTTATGAATCTAAATTATGCAGCAGTGCTGGGGCAAAACAAGTGAAATTGATACCAGTTAGTGAATCATTTAGTGGATTGTAATGGATTGTCTTTAAGGATTTTTCTTTTATAGGTCAGGTTGACTTTTCCTTATTTTGGTTTGGTGTTTGTTTCTTTTCCAACCCAAGTACAAAGTGAGCAAAGATATTAGAAAGGATGTTTGTCATAGTTATATGCAGTGTAATATTTGAGAATTGTTGATTTCCAAGATGCCCTAGTTTAAATACACGAACAGAAACTGACGGGTTATTTAAAAAAAACACCTTTTCCTAATTTAATTCATTAGTAAAACCGAACTTGTTGCTTGTTGCAAAATGTGTGGATATGTTGTTAACTGCTTAAAATGACAATTGAAACATTTAAGTGGGGTTGAAACCATTGGTCTTTAGTGCCTTTGTAGCGTTTGGGGTATTCACAAGTGCTGTTATTCCTAAGTGAGTGGTTGTTCTTTGTGGCTATAGAGCTTCAGGTTGCGTTCTCTTTGTTGCCACTTAAATGGGTAATTTCTTTCACTAGAATCTAAAGACATGGAAAAGCCCCAAATAATTTTTCTTACAATTTCTCTGTTGTTGCTATGGATGCTTGTTCCTCACAGCCTGCAAATGGAGTGAAAGAGGGCATTGTGTTGTAGCAGATTCTGCTGGTAGATGGTATGGTCTCCCGACAGCTTCCCAGGGCCCTGGAAGGAGTTACTGAAATCCAATACCAACAGGGGTCAGGGTGCCAACCCAAGGCAAGAATTGCACTGGATCACTTGGTCCTACAAGTGCAGCTATTTTCAGATCCAGCATGGCTGATCAGAGCAGGTACTCGTTCGGGGTCTGTGTTGCCAGGCCTCAGTCCTGAGCCTGACCACTGGATGAGAGTTTTATTCTATGCACACTCTTGTCTCAAGGGAAAAAGAGGTTGTGTGCTTCAGGCCTGTCTTCTATGTTATCCATCATAGTGTCATGTAGTACTGAAAGCTGTTTACAGACCATCTTGCAAAGAACAAGATAAAAGTAATGTTAATGTGTACTGGCCCTGTACTACTGCCCTGAAATCCAGCCCAGAGGAGACAGCTCTGCCCAGCTGCAGAGGATCCAGTAACAGAGGTTTGGGTCAGAAGAGCAAGCTGTAGAGCTGTTCAGAAGCAGAAATTAGGATGAGTGCCTCACTACCTCCCTGCTTCTGTGGCATTTCCAAGGCAGAGGGCAATACCGGTGGGACTGCTGTGTTTGTTCGTACTTGAAACCAGCCATGTGCAAATGCTTGAGTTGGCCTTGTCTCTTTTGAAGAAACTTCTGTGGCTGAGATACTGGCCAGTGACTCAGTGTTTGAAGCTTGTTATTTCTGTTCCTCCTAATTTAAGATTTGCCTGGAGAGGATGGGCATTCATGAAGAAACAGATAGCCTTTTAAAGGTGTCTTTTACTCTGGGTAGAATTCCCTTGAGATGACATCAAGGAGCCATAACTATGGTTGGTCACACAGCAGGGAGCGGGCAGCACACTTCTAACCTGGGTTGCCTTTGCTGACATTGAAGCTCTCAGAGATGGAGACCATGACACAGAGTAGCTGTTTTGAAAGCATGCTCTTCTTGACTCTTAAGTATCCGGAATAATGTATAATTGAAATAGCTAAGCTTCTTGTCTCCCTTCTCATTCTTCTCTATCCTGAAAACCAAGCTTCTCATCACATCTAATTTAGAATCTGTACTCTTCTGAGGCGGGTCTCCTTGTAAGAATACAGTGAAAATTAGATAATGAAATTGTATTTTAATGAGTTTTCCTGGCATATGAAACCAGTTTGAAATATTTAATATTAACATTTTCTTCTCCAGTTTTGATTTAAAAGGTAAGAAATACCATACTTAGCCAGGTATTTGGTGTTTGTATAGCCAAATATGCGGTCTTCAACCATGACAGTCACATTGCTGTTTAGGGAGTACAAGTGAACATGGCCATTCTGTGACGCACTACCCTCCTACTTTTCTAGGATCCAGTCATCAGACTGCAAACATTAGAGGTTACATCCTTGTCTGCTCACTTTAGTATCTGCTCACAATCCTGAGGTAACAGATGTCCAAAGTTCTTTGCCAGCTATATTGATCTTACCTACTGCCATCAAGTATTTACTGCCATTCAAGTAAGCTTTGAATATATTGCACCCTCCCACCCCTATCATCTTGCATTCAGATTGAAGAGCCCTAACTTCTCCAGTCTTTTCTTTCAAGACAGCTGCTCTATCTTTAATCCTTTAATTGACCATTTCTATACCTTTTTGAATTCTGCTTTGCCCTGCTCACATGCTGTTCTTGTCTCCACATCTTGGTTCTTAAGACTGCAGTGCACTAAATTTTTACATAGCAGCACAATTACTTTCTACCTTGTCCTGAGTTCTTCCAGAACTAGTTATGTACAATATCTAGATGATATTTTAGTGCATGTTGCACAGTGAGCCTGTAATTTCAGGACTGTCAATGATGACTTCAGGATCTCTTCTTTGAATTGTAAACTCCCGCTATAAATTTGCATGGAAGCCTAACATAGATGTTTCTTTTTTTATCTCCCCCCCCCCCCATTTTATTTTTGTAGATCTGTTTGCATTCTGCATTGAAACTCACCTACCACACTTTACTTGCTCAGTTTAGTGAGGGCCTTCCAGAGTTCACAGTTACTGCCATTGCAGCTGGCTGGCCTGAAAAAGCTTAGCTTTATCTGCAAACTTGGAGGATTTCACTGTGCACTTCTATCTGGGTCAGTGAAGATGTTGAATGGAATGATTCCTAGCAATGCTGCCAGGTCAGCTCCACTATTGACTCTTCTCTATAGTGGAAAGTTGACTATTAAGTCTCACCATTGCTTCCTAGTCTTTAGGCAGCTTTTTGCCTGTAATTGGATCTTTCCTCTGTAGCCTTGACTTCTTGCCATAGACTGCTAGAAGAGCAGTCTGGACTTTTTGAAAGTCCAAGTATGTGTTTTCCTTGGACTTTTACCTGTTTGCTTGGAGTGCCAGCAGGATTTCTCTTAGCCAAAGACATATTCAACTTATTTCAGCAGGTTGTTTGGAGATCACATTTACCTGTCTGTACCCCTAGAGACTCCCACTGGAAACTTCTTTTGGAGAGCCAGTTGTTGAAGAACTTGAAAAAAACTTGCAAGTAATGAGAAGTTTCCTCTCGTGACTCAGTGTGCCCAAAAACATAGGTTTGGATAATGTGAAGTGAAAACTCAGTTATAACTAGAGCAGTCCTGCAGACTTTTAATTGCACTGTGTTATAGGGCATATTATACCCAAACCGGGCACAGGGTTCATGTAAATATGTGACTTACAGTTCTAGTAAGTTAATAACTGCTGAAATGTAAAAAAAAATCTAGATAATTGCTGAGCCATTCCTAGCACTTGTGTTAAAGGTAATTATTTTCTGATAGTAACAAGAATTATCTGTGTTAAGAATAACAAATCCCTTTCCTCTTGCTGCCTCTCTCTTTTTTTTTTTTTTTAATTCTTTTTTTTGGAGTACAAATATGCATTAGTTTTCCTAGTGGGGAAGGCTGTCTGACCCTGACCTGTTCAATCCCCCATGCTAGTTTGTTTTTTTTCCACAGCTGTGCTGTGAAACCAACTAGTGAGATGATCCAGACTTCCAAATGTATTTTCTTAATTAAAAAACATAGGTTGATTTCCTTTTCTTCATTGGTATTTATAGCATAGCCACACAATTATTTTCATCATCATGGTTTAGTGTGTGATGAATTAGGGTAGAGGGAAGAGCTGCCACAGTATGTGGGAGACTTTTAAATCTTATTTTTAGCTACCAGACAAAAGCAACATGCAACTACAATATCAATTCTATGTAAAACCAGTAAGTTCATATGTAAAACCATCAAGTTAGGAGTTTTAAGCCTGTTCGTCACAGAAAATTGCTTTGCAGTTGTGGCTGCTATGATGATTGTGATGTTATTTTCATGAAATTCACTGCTACCTTTTTCTGCTACAGTGTCACTGTTTAAGTGCAAATATATAATATACAGTAAACGTTGACTTGTGGCCATAGGGTATGGTATTTGAGTATTGAACTGCTCTAGCATTGCGTTGATCTAGAAAGACTTGTGTTGGTGACAGTAAGTCATTATTGGATCCTGATAGGAAATATGGAAGACAGCAAATTGCTTTTCTGCTTGAATTAACCTTTTTGTTACATTCAGATTGCTCCCATTGATGCTGAAACTGAAATAGTAGAATGCAAAAAAACCATGCACTTATAAAACTGCCATACATTGTATCAGTATGTGATTACCTACTTGCAGGGGATGTTCTAGTGCCAAAGCTGACCACCATTTTGGAGATGGGAATGATGGCTGTGAAACCTTGGAGCTCAGCTTTGTCTGTTCAACAGTTTTTGTCGGAAGGGAAGAATAGTGTTAAATGTTTTGTTTCTCATAATCAGACTGGCTTATGGTGATTTTTTGAAAGATGGATTGTCTTTGTTGTGTTGATCATGGCCACAGATCAAACTGAATATTTTATAGACAGTGTTTCATTGATCTGTCCTGTGTGGCTTCCATGGGGACTTCTATATATAATGGGGCAAATGGTAGGAGGATGGATTGTGAAATTGAAAGGAGTAACTTAGAACTATTAAAAACCAGTGTGTATATAATCTGTTATGTTGAAAACAACTGCAGTGGTGTTCTCAGGATGTTTTCTTAATTGTGCGGAAATCTGTGAATGCTATCCTTGTTTGTTCTGGTGACGGATTTTTTTTTTACCTAGTGAGGTTTCTTAGATTAGCATGAAGACCTAAGATACTTTATGGTTTCGTTCACAGTCAGTTTTCAAAGCCTGTATTTGGGGAATGTGTTCTTATCTTAGCTGAAGATCTTTCTGGTTTAATATATCAAGGAAATAATGAACTTCTTGGTTTTTAAGAAATGGCTGTATAGTTAATTTGGCAGAGCTTTCTTGTTGCATAAGCCACATTGTGCTTCCAAGCCTTAAAGGCCACAGGTCCCTGTAATGACCAAGGGCATTTTCTCCTCTGGATACAATTCCTAATTCTGTAATAAAACACCCTGGCTTTCTGCTCTTGAGGCATAATTTTGTGTCTAGATTCCTTAGTGGTGAAGAGACCTTATGAAGTATTTGGAATTATGTAGGAAGCCAATTTTTATTCATCCTATACAAGTATGATACCTCACATCCATTTATTCATCTGATCCTAATTTTCTGAGGAAAAATTCTGCTGCCCTGGCAAATGAGCTAAGAGTAAAAGTAGATGAAGGTCCGTCATTGGGATAAATGGTGATCAACTGTTAAACTGAAAACCCCATCTTTGAGTAATGTCAGTATTGCCATAATCTTTGGTGTTGGAAAGGGGGTGAATTTGGGTTTGAATATTTCCCACCCATCTACTTTTGATGAGCCCTCACATTAACCACCTCAAATGAAGAGCTATATATATATATATATATATATATATATATAAATATCTGAAGGTTTTTCTTTGCTAATTTGTTTGTGATGCAGGTAGGAGGCATTACATCCAGTAGTTCATATCTGCTGTGTTAGCTCTCAGACTCTTCAGATGTGAGAAACTGGAAAGAGCAGTATTTGGATTAAAAAGTAGATTGTATTTTCAGGTCATCTTACAGAGAAAATAAGTATTTTGCAAACATTATCACTTATTACAAAATTGTGTACCAACTCAATTACATGCTTCAAGGAAAATACTGGGAAAAGAGCTGTCTCGTTAATTGCACACTGAGTTGTAGGGCTGTTTGATTTTATCAAGAATCAGAAGTGAAATATTAGATGTTTTCTTATATGCAAGTGTAAAGAAAAATGGAATCCTGCGTTCATTTCTTGGCAGATAAAGGACAATTACTGATTTGATGGTTATAAAAACATGTTTATTCAGAAGAATGTTTTTACTAGAAGAAAAAAAATAATGTATTTTGTAATAGCTTTATCTAAACTGGAACACTAGCAATTTTTTCTGCGTTTTGTTGGGTTTTGACATAGCTTTTTAAGATGATAAGTCTCATCTTGCCTTTGCCAAAATCCTTCTCTGCTAAGTTAAATTTATGCATTCATTCTCTCCTACAATGCCAGGCTGTATTGTCTTAATGAAATTTTGTTGTGGGTTTGTGGTTGAGTGGCTGCTACTGTGAAGAATAACTTCTATTCAAGACTTCCTCTCTCAGCCAAAATGCAAGCATTTAAGCATATGCTATATGCTCCTTTTCAAGAATTACTTTCTTCTCAACTCTTAGTCACTGCTACTTGAACTTTATCTTACGTTGTTGTGACCTTTTCCTGTTTCCAAATTCATGTCAGGTGTTTCTGATCTTAATGTATTTATCTATTGAAAGACAGGAGTTTGCATTATATTGTTTCTGTCCACTTGGAAGATGAAAGATGAATTTATGAACAAGGTGAAGATCCCATGTAATAAAAAGTGCCTGGATGCTGGGTAATATGCTCATACTGTAGTCATTCTGGACTTTGAACAGAATTGTCACTACTTGCTTAGACATTGAGATAAAATTCCAGCTTTCTACTAGGTAGTCTTGACACTGATATGCTTTAGATAAGTCGCTTCTCCTTATGCCTGTACAGAAATGATTGGTTGGCTTATTCTGCATAGTATCTTCAGATCCTGGGCTGGGTTTGCAAAGTCAGGAAGAAAAATCCAGAGATACTGCCTCTGGCTTAGGAAATTCCCAAGCCACCTATAGCTGAGGTCTGGGAGTGTGCTGGGATAGCTATCCCTGCAAATTTGTCCTGTTTTATACTCTTCCTTAAATACTTCACTGTTTGCTGCTGTAAGGCATGGGAAAATGGGATAGATGAACCCATGCTTTCTCTGTTATGTACTTTCTTTATCTTCATCAATATCATATTTGAGTATATTTTACTTAATATGAGCCCTTTTAATAAAGGAATTGTGTTCTTCAAAGTGTTTTTTTAGTTACTGTCTTCTGAGGCAGGTAGTGAAACCTTTGTCTGCAAGAACATTAGATTGTTCCTCTGTATTTGCTCTCCTCTGAAATGGATCTCTGTTATTGTGTTGAAAGTAGCCTCCTTACCTGGACCAAGATAAAGCACTGCCATTATTCTCCAGTAGAAACAGCAGTAGAGAAATATTAGGCTCCATTGTCTCCTTCTAGAAATGGAAATCTTTTGCATGTGCTCACAGTCTTGGCTTCATAATACGTGGTTTGTCTTGCCTGAGATTCCTATGATGAGGGTATATGCGAGAAGGAAAAGCTAGCAGTGTTGAGACCTCAGTCTTGTTTTCTCTTCCCTCCAGGACAATCACCTTTCTAACAAAGAAAACTTGTTGCACTGCTGGCAAAAAAGCCTAGGTGCCTTCAAAACCTATGTAGCTTTGGAACAGTAGCCCTTGAAAAACTGCCACTTCTGGATAGGTGTATGACTTTCGCAAGTATATATATAAAATTGTCTTGGTTTGATAGACAGGTGTCTGCTAAGGAAGGTGGGAACATTCCTTAGAACAGAGAATATGAATCCCCTTCCCTCCAAATTATTATAACTTTGGAATCAAGGGCTCTCAGGCAAAGATAAGGGAAAAGGAATAAGAGTTCTTTACTAGTATCTATAATGAGGTAAACAATCAGTAACAAAAACAGTAAACAAGGTAAAAAACAGTAAACAAAACCAAAAACTCGGTGGCAGGTGTCCCTGGGCTGTCAGGCAGTTTCCCGTTTGGTGCAGTCACGGTCACGGCCAGCAGGGGCGCTGTTGGGCTCCTAGACCAGCAGGGCAGGTGCGATGACTCCCGCGCAGCTGCAGGTGGCGCTGTGGCGCGAGGTTGGATCTGTGTCACGTGTGTAATGGCAGACGGGCTGGAGCAGGGTGGTGTGCAGATGGACAGGGTGCAGCAGGGAGCTCAGAGCAGGGAGATGGAGTGGCCTGGCCAGCCCACCCGGGCCAGCCAGCAGAGGAGGCGGCAGGGATTCCGCAGTTGTAGCAGGCAGGACGCGAGGCAGCGGCAGTCGGGTGCCCCTCCGCTGCAGCACAGCTGACAAATGCACCCTCCCAGAGGGCACAAGGGGCCGGAATCCTGTGCCCCTTCTCCCAAACGCAAGGTCACCCACCAGCTAGAGAAAAAATCAGTACAAAGCCGGGCTTTTTCCGCAGTCGCAGCCAAAAAGCAGACAGCCGTCTTTTTTCCTGCTCTTTCGTCCAAATCCTGTGTCTCTGTTATCAATCCCCTAATCTCTTGTTCCCGTGCTCCACCTAGCCAAAAATCTTTGTCTCTTTTGTAAGAGTAGATGGCCCTTAAGTATCCAGTCGTTAGTTGCTCAGCAGCAGAATGGGAAAAATTCCACCCCCCCCCAACCTTCAACAAAAATGTAAATGTTTGTTGCCTTGTTCTTGTGTTTTTAGGCTTATCTTTTACTTGGTATCACTTATTTTCTTCGTGATATCTTCGTGATATCTATATCTTGCCGCTTTCCATACCAGCCTTTGTCTGGTATGGAAAGCGGCAAAATTTGGGAAAGATCTGATTTTGCTACTTATTTTTCCTCTTACCTGCATAAATGTGAGGAATTTTTACTAAAAATGCAGTGCTCTCTTCTCCCTGTTGCCAGATACCTGTCTCTATTTTAGTATCTCAAGCTCCTGCAATCTTCCTTAACCAACAATCGCAGGAACTTTTTGAAAATTTCAGCTGTATGTATATTTTTTCCTGGAAGTCTCCCCTTCTGCCTGCTCGTATGCTGGCAGAAGGGAATTAAATCCCCTGATGTCTGAGCTAATTTTTAAGAGAAGTATTACTTTTGTTCATGTTTTTCTTTCTAGAGAAAACTGCTTCCTATTTTATAGGATTTTATTTTACTAAAATTGAGATATTACAATAAAACACTGGAAACATCATCTGTGGTTGGAATTATATAATTATCCTTTCACTGGGGAAGAAGTCATATTGAAGTAGGTGTATTGTTTCTGAGAGAGGAAAAATAAACTTCTTAGTAGATCTAAGAAGCCATAGGAGAAAACGATACTTTGTGTTATCTAAAGCATGCATTTTAAGGCAATATAGTTACTCTCCAGAATAAATGACTGTGCTGGTGTAATGTAACTTGGTTGTTGGTGTTTTTTAACCATAGTAGAAATATTTTTTCAGTTGTTTGACAGTATGAGCTTGTGTTTTGCTTTGAGCAGGCAGAGGATGTGGTGCCTGGGTGCTTCCACTTTGGTTCACCCAAGCCTGCAGTCTGGCTGATTCAGCCTGCCTTTGGCACAGGCTGTCATGGCAAGGAGTTGCTCTGGCTGCTTTCATCTCCTTCCTCTGCCAGCCCGAGTGCTCACATTGCTTTGGGCAGCAGTTTTGTTCCTCCGGAAGCAGTTGTGCTGCAGCTCACCTTCAGATAGCGGTCATTTGATACCTGATACGAAGGCAGTTCGGTGTCAGATCAGGGGGAGGAATGAGAAGGCTGGGATTGCCCCTCTGGAGGCAGCCCATCCTGCACAGGCTGCAGCTCTGCCGTGCCATTGGGTGCGGGTTTGTGTTACACTTAGTGCCGCTTTCCTGGGAGTACAGGCAGTAAGGAACAGGCTTGTTCTCAGTTCTTTCCCTCCTCAGATCTAGCAACTGCCTGTCCTCAGGATGAGTCAGTTCAGCTTGCTGATTTGAGGCTTGCTTTATTTTGGAGACGGATTAGTTTGTCAGATCAGTAGACTAAACTGACTCATCCTCAGGCTACAAGACTGCCAGATTTGCTATGGCAGGAACATGAAAGTGGGAAGTAAGACCATCTTTTTTTGGCAGTAGCCCCCACTTTGATCAGATTATGTATAATGTGAAAATGAGCTGTAGTTTCTCTGGTTACCTTAAATAGCTATAGAGATGTTCAACATTTAGTTCTCTTGCTCTTCTTGCTCTACTATTTTTATTACTTTAAAAAATAAATAAATTTCAAAAGCAGGACTTGCCAATGATAAATAGCTTCTGCATCTGGCTTCTAAAATGCTGCCTCATCTGTAATAATAACTCCTTCACCAAGATAGCTGCTCCTGCCATAGAGAATATCTGCATTGCACTGATGGCATGCCTACAGTTTCTTAATGTTAATTGAGATAATGTTCTCCTTGAATTCAAAATCATCTTTAACCTAAACTGACTTGTTCCATTTCTCTGCAGTTCTGTGGCACAATCTAAAGCAATAGTTTGAAATGGATGCGGAGGCTGTGGAGTCCCTTAAAGTTGGTCTCTGCTCTGCAGCATGAATTGAACCGTGTAGCACAACTTGGTTTTGCTGTCTGGAAAATAGTTGCAATGCCTCTTTCAGTCTTAGAATGGTGTTCAGCCTCAGGTCACAGTCATCTTAGGGATTCAGATTGGCTACTACTAGTTTTTGACTTTTTATTCACTATACTTCCCATCCAAGGTGGATATTGGTTCTAAACAGCTGGCAGTTGTCTTACTCCTCCTCCGCTCTTAAAACATAGTTACTAAATGCATTTTCATAATTAGCTTCATCTGTCTTTCTCTTTGGGATTTGGTTGCTGTCTCAGATTCCACACAATCTGTTCCTCACTGTGATTTTGATGTGTCTCATTCACTGGCTGGACTGGACTCTGGGTCCAAGAAGCTGTTTCTCGGTCATAGAGAGAATAGCGTGATGAGTACATGTTGTATTTCTGTCCTGTGTTCAGTGAAGTTGAAGAGGAAGAAAACATGTCAGGTCCTAACTGGACAGAACATAATTATGGAGTACTTGACAGAAAGGAGAAATTGCAAAGGGAAAGATCGAGTTCTCTGATATTCCAGAGAGCAGAAAAGTGTATGAGAATCCAGGGCTCTTGCAAGGGGGGAGCTTGGTCCTCTACCCTGCCAGGAAAACTTTGCAGGTTAAGTGGGTGTTACTGTTCATTGCACCTGGTTTTCCAAGTCCACCTGTGATACTTACAAATACAGAAATTGCTCTTCTATTTTTTTGACACAAATTTCGAGGTTTGGGGGTGCACCTTTGTGATAAGGATTGGCGTCACAGTGTGGCAGAAGGGACCCTGCCAAGGAGACTCCAGCAGATGTGCAGCTGCATGCTTCATGCCTTGCTTCTTTCTCCACAGTTGGGCAGGGCACTTTTTTTTAAACCTCCAGTAGGAGAATAGAGACTGCCTGTGAGATGTATTAAGATGTTCTTAATTTGTGCAAGTGTATGGGAGGGGAGGTCTTGTCAACTTGCAGCTACTGCAGGTGGCTTTCTGTGGGTTTTGCTTAATGGTACAGTCTTATGCATTTGAACCTTCTTAGTGGATGCAAAGAGACAATGGAAAAGCAGCAGTGTTGTCTGTTTTCAGGGGTCAGAGATGTGCTTCTCTCAGTGACATGTACGTTTAACTGGATTCAAAAACTAACAAATTTAGTTAGAGCTGAGCCACGGAGGTCTCCAGCAAGTAGACAGCCTCTTACTTAAGCAGTTTGCAAGAAACTACTTTAGTGAGCGTTTTGCAGGTCATACCAGATATTTTGATGGGAAGATTGTAGACTACCTGGGAATTCTCCAGATGAGCTGTTTGTTATTTGGTATTCTTTAAGGGGTGGGAGATCTAGAGTCTCTGCCAATGGTCTTAAAGTAGGTGTGTCGGTAGATGTTAAAGGATGGATTCACTCATCAGCCTTGCTAGAAGACACTGATAGACTCCTTCAGGGTCAACTGTTGAATGGCACTAACAAGTGGATAAATATGATCTATTTCTAACTCAGGGTTCTTCGTGTCAGGGCTCAGTTACAGGGGGTTTATAAGTTACTACGTGTCAGCTGAACTGCTATAGCTGTCTTTGGCAAATAGTTGCTAAATCATGTTCCCTGATGATGTAAGAGGAAAGAATAACTAAAGGAAACCTCAAATAAAAAATCCTAATACTACAGAGGCTGAATTTCTCAGCTAGCAATTTAACTTTGCTAAAAAGCAAAGGAGAATACTGCTGAGGCCACAGTCTTAGGCTAAAATGATGTTATCATACTGTTTCTGTTCATTCCCTATCTCTATCCTTGTCTCTTGTGCTGCATTTAACCTATATGCTTTTTGGGGCTGGAATGACCTGATCTAAGATTATAAAAAGCAAATCTGTTATGATCACTTTGGTACTTGCTTTCTAATCTGTGGAATCACCTTATCTAAATTTAAAATTGATTTATATAGCCAGATAGCTTCTGTGGGGTGGGTTTTTCTGCATGTGGGTGGAGAGAAAGGAGAACAGAAAAAGTGCCTACTAAAAATAACTTTACAAGCATGAGACTGCTTATGAAACCCCACTGGCAGCCAGTGTTTAGATTACCTTAATTGTATGTTTCTGTGTTTTTTTCCAAAGCAGAATTATAAGTGTAAGCATTCTTGTGGATGTTTTGTTTAGTCACAGAAAAGAATTCTTTTTATGGTAACTCCATAAGGTAATCATGCAGAATTTTTTCCCCACCTAAGTGTTAACTGCAGCTCTCTTCTTTAGAAATTTACAGTTTTGGTCTGTGTTTTCCGTAACAGAAAGAGTACTTGAAGCAAGCTCTGTGTTAATGAGAGAGAGATGATTAACACAGACATTAAATGTGCCTCACAAAGGTGTGGGCACCACCTTACACAGTGGTAGGAAGGACAGCTTTTGGCAAAATGATTTTTTTTTTCAGATACTGCAAGTAAACATCCCTTCTGGATTCAGCTGTTTGGTTTATAAATCAGTGGGGTGTTAACTTGCTGGGATTTCATGGTGGCCGATGTAAGCAGCTGATTGTTGGAATCCCATCTGCCACAGTTGGATCCAGGGAGGTCATCTGATGGCCAGCGTGATAGGCATCTGGGCTAGATCAACAGGGCTCTTCCCATCCTTTGTCCTCCTGTGTTTTTTGTTGTTTTTTAAACTGTTCAGAGTCAAGTCTGTGCTGGAGTAGAGTTGCACAACTGCATGGCCAATACTGTGATGTGCTCACTTTGACTTCCTTGGTTAAGATATAAAAACCTGTAGGAAGTCAGTGCCTTAGAACTTCATGTGACCTTTTAGTGGACATTTTAACAAGTTTATCATGTGAATGTGCTGGAACCTGCTTGCTACCCTGCTCATTTTTAAAGGCTTGTTTATGGTCTTTAGCATTAAGCTTTCAAAGGGAGTAAATTGAATGCTCCCTCCAAAAGTCTATGGTTATCTCTAAAGAAAGACTTAAAGCCCCAATGGTATTTTGAATGTCTGAAGTGCAGTAAATCCAGATGCTGTTCCTTTTGCTAAATTTTAGAGATTTTTTTTCAACAGATAAGTAACAGGGGGGAAATGTCCCTTCATCTTGATGTAATTTCACGTGTTTATTACATCAAATGTAGGCATATGAGGCATGTCATTACTTGTCACAGTCTGCTGGAAGTACATTTAGTTTCTTTTTCCTTTTTTAGTGACACAATGATCTCAAAAAGGCATGAAGACAGAGGTCAGTTGAGTTACACAGATTCATTTTTATAGTAAAGTTATGTTGCCTAAGCAACTTTTTATTTTGTAGTGATACTATACTTTTTTTTACTAGACAGAAGTCAGTCACTGGTATTGTTTACTCCTTGCTCCATTTTTTAGTTCTCTCCTACATTACCTTAGCTCTTAGTACTTTGATTTTGTATTGCCATTTTAGAAGCTGTTGAGCAAAATGTAGAGCTACCGTTTTTGAGGTTACAGGTTTTGCCTTCTGCAAGGCAAATTGTTTTTTGAAAAAAAAAATTCCAGACGATTGACATGTAAGAAGCATTGTTGTTTGGTGTAAGTGGAAGGAACATTTTTCTTTTACTTCCTTCCTTTGTGTCCAGCTAGAGGCAATGGCAACTTTGATATCAGGGTAGAGTGTTTTAGAAGCCTTTTGCCTTGGTGATCTTTGACTTGGCAGTTGTTGCTGAAATTATTCCTTACTATTTGTCTTGGGATTGAGCTGAAGTGAATTGACCCATAATTAACTGTGACTATCATTTGATCATTAGCGATAAAGCCAAAGAATGACCTTTCATTCTTCACTTTTTCATTATTTATCACTCTATTGTGTTTTTGTTTAAATTGAATGCAGATTTTGGCGGTTGTGGAAAGCAGCATATTTGATATTGAGCTATGACACCATTGCATTAGTGCTGAGTTGAAAGAAATAGTTTATGTAGGTGTTGAACATTTCTGACCTTCTTAAGATCCTAAGAGACATCACACTCATCCTGTGCATGATTTCTTATTTCAAGCCTAGCAGTTGCAGTTCAGCAATATTTTTTGCTTAAGAAAATATTCCAATCCAAAATAAAAATCTGTGTCGCAAGAATAACCCTGTCTTTCAGAATTTTTAATAAGGAAATTATTTTTTTCTAGATTTTGTCCACCTACTGTTCTGTCCCAAACTCTTGCAATTTCTCTTTCTAGTCATTATTTGCAGTATGTCCTCCACCTGCAGATCAGAGCTCTCTCTGAAATGTCTGTTCCTTTTTCCTTTTAGAGATAATCCTCCAGCTTTCTCTTTGACTTAAATTGTTTGAGCTCTTAAGTCTCACTCAAAGTAATGTATTTTTTTCTGACCTTTTGATGTCTGAGGCTTCTTTCTGAATCTCTAATGTTTTGAATCATCACTGTTGAATTTCAGCTATCAGGAATGAGCACACTATTCCAGTAGCTGTTCAATGGGTGTGAAACAGTAAAGAGGGGATTTTTTTTTTCTTTTTTTTTTCAGTGTGATGTTCTTCTGCTTATTCATCTAAGGATTGCTGTAGGTCTTAGTAGCAATGTGTGCTTCTGTCTGTGCTGGGATGTCTTGAAAGTCAGAGTTGATAACTCCACTCTTTGGATGACTTTACTTGATTTGGGTGCATGGCCTATCATCTTGGGTTCTGGGTCCCTGTGCTTAATTTGTGCCTGGGTTACTAATGAAGGTCAGCTGCTTTTTCACTGATCTCTACCCTGTGCATAACTCTCTAAATCTTGTGTTTTAGTAGTTCACAGCTTTCCTTTCAGGTTGTTGATAAAAGCAGTAAGTGTGAGGGCAAAAATTAATGCTGTGGCACCTCCTGTTATATTTTATTAGATCTTAGTTCTGTGCTAGTATTATAATTTCAGTACTAGTATTATAATTTGATTAATAATCACTTTTCTTTCTGTGTATGTGTTTCTTCATTAATTTGGGATGTGATGGCAAGACAGAAACCCTACAGAAGTCACAGTGCTTATGCTTCAATGTTTTTTCTTTTTTTTCTCCAAATGAACCTGTAGTCTCTAACAATATGGGGTCCAACAATCCAATCTCTATGAAGTACCTTACTGCTTCCCTATTCATTATCAAAGTAACTAGTATGGTACTTAAGCTGAAATTGTCAAAATAACAGTAACACTGGGTGGTTGTTGGGTGAGATTTGGTCTCCTGCTTGTTCCGAAAATGTCTCGATAGCTCAGACATTCCTGGCCGATGCATTCGACACCGTGCAAGCAAGATGTTTTCTATCACCCGTGCCGATGGATAGCACAGTCACACTCACACACCCCAGAGCCTTTGATAGCTCAGGGCATTTATCCAGAGACAAAGAACTTCAGAGGGCCCAGTCGTTTGGAGATTCTGAGGATTTATTCTTCGAAGGGATCCAGCAGCAAAAGAGAAAGAATGGCTGTGAGTGGCTATTCTTATAAAGGTTTAGGGCCAATAGGGTTGGGGAGAAGGTGGGGAAATACAATGACAACCACTGGGAAGGAGGGAGGGGTGGAGTATGTGATACAATGAGAGCCAATGAGGGAAGGGGAAGGGCGGAGTCAATGATACAACAACCACCAATCAACATAGTAGGATTAGCATAACTAGGGAGACACCACCCAACCAACCTCAGAGGGTATTTCACACCTCAGAGTTGTCCCAGCAGTTTGCTGCTGCTGTGGGAACCTCTTGGCTTCTCGGAGATGGTTTCAGCCACCGCAACATAACAGGATTGTATGAATTATCCTCTCCATCTTTGAAGTTCTCTTGAATGTTCTGATTCCTTTCAAAAATCACTTCTCAGACTTCTGAGCTAGCCCTTCCAAAATCCTTGGATACAAATCATGAGATTCTTCTGATCTTGAGTAATGTCTGATGGCTGCTCTTTTATTGCAGTATTCAGTTACAGTCAGGAAGTCAAGTGACATTTTCTGTGCTAAAACAAGTGTGTGTGTATATATATATATTTAGTGAATGCATCTGCCTTATCTGGGTGATGATTGGCACACTTACAGGTTTTTGTCCAATGTTTGACCTGAACTATTTTTGAAATTCCAAGGACTCCTTTTGTTTGGAGTAAATTTAAAAACCAAACCATGTTGTGTTTTGTAAGACTCCTTTCTTTGATTCCCTGAGTTTTTCTGATTTCATCCATGAATGTTCATTTCAAGATAGCTGGAGAGGGACTTTTTACAAGGGCATGTAGTGATAGGGCAATAGGAAATGGATTCAAACTGAAAGCTAGAAATTCTTTACTCTGAGTGTGGTGAGACAATGGAACAAGTTGCCCAGAGAGGTTATGGATGCCCCATCCCTGAAAGTGTTCAAGGCCAGGCTGGATGGGGCTTAGAGCAGCCTGGTCAAGTGGAGGTTCCCTGCTGATGCTGGGGGTGTTGGAACTGGATGAACTTTAAGGTCCCTTCCAACCCAAACCATTCTGTGATTCTTTATGATTCTATGATTTTTATCTTGTGGTGTCTCCCACTAGGTAACATTCATGCAGTTCACTGATGAAGAAAGGAAGCTGTCTAGTAAAACAGTTCATAAATACAATTTTTATACTTTCTCCCCTATACTGACTCATAACTATTAGCTCTTTGTGAAATGAACTTTTTAAAAAATGTAGTAGGAAAAATTAATTAGAAAAAGAAAATTAGTAGTGATTTCTACTGCTGACAGCGTCTTTCCTCAAGCCTACATTGGTCACATTAGAGACTTCTAGAGTGGCTGCTGACCTCTTTCTTCCTTCATATGCCATGAACAATTATCTAAGAAGCCAGGTGTTTTATTTCATAGTCTTATCTGATGATCAGCACCAGATTCTAGCAGATAGCTCAAGAAAAGTTTTTTGTTAAAACATTTGTTTCACAAAGTAGTCAGATCTTTGTCCATGACTGAAAAGAGCCATTGCAGTTCTGATAGGCTTCCATCCTTCTCTGGTCCCTCAATTCTTTCCAGGCAGTTGTGTCAGCTCCTGGTTGTAACCTAATCCTATTGGCAGGGGCTGGATCCAGCTGGGTCAGGTTTCTGTGGAAGCAACTTCTTGACTGTATTGAGCATTGAGCAAATTTAAATGAAACAGTGTGGTGAAGCCTTATGAAGGGGAGAAATAGTCATATGACTCAATATTAGGTCACCTCTTAATAGGGAGGTGACACTGAGATTTGAAACAAATCAGTGAAGATACTTGAGTTAAGTGAAGACATTTACATGACCACAGACATTGTACAAAGTGTGTTGTTGGTCTGTGAAATTTTCTTTTAGGACTGAAAAACAGCCTAAGAAATATCTAATGGAAAAGCCAATGACCATGCCAGTGAGGGGGAATGTGGCAATTAGAGGAGGGAAGCAAGAGGAGATAGGTAAAGTCAAAAAAAAGGAAAAGGTGGAGTTTGTAGACAGCACAAAGGATGGAGGTTGCATTTGAAGTAGGAATAAAGCTGCTGTAATCATTGTGCTAATACATTGTTTCTTCATTTCAACTGTGAAACAAATGGAAGAGGAGGAAGAGGGAATAGTTGAGAGGACAAAAGTCTTAGATCTCTGTATGTGCATTAAAGTGTCTTTTTACTGCTCAGTCTGGCACTAAACAGCTAAAGGGATGTAGGGCAGACACAATTTTGGACTTTTGCCAGGCCCATTCAGTAGAAGGTGTGTGTGGGTGATCAATAGCAAAGGATGCCTTTCATGGTCTCTGAGGACTGAAGCAATTTTATTGAATGACACCTTATTTAGGCACAGGCCAAAAGTATACATGTAGTACACTTATAGAATGGTCATCTTTGAGCTAGTAGTAGGAATCTGCAGCTGGCAGGGTATTTGTGTGACAAAATGCTTGTCCAGTAGCAGAATCCCTACTCTCACCTGGGTAAAAATAAAAGCATCTGCCACCATGTATTTTTTTTTGAGTTGCAAAAATAGGGTTGTAGCTTCCACTGATGGTCTAACTGTGGTCTTCTGAGTGGAGTATGCTCTTTTCTTCCCACAAACTGCTGAGGATTCTCTGCTTTCATCAGTGCTGTCACTGACTTTACCTAATGCTTGTGATTTGTCCCATGTGGTCATCATGTGCTAAAGGTAGAAAGCAAACTAGGTCAATTAGAGCACTTGGAAATTAAAATGCCTAGATTTTGTTTTCAGTTTCACATCAGACTTGTGGAATAAGCTCTTCATAAAAAAAAAAACAAAAACCAAACCCGAAATACCACATCATGGATGTTAAACATCAGTACTGAGTGAGGAAATGCTTTGAGGGTTTGCATGAAACATACCAAGTGCAAGTGTATTATAATGTGATAACTATTTATTTTTCCTTGTGCTTCTGCCCTGAATGCTGTAGAGGTGGCTGGCATAGATGATGGTTATACAGTTGCATGAATTTGATTTTTTGTTACAGTAAGCAAGGTCACATTGCTGTTGGCCCTAGAAAGCAGCAGCTTCTGGACAAATGCTAGTGACTCTTTTCATGTGCGCTGTGCTGTAAGATCTGTTCAATATTTTGGTATTTAGTCTTTCCTTCTTTAGTTTTTCTATTTAATGTCCTAGTTATTGTAGACGTTAGAGTTGAAGGTGTCAAGGGTATTGTGTGTTTGACATTGCCTGAGTATCCACTGGGGACACCGAGTCTGACAGTCCTAAACAAAGTAAGAGGTGAAGGGGATGAGACAAGAACTGTCTAGGCTTCTCCTTAAGACTTGCTGTAGTATATTGCATCTTGGTGTTTGCTGTTAGGAGTCTGTTTGGAGGTACTGAAGATTGCTGGGCAGGGCTGTTTCCCCTCTGCCAGCTTCCATCATGCTGAGGCTAAACCCAGCATTTCTGAAAGCTGCTTAGTGAACTCCTTTATGTGCTGTTTGGCTGGCAAGTCAGCACTTGCTGTCCAGACAATTAAAACTGGGATAACCATTCTGAACTGTGTATGATCTTGTGAGCAGTACATCCATCTATGCAGTACAAGGAGTGGCGAAACAGGATGCTGCTGTGATACAAACACATTATTTGTATAATTTGAGAAGGAGTGAGATGTTTTACTCTTGGAGATCAAAGCTATCAAGGGTGCAAGGTGAATTTTACCCCTACAGTCCCTCAGGTTCAACAATAATGTCATGGAATATAGCTGAAACTCTAACAGGCTTGACATTTTTAAGATTGGAGTCCTCATGGTGTGTTTTGTGGATGGGTTTGCAAAAACTGTTGTTTCTCGAAAGCAGGAAACTGGGAGAAGCCTCTGTAAGGCTTAATGCTCTGTAAATTCTGGTAAAGAAACAAAGTAACTCTTGGTGTTGTGATTAAAGTGTCACTGTTTACACTTCTAAGCACTGAGGAGTTCAGTAAGTTTATTTAGGAGCTGTTTTCCTATGAACTTAAAGGAAAGCGTGTAAAGCTGAATGGTTTCTTATTTGAGCTCTAGACAAGTTGGCTGAATGGCTGCAGCCCCACATTGGGACAAAATACGTGAAGTGGCCTGAAATTCAGGGTTTGCTTTTGTGGACAAGGAGGCACCTGAGAGAGTTGCAACTCTGAAGAGAGCCCTTAGTGCAGATCTCTTGATACTGAGTACTTCAAATCTCAACCAGTGTTGCCAGGGACAATTATTTTTATCTCTAAGAGTTCATTAGTCTTCATTTTTGGAAAAATGGAGAACAAAACTCCTTAACAGTGATCTCAATACTCTGGTGTAGTGAACCCTACCAAGAAGAAAAAAGGCCCCTCATAAGTGAGCAGGTGGGGGATTACCTTTTTGTTTGAGGGTTGCTGTAGTAAAGCAGATGTAACCTGTTGGTGTATTTGATGAGTTAGAATGCTAATCATAGAATACTTGAGCAAATAAAATGCAGTGCTGCTATGAGAGTTGCACTTTCAACTTGTTTACAAAAAAAGAAGGGTTTCTTTGTTTTCCTGGCTTCCTTCCTTTCATTTCTTAGTTATCAAAGAGAAGAGTGAATTCTGCACACAGCTAGTATACTTCTATTTATGCTTCTGCCTCTCCCTATATGAAGACATTAATCTCTCTAGTGTTGCTTTTTACCCTCTTCCCCATTTTCTTTCCAGGTCTATAATGATCTCCCCTTCTTGTGACTATGTTGGGGAAGGGCTATACCTACTCTGTATTGCTTGGCAAGTAATTGGCACCCTTAGCATTAGTGTGCTTTATTTATTTTTGATTTGTTAATTTGTTTCATGGAGTAGTTGTAATCATATAAAAGCAAACAATTTGTGAGAACCTAAACGGCAACATAGGAGTTGAATAGCAGTTAATGTGGATTTTTCAGGAGGGAATTGTGTCAAGCCTGTCTACTTTTCTTCTGAATCTTACAGGTACAGAAGAAGTAGTAGCAGATGTGGGTATCTTGACTCTGAAGTTTTCAAACTAATTTTCTCATGAGAAATCTAGGAAAACAATGGTCTGTGGGAAATCCCATGAAAGGCATACAAAATTATTTGATTATTTTGTTTGAGCATAACAGGGGGTTCAAGAAAAAACTAAGATGAGATATTTCACGTTTTTTTGCAGGGCCTATAGGCAGTCTCATAAGATTCACCAGTTCTCACCAATTTGTTAGGTAAATTTTAGTGAAGCATCATGAAATAGATCTCCTGATAGTGACTGTGCTTGAAGGGATGTCACAAGCTGGCAAGGGAGTTCAGTAACCTTGGATGCAGTTCAGTCAGGACAAATGCAGAATATTAGGCTTTGATAAGAGCAATCAGGTGTGTAAGTGGAAAGTGGATGAGGATTGGACAGGCAGCAGCTCTGCAGAGCAGAGTTTGGTACACAAGCTGATCGTGTGCAGCATTGCACAAGCTGCAAACATTGTGCTGGGCTGCACAAACAAGTGTGTTGTAAGTCAGAGACAAGAAGTCACCAGCATGCTGGCTAGAGCTGAGATAAGCCTCCTTTGCAGAGACTGGTTTTTGGTGGTGTACCTGAGATATTTTTAGCTGTGAGGGGAGAGGTTTCCTTAAAGAGAGATAACTTCTCCATCATAATAACTTTCTTTGCAACAGCCCTCATATTTGAAGGGGAGAGGGGGGAAAGGGCAGGGAGGAGCTGTGCCGTTTTCCATGCCCTCTAGGAGCAGAACAAGGAGCATTTCACCTAAACTGCACTAATCTTTCCGATTGGAAAGATTCTTCTAAATGCATGAGGAGTGAAGAAAATACATGGAGAAAGCTGTGGAGAGAAGGTTTTTTAATAAGCATATGTGATGACTGTTTCTTGAGTACAGTTTCTGTAGAGTTGCTGCTATGGAACAGCAGGTTCTGGTTTTTCTTGCAGCCCTTTTGGTTCTGTAGCCTGAGCCTGAAGAGCTCTTTATTATAACTGAAGGGCAAGAAATGCCCAGGGAGGGCTTGTAAAATGCCTAGAGCTTTAGTCCTGTTATGAACAAAACCAAACTTTGAACAGGGTGAAGCACTGTTGATAGTAACAGTGAGGTTAAGAGTAGGTGACAGTGGCTTGGGTCTTTTGATGGGAAAGTGGCTGGAAAAGTGCCTGTGAAACCCACAGCCACTGCATCTGCACCTGTGTAGCTTCCACCGTGTTCTTGCACACTGAGCCCGCATCCCTGGCTGTGTTCTGGTTCATGTTGAGATGCCAGCTAAGTGGCTGCCATTGTCATCCTTCTACCCCTTCTTCCCCTGCCCCAACAAGTGTCTCCCTTCTTTGCAAGGAGGTTCAGGCATGAAAAAAGAGAGGAACAGAGCTGTGCCATCCGATGCAGCCTAGGTTTTGCTTCAGGTGCACACAGCCAGATTTGACAAAGGTTATGCTTCCTAATGCTGCAAGCTGAAGCTTTACATGGGGGTGGATTTATAACAAATTTAAAGTGCTCCTGGTTTTTGTTGCCAGATAAATGCCTGTAAAGACCAGAGTGCTGCTCTGAGCTCATACTGGCAGTTTGGTTTCTTCAGTTATAGGAAAAATATGGGAAAATGTTTAATTTTGGTAATACAAACAACACTGTGTTTAATATCACTTATTTTAAAATCAGATGTAGGGATAAGTACTTGGCTGGTTTGTGTATTACATTTTATTGCTCAATGATTTGCTTCTGGAAAGCTAATTTTTGTTAGCAATAATCTAAATGAAAAATTGTCATCACTTAATATATTTTGGTAAAAAACATGCTCAGTGTTTCCTTTGCATTTTGTCAGGCTTTCTGTTTTCCTCTACAATATTGAAATACGTATGCTGATCTAAATTTTTGGTTTTTGTTTTAGTCTTGTTGGTCATCTTGTTTATGCTTGCATTTTGATTATTTGTATATCTCTTGCTTTCCAGGAGACAAAGATGGCAGCAAGGTGACCACAGTAGTGGCAACTCCTGGACAAGGTCCGGACCGACCACAAGAAGTCAGCTACACAGACACCAAGGTGATTGGAAATGGATCTTTTGGTGTTGTGTATCAAGCCAAACTCTGTGATTCAGGAGAGCTTGTGGCCATTAAGAAAGTCCTGCAGGATAAAAGATTTAAGGTGAGCTTATGCATAAGTTCAGAATATTTTCATGAATGTTATCTCATTTTCCATGTCTTTGATGGCAGTGTTTTTGATTTTCTTAATTTAATTTCATTGGAGCACATAAATACACATAAAAATTTTCGGGACTAAAGATTAAACAGATGGATTATGATAAAGCAGTGTATTTTAACTTGAAAATCAGTGACTCACTGTTATGATTATTTGTATTAGTGCAAAGCAGGAAGCTAAAAATACTGATGTGATGTTGTGCTGTTTCCAGGTTGCAGACCAAATTTCTCAGACAGTGAGCTGTGGAAAAAAGGGAAAAGCTTGTCTTAAGGTTGCTTTTTTCTGGCTTAGACTCTTCTCCAATCTTTAGTAATTAAACTGCTGGAAGGAACAGAAGCCTTTGGGCTTTGTTCTTAGTTGTTCTACCTATAAAGTTGAAGGCTATCTTTGAGTAAATTAGAAATTGTGAAGGCCGAGCAAGAAGATAACAAATACTGAGCCCAGTTACCTAATTTATAAATGTGTTCTATCCTAATGGTTTTAATAGACTAGTGATCCTTTATTCTAAACAAGTAGCCTTCCAAGGAGAAATCTTTTTATCTAGTGATTTGTAAACTAAATAAAAGTTAAGAACTATAAGCCACTTCATCACTTCTGTTAGTCCTGTGCTTTGTATTTAATGTACTTGACTGCTTTCCCTTGTAGTCAAGTGGCCTGCAGATCAACTTATGCAAGCAGTACACAACAGCAAAGGTACCGGTTTTAACATTTCTTGTTTTTACAGGAAGACCTCATGCGCAGCTAGTTTCACTGGTAATATTTGTAATTTCTGTCCTATTTTGGTAGCAAAACCATTGTTTTGGAGTGTTTTGAAGGAACTAGTGTATGTCTTCTCCTTGAGTATTCAAATTTTATGTTGTCACCACCACAGGCAATAGCATATCACAGATGCATTAGATGAAAAAGGGAAAAGATATGTTAAAATTAATGTAATCATGCAGAATTGTTTACTTCTAATTGAGGAAGGCATATGAATTTCTTACATCTGAGTTATTTCTGGACTGTATTATGGGTTGAAGGTAATTGGTACTTGGGAAGCATGCAATATGATGTAAGAGTGCCTTATTTTAGAAGAATAAAGAAGAGGTAAAGCAGAAAAGGAAAAACAAGTTCTAAACCTAGCCATACTTAAAGGAGCTTTTTCGTCTCTTCCCATTGCATAGGTTTAGGGGGAAGGTCAGGATATTTCTTATACCATGTCATGCTTGGTAGATGTCAGCTAGTGCTTTTGATAAGAATCTTTGATTTCTTTAGTCTCATAACTCTGGGGCTGTGCAGTGTGTCAAAATGAAAACTTGACCAAGCATTTTAGTTCCTGACCATCAGAAATTAATAGTTTGTGACTTCTTTAAATGAATCTCTCTTGGACATATAGAATAAAATGTTGCTCTTTGATTGGTTTTGTTTTGGTAGTTGGTTTAGTGACACTTTGTTATCTGACTATATATCTTTCTATTTTGGAGTGTTTCTTTAAGTGATTTTTTTAAAAATTGCCTCTCTTGAATATTAGCCCTCTCTTTGTTGAAGCAAAACAGCTAAAGTAAACTGAAAAGGTTGGTAGGGTGTTTCCAGTTCAGGCTCTGAATTGTCTACATTTGATGATTGTCTTGGTTTGAAAGACAGGTGTCTGCCGAGGAAGGCAGGAACTTCCCTTGGAATAGGGAGTATGACTCCTTTTCCTTTGGAATTATTATAACTTTGAAATCAAGGGGCTCTCAAGCAAGAGAGATGGGGAAAAAGGAGTAACAGCTCTTTACTAATAGTTAGAGCAAGGCAGTAATACAGAAACAATGGTTTAAAAAGACAAAGTGGGAATACAGCCTGCCACCCTGTTAGGGTGGTGCTAACAGTCCAGTTAAAATGGTGGCTGCAGTCCCGTTGGAGCGATGGATGTAGTCTTGTTGAAGTGGTGATCTTGTGGAAAGGTCTCGCCAATCTCTGGAGGTCCAGTGGTGGCTCCCAAGCTCCTCTGCTCTGGGAATCCAGTGGAAAAGGTAGCCCGGTGTTCTAGGGCCTTAGCTTATAAGCAGGTAAGAATGTTCAGTTCCTCCCTTCTGGGCGGGGCATCTCACAATGGGCTGATGTAATCTTAGAGTCACTCCTGGAGACCTTGACGGCCCATTAGCAGGGATAGCCGCTGATGGTGTTATCAGGGCTGAGTCATGCGGAACATAAAGAACACTGCTCCACATGTTTTTAACAGCTTATGGAGATGGTAATAGAATACATACTTTTGGTTACACCTTCCGTGTAACCTAAGACAATGATACAAGCTGAGGACATCCAATACTTGGAGGCTTTAATACCCCTAAACCAGGTGTAATTTACATTCAAGTCCATGTGTAGATTCACAGATACTATTAATTTAAAACTACTTTTTTAAACTTTATAATTTGTATGGGTCACATTTGTAGTAGTACCCAAGTTATGCCTTTTTTCATATTCTTATCTCAAACTTTTATCCAAACTGCACAGCATCATGTACCTTTAGTCCCAGCTCCTTAGTTTTTCCCATCATTTGTCACTTTAGTCCTCCCATTTTTTTCACATTCTGATCTAGAAGTGTATGTTCTGTTGGCAGGAGGTGTAAATTCCTACAGGCTGGATGAAAGCCTCTGCTTGGACAGATTTGGAAGCCAGACAGATGTACGTTATCTTAAGAATAGCTTACAATTACTTCAGGGTATGCTAGTCTTTGGGAATGCCTGAGCTAGGTAATAAATTCTGGACCACATTATTTACCAGTTAAAGAGGGAACTTTGAAAGTCTGTTGGCTGAATGGTTTGAGTGCAGTGTAGGAGCAGACGAGCTCTTACATTCAGAGAGCTGTGATGTGGGTGCAGCTCAGCTGGGCTGTTGCCATCCTTGCTCGGCTGCCTGAGTCCAGATCCAAGGCCTGGTCAGTGGAGTTCCTTAAGAAATCTGCCACTCCTCTCATTAATGCATACTTCCACTTCAGCGATGACTGAGGGGTAAAAGCCAACCTTACTAAAGACAGCCAAAGGTGGTGGTAGTTTGTTTGATTTAAATTAACTTCATTACTTTCTGAGGGAAGAGAAGGAGTACTAATTCTGTACTGATCCCAGTGATGGACAAGCAACAAGAGGAAAGTGATGTATCAAAGTTGCTTCCTGAAATTTGAATCATGAACGAAATTTTCAGCTGTATGCTTCTAGCTGGCACCTACTTATCTCTGTGCTTGTCTATCCTGATGTATTTATCTTGGTACATGCAGTATAATTCCTTAGTCATGATTTAGTTCTTAAAAAAATCCTTTGAGAAAAGCCAGCAGGTAGTCTTGAAACTTAAAGGGCATGATTCAGAAACTTTAGGAAGTCCCAAGAGAGTGTAACTTGTAGGCTCTTTCTGTGTTTTCTGAATGTGGAGGAGTGGTTATTGTGTAGATCTGGAAAATGTGCCTCAGTTGCCAATTTTAGATCTCTGTCAGGAAGCTGAGGCACTTTTGTCCAGGTTTAAAGCTATCTTGAAAGCTGGAATTACCAGAGGGGGGTTATCTTTTCTTCTTTTTTTCATTTTCCATTACTATGACAAGTCAGCCTCCCAGCATTGGTCAGGACCAGAAAGAAGTTGAGTGTTAAAGCATTGCTGAAGAGTTGAATCTTGCAGTTTCTGTGATGATAAAAATAGTTTGTAATGCTTCTATGTCTTTCTACTCCCTTGTTGCAGTTCATTGGTTCTTCAGTTTGACAATGCAGTTCCTGCATGACTGTGTTTTAAGCAGGGTCTCTGAATTGCTCTGTATTTTAGAATGTGCATGTCTAGAGTTCTGTATAATGTAGAGCAATAGTATTGGTATGCTAGGGATAGTGGCAAGTGATTGAAGGGAATAAATAAAATACAACATAGAGATGTATGCTTAATTTCAGTTTGCAGTTCTGCCTTCATTAAGCTAGTTCTCCATACTAAGTGTGAGGAATTAAGTAATGTAATTTTGGGCAATTACCTGATACTTGAATGAGTAGTTCACAAACTACGTGCTGTTTGTCATTAATCTGTGAAACCATTTAATTTGTTTAATTTAGTTAACCATCTCTAGTCATTCTGGGTGGTTATATTTTTGGGATGCTGGGGGTTTTTTTCAGTTAAAAGTTTAACCAGGTGTGAGAGAGATATTTGCCTTTGAAAAATAGTGTAAGGCAGCTATTCACAAGCTTAGGGGCCAAAGTGCTTTCAAATGGCAAAACTTCCAAAAGACAATAACCTGGCTTTCAGAGATCTATACTGTGTTTCTGCTTCTATCCCACAAATGCGGAATAATAGGATCTTGTGCAAAACATTGATAGGTGCAGTTAAATGTTTAATAGTATTTTCTATTATTTTCATCCATGTGTTTGTGCAGGCCTTTAAGTGACACAGCCTAATTGTGATGCTTGCAAAGAAAACATTACTGGTATCGTAAATTTTCTTGCACTGCTTTTGTTGGTTTGTTCATTGGAATTTTCTTCAGATTAAGAGTCTGTCATGTTGCTGTCTAATCCTGCAAAAACCAATAATAACGAAACAGATATGTTATCATAAATAGCTATTTTTTGTTATTTCTGTCATTCTATTAAGGTTTTCAAGAAATCCTGTTGCAGTGAATGTGTGAATTGCTAGAAATGCTGACTGAGAATAGGTAGTTAAATTTTTCATATCTGAATTGCAGTACTTGATGTTTCTGCTTTTATCATTAGGCTATTGAAATCTAAATGATGAAGAGAGTTTGTACTACTCCTGCACCTTTTCAAGCAGGCTAGGTTGGGCATCACATTTCTTGTTAATAGCTCACATAGACATGAAGTGTGCAGCAGGAGAAAGCCAATTTGGTAATGAGAACCATTCATGCCATTCAGTCTGTTAAATCATTCAGGGACTGCCTTGGTTTAGCCATCCAACCAAGCCCTTGGCTTAGTTGCCTGAATTATTTAAATAGGCAAATCTTCTGGAGTGTGAGAGGATGTCAGAGTAGGGCCCTGATGGTCCATAAATGTGAAGCCCTGCATTGGTAAAGCTGAGGCCACTGAATAGTAGGCAGTGCTCTTTCCTGTTTTTAGTTATGGAAGGAATAGGTGTTGTGACTATTTGCGCCTTTATTGTTTCTTTGTTTTGGTTTGTTGTTGGTTTTTTTTGTTTTTAATGTGTAAAGTCTTAGTGTTAATTTGAGCATTAAAGCCCAATAAAGCAGCAGGATGGAAAAAAAAGTCTGTGTTGAGGTTCTGGTTTCTTTCTTTCTCTGCTGGTGTGTGTACTTTTGTGAGCTATTTGAAATGCTTCTGAAAGCAATAGCTTTCCTTCAGTTCCTGCCTCAAATATATCAAGCTGCTAAGTATAAAAAGATCCTTTTCAAAGTAGCCCATATCTGGTGTTTGTGTTAACTTATTTACAGCAACTTTGATCATAGCAGCTCCCATGGAAAACGTAAAACCACAAGGAAGAATTCCCATTGAAAAATGACTAGGTGTTTAGGTTTTTAAGTTCTGTTAACTTTTCAAGAGACTTTTCTGTTTAAAGCATTCAGAAATCTAAAATTGACCCAGTTTTTTTCTTAGTAAGTTTTGTGTCTCTGCTTGTGGTTGAAGGTGTAATTCTATAAACACACATGTGAAAAAGTGAACCTGTTGATTAGTGATTTGTATCTTTTGCTCTCAGAATCTCAGTCATTAACGGACCACTGTGAGAATCTAACTTCAAATTGTGTTAAATTAGTTCCACTCTTGCTGACTTCCCCCCAGCTTGTTTTTTAGCTCTTGGTTATTATCCATGGCCAGTTAAGAGACAAGAGATTATACTGGAAAAAAGGCTCCATTTTTAGGGGGCTTCAGGCTGTTATGGTCACTGTTGGTGTAGCTGAGCTGTTTTGAGGAGGGATGTACTCAAGTTAGTAGGGTAACTTGACTGAAAGAAGAGTTAAAACAAGTTTTATTTTGCAGTCTGTAAGCTTGGGCTGTGGATAGTCACGTCTAAAGACTGACAAGCAAACAGGAGTTTGACATGAGATTTTCAGCTATATGCTTGATATGTGTTAATATGTGTTGGGGAACCCAGTTGTAAAGCTCTTAGGGAAGTGATATCACTATCTCTTCTGTGTCAGTTTGGTTTCCCTTTGCCAGGTTCAGACAGGATGTGTGCATTGTCTTGCTTTTTAATGTTTTAGCAAATCCATTTTCCAGACTCCCGTTGCAATGTATTGTAGCTTTGTCATGAGAACGTTAAAGGTACAGTTGAAGAGAAGCCATTGTTACTGCTGGATATCTCGTAAAGTCTTGACTTCCTTTCTGTGTGCCTGAGTTGTGGACCCTTTCTTTCAAGCACGCAAGTCAATACCGAAGTCACAGAAGAGGCCTCCAGGATTGATTCTAACCTTTAACTGATCACCACCATGTCAACTAGACCATGGCACTAGCTGCCACATCCAGTTTTTTCTTGAACACCTCCAGGGATGGTGACTCCACCACTTCCCTGGGTAGTCCATTCCAAAGTTTAATAACCATTCCGTGAAGAAATTCCTCCTCATGCCCAGCCTAAACCTCCCTGGTTCATCTTGAGACTGTGTCCTCCGATCCTGTTGCTGGTTGCCTGGGAGAAGAGACCAACCCCATCTCAACTTTACTACAGACTTCTTTCAGGTAGTTGGAGAGAGCAATAAAGTCACTCCAGACCCTCCTTTTCCCTCCTACTTCACTCCTTTCTAGAAGGGAATTGAAAGTTATCACAGAGGTTCAGAATGAATGATATCTTCATCTTAAGTCAGTGTTTAAAGTCTTGAATACAATGTAGAGGTTGGATTTTCTCTGATGTATTCATTATTATCTTTCACTGTGACCTCTTGTTATCTGCACAGGTTTCCTCTGATCTAAGAACTGTACTTCCTTTTTAATTTAATCTGTGTGTGAGCTAGCTCTCATACCTCCATCTAAGGATTTTTGAATATTCAAACATTAATCTCTAAGGCCTTCTCTCAAAAGGATGCCTTTATTTACCCTATCTCAGTTTAGATGGAAGGACCCATGGGGTATTAAAGTCACAAAGGAAAAATGTGGTGATGAGAATTTATAACATTTAAGCACCTTTCTTTTAAGTCTTTGAGAACTTGCTCATCATAACTACTTTGAAGATCTGAGGAATAGTGAATCACTGTTCATAAGACCATCATGGAGGTGTCATTCTCTAAAGGATGCCTTAATTTTGTTGTTAAATAGCTAGAAAGGGCACCCCAAACAACATATCTGTCTTCTGACTAATGAGATGGTTTGTGTTTGTATCACAAGTGGGGATGGAAGGCTGAAAGTATTTTCCAGTGGCTTCAGCAAATACTGTGAACATTTTTAAAACCAGCAGTAGAAAGATGCTTGAACCTGATCAAAACTGTCCTTCTACTCCTAGATGTCCTCATCTAAGGGAATACAGTCCCTCTTGAGGACTGCAGCTATTAGATAAGATTTCCAGAATGGGAGATGCCTCGGCATGTGTTTGGGATGCTTTTCCGTCTTCTAAACAGCTGGAGGGCTATGTTTGGTTTCAGAGAGGTTTTTTCTAGTCTGTGCTTAGCTCTTGTATAGACACTGATTTGTAGCTCTGGTCCAACTTAGTTTAGTCAGATTATCAGAGACATTTACCAAGATAATAGCTTTTCTTACAGCAGTACTTGAGCTGGCTGTCTCCTCAAAGCTTATTGGATCCAACTCTATCATTTGGCTGTAATTGCAGTTGCAGTGCCTGTCTCTTCATAGCCACTGAAAAGGCTGGGTAGAGATCTGAGTTCTCACTCACAACCTTGTATTTCATTCCATTTTCCAATTCTCTCAAACTTTCCTAATGGACAAAAAAATAGTTTTACCCTTGCTGTCAACAGTCTTTGAAGAGAAGTGTACTGTTTGTTGTATCAGCTGAAACCTCCCTGGACATACTTCAGTGGCCTAGAAGAGATTTAAGAACTCTAAGAAGCATCTTTCTAACTCTGTATTATTTTAAAGTCTGTATAATAAAATTATTTGTAGTTATGGCTGCTCCTGCAGATGTTTTCAAATCTGACAACTGAATTGGATGCATAATAGCTGTTAGTGCAAAATAGATCTTCAGCTGATGAGATGAAATGGAGTTTGTACTATGAGCATTGATTTCAGTTTTCTCCTTTTTAGCTGGGGAGTTTGGACTGATAATTCATGTCCAGGGAATGCAGCATCATCCAGCTGCAGTTGGCCTGGGAAAGAGAAGAAGGTGCTCTTCATCTGCGGGTGTGGTTTTGTGCATGTGTGGAAATGTGTTTCCACGTGTTGCCATGTGGAAACCCACATGTTAGTAAGGAAATAGGCCCTAAGAATGTGTTCTTTGAAAAGGGAGGAGTCAAAAGAGCTCTTGAGGGCTTTTTTGCCCTTACCGTGTGGATATTTGCATAAGGCCTCTTACAGATCCATGCCACAGTTTAGGTGGTGCATTTATTTTGGATTTTGACCTTTTCTATTTCCCTGAGTTTTTCTGTGGTGCTCCCTATACTAGAACCAAAGATAGGTCTTTAAAACATTATATCTGTTTTGTCAGTTTTCTCTCTTCTTGCTAACTTCTAGTGTATAACTTGAGATTAAAATGAAATCTATCTGTCCGATGTGAATTTAATGACCAACAAAAAGAACCCTAAGTTACTTTACAATTATAAAAAGTCTTCTGCCCCACTAGTCCAGATAACTCACACAGCTGCTCCAATAATGCTTTGGTTTGTTTCCTGTTGTCTCTCAGGTCTTCTAAAGGAAGTGAGTTCACATGTCTGATTTTCATAAGATACATATATTTATATACATTCTATGAACTATATACACCGTATATATACATGTTCCTAAATTAGCTAGAGACTGTTTTGAGAGACACAGGTTAAATGGATGCTATTCTGAAATAATAACATTCAGAGTAGAGAGTGCAGTTTAAAAGAATCCCAAACCCATCAAGGTATGGAAATGTGTCGTTTAAAGCACATAAATAGCCGTAACTCTGCCACATACTGCCAGTGTATTATAACTGTGCAAGTGTACTTGAGCATTGCAGAATTCCTGATTGTGGTCAAATTAAGTTCCATTTTGAAAGATAATTTCCTTTCCTTTGACTTTTTAATATTGCTCCCTGTAAGTGCCTGAGAAGGACTGGCATAGGAAAACAGTAACCCTGCATGCAGTAGGAATAACCTCTTTAATTTGTGTTTATAAAACAGTTTTACTTCTGGGTCACACCTGCTACTTAGAGGGAGCATGGATTTGTAGGGCTGTGTAACAAAGGTAAAAATTGATTTTGATGTTCTTAATTTTGTAGTGTTCTATAGAGAGATCTTTAGTAGCCTTTCAGGGTCATTACCATAGAGACTCTATATCTTTGCATCTCTGAGACTGGCAGATTACAGGCTCATGGAGCAGATTTGGGTTTTCTCATTTAAAAATAAAATATTTAATGCCTGACACTCTTAGTGTTGCAATGGAGTAGACTTTCTAAGCGTGCAAGTGGAGAATCAAGGGCAGTCTTTGTTTTGTGAATGGAGCCTGAATTTGGTAATTTAAAAAGTCACAGTAATATTCCTGAAGTCCTTCTGAAGCTCAGGGATTTAGTGGTCTGCTGTGTGTGAGGTTGTATGTAAATTCTAAGATTTTTTTTTTCCCATCTTGCAGTAGTAGCTGAAATGATCAGGCAGAGAGCAGGCACATCGAATGCTCTTGAGAGCTTGGTAATGCTGCTGCTATAGAGAGTTTGGATATTACAGCAGGTGTTGGGGTGGAAGTGGTGTCCCAGGAGGAACCTTCCACGCCTGTCTCCTAGTTAGGGAAAAGAGTACTGTGTAGAGTATAAATAGAAGATTAGCTTGATGGGATAAAAATGGTGCTTTTGAGACTACTTCAATGTTTGGTGTATGCAGATACTTCATGGCTCTTTGTTGTACTATTATGTATTCTCTTTTGGAAGTCCCACAGCATGAGATTGCCTGGCTATGGAAGATTTAGCATTAACAGTTTTTACATCTAGCAACATTACCTGCCTGCAGCTCTTACTTGCTTACTAAATTCTTACTTGGTGAAATTATCCTTGGTACAACATTCCAGTCTTGGAGCATGATTGAATATATCATTAAATAATTTGTCTTTAGTTTTTGCCAGTGAACACAGGGGGTTTTGTCTTTAAAATGGATGGCTGCTAAATCAGGCAGTGGCAAACTCTGTGTCCTTTTTGAACTCACTATTTGTTATTCAAATATTCTGCTGCAGCAGCTATTAATTACACTTGAGGGGAAAGAAGGGATAACCCATAAAATGCTAGTCATAGAAAGGACAGAAGAGATCCACCTGCTGCTTGATGAGGCTTCCTGAAGCAAAGAAGAGGGACAGATCTTTTCATTCATGTGTCACCAAGACAGCTGTTCTCTACCCTCCAGCACTGTCCTGTAGTTCAGCCCTTTTGGCTTTGTTTAAAACCTTGTAATTGAGCTGTTTTTTGTGGTTTTTTTTGTTTGTGACTCCTTCTTGAAGACGAGTAACTCAAAGTCAGCAAACAAAATGAGGAAGCTTTAAGTAAATGTGAAAATGGGAATAATTTTTGTTTTCCAGATATTTTCTTGAGTAGGCCTGACATTTTCTAACCAAATGGCATGTTCCTTCTGGGAAGTATTCAAAACTTTGAGAGCCAAAAAATGGGTGATTGTTTTCTTTGCTGCTAAAGGCAATATAGGCACTACCCATTGCTTCTTGGAAAAGTAGTACCAAGACATGGGAAAATAATAAAAGGAAGCTCTTCTAAGTATTTTGTCAAACATCTAAAGTACAGAGGCAGTTCAGACTGTTGGGCATATTCTAGAATTAGCAATGCTGCCATTTTTTTCCTGTGATGTGGATACTTCCTGGTCCCTGATGACTGAGAAGGTGAAATGTTTGTGACCAACAGAATTATTTTCAGCTTACACAATACAAGGAATTACTTTTCTACTACTTTGCATGTTTTTGAGGAAAACTTATTTTGTTTTTTTTTCCACTTTGTTTTTTCCATCACATTTTCTGTCTGCATTATGCAGTGAAATATGACACATTTGGAACATTGTAAGATTAAATTCAAAGGATAATGTAGACTGAGATTTTGTTGGATGACCTGGACTCTCCTGTATGATCTACTGCAGGAAATAGAACTGAATCTGATTTTTATTTGAGTGGTTTTGTAAGAGTTGTATCATGTAATAACTCAAAATAAGAAATATTTCTGTGAAGGTAATGAGAAACTTATTCTATTAAGGAAAATTCTAATTAAAGTTCTTGATGATTTGGCACGGTGTTGATACTTGTTTTAAAATATAATCAGTGATGTCAAAAAAGTGGTCGTCATGCATTTGTAATGTTTTTTTGGCCAGGAGCAAGGAAGGGACTCACTCTTCTTCAAGGTGAAGTGTGAGGTGTGATGTTTATCATGTTTTTAAGTGTATGTTACAAACTTTTAACTAAGGAGAAGGCAGTCAGCTTTCTTCAGGGTGGATTTTTGTTTATGTAGTGCTTAGTACAGTGAACTGAGATGAGTAATGGAGGCTCTTATATGTGTCATGATGCAAATAAGCAGACTACAGACATCTATATTGCCTAGTTCTTCTAAGATTTGAAGCCAGGTCTAATTGTTACAGGCCCAACAAAGGTACTCATTTCACATCTTCATTTGTGCTGATCCTTTGAAAGCCCAGCCATGGTGATTAGACTGCTTAGGTCCTGAGCTAACTAGTCAAAATACAAACATCCAGTCTGAATCACTGAAGCATAATAATGCATATGGAAAACAACAGCTGGATCTAATTTCAATATTTTTTTTTTTAAATTCAAAAAGCACCTCGTCATAAAAAGCTCCTTGTTTTCCCCCCTAAGCTTTATCAAGTGATGAAGACAGCATATATAATAAGATTCATCCTCTTCTTTTTCTTCATTCAAAGATTTGTCCAAGGATCTGCTTATCAGACTGAGTTTGCAGGCCCTTTTGCATTCACCTTACTTTAATCTCACCAGGCACAAGGGTTATAAAGGTTGTAACAGGTTTTTTGGGCTTGAAAACAGGCATCTCAGTTATATCAGATGAGTTTAACAGTGTAAGCATGTTGGTTGATTATAAGTGAAATAATTTGTTGCAGGCTTCTTAGTTCCTGAAATGAGACATTGCAACTTATTTTGCTGTTGTGGTGGGACATGAATACTGCTTGCTGTGCTGTCCACTGGTTGCATTGCTCTTGCTGCAAGTAGACAGAAGAGGATTTTTTCCTTTCTTTTGTTTTTTTCCTTTTTAGAGTAAAACTTCAAAGTGGATTTTGAGATTGCCTGTGGGCACTTTAGTGGAAAATTCAGGTTTGCTGTTAAATAATAGAGAAACCTTTAAAGATGTGTTGCTGACTAACCTGGCAATTAGTAGTAAGTGTGCAAGTGTGGAAATGAGGACAGCAGTTTCCTACTCCAAAATATAGTGCATGGGCTAGGGAACATTAGGAAGATTCAGTTCAGTATCTTACCTGGATGGACTTGCTTTGTTTTCTGATGTTGAGCAACTTCGTAAGCACATTACAGAAGAAATCTGACAGGAGTAACAGGATGTAGAGCAGGAGAACTAAAGTGAGCACAGATTTCTGAACAATTCCTAAAAATGAGGATAATACTTTTTTCCTTTGTAGTGTTCTGCTGAACATATTTTATAAATAGTGAGCAATTCTGAGTTATGAAATCAGAAGGTGATAACAACAGGTAATTTTTCATTGAGGCAATGGTATTAGAAGCTCTGTGGTTTTAAAAAAAATGTTCTATATTATTTCTAGGTTAGATTCTTCTGTTAGTGCAACATCTCAGTAATCTGTACTAGAATTGCCTGTCTGTGAGACCTGGGGATTCTTTGATTATACTGCATTTATTGACACTATCTACTTGTCATTTAGATATCTGCAAAAGCAGCAGTATGAGAACATATGAATTGGAAATGTTCTTTCCCAGTGTGCAGGAAACCACAGCAGGTTGATAGGAGTCAGCATTTGAAGAGCCAGAGCAAATAGTCAAGAACTTGGTGCTATTTCTTTTTTTTTTTTTTTTTTTTAATGTCAACATAAGGGCAAGAAGGGACATGGTTTGCAGATAGTATACTGGATTTCCTGGTAGGCAATGACTCTGTTTCTGTAACTGCATAACAGGCATAAAGGTTATCTCCTTTCACGTAGGGCTAACAGATCTAGTAGGACAAGAAAGTAGTATGAGACAGAGGAAAACTAGGGCATGTTGAGAGTTGCCTGGAGTATCGGAGGCATAACAGTCAGTGTGTTCATTAAACAATTTCTGCGGCAGCATGAAGGCCATCAATTAGCAGGAAGGAGAGACAGTACAAGGACTCTTGTTTGGAATTAACCTGATGAATATGTCTTGGAAAGAGTCCTCCTTGCTAGTGGGATCAGCCTGTACCCAGTGCAAAAGCACAACGCTATGTGCAGGTAGCAGTAGGAAGTCTCTTCCTGGTGGAGCACTGAGCTGTGGTATGCTGTCTTACTGGCTAGTCTGCATGGATCTGCTTGTGGGTGATAATGCTCTAGGTGACTTCTTGAGCAGATAATGAACTTTTGAAGAGAAATAAAAGTGTCTGAGACATTTCTGAATTCAGCTGTCCAATTGAACAATATAGAAAGTTTAAACTGATTCACCTTTAAAATTTATTTGAATTTTCCTGAATGTTAAGTATACAGTGAACACAAGATATGCTGACTCTTGTCTTAACCTAACCTTGGGTGCAGAATGTGTAGGGAGCGATACTGTCTTGCTTACATAAGCACGGCAGGCAGTACCACATTCTCAGCAGGCAATAATCTTCATTATTTCGTACGGTTGGGATTTCGAATGCAAAAGGGTCTCAGCACCTTTGTATAGAGTTTGATTTCAACAAAATGTTGAAAAAGATTGGTGAAAAATGTGAAAGACACTGGTTAGGTGTGGGGCAAGGAAGAATCACAAAATGGGCAAGGCTTTAAGGGACCACAGTGGATCATCTGTTCCAGCCTCCCTGCTCAAGCAATGTCATTCCAGAGCACATGGCACAGGACTGCTTCCAAATGGTTCTTGAATATCTCCAGTGAGGGACAGTCCACAACCTCCCTGGGGAACCTGGTGCAGTGCGTGGTTAACTGCAAAGTAAAGAAGTTCTTCCCTCATATGCATCAGTTCCTCCCTGTGCATCAGTTTCTACACATTGCCTCTTGTCCCATTGTTTGGCACCACCAAGAAAAGCCTGGTTCCATTCTCTTGACACTCTCAGGTACTCACAGACACTGATGAAGTCCCCTCTTAGTCACCTCCTCTTGAGGCTGAGCAGGCTGAGCTCCCTCAGCCATTCCTCATAAGTGAGATGTTCCAGTACGTTCACCATTTTTGTTGCCCTCTGCTGAACCCATTGCAGGAGCTCCGTCTCTTTCTTGGACTGAGGAGCCCAGAACTGGACACAGCACTCCAGATGTGGCTTCAGTGAAGCAGAGTAGAGGGGCAGGATCATTACTAAACTCCAGATCATCTCCACAGTATGTCTGTTCTGCATGATGTGTGTAGTGCGAGATCTTCTTAAACAATGAAAACAAGATCTTTTAGTGGAAAGTATATGGCAAGGTCAGTGATTCTGATTTTTGCACATACTGGGGGAAGAAGGACTGGGCTTCCTTTAGGCTGTCCCTGCCCTGTGTTGGTCCAGCTGGACCTGGTGCTTGGGAACTCTGAAACTGGAAGCCCATGTAGTGGTAGTTGAGCCTTTTGAAATTTGCTTAAAGTGTGCCACTTTAAATTTGTGGTGTTCACCTGACATAGGAAATAGTTTCTTTCTGCACCTTTCTTTTTTTTGGAGATCTCTGTTCCTTTTTAGAGTGGCTAAGTTGTGAATCTAATCATAGTGCTGTGTCTCTACTTTTTAAATTTGTTGTTAAAAACACATCTTGTTATGCAAATAGTTACTAAGACTTGCTCTTCTCTGTACTTCTTCTTTTGGGCCAATTTAGGCTAGAAGTGAATGTGAAGGTTTCCGAATCTTTTCATTTTAGTGCTGTGACACCCTTTTACCAAAGGAAATTATTTCTTGAAAAATGGGATAATGTTTGAAAAGCGCTAATGCTGACTAACGAAAAAACCCCTCAAGTAAGAAGTCTGATAACCTGTTTAATCAAACTTGAAACACTAATTCTTCAACAGCTTATAGTGAATTTGTACTTTGACATAGCTGGCTTTCCCTTTCCAAGTGTATGATAGGTTGCTTATATCTAGCAAAGATCAACTAGTGAAATTATTTTGCAGCTTTGGGAAGAATATGCTGCTGCCTTTTAATATGAAGGTATGTATTTGGGGAAGCTTGAATTGTTTTTATATATAAAAATATGAAGGAGTGTTGAAACATTCTTACACATGTGGCTATCATCTGAAATTCAGTAGGGTTTTAATTATTGTAGGTTTCTCTTAGACCTGGTGTTCACATGTGGTGGTTTTCTTAGTTACAGCAGTAGCTAATTTTGTCACCTGCTCATGACAAACTTACCACACCAGGGGGTGGGGAGCCCAACATGAATTTGGGGAGAATAGCTTATTGTTTATGTGCACAAGGTAGAGAGTGTGAGTTCCAATTTTAACTTTACTTCTGGAGTTGAGCCAATTTCGTCTCCCATTTCCCCAGCTCCAGGGGAGGAGCTGCCCAACCTTCCTCTGAATTCAGCAGGGAATGCTTAACCTTTTGAAAGCTTAGTTATCTGGGAGCTTATTAAAACGAAATCGTAATTTTTGAGAATTTAATTCTGCTTGGCAAATAATCATCTGCAGGCTAATTCCACTTGCCAGTTCCACTCTCCCGTTGCTCCCTGCTCAGTTTTCACCTGCCATTTCCCTTTCTTCTGTCTTCTAATTTGAATGTTGTCTCTTAGGTCTGAGGGAGTCATTTGGATTGAAATAAAAGCCCCTCATGACTTGTAACATCAGGCCTTTTCATGTCATGTAGCAATAGGCCTGAAACAAAGGAAAAATAAACAGCACTTACCTGTTCCATAAATACATTAATTTTTTTTTTGGAGGGTGAAGAGAAATTATTTTTGTTTTGCAAGTCCTTTGGAATCTGTTTGAATGAAACATCTGCTACATCATCTGTAAGAAGAGAAGGCCAAGAGTAATAAAGCATTTCATTAATGTTTAATAACATAGTGATTAGCAACCCAGCAAATGTCTTATGCCTGTGGGAGATTGGAACTTACTTGATTAATAGATTAATTTCAACCTGTTCTGGTTACGACTGCAGGTGTAAGGTTCTGTGGATGTTGCAGACTCCCTGAGGACTGATGTTATAGGCATTTTTATATTTACTTTCTTTTTAATTGGAGAGTTAAAAATCAAAACATGAGGAAACATCTGACTGTTATTTCTATGAAAGGAAAAGGGTTTTTACTGTAAGAGTTTATTAATAGAGATCCTCTGTGCTTCCACTGAAAAGGAATGGCTATTATTATCTCTGAAAGCATAGGGCTGCCTTTTACAAAATACTTTTCTTTTCAATTATTTCTTCACTTTATTCCAATCTTATAATGGACTTGAACAATCTTTCTGAGTTTCAGACTTAGTTCTGTTTTTCTAACTTGTATCTTGGGTACATTGCAATCCCTCCTGCATCTGGACTTGCTGCTGGCAGACCACAGTAGATGCTGTAGAATGGAAGTATAAAACTGATGTGTTCATCAGGTCACCGTATTTGAAACAACCACTTAAAAATGATTTAGTGAATTTCAGGTTGTGGTCTAGAAATGACGTGATGCTGAAAATCAGTTTGTCTTCCAAGTTTAGTCTCAAGCTTCCAAAGCTGGAAGGAATTTAGAGATGGTATTAAGTCTCTGAGAGGCTCTTAAACGCCATTCCATTCAAAGAGGCAACAATGAGCTAATGAATTTGTCTTCCTCTGTTCAATTAACTGCTGGGATACAGGAAGGAAATGAAGGAAAAGTCAGATTTTTTTCTTGTGTTCTCCCAGGAGAGATGAAGGCTTTTTTTATCTCTTAAGAGCACAAATAAGTAATTTCTGTTTCCAGTTATAGGAAACCATGTGTAATAGCTTTATGAAGATCAAGTTTTCTGCTTAGGGGCTGTATTCTGGAGAGAGCACCCTGGAGATGACATAATATGGGACTTGCCATTACTGACTGCCTAGGGGAAGAGTTAGGAACTTGAAAGCACGTGGTCTTTTCATGAGAAGGGATGTAATGCCTGAGTTTATTGGGAGCAGTAATAGAATAGAAGGAACTAATAGGGTGAAAACAAGGGTGTGTGTTAGTACCTCAGATTTTCATCCAGTACTACTGTCAGCTCGCTCGTTACTGCATGGTTGTGGTTCAAATCTGTCTAATTCTGAAGGGGCTAATGATATCTAGCCCACCTTTGTGGTGGCTCTGAGACTTCTTGTTTCACTCATTCTAGAGCTTTGCTTTGGACTCCTGTGGCTCCTGCCTGCTCTTTAGTTTCAGTCGAGCTGTTTATAAATCACAGGTTTGCAGGTTGGGAGTGTGCTGGTGGCTCCACCTACACTTGCCCGAACCCTGCACCTTCAGCTTGTGCTGGCCAGGCTCCAGCTCCAGCCCAGCACACTCTGCCCACTGGCTTCTTCAGGCAGGTCCTGCCTGCTGCCGCCACATTCAGAGCTGACACTTTTTGCTCTGCTCTGTACCCATGCCAAGGCTGAAGGTCGCTGTGCTCAGTAATAAATTTTGGACAGAATACAGCTGATTCAAGCGTTTTGTGCCTGGGACTCATTCCAGGTGTTCACAGCCCAGCATATCAGGAACACTTCACAGTGCAGCCTTGCTGTGCATCTCCATCGTTTGGTGCTTCAGGATCTTAATTATCTGATTTTTACATAATGGAAAATAGTGAAAAGTGTGGCAGCATTGGGGATCTTGGTAGCAAGATGAAGCTGGGTTTGGATTTTGATTCCTTCTGGTTATGTAGTAAAACAGAGCGTGATGCAACCACAATGCACTGAGTTGCACAGAAGTCCATACAAAGCATTCTGTATCTTAGACCCCCTGGCAGCTTCCTGTGCTCATGCCCCTTGTGTAGCACAGTGCATGTCACTCATTATTCTCATGTTGTATAGGTATTTAGCCTTTGGGTTTTCCCTTTTATGAGGATTGGGATTCCTGTGAAGGGCAAGCAGGGAGAGATATAAGGAAGGGGTGGAGGGTGAGAGTATTTAAAGCAGCAATTCTATATTTGAACTGTAAACTGCTGATGGCTATCACCAATTTTTTTGTTTGTTTAGTTTTGTTCCCCTTTTTCTTTGTTTTCCCTAGCGAATCTGAGAATGTCAGCAATATGTAAATTAGTATTTGATCTATGTTTCTGGGACTTTAGGATTATAAATTTGAAGTGTTTCTACAATTGCTAACCCTCAAAACTGCTTCTATGCACATGCATGTGTTACACATTGGTAGAGGTTGCAGCAGGACAGGGTATCTGGACTTTCTGAGCTGCTGGGCTCCAAGTATTTAAGTCAATGATGGAACAGGAGGAACTGAGTGGTGGGTGTTCTGGCATTACAGTTCATGATATGACATAGATACATAAATTTAATAGATAGTGTTTGTTTGTTGGCACTGTCCTCTATTTTTGGATTAAAGGTCATGATTGTGTGAGTTTGAGACTAACAGGTGTGCTTAAAACGGAGACCACCCCAAATTAGATCTGCTGGTGTTTTAAATATGCCGTGACTGGCAGGAGGGACTTTGTCCTAATCCACACCTCATATGTAAATAAGGAAAACTGTGATCCCTGTTGACATTTATCTCTGCTTTGAATTGCTTGCCTAAAAAATGGACTTAGCATGAGTAGGTAACTATTGATGACCAGCATGGATCGATTCTCAGCCCAGGCTTCTGCAGTTAAGCCCGTTTTGCACTACTTTTTCCTCCAAGCACTAATGTATTTGTGATACCTTGGGGCAAGATGGATGTAGGAATTGGCCTTTATTCTGTAAAATGCCTGAATTATCATATATCGTGAAAGTCACTTCTGTGAGAGTAGTTTCTGTAATACTTTTGCTAACAGCAAGACAGTGTTAAAAGCTGTTTTGTGATTGATGGTGTTTGAAATCCGTCTTTGGAGGAATGGGTGAGGCAATTTCAGGAGTTTTTAGAGAAGATAACAATACAGCTTTTATTTTGCAGATGATCCTACTAAGCTTAGGACAAACCACACATATGAGGATTGGAGCTTCAGTAACAATATTAGTGAAAATATGCTAAATATGCTGGGGTTTGTGATCCCACTACCCCTTGGTAACCTTCAAGGTGCTATTTCAATGAGTCTTTTTGTTTTGATAAGTTTTGCAAAGCTTAGTCTAGGAGGGTTGGCTTCATTGCTGTGCAAGCAGCTGCCTCTGCAAGGCATCGAGCATAGCTGGCTAGGATCACACTGAAAGCCCTCTGTTAGAACGCACCTGCTGCCCTGTGCTTGGAGCCCAGCCTTTTTCTTGTGGTGGGAGAGGGTCACGATAAAGAACTTCTTTGCTGCTGGATGAAAAATGCTTCAAAACTCTCAAGGTTTCATCCTGAGCCTGTTCTCAGGGCAGACTCAGCAGTGCAGTGGGTGAAGGTGACTGGATGTGACGAGTCATTCTGGTTGTACAAATGGAAGGGAGGAAAAAAAGGGATGAAAAGCAAGCCCTGCTGCTTCCTCACTGTCTTTATGCCTTCTGCTGGCAACTGGTTTCTGCCCCAGCTTTACTCATGGCTTTCTCTTCCTGCTCTTCACAGTGGGAAAATCTTTATGAAGGATAAGAAACGTGCTAGAATGGAGAAGATTATGGTGGAAGCAGAGAAAAGCAGGACACAGTAAACAAGAGCAGGAGTAGTGTGTATGCTGAGAAATTTGTATCTACCTGTGCTGCTTCCATCCATCTATAATGCCACAGTTCATGCAATTACCCTCCATTTTCTGTTTTTCCAATCTGATAGAAGAACACAAGGTACTGAGCTTCATCATTTGAAGGTATTACACCAAGAATAGCAACAATTAGTTCAAAAAGTGCAAAAATAAGCATTTTAACTTCAGTTGCTGGCCCTGCTTGATTTAAGCAAGAAGTCTGATGCTGTAGGTACTTGTTGACTGGTAGCTTATCCCGCCTTTCCATCTAAAAGATCATTTCTCTAAAAGTTCCAGACATACACAATTTCATCAGTTCACAAGAACTAGGTAATGTCCTTGGTATGGCACAAAGCAAAAATATAAATTCCTAATTTCTCCTATTTCATCTGCACTGAACATAGTCCTCAAAGAACCTTGCTGAGACTTTAAAAAGGTGATTCAGAAGATAAAAATCAAAACCCTGCATGCGCCTTAGCTAAGGAAACTGAGGAATTATCTTCTGAGCTGGATCCCAGTGATTTTTCTCCATTTCATTGGGTGTATATTGACAGTGTCATGCGGACAAGAGCTGTACAACACTTTTCACCTTCACTTGCTCTAGTCCAGTTCTGGAAGTTGCTAGTCCATAAAGCCTCATCTCTGATGATCCAGTCATTTTATCCCCTGTTGTAAGAATGGGAGGGAGAAGGGGATGGGGAGGGCGTAAGGCAGGGAGAAGGCAAAGAATCAGACTAGGAGTGTTGAATGCAAACTGGCTTAGCTCTAGAAATCCCTGGATGGGGAGGGAAGGGAGTGTGTGTGGCAGGGAGTGATGGTTATCCTAGTCTGTAATAGCAGATTAAGTAGTGAGGCAGTGCAGTAATGACCTTGCTCTGCAGCATTAGCACAGCTCTGAGGGACTGGGGTTTCATCTTCGGAGGGAAGGCATGAATCTTCATGCATGAACTTTACTGGCGGTGCTTTGAAGTTATAAATCTGATGTCTTGGCATTCTTTAACCAAATCTTTAACCTTGATGAGCAACCAGTTTTCTTCAATATAATGAACAGATAAGAGGCAGTCTCGTCTAGGAAAGGTGTCTTCGTAAGTGATGACCAGGGTTTTGTCACATGGGGTTTTTGCTTCAGTAGTTACTGAAGGGTTTAAATGCCTTGATCATAAAGTAGTCTGCATCAGCAGCCTTTGCCTTCTGGATAAAGAAATCTATTTTAGATAAAGAAAATGAACTCCAGAAAATTTGCTGAGTAATCCATTCATAGTCACGTTGGTTTGTGGCTACTCAAAGGAGCATGTGCCGCAGCAGCACGTTTTGGTGGGAGCTGATGTCTGCTGGGTCCTCTCCTGTGGCAAGGCTGGTGCTGAAGGGTATTGCTTTCTGCAGTGCTTACCAGGCCTGGTACACTCTTTCAGTTAGAAAATGAAAACCTTTCCTTCATGCCGAATGGGTGGGAGAACAGGAAAGAATAATAGCTTCCTCTTCTTTGTGTCTTTGACTTTGCATCCATATTTCTTGGAAGACAAAAATGATGAATTAAGGATAAGCATGAACCTTGGGTTTTCATCCACTCTGTATTTTGAGCATGCACTGTCAGCCTTTCTCATCAGTATGTTTTGAAAGTATTTTAGTTTGCATTATCTTTAGACATGCATTTTGTCTCTTGCACCTGGTGCATGACATCTGTCATTGTTGATTTCACTGAAGGTTCCCTGGTTCTGATACTTCCCATTCCCCTCCATGCATTTCTGGGCTGGTGTTTAATAGCCCACGTCATAATGTGAAAAGGTTGTTACTTATTGAAGATGTATACAGGGAAGTACATGGTAAAGTGAGACTATTTGAAGTATTCATCTGAGAAAAAATTCTTTAACATGAGCATCAGTAGCTGTTCTGCTGCCATATCCAATTTGAGCTTTACAACTGTTCAAGTATTTCCAGTTTTGATGCCACCAGGGAGTGGTGATTAGAAGTCAGTGTGGTTTTAGGATAGCTGAGGTGACTATTTGGCTAAGATTGCAGTTCAGATATGTTTCCTTCTGCCTAGTCACAGGATGCAAGATATAGGTTACTGTGTAACTGGTTTATCCCTGATATTAGCACCTCTTGAAATGCTCTTCGTGCAGCTGTAGCAGATGGTCAGGATGAGAGCTGAAGGAGATGGATCAGAATGGAAGGCATCAGAGTGGGCAGAGTCTGTGCTAATGCTAGGATGAGATACCAGAGTATAAATATAACTTCAGTAGAATAACTTTTGCTGATTTCTTTTTTCCAGTGTATCCACTCAGCATGTGCACAGTATCTAAAGAACATGAAGTGATAACCTTACTTAGAGTATGTATGGGTATTTTAAGAAGCTAGTAGGGATATTTCCAAAATAATATTTGCACATTAATGCTTAGTGTATTCATGTTTCTTCCAGTAAATCCCTGAGATCAAAACTATTATTCCCACCTCACAGTCAGCAGGGAAAAGGGAAGAAGAAATTACTTGCTATATGTTGGGCTATGAAATGCTGGTGGAATTTGCTTCAGGTGCTAGAACTTGCAGTGGTAGGTTTAGTCCTATAGTAACACTTAGGTGCTGTAAAAGCCAACTGGAGAAATTAATTTTCTGTCATAATAGGTGATTCTGTAACCAGTGAGATCTAGAGCCATCCCTACTTCTACTCACTAGTTGAAATCTGCCCCACATTGTAAGGTCCAGGGAGATACTCCTGAGCCAGCAGTGGTTTGGACAAGACAAGAGGATGAGATTCTGTTGGTTTGAAGTTTGAATTGTGCTATGCAGCACAGGAACCCCAGCCATGACTCTCACAATTGACTTATTTTTGATTGTGTTTAATAATAAAGAATGAGTAAGAGGAGAGTATGTGAGTTCCTGTTGCACCAGGAGAATGCTTTTCTCTGTGAGATGTGAAGCATACTGACAAGGTTATGTGGTGAAGCCTGTATTCTTTTTTCACAAATGCACTCCATTAGATTTCAGGAGCTCCATGAAACTCTCAGAGGTCTCTCCTTGATTTCTCTTACTTTCTCTCTTCATCTTTCAGTATAGAATAGGCCTGCCTTGGTATGCACTGAAAGCTCTTAGGCTTTAATGTGTTCAGAGGCTGGGCAGGCTCAAGGATGGACTTGCTTTCTCCTTTACTGGCTGGGTAATTGCCAGCTGATGACTGTGAGATGTCACTCATGTTTGTAAAGAGCTGGCTAATACTGAAGTATTTTTTCAGTCAGCGGGTGGCAGGGTTGATAGGATTAATGACACTGCATCCTATCTAGCACCCTTTTTTTTTTAAAGGCTACATGGTTTAGAGGAATTAAAAGCAGAGTTTATAGCCATGTTCACATTAGAAGCTCTGAGTGGTTTTTGTGGAGTTTCTTAATAATTAATTGCAGTGACAGACACTGTACATGACCGTCTGATAACACAGAATCTGAAATCATTGTTTTGACAGCAGCACTGCACAAAGTGGGTGTTAACTTTGTGCATTTAAGTGTGAAAATATGTGGTGGCTAAAGAATTCTCTTCCAATATATTCCTGAACTTGGCCAGAGTTAACGATGCTAGTAAAGACTAGTGAATTAGTCCTAGTGTAGTGGTTCTTGCTAGTTTAGGATGTATGATTAGCAATCCATGATCAAAGTAAAAAGTGGAATACCTTGTATTTTCATAGCTGCAGATTGTATACTAATTGAGAAAGGAAAAACAGCAATGTGTAAATGTGATTATAGGAAAAAAGTATTGTAGCAACAGTTGTGGAATGAAGTGTAACAAACATAGCTGTGCTAATTTTACTTGGTTATTTTTATTCATACCTGCAATTCAAAGCTTCACTTGTTTTTATCTGCTAGGCTGTAACATCCTTCATTTGTTCAGGCCTCATTTATGATGAATATTGCAGTAAAGTCCTCAGTTTATCATGCATGTGGTGAATTGATGTGATTTTAACAGCTTTTTGGGGTTGATATAAAATGGGAAAATAATGCTGTTACTCTGTCTGTTTAAACCTGATTTAACCTTGGTTGAGCAAAAGTGGGAATTGAGTTACCTAACCAATTTCAGGTGCTTTTTGTTGGTATTGCAAAAACAATGGTAGAGGAAAAGATCTTTTGTTACAAACCTCTCTTGCACTGTAGAGAAGGGTAGGCATGTAGGTGGAAATATTATGTTTGCTTTTACAATGTTTGCATTATTTTTACAGTATTCAAGGGGAATAGGTTTCCAGTCCTTCTAGTTGATACATTGTATTATTGTAAGATCAGAAAATAAAAATGGAAAGTTAATGTCTTCTTGCCTTTTACCACTGACCCTTTGATAATGCAAATAGGTAATTCTTGGATTATGTGATGGATTTGTGGACGTTTATTTTAGAGAGAAAATGTACTCAAAGTTGGCAATATTCTCTGTGATGAAGCAGTTGCAATAAATACTAATAAGCGTGAAAGCTGTTGTCTCTTTCCAACTTAGTGGTTCTTTGGTTTGTCAGCTTCTGTATATGTATATTAAAGTGTTCACTGTGGTACTTTACCTTTTTTCACAAAAAGTTTTTCTAATTGTTTTCTTTTCTCTTGTTTCAGAACAGAGAGCTCCAGATTATGAGAAAGTTGGATCATTGTAACATTGTCCGATTGCGTTATTTCTTCTACTCTAGTGGAGAGAAGGTAAGAATGAAAAACAGACGAATGCGTCCTGGTAACTCTCTGGGGTATAACTGAACTGTCTGAATGCCTAGAGACAGAAGTGTGAAGATATTAGACATATAACACTTAGCAAATGCTATAGTGGTGCCTAACAGGTCATACTGGAGCAGATGTTTTTCAGTATAGAAGTGTGCAGTCCATAAGGAGTAGTGTTACACTAAAAATACAACAAGAGTGCAGCAGATTTGCATATGCACTGCCTCTTCCTTAATTTAGTGGATCACAGCTGGTCTTTGTTTATGTATTCTAGCACTACCTTTCTATATGTGCAGATATATGTGTTTTCTAGGATTCAGTGTTAAGCATTTTAGATTTAAAGCATTTATATGACTTTTCCTATACCCAGTCTTTGTATGCTTCTGTCTCCCTTCCTTGTGCATATCTTCCAGATATAGGCTGAGTTTCAGCACTTGTAGGAAAGAATAATATATGATCATGAGATTGTAACATTTGTCAGAATGCTTGTGCTCCAGAAGAAAGAATAAATAGCTGGATTTAATAAATCTCAAGAAGTAGATACTGACATTTGTTTTCATTCAGTCCAGGTTTAAAAGTTCCTTGTTTTTTTTTAAGAAGGGATTACAAGGTTTAGTTTTAATGTGAAATTATAATGCATTCCTTATCTAAGTATGTATCAGCATTTTACAAATCATAGGAGAATTCAGGATGAAATGGACTTCAAGAGGGCATCTGATCTAGCCTTGTCCTTAAAGCAGGATCATCCATGGAGTAAAAATAAAAGTCATTGTGGCCTATGCGGGAGTTAATGTAAGCTGTGAGGTTGGGAAATGAACTAGATGACCTTCTTAATTTTCTCTGATCTTTCTATATATTGTTATAAATATATAAATGCTGTCATTTTTTTCATTTTGAAGGCAGATTTTGTCCTTAGTTGTCTTGAGATGCTGGTACACATGTCCATAGTGCTATAAAGGGCTGTATATGAGAGGTGATAGCTACCGGCAGGCTGTTAACTGCAGGTTCGTGAAGTGGGTCAGCAGACTGGGAGAGGCAACCCACCCATTTCATGGTCTTTGGAGCCAGAAAAGGAGCTGACATCTCCAGGATAATTTGTTGTTGGCAGGGCACTGCAGTCTTGTGCAGTGCATAAGGAGATAATTGGAGGAGATCTGCTGTTTACCTCCCTGAGAGGTGTTTTGGGGGGACCTGACCCTGTACCTTGCCTGTGCCTATAAGAAGCTTGCAAAACCACAACATTCAAGGAGAAATACGATTTAGGGCTTTTGAATTATTTTTTTGATCAACCTCCCTTCCCTTCCTTGTCCTTGGCTGATGATAACAAGCATTTCCAGCTGTGCCTGTTTTGTTGGTAGTGCAGTGTAGGTGTTTAAGCTGTATTTTGTTCATAAACAGAAATTCCTCAAGCAGCATGTGTACAAAAAGGAAAATATTGTGAAAGAGGACTTGGGTTTGGGATTTTTTTGTTATTTGGTTGGGTTTTTTGAAATAGCTTTTAACTTGACTGAAGTAGAATTTCCTGGACAAGCAGAAGACAACTGCCTTATCTAAAACCTCTTTCTTTCAAAAACCTCCTGCAAACAGTGGAGTGTTAAAACTGCTCTGAAACTGTCCCAGGAGCTTTTGTGTAACAGTAACTTGAGAAAAACTCCTTTGGAAATCTTCAAATTGATGTTGAGCTTGAGACTGGATTTTCCATTCTGCTATTTCGACTCCACAGAGCTGATTTTTGGCAGCACTAGTTTTGCTTTTAAAAATGTGGTCTCTATCCATGGCCAGTGATTCTTTATGCTTCAGTGAGAAGTTTTCTTTCGTGTTATTTTCCGCTCTTGTCTCTTCATTCCTCTGCTCTGCGCCTTTGAGATTTCCACTGCTACCACTGCTACCACTGTTGCAAAATAGGACAAATGGGAGCCAGTCCCTGGGGCCAGCACACATCCAGCAGAGCATCAGCACTGTAATGCTGCAGTTCAGGTCGCAAAGTCTCTCGCAGTTCAATACAAAACGATACGTAATTGGCTTGCAAGTATCTCCATGTAGGTGGCAGCATATGAAAATGGCCGTGTGATGGCATGCATGACTTCTGCCCATTTCTTGCAGCTCTCAGGAAACACCTGCAGAAGAAGCTGTAGCAAATACAAGCTGAGTGTTAGCAGCTTGCCGCTGCTTTCCCTCCATGGACTACAAGGCATAACAGGTTGCTGTTCTTGTCTTGTAGCAGACTGGTACCTCTGTTAGGAGGAAAGGGGCTGGGGTTTGTCTGCTGTTTGAGAAAAGCTCTAGACAGCAGCAAGTTGGTGTTCTGAAGCTCATCTGGGAAGGAAGAAGAACAGTTCTTATGCTTTTATCAGTTTGGGAAGCAGTAACATCTTTTCCGTCATATTACCCTCATAATCAAACTGTCTGTTTGGAGAGTGGAGAAGGGAGAAAAGTGTAATGTCCCATCTGGTAACCAGGAAGGATGAGTAGGAAGCAATTGCAGATATAGATGATAGGTCCCTAGAGCTTTATATAAACTGATTATTGAAGCCAAGTCCAATGGGAAGAGTAATATAAAATCCAAGAATTGTATAGCAGAAAATGTGGTGGTGTAGTGATGAGTGGGGCTTGCAGTTGCTGTCTGTGTCCTCTGCCATTAATCTATGTTTGTAGTAATTAAGTCTAGAAGCTATGGGAAAATCTCAGAGCTACCTGTTACACTGCTGATCTCTTTAATGAAATTTTGATACTTATGTATGAAGCTTTTTTTTGCAGAAGGATTTTCATGCCACTGTGTTTACTCCACCTGTTTGTGTTGCTTGGACTGATCCCTTCTTCCCTGATGCTTGACACCAGCACCTCTAAGCCCAGAGACACTCTTTTTTTTTTTTTTTTTGGATGGTGTCCAAGAAGCTTAAATCTGTCTTGATTTAGAGGTAACTCAAAGGATTTCTCCAAATCCAGTTAGACTGGCACTCTTTGAAAGCCATGTGCCTAACAGTCACTTTAGTTCATTTTAATTGCTAGGTATTTTTAGACACTGGGGAACCTTAAAACTGGCTTTATTCTCTCAAAACAGAGGATTTAATTCTTGATTAGAAAACTGGAAAAGTATCAAATAGGAAAATAAGTCTAAAAACCACTTGCTAGTAAAATCATTCCTTAGCTGCATTCAAGCTGTAGCCCTAGTTTGCAGAGATTTGGAGCTCTCCATTAGCTGTTTCTTCAGGCTATCTGTGGAACTGGTTGAACGGTTTGAGCTCCCTGTCTTTTCATTTTCCTTGTGATGAACTCTCATTTTTATGTCTCCCATTTGTGTAAACTTCTTTCCTGCTTTTGACAAAAGCCATCAAGCTTTAGTAACATGAAAATCATGTATCAAACATGGCTTTGACTGATTTCTTCTTTCTTTTCTGTGACTGGGTGACTCCCTCTTGTCTGAGCATCTTTGAATTTGTATTGCCTTTATATAGCAATCTGTGTGTGTATATCTATATGCACATAAATGCAGGCACACACATGTATTTATACCTTTATGTGTATATATGGATATAAAAAGTTGTTCTGAGTACTGACTATGTATTAATCATGTTTGACTAATGATTTCAAGTCTAAAAGAGCTCAAATAAGGTATTTAATTTATATTAAGATGACAGTTGACAGTTTTGGCATTCAGGTTGCTTCTATAAACTATTTCCTCCTGGATTCATTCTTTTTGAAAGTTTACAGACTTTTGTCACACCTGTTGGATAACCCAGTTTTCTCAAAAGCCTTCTCCTTAATGAATTTGCCAGAGTAGATTCTGATTTTTTTCTTTTTTGAGGCTGTATGAGATATCTGATAGCAGGGCGCTGACTTTCATGGCTGTAATTTGCTTTTCAGTAATCTAAATGTGTAATTATATGTGGTGGAATGAGCCAGAGGAAGAAGAAAAACAACCAAGCAATGGGTTGAGTTTTGTATAAAAGACTCTCCTGGTGAAATTAGTTAAAAGTCTTCCATGCTGTATTTCTGTGATTTATGGTTTTCTAGGTAATTATTGGGAAAATGGGCAGGATTTTAGGGCTAGCCAGCTCTGCTATGTTTGATAGCTTTGGTATTATGCCTAAGGATAAAGTCTTGAACAAGATGCCTGGTTTGCCTGTCAGCTTTCCACTGGGAGATCACAGTGTATTAGGAAGGCATGTATTTCAGGGCTGATTTTTGCTACATTACCTTAATTCCAGGAGCTGCTTTGCATTTAGCATGATACAAAAATGTAGATCTTGATTTACTTTTTCAGGGGGAGATGGTCTTGCCGCCTGTCCTTTCTGGCCTAATTCTGCTGAGGACCTTTCGAGCCATGTTCCAAGGCAGGGCAAACATGAATATAGTAAATAATTCCTCTGACTTCTTTGCTAAGAGTATTCCCCGATGTTTTATAGAATGACCTAACTTCTTAAATCAGTGGCTGTCAAGTAAAATTATTTGGTTGTGTAAAACCTGAAATGAGTTCCTAATTCTGCTTTTTTTAATCCCTCTCTATTTCTGGTTAGATCTTTGTGGTATTTCATAACTGTTAGGCTTTCTTGTTTGGATATTTTTGAGTGTTTAATAGACTGATTGATCCATACCTGTGTCCAAAAGAAGATGAAAAGTTACTGGAGGAATTTGTTTCTGCATCAAATCATATAAAAATAAACTAAATACAATTTTTGTTGAGTAATATCACCTGTGGTTATGTCACTTCTGTTTTTCCTCCTTTAGGTGGCTTAGTATTCAGAGGAGTCAAAGCATAAATGGAAGCAGAGAGAGATCACAAATAGGCAATATGCTCACTCTTTTTTGGAGGCTGAGCTGGCCCTTCTGCATGCTCTAATTGATGTCAGGTCTTATTTAGCCTTAGCTATAAGGGCATGTAGCCAAAAGTCCATGAAGACTCAGGATGGAAATTTACTCCCATAGACTTAGGCTGAAGTTTAAAATAAACATGCAGGAGATACATGCTGAGCTGCATCTATATGCTACCATGCACTATCTCATGTGCTTTGGCAGCACTGTATAAAACTGCAATGAAGAAGTTTGGAAGAAGGGGGCAACTGTCTGTTTTGCAAGTTTTTGGTGTTTATTCAAATTCAGATCCCTGTTATATCCTCCACCTTCAGAGAGGCATGAATATCACCATTCTTTCTTGCAGAAGTGTTCAGATAAGTTCTAAAATTCTCAAGTCCTCATCCATTCTGTTCCCTGTTAAAATGGGTACCAATTGGTTTCTTAATAGAATTTTTTTTTTTTTTAACAAAAAAGTTACTGCATAAAAAGGTCAATTTACAGAGCCTTGAGACCAATTTTGCACCGACAGTATGGGAAAGTTTTGCACCAGCTTAGTAATGTGCTGAAGGGCCATCAGTAGAGATGAATTGAGTAACTACCATTCATTCAATCCCTGGCAGATCTTCTGTGCTGTCAACAAAGGAGCAATTAATGCCAATTATGAGGAGTTTTGTGATGTTGGTATCTCTGTAGTCCTTGCCTGAGGCCTGCCAAGCTCATTTCAAAAAGGGCACCAGTCAGCAAATAATGATTATCAGGTACTGCTGTTAGGGTTCACAACATGCTGGGAATTTCCTTAGTTGTAGTTGTGAGCAGTCTCTGGTTTTGAGTGGGTTTTGCTATTAGGAATAGCAGTTTTGTCTGCCTGTGGTAGGGCTTCACAAGAGCAGAGTAGGCAGCAGTGGCTAAATCCCCAATGTGGGAGGTGCATGCAGTGAAAATAGGAAGCTCAGAGATTTCTCTCTAGATCAGTGAGCCATCCAGTACAGCTGGTTGGTCACTCCTGTGCCCAAGTCATTCCTCTGCCAGCTCTAGCTCCTGCTCTCATCTTCCTGTGTTGGATGGCTGTTAGGAAAGCAGCTTGGGTTATTTGTCCTGAGGCAGGCATGTGATTTGAACCATTATTGTGTATTGTATTGCCTATCTTTCTGTCATGGATATATCCTGATTCAGAAATTCCTGCTCACTCTGGAACATAGTGAACAGTCAAGAAAACAGTGGATCTCCAAAGACTCTGCTTTTTGTTTTCATCACAAGGTATGCAGGACAGTCCAGTGATCCAAACATCATCTGTTAATTTTCATCTTCAGACAGACTTATGGGCAGTTTATGGTACAGTCCCTGCTTGGGAGCTGGGGTTCAAATATCCACAGATCACTCATGTCAAGGATGACAGCTCAGTCCCACCTTTTAGATGTTGGGTGGATGTTTCCAACTTCATAGAAATTATTTCTCCTTGGAAGTACAGCTGTAAGCTTAAGAACTTTACAGGGCATAAAATAAACAAGAATCATCATGGATTCCCAAATTATTTTAATGTGTGACCCCTTCCTTTACAGTAGCCTCTCTTCAGAGGGGCAACTAGGTCAGAAAATGTGCTCTTTTTTTTTTTTTTAATGACAAGGAATGTCTTAATGCATCACCTAAGAACCTAGACTCTTTCAGTTATCAAAGGTAGATAATGTAAACCAGCTGGCTTTGAACAAGACTCAAGAAAGTTCTTAAATACAAATTTTATTGAGAAGGTTGACTTCTGGCCTTGTGCTGCCATCGCAGCTGACCCAGCTGGCAGTTCCTACCTACGTTACACAATTGTGTTTTGCTGAAGAGTAATGAGCATTACAGAGCACGGAAGACAAGATAGGAACAGAAGTTTTGGGACAGTCATGAAGAGTGAGGGATTAGGAAAGGAGATACTTTGCCCAACATTTGCAGTACTATTAGAAAGTATTGGTATCTTTCTGAACACTGAAGTTGAGTCTTCGACTGTTCTTACACTCCTGGATTTATCTGTGTGAAACTGCAACTATATCTCTAGGCTTACACTCCCTTTATTTTGGTGGCAGCGAAAGCTCTGTTTTTAAATAGATGTGCTTGTATACTGCAAGTAAAAAACAGACACACGTGGCCACTGGATGTCACCATTCCTTCATACAGATAAGGTCAGCTAGCACATATTTTGCATTTTCAAATTCTTCTTGTGTATCATGTCTACTCAGTAGTTAAAGTAGGAAGGCTGCAAATTTTTGCTTTGTCTTTGAAAGTATGTCCAAAGTCTTTGTATTTTTAATATACAATGCCAGCCTTCAAGATAAGGAAGGTGTGTCTCTCATGGTGCTTGATAAAGGGGTGTGAACTGTAGGCTGATTGTAGCTTTAAGAAAAGTAAAATAACATTATTTTGAATCCAGGGCAAAAACTGTGTGACTTTGAACCTTGTGTGTTGTATAGATCTAGATCAGGGTGAAGGGCATCTTTTACCTCATGCTGACACTCTAGTATTCAAATAATGCATTTTCAAAAAAGACATAGTCCTCATGAAATGCTAAAAGGCATTTTCTTGCTTTCCAACTCTAAGGTAAATCCCTCAGGTGCTTTTTGACAGAACCCTTGCATAGCTGCATCCTGTCAGTAATTGCTCTGTGCAGCACCCACCTCTGAAACATCATTGGTGGGGGTGCTGTCATATGGTAAAGAAGACATCCTCTTGAGTAAACTGATAGGTTTATTTGCATCATATAGCCCTAATACTGAAGCCTTGGGAAATTTTAATAATGAGAAGTATGTATTGAAGGCATGTTACTTAATTTTAGGTGTATTGCTTGTCTGTGTGCATTTTGCTTGAATAGGCATGTAAAGCAAGTTTCTTCCAAGTGCAATTCCACATTTATTTCTCCAGATGCAAAGCATTGTTATCTCCTCCCGGTTGTGCTCATACAGCTGATCAGGTGGAGTCCATGGAAAAGTAGTGAAAACCCACCCACAAACCACACCAGAACCACTGCAACACTGTTACTGCTCTGCCAGGCCAAAATGAGCATGTTCATCACTTTTTCCAAATGCTGAGCAGTAAATATAGTCACCGTAGAAGAAAGAGCACCCAGAATAGTTTCTTAACCTTTTTATCCTATTATTTGATGTTCAGAGAAATTTTCCTTAGATTCTGTGTAGGCCTTGACAGTTCGGGAATACTTTCTAACATCTGACTAGATGCTGACATGTTTTCAGAGTAAGAATTTTCCTTCTGCTGTCAGTCTGGTGTTTGGTGTGTATGACCTCCGTGGCTTCTATCATCATGTTGTGGTAAATAGGGGAAATAGTTGGACTGTGACTGACTTAATACTGATTGCTGCTTTATTATATGCACATTGTAAATGTAGTGTGTCTGGTATGGGAAAATAAAAGCTAACAAAAGCTTGCAGAAACCACTCAGGATCAATTTTAAGTTTGTTGAGGTAGGGGATGATCATAGAGAAGCAATATTTTAACTTTCCCTGCAGGGAACAATCCAGAAAAGTGAATCTTTGAATTCAATAGCTATTGCTTTATTTTAAGTCAATAGCTGTTTCTTTATATTGGCCTCAATTAAGCACAACTGGAGGCTGCTTTAAACAGATTGCTTATGTGAACTAAAGAGGGAAGAGCTTTAAAGTGGAGTTTTGAGACCTCCATGAAGCTTTTCCTTTGTTGGTAAGGCAATGTTTTCAATTTCACTCTGTCCTCAGCCACATTGTATGTAATGCTCATATACTTTCATCCTGTTTTGTCTCCAATTTCTAGCATAAGAAAAAAAAAATGAAGTTGCTAAAATGTTTTGACTCTTGTGTCCTAGTTTTTCTCATGCTTCTTTTTAGGGTACAGGTTATATTAGTATTTCCTTGTATGAAGTATTTCCCGTCAAAGTGAAGCAGTGCCTGAATTGGTGATTCTTGAGAGGTGCAGAGCAGTTTGATGGCAAAGCAGTGGTTATTTTGCTGTGGCTTATTTTGGAGCAGTGTTTGTCAACTGAGGATTTATCTGCCAAGTGACAAAAAGCAGCTTCTAGTGCTTGATGCTATCTATTGCCGGTACATGAGCCGCATTGCTGAAGTCAAAATCCTAATGAAATCCTTTGATCCTGGGTTTCAGGATCTGACTTTCCGCCCTTCCCCTCTTTTATTTTGAACTGTTCATGGTCATAACCTTAGCAGCAAGCACTGGAGAACATAAATACACATAAACATTTGACCTGCAGCAGAAGGCTAGTAATCCCACGGTCTATAAGGAGAAGTGAGTTATTTAATGGCATCTTGTGTTTGCTTTCTGTAGTTCATATGCTGCAGCTTCCTCTGGACTTTTCTGTTCTCTCTAAGTAATTTCAGAGATGCTTGTGACAGTCAGGTTACCTTGGTTTGTTCCCAGACCAGCAGTTTTTAAACAGCAGCATGGAAACAAGTCACTTGTGGAATAGGTGGTGAGGTTTCCTGTAATGGAAAGATAAGCCTTGATCGTCCCAGTTGATCCTCAAGCAGTTGCCCTCATTTGGCAAGCTCTTTGAGCTAACCCTCAATACATCTGGGTCCCTGGAAAAATATGTGTTTAGGAGGAATGCATGAGGTACGCAAACCAGGTTACATGAAGCTCAGAGCTTGTCAGGCCATGACTGCTTCCTAGCTTGTCCTGAATCTTGTTCAGGGAAATCCAGGTAACTTGGATGTTATTTTCATCCAGTTCATGCTTACTGAGAAGGATAAGGGCTCATGAAAACTCCTTCCTGTGTGTATATGAGACCAGTGCCAGGTGACATCAGGAGGATGATGCTCAAAACACTTGAATAATCTTTAATTCATTATAGTGGCCATTAAGAGAACTTTTGAAGTCAGTTGCATGTGGTCGGAGTGGAATATGCCGCTACTTACATGACCAACAGCATCAGCCTTGCCTTTATATAGCTGCATATTGAAGTTTTGGGTCCCTCAAGTGGTACATCAAAACTTGTTAGTTGATAGGGGTGGGGAAAAGGTGTTCATGTGCCTTTGTGTTCTAGGTGATAATGTGTGATATACATTTACACAGGAGCAGCACCACACAAAACCCATGCTGTTTGTTTAGGTACTGTGGATAGTATCAAAACTCAGAAGCAAAGCCCCCATCTCTAAGATTCAATTGCCTTGAGGTTTTTTGTCCTTGTGTTATGCTATGCTGTTGATTTGATCCCATTTCTAATAGAATGTAAAAATAAAAATAGAAATGGAGGCACTAAAAACAAAGCAAAGATGATATGAACTAGAGTTCTGTAATTCTCAAAACTCACTGTTGTGTAGACAGGGTTTACTGATTGTATGTTTTACATGTGTCCATTTCTTTGTACTATGAGAGGATTATGAAATCACCATAATTTTATTTCTACTCATTTTTTTCCTCTAATCTCTCATGTAAATATTTTTGATACATGAAACATGAATCCTTGGATGAAAGTCACCAACCTCAGTAACAGTATTCGGTGCAGTGATTTGTCACCAATGAGACTTTCCCATCCTCTCAGATGCAGACATTTAGCGTATTCATCAGGTTGTATCTACACTGAAGCAAACAGAATTCATATTCATGAAACTGTTTTCTCTCATGGTTTACAGATTGCCTTACCAGGCATAAGCTAACTTTGGATTTTTTAGGACATTTATTTTCGGTATTTTATAACTAAATCTTGAAAGCTCTGACCTAAGAAGAGGTGGTGGATGATTTTTATTGGCTTGAAATGAGAGTCAGGGAAAGAACTTTTCTTGTTGCAGAAGGGAAAGTGCTAAAATACTTTTTTTTTCTTGCATACATTTGCACATCTGTGGAGTTCCAGAACCATCTGGTATTTCCTCTGCACTGCTGGTAGTTGTCCCTTTTCATCCATTTCAAAAATTTTCTTTTCCAGCCTGGTCCCCAGAAGCCTTCACTTCTTGATTCTTGGGATGGCACTGGGAGAAGCCCCAGCATAGCAGGGTTTTGGAGGCTTCTGTTCCTTGTCTATGTTCGACAACTATGATAAGACCAGATGCAAGTTGATGGGCAATTGACATTTGCTTAGTGCTGGTGCTATTGCCATTGCCATTTAAGCAATGATATTAAGAAAAGAGCATCTTTTTGTGGGGAGGAATGATGTAGGTAGGGCTGTGCAAAGTGACTTGGTCTCTTAGGAGGTATTGGTAAGAGCTATTAAAATGTCCTGAAAATACAAGCCTTTATTGTCAAATAATGGTGAACAGTGATTGTGAATTCTGAGTCTTTAAAAACACACAAACACAGCGTTCTCTGCATATGTATTCAAGGTGTCTATTTCTCTGTGTGTTACCATGTACCAGACTGCTGCTCTTCGCTGTAGCAGGACAGCAGAGCACTGTGAGAGTAACACAGCTCACTCTGTGCTTGAAGTGATGGGTCAGGTCACAGTTGTAGTATTAAATTGCTGTAGCTAAGTGAGGTTTGAGTGTTAAGATATAGATAGCCAGTGGATCCTCTGACAAGGGACTCCAGTTGAAGACTTGGGAGTTTCATGCTGTTTCCATCCATGTAATATCTTTATGTATTGTCTTTCTCTACAGAAAATTCTAGCTGATAATATAGCAGGTGCAGGAGAGGTTACTTCTAGTTAATTCATCTAGCTCTCAAAAATAATTTTTCATGTTGATATAGTTAATTACACCTACCCCCAAACATTAAATGTATTCACAGTCCTGATAGGATATGCAGGGAAGACTGGATTAAAATATCAGGAGTCTCTTTAAGACCTGTTTTACTGCTGAAAATTCTCAGTTCTGCAGTTAGGCACTGTGTGATTATAGTACTTCATCATTTAAGTCCTCTTTGTTCCTTCTTTCCTTTGCTAATGTATAATAAGGTACTTTATAATGTAAGAAAGTACCTTATTATAAACCTACTTTTGTTGTTTCTCTTTGTTACACTCACATGAACCTCTAACCTGCTCTTAGATATTAAAAATTTTTCTCAAGACTTTGGTTTAAATTGGAGGTAAATGAGACATCAAAATACATGTAAACAGAATGGTTACAAATGGTAACACTGCCTTACTGTCTACAAATGGTTAATATGTATTTATCTCTTAATAGCTGGGAATTCTGTAAGATCAAAGTAACATTTCTAAAAGATGAAGGTTGTTTGAACTTTATTTGATGTGTTGTTGTTGGGGGCTGGGTTTTGAACTTTTAAATTTGCACTTCTTGGGTTTTAGCAGGTAAGGGACTAATGAATTAATAGGCTGTTTTAAATAATGATGCAGATGTTACCTTGAAATACTCTCCTTATGAAAATATTGGCTGGGCAGAACAATTATGTCCTTGTCTCCATTTATAATTAGAAAATATCTTACGTTGGAGACCAGAAAAATTAACATCACCTTAAAGATAAATTTGACAAAAGTATTAATGCACGAGTGCAAAGCCTAAATAGTTCTGTGGCAATTCACACACAACTTTCTCATCTTTTAGGTTTCTCTGAACACTTGAATTGTACTTCATGCTTCAAATCTATTGCTGATTTGTTTTTCTTCTCTATTCTCTTTCAGAAAGATGAGGTGTACCTCAACTTGGTGCTGGACTATGTTCCTGAAACAGTATACAGAGTTGCCAGACATTATAGTCGGGCCAAACAGACACTCCCTATGATTTATGTCAAGGTAGGTAACTGATAAATGTGGTTAGGTGAAGAAAGTTATTATAGAAATAGATTGTGGGTACTCTTTTCTGACATAATAGTAAGTTTTCTGTCATTTTTAGAAGCAAATAAATCTTGAGGCAAGAAAAAAAATTGAAATTATTAGTTGTTATGGTGAAGAAAGAATATAAGGTTGAGACTTAAACAAGCCGTCCCAATTTCTGACCTTACAGAAATTTTGGAATGGGTCAGGGAGACTTGAATGTGGGGGGAATGTTTTGTTTTTGAGGCATCTTAGGTGGAGACCATCTAGACCAGCCAGATCAGCAGCTTTCAGTTTCCTGAGATGATGAAGACATAATAGAACAAAGGTCAGGAATTGAAAGAGGATGTGAAGAGGATGTTCTCTATTCTGTTATCTCCCCTTTTTCCTGGCGTATGAGTAAGAGTTCATGTGCTTTTGTTGTGGGCATGAAAGGCACATTTTTGTCTCTACTTGGAGCTCACTGGCTTATGTCTTCCAGAGTTACATGGGGTAAGATGCTTGTATGCATATCATAGCTTCAAAACCTTACTCAAGTTGTCTACATCTTTTACACAGGGGTTAAAATAAATAAAGTTTCTCATTTGCTGTCAAACATGGGACCCATCTGGGCCTTGTAGTTCCGTTTCATAGATTGTAGTGACCACAATCCACACACTAGTGAATGCTGATGTTTTCACATGGCATTAACTTGTTAACATTGCGTGCAGGTAATATTAAATAGAAATTACCAGCAAATTTTCCTGATGAATATTAATTTCTCCAGACTCCTCTTTAAAAGTGTAATGCTTAATTTAAGGGTTGGCTTAAGAAAGGACTTCAATTTGGTTGAAAGAAAATGAAAGTTTCAAAGGTGAAAGCTACAAATAGTAATTATTTCAATAATGAAGTTTTGTGCGACAACTATATGCATAAATTGTAAATTGCATGCCTCTGCAATAGGCAGCACTGATACCTGATTTTTAAGAAAGCACAGAATTTTATCATCCAGCAGACTGTAAGGTCATTCTGGTCTGTTGGTGGAGCTGCATGTCTTCATATTGTATGCTTCCCCAAATCTGTAAGCTTGGCTTTTAATAAATTGTTTATATATCTTTTGTCAGTATTCTTGTCCTAATTGCTCTCCATTGCAGGAACTTGAGAAAATGGTTCTTACTTACACTTTCAGAGAAAAATCTGCTTCAACTCTTTCATCTTGCAGGATGCCTGGGGCTTCCTGTTCCAGGTAGCCTGGAAGGCTGTTCTTATTTTTCTTGCAAGGCAAGCCTTGTATATAATCCTGTACTTTAAAAGATCAAGTTACCTTGATGTCATTAAGGATTTTGCAATTTTCCAGGCATCTTGGCTGCACAAAGGTCAAGGTCGTACCTATTTGTTCACTTCTGATTGATACCTAGGCAAACAGAGAGCTGCTTTTCCCTGGGTAACAAAGTAATTGTTAAAAAAAAGCTTCACAGAAGCTGTTCTAGTTATCTTCTGGTTAATTTTTTAACCTGCTATATGGAGCCTTGGAAATTTTGGGTTTGCTGTATGGAGATGAAAGGCATACTTTCTAAATCCTGCATGTTGACTTGACTTCTCAAGTTAGAGCAGTCTTTTGCATTATTTTGCAATACACTTGCACAATACGTACTTAAGGGACTAGAAGAGGCAATTCAGAAAAAATGTTTGCTTGCTTTTCTTTGTGCAGAGTTGTGGTTTTCAGAAACAAGTATGAAAACTAGAGGCCTAGAGCCAAAATTCAAGCAATTCTCTTCCCGCTCCTACTTTCTTGCCAAATAAAAAACAAAAAACAAGGGGGAGAGAAAGTGTGACAACAAAGATAGTGGTGAAAGAGAGGCAAACATGACCTGATACCGGTATCAAGTAGTTGCACCTGGGGTTATAGACTGTTAAAGGTGAACTGTGGAGAATGTGCTTATGAAAGAAAAGTGAGGAGGTGCATCTCTGGTACAGTGTCCTGCCTGTAGCTTGATTTTAAGTGGAAGCTTGTGGGGACACAACAAAAATAACAAATAACCTGGCAGCCTTTTGTCAACCTTAAAACAGGGCTTTACATGCCTTTATGACTATATATGCTATACATCCTTAATTTTATCCAGCAGTTCTTTGTCATCTATAACCCAAAGTGTGTAGCTTCAGCAGCTGGACATCTTCCCCTTGCCCTGTAATCTTGTCCTGTGAAGTTCTGGCTTTGTATTATCTCCCCTTGCTGTATTCTTCCTTGCTAAGGGGTTAGCCAGCCCTGGAAAGTTGGCAGAGAAAACTCTCCCTCAGCATACTTGTTTGTTGTGCCTTTGCATAAAATTATTCCGAGCAGTTGGTTTTATTTGCCTTCTTTTTCTGTCCAGAGATTTGAAATTAAAATTACTCTGTCCCCTCCAGCAGGAGACACTGGGAGATTCACCTCAGTGACAGGCTGAGACACTACCCTTGTCTTTGGGCAATATATAATATAGCCTTATCAACCAAAGGGTTTTCTTTTGCATTTTTGAGGGATGCTTTTTTTAGTTGTTTGTTTGTTTGGGATTTTTTTAATAACCTGGTGTACTTCACTGCAGTGAAGAGGCTAATTTATAAAGCAAACTGAAACACCTTTATTTTGGGTATGCTTTTTATCACTGCCATTATTTACAAATGCTGGAAAACTGGCACAATTATTTGTTTGGAATTATGCTAATTAAGCCATCTGAAAGGACACATAAAAATATTTGAACCACATGTATGTGTATGTAGCAAAAGCCATGTGGGGAAGGTACACAAATACCTTGCCCACCTTCATAGCCCTAATAGGCATTCAGTAGGGTCTTTTTCTCAGTGATTCTGTTTTTATTCTAATAAAGGTTTGTGCTAAACTAATTGTTTACCCTGATTTGACTGGTATTTCTGTATTCCAGTTGTACATGTATCAGCTGTTCCGGAGTTTAGCCTATATCCATTCCTTTGGGATCTGCCACCGGGATATAAAACCACAGAACCTCTTGCTGGACCCTGATACAGCTGTCCTGAAACTCTGCGACTTTGGAAGGTAAGCACATCTGTGGCCTGAAACCTGGTAAAAAGATCTTCCTTCAAAGTGAACCTGGGTGCAACTTTGCCAAGAAATCCCCTTTGTCCCTTAGAAGGTCTTTATTTGTAGCTTTTAAAGACCAATTATTGATACTCTATTTTCCCCTCAAAGTGAGTTCATAGGGAGTGGGGGGAAGAGCTGGAAAAGAACGTCAAGAGGGAGGAAATTAAACTTCAAGCCTGTTATTTTTGCAGGTATTCGAAAAATAAAAAAAATACACTATGACATGAAAAACAGAACCAATTATTGCAGTGAAATGTGTTTGGGCAATAGAGGACAGGCTTGGTGGCATTGTAATTTAAAAAGGCAGATGTTACACTTATCAGTCTACTTGCAGGTATACCAATTCACTTAATGTTGCAAATACCATAGAGGCTGAAAATCAGAAGCCAGCACTTCCAGTTGAAGCTCTTGGATAGTGGACATCTATGTTCTAGTTTCCGAAGGGACATTTATTTCCAGTATTCACTCAGTGAATCACCTTTAGAGTCCATCTCCCATCTTAGAACTTACACAGAAATTCTGGGAATCCGCACTGAGACAGGAGGTAGATTTCCCTCTGGGTAGGTTCAGTCTTTAGATTGTGCTCTAACTTTGCAGACTAAAATAGTTGGGGTATATGTGTGAGAGGTTGCAGAAGCTGCTGCTGCTAAATTTCCTTGGCCATAGTGAGTGGGAATGTCAGATGGGAGTTATTCAAGCAGTGCATCGTCATGGCTGGTGCCTCGGGAATCTCTTCCTCAGCTCTACCTCACTAGTGTTGGAACAAAATAGGAATCACACTGAAGCTCAAAAATGACAATGCCTAAAAAGGGAATACTTACTATTTTTTATCAGTGGGAATTTGTTAACTTTAGTTTCTGTATAGAAAACTGAAAACTGAGACTTTTTAAAATAGGTGGTGGGAGTCCTTCCCTGAAGGCTGACAGGAGTGTCTGGAAAGCTGAACACTGGATTTGGCTGGCTTACCATTTTGCAGTGTTTGGTTCTACTTAGGTGAATGTCGTATTTCCAAATGGGAAGTTTTGTCTTCCATCTCCTTTTCTGTCCAGCACTTGTTAATTGAGAAAGAAGTGTAATATGTCCATCGACTCACGTTCCAAAAGTAATGTGCTCTTGTGGTCAATTCTTTTCTTGGATTCTTTTAAAGGTAGCAGTTGAGGCGGTACTGTAGGTTAGATTCTTTGTGGCTGATCAGTTACAGTATAAAAGAAACCTTAATATATGAATACAACAGCACAGGTTTTTGGTTTTTTTGTCTCCCCAAACCCCTTTTATCTCATACCACACTCCCTTAAGTAGCAAAGATGCAGAACATTGTGATGGAAATTAAAAAACAAACAAAAAACCTAAACAAACAAAAATACCCTACTCAATCCTTGTGAGCATACAGAGCTTTTGAACCTTAAAAGGTAGCTATATTTGACTGAATTATTTTCTGTCCCCTTTTCCACTGTAAACAAGCCTTTGTATCTGGCAAAAGACAACTGGTAGCCAAAAATCTGACCCTCTTTTATCACCTAGATTGTAGTCAGAATTTGCTTTGCTATCCCCTGTATAAGGTAGATGCTTGATAGATTGGAGTGATTTCACAGTGAATCATGGAGTCAGTTTGCATCAGCTTAGAAGAACATTGTACTTCAGCATTTAGGAATTAGAAGTGGGTGAAGAGTGCCAACGCTTAATGTTGGTCTGTGCAGCAATATTGTAAAAGTGTTCATGACTGAAATACTGTTGTTTCCTTTCCAGTGCAAAACAGCTGGTTCGTGGAGAACCCAATGTGTCGTACATCTGCTCTCGGTACTACAGGGCACCAGAGTTGATCTTTGGAGCCACCGATTATACCTCCAGTATAGGTATGTGTGTGCATTTTTTGAAATTTGTACCAACTGCCTCAGTTTTTATCGTGTGCTTAAGTGTAAAGGTTTCCAGAGATCTCAAATATAATCCCCAGGGGCTGAATTTTGTTCTAAATTGTTAGGTACCACTTTTAAAATAAATATAAATGTTTTGTAGATGGCTGATGTGCTTGCTACACCTTTTGAGATTTCAGCATTAATTACACTAGGAAAGGGACTCTTTCAATGTAGGGAGGAAATCTGATTACAAGAAAAAAACTACAACCCTGTAATGTTGCCATTTAGTTTAAAAGTATGGTATAAGATCGAAGGTATGAGATCTTAAGCCAGATAACCATTTTAATGACTTGAAATAACTGTAAAGAATGTCTGTAGAAAATCAGCTACTGCTTCTGATGTGCTGTGGTTTAGACATAAATAAATCTGTAATTTATTTACTTGGCTTTTAGTAAAGAGTTTATAGGGGGAGGTAAAGTGTGTCCTAATAGTGATTGACTTTAAATTCTGTTTACAACTTCAATATATTGTGTACAGCAGTCCTTCTAATTCAACTAATTCTGCTAACTTTTGATGTCCTTTAGTCATGGATTTTGAACACAGAGAAGACCTCTTTCTAATACCTGACACATAGCTGTGGTATGGAAATATTAGGGAAGCTGGAGGTTTTGATGGAGAACAGGGAACAGACAGGTTTTCTTACGGTAGAGGCCTAAAAATGAATAGCAAAATGAAAAGTCTTGGAAATGAACAGTGTGTTGGCTGGTTGTTGGTAACTACCAGTTTTTAGTCAAGATATTGTCTGGGCTCCTTCTGAGTTCTAGTGCAAAAGAGAGTAGATTTGGCTCTCATCTTAGCACAATATTGGGGAACCTTTTACCTTGCTTATGGACTTGAGTCACTTAGACAAGGTTTAGTGTTTTCAAAAGGATTTGGAACTCATAATCAACTCTTGGCAGACTGTGTTTATAATTAGTATATTTAAAGCAACTATGTTTGAACTAGTGTGAAACTCAGTGGCTGGCTGGCTTGTTTTAACTCTGCAGTTCTTTAAAACAAAAAGAAAAACCCACCTAAACATGTTCCTGAAGACTTCCCTGCTCTCACTATTTTTTCCCATTAGTTATTATTCACTATGTATTGTAGAAAAGCTCGCGTATCTTCCCAGTAGGAAAAAGAGGCAGAGCCAAGAGTAATCTGGGGAAAGTAATGGCACAATAAAGATAAAAGGGCAGAACTTACTGTTGGCTGCTGCCAAAAGTGGCAGCCCCAGCCCTGCTCTTGCTCCTGGATATGCTAGCTCTCAGTTTGCTCTTTAATTTAATGATTCAGCATCAACTGACAGCAGATTTTGGCAGGTTAACTTCCTGCTATGTGAGTGAGTGCAATCAGCATTATTATGTAGTCCAGTAAGCAGCAGAGCCCAGGTAAAAGCAAAGTGGTGTGAGCTTGTGAGTAAGAGGAAGGTGGCTGATCCCATTTGACATCTTTTTGCCAGCTGAGAGCTAGTAGATTGGCTGAGCTGCATTATCAGAGTGCACTGAGACCTCTTGCTTCAGAGGATAGCTCCGTAACACAAGTATTTTATGTGTCAGCAGAAGAGACCACTTTATAGATAAGCCTGTGAAGTGTCTCTTGTTCCAGCTGCAGACCCTTTTCCAAGTTGCACTTTCCATTTTTATTGTCTTACCTACTGGTCTCTAAAATGGTTATAATAAAAATTGCATTCTCAAGTGCAATTTTTCACTTGCCTCCAAAAATATCTTGAATTTTAGTCATTGTTCTGACTTTCTTGTGCCAGAAACCCCCACCTATCCCTCCAAGCCCTTTCTTTGAAATTTGCATAGAATTGCTTGAAAATTAAGTTAATGCTTAAATTATTTCTTCTCATCTCCTTCCTTCCTTCCTGTCCTATCCACCTTCCACTTCTTTCTCATCAGTGTTTGCATTTGGTAGATGAGAAGAAATAAAATGTTTTTACAAGCTTTACAGTTTCCCAGTGTTCTGCAATATGCTAGAAATTATCAGGGTTACTTTTGTGGTGCTGCTGTTTGTAAATATTCCCTGGTTCTTGCTGAGTAGGCAGGAATAGTGCTTAGTGAGAACTCTTCCTTATTTCACATAGGATTGTTTATCCAGATTCATCCAGGTTGTTGGAAAACCAGTCAACAAACACAGATAGGTTTATTAAAAGAAAGGAGAGAGCATTCAATTATTAGTACTTTATCCATTGCTCAAAATATAGGGAACTGTGAAATGCTTCAGTAGCGTAATACTGCCTTTTAAACTTTTATGTTGGCATGCTTGGTGTTTTTAGTTCTTGTTTTCTTGTGAATTGTTGGCATAACCTTTTCTCACTGGAGTCTTTATCACTCTGTAAGAAGCACTTGCGTGTATGTAGTAACAAAAAGTGTAAGGTCTTCACTCCTCTAGTTAAATATCCTCTAGTAAAACTATGTTAAAAGTAAAATCAGTGAAGAATACAAAGCCAAAGAGCATTCTAAGTAGAATTTTTCCTACATTATCTGCAAGGCTTCCAGCTTTTTTGTGAAGGTTTTTGTTGTTTGCAAATGTTACTACAGGGCTTATTATTATAATGAGCTGCAATAGGATAATTATTGGAAGTTTTTCCGGGCAATAAGTGCATTTTAAGACTAGGCAGTGACACTGGTGGCCCAAGACTGACAGCACAGCCAGCTGCATCATGACCATGTCAGTTGTTAGTCATCTCGTTTAGCATTATAACCAGGAGTTGCATTAGGCTGTCTGACTTCATCTAGGTTGTCTTTAAATACATGAATTTGTCCTTGTGACATTACTTTCTCTTCAGGGTAGCAGCAACTGAAGTTGGTTCCAGGGTGTGCCTTTTCATCCTGGATGTCACAACAAAACTGTAAACTGGCGTTTATCTTCTAGGATCTTGATTATTTCATTTGAGTGCATGACTTCAACTCTAACCCAAAAAGTCCCTTTAAAAAATAACAAAACCAGGGGTGTGGTGTTTGTTGCACTTTTGTAAAGTACTGCAGTAGTACTGTATTTAAATATATACTATAGTAAGATTAACATCAAATCACATTGGCTGCAGTTAGTGCCTCTGCTTTTAGCAGACCTGGGATTCTATTTTTAAAATAATGACCTGGGAAATGACCTATTCAAGTTTTTTAATAGTCACTGTTGCCAAATAGCTACTAATCCAGACCCATAATAGCTCTGTTGTGTGCCTGCCTTACAACTTTAGAGGATTTTTCAGTGATCAGGCAAAAACATTCATGTCAATTGGGTGCCTTCATAGCTTGTACAGTTTGGGCCTTTGTGCAGCTTTGACTACAAGTTCTGCATGTGTGTGTGTGTGTGTGTGTCCCTAAAGCTGCTGGAAATTGACATTATTTACTGCCTGCAGCTGATTTGTGTTGTCAGTTGTTTGGAGGTTTTTTTGGGGAGGGAGGGTGGTTTGATCATTTTTTCCCAAACCAAGCCCTTCAGCTATCCCTTGACAGTGTTTTGGCTGAGGCTTCTTCCTTGCCAGTCTGTGTGTAGTATAGCATCCCAGAGTATGTTGATGGCATGGTTCTGGCTATGCTGGTCATATGGGTGATGCTGCCACTGAAAAACCAATGGGATGGCTGCCCACATTCCCCTACATTGTCCCAGGACAAACACAGGCACTGGAGTTAGGAGTGGATGCAGGTGTTTCTGATTCCACATGTTCCTTCTACATGAAAAGAAGCTGTGTGGCTGAGCTTTGCCTCCATCACATGGATGTTTTCCCTAGGTGAGGTGGTGGGGCAGGGGAGGGCTCACCAGATCCTGGTGGTGCTTCTGCAGAACAAGGGGCTGCTGATCTCAGTGCTTTTGCTCCACTGTTACACTGGCAGGAATTGGGAGCGTTCCAGAGGGAACATTTATAGCCACTGGCAGGGAAAGATTGATCTGCCTGACTATTGCTGGCTTCTCTTGGGGTGTCCAAAAATAAGTATGACAAAGCTGTTCATTCACTTCCCTAGCAAGCGCGAGCATTTCACTTCAGCACTCTGGAGCAGAAGCTCTTCTGCAGGCTTGTTGTTGGCCTGTCTCAGAGTTTCTTGGGGAAGAACCACCGGAAGGTGTGTCCCAGAACTGTGGCCAAACAGTGAGAAGTATTTGCTTCTTTCTCAGAAGGCAGCTTCCAATGCTGAAAATAAGCAGGTGTGTTAATTTACTGAGCTACTCTATCACCTGTCATTGTAATTTCATCTCTTCATTACAAAAGAATGGGGATACCTGTGTTTAGCTTTTGTTAAAATAGTGGAACAAACATGTCTTTTCAAACATTTTCATGTTTCAGCCTTACTCTTTCACCTCACTCCATGGATCTGTGGTGGCTTGATGTGCAAAACCTGCACCAGCGTAGCATGCATGCTTGTTATCCTGAATTTTGCTCTTGTTCTGACATCCCAAAAATTGTTTCAAACAAGCAGCAATGAAAAGCACTTTGGGGTCTGGCATTTGGCAACTAGAAGCTGTTGATTTTATGACTTCCCAGGCTTGCTTTTCTGACTCTTGGTTTCTTTCCAAGAGTTTGTTCCCAGTTTCCAGAGCAGCAACTTTGAGTCACATCCAAAATGGAGGAAGTCCGCCAAGATGAAGGGATAGTGAGGCAGAGATGAATAGATGAGGGTAATAAAAAAAGTAGGAAGATAAATACGCCCCATGAGGTATCAGATAAATGAAAGTTCTTAATTTGTACTAAGTCGATGACAGAAACCTTTTCTTTTTCCCCCTTTCTTCTTCATGTCCTCCAAATAACGAGTTAGAGGTGCTAAAGGTAATACAATGAATGGTCCTTGTGCTGTGAAGAAGAGGATCAGCTTTTCAGCTTGGAAGGCCAGAGTTTGAGATCAAAAAAAGTGAAATTTGTGGACAGGGTATTAATTTCCAACTCAAAATGGTCATTGCATGCTTATAGAATTAAAGCTAAGGTGTGTATTTTGCAGGTGGTCCTCCCAGATGCCTCTTCCTGATTTAAAGAGAAATATGGTCTGTAATGCTAGAATGCATTCAAAAGCAAGGGCTTTATAGAGATTATATTATTAGACAATGTCCATGTAACAGCTCTGAAGATCAATAAAGCAGTAGAAACTTAATTTAAGAAAAGTTTTGTAGTACAAGACACTGTGTGAATTTTTGTGTGTTTAAATTAATGGAAATAGGTTAGGTGATAATGGTATTTGTCTAAGTCTTCTTTAGTCTAGGAAATATGGCATTAACTACCGTTGTAATGTGTGAAAACTATCTGAAATATGCTTATTTGAAGGTTGCTGTTGGCAAGCAGTTGTATTTATTGTCTGTATTGTTTAGACTGCATTTCACTGAAAGTATGAAGAAAGTACCCTTGTCTGCTTTCTTAAAATGAATAGCTTTCAGTATTATCTCCTAGAATTTCATTGTCCCAACTAGTTTGGCATAAGAACCATTTGTTGACTTGTTTTCTTTTAAGATTCTCTATTACCTTGTTTATTAGCTAATTTAAAGCCTGTGCCTGAGAGTCCTAGTTTGCTTTAATTAAATTGCTCATACTAAAAAGAAATAGTTCAGGAAATGCTTCTTCTCCTGTGGGAACAGGTAATTACAACACATTTTATTAATCTGTTACAGTTATCTCTGACTGTACTAAGACAGAAAAGTGGCTGAGAAGAAACGATCAAAAACTGATAACTTCCTTTAAGTAGCATGTCTTTAAATACAGAAATTAGTGCTTGTTTACTTCAGGCTTGAGGAAAAATACATCCATCCTAATTTGGTAGATAAATTTTAAAATGTAAGATATAAAGGGTGTAGGGAAAAAATGGCAAACTATCCTGAAACCAAATTTTAGTCCTGTTAAAGTCAATGGCATAAATTCCATCAAGTTTCAGCAGAGGTGAAAATTCTTAGTTTGTTCCTTATTGTAGATTGCTTATCAAGAGTTGCATAAACACCTGTGCATAAACACAATTTGTGTTTTATTTCTGTCCCTCCTTGGAGCTGCTCAAGTTAGCCTTCACTCTCTGGCTTTTGTTGAAGATGCTTCAAGGATTTGTTCACTTCCTTGCCCAGGGAACAGTGCCCAAACCCTAATTGGTGAAATTACATGCCTGGAAAAAAGTTGGGGATTTTGGAATGCCTGTGTTTTACTTCACTGTGTATTTAAAGTGTTAACAAGTAAAACCAAGGAAAAGTAAATAGACTTTTAACAAGACATTAAATTAGCTGATTTGGGAGATTTCAGTGCATAAGGAATTACTACATAGGTTTTTGATGGATTTGTTGTATGTTCAATGCGTTAAACCCACCATGAATGCAGCAAGTACTCCTCAGACATTGCCACCTATTTCCTCAAGACCTACATCCTCTCTTGTTTTTTCCTTGGTTCCCATGTGATGCCCTCAGCTTTCTCATGTACCCTCTGCTGTTTGCGCTTGGCCTTCTTGGGCAAGGACCTGCACAACTGTTCGACTTGTTTGCAGTTGCAGTTTAGCAGGGCTAGGGCAAGCCTAGTGCTTCCCCCAGGGACTAAGCCCTCATCTCCTCAGCAGCAACAATGATGCTCCCTGCTGTTTTTATAAAATTTTTGTAATGGATTTGAGACTTCTGCCCTACAGGCTTGTCTGAAATTGGGTGGTGGAGTGCAAAAGCATTTAGGGAAACTGGAAAAGGAAAAAACAGCACAAAGCAAATTTCGTGGAGCAGCCAGACCAGAAGGTTACTTAAAACAGTTTTAAATAGCCACAGTCTAATCTGAAAGAAGTAATGCTAGCATAGTTCCTAAATCTTAAAAGGAAGTGAAGTGTGATTGGTGACTTGCTCTCCTGTCAGCTTCATGTTTGTTTATATTCTGTTAAATATTTTTCCTTACCATATGTGACATTTTCAGTGTAAAATAAGGATTGGAATTGTAAATAATTACAGATTATAGATTAGGGGTAACTACTTGTTTTGTAAAGGGCAGTGCAAAGGACTAATTTAAAACCTTTTAAGGTGTCTTTAAGTAAATAGACTTTTAAGTTAAAGTGCTCTGCTTAGTGCATTTAATCTATTTCTTCAATACTTCTGAAGAAATCTGTGCTATCTGTTGAACTGTTGTGTAATTCCTCTAAACCCAATATGCACGGGAGACACAAAAGTGATACTTTGCATCATGGTTTTGCTGTACATGTTGGTCCAACAGCAGGAGCTATCAGAGAGAGACATTGATTAGCAGTTAGATGCAGTTAAACATTCTTTACATGATTTCTTACTCATTTGTTGTCCAAAAGAGATCTTAGCACCTTGGTGGCCATATCAGCTGTTACTAAAGGTGACTAAAAGATTAAAAAGCATCATCTGGTATATTTGCTTGTTGAAATTCAAGATTCAAACTTCAAATTATTTCTGGTTGCTGTTTACATTGTAAGTAGTTACTTTTTAGGATAAACCCTGATGCAATGTTTGTACTAAGACCTTAGGTAAAAGTGCATCCATTTGACTTAGAAGTGAATGATTTCAAATGCTGCAGTAATGAGCAGTGCTGTTTGTCTGTTGTATGTTCCAATTGAATCATATAATTCTTGAGGAGGGGAAGTATTTTTGCATAGCCCTCTAACTCTTTTAGAAATGGGGATGGAAAATTATGTTCTAACTTACAGATTGTTTGTTATAAATCTTGTATTCCTGAAAGCTTTTTTAAATTTTATTTTGCACCAGTCTGTAGTGATTGTGACAAAGTGATAATAGATGGCTTAGAGAGCTGTCAGAGATGTTTTGCTTACTCAGACCTTCAGCCATGGCTGGCAGTGTTGTGTGTATCCTCCTTCATAGAACCAGGGAGTCATGGAATGGCTTGGGTTGGAATGGACTTTAAAGATCGCCTTGTTCCAGCCCTCTGCCACGGGCAGGTACATCTTCCACTAGACCAGGTTGCTCGGAGCTCCATCCAGGCTGGTCTAGAACACTTCCACGGATGGGACATAGTTTAAATACATAACGGAATAAGGATTTCTGTCGTAGCAGAGATTATCTCAGATGGAACAGGCCTCAGGAGGTAAATCCTCTGGGATTTGATTTGTGGTTATCTCATGAGGGAAGGCTAGCTCATAGAGGCAGGTGACAGTTTAAAGAAATACAGGTGGAAGGGGACTGGTTTTCCCTTTTTGCGCATTACAGTATTACAAGCTTTACAGATCTTCTGTTGCTGATTACTTGTTTGAGATTAGATTTTCGTGTGAAGTTTCAACTATGCATTGAACAATTGATGACTTTCTAGAAAACCAGTGAATCTGTTTTCTGGGAGAAGCAGTTCTCTGTGACCAAGTACAATACTTCTATTGTTTTAAGCAGCTTAAAATCCCATTTATTTGGTCTGCAATTACATTAGATTCTCACAAACACTTGATAAACAGTGTTTACTGCATTTGCTTTGTTAAATTTTTCATTTTAATTATGTTCCAAAAATAAAATGCTACATTCTGTAGTACACTTAGGTACGTTACTAAGTTGCTGTTGTAGTATTCAATTGTCTCATTATTTAAGAAGATATACCTGTTATAGATTGTGAAAAGTTTCTTCATGTAGGAGGAATAACTCCTAAGGACTCCTTGTGGCTTTTGGTATATAGGTGAAAATTAGGTGATGGCTTCTTCTACAGATGCTGTTGACATGTGATCTGTGACTTGCAGCTCTCTTGTTCATCCAAGTTGGCAAATGGAATTGGGACAAAGATTAGATCTTCAAGTGTCTAGCTATAGAGGCTGCCTCCCAGATTCCTTAATCATCATGTACTTCAGGATACCAGTAATACTTGCAGTACTGGTTCATCTGTCAGTGTATATGTGCATACAATATATGTATGAAAAACTGAGTCCATTCAACACTCAGAAACAGTAGAAACATCAGCCATTGTGGTGGATGATACCTATGCGTAGTTCATGATCAATGTGATTTAAACCAACACAGCGTTTGGGGAAATTCTCGATTTGCAGATTCTGTGCTCTTTCCCCTGCGTGTATAAATTTTAATATCAATATATTATGGCATTTAACATTATTTTCCAGTTCTCACTATCTCACAGTTTGACTTCCAACACTGTCTGCACACCATTGTTTTATACCAGGTATCTAATAACATTAGGATAGGAAAGTTTTTTATTTTTAGCTGTGTTACTTACACTGTCGAACATGGCAAAAGATGAAGTAAGTAGCTTAAAATGGTTGGGTTTTATATGAATGGCTTAATATGTGTATTTTACTGATACTTCTCCCTGTCCTCCACTTTTCCCTTTTTTAGATGTGTGGTCGGCAGGCTGTGTATTGGCTGAACTGTTACTAGGACAACCGATCTTTCCAGGTGACAGTGGTGTGGATCAGTTGGTGGAAATAATCAAGGTACGGAATGTGAAATGTTGTTTTGTCTGCATTATTCCTTGGGAATCAGTACGAAAACATTCATTGTTATAAACTGGTGAACACACATATATTCTGTCACCATTGGACACGGTTTTGCATGTAAACAGTGTTTGAAAACATTTCCCATGCTATTTTGAGAACCAGATGATCTTTACTTTCTCTTCTTGCAGTCATGCATTAGGATATATCATCTTTTATTTATATTGAGGGCTTTTTCCCTCATAAAGGATTCCATTTCCCGTGTGCTTGGGAAAAGGCTTGCATATTGATCCAATATTTATTAATGTATGATTTTCATTCTTTAAGAATCTGTCTCTTTTTCCTTTGTTGCATGCCATTAGTACTTGGCTTTGAAAACAATGTTATTAAATTCCTTGTGCCAGATTCTTCGCATATGTAGTTAGTTGCCTTCTCTTCTTCTTTCCTCCCAGCTCTTTTAAAATGAAAGGTGAGAAAGGGCACTTGTTTTTGCAGATAGAGAATCAGGACATGTAGGGCAAAAGTACCTTCCACCTGAAGAGTCTTGTTTTTCAAGGTAAAAGAACTAATGTTTCAGAATATATAACACTTATATATCACTTATGTCCAAGCACATCTTGATTGATTTCATTTGGAAAGCTGTGAATATTTTGTGGTTCTCAAATCAGAGACATGGAAGAAGAGTTCATAGATTGGTGTCTGACTTCCCAGCACCCTTGTCTACCCTACCTCTTTCAGCTTCTGCAGTGAAGGAAACAAGATTTACAAGATTTCCAGAGAGAGCAGTATAATTTTCCTCTGAATCTATACTACACAGATAATAAGATGGCATTATTACAGAGGATAAAGTGTTCAGCTTTATTGATTTCATCACCACAAGGGGGACTGTATTAGAATTTCCTTCCTGATTTTGCCACTTAACTACTACCTTAATGCATAAATATTTGTGTGGCATGCATGGGAAAAGCCCCTCAAAACCCAAATGTGTGGGTGAAAAAATAGAACTTCCTAATTGTCTGTGTCATTGACTAGAAGAGCTGCAGGTATCTTTGTCCCTGTCCTAAGAGTGTGTATGACATGAACCAACACTGACTGGTCATTCTTTTGCCTGAAGAACATGTGCTGGTGAGGCTCTGAGGTGTGCTGTGACCTTTCTAGCCCGTCACCCCATCTCTTTCAGGTTTTGGCCACGCAAACCTGACTTCTATTGCAGTGAGTTTCTGTCTGTCCTGCTGGACATCCTGCAGTCAGCAACGTTCCTCTGGAAGCTCCATGTCTTGCACCTACTTCTCCTGTGATTTTCTTGATGTCTTTTTATTGCCTTTCTATCCAGTGAATTTCAAGCTCAGTTTGTCCAGGCTGGGTCAGTTTACATAGGAAACACTAATGAAAAACTAGAGTTGTTATCAGATGTAGGGCTGATGATGGTACAAGTGACAATATCTTTTCCTTTTGAGAAGTGTCTTGGAGTGGTGTGCTGCTTTTTGCTACACTGCTTTTCTGACATGTGAAGGGGTCCATGTCAGATGTCCTGAGCTTCTCAGGATTTCATGCGATAACATATGGTGTTTGCCTTTGGGCATTCCTGAAAGGACCTGGTTGGTTTTTTGATTAATGTCTGCAATCCTGAAAAACTGTGTATAATCACTGAATCAGCTAGGTTGAAGAAGAATTCAAGATCACTGAGTCCAACCTATGAACTAACACCATCGTATCAACTAGACCATGGCACTAAATTACACATCCAGTCTTTCCTCAAACCACTCCAGGGACGGTGACTCCCTGAGCAGTCCATTCCAATGTCTTATCACCCTTTCTGCGAAGAAATGCCTTCTAAAGTCCAGCCTAAACTTCCCCTGGTGCAGCTTAAGACGGTGTCCTCTGGTCCTTTTGCTTGTTGCACAGGATAGGAGGCCGACCTCTACCTGAATTTTTTTAAGCAGAACTTTATATTATGGTGACTGTCCATGGCTTGATCAGGAATCTGAGAGTAGAGAGGCCTTATCGGCAAAACCGTAGTGCTCTGCCCTACCATCATTTTGATTTCACAATGTGCAAGTAGAATAATCAGGACATAGATGGTCTCTCATTATTGACATGCTTGGTAAGCAGAGATTTGTGGTTTGCTTGAAAGTTTGCTAGAAGCTTTAACATCAGTTCTGCACTACTGAAGAAAACATCTGTGAACCAATAATTTCACAGCATGTATGTGCTCCAATTGTGGCGATTCTTTGTTTACACTTCAGTTGTATTGAAGCAGAGGAGTACTTCAGTAAAATTGCTGATAGTCTATGTAACCATCTGTGGTGGTAACTTTTCTTGACTAACTGAGTAGTGACAATATATAGTTCTGTCAAACTAATGTTATTTCTCAAGACAACTGAGGTGTAAAGGGTATTTCAGTAAATTATAGGTTGAAATTAAGATATTCACCCTCACAGAAACAAATGTCTGAATCATTTATTGAAATATAGTAAGAGGGATGCTTAATGATCATTCACACCTGTGTTGTCTTGGGGTTTTCTCATATTCTGTTACCTATGTTGTCCACTGCACAAAGAAGTGAAATAAAATGTACCGAGACAGTATGTTTTAGGAAAGTCTGTGGGAAAAATACTGGAAATTTTACAGCAATAATCACAAAAAAGGATGTTCACTGTAAATTGAAGAAAGTATAATGTAAAATGTGAGCCTGAATGGGTGGGTACCATGTTCTTCTGCCAGTATTTGTTACTGATGCAGCATATATTCTGAAGGCAAGACTAGAAGAGAAGCTGAGTGCAAATGGGAGAAATGGGCTGTTTTTCAGTGCCCTTGTCTCCCTAACCTTCTGTTGTGAAGTTTTGTAAAAACTATTCAGAAAAGCCCCAGCAGAAGGTGAACATGAGAATATAGAGAGAATTATAATTGAGAATATTAGGTTCAAAATCAACAGTCATGAGAAATTGTCTAGGAATGGGATAGCAAGGTGCTTCCCTTATAACATTCTACTCAAAAGTATTTCTCATAGTGGGAGTAGAGGGAGAAAGTGTGTTTACCTCAAATTTTTCCTCACATTTTGAAAACGAGGAAAAAGTAGAAAGTGAGGTCCTACTTTTTCCATTCTGCCAGCTGTTGGGAGGGATCTACTGTGTATCCTTTAAAAATGACCTGTAATCAAATTAAGCAGATTTGTTTTTGAAATCTACAAAGAAGACATTAAATATTCTGTTCTTATGCATTTATGATAAGGATGATGCTTAAACTCAACTTAGATTTGAAAGGATGGTGTAAAAGAAGCAGCCCATGTGAGTGTGTTTGAGTTTTGTGTCCTCAGTACAGTTGAAGACATGCAATTCTGCAGCATAAAACTTACCAGAAATGTTGAATCTTGGCACAACGTGTAAAACATGATGTTGTATAAAGTTTCCTTTGGAGTAGAATTCATTAAAAAAAAATTGACAGATGGTGTCCACCTCTTCCATTTGCTGCTATAGAAAACTAGTATTTAAAGCTTTCATTGTGACACAGACTTGTTTTAATGCTAGCTGGCTGTGGGAGAAGTAGAGCTGTGGGATCTGACAGTTGTAGAATAGCAGTGAGCTTGGTAGAAGCTTGCAGGTTGGGGTCTGGGAGCTGCTGTTTGACTATCTTGGGTTATGCTTTCCAGATAGCTTCATTGGAACTGTGTGTCTGAAACTTAGGGACAGGGAAGATGGAGTATTTTAAACTCCCAAGAAGGGGCTATAGTAAGGAAATACCCACACATTTGGAAATGCATCAGACTTTCATCCTTTATATTTGATTGATTCCACTGCAAGAAGAGGTCAGCTTAGAAACTTTACTGCTGGTTGTTACCAATTCAAGATGATTGAGCCACAGTCACACTTGTGGCAGTTTTGAGCCAAGATAATTTTTTCAGTTGTCTTTTCAGTTGCTTACTCAGCTGTGATTATTCAGAGTTTATTTTACAATACAGCAAGTGGATGCTACACCTGGCTGCGAAGTTTTTTGCATTAGACTGGATAATGACTTCATTCAAAATGCCATCACATTAAACTAGTCCTCCTTTCTCATGCAGTTCTTGATGGCATCCCCTCTTTAGCTGCATTCCTGGTGTTACATCAGTTGGCACAGCTTGTCCTTCCTGCAGGCCGTATGCTCAACATCCTCAGTCCCTTGGTGCATCACAAGCGTTTTTGGCTTTTGACAGATTCTGGTACACTTTCAACAGTCTCCATGTAGTTTCATTTCAAGCAGTCTTGCAAGATCTTCTCCATCTGGTTTACCTGGAGTTTCTCCAGACCCATTGCATATTTGCAAACTGCTCTGAAAAACTGTGCCCCTCTAGAACCACAGCATCATGTTCGTGTGACTCAAAAGACAGTCCTCTTCTTTTAAATTTCTTTCTGTTGTTCCTATTTCTTTAAATATGGGCTTTCCAGATGTTCTCAATCTGTCTGGGAAAGAGAGAACTTTGACTGCTTACCCTTGACAAAATGATATTTGATGTAAGGAAATACTGTCTTGGAGCTACATCTGAATAAATAGTTTAACCCGAGTATACTCTTCTTGAATACTTATGCTATTACAGTAAAGAAATCATGTGCTGTGCTTTTTCCAAATTTTGGTCTTGAATGGTGACTCTTACTTCTTATTTTTAGCTCTTGCTAGCTATTCCAAATGTTAGGTTGTCCCATCACTGGGAATATCTGAAGTGGGTAACCCTATATACTCATTAAAATTCATGCCCCTGCTGGCTTTCAAGTGACATCTCCTTCAGAAATGTGCTTAGTTTCTGAAATAGGGACAGTGGTAGTGTGGATTTCATCAGTGATCCCATAAAGTAATTAGGTACAAGTAAACGTACACCCCAGAGTAGTCACACAACAGTCCTGAACCTGATGGATTTTTCCAGCATCCCAGGAGGGTTGCAGTTGTCGCTATTTAAAATCCACTGTGCAAGTGGGGGACCCCACTGAATATAGTTTGAAAGAAGGAGCTCTTAGATCACAAGAGTGATTTTTCTTTGAGATGCAGTCAGCTCAGACTCCTTCATAAATCTCCAATCTTATGCGCCCAGCTTGCAGTGCAGCAGTGATGTCTGCAGGACTGCCATATGCTCCCTGTGAAAGCTTGGGAGTTTGTGGACATTCCTGGCCCCACAAGCTCTACAGCATCTCAGAACCATCAAGGTAAAACTGCCTGGCATACGCTTCCCAAACTAGAGCATCTTCAGTTCCCACAGACAGTGCTTGCACTTTATTCCCCTTGCAAAAAGTGAATCTCAGAAGTGTAATGGATTTGTTTCTATGAGAATTATCTTCTTAAAGTTTCTGTACAGTACCTTACCCCTACTCCTCTTGAAAGCAGCAAAAGAAATTATCTCTGTTAGAAGAATGAAGCAGCAATAATTTTCTGAGCAGCCCTGGGACATGGGGAGGACAGCATCTGCCAATCTGCGTGATGTTTTCTTTACCGGAAATATTTTTTTCCGTGTGCTGCTATTTAGAGTATGACATGAATCAACCAACTTGTGAAAACTGCAGAAAAGAAGCGGGGGTTACTGGGTGGGGGTGGTGTTTGCTTTGAGTTTTTTGGTTCCTGCTGCGCTGTGTTATTATTCCTTGCACCAAAACTGTCATTTCATGGTAATTTAGGGGGAATAATAAAATCTTCTTCCCATAGTTCCCTGGGTAAGGGGGAGCAAGGGCGGGTAAATGTATGAAAACGCAAGTTCAGTAGTATCAGGAATCCTATTCATGTGTAACTTTTTGGGCTCTTGACAGTTTTACTGCACCTAATGCTAAGTATAGACTGCAATTATAATATATGGCTCATGCTCAAATGTCAAGGTACTATTTTGGGTTCAGTTTTTGAAGTAAAATAAATCCAGTCAGAGTAGTTAATGGGCAGAGAGGAGCCTTCGCTTCCGGGAGAGTAAGCCATAGGACAGTGTGTTTCATTTTATTGGACGTGGTCCTGTGCTGACGACCTGCCTGCGTCTGACATGGGCTTTCACGTGGGTGATCTGTCCTCAGCCCTAAGGGAAGTCTCCCGGCATTTTTTTCCCTGATGTCCCCCCACATCACAATTTGGCTGTTCCTGTGCCTCACTTAATTCATCACTTCTAGTGCTTGCAGGCAGGCAGTATAAAAAGTTGACGGGCAATTATATTCATGTCAGCAGTGACAATGGGTTTCTTCCTATTCCTGATGTATAGCTCCTCTCGTGTTTATGAATAGAAAAAAAGTCTATATTTAGTTGGTTTTCATTTTTTGACAAGAAAGTGTTATTGAAAGGAAGCGCACACACATATTAAGTGTGTAAGTATATTTTACTTTTACTTTCTACCACAGACCTCTTGAAGTATTATTTCAAGCTGACCCATGTTTACTGCTTGAGATGTCTACACTGAATTTTTTAATAGTGATTTAGCACACCTCTCACAACTTTCTGAAGAGGTGCAGTCATTTTTGCAGAAGTATTAATTATGCCATCTGGTAAGCCATAAACATCAGACTTTCAGGAATACATTTCCTCGTAAACTTGCACAGTTTTCCCAGGGAAGATCACTATACCAGTGCAGCCATGGCTTTCTAGAGGTTTCTGATTTAAATTATCACCTTCTCCCCTCTCTAGTTCAGTTACTACCAGCTGGAGCTTCTGAACCCTTGGTGTCCCTCTTCTCCTAACTGATTACATTTTGGCAAAGGTTCAGCAGTAACAATGGTTGTCATAAAAGGCCTTTATTCCACTGGGATTTGTTGAAACCCTTGCAGTTTCCTTTTCCTCTGGTGTTGCAATAGTGCGGGTTTGGTCATAAATGACTCAGTGCAGTTTTGCATAGTGAAGCAGGTGTGGGCAGCAGCTGTCTTGGTACTGAGGTGTAACTAAAGTGTCTTTTAGAGATGAATAATCCATCTTTTCCTCCTATGAAAGTTGTTTTTAAGAACAAAACTGAAAATCTTTATGCGAGTTCAGGGTGTATTCCAGGTTCATAAATCCCCCATTCTTGTTTGGTAGGGATGATGTTCTTGTGAGTCTTTGTTGTAGCTTTTCTTTAACTGCAGGACATGCATACCATTACCCTACCTTCACAAACCCTGTTCATGGGATAAAAATGCTGTGGGGAGCTTCATCCATTACAGATTAATGTCAAAGGAAAAACTTACCAGAATATACTGTGAAACCTGTTATGTTCAGTTTTTGTCGTAGGAGAATCAGAACAATGTCTGCTTCTCAGCAAGTATATTCTTCAGTTAATCTTAGTAGATAATGCTTCTTTATTTTTCTTTATGATGATGATGACAATCAATAATGAAGAGCAAGAGTAGTTGACCTGGCATCTTCACTTGCAGGAAGATGCCTTGTAATCTCACATAGACCTCCCCTTCATTCATTTGAAAGTTGAGTTTTCATTCTAGTTACAGTTGATTCCATCAGACAACTGCATTTTTATTATTACAGTATTTACTTTGGTTCTCTTTTTGTTCTTAAAATGTTAAATAAAAAAAAAAAAAAATCAAACCTTTTCGTTGATAGTATCACTTTCCATAAGGCTCCCCAAGAAGAATAGTATGCGCCAATCTGCACTGACCTGAATAATTCAGCATTGGACCCTGTATTTCTTAAAAGCTCTCTGACTTTTGCAAGATCAGTGGGGATCTTACCAGTGTACAGAGTACAGTAAAGGGAAGGTTCAAAGAGGGAGCCAGCCTCTTTTCTTTGGCATGCCATGAGGACAAGTAGAATTACACAAATTAAAGGGCACAAATTAAAACACATGAAATTCAATCTCAATGCAAACAGTTTTTGCTATGAGGGTAGCCAAACACTGGAGCAGTTTGTCCAGAGAGATTTTGGAGTTTCCATCCTTGGAGATGCTCATAACCCCTCTGGACATGGTCTTGGGCAACTGGCTCTTGACAGTGAGTACAGGGGGTTTGGATTAGATGACCTCCGAAGGTCCCTCCCAGCCTCAACCATTCTGTGATTTTGTGAAAGCTTCCCAAGGAACAGCTGTTCCATAGTATTTTCAGAGTCGATAGAGCAAGAGCAGCTGTTTCATGAAGTAATTCTGCCAAAAATGTTCAAAGTAATTTATACTTCTCTTTTAAAAGACAAGATTTGACCAATTTTTGCAGCAGCTTAAATGATTGCTGTTACCAAGGTTACTTGAAGATCTTCCTAATATATTGAAAATTTGGTGTGAATCAATGAGGTACAATTTCAAATCATGTAGCAAACAGGGCTGGTGTGTTGGGGGGTGAGGAGAAGTCCACTACAGGACCTCTTCAAGATACGTCAAGTACAAATTAATAGTTAATCATTTTATTCATCCCACTCTACTGAATTGTAATTTGAATTTGACAGTCTTTAAAACTTCTATTCTTTCTTCCAATCGACTTCCCTTTTCAGTTTTTGGTTGGATTTTGGAGTGTTGTTTTGTGGTTAGTTTTTTTTACCTTTAGTCTGCTTTCAGTACAAATTGGAAGCACAATCTGGTTTTACAGTCTCGAGAGAACAGAGTAAATACACTGAGTAGCTAATGTAAGTCACTTTTCCTTTTGTACAGTTATTTCATGTGTCAAAGGCTGCTATGTAGCTGAAAGGTCAGACAATCCTTTCTTTCAGGTACCATGATCTCTCTTGAGTACCATCTTCTCTAAGCATCATGAAACCTTAAGTGCTGTTGCTTGGATGCCTGTGCTTGAGCTTAGGAATTGCCCTCTCCCATCATCTGGAGTTGCAGCTGTGCTTTTAGTGAAATGTATGAATAGACATTGTCTGTGGGTTCTTCCATGAAATTACCCTTGCTTATCTAATCTGAGTTCTCTGGTGCTATAGGTAGTCTTTAAATATCCTTGCACTGTGTAGGCTCCTGTTCTGAGCAGCCTTGGCAACTGAGCCAGTTTGATGAATTTTGGCTGTATTAAAAATAATTCTACTCATTGCTGCTTCTTAGAAAATCTATTACAGGAATTTTTTGAGGAGAAAAGGGGTAAAGAAGGTAAACATGCTTTAAAAAAATTATTGTTTATACTAGGGAGGCCTTAAAACTTAGCTCTTAGAAACGGTGAGAGAGCAATAGAAGTTGCCCATCATTTTTCAGGAAGTTAATTTAAGTAATCAAAAAAATTTCCAAGGTTTTGAAAAGTACTTTTATCCTGAATTAGGATTAAAATAATATTTGGGGGTGTGAAATCCCTTCGTCTTTTAGAACTGGAAAGGTTTGAGAGTGATGGTCATCAAAGCTTTCGGAGCAGCACCATCCTGGCACAGCTGGCAGCTGCGTGGCTGATGCTCTGGTGGGTGCCAGACAGAAAACCAGCAAGGAAAGGGCACATTTTCCTGTCAAGTCTTTTTTCCTTTGAAATTTGAACAAAATGTATGGGGTCCTGCAAACATTCTTGTTTTTTACCCCCTGAAGTTTTTCCAGACACACACAGAAAAATCTTGTCAGCTCTCAGAGTAACCCTTGGCTTTTAGAATTAGGTGGGTTTTAAATCCTCATGGGCAATGCGATGTACAAAACATTATTGTTCATTTTGTACAACTTGTCAGTCAAATTTGTTATCCAATAAGCAACTGTTTGAACAAGTTGCAGAGTTTATTTCCTCTGCTGCTGCTCTTTATTTAAAAGGTTGTTTTGTGAGTAGGATTTTGTCATGCAACTCATGTTTTGAATAGCAAAGAGATAACCAAGTTTTGTTCATAGCACTGGATGATAGTTTCTGCACGAATTATTCACACAGCAATTACCTTGCTCTTTTACCTCCTTACCTGACTTTTTAGGGTGCATTTTTGTAATTTCCATTCTTCTAACAGAACGAAAATGTACACAGTTACCAGAATTTGTAACCAGATATTTCTTTATCAAGCAGCAAGGTAGAGTGCCAGCATCATGTGATCATTTGTTGCCTGATGGTGACAGTGCAGTCTGATGAGATGAGGTGATAACATTACACTAATCTGTGTGGAGGGGTTTGTCATGGGGCTAAAATAGTGTCACTACAGGTTTTGTACAGGAAGATGAGCCTGACCTCAGCATAGAGGAGCAACTTCTGCCTTCTGCCATCTTCCCTTCTCTCTGCAGAGGAAAAAGATGCCCAGAACTGGGTGCAAACAGCAAACAATAGGTCTTCGTGAAGATACTTCACAATTTTTATATATAGCTAGAAGACAATGGCTCGTTCACACTTGGTGCTAACTGAAAAGAAAGCACTAATGCCATATTGTTGGGCTTATTCCCTCAAGGGATTTCCAAAACCCTTTCAAAATATACCCGCCCCTCCAAAGAGATGTGCAATTATTTGTTATTTCTTACACAACTATTAATTTGCATCCAAAGATAACATTGTGCACATTCTGGGAATGAGAATTCAGTTTGGTGGAAGTAAACCAGAGGTGGTATGCCTTTTAGGTACTTCCAGGTTAGATTTAAAATAAGTCTGTCCTCCATGTGGAGATACTGAGATGGCGAAGCACCGCCCAAACCCACACAGTTTTGTTTGCAGGGTGAGCAGGAGATACTGTCTGGCTTTGCTCAGCAGTAACTGGCTGATCTTTTAAGCTTGTCAGAGGACTGCTGTTTGTGACTTGTAAAATATAGTTTGTGCTACTTGTCTGTTCCTTTGTCAGCCATATGCAGTGAACTGCAATCCCTGAATGTGTTTGGTAGTACTGTTTTATATAAACCTAATTAAAGTGAACTCTGTACCCCACTGACATATCACTACGTTTGAGAGAGATGCTTTAATTTTGTGAAAAACTGTATAAGATAATTAAATTTTTGACACTGGGCTTGGACCATGAACTGAGTTGCCAGCAAGAGACTACTGATGTTGCGGCAAGGGCTCCAAAGGTGATTAAGGCACTGGAGCATCTGTCATATGAGGAGAGGTTGCAAGAGCTGTCACTGTTCAGCGTGAAGCAGAGAAGGTTTGGGTGGCGGGGGTGCTTGTCAGTGTGTATAAAAGCCTTGTGGTGTGAGGGAATGCAGAAACAACCAGTCTCATCTCAGTGTTGCCCACTGACTTGGCAAGTGGCAGCAGCATAGAGTAAAACACATTTTTCACTCTGGACAGTGGTCAAAGACTGCAGTGGCATGCCCAGAGAGTGGACCTCTCTCTCCTGGGAGAAGAAGTTCTGTTGTTTTGCTCTCAGTACTATATTAACTTATTAGTTACATAGATTGACTTCTGTTGTCTCAGTGTCTGATAGGTTGTACTTCAGTCTTAATTTCATATGAAGCATATCTAAACAACTTGCCTTTTTCTTTCCTCCTGTGTAGGTTCTGGGAACGCCTACAAGGGAGCAAATTAGAGAAATGAATCCAAACTATACTGAATTCAAATTTCCTCAGATTAAGGCACATCCATGGACTAAGGTGAGTCTATATGATCTGAATAATAAAGATGTGGGCTGAAAGTAAAAATTCAAGTTGTTCAGTTTATTCAGTGATTTGATGGCTTTCAGTCTAAACTGGGTGCCTTTAACTAAGCTGGGGACCTGCAAACTTTTGATGTAGCTAAGGAGAAGAAGATACTGAAGCAGTGCACTGTAATATCTATTGGTCTGGGTGTCTTGAGGTTTCTTAAAGGTGGGTTGTTTTTAGTTTTGTTTTTTTACACTGGGGTGTGCGTGTGTAGCAGATTGCAATGTATCTATATACTATCATGCTATCAGTTGATATGCGCAAAAGTGACATAGCAATGAGGAAAGTGTTGCAGTGATATATGTGACGCTTTTGTAATGCTGTTATATAGTGTGATGAGGGCTGACAGTCACTTTCTTAAATGCTTCTCTCATAGATAGTATTCTGTTTGTACTTCTGTAGGTGTGCTGTTGAGTGGAGATGTATTTTCTTGGAGTTACTTAAGATGTCTCATTACCTAGCTTTCATAGGGAGACAGCAGTGCAGTACATGCAGGCAGTATTACAAACTTCATGGCCAAAGAGGAAACTGCTAGCAATGAAACAAATACATTGCTGAACAATTAATTGGTCTACCACATATCAAGCAATGATGAATATTTGACTTGGGACAGAGTAACAATCATTTAGTTAGCCTCTGGGGTGTGGAATAAGTTAAATACTGAGTCTTAAACAATTGAAGCCTGGGTAGTTAATATTTCCTTTTGCTGCTTGAGATATGTCTGATACAGTCACAGTGTGTTTCCATCCTGTCCCAGCATGGAGGTTTCCTTCTGCTTAAGAAAGTGGTATCTGTGTGTAGAAGGGCATTCCTAGCTGAGCACATGTCCAGGGCAGATTCTTTTGGGCCAAATACTCTGTGGTGGTAGAAATGCTGAATAAACTAATTAGAGCTAATTGATAGCAAGCCATATTAACTGACAGGTACATGCCAGGACAGGTACTACATGTCACTGTTTTTGTGATAGATTCTCCAATGAATTATGTGCCTTTTCCCCACTAATCCATGGTTTGCATTTCCATATCAGAGTTACTTTCTGTGTGTTGGTTAAGTGATGTATAATAGTATGGAAGGTCAGTAAATCCAGCAAAGCTTTTTAATACCCTATGTTAATGAGGAAAAAAATTAGAGCATATGAAGTCCCTGGGAGTGGTCTCTTTAGTTTTGAATTGCATCCTGGTAAAAGTCACACAAGTAAATCCAAGAGCCTTGTAGCACTGAATATTAGGTTCACATCTGAATTCCTGCATTGAAGGTATTAGGAGAGGTTAAATTAGTATACAGTGGAGTAGAAGTGCAGAGATGTACTGCAGGACATGAAGTTGGGTTGCATAGTTAGCTGAGATGCTTATCTTGTGCTTGAATAGTCTTACAAATCATCTGTATACATTTGGCAGTCTCTTAGAACACAACAGAGATCTTTTGGCAAATGGAAGCTTCATGAGAAGACTGAGACTTCCTTCTATTTATAAAAATGGTTTTTTGGTTGTTGTAAAGGATCACAGGTGAAAATAAGACAGTTAAAAGAATTGAGAAGAGCTTGTGTGAAGATGAAATCTGTATTCTCCATTAGGTCACAAATAGTTTTGGAGAGCTGTGCTTCTCATTCTCAAGTCATTCTGCACACAACTCTTCCTGATGTCAGCTAGATGTAGAATAGCATTTAAACCAGTTTATTACAATTGGGTTATATGATACTTCATTTATGAGATCTGTACTTATTACACAAATGCTAAATTTAAAGAATGGATTACCTAGCAAGGTGCTGATGTTTATCTTCTCATCTTCTTGGTGTATTACTTCTCAAAGGCCCTTTTCTTTCAACATTTTGAGCATGTTGAGCCATGACAGATTTAAGTAGTATTATGCAGAATTGGTTCTTCTTACCCAGTTGTATTGATACAACATCTGGTGACATGTCAGTGAGCATAGGCAATCCTCCTGGAGTTTCTCTGTCTTAGAATTGGAAAACATGTGAGAAAAACCTCTTCAGATCTTTGGTTTTAAAAGAACAGGAGTGACTGAAGAAGTGAAAGTGCTAACCTTGTTGGTTGGTTGTGGTTTTTTGTTACAACTGTGTGTGTAACTAGACTGCTACAGGTAGTTGCCAACAGGACTTGAACTTCAAGTTGCAGCTTCAGAAGCACAAACCTTTGCCTTCTAAGCTGAAGAATTGCTGAAGATTGCAATAGATAGAAGGTGGTTATTTTTGTTGAGTAGTTGTGACTGGAGGACTTGGCAGACAGAAGTTAAGGATTTTTTTGTGTGTATGAAATAACTTCCAGGTGGCTAGTTTCAGCGTATTTGAGAGAGAGCTACTGAGAGTATAGTCACTCCCTGCTGTAAGCTCTTAGACATGAGAGCATTCTCCTTCTTGTTTTGTGCTGTTTAATACAACATGGGTATTTGTCAAAGTTGGGTTTGTAGGTCCTGCTTGGAATTAGTTTCATGCAGTTGAGGCGCCCAGTGCATGTTTCTATGCAGTCTGGAACTTCTTGTTTCCAGGCCAGTAATCTATACAAAAATAAGGTCCATCGTTTGCTCTTGTTTTCAGGGAACTTTCTTGGTCTGCAAAAGTATCTATAGATGGTAATTAAGAATTTTCTTTGGAACCTGTAGTATCTATAGGTTGCATCTGAAATTCTGTGGTGCTGACTTCTATTGGATGTATCTGGTTCCAGTCTGTTCTTTTGGGCATTTCTGGGAGGCATGGGTTTGTTACTTTCCTGCTCAGTATTGCTGTTGTAATCTGCTACACTTGCTGTTACCTCCTTGGTGAAGAAGAATGGTGACTGCTGCTGTAGTGCAATGTAATATATCTGAGTTTTTTTAAGAGACTGAGAAATTGTTTAAGACTGAATACAGACAAATCCATGAAGGAGTATTGTTTTTCAGATTCAATACGTTTCAGGCTAAAATTGGAATTTGGAACATAAGTTTTATGGACATTTGAAGTCTAACTTCATAGATGTATCTTAGACTTTTCAGTAGAAATGGCTTGGTATTATCCTAATACGGTATTGATATTTAGTGTGATGTAGTAGTATGAAGAAAGAGATTTCAAACTAACCAGGTTCTTTCTTCTTAAATTACAAGAGAAGTCAAGCTAACACTCTAAAAAATATTTTTCTATGCTGCAGCAATAATACGAGTTTGCAGTGCAGACTGTTCTCAGACTGATCTTTCAATCTGTTGACAATTTGAGATTGAAGTAAATTTGTAATTTAAGAGCTGGAGTCTCTTGTTATAAAACATACAGAGGCCTCTCTCTCTTGTTTCCAATATAGTTTCGTGTTGCCCAAGCACGTGTGTTTTTATACCAGTTTACATGCATGAGGCACCTGATGATGGGAATTCAACATGTCCCTGGCTAGCAAAAGAAAAGAAAATCTGAGCTTTCCAAGAATCTCTCAAACCATTTTTTGGAAGCAGGGCTTCCCTGTTCTTTTTGTCTGTCACCTATCCATATAACTCCAGCCTCAAAAGGAGGAATCTAACATTTTGGTTCTTTGGTGGGGGGGTCCTTTTCAGAACACCAGTGTATTTAGTAACTTAAATGTTATTTTCATCCAAACCTCCCTTTGTTTTCACTTTGTATAAAACATTTTGTATTCATGGAGGTGCATCCTACAGCTTGTCTGCCTTGGTCTGTGAAGTAAGTAGCATCCTGCTATAAGAGAAGCAATATTTTGCAGGGATGTGAATACGACTGACTTACAACAGTCAGAAAAAAATAGGTAGGCTTTTAAACATACAGTCGTCTTCAGGTACATCTTGGGTTGGAAAACCAGTCCATTTTTTCCAATATCAGCTCATCGAATAAAAGTTACTACCATTTCTGGAGGTTTTGCTGCTGTTGTTTTTACTGGATCATATCTTTGCTTCTGTGTCTTTCAGTCACCTCAACTCCCTGAGCCTTCTTTCCTCTTGGAAGTGCAGTCTGATCTGTGCTACTAATCTTATAGTTTCTCCTCTTCTGAGCTTCATCTGTACTGTATTAACTGTGTGAGTAGAAAGCCAAGCAGAAAATCTGGGATCAAGTGCAAGATTGTAAATCACAGGCTGTTGAAGTTCAGCTTTGGTGATTAGTTTTTTGTGAACTTTTTGGCCCTTTTGAAAGGTGGCAGGGACAGTGGGACAGCAAACAAAAGGTCTAAAGGCAATGTCATAAGCTCATGGTAGATAAGTGTTGCTTACCATAGCCCCATTACATCTGGCCTTTATCCTGGCATTTCTCAGATGCTACCTTCAGGTCTCAGATCCTTGGGGTAATGAAAAGCAAAGACAGTGCTATGATAACTTCCAGAAATATGTAAAATGTCCAGCTGTGACAGCCTGCCTTTCCACTTGCATCGAGCTAGTAAAGGATCTCATTAAGATGTAATGAATGTAATTGAATTATGTAGTTTAAACCCTTTCTGCATGGGGGAAATTACTTGCTTGGATTTTTTTCTTTACCACACCTAAGGATACTGCCACATGTTTGCCAGTATAATGTCAGTATAATGAAAGACATATGTGTATATATATATGCCCATGTTTCGTGATGGCAGAACAATACAACAAGTTGTAACAGCAATGACTATTTTCTTTACTGTAATCATAACCTCTGCCTTGTCTCCATTGTATAGACATGGAAAGAGTTTTTACTGCCGGCACCTCTTTAAAATGGACAATATCTCCTCAGTGTACTGTGGTTTGGTCGCCTTTGTTTCTCCTGTTCTGAAAGTACTTGCAAGATTCTTCAAACATGCATTTTAAGTATACTTGTGGTGAGATAAATTTGAGTGTATTCAAGAGAATGGCTTATTCCCCATCCTCAAATCTATACTTAGCTGGCACCTGAATAATAATTTCCAAGTCAGTGTTGAGTTGGAAAAAGACAGGAGTCATTTGCCTAACAGTGGAAGAGACAGGGAGAAAAACTGTCATATCTAGATTCGTTTTGAGCATCTCTGCCCCTCTGTTGCCTATTCTTTCGGATGAATACACAAGGACTTTTCTCTGCATCACTTTGCCTTCACAATAAACTTGTGGGAGATTAGGGCAGGGTCCCTCCCAACTTTTTAAGCACTTCCTTTTTTGTTTAGGGGTTTTTTCATTAGTTATACCATTCAGTGTGCTTTTTTGTCTGTGTCCCTAAGCCAAATGGTTATAGCATTGGAAAACAGTGTCTAAGATGAAACTTCAGACTCCAGCTCATCCCTTCCGGCACTTTTCCAAAGCTATTGGTCAATTCTGGCTGCAGCTGAAGTTGTGCAGAACCACAGTTGATTGTGTAAAAGAGTAGCTTTGGATATTGACTTTAGAATTAATATTTCTGCCTGTATTATGAAGTAATTTCTGCTAATACTATAAAATACTTGCCAAATATTTTAGTCTTGATATCCTCTTGTGTGCATATATGTTCTTTGTATATGTTTTTCCATACTAATCACTTTACCTTGAATGTTGACTATCTCTGTGCTTGTAGCCGACAGTCCTGTTGTCTTCCCCCACACACTGGGACTGGAATATAAAGCCTGGTCTCTCTCTCATGAGTATGTTTTTCCACCCTTCAGAATTGGTTTCATGTCTTCATCCTGTCCTACTCCTGCTTTCCTTGTTTAAATCTCCTTGTCTAGTTTTTAAGCAGATTGTTTTGCTTGTAATGCTTCCAAAGTGACTGCTCATACTGTAGATTCAAGGAAGAATACCAAACCATAAAATGGATAAACAGACAGCTCATTTTGTCACTTTTAATTATAACTGATGACAAAGAAAGCGAAAACTCTTTTGTCAGAAGTCTTGTAAGTGGACTTGGATTTGGATTCAAGATGAAAATCTTCTTTTCGAGATTTGGGTCTGATCTTTTGTAGAGGGACAGAGTGGAGATGAGATGTTTCTTTGGTTGTAGTTTCATAATTGGCATTAAGTTCATCATGGAGCAAGGTCAGTTCTCCACGTCCCACCTGCATATTCCTGATATGCATTATGCTTTGCATGGTAGCAAAAAACCTCTTGGAACAACACAAATATTCAGGATTTTGATCACTTTTCTTTACCTGACTGACCATTCTGCCCAGACTGCAGATGTTGGCACAATGGACCAGGGCAGACCTGCATGGCCAGAAGGGCAGAATTCTCTTCTCCAGCATGAACTGGATGTGATTTTATGCCTGCAGTGAAGCTCTACCCTGACCTCTATCTAAAGAGTACAGCTCTGTTTTTCGCTTGATGTTTGACTTTCCAAGCAAAGATTGAAAACAGCTCTGCTAGAGACTAACTTAAAAGAAAAAAAGAAAAATCAACTTTTTCTGGCAAGTTCATGTTTGCCTGCTCCTTTTGTAGCAGCAATGATTTTTGTCAGTGTAAATGTCTTATCTTATATGGCTGAAAAAAGAAGCCAGGTTTGCCGGGTGGTAAATTACCCTGCCTCTGCCCAATTTGTATGCAGTATAGAAAGTACTGCTTAACAGTAAATGAGTGAGAGGTGATGTATCATTAAGAAAGGATTTCCATCAGTGCAACTACGGAAATCAAATGCTAAGTATAACATGTCTTCTGCAATGTTCCATCTGTGTAGCTATCCCATTGCAACACATCTGTCTAGGGTGTTCATAGCAGCCATCCCAGCAAGGCTCAGAGCACTTCCAGAGGAACATTTTGGGGTTTTCTCTCAGAAGAAAGGGAGCTGTTTTGTTCTGCTTAGCTTTGTTGATTTCCTTTGGAGCTACATAGAAGCAGAGCACATGTACTGGGTAATAAACACTAGCTCGTTCTGTGTCCACAGAGTCCTCAATGGAGGGAGCCCAGGAAAAAGTGTGTGGTCTCAACAAGAAGTAGCTTTGGAGACAGGTTCCTGGTGCTGTTCCCAGTTCTGTATTGGCTCATTTGTAAGCCACTTAACCCTTCTGTCTTTCATTTTCTCCTAAGTGCCATCAGACAGGAATTCTTGACTAATAAGGCTTTTACTATTTCTGAGCTGCTTTTAGAAAAAACATAGAGGGATTTAATCAGAGAAAGAAGTTAGGGGGCTTATATGTATTTTAAAATACCTCCCAACACCAGTGCCTCTTTTGAGGATATATTTTAGCCTTCATTTTTATCACATTTTACACACTTCAAAATAGCCAAATGGCACATTTCAGAAATCCCATTCTGAAATTCGCAGGCGTTTGGAGCAAGACTAGTTCCAAGTGCGCAAAGCTTCAGATGCAGCTTTGGGGTTTTTTGTGTCAGGTAGAGCTCAGTGCATACATTGCTGTCTTGCATGTGTCTTTTCCCTCTCCTTTCATATTTGTGAATGTGTCGTGTTTTGTATGAGCCTTATTGTGTTAAACTTGGGTGACCAAAATGCTGCTTCATATTGTAGGGTCATAGTAATCGTATTGTGTGATAACATTTTTAAAAAGTTGATTTGACAGTTGTGTTCTACATTGATGACTTGGCTTCTAAACAGTACAAGTTTTTGGTTGAAGGGAGGAGCTTTTTCTCTTACCTAATGTTCATGTGCAATAAAAAATGTGCTTACAAACCGAAAGGATGTGCACAGACTGTTAGCCTCGACTTGGTGGTGTGGGTGGTTCTTGGCAAAGTGTGTGAGTCTGAAGCTGGTGAGGAAATTTTTAACCATGGTGTCACAAACTTGATGCGTTAGCAACAGATGTCATTTTCATAAGCCTCTGCTCTCTTAGGGAGCACAGCATGCGGGCAGTATTCACAATCTGCATGCAAAGAGCACAGTGGTTAATGGCATGAAATCATGTCTTTTAAGACACACTGGCTAGAAGAGCACCTTGGTGTCACATTGTGAAGCTTTGGCTTCGGGCCTTAATTACACCAAGACGATGGAGCTCGTGTTGTGCATGGGAAGTTTGTTTGAAAAATGTCAATGAATTGAAAGTCAGAGCAACCATTCTATTAAAACAATACTTAGCTCTTGCCCCATGTGGTTTTATTTGAGAGCTGAATGCTGATGTGAGTGAAGTGAAATAGAGTTCTGTGCTTTCCATCCTTTTTCTTTCATCTTTCCCTGTGTGCAGAAAAATAAAATTCAGGAGGGGCGTAAACTCTGCTCAGTGGTAGGAACTATTTCAAATTAGTAAGATAAAATGTGACCACTCTGCTGGTGCACAAAACCTTCATTTAAATTGAAGTCTCTTGGGGATGAGAGCCGTGTAGTGTACCAGGGACATTTAAGCCTGGCAGTACTTTTTGAAATGTTGAAGAAGGTGGTAGTTCCAGAAAAATGAAGGAGTAACATAAAAAAAATTGCATTGATAGCAGTTCAACTTAAGGAGAGAGGAGTGTGTCAGGCCTTGCTGACTCGCTCTTGTGGTCTGTTGGTATTTGAGCATCACCAGCATGCCTGAACAAAGAAACAGCTCGCACTGGTCCCTCAGCTTTTTGGTGGGGTATAAATTTATTGAGCTCTGAAAGGGGGGGGGGGGGGGGGAACCAACAAAAGCACCAAAAGCTGTGCCTTTGGATGAGTCATCATTTCCATTTGATATGATCATCCAGAGATTTTTGTAACTCATCCAAAAAAAATCCCAAAGAAAAAAACAGCAGCCTGGGTCTCAGCCTGAAATTCATTTGCTTTGTAGAAACAAGAGGTTTTGAGTTATTCAAGTGCAAATTTTTCTTGAAGAATGTTGTATGTAAAGCCTTTTTTTTGCATTTGTTTATCTCCAAAACAGGTTCATTTTTTAAAATGAAAACTTGAGCCTTCGGTCCCTCCTGTGGACAAATAGCCTTACACAAGGTCTTGTTTCATTTTAGAAAAATGAATTGCTGCGCCGGTGGGGTAGTATTTGATTGCTTTAAAAGTTCCTGTCAGTGTTTTATTTTTAGTTTTTATTTTGTTTGTGGACTTGCTGTGCCTTTTGCCCGGCCGTATTTAGTCTGCATACTAAATGTTAGTCTACCCAAACACTTTGTGCACTTAGCTTTTTTTCCTTTTTGATTTTTTTCCTCTTTTTTCTTTTTTCTTTTTTTTTTTTCTTTTTTTTTTTCTTTTGCTTTCACCCAAATGTATTTTAGACCGAGACAGACTTTGCTCCGATGGGCCGGATTTTAGTCCGTGCACTAAATTTTAGTCCGCAGACTAAAAATAATCCGCGGATTATTTACTAAATTGATTCCCTCACTGAGAACTACAGAGATTTTAAACCCCTGCTGAGACATATGTGTGAGGGGCTTCACAGCTCACAAGTCCCACTGTCTGTCTGTCCCCCTGCCCCTTCCCACCACAGAGCATCAGCCCAGCATTGCCTTGGCATCGGTGCCCCGTGGCATGGAAGTGCTGGTGTAGCCATTGCTGTGGGCAGCAGCTGCTTGTGTAGTTCTCGGTGGGTGAATTGGGCAGCTTTCCCGGTGGAACTTTGTTGAATGGGAAGAGCTAAAAGACCATAGAGGGCTTTGCTTTTATTTCTTAGGGTGTTATTCAAAAGGGAGGTGGGAGGGGATAAATTGAGTAGAAAAAAATTCTTAAGTAATGGGTGCGACGGGTATGAGGGGGAATAAACCCGCAATAGAGAGAAATTCAGTCCATACCCGCACTCCTGAGGTGGTACGTCCAGTTCCTGAAGAATCCTAAAGAGATCATGCCAGCAAACAAAATCCAGTGGAGGGGGAAGTCAATCCAAAATGAAGAATAATCCGCGGCGGCCTGAGGTACTTGTAGTGCACACAAATTAAAAGTATCCAAATTAAAAGTGCAGATCTCGGATTTTTACTTTGTCTTCAGCACTAATTACAAATTGCTAGGGTGTTGGGTTTTTGAGCAAAACCCATGACCATCCAAAAGTATACACTGTGTGTCTGGGACAGATTTACAAGTGGGATGCACCTTTGGAGACAAACTAATCTGGCCCCTTGGTTCTGTAGATGTTTATATCCAGGACCGAGGACTGAAAATTCTTTATTATGGGAATTTGAATTACCCTTTTAGTTCAAGTTAGAGTTTTGATTTCAATTTTTTTTATTTTTTTAGTAAATGCACTGGCATTGGAACATAAATTTCATATAGAAATGTTTCTATACTATGCCTCACCATTGCACAATCGATTTTTTGGCATACACTGTGGTGAAGTTGGACTTGCTGCTATGGAGACTGATGTTTAAAGTTTCTAATTGTATAAACATTTACTATGTCCCCCACACCATGGATTTCTTATAATATTGGCTATATTTTTCCTTGCTGGACTATTCTCTTTTGGATTGACTCCCCCTGTTTGGATTATTTCACTGCATTATCATCTTTAGGACTCGTCAGGAACAGGACATTTCACCTCAGGAGTACGGGTATGTACTTAAACATTTTTTCGAATTACTAGGCCTAGCCATGGAAAAAAAAGGAGAGAAATGCTAGAAGTGGAATAATTGACTTCAAATTGCATCCTTGAGGCAGCAGTCAGGCGAATGTTGTAACACCAGGTGATAGAGATGAGATGGGCACAGACCTGTAACTTGCTTCATGTGTTAGTCACCACTGGTTGCAGGGGAAGGCCATGTGAGCTCTCCTAGTATATATATTTATTTTTATTTTTATTTTTTTCCCTTTCCTGGTTTCAAGCAGTCAGGGCAGGCTTTGGGAGCTGCCTACCCTAAATTACTAATTCCAGATCCAAAGGCAGGCTGAGCAGTTCATAACAGGGTTTAGGAAGCTTTCAAGGACTTGAAAACAAGGAGTTTGAGTGGACAAGCAAGTACTCGTTTTACATCTCTCAGATTTGTGACTGTCTGCCTACTAATTTTCTCAATATAAGGGCTTGTAATCTTTACCTTAAGGAAAAAAATGGTTTTCTTTTTAAAATCTGTATAGTGGCTGAAATGTGAGCTGTACTGAGGGGAAAACACAGCTAAGAGTGAAGTACTGAAGTTTCAAGCTGTGATAAATCAAGCCTGTTAAAATATCACTGTGAAGGTGCATGAGGGAGACCTCAGTAGTTTTACCTCACATTAAATACAGAACAACTTCACTTCTGTGGGTTTACCTCAAGACATACTCATTTGTGCTACTTACCATGGGGTAGTGGGGAGGTGAGGGGAAGCCACAAGGGATTTTTTTAACTGGAGACAGTCTTGGATTTTGTTCTGGTCAGGCTGTGACTTGGGAGTAATAATTGCATCCACTGTGTGCTGTGGTCAGCAATCCAAGCTCTGCAGGCAGTGGGCACAAAGCAGCTTCTGCTGCCTCTTCAGGTGACCCTACACCAGTGACACAGGGGTCAGTAGATGCTCTCTGCCAGCAGTGTTCAGCTAAAGCCTTCCTTTTTGTCATTATAGGCCTTGTGGGAAAACTTTTTCAGTTTGTTTTACAATAACGTGGTAGTAGGAGTAAAGTCAGCTTTTCCTGTACATGTCTCCTTGAGTTCCCAAGTCAGGATTCCTTGCCACACAAGTTAGTTAGTACAGCACACACTGCAGCAAACCCAGTGCTGCTGACCCAGCTGGGTACCAAGGGCAGGAAATTTCAGTCCCTGCAGAACTTGGCTTTTGTGTTTGATACTCATTCAGGAGAGCATATATGCCTTGTTTAAAACCTACTAAAGGAGTGCCTGTGCAAGTTTCTCATCTGTGATTAACTAGCATGCACTGAGTTGGTTTTTTTTTGGGCGGAGCATTTCTTCCCTCCTTGGTGCTGTGTGGCTTGAGTTCACCTGCACAGGTGCAAAGGCATTTTGGATTACCTCAATTTTTACCAAAAACGCTGGCATCAGAACTTAACACTTGCACCCCCCCTACTCCCTTTGCCCCAGACTGTGTTTTACCTGCAACATAGCAAGAGACAAGTGCTTGAGGAAGCCATCCAGGTCATGTACATGATTAACTCCTCTTTTGCTTATAATGGAATGAGAAAGGAGGATGGGAGTGCGATTAGAAGTGGGTAGAACCATTCTTAGAGGTTTAAAACAAAGCTGCAGTGAAGAACTCCTTTTTGTAATCACTCTAAGTAAAAATTTGTTAGACTAAAATAGTTGGTTTTCTTGACGCAATTTTCAGCTGTCCTTACAAATACCAAAAGTGCAGAAATCATCCCTATAAACTTACAGGAGTAGCTTGCCAGCATAAGGTCACAGAAGGAGTAACTTGCAAATTGGAGCTAGACATTTCCTGCACCCCACCCGTGCTTTCCTTTTTGTTCTCCAAAGCTGAACAGCAGCCTCCATAGCAACAGTCTGACCTGCCTGCCTGCAAAAGTCCATGTTAGTAAGACTTCCTTCACTAGCCAGAAAAACCCCAACCCAAAACCATAGCAGGGCTTTATTATATTTTTACATTCAGTGAATCCTGCTCATTTGAACCCCCTTCCCCACCTTCACTCCACCCCATATGCATGGCTGGTAGCACCTGTGTGTGTTTGTCATGATTTTTGAATGAGTTTCCCCTTCATTCTCAGAGTTGTTTTTCTGAGTGCGCTCTCATGAAGTCTCTTGCTGGCATTGCACCTTCACTCTAGCGCAAGGCGTTGCAATTAACCCTTTCTCAACCCCAGGAACTGGATTTTCCCACACTTACTGCAGGACTTTGATTAGCACAAACCACAAGTTTGTTCCAGCTTGCTGGGCAATGAGAGGTTTAATTGCTCTGACTTGCTTCTGGTCGACAGAGAGACAAGACATAGCCAGACAATGTGTTTCTCCTTGCTTGTTTTCTTGCTGTCCCCACAGGTCTTCCGGCCCCGCACTCCCCCCGAAGCAATTGCGCTATGTAGCCGCCTGCTGGAGTACACCCCCACGGCCCGCCTGACTCCCCTGGAGGCCTGTGCGCACTCTTTCTTCGATGAACTACGGGACCCAAACGTCAAGTTACCAAATGGGCGAGATAAACCTGCACTCTTCAATTTCACCACTCAAGGTAGCCTGAGAGTGTTGAAGGATCCCTTCTTTAGGAGGAAGCACGGGGATACATGTTTGTTGTAATGCAGATGTTACTCCCTTGGAAGTAAAAATCTCTGAGTGGTGTAAGTTTATTAAAGCAGTTGCATAACGAACTGTACATTTCAAAAAGAGAGGAAAGGGTCTTGAAGTTACAGGGTTTTCAGATTCCTGGTGCCTCCAATTCAGTTTTTGTGCTGAGGTGCCAAGGGTGGTTGTTATTAGATTGCATCAAGAAGGCTTACATTTGCAGCTCAGAGCCTGCAAGCTGGCTGATGGCCTTGTGTGAAATATCACAGTCAGTGGACCATGCAGGTTAGATTATCATTTGGAGATGGGCCTTCTTCATACCTGAAACACCATAGCCAAGTAATAATGCATGTTAGGTTTGGCAGGGAAGTTCGTAGTGTTGCTGCCCATTTTGATTCTGGATGCAAGATAAATACAGATGCTTTACTGTCCAGATTTTATATGCTGTCCAGTTCATCTGGCATTAGACTGACTCAGTCATTTAGAAACTAAAAATGATGGACAACTGACTTTCTTACTTGAAGCCAGACTGGTATCAAATTTTAAAACCACTCATCTATTTTTTTCTACAGAAATCAGAAATGTAAAACTGATATCCCTCCAGAATAGTTTTGCCTGCCAAGACAGAACTTGTGAGAAATATGGCATACAAATATGCTAGTAATTAATTTTGGAGCACTTTTTCTGTTGTTTTCTTTAAAATGATTAGCTGTCAACTGTCACCCTTTGAGCAAGAATAGTTCTGTATGCATTTTCAGTTGAAAGTCTAAAACACCTTTTGGCTCAGTTAGCATCAATGTCATTTTTCAAACTCTAGTGCATGCTGTGCCCCTCTGCCAAAATGTGAAATAGCTCTCTTCTTCAATGTGTGGAGCCTTTTTTTTTTTTTTTTTTTTTAATAAAAAGGCTATTTCTGAAGCAGAAACACATTATAGTGGTCAAGTAAATAACTATAGCTTGTGCTTCTGGGTCAGTGTCCTCTGTGCTGATTTCTGCATCTGTTGTTAGAAATTTAGTATATATATTACAAGTCCTTCCTTGTACTCCTGAATTGCCTTTTGTTTTGTCATCAGTCTAAGGCCATCATCAGTAGCTAAAATGGTTTTGATCCCAGTACCTTAATACAGCTTCACCCCTGTTCTTCTTGAAAGTATTGATTAATTGTTTCATGATGACATTAAGATTGAGCTTATCCACTACATGAAAACAAGGTTTTTGAAAATAATTGAAAAGATCTATAGTGAGTCAATTAAAAAATCCTTAGGGGAAAACAGATGTATGTATTGGGAGAGTGTCCCTGGCTCCCCTCAGGTAGTGTGGAAGCTGCTGGATAAGCTGCCTTAATACTCAAGCAAATTTAAAGTTTCTCTTTTGCCCTCCTAAGGAGCTGATGTGCCTTCCTTCACACAGTGAGTCCTGGGAATGATAAGAGGAAACAGTTCTTGTGGAGCAATTTCCTTAAGATAAAAAGAGCAAATTTCTGTCTGTCATCAACAGGTGCCAGTTCTACCTTTTGTAAGGGGAAGGCAGGATACAGGCTGATCATTAAAGCATTTTTAAGCAGGCTCTGTTGCAGGTGACCAGCCAAATGGAAAAAAAAAAACCCAAACCAAACCAGAGTTGTTTTTAAATACCTAAGTATATTGCTTAGCACAGTGATTTTAAGAACCTTGTAGTTGATAAATATACAGCAGTCTGGACTATGAACTCAAGATACACAAGAAGCTTTTTCTCCTCTTGTAACTACTGTGCAGTCCTTGTTCTCTGGTCTTTACTGTGCAAGGTTCCATCAAATTGGCTGGTCCAGAGCAGAAATCCCAACTGGGAAACATATCAGATCATTAGAAATTGGATAATGAGTCACTTTAAGTCATCTGTGGTAATTTAAAATGTAATGAAAGACAATTTTGTTTTAAATAGCGTTTGTTTTCAACAAGAAATATTAAATTCTAGAAGTGTTTTATTTGGCTGTATGCAGTTGCCTGAAACCCATGAAGTAGGAGGTGACTGCAGAAGGCTTGAAGGCAAACTGTTAGAAATGACAAGATACATCTGACCATTAATGCATTGGAGTGATTTTCAAAAAGAAATTAAACATCATAGCAAATCTGCTGACCTGGGCACTGATGCTGCTCAGATAGAGTCTAGAAAAAGAGCAGTGAGGGTATATGGAAGATTAAGATCATGGTCTTTGACTGCCAGCTGTCATTGTGGGGCAGCTGGGTGCTTACTTTATCTTAAAGATTTAATCTGTTGAGGAGAGCATTATCTGGTCATTTGTAATGTCATGCTTGTAAGTTTCTCTTAATTTAATTTTGGCCAAGGAGGTATCTCTACTAGCCACAGAGCTACAATTTAGTTAAGCTTTTAGACCTGTAAGACAGAAAGCAAATTTTCTCTTAGAAACCAAATTTTCAAACAATCTGTGAAATGACTGCCATTTTGTGAACTGCTTGTAACGTGTTAACAATTGTGCTAGATCACGAAAGTTAATGTCACTCCATGTTGGCCATTAAAGCCTGTAAAATTCTGTCAGTGATTCAGCACTTAGGAATGGTTAGCACACTTCTTGAAGATAAATTACTTTTTTACTGAAAGGGCGGTGCATTAGGGTTTTTGTTTTTTGTATTTTTTATGACCCTAGCCTGTTACCTTTAATTTTTTTTAAGTTTATTTACAGAGATATAAAAGTATATGTTTATGTATATATATATATAATGGAAAGTTTGTTTTTGCGACCGAAAAGAAAACCATGATACAAGAATAATTTTCCAGGGAATTCTTGGAGTGTTCATATATTAAGTATAGTAATACTGAAAAAGAACACTCCCCTGTTTCCCAGCACCAGGCTTTTTTCATGCATTTGGGGAATGAAGGTGATCTGGTCTTCTAGTAAAACTGAACATTTTCATTCCTGCTCCTACTTGGAGATGATAACTGGCTGCAAATTGTATGATTTGATCAGCAGAAAGTCAGAGGAGTTCTCCCAGCTAATGTGGATGGGACTAGGGTCTCAAATGAATTGTGATAGCTGCTCTGTTCACATCATGGTATTGAAAACTTTGTCTGGATTGCCTTGACCACAACAGATTCTGGCAGCTGTATTGGTTGTAATTAACTCAACCTTGAGTTGCACATTTGGTTTCGATAACCAGGCTACAGTTGAACACCCTGCCTGAATACTGTGGGGGAAGTCACTGAGGACACAGATTCTCAATATTTTGTAGACTGCAGATAATCACAGGTAAAGCTTTCTCCTCAGTATTGCTGTGTCTCATCCTTACAGATGGGATAGGTGCAAAAATACATTATAACAAAAATTCAAGCAAGTTCTCAAGCAAAGGTGCTATTAAATTTCAACCAAAATAATCCACTTTATTTTGTTTATATCTTGTCTGAATTGGCCTGCTCCTCTTAAGTTCAGGACATTCAGAGTATGCTGAATTTAAGGAAGTTCATACCAAGAAAGATAATGTGAGGTTTGAGAAGGGAACAAGGTCAGTCTTCTAGTCTCTATACAAGTTCTCTGAGGTTGCTTCAGAGAAATGGTTGCACTTGCATTAAACACAACAAAAAGCCATTATTATTGCCACAATACAAAAGGAGGTGTTCCAGCAACATTAGGTGAGGAAGGAGTGAGAAGGAGGTCGAAGTGCCCTTGCAAGGGTGTTGTTCTGTCCTATCAGCTGGTTCTTTGGCCACAGTAACACTGACAGTCTATAGCTGCACCCTCCAGACACCACATAGTACTGGAAGGTAGCAAGTGTAATGGGATTTCCTTGTCGTTTTAGTTCTGCATTTGTCTGGATCACAGCCCCATATTGTTTCAAGTGATGAGCAGAAAATAATGCTGGGGTGATAGAAACTTTCAAAAGAGCAAGGTAAAGAGTAGATTCCCAGTAATAACAGATTTGAGAAACAGATTTGGAAAAAGTACTAAGGGAGCAACATTTTCTAGCACAAAGCAGCTAATACCCAAGATAGTATGGAAGTATAGGTTTATAACTGGTGGTCCACTTTCACATTTAAGGATTCATGTTTCTTCAGTTTATTTTTCCATTTAAATGGAGATTTACAAATTCTGCATAACATTATGAATATATGAATTCTGAATTGAGGATTCCCACATGAATTGAGGATTTTATGTTTGTACAAGTGTTGTGGGTACTGAGGCTTTCTAGAAGAACTAGCTAGGTCTGCTTAGACCTGAATGTAGTATTACAGGATGGATTAGATGGATTGCAGGTAATGTAGCCTCCTGCTTGCATTCATAAGTACTGAAACACAGTCTCAAAATGTGTAGTAATAAGAGGCTTGTAATGTCTTCTGCCTCTTGCCCTCCCAGCAGTAAAGAAACTTAATGTAACAGCAGAGAAAAAAAAAAAAATTACCAAGTGCACTACTGCTCCCTTTAGGCCCTGGGTTTAAAGCTAGCATTAAAGAAAAGAAATAGCCTCTTAAAAATAAGCCCAAATAATTTGAGACTGTCCAAAACCCCCTTACTGAACCCATTTTACAGTTTGGCTGGGTTTCTGTACAGCCTGTGCTATCTGGAAGTCTTGCGTAAAAAGCTCTCTATTCTCCTGTTCTCATTTCTCCTCCATATGACCTCCTGGAGCTCCAAAAGTCATCATTCTCCCTCCGTGAGGTGACTGTTCACATCCTTTTTACCGGATGTTGCTTTCTCAGGAGACAGCCAGTCACTCCTGTTTCTGAAACAAACAGAACCTGTCTTGTCTTGGCTCAGTCCCACCTTCTGTGAGACACTAGGTCCTCTTGGAAGGATGCCAGAAGATTGTCATTTGTTGGCAATGTGTTGCCCTTAATCCTCCCACAGTTGTGGCTGTAAGGTGCCTATTTCTCATTTTGATACACATTGAAGCTGTATTAGATTTGGAGCCTAAAAGACGTGACTGTTTTTTCCCTGGTTAATGTCTTCAGATGGAATGATTGCATCATTTTGTTGTCCATTTAAATTGTCCAGCTGACCAATTCCCTTTGCCTTTCCCTGTCCTTTAAAGGATGTGTTACCTCTTCTTGGCCTCGCTCAAGGAGACTGCTGTGAGAGATTGGTCTTGGGTTCCTAGATCCTTGAGAAAAAACGATGCTTGAGTAAGCCCAAGAACTAATCCCTGAAGCTCTTGGAGCAACTGTTGCAGCTGCTTGCTCGCTGAATGAGTGCCCAAAGCAGCACCACTGTTATCAGCCTTTTCCCTGAGACTGATTGCAGGTGGGCTTGTGAAGAAGGGGATCCTTCCAGTGCTCAAAAGGAGCATTGTCAGACTATTGACAAAGGTACAGGCTTGGCTGGTTCTTTGCTCACTCCCAAGCCACTGTCTTTCTCTAGGAAATGATTACCTTGCATCACCACCTGTAGTTTTGACAGTCTTGCTCTGAAGACTGCCTTGCCAAACATTGCTGTGGTTTCCTTTCGCCGGTTGGCAAAGAAGAAAATACAACACAACCTTGGGCTGTAAGGACATGTGTTTCACCTGAGGTGCTGTTACAGGGGGAAACCCTAGGAGCTGATCCTGCATGTGGGGCATTTTGTGGATGATGAGCTAACTGTTTGTTCCACCTCCCCTCCAGAACTGTCAAGTAACCCATCTCTGGCTTCGATCCTCATCCCTGCTCATGCCCGGAACCAAGCAGCTGCTTCAACCCCTACAAATGCTACAGCGGCCTCAGGTGAGAATGTGCAACTGCCTGCCTCCCTCCCTTCCCACCCTCGCTCCTGCTGCCCAGACACTTTCCCTCTGCTGAGGCCCACTAGCCACCTTGGCCCATGAAGTGAAAAGGGAGGAAGGGATTGTTTCAGTATCCCCTGAACCTTGGTCTTGGAAGGTGGTCATTTGGGTGTTAGCTGTGGTCACCAACCCAAATCCCAACCCAAGGCACTCAAACTCTGCATTTGATTGCTTAGTTTGTTGGTCCTTCTCACTCGGACTTCCACTATTTAAAAAAAAATCATTATCTCACCTGTTTTTTAGCAATCCTTGTGGATTGGTTTGCACTTAATTTCTGAGCTCTCAGCCGTCCTGAAATTAATACTGACTTTGTGCTTAAGCTTGTGATGCCTAGAAAGAGAACAAACAGCTAGCTCAGTACATGTGGCCTTTCTGTAGTGTGGATGGAGAGGATTTTTTTCCTAAAGGCATTGGCATCTAAAAGTCTGGTTAGGGAGTTCAGTCAGCATGCTCACTGCCTCATCTAAGTAGTTGCAGTTGCTTCCTACTGAGTTTGCTTGTGTCATCTTCAGGCACAAGGCAGATGCTTTTGGGTTTTGGCCAGCGCTGAGTGAATTTCTTGTTTGCCTCCTGCTTTCTCAAGTTTCTGTCAGAAACCTTTTAAAAGCTCACCATTGGCCTTTAGCCACTCCATATTGTATTCTGTTTCCAGTGAAAGCTTAAAAGCCTGGTAATACCAGTTGGGAGACTCCCAAAGAAAATCCCAGGTGCTGCAGGATGTGGCAGAGGTGATTCAGTACAAGGCATTCTTCCTCTGAGTCAGCACACCAGAGGCTGTCTCTGGGCTTGGGCAACCTAAGGCAGGCTGCAAAAGAAGTGTGCTTCCATATGTTCTGAGTGCACCTCTGCCCCAGCTGATGAGGGCTGTCACCCCTTTTGCCATGCAGGACACTTCCTGAGGGTGGTTTAGCTGATAAGGAGAAAGCCTGGTTAAAAACTGCTCTTGAAACGTGCAGGAAGGCATTTGCTGGTTGATGTGCTGGACAGTTACCTGATATTTGATGCACTTGGTCCAGCCAGTGCTGTATAGAGAGCATTTTCATACTTTATGACAGATGCACCCAGGTTTGAAAGATGAGACTTCTCTCTGAAATTGTAGTAGCAGTAGATAAAAGACACAACTTGTACCATTATGTGCGCTGAATTTAGGAAAAAGCACAATTGCTATTTTCAAATTTAGTATATTTGTTTCATATACTTGGTGGTATTTTGCAAATAGTCATGTTCTCTGTTTCCCTCTTATGTGCATTTGTTGCTCAACAAGAAGTGAGAAAATAGATAAAGTCGTAAAAGTGATTAAAAAACTACAAAATACAAACATGGAAAATTATTTTAAGCCTTTCTGAAAAATACTGTTTCCCTTAATGTCCCTTTCATGCCTTTTAAGGAGTTCTTCTCTGCCAAGACACAAGTCTTGAGGAATTAATGGGGTTAAGAAATCTGTTTTCTCTTAGCACTTTTCAGGGGCTCATATAAGGGGAAAATGCTTTAGACCAAGTCCTAAATGTGAAGTAGTAAAAACAAACAAAAAAACCCCCCAAAACAAAAAGCAAAGCCAAAAAACCCCAACCCACCCACCCCATATTATTGATGTCAACGTTTTTACAGCTTCTTTTTGCAAGCGCTGCACTGAGTTGGGATATGACCTTCTATTTGTGGTTCAAAACCAAAATTAATATCCTTGCAGATTGGAAAGAAACTGTGAAATTAAGTTCAGTATTGGACAGCTTTGGATTTCTGCAATTGGTTGTTTCTTACTCACATGGTTTTCTCACAGGAGGTGGTGAGAATGTCACCAGAATTACGATGTTTAAGATTAGGTCCTGTTGAGGTTATTTTCATCTCTTGTGTTTTGCATGTTGATGCTACACTTAGCAAGAGATTTTCATAAAAGGGCTCCGTTCTTTCTCTATACCCGTTGCAACTCTCAGAGCAGTAAATGTTGAGTTCCTCAGAAACTGCTAAAGCAGTGTGGGAACAAGTCTCCTACCTAACCCAGGGCATCCTGATAGGCAGGAGACTTCTCTGCCTGTGTTTGCCTGTGTAACTAGTAGAAGTACAAGTACTAGTACAGTATAAGTTCAGAAACTGCTTTTCTGAGTGGCAATGATGCAGCAAAATGTAGCTCTCAAAGCAATAAAGGGAAGAGCAAGTATGTAACTGTAATTCACATTAATAGTGTGTAACTTGTGCCTCTCTCTAGCAAGCAGTGTTTAGAAACCATATTTGCTGTAAATTTCCTCTTCTCTTGAGGCAAAAAGCTCTATTTGCTCTACTAATGGAACCTGGCTTTGCAGTGAGAGTATGTAGCCTTGCTGCTCTGGCATTAGTAACTTCTCCTAAACAGTTCTGAGAAACTCTCTGGCATAGTGGCATGTCTAAAGCAAAGTGGAGGAAAAGAAAGGTGAGATTTATTGGCCTTTGCTTGAAATGATATGCTAGCTTTTTGTGAATTATACTGGCCATTAATCAAAAATGCCAGTGCAGTCGTATTCCTGGGGATGGCTAGAGGAGGAAGAGGATAGTTTCATAGCTGTGCAGCCACAGCATCTCCAGGGGGACCATGCACACCTAGCTGAATGCATATCTGCTTGTGTGACTTAAGTTTTTCTTCCTGAATCAGCCAGCAGCAGTAGTTACCTCTCTGTTAGTCAGCATTAAGATGGGAAGAGCGTAATTGCCATCTGCAGGGAAGTAGTACCAGCAAGGATTCTGGGGTCATCGTCTTAGGCATCCCGCTGTGTTGATCCCATGTAATCCCAAATGCAATGGTGTGCCTGAACTTTCAGCAACAAAACAGATTAGAGCTGGTGTTACCTGCCAGTGTGTTGTAGTTGGAAAACACCACAGTGCTCCATGAAATAAGATTTACATTTGTGTCCATTTGTGGTATTCCCATTGAAGGAACTTTGGAAAACTGTAATTTCTTAACCGGAAGAAGACAGGCAAGCAATTCTCTCAGGCTTCTACAAGCTCAGAACAGGGATGAATCCATGACAAGAGAAGTAAAACTTGCACATTTTGCCAGTGTTGCTCAGAGCCTGGATTTCTTCATCTGTAGGCAGGCATAACAAGGAAACCAGGCTTTCCTCCTTCTTCCACTTGTCTCCTCAGTTGTCCTGTGAGGATTCCTAGGCTGGTAGTAGCTTTGTTTCTGTATCTTTGCGGATGAGAAGCACAGCCTTTCAGCATTACAAATGCACCCAGTTAATGCTGTCAGCAGTGCTAATGGGCTTTCTCAGACTGAACTGGCGTCTCTGTCGCTCTCTGAACTGTAGGCCTGTCTTTCCCTTCCGGGAGGTTTGTAAGGAGTGTCACGTACCCTCTGAGAAAGCTGAGGCATTCCTCAGAGGGAAATGTTGAATTGGAAGAAGTTCTCTACAATGACGGGAGATGCTTTTACCCCCTGTTTGAAAGACCTTTTGGAAGCAGCTGGCACTTAAACCCTGATGACGCTTCTTTGCCTGCACAGGTAGAGGTGTCAGGCATTCAGGACAAAGAGGCTGCCTTGACCTCGAGCTGGGCACTCATCTGTCCTGTGCCACAAAGCCACGTGCCAGCTCCTAAGCTGTGCTCCTCAGCAGGGCTTTGCTGTCTTCTGTCAGCATAGCTGAAGGCCTAAATTTCCTTCTCTTATGCCCAAATACTGATTTCTCATGGTGAGAAGTGAATGTCCAGAGAACCTCATACTCCAGTTGTGCTCTTTTTCTAGTGCTTCAGCAAAGAGATGCTAGAAGAAACCCCTCTTTGTTCCTCAAACGTCCTGTCAATGCAGACTCAGCAAATGAGCTGAAGTGTCAAAATGCTGCATTTTCTTGCAGGCTGGCAGCCAGGGCAGCCTTAAGCTTGCTTTGTGCTCTGTCTCAGGCTGGGGGGACTTCTGTATATTGTTGTGAAAAGCCCCAAGAAAATGTTCTTGGCCTGCATCACCTGATGTATTTTCTTTTAACATGTGGCATATATATTTCTCAGGAACTCCCCTCTTACAGTGATGATAACAAAGGAGCATATGTTACATGAAGTAGCTCCATCCCCTCCTCTTTTTTTCTTTTTCTCTGTGCAGTAGCAATGTAATGATAACAATTTCAGTCTCTGCTTTCTTCAGGAAATGGAGATCAAAAGACATATTTCATTTCAGCAAATGAAATACAAGCACTTTTTACAAGCACAGAGAAATCTTCTGCCAATAGTATAGACTTCAGCTGGACTGCTTATATCAGGCACTGCCAGCAGATGTTGCATTAACTGGAGTTTATCCGTACTTCAAAATTAATCTAGAACAGGCATAGTGAGAGTTTAAGGTGTGGAAACTATTATCTGGCTGGCTGAGTCACTTTTGATTTCTGTGGTCATTTTTGGTCTGCATGCATGTGAGACTGGGAATTGCTCCTTCAGGGAAATTCTCCACGTAGGAGGGTGTGTCTCTCCTGCTAGGCCAGCTTCCCACATAACATTGGTACTGTCGTCATGCTGCCTTGGTGTGCTTTAATTGCATGAGGTTTTTTTGTCGTCATGGTGGTCATTCCTTCATGAGGGAGGGGATGCAATTAATTTGGGGTAAGATGAAAGGAAATGAAAGCTCTGAGGACGGTTATCTGGCATCCTCTGGCCCCAGGATGATTTGCCTTTCTTCCCACACATTCCTTGCAGCATTTCCTTTACAAATAGGCATCACCCTCTCTTCCCACTTGTCAGTTGTGTTTCTGGATGCTGCTGATTGTTTGATTTCCTATTTTTGTCACTGTTGTCAATGTTAATTTGTGACTCAGCAAGTGCTGCCCATTTCTAGCTGGCATGAAATGAGCAGCATGGGCTGGAGGGAAGGGATGCTGTCCAGAGGGACCTTGGCAGGCTTGAGAGGGGCCTGTGTAAAACTTAGGAGTGCAGTGGGACCAAGAGCAAGGTCCTGCCCCTGGGTCAGGCACAAATACAGGCTGGGCAGGGAATGGATTGAGAGCAGCCCTGAGGAGGAGGATTTGGGGGTGTTGGTTGGTGCGAGGTTGGACATGAGTCGACAATGTGCACATATAGCAAATTTCCAGGACCTAAAGGGCACTTAGAAGAGAGCCAGAGAGGGACTTTTTACAAGGGCGTGAAGTGATAGAACAAGGGGAAATGGTTTCACATTGAAACAGGGTGGGTTTAGAGTAGATATTAGGAAGAAATTCTCTACTCAGATAGTGGTGAGGCTCTGGCACAGGTTGCCCAGAAAAGTTGTGGCTGCCTCTGAAAGTGTTTAAGGCCAGGCTGGATGGGGCTCTGAGAAACCTGGTCTCACGGGAAGTGTCCCCAGTCATGGCAGGGGAGTTGGAACTCTTTTAAGGAGTTCCGACTTGGAACCTATCAATTAGATGTTCTTCAACCCAAAGCAGTCGATGATTTAGTTCATTGCCTTTGTTCATGGCTGTGGTCAGGTCAGTGTGGCAGAAGGGGAGGGAATTTTGCAAACAGGTGACCCTAGAGCGTTGCTCAGCTGCATTGCCTCGTGAGCTCTTCTGTGATGGAGAAATGCTCCTGCATGGCCACCGCCCACCAGTGTGTTTTGTCATGTCTAGTATTCCTGCTAGTCACACAGCCCTTCAGGCTGAGGTCACCAAATCTGTTCTTTCTTTTTGTAAACCCTTTCCATGTGTCTTTTCAAATACGCTGTTTGCCCAGTGTGCTCTCTTCTCTACCAAGTATTTCTGATATTTTTCCCTGTTGCAGTATCAATAGCTTTGCAGTTAACCTTACTTAAATTAAGTGGGCAAAATGCATGATGGTCTCTTGGAGAAAACCTCATTTAATATCTTTTTCCCATCTTGTATTTTATGTGTTTAGATATTCACCCACTTACAGATAAGTATCTTACAGTCTTTGTGACTTGGCTAATTAGATACTATATAGAATGGTTCCAGGTGAAATTGGTGCATTTTTTTTCCCCTACCGACTCTTCTAATGCTACTTATTTTAGAGGAAATACCTGATGTATGTGGCCTGTGAAAACACAGTTACAATTAATTTCCTTTTGGTATTTCTTTGCAAACCGTCTGTTTTCTTGGAATGTACTTTGACACATGCCCTTGATCCTGTGACTTGTCTCTCTCTAAAGCACTCTCCCTCCCTGAGAAGGTGTTGGAGGCATTTACTGCAGAGGTCCAATCCTCTAACATATCATGTGCTTACATAAACCTTATTACTGGCTTCAGGCCTTGATGTTAATCTGCTTCAGCAGTTCAGAGGGTGGCAGATCCAACTTGGGTTGTGCAACACAGAGTACAGCAGCAGACTTGAAAGACTTTCTGAGGCAACAGGTGCATGATTTGCACATTAGCACACCAGCTGTTTCTGCCTGGGAAGTGTGCTTGTCATGTTCATTGTCTGTGCTCGTTCACACAACTAACAGGCAGGTTTGTTATAAGAAGGACTAACAGTGTGAAACTTCAGCATCAACTTGAAACCTTGTGGTGACCACAGACCTTTGTTGTGTTGGCTTTGGCCATGCCGGTGTGCCTTGTCCTGCAGTTACCATTAGGGGATGTAACATGGGCGACATTGCACTGCACAGCCAGTGTTACAAATTGCAAAACCTGGAGCCCAGCCTGCAGTCTTCCAGGCTGTCTTTGTCCTGCTTAAAGACCATCTTTCCCCTTTCCCCAGACTGGATTGTTCCATCTGCATGCCCTGAAGTCAGGAGAGCATCCTAACTAAACACCATCTTGGTGGGAATTGTGGGTTTCCCTGTGTGGAGAATGTCATAGCTGTTGTTTCCAATGTGTCTCTATTTTGGAGGTAATGCTGGCTGTTTTTTTCTCTCTCCCCTTCTCGTCTGTTGTTTGCAGATGTTAACGCAGGAGAACGAGTTCAGACCAATAGTGTAGCTACAGCATCAGCCTCCAACTCCACCTGAACCAGTACCAAGCAGCCAGCTGCACAGGAAAAATCACCAGTAATTTGAGTCTTGCTCAGCAACACTGGTCACATTTGGAAAGAAAATTAAAAAGAGGAAAAAAAAATCCAACAAAACAACAAACCAACCAACCTGTTCATTTTAGTGTTCAATTTTTTATTATTATTATTGTTGTTCTTATTTAACCTTGTAAAATATCTATAAATACAAACCAGTTTCATTGTATTCTCACTCTGCAGGGTGTCCGGGGCAGGGGACTAGGTGGGGGGAGGAGGGAAAGCGGAGCAATACAACACACCAATGTCTCCCCTCGACAATCTCTTCATGTTGGAAGTTTGCTGTTGTGTACTTCAGAACCAGGACTGTTGCCTCATACCCCCTCCCACAACAGAAAGAAGGAAAAAAACAAAACAAACCCCAAACCTCATTCTCTGCTGAATTTTTTTTGTTCTTGTTTTTTTTTTTACCCTCTTTTTTTATTTTCTTTTTAAGTGAAGTTTCGGACTTTGATGTAGTGCACAGCTTGAATTTGGTCGGGAGCTTAGCAGGGGTCATTCAACAGAGCTCAGTGTTTCTTGTCAGCAAATCCATATCCCAGGTTATCTGAAGAACTGCCCTTGGCTCGGCATGGGAAGCAGGCGACATGGTAGGAAAATAGGTTGCCATGGGGTGGCATGTGTCTAAGGCATGGTTGCCGTGTGTCTAAGGCTTGAACTGCTAGTGGAAGCCTTTCATTTTAAAAATCAGTGCTAGTGAGGAAATCTGCGGTTTCATGTGGGAAAAGTCTTGCCCAAGTGGGTGATATATAATATAATACACACACATGCACGAACAGCAGCGGCCAGCTCTGCCGAGGCATCCCGTTTGCCCAGCCGGAGCTCCTGCTTCCCGTGTCTCAGGCTGGCTCCCAGCTTCAGCAGAGAAGAGCAGACGAACAAAATCCTTGGCAGGGGCAGGGGCCCAGCAGGTGGATGGATTTTAAGGGACTTTTTGGGAAGTGGCCACTGTAAAATCGTGTTTGGTTGGGTTTTTTCTCTCCCCACCCGTCCTTGGCTCTTGATTTGGACAGGCTTCCCTTTCCTAAGGTGCATACAGGAAAAGGACACCAGGCTTTATAATGTGAACTGTAACAGGCTACTGGTTTATTTTGTAATACGTTTTTTTTTTTAAACTGAAGTTTTAACTTGCAGGATGCCACATTCTCCGATAGTTCTGATTTTAAATCCACAGCTAGAATCTGTATTTAATTTTTTTTTTACCTCTTGCTTTTTCTTTTTTTTTTTTTAATCTCTATTTATTGATGCATGTTGCCACGTCACCATTATGTTTTTACATTGGTAGAATATTGAAGTACACATCCAAATGCTCTTGACGGAAATTTGTACCTGCTGACTTGTAGGAAAGCTGGCTCTATATGAGTGTGTGTGTATATATATTATATAAATATATACATGTATACATAGATACAATACTGCTTTTTTTATTTTGTCTGTGATCTCAAATCAGTCTGACTGAAGCGTGAGGTGAATGCTTGTTCTAGTCCATCAGTTCAGGGTCCAGGTTTGCTCCCTGCAACGGCCTGTGGTGCGAGCATCCATGTCTCTCTTCCTGAAGTCAAAGCAATATTCCTTGCAAAAGGGTCAGGTGAGCGGCCGAATGCAGCCCCGGCACAGAAACGAGACTTTAGGAGACCTGGTAGGCTTGTGGTTGGTGTCCGCTCCAGCCTTATCCTCCTTCAGAGAAACTGTAGTTGCCTTTGGTGCTTACCGAGCCGTCCCTCGACCTGCGGATCTCTAAGGCAAGCAGTTGCTTTTCAGGAACACACGGAACCTTCGTGTGGCCCGGGGGGAACCGGTAGTAGCAGCTTTGGAAGCTCGGCTGCCACAGGGGCAGCAGGGGCTTGGTCACGAGCTCGGTGTGTTTCTTCTTGTACCTTTTATGCTGTTGACGTGGAATTTTTTTGGAAACTGTCTCTTAGCAGCCCCAGAACTGATAAAAGCTTTGCTCTCTCTGTTGCCTGGCACGTGGTGGGTTTGGGGAGGCAGGAGCTGATTGAAGAAGTGAGTGACCACCTACAGTGAAACCGATAAACCCTCATGTTATACCCCTCTGCGATTTGCTGTTGGGCACGCACACAAAAAAAAAAAGGTTTTAAAGCTTTTTTGCATTCTGGCTGGCTGCAAAGGAAAGCACACCCACGCTGAGAAACAGAAGGCTATCCAAATCCTTACCTGCAACTTAATAGAAAGGGCTGAAGAGCGTCTTAACACATGCGCTCAGCTAGTCAGTGTCCTGAAAGGTAAGTGAAGGTGCTTGGTTGACCCAGTGATCCAAATCCATGCAGGAGACTCAAAAAGTCAGTGGCAGGGTATGGATCTGCTGTATAGACAAGACTGCTGAAGCATTGGCCACAGATGCTGTTACTTGGAGGCAGTAAATTGCTGAGTCTTTATTAAAAAAAAGTAATAAAAATATCGAAGAAAAATTGCTGCTTGTGCCAGGACATGTGGCTTTTCTTTTTCATTTTTGTGTTAAAGACTGGTGGAGGGGAGTTCAGAGCGTTTCTCTCTGGTTTTGTGACTGTGCCGGCATCTGTGTGTCTTGTGTGTGTGTTAGGCGGGGGGGAGGGTCAGGGTGCCCCTCTAGTTTTATTTCTGTTTTCAAGGATCATAGCAGGATCACATACTCTTTTATACAACTTAGATCCAGGTCTTTGAACAACCTTTTTTTTGTAAATAAGAAAAAAAAAAAAAAAAAAAAAAAAACAGAAAAATAACAACAAAAAACAAAGCTCCTCATCAAATTCAAGCTTGTACATTATTATTTTTGGTTGTTTTTGAGTTTTATTGTTTTGTATGTAAATATGTGGACCCAGGAACTGTTATTAATGAGCAAAAAGTTACCGTTCAGGGCAGTGATTCTGTTTAATAATCAGACAAAATGTAGACGAGCTTTTTAAAGCCATATAGTTTTAACTCTGTACAGTAGGTACCGGCCTGTATTATTGTAACAATAACTCTAGCGATGTATAGTGTATCTATATAGTTTGGAGTGCCTTCGCTTCCATGATTTTTTGAATTTTATTTCCCTTTTATTTTTTTCTCCTCCTTTATTAACGACGTCTCCCACCCCAAACCCACATCTTCGCTCCGCCCTCCCTGCCCCGCTTTCTAACTCGTTGAGTGCTGTAAGGTTTCGGTGATACCCTGATCAGTAGCGGAATGAAAAGAAACCGTCTCCACCATCATTTACTTCATTGAAGCTGTGGCTTTGTTCTGGAAGTCTCCAAGGTGCCCGCCCTGCCCTCTCCTCCTCCCACTAGCAACAGCTGAGATCGTTTGGACCCTTACCCTAGCAGCCCGTTTCGACTTCGCTTGTCTCTCCCCTCAGCCCTGTGCCCAGGAGCCGTCGGGGCAGCAGCAGCTTCCGGGAGGCTTGGCCTTTCCACCCTCCCTGCGGCTGTGCCGGGGGCAGCGGCGAGCGGAAAGAGCCCCCAGGGAGGGAAACCCCCACATCCCACACGGTTGCTGCTCGGAGCCCTTTGGCTGTGGTGGGAGCGGTGGCATCGCTGTAGGAGACTGCGGTGGCTTTTTTCTGCCGGGAGGACTTTCTGTTCCCTTTCTTCTCCCTATTTTTCCCCCACATCCCTCCCTGAAGTCACTTTTGTTTTCTTGAGATAAGTTTAACATGACTCTTGATTTCTTGTGCCCAGCACGAAGGCCTTGTTTCTAAAACTAGTTTGCTTGTGTTTTACTACCTTGTTAGTATTCCACATAAGATTGTCTTGAATGGGAAAACACGTAACTCTTTACCAAACCAAAGGTTGCTGTTTTATTTTGAAGCATCTCGTGTTCATTCCAGTGAAGCAGAGGCTGCACTTTCTTTCTGGTGACACGAAGGTCAGTGATGCCAAGCTGTTGACGACAGTCTGCTCAGAGCTGTCCCTCTCTTCTTTTACTCTCTTTTGGGCTTCTTTTTTAACCCAGTGTGGTCTTGATGTATCCTTTACGTCAGCCCTGCCGTAGTGGGTCCCTGAGCTGGGCTGGATTGCAGTCCATCTACCCCAATGGACACTTGATCAAGACACTGGTGTTGTTTACTATTAAACTTATCTACCTTGCTAGGGGAAAAGAAAAATTACCTGCAAAAGAAAACTGACTGGTAGAAGATCCCTGAACACTCTGTCCCCTTATTTCGAAGCCAACTTTTACCTGAAATAATGGCAGGTGCCTGCAACTAGCAACCTAAAATTCCCCCCTCGGTTTTCAGTACTTTGAAAAGCAGAAGTCAAGCAGCCTGTCAGACTCGTACTCCTGTACTAGGAACCTCAGCCACTGCAGAGAAAAAGGAAAAGCCGATGAGGAAAAGCACAGTAAGGTATTCGGTCTGGGCTCTGCCTTCTGGAGACTGCCAGCGGGTACCCCTGGGGTGGCAGCTGATTTCCACGGGGCTCTCGGCCAGTTCTGGTCGTAATTGGCTTCATTTTGCAACACTGCAATAATGGCAAAACAACAGGAAAGGAAAACAGTACCTAAGGGGTTAGCTCGAGAAAAGTAGCTTCCTTGTGTTGGTCTTTCTCAATTTATTTTTAATATATATATATAAAATATATTTATATATATATAATTTGCTTGCCTGTAAAATTTGCGTTCATTAATGTGTTGCTGATGGATCACTTGGGCCTGTACACACCAATTAGCGTGACCACTTCCATCTTAAAAACAGAAATCTAAATATATATATATTAAGGACTGTGGGTTGTATACAAACTATTGCATACACTTGTGCAAATCTGTCTTGATTTAAAGGAAAAGCAAAACCTGTATAACATTATTACTACTTGAATGCCTCTGTGACTGATTTTTTTTTCATTTTAAATATAAACTTTTTTTGTGGAAAGTATGCTTAATGTTTTATTATTTCCCCCGCCCCGTTGCCCTTGTAAATACGTTTTGTTCTGTGTGACTTGGTTCGGAAATAGTTAACTGGTACTGTAATTTGCATTAAATAAAAAGTAGGTTAGCCTGGAAATGAAATTTAAAAAATACCAAGTGTGTGGTCTTTATTTCAAAAAATTGCCCCATTCTTCCCTCCTCCCTCACTCCCTTTTCTGACCCTTGTTCCTCACCTCATGCCTCTTTCCACTCTGCAAGAATAGGTGGACGTGAATCTTTGTAATAATAAAAACCTTGAGAAATGAGCATGTTTTCTTAAATGAGCTGTGTTATTCCATGCTATTTTTCAAGAGATGCCAGCTTGTCTATGATACCGTTTGATTTGATGGAGAGAGGAACCCTGGGACATAAATATTTCAAATTGAAACCAACCAATCTTCCTTTACCGTCCACCTATAGATACAAACTTAAGAACCTGTGTAAACTGCTGGCTTTGAATCCTGCACTCATGGTTGTTTGGGTTGTTTTTGTTTTAATCATTGGATCCCATTAGTAATGTTATTTGGTAGTGATCTGTAAAGTTTGTCAAGACCACGTCCAGTGGACCGTTCCTCCAGCAAATCAGCACGTAGCTATCTCTGAGTTGGGTTTCCGGTACTGGATAATGTATGTATTAAACATGACATGTCTATTAGCGCAAAAAGAAAAAAGAAAAAAAAAATAAAAATCCTTTTTTGGGCTGGCTGACCTGGCCGAATCCATTCTGTTGCTATCCTAAAGGCTAGACGCGAGGTCATGTGACTGCTGCTTCAATAAAAACAAATTTATATTGCAAAGAGACTCCTTTCGCTTTGTTTGTGTGCCACAAGCCGCGGTTGTTCCCGTGAAACCTCTGCTGGAGCGCTCCACTCTGGATCCCCTCCAGCACAAGTGAGCAGGGTGGGAATGGGCCCTTGATGGGTCCCCACTGTAAGTGTTGAGTCAGGATCCCATCGATCCTCTCCTCCTTGCCAGATGTTCTGTCTGGGAGCTGTTCTGGCCACTGCTGGGTACTGAAGCAGTGCCCCTCGAAGCAGGTGCCAGCCTGCCCTGGCTCCCTGACCGGGCTTGGGGCTTGGTTTGTGCCCACCCTGCTGCTCTGGGGCACCAGGGTGACAGGGCAGCTGGCCACCCCCGGCCTGGCTGCCCCATTAGCCTCATGGTGAGCAGAGGCTGCTGTCCCCTCACTTGCATCAGTCTCACAAGGTCACCAGGATTCTGGACGCATCCAACTCCTGCAGAGACTGGGCTGCTCTGCTCAGCCAGTCTGGCCCTGGCATTCTGGGCGGCCAGGTACATCTGCAAATGCATCACTGCCTGAACTACAGCACCTCTCTAGGTGAGTTATCTATTTAAAGCTTGCCTCTGGTGGGGAGTTCATCACAATCCTCGGTGATTTGGGGTGGTGCTTAGTCAACCTTGGGTACTTCTCTAGATGGACATGCACTGGGGCGTCCTGTCTCTTCTGAACTTCCCTCACCTGGAATGCAAGGTGTGGGCTCTCTTTATGCGCTGTCTTTGCACAGGAAACCTCAGCTCCAGTCTCAGGTCTCTTTTGAATGTCAGAGCCAAATGAACAAGACTCAAGCACCTCACAACTTCCTGCTAAGCTGACTGGAAGGGGATCTTCAGCTCCTTCGCATCTTCGTAATGTTTCCAATTGTACCTCCTCTATAATTGTTTTAAACACGCTCTTTAACCTGTAAGTACCAAAAGCAGCCAGAGGTTCCCTACAGTGCTCTCCCCAGTGTCAATGAAGTCTCTAGAGATCTTGCAGCTGGTTCCTGTCTCCTTACCTGAAGATTGCATTCTCCCTTCTGCATGGAGGCTGCAGCTGCCCAGTTTATCCAGCATGCCCTCCCATTTCAAGTCCTGCAAGCATTGCCAGTGGGACTGTTACAGTTTCATATCGTGTTTATATTCCAATCACTCTTTAAAAGATGAAACACCTTAGCAGCAAGAGCCAGTCCCCACACAACCTTCCAGGGAACATCATTCTGTCACCCTGTGAGAAAATACTTTTTGAGACCCATCTGCAAACCAAGGTCAAATCCACTCAGCTGTCAGTCACCAACGCCTTGGAACAATTTAAAATGCTAATCTGAGTGTAAAGCAGCACTGAGCTGAACATGGTACAAAAGTCTGCTCCACTGATGTGCTTTGTCTTTATCAAGCGAGCTGCCAGCCATCTGCATTAGAATTAAAAGTCAGTGTCAAGGCTACTGGCACCATTTGTTATCTGGAAGGTGGCAGCTTTCGGGCTGCTGGTAGGAAGGCCCAAGGTGCTTTCTGTGGGAGAAGAACAAGAGCCACAAAGGAGGAGGAGGGAAGCGAGCCACAAACTGCAGAGGGGAGAGAGAGGAGCACTGCAGTTTGTGTCTGAAGCACCACATCCAGTTGCTTGGAGACGGCAAGCCCAGCAGATGGTATACAACCTCATCAGCCAGCCTTGAACCTCACTTCCCTCCCCTGGCTTGGGAAGGGAAGGGCTTGGCTGGGCCCTTGTCCTGTTGTCCCTTGCTAGTCTTGGAGTGTGGTGTTCCTGGCTAAGGACTGGCTTTGCTAAAACAACTGTGCCAAAGGCTGCAGGGTCAGACCTGACTGCTGCCAAATCCCAGCTCTGGTAGGAAAGGAAGGTGTGTAGGTGTCAATGCCCCATGGGGCACGGGCAGGAAAGCCAGGCTCTGTCTGGGTGTGAATGTTGTACAGTGCGAGGCTTTGGAGCAGAGACCAGACCCCCAAACAAACTCCTGCTGGAGCTCATCTCAGGAGACAGCACAGGTGAGTGCTCAGGGTTGTGAGGGAGAGCTGGACTTCCACAGCAAACACCTGCCTTTGGTCAGTGCAGGAATGCAACCCTGGATCTTGCAGCACATCCAGCTAATTCCTGATGCCCTGTCACAGATATTTTCTTGGTGTATCCTATTACCCCCTGAGTGTTGGGTAGGTCTCCTGTGCTGGTGTGGAATTAAAGCCTTCTCTTTCCCTGCTCTCTGCATCACCTATCTCTGCTCACATACTCCAGAGGTATGGCTGGGTCCTCCAGGACAAGTGGGGAATGAACAGCCTCTTCCCTTGTGGAAGCTGGTGAGTGGCTGCAACAGGGGGGCTCTGACAGGAGAGCTGCACCGGGGCAGCCTGCCCAAGCCCAGGGCTGTCTGCAGAGCCCCCTCGCTTCCTGCAGAGTGAGAAAATGTGGCTGTGGGCAAACAAACCCTTGTCCCCAGGCAGAGCTCTCTGGCAGAGCACAAGCAGCTGCCCCAGCAGAGGAGCCATGGGACTTGTGTACAGTGGCAGGCCCAGGGGACTGAGAATGAAATGGACTGCTAAGTAGAGAGATTGAGGGGTTTGGGCTTTTTGATTGGTATTTTTTCCCCTAAGCAAAGTTTCTAAAAGCTGGTAGAACCCAGTAGTTAGAACAGGACTGTTCATTGTCTCTGGCTGCTTGACCTCCCTGTGCTTTACAAGTGCTGAGCGGTCACAGGGTCCAGACCCCTGCAGCTGACAGAGGAATGTGTGGCAGGTCCTGTCAAGAGGGAGTAGAGGCTGCAGGGAGCGAGGCAGGGTCAGATGTGAGGTGGGAACAGCATGTGAGCTTGAGAGGAAGCAAAGGGCATTCACCCTCTCATCAGATCCCTGTTACCACTCTCCACAACTCCCTGGAAGAAGGCTGCAGCCAGGTGGGGGTTGCTATCTTCTCCCAAGTAACAAGTGAGAGGACAAGAGGAAATTGGCCTCAAGTTGCACCAGGGGAGGTTTAGATTAGATATTAATAAAAAGATTATTCAGGGAAAGGGTTGTCAAGCCCTGGAACAGGCTGCCCAGGAAGTGGTAGAGTCACCCACCTGGAGGTTTTTAAAATATGTGGCACTTGGGGAAATGGTTTAATGGTGGACTTGGCAGTGCTGGGTGAATGGCTGGACTTGGTGACGTTAGAGGTCCCCTCCAACCTAAACAATTCTATGATTGTTTCCTCTGACATAACAGCAGCCATGCCCTCCTTCTCCTCCTCCCTTCTGCAGCTCATTCCTGTAACCAAATACTTTGCCAGGCCAGAGAACTCAGAAGGAAGATGATGCTTACTGGGAAAACCCAGGTTGTTTGAGAGCATTTTTACCCAAGGAGCTCATTGATGTTGTTTGGGATGCTGCCATATGTTAGCAGCCTTGGGAAAAGGGACTGCCCATTTGGGAACCCTTGGACCATCTCAGTTACACCTCTTTTAAGATTTTTGTTTCATGGCACTAGGCCTAGGAACAGGTTGGTCGATGGAAGCTGTTTCTGCTGGAGACAACAGATTTGGGGCCTGCACAGCAATGAGAAAATTGTTTGCATTTGGCTGGAGGCAGAAAAATTACATTGGCAGATGGAGAAAGGCTTCGATTCAAAGACTTCAATTACTAGCTCCTAGTAAGGAGCTAACACAGTGTTTACAAGAGGCTATTACTGGCTCAGTAACAAACAAAGAGAGATTCTTAGGATCAATCTGGTAGCAATGCAGGGAGAGGGCAGCAAATGCAGCTTTTAAGTCTCTACCACCTTTATCTCACTGCAATTGGCACCACAGGAGCACCGCATGCTCCCGGCCTCCTTGAGGACAAGGACCAACATGCGCAGCACTGACTGAGGAGCTCCAGGATGGGCCAGGAGTGCAGGCTGCCATGTGAGCTCACATTGGGGGAACTGGATGTGATGAATCTCATCTGGCCAGGCTGTGCAGTGGGTCCAACCCACTGTAGAGCAGTGGACAGCTGCAACAGGGCACAATGGCAGGAGCAGCCACAGCTCTCAGATTTGTTGGGGATGGTATGCTGAGCCAGGCAGCACAGGGGGATACAGGTAAGCAGCCCAGGAAGGAAATGGGAATAGGACATCCCTTCTGAGTGCTACCTGAAGGACTGGGATGTGGCATATGGGGAGAGGCCAAGAGAAGCGGCCTTGACTCCAGCCAGAAGTGGAGGAAAAGGTGTGTGGGGTTGACACAGCATGTGGGAGAAAAGGAGGAATGAGAGGCAATGAATGATACGATCAGAGCAGAGTGCCAGAGCTGCCTCTCCTCCAAGGGTTTCAACATACACCCTTCCCCTCAGCCAGCTGGGATTTTCTGTCTCATGCAAGCAGTGTCTGTTGAGATGCTTTCCTTGCCAGTTCTGCTCCAGGCAGTGGCTGGGAGGAGAGGTGGGGGCCTTGGTCCAGGGTGGTCCCAAGAAAATCGAATTTACCAATCCAGGTGTACACATTCTGTCTCGGGGAGCTGGCAGTTTTGGCAGATGTTTAAACCAATTCCTGCCTCTCTGGTGGGGGAAAGGCAGGCACATGAAACAACAGCTCCCCATCCAAGCCCAGGCCCGACTCTGGTGGGCACTGAGGTGAGGAGGCTGGTGGATGGCAGCAAGATACTGATTCATCAATCATAAAAACACAGGAAAAGTTACATGAACAGGATTTTGGTGAAAGCAGGGAGACAGGACTTGGAAGAGATAGTCAGCAATAGTGCAGTTGGGCCTTGTTAAAAGCCTTGGGCATGTGGGGACCATACTTGCAGGGTTAATCCCACTCCTCTAAAAAAAAAAAATTGTGTGAGGGCTGAACTGAGCCCAATGAAGTATCAGGCAAATCCTGTGCACTTTCAAGACCATGAGCAGAGAGAACAACCATGCTCAGAAAGTGGCAGGAACTCTTTTAACAGCACCACACCTGGGTCTATGGCAGCAACTTTTGTGACGGTGTTGAAGGTTGAGGGGGGGAGTGGAATTTTTAACCATTCTGTTGCTAGGCAACTAACAACTGGATACTTAAGGGCCATCTACTCTTACAAAAGAGAGAAAGACTTTTGGCTAGGTGGGCACGGGAACAAGAGATTGGGGAATTTGATAATGGACACACTGGACTGAAAGTCTTGGAGGAGAGAGCAGTGGGAAGAAGCGGCTCTCTGCTTTTTGGCTGAGACTGTGGGAAGAAAGCCTGGCTTTGCATTGGTTTTTCTCTACCTGGTGGGTGAGTTCTCGCTTTGGGAAAAAAGGCACAGGACTCCAATCCTCTCTTCCCCTCCAGGAGGGTGCATCTCCCAGCTGCGCTGCAGCAGAATGGGACACCTGCCTGCCACCACCCTGCACCCTGCCTGCCACGGCCGCAGAGTCCCTGCCGCCTCCTGTGCTGGCTAGCTCGGGTGAGCCCACCTTGCCACTCCATCTCCCTGCTCTGAGCTCCCTGCTGCGCCCCGTCCTACTACTGCACACCACCCTGCTCCAGCCCGTCTGCCATTACACACGTGACACAGATCCAACCTCGCGCCACAGCGCCACCTGCAGCTTCCCGGGAGTCATCGCACCTGCCCTGCTGGTCTAGGAGCCCAACAGCGCCCCTGCTGGCCGTGACCGTGACTGCACCAAACGGGAAACTGCCTGACAGCCCAGGGACATCTGCCACTGAGTTTTTGGTTTTGTTTATTGTTTTTTATCTTGTTTACTGTTTTTGTTACTGATTGTTTACCTCATTATAGATACTAGTAAAGAACTCTTATTCCTTTTCCCATATCTTTGCCTGAGAGCCCTTGATTCCAAAGTTATAATAATTCGGAGGGAAGGGGGTTCACATTCTCTGTTCTAAGGAAGGTTCCCACCTTCCTTAGCAGACATCTGTCTATCAAGCCAAGACAGATGGTCATGTTGCTTTTAAGGGAGGCAGGAGAGATGGGAGATTGTGGGTTTGGTGTGTTTTTCTGTTGACAGAAATGCACACACTGTTCCTGTCCAGTGAAGAAGAACCCAGCCTCCTTTTTGCTGAACTGTACCTGGTGCCATAGGATTTTCTCCTCCCACACCACCAGAGCGATATCAGCAGGGAAGCCCTGAGACAATCTGCATTCATTCATTTACTGCAGAGACCCGTTTTCCCCCATTTTCAGGGCACAGTGACCCCAGAGGCCTGTTTGGTTCAGCCTGTCTCCCACACCTGCCAGGAGGCAGGAGCCAGCAGAGTGGCATAGCCAGGCTCCCTCCTTGTGGGCAGCTGGTGAAAGAAAAGCTGGACAAACTGAATTTTCCCTGTGTTTCCACTGTATTGGTGCAGCCCTGGAGGCATCTGCTATGTTTGTTTTGGGTACAGGCCCCTCCCCAGGGTTGTTCTGTCTCCTGCTAGGAGAGGGAATGGTGCATTCTTATGCTGTTGATTTATGATCCCAATTCCCTCTCACTGTGCTCTTTTTCTTTCTCAAAGTACATTCTGCAAAGCTTGGGGAAAAAAACCCCAACATGGCAATTGAAAACAGTTTCTACAGCAGTTTCCTGCAAGAATCCTGCCATGGCCTTCAGTTTACATGCTAGGCAATGTCATGTGGAAAAGATGGCTTTACCCTGACGTGTCCCTTAAATTATAATTGAAGCCAAGACATTTATAGTTCAGCCTGTGCACAGCATCTGGAGTCCCCTGCCCCCTCATTGTCACGCAGAGCTGTATCCCTGCAGAAGACTAAAGTGCCACAACCTCCGTCCATTCCCACACTTGTTGGAATATTTATCATTTTAAAACCACATCAAGCTGTACAATGAGCCACATGGAGAATGTTTATTTTGATGGACCATCTTCAGAAATACAGCAAATGCCTCAATGGATTGGTCTTCTTCTTCTACTGTTCTGCTGCATCAAGTTTTCCAAGTCTCCCCTATTACACTGGATCTTGTGATTCATGTTATCCCCCCTCCTTTTAACCAGGCTAAATTTGTCCAAGGTGGCCTGAGGCTACAGAGCTGATCCCTGCACAGCTTCTCCTCCCACTCTGTGGAGAGTGTTTCCTTCTATATTTTTGCATTTTGCAACCTTCCCTTTTACTGACTAGCTACGAATATCATGAGAATTGCCCCAAAGCCCCGGTCCCTAATGGGATCATCCTCACAGAGTCCTAACGAAAACTCATCACCCCTCTCTGACTCCTGCCAGAAGTTGCAGCACTTACAGAGGCTGCCTGACCCCAAGCAGTGCCCTGGTGCCCCTGATTCAGAGACCTGGAGACCAGCAGTGCATTGATGCAGCTCTTTTTCCTGTCTCCAGCTGTTGTTTACGGCCCAGTGGAATACAGGGAAATTCAGACTCCTTTCTCCTCTCTCTCTTCCCTCCCTGTAATTCCTTTCACTGCACCCTGCCCCAGCCCAATCCACAAAACAAAGACCCGATGGAAGCTTTTTACAGGGATGCATTAATGAGCACCATTTTTGACCAGCTGCTGGTCTGTGTTTTGTAGAAGCAGCACTATGGTCAGGATTAGTCAGAACACACCTGAGCATTACAGACCCAGCACAAAGAACAGACGATCCACAAGGAAGAAATGAAGGAAGCAGGGAGAGATCAGCCCGTTACCATGATAGCACTGAGGGCAAATACTGCTGTTTGTCGTGTAAGCTGTGGCCATCAATGAATGAGCATTTTGGGTGTGGTGGTGTGGCCGTGCCTGCCCCTCCAAACTGAGCTGCTTGGTGTAAATGCCCCTTTCATGTGCTAAGGCCACAGCCTTCGGGAATTCTGACAGGTCAGTGCTGGAGAGCTGAGGAAGCCTTGAGCTCTGTGACAGATGCACTGTGCCTGTCAGAGCCCGCTGCTTCCTGACATCCGGAGCTGGAGCACCCCCGTGCCTGCAAACTCAAGGTGGCAAAGCCAGCCCAAAGCAAAGCCAGCATCCTTTCTGAGTAGCCCTTGGAGCTGGAGAGCCAGAGTGACTAACACTGTTCCAAGGAAAATAAGATTCTTTCCAGAATTGTTCTCCTTTGCAGCGATAAAAAGCAAGAAAAGTCAGTCTGAGGAGTAACACTTATGGAAAATACATCAGCCCCACTACGCCCATGTCATCCTGCTATTACCTAGATTTGTGCCAGACACTTCCTGGTTATCAGAAACCACTCTGCTGAGGTAGAGGCACCTTTTCTTTGTCCCAGGACTAATGATGTGAAAAGATGATGCAAAATGTGACTGTTTTTATTCAAGTCCAGTGCTTTATTAATAGCACTGCTAATGCAGGAAGCCACCTGGCCTTACACCACTAAGGAAATCAGTTGGACATGCTTGTCTGAGGATGGTCTCAACTCAAAATTTCCCACTTATGGAGTATTTTTTCATTTAATGTTATTGATGCAAGGAAATACCACCAAAAGCCCAGGTGCAGATTTTTATTGGTCTGTGTCAGGAAAACAAACAAGGAATGCTAACACTGCTTTCTCACTTAAGCTTCTCTAAATAATCAGAAGAGAAAAATTAACTAACGAAGTCCAAAGCAAGTTGGGGAGGGAGTGGAGGGAGCTGCCACACCAAAATGTATACAGAATGGTTCCAGGACAACACTGCTGGCAGGCAGCAGGAGGGACAGCCCAAGGGAGAGAGAGGGTTTTCCATTCCGGGTGCCCTGAAAAAGTAAATATAATGTGCTTCCCTCTCCTTCACCATGCTCCAAACTCCAATCACAGAGGGGAAGGGAAACTCACCTCACTCATCTTCTGTCTCTAGGAGATTGTGGGAGTGGGCGAGTGCTGTCAGCTGCACTTGGTCCAGCAGCTGTCCCCTGATGCAGCGCCAGATCAGCCAGAGCCCTCTCTGTGCCCCCGTGGATGATCCGATGAGCAGCATAGATGTGTTTTCTTTGGGACTGCCTCACTGTGCATAAAAAGAGGTAAGGCTTTTACTTGAAAATGTACAGTGAAGTGTTCTCTGGAGGGGAGAAGGGACGAATAGCTTTTAGCAATCCTGCAGCTGTGGAAAAGTCTATCTCAAGGAAAAAAGTCATGCCCATCTAACTTTGGCTGAAAGTGTTCTACTGCCACCTAATAGCAGCAAGCAACTTTGCATTTCACTTTGAAGACTGCCCCCACAGTGGGAAGCACAGCCGAAGTGTTTTCCTTTCCAGCTTTGGGAACAACTGCCCAGGATATATTATCAGGCTTTAAAATAACTCCTCCTGTGTCTGTTAATTGCAGCAGGCCTCTCGAAGAAACCAGCTGAAATCTGCCATCTCCTGTGCCAGCATTTGACCTGCACTGAGAAACTCTGAGTTCAAAGTAAGACTTGGAGTCACTATTGACACATGAAGTCACCTGCCTACCTTGTCACCTCCCCTCAGCTACTGCAGGATTGCCTCCTTTCATCCAAAGTCATTTGTATGTATTTCCAACCCACCTCCTGGGAAATAATTACCCAAGCCTAAGCATTCACCCTACAGCTCTTTATTGCTCTTCATTATTCTTTGTTCCCCCTTTCTCTCTTTATTGCAGTTATGGGGATTGAAATACTGCGTGCCTTATGGAGGGTGTGAGGAATGTTGCAGGAATAAGTGGTGACTGTCATCATGTCACTTCCCTGCAAAAGTCCAAGAGTTGCTTTTTCTGTTGTAAGGCTCAGCTGCACTTTAAGTGTGAATCTGAAGCACTGGTGTTCTGCATGCTGGCACACAGTGCTGCTGTCCCTGTCCCAGTCACTCAGCATTACCAACCCCCCCTGTTTATGTTTATCCATCTCCCAGGTCCATTTTGTCAACAATGAATGCAACTGGATCTCACTTGTGTTTGAAAAGCTGACCTTCACCAGCCAGCTCTCTTTCCCAGGAGAAGTTTCTCTACCCAAGGCATTTTGGCTTCAATCCTGTTTGCATCAACTATACTGGGAATACTCCCCTGGAATTGCCGCAGTCCCTTTCTCCATCCACAGTGAATTCCATCTAAAAGACAGCATGCTGAAACTGGTGAGTGGCTGCCTTTTCCCAAGCAAGGTTTTTCATATCAGCACAGTGACTTCTACTTGCAGTGAAGCAGGGTTCAGAATCAAGGTGCAGAGGTTTCTCAGGGTGAGCCAGTATTGGATAATCCTTGCTTTTATGCATCAAAATGCAACATAATGAGGAGGAAAAAAACCCCAAACAACTAGGTAATGGCAAAATAGAGGTGTTTAAGGAGAAGTTAAAGTGTGGACAAAGACTGAACTTGCAGGCCCTCAAATCTTTGTTCTACAAATGGATTTGCGCCTTTGACAGGCCACACAACTGCGGTCTTACATTACTTCCTGATAGTTTCAAGGAAGGTGAATGCTCAAGCATGGCCCAGGTTGCTAAAACAACAGTTTCATAATGAATAGTTTGGCTCACTACAGGGAAAGCTTTAAAAGCCGCCACAGAAATGCAATACACTAATGTGTTTATGAGATCTAATGCCATTCTTTGATATTATTTCCTTTGGATTTCCATGGAATAGTTAATGATTCTGCTTCCCTGAAAGTATCACTGTGCAGGAGGTTTACAGCAGGGTGTGTTCATCAGAGTGTACATCTGGTAGAATTCAACTGACTTAAGTGAATGGAGTCCCCTCCACCCCATACAGCAATAGCAGAAGAGAGTATGAGCCAGGTCTCTTCCTGACATTGATTTCTGCTGTCACAAGAATGTCGTGACAAATTTCTCCTGACCACATTTGAAGGAGCCCTCATACTTAATTGCCTGTTGCTCTATTTCACCAGCATCCACTTTAATTTTTGTCTGGCTCTAGCCCTGTTTTCTAGGCAAACTTACTGTAACTATCACAGATTCTGAAGATTTTTTTCCTCTGTTGTTTGGGAGTGTTTCTGAAGTGCTTTGTTCATTAGCTGCTGCTGCATTTAAGCCCAGTACCTATTTTGAGCCTTGATGTATGTCCTTGGTATATCCAGAATCCTAAGCCATCTCCAGGTCTCCCCTCTGTTCTCCTTTCTGAGACAGGTTAACCTGCATGCATTTGTGCTTGAGCTGCAGGCTTCACTGACTACAATTACATCACCTGCTTTGGAAGGCTGGCAGAAGCAGTGCTGGAGTGAAGGGAGCTGATTTAAGCTTATGTGGAACTGCCAGCTGCAGAGCAGGTACTGTTGTTATAGCAAATACATAAGCCAGGAAGAAGAAAGTTTGTACAATTCAGAGACCACAAAATGTGTACTCAGGGTTTGTGTTTTCATTTACAAAGCAAGAAAAGAGGCAACAAACTAAGTGCCTTTGTTCTCAAGGCAGAGAAGTGCACTGCGGCAAGGACCCCTTCAAGCTCCATTGTGATGCAATTGCTTTGCTTAGCTCATATTCACTTTCTGTGACTGGTTTAGTCATGGTCTTCCACCGGTGCTGGTCACTGGAAACATCCCAGCTGGGAACAGCCATTTATTCATTACATTACTTAACGTAATATGCAGGTTTCCAGGGTCTTCCCTCTGTGTTTTGACAGATGCCATTCCATTTTTGTTAAATGGAAACATCCTTTATAACTGCAAGATTATCTCCCTACAACATAATGCCACTTCAGCCAACCTTAAAACTTTGTCTTTGCCTCTTGCTCTCAACCAGCTGGGGAGGGGAGGGAAGCACAGGAAAGTATTTAACCTTTCTTCCACATATGACACATATTTAAGCAATTTGCTTGTTAAAGTCTTCTATAGTTTTAGAAATTGCCATATAATACTCAATTCACAACAGTGCTACTTAAAAGACTTTTCCCAGAATGTGCCATGGGCTGCTTCTTTTCATGTGGTTTTATTGTTGCAGATACATCAAATTTATCATAGAAAACCTGGTTGGAAGAGACCTAAAAGATCATTTAATTCAGCCTTTCTTGGCAAAAGCACAGTCCAGATCTTACAGCAGGTCTGAATTTCCGTCATCATTCAAAAAGACTAAAGCTCGTGAGAAACTGGTGGAAAAAGGGCCAAAGAGCTTAACTTTCTACCTGCAGAGTGCAAAAAAGGAATCTCAGCAAACTGAGACAACTCCTGGCACAGCAGCATTCCTTTCATTGTGCTATAATACGGAGAGTGAACCCATTCACAAAGAAAATAAGGTTACAAAGAAATAAGGTTCACGAAGAAAATAAAGGTACTGGACTCCTTACCTCTTTCTCTCATAGAGTTTTTCTCAGCTTCTGGGATCAGGAAATTATAAACCAGCTCTGCTACAATCTCTTCTGACTGTAGGCGAGTCCGACTACAGGACAGATGCACAGTGGTATTAGTATTTTAATTTTCTCTCCAGATCACCTCTGCAAAAACAGGTCTCCCTTGTAAATATCCTCACTCTTTCCAAGGGAGTGTATTGTCATGTCAGTAATTGTCAGCTGTGTCGCTCTTTATCCTACAAATAGGTTACAGTGTGACTATTCCCCTTTGCACTGCCAATGTGTTCAACAGTGCATTGGAAAGCTGGAAGAGGATCACCCTACATTCCTCATCCTCAAAGGTACTTAGAAGCTCAGTTCCCTCTGATGACAAACTGAGTTAGACACACATATATCTCTGAGGATCTGTGTCTTTGTCAATTGAGTCTTTTGCCCATTGCTGAGTTTGCTAAATTCTTCCCTTCTGTGACTCTGCACTTGGCTGGCCCCCATGCTCTTTTCCATGCCAGTGTTTGGTGGGTTCCCAGTTGGCCCAGGGGCTGCATGCATTATCTACGCTTCATTCTCCCCAAGGATTCCAACATTTTGCTTGTATTCATCCAGATACAAAATACACAGCTGCTGTACCATTGGAGAGTCACTGTGTTACTGGGATTTTTATGGCTCAATTAAAAAAAAAAAAAAGCATAGAAACTGAACTGGGGGTTTGGCAGGTCCTAAAAAGTATTCACTGCTGATGCCCTAGGCAAACACAAGACTGTGGTGCTCTCAACAACTTACTTTACTCAAACTGCCTCGTCAGGCAGCCATCAATATGAGTGACCTCCACGGAAATTGGCAGTTCCTTAAAGAACAGCCACCCCAGAATGAAAGGCTCCTGCATAGCTGTATCTTTTAGGATCTCTTTCAAATGGATTTTCTGTAGTAGTGTAAATAAATTAAAAGATCGGTATGAATGGGCATTGCTTTAGGCAGTTCCCAGATTCACTTAGAGCTCAGTCACAGCCTCACACTGGTGTGGAGAAATCTAAAAAGGGTGATTCACAGATCGCACAAGCGTTTGCAAAGGGAACCTGGCACACGCTGCATGGAAATAAGGCTTTGATGGATTTATATGTGTGTAGCAAGTAGAACAGCGTGGTTCCCATACAGCAGCCACACTAATGAAGCGACCACGAGCAGCATTGCTCTGCCCTTCCCATGTCTTGGATGATGCACACAACCACAGATGCAGATGGTCAGGCAGGTTCTGAAATGCTGTGAACAGCCCCTAATGTGCTGTTTAATAACATACCGACTTTCCATCTCATAAGCAATGTCATTGACTTCTACAGCCCTTTTCTGAATCTCTTCCCTGGCTTGCTCGTCAGCTGTCCTCTCCATGTTACTCAGGATAACATCTTCCAAGTAGGCGTCAATAGTTCTCTCCTGAACATTCACCACCTAGAACAAAATACCAAGATATTGTTCCTCTGCCTACTGCCAGAAGTATAATGGAAGATTTCCAGAGAAGCATGAACAACAGATTTTCACAAGACTCTTTGTTTCAGGCAGGCCAACCTGAGATTTGTTTTCCGAGATGCTTTCTGTAAGAATTTATTTTCTAATAATGCTTTCTGAGCACTGATTGAACAGAAGCAAGTGCAGGAAAGAATCAGGGGTAGAAGAAAACCTATTCACAGATATAATTCTGGTGCAGCAGGTTAGTCCTGTGAATGCAATGGCAGTTGCTCCCTCCGTTCTCATGGTCCCCTGAGCAACAATTGCCAAGTAATAATCATGGGTATTGACTTCAGTAAACAAATCAGCTTTCATTCAAGCAAACCCTGAAGGAAAAGGTTCCATCAAGCCAGCCAAAAACCAAGATAAAATTATTAGTTTCCTTATAATGGTTGTAGAGCTGAGATTCTAGAAATCAGTGTTTTCCTCCTGCTAATCTGAAGGGCATAAGTTCAGGGCACCTTGACCATACCTGCTTACCACTCAGAAATACAGAGAAGATAAGAGGAGAAGCTAAAATTTAAAAAAAAATGAACATGATGCCAGACCCTTTTGGTATTAACCACCTCCCACAAAGTTTGAAAATTATTGGTTTAGTCAATTAGACTCCCACTCGCCTTTCAACGGGGAGAAATATGCTTCATGTGGTCAAGAGTTAGGAAATAGGAATAGGACTACAGAATAGTATGGAATATGGTAGTTTAGTGGTTTTTTTCTTGATTTCAAGGTTATTTTATCCATTATCATTACTTCAAATGATAATCTTGTTATTTGCAGTCCACTTGGGACCGGGAGAGCAAAATCTTTCCAACCCTTGCTTAAAGGCATCCTTCCTGGGAAAGCACCTAGTAGTTCTGCTAGGCAGACCAAGTGCTGCCAAAGCATTATTCTTAGAGATGATCTAGGTACATCTGTTCTTCATAGGTGTTTGTTGTAGAAATTTAGAAACCTACACCCATTCATCACAGGACTGTCTGTAGGGGTATTCAGATCATCCTTAGTTTAAGGGGCATGATTCTCTCGGGAAGGAATCACCCTCTTCTCACTAAGCTTTCCCCCTCAGTTTTAAAACTAGCCATCACCAAAGTCAGAGCTGAAGCAGCTTCCATCCATCTGGACCTTCCCACAAGGAGGCAGCCCCTACAAGCTGCCTACAGTCCCACCAGTCTCCCTCTCTTGCCTGTTTGAAAATCTCATCTTCTTCCTGCTGCCGCATCTCTTCCAGCTGACGACGTCCGCTCTCCTCTGCTTCCCGCATCCGCCTCTGCCTCTCAGCCAGCATGACCAAAGCATGGATCTTCCGTTCTTCTTGCAGCCTCAGCAGCTCTTTGGACAGAAAATCGAGTATGTTCGCCACTGTCCTTCCTTCTACCATGGCCAAGTCTCTCTCCAGTGATGACAGCTTTTAAAAGAAAAATGCAAAAGATTGTGTTACAAACCCCAGGAACGTACAAAGTCCCAGAACTACCACAGGCATGTGAGACAGCCCTGCAGCATGTCAGACCAGCCATGGGACAACCCCAGGAGTTTGGCATTCTTCACATGTTACATGCCCTGACTGGTTCCTGCACAGTGCAACCATGAGTCCCCGCAGCCTTAAGCATTGAACCTAAAATTGTACAAGTTACTAACTGGTGATAAATTCAAATAGACAGTAATTATATTGTTTGCAGAAGTGCAAGTGAGACCTCAAAATTCCGGGTAATGGAAAATCAGAAAGTCTGTGACACAGCTGAGACAAGATTCCAGGTGTTCAGCATTACTGTGCCATTCACTCCTTGTTCCAAGCACATCATGTTTTATGGGTTGGGTATGTGTGATTGCTCTACAGAAAGGGACAAGATCTATGGGGAGTTCATTATCTTCAGTACGGACTCTGAAGCCACAGGCCTTGGCAGGAGGGAATGTCTGGAACTGGCTGGGATGCTGTGTTCTGTTGAAATAAACAAGTAATTACAGAATAGATCTAAACATAAAGCTCAAAGTGAAGCTGAAATATGCCAGACAAGTAATAATAAATCAGCTATCTTATACAGCTGTCCCATTTGCCCAGGCAGTGTTTCAAAGAAGGTGGGGTTGTGAGTGTTGCACACATCTAGAAGTGACAGCACTTAGCCCACAGGTGTTTCAGATGAAAGATGGTGATGCAGTAACTGCACCACCCCACAGGAACTAAAGCGCTCCTTCCTCTTCATTGCTCCAGGTGCTGTATATAAAACTGGTGTGAAATGGAGGAAAACAACTCAGGAACCCTCTTGTGCTGGATTTTTGTTATATATGAGCTGGAAATTTTCAACTTCTCATCTCTGACCATTTTATCTGGAGTTCCCATCCTCTTTCTGAAGGAAGTATTTCTTTTATACTGAAATGGTCAAAAGACTGAAAAACATTTTTGACCACCAAAACCCATATAACTGAGAGTCATCAATGACTTTCTGAAATAGCCACACACATAGAAAACTCCTGCATATGCATTCCAGAGAATTTCGAAGTTCAAAATGTTTGAAACCATGTTTCAATGTTTGAGCCTTGGACTGTGTACCCTTCAGACACAGAAAAAAAACAAACCAAAAGTGAGAGTACAGGAGGCTGATACCAGCAGAGGGGGATAGAGGCTCTCCCAAAAGGAAAATCTGAGATCAGAGGTCAACATCTTTACCATTTGCTCTCTCTCCTTCTCATTATGGTGTTTGAACTGCTTTCTCCTTCACTCTCACCTGGGCTTTCAGAAGAAAAAGGAGCACTGGAAGTTTCTAATGCCCAAGACTTTTATTTTTCTCTCAGTTCCTCAATGGAAAAATTCTGTATTCCTGCATTCCACACCTGGGCTCCCTGTGCATGAGGGAGTATCTGGAAATGCTAAATAGTAAATGATAAAACATAGTCACCTGGTCCAATTTTTACTGAGATCTAAGGAGAAATTTTGTTGCTGCCCAACCAGCAGGAAAGAGTGGTCTGGCTTCATCTCCACCAGGTCAACTGGCCAGTGCATGCTGTTATTGTAATACGGAAGCTGCAGAATTGCCTCACAGCTGGTCATTGAGAAAACAGCAGAGTAGTAAAAACTACAAGAAAACTTGCAGGAATGTGATAGATACTGTATTTCTGAAATGCAGTGAACTCTGGACAAAATTTCTTTATGATCCATTCCAAACCAGCATCTGTCATTTTATTCACTTTGCTCTGGAAGGTTGTGGCACTGTAAGGAAACAGGATGGGAATTTGCATCCCTGGCTCTCACTACATCCTTCGTAGAGGATGGAGCCCAAAATTTCTCTGCTTTTCATAACAGTGGCAGGTATCTCAATGTGTCACCACTGCTAAGGTTCTAGAAGTCTTGAGCCCAGCAGAATTTACAAAGTAAGTTAGCTTTGGCTTCCTTTGTGAGGTTTTATGTGTGAGGAGGAGCCCGAGAGGGTGCCAAGCTAGAAAAGGGACAGGGAAAGGACAGAGCAGTAACAAAGGCTCAGTAAAACATCTGACAGATGTGAGTGACAAGCACGTATTGTGATGCCAGGTCATAGCAGCAGTCAAATGGATTGAAATGTGGGAAAACCGAGAGTCATCTGACACTGCAGTTTGTTCAAAGCCCTGTAAATATAAATAAGTGCTCTGTCTGCAAACAAAGCAAACACAGCCTGCACAGCAGCTGCGGTCAGGGTGCCTCAGTCTCTTTCTGGTATTCCCCAGAGCCCCCCAGGGCAGTGAGAGAGCAATTTTAGCCCCTCAGGCATTCAGTGCTTGGCCTGTGCTAGGAAAGCTTTATTGCTATTGGGGTGCCTTCTGTGCTGTTGATAATAGAAGACATAAAAATTAAATGCAAGAGTGTTGTGGTACTGCAAGCACAGAGTGTCTGGTCAGGACAGAGCTGTGAATCAACCTTCCCATCTATGCAAGCAAACCTGGTGCATTTGTGAGTCATGCTGTTGCTGTAAAGACAGTGTCAATTGCTTCTGTGCCTTCAAGAGCAGCTGTCCATTCTCCTGGAGTGTGTGAGTGGTGCGCAGCTCTTGGATCAGATCCAGGTGCTTCTCCTTCCCTTCAAACATCTTTAAAATAAAGGTAAACAACTGAGCATATTGAAGGGAGACTACAGAGCAACATGTTTTTGCCTGCAGAGCACACCCTTTTTTCCAAGTTGCAAGGTCAGCTGTTACCAAGACCTAGCTCTTTGTAACAAATTTGTGGTTGCATTAAGGCAAACACTACAGCTGTCAGGTAAATCATACCTAAACCCTCATGCACAGAAGATGAAAGTTGAGACCTTCTGCTCTGGAGTATAGATGATCCCTTGCTACTTTTTTAAAAAATTATTATTCTGTTTCGCTTTACCCAGAACTCAAACCACTGGAATGTCAAGTGAAAGGGGTAATAGCCTTCTGCATACCCTGTTATATCAGCCTCAATATCAAAGCTTCACAGTGTTTCAACATCTCCTGTTCTCTGACCTTCATCTTGAGGGAGCCAATCAACAGCCCAAAGCCATAAATTGGTGGGGAAGTTGCTGGAACTTCTACCATCCCTGTTACAGGGTTATGTGGCCCAGCCTTCCCTGATACTGTTTTATTTTCAGTCCCACTCTCTTCCAACAGGACTTCCAAGAGCAACAAAAGATCACTCAACCCTGCTCACATCGTTCTCCAACTGAGTCATATATTTCTGATCCAGCAGTAGCTGGAGAAGATTCCTAAAATGGTGGGACATTTCATGATGTGAAAGTCAACAGTCTTTCAGTGGCCTCAAACATCCTTCTCACAGATCATCACAGAACTGGAGAATGCTTGGGAAGTCTATACTCCACCTCACCTTGAAGCCACTTTCATAATCTTGCATTTTTTGCTAAAGCTCAGGTCAGGGTCTTGAATGAGAACACTTCAGAACATTAAATAGTTACTTCAAGAGAGAGTATCAATTGTACTCTCTGTGGACATGAAAACAAACCTTCTAGACTGCTCTGATCATAAGTGACAGTGTTTAATATAAAGCCCATGAGGCATGGCTATTCAATTAAGTTTTAGTTAGATCCTCTTCTGTTCCCCTGAAAGCAGAATGATGGGTCCTGCACATCATGGTGATAGGCTTCAGTTGCTCCTCATCTGGGGTCCAGCTCACCACCAGAGGAAACTAGAAAGATGGTATGAAATACAAGCTACCCTGCCAGGATGTGAGTGGTGTCTTGTGCCTGAGATATTGGCATCGCAGCAAAATCTCACAGTCCAGATCTAGTCTAGAATTTGCCATTTTAGTAATTCTGCTATGAAGCACCTAATTAAACAGCTGAGCATAGGGGATAGCAAGAACAGGAGGACACTCACAGATGTGTAGGAACCTAAAGGTTCCTGGAAGAAATTTGAGCTGGAGAGCAGACTTCAGTCTTGAAAGACTCCTAAAACACATGTGAGGATACGCTGCAGAAGCTTCATTACCCCTGATTAGTGCTGTGGAAGAAAGATTGCAAACACCCTTTGCAACCAGGCATTCCCACCACCATTCTGAAGACTAACATGAACAAAGAGACAGAATACCATGTTCTGAAGAGCTCTGCCTCGGAGCAACTTCTGCAGACAGATCACTGCCAGGTTTGTTTCATCTTTCTCCTGCCAAAACACAACAAATATCCACACAGTAATTATTTCTTTGGAGACTGGGATTTCTGTAGATTAACTGTCTAACTATTAAACAGTCTAACTCATATCCTGCCTTTTCTTGGTTTTTTCTGAACACCATTCTTCTAATTTCTAGGGAAAGGAAGGTGAGTCAGAATAACATCTACTTCCACGTTTTGCAAGGGATGGGGAAGAAAGGTAGTATAATTAGATTCTATTTGAGATTTGAGAGGGTCTTTAGAGATGAGAACCTAATGATAAGGAGATGTTGATGGAGAAAATTACTGTATGCATTATAAATACTATTTGTAGCTTGACTGAATCTAAGTTTGCAAAATGAGCATCAGCTACATTAATTTAACAGGTCAAGACACTAAGGGGATAGAATTATTATTGAAGGAGGGCCAAGAGAACTGTTAACCATTAAAAAAGGGATTAAACAGGAACATATACAATTTTTATTTTGATATTTATTCCACTGGTGATCTTTATCAGAGTTACTCAGTAAATGTAGGACTCAGAAAGTGATAGTTTGGAAGTAAAATTATCTACAGTCTACTGTGATTTGTCTTTTTGAGAACTTTACTGGCCTAGCATTGTGTGATTGATACCAGCTTGGAAGCATGATAGAGCATAGTGGGAATGGGAACATGAAAGTGAAAAAAAAAAAAATTTAAAAACAAAAGGGCTTATTTTAAATAGAGGAAGTAGAAGAAGCACAGATGGCAGCATTTATTCTAGGTGAGGGGTCTTCGAGTTTGAACTTGACAGTAGGAAAAGGAAAAAGTCCATTGGGTGCCTGGGAAAGATAAAAAGAAATCTAAAAATTTGAAGTAAGGTTTTTTTAACAGAGAACCTATGAGGTCTGCATTGAAACGTGCTATTTAAGAAGTGCCGGAAAAACAGGGAAGAGTGTGGGATGAGAGAAGTTGTGTGGGCTTGAATTTTAGTTATCTGTTTTTTCTTAGGTGTTGAAGATTGAGTTTTCTAAAGGCAAAAGGAAGCATTCCTGCGTTTCCAAACCAGCACCCAGGAGCAGCAAAGCCAGAGGACTTGTGATTTGGTATGTTCTTCTTCTCTGGAAAGAAGGGATGAATTTCCAGTCCTAGAGAGCTAAACTCTACCACATCACCTGGTCACAGTGTGAAATCCCTTCAGGGCAGTTTTGGAAATGGTGATGGCGCACATACTGGTAAGCCAAACTGCTTGGTGTGATATTAACTAAGATTAGGTTTGAATTTTGATGAGAAGCATTTCTCTGTACTTCTGTTTTTGAATGCTGGAAATGATGCCTTAGCAAGTGTAATCATCAGCCTGTCCATCTGCCTGCTACAGACCAGCAGGAAAGAATGAGGGGAGATGAAAAGCCTACCATGCCCTGCAGGAAAAAAAGAAAAACTAGGGATATAGAAGGATCTAGGAGATGCCTGAAAACCAGAGGAGGACGGAAGAAAGTCATAAACTAATGAAGGAATTCAGAGGTGCTCTGTGAGCTTGTTGTGGCCATTAAGTCCGTTAGAAATGAGTCGGGGAGAAAAGCTGAGGATGCTTGCAGTCATGCCTCCATTCTCTCCACTTTCTTCTGGCACAGTTTCTTTTCGAGATCCTCAGCTCCAGGGGGAAGCACTTAGCAGTTGGTACTGTATGGGTGTGTGGCAGGAAGAGAAGCATTAATAACACATAAGAGCCTTGTTTTCACTGCTCCTCACAGCCACCTGGCAGGGAAAACGTCACTTGGATTCGGCAAGACAAGAGATGTTAGTGCTGCTCTTCAGTGGCTCAAGTGGCCTGATTTTACAGATGGAGCTTCACTGGAGAGCTCCATCTTTTATGTGTTCACACTTAAAGATCTTGAAAATAAACTAAATGTTCACTGCATTCATAAAGGTGGAATTCTATTGTATCAGTATTCTTTAAAAAACTCCACCTATAATCTGTAAACACATTCAAGAATGACTACAACTGGTAGAAAATTTTTTCTGATTTCTTTACATTACCTCAAAGTACTTAAAAATCTGCCAAACTGGTAAATCTAAACAGTGTAAATCTACCACTGCAATATAGTATCTAATGCCTAGAAGCTGGTAAAGCTGTGGAAAGCTCTCTCCAAGGAGATAAGAAATTCTTGTTTCAGTCATCTTAAAATAGACTGTATAAAACATAGAATATCATGCTGCACAAAGGAAAACAGCAGCATAGAAGATCTAATAGGACCTTCTCTCTTCACTTTCATGGTCGTGTGACTCCTAAATTCACAAGTTTAAATGGTAACTGTGTCTGATTCTTAGTACATCATGAAAATGATGTTAGTAAGAAGACAAAACAGTCCACTGGGGTACCCAGCTCTTAAGTATGTTACTTTAAGAAAGGAAAAGAAGTTGCAGCTCCCCTAAAAAGTAATTTTTTCCTACAGCACATCACATTCCCCATGACACATCATTACTGCTATTTCAATCTCGGCAGGAGAATCATTATCTGTGAACTGGTGCATGATCATCAAACACTGCATCCTGCATGATGACAAGAGCTTCACTCCAGAAAACTAATGAAGTGCATGCTCAGAACTAAGCAGCCAAAGTCTCTCTGACTTCAATAACTCTAAACTTAATTGCCTCACTGGATTATGATGGTGTTGTCAGATTGGAATGTTGAAAGCTACTGAATAACAATTATGATTATGATTATGATTAATAACAACAACAATAATAATAATAAAAAATAAATTAAGAAGATGATGATGATGACTTTTTGTTCCCCAAGAACAAGGGAATAACGTCTACTAATTTATGTCTTTATAAACTAAAGTTTACTTAAGAATTTGGCCAACAGATATTGTAAAATATTTTCAATTTTTGGCTGCTAGTATCCTTATAGAATAAAGAGAGACTAAGGGAGTCTCAAGAAATAATGATGGCTATTTTTAACAAAAAAGATAAAGCTCCCTTCTTTCATTCTCTGGGCATTCCTTTAACAACTGTGTAGGAAACAATCAGGGATCAACAGGGAAAAAAGTGCTAAAACCAGCCCACTTACAATTGATGGTTTTTCCAGGATTACAGTGGGTGGCTTAGGAACAGGATTTTCTACTTTTTCACAGAAAGGGGGAGGCTTCTCTGGCTCCTTTTTATTCTTCTTCTCCAGCAGTGTCTGCAAAAGACATACAATCTAACAAGAACATGGCTAGATAGAACAACATAATAAGGCCGATCCTCTAGATGCTGACTGTTGCTGACCACACTGACTACAGGTAGCTGAAAGCTTTGCAGGCTTGTGGCTTCTGTTTCTGACTGCACTGAAAAACTGAGTATGGTCAGTAGATGTGGCTATTGGTTGGTCAGAAGATACCAATAGGAATGTCAAAATCGTATGTAAGAAGGAAGCAAGAGGTATGTTACTGTATTTACTAATAAGTCATCAGCACTTGTAAGTCACCTAAAATTAATCTAAAATTGGTATGAATTTCATCTCTAACTCTCAAACAATTAATTTTATAAGAATGCCTATAACTTTTTGCCTTTAACTATAGGTAATGCTTGTTACTGTGGGCTAGAAATGTTACACAGTCAGGAGATTTTAGGAAGAGGTCACTTGAAGAATGTATTGCCATTGTTCTGTGGCCCTTCCTCAGTGAAATGTCTTTGTATGATAGGCTATTACTGCACAGGGTTGAACCAAAAGACCCATTCCTAGGAAATACATTTTGGAACTCTGCTCTGCTCATCTACAACAGCCCAGCAGCCCAGTGGCACCCACAGCAACTGTAAAAGTGGACTGGGGGCAAAAAAGAAACCACCTTGTCAAAAACTTCTTCTACCAAGAAAATCCAAAAGCCCACTAAGTGTGAAGTTTATCTTGCTCGCAGCTGTTTGGTGGCAGATGTCAGCAAATTGGAGTGGAAGTGCTACCACAGCCTCAGCTCTTTCAAGACATTTTCAAACCACTAAAAAAGCCCAAGTCCTGCCAAATTCCCACTGCCAGCCCCTTAGAACTAGATATTCAGATAACCATCTCCAACTCCATGGCAATGCTTGCCTGCTGTAGGACATCACACTTTGTCTCACAAAGAAAGGGAAAGGACTATGTGCATTTAAAGCTCCTTCAAAACTATAATCCTACTACTGTATGGGTTGGATCTGTGGTCTTTATTATTGAAAGATCATATTCCAGCAAGGGAAAGTGTGCCTTTTCCTTTTTTCACTCTCCCTCTTTCAAATATTCAAATACAGTATTTCACCAGGGAGGGAAATAAAAAAAAAAAAATTTAGAAAAAAGTTCACTGCTGAATTTATCTCTCCAGTAACAGGAAACTGATGGCACTTGCACAGAATTTAATTGTGAAGTTAACGAAGTTTTGAAACTCCACTAATCATTGTACAAAACTCTTCCTGCATGTAGGATCTGATCTTTCAGGTCAGGATAATGAATTGCTCCAGAAAAGGAGAGAGGTTTATAGGTGGAGGGGATAAAATACTTTCTTTACTGAAAGCTTCTTCAATGGCCCATGTTAATAATGCAAGAATCAGAGCTTATAAACTTCTTTTAAGCCATGTAAAGGGGTTATAGCTCAAAAATGTTGAGAGATTATCTGAACTGTGTTTTGTATGTGATGACCTTAGGGCTCTCTAGCATGAAGATTATAACAGTGCTACTGGCTATGATTTATAAGGAGATTTGCATGGCAGGGCAAGGGAAGCAGAAAGAAAAAGCTGCTGTAGTTGTGACTTTTTTGAAAACAATGGCTACTATGTTTATTAGTACAATCTCGCTTTCATAAGAATTTTTCTAATAAAACTGTGGCCTCCAAAAATGTATACTGCTAATCAGAATTATAAAATATAACCAAAATAACAACTTTTAAAGACAAAAAAATCTATGAGCAGTTTGGACAAGAGCGAATCCTTATTAATGTAGATTTGAGATATACTGCAGTTCCTAGAACTGTTTTCTGTTTTCACGTCAGCACTATCTAGTGCCTGCTTGGCTATCTTTACTAAGTAAAAAAATGCTTTCTCTAATCTGATGTTTTAAATTATTTTAAGAGTTTAACGTAAGAAAAGAGAAAGTAAATATAGGGGTTTCGCATTAACTGGTTCTGCCTAACTTAACAAGTTCTGCTTTTTGGAAATAGGGAAACCAGGGCCCAAAAATCACTGCAAAAATACTTTCTTAAAAAAGATAAAAGTTCTAGATTTCTGAACAACATACTCCAAATGTTACTGCCTACATATCACACTCCAGTTTTCCTCATACAAACTATATTCCTTTATTCAGGTAGTAGGTTCAGAGTCAAGGTAGGATCTGGTTGGATTGGACACTGAAAGAAAGCAATTCATCTCCTTTCCATTTTCCTGGCAAATGCAGTGAACAGCAAATGGCACCCATGCTTTTCACCACACACCTTAGCTTCTTAGACAGCTTCTGAGAGAAGAACTCTTGACAGGAGCTGCTTAAGAAGCAACTCTCTGTTCAAAGAAATCATTCAATCTCATTCTTTAGATTCCTCCCTTATCTTCTCTGTGATCCTCTCTTTTACACAAGACACTAGGTATATTTGATTTTCATGTACAGCATGCAGTATACAGTCATGTTTTACTTCCTTTTTGCTTACAAATTATGAAGGTGGAACCACAGAATCACACAATCAGGGAGGCTGGAAAAGAGATCATGGAGTCCAACCTATGACCAAACACCACCATGGCAACCAGACCATGGCACTGAGTGCCACGTCCAGTCTTTCCTTAAACACCTCCAAGGGACAGTGACTCTACCACTACCCTGGGCAGACCACGGCAATGTCTAATCACCTTTTCTGTGAAGAAATTCTTCCTAATTCCAATCTAAACCCCCCTGGTGCAGTTTAAGACTATGTCCTCATGTCCTGTTGCTGGTTGGCTTCGAGGAGAGGCCAACCTCCACCTGGCTACAACCTCCTTTCAGGTAGGATCATCAAGGACAGACTGCCAGCCTGCTTAGCAGTGCAGCATGGCTGCTGCATCTTGGCTGATCAAGACTGTCATAAAAGCTCTCAGAGCCTGTCTGAGCATGAGCCAACTAACTGTGTGGAGATCTGTTCTTGAATAAATAACTGCTTAAACAGGTTTTCCTACACTTTGAAGTTGGCAGAGATTTTCTCCAGAGACATTCTTGGCCCCTCTACTTCTCCACCTCCTTCCAGCAACCAGATAAAGGAAAACAGACCTGGTGAGAACTGCACTTAATGCTGAGGTGAGAAGTTTTTCGTTCTGACCTCATCTTGATCCAACACTTTGAAACCATCTGGCACTTCACCCCGCTTGAGTCACTAGAGCATAGAGGGTCTGCCTAAAGTCATGTATTGCTCTGCACTGGGATGTCTTCTCCCACCTCCTCCACTCCTGGGTGTATTCACTTACCTAGTTGCATTTATTCCCTACAGTAGTTATCTGTATTAGTATGTTATGTCCTTAATGCCTTGAACTTTCATACAAGGCTGTCTATATAATGGCTCACTTACATTCCTTAAAGCACTGTTATCTGTGCTGGCTAGGACCTATCTTTCTTTGTCCTTTTACTGAGCTGGCCTAAAATAAAGATTGTTGTTTTTACTGGGTCACTCCTGTTGCTGCCAGGTTCTCTTATTTTAGAGAATTATTCAAAGACTACTGAGTTTACATAATACTTCTGCAAAAGGTTTCAGGATGGTCCTCAAAAAGTCTGCTTCTGAAATCACTTCCTTTTGGCTTAGTTTCATGTCTAAAAGAAGAGGCTCTCATACTTAGGAGGACACAGATCCTTTTTGTACTCGGATTATTGTTTATCCCTTCTAACAAGCTTTAAATTTAGGAATATTCTCAATCTGGCAAACAAAAAGGAATATAATGAGGAGAACTCATCCATCTTCCGTCATGTTTGGCCAGAGAAGCAAACCTTGGAAACTTCCTTTCTTAGAACTAATTACTTCTGAGGCCAAAATCTAGCATTCCTCCCATATTTGTCATTTGCTTCCAGATAATCCAGGGAAAATTTTAAAAACTCATTCTAGAGCTAGATCACCAAGTAGTCTCTGAATTTTCTAGGATTCCACTTTATTTCTAGGACAATGGGAGAGAACTTACAGATTAAGTGTGCTAGGAGAGCACTAAAATAAAGTTTTTGGCTACTCTGCAATAGAAATAAGGCAAAGCAACACAGTGCCCTTGTAAGATGATCCCTAATTATCTGCTTTAAACTTCTTTCCTACTGTGTGTGACAGGAGGTTAGTTGGCACAATTGGGACTGCTTATTCCAAGTGGTCAGAGAGCTGTCCTCTCAGGGAGGAAATGAGTATTACTTATGTTAGCCTTTACTTAGTTGCTATAAATCAATGCAGCCCAAGTGATCTACATTGATTTAAGGAAGAAAATGTGAAGAATTGTCTGCATTTGTTCTGCATTCCATCTTCCTTTGTCCACCAGTTTTTCCTTGAAGAGACATTATTGTGTGAGCAGCCAGCATTTGGCTGCTCACACTTCTCTGTGGCTACAGCTTGGACACTTCACCACAGTCTTTCAAACCATGAGAAATATTTTAAACAAACAGAATACAATTGCTGTAATTGGAATTCTGCTCCAAAAGCTCCGACTAACATTCTGCTGACAATGAGAACCATGTTATGATGCAGATTACACAATCACTTCTTGAATTTTATGCAAACCAACCCGAACTCAAACTCCTTCAATACTTCTGTGTCTTTAAAATGAGGAGCTTTGTCCTTACTCTTGAGCAATTCCTGTAGCACTCAAGGTTTTCTTTGAAAATTTTCTTTCTGTATAATAATGAGATGCAACATTTAATCTTTTACAAGATCCAGCAGAATTTAAATTTGAGATAATATGCTTGATTTTTCAGAGGAAGATTTCAATTTAAAATTCAGCAGTACCAGGTTAATGTCTGCTTTGAAATTATTATTAAATTACACTAAACCAAAAGAGATTATATATATCTATATATCTATATCCGTATCTATGTAAGTGAAACTTGGAAAGCTTTACAAATGAGAGTCACTATTTTCCGGGGATATGGCAGCCAGCCAAGAATATTCCTGATTTTACATGAAGGTAACCCTCAACAACATCACAAGAAGTGTACTTATACACACATGTAATTTACAAATATTGTGATTGCAGATGCAAATGAGGCACTTCTTTCCTTGGTGGTTAATTGCAAATATGGACACCTCATCTGCATGAACAGTTGTGATAAATCAAGATACGCAAAATGCTATTAGCATGTTTGCAAATCAGATGCTGTTCTTAGAGAACAACAGTGATATGCATACACCATGGTGATCTAATTTTATGAGCGTGGTCATTTTGCTTTGCTGCAGATGTTTTTGCAATATGTACTTAAAATGTACTTTTTAAAAAATGTACAAAATTCTTAGAATATGAATCCAGATTTGCTTTTGTTAATTATTGGTAGCTTGATGGTATAGCCAGTAGGTTTACCACTTGTGTATTATAAAAGGGAGAAATGAGAATGAATTCCAATGAAATTTCTCAGAAATGAGAATTCCAATCCAAATACCTGATCTGTAGGAAGACAGAAGCAGCTGTGCTTGTTTTCTATAGGATTGGAGCAGAAGCAGGAGTGAGAGCACTGATAGGTTGAGTATCAGAGCAGTACTGGTCAAGCCTACAACAGTTTGCATGTTTGATCCATTCTGTCCTTGAAGTTGTTTTACAGCGTAAGAATTTAGCACAAGAAATTGGGAAAAAGCTTACACATCTTCCCAACTGAATTTATGAGCAGTTCAAATCTAAGAGGAAATTACATGCTGCTGGATGCAGCTTCATACCTGGTGAACTTGTGCCAAGACTGCCTCTAGCCTTCCTGACCTTTTAATATAGCCAGTTTCAGTAGGAGTGCATTTAGGTTTTGGAGCTTTAATCTTGAGCAGGGAGACAGAATCCTGGACAGATCCTTCCAGTTCACACAATCCTAAGATTATAATATGAAGGAAGACTGTAATACATACAAGGATTAGAATACATACAAGGATTGTAATACAAACAGTAACTAGGTAGTGGAGTGATGGGGAGAGAAACTTGAATTTTGTTAATATCTCAAGTAAGTATCTCCCACAACTAAGTCTTCCAAAATGCCTTACCTGGAAAGGTGTTAAGATAGAAGTTTTTTACCGCATAGTAGTCAGAATTTTTGTCTGGGAAAAAACCAATTCTAGACAAAGGAGCGTATACTTGTGATGAAAAGTCATTATACTCTTTGATGATATCTCGTCTCTCCAGCTTTCCCATAAAATTCTTCCTCTTAGCTATCAATTTCCTGAGCACTGAAAAGGAAATACAAATGCGAGAAGGTTCATACAAATAGTTTTACCAAAGCCATATCTTTGTAAATTAATGAGAGCTTTTGCTAGATATAATAAAAACACGACAGACCAAATGCTGGCCATGCAACCTATTTCATTTTGAACAGACTATAACCTTGTGAAAATAGAAATGGCTTTTCTAAAAACTGTCTCGTACCCCTTTCTTCCCATCTTTCAGACTTACTCAATGCACAGTCATGCTGAATCTTTTTTACTTTCTCTTGTTTAGCCTTCTGATGATTTTGCCAGTGGTTGTACAAACGCATGGCATCCCGCTCATTCTGATTCTCCTCTCGCCTCTGCAGCACCTTCTTAAAGACTTCCAGTTGAACCTTCTGCAACCTGCAAGGAAAGAAATTGTCCAGTAGTATTGAGTGTACTCTGCAGTTTTCTGTGCAATGCTGTCACCACCAAATCCTACATACCAATGGACTACTTTACAAATAGCTCGCATTGCATATCTCATATTCAATCTTTCATTTTAAAAAGGGAGTTAAGCACTGGTAAAATGTATTGTGGTAACAGACTCTTTAATTAAATTTAAGAAAAACATCCCTTCCCAAAATCATGGTATTTTCACAGAAATAGAAGACTTGTTGTACCCTTCAGCCAATCCCCTAAATATTCTTGCTCCTCCTCTATTCAGCGAATCATTAAAAGAAATAAAAGAGTATCATTGACTCCTACTTATCTATTTCCTCTTCTCTATAGGCCCACTCCTTCCTTTCCATATGTTCCACCATCTTCAACCACTTTGCAACATTCGAGGGATTGTCCATGGGTGGAAGAGCTGCTTCCCAAGCATGTTTTTCTCGGATGCAGTCAATAATCTCCATCTCAGCTTGACCTGCTGGCAGCCCCCGACCTTACAGAGACAAGACGCATTAGCTCTTTAGGAGAATGGCAAATCCCACAAAGAGCCACTATCAAAAAGTATGAGAGGGCTGGATGGGCACAAGCCCATGTGTTAAACACAATCAGAACTGTCAAAAGCCAGAAGTAAATACTTCTAGGGCCAGTGAAATTCTACAGTATGAGGCATGGTAGGACCTCCAGTTGCAACAGTTCAGTGGACATTAACACTGGCACTTCACTCCTCTACTGCAGGCTGCAATGGAAGAAAAGCTCTTCCAGGAAGATACTTTCCAAGAATGAGCACTTTCTTTGGCATGTCCAGTGTCCACCATAATTACAGGTGAGACACTGGGAGATGAGGATCACAGTTACATTCTGGGACAACAGTCTTCATAACGTTTTTTTTAAACAATGTTCACTTCAGAGCAGCTGAAAAACAGTGGGTAAATGGAAAAACTGTTCCTAGTTCATATGTGTAAAACATGACCTTTTTACATTGAATGATCTCAAAACTCTTAATGAAACACCCCAGAGCAGCACCATTAAGTAGGCAAATATCATACTTATTTTAGAAACAGATAAAATAATTGCCTAAAATGCACACAACAAAGGACTACCAAAGCTGGCAACAGACTTGAGACCTGACATTGAAAAGAAAAGAACCTCCTGCTAAAGAGGTGACACGATTATTATAATTTATCTTAATTTCACAACTCACCCCAAGTGAGTGTAGCAAGTGTCAGAATTTCAGGGACTGAGCCACTGCGAACTACATAGTCAGGGGAATAGGGATCTGTCTGTGCTTCACCATCCCTGTAATCTGTCTGTGTCCCCAGAGTTTGGAACATGGGGCCAAAGGCCTGGCTGTCTCCTGCAGCTGACTGGACATTCGGCTCTCTCCTAAAAAGAGGTGCAAGATGGAGGGATGTTGGTTACATTCATTAAGAAAAACCCAAGCAAACAAACCAGAAACATGTCAGTCAAAGGTAGGAGAGTGAAATGTGTTTTGGTTTATATCAATGTTACTCCCACTGATGTTAACTCCATTACCTTTAGTAAAAGCAGACTGAGGCTACACTGAGTCTGAAACACCCTCCTTAGGTAAATAATCCAGAAATCTTCTAGTTTGAGCTCTCATGATTATTACACACAAATCTTCCCTACGTCTCCATTGTAAAGCATTGCCTTTAATGGACACAAAATGGTTGAAGTAACATGAAGTAGGACTGCTTCAATATAGTTTATGTTTCTCTTTCCAACAATTCCAGAATACAAATTTAATTCTGATATTAGCATGTGCAACTTCCATTGACTCTACTATTGAATTATGTGACCTCAAAATTTGACACTCACTGAAAACCACATTAGACTACTTCATGGATGCTCTACATCTCCGAACAGTATTGCATCTATCAGAGAGACTGTAATAAAACATCAGATCTTCCAACAATATTGCTCTACTACAGAATCTTCTTTGCAATGGTATCTCTACTAGGATTCAGAGACACTTAGCTTTCTGTTTCAAGCCTCACAATCATAACACACTTGAGGCACGTGTCCTTTATTCACAAAGCACTACTTATACACTGCAAACAAGTTCTGACACAGTCAATCACCTGTTTCTTCCAGAATTCTCAATGATAAGAACAGCACCTTACCTCTTAACAAGCTTTTGCTGTTGGTTCATTATGAAAAATACTGTTCACCAGATAAATAGTTTCCTGATCTTTTTCTGGTGAGATGTTACCCATTACAACAGTAATTGTCCACAAGTCACTACTTACTCTGTAGAAGCAACATCTTCTGGAACATCTTCTGGAAGCAGATTCTTATAAGAGGTGAGAGGTCTGAGAAGAGAGAATGAAATTAAGACAACAAGGATGAGCCTAAAAAATCATTATGGTTTAGAAAAACTGCAATCCACTAATTTCAGTGGAGTTACACTGATTTTCCACAACTCCAGTTCTGTAGTTCCATGTTTAAGAATTCTGCCTGGATATTAAAGAACTCTTTCATAGCTAAGGAGTAACAGAGAAAGTTTCACCCGTAGGACTGAGTGTTATTCTTAAGTCAAAGCAGAAAGTGGAATTGCAAAACAAGACAATTATTAAAGCTAGTTTTGAGTGTGCTTCCAACATTTTGTATATGTTTCACTAATTAGTATAATTTTTTCACTTTGAGTTTTTGAAAGGGCTGTGGGGTTTTTTTTAATAACTGCTTGAAATCCTGACATTCATTCCTACAATCAGCTGATAAGCTGTTTTGGACTTATCTAATTTTATTGTTTCCTTTTTTGCAATATTTTATGACGTATCTTGAATGTGATATGGGCTTAACTACATATTAATAATTCCTTCATAGGCATTCTTATATTTTGCATATTGCAGTTCACTATCCATTTCCCTTAGCCTTAGGGAGACTTTGAAGCTTAATTTCAAACTGCAGAAGAATCATGGTCTTTGTTCTTTTAAAATTGTTGATAAAGGAGCTATAATAGACTTCAATTTATTAAAATCAGCAATTTTTTATATTTAAGGTGGACATAGTGGCCAATAGCTGCCGAGTAAAATAGTGAATGCAATTCAAAGTGTATGTGACTAAGTCAAGAATGTTTACATGGTAGCTGTTGGTTCAGATCTTGAACCCACTGCTGACCTGCAGGGTCATTCTGGAAGGAGAAGAGCAGTCCTGCAGTAGAGGACATTGATGAAAAGATAATCAAGGATTCCCTTTGCTCCCTTTCTGCTCCTGACAGAAACTGGGAGTTAAATGTTTCTTTCTTAATAACACACGTTTCTAGGGGTCTGGTGAGCCACAGTGGCTTTGTAAGTATCTTCTTCCTTTGCACAGGATGATCTACAGCCCAAAGCTTTCTTAATAAGCACAGAAGGTCTGGTATATTTGCTTATATGGTAACACATAGCTGAAAAGTCTGTCATAACATGAATTAAAGAAGACCTTGTGTTTTAAGATTTGGTTACTATTAAAATTTTTCTTATCAGTGATCAAAGAACTGAAAGAAAATACAGAAAAAATAATGCTTTGGCCTTTATTTAGGTGCTCTTTAAACTGCACAGAAGCAAGCTTCTGAACCCTGTTTTAAATCAGCTCATTCCTTACCGTGCAAAATATTTGTAGTAATTCCTTCCACCAATTTCAGGATCTTCATACACAATCTGAGGTATCTGAAGAGAAGACTGACCTCTAAAAGCCAAGATACAGGATATCATTTAAGAAACACATTCAGAGCAGTTCTGATCTTTTTTCCTTATGCTCTCTTTTTTAAATCTCTCTCCCCTCTGGTTGCACAATCAAACATGCACACTATAAATTCCCCCAAATCCCCACACTTATAGAAGCAATTACTTTTTTTTTCATATTTACCTATGTAGCAAAATAGTTTGACACTTTATGCATTATTTCTCACTTTTATGCATATTTCCCACTATGCGTGGCCAAGAAACAGTCTTTGCTGTCTTTATTAAAACTTTCATATGAGCTTGTTATGAAAAGGATTGACCACCTGTACATGCTTGACTTTGTAAAGCAAACTACTTTTACTGGAAGCTCATTTCCTTAAGAGTGAAATGACAGAAAATAAGCGTAAAGGAGCAGACTTCCACTTTCCACCATTGAAAAATAGGTAAAGAGATTTTGAGCAAATGTTGAAAAATTTGGAATCAGCAATTTAAATTTGAATTCTCCAGTAAAGGAAAAAAATAGGACCATTTGTTTAAAATGTTTCAAAATCTATGCTGGAACAACCATATCTTTTGCAAGAACACTCTTCATTTTTATCCCCATTTTGGATTTAAAGTGGGCAGACTGTTTAAATTTTTCACTATAACATCTTGAAGAGTTTTCTTTAAGGCTTTGGAAGATCATGTGGAAAACCTTATTAAGGCAGTCAGTGAGATAATGGGTAGAACTGAGTAATTTGAAAGCTATTCATCAGGATTGCTATTTGATTTCACAACTGCTTTATACTCCAGCCTTACTCTTCTCAACCTGCATAGCTGTTAAAGACAAAAAATAGAAGTTCTTCCCAGAGAAGAATTGAGACCACTTGAATGGAGCTCTGAGTGAAAAGTGTCCTTGCCCATGGCAGGAGGATTGGAACTATATGATCTTTAAGATCCCTTCCATCCCAGGCCATTCCATGATTTTGTTTCTTTGAGCTATATATATGGCAAGTTCTGAAGGCCAGGTTTTCCGTAAGACCATTTTTGCCAACTTGTAAGAATTCTGACCTCAGGTGTATGGGCATGCGGGTGCTGGAGCTGGTTGCTGTACAAAGGTATACTTATAGAGATAAAATTAATAATACATAACATTGCTTGGCAGCTGGGATTACAACAGAGGATTACATGCTGAGATCAGTTGTCTTCCAAGCCCTCCTCTAATTCCTGCAAACTGTGCTGTGGAATTTGGGGAGCCACGGTATGGCTACCTGCTACAGGAAAGCTTAGAGCGAGATGCTTCATTAACCTCCCATGACATCCAATTTACTGCCAAGGTAAGTTTGAAGTCATATCTTCCTAAGGCTTTCAGTCATATCACATAAGAAAAGAGAAGGGAATATTTCGTGATGCAATGTCATAACCTGATATACTTGCTCAGCACTAATCAACCTATTATTGTGAAGCTGTGTTTGTAATTCAAATGAGTTAATTGAGCTGATGGCTAGTTCCACTAGCTGACTCTTTACATATAATACTGTTGCTCCATCCAGATGGATTTGTGTTTCATTCAGCACAAGTGGGTACTTATTCTTATGATCTAACTTTATTAGCATAAACCGTTCATCCTATTAGGGTATAGTTAGAGGCACAATGGGAACCCAGGGAAATAGCCCTTTTTATTCCATAGATCCTGCCTCTTGCATGTCCTTGACTTATATTTGCTGACTTTGCTGAAATAAATGAGCATTTATTCCCAGTAACCTTGCAGAGGCAATGCAACTACTGAGAAGACAGCTGGGAAATATTCTGTCTTCTGTATCAGCAGCACTGTCAATCAGTGCAGGTTGAAACAGAGGGGATGTATTTCTCATTTTTGTAATTGCAAGACATTTTGAAAATACATGTTGTTGAAATGTAAATCAATTTTAAAGCAGGCAGGTGTCAAATAAGTTGTTACAGAACAGCAGACAAAATATAAGAAGCCACTGAGGTTTTCATGTGCTGGGGACAGTCTGAAACACTGAAAATAATATTAAGAAAAAATACTCTAAATTTCTTCTTTTTCTTTTCGAATTACGAAAATGAGAAGAATATGCCTTTGAAATGGAACAAAACCAGGTATGAAACCCACTGTACCACTCTTGAGCATCTTTGATTATCATCTGGCATGTGGTAGAACTCCGTTACCAGCAACCCCAGAGCAAGCACCATCTGAAAAGCCCATGGTCTAAAGTTAGTTTCTTAAAGCAGAAAGAACCTTTGAAAACAAAAACCTAGGCTGATGGCTGCACTCTTGAATACTAGAAGAGGAAGGCTTCTACTAGCTAGAAGAGGACATAAAAACACATGTGGTATGGCAAAACACAGAAAAAAATTTTAAAAAATATTTGCTGGATCAGAACCCAAATTTTGATACGAGAAGAATGCTCAAGTAAGAAACCCCTGCACTAAAAATGTGGCGCCCTGGTTCAGGCTCCAAGGACCCTGGAATGAGCAGCAAAAGCAACCTAACCAGCCACAATTGCACGGGACTAAAATGAAAGAGCTCCCATTGAAGTAACACACATGAGTCACTGAAGTCTTCACAACTCATCTGATCTGTAAGGGACTGAAATAACTCTCTTCTTTTTCATGGCAACTGCTGCAAAGCAGATAGCACAGGGATGAAGGAATGTGCAACATCCACACTGTAAGAAACAGATGGGTAACCATACTCCACAACAGCTGCAATCTCTTAATTTCAAGGGAAATATAAGTAGGAGTAAATTGCAGTCAACTCCACTTCAGTGTGCATGGGGTTTTGTTGGTTTTGTTTGTATGTTCATTTTAAATTATCCAACCATAGAACACTTACACAGCAAGCTGCTGAAGAGCCTCCCTTCGCTGCTGAGCCCTCCATCTTTGACCAATAAATGCAGGCACTGGATCTTTGTCCTTGAAGCACAAACTGCAGGCCGGGAAATGAATCAATCCAGTACCCATACTTCAGAATATCAGCGCCTTCACCTAGCATTTGTGTGGACACAAAGAGGAGAGGCAGTAATTTAGTCATTTCAAACAGCATTGAAGAGATCAGAATTCCAGCCTGCTGTGATTTACAGGACTGCACATTTGGGATGGGGAAAAAAGGCGGCATACGTATGCTAATGATGTCAGCTAGTTAGATGGTACTTCTCACGATGTGGAGCATACCAGACTAGCAGCAGATGCACAGATTTGTCTTCTGGCTGTTTTCCAGTGCTAAACTTACACTTAAAACCTAAAGATCTAACGGTTTGTTACATAAAGAAGTTAGTGTGCAGTAACTGTGAATGTGCAGCAATGTGAACTTCTAGCACATTACCCCATGTAACTCCCTCCTATTTCTAGTGCTCTAGAAATTAAGTAACATATTTCACTTACAGGGTAAAGTTACATTATTTTATACTGTAACAATTTTAGCATTTGTTAAAAATATCTCAAAGGGAGCTAGCACACAAAAATGATCACATGAAAAATCTATACCCTTCCTTTTAAGGACTAATTTCCCTGGGTAGACATGCCTTAAATTGCTAAATTTATGGCTACCAATAAATCTTTCTAATCACGACTAAAATGTACAAGATGTAGCTCTATTGGCTTGAGCTTCTGTAAAGACTGAAATCAGAATTGAATTGTGAATCGCCCCTTTGATTTCAGCAAGTGCTAACTCAAATGCATACAGGTGACACTTCAAGTACTCACCAGAGTTTAAGACAGTGTCAGTTGATGAAGATCTAAGCACCCTACTATAAGCAGCTACTTGCTGTGCATGAAACTGCATTTTTGTTCCATTTCTCTTCAAAGGGAGTTCAACTTTAGAGAGTTTGGAATACCCTGTGAACTAATAGTATCACAACCTCTGTCCATCCCAATTTGTGAAGCTACAGATTAAGAATTCAAAGTTGTAGGGGTTTGAATTGCACATTATGCACTTGATTGATTTTAAAACATGTTTAATGCAAATCAGAGTCTGCCACCACACCCATCTGCACCATTACACCTATGACATGACAACTTTAGTGACAGAATGCCTGTTTACTTTATCTGGCCTGAACTGTTACCACAGCCATATTGTTGCAAAGGTGTCTCTGATGACAGGCAATGTTCCCAGCTCTGTGTGCATGTCTCCCTACAGGGAGACAGACAAATACTTTTTTGTTTTCATGCAGATATAAGAAATATTCTAAGATAATGGAGTAAGAGATATCCAGAAACATTCTTCAAAAAAATGTTCCTTGACTCCATTGTTGGAAAGCTGCTCAGGGCTTTTCTCCTTGATGTACAGCAATGGAGTTTGAGTTGAGAATATCTGCCTTGCAGCCTCAGTCAAAAGCATAGCTTCAGAAGGACTCTGTTTAAAATCCAGTTCATTGTGCAGTTGCACCAAGTCTGTTTCCCTGCAGATTTCTACCTGTATGCATCCTGTGCAGCTTTCAATCACTGCTGTCTAAAGGTGTGACTGCAGCTCCCAGACATGCCCTAGCTGGTTTTAAACTAGCTAAGGGGAATACTGACAGCAGGGGAGCAAATGCAGTACAGAGCTAAGCATGGGCTAACTGGCTAAGGACTTAGCTAGGAAGTTACACTGTGCTAACTCTGTATGAAGAACCAGGATGGATTTGCAGTCTTTATAGGCTGCTTAGCTGTTGCTTGATATTTCATTTTAGTCTAAGCATGCTACATTGATCTGTAGTGTAAGTATATCCCAAGGTAAGTGAGGAGGCACCATGTGAAATGACAGCTCTGCCTGAACAACAGCCCAACAGCTGTCCAATTATTTTATTAGATCTAAGTAACATATACAAGCTATAGTTAACAGCATTTGGAGATAGTCTCTTAAAAATACTGACACATGATTTAGGAAATTACTCAGAACATGAAGCTGGGTATTCCCAGGCTGCTTTTACAGAGTCACCATAGACTAGCAATCATGGCTACTCCCTGAGTCGTCTTGTTTTAGATAAAAATTCACTCTCTGCTTTGTATTTTGCTGTTTTAAGGGAGCAGTTTAGGACCAAGACAGTTTCTACCCATGTGTATGCAGAAAAAGACAAGGTGAACGTGTGAGCTGTCTCTGGCCAACACCTACCACTTCATCACCAAGCTGAGCATAGACATTTGACTTTGGAGGGTCCTCCTCACTCCAGAGTAAGTACAGAGAGTCTGAAAGACAAGTAAACAAATGGAACTAGTTACATATTTGAGGAATCAGCACGAATCATGAGGCTCCACTTCCATCTTTAAAAGTCTGTCCATAAGAGAGTATAAAACTAGGAAGAACTGAAATACATGTCTCTGTATCAAAGAAATGTCACCATGACACAAATGAGCCTCAGAGCTGAAATCCTACTGTTCTGTGGAAGAAGCACGTGAAAAAACCTGAAAACGTGAAGACATGAAACACTAAAAGGAAGGCATGGTAATCAGTGGAAATACCATACAGTACATGATGCTTCCCCCTGGGACACAGAGCTGGCCTTGCTCCATCAAAGGTTCCACAGTCCCAGTCCCGTTGGAGCCGCCAGCCCTATCGCTTGCCCGCTGCTGGGGCAGCACCCACCTCGTGCCGAGCTCGGCGACAGCCGCGGGGGCAGGGGAGGCTATGGCAGAGGCGGGAGGCCTCACACCCCGCCCCGCCCCACTCCCGGCCCCGCTCCCGCCGACGGGCTCGGCCTTGGCCGCACCGCTGCCGCCGCCCGGGGCTGCAGCGGGGCGGGGCCGCGGGCAGGGCGCTGGCGTCCCGGCCGGGCCCGGTACCGACAGAGCAGCCAAAGGTCCGCCCGAAAGCTCGTCCCCGCCGAGTGGGTCTGGCACGGCCGCGTTCCCATGGCCACGGCGGGCGGGCGGGGCCGGGAATGTCCCGCCCCTGTGGCCGGGCGTTGGGCAAGGCCGCACCTTGCCCTGCCTGGCCCTGGGGCGGCTGATTCTGACTTTTTCCCGGGGCAGCTTCGCCCGTCGGCGTGTTTCCATGCTGCTCGTGGCTTGTTGGTGCTTGTCCTCTTGCTCCCTCCGGCTCCCCGCGCCCGCTTCCCGCAGAGCCCTAAGGCTTTGCCCTGCCGCCTCCATCTTGTGTCGCCTCCGGGAGAGCGGCGCTGGCGCGGGGATTTGGTTGGAGTTTGAAGAGGACGGGGCACGATCGAGGCCGGGAAAGGAAGAACATACCTATTTTTGCTTTTCGGTAGCTGCTGCTGGACTTGTTTCATGTGATGTTCCCCTGGACCCTTGCTTAGTGCTTCTGAAATCTGGTTTAGCAGTGAAAGGAACAAGAGGAGATGTCTTAACAAACAAACTGTGAGGCCTGCTGGTAGATAAGGCCAGCTACTGATAGTGAGAAACGGGTAGTCAATAGGTAACTCAAGTTAACTATTGAGAGACAGAATATATGAATTCTGAAACCTAGAAAAACAGGATTCCCTTAATCTTGTCAAGATAAGAGGGACAAGAATCTGTTTGAGGCCAGCACAGAAACCCTGAATCATCCCACTAAGGACTGCACATGCTCCAGAGAGAAAGGTGAAAAGTGCATTGTGATGAAGACTACCAGATCTTCATCACGAGAAGACCCCCGAAGACCACCAGGACACACAGCACATGTGTGGCACACATGCTAATGATACTAATGATTTCTGAGAAATGATTTGTAAAACCACTCCTATCCCAGGGAATGTAATGAATATTCATGAATGTTACCCATAACATGGTGTGTTGGAAGTGCCGGGGTGTGTGTGTTTGGAGGAGCAATCCCCCACACCCGGCGCACCGAATAAAGCAAATACCCACTTCTTTGACTTTGTCTCTGAAGTGTCTCTGGGCCTGCTTGGGGCGAATCAATAGGTGAAAGAAGCAATGGGAGGAACTATAAATTCCACAGGAATTCCATTAATTAACACAGGCTGTTACTCACCCAAGGACGCGTTACATCCCTGGACTTGGAGAAAAAGAACAGAGACACAAAGAAAACAAAAAGTGTGGGGGGGTGTACGTTAGAAGGGAGTCTGTATTAGGCAATTTGGAAAGTCTGTACCTCTCGAGTACCTCAGCCAATGGGGAAAGAGAGAGAGAAATGTGGCTGGGAAATTAGGATACAAAGCGGCTGCATACTCTAGCAATTTGAGACGCCCCATGAGAAATGCCCATGACCTCTCCCTTTATTCATGAATAAAGTTACAGGACTCCTCTGTCTCCTTTTTGGACATAAACCTCTGGTGTTTGTGAATTAATTTTCCTGAAAGCAGTTACTGTTAGGGACAAGATTCAAATGTGGATATTCTTATTCTTGGCTTTGTTTGTTGTCACTTAGGACTTCTGCAGCCATGAAGTGGTGAAAGTGAGTCCAGAGAAGGGCAACGGAGCTGATGAAGGGTCTGGAGCACAAGTCCTGTGAGGAGTGGCTGAAGGAGCCTGGAGTGTTTAACCCGGAGAAAATGAGGCTTGGTGACCTTCTCTCTCCACAATTACCTGAAAGGAAGGTGTAGCCAGGTGGAGGTTGGCCTCTTCTCCAAGGCAGCCAGCAACAGGACAAGAGGACACAGTCTTAAGTTGTGCCAGGGGAGGTTTAGATTGGATATTAGGAAATACTGGACATTGGAATGGGCTGCCCAGGGAGGTGGTGGCATCACCATCGGTGGAGGTGTTTAAGGAAAGACTGGACGTGTCACTCACTGCCATGCTCTATTAGACAAGGTGGTGTTCGGTCAGAGGTTGAACTCAGTGACCTCAGAAGTCTTTTCCAAGCTAATTGCTTCTCTGATTTTGTGAAAATAGGCTTGGTACTTCCTGCCCAGAGGGGTTCCAGGGTTTTTTTCATCTGTAGAGCATGTGAAGAGGCTCATTACAAATAAACAAAGTATTACAAATAAACATTGTGCTTTGCAAAACATTGCTGTTTCCACAAGGAGGAGACCATCCTCTTCTATGAGAAACAAAGTTGGAAGCTTCTTCATGTTTAATGTTAAAAACAGAATGGGCTAATGCTTTTGTGAATGTAAGGAGATTTGCAGGCAATGCTGCCTTGGAATAGGACACAAAAAGCAGAGAAATGGCAAATGGGCCCTCTCCTCTGCCTATAATCTTGAAGCAAGTCCCTTATGTTAGTTATTTTTGTATAAAACGGTATATCAAAGGGTTATTCACAGCTTGTCAAGTCTGACATAAAATACTGGCCTCTCAGTACCTCATTACAGGAGAGCAACTTTAGGACTCTAGTTCCAAGTTCCTTGGCTCTGAGAATTTACTTGTAGACAATTCAGCTTTGATTGCGGGTTTACTTTCTTAAAGGCACAAGGCCCATCACTTGCCTGAAGCAACAGCTTTCTTAGGTTAGTGGGCCAATTGAAGATGTGTCTGAAGTAAGAAATGCTGTCACACGTTTTGTTCCGGACAGATAGCCGTAGGATGTGACTTCCTGTAATGGATTGATCCATGCCCTAAAAATAGCCAGCAGGCTGTAAAGACCCTCACTTTACTAAAGAGTTTTACAATGCAATACCTTATTATAATTATTGACGTGGCAGCAAAAGCCACTTTTTAATAGTGTTCCTTAGCATTTCTCATCATCAAGTTCCCTTTTTCTTTCTTGTATCTCATTTCACTAAAACTCCATGATTTCCGTGCTGAAATTTTTCCATGCAGAACATCTGCCTTGAGGTAATGAGGTGTGTAAACTGTACTTTGGCCAAAAAATTATTCTGTGTTGGCTCTATCCTCTCATATTTTTCCACTTCAAGGCTTTCAGAGATGACTGAATACAGGTGGCCTAGACTTCTTTTTTTTTCTAATGTGGAAAGCATCCAGATGGAAACCAAGCTGAGAAGGAACAATAGAACAACTAAATGTGTTCTTGAGAGTAGTACAAAATGCCAGGGTATATCCTAACAGATAAGTACTCTCTGGAGTCCCATATGACCAAAAATATGCAGTCCCACTATTAACTTTAACTACATTAAATTTGACTAAATGTAAGATGTTGCCACCTTTTTCTTTGTTCACCATGAGCTGCCTGGCCCTACTACCTCTGATCTGTCTAGTGTTGGCACTTGGAAGACTATGTAGAGAATCAGGAGACTGATGTGGCTGAAAACTAACTTGTCAGAAAATAAAAGAGAAAAGTTTTCAGGTCAGTGCATAGTTGCCTGAAGACTGGTGCACAGTCATGGGAGGTGACAGGTATATGTGGCTGAGTGAAAAAGCTCATGGTTCAGGTTCATGGAAATTGCTTAGATTAGATTAGGGTGTGTGTATGTAAAATACTGCCTAATTTTTAACTGTATTTATAAGAAATCTTTGTGAACTACTGGTATGAACATTGGACAGCCTTACAAGTGTTAAAAGTTGTGTTGATTATTACTATCTTGAGTGTTCTTTGCCTGAAATCTTCATAATCCTGTGGACCTGAAGCTGCGTGAGACCTGGTCAGGGCCCATGGCACACTGGTGTGTGCTGTGGAATGCACTGCGATGGCAAAGTGGTGAGGTTTAGTCTGAATGGGTCTTGTTTGTTTATTTGTTTATTTATTTATTTTTAATATAAATCAGCCATTTCCAAAGAAAAATATCCCAAAATACACAAGGGTCTGAGAAAATACTTTATCCCAGGCATTAAAGTTTGTCACCCTTTTCTATGATCAGTACTTTGGAAAAGGGACTCAAAGCTTATCTGGTAGGTTGATCTGTATGTGTCAAGGACATGTCCTGTTGCTCTGGTGAAAGTGAGCTGCAGTCAATTAAACTGTAAGCAATCAGAAAAGATTCCTATTTCCTACAAAAGAACTTGACTGATGCACTTTCTCCTTAGATCTGTGGGCCACAGGTTTGGAGTTTGGTTTTTTTTTTCATTAATAACTTTTCCAGAACAAGAGTGTTTCGCTGAGCTGGGGTGCTGTCTATCTGAATATTTTTTTATAGCCACTTGGCTGTAGGGGACACCAGGTGCTCAGATGTATGAGTAAACTGTCCACACCCTTGTGAGTTACTGCACAATGTCTGAGCGGATTAACTCGGCATATTACAAAACTGCAGAAAAGTGCACTAGTTTATCTGCCTGTGACAAAAGCTGAGCCAAATGAATTTTACCTCACATTAACCTTGAGATAAAATGGTGTAATTTGCTGCAAGATGAATTACTGCTACTCTGTTGATGGACTTATGTTGTGATGACTTGCTGATGTGTTTGAACTGTAAAATCAGACAGGGGAAGCAAAAAATTTAGCAGGATGGGATTAGGTACTAGTTGAGAGCAGAATAGTAGCTAAACAAAGACAGGATGGTTCAGACATGAATGCATGATTTTAATGGAGAAACTTGGCTGGCTGAGAAAAAAAAAATAGTAGCAGAGGAGGGTGGTAGAGAACCAGTGTGGCAGGGGGAGGAGGGAGAGAGAGACAGGGTGAGCAGCATGTAGAGCAGAACTGAAGAGGGCTGGAAAAGAAAATGTGAGACCTAGGTGAGGAGCTGGAAAAGTGAGGAAGTGTGTGGAAAGACAGGATCGGGGAGGATAAAGCAAAGAAATTGAGCTAAATAGATGATGAGTCTCTACTCTGTTTTCCTTCTGTTCTCCAAAGCCCGAAGGACAGGTTTTGTTTTGAAACTGGGTTTCTTGGATATGACTTTTATCCTGCAATGCATGAAGAACTGTGAAACCCCTGGCAAGATGTCATCCATCTGGCTTTAAGCTTCATTATGTCCTCTTCTGCTGTTAGCAGGGGTCAAATGACAGCACTGTTGTGGAGCTGGGTGCCTGTGATACTTCACAGTGACCTTTTTCTTGTTATTTAAAGAAATCTAAGTTACAGGCAACAGAATTATAGCCTTAAAAGCATTGTTGAGGTTTTGATATCTGGAAATTCCAAAAGTAATCTATTTAAAATTAGTAAGCGTCAGTGTGCCATTTCCCATTTTTGCCACAGGATGCCACAATTCCTCCATGTATGGTTCTGTCCATCACAGGCTCTAACCTGGGTGCCACCAGTTCAGCTCTTGTATCTAAATGTGAACTGATGTAAAATTAATTCAATGGTTGGACCCATCCAAGGTAATCCCTAATTTCCATTTCCTCTCTGTTTTGCACGGGATTTACTGTGTATAATAAACATCTTTTTCCAGATATGTGATTCAAAAGAAGCAGGAAAGCAGCAGCACAAGGCTGCAGTCAATGTGGCTGCTAGGTTTTTAATCTGGAAGAAGGGAGTCTTCCTTCCAGCCAGCAAAGAGGAGGAGGAGGAAGATGTGGCCACTTGTCCTGTCAGAAAGCAGAGGTAAGTCTTAAAAATATGTGAGTAGACAAATGCTGTGAAATTTACTCTCTTGTGGATTGAGACAGTGTCTCTGTGCTGATCCTTACCTATAGTAAGGCATGGTGTCCACTGTGGAATACCTCACTTGTAACCTGTGACATCTTTTGTAAAGATGGCTTTAGAGTACTGATGGTGGTAAATGGAGCTTCACTAAGGTGAAGTTGTAGTTAATTCGTGCTGTTTTTACTCAAAGCTGTGCTAAGAGAGCCATCTTTTGATGGCTACTGAAATGGAAAAAATGTAGATAAAAGTCTTTAAAGGAGACCTGTTCTCTCTTGCCTTCTTTTTCTTAGTATGATTGTGGGCACATTTTCTGTAATAAAGGCAATATACAGATGAGGATAGCCTAAAAAGTAAAAGTTTGAAGGAAATGAAGTAACAATACTTTGTGATCACAGTTAAAGGATTCATTTCAAAGCCTGCTGAAAGACTTCTATAATGGTTTTGATTAGCACTTTAAAAATATTTGAAGAAGAAGGCAGAATTAAGGACATTTTCAGGCTATGGTTAAAATTGTGACAAAACACCAATTTAGTCAATATTTCAGGCATCCTCTGGAGGACACTCATATACTTCACTTGGATTGGGTGAACTTCTTAAATGATGATTCTTAAAGTACAGAGATTACATTTGGATGAATTGCAGGGCCGTACTCAGGCATGTTGTCTTGCCTTAGGAGGAAAAGGATCTTGGATTGAACTCCTTAGGGAACTAGTGAATTCCTAGTCTTCTCACTCCTCTCATATAATATTCAAAGGAATAAATGCCAATACCAATGTGTTAGCTTACAGGTTTCAAATTTCAGTGTGTTAAGACACTTTTCTGGGGAGTGAATTTCTGTACTTGCCTGATCTAAAGGGAGCATCAGGGACTCCTGATTTTCTGTGACTATTTTAGGCACTCCCTTCATGGAAATTAAATATCAGGACAGAAGTGCTATGGAGATTAATTTCAGCTTGTTATTATGGCACAGTATAACTCTTCCATACATTACACTCTTGTTTACTCTTAAACAAATAATGCAACATAATCATAATGAAATCTATTAAAGCTTTCAGCATTTACTTATCATCCTTTAATTGCAATCCACCTGAAGAAGTTCAGGTGAGGGCCAGCAAACATCCAGGGGCCCAGGGATTCATGCCTACCAGACATAAAAAGGTGAGGAAGCAGTGACAGGACACTTGGGCCATTGGAAGAAAAAAGCTAGAACTGGATGGGGTCTCAACAAAGCCCTTGCAAGGACTGGGGAAGCATGCAGAAGTATTACTTCCTTAATGTAAGAGAACAAAACCTGCACCTTTTTCAGTCTTCAAAGTTCCCCTATCTTTCCCCTCTGTCTTTGCCTGAACCCATATAGTCCTTCCCACATCACTTCCCAGTCTCACATGGTGGAGACTGAACCAAACACAGTACAGGATCTAGAGCACATCACTGTTGTCTTGACATACCACCTCTGAGAATATGATAAGAACTCAGCTTCTAGCACATTGATCTGGAAACATCCTCTCTTTGATACTAAGTCTTTGCATGGACCCCTTGGAGAGAACCAGACACTGAAGAATCTATTCTCATTTTAAATAAGGGACTAGAGTAGTTAATGCCAGTGCATACAGGAAGCATGAAGTAAAATGTAGTGTTATACAGAGTAAGTACCAACCTAAGACAGTACTTATACAAAATACTTCACAGCTGTGGTGGTTTTGCTTGGCACAGTTGTTGCTAGTGAGTAGTGTGGGGTACAAAGATGGCTCTTGCATGTCTTGTGTAAAGATTCCAGAAATTTTCCACCATGTCCAGCAGAGCCAATCTCTGATGGCTCTGAAGATAATGGACATGCTGCTGGCTAAATTTGGGCTAATTAAAAATACTAGTTACGCTTCTGAGAAAACGTGTTTAAGAAGAAATTAAAACAATGTGAGTACGCACTTCTTTTTAGCCAGAGGAGGAGCAGGAGGTAAAAATATGTGAGGGAAAAAAACATGGAGGCACCAAGGTCAGTGGAGAGAGTGGGGCAGGAAGTGCTCCAGGCGCCAGAGCTGAAAACCCTCTGCCGGCCGTGGTGAAGACCATGGGGGAGCAGGTGGTCCCCCTGCAGCCCATGGAGTCCAGGGAGATGCAGAGAACCCCCCACAGCCCTTGGGGAGGTGCCCAGGCCAGAGGAGCAGGTGGAGGCCTGCAGAAAGCTGTGATCCAGTGGGAGTTCTAGTAGAGACTCAGAGTTGCAAAGACCTTGCAGGAGAGAGAGAGGCCTTGCTCCCGGGATGGAAACAGCCTGGCCTTGGCTTGGAAGTCTGCAACTCTTGGACAAAATCTAGGACTGCAGCAAATCGGGCGGGTTGCTGCTCGTGAGATTGGACCCACGCCAAAGAAGTTCGCAGAGGACTGTCTCTCGTGGGAGGGACCCCATGGCTAAGCAGAGGACTCTGCTCCCTGATGGACTGACCCTGGCTAAAGAAAAAACCCTCATACCCTGCCCCCACCCTGGAGCTGTTGGTTGGAAGGAAAGAGGGAGGGGGTGAGCTGAGAAATGGTGTCTTAATAGGGAGGGGGTGAGTAGAGAAACAGCACTTGTAGCAGAAGAATTGTGGTGTTGGACTGACTAAGAGAAACCTCATACCTTGTCCCTGACCCAGATCTGTTGGTTGGATGGAGGGAGGGGGGTGAGTAGAGAAACAGTGTCTGTAGTAGAAGCATTGTGATGATGGGCTCACTAAGAAAAAAAAACCCACACCCTGCCCCTGCCCCTGCGTTGTTGGTGAGTTGGAAGGAGGGAGGGGGTGAGCTGAGAAGCGGTGCCTTAAGAGGGAAGGGGGTGAGTGAAGAAACGGTGTCTTAAGAGCTTATTTATGCCTCTGATTGATCCTCCGCCTCTGTTAGATTAATAAATCACCTTTGCAACTCGAAGTCTCCCGCCTGCCTTGCCTGTCTGTGCATCCTCCTTATCAATACCTTACCTCAACTCATAAGTCCAGTACGTTTTGTGTTAGTTTTTTCCCTCTCCTCTGCACAGCTACAGCAGGAGAGAGCATAGAGAACAAACGTCATAAGTGCCTGGCATTTAGCCAGGGTCAAACCTCAACAACAGCATTGAAAACCAGGACAAAACAGTCAGGATATGGGCTTGAGAGGAATGTTTAGATGAAATTTTCTGCCATGTAGATGACATATGTTCCCCTGTCACTTTAAAAAAATAATTGTACTCCAGATACATAATGTATTTTGGAAGATGTCAACGTAAATAGGCTCTCTTGAGAATCCCTCCACCTGCATATGGAGATGTCCTAATGCTTCTTAAAATCTGACCATTAAGCACTTGATAGTCAAATCCCATTAATCTTTGGTGGGAATCAGGATTCTAAAGATCCTGAGAAGAAGATCAACAAGAAGAAAAAGAGAAGAAAAGTGCAAATTAATTAGGTGTTCAAAGTTGAAATCTAGAATGATGACTGATGTGAAAGAAATGGCTTCAGAGTGACTGAAGTTTCTATGTGAAAACTAACTTTGTGAAAAACAGCTGTGGGGATTCTAAACAGATTAAGAATGTATGTGATGTTGCAGGCTCTTTATAAGCAGCTTGCAGCACTGTACAGCATATGTCTTGATGCAATATTTAAAAGAAGTGAGATGCTGGAATGTGAGTACATCGAAGTATGCAGCTGCAGTCAGTGACATCTCAAATATGGAATGACTCATGTGTTTCTAAATACTAATGATTCCTTGCAGGCTTCCAGTTAGGTCCTGCAGTTCAATGAGAATGTTAAACCATTTTCTGTAGTGGAGCTTCACATTTCATAAAATATGATCATGCAAGACTTGAATAGATTCAAACAAGCCAGGTCTGCCACTGACACAGGCATCAAAATGGCATGCCATCAAGCAGAAAAAATTAGGAGAAAAAAAGAACAAATGGAATGTGTGCAGGGGAAAAGAAGTGGACCTACAGTTTTGCTGCTTCTCAGTTCATTGACAGCTTAACAACCATTCAGCAGAGTTGCAGAAACTCTGCCTGGTTTGCAGCAGAATTGTTCCAAGGTTAGAAATTTGTATTATGGAGGATTTTACACAACTACAGTGAGATGTTTTTTCTTCAATACACAGGCTCATGGACTTGAGCTCTGAACAAGGTTTCCTGTGATGCATAAGCACAGGCCTCAGGAAGCATTTGTTTTTTGTGGGGTGACTAATTGGAGATGCATGCATGTGGTGGTACATATTAACAGTAGCTCAGCTATCTGATGCTGGTCAGTTCTGACAATTCATATAGGTCTTTTTGCAGAAGTTTGAAAGCCTTGCTCCTTTCAAGATATGGGAAGTGAGAATGGAAAAGGTTTCCTCTTTGGAAAGAACTCTTTGGGCAGCTGTCTTGATTAACTCTGCAATACTGGGGGAAAAAATTTGTAGCAAAACCTCCCCATATGTGACTAGTGTGTATCTGCTTCATGCCTAAGTGCTTTTAAACTTGGGCTATTTTTTTCTGATTTTTACCTGAAAACAGAGTTTGACTGAAGTGTAGGGACAGTCCTTTGCAGATTCATGTCTTTTGGAGGATTAGTGATGTTATTTCCCAAAGGTACATCAAAATTTTTTAAGTTACTAAGCGTAGACTGTCAGAAAGTAGACAGTTGTCTTTCATCTGTCATGCTCTTTTGTTGTGCTGGTAATGCATGCAGCCATTTGAGTGGCCTTTTCTTCCCACCAGTCTGTGCAATGGGATTTATTCCAGAATGCTCGGATTTTCATGGGTATTCCCTCCACAAAAGGGAGCAGCTGATCAGTCACCCCAGCAAGCACTGAAATAAACCTGACCAGGCTTTAAATTTGTATCCAGCATCAGCCGCTGCATATCTGCATTGTGGAAAAGCTGCCACATATCTCATGTCTAAAGGCTCATAGTTCCTGCCTCCAACACATGTGGGGCAGGCAGGTTATTATTTTGTGGCACAGTACAAAGCACCAACTTCCTTCTTTTGCCATATTACCAGGGAGATTGCACACTGAACTCGCTGATCCAGATTTTGCAGTGTTGCATGACGGAAAATTCCTAGTCTTTACTAATATGTTTGGATATGCTTTCAATGGACAAGAAGGGGCATAGCATGAAAGTGATGATAGTCCTAACCCTAGCACTAACTGGGGAGAGATGTGCAGAAAACAATGTGAGGAAGGCATTAATATCTTTTAAGTTTATACCAAGGCTTGTAGGAGGGTTGCTGTCTTCTTTACAGGGGATGGCAGAGCCAGAGTCCTGGTCCCAGCATGAGACCCCAGAATGTCTGGGATGCCATGGGATGAGTCTTGCTGTAAGAGACAGCAGTTCTGGTTTTAAAGTGGAAAGTGATTTCATTCTTGCAAACTACCTTCTACCTCCAGGCTCTGATGCTCTGAAGATTTGGCTGTATTTCTAGTAAGAGATGATCCATTGCAGTACTGGCTTTGTAGGGCATTCAAGAGCCACAAAGGCCTTTAAAGTAATCTTGATTCTGCTCTTGTGTTTTTAAGGGCTTGCTTCCCAGTATGGAAGGAAACTTCTTCCATACTAACTTCCAAGGTGGTCTCCCGAGGAAGGGATGATTCAGTCCTGTGGTACAGAATCCTTGCGTACAGAATTCATGCTCCAGTCCTGAAACATGAGGATTTGCCTCTTCAGTCTGGGAAGGGACTGGTGCACTGCTTCTTGAGATGATACCAGCCCAGTGAACCCCTTGCCTTCATCTAAAGGTGGAGTTTGAAGCTCAGAGGGGGTGTAGATAATCACATTAGAGTCTCTTCCATTGCACTAGATGGGAGCACAAGTCCTTCTGTCCCAACATTCATTCTCTCTCTCTGGTCCTGTCACTGAAAATCAGGAGAAATTTAAAAAACCCTCTAGCACTATATTTGAAGTGATAGAGAATCAGGCATTACTTTATTTTCTGGCCAGGATGTGCCAAGGAAAGTATTCCAAAAACACATCCTTTTACAGGATTTTCCCCCAAATTTTATACAGTCAAAACCCATAGGGATGTCCTGTTTAAAAGTTCATTGGTCTAGAGTTGAGCAACCCTCAGTATCCAGTTTCCCATTGAATCCGAATCCCGCCCTCCCCCCCCCCCCCCCCAGCCTCTGATGTTAATTAGATCATCGTTTTTCAATTATCTTATCAGTCCTTTCCTGGCGAGATGTCTTCAACTCTGTCAGAGGTGGCATCTGGGGTAGATGTTTGTAGATGGCCACCAATATTCCATTAAGGTTCCGTTGATGGCCTTTATCTCTCTGGGTATCTTTGGGCTACTCCCAGTCTGTCGGTATGCTATCCTTAGAGTTGATGCTATATCTCCTAAATAAACTAAAGAAAGTTCCCTTCCCCAAAGCAAAGTCAAGTCAAGCCTAACTAGAGAGACAAAAATAAAAAGTTAAAAGTTATATTGTTTCCCACGGTCCCACTGTCCCACTGTTGAGTAGTTGCTACCATTTGGTAGTTGCAGGTCTGCAATTCTGATCAGAAAGAGAAACTCTATCCTTTACTTGGGCAGTTAACGTTAGAGGCAACAGGGCCCTGAAAGACATCTTGCTCAGAGGTTTGAAGTCCTTTTTTTGATGTTATCTAAGCATTGGCACAAAACACAGACAACTTTCACTATAAAACAGAGCATATGGCTGACTGGGCTGCTGGAGCAGTGGCTGTCTTATGTTTATACTGAGTCAAAGACAAAAATACTTCTTTAGACTATATTGAACAGGTTTCTTTTTTCAAGATGATAAAATGGTTCACAGAATAGGCACTATATGGAAAATATCAAAATACCTTCAGCTTGGTTTCATCACACAAAATTTCCACAGCTTAATTTACCTTCTATCATGTATATCAGAAGTGTAAGAAATCTGGAAAACCCCAGACTACCCCAGACTGTTACTTTCAACTGGCATTGAGAGGGGCTTACCCAAACTAACAGTAACAATGAATGTAAACACATTTTTGGGCTCCTTGAAAAATCTGTCCATTGGAGACAAGTACTTATTTTTTTGGACAACCAATTTTTTAGTGGGCTGAAGTTGAAGACACAAGAAGCTAACGGCAATGACTGCAGTGCTACTGTGATGTTTACACATTATGAGTCACTGCTGTATGTTGTTCAATTCTGATAAAGGGCTGTACGGGGGAAATAATTTGGAAACCCATGACAGCTGGCCAGTCTCTCCCTATTTCACCCATTAGTCCTCTAAATCAAAAGCTGTAAATGTCCAGTGCTACCTGTAGTCTCTGTACTCTCACATGTGGCACCGGCTGCCAAATTATATGGCAGCTTGAGGGAGGGTCTTTTCTCATTATCTCTTTCAGAGCCTGAGATTTTCACTGGATCTTTTTTCCTGGGTACTTGTTGTGACAATTTCCCCGCAGTCACATCTCAGTAACCTGCCCTTAGCTATTCCTCTTTGTCTGGTAGATAAATCTGTTTATTCTGACACAGCTCTGTAGCATAATTCTTCGGCTACTGTCAGTAGGCAGAGGACAAACAGAAAACAAAAATCACCGAGTTAACAATCAATTCTTATGCAATGCCAGAAGAGAAATGGCTGTGATGTCCTCTTTGCATTGTACTCCAAATTGGTGCAATCAGTATCAAAATGTGTTAACTGTGCTTTAATGGCTATTCTCTTCCTTCTCCTCCCTTCCAGCCTCTGTCTTCTCATCTCATCAAGAAATCATTCCTTCTTCCAGGGCAATTCTGTTACAAACTATTACCATGCAGGAAGCATGGCCAAAATAGCAGTGCTCCTCCTTAATCTGTTTGGAAGGCTGCTAGAGTGGAGTGCTGCTTCCAGAGACGTTTAGTCTTCAGAGGCCATACCTTTGTGCAGACCCATCTGAAGTCCTCAAGATGATTAAATTTTAACCTCCCTCTGCCCTTGGTATTCCATAACTTGGGCAAGAGTATAAAATATATTTTGTTTTGTCTCTTCCTGGTTTCTACAGGCCAAATCAGTGTCTTTCAAACTTTCTTTTTAATATAAAAAAAGCTAAATAAAACATATAATTCAACTGCAGACTTGAGAAAACCTCTTGGAGGTTTTACTACAGTCTTTCCCTCAGAGTTTGTGTTGCTATCAAAAGCTCTATCTATGCCTTTGGTGAGTGGCCAGCAGATAAAACTTTAGGAAGAAAAGACAAAGCTAGTTAATTTTAAAGGAAAACATGCCTAATATGTTTAACAAACTAGGAGCAAGGCACTGCTTTGGAGAGCTCATGTGTGATGTTTTGATGGATGTTTCAATCTCGGGTTTTCTTGCAGCATGTTTGTGTGAATTTGGGAAAATCATATTTTGGTCAACAAGTGCAACCTGTACATGTTCCAGATCATCACACCTAGGTGCATGGCCTCACAATGCACATGTGCTGAAGCATGAGGCTGCATGAGTGTGTGTGTGTGTGTTCTGTGTCACCAGAACAACCTTCCCAAACAAATGGGATAGTGGGGAACAGGCTACTGAGCCGAGATCCATAGATAATTAAGTAGGTGGCTGATTAGGTGAGTGAGTGAGTGAGTGAGTGAGTGAGTGAGTGAGTGAGTGAGTTACAGGACACCATTTCAGAGGTAGGATGGCAGTGCACAGGCAATCTCCTCAGGAGGGCAATCCCTTCAAAGGAATTGCACTGTCAGGGTGTCATAGAGGTGCCTTGATGGTGAAAACAGGAGAGCATTATCTATCCATGTGATGAAAATGTGGAGCTTTGGACTCCTGGAAAGAGCTAGGTTCTACTTCTCATCTCTCTCTTTGTAAGAATGAGTGGATTGAAGAAGAATCCCCTCTTGTCACTTACTTATTCAGGTAGCACAGGTCAGTGGTGTTGGCATTCACCTTCTAGATATAGAGAAATAGAAGAGCAAAATATCTCAGCAGAGAATGATCTCACTTCTGACCTGACTTATGGGAAGGACAAATACTGAAAATTACATAATTCTCTCTGTCTTGCCCAGGGCTCTTGAAAACAATAGGGTTGCTTGAAATTTCATGCCCTGTCTAATCTATTACCTGAATGAAGTTTTAGGGTCCCTTGTAGATATTTTGAGTTTTGCTGAAACTGAGAGCATGTAACCTGTTTTATAGCAGCAACTTCTAATTCCTCTCCATCATGGACCAGAATAAATACCGTTGTGATTGACTAGCATGGGATAATCTACCCCAAGTGTAAAAACCATCCTAAAAGTCTAATACATGTTTTCTGCTCCTCCAAATTTTATCAGTGTTCCTACAATTTTGGATCCCCTTAGTACTGATTCACCCCAAGCATGCCCAGAGACACTTCAGAGACAAAGTCAAAGAAGTGGGTATTTGCTTTATTCAGTGCGCCAGATGTGGGGGATTGCTCCTCCAAACACACACACCCCGGCACGTCCAACACACAATATTATGGGTAACATTCATGAATATTCATTACATTCCCTGGGATAGGAGAGGTTATACAAACTATTTCTCGGAAGTCATTAAGCATTAAGCATTATTATCATAAGTCATTAAGCATTAAGAATATCATTAACATGTGTGCCACGCATGCGCTGTGTGTCCTGGTGGTCTTTGGGGGTCTTCTTGTGATGAAGATCTGGTAGTCTTCATCACAGTGCACTTTTCACCTTTCTCTCTGAAGCATGTGCAGTCCTTAGTGGGATGATTCAGGGTTTCTGTGCTGGCCTAAACAGATTCTTGTCCCTCTTATCTTGACAAGATTAAGGGAATTCTGTTTTCCTAGCTTTTATAATTTACATATTCTGTCTCTCAATAGTTAACTTGAGTTACCTATTGACTACCCGTTTCTCAGTACATGATATAAACTGCCAGTTCTTTTTTGACTCTTGTTACACCCCATTAAAAGGCACAGCAGCTACATCCCAGTGGGCATATTCTTCTTTTCCCCTTCCAAGGTCTCAGCAGTGTCACATCCACTGAAGCCCTGCCCTTCCCACATTACCTGTGTGGGGCATCCCTTTGGTCTTGTTGGAAAATATACCAGTTTTAAAAATTTTGTATAACTTTAGTCAAAGGCTTTGTTTGTCTGTACCCCGAGAAAAGGAATTTTAAGTTTCTTTTCAGGTCATTGTTCTGACAGGTGAGGTCTGATGAACTCATACCAGCAGACTGGGAGTAGCCCAAAGATACCCAGAGAGATAAAGGCCATCAACGGAACATTGGTGGCCATCTACAAACATCTACCCCAGACACCACCTCTGACAGAGTTGAAGACATCTCACTGGGAAAGGACTGATAAGAAAATTGAAAAATGAAGATCTAATTTACATCGCAGGCGAGGGGATCCGGATCCAATAGAAAACTGAATACTGAGGGTTGCTCAGCTGAACCAATGAACTTTTAAACAGTACATCTCTATGGGTTTTGACTGTATAGAATTTGGGGGAAAATCCTGTAAAATCGGTGTGCATCATGGAATGATTCTCTCTGCACCCGGGCTGTGTGTGGATGAGATGATTTCTGTGGTACACCCTGGCCAGAACAACATCTTGGCCAGAAAATAAAGTAATGCCTTGACTCTCTAACATTAAAAATGTTGTTGGAGGGTTTTTGTTTTTCCCACAGTTTTGGTGACAGTCTAGTGGTCTGTACATGTGCAATATACATTATCAGGGCAAGTGGCAGACAAGTGTAGCACAGGGAGGGAACAGACTGTGACCTAAGAGTCAAGCTGTGGCTTGTGTGTGGCAGAGATCTAGAAGGGAAGAGTGGCTACTGACACCTCGGTTTGGGACAGACTACAAAGGAAAAGCAGCTCTGTATCCTCTCCCTTATTGCCCATGCTGTTGTTTGCAAAAATCGGATTCATTACCTGGTGTGCAACAAGCCAGTAACTACACACTCAAGAGAGACACTGATTATTTATTTTAGAGTTGCGCAAGCCTGGGTGTTCCATGGTATTCCACAGATCAAGCACACCAACTACCAAAGCTTTTTACTATTTATACATTTTAGCAAACAAAGGAATTGGTGTTCATTGGCTACACGTTACAAAGTTCTCTTATTAATTAGTATTCTATCTTCCATTGGTTAATGATTTTCTCACTTCTCATGCTAAATAATCTGCATGATCAGTTTTCTACTTGAGTCAGTGGGTTTTTGGGGTCAGTAGTACATGAGTTGGCGGTCACCGTCTCCCCCTACCAGAATTAACTTTTACCCAACTGGACCTATTTTAACACAAGGCTTTATTAGTTTCTTCCTTGTCTTGGGAGTTCTGCCAGATGTCCTTGTAGCCCGTAAATTCTGCATTCTTTGTGTCCATTATCAGTGGGAATCTTTCTTTCCAAGCTTTGTTTCCCTCCCCCCACGTCTGAGATCACTGAAGCATGTCAAGCCCTAAACCTTAACAAGGCAGTTCTACCAATAAGTAATTTGTCTTTCTATTACCTGGACAGCACTTTAAGCTTGTTAGCTGGTTTCACGGGATAAATTTCCTTTTTGCTTGTTTAGGCTTGAAAGTATACAAAGATCAAGCATCAGAGCACATCCTTTTTCAACAATGCCAAGGGCTGGCCCCCTGCCGTGAAACCGCAACATTAATGTTCCCAATGATGACTGCGCTCTTATGTGCTGAATCCGTGTAGCCACCCCCACAAAGAGCTGAGCCTCTGTTTTCCCCAGTGGTTGAGTAGGAAAAGAGAGGTTTAGGTGGCTGGCCACAACTTTCAGCGTGCAGCCCGGCGCTGGCACAGCCGAGGTCGTCGCTTGCTCCTTGGGCTGACTGCGGCGGGTGCCAGGCGCCCTCACCTGACGACGCCATTTTAGCTGCCCGCTCCCTCCTTCTCCTTGTGACTCGGTCAGCACCGAGCGTCCCTGGAAGACGTCACTTTAGCTCCGCCACTGTACGGCAGCGCCCGCCCTCGCCTTCGGGTGACAGCCAGCGTCGCTCGGGGGGGCGGGAAGAGGCGGGGGAGCAGGCGGGAGGAGGATCCGAACCTGCCCCTCCCAGCAGGCCGCGGGCCGGGAAGGGGCGGGCGAGGCTTCCGGGAATCTGTCGGGCTGACGCGGTCGCTGCCGGCCCGTTCTCCCCACGGGCTGAGGGTGCCGAGAAGTGCCCGCCATGTCCTCGGTGGCCGCCGCCAGCTGCGACGGCAAGGGCGCGGGGGAGGCGCGGGAGGAGAAGAAGCCGCTGAAGCCCTGCTGCGCCTGCCCCGAGACCAAGAAGGCGCGGGACGCCTGGTAGGGACCCCGCCCCGAGCTCCCCGCGGCGGCCCTTCCGTGCCCGGGCGTTCCCCCGTCCCGCTGGTGTGTGATCTCTGCCTCGCCGCGATTCCCTCCCGGCTCGCCCGCTCCTCCCTTCCGGGAGTTGGTGTCCCTGTCAGCCTGCGCTGGTGATTTTGGGAGCTCTCCCCACCCCGGATGGAGGGTGCTGGAGCATCCGAAGGAGGAGGGAGAGTGTGGAGGAGAGGAAACTGTCTTACAAGGATCATTTAGAAGTGAAGAGGTTAATACCTCATAGCCCCTGTTTGCAGCAGGTTCCAGAGATCAGCTTTTAATGCTGCTTGTAAATCTTCACTATTGTTGATTGACTGAAGCAACACGTATCAGCAGGTGGTAATGTCTTTATTGTTCAGCTGATTATAAATTATGTTCTCTTTTAAATAAAACAAAATACACTGCGTTTTTGGGTCTCAGAGGATGGCATTTTTCATAGAGATTTCAAAATTCGACAGTGACCTATATAGCTGCATTTGTAATTATAGGCTTAGTCATCATCATAGGACCTATAAAATAATATGAAATGCACCCTCAAAATGGAGCTCTTTTGTCTATGACAGTGAATCTTTAAAATTTAAAAACCTTAAGTCTGATGACCAAGTTGTCATTTTTCCTTTTTTTTCCTACTCTGCAGGTAATATAAATGGTGTTTGGTAGGTGACATAATTCTAAACATTGTGTTTTTGCTAAATTTAGGGGAGTATGTCTAGTTATATGGTAGAGTGAATCCAGGGCCCGCTAAGAAAAGGGTGGTAGCGTGGGTGTTATTGGTCAGATGGAGTTGCCCTTGGCAGCCAGGAGACATGTCCATGCTCATTGTAGTAAAACCTAAGAAGAAAACTAAAGAGCAGCTCTGCCATTCAGTCAGAAAGCAAGTCTGAACTGCTTTTGTGGTATACAGGGTATAGCAACAATGAGAGGCTCTTACTTGGATGGATGTGTAACATCAGAAGTAACCACATGTGGTGAATAATTTTTTAAGCAATAGCTGGACTAGTGTTTTGTTTTGCTTTTTGCTTCAGGGTCCCTAAAGAGCGGCTGAAGTATCATTTACTGGTCAGCCTATTTTGTGTTCATCTCTTCCTAGGGAAATTTTGTTGCTTTCCTGCTGAATGATTTGAAACTGTCAAGCTCAGCATACTTGATGATGTGACATCCTTCTGTTGTATAACAAATCCCCATCTGGACTTGCCCAGAATAGACCCTGGCCTGTGAATAGGAAGTTTTGTTATGCCTTTTGCCTGAGTTTTAACTGCACAGCTCCAGACTTGGCTGACATTTTGGGATAGTTTTATCCTTCCTGAAACAGTGCTACCCTGGACAGGATAGACAAAAAAACCCCAGTCTCTGGACCCTAATAGGGATTTTTAATTGTCCCCTTGACAGCTTGACAGTTCTGTTTCTTAGACTAATAGTAAGTAAACATTTTATTTCTGAGCCCTGGAAATCTTTTTGTTTTGCAGCATCATTGAGAAGGGGGAAGAAAATTGTGGGCACCTAATTGAAGCTCACAAAGAGTGTATGAGAGCTCTGGGCTTCAAGATATGAGTGAGATGAGCAAGACTGAATGGGGTGAGTATGGCCCTCAGGACCTCTGTCTCTGAAGTGCCCTGACACCTCAACTGGTGCCACTGGGAAGCCCAGAGTATTGTTCATGATGGCAAAGGTGTGGTCCTTAAAAGAGAGAAAGCAGAGCAATCCTCATTGACACTAGAGTCAGCATTGCTGTCTCTGTGAGGGTGGTGAAGCCTTTGGCAGTACACAGCCCCTGTGAGTCACCCTTCGTCAGTAGAGAATGGCGCTGCCTCTGTTATCTTCCAGTAGATCCAAACTTCAGTTTAAATTTCTGATGCACATGAGAGTTGGGTTTTGTGGGTTTGTGCTGGGTTGTTTTGGGTTTTTTTGTTGATTGTTGAACTGTTGCTCAATATCCAGTGGAAATCCATGTTTTGTGAAGCTGTGTTTCCTTTCTCTTCTAGATGATGTCTTTGTTGTGACTGTGTTCTGGAAAGCTGCGAAATAAATTATTTCTGCAAATTACTTCAAAGAACAAATATAAACAAAGAATCTATTTATAAAGAGTCTCTAATGATAGATTATGCATTTCATCTGTAGCTTTTCCACTGTTAGCTCTTGACCACTGCTATAGAAAATATATTTTTTCCTCTTAATAAAAGTCTGAAAATGACAAATGTTCCTGACTTCCGTTTCTTTTTAAGTAAAATGACAGTGCCCTCCTTACTGAAAACAGTGTGCTGCAGGAATGGAGAGAATGAGAAAAGCCTGTTTAATTATTAGCATGAGAACACTGATTACTGTGGTGTTGTGGTTGAACAGAAAGAACTTTGGTGGGTTTTCCCACTGATGCAAATTGTGAAATCATGCTAGTAGCATTGCGCTCTTACAGCTTTCTGCAGTCACGCTGAAGCTTGTAGTGCTGTTTGTGACAGTAGCTGTAACTATGTTTGTACAAAGGCGACCACAGTCTTATGAAATGAACTTCCTCACAGTAAAAACTGTATTTGATTTCTCATTTGTATTCTTCCAATGGTTTTTGAATGCCGTTAGCCGAGCTTCATTCTTTATAATGAAGAATTAGGTACTTCCCGTATCAAACTCACTTGAGCCAGTAGTCCTTCAAGGGAAAGGGAGCAGAGGATTGCTTCTTGTCACTGCAAGTATGGACAGGTCACTTACCTGAAAGTAAAGCCTTTTTTTATGCCAAGTTTTTGTTGTTTTGGTCTACTGCTAGGCACGCATGCCTTTTGTTTTCTGTCTTCTTTTTTCACCTCTATGAGTTGACAGTGGGAGGGTGGTTGTTGCCTTTGATTCCTTACAATCTAGAGAAAAAAAAAGGTGCAGTTCTCTGTTACACGCGGGGCTTTTTGCCTTAATACTATTGTAGTTCTGCAACGTGAATGTTGTTCTTTCTGTGGTGAATTGACTTTCCTGAAGATGCTATCACTGATTACTTCTTCTCCTAATGAGTTTTCAGAAACTGAAGATATGAAATCTGTGCTTTGTCTTGATTTTTCTTTTGGCTTAGGTCCTGCTGGAGGGGTGGGTGCAGTCACGATCATTTCTCTGCCTGCTGGGCCCTTCATATCCTGAGCTGGCAATGGCTTTTGACTGGGAACATTTAGTATGTGACACTTGGTGCTGCCTCTGCTGAGCCTCACAAGTTGCATGAGGAGAGTTTAGAGTCTTCCTCCAGGAATGTTGTGTGAAGGTCCTGTCTTGAGGCAAGAGTTGTGCCCATGTTGCCTTTCAGCCTCAGAGTAGGGATGCAGGTGTGTCTCTGGCAGAAAGTATTCAAAGCTGCCTGTGGCACTGTAGCTGTTTGAGGAGCAGGACCTGGTATTTATTAGTATTTATTGTTGTCTTGAGGTAGAAACTTGAATAAGGAAATTTCTTGTTGAACCATTGTGTGTCAGAGCTTGAACTGTTGGTACACAGCTTTTTGGTAGCATGGTCTGGGTAAACTCTGGAAATGGTGCCATAGAATAGAGCAGGGCAGGGATGGGCAGTGGCTAAGTGAGGATGGAGTGCTGTTTCTATCAGGTTAAGAAAAGGTGTTCAGGTGCAATTTTACACAAATTCTGTTTACTTGAGAAATGGGATGTCTAGGCTTCCATGAGTGTAATAGCATGGCAGGTGCTTTAGAAAGTTTTTGGAAATAAGATGATGAGTGGGATGCTGATGTACTTGTGTACAACAGGTACAGAAAGGATACTGGACAACTCTGTACTTAAAGCAACAATGGGAAAACCTTGCAGTCAAATTTCTTGCTGAGTGGCTTCATTTTTTACTATGATACTCCTGTGTAGTGAATTCAGGACTTCATCCCACTCCAGGGAGTGGGAGTTTTGTGTTACTACTTACTGATAGTGTTGGTGACAGACACTGCCCTGCACAGGTTGGTGTGTACCTTAATGTGAAACATGGCAGTAACAAGAAACTTGACTAAACAGTGTGGCAGTACAGCTAGACACAGTACATGCTATCTTTGAACCTTTGTGAGTCACTGTGAGCTTGTCTGGAGCAGGCTTGAGACCTCTCTCAACAGCTGTAAATCAAATGTGTATATTTTGGAGCTACAGGATTTATTTGTAAGTAACAGTTCTGCAGACTAATGCCAGCAATGCACTATATAATAAATCAAAAAAGAGGTGTCTGATTATGCCGCCTTTGACTTCAAGCCACCAAGGTCTTAGTATCCTCAACACGGGTGATTGAACTAGTTTTCAGCTTATGGGATCAGTAGTGAACCTGTAGACTTCCTAAGGGATGGTCAAAATAACCAGTCAATCAGTTGCTGTGAGATTTGGGACTGATAATCTCTGTGTTGAGTAGCTCTCAAGAACAGAGGATTTATTTGCCAAACATAGTGCAGGCTGTACCTGCATTGCATCATCATTTGCAGCTTAATATTAAGTACTACTGGTTGAATACATTCTAAAAGGGAATTCAGTGAAATACCTGTTTCCACACTGCCTTTTTCAATGCTGAAAAGCTTGACATGTCTATTTGTCTTCTGCACAGACTTATTTTGTAGTAATGCTTATGTGTTTACTTCCAGGGAAGGGTCTTAGTGCTGCTCAGGTGTTTTCTATGAACTTGCCATCTTAATTCCAAATCGTTTTCAGCTTTGGTATGTCCCTTTCCCATTGAATTAGTATGGGCTTTTGAACACTTGTCTTGGATGAACTAGCATCCCTGGATGGAAGGCACTTACTGTAATCCAAGGCAAGGCATGAAAATAAAATGGCTCTTTGGCAATAAGAGGGTTTTTTTACTTTTGCTAAGTGGAAAACTGAAAGTGCTCTGAAGATTATCTGTATGGCCATGGTACTGTCAAGGCATAAAGGAAGATTTAGTCTTGGTGGTTCAATCACTTTACAAATCTCCCTTTCAAAAATTTGCATCTGAAAACATCTAAGTTTATCTCTAGTGTGTGCTCCAAGATCTACCTTTTAAAATGCTGTATCATTCTCTCTACAGTGTCACATTGGGACCCACCAGAAAAGTTGTAAGTTTCTAATGAGGGCTTTGTGCTGTTACTGCTGGGGGTTGAAAGCTTTCTGTCTGCCTTCCACAGGGAAGTCACAACTGGCTGTCCTCACCCACGGTGCTGGCTCCAGCATCACTGTAACATCACTGTTTATGTTCTGGGAGATGCTAAAGGAAGGACTTTCTTTGTCCTTATGAGTCACTAACGTGTTCCAGTTTATTTTCTGCTCTGGAATTTACCTAACCGAAGAATGAAATTAATAGTTTCCTTTTTTCCACTTTCTTTGATGTTGCTGCAAAAGGTTTTTGGTAGTATGAAAAGGTAGGAGAAATTGCAATGGTGCTTCTCAGGCTGCTTCCTCTAATGTAGTTCTACATTTCTCTTCATAGCAGTTCAGTTTTGTCTCAGATCTTATGTAAAGTATCTTTCTCCTAAGTGTTCACAATCTTGATATCCCAACTCCCCATTTTATCAGATGTTAGCCTGTCTTGGAGAGAAGACTCCTTATAATACCGATTTTTTTGCGGAGGCCTAAAGGTGGACAAGTTGTTGTTGGGATCACATAGCAAGTATATGGCAATGGTATGAAAAACAGAACCTGGATCCCAAGATTTTTATTGTAGTGCTTTGGCTGTAAGATCATCCCTCCCTCTTTGCAGAGGAGGTCAAGAGAAAATTCTTAATTTGCCTGTAACTCTTGCAGATGAGTGTTCTTCTGCTCCAGTAAGTAGGATTTATTTCTTCACTTAGTTAAGGGGCCACTGGAGACCAGGTTCCCTGTTTCACTTTACCCTTAAAAGAAAGCACCTTTCTGAATGGGCTGTACTCACCCTGTGCAAAGCTAAATTTGTCTTCTTTCCTTCCCACATGGCAACCTGCCAGGATGGCAGGCTCTTAGGAGCCATGCAGCTCTGTGGCCTAATCGTTGCAGTGATAAGATTTTACTGTCCAAGACCGATTGTGATGAATTCTTTAAGGTTGCCATAAAGCATTGCTGCAGCCTTGCCTCGGAGACTGTTATTCCAGACCACTATTAGTAGGAGAGGTGATTAGTGTGTCTTTAACTGAATGGTGCCAATGGGAATGGTATGTTAGGCAGGGCAGCTGCAAGCCTGAAACACCACCGACCGCCCTTGAAACCCTATCTCTACCCCACTGACCCATGCAGGCTGACTTCATACTGTGTTGGGAGACCACGTGGGTTGTGTCAATGCCTGAAATGTAACTGCATCCTGGCACTGGGGCAGATCCTGCCTGTGTGACTGATTACTTGTTACTTGAAGCAGGGGAGAAATTGCATTTATGCATGTTTTGTGTAGCTACCCAGAGAGGACTGACCTCGAAGGCTCCCTCTCATGCCTGTGTCCTGAGTTACCAGGATGGTAGGATGTGTTTGCTGTTCTCTTTGGGCTAAATGAAGGTCTGGGATGGGTTCCAAATAGTTATTAAAAAAATGAAAGTGGGAGATGATGTTTCTCAAGAGTGCTTCCCAACAGAGTCTATAATCCCTCAGCTAGGATTTCCCCACAAAACATGCTTCCAAGTGTTCCCCACTCACAAAGATTTTGGCAGGATAGTCTTGTCTTCATGATAGATGAACCTGGGTGGTAGAGGCTTGTTTGCTCTAGTTTTATCCCTTGCATTCACAGTTGTTTGGCTGTGCAGAGCTTTACCTTGTGCCCCTTGATCTAAAACACCCCAGCTCCAGAGGGAGCTGCCTGGTGTAAGGGGAGTCTAATGCACTGGGAAAGCATTAATTGAGAGCCAGCCTCTCTTCTTTTGCTAAGTCCCTGCCACTGCCACAAGCCACAATGGGAAAAGGGGGTGACCTTTTTCCCTTTTTGTGCTGGGTGAAAGTCATTCTCTCGCAGGAGGGCAGCGCAGTGGACGGCTTGATGTGTGACTGGAGCTCGCCCTGATAAGCTGGTTGTTTTCCCTTCCCCTTTCTCCTCCTCGTGCTGCGCTGGGCTTATCTGGATGCCTGAGTTATGTTAAGTAGCGGGTGCATGCTTGCTGTCTGTTCTCCTCGCTGCTTTTACTCCTTGGATTTCAATTCCAAACATGGTTATCCATTTGGGGTCTCTCTCCGTTCCACTGCCAAGAGATACACATTCCGCACTCAGCACCAGCTCCCTCTGCTGCTCTCTCACAGTTGCTATTCCATTTCCCAGAGTGCAGGCGAGACAGGCAGTGCAAGGAGATCTCTGTCCTGTCTGTGAGTTTTCCAGCTAATGGCCTCTACTGTTTTTTTGACTGAGCTCTTTTGGCCTCACATTTGCCAGCTTCTTTTCTCACTGTTGTGGCTAAGAAGGGGACCAGCTGATGGTTTGTGAGCCACAAACAGGAGAAGCGAGCCCTTTTGGAATTTTTCGGGTGCAAAAACGGCAGCACTTTTTTAACATGTCATTCTGAAGCACTGCTGTGGGACCAGACGGTGCTCAAGAAGAGGAGGAGGAACGGCTACCCAGCAGCTCTGGTTTCAAACCTCTGCAGCACCCTTTGTGTATGACAATTCATTTTGAGCGCAGGACGGCTGGGGAGGGTGGGGAGTGGGGAAGGATGAGCGCAAACAGCCCCTCTTGGGACCAGGCTGTTTTCCGGCCTCCGGTGTGTGATGCCTGGAAGGAGATTATGGAGGAAGCAGCCTACCAGCTGGCCAGCTGCATTGTCCTCCTGGGTTACATGGGGGGAAGTGGCATCTTTGGGTCCCTCTATATCTTTGGCCTCCTGGCCCCAGGCTACTTCTGCTATGCTCTGTGGGGCTGGCTGAGCGCTTGTGGGCTGGATATCTTCATCTGGAACATGCTGCTGGTCCTCGCCTGCTTGCTTCAGCTGGCTCACCTGGCTTACCGGCTCCGCAGAAACACCATCCCAGAAGAGTTTGACCTCCTCTACAAGACGATGTACCTGCCATTGCAGGTGCCCCTGGAAGTTTACAAAGAAATCGTGAAGTGCTGTGAAGAGCAGGTCCAGTCGCTACTCAGAGACCAGAATTACGCGGTGGAGGGCAAGACACCTATTGACCGCCTCTCGTTGCTGCTGTCTGGCAGGTAAAGGCTCCCCTGGTTCTGAGCAAAGTCTGACAGCAAAGTGCTGTGGCTTATTGTATTATCACCCTCTGTAGAAACTGGGATGAGGATTGTTTCCTTCCTCTGAAAAGGATCTGAGATATGCATCAGTTGGTTGGGGAAGGGGGAGATTTGCTTTTGGGGGGTTAATTTTCTTTTGTTCTTCTAACTTAAGAGTATTTCAGGGAATGGTTTGCAGACTGAAGCTATGTATAATGAAGTGGCCAGCTCAGCCTTACCCGTGATACTTTTAATGCATCTTTACCCCTTTCTATGTCATTTTGAAGTGATCGTATTTGTGATGGGAGCAGACTGGCTGTGAGAAAGTGTTTCTCAAGGCAGGAGGGCAGTTTGTCTGGACCTGTGGTCTCTGGGTGTACCACACACACCTCTGTGATGTGAAAAGCTGTGTGCTGAGTATGCTGAGGCCTCAGTTCACCTGCTCTCCCTGGCTAACATTGTTCAAAGAGAGGTTCCTGTTCCCAGCACCCCAACCCCTCAGGGCTTTGACATTTTTCACTTTGCGCATCATTTCATCAAAAGAGAGAGTATTCTCCTGTGGTGGATCATGCCTAATCAGGCTCTTTCTTTCCTTGTGCTGTCAAGCATTTGTGATATTCCTTCCTTTGGACCACCAAAGAGAACCTCAGGGACCTCTAGACAGTAGCACTGGAGATTTGATTGAATGAACTGTGCTGATCAAGTATTGGCATTTGTTCACATGAGGTGCTGTGGTGTGCCTTTAGCAGCATATCCACTTAATGATTTGCAAAATCCAGGTGCATACAAATAGCAATAGTGTTGGCTTCCAGGCAGCTACCAGGAACTTAGCACTAATGTTACATATGACTGGGAAAAGAAGAAGATCCCTTAATAGGAGCAGTGCTGAGCTGCAGGAGGTGTGTCTCCCAAGGATTTTCCTTTGGGAATACAAAGCACCACCTGGGGCTAAGCACCACCACTAGTGCAGTGGCCAACCCTCTCTGATGAGGGAGTGTGCAAAGAAGGGCTGACCTTCCTTTTTTTGGTGTTTCTCTCTTTTCTGAGATGTGTTAAGAGCACCCTGGGACCACCAGGATGTTGAATGGCAAAGCACTGGAAGGAAATCTGGTATGTGTGTTTCCATTAGCACTTCCCCTTCCAAACATCTCTGCTGAGCAGCTGGCCCTGAAGTTTACTGTATCTCCAAATAATATCGATGGGAAGAGTCTGTGATGTCTTGACCTGCACTGGATAATGTGATGCTGCTCTGTGGGCACGAAAGTGCTGCAACAGGCAGTAAGATGGTGATGGTGGGTAGTTGTTGGGGTCTCTTTTTCAGTGGGAAGTATGCATCTTGGCTGGTACAGGATGCTCCATGGAGATGGGAATGGATTTACATTTCCTGGTACCTGTTGCCTTATGAGGTCCTTGCTGATGCAGCAGAGCACTGCTTCTATTATGGTGCTCCCTCTTAAACTGAACAAATGAGGTCCTGGAAATGCAGAATATGCCTGGATCAGGAAATGTGCCTTGCAATCCCTGACCCTTCCAGGCAGCACTCCCAGCTGATTAGAAGCCAACAGTGAACTGTATCTTGTAACTCCTGAAAGCAAGAATTGCCTTTGTGCATCATACAACAGGGGTACATGGTGACAGGAAAGCAAGAGGCCCCAAGTCTGGTGATGCAGAGCTATGAATAGAACTCCAGAGTGCCCTGCCATTGTCCTTGCCCCAGACCTGTGCAGGTCCTTCTCTATTCCCACAGCTGAACTGAGTGTGTGTTTGACCTTGACACTGGCAGGCAATTGTAGCAAAAGCAGGCGAAAGGGATACTTAGAAGGACAAGAGAAAGTGAGCTGTGTATGTGCAGCAAACCATGAGCTCACAGGGTGAACTGTCAGGAACCACGGGCAGTGGGATTTTGGGGGATCCTGGGTGTAATGACTTCCCAGTGCTGAGAGAGGGAATGCCCTTGTGCAGTCCTGGTGACAGAAGGAAGATACAAGTACAAAGAGCCACAGGCTGGCTTAGGAGTACCTAAAAGCAGCAGCAGTTCTGTGGGTTGAGAAGTCCTGGATTAGGACCAAGCATTTCACCTGTGAGGGCTGTCTTTGTAGCAAGAAACAGAAAACAGATGGAGTATGGGGAAGTGGCAGCAAATAATTTCCCGCAGAGAAAGGAGGGATAGCCTCATCACTAGAGTACCTGCAGCTGTTCCAAGAGGGTATGAAACATATGTGAGACAAGTATTTCTTTCCTCCCTGGTGGGGCACCTTGTGTGAGCTGATCAGGTTTGTGTAACATCTGTTTTGTGGCCTAAACCTGTGTGCCTCACCTGTCCGCTGCAGGATCCGAGTGTGCCAGGATGGACAATTCCTTCACTACGTCTTTCCATACCAGTTCCTGGACTCTCCAGAATGGGAGTCGCTGCGACCCTCTGAGGAAGGAACTTTCCAGGTAACCCCAGCTCAGCTTTTCTCCTTGCTGCTTCGCTGCATGTCTGAGAAGGGGACAGAGGACACTGTGCCATTCAAAGCTAACCAGGAATACTTTCCTCCCCTTCCCTGTGGTTTAACCAGCACAGGATTGTGTGATCAGCTGTTTTACCTTTTTTCTACCTTGTTCTGAAGATCTCAGAGCTTGCTCCCACTATCTGCTGACAGCAAGGAGGGTGGAGCATGGTGCTCCTTCCAGTTTATCAGGGAATCGAGGTATTGGATTTCTGTATCTCTTCCATGATAGTGTTCCCTAGCACCTGCACTGATGCATTTAGCCTGCACGCTGCTAGCAGGCTGTATTGTCCTAGCACCAGGATGGCAGCCGTGGCAATATGCAGCAGTGATGTAAATCCATAAATATCCTGTTCCTCACAGAAGTTTCTGATGGTCATGTGTTTGGGGTGGAGAAGCAGAAAGGATGATTCACACCCAAATATGGTTGTTTCTGAGCAGGAGGATCCCTTACCGAGAGGCCAGACCAATTCTCATTTACAGCAACTGAAAGGACTTTGGCCTTGCTGTCAACATCCCACAGTGTTTCTTTGGCTTCCCTTCTGGAGATTACTTAAGGCAACATCCCTCTGTCTTTAACTCACATCCCGGGATGGCATGATACCTGTTAGGATGTCAATCTTGATTATGCCGATTAGGGCATATGAGGAGGGATTTTGCTAATCCTTTGGGAGTATGAGACGGTCATGAGGGAATGATGCTTTCTCATGAGGATAGCCCCAAGCAGACTTGGTTAAACCAAGGCAGCTCTCAAAATCTGCTTTCCTTCAGTCTGTATTTGGCTCATGTGTGAAAGGATCATGGTGATTGCTCTTGAAAACAGTGTCATTGTCAGTGGTTATGGTTGCAGGAGGTTACTGGCTGTGTGACTGTGGCACAGGGCTACAGATTGTGAACAGAAATAGGGATGCTGGACCAAGGTAATGAGGTGGAAAAGTAATAACAGCATGGCTGTGCTCGGGCTGGTGTTTTGCACAGGTCTTCAATCTGGCAGCAGACTGCTGCTAGCTCCTGGGCTGTATTTGCCCAAGAATCCAGCAGAGAGAGTGATGGCTGCCCAGTGCTCTGGGCAGGAAATGGCTGACTGCAATGGCTGACTGCAGGCATGCAACCGGCAAAAACATCCACAACATTTTCTGAGTTAATTTCTGTGGAACTGAATGTTCCCAGACCTCCTGAGGGTCTTTATCTGTGGTGCATGAGACAGTTCGGGAGCAGGCTGGTGCCAAGCTGCACCAGCCCTGCCAGCATGATGCTCTTGGCACCTCTCCTGCTCTGCAAGACAGGCTGGTCAGTGAGGTCAGCCATGCCTGGCACCAGGATGGGGAGGTAGAGCCCTAGGTAGGGAAGGCCACATGCTGGAAATACCTAAATGCCGTGACTGCTTACTGAGGAGCATGAAGAAGTAGCAGCTGTGTGAGACTAGTATTTATCAGGTGAGACTTGACCACTCCATGTACCTGGAAGGACCTTACTCTTGATGGCCATGCTTAACCATGGGGATGTGCTGCTTTTGGCAGCTCTTTAACCCACTAGTCCTTCTCACCTGAGTAGTTAATAAAACTCTCTAATTTGTCTCAACCTTATTCCTAGCATCACAATAATTTAGTTTAAAAAGTGCAAGTTGGACTTGGGGACTTTACTGGAGAAAGGCCATGGAAGGTTTTTCTTGCCCAAGTTTTCCCCATGGCTCTCTGGATTGAACAGTTTCAATTCTGAGCCCGCTGAAACATGGCAGAAGCATGACTTGGTCTACAAGAATAGCTTGTTTCCTTGAGCTTTCTGCTTTGGCTGTGTCTGCTTCCCACAGGACTGCTGGGTCCCAGTGCCTGAAGGAGTTTGGTTTCAGGGCTGGCACTTTCCCCCAGAAGGCTGAATTACAGGCACTTGCTGATGCTGAGCACTTGTGTCAGGGGGGATTCATGAGTGAAATCTGCTTTGCTGTCCTGGTTAGGTGGCAGGTTTGCTTATTGCATCTCAATCCTTCACAAGAAGGGATCACTTTTGACCACTGTGCCAGAAGTTGGTTAGGAAAATGAGATTCCGGTCATTTCAATTTCCGTGTGACCCTTCCTCTTGCATGCCTGGCCTGGGAAAGTTCTCAGGTTTTATCTCCTATATTTCTCTCATCAGACAGCTGTTTGCAGGGCAATGGCATTAAATATCAAACCCAAGGACACACACAAGCAGCCAAGCCATGTTCAGCTTTCCAGTGGCCTTTTGCCATGGCGGCTGACCAAGGAGACCCCTGGATATAGAGTGAAAGGAAGCCCCCGGGATATTTTGGCTCCATCACTTGTTCGCATGCCAGTGTCTCCATTACACTCGGATGTTCTTCTTTGGCCCAGGGCAGTTTGACCCTTCCTGCATTTCTTGTCTTTATTATTTTTATTTATTATAATATATACTTACATAATACATAATGTTTTTTACTGGAGTTAGTCTTGTCCTACAGCTAGGGGAAAAAGTCTCTCTTTACGTTGGCAAAACCTGAAGCAAAATGAAACATTCTCTAAAATCAATCCAATAAACCCACATGAGTTTTCTACATATACACAAACACACTGAAACCTTTTTATTTCCTCTCTCACAGAGATATGCTGTAATATCCTTCAAGGCCATTCAGCCCTACAGAGTCTGGAAGAGCTGATGAGACAGGGTGTCCCTCTGGCACAGGGTGACCAGGCAAGCCTTCCAGGTGGCCTTCCCAGCACTCAGGGCCTTGTTGGAGCAGGGACTATGCAACCCAGCAGCAGGATGGGTATGCAGCCTGCCCTGGGGCTACTCGCTGGCAACTTGAACTGGCTTGGCATGCAAAAACATCCCCCTCTGTAGCATTTCTGTGGAGGGATAGGGGTGTCTGTGCTGCCCTGTTCATTTCAGCTACATCACTCAGATGTCAATAGGGAGCATCATCTGAAAGCAAGAGGGTGAAATGTAGCCATCCATGTGGCTGGGTTAAATGAGGACATGCTACTAATTGCATAGGAAAATGGGATCTTTGGCTCCTTAGGGAGAGAAAACAGCAGCAGGTAAGGATTTATCCAGTCATTCAGCCAGGACAATCTGACTCTCCAGCCTGACCATCTCCAAGGAGAATAGGCATCCAAGGGGCTGAGGGCCTTCCCTGGAGTGAAGTACATGGCTCCAAGGTGGGTGACCCCCGCCCAGGCAGTGAGACTTACTCCACTCACTCCCTGCCCCACAGGTCACACTGACTGCTGAGACCGATTGCAGCTACATCACCTGGCCGAGGAAGAAGCTGTACCTCCTCCTGAGGAAGGACCGCTACATCGCCCGACTCTTCTCATCCCACCTGGGCTATGACATCTCAGAGAAGCTCTACTCCCTCAATGAGAAGCTCTTTGCTAAATTTGGCCTTCGCTTCGACATCCGCTTGCCCAGCCTCTACCACGTCCTTGGGCCAGCCTCCTCCGAGGGGGAGTCGGAGGACTGCGAGGAGCTGCTGCCTGCCTCTGGCCAGGCCAGCGTCTCTGAGCTGCCACCACAGTTGCCACCACTGGCTCCGTGCCCCCGGGCGTTCCGGCCCGACAGTGACCTGCTGGGTGAGGACTCCACCAGTCTTGTCTTGGAAGATTTTGCTGAGTTGCCGGGGTCTTTTATGGACTATGTGAGCGAAGGGGAGTATATGAAGTGAGGGCACTCCTGGCATGGGCACACCTCACCCTGTGTGGGACCCTCGCGTAAGTACCCATTTGCAGAGCAAGTCTTTCCCATGGTGCAACTGCCTGGACAGAGCAGTGGCCCCTGTTTGCCATGGGTTTGCACCTCTGCAGTGTTTTTTGGCCTGGTGCCCCAAGGAATCCCAGAAGGTGGGCTCAAGCTATGTGATTTTCTCAAGGAAATGCAGCAGGGCAGAGGCTTGACTCCAGGCACCAGCTGTACTGTGGGGTAGAAGGGCCAGTAACCTGGCCATAGAAAGCTCTTCTCTGCCCAATTCTGTCCCCATCCCTCAGGAGAGGCAGAAAAACTGAAATGGTGTCCAGGCTGGCGGGTGGTACACAAGTGGTCACAGAGACTATGAGGTAGAGCTATGCCAGGAGATACTCCAGTTCTGAGCAAGAGCTCTGCAGGTAAGAGAGCCCACATCCCAGGAGATGACAACAGGAGTAAAAACAGCTCCAGGGTTTATAGTAGACTGCTAGGCAGGAGTTGCTGTAGACCCTGCAAGTGCTCAGTCTGGGCAGGAGGAGAAAGCTCAGAGTCCTTCCTCTCCTTGCCCAACACAGCTCATTCCAGCATTTCACCTGTCCTCCTTGTTTCTAATGAGATTCATCTCTGCCAGATCAACAAGGTTTTGAAAAGTCTGCCCTGGGTGGTATACGTCTTGCCTCCAGTCGCCCTGGGTGGACTGACAGGCTAAACATTGTTTTAAGATTCCCCAAACTCTGCTTTCCAGTGAGTGAGAATGAGATGCTCTCTTCCAAAATGCCAGCTCCTAACTCCACAAGGGATAAACATTCCTGAGCCTGGTGGCTGTTGGGCAAAAGGAATAATTCAGGCAAACAGAAACAGATGGGAGAGTGGCTTGTGATTGAAATTCAAATCCAAGTGGCCAAGAGAGAAATTCCACCCTGAGCTACTTTTAGCTAGCCACTGCACAGCAGCTGCTACACACCAGCTGCAGACCCCAAAATGTGCATTCCTGCTGCTGCCCCACAATAATCCAGCTACCAAGCTTGGGACTGGGATTTCTGTCCTAGAAGTGACCACTGCGTGTGTCCCAGTTGGGTCTGCATGGCCAGGAGGAAGGGGCTGAGCTGCAGCTGGGGAAGCTATCTTCCATCAGGCTGCCTTGAACACAGTGCAACATTGCACCCTGCTCTTCTCTGTGCCTGTTTGGGTCTATTTCTACCTGTGCTGTGGACTCAGTGGCAGGGAGAATTGGCTCCTGGCATGAGCCCTGACAAGTCTGCAGTATTCTTCATATTATCTGGGATATGAAGAAAGTGGCCAGGGGAAGAACAAGTGTATTTGGTTTTGGTTGAATCAGATAAAGAGTCAGCAAGAGTTTTGATTAGGGTTTTGTTGTTGGGGTTGTTTGTTTGGTTTTGTGTGGTTGGTTATTGTTTTCTTTTTTAAGGAGGCACAAAGAGAAAAAAAAATCCCCATTTGTCCTAGGAATATGAAGTCCCTGGTTTTGCTGGTAGGCTGCTGGAGTTGTGAATTTGTAGCTTTTTCAGTCCTTACTTGGAGACGCAGGAGCATTGAATCACTTACGAGACAGCTGTCCTCCTAGCTGTCAGGAGTGTCTGTGAATACATACAATCACAAGGGAATGCAAGTAGTGATGTAAACATGGTGATGTCACTTTGCCTGTGCTTTGATTCTATTTTGCTTTCTCAGAAGGAGGTTACCATTCTCAGATCATTGGGAGAATTCTCCTAGTTGATCAATAAAACCAGAATTTCAAATGCAATTGAAAAAAGAAAGAGGCAAGGAACACCATAGCTTTTTTTTTTTTTTTTTTATCATTTCCACCCATTTTTGGCAATGAGGCAATACTGTGAACATACACACAAGAGGTGTGTGTGTTGGGCAAAATTTGTGCAACACAGAAGAAAGCTATTCTTTCTTTCAGTCCTGTTGTAAACTGGAAGCTTTTGTCTTTCTAGATCTTATGACTGAGACAGTATCAAGGAGGGCTGATATTTGCAGTAGAGATCTGCAATAAAAGCCCAGATATTTAAAGGCTGATGTTTGAGGTGGGAGAGGAGGATGATCTTCCTTGTCTGTCTGTCTGTCTGTCTGGAGACAATAGCCAGTGTGCTATTTTAATTTTTAAGGTAATTAGACAAGGAAACAAAAATTGTTTAGTGTGTTCATAATGGTGGAATGAGAGCTTCCCTGTTACCCTGCTCGCCACTTATGTGTCCTAATCACATCACATCCCATCACATCCCACACCACATTGCAACACAACAGCAATTGTCACATCTGGATGATATTCCACAGTGACTTGAGTGCCTCACCACAAACACTAGTGATACAGAAGGGCTGCAGGTTTTCCCTCTGTCCAAACAGTTGTCACTGCTCTGCAAATAATCCAAGCAAGTCTGCCCTGGCTCAGGTAAAGAACTTTCATAACTTTTTTCCTACATCCGTAATAAACAGGGCAATTCCCTGCAGTGTTCAAAGTCCCTGAGGTCAGAGCTCCCCTGGGGCTTTCCCCTGGTCTGTGCTCTCATCTCCTTCCCCTGCAACTCCCAACATGAGTAATCTCCTTGCAGCTCTCTAAATTCCCCATGCTGAAGTGCTTCTGTGAGTCATATTCCTTTTCCTTTTCTGTCACTACAATCGCCACCTTGCAACACTACAGTGCAGGAGGGCAGTTCTTGAATGCCCGAAGTGCTACAAAGGTCATACAGAATAAAATATTCATGGGAGATATATTGGCCTACTATTCATATCATCTAGTTCCTTGAAAGAGTTTCTAGTCTCCTTATGAGTAAGATGGACTGTGATATCCCACTGATGAGCACACTCTGTCTCTAAGGAGGATGCTGCCTGTTTAAAGGAGGCAGGTTCAATGGTTCTGTTTAATACTTGCTTTAACAGTGTAATGCCGTATAGCTCAGTGCTCCAGAGGAAAGTAAGCTTTATTCCTTGCATGGAAGTTTAAACAACCGAAAGCAACTTGCTTTTTCTCCTGTTCATATTGCATTAGTTCTAGTTTGTTGCTATCTAGCACTTGCAGGATGTGTAGCTGTTGCTATGTGTTTTTTTGCAGTTACATCTTGGGACTGCCTTTCTATTTGGTGGGTGAGATGGGTGGATGAATGCTTGATGGCCTGCAACTTGGTATCTAAGTCAGAAGGAAATGTTTTATACCTGCTTTGAGAGCAAAAGCAAAGGAGCTGTGGGCTTTGATTCACCAATATCACAAAGGGTGCTTTGGAAGGGTTTGTTTTTGCTGTCTCAGAATGGGTGCATAACTGTGTTTCCTGATTTATCAGTTGTTGAAGAATTCCATAGTTTTGCATGCTCGTTTAGGAGGGGAGGGGAGGAGAACAGGTAATGGTGGGCTCCATGAGGTCTGTGTCTTGGAGAAATTTGGAGGTATGATACTAATGGTGTGCTTTTCCTCTCTCTCTCTCCCTCTCCCTTTCTCTTTCCTGGCCCCCTTTGCCTCCCTCCTCCACTACTTTACCTCTGCAGCTTCTGAAAACCATCTCCAGAGTTCTCGCCATCTCTGCAAAGGACAAGCCCCTCTGGCTCCCACTCAGACCCCCGAACTCTAGGGAGCAACAGGCTGTTTTGATCCCGAAGCCCCTCCAAGGGAGCAGATGCTCATATAGGTTTTTGACCAGAGAGACACTCTTTAGCATGCAGAGACGTCTGTCAGCAGACATGTACACTCAGGAGCACAAGAAGCACATGCTTAAGACTGCAGTGTGACACTCCAGCACCTCCCACCCCATGGTTGTTCACCAGAGCTGCCTTCCCCAGTGTGCTTCCACGGTTTGTTTTCTAGTCCTACCTCTCTGGGGTGTGTCAGCAGCTCTGTCACCAAAGTGCACCGATATCGCTGCAAGCAATACCAGCCTGCTTGCAGAATCTGTGTTCCCTTTGATTCAACGATTCCCATTAAAGTCAGAGATTAAAATACTGGTGTTTGAGGATTTGAAGAGGGAGATAACAGCGGGAGGGAGGGAGAATTTGAAGAGGGAGAACACTTGAGGTGATCTCAAGGCGCAGAGTGAACAGGGCAAGGGAAAATGGGCTGCCTGACAGCTTTAGTAAAGGACTTGCAATGGAGTTTGATGATACACATCTCACTGGGCATCCACTCTAGTAAGACCTCTAGTAAAGGCAAGAAATTACCTTTCCAGGAGTTAGGATTTCTCATTTGTGACAAGCACAATTTCTCAAAGAAGCTGGTGAAAAAAGACTTCTGGTGAAAAGTTGTTTGTATTGATTAATTTGGAATAAGAGGAGGAATTGGGACTGGGAACGGGTATAGGCAAGAACCCTTTTTTTTGTGTGTGCTCAAGGGGGTGTGAGAAACATCAAATGAAGAAAGGAATGAATACAAAACATTTGTGAAGAGTGCAGCCATTGGTATGAAGGACAATGCCTTAATGAAAATAGTATGGGGATGGAAGGCGTCTTCCAAGTTCAGCTGCAACAGGATTTGTCTGATGAGTTTCTCCAGCCATTTCCTCAGTCAGGGAATTGGAGATGGAAGTACCTGTAGAGGAATCCTCTGCCTCACAGAGTGTGATGCAATCAGGTTGAGCAATGGGGGTAGGAGCCTCTCCAGGGCAGATATTGAGGGAAAGAGCAAGGAGCGTCAGTCCTTCTGTCAGCGCAGGGAAGGGTGTCCTTCAGTGCCTCTTGGCACAGACACGAAGAACCACGGCCATTCTGCCTGTGGGGCTGGCTTTGTGTCAGATGTAGGCTGGTGGAGGCAGCCCCACCTGCCCTGCCCTGCTCACAGCCCAGAGGCTGGTTTGGCCTGTCTTGCAAGTCTCAGCTGGGCAAAACCTGTGCCCTTGGGATCTGGCACCCTCGCTGAGGGCCTCTGGAGTGGTGGTATGTGGGATATGTGGTGTACACAGCTCCTTGCACTGCTCACCTTTGCTCCCAACACCAAGGCAGGAGAATGGGGCTGCCCCAGGGAATCATCCTGCTGATGGTTGTCACCATGCTCTGTTGATATATTGGTGCTTCAGCCTGACCCCACTGCCCTTTGCAGCTCAGAAATGTCTCCAGCAGATTGACACAAGAGCTGCTGGCATCTCTTCTGCAAAGGAGCTGAAATGCACCATGAAACGGTCCATCTGTCAAGGTGCTTTATACACCTGCCTGAAGCAGTGGCCCAGGCTGGGCTGAATTACACTCTGCCCTTCACAGGCGTTTGCTGAGCTTATATTCCAGTCTTCAACAAGAAGATGCCAGGAGTCTTTGCAATCATGGTGCCAGCTAACACAGGTCTCCATAAGATTGTCAGAGTCCTGCTCTCTCCCTCTCTGAATGTGTGTTGGAGATGGTGTTTGTTAGCTTGTCCTTCCAAACAGCCACATGGCAGGGCCCAAAATCTTGGATGTGAATTGAAAGGAGGAGTTAATCCTGCCCTGATGCTGTCTAGTGGAGCAGGAGTGACAGCTCATGGCAAATTACTTGAGACTTCTTCATGGCAAAAATGCCTTTAGCATGTCCCTCTCTCCTAATCATGGAATTCCTGGTGCAGTTTTCGATCACTCAGTGAAGCCACTACAGGGAGCCAGAGAAAATGGTCAATAGAAGATGTGATTTGTGGGCAGAAATTATGAAAGACTTGTCACCTTTTTAATTTGCATATGTATCATGGTGTGGAAAAGGTGTGGCTGGATTGTTTCTGTGATCATGCATCTCACTGTAATCTTTCACCAATTATTTCCAGACTTCAACTACTTTTTCATGTCTGAAAGGCTGTGCTGAGTTCCTGGGACTAATTTGTGTTAGGTGGCCCTGTCACTACCATGCTCCATTCTCCTACTATCTTCTATTCTGAGCAGATGGTCAAAACAGTGCAAAATTGGATGCGAGAGCACTGTGCTGCTCCTGGTGTCTGCCTCACTTCATATGAGCTTCACAGAGAATTATGTGAAATCAATAGGGTCTTCCTTTGAAAATGTCTTGTAGATAGAACTACAAGGCTCACTATAAACTAGTGAGTTTCACATTGAAACGCTGGATAAGAATGACTCCTTCCTGTGCCAAACTTGTTTCTGCACTGTTTCTGCTTGCTGAGGAAAAATAATACCTCTCACCTTTAATGTGAAGATTTCAGGATAGTTTAATATAAAACATTAATGAATGATACCAATACTCCCACTATAAAAAGAGTGATATTAACTACTCCTTCTTTCATACAGATACAAACCTTGGGATTAAATGGCTTGTCTGTCTCACTTTGAGAGCTGGGTACAGAACCTGTGAGATAGAAGTTTCAATCCAGTCTTTTAACTGGGAGGTCTTGCTGTAACCAGTTGACCTTGTATTTGCTGATCTGCCATGCACTTCTTTCCCTTGACATCCTGCACCTAATGCAGGGAGTAAAAAACCCATCCAGTTTTATGGTGAAAGTATCATCTCTGAGAAGAGAGCAGCAATAGGTTTAGGACTCCCTTCTGGTTTTGTGTGTCCTGAAGGCAGAGCTAGGCACAAGCAGTAGGCAGGTTGTAAGAGATGTCTGTTTTGCTGGGGAGGGTGAGGCTCCTGGGCAGACATGACATTGTCCTGCTGTGGGAAGAGCACAGAGACGTCAGGCTGAGCATTAGCAGGTGGAGGTTGCTATCCTAACACAGCAGCAAACAAGGTGCTGGACCTTGCTCTGCTTTGTAAGGGGTGCAGGTTAGCATCTCTGTCAGGCAATGTGCCTTGCTGTCCCACCCATTAGTGCTAGAAGCCTATCCATCCCAAATTTGAAGTGCAAAACATGCTAGTAAGGAATAGTCCTTGTACTCAGGAGAGTACCTAGTATTTACATAGGAATGCCTTTTTTTTTTCCCCTGTCTGGGCCTACTGGATGTATTTTTACTGCCTAGAACTTGAGCCTCCTTACTGTCCATCAAAACAAAATTTGAACCTGCTTTGAAGTACCCACTAGCTTGCTCCAGCCTTGAGCCAGGATTTCAGAAGCAGTGGACAGTTTAATGTGTCAGTATAGACCCAGCTATTTTGCCCTACCTTCAAGAAATTTGGATCTGCAAAACTCCTGGCAAGAATATTGTATTATGGGGAAGACCATTATCTCTCTCAGGGTGAGAAGGACTTGGCTGCTTTTACTCTGGGAAAGGTAACTATGGCTGAAGGTATATACTGTACAATGTCTGGCCTAGAAAATTCTGAAATGGTTGTCTACAGCCTTAGTGCTTTATAAACCTTGCTATATAAGAAGCAGAAATATATTATTGGTCTTCTGTTGTCTCACTCTGAAAAATGTTCACCTCTCAGGTTTTAGATGGGGGCCCATTATAGACAGGGGAATATGGAGAGAGCAAGCAAGGAAAAAAGGAATAAATTCTAGTTAGTACAAGCTTTTGCCATGGTTTGTGACTTAAGTATCTTCAAGGTGATGTGAGTTGCAGCCATATTCTTTCCATGGCATGGGTGAAAACTCCTAGAAAACTACCTTCATAGCTTTTCTCTTTCACAGATGGAAAATGAGTTACATAGGGACACAGAGGTGATGGGAAAGACCTCTTTACGTGTTTATCTAAACAGGAGAAAATAGTTTCAAACCACAGCCTGCATCCATAGGCTCAGTGTATCCCCGTACGACATTCCTGTGGCTTACCTGCTATTGAGAGGCAGAGGTGCTATACAGAACTTGCCAACAATGTATGGCTCATCCTTTCTCCAAAAACTGTTCTTGGGCATATACTTCAGGGTCACACTGTTTATCTGGCAGAGGGGAACTTGGTGGGCGAGCAGGTGTTTGCCTGTCTCCTGGTCCTTAGGTCTGCAAGGCAGCATTAGAGATGTTAGGGATGTGTTCAATCAACCTGCAGATGCAGTCCATGTGCAGAGCTGTGGAAACACTGGAGGAACCTGCAGTATTATTGTGAAGCCCTTGCATAATAAAACGGAGTGAGAAGACTCATCTGTCATAACCAGACATTGCATGAGCTCTCTCTCCATGTATTATATCTGTATTCAGGAATATTTCTGTATAAATGTTCTTCCTTCCATCACACAATTACAATCACTCTTCTTACAGTTGCATATTGATTGAAACACTGCTCAGCTTGCCACAGAGAGGTAAGTGGTAGATTAGTCAACATCTATGAAATTGTGAATGGTATGGTTGGGGACCAGTTGTTCACCATTTCTTCCGGTACAATAACTAGGGATTGTGCAAGAAGGCTAAGAGGTGGCAGGCTCAAAAAAAAAATGCACAGAGGACCATTCCTTTCAAGCGGTTGAAATCCTTGCTGTGGGATGTTGGGAATGTTAAAAAGTTCACATGGCTGTACAAGTCAGGGGAGGGGAACTGGACAAGTTTGTGGAATACAAAAGCTAGTAAGGATGAAGATCTCATCTTTGGCTCTGAAAGTCCCTGAGATGTAATTAGACAGTGGGAAACTCTGTGGGGAAGTATTGCTACATGCTGACACTGAGGATTTTTTTTATACTCTTCTCTAGCTACTTGCTTTTGACCATGTTGAAGGTGGGATTCTGGGGTAGAGGGACCTTTGTCCATCCCTATGCTCTTACCCAGGTAATGTGAACTGAGGAATGGCAGATGTTTGGTAATGAGCCAATGATCAGAGCCCAGCCAGTCGTGTGCTATAGAGGTGTGCTGCCCAGGCATTTTAAGTCCCTTCTGTGGAGTCCATCCAGTGGGCCTTACACTTGATCTACTTGGCACCTCCTAGAGCATGGAGATCATTGATTTCCCTTGTGCTCATGAAGAATAATTTAGGTGTAGCTGACTTGGCATGATCCCAGAATCACCTGGGTAACTGCCTGATCAGAAACATGATGGTAGGGAAGGGGAGAGGTGACAAAAGGGTTAGGAAGACCCTACAATTCTGCTAACCCAGGAGTGGGCTGACTGCAGCATCCTCCTAGGCCACAGCAGTCAACCCACACCCAGTCCCTCCCTTAGACCATAGTAGTAGTTGCTAGAAGTTTTGTGTATCTGCCTGGCTTGGAGTTGCTAAAAATGAGATCCATGACAAACTTGTGGTTATAAAAGTGAATAATGGATAGCAAATGGAGGCCACCTCTCTATGGCATATTGTCTATGGGCAGAGGAACACAGTACAGTTAACCAGGTTGAAGAGAGGCATGGGAATAACACTTGGTCCAGCCCTGCACAACCCTTGGATGGATGTAGGAGACCTGGATGGTTTCAGAGGTATGTTTTGTTGGATGTGGGAGATGATGTCATGTGGTGTGTAAGCATACAGCAGTACAGGTGGGAAGTGTCCTGTATAACAAGCTCCTCACTCTTCAGCCCCATGTCAGCTACTGAAGCTTGGGGACAGGTCTCTTGGGACAGTCTGAGCAACATGTGGGGAGGAGTGAGATTGAAATGGATATTTGGGAGACAAGAAGAGCAATGTGAGGCAAGACACAGCCATGTAAGCCCCTTGCTGAAGGTTTGAGACTAGCTGAACACTCCCAAGTAAGTCCCTCTGCAATTCTGGGAAACTGCAGGATGATATACATGTCAGATCATCTGAGATAAGTCACTGATCGATCAGTGTCTGAACTGTGATGTGAGGATCTATGTTTAGATGCCCATTTGATACTCTGAGCTTGACTGCACTGGAAGGCTGAGCTTAGCCTAGAGCAGGGAAATTTGCCCTTTGCTACTAGTGGGAATTAAAAGGGATATCTTCAATTTTATACTCTCAAATCCGTCGGTTTGTTGCTGTAAGCAAATTTTTCAGTTTAGCCTTGTGCTTCTTAGAAAGGCATTTAAATGGAGCACAACTGCTGCTTCCCCCAGGGCATCTCTGGATAAGTTACCCTTCTCTACCTCCACTGTCTCATTAAAACCGGAGGGTACAGCAAAGCCTTGGGATTGCCTGCCTGGCTCACTTCCCCGGGCAGTCTTTCCCTCCAGTGCTCACATGTCTTCTGCTGAGCTCCCACCAAACCCCACATCCGACAACTGCCAATGGAACTGCTGCACAGATCCTGGTCTGACCTGGGTATTACTATTTCTTCCCTCCTACATCTGTGGAAAAGGCAGATTTGCCTTCCAAGCCAGGGAGGAACAGACTGAACTCCACCAGGCTGGAGTACAAACCCAAATTGTGGTATCTGGCTGGAAATCTCTAACCAAGCATCTATCTACTCTGGAGAGTACCCAAGAGCATGGTTCCCCTTCCCCATTTCTCACCCTTACCTCCTGGTGCCCGTGGCTGAAGCAGCAACACAATTATCTCCAGGTCACAATATTTTGGCTTAGCAGTAAGGACTGTGTGGGAACCATCCCTGGAACCCTTCTGATCCCAGGAGAGCTGGCTGGGACTCTTCAGTAAGCTCTTTTCCTGCTTCCTGAGGCAGCCAGCAGCATGTGTTACCCGCACTGTGGTTTCCAGTCCACAGCAATGGACAAGGAGTAGGAAGAAGTGAGGAAGCCTCTGGGGAACTTGCTGTGGTGAGGAGATCCCCTTGGGGCAAGAGCTGTGGAATCTGTGGAGTCTGATCCTTTAATTCAGACACGGTCAGGCAGAGGGGCTCTGCTTTCAAGAGACATCTTTCTGTCTACCCAGTGCATCTTGGTCCCTGCCCCTTGTTTCTCCCTACAATGGGAATGTGAGAGCAGTGCTGCATTACGGCAGAGGCACCAAGCTACTACCATATTTCTGACCATGCTGAGGTGCCCTTGTCTCCTCTTTGCCACTGCTGTCCTCTCAGACATCAAGAGAAATGTCTAAGCCACCAAGTCCATCAGTCTGGAACCTCTGGTGGATGGGTTTTGCTGTTAGCCATCCCTGTCTGCCACAGTGGGGCTAATAACTATCTGGCAGTGATTGTGGTTTGAAGTGGCACCTGGCCAGGGTACAGTGTGGAAAAGGAACTAGGATAGCCACAAAAATATGCAAATCTGGAGGTCCCAGTGTGCTCCTACTGCTTTATGCACTTGGGGAAAAACAAGGGTACTGAGTAATGGTAGCACATGCCTGATTCTTGAGGGCATTTAAGGAAAATGTGGAGGGACTCAAGAAACAAGGTTGTGGTTCATCACTCAGGGAAATACACTGTTCTTGTGCCTTTCCTGGACCAGGATAAACATCCTTACACAAAGAGCTGGGAAAAAACAGGCCAGAAAGATGCACTGTCACTCACATGGTGATCTTTGCTGTGTCCTTGGTGCTGTTGCTGCTGAAACTGATCTCAATGCTGGTGACTCTGTTTCTTTTCTTCTGCAAGTGGAACTCAACCAGGCTGTGGTGGACTGAGCAAGAAGCAAAGAATGTGGGAGTGAGAACAGTTACTATCTGTAGGACCTACCCATGCAAAAGAGGGGCTCTGGTACTCATTCCCTGGCCCCAACAGCAGAGAGATTAAACAGGCATAAGAATTAATCAAGTCTCTGTGCTATGTAAGGCACAGGGGGCATATCTGTATAGTCCCGTGTGAACATACAGGCATTTTCAATCCCCTTTACTTAGGTCCTGAAACCATGTGGCTGTGCTAGTCCAGGGCTGTGCCCACACTAATAAATCTCTTGGAAAAGGCTTTATAGAGATGTGCAATGGATATTGCTCTTCAGCAGTGTGTCTCAGACCCTCTGGCCCACAGCAGCTGACCTTGATGGAAGGGATAGTGTGCTGTAACTACCTGGGCTCCTCAGAGGATCTGCCTCATTGGACAGCACCCTTCTGGCTCATTTTTCTCTCATGCTGCTTACCACAGAATGGGGCTGAAGGACTGGTCATTAAAAAAACTTTCACTTCTTCAGGCAGCCTGCGCATGTTGACACCTGCCTGCTCCAGCAGGCCTGCAGGAGGAAATAAAGTCAATGCAGGAAAGCCATGAACGACAGAACAAATGTCTGTTTGACAGGCTAATGTTCCCTCAGGAAACCCACTCTAGCTACCCCAGGTAATCACCACCAGTGAACCTCCTGGTGGCTTTTTTTTTTCTTTATTCCTCTGCTAACAAACTGTGCTATCAGTTGCATCAGCGGAAAATGAGCAAGAATAAAGACTACCAAGTCATGAAAATTAGTGCAGATGTGAATGACAGGGCAAACACAAAGGAAATTCAATTCCTTGGCCAAATGAGAAAACCACCATAACTTGTGGCCTGCATTATTGACTAGCTGGCAATATGGCTTGGTGAGATGGGGAAAGGGTGGCTGATCTGAGAGAACCTGTACCAAAAAAGGCATCTCTTTTAGTTCCTCTGGTGCCATACTGCAAATAGCAGCAGAGGGCACTTCCTTTCCTCATGCCACAGCAAGTTCCAGAAGCCTAAAAGAGGCTTCTATTACCTTTTCCCAATCCAGAGAATTCATCTTTAGGGTGACCATGGCAGAAATTTATGAAAAGGAGGTGACTCAGCAACTCTGAGTGGTGTGGAAGAATGGGATTTCAGACTTGAAGTAAAATTTCCAGCTGCTTCTCTAAACAAGACTTTTTTTTAGCTGATTACCCACCAATTCTGGCAGGTGATTCTGGAAACTATCTTTCAAGACATATCTGGGCCCTACAAAATGTTTAAAGATCAAAAATGTTCAAGATTTTGGCATGCTACCTTGGGCAATATATGAGCTTTTATAATGTAACTGTAGAAGCCTGAAAAGGAAACAGCTTCTCACGTTCCGCAAAGAGATCAGAGCAAATCCTGCTCAGAGAAATCTGGACTGCATCCTGGACTCTGCACTGACACCATCAGGAATGTATTGTCATCTACTTGGGGAAAGTCTCATGCTGGTACTGTACCTATTCTGGGACAGGAGGACAGGAAGGGTTTTGCACAGTCCAGGCAATGACCATTCAGAAAATCTTCATGACTTGCACAGGGGAACCCCATAATGGGACAGGGATGGCTCAAGGCACTGATGTAGAGATGCACTGCCCGCATGTGATCACAGATCAGGAAGTTGTAGCCTGCAAGGAAAAATTCAACCAGAGAATAACAGCCATCAGCCTTTCTGTCAGCCTTAGTCATTTTGCACAATCCCAAGGAGGTGGGCGTCAAGGAACACTCCTACTGCAGTGATCACCTTCCCATTAATAACATTTTGCAGGGCATTTCTGTGACTACAAGCGTGGATCCCACTGCAAGAGAAGTTCTGCAAGAAGTTAGAAGTGTATCTATCTCTCGGACTGAGTCCCTTAGAAGAGGAGCACCACAGGGCTGCCATGTTTCTGTCAGTGTCCCATCAATCAGAGCCTCTCTGTAAGAGGGTGCAGCAGCTTTGACTCCCACTGGCACTGGAACCCCAGCCATGGGAAGTGAGGTACCATAGGTATCCCTTGTAACCTCACCCTCAATGCAGCCAACTCACACAGAATATATTTGAATGTTAATGAGTCCACACTGTTAACGATGACTGTAGAAATTCCTGTTCTCTAGAAGACAAGGACAGTAATTGTACAAGCTGTCTCTCTAAGTAGACACAACTTGCAGCATGAAAACAAAAGGAAGCTTTTCCTAGTGGTACCTAAGAGCCTTTCTAGCAAAAGTGTCATCTCCACTGATGCTAGGGTTTTGTGTCATTGAGAGGCATCACCAAAAATCACATCGCTTGACAGTGGTGCTGCCAAGACATTTGATGTGTATGTGATTTTAATTTCACCTGCTTTTTGTACTGCTGAGAAGTGATGTGGGCTGTAGCGCTTTGCTGTCTGCCCTGGCTCTAGCAGGAGCTGCTTGCCAAACAGCATTTTCACAGTCTGCTAGCTGGTCATGAAAGCTCTTTGCTTGGCCAGAGAGTGTTCTTACCTGCAGAGATGAATCGGGGGCATCCTGGCTGATCTTTGCCTCCATTGACAAAATAATCGATGTGGCCTACAGAAATCTGGATCCCAAAATCTGAAAGGAGGTGAAATGCCACTTCATTCTCAGACTTGGCTCTTCTGTAGGCTTCACCCTACATGTTTATGACAGGTCCCAGTAATTGGTTGAGCATTAGTAGCGGTGGAGCCAGCCCCAATGCTAGAGACATCAAGGCTGGATTTCCTGCTTCTACATGCCTGCATTGTGCAGAGAATGCTCCAGGTCCAGCCATCAAAATGGCTGGAAACTGTGTCTTAACCACCACCTCAGTGAGTCTAGTTCTTGATTCTGTGTAAAGGAGAACTAAACTGACCACAGCCTTAATGTGGGATTAGGAAGGATAATTGAGAGTTGTGTCGGTAGAGATTATCGTGGCCTCCAGGCAAAAGCTGTGACTCAAAGGCACCACATTATACTTTAGCACACGCTCTGCCTGTGAAGATCCTAAGTGCTTTGGAGAAGTTACTCTGTTGTTGCACCAGCTGTTGGTTTGACTCTGTTACTTTCCAACAGCACTCTCGGTGGCACCTTCCTCACATCAGGTGGGAGACTAGACTTATAAATTCCTTTCAGGCAGTAAAAGTCATGCCAAGCAGGTTCTTCGTAAACTCACTCTGCTATAGCAATCTCCACCTGTCAGTTGCTTGAAGTGCCCTGGGGCAAGAATTTGACATCAGTCTTTCTTAACAAGAAGATTCTTCAGAGTGAATCTGAACTCACGGTAGTCTGGCAAAAAAGGGACAATGACCTACAGACTCCTTAGCAATAATGATGTCAGGAGGAGCAGAAGCCCAGGTTGAGGAAGAGGGAAGCCAGCTTACTGTCAGCATCAGTATGAATGGCTTCCACAAAGAGGGCATCACTGGGATCCAGGCGTTCCTCGGGGCTGGCTCGGGTGTACTTAGGGCCTGCAGGATCCAAGGCTGTAACAAAATCAAACACCTCAACAACAAGTACTCTTCAGCCCCTCTCTTTCTTATTTCCAGATCAGTTATTTTATCTCAATCTTTAAAAATATTGCTAGGCAGAAATAATAAATTATTCCCAGGTCTCAGTGATTATGCTCCAGAGTAGTTTCTGCCAGCACCAACTTCCACTACAGCTTCCTTACCTTGTCCTCTGCTGTTCCACACCCTTTTAGCAGTGTTTTATCTCAAGGTTCTAGGCTGTAACGCCATGACTGAGCTTTAAATAGCTCTGACAGGGTGGGTGTATAGTGTCTCTTGGAGTTTTGGTGAAAGAGAATCAAACTTTTAATGCCTTCCCTAATTGTACTGTCATGTGTATTAGCACTACAGTCTGAGAAATGTCACTGGAGATCAGCAGTTAGATGGTGAATTCAGCAACCCAGGCATCAACCAACCCAGGAATTACAAAAATTTCATACTATCAATATCAATATATATCAATATCAATATCAATATATATCAATATCAATACTATCAAAATTTCATACTATACAAACAATTTTAAAACAAAGAGGCTTCTGAGCCCTCTCCCCAAGAATATAAATGAGTCTTTAGCAATCATCTACATTTTTGCCTAAAACTTGCTCCCAGAGCAACTTCTGGGGAGTCAGAGGAACAGAGAAAAATTATCCTTGGCAATAAAAAGGAGCAGATTAAAGATAATTTTTTTCTGATATTTATCCTGTTCCTATTTTGCACAAAAGTAACCTCACAAGACTTTTTCACTCCCCAGGCAACCACAGTTTAGGAAGCAGGTCTGCTTCACATGCCACTTAGCCTTGGAGCTGGCTGGTTTCACTGCTTTGGACTCAGTCCTATTAGTTCACTATGGAGAAGGCAATATCAACAATATACAAATGGGCATGTCTGCATTTGTGGGGGGGGAGTGAAGGAGGAAAAGAAGGAAAAAACTACCCTGTCCTTTCTATAAATAAAAGCTAAAAATAACTTTATGTTCTTTTATCTTGATATGTACAAAAAGTTGAGAGGTTCCCCACCCATTTCTACAGACCCAGTTATAGTTAAGAGCTTTAAAAGATACTGAAAATTGTTATTTGGTGTGACATAAAGTTCTTCCTGAGAAGGCAGAAACCTAACATGAACAGAAGTCAATTCTAGCACAGCTCCAAGGCAAGCTCCTTTCTGTCCTCTCTCCTCTATCCCTTTCTTCTCCAAGCACAGGCTGCCTAAAGTCCATTGAGATGTACACCTTTGACAGCTAAGAAAACTATTCACTGGAGCGCTGCATTGTGCAAATGAATCCTTCAGGCTTTTTCATTTCCCTTGCAAGAACTGAAACAAAGTGTTCTATTCTGAGTTTGGCAAGGGCTGTTCATTCCAAGTTCCTTTCTTGCACAGGGAGATATCCACTGGAACTGTCATGGATTAAAGAAACCCACTTTGCAAGAACAAAGTCTGTGCTCTGATCTCCAGGACTCACTCTGGTTTTGCTCCACACAGCTCTTCTTAGGTGATTGAAAACACTTCAGCACACTGCAGCTCTGGGATCACATTCCTGTGTGACTGTATGCATGTGTGTGAAGAGGCAGGAGATGAGATCAGACATATCTTGGGTCTAATCCAACCTGTCTTCAGGCTCCTAAATCTGAACTGGAATCTGCAATGCCCTATGAAATCATAGGATAAACACGAATGCAGAAAAGGGATTGTATTCAAGCAGAATTAAAACTTAATGGAATAAGTAAACCTACAGAGCTTCTTTTACATGTGAACAACATAAAGAGGAAGAGTCATTAACTCAGAAGTTAATTGCCATGGTTTCATGGAAATGTGTCTGCTTCTGCTCATCTGAAGACACCACTGATCATAAAATTCTGGTGTAGGACAGTGGCTACTCCAATTTTCTCCTAATGTGAACTTAGATTCACAGCTTCAAAAAGGGCCCAACATGAAATTCATCTCCTGTTAAGAAATGCCTGTATTTTGTGCAGTGTGGGTAGCGGTGACAGGTGAAGACTGAACCAATATTTCTCTGGACTGCTCTGCTGAGTGTGCAATGAGACCCTTCCTGAGGATACCTCTGTAAGACAGACCAGCATGGGCTGAGGCAGACTGGGAGCGGAGGCCACACTATGGGGGACTCTATGTTCGTTCCTTCTTGGTAGCATTCTCCTCCTATCGAAATGAATCTCTGTCACTGGGGATTCCCAGAATTTATTAAAACCCTTTGCAATCTGACATGATTTACAATGCAGCCCTGCATTGAGGAGGGATGATGATGGTGGTGGTGGTGGTGTGTGGACTAGAGAGCTTCCCAGGTCTCTTCTTACCTAAATCATTCTGTGACTCTATTCATGCTCCACACCTAAAGGCTGACAAGGTCCCTAGTGCACCAAACACTCTAAACAATGAGATCAGCCTATAATCATCTTGGTCTGTAATTCCCCCCCAGAACCTCTTCCTCACACTCTGGAGACTGGCTCTCTGTTTTTAAGGTCAGCTCTGATTTGGTACAGGTGGGTGGCTTTAGACCAGCCTACTGTGAAAACAGCCAACTTGTGGGAGAGAACAGCAGGAAGCCTCATCTGGGTCCTGCCAACACTGTCTCAGGCTCTTGCCGTTGTTTCTTGCCTGAGCTGTGTGGTAGGGTTGCCATGCCCTGCCCAGTGTCTTGTTGGTCCTGCTTTTATCTTGCTGACATAGCTTCCCAGCTTCACTTTAGGCTTGTCTTATCATTAAAAACTTGCCTGGCGATCACCGGACCGTGGATGACCCTGGTTCCTGCTCTGCTCTTCTTGCACAGACCCAGTAGGACTGTGTCCCTTGCCTGTGAGGCCACTGCCCACCTCACTGTCCCCTTGGCTCTCAGCTCACATTTTCCCGCAGAGCAGCTCACTCTTGCTGCTCTCCTCACAACTGCACTGTGGGTTTTAATTCTAAGAACCACATGTACATGCTGTGATTTAGAAGCAAAGCTTGTGGGTGTTATGTCTTTTCATTTGTCATGAGATCTTGGGGTTTTCTAAGCTGGCACCAATTTGAAGAGTGTAGCAGAGGTGGAAGGACCTTTTTGCAGATACTTGTGCTCTTTTGGCAGCGGGGAGGGGACTGATGGCTGGAAAGGTACTGTCAGAATCTAGGAAGAAGCCCATAAGCTTGGATCTAATGAGCCCTGATGAAATTAAAATACCATTCTGAATGACTCCCCTTTCTTGCTCTTTCATTCTCTCCCTTGGAGGACAGGTGAGGACCCCAGACTGAGTTTGATCATACCTGTGATCCGTCCCAGGTGACCACCATGGAAGTGCCCCACCAGGCCCCCGACATGTGCTCCAAGGCTTACCCCAATTATGTGGATAGATGTCCCTGAGACTCCCAGGCCCTGCAGGTTGACAGTAATAGAAATTAATATTTCTGTAGCAGGAAGGTGAAATTCCCTGTCCCAGCCCACAGAGCAGCTCTGTAACTCTCCTGATGTAGGATTGCTTTTGAAGTGTACAGTGGAAAACCAGATAGTTAAGGGAATGATGGGTATTGCCCTTTCTGTTTTTCAGAGATTTTCTTGAGGTCCACAGATGTAAACCCACTCCTAAACAGGTCAGTGCTCACTGCAAATATTTAATGGACACTTTACATATAGCTGGTTAACACAAAGATTCATCACCCTGATGGAAGAAGTCTTGTTCAGTTGTGCTTTGCACAAACAAACTGGGTATTTCCAGACTCTGGGAAGTATCTGAAGTACCTGAAACCCAGAGCAAATATAGTATAGCCTCAAATCTCACTCCCTCCTGCTTCCTAGACAAAATTTCTGAGCAGCAGAAGACTGTCCAGTGAATACAGATCGGAGAAAACCCAAGGCAGGCTTTAGGTTTGTCCTGAGCTGGAGAGGCAGCTGACAACTGGGATTTTTTTCAGAAAATGTCAGAACTGAAAAGAAAGAAGAAAAATGATGGCATGATCAAGTCTGGACTGAAAGAGAGGGAAAAGAGAAAAAATCTGGAATAGAAAGTCCACTTGTCCAACTCCTGGTTACAGCAAGCTGGGAGCAGTTCTCTGGCCACGCTCCCTGCACTGGAAATGCTTACCAGGAGCTTGCTGATGAATTGTGAGATGGCGAGGGCCAGCTGTGTGACATTTTCCACTGCAGAGGGATAGGCTCCTGTAGACCCATGAACCCAATCTACTGCGATCACGTTCACCTGGCTGGTGTGCAGTATGGCTTGGACAAGCCCTTCAATCCAGGAAGGTTTGGTACCCAAAGCCCTGTGGAGTCACCGGAAACAAGGATGTTAGGTGTTCCCCAAGCAGGGTACATGCCAATGTGTTATTCACTGGTGCTGGACGTTTACATGTCCCAGAGGAGGCTGCAAGACAGTTGCTGAAAGTTATTTCTGGTGCCAGACACCCACACCTGGAAATTTTTTTGCAGTGGTGTAATAACACTTCCCAGAATGCACTGAGTCAGGAGGGAGCCAGATATTTTAATGAATGAGATAACATTTGCAGGGCTCAGGCTGAGCTCTCAGTCTTGCTGTGGTGATTCATTTAGCCACCACAGAGCCTACCTGGAGTAAGTGAGCTGACTGGGAACACATGGATCCTTCTCTGCTGCCAACTGGCAGGAAGCCCTTGGCCAGATTACCCGGTCTTTCACTGCTACATTTCCTTATCTCTACACATCTTTAAAAAAGTAATGTGTACCCAAGAATTCCAGAAAAACTGAGGAGGCTCTGTTCTAGCCAGTTTCCCTAATGCCATCTGGTGAAGAGAGTGCTGTGTCACGTGAAGGCAACAGCTGGTTTTCTGAAAGACCCTGTGCTTTCTTCCTGGTTTTCTATGCACTTTCTATTCAGGCTTTTGCACTTCAAAACAAATAATGTTATATGGCCACACCTGACTGAAAAATGGCACATAAGCTTACAGAGTGATGGCAGTTACAAAAAAACCAACCCAGCTCCAATCCTTACATGCTCTAGAATAAAAGGATAATCTGTCTGCTGGGGGTTTCTAAATGGCTCATTGATCCAGGCTAATCCAGGTGTAAAATCCAAGAAGAAAATTTAAAGGACAAGAATCTTAAAGAAAAGACTTCTTAAGTAGAAATGTTGAAAAAGGGAAAGAAATAGAAAGATGTAAAGGAAGAGAGAGAAAGAGAGAGAGACAGAGAGAGAGAGGAAGGAAGGAAGGAAGGAAGGAAGGAAGGAAGGAAGGAAGGAAAGAAAGAAAGAAAGAAAGAAAGAAAGAAAGAAAGAAAGAAAGAAAGAAAGAAAGAAAGAAAGAAAGAAAAGAAACGAAGGAGTTTGATTCTAATTTCTAAATTTTTTTAGGTTGGAAAAAGTGTGAAGCACATACAAAAATAGGCAACTGGCCACAAACTAAAGGATTTCAAGTTGTGCTGTAATGAGCAGCATTTTCCACCAACAGCCTCCCAGAAAAATCCCCAGTCCAGTTTGGGGCTGAGCATCCCAGTGTCTGTTCTTAGCAGTTGTTTTGCATGCTGCTGAGGCGATAAGAAGGTCACACAAGCAGGAGAGTTCCATGCCAGCCTATCCAGTACTTGGGAATGCCCCAGCAGTGTTTAATTCACCAGTGAAAAGTTAGCCATTGTGCTCTTCTTTCTCTCACCTGAAGCCATGGATTATGATTTTGGTTTCCAGGCTGCTGTTGAAACTGCAGTTCTTGATGCTATCATCAGATGAAATCAGCTCTCCACAGCTGGGGCTTGAGGAGTGGAACAAAATAAACTGGACCTTAAGTTTGCTGCCCTGTAGGAAATTGGCTGTCTGGAAGTCAGTGCAGTGATGCCCTGAGAGTCTGTCTGCATTCCCTGCAGCAAGAAAGAGTGAGTGGCCCATTTATTTTGTATCTGTGCAATGTGGAAAAACTTCCCTTATTTTAATTCATTAGGAAAATGAAGGTAGCAATTTCACTTCTATTGAAAAAGATTAAAAGTATAGATCATAACTTAATATGAAATTATTCTGGAAACTTTACCTGATTTATAAAGTTTTTGCTGTCTTTGATGGAATTCCACTGTCTGGGAAAATAACCATGGAGGTCATACTAGCTTTGACTTCTAAGAGTTGTTTTACCATGAAGTGAATGACATTTTGCTGGGCTTTTTTAGCAAATTGGCCACACACCAGCTACTAAGTACGTTTATGAGGTGGCCAATAGATCTTTAGAAAAATGGTTGCCAACAGGTAGTCACCACTGAATGGGGATATTTCTGTTCAGATTCTGGTAGGCTTAGTAGAAGGTACAAGACTAACTGACAATTGCATCAAAAATCCAGAAATAAATATGAGAATGCTAGCCATAAAATATGAGAATGCCAATGAAAAAATATGTCAGTGATAATCTCCCAGCTGATTGATGAAATGCTTTATGGATGAAAATGCTTTATGAGAAGGAAAAAGGTGCTACTGGAAGGCACTTTGACCTAGACAGAAAAAAATAAACATCTGACCTGTAGCTAGTAAAAAAAACTGAGAAAATTTAGGCTAGAAAGAAAGCACAAAAGTTCAGCGGTATGTGTAACTATCATTATGGGTGTTAATTTGAGAGCTGCCATAGTTGCATCCTGCTGTAATGACAACGAATGCACCTTCCATTTCTGGACTGGAGGAAGCAAAACAGCCTTGAATCTGCACATACAATAAAATATTTATTTATTTTAAAATCAAACAACTGGCTTCCAAATTTCCCTCAGAAGATACTTTACACCAGCTAGGCAGAACATGGTCTGTGGGTCAGCATAAAAGGGTGAGATTCAACATTCAGATTCTCTCTTGTGGGGTGTGACTATCCCTTCTGCTGTTTATTTCGGTCTTCCTGTGTATTTACAAGGAAGAAAGAGACGCTTTTAGAGATCGCCTTGGAAAAAATGGAGGTCATGAGCCAGTCTAAGTAGCAAAAGCAGGTCCAGTGCCAGCACAGTGCATGTCAGAAGTGGCATTAAGATGAGGGGGATCATCAGTAAAGGTAAGGCAGGAGGTGCACTGCAGTGAAGCTGCTGGTGATGTGAGACTGTAGATGTGATCACAAAGGCAGTCTCACTGACAGTACAATTAAAGAAAGAAATGGACGTGTGGCATTTGTTTATTTTTACTCAGATACTGCAGATTACACTTGCTGAGCTTTCAAAGCAGGAGATGCCACTGCTAGAGGTCAAGTGGTCCCTTTCCTGCGTCCTTACACTTCAGGGTAAACCTGGATCATTCTTGTAAATCAGGTTAATGGAATTAAATCACTGACAGTGATTGAATCAAAGCATAAGAGAAGAAAGGACTGTTCTTGCACTACTTTTTCTCCCTGGCACATAACAAGATTATTGCAAGGACCTCTTGACATACAGCTTGTTTAGGGAGAATTGAATTCATATCTTTCTGTGTAAAACCTTCAATCCCTTGCGAGGCACTCATGTTTTTCTTACCTGTTTGTGCTGAGCTGGGCAGCAAGAGGACAGCAAGAACAATGAGCAGTTTTCTCTTCGGAGCCTCAACCATCTTCCTGTTCATCCAGTACATGTATAAGGATTGTACATGGGAAAATAGCTGTGGTTAATGATTGGCTTGACTCTGTAATGATCAATCAGGCTGTGCACTTTTGGAAAAATTACCCAATTTAGATTTTGAGCAATTACCTCTGCTCTTATTTGACCATTAGTCAAAATAGGAAGCAGAGGCTTCACTGACTTCTTGGTTAAAGGAGAGGTTGACCTTCCTTTCCTCCCTACCTTCCTTTCCTCAAGGGAAACTTCTCACTTCAGAAATCAGCTAGTGAAACCAGTCCCAGCAAGCAATAGAATTACAGTGCTTTATCCTTGCTACCTAGACCTTTCTGCCAACTTCTGACTAAGGATGCTGGTTTATCACAAGGCTTCACAGTAAGTCCATGCCAAGAAGATCCGTATCAGCCTTGCAGCACATTTTCCTACTGCATTGCTATCTTTCCTGTATTTCTATTTTTGGTCAGATGCCCGTAACAGTCAAAAAAAGGCAAGGCAGTGGATTACATCTGGAAAATGAGGGGAAAGGCAGGCTAAAATGTAACTGGTGGTTGTATCACCATAGCATGCCCAGACTGTACATTTTAAGGGTAGTGGCACCCTTCAATAATGCACCCAGCATCATACACATGCAAATACTTACAAAACACCTTTGAATAAAAAACTTTACCACTTTGGTGCATTGAGATGGAGAAGCATAAGTGCACACCCAAACTTGTAACACCATATTCATGATGCAGTGGTACAATCTGCCCAGCTGAGATGGACTTTCAGGTAAGGACACACCTGTTCCCTAAATCTCATTGGTGTGTGTTAGTCCATCGTGCTGAACAAGGCAGCTCTGCCCTTAATGGCACTAAATGGCAGGAAGGGTAACAAGCAAAGGAAACCTCCCCATCCAGGCACTAATCTACGGTGGCTTAGTTGAACAACAAAATGAAGACATTACTTCAGTCTGATCAGAAAGATAACCAAAGACATTTAAAAAAGCATCAAATATTACTTTTCTTTACAGCTATTGGTGATAGCAGTAATTTCCTTACCCCAGTTTGTTCCAGGAGAAGGCTTTGGGAATGTTTTAGGGAGAAGATAATTTTATTTCCAAATCTTCTGAGATAAATTTCTCCATTTTCCACTGGAAGTTAGGCAGCATGAACTTCCTGGCCTGGAGGAGTATTGAAGCCCTGTCCCATCTGCATCCTCCCTGAAGTACATACATGGATACATTCTGACCCGGAAATACTTGCCTCCAGGATCAAGCTGGCTTATTGTCAGAGAATAGCTCCTTAGTGTCTCACAAATAGGTGACTGGGTTTGTCAGCCCAATCAATTTTCCAAGACTGAAAGCTGCAATGCGAATAGCCAGCTCCTGGCTTCCAGCCCACTCTCCATCTTTCCATCCCCAGCACTAGACTCACATTGATTCTCAGATTGTTAAGATAAAGCCTGTGGACTGCAAGGGGCCTGTTCCTTCTTCATTACACCCACCAATTCCACTGATCTGGATAACCTCGCAGTAGAGAAAGAAGGAAATAAACTTGTGAGATCATACCACTAGGCAGTGACATGTCCATACAAGCCTTCAGAGTGACACTGTAATAGTGAAAACAACAAATTTCTTAAAATAAAACAAATTGGAGCGCCTACAGCAAACAAGCTAACCATCCTTTCAATTTTTTAGTTTAAAATCATGGTAATAAGCACTACTTTTTGTATCCGGATGCAAATACTTTGCCAAATTTTCAGCAAAAGTATTTTTGGCAAATATTTTGCCAAGTCCTATGGAAATTTTGAAATACTGTGTAATATAAGGCAGGCACTGCAATACAGCCCTAGAGTTAAACAAAACTGTGGCCAAGATGCACAAATCTGTTTTCATTTTGTGTATTTACAAAGCTGTTAAACAACATTCTGGTGTTTAACAACTCTGCAAATGCACAAAAGTGGTGATTTTTAAAAAACAAATGTCTTAATGAAATTAAAAATTCTGTTTCCTGGGCAGGTTGGTTTTTCTTTAATCCCAGATTTAGTAATTCCAGGATTTTTTAAAATTATAGCAGCACACTGTGGTGATTCTTTATGCAAACAGCAAAAACCACTCAGTTACTCTGTGCTTAAAACGCTCTTACCAGTAAAACTATTTTGGTATGAAGGATTTTCTTTTTATTGCTTGTGAACTTAGTTACTGAGTAACCACAATTATATTAGTTTAGAAACTTAATGCCACTTATTTTACTTCCCAATGGAAGTGATCATGATAGCAATGGGAGCACTGTTGCAAAGACTTTCAAACCACTTTAGATTTCTTTTAACCGTCCCTTAAGGTTCACAATCATGAAGCACAGCATGATTTGCTTGAGAATGTCAGTGATAATGAAAGCAAACAAACTTGATTTTTCTATGCACTAATCATTTTAATTTTTAAAAAAATTAATATTGCACTGTCTGCACATTCAAGCAAATGCAGAAAGTGCCCAACTCAGCTGAAAATATCTCCCCATGCACAAAGCAACAGATGGCAGAGGCATATAGGCACTGCAAATAGTGGTCAAGTGGAAATCTGATCACAGGAAAATTCACTTAGACTGGAAAATGAGTTTTTGATACTGGAAACAGTGCAGCTGGGGTAGCAGTGCCACACCTTGGGGGAAGCCAAGTGTAAGCTAAGCAAGTGATGACTATTTAAAACCTCTTCCTTTGGCCTTTATACTCAAAGAAGGGCATGAAATTGACAGAGGAACTACGTTTAGTTCTCACCTCAACAAAAAGCACTTGAAACTTCTGACTTTCAAAAGAGTGTCCTAACAATAACAGAGCAGGAATAAAACCTTAAAGATTGTCTTGGCAACAGAGGAAGGGAAAACATGCGCAAGTCTGCTTGGGTACTCTGTCAGAAAAGGAGGAAAACCAGACATCTGGGCCTTTTTTGTGTACTTTATGGATCTTCTACCCGATATGACTGTATAAGTACGCATAAGAAGGGAGACCATGTATTACCAAGTAGAGGAGCCCAAGTGAGGGCACCAACCTCCAGGTTCAAGTTTCTCACTTTCTCTGCCCTGTGAAGCCCTAGTCATCCTCTACAATGTGGAGGAGCTCAGCAGGAAGAAATTAGGCCTGCCTAAGTGAATGTGGGTGACCTCCTGTGGTTCCTTCCACTCTAAAATAACCTGTTTCAAAGTGAAAGTGTCTGTATCTGTTTCAGATTTCTCTCTCTTATGCCCAAACGTTTCATAGCCTACAGGAAATCTGTAGTATGCAAGCATTCTCCCAGCAGCTAGATTCAATCCAAAACCTCTGACATCTTGGGAAGACATTTTACCTGACAGGAGGGCTGGTCAGCAGCAGAGAACGTGTGCCCTGGCCATGAGAATGCTGCAGGAAGATGGACATGTTACATTTTTGGCATAAAATCTGTGACTTGGAGCCTTTACAAGGTAGGGAGCTCCCTTGGACACTTATCAGAGATTAAAGACAGAGGGGAAAAGGTAACAGGGGGACAGAAAGGCTCCATGTGTGTGTTTATCACTGAGCAAAAGGAATTTATGGGATGGGCCTGGCTCTATTTGTGAGTTACATGTCATGACATTCCAACACAGCTATGGAAAATGAATCAGTATTATTCTGGATTTTGTAAGAACTGAATGAGACAGCATTGCTCAGTCCAAGATGCAGTGTCATTCCAGCTCATGCTGCAGCCTTCAGCCATGAGTTAAAGGAGCTTACAGTAATGCCTAGAAGGAGGAGAAAAAGAAACCCTCAGGGCTGGAACATCTCTGGTTAGAGATATCCATGTTTCCCAGGGTTTTTTTCTGAATCTCTTGTGTGAAGAGCAAAAGCTGAGGTCACTCAGAGAGGTGGTGAAAAGTCCAGCCCAGCTGCTCATGAGTGTGGGGGCCAAGTGCACTGGGAGAGAGATGATTGAGGGATAAACCTGTGGTGAGGGCCTTCCTCACAGCACTGTGCTGTGCTGGTGTTCCCCAGGACAGGCAGTCAAGCTGCTGGGAGTTGAGCATGCTTTGAGGCTGAAAGGTCTGCGGCTGGACTCAGCCACGGTAATGCACTGTGAGTGGGATGCAGGACAAGGAGGTTGAAGCATCCACTCACAGCAACTCACTCTCACTGGAATATTTGTCAGAGTAGCGATTTTTGAACAGCTGCTGAGTACTTATGTTTTCCAAACTATTTTCCCTTTCTTCCTCAAAAACACTCAGTATTGTCAAGAGGCCAGTCATCCATGAAACCAAATCTAAGTGTGTTTGAATTTTGTGAATGGGCTGCTGAGCAGCTGGTGTCAAAGAAAACCCCTAGAAGTCAGAGTTGGTTTCTGTTCAATTTCTTTTCCTCCACTTACCCCCCTCAGAGACCAAGACCACCTTGGAACAGGAGAGTGTGGCCAGGCTTAACCTCGAGCCCACCTCTCAAAAGGAGATCTTGCCAGGTGGCCCTTGAAGAGAACAGTGGGCATTTTTTGGATCATGAGCCTCAAACACCAGGCTCCAGGGAGTATTAGGAGCAGAAGGTGTCCCTGCCCATGGCAGAGGGGTTGGAAACTGACCCCAACTACTCTGTGATAGTTTTCTGAGGTGGCAAGCTCCATGCCGCCTGCTGAAATTCGATCTTCCTGCGGGGCTCCCACTCCACATTAAATTGATTTACTTTCAGCTTTCCAATTATCAGAGCTGAAACCTCCCTGGTGTAAGAGCGACACGACAACTTCTGCCGCCAGCCCTCGCCGGAGCTGCGCCCCACGAAACACAACGCCCCTTGGCGGCATCACCTGGCACCCCAAGCCCCTCTCTGGCATCCGCCACCCCACGGGGCACACCGGGCGCGGCCGCCGCGGCTGAAACCCCCTTTCCCCACGGAGTCCCGGAGTTCCCCAGAAGCAGCGCCAGCAGGGACCTTCCAGCGGAAGGCGCCCGAGGCAGAGTGCGCCGGGGCTGTGTCTGGGGCGGGACGAATGGCAGGGGCGGGACGGGAGGCGGCAGCCCTCGAGTTTTGATTTCCGTCTGGGCAGAGATCGGCGGGGCAGCGATGTGGCTGCTGGCTTCGCTCCTGTGCCTTACGCGCCTCCTGGGTAAGCTGTGAGAGGGCGGTGGGGACCCTTCCACGGCCCTTCTCTTTTCTCCTTCCCTCCCTCCGTACCGCCCGGGGCAGCGGGAGCGGGGCGTCCTTGGCCGCCGCTCCCCGGGCCGCCGGACGGGCGTGTTCCGCCCCGGGGAGCGGCGGGGATTGGCATTTGGGAGCGGCCGTGGGTCCCGGGCCACCCCCGGCCAGCCCCGGCCCCCGCCCATGGCTCCCTGCCTGGGGCTGGGCGTCCCCCGCCACTCGCTCGCTCGTTGCCCTCCCGAGGGGTGGCGAGCACAGCCGGGCGCTGCCTCTCTCCCGTACCTGAAACTAGAATTTCATATCGGCGATCAGCACTTTCAGCAACTCCCCACCCTGTTCTCGGCGCGTTCCTGTGCCCCGTAAAACTTGTGTAAACGGGAAGCTTGGGGTGGGGAATGTGTCTGATGTTACGGTACTCGTACCGGGAGTTAATTCCTGCCCCACGGAGGTTACCCCGCGCTGCGAAGGAAACAGTACCACACTACAAGGGCAGCTCCTCCTCCTCCTCCTCGTCGTAGCGCGGTGTACTTTTGCCTCCGGGTCCTGAGGTGTTAAGGAAGTCAGGAAACTGACTTTTATTGTAAAAATATTCCTGTCATCCCTGAATGTGAAAATGCTGTTTATTTTGTATTTGGCGTTCTTTCTTGCTTATGGACAAAGCATCAATGTTCTCAATCGTTTTTTTGGTTTTTTTTTAGTAGTTGGAAGTTGGGGTTTGTTTTTTTTTTTGGTGGGGTTTTGTTTTGTTTTGTTTGGTTTGGTTGGTTGGTTTTGGTTTTTTGTTGTTTTTTTGGGGGGGTAAATTAAAAAAAATATTTCTGTAGAAGTTAATTATTACTATTAACTGCTGGCAAAATACGAATCAAAGGCCTTTTAACCTGAATGCCACCACTGTGCCTGAGAACCGTAACCCATAGCTCTTGCACTGGGCTGTGAACATAAACAAAACTTGCTCATTTTCGAAATTGAAGATGGATGTACAAACTTTCTTGTCATCAGAGGTAGCTGCTGTTGCTAAAAGGACCAAGAAGCATGCTTTAAACAATGAAGATCATCTTATCATTCCTCTAGTCTAAGGGATTTACTCTGACTTTGGGTTTTGGAGTTGTTTTTTTTTGCTATGGGAGTTTCCTGAATGTGCCTAAAATAGCTGCTATTACATCCCTCTTTTTAAAAATGGAGTCTCCTCTTGCTTTTCCTGAAGGCTTTAAGCAACTGGCTCTGCTGCTGAGAATTCAGAGCAACTACCTGTGATTCCCTCCCCATACTCCTCCAGAAGTCTTCAACTTGTTTTATTTGAGATTGTGAGATCCTGTTCTGTAAGAGAGCACTGGGGGTCCAGGTGTGCCGGAAGGACCAGTGGAGAAGCCAGGACACTGCACAGCTGCATGAATCTGTCTGCCCCTTTTAAGCCTTGGTTGTGATTCCTTGTCTCACCTGCAGTGCTTTTGCAGACAGCTCTGAGTGAGTGTGACCAAGGCATGATTAACTGAGTATCTTCTTGTAACTTTTTCTGCCAGTGAAGGTACTTTGTAACCTTGCATTAGGTAAGTTGGCATGCTGCTGCTTGTCTGAGCATCTCAGTCCATGTGCTTATCCAGACTAATCCAGAAAACAAGGTTCCAGAATCCAAAGAACATGCAATTGAAAGGAAGAGATGATGGTACTTGGACAACTGGAGAGGGTAGTTGTGGCTGCAAGTGTCACAACATCCTCCTTTAATGAAAAACTTCACTAGTTCTGTTGTCTTTGTAAAGCTTTGATTCTGAAGTGGTTGATCAGGGCAGGACATCAGGAATGCAAATTCTTTACTATTGTTCACCAGACTAAATAGGCATGGATTCACACCACTTTTGCGTTCATATGCTTGCATGATTGCTGTTATGTGTGTGTTGATTATGTGTAAATGTTTCATGTTAATTTTAACAAAGTAAAATAATCTGTCATCTCTCTATATGAAAATCAAGACCCTGGAAGTCAGACTTGTCTGTCCAAGTGCATAAAGTAAATCAGTAGCAGTTTGGCTTGGCATACAAGTTTCTAGCCTTGCAAACACCTGTTCTAAGCACCAGCATGCTGTTCATCGATCCTCATCCTTTATCAGCCTTCCCCCCCTGAATACGTTCTCCACCCAAATTCAAAGCACTGCACTTATCTCAGCCATGTTGCTGAATATCTGGAATAGGGGAGGAAATGTCCTTCTTTCCCCTGTGAGAGCCAGAAGTTCCAGTGTAGCTTTGGCATCTTCAGAATTCCTACTCGCCACACAGGGATTCCTGCTTTTCCCAATGCTAAGCCAAGTCTGTTTTTTATCTGATAAAACCTCACCATCAATTACAGTGCAAAGCCTTGCCTTGAGGCTATGGAAGGACTTTGATCTTAGACCTACCAAGAGTATGCTCCTTCAGTTGTTGGAAGTTCAAGCCAAAACGGTGTTCAGATTTGGGATCCTGGACATTGTATGTGGGTGGAAAGAAAGTCAGTGTGGTATCTGTGGCCTAGTTTGTTGAAGGAACCCACAGAGTGATCTTTTCATCCTCCCTGTAGGAGGTGAATAATACCACACCAGCAGGAGGATTACAGGGGAAGCCAAACCCATGGAAATGATCTGTTGCACTGCAGATGGCAGCCAAACTTCTACTTGCTTTAGCTGCATCAGGATCCTGCCCCAAAAGCAGAGGGGATATGGGAAGTGAGCTGGATATACGAACCAGAGCACCTAGAAGTATTCTGTGTCTGTAGTAAGGCTCATCTGAAAGCCAGACAACTCTTTCAGTGTTCTGAGCATCAACTCTTTTTTGCCCAGTGTTACTGCCTTCTAGTTCTTGCATATTCAGATGGATTCCTTAATGCCATTTTCATTGTATGCTTGAATTCATGTTTGCTTAATGCTTCATTTCCCAATTCAGCTTCTTTAAAAAAATTGACTTAAGCTAAGAAAACCTAGTTCACCTAAAAGCAGAAGTTGCCATCTCCAGAACTGAGAATAGACTGACAACCTGAGAGTTGATAAAAATTATTTTTCTTTCAGACTTCTTCTGAGAGTGACCAGCATAGAAACCAAACTTACCTCAATGTGGCTTTTTGTGTCTGTGTCATTAGGCAGTTCAACAAGTTTGGGCTTGCATATTTTTTTTTTTTTTTTTAATTTCAATATTTCCTATCTTTTTTCTCTGCACACAGAAATATATGCTCCTTTCTACATTTTTGTTGATCCGAAAAACACCGGGATTGCTCAGTGTTTCTTCTGTGTCTCTCCACTCCATGAGAGATGTCATGGGAACTATCTTGCAAGGTGTTGGGATGAATGGGGGAAAACCTGTACTTCTAACAAATTCAGGTTGTTTATGGAATATGGTTATTTTGTAGGTTGTTAATAGAAATGTCAAACATAGTTTTAAATAGTACAAATGGAAAAATCTGTTATCAACACTGTGAAGCTGACACCTGCTTGTGTTGTCCTGTAACCTTACTCTTGAATCTTCCTGAATAAACAGAGGAAGTTATAAATTCCTCACAAAGGAAAAAAAAATCAACCCAAACCTCTGCCCCTGCTTAAAAACTCCAAGAGCTGAGATTGGTATGTCATATTAAAATCAAAATGAAACAGTATTTTTGCCATTACTATTTAACCCTACAGGATGCACACAGAGTGAAAAATTTTTCAGGTAGTTTCTTGCCTTAATGTAATTAATGGTCTTAGATTTTAGAAAGCCAGAATCATCTCTGGGTTGCATACACAGACTCTTTTGATCCTGAGTGTGTAAAATGTACTGATTAAAAAAAAAAAAAAGTGTATGTAGGTTTGTCTAGTTTTGCTTTTTTTTTCCTTACTAGTGCTCCTATCTGTTTACAGCCTCATGAGAGCCTGTTGGCAGTGTGACTGTAGGCTGGCTGGGTGGTACAGGGTTTGTAAGAGTCAGAGGTTGTAATTTGGAGTAGTTTAAGCTGATGTTGCCATAGGTTGAGAACAGTTCCTCTCTATGGCATCAGTTTGTGCCATCCTTTATAAGTAGAACTGCAAAGATGATCAGGCTGCAAATGAACTCGACTAAAGGAAAAAGTCACCAAGACAGATTATTTTCACACTTCTGTTGATCACAGAGCCTATATGAAGACTATGTTTGTACAGCATAGGAAGTGCTGCTGTCTGGATACTGGGAATAAGTGACCAGAAGATTTGGAATCATAGAATGGTTTGGGTTGGAAGAGACCTTAATGACCATCCAGTTCCAACCCTCTGCCATGGGCAGGGACACCTTCCACTATATCACATTGCTCAGAGCCCCATCTAGATTGGCTTTGAGCACTTGCCAAGGGTGGGGCATCCACAGCTTCCCTGGGCAGCCTGTGCCAGTGTCTCTGGACTGCATTTGAAGTGCTGCTTTTTTTTTCTTCATGGTTCAAGGCAGGCTTAAATGCAGGTCAGTTCTGTCCCTAAGCAAAGCCTAGAGATTGAAAATAATCAGTATTCTGCAGGACGCAATGATCCTCCCTGATGGTTCACTACTGCTAAAAGTGGTGATTCCCAGTCCTCTCCCTCCCTGGCTTGTTCCAGTGCCCAACCACCCTCTGGGTGAAGAACCTTTTTCTAATATCCAACCTAAACCTCCCCTGACTGAACTTCAGGCCATTTTCTTGGGTCCTGTCACTGGTCACTACAGAGCAGAGATCCGTGTCTGCCCCTCCTCTAAGCTCTCGTTCTTTCCCATTTTGCTCACTTCTGCTCCATTCCATGCACAAGCACGGGTGTTCCCACAGTGAGTCACTTCCGGGAATTACAATTCTTCCGTGGTTTGGGTTTTTTTTTTGGAGGGGTGTTTTTTGTTGTTTCCTTAGTTGGAATGGGGGTGTGTGTCAAGTTAACTGTCAGCAGATTGTGCTGTCTGCATGACTATTTCACCGCAGCAACAGGCAGACAAGAAAACAGGAGAAGGAGGAATAGGTAAGTGTCATCCCCATGCTTTTGGTCAGCAGCATAGTTTAAAAATGACTGGTAACCTCTGCTGTGTCTGTGGCCTGTGGGGGAATTTAGAGGACTATGGTTGGTGAATAGTGTCATAGTCCTTCTGGACTGAACATTTATTTTCTGCACATGGTGGTTTTGAGGGTTAGGAGGGAACAGAACTGTCTGCTGGTTACAGTTGCTGGGGGAATTAAAAATTTTAAAATGCCTAAGAGAGTGGTAGTTGGGAAGTCACAAAAAATAAGACAAGAATCAACAATTTAAAAAGCCCATCTCCTGAGGCAAATAGTTCCTTGCCATATACTAATCAGTAAGGACTTTTCCACCCAGTTTCAGCAGGTGAAATGTTAGTGTCTTAATACACCATAGGGGAGCCTAGTTGCTGCCTGTATAGACCTAATAGATATGCGTTTCAATTATATGTATTTCAAATAGGTATTTGAGACAAAAAAAATGATAGCATTAAAAATAAAAAGAGCATCAGCTCACAGATATTCTCCAAAATAACAAGGCCTTACATCAGCTCCAAGAAAAATAGTGAAGAAAGTCAAACCAGGTAGACAAATGCAGTAATGAAGCACTGATTGCAGGTCTACTTCATCTGAACTGAATGTGGACACCTTTAGCCTGCTAAAATGCTGAAAGAATCATAATTAGTCTGGGGAGTATTAAAACTCGAATACAGCATTGGGTGGTGTGGGTCTGGCTGCTGGAGAAGTGGGAGCAGAAGATGATGTGGAGAAGGTGAGGTGGTGGTTTGCAGAAGAGGCTTTGCCCATACAGTGTCAGCTCCTCTTTATTGGTGACATTTTGATCATGTGATTTGACTGGAAGGAAAGAACACAAGGACATGGCATAAGAAGGAATTTGGAGTGGGTTTTAGGAGATACAGGAGCAGGTAGTCTGATGGTTTCTGTAGAGGATGCTGGAGACCTTAGCACAGCACTGTTCTGTTGTGTGAACTTCATCTTGGACTAATAGGCTACAATAAGAAGAGGAAGAAATCACAGAAACAAAAGACAGTCCTGACCTTCCAAAAAGGGTGTGTAAGAGAGTATATGATTGTCACTGCTCTGTCTTTGCTCGCCAGTGGGAAGGAGAAATATATTTCCATATAAAGTGAAATAGAAAAGATGGGGAAGGGTTCCTTGGGAATTTAGGAAATATGATGACACATGCTTTCTCCAGAAGCTCAAAGATGCATGGTTATGACCTTATGCAACGTTTCTGTATGATTTCTTTGGAAAAAGGAAGCTGCCAGTGTTGAGTGGGAGACTTCTTCACATTTTCACTAGAACAGTGAAGCAGGGAAATAAAACCAGAGATTGGATGTTTTCAGGTGGGAGGAGATGACTGTTATCGTTGAGGAATAACCTTTTCCTTGTCCTGCTGCTGGCAGCCTTGAGTGCCCTTGGGCAGGAGCTCTTCTGCTCCTTGCTGCCAAGCCTTTGTTTCACCAGCTGGCACGAAGAGAGTGTGCTGGAGAGAGCAGTGCTCCTGTGTGCCACGCAGAACCTGTGGAGAGAAAATGTGTTTTCTTTTCAGATCTGCTTTCCTTCAGTCTCATTCCTGGGCTTGAAGAAGCAACACTTTTGCTCTCATAACTCCAGCCCAGCACTTACAACTAACAGAAAGAGAGTAAAGAGAGTGGAGCATTTACCTGGATCAACACCCAAGCTTAGGAAGTTATTAGTGGTTGGCTATCCCTGCCCATGTTCTTAGTCCCTCGCAAACAGCTGCTGTCCTTCCTGAAGGCTCTTGCCAACAGCCTGGTTGTGTCTGTGAGCCAAAGCTACTGGGAGCTAGAATTTCACAGTGGGAAGAGCAGGGAGTTTTTCTCCATACTAGGAGTACTATAGGGTCCTTAGGCAGTGAGAGATGACTTCTTGAGGAAAACGTGCTCCTGGAAATTGCCTTTATGAAACAAAAGTCTCTGACAAGGCTCCAAGCTTCATTAGATCAAAATAATGTTCCACCCTACTCAGCATCTTGCAGTCTTGTGGCCTTCAGACACAAATTCTGGAGCTCCTCAGTTCTTTTTTATTCTGGAAATCATTAATTGAGATGGGTGGAAAGAGATGCTCAAGTGAAATGTTTAAATCTGCCTGAACAGACTAGCATACAAAGAAAGTGGATAGGTTGTGTTGAAAAGATGTGGGAGTTGATAGCTTACCCTGATTACTTCTACAGCTCCTATGCCTGGAAAAGGCCACCACGTAAGTGCAGACAGCAAGAAGTTGCAACTCTAATGGCACGAGAAGGGTGCTTTCGTGGGTAGATTGCAAACAAATTGGATATTCCATAAAGAGTAAGGCATGGAGAAGACCTCTGTGTGCAGTTCTCTACCCAAGCGCACAGAAGTGCGTTTCTGTTGCTTGTGTTCAGTGTCTTGTCAGAGAAAGTCTTATGTTTCTATGGTGTGGCAGAGGAGCTGATAAGCACTGTCCTTTGCCAGTGGGAAGGCCTAGGTGACCTTCTGTCTGCTTTCATATGGAAAGTAGATAGATGTGGAGCAAGATGGGTTGCAGTTTGTTTACCGGACCCATATTCAGTGTAGGGAAGTGACTTGTTTTGGTGCAATAAATCTGTAGTTTCTGCACTGATTTAGGAACAGTAGTAAATTTGCATACAATGATGACATGAGAAGCAAGGGAAGCACAGAACGACATAGGCATTGATGGGTTCTTATACTGCTGCCATTTAGAAATAAATAAAAAAAGATAACCCCCAAAATAGTAGCTGTCACTTGGAACCAGTTGGCTTGAGGAGTAGACTTCTGAAATACTTGTTTCACCATGCACCATTACTGTTTAAAGGGAAGTTTTACATGGTGCAGTTTGGGAATCTTGCCTTAACATGAGACCTCATTTGTATCTTATCCCTGCCCTTCCTTCAATTTAGTAGTAAAAAGTTACCTGCCACTGTGGAGCAGAATTGATTCTTTAATGCAAGTGTAACTTGAACTTGATATTAGTGTGGTTTTGTCAATGTCCCTGTCTGCCATGACAGCGATCTTGCAATTGCTTTAGAACTGTTTGGAGCTATTTGGAAGTAGAAGGTGATTGCTGAAGACCGAAGCAGGGACACCGAGGTGCTCGTGGTTTAAAGGTTGTGGTCCCTTCCCCACAGCAGAATTTTGTCTGTTAGATCAGTAGATTTGTTTTTTTCTCCCTCACCCATGCACCTGTTTTCACTTAAAATTAGGGGAAAATCTCTTATCTCCCTTCTTTTCTGTTGTTGTTTATTTATTTATATTGAATGTCTGGGCCTTTTTAGCAGAATGTAATTGATTCAAAACTGAGATTGGTGAAAGTTTCTGAACAGCTCCATTCCTTGCTGACAGCTCTGCTAGATCTCAGAGGCTGGGATACTGTTTCTTGTATGTTGTCTGTGAAATAAACTTGTTTAAGTGACATTTCAAGGGAAATCCCTAATACCCTCATGATTTCGGAGCAGGTGCTTTGAACTAAATAGAAGTTTTGTGTCAGAAGCATGGTTTTTACTAACTCTGAATATTCATGCTGGAAAAATTGCAGTTTATTTGATTAGCAGGAACTTCAGTCTGGGGGTTCTGTAACAAGATGCTAAAACATATTTTGCTGGTGACAATTAATCATTTAATCTTTTTTGCCAGACCATGGGCAGGAGGCCTAATTCAAGTGAACAGAGGGAAAGTACTGAGGATAGAGGGGCTTAGAATAGGGAAGATCATCAGGACAATGATTCTGGCTGGGACCAGAATGTAGAATGTGAATTCCTTTGCGGTGCCTGTCATACAATTTTGCTGACAGCCTGGGTTTGGGTAATTCTTAACTGACATGTGCCTTAGTTTGCAACATTATGATGTGCTTCTAACCTAAATTTGAATGTGTCCGATATTGCATACAGTATTAGTCAAGCAGTGTTTTATAAAATGATTGTTAAAGTAACTTTTTCTTTTCTTCCCTCCACCCTCCCCCAATAGCACACATCTACTGTGAGGAAGTGTTTGGCGTCGTGGGAGAAAATGTTACTTTTCCAGTAAAAATACGTGAAAAAGTAGTGGAAATTAGGTGGACTAAAAGCAATGGTATAGTGGCTGAATGGGAAGGACAAAACAAACCAAAATATTTTGAACATTTCGGCAACAGGAGTGTGCTTATGGAGGATGGGTCCTTGACTATAATTAACTTGAAGAAGAATGATGCTGACATGTATGAGTTACAGTACTGGGATTCTGTGAGAGATCACAACTTAAAGTTCAAACTTGAAGTGTTCGGTAAGTATTGGAAGAACTGCATAAAGAATGTGCACTACTTTATTCACTTTAAAAAGTCTAGAACAGGGATTGTATATTTGTCAGGGAAGCAAACAGAGGAGGCTGTTCTTCTTCTCTGTTGTTAAGTTGCTTAGGCACTTTGAACAAATTTTCAAAGGTGGCACCTAATTTGTGTGCCCATCATTACTCACCTTGGAATGACTTCTAGAATGTGTGTAGATGACACACTGCACTTTCAGGTAGACAACCAAACTTTTTGAACAAGATGACCAGGTAATCCCAGGCATTATGTATCTATTAAAAATGTTCCTGCAGGCCTGTTGTATGTGTTTGAGTATTTGTGGCATCATCCTGTGCAGGTCTACTCAGCTTCACTAGTAGTCTTTGGGAAATACTTGTGACCAGTGTGTCTGTTAGTCCTATGGACAGTGACCATGAGGATTCTTGGACTGGGCATGGGAGAACCACAAACAGTTGGTTTATAGGTCACTTTTAGAAACACATTTCCTTCTCACCCACATGTGCATACGCGCCTACATTTTTGTCCGTTCACTCTCCTGCTGCTTTTGTTGCTCCAGCCCTTGTCCTGTGGTGAAATTCTATATAGTTTATAACTGAAGTAATACAGAATGTTTTCTGTCCTTCTAGATTCCTTTCCAGGACCTAAAATAAATTGCAACACCAGCGGTGATAACCTTGTGTTAAACTGTGCAGCAGATTTCCAGAGGCCTCTGAATTACTCTTGGAAGCTCAGTAATGATTCACACCGTTATCAGAGCCAGAATCTTTCCATCCCTTTGGAGAAAGTTGATCTTACCATGAAAGCTACATGTGTCATTAAATTCTCACAAATAGAAAGGAGCTCTGAAATCTCTTTGATTCAATGCCTTCCAGATGAAAAAGGTAAGGAATGTGTCACGTTGCAAACACAGGTCTGAGTGGCTTGGCTGGGAAGCACCATGGACTTTGTAAGATTTCTCCTAACCTCCTGAGAAGTTGAATGTAAAGACTTAAAAAGCATCAGAAGTGATATATCTGCTAAAGGTGTGCATAAAGTTGGTGAAAAGTATGAGGCTGACTGTTTGATCCCTTTGGAAAGATACTTTTTGCAGGGATCTCCACAGAATAAAACCTTCAGCTGTGACTAGAATAAAGGTTAGAAGGTCTTAGAAGACCTCCTCTGAACCTTCTGGCCTTATTAATGCTAATGACTTGTCCTCTTTGTACTGCTCTCCATGAATTGGAGTGAAACTATTCAGCCATTTCAAGTGAGTCATCTAGCAGCCCTTAGTTAAAATAATTTCTCATAGAGCATGTGCATGAGTCAATGAGCATACTTCCTTCCTCCTTCATAGAGAGGTATAAAAAGCAGAAAAGAGAGTTTTTCTCCTGATGCTTATTGCTTTGGGATGGCCTTCAGCTTTAGGCTTGCATTTTTATGGTTTTTTTTAAACATAGAGTGAGAATATGTTTGGAACCATCTGGTTTGTAGGGTGTGTAAGGCAGTCCCTAACTGACAAAATTTCTCATTTCTGTGCAAAAGCAATTGTCATGGTGTACTAGTATAGAATTCTTTCTTTACTGGAGTTATGTGTTCGAAACTTGTTAGAAATGAGGCATGTGGTGGGTTGACCTTGGTTGGCTGCCAGGTGCCCTTCAGGCTGCTGTCACTCCCCCTCATTTGTGGGGCAGGGTGGAGAAAATATGACAAAAGTCTCACGGGTTGAGGTAAGGACAGAGAGACATCATTCAGCCATTACTGTCACCAGCAAAACAGACTCAACTTCAGGAAAATAAATTTAACTTATTGCCAGTCAAAGTCAGAGCAAGATAATGAGAAAAAAGACCAAATCTAAACTTCCTCCAAATCCCTCCCTTCTTCCCAGACTCAGCTTCACTCCCGATATCATTACCTCATCTCCCTGAGCAGCGTGGGAGGACAGGGAATGGGGGTTACAGTCAGCAGTCAGCTGACACATTGTCCTTCCTCCTCAGGGGACGACTCCTCACACTCTCCGCTGCTCCAGCATGGGGTCCCTCCTACAGGAGACTGCCCTCCATGAACTTCTCCAACATGAGTTCTTCCCACAGGCCACAGTTTTTCACAAACTGCTCCAGTGTGGGTCCCCCATGGGGTCACAAGTCCTGCCAGCAAAGCTGCTCCAGTGTGGGCTCCTCTCTCCACAGGGCTACAGGTCCTGCCAGGACCCTGCCCCAGTGTTGGCTTCCCAGGGGGTCACAGCCTCCTTCAGACTATGGGTGCTTGCTTCATCACGGGGTCTTCCATGGGCGGCAGGGGAATCTCTGCTTCAGCACGTGGAGCACCTCCTGCCCATCCTGCACTGACCTTGGTGTCTGCAGGGCTGATTCTCTCACCTATTGTCACTCCTCTCTCACTCTTGCTGCTGTTGCCCAGCAGTTTTTCCCGTTTCTTAGAAGTGTTATCCCAGAGGCACTGCCACAGCCGCTGATGGGCTCTGCCTTGACCAGCAGCAGATCCATCTTGGAGCCAGCTGGCATTGGCTCTATCCAACATGGGGGCAGCTTCTGGCATCTTCTCACAGAAACCACCCAAACCTTGCCATGCAGACCCAATACAAGATATTTGTTGAAATTTCAGTTGTATGAAATCTGGCTCAGCCTTTCATCGGCCAAGAACTGGAATAGCCATTGCCTTTCAAGTGGTGATGTGCCTTCACTGAAATGAGGTACTTAGCGTATAACTGTCCTGGAGATGGCTTAGGGTTTTGCTCATAACTGTCTCTGGTGCATTAATTTATTGAGGTTACTTAAAAAAAAAAAAACCCTATAAAATATATTTGGGGCTGTATTTCTACTCAACTAGTGTATCATACAGTTGCTTTTTAATTAACCTTTTTATTTTTTTTTAAAGGAGATAGTTCTTACAAACGAAACAGAGGTGGTCTTATTGCAGCTGTAGTCCTCGTTATTGTAGCTGTAGGAATCCTAGTGTTCATACTCAAGAGAGGTATGTATAACATTTCCTCACTGGGCTTTATGGGCTTCAGGATTATGCTCATTTAACGTTATATAGAATGTATGAAAATTTTTGACCATCAGTTTTTGTAAAAACAGTAGAAGAAACAAATCCAGTTTAGGCAAAGACTAATAGATGTGCAGGAAATAATGTACTGAACTTTTTTTCATTCTGACACTGGGCTCTGAGTCCTGGGACACACTGCAGTTTGCATTTGTATATTTCTCCTTCTGACTGGGTGTTTCATTTACTCTGTGTTTCTACTTATCAAGTATTTGCAGCCTCTTTTGTTCCTACCTGAGTGTGTTTTCACAGCCTTTTTTGAGAGCATCATAAAGCTCCCATCAAGATTTATTGTTGGGACAGGCTTATTACCAGGGCCTGTTGAATACCATATGCTGAGTCTAATCTGACAACTCAGTGTGGTCAACTGATAAATAGGACCTTCTGTGCCTCCTGTCAGCCTCTACTGCCATCATCTTGGAGTTCTGTATTTGTTTCTTGATCCATCCGTACACTGAATTCAAGTATCTCTTTTGTAAATCTGACACCTTATTCAGAAATGGTAATGGTAGGCTATCAATGTGTATCTTTTTCTGCCACCTTTTTGGATTAATGTGTCAGATTGTCTTATGGTTTGAAAAAGAGGGGCACACCATCTTTTCTTTTTGTGTTGGAGAGAGTCGCAAACAGGAATAGATTTCTTCATTCTATGCCTGTTCTGCATTGAAAATTCCTGTTGACTTCCACCACTTGGGGGTGGCTGCAGGGTGAAGAGTACTGGATGCATCTTCCATCTGGGAAGGACTAATTGATGATGTTCTGGAGGGACACTCTGAGTAGGACATAAATAGATATATATTGCATGTGAACCTTATGCTTTCCTGCTCATTGTCCATTTAGTTTCTGTTGGCATGGAATCATAAAGTGGGAAGACATCTCTGGAAGTTTCACCCAAATTGCTACTCAAAGCATGACCAACTTCAAAGCTAGATCAGGTTGGTTAAGGCCTTGTCCAGCCAAACTTCAAATAGTTCCAAGGACGGAAATTCCCCAGCCTCTTTCAGCATGTGTTTCAGTGCTGAGTCACTCTTGTAGGGAAGGATATTTTCCTTATTTCGGTCAGGGATGGCCCTTTGGCAACTTGTAGCATTGTCTCCTGTTTTTTCTGTTCTATACTTTTGTGACGGGTTTCCTTTGTTTTCTGTAGTTAGTTGTAGACTGCAATTAGCCATTATCCTTTTAGCCTTTTTCAGGCTGAACAAAGCCTATACTCTCAGCACTCCCTTGCACAGCTCCTGCCCCCTAAATATCTTGGTGGACATTTGCTGGACTGGCTTCAGAAAGTCGATGTTTGTACATTAACTGGGAGACTAAAACTAGAGAGTATGCCACATGCGGTGTCACAAATATCGAATAAGAGGAAGAATTATTTGTGTTGATGCGCTGACTGCACTTCTGCTAACACAGCCCAGTATTTGGTAGGCTTCTATGCCAAGGGCACATTTTTGTGCATAATATTCAGCTTGTCATGCTTTCAGGTCCTTTCCTGCTGAGCTGTTTCCTTACCAGGCAGAGCCCAGCCTGTAGAGGTCCATGGGGTGACTTCAAGAGATTCAGGACTTTGTTTGCCTTTGAGTATCACATCTTTCCTGCCAGCATGTTTCTCCAGTTTGAGTGGCACTCCTGCCTTCCAACATGTCCACTACTCTCCCCAGTTTGATGTCATCTGCAAACTTTCTGAAAGTGCCTTCTGTGTCCTTGTTCATATTGGTGGTGTTAAACAACACTGCTCTTGGTGTTAACACACAAAGAATGTCACTCAAAACTGACCGTCAGTTAGAATCAAAACAATTCAGTTACTTCCCTTGAAACAATGAAGGTTTGAATGTGCAAGAAAATAAACCTGTTATACCTTGGTAGGATAAGCATTGCACAGGTGTAATCAAACAGCAGAAGAGATTTGCTGATTTGAGTGCAAGACTCAGAATCAGAAATTGTTAAGCTCTACCTTAGATTTTATTAGATGTGTTCTGACTTCCTGTTGCAGAAGACTCATTCTGTTAATCTCTCACTGATTGTCTCAAAACAGTGTTTTGTTCTTTGTTGTTTCTCCGAGTCAAGTATTCTGTTGCATGTTCTCAGTGAAGCATATTTTTTTGGTTTAGGGATGGGAGAGGGGGATGGAATGGATGGAGGCTGTCAACGAGTTTCCAAAGGCACAAAACCTTATTTCTGAGTAATTTCTCCAGGTATTCTATTTGTTTGTGTGCAGGTATAGTTAAACATGAAACAGGAAGAAGGACTGCTCAGAAGAACAGTGCAGTGAATGGCTCAGGTAAGACAGCGTCACAGATGTGTGGAAATCAGACTGTTGCGTGGTCTGGGCTTGTCGGTTCTTATTCTGTGTCAGTGTAGTCTTTCATCAGAGAGTTAAAGGAGTAAGTTTTCTTTGAGTGTAGTTATTTTTTCCTGGTCATTAATACATACTTTCTAAAACAAATTTCTTTATAGGAGCACGTGACCCACTTTTCCATGAGAACAGCCAAGAACAGCCTAACTCAGAGGGAGGTAAGAAACCTGTATTGGGGTATTAATGTTTCTAAACATCTGCTGTTGGTTGGAACAGGGAGTCTGATTTGCTCTTTCCTTTTTTGCAGGGTCTGAGCTTTTGAATTGGTTTTCAGTGTGTGCACATGCAGACTCAAAGTCTCAGTTGAGGTCCAATATTGGATCTGCATTTAGTGAATGAGTTAGTGGGGCTGGCAAAGTTACTGACAGTGAGTGGCCTGAGATTTTTCTGATCAGGAGCTCTCTTTGGAGGTGAATTACCTTTCTAACAATGGAGAATTGGGGCTGGCCTCAGGACGAGGGCTGGAAAAGTGCACAATGTAGGGCAACCTGTCATTCCTCTCTTCCTGTCCAGACCTCCACCTGGGCTTCTGCTGTCCATTCTAATCTGCTTTCGGTGGGGTTTTTTTGTTTTTTTGTTTGTTTATTTGTTTTGTTGTTGTTGTTTTTTTGGGGGTTTTACATTTGTTCATTTGCAGATTTTTTGTTCTTTTTTTTTCTTAGTGTTTTGCTGGAGTGGTTTTGGGTTTTTTCACTTCCTTAATTTCAGCAAGATTGTTCTGTTCTCTGTCTTCTTGTGTGTTGGGGTGTGGAAATCACTCTATATAGTGAGCAGCTAAGGAAGGGGAAAACTCCTTTAGTCTGTGTTCCTTTCATCAGGGTGAATTTGGCTAACATGTTCCAGCTTTAACATATGTAAGTCTTGTTGCCAGGACTACAGTGGTCTGTTTTTAGGAACCAAACTAAATTAACCTCCAAGGCAGTCAACTAGACTGGGGAGAGCAGGGGAAGATTCTTGAAAAATATTCTGTTACTAGATCAAACAGTGTTTCAGTGGGGAATGGCCAAAGTTCCTGCCATCAGGCGCAGACTCAGTGCCCTCTTGGAGTGTTCTGGTGTTGAGCTCAGTGCCTTCATGTGGGATGCTCAGTCTGGTATCTTACATTTATTAAAGCTGTGGCTCTAGCCCATGGTCCAGAGATCACTGAAGTCGAGACTATGGATGAATCTGAAGGTGAAAAAAGGAGAAGGATGTGTAGGAAAAAATCCCCAATAAACCCCCCGAAAACCCTTGTTTTGGTACTGCACTTAAATTTGCTTTAGAATGTTTCTATTAAAGATTCTTTAGGATCTGCAAAGAGGAAGGGTTTAAAGTTACAGTGTTAGTACAGAACAAAGATGAAGTAAAAAAAAATTAGATGCAGTTTCCCTTCTCAGCTGTCTCTGGCATTTTATGGCAGATCTGTGCAGCTTTATCAGTAGATCTACTTCAACAAGACTTTTGTAAAGTTGTAGGCATAAATCTAAGCAATGTAGGTCATGGTCTGGGACCTTAAGTGGTTGCTGATGGGAGATTGAAGTTGAAGTTAATTGTGAGTCCTTAGAGTGGCATAATGTACTGGTTCTCAGGAATATCTGTTAAATGTATTATAAGGAAGTTGTCACTTTCAGGCTGAGTTGAATATTTTTGCAGTCTTGTGCTACCTTCATACACATTTCTAGAAAAGGATTTCTGTTTTCTTGCAGCTGCATTTTCACAAGCTGCTCATTGTGAGAATGAAGAGCCTGAAGCAGGTAACAAGTGAGATAGAGCCCTAAAACAGAGGAGCATGAAGAGGGAAAGTAATTTTGCACATGCCCTTTTGCAACCCAAGATGTATTAGCAAATAATATGTCTAATGTTACCTTTTATTTGCATGCAGAAGAGTACAAGGATATTTTTATAGGATGTTATCATGGGTAGGTGATCCTTGCTTTCTGCTGGAGAGAAACCCTCAAACAGGACCTAAGACAACAAAATGCTGTGGCTTCGAAGTTTAGTATTGATGCCAAATAGATGTGAGCCTCAGCACACCAATTTAGAGATGGGATGCTCACCAGGCTTGCAAAATTCATATTTGGGATTGTGTAGCTGATGGTGAAGGTGTGGTGTGCTGTGGGATTGTCTTACCACTTGTGCAACTATTTCCATATATATAGACATGGATATAGGAAAAGGAGGCTTATCTTATGCCTGTCTTAAAGTAGAAAGAAGGGAAACATACAGTTCAAACAAAAGAGAATAGGGTCCATAGATAAAGGTTGTCAGTTTGGACACTAGGTGGAGAAAATAAAATATTTTTTTGCAGTATAGAATGGGAATATTAGGGAGTTAGTGCACCTCTGTGCCGTACACCCAGCAGCACCTAGGGAAGAGGCAGTCACTGCTGTAGGGACGGGAAACAGTGGACAAGGCTATGATGTTCTCTGAAATGCATGTGCAAAGCAATTTCAAGCAGGGCTTGTGCTGATAGCACAGCAGTACTTGCAGAGGAGAAGTTGTGCTCTGAGCCCTGGACTGCACAGAGCAATGGCCTGTGCTGGTGAGGGGCAGAAGCAATGGAGTGTGCTCCTGAGTGATTGTAGCTGTTCTCTGATCTCTTTTCAGACAGAGAATGGAATGAGGAGAGCAGTACTCTGAAAGACAAGCAAAGAGTTAACAATGGTGTAAATCAGGAAGGTAAGAGCCTGCTCTAAGGAGCAGTCAGTGCTACTGACCCAGTAGGCAAACTGGCCATGATCCCTTCATAAAATCATAGAATCTGCTGAGTTGGAAGGGTCACATCAGGATCACCTAGTCCAATCCCTGGTCCCGCAGATAACACCCCAAGTCACACCATGTGCCTGAGAATGTTGTTGAAACACTTCTTGAACTCTGTCAGGCTTGGTGCTGTGACCACTTCTCTGAGGAGACTCTTGCAGTGCCCAACCACCCTCTGAGTGCAAAACCTTTTCTTTATATCTGATCTAAACCTCCCCTGACTCAGCTTCATGCCATTTCCTAGAGTCCTGTCACTGGTCAGGAGAGTGAAGAGATTGTACCTGTTTCTCCTCTTCCCCTCATGAGGAAGTTGTAGACTGTGGTGAGGTCTCTCTTCAGCCTCCTCCAGGCTGAACAAACCAAGTGACCTCAGCCACTCTTTGTAAGGCTTCCCCTCCAGACCCTTTACCAGCCTCATGGATGGCCTTTGGATGCCCTCCAGTAGCTTTTTTATATTGTGTATGCCTGTAGAGCTGTAACTAACAACTCAGTCTGATGCAATGGAGCCATACCTTGAAGCTGAGCAAGGAAGGGGACTGTGTTTGTCTTCTTATCTCTCTTCAGACACCTTTAAGAAGAGCAGCAGCTTGCTGGCCAACCATGTGGATGGCCATGGTATAAATGAAGGAGATAAGTGCCTTTACTGTGGGGCAGTCTTTGTTCATTGTGAATTTTGCCTAATGCTTCTTGATGTGATGTTATGGGTGGCACCACAGGTGCTGAATGTCTCCCATGCTTGGCCTTTAGAGGGTCTGTAAGGGATCATGAAGACAGTGCAGAGTCAGGTATGGAGGAGAGAAGGGAGGTGTTGGATGGTGATCCCATGGGAGTGGGGCATATTGGTCAGGTTACTGTTGATGCCAAACAAATGGCCCAAATCTCAGATTATTCTTGATCCATCAGGGCCAGAGAGGCAGAGTGTTGTGAGGTCCAGGATTGTCTGAGCATTGCCTTTGTCCTTGCAGAAGTGATCCAGGATGCAGAAGGTGGAAATGGGGAGTACCTGAACAACTCTCCCAGCGGCAGCAAAGAAGGTATGTGAGGGTGAAGCTCTCTGTGTCTTGGGAGAGTGTGCTGACTGGCACAGAGGTTGACTGTGAAGAATTTTCCTGTCTTGGAAAGAAAAGGAAAAATGTTGTTTTGTCTGTCATACAGTCCTTGCTTGAGTAGTGTAACTGTGAGCATCTCGTACTGGTTTCTGCTTTTTGTACTGCAAATCAGTGGTCACCAAACTTTTTTTGATTGTCTACCACATCAGTAATACTTAGAACATGCACACCCAATTTATGTGTATTTATAAATTATATACAAATATTACCATACTCAACTATTACATAAATTATAAAACATGCAAAAAATAAAAATTAAAAATTAGAATGATGAAGTAAATAGTATTTTTATTTTTTAAATGTTTTTACCGGGGCAAAAAAAATGTTTTCCAGCACTACAATGCCTTGTGTACACCCACTTTGGAGTCTGCTGGTGCAGATAATCCATTTAAACATGCTCAAAATGCACAGCAGTATGAAAGCAAGAGGCACTGTACTGCTGCAGAGTTTTTTATTCTGCCCAGTTTGATACAGCTGTTGAATTACCAGTCAAGCAATCACATCTATAAATTCTGGTATTTGCTGAAGACAATGTTGAAAAGAGGGGGGAAGAAATCTCCAAATGTGAGGAAACATGGATGAATGGGAGGGTGGAAGGGAGTTAGGACTAAGTATAACAAACCTGACTCTGTGATGCAGACAAAACTGCTGATGAAATTGTGATGAAACAAGGAAACACACTTGGAACGGGGCTGTATAGCTGCAGAGGAAGCTGTGGAGTGTTGCAATAACTGAGTCAGTTCCTGTTAGTTGACAATGAGTAATACTGAAAGCCAGATGTAGTAAGTCAGTGTATAATTCCCGGTCCATGTGACGTGCTGCTTCGCTGGGCTGAACTGTGCTCCTAAGTCACCCTTAAAAGTTTAGCATCCAGAACTGCTCTGTTCTTTTGTCATGCCACGGCACCAGATGTAGCTGCGCTTGCTTTGGTGCTGTTTGCAAGCCACGTGAGAACAGAATATTTCGCATGTTTTGTGGGAAGTGTGAAACCTGATATTTATCCCTGCAGCTGTAAAATGAGAGAACCCTATTTCATATTCAGACCCTCTCACTGCACAGACACAAGGAAATAGCACACAAACACACACACCCCAACTGGCTGCTGGATTGTGTTCTTTAGTCTCATCACCAAGCTGGCTGTAGGTAAAGCAGTAAACCTGCTTGGATGTTAAACATGCAAATCATAAAAATACTTCAGACCTATCCAGGAACCTTGTGAGAACCAGACTCAGGACAACTTTCTTTTTCTCATTGTCTACAGAGTTGAGTACCATATGTCACCACACGCCCCTCTCCTAGACCGTCTCCTGACATCTCATCCTAGGTTGGAGTGATGCTGAGCTAGAGATTAGTGGAAGGGACAGGTAGTGCTATCAAAATGGGAGCAAAGAATCAAGGTGTAGTGCCTTGGCACCTCCAGGTGGCTCCCCTTACAGAGTTGCTGTGTGTGCACCAAAATGGAAACACCAATGTGTAAGTGGGCTTGTGTGTGCCTTATTGGAAATCATCTTGGCTACAGGCTGATGCATGTTGCACGTGATAAGTCAGGCTGGGCATGTAGTCTTGAACTTCCTGCACTGTAACTTCCATTTGCCTTCAGGCTCCTTGCTTGTCACTTAAGAGCTGTATTTGCAATCCTTGAAAGAGAGAACTCCAAAAGCATCTGGCATTACTCTGTGGAAGAAATAGCAGCAGCAACACATGCATGTGTGATGCGCAGCTGATACTGACATTATAGACATAAAACATTTGCACAGAAGTGGTGTCTTAATTGCCTGGTTATGTGATCCAATGTCATGGAGTCAGAACAGCTTCACAGGTTACCAGCTGCTTAGCAGGTGGCTGGAAGTAAGTAATGAAATTTCTAAACATGTTCCAGTTGCAGAGGAATCTGTCGAATCATAATCGCACAATTTGGGTAAAATATTCTGTGGCTATCAGATACCATGGGTCATGTACCTGCTTTAATTGCACTGTTATGAGTCATGTGACAGTGTCTTGGTGCATCTTCACAACACTTTATTGGTATTTAAAACTTGTAGTATTCTCATAACTAGTTCAATTTCCAGAAGAAAAGATGTAATAATTTACCTGTGTGCTTTTCTTATTATTTCAGATCTTAAATCATAAGCAAATAATTGCTTTGTTGCCCAAATAAATATGGAAAAGAAGCAGTAGAATTCAATGGTGAAGGAGGTGCTACTGTTTCCCTTGAGGTCTTCCACAAGCAATTAAGTCATCAGAGCTTCGTCAAGAAGTGCTTTGAAGACAAACTGAACTGTTTCCTGTGCCTATTTTTCTCTCCTCAGGAAAGACAGCTTCTTTTTCCGGTGCTACTGTGTGAAGACAAATAGGCCAAATCATGGACAAAATCTTTTTAATTATTTTGTATTTGGTTTTAACTAACAGTGCCCTACTAAAACACCAAGGCCTCTTTGTAGTTGATATTTAGAGATTTTCAAAGTTATATATTTTTGCATGAATGCAGACAAATCAAAAACTGATCAGCTTTCTATGCACTTTTTTATCAGTACCTTTTTAAAGTCAGAAAAAACTTCATCCTTCAGCAGACCCAGGTGGATGGAAGTTTGCAGTTTCTAGTCTTGGTTCTTCAACAGGAGCTCAAAGCTCCAGACAAAGCTTTCTGTTGGAGCTGGCAGGCACCTGGCAAACTGAGCATCTCCTGACAGTGTTCACTCTGTGATAAAACTACATTTCAGCTTGTTGTTGCACTGGAACAAAGCTGCTATTAGCAGCATTTTTGGGGTTTTCTAAAACTTTTTGTATTTCTTGAACTTTTAGGATTTTTTTAAATGTCTTAACTCCTACTTCACATTTTTCTAAGAATGTCAGCTCACTTCTACTCATTTCTAAAGAATAATAGTATGTCTTTGAGTTGCTTGAGACTAGAAAAAAACTTGAAAACTGAGGTCACACATATGTAATGAAGTTCAAAAAGAACCAAAAAGAAAAACAGCATGCATTAATGTTTTCAGAACATCAAGCTATTGAGTGTTTTTCATTATGTTTACATGCTGGTTGCTCATGAAAGCTGAAAGCCATTTCAGTTAATTTTGAACTTGGTATGTGTAAAGAATCATGAAAGTTTGACACTGGTAACCAGCAATCAGAAGCTCCCCCTTCAACTTTCCCCTTATTTCAACTTACGCCCTTTCCACTCACACAATTTCTTCTGCTATTTGCAGCTGTACTGCATGAGTGTTCAAAATTCACTTTTGATAAGACTATATCTTTTACCTCTACTGCTGTCTGTAAATATAATTTATTTTAAAAAGCACTCAAGATGTAAAGAACTTTGTCATATCTTTTTGTAATATATACATGCAATTTTTTTTTACCTTAAAAGTTACTAACTGACCCCCAAAATAATCTTTACCCAAAGTAATCTATTTTATACTTATATATATTTTTTTTTGGGGGGGGGGTCAGTGCTCCTTACCGAAGTGTCTTTTTCCATTCCACCTTCAACGAATTTATCAGGGTAATGCTGTCTGCTTCTTAGTAACTTTTTAACAAGTCTCCACACAAAGATGTCCTTTGTCATGTGTGTTGTGGTAAGAGTAGACCTGTAGCTTGTTTTCCTGCTTGGACAAAGTCTTATTTTCTGTTATTAATGTGAGAAATAATGGTAAAAAGAAAGATTGTCTGGTGGAACTGGCTGAAATTGCTCCCAGAAACTATACAGTTTGTCTAATGGTCTCCATTGATCCCATGCAATTTAATACTAAACAGCACAGGAAGGTCTCACATGGTGTGATTTTGAAAATACTTTGACTCCTGATATAATTGACATTATTTCCAAAGCAAAAAGCAACAGCCCTCAAAAATAGTAAGCAGTTGTGGTTAAGTTGCTGCAAGTCTTCAGAATAGTTCGTGGAATACTGGAGCTTTATTAGAAGTAGAAAAACCCATTTACCTGGCAGGGTGACATAAGACCGAGAACTAGAGGCTCTACAGTCTCCCAGTGCCTCCTTTCACCCTTTTATCTTGTACAGTGTGTGCCGTGCATGAGGAATTTCTGGTAGAAGTGCAAACTGCAGTTTTCAAAATTGGTATTGTTGTTTCTTTGGGTTTTATGAGGGGTAGATTTTGGGTTTTTTTCCCTGTAAAGTTGTGAACTCAGACATTTGCAAGAATAAATTCAACTGACTTCCTGCCGGTTGTGGTGGCAGTATTTGCAGTGCTATTCCCCATGTCCTTCTCTCCAAATGTCTCCTCAGTAACTAAAGAAGAATAAACTTTTTTTTCTGTGAAAAGCTTGTGTCCAATCTTACTTTGCAGTGAATGGAAAAATAGGCAGTTTTCAATAGCAGACAGTAGAAGCTCCCTCGAAATGTGATTATTTTTGGCCTGTGAAGAACTTGAATCCAGGAAATGCTGACTGTATTCCAGGAAGTGAGGCTGCCCTCTGACATCTCTGAGTCTCAGCACATGCTGGTGATAAGACCTATTTCTGCTAATAAGAGAAACTCACAGTGAGGAGAAGCTGCTGCTAAGCCTTTGTGCTCACAAGACACAGCCTGACTGATTCCTTGGTGCTGGCTCTCTTTATAGTAGCTTTAACCTATGAAAGCGGTTCCTGCAGGAGGTGTTGCTCCTAATTAATCCCAGAATAAATGAGATCAGAGCTTGATATCTGCTGTAGAGCTTAAAGTGTGGATTTTGAGCATCAAATTCAACTCACAGCTGTGGAAGAAGATTTGGGTTGTGCTGAAATGCCCAACTTTGAGCTGTTTGCAAACATCCTCTGCTGGATCTCGCTGTGCTGCTTGAGAAGTTGCACCTTCCACACGTTACCATTGGCTGTGCAAGTATTGGGAACAATCTAACACATTGGAAAGCAGTGTGAAAGCAGTCCTGTGAGCTGAGATAGCCTTCATCAGCACCCTACCTTCATGTGGGGCTACACAAGCAGAGTTGAGAGGACTGGCTTCCAGGAGCAGGATTGCAGCAAAAGCCAGGGACAGCAGGTAGCATGGTTATCTTATGAGCAGACTTGTACCCATGCCTTAAAGCCCGGATCTGATTATGCCTGGCAGACTGCAAGGAGGTGACACACACCCTGTGTGGCATCCCACTGCTGGAACACGAGTCTGAAATGCTCTTCAAGCAGTAGCAGGTTAATTTAGAGACACCCAAAACACAAGGGTGAGGTGAGCTTGTGTGCTCGACCATGTCTGGGTGCAGTTTGAACTGTGGGGTAGGTACAAGGACATGAAACATTGCTATGGACCCTAATGAGCATGGGAGCAAAATTCTGAGGAACTTTGCCTTAAGGTTGACCTCAAGGGAATTTTCTTTCTTAATAGCTGGTGAGTAGAGTGCATTGTGGGGTATCATGTTGGCCAGTATGGCTTAAAAAGTGCAGTCATGGGAGAAATGAGTGTATTCTGTGCTCAAGGACACATCTAAGTTTCTAATCAGTCGAGTTTTTAATGACCCAAATATATTTTGTTTCTGTTAAAATTACCCAAACCTTGGGTAAAATGCAGCTGCTACTTCATCCCTGTTGGATATCTGAGGATTTCCTGTGGGTGATATAGATTATCAATTTTTTCTAGCAGATGTGCCTCTCTACCTAGAAAAAAATTAATTCCTAGTCTTATAAATAGCAAGTTTCTTTAAAATTTAGAATGTGTTTTCTTCTTCTATCTGTCCCTTTATATTTGTTTACCATTCCTCTTCATTGGGGAGTATCAATGCAGTTCAGGTATGCAGTTTCCTTTTTTGCTTCCTGAGGAAGAGGGGGGAGAAGAGACTGTAGAGTTGGACCAGGAAGATGGAACGTAAGGGAACAGAGCAATCATTGATAGGTGGAGGTAAGTGTAAAGAAGGTCCAGAAATTCTGTGCAGAGTACTACAAAAGAGATTATTTTAGGGCTACAAAGATAAATTAATCCCAGAATAACCTTTTGAAATTCTGCCTTATACTGACTGCAGTAGGCTGTGTCTTGCAGTCCTGACAACAGAGGAGCCATGCCTTTCCATTAATATCAGCATTTCCCTGCTAGGTCTGGTTGAGAATTATATTTTCAGATGTTCCACTTCCAGTTGCAAATTCCCAGTTTTAAGTGAATGTTAAGCTAACCTAAGTAACTAATTTAACCAAACTAATCAAGGAATGTCCTTGGTGGGGACGCGGTCTCTCATTCAAGCCAGAAGACTGTCTCAGGGGGACAACACTTGAAAAAGAGGCAGGGAGCTTTAAGTGCCAAAATGGCAGCCTCAAATTCTGCATGCCCAGGTGGCATTGCTCTGCTGGGGCAGGACTTAGACCCAGCAATGGAGGGAATTATTCCAGCTTCCCTCTCCTGTGTGGAGTGGGAGGCTTTCCAAGGAAGGCCATTGATCTGGAGGGAGAGGAAAAGGCTCCTTAAGGTTAATCACCTATGGATTACCTGGTCTGCATTAAGAGCTGTAGGAGGCAGGTCGCTGCCCACTTACTTGGACGAAGGGCATTTGGTGAGTGTGGGGGTGATTTGCCCTGTGGGATGGTTTGTTGTAGATATTTTCAAGGGCCAATGTTTATTTTTTTCCTAGAGAAATTAGAAATTGGCAACGATATTCAATATTTTAACTTATCTTTAGGATACCTGAAAGAGGGGTCTGGATTCTTGGGGAAAATTATCTCAGCAATATCATTAGGATTTAGGGTAACCCAAAGCCAGCAGGCAAGATGGGCCAAAGCTTGGATATAATAAGAAAACTATAAGGAACTGGCTGTGGGATTTTGAGGCTGAAGGCCTTCACAGTTGAGGGCTAGTCCACAGGGTTGGGGGATTTGTTCCCTGTGAAAAGATGTTGTGACTCAGGGATGCTGCAGACCACATCTCCCTTTACATCTACTCTGAAGTGTGCCAGTGTCCTGAGGAAAGTTTCACTGGCTTCCAGTGGTGCGGACCTGGTTGGTTCCTGTGACCAACCTAGTAGGCAAAAAGGTCATGGAAAACAATACCTAATTTGGGATCACTGTTATATGATCTCAAAGTAAATAACTGCATGGAATGCAGCCAGACTACAGTTCTCAGGCTCCACCATGGCTCTGAATCATGAGTTTTGCTCAAAGCAGCACTGATTAAATATGAAAGTCCCCAGGTCAACTCTGGAGTGTATTAACCAGAACCCATAATATGATTTTTATAATCACTACAGTGTCACAGTGGTCACATGCATATGGTGAATTGGAACATTGTAATGACTAGTAATGTGCTGCACATTAATAATTGTTTATCATTTAGTTGTTTATCAGTTCTCTCTTTCCGAAGCCAAATAAATTAGGACAGAAGTTCATTGCAGCGGCAAAGTCAAACACTGAAAGACTAGAGATTGCTGAATTCAGTATTTTCTGCAGTCTTCCCTTATTTCCCCAATTCTGAAAATAGATTTTATTTTCAGCAGATTCCTGTTGTTGGTAGAAAAAAGATCTGCTTCTTGCTGAAGAATGAGATTATCAGCCTCTTAGTGAGCAGGAGCTTTTAGAGTAGAAATGGTTTAAGTTATTACAATATTTGCCAGCAGAACAGTGCTTGTACTGGGCTGTGAATTGCTTGGGTCTGTTTTCCCTAGTTTGGGGTCCTGCTTTCAGTGTCCACTGAGTTGTGCTGGAGTAGATGTGGGGAGATGGTCCTTTCATCTTCTGAAATGGTAGACAGCTAAAATCTGTGCAGCTGCTGGTTCGACACAGACATTTGGCTGGTGTTTACCTCAAACACATATTCAGTGGAATGTTTTGGTTTATGTATAGTGTGGGGGAGCTCAAACAGATATACAGATAATAACCAGTTCTTCAAATAGCCGTTTAGCAGCCTTACCATTGTTTTTGTCTGCCTGCCCACCTCCCACCTTCATCTGCCCTGTTGATGCTGAGGATGTAAAATGTCAACCTGACAGTTCAAGTGTGGCAAAACAGAAAAAAACTGTGGGTGGTGGGAAATCTCTGTCTGAGGTTGCCTAACACGGCCCCACCTGCCACCAGTGAGAAAACACGGGTCCAAGGGAGAGTTTGCTGTACTGTCTCAGCCTCTGGAACACCCATGAAGATAGATGCAACTCTCTGCCATTACCAGTCTTAGCCATTTTAAGCTCCTGCCTTAGGAGCAGGGCTCTTGTCTCTGAGTGTTTGTGTATGGAGAGGTGTGTGTCATTACCTAGAAGAGCTGGGGGCTTGGGGAACATAATTCCAATCTTCTGATAGAACTCTATTTTCCCTTATAATATAAATTCAGGAATTACAAGATACACTGCCTATTTTCTTTTGTGCATATCTAAATTGTCTCCAGATCCTTGGGCTGAGAATGAATTCTGGTATAATACCTTGTTATACATGTGTGACAGTGGCATAAAAGAGCTACGTTATATCTCCAGAGATAATGACTTTGTAATTTCATCCTTTTTGTATTTTTCTATTTGCAAGCATGCAAGATGCAAGACACTGCCTCTGTGATGAGAGCTGTTTCACCCATAGAATCATTTCTTTCCCCAGCATGCCAAAAGGACAGTAAAAGAATGGTGGCTTTGGTAGCCGTTTCACCCAGCCTGCGCAAAGTGACGCTGTTGCCTTTTTGAACATGTTTCTGTAGGCAAAGGTATGTAAAAGGTCAGACTTTTCAAAAGCTCTGAGTGATTTGAGATACCTTATGTTCTCAGCAGCCAGCATTAAACAGATTAAGGAGCTTGGTGGGATGACGCTGTTGAGAAGCTGAACTTTCACAGGGAATTGCATTATCAAGACAGCATCACTTATACCAAAGAAATAAAGTCATCTATTACCTTGGAATTGGCTTGGAAATCATAAAACCTTAAAGACTAAAGACAAGAAACAATGTGGGGCTGTAGATCAAATAGAAATAAATACCAGACTGATTCACTAAATTAGGACAGCATATTTGCAGCAAGTGGGAACTTGGATGGCAGAATTCTGGCAGAAGCATGGCAGAGTTGGACATGCAGCTCTTCCCTAGAAATGTTCCCCTGAACTTGACTACAGCTTTGTCCTCTGTGGAAATATTTCCAAGTGCTTCTGATATGACTGGCCAGCAGGCACCGCTCTAAGATCAGCAATTGCTTGGCAGCTGTGGCATCTGACAAAGATATCACCACAATCGCTTCATGTTTCCTTTTACGGGGTAATGGTGTCCGTATAGCTCGAGGCACCTGTTTGGAGTGTACTTACCTGCTTCCTGACACAGGGCAGGGGTTGCCACAACATTTACTCTTGGTTACTGCAGGCAGTTCTTGGGCTCCTCCTGGGTTTCAGGACACCTAGCAATGAAGCATTACTGGCACGTATTTGGACAGGAGGGAGGTAATTTTTAAATTTAATGCTTTGTGCTTGGAGGTTTCTGGAGGAGCTACCTGCAAAGAACTGGGAAAACTGATTTCCTGAGGGAAGTATTCTTACTGAATTGGATTTTAGCCCTCGAAGTACCCAGTGACTTGCAACCAAATGCCCTTGTGCAAACATTGTCTGTGTACTCCTCAGCCACATCTAGACATGGCCTGTTCAACTGCACTCCTTTCAACACAGCTGCAACAACCCCTGCCCGCCTGTGCCCCCCTCCTGTCCCTCACTGCCCTTCCCTCCATCCTCTGGTCATGCAGGTTTTGATCCCAGGCTATTAAAGCAGTGCAAAACCTGCATATTGTGGACTAGCTCTAATTAAACCTCACAGCCACAGAGGTAGTTTAAACAGGTACAGCTGGAAATGACTGAATTTTTTCTTTACTGCCTTCTGGGCTTAGACCAGTGCAGGGGTAGTGCTGCCTCCCTGGAACAGGCAGGGGACGGAGCTGTAGAAAGAGGGCAGAGAATGGACAATTTTGTCACTGACTGAATGGCGTTTCTGCTTTTTGGACTGAAGTGGGACCATTTCCTCTGTGTGCTGACATTTGCTCCAGCCCCGTCTTTCTGTCGCTTTCTTCATCTCCGCTTCACTTTGTGATTGCCTTTTGTTTTGTTGGTTTACTCCACCCATCCCAATGCTCCTTCCCTTCAACAGCTCCTCTCCAGGGATTCCTCTGCATGAATCTAGCCAACACAGGAGGCACAGAAAGGACAGCCATTGTTTTGCTTTTGTTGATCAGTTCCTCTCATTCCTGTATGTTGGGTCTGTCTTATTTGAGATCTCAGGCCACTTATGGCTTCTGTTTGAAAAGAAAAAAAAAAAAGGTATGAGGATCTCTTTCTTTTTTCCACTTCTTGCTCTGCAGATCTCACGGGGTACTCAGAGTTTGACCTCTGTGGATTCTCACACCCTGGCTGGAGCTGCAGGAAAATCAACTCTTGAATAGCATATAATTTCTTACTGATATTTTGTGCGTCATTTTGTTACTGTGTTTATGCAGTTGTTGCTTGCAAACAGCACGTTGTGAGTTTGGCTAGATCTCCTCTCCCATCTCCTCTTGTCCCCCTGTCCTTGCCCTCTTGTCTTTGTTTGGTCCCAGTTTTGTCATGGTCTAGACAGACTGGAGACTTCTAGCCTCCAGAAGACCTGCATTTCTAATGTAAGAAAACAAGTGGAAAAACGCTTAATCTTTTTCCATTAGACTAAAATCCTACAGGCTCCTTAATCTATTATGAAGTCGCATAAAGGGCATAGGTGGTATTTCTTTTACTTTGGCGGTTATCTTTAAGGGGGGCGAGGGGTGGAGCAAAGACAATTCAATTGATAAATCAAGAAACCAAGAGGTAGGATTCCTGATTTCTGCTCTTGGAAATCTTCTGCCACTTGTTGGCTGTCTCACTCAGAGCTTGCCACTTACATGTTTTTGTCAAAGTTTACCTAGCTGTTAAAGAGTAGCTGTTGCTGTTGCACTTGCCTGCAGGGGTTGATTATGGAAAAGGAAACATTTCCCTTAAGGGCTGAGCTGCAGTCGATTTAATTTGCAGTTTGTTATGAAATGGTAGGTATTGTTTTACCTCTCTTCATCCCCAGGCTGGGGGAGCGGGCACAGAGAGTTCCAGAGATAAATGGTGAGCTAAACACAATTACAAGCCTGGCTCCCAGGGATGGTTTGAGGATTAATGGCTGTTTATACAGCACTTCAAGATCCTTAGCTGAAATCTGCTTTGAACTCTGGGGCATTTCAGGCTGCAGGTGATGGGGACCCCCAGGCTCTGGCAGAGGCCAGCACTCAGAGTATATCAGATCTTTTGAAACAGACATGCAGCTCCAGGGATGTGGCTGGCCAGGTTCATAGGAGAGGTTTATTTTATACCTGGGAAGTGCTCCTGTGTAGAATGGGAAGGTGACGGGGAGAGCCTGTCCCTCCAGACCCATGGCTTTTAAACAGATGTGGCTACTTGAGAGACCTGAGAAATAATACACCCAGGGAATGCTTCTCTAGCTGTATTTCTGATCTTTCTGTTGATCAGCAGTGTCCCCAGCTGCTAAGAAGTCAGTGCTCAGCTGCCATGGACAGAAGAAGCAAACAGCTTGAGTTGCCTTCAGATGCCAGCCAGAGCTTGCCTGGTCTTTTCTCCTGAGGACCCCAGGGATGACCTTGTTTGCATTAAGCCAGAACACTGCATTTCAAGTCTTTGGGACTAACATTTTATAAATTACCACAACTTCTTTAGGCTGGGACATTCTCTGTCATTATCACAAATGAGGAAACTTTTCTGTTGGGTGCTTGCAAAGTGTTGGAAATGCTGAGAGTATTGCTTTCTAATGTTGCAGCGGAGGTTTTCAGAGGGGAGGCTGTACTGTGGGAAGCAGTGTAAGATAAAAATGGATCCAGCCAGCTTGTGCTTGTTTGATTACAGAAGCAGGCAGCAAGGGCCAGGCACTTAGGGAAAGTTCTCTTCATCCTGTGGGAAGAACACATGCATTTGGGAAGGTCTTTAAGTGCAGCGGCCACCAAAGGTACAGGAGGAAACAATCTCTCCCTGGGTCTCAGGAGTCTCTTGGGGTGGTGCAGGAAGCAGTTCAGTGCTCCCACTGTGGTGCTAAGCAGCAACTGGTGGTGCTATGTGACAAGGCTCTTGTGGCACTGAGGTACAGGGACTATCAGGGGACTGACTGTGTCCCTGCAGTGGCCATGGGGAAATGGGATGGGACATGTTATGCCTCACAGTCTGCACTGAACAGATACAGCGACTCCATCCTAAATCCTTTGCTATTCATCTCATAGTGTGGGGGGAGGGAGAACAGCTTAGCTTATGTAGACAGCTAAGTGTCATTATTGTCCATCTAGTTGTGGAGAATATGCTGGGGAGCAGATACATCATGTGATCTTTGTCAACACTTTTTTTTCCTCTCTTAGGAAGCTTTGAGTCCTGCTTACAGGCAAGGCAGATAAAAGTGTCCATTCCCACCACCCCTGCCTCTGGAGAGCAGCACACGGGAGAGGAATGAAGGGCCGTGGGAATACTAAACATCATTTTATTATGGAGACAGCGGGAGGCTAGAGGAGGAACACAAGGAAGACACTATGATAAGACCACAGACAGAGCTTATGCTGGGGAGAACAAACCCACAGAGACTTCAAGAGACAAATAGGTAGAAGAAGAGGAAGAAAGATGGAAACAGGAGACTGAGCCAGACAGGCAAGGAATGGCAGAGCCACCTTCTTCCAGTTTATCAAGGGAGTGGCAGGAGCAGACCTGGGGCTCTTCATCCATGAAAAAGCCAGCCTTCTGCAAACCATTCTCCCATTTTCCTGAAATCTCTGCTTTTGCTCCTCCAGGCAACCATTAATCTAATATTAAGCCCCTTAACCTCTTTAATTGTTCCCTTTTAGTGTCAGCTGGTTTCCTATTAACCTTTCAATCTCTCAGTAAAGCAGTTACTTCTGATTCCAGCCAGACCCAGCTCTAAAGCTTTACCTCTGGCAGTGAATTTTCCAAGCTTTCACTTTTTTTTTCCTCTTTCTTTTCGGTAATGATTATTACTGCTGTTAAGGAGCCAGTTTGAACCAGCCACTAAGTGCATGAGGCTGAACCAGTTGGAGTCTATAAATAGCCCTTCACTAACCTTGCACCTTATTTCATGATTGGCTTCCCTCTCTCCACTTCATTGCACCTCTCTCTCTCTCCCCTCTCCATTATTGATGCTAGTTCTTTTGTTACTCTCCAAAACACCTGCTTGTTGATAGCAGGGTAGATCAGCCCTAGGTTTTTCCCTCCTGAACAAAATAATGTTGTCGCTGGAGAAGTGCCTCTAGAGTTTCACAGCAGAGGGAAGGCAGTGGGTGAGACAGGTCTGAGACAGCAAGTCAGAAAATGTCCATGCTGTGCAATAGGAATTGCGTGGCTGAGCGCCAGTCACAGAGACAGAGTTTGCTACCCATAGGCTGGTGAGTTTCTCGTGCGACATGCAATGGGATTGTACTTGAGTGCAGTCTCCTGTGTGAACCCAAGTGTGCTATATCAAAGCCAAGGCATGTGCCCAAGGACAAACGGCTCTGCAGTTCAAATCAAGCAGACGTACAGATCCCAGAACAGTCTGCTGTACCTTAGCCCAGTCCTTTGGCCATTTTGATTTCAGTAGTCAATATACTACTGCAGCTTGACCCTGAAACCTGGCAGAGCATAGTTTTCTTCACTGACCATCATCATGTCTCAGCTCAAAGGCATTTTCATGCTGTGCCTCCTCCAATTCACCTGCTGCTTCTAGTGCTGATGCAGTTCCTGAGCTGTGCTTAACCCTGGTGCTTCTCCCTACAAAGCGCTCTTATTTTCTTCCTCTTCTTTTTTTCTTTTTTTTCTCTTTTTTTTTTCTTTTTCTTTTTCTGTAAAATACAATTCATGTTTGCACCAAAGACTGAATGAAGCAATTGCATAAGCTGACCTGAAATCTCTGGGGCCAGTGTAAATCATGGCTCAACATCACAGGTCTGTGACTGAGTGGCACTTGCAAACTGCTCGTGTGCAGTGATGCAGTGGGGCAGAGCATCTGCCAATGCTTCACCAGTACTGGGGGTGCTATTGCAGTATCATAACAGGTTTTGTTTGGTGGATTCAGCAACAGCAGTGGTTTCTACATGTGGGGAAGCAGCACGTCACTGCAGAAGAGCTGCGTTCGAGGATCCAGTCACACCTCATTTTGCACCCTGAGGAAAGGCAAGTTCTTTCCCTGTGAAGCCTTCTTTTTCCCCAGAGAGAGAGAGACTTAGAGGAAACTTTTCCAGTCTGTGCTTAGGCTGACGTTTACAGCCTTTTGCTTCAGCTCAGAAGAAGGATTTGTGAGTCTAAAAGCTCTTGTTTTTTCTAGCTGTATCATTTGTCTAACACCAGCTGTTACCTTTCCCTGAGAGTCCTGCCTCAAAGTCAACAGCAACTTACCAAAATAATAGGAGCTATTCTCTTCTGCTCTCTGTACAGCTCTGTGTGTTCCTACTTGCTCACTTACTGCTATTCCTTGTTGTTGGAAGGGCAGATTCTGGCAGCAACGAGCCTTTGTCTTATTTTCTGGCAAACAACCTCAGTCTGCAACAAGACAGGAAAGACAAGCAGTGAAGAAATGAGAGCTGGTAAAACTGGGCTTAGAGGAGAAGTTTGACTTCTGGTGGCTTCTTTTTTTTAAGTTTGATGGGGGAAAGGTTTTGTAAAAGCACTATATGTGTGGAAAACAAACCCCCTCCATCCCCTCCAGGACAGCTGGCAGCTGGCATTCACACCTGTTTAATAATACAGGTTCTCCAGGATGGCTGTGTGCTTACTTTCCATCTTTCACAGCCTCCTTGTCTTCGTGTTTATCCTTCTAAATTCCTGGGCCTCACCTTTGCTCCCATGCCTTTCAGGCACACAGGTCTCAGCAGGACCAAGGAACCTCCCTGGGGGCTGCAGCAGGGCCCCAAGGTGGTCACTGGGGCAGTGCCTCCCTCCCTCCTGCCTCTCAGCCCTCCCAGGGACCACTTTGGTTTCTGTGAGTTATGGAGGAAGCTCAGGAAACTCTTCATGTCAGGGCTCTGAGTGCCTCATGGTGATCTGGTTGATGGCTGAGCCAGACCTTGACTGTGCTTGTGAAGGGCTGGGCTCAGCCCAAGATGTTGCCCATCATTTATGGTAGAAAGACGGGGCCCAGCGACCACTCTGGTCCCTGCTGAACAGGGGCAAAGTCCCTGAGGCCAGTCAGCACCCTCCTAACAGACCCCCAGCAGAGCAAGGGGTACAACCTGGCCCTAGAGGAGGATTCAGGGGCTGAGTCGAGCTGAGTACCACTCCCTCACACACTGCTCACTTACTGTCATGGTTTGGGGGCTGCTCAGAGTCCTTTTAAAACTTCCTGGCCCACCTGCCCTTCCTGGAGGGTCCTTTGGTGCCTATGGGACAGCCAAAGCCCGTGGAAAGGCTGTTTGACCCACTGACGAGCATGCTGCCCTGCTGCAGTGGGCACTGTGCTGTCCCTGGCTGCAGGGAAAGGGGAGCAGGACTGACCTGTGCCAGCAAAGCCTGGCAGGATGGGGGCATGTGGCTGCAGGGTGACATCTCTCTGTCCTGCCTGCTGAAAAAGCTGCCTCTCAGTGAAGGTGAGCCAGAGGCCTGTGGAGCAGAACATGCCCTCAAAGGAGAAGCTGATGGGAGATGTCACGCCCATCACAAAGCTACCCTTGATTTTTGATCAGTATTCTGACAGGTGAATGGTATCAGACCCTTGGTTAGCTACGTTCCAGTTGTCCATTTTGCCTGGTTTCTATGGTCAGTCCCATCTATTCCCCTTCCCTTGGGAAGCTTCCTAAATATTTATCCCAGTGATCAATCATATGACCCCACTGTAGCAATGTGATACGGCTTTAGCTGTGCTAATCACCTTAGCTTGGGCCCCTGACCCCTGTCATCCTATTTTAGGAAAAAACTTTACACAGTGCCTGGTAAGGGCTGTTCAGTCCAGAGGATTTCAATCCAAAGTGAGAAATAGCAGCACAGACTTTTGCTTTTTTATTTTGTGGACAGAATTCAGTTTACCATTATTCTGATTTGTCACTTCCCTAGGAGGAGTTGAACTTTGAATACCACACAAAGAGTTCAATTTCATTATAAAACACTTGACTCTTGACTGTTAACAAAAAAGCACCCCAAATAGTAAATGTTGAGTGCTTTGCCTGAAGCACTTAAGATGTTCAGTCATCCAAATGTACTAGGACCCTGCATCACTTCTCCCCTTTCTCCTCCCAACTTTAAATGAGGCCTCCTCCCAACTTTAAAGGAGGCCCTTTAAAGCAAAATGGGCTCAAGAGAATAGTGTCTGGTGCAGGGGACTGGAAATACGTGCCTTAAACCTCAGGAGGTTTTATGGGGAAGACATCAGAGGAGAGGTGGACCTAAAGATAAATTTATTCTTGGAATGGTTTTTTTTCTCCACACAGAGATGTCTCTACTACTCCAAAGCAGCAGCAGAAGTCAGACGTGACTGAGCAGCCAAGAACAGCCAAAATCCCAGCTCATCGACTGCTCAGCCACTCATACCGGTGGGAGAAAGTGTGCTGAAAGCCAAGCCTCTTCCCAATGCTCCAGGACCACAGCACAAGCCCTACAGAGAGTACATGAAAATATGAACTACATCATGTCTGTAGGAATTTGTTCTGTTAGAGGCATGAATGCTACCAACCTTCCCTGAATAATCTCTGAAGGGAATAGATTGGCTTTGTAAGGGAGAGACAGATGAGGACAAACTATACTTGGGTAAAATAACTACTGGAAATATGTTGTGTAAGAGGAGTGTCTGGCAGAAACTGAGCACTTTCCAAAGCCTGAGAACTCCTACCAGTGGCAACTTCTGTCATCAGCCCTGATGGTGAACATCCTGTCGGCTGCCAGGGCAGGGAGTGTCTCCAGACCTGCCCAAGGGCTTTCCAGTCCAGCTGCTGCAGCAGCCTCATCTGCAAAGTTTCTGAGGCACTGTCTGGATGTAACAGGAGGATCTTCCAAACTCTTGTTTGCCACATCTCCAGATCCTCCCCCTCCCTATGAAGCACGTCTTTGAGTGAGCTCATCATCCTGCTTTCTCAGCAGGTGAAAATATCCTCCTTTTTAGCAACCCAGGGAAGACAGGGCAACTACAGAAGTGTAATAGCAGACTTTGAACATCCTCAAGGTTTTTGAACTTGTATTGTCCCCTTGATACCCATGACTTGAATGTAGTCTGGAACTGATTAACTTGGCTGCTTCAATCTCTGGAAGGGAATGTTCTTTCTGCAGTTAAATATTTACTCATCATTGCACATGGACCAGGCATTACAGAAGCCTGGCAACATTTGCATTTTCTCCCCATAAATTGAAATTAAAAGGAGCATCCTCCAGTATTTCAGTGCTGCTCCTTCCATCCATCATGGTAGTCCAGTCATGTCCTGTTCATCTTCTTAGCTTCAGCAACATTCCTAAACCATGAGATTTGTAGCCCATGCCATGGGGACCCCTCATTGTACATCAAAAATATTCCTTGGTTCCAAAGTACATCCTCAAAGAGCAACACGAATCCTATTTCTGAATATCATGTGTCTCTAGCACTTGCAAACACCTTCAGAAGACATTGCTTGGAGAGGGGTCGGGCTCTCCCCTCCCCAGTCTTCCACTGACAGAAGGACTTTGATGATAGAAATAAGTTCTATCTTAGGCAGCACCACAGTGAAGTGTAAAAATGGGAAAATCTGAAGCATTGGTAGGGGCTTTGAGAAAGAATCAGGTATTCCCATGTTCCCTCCAGTTCCTAGCTGCTATAAATGCTGGGGAGTGTACCTCTGACATGCTAATATACCCAACAGGTACATATCACCACTCTCCACTGTGTCCAGCATCAGATTTCTCTGCCAGAGGTAACTGTTTGCCAGCCCCAGGACTGGGCCTGGCCCTCAGCACAGCAGCAATTTGGCACTGCTGGATCTGTGGAGGGAGTGAGGAGAAGCTGGGAGGTGTTTTGGCTCTGCTCAGGGCTGAATAAACACAGCAGCTTTTGCCTGGGAATAGGTGCAGTCCCTGACCACACTGGTGACACAGTGACATCCCTGTTGCTCCTCCTGGCAGGGGGAGTCTCCTGTTTCCTCTGGCTCAAGCAGAGACTCTTTTTTTTTTGTCCACCCCATGGCATGCAACTGTTAGCTTACCATTTCAGTCACCAATGACAGCAACCAAAAAATAATACTACTGTACTCAGTTAATTCATAGGAAAATCCCACGTGAGCACACAAAAGTTGGAGACGGTGCTCACGTATTTTTCCCTAAGGGCCTTAGGCAATGGAAATTTTCTCAAGCTCCATTCATTAACGGAATAGATGAACAGTTATGTAAGGTCACATGAGGGAAGTGGTTGGTCTTTGGTCAATGAAAGAGTTAGTCACACATCATTGAGCTGGATGGCCCTGGGAGGAATTGTGGAGCCACCCTTTGCATATTCAAGGACTGAAGAGGGAGAACTTTAGCTATAATTCCTCACTGTGCCTTGGGTTTGGGCACCACATTTATAGACCTGGCATTGCAGGAGGCATGTGGTGGTGCTAAGCAAAAAAACCGGGAGCTGAGGTCTGCTGAGATCCTCCACACTTTCCTCTTCCCAGATCACTCAACCCTCCTCTGAAGGAGCTAGGCAACCACCTGATGATTTTGGGGTTCCAATGTGCAGTTGTGCACCCCCCCAGCCAGTCTGTTCTGGAAGCACTCAGAGGCTAAGTACAAGAACATGATACAATTCAGCAGGCACAGGGCAGATAAAATCTGTGTTAGGGTTCTCAGGATCTACTAGAACATTACTAGGACATTCAGATGGTGGAGGATTTTCAAGGATCTCTTCTGAAACTTGTCCATTACCAAAGTGGTTTGGACTTTTGTCTCTCCCTGTTTGAAGCAAGGATGATGCCATCATACAGAATTTCCCTGGGACTGACTGTAGGAGAGATGATGAGGTACTGATTGGCATTCACACTTCAGTACCCAATTAAACATGGTCTGGAATAATATTCTCTCACTCCTCACCAGCTCTCATTCTCATCCCAGGCAGCCCAGTGAAGAGTGCTCCAGTCCCATGAATTTGGGCTACCTTGGCCCTTGGCTCTTCTTAACTTCTGCTTTGGGGCTTGCAGATCTGACTTTTAGACAAGGATGCCTTGCAGAAGATAATCAAACCATCTTTGTTTGCTTGTTTGCTTTAATCCCTGGCTGTTGCATGAGCAGCTTCAACCTGGTGGTGCACTTTGACCTTGCAGCTAGTACCTTGAAGGTCATTTCAGACCACTGGAGACGCAGGGTGACAAAGCTTGGCTGGCAGCCTCCACGGGACATGGAGCAGCAGTCACCTGGCACCAGCTATCAGCAGGACTCACGGCCTGATGAGTGCAGAGGGCAGAGGAGGCCCGCAAAGGAAACTCGTGTCGGGCAGGTGGGGAGGACGTGGGTGTCAGGCTGTACCTGAACCATGATCTGATGCCTGAGGGCTCATAATAGGTTGTAATTGTGTAAACCAAAGTCCCTCCCACATTTGCTGATCTGCCCCAAGCGCTGATGTTGTGAAACCCTGTGAGGAGGATGCCTTAACCCACCTGGCAGGGGCTGTGGCACAGACTCGGCTCTCAGGAAAAGCCCAGCTGTCTCCCTGAGCAGGTGGTTTCCAGGAAGAGCCACATTCCTGACTGTGAGGAGATGAAAGGACCGTGTATGGGATATGCCTTAAAATACACTGAGATATGGGAACAGAATTCAGGTCCCAGGCAATGTGGACTTGATGGCACCTCAGGCATTTGTTCAGGAAGGGAAGTGCTAAAACTACAGCTGCCTCAGCCTTGGCTGCAAGTGTCTCTGATAACCTTAGGGTTGTTTTCACTTAAGAGAAAGATTCTGGTTGACATTTTTGGTTTTTTCCAGGCAAATTCCTTCCTGCTTTATTGTTTTCTGCTTTTCTGAAAGCCAAGCTGAGTGGGAAATAGATTTCCCCTTTCCCAAAGGTTTGAGATATTGTGGAAAGAGGTGTATCTTGTATTTGGAGAAAAAGTTAAAATCTCTAACCTTTCAAAGAATTGCTATACTGCTAGGGGAAAAAAAGGTCTTTTTGAAATATTTTATTTCAGTAACCTTAAAATGGTCTTTTTAGAACCATTTCACTATACCTAGCCTTCTGGTTTTTAACAACTGGATATTGTATATCTGTGGTGAAATTCTTTTTTCTTTAAAAAAATGTCAAAATGTTATGATACTTAGAAAAGGGATTTGAAATACTCAACAAAAGGGATTGAAATACCCATCAGTATTTCAAGCTGACAAATTCTCTGAAAACATCTTTTCTCCAGAAATTACCTGGTTGTGAGGACCCAGCATTAAAATCTGAGAAAAGTTTGGTGAAAAGTTTCCAGCAAATTCTCCTAAAACTTTGAACTGTAAAACAGCTCCTGGCCTTTTGCAAACCAAGCAGTGATGGATTGAAAGACAGAGCTTCTTGATGGCAGCTGGAAAACCCAGTGAAATTAATTTTGGCTTCCATTCACTCTTGCTACATAGTTTGGCTTTGCTCTTTGAAATAGTTGCTATATGCTCCCCATTGAAAAAATTCACTGCAATATCAGTTGTTTTGGTAAAATACTCAGTGTGCAGCATTCTAGGAGCTGTTGGGCCAACACAGTTCAGGTAAGAACACCCCAGCACTGGTCAGGGCATATCATCAGTGAGCAGGAGGAGAAATGGGTTTTTCCTTATTACCCACCTGCTGCTTTGCTCCCCCACTGGCACGGCCCAACTGCCTTGCAGTGTCTGCTGGAAAGTGTGGCACCCAGCGACCATGTGAGTTAATTATTAAACAAAATGGAGTCATTATGCCCTGTGCCACTGCTGTTCCTCACATAAATCTGCTGCACAGTAGAAAAACGATCCTGTTCAGTGAGAACAAAGAGACCTTTTCAGGATGAGCACATTTTGCTCTGCTGGAGAGCTGTTCTCACTTCACCTCCCTGGAAGTGGAAGAGTGATGCATTTGGTCTTCATAAAGGTGGGGAGCTTGGGAAAGACAGATGAAAGTGATACAGAGCCTCAGGGCACTGATTTTCATGAATAATCTACCCAGCTGTTAGCCTAGGTCCAGAGCCATTTCCTTTCTGAAAATACATTTCTACTAGCAAGATTTCAGAGTCCAGAAGGAAATATTTAGAAGTTACCTTTGGCATTTCAAGGCCATCACGATTTCCACCAAACTTCCCTTGAAATTCTAGATAAAATATTAACTCCTGGACGAGGTGCAGAGGCCCTGGCAGGCTGTCAACCAGCAACACAATTAAGGAGACAGTCTCTGGTGAGATAGCATCCAGTACTTTAAAAACCATCTGTGATTAGTTTCACTTGACTGACACACAGGAAAAAATGAAGACTTACAGGTGAGATCCACAGATGCCAGCCACCCAGGGGAGGGGTCCCCATAGCTGAAATAGCTGGTCATCTCAGCTCTGGGAGGGGATAGAAGAGAGCCAGTCTGGTTTCTCTGCTGTGAAACCTTTCTGAAGCCCTTTCTCTTACATAAAGGGGCAATGGTCTCTCTTCTGTGGCTGCTCAGCTGGCAGATGTGGGGGGCCCAGGAAGGGCATATGCTGTGGTAAAAAGTGTGCATGGGCTGAAGCCCCAGCAGATGGGGGTCCACAGGCTGCAGAAGGGTCCCGGATGAGGGGGAGGGGCTGAGATGCTGGCAGGGGGTGGGTCAGGCCATGGGACTCAGGTGTACTTTAAATGTTTGGCTTGTGTCCATAATGTTCACGTACCATACTGAGACAGATGCCCAAGTCTCTGTCTTTCACCACTCAGCACAGTGGCTCTGTGGAGGCAGAGTAAATAGAGTTTACTGGGCTGGGAGTAAATAGATGGGCAACACTGGTTGTTTCCCCGGGGATTTAATTCCTGATAATCTGTGTTCCAAGCACTTCTACAGGCAGCCTCTGTACTTGACACAGGCATTTTGCTGTCCCTGTCTTTGCTGACCAGTGCCAAGCCGAGTTGGTCCTTTGCTGCCCTCTCAAAGAGGACAGAGGTTTTGGAAGGAGTCCCTCCCCTTTGCCACATGCTGTAATAGCAGGGAGACAGAAACACAGAGGTCCTATGGCCTAGGCAAAGCCAAAAAGCAAAGCGACTGGCAGGGCTGGCCATTGCAGCCAGGACTGCTGCCTCCTGGGAGGCAGCCACTGGTTTATAATACTACCTCTCTGAATGTTGTTTAAAGGGACAACACAGAGCACACGCTTGCTCCTGCTGGGCTCAGTGAGCTATGTTTGTGGTGGCTCTTGCTTTTCTTCAAGAGTTTACCTTGGCTCTTTCCCTTCTGCTTCACTGGCACCCTGTGAAAGGACTGCAGTGACCCTCATCCCCTGGCTGCAGGAGTGCCTGGAATAGACTGAGGAGTCAAGAAATGTGCACGCTCTGAAGCTGGCTAGCTGTGTTTGCAGGGCTGCTGATGCCCAGCCACGGCTGGATGTGAGTCATGTGACGAGGGCCTGTCCCACTCCTTGTCATATCTCACACACCATGGCAGTGCTGTGCTGTGGCCACCTCCCTCACCTGTGACCCCACGGGCTGCACACGCCTGCCCAGCCTGCCCTGGAACCTCTTGGCCGTGATGTTGGGCTTTGCTCCCTGTGTGGTGCTGGCTATCTCGGCATTCCTGATATATCCCTCTGACAAGGCACCTGCTTGTGCCTCCAGAGCCACCCGGCCAAACACAGCCTTTGCTTCATGGGTGCAGGTGCTGTGTCAGAGGTCTGTAGGAACCTGCAAAGAACTTTCAGCAGACTGCTAAGGGAAAGGAAAGCTGGTGGGAAAAGAATTTGATACGTGGCACTCCAGGGCTGTGTGGTCCATTTTATCACTGGCTCTCCTTCATTGCACCCCTGTCCCCTCCTCCAGACAGCATCACAGGGAGTTAGTATGAAGGGGCCCATATTTGCAAAGACAGGGGAAAGGCTGGATGTGAATAACAGGCACAGCTAAAAGTCTGGCCTGCTTCACCGCACTATTTCATTCCTCCCTGAAGCAGGCAAGGCCACGCCCTTCCACAGGGAAGGGGGCCAAAGCCCACCTCCTCGCGTGTGCTCTGAGTTGGCTGGATGTGAAATAACTCCAGTTCAGCAGAGACATAGGTGAAAAGGATCTGAGACTGATTTGAAACCTGCTTCTTGGTATCTGTAGTCCACCTGCTTTCCACTTCTGTATGTTTACTGCTGGCATGAGCCATAACCGAGCTTTCCCCTCTTTTTCCTCTCTGTCTCCCTGAGTAGCTCAGAGGCTGTGTGTCACTAACTGGTTCTGCACAAGAGATAACTGCAAAATGTGTTAAATGAATGTTAGTCCTTTATTTCCAATATTGGCTGACCCAGAGAGCTGCAAGTACACAGAGCAAAATCCCCTGTAGTGCCTTCTCCATTGGGATTTCTTGAGAGCTCACATGGTTGAAGATATGAGGGCAGGCTGGCCACACTCAGGTCATTCTGAACTAGCTCCCAATCATCCCCCAAGCTGTGCCTCTCCCCTGCCTCCCTGCTTCGCAGTGTCTTGGTCTAACCTTTGCAGAAGAACAGACACCCCTCTGTAACCAGACATCCTGTTTTGCCTGCCTAGAACCAGGACTTTGCAACTCCGTGCTTTGTGGTGTCTCAGCGTCTCCACTACACCATGGCCAACAGACATGCAAGCAGCTCCGCAGGACAACTCTGTGTAAAATATTCTGCATTCCAGCAGGAGCAGAGAGCCTTCAGTATGTGCCACATCAATTACATTCTGCTTAGCTGTAAGTCGGTGTCTACAGGTGGATTATTTTGAATTAAAAATACACGTGGATCTAGTTCATAGATAGGTTCAAGTTGTAAAGAAAATACACAAAGGTCATACAGAATTAGAATTACTCTCTGCAGAAAGAAGTTCCTTCAGTGCTCAGGATCTTGGCTAACTCATGAAGCTGATTTGTCTGTGCCCTAAATCAAGACTAAAGTGCTGAGAAAAGTCCTAGAACCTAATTTTTCCTGCCTCAGGTGACAAAGGTGACTGAGGAGATAGCAGGGCTCTGGATACGGAATCTGGGCAGCCAGCACCTTCTTCCTCCTAAAAGGGACTGAAAAAACCTTCTTCAATTGCCCTCTGTAAACCTCAGCTTCCTTAGCCATTGTGGTGGGAAAACACACGGAATTAAGTAATTTTGTCTTCCCTCCTTCCCAAAGAGCCTTTATTTATTGTTGTTTCTACTTTACACCTTGACTTCAGGATGTTATCCTGGATTCGGATGTTTAAGTGTTTTCCCATGCCTGCAGCCTCCCTGTAACCATACAAGCCAGAGATTAGGAGATACGCATCACAGCAGGGGATCTGGCACAGTGTGTGTCTTTTTTTCTCTACTTGGAAAGAACGGGGACAAATATTAGTTTGAGATGAAAGAGAACGTCTTCACTTTGTTAGGAACCGGGCACTGATAATGGCTATGCCTCACATGCTTGGCTAGCCTTGTGCCATACCATGGGAGGCTGCCAAACTCGAGTTCAGCTGATCCCTAGCTATCTGCGAGGGAAGGCAGAGCCAATACCCACTCAACGGGACTTTGTCCTCCCGATGTCAGGCAGCTTATGAAACGTCAGCCTTTGCTTGTGCTGCCATGGCAGGAAGGCTCTGGCCCTCACAATAGCGGCGTTCTCTGTGGGCTCATCTGGGAGAGGCTTGCACAAAGTTAAACCTGTGCTTAGGGCACTTTTCAGCAAGATCCCATCAGTTACTGGCAGAGCCTGAGGCAATGGCTGTGGGCTGGATGCACTTTCCACAGCAGGAGTATGTGAACAATGGTGTGTGCATGCACATACATGAGTCTATACTTGCATGTGTGTTCTGTACATGGAGCCTAAAAGCCACAGTCCTTAAGAGCTGTTAATAATCACCCAGCACATTTCATACATTCTGTGGATGGGGCACAGGGGAAGGTTGGTTTTGTCTGACCGTACCATCCGGACACTGTGCCTTGGGCTGCTGCTATTACAGTGCTCTCTGTGTTGCTGCCACAGACCTGCTTGTATGGAGTACCTCTTTGCCAATGCCATTAAGTTTTTCCTTTTCAGAGAAGCTTTCAACACCTTGAGAAACGCCTCTTCTGGCTTTTGTAGTCCTTTCAAAAGGTATGTTAACTGTTCCCTTGATGCCTTCTTGTTTGGATCTGCTGCCGGCAGGACGGGGTGCATCTTCTGAGCACAAGTTGGCCTTGTGGCTATTTACAAGTAAGGGTTAATAAGGAGGTGGGGCTCTGAAGAGTTTAGTCTTGCTCCTTACAAGGTCTGAGCTGGGAGATCCACCTCTGAGCTTCATTTGCGCTAGCTGCTTGCAGAGGGAGCTCTGCCTTCAACCTGATTTGAGAGAGCAGGACAGGGTGCTTGAGAGAGCTCTCTCTGGCTAGTAGGAAAGTAATTCACTGGCGTGACTGTGGTTTCCCAAGCAATCTGCTCTTTTGTTGGAAATCAAACTAGCTGACACAGGCAAGGGGAAATGTTTGTTCAGTTTGAGATCAGAGGCTCTTGTTTTGAAAGCTTGTTTTTATCCTCAGTCCCAACTTCTCTCCATACACCATTAATCACTTGTCTGGGAACAGAGAATTTGAACTGTCTCCAGAGCTATACAAGCAGATTTGGTGTCAGTAGTATTCTGTAAATAAGTAAAAGCAGGCAACTGTGTAAGTAAACAGCTTCTTTGGGAGCATCAGTGCCTTTCTCCACAGTTTACGTAGTGCAGCGGAAGGGCTCTGTTAGCTTATGCAGGGGCAGCCCGAGCACTGCACACAACAGGCAGGGACAATCTGCAACTTCCAACTGACAGTTTTACCACCCACTTCACTGCAGCTCAGAAAAAGCAGGATTTGTGTCAGGAAGCTGGGAAACCAGCTGTGTCGCATAAACAGCTGTGCCATGACATCATCTTTGTCCCTTGGTGTGTATGTGTTTCAACATAGGCTTTAATTACACAAGTGTGAACTCACCTTACCCACGGGGCTAGCCTTCTTACAAAGTGGGCAGTGCCTGCCACAGGAATGGCATGGTTTTAGAATGAATGAGTGAGGGACAAATTCTGTTTTAATGCCTCATGGTAGGCTTCTAGAGAAGGGCATTCTGGTGCAACTGAGAGTAATATATGTCCTGAGACCTTGACAACTCTTTTAAGTATTCCCCCTAGAAAATATTTTTATGACCATTTACATAGGATATTTCAGGATTTCTTTTGTACATACATGTGTGGTTGAAACATAGAGAAAAGGAATGTATTTTCCCTTAAAAGTGTTCATTTCCACTAAAAGGCTATTTTTCTGCTAAGTAATACTTGTTGTGTTGGGGTTTTTTCCAGCTGGACAGTATTATCCAGCCCTCAGGGTCCTGATGATATCGGGCAAGACTCAAATTATTGAACCACCAAGGATATAAATAAATGCTGCTAAATGGCTTAGCTCGATGGCCTTTGCCCTTCCTGGGGGCTGGAGCTCATCTTCCATCAATATGATTAGCGGAGGAGATTGTGTATTGATTAATTGTCCAGACTCATTTCTCATTAGCTGGCAGTAGCCTGTGATGTGTGACCTTTTCCACCGAAGTCAAAACAGTACATTTTACTCCCTAGTGGTTGGGTGCCCAAATCTTTCAAGCTCTCCAGAGTCCACGCTAACAGATTTGATTGCTGCCATTGAAGGTAAACAACCTCACATCCTACTCCAGGATGCCTTTGGGGCAGAGCTGAAGCTGCCTGGCAGGTGGGGGAGGGGGGCACACTGCTTCTCCCTTGTGTCTCTGGGAGAAAGCATCCCTAACACACAGAACTTAGTGAAAAAGAAGCACAAAAAGCATCCCGGAGTGCAGGTGTGCTCCGAGGTGTGCACACTGCTCACTCGTGGGACCATGCATTGCTGAACAGGCTTAATCGCCTCATCTGGGCATTGTTTGTAAAATCGGCATTTTCCTGCCAGGGCTGGAGTGCAGTCAGCTGGGCGTTGCTGTTTTCCCAGGGAGGAACTCGAAGTCCCTCGGGTGAGAGAGTGCTGGTGCAGCTGGATGGGGCCCCAGTGCTTCTAGCACAGCGTGTCCCCAGGTCTGCAGCTTCCCGAGCTGGCACCTCTCACTGCCTATTGTGTGCACGGCGGGGGTTTCAGCACAAGTGTTAACCTGTTCCCGAGCTGCACAGCAACGCCCGGGCACTGCCGCTGTGCTTTCCCAGCTGAGCCTGGCCCTGGGTCAAGTGGGATAAGAAGCTGGAATTCACAAGCTCTATTCCTGTTGCTGCCATGCAGCGTGACCTTGAGCAAGGCCGATGGGAGGCGAGGGGAGATGGTCCCATGACAACAATGTCCTTTGCTGTGCTGTGACAGTTTGCTGCCCAGCCCAGCAAGAGCATCGTGTCACTCACCCTGGACAACACAACCCTATCTATTTGGAGATGGAAACTTTATAGAGGAAACACACATTTTCCACCTAAGGAATGCTACCCAGTGGTGCTGTGGTGAATAGTGCTGTACCCCAGCTGTGGGCAGGACTGTGGTTCAGATAGGAGGTTCAGAGGGAGCAGGAGATACAACACTTGGATGATGGTGCAGAAGATATGTCCATCATTTCTGCCTCCACCTGTGTTGTCTAAGTCAGGCTGAGATATCTACAGTGGAGGCACATCGACTGAGTTCCCCACCTTCCTGGAAGTTCCCAGTGCCAAGGGGCAGGCAACAGTGGTGTCTGGAGCTGGCTTCTGCCAATAACAACAAGCAGGTTATTTAACCCCTGACACTGTGATGTACGATGTGAGTAGTAGTAGGTGCCTGCCTCCTGGAGAAATGAGATTCTCAATTCAAACTTGTAATTGCTGCCTTGAAGCAAAGGCTGTTGTATGTTCTGGCCTTGTGCTGCTACAGCCTGCTTTGCTGCTTTAAATCAGCAGGCCACTTCAGAGCTGGGATCTGGGTAAACCTAAATTAGCATTACAGCTTCTGTGCTGCTGAAATCTCTCATCTGCTTTTGGGATTTCAGGTTTTCAGTGTAGAGAGGAATGCATTCAGGTCATTCCTACCATACCTTCTGAGCAAACATCAGAGTAGAGCTTATCAGACACATACAAGTTCTTCCCTGCAACTGCTTAATTTGAAATTCAAGTAAAAACTTGTGGAATAGCAACAAGAAGGAGGGAAAAACTGAACCTAACAGAAAATGAAAAGAAGAGTTGGGGATGGCTTGAGGTCAGATGTCAGGGAATCATGAGTCCATAAATCTGGAAAGAAGAGGCTGCAGGAAGCACTGCAAAGAGCAAGGGAAAGGGACAAAATTAAGTTATAGACACCAGCAGGAGCACCAGGAAAGATAGGTCTATGTGAGTGGAAACACTTTAAGACGAATCCTGTTACAAAGGGGATCTGGAATTGAAAAGGTGTTTGTCAGGGAAAGAGAATAATCCAGTGATTCCTTTAATGTTGAGACAAATGAGGGAGCTAGATTTCCCCTGCAATGGAAGAAGGATGACTGCAGATACCGCTCAAGGCATATTACATACCTCAGTGAAACATATCCTAAGAGAAGAAGGGCAAATCCATGGCACAGACACTACAGATTCTTTGGGAACTCCTGCCAGCAGTGTGTTGTCTCTTTGAAGGTGTCCAGAGCAAGAGAACCCTCCTTGGCAGCTTGAGTGTAATGTGGAAGAACACAGCCTGCTGGGAGCGAGACACCCGAGACAGGCCTTAGACTAAGACATGAGGAGGAGGACTTGGGTTATTGGCTGGGCTTTTTAGTTAGGACTTGGGTGGTTTCCATGCTGGCTTTTGATGTTTAGTTGAAGGAAGATCATAGATATTAAGAGACAATGATGTCCAAAGGAACATATGAGAGCAGGAATGTGATACTTACTTGAGCAGGAAACTGATGCTCTATATAACTAGTATATATGGCAAACTGGGAGAAACGATGGAAATGCCTGAATGCTAAGACAGGGATCTCATGAGTAACATGCAGACTGTGTATGCCAGGACTTTTGGGGGCAGGATAGACAGCTGGCATGGCTGGACCTCTGAGACTGAAAGATTTGTACTGCTCAGAAGAGCAAAGCCCAGTGGGGCATGTTGGTAGTATTGCCTGTGCATGACATTGTTGAGTGTGAAGGAAAAAGCAGGAACAGAGGTGATAAAACAGATTTTGTTTGGATTCAAATCACCTTAAGGAAAGACAGCTTAGTTCTGCTGCTGTTATCCAAGGTTGCGTCTGGATATTGATGATGGTCTCTCATGTTTTTAGAATGCTATGCAGATCCAGGGATTGTCATTACTACAAGTTTTGACTTCCTACATGGAGAAAACGTTAGTAGCATAGGCTGGGCCTAGGATTTCTAGGATGCACTGACTGACATTCCTTCACTAAAGAGGCAGCAACCTAACCACAGCTGCTGCCGTGTCTGACCTGGTCTTGACAGCCAGTGAGACATTGCAGAACAGTGTGGCAGAAGATAACTTTTAACCTTGACTGTGTGGCCGATTCTGTTGCAGTTAAATGGGAGAGTAAATATCATGGGGCCACCGCTGATTTTTCAGCCTTGAAACATTAATAGTCAGAGAAGTTATGGGACTGAAGTGATAAAGCAATTTGAATTAGAAGTCTTAAGTATTTGTATGTGGTAGGCATTCAGGCTCACTATGGCAATAGCTAACTTACTTTCCTAAACAAAGAGCCGGGGGAGAGCATATATAAAATATTACTCACTGGTGAAAAAAATTCCTCAGTGAAAAATGGGAGTGGTTAACAAAGAAATCTACATTGCAGAGGTCACAAAGTTTAGAGAAAAAGACACGTCAGTCAGCAGAAGTCCAGATGAGATATACCTGGCAGAGTTGCTGAATGAAGTTCTTTGTAAAGGTAGAAAGAACAAGGCAAGGCATCAGACCTCTGTACAGTGCAGCTAAGATCAAGGCTTCAGAAACCAGAAGTTTTGCTTCACTTTGAAGGAAAGATGGTGTAGAAGAAGGGGATTACAAGTTGATGGTTTAAAGTGTCTGGAAACACAAACAATCCCATCATAGGTCAAGGCAAAATTCATAAGGTTTGTTCAGATCAGAAGATTCCCAGAGACAGATCAAGTAGTAAAAAATCCAATATAATCAACCTGTGCAAATGGAGGTTGGATGGGGACCAGATAGTTGCCTAGTATCAACAGTTTTACCTAAATTTAATTAGGGAACAAGAAAAGGGAGGTAGTTACTTACAGACCCAAGAGCTTAGAACAGCTTTTCTTTTTATTCTAGAACAAAACAGGAATAATTAAAGACATGGAAGTGCACAGACAATGAGACAAGATTCATTGTAGCTGTATGAAAGGTAGAGTATTTTTTTCTTATTTTTACGTTTGGGGAGGAGAAGAAATAATTTTTAAAACATTGGTTATGTGGTATATGAAACATATCTGGGTTTCGCAGAGGGTGGTTGGGAAGTTGTGAAAGCAGGGGAGTGTACAGATAGACACTTGAACTGAAAAGAGGGTGACAAATTGCTTAATGAAGAGAGCCTGAAACATAGAGCTAAAGATAATTGCTAATGAAATTCCTTAGGGACTGGTTTTGGCACCAGCTAATTTCATATCTTCACTGATGCCCTTGGAGAAAAAATGCAATGTTAGCTGAAGAGACAAAACAAAGAAGCATTGCCAGTATAGAGAAAGGGGAAAATACCTTCCAAAAGAGTTGGAAAAGGAGAGAGGAAATTCTAATAAGTGGAAAGAATGGCACTAGAGTGATCTGGACAAAAAGAGTGGTGATGGTAGAAGTCTAGACGTCTTTGCTTTTTTTAGCCTAGCAAAAGGAATGTTAAGAGGGCATATGATTGCTGCCTATTAATACATCAGATGGGTAAATCCCAATGAAAGGGAACTGCTATTTCAGCTAAAAGGCTGAAGAGTACTGGCATGAGAACATATAAGCATCACCTGCTTAAAATAGAGGCTAGATACTAAGAGGTCATTTGAACCACAATAACAAAGAAGCTTCCTTCTAGCTACATGTAAACTGTTTTCAGACGTATGCCATAAAAAACAGCTCTGGAGACAAGCTCTCTCTCCCCGTCGAACAATCTCAAACAAGCTTAAGCCCTTCCCCCTGCTCTGTTGTGGGAAACTTCAGCTAAACCATGCTGTAGGCAACTCTTAATTCCTGCTGCAGGTCATTTTCCCCCTTCTCTCCAAATATCACGGATTCAAGGTCATGGATTTTTTTCCTGGTTTCACATGAGCTATGAAGTACAGTCCCTGGTCTTATTGCTCCTGGGATTTTAATGCATAGGTAGCTCCTGTTAGCATACAGAAGCTTCTGTGCTGACTTTCCCAAGCATGTGCCTATTTGGCACAGCTTTCACCGTTGTGCACTCCCTGATACAGGTGGAGATGTCACCACAGTTCCTCATGGGGCTCCAGACTGTATTACAAGGGGTAAGGGAAATAAACACATATGGGTTAAGCCGGATGTCTTGCACCCCAAAGCATCTTTTATTTTCCTTTTTCATTTTTCTCCTCAACTTACACTACCTACATATGGAGTCACCTGGCTCCTCCCTACTGTAAAAAAACAACAGTCCAGGATCCAAACTCCAGAGGAGAGTCTGAGCTGTGTTTCTGTGCTGCCTGTGGAGCCCTCATGACAGAGTGGTGTTGCCTGGCATCAGACACAGGCCTAAGGGGAAAAATTAGCTCCCAGGAAGCATAAGGATAGAGGAGAACATGAGTCACAAACCCATTGTTGTGACTGATGTGGTCAACTCTACCTCTTCAGCTTCCACTCAGAAATGTTCTTCTGTTCAAGGAAGGCTGCTCCTTTTAGTAGCACTAGCTTGTGACAAATGTGACCTGAAGACACAACTTCCAAAGAAAGATTTGGAATCACTTTACTGCAGGCATCCCCCAGTGGCATGACCTGTGTGTAGACATGGCCAGCAGTAGCTCCTACGTTGACTCTTCCATGTACTGCTGTTTGATGCTCTCAGAGGTTGAAAACAATTTCCCTGTTTTCTGAAAGGGAGACACTGAAACATCAACTTCTAAACTTACGTACTGTACTGCTTTTTCCAGGTTCCCTTAGGGGACAATGACACTTAGGATTTTTTGTAGAGCACTAGAAGATCTTTGCCTGTCTGTCATTATCTCTTGTCCATGCAAGATCACAGAATCACTTTGCAAGTGGGTGCAAGTGAGTGCATCTGCCTCCCAATGTGTCTTTTTGTATGTTAGGACCTGCATGCATCAGGGCATGGGTCCTATTTTGTATCTCTGCATGCCTCTGTGCAGGTTCAACCCTCTGTACCAAGAACATGAGAAAGGTAATGAGGGTGAAGTCCCTATGCTGACAAGTTAAAGAGCACTAGAAATGTGACTGGAATAATCCTGCCACTCTAGTAGCTCAGACTAGGACTGTGCAGAGTGTGCAGTCTGGGTAATACTGGGATCATATCAAACAGTCTTGCAAGTGCAAGATCACATCTCAGGTCTTCCAATATTGCCCCACTGTGCATGATCTCCATTTCCAGTGTGCAGGTGCTGGCAGGCGAGACCTTCACACCCTGGCAGTGGGGTGGCAGAGAGCCTACCAGTCAGAGGCTGGCTGGATGTGGGAAATGTGCTTTCCAGCTGAGTTCCTTGTCTGGAAGAGCTCTGCCACCCAGCATAATCAATGCCTTACATCTCTCCTTCCACCAGATGCTCGGCACTTGCCAAAAGCCACTGGCTGAGAGGCTCCCTCTTCTAGGAAAAGCATGCACCACAGGCTGGATTACACCAGCAGCCATAACTTGCCCCTTTTCAGGCACTAGCCAAACCTTATAAAGATTCTTCTTTCTTGTGGAGGGAGGAGGAGGTCACCCTGATGAACACCTGCTAAGACTCACCAACATCAGCTCCCTTTCCCCTGTGCTCATCTGCCAAGAGAGACGGGGGAGCAGAGTGCCCAAAGGACAAGTTTAGGAACGCTGAGGGTAACCAGAGAGGTGAGCAAGAAAGCGATGGCAGTACTGTGTGTGTTCCTGGTCTCCTGTGGGCCTGCTGGCTCAGGGCATGCAGCTCCACCAAGTGATAAGGAAATGAACCTTTGCCTGCACTCTCCATGGAGGGCTGCGGTGCACAAGAGGGACACCTCCCAGGGGCAGGGGTGGCCGAGGTCCTGATGGGAGCTGGCCAAGGCATGTCAGCCATAGCTGATATAGTCTTAAAACATGCACTCTTCCAGCATGCCTGTGAACAACTTGCAGGAGGTGAAGAAGGGAGCCCTTTGTCACCATGCCGGGAACAAAGGCTGGTCTGTGAGCCCTAGAGTAATACTGACCCAACCAGCATCAGCTGCCACTGTTTCTTCCGTCACACTGACAATGCACAGTTGCAGGGTTTCTTTCCCTGTGAGGAGAATGGGATTTAGTGATACCATAAGTTAGTCAAACAGCAGCCAAGATACCAATTCAAGTCCCGTTCAATGGATGCAACATTTGCTTTGTGCTGTTTTTCTCCCACTTCCTGTATTTTGCACTAAGCCTCATTTCCTCTCCCTTTTTCTCTGTAGCACAAGCATCACAAATGCGCACACACTCACTTTCACTCCTCTGCCTTCTATTTACCTCCTATTTTGGAGGAAGCAGCTGTGTATTTATATTGCTAGGGAGATCAAATGTTTTTGCCAACACAGCCCCCAGAGAAACAAACAGTGTTAACCACCAAAATCACCACTGGTGTGTATCGGCGATGTCACGTCCACCCAAATGAGTGAGACAGTGTACCTTGCTCTTTCAAGGCTGCCTTTGCCAGGATTTTGGGTAGACACTCGATCAGGGTCTTCCAGTAAGTTTTCTCTGGGTTTGGTAGAGGTGCCACAGCCAGATCCTGCTGGGGGCTGGTCTTGGCAGGGCACACAAGCACGGAAGCAAGGCTGTTGGAGCAAGGCTAGTGACCTTGTGTTGCCATTAGATAACCCCTGGAACAAGAACCAGGCAGGAGCTCTGTGTGCAGCAGCTAGCTGAGGTGAGCTGTCCCTGCCCTCGCCACCCATCCACCCTGGGCAAAAGGGTGCCTTCGCCTGTCTGCTGCAAAAGGCAGTCCTGACCCTGTGGCTCCCACTCCCAGGGCCCCAAAGAGCTGGTGGAGTGAGGAAGGAGGGACAGATCACAGGGTCACCTGACTGCCGGTGTCCCTGTGGCACCAGTAGCAGTGCATGCTTGGTGCCAGAAGCATGTGCTGAGCTACAGCTTCCCTTTTCTCTTGAGCTGTGATCCAGGTGCAAAGAGCACTCTGAAGTTTCCTCCCCATCACAGATGTGCTTACTGTCTGCACGGTCCAGAAGAAGGTATGCTGTCGGCCTAGATTTTGTCTGTCTGCAAGCCACTTGCTTAACTGTTTCCCATTGGTGCATATTCCTGTAAAATCAGGGCAGTTCTGGCTGACTCTCTGAAGTGCTAGAGATTGGCCACAGATAGAGAGACCAGCTGGGATGTATACAGGTTGAGCTGGAAAACTTCTCAAGGGTCTGTCTTGTTCATGAATTCAAGGGTAAACCAGTGTCCAGACTGAAGTCAGGAAAAAAATCTTTATTTTGGTCAGGTGGGGAAGAATTGTGGGAATGTGATTTGGTTGCTCAGGATTTCATCTGGCAGATATAGTTCTGCTGTTGGAAGGAGCTGGGAACTGGTACTCCTGTGCTTACAAGCTTTTGTTTGGAAAAGTTCCCATCAGTTACAGGCACTGGGAAGGATTTCTTGGGACAGAGAAGGGGCAGAGTTTCCATGTAATAAACAGAAAGGCACCTCCTTATTGACCACAGGCAGGCCTCTGTCCTGCAAATTAATAACTGAATTATTAAGTAATCTCTGATGGTCACACCGTGTCAGACATACCAAGAAAATATCAGAGCAGAAGGTTGGAGGTCTTAAAGCTCCCTAGGAGCTTTGGGGCTATGGGAAGCAGCAGAGGAAGGTCAAAGACTGTTTCACTCAGTGCCTGCACGAAGTGTGAGCAAATAAAAAGACCTTGAGAAATAGGCCTGCTTCTTACACTGGCTGGCTCTGATGTGCTGGATAGGTTTGGTAGTTTTAGGGGAGGAGAAAGGAAAAGAGGAGCATAGCCAGCTCCCTTAGAGGAGACCAGCCCACGGCTGGAACTGAAAACAAGGACTTCTGGAGAGCCAGAACTAACCCTGGCTGTGCCAAGCAACACAGTGCATCCCTCCCAAAAGCATGGCTATGGCTGGGTGAATACTGTCCTTAAACTGTTTGCAGAGCTGGGAATCCACAGCACTGGAAGAAAGGGAGCTAGGACCTGCAGAACAGGGTGTGTGGGCAAGGGATGACTTCACACAGACCTGTGGGCCCTGCACAAGCCATGCAAGCCACAAAAATCTGAACGTGTCTGGATACAGTTGATGCCATAATAGGATAGCTCATGAGACTGGCTCCAGCTCAGTGGGACTGTGGTAGAGCATGCAGCACAGAAGAGATTCAATCTGATGGGTGCTGATGCCTATCATTGCCAGTACAATGGAGGAATGAACAAAATGGGAAATTATCCTGTTTATTCTGAAAAAGATGCCAGAAAGGGCCAAAACTGGCTCAGAAACTTGCCACGCAGCTCATCTCCCAGAAACTCTGCTATCATAGTTTCAAGAAGCCTTTCACTGCAGAGCAACTATGATATGGCAGTGTAATGTCATGTGTGTAAATACAGACCCAGATTACAGAGAGATATATGAAAGTCTGTATAAATGTGTATGTCTGCATATGCATGCATGGCATACAGAAATCCCTTGCAAAGATGTCAGCCTGAACAGCCTGAACAGCCCTAGAATCCCTGACAGCCCCAAAGGGATGTGCTCTGTGCCCTGGAAGTGAGGGCACTGCAAAAGGGGAGCCCCTGGGGCATAGCCAAGGGCAGAACAGCCCAGGGTAAGTTGAATCCAGGGCTGCCTGGCCAAAATTAATATACTCCTTGCTGTCTAATCTGTAAGGACTTATCCCAGGGAGTCCTGAAAAAGTCTCGAGCTGTGGGATGCACGTGTGGAGGGCAGAGCAGCACCTTGCTTGAATTAACAGCCCCATCACGTGTAAACGTAGGCAAGGGTGTGCTTTTGTCACCATTATGACCAGGGTGTGTGAGTGCTTACTGGAAAGTTTCCTTAGCCTGGAGTGCAGAATCTAAAGGGAAGCAGCTGGATTGCGTCCTCAGCTTCCCTGGCTTTGGCACACATAACTGAGCTCCCCAAATATTGCTTTAGCAGGGAGATGGACACAGAGCAGGACAAGGAGGGTGTCTCTCTTGCACGGTGCGGTGACATCAAGCCCAGTTTCATGAAGTTCAGCATAAAGTAGCAAAAGCATCCTTAAGATTCAGCCAAAATCCTCCCAGGAGGGAACTTCAGGTGCCACTTCTGCTGAGAGGTCAGGCCAGCGTGCTCAAGGTCAGATTCCTGTCAGAGGCGGCTCTCTCGGCTGCAAGATGATCTCCATGCTGAGCCTGAAATGGTGGTGGGCAGCTGATGCACCTCCACCTCGTCCAGCACTGCCAAGACTGTGGAATTTATTCTCATGGAAACTATAAAACTGGGAACATCCTTGAGCATGGACATAGCTTTCCTCAGTGGAGATGGGGGCTTTCTCTTGCTGTGGACAGTTGGGGAGTTGGGAGCAAAACATGGCATTTCCTGCTGCCATGCTGGTCCCTGGTGGCAGCTTTGCTCTGGCTGTGCCCTCCTGCCCCAGCTCCAAGTCTGCATGCTGGCTGCACTGTCCCTGCAATTTAAAGTTTGTTTGACCAGCAGGGAACCACCAAAGAGTGTGTTCAAGATAAAGACAAGTCTGTGTTGTTTGTGGAAGAGGAGGTCAGACTGGATCCAAGGAGTGGAAGAAAGATCTGGTCTGAAGTTCATCACCTTCATATAACTCAGGGTGGGTCAGAGCCTTGAATGTGTAGGGCATGAGGGAGATGAAGTGAGGAAGAGTGGAAAAGGTAAAGCCACAAATATTTAAAGGCCAGGAAGGGAACATTCTGCTCAACTGCCTGGACAGAGGTTTATGATTGTTTCCTATGCAGCTCAGTTGTGTTATCCACTGTGAAAAATCATTGGCCGTGGAGATATCTGATAAGAACTGAGCTGGCATCTGTTGGGAGAACAAAATGTCAAGAATGCATCGCACTGCACCCCCACTTTTACCAGCAGGCAGGACATCGGTCTGGGAACAGTGTGTTGCTCTCCCTTATCTCTAATTGCCCTGCTTGCCTAGCTTCTTTACTGCCTCCTACTGAGTGCAAATATGATGTTTTGAGATTTGATCTTCTCCTAAGAACCTCTTCTCCTAAGAACCTCTTCTCCTCCTGGCTCTCACCCCCTGACCTGTGTTCCCTAATGCATGCCTTAGCTGGTGATGGGAGGTCTGGAGAGTTGGGAATGATGCGAGTACAGAGGAATACCTCTAATTTGGCTAGCTCTGCACTCCTGCGCCAAGGGTCACATAGTATTCCCCACAAAGCAGAAAAAAGCTACCATTTATGGCAAAATCTATCTGCTCCCAAGTGCTTTACAGTGAAGGAAAGCAAAAATCCCCTTCCTCACTTATTTTGGCAAGAAAGGGGATCTGAGTTATGGGTTGCTGAGCAGGTTCAGCCTACATCGTGACTGTCCAGGGTACACAGGAGAGGTCAGGGACAGGCACCAGGATGAGGAGCAGCTTCAAGCGGAACCAATGGGCTGAGGTGGGACACACCAAACAGGGGCTCAAGGGCTCTTCTTCTCCAGCTCATACCACAACCTGTTCCATCAAACCTACCCCTCAGCTCTGCAGGAGTGGAGAGCTGTGTCACCATCACCCTCAGTGAGTGCAGAAGCTCATCCCACAGATGTGTGAAGAGCTGTTTGTCTAACTGTAACACACTCATGGCATCTGAGGACAATTTTATTCCTCAGTAAAGTGGGGCAGGCCTTCATAGGGTGGGATCACAGATGTTAGCCTGAAATTCAGAGAGGGACTGACCTCCATTTTCCTGCTCAAGGCTTGATAGGAGTGAAGCTGTGAAATAAAAGGCTTTTCTTCACTCCTTCCTTCCTCAAGCTTGACTGTGGCAGGGTGTCTTTCTCAAGGCTGGCTTGGGAGGCTTTGCTTCCCCCACCCCTTGTGAACCATCACATACTTAAGGTCCCAAAAGGCATGTCCTAAACTGCTCCTCGTATCTGCTGGCAATTCAGTTCATTTCTGTGAAACCCTGCGTAAAATACATGTCTCTCCCTGTGTTGTTGGACATACAGTGCAAGCCCTGTCCCTGGGGACTGCTGCACCCTTCCCAAATTGCTGCTGGAGGGTATCCAGAGCCAGCTCCCTGATCTCCCTTAGGCCACAGCTGGGGTGCTGAGCTCTGGGACTCAAGCCCCAGTGACACCTTGGGAGCATTAGCATTGCCGAGCTCTCCCTAGACAGCAGAACAAGCCTATTCAAGCCTGAAAGGTGGTCAGGCAAAAGAGTATCTATGTAGCTGTATTTATACAGCTGTAGCTGTAAGACATCTGTGGGCATGTATTTAAACAGCTAGATCTTGCCTGTGTGTTCAGTTGTTAATATTCCACTGATATCAGGGAAGACAGGACAATCCTTAAGGACAATATGAACAGGAAAGCCCTGATGTGGTTGTTACACACCACATGTGTGTGTTCTGGGGACAGGGGTTCATGGATGTTGGCTGGGAATCCAGCAGTCACAAGTGAGCAACACTGAGTGGAGAGCTTCATGTGGGGGTAACTCAAGGATCACACACAGAGAGGAGGAAGAGGCCCCTCGTGCTTGTGCCAGATGTGGTAGTGATTTGGGGATTTCACACATGGGCGTGAAAAGGGACCCTGCTGACACCAGTGCAAGCTCCTTGATTCCAGGAATGATGCGTGGGGGTTTAAAGACGTGGATGAGTTCAGGCAGCTGATTACATCACACTGAAATCCAGAATGAAAAAGAGGAAGGCTCGGGCAAACTAGCTATCTGACTGCTTCCAGAGGAGGTGGAGAGGACTCTGCCCTGACTGCTCTGTCTGTGACCAAAATAGACCTTCCCTAGCAGATCCTGAGGGTGGTCATCCCAGTATTAAGTTTTCTGTCCTATCATACCTTCATTATTTCCAGGTGATCACACTGTTCCCAGTAGCTTGTGCTGACTTCCAGCAGTGCAGCTGAGCTGTTCCTGACCCCTGGCCTAGGGTAATTAGAAGGCTTTGCCAGGAGCCTTCAAGTGGTATCTGTTGCTTTGGGAGTGATTTATCCAAGATGGTCAATTTTCACTGTGGAGGAGAAAGAAGGTCACTCGGAAATGTTCGCTCCAAGGAAAAGCTCCCTTCATTTCTATTTTAATCTCTCTGGGGATTAATTGCCTCCTAAAAAAGCCCTGGAAGAACAGAGAAGAGCATGCAGGCAAGCATGTGTGATAAGGAGAGGCTGGGGACAGCCACGTTTCAGACTGGCTGTGGCACAGATTTGCTTTTACAAAGTATTTTGTAAAAGGGAAAAAAATACAAAGGAACAGAAAAAAGTCCCTGGATGATCAGCTGTAGATACAACTGAAAACAACAGCAGAAAATACTCTAACTGAAAAGAAAATCCCCATTTGTCTGCTGAGCACTCCCTTTCATTTCTCCTCTACCCATGGGCCCAGCTTTCTCTGCTGGAGCAGCACAGAGCTGTGGGAAGACTATTGCCAGCCATTTCAGGTTGAAGCTTGAAAGTGCAGTAAACCTCACAATAGGGCTCCTGCCATGAGATCAAGCACACCCTGGCCATGCCATACGCAGGGCAGATAAGTATAAACTTGTTGGTTCAAAGTATTTTGTGAGTTTTTGAGACAATAGTTCTTGCGCTGCCAGGCTTCATGCCTGTGCTGCTCTGTTTTTCCTCCGGATCAGGTGTTGCCTGTTCTCCCACACGTGGGATGAAGCCGTCACAAGCACCACGCGATGCTCATTCGACAGAAAGGAACCCTGTCATTGTGCCTCAGCCAGAGCAGATTTTTAGGGATAGATAATGAAGGAGGGCATTGGTTGGATGAAAACAATCAGATCCTCGCCACAGAATACCTATCACCAAAGATATGTGGGGATAAACTGGCAGGTGTAATATGAATGAAGGGTTTTGGGAGGTTACGTGAAAGCTAAGTCACCAAGGGGGTCACAACCTAGTGGGGCTAGTTTATCTGGGCAAGGGTCACCACCAGAACTCCTTTGGCTAGTGCTGTTGTGAGCTGTGTGGAGCTGCATCCTGCCCAGCAGTGCTCCTGTTGACTTCTTGTCTGTACCCTCATCGGGCCCAGATCTGTTTTGTTGTGAAACCCAACACTTGTATCCTATGTCCAGCAGGTATGAAGACCAAAGTAAATAAGCCTCAATAGAACCACACTTGTTACGGACAGAACGCGGGTTAAATTTCATAATTCACCTTGGGACTCGTTCACTGAAGGCTGCTCTGAGCCCATTAGCGCTGATGTCTATTTTTAGCCCTGATTCCTGTCAGCTGTGGGTCCCAGTCCATGCATGTGACACACTGTAAAGAATCCTTTTTTTTTTTTACCCTTTAACATTTAAGAAATGGCTGTGGTTTTTTTCTGCTTGCTGTTCAATGTCCTCTGCCACAGAAAGGGGAAAAGCTGAGCTGCTCTGCCTGTGGAGAGGTTTCCCATTCCTCATGGCTGACTGTTTTCTAACCATCCCTGACTTTCTGGCTTATTTCAGCGCATCAGGAATGTTCACAGTTAAGCAAGCACATAGGACATGGGGGTCCTGGCTGGGCAAGCCTCTGGGAGGTGACTCCAATCTTCTCAGGCACGCTTAGGAAGCACAGCTGTTTTTCAGCTATCGTTGGAAAGTTCTGGTGGCATTTCACTGGAGAGTTTTTTGGTATCTCCTTCCTGATCAGATCTCCCCTCTGGGCTGTTTGATCTGGCTGTTTGCCGGACAGCAGCATAAGCCTCCCAGAGGCAGAGGGAAAGTTTTGTGTACTGGGCAGGAAAATGTGGGGCCTCCTAAAGTGAAAGGAAGCACATAAATGAAGGATCCTATGGCTGCTGTTATCAGAGCTGGGCAAATCAGCCCTGTTTTCTTTCCAGCCTTCTGAAGAGTAAGAGGGCTTAAAGGTTCATGCAAGTGAAGATGTTACTGTGCTTGGGAAGCCAGGTGAAAGAAGCAGGGAGATAGATGATCTCATGGGAGCAAAGATGAGTGTGATGACAGAGATTTCTATCCTTCCATATAGGGAGTAAAACTTCCCACAGATACAGACCTTCTGCCATACTTTTCATCAGCAAAGCCCAGGAGCCCAGAGGCTCCTGGGATGGTGCATGGAGTGGTGGGGAAATAGGAGAGCTGCAGAGGCTGGAAGAGAGGCAGAGGACCAGAGCAACATCTGAAGCAAGTGCAGGCAGGATCTGAGCGAGCCTGCCACAGAGAGCTGTGGGAGAGCACAGAAGGGGCTCCAAGTATTGACAGAATTTAGGAGCTGATGGAGTAAGAAGCTGTGAGTGTCAGCTATGGAAGGTCCCTGGGATGGATGTTCAAAGCCAGGCTCCTCGGAAGCCTATCCTCAAAGCTTTACTGAATATAATTGTTTATGCATTTTCACTTAATTTGAGTTAATCTGCTTTCTACTTTGTCTAATCAGCTGGTTCAGAGGCCTAATAGATTGGAGTGAGATGTTTTGCCCTCCTCCTGTTTTCAAGGCCATGGAGTCAGGGGCGAACAAGCAGTGTGGAGGGGCTCAGAGCTGCCTACTGTCAAGTCTGGCAGAAAAGTGCTTTATCCCTTGAGGAATGGTGCCAGGCAGCAGGTCCCCAGGAGGGACTACTGCCTTTCTTCTTGCTAATTGGCAGGTCTTGTGAAAACGAAGGATTACTGGGGAAAAAAACACCTCTGCAGGAGCCTAGCACTGAGCAAGGCAACTGCTCAGTAGAGGTCTGCTGAGGCTCCCACATCCTGATGGATACCTTTCCCAGCTGGCCGCATGCCCTGCCCTCATCCTTCTGCCTCAGGCCCCCACCTCCAACAAAGGATATGCACGAGTTTGGCACAGACATCTGGTGTCCATTTACTCAGGCACTGATACTATTTCAGGTCTCTTTGCTGGTCAGGGAGAGGTAATGTATGGGCAGCTCATGCAAAATCTTCCATGTCACTTTGGGCTAAAGGAGGTGCTGCCATCATAAGCACATCCTGCCCTTTGAGGGTGGGAAAAAAGTCAGGGTGAGCTCAGCCATGTGATGAGAGGTCACTGTGCTAAAGGGAAGCTGCTGTAAATGCTGTCTCTAATTACTGCTCATTACTTAGCTTGTGAATACTATCATCGAGGGCCAATATAAAATATCTTCCACCCTGGCCCTGCTTATTTGCTCCCTTCCCCAAGCTTTAGAGCCCCATTCGCCCCAGTCACAGCTCCCTCAGTCCCTTACCCAGGCACAGATGTCACTGTCACAGTGGGGTGAAGCTTTCCTTTAACATTAGTCAGTGCTTGTCCAGACTTGGCTTCAAAGTAGTTTTCTTTTGGAACACTGAGTTTGCAGTGGGTCTCAGGCATTGACCAAAACATTTAAGGAAGTGTAACACCCAAGTCAAGGAAGTGTCATGCCTGGGTGGACTGAGTGTCATCATTAGATCCAGTACCATTCATCCCATCTGTTTTTTCATCCTCCCTCAGTGCAACTCCTCATCTCCCCTTCGCACGTGGGATCACCTCACGCCCAGTTGCATCAATTCAACTGTTAGCATGGGCAGACTCCAACAATTGGAAGACTTTTATTATTATTTTTAATCATCTCCAACGGGGTGTTCCACAGCAGTGTCCAAAACAAATTGAAACACTTGCCCCCCTCAACCTCTCATTTTTTCCCTCCCTCGTGCTCTCTATGCTATTTAAGTTTATATTGTTCAGTACATGAGGTAAGAGAACCAGCTTTAAAACATGACCTTAAAAAACCAAAAAGTTATGAGGAAGGGGGGATGACAACATGGAGTTTTAATTGCAGAGCCTTTCAGTGCTGTGGTTTAGTGATTCTTTGCAGAGGTACACACATATCTAAGAGGGGCACAGACCAGTAGCTCAGGAGCAGGGCTTGAAGCATCTCCAGCTAGCTTTAGCATAACAGCATGAAAAGGAATTAAGTTAGGGCTTCATGGTGACTGTCCACATGCAAAAGGCCAGCTCTCTCAGAGAGTTCTCACAGAAGTGAGGCATACAGGCATTAACAGTAAATCAAAGCAATACAGAAAAAGGTTAAATACTCAGAGGGAAGCAGCATGACTCACTGCAGCTCACAGAGACAGCTTGGACCCCAGACAACAGCAATGCCTTCCTCAAAAGTGGAGGATGCAGAATCCATGATCAGCTCCTGCCTTCATGTCACAGGAGGCACGAGCCAGTATAAGGATGGGGCAAGTGCCACGCATAGAGGACAACTAGGAAAGACTATCCCTTGCTTTGCTAAGCAAGCAGGAAAATGTGTCAATTTTGAGAACAAGGCTGCTTGGATCCAAGTGCCATTCAGTGGAAGCCTGTTCTCATTCTGAACTCAGCACACAGCCCTTTAAGGCAGGGCAGCTTTTCCCTCCACTCAATGCTTCACTTGCACAAAGAAGCCAAGATGCAGAGTCACAGGCCAGGAAGCCTCCTGAGCTTTAGGCTGAGATGCAAGTGCTGGCACTTAAGCACTAAGCTAGAGTAAGGTGCACCAGGGCTATGACACATGCTGCTGTCTGTGGGTCAAGGAGCTCTGCTTCCCTATTACAAAAACAGGAAGCCAGGGACTAACCCTTGCACTCACCACCACACCCTAAGCCGGGTGGGGGAGGCTGCCCTGAACCAGTTTTTACCTTAAGAAAAACATCCACCTAAGACCATGTGGGGGCATCCTCTTATAATCCATCTTTATTTGTAAAAATCCACATATAAAATCTTCGGATTCCTTTTACAAAAACATAAAGGCACATTAAACTACTCAAACTCTCATCCCCCTGGACTGATGGTCAGACACTCCCCCCACCCCAACCTAACCTCCCCCTTGCTTTTTCCTCCAGTCCATGTTTCTTCATGTTTCCTTTAGTTTCAGCTCACTCCTGCCCAGGCACAGTTCTGCTCTTGCAAAGATGAAGTATGCACACAGGGGAGATGGTGGAGAGGTGGCATGGGCTGTGCGTGGAATGTTTTACAGGTACTTTTTAGTAGTAGGTCTCTCTTTCCACCCAGCCTAAAGGAAATGGAGGGAGAAAACAGAGTTAGTCTCAAGGCAGACAAGTACAAGGTCTTGAGAGTTCCTTTTAGGCTCTGAAAACTTGCACTGTAGCACCTGAGCTAATAAATGACCTGTCAAAATGGGAAAATTGTGCCAAATTGTTGATGTTCTGCAGCTTTCAGGACTTATTCCAGCTTTCTAGAACTATTCAAGCATTAATCAGTCTTTTCCATCTACTTCACTGCATTTGTACTTGGATATAATCAGAGAGAACACAGAGACAGCGAGAAGTCCTTAATTTGAAGTAACTGCACAATTAATGTTGAGGAAGGGGAAAACGCAGCAAAATACACCCCCAAATAGTGCTTGGGGGCCCCCAAGCTTTGTTGGGACTTCTGGAGAACTCAGCACCATGAAGAGGTGGGGAAGGAAACACACAGATGAGCAGCATATTCTTACCGCCAGGGTTGCGTCTGATAATGAGCTTTCTGACTTCATCATACACGAATATGAGGAGGGAGTATGGGAATGCACAGAACCACCAGGTTGGCCTGTTTGGGAGAAGAGACAGTGAGAACACAGACTGTGGAGATGCTCTTTGCCTGGCGGAGCTCTGACTTGACGGCACACTCATTTTGTGCAAGAAAGTTGGTATGACCCAGCTTGCCAGTGGCTGGGGTTCAGTCAAGAATCCCTCAAACCAAGAATTACTACCAGGTTTTCTGCTACGATAGATTAATCCACTTCTGGATACTGATTCCAACACAAGGTGTGTCATTGGACCTTTGCTCATCTCTGTACCAGCACCTCCCCACGTACCAATCAAGCACTATTTCCTCTAAGTACACATAACCTTTGTGCCCAAAGCCTCACTCACTGGAACTGTATTGTTTCCCTCACGATTTACATCCAGCTGCTGCAGGCACTGGGCAGAGGCCAGATTTTTTGTTAGGAAATGCTCACACTTAAGCACACAACTCCAGGCAACACTTTGAATGGAACACAAAATGTACCACGAATTTTTTTTCCCATGAAGATTTCATGACACTTAAACTTTTAACAGTCCTCTCCCTTAAGACTAAACCCTGCCATGAAATGTTGCAATGCTGTTGCACAACACTTAAGATGTTGGCACCTTTCCAACCGTTAGAAAAGTTACTGTGCATCAACTGGTCATCTACATAGCAGCTTTTAAAAGATTTTACTACTTGTGTTCCCAAGGAAAGTAGGAAAGAGGCACAAGACATCATCAGCAGTTCTTTAGTACTGAAGAGTCATCTGGCCTATGAATTAGAGCAATACAATTGGCTTTCTTTGGAGGTGCAGTCCCCTACCCATAAAAATACTCCATGCGAGTAAGTGGAAGAGGCAGTGGCACTAGAGCACACTTGTACAGAAGTTGTGTCACTGATTTTTAGTGAGGCATGGAACATTGGGCTCCCCATAAACATTCCACACACAATGAAGAAAGCCCTGGTAGGCCACAGTACAGCCAAGGACCCTCTAGCCTGAACTCTTAAGACTAGGTTTGATGCTCCATGAGTCCACAACTTCTTTTATCCATCTCCCTACCCATGCACTATTGTTCTGTGGTACAATCTGTTGCACAAAATCCAGGATGCAACTTACTTCAGAGGATACATCCTTAGAGCAACATCCATCCCAGGGCAGTAGGACAGGAAGGCAGCCAGAGCAGTCTCCTCAAAGAGACCAAATATTAAGATCTTGTTCCTAGAAGAAACAGGAAATGAGTCAGGGACAAAGTATTTTCAGAGATGGCATCCTAAAAAACACCTAGTTGCCACATGGGAGTGAATGGAAACAGATATTCTAGTCTAGCCCAGAAGTTCATCAGGTGGGGACTACCAGGCCATCCACTGTGCCAGCACAGTTGTCGTGAGAGTCTTTTGTGTCTCTTCACAGAGACACACCAGTTCAGAACCAAGTCAATCAGCAATTGCTTTCATCACAAATTCAGAAGGCAGCTGGGGTTCATGCCACCAGATCTCTTGATGTATAAGATCAAGAGATCAAGGCAGTGTGCTGGAGTATCAGTGTCCTTTGAAGTGGGCTAGCTCACACAGACAATGCCAATAGAAGCCACCAATTCTTTGTCTCAGCCTGACAATTGGAAGTCTACAAGCAAGTACAACAAGGAAGAGAGCACCCAGTCTTCTTTTATCCACTACCAAAGCGCATGTCTGGTCAGACTTGTGCCAAAACACCCAGAAACTGCTGGGACAAAGGACTAGAATGCTGTGTGCTGGAGAACACACAGAGTCCAGTTCTAGATCCTCCACGGACAGTCTGACTTACTTCATCCCCTGCTGGAAGACAGAGTTTCTTCGGGTCTTGCAAATGATCAAGTCTGCCCACTGCACAACCACAATGCTGACAAAGAAGGCTGTATGGCAAGTGAACTCCACTATTTTCCTCTGCTCGTAGGTCTAGGAAGCAGACAAAGCAGAGAGCATTCATTCAGAAGTGCTGCCTTTGCTCTCTGGTGCTCACACCAAGTTCAGCAGGCCTTAATATTTTGGCTGGCAGCCTCTAAGCTGTGCCTCAAAACTCACCCATTGCTGCCCATAGCTATCTTCCACATCATTAATCCACCGGTCATCCCACTGAACTCTGATCCCCAGCAAGCCAGAAGGCCAGAACCCATTCTCCGCCATGATTACAAAATAGGTGAAGAAGCCTCCAAGGGCCTGGATCATACCTAAACACATAAGAAAGGATGATAAAAGTGATGAAACTACTGTGCAGAGAAATTATAACAGAACAACAGTTTGCAGAAAACCCCGACCAACTTAAAAATTACTCCTTGTGGGGCTCTGTGTCCCAAGCAGCAGCTGTAGAAATAATTCACACTAACATCAAACTCAGATGCAACCCTTTTGCTGAGCAGTTTCTACCCCTGACTTTGTACAGAATTACTTCTGTTCTGCCCTGTGCTGTGATGGCACTGTACTCAAGGACACAAGATAAAACTCCCTTTGTATTCTCATTAAGCACTGCTCACCCCCAACCCGTTGCAAAATACAGTCAAGAAGGTTCCCAAGGTCTGCTGCAATTAAGCATGAGCTCCCATCCTGTGAACTGGGCACATCTCTGTAGCTGCCTTTAATCAAGACTCCTAATGCTGTGTGTTTAGGGATATGCTGGAGAGAATCCTTTACTTCTAATTAAACTAACAATGGGATCTATGTTCTTGCTGAACAAGTCTGAACCAGAGGAGAGCTGGTTGTCAGCCAGTTCCTTTACAGTGCTGTGCAATTAAACAAAATTACTGTGAAAGCGATTCAATGGATCAAGCTGCACAAGCCACCACTATAAGCCATGGGGGAAGAATCACTGCAAGTTCTTTACAGCATGAGGTTCTGGTTTACACACCCCAAACCTCAACCCTACAAAAATAAGCAGAGCAGTCACTGACTCAAGGTTGTATACAACCCAACCAAGTTCAAATTGGTGCCAGAGAAAACAGAGCAGCTTACCAATCTGCCCATAGGCCATGCTGATCAGCCGCTCATTCACCAGCTTGTCTGTTTTGGGATTTCTGGGCTGCCTCTTCATGATGTCACTCTCTGCTTGCTCGTATGCCAGGGAGATAGCAGGGACCTTTGAGGGTGGCAGGACTGCTGTTAGAACAGTTTCCATTTTCCACTGTATAAAGCCTTCCCTGTCCCACATATTCAGTGCAAGAAATAGCACTCCCCAAAAGCCCTAGCTGTGGTACTCCAAAAGGCCCTTATCCCCTCCCCTTTCCCAGTTCATCCTTACAGGGAGCTGAAAGATCCTCAGACTCAAGAGAGCCATGACATGAATGTGGATAAAGGGAGCATCAGCTGGTTACTTATTTTAAATCAGCATGCTAGAGAAAACTGTATTTAAGCATTTTCCTTCCACCTGTTCTTTCTTTAGGGTACCTAAGAATGCCCACATTTTTTCTTGAGACAAAGAAAACACATTCACCATGTCAGTGCCCAAGTCAATGCAGAGGATGGTGACTGTTCCCAGTGGAAGGGGTATGTTTGCAATGATGAAGATCAGGAACGGTGTGATTTCAGGAATGTTACTGGTCAAGGTGTAAGCAATAGACTTCTTCAGGTTATCAAAGATCAGACGCCCTGGGGCAAGGAAGAGAGAACAGGGTTACTCTCACATATCAGCAGAAGGCAGCCAAGCAGCTCATGGGCAGCCTCAGTGGTAACATCAAATGGCAAAATGCTAGTGCAGCAAATTGAAAGGGTCCTCTTGCTTCTAAAGGTAAGACTGTGCTGAATGCACAGCAACACCTATAAGCACTTTTGGTCACAGGAATCAGGGCTCACTGCATACAGCAGTAGGATACTAAGCCTTGGTTTCTGGAGCCCTGGGAGGTACCCTCTGTTGTGCTTCTGTTTTAGAGCTACTGCTCCATCAGGGAGGAAAATGCGTCACACTCAGATGGCAAAGATGACTATAAGGCCACGTGTTAGGCAAAAGCACAAAGTAGCTTTTGTTACTCAGCTGCTTCCTACTATTACCCATCCCAGAGGGTCATGCTGAACCCATGGAAAGGAGTAACACTTTGATGGAAAGAGGGGAAGTGCTACTTCTCCTTGAAAACTCTTGTCATGGAGACAAGCTCAAAGAGGAGCCCTCCAGATGCCTCTTTTTCAGAGGGGATGCTGAAGCATGTTACTTTACCACCACTGCACACAAGTTATAACCTCACCTTCTTCAACCCCAGTGACAATGGAGGCAAAGTTGTCATCCAGCAGAATCATGTCAGCTGCCTGCTTGGAGACATCTGAGCCAGCAATACCCATAGCAACACCAATGTCAGCCTTCTTCAGGGCTGGGGAATCATTCACACCATCACCTGTGACTGCTACAATGGCGCCCTAGTCGCAAAGAAAGGAACAGCAAAACTGAAATCAGCATGCAAGATGTTTTGGGCAGAAAAGCCTTCTATTATCTTTCAGATAAAGCACAAAAAACAATTTCATTTTGCTGTAAAGAGACCTCAGTTCCTCCTTGCCCTCCCCTCACCCTTTCCTTGCTCTGATCAGGCTTGTGGAGAGAACCATGCTGCTCTAAGGGAGATGCTAGACAACATGTGAACATGTTGAATCCTTCTCTCCCAAGCACATCTAGAGCACTTAGGAATTAAGTATACTAACGAACATCCTAGGATCAGAAGAAAGCCTCAGTACAAACTGAAGATGATGTTTCTCTGCCAGATCCTTATATATATGTCTTTTAGAGCAGCCTGACATCAGCAGCTGAAGGCTGCTGACAGACTGAGATTTAATCTGGCCCTTTACATGAGCACTGAGGAGACTTAGCCCTACCACTTCAACAGCAGAATTGGCTGAAGTTGACATATATATGTCTGGGGATTTCTCTAATATGATCCTTATTCTCCCTTTCTTTACCTGTCGCTGACAGCCTTCCACAATGATAAGCTTCTGCTGAGGAGATGTCCTGGCAAAGACAATTTCCGTATGGTGAAGCAGGATGTCATCCAATTGCTCACTAGTCATGTCCTTCAAATCTGAGCCATGAACCACACAAGCTTTGGCATCCCTGCAAACAAGAGACAATATGTTTTACTTCACAGGAAATTTCTCATTAGCTGTACTTGTCCCATAAAACCATGGCTCTTCAATGCTCTTGGGAAAGAACAGCTTCTACTGTGACTAAATACTAATCCAGGCAGCCTCTGGCACAGAGGGTTTGATGCTCAAAATTTAAGAGGTGGATGCGGAATACCAAGAGAAGGACAAGGCAGAACCAAGCAACAGAAAAAAACCCTCATGAGCAGGTTAATTCTCTCCACAGCTTTCTAAAAAGTGCATCAAGGCAAAGACTAGTAGTTTCCACAAATCTTGGCCTCTCTGCAAAAAAGGAACCCCTGGCTCAAGTAGTTAGCTTCCAACGTTTCAAGAGATACTGCTTCCAACGTTTCAAGAGTCTTCTGCAGGCAATCCTTTTTGCAATAGACTGATGACCATGTGACTGATGACACATGGTTCTTCATGAAGTGCTCACACCATGCCAGTTCCAACTAACTTACACCCTTCGGCCACAAAAGCATGCAATGTTATATTTAGACTGGTTTGGTACCCTACAGGCTGCAGCAAAATACTATCCCTTCAGCCCAGCATACCATCCCTTATAGGTCTAGGAGACCATCCATGCAGCTCTTGACGTCACCCAGTTTAGACAGGGAAATTCCTTCCCCACCCTTAGAGCCAGCTGCTGACCTGCTCAGTCATACAATCCAGTCAACCCCAGCCTACATTGCTGGGTTGTGCAGTTACCCTCAAAAAAAAAAAAAAAAAACCCCAAAAAACCAAGAACAAACAAACAAACAAAAAACCGCCCAAAAAATAAAACAAAACAAATCCCAAACAAACAAACAAAAAACCCACAAAAAACCCCCAAGCAATTTCATTTCACAGGGTGTCTCTATTCACAGTTCATAAGCTTCATGGCCATCCTCCAGCCCAAACACAGGCTGGGTCAAGCTAAGCAATGCAGACAGCCCAGCCATTCTGCAAACAGCCTGCTTATGCCAAAGCACATTTTCTGAGGATGCCTCAGCCCCAGCTAGGCTATGAAGGCAAGCATTAACCCTTAAGAGGAAGGAGTTCTATTTTTACATTTATTCTGCTTGTAGCTATGCACTAGTGTCAGCTCCTCTACCGAGCATATGTCCTGCTCCCTTTGCTCTCCTACAGTCTTACTCTTAGCTACTTCCCACACACAGGACATGCACATTTAAGACAGTCTTGTGTATTCTTCACATAACTCATGATACATATTGAAGAGCCATATTATGCTGAGCTAAACAAATGCCAAGCTTTTCATGTCTAGGAGAAATGCTGAGGAATTATTCAAGGTAAGGGGAGAGGCAAATGCTTAGTTCTTTGAACAGCTCTGGCTTTCCCCAGCAGACATTACCTAGGGTTGACCTGGCTGACAGGAATGTTGAGACGAGCAGCAATATCTTCTACTGTTTCGTTGCCCTCAGAGATGATGCCGACACCCTTGGCAATAGCTTTGGCTGTGATGGGATGGTCTCCAGTAACCATGATAACCTGAAATGCAAACAGACTGCCATGAAAGCCTTGCCCATGCTGCAGAGCAACACTGCTCAAAAGGCAGGGTCCCTCACACTGCAAAGGCCACGTTTTTTACACTACTCTGAGCCCTAGCACAGAGCAACTCTGAGGTACAGGCAGTATCCTGCTACCAGTATGCAAGGGATTAAGGCGCATGGAAGACAAAAAATTGTTTTTTCCATTGAGCCAATGGAGCCAGTTCTGTTTCCAGACTGTGTATCCCTCTCATCTCAGTCAGTTCTGTGGCACAGCCAAATCACATGCTTTGGGACACCATGCTCCCAGCACCTGCCAGTGCTCTACCAGGCAGGAGTTTAACTCATTTTTTCAGTTCATTAACACACAAGCATTTGTATTTAACTTAGAAATTAAGCCTGAAGTAGTAGTAGTTAAATCAATTACTTCATTCACTCACATTACAGCAATACGGGAAGTCAGGGAAACCCTTTATTTCCACAGGTACAAAGTGAGGTGATTTTCAACCCAGGAATAAATTACCTTGATCCCAGCACTTCTGCATTTGCCAACAGCATCTGGCACAGCAGCACGAGGTGGGTCAATCATAGACATCAGTCCTACAAAGCAGAGTTTGTCTACAGGGAAGTTCAGGTCATCTGTATCAAACTGGAAGCCATCAGGGAACTGATCATCAGGCAGAGCCAAGTGGCAGAATCCTGTAAGACATCAAATCCACATTTACTCTGTTCCTACATATTAGGAGGCAAGAGAGAGTGAACACTTATTGCTTCTGCAAACAGCTATGCAAGAATAACAGGGAGGTTCAGCCAGGGCTGTTGAGACAGGAGGCACGTTCCCATTACTGGTAACACTACCATTACTGGTTGCTTAGGTGCCCAGACACAGCCTGGTGCTTCTGAGGTGGAACAAACCTAATACCATGTGTTCCCATGGAGACTGAAGGTCCCAAATGCTTTGCTGCAGTTTGATCTATGCGACCCAGCTGCCGGGCAAGACAAGACCCTGCAGGCTGCCTTTTAGATTAAAGGCAGGACTGTTTCCTACATGAATTGCTGAAGTGACCTTAACACTACGGTTACACTGCAGGAACAGAGTGACCCTTCACTTAATCTGTGAGGACTGCACAGGAACATGAAGGACAAATCTTTTCCAATGTAGTAAGACTGTTTTTCCTTACCTAACACTCTCTCCCCAAGGCCTCCCAATTCAAGGTAGGCATTCTGAAAAGCATCTTTCATTTCCTCATCCAGTGGTTGCTCTTTGCCATGAATAAGAATGGTGCTGCAGCGATCCAAGATCCTCTCTGGAGCTCCCTTCATCACCAGCAAGTAACGGGATTCTGATGGATTTGCATTTTTGTGGATAGACAGCTAAGGGTGGAAGAAAAGAATCTGTTCTATAGACATGTACTGTGAAGATCACAAGCAATCAAAATCCATGTTTTGCAGCTATGGCTGCTTAGGGCCATTTGTAGTATTCTGCTCTAGTTTTCATTTACCCCCACTTTAAAGATATTTACAAACTCAGGAGTCTGTGCATTCTTTAACATTAATGCATAACTGCAGGTGTTGTAATGACCTGTCTTGTATCCAAGTGCCACCTGTTAAGGTCACTTCCCAGCAGTTCATTCCTATTCCCCAATTTCAGTTCCTCCATGCTCTGCACACTACTGTCACACTGGTTGAGAGCATGTCTGATCCTTTGTTAGCAGCTGACACCTTACTGTCAGTGCAGCTCCAGGGGCTCCTACACAGTGTAACTATGGTCTGTTAGCTTAGATTTATAGAGTAGTCTTCAAGCAAGTAATGGCTAGACAAGATTTGGGTGCCAGAACAAGTTTTGAGGCACACTGTGTGCAGATTTACACAAGTGCTACACACAGCAGCTCTCCTTCAAGAGGACACATGCTTACCTGGTACTTGTTGGTAGAGTTAAATGGTATTTCCACCACTTTGGGATACCTTTCTCTCATCTCCTTGACAGAACCACAGCACAATTCAATGCATTTCAGAAGTGCAGACTCCGAGGCATCTCCTGCCACTGCTCGCTGAGGAAAAAAGACAACTATCAAAACACACCCACAAAAGACTGGATATTTAAAATACATTTTAAAACTGAATTCATCACAGCCCAGTCCCATCTTCTACATAATATCATATGAAAGCAAAGGATAAATAATTCTACTATCTAGTACTGACAAATACTGCATTTCAGAATGCCAGGCCTCCCATTTTGAGACAGCAGCAGTCTTCTTGTGACAAAGTCAAGAAGCCCTTTTAAAGGGTTAGAGAAAGTCAGATAAGGTACAGTCAGACCAAGTGAGGCTGGAGGGCCAACTTTGAGAACTGCTGTAAGCTGCTTGCCATGAAGAACAGCTAATGTGAGATGAAGACTGATGACATGCACACAGAAACACTTTCATGTGCTCTCCCACTCCAATATAAGATCAGCTTATAAAGCCTCTGTGAGAGATTTGATCTGTCCATGCCTCCTTTTCCCATAACGGTTAACACTGGTAGAGGTGGGAGATGGGGATTCTCAGCCCTGGAGATCTGTGTGTGCTCATTATCCTGGTGAAGTTTCCTTTTCTGCAATTGAAACCCAGTATTTCTTTCCTTCAGGTCTCTATGTCCATGAGAATTTTTTTTCCATTTCTATACTACTTTTTAGTATCTAAAGACTTCTCAAAACTCCCCTCTCCCAAGCCTTCCTTAAACAGAAAGAACTCCAGCTCTTTAACTCTAGGTCACATTTATGTAGACCTAAGATACAGTCAGAGGAGTGCTAGGGAAAAATAGTTTGTTCCATCTCTACTACCACTGCATCAGAACACCCTTGGGAATAAGTTTACTAAGCAACTAATGACTAATACTTGACAGTTTATAAGCATTGTATGGTTAATTTCAGCCCTGGCTGGGTTACAGTTCAGAAGCAGGAATGTGGACTGGTGTTATGCCAGCATTTGCACCAGCACTGAACCAGTGACAGATTAAGACTTGCCAGTGAGCTCAGACTGGCTAGAGACAGTCTCCCATAACTGCTGCTCCCCTAGCTCTGATGTCTCCTTCTCCCAGCACCAGGTAGGTGTGTGTAGCTTTGAAGTGTACAAATGCAGAGATAGCAATTCCTGGAACAGCCAGATATTGGGAAATACCTAGGAAAGCTTTCTGGTCTTTCCTAGCCCTGTCTGAAATATCTGGCCTCCCAAACCAAGTGTAGATGCCAGCAGATGGCAAGGATTCTACTGTGGGAAAAATTTCTTCCTAATCCCATCTCCCCTGCCCACAGCACACATCCTCTAAGAGTGCTAGACTGCAGAAAAGATTAAGGTGGCAGATACCTCTACTCTGCAGGTTCCTGTGATCCACAGGATGTAATCTCACTACTGTTATGGCAGGATGGTCGTGAGGAACGGAACCAACATTTTTTTTGGGGGGGGGGGGGGGAACGCACCTTAAGAATTGGTACATTCTCCTGGCCAGCCTGAAACACAGCACGGTTACAGAGACCTGCAATTCTGGACAAAGCACTCCAAGTGGCTGAGCTCTTGTCAAAGGAAGCACCTGAAAGCAGAGGAAGAATGTAAAAAAGCCACCCCTCAGAAAAGTCACATAAGCTCAAAATCTCACAGGTCTAAGAGCAAGAAGCCTTTATTTCAGAAACAGGAAACAGAGCATCACTACATCTCTTTCATTCCTCCTCCCTTCCCCGATACTTTATGAGCAGCTGATTATTTTAAGACCAGAAGGTGAAACAGCAGCAGTGCAAGAGAACACCTTTACTTTCAAGATTCCAGTAGTGGCTGTATCCAGCAGCAGCAGAAGACACACTGAGAAAACAAAGGAATTCTGTACAGATAACAATCATTCAGAGGCCTTGAGTAACAGATGCTGGGTTCCACCTTCAGGTTGTCTCACTTTATCCATCAACCCAGGAACTGGATGAAATAGCTCCCAAAGGAACAATGCTTAAATAAAGATATTCTCTCATGCTGGCTCTTAAGTTGGCTTTAAGGGAGATGAATTGAGGAGACAGTTAACTGATAACCTAACATACTTTCCATGAAGTGAAATCTTCTAGGTTTATTTCCACTGCAGCCAAGTCAACCATTGCCAGGCTGAGGGCTTCCAAAAAATCTATTTATAGCTCACTGCTTTACACTAGTGTTAAGTAAAGTGGCTTTTTTAAGTGGCGCAGACAAGCACAATGTCTTGGAGTGGTTCAGGGCAGGGTGCAGCAGCACCAGGCGAAAAATGTTTATGCTAATAATGTGTTGCAAGCACAACATTTCACGAGGTAGACAACGGCTAGGGAACTCCTGAGTTTGGTTGTATTGAGCAGTTCTGGAGAGATAAGCACCTCTCCCAATTGCACAGCACACAGATTTCAGATTCTTATCAACTAGGAGAAACTTCCTGCTGAAGTCTTGCATTCATTGCTGGCACTATGCAAACACAACCTGGATGTTCCCAGAAAACCCCTGTCCAAAGGCAACCATCTAGTTCCACATGGGAACTTTCCATCTATGTCCAGCCTTAAGTAATTATCAGGCCAACACTTCTGCTGTCCCTACTTTCAACAGACTTAAGATTGAGCAATTTCATAAAGATATTTTGGCAAAGATAATCAGGTACTTTGCAAATATTTCTATGTACAGGATAAACATGGCTGAGCATTCAAGAGGCTCAAATTCCAATTCAGTAATTCTGCACAAAAGGCAGGCTATACCAAGTTTAAGGATTAAACAGAACTGTGATACAGTGCAAAGCTTTCTATGTGTCACTTTTTTTTTATGCTCCTTCTACATTGTACATTAGAAGGCCTTGCATTGTGAACTTCACTCAGACTGGAGAGCTACAAATACAGGTTCTTAGAAGTACCAGTGTCCAGAAAGCCCCAGAAAAAGCTATTTTTTAATGAAATGCCTCAAGCACAGAGAGGTCGGTCTTACCACTCTGGTTCTCTGTAGTATCAGCCTCATGAATCTGATTGTCAAACCACATGTGGGCAACTGTCATGCGATTCTGTGTCAGAGTGCCCGTTTTGTCGGAACAGATGGTGGATGTGGAACCTAGGGTTTCCACAGCCTCGAGGTTCTTCACCAAGCAGTTCTTACGAGCCATACGCTTGGCTGTTAGTGTCAGACATACCTGGGAACAAGACAGAAGGTGACAGGTTAGATGCACTTGTGCAGTAACAACACTGCTGTCCAACTCAACGTGCACATGGAATGACAACCAGCTTCCATGCCCTGCAGTGATTCCCTAACTTCCTGCTCACCCTACCAGTGCAAAATAAACAGCAACACTTAGGCCCAGGTGCTAGGTTTAAATCACATTTTCCTCATCACAAAACCTTCAGGACTGTCAAGGCTTCAGTCTCCTGTTTCTCAGTACATTAGGAAAGATATAACATGCTTCAGACTAACATTTCAGACAAAGGTGCCACCTCCTAATCATATGTGCTCTCAAAATAGGTGAAGGCAGGCCACATATGAGAAGGCCCAAATTAGCTCTGGTGATAGGGCTTGCAATTTGCTGGTGTAGAAAGTGAGGAACTCCAACTCTCTTGCTAGAGGCTTTTATCTGGTTCTAGTTCCCAACTGTTCATTCCCTGGCTTGGTTGCTAATCTGCTTCCTAAGGCTCCATGGAAGCATTTTGTCCTGTCCACCACCACTCTCTACATACCTAAGAACACGTAGATACCCTCACCACCTCTTCAGGAAACCAAACATAAAAACCTCTGACAGATCCTAGATCAAAAGCTGGGGCTAGAGTGAAGTTTGCAGGATGCTCTGACAGCCCATAAGGGTTGGAAGGGCTGGTTTGCATGTGGGTGTAGAAACCCTGACGGTTGTAGCAGGAAAGTCCCCTCTTGCCACAGAAAATGGCAAGACTATAATTCCTAGTCTTGCTCGCTTCAGCTGTATGATGCCAAGCCTCTGTGCAGATCTAACTCAGGGACCCATCTTTATTAGATAAACTGCTGCAGAACTTGACATTGATTTGGGCAACTAGTTAAAATACACTGAACTTATACAGCCCAGCCCTACACACCCTCCATTACTTTAGTGTTCGCCTCTGTGAATGCACACTGAGCATGAAACACTCCACTTCCTTAAAGACCACCTAAGTAACAAATTCCATCATTTTTCCAAATTCACTCACCGTAACCGTTGCAAGCAGCCCTTCAGGGACATTGGCAACAATGATACCAATGAGGAAGATAACAGCCTCCAGCCATGTGTACTCAAGGATGAGGGAAAGGATGAAGAAAGAAACACCTAGGAACACAGCCACTCCAGTGATGAGGTGAATAAAGTGCTCGATCTCCATGGCAATTGGAGTTTTCCCCCCTTCCAGTCCAGAAGCCAAACTGGCAATACGGCCCATCACAGTGCGATCCCCAGTGCTAATGACAATGCCACGGGCCGTGCCTAGAAAGAGAGATGGATTTCAGAAAACAAAAGCAGCCACAACTTAATATCTTATAGGTGTTAGCAGAGATGTTCTGGGTGGGCTTCAGCACAAAGACTGTTTACCACCATACTCAGAGCTGCAACAGAAGTCCTGCCAGAGATGTCTGATGTTCCTGCTTTCTGCAGCAACTGTAGTATTTCATACAGCTCTATCTCATGGCTCACATTACATTATCTGCACTTTAACACCTTTTACTTGTAATAAAGCAGGCAGGTTAGAAAACACATTGTTTTCTAGAGCTGCCCCTCTAACAGGAGCAAGAAAAAAAAAACCAGTAGTGCTGCAGTCTTTGCCCATTCTACAGTGCTGCAGCTCAAATGGACAAAGTCTTTGATGGGAACTTCCACCCTGCTCTTTCATGGTAGAAGTAGGCTCATGGTATATTAACAATGCTTACCTACACTGTTCAATATCACCGTTCATACTTCAGGGAAGTAGGAGACACACATACCTTCCACACAGTTGGTGGAAAAGAAGGCAATATTTCTGGTCTCCAGTGGGTTCTCATGGGAGAAATCTGGAGACCTGGTTTGAGGCTCTGATTCACCAGTAAGTGAGGAGTTATCCACCTACATGAAAGAGAGTACTTTGTCATATATGAACAGACAGATGCCTACTAGGTACATCCCCCACCCTTCTCCTCCACTCCAGCCCCCATTCACAGCATAGAAGACTAATTCATCCTCCTTCAGAATGAAGTTTCCAGACAGCCTGTTATTACCATACCTTGCAGCCATGTGCAGATATGATCCGAAGGTCAGCTGGAATTCTGTCTCCTCCTTTCACCTCCACTAGATCTCCAACTACAACACCTTCAGCATTAATGCTCATCTTCTCACCATTTCTGACTACAAGTGCTTGCTGAAAGACAGTGAAGAAACAATCTATGTCAAAAGCAACTCTTTAAGAAAGGGCACAGAAGATCTCAGTATCTTAAAACAGTTATGCTATGATTCTACAAGGTTTCTACTTGTACTATGTTTATATCTTGTATGTTATTTCAGAAAAATAGGTATTTTTTGTTTTCTTTATATTAAAGCCCCTTGTTCTCAACGCAACAGTGTGACAGGTATGACGCAGACTGTCCATGAAGGAATCCAAATTTTAGTGCTTATCACACTCCCGAGACTATCGAGAAAGTATCCTATGATTACTAATAAGCTGTGGAACCCACAGGGTTTCAGGAACTACCTGGCTTATTAGCATAATTACTTGGAGCAGTCTCACAGATCCCTCAAAATTAAGAGCTAGTAACCCACACCAACAGTCAGACCTTTGCAATTGGAGGTGATGTTTAAAATCATTAATATCTTTGATCAAGCTATGACTTGCCAGACCTCAGAGAAATTATTTACTCCTTACCTGAGGCACCAAGTTCTTGAAGGACTCCATGATCTTGGAACTTTTTGCTTCTTGGTAATAAGAGAAACAGCCAGTAATGATAACCACAGCTGCCAACACAATACCCAGGTACAGCTACAAAGAGCAGAGAAAGTGAGTCAGAGGATAATCTGCCTGAAAGGCTTCCAGTTCGTCCAAATAAATTGCCTGGCATTTAAGTGCCCCATTACAGGCATGAAGGTATTTGCAGTCTCTGTACATTTTGTACACAAAGGCTGTCCACAAGTTAGTGTTGTTAACACAACACTAAGGAAGTTGGCTGTTCATTTCATTATGTGGAAGCACTCCAAAACATGTTAAGCTCACACACTCAATTTCCCGTGCTTATGGGAAAAGCTTCTGGACTGAATGCTTAAAGGAAGTTAATCTGCTGTGAGCCCCAACAGGCTGCTTGGCCTGCCTTTGAGGCTAAACAGACATTTTCACTTACATTATCATTGTTGGGCTCCTCCTCCATCAAACTTTGTATGCCATAAGCCAGAAAACACAGAATAGCACCAATCCACAGCAGGAGTGAGAATCCTCCAAAGAGCTGCCGACAGAACTTTACCCATTCAGGAGTGGTGGGTGGGGGGGTGAGGGCATTTGGGCCATCACGAGCCAGGATCTCAGCTGCACGTGCAGAAGTCAAACCCTACAAGAGAGGTTTGTTTTTTAGGCATTGTGGCAAGACCAGCTGCAGAAAGTAGGTCTGAGTTTGTTCAAGTTCTACCACAGTAACAAGGAGCTGCTAACAGGTAATGGAGATGTCCACAGCTGCCAGAGTTCCACAACACAAGTGCTGGATGTAAGAGCTGAATGCCAAAACAGGAGCTACAGGATGCTGAATGGTGCTTCAGGAGCCGGCAGGCCATGGGCCTACAAACACTGACGAAGGGCAGGACAAGAAGGTTACAGCCACAGACTTTGAGCTCTGAGGAACAGCACAGTGCCATTCACCCTATCAAATTATGGAACAAGTGAAAGATGGAGGCCATAAAAGTGATAACACGTTGGATCAACCTTGTAAGAAGTTCAGCTTTCAGAAGCCACTGTCTTGGACACAAAAATGCAAATCTCTGTACTGTTATAAAGAGCAGACCTGACGCTTCATGCAATCATGCAAGAAATGCATTAAGCAAAGGGAACAGTAGCTAAAGTATAAAAGTACTGCAGTGCTTCTGCACGGGACTCTGAGGTAGCCTAGGACATCTGCATACCTCTTACTGAAGAAAGGCAAAATTTTAACTGCTATTAGCCTTCATTAAGTCTATGGGAATGTGCCAGCTCACTAGACTACATTTGCAATGTAAAAAAACATTTGTCTTCATTACATGCTCCTCAGGAAAAAAAAAAAAAACCAAGAATCAACTTGACCTTGAACAACTCAGAGGCAGATAACAGTGACTTTGTTAGAATCAAAGTCACTAAAGTATTGCAGTCAAGTTGTACAGTGGGAGGATAAAGAGAAGTATTTGTGAATTCAACAGTTCTCCCAAAGCCTGGGAAACTTAAATGTAGGAGCAGAGATTAAGCAAAAAAAGAAAAAAAAAACCCATACCGAAACCAGACCACCCAGATCTCCCTTTGTGAAACACTCTGAGCTGTTTCTTTTCAGATCAGGGCAAAGAGGGATGGAAAACAACATCTACCTACCCGACTCAAATCTGTTCCATATTTACGATGAAGTTCATCAAGGCTCAGCTTGTGGTCATCCTGAAAGACAAGAAATAGTTAGGAGAGAAAAGAATCTAAGAAAAGAGCTCAGCAATTCCACCCCCTACCCCAGGTTTCCTATCTGCAACAGTTGCTGAAATACCAGCATCCTCTCTGTAAAGAGAAATCTCAAACTCATTCTGGAATTCAGCAGAGTCTCATCATTAGCATTCTTGTGACTATTTGGGTACATGACAACTTTTTTGAAAAAGTCTGACTTTATCTCAGTGCACTCTTTACACCCCCAGCAGATTCTGTGAAATCTCAGTGGGTGGGATTTTTTGGGAGGGTGAGAGAGGAATGGAAATAAAAGGAGATGGGAAAGAAGGTAGGATTGCAAACAAGGTTAAACCTGTAATTTCACACATTTTTAAGAAGTGCTGCTAGATTAAGCACTACTTTAGGGGAACTGTTTCTTTCCCTAAAGAGGCTTCTTTTCACAGCCAGGCTATTTTTCAGCTGGATCAAGCTTGTTCAGAGCACGGCCTCACTTAAAACATTGTACTGGAAGAGCAGATGCTTTAAGTGCACATTACTACTGAACACAGAATCTAATCTTTGAGCAATCTTTAGAATCTGCTCTGCCTAACAGAGGGGTCAAAAATAGGAAAGCCAGGTCTCAAATCCACAGAACGGAAACAAAATCTGCATCACCTTCAAGGACAGCAGATCTAAGCCAGATGATGCTTACAGACAGATCTATAGCATCATCCAGCTTTCACAGATGGGGATGGGAGACACTCCCCACAGCCTCAAACATTATTAGAAGGAATAATACTGAGGTCAGTCTGAGCAGAGGCCAGCAGTAAATGGAGCTGTACAGCCTCAACTCCTCAGCTGGAATGAAAACAGCAGTCCCACTCACATGACAGCACAATAAAGCCTGTAATGCTGCTATCCAGAGAGCGCTCGCCTGGGTGAGGAAATATCTATACTGTGCTACGGGTAATGCAGGCAAGTGCAGACTTAAGTTCTGTGTCAAATGCCTTTTGAGAAGTGATGTTGCCAGGGTCTATTGTGTACTCATCTTGATGCTGAAACACTTACAGCACATCTGGCTTGGGGACAGAGGGGAGGAGAAGGGAGATCAGTGCCTTCAGTCACACCATGCTGTCAGCACACCAGATCTTTTCTCTTTTAGTCAAATTAGGCACAGGGCTTTGGGCATAGCAAACATTCTTAAAGCTGTTCTTTCTGTGTCCTACACTCTTACCATCACGACTTCCTTTTTAAGCTCATCCATGTCCCTCTCCTTCTTCCCCTTCTTTCCGCCACGCTCTGATGTAGCGGTGGGCTCATATTTGTCTCTTCCAGCCTGCAAGGGAAGACACAGCATCATTAGAAACATCTTGCAGTCAAATTCCACAGCAACAGACATGAACTACACACCCAAGACTGCCGGGCAGACAAAATTATTACAGTTTATTAAAGTTGTCTACCTAAACTTTAGTAAAGCCTTTGACACTGTTTCCTACAGCATTCTCTTGGAGAAACGGGCTGCTTGTGGCTTGGACAGGTGCACTGAGTGCTGGGTAAAAAAAACAGCTGGAGGGTTGGACCAAAAAAGTGGTGGTGAATAGAGTTACATCCAGCTGGCATCTGGCCACCAGTGGGATTCTCCAGGCCTCAGTATTGGGGCCACTCCTGTTCAATATTTTTATCAATGATCCGGACAATGGGATCAAGTGCACCCTCAGTCAGTCTGCAGATAATACTTAAGGTGGGCGGGAATATTGATCTGCTGGAGGGTAGGAAGGCTCTGAAGAGGAACTCAGACAGGCTGGATCAATGGACTGAGACCAACAATACAAGGTTCAACAACGCCAAGTGCCAGTCCTGCCCTTGGGTCACAACGACCCCATGCAGGGCTACAGGCTGGGGGAAGAGTGGCTGAAAGCTGCCCAGTGGAAAAGGACCTGGGGGTGTTAGTCAACAGTGGCTGCACACGAGCCAGAATGTGCCCAGGTGGCCAAGAAGGCCAATGACATCCTGGTCTGTATCAGCAACAGTGTGGCCAGTAGGACCAGGGCAGGGATTATATCCTTGTACTCAGCACTGGGGAGGCCACACCTTGAGTTCTGTGCCCAGTTCTGGGCCCCTCACTACAAAAAAGATATTGAGGTGCTGGAGCAAGTCCAGAGACAAGAAACAGAGCTGGGGAAGCAGCTGGAGCATAAGTCTTATGAGAAGCAGCTAAGGGAGCTGGGGTTGTTTAGCCTAAAGAAAAGGAGACTCAGGAGAGACCTTATAACTCCCTGCAACTCCCAGAAAGGAGACTGCAGCCAGGTGCAGGTTGGTTTATTCTCCCAAGAAGTGACAGGCCAAGAGGAAATGACCTCCAGTTGTGCCAGGGGAGGTTTAGATTGGCTATTAGGAAAAATTTCTTCATGGAAAGGGCTGCCAAGCCCTGGAACAGGATGCCCTCAACAGGAAACTGGTTGAGTCACTATCCCCAGAAATATTTAAAAGATGTGTAGATGTGGCACTTGGAGAGACTTGGCAGTACGGGGTTAATGGTTGGACTCAATTATTCTAAGTCTTTTCCAACTTACATGAATCTATGAAAATTATGACACTTCAATAAATAATAAAAATGAGCTAGCAAACAGAGAAGTCTGCTCAGTACAATCCCCAATACATAGATTAGAGCCAGAAATTGTGCAAGTCTAGCTAGGAGGAAAGCAAGCTACACACTATTCAGGCAGTCTTGACATGTGAGCCCCAGCTCAAGCTGAAAAAGTGATAAAGAGCAGAAGAAACCAATTCCTGAGAGAATACGCATGCTCCCTTCAAGGCATTAACTCCTCCTCCCCCCATCTCAGTCTCCCCCATCCTCTGGTGAGGAGGAGGAGCAGCCTATCAACTGAAGATAAATAAGAGGTGGTACCTCTGGCTGGTCGATTCTGGGGGCTAAGTTCCAACACTTTCATTTGCAGTTTGGCACACTAGCTGGCTGGTTTACGCAACAGAAATCTGCTTTCAATTTCTGGGAGTTTGAGCAGCAAGAATGGTATACAAAGTGGCAGTACACTTTTGCAGATTCAGTCTGTGCTTAGTCCTGCTTACACTTCACAGAGCAGATGATTCACTTAAAGCCTCTTTATTCAGTAGGATTTTTGTTCACTTTTATTATGGTTAATTCTACTTGAAATCGTGCAAAGATTTAGATCTTGTCATAATGGGGTAAACAAGCATCGAAGGACAAGCAAATAATGACTTACTGCATATAAACATCACTTAAAAGACAACCCTCTATTCCCTTCTGTGTGGGACCTATTACATCCCTACACCCTGCCAAGTTTTACATGATGAGATTTTCACCTAGTAAGATCCCCGAGAAGAACTTTATGATGAAACAGCACTTAGTGGCACCAGAATCAAATCTTTAACAAGACTAAGAAAAGGTTTCAAAGGCATTGCCTTGCTTGCTCTTTGTATGAACACCTCAAACCATGAACTGGATTCCTGAGATCTGAATTCCTGAGAGCGATCTGGACACAGGAACTATTGTTTGGATCAAAGATCCATCCTGATGCGCAGCTAGAACAGGAAATTTTTACTATCTATTTCGAGAGAAGTAGAAACTGAAACCAAAACTGAAACTGCACAAAAAAGAAGAAAGATCATGACTTTTCTGAAACAACCCATCAGTCACATCCAGACAAGAGTTTTTTTACGATTCTGAGAAAGTTCTGTGTGCAACACTCTGCAGCCATAGGCATACATCATACAAGCACAGAATTCTCCCCTTGCCCTGTTCAGCAAAGGCAAGCTTTGCATGCAGCTATGGAGCTGTGGAATGGAAACAGTTTTTAGTAAGTGGAGCAGAGCTGAGCTATTTGCCTCCACTGATTCAGGAAAAGGACACAGAACTACAGACTGTCAGCATTCCTGACATTCTCTTCCTTTCACCTAAACTCCCATTTCCCTTCTTAAAAAAGTGAAAGCCACAGTCCTCGAATTCCAGCATCACAGGAATTTGCCACAGGGCAATTCACAAAAAGTCACCAGGAAGCGAAGCATCTCTCTCCTTCAGTCTCTGAAGGAAACAACTTTGACTTCTGCTAGAGCTATGGCAGACAAGTCCAAACACAGCCCTGCACAAAACACATGCTTCTTGATTGAGATGCTGCTCGCTGCTTGGGATGAGAAATGATTTCTAACAAAGATGAAGGATCTAGTGTCTTGCTTGACTAGCACTCTGTCACCTTCAGCTTCATCCCTTCTCCCCAGAAAAGCTTGGCAAGCTCTTGCAGGTGATCTAAAAACCTCCTGGTTCTTTGGAACTTTTGTGAGAAGTACAGTTACTCAGCTTATTGGGGGCAATGAACAATCCAAGAACACAGGATTGTTCAAGCTTTTTCAGCTGCAGCTGAAACGATCTACAAGTGGGCAAACATGAAAAGGCTCATTGCCCTTGTTCAAGCATGATTTGCTTTAAAAAAAAAAAATCCAAAGAAACACAAACCCAAAAGCCCCAGCGATCAGCTGCAGACAGAACAAAGAGCAGATAGAGTTACTTGTTTCTTTAAGCACCCAAGTATTTGGGTCTTAATGGCGTCCATCTTACAGGAGCTCTGCAATTCCACAGCTTAAAAAAAAAAAAAAAAAAAAGGCAAAATACTTTCCCTTCTGTTGCTTAAGTACTACAGCCCACCCTTACTGAAAGGTAAGTCCAGAGAATCAGTTTCAGCTCTTGTTACACGATCATTTCATGCAGAGTCTGAACTTCCTGCTCCATCATTCAAATCTGAACTTGACACACACATCAGAGTCAGTACTGCCCCCCCTGTTCTGTGCCTCCAGGGCCATTGCCTCCCTTCCTGCAAGATGAGCCCAATCTGTTCAACAAAGGCTTGTGCTGGCTGGGCTGCCAGGGGAAGAGGTTTTCAGCCCACCTCAGCGCTGTAGGATTTCCCTGCTCTCCCCTCCTTTTCCTGCTGTACAAAGAGAAGAAGGCCTATGGCACTCCAGATCCACGTCTTATCACGATTTAATCACATGGCCTGAACACAAAGGAAGGTCTGTCTCATCAGAAATGTCACCCCTGTTCCTTGACTTAGCCCAAGAACTGACTCATCAAAACTGCCTCAGAAAAAAACAATGCAGCTTCTTTTTTTTATGCAAGATTTTTTTTTCCACTAGCTTAAGCATAACTTTTGTACACACCAGTGCAAGTTTTATACATCCCCCAGAAAATCCTATTGTCTTTCATATACAGCTTATGATTTTCCACTCTTGACTAATTGAGCCATTCATGGCTGATGTTTTCAATACAAGCCATGATTAACGAGGAAATGGGAGGGGTACAAATCAGCAGACAAGCTCAGAAGTACCCCACTCTGTGATCACCTAATCCAACAAGAAATGTCAAGTAAGAGCCAAAATAAATTATGCAGTCTCTGGAGGCCTGGTCTGTTTTACTGCTTATGTCATTATAATCAATTGTGCAGAGAAACAGAAAAGTTACTGTCCTGCTGCCTTATGAGACAGTAAATGTATTAACCAGATGAGTCATAAAACTCACTTCGCCTCTTGGACTGGAAACTCTGTTCCATGACCCTATATAATCTTAGCAAGAGATGGAATGGCTTCTTTGGATCATTCTTACTCCCTCCCAAGAGCTGTGTTCAATCTCCTACGTTGAATCAAAAATTTAAGCTGCATCAATTGATCCGACTCTCAGCATCTAGGAGAGTACAAGGCAGTTTTTGCTCAACAGCTAGTGATTGCTAATTGTGTACAGACTGCTGCTTCTCAAAATACGGAAGGACAAGCTCTTCTCCTATGAGAAGAGATGTAAACCTAATCAGGTTTTTAATCAAGACAAACCAGGACCATCCACACACCTTAAGTCCTCTCTGGGTATTAGGACAAACATCTCTACTACTCATGGAGCTGCTTGAAGACCCAAGTGCAAAGCAGGCTTTCCAAATGTCATTGCTGCACAGCTGAGCAGCCCATCCTGGGGTTTTTTGGTACTGTGCCAACTACAAAGAGTCACCTTCCTCACTTCTTTGCCTGTGATATTAGTGCACCTGCACCATAACTCCAGACATCTCTAGTAGTTGACAAACACATCAAGATGAGTGGACCGGACCCAGCTCTCCCCTAGAGGAGCTGGTGAAGCGCTACCCCTTGGAAAGGCCCGGGTGAAGCATGAGACACGGTTTTCAGCAGGTCAGGATCACTGTGGATTGCACAGCCCACCTCACTAGCCAGAGACCCCTCCTCTTGTTACTCCGCTTTTCCAGAAACTAGGCCCAGGGTTTTCTTTGGCAAAAGGTCTATTCTCTAGCCATAGCAATAAAAAGTGAATGTCATAAAATAGCCATAGTAATAAAGGAATGAAGAGATGGGGGAGGGAGAAAGTAATACATTAAGATTTTTTTAATTGCACCTGATAAGGATTGCTTCGATGTGCATGGTTTTGCCTCAGCTGGTCCATTATGCAATAAACCTTCCTAGTTCCTGACAGGGAAAAAATTCTTAACTGGGGTTCAGGGAAATCTGAGCAAGCCAAGAGGTGTTTCTGCTCTACACATGGGTGCTCGATCACAACATCCAGCTTCAAAAGGTCTTCACTAATGTTTCCCAAAGTCTACACCACTGTTTGTTTCCTTCACATACACTTTTTTAAAGTTAGAAGATGCATACTGAATTAAGGACTTTTTCTCCTCCTCAGCTCTAAGGTAGAGTTGACCTCCAGAAGTGACCCAAAGCACACACCATTAACTCAGTGCTATGCCTGTGCAGAGAGAGAGATGGAGAGAAACATGCTGCTGTCTATAGCTTCCAGTCAGCTCTGAACAGGAATGAAATCCTGAGTGCTTTCCTCCGCTATACACACCCCCTTGGATAATCTGCTTTTTGGGCTGCATAGCCAGACAGCTGACAGCCCTCCCCTTGCCCCGTTACCATTTAAAGTAAAACAGATGCTCCGCTCAGCTTCTCCTCACAGCCACTGAGAGAAGAAATTTGCTTTCTCACACTTAGGCACTTCTTTTTTCTTCCATCCCATGCTCCCATGGGAAAGAAGTTTCCTTTTTGGGCACCCTAGCTCGGGGCAGGCACATGCTGTTCAGTGTTACATCCACACACAGCCTTTTTCACTGCCTTGCTCTCCCACATCGCCATTTTTCAGGGGGTCCCTAATTACACGCATGCATTCTCACTGCTAAACGAACAAATCTTGTGACTTGCTACCAGAAAGCATGAGGCAGCCGTATTATCCCTGCTGAATTATCCCTTGTGGCAGTGCTTCAGTTTCAGGCTAATTGCTTTATTTTCCATGCAACCTATGAAATCTGAAATGGAAGCAAGAGACAGCTTCCTCCATTCTACTAGTGCCACCAAGGCAGGCTAAGCCCCCGATGCCTTTTGCACTGCCGTGCCATACATACACAACTCAAAGGCTGCTCTGAAGATTTAAACAAAATTCAGAATACTGCCACACTGCCAAATCTCCCCTCAGTGTTTTATCTCCGGGATGAACTTTTACTGTGCACACTGCCTGTTGCCTACAGGACTTAAATACAACGCCCTGAGCTTCCAAGCACCAGAAGGACTTCGTTAAGCCAATAAAACCCCATACACAAAAAAATGCTGAACGCCCACCCCACAGACTCCTGAACCCCCTTTTCTGAGCAACTGTCCACTCAGCTATGTTCTTGCAGCTCTCCTACTACTGATGCAGTTATGTCAACATTGCTGCTGTTGTACTGCAACGATGAGGACAATACAAAGTCAAGTCAATGTTTAAACAGCGCTCGGGAAGCAGAGAACACCTGTTGGCAGGGAACATGCTACCACCGCTGCGTCCTGTGGCCCTGCACGGTCACCCTCTCCTCAGGAAGCAGAGAAATCTGGGAATTTTACAGGAATGTGCCTAAACCAAAGCTAAACACAAATCTACACACCTCCAACTATACAAGATGCACAGGGAAGTATTCGAAGGGGAAAACCAAACACCCAAGCAATAAAACCCAGAAACTGGTCTCCATTTTTTGGTCATAAAATGGAATCAGAGCAAGCCAAGAGGAGTTTCTGCTCCACACACGGGCGCTTGAGCACAACATCCAGCTTCCAACAGCCTTTCTACTACCGTTTCCTTCCAACAGCCTTCCCATACGCTTTTCTTTAGTTAAAAGATACTATCTCAATTAAGGACTTCTCCAGAAACAATGCTGATACAGGGCAGAAACCGCTGCGCAGCCTTCCGCGGGGATTTATCACCCCAAGGAACAGGGGAACCTCTGGGGCGCCCACCACCCTCCTGCCACCATCTCCCAGCACACCCTCACCGCTACCAACAGGCAAAATTAGCCCTAATAACGCTCACGGCCCCCCTTCAGTCGCTCCCCCCTCACACCGGGCCCTCGTGCCACACGAAAAAGTCTAAAGTACTCTCCGGAGCGCGGGGAGTAGCCACACTCCCTCCCCAGCTCTGCAAGGCCACCAGATAACACCGGTCCTGGGGGCTGCGGGCGGAAGGCCCCTCGTCGGGGGCACACGGCCTTAAGGAGCAGCCGAGGGCTTTGGGACGCCGACTCCTCGCCCCGGGCTCCGCCACGCCCTCCTCCGGCTCTTCCTTCCCGCGGCCGGCGGCGGCGGGGCGGGAGGGCACCGGCTCCGCTCGCCAACGGCCGCGGCCGCCCTCGTACCCGACGTGGCCGCCCCAGCCCGGCACAGACAAAGCGCAGCCCCGTCGAAGAGAAACGGGCACCGGCCACGGTCCGGCTCCTTGAATTTCCCACTTCCCGGCCCAGCCCGGCCCGGCCCCGCCGCTCACCCCCTTGCCCATGGTGCCGGGCGACTGAGTGCGGGTCGAGTGACGGGGGGCGAGGAGCGAGGCTCAGCGGCGCCACGTGTCCCGGCCGGCGCAGGTGCGGAACAATAGCGGCACCCCGTCTGGCGCTCGCCTTCCTCTTCTTCCTCCTCCTCCGCGGCTCCTCGCCTTCACCTCACCCCCTCTGCCCCCGCCCGGGTCGTTCCTCTCTCCTGCCGCAACCTCGCGCAGCTACGAGAACCGCTGAGCTTCCCGCCCCATAAAAGCGCCTCGCTCCACTGCCACGCCCAGCCCGTGCTGGCACCACGCCCCCGTGGTACAGCGGAGGCCGGTCCGGGGGGAGGTCCTGGAGGAGGGGGCAGCGGCTGCCGCCAAGGGCTGTGGGAGGGAGTAGCGCCCGCGGGCTCTTCCCCCCGTCCCGGGTGCATCTCGGGATGGGGGGGCTCACCTTGAGGCTCACCCCAGGTGCCCCGGCCGCGCCTCGCCGCAGGGAGCGACCTTTCCGCGGTGTGTGCTTCGGCTGCGGCGCCGCCGCCAGGCCGGGGCTCCCCGGGTGCCTTGCCTGCCGCCCCTCGGCCCTGTGTCCCTCATGGCCGCCCGGAGCCCCGGGCTCCCGGTTCCCCGCGGGCTTTGTCGCCGCTCGCTGAGAGGTACAAGATCCCCGGTGCTCCCTTTCCACCCAAAAGCTTTCTGCTGGGCATGGCCCCTGCCATGCTGCCAACCTGCCGGAGCCTCGCCGGGCTTCATAGCATGGAAGATGTGCGTGTGCTTGCCGGAAACGACTTCTGGTGATTCAGGACTCGGTGAAAAGTTATGGGGCAGCTTTCTGTGCCCTCTACTGCTCAGGGAGCCTGGCATGGGGACCTAGTTTGGCTATGGTCATCCTTCCCTTATGCTTCAAATTCTAGGAAAGACAGATGCAGAAATTATGACTCTGTTTGTTCATTTTATCTGGTTTTGTTTTCCTGGGGGGGGTTGGTTTTTTTTGTTGTTTTTTGGGGGGTTTTTTTTTGTTTTGTTTTTTTTTTTTTTGCAGAAGTTTGTTGGCTTTGCTTTCACTTCTGTCTAGATTCTCCGGCGAAGAAAATCAGCTGATGCTCTTTTTTATTCTGGACTGCTTAGTAGAAGCCCTGGAACCCTGTAGAAACTTGGAAATGAGAAAGTGTTTTGGAAGGCTTCACCTGCTGGGGGTCCCGAAAATAGCTGTAAATTTTCTGGCAAAGGGGGAACACAGATACAGTAGTTCCCTGCTAAGCATGGCTTGAAACCCTTCTGTGGGAGAACTGAATTCAAGCCTTACACATCCTGCGCAATCATCAAACTACCCATGGAACCATGTCCGTTAGGGGAAGATCTGCCACTGCAACCTTAATTTATTTAAACGATCATGTGTAGAGGCACCACACCACTGGTGGGCTTGGCCCTGTCACTGCTCCCTAGAACTGCTTTTAGAGCTGATGGATCTGCCGTGTGGAGATGTGGGGGATGCTCCATCATGACTCCAGCTGGAATTAGAAACATCTTGACCACTCAGTTCTGAGGTGCTTCTGCAACAGAACATAATGAACATGAAAGCAAACCAGCACTGAGATCAGATGCAATTTTAGACAGCAGGCCAGCATTTCAGAGACACTTTCTGGTTGTCTGAATAAGCTCCATTTTGGAGCCTCTCATGGTCTCTATTAGATCTGGCACTGTGCTGACATACTGGGAGGCTGAAGTTTTTGGTTTACCTGGAAAATACATGGCCAGCTGTCTCCCTACCAAGCTGCACCAACCTGACCCCGAGGCAAAGCTCTCAGACAGCTTTCATTACTTACCATTGAGATTTTCTGCTGAGATTTCCCAGGGAAGGCTTGGCTCTTGCCAGTGGGTGGGGAAAAGGGGATAGGCATTAGGAGCTGGGTAGAAATTCCATTGCCTATAATCACCTATTCGTTTCATTTTCACTCCTTAACAGCATTTTACTCCTGAAGAGCAATACACCATACCAAACTTATCTTTCTTTCCATGTGGCAGGGAAGAAGCATCATCAATAGGACACTAAAAGAAGACCTCCAAACCACTTTTGCACTATATTGCCTCTTGAAGTGCTACCTAACCAGTGTAGTTGATTTGACACACTGTCAGTTAGACCCATCTTTTCCTTGGCATAGCTGATGCATTGTCATTTCTTCATAATACGAAAATGTAGTGTGCAGCTGTGGTGCTGTAAACCTGGATTAGTGTCTCAGTTTCACTGTCAGTGATTTAAGCAGAGAACAAATCCATGCTGATCAAAGGAAATTTTATTACATCAAACCAGGCAGGGATTGTAATGTTCTGTATTGGAAATGCTTGTGTTCTCTTTCCACAATGAGTGAGATTAGCTTAAGAAAAATCAGGAGAGCTCTGTTTTCAGTATCTACAGGCAATTACAAACTCTTTTAGACCTTGGCAGGGTGACTGAGAGAGGCAGAGATAACATAGAGGGAACTCCACTCCTGGCAGCAGGTGAAATCCCAATCAGGCTTTAATACCAGAAAATTCCTGTTCTTTGGCTTGTGTGTCCCTCTCAGTTCATCCCAGGAGTAATCCTGAATTGTTATTTTGCAGATCTGCAACCATGCATCGTTTTCCCCTCAGACGGCAGTTGTGTGGGGTTGTGGGCTGCTGCACACCAGTCGAGTTCCAAGGGTAGGTAGCATGGGATGCATTGAAAGGAGAAGGATGAGCCTTAGGTAAGCAGTGCAGGGCATCATGTGAATGCCTGCTGTTGTGGACACCACAAGGCCCTCCTGCCACGTTTTTTACTTCAAGAAGCAGGGATCGTTTTACAGCAGGGAGTTTTATTATGGCCGTTTTTGAGATGGGAAAACAATCACAGTGAGGGAAGGCAGGCATGCAGAAAAGCTTTAGCTGGTTCAAGTTAAGAGTCCAAGGGTCTGAAAGCCCTTTGCTCTTGCTGCTAGATATAACAGCTTCCACACAACCGTATTTCTGCTTCCAGTAATAGACTACATGTAGCTTGACACAGAGAAACAAATTTCTTTATCCCTTCACAACTGTCACAGGCTAGGGCTGCATTTGCTGGGTAAACTAGGATCCCAGCAGTGGATAGTCCCCAGAATAGGGGGGCTTATTTTTTTTCTTTTTTTTTCTTTTTTTTTTTTTTTTCTGGGACATCTCCCACGTTCACCAGCTTTTTGGATGTGCTGCAACAAGAGCCATGCTTCAGTGTTCACCTTGAAAACCACAGCAGCTTCTTTACTGGCACTGTACATGTTGGGGACTATGTTTGCCTATGGACACTACAGTGCCCTTACCAGCAGAGAAGAAAAGCTCCTGTGGCTCCTACTTACTCAGAAAATAAACCAAAAAAACCCCCCAAAATGGAGTTGGGCCCAAATACACTATTTTCTCTCATCCACTTCTACCTTATCTCAAGAGTCTCCAGAGGACAGGGTTACCCACAGCAAACTACAGCAGACAACAAAAGCAACAACAGTACAGATAAAGTGAGATGTACTCTACCATGACCTCTCTGTCAATGTCGTTCAGAAAAGTGGTCAGAAGGGGTTCATGTTTTTTTGAAGACCACCCCACTTCAGAGGGTAAACAGAGAAGGTGAGGTGTATGAAACAGTATTTCTGTCGACCTTCCATCTGTAATTACTGGCCTCATACCCTCTGCTGTCTTGTCCCCTGCCTTTAATGAGATCACTTTAAGAGATAAGGCAGTGACTCCATTAAAAGGGGGGCGGGGGGAATAATATGTAACTATGGGGTGAGCAAAGATCAAGATCCACTATACCCTGTCAGGCTTGGCTAAGCTTCCCCGGCACTTTTTTCCTCCTCCTGGCTGAGGGATACAAACATTTTGCATTTTTTACAGTATTTAGCATTTTTCCAAAGCCTTCCAAGTCACTCAAATAGTGCTGCAAAAACATGAACAAGGTTCCTCAAAGGCCCGGTGAAAATGAGGGCTCCAGCATCTGCCATTGCATATAAATAGATTCACCTTCCTTTAGAGCAATGGTGTCGTGGGCTGCAGAGGCAAAGGGCACAAATACACAGCATTCCGGTCATTTCAAGTGCCTCAGCCTGTACAACATTCCTGTGCACTTGGCACTTCCGTAAGTGGGAACTCTGGCTGCTCAGCCTTTTCTGTACTAAGCTCAAAGTGCGTCAGCCCAAGAACCTAAAAACTGTGGATCTTTTGTGTTTTCCCTGAGAGGAGGTGGATGGAGGCTTAATAGAGTCATGCAGTGAATAAGATCAATGTGTGGGATTTAGGGAGCATGGTTCCTGTCCCACTGCTGGGAGATGGGGTTTTACTTCTGGGTCACAGATCCCCAAAGACTACTTGGGGGAGGTGGCATAGGAGGAGAAGCACAGAAACCAAAGCCACTGCTAGTAGATTGAAATACACAATTCAAGAATTTGTGCTTCTCCAGGAAAAATGCTTGGGAATCCACAAATCAAAAAAACCCAGAGGATTAAAATCTTGCTCTGAACAAATCTGCAACATGCATTTAAGTGACGCTTCTTTTTTAAAGCCCATACTCATAACCTTTCATTCCGGTTTTAGTTACCCACACTGTTATTAATTCACCCTTCTTTGCCAGTGAGTTATCTGGAAGATAAAGCACCTTTGAAATCCCTAGACTCCCTGGAACCACAGTGTATATCTGTGTATGCACTTTGCCATTCCAGAGCAGATAAACTGAGTGCCATGTAATTTATGCCTGCTCTGGAAATCATTTGAGCACTAGGAGCTGTATGGGAATAAATCTAAGAGAGCATAAGGTTTAGCAAAAAGTGTCTGCATATACTCTTTTCTTTTTTTTTTTTTTTTTCATTTTCTTCCCATTTGCATCTGCCTATATTCCATGGCAGGGAGGTGGTTGCATCTAAGTATAGACAAGCTGGTGAAAAATGCCAGATTTCTTTTTTTTTTTAATCCATACTTTGACTGTTTTATGCCTAACTGAGAGGACAGGTGGGTGTATTGATAAGTAGAAGGGAGTTGAAGATTGTTGCTATAGGGTGGACAAGGAGAAAAAAATAAGTATGTGTTGCCATACTAGAAAGAGCTCTGTTTGGCATTTTACTATCGACAGATATATTTTCAAATATACAAAAGGCATATATAATGTTCTACTGAAAATTTTCATTAGAAAAATATGATGTTTCTAAAGAGAAACACCCTGAAGTCAGGATGTGCCAAAATCCAAGCTCTGCTCTCTCCACTTGCCTGTGGTGCAGCCTTCAGCCACAGCACACTGCTGCATCCAACATTTCAGGTGAAACAGTGCTCAGCAAAATTTTGCATAGACTGAGGTTGCATAGACTTTGTGTTCACCTGCCATAATGCTTCATTTTCCAAGATTGATGTTCTCTGAGTTGGAGAGACCCTTTCAGCAGGACAGCCAGAGGTGCTGGAGAGAGGAGAGCAGATTGACAGGGACCCTTGCTGGCTGCAGCCTCAGAGACTGAGGTCAGCACAGAGCTCAGTGCCTTGTCTGGGGGCTGATGGCCAAGTAAGGCTGGTGGCACCTTGAGACCCTTCTAATATCTGATCTGGCCTACAGGAGGCTGTACCTCACTTCCCCACTGCTTATGCACCCAACAAGGGTACTAAAGCTCAGTGTTCCTGGTAGGAAAATAAAAGATACTGGCTGGAACTTGTTGATCTGAATAGCCTGAATGTGACAAGTTTCTAAGCAAGCTGCATAAGCCATCAAAGTGACAGGGTGCTGGGGGAGGACTGAGAATATTCTTCCCAGCATGACAGGGATGGATTTTCTGGAGGTGGCGGCTTCTTTTCCCATACAAATGATTACTTTAAGACAGTAAAAAATTAACAATATGAGTTTGGGCACCTAAGGCCTTAAATAGCCATGTCTTTAATTTTCATTTAAGTCTGCATCCATGAATAAAATATTTGATATTGTTCACTAGACAACTGAGTTCTGCACAAGATGTTCACTTTGGCCCCAGTTCATCAAAACACTTAAGTGCTTTGCTGAATCAGGGACTTGCCTCTAGAGCAGGCACTTTTTATTCAGGGAAGGAGAGAGAGCATGGTGCAACCTTACCTCACTGTGTGGGCTCTCTTGAGAAGTGTTGCACACAGTAATTGGTTATGGATTAGGTCCCTGTTTTTGAGGCCGAGGCTCTCACTCTGGATCTTCCACCAGCCACAGTTTTCAGCTTGTTATCAAACTGTCGTGGCAGTGCTTGAGCTTTGGGAAGGCACTGGTTGTTGAACACTGATTTGTTGTATGTTTTCTTTCTCTGAACCAGGGAAATTCTTCTATACAGCCTCAGGATAAGAGAGAAAAGATTGATAATACTGGGCTCTGAAATGGGGTTAGTCACTGTGCAGGTTCACTTTTGTAAGAATCCAGCGCCCATGAAGATTTTTGCAAAAGTTACAAAGCCAAGTATTGTGATAAGGCAAATACTACAAAGCAGATATTTTAGTAGTGCTTGAAGTGTCATTGTCTAAAGGGCACCATGTGATAAGAAGAAACCAAAATGATAAAAGGTGTATCCCCCAGGTACATGTCTTAATAAGAAAGAGGGAGCGTAAACTCACATGTTCAGGAGTCTGAGGCTGCCTGGATGTCCCAAAACATTTATCAGCATTTGCAGGGCAAAAGCTTTGTCTGACCACCACCATCCCCTGGCCTGTCCTTTTGCTGCGCTGGCACTTCCCATCTCTCCCAGCAGCTATGTGGGCTCAAGTGCTATGGACAAACGCTGAAACAGGTTGGAGAACTGGTCCCACTTGAAACAAGCATGCAGAAAGCATCCCCCATTTTTTTCCATGGAGTCTTTTATTTGGACATCTGCTCTTACACCACATCCACACAAACAGCACTGCCAGCACAAGGCAGCATTGCCATAGACTGGTATTGCCACCACAGTGTGGGAGACAGCAGCCCCCAGATTTGCTGGTGATTGAGTATAGTTCTTATAACTTACCATGGCTAAGTCTTTCACTGTTATGAAAAGCATTGTGCCCACCCAGAATTACTAAGGAAATGCCCTTGTCTTCCTGAGGAGCAGAGGCAGAGCCTCAAGTAGGATGCCCCTGGGGTCCTGTAGAAGTGACAGAGCTGGGGAAGGGACGATGAAACACACAACTCTCACCCCAGTCTGGGTTTGGGACAGTCTGAGTATGGTCCTAATCCCTGACACTCAGAAGTACTCTTTGCTCCTGGAATTTATGTGCAGATAAATTGGTTGTCATCTTAGCTGAGATGCACAAGAATCTCAAAAAGAGCAAGAATGTCACCTACACGAGCCACAGCCAGCCAAGCTGGTGGTTAGAAGGTGCAGGCTCACAGTGGTTCTCCTATACCGTGTTTGCAGAGGGAGTTTTATACCCTGGGGAAAATGAATCACATATGCATGATGGATGTTTATATCCAGGGCTATTTCAGGACAATGTAATTTGGGGAAAAGGATTGTTAAAATACAGTTTTGAAAGAGACAAGGTAGCTCCATAAAATCTTCCACTGCCTGAGATGGAAAGCCAGCAAAAATAAGCTTCACCAACAAATACATTTCATTCCAGCTCTTGCGGTGGGAAAATAAAACAGGAGAATTGCCAGAACAGTGGGTTGCAGTCCATGGCATGAGAGCATTGGTATCATTATAGTCTTGAGATGAGCAGTTACCCTTATTAAGAAGTGCGGATTCAGCAGCAAAATTGTTCTGTGAAGATGGGCTATAGTCCAAGGATGTGTTATATTCCCAGTACTTAGTGCCCAGAGCAACTCAAATAGGCATGAGCAAGCAAAGCACTCACCACCTATAGATTTTTGCTTCAAGTCTTCCTTATCTGCAACAGAATTTTAATTCAGTAACAAATTCTGTTTTCAGAAAATCTTTCTCTTCCAGGTTTCTAAAACCTCCCTGTTTGCACTGATCATCACTGTTCCGGGGCAAAAGAAAAGAGCTGCTTATCAACGCACTGTAATATTACCCCATGGAAAAAAGTAAGAAAATTAATTAGAAAAAGAGAATTGCTGAGTGAGAGAGAAGACTCAGATGACAGGCATAGTTGACAAGGTCACTGGCTTTTACAAAAATACAATTTTAAAAACGGTGTGCCTACCTGTTCAGAATCCAAACAAGAGACCTTAAAAAGTAGCCACAACTAGCAGGAATTGATATCTTGCAAAGGGTTCCTCTGTGTGGTGGAGAGGTATGGCATCTCTTTAAAAGCAAATATTTAAATCCCTTTTGTCCTTTGTTACAAGAGCTCTGTCTAACCCCCTCTCACCACTGGTGTTACTTGGAATTTCTGGTGTCCACAAGTACAAGGGCTACAGAGATTTTTTCCAGCAGAGTTTCACACAAATGCATGCATATATGTTTGCTTCACTTTTTAAAGAAGCCAGAATGGTTGCTTACTGCAAAAGGAAGGACAATATGTAGTTCTTCTACAGTTTCGGAAAGAACCTGCATAAACCTGCAGTTTCACATGTACTGTGGATGAAGTTCACTAGATCTGTAAAAATTAAAGCAAAGTCGTAGCAAGTGTTGTTTCCATTGCTGATTACTTTGTGTAAAGACCAGAGGACACAGAGGCTCTCACCCTTTAATCAGCTTCAGCTGAGAGAGTTTGAATGGGCCATGGGCACTGGTATATGACATGCCCCCAGGAGCACGTCTGGACACTGCCAGGCTAGCACCCCTTTGTGACCTTGTGCTGGGCACAGCCATGGTCTGACTGCAGAGCAGAGTAGTCAGGAGCTCAGCACCTTTCCAAAAGTTAGTGCAGAGCAGTGATGGCTCAGACTAAAACCAGGGAAGCACCTGCTTTATCTCCTTTGGGCGTGCAGGTCACAGAGTCTGTGTTGGCAGGGCAGAGCCAGCTGCCAAGGGCAAGCTCTGTGGAAAGTGCTGTTCCATTGCTTCCTCCAGCCTCTTCTGACCCTGGGGGCTTTGCAGCCCAAGGGGATCGCAGGCCCTGTGATGATATAGCTGGAAGGCCACTCCTAGTGACGTATCCTGATGTGCTTGTGAGTCATACCTTTCAGGCTGCTCCACGCACTCCCCTACACCATCAAGGCACCTCAGCAGTCCCTCTGTGCATCTGAGGGAAACCGGGTGGCAAGTCCTTTCTTCCTGACTGGGGTCACCCATTGTAGCAGGCAGACTATCATGCAGCTGCCATGCTCTTCTGGCTGCCCTAGATATAATAGTTGCACATAGACTAGAGGCAATGATAGCTCTGTCTGAGGGATTACACCCAGATTAGGGAAAATTGGTCCCGTGTTTGATCAAATTAGCAAAAGTACAAGCTGGCAGCTGATAGGGGCACATACCACGCACATGGGAACAAGTTATTGCCCAGGAAAATCATGTGGATTATAATGCATCTGCTCCTGTGGCTGCCCAACGCTGAGGACAGGGTGCTGCCCATTTGCCATGAGCAGGAAGAGGTGCAAGTGGCACACCCTTTTGAGAGCTCCCTTGTGCTCTCCTGCTTTGATGCACTGCATTAACCATTTGTGGATTTACCCAGCTGGCAAACTGACTCTCCAGTTGTAATCCTATACTAAAAGTCTCATCATGCCATTATCTACATAGTAGAGGAGGGAGAGAAAAGGGGCCAGGGTTGAATTTGTGCTGTTTCCAAACTCACTAGAGAGCATCTCCCCAAAGAGCAACTTATTCTATTGACATCTACCACTGATCCTACAGTGAGGTGTCACTCTGGAAGACCCATGTTTCCCCGCTAACTTTGGCCCTGTTCAAAGACCTAAACTTTTCAATAAACTGAAGTTAGGGGCAGTGAATTGCGCAAAAACTTCTCTTGGCTCAGCTCTTTGGAAACTTGATGGGGAAGATCTTCCCATATTCTGATTAGGATCACACAGCTCCAGGCAAACCCTAAAGTCCAACCTCTGCTTAACAGGATATCATCAGCTCTTCACTAGAATGCTGATCGTTCTTTTCAATGTCCTTGTGACACTGGCTGCTTTTGGGCAAGTGCATATTTACTTTCATGATACACATATGTGTACCAGGACCTTAAGGTTGCGTTAACAGCACCTGAAGTTTTGGTAAATCTGCTGACTTGGAGCTTGGGTTTTCCCCGATGAAGTGCGAGATGTCTACCCGTGTGCTTTGCTCCAGGCGCTCTCTTGTCCTCTTTGTTCTTTCCCACAGGCTGCTGAAAAAGCAGCATTCCCTGGGGCCATAACGTTAACATCTAGCACTCCAAGAGGCAATTACAGTGGAGACGGCAGAGTGGGGGAGCAGCTCTGAGGAATAGTATGTCCCAGGAGGACGTGCTTTGCTCCTCCGATGACACCGCTCTGCACAGTGCACAGGTATCTGCCAAGTACATGCAGTACAGCAGCCCCGTTCCCTATCCCCCAGTGTGGTTTTTTTAATGATTATATGGTATTTAGATACATTTAGACCTTGGCTTGCCAGCACATAGCTATTGTCTGCATGGGCATGTCCTCAAGAAACGATGCAGAGAGCCCATTATGGTTCGTGATAGACCTGGGCTAGATAATTGAGATCCACCCTTAAGCCTCAAGATCTTCTGATCTAGCGCTCAAATCCAGCAGAGTCCTCTCTTGCAGATAAAAGGAAGAAATAAAAAAACAAAACAACAAGAAACTCAACCAAACTCAGCCTTTTCAGAGCTGAATTTTCTCACTTCTAAAAAGTCTAAGGAATTTAGTTTGGTTTGAGAGCTGTGTCAGAGTTCAGATTTTGTTCTCATATATATATGAATGTTCAGATGGAATGCTGGATGCATTATCTTGTTTCAAGCCTGGTCTCCAGTTAAACTGAAAGTGTTTAGTGGGGAGAGGATAATCATGAGTTCAGTGAATATCTGGGAAAATTAATTTTAATGCATATCCATGACAGTCTTTTTTGTGCCAGAATAACAATATTGTTAAGGAGCAGCTTTTTTTTTTTTACTTCAACTTCTTTTTCGTTGGCAGAGAAGTTGAAATTTCCATAATGACAAGACCCTTAGTGCAATGCAGTTGAATCCACTTAAAAGTCTTTTTGCCAATATGTAATCATTTTTGTTTCACTTACTGAAATCAGCTAAACCAACAGAACTCTTTTGTGACTGCAAAAGCAGTACTCCCACAAGGAAGGTTTGTTTGGATAACTGTTCTTGAGTACTTACACCTGGAACTTTTAAAACACTTCACTGAAGTAAATACATAGAAATATATGTATATTCCAAAGAGGTGGTGAAGAAAATAGCCTGAGTCATCTCCAGTCTATCCCAATGGATAAATGAGAAAGCTTCCAGTTCCTACATAAACAGAGGGAGCTTCCTGTCTCTTATTTATGCCCCAATGAGTAGGAAGACAACAGTAACAAACACTACCAGCCTTGTCTTCATTCTTTGAAGCTTATTTCCCTTACAGTGTTCACACAAACCTCTCCAAGGGCATTGCCTAACTCCAGACAGCCTCCCCGAGGTATGTTCTGAAGAGCTAATGCATGTCACACCCATTCAATCCTCTTTTCCTGCATCTCCAGGCAAGGGCACGCACCGCCCATGAAAGTATGCAAATCATTCATTAAGTGTTGTACCAACGCATAAAAGAAAGTATTTCCTTGCCCTGAGGAAGTAATTAGCAACAAAGAGATGGAAAAGACTGGGGAAGAACTAGGGGGGGTCTGCTCTTCTCTAGCTGAAATAACAGAGGGCTGACCTTGAATATTGTGTGCAGCTTTGGTCACTACAATAAAGGAACTCTCTGTGGTGACCAGTGACAGGGCCCGAGGGAATGGCCTGAAGTTGAGTCAGGGAAGGTTTAGGTTGGATACTAGGAAAAGGTTCTTCACCCAGAGGGTAGTTGGGCACTCAGGGATGTGGGCACAGCACCAGCCCTGACAGAGTTCAAGAAATGTTTGGACAATGCACTTGGGCACATGGTGTGACTCTTGGGGTGTCCTATGCAGAGCCAGGAGTTGGACTCCATGATCCTTGTGGGTCCCTTCCAACTCAGCATATTCTGTGGTTCCAAGAAGGTGGGTGATGGAGAAGCCAAAACTGTCATGCTGGCCAGCAGGACTGGGGAATGGGGCAGAGCTCCCCTTGTGGCTCAGTCCATCCCGAGCTGAGCAGCTGTGGTGGCCTTTGGATGAGCTCAGGGTGCTGCTACCTGGCAGGACTGGAGTGGCCCAGGCACTATACCTGTCCAGCACCTACCACTCAGCTTGGGCTCATCTGGATCTCTTGGCCATCATGGAGGGAGCTTAGAGAAATCTGTGACTTCTGGGGGCTGACAGAGTGCCCAGGACACTGCAGAAAGACACTATTTCCACTGGCTGACCAAAGCAGCTGTGATGGGCATGGAGGGGATTGCTTTTAAGTGGTTGATGCTTTGCTGCTGGCCTTTAGAGGCTGGAGCTGCTGCAGAAAGGGCCTCTCAAGTACTACAGATCTTTTTAAACCTTGCTTAGCAGCTTGAAGAAATAGCTTGTATCCTCTTCCTTAATTTTTGGGGCAACATTTTCCAGGTATACTTCCAAACTGAAAACATAGGCTTCCAAATATAGGCTACATGTATAGAGCAAGAAGCTGGGATTAAAAAAATCAGAGCAGTACCACCTCCCGGAGAACCACACTGGAGAAGATTTTGCAAACCTAATCACCTAGTCCTAAAGGAAGTCACGAGGCCAGCTCTCCTCAAGCCAAAGCAGTGAATGCTTAAACAACAAATTGAGATGTTGACTGAAATAGGAAAAGGCTTTAAATCTATATTGACCAATGCTGTTCAAAAGGGAGATTTATTGTTGCAAGTGTATATACTATAAATAAGGGGGTTATTTGATGTTCTGAGCGTTGCGTAACAGGTTGTTTTATGTGATCTTTCAAGAAATGGTTTTAGCATGAGTGAGGTGGGTGGTTCTCTGAGCTATTGGATTTCGTCAGTGTGCTGAGGCTTTTGGGGGAGTTTCCACCCTAAGAAAGATGGATCTGTCATGCTGGGGTTTTTACCTCATCCAGGAGACAGAGAACAGACATGGTGATAAAAGGGCATAACCCCCTGAGAAGTAGGAGGGGGTGGAAAAGAAGGAAAAAACCAAACCCTGTGTGGGTAAAAGATGAGGTGAGATTTATTTATTGCTCTTCCAATGAGGGAGTTGGCTCTGCATTTCAGTTTTGAAAATAACTTTTTGTTAATATTGCCAACACAGGCGGTAGTGGTGGGGGGAGGGGTCAGCTAGATTCTAACAGTGCTTCCAGGGTCCTTGACAGCAAAACACAGGTGCCTTTGTGCTCCATGGGCATCTAGCAATCCTGAAATCAGCCTATAATATGACAAGGAAAAAAAAAAAGATCACAGGATGAGGATGGGTGTGTGATCAGATATGGGGACTCCAGGCAGGGTGCCATGAGAGGGGTGTGGCAAGCTGAAGCACAGTTGAAAGATGTCAGCTTCCTTTCTTCACCTGAAGGTCTTCAGGACTGCAGAGGGAGCTAGCCAAGACTAGTGTTCAATCTTGTGCTGTTAACTTTTTACTTTTCCACTCTCCTGTTGTGCAACGTGGAGCTTCGTTTCTCTGCTCAGGAACAGGGCAGTAGGTTGCAAAATGCCTCTTGCAGATGCAATGTCATTAGCAAATGTAATGGTCAGGGAAGACTGGGGTGGAACACAACCATGCAAGTGGATGCAGGTTACAGCTCTGGTTCCTGTTGGCACACAGTGCTTGTGTCTCTGTTGATGCAGGATTATTTTTTGTTTGTTTGATGTGGTTGGGGCAGGAAAGCCAAGCTCCTTGCTCTCAGTCCGAGTTAATGAGTATGAACTGTGTTTGCCTCTATAAAAGGGAATGCCTTGAAGGAATATTGTAGTGTAATAAAAAAAGGTAATCCAAGTACTGCACCTAATTTTGTGCTAAGCACTGTGTAGCTGCAATATTACTCACTCTTACTAGACCTTTACACCACTCGGATCGCAAGACTAGATTTCTACCCAAAGTCTGAAAAAGAAAGAAAAGTTTGATCCAAAGGGTAGGGTTTAGGCCTGAACCATGAAGGAGATGAAGCTGTAAACTTCACTTCATAGGCATTGCCCTGCTTATAGCCGTACTTAAGTCTAAAACACCATGTACTAATTGGTGAGGATTCATCACAGAACCTAGGAAAGTCCAGCTATATCCTAAGTGGAAAACTGTATTTCCCCCCTGTACCATGCACTTGTACACAAGGTGCCCTCCACATTTCCTCTTGCAGTTTAGCCGGGAGATGTCTGGCTCTGGTCACCCAGCCCCACCCAGCTAAATGAAGGGGATGCTGATTGAATGCATTCCTAAAAGCCTTCTTCCAAAAAGGCCATGGGCCGTGCCCAATTGCCTCACCGATTAGCTCATGGTGATCTAAGCCTCCCGTTGCTCTGAGACAAGATCAAGGATACCTCACCCTGCCCCAACAGTGGAGACAGGCTTTTAAGAAGAAAGGGTGATAACCCAGCAGCACTCTCTGTGGGTACTTACTGGAAGAGTAGCAATCCTTAAAAACTTGAAAATATTGCCCCCATACCTACCATAAATCACCTTTATTGTAAATCAAGTCAGGCCTGCCTTGCATCCATGGACATGGAGAATAATGCATTGCAACTTTTACAGTTGTGTCTAGAGGTAAACACACTGGAATCTACCACATCTCCCTCAGAGGTCATGTTTTCTGAGCCCTCTGCCCAGCTTGCTGCTTTCTCTTAAAATTTTTGCTCACCTCTCCAAGTCTTTATCCTGATGTAATGCAAACTTAAGTCTGAATCCTGGCCCCTACATAAAACTCTCTGTGGCCTAAGTGAACAATTTTCCTGTTGAGGGAATAAAAACAAAATGAGAGGATACTTGCCACTTTTTAAAAAAAGACTGAGACAAAATCCTGCCTTTAGCCATCTCTGAACTCCGAGTAAGCTTACACTTGAAATGCACACGTGGGCCCATAAGCAGGGCCTGACCCACATTAATTTCTGAGCAATACATTAATAATGCAGGAGAATTAGAAACTTGGGACACTCAGCTTGATTTACCAAAAGGTCATGTCCACAGATTGAGTTGCAGGTCTCAGCACCAAGGCCTGCGTGACTTCTCTATGGCAGCAGAGGTGGAGGAGCCTTTCCAGGTGGCATTCGTTCTCCCTGTCCCACCAGCATGGACAGCAGAAGGCAATGGTGTGCATTACTGCTCTGGGTTTCAGCACTTCTACCTGTGGTAACCAGAGAACCTGTGGCAGAGCCATGAGGAAGGCAAGCTGAAATGGATCCAATAAACGTGCAGTCCACCAGCCTATCCTGTTGCAAATCCCACAGAGAGGATGTCAGTACTGCTGTACCAGAGATTATTGAAGACAGGCCTTTCATGTTTTATAATTGTAAATACAAAAATAAATGCAAATGAAATAAGTTTCTATATTCTGTGTCCCGGTCTTAGTCAATGAGAACCGAGAAAGCATGTGTAGGAAAGCAACAGCAAGAGCAGAATCTCCCAGGTAGCAGCTTGACCTCCGAAGTTTAGCATCCAGGAGGAAAACTGACACATCTGGAGTGCCAGGTAATACACAGAGGAAGACACTCATGTCAAGCAGCTGGTCTGGATCTCAGCTGCCAGGAGGCTTTGCCTGGCTCGAATGCATCTGTGCATTTATCTCTCGGGACAGGGAGGAGGGCGTTAACAGTCTTGTAGCTTCCTATTCCAGCCTGAAGGCACAGGACATGCCAAGGCAGAGAGGAGCGGTGGATTGATGGGCCCTCAGGCTGCAGAGAGAAAGGGAGGGTTGCAGGGTGTCTGCGGTGACCTGTGGAAGCAAAGGGCTCTCAGGCAGCACACAGCAGCACTTGTGCAGCTGCATTTTGTACCACTGCAGTAAAAACCACCCGAGGTGCCCAGGCAAAGCAGACTGGGCTGGCCATGTTTGGAGAAAGCAATACCTGCCAGGCATCCTGCTTGTCTGAGGTCTGTGTGTCCTTCCACCCCTGGCTGAGCTGGCAAAGGGCATGGAGCCACCCGGAACATGTGATACCTTGCAACAGTGCACCTGTTCCAGGAGCTGGGGCACTTGGTGCTTCACCCAGCATGTAGGTGTCTGCATCAGCACCTACCTCAGAGAGCTTCTGGCCAGCCTGCCCCATGCCCAGGTGCTCAGGGCTCAACTCCATCCTCCAGAGCTGGGTGTGCCTGAAACCTTGTACAGGTCTTGTGAAATCCACATCTCTGTGCTCATCTGTCTCTCCCGCTGTGCTACAGGGCTGTCAGAAAGTGCTCCCAATGCTGGAGCTTATCTCTAATTCCCAGTGCCTCTCAGCTGTGTGCCCCTTAATCAGGAAAAGCCACAGGTGCTCAGAAAAAGTCTGCTCCCAGGGCTGCCCTGGTGTTGGGGCCCAACCCACAGTGGTCTTGCTGGAGGAGAGGGAAAGGTGGACCCTGGACAGTGATCTGACACGGGGTGATGGAGTGAGGGGCTGCCCCTCACCCTTGCTAGCCATGGGGCTTCACTGAGGGGCTGCTCTGTTTGTGAAATCCAACGGTGGCAGAGCTGCTCTGGGAGCTGTAGTTTTCCAATTGACTGTCACATGGCCTGCATTCTCTCAAAACATGCTTCCTGTCCCCTTTGCAACCCACTAAGGCAGTGAGGCGAGAAACAGATAAGACTGAGACTCCTAAAGTCCCTCATCTGGGGTACCTGAAAAGCCATTCCTAGATGGCAACTCCTGCTGCTGAGATGGGAGTTTTCTGTCTGACCTCTATATTTTCTCCCATTCTCCTCTGCTTTACTTGTTCTCTGCCTCTTCAAATGGTATGAGTCAGTATCCTTACTAAGTCGGGCAAATGTCCAGCTGAGCACGGGGAGGGAGAAAGGACAAGAGATTGTTGGCAGCCTTAGAATAGCATATAAGAAATCGTGGGCTGTATCCATTGCTCAGCTCCACCATAGGGATTTGGAATGTATTGACACTGTTTACCCACTGCTAAAAGAGAGATAATCCGTCTTCCTAAAATTGTTACTGGGAAAAAGCTTGGCTTTGCTCATTATGCCCTTTGAGGTTGTTAAAGAGCAGGCTAGCTGGTCTATCACCGTCTGGAAGGCACTCTGTGATTTGAAATACAACAACTCTTTGCAGTGGGGAGGATCATAAATTCCCCAGGGCACCACATAAACTGGAGGAGGTGAAAAGACAAAGGGGCAGTTGAAGTTTCAAATCCCTTCCCCCCCCATCCCCTGCCTCCTTCCTCCCACCTTTGCCATGCCAACACAACAATAACGTTGACAGCCCCCTCCATCATCGCTGGGGGCTAAATCAGCTCTGCTGCACGAGGTCCTGCTGCCCATGGGCCGTGTCTCTCCTTAATCTCTGTTCCTCTTCCTTGGTCAGCAGGTGGACAGCTTGAGCAGCCTCTCACCTGTGAAAAACAAGAGAGGAATGGTGATGCAGGGGGGGGAACAAGGTTGGAGGCAGGCGGGGGGAATGGAGGGTTGCAGCACGGGGTGGGATGGAAAATCTGGAGCTGAACAGGAGAAAATGAAGGTACAGAGGTAAAAGCTGGAAGGGGAGAAAGGAGCACACAGACATTCTTGCAAAAGAAAGACAACAGGTGGGAGCATGGAGGAAGGCCTGTCAATAGGAGCTGGTGTTGCATGCATTTCCTAACAAGTGAGAAAAGATGAGAGATCACAGAGGCCCTCCTTCTCAGCCCACATATCTCCCGGCCAGTGCCTGGTAGCAGTGATGCAGACAGTTAGCAACCATCTTCACCTGACACTGCTGGAACAGTTTTGGGACCAGGCCAGAGAACCACAAAGGTAACACCCCCTTCATTTGGTGCAAACAGTGCCCACTTTGCCCAGCTCCATCCACGACTGTTTGTCTTCCCCACGGCAGGGTGGTGATCAGTCACACAGTGGTCACCCAACTTGTTCTGCTGCTTTGGTTGGACAACACGGAACAGTTACAGGCGAGTTCCCATGAGGATAAAGACAAGGAAAACAAGGCTGTACTTAAAAGTGTTACCAGTGTAATCATTTTGGAAGGGGGTTGGGAAGGGAGGGCAGACAGCACTTGGTCAGAGCAGCAACAACCCAAGTGTGGGTACAGTTATACTGCAAAGGAGCACTTTTAATAGGAAATACTATTTCACTTTTTCCAGGAAAGCTTCTTTCACTTGGGAATTCCTGTAAACAATACCAATAACTGTTTTGTGTGGAGATGTATGCAAGAGCCTAGGAATCTACCCAGGTCACTGCGGTACGGCAAACTCCTGCTCATGAACTGCATACTGCCTGGGGTGGAACATCTGAGTTCACAACACATGCGGGGTCATTGCAGAGAGGCAAACAAGGTACAATCATTATTTATTAGTGGTTTGTTACCATCCCTAGACAGTGTGTCTAAGCTCTAAAATGTGTGCTGTGCAAGAACAATGAGGGAGGAGGCAACTTTGGGAATAGAATGCAACTATTGACAAACCTCTTTGGGGAAGACAGAGTCTTCACTGGTTGTTTTTCATTGCACAGAGGAGTAACTGCAGTAGCTATGCAGAAAAAGACATGTTCACCTGTCTTCCCACTGCTGGGAGACTTCTCTGCTACAGATTCCCAGGGCAGGTACAGCCACAGAAAGGGGACAAAGCCAGAAAGGCTACAACAGCAAGACTGACTGACTTCAGCCTGGCTCTGTATGCTCTTGGACTCATCTCCAAACTCTCCTTCATCCAGAAACATTAACCCCAAGCCCTCGCTGACTGCATCTATTTTTCAGCAACGATGCACGCTCAGGCTTGGAAAAACACCGGTCATTAATGGGATCCTGCACAGAAAGGGATCTCAGGCTACTTGCAGCCCTTAGGCTGAAAAACACATTCCCCCCAAATGAAGGGTAAAAGAATTTGCCTCTTTGTTTTAGGGATTGTTCTCCCCAACCCTAAGCACAAACTGAATATTCATGAACCTCCTATATGAATTGGTTATCTTCTAAAAGCAAATACAAAGTCCCCATTCTGCATGAGGTGCCCAGGCACCGGGCAAAGCCAAGCGTCTGCTCTAGCAGTGGGTTTCCCAGGGACTCTGTGCGCTGCTTTAAACCAGTTACTCTTGCCTATTAAAACAGGATCAAAACTGAACAAAGAAAAAAAGATCCTCCCAGAGCTGTTTGAGGCAGCTGCAGCTAGTTCAGACTTCTACATCTCCTGACCTAACATGACTCCCAAGCTGCCACATTGTCTGGATGGGAAGCCAGAAGGGAAGGTAACGTGATTTTTATTGTAAGAGCTGCTCACCCGTGCAGTCAGCCTAATTTATGTTAAGAGTTCACGTTGCTAAGTAGCTTGCCAGCACAGAGGTGCAGCCTCATGTCCGAGCTGTATTTGTGGTAGGAACAAATGGGTGTGTATGAGCACACAACTGTGTAATGGCCCATTTGCAGGTGTTTGTGGTAACATGCACAGGGGAAATGGGCATTTTGGAGTGGGAGCACTCCTGAGGTTGTTGAGGATGTCAGAGGATGGTTAATTTGTTGTATAGATGTTGGAGCTGTTGTATAGATAGATGGCATTTAAGAACTGCGTATCACTTAGGAGGCAGATGCAGACCCAAGTGAGATGGCAAGAGTGTGAAAAATTTTTTTAAAAGGTGAGCAATTGCAAATGTGTGTACAAAATAGACAAGACCTGTCTACTGTCTGTGCTGGGTCTGTCAGAAATGGAGTTAGGAAGTTAACCTTTTTCACAGCAGCCTGTGTAGTGCATCTGCCTCCCAAAGGGAGTGAATGAATTCCTCATTTTGCTTTGCTTCCATGTGCAGCTTTCGCTTTTCTTGTTAAAGTATAATTATCTTGACCACAAGGGGATTTTTTCATCTTTCTCTCCCTGACCTATTGAGGTGGGGGGAATGAGAGAGTGGCTGAGTGGGCATCTGGCAGCTGGTCATGGTCAACCCACCATTGTCCCGTCATTCAGGTGGCCTGTACACTTCCCAAGACCATGTGTGCAGACCAGAGATTTCTAGGGACTTGTTAGGGATTTTTTAGATTCTTTGGAGGCTGATAAGCAATTCAGAGGACCTGTGTGGGGAACTGCCTGGGGCTGGGCAATAGGGAGGAGTACCAGGGTCAGACTGACCTTGTGTCTGAGTGCCTGGGAACACAGCTGTCATTGCCCCTGAAGAAACCACCACAGTGCTAGTGCTGTATCTCAGTACAGCAAGAGCCTCTGGGCTGGGCCTTCTGAATTGCCATGGACCACTGCCCCTCTGTGCAGCAAGAGGAGGGGGCTGCTGAGAGGGGTCTTGGAGGAGCTGGTCCTGGCACGTGCTGAAGAGCACACCTGGGGCATGTGGAGACCTCCATGGCAGCCCCCCTTGCCCACATCAGTGCAGCTCAGAACACGAGCCACATGTGTCCCTTTGCCTGTGCTCTGTGCTATCCTGGGACACTGGGATGCCCAGGACTGTCTCTGATTTCTTTCCAGCTCAGAGCAAACATCTCAGAGCAACCAGGTCTCCTGCAACCACCAAGGGGCAGAGGGGGGATGTCCTTGTTCAGTCCCCACTGTGTATCCTCCACATCTTGTGTGCAGGTGGCAGAGAGACCCTGGTGCTCCAGAGAACAGTCCTGGCAGGTGTCACCAAAACTGGAGCTTTTCTGACCTACAAGTGATTAGACTCCCCTAAGTGGAGTAAACCCTTGCCCTCAGAAGATGTTTAAGGACGCCAGCGAGACTGATAACTCCATGAGCCAACTCCACACCCGGCAGAAGCAGCAGGCACAGGCATGGTCACAGCATGGTTTGTGGGGTTCCTAGACACAAATCCCTTCTGCAGCATGAGAGAGAACCTGGCACACATGCACCTGGCATGCCCCAGCACCTCTCCCATCTTCCTCAAGGACTGAGTGTTTTTCTCACTGCCTTTGTACCAACACCTTCTCCACCTGGCCCTATTATGCCACAAGACCTTGGCAGCCTCCTCTTTGCCCTGGTCAGACTGATCACCTGCAGCCCAAGGATGAAGAGAGGGGACCATAGTGGCACTCCCTCTTCTTGCACTTTTAACCTCTGACTTTCATCCTTTTTCTCCCATGAATTGTTCCCATTTCTTCTGTTTTCCTATGCCCTCTCCCCCCCTCCAAGAGCCATATGTTTTAGTTGGGATCAGCTGACACCCAAACTAAGGGGTAGGGTTTTCCCCAGCAGTCCTTGGCTGGTGGCCACATAATTAAAAGCAGTGGGGGAGCGGCGGCAGGAACCCAATCTGGCATTAATGAGAGCGAGAGGTTGTTGTGTGACTGGCTGAGCTGCAGGAGCCCGGCCAAACAGCAGCACAATAAATGGCACCGTGTGTGCAGAGCTCTGGGTCAGCATAACATGGATCTCCATTACACCTGGGCTGCTCAGCCTCACAGTTTTGCCCTTTCCTAATCATCCCTCTTGCATAAGCAAATGATAAAGACTGGCGTCTACTTGTTCGCTGCAGAAAAAAAAGATGTCTGACATTTCTGCTTTAGTGTGTTTCTGTCTTGCCCATCTCTAGAGCTATTGGGATCCACATGGGGCTGGTCAGGCTAAGTGGCCTGGGACTGAGAAGGGTGGAAGAGAGCTATCTCGATTCTCTTTCCTGGGAGCCTGCTTCCCCCAGCATGTGGTGAAGCTGACAAGGTGTCCATAGGCAGGGAGAACCAGGCAGGATACAAAGAGTTTTTAGGCTTTGCTGTCATCACTGCATGGATCTGAGCGCTGCTTGGGTTTGGTGGTTGCAGTTGCTTTGGGACCTACTGCCCTTCAGACCCCCCAAACCCCTGTCATTTCCTTATGCAGACTGATTACAGGCTGCCAGATTCAGAATTCTCTTGGCTGGTCACTCTATCACAAAGTCTGTATTAAGAAACTCCTTCTCAATGTAGCTTACTGCTATGTTGTACAGCAAAACATGAGGGGCTTTACAGCAACTACCAGTTGTTTATTTCAGCTCCTCCATGTACAACACAGCAGGGGCTTGCTGACACAGCTCAGTAAGCAAAAGATCCCTCTACTACACAGCCCCAACTGGTAGCAGATGTAGCGATGGCCTGTTTCTAAAGTCCATGATGTGAATGCGATCAGATGTAATGATATAGTTTCACTATTGCTATAGCCCTGCACAGCAGTGGTCCCAAACTGAAGTTTGGAGGCAGTCCATAACCTTTGTGCAATCTTGGGAATTGACTACAGTCTGAGGAAGCTGCAGTCTCTGCAGGCCACAGACATCAAAACAGGGTATAGCCCACAACGTGTTCTTTGCATGGTATTAGCTAAGGAATGACATGCCACAGGTGGTCATATCTATCATCTGTTTAGCTACACCAGCATAATTCATACAGTCAAAGAAGTTATGTCCATAAAATTTCCCAAGTGGACAATCCTCATTGTGGTTTTCTGACATCCACATAATACAACATTTTCACACTGCTCAGAGCAGCTAAGCAAGCACCAACCCTGGCTTTTGGTGTAAGAAACCCTCTGAACAAAAGCAGCACCTTAAAGGCTAGATCACCATACAAGAGCTTTTCAGCCTTTTCTGGAATAAGGGAATGCATGAGCAGTTTCTGCCCTTCTAGAATATGAGTTCAGAATAAATTCTGCCAGGAGCTTCAAAAATCATCATTTGGAGCTGGGAACCTAACAAGGCAGGCAGTGTTTGGTCTGTGTGCATCAGGGCATCAGGGGAGAGCTGTTGAAATGTTACCTGCAAACATGATTTTGTCTTGCTGAATACAGCGAGACAATATTGCACTCCACTGCAATATTGATAGGGTGACCTGGGGTGTAAGAGTGTTAGTAACACTAAAGATAGGAAGTGTGCCCATGCAATAGGTTACATATGGAGCAATGTCCTGTCATAAACAGAGTTTGGCCTCACCTACACAGAAGGGATCAGCCTAAGTTTACCATAGCAGAGCCTTGCAGAAATCAGGGACCAAATCCTGACATGTCATTAACTTCAAGAATGCTGCTGACTCAGAAAAGTTCAATGCAGTTCTAGTGCTCTGTGGATGAAAAGGATTGATTTTCCAGTACTATGAGTGGAATACTGTACCTGACTGCTTCTGGGCTGTGGTATTTGCAACATGGGGATGGGACTTTGGCAGGCCAAGGAGTAGGGTGCAAGAACAAGCCATGAGCTGTATCTGTGAGGCCACAACAACAGATGGGGCTGGAGGAAAACCATCCAAATGAAAATTGTCTGTGGGTGAAGCAAAGATCAGCTTGCAAAAACCTGTGTCTGAACTTGCCCATGCAGAATGGGTGTTTGGGTCTCAGTCCAAGCCTTCCTGGAAGCTCAGTGGTGTAAGAGGTTAGGAGTCAGAGCAGAAGAGATCCTAGGGTTCACATCAGCAGAGGGTTCAGACCAGTTAACAGAGTCCAAATCCAGCAGCTCCCTTGTCCAGTGATTCATGAGGACGAGGGCAGTTTTGCAGAATCACTGTTTCATGCCTTTGGATGGTTTGCAAGAAGGCGTCTCGGTGCTGATGTGTGTGAACCACTCTCAGCTGAGCTCTGTGAGTGCATGGATGGCATGTGACCAATCCTAGTTTTATCCACTCCCTCTGTATCACCACCATCACGGACAGTGAAAGAATTGCACAAAGGGCTGCTCAGCTGCCTCCCCCACTCTGACTATGGTGGGAGGTTGGAAAGAATGGGCTGCACTTTCATCCAACCTGGAGGAGGCTGTGAGGAGCCACAGCAACAGGCTTCAATCAGGTGAAAGGTCACTGCAAAAAGCAAGGGGGAAAAAAAGAACCTGTTCTCTTTTCCCACTGGGGTAAACTCAAACTCGTGCACCTAAAACACAGGAAGAAGACCCACATCAATACCATCAACATTCTCTAAATAATAAGGTGAGTGATTCACTTCCTGAGTAGGCTGGAGGGTTGCAGGGCTGTTAAATACATGTCAAAAAGCATCTGTCAGGCATGGGCTAGGCTTACTAAATCCTGCCTTGGAGAGGAGGATGGGTTAGCTGATCCCAAGGTCTTATTCTGTGTTCAGTGATTTCTCCATTCCTTGTGGTACTGAGGGACCAAATACAGCTATTAAAAACTTTGTCAATCCCTATTGGTTTTTGTTTCTTCCATTAAAAAAACCCAACAACAACAACAAAACAAAAACTCAAAAAACCCAAACAGACTCACCCATGGTTTATTTAGGAAGGAAATAGATATTCAGGGAAGGAAAACATCCGCTATTTATTCCATAGTCAATGCTTAAGGGAGGACTGTGAGAAGAACCAGGTCCTGCAGTGCTTTATAAATGGAGGCAAAACTTCTCCTGTGGGAACGAAAAGATAAACCACAGCCAGCACAGCAATCTCTCCTGTAAGTGCCTCCAGATTCTTGGACTGGTGGCTTTCAACTTCTCTGATTATAGATCTTCCCATGATTTTCTCCCTTTGAAGACACAGGCCCCATGCAGTGAATTTAAAGTGGCCAGCAAAAGGCTTGCTCTCCTTAATTACCTTTCAGAATAGAGGGTCTGCCGGCCACAGGTCAAAGCATGATTTGCTGAAGAGAGTTCAGATTTAGTCTCTTCAAACCAAGTGCAAGGGATCAGGCATCTGAACATGATATTGCCTGGGGCTCTGCCTTGGGTTACACTCCCAGGGAGCATTTTGTATTTTGAAGCTCTTCTTTGGGACAGACCTCAAAACAAGCAGTTCAGTGTCAAAGGGGGCTGTGGACAGGCGGAGGAAAAAAACATCTCTTTTTGATTAACAATGACAGACTGGTCTATAACCCCCCTGGGGCTTGTCAACTGCCTCATCACAGGCTGCCCTGCCATTTCTCACGCACTCAGGGATGTAGCTGGGCCTTCGCTCAGACTCAGGATGCGGTGTCTTCCTAGGCCATCTGCAACCCTCACGAAGTTCTCTGACACACACATCTCAGGACAGTGACACTGCACAGCTTTTGTGTCAGGGTAGGAGCCTTGTGGAGATTACATGAGTTCCTCACTGCTGCATTTCCTGGGGGCTGCCAGGAGTTTCTCTTTCAGTTCATGCCCCGGAGGGCTGGAACACACCATAGTGCAGCACGGAGCATTGTCAGCAGAGACCAAAATGGGTTGTGCTTGGCAAGCACAGTGGAAAGGAAAAAGAGGGTGACCTGGGAGGATTGCTGTTCTCACTTCATTTTTCCATTGCATCTGCTGCTTTTTCTTTTTTTTTTTTTTTTCCTATCAAGCCCAAAGAAAAAAACAGAACAGAAACAAAATATAAATGGGTTTTCTCACCATAATTGCTACAGGAGGGGAGCATTGTTGAAAAGATGAAAACAAGAAGGTCTGGGTTATAGTCTCCATCCTTCTACTCAACTCCTTTTCTGTCTTTTCCCTCCCTGTCTCACTTTCTCTCCAAGCATTCCACCACCACTGCCTCTCAGGGAGCTGAGCTGATGTTTGTGCTGGTGCTTTGACAGGGTTCTAAGGAATTATGTCACTCACAGGCTGGCCTTGAAGAGAAATTTTTGAAAGCACCTCAGCTGTCCCTACAGCATATTGTCAACAGATACAATGGCTCAAATATGACAGCAATTGAAGGCAGCAGGAATACTATTGTCATCTGAGCTGCTGGGAGCAGCCGCTGGCTGCTCAGAGGGGCTGGGTGTCCTGGTGAAATATTGACCTCAAAGCCCAAACCATTCAGAAGGTGCCAGCCTCCTGCAACACCACCTCCAAACTGCCTCTGGCAGAAGCTGAATCTCACTGGCATCTCCCTCCCTTAGAGAAACCCAGCCCTTGCCAACCAGTCCAACATAGCCCCTCTTCTGGCTGGCTCAGCTCGATGTCCAAGGAATGAGGGGTCCAGACAGGTCCTGTCCTGCAAAGGAACTGGCCTGGGGAAGGGTTGCTCTGCCACCCTCTGGGCTGTGCCCTTCCTCCCCAAGGCAACGCATGCAGCATTGGGCTCAGGGACACCATGTGTCCCTCAGGAAACCGGCTTCACCTTTCCCTGCTGGCACATCTCCCACACCACCTGCTTCCATCCATCCCCGGGCAGCAGGAGAGCCAGAGGACAGGGGTTATCCGTGCTCCACACCAACAGTCTGGCAACTTCGATTGCCCATTTCCATGACAGTGTCACGGGCTGCACAGAAAGGTTTACAGAGGGCACAATGCCAGGAAAGTCCCTGGAGAAGGTCTACGTAGAGAAGATTCCCTTTAAAACCACAATCTCATACACGGGACTCATGACAACTGATCTGTCCTAGAACTGAATACAGGGAAAAGGTATTTATTTTTATGCATTTGACTGGCAGTGGGCACAAGGTAGACCCCTGGACTTAGCTCCCCCTTCACTGGCAGAGCTGCAGGGGCTGAGGGAATCGCAGCTCCAAGAGCCTCAGGGCAATCATGTGCTTGCTTGCAAGAAAAGTTTCGAAGATGGAGGACCCTTTACTCAGACCTGGAAACAGAAAAGCCAACACTTCTTCACTCCATATTGTGTCTCTGAGAACCACAGTCACTACAAACTGCCTTGAAACCAGACTGCAGCCAAAAGCAGGCTCCCAAAGTTAGGACACTCTTCCTAATGCCAGGGAGGAGGCTGTATGTACGCCCTGGTTCTGTGTGTAACCTTAGGCAAGGCACTGCCTTGGTTGCCTGCACCTTAAACCTGCTACAAGTAACCTTTCCTGGTCTTGCTTTAACTCTCCAAGAACATGAATTGCTCTGCAAGCCCAGCACATACGAGTCTTCACGTTTAGCCAGCCAAGCAGACCCTCTGGAGCTGCAGCCTGGGCCCTTTAAATGCTGCTCCTGTATTTCAAATGGCTCTTGCAAACCTCCTGTAACCTGAGCAGACAAAACTGGTGCTGGCACTGGAAAGCAGTTATGCAATATCCAGGAGGTAAAACCCTTTTGGCAGGGGCACGTGAAAGTAGATACAGGTGGGAGGTTCCAACTGCTGAGGCGAACATCATGTCCCCTGAGAAGCCTGGGAGAGAGGAGATGGATGTGTCACAGAATCATAGAATAGTTTGGATTGGAAGGGACCTTGAGGATCATCTAGTTCCAACCCCCACTCCAGTGACTGTCTCCCTCCTTGCCGTTGTTCTCCCAGACCATCTCTGCCATGCAGGGTGGACAGATCTGGACAACAAGGTGAAGACACTGCTGGAAAAAGAGACAAACCAGACTGTCCGATTCTGAAAAGCCAATAGACAGGAGGCCTGTGCAGATGCTATTCATCCTGCATGTTTCAAGTATCACCCTTTTGGGTCCAAAGCTGTCAAGTCAGCCACATGTTCACTGAATTGTATCCTGCCTTCCCTCTCCCAATGATACCCTGAAACATGCAGACACAGGAGGCTCCTGAGGTGGAGCTGGGAAGGTGTGGGGCACCCCTGCCGGGTGCAGCCTGCCACCCATTGCCCTGGTAAGTGTGCTGCGCCATGCTGTGCCATGCCGTGCCATGCCTGGCTCTGCTGCTAGCCGAGCCCCGCTGCTCCCAAGGGCAGGGTTTGGCTGAGGTGGGCCGGCCCTGGCACGTGTGAGCAGCAGGGCATGGATCCTGTTTCCTTGCACTGGCATGTGTTGCACTGTGTGGTGGGACTGTACAGGCTCAAGCCTCACGGGTGAAGTCTGAGGCTGGTCCCACCTCTGCTGCCAGGGCAGCTGCTCCAACCTGTAAAGACAAGATTCTGCCCATAGCGTGTTTTTCTCCAGCCATGCAAATGAATTTGCAGGTAATGAAGAAGTGGGATCTAACCAGTGCTCTGCGCCACCTACCTGTGTCAGAGCTGCTGGCATTCCTGTCCTCCTTTTCTCCCTGCTGAAAGCCCCTGAGCTGGCAGCTCCATGTAGCTGCCCTCCCACGGTCAGCCAGAGAGACCTGGCTTCCAGCACTGCCAGTTCAGCTGTGAACAGACATCCACCAGTTGCTTGCTGCATTCTCCTGCATGAGCCATGCAAAATATTTGGATCCTGGCTGCAGAAGGTCCTGCACCCTGCTTCTTTCTAGCCCTTGCAAGAAACTGCCTTGCTTTCCCTGGTTAAGCACATTCCTTCCTCTCTCCCTTCTTCGCTCTGCCCTGCAGCAATTTCCGAAGCATTTTCGTGGCATCCAAGACCTGGAGACAAATTCATGAGGCACGGAGATGTGGTTTCTGTCATGTGCTCTTAGCAGGGGCAGTGGGTCCGCAAGCATGAGGGCACCCACTGTGCTCCTTTTGTGATGGTCCAGGGGTGCTTACTGTTTCATAGCTGACTCCTTCTAAGTGAAATCAAATTGCCCACCATGAGCTGACTGGGAAAATACCGTGTCTGTGCATTCTCCCCCAGGTTCCTGACTCTCAAAATAATAATTATGTGGCCTGGAAAAAATTATTATTAACCATAAACCTGGGAACTGCTTCTATTATTCAGCTTTACGGGAATCCATACAGCTTCCATTGAAGGGGATTATTTACCTAGGCCCTGAGAAAAAGTGGAGGAGCCTGCATGCTCCTTCTGGCTATTGTACTGCCAAATCCCATGGCGAGGCGCCTGGAGAGTGGTTTCCTCTAGCTGTCATTAATCCTTGTGGGCTTGACGACCTCAGTACATGGCATCCTTTGGGTCACCGGCTGCTGGGAAGCCAGACCATTGTTTCAGGTCTTTTGCCCCAGACAGAGGGCTTGCTGAAGCTGAGGAACAAGGCTTTTCAGGGTGTCCCCATCACAAAGTGACTGCTTTGCAGCCTGGCAGTTGCTAAGGCCTTTCCTAGCTCTGCTGCTGGGAAGCCAGCTGGATTTGGACCCATTTTGATGAGGCCAAAGGAAGGATTGGCCCCAGGATGTCCCAGTATGAGCGGTGCCCACCCTGCATGAGGATGAGCAACTGTAAGGGGTGGCTCCACCATAGCCTCCATGGGTAGGATGGGACACCCAGGACCCTCCACTTTCTCCTGGTCTCTAACTCCCAGCCTGATCTTCTAGTCCCTGCAGTGAGAAGCGGGAAGACCCAGCTTAAATTCAGTGCATGAATTGAAGCAAAGGAAATGTTTTTTCTCTAAGAGCTAAAAGGAATCTTGCAGGGAGGCTTTCTAATAGGGATGTTGCCCATGGCATGTGTGCGCACAAATGCACATGTAAAGAATTGTGGCATGGAGGGAAACCCCAACAGGCCCTTCATTCTTGCCATGGGCTTGCGGAGCCCTTTGAGGTTTCTTTATGGTGAGAACTTTAGAGGAAGGAACAGAAATCTGAGTATTTTCCAAGCCAGGGTTCAAAGGGGGTTTATAGCTCTGGTGGGAAAGTCTCTGTTCAGGATTGCATTGCTCTCAGCACAAACTACACTTTAGGGACAGCTCAGAAGGAAGCAAGCTGTGATTTCTTCCCTGCTGATGCTGGCAGGCAGTGCACCAGCAAGCTTGGAAAGAGCTGCCTTTTCTTTCTCTAGGTGAGGCATGGGAAGGTGAACTGGGAATGCCTACATGTGGGCAAGGCCCCACAATGGTCCCCACTCCTCTCCCTCTCAGGCCTTCAGGAAGGCCACAGAGCAAAACAGCCAGCTCCTACTGCCACCACATTGTGACTAGAAGCTCTCCTCCCTGCCTTGCAGCTGGAGCTCCCTCTTCCTGCCCTCTTCAGGGGTGTTGGGTGCCACCAGAGCTTTGCAAGTGGCAGCAATATTATTTTGATGCTGCAATCACTCCTTTTTGGTAACTCACTGCTTTGTGAGGTGCTGCTAATGGATTAGGAGAGGGATGAGAAAGCCACTTTTTACAGCAGCCCAGCAGTGATGCCAGAAGTGCATTCAGGATCTGAAGAAGGTCTGTCTGATGGCCCCCATAAGCAGAGCTGTGCTACTGTCCCCACCACTGCCACCTGGGCAAGGGACACAAGACCCACAATCTGTGGGTCTTCCCAACCCATACAGCATGGGGCTCCCTCAGAGACCCCTGAGTTGGGGCATTGCATGGCCCCGTGCACAGTGCTGGTCCAGGGCTGGGGACATGCCAGTGTGGCTCTGTGCCTGGGCTCCCAGCCCACGCCTCAAGTGCAGAGCTGCAGGGACCCAGCTGTGCAGCTGTCCTGGGCCGCCTCTGTGCCTCCAGGGATCACAAAACACCAGCGTGGCCCAAGGGACCTGCCCAGGGTTCCCCTGAGAGTCTGCAGCAGAACAAATCTCCAAGCTTTGCGTGACCCAGCCGGTGCCTGGCGAATGCAGAGCCACCCTGGTCCCTACACCAGCCTTCCCAGCACAGGAGGAGTGGGATGATGCTGCTCTCAGGCATCAGTCCCTCCATATCCCTGATTTTACCCAGCAAGAGACATGCAGGGGTGTGGAGGGACACCCTTGCCCTCCCACGTGTTCAGCGGATGTGGGCCACAGTGGCAGCCGGACAGAGCTGCTTTCTCCAGCACAGTGCTGCCATTGTCCAGCTGGGCCTCTCATCCCCACCAGGCAGGCACAGCCGGGACCTCTGTGGCCCAGCAGCACAGACAACAAGGCGAAGGGGATGGATGCAAGGCTCTGGAGCAGGCAGCCCACCTTCGTGTCCCCACGGTGCAGCCCCACTGCTTTTTGGATTTCTGTGCAAAAGATTATATTAGGCAGTACAGTAAGGTGGTGGCTAAAAGAGGGAAAATCTGAATGAATACAGGGGGGAAGGGAGAGCAGATGACGCCGAGATGTGAGGGGCAAGACACAGCCAGTGAGGCAGAGCTGGGCTGCGAGCCGGAGAGGAAAAGCCATGAGCCCCGTGGGAGCTGGGATGTGGGAAGAGACAATGCGATGGAGGGGAAGGAGCCAGCTCCCACTCTGGGACAGGCACAAGGCTGCAATTACAGAGTGGAGACAGTAAGTCTGCCCAGGCTGGGAAGTTTCCTTCTGCCATGGACACGGGGTCGTGCAGGGGCAGAAGCCCACTGTGCCTGCTCTGTGCCCCCGCACACAGCTCCCCTTCGACTTGCACCACTGAGGGGGTAGAAGCCCCGAGGGCAGACACTGGCAGTACCTGTGGCTTCAAGGTGCAGGGGCTTTGCTCTGCAGCGCTGGCACGAGATATCCAGGTTGCTCTGTGCTTGCATTGCAGTGGCACAGTCACACCAGGCCCCCTTCCCTGGCTGTCCTGGGCAGCCCCCTCCTGCCTCCTAAACCAGCTGATCAAACACCAATGTCCTCCAGGCAGGCAGATTGCTTCGCCACCTACCTCTCAGAGCTAGCACCCTTCAGCAGGCTTCTGGGATTTTCCTGGATGAAGGATGCTATGGAAATATGCAACTCCAGAGCACAAGCTCTGGTTTTAGAGTCCTCCTCTGCACTGTGATTATCTAGCTCCCAATGGAAAATTCAAGTTTGTTTAGAAACAAAGTCTCTGGGTTTGGCTTGGAAAGGCTCAGAAATACCGTGCAAGGGTCACAAACTTTTAACACAAGCCATGTTTGGCTGGGGCTGTAAAAGGGGAGGGAGGTAGAGAAGGAATATGAGCACACACCATTTTTGCTACCGCAGACTTGGCTGGGAAACTTTTTGTGCTTCACTCTCTCTGGGCATAAAGGTCCAAGAAAAGAGTTAGGTGCTCTAAAAAGAAAGTAAATGAGTTATGCAGCCAGGGGAACTGATTTCCAAATTTGCTTTTTATGACTCATTTTCACCATCCAGCCAAGAGGCAGATGAAGCGGAGCTCCTGCAACCTTCTGCTGGAGTGACAGCAAAGGGAGATGTTTGAAAAACGCCAGCAACTCCTGGCAGGGACAGAAGAAAGAGGAGAGCCCTGGTGAAGCAACAGTGGGTTTTTTAAAATATAAAATAATATACTTCACACTTGCAGTGGTTTTTGCTTCCTGATCAACAGTTTTAAGCCTACCCAACTGCTTTCCTCTTTTTCTGGTCATTTTAAGATCTTTTTACTGAGGTGAAATTAAGTACGATGTGGGGGAGGAGACCTGATGGTTTTCCTGCCATTCTCACCTGCGTGGGAGCAGCGGGAGCTGGGACTTAAGGCAGCACCATGTATTCATGGACCAGGCAGTGACAGAGAAGTGTGGAAGATCACCACAGAGTATTTAGAGCTGTGCAGCAATAACAGCTAATTTGCTTTTGCCTAAAGAGCGGTTGGGGTTGGTTTTGTTTCATTTTAAATAAAGACATTTGGACTCCAAAGGTCATTTCCGTGGAATAACAATGCTCCTTTCAGAAAGGGGCACCAGCAGGGTCTCCGTTACTCCCAGTGCTCCCAGTCTGGTTTGAAAGCCCAGCTGCAGCTCAGCCAGGCGAGCATCCCCTGGGCTGCCCTCTACACATTGCAGCAGCTGCTGCCCCAGTGCCCCCGTCACGGGAAGCGCAGGAGCTCAGGAAGGAGTGTTGGCTTCTCTGCTGGGGTGTTTGCAAGCCTCAGAGCCTATTTGACAGTAAAATGAGGATGGTGTCCAGTCCCTCTCCCCCCTCAACCCAACCTCGGCTGCACCCCTGTGCCTTCTGGGAGTGCTGGCAGAGGATGGTGCATCCTCAGCAGGCCACATACAGCTGAAGGTTTTCCTCCTCCTCATAAGGTGTGGCATGAGGATCAGATATGATCAAAAAATCTGATTTTAAAATAGGTTTTTTTGCAGTGTGAGAAGGTTTTCCATGAGCTGCTGTCTTTCAATAGCAGGAGAATGTGCCTCACTGACTTCAGTGAAATTGGTACCATGATCTGTATCCATGCAAGTATATCGAAGCTAGGCAATGCAGGAAGCATTCAGCAGAGCTGGGTGAAAAAGCAGGCAACTTGGTTCCCAGATCCAGTTACATCACATACTTATTTTCCTACATGCTTCCTAAATAACTACTCTCTCAGCCTTTAAGCAGGCAGAAAGCATTGGAGCTGTGAAAAAGTAAACTTGAGGCTCAGGCTGTTCTCTGTTTTGCAGGCATGTATTTGCCAAAAATTTCCTCTCTGCTTCAGTGCAGCCTCCAGCATCACTTCCTATCTGTCAGTCTTCAAATTTCAGGGCACTTTGCTTTAAAAGTACCTTATCTTTGATTCTGTGGGGGAAAGGATCTTCAAAAAGAAAAAAGCCCTTGAGTTAAAAAGAGGTCCCCTCCTTAGCGAGCACTGCTGTTTGTCACCCTCTCAGAAATTTGTAAACCCTTTTCTCTGTATTTATCTAACTCTGCTATTTTGGGATTTGCCATAACTGTCCGCACCAATGAGGTGTGTGTGGAGGGGAGAGTGTTTGTGCTGTTTAGCTGATATTTTTGGTCAGTGCAGTGCTCATTTCTGGGAACTTGGGTACCATGGGAAGATGCAATTCTGATCACCTCATCTTTCTGCCTTGTCTTCCTCTTCTGAGAGCATTGATGCCTACAATGGCTCAGCAGTCCCCAGCATAGATGCCTCTGGGTATGCCAACAGCTGGAGGTGAGAGGAGAAGGAGACTAGGATGGATGGCACAACCAGGTGCAGCTGGACCTCTTCTCCCATTCCAGCACTCTTGTAGCTGCAGGAAAATTCATCATGGCAGCTAAAGGACATCTGCACAATTTTGCTTCCCGGGGGCATGGTGAGACTGTGATGGTCCACAGGAGAAGGCAGTTTACCTCCTCTTCTCTTTCCAAAGTGGCCCTGGCAATTCCCAGCCAGCCAGCTCCTGTGTGGGAAAGAGCAGCATGGGCCAAATGTGGCCAACCAGGAACAGAAAGGAAAGGACTTCATCAGCCCACAGTCCTCCGCAGGAAGGACTCTGTGAGTGCACATATGTTGTATGCATGCATGTGTGTTTAAGTACCTTAATACCCTACAGCTTACAAGACACTCATAATTTTAATTTTCTTGTCTGGCAAGGGCCTTTCCAAACCAAAGGGCACTGAACACGACTTTGGTTAAACACAGTTAACTATGTCTGCCCTATGCTGCTCTCTTTTGTTGTCAGCAGAGTCCTAGCCTAACCAAAGTCATGCTCAGAGCCATTGTGCATCTACTGGTCATACACAAAGGTCATCCAAATTTCTTGGAAGCTTGCAGGAAAAATTTTTTTCAGTTCCAGAGTTTTGATTAGGGCTTGTCTTCCAGTAGCCAGGAGGTCACAGCGTCTGCACAGATCACAACCTGAACATCTGCATCCTATTACACAGCATAGTGATTATTTTTCAACATTCCCCATGTCTTCTAGCAATGACAGTGGTGATTAAAGCCTGGCGTGGATTCCTGAGTAGCATTTCAGCTTCCTTAATTTTTGCATCCTGACTGTAAACAGGAGAAGAGGGCTTTCCTTGGGCACTAGGTCAGGAAGCCCATGTGCCTCAGGGCGATGTTGACGCACTGATGAAAGCGGAGATGTCAACTGGTACAAAGCAGCTGAACAAACCTGCCAAGGGGTGCCAACAATAGCAGGATGTCACTGCAGCTCACAGGGAGGAGATTTCCATTCATTGATTTGGCTCCCATGCCAAAAGCCGTCCAGTGGTCCAAGGAATAAAGCCATTGTCTTCAGGAACTGACCTGGAGCAGACTCTGGTTGCTCAGAGCGAGTGACGGGGATTTGGTTTCCCATCTGCAGTGCCACAGCAGCAAGAGGAGGAGGAGGAGGAGGTGTGTGAGGCAGGCTCTGGGCAGGGCACCTCTGGGCAGCCCCCTTTCAACTTCTCACATGGTCTGGAGCCCCTGCTACAATGGGGCTCCATAAACCTTGTTGAAGCCTGAGACTTTATTTTTCTCCTTGGCGGAGGGAGAGGAGACAGGTCAGGGAGATCAAGGAGCCAGGAGGAAAAGGATTATTCATGTCAAGTCTATAGGAAGAGCCTGGAGCTGCTAAGCAAGTATTCCAGACAGGAGACAGTTTCAAAATTTCCTGAGAAAGGATTTTACTTTCTCTCTTCATTATGCACGGTGGCATTAATGACCCCACATTTCTGGGCTATTGGGTTTGGGCTTGTGCAGGTCAGCATTCAAAATTCAAAAAACTTACTTCACCATAACTTTCCCTACAAGTCTGTAAGGCAGCCAAAGGTAGGAAACTGTCTATAAATGAGGGCAACTGCTCTGGGTGGGTCCCAGCACTGAAAGCAGCTGCTGTCTACAGTCTGGATCCAGCCAGAGAGGAGAGAGGACAGAAGAGGCCAGACCCATCCAGCCACTCACCCCTTCCCCTAGCAAGAGGGGCTGTGGCACATACCACGGTGCATGCCCTGAGGAGCAGCTCCTGCTGCTTCTCCTCACCACAGGCCTCTGCAGCTCCTCCTGTCCTGGTCCCTCATTACCTGCCTGGTATTTCTCTGCTTGGCTCTCCGTCTGTCCGTCTGTGTCCTCCTCGGCGTGTGCCACTGTCCTGTCCCCATGTGCCTGCCTGCACATGCACCCCGTCTGCGTGTCTCCCTTGGCCCCAGCGTGTCTTGCTCTCAGTAATGGCTCAGGTTGCCTGGGGCTGCCTGCACATCTACGTCCATCTGTGTTTTTCTGCTCAGTTACGCTCGTGTGCCTCTCCCTGCGGCCGCCTTCCAGCGCCTGCCTGCATCTCTGCTTGCATTTGTACATCTCCCTCCACTGGCCCTTTTTATCCTGGTAAACAGGACAGGCACGTGCATCCAAGCCCCGTGTGCCCAAGTTGGCTGGAATTGCATCGGCTGAGAGCCAAGACAAAGGACAGGGAAGAGGAGGAGTGGTGGGGGAAGCGAAGGGAAGCGAAAGGGCTATTGGAAAAGGCCTAGGGGACAGCCCAGCTTCTTGTTGCCTTTGCACTGCTCTCATGGAAAAGATCTTCAGATAAGCCTACTCGTTAAGATAACGATAGATAACCTAGTGTCCCCAAGCCACCAAGCTGGAGGTGAAGAGAAGCTCTCCTTGATCCTCCAAGACAAGAAAGGACAGGATGAACCAAGGCAGCTACCTCTTGGGCTAATGGGGGTCAAGGGTGGGGGGCACAGATGCACATCAGAGCTCAGGCAAAAGGGGAGGGCTGCAAAGGGGGTTGGAAAAGGCAGACTCAAGGCAAAAATTCTCCAATTTTAGAAAATTGCAGGCTGTGCAATTAAGGCTGGTTAAAATAGGAGCAACATTACACCCCTCCCTCACAGAGAAAGGGCAGCAGGCTTGGAAATACCTTCTCAGAGCCTTGGTTAAAAATTTGTCCCCTACACTGGGCACCACATCACACACCAGATGAACTGCTACCTGCATGAGGGGCTTCCATACTGTGCCCACAGGTGTGCTGGTGCAGGGGCAGGATGCTGCAGCAAAGGCATGTTGGGACTTTCCAAAAGCGTTTGCAAAGGGCAGGGGAGCTGTGGCTGCTGTGGGTTTTGGAGAGTGCAGAGGACACTGACAAATTACAAAAAGCAGAAAGGTCAGATAAGAAACCCTGGAAGAGGAGGGGCTGGCAAGGTTTCTGGAGATATAGCTGGGAGGAGGGATGGAGCAGGTTGGCTCTCGCTTCTTACATGGTAAGTGCCACTCAAGTGGTCAGAGGCACCCTGGAGCACTGGCAATGCTGGCAGTGTACGCGTGTGCAGGGAGACGCAGGGCTGGGCAGACAGGAAGAGACACAGAGGCAGGCACAAGATGAGTCAGCTGTACCAGCTGATGACTGGGGAGGTCCTGGAAGATGTCAACATTTCTGCCTCACTTTCTGGAAAATACCCAGTCTTGATGGAAAACTACTGCAGCAGAAGTTACTAACACAAGTCCTGCTTTGAATACCTGGCCAAAACCAACACAGCAGTGCTTGCTTTCCCAAATTTTAATATGACTCCTTTAGTCCTATAGGGAGCTAAAGAAGCCTTAATAAAGTGGTTGACACAATTGAAGGAAGGGATGTCACCCAGACAGCCTGGGCAAACTTAAGAAGAGGGCAAATCCAAGGTCAAGTTGTTGCGCCTTGGGCGATTGTGATCATAAACTCTTAATCCAATTTCAATCTCAGCGATTTCTTCTGGGAGATCAGGACAGAAGATTCTAAGTAATCGAGGAGGTGCCTGAAGCTTCCTTCTTCGCCTGGCCAGCCAGCACATGACAGCAAGCAGGAGCAGGGCAACTGCAGTGGTCCAAAACAGCCACCCAGAAAAGAGCCTGGCTTCCTCTGCATCCTTGCTATTCTCAAGCTCCTGTAGCAGGTGAATCAACTCCTGGTGCAGATACACCTCACGCTCCAGCATCTGTTTGGCTGTGGCTCTGCTGATCTGGTGACGGTGCTGCAGACCAGGCTGGAAGATGTTTCTGGCCACTGAAGCTAGGAGGAGAGCAGTTGCTGCAGCCATGGCCTGGAGCAGGTGGGAGGAAAGGGGGCTCGTCAGGTCTGGGTGGGAGAGAGTAGGGAGCTTGGGGCACCCACCACATTCCCAAAGCCTTTCTGGGCATCTGCCATCTCTGGGAGCCTCAAGCCTCTCTGCCCCAGACTCAAGGGCAGTACTGTGCCCTACCCTGAGGGCTTGGCTCTCTCTCTGTTTCAGAGCCCCCTGGTATCTGCCTCATCCTCCATCCAGCCCAGTCTTCCTCCCGCATTTGCACTCACCAGTCACCTGAGTCCTACATGAGTCCAGCTGTGGTGAGGCTGGGACTGCTTACTGATGCCCCTGGTGACTTCTCCCACTGTGACATGTCCTCCATGATGTCACAGCCACCAGAGCCACATCACCCAGCCAGCACTGTCCCCACCACCCAGCTCAGCAAGGCCTGGCCACCACACCAAGAGCAAACCCCCACCTGCACCCCATCCTCCCAGGGATGCTCTTGACAAAGAGACTCCCCTCCAAAGCTGTAATTGAAATGAAAATGGGGACTGCAGGTGGATGTCCCTGACCTAAGGGTGCAATGTTTCCTGGGCCAGGTGGTCTGACTCCAAGTTACCTCACAAAGAAGAGCTACGAGCCCTTGTGCAGAGAAAACTCTCCTCCCTCTCATCCTCTTGGCTGCTTTCTGCTGGGGCAGGGCATATAGATAGCAGCTAATTTAAGACAAATTTTTAAAAAATCAGTGCAGCCACAGCTAAAGGTCAAGAGAGGGATTCCTGCAGCTGTCAGTGCTCTCAGGTACAGCAGCAGGAGGGGACATCTTCACTGCCCATGGGAGAAGGTTAAAAAAAACAACAAACTCATTACTTTTCTTACCCTCAACCAGCCATTTAACTCCCCATGCCTTCCGCTTGTTCCTTGCTATCTAATTAAATTTCCTCAGATGACTGTGTTTCAGGGCAGAAGGCTGGTGCGGGGGGTGTGCTGGTCTCCCAGTGCCTGGCCAGCTGCAGGGAAGGAGGGGCCGTGTGCACCCCATGCTCCCTGAGTCCAGGCTCTGTCCCTGGCTGCTTTGTACAGTTGGATGGAGACAAAACCAAGGGCACAGAGCAATCACCACTGCAGGTTAGGAGATAAGCAGCCCTCTCTTAATGAGGACATGGTATACCTGGCAAGACTGTACCCCTTGTGGGGAACAACAGGCTCTTTCACTCCAGGCCCTGGCACAGCCAGGAGCAGCTGTGGGACAGAGGGAACAACAGCTGATAAATCATCTCAGCACCACGAAGCCCATGCTAAGGGCACAGCCCCGCGTCAGCTGTTGTTGGGAAGCCCTGGGATGTCCCAGGATGTTGGATTCCACCAGCAATCACAGCAAGACAGCAGTTCTGGAGGGCTACAGCTTTGCTAAAATTAGCTTTTCCAGAAAGGCAGATGGGCATGGCAGCTCTCCAGTGCCAAGGGAAAGCTGCATTTCTGCCTCCAGTATCTGCTGAGGGAAGCCAATCCCAGAGGGAAAAGGGCAGCATTACCACACTGAGAGACCTCTGCTTGCTGCTCGGGAGGTAAAATCCCCACTGAAAGGAGCCAAATTGTTACTGTGCATATCTAAAGGCACTGAATTATTAAGGAGAAGAGCTCTCTTAAGGCTGTAGGTGAAGCAGAGAGCTTTATAGATGGATGAAATTAAATGTAATGGACCTCTAATGGAAAACCACCTGATTCACTCTGGCTGAAGAGCAAACCCAAGCAGCTGGAGTGAGTGTGGTACAGACCATTATTTCCCCAGGGAACAACTGGGTTTAGTAGTCCTTTGCAGCATTTTGGAGTATTACAGTGAGCCCGTGATGGAGAGATACTCCCTCCCACCACGTTCTCCAAGAATATTCACAATCCAGCCTTTGCTTTTTCTGGATGAGCCCAAAACAGCTTTTCCCTGTCTCACCAGTGCACACTTCCACGTGATTAAGGTCATATAAGAGCTAGCTGTTGTTTCCAAGCGTCCTGAATTTGCCAAAATTAGTCTGGATTTGTGGAAACTGGCTTCCTGAGACCTTGGGCACTTCCTGCTTTAAATAACAGGCCAAACACAGCACAGCAATGCTTGCTCTCCCAAATTTTAATACGACACTTTTAGTCTCATGTGGAGCCACAAATTAAAAAGTTCATTTATCTGAGTGTCAGAGTGGAACCATGAAACACCAACACTTTAGGAAGTTGCAGGGAAATACCTGTAAATCATCCGAAAGGAGTTAGAGAGGGCTCTTCCTAAAAGGTAAGGAAGCTGATAGCCCAGCTGAAGTGTGTCTACACCAATGCACACAGCATGGGAAACAAGCAGGAGGAGCAGTAAACCATGGTGCAATTAGAAAACGATGACGTAATTGCTACCCCAGAAACACGGTGGGATGAGTAGCACAAATGGAACACTACAATTGAAGGCTACAAGCTTTCCGGAAGAGACAGGATGGGAAGGAGGGAGGGTTGTGGTGCTCTACGGTAAGGGGTCGATGGATTGTGGAGAGCTGCCTCTGAGAAACAGCCACAAACAGGTTGAGAGCTTGTGGATTAAAATCGAGGACGGGACCACCAAAGGACAGCTTGTGGGTGGGGTCTGTTCCAGGTGCCTGACTGGTTGATGAAGCTTCTTGCTTCAGCTACAGAAGCCTCACACCCACGTGCTTTCATCCAGATGGAGGATTTCAATCATCCAGATATCTGCTGGGAAAGCAGTCCAGCTGGCTGTCAGCAATCCAGGAGACTCCTGGAGTGCCTAGAGGACAACCTACTCATCCAGATATTGGACAAACCAGCCAGAGAAGTGTTGCTGGACTGGGTGCTCACATGTGCTGATGAGCTCATCAGAGAAGTTAAGTGGAGGCAGTCTGGGCTGTAGCAGCCAGGCCCCAGGTGAGTCCATGATCCTGAGGAATGTGGGTCTGGTGGGGAGCAGAGTGAACTTTGGAAGAGTGGACTTCTATCTGTTTAAAGAATTAGTGGATGAGATCCCCTGGGAAACTGCCCTTAGGGACAGAGGAGCTGACCAGAGCCGGTAAGTCTTTCAGGCCACTGTTCTTAGCTCTCCATCCATATGAGTCAGGAATCAAGCACTGAGTAACTCTTTAAGTGACCTGAGGAGTAGAAAAGGCCATTACAGCTGACTACTCCGCTCTGCTGCGACAAGGATGCCTTTGCTCTAAGACCTCATAATCAAATGTAAGACAAACAAGAAAGGTGGAATAACCTGGGTGGAGAGGAAGTCAAGGGCTAGAGGAAAGTGTGATGTGTACCAGAGCTGCAGGGAATGAGGCTTTCTATTCCTAATTAACAGATTCACTTGTCTTATTTTCTGCTCTGACCATCATACGAGCCTTTTAAATATAGAAGGCTCCTCCCTGGCTATGTACACAGCCAGCCTGGCACCACCATCCATCTCAGCTACATGGCCACAGGTCACATTTTCAGAACCACTTGATGGGTGGATTAATGGCTGCCTTTTTATTGCCAGCTCCCCAGCTTTTGGGGCGGGGCGGAGGCAGGAAGGAGAAAAAGAACTAATAAAAAACCCCCATACGTGAAGTTTTGAAGTGTCATGAAGGTGGATAAAAAAGAGTTGAGATTTTATTTTAAAATTAATCTGTAGGGGGTTTATTTGCTGCTTCGTATGAAGAATGTGAGGCTTGTAGGTTCATTTTTCACACTTCCCCCACACACACCCCAGGCCTGGAAAGTTACTTTATTATTTTTAAATGAAAATATGGAGCTTTACTGGAATAACTAGTAACTGTGGGTGTTCTTCAGTGCTGCCCAGTGCAGCCACCCACACAGAAAAATCAAGGTTTCCATTACATTTAAGATGAAGAGTGATGTCTCTCATCTTCTCTTTCAGGCTTTGAGAGGTAATATTTAATATGAAAACCCTAGAAGTGATTTACAAATAATTGTGATGGTTGATAAAGGTTTGATGTACTAAACAGCTTGGATTGAAGAGTTTTGGGTTGTTTTATCTTTTAAAATTATTACTATCAAGAGGGAAACTACCCAGATTTAAAAGCTGCCCTGTACATAACATGAAGAAAACCCCAGCAGGATGCAGAAGGTTTGGGTGCAGACTAAGGGGAAGTCAGCAAATGGCATACATAGAGCCTGGGCTCAGAAGAGAGGCTGGGAAATAAATCACCATGACTTGCTCGCTACATGGCCTATGGAACTGCGGCAAAGCAGCACTTCAGTCAGAAATCTCCTGTTTGAGCTGATGTTTCTCACAATGGAAATCCAACCCCCCCAAAGGACAGGGAGGGATTGTTTTAACCTCTTGGGCAGAGCCAAATCTACAGCTGAGATGCAACAGGCAGCATGCTGATCTGTGTGGTGCAGCTTCAGCTGCCGTTCCTGCTCCCACCCAGCCACGGCCATAGGGATTTGACTGCAGCAGCGGTCCTGCTGTGAATGGATCCGAGATGGCCTCTTGCACTTTGCATACAGCTGCTCTGGCCACAATGATTCAGCCTCACCCTGGCTGACCAATGCTGCCTGTTACTCTTCAGAAAACCAGGGTGACATGAGTCATTTGGTCACACCAGGACAAGGCCAAGCACTTTGGGCTCCCCACAGCTGGCTCAGACCATCCTCAGCCTGCTGACTGTGAGGGGGCTGTGCTCGTCCTCTGTGGTCCTCATGCCTGCAGCCAAAAGCACCTGCCCATGACATGGGGACACATAGAATCCTGGAATGGTTTGACCCTAAAGGTCATCTTGTTCCAACCCCCCTGCCATGGCCAGGCACACCTTCCACTAGACCACTTTACTCAAAACCCTGTCCAGCCTGGCCTTGAACATTTCCAGGGATGGGGCATCCACATCTTCTCTGGACAACATCATCCAGTGCCCCACCACCATCAGAGTAAAGAATTTCTTCCTAATATCTAATCTCTACCTATCTTGTGTCAGTTTGAAGCCATTCCCACTTGTCCTATCACTATGTGCCCTTGCAGATAGTCTCTCTTCCTCTCTCCTGTAGGCCCCCTTTAGGTACTGGAAATCTGTCTTGTGGGACAGAAGATATGTACCAGGGGCATACCACCATGCTCACGGTCCTCTCTGAAGCAGGGGAGCATGATTTTTACTGTGACTCTTTTGACTGGGAGGCACTTGGAGGGGCCAGGCCCCCTTGGCATCCTACTTCCCACACCCCATCACCTTACACACTGGGCAGGACTGGCTGCTGTGCTGCAAGGGGGCACAGGAGGAGGGCTATCCCTGCAGGAGCCACCCCTTTCTAGCTGCACCCAGGGCCTGCTGCAGGTTTGGGGATGGTGGCAGAGAGGGGGATTGCTGACAGGGCACAGGTTCTGTCCCCGGGGCTGAGCCAAGCCACGCTGAGTGCCAGCAGGGAGTCACACCAACAGCCACTGCTCTTTGCGCCCTGGCTGCCTGTCCCGGGAAGCAGTGTCTTCAGAAGTCACATAACACAGGGTAGAGCTGACTTGTTGTCACAGGGAATGCCCTTGCCCAGCAATTAATTTGGATGCAAGTAGTATTTGCATGATAATTACTCTGCCTAAGTAACAGCATGTGTGGCATAAAGTGTGAGTGCTTTTCCACTACTCTGAAATAACTCCATTTAGAGACAAGCTTTTAGAGATGCATGAAGCTCAAAGCAGATCCAAGGTACTGCCTACCGTTTCCACACAGCATCATCCTGACTTTGTTGGACTGCTATGTGTGAGCAGGGGAGCCATGAGGTGCCCCAAATCAGAGCAGGAGGGTAGAAGCATTGTGCTAAGCAATTAAAGAACACCCCCATCCTCTCACGCCAGCTACCCGTGTGCCTGGACTTTCCTTCAGGCTGGCACAGCATTCGCTGCCTCCCTGAGTTGGTATCTGGGCAGGTGGGAAGGAATTTGGACCCAGTGGATCTGATTGCCAGCCCTGTTAAGGAGGTACATGCAGCCATCACAGGCCGAAAGTCTGGCTTTAGGGCAAGTGACTGCATCCAAAGTGCCTGGCTCCATCTGGACCCTGTACTGGCTGAGGGCACCTTGATCCCAGCAAGGAGGGCTGCTGTGCTCAGCAACCTGGAGTCTGCACCATGGTCTGGCGAAGCAGGGGACACTGGGTGGTCTCAGTTCATCTGTGTGTCTAAAACGCCTTCCAGAGAGAAGGAACATGAGGGAGCTGTGTAAAGGGCTGATGAGAAATATTAAAATATTTCAGTTTCCAGTGTAACTTGAGTCATTTGGAACGGAAAGTTTCCATTTCTCAATAAATCCAGTGCCCTCATTTAAAAGGGGAAAAAAAAGATAAAAGAAAATGGGCAACTTTTGGTGTTGGCTTGATGAACATAATGGTGCAGCAGAGTCACTGCCGAGCACCACCCACCAGCAGGTACATGATGTTCTTGGCCCAGGCTGGGGCCAAGGAGGGACACACGGCAGGCATGGAGCAATGGGCACATTTACTGCCCAGGGAGAGCCTGCTCAGTCATGCTCGCACAGCTAATGCAGAGAAAAATTTAGGCTTGGGTCAGAGCAGGTGGGAAAAAACCCCAAAACCTGTGCACCTTCAGATTAAATTAAATTGTGTGAGAAACCTTTTAGGAAGATTTATGCGAAGGTGCCCATGTCTGAAGTATTGCTCTGCACTACCTGACTGCGAGAGTGAACTCCACCCAGGGGTGCAGACACGAGCACCCCTGCCTTCTGCCCAGGAAGGGCAAGTACCTACTGCCTTCCCAGGGATGGCTCTAGTGCTGGGCTGTCCCAAACCCAGGAACCCCCTGCTTAAAGCGGGATGGAGGAACAGCTCTACCTGCCCCAGCTCCTTCTGCCGCTCCCCACGAGTGCGGCTTGTTCCTAAGGCACGCTTCACAGAGGATCACGCTCCCCACATCAGGTTTTGGGGGAAAGGAGGAGGTTTATATGTGCTCGGACTGCTATTCTCAAGCAGCCCTCGGCCACCCGGGTGGCTCCAGAGGGGGACCCGAGCCGGGAAGGTGCCGCGGGCACTCGCGGCCCCAGGGGGTGCCCGATGGCGGGGCTGCACTGCACCCCAGCGGCCGCAGAGCTCCCGCAAACAGAATCCCCGCTGGGAAAAGGGATCCTTCGGGCTCCCTCCACATCCCTCAGACCATCCTCAGCCTTCCCACTGAGAGAGCTCCTAGCCCTCCCCAGCGCCTCTCTGTCGCAAAGACCTTTTCAGTGTTACAGCCGCTTTAGTGCCTCCCGTTATCTGGCTTCCCCCGTCCCAGTCTTCCTGCAGGAGCACTGCAGCCAGAGGAAAAGCTTGCACAAGGACTGTGGGCACGAGGTTTGGGGAGCTTGCAGCAGATACAGGCACACGTGAGTAAAATAAGTAAACAGAGTGGGACCCTTGGCAGCACCTTCTTCCAAACACACTAAAGAGACATGGAGCACAAGGGAGAACACAACCAAGGCAACCTGGAGCCCCCCAGCCCCATCTCCCAGTGCTTGCAGCTCTCCCAGGGGAAGAAGCGGGGGGATGACGCTGTGGCACTCTGGAGGGGACCAGCGGGCACGCATTGCATGTAGGGCATGAGCCCTCACCAGCTCACACACACCAGACCATACAAGCTCAGGAGCAGAGCAGGAGAGCAAGAAGGGCTCTCCATGGAAGGCTGTGGACAGAGCTTGAAGATGCACATCCACTGTCACCCTGATGGGCACCAAACCACCCAGCTGCCAGCAGCAGGGCCAGAGTGATGCCCTGCCCCTGATGGGGGAGAAATAAATACCCCCTTCACCTGGAGGTGCAGCTGCAGTGCCAAAACTGTCCCCAAATACATCTGGTGTTTTTCTGGAGCTGAGGCACGGACAACCTATGGCAGGGCTCCCATGGATCCTGAGCTGGCTGGATCAGGCAGCAGAAGGGACGGCAGAGAAGTGTCGCCTCTCTGCAGCAGGATAGTGTGATAGCATCCGCTCATACCCTGTCCTGTGCTTCTGGGCAGACAGTGACAGTAGTCCAGATACTCATACAGCTTCCTGCCCAGGTCAGAGGAACAGAATTACTGCAAATATTGCTGTTTCTGGTCAGTCTGAGAAATACAACCTTGCCAGTCAATCCTGCCCTGTTGCAGGGACTGTTTTTGAAACAGAGGCCGGGGAGTGGTATAAAAAATATTCTCTTCATGACAACCCTGCATTTACAGCCAGAAACAATTGTAAATATTTACATCCAAGACACAAAAAATGTGCAGACACAGCACTGCAATTTGGTAAGAGATGGCTGTATAATCACCAAGAATGATTTTAAACAAGCAACCAAATAGAAAGGAAACCATACCATTAACGATATAAAATATCAACAGAGAGAAAACCAACATAGCCTCACCAGCAGCAGCAGCAGCTTTTCTGCCTCCAGAGCAGCCAGGCAGTCACAGATGACTTTCACAGCTCAGCACATGTTAAGGTGTCAGGCCAGAAGGCTGGGAGAGCTGAGTACAGGTCTGCATCCCACCCTCTGCTGCATCACCTTAGACAAGTCACAGGCCATCCTTTTGCCCTATGCAGCAATACAAGTAAGGAGAAGCCTGGAATATGCAACACCACAATCATACCTCCCTCCCTCCTCCCAAAATGGTGTGCAGTTCTACCTGTGCCAAACGTTCGTACTTGGAAGGAGAAACTACAGATCCCTCGCCTTAAAAATCCTGCTAAATCCAGCTCAAGTCTTACCCAGTTCTTCCAGGTTCTCAGGATGGGCTGACGTGGATTCGGTTCATGTCTTTCCCAGACCAATGAGAGGGTCTGAAGATGCTTTTCAGGATATTGTGACAAATTGAAGGAAGAAAAAGAGGGAGTCCTGTTGATATAAATAGTTATCTTTCAAAGCATTATCATTTGTCTGTCTCAGGAGTGTTTAAAATGAGACACCAGCACCTGCACTTCATTTGACCAGGCTTTGTTATAAGACTTTTCCAGCTTGTAAGAGCAGACCACTGGAAGAAAATCAATAAAAGCTAAGTTTGAACTGCAGCCTCTAATAGAATGAGGTTTAGATTGAGCTGTTGTCTAGTGTATGTAGGTAAGAACCATTGTATTGTTCCCACATAGCCCTGCTGTCAGCATTACAAGAGGCTTGCTGGGCTGACGTTGGTGCTTCTGTCTGTTAAGTCCTAGACTTGGACACATATTTGAGTTTTCCTTTTTTATTGGTCACAGGCCAGATTAGTCTCTCAGTGAACTGAGAAAGGGATGCACCTGTTCACACCCAAGAGTTGTGTGTGAAATTTCAGTGAAGGTGTAGCACAGCAAGTTTGTGGGTACCTGACCAGCCTCTCAACAAGCTATGCCTGCAGTGCCCCAGGTAAAACAGAAATGTGTAGTAGGGCTCTCCCAAACTGCCTTAGGCTGTATTTCAACAACTACTGAGTATTGCCAAAATTTCTATTTGTTTTGTGAGATGTTTCCTGTTTAGAAAAACACCCCAAGCCCCCAGTGCCCTCCTGTTCACTAATCACGTGCTAAACAGAGCTCAGGAAGCAAACACTGGGTTTGGATGTTTTCCATAAATTACATATATTTTGGATGTAAACAGTGACTATTTGTTGAAATGTCATTTTCTATTTTCTTGTTTTGACTGCATGTTGAAGGTTCAAAGAGCTTTAGAACAGCAAGAATAGCCTTTGCTGTGGTTTCCTAAGTAAAAGGGGAATGTTAAGTACTGGAACACAAACAGGGTCCTCCACTTTGAATGGAAAAACTTTGCTCTTGTTAAATCCTGCAAATGAAAGCAACCAGTTGCTACAGCCTCTCTATGCTGGGATCACATTAAGGATTTTTCCCATGTGGCTGTTTCACATGCAGCAGGAAGAACAGTGATCATCTTAGGTCTTTGATCATGTTTTGGGGTTTCTGTAACAGCTCTTGAAGTATTCCAATCTGTCAGAGGGTTGGCACACATGTATTTAGGTGTTCCCTTACCATAGGTGACAAATCCATGTGTATCATGTGGTTTGACTTTGTCAGCTCTGATGTCTCACCACTGTGCCTCAGATTCCCCTCTCTCAGTGCCTGGAGGAACCTAATTGAAAACATTTCCAAGTAAGTTCTTGCGCTGCAGCAGCTCCAAGAGGCACAATAAGTACCGGGGCCTCTCTGCGTGGGGGGCTCGAGCAGGATCACTGCCTTAAGGAGTCTTTAACACCAGGACAGTGCCTGAGCAAGGCTACCTTAGCTGCCAAAGTCACCAGGGCAACAGGAGGAAAACATTTGACCAGTCTGCTCCTCTGGGCAGCTCATTTTGCTTTGTACTTACAGGGGCAACTGCCTTCAGTTCCAACTGGGAGCACAGGCAGACAGAGCTTGGGCTCTGCCCCAAATTCATGCTGCCTGTGTACCCCTAGAGAGTGATGAAGGAAAATACAGCCCAGGTCTGGCTAGATTGGTGCATACGTTATAGACTGTCTATTGTATGCATATTGCATACGATCATTATCACTTATTAAAATCTTCATCAAGACTTGAGGTGCCATTGCTGGAAGCAGCCTCTTTCATCATCAGGGATGCTTTTGGGAGCATGTGGGAGCAGCTCCTGGGGGCAGACAGTTGCTGTCATCCTTTACAACACTGTCTCAGGCTCCCATTACATCCAAGGTGGGCTTGGCCAGCCAGAGCAGGATTTCTGCCCCTGCCCCACTCCCACCATGGCTGTAGGCTGAGCAGAAAAACCTCTAAGTGTCATCAAAAGGCTCTGCCTCCTGAGCAACTTCCCTGGCTCCTCATGGGTGCAGAAGCTTGCCCAAAGTCACCATGCTGTGCAGAGGTCCCAGGAACAGCCCAGGACTATGTCTGGCCCAGAGGAAGCAGAGAATCACTCCACCCTGCTGCAAGGCTGAGTGTCACAGCTCAATGTGTGCTCTCCCACTGTGTGAGTGCCCTTCTGCAGTCTCTGTCAGGCACCAGGAAGGGAAGACAGTCTGCTGCTGTCTTTTTTTGGTTATTAATGTCAGTTGTGAGTTCCCCGAAGCCATATACTGAGCATCTGGCACTGCCATCCCCTGCATGCTGCCACTTCATCATCCTAAACCAGGGGATGTCATTAGCGATCTGCATGGCTGTGGCACTCACAAGGAGCACTCATCCATCTGCTCCTCCCCAAGTACCTCCTTATCACCCCAGGAGTTATCTTGGGTGGCTGGAAAGGTTCTGTTGTCTTTCCAGCTGTTCAGATCAGGATCTCCTTTGTTACTCTGAGGTTTTGGTAAGGGTTTGCATTGAGTCAAGTTTCAGGAAGCACAATGAAACTGAGTATCTTTGTATGCCAGGCTCCTGCCCTAAAGTACTTAGTCTCCGGGGAATGGAAAGCAGACAAAAGAGAAGAAAGAGGGTACAATATCTGAGCAAAAGATCAAGCCAGTGAGATAATGTATTATTCATTAAGTATATCTCCAGAACAAGTAACAGAGGGAGTGTGGGAACAGACTTACAATGGTCTTAGGTACAGATGTAAAAAATTTATATACCCATTTTTATCTCCACTTTTTTGACATCTGTTTACTTCATTTGGGATAGGACTCAGCCTAGCCACCATTTTGGAAAATGGGTGTACTTATATGTTCCCACTGTTTTCATTGGTGATGATGGGATGTGCATGTGATCATGTGAGGAGATAATGTCCATGAAGAGAGCTGCAGAGGTCTGAGTTTGATTCTAAAGTCGGTGGTAGCTGGGATCTTTCCTGAGCCCTGCCTATTCAACTGGCTTACGACAGAGACCAAGCTGCTCTGACCTGTGGCCATTTCTCTCTGATGGCACAGATGCCGGAAATCCATCTGCATCCTGCCTTTCCCAACCTGCCAACTCTTCTCTTATTGGTACTTCTAATACTAGCCAAACCATCTCAGAGATCACAAGAAGACCTCCTAGATGTATATTCTCACTGTGGGGCTCCTGCTGACTTTTGGAAGGTGTCTCCTGTCCCCGGACTGCTGGAGGACTCATAGGATGCTGTGCTAAATGCACTGGAACAGGAAGGAACTGGGGAACAGCAGTTCAGGTCCAGGACCTGGGCATCAGCACAGAGATAATGATAATTTAGTGGCTATTGCCAAGGGTGACCCCCTCCTAGAAGTACCACACTTCAGTGCGCATGCAGCTTTGGCTTCTGGCATCATTTACACCAAGCTTTCCTTCCCCATGCCAGCCCCCAATTCAGGCCCTCATTTGGGAAGCAAAGCAGTGAGGGGCTGGTGGCTGCAGAGTTACTCCCTATTTCCAAGTGACTGCTAAAACCCTTCTGCTCAAATGTGAGCATGGAGACATTGAAACAAATCCCTCAAGCTTGAGCCTCCACAATCACTTTTTACCCTCCTTACCACTGCAAGCAGAGGCAACTCTGCACTGTCACACAAAATTAAACTTTCTCTTTATTCTCCAGTCTAATCTCTGTCTCCACAATATCATCCTGAGATTTAATCTGATTATGATCCTTAATATCACACTATAACAAATGTCCCTAGCTGCCAAGCTAAGCAGTTTAATGAGATACTGTGTCAGCTATCAAATGAAAGGCAGAGGAGACACTGCAAACAAAGGCATTGCTTGCTCAGTCCCATCCCCAGGATGTGGGGCATGGGCTACAAGGAAACACTCATGCAACTAATGTTGTGTCTCTTCTCTAAGAGGAGAAAACCTGCCTTTCTGCAAGAGTTTTGATGGAGATCTGTGCTCTGTCAGGCAGGGTGGCAGATGCTCCATGACTGGCAGCTGTGAGATGTGACCACAATGTTGGCTGGCCATGAGGATCTGAATACAAGACAGAGAAAATAGTTTGTCTTTGGTCAGATGTTATTACATCTGATCTAAACATAAAAGCCCAAGATGTATCACATGGCAAATCAATATAGTTGTTTGTTAATCCAAATGCAATCAGACGCTTTTTTCTTCCTGCCTAGATAAGACCCACCCTTCCCCCCCAGAACTGCAGCCAAAACATAATTCCCTCTCAGTGGCTAATGGCATTCATAAATTACGCTCAAGATCTATTGTTCATTTAATCCTTTTTGCTGCTATTAGCTCTGGTCACTGATCTGTTGCCTCTCGAGTTTATGGCATGTTAATGACACAGCTAGAAAACAGCCAAACTATTCAACTTAGTGGTAAAAGCTGGATATGTGTTACAAGGAGAAATGGTGTCTACCACTAACTCAAGGGGAAGAAGTGTGGGAGAATTACAGGGCAGAGCTGGTTGTTCCTGGGGAAGGCAGAGAGGAAGAGGTTGGAGAAGACTCTTTGATTCTGGCCTGAGCTCAGGTCTTATGAAGCTGTTGGCCCATGGCTGGGGAATATGTTTCACTTCCAAGACAACCAGACCACAGCAAGCCTTTCAGCCAGTCTAATCTGGTTTGCCAAAGGATATCACTGATGACAGTTGCTCCTCCTTTGAAGTTGCAGTTGTTTTTTAAGGGAACTTGATCTTTGTGTGTTCTTTCCTCTTCAGCGCAGGAGATACACTGCATGGATTAGTATTATCAACATGATGTGCCATTACAGGAGGAACTGATGACACTCCATCTGGAAGGCTGAAAACCGCCCTGATTACCTGTGCCGAGATGAATTACACTCAGTGTCGAGTAGGACTGGAACAGAGGTTTTATCAGAGAAAGAGAGACCACAGAGTTTGGCACATCTAGTCACACTCAGCTAAAGGCAAGGGAGCTTATAATTACCCTTGTGATGGTTGAACAGACAGCAAACCCTACTGAGGGTGAGCAGCGGCTTGATCTGTACTGGTACAAACCAGACTGCACTGGCTGTGAACACATTTAGGCTGAAAGTTCAAAGAAAGCTCCTAATGATCTGTGTTGGTCTGAAATAATCTGCCTGCCTCGGGAGCCAGGGGCAAAGTATCTACCTACCTTCGAAACAGCTCTCGGTTAATTTGGGGAAAAGGACCAGGAAGAGCAGCAGATGGATTTGGTGGCTGATGGCATTCCTCCCAGCTACATGTCCTTACCCTTTTAAAATGGGATCCCAGGAATTCAACATTGATGTTCATTTCCTTAATAATTTTTACTATGGATTTTTAAAAATTTCCTCTGAGCTGCATTTTTGTTTTGGTTCATTGCTAGCTTGGAACTGGGCTTTTGTAAGGTCTCCTGAATTAACCAAACTTCTTTCCTGGAAAGCATTAGCTAGCCTCCTTGAGTTGCAGTGCATGAAGCCTTGCCCTTCAGGTCCCCCAGCTGTGTTGGTGACAATACTGGCACCAGAAGGGGCTATGGCCTGCCCTTTGCTGCTGGGATGTGCTGCAGAAGCAGATGGGTGTAAGGCTGCCTGCAGTTGTGGCAGAGGAGGTTTGGCTGTTTGAGTTGCTGGATAACAAATGGTACCCATCTCCTCCAAGGCAACAGGAAAAAAGTACTGGGCCAGATGCAACTGGCCATGGCTTGGGATCAGGCTCTGGACCACCCTGCATGTAAAGTGGTGCCCTCCCATGCTGAAGCAGGCTCAGTTCATGCTTCTCTGAGCTGTTGGCCTGTGTTGCTGCCTGATTCCAAGAGTGGCTTCTCTAAGAACAGAAACAAAAAGATACTAAGATTTTTAGTACAGAAATCTTTAAGTGGCACAAGCCACAGTTGTGCAGCTGGTAATTAGCACCATCCAGGGGAGCCTGAGAAGACAAAATTTTTTTTTCTAATTACTGTAAAGCCTTTCAATCTGATTAATTCTTTCCTTAATGCATTTCCTTGTAATTTCTATTTGTGAAGATGCTAATGGTAAATTAGAGAATCTTTCCTGTGAAAAATACATTTTGCACTCTTCACAGGCTTGATCTGTGGTGGCAACTGTTCGTTCTTCATCACGCATCCAGGAGATGCTTTCAAAGCCAGGTGTTGATCCTGTCCTTTCAGTTCAAAGATGTTGCTTGGAGCAGAACTGACAAGTACCTGTAATATGATGAAAGTGTTGTCCATTTCTTTGTGCTGCTATGGTTTGAGTCAGAACAGGCTAAAACATACTTGCTACCTGGAGCTGTTTAATTTCCATTGAAATTGTGCATATTACTTCAGCCAGAGAAGTCAGATCCCAAAGAGGTCGAGGGTACCACACACCTCCTATACTAATGGTACAGGTTGGCCTGATAGGGTGAATGGGATCTCTTACCATGATTTGAGCATGGGTGCTGTGTCACTATCTCATGTGACATTGCAAGGGCCTCAGATAAGTGTTAGGGGTGGGGTATAATAATAAAAAATATGTTTCTCCTCAAAACCAGAAATCCTAGCATGGGTAAGCAGAAGAATATTTAGTGTGAAGGCATAATTATCCTGTTATCTATCACCGTCCACATCCCAGCTTTGCTCAGAGAGGCCAGGCTGCTCCCACTGGGAACACAGTTTGCAAGGTGTTCTAACTTCATTGCTGGGCACCACTTCAAACTAAAGATGGAGTATAAGTGAGGGTGAGTAGGTGGTCTGTAATGGCCTCAGTGTACACCTAGGCCCCATGAACTAAAAGAGAGATGATGTGCACTCAGAAATTACCATTTCCGCCATAGCCAAAAGGATGGCATCAGAAAACTTGTTCAGAGAAAATATCTCTTTTTTTGCCTTACTATTTTTTCTTTTTTTTTCTTTTTGTTTTATTTTGTTTGGGGTTTTTTTGTTTTTTTGTTTGTTTGTTTGTTTGTTTGTTTTTTCCTGGAGGAGAGAGAAAAAGAGAAAAAGAGGAAGACAGAGGAGCCTGAGGGGTAGGCACACATGGGATTCATGGCCTGGCCCCATGGAGAGAGGACAGAACCCTAATGGAACAGGGCAGTGGCTATTCCCGCAAGTTCCCTCCTTCCCAGAACCCTGCCTGCACTTTGCTTGCTGGTGCTCTCCCAATCGAAGGCTGTTGGGAATTACTGCAAGACCATCAGAAATAATAAATCCATATTCTGGCTCTTGGAGTGGTTCCCAGAATTTAGAGACTGTTTACCCAATTCTTGCTATTTATTAGAAAGCTCTCCCATGGTCTCTTCTCTCCTTTTTGGCGACAGAATTCAGCATTAAATTAATCGAGCTCATTTGTCTCAGCTCGATGACAACTAATGAGATGCTGATTTTAAGGGCAGGATCCTGGGTTGGTGTTTGTGCTTCAGAGAGACATTGCCCTCTAGTGACTTGAAGGCAGGCCCTGTTAAAGGACTAAAACATCATGAGTTTTGCAGAGTTTTATATGGTAGAGCAACACATTCAATTGCAATTTCTGACAGACAGAGCTGACTGTGGTGAGGACTGAGATTGCAGCAAATATTCATGAAAATAATGAAAAAGAGAGGGAGAGTAAATGGTCATCACATTCCTTCCAGATGTTCTGAACAAAGACAGATCTTCTGATTAAACCTATTTCAAGAAAGTCTGTCCAGAAAGTTTGTCCAGATGCTCACTTTTTAGAAAGAAAAATTATAAATATGAAACATAGAATTTGTTCTTTAGCCAAAACACAATGTGATATCTTTTTTTGGAGGAAAATCTTGGGATGAGGCCATGATTACGCAATCAAGCTAGGTGTATAAGTGAAAAGCTATTTGCAGAAAGTTTCCTGCGGTAAGAAATGTGATAAATATATTTTGCAAGTTTGTTTTTTTATATGAGACCCCCTGCACAACTCTCCCACAACCACAAAAATCTGCCTTGCAACAAAACCTCACACACCCAAGCAGACCTGCATGAGATGATATAAGATAGTATCTCAAAGATGTCTCTGAGATAGAATCAATTCTTGTATTCAACTACTTCCACGAATGCATTAGTCCTTTCTTCAAAGTGTTTACCCTTTGCTAGAGGCCAGCTGTACCACATCTTGCTGTTCTGGAGAAAAAGCTGGGGGATTGTTCCTGTGTCTGTGTGGTCAGTAGTAATGTAGTAGTAGTAGTAGTAACCTTTCATGTTTCAGTGGTGACCAGGATATTTTCTGCAGCAGCATATGCTAGCTGATGCATTTGCTTGTGTAAACAAGAAATTACAGCAAAAACTGATCAGCCTTGGCTCAAAGCAGGGGTCCATCATCCTGTGCTTATTTCCTGGCTTTGCTGAGTCATTCCTGGCTGTAAGAGGCTACCACTCTGGAAGAGTAGTGGAACATTCCACATCATGGCTGTGCAGCACATGGTGTGTGCCCATGATTTTCCTTCACAGCAGGCTGTGAACCACAGTAGCTGAGGACTCTGATACACAGCTGCATCCAAGTTAAAGTATCACCACTGAAACATTTTTTTTTCATGCAGCTATAAAGGGAGATAAATTCTTCAACAGCCACAACTAAAACCCAAAAGGATCATACATCAGGACAGTGAAATATCAAATCCAGGATTAATAGCTCTGAATGTTTCTCACTGTCCTTCCAAACTGTTTTTGCTCTCCTCTAACTTCAGAAGCCAGCCCTTCAACCACAAGACAAAACCAAGATGAAACAGGAGACATTACTCCATCGCCATAGCTGCCTGACTCTTCCTGGCTGATTGGAATCTCCTTGCTCTTTACCAAAACAGCTCACAGGAAACAGGAAAGCCACACATTAACAGGAGGTGTCATCTAGAAACTGACACTTGTGTCCCATTTAGGGAACTTGGAGAACAAAGGTTTAACAAGAGAAGTTAACTGCTCAAAACAGTTCCACACAATGTGGTTACTCATGTGGAAATGCAATTTGGAGAGTATTCCCAGGAAGTGAGCAAAGAAGGAGCTAGTTTACATGGTAAGATTAGGTCTTCACAAGGTCGGATCTGATGCAGGAGACCAGTATGAGGACCACACAGTTGGAATCCTGCCTGACCCATATATGCTCTGCTCAATAACTGTAGAAGAAAGCCTACTATTATACCTGTGTGAAGGAAAGGATAGAATAGCTTAGAACAGAACAGACTATCTGAGTTGGAAGGGCCCTACACTCTTCACCTAGTCCAACTGCCCTTCTGAGCTGACCAAAAGTTAAAACACGTTGTCTAAATGCCTCTGAAACACGCTTGGAGCATCGACTACCTTTCTAGGAAGCTTTGAGCCATTTCCATGTGCTCTATTACTGGATCCCAGGGAGAAGGGATCAGGCACCTCCCTCTCCCCCTCCGCAGGGTGCTGTAAAGGGCCATGAGGTCCCCTCTCAGCTTCCATCTCTCAAAACTACACAAGCCCAAAGTTCTCAGCTGCTCCTCACAGGACCCACCTGCCAGCCCTTCCACCATCTTTGTCAGGCCCTGGACTCCTTGCAGGATGTTCCCATCCTCATGGAGTGGCAAGGTCCAGCGCTGCCCGCAGCGGGGAATGATCCAGAGGCAGAGGCTGCGCTGGAGAGCCGTGGCTGTACCGCAGTCTGCCACGAAGGGGAGATGCCGCACTGTGGATGTGCCTCATGCAGCTCCCTGGAGCGCGGGATGCAAATCTCATCTCTGCCACTTACCTTAGCAAAGGACTTACTTACTTTCCTGCACAGATGTGACAAAAAAATCCCACCAAACCAAACCAAACCAAACCAAACCAAACCAAACCAAACCACCCCACTGTGGTTTAGGTTCAGTGATTTAATAACATTAAAACCACCATTCTTTATATTAATTCTAAAGCTTTGTTCTTTTGAAATACTAAAATTAATTTTCCTTTTAAACATCCACAAAATTAAAAGCATGGGGAGCCTTGGAGCTAAGAGTGTTTGAAAAATACTCTCCATTTGCACAGCACTCAAAAATATGTGGGTGCTAACAACTGGGGAAAGACCTGCTCCTCCTCCAGCCTGCTGGACGGAGCCAGGGGTGGGAGTGAAATCTGTCCTGCCAAAGCCCCCTGATTGTATGGCACTAACACAACTGGCAAAGGCAAACATGAAAAAAAACATATTTGAAGCAACTGGAAGAAAAACATAAGTGAAGGAGAGAAAAATGAAGAAGAGACAAAACCCACTGTTCCTCTTCTTGCTTTCATTGAGCTCTTCAACACTAGCAGCATGGTTATATTCCTACTGGAGCCTACTGGAGCAGGATCCCATTAATTGGAGATGGAATCATCAAAGTGTCTCTGACAAAGCTTCCAGCTTCAGAACACCTCAGAAATGTTCCTCTGCCCTTCTGCAGAGCTGGCCTGTGAGGTAAGCAGGCAATTAAAAGCGATGTCCTTGGGAGAACGGCGATTGCAGCAACAATGCAAGTGCTAGGTTACAGAGGCAGCAGAGCGAGACTCCGTTGCACTGCCTTTCAGCTTAGGTGCCACAAGACTAAAGACAAGAGAACAAGGCAGTTGCCTGCTCTGACTGACATAGGTGGGTTTCACTGGCTGTAGCTTCCAGGCAGGCTGTCACTGTTGAAAGCAAATTAGATCAGCTGGGCATCAAGTGATACCTCCCATCAGTTTTCACCACCCACTGCTGCCAGCTCCACACTTCTCTTTCACGCTGCATGTGCCAACAGTCTCACAAAGCCAGCTGCAACATCTACTGGAAGGACATGGAGAACAACCACAGGTGGGGAGAGAAGGTGGGAGATCAACTCAAGGCTGGGGTGAGACCTTTGCCTGCCTTAGTCCAGGCAGAAAACAGGGTTCTCCAAGAAGACTGCAAGCTTGCTGGCCACCAGGTCCAGGTCACTGGTGTTGGCATATTTGAGCAGATTGGTGTTCTTGAGAAAGTAATGCTTGAGGAAGTGCTGGCTTACACACTTGTGCAGCTTCTGTACCAGCCTCAGAAAGGCTTCAGGGAAGCAGCGCCAATCCTTGGTGCGTGGGTATTTTTCACACGTCCAGAATAGCACTGTCTGCAAGAAGCAGATGGGAGAGAAGATGTGTTAGAGGTTCTGTCGAGGGCTCACACAGCTTACTAAGGCAGTTTTAGTGCTGGTAAATGGCTGGCAGCCTTGGAAATCAGAGCAACTTGTGCTGCTACCTCCCCGTGTTAACATTTCTGGAGTGGAGAGATCCCAACCAAAGTCTCCTCTGGGGACTAGGCAGAGCAGCTCAGAGGTGCCTGGTTAGGATCCCTCCCCAGAGGAGCCACTTTCCATTGATTGAGCCAGGAGCCCAAAGAAAGTGATCTTGCTAAAATAATCTCAGCCTATTTGCCATCCTACAGCAGGAGCCTCTGTAGAAATGCCAGGCATTTTAGGCTGTAGAAAATGGCCTATTATGCAAGTGTGGAAGCCAGTAGGTGCAAGGAGGGACGGAGCATAATGAGATTAACATAATTATTTGTTAGCTTCAGCTGTATTTGTGCTGAAGACACACAAAGATCTGCATCCTAAACAGACTGAGATTCCAAGAAGCTAGTGCAGGTGCAAGGCTTGCTTTCTGGTCAAATGCTGCCTGTTTTTTTCTGTGATACTTACTGCATGTCTTTTGTTCCATTCCTGCAAGATTATTTTATGCAATTTAATGTTTGAGAAATAAATAGTTAAAATAACAGAATGCATATTATTACTGCTCTTACAGTATTATTTTTGCACTGCCCATGTTGCTTTTTCTCCGACTTTCCCATGACTGAGAAGAATTTTCTCATGGAACTTAGACTTATTGTACTAAAAAAGCCATACTGACTGCCTCAGTCAACCTGAAATCCCTTTTAAAGTACAAAGTCCTGGGTTCAGTAATTCTGCTAAGTCCCTTAACTGTCCTATGAATCCAAATTTTATTTTGTGAATTCAGCCACCCAAAAAGAGACTCACGGACATTGTGAGTGGTGGTGGAACCACAGCCTTCAACTCTTCTGTTTCTACAGAGGTAGAATTTCATCTATAACAGTACTGCTGACAAATTTCTTCTCAAAAAGATTTTCAAATATGAAAAAGTTTTTGTTCACAGCTGCAATAACCATAAAGCCTTTTTTATGAACATCACCAGGGAACAAAGACATAGTGAGTAATTTAAGCAGTAGCTCTCCAAGAGCTGCTTCTTGAAGACTTGCAGAGCAGTTTCCTTCTGACACACTAAAACTGCTTCAGCAGGATCCATAGGTAGCAGTTGCAATGAAGTTTCTGGAGGCAAGGAAAACAGTGCTGCTTTTCCAATCAGGTGCCAAACAGATTTATCCCCAGCATTTATGTCCCTAATTGCCAGCTGTCTACCAGCAGCATAGAGTTGGCTTTCAGAATGTACCTGGATCTTCATGAACTTCCAGATCTTGAACTTCATTCCTATGCAGGTAAGCATAAGAACTGCAGTTACTTGGTCCGCTCTGGCTTTCATAGCTTCTGGGAGGCAGATTTCCTCTGTCACAGGGAATCTTTCTCATATAGAGTCTTGTTTAATCCTAATCGTTGGATACCTCTGACAGGGGAAACCTGAGAATGTGAAGGAACCTAACACTAAGCCTCTGCTCAACTGCTAGTTTATCCACTGACTGTTTCACTTGTTTTTATTTCTTTTTTCTTCTTCTTCTTTTTAATGTAAGTAATTTTGAAAAATTCTTTCTGTCTGGTAAACCAATCCTCTCTTACAATAAAAGCCTGTTGTGGGTTTGACCCTGGCTAAATGCCAGGCACCTATGACACCTGCTTTCTATGCTCTCTCCTGCTGCAGCTATGCAGAGGAGAGGGAAAAAACTAACACAAGCACACTAGACTCATGAGTTGAGATGAATCACTGATAAAGGGGACGCACAGATGGGCGGAGCAGTCAGGAAAACTTAAAGTTGCAAAAGTGATTTATTAACCTAACAGAGTGAGAGGATCAATTAGAGGCAAAAATAAGCTCTCAAGACACCGTTTCTTCACTCACCCCCCTTCCCTCTTAAGGCGCTGCTTCTCAGCTCACCCCCCCCCCCCCCCCCCCCCCCAACTAACAAACAACTCCGGGGCAGGGGCAGGGTGTGGGGTTTTTTTCCTTAATCAGTCCATCACAATTCTTCTACTACAGACACTGTTTCTCTACTTATCCCCCTCCCTCCATCCAATCAATAGATCTGGGCTGGGGTAAGGTATGTGTCCTGCGGTGGCATAATGATATTTTGTATTCCCTATCATTTGTATGCTTGACCAGAAATATGGTCCTGTAGCTTTAACTGTGTCTCGCAGCTGGGAGAAGCTCTGTCAGTGCGGGATGTTTTGAAACACTTCCCCCGGCTGTTCTACGGGGGAGTGAGAAGGAAGGGACATTGTTTTTTTTTTTTCTTGAGTCAGTTGCTGCTACTGGTGTGGCTGCTGCTTGAGTTTTCTTTTTGGGTTTTTTTCATCGTTTTTGGACCTTTTTGTCTTTGACTTGCTTTCTCATCTGAGAACCTGAGGAGCCCTGGAGGACAGCGGATGAGAATCCTCCAGGGAGACACTGGAGCAACTCCACCCGGCCCCTTGGGGACCCCCGAAAGGGAAGCTACGCCTGAGGAAAAGGACACTAAAGTTCATCAACTGTTTACTCAGGTTTAATGACCCCTTTTCCCCTTTCCCCTTCCACTGTGTGGTCTGTTAATTAAACAGTTCTTTTCCCACTTTTCAGCCGAGATATTCTGTTGTTGTGGGGGGGAAGGGGTGCTAGAAACCTTTGCTGTGGGGGAGGCACCTGTTCAGAGTGCTTTCCACCTAGGAAATTTGTCTCTGAGACAGTATGTGATTTCTCTTAGTCCATCACCACAATTCTTCTGCTACAAGTGCTGTTTCTCTACTCACCCCCTCCCTATTAAGGCCATTTCTCAGCTCACCCCCTCCCTCCTTCCTTCTAACCAACAGCTCTGGGGTGGGGGCAGGGTATGGGGGTTTTCTTTGGTCAGGGTCAGTCCATCAGGGAGCAGAGTCCTCTGCTTAGCCATGGGGGTCCCTCCCACGAGAGACAGTCCTCTGCGAACTTCTTTGGCGTGGGCCCAATCTCACGGGCAGCACCCGCCCGATTGCTGCAGTCCGAGATCCTTCTGTCCAGGTTACAGGCTTCCAAGCCGAGGCCAGGCTGTTTCCATCCCGGGAGCGAGGCCTCTCTCTCTCCTGCAAGGCTTTTGCAACTCTCAGTCTCTGGGACTCCCACTGGATCACAGCTTCCTGCAGGCCTCCACCTGCTCCTCTGGCCTGGGCACCTCCCCACAGGCTGTGGGTGGATCTCTGCATCCCCCTGGACTCCATGGGCTGCAGGGGGACCACCTGCTCCCCCATGGTCTGCACCACGGCTGGCAGAGGGTTTTCAGCTCTGGCGCCTGGAGCATCTCCTCCCCCACCTTCTCCACTGACCTTGGTGCCTCCATGTTGTTTTCCCTCACATATTTTTACCTCCTCCTCCTCCTCCTCTGGCTAAAAAGAAGTGCGTGCTCACATTGTTTTGATTTCTTCTTAAATATGTTTTCACAGAGGCGTAACTACCATTTTTAATTGGCCCAGACCAGGCCAGCAGCATGTCCATCATCTTCAGAGCCATCAGAGATTGGCTTTGCTGGACATGGTAGAGAAATTTCCAGAATCTTTACTCAGGACATGCAGGAGCCGTATTTGTTCCCCACCCTACTCACTGGCAAAAACTGGGCCAAGACAAAACCACCACAAAGCCTGAACTATAGCTACAGCAAAGAACTGAAGAGCTTCTAAATAGTTTTTTACTTTGATCAAGATTCCATGCAACAGCACTTTCTGCACATCTGCTCCTTCAGACAGGGAAAAAAAGTGTTACTAATGGTTAAATGGTTTTCTGCATTGTCTTACATTTTTTTACCAGGTTGTTCTTACAGGCACCGAGGAGTTTTGCATTCAGCTAAGCTATAATCAACCTCATCTTTTTTTTTAACTCCATCTTGACTTAGAGTAGTGCCATGACTGTAATAGCATTTGATGGTCACCAGCTTTCTCTTTAGGGGAAATCTTGGTATTGCATCTGGTTTTGGACACCAAAAGATCAGTAAGTATTACTGAAACCTGGTGGCTTGAGACTGAAAGGTGGGAAAAGTACAGCCTCTCCCTGGCAACTCCAGGAGGATGGAGTCCCAGAAAACAGGATTGCTCTACAGTCTGACAAATGGTGCTGCCCAAGGGTGTCTGCAGCTGTCAGATGTGGGGACACAGTCATAGCAGACTCTTCTCTCTCTTCTACAGAGATCTTGTTTGAAGCCATCCTGAACCCTGAAGTAGGTGCAGGGAGGATGTTACCACCCCTTTACCTCTTTCTTCCATTTCTACCCCAGGTGAAACATCACCAGAACTGTAGTTTACACCTAATTCATTAATAATGCACACCTAAGACAGTTTTGTTTGGTGCATATCCACAAAGAAAAAAAAGCACAATTTTCCACCAGACAGACATGGATATAGATGGCTGGGATAGTCAAGCAGGAGATAAGTGTGCGACAGTACAAAGTGAAGTCAAAACAGAGCAGGGGACTTGAGTCTAATATTATTTATGCTGCTGCAATCATAATGTTCCTGCAGGCTTTAGTTTTTTGTTGAAGTTTGGAACACACATTTACTAAACTCCTTGCCACTGTAAAGCAATGAAAAGGTACAGCAGTTTTGATAGTTACCTTAGAAGCTACACAGATGCTACAGCGATTTACACCACAACATTCTGACATTACTGGATGGAAGCCACTGCAACAGATCCCACGACTGTATGTTAGTATCAGGGTGATGCCTACCTGAAGGTGATAAGCTGTGATGACAGGCTTATTTCCAGCACACCAGACATCCTCCTTCATCTGCCTCATGACCCTGAAGCACTTCATGCGACAACCACCATCTTCATCAAGTCCCTCCATGAGGATGTGCTCAGCACGGGTGAAGCACAGCTGCCAGTGATAATTAGAGCGGGCCAGGAGGTCAAAACCTAGCGACTGTGAACAACAGGGGAAGTGTGACAGCAGATCAGAGGCAGACTTCTCCCAGCAATGCAGAAAGATGTTATAAAAGCATGTGTGACATCTCTCAAAGCATATTCTAAACAGGGTTAGCAGAGGCAGCAAACATGAGGCATGCTCTCATTGTAATTCTTAGTTGAATAAACACGTATTTTGCATTGTTTCCTTGTGTGCTGGTATCAGTTACTTCCAGAAGATCCTGCTCTAGAGCCATCAGCTGCAGTACCAGCAGAGGTGCAGCTCTGCAGGCACTTTGCTGTGGAGCAACAGGTTGTGCATAAGTGGGGAGCAGGACTGGAAGGCAAAATGGGACCTGCAGGAACATGGCAACTGGGGCTGAGCTGAAGTGCCAGAATCCAGCCATGATTGTTTTAGGGAAAGATGGGACTGAGCTGGAGGGAAAACTGCAAGACAGCAGCCCATTTTCTGAAAGCTTACGTGAGGCAGAGCAGAACAGCAAGAATGATGCATGCCAGAGCTCTTTGATGCAGGCAGAACTGTGTGCTAGACACTCATGTAATAAAAATTTAACTCAGGTTTTTTCTATAGAACTCACCATAGTAAAGGGGAAGAAAAGTCCAACTGAAATCTGACAGAGTATTTTGAAACATTGCTTCTCTAGAGAATACATCTTCCAGCTCTGCTGTTGCCTGCCATCACCATATAGTTATTCCTTTTGGAAACCACTGTCAGACACCTGACAGGTAAATTCCAGCCCAGAGTTAAGGGTGTTTTTTACACTGTTTACCTTGATGCATTGCACTTTTTCTTGAGAAGGCCAGCGCTTAAGGCAACGAGGCCACCTGGCTTTCTCGGGCCAGCAAGTTGGAATCTCCACAGCAGGGACCAGTTCCACCTCAACCTGGGATTCTGATGTCTCCACAGCCACCCGGACCACTGAGCTGAAGCTCTCCAGCACTGTCACTTTACCTGTGAAAGTACAACAAGAAAAGATAACACAGATAAAAAGGTCCTTTTCCACAAGCCAAGCAAGAGGCTGTCTAGGACCTTGCAGTTCGAGAACAGGAAGACGAAAGAACAAAGTTCTTAACTTTACACTTAATTATCATGCACCTGGACACTGGGGAAAGGAGCACTTGTCCAACATACTTTGCTTCAGTAGAACTCCTTCTACTTATTTCCCACCATCCCGTGCTGGAAAGCTGTGGGCAGCTAAGATTTCCCCAGATCATTATCTGCCATATAATATCTTCAAAAAAGTTCTCTTCAGACTTACGCACCGTCCCAGTATCCAATTTTCCTATACTACCTTCCCTGATAATCTAAATATATTGCAGGTGCTGTAGTAGAGTAAGATTTTTTCCCCAAAAAAACTCCTAGATGTTCTAAAAATCTGGGCTGCCTCTTGGTTGAGCTGTGAGGGTGATGTTGCTGGAGACCCTACCCAAATTCCTAAGAAAGGAGCAATATCTCGGGTATGAAGAGCCCAAGAACTACTGAATTCTACCTTCAATGCAGGTCTATGTACGTCACTGCAATCACTTGAAGGCTTCCTGATTTTGGAGGGTTTTGCTCAGCTTCTGACCATGCGAGCCAAACACTTTGTGTGTGTGATGGTTTCCCTTACACTGGTCCCCACCAAACTCACTGGAGAGGTTACAGGAGACAATCGACTTCTCCACCAGCTCCCGGAAGACGATAAGGACTTTGGCTGGAACCAGGTCACCTTCGATGTTAACATCCTTTTCATGCCACTGCTGAAGGCTTTTTGAGAACTGCTCCACCTCTAGCCATTGATGCAATTCCTCAGGGTCCCGCACGGAGGAGAGGAGCTTGGTTCCATTCACGGTGTAATAGCGCCAGTGCCGTACCTGGCATTCCCTGTACCCGGTCAGGCCACGCAGAGGAACTGTGATGAGGAATTGGCTGGGTGCTAAGACCTAGGAGAGTTGAGAGAGTTTGAGAGAGGAGACAAGGGCAGATCCATGAGCTAAAGTAAGGAAAAGAGGGTTGAGGAAATAATAGGTAAAACTGGGGCTTTGAAAAGAAGGAAAAACCATGGTATGATGGGACCAGTTGAATACAGCCAAGACCTGCCTAAGGGTTACCTTGGAGGCATGCAGACTAAAAGGAAATTGTCTTAGAAGGAGTCTGATGCAAAGCTCTAGGAAGACAAGAGCTCACTGGCTGATTTGCCAGCATACCTGCGATGGTTTCCCCCTTCCCTTGCTATTTCTAGTCTGCAATTTCATGAGATGTAATAACCAGCAGCTTCCAAGGAGCAGGAAGGTATCAGAGAATATGTTTTGAGATACAGCCAAGGGAAACCCAAATAGTGCTAGTTATTTTCTCAGAATTGTTACCTGAGATAAGCCTAAAGTCCAATACTAGTAATAACTATGGCAAAAAGTACACCTTTCTAATCTTTTTCCAAGTCCACTACAGACATTAGCAAAATAAGGCTATGGCCCATTAATTTTCCAAGTGTTTCATGCTGTTTGACTGTCCTTTAAAGAGACTGAGACATCAGGCAAGTGACATGCCTGAGACTGAACAGGCAGTGGCACTGTCAGAAATAAGCCAGGTCTTGGCCAGCTGTCATGTATGGAACTGCATCTCCTGTTGAGCATGACAAAAACAGTATAAGGATGGAGGCAGCAACCAATGGACAAGGAAGCCTTAAATAAGCTTGTTTTCAAGCCAGTTGATTTGCCTCACTTGGGGAACAACCATTTTCTGATAAAAACTAGTTCTGAGACAGTATTTGCAAGGAAAGAATAAGGTGACACAAATACCACAAAATGTCATGCTGGCCCAGGGCATAGCCAGACATATCCAAATGCTACTTTGGATGCATCTGGCAGTTGTGGCTCCAGAGGGGGTGTTCAAATTCCTTCAGATTTTTACCATGTTGGTTTAGGGGCTTTTCAAGTCCACTTGCTACCAAGCCTAACTTACACTAGCATAAATAAGGTGTAGCTGCTGTATGAGCAGGATTTGAAGTGACAGCTGCTGCAAGGTGGTTACATCCATGGTGAATGAAACATGCTTGTCACTCTCCTGTAAGAATCTAAAACACTGTAGTAGCCCTCCTGGTAGCTCACCTGATTTAAAATATTACCACAGAGGTGCCAGGGCCCTGAAGACACTAACAGGCTTTAATGTCCCTAAGCAGCCTTTCTGGGACTTCTACCCACACTTTCTGCCCATGGGTCTGGGATCCCCCATTTCAGCTCAGCCCAGGACTATATCACAGGACTGCTGATGTCCAACTGTGTGACAACTGTACCTGTGTCTGACCACAGACCTTGTTGTCCCATCTGCAGAATGCCTTCCCTGCCTGGCCTCAGACCTACCTGGCCACTCAGGAATTGCCTGGAATCAACAGACCACACCTGACCCGGGTTACTGTTGTTGAGGCTGATTGGGACCCCAGTGAGGGGGGGGGAAGTGGCTTGAGCTCAGACCTGACTTTCCAGCAGACTTGCCTGATGATCCAGACTCTTGGCTGACCCATCTGCCCTCCCTGTGTTTGTCTCACTCAGGGACTGTAGGGCAGGGGCTGCCTTGCTACGCTCACCTCCTGTTTCTCTCTCCCATAGGGAGCAGCTGGTCTTCTCTGCTCCCTGGGAAGAGATTTGGAATACAAAAGATGGCCAGCAAGAACAGAAACGGCAAAGGAAACACCAGGAAACTGCTCTTTTGTCAAATATAAACAATATAGGCAGAAGGATGCTGAAAGGTTGACATTTCAGATCAAGCTAACCTGCACACATCAGGTTTGGTGGTGCTGAGAAATTCGGTGGGCAGCTCAGAAACAGAGTACTAGGCTCTATAAGGGAAAAAGACAATGGCTGTCATGCAGTTCCTGCTCCTCTCACTGCCTCAGCCACATTTGCAGGTAAAAAACGATTCCCCCCATTCCAAAATGCTGTCTTGTATACACTGGCACCCAACAGATTGTAAAAGGAAGAGCTGCATGTGTTAATGTGAGTGCCTGCAAATAGGGTCTTCCACCTGGAGCTTACCCCTAAACAATAGAAATTACAAGGCTGGGGATAACACTGTAAAGCTGGGCAGTTGGTGTCTTCTTGGCCTAACCAAATCCCAGTCCCACACCCATGCTCTGTCACGTGATGGTCTCATGTGCTATATGCAGACCATGGGCCCCAGCAAGTCACAGGCTTGAGCAAGAGCCTCCACTTCTGGGGTGTGTAAATTATGGCCAATTCTGCTGTATTAAAATCCTGTCTAAAGTATGCTGGGTAAATTAAATACAACTTCATTCTTGTGAACCTGGCCAGGCTATTCCAGGGAGGTAGAAACATTAGGTTAGAAAGAAAATAATTATGCTTTGAGAAAAAAGAAACAAGTCTCTTTTGCAGAGGACAAAATACTCATGGAACGATAAGTTTGGTGGGTGAAGTTGCCTGGAGAAGAGGGTGGGTGAGGAGCAAGCAAGCACAGGGATTGTCAGGCACCAGGAAGGCTTTGTACCTGGATGGATGGGTGGAATGGGCGCTTCCTCCGAAGCATAGTTGACCACTTGGCCAGTAAAGCTGGCTGATCCTGAGAGAAGCAGAAAGGAAAACAAGAAGTACACAGAACAGACAGAAAGCATGTGCGAGGTCATTCGTTCACAGAGCAAAGCTGCAAGCTTCCTTGGATGCTTGGAGTTTGTTAAAGGAAAATTCCCCCCTTGCCCCACCTTGTTTAAACACTTGGCAATACATTGGGCAGTGCTGTACCAGACCTGGTCATTGTAACTTTACTGAAGCCTTCACAGCTTTTGCATCAGCCCTGCACAGTTGACAACTGCAAGAATGGTGGGCCACAACAAAAAAACCCACTTGAAATTTTAAAAAATTAAATAATCCATTTTGTTCATCTGAATTTTAATTCAGATTTTTACTAAAGAGTGACTTTTTGTTGCAGGGGTTACAGAAAATCACAGAATACCTAAAGATTTTCCTAACTATTCTCCACTCGGCCCTTAGATGGGAGCTTGAGGCTTCTCAACAAATCTGGATCTCTGACCATGTTAAATTGATTCCTTTTAACCAGAAGCTGAAAGTTCTGAAAAGTCACTGTAGATTTAATTGACAGAGAAAAAAAGATGTTGCAAAATTAAACACAGAATAATGAATACATTGACTTTCCCTTGACACAAGTCTCCTCTGTGTTAAATTATGTCAGCAATGACATTAAAGTTTCCAGTTTTGGAATGCAGACAGCTGAAACCAAAATAATTTCTCATCAACCCATTCTCTGCTGCCCCATACATACAGGACGGTTAGCCAGGTCCTCCTAGTGTTAATTCCATGGATTTATAACTCTGGGTTCAGTTAAGCATGACCAACAATCTGCCACTTTTAAGGAAATATATTTTGAGGATTTCTTTAAAGCAGAATTTGTTCATATCAGCCTATCATAACACGAAGTTACTCCTCATAATAGATTGCTTTGGTGGTTTTGTTCTGCTTTGCTTTCCAGAGCAACAATTTTACCCTGACCCTGGTCCTGTCAGACCTCAATAGCCAAGCAGGTTTGTTCCAGCACGAGAGGTGGCTGGCAGAATCTGGCACTAAGGAACACATGGACCAGGATGTGGCACTGCTTTATGTCACTGTGGCCATACTTACTGACAAGACCACATGCTCTGGGATACACAAAATTCCAGAAAAGCTAGGAATCTGAATGTCTTCGTTCCCAGGGCAATAGCCACATTTCAGACTGGATGATTATGTTTTACCTCCACCTTCATACCCTTCCAGACTTCTTCCCTTTCAGTCCTAGAGAGCTGAAAAAGTGCCTCATGCTTCTACATACTTGCTGCGTTTTGATTTGTAACTGGCTGTGGTTTAGTATAATGGCTGATATTAGAGTATTTGAACTAGTTCAGATGAAAAAGATGGTTTTCACCTGAAGTTGCCATTGCTGTGATTGTTTCTTGTGTCTTTACACTAGTTACTTTTGTGTTATGGAATCACAAGAAATAAGCAGCCTTCTTCTGTCTCAGCTGAGACAGAACATTATTATTTTCATGTTTGAAGGTCTAAAATGGGGACGCATTTCACTTCTCCCACTAATAAGCTTTTTTTTCCCCAATAAAACAGAAATTCCAATCCATGACAAAGAAAAACCGTATTTTTCTTAAGGAGCTTTCTAATGTTCATAGCAGAAGAAAGACTTCTGATTTTCCTTTCTTTTTTTTTTAGTGAGTTGACAGTTTTTCCACCTGTGAAAAATACGAGTCATAGCTCATGAAGGCATGAGCATTTCTTTTTATGTTACTGCTGCACAAGTTTTTCTTTCTGTCACCTAAAGAACTTTGGCTTCTGCTTGCAGATTGACAGCTCTGGCAATAGATAGTCTTTGTAAACACAGCAGCTGTGAAAAGAGGCTCTGCTTGATTTACCCATCTCTTTTCAATGCTCCTCTGGCTGTGAGATGTCCATGAGCAAGTCCCAAAGACCCAGTCGCTAGAACTCCACAGTGAAGTGTCAGCACATCATCTGTGGTGTTTTGGGTGAGGTGTACCTGCCCATACAAACACTTACACAAAGGAGAAATCACTTACTGATTGCCTACAGGCTGCCGGAGAGCACATTAGAGCTCTCGTTCATACCTTAATGTTCTCATTGTGAATGCCAGAGTTGGAGATAGCCTGGAATCGCACGGCCTTGTAGCTGATTTCTGCGGTCAGCTGCTGGATGATTTTCTGCACCTCCTCCACTGCTTTGGAAACCAGGTAATGTCGCCGTTCCACCTGTCAGTTCCAGGAAAGACACTTCATGTTACAGGTAATTGCAATCTTTGTCTCCAGTGGGAAGGAGACAAATCAGCTTAAAGCATCCTGAAACATTTGTGCCTGTGCTGCACTGGGAATAAAAACTGTTCCCTGTGTATTGCAACCAATTTACCATGAGACAGAGCTGTGAACACCAAAGGGTCAATATTCAAGACTATTGAGCATTAATTGGTATTTCCATGCCAACACCGTTGGATGGAAGGAAAAGGGTTCTTTACACAGATAAATTTGTTATCAACTATAGCTACAGTCTCAATTATTTATCCATTTGATGCAGAATACCAGTTACTCCCCTGCATACAATAGCCATTCTCAAAGCCAGGATATGTTTCATTCCAAGAACTGACAGGACATCAAGAGTTACAGATATGTTCATTAGTCAGGTGGCAGATGTATGTAGCATGATTTAGACACCCACTGGAGACTAGGTGTTTGTGTGGCTCAATGGATAGTTCTTCAATTCAAGCAGTAGTAGCATAACTAATTATTGAAAATTATTTCAGTGAAATGTCTGAGTCTTGGAAGGACTGAGGTGAGGGGTGGACAACTCAGAAAAACATAAGATGAACCTGAACCTTCACTTATGACTAAAAATGAAGGGAGCATAAGGGGACAGTCACAATCTGAACAAGGAGTTTCAACAGGAGGAACATGAAGGAACAATGTTAGTAAAGGACATTTAATATTTCCCAAATATCCTTACAGATTTACTAAAGTGAGGAGATTCAGCTACTGTTAATGAAGTACATTAACATATTTGTCATACTTATGCAATCAGAATTACTTATGCAAAGTGAAATATTAAGACTGTTTACTGTTCTTTTTTGGATCCAATGCTTCATGTCATTTGGTTGCAGCTTTTGCTTTCTTCTTGATTTTCCTTTTTCCTCACCATATTCTACTAAATCTTACTGTTTGCAGGCAAGAAAAAAAATCAGAAACAGAGATCGTCACTTGGCTAAAGTGAATGATAAAGCATAACTGCCACAGTTAAAACATAATTGCTACAGTCTTTTGTTATTATCAAAGATCAAAAGGAAGCAAAAACATAAGTAAAAAATTCTTTACTGTAGGGGTGGTGAGGCCCTGGCACAGGTTGCCCAGAGAAGCTATGGATTCCCCATCCCTGGAAGCATTCAAGGCCAGGCTGGATGGGGCTTTGAGCCCTGGTCTAGTGGAAGGTGTCACTGTCCACACCAGGGAGATTGCAGTAGAAGATCTTTAAAGGTCCCTTCCAACCCAAGCCAGTCTGTGACTATTCTAAAATTCCTGTGTCCTGTTTACTCAGCATTTCTTCAGCATCTAAACAACCCTCTATTCTCTTTTAAAAGATATTATTGACAAGCACTTCTTCAAAAATCCTTTTGGACACTTTACGTCAAATGTTGAACTATCAGCCAAACCACTCCAGTGTGTTGAAATGTGTCCCCAGGCCCTGGGAGGGGACAAACAGATTCATTGTTCACAACAAGGGACCACTCAATGGACTAAAATGGACTAGTGCTTGCCTAAGGTCCGTTAACCAATGAACAGCAATCGACTAATACTGAACTTGAAGATGAGCAGAGTTTGAATACCTTCTTCCCTCAGACAACAAAGTTAACAGTACTTATACTAAGCTTGAATAGCTTTTGGAAGTGGGAAGTACATCAGACAGCAGTGCCATATTCCCTTTACTGGGCTCTCATCAACCCTTGACACCCTGTTTCTTTGCTATCTTAACACCAAGTAGTCCCTTATGTTTATATAATACCCTTTAATTTCCCTAGTAATTCACCCTCCTCCTCATTCCAATTCATCCTTTGCTCTAAGAAGTTTTAGCTAGCCTACATGTACTTTTTTTCAAAAAGAATTTACACTGAAAGATTTTAGCCCATGTTCAATTTCCACCTCCTCACCTCAGCTTTCATTTATGGTGTTTCTCTATCTGTACCTATAGCTACTTTCTCCACCTTATTTTTGTTCATCCAGAACAACTCCTTAGAACAGTCCAATAAGCTTGTCTTGCTGAACAAGATACCTAATGGTTTCTCCAGCAAGTGACTGGTGAGTATCAGAGAAAGTTGTCCATCTCTAAAAGCTTTCAGACAAAAAACAGACCTTTTACTGAAAAGTATTGAAAGTATACAATCCCACACTGGGTCAGCTCAAATGGAGACCTAGAGTGCCCTCTGTATCCATTGCTCATGCTATGTTCTCTCTAAGGGGCACCTGCTGGAAATATTTTCTGCCCCCTCCAGTATCCTGGGAGAATCCATCCAACTCAACCTGGCCTAAATTAATTCTGCCTTCATCACCTACTTACAAGGCTACAGCAGTTGTCATGAATTCTTTTTAAGAGTACACACTCAAAAAACCAGTTGAGGGCATACCACTAAAAACCTCTTTTGATGTGTAGTCTTCAGCACTGGAGCAGGGAGAAAAGAGCAATGGGCATGTGACTGACAGAGGGTGTTCACTAGATAATTAGCTAACCGTAATTAGCTCCCTAATCATGCTGTTGGAAAACATAACCTTCCTACAGAAGGGAGGACAAAAAAACAGAAAACAAAACATGGGTCTGAAGAGCCAAGGCATTTATCTCAGATGCCTTTAGCACCAAGACAGACACACTGAGAGAAGAGACATCATAAGGTCTTTGCTGGGCAGTCACTTCTGTGACTTAGTGGCATTCCCCTTGCCAGGTCTTAACTTGGGGAATCATGCCAAAACAAATACACAAAACCTGAACAACAAGGTCAATTAAGGTTTTATTAAGGAGGAAGGAAGTAGGATTGGGATTTATTAGGAACTGTTAAGAACATTTAGGTTTTCTCTTATTTACCCAGTCACATCCACTCCATATGCATTTGAATTTTTCCTTTGATGAGTGGCTTAAGGATGAAATCTCTGGTATTACAGAGATTCATTGCACCAGGTGGTTGACCTATTTCCAAAAACAAGGCAGCATTTGACAAGCTGAACTTGGGCTGCCTGAAGGTTATGCAGCATCACTTGGACAAGAGACTCAGGAGCAGGCAGAAACTAGGAATCTATCAGAGCTGGAGGGCTGCTAAAAAACAGACTTTCAGTATAACCTAAAATATTGGCAACTATGAGCCTGACTTAACTACATTCTGCTTCTGTTCCCTGTACTTATGGCTGTCATATGAGCATCTTCCTGTGCATGGCTTCCCTCTGTTCCCTCCTTTGTATCTCTCCTTTTTAAATCTTCAGAGAAGCATTCACTGTTATAGCTCACTGAACAGATTCTCATGGAATGATTTTCCTGCGCACAACATGGCATGGCTGAAGAAGGTATATTTCTATGAGAACTTTCACACTTGTCACCAAAACATTTCCATAGAGGAAACAAACCTTTCTTACCAGTTCCTTCATTGTACTAGAATATGCAATTCTTTACAGAAAATAAAGCCTTAAACTTTTCCATTTTGAAATTATGTGTCACTTTGGTATCTCGCATTTTGTTGGGGAGAGCAGACTATAAAACAGGATCTAGCTAAGTACTGCGCTGAAACATGTGAGCTTTAAAAAAAGTTATGGCTCACTTAGAGCTTTTATTAAACAGTATTGTTTCACAGAGGATTTCATTCTGTTTTACTTCATTTCATAATGGGGGAAAAAATGAGAGCTGGAATATCTCATAAAATGGAAAATGTGATTCCAGTCTGCATGTGCTAATGAGACATGTTATTTTAATCATGGTAAACAGAGAAGTATCTTAAGCTGAGGTGACAGACTGATGACTGAATTCTAATAATATCTGTCTGTCTCTGCAGTTCCTACATGAATCTTTCTTAGAGGCAATGCCTGGTGTTGGTCTTGTTTTGGTCAAGCCAAGACCACCAGACAGGGAGAGAGGCAAGGACCTTTCCTTAGAATTAAATGCTGGCAATTACAGCTAGTCTCACATCTGGAATTCCAGATCAGGAACAAAAATTTAGGACACCTAGAAGAAGAAGAGGACAAGCACCTTGAAAAATTAGGGTACCAGCTGATAAGATTCTGCAACAGAAACCTAGAAATCTCATTAGAAATACAGTTCTCATGAAACTTCACCCAATCTTGTCTCAGAAATGAAGACAGCAGGCAAGCAACTAACTGTCAAATTTGGCACCCTTCAGAATCAACACCTAGTGTGGGAGACAGAAAATCTGGTCAGATAAAGCCTTACCTTGCTCTGGATGTAGATTTCTACATCTTCATCTGTGAATGGTTTCATGGCAAGATGATCTTCACTGCTCTTTAAAGTGTGAATTCACTCTTCACTCGTTCACCTGCCTCTGGAAGTAGACGAACACTCAGAGACAGCTGCTCAGAGCTTTCTTGCCCTGTGAGGCTCAGGTCACCTAATCCCTCTGTAGTTGAATAAGAGGAGAGAGAAGCAAGGAAGCATGCGTATTTTTAATAATTTTCTTTTTCTGGTCTGAGCTACAATGGTGACATCCAGCTGCTTCGGAAAATTAGCTCCAAATATTATTTTCTAAGTTCAATTATTATTATTCATCATATTACTTTTAAATGGTGGATCTTACATGCGGGCATGCACAAAAATATTCCAACTACTGCTCTGTCTCAGGGCAGATCTGGAAGTGTTTTTCAGATTGCAGTGCAGATTCAGTACACTCATGAACAGCATTATTACTCTGCATGCCACTTGTACGTCCCTGCCTCGCTAGTCCTTCACTTGACCATTTCATAAATGCTCCCAGTTATTCCTCGTTGGCTTCAATCCATCCTCTTTCCATCTGAAAATGTGTGGGTATTTTTACACTCAGATCATTCACTAGGGTTGCAGTCTGCAGCCCCTGCTCCCCTCTCCTCCCCTCTCCTTATATGTCCTCTCTCTCTCTGGCTGTATTGATAGTAAATATTGTACAGCCTGTCCCCTCCTGTAGCTTGCTTTGCTTTCTTTACAGTAAACAGACAGAAAGCTGCCTCTCACTTTCTGCCAGCAGCTCAGCTAACAACCCTATATGGATAATTCAGAGGCAAAAACAATTGATCAGGCCTCATTGATCCAGTGAGGCTTGGTGGCTTTTAGAAAGAAGGGTACATCCGCACATGGAAAGTGACAAAGTATAAAGATGAGATCCCTGCTGCTCAGCATTTCTTATTAAGGAAGGCACATTCCACTTTTGAGTAAAATCACTATTTCTCCCTGGAAACTGAACTTTGACATCCCTTGACTGATTTATTGCCTCTGCAGCAGCTGGCAAAAGGCAACGCTTGGGTGGGCTCTGGGTGCTACCTCAGGACAGGCACTGTTGTTGCTAGTTATCCTTCATTATGTCCTTCATAACAGTCAAATACTAAGTACATTAATTTAAGTAATTAATTGGAGCACCAATACCTGCAGGACATCTGCTTTCCCAGCACCTACAAAGCAAACCTTTCTCTTCCAGGCATCTGCCACTGCCTTTTGCTGAGGGACTTGAGGACTGCTTCACAAAGACATATAGGCCTTTACTTCCCAAACCATCTTCCATGAGAACTGGGCACTAGAAAAGATTTTCTTGGTTCCTCAGAGTTTAGGGACTCATACCACATTCTTTCTCACTTCAAGACTTACTGGCTGTCTTTCCCCTGAGGGACCAGCAGTTTATTTGAACTCTGCTAGCGAAGCCAGATAAAAGGCAGGGTCTGAAAAAAGGCAAGTGGAACAATAGGTTGGAAATGAACTTGTAGGAGCAGGTTGGATGGGATTAAATCCAAGCAGTGTACAAGGGAGGAGAATTAGCCTTTTAAATTGTAAGATTCCATTAAAAGCATGTCCCTAAAACATTAATACCTTTGTGCCCCCTCAGACAGCCAGCTGCACATACAGCAGACAGCTTAACACTCTTGACACCACACATTGCTTTAATACCCAGAACCTCAGACATGCGTTATGAAGCAAGAAGAGATTAAGGGTCTCTCTTTCGCACACATGTAAGGTCTCTCCTCACGGCAGCTGTCCAGAGGTATGGTGCTGGCAGAGACATGAAGTGGTTTTGGTAATTTTTCTTTTATATAATAACATACCTTATGTTCATAATCCTTATTATTATAATCCACCCATTATTTTCATCCTGTAAGTAGCACATGTTATGCTACTTATAGGATGGGAAGAGTGCTACTTGGCTGACAGAAAATGCTACAACTGATAAAGGCCCTTAGACCACCAGCAAAATGCAGATTAGAGCAGTATGGGAGACAGACAGCAGCCAAGCAGCCAGTCTTGACCTCACAGAGGAAAACAGACATCACAAGAAATTGCATTTGTCACATGAGGACCAGATAGCATGAGGACCAGACAGCAGCAGAAAATTAGAGGCAGATGGCCATGTGTGACAAGGGAGTATTACTGTGGGAAAAACCTGCATCTGTAGGAAAGAGTAAAGAGAAGGGAGAGCACAGAAATAAGAACATCTGCACAGATAAAAGAGGATGTAGACACAAACTGGGAAGAATCCAGGCTTCTCCAGTGAGTTCCACCGAGCTGATGTGTTACTGAAGTGAAACTTCTATCAGACTGGTCCTTCTCAGGAACCACCTATCACGACAGTGTTTGTATAAAGACTAAGATGCAGAAAACCTGAGATGGAATTAAGCTCTAAAGGATGACAAATGTTTTCCTGAGAAAACATTTCCTCTGAGCCTACAATAACTTAATTCCCCAGGCACACCAGCAAGAGGAAGTGAAGAATGGTTATTTCTTGTTCCTTGCTCTTCAAGAAGCACAGAAGGAGGGCATTGAGAGGGTGAAGCCAGGCTCTTCTCAGTGGTTTCAAGCAACAGGACAAGAGACAATGGGCAGAAACTGATGCACAGGAAGTTCCACCTGAATATGAGAAAGAACTTCTTAAATGTAGGTGTGATCAAACACTGGAACAGGTTGCCCAGAGCAGTTGTGGAGTTTCCCTCATTGGAGATATTCCAGAACTGTCTGGATGCAATCCTGTGCCATGTGCTCTGGGATGACCGTGCTTCAGCAGGGAGGTTGGACCTGATCTCTGTGGTCTCTTCCAACCTGACTCATTCTGTTGTGAAAAGCTCACAACAGCTTCATGGAGATAAAGAGCACTCTGCCAAAGCCAGGCAACCGTGTGAAAACAGAACCACAAAAGGTCTCTTCAGCTCTAATTAGCTCACAATCCATCAGATATCATGGATGTAAGCACTGTCAAGAGCTTTTGAACTTTGTTAATTTGGCGAATTAAACTCCCAAGTATACTTGTTTCTAAGGAGATTCCCATCCACACTGAGAATGCCTATCTTTTTGACACGTCTGAACCCCTTTGTTTTCTCTTGATTGTTTAAAAGTGCATTAAGCCTCCACTGGGGCCTGAGCATATTTTTGAGAGACAGTTTCTCCAGAGAGTTCTTGCTGAAGCACTGCAACCTTCCTTCCCTCTTTGGTGGTGTCCCTGAGGAGGTTTTCAGCATCACTTACATAACTAGCCAACCACAGACACCCAAATTCTGCTTGATGAACATCCATTGATTTATCCAGTTTCTCTAAAGCATTTTCAAGCCAGATTTCAATATTTTGGTCTTCTCAAATCACAGTTCCCTGCCTGCTGATCTGTGTAAGATCATCTGAAATGATTCAGCTATATTACACCCCGCCATTTATACGGTTTCAGTTCCCCCTTCATAGTACCTCATAACAGAATTCAGATTGTGGCTAATTTCCTTTGTACCTGCATCTTCATTTATTCATCAGTATTCTTCTGGGAGAATTTAGAGATTTCCTAGTATCTGCAAAAACACTGAATCTGTGATATATCATTTTCATTCATGCTGTTGGCAATATCCAGGACTGAATATGATTGTGGATCTGTGAAACCCATGTAAAAGTATTCTGTGAATACATGCCTTGAATGGTATTAGACTGGCTCTTGTATCTTCTGAAGATGCCAATTACTGATGCTTTCCATGCTTGCTTGGCTTTCTTCACTCTTCAGTTTCACAGATATGACAAAGACATTTCAAGCCTACAATCAAAAGTAATCTGAACTGTGAACCGCACAACAATACAGAAATCACCAACATCTTGTAAATAAGAGCAGTAGTATTAACTGCACAGGGCTGTCCAACATTGTGCCTTTTTCTGTTGGGCAACTATTTAGAAAAACTATTCATACGGAACAGTGAGCATGCATTAAAAAGCCTCTACTAAATCACACAAATGAGTCAGTCCAATGTACCACTTGTGACTCACAGATGATCTGCAGTGGCAACAAATAAGCCCTGTTGAAGATGCTGCCTTCCAGATGAAATACAACTCTGAATTTCTAGTTGCTAATGATGACCCATCTCTTCTTGCTCTAATTACCAGAGGCATTAAGTCTGTTGCATTAGCTGAAGCATGTACTTGAGTCAAGACAGACTACTAAACCAAATGATCCCAACAGATTTAATAATCTCTGACAGTTCTCTTGCTTTCTTAAACTGTTGTCCCATTTCTCCCCATTAGTGGATTAAGTGACTGTACAAAATGAGTAATTGTAGCTTGAATCCCCTATAACATTTATGCCACAACAGTTGTTAGAACCGTTCAGCCTCCATTCAGAGGATAGTAGCATAACATAATCAGGCTTTTTTGGGGCAAAAGTTCTGGGAATTTATTGGGGGATTTTTCCACTTTGTCTTTTAACAAATTGGTAAGAGCAAAAGGGATACTTCAATGACAAAAGCCTGGGATGGACTACAGGGAAAAGAAAGTGCTGCTAATTCACTGTGACAGCATCAGAATCATATATGGGTGCCAAATTGAAATGCTTCTCCACTCATTCCCTCCCGTTACCAATCAATACTTGGCAGGCTCAAAAATGCTCCGAATGCCTATGCTGCTTGTTCTCACTGCCACACGTTCTCACATTAGCTTTGGGCCTGCACTTCATATCAAGTAAGTTAAAGGTTTATATCCTTTCCAAACTAAGCATAGCATTGGATGAGGTCCAGTGGTTTATAAAACCTGGTATCTTTTTTCCATTTGAGGTCATACCAGACACATCAGAAAAAGGCAGATAGCTTTTGCTAGAAATGACTTCTCTTAACCTGGCAAGAGATTTGAAACCCAAAATTATTTACAACCTGAATCTTTTCAGGCTGCAGTGTAGTATTTCCAAAGAAAGTGATCATTCCAGGATCACTGTCTAAGGATAGTGGAAATTCTGAAAAATGCTGAGATTATAATGCTGCTACTCACCACTGACCAGCCTCAACTAGGAAATTCATAAGGATCCAGTCCATTTTGCAGCTGCTGTTAAGCATCAAGCCACTGGGCTGCAAACATAAATCATATTGCAGTGCTTCTGGTATTGCCAAGATCACTGGAAGACCCCAGTGTGGTGATGTATTCAGGGTCTGGAAATTTCCAATTTTGAAATGGTCAGCTCAGAGGATGGCAGGAGAGGCAGGAAGCTGGGAGCCCTGGCTGCATCAGCTCTGAGGCTTCCAGGAGAGCTTACTGAGATGTTGGGCAGGAAAACTGGCATTTTGAGTTCTGAATCCATGTATTGTCCTCTGAAAGTTCACTGAAATAGTACAAGTCCAGTGCACCATCACTGAAACATAAAATATTATGCTAGACCATTTCCAAGCACTTTCAAAGATATTTTTCTTCTCTCACTATGTTTTATCCATCCCTAAACTGCAAGTGCTGTTCTAGCATTTCAATCAGATGTCCCAACATCTTGAAAACCCACCTGCAGCCAACATCCAACAAACACAGGAGCCTTCCAGCACTTTTATTTACATGTCTAGGTAAACAGCTTGCATGCCTAAAAGGAGATACTCAATACCACTGATTTAAACACATGGTTAGAAAAACAGCATCTGGAAAAAAATGTGTTTGGCAGAGCACAGTGCAACTGGGAAAACTTTTAGCACTAGAAGTCTTTTCAGGTGAGAGAAAGCTGCCTCATTTTTGACCTCAGCATAGGTTTTCTGGTTATTTTCAGGTGTCAAGAAAAGGATTTTAAATTGAGGCACAGACCAAGTGCCTTAACTTTAGGACAGACCGAGCCCAAGAAGCATGCTTGCAATGATGCCCTGTCAACATGAGGGGCTGAATGAGGCCAGATCACTGCATTTCCCGTAGCTGGTATTTTTTTTCATGACTGCTCTCCAGAGTACAATGTTAGCTTGTATTATTTTTACACTTTGCTGTTGAGTCCAAATTGACCTGATTCAGAACTTATTGCTTAAGTCTATGGCAGTTTGAAGCAAATTGAATAAATCACCAGCGCTAAGTGAGAGTAGTCACTCCAACACAAATTCACTTGGGAGAGAGAAGACTCAGACTGGCATCCCTGTTTGTGTGCTTCATCCCGTCAGTGACTAATAAAAAATGTACAAGAGTTCACTGGAGCCAGATCTAGAAACTAGGTCTCATATATCACAGGCCAGTAACAGCTACATACCCATAAGATCTATTGCTTTCTCTTGATCAAAATACAATTATTGCAGAACAAACAGGTCAGCTCCAGAAAGCAAACTGAGAAGGGTTTCCAGGCCCAAAAAAGCCTGGTCCCTGGGAGCTATTTCACAGTGCTGGAAGGAATACTTGTGTGGGAGGAGAGTGAAATTTAAAAAAAAGCTAAAGCAAACAAACCCAACAAAAAAAACAAACCAACCAACCAACCAAGGCAAAACCCCTCACCGCCTCCCACCCAAAACAAACAAAAAACAACAAAAAGCCCCCAACAACCCCCAACAGAGTGAAGACAGCTAGCACATGCATTCTGTCAGTCATTAACCACACCAGAAGCAGATGTGTTTTTGTACGATCTTGGTTAGTAGCATGGCCAATCTACAATAAAAGTTGTCTGATCAAACTCCTCAGTTTGTCCTCCTACACACAAAGGTCAAAGATATCAAACTTCCTGCGTGATCCTTAGGATATGTCACCTTGGACACTGTGCTGTGTCCTGCGGCTAACATGGCATTGTGGAGAGGATGGAAAGGAGAAGCTGAAGAAGCAAACAGGATAAAGGAAAATTTTTCCAATATATCTGTAGAAGTGTCTCAAGAAAAGCACGGGGGAAGGCCTAGACAACTGCATGCTTTGTGTGGGAAGAAAGGAGGGGAGGAGAGTCACTGGGACTCTGCAATGCATGGGCCCAGACAGAAACAATTGCCATGAGGGAAGAATTACTATACAGACAATGAGAGCACCAGCAGAAGTGAGAAAAAAAATACACTTTTTATTAGGAGTATGATATATGTACCATAAAGCAGAACACAATAATCAGCAAACTAGGTGAGAACAAGCCTTGTCTGAGACCGAATCTCTACAGAGGCTTCAGTCAAGTCTTTTCAGAGAATTTCTAGACAGATCAGATAATGATCAGCACAGCTACACACTCCAGCTTCAGTCACTGGAAAATGAGCTAACAGCCTCCAGTGCAAGCTATGTCTGGCTAAAACACATGCTATTCTTTTAGTCTGTAACTTCTCAAAATTTGTCAATCTCAAGAGCAGGCAGCAGCAGAAAGAAAGAATGCAATTTCATTCTTAAGCAAACACTTCGGCCTCCCTCTCAGACCCATAAAACTATACAGCTTCAGGCTAATTCCCATAATCAGCTGCCCAGCCCTTTCCACTTTATTGGCTGTTTTGTGCAGTCAAAGCCAAACTGCCAAAGGGAGAGGGTCAATCATTTGTCCGAAGTGACAGACCATGGGATAGGTATTCAGGGCTAGAACTAGTTAAATGCAGATTCAGGGCACTGAAAACAGGAGTGGGGGAGGAGAAACAATAATGGAGTAAAACCACTGGGAATATGCAGAACAAGTTGCTGGCTAGTGCATGAAGGAGCAAGCCATCTCTCTGTTCCTTGGGTTTTCATGGAGGGAGGGAAATGGGCAGATGTGTTCCAAATGGAAAATGAGGTGAGTAATGCAACCAGTCATCTGGTAGGAGAGGGGGCAGCTTGGGTCGGGAGGGAAGAACAGCATTCACAGGAGCATGGGGTTATTCAGTTTCTGCTACCAGGGATTCCATGAACTGCTCTCTAACAAACCAAAGGCCAGCAAACAATCAAATGGCAGTTTAAAACAGAGCAGTGATCTCTATTTCTCATAGTCATTTTTCCACACTCTGACAGTATTTTCTTTACCACTGGACAGGGGACAGGAAATGCAGTCAGGCTATTTATCACCTCGTTTCCAGGTAATGAAGACAAATGCTCAGATTCTGCCATTCCCTGACAAGATGTTTTGGCAGGAGCACTGAGGACAGGGACTATGGCCTTGTGCATTTGCATCCCACTTTCAAGAACGGTGTTAAGTGACAACTAGTGCTCTTGGGAACTCCCCCAGTACACATTAGTAACACCACCACAGACACTTGGCTATGTTAAACCCCCCGAAGTGTTTCCAGTATTTCAACATCAATCAGCACAACTGAAGCCAGTAGTAAATTGATTCTCACATTCCACTGGTGCCAGTTTTTGTTAGAAATGATTTGTGATAGATATGGTGGAATATATTGATTAGTACTGACAGTCCCAGTTTCCCAGGCGCTTTGTAGCACTGCCTTTCCAAAATGACCTGCTTTCCACCTTGTCAATTTTCTTCTGCAGAGTCCATTATAAATATCTATTCTATTCTGAGAGCTTCATGCCCCTCCAGAAAACAAAACGAAAGGGTCAGGCATGTAAAAAAATCAGTACAATAAAAGAGGTTTGCAGTGTTGCAAAAGAACGTGTTTTTATTGAGACATTTTGTGTTAGGGGAAGAAAAGGCACAAAATAAGTTACAAAGACATTGGACGAACTGTATGAGTCAGAGGCAGTATCAGAGCTGTTACAAATCACCTTAAAGTTGGCCTACTAACATAGGTTAGCCTCTACAAAATTCTTAAAATATGTATTTAAAATTATCAAAATAATTCAGAAATTAAAAGAGAATGCAAAGACCACCAATAATAACTTTTGACTAAATTCACCTGGGCTTACCCACCATCACCCTGTCTTAAGTAGGTAGAGATCACTGGAAGATATTTAGTATTACAGAATTATTTAAAAAACTCATTAACACACTGTAAATTAAGAAAGTGATATTTACTTTTCGTACCTCCAATGAAGTACAATACATACAGGTAAGGCAGTATGCATACGAAATACATTAAGAAAACAGAATAGGAAAGTGCAATCATTTTGAATATTTCAACATTTGTTATGGCCCCTCACCTATGGCAAAGAACATCTTAAAAAGATGGATCCAACAGCTGTTCACAGAACATATGAATATATCACCATAAAAGGTCTACTGTGGAAAAGCTAATGCTGTCTTCAGCTGTGACTTCTCAGATGAAGTATTCTACAAACAGACCTTCCAGCAGTATAGCTCTGAGTTTTCAACAACACACTAATACAGTTAAAGAAGAGAAAGTACTTCTGAAATATATCAGTCCTCATTTTAACATGGGAAGGCTCATAACACTCTGTACTCCATTAATCCAAATGAAATATTTAACAATACACACCATCAGCTATATACAACTTCATTTTTGAACTGAATCTGCCCCCCCTGCCCCCATTACCAATTTCCCGTTACTCAGCCCTCAACTGGCAAGGACTTTTGCTAGTTCAAATTAAGCAGGAATGAGAAAACAATGCAAAGTCTACAGGATATAGAGACTACACAAAGATTTGTTTTTGTGATGATAAAAGGTGGAACAGCAAAAATGTAGTTTACCCCTTTGGCTGGTCCTCTGGACAAGAGGGGGGTCTAAGTTCTGTCTTCTGAAATCAGCAAGAATGTAAATGCAAAGAGACACAGAACTTGGCTATGAATATCTGATTATATCCTCAGGAGTTTCAGTTACTTGACCTAAGTAGACAAGAGCAACACAGAAAGGCAATAGACACCAACCACCACTCTCAAAGTGTCAGCCCAAGCCAAGCACTTGACTTGCAAGGAAACCCTGCAGAGTGGTGTATGAGCACAGCTGTCAGGGCTTTGGCACTGAGGGGGTGTTGCGGCGGCAGGAATACGCCCCGAGGAGCAGCCACGGGAGAATCAGGGCCAGGAGGGTGATTGGTGGCAATAGGTTTGAAGCCTTATTCCTCCTGGTCATGGTGAGAAACCATGATTCCCTGTGGCCCCTAGTTTGAATATGTAAATCCTCAAGACCAGATTGGCCCTGCACTCTCCCCCACCCCTTATTCCCTTTATTTGGTTATGGTTCTAGAAAGTTCTCCCCCTCCATGTTGCTTATTGAATCCCCAGTTCTGGTTCCTCCCCTCGTGAATCCCTATTTGTTTGTGTCCCCTCTCCATCTCCTTTGTGCCGCCCCTTTACCCCTTCCTCACTGGGTGTTGTTTTTAACCACTCCCCACTGCCTGCTCCCTTTTAAACTCCTGCATGAGGGTGCTTGAGGCTTCGAGCCTCGATCTTCTCTCTGCCGCTATCCCTCCGTCGCCTTGTCCTACACCCCAATAAACCCCGTCCTGAGAAGATTCAGTCTCGGAGTCCATCTCCTTCGTTCCCGTTCCTGGCTCATCCTGCCTCCCCAAGTCCCCTGCCGTGCTGCTTCGCCAACCCTAATAGACAGCGTCCTTGTCCCTAAGGCCGCCGAGCGCTGTCGGAGCTAGCCGCTGTGGACACAAATGGCCTTATGGGGGCTGCAGGGTGTCTTGTGAGGGAAGAGGCCAGGGACTGCCTGTGCTGGTCCCAGACAGCTCAGCAGCAGCCAGCACAGGAATCACAGAATAGCTGAGGATGGAAGAGACCTTTGGAGGTCACCTGGTCCAACCTCCTGGCTCAAGCAGAACCAACTACTAAAGCAGACTGCCTAGGATCTTGTCCAGATGACTCCTGAGTATCTGCACACATGGAGACTCCACAACCTCTCCAGGCAACCTGTGCCAGTGCTCCATCTCCTTCACATTATAAAAGTGCCTCCTTATGTTCAGATGGATCCTCCTGCGTTTCAGGCAGTGCCCACTGCCTCTCAGGCCCACTGAGCACTGACCCACTGGACTAAAAGGAGCTGCCTGGCGCTTTGACAAAAGCATGTTTAAGACAGGGCTGTAAATGCCAAGAAAAATAGATTACAAAGGTACAACAGGTGGAGGAAAAAAATTATTAGCGCACGCCAGCACAAGAGAAACTGAGAGACAGCTAAACAGGGGAAACACCAAAGGAAAATCATAGCCTGAGCAGAGGCTGAGAGTAGACTCAAAAGGAGCTACAACTCTAAAGGGACTGTGGCTGGTGATGAAGCCCACAAGAGAGCAGTGGAAAAAGAAACAAAAGAGCAGTGAATAAACAGAAGCACAACAGAGTGATCCCAGTCTCCTGTGCTGCCTGTTGCCTTGCTGAAGGGACTGAGCATAACAAGCAGTCAAGGAACTGGAGGATGACATGGGGAGAGAGAAGGAAGACCAGTGTCTGGAAAAGAGCAACAGTGTTTTCCTTAAGTGTTTTAATTACTTTTGATTCCAATCCCAAAGCAGTAACTAGAAACTCTAATTGGCAATAAATTAAATTGATTAAAACTCCCCAACTCAAAACTTACTGCCCCTGAAAAGTCATGTCCTCTACTGACATTACTATAAAATTAAGGGCTTTCTGGCCCTTTTAAAGGCAACCAGTATATACAGAAAAGCCATGTTCTAACCGTGTAATTATTATTCTCCTTGAAATTCTTAAGTCTTTTAATTACATTTAAATGGCCTTTAAGAAAAACTTTAAAGAGAAGGATGACTTGAGGACTTTAAGTCATGGATTCCCAAACAAATAAAAAAGGAAATATTTTGTAGTTTCCTAAAAATCAATTAAATATAAAAGTGACAAAAAAGCTCCACATAAAGAGGTAGCTTAAAAAAATCAAAGTATTATTCGATTCAGGAAGCAAAGGTAGTGCAAATGAAGTATCCATATGAAAAATAACTTCCCTTTTCCACATTACTTACTCAAATTTTAACAAGAGCAAAATAAAATTTGGTTTGGATTTTGAGGAGTGAAAGGGATCAAATATTAGAAACCAGTATTTTAGAGGCATACTTGAAACCACAGCATGCATAGCTCTCATCACAAATCCCCTAGTAGTTGTTTGCTGTATAACAATTTTCATCAGTGTCTGCAGCACTGATTTTTTCTTAAAAACATCAGAAGTGCCTGTTGCCCAAATGAGTTTCCATAGTTTAAAAACTTTTTGTTTGAAAACAGATGTGCCAGACACCTCTCCTGGGATATTATAAGGAAATACAAGGTTTTCTTACTGCCATACTTTTTACCTGGCTCCTGATAAAGTAGGCATAATAAGAGCACCTCAGATGTGTGGGTGGGAAGCAGCAATGTGCACTGAAGACCAATTTCCTCTACAAACTTTAGTAAATGAGGGTGGGCAAGTATTTAAACACAACTCCATCCTACAATCTTGCTGTATATGAGCAAGACCCTGGCACCTTTCATTCTGTATATACAGTAGAGAATGGTTAAAAAGAAATAATCTTTCTTCTGGAGGTTATCAGCCCTTGCTGCACAAAGTTTTATCCATCTGCTTTTTACTGACAAACATGCAACGATGACAAGGCTGACCTGCAGTGAATATTAGTTCTAATAGGGGTTTAAACTCTATACATGATTATTTAGCAAAGCCTCAAACAGACTGTATTTTATAAAAATTTGCTAGAAGTTCCAGACAAGCTGTTATTAGCAATGCTAATTTGGAAGATCAATGAATGAACTAACAAATTCCAAAATGTGAAGTTTTTAACCAGGTTTTATCAGACTTAGAGTAAACTTTGACACTGGCAACTCAGAATCAAACAGGCTCTGCAGATTTCTGTGTAATGGCTACATGGTATAAATTCTGAATGTTCTACAAAATTAACATTTTAATCCTTCATTTTATTTCTTTGGTTTCTCAGAAACAAAAGCTACTTAAGTGAACTGAGCAATGTAAGACAAGTAAACAAAGATGAGTCTCTGTCCCTATAGCTTCAGAGATGCTTGTAAATACCAGTTCTGGCAGGCTGCATGGAAGAATTCTAAATGAACGTAGCCAAAACTAGTTTTGAACTATTGCTTTCCAGCAAAAACTGTCTTTGGCACTTATATAATCCAATTCTATGATGCTACTTTACACATAGTCCCATACAAAACTAACTGAGGAAATTAAAGACTACTTCTGTAAAACAGGCACTTCAAATTAGAACAAAAAAAAACCCCTCTGTTCCCCATTAGGCAATACAGAAGCTTATTTCACAATGACAGAAAGTAGTACCAGAATTAAGATCAGAAAGTTCAATAAATTCAGACTGTTGGGGTAAAAGTTTTACCCAGGTCTACTAGCCTTAAATAACAGTAGCACCTGAAAAATCTGAAGGCTTCAACAGACTAGACAAGGCATTAAAAATACACATCATGGAAAAACTATGCATAAATTTGTTCGCCTTCCAAGTCTACAGTTAGATCTGCCAGAGAGGTTTTCTTATGTAGGTGTCTTTCTTCCATGTAACACATCTTGCAGTAAGATACCATGAATGAGACTCCAAATACAGCTATACCCTAAGTCTCCTGTTTGGTAAACAGCTGAATATAGACATTTCTGACACAGGCATTGTGTCAGGTCAGACTAATTTCCACCATCAAATGACAGCACTGCTTTTGGGCTTTTCTGACATCTTTACTGCAAGGCTCACAGTTTGCAGTCACAGATTCAGCTGTGTCAAAGAGCATGACAAAAGTTCTAACAGGGTGGGAAAAGGGATATATAGCACAGCAACCTTCAGCTAAAACAAAATACTACTAACCAAATCTGCATTCATTGATTACGCAAAAGACTCAGGAACAAGAGTTTTAATCAAATGTTTCCTTTAACACCCTCCAGGAAAAATTCCTCACTTTCCCCTTTTCCTCAGTACTAGAAAAACATTCTCTTGCAAACTGCTTTTATATGTTTAGGTGAAATACAGTGGAAAATGTATGGCTCAACTTGCATTGCCCATGGTTCTGTAAATTATATCCTCCTAACCTCAGTACATCCACACACTTTGGAAACCCTGGCACGGATTGCACAGTGTGAGCTGATGAGCGTGTGGCTCCAACCCTTAAAGCCTTGACTACAACTAGAGTGGAAACAAGCTACAACCTGCTGCATGTTAGGTGTCTCTGGAGAGGTGTGAGCATGTTCTTCACTCAGCATGCTGACCTGAACACAGAGTCATCTCTGGCCCTCCTTTAACACAGAGCTTCTAAGTTTCTGCTATGTCAGGGGTCTCTGAATAGGACTTCCCCAATTACCAAATCGAGAGCACTACCTTTGTTTTCAAAGGAAGTTTAAAAAAATAAACTTGCCTAATCACTTTTGTGTTGTTTTCTCTTCAGCCTATCAAAAGCAGCCCAGTAGTAAAATCCTTTTAGAAGGCTGAAGTATAATTTCACAAAATGTCGTATGACAAAAACACCTAAAATAATTTCAACATTCCTGTCCTAAAGGAAAGCTGACAAATCAAGCCACAATGACCAGTTATACAACATTCTCCAAAAGAGGGCTTTCCAAATTTTAATTATTTTGATGCCTTGCCATTTCATAAAGAAGCTGAGTCCAAAAGAAAATAGCCAGGCCACATTTTATATTGATCCAAAAAACGTTTCATCACTAAAGAGGCTGTGCTGGACACAGCTGACATTAAAAAGGAAATTATGAAACTGATATTCCCAATATGACATCCTGAAACCAATGCCAACTCTGAAAGCAGAAGCTTCAAGTCAAGATAAGGAGCAAGAAGGGTATTTCTACCCAACAGCTGCTATCTTGTGTTTCTACTTGCCCTAAAGTGTTTCAGTTGAATCCTCTACTTTTACTTCTTCCAGCTATTTCTCCTCCATGCTGCCTCACTTGACCTGTCCCTCCACTGTTAGCTGTATTTCACTTATCACTTGTGAGGTCCCCAGGTAGATGAGGTATGTTTGGGATTCTGCTGAGACAGTATTAAGACCTGACTAATCAGCACCATAGGAAAGGCTCTCCTCTTTCTAGTATAATCCCACTAAGGAAGCTACCTGAAAAAAAAAAAAAAAAAAAATCACAGCCAAAGGAATCCAGGGAAGAAATTCCATCTTAGGGAAAGGTATCTTAGTGCCCGCACAACACAAAAATAGCTAATAGTGCTACTCTAGGAAAAAACATGGGAGAAGATTATCATACTGCACTGAACTATAGCAAGGACCTTGGCTCTCAGACTCCTAGCACTACAACATGCAGTAAACTTACGTACCCAGTGCTGTATCATCATCTGCTTTCCAGTAGCTCCTCATGGCAAACTTACTACTCAGACACTGAGATTTATTAATTGGGCCTACTCAGACTTCAAAATCACAAGTTCTCTCTGACCTTCCAACTTGGGCCTTAAAGTGACATGGTTGTTGAGACCCACAGCAACAGGCACTGTTCAACAAGGAATTTCTGCTCAGCAATGGTGCCTTACCTAGACACAGAAAATGCTGAGCACATGGACTACAGAACACTGTGCTGCACCTCTCACCAATGAATACTACATATAGCACAACTATCTCTGTATCGTAAACCATTACATATTATGGCTAAGAAAAAAGTGATCCTGCAGGTTTCTGTACCAGAAGGCCAGCTCATATTAAAAATGACAACTTCAGAAAAAAAACTTAATGCACCTAATGGATTTGAACTTCAAAACACAAACTGAAGAGCAAAGTCTGATGCTACATTGCTGAGCTCCTCCAGCAGGGATTCTCTCCTCTAAACTTTCTGAATTAACTGATATGGGAAACAATGGAAGATATAAAATTCCTTTTTAAATGCTCTCTTTAAAATTCCAAAGAAAACATGGGACAGATTTATGGTTAAAATAAGAACAGAAATTCCTATGCAAAAAAATTGCTAATTTTGTCTTCACTCCTGTTTTTGCAATTTTACGTATGTGTACCAATGATATAAAAGTGCATGAGTGGAGAGGTAAAGATAATTTTAAGTTGAAGACTCAAAAAATCTAGCTCAGGTACTGCAAAGAATAATCTTCTGCACCTGAACCATTACAGAACCCTCCTGTTAATGGAAATTATATTGAGGTCTCTTGTGGCATTACACACAGTTGCCAGGAGCAGATAATGACATTTCCTGTCTGCCTCTCAAGTGAATTACTCCACCCAACACCTGAAAAGGGACAGAGGCAACAAACACCTAAAGACAACTGTTAGCTCTTGGCAACACGTTAATATTGCCAGGCTTACTGCTGTTTGCCATCAGCAACAAAAAGTCATTTTCCCAGCTGCCCATAAATTAAAGTGTGAATAAAAAACTAAAATGTATTTGAATAGATTCAACCTTTCCAACCATTTCTGAGTACCTTATTTGGTGAAATTTTCTTATATACAAAAGGGCCAAATAAGGCAGAAAGACTACCCAGCTGGGTTTAAAAGTGCCACATCTACAACTATTCAACAAGCTGGGGAGGAAAAAAAAGTGAAGACCATGGGTGAGAATTCTTCTACTGAAGCTTATAATACACGCAAAAATCACAACAATATTGATACACTGCCCATAGGGACTGAAATTCCCAACTCTGCTCACAGTCAACACCTCAATCAAGTTCAGACCCAGTGGGAATGCTGCATGTGTGAAACTGCAGCCTCTGGGCTGCCCTCCCAACCAGAGTAGCTGCACTTTGCTCAGCATTACAGTTCCAAGTGAACAAAGTTCAAGCAGCTAGCTGCAAACTTCAGATGCTGTTTACTTTCACTTCTATGCAGAGTAAAGGAACTTCCCAGTTTAACCAGGAAATATTCAGCAGACAGCTTTTTGATATTTTTAGACCCACCTTTTTTAATTCTAAGATCTGCAAAAATGACTAGTGCGCCTGAAAATATATTTGTTGCCATTGTGTGGCACACTGCTAGGAACTCCAAGTAGGAAGACTGATAAACATTTTATGGAACCCAGTCTCAACAAAGAGAAAGCCACAGATTAGAGGATGAAGATGACTATGCCATCAAGAAAACTGAATCTTTTTAAGGCCTCCCTTTTGTAGTTGGAACATTTCATACGTTCATGATTCATATTTCAGGATTCCATATCCCTCTAATGAAGCACTTACAGAAAGTTCAGTGAAAACAGGAAAGTGAAGTTGTTTTCCTTAATATGGGCAAGTAACCAAGTGCTTGAGCAAGAACTGGTTAAGAAAATCTAGTAACCAAAAACGTCCAAAGATATTTGATTTCTTTTTAAATTAAAACCTTATCTACACACAAAATTTTAAAATAAACTCTAGCAGCTTCCTGACAATAATGCCCAAAATATAACAGCACCCCACAGTTCCTCTTACCACTTCAGAGTTAAGTCTTTTCCATAAAGACACGGAAACATCCACAAAAGTGAGCTATACATTCTAACATATCTCATACACACAGTATGTGATAAATACCTCACCTCTGTCACACCCAGGAAATTAAATCCATCACAGAATTATTTCACTCCATAGAGAAGTTGCCAAGCTTCAACATTTATGGCAAAGTGAGGACAAGGCAAAAGTAGGCAAAACTACAAATGGCAGCGCTGAGAAGTGGGGAACATGAGGCAAACATATGCACAGAACAGACCAAGAAAAACCATTGTGTATGAAGAGAAGGGGAAAAAAAGTTGGTAATGTTCCTTATGTTTGCAGGCTTTGTGATTGCTCTTTTGTGTAGTCCTTCCTACCAGCCTTCCATTATCACTGTTAAAGCCCAGCTCATGACTAACCAGCTGCACCTGTAGCTCTGCAGAGCGGAGCACAGAGAGACCTTATGTTCACAGTTGCCTCTCTTCTACTGAATACACAAAAGCCACTTTAACATACAATTTCAGGAATTTGTTCCCATTGGGGTAGCACACAGCACATTCTCTGACCACTTTCACTCTATGGAGAAAAACAGTAGCTTTTATCAAGTTTATCAATTTGTACTAGAACAAAAATCCACCAAGCGTGAAAATAAAATACCAACATGTGCACTGATGATCTGTCCAAAGCTGTCTAAGCCTAGGTTATTTCCTGGGCTTCTGAAATACATCATCCCACACTCTTTCTGTCTCACCTGGCTTCAAATGCAGTCCATGCACTGTCCTTCTGAATCACAAGAATTGGAATGGCTGCCTCATATGGAGAGCATCAGTGATGTCATCAGTCTGAACAGTACTCAAATCCCTCTCCTAGTCAGGAAAAACATAGGCACTTGCCCAGTTACATTCCCAGGCAAGCAAGGTCGCCAGTACTTGTCATAGAGCTGGACTGACTGGACAAGAAGAGGCATAAAATAGGCCAGCGTTTCTTCATTACTTGATCATATGAGTCTCTTCATCAGCATCATAAAACTCCTCATCTTCACTTCCACTCCCTGCAGAACTGTCTTTGTCCCCACACTAGAAGCAAAAAGGAAGTAATTAGTTAGACTGAAGCCACTAAATCAATCTTAACATACATAAGCATGAACCATTACACTTCTGTGGAATGCTGGTAGAGAAAAAGCAATAAAACACAGGTCAAACCACAGTATTAAAAGCTTTGTAAAAGACATCATGTGAATTAAGATTTCTTTAAGTCCTTGGTTCTTCAAAGTATCTTTAAAAGAGATGGGGTTTTAGTGTATGGACTTTCTCTGCTCCACCAGTACACTAGAGAACATATGCAGGAGGGACTGGCTAGAGTGATTCTGAAGTGATAATCTACTAAACTTTCTTAACTTTTAATGAAAAAGATCCCCCTGCAATGCTAAATGAAAGTGCTATGGAAAGGGGAAAACCCATTACTATGCTGTTTGTTCAGAAGGTAAAGTCCCTGTTACAGGCATACCTACTCCAGTCAGAGTCCTTTTCACAACATAATTTATACCACATACCCAAAATAAAGTCAACTATTACAATAATTCATTTTTATTTGGCCAGTGCAGCATTCTTCCATTGTACTGACACAAATTATTCCAGTTAAAAAGATTCTCCTGCTAGTATAAACTCCATGTAGTTTGGTTATTTAGGATTTTTTCCCCAGTATGCTTGCATCCATCCTGAAACTTCTGCCTGCCTAGTCATATGCTAAGAAGGGTGAGAGAGAGGGTGAAAAATAGAGAAATGGAAATAGTGTTCCTGACTGACAGTACCATGCAAGCAAAATCTGTAGCTTTAGATCTCTCTTCAGAGGAGCTTTGCTACAGCAATGCGTTAGCTGCAAAGGAATTTCAAGCAGTTTGAGCACTACGACCTGTCAGAAGATGTAAAGGGAATCATGTTAGGCTTTTTTTCTAGACTTCTAAAACTATTTAAGGAAAGTCAGCCTATCACTGGATGCTGTCCAACTTGAATATCACATTCATGTATGTTAAAAGGAACAAAACCTCCATTCTGGGCAATCAGAACACATGTTATCTTGAAAATGGTACAAAAGGACAATGGATTCCCCAGAGGGAATTCAGGGTATGCCAAATAAATCCTAAATCTTTCTCAAAACACCTTCGTAAGGCCTCTCGTAGCCCTGTCAAATAGGGTTAATGTTTAACAGCTTTCCATTTTATCAGCACTTTCTTTGTGAGCCTTAAAATAAATTCCTAATATGTCACAGACACTCCAGATATAACTTCCCTGAAGTTATGGGATTAGTTAAGGCCTGAACCAATGACTTTCTCATTTGGACTCAGTAATTTTAATCCATCTGGGCAAAATGTTTCTGAAGAACATTCAATTTTTTTTTTCTCTTTCTGTGAGTCCTCTTCAGGTTGGGATTTTTAAGAAGCTTACAGAAGAACAAGCAAAGAAGATTTAAACCTGAGAAGACTGGCAGACGTAAGTGAACCAACTTGTGGGAATACTAACAGACACTACTTGTCACCTCCAAGGGTAATACTGACATTAGTTGGTTAAACAAGAAAATAAAAATGTGACTTCCCACGTCTAAGCTGTAACACCTGCACTGCTTACAAGAATTACTTTCGTTGGTAAACCATGTGTGCAATCAAGATGTAATAAATAATGTAATTACCAAAATAACAGCTGATGTAAACATGTATGATGGATTTGTGTAGTCAGCAAGAATGTGGTGCCATAACACATTCTCCAGTATGGCTGAAAATGTGTATAAAATACGCATGTAAAGTAGCTAAAGTATAAATTTAATGGTTACAGGGCTGCCTCTTTCAACCTTTCTTCAAGGGTGTTTTTGTCACTAAACTGTGCCATCCTATCAAGTACTATTACAGCTAAACTTGGTAAACAAGGCAACAAGCCGAAGCCTCTGACAGGAAGCAAATGCTCCATTCTAGAAATATGTGATTTCTGTGAAAATAAGAATGACCTGTGAATCTCAAGAGTGCTTGACCAACAACTATTCAAACGAAAGTAAAAGGTGTGAAAGGATCCTATGTCAGGTTAATGGGGCATCTAACATTTTTTGTTACGAGTTTCCCTTCAAGTCTTCTGACCACGTAAAGTTTTGGGACCAGGATTTATATTTTACAACTTTACCCAAATTCAAACACCCATTTCCCCAGCTCTCTAGCTACTTCTTTCTAATCCCACTTCATTAACAGAGGAGCAACCATGTCAAAAAACCTCCACATGACTGCAAGACACAGACACCTAAAGAGGTGTCCAGGAGTTTACAAAATAAAGTGATATCAAAAACACAATTCAAGGAAACCTCATTGAAAAACATCCTGCTGCCACATTTATTTATGCTTATACCTGGCAGTTTTGTAGTTCCAATGTTTTCAATGAATCTCATTTCCCAGAGTCAACAGTGGGAGAGATTTCAGAGGTTACTCTGACTTTAACACATTCAGAGCCTCTCTAGGACAGACTTGACAACTGGCACTGCAGAACAGCCTGGGCAGGTCAGAAGTAGTGTGCTACCTTTGAGAGCAGCCCTTCACAAACAGGCTTCTGGTTTTGATAACATATAAGGCTTCTCAAGCTCCAGCGTCCAGCTTTGGATGAAGCACGCTGCAGCCATCAGTTTTAGAGATTAGAGAGGCACAGATATCACTTTATTCCAAAGGGCAGTGTTGTAAGCTTGTGGCCTTGAAGGGATGAATGAATCCAGCTATGTTTCAGCCTGCATTTCCAGGAAACATTTCAGACACCATGGTAGGGTTGTTACACTATCATCTCCTTGGGGCCTATCCTCCACAGGCCAAGAATCACCATCCTAATCTATTTAGAGTGGCAGATTCAAGCTGACAGCTGAACTAAACAGAAGAGAAAAGTACTAGGAAAAAGAACTAGTATACCTGTGAGCCATCTAGGGCTTGCAAAGACATGGCTTCATCACCCAGCCTCCAGTATGAGCACACCTGCAGGTCTGAAATAGTTTCTAGCAAAGGGCTGTTTAAGGTCTCTGGCAACAATAAGCTTAAGAGCCCAGACAACAGACCAGTTGCTCCAAAGACAATGTAAGGCAGAGACCACTGTACAGATTTCTGGAAAAAAATAACAGAGTTAGGTTGAGATTGGTTCCTTGTAGTTCATATTGCATATTAAAGGACCTAGCCTTTACAATCATTCCCTCTGGCCATGTTTGTGTTCCTATTTAGTACAAAAGTGACCAATCCTTCTGCTGTGGGCTTTTTTGCTAGGTTGGTTGGGTTTTTTACCAATATTGTCCATTGTATCTTGTCAATACTATTAGAACTCCATAGATTTTGACATGAACTTTAAAAGAAATGCCTGCTGAATTTGAACTCAATTCTTGCCTCTAATATACATACTTTTTAACAATGCAACATCCCTTTGTAGTAGTGAACAGATATCACAGAAACATAGACATGCTGCTTGGAGATCTCATGAGACCACCTAGGCCAACCCCCTACTCCAAGCACAACTATAGCCACCATTAGACCAGGTCAATCACAGCTTTGTGTGATTTTTAAACACTGAAAAAACTCCAAAGATGGAGATTTCACCTCCAAGTAGATTGTTCCAGGACGCATTAACCCTCTCAAAGACATCGTTTTCCAAACTTCCTATCTAACCCCCAAGCCAAAACTTGTGATGAACATGAACTAACCATGTGGGATAGTGTTAAAAGCTTTACAAAAGCTTTCCCTGCTCTCCTCCTTTTCCTCATCCATATTGCTTTCTGTGATGAAATGGCTGACTATCAAGTCAAATTGGCTGAGAAGGAACTGTCCTTAATAAATCCATGTTCACTGATCCTGATTATCTTCCTTGCCTTCACATGCTTATAAACAGACCCTGGAGGTCGTGTCTCAATCCTCCCACAGACTGAGTTAGAGGTGCTCAGCCTGTAATACCCTGGTTCCACTTTCTGATATTTAAGAAAATAACACATAGGATTAGCCTTTTTCCTCCGACAGCTACCAGAGATCCTTCACTATAATAGTGGTTTATTACAGGCGATGGTCACTAGCCTCACTATCAAAACCATTCTTAAGGAATTCTATCCCATGGAATGGAAAGCTTTCCAGCTGTATGTGTTCTTGAACCTACTGCTCCTCCTACTGTTTGCTGGCCTTCTGCTTCCTCAACTGTGCTGACAGGCAGAGAGTCGTGGAGTCAAGCTTCGTCTATCAAGACTTAAGTACAAATATTTCAGCTTATTCCATGTCACCCACCAATGGGATTCCCATCCCATTCATCAACAGGCTAAACATTTTCACTGAATTTCCTTTAGCTGACAGAATCCCTGTTTATGTTCCTTGCTAGTTTTAGCTTCAACTGAACTTTGGCATTCCTGGGATCACCTCTGACAGCCTAAGCAATGTTAATACTCCTCTTCTGATGCTTGTCCCTGTTTTCACAGCAAAGAAGGCTCATTTTAAAAAAGGAAAAGAGTTTAGCTATTTGTTTCAAAAGCTCACCACGTATAGTAAAGAGCAATTTTAAATTGAGGACAATAACACTGTGATCAAATAAAAGGCCAACATTTCATCTCTTATTTCAGCAGTTAACTTTTCCTATTCTCACTATTGTCCTGGCAAAAGACATGTAAATGTATTAAAATACTGGAAGAAATTATGAAACACAAAATTAATTGATTATTTTCTCAAATCAGTGTCCATTTGTTACTTAACCATAACTATTTTCATTCTCATGGAACCCCTTCAAAAACTATGATCCAAGATTTGTGTCTCATGCAGTATTAAACCTCTCGCAGACACAGTATAATGGATGTCCCAACTGCTACATAAAAGCTGCCTATTAAATCCACCTGGTAGACTGGGAGCAGTCTTGGCTTTGTCTGTTGTTCCCCAGAGGTGCTCAGGCTCTCACCTGCCCAGTGCTTCATTCTGCAGATTAAAAGGCTCCTTGTGCCCCCCTGCCCTTTTGCTAACCTTCTGCCTCACACATAAGATGGCAAATGGCAGAGAGGAAAATTACTTGAGATGAAATCTGTCACATTAAAGGAATTGTCACTGGGCCTGAGCAAACAGCTGGCAAAAACTGGCACACTTTTACATGCATACACAGAACACTCTAGGCAGAGGAAAGTAATGGTATCATCCCCATGCTTAGTTCTTCAGAATCTTTCTTTACCTTGCCAGTGTATCAGATCTCTGCATCATCTTCATTTACTGAAAGATGAACTGCTTTGCTGATGTTTATAATCCATAGACACCTAATAAAGTGTACTGAGCAAAACCATTTCTCAAAAATGTAAATTTTTGAGCCCATATCCTTTATTTTAACACAGCAGATCTTTTAACTACACAGATATTTTGCTATTGCTTGCATAGAGTTTAATATTTGGTATAACCATTTTGGTGATTTGAAATTATTATTTTGCTAAGGTCCACTAGCTAAGACCCAAAATTCTTCTGGAGCTAAAATACCTTCTAAATTAAATAATGCTGAGGTTTTGTCTAATCCCACAAATGATACTGCAATGCCTTTGACCTATCATGATACTGTTAAGACAGGCAATTTACCTATCTTAGTTTATCCCAAATATTCCCATCTCTGTAAGCCTCTGATACAGCAGAGCCACAAAACAAGAATATATGTAACAGAAGTTCAGACAAACCAATGAAGGGACAAAAGGCGCAATGATTCCACCAACACGGGAAAACATGGAGCAGGCACCCATTCCAACATTCCTATGAAAAAAACCGAAACTAATTAATTTTTTTAAAAGTGCCATTGAGCAAGGAAAAAGACTAACCCGTCATGACCCTGACCACATTAACTGGCACAGAAAAGTCAAATGTAACTGAAAGCATCCCAAGACAGGAATGAAACATGTTTTTGTGATTAAAATGAAGCAAAAACTCCCTTTACATTTAGAATTTTTACATTCACACACAGAGAGGCAAAACAAGTGTGATTTCAGTTCATGCATCTTGCCTCTTCCTGAAACCCTTAATTTATCCAAATCTGATTTATCAGCAGATTTACCCACTCATGAAAAACACCACAGTATAGTTTCACCGGTGGCTGATCATCATATGCACCCATATGGGAGAAGCTTCTGTCTGCTCTGCCAGCACAAGCAGGGGTACTTCTGACCCTAGTTAGTGAAACCTTACTGTTGCTTACACACAGCCTATGAACCATCAAGTTACTTTTACAAACGTTATTGACCAGTCATCTTCAAGGTTCCTGGTTAAGCAAGTATGATAATAGAGTTATCTAGTTTTATGAAGCACTCATCAAAAGAAATATCAGCAGTGCTATTGTTATCCTCATTAGCAGAAGGGGAGGTGTAAGCATGCCAAGCAGCTAAAGGTCTATTTTACTGTTACATAAAAATATGGTTAGTCTAAAGAGAACACTACAAATTTGAGGGACGAGGGAATGAGAAGAGGATAAGGGAAGAAATTTCGGATGTAAAACTACATATAATCATTATATGTAACTGAAATATTCAAATTAAAAATTACAGTAAATAGAAAAAAATTAAGAGAATTAAAAGATGATCATGCAAGAGAACAACAAAAATGAAGACTTAAAATTAACTTGTGTTACCTGATGACTGTGGGATAAAGTTCTGATGTGTAGATGTAGACAATGTTAAAAGCAGCACTGATTGTCAGCTTCCCCAACAAAGACAGGGAGTGACTATTCACCACTGCGAACACTCCAGTATCTGAGAGAGAAAATGTGACCCTTGTAAGGCTTTTGAGCACTCCAATACACCTCTAATCATTTCAATCACACAATAAAATGGTGTGAAAAGGAATCTAGTGAAGAATCTAAAAGCTGAAGCTACAACTCAGTATTTTCAGAGTCTACCACTAATGAAATACTAAATTAGTTCTATCAGAAAGTTGAAGAAAAGTATGAGATACATTTTTCAAAAGTCAGCACTTTTTTAAAAACAAGAATTCTATTGTCATTTCTGTAGTATGATAGTATGTTTCTAACATTATTACTTTGAAAGGAAGATGCTGTAAAGAACCATACCATACTTCCCATCCAACTTAGTTTGTCAGAACAGCCAGTGCTTATTTGCTTATATCAGGCAAATCAGAGCTCATGCCCAGCAAAGACAGGTGCTTCCTTCTGGCCAGTGAGCCATTTAACTTCCTAAGGCAATTTGTCCCTGGCTGACTTGGGCAGTCCAGTACACAGCTGATTTCCTGGGGTCTCCCAGTTCTGTACTCTCTTTTCATAAGTTATATTTGGAATGATACGCAAAAACTACTTGATGACTGGTACCAGCCAAACCAGAGTATCTCCAAGTGTCCAGGCTCTAGCATCTGGAATAATTCTGAAAATTTGAGTTGCACCTATTTAAAAAAGCTTTACCTATTAGACCCACTGCCATCTAGAGCAGCTTCTGCACTCTATCATAGATGTTTAATTTTTTTAATCACTCTTCAAGTGTTTGAAACATTCTCTCACCTTATGAAAGGTAATATACATCCATAAATCTTATGAGGTAAATTTATCTATCTGGTTTCAAAAAGAAAAAAATTGTAATCTGTGCTATGTAATCTGAAAATTAACATGTAACCTGAAAATTAACATTAGTGCATCTTTACACAAAAGATGTTTAATTTCACATTTCTTAAAGAGCCCCCAATTCAGAAGTTTATCAGAATGCTCTCTGAGCTGTAAGTTATGTGGCCACACTACTGTTACCACAATCACACCACTCTTGAACACTACAGAGCAGTGAGGAAAAGATGGCAACTTGCCCCAAGAACCAATGCTTCAGATCTTCTGACATTGGTCTTTCACTTGGAGAGATACATCCAAGTTGCATGGGGTACTGCTTACACTAATGTATCATCTGGCTAATGGAGATACCACAAGAAGCATCATTCATCGGGATTACATCAGAAACACTGGAAAGGAGCAGCTGATGAGAACAAAAGTAAAGGGCAGAACTCCAAGGCAAAAATTCAAATCCCAATCTTACTAACAAGTTTTCTCTAAGGTCTTAGTAAGGTTGCTGCTTATCCTTTATTTGGGTTGGCTTCTCTGGCTTCAAAGATTGAGACTCACATGTGGTATGAGCCTAATCTTACAGCAGCCATCAAATTCTTAGGCTGTAGGATGCTGCCTTTATTTTGCTGCCAATTCTAACCACATACTCCAGAAACAAAAAATACTTACCTTTCTTCTTAGGCAGAAACATGACAATAAGACAAGACAACCCTCCCAGGAACAGAAATGCACTCAACGTTCGCTTCCGACCAAACCTGATATGCAAGGATAACAAAGGTATATATTCTGCATTAGGTTTGTAGGTTGCAGAGTAATGAATCCTCTGAATTCACACTGACTCTTTATTTGCAGTTGGGAATTCTGAAAACCACCTTCCACCAACACTTCCTCTCACACTGTTCTTAAACAAGTTTCTGCTGTACAGTTAACAAACTGAGTGCCAACTTCATACAGAGGCTGACAATTTCAACGATTTTGAGTTGCTTCCCGCTGTGTATGACATTTGTAGACCTCCTCAGGAGACACAGAGAGGAGAGATTGGGAGGAGAATTCTACAAAAACTGAGACACACTGTCCAAAGTATCATGGTTCAGGTAAAGGCTGAATATCTGCTCTCCTCACACAGGTACTGCCATTGCACAAGGCCACACAACAGCTCCAGCAGAGTGGAGTCACGACGGCTCTGTCCCAGGAGCCAGGATGGGATCATGGGATAGCGGTGGAAAGGATGCTATCTAGTGTTAGCCTGGAGTCAGGGCAGGCTCCACCGAGCTACATCAGCCTCATCTGAGCCAAAGAGAGATGGCTCACCATTACATGAGAAACTGAAAACAAGTTAAACTGCTATTTGAAATAGAGATAAATCAATGGCACTTCCAAACTGAAGTGGGAAGCCCCACACAACAGATATAAGCTAGGAGATGTGATACACAGGAAACCTATATTTGACAAAAGTTATAAGGAAATCCTGAAAGGGTTAATAAATTCTATACTTACCATTTTTGGTTAATCAAGTAAATACAGATCGGGTACGCTGGGATTTCTATCAAGCCTGACAGGGCTAAATTGGCATAAATACTTCCACCTAAGTCACCCACATTAAGGGTAAGACCGTAGTAAACCAAGCTGCACACAAACCTGCAAAAGACAGGGGGGAAAAAAGCAAAATCAGAACTGATACTCTGCCTGCCAAATCGAAGCACTGGTCTGGCACAACATACTACAAACTATATTTAGTGTTTCAACAGATAGGTCTAAAATGTTTCTCTATAAGTGTATTATGCTTTCTAGGCAAATAAACCATTTTGTCTCAGCAAAGACCCAATTCCTGACTTACTACTGAGTAAAACTTAAGACTACTTAGGAAAAATGTGCATAAACCAGAATAAAGTTAAAATACAATCATGACTATATTATCTGACTTCAGAAATATCTTTGTGCCTTTTGTTTTTATCAGGTTACACTTTCATCCACACTTTTTCCAACTGTGTGTAAACCAAATTTCTCAAGCAGTTCAAACAACACTTCAACCTTCTTTTAATTTCTACACCCTGGTCCAGGGTGATTCATTCTCCAACTTTGTTTAACGTTTCTTTTGTAACCCTATTTTCATGTTAACCCCTGTAAAGGCAGTTGTCTTTACAGAGAGGAAAGAAACTGGTAACTAATTCATTCGGGAGCAAATCAGCAATTCTAATTTAAGGAACAGAACAATCAACTATTTATTCTGCAGTTAACATTCGGAAAAACAACAGGAAAACAGCTCAGTGTTGTATGCTAGCAAAATAATTTTTTCTTAATACACCTTTCCCAGTTATATGCATTACAAAGGTAACTATATGAGCAGTAATGCCCAAGGACCTGCATACCATGTCATACCTAAGGTTTGTTTAACGTAGCAGCAAAGATCTCAGGACTAGCAAGATATCTGAAAAAAACCCCAGGCACTTTTGGAGTTAAATTTCTGCTAGTGACCAGAGGAAGCATCATGGGCTCCTGCTCCTCACTACAGCAACTGCCAGCACTTTCTCTAAAGAAAACAAACATGCTCAATTAGACAAGGTAGGCCACCCACCTGCTAATGGGCTCCTTACACACAAAACAAGGAATAATCCATGTGAAGAGATACTGACAGCACTAGCCCTAAGAAAAGGATGGTGTGACTAATCTCAGCAGCCTTGTGAGTCAGAACAGAAGGGGTAGCTCTCAACTATTTTGAGACTCAAAACACAAGATAGAAATGCAGAGATAAAACACCCAAGAACCGGATGGTAAAAATGGCTTTGTGTTAGAAATGCATGAAGGAAATACTGTAATAGATACTTAAATACTATAAAGGATCCTTTTTAGGTACAGTGTCCCTAACAATCTGCAGGACGAGCCAATTCTCAGCACCCTATTCTCTCAAAGACTTGAAGAGGTCACAGTAGCAGAGCTGGGCCTACAAAGTATTTCAAGTACCAGGTGAACATCATAATCAAGGTGCGTCCCCAGAGAATCCTGTATCGGAACAGGTCCAGAAAGCTGCCAGCCTCTCTGGAGCTCCTCTCTGCTGGGAGTTTTAATGAAAAAGTGCATTTCTGCTTGCGGTTCCTCTTTGCAATGAGGTAGAGGGCATCTTCTGCCTCGTTCAGACGGCCCTGGGAATAGAGCCAGCGGGGGGACTCCGGAATGAATCTGGAACACACACACATACACAGACACCTTTAGGGATTTCCTTTTCTATGAGGCTGGACTTGTCTAATAGCATAAGGCTTCATTCAGAAGAATACACTACAATATAATAAAAAGTTTTTCAAACAACCCTTCAGGTATAAAATTCACAACCTGAAACAGAAGCAAAGCATGCTGAAAGGAAATGTAAGTCATACATAATTTAGATACCAAAAAAATTACATTGAGTGTACACATATACACACACATAGAAAGCACAATATGACAAGTTACAGTATGATTAGAACCCTGTCTTTGGAGAATTCAGAATTAAGGAGGCACACATTACTACAAGTAACACAGAATGTTTTTTTAAGACCCACTAGTTCCGTTTCTCATTTTCCATTAGACCAACTTCCATTTCCCATTTTACAGCTTTTTCCCAAATTCTCTCCTATAGACAAGATGGCAGAAATTGTGCAAAGGTCATGATCCTCATCTGGACTGTTCACTTGATAGGTCTGTAACTCCAACATTCTCTACTAAACAAATCTTCTATTACTTTCAGACTTCCAGGACGAATTTAAGCTTCAGACTTTTGCCAGAAGCTTTTTAAGGTTTTTGCCTCTGACCAAAAATGCTATTTTTCCTCTAAGTTTAAAAGAATGTGATTCTGTGTTTTCACCAAAAAAAGAGCTTAGAAAGGAATGTATTTTCTTCACCAGGATAAAAATCTGACAGTATTTTCTACACAGAGCAATTTTAAAGCTATGACAAGGAGGCAGTGTGAAATTTGGAATAAAAAAACCCCCTTTCTTACAGCAAGATAGGCCTCTGAACACAGCTCTGAAATCCCAAGCACAACTCACTTTAAAAGGTTGTACATATCAATCTGAAAGTTAATTTTTTTAACCAAGGGTCCCACACACCACAAGGTTTTAAAATACCTAAAGAGTCATCTCTGCCTTTCACTTCATCAACAGCCTTGAAGACCTTTCCCTGGAGTTCTGATGCTTCCTTTGAAAGGGTGCGTGGATCTTTTGAGGAGCAAAAAGTTTATTCAAAGAGTTACTGAAGTTAAATAGATGTTGGAAAGGAAAAAAACCTCTAGTTTAAACACCAACTAAAGTAATTTCCTTCTTTCAGTTACTGAGATTTAGATGTCAGGAAGTATGCAAGAAAAGAAGAGCACACTACATCACACAGCTTTCAGAGTTGAAATTCCCAAACACAAAGCCCCTACTATGTTCAAAAAGATCACATTTGAAAAGTTAGAGGGAGCTACCCATTTTTTCTTTTGCATGTCACCATTTACACAGAACAGGCAAGAAATTTTGATTCTGTTCCTTCTGTGTAAACACAAGAGAAGCATCATGTTATCACGTAACCACAAAAACATTACTAGATCTTTTAACATGTATTTGTAGTGCCTTGTAGCACACCAGTTTAGACCATCTAGATGCACCAGCTAAAGAATGGGATGTGCTTTCACACCACTTTAGATACTGTTTCCATATACAGTAATACTGCACATACAATGTAGATATGTATTTTCAAATACTGCAGCACTATTTGAAGAAACCACAAAATATGGGGTGGTAGAAGTTGAGAGAAATACCTTATTTACACCATTTCATGCCATCCTAGAAAGGCATCTTGACATAGTAATATGGTTTGTAACTTGGTTTAGATTATCTTCTTTTGTTTGTTTGGGGTTTTGTTTGTTTTTTGTTTGTTTGTTTTTGTTGACATCTTTTTCTACGAAATTCAGTTTGAAAAGCAACTTACAGAGACAGAAGAAAGACAACTGTTCCTTCCAGGTTAACCACAACAGCCAGAGTCCTCCAGGAACGAATGAAGTACCCTAATAAAGCGTACTGGGCAATTCCCACAGCAAAGAACAAGCCACCAATAGAACCTAACAAACAATTCAAAACAAAACAAAACAATTCAAAACAATTCAAAACAAAACAAAACAATTCAAAACAAAACAATACAAAACAAAACAAAACCAAAACCAAAACATTATCAATTCTGTAAGAAACATTAGTGAATCTCAACACACAGGATCAGACAAGAACTAATCCTTCATTTGCAAAAATTCAATCGGCAATTCAGGCAAAACCGCAGCTCTTTGACCGAAGAATACCGTCCTTCACTCATGCAGAGTGGAAGTATTACATCTAATTGCAAAGATCAATAGAAGCCCAAAAAGCACTCTTCTACATCCTCCACACTCAACAAAGCCCTGTGAACAATGTAGTCTTCTAATTCCAAATATAATTATGTTCCAGCTTTCTGTGTATGAAAATAATAATACAAAACATTGAAAAACTGGTCGTTTTAGGAATATGCAGTATTCATTTGTAGCGCCCATGATCTGTAAGGTACCCTCTTTTAAAACAGTCCCAGCATAGCACTTCTTGGGCTTTTTAAGTCAGGTCCTGGAGCTGTAGCAGCACAGGTTACACATATATCTGAAGGACAGGTCCAACACCAGTAACCAAGACAGTTAAGGGTGTCTGTATCTTCTAAATTCTAACTACTGCACAAGACAACTTTGTAGATCAACTTTTTTTTTTAACATATAAACAATACTTGTCTAATCTTCCTATTATATAAAAACAATTCTGATTTCTTTTTGAGAATTGCCAGGAAGGAAAGAATTGACCTTCAGAATACAAACACTTAGCTCTGTTTAGCACAGTCCAAAATTGATTGATAGAGCTAGCTGTGACAAACCTTGGATGAGTATTTAGCTGGGTAGCATTCACGGGAGATGTTTCAGCCAGATCTTTGTTAACTTGAGTGATGCAGAGATTCGAATAGCCCCAAGTCATCTACTCTGCTTGTCCAAGGCTCATATTAAACAAGCAGAGTTCAGACTGGGATCACAGATATGCTCAAGTGTAGCTAAATTTGCAACTGCTATGGTGTTAGCTTTGGTGTGCCTCAAGTGGTGTGTGTGACCGAAATCAATGAATTCTGACAATAAAGGCACTTTACCTGCTAATGCCCAGTAGGCTGTACCCACACACTCATTCAGTAGGACAAAGGCTACCAGAGACATCCCACCATTCATCATCCCTACCAAGAATCGAGAAATGGCAAAGAATTCATACGAGGGTGAGAATCCATTTGCAATGGCAAACAAGATGTCAAGGGCAAAACCTGGAAAATAAGGCAAAAAGTTTCACTTTAGAAGGGTACCTAAAGAAACAGAAGCATTTACTGCTATCTTTACTTGATGTCCACTGGCATCTGTCCTAAGCTATCACAGTCAACACCACCACCACAGGTTTGGAAAGAAATTTAAATACCTAGAGTTGGTATCAAAAAGCAGGGGACACAAACGGAGTGTTTTTTTGATACATAGTTTGCAGTTTGAACCTTTAAATTCTGTTCATGGCAGACAGTTTTTTTTTTACACTCAGAACCATTGTCTGACTCCAGTTAAAGATGGCTTTACATTTACCCCTGATATAGAAGCCACAAGTTAAATATGACCAAATATCTCTCCTCATTTTTAGAAAGCAGTGTATAGAAATCAGAGAAGAGAAACATTTCCAGGGGACAATACATGGTGGGTTTGCACTGCACAGCAGGCCCACCTTTATGTGCTTTGAATGAGTGCTGCTCTTTGAATGAGTGCTGCTCTTTAAAAGAAAAACAAAAAAACATAAAACATTTTTTAAACTCTACATGCTCATCCATTGACACACAGCTTTACATAAAATATGCAGTTTCAAATGTTGATTGATCCAGGGACAGTAAGAAAGCTTATGAGCTTCAAAACAGTATGAGGATCACAAATACACAAAAAATAAATCATGCAGACAGAAGATAAAAGGTGCAACAAATCCTTAACAGGTTATACACATAAGAATGCTGTTAAAAAACTACTAGAAATATTAATTGCAACTTGCAGAGATCCCATGAGCACAATGTTGCATGACTGAAAGCCTTTATGGCATGACCCACAAACCCAGAACACCTTGCAGATATTCAAATGGTGACTGAATAGTGAAATATTAATTTCTTGTCCCAGCTTATATGGCAGAAGTATATTGGAATGCCAAAACAAACAAAATCATAGCACATGATTTAGAGCTGCATATCAACCTCTCAGCAGAAATTGGGCTGTTGCCACTGATCTTCAGGAACATGACACCTCCATCATTCATTTTGTTGGGAGGCCGTGGTTACCTGTGAGATAGACTTTCTTTCTCCCAAAGCGATCGGAGAGCTGGCCAAAGGAGATGGCTCCAACGAACACACCACTGAAGTAAAACGAACTTGCAGCACTGACTTTGTATGATGCATTGCCAATTAAAAACCACTGGATGGACGGGGGAGAAAAACAGAAACAACAAACAAGCAAAAAGGCAAATTAATCAGAATCCAAGCAGTTCACCAACAGGTAATAATTGGATGATACATATTTTAAAGAAGACCAAACTCTGCATAAGTCTCCTAAGCATTATATTCAGTAAATCATCAGTCACCAAAACACAACTGCTGTTGCCCAAACTCACCGCAGGATACTAACAATTGCACAGTTCTCTGCCAAATCAAATGCAGTCTTTGATTCTGAAATCAAGAGCAGATTTCTCATAATACTCTAATTTTTGCAGCTTTCTCCAACGTTCCCTTTTTCTACCTTCTTTCACATAAAGCTATTAACCTAAATAGACTCAGTTCTACCTATTGACATGTGCCACTGCAGTGGCAGTGAAAAAACAATGTAGGCCTACAATGTGAAAAAACAGTTGTGGTTTAAGTCAGAAGATAATCCTGCACATGCTCCTCTTTATGAACTGTCTTGTCACTGAGCAATACTTTGGTAGCATTAGACAGGTTAGTGAGGTTTTATGCACACACTCATCTTTTTTACAGTGTACTTTGTCATTTCCCGTTCCTGTCAATTCCAGATACAAAGCTGATTTGAAATGTTTGATTCTTGTAAACTTAATGTCTCAAGTTGAGCCTGACAGAAAATTCTTTGCCTGACAGAAATGTAGAACAAAAATATGCCATGCTCTCACTGTTCAAAAGTTATTTCCTTTTGTATTCTAAATACTCCACATCTTCTCTTCTTTTTCTATTCCTCTCACACCTTGAGATAATGTTTCCTTTTAGTGACAACCAACTCTTCTTCCTGTGCCGGTAAGCTGGTGATTATGTCATTATCCCTGCAGTAACACTCTAATCTTCTCTTCATAATCTTCTCTTCCTCTACCAAAATCCCATTAAATATCCTTTCTAGCAAAGCTTATATTATTTCAAAGCTCAGTTATAAACTACTTCATCATGAGAACACAGCCATGCAATTAAACATCACCAAGATTAGGAAGCTAACAAAACATTATTCATAAGCTCCAAGAAAATAACTTGCTTACTTTATGTATCTGCTTCATTTTGCATTGTCACTTTAATAGGGAGGTGGTTACTGATACAGTAGGAAATGTGCCCATAAAATACCAAGACTGTCAAAATTTAACTGAAACCAACCATATGACCACAAACCAGCTTTTGAAGCTTCTGCAGACTTTAAAAACAATTCCCCAGAAAAATACATTTGCAAAATAATTGCATATGAGATTAATTTTATCCTGAAATAACATGGTCAGTTTTTTTTTTAACAGCTACAAGAATCATGCCCTGACTTCTGGTATAAAAACTTTAAAAGCCGCCAACAGGAAAATTATTGACATGAGATGCTTTCTGAATCATTCAGGGATTAAGGGATAATTTGGTTGCAAAGCAAAATTTGTTCTGAAAATTTATCTCAACACCTAAGCCCTTTAGAGAGCTCAAGGCTTTTCTACACAAAAGTGTGCTACATACATGCTTATTCACAAATCCAGCTTTTTACATCAGAATGTTTTTCAGTGTAAATTTGTAATGGTCATGTTATCGGTGACGCCACAAGGTTAACACTGTTACATCCTCCTCAAATGCAGAAAAAAACTTCTTTACAATCAATCATGAAATTAGATTAATAATGAATTAATGTTGAAATATTCTCCAAATATGTATGTTTTCCCTCAAAATCTTTGTGCTAAGCACAGAACTTCCAATTATACAAAACATTCAGCTAACAAATTCTGAAAACCCTTTTTTTTAATAGAGGGAAACAGAAGAGGTAACAACATTTTATTCACATGGGCCTTTACTGAAATGTATGCTAAAAAATTACAAAGCAGGACCTACACAAGTTACCTTGTGTTTTGGTTTTTCTTGTTTGGTTGGGGGGATTTTTTTAGGTTTTTTTGTTGTTCAAGAAGGCTTTGTTCTTTATTTGCATTTCTTATTTATGCAACCAAAATGCATAAAAATCTGTATAAAATGGATGTTGTATGCTAGGCTCTACAATCTCTGACTCATCAAGTTTAAAAGAGTGGAAGATTCTTAGGTAAGTTTAAAAAACCAATAAGGAATACCCCAGACAAAATTAAAAAACCTTACTCAGTTTCAAATAATGCTTAAGAAATCCACCATCCATTCGTATTTTAATTTAAATGGTATCATAAGTATTCATATCCTCTTTATTGCCAGAGCAAGAAACAATGCCTTTTGTACACAATGGCTTGGTACTACTCCATTTTTATTAATATGCCCCTAACCAATAAAGTGCTTTACAGGAGTAATCCGGATAGCATTAACACTTCCGGACAATAGCCATGAACTATCAAGTGGTACTACACTTGACTCCACAGTTCAACTCTACATTCAGGTCTTGTAACCAATGCACTCAGGGCCCTTGTACAGAACAATCTGACATTAACAGATACTGACAGCCCCAGGAAGGGCAGGTGTTGCACATATCAGTGCAGAGTCTGGAATCATTCCTGTAGGGACTGTGGCTAGACCATCGAAAAAAACACAGAGGCCATGCTAACGAAGCTAAAGCTTATTTTGGAACAGAATGGGAGGAAGCTGCTTTGTACACCTGACTCCCCACTGCCCATGTTCTCATATTTGGAGTTGCAAAAACTGCAGAAGCAACTCCCTCTCCAGTTCGTCCAGTGCTTGCTAACTGCATGAATGTACTACATGCACTGGAGCTCTGCAAGGACACTGCAAGAAGTGGCCAGAAAGACCTCAGAGTCCATAAACGATTTTGAACATGTTAGTAAAATTAATGCCGTGATTCCAGCTCAAATGTGGAACCAGGCTACAGGACCCAATACCTAACTTCCACATGGAAGAGCTGGGAAGTTTTGGAGCAGAACACATGTCAAGATCTGCACAGGAGTATAAAACTAGCTTTTGTTGCCAATAAAGACATGAGCACATTACTTGTTCTCTAACTGGAGGTAGCACATTTCATTTGCTAATCAAAACATGCTCTAGTATGCAAGAAAAAAGCAGTACAACAAGTCCCCCAAAACGATCTCTGTAAGATTTACTACTCACACATGAGGCTGCAAAACACATTTCAGACTTACCTCAGAGACTATGGATGTGAAGCTGCTGCCAAAGTGTACGTGCTTATGCACCTCACTGCCATTGGCAGTCAGAAGCCATTCCCCAAAAGCTCTCTGCTCACTCACTGAATGGTTGCCATGGCTCTGATTAGCTGAGAGCCCTTGAAGATCCCAGTGGTAGGGAGGAGATGCACCCACCAATGCAATGAGGATGGCTTCAGTGGCCACATAGAGCTGGCATGAAAGACAAAAAACATCAGAGGCGCTCAACTTGCATTCAAGCAATGTTTCCCCCAACAGCTGGATCAAACCAGTATTAAAAATATTCCTATTTTTGTATTTGCCTTCTACCACTACGAGACGTCATGTACAGCCCCTGTCTACCAAACAGCACACACTGAAGAACCACAGCTTTAACAAAGCGGTTCTTGCACATTTTATGTGTCGGATATTTGAGAGAAAAGAAGTTCCCCTCCTGACACCTTTCGGAGGTCCCCAAACTCCCACCCACAGCAGGTACAGCTCCTGGATGGAGGAAGAGTTATTAGAAGTACTAAAGAGGAAAAAAACCCCTATTCTTTAATGCAAGATATACTTGCATTAAATACTCTTATATCCTCTCCTTCCACCTGTGCTGTTCACTCCTCTAATTTGGTATTTGGAATAGATCTTCTCCTCATGGTTTCACATCTAATCTTTCCCAGTTTTAACAAAATTAATTCTTGCTTGGCTTTCTATCTTCTGTGAACTTGTTTTACTCTTTTAAGAGATGGAGACAACCGTGGGAACATATATATGCATTTTTTATGTATCTACACATTCATAGATATACACAAAGTCTAAATAGAGTGACCAACAGCGGCATTTGTTTAGGAAAGAATAAATAAAACTGCTGGAAACCTAGACATTTCAAGCCTGGTCTAGAGCTGCGTTACTGCTGCTTGCTCAGAAGAACACTCCTAGGTCACATTACAACTGCAGCTTAAAACTTGGTGTTTTTGAGACCTGTTTGAACACAGAAGTGGCACAAATTCTGCAAGAGAAGATGAATCATAAAGTCTTCAGAGAGACAAAAGGAGTAGCTAGTAACAATGCCACACACACTCCAAATAAAACTGCTTCATCTCAAGCCCTCACCGAGGAACTGTAACTCAACACAGCGGTTCCTGACAAAACAAGCAAGCAAACAAATTCCTTCCTCCATAAAGAACCCTCATTCATGCATCTCCATTCTTCAAACCCTACTTAGGTACCTCCTGAACCTTGCTCTGCTCCCAGCATTTCCTCCCCATGTTCTTGGGAAGAATGTACCCACAGGAAGTGTGTTCTATGAGAAGGCTGCTAAACAAGTAATTTGCAAAACTGGACTATAGGTACAAAAAGAGCAGCCTGAGTACCTCTGAATTCTGATGCCAGCAACAGCAGATAATACTACTCTGTTCTGTACAACAGCTAAGCAGCTGGAGTTACACCCAGATCTAAATGAGAATTATTACTAAATTAAAACAGTGCCCCTCAAGTTATTATCTGAAAGCATTTTTTCCCACCAGCTCCTTTTTGTATTCTACATGATAAACTGCTACCTTAGTGGCAGGAGGTAGATAAATATTTTTAAAGTAATTCTCTTTCCATTTTCCATTAAAATTATCAATTATCTGAAGAAATTTGGAAAAAAAATCAGTTAAGTGTTATTATTTAAGCTAAAGAACAACTAGATTGACAACAATGAAAAGTAAAGGAATTCATCTGGGAAAGAAGGCAATGACTAACATCACATGGGAAAAGAGGTTTTAAAAAGCTGAGTGGCCAGGTTGCTAGGGATGTGTGGATACAGTACTCTCAAGAACAGCTTGAAATCACTGAGAAATGAGAATTACAGGTCATGATGTGTGGTGCATCCCTCTACTCTCATTCGCCCAGGCAATTACATGTCAGGACTAAGTGATAAGATCCTTGATTTTGTCTTGTGAAATAATAAGCATATTTCTGAAGTAGATCACGAAATGAAATCCTCAAGGCATTTGGTTTAAAGAAGGAAAACATAACACTCTTCATTTTTGCTCTAGGTGAAACCCATCCCAACTACAGAAAACTGAATAGAAAAATAAATGATTGCAGGCACACAGAGAAACACTACAGATTTTTTTTGTTCAAAAAAAGAAACAATCAGCCTTATACACCCTAATGGCTGCAACAGCCAAGGATATAGCAAAGACTGAAACACTTTCAATTGATTTGTAGAGTTGGAAAAACAAAGATGGAGACATTTTGATGTGAGAATAGTAATGTTCTATACTCAAGTTCACTGAGTCACTGCTGACACAAGACTCTCCTTTCTAGGGAATACTTGTCTCGTGCTTTGGGTGAAAGTCATTAATGTCATCGTGGAAACAAAACAGCGCCCACAAAACACCCCCAAAATTCACTAACAATTCTAAAGGTCAGAAACATTTTCTACAAGTGGTCCTAACATGATGAAGGAAATTCTAGACCTAATTGCAAAATAAAGTTTTCATTTAGGTAGGAGTTGCGTTAATGAATCTGAAGACGCCTCCCTTAAAAATTCTAAGTGCTTGCACTTAACAGTAACATGGTTGTGTAGACTGGTGAACAACAAAGACCACTAACAAATCAAATAAATATATAACCGTATAAAATATAAAATGGCTACATTATATGCACTGTGGCAAACAAAGCCCTTCATTTCTCATTGGTTCAATAACTCAAGTCAAGTCAAATACATGTCATTTAGTGTATAGTTCTCTTCATAAAACATTTTAATTGGCTCTATATGGATGTGAACAGTTCCCTACCGAATTCCCTGCACTGATCTGTATTAATCTAGATGAATACCAAGCACAGGGGGACAAGGCACCAGCTCATAGTCACTGATGATGAGATGCTTGCAGTTCTGTTAGCTGACGTTTCTCCTGTTGGCTAATATTCTCTTTAGGTTAAAATTTTATAGTCTGCCTAAATTAGAAGACTGTGGTGTAAAGGAATTTATTAAAAGGCAATGCCCTAAGAACCTGTAAACTTTCACTTTCCCTGCTAAGTAGAAGGGATTTTAGTTAGCCAGTTATAGCTATTTCACTATTAGGTTTTGAAATTAACTTAAAATTAATATTAATAGAAGTGCCTATCAGGTCTTCACCAGCTTTCCTGATGTCCATTTTCATCATAAATTACATCCAAGAAACACACAGAATCTCTAATAAGACTAGCAAGGAAGGGGGAGAAAGAATTTAAAGTTCCATTTGAGTATAATGAAAATGAACACAAAAATAATTTAAGAAACTCTTTTAGACTTCATAATTTACCATAACTTACAAATGAAAAAGCAAAAGCAAGACTTCAATTCTAGGAAGAGGAGCTTTCAACCTTTTTAGTCAGCTCATCAGCAATTTGCAGCTAGCCTGGTCATTCTAGAAAAGTATCAGCTGAAGCATTCACAGCTGAACAAAATAATGAGTAAGACACTAACTTCTGACCTTTTGAATACAGAAACATTAAAACTGCACCCTGAGGAAAGACAGAAATTAAGGAAGAACAATGAATGACCTTGCTCTGGTAAAAGCCTTTGCTAAAGAGATGGTTACAGTTCAGGATTAGAATAATTTCTTCTGAACCCATGACAAGAAGCTGAAAAGCTGGAGGGCAACTTAATTTTTGAAAATCTGATGATCTCATCTGCTCCAAGTAATTTCCAAAGGGTGATCTGGCTTTAAATTCACATTATTTTTTTCTCCTCAATAACTCCTACATAGAAAAGCCCCAAAATGTCTTTCTGCTGCAAAATAATTATCTGCTGCTGAGAACACATTCCTCTATGAAACCATCCTTCCCTTCTTGGTGGCACAATGAGAGGGAGAACACCATAAGACAGAAGGAAAGGCTGTCAGTTAAAGTGAAGAATCACCATGTGCAGAACATGACATCTCTCAGTCACTTATCAACCCCAGCCGCACTCTGACAGGAAATACTTCCCATGCAGAATGTAACCACTGCTGGTTATTACCTATGACTTATCAACAACAGAGCGGACACGTATTTTAAAAGAACTTAGTGTTTCTGCAGAGAAACAGAGAAAACCTACCCAGTTTTGAGATTTTCAGCCTGAAATTGCCAGTCTCCAGAATCCACAGCAAAAAGTCCAAAGTCTGTCCAAAGCCTTATATAACTTCATTCTAGAAATTCTTTAATATCTACAATGAAGACAAATGCTGCACAGCAGACCACAAATCTTAGAGCCTCACCTCCTACAGATTTCTGGAAAACGTCCCTCTAGCTTTCCCTTCCTGTTCCAAATATCCAAACACACACCTCTCAGCTCTGTTTCATGCTCAGTGTTATTCTGGTGGGCAGTGGTAGCAGCAGGGGTTTGTTGCTGCTGCTCAGCCTGGCCAGCCAGCAGTGCCCATTACTCAGGTGACTGCTGCCATACACAGACAAGGGCTGCTTTAGTTTCCAGGGGCAAACATCGGCGCCTGAAGAGCAAATACCTTCATTGTACAAGCTCTCAACATCAGTCTAAGTGACTCTTGTGTAAACACCTTTGTCTGACAGGGTCATTGGAACACAGCACCCTCAAATCATAGGCTGACAGGTCTCCGAACACAAAGAAGTTTGAAGTGTTATTTTTCTGCCTTTAAAAACATGAGGTAAAAAGAAAGCTCACACACTGGTAAGTCAGAGAACCAAGACAATGAACATGAAACAAAATTACAAAATGCACTAGAAATACTACCTTTGCTTCAACAGGAATATTTAAGGAAGTTAATTTACATTAATGTGCAATCAAGTGCCAGGACTCCTCAGTCAAATACTAGCTATATAGTTTCACCTATTTCACATCAGAAGTGCCACTCCACTCTTTTTATGTGGAAAAGGACATAAGAGAACAAAGCAAAGAAATGCTGTAAGTTCCTATTCTGGTTTATTAATATACTACAAAGGAGCCCAGAAATGGACTGCCTCAATGGCATTACATAACATGAAGAAAAGTCAGCAACTGCTGGCAAAAAGAGTAGAAACTGTGGGCTGGCAAGTATCAGGCAGGGTTTAGTCCTGCTCCCACAAGCAGGATTATTCTTTTGTCTGCATTTCAAGTTTGTCCCTCTTTCTCTCTGTACTTTTCAGCCTCTGTTGACTATGAACTTATCTGAGTCACAGGCAGTATCGTAAGAGGTCAAAGTCCTCCCTTTTGGGACACCGCCAAAGAATATTGGTTGAGCATCTTGGTCTCAAAGAGGCAGTTCTGCTAAGATTATAAGAAGAGCACATTCTTGGCTAAAGCATTTAACTTGGTAGTTTACCGATTACTTCCAAAATTTTTACTCAAGTATCCAGACTAAAAGACAATGCTGACATTTGTATAAGCCACTTCCATTTATTTATTCATTTTAAGGACCTGTCTGAGGGTAAGCAATTAGATCTACTTGTATTTTGCACGTTTTTTAAAACTGAAAAATGTCTTCCATTTACTACTATTTCAGAGCAACACGACACTCCAGAACTCAAAGAACATGTTTTTCCAGTTTTATGGTGGAACTTGCTAAACCACTGATTTTCTGCTTACAGCCTACAGACCTCTGAATTCCCTGAATAATTTCTTTAAAGTGCTTGGGTAAATAATTAAGAAACACAAAACTCTTAAATTTACTGTAAAAGGGCATAAGCTCTGCAGTAGGAAGTCTGTTAGGGGTCTACAAATTAAAAGACATCTAAGACCTCTGGTCTTTATATATTTTTAAGACACCAAGAACTAAACATCACACCACAAACAGAAATTTTGATAAGCTATACATACAACTCTCTCCATCTTTCCTTAAATGAGGATCTTGAAAGTTTCTTTGAGCCTTCCAAGACGAATTCTTAACACCCTTTCACTCTGAGCCTACCAGGATAAGGAAAATGACCAGGTGAATACTATGTTTAACCAGGTTAAATTGCAAATTTAGTCAAAGATCATATTGTAAACAGACAAGACCTAGAAAACAGATGTTATTGCTCCAGAGGGAGTCCAGTCCCACTGGGCTAACAGTTGGAAAAAGCAAACAGAGGTTTTGCTGAATGCAAACAATATGCATGAAGCACTATCTTACAGAAGTAGTTTTATTAACTATTCCAGTGAAAATAACAAGGACATTTGAGAACACAAAACTTCATCTGTGCCAGAAATAAAGAGCAACTATCTCATGCAAGTTAGAAAAAGCTATTTTGAATTCAATTACACACCTCCTAATTCTCTCACCCAAGTTAAAAGGAAATTAGAGCCTCTAAATTGGAGACGTGTCAGTAAGGAGTGCCTTGATATTGCTAGTGGAAAAACACGGGTAATTTATTGCTTATGAAACATGGGAAGTTAGAGATTGTGTGTACAGATGGGCAGGAAAGAAAGAAAGGGAAATAATGTGTCATAATACAAATATTTTAACCCATAGTCCTTGCTACCCAGTAGAATTATGCCTGTTAACTCCCAGCCTGATCTTCCAAGGGTGCTCAGAGGACAGACTGGCTAGATGGATTGTAGTTTCCCAGGCTGAAAGGCAAATAGCAGAAGATGGGATTGCTTCAGCTCCCACTGAATCCAAGTATCATCCCATTGCACCAAATATTCTATGTAATAACAACTTTATTATTAATAATCTGAAAACACCTCCCCAGATGTTTTACCCACAGCTCATACAAAGATGACAATCACTACTGACACAGTGCCTCCCAGGCACCTTCCACTGCCCACTGTTAAAAAGGCTTTGCAAAAATCAAGGCTTTCAGCCACAGCTCCAGTAAAGAGCCCCAGAGCAATTTCCTTCTGACAACTTCACTCCACACAGCATGTAACCACCTCTTTTTTTTCAAAAAAATAAAGAAAGTTGGGCTTTGTTTCCGTTTTGCCTTTTGGATTTTCTTTTTGTTTTTTTAAGCAGGCAGAACAATCTGCTATCTTCCCTCTGCTGGTCAGCCTTCAGAATGTCTACTTTGGGCCTCTCCCAAAACTCATGCTTCTTGCTATGCTCACCAGCAATAATTCTGTTAAGGTCTTTACAATGGCACGTTGAACAGGCATCTTCTCAGGCTGAACTGCCCAGAAAGTGAGGTCAGCCTTTTAAGTTAAATTACAGAAGCTGAGTAGAGGTGTTGATACAGATACACATGCACAGAATGTGTAGTTTAGTGTCAGACTGAATGTTGTCATCATTAGAAGAGCAAGAACATCCAGAAATTGTAAATGACACTTAAAAATATCTAAATATGAGCTCAATTGCATGTGCTTTGCAGTTCAGATACAGCTAAAGGGAAGGTCTTAAAGTTACAGCTCGCATTTCTTCTCTACCTCAAGCTTGCTCTGACCATATTCTTGCATGTAAATGTAAAGTTTAGCTATATGAATGATGCACTGGTTTGATTAAGAGACAACATTACTTTGAGGGAAGATGAAGATGCAGGCTGCTGATTAGGTATTCATAGCTTCCCTCCACTAAGGATTACTTTGGAAAAAATGAACAAATAAACAATAGCAAGTTAGGTATTTAAAATTAATCAGTAAGGAAGCAGTTGTTAGCACCCAGAGTTCTGCACTATAGCTGAGAGTTAAGGACCCCACTGCTAATACGGCATGTCATAGCCCAGCACTGTTATTTCAGGTTTTCTGCAGAAAATAGCACAAGGTCTGCAACATCTGCATTCATGTTTTTAAGGTTGTAAATGTAACATCATTAAAGGTGGTGATTGTCTCTTTTAAGGAACTGATTACAGATATGAAAGAAGTAAAGTATTAAAAGACCAAGGATTGTTGGTTAGCACCACTGAAATCAAATGTCACACATGAAGAATAACCTGTGAGAAAGGACCTCTCACGGTTTAGATTATAAGGAACTTATTAGCTCATTAACGTAGTTAAAACAACGATAAGAGGCTTAGAATGGCTATTTGCCGTCCACAAAGCGAAGCACAACGCCCACTGGGGCTCCAAACGCCTGTAGCCAAAGGCGCTGGTGGGCTGTGTCGCTAAATTTTATAGCCTGCAAACCCCGCCCATCACCTGCCCTATGCCCTCCCCCTAGGTCCGAGATGATTGGCTGGAGATTGAGTCTGTCCTTCCAATTGGCTCATTGTTGCCTCCCGTTGTCTAGGGTCTTGCCATAGGCTCAGTCTTCACTCAATGATCTTGCTTTCATTCCTTTGAGCTAAAATCTCACTCAAACTCCTCCTTCAATTACATCACCAGAATTCTAGAAAGTTCCAGGCCTCCTCCTCACTGACATATATTATCAATCTGAAATATAACTATCATTAACTTCACTTATAGGGAAAATGGAGATATTAACTGTTCAAGATATCTGATTACCCACAACAAATTCATTATCTTTTAACTAAACAACAACAACCATTAGCATCACCCATCAATTACAACTCTTCTCATTAACCAATTATCATATGCGAAAGCCAACCCTAACAGCCTGGTTTTAACGCCACTTTTTTTTCTTGAATGATTTCCTCCACCCAATTGAAGTAAATGGTAGGATTTGCCTTCACTTAGAAGTTGCATCAACTTTCAGATGTAAATATTCTGAGCTAAATGAGTAGCAGCACATCTTTATGCATTAAGAGTTTACATACTCATACCCGCCTAATTTATTTTTCCTCCCAAGCAGGAGTATGCTATACCAGAACAAGGGTTTATATTCAGTGATGCAAGTACTCTAAGCATGTTCTGAGTAAGGTACAGTGCACAAAAAGATGTGGGAATACAAAGCTTCCCTCAAGAAAAACAGTCCCTCATTTCTACGTTTGTATTCATGCCACATTTGAAACCTCTCCTCCACAGAAGTGGCTGCACATCTGACACATATTCTGCAACTGCTTTATTGAGAATCAGAGGGACTGAAAATGGTAATCAAACTCAAAAAAGGTTACACAGAAATTCTGAAAATCCTTTTTATATCTGCCACCTTGCTCACTTACCTTACAGACAATTATAGTTGAACTGTGTCTAAGTTACAGTACAAGTAACTTTGGGTAAACGCCATACCTGTCACGATGCCCTGGAACAACTGCAGCACACTATACCAGCAGTTGTAATGCAATTTGTGCAGTACCCCTCTCTTCCTTAATTTTAAATTGTTCATTACATTTCCAATTTGTTTTGTGCTTCCTATTCCGATAAAGTCCGAATAGTATACATCATCAACGACTGGGAATAAGCTGTTCAGTGTATGATCAATTCTGGCTAGTTCAAAGAACAGTTTAAAAGACTCAAACAAGTGTAAATATTAAAAGAAGATTCACTGACAAAGCACTTCATTACTGTCATTGCAACCACAGAATGATGTCTCATGCCACTAAAAGAGGTAGAGTATGTACAGGGCATAGTTAAGAAACATCAAGTAACAGTTAAGCAAGACTACATAGGGGATCACATCTGCATCCTGTCTGAAGACAGCCACTATTTATTCTGAGTTATTTCTAAAGATTTGGAATGAGTCTGCCTTACTTAAGTCACATGCCCTACAGTGTGTTTTCCCTCAAAACATTTGTGCAGATGGGATGACTAAAGTCCATCTTTTTGCACTGGGATATTGTAATGATAGAAGTCATACATGATAATTGTTGCCAACAGCAAAGAGATGTCAGCAACACCACTCATTACAGCTGCACTGCATCACAAATAGTTTAAGGCAAAGATATCATCAAGCAACTTCATGTAACTATCTTAACAATTTTTATATCTTCCCTTCAGTTAGTAAGGAGTTCCTAAGATGGATGGAACAGCCGCCCTTGGTAATTATCCATATTGCTGTGGATTGCACATTACTCAAGGCAAAGCCTTTTTCAGCTGCACAAACAAGAACTCCCTTTTAAATTTTAGCATGTTTTTAAAAGCCTTTCAGTAGAGATACAGTATGAGCACATTTCCATTCTCAGTTTGGACTTAGGCAATCCTGTAGCTCCAATTCACTGGCAAAAGCCACACTCATTCAAGCTCATATTCTGAATCACAAGAGACAAAGAAACTTTTTATTTTTAAATATGGTTGTATGCTCTGAAGCGCATCTGATCACGGTGTGGGATTTTGTCTTATGTTGCTACACACACTAAACAAATACCAAAAGACTGTTCTTTAATAATACTTCAATATAATTTCTACAAAAGGTTGCGACAACCTTTCCAGTAACCAACAGGTATCAACTACTTACTTTTAGCTCAAAATAAAGTCCTAAGTATTTTAAGAGTTATCAGCTGCCTTTGTTTCTTCCTCACTTTCTTGAAGATATACTAGAAATGTAAGACTAATTCAACCTCAAATTCACATCACTAGTCAATCTTCACATTCTTCAGGTACATCTGGTCTTTCTGTAATTCCATATAACTTGGAAAGGTATTTCTCTTCATTAGTTGTTGTAAGTCCATTATAAAGTTAGCAACCACTGCTAAAGAATATGCCTAATAATCTTCCAAATTCCTATTAAGTTGGTAGTGAATCAGCCAGGCATACCTTAATACAGTAACAGCTCAACAGGTTAATGAATAACAGCAGCAGGTAGCAGAGGAATAATAGAAATCACGGAAGATGAAAGAAGGAGCCCACAAGACTTATACTTAATCTGGTTTTACACTGATAACATAGAAGAACATTATTCTAATTACAAGCAACCTGAAAGGTTTTGCCACAATGTCAGTAAGACCACTCCACAAATCAAGTACCAGTTCACTCAAGCCCACAAGAAAATTGTCTCGTGGAAAGTCTCACCCATACAGACAGAAGTGCTTGGTAGAGCTTGCCTCGAAGAAGTTCTGTGAGCTAAACTGTGTCTGTAATTAGAATTCAGACACCAGATACATTGGCGTATCAGTAAGGCTACATGGTGCAAGTAGCTTACTGTAGAAATTTATATTAAAAAATGAGAGAAACACTTCTAAAGCATGGAACTCAAAGAGATTAGTAACATGCAGAGATGAAAAAGCACAAAAGCTTACAAGGAAACCAAGTATACCTGCTGGGAATCTTCCTGGGAAGGGAAAGCACCAAGTCTATGCTCAGGGTATTAGAATCAAAGATTAAGGGACTTGATAGAGCAGACAAATATTTTTCACACATTAGGTATTCTTATCTTTAAGAATGTAGCAGAATTTTTTATACTAACACACCAACATGAAACTATAGGCCAACTGAGGGAGCACATGGAAAGGGACAAGGAAACCAGCAGTAAAATGGAATAATTAGTCCATGGCACAGCCAGTGACATACACTACCAGTTCTCATTCTGCTGCCATATGCTGCATCTAACCCACTACAGGAGGCCACAGTTGCCTAAATCTACATCACACACACAACATACATTACTTACCTTCAGGTCCCTCCTCAAAAGGTTGATGATAAACCAAAGACTAACCTCACTCGTGGAACCTGCCTTCAGTCTTGCTCTTGCACATCCCAGTGACACATTATGTAACTTGGCACCAATAAAGGAACACAAAAAGCAATCAACCACCCAAACAAGAACCAGTTGTGTAAGTCTACATCTACTCATGAACTGAAAGACAACAAGCTTCACATCTAAATCCCTTACAGACTCCTGTGCCTGCATGATCTGAAGTAAAGACAACCTACGAGTCAGAGGATGATCCTCATTGGTACAGTTCAAGAATTAAAGATAACATGAGAAGAAAAAAAGTAGACCTGCAAACCTGCTATCTTTTCTTATTTAGTCATTCTGAATTAGCTCCAGGATTTGCAAAGATCCTTCTGTTTACTTCTCCCATGAGAAATGCAAGTTAATCCATTAGAAACAAAACAAACAAACACAAACATTACAGAACAGCTGATCCATACTACTTAAAATTCTGGAAACACAGAGCACTTGTCATGGTTTGCAGTTCATTCCAGAGCATGACCAGTATGGAAGAAAAAGTAACTATTGCTTCCTTAATTCCTAATGTTCACAATTACACATTTTCTAGCCAGCCAGGCAGTAGAACAAGCTCTAAGCAATGTCTAATTTTAAGGAATTAATCAGTTAAATCAGCAAAAAAAGAGAATAAAACAGTAGAAGAAAATAAAAACCTACAAAGCTTTTGCTGTTTATCATCATAGCTTTGCAACCATGTATAGAGTTCCCATCCAAAAGGACTGGGCATCTGAATTTTCTTTGGTTATCTCATAAAGCTTAGTATTTCGGTCAGTCCAGGGGAAGGTGAGGTTGCCAGAAGACATCTTCAGTCTCACAGCTCATGACTGGAAGTTCTTGATTACTACAAAATACAGTTCAGCAGAGGTGGGAGGACATTTAAGTTCCCCTCTTCCTTCCTGCAACTATTACATTTCCACAGTGGAAGTAAACCAGCATTTGTCAGGCTAGCTGAATTCACAACAATTAAGCTTCTGATGCCAACATGGAGTAAACCAGACTTCTGTCAGATTCAAACCATACTTCAGTCCTAGGCCTGACTGTGAAAGTACACATATTATTCTTGTCTTCCTTCCCTGCCCTCACAGAACTATCCACAAAGATGAAGCAAAATTGAAAGGCGACAAACATGGTCACAGAGCACATCACTTGCTCATGCAGTCTCTGAAACTCTCTCCAGAGTGAGTCCGTCTCTTCTCAAGCACTAGAAGAGTGCTCTCTTCTAGCACTGTACTGTTACTTTGGACTCCACTTTTATCACAAAACTTAAGAGAGTTCCAAATTTGTATCTCACAAACCTGACTACCCAAAATGTAGGCCTCATCCAAATACCTAATGGAGAGACACTGACTCTGTATTCTAAGAGTTAAGTCAAGGCAAATCAAAGTACCTTAAGCAGTCATCACCTACCGGCTGGTTACATGAGAGCTTCTGCACACAGAGGTATCAGTGACCACCTGTCACTTTATCAGTGACAATCAAGGCACACATAACCTAGAAATCCCCAGTCTAGGCCATTAACTCTAGGCTGCGCAGGATTCCCCGCAGAGTCTCTTACAGAAGTCAAAGTCTTCTAGTCCAGGTCATGGAAGCCTCAGTTTAACTTCACCCAGCCCTTCATCTGACCAGCTCCTAACATGCCCCTCCAGTGACACAAGGCGTAACCACTCAAGCGATGCGACATCAGCTGCTTGCCCCAAATTCACTCTGCAGAACTTCACGCTGCCTTTGGGCAGAGGTCACCTGTGTCCTAGGAGCACAGCATGCTGCTGCAGGACAGACCCAGAGGGGAAGACTGGTTACTGCCACCAGCAGCCCTCAGCAAAAGCCCTCTCACAGCAGCCTTCTCACCGGGCAGCACTCACCGCAGGGACATGCACCCAACACTTTGGGAACAGCTGCCCACTGCGCCCAGAGCAATCCCCCTCCCACCACTGCTTCCCCGTCGGGCCAAGGGCGGGGGGGAAGAGTGGCCTCTCACCTGGAGGAGCACGGCCAGCAGGACGCACAGGTACACCTGGTAAAGGCCCATCTGCCCCACCAGCGGGAACGCCTCCTCCACCTCCATCCCGCTCCCCGCGCGCCGCGCAGCTCCTACGAGCGGCCGCCGAGCAGTGCATCCCCCGGGCGGGGCGGGGCGGGGAGCGGAGCAGCGGCCGGGCCCTCGCGGAGCTGGAGCAGAAGGAGAGGGAGGAGCAGCAGGCGGGAAGAGAAGGCAAGGGCGGAAGGCGCGATGCGGTGCTCATGCGCAGGCTCGAGAGAGAGCAGCCGGGATGCGGCCGCCTCCCTCCTTCCCGGGAGGCCGCCGGGGAAGCGGAAACGCGCCCAGCCTCAGCGCACGCGCATGGCCTGGGATTAAGTGTTTTGGGATGGGGGCGTGCGAGGGGCCGCGCGCGGTGCGAGGGGCCGCGCGCGGTGCGAGGGGCCGCGCGCGGTGCGAGGGGCCGCGCGCGGTGCGAGGGGCCGCGCGCGGTGCGAGGGGCCGCGCGCGGTGCGAGGGGCCGCGCGCGGTGCGAGGGGCCGCGCGCGGTGCGAGGGGCCGCGCGCGGTGCGAGGGGCCGCGCGCGGTGCGAGGGGCCGCGCGCGGTGCGAGGGGCCGTCCGGGAGGCAGCGCCTCTAACTGGGAGCGGGTTCCCTACAGTGAGTGGGCTCGGGACTGGGGAGGTGGGTGCGAGCTGCAGGGGGGCATGTGTCTCCTGAGGTCACACCTGGTCGGTCACCTGTTTGGAAGGGGAAAAGGCAGAGAGGTGTTGCCTCTGAACCTTTGGTTAGACTAAGGCGGCACGCTGGCCGTGCGGGCTGGGCGAGAAGGCTGTGTTGGGTCCATGCTGGCGAGGTGTTCTAGGTTTTATGGCATTCTCCATGCAGCATCTTGGATCTCATCGTCCAGTTTAATCCTACGAGCACAGTGGAGTTACAGTGTGCACTCAGCGGGTTTGCACCGTACTGAAGGTTAGCCCTGTGTGTGGGAAGCTGTACCGACATAGTGCACGCTGCTGAAGTTCTCTCAGTTCACAGAGGACCCCAAAACGCTGACACACATCAGCTGTGGAATATTCTGTAATGATACTTCATAGCCTACCTGCCGATAGTTGGGGAAAAAAAAAAGCCAAGTCTGGCATAAAGGTATTGTGTAGATACCACTAGAGGTCAGTTCTGGACATACACAAATCTTACAGTTCTTGCTTTAATGTCTGGTGAGGACATGCCTCTCCATTAACAGTCTCCACAAAACTGTAGTTGTAGTGTATTTTATGAAAAGAATTTGGACACTGTTCATTGTGCACATTGGGTAGAAGTTCTCACTTAAAATAATGGGACTAGTTTGGAAAGGAGCATGAACTCTACTGCATAGAGAAGGGAAGGGACATAAATACATGTGAAATAGTAATCTTGCAAAATGGCAATGAGTTTTTCATGGTCCGTTTTCATTCCATCTTTACAATAAAGCTCCAGGAATATGAAACAACTTAGATTGTTGAGACTTTTTTACCTAGTGGTACCAAGAAGCAGCAGCAGCAACATCTTTATGCTTGTAGCTTTTTATTGTATGTACAATAGAAAGGAAGAGAGTTGTTGTGAGCTGTGACCTTTAGGACTGTGCCAGGAACCTGGGAAATAATACCATTTCCTTGCTGAAAAAATCTTGGCAAATTGACAATCATCAAAGCAATTTACTCTTAAAATGAAATTCACCTTTGCCCTAAGCACTTCTTTTCATATTTGAGGCTTAGTACAGATTGATTAAAGGCAAAACAGAAAAGGATTTCTGAAATGTCAGGGCCTTTCTGCTGTTCACCCAACCACACTTGTCTCATTTTATTGCTCAGCTGAGATGTGGAGTAGATGTCCTAGTGTTTGGAAGCTTTGCATTCATCTCCCATGCAACCTTCTCCCTCTCCAAGCCAGTTCAGCCACATTGTATGGCAACCACATCTTTAATCCAGCTTGCCCAGCAACAGGGAGGGCTGTTGCCTTTGCCATCAAAACCCAGTCCCTCCTTGACTCTTGAGCAAAGGTGAGAGAGCCCAGGGAAGGAGGTGCTACTTGGCTCCCTTTGAGGAGGGTACTGCCTCTGGAATTGCTGTGCACCCTGCATTCCTCAGGCACTTCTCATCTCTGTCTCACTTGGGACTGCCTGCCTGGGGAGTTTCCTGCTTATGTTCCCTACTTCCTTACAGCCACCCAAGCCCCAGGCTCTGCCTACTATATGGGCAACAATTAAGAACTGTCAGCTTTCAGTATTCACATCCATGTCGTGCTGCCTTCCAGATGATGCTTCTGCTGTGCTCCTGCCACAGCTCTGCTGAGACTCTGACCCCTGCACCTTCCAGCCCTGACCATACTGAAGTTACTGGGTTGGCTTTAGGCATGTCAACACCATACAACAATGCCCTGTGCCTGGGAAAAACAGCTGTTGGAGAGCAGTCTCGTGCTGCTGCTTCCCAAACTGAGTCCAGCAGAGAACCATGAAGGTGATGTGTCATGCTCCATGACTGGAGCATCTGTCATGTGAGGAAAGGCTAAGAGCTGGGACTGGCTAGCCTAAGGCTAAGAAGGCTCAGGGAAGAACTTCATAATGTGTGAAAATAGCCTGATGGAAAGGAATGAAGAGGAGGAGCCCAGGCCCTTCTCAGTGCTGCCTTCCAACAGGACAAGAGGCAATGGGAACAAGGTAAAAAGAACTCACTGGCAGTGAAAGGTTTCTGTCCCATGAGTGCAGTGATTTTTGGAGAGGATTGGATGCAATGTTTAGAGGTTTCAGTCAACATAGCAATAGCACTGCACTCCACTTGGCCAATGATGTGTCCTTGCTGGAGCCCTCAGATCTTCCCAGAGTATTATTGTCTGTCAAATTCATGAATGTCCAATTTCCTCCCTCCTCCTCAATAGCCATGCCAAATAAGAATATTCTTAAAAATCCTGTCTGTGGGGAATTTTTCCTTTAATGAGAGCAAATCAGGCTTCTTACCCAGCCATAAATTCAGTGCCCCCTAGGTTTTTCCACATCGCTCCCAACCGCCTCTCTGTTACTACTGTTTCATGGGTTTGTTGTCTTACACATCAAATTCATCTGGGCAGCCCAAAACTGAGACAGCTGCATGGCTTCTTTTTCAGCCTTTCTGAAATAATAGTTCCAGAATAAAAGTTCAGCCCTTTTCCATGTGTATGTTATGATGACCCAGAGCATTCAAAATACTAGATATATGTAAATGCAAAGGGATAACCCTAAGCTATTTTCCTCTCGGGGGGAAAAAAATCAGATACCTTAGAGCTAAAAAACTCCTTCTGGTTCATTGACATTGTATTTCCAGATTTGCTGTATTCATTTGTAGTAGATTCTGACAACAGCCTTTAATTTTCCTTTGGAGACAAGAACAATAGCAGTTTGAAAAAAGACCTTAAAAGGACTTTTGATGTTCCCACCTTCTAGCTAGCGATTTCTTACCCATTCAAAGGGTGTCCACAGAAGTTGTTGATTCAGCAGTTAGCACAACTGAGATCTAAAGCTCTCTTCCTGATGGAGGAAGTTTCAGGTCATCCATGTGTGGACATTGTGAGTTAGATATGGATGAAACTCTGTAGCCCAGGCTGCTGTGGATGACAGAAGCGGGTTCAAGTGAAGTATCAACAAGTACAAGAGTCCTCTGCAGTTTATCTAATGCAAAGAGGAAACACCTCTAACTCTGGAAAGTCACCAGGAGACAAATTGTTCAGAGCTGATATCCAAAGGAAATACATATCCTCTCTTGTGTTGTGACACTCCTGTGTAGGCATCATCTTTTGGCCACAGCATAAGATGGCATTTGGGCCAGAAAGGACACGTGCTGTCCTGTTGCACAGCCACTTTTGTGATCTTGCTCTCCATCAGGTTCCCTTCCCCTCCTGTCCTCCATCCCCCTACCTCACCGGAGGTTTCCACCACATCAGCTGAGCTGAATGCTGAATGGCAAATGACTGAGCTCTGACTGAGGCAGAGAGAATGGCAGCTGTGGGAAGAGTGGTGGAAATCTCTTCCACAAAACTATAAAAGGGTTATGGTTCATAAAACCTATTACTATTAAACAAGCCCAGGGCTAAGAGGGGGTCCCTCCTTTAGGATGAAAATAAAGCAGAGGTTCTCTTGATCTCTTAACTTCATCTGGTCCACAGCAAGATGACAGGAGCAGTCAGAGGGTTGAGAGTATCTGTCAGAATGCTTGCCTTTGCTGGCCCCCTGTTATGGAAAATGAAGATTTTTTCCAACCAGACTAATCAGCTGCATGTTGCAGCTGGCTTACCCCATAATACTGTGCAAAGCTAGCATATGGCTCATTACAATATACCCTGACTAAGTGTGCAGCCAAACAATCCACCAAGGCATTTTTACTTCTTTGATGTGTTGTTTGCACTTTTTGCAAACAAAGCAACAAACAATTCCTTTGGAGGCAGTTTTCAATTTTAGATGAGGCTTGGGGATACTGAATTTCTGTCTGAACTGTGAATGATGTCAAAAGCTGATTCCCTATTCCCTCCTAGATGGACGGTTGTCTTTTGCAAAACAGATCCAGTTCAGGTTCCTGACAAATCTGAGCTTGCTCAAATATCTTGTATCTGTGACAAATATCATGTATCAGTTGCTCTCAGGATGTCTCCCCTGGTCACATCCCGAAGTGCGCATCTGTGACCAACACTTTCTTGGCCAACAGCCTCTGTAACTCTCAATTCTGCTTAGTTTCCCATCACTTAGACATTGCCTGCAGTATCCATCTTGGAGTGGGAGCTCTAGTTTCATCACAAACACTGTCAGGGGTTTCAGGTTGAGCAAAGGAGTTCATGAAGCACACCTTTGTGCTTAAACATACTAAAAGCTTAGACATTAAAAAAAAAAGAGAAAAAACAGTGTAGTCCTAAGAAGCAGGATTGGCCTCTGTAGCCTCCCAGCAGTGCCTGGGACAGAGACAACACTGCTGAACATAAAGGTGAATGCTTGTACCTCAAAATGGCTCTCTTGAATGGTTGTGCCACACTGCCTTTGAGAGAACGCATGTGTCCTTTGTAGGCTCTTTCCAAGCAATCATCATTTGGCTGGAGTAGTGCTCATCATCTTGACATTTATAGCATTCCTTCTCTGCCATATCACCAGCATTCAGAAGACTTGTTTGGACTATGTCTCTTGCTTTGGAGAGTGATGAAGGTCCCACAGAAGTAAGCAGAAGCACTTACAGGTGGTATGTCTCGCAGAGGCAACAGTAGTCTGGATTTGGAGACAGAGAGGGCATTTGGTGAATGATAGCTTCCTCACTATTCCGTCAAAATGCAAAAAATAAGGATGACTTTGTGGATTTCAGCAGCTATTTCTATCTCAGGTGTGCCAGGTAGTGCAGTACTGGTATTCTGCTCAGTATGTTTGACCCCTCATTAAATTTCTTAATCACCACTGCTGCAGGTTATCACATGAGCACTCATCCTTCAATAACAACTCCAAACTGCAAAATAAGGCTTTTGTTCCTGTCCTGCCCTTGCAAAAGAAGTGTGATAACTTAGGAACACCGCTCGGAAAGGAAGGTGTAAAGACAGCGAGGCACCAGACAGGTGCTGCTGAGTATAAGGTAGAAGCTCATAGTCAAAATTATCAGGAGTTTGGAGAACTGGGAGCACTGTGGCAGCACCATGGAAAGTCTCATGAGGCCCTACTTGCCGGACCTGATGGGTTGGCACAGCCTGTGCTATATGGGCTGCCAGGTTCTGGCTGGCACTAGCTCAGGGCTAACTGTGTAGATGTACCTTAGGCTTCTGCACAAAACAGGAAGCATCCATGGGCAGTGGGATTCTGTAATTTTAGCTCTAGACATGGGAGATAGGAGATACTTTCCATGTGAATAGCCAGGATGCCACAGAGGGGTTTTTTATATGTAGTAGTAGGGCATTTCTCCAGCAAACAGATTTGCACCTTGGGAGAGTTCCCAAAATGCAAAAGGTCTTGTGGACTTTCTCCGAAGAACTGTTGTTCTCAAAGTGATCTTAGAATCCTGTAGAACATCTACAAAAGATGTCTGCAAGGGAAGACCCTCTCTCAGTAGTACCAGGAAGGGACGGTGACACAGAGTTTTGCAGCAAAGAACATTTTTGTGTAGCTAAGCAGTGGAAAAAGAGAATTTCAGGTGCTTCCCATTACCCAAGAAAAAAGGAGGTTTCAAGTCATCCTTGTTCAGATGTCCCAGCTGATATATGGGGAGAAAAAAGACACACAGGGCACAGTTTCATAGAATCATAGAATTGTTAAGGTTGGAAAATACCTCTAAGATCACTGAGTCCAACTGTTAACCCAGCACTGCCATCTTCACCGTGAGATCGTGTCCCCAAGTGCCACATCTAGATGGTTTTGAACACTTCCAGGTCCCTGGGCAGCCTGTTCCAAAGCCTGACCACTCTTTCAGTGAAGAAATTTTTCCTAATATCCAATCTAAAGCTACCCTGGTGCCATGTTTCTCACATTTCTGCTCGGCAACCTCAGCAACTGGCACTTATGGAAAAAGTGCAAGGTGGGAAGAAGGCAAAAGCGAGCTCCTCTGGGGCCAGAGGCTCCCTCCCAACCCCCAGCGGGGGCCCGCCGCGGGTGAAACAAACGGGAGGGCGGAACCCCTCCACGAGCAGAAGGCAGGAACCGAGGCAGATACCTAAATCTCTTTTGAGTACGGGACAAAACCCGTAAATAAATGAACAGCTGGCTGAGGGCCCCTCCGCGCCGGGAACAAAGAGCCGCTGCGGCGCCGGCGGGAGCCCGCAGGGGGCGGCCGAGCGCTACCGCGCCGGGCGGAGGCGCGGAGGGGCCGCGGTGAGCTGCGCTGCGCGGGGCATTGCATCGCTGCTAATTAGTGCTGCGGTCCGTGCAAACCGCGTATCCAGGGCCGCACTCGAGCATCAGCCCTCTTGGCGTGTCTCCTGAAGCATAGGGCATGACAGCAACTTGCACATCTTGCTGCTTAAGTGTGCTATTTAAATAAGGCATATCTGAAATCTGGGGTTGGATGCGGTAGCCTGGATTAATCTTTGTCAGAATATGAAGGCAGTCTCGTAGGATGTCTCTGGCAAAAGATATGCAAATTTGCCATTCAGACTTGTAAAGATCTAGTTCTTAATTGCTGTGACTGTTAGTCACTGTGCCCATCACTACATCATAGTATACCAGCATGGAGCTGTAATGTACAACGAAAGCCAAAGAACATTTTTCTACCAGAGGTGAGAGTAGCAGCTGCTCTACAGAGGGTTGACTTGCTCGACATGGCAATACTAAGTACCAGTCTTACCATCATACTGTCACTTGGCCATGATGGTCACATTTTCCACACTGCTGGGGAGTTTTAAATTGCCATAACAGGTACAGAATAGCTGCAAATTTGTTTATGTTGGCAAAACCTGGGAGAAGGGCAGAATTGGACTGCTCTCAAGTCAAAATCACATAGTTGAATTCCTGGAGGCAAATGCATCTGGCAGTTTTGTACATTTTAAGGTCTCTGGGCTACTGCACAGAAGCAAATTTGTCTTGAGTTAGCATAGGCTGAATGGGAAAAATCCTTTTAGTAAACTAAAATGGTAGAATACAAGTCTTGTGCAGCAAATTCAAAGACTTTTTAGAAAATCTGGATGATGCTAAAATTTGAGAGTCATACTTATCCTCTGAATAGAGAAGGACTTCTCTACATTAAAAATACATTATCTTCTGAATCAATGCATTCTAGAGGAATTTAAAATACATTCAGCAAGAGGCAAACACATTTCTGATCTTTCTGGATTTGTATGATAAAGGAAAGGGAGATCTTATTTCCACTAATATATTTATCCTGGAAAATTGTGGGTGATTCCCTGAACAAATCTGGCTACTCTGCTGCACTAATTCTAGGACAGATTCTGTACTCTGTAGGTCTGTTGGAAATGTGGATGTCTCTCCAAAACTTCATGTTGCTGTTCTGGGTGGATTTTAGTAGAAGTTGTTACACAGCTCTGTGGCAGCGGGTTTAGATGTCTTCCTCAATACAGAGTCAAGGGCCATGAATGCCTGCACTTCAGTTTCTATGAGTACCTTATGGCCACAGGGTAAAACTGCTCTACCCATGCTGGCTAGGGTGGGCTGTCTGACTTTGAAATGAGCTCATTTCAAGACCTACTTAGTCCAGTTAACCCTTGCCAGCATCATTAATATGCACGTCATATAGAAGTATGCTGTAGTGTGTCTCAACAAAGACCAGTACTGTCACCACCACTGACCAGTTGGAGATATCAAGGAAGGACTATAGGGAAGGTGGAAAGTATACCCCAAGATTTCCCAGGCCCCTTTCCCAGTCTTCTTGCCATGTGTGGCTGGTTCAGCCACAGCTGATGCCTTTATGCTTAGTACGTCTGGATAGGTTCTCTTCCATTGTCCAGTCCCCTTTAGAAGTCCTTCCCACTCTTTAGTTCACTGTGTCTTGTAGTAAGCACTTTGTAACTGCATGCTTTGTGAAAGAGGACCTCCTGTTGTTATCCTGACACCCACCACCTGCCAATGCCATGTTCTTCATTTGGTGAAATGGAGGAGAGTTTGCATCTTCCATGACACTTGTAGTTCTGTAAACTTCCACAGAGTCACAGAGTGGTTTGGGTTGGAAGGGACCTTAAAGATCACCTAGTTCCAGCCCCACTGCCATGGTCTTCCACTCAACCATGGTACTCACAGCTTCACCCAACCTAACCTTGAAAACTTCCAGGGATGGGGCATCCACAGCTTCTCAGGGCAACTTGTTCCTGTGCCTCACTACCCTCACAGTAAACAATTTCTTTCTAATATCCAGTCTAAATCCTCTTTTAGTCTAAAGCCATTTTCCCTTTGCATATAAGTATATGCCCTTGTGAAAATTCCTCTCCAGCTCTCTTTTAGGCCTCCTTCTAGGTACTGGAAGGTGCTCTAAGCTCTCCCTGAAGCCTTTGCCATGCTGAACAGCCCCAGCTCTCTGAGACTGTCTATTTTGTTAGATCTTCTGCTATTCTTTTGGGACAGTGCACAGAGGAAGAACTACCTGTGAAAGCTCCTCAGCTGGAAATGCAGGGAGAAAGTGTGTAAAAGCTTCTCAGATGTGTGATTTTCTGCAACAATCTCCCAAATCATTTCTTTCAGTCCAGAGCTGTCTGTTTGGAGCAATCTAATTTAGGACTGTTGATATAAATTAAGTAAAAGCTGGAGAGCACTTTTGCTGCCAAATGTGGTGGTGGTGCTGAATTCAAGCTATGCAGAGCCTTTATCTCTACAGACTTCTTAGAAAAGGTTGCAGGCAACACTTGTGCTTGATTTCTACCTTCTGTAGGAGCTCTGGACTGTGAGAATAATTCATCCAGCTGAGTTTGGTTTCCCAGTCGAATTCTCTCTGCTAGTAACAAGCACACAGAGAAGGCTGGAAACACATTCGTACTCCCTGAAATCTAGTTATCCACAAGCTGTACTTATCAGTTGGCCTCAGACCCTGCAATTCTTGATGGAATTGCTTTGCTGATCCACCCTCAAGCCTGTCTCCAGGTGACCTGTGTGGAGCAAAGGAAAGAAGTTCCCTGAGCAGGGGACAGTTCATACAAGCAGCTCTATTAGATTCTGGTGACAAACAACATCAGTAGGAACTGACATCAACTCCAAGCCCCAGTAGGGAGCAGCAGTAGAGAACTTCCCTTCTTCTGTTTCCGCTATTGGCATTCACGGCCTGAGGCCTCCTCTTGGAGGCTGGGATCATTCTCCTTCACTTAGCTCCTCATTGACTCGAACTGCCAACGACGACATCTGGTAGCAAAGGGAGATGGTGCTTTTTCTGAGGTGGAAATACAGTGTCTTTATTAGCAGCTGCCTTTAGACTTCTAACTGATTTCATTTAGGCCACTGAACAGTTGGAGAATGACAGCAACTCCACTGAGTTTTGAGGGTAGAAGTGTACCTAAAGGCTTCAGCTGTATTAACATGTTTGGCTACTGTGTGACAGATCTGCCGTGGGGTATGAATTCAGGGATGGCATTCTAAGAGGAGCTGGCATTTTTGATCGGTTCATTGGTCATGACACCTGAGGCAGGAGTTAGCATAAAGTCTCAGACCCTATTTCCAACCCCTTTAATGATTGCAGTCACTGAAGTGTGTTGTGTCGAGGGGGCAAAGGCTCCATTTGGAGGGATAAAGGAAGCACAAGTGTGAACAGTTGCTTTACTCTTCACTGGGGCTGAGATATCCATCCTAACCCCAGGGTGGGCAAGAGGAAGGGCTCCAAGCTTCTCAGAAGAGATTAACTTCCTCACTGCCTCACAGTTTATTTTTAAAATCCTCATATGTGAGTATGAGGAACTGAATCCCACCCTAAATTACCAGATGTCCTAGGGGCTAGAGTGGAGCAAGAATTCAAAAGTCAGTTTTAGGAGTCTTAGGGAAATGGAGGCCATGAGCAAAGCTGATTTTTGTAAGCTCTGTGAGATGAACAAGGAGTCAGCAGCAGTGCTGGAAGATGTTATGAGGTATTTTTCCAGATACAGCTGTGAAGTGGACTCCACTATCCCAGGCCTTTTTGCAAAGTCTGGGCTGGCAACCTTCCTGCAAGGAGGGGACCAAAGGTAGAAAACTCACAATAAGGGTAGACACAGTAGGACAACAGAGATCTAGGAGGATAAAATAAAGTCCCTACAGGGATTTGGATTTTAAATAATTTGTGAGATGCACAGGAAGCCAGATGGGTTTTAAACAGACTGTTAGGGACAAGCTCATTTCTCAATCAAAGAGTATCCTGATCCTGTTGATGCTTCAGATGTGTGCCACGTTTTCTATACTGAGTGCAAAAAGAAACCTGGCATCTTGGACTTGACTTGCTTTTCCTCCTGTATAATGTGTTTCTACAGATCAGTTTGTGGAGCTGAAAGAGATGCATGGGACATGAATGGAACGTGGTTCAGTAAAGTTAACACAATGTAACATTTCCAGTACTCTGAATCCAACATCTCTGCATGGCACAGTGTCGACCTGGCAGTTCATTCAAAACCAGCTTACAACTCTTGGACTTGATACACACTTGCATAAGAGACTCAGCCATTCTGGGCTTGCTCAGAGAGACTTTGCTTTTTGTTATTTCACTGAACATTTTCTCTTAGTCAAAAACTTCATGTCAATTCAGCCCTGTTCCATTCAAGTAACAGTGTTGGGAGAGGGAAAGCTACCAATGTTTGCTTTCTGTACCAAGAACAATAATGTTGGAAGCACTAATGAAGAGTAGGAAGGGTGTTTTCATAGAAAACATGTTGCCTACGTTTCATCTGAGAATGCGAAAAAACTGTGGTTGACAGCTCTAAACTTGACAGGTTTCTGCCAAAACAGAAGCATTGCCAATAAAAGCAAGGAAAGATTTGCTAAGAATACAGGCAGAGCTGCTTTTGCTCTTCATGAGTGGAGAACAGTTGGGAAGTGATTAATCCACAGTGGTACTTGAAACAACTTTATCGTATGTGCCATATGGACTTCAATACAAACTTCTCTGTAGTTTAATACTTGCTAATAAAGAAATCAACAGAAAGAAGTTAAGTGAGTAAAGTTGCATATATGGCTGTGTAGACTGAAAGGGAAAAAGCGAAAATGGAAATTGAGAGTCTTTTTTTGGCAGAGATGCACTGCTAAACTTACAAGCAAACAGTCAAGAGGTGAGAGCCACAGATATGCCCATGGGGAGGAGAGGAGGACTAGCAATCAGCCAGCATGGATGAAACACCTCCCAGGAAAGGGAATGCAACACTTGAGGTAAAATGGAACACCCCCTTCTTCAAAACTTGCTGTGATTTTAGTCATCTGACCAGAGTCCTATATTCTCCTCTGTCATGTTCTGGCCCATCATAATCACTTAAGTTATATTACCGCTTACATTATATATGATCACTTAAGTTATATTCCTAGTACCAAAAAAAGAAACCACACTCTATAATTCAGACAAGGATCTATATTTTCAGCTATTTGAAAATTAATAAAGACTTGTCAGTTGAGTCAATTGAGAGCTATGATCAGAGGCAGGTCAATCTTATGCAGAAACCAAAACACATGAGGAAGTCAGTTCCTAGGTTTTAGGTCTGGGCATTTAGTTTTTCTCTAAGCCAGGAAACTCTGGGGCCAGATCTGGATAATCTAAGATATTTTCATGCCACATGTCAGAATGGACCTTTTGCCACTCCATCCATCCATCCATCCATCCATCCATCCATCCATCCATCCATCCATCCATCCATCCAACCATCATTGTTGCCTCTAAGCAAGACTATTTTAAATACACTCATTAATTGCTGGTTTCTTTGGAGTTCCAGTTGGACTCATTTATGTTCCATTTCCAATTATCTGTAAATAAAACATAACAGCTACAGAGACACCAAAGGAGGGTAAAGGCAGAAATGGAAGAGAGAATAGTCAAGAGAACTTTTTAGATTCATTTAAAAGATGTTTTTCCTTAATTCATGCTATACCAAATCCATATGAGACTTTGGGATTTTTTTAGATTGCAAAGTTTCTTGAAGCAATTTGAATTTGCACGTTGAAGTTTATCCCATTTCACATCAACTGAACATCCTGACACCATGCTCAGTACTTCTAAGATATATGTATTTACCTAGTGTCAGTCTCAGAGTATCCAAGCAACACCAGACAAGCCATTTCACCTTTGTGCCTCCATTCCTCCCCATAGAGGAAACAGAGTATTCTTCTTGCCTACATGCCAGGATTTTCCGGAACCTGCATATTTCCTTATTTTGTCACTGATCCGAAAGCTACTTAAGTTACTTACATTGATCTTTAATTAATGCAAAGATTTTAGCTGATTTCCCTGAGCTTTACCTTGGTTTATAAATATAGTTACTCTGAAGGTTTTGGACAAATAGCACTGTAAAAATGCACTGTTGGTACTGCTGCATCTTACACCATCTTCAGTCCCTTCTTTAGCTGGCGATAGTCCCACAGAAGACAGACTGAGTGAAAGCCAAGTGTCAAGCTCCAGATTTCACCCATTGTCTTCTAAAACAACTGAGTTGTAATGCAAATTGTTCTGTTTTGTTAGGAATGAAGTGCAGCAACTCGACAGAAGTGTTTATTCTCAGGGATACTTCTTAATAGACAAGCTGCATTGCACCCAGGCAGGGAAATTTAGCTTTTTGTTACATGCTAGGCAGTGCGAGCTGAAAGGGAGCTTCCCTAGTGAGCAAAAGTATCCGTATTTCCTAAGCAGGGAAGGCAATGACAGTTTAAAGCCAAGCTCCTGTCAGACAACAGGAAACCTCCCGTTAGCCTCAGAAGTGCCCAGATTTATCTAATGAATCGGCAGCACAGGCTGAACTGACCCAAACGTCACATGAGCAAGAATAGCTCTGCAGATTGGCCCCATGACTCTGCTCCTTCTTTGGCTTTGTCTAAACTCCTTGCATTCATTTAGCCATGTTGATGAATGGTTGTCGGCTTTTGCCTTTCATCAGTGCTGAATCTGGGAAACAGCATGGAGGTGCTTCTGGCCTTTTTGGTCCCATTTGGTTTAACACTGATCTGCTGAGGTCTCTGTTTAGTGCTTAAAGCCCTGACAGGTATCCTTCTGTGGTGAAGATCCAGCACTAGTTAATACTGGAAAGGAATCCTGCCAGACATAGAAATCCTGCAATGCTTCGTTGGTGTCTCCCAGGCTATACGGGTTTACCTCTTAACAAGATCACCGAGATGAACAGATGTGCCCTGACCTGAAAATTCTCAGCGTTTTGATCAGTGTATTAACACACAACACTTGAATTGTCAAAATCATTTACACCTCCAAACACATTCCTTTTGCCAGGCAGTTGGAAGAAGTGTGTTGAATGTTTAAACAAAGGCGCTGACCCTCATGTGAGACTCAGCGAGCTCTTTGGATCACACACCCTGTAATGTTGCTTGTCAAAGCAAGACAGAGGTAGCAGTTTCCAAGTCTGAATTGCCACTCTGGAGTCACACCATCCATAACAGACATTTCTTTCTGGCCTAGAAGAGGTGTCAGGTGCACAGAATCCCCTGTAAGCTCATGCAAGTGCACCATGTCAGGTGGATAAGCAGGGAAGGTCAGTCACGCCACTTCTCAAGCTGTTTCCCAGGGCTGGGCAAGAGGGGCAGCATTTATGGTCAGGAATCAGTAGGATTTAGGGCACATTTCTGTGATCTATTAATAAGCAAGATCACCTTCAGATCCTGTTACAATAATGTGCTGCAGCATTCTTCCTTGAGGGTTAAAGGGCAGAAGTTGAAGATTCCAGTTTCTGTAGGCTGGGATATTTTGGAGAAGCTGCCAACATCTTATTTCTGTCTGTCAAATGGTCTACCAAAGCCATCAGTTCATCTTGGAGAGGATCCAGGGAACAAGAAAGAAATGGGTGACAATAACTCATTATTAAACCTGGGTTGTTGACTCCTTCCACCAGTGAATAGTTTAGATATCAGGGATCAAAGGCATTGCTTCCAGCAGGAGGCGTTTGCACACACATCTGTTTGGCACTAATAAAATAGCTGCTAGACAAAGTGGAGACTCCAGCCTTTGAAACCTATCCATCTGTTGTTTGAGGCTGAGGGCTCACAGTTCCTTGGGCAGCATTTGGAGTGATTTTGAGGATCCAGCAAAAGACATCTTTTCTGATGTAGCAGTCTCTGTCAAAGTGGGAAGGAAATATTGGAGGAACTGCTAAGCCAGTTTGCACATGTATTTTAACATTATTTGTAAAAATACGTCTTCATCCCTAAGCAGACTTCTTCTCTTTTATATACGGAGCCTTTCTGGTTCTTACCTAGTGAGCATGTGGCAATATAGAAGTCGATGACTGCCTGCCATTGTGTGAGATCTACAGTAAGAATGAGACAACATGAAAGTGACTTGCAAAAATGGTGCAAGGGTTCTCTGCTTCAAGTCTCAAAATTATGTGCCCAAGCCTGCAAGGAAGTGTTCCTGCTTTGATTTTCTTAACATTATTTGTTATGTGGTACATGGACGCAAGAGTCAAAGCTATCCCTTTCACGTCTCTGTAATGTACACATTTCACTGGTGTAAAAGGTTAAGTTGTGAGTGAGATACACTTGTAAGTAAACACACCCATACCCCCATGATATCAGGAAGCCTGCGATATATTTGGTGAGTAAAAATCCCCAGCACAACTAGAACTGAGAGCTACTTTGAGGGAAGTTACAGTGTATTGGTGCTTGTACAAACATACCATGCAGAATAAACATAGGCAGAGGAAGAAACATTAACAATAAAACTGTCAGTGAGCCTCAGTTAAGATCTCTGTAAGTGATCCTACCTGTGAACTGAGAGAATTCAAGCTTGCCCAAAGACACAAATCCAGGGAAAGTTCAGGGAAAGAGTAGAAAGGGCTGCTGAACTGAACCAAAAGCAGCATCAAAACAGTGGCTGATGCAGAAGAACAAGTGTATTTGCCAGAGCTAACAGTTTTCATGAAGCAGGAAAGACAAATAATAAATCACAATCCAGGACACATCCCACAAAAACAATTCAAGAGACAAGGTGGATAACATACAGGTCATGGGCTGGTGTGAAAGATGCTGGAGAAACAGCACCATTTCACCTCCCAGTGGGATATTTTCTGCAGAAGGAAAGCACAGCTGTGTAATGGATGGTAAGGTACATGACACAGATTTCCAGTGCAGAGGATTTCTGTAGTATAACAGAGCCAGGGAGATTCACATTTGCAAGGCCCGTCTCTGAAGGCTGCCATTCAGCTACCATTGTAGTAACTCTGCTCCAAGATCAATGACCAATCTGATTTCTGCTGGACTGCTGGCCCAGCTGCCATGCAATACTATCAAAAATGATAAGCAGGAAAATGAGCTGGGAGAAATACATCCGTATGCTGATAATATGCATTGGCCAGTGGAAGGTAAATGCAATTCATAGTAGAAAATACACTATTCTGTACAAGAAACAGCAACTAATTATTTGCTTGAAACAGCTGAACACATCTTGATCTCAGGAAAGATTCAAAGAAAGCCACAAACATGCTTTAGAAGAGTCAGGAGCAGACCCACAACAGCAGGCAGAATTTCAGTATAGATGTGTGCAGTGTACTAAAGCAAGGTTACCTGGGTACCAACATATCCCTGAAAGTTATAGACATGATGAGTTAATTGTCTCTCTGGATCTCTCTCTGGAGTTGACCAAACAGGATGTGCTTGACAGAACCAACACGATACCTGTCCATGAGCAGCATGATAAGGGCTGCTCTGCTAAGGAGGGCAGGCAGGGAGCTGGAGGTGATCTCAACATAGGTAGAACAGCACCTTCACCAACATGGTCTCAGAGTACCTTACCAGGGCAGAGCAACAACAGTCCCCTGACTGTCCTAGACAAGGTGAAGTGAGGTCAGAGAGCTCAATCAGAAGCAGTAGGAGATGGGACAAAGAGCTAGGACAAAGCTGGCTACAACAGGTCTGGTGTCCAGCCTTGAAAACCAGCCAGGAAGGCAGGATAAGGCAGAGGTATAGCTCAGTCTCAATCTGGGCACCTGTACCCTGAGCTTACCTACAGTTCTTGGGCATATGGTGGACAGCCTAAAAAAGCCTGTGTGAGATACTACTGTTGAGTTTATTGTATAGGATCATGGTGGAATGCCAGAACATCCTCATCGTATCTGAGGATGAAGAGGTTATTGTAAATCTTATCCAGCACGGTGTCAAAATATTTCAAGAAGGTGAAAGCACTTCAAGACTGTGATAAAGTTAAATAGTAACCCCTTCGTGCAGTGTGTGACTAATGAAGCAGAGAGTTCTGCTGGCCTTGACTGTAAAGCAAAAAAACAATGAAGAACATCAATAGACATTTTATGACAACATGAAGAGAAAAAGCCAGTGGCAAGAAGAGTGAAGTATGCAGTCTGCTACAATTCATGATCTTACATAACATTAAAATGATAATTTCTGCAAATGACTGGACTCTTAGAAACTGAGATACATTAAGGAGGAGATGGAAATCAAGCACCTTATGAGAAAATGCAAGAATCAGGCCTCATACTGTGTTTCAAGTGCAAATCTGGATATATAATTAAAATCAAACATACCCCATGTCATCAACGCAGACCTACATCTGCCTTCACTGTGGGCAATGGGAGACACACAGTTTCCAGCCTGAGGCTGCCACCATGAATCACATGTACCATCACAGTGACGCCACATGGTCAGTGTTAGGCAGATAAGACCTCTGTTTGGTCCTTACAGTGCCACACACCACAAGGGTCCTCGGTAGTTGTGATCAGAGAAATCACAGGCTGGTGAGGTACATGGAGTGGGGTGAAGGGAATGCACCACAGTGTTTACTCATTTCCCAAAAGGGAAAACACCACCAAAGGCAATGCAAGAGCAGACGGCACACTGAAAGAAACAAGAGCCATGTCCAGAAATGGGTGCACTTATAAGTACCCTCTGTCATCAGCTTGCTTGACGTAGGAGAGTTGGGAAGAAAAAGCTGTGGGAACAGCAAGAAGAATAAGCTAAATGGATGCAGCAAGAGGAAGGAAAACATCCATCTGAGAACAGCAACAGTGCAAACAATGAGTAGGAGAGGGATACAAAGTCTGGCAGACTTGAAAGGCAGCAATAACTGTTCATTCTAGATGGGGCTGTGTGTTGGTAAGTGCAGGGTTTGGCAAGTCAGCAAACAAACAAAACAGAGCAACAAAAGCAGCAAGAAACAGCAAGTTGTGTGGGCCATGGAATAGTGCATGCAGGCTTGGAGTAGGCTAGGTTTTGGAGGACGCACTAGGAAGTTTCTCCAGACACATGCAGACACAATGACTGCTGTAGCTGCAATACCTCTAAAACAGCTGTTGCCAGTGAAGCACAGGTTCAGTCTTAGAAACGTTGCACTTTTCTTTGCTGTGGGTCCTACTAAGCAGTGCATGAAGCCATATCTAAAGCTACTCTCCAAGTTGAACACACTGACAGTAGCCCCAGAGAGATTTAAGGCTCTTCCCCTGCCTCATACTCCATCAGCTCCAGGACAGGGCATGTTTCTAGAAGATGCCCAGGTCCAAACCATACCAGGAACCCTGATTTTCCAATAGGTTTGGTGTTTAGGCTGCTGAGGGTGAGCAAAGCGGTGTGATAAGACACACTGAACCATCTGACATGAAGCCCGTCTCCAATTCTTTCAAAACAAATAGCATGCAAAAAAGGAACAGGTTTTAACCAGCCTTGGTTTGCAGCCAACATGGGCACATGGTTAGCTTTAGCAGGACTGGACAGCATATGGCACAGCGACCTGGCTTGTTGTGAATAATGGAGTATAATAAAACCTGTCAAACTGCTATTGGCAGCTAGGGTGAGGAAAAGTCTCAGTGCACAGACAGTTTGAGAAAACCTACTTGTCACTGCCATGCAAAATATTTTATGGCAGTAAATATACATCATAAAGTGCCTCTCAGCCTTGGGTGTTTTATCCTCAGTCCCTGAATTTCTATGGGAATCCAGCACAACTGTGGGGATAGCAAAGTGGGGAATGCTCGCCACTGGAAGGAACAAAAAACAGGTGCATGGGGAGGTAAAGAAGATAAAGAGCCAAGAATCAGGTCCAGAAGCAAGAACAGCAGGAGAAGTTAGAAGGGGTAGTAGGAAGACAGAGGAGTGTCATGGCCACCAGCAGGTGCGTTGGCTGAGAAACACATGAGAGGGCTGCCTGTTGGCCTGGATGGAAGAGGAGACAATGGTGTGTACTCAAGGCAGGCAGAAGGAGGAAGAGGCAGGATCCTGTTGGAGAGAGCAGCACTCTCTGGCTCTGGCAGCATTCTCTGGCTCATCCCAGACCTCCTCTGGGATGGAGGAGGACTTTTTGGGTGGTGGGACGGCTGCATTTTGTATGCTAAAGCTTGAAGGCTTGAATCAACAGAGGAATTTCTTTGTAATCCATCCACACAGCCAGTGTCAGCAGAGAAATGTGGGATAGGGAAAAGGCAACTCTTTACCTCTAAAAGTTCAGCCAGTACCTGGCCCCTGCAGCATCTCTGCAGAGCACATGGGGCCATGAGCTGGGCTTGCAAGGGCAACTCCAGCTGACATGCAAGGACTCCAAGTCCCAGTTCCTCCCCCTGCCTTGAGAGACTGAACAGAAGTCTACCAGAGCAACACCGGTCAGAATTAACCTTGAATTTTCATGTCTTGAGTCATCAGCCTGAGCTTAATTTTAGGCTGCATTTCTGGAGAACAGTGAGTATTGCAAGGCTTAAGGGCAGCTCAGTCTTTGTGTCCTGCAGTGTTGTTCTCCCTCTGGCCTTGGATTTGTCTGGTTTCTGGAATTGTCCTGCTCTCCAAGAGCATAACGGGGAAGTAGAAGCACTGCTTAGTCATTACATCCTGCCATTTCAAGGACCAGTCTTGGGTTTTTTTCTGAAGAAAACTCTGCAAGTACTTCCCTTATCGACTTAAATGCCTTAAAATATTGCTACCGCTGCTTGGGGTGCCTGGTTTGTAATATCAATTAGCTGCACTAAATGCATTTACATGGGAGCAATAGCAACAATCTGAAATTCAGAAAGTCTACAAACAGGCAGTCCTATTTTAATTAGTTGAGTTCAGAGACTAATTAATATGCAAATGAGGAGCTTACCAATATTAATCATCTGTTTTACTAGGCTGCTTTACTAAAGAGTTTCTAACGAATTTGCAGATGAAGTTTCCATGACATTAAAAATCAGCTAAACACCTACCTGAGAAATAGTCTCCGACAATAAAAGGGGAAGAGAGAAAGGGAGAGGGAGGCTTTGGTTTTTTGGAAGGAAAACATCAATGACTGAAGCTAATTTTGTCTTTGGCAAGTGTCACATAGGCTGACTGAGTCAACCGTTTCCAAACCCTAATTGAAAGCATTTCAGCAAGCTAGACACCAAAAGGCACTTGGACAGTAGCAGCACGTGCATGTCCATGTGTGCATATTTCCTTGTGAGAATTGACTAAAAAATTGCATGATTGAATAAAAAATTGCATGATTGACTAAAAGCATGATTGACTAAAAAATTACTGTCTACCTTTGACATCTCTCAGTAACTGTCAGCACTGTGGAGCATAACCCCCAAGTAAAATTACACTGGGTTGTACCGTCTGTGTATTTTCCTTTCTCCATGCCTGTTACCAACACCTTAGAACAGGGTAACTGAAATCCTGCCCCTGAGCTACGCCACTCTTTACTCTATTAAGTAACTCTCTTTACATTTTGCACTTCACTGAGCTTCTAGGTGGGTTTGGTGGAGCTTCTTGTCAAAATCGCTCTCTGATTTTCATAGTTTACTTCAGTGCAATTGCATATGGGTTCCCCTCACTGCCCCAGGGAATGCAGAAATCAAATAAAGAATGTTTTCATCTCTAAAAAATCTGTCAAAGCACTTCTGTACCTCCTGGTTTTCTTTTCATATACCTTTACCCCCATGTTCCCTCTATTGAAAGCGGAACCTGAATTCTTGGTGTGATGTGCCACTTTAAATGACTGAAAATGTGAGAATGAGATTTCCAAATCTCTTCTTGAGTCACTGGTGAGACCAAAAATCCGCCAGCAAGATACTTCAAAAAAATTAAAGGCAGCCTTAAAAATTAATCGAAATCCACTGGCTGATCTTCAGGGCCAGTGAATGGAGCTTGGCGGGTGGTTTGGATTAAAGAAGTTCCTGAGGTTGCAGAGCTGGAAAATGGAAATAGCTTAGCAGCACCTGCCATCACTCCTGAGACAGGCTTCTCCCTCCCAGCTGAAAACGTGGAAGATACACATTTCATTTATTCAGAAACAAGACGTGAGCTGAGGCTGCCCTTGCACTCCATTCACCTGCAGTGAAGTCACAGCCGGTGGTATGTTTCCTTCCTGAGCTGGGGATACTGAGATGAGAAGAATAGCTGAGCCCATCCTGACACCCAGCACCTCCTGAAAAATCCTTCTGCTTCTAACTCCATTTTCCTGTAGCTGTAACATGAAAAATTGCTTTAATTTCAGTTTTTGCATTTAATGCAGGAGCAGTGTTCATTCTTTTTCCTAGCACCAACTCTTTTCATCCTTCCACGATGATTTTAACTCCTGAGCTTGGGAGCTCTTGAGGCAGTGCAGTAGTGTCAGGACAGCACTGCAGATGGGAGTCCCACTGAGGTGTTGGCAGGACCTTGTCGGGGATAGGACAGGGGCAAAGGAGGAAGGATGGGCTGTGAATGTATTTCTGAGGGATTTTTTTGTGTCCAGGAGTAAAGAAGGGAAGCAAAGATGGTGAAGTGAGGAGTGGGAGATGTTATGTTAGTGTGGAAGTGTCTACAGGCTTTAAATCCACCTCAGAATTAGGATTTAATATCAACTACCCCACCATTGTTTGTGCTTGAGCACCTATATTCCTCATTGTCCTAACGATTCCAAATCTGGCTTTCATGGAAAGCACACCATGGAAAGAGATGTGTTCTTGAAACAAGGACATTTCCCTGAATGGTTCAGCTTTTTTAAAGGGGCTGGGGTATTAGCCAGGTGCATAATCTCTCCCTCTATACTCCATGCAGCACAAAGACATTTATTTTCTTCTCTTTCTTATTTCAAAATGTTTTTGGGTAAGGCTTCCCTTGTTTGGTCATGTCCCAACATTGTTTGGAGAAGACCCTCTCCCTGAGGGCAGAGAATGCTAGAGAGATGGTGCCCCTCTGCTCTCTCAGCCTGCCCTGTCCCACCTTACATAACCCTTCCCCCTTGGTTAATGCCTTCTCCCTCTCCAGTCAGAAACCCCGTCCTGGATCCCATTCCCATGCTCCCACACACCTCCCACATGCATGAAGGTCTGAGCTTAATTTCTTCAGGTGTATGTGGCATATCCCATCTCATCTCCCTGGATGTGCTCCCTACTTCTCCCTGCCTTCTACTCTCCAGAGCTAGAAACACTCACAAATCCCGAGTTGTAGCCTGGGAGCAAACATGGAGACACATGGAGACACCTGCCTGCACCAGTTTAGGGTCCTCTCCTCTGTGCATGGTGCCTCTACAGACACCTTAGCCTCATCACTGAGGTGATAGAAATGTCTCCTCCTACAGAATTGCTGAATGGCTTGGACTCATCTTTCCTAGAGAAATCCACCTTTGAGTGGTCATGAGGAACTGGCAGATTGCAGCCTTCAGAACAAACATTTTAGAAAGTTATGAGTGACTGAAGATTAGTGAACAGAACAAACTGTTTAGCTGGCTTTAGCTGTAGCTGTCACTAGCACAACACACACATCAGCAGGTGGAAAGGAGGTGAGTGCAAGAGTTGGAGAGGCGTGATAAATACAGCCAAGTAGTTGAAAAAGCAAGAGCTATAATTTTGCTGATACAAGCGATTTAAAGTAGCCTCAAAATTTAGGATCTGTTAAACGAGTTATTTCCTTGTTTAAGGCTAATAGTACTATTCTCATGGGGGGAAAAAGACCCTATTGATTGGAGAGAATTTTAACAGGAAATGTTTTTTCTCAGTAATAGCAATGCAAATAAGAACAGAGTGCTAGAGTTTGGTAATGGAATGATGAAATCATGTAGAAACCGACTGAGAAAAAGGCAGAAAGCGTTACTTTTTTTCCCTCCTTTTCCATGGAAAGGTAAGCAGAACTGAATGAGATTAAAAACCCAGGCAGGATGTTTCAGGCTGTTTTATACAAGAAATTTCCACTGTGCTATTGGCCAAACTTTTGAGGGCATTTTGTTTTGGGGATTTTTTAGAAAAATTTACAGTTTTTAATATGGCATCATTATTTTTACAACATACTAAAAGTTTCAGGGGAAAATGAGCAGTCTTCCTGTTCTTTGAAAGGAGCGCAAAGACAAGAGAAAAGACAGAAAGAAAAGAACAAATTTGGATAAACAGAAGCAGTGGAGTGTCTCATCTCTGATTCAGAATCCCATAAAAAAGACCATTGAAATTGTCTTTCCATGCCCTGATACCCTATCTGTGTATAATCCCTTAGAAGTACTGTAAACCTCAGTGATTATTAATATATTTTTCGTTGTTTATATGAACCTTGAGGGGGAAAGGAAGCTTCTGCCATTTTAATTCCTTTGTTAATGTCTTTATGAATGCAATTAGCACTTCATTCACGCTTCTTTGTTTCTGGATCCCATTACGATATGGCTTATGCCAACTTCTCTCTCCCAGGAGAGGTGAAGCATCACGAAGCACTCCACTCATCTGTGTGGCTGAGCAGTGACAAACTCAATTTCCTGGAGGAGAGTGTGAGGTGACACGGTGCAGTCGCTGTTGCTGTGATATGGACAAATGGCCTCTTTTGTTCCAAGCAAGACATCACCTGTCCTGAGGAAGTGCATCTGTGCATAGGTTAGTGAAAGAAAGACAAGGTTGGTTTACCTGACAAGGAAGTAACCTACTGCAGCTGGTTGTAAAACTGAAGTACCTAATTATTTAGTCCCTTTTTTATTGTTGTACGATGCCTATTCAAGTACCTGACCAGTCGTTTTAATTTCTAAACGATGCTAAAGTCATCCCATCAGTCTCTACAGTCATAAACCAGGGATGCATTTGACCCCTCAGTTTGTTTCCTGACTGCTCCAAATGGCTTTGATGTGAGCTCAGTGCCCCAAGCTGCAGCTCCTGAGGCTGCACAACTGGAATCGAAGAGTCATAAAATCGTATGAAGCAATCATGAGTTGGAAGGATCCCACAGGAATCACTGAGTCTAACTTCTGGAAGCTGGACCTTTACATTACCAGAAACTTCAGCTCACTTGGGGCTGATCCAATCCCTGGTGTTCATCAGGGGAGGTTAAGAGGAAGCCCAGTGAGAAGAGTGGGCTTGTAGTGGTGTAAAGTTGAAGCCAGAAGGAGCTGAAGCCTGTCATTCTGTGATGGCAGCTCTCCAGTGTCACATGGGCATTCACAGATGCAGGGACTGTGAGCATCAGGGGCTTGGGCACTGCAGAACCTCTGGGCAGTAAGGAGCCTGCATGTTTATAAATATCCCACCAGGTACCAATTCACACCTAAATACTCTTGGAAATGCTGTTCAGAACTTCTCTGAGACGAGGAGCCAGCCTTGATTCAGGAGTGTGTTAACTGAGCACAGCCAGGGATATCCTGAGATTTGAGCCTGTGGGAGCCCAGCAATGCTCCCATCTGCAGGCTGATGAAATTTTTGCCACCTCCATCAGGGAGCGGATGGAGGTAGGTGCAGTTTACCCCCAGGATTGATTCTTTAAAATAATTTCAAATATTCCGTGAAGGGTGAAGGATATCTCTCCCCAGACAGGGGGATGAAGGCAGTGAAGACATAAACTGTTCCTCCTGCCAAAAATTTCTGTTGAGGCAGATGGGGAAATGCTGGTTTACAGTGTTGTAGACCTTTTCTCCCTCTTTTTATGTTGATCCCATGCATACTTTTCCTTTCCCAGAGCAACCTGGCATACAAATCACATCAGCAGACACTGAAGTCCAGACACTCCCTGTGGGCTCCAGGTCCCCTTTTACACCGCCCCCACATCCCCAAGGAATCTACTGCTAGGTAAAGGGGATTGTTGTTTCCATCACAAGACAGAAGGGAGGGAAAAACTGTGGGCTGAAAGCCCAAGGAAAAGAGACAGGAATACTTTATCGCTTATTAAATGTGCAATTCGAAACCTGGTGAATAGGGAGATGAAAAGCTCCTGCTGAGAAATGGAGAGAGAAATTGCATTTTGGCCTTGGGGAAACCTGTGCCTATAATATTAAAGATGTGCAAATAAATAAATAAAGGCAATAGCTAGATTTACGTGTCTAATATCCTTGCATGCTGTGATCAATGTTGATGTTTTACTTTTTTATGAGGTTCTCCAAAAATCTATGGTGCTTTCCTTTATTAATTGTTATCCTCATTGCCAAGGTCTTTCACATGTCTCCAGCAACTAGGTCTTAGCTGTCAACTCCATTAAATTCTATTATAATGTGGCATGATTGAATGCTCCAGTGGGATTGGCCAGCCAGTGTGTATTAATATATTATGGAGCATGCAGAGGCAGGCACCAGCCCCTTGCTGCATTCACAAAGATGCTGTTGTGTTTACAATTTTTTTCCTCTCTCTGTACATGTCTGCTGTTTCAGTGGAAACTGGCTTTACCATAAATTATCACTTGCAAAAAGAACAATGTAAACTGTGAGGGAGTTTTCCCTGGGAGGTGGAAGCCAGTGGTCTTCCCTCAAGTGAGCAGATTCTCATTCTCTGTCTGGGATGTATTTGTACGACTTTAATTAGTTTGTGTTTGTACAGTATGAAAATCTGTGAGGCTCATGGTATTTAACATTAGGGAATATTGAAGAGAAGAGGATTTCCCACCCTGCTGGTTATAAGCAGGGATGTTATGCTGTTGGGAGGGAGTAGAATCAGAATTCAAATAGGCATGATCATGGATTTTTTTTTTTTTTTTAAACAAAGGATTTTGGCAGATCGTACATAGACATAGTTTAAGACCTGTGCCTTTTGGGGGTGGTACATGTACACTGGATAGGATGTCACCTGCAATGACACACTTTAGATAACTTAATACCAGCCTTAGTGCCTATCTGCAGCCTGAAGTGAGCAACCCACCTTGGGCACCTTCTGCTTCTACCAGGAAGGCAAAAAAGCAAAGCAAGACCACAGGCTCCAACTAAAAATCAGTTTAATTCAGAACTGGGGAAAAATAAAGGCATATCCAGCTCTCAGACCATGGGAGTTCTTTGCTTGTCCAGGGGTGCTCTGATCTGATGCATTTCATTGTTAGCAGCATTAAGTCAGCACTTCTGGGTCTCCGGAGAGTTCTGTTGGGTCACCAGCCTCTCAGCCCATTGCAGCCATGCTCATCAATGCTATTATTCCTTTTGCCTGTGTTTACATTTGCCATTTCCAAAGTCTTGTGTGCTTCCATGAGCAGGAACATGGTCAGGCAGCAGCAGCCCCATCACTGCAATGGGTGAGCCTTGATGAGCAGTAACACCTTGGCTGCAGCCAGATAATAGAAGATTTAAGCTGGTTGCCTTTTGGGGGCCATGCTGAGGCCAAATCAAACACAAATTTCTGTCTGTCCAGACAGAATATTGGTTGGCAGGGAGCTAGGTAGGGTGTACCTGGGGGTGCACTGTAGGCAAACGTTGTGAAATTCTTGGATTGTTGAAGGGTGTCTGCCACAATGAAATTGTTTGAAATGCAGCAATATCGTTCTCCTCTCCTGATTCATGCAGGTTCATATGCTGCACTGTGTGGTTTTAGTTCCTGTGCTCCTGACACAGTAATTGCCATGGTCAGAGATGTTTCCATGCCCAACTCAATCTGCTTTTAAAGACAAGGAACTCACCTAATTCCATAATCCATCCTTAGGACCACACTCCACTTGCTTCCAAGCATAGAATCATGGACAAATTGATTGATCTCTCACAACAAGAGCTGAAGATGGTCTAGTGTTAGGGGCAGAGGCCAGGGAGAAAAATATACTGTCCATACTAATAAACTGTAATTCTTTTTCCACACAATAATATTGCCTTTAGTCAATTCAAGAGACTAACCATCCAATTTAAAAGAATAAAAATAATCATCATGGTTACAACAGTGACCAGGTGGTGATAAAAAAAAGTTAAAAATCAAACCTTTCAGAGAAACAAAAGGAGAAACGGAAGCTTCTCCCAAAGATGTGGTTCACTTTTGTGCCTGTGCCATGCAGACAGAAAAACGAGTCTGCTTTGTTCCTCCTCGAGCCAAGTCAAAGGGTGACAATGTAAAACAGAAGCGCAGGCTACATTTTCCTGGATCTGAGGAAGATGTAAATGCGTAAAATATGATGGAAGAGCTTTGATTTTTTTCTTTTCTTTCTTTTTTCCTTTTTTTATTATTTCTCTCAGGAATGGTCTGACAGCCCCAGGCTGGAGTATGTGTCTCTCCCAACTACTCTGTCACCCAGGTAACCATGGAGACCATGACGATCGATTAGATGCCATCTGATCTCAACCTCATAAAAAAAGCCCCACGTGCGCCCTCGCGCGCGCATACGCGCACGCACTCACACAAAAAACAGGCCAGGCAGCAGATGGCAACCAGGCCACTAGACCTGTCTCCAGAGAGAGCGAGCTGGGGAGAGGGACTGAGAGGCACAGGCGGAGGGAGATCATGAGGGAACAGGGTAAAAAAAACAAAGACAGAAAAAGTGGGGAGGAGGGAGACAAAGGAGTGAAGAGATCAGGAGAAAGAAAGAGGGAGAGGTGAGAAGAGGGTCCGCAGCTGCTGTGATTTCTGGGGGACCTTCTTGGGTGGGGCAGCAATCATTTACACTGCCTGCAAGCCTGTCATGTTCTGAGGGTGGAGATTGAGGCTGAGAGAGATCAGGGAAGAGGAGAAAAGCATAAAAAGACCAGGTGAAATCCAAGGGAAAGCCCATGGAAGTGTGGTAAATGCACCTTTGCGCACTTCTGCCCCTGCAACAGCTGACCCCTGCCTTGCAATCGGTCTGGCCAAAGAAGGTCTCTCTCTAAGGATGTGATAAGAGCTCCTTACCCCTCTCAGGCCAGAGCAGGTAAAATCTGAGAATTCCAGCACCAGCTCCGGGCCACCAAGAGGATTGCAGCTGCTCTCTGTCCTGTACCCTAGGACATCCTATAGGGATGTGAGAGACAGAGCCAGAGGAACTGCCTCACCTGCAGCTTACCTCTGAGGACCTTGCATTGTCTGAACATCCTCATTATCTTGGAGGCAACAAGCAGGAGTAAAACTGCCTGAAATCTTTCACCGCAGGAACTCCCATGTCTGTACAACACCTACAACAACTGCGACTCTCCATCTGCTGAGGGCCCCTGTTGAAATTCCAAATAACCAAGTAAATGACAAAGGGATCTTGGAATTGTAGGACGAATGGTTTGAGTAAGATCTTAAACATGTTTCAGGAAAAAAAATGGTGTTTTGACCATTACTTTGCTAAAGAGATAACAAATTGAGACAGGTTAGAGCCTCTCTGAAATTTCACAGAAGAGGTCCTGGGTGTCCGTTCTTTCTGCTGCTGTCAGTTGGAGAAGAAATGGAAATTCTTTTCTAATATGAACTGATTTGGAAATTAATAGGCCCAGCACAGAGAAGCAAGGGTGCAAGGTGCAGAATCTCAGCTGAGGAGAAGGCCAGATGTATGTATGTGACTTGCATGGGCCTCTTCTGCAAGCTGGGTCTGGGATTTATGTGATCATTGCTGAGCATCTCCATCTCCAGTCATCAGTCTGAGCTACTCTTACTGGGGAGAAACAGGCAAGATGTGTCACATCACCATTAAATCTTTTTTTCTCCAGCGAGTGTAAAGGGAGCCAGGAGGAACTGTCTCATGAAGTGGGAGCATAAGAAGTTAACAGAGATAAATCCCACTCCAGGTGTGTCAATAGCACCAAGACTCCTGCTAAAAAGCTCATCTTTATCCCTTCCATCGTTCTTTACAGACACACATGCAATCACATCTCAGCAAACAGGAGCTGGTCCCTAGGGATCCCTTCCCAGGATTCTTGTCAAGAATGGTGAGGATGATATCTTCATTGTGAAGACATTGTCAGGTGAGGAAAATGGCTCATGTTCAAAACCTGGTGACTCAGGTGAGCTTGAAAATTGCTCTCAGGAATGGTGGACACTTGAAAATTCAGTAACTGCCAGCATGTGAAGTTAACCATCTCTAGTTTAAATAGCAAAATGACAATCATAATTTCCTGAACATGGTACCTGTCTGGATGTCGGGGGAGGCAGGAGAGAGCAGAGGACTGATGGTTGTCTGAAGTGGGGCTTCTTTGACACTAGCTCTCAAGAAGGCCTTAATCTGCCTCTGCTTTAAGGAGTGGGTAGAGAGGACCAGATCTGTATTCAAGTGCCTTAGAGATCAGTCATATGCGTGTTCTCCCTTTCCTGGAGTTTCCTGAAATGTTCAAAATAGGATATTGACCCCACTGGTATCTAAGTTTGCTTCATAGATTGACCCTTAGTTGACAGAACAATCCAAACTTGAGTGAAGAAAAATAAGCTTGAGCACTCTCAAATTCAGAGAATAGTTCTGCAGATCCTGAGTATGGCCTACAGCCTAAATTCTTATTTTCAGAAATGTCAGATTTTCTGGTTTCTTCTCTGAATAAGCCCTCTTAAAATAAAGGTTTATTTACCTGTCCTCAAGTATGCATAGAAAGGAAGCAAATCAGAAAGTCAAGAAGATGCTGGAGGTGGTGAACTACAGCTCTGAAAGCATTTTTTTCTAGATGCTTTCAAGGAAGATGAAGGCACAAAGTCATCTTCTATTCTCAGCCACCCCTGTAAAAAGTTGTGTGGAATATTTCTGCAATGATAAAGTTACTCTTGATTTGCAATGAAAAATCTGAAAAGACAACATAACAAGTCATCTCATGGCAGTCTGATCAGGTCTAATGTAATCCCCCTGACCATGCTGGTTATTCCTTTGAACCTTAGTTGTTTATTGGGAGTGTCCAGCATCTCTCTGAGTGTAAGCCAGTGACACTGAATTAGTGTCACTAGCTGAGGGACAAAATTGCTCTAAGAAGGCTAAGAGTCCAGCTATCATGTGTGGGATTGTTGGAATGAATGGGAACTGGATCAGGCATACAGAAAGAGCTGAGTTTCTGTTAGAGCAGTGTCATGTCTAAAGGCAAGTATTGTTTCAGATAAAATTTGTTCTATTTACTGAATTAAAACCAGAATGTTCTATGACCTTATTAGAATGAAAACCTCCCTAAACATCAGTGTCTCAGTCTACTTTTCATTTTTCCTGTTCTCCTGCAAGAGTTTGAGTAGTGTTTGGTGTTTAAACAAGTTTGGTACTCATGGCCAGCTCCCATGACATTTTTTTCCTGGGATAATAGGCCCAAAACCTATGACAGAATTGATGGTTCTAGTTTTGTTAAGAGTCCACCAGGAGCTCATATCAAACTTCCTAGCTCTCTACCACCTTCCTCATATTATATCAACTGATGTAGTTTAAGAGAAGTATCATGGCTTTACTGACACTGATCATACAGTAAGAGATGCTTAAGGGCACCTCATCAGCAGCAAGGATGTCCTAACAGGAAGTGCAACATCAATTTGGGTATAGGCTGGCAGGGTGTAGCATGTTCAAACATTTGCTAATTACCAATGCATCTATCTCCCAGCAGAACTGGGTATTTGTTATCCTGGGCCGGAGGTGTTTGCTTACTGCAGTGTTTCCTCACTGGGCTGCCACACCGAAAGGTGGTTACATGTGATATGGCATTTTTAAGCAAATGATCCTGAATCTCACTTGATTCATAAACAAATATGAAAAATGGCTCAATTCCACTTTACAGATACTGCAAGAGGAACAGGAACTGGACAGTGGGCTGAATTTGGTCTGTTGGATTGACAGGGTTTTGCTTGACAGGCAAGCTGTGTTTCTTTCTCCTGCCTGTGAAAACATTACTGAGGTGCTCCATTTGGAGCAAATCGCCAGAGCATTACCCAGGGAAATTTCTGAAATACACAATGATGGAAATCAATATTCCGTAATGATGTAACACAAGAGTACAAAGAAACTGGCATGTTTGATGTCTGAGAGAAATTCTGAGTAGTTGATTTCTCTCTTTTTGGCTTATTTACTGTGGATTATGTGATCATATCCTTAGGAGCAGAGCACAGAACTTTTTGGTTTGGGTGACCATAGTTAAGTTCCCAAAAATTAAGAGACACTGAAACAAATAGGGCCTTATCTTCAGAGATCTTGTACATACATAAATTATCTAACCTCATCTGCTGTGGGAGATAAATAACACTTTTATTTAGATGTTAGGATCTGAGAGATTAACTTTATTCACCAGGTATAAAAATATAAGCCACTGTGCTTGGATAGGTAATTAACAGTGCCTGTGAGGATTCTTCTTGAAATGACACCCATGATGGCCCTCATCAAACAGAGCTCACTGTTGGCCTTTAGATAATGTTTATTTTCCACAGGCTAAACTGGGAGAGGTAGCAGATTTCTCTCACAACAAAGTACTTCCCTACAGCCTGTTACCACCTGCCCTCATTTCCAAGAGTCCTATCAGCCAACCTGTAAGCCATAGGGCTTCTCCTCCCTTCAGTGGAGGTAATGTACCTTCCACTTTTTTTCTTCTTCTTTTTTTTTTTTTTTAATTTTCAGCCAAACTCAGTGTTTTCCCATAAATTTGCCTCCTCATCTTGCAGCTTATTTTCTATTTGCACACTTAGCCCACCTACTTGAGAGAGTGACTGTGACCCATTCCAGCCCCCCCTATGCCAAGAACCATGGGCATATTCAAATAATTTCTCAGAGCTTTTCTAAGTCTTATTTAACCAACAAGCCAAGAAAAGTGTTATTACTTCATCCTCAGGGTTTAAGCTCAAAAACATTAGCTCACCAAGGAGTACAAGGATAGATTAAATTTAAATATTTCCAAAATGGCCTTTTTGCCTAGTGAACTAATTGTAAAAGTCTGATTTCCACAGACACAAGAGCAAACTACGAGGAGAAACTGAAGAACAATAGAAATAACCCTAAATTTGGGCAAGACAGTTTTATTTTGAGGAAAGAGCATGGGAAGAGCAGCTAGCTTGGCTTGGCAGCAACCAGTGGAGAGCACAGACAGCAACTATTCACAAGAGCAAGGAAAGTATTGTGGGCCTGCATTGAGCAAAACAAGAAGGCATAGAGGACACAGCAGAAGGAAAATGTGATCTGGACCTGTAAAGACAGAGGTTGCTAGCAACCCTGTGACCATTCACTCAGGCCTGAATCACGACGTGTGAAAGAGTGGTGAGCACAGTCTGATGTCAGTGAAGGGCTCTGGTGGCCCACAAACTATGGTGGCACAGTGTCACTTACGAGACGTGTAAGAATCCATTAGCTTCCTGGGAAAACCACTCTTGCTAGCGCTTCCTGAAGGAGTCACCTGAAATGGAATGCTAAATATAATACTAAAATGCTTCTAAGTATCTGAGTGATGCTACTTGATGTAGATCAAGTAGGGGCAAATCAGACAAGCTGTAGAACATGCATATCCTCTGCAGGTCTGATATGGGATGAGGTGCTGGAGAAGATCTCATGAAGCACCTTTTGAGCATGTGAGAGCTGCTGGTAGATGAAAAAGCTTTCCATGGGACACAGAAGTCCTGCTGGCTAGAGTATTTAAAATCAAGGAAAACAATAATAGGGGTACTTTTCTTTATAAGCATATGACAGGGGAAAAAGGGAGCAGATGGGACCGCATAAATCTTTTCCATCTACAGTTTTCATGAGCCCCTTTCCTATTACCCTATGCCTGCATGCCATATACATAAGGAGCTAGGCAGAAGGTTGACCCCACCAACATTTGTAAGATGTCATTTGCACCTATGTCTGGTGTAAAAAATAATGACACCAGTAATAGTAATAGTGTGTACTGGGGGCTCTGAGGAGACCCAAGCTCTGGGCCAGAAGAAGAAGGACTTGGTAAACCCTTTATGAGTAAGAGTCTTCAGCCAAAACTGTCCTTCTGACAGGGGGGAGCACAACAAATGCTGGAGCCTGAGTTTTGCTTCTGGGTCTGGGTGTTTTTGTGCCTTTGTTAATGAAGCTATTGAGACTTCTGTCAGGTCTCTGTACTTGCTCAGCCACCCTGATTTTACTACAGAAGGCTTTAGGCTAAAGAGCAAGAGAGCCACTCCCTCTCAAGCCACTCAGGATGAGGTAAATTCACCAATTTCAAGCCCTTCTAGGTTCGTTTGCCTATTGACTGGCCACAGCTATTGACATCAGCTATGAAACTTGTCTTTAGAACCTAACTTTTCAATACTACAAGTCCTAGGTTTTGTTTCCATCTCAAGTCAAAAATCATGCAGAATTCTTAAGTGTGAATAATTTACATTAGGGGATGGTGTGACAGCCACTTAGATTAACACACTCAGATTCACCATCCTCAAGGACGCTTGAAGCTAAACATGACATGACTTTACTGCTAGGAACCTTTTTTCCCTTTTTCCCTTTTTAAAAAATAACTTATTTCTCTTTTCCTACTTCTTTCTTATTTCCTTCCTTTTCCTACCTTTTCTTACTATTTACCTCCTTTCCTCCTTGCAGTACAGTCTCCTCTCCTTTGTACAAAGCCCTGTACAGAGCAGGATTCAGACAAGATGACCTGGAGTGGGCAGTCATGGCTACCAGGCCTATTTCAGACAGTACTTAGCCCAACAACTCTCTTCCTCGTGCAGCTTTTTGTCAAGACTTGCTCTGGATTTGATTCCCCCCAGCCTTCAGGACTGCATCCTGCCAGTTTGATATAGTGCAATGCCAATTATTTCAGCTATGGCATGCGAGGATAAAGTTGTGGGGGAGGAGGCTGAATAAGGCCCTGAGAAAGCACAGTGGCCAGATCTTCAGGAGCTCTGAAGAAACTAATTCCCTTCAAAATCAATACTGTAATGCCATTGAGAAATCAAAGCAATGTACTTGAGTGAGAGCAGAGCTGAATATACCCGTGAACAAGTGTCCTGATCACACACACCACGGTGCCTGATCCCCTCTCCCCTGAAATATTGCAAGTCACAAAGAAATTAATTGCAGTCCACACGGTAGTGCAATCATAAAGCATGAGTAAATGAGTGAAGAATCAGGGCTGATAAAAATGCATTCCCGGTGATAGAAACACTCTTTGCCAGATCATTTTTTTCCTCATCCATTTTTTGTCTTCTCCTCTTCATGCTTAACTTCACTTCTCAGGCTTCCTAGCACTATGATTATTATTACCGCTATTATTATTATCGTTGTTGCTTTGTGGGCTGAGAGTTGCAGATCTCAAAAATAAAGCAGATGTCAGCAGCTCTGAAGGATCCTATTCTATTACACAGCAGAACAAATGAGTATGTCAAGGAAGGGCTTTCCAATCTAACAAGAAAACAGCACAAACAGACACTAAATAAATAAATAAATAAACCCTGCGGGGACAGACAGACTAGTTCTGATTAGATATTATGCTAACATGATGCCTACTTTCTACGCTAACAGTGTTTTAATACATTTAAATCATACTGGGGAAATAAGTCATGAAATAGGAGAAGAAGCCTTCATGTCAGAAATGATTAAGATTATCCAAGGGGGCCAGACTGCCTCTCTCATGGAAACGTGGCTCATGGTGTGGGATTATGAATGTAACCTAAACAGTATTTACATAGTGTGCCTGACTCCATCTCATTACCGTTGCCAATGATTGCTTTTCCTGGCTGCTGGAAGAGCAGTCCAGCTGGTGAGGGGGAGCTAAGCACCAATGTCTGCACCACGGAAAAGTCTCAGCCTCTGCTGAGGCTCTGGGATGCCTCTGAGTTTTACAGGGATATGCCACAGGGAAATGCCCAAGCAGCCATAAGAGGGACTAGAGCCAGCTGCCACATTAGTGCCCCTGCTTGATGCTTGCAGTGGGTGCATGCCCACCTCCTGTTTTCCTGCAAATGGACCATAGGCCAGGCAGAGCTTTTTGGAAAGGCACGTTTCCAGAGCCAGGCTACAATCCTTAGAGTATTCTCCCTCCAAACTTTCTGAGAAGGGACAAAACCAAGCCTCGCTTGACTCAACCTGCAGCCTCTAATCTTTCTCTTCTCCCCAGCTATGCTCCCCCAATTCACAAAAAGGGAGATCTCTTTTCTCTTGAGGGACTTGCATAAAAAGTCTGAATATGCTTGTCAAGCTCCATAGAGCAATGTTAAGTCTGCTTGTGAAACTGCAGCCTTTGAAGACCTTCCATCTCCTGAGTCTTTGCAGCCCCAGTAAATGGCCATTTATTAGCTGTAGTCCATAATTTGCTTCCTCCTGTGACCCATCCTGTAATTTTCATTGAGATGACAAGCTCTGAACGAAAAGCACACTCATTTTCCAGCTGTAGCATATAAAATACGGATATGGTCATGAAACCTTGAATCCATCAAAATAGCAGAGACTTTTCCATTTAGGACCTAGGGCTCTAAGGACCCAGGGCTGGGCTGGACAGTCCATACCCTGCAAGCTGCAGTCTGCTCAGGCACAGAGCAATAATACTGATCTCAATTACCAGTAACTTGATTCACTCAAGTGCTCTGACAGATGAGCTTTCATGACCCCCACAGTAGCAGTTTAAGAACTTCCTGGTGACCCTCCTCCCATTACTCCCTTTGCAGAATTGGCAGATGGGAATGTGGCTCTGCCATGGTGGAATTTGGTGCATTAGCTTAAAAGCACTGAGACACCAGATGATGAAGTGGAGCTGCTGAGACTTTCTGTCACAGGGGCAATAACTTGTGGCTGATGGAGGAGGCAGACAGCTGGATATGAAAGTATCCTAAACTGCCACAAAAAGACTGGCCAGTTCATCTACCAACCCTAAGTGAGTGGTCAATCAAACTGCATTAGCTTCTGCTCAATACCGCAGAGCAGCAGTTGTCAGGAAGTTCGTACCCGCTATGCACAGGCGGACAACTCACAACTCAGTCCTCCTTCTAAGACACTGTGGAGAAAGCAAGCAGTGGAGAGACTACACCTGAGAGAACCAGAAAAGGACTTCAAGACAGCCTAACATTCAACTTTATTTCTTTAAACCTGGACCCTGAATACAAGCAAACTATGGTCAATAGCAAGCAAGAGTCTTTACAGTCTAAAACCAGCTCAGACGTTTCATTTTTTCTGGAGTCAAGGACGCAGAGATGCTATGCTTTGTACATGACCCTATGGAGACTATGGCTACCACCAGTCTGTGGAATAATTCCCTTGGGAATGTTGTCCAAACACTGGCATCAGTGAATGACAGCATCAGCAGACCTGGGAGTATGAGCTTATTTCATTTAGTAGAGCACCATTAGTTACTACTCTATCCTAAGCCACTCCATGGAGGTAGGCAGGGGACTGCTCTGCATGAAAACTCCTGGCATCTGTGCCTTGTTGAAGAAAGGTTTGAATTGGTTCATAGAATCATAGAATGGTTTGGGTTGGAAGGGACCTTAAAGATCACCTAGTTCCAACACTCTCACCATGGACAGGGACACTTTCCACTAGACCAGGTTGCTCAAAGCCCCATCTGACCTGACCCTGAACACTTCCAGGACTGGGGCATCCCCAACTTCTCTGGGAAACCTGCCAGGGCCTCAGCACCCTCGCAGTAAAGAATTGCCTCCTAATATCTAAACAAAATTCACCCTCTTTCATTTTGAAGCCATTCCCCCTTGTCCTGTCACTTATAGACCCTTGTGAAAAGTCCCTCTCCAGTCATCCAGCGAGAGTTTCTTGTGGCAATGGGCACAGCCCTGACAGGGATAAGAAAGACCACTAAAGTGGAGCTACACAGAGCTGAACATTTGGCTACAATATGCAGAAATGGAAACATCTTCTATCCCACAGCCTTCAACATCAGGCACTCTTCACCTCCTGGAAATGCATACACTTGCTAAGCCATATGGGCTTTCAAGTGCTTTACAGCATCCTACTACAACTCTAGTTTTATTAAAAATCTTGTCAGTAACTGTGAACAATGAAATTGTACCCCATAAAAATGATGCAAGATAGTTCATATCTCTCAGAATTTTGACCTCAGTACACTTCATACACATTCATACTTCTCTGCATCTAACACTCTCCAAGCATAGTTTCAAATTCATCTTACCACCATGAGGGCTAGAAGCACTTTTCTAAGGGGATGCTGTAATTGTACATAATCATGACTTCAGAAAAAATCCAGACTCCCTAACCAGATATGTCTCATACTAACTGTTCAGAGATTAACACAGAGGCCACAGAAGAAGAAATAAATTAGAGTATGAATTATAACATGAAATTTCATAGACATACAATTGCTTTGGTTTTTTATTTAATCTTTAATTGCAGCCCGAAAGTGGAGTTTTCTTGAGAAGACAAGCAGAAAATCTGGAGCCTGAGAGGAATCTAAAGAAGCTGCCTTAAAAGTGTGCCTATCTGAATTCATATGTATACATATATAGAAGGAGTCACTGCCCTAGGATGTTTCAGTAGAGTCCCTATAAGCATCAAGCATTGTCCTGGATACAAATAGAAATGGTCTGAGTTCATGAGGAAATCCTGAAAAGATAACACAGGTTATTTCATTCTTCAAGGAGGCTGTGTCCTTGGCTTGGACTGAGTCCTGATCAGCCAATCTTCTTGTTAAGGCTTCTTCCATTCAAAGGGACCACCCAACTAGGTGGTTTGAGAATAGTTTATAATGAACAATAGTAAATAACAGCATGGGCAAACAAAAGGGAAAAGAGGGGGTCCAGGCAGGAAAGATAACTGTGTCCAATGGACAAATTTCATATTGAGAGAGATATGAGGGAGCATGTCCAAGAAGAGGATGCAATACCAACTCTAGAGCTGCCACCAGAAGACAGAGTTCAAAATTATGGGAATAGAAGGAAAGGATCCTCCAGCAGTTAGTGACCTGGCCAGTTAAAGTTCAAAGAGAAATCTCAAAACTCAGGACGCCAGTGCTATATAGCCTCAGTGAAATGGAGAAGGTGGTCAATGGAAATGACTGAAGATGCAGAAGACCCAACACCACTTTCCACATGCTCAGGACCAGAGAACCAGAGGTCTGGAAGTTGAGGGAGAAGCAACTGTTGGAGGATGTTAAGCCTGCACAGGGATGGAGCCCAGGATATGGTGTACGCCTCTGTGGGAAAGGAATGGCTTTTTAGACACCTGATTGTATTCCCTGGAAATATTTTGATGGGAAAAACAATTCATTAGGTCTGAATGACTTCTTGGAATAAATCAATTTGCCTCCTTTGCCAGGAATGATCATACAACTCACAGAAGTCAGCATAAAGCCAGTTACAGCTGGCCCAAGCTATACAAGTGGGAATAAAATGGTCTTGAACACTCCACATGCTGGTGAAAACCTTCCTTATTCCAGGAGATGCTGATACTGGGGAAATACACTGAACTGGGTGGAGCACCTCCAGTGAGGCCATTCTTACCCTGCATGTGTTGCATGGCAGCTTTTCTTCCCTGGTCAACTGGCCTAAGCAGTCCAGTAGTGATCACTGGGTTTTATTTTACAAGTTTTACTTCCAAGTGAAGGAAGGAAACCTGTGGGCTGGGGTCCTTGGCATCAATAGCAGGAGATATATCTGCTTATGGAATGCAGGTGGCTGCAAAATCTTAACTTTTTTTATTTTTTCTTTTTTTTTTCTTTTTCACAAGAAAGAGCATTCCCCATGGCTACACGCACAGACATCAGATTTAAAAATAGCAAAGTTCCACCTCGACTGTGGGTGAGTGAAAGACAGAAGACAGATGCATTGGCTGCCAGCTAGATTTGACATCCACTTTTTCTTTCCTCACCCTGGCAGCCAGCAGTTGCACACATGTGCACAGGTAAGGACCTCAGTGGCAAAGCACATGGTGTCTGCCTCCCCCTCACTTCACTGACTGCTGCTTCCCAGCCATGTATGTCTGAGAGCCACATAAGCCCACACTCCCCACTTAGTTTATCAGGCATGTATAAAAATCACCAAGTTCCTCCTATTTGTCCTGCTTAATTCGCAAACTCCTCACTAGTCATTTACGTGTGGGGATTGCTATCAAGTTCATTGCAAAGATTAACACGTCTCTGTTTCTGGCTTGTTTTGTTAATTCTTTTAGTGCGTGCTCCACATGGACACTTTCCACGGCTCCAATGTATATAATAAATGTGTGTGCTTGTACATGACTGGTCTCATTTTCAGACCCTGGCCCAGGTCAATTTAAGGTGATCAATTTCAAGGAATCAGGTCTTGGTCTTGCTTCCTTCCCCCTACCCAGGCTGCAGGAGATTCCTTCTCTTTTCCCTAACTGGCTTTAATCCACCCACTGTTTATTCTTCCAACCAAATGCATTCATTGAAAACATAAGGCACTACTGCCCACATACTCAACGCTACTCTTCATGTGCTCATCAGCAGTAGAAGCCACAGTAATTCAGCAAACTTGGCTATTTTATTTGCAAATACGTTTCCAAGCATCCCTTTATGCATTTACCTAAATCACATGGCTCACAGAGAAGTCCTTTCCATAGAAAATTATGGATGCTGAAAAGTCACATGCATTCACACCACAATTTGACAAATTCAGAAAAGGAAAATTCACCCAGTACATTTAACTTTAATTAATTGGATGCCAGGAGAATATTTGAGGGCAGTATCACTGTAGGTTTATGTTATTCTTACAAGTTTCACTATTTGGTACTTCTGAAAACAAGATACCTTTGGTCTAACCCACTGTGGACATTCTAAGGTTTTACACGTGTTTTCTGCAATTTTAGTGTGATATGATTTTCTAATACATCTGTCCCAGGAGCATCCAGGCTGCATTAGGGTCTTACAGACACACTGTAAAGCACAGTAAGTATTTCTTGTTCTACATTCGGAGCTTGGCATCACATTTCTGGTCTAGGATGATGGACAGGAAGAATGGAAAATATCCCATGATCAGAACCACCTTAGAAATAAAACAGACTTGGTCTCTTCTGCATAATGACAAGGCATTGAATCGTGTTCATTTTAACAAAAAGAAGGCTGCAGAATTGATATGGCCACTACTAATGAATACTGACCTAGGAAGGACAAACAGATGCCTGGGTTTACTCAGGCATGTCTTCTCTTTCTGTCTGAAATGTTTGCCCAGGTGGAATTTTCCCATTTGTCCAAAATTTCTAGACATTTGACCAGAGCAGCAGCAATAGCTGTAGCTATGCTCTGCATGACAAGAAAGTCTAAGCTAATCACTGGTGCATGCAGGCATATCAGCTGTACAGCACACATGCATACACCTGTTTACAAAACCCCTTCCTAAACTTGATAGTGTAATAAAAGAGAACTCTTAATCCAGGGGCTAAGATATAAGAAAATCCCACAGTAGGATGCTGAAGATGTGCATGCTCATTTTTCACATCAGTGTTTTCAACAGTGGGGAGAAATAGCTGGTGGAGTAGCTTGCCAAGGATCATAGGGAAATCCTCTAGCACCATCTATGTTTAGAGCAAGGATGGGTATTATTTCTGAAAAGTGCACACTCGCTCATAAAGAGGGAAATCCTGTGGCCTTCAGCCTGCAGGGAGATCTTTGCAGTGGTCCATTCTTGCCTTTAAAAACTCCTCATGATCCTCCATTTCTCAAGATACCCTTCTCTCATGACAGCTGTGAATACTCACTGACATCGCAATGACAATTTTTGGAGAGATCACGACAATGTGGTAGTGAAGGGACATGACCACCCTTATGAGAGCACCTGGCTCTTTACAGTAGCAGCTGGATCTTAATGCCATGGCTCCTCTAGTCCAACAAGCAAAGGAAAAGACAAGAAATGGAGACCAAGGGACATAAGCCAAAGGCTGCAACCAGACAAAAAGGATCAAGATTCTGGCCAAAAGCTGTATATTTCTACTGGAGACTACTGGTTTAAACATAGCAGCTGCTCCCAGAGAAGTCACACTCATATTTGCAAGGGAGTAGCTGAGGGTCCTGCTTATCCCACAAACACTGGCAGACCTCAATCAGGGTGAACTCACATCCAGACCTGGTACCTCTGTTCATGGGAAACTATTTTTTCCCCCTTGCCCAGTTGTAGGCTGTTCCTTCCAGCAGCCTCAAAGCTCCTGACCTGTTATTAAAACAGCCTCAGAGAAAGTAAATATGACCAATGAAAAAACACAAAATATCACCCAAATGTCTAAGGAAACCATGAACAGAGGCACTGAGCAACACCCAGCACAGATTTTCAAAAGGACAAGGATTTTCATGGCTCAGCATTCTAATTTGTTTGACCGTTTATTTCCAAGGAACACATCCAAGAGTGACAAGCTCCATTTATTTCAATGGGCAGCATATGCCAGCAACATGAATGGCATATGCTATAAAAGAGAACGGATGTTCTCAAGCATCCTAGAAAGCTGTCCTTTCAGCAGACAGAGGACGTGTAGATAATGGAAGTGCAGCTCTGCTCTGACAAGCAACACCATAAAAGCCGCATCGTGGGTTCTCATGTTTGATGTCTCTCCATGGCAGACCTGCAAGATTTGCTCAACCTAAAAGTGAAAAATTATTGCCTAATACTTGGCCCAGCACTGGAGAGAACAGTTGAATTCTTTCATTATTCTACTTTTCCAGGCCAGAAGGACATCTCCTTGGGACATATGGCCACTTCAGGGTGTTAGTGTTTCACCCTTTTCGACTTTTAGGGGCTATGCACCAACCCAGACCATTCTCACAAAGGACATCACCTTCAAACCATTGTGTGATGTGAATATGAGATGTTCACAAAAGAGTGTGCTCTTATTCCGTAAAACACCATCACTGGCTTTCAGTCTTATCTCTTTGTAGTACATCCTGAAGACAATCCTCTTCTGAATCTTGCCTTTCCAAAGTCTGATCCCACTGACCCCTGAAAAACCCTGAGTTGTGAGTTTCTGTCACAAATTCAGCACCACTTCTGACTCAATATTGTTCGGTAGCCTATGACGTTTTTCTGTAAGTCTCCCAAGAGTGGGCAACTTTCATTTGCTATCATTAAGGAATTAACTAATATTAATTCTATGTTAGGACTTACCTAGTGAGCAGTCTGGTTCGTAAGCTTTTATTGGCTTGTCAGCAAGCCCTGGAAGTCAAAATAGAATTATTTTTGTCTTGCTTTTCAGTGAGACAGCCCCAACAAAGGTGGGGTGCAGCTTTGTTCATACTGAATCTTTCTCTAGACACCCTTCATTCTCATTAAACTTAAGAGGTCCGTGGGAAGGAGCAGTGTGAACAGCAATGCTGTCCACAGGAAACCATCTCCCCTTCTCCTGTACCTCCAGCCGGGCAACATCTCAAACCAGGTAAAGAAGAAGAGATGTTCATTACTCCCTTACAGCCCTCCAGCATGGTAAAATGAAATCCCAAATTCTCCTCCAGGAGATTCATGTCCACCTGTGCTGCAAGGCTCACTATCCTGGATTTAGTCTGCAGTAAGGCCACAGCCATACAATATCCCTAGAAGCCCATTGTACAGACTGGAGACCCTTGTTGCGCCTCTGTTTTTCGTATTCACTTTCTCTTCAGTGGGTGCAGCTTGTAGGCTGCAGTTTCACCTTTTATGGAGAAGCCAAGCCAATGCTGTTCATGCCACTGAGAGCATCTTTGAAACCATGTGGGAATCTCAGTTTGCCTTGATGCCAGTGAGGTGTTTGCTTAGTGAAGAGGCCAACCATAGACTTGTGGATGGCTGTGTATATAACTCACAGTTGGTGAATTATGCCTGGGGCAGTTGGTCCCATGAATGTTTGGTTTTCAAAACCAGCTTCTTGGTCCAGATGTGAGTGGTGAGAGGCAGGAAAGCTCTCTGCTGGGAGAATTTGGCTCTGCTTCTGGGCTTTGGGGCTTTGTCTGCTCAGAGGAGAGGCAGGCTGTCAACTCCAGCATTTCTGACTGGCTTTTTAAGGCTAAAGATAGAGACTACACCCTGGGTCTTGCAGTTGATGTGAGAAGATTTGTAGTACCCCAGCAGGGAGATTTGGGTAGACACCCCAGGCCTGGCATGCCCAGGGCAAAGTGGGATGCTGTAGATTTAACACATCTGGTAGTGGAGCAGGGGGGTAATCGAATTCCAGGGGCAGTAACCAGTGCTCTATGAGGTGTCAGAAATGTCCATCATAACTGAACAGCATTGAGAAGCAATTGTTTGGTCTTTTCCTGAAAATTTAAACTAAAAAGCAAGCCATATGATGACAGCATCTGTAGCAGAGAGCAGGGTGGCTTGCATGAATTAGCAGCTTCCTGGCTGTTATCTGCGGCAGCCTTAGCCAGCTACTTATTCCACCACCTGCAGCTTCTGTGGGCTAAGGCCTCAGACTTACACCTTGGGGAGCACCGCAAGCCAAAACCCCCAGCACTGAGCCACAGTCAAATAAGAGCTGGAGAAGGTCTCCTCCACAGCTTTCTCATTGAAGTGTGGGATGAAGTTGATGGAATGGGACCTTGAGTCTTGGAATGTGGAGCACTGTGACCTTGGACTGCTCAGATCCTGATCTCCAAAGAGCACCTGTGAAGGTTACCGGAAAGGTGAGCTGAATGGGGATGTGCCACAGCCTCAGTGACTTGCATCTGAATCTTCCTGGCATGTCCCATTGCAGACAAGGGTAGCTTAATCAGGCGTCTCCAAGAACCCTACTGGGATCGTGCTGGATATCCATGAAACCAGTGGCAGTATGTGGGGTCAGAGCACCTACACAAGTGACAGCTTCCTGCTGCCTTGGAGACTTGTTATGGGCAGGGAAAGGGAGATAAATCCCCAAATTTCCCTGGGAGAAATGTTCATTAGGATCTGCTTTGGAACATTTCTTTCCCTAATGGGCCAGGTGGAATGCAAGGAGATTATATTCTTTGCTAGAATAACTACCATTTTTTAAAAGATAGACAAAACCCAAAATTATTCAGGCATGCTACTCATTCTTGTTAAGGTCCTGTAAATCATATCAAGTGCAGAATCTCTCCCCATTCAGAGATCTTCCAGCCTGTTGCATATGGGTGATCCTCAGGGATCCCTTCAAGTGTCTTCCTGCCACCTCTTCCCCATGCTTCCTGTTGATGGGACCCAAAAACATCCAATGAGCTTATGGTGAGCAGCAGAATCAGTTCTACTCTGTCTCACCCACCCCTCCTGCTGTCCTTTTTTGGGGGCTCCAAAAGGAGCCTATCAGTACAGGCTCCTGGCACAGACAAATCCCCATGGAAGAAGATGATTACACCCAGAAAAGTGGCTTCAGTTCCCATTTGAAGGGATCTGCAGGGAGGGTGATGGGGATCAGAGTAGAGAAGGGGCTGCCATCTGGCAGGGGCTGGAGCAAGGTGACAGCAAGAGTCACTTTGGTCACAGGCATCCCCTGATTCTGACACGAAGGGGTTTGGCTCCATCCAGTCTCTTGAGAGCAGAAAAGCCATGGACTTATTGCTGACTCCCTTGCCTCATTGTGCACTGGAGCAGGGAGGGCAGGAGGCAAAGGGAGTGGGGGAGCCATTCTGTCCCCCTGGCTCTGACAGGTCCATGCCTGCCACGCACCGGCATTGGGGGTGGGCGGGAGACAGTGCAGGGGGACCACCAAAACAAATGAACTAAAAAACCAGTCTGACGATTCTCCACAAGCTTGGTATACATGATGCAAATTGATGTTTAAAGCTTATTTATTAGCTTACATGCAAAATGCCAGCGGTCTTTTTCTAGATCAGTGGGTATCCAATATTTGGGCGGGGGGAGACGGCGGCAGCGGGAGCGAGCATGGCTAGAGACTGTATATCCAGAGGCTAGGGTTTATATCATGGGCTGCTCTCGACTGTTATAATTTGTGGCACAGATTCAGTGAGAATCTGATCTGCTGAAAATATTTGGGCTGTGAAAACTCCCACACTGTGACAGATGTCAAGTCCAATTAAGTGACTTGTGTCCAGGTTTCTGTCCAATAGGCTTTCCCATTAAATATCAATTTAAGAGGGAAAAAATGCCGCCCCCTTTTCTCTGAGCCTTTATCTCTTCCGACCATCTCTAGGTGAAACCCTTTGGTACCAGAAGTGGATCCACACGCATCTCCGCTCTGTCTGTCTGTCTCACCCCTGCCACCTTCCGCACCCCTCCTTGGTTTCTTTGCCACTCCGGGAGGGGTGGGAAGAGGAACTGCACTTTCTTTTTGTGCAGGGTAGCGTACCTTTTCCTGCACCGCCGTTATCTCTCGCAGCTGCTCCGAACCCGCGCCGAGGTTTTCGTTTATTTCGTTTTGTTTTTCTTTTTCAGCGTTCGCATATTTTCCTTTATTTTTCACTCGAAAGATGCAGGAGGAGTTAGGAAGCTCAGGGACGGATGGGGGTTTCATTTATCCTTTTTTTTCCTCCCCTCGCCAGTTCTTGAAGGACCAGAAGAAGAACTAAGACCAAACATTCATTTTCCGACGGCGTCTCCCCTCCTTCTGCCCCTCTCCGCCGGACCGGTGAATTAACAAAACCGCACGTTACAATCCCACACCTCCCCCCCCCAAAAAAAAAAAAAAAAGGGAGAGAAGAAAGGAGGGAGCGACGCATTGTTACCCCGACCCGCGGCGTGCCTGTGCGCCGGGCCGCGGCGGAACAAAGCCGGCAGCGCCGCGCCGGGCTCCGCGCCCCGTGCTCCGGGCTTCGCGCCCCGGGCCCCGCGACCGGCCCGGCCCGGGAGCTGCGGGGGCCGCCGCGGGGAAGGAGAGGCCGAGGGGACGGGAGAGAGGAAAGAATCCTGGACGGTGCCGGTGTTGTCGTGGCATCCCTTTTGTTATTTATCACAGTCGGGAAGAGGAGGAAGAAAAGCGGAGGAGAGGACACTTTCCCCCTCTAAAACCGACCGGCTGAAGCCGCCTGTGCGCTGCGGCCGCTGCCCGGACCAAACGGGAGGAGTAGGACTTTGATGGGGAAACGCTTTTTCTCCCCTGATGCATCGTAAGTAACTAAAGTTGTTATTTATACTCCGCAAACAAACACGACAATATAACATCTCCCATCTCTGGAGCGCTGGAGGCCGCGGCGAGGGATGAGATCTGCCTTTCCCCATTCGAGCAGGACACTTTTTCGCTCGTAATTAATTTTATTTGATTTTGATTTTTTAATTTTTTCCATGCTCCGCTCCCGGAGGGTAATTTGAACGTTTGTAAAGGAATCGCCGAGGGGGCGAGGAGACCGGGAGAAGAGAGGCTGTCCAAACGAGTCTACAGAGGTAAGCAGCCTTCACGATATCTTTCCCTTTTGCAGGTAGCACGGGGCATGGGTTTACTGTAATAACAATTAAAAAAAAAAAAAATAGAGAGGGGGAGGAAAAAAGCCTCTTTCCGGGTCAGTTCGCCAAACCCCACAGTAAAGATAAACCCAAATCAAAGCGAAAAATTCAACACACACAGTAGAGAAACCTCTAAGCAACTTTCTTCAGGAACCACCGCTTTAATTGCCCGTTTTCATACAACCGCCCTGCAAATCCTGCCTCTCTAGTGTGCTTTCGCATGAGCCCCCTCGCTTGGATGCCAGTTGAAAGGTGATTTTAAACCTTTCCCATTTATCTTTTTGCCCCACGAGATCGCTGATACCTGACTTGCGCGGTAACTGGGTTTTTTCCTTACCCCTGCATTGTGGGCCTGATTAACGCTCCTTATTATAAATCGAAGAGGAAGCATTTCCGACAGCCCTTTCCCAGGGAAGGAGGCGCGCTTCTTTCCCCCTCCCCAGTCCCGGCTGCGCACCCCGGGGAGCGCTGAGCGTCGGCCCCCGGCGGAGCCCCTCTGCCCCGCCACGCGTACCCCACGTCTCGCCCCGTGGGGGGAGGCTTGGATCTAGCCCTGCCTGGGAAGAATTCCTCCAGCCCGTGTTGTTGTTATTATTATTGTTAACAACAATAATAATAATAGTTTATTTTTCCCGACCAGGTCTAAGGCCCGACTGGGACTTTCCCTGGAAACTTTATGTGGAAATACTTTGCAATCTTAATTCGGGGGAAGGGAGGATGCGATGATCCCTCCTCCGTCGGGCTCGCTCCCCACCTCGCTCGACACCCCAGCTGCACACACACACACACACACACACACGCACACGCACACACACACACACATTTGTGTCCAAGGTTATTCACTAGTTGCCTGATGTATTGTTTTATTACATGCCGGCATGTCCACAGACGCGCTCGGATTTGTATTGCTGTCTACATGACAGATGGTGCTCTCTGAGGCTGCAAGAAGATACGATTCAATTTTCTTTTGAAAGGCACGTCCACATTTATTTATTTATTTATTTATTTATTTATTTATTTAGCCTCCCCCTCTTTTCGCGCAGGGAGGGGAGAGGAGGGAAAATTTAAAGGGATGGAAAAGTTCGGCTGCTGCTTTAGCTGCTTTAGGGGGTTAGTTTCTTTTTGAATCCCACGCCTAGTAAACGGAAACTCTCCAAACGTCCCCATTTGATCGCTAGCAAATCACTATCTGCACAACTAGCAGCAGGGGAGGAAAGAAAAAGAAAGAAAAAAACGAGCGCAGAGAAAAGAGCGGAGGGGAGAGCCTAGCAGATACATCGGATCCCGTAGGGATCGGGGAAATAAATCTCCCCACTGGCCTTGTTATGTTTGTGGAGCCTTGAGCTGTGTATTTAAAAGCATCATGTCTGTAGCCTGGATCCCACAGAGTGTTGGCGAAAGAGAAATGGTTAAGCAGAAATTGGCAGGCCAGAACGGACAGTATTAAAATTGGGGGCCGAGGCGGGATGGTGGGGAATGACCATAATATTGAGACACTGGATATTTGCTTGTTTAAAAAAAAAAAAAGATCTTTTACTGCTCTCTGGGCCTGTTTCAACACCCAAGCAAGCGCAGGGAATAACGGCAGGAAGCATATTCCGCTGAAGCTGCCGTCAGCCGCTGGAGAGGGGATGGTTAAATGACGGGGTATCGTTTATCCCTGATATTGCTCTCATTAGTACTCCCTGAAGGAGCCGCGACCCGTCCAGCCGGCGCTCCCTCCGCCCCGGTCGGGCGGTACCGGAACCGGGGGCAGGGCGCGGGGACCTGCATATCCTTCGTGTCCCTGCTCCCCGCCTTGCCCCTGTATCCCCGGGCCGGGGCCCTGACCCGCTCTCTCTGCTTCTCTGTCTCGGGAAGGCTCCTCTGCCCCCTTCAAGATGATGCTTAGCCCGGACCAAGCTGCCGACTCCGACCACCCCTCCTCGGCGCCCTCCGACCCGGAGTCCCTGGGCGGCGCGGACGCCCAGGCGCTCAGCTGCTGCGTCTCCGACCCAGAGCCCGCCGAGGGCGGCGGCGGCGAGGGCCGAGGCGGTGGCGGTGGCGGTGGCGGCGGCGGGGAGGGCCGCGGCGGGGGCAGGCCCGGGCTGCACCCGCCGCCGCTGAGCCGGGAGGAGAAACGCCGTCGGCGCCGCGCCACGGCCAAGTACCGCTCGGCCCACGCCACGCGTGAGCGGATCCGCGTGGAGGCCTTCAACCTGGCCTTCGCCGAGCTGCGCAAACTGCTGCCCACCCTGCCCCCCGACAAGAAGCTCTCCAAGATCGAGATCCTGCGCCTCGCCATCTGCTACATTTCGTATCTCAACCACGTGCTGGACGTGTAGCGCCCGACGGACGCCCGGAGCCCCGGGACCCCCAGCTCCGCCGCCCCGGGTCCAGTCGCGGCGGGCAGCGCCTTCCCCCGGGCAGGCGGCGGGGTGGGGGGTCCCTGCTGCTTGTGCTCCCCATCCCGGAGGGCTCCCGCCTGGTCGAGAGCCCGCTTTTCGAAGAGAAGTGTAAAACTGGATTTTCTCTTCAGGCTGTCAAGTGCCCCTTTATATATATCCAAAAACATCTACTTGTGACCTTAAACGTGTGACCCATGGGTGCAGTTAAAAATAACTATTTTTTATTTATGGTAGAAGGAGTTGACAATTTATTTTTTTCAAGATTTATTTATTTTTCAGAGTGGTGGCAATTTTACTTTATATACTTCGTGCCAATTGGTTTCTATAGTCGGGTGTTTACACTTTCTCCTGTGGAACATTATGTTTGACTTTATGAGTGTTTGTTGGGATCAATACGGTATTCATTTTCTTTTCTTTTTAATTTATTTTTTCCCTCCAATTATATTGCACTTGTGTACCACAAACCTCCCCTCCCTCCCTGTTTATAAGCATATTTTATATATATATCAAGGCATTTGTTCTTGACCTTCTTTCTTTCTTTTCTTGTGTGGGATCAACAACCAGTAGCACTTAACTAGGAGACTTTTTTTAAAAACTTGTTGTTATTCTGATCTATAGTTACGTCTGAAAAGTACTTTGCAAATCGTTTATAAGGGAAGTAGTTTCTTTGTGGGTGTAGATGTGTGTGTGTATACATGCATGTGTGTGGGAGTGAGCGTGGGCGTGTATGTGCGTGGTATATTTTTAGGAAAGGACATTTTTTCCTAAAAAAAAAAAGAAAAAAAAAAGAGAAGTAAATCCAGGACTGCTTTCCTTTGTGACAACCAAAAAAATCTATAACCTGAAAATGTTTCATGTTCTTTGCTGTGAATCTCTTAAAACAAGAAGCGCATTTTAGGGACAAAAGAGGAAAAAGAAAAAAACCACATCTGCTATCCAAAGATTTTAGTCTTTTTCAGGGTTTTTTTGTGTGTCTATGTTGCTTTATATAATGCAATATTTTGTAGTGAAAATAGATAAATCTGGTTTCTATCTGATGCGTTTTTCATATCTCTCATGAATGGTGAGCTGTTTTGCATATAAATAAAAGTATCAAATAAAAGCTGTTTTTTCCTAATTATTTTTCCCTGTTGGCCTTTCTGTAAGACAGACATGTGATATCCTTACGAATAAGGATTGCAAAGGCTTCTCAAGTCATGTGTGGGAAGCTTCAACAGGTTACCTGCCACTTCATAGGGAGACTCAGACTGCAGTCCCTCCACCACAGCTCCTCTGCTCCAGCTGCTCTAAGCTGGCTGCCCTGCCCAAATGCAAAGGAGACACAGGACCCTTGCTAGGACCCTTGCTATCACTTTCTGCCAGTCTCATCATGACTGGCATCTGGTCACATGTTTCAAAGTTCAAGCTGTACAATCCAATCTGATGCTTGCAAGCACCTGTTTTGACATCTCACTCTTTGCTATCTCTGGCTTTGCCACCCAAATGTACATGTTTTGTCCTGCTTGAGTGCACTAGATTTACTTTCTCTTGTTTAAATTCAGCTTTGATCCGATCCCTCTCTTGCCAGGTCCAAATCTGCTGAAACCAAGGAAAAATCTTGGGCTCTTTCCCTTTAGAAAATCTTAACCATAATCTTTTATATAAGGCTTCATTGCCAAATCTTGTCATTTGAAACATGGAATAGATACAGACCTGAGCAAAGTGAGACCATCTCATTTATTAAACCCTCTCTTGTTTACCACAAGGGGTTAATTTTACCTATAATTTGAATACTGCCATTGACTTTGGTAGCTTCGTCATCCATTCTTACTTGCTGGAGAGATAAAACCCTCCCCTCCACCCCATTTTTACGGATGACACTTTACACAGCAATTTAATTAAGCGTGGTCTTGACCAGCTGAAAAGCTCCATGCAGAAAACCTGTCAGAGAGACTGCTAATTCCACTTTCTACAAATACACACTTGCCATTTCCCAAGAGAGCACACACTGGTTTGGTAGTTCAATGCACAGTTTTCAAATCCTGTGTCTTTCAGGGCTGAAGTAACTCCACCAGCTTTGGATCTGCCTTCCTTTGGGACAGGTTTGTTTCTCAGGTTCACTGTCAGGGCACTTTGTTGAGTTTGATGGTAATTTCCTGGGTGATAGTATAAATCCTGCCATCCAGCAAGCCTTCAGCATCTGGGAGGATAAACATATTATTTCCTTCTTGACCATTGGGAATGCATGTTTTAGGGAAGAGAGTGCTCTGCAACACCTGACTGTAAAGTATGGTGGCTAGAGTCACTGGCAGCTGATTCAAGCACACAGGTTGCAAGATAAGTTGGTGTGAACCCCACATTGCCCTTGGCCTCATATCCCCCTCTGGGGGTCTCACACATGTGTCAGAGGCACAGGCTGAGAAAATGCTCACATCTCAAGTTCCCAGCCACGTGATCCTGTGCCCAGGTGATCAGTGAGTTCCCTGTGTTGTGACCAAAGAAGAGCACAGTGTGGAGATGTGTGGGAACAGAATCAGGTCTGGAAGTAAAATCTTGTTGGCCATTCCATTCCTATACCACTTGAGACAACAGAGAGCCTGCTTGCACTCAGACACAGGGCAGCAAGGACTTTGTTTTTTGTGGCATCCACAGAAAAATCAAGGTCAAATCTCAAGTTTACCCTGCAGAAGGGTCAGGGCACTTGACCTGAGGAGATGTCCTTCCCAAGTTTTATCTGATGGACAAAATTGCTTCTTCCTACAAGTCCTATCTCAGTTCCATACACTCACCACCTTGTTTAAATCCTGTCCCCACCATAATACCACTGCAACTATTTCTATTTTTCCTCCTGGCACCAGGAAGGAAACTCATTCTCATCTAGCATCTGATGACTGTTGAAAAGATAATGTAGGTTTTGCTCCCATTTTCCACACCTTTTTTTAATCCTTAAGGAGCTGTGCAGTATGCACAAGCTGCAAGGCCTATACAAAAAAACCCAACAAACACAACAACAAAACCCAGCCAACCAAACAACAACACTGCATGACTAAGTGCTCAAAAGTCTGGCTTTATGAAGAATGGGTAAACTACTTTAACTCCATCTCATTGCAAGTCTGGGTTAGATAGCAATAAAATCTAATTATATAATCAAAGTTACTTTGCCTATGTATATATTCGCTCAGCAATAAAGGAATGAATGACCTTGAATGACAATACTATAGGAAGAATGGGGTGGAACTGCTGAATGGAAGTTTTTATCACACTCAGCCATTACAATTGGCAGGGAAGAGACACAGTTAATATTTCCTGGTATTTTAACTACTTTCAGATACCTTTCTTCCACAACTGAAGAGGAGCTCATCATACAAATCAGGAAAGAAAGTGCACTCAAAGACAGAGAAGGCAGAGCACTATCTCTGGACCTTTAGCTGACTCTAAAAGAGGGACTTCAGGCCTGACTCAATACAATATATAAAACATTTAAAACCTTATATTAAATATATAAAACATTGAATGGAAACCTCCAGCATTCACAGAGAGCAAGTACTTCTTATTGATAAACCTAGAATATCCCAATACAAGGGCTATCCAGTGCATGCTAACATCGGGCGATAACACCTATTAAGACACATTTTGAGGTCTATGTAGACTCACAGGGACACGGTGCAATACACACTCACATGGTATCATTGAGAAGCAGGGCAGCTAATGCATTCATCTGAATCCTGGAAACAGATCCTGAGCCTGATTCAGCAAACAATGACATACATCAAAGCCGAAAGTTACTCCTACATATAAACATAATGGTTTTGACAGGACTGTACAGCTAAGGGGGAATTGTATCTGAGTATCACACAGTTTCCTAAGAGATTAAAAGATCTAGAGCACAAAATATTCCAAAATATAGAATTGGATTCATGCTGCTATTACATATGCACATACAAAAGGAAGAATTTCTAGGCATAGACCATCATTCTCCAGCAAAATGCATGGTACTGTGCATTCAGGATGACACTACTCCCCAGCTACAAAGTCATGTCTTATTGTCTGTGTTTAAAAGTGTGTGAGCTAGGTAGGATATTACCACTGATACTTACAGCAGATAAATTCTGAGGGTCTTGCATGTGATTTGATATCTTTGCTATATTTCTAGCAAAGAGAGAGTGTGTGTACTTGAGAGATGGGGGGGTGGGGAGCTGAAGAGGATGTTGTATATGAAACTCAACAAAGAAATGGATCTTTTCCATTAAATAGCTGTGAAGAAATAGCAGAGACATTCTATCTATCTCTTCGCATATCTATCCATCTAGCCATCCTGTAACCCAATTAACCCAGTTCTTTTAGGGTGAATAAATGTGTTCTAATATCAGCCATTATTTTTCAGTATTCTCAATTTATTCTCCAGGGTGGGACAAATCAATAACCACAACAGCAACCGATCCAAAAGGAAAAGGCAATCTCCTGGCGCTTCTTATTTATTTCTTCAGAGCTGATTTTGTTTTTCCTGCCTCTTCCCCTGGTGACGGATTTTGCCTTTCCTGCCCAGAATGGTCGTGTTTTTATCCTGGGCTCTATTTGCATGTGAGCTTCAGATTCATCTTTGGCTCCTTGCACGGTTTGGGATGAGACCCTCCTGTCCCCAGAGAGGGGGGCAGGTGTTGCTCCAGTCGAGCGAATGGAACCAAATTACAGGACCGTCTGTCGCCTCCTCTGGGAGCCGGCAGAGGGAGGGGAGGAAGGGGAGGGGAGCAGGATGCCGTATGACAGAAAAGCAGAACATCATACTGATGCCGATAAGAGCTTGAAAACATGAGTCGCCCCAGCCCACAGCCCCACCCAAAACCATGCGGCAGCCACCTGAAAGAGAAATGTCAGGCACAGAGACAGAAATAAATTGAGTTACTGGGCTGGAATAACTCAGGCTTAAAATGAAAGAGAGCTCAGACTCCATCCACTTTCAGACACAAGTGCAGGCACAAAGTTGCTGTTTTTCTCAGCTTATGGCTGTGCTCTCTGATGTCACCTCCTCTGTGCCTTCAGAACAGGCTACTCTGCCCACCACTGCTTTCCACCAAGTCCTCACAGCCCAGCTCCGACAGCAGCTCCTGCACCCCTCCCTCCAGCTGCTCCTTCTGGCCTTCCCACAGCCACCCTGCCTTTCAAGGTCCCTGAGAGTGGCAGGACTGTGCAGAGGTGGTTCTGCTCCTCTGCCACCCCACCAGCCCATGCCCTGCAGTGCAGCCAGTCAGTGCTCCCTTGGGGAGCTGCTTGGTGCTCCAGCTCAGGGCTTGTGTCTCACTTCTCATCTGCGCAGACTTCTACTCAATTGATCTGAGAGAGGTGATGTTACAGAACTTACACTTCTCAAACCCACCTATTTCCTAAAGGCATTCCTAGCAAATTAATACAAGACCCCCATCCACCCCACCTCACCCTCCACCTTGTTTTTGCTGTTTTTTTCTCCCAAACTTTCCTAGACACGAGTGTGCACACGCACACACACACACACGTATTGATGTATGTAATGATTGGTCTCGGAGTGGCTGAGCACAGAGTCACTTGGAAAGCAACAGGTGACAGTTGTTCTGCTGCTCCTCACTGAAACAAGAAGACGATCAGAGAAGAAAAAGCTGCTCTGTGGAGAATTCAGAGGAGATTTGGAAGAAGTCATGAAAAAAGGTGCCATTAGAAGTGCTTAAATCAAAGCAAAAGCAGCATGGAGTGAAAGAAAGGCAGAAGAAGCCAGGTCACATAGATGGAGGGACCTTATCAGTCAGAGACTGGGCATAATATGAAGGATTTTCCATGAGGGTGGTGTGGGGTACATATGAACCTGGGGCCTACACCAGGGCATAATGAGGAACAAAGATCATCTGAAAAGGCCAGCAGCAAACAATGGAAAAGATGGCAGCAGGAAGTGTGAGGAAGGAGAAGGATATGAGTGGCTGGGTAGAGCTGTTGGTATGGATGGATGGGGAGAAGATGCTCTGGCAAGTCAGGAGCAGCTCACCTGGGGGTTAAAAGCGAGTTCAGTCGAGGAACAGACTGAAGGGAAGGACCAGGCAGGAAGGGAAGTGGAAGGAATTGTTAACTAGACATTCAAGACTACTCAGGAAAGATCACCACAACTTTAGTCATGGCCAGAGGGATGGACTGTCACAGTAACATTTTTTCAAGGACCAAAAGACAAGGGGTTTGTCATATAACGTCTATTCTCCAGAGAAATTCTTTGTCTCCTTGCTCAAAATGATTCTGTCCGTAGAAGTGGCAGAAAGATTTGCAAACCCCAGGGCTAGAGCTCAGCAAGGGCTCACAGACAAGGTAAACACATAGAAAGAAAGAAAAGAAGTGCAGAACAGAGCAGAGCAGGAAAAAGCAGAATTCCACTGTGTGTAGTCACAGCATTCAAAGAAACACTTTCCCACATATCAGACTCAATATTCTCAATACCAACGGTCTTCTGACCATTTCAGCAATTTCAAGACTCAAGACAGGCTTCAAGACTATCCCAGAAATGATCTCTGTAGGGTAGAGCCACAAACCTGTATTGGACTTTGGTTATTCAAGATAATAAAGACAAGGACTGACCATGAAAAAATGCAGAAGAACTGTGTGAGACTGATAAAATAGCACAAGAAATTCAATATAAATAAAGTGATAAGGGGATGCATGCAGTGAAGAACATGTCTAACTTCACGTATAACTGATAGGTCCTGAGCCAAACACAGAAGCAAGATCTCATAGCTATGATATATTGCTTCATGATAACATCAGCTTGGGTCTTTGTGTCATGGAAAAAGAAAATGAAATGTAAGATATTGCTATCACTGTTGAAGAACAGAACAGGCAGAGAGGAAGGCAGAGAGCATCATTACGACATTGCATAAAACCAAAGTAAGTCCGTATCCTGAATTCCATGTGCAGCTCTGGTTCAGTCTCAGTAAGAATACAGTAAAAGTCCAAAAGCATAATAGCTTCCATACAGCAAATGACTAAGTGAAAAGGACTGAGCCAGCAGTGATTTTACAGAAAGCCATCATATCCCAGTTAACAAGGGGATGGTGGAGCGGGATCAGTTGTTCCTGTCTCTTCCAATATAATTTGATACCAGGAGGCGTCAAATGAAACTGTTGGATGCCAGGTTAAAAACAAACAAAAGGAAGTGTCTCATCACACCATGTGTAGTAAAGCTGTGGAGCTCCTTCCTTGGGATGTTGTGAAAGCAAAAATGTTATACAAGTGAAGGACAAAAGCTCACAAAATAGAAATCTGCTGAGGATTTTTAAATGCGTAGAAGTTCCTCCCAACTCAGTCTCTCCTCAAGCCATAACTGGCTGAAGGTCAGCAGACTTCTAGCAGGAAGTATCATATATACCTCTGCTATTGTGATATTCTGTAAGCATCTGCTTTGGCTCCCATTTGAACTGGGATGCTGGGATAGATGGATATTCAGTCTGGCTCAGTGAACATCTTTGTGATCTGAAGGAAATAAATCTGTGACAGATGCCAACATCTTTCAAGCCTTTGTCTCTTTGGACCTGACCACAAAAGCTGTCCACAAAAGCTGTCTGTATGGTAAGTCCTCAATGGGCCAATGTGACAAGATAAATATGATCTTTCAGATAGGGAGGGAGGAAGATTTGTTTCCTGGGACAATAAGCATAACAAATGTGGTTTTCCTGAAAGCCAAAGGGTTGGAGTTTGAAGTCAAACACATAAAGGTAAGCTTATATCAGTTCCATTATCTCAGAGGGGTTACTTATGATTGTCACCGGGGTAACAATCCTAAGAAGTATCCTGAAAATAATCATGGTGTGGTGTGATGGTCAAATTTAGGATGGGGTCCTGCCTTGAATTTGGACCCAGTCTCCTTGTCCTGACATGTTTTTCAGATTTTACTTTGACAGAACTTCCTTCTGAAGAGGTAGGTCCTATTAGTCAGGGTTACAACTTCTTATCTTGCTTGAATTGCCCCAAGAAGACTTAAACTCAGGAGACCTTAAATAATATTGATCTAGAAAAGTGTCTGAAAGAAGAAAGGACTGCTGAGAGACTTGAAGAGTTTAGATTCATCCATTGTGGTCATAAAAACCTAGCGAATTTTTACATACTTTAGATTCAAGCCTCAAAAATGAGAAAGAAGCAAGGAAAAGGAAGGAGAGGTTAAACTGGTAAGAGAGGAAGAGTGAATATAGTGGTATACATGAAATACAGGGGGAATGGACAATCATCTTCTAAGCTCATCCCATTGGGCCCTTTTTTGGTGATCAAATGTGTCTCAGACAAACAACCAGTCTCAGATGCCATATGTAGTTAGTCAGAAATCTCAGTACAAATCAGCCTAAATCTTGTGGCCAGAGGCCACCTCCAGTATGAGCCAGGTCTTGCTGACCAGCGAGGAGTGAAGTCTTTAAAAGTGGTTTGGAGGCACTCACCCCATTTTCTTGATGGGGACACAGAACACAAAACAGATCCAGAGATTCAGAAATTATCTTTAAATGCAAAAGTCACTTTACTGTACATAATCATGACTATCTCAAAGGCTACACTCTCTAGCTCAGGCTCTATCATAGAAAGCATTGCTTTCAAATAAAGTGTCTTAGAAAACTGGAGAGCAGCTCCCCTGTCCCTCAAAGTTCAGTGCTCCCCACAGAAGGCTTATCAGTGTCAAAGGATTTCTAAAGGAGACCTCCCAGATCTTCTGACAATGTGCGAAGTAAATTAGCACAAGACTTTCCTACTCCATTTGCCCTGTAACTGTATCCAAGATTTTAACCAATTTGAACCTTACTCTGTAAAAGTGAATTTACCTCATATGACCTTTTCTTGAATCACTCTTAAAGTGATTCAAGTGACTCTCAATGTTGCATTTACAGTACATGCTTGAACTACGGACATTCATAATACCTCCTCTGTATCATTTCAAGACATGCAGGACTCTTGCTACCACACAATTTGCTTCTCAGTAGCACCCAGAAGGTGAAAGAACAATATGAAACAGGATTCAGAGTACGTATTTAACAAGCTCCCAGAGTTATAAGGGGCCAAGGCCAGGGTCAAATCCTGTCAGTCACACAGGGATTCTAGCACAAGGCTCCATTGTGGAGCCAGAGGGTAGAAACCTTGTATCCTTTTTTAAACATGCAGATATTGTCAGCAGTCTCTTAAATATTCCCACCGGAAACAAAGGTTCAGGTGAGAGCTGACACAGGATGAACTATTGTGGCAGATCCTAGTGGGATGAAAATTTTGCAATCTCAGAATGTGAAACCCAAGGAGCATTAATTACCAATGTCACTAGATGGACCAATGACTAAAAGCATGGTGAAGCTTGCACATGGCCTAACACACAGTCTCTCTAGGACAGGGTTAAGCCACGCTGTTGGGATGGCACAGAGAAACCTGCATTGCTTGCTAGCATAAACAAGCTGTAATAGCATTCATTGCCTGTCTAGTCAGACAAACCGCATTTAATTACTCTGTGTCCAAGTTACAGTAATCTGGATGCAGATAGATCTGAAGTGAATTGAAAGGAAATGGATTTTACGTTACAATGTAGAAAGGAAAAGCACATTAAGATAAAGATGATTATCTTTATCCAAGTGGATTGGAAGAACCTTGTAAAAGATAATTGCATTCAAAACAATAGCATCTTCAGCAGGGGAATTTCTGTTACGTGGAAGTTATACTACTGCTACCCTCAGAAAAGTGTCCACACAAGATTGGCTCCTTCTTCCATTGTATGGTGGCTCCTTGAGTTTCTCTAGAAGTTGCAGCTTCTGGCTTGACTGACACCAGGAAAGCCATTTCTCTAAATCTCTGAATCTCACAGCCAGTCTGGTATTTCTCTGTGTCTCACATCCTCTTGGGAGACAGCATATGCTTCCCTTTTCCACCCTTTATGTGTTTAGACTGCAAATGCTCTGTCAGCAGTATAAGGACCTGACCCACACAGCAGGAGAATTTGCAACCTGCCCAGTTCTTCTCTGTCTGTGAAGCTGACCAGTCCCATCTAGCTTCATCCCACCATGAGAAGTATCTAAACCCTTGGCTAACATAGGTGCTCTCTCAGTGCCATGAGGTGACTGAACCACTCTGGCATGTACCTCTGGAGAAACAAGACCTGCTCTTACGGTTTGAGAGTAGTCACATGGGGATCTAATCACTGTTCCTAGCAGTGACATCTGAAAAAGATGAAAAAGGGAGCTGAGCAGCCTGTGTATGCCCATCTGCAGTCAGTCAGTTTGTTAAGGCATTGTTAGATTCATCCACCAAACTAGGAGCCAGCTTTCAAACAGATCAACATCCCAGGCTGTTGTGATCCAGAGCTGTGGGTTAGCCTTGCTTTATTGCTGGCCACTGCTTTATGAGAGCAGAAACTGTCTCTAAGTATGGACTACGAGTAAGAGGTTGCACCCTTCAGCAAGCACTCAGAAGCAAGGAGGTTACCATCATACTCTCCTGGAGGGGATGGTACAGAATGACCTGAGTCTCCATATGTGCTGCACCACAGCTATTCTTTCCTGCCTGTCACAAAAGCCAGTTAGTGATGTGATTCCCCATAAATGGGATCCCTGCTTGACATCCCTGCAGCACAGAACTTTGAAAAAATACCTACAAAAAGTAGAAATAGCCAGTGAGCCTCTGGATTAGTTGATGCAACAATGCTGAGTCTATTGTGTCTTAATGTCTCCTTTGAGAGAGCAATGGCATAGCTGGCAAGCATCAATAAGTCCGCTTGTTGTGGCCGTGTAACATCAACTGCCTCCTCATGATCCTGCTGTCTTTGTCTGAGGCCCTTCCAAAACAGAGAATGCCTCGTTTCACCTTCATTTTCACTTGTGAGAAGGTGTTCCTTATTTCTTCACTAGATGCATCTACCTGTCTGCCATGGTAGCAGGGCTAATCTCATTTGTGACTTTACCTCTTATCATAAGGATCCATAATAGCAACTCCTGGGTCCATGAATCACATATTATTTGTTTTGTCTTGGTTTCTTCTATGTTAGAGTCACCAAGGACTCTGACTCCCAGTGTTTTTGTCAGGATTTTTCTTGTTCTTCTGTTTCCTACTGACTACGTGACAACTACACTGTTGAGGTACAACTCTGAACTATAACAATGCTAATCATCTGTCTGAATTTGGGTCTGTGTCCTTGTACTCAGGAAGTACTTTAGTACTCAGTCTAATAGATTGTGGAGTACAGATATTTTGGTGTCAGGTATATTGTGTTCAGGAAAAATTGCTTCCATGCATATGGAATCTTCTTGCTAGCTGACAATTAGCTGCTCTTGGAATGGGTCCTTTACACCTTTTCAGAGTCAGCAGAAACTATGGGAGCAGTTTTTCCTTCAGAGTCTTGTTCACTTCAGCCTCCATAAACCCTAGGCACAGTTGGCACACAACACCTCTGATTTCTGATTTTGATCATCTCATGGTTATCTGCCTGCCTTCCTTTTGGGATAATGGGAAGAGCAATGGTACATTCAATGTGCTGCAAACTTGCTGCCATCCTCCTGTTTATCAGAGTCAGTATCTGCTGAGGAATTGTCTGTGCTGGAGCTCTGAGGAAGTCCAGGGCTGACATAAACAGCATCTTCCTGAGTGTCTACAAGTTTGATTGCTGTAGTCATACCCTTGATGATACAGACCAGCCTACAACCCCTGCTCTATGTTTTTGCTTCTTCTGGTTTCACACAAACTTGTATTTCTGTTCATGTTTCATTCACAGTAATCTTACTTTTTCTTCATTATAACCCTACTATTTCTGTTACTTATCCCTAGATATTTGACAAGCTTCATCAGCTTCCTTGATGCCACTGACCTTCTGATGCCGGCATGAAACTTCTTTGGCTCCTCTCTTTGATTTTTTCAGCTCCTGAATACCTTTGATGTAACTCTTTGAACGTATTTTTCTTGCCTACCTGGCTGTTTTAAGTTCTCTTTCAGGCACATAATCTCCATCATAAGAAATGGACAGTTTTGCTAGCTCATCTGGAAACTCCAGCTTTTTCCAAAGCTCCTCCTAGCCACCAGTCATGCTATTCATCTGATCTTTCCCATATCCAAATACCACCTCTGCAGACCTAAGTATCTTAGTATCACCAATCTTGCTGTCATTTTCCTAGGAAGCAGGGTAAGATATGAAACACTACCTGAATGTCAATAGAAGGAAAGGATGTTTCCTAGAAAGGGTGTTGAACACATTGCCAACAAACACTCTGTTTTTCTAAGGCCTTGGGCCGGAAGCCTGCTGATACATCATATCCAGGGAATATATTTGAGGATAACAAAAAATGTCTCTGCTGACCTGCAGTGAAAAATATTGCCCTTATTTTATTTGTTTCACATCAGGATCTAATGGAAGAATTTAATCTATTTCCTCTATGACAGCAAATAGGTACTTCATTGACTTTTCTTCTTAGTCATTACTGACAATGTAAGTCCACCTGGCTACACTTTTAGCCATTGGTGAAATGCAAAAGAAACTTTCCTGTGTGCCCCTCTCAGCTGTATTCCTGCAGTCTACACTTGTGGTACCCATCACCAAGGCAGTCCCACATAGTTAAGTACATTCCAAGGAAAACACAGCTCAGGGCTGTGCTCCATAGGGATGGGTCAGGCACTCTGGTCATACCTGTCAATGAAGGACAGGCAGTTCAGTTGTTAAACTCTGACAAAACTTCATTGCCAAGTGTCAGTGAGATTTACTCTGGTTTTCTTTGCTGACTCGCAATCTGGCCAAACTGGGACAGGGTATGACAGAAGTCATATCCCCTGCAGTGGAGCTCCTTTCAAGCCAAATTTCTAATCTCTGCTCCACAGAAGCTTTAGATCGTCTCAAAGAAAGGCAATGCTAGTCAATTTTAAACTACAGGTACATCTTGTTTCTTTTTCTCTAACCTCCTTCTGAGATTAAATTCAGTTCCATCAACCCAAACCACCAGAGACATCCGCCAGGGCAAATCTCAGCCTCCAGAGTTACATTCAGCTGGGCTGTAAGACAGTGGGAATAGACTCTTATGATCAGCCTTGTAGAAAGCATTATCAAAAACTCCTTTTTCTTGTTTTCTACCAATAGCTGTAGCAGAAAGCAAATACAAGAGCTGAAAGCAACAACATATTGATCTGTACCTATCTGCAATGCTAAGGACCCTATTTCTGTCACATTAATTTCTCTTTCTTTTCAGTAAGCCAGCTACTACCATGAACCTTTCCTCTTTCAACCTCTGCATGCTCCCACCATCACATCAATCCATAAAAATCACTTCTTGTGGTTGTTTGATGGATAAATTCAGCAAAGGCCTGTCCTGCTAATACATCAGTGGTACACAGTTAGGCCAGGCTCAAGGGTCTGCTCCCTAATGATAGACACGAGAGCAGCTGCAGTTTGCAACCTACGTGTGAGATGGATGCCCTGTGAGAAGAGGTGTAGAGAGCAGAGGGGATGTGCTGCTCATGTAAATTTTCTACATTAGATTAGCTGCCAGCATCGATGCACAGAAGCAGGTTGCTCCCAATTACTAGGATTCCAAAGGAAAACAACACAAAGGAGCAGCACTGGATGGTCCTATGATCCCTTCACCTTGTTTACTCCCTCCCTGGAGAGGTATAACTGATGACTGCTGAAACCGAACAGATCCTGTCTGAAAGGAGCATGTACCTGCCTCACTTGGAGTGGGAGATGTCAACCTGGGGAGGATTTCATCCTCAAGGAAACAGCTCCACCTGTGTGATTGAAGTAAGACATGAGACACTCAAAAAGATTTCTGAAGCTTGCATGACCATAACTACTGCTTGTAGTCAATGCTTTTCCAATTTATTTGCATTTCTATTGGTGTGGACAGGTCAGAATCAGCTTGTTCACCGTTTTTGATATGTTTCATTTTTTCTGGCTCCCTTTCTTTGAAACAGTGCACCCTGGAGATAGGCACCCACATACACATCAATAAGCTTGCTGGATGGGTAGGGGATGTTGGACACATGGTGGGATTTGTTGTGTGCCACTTCTGAAAACGAGGCAGAGCCAGTAACACAGCACTAGAAATCTCACTTGAAATAACTCTCTCTGAAAATCTTGGCCAGGATCAGGTCTCATGTTTTGCAAAATCCTCCTCTTCCTTCAGACTGATTTATATTACTTTGGTGTATTTATTACAACCTGGGTGCAATCAGTTCTCATGATGAATATCCCTTTAGCTGTCCTATACCGATTACTCATGTGCTACCTGCTCAGTGGAAAAGAACCAGTGAATCTCATTTTTTCACTCGCCAAAGATTTCCCTGCCTCCTTTTCCATTGTTACATTTCTGGAAACTCTTTTCCTCTTTTTATTTTAGTCGTGGGTGTTCCCTGAGGTCGGTGATTGCATTTAAAACAGTCATAATGACATTATGAAGCATTAAACTAATGGCATTTGAGACCATTTTTCTCCTGTAAACCATTATGATGTCCCTGGAATGGCTGGCAGAGGGCTGAACACCAGTGCTGCCATCCAGGGCTGCATCCCCCTCTGCCACTCGGTACCCGCTCTGGGATTCGAGGTGCCATCTCTTGTGCTGCTCTCGCTGTAACAACCCCCAAGAAAGCTGTTTTGATCTTCAGATGAGTTGTTTGGCACGACCATAATGACAAATATGTGAATGGGGGGTTAACCATGAATTGCAAAGTACCCATCAAATCCCCAAGGTGGAGAGGAATATATCTTCCTTCACACCCTTTTGATGTATAGTTAATTACACGACTCTGGAACTGTTACCATGTGCAAACAGAGTGAAAATTGACTTTCTAAGCCATCCCCGGCCCCTCTGCATATGTCACTCACTCTAGCCCAATATCATGCTCTGTCTGTACACACACAAATATATAATCAGTGAGGGTTTAGACTCTTTTTTCTGATAATCCAGCATTATAAAACGTTAGAGGGAAAGAACGGAATGTAGCATCCTTCAGGCCTGATGCAGCTTTTTTAAAAAGAAGAAAAAAAATCCTTATTTTATATTGGTTGTTCTTTCTCTTGCCTGAATAAAAGCTTTAGCACAGCTTGAAAGGGTTGCATGTGCTGAAATGTAGCCCAAGGATATGTGTTATTATCCATCCCCTCTTGACCAGCAGGGTCTCGGCTCTCTCTCCCTTTCAGCCTTTTGTTTGAACAGATGGGATTGGGGAACGAAGGGAAAGAAAGGCAGTCTGTTCTCATTAACGCTCCCAGTACACAAACACAAACCTGAGCACAGGGGACCCACAGAACAGGACTGCTTCCACTCCACACATATCCACTGAGACCATATGTACCCGCACACAAAGGCAGACAGAAGACCCACGTCAAGCCAGCTACTAGGCATTTACCAAAGATGACTCCTCACCAACTATTTAAAAAAAAATTTTTATAGAAGTCCACATAGGTCATTTTTTTTTCTTCAGATGCCCAATTTAAAAATAACCTTCACTGATGTGGTGTTGAGGTTGTTTTAAAAGAAAGATTGTTATCAAATCAGCCTAACACCTGAGCTGGGAGCATTTGTTTTGTCTTGGTCTGATGTGAGCTATGCGAAGAGGTTTCAGGCTGAACCTGCCAGACTGAGGACAAGGTTCATGTAGCTCAGTCAGCTGGCATGGGCCAAAGCTGCCTCATCTGGAAAAGGTGCTCAAAACCCTGCTGTAATCCATGATGGACTACCCGTCCACTGAGAATATCTCATGAACTCTGTGGCCAGGGTTGGCTGTAACACTTCAAAGCTGGGTTCTTCAATTTCCCTCATGGTTCTTGCATATTTTTGCATATTTATTGATAGATCACTTGGAAGGATGATTTATACAAATATTTGCTTCTTTTTTGAATCAGGCATAGTCATTGACCTCAGTGATCTCCTGTCACAGTGAATGCATTCATGGGCAGTATGTGAGGAAACATCTCCTTCTAGCAAAGCTTGACTCCTCACTTTGGGAAAGGGCAAGCAGCTCCAAGCTCTGCAGCCTGGTGGCTCACCACCCCATGGCAGCTGAGCAGATACCAATGCCCTCAGCCTGTGACAAACTCAAAATCACTTAATATAGTGAAGATGGGGAGGTGAGGTGGCTTCCTCAGCACCTCACTGCCCACCACACATCGATCAAACACAGATGGCTACCACAGTGTGGCTGGCATGTGGCAACTCATTAAGCTGCTGTACTGCAGCCACACACTGGGCTCAAACCATGGAGCTGCAGCAGAATGGGCCTCTGTCTGAGGATGGCAAGCTGCTCCAGATACAGAGTTCCCCCTGCTCCCCTTTCTGGGCAGTGACGGTCACAGCAGTGAGGAAAGCATTTCTGGGCAACTCAGGTCTCCCTGCCTCTTCCTTCCTCTCCAGGTCAGCTCTGGCTCAGCTTGTGTTCGCCTGCCCTCCCCAGCATTAAATGGGTCAGGTCTGAAAGGAAGATATGCCAGATATCTGCAGCTGCTTAAGAAGGACCTCTGAGATCAGAAGCACGACAGACACCAAGGTGGCTCTGAAACAAGCACTGGTGAAACAAGTAGTCAGGAGCCAATTCCCCAAATAGGGTCTTTGGTTAAAGCCCCTGATTGATCTTTGTATTTGATCATATTTCCCAAGGACCCTTTCTATACCCTAAAGAATATCGTATCATTATTTAGCTGTCTGGTAGCAAAGTGAGTGAAGCTAGAGAATGGCTCTCCTCCAGCTGCAGTGAGCTGGAGACATGGCAGGCACTTTCCTCAAGTGTAGAAGGAAACACCCACGTATTATATCCAGCATCAGGTAGATCTATATTTCATTACAGCCCCGGGCATTTGACATGTAGTCTCAAGAAAAGAGAGCTGTCATTTTTTCCCCAGGTATTGTGAGCACAGGCAATGCAGAGCAGAAAATGAAGTGGTTCTCCCTGCAGGGCTGTTTGCAGAAGATCACAGGGGAGCCAAGGCAGAGGAGCATTAGTACCTCTGTTCACAAGCTCTGACATGCTTGCTGGGCATGCAGAGGCAGGTTTCCATAGCTGCACACCTCCTTTGAACACCACTGCAAACACACGTGCTCTCTAGGTTATTACCAGCAGACGAGCAGTTGGCAAGGCACCCTCTGCCAGCTTTTTCCCAAGCACAGTTGCCCAGTTTCCACAAATAAGAGCAGTCGGAGGCAGAGCCCAAATGCAGCCCCCCTGCTACCCAACCATGGACCAGCACTGAGCAAGCTGAAGGCTTGCAGGTCAAGCAGGTGAGCTGCACCATGAAGGTGGAGGTCCTGTGCTGAGCTCCACGGCACGGCACCTCAGGCACAACTGCTCTCAGTAGCTGAAGCGTAGCCCGTGTCCTGTAGCAGCACCACTTCAGCAGGGTGCAGAGCACAGCTAATGAACCTGGAGGGGCCCACACCAGCAGCAAGCAGGTGCAGCACAGCCCTCCTCAGTGATGGCACCACAAACAGCATGGCAAAAGGAGGCAGGGCCAGGACACATCACCTGGTACAAAGCAAGGTCTAGAGAATCCCCTGTATCTCTGTAGCACACCTCCCAGTGTTTCCAGTCCAGGACTGGACTTCACATCAGCTTTAATTGCACTTTAGGCAAGCCATGTTTAACAGGAGAGACCAAACGGCTAACCACCATTTTCAGCGGGCTGTAAAAACAACATTGTTATCTGGAGGCTGACACTTTGCCCATTAGCATGTCTACATGGCATCATTTATAGGAAATAGATTCTATTCCTAAAATCCCAGTTAGCCAACCAAGGAACACAGGCCCCCAGGCTCTTCAAAGCAAAACACTTGAAATTTGGGCTTGGCAAACATGCCACAGCTCAAGAGCTTTTACTCTTCTTAGCAAGGAATGGCAATGCTTTCACCCAGACCATTACAACACCAACCCTCTCCCCCCCGCCAATTTAACAGAAAGGTAAACTGAAGTCTAGGAATATTGAGGTTCCTTAGTTTTCTTCTGTTTTTTCAGCGGAGGCAATTTTAAAAATTCAACTTGTATTCAGCCCGTACCGGAAAAGCAGCCTGAAATTTGAAATTACACATCTAGAAAAAACTCTTTGCAAAGAAATAAGTTTCAGATCAATGAAAATATTTTGCTTCACTTTAAAAATAAAAACTAAGCAAGAAGGTGCTTGAAAATGAACTATTAATACAGAGCATTTCAATAACTTGGAGATGTTCCACTTTTAAGTTACCTGTGGGGCCACAAGAGTCTGTGTACAATGAAAAGGGGCTTAAAGTGCCACTGCAAAATCAGGAAATGTCTTGGGCTGTGAGTCATCCTGCTTCAGTTACACTGTGCTATGGGAAGATTGATCAAACTGCCCTCTGTGGGTACTTCCAAAATGTCCCAAAGCTATAAAGGTAAGCCTGACAGTGATCCTCCTCCTGGTAGTTATACCTCTTCCCTACACAACTGCTGCTAGCCATGCTTGGAAACAGGATGCTGACAGACAGCTCTTCGGTCCAATAGAGTTGTCACAACATTATGTATGATGCTTTGTTCCACTGTGTACAAGAGAGTCTCTTTGAGACCATCTGTGCCTCACAGCACAGGACAGCACTGTGCTGTCTGAGCCTGCAATGCCACATGAGAGATCAGCATCCCTGGTGCCACCAGACAAACCACTGCTTGAACTCCATCCTCTGACACTTGCTTGCATCAGCTCTCAGCAGCTGGATGCACCCTGCTGTTCCCCAAGCTCTCATATCATTTCAGATTCATGGAACAGAACAGAGGAAAATTCTGCCACCACCAATGGGACTCGGGATCAAATCTCAAATGCCACCTAGAAGTGGGGAGGTTAACCAATGCCACAAGGAGCACTCCTTGGGCCTATATGATCGGTCAGTGTAGATATACCTGTTTATACCCAGCTGAAAAAGACCAAGTGATTAGAAGTGGAGGCCCAAGAGAATGCTCTCATTGCAAATCATGCCATCCACATTCTGGACTCCATCCTCCATAAGAGGGAAGGTGGCCAGCAGACTGAGAGAAATTATCCTAATGTGCTTCTAAGTGCTGGTGAGACTGTGCCTGGATATTCTGTTCTGTTTGGACTTCCCCAGGTTCCAGAGGGATGTTGAAAAACCCGGAAGAATTGACTGAGCTGGTGAAGGGCCTGGAGCACATAACCTATGAGAAAAGGTTTTAGGAGCTGGGCTTGTACCCTGGTGAAGAAAGGCTACTAGGCAATATAAGACCAGCCTACACTTACTTCAAAGGGAGTCCCAAAGATAATGGAGCCAAACTCTCATATAGTGCTAGTCACCCTCAAGGAGTGGAGACAATGTAAAAAGGCTGAAGGGAGAGTTCAGTGTGACAGTTCCTAAAAACAGGAGGAGCCGTTCAGGAGCCAGAGCTGCTGCAGGCAGAATGCAACTGCCCTCTCTCTAAATTTTCCCTGGAATCAATAACCAGAGGTCTCAGTTCAAGTCAAGGGTCAGGTGTTTTCATTGAGCTTCAGAAGTTGTGGAAACTCTTCTGTGCAACACATGCTGCTCAGCTGCGCAGAGGTGTTTTTAAACTGGTCTTGGCTCTAGTTTTGCATTATGTCCCTCCCTCTCTCCACATTATTCCTCTCCAAGTGAAAGTGGGACCATGACCATCCTAATTCATCTATGGTGTTTAGACTCGGATCACAGCTAATACAAAGGGGCTGGAAACAGCAAGTAAAACACCATCTGTTCATTATCTTTGAAAATTGCACAAGTCCAAAGCCAAAACTTCACTTCCTCTAAACTCTGCAGAACTGCAGATGTGGATGGAGATCTGAATCTTGTGTCTGGCTGATTCAAGTGCTCCTAAGTGGCAATTGGTGGGGGAGGATGGGCTGGCTGCTGGACTCCGACTGCTGGCTGCTGTCAGGTCTCAGTACTTCAGCTCAGTCTGGCCTGACACTTGCTCTGTTTTCAGTGAAATAGCTGAAGCTGGGATGCTCAGCTGGAACAGATCTTCAGCTTTGCTGCTTGGACTGGTTTCTACCTGACAGCTCACACTTGCTCCCACTTACACATACACCCAAGGCACCCACTGACACATACTGAGGTGTCAAACTGTGAAAGAAAAGGGAAACTGGGGTGGGTAAGGAGGCCCACTTGAAGATGGGCTCCACTTGCTCCTTGCTGCAGGACCCAGCTCCATGTCATCAGTAGTCACAAGAGCTGAGCTCCCCAGCAGCTGGCTCTACATGTTTGTATTCAAGCCCTGTGTGTGAATGTTATTTATGGTCCTCAAGAAAAACTAGATCCTTTGGTCCCTGACAGTGGGTGCACAGGGAGGATAGCAGAGAGAACAAGACACCCCTCCTGCAATCCAAAATAAAATCAGAGGGATTGGCAGTGGCAATACTGGCAGGAGGAGCAGTGGCCCCTCTGTGCTGTCTGGACTATTTCCCAGAAGGGACAGCAAGGCCTGTGTAATCAGGCTCAGCTGGTAATCAGACAAAGTCCAAACTAGCATAAAGACTAAATTATCCCTCAGTCCTTCCAGCTCAGGGGAAAGGATATTGATAGGGGAGGCGAGGATGGCTGCTGGACTGCAGCTGCCAGCAGCAGCCCATGCAGACAGAGAAATATCTCCCCACCTAACCTACCCCTCGCCCCATTGTCATTTAAATAGCCGGCGCCTGGCGTGCAAAGGGCACATGCAAATCCCAGCGCCCAGCTCAGCCGCACACCAGCATCGCTGCGGGCACCCTGCAGCCCTCGGGGGGAAATAAGACCATCTGTGCCCGCCAGCGCTCGCCGAGCGCTGCCTGGAGACCCCGCCGCTCCTCCTCGCTGTGCTGTGTGCCCCGACTTGCCCCTCTCGCCTGTGTACAAAGGGGGAAGTGATGCCAGGCTGTCTGAATTGGTGTGAAAAGGGGCCCCAGAAGACAAGGCGAAATCTGAGTCAAACTGGCCATGTACCCTTGTTTCCGTCAGTGCTGGAAGAGCATACAAAAAGCATCCCACCGTGGGGAGTGTGGGGGTGTGCCTTTATGCTGGATTCAGCCTTGGGAGAAGGGTTTATCACACCTCTAAAATGCAGCAGACCCATCTCTACCTGTTCAAAAATTGTAGCTGTCAAAGTTACATGATCATTGTTAAATCATGAGATTTAATTTACACAAATAGACTTTTATGTGTGTATTTGGTTGGGAAGGTGTGAGACTTTTTATGTTTTGGTTTCCATGAAGCCATGGATCATGGCTTCAAGCTGCCCTCTGCAACTTTTGGGGCCAGGGGGAGCCTTAGATTTTAAAAATGGAAAGCCAAGACCTGAATTTCACCCTAGCAGTTACCTCCAAAGTCCTGTGACTCCCTACCATTCCTTCTCACATTGCAGACACTCTGTCAGCTGCACAAACACTGTCCATGGGTACCACTCTGGAGCTCAGACCTCTGTACAGGTCCTGGTTAAAACACAGAATTTCATAATATGTGAGGCTGGAAGGGATCTCTGGAGATTATCTGGTGCAACCTCCCCACTCAAGCAGGGTCATCCTGGAGCACACTGGACAGGATCATGTCCAGACGGTTGAGTATTTCCATGGAAGGAGACTCCACAACATCTCTGGGCAAATCTGTCCCAGTGCTCAGTCACCTGGACAGTAAAGAAGTTCTTCCTCGTGTTCAGGTGGAGCTTCTTGTGTTCCGGTTTCTGCCTGTTGCCCTTCATCCTGTTGCTGGTCACTACTGAGAAGAGTTTGGCTCATTCTCTTGGCATCCTCCCTTCAGATATTTGAATATGTTGATAAGGTTCTGTGCTCTCATCTTGAGGTTGAACAGGCGCTGCTTCCTCAGCCATTCTTTGTAAGGGAGATGCTCCCAGTCCCTTAATCATCTTTATCACTTTCCACTGGACCTACTACAGGAGCTCCATGTCCCTGTTGTCCTGAGAGCCCAGAACCGGACACAGCACTCCAGACGCAGCCTCACCAGGGCTGAGCAGAGGGATAGGACCACCTCCCTCAACCTGCTGGCATTGCTTTTCCTAAAGCAACCCAGGATACCCCTGGGCTTCTTCGCCACAAGCCACACTGCCACCATCCAGTGAAACAAGGCGAAGGTTCTTCTAGAACCGGACCGCTCTCCGAACGGGGCTGCGTAGGGGTCAGGAAGCGCCGAGCGGGCGAGGCAGGCCACGGCACGGCACATGCGGCATTGGGTGTACGTTTCCCTGCTGTGCCACGGCGAGCTGTCCCTGGTCCCTCGGGCTGTCCCGGTCTCAGCTGGCTGTCGCCGCGCCTCCCCGCGGGCCGCCCCTCACGCCTCGCTCGCGGCTCCTCACGCGGGGCGGCACCGCCACCTGGCGGCCAGCAGCGGCAACGGCGGCGGTTCTCCGCGAGGCGGCGGCGGCGGGCAGGGGCGCGCAGCAGGAGGGGGAACCCGGGTCTGGCCGGACAAGTGTCTAAAGCTGAGGGAAAGCGGAGGGTCTCAAAAGCACGACACTGGAACGGGATGCCCAGAGAAGCTGGGGATGCCCTATCTCTGAAAGTGCTCAAAGCCAGGCTGCACAGGGCTCTGTGCAACCCGGTCTAGTGGAAGGTGTGCCTGTCCATGGCAGGGGGTTTGGAACAAAATGGTCTTTAAGGTCCTTTCCGACCCAAACTACTCTATGACTCTGACCATCAGCTTCAGCAGCATTTTTCAGCCATCCCTAAGGAGTGAGGTGAAGTCACCAACTTTTTGCTAACTTCTACAATATCATCATATACTTTGTGATTTTCAGATCCTTCTGTGGCTCCCCATGATATGTTTCGTGCTATTATCCAGACATTTCCACTTTCATTTTCAAACAGAGATGCTAATATAAAGAAGCTTTTCTCTCTTCTGTGACTGCAGGTAAAAGCTTGAGCTCAGGCACTCTGAAGTTGCCATGCTGGGGAAAGATGTTACAAACAAGACACCTCTCGGATCTCCAGAACCAGATGATCTTTAAGGTCCCTTCCAAACCACAACGTTCTGTGATTCTATGGCTCTAGGTCATGGTCACCTCCTTTACCTATGTCAGAGGAGATGGAGAGATCAGTCCCTGTCTCCTGCTATGGCAGGGACACCTCCATGTGTGTGACACAGGGAGCTATATCCCACCACCAAGGAGACTCAAGAGCCACCAGCTCAATGTGAAGACTTGATCATCCTGCAGTAGCTGCTCTCAGTCTTCTGACAATTCTGAGCTAAAGCAAAGCCACTTTTGAGCTTCAGAGTTTGGGTCTTAATTTAGACCCCTGCATGTGGATGCTGGATCTGCAAGGAGGGACAGCCTTGAGCAGCTACAAAAAGGAAAATTTTCCAGAAAAGACTTTGATAATTAAAAATTATTCTTGTATTTATAGATGCTGGTTTATGAGAAACTGTTGATGGCTGGATGTATACTTCTGGCCAGCCCAGCTTCCCCATCAGAAATCAGCCACTAACAGAAAAGGGAACAGAATCCCATTATATTAATTGCATCATATAATTTAAGAAGCTCTCTCTAGCTAAATCTTGAAGGACCTTCAGGAGTTGGGCTCTGATCCAGGAAAGCAGTGACCCACATACTTAACTTCTAGCACAAGGGCAGACCTAATGGTATGCAAAATTAAGCACTGGCCTAAGTATTTTTGCTGGGTTCAGGGCCATACAAACTAACACTTCTGACAAGGTCAACATCTCACAGCCTATCAGTGTCAGTGGGGAGATGGATGGAGTGCTGCGTCGTAATTTTACTTATGCTGATAAAGTCCCCACCTGTGTACAGTAATTTACAGGCCAAAAAAAAAGCCAAGCTACTGTGACTGGATAGCTATAAGACAGCAGCTGCTTCACTAGAGTTTAATATGTGGAATCTCTCAGGACTGGATTACTCTGGGCAAGTTTGGCTACTCCTGCAACCTCTCTCTGAGTACCAGGCTCTCCATGTTTCCTTCAGTGCATATGTGTGTATGTTTGTGTATGTTAGGGCCTGATCCTCAAGCAGTGGTTTCCCAGGTCTCGTGTGAGATACAGCTTAGGTACAGGAAGGAAATTTTGTATAAAAATTAAAATATTGCAGTTCAAAACATCAAAATAAATACTTTCACTCCAAACAGTTCTGTCAAATTAAAACACATTTTTAAAGTACTTTATTTTGCAGGATCTGTGCTTTCTGCCACTGGAGAGTTTTAGCTGGGTTTTTTCAATTAGCACTTCAATTAACGTCATTGAAAGCCTGCCTGAGATGATTGCTGGGCAGTCTTCCCCTTTTCAGCATGTGCAGTTATTTGGGTTGACACTGTTGGGATAAATTATACTGTTCAGCCCCACAGTTCTGTATATGATCACAATATATGGAAGTCAAAAGGACTAACTTAAGTCTTAAATACTCAGGGTTTTCATCAGATTTGAAAAATTTTAAATGCATCAATGAATCAGGCCCTGTTCTGATTCACTTATCTGCCTAAATCTCTCCTCTGTGGGTCTGATCTGAACAAATAGTAATCAGAACAAACTCTAGAGGCAGGAAAAATATCCAAGTTTCACAGCTTCAGAAGACTGGCCTTAATTATCTGATTGGCTGTTTAAACCCAGAAAATGTGCTTCTTGCAAATGAAATAATGATCTTGAAATGACTGCAGACTGAAATTAGTCTTTAAAAGGGCATTGTATTCATAAATCTGCAGGCTTTGACTATGGCAAAATAGTAATGTAGTCCAGAAAACACCACTTTATGGTAAGGCAGGTTTTTGTATCTTTGTCAAAATATCCAAAATAACATAATGAAAGGTCTGTAATCCTCCTTGGGATGTTTTCCTCTGCATTAGATTAAAATGGGAAGGAAGGAAGGAAGGAAGGAAGGAAGGAAGGAAGGAAGGAAGGAAGGAAGGAAGGAAGGAAGGAAGGAAGGAAGGAAGGAAGGAAGGAAGGAAGGACACATAGAAAACAAAGGAAGAAAAAAAGGACAAGGAAAATACATTCACCAAGGATGAGCAAGGATCAGTTATATTTACTAAAATAAAGTTACTTTAGTTTCCTGCTACTGGCCAGTAAGAACTGAGCGCAAACTGCTGTGCTAGATAATTTTAGATCCTCTTTTTACATATTACATTTGTCTGACTGCACTAACTACTCCAGCTCAAATTACCACATCCTTGCCCCGTATATCCACACCTGCTAATTCAGAGAGCTTTGTAGGAGCTTAGTTGCAGCCATCAGCATGCGGGTGGTACACACAGCTGTGACATGTGGCTCCTGAGAGGCGGAACAGCCGAGATGACAGTGCTGGTTCCTGTCACCATGCATGTGCTCTGAGACACAAGAGGATGAAGAACAACTTCAGCATACAGCCTGACTTCTAACCTAAAACCTGTCACATCCTCCAAGCCGGCTTTTGTCTCCTGCCCACCAAAATAGCCCTCAGTCAGGGATCTTCAGCATTCACTAGGACTACAGCACCCAGTAAGGGACCCATTAAGAGAAATGTCATGGCTTGCTGTCATGAATGTTGGCCACAGGTTGGCATCTGGCGGGCTGATCTTCTCTTTGGTCCAACTCCATTTGCAGTGTACCATGTAGTGTAGCTGTTAGCCCTACAAGTCAGTCTGAAGTCATCTTTGATGAACTCAGAGGACAAGGGTCCAAGCTGGAGCCATGCCCTTGTTTTTGCTCTTTACCTGCAGTGCCAACTAAAATGCACCTGAAGAAGAAAACTCTTCACCTACCTGCAGACAGCCTGTCTTCCACAGGGATGTAGTGGTTCCCTGGTGGGATGCAAGGTGTCACCATCTGGCAGGAGTCGAGACAAGGGAGTGGGATGGGGCTGTGGTAGCCAGATACCCAGTGGTTATATTGTTATCTGTTCCCTTAGAGATGCAAATCATTGTAACCCTGGAAGCCACACCCCTTTGTGGCAAGTCAATTGCTGGACTGTTGCGATGTAGAAGGATGTGCCTTGTACAATGCTTTGTACAATAAAATATGGCTTTTTGCGTGCACCCAGCAGAGTCTGTGCATTCAACCACCGACAGTTCCCACTTCCCCTGGAGCACTAAAGAAAGCCACACACCTACCTCTTAGAGTTTGCACTAGAAACCAGGCACTGTTTCCTGTGAACTCTCTTTCATCGTGCCCTTTACCACTCAGACCATTCTAACCCTTACCCTAACCCTTCACCCAGCCACCCCCAGGTCCCATCTGCCAGGGGGTGGGAGGCGCCTTGGCAGGCAGGGATGGAAACAGGAGCACAGCCTGTGGAATGTCTCCCCGCTCCTGGTGGAGAGCTGACCTCTGCAAGCTGACATGCTGTACCAGGGGCAAGCATTTTAAATGTGAGTGAACCCATCAGTGCTTTATGGAAACCATGACCCAGGCTGCAGCTCAGGAGTTCTGCCAGGTGGTACTTAACTAGAAACCTCAGATAAGAAAACAAAAAAACCAAACCTCTGGCATAACACCCCACTGGCCCCATGCTTGGAGAGACACAGCTACTGCTTTTTCCTCCAGGAAAGCATTGCCTGCATGGTTTTGGGGGTGTTGGACATTTTTTCTTTCTGTCTCAGGACAGAGCCGGTGTAGGAGGCTATTGCTGAGGTATCTCCCTTCTAGCAGGGGTCCTCTGAGCATCCAGTCTATCCAGGTGGAGCTTGAGTCTCTGCTTCCCAGCATCCTACAGCAGACACAGCCAATGGGCCAGGGCTCTGCCCCAGGATGAGAAGGCTCTACACTAAGGAAAGCCAATGTTTTTTCAAGAGTGGGTGGCCATTTCTAAAGAGGGGGCAAAAAGATTCAGAAGAAGATGCAAAATGTTTCTGCTGCTCAAATGTTTCTGCTAGCCACATGAATTGTGGGTAGTGACTGATTTTCAGTATGGCAGAGACATTTTTTCATTAAGGGAGAGATTATTTACAAGGGTGTGTAGTGATAGGACAAGGGATAATTGCTTTAAATGGAAAGAGAGTAGGTTTAAATTACATACTAGAAATAAATTCTTTACTCTGAGGGTGGTGAGGCCCTGGCACAGGTTGCCCAGAGAAGCTGTGGATGCCCCATCTCTGTAAGTGTTCAAGGCCAGGCTGACTGGGGCTCTGCGAAACCTGGCCTAGTGAAGGGTGTCTCCGCCCATGGCAGAGGGATTGGAACAAGATGATCTTTAAGGCCCTTTCCAACCCAAACTACTCTATGATTCTGTAATCCTAGGACGTACTTCTTCCCACCATCAGCTTAAACAGCAGTTTTCAGCCATCCTTAAGGAGCAAGATGAGGTTTCTAGCTTTTTTGCTAACTTCCACCATTTCATCATACAGTTTGTGATTTTCAGGTCCTTCTGTGGCTCTTCATGACATGTTTCATGTTATTAGACAAACATTACCACTTTGATTTTCAAACAGAGACACTTTAACACAGAAACTTTTTTCTCTTCTGTGACTGCAGATAAAAGCTTAAGCACAGGCACCCTGAAGCTGCCAGAGAAAGATGTCACAAGCAAGACCCTTTTCAGATCTCCATATCTCTAGGCTGACTGAATGATCCAAGAGAAGGGGATACTTGAGTCATTACTGCTGAATTCCTGGGAACATTGTGTTACTGTACCCCAGCTACATACCATGGATATTGATCCATGGTGGGTTTGCTTCTAGTAGGACTTATTCACATAGAGCTCAAAAATTTGCAAAATTTGCCTGGCACTCAAAAAGAAAAAAAAAAGAAAAGAAAAAGAAAAGAAAAGAAAAGAAAAGAAAAGAAAAGAAAAGAAAAGAAAAGAAAAGAAAAGAAAAGAAAAGAAAAGAAAAGAAAAGAAAAGAAAAGAAAAGAAAAGAAAAGAGAAAAAAGAAAAAAGAAAAAAAGAAAGCATGCCCAGAGCATCCATAATGGACTGCATGGAAGACATCTGGACTGCCTGGAAATGCAGAGTGCCTGATGAATGAACTTTTTAAAGAGACTCAGGGCTGTCTCAGATTGTATAAAACCCAGTTAGCAGAGAAAAAGAAGGAAAAATGGAGCAGAAATTCAAGAGCAGCAAATCCTCTCTGTCTCCTTACAAAATTAAGGAGTGCTCTAAAGTTGTCTGGCTCATCATCCAAAAGGAATGAAGTTCCTGGTGGCACAGTGAGCTCACCCCAACACTTCCCAGCCTGTCAGCTGTGCTCCAACAGATGTCACTGTCCAGGCAGGGGAGGGGGAAGGTTTTGAGGGGCAGCACAAGAGGCCAGGAGCAAAGGAGAGCTGAGCAGCCACTCCATTGAAACAGATGTAAATCTGCTGGGAACAGCTCTGTCAGCAGCAGAAAGCGCCACATCACTAAATTAAACACCCCTCCAATCATCAAGATGCTGTTAATATGCTCATGGCTAGGAGAAACTTAAGGTGCAAGTGTCACCCCAGACCTGTCCACCCCAACCGGGTGTACTCCATATGGGATCCTTCTTTTAGAGCCTGGCCCCACAGAGCTGGGTGGAAGCAGTGCCAGTGGTTAATGTGTGCATGGGTGCATGCAGACAGACACATGGACACATGCTTGGACATACTGATTATGGCCAAGGCTGGGCAAGAGTCCAGTGATCCCACCTCCTCCAAGAAAAAGGCAGGAGACTGATGGAAATGGCCAGACTGTATGTGCCCTAAGGTCTTCCAGAAGGGAACATACTGCATCAAATCATGTGTTTTATTTCTTTTATTTTATTAATAATATTATGATATCATTTGTAGTTGCTCTAAGTCCCTGGACTAGAGCTCAGCCTGCACCATTCACATGTCAGTTCTTGGGGCATCATTTTCAAGCCACAATTTCACACTGGCTCAGGGCTTGGCTGTGGATCACTGTGCTTTCACAGAGATCTCAGCACCCCTCACAGGAACCTGCCTGGCTTGGTTTCTGAACCAGCTCTCCTGAAAAGACAGTCAGCAGCAGTTGCATCTCCTTCAGCTCTACATGATGCCAAAACCTTCAGGAGCTCAGACCCAGCCCAGGCTCCCTGCCTGCCTAGAGCTCTAATCCCTATCAGTGTGATGTCAAAGCACATTGAAGCATCATATCATCCCTGGACCTTGATGGCACAGCTCACATGGAGAACTGAGACATGGAAAGATATTTCCAAAACCCTGTGGGAAGCCTGGGACTGTGGAAAACTTGAACATCCCACCCATCTCCCACCCACAACCATTTCCTGTCCCCTGTGAAGCACTTGCCCAAAACTTTCCCCTTGAGGGGAGATTATGCCACTGTCTCAGGGTCAGCGGCTTTAACTCATCCATCCTGATATCTCAGCAGATGATGGTGGCATAAAACAGGGCAGCGTTGTGGTGAAATGTTGTGGTTGTTCTTCTGAAGTAGGGTAAGTAAGAGGTATCAGGGAAAAAAAAAGAGAATTTTTCATCAGCTTAAAATTGCTATTCAGGGATCTGCACTAACTCCAGCATATTTCAGGAGTTTACACACCAAACAAAGATTAAAGTCCCCAGCACCAAATGCCGCGTCAGACCCCTTCTTGCTCCTAGGTCCTGCAGAAGAATTCTCGCTCAGTTCAGAATGCTCTTTCTGCTGCCACGACCCCCTCACAGCACTCGCGCTCAGGGGCACAAGGTGCACAGAGAGAGGAAGCGAGAGAGAGAGAGAAACATTTTACCCCAATTCAGGCTTTTACCCCAATTCAGGCTTGCCGAACTCGAGCAGTTGGAGCTGCCAGAGGAAAGAGCATGCAGAGAGAAGGTGTTCTCCAAGTAGCCACCCCCATTGCTAGCCTTGTCAGGTTGCAAAGAGCTGTTCACTTCTTTCTCGCGCTTTGCGAGCAAAGAGCGCTTTATTGGCCAAAAAGCCTCTCGGGGGCAGAAGGTGAAGCGAGCGCCCGGCACAGCCCAATCATCATGTACTCAATGGAGAGCTGTGCCCAAGTGCTCAGAATGCTGTTTCGGCTGTCATGAGACTCTGGCAGCATTCACACTCAGGGACACAAGATGCAGAGGGAGAGTGAGCGAGAGAGAGAGAGAGAGAAAAGGACTTTGCCCCGTATTCAGGCTTGCAGAATTCGATCATTTGGACCTGCCAGAGAAGAAAGTATGCAGAAAGAAGGCGTACTCCCTGCAGTGCACAACCTAAGTGCATCAGAAAGTCCGTTAGCATGCAGGCTCAGCTCAGAGTGCTCTTTCTGCTGCCACGAGCCTCTGACAGCACTCACACTCAGGGGCACAAGGCGCTGAGAGAGGGGGAGCGAGAGAGAGAGAGAAACACTTTGCCCCAGCATCAGGCTTGAAGAACTCGAGCAGCTGGAGATGCCAGAGAAGGTAACATGCGTGCAGAATGTGTTCTCCAAGTAGCCCCTTCTGTTCACAGACTTGCCGGGCTGTGAAGTGCGTTCTCTTCTTTCTCACGCTTTGTCAGCGAAGAGCGCATTTCGGGAGAAGAAGCGTCTCTGGCGGGCACAAGGCAAAGCCAGCACCCGGCATGGTGTGTTCATCATGTGCTGCCTGGAGAGCAGTCCCCAAGTGCTCAGAATGCTGTTTCTGCTGCCACGAACCTCTGGCAGTGCTCTCCTTCATGGACACAATGTGCAGAGAATAGAGGGAGCAAGTGAGAGTGAGAAGCACTTTGCCCCAGCTTCAGGCTTGCAGAACTCGAGAAGGTGGAGATGCCAGAGAAAGCAAGATGCGTGGAGAATGTGTTGTCCAAGCAGTCTCTTCTGTTGGCAGCCTTGTGGGGCTGCAAAGAGCTGTTCGGTTCATTCTCGCGCTTTGCCAGCGAAGAGCACCTTCCTGGATAAGAAGCGTCTCCAGAGGGCAGAAGGCGAAAGCAGCTTCCGGGAGGGTGCGGTCGTCTTGCGTTCCCTGGATAGAAGTGCACAAGTGCTCAGAATGCTGTTTCTGCTGCCTCAAGACGCTGGCAGCCCTCTCATTCATGGACACGATGTGAAGAGAAGAGCGGGAGCGAGTGAGAGAAGCACTTTGCCCCAGCTTCAGGCCTGCAGAACTCAAGAAGGTGGAGATGCCAGAGAAAGTAAGATGTGTGGAGAATGTGTTGTCCAAGCAGTCTTTCTTGTTTGCAGCCTTGTCTGGCTGCAAAGAGCTGTTCACTTCTTTCTCGTGCTTTGCGAGCGAAGAGCGCCTTCCCGGAGAAGAAGCGTCTCCGGCAGGCACAAAGCGAAACCTGTACCCGGCATGGTGCAGACATCGTGTGCTCCCTGGAGATCAGTCCCCATGTACTCAGAATGCTGTTTCTGCTGCCATGAATTTCTGGCAGCAGGCACAGAGAAAAGTAGAAGGTACAGAGGAGAGAGGGAGCGAGTGAGAGCAAGAAGCACTTTGCCCCAGCTTCAGGCTTGTAGAACTCGAGAAGGCAGAGATGCCAGATGAAGTGAGATGCGTGGAGAATGTGTTGTCCAAGCCTTGTCTGGCTGCAAAGAGCCGATTGCTTCTTTCTCGCGTATTGCGAGTGAAGACCGCCTTCTCGGTGAAGAAGTGACTCCGGCGAGTAGCAGGCGAAAGCAGCGCCCTGCATGGTGTGTTCATTGTGTGGTCCCTTGGGAGCAGTTTGCAAGTGCTCGGAATACTGTTTCTGCTGCCATGAGCCCCTGGCAGAACTCACACAAGGTGCAGAGAGAGAGGGAGCGAGTGAGAGCGAGAAGAACTTTGCCCCTGCTTCAGGTTTAGAGAACTCGAGCAGATGGAGATGTAAGAGAACGCAGCATTCATGGGGAATGTGTACTCCAAGTAGTCTCTTCTGTTCGCAGCCTTGCCAGGCTGAAAAGAGCCGTTCGCGTCTTTCTCGCGCTTTGCGAGCGAAGAGCGCCTTCCTGGAGAAGAAGCGTCTACGGCGAGCAGAAGACAAACCAAGCACCAGGCATGGTGCGTTCGCTATGTGATGCTTGGAGATAAGTCCACAAGTGCTCGGAATGCTGTTTCTGCTGCCTCGAGCCTCTGGCAGCACTCACGTTCACGGACAGAATGTGCAGAGAAGAGTGGGAGCGAGAGAGGGAGAGAAGAACTTTGCCCCAGCCTCAGGTTGCAGAACTCGAGAAGGTGGAGCTGCCAGAGAAGGTAGCATTCAGGGAGAATGTCTTGTCCAAGTACTCCCTTTTGTTCGCTGCATTTCGGTCTGCAAAGAGCAGTTCATGACTTTACCACACTTTGCGAGCGAAGAGCGCCCTCCCGGCTAAGAAGCATCTCCGGTGAGCAGACTGCGAAAGCAGCACCAGGGAGGGAGAGGTCGTCTTGTGTTCCCTGGAGAGAAGTGCACGAGTGCTCAGATTGCTGGTTCTGCTGCCCCAAGACGTTGGCAGCACTCTCATTTATGGACACAATGTGCAGAGAAGAGTGGGAGCGAGAGAGAGAAGCACTTTGCCCCAGCTTCAGTCTTACAGAACTCATGCAGTTGGAGTTACCAGAGAAGGTAGCGTGCGTGGAGAATATTTTCTCCAGGCAGCTGCTTCTCTTTGCATCTTTGCCGGACTGCCGAGACCCGTTCGTTTCTTTCTTGCGCTTTGTGAACGAATAGCACCTTGCCGGCAAAGGTGCGTCTTCGGCGGGCACAAGGCGAAGTGAGCGCCCGGCAGAGCGGAGCTGCTGTGCTCCCTGGATTTCACATCCCCACTGCACCAGCAGGCACAGCAGCATGCAGGCTCATCTCCAAAGGATGTTTCCTGCTGCCACGAACATTTGGCAGCATTGGCACTCTGGGACACAATGTGCAGAGAGAGAAGGAGCGAGAGAGAGAGAGAGAAGCACTTTGCCCCAGCTTCAGTCTTACAGAACTCATGCAGTTGGAGTTACTAGAAAAGGTAGCGTGCGTGGAGAATGTTTTCTCCAGGTAGCTGCTTCTGTTCGCATCTTTGCCGGACTGCTGAGAGCCGTTAGCTTCTTTCTCACGCTTTGCGAGTGAATGGCATTCCATTGGCGAAGGTGCGTCTTCGGTGGGCACAAGGCGACGCGAGTGCCTGCCACGGCGCGGTGCTGCTGTGCTCCCTGCATTTCACATCCAAACTGCACCAGCAGGCATAGCAGCATGCAGGCTCATCTCCAAAGGATGTTTCTCGCTGCTACGATGTTCTGGCAGCACCGGGACACGGGGACAATGTGCAGAGAGGAAGGGAGCGAGAGAGAAAGAGAAGCACTTTGCCCCAGCTTCAGTCTTACAGAACTCATGCAGTTGGAGTTACCAGAAAAGGTAGCATGTGTGGAGAATATTTTCTCTAGGTAGCTGCTTCTCTTTGCATCTTTGCCGGATTGCCGGGACCCGTCCGCTTCGTTCTCGCGCTTTGCAAGCGAATAGCACCTTGCGATGTGCGCGCCCAGCAATGTGCGGTCGTTTTATGCTCCCTGCAGCTCGCAACCAACGTGCAGCAAAAGGCATGTCAGCACATATGCTCATCTCTGCGTGTTGTTTCTGCTTTCATGAGCCTCTGGCAACACTCGCGCTCAGTGTCAGAAGGTGCAATGGTGGTAGGAGCTAGCAAGGGCAGGAAGCACTTTTTCCCAGCTTCAGACTTGCAGAACTTGAGCAGCTGGTGCTGCCAGAGAAGGGAACATGTGGGGAGAAGGTTTTCTCCAAGTAGCCCCTTCTGTTGGCAGCCTTGGCCGGCTGCAAAGAGCTGTTCGTGTCTATCTCGCGCTTTGCCAGCGATGGGGCGTCTCTGGCGGGCTGATGGCGAAGCGAGCACCTGGCAAAGCGTGGTTGTTTCGTGCTCCCTGGAGTTCGCAACCAACGTGTACCACCTTCATGTCAGCATGCCGGCTCAGCTCCGCATGCTCTTTCCACTACCACGAGCCTCTCGCAGTACTCGCACAGAGAAGCACCCAGTGCAGTGAGAGAAGGTGCGACTCAAATAGAGAAACATTTTGATCCATCGTCAGGCTTGCTAAACTCGAGGAGCTGGAGCTGCCTGAGAATGTAGCATGCTTGGAGAATGTGTTCTCCAAGCAACACTTTCTGTTCGCAGCCTTGCCGGGCTGCAGTGAGCCGTTCTCGTCTATCTCATGCTTTGCGAGCCAAGAGCGCCTTGCTGGTGAAGAAGCGTCTCCAGCGGGCACAAGGCGAAGCGATTGCGCAGACGGCGCCCGTCGGGCTCTCACTAGATTGCATAGCCAACGTGCACCAGAAAGAGCGACAGCATGGAGGCTCATCTCCGAGTGCTGTTTCTGCTGCCACGAGCCTCTGGCAGCACTCGCACTCAGAGGCACAAGGTGCAGAGATGGTAGGAGCTAGTAAGAGAGGAAAGCACTTTTCCCCAGCTTCAGACTTGCAGAACTCGAGCAGCTGGAGTGGCCGGTGCAGGTAGCATGCGTGGAGAATGTATTCTCCAGGTAGCATTTTCTGTTCGCAGCCTTGCCGGGCTGAAATGAGCTGTTCGCATCTATCTAGCACTTTGCGAGCGAAGAGCGCCTTGCCAGCGAAGAAGCCTCTCCGGCGGGCAGAAGCGAAGTAAACGCCCGGCACGGCGCGTCCGTCCTGTCTCCCTGGATTCCATACCAAGTGCGCCAGAAAGCCTGATAGCATGGAGGCTCAGCTCCGAATGCTGTTTCTGCTGCAACGCGCGTCTCGCAGCACTCACTCAGGGGCGCAAGGGCAGAGAGAGAGAGGGAGCGAGAGAGAGAGAGACGCATTTTGCCCCAGTTTCAGACATGCAGAACTCGAGCATCTGGAGCTGCCAGAGGAGGTAGCATGCGTGGAGAATGTGTTCTCCAAGTAACCCCATCTGTTGGCGGCCTTGTCAAGCTGCAAAGAGCCCTTCGCTTTTTTTGTGCACACAAAGAATTCCTTGCGTGCACATGTCCTGCTCTTACTGTCCTTCAATTTCCTTTTGTTTTGCAGCTGAAATACGATGCAGCCAGCAGTGAAATGATTCCTCTTCCTTCTCTGCTAGATGTAGCGTCACATTCTGTCGGTGTCCAAGGGCCAGGATTCACCACGGAGCTTCTCCACAAACTGCTGCTCGCACACGAGTGGGGCCGGGCCAGAAAAGAGCTTGGCTTTTGCCTGGGCTCTGTCAGCGCTCATGGAATCAACCACACGATGGCGCTCTCGATTTGCATTGAAAGGAAACGCGCCGTGCCCAGCTCGAAAGCCTCCCAATTGCACAGCCAAGTTGGAAACGTGCCTGCTCTCAACTCAACTGTCAGCCCCAAAACATTGCTTTGATCTTCCCCTTCCAACTGCAAACTCTTATTTGCACCACACTCAAACGGCAACACCAACGCCTTTGACCTAATAATTCTTTTCACTCTCGCAAGAATCTGGCTACAAACTTGAAAACATCTGGCAAAAACAGAGCTCACAAATATGCCAGCTGAGAAAGCTTCTGCTGCCTAACACTTCAACTGCACCCATCGAGGTACCAGCACACACCCTGCTATCAGCCCTTTCCTTCTCAGCTCTTGCGACCATCCTAACCCTGTAGTCTCACTGAGTCTGCATCCAGTCAGGTCCAGCACCATGAAGGGGAACTGCTCACACATGAACGGGACCAGAGGACAAAAAGCTCAACAGCTTGGCGTTTGCATTCCCACTGACAGTTCAACAGCGCTAAGCCAGAGAACTGCCTATTGGCAAAAGTCTTAAAATTCACTAAGACCACCCAATGTACACGTGCAAAGTTGTTTCCTTTCCAAAAGAGACGAATTATAAGCCCATCTCCAATGAAATGGCATCCCCTCCTCCAAAATACAGAACATCCAGGGACTGATCCCATGCAAAGGTGCCAGAACACTGTTCCTCAGCATTACCTAGGCTACTAGGTCGGCTACCTACGAAGACTGAGTAGAGCGGTTTACCTTGTCCAAAAGATGATGTTGCCAGAATTTCAGAAGGCCATTTCTGAGAAGCGGAAACCACCTGCCAAACAGAATCTTTCAAGAGGCCACCTTCCAAAGATGGATTCCATCTCCATAAGCGTAAATATTGAGGCAATGCTTCCACACCAGATACGTCAGGACAGAAAGTTGCTGGCGCCCTGGACCTCCACTAGGCAGCTTCTTCTCTGCACCTCCAGCACTGGGGCTGCGTGTTTTCCTTCCCATGAAAAAGAGTTGCCATTCTCCTTCAGGAACTTACCAAGCCAAAGTTGCATACCACCTCCAGTATTGCATACGTCCAACAATTACTCCTACACAGAAGGGGACAGGAGAGAAATGTCTTGCTGGACTATACCTCCCCATGGTACCTTTACTTCTGCTCCACTGACACTGGCGCTGTGGCCTTTGCTTCTCAAGGAAAGGCACTCCGAGTCATTTGGCCGGGACTTGCCTTCAGTACCTTGCCTAGTTTTTCCTAGGCTCCCCTTGCTTTGCTTGCCTTTCTTACATCTGCCTTCCCTTGCCCTGCCTATGTCTTCCTTGCTTTGCTTTGCCTTGCCTACCACTCTTTACCTTGCCTTCCATGCAGGCAAGGCAATACAAGGCAAATGTAGGCAATTGTAGGCAAGTCAAGGGAGAGGTAGGCAAGGCCAGAGCAGTGAGGGGAAAGCAAATGGAGTGGTAGGCAAGAGAAGGTCCAGAAGTTAGAGGCAAGGCTGGGCATAGGAAGGTAAGCCCAGTGATGGGTAGGCCAGGCAGAAACAGGAAGGACTAGGCAAAGCAAGGCCCTGGCGGAAAGCTAGGGGTAGCCAGGTGGGGCATGGGCATACAAAAGAACTCAAAGCCATGGAGGTTTAGCAGGGCAAGAAAAGGAAACTCTTGGATTGCCAAGGCAAGGCAGCTGCTGGTAGACAAAAGTGGCCAGGAAAGACTGATTTGATTTGACTTGGTTTCACCTGCGCCAGCTCTAATCTGCACCTAAAACACTGGGGCTACTTGCATTCCTTCCAATGCAGAAGAACTGTCATCTTGGTCCCAGAGCCCAGAAGACAAATGTGGATTGCCGGTCCAAAATTCCGTACATGCAAGAATTGGTGCCAGACAAAAGCTCCCCGGACAGATGGGTCTGGCTTCACGTGACCTCCTATGGGCTTCCTCTTACATGCTCCTGAAACACTTCGGGTATGTGAAGGCCTTGAAGGCTTCCTCAGGGAAGCAGGCAGGGCAAGGCAAGTTGAAGAAATGCCATGAAAAGAGGGATCTTGAATTCTAGGTGGGGGAGGGGTGAGCAAGGTCCTGCAAGGCAAGTGAGGGCTTCGAGGGCAACACAAGGCAACTGCTGCGTTTACAGGGCAAGGCAAGGCAAGGGAGAGGTAGGCAAGGCAATGAGAGTCCTAGAAGGAGAAAGGAAGGCAAGGCTGGGCCTGGACAAATGGGTAGGGAAGTCAAGGTGGGGATGGCTGAGCAAGTCAGTGCAAGGCAGTGGAGGGAAGGAAGGCTGAAGGGAGACTACAGAGGGGGCAGCAGGGTAATGCAAGGTGTGGGTAGAGAAACAGAAGGAAAGGAATGGTCAGGAATGGCAAAGAAATGCAAGGCTGAGTAGGAAAGGAGGAGGGAGGCAGCCCAGTGGGTGTCCTAGGAGGAAAATTTTTTGCTTTACTCTTGGCCTACATGGCAAGGTCAAGAGTAAAGCGAAAGAGAAGTCAAGGTGGCAGATGGGTGAGTCCAGCTGAGAAAGAAAGGAAGAGCATAGCTCCAGTTTGTGTGTGAAGTTTGCAGGGTGTAAAGCGAAGGAAGCTCTCATTTGATTGTGGAGCGAATGGATGTTTTCTAACTTAAGCACCAAGGTCCCAGCAACCTTTTCCTCCTGGCACATCTGTGCATGCGAGGTGCAGCCAGAAACTTCTCAGTTTAGATTCAGACTGCAAGCGGGACACAGAATGTGACAGTGCGAATAGCTGGGAAGGAGAGCGCATGGCATCGGCATGTTTCGACAGAAGCACTCGTCTGTGCGAGAAGGAGATGGACATATGGGACTCCGGCAACGCGACAATACACTCAGCTGAGAAGCAAAGTGCAGAGCTTCAGTGCGTGCTCTGGAGAGGAAAGGCTGCAAGGAAAGGCTGCAAGGAAAGGCTGCAAGGAAAGGGCAAGGGGGCAGGTCGGAGAAAGCGTTCTCTCGTGGCCCACTGAGCTGTTTGCAGTGGAACTGCTCTTCACTTCCATTAAGGACTCTGCCATACGGAGAGCCTGTGCTTTTACATGTAGCTGAGAAGCAAAGTGAGAATCACCCGTATGTCTGGCAGAGTTTGTAGGCTGCAGGGGGAAGCCAGGCCTGGCTTTTGGCTGTGGCACTTGTTGCAAGGAAGCCGCTGCTGGATGTTTTAAGCTTTTTGGGATCTGTGAGAGTGTGAAACTACGCTGCTACCTAATTAAACTAATGATTGTTGACCATCTGGCAGATTCTAATTAGATAAACCAGGATGCGGACTTTCCCCCTTTCACCCCAGTATTTTTGCCTTTTCATTGAGCAATCTTTTTGGAGGATACTGTGAGATGCCTTGCCTTGAAAACTGGTAGTGCCCTCAGTTCACCGTCTAAGAAACATGGAATACAACTAGAGTCAATTTCAGAATTGCCCTGAGCAGAGCTGCTGCTTCAGTACCTGAAATTACCATTGAAAATATTTGCAAGAAACACCATTTTATTATGCAAATACGTGAAATACAGCAGCAGCTTCATTGTATACTCACCGGCGTCATTGGAAGTTTTGCTGTTTGCTGAAACTGGAAACAGATCAAACACGAGACACGTCATAGTCCAAGCTCACTGACCTTCATGCAAATAGCACTCGATTACTTCAATGTACCGTTGCAACATACAGGAAAATGGAAGTGTCTGCGCAGGAAAATGGAAGTCTTGTTCTTCACAGGGGCACAAAACCTTTCCAGCACAGAAAGTCTGGGAGTAATCCATCACGCCTCAGCATACCACTGCTGGCCAAAGAGCTACACCATGCTTGTGTCCATGATACTCTCAGGGCTCAAGGCCCCACAGAACTCCCCACCTTAAAAACACACAAGGAAAGCCCACTGAAAGTGCAGTCCTCCTGACAGCTCACTGAAACCAGTGACTCTAGACAGCTATGAGTTCACGGCATCAGGCTGGCCAGTTCTGTCCACAGACAGGTTTAGTTTTAATGAATCCAGAACAAAGTAGCATTTCTACAGTCTTTGGCTCTACTAAGATGTTTTATGTAACAGCAAGAATACATTTCTTTAGACAATGATAAATAACAGTGGGGATAATGTACATTTTGCTGCTATCTTCTGTCAAAGAAATGCTAGTCAAATACCTCATCAACTCTTACTGTGAAAACACACTGCCAGAATGGTAGAGCCATTTTGAACCTTTACAAGGCACTTGAACCATGTGTCTTGCTCAATCTATCTGCAGCTCCTTTCCTTTGGCAGAACTTTTTGGAACCATGAGCCCACACTGCTGAACTGAATCCAGTACAAAAGCAGTGAAGACAGGAATGGTTCCCTTTCAATTTGAATGGTGATAAAAAAGCAAATCAAATCAAAGCATTTTATAGCAGCAGCAAGATTTTATATGTAGCTAGCAAACCATAAAAAGATGCATATTTACAGGGGTTTTTAAAAAAATTTCAAAGAGTTACAGAGAAAAAGTATAGTTGATTAAAATGCAGATATAAATCTAAACCACACAGTATCTTGAAAGGCGACATGCAAAAGAACAAGAGGAAGTAAAAAAAAAAAAGAAAACCAAAGGAAGTCAGAAATAAGACACAACTTCTCCTCCTTTTCAGCTTCCTACAGTATCTTAGAAGTACCCTATGGTGTCTTAAAATTCATGGAAGTAGAAAACTGGGCCAAGAACAAGTGTGGAAAACTGTGCTCTCTAAACATAAAAAACCGGTTTGTTTTCATGACAATTAAAGCTGCATGCAGTGCATAAGTTAAGTGCATGTTTTGTATATTCAAAAAACAACTTAAAAATATTTTCCAACTGAAGGAACTGCTACTTCTTTGTTTTCAGTTACTTGGCCAAATATGGCGTACATTAAATAACTGCAGACATGTCGTTCATTACATAGTTACCAACTGCAAATGAAGCAAGCATTTTGTGCGCTTAAAAAAGGAAAATATTTTAGAGTGCTTTTTTTACTAGTTTAAAAGCTTAGACTATGTGTAAAATATGCTAGCTGGGGACTTAATGGATTATTTTCTGGAATTAGGCCAAATGACATGAGCTTTCAAAGAGAAAATGTATTCTATTCTCCCACATGACTATTCTGAAGTAGATTCATAACACTTAAGCACAATATGCAACAGGGATACAACAGAAAAGGTTAAGCAACACTGTTGACCTCAAAAGGCTTCACCTGCTTCACACAAATACAGGAGATGAATTACCAGTTTTAGATAAACTTAGCTATTGGGAGCTTTCCGTGAAAAATTTAAATGACAATCATGACAGTCAAATTCTGAGCAAGCATGAGCTAAGTACCTGAAGTATCTCAAGCATTACTTCTGTTTTATGCAAAAAATGCCACCTGGCCTCTGTTTATTGCATCTACTCCATTCAAAAGCTTACTCTGCCTCAAGATTCCTTCTCAGGGATACCAACTCGGGCTGTGAAATGACATGAAAATGATGACTGAAAGAGTGATCCATTTGAAGAAGGGAAGAATGGTTAATTTTCTTTTACTTTCAACTGCTTCTTTTCGGTTTGCCCTTTTTAATCTTTTAAGTTCTTTCTATCTTTACCATGGCAGCACTGCAGCAAGCATTCCGTTCTAAGTTGTCCATGTTGCCAACTTCCTGACTACCTTCAGAAAACTTCCCACCGGTTTCATATCGAAATCACAAGCAGTAGAGATGACTAAGACTGCAAAAATCTTCTCATCTAAGCCACTCTCCTGCCAGAGCAGGAGCACATCTTTGACCCGCTCTGAACTAGGCAACTTGCATCAATCTTGAGGGAGTCTCACATTCAGGAGCTAAGCAATGACGGCTGAAAATGACAAAAACTACATGGAAATTCTCTTTGGACTCCAGCGTACATAAATGAAAGAGGTTGAATTCACCTTGCTGGCAAGGTTTTAAAACACACTTTAACTTTAGTTCTCGAGCTAAGCCATCCTAGCCTTTGTTGCGTATGTCTGCATAGACAGCCGCAGTTTCCAGCACAGCAGAAGGAATGACATTTAACCCACGTTACCATCACCAGAAGCTAAGCTGCAGTTACTGCACACTGTCAGCACCACCAGAGGCGGTAGCATGCGTGGAGCATGCATGGTATTCTCCAAGTAGCCCCTTCTGTTGGCAGCATTGCCACGCTGCAAAGAGCCGTTCGCTCAGCCCTCCGATTCTTTGCCCCTTGAATGGTTACGCTCCTTGGCAACTGGCGTTTGTAAGTGCCTGAAACGATGCAGAATTTGCACTCGTAGTGGATACCAAATGAGTTCCACTGGCAGATGGACTAGGGCACCCAGAGAAGAGAGGGTGGAATGAGCACACAAGAAGAGAGTACAATCTGGTTTTTTAGATTCTTAAGGAACAGTGAAGCCAGCAACAGGGCCAACAGCTTAGAAATCAAAATGAACACAAGTCCTTCTAGGGGGAATTCTTGCCAAAGGCAAGGTGCCGTTGGGCTGCGGGAGGACCACGATATCGTCAGTGGGGTTGATGCCGTGCCTGGGCTCTGGAACCCCTCACCCAGCCCGGGATGCTCTGAGCCCTCCGCTGACACCACGCCTGCTCTCCCTTGCAGGCGTCCTGTTGGCTTCCACCCTGGCCAGGCCCCGGCTGATCCTCGCTCGTCACGCCCCGGTTTCTCCCGCTGGCCCCCGTCGCTCACCAGCTCGCCCCTATGACAGATGCGGTTTCGTGGCACACATTTGATGGCCACCTGCAAGCCAAGGGGAGCAGCGGGCTGAGCTCGTCCCCCGCCCTGCCCAGCCCGACTCTCCTCCTCCTCCATTCCCCACCAGCTCCACCGCTCACCGGGGCGCGTTCCCAAGTAGCCGCTGCCAAAGGTGCCGTGCCCCAGCAGCGAACCCACCCAGTATCGCTCCTTCAGGGCCTTCAGCACCTTTCCTGCGAGCGAGACACGGGTGTCAGTGTTCGGTCCCGGGCCAGACACGGCCCCCGACCGCCTCTCGACCGCCCCGGACTGGGCATCCCCTCTGAACGGGACAGCGGCGGCTCGGGGCAGGCTGCCGCACTGCCGAGCGGTGGAGCTCGGGCCGGGGAAGCCGCAGCGAAGGCAGGGGGAGTGGTGTGCCGCGAGTGTCCTCCGCGGGCCCCGGCAGGACCCGGTGTAGGAGCCGGGGCAGGAGCCGGGGCCGGGGCCGGGGCAGGAGCCGGGACAGGTACAGACGGAGCCAGGGTCTGGTGATGCTGCCCAACACCCGGCCACTGCTGCCCAACACCCGGCCACTGCTGCCCAACACCCGGCCACTGCTGCCCGCCCAGCAGCGTCAGAGCCAGTACGGTGAGAGCCGGGTGGAGGCGAGACCCCAGCGGGACGCCCAGGGCGAGGAGGGGGCAGCCTCGCCCGGAGGCGGGGAGACCGGGAAGTGGGGGGGGGGGGGGCGGGGTAGACCAGGAAAGGGAGAGCGGAAGAGGGTGCCGGGAGAGCGGGAGAGGGTGCGGGACACTGGGAGAGGAGGAAGTAGAGTAAATATGGCAGAGGTCCTGTAGAGTCGCTGTTCTGCTGCTGCCGCTGAAGCGCCGGGACGGTTTGTCTGTGTGTCCATTTGTCCCCACGTCCGTTTGTCACTTCCCGGTTTGACACTGCTCCGTTTGTGGCTTCCCCGTTTGTCGCTTCCCCGTTCGGCCCTGCGCGCCCCGGGGCAGCACGGGCCGCTCCGCTCCGGGGCCAAACCGGGCTCAGGTGCAGTCACAGAGCATCTCTTTCTTCCTCCCACACCGACGCCAAAACCACTGTCTTTTGGTGCTTCTTCTTCACTATATTATAACTTCCTCCTCACTGCTTCCCTGAATCATGATGTCACCTGTATAATGAATTAACTGCAATGAGGAAGCAGTTTTATTTCATCCTAGTGCTCAGCCACTGTCTGATGACAAATGGTTGCGCTGTGCATCCACCCATCCCTGGGGCAGTCGGGTGAAGGTGTACTGTCCCCCCTTCCACATAAAGGCAAACTGATCCCAATGCTCCTCAGCAATGGGTATTGTAAAGAAAGCATCAGCCAAATCAATTCCTGCGTGCCAAGTCCCGCAGTATTTCTGGATTTGCTCACTGAGAGTAACAATATCTGGTACAGCTGCCACAAGAGGTGGGGTGTGTTTATCTAATTCTCTGAAATCCACAGCCATTCTCCATGACCCATCACTTTTCTTAACAGGCCAGACCGGGTTATTCCAAGCTGTGGTAGTAGGTTTTGAAACTCCTGTATCCACTAAGTCCTTAAGTGTCTGCAAAATGTCTTCGTGCCCCCTCGGGATTTCGTACTGCTTCATGATTTCCAATTTAGTTACAGCAGGAATCTGCACAGGAAACATTATTACTTGCCCAACTAAAATTGTCCAGGCACTGATACAAGGTTTTGTTCCAAATTGATATAAACCATTGGATAAATGTAAGGTCAGTCCCTTTAAGATATCAATCCCAATTATATATTCAGGGACCGGAACAATCATCACCGACTATAATCATCTGGGGAGGTTCCCAGTATTCCTTTCTATTTGTGTTTGCACAGCTTCAGTTTGTTTCCCCCCCAAACCTGTAATAATCACTGGCTGTCCTTTAAATCTCTTGGGATTGCCATAAATTAAAGAGCCCTCCTCTCTGGTGTCATTTAGAGTTTTTACAGTTTGTGAGGACCAGTTTTTGCAAAATATCTGAAGCTCCACATGAGGTTGCCGGTCCTTTTGCGACGGATCACTTGTCCTCGTGATGAGTTGTCTTGGGGATGAGTTGTCTTTGGGACCACATGATGGTAGCACTAAAAGGGAGAGAGGGAGAGAGAGGGAAGGAAAAGAAGGGAAGGAAACAAGGGAGATAAGATTTTATGTTAATGAATCAATGTGAAGTTAGATTTCAGAATTTGGTGAGAAGCAACTGAAGCTGAGTAAAAAAAAAGTTACATCGTGTGATTTCAGTAAAATTACAAACACAAAAATTCGTGTGATTACTGGTATAAGCTACTACATTTTCTACTCTGATATTATTACAAACAGTTTTTAAACATATACAACCTTTGCCAATATAGATTATGACAGTTTTAGGGTTAACTTTAGGATGAACTTCAAAGTGGCAAACTTTTTGGTCAGTGTCTAAACAAAAATCATGGTTACTTTCCCAGATGGTGTTACTTTCACAAACAATTCCTATTTGCTCCCACACAATGCAGGATTTCAGGTCCACTGTTTGCCATTTATCATTCACCTTTTGGGCCCATGCTCTATGCTTGAAAGGATAGAATATGGTCCCATTGTGGTTCACGCCTAATGTGAAAACAGGATAAATTAAAGACACGATGTATTGTGAATGGTTGACACATAAGCCGTGACAGTGTTATTAACAGGATCATAGGTAAAATTTACCAACTTCTACCAGGATTGGAGGTTCTTTTCAAAATTGTTAGCACTATCCTAAATTGTTTTTCAGATTTTTGTTAAATACTGTTGCATTTTTGCTACATCAAAAGTTGTAGCAGCTAATTTGTTTAATAATACCTCTGACTCAATGCTATTTAGAACCTCCAATCCAGTTCCCAAAATGCCAGTTAGGTCTCTCGATATTCGCCTCCAGGAAGATCTACGTAACCAGGTGGTCCATCCTTCACAGGAAGTGCATAAAAAGGGAGAACAGGCAGGTTGAATTTCTGAGATATTATTTTGCATCAGCAATTCAGCCTTTCTGAGAGGCCATTCTGGTTTAATTAACATTTGTTGTTGGCCAGTGTTTCCAATTACAAAAGGTCCAAGCCCATAAATCCTTGGTTGAAGTGTTAGTTTGGGAGGAATTGTAGGTATCAATATTTCTATTATTTTTTTTTAAATATCTGGTGTTATTTGCTTTACACATGACCTTATGGGAGAATTTTACTGCAGTAAAATTTAACCAACAGTTAAAATTTTGGGTTCTGCACGGTAAGATAGGGCCATGTGGTCCCATACCATAGCTGTTTGCTGGTTCAACAAGGGATTCAGTCATTACTTGGCATTTTATATGAGTGTCGTCACCTTGAGTAACGACAAAAAGAAAAGCTATTTTCTCATTGTTTAAAACAAGGGAAATTTCTCTGCCTTGGTGTGTAAGTATTGCAACAAACGTTGGTTTGGTTACCACATTCATTTTGAATTTCTGAGTTAAACCTAATAATGTTGCTTGGGGTTTTGGGTTAGGTCTCCAATTGCACACTACAGAGAAAAAATTTAATATAGTAAAATTGAACCAGCAATCACTTTGCTTTTTTTTTTTTTTAAATAAGATTTGGTAACCTTTACATTAATGTCACTCAGGTTCTCAGAAGTATTGTTGCCAATAAATTTCTAGCGGCAACACAAGATAAAAGTATCTTGTCTAGTACGTTTCTAATCCTTAGTAGGACATACTTCTTCCAAAATGCCAGGGTGAATTTTGGATGTCATATTGAAATTTAAAAATTGCCAAAAACTGTAAGAGAAGAGGACTTTCCATATTGAAAACCAGATTCCACTTTTCTGCATCCCACTTGAATTTTTTCATCAATGATACTGGGTAGGGTTCTAGCTCACTCATTTTTATCCCAGACCCACTCAGCTGAATGGTAAACTTTGTTATCATGCATTTTGACTACAGCCAAATTTGGATGGCTATCTTTGGGATAGTTTCTGAAAGAGCTAGAATATCCTATGAGGGTTTGAAACCAAGGCCATTCAGTATTATTTTGGTTACAGGTAGGAGCCGTAATGCAGAAAAGTACAAGTAACTTAAAATTTTGTAGGCCATTTTCAGATTTGAGTCTTCAATTTTTATTCATGTTTCTTCTATAGAAATTCTTATAGTCCCATGGGGTTCTTCTGCAAAAACAAGAATAAAAAACTTGCCCTTTTTTAGGCAAAAAGGAATTAAAATGATGGAACAATCCAGGGGGTATTAATCCTATGTTCCTTTCTTGGGGTATTGGTGGCTATCTATGTATCATAATTGGATGAGCCCTTTTTCGAATAGATGTTATCAGTTCTGCTAAATTTGGGACTGCAGCAGTCAGAGGGTCAGTACTGGCATTTAGCCTTCGAAAATCAACTGTAAGTCGCCACTTCCCGTTAGGTTTTTTTACTGGCCATCCAGGGGAGTTGAAAGGAGAATGCAGGGGAGTTGAAAGGAGAATGACTATTTATCACAACTCCCTGTTCTTTCATTTCTTGCGTAACTGCTTTTATACCTTCCTTAGCTCCCAAAGGAGGGGGATACTGCTTGACATGAGTGTTCTTGCTAAACGATAGTGGTGGAGCTTCTTGTAACAATCTGATGCACAGTTGGGGTATCCCCAAAGACCACAGTAGTCCTTCTGTATCCTCCCACTGTCTTCCCTTAAGGATATCTATCCTTAACAAGTTAAAAGGAATATTGCCAATCACCATTACAATAGTAATTGAGCTCTCTTCCCCCGGCAGGGTTAATTTTACTGGAGTGACATTCATGATTTCTGTTGATCCCAAAGCGTTTAGCACAGATAGATTTTGCTTTAAGGGAGAAACTCCATACTTCTTGGCATCCTCCTCAGTCCGGGCAGAAATCTGTGTACCTGTATCAATTAAAAAGGTCACTGGTGCTTGTTTAGGTCCCATGATAGCAGTGATTAACACATCTCCTTTTTCTGTTTTAGTGAGCTGTCGAATAGAAATCCTTTCTCCATTTCCCTGCCCACCACTAGGAAACGGAGAGTCTAGTTTCCCTGTTTGGGGGGAAAGGTTTGCTTTGATGTTTTGTCTGCACCATCAATGAAATGGGGGGCAGAAGCCATGGCGGGTGCACTTTCTTTCACAGGAGAAAAGGGATGTGGTTTTGGCACACACCACTGGGTTACCAGTTTGCTCAATTTGTCTCAATGTAAACCATCCATTAAATCTTTAGGAATTCGTGTTTTAAGCCTAAGCACCACCAATCAAGTTGGACTAAAACCGATTTAGGTTGTGACTGTTCTTTGGCAACATCTGCAGTTCTGCTGGGATGGGGGAGTGCATTTTGAACTCCTACATGTTGGATGCCACTTGATCTTTCTTCTAAAGGCTTCACAAGATAGTATTTTCTACCGTAATCAATTAATTCTTGTGCTACCTCCCCCCATGTCCAGACTTTAGGTTTAGGGTGAGGTCTGTTACCTAGTGGGGCTGGTGTTAAAAAGTCAGAGGAATTTCCGTAAGAGTCTGTAGCGGTACTGCCTGTACTTTTGCTATTATCACTTCCGCGCATAAAGTTCTCTAACTTTTCCACAGGACCTATTGATGCTGTGGTTCTCTGAAGACTTATCCCTGTGGCTTTAAATGACTTGGGGAGCCCCCTTATTAAGGGAGTCATCATTTCAGGGTTAACAGGCAACAGCATTGTTGATTCGCATCCGGGAATTAATTTTCTCTCATGTATCATTTGTAGGCAAGCAGCTTTGTGTATACTTCCTAGTAATTGGTCAGCTGTGCCTGTTATTGCCAAGGGGTCTCCCCTATCCAGAGGGTTTAACCTTCCAGCCCAGTAAGCAGCACACTGAGTTAAAGACCATGGGGCCCAGCGATCGCCTGGTGGTAAGAAAAGTCTGTAGCCCCAGCAACCCTCAGCTTCCTTTTTGCTCAACTGAATTTGGTCATCCCCAGTTAAAGACACACGCCACACATATTCTGTTTCAGATTCTTTGATAAGATGGCCATATTCCTTTTTTAACTTTGCCACTTCTGTGGCAGAATAGGGCATTTCCTTGGTAGTTATATGGGGGTCTGTATCTTCATCATTAAGATAAAATTCTGTTTTGATTAAGGGTCCTAAATGAGGGAGATTTTTATCAAGTTTTCTCATCTATTCCAATTCCCTTTGTGGATACATCAGGTTAATTTTGGGGTAACCCTTTCCTCAGGTTCTGATGATACTATATCCTGTGAACTTGTGTTCTGTGAATTAGTGGTACTGATAATACGATTTACTTCAAGAGCAACTGGATTTCTTCCTCCTTGCACTCCAATTCCTTTTCTAGATTGGAAATTGTTGCTTGGTGACAGTACACCAGGTTTTCTAAGGATTCTATGGTTTTTTCGTCATTACTACACTGCCTAAGACGGTCTTTAACAGCTGCAACCAAGCTGGCACCCAAAACAGAGCAGACTATTGCCCTGGCTTTTCCTGGCAGAAAAAACTTAACCTTAGCCTCATTTTGCAGTAAAGAAATTCAGTCCATTATACTCTGCAAATTTTTCCAATTCTCTTGAGCCCAATCTTCCTCAATAGGAGAGGGTCGAGCACCATATTTAGCCAAAAATGCAAAAAATAAATCTCTATCATTAATCAACTGAGAATCTCCATTCTCTTTTTCAGTCATCATTTTCCCTATGCTGACTCAGAAACAAAACATTCTCAAAAAACAGTCTCAGAAACAGCAATAAGTACCTCAAATTCACTTAAGAAAATTAGGCCCCAAAACCAATCTTCACTTGAGAAAGGTAGGCCTCAAAAACAACCTCAGAAACAACAACAAGCAACTCAAATTCACTTGAGAAAGTTCGGCCCCAAAAACAATCTCCACTTGAAAAAGTCAGGCCTCCAAAACCACCTCAGAAACAACGAAACAACAACAAAAAAGAACCAACTCAAAATTACTTGAGAAAGTTAGGCACTTGCCAATGGCCACTTTTACTCTTCCTCACGTCATCAAAATAAAAATTCAACTCCCTTTTTTTTTTTTTTCACTCTAAGTTCTGATAGCCAGAATCCCAATAGAGTCCTCAAAAAATGAGTTTGGAGGGCTTTTACCTCTCTGGTTCTATCAGGATCCTGTTCGTGATGCCAATTTAGTGTCACGGTCCACTCATAAGCAGATGCATGATGGTTCATTTCAGCCATGATCTCAGAGTGCAAAACAAAAGAAAGTATAGCAAAAGTAATTCAACAAGACAAGGGAGTTAAATTTCAATCCAAACAGAAACTCTGTCTATTGTGCCCATAAAGCAGCTTGCAATAGAAAGAGAGAGAGAAAATAAAGGAAAAGATAGGGAGGAAAGGGAGGAAAAGGGGGTTTATAGCTACCACCACAGGTCCACAGACGTCCAGCATCACTGGGGGTCCCGGTCCGGAAGGCGTTCCTCTGCCTCTGTCTTCGATCAATGTGATTTCATGGTGGGGAAGATCTTCAGTTGTTCCAGAGCTGTCTTTTATGTAAGTCCATACACCTGGTCCCCCTTGTGACCCGCCTTTGCTCCCCCTTAATTCTTGTGGAGATACACCAAACTCTACCTGGCAGGCCACACATGCCAAGAGAGGAGTGTCTGAGGCGTGGTCGGCTTTGGAGGCAGAGAGTCTGTGGTCTCATCGTGCTCTATGGATCTTTTACAATGGTAGGGACTTGGGGACAGGCGCAAAGCCTTCATTCCGTACCAGCTTTAGCAGGCACAGCATTCTTTGCCTAAGTCCTGCACCTGTGGTTTCTGATGAGAAATGTTGAGACAGAATTTGATTCTTTGACCAACCCTTACACAGGGTCACTGGACACACTGCACGGTCAGAGCTGCTCTGCCAGTTGGTTGCGGCCGGGTGTCAGAGACTGAAATAGTTCATGCCTCAAACATTGATATAAAGTTTTGCTCATTGTGCCAAAAACTGTATAAAGAAACTACAACCAAAGAAGCCTCAGTGAGGATACCTGACTGGGACTTTGGACTGAGAGTGAAACTGCTGAGATTAGATAAAGGGAAGCTATTGTTCAATAATCTCAGGCTGAAGGAAAGGTATGCATCCACAATGGCCAAAGCCACCAGCTGCACTGAGAATCATCCCTGGCTGAGTTTGGGGTGGGGGAGAGCACAGCTCACAAAGCCAGGTCTACACAGACTTCTCCCCCTACCAAGGGGGGAAGAGGAGGTTTCGGGTGCGTGGCATAGCCTCTGATAAGAGGCAATAAATGCCCATCCTCCCTTACACAAACTGGCCCAGCGTGGAACCCCCAACCCCACAGGCCACATCCACATCTTTCACATGAGAAGCAGCTGAGGGGGTGTCATAATCCATCACAGACACCCCAGAGGGCTAGGCCTTGCCCCACAGGACTGCACATGATGCAAGCAGAGTCTGTTGTAAGAGACCGTCCCTCCCCCGGGGGACATGCCTGGACATTGCCACCTGGCCTGAGAGTATATCAACCCATGGGATTCTGTGCTTTCTGGGAGGACCATCACCACCAAGAAAACCAGCTGGAGAGGATCAACACTACATCGTTGGGATCCATGGATGGTGATATTCTTTTATTCTGTCTCTGTCACTCTCTTTCTGTCCCCCCCACCTCTTTTCCTACTTCTCCCTTTCTCTCTTTCCCTCTCTCGCTCTCATATTTACATTACAATAAAACCCATACTATTGACTGGCATATGGTCTTGTTTCCACCTTAATTTGGGCAGAGGTATTTCTAAAGAACCTTAATAATTGGATCGTAACACCGGGTCAGCTTTCCAACCGAGGGGTGAGAAGCACCGACCACATCAGGATGAGCTCACGGCCAGGGGAGTAGGGCATGTGGGACTGGGGATCTGGGCTCTGAGCCACCGAGTAGCCACTGGGAGGCGAGATATTAACATTAAGGCTTCTCTCATTAGGAAATAAGGTTCCGTAAGGAATAATAAAAGGCACTCCAATATGGAGAATGTGTTGCAATACTTTTAAACTGCACCAACTCTTCGGGATACCTCCAGGGGAAGAGTGCAGCTTTCAAGCAGGGGGAGGACAAGCCAAAGGCGAAGCAGCCGTGGTGGGGGAGTCAGCTGTTGGGGTGATAACTGCAGACACGAGTCCTGAACCAAGCGCTATGTCATTAGTAATTTCTCGGTTATTTCATCCCCTTTTTTGTAGCTGCCTCCCACAACTTGACAAAAGAAGCAGTCTGCATATCCTTTCTCTTCCCGCTTTCTTCTACTTCTTTCTAAGGCGTCCTGCACCACCCTCCAATTATTCATCAAAGATTTGGCAGTTTCATAGCCCCGGGAAGCAGAGTCAAAGATAAGTTGTCCTGCTTGCTTCCAGATCATCGCAGCAAAGGCATTTCCAGAGCCAACCTCTAAGCCCAGGCTCCTATGCCACAACAGCAAGGCCCTCAACAAGGCCCTCCATGCAAACAGCACAGTCTTTTCCTGGCTAGACAAATGATTCCCCATACCTGGGGTGTCCCCAATGTCTCACCTGCCTTCCAGGTGTCTAAAAATCTGGTCAGGACCTGAGCAGAATCCTCCCCTCTCACGCTTTGCTGGGCTCCATCTTTGCAGTGCGTCATCCACCGCTCTTCGTGGTATGTCGTCCACTGCAGTTGACAATTCACCAATCATTACCCGAAAGCTGTTGTATCACATCGGGGTCACCGGATGTCATTGTTGAGACGGACATGACACGTAAAAAACCGCAATTGTTGGTTTAGATTTCCTGAGATTCGCAGAAGCTGGCAGAGGAAGCAGGCAGGTGGACCCAAGATGGTGAAAAGAGAAACTTTATTTACAGAAACTTCTTTATATATCCATTAATAATCTAGCAACTATTGGTCAGCAGGGAATCCACCTCCTAAAACCGTTGGTCCCAGCTATACAACACCTAGTACCAAACACAGAGATTAAGAAAGTACAAAAATGCAGCTTATCTCTATTCTCCCTGAGAAAGAAGAGAAAGATTTCTAAAACAGTGCAACTACACACAAGAGCTTCTGGTCAAAGAAAATTTGGGGGATTTGAACTGCATAAGCTTTTTATCAATTCTTTTTTGCATCAGATTAGCTATGAGATTGCTCATCTGAGATGACTTTGTTGAGTGTTCCAAAAGCCTGTAAGCAGGTATTGAAAGTCATTGCTGTACATTTGGTAAGTGTTGTGATAGAGCCACCCCTCAGCAAGTTACTACCAACGAGTTTGTGCTGCAGAGCATCATCTGCATTTCTTTGCATTACCTTTGTGTCTGGATGTCCCTGAATGTATTGCAGGGCATTGCCCACCTTTGTAGTAAGTGCCAATTCATGGCCCAAGAAGCCAGAATGGAAGTATATGGGGGAGACTGAAGACCTTTCTTGCTCTTTTCACATGCAGAGTGAAAGATGGTTGGAGGGAACATCAATTATGTACTCAAGTCACCGTGTTGTCTCCATGGAAATGAGTCTAGACTTCCTATGGGCTGCTGAGAAAGTAAGAATTCTGTTTGACAGAAAAATTCATTGTTTTGACATTGGTTTCCCTTGTAATGAATGAGGGAAAACAACTGATCAGAAATTTCTTATGGGTAAGGAAAAAAGACAAAGTTGAAGATTGGGAGAAACATAGGAAGATGATAAAATAGGCAGGAAAAAAGAGAGAGAGAGAGAGAGAGAGAAGCATGTTGGAGCATTTGTATGAAAGGGGGGAAAAAACAAAGTAGTTTTTCCTCTGCATGGTTTAGCTCCTTCAACTGACATATTGTTTTAAATAAGTTCCAATTATGGAACACTTGTCTTTTCTTTACGCTTGTGACCCAGAATGCTATTTTTAGAACTTTGATGTTTTTTTGTTTTTTTGTTTTTTCATTTGTGGTTTGTTTTGTTTGGGTTTTTTGTTTGTTTTTGGGTGCTTTTTGTTGGTTTGGGGTTTTTTTGTCGTTTTGGGGGTTTTTTGTTTTTGGGGTGTTTTTTGTTTGGGTGTTTTTGGTTTTTGTTTTTGGGCATGGGAGGCAAAGGGAAAGGCGGAAAATATAGATTTTGGCAAAAAAGAGTTTCAGCTGACAGAAAACGGAAATCTTCCCAAAATGTTTCTGACTACCTCCATTCCAGAATCTTAGGTAATCTTAGTTCTATTACTGCATTACAGTGCTTTCAGACAAGAATCATTCTATTCCAGAAGGTGCATAGGGAACGGGAATGTAACTCTTAGGTGTCCTCTCTGTTGGAGAAGAGTCTCACTAAGATGCACAAAAAATTGAAAAATCTGTGTTTTTTCAGGCATATATGCTTTAAAGCAGATGTGAATTCATCTATATATTCGAAGAATATTTATGAATGTGATTTCATACTAAATTTCCAGGTGGTGATACTAAAACTAAACTAAATACTAACCATCATTTTAATGATAGAGTTAGTGTCTATTTGATGCTTAATGGGAATAGTTCTTTGTAGTCCTTCCCTTGCTGACATCAGTAGCTTTTGTATTTTCCTGGTTGTGCTGGTGGCTATACATTGGTCATGAATAGAAGGGAATAAGTTTTAGAGATATGCTGCAAGTAAGCAGATTGGTAGTTCTGGTCCCATTTCTCATTGTCTAAGAAGAACTCCGATTATTTTTGGACTTTCCATAGACCTCTGACTAGGCTACTGTTAGTCTTTGATTGACCCAGCAAATTTTAGGCTACTAAGCTTGAGTAATGAATGTAAAGGAAAAAGTCTCCGAGCTTAGCTGGTTCGTGTGTCAGCAGCTTCTCAATAGTAAGAGATTTATGGTCTCCAGTTTGTGACTTCAGCTACCTGATTATGCCCACTCCAAAAGAGGGTGAGAAGGTTGGTTCCCTAAATGGTGAGATAATTCTTCCTGCTATTTGTGACTGTTTTGTATGACTGGTGTTTATTACAGAAAGTTGGATTAAATTGCATGCATATGGTCTTGGGGGAAACAGAATATTCTTTAGTCAATTGTATGTAGGCTTTTATCAAACTGAGATGGTCTTCAAGGACTGGAAACTTAAAAGACAGTAATTCTTGCTAGTTTCAGTTCCATTTTTAGACTCAACAAACGGAATGTTAAACCTCTCCCAACAGGGAGGGAAATTGAATTTGGCTTCCTCCTTCTTAGAAAGAAGCTAATGAAAAGGATCAGAGCAGGCTGTAAAAGCAGAAGAGCATAATGAAGAAGACTAATCCTATCCTCTTAGTAGTACTCTTTGTAATTGGATTTGAATGAAATGTGTCAAATCTGTGTTCCTGGGTATCCCATCAGTATGAGGTACTTCAGCTGCTATACCTCTCTCCTAAAGCTAAAAATAGAATCCAAATAGTCTTGACTCCATGGTCACAATTCCCCCTATGACGTTGGCACGTGAGAAAGGTGCAAGAAAGTGTATCTGTAAATTATTTCAATTATCTATCTAAATCACTAGTCATTAATTTCCTGTAGATTTAAGGAAGTCAGTTGCCCATATCTTTCAGAACTTTTGGTCATGTTTTTCTTGGGATTCTTTTAACCTTTCCCCATTAGTTCAGCATCGGCTCTCAATCCCTTTCTCACATTTGAAGTACCTCGATAGCCTGGAAATGTGGGGTTATTTTTATTTATCACATCATTATTCTCTTCCACGGGTTGTTTGCCTGAGGTCTCATTTATGCTGATTTTCTGCTAGTTTATTTTCAGACAGGTGTTTCAGTGTGGGAACTGCTGGCTTGTAGTGAGAACTAACTTGCAGTGGGAACTGTTAGTTTGCCTTGGTTCACAGGCATCAATTCTAGCTCAAAACAAGCAAGATCCATAAGTAGCAAAAATAAGAGACTCGCAGCTGGTGTTATTGCAAGATGTTGCTCTAACTCTAGGTATCCAATGACATTGTGGGGTGGTGAATTGGGAGCCAATGGATAGGAGACATGAATGTTAGAAAAAGTATAAAAGAGGCCTTGTAAAATAAAGAGTAGTTCCTTTCTTTGACCAGAAGCTGTTGTGGTGAGTTTTTTACCTGTCATGCCCGTCTCAACAACGACAGTTTCAGAATAGCAAGTACACATCTCTCTAGCTTGCTTTTCTTTTTATTTGGTCTGTCTTGCAAATGGAATGACTTGAACATCTCAGACAGGAATTTCTCTCCAGAATACATTTCACTTGAAGGGCATAAATTTGTATCTCTAAGATCATCTACTGATGAGGCCGACAGCTGGTCTGAAGGTCTCACAGAGTTGAGCCTAAACGCAGTCAGAATTTACCCGTGAGATTTTGCAGCCCCATTGAAAGCCAGAGCGAAAGCCAAGAAGATAATCAGTGAAAGAAAATGTTCTGGACACAAGGAGATGTTCTTGTTATGGAACATGAAGTGTGTACAAGAAGGAACTTGCATAGAATTTGTAACCAACTCTACTTTTGCTTGTATAGTTCATTGTATTACTGCTTGAATTGCTATTATTTGTTAGACAGCCTTGTCATTGTTTGCTAGCAGCCAATCTTAATGTGCCACAGTAATTATGAAAAGGTATAAGAGCAGCAGCAGAGAATAATAAAAAACTTCTTCTGGCTTTGGATTACAAGAAGCATGTGTGTCGTTGTCAGTCTCAATAAGCGACAATCTACCAAAAATCTTGGCACTGAAGAAACTAGTGGTTTGTCAAGAAGATGAAAAGTAGAAATGCTACAGAGCTGCTATGTGCCTATTAATGGAATGCCAGACAGTGAAGCAGTGGACATTTCTGGGGTTAAGCACAATGTTGCTGCCTTGGTGTCAGTTTTCTCAATGTATCAGTGGCATTTCTATCTAGCAGTATGCTGCCCAGAGTCTTTCTAGCATTTGATGCTGTTTCCTTGCTGTCATTTTCATACCTTCCTTCTGATCAAAAGAAAATATACTCTTTCTGTTTTAAAAATCCTTGTTAGAAAACACTATCCTGGACTAGTCATCACTCCCCTTTTCTTTTGCCTCGTTTGTAATTTTCATAGACTCACTGCAAATTTCTGCTAAAGTCTAAAAGAATTCTAGCATTTCTTATACCACTTAACAGGGTTGATGCTCTTGGGTGCTTTCCTCTTTCCTACTGCTTGTGTCTGACCTAGTGGCCTCTTTTTGTGATCAGCATTTTGCTGTGATTTGGTCAAATCTGGCATACACTGCCAACTCACAACTTGTATGGTGGGATTTAAAGGGCTTGGATGGGTTCCTTTCTGAGACTGCCATGCACTGGACTATAATTCACCATGACTTAATCTTCCATAGGTTGTTTCAGTATTGAATGCCCTTCCTTGGAAATGTAGAAAATCTAGCAGAAAGAACCACATTCCCTGCAAGGCCTGTCTTCCCAAAGGACCATTAAGAAAGATTGCTTTTCTCCTCTGACTAATGTGCCAGTATTTGGATGGAGCATTCAGTACCTTAAGTGAACCTGTTGGAAGGGATCTCATCACAGGCAATATCTCATGCTTGCCTGTAAGACTTGCTCTTTTGGATCCTAATTCTATTCAGAGTACATTTAGGATTTTTTTCACTGAAGCCACTCATCAATGTCTCTTTTCTTATCAAATGAGACTGAAGTGTGCATCCGGAGGATGCATCCCCACTAAAGGTTATAAGGTTAATTTTAATATTGGTAGCTCACTCCTGCAGTTACATTTGGAAAAGAGTTGATTTGACACAAAAGGCAGTCTTTGTCTTTTGCAAGAATTCCCCCTAGGAGGACTTGCGTTCGTTTTGATTTCTGAGCTGTTGGCCCTGTTGCTGGCTTCACTGCTCCTTAAGAATCTAAAAAACCAGATTGTACTCTCTTCTTGTGTGCTCATTCCACCCTCTCTTCTCTGGGTGCCCTAGTCCGTCTGCCAGTGGGACTCATTTGGTATCCACTACTAGCGCAAATTCTGCATCGTTTCAGGCACTTACAAACGCCAGTTGCCAAGGAGCGTAACCATTCAAGGGGCAAAGAATCGGAGGGCTGAGCGAACGGCTCTTTGCAGCATGGCAAGGCTGCCAACAGAAGGGGCTACTTGGAGAATACATTCTCCACGCATGCTACCTCCTCTGGCAGCTCCAGCTGCTCGAGTTCTGCAAGCCTGATGCTGGGGCAAAGTGTTTCTCTCTCTCTCTCTCTCTCTCTCTCTCGCTCCCTCTGTCTCTCTCTCCCCCACAAAATAAGTCTGTCTGAAATGTTACTCAGGGTTTAAAAGGCCACCCTGTACAATGTGGGGCTGACAGTGTGGAGTAACCGCAGCTTAGCTTTTGGTGATGGTAACGTGGGTTAAATGTCATTCCTTCTGCTGTGCTGGAAACTGCGGCTGTCTATGCAGACATACGCAACAAAGGCTAGGATGGCTTAGCTCGAGAACTAAAGTTAAAGTGTGTTTTAAAACCTTGCCAGCAAGGTGAATTCAACCTCTTTCATTTATGTACGCTGGAGTCCAAAGAGAATTTCCATGTAGTTTTTGTCATTTTCAGCCGTCATTGCTTAGCTCCTGAATGTGAGACTCCCTCAAGATTGATGCAAGTTGCCTAGTTCAGAGCGGGTCAAAGACGTGCTCCTGCTCTGGCAGGAGAGTGGCTTAGATGAGAAGATTTTTGCAGTCTTAGTCATCTCTACTGCTTGTGATTTCGATATGAAACCGGTGGGAAGTTTTCTGAAGGTAGTCAGGAAGTTGGCAACATGGACAACTTAGAACGGAATGCTTGCTGCAGTGCTGCCATGGTAAAGATAGAAAGAACTTAAAAGATTAAAAAGGGCAAACCGAAAAGAAGCAGTTGAAAGTAAAAGAAAATTAACCATTCTTCCCTTCTTCAAATGGATCACTCTTTCAGTCATCATTTTCATGTCATTTCACAGCCCGAGTTGGTATCCCTGAGAAGGAATCTTGAGGCAGAGTAAGCTTTTGAATGGAGTAGGTGCAATAAACAGAGGCCAGGTGGCATTTTTTGCATAAAACAGAAGTAATGCTTGAGATACTTCAGGTACTTAGCTCATGCTTGCTCAGAATTTGACTGTCATGATTGTCATTTAAATTTTTCACGGAAAGCTCCCAATAGCTAAGTTTATCTAAAACTGGTAATTCATCTCCTGTATTTGTGTGAAGCAGGTGAAGCCTTTTGAGGTCAACAGTGTTGCTTAACCTTTTCTGTTGTATCCCTGTTGCATATTGTGCTTAAGTGTTATGAATCTACTTCAGAATAGTCATGTGGGAGAATAGAATACATTTTCTCTTTGAAAGCTCATGTCATTTGGCCTAATTCCAGAAAATAATCCATTAAGTCCCCAGCTAGCATATTTTACACATAGTCTAAGCTTTTAAACTAGTAAAAAAAGCACTCTAAAATATTTTCCTTTTTTAAGCGCACAAAATGCTTGCTTCATTTGCAGTTGGTAACTATGTAATGAACGACATGTCTGCAGTTATTTAATGTACACCATATTTGGCCAAGTAACTGAAAACAAAGAAGTAGCAGTTCCTTCAGTTGGAAAATATTTTTAAGTTGTTTTTTGAATATACAAAACATGCACTTAACTTATGCACTGCATGCAGCTTTAATTGTCATGAAAACAAACCGGTTTTTTATGTTTAGAGAGCACAGTTTTCCACACTTGTTCTTGGCCCAGTTTTCTACTTCCATGAATTTTAAGACACCATAGGGTACTTCTAAGATACTGTAGGAAGCTGAAAAGGAGGAGAAGTTGTGTCTTATTTCTGACTTCCTTTGGTTTTCTTTTTTTTTTTACTTCCTCTTGTTCTTTTGCATGTCGCCTTTCAAGATACTGTGTGGTTTAGATTTATATCTGCATTTTAATCAACTATACTTTTTCTCTGTAACTCTTTGAAATTTTTTTAAAAACCCCTGTAAATATGCATCTTTTTATGGTTTGCTAGCTACATATAAAATCTTGCTGCTGCTATAAAATGCTTTGATTTGATTTGCTTTTTTATCACCATTCAAATTGAAAGGGAACCATTCCTGTCTTCACTGCTTTTGTACTGGATTCAGTTCAGCAGTGTGGGCTCATGGTTCCAAAAAGTTCTGCCAAAGGAAAGGAGCTGCAGATAGATTGAGCAAGACACATGGTTCAAGTGCCTTGTAAAGGTTCAAAATGGCTCTACCATTCTGGCAGTGTGTTTTCACAGTAAGAGTTGATGAGGTATTTGACTAGCATTTCTTTGACAGAAGATAGCAGCAAAATGTACATTATCCCCACTGTTATTTATCATTGTCTAAAGAAATGTATTCTTGCTGTTACATAAAACATCTTAGTAGAGCCAAAGACTGTAGAAATGCTACTTTGTTCTGGATTCATTAAAACTAAACCTGTCTGTGGACAGAACTGGCCGGCCTGATGCCGTGAACTCATAGCTGTCTAGAGTCACTGGTTTCAGTGAGCTGTCAGGAGGACTGCACTTTCAGTGGGCTTTCCTTGTGTGTTTTTAAGGTGGGGAGTTCTGTGGGGCCTTGAGCCCTGAGAGTATCATGGACACAAGCATGGTGTAGCTCTTTGGCCAGCAGTGGTATGCTGAGGCGTGATGGATTACTCCCAGACTTTCTGTGCTGGAAAGGTTTTGTGCCCCTGTGAAGAACAAGACTTCCATTTTCCTGCGCAGACACTTCCATTTTCCTGTATGTTGCAACGGTACATTGAAGTAATCGAGTGCTATTTGCATGAAGGTCAGTGAGCTTGGACTATGACGTGTCTCGTGTTTGATCTGTTTCCAGTTTCAGCAAACAGCAAAACTTCCAATGACGCCGGTGAGTATACAATGAAGCTGCTGCTGTATTTCACGTATTTGCATAATAAAATGGTGTTTCTTGCAAATATTTTCAATGGTAATTTCAGGTACTGAAGCAGCAGCTCTGCTCAGGGCAATTCTGAAATTGACTCTAGTTGTATTCCATGTTTCTTAGACGGTGAACTGAGGGCACTACCAGTTTTCAAGGCAAGGCATCTCACAGTATCCTCCAAAAAGATTGCTCAATGAAAAGGCAAAAATACTGGGGTGAAAGGGGGAAAGTCCGCATCCTGGTTTATCTAATTAGAATCTGCCAGATGGTCAACAATCATTAGTTTAATTAGGTAGCAGCGTAGTTTCACACTCTCACAGATCCCAAAAAGCTTAAAACATCCAGCAGCGGCTTCCTTGCAACAAGTGCCACAGCCAAAAGCCAGGCCTGGCTTCCCCCTGCAGCCTACAAACTCTGCCAGACATACGGGTGATTCTCACTTTGCTTCTCAGCTACATGTAAAAGCACAGGCTCTCCGTATGGCAGAGTCCTTAGTGGAAGTGAAGAGCAGTTCCACTGCAAACAGCTCAGTGGGCCACGAGAGAACGCTTTCTCCGACCTGCCCCCTTGCCCTTTCCTTGCAGCCTTTCCTTGCAGCCTTTCCTCTCCAGAGCACGCACTGAAGCTCTGCACTTTGCTTCTCAGCTGAGTGTATTGTCACGTTGCCGGAGTCCCATATGTCCATCTCCTTCTCGCACAGACGAGTGCTTCTGTCGAAACATGCCGATGCCATGCGCTCTCCTTCCCAGCTATTCGCACTGTCACATTCTGTGTCCCGCTTGCAGTCTGAATCTAAACTGAGAAGTTTCTGGCTGCATCTCACATGCACAGATGTGCCAGGAGGAAAAGGTTGCTGGGACCTTGGTGCTTAAGTTAGAAAACATCCATTCGCTCCACAATCAAATGAGAGCTTCCTTCGCTTTACACCCTGCAAACTTCACACACAAACTGGAGCTATGCTCTTCCTTTCTTTCTCAGCTGGACTCACCCATCTGCCACCTTGACTTCTCTTTCGCTTTACTCTTGGCCTTGCCACGTGTGGATTTTCCTCCTAGGACGCCCACTGGGCTGCCTCCCCCTCATGTACATTGCCTTTCCTACTCAATCTTGCATTTCTTTGCCATTCCTGTCCATTCCTTTCCTTTTGCTTCTTTACCCACACTTTGCATTGCCTTGTTGCCCCCTCTGTAGTCTTCCTTCAGCCTTCCTTCCCTCCACTGCCTTGCACTGACTTGCTCAGCCATCCCCACCTTGACTTCCCTACCCATTTGTCCAGGCCCAGCCTTGCCTTCCTTTCTCCTTCTAGGACTCTCATTGCCTTGCCTACCTCTCCCTTGCCTTGCCTTGCCCTGTAAACGCAGCAGTTGCCTTGTGTTGCCCTCGAAGCCCTCACTTGCCTTGCAGGACCTTGCTCACCCCTCCCCCACCAGGAATTCAAGATCCCTCTTTTCGTGGCATTTCTTCAACTTGCCTTGCCCTGCCTGCTTCCCTGAGGAAGCCTTCAAGGCCTTCACATACCCGAAGTGTTTCAGGAGCATGTAAGAGGAAGCCCATAGGAGGTCACGTGAAGCCAGACCCATCTGTCCGGGGAGCTTTTGTCTGGCACCAATTCTTGCATGTACGGAATTTTGGACCGGCAATCCACATTTGTCTTCTGGGCTCTGGGACCAAGATGACAGTTCTTCTGCATTGGAAGGAAAGCAGGTAGCCCCAGTGTTTTAGGTGCAGATTAGAGCTGGCGCAGGTGAGACCAAGGCAAATCAAATCAGTCTTTCCTGGCCTCTATTGTCTGCCAGTCATCCATGAATGTACCCCTCGCTTGTGTTGCCTTGCTAAACCACCCTTGCTGTGCGTTGCCTTTCATGCCCATTCCCTACCCTAGACCTGCTTACTGCTTGTGTCTGGGACTGAATTCATGTCCAAGGCCCTGCTGTATTTGGTCCTGTGCTGTTGTGCACGTCAACGAGATGATGAAGAAAAGACAACGAAGAAAACTTTCTTGTTTAACTGGTTGGAACTTGAACCTAAAGAAAAAGAATGTGTTGGTCAGTCGATGGGAAGTTAACCTGTGGAAGAGGTACAATGCATAATGGAGCAGTTCTTAGCATGGACGTGCTATCATGAGCCGTTGTGGCCCCATCTCACCCTCTGGCCAAGCATGAGATGACATAGTAACTGGAAAAAATTCCACCATTCCAGGAGGAGGACACATAAGGTGGGGTTCTGGGGTGGAGGGGGAGAGGAGGACATGACGCATTCCTCTTGGGTCCAGGGGACTCCCTGAAGGTGCACAGCTGACCTGCCCCTCCCCCCCCGAGCACCAGGCTCCATCTCTTTCTCCTGCTCAGTGTCTTTTCAGAAATCCAGAAGTTGGTATATATTATTGGCTACAGCAACTAAGAAGATCAAGTTGCTTTCCAATCACAACTGTGTGTCAGATTTTTTGTGCACAGGCATCCTCCAGAACCATAACATTAATGGCAATGAGCATGATGGGATGCCCAGAGCACAAAAATTGACACAAATACTGGACAGGGCTTGGGCAGTGGAGCGCATAGTTGCACCAAGAGAGTGAAACACATAGCTGCACCAAGAGAGGCTGGTGGGTGTGGGTGTGGGTGTGGGTGTGGGTGTGGGTGTGGGTGGGTGGGTGGGTGTGTGAAAGGAGCAGGGCTCAATCAGCTAAGCGCAGGGCTGCACCAAGAGAGTGAAGCAGGTAGCTGCACTGAGAGATGCTGTTCCGTGTCAGTGTGTGGCATATGGAAGGTCAAGATCTAGTCCAGGTGCCCGGCTGTATGTGGGAACTTAATGGTGTTTTTCTGTGTCTGTGATGTGACTGGTGCCATACACTTGTAGTGGCACAGTGTGTACATTGTAATCCTCTTTTTACAGTTCAGTTAGAAAAAACTCTTCAGTCCTTTGTGTTTGTGGTATTGCTGGACAATACCCACAGAAGAAAGTCTTTGCTATTTCTGCTGCCGTGACCATGTCGTAGTGCATTGGTAGAGATATTCTGTAGGAAGGAACCTCAGGCTGTGACTCTGCCTGTGGAGTGACTGGAGTGGATGCAGGAACCGTGGAGCACATTGTGGGGCGAGCTGGAAACTTGTACAAATATTGGGCCCAAACCACAGGAGGCTAAAGATGCCACTGGAGTGCTAAAAGACTGCGGGGATTTTGTGCCAACTCCTCAGACACGCTCTGAAGAGCGTCTTCTTATTAATGCTGGATGCCTGGCTGAATGTCTGTTATTTGCGTACAAAGTAGCAGCCGAAAAGAACACAGAGCTTGAAAAGCAGTTAGTGGAACAAGACAAGGCCATAGAACAGCTGAGGACCGATATGATGTTGCAAAGGCAGGTATTTGTGGCTACTGCCGCCACACTGCAATCTGAGATCTCAGAAAGTTAGGCCTGTAAGTGAGGTTCTGTTCTAAGTTAGAAGTGAAGTTAAATAGAGGTGTTGTTCCTTTGTTAAATGTTTAAGTATAAGTTAAGTGAAAGTGCTGGTAAACTTTTAGACCATGTTCCTTTTTATCCTACCTCACTTTCCTTTTGTCACATGGACACACACACACACACACACACACACACACACACAGAGAGAGAGAGAGAGAGAGAGATAGTTCCTGGTTCATTTCTGTTTTGATTTCCTGGACTATATTTGCTTTTTTGTTGCTTGTTTTTCCTTGGTGTGCCTTAACTGCTCGTTAAACAACAGTTCATTGAATCTTGTCAATGAACTTTGTTGTGCTGTCGCTTGATATTCAGTCTGGTCTTTGCTGATACTCCTGCTGATGATTTTTAAGTGATCTCAAACTCTCGGTTATAACCTTGGATGCAGGAAATTCAAAGAAATTCTTGGTGCTGCAGCCAAATTCTTTTGAGCAGAATGCACTTGAAATTAATGCACAGGGTACTAATTTGCTCGCCGTGGCTGCTCAGGGATATGGTGCTAAATACCCCGCAGGAAATAATTAACCATGCTCTGAGCGCCTGTGAAATTGTACACAGTGAATGAAAGAAAAAGGGATGGAAACAGCGATTTTTATCGGGAACATCTGTTACTATGAGAAATAGACTGATTGAGACTGCTCCCCAAGCATGCACAAATGTGATAATGGCCCTTTTAATTAATAAAACAGGAAATCCTCTGGATGAGATAATTGAAAAAATACAGCAGCTAGGTGACCTTGGGGAGTGGAATGCCCAGAATCAAGATAGGAATCAAGAAAACCTGCCTATTAGGCTTTCGATACCACACGGTGGCTACATGCCAGACTTAAAATTCCAAGAGGAGATGCAGAAATCCAAGCAACTATTAATGATTTGTTACCAGTAAGTAGTTTTCTATTTTGCTTTCAGCCCTGCTCTAGTAGCAAGTGAAGTTGTAGTGTTAAATTCTGTACACCCACAGTACGGAGTGGCCTTACAAGTTGTTGGTTTTAACGTTTTTCCAACTAAAATGTGACATATAATTTGTGCTTCAGTCTTCTAGACTGGAGATTTCATTCTATGAATCTTCAAAGTATATGCTGCAAGTTTTGGGGATGACAGAAACCAAAAAGTTTATTTGCAATAGTGTTGGAAAACTGCAGTAAGCAGAACCTCCAGAGCACAGGCTGGTGTGTGCTGTCTTTGGAGAAGAGCTGTTAGGGAGCCATGGGCAGAGCTAGCTGATTTCCTTCAAGGGAAAACTGGAGAGCAAAGTAACCAGGTGACCTTGACCTGGGAGACTGTCAAGCAGCTAAGCACAATGTCAACATGTTCACTGAGGTCTCCTGGTGTGGTGTAGTTCATCTGCTGAAAGATAGAATGTCGTACTGGGGTATTGCAGGATACAAAGCAGAATATCCAGCTCCCCCAGCAGCTTTCTAGAATTGTTAGTGCTTCCAGGGTAAATCATCATGTTTCAACAGGTCTGAAAACGATGACCTTGGCTGTTTTCATAGCCTTGATTACAAGCCTACCCACAAGGAAAATAAGCCTTAGAGTAGCACAAGAAATTTCAAAAACATTTCCACCCCTTGATCTCAAACTTTTTAATAATATTACTTTCTTTATAATCATCACTTTAAGTAATTGTCATGCTTTTCTTGGTTTTGTGATTTGTAACATTATACTGTTATTACTGTTACTGTAACATTATACTGCCTTCACTCTAATTCTAAACAAAACTCAGTTCACACTTTTCACCATTGTTAAATAAAACTATTGTTCTGGAAATGATCTTACCTCTCCTTTGCAGTGGATGCCAGTGTTGAAACAACATTCCCTATTGTCCTTACTGACTGTACTTCACTTATCATTGTGGGATGGTTTTGGCACCTATGGAATGGATGCCTTTGGATAAAACTAAAATCCTGCGAATCAAAACCTCTTTGTGTAAGGGGAAGATGAAGAAAGCAGAGAAGTTTTCAGATGTATGTTAGCTTGCTTTTTACATTAATTTTATCTTTGTTTCTGATGCCAAAGTGATTTTTGCCTTTTTACTTTTCTGTATTTGTGACCTTGCCAGTAGTTTTTCCCCAGCCAGAAAGACCAAACACATTGCAGAGCTCCAAGCCCTGGAGGGCACAAGGCCCCTCTCCTGTCTTGCTTCTTCCTGGGAACCAAGATTGACAACGAGATCTTCAAGACACACTTTCGTCAACAAGTCCAACTAGTACCAAGGGTGGGGGGCTCCAGAGAGGGGGCTTGACCTGGCGGGAATTGCATCCCCACTTGTCCTCTGAATTGGTGCTTTTGATCAATGATGCTAATTTCCTAAAACCTAGAAGACTGTACTCAGCCTGGGGGGTGGGCTTTTGTGGATATTCTTCCTGGAAGTGTCCCTGGAGCTCCAGTAAAGATCCACTTTTATGTTATCTCCTATACTGAAAGGATCTTGAGTTTCATTTCTAGGCTGAAAAAGGCAGCATTTCAGACGAGTTATTCCACAGCTGCACTGTTACAAACACTGGAAAAATGAAAGGCTGCTCACTATAAGCACTCAAAACACAGCTCCTTCTACCTGTATTCTCCCTACTGGAACTATAGGATCAGTCTTCTCTGTGGGTTATGCCCTCCCTATCCATTCAAGGTCCTACATAGTCCTGCTTTTTAGGTGCCAAGCTATGGTATCCACTCCCCCTGGAACCTAGTCCTATCGCCACTTGAGGTGATAGCAGCAGAAGCAAACCAGGCGGTTCCTATCACCATTCCAGGGGAACGGCACTGGCGCCAAGTACCCTCTAGGCACTTATGGTGGCAGGAGTAATGGGTGGGTGCAGGAGGAGGGGGAAGGTAACTGCTTTTCTGTTTATGATTTAACAGGATACCTGCAACCCATACAGCCCCTGGAGCGAAACATCTGGGTGACCCTGGCTAAGGCAACTGGACATGATCCCTTATGCCTTACCACTGCTGCACCTCAGAAGCCATTCAGGCCGTGTCTGATCGGCGTCCCTCTCACTGCCCCTGAACTGCCACTGTTATGTAACAGCACCCCTGCCTCCTTGGCCTGCCCGGATACAATGTCTCCCCGTGGGAAATTCCCTGCTTTACCCCCACAGGAACTGCGGATTTCAGGCACCTTGAATGCAGATAGCTGTACCACCTTCAAATTTCTCAGCACAAGGAATAGCCCTATAGCTTGGTGGGTCAATGTCACAACACCGTGCTATCAAAGTGTTTCACACTGGTGTAATTCAATCACAAACTAAAACTAACCTTTAGTTTTAGTATACATATGCAACTCCCACAGGGCATTTTCTTAATCTGTGTGGACTGAGCATGGGCCAGAGTGCCAATGGCAATCAAAGGTGGTCCATATATTTTGGGAAAAGTAACCCTCTTTTCTCCAAATATGACAATTGCACTATGGATCCAACAAAACTGAACTCACCACTGTCATACTCACAACATATATACTTTTACTCCTGCCTGCAGGGATACAGCTGAGTTCTGGAACACTGCCAAGATAATCACTGCCTGTTCATCAGCTCCTGGGCTTGCAAGTGCACAAGGCCTCAGGAGCTTGAATAAACTTGGCTGTTGGTTGGCAAAGTTTAGTAATGCTACCGGCATAGCTAGAGCTGACTTGTTAATTGATGTAGACAGCATTAGACATGCTACATTCCAAAATCAAGCAGCAATTGATTTTTTGCTTTTAGCACATGGGCATGGGTGCAAAGAATTTGACAGGTTATGTTGTATGAACTTAAGTGACCATTCAAGCTCTTCCATCCCTCCACTGCCTTGCACTGACTTGCTCAGCCATCCCCACCTTGACTTCCCTACCCATTTGTCCAGGCCCAGCCTTGCCTTCCCTTCTCCTTCTAGGACTCTCATTGCCTTGCCTACCTCTCCCTTGCCTTGCCTTGCCCTGTAAACGCAGCAGTTGCCTTGTGTTGCCCTCGAAGCCCTCACTTGCCTTGCAGGACCTTGCTCACCCCTCCCCCACCGGGAATTCAAGATCCCTCTTTTCGTGGCATTTCTTCAACTTGCCTTGCCCTGCCTGCTTCCCTGAGGAAGCCTTCAAGGCCTTCACATACCCGAAGTGTTTCAGGAGCATGTAAGTGGAAGCCCATAGGAGGTCACGTGAAGCCAGACCCATCTGTCCGGGGAGCTTTTGTCTGGCACCAATTCTTGCATGTACGGAATTTTGGACCGGCAATCCACATTTGTCTTCTGGGCTCTGGGACCAAGATGACAGTTCTTCTGCATTGGAAGGAATGCAAGTAGCCCCAGTGTTTTAGGTGCAGATTAGAGCTGGCGCAGGTGAAACCAAGTCAAATCAAATCAGTCTTTCCTGGCCACTTTTGTCTACCAGCAGCTGCCTTGCCTTGGCAATCCAAGAGTTTCCTTTTCTTGCCCTGCTAAACCTCCATGGCTTTGAGTTCTTTTGTATGCCCATGCCCCACCTGGCTACCCCTAGCTTTCCGTCAGGGCCTTGCTTTGCCTAGTCCTTCCTGTTTCTGCCTGGCCTACCCATCACTGGGCTTACCTTCCTATGCCCAGCCTTGCCTCTAACTTCTGGACCTTCTCTTGCCTACCACTCCATTTGCTTTCCCCTCACTGCTCTGGCCTTGCCTACCTCTCCCTTGACTTGCCTACAATTGCCTACATTTGCCTTGTATTGCCTTGCCTGCATGGAAGGCAAGGTAAAGAGTGGTAGGCAAGGCAAAGCAAAGCAAGGAAGACATAGGCAGGGCAAGGGAAGGCAGATGTAAGAAAGGCAAGCAAAGCAAGGGGAGCCTAGGAAAAACTAGGCAAGGTACTGAAGGCAAGTCCCGGCCAAATGACTCGGAGTGCCTTTCCTTGAGAAGCAAAGGCCACAGCGCCAGTGTCAGTGGAGCAGAAGTAAAGGTACCATGGGGAGGTATAGTCCAGCAAGACATTTCTCTCCTGTCCCCTTCTGTGTAGGAGTAATTGTTGGACGTATGCAATACTGGAGGTGGTATGCAACTTTGGCTTGGTAAGTTCCTGAAGGAGAATGGCAACTCTTTTTCATGGGAAGGAAAACACGCAGCCCCAGTGCTGGAGGTGCAGAGAAGAAGCTGCCTAGTGGAGGTCCAGGGCGCCAGCAACTTTCTGTCCTGACACATCTGGTGTGGAAGCATTGCCTCAATATTTACGCTTATGGAGATGGAATCCATCTTTGGAAGGTGGCCTCTTGAAAGATTCTGTTTGGCAGGTGGTTTCCGCTTCTCAGAAATGGCCTTCTGAAATTCTGGCAACACCATCTTTTGGACAAGGTAAACCGCTCTACTCAGTCTTCGTAGGTAGCCGACCTAGTAGCCTAGGTAATGCTGAGGAACAGTGTTCTGGCACCTTTGCATGGGATCAGTCCCTGGATGTTCTGTATTTGGGAGGAGGGGATGCCATTTCATTGGAGATGGGCGTATAATTCCTCCCTTTTGCAAACTGCACCAGCAGGCATAGCAGCATGCAGGCTCATCTCCAAAGGATGTTTCTGCTGCCACAAACGTCTGGCAGCACTGGCACTCTGGGACACAATATGCAGAGAGAGAGGGAGCAAGAGAGAGAGAAGCACTTTGCCCCAGCTTCTGCCTTACAGAACTCATGCGGTTGGAGTTACCAGAGAAGGCAGTGTGTGTGGAGAATGTTTTCTCCAAGTAGCTGCTTCTGTGCGCATCTTTGCTGGACTGCAGAGAGCCATTCACTTCTTTCTCATGCTTCGCGTGCGAGGAGCGCCTTGCCGGCCAAGGTGCGTCTTCGGTGGGCACAAGGTGATGCGAGCGCCTGCCACAGCGCAGTGCTGCTGTGCTCCCTGGATTTCACATCCACACTGCACCAGCAGGTACAGCAGCATGCAGGCTCATCTCCAAAGGATGTTTCTCCTGCCACGAAAGTCTGGCAGCACTGGCACTCTGGGGCACAATGTGCAGAGGGAGAGCGAGCAAGAGAGAGCGTGGAGCACTTTGCCCCAGCTTCAGGCTTGCAGAACCTGAGCAACTGGATCTGCCAGAGAAGGTAGCATGCATGGAGAATTTGTTCTCCATGTAACATCTGTTTGGAGCTGTGCCGGTCTGCAAAGAGCAGTTCGCATCTTTCTCTGTCTTTGCGAGCGAAGAGCGCCTTCCCGGCAATGAAGCGTCTCTGGTGGTACAAGGCAAAACATGCACCGGCATCGTGTGGTTGTCCTGCGCTCCCTGGAGAGCACTGCCCAAGTGCTTCAAATGCTGTTTCTGCTGCCATGAGCCCCTGGCAGCACTCGCACAGTATGGCACAAGGTGCAGAGAGAAAGGGAGGGAGAGAGAGAGAGAGAAGCACTTTGCCCCAGCTTCAGGCTTGCAGAACACGAGCAGTCACATTGGCCAGAGAAGGTAGCATGTGTGGAGGATGTGTTTTCCGAGTAGCCTCTTCTGTTCACAGCCTTGCCGGGCTGCAAACAGCAGTTTGCTTCTTCCTCGCGCTTTGCGAGCGAAGAGTGCCTTCCTGGCGAAGAAGTGTCTCCGGTGGTCACAATGCAAAACCAGTGCCCGGCATGGTTCAGTCGTTCTGTGCTCCCTGGAGAGCAATATGCAAGTGCTCAGAATGTTGTTTCTGCTCCCTCGACCCTCGGATAGCAATTGCACAGAAAGGCACAAGCTGCAGAGAGAGAGGGAGCCAGAGAGAGGGAGAAACACTTAGCCCCAGTTTCAGTCTTGCGGAACTTGAACAACTGGAGCTGCCAGAGAAGGTAGCATGAATGGAGAACATGTTCTCCAAATAACCTCTTCTTTTTGGAGTCATGCTGAGCTGCAAACAGCAGTTGGCATCATTCCCGAGCTTTGCGAGTGGAGAGCGCCTTCCTGGCGAAGAAGTGTCTCCAGCCGGCAGAAGCTGAAGGAGCGCCCGGCATGGTGCCGTCATCCTGTGCTCCCTGGAGAGCACTGCCCAAGTGCTCCAAATGCTGTTTCTGCTGCCATGAGCCTCTGGCAGCATTCACACAGGAAGGCACAAGGTGGAGAGAGAGAGGGAGCCAGAGAGAGAGAGAAGCACTTTGCTTCAGGCTTGCAGAACTCGAGCAACAGGAGCTGCCCGAGAAAGTAAAACTGGTGACCTTGATACAACAGAAGACACTAAGACAGGCACCAAACCAGAGACCAGAGCAATTCAGAAACATAAAAACTGTATTGGAAATTGCAAACACATTTTCTTCATAATAGGAGCTTTCAGAAGATACAACAATTAAGAAATCCAGTATACTCTAGGAGTGCAAGATAAATCTAGACACAGAGAGGTCATCATCCTGTACTATGGAGGCCATATTTTACTCCTAATGCAGCTAGATGAACTGACAGCCAAGATAATTCCATTTCCTAGAACTCCTGCCATGGATTCAATTACAATAATTGCTAGAAAAAGGAGTGCAAAGCTGTGGCCGTTGCAATTCAAGAGCTTGCAATTATTGCTCAGCTTCTCCTGGGCTCCTGAAAACCTCAGATCTGTCAGGTACTGCAAATCACAATGAGCTATTATGGGCACATGGTCACCTATTTATCTCAGGAGCACAAGGTTCATAATGTCATTCAATATTTCTGCTATTTTACATGCTGTTCTTGGGGTGGATATCTCAGCTGATTTGTCTAAGCGTGCAAATTGGATGAAGATTCAGTTATGGTGTTTTCCGTTTGGTGAAGGGATTTGTGTTGGACAGGTTATGCAGCAGCTGGGCTGGGATATTTCTAACTGTGGGTTTGCAGTCTACTGTCTGATTTCCTGCTTTACATGTCTAGATTTGTCCCAGTTACCTCCAAATCAGACCCACAGCTGGCCAAGGCTCAGCCCATCAGTGATGGTGGTGGCATCTCTGTGACAACTCATTTAAGGAGGGGTGAAGACCAGTGCAGAGCAGCTGTGAGGGAGGAGTGAGAGAAAATATGTGGGAGCAACAGCCTTGCAGACACCCTGATCAGTGAAGAAGGAGGGGCACAAGATGCTCCAGGCCCCAGAGCAGACATTCCCCTGCTCTCTGGAGAAGACCATGCTGATGTGGACTGTGACCCTGTAGCCCCAGCAGAGCATACTGCAGCAGATATCCACCCTGCAGCCTGTGCAGATCCCCCGTGGCAGCAGGTGGTTGTGCCCTGAAGGAAGTTGCATCCTGTGGAGATCCAACCATGGAGAAATGTCCTGGCAGGAGCTGCAGCCTGTGGGGATCCCATAGTGATGCAGTTTTTTCCTGGAAGATGGCAGCTGGTGGAAGGATGCCCTCCGCAGTCCCCATTCCCTGTTCTCCACTCTGCTCAGGGAGAGAGGAGGCAGAAGAGTGATGTTGCAGAGGTATTCGTAGGTAATCGAGGCAGACGGGAGGCCAGCGGAAATGGCAAGAGAGATTTTATTATTTTTTCTTTTCTTATGTAGGCATTAAGGGTCCAGCAGTGATTGGTTTTCAGCCATTCACCCCCTAAGGGGATTGGCTGAATCTTTACAGCACCAAGTACCAAAACATAGATTAGTAAGAGCAAGAAGAATTCAGCTTATCTTTATTCCCCATGAGAAAGAAGAGAAAAACCTTAGAACAGTGCATCCACAATTCCCCCTCTTTGTTTTAAAAAAGCAAAAGTTATTACTTGTAATCCCTTCTTGGTTCCTTAAGAAGGGAGAACAAGCTCAGCATGAAGGATCTGCTTGGCAGTGGCCAGCTACCAAGAAGATCCAGAATTAAATACCGATAAGGGGTCTGCCAGTGGTGGCCAGCCCAAACCAGCTGCTGATTAAAGGTGGACAGGGAGACTTTCAAGCAATGCCATAGATGATACATTTATCAAAACCTAATTCTATTGCAAGTTCTTGTTTTCTGATTCCATAATAAGGAAACTTAAAACTCAGTCTCTGCTTGTAGAAGGACCATCTGCCTGATGGTCAATATCTTGGTCATTGTTTTGAGGTCACTGGTTCTGCTTCTGAAGTCGCAGATCAGGATGAACGCATCTCGCAGGCAGCCACTGCACTCCGGTATCTGTGGAAATGCAAGCATACCCATGACCCCAAGTAATAAGCTCATGCGGGCCTTCCCAGACATTAGTAAGCAGGTTTCATATCCAAACCTTCGCCCGGGGCAAGCGCGACTCGCCTGATGACTGCAATGAGAGAAAATGGTTCGAAATGACAGGATTATTCAAATTTGGTGGCACTGTGAGATGATTAATTGTATACAAGGCTTTTTCCAGCCAGCTCTGTGATGATTCCCCATGCATTCCCCCTTTTTCTTTTTCCAGAATTCACTTCAAAGTACCATGAACCCAGTCCATGATTGCTTGACCAGTTAGGGAATGTGGAATACAAAATTTACGGTCCACACCCCATAGGTGTAAAAACTGCTGCGTCTTCTGTGAGGTGTAGGCAGGGCCATTGTCGATTTTCACGGCAGATGGCACGCCCAGGACCGAGAAGGCCAATTTCCAATGGGCAATGACATCACGACCCTTTTCTCCAGTATGAGCAGATGCCCACATGGCTGAGGAGAAGGTGTTAATAGACACATGCACATACTTAAATCGGCCAAATTCAGGGATGTGGGTCACATCCGTCTGCCAAAGCTGCAGGGCCTTTAGGCCTCTGGGGTTTACCCCTGGTGGCAGAGGTGCAGCGACTCCGTGGCAATCAGCACAAGCCCTGACAATGTCACGAGCCTAGGTTGGCATCAATTGGAACTGCTTCTGCTGAGTATGCGCACTTTGGTGGAAGAAATGATGGGAAGCTTTGGCTTGTGCAATTTTGTCAGGCTGAGGTGCCATCCATGCAGGATTGGCTAACATATCAGCCCTGGCATTGCCTTCTGTTATAAAACTTGGCAATTTGGTGTGGCTTTGAATGTGCAAAATGTAATATGGGCGTGTTCGAGCCTGAATTGCATTCCACAAAGCTTGTCATAATGAAAACAGAGCTACATTATTGACTTCCTTTAGAAGTGAACAATCTAGACATTTGGTTATATCTGCTACATAAGCAGAATCTGTGACCAAATTCAAAGGCACCTGAGAGAACCGCTGAAAGGCCAAGGCGACGGCCTTCAGTTCAACCAGTTGGGCAGAGCCTGACTCATGGCTTTTCAGCACCTGCCACTCAGACCCCTCCTTCCAGGTAACAATGGCCTTTCCTGTTTTTCCCGAACCATCTGTAAAGACGGTGGGTCCGTGCACTGGCACCCGACTGTTCTTTGGCCGCAAAGCAAGGCTGGTTGAATTTGCCAATTGTAACAATTTGTGACTGGGCAGGTGATAAGCAATCTGCCCTGAAAAGTTTTGCAATGCACTTTGTAAAGGAGCACTTTTAGCAAGGCTCCATTCAAAGTTGTTCTGTGTTATTGGGGCAACAATGGTTGCAGGATCTGCAGCTAACAACTGCAGACATTGGTGACGGCATTTGATTATCAAACACGCGATCAATTCGAACAACGTGGATGCTGTCTTTTTTGGCTGATGGGGCAGAAAGACCCATTCCAAAACGTGCAGAGGATCGGCCCATTGTTTGTTCTACTGGCCGATGATACCTGTGGGATGGAGATCTGGAGCAGTAATGAAAACAGTGATATCAATAGAGGGATCTACTCAATAAACCTGACGAGCAGAAACAGCTTGTTGCACCTCGTTCAGCACTCGTCGCACTTCAGGGGTCAATTTTCGAGGTGAATTCAGATCAGGGTCCCCCTTTAAAATATTAAAGAGCGGGGAAAGTTGCGTGGCAGTCAGTCCTAAATAAGGACATAACCAATTAATGGTACCAAGCAATTTCTGGGCATAGTTTAGAGTTTTGATAGTGTCTGAGAATTGCACCTCCTGGTGTTGTCTAGTTTGATCCAAGATTTTGACTCCCAAATATTTCCAAGGAGGCTGCTGTTGGATCTTGTCTGGAGCCATTTGCTACCCATGGGAATGCAGGGCAGCAAGCAGTCGGGGCTGTAACCTCTACAACTCATCCTGGGCGGATGCTACCACCAGGATATCATCCATATAATGGTAGCAGAGTGCCTTAGGAAACTGCTTGTGGATGCCAGACAAAGCCTGAGCGACATACCATTGACAGATTGTCAGGCTATTTTTCATACCCTGAGGTAACACTTTCCATTGAAATCTCTTTACAGGCTCTGCATTGTTAATTGCAGGCACTGTAAAGGCAAATTTTGGTCTGTCGTTGGGGTGCAAAGGAATTGTGAAAAAACAATCTTTCAAATCAATGATCAGAATTTCCCACTTTGTGGGGATCACTGTGGGTGAGAGCATACCAGGGTGCAAGGCTCCCATACTTTCCATCACTGCATTAACTTTCCGGAGATCTTGCAACAGTCACCATTTCCCCAATTTTTTCTTAGTTACGAACACGGGGGTATTCCAGGGACTGGTAGAAGGCTCAATGTGTCCCTGTTGCAATTGTTCCTGAACCAGCTGACAAAGGGCGACTAGTTTTTCTTTGGGCAAGGGCCACTGTGGTACCCATACGGGTGTTTCAGTCAGCCATCGCAAGGACAGCATATGATATGGTGCGCCCTTGCTCACAGTGACCCCTATCAAAAATTTGTCCCATGTTGTCATATAAAAATCCCATTAAAGGCAGTCCCATTTAAGGTAATCCCATTCAAGGTTGGACCGGCACCATTTAAGGTAATGCACCGCAATCGACGAGAAGAAAAAGCAATACCAGATCAATGTGATCAATACAAGCTTTATTCTCTATTCTCTATTCTTCTTATTCTCTAGGTTCTCAGACTTAAGTACATTTTTCAGCAGCTTGCAGGTTTTACATGTCATTATGTCATTGGTTAGTAAGACTACTTGCTACACTATTATTGGTTAGATGCATACAGCTACAATACTTGTTCCCTCCCAACTCACGGTCCCTTAATCTGATGTTCTGTATTCTTTTGACCACAATTCCTCTTTCATAAATTCGGTACTTTCCCAAAACGACCAAGGACATTGTCCTTGTAGCTTTCTCTCAAGGTTTTGCTTGCACAATGCCTACTCTGTACTCTGTGGCAGATGTTGCAAAAGCAGAGCATCTAGCATCTCACAGTCCTGCTCTTCGAGCCATCTCTCCACAGTCCCAATCTGGACTCCCCATGCTGCCAACACGTCCCTCCCTCCAAGGTTAATTGGGGCTGAAGTAACATACGGCTGGATTACAGCTGTGTGACCCTCCGGGTCTTTCACCAACACAGGTCATTCACTCAGTTGGCTCTGTGTGGTTCCTCCTAGCCTTGCAATGGCTGATCCCACAGGGGCTAGAGGCCATGTAGAAGGCCATGAAGAGAAGGAAAGAATTGTTATGTCAGCACCTGTGTCAATCAAACCTTGAAGCCGAATCTGACGTGGGTGGGCTTTTGGCAGGATTAGAGTACATGTCAGCTGTGGCCTCTGATTAGATATGTCTGCGGCCCAGCAGTCCTGCGGAAATTCTGGTGATCCAGTGTTGCTGCTTCTGCATACTTGTTGCTCTGCTCTGGGAACAGAAGACTCAAAAGGCACCAATTGAGCAATGGGGTTTTTTTCAGGGATTGTGACAGAGGGGCTTTGCGTGGAAACCATAGCATGAATCTGGCCTGTAAAATCAGCATCTATAACTTCTGGATGAACAAAGATTCCTTGGTGGGTGACCTCAGGCCTTTCCACCAGGAGTGCACCATACCCTTGGCTTAGGGGTTCATGCACATCTAAGGGGACCCTATGGATGCTACCAGATTCTAGGATGACTGTCCTGGTTGTGTAGATGTTGACCCGGGCTGGCCCTCGGGTGCTGTCTCCACATTGGCTGGATGAGCCAGTGCTGGCGACATTGGCCTGGGCTGGTCCTTGGGTGCCGTTTCAACACTGACTGGGTAAGCCAGTGCTGGTGGCCTGTTTTGGGGGAACGTTTGTGTTGGAGGGCAATTCCCCCTTTTGGCACTCCCCTTTACACTTCTCAACAGCGGCTGGCTGTCTACATGGTATATAGACCTGCAATATTCTGCGTGATGCCCTGGTCTACCACACCTCCCGCACTGGGGAACTGCAGTCCCCGCATTTTCCTTTTTCTGTGATTTAGTTCATCTTCGTTTGTTCCCAGCCTTGGCCTGCTTCTGTCCACCACTAGGGTTTGCCTGAGCAAGTGACAGAAACGCAGCCAAAGCAGGCTTCTTTGGGCTCTGTAATCCCACCTTGAAGCGAGCCTCCACCATCTGTGCAACGGTAGGGTCCCCTTGCAGTGCATCTATAATTTTTTTACATTCTTTGTTGGCATTGTCTTTTGCCAATTGTTTGCTCAATACCTGTCTTAATGTATCATCTTGCACCTGTTTCTCCAATGCTGTGGCTAATTTTTCCACAAAGGGTAAGAGAGGTTCAGATTGCCCCTGCAATATCTTAGAATACCGTATTTTTGGTTCTGCCATGTCAATTGTTTTAATAATAGAACCTACACCTATTTTTTGGGCCTGTTCCAAGAGTTGAGGGTCCCATCTGGCTTGGAGGTCAGGGTTGTCATGTGGGTTAATACCCATCAGAACATCCAACCCAGCTCCACATCTAGGGTTACCAAGAGGCAAATGCATGTTCTCTTCTGCGTACTTTTCAGCCATTTTCCTCCAATTATTCTCAAAAACTGCAAATTGCACAGGTTGGAAGAGAACTTGGGCCAGGTGCCTAATGTCAAATGGTGCCAACAGACTGGTATTCAGTACTCTAATAATTTGCATAACTTCAGGAGACCCAAGCCCATACTGTGCTATCTTAGTTTGTAAATCCTGGACCACTTTCCAAGCTATAACTTCATGTCTATCCACCTGGCCTGAGTTCGGGGCTGCTTTAAATACCGGGAAGGCTTGAGCATCCCCTTGCAGGGTGTTAATATCACCCTGAGCTACTGGCCCACCTTCTGGGGGCACTGTAGCTGTCACCTGAGTCTCCATGGATTCTGGTAGTGGCTGTGGCATCCCTATTCTTTCTGAGAGGTTCCAATCTCCCGCCTCTAGGGCTCCTAACTTGACATATTCCCATAATTTCTTAAGTTTCTGGGTTTCAATGTTATTGAACAATCTGGAAGAATCCAGGGATGGGTCTGTAACAGACGCTTTTTTCTTCTCGTCGCCACTGCTGATTTTCGCCCTCGCACCAAAGTGTTGTCAACCTCACTTTCAGAATCCTCCATTTGTGGTTCATCTGCTGCTCCTATTACAAAAGATGGAACTTGTGCAGGCACAGGCGATGTGTTGGGAGGGAAGATGTCAATAGAAGTCAGGCTGGGAGGTGAAGAAGACAGGGGTGTAGCTTGCATATCTTCTAAGTCCTCAGATTGCAACGGCTGAGAGGATACTATTGTGTCCGCAGTTGCTATGGTTACAACATCTGCATTCACGGCAGGGCACCTCACATCTGCCTGCCGAGCTGCCAGGGACACGTTTCTGGTTTCAGACAGCCAGGGGCGGCAGCTCTCTGTGTTAAAGCTTCCAGCACTGCTAGAAGCATCTCAGACATTTCTGCAAGCTGCTGCGATATATATCTCGGAGGCTCAGTCGAACAAACGAACTGTGGGGCCTCGGCCGCCCGTGCAGGGTCTCCCGGCACTGCAGCTGCCGGGACTGAGGTGGGGACCATCGATGCCGAATCTGGCAGGATCGGGACCGCGCCGGGCACAGGGCCCAGCGGGGGCCGGGAGTGTGCCCAGCGGAGCGCAATTTCATTCGCTCGTTGGGCTGTCAGTCCAGGTGTTCCACTTTTGTCAGTTGGCGCGGGGGAGGGCTGGGCTTGCATGGACTGAAGCGGGACGGGATTTGCCGCCCCGTCTCCCTGTCCAGCCATCGCTGTGACATCAGCCTGCACCAGAAGGAAGCCCGGCCGTAGCAGCCTGGGGGACCTGGCAGCCACCTCTGGCGGTATTGGGGGGGGACTTGAACCGCGCACCGCTGCCGCATGGCGCATTTGCTCTTGGCTCATGTGTTCCGCGAGGACCTCTGCTGGGGTCAGGTAAGTCTGCGGTGTATATTCCAATGGAAATATATACCTATGCTGGGAGCTTCCATGTGTCTCGGGTTAGGGGTAGGGCCTCCGGGGCCAATGGCCGCTTAGCAGAAGCCATGACTCAAGATAAGAATGAGCATTTTCTTGGTCAAAATCTGACCCCTCTTCCCTCAATAAATCCAAAATCTTTCTCCACGTACGGCACAAACGTATGGCTTTAAGATTCCCAAAGGAAATTGTGGCTTTTGAGTCCCCGAGGATGCAGGGGCTGGCAGAGAGAATTAAAGCAGATGAACCCAAGATGGCGAAAGGGAAACTTTATTTACAAGAAAATTCTTTTATATCCATTAATATTCTAGCAACTATTGGCCAGCAAAGAATCCACCTCCTAAAACCATTGGTCACAGCTAAATAACATCTAATACCAAACACAGAGATAAAGAAAGTAAAAGAATGCAGCTTATCTCTGTTCTCTCTGAGAAAGAACAGAAAGAGTTCTAAAACAGTGCAACTACAATTTCCCCTTTTTGTTTTAAAAAAGAAAAGCAAAACAAAGGTATTGCTTGCGGTCCCCGTTAGTTCCCTAAGAAGGGAAAATGAGCTCAGCATGAAGGATCTGCTTGGCAGTGGCCAGCTACCAAGAAGATCCAGAATTAAATACTGATAAGGGATCTGCCAGTGGTGGCCAGCCACTGACAGGGCCCAAACCAGCTGCTGATTAAAGGTGGACAGGGAGACTTTCAAGCAATGCCATAAACGATGCATCTATCAAAACTTAGTTCTACTGAAAATTCATAATTTTCTGACTCCATAAAAAAAGGTAAAAATTCAGTCTCTGCTTGTAGAAGGACCATCTGCCTGATGGTCAGTGTCTTGGTCATTGTTTTGAGGTCACTGGTTCTGCTTCTGAAGTCGCAGATCAGGACGAATGCATCTCGCAGGCAGCCACTGCACTCCAGTATCTGTGGAAATGCAAGCATACCCATGACCCCAAGTAATAAGCTCATGCGGGCCTTCCCAGACATTAGTAAGCAGGTTTCATATCCAAACCTTCACCCGGGGCAAGCGCGACTCGCCCGATGACTGCAATGAGAGAAAATGGTTCAAAATCACAGGATTATTCAAATTTGGTGGCACTGTGAGATGATTAATTGTATACAAGGCTTTTTCCAGCCAGCTCTGTGATGATTCCCCATGCATTCCCCCTTTTTGTTTTTCCAGAACGCGCTTCAGAGTACCATGCGCACGTTCCACAATCGCCTGACCAGTAAGGGAATGTGGAATACCAAATTTATGGTCCACACCCCATAGGTGCAAGAACTGCTGCGTCTTCTGCGAGGCGTAGGCAGGGCCATTGTCGGTTTTCATGGCAGATGGCACGCCCAAGATCGAGAAGGCCAATTTCCAATGGGCAATGACATCACGACCCTTTTCTCCAGTATGAGCAGTTGCCCACATGGCTGAGGAGAAGGTGTCAATAGACACATGCACATACTTAAATCGGCCAAATTCAGGGATGTGGGTCACATCCGTCTGCCAAAGCTGCAGGGCCTTTAGGCCTCTGGGGTTTACCCCTGGTGGCAGAGGTGCAGCGACTCCGTGGCAATCAGCACAAGCCCTGACAATGTCACGAGCCAAGGTTGGCATCAATTGGAACTGCTTCTGCTGAGTATGTGCACTCTGGTGGAAGAAATGATGGGAAGCTTTGGCTTGTGCAATTTTGTCAGGCTGAGGTGCCATCCATGCAGGATTAGCTAGCCTATCAGCCCTGGCATTGCCTTCTGTTATAAAACCTAGTAATTTGGTGTGGCTTTGAATGTGCAAAATGTAATATGGGTGTGTTCGAGCCTGAATTGCATTCCACAAAGCTTGTCATAATGAAAACAGAGCTACATTATTGACTTCCTTTAGAAGTGAACAATCTAGACATTTGGTTATGTCTGCTACATAAGCAGAATCTGTGACCAAATTCAAAGGCACCTGAGAGAACCGCTGAAAGGCCAAGGCGACGGCCTTCAGTTCAACCAGTTGGGCAGAGCCTGACTCATGGCTTTTCAGCACCTGCCACTCAGACCCCTCCTTCCAGGTAACAATGGCCTTTCCTGTTTTTCCCGAACCATCTGTAAAGACGGTGGGTCCGTGCACTGGCACCCGACTGTTCTTTGGCCGCAAGGCAAGGCTGGTTGAATTTGCCAATTGTAACAATTTGTGACTGGGCAGGTGATAAGCAATCTGCCCTGAAAAGTTCTGCAGTGCACTTTGCAAAGGAGCGCTGTTCGCAAGGCTTCATTCAAAGATGTCCCTTGTAATTGGGACAATGATGGTCGCAGGATCTGCAGCTAACAACTGCAGACACCGATGACGACATTTGATTATCAAACACACGACCAATTCAAACAATGTGGGTGCTGTCTTTTTTGGCTGATGGGGCAGAAAGACCCATTCCAAAACGTGCAGAGGATCGGCCCATTGTTTGTTCCATTGGCTGATGATACCTGTGGGATGGAGATCTGGAGCAGTAATGAAAACAGTGATATCAATAGAGGGATCTACTCAATAAACCTGACGAGCAGAAACAGCTTGTTGCACCTCGTTCAGCACTCGTCGCACTTCAGGGGTCAATTTTCGAGGTGAATTCAGATCAGGGTCCCCCTTTAAAATATTAAAGAGCGGGGAAAGTTGCGTGGCGGTTAGTCCTAAATAAGGACATAACCAATTAATGGCACCAAGCAATTTCTGGGCATAGTTTAGAGTTTTGATAGTGTCTGAGAATTGCACCTCTTGGTGTTGTACAGTTTGATCCAAAATTTTGACTCCCAAATATTTCCAAGGAGGCTGTTGTTGAACCTTGTCTGGGGCCACTTGCAACCCCTAGGAGTGCAGGGCAGCAAGCAGTCGAGGCTGTAACCTCTACAACTCATCCTGGGCGGATGCTACCACCAGGATATCATCCATATAATGGTAGCAGAGTGCCTTAGGAAACTGCTTGTGGATGCCAGACAAAGCCTGAGCGACATACCATTGACAGATTGTCAGGCTATTTTTCATACCCTGAGGTAACACTTTCCATTGAAATCTCTTTACAGGCTCTGCATTGTTAATTGCAGGCACTGTAAAGGCAAATTTTGGTCTGTCGTTGGGGTGCAAAGGAATTGTGAAAAAACAATCTTTCAAATCAATGATCAGAATTTCCCACTTTGTGGGGATCATTGTGGGTGAGAGCATACCAGGCTGCAAGGCTCCCATACTTTCCATCACTGCATTAACTTTCCGAAGGTTTTGCAGCAATCTCCATTTCCCTGATTTTTTCTTAACTACACAGACGGGGGTATTCCAGGGACTGGTAGAAGGCTCAATGTGTCCCTGTTGCAATTGTTCCTGAACCAGCTGACAAAGGGCGACTAATTTCTCTTCGGGCAAGGGCCACTGTGGTACCCATACGGGTGTTTCAGTCAGCCATCGCAAGGATAGCGTGCGATACGATGCGCCCTTGCTCACAGTGACCCCTATTAAAAATTTGTTCCAATCTGAATGCCCCATGATGCCCACACGTCCCTCCCCCAAAGGTTAAGTGGGTCCGAAGTAACATAGGGCGGGATTACAGCTGTGTGACCCTCCGGGTCTTTCACCAACACAGGCCGTTCGCTTAAGTGGCTCTGTGTGGTTCCTCCTAGTCCCGCAAGAGCTGACCTCACAGGTGCTAGAGGCCATGTAGAAGGCCATGAAGAGGAGGAAAGAATTGTTACATCGGCACCTGTGTCTATCAAACATCGAAGTCGAATTTGACGTGGGCGGGCTTTTGGCAGGATCAGAGTGCACATCAGCTGTGGTTTCTGATTAGAGATGTCTGCGGCCCAGCAGATCTGCGGAAGGTCTGGAATCCCAGCGTCACTGCTTCCGCATACTTGCTGCTCTGCCCTGGGAACAGGAGACTCAAAAGGCACTAAATGAGCAATGAGAGTTTTCTCAGGGATTGTGACAGGGGGTCTTGGTGTGGAAGCCATAGCATGGATCTGGCCCACAGAATCCCCATCTATAACTTCTGGATGAACAAAGATTCCTTGGTGGGTGACCTCAGGTCTCCCCACCAGGAGAGCACCATACCCTGGGCTCAGGGGTTCGTGCACATTCAAGGGAACTCTGTGAATGCTACCAGAGTTTAGGACGACTGTCCTGGCTGTGTAGACATCAACCTGGGCTGGCCCTTGGTTGCCGTCTCCACACTGGCCGAATGGGCTGGTGCTGGCGACATTGGCCCGGGCTGGCCCTGGGGTGCCACACTGACTGGATAAGCCAGTGTTTGCAGCCTGTTTTGGGGGAATGTTCGGGATGGAGGGCAAGTCCCCCGTTTTGCACCTTCCTTCTCGTTTCCGGACAAAGGTCGGCCATCTACATGGTATCTAGTTCTGCAATAATTCGCAGAATGCCCTGGTCTATCACACCTCTTGCACCGGGAAAGTCCCTGCATTTCCCTTTTTCTGTGATTTAGATCATCTTCATTTGTTCCCAGGCTTGGACCGCTTCTGCCCACCGCCGGGGTTTGCCTGACCAGGTGACAGAAACGCAGCCAAAGCAGGCTTCTTTGAGCTTCGTGGTGTCACCTGGGAGCAAGCCTCAGCCATCTGTGCAGTGGTGACATCGCCTTGCAATTGTATAATTCTCTTGCAGTCTTCGTTGGCTCTCGCCAGTTGCTGCACAACACTCTCACAGTCTCATCTTCTACTTGTTTTTCCAAAGCTGCGGCTAGCCTTTCAATGAAGGAGAGAAATGATTCAGATGCCCCCTGTCGTATCATAGTATATGATGCCTTTTGGTCTGCCATATTGAATGTCTTAAGAAGGGCACTGAAGCCGAGTTTTTGAGCCTGCTCCAATATTTCGGGATCCCATCTGGCCTGCAGGTCAGGATTGTCGTAGGGTTTAAGTCCCATCAGAGCTTTCACTCCAGCCCCCTGCCTAGGGCTGGCAGGAGGTAAATGCATATTTTCTTCTGCAGCCCTCTGAGCGGCCTGTCTCCAGTTATTTTCAAAAACTGCAAATTGCATTGGGTGAAGCAGAACTTGGCCCAAGTGCCTGATATCGTAAGGTGCCAACGGGTCACTGTTCACTGCCCGAAGAAGTAGCATGACTTCAGGAGAGCCAAGCCCATATTTTGCCACCTTGGTCTGTAGATCCTGGACCACCTTCCAAGCAATAACGTCATGGTGATCTGTTTGGCCTGAGTTCGGGAGTGCTTTGAACACTGGAAAGGCTTGAACATTCCCTTGCTAGTGTCACCCTGGGCCATGGGCCCACCTGCTGAAGGCACTACAGCTGTCACCTCAGCGTCCATTGCGTCTGGCAGAGGTTGAGGCACCCCCATCTGTGCCAACAGATCCCAATTCCCTGCGTTCAAAGCTGCTAATTTGACACAGTCCCAATATTTTCTTGAATTTCGTGTTTTTAAGGTAATTGAACATCCGCGGTTTATCCACAGATGGGTCTGCAGCAGCCTCTTTTGTCTCCTCTGTGTTACCTCTCTCTTCTTCCCACGGCCAGAGAGGCTGTCTAAGTCAGTATCTGAATCATCCATGCGGGCCTCATCCCCCACCCCTATCACAAAGGATGGAGGCTTGTTGAGTACGGGCATTGGCTGGGGACAGAGGACCTCCACAGAGGGCATGCTCTGGGGAACGGAGGGGCATGGGACAGCATCTACACCTTCGGGGTCAGAAGAAGGCACAGAGTGCATGGATCCTGCATGTTCTGTTACTATGGTAACCAAGCCATGACTGTCCGGAGGACGCCAGTCACTCAGAGAAACAGCCCTGGAATCAGACGACTGCCTGTCAAGCCTGCTTTGACGAGTAACATCCAGTAATTCCAAAAGTGTACCAGAAATGCCTTCAAATCTCTGTGAAATACGATCCAAAATGACAGGGAACACATCCATTCTGTCCAAAACACGCTCCAAGGAGGCAGGAATGAGATCGATCCTTTGAAAGATACGATCCAGAATCTCAGCCGGCATGCAGGGGTTAAACATGGCATTCCGAGCCGCGGCACCACCGCTGCGCTGCAGGGACCACCCCCCAGGGGCCAGTCCGGGTCCAGTCCCGCGCCCTCTGGCCATGCGGGGCTGGGGCTGGGGCCGGCCGCCTCTGCCGCTCTGGGGGGGAAAACAAACCCCCATGGAACTGGCGGTTGCTGCTCAATATGGGGCAGGGCGGACGCGGCAGCGGCAGATTCGAGCAGCGCGCGGCCCCCCCTGCGCCTACCAGCGTCTGCGCCTGCACAGTGGCGGCGCATGGCGCATGGCGCATGCTCCCAGCATCTCCCAGCTGCTCCTCTGTTTGGCACCCCGCCGCAGCAGTTGGGACCCGCCCGGCAGCACCGGGCTGCCCAGGCGGGGCCGGCCGTGCCGCCCGGACCGGCGTCCGCACAGCAAAGCGGACGGGCGGGGGCTGCCTGGCCCCTGCCGGCTCTGAGGTGGCGCCGCCACGCGGTGCCGCACGGGGGGTGTCGGCGGCGGCCGCCGGCGCCTGTGGGATGACGTCGTCATCTGAGGACTCTGAGGCGGCACTGGAATCACGCACAGGGCCGCCCCCCGCCCTTGGGGGAGCGGGCAGGGGAATCTCTCCCTCGCCAGAAGCCGGAGCGGCCCCTTCCGCTCCAGCCACCTTCTCTCGGGCTAGGAACTCTGGCAAGGCCTCCTGCGGTGTGGGGTACTTCCGCGGCTTATAGTCTTTTGGCGAGAGGTATCTCCCAGGCGCCTCACGGGGAGGGGCGAACCTGTCAGTCTTGGAACTGCAGGGGGGAGATGGGGGGGTCGAACGTAAGGGAGAGATGACTTCTCCAAACCCGGGGGCTTCATTCTTTAAGAAATCTAGGACCTGTCTCCAGACGGGGCACAGACGAATCGTATCAAAAGAATCAAAAGAAAACTCCACCCGCAAAAGATCCCCGAACCGAAGCCACGCCCTAAATGTCGGGAGCTCGCGGGAAATATTAAAATGTCCTTTCCTTTGAAACCATGATAATAATTCACCAAGCAATTCATCAGTGATCTTAGCTCGGACAGGGCCCCCTGCGTCCTGGCCGGGGTCCAAGGGAGCCCCAGAGGCTTCAGCTGCATCTTGCATGGCGTCCCCAAAACTCGGGAGGGCAGGAGGGGAAAGAAGGTGGGTAGGGAGGGCTCTTCCTACCTCAAGAACGCACGCCGGTGTCACCAAATGCGGCTTTTGAGTCCCTGAGGATGCAGGGGCTGGCAGAGAGAATTAAAGCAGATGAACCCAAGATGGTGAAAGGGAAACTTTATTTACAAGAAAATTCTTTTATATCCATTAATATTCTAGCAACTATTGGTCAGCAAAGAATCCACCTCCTAAAACCATTGGTCGCAGCTAAATAACACCTAATACCAAACACAGAGATAAAGAAAGTAAAAGAATGCAGCTTATCTCTGTTCTCTCTGAGAAAGAACAGAAAGAGTTCTAAAACAGTACAACTACAGGAAATTTCAAACCAGAGCTCATCCCCAAGGCACAGCCACATTTCAAAGTTTGGAATTGCTTGTCAGATTTTGGGGTACCCCTTCCTTTCAAACCAGATCAAAAGGTCTCTGACTAACTGATCAGAAATCCTGGCTCGGATGGGAGCCCAGACGTCCTGCTGGGACGGCGATGGTGCATGAGAGTCCACAGCCACCCCCTCCATGGTCTCCCCGTGACCCCGGGCATGTGGGGAGGGGCAAAAGGTGGGTAGGAGGGGCTTTTGGCATACCTTGGAAACAAAGCGCAGCACACGTCAGGGTTCTCCAGATGTTGCAGAGGTATTCATAGGTAATCAAGGCAGACGGGAGGCTGGTGGAAACAGCAAGAGAGATTTTATTATTTTTTCTTTTCTTATGTAGGCATTAAGGGTCTAGCAGTGATTGGTTTTCAGCCATCTACCCCCTAAGGGGATTGGCTGAATCTTTACAGCACCAAGTACCAAAACATAGATTAGTAAGAGCAAGAAGAATTCAGCTTATCTTTATTCCCCATGAGAAAGAAGAGAAAAACCTCAGAATAGTGTATCCACAGAGTGAAGAGGAGGGGATGGGGGGAACAGATTTCTGCTTTTGTTTTTTCTTTTTTTCTCACTTCTCTACTGTGTCATTGATTAGCAATAAATTCAATTGTTTTCCCCATGTTGAAGGAATCCCCCAGAGGCAAGGCAAAGACAGTATGTGTACTGTCAGGCCTGCAGTCCCCCCACACATGGGCAAGGATAGAAGATAAGCTCTGTGAGGATAATCAGGGAAAGCCATAAGTGCAGTGACCAGCAGATATGTCCATAGTGATAAGACATGCCCAAGATCAAGCCAATAATTCCAGTCTGCAGGCCAGGATGAGTATCCAGGTCAGCTAAGCAGGAGGAAAGGCCCAGGCAAAGCTGCAGCACAGCTCAGGGAGACACCAAGGGTGAGAACCCAGCTTAGAATCCACTCCTGAACGTAGATGGGGCTGAGCCTCACTGAGGTTTCAGCCATTTTCCATGAGGTCAGTCAGTTGTGCTGGGGAAGTTGGCTCTGAAATGAGACAGTCAAAACCCCAAAACCAAGGCCTTAATTTCACCAGGTAATCCATTAATAACTTGTTGTTGTCCCCTTCTCCCAACATACACAGAAAAGTAATATAGCCTGGCACACAAGTTTTGGTCTTTCTTAAAATCCGGTTTTGATGGGCGCTGAAAACTGAGTCCATCACACGTTCTCCAGAATTTCAGTTATGAAAACTCCAGCTGTGCTAATGGAAATGAAAATCAGAGAAGGATCAGGTAGGGTTCTTTCATGTAGCTATTTGCATATCTTGCCTTGACCTAATGAGTCTAGTCTAATTACTGTTTTGTTGCTTGGAGAAGACTGTACTTCAGAAAATAACTGGGGATTGCTCACTTTCTTTCTTTGAATTGCTCACTGATGACTTTTTTCAATACAAAAAAGTGCCTTTAATGGGAAAGACCATTGTTTCAAATGCTGGCCTCATTGCTTTATGTTGCCTGTGAGCAGTTTTGTAGAAAATCTTGTGAGTTTTTTCCTGGATGCGCGATGGAAACAAGTATGAGAGAACGTGATTTCCATCGTGTCCTTCTGCCAGTGTTAGAGCAGGATGAGCTCTGAATTTTATTTGTTTCTTGATTTGATTTGCCCTACCTGGCTTGAACAGAGCTGCCAGTGCGGCAGAGCAGCATTGGTGTGTGTGGAAATAGTGCTGATTGTTTCAGAAGGGTCTTAGCCCATGACTTTGAAACCTTCTTCAGGTTGTGTCAAAGTTTGACCCTGGCTAAATGCCAGGCACTGACAATGTCTGCTCTCTCTCTATGTGTCTCCTGCTGCAGCTATGCAGAGGAGAAGAAAAAAACTAACACAAACATACCGGACTCATGAGTTGATATAAACCACTGGTGGGAGAGTGCACAGAAATAGGGCGAAAAACAGGTAGAAAACTTATAGTTGCAAAGTGATTTATTAACCTAACAGAGTTGGAGGATAAATCAGAGGTAAAAATAAGCTCTTAAGACACCGCTTCTTCACTCACTCCCCTTCCTTCTTAAGGCACCGTTTCTCGGCTCACCCACCTCCATCCTTCCAAGCAACAGCTCTGGGGCAGGGGCAGGGTATGGGTTTTTTTCTCTTAGTCAGTCCATCAGCACAATTCTTCTGCTACAAACACTGTTTCTCTACTCATCCCCCACCCAATTAGACACCATTTCTCAGCTCATCCCCTCCCTGCTTCCAACCAACTGCTTGGGGGTGGGGGCAGGATAGGGGGGTTTCCTTTGGTCAGGGTCAGTCCACCAGGGAGAAGAGTCCTCCACTTAGCTATGGGGGTCCCACCCATGAGAGACAGTCCTCTGCGAACTTCTTTGGCATGGGTCCAATCTCATGAGCTGTATCCAGCCAAATCTGCTGCGAACATGAGTTCTTGTCCATAGGGTGCAGGCTTCCGAGCTAAGGTCAGGTTGTTTCCATCCTGGGAGCAAAGCCTCTCTCTCTCCTGCAAAGCCTTTGCAACTCTCAGTCTCTACTGGGACTCCCACTGGATCACAGCTTCCTGCAGACATCCACCTGCTCCCCTGGCATGGGCACCTCCCCATGGGCTGTGGGTGGTTCTCTGCATCCCCCTGGACTCCATGGGCTGCAGGGGGACCACCTGTTCCCCCCATGGACTTCACCATGACCGGCAGAGGGTTTTCAGCTCCGGTGCCTGGAGCATCTCCTCCCCCACCTTCTCCACTGACCTTGGTGCCTCCATGTTGTTTTCCCTCACATATTCTTACCTCCTCCTCCTCCTTCTCTGGCTAAAAAGAACTGCATGCTCACATTATTTTGATTTCTTCTTAAATATGTTTTCACAGGGGCATAACTAACATCTCTAATTGGCCCAGGCTTGGTCAGCAGCATGTCCATCATCTTCACAGCCATCAGAGATTGGCTCTGCTGGACATGGTGAAAAACTTCCAGAATCTTCACAGAGGACATGCAGGAGCCATCTTTGTACCCCACCCTACTCACTAGCAAAAACTGGGCCAAGCAAAACCACCACAGGTTGCCATCTGGCAATTTTGAGATGGGGGAATAGAATGAATTTCCAGCTTATAAATAAAACTGTGAGAAAAACACCTACTTTCAGACAAGATGCACAACATCACAGGACCATTACTCCTGTAAGTCTCATTGTCCTGCTGGTATACAGGTTGTTTCTTTTCCATCCCAGAACAAATCTTTATCAATCTTGTCTCATAATTTATCCAAAAGAACACAGGGATTTAGTAGACTGTGTGTCAAATGCATGTTGAAGATATTCAAATGGCAATAGTTAGCTAGCTGGCCAGATATAGACAAAAAGGTCTCCCGGGATATTGATCCTATATGGTATATTCCAATATTTCTGTCAACTTACCTTTTTAGATTCTCAAATGCATGTTAATGCATGGGGAGCTCTTTGATTTAATTCTATGGAAAGAAAGCTTTGGAGTGAAAATATATTTAAAGAGGCAGGAAAATAGCACAGGGACTGCTTTCAAATCTCATGTTCATGAGGAATGTGGTAGAATGGAAAATAAACCAAATTATGCAGGAGCTGCCATTCAGGATGTCTGTGCTAAGCAGCCATGTGCCTCAGAGCTCAGCCAGGAGCAGGACAGCACACATGGTTTGTGGGGTGAGCACAGCCCATGTGTTTTGCCTGTTGGTGTGGTCAGAGAGGCCTGAGGTTTGTTCTTGATGGCTGGGGACGGGTCAGCAGGGAAGGGCAGAGGATGGAGCAGCCCTCCCAACATGGGTGTTCCATGGTGCTGAGCTGGGAACCAGCATGTTTCACTGGTGCTGGCAATGCCTTGTGAGAGTGTCATTGCCATGTGCTGAATTTTCAGCAGCTCTGTGAAATGGCATAAAAGGTGTTCCTGCAAGCCACTGCTTCAAGTCACCTGTGAACCAGTTTCTGTCATGAGGGGAAGGAAGACTCCAACACAAGTTATCTTTTATCTAACTGTTTTTTAATTTTTAAAGTAAACCAATTCAGGCACAGACTCAGACCAAATACAGGTACATTGCTTCAAACAGATTGACAACATCCAATCCAGATACATTACATCAGAAGGGGCTTAGTGAACACTAGGCTCAAGTCATGTATGTTTAGGTGACAGTCACTTTAAAAGTAAATAAACTCCCACTGATGCTGAAAAGGGTTATTAAAATCCAGTCCTGATGTAACAATAATACAGTGACACTTATCACTACTTCAGCAAGAGCAGGAAGCTCGAAAGGCTATGTAATTCTTTCCTGAAACATACTGGAATGTTATAGACACCTTTAGAATCAACAAGTATTTCCCTAGAGTTCAACCAGAGTCGAAAATGATCAGTAAGATTTTCCAAAATTACAGGGAATTCCTTAGCATCCTCATGAGGAGCTTGTAATAATCAGAAACAGCATTCAAGCTTTATATTCACATATAAAATGTGACCATGTCTGTGCTTAAGTAGGTCTGTTCTGTTTGTGTCATGAATTGCACCATAAAGCATTCCAAGGATTACATTCTATTCTAAATCTTGGCCTTGTTTTTCTGCTGTCTTCGAGAGTCTGTTATGATTTCCAAAGAAAGTACAGCGGACAGGAGACAATTTACAGAATTCTTCATAACATGACTCACATCCAAGTAAAGAAAATTTCCACTTTATTTGTGATTCCACGTGAGGGTTCTAATCTAATAATTTCTGTGTCTATTACTTGATAGCTCTGACAACTTTAACTCAGTTAATTTGGATCTCAGCTAGAAAGTCCACGGTAAGCCATTGTCTTTTACGTTGATGTAGTTCTGATGGGACAGGTAGTGTGGTGCCAGATCCTAGCTGGCAGCTCTCGAAATTTTGGATTGCTCCAAATTAAGACCATTGTGTGTCCTGCGGGACAGGCAGCCATTACAGCTACACACACAGACTCTCCATTGCTTAAATATGAAAAACCATTGAAGAAGAGGACAAGCAAAGAAGTAAAATATATAATGTAAAGGATGAGGAAGGAGCAGACGGATTTGATGGCACTGATATGGGCCTCTAAGCTGGGATCCCTGAAGCCACTTGCATTATTTTGCATCTGTCTGGTGTGTACCCATAGAGACCGAATCAGCAGGACACTTGAAACAACAGACAATATTAAAGGCAAAGCTGTACTTGCATAACAGAAATAAATCAATATAGTCCAACTGTCTTTCCTTGTGGTTCCCATTGCTGAAGAGTTTGTCATGGGGAGAGGAGCAGTGAAATTGCTGTTCACACTACAGTCACCCCAGGCAAAGGGAATTGCAGTTGCAAAGGAGCAGAGTGATGATGTGAGCAGCATCCAGGGCACCAGCCTGGCAATTCTTTGCTTCAGCCAGATGAAGAAAGACTGTGTGAAACTGGCAACCTTGATACAATAGAAGACACTAAGACTAGCACCAAACCAGAGACTGGAGCAGTTCAGAAACATATACACTGTCTTGATAGATACAATCACATTTTCTTCAAAATAGGAGGGTTCACAAAATACAGTCATGAAGAAATCCAGTATATTCCAGGAATGCAAAATGATTCTAGATAAACTCAGAGAGATCATAATCATATCATATGGAGACCATGTTTTGCTGCTAATGCAGCCAGATGAAATGACAGCGAAGATAATTCCATTTCCTAGAATTCCTGCCATGGATTCAATTACAATAATTGATTGAAAAAGAAGAGCAAACAATGTGACCATTGCAACCCAAGAGCTCGCAGTTATTGCTCAGCTTCTCCTGGACTCCTGAAAGCCTCAAATCTGCCAGGCACTGCCAATCCCAATGATCTGTTTTGGGCAAATGCTCACCTATTTATCTCAGGGGCACAAGGATCATAATGTCATTTAATATTTCTGCTATTTTAAGTTTTTCTTCCGGGGTTGATAGCTCAGCTGATTTGTCTAAGCATGCAAATGGGATGAAGATTCAATTACAGTGTTTTCATTTTATTGAAAGGATTGCATTGGAAGGGTTATGGAGCAGCTGAAGTGGGGTTTTTGCATCTGCAGGTTTGCAGTCCAGTGTCTGATCTCCTGCTTTACATGTCTGGATTTGTTTTTTATATCTAATGCCCTATCTCTCCCTGTCTTGTGCAATTATTGCTTCAGAGTTTGTAAGAGAGGCCAATTGTAAGCGGCCTCTTAACACTGGGGCAGCTCCTTGTCTTGATCAGATACATTCCAATAGCTGCTGCAAGGAGGCTTGTCCCAGGTTTTTTTGGTGTGTGGAGATTTTTAAGTATTTTACTTATCATTGCCTGCTTCCTCTCAGTGTCCCAAAAGCGAACAATAAATTTGTAGAAGATAAGAATAGAGAAAAGGAAAATCATTTTTTCAGAGTACTTCATAGATCCATTTCTCACAAGCTGCCTGAAGAGGTGTGTAATTTGTCTAAGGAATTTAAGATCTGGCTATATACAGCAGTACTTACAGGAGCAATGGCTCAATTGTTAACCGAGTCACTCCCATATGGGACATGCATACATTAAAAACTTTGTTATATGTGAATTCAAACACTTCCCACATCCAAGAAGATACAGGTCTTCTAAGTGAGTAGAGAGGCTTGGGTTTATTGAAAAGCTTTGGGACTCATGTTTTATATGCAGGATAGAACACAGAAGGAAAGAGAAAGAGGCTCTTTAGAAATGCAGTGAGACAAGTAGCTGTCAGTGGTACAGTAAGAAGCAGTGGGCAGTGATCAAGCGAGAAATCGTGAGACTTATTTAAGGCTGTTTCTGTGTGTTGTTTGAATTTACCAGTGCTTAATGTAACCTGTGTTAGCCTAGGGTAGTGATGAAACCTTTGTGATAAAGCACCGGTAGGAATAAGTCTTTGTGAGCATTCACCTCAGATATATGTACATCTGTTTATATATTGATACATGCACCACTGTATGTATTATGTACATGTTATGTTCAGATACTTATTATTTTAAAACACACACCAAGAAAAAGATGGAACTAATTCAAGATCAAACAAACAGTAGTGTAAAAATTAATTCATTTTAGTATTAGTACATACTCTTTTTCTGTTCTCACTAAAAATATTATTTGTAATTGTTTTTAGTGAGAGAAATGGGATTGAATATGTTTCACTGCTTTCTTAAACTCTGGGCTTACCACTTTGTGACACAGTGATTCAAAGGTCTGGCTCTATGATCAGTTTCTTTTGATACTTGCTCTGAATGAGTTTCCCACTACCCCATCTGCAAAGTTCTTTGTTGAAATTCTGCTGCCAAATTGCCAATTTCTTGGACGTCAAAACTTGCCAACAAATCAAATATTGTTCTGGTTTTATATGTTTAACAAACGGGTCCAAAACCCACAAAAGCTCTTCCTTTGGAAGTTTTTATAATATGTTATGCTATTCTACTTTCAAATGTTGGAAGTGTACCTGCTTGTGAGTTTTTTGAGGTGTCACACTTTTTTTGGCAACAAAATTGCAAGTTTCTTTTGAAAAGTCTTTACTCCATCACCCACTGTTAGGATTTCAGTTCCACCTTGGAGGGACAAAATAAGTGTCTTTATATTTTTGCACAGGGTCTGCTTTGTAGCCCCCTACTGAGAGACACTACTAACATAAATATGTCAGCAAATACAGAGCATTTGCTTTTTAGTAAAAGAAAACTGTGTAGCTGCTCTTTGAATTCAACAGCTTTTAAGCTCATTCATTGAATCAGAGAATCAAAGAATGGTTTGTGTTGAAAGGGACCTTAAAACCATCTAGTTCCAACCCCTTGCCATAGGCAGGGACACCTTCCAGTAGACCAGGTTGCCCAAAGCCCCATTCAGCCTTGACCTTGAGCACCTTGCCACAAGATAACCTGCAAATGTCTGTGTGATTGTGTGGGGTTAATGGGCAAGGTTTTGGTAGGGAGGAGGCTGCAGGGATGGCTTGTGTGAGAAGGGACCAGGTGTTGCCCCTGTGTTGCACAGAACCAGTCTCAGTTACCCCAAAATGGACCCACAGCTGGCCAAGGCTCAGCCCATCAGTGATGGTGGTGGCATCTCTGTGACAACTCATTTAAGGAGGGGTGAAGACCAGTGCAGAGCAGCTGTGAGGGAGGAGTGAGAGAAAATATGTGGGAGCAACAGCCTTGCAGACACCCTGGTCAGTGAAGAAGGAGGGGCACAAGATACTCCAGGCCCCAGAGCAGACATTCCCCTGCCCCCTGGAGAAGACCATGCTGATGTGGACTGTGACCCTGTAGCCCCGGCAGAGCGTACTGCAGCAGATATCCACCCTGCAGCTCGTGCAGATGCCCTTTGGCAGCAGGTGGTTGTGCCCTGAAGGAAGTTGCATCCTGTGGAGATCCAACCACGGAGAGGGGTCCTGCTGTTGTGGTGGCTGAAACCATCTTGGAGAAGCCAAGAGGTTCCCACCGAAGCAGAAAACTGGTGGGACAACTCTGAGGTGTGAAATACCCTCTGAGTATTGGTTGAGTGGTCTCTCCCTAAAGTTATGCTAATCCTCGTATGTTAATTGGCCTTGACCTGGTCCCTGACTCTGCCCTTCCCTTCCCCTCATTGGTTCTTGTATCACACACTCCCCTTCTTCCCATTGGTTGTCATTGTATTTCCCCGCCTCCTCCCTAACCCTATTGGACCTGGGCCCCTATATCTGTAGTCGCACAGAGTGACTCTTTTGCTGCTGGACCTCTTTGAAAGTAAACACCTTTGGAGTCTCCACACGACTGAGCCCTCTGAGTTCTGTATCTCTGGTAAACGCATTGAGCTAATTAGAAGCTCTGGGGTGTGTGCGTGTGTGTGTCCGTGCTATCCATCGGCACGGGTGATAAGAAAAGGTCTACCTGCACGTTGTCGAATGCAATGGCCAGAAGGCTCTATCTGGGAATCGGGACACTCTCGGAACACGTAGGAGACCACATCTCACCCCACCACCACCCAGCATTATCCTGGCAGGAGCTGCAGCCTGTGGGGATCCCATGGTGATGCAGTTTGTTTGTGGAAGATGGCAGCCTGTGGAGAGGATGCCCTCTGCAGTCCCCATTCCCTGTTCCCCTGCCCTGCTCAGGGAGGGAGAGGCAAAAGAGTGAAGAGGAGGGAAGAGGATGGGGGGGAAAAGATTTCTGCATTTGTTTTTTTCTATCTTTCTTTCTTTTTCTTTCTTTCTTTCTTTCTTTCTTTCTTTCTTTCTTTCTTTCTTTCTTTCTTTCTTTCTTTCTTTCTTTCTTTCTTTCTTTCTTTCTTTCTTTCTTTCTTTCTTTCTTCCTTCCTTCCTTCCTTCCTTCCTTCCTTCCTTCCTTCCTTCCTTCCTTCCTTCCTTTCTTTTCTTTCTTTTCTTTCTTTTCTTTCTTTCTTTCGCACTTCCCTACTCTGTTATTGATTGGCAATAAGATAAATTGCTTTCCCCATGTTGAAGGAATCCCCCAGAGGCAAGGCAAAGACAGTATGTGTACTGTCAGGCCTGCAGTCCCCCCACATATGGGCAAGTATAGAAGATAGGCTCTGTGAGGATAATTAGAGAAAGCCATAAGTGCAGTGACCAGCAGATATGTCCATAGTGATAAGACATGCCCAAGATCAAGCCAATAATTCCAGTCTGCAGGCCAGGATGAGTATCCAGGTCAGCTAAGCAGGAGGAAAGGCCCAGGCAAAGCTGCAGCACAGCTCAGGGAGACACCAAGGGTGAGAACCCAGCTTAGAATCCACTCCTGAACGTAGATGGGGCTGAGCCTCACTGAGGTTTCAGCCATTTTCCATGAGGTCAGTCAGTTGTGCTGGGGAAGTTGGCTCTGAAATGAGACAGTCAAAACCCCAAAACCAAGGCCTTAATTTCACCAGGTAATCCATTAATAACTTGTTGTTGTCCCCTTCTCCCAACATACACAGAAAAGTAATATAGCCTGGCACACAAGTTTTGGTCTTTCTTAAAATCCGGTTTTGATGGGCGCTGAAAACTGAGTCCATCACACGTTCTCCAGAATTTCAGTTATGAAAACTCCAGCTGTGCTAATGGAAATGAAAATCAGAGAAGGATCAGGTAGGGTTCTTTCATGTAGCTATTTGCATATCTTGCCTTGACCTAATGAGTCTAATCTAATTACTGTTTTGTTGCTTGGAGAAGACTGTACTTCAGAAAATAACTGGGGATTGCTCACTTTCTTTCTTTGAATTGCTCACTGATGACTTTTTTCAATACAAAAAAGTGCCTTTAATGGGAAAGATCATTGTTTCAAATGCTGGCCTCATTGCTTTATGTTGCCTGTGAGCAGTTTTGTAGAAAATCTTGTGAGTTTTTTCCTGGATGCGCGATGGAAACAAGTATGAGAGAACGTGATTTCCATCGTGTCCTTCTGCCAGTGTTAGAGCAGGATGAGCTCTGAATTTTATTTGTTTCTTGATTTGATTTGCCCTACCTGGCTTGAACAGAGCTGCCAGTGCGGCAGAGCAGCATTGGTGTGTGTGGAAATAGTGCTGATTGTTTCAGAAGGGTCTTAGCCCATGACTTTGAAACCTTCTTCAGGTTGTGTCAAAGTTTGACCCTGGCTAAATGCCAGGCACTGACAATGTCTGCTCTCTCTCTATGTGTCTCCTGCTGCAGCTATGCAGAGGAGAAGAAAAAAACTAACACAAACATACCGGACTCATGAGTTGATATAAACCACTGGTGGGAGAGTGCACAGAAATAGGGCGAAAAACAGGTAGAAAACTTATAGTTGCAAAGTGATTTATTAACCTAACAGAGTTGGAGGATAAATCAGAGGTTATATCATGTAACATAAAGCATTCCAAGAGATCACATTCTAATCTAAGTCTTGGCCGTTTTTCTGCTGTCATAGAGAAACCATGGTGATTTCCAAGTAAAGTACAGCAAATAGGAGACAACTTACACAATTCTTCATAACAAAACTCGTGTCAAAGTAATGCAGATTTCCACCTTCTTCATGATTCCAGATCAGGACCCAAATCTACTCATTCCAGTGTCTATTACTTGATACCTCTGACTTTAACTTAGTTTATTTGGATCTCAGCTAGAAAGTCCATGGTAAGCCATTGTCTTTTACGTTGATGTAGTTCTGACGGGACAGGTAGTGTGGTGCCAGATCCTAGCTGGCAGCTCTCGAAATTTTGGATTGCTCCAAATTAAGACCATTGTGTGTCCTGCGGGACAGGCAGCCATTACAGCTGCACACATAGATTCCTCAATGCTCAAAGGTGAAAATACATTGAATAAGAGGACAAGCACACAAATAAAATATATAATGTAAAGGATGAGGAAGGAGCAGACAGATTTGATGGCACTGATATGGGCCTCTAAGCTGGGATCCCTGAAGCCACTTGCATTATTTTGCATCTGTCTGGTGTGTGCCCACAGAGACTGAATCAGCAAGACACTTGAAACAACAGCCAGTATTAAAGGCAAAGCTGTACTTGCATTACAGAAGTAAATCAATATAGTCCAGCTGTCTTTCCTTGTGGTTCCCATTGCTGGATAGTTCATCATGGGTAGAGGAGCAGTGAAGTTGTGCACACCGTAGTCACCCCAGGCAAAGGGAATTGCAGTTGCAAAGGAGCAGAGTGATGATGTGAGCAGCATCCAGGGCACCAGCCTGGCAATTCTTTGCTTCAGCCAGATGAAGAAAGACTGTGTGAAACTGGCAACCTTGATACAATAGAAGACACTAAGACTAGCACCAAACCAGAGACCGGAGCAGTTCAGAAACATAAAAATTATCAGGGAAACTATGAGCACATTTTTCCTATAGTAGGAAGGTTCAAAAAATATAGTCATTAAGAAATCCAGTGTATTCCAGGAATGCAAAATGATTCTAGATAAACTCAGAGAGATCATGATCATATCATATGGAGACCATGTTTTGCTTCTAATGCAGCCAGATGAACTGACAGCGAAGATAATTCCATTTCCTAGAATTCCTGCCATGGATTCAATTACAATAATTGATTGAAAAAGAAGAGCAAACAATGTGACCATTGCAACCCAAGAGCTCGCAGTTATTGCTCAGCTTCTCCTGGACTCCTGAAAGCCTCAAATCTGCCAGGCACTGCCAATCCCAATGATCTGTTTTGGGCAAATGCTCACCTATTTATCTCAGGGGCACAAGGATCATAATGTCATTTAATATTTCTGCTATTTTAAGTTTTTCTTCCGGGGTTGATAGCTCAGCTGATTTGTCTAAGCATGCAAATGGGATGAAGATTCAATTACAGTGTTTTCATTTTATTGAAAGGATTTGCATTGGAAGGGTTATGGAGCAGCAGCTCAACTGGAGTTTTTAGAGCTGCAGGTTTGCAGTCCAGTGTCTGATCTCCTGCTTTACATGCCTGGATTTGTTTTTTATATTTAATACTTTAATCTCTCCCTGTCTTGCACTGTCATAGCTTCTTAGTTTATGAGAGTAATCGTTGTGGCCTCTTCTAATACTGGGGCAGGTCCTTGTCTTTATCAGTTGTATTCAAATATCTGCTAATAGGTTTGGTGGGCATGTGACAGCCAATCAAGGTCTACCCACCACAGGTAAAAAGGATCTTCATGGTGTCTCCCCTGTCATTGCAAAGTATTGTAAAGGTTCTACCATTTCAAGGTCTTGTTTTTATGAAATTAACCAAATTGATGACATCCTGTAGCACCTTTTGCTGGTCTGGCTTCAATTTCTTTGCTGTAATAACTCATCTATGAACACTGCAGTGAATGAGTTCTAGGTGTAGTGGTATCTGTGTGACCTTACCACCCAGTCCTTCTCTTATGCCATTCAAAGCAGCTATTTCACTGGTCTTTACACTTGCACAGCTCTTCCAGAAAACATTTTTATTAAAGAAACAATTTACTGTTGAGAATACAGCTTCTGTTGTAATCTTGCCTTCAGTGGCTCACAGAAGGTAGTTCTGCATTTATTTCACTATTGAAACAGAATTTTTCAAATACCATAATCTGAGGCATTTTAGAAACATTTGTATTTTCATCCATCCACTCAGGAATCCTCTTCCACTGTGTAATTTGTTTTGGTTCTGGTTTCTTAAAACCTTCAGCAGTATTTTCTATGTGTCTTCTAACAGTGTTTGCTTTCAAAGGAATGCATTTTAGTTTGTTGCTCTATTGCTTTCTGTGTATTATGACAGCCATTTTTACCTTTTATGGCAAAAAGAGTACGTGTTTCCCTGGTGCTATGCAACATTTTGTCTTTTGCTGTGAAGCAAGAAACCTCAGAGTAGGCTTCTATACACATTTGTCATTAGGTTTGGTGAAATTTTGTAAAGTACTGAATTGAATGTCACATGGCTTGAAACATTGCTGAAAAATTTGTAGAGGTTCGTCTTCGTGCTCTGGATGTTTAGATTTTAAATGTCTTGCTAATCCTGATGGTTTCATAGTGACATTAGCTAAATATTTAAAGCATTCTCAAAGTAAAATTTTCAAAATACTTCCTATCCGTGTGATCTGCATGGCCAGCTGTGTGCTTGAGTATTCTGACTGTATGTGCTTGTGTGTTTCTATGGATCGTAGGATGATAAAATCATAGAATGGTTTGGACTGGACGGGACCTTACAGATCATCTAGTTCCAACCTCTTCACCATGGGCAGGGATACCTGCCCAAGGAGTGTGTGCTCAGCCTCACTACTTAGCTTGGCTTCAAGAAAACAGAGCCATAGCATCCATGCATCATCAGAATAAAGGATTCATCCACTTGTAGCGGTACAGCCCATACATTACAAAATCTAATTAAGTAGAATGGCAAGGATAGAGACTGCTCTAAAAAATTTCATAAATACAATCTCTGCTGGAGATATTTCAACAGGATAGGTTAGACACTTAATGAAATGATGTAACAATGGACTAACACCTGTTAGTAATTATTAACATACTACAGGACCCTCCTAAAATTGTACAATTAGAAAACTGGAAACAGAAAATGTCAGCAAACTGCTTACACAAATAATTCTAAATTTAGATTTGGTTGGCTATTAGTAAATTGCAATTCATCCCATATGCAACAAAATACAGAACTTGCAGTTGTTTCATGCAACTTTATATTATCCTGGTAAACCACACCAGAGAATGATTTTTGTTTCCATGGCTAAGAGATCCAGAGTGACTCACATGCCTCTACTCACTGCACACATCAAAAGCCAGGCCAAGCCTGCCCTGTCTGGCAATGGGCTCACAACTGAGTGACACTGCTGCCATTCCAGCTGCTGGATTTAATTCTGCTGTTGTATTCTCAATTATGTTCACACTCAGGAATTATCTAGAAAGTACTGGACCAATCTTTTTCACCAGGAAGGGTCAAAGGGAGCTGCTGATGAGTAGACAATTCCTTCACAGTGTGGAAAATGACCATCCAGTTCCCACTTGGGTGGAACAGCAGGAAGTGGTACATTTTGACCTGGAGAGGGTCACTTCAAGGTTCTATGTAGTGACTGCATGCCCATCACTAAGTGTCACCATTCTGGTTGCTAACACCTGAGAAGAAGGCACTCCATTGCATTTTGCAGCCATATTCTCTTGATGCTGATTGTCAGGCACCCAATCTGAATCTATGGTGCAGATGGAGACAGAAGTCCCTCAGACCATCTTCCAGAATGTCTATCCATTAGTCAAAATCAGCATCAGAGAGATCAGATGGGTGCTAGCTGAACCTGAACACCCCATCCTCATGGAGTCAACTAACAAAGTACATATCTATCCCCATACACTGTTTATAGAAAGGCTTCTATCAGTGTATTTCAAAAGCTGCTCAACATCCTGTAAGCCCAGAGGGAGAATTATGGTTGAAGCATAGATTACAATGGCCATGTGTGTCAAGGAGCAGCAGGAGGAGCTGTTCCATAGGGAAAGGGGACCCAAAAAGTCAGCATCACCACAAGGCAGGCAAGGACAGGACTGTCAGGCATGCAGCCCCACCTCATATGGGCAAATATAGCAGATAAGCTGTATGGTGGGCCAGCCAGCAGTCCAGTCATACCAGATGTGTCCACTGTGATAGGACATGTCCAAGATCAAGACAGTAATTCCAGTCTGCAGGCTGGAGTTATCCAGGCTCAGTATCCAGGTCAGCTAAGGAGGTGGAAAGGCCCAGGCAAAACTGCAGCCCTGCTCAGGGAGAGATCACGGGTGAGCTTAGACCCAGCTTACAGTGAGCTCCTGAATGTAGAGGGGGCCAAGCCCCACTGAGACTTGTCCCAGCAATTTCTTTTAAGGTCAGTCAGCTGCACTGTGGAAATTGGTTCTGATATAAGGCAGCCAAAACCCCAAAAGCAGTACAGTGCCCCCAACCATATTCACTGTAGCAATGCCTGGGAACTTCATCAATGAGTCCATCCCAGTACCATCTTTTTATTGTCTGGTGGTAAAATGAATTCCATCAGCGGTATTCAACACAAGTAAATTCCAAAGGTTTGACCAAGAAAACAGAATTAACTAGCACAGTAGATGGTAGTTAAGTACATGAAGTAGTTCAGCAAATGTGTAGAGAATAAGTATTGAGTGTACAGCACTCAAATCTGGTTTAATAGGAGCACAGCCAGTAGATTAAGGAAAGTGATTCTCCTCCTCCATGCTTTTTAAGGTGGTATTTGGAATATTGTATCCAATATTCAGGGGAGATTTTATTTTTCTAATGACTGGACAGTACTAAATTTAAACATAACACTAGGTTTAGACAGACCATGAAGTTTTGGAAGACAGATTCAGAATTCAAAATCATCTTGACAAGCTGGAGATGCAGTTTGGCAAAATATGGGTAAATGCTTATAGATATGAATAAACAAATACATATATAAATTTATAAAGACAGCTGTAATAAAAATAAATGCCATGCTGGGAGGTGCAAACAGAATTTTTTGTTTGTTATATAAATTAAGACATTGTTCTCTTCTATGTAGCTCTAATAAAGTTGTGTTGCAGAACTATAAAAACTGAAAGCAACAGCCTTCTTTAGTTTAGAAAGAAGAAATCTGCAAAAGGGCTAACACATGCAAAAATAACTCTAAAGATACAGGAAAACACTTTTCTTAAAGTGCATTATGGTGAAGCCAAGAAGTGGCTAGTTTCATATTTACAGAGTCAGATCCTTTTTACAATTAGAATGTTAAAACTTAGAGAAAAAAAGTCATGTATATTCTTATTGCAGACTTTTTAAAAGGATTGGAAAAAGAAGCTGCAGGAATGTCACAGGGAAAATTGATCATACCTTGGAGAAGTGCATGAAAGCAATGATTATTCATTTAACTATATAGAAATCTACCAAAAAAAGCATTTGTTTCCATTTCATCAGTCTGTGAGAAAATCTTTCCCAGATAATTAGACTGTTCAGTGAACCAAAGTCTTGGCTACTTAATGATACCTCATAGTCACACAGGAAATTATTTAGTTCAGTTCAAAGTATGCCACGTTGCTGGGCAAATGCAAACAACTCCATTTTACAGATGCACTGGCAAGTTACCAGATGACTCAAACCCACATATTACATCACAATCGAAGATAGGAATGGAACTTGAAATCTCCAGAATCCTGAGTTTAAGTCTTAACTTCTGAAATGCAGTGCAATAACTGGAGATATCGAGGAGGATGAAAAGGATAAGAAGAGAAGACATAAAATGAAACCTTGGTGGAAATACAGAACAAAGTACTTGAGGGTTCTGCTCAGGAGAGATGAGGTAATTTAATTTTTTTTCCATAGGTCAGTCTTTGATTTCACTAGCATTACTTTGTGATATTGCAAAGTATATGATGAGCTTTAGTATCTATGATCAAAACCACAAATGGGGCCAGCAGATTTGGGGGCTGAACAGAAGAGAATTTTTATGACTGACGTCACTTCACTCTCTGGTCCACAGATGTAACTAATGGTAGATATTATGGATGTATTTCTAAGAAAAAAATATTGAGAAACTATGCCTTGCTGACACCTTCGAAAGTATTTTGAATGGCCATTAAGTTAATATAGTTTCAAATTTAGCTGTAAATGCTTTGCTTCCATAGAGTTTCTTGCTGCAACATTACAGTTAAAATACACATTTTGAGACAAGTCTGAGTTGCGGTCAAGTGGCTATTGCATTGTAACAGTCATGATTCAAGTGATTCTGCACCAGAAGAACTTTATCTACATGTGAAATATAATAAATTCTGCTTGATAGCCCCATAATCTCTGAAATTCAAGGCTTTTCTTGCCTCACACATTAGCACACATCATTTAAGTTGTTCTATTTTGCTGTCGCCAAGCACAATAATTAGCTGAGTTTCCCATAAGTAGATATAGCTCCACATCTCACACAAGGTTGTCTTTCATCTGAATTATATCTCTAGGGCTAATACAGTAAAGCACAGGACATAACTTTTATATTCTGAAATTCACCACTTTTGATTATGTTGAATATGAAAGGGTATTTTTGTTGTAGTTATTTTTCAGAATTAGAACTGAGTTTTACAGGAAATATCCCTTTAAATCAGTCTATAAGCAATTGTAAAAAGCAAAGCAGATAGCAAGCACTTTAAAGAGCTGTGGAAAACCATTTTCTAGGATGCATTTTGGAAGGTGGTACCCTGTGAAGAAGCAAGAACAGAGTTGATACACACTCAATTCTAAGGGAAGACCTCTGGCAGTCTGCTGGACTCAGATATTTCATTTGCCTTAGCATGCCTCCTCAATAGGAGGCTGTGTGGCTGCTTATTCAGGGGTTATGATTGTATTCCTTTTTACTCTCCTTAATGTTAAATAAATGTTTCAGAGGCTAGGACTTGCTTTTCTGAATGGAAAACTATGCCTCATGGGTGTTTTGGAATGGTTTCACTGTAAATGTCTGAATCCGCAAAAAGATGTAAAACCACAAAAATCTTCTTTTAATATAAATCTTTACCCTGTTGCATAGAAAAAAAAATCAAGCTCTCACTAGTACAGTAACTACAACAAACTCCAAAATCGTTAACAATAGCCTGAAATTATATTCTAATTATGCTATTTTTTCTTAGAGGTTGTGCCCAATGAAGCAACAAATGGGATATTAAAGTAACATGGAAAATAATACAAGACATTCATGTAGGATAAGATTATGACCAGGGAAGCTCATGTACATTCACGTAGGACAGGGAAAAAGAAGGTGTTTTTTAGTTTCAAATTTAGTGTTTCCTGCCATTCTTATTTTCACTGCTTCTCCTGGATTTCGTGCCTAATCTTCTCTACCCTCCTATCTTCACTCTCAGATTTCCCTTCTTTAGTACCTGAAACCAACCCCTGTTCTTTTCTGTCATCAAGGGTACCCTTCCTGTCTGCTTCCCAATCCACATATCTTGAATCCATTTTATCCACTTGGATCCCAGGTTTGAGAATAGTCTTCTTTATGGATGGTGTCTCGGATTACAGAAAATTTTCCTAGGTGGAAAGTGTTGTGAATAACACACCTCCCCCACAGCAAAGACTTCCGGCACCCCTTCCCCCACAACAACAGAATATCTTGGCTGAAAAGTGGGAAAAGAACTGTTTAATTAACAGACCACACAGTGGAAGGGAAAAGGGAAAAAAGGGTCATTAAACCTGAATAAACAGCTGATGAACTTTAGTGTCCTTTTCCTCAGGCGTAGCTTCCCCTTTCCGGGGTCCCCGAGGGGCCGGGTGGAATTCTTCTGGTGGCTCCCTGGACGATTCTTGTCTGCTGTCCTCCGGGGCTCCTCAGGTTCTCAGATGAGAAAGCAAGTCGAAGAAAAAAGGTCCAAAAACGATGAAAAAACAACCCCAGGAAAAAAACAAAACAAAACAAAACAAGAAACCTAGAAGCAGCAACCATTAGCAGCAACTGACTGAAAAAAATCTGTGTCCCTTCCTTGTCACTCCCCCGTAGAACAGCCGGGGGAAGAGTTTCAAAACATCTCACGCTGGCAGAGCTTCTCTCGGCTGCAGGACACAGTTAAAGCTACAGGACCATATTTCTGGTCAAACATACAAACGATAAGGAATACAAAATATCATTTACACCACCCCAGGACAGATGGATTGATGAATCTTCAGTTTGAAGGATCCACACAGGTCAGGCTATTCCATGCTTTTCCCCCATTGTCTTTAACAAATTCATCCAGGTAACTGAACTGCCACCTATTGAGCTCATCTGTGGTTACAAACTTCGGTCTTTCCCCTTCTTCCTGCCTCCTCTGAACCCAAAGTCTATTAACCGGTGGTTGTGGTTAGAAGTATCAATGACTTTTCTGTCCTTTTTTTCGTAGATAAAGATGTCCCAGAAAGCTGGAAGGACATTTTGCCCAGGGAAGTGATGGATGACCCATCACTAGAAGTGTTCAAGGACAAGTTGGATAGGGCTTAAGCAAGCTGACCATGGTGGGGGGCGGTTGAACTGGATGATTTTTAAAAGGTCCCTTCCAGCTAAATCATTTTGTGAGTCTGTGAGTCTGTGTACTGATGGACTGATGCTAGGTGAGAGAGCAAGTGTTTGGTGGACAAAAGGCAGTGAAAAGTTCCCATCTGCATATGTGACGGAGAGTGTCTGAGAACACTTTTCACCCAGAAAGGATCTCTGTCTGCCACCCATGGGACAATTAAAGCACTCTGCCAGATCCCTGACTGACAGCTCCAATTCTGGGCTGTTTAAATTGAATTTATCTTGTCATCAGTCCTTCTGAATATTGTGGCTCTCAGGCTATCCTACCTCCAGTTTTCAGAGCTCCACTAGTGAAGGAACAAGCTTTTGCAGTACTACAGAGTTCTGTTGTTTTCAGACCAAATTTGCTTTTGATGATTACCAAAACTACTAACCTTTAGGAGACAGTCTTTCATATAAAGAAGATATTCCATGTTGTTTTAATCCACAAGTCACACTGCTCAGCGGTAGTACCACCAGGGACTATTTGAGATAGAGGAGCTTGAGTTAAACAAGTTTATTTTTAAAACCAAGTGCAGTCTCTTTGTAAGTGATAGCCTTTTCCATGAGTTTTCCAGATGGCCAGTAACATTAACATTGCCTCACCATGTTTTTCTAATGCCCTTTTAAAGTTTAATTACATAAAGCTGGCAATATTTTGTGCAGTCTGTGATACATATATATCTTGGAAGTTTGAAGATGGAATATCAATGTATGAAGCAAAACTTCACCCTACTAAACTGTTGCAGGGGAATTTACTATTCACATGATGTAGAAGATCAAAGTTCCAATTCAATGTCACTTCAAGACAGATATTAAGAAAATAATTTTCTGAAATCTGCTTCAGATTCCAAACCATTTGAAATACTAACCATTTAAAATTACCATAACAAATACTTGCAACAACAGCTGTCAAATGCACATCAATGCACTTAATAAGTTCATATTTCTTTGAATCATATGTCTATTTCATTCTAAGAGGTATCTAAAAGATAATTGCTGCTAAACATTTTTATGTGTAACAGCTGGAAGGCATGTCCAACATTATATTCTTTTCACTGTTCTGATAAGCGTTAGATTTGAAAAAATTAACACACTGTATGGAGAAGAGAAAGTGTCTGTCACAGAGAAAAAAGTCAGAGGTTCTCTCACTAATTTGTGGACTCAAGAGAGCAGAGCTGTCATATGTGCCTTAAAGATAAGAAGGGAATGAGTTGATAAGGATTACTTGTGACGTCTTCTCGCTCCCTGCCCTCCCTCCCCCGAGCCCCTCTTCCTGTTTCTGTAATTAGAAAAATTTTATAGGGAAACTTATTGTCTTTGCTTTCTGTTTTTGATTAAAAGCGTCTTCAAAGAAACTTCTGTGCTAGCAGGAGAAACAACAGCACATATTGCAGCACCTTTTTTCATGTATATGTGAATACTTCACACATTCAGCTCTCAAGATCCCCAAAGCTCTACAGGTTGCATATTCAATAAATACATCTGAGTGTTTACTGGATATACACTGCAATCATGCAATCCCCTCCAAGGCAGAGCTTTTTCAAGGCTTAAATACATACACAGACTGTCACTTTCAGACAGAAAGTGCCACTGTCCTGTGGCACATAACCTGAAAGCGATTTCCATATCCAATTGGTGATGTGGAAAATGTAAGATATGCTTCACTCCCTTATTGCTACCAGATGCAAATATGTTCTGTCCTTGTCCTGATAGATGCAAAAAACTTCACTTGAAAATGTACATAACTACAGTGTCTGAATTGCTTTGCAACACCTAATAACCACAGCCAAACAGATTTTTCTGAAGTGCGGATCATATAATTTCAGATAAAATATATCATATATCTGGGTGTCTCAGACCAGAATCAGAGAGGCAGCATCTATGGAAAATAATTCCACATTCTTTCTAAAGAGATACATGACATTTGGAATAAATAAAGTTTTTAACAGCTTAATTCTCTCCATAACAGCTCAACCTTCCTACTGAATTACTTAACAAACTCAAACCCCAATTCCACTACTTGTTCTGTCACAGCAGAATGCTACTCAGGAGCATACTTTTTCAATACTATGCAGAATCCAACAGTAGTCTCCGTTAGACACAACATATAATGTTACTATGGTCTGTAATGCCTTTGGAGAAGAAATATCACCTCCACACTAGATCTTGCAAGGCAGCTTTCTCAGTATCACTGCACTACCGAAACATGTACTAACTCAAAGAGCCATGCTCTTCACTGGGAAAGAGATGTGTGTTTCATTTCCTGAAACATTCCATGCACTCTTGGAATGAAGTTGTGATCCATCTACTTTTCAAGATGTGTCCTGATTAGTTTACAGTGTCTGGTAAAAATCGTCCATATATACACACATTCAAAGAATTTCTATATAGCATGTGTGGGACAATCCATATGCTGTGGCAATATTGATGAAAAGCTTTGCCAAATTATGTGGTAAAATTTAATTTAATCAAGTGGAGATGAGAGTAACTGTTTAAAAGATACTGGTATATGAAACCGTGTTAACTCCAATCGTATCCTCCCAGCATATTGACTAAAGCCTTTTTTTGTCTTCTAAAGTTTAATTTTAAAAGTGGATACTTCAGCCAAGGTGTTATTACTTGCTTTAATTTTAATTACATTGTGTTCAAAACGATGAACACAATTTTCTGATTTTATAACCAGAAAAAGCACTAAATTGCTCACCCAGCTAAATTTTAAAACCTAGATAGTGTTCATAGAGAAAAGAGAAGTAAAATTTACTTCATTACATAAAGCTAAACTGCATATTGTCATGAACAAATTTGTCCAGACAGTTTACAAAAATATCTCCACTGTAAGATTTTAGTTGTGGCTAACAAAAGACTGTCTTGTTACTTTCATTAAGGTAAATCTCAATCAATTTACATGAGAAGTATTTGCAAGTTGAATTCTGATGTTAAGCTGAAGGGAAGTGACACACTATGAGGAAAGAAAACTCAGTAGGGATCTTTTTGTCAGTATGCAAGGACTTTTTTTACAGTATTTAGAGCTGTTTGGTAAATATAGAAATATATAGCTACCTGAATGCTAAAAAGAACTGGGAGTAAGTAACTGGTTTCAGCCATATAAGAAATCTGCTGTGATAGTAGAGTGTTAAAAAATTATGCAAGCACTACAGAAACAGGGGAAAAAATCAGGTTGATGGAAGCTCTGAACAACTGAGCAGATACCGAATTATCTTCAGACTAGTGAGCCAAGATATCGTATTTCACTGAGAGACTTGCAACCTGGGGAAGCAAGCAGTTCCATCCTGGTATTCTACTTGTTTCAATCACTTTGGAAGATGACACCAACCTGGTCCCCACCATCTCTCTCAGCTCACAGCAGCCACTTGAGAAAGTCTCAAATCCCAATGTCCACTACTCAGCTTTTAATGTCTCAGAGGAGTGATCCAGGTTCCCAGTCCTCAAAGCAGAGAAACCTCCCTCCCAAATCTTCCCCAAATGCATCTTTAAATAAGCGAAGACACAACAGGCTGGCCATCTCCTGAGATGCAGGAACAACTGTAAATAGAATCAGTAATTAATTATTTTTTAATTTAATTTTTTTTTTCATCTTAATGGGGAAGAAAAAGAGGCAGATGTGTTCACCCCTTGAATGGACACTAGGGTGCAGATGAGAGAGAGCAAGGAGCAAGTCAGCACCCTGGCCTTTCCTCGTGGGAGGAGGAGCACTAGGATCCGTAGCCCACACTATCTAGCAATAGGCAGAAGCCTCCGGGCCTCAGAGCAGCAACAGGTTGAAACAGGCTAGTAGCAGGGAGAATATCAGACCAAAACAGGCTTGTTGGGTGGGCAGGATAATGAGGCTGCTGGAGAGAAAAGAAACAGCAAATAGCTGAGAAGAGACTGAGCGAGATAGAGAAACACATACTTCTGTTCAAAAAGATTTCGGTGGAACTCCAAGACACAGAAGGACAGGTGGGTCACAGAGACACAGAAGGGAACAAAAATTACTGTTTTACAAGAAGTAGAGGTGGTAAGAAGGTGGGTGGAGTGTTGCAGAAACACCATTTCCCTCCCTCCCATTTTCTTTAAGGGTGTTTTTCTCAGTGCTTTTCCTCTCTCTTCTCCTCCCCACAGCAAACAGCCAAGCTGGGAAGAAGAGATTGTCTCTGAACTTAGCAGAGTGTGTGGGCACAGAAGACTGATAGCGAGCAAGTAAACAGAGTGTGGTAACCGCAGGAGCAAAGCCTGCTCAGTAACAAGGATGAGCACTCCTCCGCAGGTAAGGAAATGGGTTTGTCTTGCAGTCTGCTGAGGGACCTTCATTGCACACCTCTCTTTTCCATCCCCTATCACAGCTGCACTGTTTATTGCCTTGGCGGACGGGGTAGTTGAGTTTTTGACAGTTTGTATCCAGAAAGGTCTTGTGCAGATCTCAAAATTAATAATGTGGGTTATGGTGCGATGATTTAGGGGTTCTTGCCCTTCCTGTTAGTCACCCTAATGGCTGTTCTGGGAACTGTTTGAAGCACCGACCAACAAGTAATAACAGTAATAGTAAAATTAGTAGTAGTAGTAATAGTGATAACAACAGCAATAATAATAATGACATCTTTTTTCTATCTCCTTTTTTTCAGCAAGGTATTACAAGAAAGTACTTACACAGAAACATGCAGTTCCTCCCCCCCGCCCTCCCCCCAAAAGTTGTGGATAAGCATGTGGATAAGCAAAGCATAGTTTTTGGAATGTGAGAATGACGTGGTGAGGCTAATTGCATCCCATGTAGCATGGTGTCCTTTTACTGCTTTGATGTCTTATATAAATAGCTAGAAAAGGCTTAATTGCATATTTACAGACAAATTGCACTGAAGTGAACTGTTAGCTCAGGGCTGCTAAAAAGTACAAAACATTCAAGGGCAACAGAGATAAGTGAAGTGTTCTATGTAACTAAATAATACAAACACAGAAATATGCATGTTTTGTTACATTGAGATCTGTTCAGTGTGACTGTGGCTGTAATGCAAATGGTCACTTATCTTTATCTTTTCTGCATTTTTATAGCTGAAGAATTTGCAGAAATGTTTGTTTGGTATATCTATTCCCATATTTCTGTGTGATGAAGATCAGACCACAATCATAATTTTAGTTGTTGGCCATGGTTTTGCTTTAAAATGTTAGTACTCCAGAATATAATTCAGCAACCTTTCTGTTTCATATTTCATGTGAGCAGGTACTCTGTTTCAAACACAGGCTAAAATATTTCTCAAATGGCATTTAATGGGCTCAGTTTATGTGCTTAAATAACTTGCTGACAAAAGATAAATTTAAGAAAATGAAGGTTTTTGTGATATTGGGTCCTTAGTCTGAAAATATGTCACCCATGTGAGTAATGTGATAAACACAATTTGGGTAACCGCCAAAGTCGGTAATTAATGAATAATCTACTGGCTGAAAAATAGTACCTCTAAATTATCTGGTAAATAGTTATGAAAATAACTTCAATTCTCTCTGCCTTTGATCTCGTTATTTTAATTTACTTTATTTTTATGACAGCTAGATGCTTCTTTTTCTGTAACGCTGAAAATGCAAGGTGAGGACGAACGAGGCAGAGGAACTTCAACCTCCCTTCAGAACTCAGGAATAGTTTACAAACAGAAAGAAGGAGATGCTGAAGGAAAACCAAATTCTTTGGCAGATTTAGCTGTACCAAACAGTTCCTGCTTTAGTGATAGCAGTACTTGTCATGATTCTGCTATCCTAAGTCATGCTCACAGTTGAATCAGATGATACATATAATACATTAATTTAAAATTATGCATTTTTATAATTGATGACAATTAGGATTAATCTTTTAATGATTTTTACAGCCATTTGTTCTCACTTAGCTACAGTGAAGCCATTTAAATTTGAGCATTTGTACATTCTTCAAAACATGAAAGAACTGAAACTGTACTGGAAATTGCATTAATCTTCATGCAAATACTGATTATTCTTCTCACTTATAAGTGAGGCCTATAAGGCAAAGCTTTGTCAGGGATTGAATCTTTTCATCCTTTTCCACTGGCTTATTCAAACCATTCGCTTGTATCTTTATGTGGAGCATGCTGGATGAGGCAACCAGGCCTCAAAACATACCACAGTAAAGTGCTGCTGCTTGCTACAAGTTATGTAATGTTCCTGCATCCTGTGTCCTGAAGGCATTTCTATGCCACCTCTGGTTCCATCTAGTTAAATCCACACTTCTGCCTTGGCCAAAAATCACTGACTTAGGAAGTGGTCTGTATTTCAGTGCCTATGAACCACTTAGTCCATTGTGGCATTGAAATGAAGTTCATTCTAGATAAAGAGTCTGACAGGGATTTTTCTCAGGTCAGTATTTGTATAAGAGTACTGAAAGAGCAGGTACTTCTCTAATTGTTTCACATTGGAGACTTGAGTGGTACAGTCCTATTTCTCTTACAGATTTTAAAAAATCTACGATTTGGTGCATGTTGCATTTCAAATGAAACATAATGTACAGGCCTGAAATAGAACAACTGTTAACCAGAAGTTTATAAGAAATTGCTCTGACAGTGTTTAGTATCTCCACAGCCATCCCATTTATTTCTCAAAAGAGAAAAATGGATGTCCTCTGACAACATGAAACCAAAATAATTGTAAAATTATTCTTATTACTCTTTCACAGTAGGAACAGGCCAGATTTTCGGTATGAAAAACAAGAAGTCTATTGCAACAGAGAGGTCAGGAGAATTGTGAATGTAAACCATTCACTCTGTCTTAAATGATGAGAGATGAGGGATTGCAGGCTGAAGAACAGTTTTTCTTTTTCCTTTATCATCTAGGCTAATTTTCTTCTACTCACTTTCCTGCCATATCATTCTGACACTTTTACTCTAGGAGTAAAACCTGAAGTGTTTTGCTACAGGGACTTACGAAAGGAACTTGGATTTCTTCCCTTTGTAGTTTGTACACTGTACTTTGCCAGTGTGATCATGTTCTGTACCTAGCACTGTCTATCGTCAGGAGTCACTTGTACGTACTTGCTCTCCATTTAGTTATTCTGTATCCTGCCTGAAGAAGTTAGGAGAATAGGATTTTAAAGGAGAAAAGCAGTTAGGCACTTAACTCTTGTTAGCGATTTCCAGAAGTCAAGCAAGCTTTTGAGAGGCTTCTATTCAAGATTGAATAAAATGTACATTTGAAAGATATAAAATTATGAAGTCTGTTCTTCTATTGCTTATATTCATTCTCTGTTCTGTTAATGTTTTTGAGCAGAAGTTGTACATAGTATATTAGCCTAGATGATTAACAGCAGACTGATTAATTTCCTTAACATTCCCATAGGTGAAGGAATATATGCTGTGGTGTACTTAATTCCTGTAAGATTTTGCTTAATTTCTTGTAATTTTTCAAGATCCATGTTTCCTGGTTTTGTGGTAAAGAATATAGATACTGAGTGTGGTGAAAAATGCAGTTTAGCTGCTGCATGTAAGGGAGCAGCAAAGGCAGAAGAGGGTTGAAAGTCTGGAACCTGAGAGTCATGACAAGGCAGGCAAGAAGCAATGACTTAAAAAGCAAGGGGTGCACCCCCCAGTGTGGGAATGAGGGGTGGAAGGCAAACCTGGTGACAGTGCCTAGGGTCAACCCAGAGTGTAGATTGCCAGGCAAGTCCCTTGTGAGCAGGCAGGTCCAAGGTCAAGCCTGCAGAATCAAGTCTGTAGATTATGGTCAGGATCCAGATCGATGGGATGCCTGTCCAGACAAAGACATGGCTGCCGTTGCAGCAGAGTGCACGTGGAGATCACACAGGCGAGCCGCAAAAGGCCAAGTGAAGAAGTTTTCATGTCCACTAAGGTTGCTTCTTGCTTTTCCTCAAAGAGTTCCAAGGCCTGACAAGGTTTCTCAAATAGATTTCTTTTATCAGGGAACCAGGATAGAAGAGGGAGCTAAGCTTGAGCCTGTGAGGACAGTACAGGCCCGGCCCTGACACAGACATGTAAGACTCTCCCAGTAGCACTTCCATCAGCTTTCACAGCTATGAGATTTTTCTCCTTGCTTGCTACAGCTGAGGTTTTCCATTATCTTCTGAGGTTTTTCCCCCTTCTACCTCCTTTTTCTCACTGCATATTCTCATTCAGTCATTCCACTTTTCATTTTTTTTCAGTTCTTTCCTTATATATTACCAGCATGCATTCCCACATCTGCTCTTTTGTAAACTGCTGTTCTCCAGTCTTAGGTACATCAAAGTATGCAGAAGGAGTGAACACACAGAGAAAAAATATCATCTTATCTATCCAGGGAGATGTTAGGGATGTATCCTATAATAGTCATCTAACTTCCTTTGCAGTCAATGGGGGAAAGGACAAATAATTCCAGAGGATGCTTCAGCTCATCCTAAAACAGATATCTAAAACAGAAGGCCTTGTCATGAGTTGCCTAGCCTGTTCCACTGACTAAAAAGACACACCTACATTATGAGAAAAACTAAATTTAAGCGAGATAAAACCTGTCCGTTTATAAAACCTTCTTAATGATTTACAGCTTATGCCAGCTTGTAGAATGGAACAAATCTTTTCTCTCACTTGAACTGGATTAGAGGGCTTTGAATGTTGTACTTTATTTCTGTAGGAGAGATCTGAAATTAGTGCTCAGGTTGCCAGACTGTAGCAGAATAAAGAATCATCAGTCCTAGCCATCCTGTTATTAGCTTTATAGACTCAAAAAGGCTTTGATATCTTCAGGAAGTATATGCAAGGTGATTCCATAAACCAGAATGAACCATGGAGGGACAAGCCTCCTTATAGCAAACTGGATTTTCATGCATTAATCATAACACTATGCAACAATTGTAGCTTGAAAAGACAGGGAAATGAAGAAAGTGAGAAAGCCCCTGGGAGTACAGTAATGCAGATGACTTGGATGACTATTGGTGTTTTGGCACTAGTCCTGTGAGTGATTTTCTAGTAGATTAGGTGGGGGATTGAGTATATTATCAGTGCTAACCTTAATATGAATTTTTTTTCCTCATTTTTTCTGTCTCTTCAGACCTGTGACCAGGAGCTGAGAACAAGTGCAAAGAAAGAACGATGCCTTCAGGGGAAAAGCCTACTTCTGTGTGCACTTCTTCTCAGTGCTCTCCTTGGCTTTACATTGCTTATCACCTACCTCGTGATGACTTGTGCTCTAGGTATACTAGGAGATACCCTTTTTCTTTCTTCCTCATCCACTCATTTTTAAGATCCTTTGTCTCACCTTGATTTACAGGTGGCTTATTTCAGTAAATAATTGATCTGATCTGATGTTGATACCAGATACTGAATTAAATGAGGACCTATACCCAGTGATTTGCAGCAGTTTAGATAAAGAGAGTTTAGATCAAAGCAAGATATTCTAGAGTGTCTTTGTCCTCTTTTGACAAATGTCATTGCTGAGAAATGTTTCCCATGCTTGCAAAAAACATGTTTTAATCTTAGCTTGTTACTTTCTCTGTGCTATGTCCTTCTCTTACATTGTGTGTTGACACCATCAGTTGCTTCTTGTTTATTGTTTGGCCAAAATCGGCTGATTCAGAGGAAGGACACTGAGAAGGCAGAATAACCCAACCTGTGACTGCCTAGATAGTATAAACAGAGGACAGTCTTCTTGGGAAGTGAAAGAGAGAACACACTTCCTCCATATTCACCAATAACTTACAAGGAAAGGAAATTTGCATGCAAAGGAGCTTGTACTTAAAAATAAGTCTTTTGGGGTAAATGTCCCTCAAAAGATTTTCGTTTGGAGCTGGCCTTACTCTTCACTGTCACTTCTCAGTTCTCTCTTATTTATTTCCTCTTCAGGATCCTGTGATGCTGAGTCAGATCTTGCTCTGTTGGAAAGACTTCTGAATTCTAGGAATGACACTGTAAACCCCTGTGAGGACTTCTACAAATATGCCTGTGGCAGATGGGAAGGCAAACAGTCAAGCAAAACCACAGAAGAATCACTGAATGTATTTGATGTGTTGTTGGAAGAAAACCAGTTGATCCTGAAAGGCCTTTTAGGTAGGGACAGATGATTGGTGTGTTCCCTTCGGCCTCTGGCTCAGTCAGAGCTGACAATAGTAGTAACTGAGAGCACAATCATTCCTAACAGTGTCTGAGTCCCCTCTCTTCGTTCTTCTGTCATTACAGGTACAGATTTTTTGAGCATGTCGTATTACAGTAGCTGCATTTTAAACATTTTAGTTCCCCTTGCCAAGTGTAACAGGTGAAAGTCACACTTCAAAATTCTGACAGCGACCCAAACTATTTTCCTGTTGCCTTGTCAAAGTAGGCCCATGTTGCTGTTCTTGTCTGAAGGTGCACTCTGGTGATGTGTCCTGTCTCCATGGGGGACTGAAGCCTGTATATGCACTGCTTCCTGTAGTGCTTCTGTTTCCATGTAAAGAAACTAACATGTTTGGCTTCAGGAAGAGTCATGGCACTAGCAGGTGCCTTTCTCTGAGTCACTGTGGGAAATGTGGATGTATTTATTAAAATGCTCTGGTTCAAAGTACAGTATTTTCTTAAAACTGTTCTTTGCTCTAATACCATCCCAACTTCTTTTTTAACTGCCTTGCATTTCTAATATTTTTTTTTCCCTCAGAAAGTCCACAGTTTGGGATAAGAGGCTCAGCCAAGGAGAAAGCAATGCAATTTTATCGTTCCTGCATGGATACTGAACAGATAGAATCCCAAGGAGCTCAGCCATTGAAGGACCTCCTAAATCAGGTGAATGTTTGTGCTGTTTCCTCTCCCTCAAGAAGATAATTCCCACAGGGAGAAGGAAAGGGGCAGTTAGGGTCATGTAGTCCTACATGATTTAATCTTTCTAGAATCGGACCCTGCTCATGGTTCACAGCATAACTTCTAAGTGATAAATCTTCTAGCTTTAAATGCTGTTTCAAGATCTGATTTTCTGGCATCAGGTACCTGAATCTTTCCTCATGACCTTATAAATTACTTAAAGATGGCAAAATACCCCCAAGACTGCAAAGAGGGATCATGTTTAATCTCAGAAGTTCAGTTCAATAGGATCTGACTCACAGATCGGGGAACAAATCTTGAAACATCTTGAAAATGGATGAAATTTTTGTGTCTAAAATCAGGTGATCATTCAGCAGTCAAGGCTTCCAAGAGAGCTTGTTTAAAGGAGAAAATCCTTCTCTTTTCATTCTGGGAGTTTCCTCTCAGTGCCAGGGAGGGCTGTACATCTTCCTTCCAGCAGAGAGCATTTATGTCTTGTGTCCAGAGAGGATGCAGAACCTTCCAGAAGAGGAACAGTGACTACAGGCCCACCTGTTAATCTGCTTGTCAGGGAGGTGGGACCTGTAATCCCTGATCCTTGTTTGTCCTTCCCGATGGTGTTAGAAAAATGAGACCTATTTCCTCTCTCCTGCTTACCAGCATTTTTTCCTGCACACCTTACTCTGTGGATAATTACAATTCCTTTTTCTTGTGTCATTTTGCAGTTCATTGTTTTGTTTAAGGGAAAGTGTCACGTCATTTTAAAGCCAGCAGGGTATGTAGAGCACTTTCTGAGTTTCCCCTGTTGCTATTTGCTTTGTTGCTTCTCAGTTGTCATAATGACTGAGCTTATAGGTGTAAAAGAAATAAAAATTGTAAATACGGATCCAACCAGTTTTTCTCACCTGCAGCATTTTTGTCTCTCTCTAGGTTGGTGGATGGCATAACACAGGTGTGGGGGAAACAAAAGATTTTAATGAAACTCTTCAGATTCTCATGGGCAGATACAGCACCTTTCCATTTTTTAGAATCCTTGTGGGACCTAGTCCTTTTGACCCCAAGACCAATATTATTCAGGTGAGTGTGCTAAAGAAAGAGCATTATCAAGGACACACTGTGAGTAAAGAGTCAGATCAAGACTTGTTCAAGTTAAGCCTATGCTCTCCTCTGAAGACCTTAGCAAACATTTTCTGAAAGTAAAAGCATTTTATTAGCATTTCCAATTCAGTGATACAGAAATTACCAAAATATCCTCATATTTCCATTGTTTCTGAAAATAATGATAATATTTTTCTTTACTCCTTTTTGCAGATTGACCATCCTGAGTTTGAGATTCCTCTTGAGAGTGAATTAAAAGAGAAAAATTATCTTGAGGTAACATATCAGAGGCTGAAGAAAGGTAAAAATAGCTATTTGGTGCAGGGATCTCCTTGAATTGCCTCCTGGTTCAGAGTGGTCTGTTTCCATGGGTTACGGTCAGTGACCTCTGAAAATGCCTCCAGAAGGAATTCTTTACAAAACTCTACTTTTCCAAAGGAGGGATTGTAAAATGTAACCCATTTTAGATGCCAAGTCTAAAACTTGTAGTGTAGAAAGAGAATGTTATAATTTTAATTTCTATTTGCTAAGTAATCTGAACCTGGGCTTCCTTTTAGCTTTTGCCTTGAATGAATGTTTTTCAACAAATGTTTTCGTCCAAAATAAGGCTCTATAACAAAATTTGTGTATTGTAGGGAGGGATAACTAGCATTTTAAAGCTCATTTTAAAATGTTTGGACATATGTTGGGGGAGCAAGTTCTTTGACCTTGGGATATTGCAACAAAATTAACTCTGTCATTTCTCCAAACTTCATAAAAACTGAGTTATTTCAGTTTCTCAATCTGAGTCTTTCAGAGAAGTCCTCAAAAAAACCCCTGAGCCATCACAAACGTCTCTCTGAAACCTCATGAAGACAGAAACGAGAAGTTGATATTTCCTCTCCGTTAAAAATACTGGCTCATTATATCACTGACTTTCTCTCCTTTGACTCCAGAGATGGCAGGCCTACATCTCTAAACTTATTCTAGGATTTGAAGTAATTGTGAGCTGTGAGAAAATAGTCTTTTGGGAATTCAGTGTTCTTCACTGAGAGAGGAACTGCACTTTGCAAAGTGTATTCCACATGAAGAAGTACACAAGGATGTTGCAGCAAGAAGACAGTTTTAGGGATGGGGCAGGTCTGCAGTAGTCTTGAAAGACTGAAGTTTATATGGTCAAGATGGATGGATGGATAGGTGGGTGGGGTGACTGATTTTCGGTGATGAATCTTCCATTGGTCATATGCTCTGTATTGCAGGTTCTCCGTGTGTATCTTTCATATATGAAGAAACTGGGGGTACTACTTGGATGGACAGAGGATGGTCCCCCTGATTCCTTTTCCCTGACCTTGTCCTTCATCTCTAACCTCCAGCGATTTGTCACTCCACTGCAGAAAAGACGGGAGAGGGGGATGCTGTTCTTCCGCACTACCATTGGGGAGCTACAGGTATCTGTGCCTTAGAGCTTGAGGAACACAATTACATGTGACATTCATGCCTTTGTTCTGAAGATCCAGATCAAAACAGATATGTGACACTCTGTTTAGATGCCATTGTCTTGCAAATTACACTTGGAGTCTGTTGAGCTTTAAAAAACATCTTAACTTATGGTTTTTAACTGACAATCAGATTTTTTTTTCAGGCCCACAGTGCTCTCCCCTTCCAGTGCTAATGCCCTTTTAAAAAAGTCAATTCTCCTCTTCTACTAAAATCAAGATCCACATTATACAAGCAATTTAACTTGTTGAAATTATCTCTTAATAGTATTAGGAAGACTATACCAGTTTCCCTATTATTTATTTTGAGCCAGTTTAAATTCATAGTTCAGCGTGTAAGCTTTGTTTTACTTGCAGGAAAAGGCACCTGCTATTGACTGGCTGGCATGTCTCCAGGCTGTCTTCCATCCTATGCCAATGAACCTCTCTCAGCCAATTGCAGTGCATGACATGGATTACTTACAAGGCATGTCACAGCTCATCGAGAAGTGGCACAAGGGAAGGTAGGAGTCAATATCTATGGTTGCAGTTGTTCATGCCCCAAGAAATACTTCAGATACCATAAATTTAATAAGTCTGTGTTAAAGGGTCCTGAATCCATCAGTCTAACAATTGCAAGGCTGCTGTCACTTTATATCCATGGGTTTGGCCAGTGCTATGGCTTAGCATACGTTCCCAATAGGTTTGCATATGCATGCACCATGTAGGAACCCACATATAAAATAATATATTTATGTGTGTCACACAGATCAACAAAGAGGGAACACAGTGTCTTGACTGGCACCCACCCACCCACAGCACTCATACAAACATGCACAGCTCAGAGAGCCTGATCCTATTCCTCAGCTCCGGCTGGTAAGGACTGGTGTATAATAGTGAAATATGTGTGGGTACACACACACACATGATATGGGTCACTCCAATAGCTGGTCTTAGGTATTCAGTCTGTCCAGAAGCTGGCCAAGATCTCCTGGTGTCCACTTGGATATATCACATGGAATACATGAGCCCCCAAGTGTTGCAGCCCTACTTTGGTTGCTGGCACTCTGGTCTCTTTCTGTTACAAACACACCTATACCATCAGGTCTATTCAGTAGCTGGTCCAAACCACTAGTATTTCCAGCAGCCAGCTCTCAGACTTCTGCTCTCTCCAGAAGCTAGCTGGATCCAAACTCCCTTCAGTAGCCCACTCTCAGACTCGTGTCTCCAGCATTCAGTTCCATCCCCACACCCAGCGAGTCGAATGTTATTTAGCATTTAGTAAGATAGGACATATCCAGGTAACCATGTGCAGGGCTCAATAACACAGACAACCTGGCAAGCACAAGTTTACACTCAACCATTCCCTCTTATCAGCTTTTTTCTCCATTTTCCCATGGATATTCTCCCAATCCACTATGATCCTTCCCTTTCTCTGCCTTTGGTCTTTCCCATAAACATCCCCTCATAAATCTTACAGAATCCCACAGACCTCTCATAACACTTGATAAATTTCACCCAGTCCTAAAAATTGTCCTTTTCCAACTTCCCATGAAGAATTCTGTGCCCCAGCAGTCACCCTTTAAGTCTCCACAGTGTTTTGGGGAGTTTCTTTGGTCGACTCATGTCAGCTCCTTTGATAGCCCCAGGTGTATTCCATTCAAAGTACTTTGTTGTCATTGTTCAGATTCCTAGGATTTCTCTGCCTCAAATTACTCCTTTGACATTTGCCTCGCCTCTGTTTTTATGGTGACCAGCCTTTAAAATTCTGTCTTTTTAATTGTCATTTTCCTACAGGGTCCTTCACATTTATATGATTGTTTGTCTGGTTGGGAATCTCTCCCCAGCCTTTGACAGTCGATTCCAAGATGCACGCCTGGAGCTGTATAAGATCCTTTATGGAAAAATGGGATCTAGAATGGTGAGTTAGCCTTTTATTAGCTTCTTCAGCCTCCCCAACAACTGAACACTGTAGGTCATGCCTTCTGAATGTTCTCTTGATGCCTTAGATGGATTCGGTTTCTTAGATTTGGGGAGAAAAACTACTCGCCCATGGTCATTAAGTGCTTCTTTTTTCTCAAAAGAAATGTGTGAGCAGACATGACACACAAAAGTTTAGAGAGCTGCATGTACTGTGTCATGGAGTAGGGAATAATATATAGGTCACCTTTCTTCTACGAATTTTTCTAACATACAAGTCTTTATCTTGAGGGAAAGTAAATGGAGTAAATAATAAGGAAATAAATGTTTTACTAGAAATGTTTACTGACGTAGCTTAAATAGAACCACATTACTTATTCACTGGTGTCATTTTTAGACAGCAGTGCATATGCTACTGACCACACATCTACATATGATTTTACTGATTTTTTAGTTCTTTGTCCTCACTCTCATGTGTCTCTATTTCATTGCTCCTACAGATCCCAGCTGAGCGCTGGAGGAAGTGCTTGACTGACACCAGCTCTTTCTTTGAGCCAGTTCTAGGGAAGATGATTGTGCAAGAAATTTTCCCTGAGCAGACCAAGAAATTTGTAGGTATTCATCATCTTAACCCCCAAGCAGAGCTCAGCTTCACCTCTTTCTTTTTTTGACATGACACCTTAAGACCACATCAAGGCAGCAAAATCACGTGTAGGTTTCCTACCTTTTTACATATTCCTCTGCTTACACACTTTCCCTCTTTTTTTGGGAATATGTGAGAACAGGACACTGCTGTCATTCTAGAATAATCAATGCTAAATACCAGCTATTATCTTGGTCTCAACTGTTAGAAAAGTCATGTATGCAGCACTAATATAGCTATGACAGCCCTACAAATGCATGCAATCTCTGTGTGCTTCCGGCATAACAGTTAGTGCGAACAATATTCATCACCAGTATGATATATCTCAATAAGATGTCCAATTGCAAAGTCACTAAGCAATCATATGAAAACATTCTGAGTGGATCTACAATTAAAAGGAACACCTGCCTGCAGTGTGGAAAAGATTTACTTTTTATTTTTCCTGTGGTGGTCAGAGTTCCTTTTTCTTTTGAGGAAAGTTAGTATAGCACCAGGTTTTGCAGAATTTTAAGTCTGTAAGGTGGCAAGAGTAAACAACACCAAGAAAAGGTAATGGGAAATCCAAGACTACCTGTAGTGAAACTTAAGGTTTAATGAATAAAGCATAATTTTGAGGAGTGACTCGGATTGCTACAATTTTGGAAAGGGAGACACAAGCAAGAAATACTTGAGGATACTGAATTTTCATTTTGCTCAAGAAGGGGGCAATTATTCATGATTGAATTAGAAGGCATTGTCTCCCTCTTACTTACTGTGAGAAGCCAGATGAAAAGGTGTGTGGGAGAGAATGGCAAGCCCTGTGAGGAAAAACTGGATGCCAAATAACTTAAGCCTAAATCACTATAGGAACTGAAATCTTCTTTTTCATCACCAAAAATAAAAAAGGAGTTTTCCCCCAGTTATTCTGTGGTTGAATTGCTGGAACATGGGAAGACAGCAGCAAGGTTTTTCTGCAGTTATGGCCATGCTTTCTTTTCCCCGTGGCAGGCTGAGCAGATGTTCTCTGAGATCCAAGATGCCCTCTGTGACCGACTGGATCAGGTGGAGTGGATGGATGAACAGACTCGCCAAAACGCTAAAGCCTTGGTGCGTGCAGAAGGCAGAAATTACTGAGCTTTCCTTTCCCTGAAGCCTTTGGAGAAGGAATGGAAGAGACCTGCACCTTTACAAATTCCTACCTGCTTCTACAGGCACACAGTCTTAAATAGATGTCTTATTCATACTAAAAATGGAAGGTGGTTCTATAATTGCCATCATGAATGGGTACATACACTGACGTGTAGGCATAGAGAAACTCAGTTTTTGTTTGTCCATGAATACTCTGAATTAATTTTATTGAGATACAATTCAGTTTTATGTACCTAATAAGGTTAAAAGCTATAAACCTGAATGGCAGAAGACAATACAAAGAACAAAAACATTAGGCCTCAGGTCATAGAGTTAAGAAAACAGAGCAGCAGGACAAGATGTTTTCTTGAAACAAAGTAGCTGTCCTTATAAAGGGCTGACTCACAGATCATGCTTGCATTGGATAGAAATAGCCTTTAAAAGGACTTGCAGAATGTAAAACCTCCTATTGATCAAGTTTCTTTTTGTTTGTTTGTTTATTATTATTATTTTAGGTTTCCAAACTACAAGTGGAGATTGGCTATCCAGCTTACATACTCCAGACTGACAAAGTGAACCTGGAATACCAGAATGTGAGCTATATAATGTAAACATTCCTGCCTCATTATTGGCAGTTTACCTGTATCAACTGCTATCTTGTCTGCTTATAAAAGAGGCTATGACCTCTGGAGCACAATTCCTACTGCTCATTTTTTGGGAATATATGGGACCAGAGAACCTTTTTCTGTTGCTTCTATATTGTTGCCTATGCTATCTCCTATTTAGAGCTGCTGGCCTGATACAAGTAATTTTTTACCCATTTGTATGTTTGGTTTGGCCTTCAGATAACATTCTTGTTATATCTTAAATTGAAGGTCTTTAGAATTGGGAGAGAAATAAACTACAAGTATCCCATTGGTTTCTCTTTTGATTAACCCGTTTTTGATCCATGGGACTTCTCTTTTTCTCTTTTTTTTATTTTCTCAATTGTTCAATTCATTCCTCACTTATGCTCTATGACAGTCACATTCCGTCTCTTCCCTCAGCTAGAGATAAATGAAGACACCTTTTTCCTCAATGTGGTGGCTTGCTTGAAAGTACTGAGGGAAAATTCTAATGTGAAGCTCCTTCAGCATCACCCACAGAACAAGTAAGTTAGACAGTGATCTGAAAAATATAACAGAATTACATACTTGTGAACCAAATGAGTCTGGAAGGGACCTGTGAAGATCACCTAGTCCAATCCTCATGCTCAAAGCAGGATCAGCTAGATCTGATCTCAGAACTGTGATAATTTTATGTCTATCTCTCTCTTTTACTGTGGAAGAGGAGGAAGGGCAGGTGGGGACCAGTGGGCAGAATTGGATTCAGTACTTCTGAATGTGGTTTCACCAGTTCTGAGTGTTGCTGCAAGTCTGCATCGCTGCATTCTGCTTTAAAAAACCCTTGAATCAGGCAGCCTGTGCTGCTACCAAAATATCATTGCGAAGAGAGCACATGATCCCTGAAAAAACCACACTTTTTTGACCATGCACCCTTGATTAAGGGGGATAGCTGGTTCTCCTGGACTTCACAACAAAACAAACAGCAAAGCACTGTGATGACATAGATGCTGGTGGAGTCATCTCAAAGGCAGGACATAGGATGCTTCAGAAGGAATGCAGCATTGACAAAGGTGCTTAGGGCCTTATACCTCCTGAAGAGTATTCTGTGCAGGACTTCACAGGAGGTTACTAATCCTAATTTACTTGACAGAGAAATTGTGAGGGAGAATCCCTTCACGTCTTTGAAAATGAAGCTATTAGTTCTGACCATCTGTAAACAACTGAAGGTTTATTTCAAACATCTGTAACTCTAGATAATGTGAATTTCATAATTTCCTGGTGCTTTGTGAATGGTTAAACTATTTTTGCAAGTTCAGTGCAGAAAAGGATCAAAGTGTGAGTTAAGGGGTTAATACATTCTCTAATTCCTCTTTTTATTTTGATTCTAGCTGGCAGGTGCACCCCTGGAGTGTGCATTCATACTATTCAATAAGGCACCACATGGTGGTCTTTCCAGCTGGAATGTTCCGCAGTCCTTTTTTCCACATGGAGTTTCCCAGGTATGGAGGGGCTTCAGAGGTGCAAACTGAATGTAGTCCCTGGGCTGCACCGTGCTTCTGGGAGGAATCTTAGCAGGTGGTCTGTCTTTAATTTCTTTTTCTTGCTGTATCCAGAAAGGAAGGGGGGGAAACCCAGCTTTCTATAAAGCCAGATGGATACTGCTTGATGAATTCTGATCATTGATCATTGACTCTGCTGGAGCAAAATCAGAATCTACGTGAAACTAAGCTAAGACAAACATATTACTCCAGAGCAAAGAGGCAGAAGGCACATGTAGGTTAACTGCAAAGAAGACATTTCACCTTTGCCTTTCATTTTCTGGATTCCAAAAATTCCTGAAATCTAACCCAGAGAAAATAAGAGCCTTGCAGAGCAACTTCTTGTCAGAAGTATTTTTCAAATGTATCAAACACAGTTCTCTCATTTTTTTAAAGAAACCTTTCCTAATAAGTAAATAGATATTTAATTCTGAGTCTGCCCCTGAAATAACGACACTTTTGTGGCCCATACTCCACTGGTTTTGTTCTTTCATCATATGGAACAGATCTTGTAAGCAACATTTTTTCTGATAATGAAAACACTCCAAACAGTTGACTGTAAACATATAATTCGAGGTCCTTTTTTGCCTCATAGTGGATAGATACTTGTCCTAATACCACTGTACTGAAAAATAAGTTCACACTTTGGCAAGAAGCTGAAGTTTGAAAGAAACATGTCTCAGTTAAAAGTAATTACTTTCTCCATGGTGATGTTCTAGTCCTTGCAGTGTTTAATTAATTTATTATGGTATGAAGAAATGGACATCTCAAAAGAATAGTAGAAAAGAAATACTTTTTTCCAGTGGTATGGGCTGTTACTATATTCTTCCTCTGTGAAAAAGTGTCTATGCCTTCTTACTCCTTTTGTATTCAGTGTTAGTAAAGTGCATTTTTCTCACTGTCTCCTCAGTTGAGTAGACTGATAAGTAAAACTTGATCAGCTTTTAGTGAATTGCTACAATAGCGTTTTCTCAGATGATGCTCCAGAGTTTAAACTTTACTGACAAAGGCCAATTCAGGTGACTATGAGGATAATTCTTAAGAACACAGAAAAGCAGTACAATTGTTATAGTATCATAGAATCATAGAAAGGTTTGGGTTGGAAGGAACCTTTAAAGATCATCCAGTTCCACCCCCCTGCCATCGACTGGGACACTTTCCACTAGACCAGGTTGCTCAGAGCTCCATCCAACCTGGCCTTGAACACTTGCACGGATGGGGCATCCTCAACTTCTGTGGGTAACATTTAAAAATAATCAGCTGTAGAGCTTCTACTGAGTTCCAGTGATGGAATAATCACCTAAGACTATAATTTCACACTTCAGCAATGTTAATCGGTGCATGGGAAGAAAGAATGAGCCCATAATTTCATATAAGGTAAATGTATTTTGAGTGTTCTGTTCCTTGTGAAACTAACTGCAAACTCATTGCATAGAACCATAGAAATTCCATTTGGAAAGAACTGCTGGTGGTCTCTAGTACAACCTCTTGCTTGTTGCAAGATTGCCAATGCTAGACCAGACTAATTGCAGTCAAACTTTCATGATTTTAATTTGCCTTGCCAGTTTTATGCGTGATTTCTCACTAGACAGAAGTTGCAAGATTGCTTCTCCAAACATCCTGTGATTGTATGGTTACCATTGTAGTTGCTGTTTGTGCAGCAGTTCAGACAGTAGAGGGCCAATAAGGACATATTTCAACAACAATACATGTCATTACAGCTAATAAAGGCAGAATCTCATTCATAGACTCTTCATTGTTATGATGGCTTATTAGCTACAGATAATTTAAAATAAGCCCACAGTACAATTTTAACCATTGGTACAATAATTTACACTTATTTTTGGATTTTTACACATCTGAGTGACAATACATAGAAAGTGTTTCTGTGTGGTCCCGGAGTAGAATGCTCCTGTGGAGCACAAAGTAGTGCTCAGTGGCTATAAACAATGCTACTCTCCCTCTTTTTCTTTCCAAAAGCACTCTTTTCATCTTTATTTTTCAGCGCTGTGAATTTTGGAGCCATCGGGGTCTTCATGGCACATGAAATTCTTCACTCATTCTATGGTTATGGTGGGTACTGGCTGTGGTGTCTTTATTTACTCTTCTAGGTCCCACTGATTCTATCCCTTAGAGGCTCTGAAATCCTTGTCCTTGTATCAATGTAAACATATATCATTAAGGTAGATGAACTTAAGGAAAACACATTCCAGTCCATGCTGGCTACTAGGAAGAATTAGTGATTAATGTGAGGAACATGGGTGAACGCCATAAATAGCTTTACTTCTAGGACTTTTTTCCCCTACAGTGATGCCTGAGAGCTGTCCTGCATGCAACAGGAGTGCACTACAAAGATCTATAGACTGCTTGGTTGAACAGTATGAAAGCTACAGCTTTAAAGTCAATGGCACCTTCACGCTGTTGGAGAATACAGCTGACACTGGAGGGCTCGCCGTTGCTTACCAGGTATTGTGGTTTGCTTACTTCTGCAATCTCAGTCTCACTACACAACTCATGAGATTTGCCCTGCTGCTCCCCTCTCCCACATGGTGCTCCAGCTCCAGATTTCTTGCTCACCTGTGCCAGTGAAGCACAAGCCCTGCATTTCCTCTGTTAGTCCAGAGAGAGGTTCTTCACAAAGCTTTGCTCATAGCCTCGCTACATCTAAGACAACTTCTCCCCTTTACCACCTTTACTTCCCTGTTTATGTCATGCATACAAAAGCATGCTATTTTTTAAATGCTTATGTTATACTTGAGGAAGTAGGCTCAAACATGAAACAGAATTTTGTGTGGTGGTGAAATGACTCCATAACAATGTTTTCAGCAGTACTTCAGTCTAGAGAGAAATTTTTGTTTCCTTGTGCAACTTCAGCAGTTTAACTGCTGAAGGTGCTGTGCAATGCCTCGGTCTAAGATTGTACTTGTTACATTCTTTCATGAAGAACATTGGGAGATAGGAAGTCTTTAATTTATAGCCAATTATTTGTGATTTGTTTTGAAAGTAATATTCATTCTTTCATACTGCAATTACCACATCTTATGACAATGAGTGTAGTAGTATCTGTGTAATAGTATCTGAAATGGAAAGGAAAGTAATTATGTTGTTATTCTCCCAATTTAGACTTATTAAGGGCATGGCCAGCAGCAGAGAGCCTCAGAGTGAGGAGAGAGATACAAACTTGCTAATATACTAAGTATATATTAGATTTAGAGATTTCATTGAAAAGACATGAGCTTGGGATACTGTTTGAAGGAAGATTTATTATTATCCATTTTATCTCTCCACAGGCCTATGAGAATTGGCTGAAAAAGCACAAAGAAGAGAAGGATTTACCTAAGATTGGACTTTCACATGATCAACTTTTCTACCTCAGTTTTGCTCATGTAATGAATGCTAGTTGTGTGTCTTTCTCACTCTCCATTTCTTCCATACTCTTACAGTTTGTCTTTCTCAATGTTCGATCACTTTTCTGCCTCTTCGCAGAACTGGGAATGACCAAGGATTCTGTGAGATCCAGAATTTTATTTAGAAGCTAAAATTCACATATACAGCTCCTAACTTGTTATGGATCTCGAAGCTAACAAAAGCTCTGTCTGCAAATACATCTTTTACAAAGTACTGAAATACAGCAAAATTAAGTTGTAGCAGACCAAATGTGTCAGAGAAAGCAGGCTTCATTGCCAGCTTCCGAGTACTTTTTTTGCTGTTCTGAGCAATCTTACACATGGAGAGTGAAATCTAACTGTAAAAGTCATGTATCCCTACCTTCATTCACCTTTCTGTCATGAATAGCTAAATGTCATGTCACTCTGAGTGACTGAAAATGAAAAAAGTTTCAAATGCAATTTAGAGATAAAGAACTAGAAGTACATGCACACCTAGTTTGCTGTTTCTGTGGGAGCCTTCAGTGAGAGTTTCTGCAAATTGTGCTGTCAAATTCCTCATAATAGATGGTTGGATTTCTGTGCTCAAAAAAATCACTTCCTTATAAGTCACTGTAATTATGCAAAGGGAAAGGTTTTGTGTGTTTATTAAGACAGAGCAGTGTGTAAAAAAACAGCTTATTGGTTCTCAGTGGCAAGATTTGCATTTCAGAGGTTATCTGGCAGCTACTGCGTCAGTTGTTGATAAATAAAGATTGAAATCACGAGAATAAAGATTCGGATTGCCATTTTAACTCTAGTAGAGTCACATAATCCTCCCCTGAGTCTCTTGAGTAGTAATGGGATTTTGTGTAAGTGCTCTCCTTTGTTGATGAGCACTTGTTGATTTCACTTAAGAAGCTGAATCTAGGCACTGAGACAACATCTTTACCACTATTTTAGATGGAGTCCAAGGTTGCATAAGCCTAGCCAGGGTGGCCTAAATACACTGTGTTCTGGACTATGCAGTATAAGAAAAGTGCTGATGGCTTGTCAGAGATTGAAATGGTGACAGAGAAGTTTAAGGAAAGGGAAAACAATCAGAAGAAAGATGTGAACATTGTTGGCAGCCATATATGTGTTTCCTTGTTTACTCCAGCACCCTCTGATGTGTGCAGAGGCATAAGAGCCCTAAGTCTTGTTCATGTGAGGACCTTCAGCCAAACTGACTTTTCTGTTTTGCTTCCCTTCAGGCAATGTGTGGACATCAGGATCCAGAGAAAATACAGTCTTCCCTGAACACAGATCCACATAGTCCCTTGCCACTTCGCGTCTGTGGGCCTGTCAGCAATAGCCATGACTTTTCCAAGAGCTTCCAATGTCCCAGGGGATCCCCAATGAACCCAGACAACAAATGCCGCATCTGGTAATGCGCATGGAAAAGGAGGAAGAGAGATGTGATCCCAGGGACAGGAAGGCCTGATGCATGAAAGTGTGACCATCTTCTCAAGGCCTCTAGGGTGACATGGTGTTCTTATTCACTCCTTTGCCTTCTTGTCTTGTTATTCTTTCCTCGCCAGTTGATGGCAGGGAAATTCTTAAACTGATCTCGTGAGAGAAGAGGGTCTTCTCCAAGGCTCTCAGTGCTCTGTCCCAGGTGTGTGACAAGTCCCAGGGCAGCAAGGTGACTGGCCAGTTACTAGTAGGCAACATTTGTGAGGAGCTGTGAACAGAAAGACTGTTACATTGTCAGTCTGTGTGCTCAGTGCATTTACCTGTCTGCTCCAGCAGCCTCACAGTCATGCTGAAAGGGCAATTCAATAAACTGGGGCTGTAAGGCTTGTTCATGTCTTGGGAAATTTTCCCAATAGCTCTTGGGAAAATCCTGTGGGTTACTGCGCAAACCACACGTAACTTATAAGAGAGGGAAGAATCCTCTTCTTTTGCTAATAAATGGAGACAGGTGCTAGGAAAGACTCAGTGGCTACAATTTGTAGGCTGAAAGGTAAGTCACTTAATAATGAAGTTTACTGAAAGCTTTGTTCTGTTTTTGTTTCATCAGCAAAACTCACACATAAGAGAAATGAGGAAAGCATCCCCATTAATGGGAAGGGGACTGGGGAGCTGAGAACAGATTCTCTTTCTTTTCCAACAAGGCTTTTTTTCAGTGTCTAAGGTTGAGGATATGGTAGAGGATGGAGTATGGCACAAGGGGTTTCTAGAGGTTTCTGAAGGTTGAACAACTAGAATTCCAAGAGCTCCTCTGGATCCTCATCCTGGTTCTCTCCCTACATTTGTAAATATTTACCATCCAAACAGAGGAGTAGAGTTGTTATAGGATTTTACTTTCTATTTGAAATTGAACTTTAGATATTAATTTGCTTTAGAGCAAAAGCAGAGTAAGAAGCAACATGGTTTGGGGTTGCAGACCTGACTAAAGTACATTCTTAAGAGCAATGTAATAATTGCATCTATTTCAGGTTCTCATAATTAGAAAATTTATACCAATGTTCTAAAATTTACCAATGTTAATAAGAATACAAAATACTTACACCTTTTGCATATTCTTCAAACTGTTCTTGTTTATGGGAACATTTTTATTTTACTTATTATATTGGCTGCCTGGGGATTGTTTCTGGAATAGGTGATGGCAAGTGGAAACATCCCTTATCAATGTATACATTGTAAAAATAACTGTGTTAATCCTTTTCAAGTACTGACAAATACAGCAGAATGTTTTCCAAGAACGGACTGTTCAGAGATTCTGTTTTCATTAATTAACAAAAATATTAATAAAATGTTTCCTTCTGAGAAAAAAAATTACTTTGATTTCAAACTCTTTATCAACAGGCCTGTTTATTTTTTCTGTATTTGTACTGTTCACAACATGACTGGCACTCTTAGCTGAACTTCAGAAGTAATAAATAAGAATACGTCAAAATAGTTTGACTTATTTATTGTGATAAAAAATAACAAAATTAGGCTTGTGCTTGTCATTACCATTTAAACAGTGTATACTCCCCTTTGCTTGTTCAATTGATTTTCTCCTAGCAGCATGTCCAGACAGTTTTTCTTTTAGATACTAATAGCACATAACATAACACTTTGTGTGTAATATAGACATTATTTCAGTGTTCTGAGACTACTTGGCTTCTGTGTCTATAATGTTTAGAAGAAGCAAAAGCAACTGACATTATACATTTTAAGGTATCTAACTTTCCTTGTTTCTATCTTGTAAGGTGTATGGGCAGACACAGTTCCCTGGAATATGATTTTTTTTCTTTGTTCTTACAATATACGTTGAATTTAATAATATTCTGTTTAAAAGACAGGGTCAGGCCTGAAATAGGTAAACTGAATTAATTCTTATTATTAACTATGATGTTTTTACACAAAGAACATATGGGAAGTGCAAGGAGGGAAGCCTGTCTTAGAAAAAATGACTGAGAATTTATTGTGTTTCTCAAGGAGAAAGGAAAATACTTTCAATATGAGCACATGGTCTTTGCTCTCATCTTCACTGTTCTTGTTCAATTCCCTGGGGTGTGGTTGGTGAAGAGAAACTGTATTGTCCAGTAGCTGATCATGGAACACAGGTAGATGTTCAGATTGTTATCATCCATGATTACAGAAATTATTTCATGCTCTATGTCATGCATAAAAAAAAGACAATCTGCAGGAGAAGAACTAGATCCAGCAGCAGGTCCTCCACTGCTGAATTGCTCAGCACCTCTGAGCCCTCAGGCTGCACCATATCGATCACTTCCATTCCTTCCCCTGTTGAGGAGGCCATAAATGCCTCCTCCATTTCCTCCCAGCCTGTAAATGAGGGGAAAAGGGGAGACCATAAGCTTTCTTTTGTTCACTTCTGTCATACTTCAATCTTTTTTTCCCTCCTGTTTTTTTCTCCCTGCTTTCTAAACTTTCAAATCCGTTTCACCTTCACTATATGTCCATTTCGTCCTTCATCCCAAGCAGCTTTTCATTCATACCTTTTTCCACTCTCTTCTTCTCTTGTCCTTTTCTTGTTTCTGTGATTCTGATTTTGAAATCTTTTATTTTAGAAATCCCTTTTTTCTCACTCTCTTCGCATCTTCAACTTTTTCTCCTTTCTTGTACTTTTCCATTATAAAAGTCATCCTATATACATTATTTTACCTTTTCAGGGCCATGACTATAGCAGTAGGCTGTAATGGTCCTTAACAGCCTCGACTGGAGCCTTTACCTGAATCCCATGGGTCCAGGAGCTTCAGTTATGCTCAGGCCTGGGTCTCAGGTCTCTATTTGTGATCTGCTGCAAATATACTTATCTCCAGCTCTATCTCCATCACAGCTGTGCCTGGACCCTGCTGTTCCGGATCCTGGCCTACAAATTGACCTCCTGGTTTGACCTTGAATATGCCTTATCACCATGAACTTGTCTGGCAGTCATGGGACTGTGTCTGACTCTATTTTCTATCATTATTTCACCCTGCTCCCCAGGGGTGTCCTGGACCTTTCCTTTCAGATCTCTGTAGGGTATGAGGGGACAGCTGAGATGGGAGGCTACAGTCAGGGCTGTGGGGGATCTAAGAGGGCTTAACATCCATGACCTGCCTGAACTTGTGCTTCTCCCACATCCTCTGCCCTGCATAAATGTAGGGCTGGGCAGTCACTGGACTGTGTCTGACCCTGGTCACCCTCCCTACATTTGGTCCTGACACTGTGTGGTGTTCCTCCTTGAACTTGGACTTGTCTCATCATCGTCAGCTTCCCTGGAGATCTCTTGTGTGAGCCTGTCTGCCATCCCCAGGCCTGTCCTGCTTGGGGCTGTGGGATGGCCTTGCTATCCCACTTGGTTGCCAGCTCCCTATTCCTTAGGTGTCCTCTGACCTCCACTTCCCTCTGACATATGTCTTCTCATTCCTTTTCTGATTTTCTCTTTGCAAAACCAAGCTACTGTGTCCACATCCGATCTCGTTTCCTGCCCTTAGCTGCTCTCCAAGCCCCTTCTTTGTCATCCTCTCACTTCAACCCATCCTCTCACCTGCTGTTGGACTGCTTTCCTCTTGCTGCTCATTCTTGGCAGTGTGAATCATGCTCTGGCTTTCCACTGGTACTGAGCAGTAAGTGGGCGGGAACAAACTCATGAGATAAATGGCAAATCCCAAGAAAACTATCAGGGTTGCGTTACCCCCCATCCTATTTTGCTGTCTAGCACAAGACACTTCTGCTCCTTGCTGCTTTTCAGGTATTGGAATTGGGACATAACTACCATGAAGTCTTGTTTGGGGCACATTGTGACATCACAACACCCATCTGACACACCCCATGGGCTTTGCACCATAGGTAGTCAACAACACCCTAAAGCAAGAAGAGAATGTGAAAGTTTTTGGGAATAAATTCTAAAAAAGTATGTCTGGGCTCAAAAATAAAAGAGAGAATGAAAGGGATAGGATCATAACAATAGGATGCTACATATAACATGAAAAAAAATCACACTTAATCCTGAATATTGCTGCCAACTGACTGAAACTGAACAAGAAGTGTTTTATACAAGTACAAGTGGAGTGGAAAATGTAATGAATTTCCCACTTCAGTGCTTAACCAATTATTAGTAATTTGTGCTGTTTGGCTCAAACAGCCTCAGTGAACAGAAATTCTAAAAAAATTTAAAATCCAGTCGAATGACAAGCATGTGTTTCTAAACAACCTCTAGATGGTGATCTAACAACAGCAATACAGAAACAGCTCATCTTGCAAAGCACCTATCCTACAGAGAAAAAACCATCTCATGTCTTATTAACCCTTGCCATTGACTTTATCAGACCAAATTGCCCACTCTAATTAAATCTCTATCCAGATTGCATTTTAGAACCCTGATGATTATTATTCACCATGTAGCCTGGAAGATAATTTTCTAGTTGTTTTCAAACTCATATTCAAACCTAGCTATTTTTGGCTGAACCGAATTTCTTTCACACTCCTGAAATTTCCATACCATTTTATGTTAAGGTCCCGTGGATTTTATTTAATTTTTTTTGTTTGGTTTGGTTTTGGTTTTGTGTTTTTGTTTTTGTGTTTGTATTTGTTTTCGTATTGATTTTGTTTGGAGAGTTTGTTTTGATGGTGTCGGGGGGTGGTTGTAATTTTTTATTTGTGGGGGTTTTTTTCCTCTTCTACTATTAGCAGTGGTACTTTCATTCAAAATCTTCCCATTTTTTTTCCTAGATGCCAAAAAACCTGCCTGGAATTTCGGCAGGTCAGGAAAGTAGCTTGTCAAACCAAGAAAGTAATTATCTCAGGCCTATGACAGTTATTACAGACTTAAGCACATGCAAGGATATTTACACTTTGATTTATAGGCATTGACATTTCCGCAACAGGTGGTGGTCTTAGGTCAGCTTCAGCTTGCTGTCCAAGACATTCAATGATCTTTTTTCCTGCCAGTCTTCAAAAGATTTCACTCTCAGCGTAGAAAGTGCTCATTAGAAATAGTCTTCAGTAGGTTAGAACATCAATACTTCAGAAATATTCATTGAATGGAATTTTTGAATATTACACAGCTGTAATATAAATTTTTTTACCTGCTGTCTCCTACTGAATGGTGTAATAACAAGTTCAATATACCAATATCAGTAGCTATATAATCTAACACAGGAGTAGGACAGAAGCTTCAACAGGTCTGCATCAGAAAGGGTAAGAGGAAGTGGGACCCCAACATGGAATTTTCAGTCCTGCAGAGCAATTAGTAAAGCAAATTCAAGGGGCATGTCCCCTACAGAGATCTCTGGATCTAAAGGAATCTGTACCCAAATCAGCATAAGACTGTATTTCAAAGGTGTTCTACATTCCTCACAGGGAGTGTGGAATACTTTCAAGTCCTCACCTGCAGCTCTGAAATTCTTTATTTCACTGAAGTAGGTAAGTAAAGAGATGCTGGATGTGAAAACTCTTATTATGACTGAGGTCATGATGACATATTCATTCTGGCATAAGCCCACACTCCTGCCTCAGCAAGGGTTCCTGCCACTGGACACTTGCTCCTACATCTTTCCTTTGCTGACACTGGTGTAGGTGTGGCTCAGTTAATGGGGTGTACTAGGTGACAAAACCATTTTAAATGCGGGGTTTTTTAGGTCGCTTTTCTATTGGGTGAGCTTGTGTGGCTGCACAGCTAGCTGGATCCAAAGGCTACTCTGCAGTGAGCCAGCAGAAACAAACGATTGGGGCGGGACGCAGGAAGGCTGGACTGCCCTTCACTGAGTGACAGACACTACAAATTCAGTAGAAGCCATGGCCTTAAAAAGAAACAGTGACTATGCTCGAGTACAAGGAGTTCTGGCTCTTGTTTTGCTTTGTGGTTATATATGTTCACTAGAAAAGGATGTACAATGAAAATAAGAAAAGAATGTGCTAAGATGAAATGTGGTATGAGAAAGATTTAAGCTAATAACAGTGCTCTTTAAACACAGCTTCATCTCTGAAGAGTTCTAAAAATCGAACTGCAAAATTCTTTAAGAAGAAAAATAAATATGGAAAACCAGACTGCCTGAAATTTATTCTTTTTTTCTCAGTGTGGCTGACAGTAATAGAAAATTTATCTGACCATCTCAGACCTTGTATACATATTTCTCTGGCTGTTCTCTGTTAGAGTGTTTTGCATGTGTGAATGCAAGTATGTGTGAAAATTTCCATTTGTATGCATCCTGCACAATAGAGAAAAAAAGGTTGAAAGAATTAAATTAAAAATTACTTTTTTCATCTCTATTCCCAGAATTAAATCATCCTTTGTCAGCACTGTGACCCCATGTGGAGGCAAAGATTGCACTACGTTCTTCAAATGTATCTTCAATAAACTATTCTGTTTTAAAAGTTGTTCGATATTGGGCCTAATTTGGACATATTTTGAACTGAGTCTTTTTTCTCTTGGGCTCTCCTGGCCTGCACATTAGTAGGTTAATCTCACTTCTTGCTTCTGAAGAGGACTGACCCGCATTCAAAATCTCACTTCACGTGGCCTGATCCTTTTCTGGAATGCTCAGGGTCCTTTCTGTTTATTGTCACACTGTCTGCACTGGACAACAGATTGCTGCCTAAGGCTATGCTTTTCTAGCCAGACCAAGAGACACAGGTTCATTTCTGTAGCCAGCAGGGTGGATTCTTAGGACTGCCCTTGGACTCCTTTGAAGCTGAAGCTCCGTGGTAGAAAAGAGCAGTGGATATGGATTCCTCTGTCCGTACAATGGTGGGGAATGAGCAGCATATGAGGGAGATGAATACACTGAAACAATTGCACAAACCAGTTAGACCAATAATTTCTCTTTCTAGGGATTGTGACTCAGTATTTCACCTTTTCCTCCCTTATCAAATTCTGCAACATGACTCAGAGTGTGGTGCAAAGACGGATGAAAATGCCCAAGCCAGAGCAGCACATTGGCCAATGCTCTCAGGTTGGGCTGGGGGAGGGGGATAAAGCAGACTGGTTAATGTATGCTTTCTCCCTCATCAGCTTGAAAGAGCTGGTGCATGAAATCCAGTAAAAGCAGCTCTCTGGTCCAGTGAACCACGGGACAATTGGCAGCACCAGGGAGGTTATCGCTGTCTGCATCAGATGACTCTCCTGTGTGAGGTCAGAACCCCATTGGATTTGTAATGAGGAGGTGGATGAGGCTGTAAAGTCATTCCCAAGATGGAGCTGTGAGGGCCTTGAGGCAAAAAGGAGCCAATGAAGGGAAGAAAGGAAATGGACCGAAAGATCATAATCAGTGAATTTCTGCATCCTAGCCCAAGGCTGTACTCCTCAGAGAACAGGATAGTGCCAGGAAACTAAAGGCACACCTACTGGCTGATTTTAATGCTGGGATCAGAAACTGATAGAGATGGAGAATTTGGGGATACTGCAGTCTGTAATGGGGAACTCCAGAACATGACAGAGGGCAGATTCCCTTGGGAGTGCCCAGAACTACAAAAGCCAGGCAACAGTGTAGTGGGGAATGGCACAAGCAGAACTGTGAAGTTTCCTGAGCAGAAATAAGTGGAGACACACAGAACATGACAGAGAGAACTGGCATAGAGTTTTGTGACTATAGGGTGGGAAAGACTCGGCAGCTGCAAGACGGGAATGATGGATGTTGTGTTTGAGATGAATCAATGGCTGCAGCTTGGGCCACAGACAGCTGTGAGTAGAGGTCTGTGGTGAAGGGACTGCAGGCTGTTCTGTATTTTGGCTACTGATCTGGCGTTGCAGGGAGTCAAAAACTGCACTGCAAATTTGGAAAAACTAGTTCCCCTCTGGCAAACCATGTTTTTCATTTACCTGTCCTGCATTATCATCAGAATGCTAACTAAATTGTCGGGATCTGGTTCTCATGGAGATCCCAAGGCAGGTACTCTCCCTCTCTGCTTTCTCATGCAGAATTCACAGCTTCTGAGGTCATCAGTAAAAAGAAAACTCAGAAGGAGGGGTCAAAAGGAGCAGAAGGGTTTTGAAATGTGGCCATTTTCCACCACTAATACTAGATTTTGAAAATTGAAATATCTTGCTTCTATGAGCAGATAGCAGCAGCGAAGTTGTATCATTCCATGCAAGAGATGAGGACAACATCCTTACCGCAAAGGTTTTGTCTATCTCACCACGACAGAGTAACAAAAAATGAGAAGTTCCTGACTGGGAGTGATGGATGATTATTTTTCAAAATAGTGCAAATTGGATTTCCACTGAGGCATGGGTTGTATTAACATTTTCTCTTCTCATTCTCTCCTTGTTCCATTTCTGTTTTCACTTGTTCTTATTTGGATTGGAAATAATGATTTAAAATAATAACAGTAGAATCATGTGTAAGATACATAGTATTAATCAAATCTGTATTAAATCTAGTGTAGTAAGAGAAAGAATCACCTCTACAAGGCAGTCCTTTCCAACCAGCTCAAACAGCTGTACTAGGGCAGGATAAGTTACTTTTAACACTTACACAGACTTAACTAATTTAAAATAAATAAAAAAAAATCCAGATTTAAGTGAAATAAACAGCTCTGACTGTAAGCTTGAAGAAAGTGAATTCAGATTAAAGAGAAAGTTCACAGTTGGAAGCTTCTAAATCAGGACTACTCCACTGACTGCTGGGCCACTTCTTTCAAGTACATGAAGAACTTTATTCCTTCATCATCAACAGAGGAGTCAGAAGAAGCTTTAGTTGTCGAGGCACTGCTCTGTGTGGCCTGTTAAGCCTCACATCATTTATCCAAATATCTTTATGTCTGTCATCAACCACATCCATATGCATTCAATAAGTAATGAAATCTCCTTTACAACAGCCTTACTATGCTTGTTTTAAAGCACTTTTATGTTTTTTTCTCTAATTTACTTCAGGCTACCCTGACTAAATTTAGACACAATGTAAGACACAAATTGCTTGAAAAGAGTTTCAGTTTCCTATTATTTCAGAAAGTCACAGTTATTAAGGAAGTTCTTAAGAAAATTAATAAACTATCTAAGATTATACAAAACATAATATGGCAATTTTTTGCCTTCTGTTCTGAATATTAATATTAATATTTTAATATTAATATTTTCAGGGTTCTTTTTTAACAATGAAATCTAGGAACTAATTCTTAAAAAGCTTGAAAAATCCAGGGACTCGGTCCAACATGCACTGTGGGCTTTCTGCAGAAGGCATTGCAGTGTTTGTACAATGTGAGTTGTGTTCATTTCCCATGGAATATGCATATATCCATACCTCTGTTTTTTATTCAGCTTTTATGACGTAGATGCTAATTTTTTTTTTCATTTGTGAAAAGGCCTAGCCAGAAAAAGATACAATTTAATGACTTTTAAATTAAATTAATAACTATAATTAGTAGTTATTATTTAATAAATTAATGTATATATAATTATGGCAATAGAATGGGACCTCCAAGTGGGTGGAGTCTACATATACCCAGGGTTCTTGCAAATGAGAATGTGAGGCAATTCTCCATTTGCTTATTGAAAATACAAAGAAGAGGAATGGTACAACAACCGTGGGAATGCAAAAGTCATTAGGTGCATTGTCGGGGCCCTGGATCCCTTTTTCCCTGGGCAAAACATCAGTGACATTGTTCTGACATGCTTTCTTTATGAATGGGCAATTATACAAGGTTCTGTCTTAATTTCTCTTGAACCTTTTCCAGAGTTGACCACATGATGTAACTGTTTATCAGATAAGGTACACAAATCACTGCTGCAGCCTCCTTCAAGGCTGTAATTTGGTTTGGGGTAAATGAGGGCAGAGCAATGATAAGATGGAGATCCAAGATAATGAGGTAGTTGGTAAGAAAGTCTGTGATAGTTCACTGCTGTCAGAGGTGTTGCTCTGAACTGACCCTGAAGCTGCACAATCTGTGTCACGCAGTATATCCCAGTCACTCTTTCGAGCAAGGAAGAATACATAGTATTACAAGAACTAAAATAATTCCATGTTTAAACAATTAAATATGATTATGAAGAAAATTAGTCTTCTTTCATTCTTATTATTCTAATTGTGTTTTCTAAATAGCCATGGAACACTGCTTGTTAACCTTGGTGACTTTAATTTCTGAATTTCCCATGGGATAGACATCATTCCAGTTTCTCTCTTTCTCCAGCTCAGAGAAGTTTTACTGTTCCAATCTCACTGTGTCTTCTGGGTCTGCAATATTGACTCACTGTAATGGAATAGGACAATGCCAGACATTTCCCTTTAAATATAACTGTACTTGGATTTTGAACAGAAGGCAGTTGCAAAACTGCAGTGTCTTCATTGGAGCCAAGATTTTGCTCAAGTAGTACCTGCGTGTTTGCTAGCTAAGTGGGACTATTACAAAGAGTCTTCGAGGTGTCTGACATAGGCAGTTACACAATAAACACTCCAAAATTTTAGAGTGTTGGGTTTTTTTTTCCTTTCGGTTTCCTGAAACAGAAGTAATCGAGCCAAAATTGAATGTTTCGGTGTTATTTCCCAGTAAATTATTTGAATTGTGTAAACTGAGATGTCTGGAGAGGGAGAGAGAAGTGTTTGTGTCCCTTTGTGAAGCATTTGGACTGAAGGAGACTGCATTGCAGGACAGATTGGACAGGCAATCACAGCAGCAGCTAAGCTATCTCAGGTGCATTGCATTATCTATGTCTTCTGTATTGTGCTTGACCTTCTTTTTATCTATTGGATATAGCTGTTTTAGACCTGTGACTCTCCCTTTTACAGATATTCCTTCCAAAATGAGGATTCATTAATACTGCCACGAAATGACTTTTCCTTTTTCTAATGCAGGTGCGCATGTTCTGAAAGTGTAGCTGTGGTAGAGCTGTACCCTAGCATGATAATACTTCCATGTTTTTTCAGAATTGCAATGGAGGGCAGAAGTAGCCAGAATGTGCATTCTTCCCATAATACTCTTGACAATGTGATGCCCAATCTGCAATCTGATCTGTAACTTCAGGAATGTGAACTGTGCCCACTACTGCGGCACCCGAGCTCAGGTTCTTCCTGGGTTCCTTGGTACATGTCTTGCAGTCTGGCCCTAGGAAACAAATAGCAGAAGATGTTTTGAAGACTTTTATGTTGGTGTTCCTCCTTCATTCCAAATATAGCAGATTAACCAGGGTTTTTGTGATGAAGAACCCCAGAGGTGGTGAAGTTCAAATGCCCTATATTTAGTAACTTATGTGACTGTTTTGAGCTCCTTTTCGTGTAAAATTACATATTCTAAAGGTATACTCTTAGGTTTTCTCCCTGTGACTTCCTAGTCATGGCTTGGAATGTTTGCTGTTTCTACATAATATAAACAATATGCTATTAATATAAAAAATACAGTATGCACTTTCAGAGGAAAGGATAATACTATACTGTTCATAGGCAATATTAGAGAACTGACACGAAAGATAAAATGCTAGAAATTATATTTGCTTCTTAGTAGTGAGAAGTATTCTCAGAAATGCAAAATGATCTTTTATGAGCCCTGTGATGAATTCCTTTTTTTTAAAGTAAACTGTTCACTTGGGTAAGGTTTCAATGTATATCACCCCCCTAGGGTAGATAACTGTGGGAAAACTGACCATTTAAATTATTCAGTGTTAAATTACCTTATGATTTATTATCAGGTTAAAATTGCTCTGTTTATTATTACAAAGTCTATCTCCCACACGTAATGCAACAAAATAAGGGAAGCTGAATGATTGCCCCAGTTTATAGTGTCATCACCAAGATATCTTTAACGCTCATTGTATGGCACCATGTGAACTAAAGATGCAGCCAAGAGTTTGTGTTCATCATCCCATGGCAAAATAATCAGTATAGGTAGCTTCAGACATAGATGCCATAGCTGGAGGAACTACCAGTTCAGAGAAGAAATTTAGTTACACAGTTTAAATTTATATTGTTAGTTTTTCTGCTTCTAGTTTATTATTTCTAAATTCTTCTTGACAAAAATGTAACCTTTTCTAAGGCACTATTAACCAGAAGAGTTAACAGTGGAGCTAAAAGTTTCCATGAAATAGTTGCAGAGCTGCAGAGCACTCATGGGTCTGCAAGAGTTTTATGAACTGTGGAATTGCATTGGCAAAGAAAGTCCTACAGGTTTTATAAGAATTATGGTATTGATGTACATGCTTCCCATACTCCAAGTTCTGATTACAATATTCCTGAAAAAGAAACAAATATCAGAGTTTTGTTACTGGATGGTGGAAATGAAAATGTCTCAAATAGTTGGGAAAAGAAAATTTCCAAATGAGGAAAGATTTAAAACACTACATAGCCTAAATAAGAAAAGAGCAAGAGGTGACATGCCACTTTTTGAAAACTGGAACCAAAACACTAAGTTGATGACCTGGTCTGTAATAGAGATAATCATTTTTAAATGAAGTTTGTATATGGCATCACATGAAAATAGATTGAGAGTCAATATTTACAGCTGACGTCAGAAAAAACTTAAGACGTAGAGAAGGCTTTAAGGCATAACTATTTCCCTTGGTAATTCAAAACAGGAGAAGCAAAATGGAATTAGTGTATTCGGTTACCTTTTCTTTTTCAATAAACTTGGTGACTCCGAAAGGCAAATTATGGAAAAATGCCGTGGGTGCACGGGAGATGTTCAGGTGGAAAAATACTTTGTGGTCTTTTCCCCAGGGTTTGGGTGAAGGTCACCTGGATACAATGTTCTTACAGCAATTCTAAAGACGTGACCTCTGATCTGGCAGGTTTCAAACGAGAAGATGGGCAAAGACTTGAGCGCCAATGCCGGATATGGATACACTGCTGGATGAATGGGAAATGGTCCTTTTAAAAGGCTTCAGCTGTTCTCATTTAAGTGTTTGCGAAGGTCCCACTCTAAGTGATGCTACCATTTTGTTTATTTGGAGAATGATGGCCTTGAACCTCCAGCAACTTGAGTGAAATCAGGAGGAGCAGATGAGATGTAGATCCTTCCCAACTGTAAGCACAAAGATCATAGATATTTCAAGGCAAGTTCACAGGGGACTTTGGTGTGCAGAGAATGCCAGAAGTGTCTTCGTTGAAGAAGTTTTACCCTCCAGTCTGTAGAGCTGACACATCTGAGATATCTGTAAATTAGCTGGATTGGTTGGTGGCAACAATTTTAATTTACACTGAATTCTGGGCTGCTGAGGCTTCTTGACGGCAGAGTATCATCCAAAATCCCTTAGCTAATACACAGAGACACCATGGTGACTGCAGTGTGGCTCTGCCTTTGGTGTGTATATATTCCAAATAGGTTGAGGCTAAAATTATTTGATAGAGGGTATATCTCGGGAAGGCAGTTGTTTTCCAGGTGTTGTGAAAGGAATATTATTATTTTTCATTTCTGCAAATTGAAATTTGCAAGTTTCTTTTAGCCAAATCCTCCAAGACTCATACATTTCAGTCCAGAAAACAATTTTAAAAAATTAATAATATAAAGACAAATCTCTCTTGTTTCCTAAGGCCACCTTCTAAAAATTATTTTTCATCAGAGAAAAGAGATGCAGCTTTAGCTATTGGCTACTTGTAAGTCCAATCTTTTGCTTTGAAGTGTGTCTGTAAGCAGTATTTGGGTCTTAGGAAGTGTTAAAATTTTTTAAGAAGTCTGGTTCACAAAAAAAGCCCTACAGGATGACAGAGTCACATTTATTTTTCCTCCAGTAACTGCTTTAACTACTGTTTGAAGAATATGACAGTGTTGTTATTTTGATGGCTATACAGCTCTGGCATGCACTAACATCAGTGAATAAGTAATGATTAGATACAAAACATGCATATCTTAATTAACAAAGTTTTAAAGATTTGCCACATTTTTAGTTCTTAAAAGCAGTTCTATAAATTCATAACCTTTAAAAAGACTGTAGTCTCTCCTTGCTCAAAGCAGTGTTGATATCAAAACTGGATCAGCTTGCTGAGAGTCTTGTTCAACTGAGTTTTGAAAAGCTCAAAGAATGGAGATGTCACAGCCTCTCTTGAGAACTTGTATTGCTGAATCACCCTCACTGCAGTGTTTGAAAGCTGTTGCTTTTTTCCCTTGGTCCCTCTGAGAAGAGTGCGGTTCTGTCACCTCTGTGAGCCTGTTTAAGGTAGTTGGACACAGCAATTAGTCCTGCACCTTCCCTTCTCTTTTTTCCCCTCCCCTCCCCTCCCCTCCCCTCCCCTCCCCTCCCCTCCCCTCCCCTCCCCTCCCCTCCCCTCCCCTCCCCTCCCCTCCCCTCCCCTCCCCTCCCCTCCCCTCCCCTCCCCTCCCCTCCCCTCCCCTCCCCTCCCCTCCCCTCCCCTCCCCTCCCCTCCCCTCCCCTTTAGCAATCCCCATGATAAACAAAAGCAGCTCCCTCAGTCTCCCCTAAAACAGAGTTGTCCATCTTAGTGACCCTCTGTTTGACGTGCTCCCATTTACCAGTGTGGGGAGCCCAGCCCTGCATTCAGTCCCTTATTAAACGCAGCATAACCCCTCCGAAATGGAAGGGAACAATAATTTCTCTTGACGCACTGCCTACAGTATTGCTAATGCAGTCTAGCATGTGGCTGACCTTCCTTGCTGCAAGGACACCCTGCTGGCTTATGTTCAGCCTGCAGACTATTTCCTGCAGAGATGGTCCCCAGCCAATCTTCCTCTAGCCTGTAGCTTTCCTACCCTAGATCCAGGACTGAGTTTTTGTCTTTGTTGGGCCCCATGAGATCCCTCTTGGCCTCTTATTTCATTTTATCAAGGAGTGTCTGAATGGCAGCCCTGCCTTCCAGTATAGCGAACATTCCCCACACTTTGGGGTCATCAATTTACTGAAAGTGCCCTCTGCACTTTGAATGTATTTGTGATACCATCAATGATGTGAATGAACCCTGATCAATCCAGAAGAGGTCAGCCAGACTCTCCTAATTAACATGCAGGGCACAGAGTCATGTCAAAGCTTACACACCACCAGCTCTTGTTGTGTTTCACAGATAAATAGGTTAAAAAGTAGGGAAGTCAACTATGGAGGCTGTTGGGAATAACTAAGATAAAATACACATTTATATTTGCTATGCAATTGTTGGGTGTTACACTGAGACTTGAGCCTGTGTTTAGTGATAGTGGATGCAAATTGACACATCCATGCTGGGAAATAAGGGCTGAATCAAGGAGAAATGGTGTCACTATGGAGTCACCTCCTGATGCTGTTCTATGATACCAAATTTGTGGTGCCTTGTTGTGATCTTTGTGTCACATTGCCTATGCCACACTCCCTTCAGCTGTATGAGTGATATTTCTGTTGGTCATTCAAGGGAAAGGTGTCATTTTGGATCATCTAAAAAATAAAAGAAAGAAATCCTTGGTTAAGATGTAGTTTAAGGAATACTTAAACATATTTAATTTTTCATCCATAGCCAATGATAGTAAGAGACTTCAGGGAGGTTATGAATGAGCCTTGGCCTGGGAAAAGTCATGAATCATACTTGCAAAGGGAATGGTAACTTTTTATTTCAAATTCTATTCCCAGATTCTCTCATGAAGATAGAATACCTGTTCTAATAGTTTGTTTTCTAAATGTCAGTCCTGTTCAGGGTTATGTAAGTCAATGGAACTTCTTTCCACTTAAGAACGGAGCTAGCTGTCACTGCAAGCATGCACTTCAAAAGCTTCAGGAGACTCTTCATAACAGAAAAATTCAGCTGTGCCTGGAGTACTTACAAGTGGCCAAAGACCTGACTTCTCTGAACAATTTTGTTTTATACTCAGTTTTTAATCAGTGCACATCTGTTTCAGGGGACAGCTTTCTGGTATATTCAATATTCTCAGGGGAAGAGTGTGATGATTAATTTTGATCATTCATCCGTCTTTAATTATGTGGTTAGAACATGCCTCTTTCTGCGGTGGAGTAAAATTTCTCTCAATTTCTTGGTGGGGAAAAAATTCACTAATGCGAATATAGCTCTTGTAGCTCTTCAGATGTCCTGATATATCGGGCTCAAAATTCATTAGCTGATAAAATCTAATCAGATAAATGAATCTAAAGAAGAATCCTGCATTAATAAATAGGGTGAACAAAAGAACCTGAGGAAAAACAAAAACTCAAATGAAAATATCTCAACCACCATGTTTTCCAGCAGAAGTAAAGGGGAACATAACCAATTACTAATAAGTAACCCAATTAAAAAAAAAAATTAGTTCTAGTAGTTACTTTAATAAAAGCATTCAATAAAACCCAGCCAATTCCATCTTACAGAAGATTGGTTATTTCCTTTCTCAGTGCTTATAAAATTTTATTTTAAGTTTAGTTCACTGCCTTGTTCCTGGATCAGTTTCCCTTTGCGTACAGCACTCGTCAGTTTCTGCCATAAAATTTTCCATGAGGTCTATAACAGTCCTTTTCCCAGAAGCTCAGGGCAATGAGTGCTGCAGCCCTTGAGTATCTTTCTTAACTATTGCAATACCATATCTGCACACAAAGAACGGCATTACTCACTCAGTGACACAGCAACCTGAACCTTCCCTGGCTTAGCTGACCAAAACAGTAATGGACAAATACTTCCAAATGGGACATTACCTAACACTATATGTTCCTTCCCAGCAAAAAGTACATTGAAGTGCTTCATTGAAGAATCCCTTCGGGATAGCCCCTTTGAGAGGAACACGTCGAGCTTCTCTGCTCTGTCTCAGAGGAGACCATTTTAATCCCTGCCAGCTTGGGATCAAGTTCTGATAAACTCACCTAATCAAAGGTCTTCCAACAGTTAATGCAAGAAACCACTGTCTCCTTTGTCACTTGTCTACCAGAAAAAGTCTGTCAGCAGCTCTTCAGATACCATAAGTGGAATCTACCGTTTTCAGTGATTATTCCTTTTCTGTTGTTGAAAGCATCCCGTTCACATAAGCAAAGATAAACTTTTTTCTACTTTAGGAACAATGGATTCTCTAAATTAATTTTGTTGAACAGCCAGTCAGACCTGGCATCTGCCCATGATTTCCTGCTACTGCCAAAACTTTCAGAACAGGTCAAGACTTCACTGGGACAATCTTCAATTGAATTGCAATTGGAATCTTCAATTGCAAATGGACAAGTAATAGGTGCAGAGGTATTTGTAGGACTTCTTAAATTGCGAGTGAAATATTAGGAAGAAGAAAGGGCTGGCTGCACTCCAACAGATGGGAAACTGAGCCTGACTTCATACCAGGCAGTTCAGGGGCCTCACAGCTGGGGTAGAGCCCCACACTATTTGAGCAGGGTGAATATGCCGACCTGGAGATGCTCAAGCAAGGGCCTAGGTTGTCAGTCAATTTCGTGGTGATGAGGCAGGTCTAGGATCAAGCTAGGAAATGAATCCATTGATCAGAATGGTGGCCAGTGATGGTGACCTGCTTATCACAAGGTAGGTCCATGTTGACAAGGCAAGTGTGAAGTCAAGCTAGAAGCCAGTCAGGAGGTCAGGGACCAGATTGTTGGAGTCCATGGCCAAACACAAGCACAGCTGCAGGCAGGAACTGGAGACACAAGACAGATCTTAAACAGGGTTTCCATGCTCCTGATTGTCCACCATGTGTGTGTTTTGTTTTTTTTTTAAGGCCCTGGGTGAGACTGGTCAGGGCCATGAAAGCCCATTCGGACACTCAGGAACCTGACAGGGAGTGTCCCCTCCCGGCAAAAGTGTCCTCCCATCCTGCAGAGGGGTCAGAGGGGACTGTGAGTAGAGTGCTTTAATTCTGTGGGTCTCCACAGCACTTTTTCAGGGGACGCAACGCCAAGGAGAGACTATTGAGAGACAAAGCATGGGGAAATGTGGGCTGGGTAGCAGAGTTCAGGCTGCCTGTGAGGTCCCAAAAGGCTAGGTGGGCTTGAGGGACAACAGGGGATGAGTGGGGCAGAAATTCACTCTGCCCTTGATGAGGTTTAGGGATGGGAGAAGGCAGAGGAGGCAGGAGGAAGGAAACCCTAGGAAATGTGGCAGGAAACCTGGAAACCTAGGGTATGTGGGAGATCATACAGACTTTGAGGCAATGAGCATGAGGGTGGAGATATCAGATGAGGCTGGTCAGGACCATTAAAGCCTTTTCATACACTCAGGGACCGACCAAGGTGGGGCAGAGGAATAAAAAGAAGGATTTTTACTCTGCTCTGCAGTTTCATAGGTTGCAGATTTTTGTAGTAAGCCCTGTAATCTCAGATATGCAGTTGAATGGCTCTACCAGAATTGCTCTCAGGATGCAATATTCTTAAAGACAAACATTTAACAGGGCCCGGATTTCTCCTGTTAGTCAGGACCAAAGTTAAACCTCTGTCATCAGAAGTTACCTTCAAAATTCTTCCTCTTTCACCAAAGCATATATTCCGGAGTTACCCTAATGGTGCTTTGGACAACAGCATAACTCAGAACTGTGTGCTCCAAGTGGTGTCACCTGTTGTCACAAAAATAAACGACTCACAATCCAAGTTTGATTTCCTGTCTGCTATCCTGACTTAGTACAGTTGTTATGGGCTGAGACCCAAAAAACTCAGAATCAAATCAGGATGTATTTCAGAGGTTTCAGAGAATATTTAAGCCTGATGCCAGCTATGAAATTGGGAGTCAGTTTGGTCATACCCAGCCTCAAATCAATGCTCATAAGGCATGAAAACCAAGCTGCTGTCACACCAAATTCTTCCTTTTTCCAAACTGCAAAAATGTTACTGGCCACAGATTTGGGGGTTAGCCTTGCCATGGATGTATGTCAGAGTTATACCTTGATGTTTTTGTGCATCTTTAGGAGCAAGGAGAATTTCTACTGAAAAAACAGGGCGTACCCGCTCATACACAGAACTCTACAGTTGCTGAATGAAAGGCTTAGCAACTCTTGTGGCACCCCTGGCCACAAAGTAAAACTAATTAATGAGGTGCTCTTTTTCTGCTAATGGTTTTTCCTACTCTGTTACAGGCTGGTTTAGAGATTCCTGGTAACACCCTTGGGCTACCTTAAAATCCCAGACCTCCTTTGAGGAAATCCAGATGAAAAGGCTCTCAATATCTTATAACTCTACTGTCACAATTTTTATGTTAGTCTAGAGTCCAAGTGAGGTTCCAAGCCCTTTTACAACTTTTTCTATTTTTTTCTGTTAGGACCCACTACCAGTTCCCCATCTGCAGGAGTAGATTACTGGTTTCACATTTACTCAATCCACCTTTTCCAAGGGAATATGCTTCTGCTTCTGTTGAGGACAGGAGTCCCTGAGATGCCTTTCCTTGACAGGAGGCTGGGGGATTGGTCTCTTATGTAGGCACCCAGTAAGTAAACTTTGCAACTCACTAACAGAAAGCTTTCTAGAGCCAGTAGCTCAAATTGTAACAGTAGAAAAACACCCAGGACATTTGCCTGGGCTTTCCCAGTGAGATACAATTCCACTGACTCCCTCATTCGAGTTTTTTATGAATTGATAATACTCTTGTTGGTCCTATTTCACTAAGAGATCTCCTTTACATTGCTGTTATGACTGCAGTCATCAGAGGTCTTCAATTCTCTTTTGACTTCTCCTGGAAATGCTACAAAGTCTGCTGCAAATGTTGGTGGGGTAGGTTTTATGAAGTCCAGTGATCTTTCTGCTGCTGCACCAGGATTTTCTGTAGCAGTCAGTGGAACTCTTGCTGATCCCTCATCCAGGACCTGACCAGGACCTCAGGAATGCATCTTCCAAGGGAGTCTGTGCCTCTGCTGCCATTCCTCACCACCAGTAGTTGTCTTTACTTCTGCTAATCTGTGTCAAGAAGTAGACACCACTCCACTTTAACTCTCTTAACCAGGCTTACTACACACACACACACACACACACACACACACACACACACACACACACACACACACACACACACATACGTTCACATACAATGAAGCCACACTATTAAGTAAGGAAATTCAGTATAATATTTTATTTACAACCAACTTCTGTCTAGCCTTTTGCACTCCTTCAGGCCGGGGGATGGATTCATGGAATTACACATCAGGATTAGTTGCATAATATAAAGTATATCCTTCAAGGACACTTATGCCCTGACAGAGTTTATAACGCATTGTTAAGTCTGTTGCTGAGTTACCAGTGATTTACCAGTGTTGAAGTAATTCATATTTACACAGCAGATGAGATCTTGTGAAGATAAGAGTTTCTCAAGACTGGTGGAGATAACACCACTAGTATTCTGCTTCTGGAATATCTAGTTATTTTCCTCTGTTACTTTGTTTTGGTTTTTGATAGGTATCACCACTCAGCTGTGTGAAATCAAGCTGTACATAATGCTGTGCATTTCCATACAATCGTCTGGAGCTTTGTTTTCCTATGCTACGCAAGAAAGGTATATAACTTGAACAACTGGAAATATCAGAATCCAACAGGATTCCCTAACATATCTGTAATACGTCAAGCAGTTGCTGCCTAGTTATTAGTACAATCTTCTCAGATGGAAGATTTTCTATTGAAGATATGGAGAAACTTCATCACTGTTGACTGCTGACTTGGAGAATTCTTGTTTTTCTATTCTGTGTTCTCTCTGTACTTAGAAACTGTTATTTGTCATTGCTTTTCCCTGTACTTCTATTTCTTTCATTCTTTTCTCTCACAATTCAAATCTTTAGAGCTTTTACTGGATGTTGTGATTTCAGACAAAGAATTGCAGTACAACCAGAAATGTACAGGGGAGATGTTGAAAGACTGCTCTGGCTGTAGGCTGCACTTCCAGTCTTGCTCTTAAGATGGTAGTCTAAACTTGGGAATGCAATCCATGCTCTTTGTTTTTGCTGTTGCTGAAATTACAGAGCTTCTCTTGCAATTTCTGAAGTGGGAAATTTTAAGAGCAAATTTTTATAGTGAAAGTTCTTTGTGGATTTGAGAAAAAAAGAAAATATAATTTAATTGTCAAGGTTTGAGCATATGCATGATTCAGAAAGATTGTATGAAACAGGAAATGGAGAAATAGGTGGAAGAATAAGAGTTTCTGAATTGACTTGGCTGTCTGTGGCTCTGGGAGAACAGGTAAATCTTTGGGTGGAAGTTTGTCCAGGCAGATGGGTTGGAGCAATACTTATCTCCAACAGATAAAACTTGGGTTGTCTGTACTCTAGCCAAGATAAATTGGCAACTCAGTGGCTGTACAGTGCTCAGAATGTGTTGAGCATCTAATTATGCTACTTTATTTGTCTACCAGACGCTTTACATGGATGTGGAGGGAAGATTTGGAGGGTAAATAAAGAAGAGAATTTCAATTAATCATAAAAAATTAGTTGACTTCCCTTTCTTTCCTTTCTCTTCAAAAGCCATTTTTTGTAAATTCTCCTGATAGCACTCTTTACATAATCTTCTGTGTTTAACAGAAACCTTAAAAAACTTTTCAGAAGATCAGAATGGGGGTTATCTACCATGTCTAGCTAATTTTGTTTCTCCTTGAGGCTCAATAGGTTTCTTTACTTTTACAACTCCTTTTATCTTCTCCATTTCCTGCTAGTCACAGTTTGCATTCCTATGGATTTTGTGAAAGAACAGGATTACACTTACATCTTTGTAGTAACTTTAAAATATCATGCAGCTCTTGCAATTCCCCCTCCCCAAAAAAACCTGTAAGATAAAACAGAAAAACTGAAATAAAAGCACTCCCATCCTGACTTGTCACCAGATAAGCACATTGGATTTAATCTTACAAACCTCCAGCACTCAAAATTTCCAGGAAGGTTAACAGGAGTTTTGTAAGAACATGGAATGTAGGGGTCAGGAACATTCAGAAGGAAAGGAATCCATGTACTGCGCAAATTACGTCTGTCTCTACATTAGCACTGAAATTTCTTTTATAGTAGGTCAGGTAATAGCTGTGTGGATTTATTTTTGAAAAGACAGAATACACTGAAAAAGTGGCTGGGACGAAAACAAAACTGGAGATTATACGAAAAATTTTCCTGTAGTTTTTTTCTATAATTCTCCTGTAATAATTTTTCCTTTTCAAATATGTTGCTGGAAAATATACCTTAAATTTCAGGTTCACCAAAAGTCAGTTCATTCATACTCAGCTATTCAGATTTGTTTTAAATAAAAAAAAAAAATTTAAAAAAATCAAGGCCAACCTAAAAGAAATGTATTGCACTATAAAAAAGTGCAGAGAATTGTCTCTAGCAAGATCACAATCCCCAGTGACCAAAGTGGGTTTTTGCTCCCTTGTATCTTTAGCAGGTATGGGAAAATAGGAATTGGTTGTTGCTAAGCACACATTGGCTTTCTTGCACAGTTTCTACAGCTCTGCAAAGGGCAGCACATCCTACCTGTGCCATTTATGATATTGGTGGACACCCCAAAGCTGTGGGGTGACCAAACTGCACAGAACCAACATTGTTCCATCATTGCTGCTCTGTTTTAATTTTGTGTTGCCAGACACCGCAGTGTGACAAACACATTTGGACAGATTGCACTTTGCGTTTCTTCCTGCTTACATCGCCACTGATGCCCTATGGATACGGAAGGGAATTTTTGTGTAAGGAGATTTTGACATCAGCTGTCATGTTTGTTAGATGGGCTCAAGATGGAATCAAGAGAGCACAGGAATCAGGTCACTCAGAATCGCCCCATTCCAGAAACAAGAGAAGTCTAGACACACACCAGTGCAGGGCATCGCTGACAGCCAGGATAAGGACACTGCAGTAGGAGCTTGGAACAAGGAACAAACAGAGCTAGAATAATGTCAGGAGCTGAAGGGCTAGGAGCCAGTCACAGCATGACTCAGGAGCTCTGGAAAGGGATTCGGAGACGTAAAAGCAGCTATCAGGTATGTGGAAAACCACATACACCGAAAGTGTGTAGACCTACTATCCACAACTCAACTACAAGGCCTTATCAGGTGCTCAGTTTTTGAAAATAACTATTTACAGCCTCCTGCTAAACTGAAAGCCGAGCAGTGCTTAAGTGATAAGGTCATGATCTGCTAAAGAGGCTTTAGTCTATACCATATGCTTACATATTTCATCCACCTTTCATCTCCTTTTCTAATAGCACTGAAAATTACCTCTACCATGAATCACAAAAAACCACCCTTTTGCAGCATTAGACTTTATGTTCATACAAGCGGGTAAAGGAAAACTATGGAGCCAGCTTTACTGCAGTCTGAAGCCATAATGAGAGCTCTAATGAGCCGCCCATGACCGACCATGTGGTGAGCCGACCCGAGACTCTGGCTTGCAGCTGTTGGGACTGCCCTGGCTGCTGCAGCTGCTGCCTCCATGGTCAGCTAAGAACTGCTAACTTCAGCCATTGCTGTCTGACTGTTCTTCACTTGTACCTTAGAACGGCCGTCAGGGCGACAATGCTGCCCAGAGGAAGGAGGAATGGATCACTGCCTTTCTGCCCAGCTGACACCACTCTTCTAGGGCTTGTACTGCTTGGAGAGGCAGTAGAAACTATCCTCTGCTTGGGAGAAAGAGAGATCGTGTTTGTCTGTCAGAGGCACTTAAGTGTCTAAATATCTTTCTCAACTTTGAGAGGAGTTGCTTCCCCCCACCCCTCACAGTGTTAGGACGGATCCATTATCGATTTTGTTTTTTAAAAAAAACCTATTAAAAACACAATATATGCTCAACACACCTGGCTGGTATAAACTCTAACCTCTCAATGTAGCAAGCAATATATTCTTCCCATTATGACGGCTTAACTTGACACTTCCTCCTAAAACTGGTCATCTCAGTGAATCTCATATTTTAGGATATAATTTCTCAAGTTTGCCTTAAAGCATTGTTTTTTTCTGTGTGGCAATTTATGTTTTTATAGGATAGGATACATCACGTGTTTACAGAAGTTTGGACGTTAATCCTGGTTTTGTAGTTCTAAGTAGCCTCTAAATAAACCAGGAATTTCAAAGAGATGACTCAGTCCTATTGCTTTACACACTTTTCTCCCTTATCTGCTGATTCTGCCTGGGTCCAGGCACCCTGAACAGAATCCTTTTCCACTACAGTGGGAGTAGAAATGAAGGGATATTTCTGTTGATTCAAGGTGCAGGAATATTAGGACAAGTCTTTAGGGAAAGAAGACTAGAGACTAGGAGCTTTCTCTTTTTTCCTTTTTTTTTTCCTCCCTCATAGCTTCCAGCTTCTTCACAGGATATTTGGTTTTTATTTTGGTATTTGGTCTACCTCTTTGCAGAAACATCCTTCCTGACCTTGGTTATGTTTTTCTGTACCAAAAACTGTTTTTTGTTAAATAAAAATTTTCATCCCTTTCCTAACTTAGATTTTTCTGGAAAAAATGTGAAGAAATAATGAGAGTTGTAGAACATTAAATGAAAATTAAATATGTGAAGTTTACACATTAATCTACATAAACTCTTCTTCCAACTTGTGGAGTAAAGTGATTTTGTTTTACGTGGAGAAGGTGGAGTCTGTCACGATAATTTCTTTAATGGGATTTGCAGACAGCTAAGGTGGGAGGTGTGTCCTCCTCTCTGCTACCTTCCCAGTGCCCTGTGTCTTTTAGGGCATGCTCCCACATGTTCATTCACCTTAAAGGTGTTTTGCCTGACTTGCTCAGCTGTCTATTTCAAAATTTCTTACATTTTGCTTTCAAGAGGAAATCAGAGATACAAGAGCGGGGTGATTGCTTCTAAATTCTAGATTTCAAAATCAAAATAATAGAAGCTTAGGACTTTGATGCTGCATGAATTCTTCAGTGCTGTACAGGGTCTTTTTGAGGGGTAGGCTGCTGGCAAGCTACTTCTGAATCAGACACACCTTTGGGTTGGGCTATTTTGGAAACTAAGTAATTGATGAGGCTCAAGGAGTCTGCTAGGAGCAAGTGATTTTATTTTGTGTTTTTACATGTACTTTGATCAGCTGATGCAGTTGACCGACAGTCTCCTCTGTAAGTAACTGAGGGCGGAGGAGTGGTGACCTGCAGAGCCTTTCCTGACTTTTTTCCAAAGTGGGCATTGCTGGCTTTCAGGCGACTAGGCAAGAGAGAAAAAGGGACGTGATATGGGGGTACCTTTATTTGGGGACAGCAATCCCTTCTATTCCCGGATCTGGAATGGACTTAGTCAGAAGCTGCAAGGCAAAAAATCCTGGGATAAACATCTAGATGAAATCTACTTACTCCAGCAGAAAAGGTACAGTGCATTTCAGCCTTGCTGTTCTCCCTTTCTTCTGCTGCTCTCCCTGCAGCTGATTCTCACTCTTTCCCCTTAGGCTTTTCTGCCAGTAGATAAACTTTAAACAACCCTGGAGCACTCTTCTCTATCAGATTTCTTCTTTCAAGGTGGAATGCTTCTGGAGTTCCAATCTTATCTACTCTCACAGGTAGATTTACCAGGTTGCAATTGAATTACCCTGAGCGCAGGGCTTCAGTCACAAATTAATAATGTATTTTCTTGTCTTTCCTGCTTCGTTGGCAAAGCTCACAGGAAAATGCATGAAGGTTTGTTTTTAATTATTATTATTATCTTTATTATTATTATTATCATCATCATCATCATTAACATTATTATTATTATTACTGAGAGCATGTGTGATGTATAAACTGCAGTCAGCTGAGAGAGTGGTGCTTTTTGGTGAGGATTTTGCTTTCTGTCTCTCTAAAGGTTGCTCATACTGTGGGATAGAACAGCCTTCGTATTGACCATTCTGGGGGCAGTCACCTGCCGGGTCAGACAGTGGTTTCTCAGCCCTGTGACCTCGGTGTCAGCCTGTGTAGTGACTTCTCTTAGACCTTAGATTATCCAGAAGGTTGCCTATGTCTCCCCATGTGAACACTGAATCAAGGCTGTTTGTTACTGCTGTGCAGGGCTGCTCCCTCCACACACAGAAATGTGGGACTATTCATGGAAATACATCTGGATCTGGTTTTCATTGTCATTTCTGCGTGCACAAATGCTGCAGTACTCAAATAACAAATTGCTTCCAGTTGCTTGTAAAATCTGTTTTTTCTTTCCACACATAACTCTGAACATCTCTGAGGACAAAAAGGTGACTGTGTGGGACAAAATCTATCTTTCTATAGATACGTATGAGTATATACATGTATATGTGTAGAAACAAGAGGAACAAAAGTACATATCTGTCTTTAAGGAAAGAACTTAAATATAATGTGGTCTAACTTTCGACCAAGTAACAAAGCCTGTTCCAGTTTACTTCAGAGCAATGGGACTTAAATACACTTGAAATGGGAGGGACAATGGGAACAATAGTGTTTCTGTGGAATGCTGAAGTGTTTACATTTTGGTGTGTTCATGAAAAACATCACAGGTAACTGAAAAATAAGTTCTCAACAGATTCTGTAAGATCCAAATAAGTACAAAATGGAAGTCTAAATATATTAACGTATTACATTAATTGTATTAATAATATATGAATTATTTATATCAATAAACAATAAGTATTTTGAATAGAGCCATATTTTATTATTATAGCATTATCTTTACATTTTTAAGTCAAAAAGACATGGAAGGAAGATCTGCTGATCTCAGTCTAACCTCCCACTTAGAGCTGAACTATTGCCAGCAATAGATCGCATTGCTTAAGCTCTGTCAAGCTCAGTCTTGAAAGCTTCCCAGGACAGAGACTCCACCATACCCTTAGGTACCTGTTACAGTGCTGTAGTAACCTCCTAGTGGAAAAGGGTTTTTTTCTCAAATATTCAACCTGAACCTCCAAAATCATAACTTGATGCTCCAGTCCCTTGTTTACCATCTGCTGTTACCAAGAAGGATTTTGCCCCTTCATTTTTGCTGCTCCCTTTCACATAGGCTACCGTTAGGTTGTCACTGGAACTTCTCTTTGCTCATTAGTCCTCATTAGTGGTGCTACAGGCTCATGAACTTTTTCTGTGATGCTACTGATGGAGGAAAACAGAAAAAATGTTACTCATATAAACCCTTCTTCATAGACTTCTCTTAGATCACTATAGTGCAATCCCACTGGCCCCAAAGATAGCTTTTCTGTGTTTCTTTATAAGGCTCTCTGTGCCACTCTTACACACATGTAGAGTGTACAGTATTCACTGCCTGTGGAATCAGGGTTACATGGGGACATGATTGCTCTCTTCCAATTTAGGTCTGTATACTTTCAACTAACACAAATTAGCCTTCTGCTATTTTGTCACAAATTGCATGGTGCCAATATATGAAAACTCTTTTCCTAAAGAAGGACAGGACCAATTCTCTTGTTATCCTGCACTTCCCTTTCTTGTCCTCAGAGATGCTCAGAGTTTGAGGAACAAGAAAATGAACATTTTGCAGAGGACAGGCATCTCTTTCACTGCTTTCACACTTTTAGTTATGTACAGATAGAAAAACACAACAGGAAGACCTTCTGTGGTGACTTGTGTATGGGAACTACTCTCATGAAACCTCTGCTTTTGTGGAAAAACTGTTGTGAGCCAAGAGGGCTTCTGGTATGTCCTGTCATTTTGTGGTGTAGAACTGCAGTGTTGTGGCTTCAGCTTGAGTTCTTCTCAGTGAAAATGGTGGTGGAATACATACACTAATTAGCAGTGATTAAATTCTACTATTGTCTTATTGAAAGCCAGCGGTAAATATGTTACTATTTAACTGCCATTCTCTGATTGCGCAGAGAAATTCTGCAAGAGAAGAACAAGGCTTCTTTTTTCTCTCTGACAACTGTTAATAATACCTGAAAACTAACTGTTTGGGTAGTTGTCACCTTCCCTGGAACTGAAGTTCGTTCTCTTTCTTCATGTGAATCAGTTCTTTGCATCTTACTAGCATCTCAGCATTGTTCGCAGAGAGGGATTAATATTGCACTGTATAATATTTCCCTAGGGGAATCCAGGTTCAGAAAATGTGATACAATCTCCTACCATTACAGAGGACTTTGAATTTATTTGGTCTTGATCTTCTCATTTCTCTCTGCTGAAGACTCTCCTTTTCAAACAGCCTGTAGCTCAATGTGGAATCCCAGGGACAGTGGTCACATCTCAAATGTCCTCTCTAGAATCATCTTTGGAAGCAGTCTCTGGGATCTACACAGCCTGGAGCATATGAACATAAATCCTCAACGTAATTCATAATGATGGAGATCAGAAAGATAAATACTTATGAAAATTTGGACCTGATAGAGGTGAAGAAGAATCATGTTTGTCACAGTGTAATAGATCTTCTAGAAATTATTTTCAGCACAAGAGTTTCTAAGGAAATGTGAACAAATTCCTTCTAGAGTGTGGTTTTAGAAATTCTACCCTATGAGAATTGCACTGTGCATAAAAAAATAACCAGCATATAAATTAGAGCAAGGGAGTACATGGTTCCAGTACCCATAAAAGTATAAAAATGTTGTAGTATTTTTCCTTCTGCTATTGCCTGTATCCATAACTCTGATTGATAAATAATAAGTAACGCATTAGAGGTGCCTGGAACAATTTGCACAACTTGCAGAGAGCTATGGCAAAGATGCCACAATAAAAACTTTTAAAACCAAATTCTTTAGTGGCTCTTTAGTCTCCCAGGCATATTAGCAAGGTTCTTTGCTTAGCCTGAAAGCTAATGTGGCACAAATATAAAAGTAGATCAGCCTAACCTGGTAAACTGAGTGGTTTAAGAGCAATCGGGGGACACAGAGAGCCTTCAGCTTCTACAGAAATCTTTCTCAAGCTGGTAGTGAATGAGATGTCCCCATAGTTTGGCTGTTCATTTGTCTCAGCAGAGTTACTGAGCTTTCAGCCCGCAATTAACATAGGATTGTCCTGTCTTAAAATCTGCAATGCCTGTCAGTATTAATTGGTTCCTTTGCTCCCAAAGGTGACAGTGAAATAAAGATGCCAACTTCCAGCTCCACTGCTTCATTTATAGCATGTTTCAATAACTGTGCTTCTGAGTAGTCAAGATGCAAAGAACAATTGGCTGGAAAATCTGCTGCTGCACATAAAATAAAATCAAAAGCATCAATAGCAGCATTTTTGGTCTTTTCTTCTACTGATAAACCTTCATCCTAATGGAAGTTCTGAGACTAATAATGGAAAACAGTCTCCCAAATTTCACAAATATAAAGGTCCTCCAGAGCTCGTGTTTCCCCAGCATTGTGTAGACACACACACCCCCAATCTCAGGGCCTTAGATGTGGATCAGGCTCACATTTAGGAAGTTTTAGGAAGATTCAGGAAGTTATTTGACTTCTTAAACTTGGCTATAGGTCTCCTTATGAAGAAGTAAACATAAAATTTCTACCCTGAAAAGAACCCACCCCAAATTAAAAAGCTGTTAGAGAAAAATAAATAGACACAGGGTAAGGATCACAACCTAGAATAAAACTACAAGAAACTCCCTTTTGAAGAGGGCAGTAAGTTTTGATGCTGTTTGAGGTTATGTTTCAGTTAGAACAAATTTGTTTTATGACTGATTCAGTGATAATAAATAATAATTCACATCTTCTGAACCGTTAATCCAGTTCTAGCATGAGAGTATTCTTACTATGGTCTCAGATGCAGAATTAGAAAAACAAAAAGAAATTTCAAGTAGAACACCCTGCTGGAAATGACTGATCAAGATTTCTATTTCTCAGTGTGGCAGATAGTTAAATATCTGAAGGGATAAGAATTCCCTATCAGTTTCTTGTCTAGTAGTGTTGGCAATTATTAACCTGATTAATTTATTTTCAGAGAAGCTCTGTTTACTCTCAGCTGAAGGGGCTTTGACTTATAGGGGCAAGAGGTTCCAGTTAACTTGCTGAGTCTTGTTGTTGGTGCTGAAGAAATTTGCTGACCCTGTTGATTGCCCAAGCCCCCGTTATCTGGCTCCTTTTCACTTCATGCAATTATTCCCTAACCCTTCTTTGGCATCTTGACAGGTGATTGTTTCGATCCTCTTTCAGCTTCCTCTGAGCAGCTCTCTGCTTTCCCAAAGGCTCTCACACATTTACATGCACATACCAGCAGGAGGAAGGGACACGGTGGATCTCCCCTGGTAATTTCATAAGGAGCATGGATATTCTGAACATCACGACAGGGGAAGAAGAGAAAGCTAAAATAATATTCTGGTGATTAATTTATAGCTTAGGCTAAAATAATTGTTCCAGAACCTCAGTAACTGACTGTCTATGGGGATAAAACTTGAAGCAAACTTAAACTGGAGCAAACAATAGGGAAATTCCATGCAGTGAATGACTGAAGCTGTAGAATCCCAAAATGGAAGAGTAGGAAGAACTGCTTCATTGCACTTCTGATGAGTTCAGCCATGAAACAGAAGGTTCGGTTTGGTTGTTGTCCAGACAGTTCACGTATTCCATATATTTCCCTGTTTTTGAAAGAATAACCATAGCAATCCAAATTCTTCTTTTTGTAACAAAGTTAAGATTTATTTACTAGTCTTTGCATTCTCTGTCTCTCCATAAGTGAGATGAGCAGGCTGCACCCCAAAATAAGTGCTTAAGGAGCTGCAAACCTAAAAGAATACGTATTACCAGCAGAAAGTGCTTGTGAAATTTTTAACCTTGTTTAGAACTATTTCATGTGACTCCCTCTGTCAGAATCTGACCTACATTTTATCTTCTCTTTGTTTCACAATGGATTTTCGGGTGCTCCTGATTTTGCCCTCAGCTATTTTGGAAAACCACCTCACAGCTTCCCGAGCACATAATTGAATCATCTGTGAAGAAAACTGACCGATAGTAACGCATGATCAAGGCTCACTAATTGCCTCCACACAGACACATTCCTTAGCTCAGAAAGAAGAACCCAGGAGCACATCCAGGTGGATATTGCTGTGGTTCTCACTGCCCCTCAGAATTACTGGTTTGCTGTGCATCTGTGCTAATCCTAAACTGATCCTGTAAGGCAACATCCAGCCTGCCTAGTGTTAGTGAACTTAACTTCTCCGGGTAAATCAGGAGCTTAGTATTCCTTGATTCCATAGCTGTTGAAGGGGATGAACAGGATTAGAAGAGGAGCTTAACTTAGATGTGCTGAATTATCTTCTCAAGGTGTCTAGATATGTCTGCTGAATCGTTCTCTGAAAGCCAGCCTGTCATTCAGTGACTTAATGGTACTTTATGGAAACTAAGCATCTACTGTAGGCAGCTCTGTTAAGGGACTTAAGTTACAGATTTTGCCAACTGCTGCTTTGACACAAAGGAATCCAAGTTGTAAAATGTAAAATTCATGGTGTGTTTGATCTGTCAGGAAAAAGTTGATTAAATATGCAGAAGTTAAATAATTGAAAAGGTTTTGAAGGATCTGAGTTCAGGTGACTTAATTTAATTTTTTATATTAGCAATTTTGCTTCCCCTAGTTTTTTGACATTTATATGCTCAGTACATTGCTGTAATGTATTAAAAATCCGTTGATAATTAGAATGGTATGTTTTAAATTTTCTGTCTCATAATTGTTTCCCCAATTATGAGACAGAAAATTAAATGAGAGTAAAAGCATATGCTATAAACATGTAATTCATGAACCTTTGAGGCATCACAGTGTGCCATGACATTTACCAACATTTCTTGGTTCTTCTTCTGGCTTGCTCTTTGGCCTGAGATCTCTGTCTCTTTAAACCCAGTTGGAGGTTGCTACAATAAGAAGAAATGTTTGACAATTTTGCCCTCAGTTTCCAAAAGCTGAATTTAGTATTTTTAGGCGTCTTCCCTGTAGCAGTATCATGATTCAATTACTTGTTTGCCAGAACTTTGGCAATTTTGAGTGTAAGGTATTGTGTTTGTGTCCTCCCACATCATCTCTTGCCCAATCCTTCCTCCTCTCTGAGGTCATTGAGGGCTAAAGGCCTATCCAGTAAAGCATCAACACATTAATTGTAGCATTGTTTATACTCTTGAAACCCCACCTCTTTCCCACTTCCTGCCTCTGAAACTTACATTTTCCAGGAACACAGAGTCTTTCTCAGCCAAAATAGTGGCAGAGGTGGCGACCTGACTTTTCTAATACTGAATTTTACAACTTTTGCTTAGAGTGCCTTCTTATTTAGTTCCTATTTGTCTGATCCTAGATGCAATCTTCTCATCAAATCATCTTGTCATTAGTTACTAATGAAACTGATGCATGAGTAAGCTGTAGAAGGATTACTTCCCTAACTAGGAGTGTGAAGGACACATAAAAATATCTCAGAACGACTCCCTGATTTGTTGAGGATGGCTCCTTGTATTTGGAATGTTTTTATTTCTCCTCCGTTCTTCAGGGTTTTTCCAGTTTAATTTCTTGTGACTTAAATAATGGGGTGTTTTTGGTGACAGGAAGTGCTTGTTTTGTGGAATGATAAACATAAGGTTCAGTTAAGCTTTTATTACTTGTAGCCCATGCCCATTAATTTACAATTATACAAATTATTTCTATTTATATGTATAATTTTGATGCTTCCCTTTGTTTTGTTTTGTTTTATCCCCAAATTCTCTCAAATGTATACAGCATCTTTTGTATGCACTATGTACTACGAAGGAGTGCAGAACTCTCACATTTCAAGTGGATTAAATCCAGAAATAATGGCATATAAAAATGTTTTTGCTTCAAGATCCTGTTGTTCATAAAAATAATTTAAAGCAAAAAGTACATATTCCTGTAAGCCACAGAATTTATGTTGCCTGTTTTCCTATAGTTTTTTTGTTAAATCGTCCTATACTTAAGATGCATGAGTTGTAAGAAAACACTTTTTTGCAATGGGCCATTTATATTCTCTCTGTCTCTGATGTGGATTTCATTGTGTCTTATAATAGAGTTATATTCACAGGTAATGTATTCTCACATCAGTGTTATCATTTAATGCAAAACACCTATTGCTTTATGTAGTATTTACCCCATACATCCCATCCCCAAGATCTTGTAAATAAATAGTACCAGAATATATGGACCATCACCAGGGGAAAGCTTTTACTGTATCTCCATGCACATGGTTTTACTAATGTATTTGTCCCACATGTTTTTTTTGGAAGGTGTGTTTAAGGCAACTACTAGCCGTTGTTAGATTGCAGTAAAAGGATGGATAGAGGCTGGTAGAAAAACAAGGGCTGGTGTTCTCCTTGTTCATATCAGCTTGAATTTGTAATTTTCTACTGTAATCCTTAAATTTATTCCACATCACACATTACAGCTGGACCTGAGCCATGCTAGATAATTAAGATCAAATTAAACATCTGTACTAGCAAACAGCAGGGGCGAGATAAAAGCACAAAATTTTCATTTGAACAAAGATCTAAAACAGAACTTTTCCTGTTGGGAGAGAGGAATCTCTATTTCATACTGAAAACTTATGAGATGTAAATATTTTCTTTTGGTGTGAGAGTCTTTCCTCCGCTTAGATCTTTAGCTCTTTACTCCTCCTAAGTATCAGGGATACTTAGAATTCTTTATTTGTATAAAATCAAAAAATAAAAAAACCCACCTCAAACCGCTTTTTAATGCATGAATTAAAAGGCAAACCTGAAAATATTCAAGGATAACAGAAATATTTACTCAAATTTTGTAGACTGGTGGGGTTTTTTTGTTTTTTGTTTGTTTGTTTGGTGGTGGGGTTTTTTTGTTTGTTTTTTTGTTTTGTTTTTGTTTTTTGGCTTTTTTTGTGCGTGGCCAACTCGTGGTTTTGAACATTGGCAAAGCTTATTGGATGCTGGGCAAGCATTGCAGGTAACTCTCTTCACATACTTATACAAATTGATAGGAACACTACCCAAGCCTTCTCTTCTCCAGCCTAAACAGTCATAGTTCTTTCAGTCTTTTCTCATCCGAGAGATGTTCTATTCTCATAATCATCTTTGTGGCCTTTTGCTGAACTCCCTCCAGTAGCTCCATATGTGTTTTGTACTGAAGATCCTAAGACCTGGATACAGGACTGTTGGTATGGCCTCACCAGAGCTGAGTGGGGGGGGAGGATCACCTCCCTTGACCTGTTGTTTGTTTCCAAGACCTTGGTGTAGCGTAGTTTGGTGGCTGTGCTTATAAATTCTTCACCAAGCCCAAAGGATATGCTCAAATAATCCAGATCCTCGTGGAAGACTCAAGGATGTGCTTCAGCTATGAGAGAACCACTCTGTCTGGAACTTGTTTGAGTGCATGCTCTCTCCTGGGACATGCACACATTCCAGTTCCCAACCATTTCCTCAATTCTCTCTGCATTAGAGAAAAAAATAGTATAGCTAAGCTGTCAATTTTTTGTTCATGACTTTGTATAACAAGGAGCAACATTTCAGATCTAATTCTTTTAATTATAGCATAGGAAGCATTGCTATGAGCACAGACAGAATTCTTGCTTGCACTTTTCTATACACTATGGGAGCAATTCAGATGATGATATTTTCTTAATTTATTGTGGTGTGTGAAAAAACGACTAACTTTTTCTGGCTCCTGAGCTACTTTTCTGCTGGCAGGAGGGCTATCGATGACTCCTCAGTTGCGATCTGTGCCTCAAAATGTGGGCTATATGAACCAGAAAAATTTTGGTTATTCATTTCCCTCATATTTCCCTCTGCTGCCACCATATGGTTCAGCATCAGTAAGCCAAGAAATTATGAGCTCATGTTTTTAGAATTGCACTGCTCTGCTTTTTCCTGGTCTTATTTTTGCATATTCAAAAAACACCTCAGGTGGTAGATATGCATAACTGATTTTTCAGTGAAAATGTTTGAGATACAAACTGTCTCGAGCAAAGGCCATGCTAGCTCTGGAGAGAGGCACCATGTGTTTGACTTTGTTCCTTATTAGCCACTTTTTCCTGACTACAGGATCTGGGAATCCCCACTACTCCAGGCTGCCAAAGAGAACGACCTTGCTGCCATTAGGAAACTTCTCACTGATGGAACATGCGATATCTATCAGAGAGGTAACTTGGGTTATTAGTGAAAAATGTTTTTTTGTGGAAGACAAGAGCTTCCTGCCACAAGTAGCTTGTTAGTTTGCTAAAACATTTGCATCAGCAGACTCAGATGACTTAACTCTATGCCAGCAGCTTTGCAACAAAGTGAGTTTTCTGGCTTGGTTGTGCTCATTCACTTCACGCCTGAGGTCGGCTGTCACTGACAAACACCTCAAGTTTCTGCTCAGTTTTCAGATTTTGCTGAAGTGAAGGACAGAGTCTGTACAGTTATGTGGCTGTACCAGGCAGTACTGAAGGGAGGACCCAGCACTCCCGTATTTCCCCACCTCAATAAATCTATTTCTGCTTTTGTCCCATGCAGTTGAATGTCTCGACAAGTCACATGCTTCTCCTTCTGTTTCTAGGTGCAGTGGGAGAGACTGCCCTTCATGTAGCTGCCATGTACGATAACTTGGAGGCAGCAGTGGCTCTGATGGAAGCAGCTCCTGAGCTCATCAATGAGAAGATGACATCAGCACTTTATGAAGGTAATATCACTGGGAATAAGGATGGACGGGATTCCCTGCAGAGGGGGGAGAGGAAGTACTACCTGTACATTTGGGAAATTGGCTTGTACTGTTCCTGGTTCAATGTTACTAAACTGTTACATAAATGGCTTCTGACCTTTCTTCGAAGGTGGAATTTAATATTAAACATCATGTACCAACATGCAAAGGCCTTGACCAGGGAATTGCAAGGGATTGGATAGGGATTGCAAGGATATGTACAATTTGCTTTCTGACATATTCAGTTGTAAACAAAGGGATATCTGCCTGACCTCCCCTGGAAGGAGAAAATGAGGGATGTGGCCACTGCTTTTGAGGTCAGACTCTTATCCAGGTTTTTAAAGAATGCTTCTGGTTGAGTACATAGAAATTCCAGTCTGAATCTCAAAACCGCTAAAATAACAATGATTTCAAGCATTTTAAAAATTCTAAAACTTAGTTTAAAGGATTAGAGGAAGTCTTTGGGAGCCTTGTCTTGTCCTTATCTTTATTTCTCATGAAGAAAAGCACAGTCAGACTCACACCTTTCTGTTTGCTTCCCAGAAGAGTCTGGCATGTTTTGATTTTCCCTAGAAAAAAATCTAGAAAGTGTATCCTGTTGGGTTTTCTTGGCAGGTTGTAAAGTCAGTTTTTGTAAATTCATAAAAGGATTTAAGTAGAATGGGACCTCTGCAAAATCTTTAGGACAACCCTTTGCACACAACAGGGATAACTTCAGAGCTGATTCCTTTAGCTGCTGACCATTTACCGTCACTGACATGACCTGCAGGCTGCTGATCAGCCTGAAGTTGCCTTCTCGGAAGATGAGGTTTTGTTTCTGTGTCTTGCAGGGCAGACAGCTCTCCACATTGCCACAGCCAACCAGAACACCATGCTGGTGAAGGCTTTGCTTAAGAGAGGAGCCAACGCCAGCACAGCAAGGGCCACGGGGCACTTCTTCAGGCGCAGCTCCCAGAACCTCTTCTATTTTGGTACAGCCTTCACTTCGCCCCTTGCTGCTGTAGGAGGGAACCAGCAGAGTGGTGAGGGGGGTGGGGGAGGCTGTCTGAAGTGGATAAGCAGAGGGTCCTATCTCCAAGTGTCACAAGACACACACCTTTTAGCAGACAGTAAGGCTTCCTCTGAGTATGTAAATGTACATAAATATAAATGATACACATTTCGTAGATGTGCATGTATGCAAATAATGTGTTGCATAAAAACTGTAATTTGACGTTTTCCTAGCAGCATATACTGCAAATTACTTGTCAACCTTCTTATGGAGGTAAACCCCTGAAAAGAGCACTTTTTCCTTTTAGTGTTGTGTGGGGCAGGTTTTTTTTAACCTTTCTGAATAGGATGAGGAGTAGGGCAGGAAATTTATGAGTTACCTCAAGTAACTCCTCCTTTTGTATCCCATGGTTTCATAGCATGAATAGCTTTCCCTCGGCTTCAAACTCTCCTACCTCCTGGATTCTTAATGTTGTCTCTCCCCATTCCTTTCATTTCAGGAGAGCATGTTTTATCATTTGCTGCCTGTGTGGGAAATGAGGAAATTGTGCAGCTGCTTATCGAAAATGGAGCTGACATTAGATCTCAAGATTCTCTGGGTATGTGCTGTGGGGCTCAGTGAATTGCACAGAGTGGATCTGGACATTTTAATTCAGGCTCTGTCGTCTGTGCATGCAAATGTTCTTCTCTCACTAGAAACAGCTGTGAGATGAGGGATGTGAGGAAAATAAAAACCATCAGTCAATTCTCAATCTTTGCACAGGGCTGGCCTGTCCCACACACTTTATCCAGTCTGCTTCCTTCCCAGGTAACACTGTTCTTCACATCCTCGTTCTCCAGCCAAATAAGATGTTTGCCTGCCACATGTACAGCCTGATACTTTCCTATGACAGGAACAAAGAGGGACCAGGGTCACTTGAACTGATTCCTAACAATGAGGGGCTCACTCCATTCAAACTGGCTGGAGTTGAGGGCAACACCGTGGTGAGTTTGTGCGGCTCTGGTACCTCCATACAAAAGGGAAATGGAGACCTTGAAATAACTTCATTCAGAGCAAGGGAGTTTGTGCATGTTCTTAGTGGGTAGGAGATATGTAACAAGACCATTTTTTTCCAGAAGTCTTACGTATGTCCCATAAATCCTTTATAAGAAATCTCTTTATCCTAATGAAAGAAATGAGTGCTTAATGAATAGATATTTCCCCCCAATTTTTGAAGCATTTTAGTTAAACAAGTATTAACAGAAAGATTTATAGCAAGCAAATTTTTGAAAGGCTCACTGAATTTCTTGTCTTGGTTGTCTAGATTTCATTACTCTAAATGTGACACATGGGAATCTTCTTCAGCTATCCAGAGGCATTTATTTAGAAAGAACCCTCAGCATTTAATGTAAACTCTCATCCTGTTCTTTAATGAAAAGACAAAGGTGGTTAGGGTTTCTTCTGTAGATCCACAAGGGACAGGATCATTTCCATTGTCACACCTCTGTTCTGATAACTTGTAGAAGAGTATTAAAACATTTTTTTTCTAATCAACATGCAGCTCCATCTGAAGTCTATTGTCAGGAAGTATAACTGTGTCAATCAAACTTTAGCAGTTTGATTAGAATTTAGAGTAAAAATCACTCATTCTTTATGTCAAGCGTGAGCTAAGAATTAAACAGGAATCAGAAAAATTTCTTCTACTTCTTAACCTGCTGTAGTTGTTCCTGAGAGATATGAGAGCCACAACAGCTACCAAGTTCAAGGAAAATATGCCATAATTAAGGGGTTTTAACAATTTTATTTGTTCTCATTGCAAATACAGGATACACTGGAAAGCTTCTGATACCCTTGCCTCCCTTCTTTTCTCCTCAGATGTTTCAATACCTTATGCAGAAGCGGAAGCAGAATCTCTGGTCCTTTGGCCCTTTGACCACTGTGCTCTATGATATCACAGAGATTGACTCCTGGGCTGAAGATCAGTCCTTCCTCGAGCTCATTGTGTCCACCAAGAAGAGAGAGGTACTGTGGGCACCGTGTACTTTCTGTCTGCAGACCATGGAGATTATAAAAGGAGAGGAATGATGAGTTTGAAGGTTCAAGCTCATTGATATAATCCTTAGGCAAGGACTTTGTACGAAGAGCTGCAGAGAACACATGAAGTATAAGGGTTTATTAATGATCTGGGTACATCTGATGTTTTGTATACAGTATATATATATATACACCTTCTGAGGTGTGAAAATTGCAGGTTATTGAAAGACTTAAGTATAAACAAAGTACAGGAAAAGGTTTTCTCCCACCAGGCTCAAAGATATGCTAAGTTTCTGTAGAGAAACTCTAGCAAATATCCCATAACTATGACATTGTTTAGCTCTCACAATGTCCCTGTGAGACAGGAGTACATTCAGAAATCCTAAGCTGGAGTGCGTTTTAAAACCACTTGTTGTTATTATTCCCTTAATTTAATGACAAGTTATGACTCAAAACAAAGTGAACAAATTATCTCTGCTGTAGGCTCAGAAGCTTGTAAAGGGATTAATAACACTAAAATAGCAGAGTGTAATGGCAAGCTTTGAGAGATCTCCACATGACTTCCAAGGTACACCATCCTATCAGTTGTAATGACCTTAAGTAATCCCAGCAGGGCAGGAAATGAATCAGAAGACGCTTCAATTAGCACAATTCTGCCCATCCTGTATTATTTCCATCTATCAAAATTTTAGTCTAACCTTTCTAACAAAAGTTTGAGCTTCTGGAGAGCTTTGCCTAGTGCAGAGGAAGTCTATGGAGTTCTCATTTGCTTTTATGTGAAATCCTCTAAATTTCTATGAGTGGTGATACACATGGAAATGTAGGGAAAAGCAGTTCATGTCAAAAAATAGGATAGGTTTAGAAGTTGTCCACTTTAGAAGACTAAACCATAATCCTAATAAGAAAGCAGAACATTGTGCCGCTCTCTTATCCCAGAACATTCATATCATACATGTGGATCCAAGATTCCTAATTTCAGAGGATAAGATATCCCCAAATATCAAAATATATGACTTTTTTATTTCCCAGAATGCCCTTAAATATATGCAGTTGCAATTTTTTGATGCATAACTAGTAAATTCTTTTCTGCGTTTGTTATACTTTGATATATACATATGTACATACATACATACATACATGCATACATACACACACACACACACACATATATATATATGTATGTATTTGGTCCAAAATATTTGCTCCTCCAGAAGAATGTCTCCTCCAGAAGAATGCCTATCCAGCCTACCATCCCCTCCCAGTTCAGTACTGGACTAGGAACCCCCAATCAGAAATAAGTTCCTCTATTATTAAGGGGAATGCATACACACATAGGTGCTAACATATATTTTATGATCCAGAAGTGGATAAAAAGAGGAAAAAAGAAAAAGGTAACTAAGATACAGGAAGGTCATAATAAGCTTCAAACTTATATCATCCCTTTGAAAATGTAATTTACTCTTCTATGCAAAGAATTTCAGAATACTGACTTCTACAGAAACCAGAACACCTATGGGCACATTGTCTCTCATGTAGTTTTGATCCTTTAGGATATTTCTTAGTCCACTCAAGAGTTCTACTAAGGGTCGTGTCCATTTATTGAAACACTCATATATCTTACACTTTGTGCACTCAGCAATTTTTGGCTTAGAGGAAACATGGCATTCTAGCAAGAGAAGAAAAACATGTAGAGTGCAATAAGAAGTTTTTCTTTAAAGTAACCTGGTCACACCAATTTGACTTACATTTTCTTCTCACTTATTGCACATTACAACAGAAAGTAAATCTAGAAATATTTCATAAAGTGTGTGGCTCAAATTCATAAGTAAGTTGTAAAGTACACCTATCTCTCCTACTTTTGCTCTGTCAGTCTTCCAGTAGAAGCTAAAGGCTTGAGATAGATTATTCAGTTTATTATCACCCAAATAATAAGGCAGAAATATAAAAAGTGGTATTTTTGCATAAGCCATAGAGCTTTAGACACGTACAAATATCTTTCAGAAAAATGTTCCAGATTTTTAATTTTAAAACTTCTGATACAAAAATTTATGTTGTTGTTCTAACAGGAATACTCTGTCACCCTCAGTTCTATGCTCCTACACAGAGGACAAACTTATTCCAATATCTAACATGATTTTCTTATACTTCCTGCTGGTACTCCAAAGCTGTTTTCTGCAGGATATATTTTTTACTTTTTTTCCAAAGCTATTTGTTGTCAAACTGAGAAAATTCAAGCCCACTTGAGCATTCCATTTTTGCAAAATAAAGTAAGCTTCGTAGTGCTGAATAGGATAGATGAAAATTTTTTGTTAACACTCTCCCAGGAAAATTTGTAAATGATGCTTCAAAAAATGCCCTTTAGGCAATTAATTCCTTCTTTCTCTCTTTGTCAGGCACGCCAGATCTTGGATCTAACACCTGTGAAGGAGCTGGTGAGCCTGAAGTGGAACATGTATGGTCGTCCTTATTTCTGTTTCCTGGCCTTATTCTACATCCTCTACATGGTCTGCTTCACCATGTGCTGCGTCTACCGCCCTCTGAAACCCCGAACAGGCAACAAAACCAGCAGCAGGGACAACACAGTCTATGTCCAGAAAATGCTTCAGGTACTGTGACTGTAGGGTACAGGGCCCCATAGGCAGCATTGGGCAATTCCCATCTAACCTACTTAACTGGAAAGTCTGAGCCTTGCCCAGTCCCCAGGTATTGCAGCTGTCCTGCTCCCCTCTTTCGGCCAGCTGACCTTTGTCAGGGAGGAATGGGAGGTGTGCTCTGTTCCCCTTTGCTGGGGCTGGGCTGGTTCCTCTGGCATTGCCAAGTCTGCTCACATTTCTTACAGTAACAACGGGCCTTCTTCTCCCCCATCCTCTTTTTCAATTTACTTCCACTTTCTTTGTAATTTAATTCTAATTTCCTTTGACTTTTTTTTCAGGAATCATATGTGGCATATGAGGATGAGCTGAGGCTGGTGGGGGAGCTGATCACAGTCATCGGAGCTGTAGTAATTTTAGTCCTTGAGGTAAGAGAAAAAGTGCACTGTACAGTTTCAAGTTTCATCAAGGCAGATTTTACTTACTAGACAAACATGAATTTGTGCTCACTGCTTGATAGGGGTTATTTGCTTTGTCTGAGTGCTCCAACATAGATCTATGGCAATAGATATTGTCCACAGTATCTGTTAGATGAGACAGAGACTGTGACAACGTTCTAGTAAGACTCCAGGTATGGAAGAAGCAATTACAAGGATTGGTTGCACTCTCAAGCGCTGTCTGCAGAGTAATCCACAGTTCCCGTTAGCCCTATCCATGGCCCAGCTGACTCCCAGATGTTGCTTCACCCAGTACCCATAAATATTACTGTGTTTAGGGTTGCTGGGTGAAGTGATTTCTGTGCATAAACAGAAAAGTTTATATTTAATTGGAGATCAGTTACTCTATGGACTTGTAACAGGAGCCTTTCTCAATCATCCCTCACTTGATTTTATTATAATAGGAAATAGAAGGTTGAAACTTCTGTGAGAAATCCAAAAGGATGACGACAGGAAGAACTGAAAATAAAATAGGTCTTATAAACAGCTTTCTGCCTTTCTGGGGTGCATCAGGCACAGTATCACCAGCTGGTCAAAAGGGGTCATTGTCCCTCTCTGCTCTGCGCTGGTGCAACCTCAGCTTGAGTGTGGTGTGCAGTTTTGATTCTGTGATGTGTCCCAGAAGGACAAGTCCTTCTTCCTGTGCTTGGTCAGGATGCAGGGGTTAGGCTACAACTAACACAGTGTAGTTGTAGCCTACAACAAACTCCTTTGATTCCTCAAGACAGTTTTTTTGTCTTCGTTACTGAGGCACCGCTCTGCAACATGTCTCTCAAGCTTCCCAAGTGTTCGTAGATTTTCCAGCAATCTCAGTATCATCCCAAGAAGGACCCACCCTGATCAACCATTCTGATTTTAAAGTAACATAAAAATTGATCCATCAAAGGAGATGTGGCTGACCCTAAGAACCTGTGAATATTGGTGGTTACCATGACATTTAGTAATGTGATGGAAACTTTTTGAGTCCTAAAGTGAATAGGATTTCTCTCTTAGATTCCAGATATCCTTAGAGTTGGAGCAGCAAAATACTTCGGACAAACAATCTTAGGAGGGCCTTTCCACATAATTATGTAAGTACAGAACATATTAAGTCTAATAAATATATTGTCTATCATTTTCCCCACTGCTCTCTTTTGCCAGATTAGTTAACTTTCTCCATACTTTTAGAGTATTCCTTCTCTTGATTTATTTCTCTTAAGTGGCTCAGCTTACATTTCCTTTACTGAACATTTTTGCTGTCTCTTCTTCTTTGCAGCATCACATATGCTTGCATGATCCTGGTAACCATGGTGATGCGTCTCACCAGCACAACTGGGGAGGTGGTGCCCATGTCCTTCGCCCTGGTGCTGGGATGGTGCAATGTCATGTACTTCGCACGAGGCTTCCAGATGCTTGGACCTTTCACCATCATGATCCAGAAGGTGAGAGACAAACAAATTTGGGCTTTCTACACACATCCTGACACTTCTCTGCAGACAGGGAGGACTGTAAGAATATTTTTTCTCCCTCACGACTATTTGCTTAACTTGGCATAAATGTCAAATGGACAAATTCTTGTCTGCACAGAGCGTTTTAGAACTTCCACGTTCTCCCTTTAGTGCAGAAGTTTCCTTTAGTCCACTCATGGTTTTAGAATCTGGAAGAAGGTTTACATAGGGTTACACTGTGGCTTGGTGGGACAGTTGGGCCTTATGGTGGCTCTGTCTTTGCTCTACAGATGATATTTGGAGATCTTATGCGCTTTTGCTGGCTCATGGCTGTGGTGATATTAGGCTTTGCCTCAGGTGAGTCTACAAAGAGAAAATAATAATATGTTTCCCCTGCCAGCTGCTTTGGTATGAACTAAGAGAGTGGGTTTTGATTTAATCTCTGATTGGTTTCTCATAGCTGGAAAAGCTGGTGATGATGCATAGCTTCTATTTCTCTGAGCATGATCAGTTTCCCAAGTGATTTCTGTTCTCATGAGTTTGGTTTTCTACTCTTGCTCTTTCCAGGGTAATAGAAATTAGTATAATTCAGATAATTCCATGTATTTTTAGGTCAAGGTTTAAAAACATTTGCATTTATGATATTTGTCTGTGGAAAATTAGATTAACCCACATAGCTTTCTTATATCCTTGAGGATGAAAAGGTGACTACTTGGAGAAATAAATAAATAAATAGTCAAAGTAATTTGGGGTCATTTTTTCATGGAGACCAGTGATTCTAATCTGGGATTTGTCTTTGCAGAGAAACACATGCAGATCCTTCCCAAACTGGTTTGTTTTTTTTTTTTTTGGTCAGAAACTCTTATAGGATTCTGTTATTCCTCTTGAAAAGGGACTCCTGTTGCTAAATTCTCTTTTTTCTCCCGATTGCTCTCCTCCAGCTTTTTACATCATCTTCCAGACAGAGAACCCTGAAAACCTTGGGCAGTTCTACAACTATCCCATGTCCCTGTTCACCACTTTTGAGCTGTTCCTCACTATCATTGATGGCCCTGCAAACTACGACGTGGACCTGCCCTTCATGTACAGCGTGGTGTACTTTGCTTTCGCCATCATTGCCACCCTTCTCATGCTCAACTTGTTGATTGCCATGATGGGTGACACCCACTGGAGAGTGGCCCACGAGCAGGATGAGCTCTGGAGAGCCCAGGTAATTTAGTTAAGGCGGGCAATCCTACCTTATTTCACACAGCAGCTAGGAGCCCATCAGCCTTTCTTGTCCGTCCTGTGTCTCTCTAGATGTTTGTTCCCTATGCATGGAATCCCCTGTTAAATAGAATTAAAGTTACATCTTTTTTTTGCAAGTCACATTTCTGTGTAACTGAGAGTTGGATTGTAATTGACTACAATCTGGGGTTGACTGGGGCGGGGGATAGAACACTAGGTAATGATTACAGGACAGCCAGTAATATCTTTAGATCCATTAAAACAAGTTGTCCTGACTGTCTTGGTCAAAAGGCAAAGATATTCATCCAGTTCTATAGCTAATCAACAGGAAATCCATTTCCTATACTTTTCTGCGAGAAAGCAGTCAGACAAATGGTTAAATGGACTCATGTGACCACAGTGGCAAGTTCTGATGATAGTAAATGTGGGTATAGACACTGTCCTCTTCTCTAGCTTGCAATTAATTACCTTATTGCCATGAGGTATAAAAGGAAAGAAATTGAACAGTGTTTTAAGAGCACCATTACTTCCTCAAAGCATGACACTGCTAGACCTGATTTAGTGACTCCCTTATAAGAAATGGAGTATAGACTCTATTTTTTTTTAATTACATAAGGAGCTGTAATGAAGTACAGTATGGGTCAGTGCTCATGAAATGAATATTTTTGAAAGAGAGCCTGATTTTTTCTAATTCATGTGAGTTTTTTCTTTTTTCTCATTCCAAAGGTTGTTGCTACGACTGTCATGCTGGAGCGGAAGCTGCCACGGTGCCTCTGGCCTCGCTCAGGAATCTGTGGGCGGGAGTTCGGGCTGGGGGACCGATGGTATCTCAGGTGAGTTCTCGCAGAGTGTGTGCATGTTAGGATCCAACAAGAAGAGTCCAATGTGAGGATGTTTATAGAGAGCCTTTCCAGTGGTCATGGGAGTGTTTGGAGTGCTTTCCTTGCAGAATATAGACCCCAATCTGTTTTCTGCATGTGACTTATATAGAGACAAGGACTGTCCCTCTCAGAAGGCTCCACTGTGCGTTTCCTTGGGAAATCGATTGATGCCTTCTCATCCAGTAGTTGCATTGGACAGAGCACAGAAACTGCATAGGTTATAAGATCCAAATTTTTCTTTCAAACTTCTTATAATGAGTTATCACAGAACTTCTCTGCTGTGTTTGGTTGGCTGTCCCTGCCTCTTAGATACATGAAATAGCAGAGGCAAAATCTATCAAATCGGCATTCAGTAGCAATTATCTGTTCTGTGAATGACTCAAAATCAGAACAGGAATAATTAAAGTCAAGATTTCTTTCTTGTGTGAGCTAGTAAATATGTTATACTTTGCAATGGCTGTCAGCTGGCAAAGACAGGTCCAGGATTTCAGTTTATGCACTGAACTAACAAAATATCTGTAGTCTAGATAACACTAAATTCCTTGTTATTTCTGATTTTAATCAATGTTTATGCCAGGTGAGAAAAGATTTAACTTTTGGACAATTGTCTTTTCTAACTGTGCCATCTTTTGCTGATAAAGCCAGAAGGGGGAGTGGTGGCTGTATGAATCATAGAATCATAGAATATCCTGAATTGGAAGGGACCCACACGGATCATCAAAGTCCAACTCCTGGCCTTGCATGGGACTTTCTGCAGGTTTTTCAGACAATTGTGCCTTGTGGATTTTCAGATTTACTGGGCAGAATGAGCACATCTAAAGTGGTGCCAATATGCAACAGCTTCAGCCCAAGGCATGGAATATAACAATATATTGCAAGAGAAATGTCTCCGAAATTCACTGGGAATGATTGGGAATCCCAATTACTCACTGGATGATGTGGGAAAAGAGTGTTGCTGTGATTTAGTTCTGTCAAATAACATGGATGTTGATTGTATTTGTGTGGGATAGTAATTCACAAGACAATCTATAATCAATGTAGAGAAGGGTTGGTGGAAGTGGAGCAGTTAAATAAAAGTTCAGCAGGAGAGATGAGCAACATCCTGAGGCTATCAGCCATGGCGTATCAGAGGAGGAAAGCCAAGAACAGAGAAAATAAATGAATATATGAATATATGTATATATGCAAAGTCTGCCAATTGCTTAAAGCTGGCGAAATGGAAAGGGCAAATCATGACTGGGAAATGAGCTAAAGGACAAGAAACCATGGGCAGACAATGGTACTGAAGTTGATGATGGGGATGAAGGTCTAGGAGATAAATGTGCTAGCAGCCCCTAGCATCCTGCATATAATCAGTTTCCTGTGCAGATTTTCCTGGAATATCTATGTCAGTAGGCCTGTTTTTTGGAGGGGTTTTATTGATAAACTGGCACATTTCTACTTCATTCAGTTTATATTTTTTAACCCTTTTACAGAATTGAAGACAGGGTTGAAGCCAACAAACACAAGATGATGCGGTACACAGAGGCATTTAAGGCTCAGGATAGGGATAACTATGACAAAGGTTCGGAAAAGCTGGAAACCAGCGGGGACACCCAGTGCAAGAAGGAGCTGTCTGCTCTGTCCCTGTCACGGAGCACATCCAGAACTAGTTCTCACCGTGGCTGGGAGATCCTGAGGCACAACACCTTCCGCCAGCTCTGCGGAGAGGTCGGTCCTGCTGTGGACGAGGAGGTCTATGATGTCTAAGAAGCCACTATTTTGCCAAGTCTTTTGCCATGACAGTTGTCTTCTACAGCTGTTTATACACTCCCCAGCATGCCACACACACTCGTCAGCCTTGAAGAACTCTGCTGGTGAAGGTTTTGTGAGCAGCTCATGGTATCTGTGCTGTGATATATGAATGCAATTTTTTCTCTACTACTTTTAAGTGTCTCTGCAATCGCACTGATATTTGCACTGAGCTGGTGGTCTTGTTGAGCTGTGTAATGCAAAAAAGCAAAAGAAACCAGCAATGGGATTTCATCCATTTATGAAGAACTGATCAGTAAGCCCTCTTCCAGACTGTTACAGAGTATAATCTTTCCCTCCAGTTTTACAAAATTACAATGCTCTCATAGCAAAGAATGACTGAAGTTCTGTTTTATGATTTGGTACAGAATAGTAAAAAAACCCCTGAACCCCCCAAAACCCCACAAACCTTGTAACTGATCTCAGGAATGAAGGTAGTTGTTGACACTGTGATTATTAAAAAGGACTGTAACTACTCAGTTGGCATTCAGGGCCGGATAGATTTTGCCCTCTGAAGAAAGACAGTCTCCATTAGCTGCAATTTCAACATTTCTGGCTTAGCAGGACTGTTTTATTTTGGTTTGTCTGGCTTGTTTGGATTTTTTATTGGTGATGGATGTTTTTGTTTGTTTGTTTTAATTTTTTGTCACATGAATGCACTTTAAGTTTTTGAAAAGAAGTGATTGCTATTCCTGGGAGGATTCTGAAGTGGGAACTTCTTTTCCAATTGAGAGAGTGTATGACCTGGTTAGGTGACTTTCATCAGTGTGAAATTTCAGCAGAGATATTTGCCTCCCAAGTAAGCTAAAGCTGGTCTTTTGTTTTCTGTGGAAGAATAGGTTTCTGAACCATAGTTTCCTGACTTATAACTGAGCCATCAAGATTGAGCAGTGAGCCCCTATAGAACATGGAAAGAAATGGTGAGGAGATGTTGGATAAATGAGTAAGAGCTATTGCAGAGACAGTTCAGAAACTGGTGCTGTCTCTATCTCTCTCTGAAAGTCTAAAACTATCCTGTGAACAACAGAGGCATCTACACAATTCCCTTCCAGGCATGACACTGTGCCAGTCTGTCAGTTTATCACCTGCCTCAGGCCACTTTAAGAAAAATGAAGAAATGTTCTGAGAAATGGACAGTCATTTCAGGTGTTTTTTGTATTCTCAGGAGTGTGGAGATTCATTCCAGTAGCAGAAGTTAAGCAGAAAGCAATCCATGGTCTTAACATTTCCTTCCAACAGGTCTAGTAACAGCAACTTTGTTCTTTAAGAGATTAAAGACTATTATCTAGCACTAGACTTCGAGCCAAATCACCCTGTGATGATCAAAGCAAACAACGAAAAAGCCAAATCCAGTGGATTTCTGATTGTATTGAAATTTCACTGCAAACCTCTCCTACACCTTCTCACTTGCAGGTGCTGTAATGAGTATCAAGATCTTTGCAATCATGTGTATTTATTTAAATGTCCACTTTCTCTTACTTGAATGTGTATTTTTTTTTTTGTGCTCCAATGGAAGACAGACAGAAGGCTGTCACTCTGCAATTCAATTGTATACTTTTGAGTTGACTCGTGTTATTGAATTGAAGGTGCTACCTGGTCTCAGTCACTGAAGTGCTGTCAGTCCTTCCCAAAAACCTTTGGCCTTTTTACTGGCTATCTATGGAAATGGGAGCAATGTGGTACATTAACCTGAACTGTGAAATGTTTCTCTGATTGTAGATTGATTTTCTTTCATAGTGAATAGGAAACAGCAAGAAGGGGAGAACTGATGATTTCCCCATCCTATCCCTGCCCCCAAATATTGTGGAATTTTTGCTAGTTTCAAAACCACTGAAATACAATTACAATGGAACCACATACTGTCATTTCTACAAAAGAACTTCCCCTTGTGATATAATAATAATAATAATAATAATAATAATAATAGTGCTAGTTTCAAGTACAAGCTATATAAGCTATGATTCCGATTTTACATTCTTCTTCATTGCTATAAACATAGAGAAATTTGATCTTAGAAATTAAGGCAACACTTTGACATTGCATGAGGCAGAACATAGCTCAGTTACCAGTGCTAAGCCTTTAATGGTTTTGGTATGGCCTCTACATAAGAAGAAAAAAAATCCAGGAGCAGATTTTTTCAAGGGAGCTCCTTCTTTGGTAAAACGGCATCCTGTGATAGTCAGCTTTCAAACTCCCTGCATAGAACCCCTGCATATAACAGCATCAGAACTGTGTGATTGATTTCCTGTCTTTGGAGTTGCCTCATGTAAATATGATAGAGAATCATAGAATCATAGAAGGAATGGACCTTTAAAGGTCATGTAGCCCAGAAACTGAGCAGGCATAGCTTCAGCTGGATCAGGTTGCTCAAAGCCCTGTCCAACCGGACCTTGAACATTTTCAGAAATGGGGCATCCATCACCTCTCTGGCAAACCTGTTCCAGTATTTCAACATCCTCATTGTAAAAAAATTTCTTGCTGGCTCCTATTGGAATTGCATATTTAAAAAAAAGAACCCTGGAAAAAGACCTTGTGCAAAAGGAGGCAGAATATTTTACCAACAGTGAATTGATTCCCAAGTCTTTTGTTGATTATCAGCGATGCAGACCATTTTTAGAATAATATTATTTATCTGCAGGATAAAGAGCTAGAGAAGAAAACTGGAAGTGTGAAAATTCAGCAAATATAATGGGCACGCCAGTTGTTGTAAAGATTAAATTTAATATGTAAAAGTGGAATAGCTACCCTTTTTCATTAGGACATATATACATGAATTGCACCCATGTGAATATCAGGTGATGAAGTAATAGGAGGCACTGGAATAACCTTTGAGCTGTTCCAATGGAATCTGGCTCTGACTCAGCAATAGCAGTGACTGCAGTCACACAGAGGCAAAGCACTTTCACTGTAATATTCTGCATGAATGTGCTGCTTCAAGATTTGCTTCACGTTTTGTGCTACTTGATGTAGTTATATCCTAAAATTCTGAAACAGTATTGCTGCTCCTTGCTGTTGCAAGGTGTCTTTCCTCTCTGTCCTAACAATATTGCAATGATTCCAAAGCAGACATTCCTCCCCTCCCTTAAAGTGCTAACCTCAAACTGTCTTCTATGTTACAGAAGTTTATGATAATGTGATACGAATGAACGTTTTGATCCAATTGCTTGTAGTAAAATGAGATCTATTTTGCTGACAATAAAAATATGGAGTATCTTGACTGTATCTTCTTTGTGTCTAAAATGAATATCAGGAGCCAAATCTGTGTTTGCTTCTCTAGCTGACAAATCATTTGTGTTGTCACATATGGGTCCACATTAAATTTTTTTGGTTAAAACAGTTGTTCCACAGCAATCCGCTTCAGATATTTCTTTATACAAAGTTTGTGCAGAGTTCCAAATACTGGTTTCCAGTTCAAACTACAAACTATCAAGGCCCTGTTTTTTAAAGTCATTGAGAGTTTAGTGAAAACTGCAGTACAGGCTCTTCAGAGGAAAAAGCTGTATTTTCATGTTGGTAGAATGATGCATGTTGGACAGTGGGGCAACTATCCTTGCTGTAGCCGCTTGAAATAAAATGCACATACATAGAGTTTCTCAGTAATGCACATGCAAAACAGATAGATAGCTCAGTTTTATAATGTGCCAGTGTATAAGCATGGTTCACTGAATTTGATGTTTGCACCATTACTTAAATTATTAATATGGTCCAAGTTGATTTTTTGAAAGCTTCCTAAATTGCAATAAACCAATTCAACAAATACTTGGTTTACAGAGGATTAGGATAACGCTTAGAGCCATTAACTATTTATTTTAAGAATAAGGTTATCTTTATCTCTGAAATCACAGCATTTTAACCAAGCTCTCACTCTCAGCTGTGCGCATGGAACTCTTTGGCAAGAGTTCCATCTTGCCTTGAGAAATCTACAATCCAAGACAAGAATCTAGTGAATATGTAAGCAAGCATCTCTAAGTTGAGCCACATGAAAACCCCCTGGTCTTGCTACTGTTTTATGCTCAGTTGATAATTGCAATTTTTTTCCTCTCTGCTGCTCCAAAAGAAACACGCTCTACCATAATCCCTCTGCATACATGAAAACCTTGTCCTTAGAGCATCCTCCTACTCATTAATCAGATGCATTGGTTGGCTGAAGTTCTCCTTTTATTGCAATGAATTAACTGAGACTGTATGTTGGAAAGAATCAGGACTAGGAAAGAAAACACTACAGCATTCCATAAGCTCAGCCGTCCTACAGCGTTAGAATGAATGATTTTTTATTAGCTCTAAGAAGTTCTAAGTTAATCTAGGAATTTTAATATAAAATATCAACCAAGTCAAGCTTCTGGGGGAGAATATCTGCAACACATACTAATCAACTCTTTTATTGGTGTAGCCAAGCTGCTCTGACAGCCACTTGGCAAAACCATACTCTGCATTGTTCTGTCTTGATCATGAAGAGAAAGTGATTGCTTCCTAGAATTCCCAAGGACATAGCCGAGCAAATAATTAATTTGTTTTGCTCTTGAACTGTAAGATAATAAAATGACAAGAATAGGTTTTAAGGAGTTACAAGGCAGATGCAGCTCCATCTGTGCTGCTTCTGCATGTCCGTAGTGCTTCCTCATGCTACCTGTTATGACGGACACAAAACAGAATCCAATGCATTCAGATAAAAATTCTTTTTTCAAGCTTGTGGTACTGTTAATTTGCTTAGTCTCCTGGGGGAAGTGCCCTGGAGGGTTAAAGAAGTAGAGACAGGCTCATTCTAATGTGATGCTCTGAGATGATATTGAGGTGATATTGCTGAGATGCTGGAGAATACTGGCATGCTTTTCCCTCCTATGTCCCAGTGTTTGGGATGGGCCTCACCTACTCCCACTGGTAAGACTATATGATATTCCACATATAAAATAATCAGGAATGGTTCATAAATGTCAATGTGCCAAAGGTCAGCTTCATAGCATTGTGTCAACAGCTGGCACTGGCTGTGGACTGCCTGCACACACATATCTGTGTGCCAATCTTCATTCTAAAGCAACTGACCTTTAACAATCACTGATCTCACCAGGGCGGGGCTGGTGGAAGGTGTGGCTCACCAAATAGCAGATGGTGATCCTAGCTGGTCTCCTGGGCTTAAAGCATAATGGTTTCAAGAGACTCATGACTACATGACATGTAGTCAGTCCAGGTTTTTTAGCTGTGTTAAGATCTTTAGCCACCACCTTTTCACAACCAGCCGTGATGCTCTCCTCTTGTTCTCTGTGAAGGGTAAGGATATGATATTTTGAAATGTTTTTTACATATGATAGCAATATGTTTCCACCTTTTCATCACTTCAAACAGGATTTACCATTTATGTTTTTGTTCAACATTTTTCCTTCAAGATTATTCGATACGTAGCCTTGAACACTGTTCAGGTAATGCAAGAATCATTGGAAGTGATTTTTGAGTGTTTTTAAGAGGACTTTCCAGTATCAGTAGTTGGTTAACTGAGCACTAGGAGAACCTGAAGGAGCATTGACTTGGAAAACTACAAAAGAAACTACCATGATGCTTCTCTTCTTGACAGAACAATCAATACAGGCAAATGATCTAGTGTCAGAACTACCTCCTCATAATACACAATAGGTGAACTATTTAAAGTCAAATACAGATGAATGCTGAAAAGTGAGGGCATTTCTGAACTACAGCACAACATGCCACTAATAAACAAAAAATGGTAAAGTGATACAGTCAGGAACTCCATGTCTTCTTGGGAAGATCTATTCTAAAACCTTACCTCTCCAGTACTTTCAAAGGATTTGAGTCCAAATATTCAGGCATATAACTGAATGCTAAAGTAATAAAATCTTTATATTTAATTGTCTCTGCTTATGAGCCACCAGCTCTCCTATTGGCTAGTCAGAGGATATTGCTAATAGCTAATTAAATAGATCCTTTTGTTTACAACAGTTATGTCTATGTTGTTGGTCATAAGTGGTGCTGACACCCATTTTGATGATCTATGCTGTGCAATTCTTGCTTTAGAGTTATATTTGTCTTCATCTTTTAAACTCCTCTATATCTGTATTTTCTTCTGTTTCTGTCTTTCTTCATTACTTCAGCAGCTCCTTCCCTAAATACTTACATATAATTCTTTGAGTATGGGATAATCTGCCAATTCATCTTTTGAAACCCTTTAGTTTGGGGCCACTCCCTGACAGGAAAAGATACAGTCAAAACTTTTCCTACTTTTATTATATAATAGACTTGCATGCTGCTTTTGGGGGTTTTGCAGCTCTGAAACAATTAATCAGCATCACATTGCAACCTAAAACTAAAACTGATGTTCATAGCCCGTTAGAAAATGAATCTTGACAGAAAGATCTTTTCCTGGGGCTAAAACACGGAAAAAAATCTCAAACTTGTGAGGTATTCCTCACAAGTATACTTTTCCCTGGGTCTTCTCCTAATCTCTTGTCTACCTCTTAACTCTATCAATTTCATCTTCAGACACAGCTTCTTCTGGAATAGCATACAATTCAAAGAAGCCTTGAATTGGCTGCAAGGCACCTCCACTAATGGTCTGAGCCCTGTGCAAAAGGTATGCAAACTAGTACAGTCAGCATGGGCCCATAACAAAATGTAATGGAATCTAATTAAAACCCCCTGAAATTAACAGAGACATTACTGCACCTGCTGTGGTACAGACTGTGTATAGTTATATACCAAAATGGTGGTGCCCATGAGAACAAAGGCATAATCGTTTATTTTCCACAGTAATGGGTAAAAAGATACATGTTCCTCCTTACAATGGACTTGTTATTCAGACTGACATTGCTGAAGGTCAGAAATGAGATAGATTACCAATTTACAACACAACCATTACTTTTGTTATCATCTTTTCAGACTCCTAATCACTGAAATCCATTTAGAAGTCTGTGTACATGCAATCACTATTGCAGGACACCCATACCCAAGTTCTCCTCTGTTCATCCAAAGCGTATTTGCTTTTTTTAACTCAGAAACAACACTGTTTTACTCCTGAACTTACCTTCATGGTCAAGCAAAATGCTACTTTATTATTAGAATCTTTGTTTTTAATGGCAATTGCATAGCAGCTTCAAAGCATTTTGAGAACTGCAGAGTAACATCAGACTTACAGAAAAGGTCAGACAATTTCCAGAGTATTTTCTGTAGGCGTACATGAAGAGTACGCAAACAAGATACAGAAGCACATGAGATAACTGTGTACTTAATGCAGGCTGCCTTAAATAATTCTCCCAGGGTTTCACATTGCTTCATCAGACATCTGTGCTGAGTTTGGAAGTTTGAGAGCTGGACTCATTATTGCTGTGCCAACTAATGTAGTGATTTCTTCCACACTGATGTCTTCTTCTGTCATTTAGCCATCTAGGCTTCCTGCACAATAATATAAGGAGAAAATTAAATAAATGTGCTGGTTTTGATTGGGATAGAGTTAGTTTTCTTCATAATAGCTTGTATGGTGGTGTGTTTTAAAACTGTGATTAAAGGAGTGTTGACTGCACTGGGATGTTTTAGTTGCTGCTCAGGAGTCCTCGTACAGTGTCAAGGTCTTTTCTGGTTCTCACAATGCCCCACCAGCAAGTGGGTTAGGGGTGCGTGAGAATTTGGGCAGGGACACAGCTGGGACAGCTGATCCCAACAGACAAAAAGGATATTCCATACAATATGATCCTGTGCTCAGCAAGAAAAGCAAGGGGAAGGAGTAGGAAGAGGGATGGGCATTTGTCTTTCCAAAAAACCGTGTTACATGTGGTCAGTCTATTTCTATTCATTTTGGTCACGTCAAACACACACCCCACATCCACAGAAGGGGGAATTGCTTGTTTGTAACCACTGAGCATTTTCTTCACTTACCAACCTCAGTATGCACACAAGTAAACCTCTTCTGTTTGTATTTGCCACCTACATGCATGTTTCACCTTTGAGACCTGGGAAAACCCTCTGACGCATTAAAAAAATAGTCAGCAATGGTGAGAGTCCTGTTTGACTAGTTTGACATGCCAATAAATAAAATTTATCAAGGACAGGACAGTTTTAAAAAAGTGATTAGAAGGAAAGAGAATGCATGAAACAAACCCTAAAGTGACTAACTATTGTTAAACTTTTCTGCAAGTGATGTTTCATCCATTGTTTTGGCACTGGGAGCTTAGAAGAAAAGAAACTTAACTAGTTAGAGCTGTTTAATATAAATAGCTCCCCATATTGTGATATGGAACAAAAAGCTATGAGAGAGAGAAGAGATTACTTAGTTTTAAGACAAGGCAGAGTTTACAAGTTTAGTTCAACTTTTGTTTCGTTGTTGCCATATGAGCTCAAAAAGAGTCAGGGAAGCCAACGGACAGAACTGAGAATCTTCTCTCTAACCATCTTTATCTGTGCATTTAGGAGGTGGTACAGAGCATGGGTAGAACACGTTACAATCTCTTTTGTTTGACATAGGCTCTGTGAAGAGAGAACTAGGACCTTAAGGGCATGAAATACTTCAAATTGGAGGGGAGGTTATTTTGTCCCTGCTCCTGCTCAAAGAAGGGTCTCCTATGAGGTCTGACAAAGTTGCTCTGGGATTTCTCCAATCTGATCTTGAAAGGTTCTGAGAAAAGAAACTGACCAAGCCCTCCAAAATCTGCTTCAAATTTGAACAGTCCTCATACTGAAAAGCTTTTTCTTTATGTCCAGTTGGATCTTCTCTTGTTCTAACTTTGTCTCTTGCCTCTTGTCCTCCCACCATGCACTGCTGAGTAGATTGCCTGCAGATATTACACTGTGCTGAACGTCCACAGGCAAATCAAAGCAGTGAGAACCTCATTGAAATTAAGTATTTTTCCAAATGACTTGAAGAAAGTTCAGGGGTTTTCCATGTATTACTCAGTGCAGAAAACATAAACACAGGCAAAGCAGTGAGTTGCTGTGGCTTCCTACTAGCTTGATTTTACACAGTACCTGGAACAGAGCCCATGATGACTTCAGATCCTATTAATGGAGATGGTTTTACGGGGGAAGCACCACACACTACTGTAATAAATATTTCTTAACAATGATCAGGAAGGTGTCCAAGTCCTGTTACTCTTGAGGCTGAAAATGAACATGAAACTGACATTATGACATGTAGCTCTGCTGGAGAATGTAAAAAGAAGTATTATATGGCAGTGTACAAAGGAAGCAATGGGAGTGTTGGTGATCTGTCATGTAGGGAACCAAACCCTTTCCTCTTTATTCACACAGATGCCGGGAAAATCTCCAAGTATAACATCAAAGTTACACTGCACTTACATTTAATTGACATGAAGCCTTGTCAGACCAATTCCTAAGTATCACTCAACAAAAAAGAAACAAAGGAATTTAAAAATTATGAGGAAAATAATATGAAGATAACAATTTATTTGCATTGGATAATAGCGATAAAGATTTTGCCCATTCTTCTGGCAGAATCATTTGCACAGGTGTAGTTTAATACTGAAGACTCCTAAAAATATTTGGCCCTATGTTTCTGCCCATGAGACACCCTGATCTCCATCATTCTTCAACAAGACATGCATGCAACTATCCAAAATCTGGCAGCACAGATTTTAAAAGTATTTTAAACCCAGAGGGACTCTTCGATTCCCCTGGAAATCTCATGTGCAAGACATGATCATCTAGGTATATTCTTGGATTGTGTTAATGACCTTCACTTGGGTGGAGGGACAGTGCTACAGCTCTTACACTCCACATCCTGTTTGAATTTGAAGTTATATTTTCTAGACTGGCACATAACTGAGCAGCTCTCAATTATTCAAAGATTTCTACTAAAAACATCCCTTTGTGGCTCTCTCTCAAAACTCTAACCCTTCATTATGACACTTGCCTCTAGAAATTAGGAACTTATGCAAAATGATGTTCGCCAAGTCTCATAATTTTATTAAATTTTTACATTTCAACCAACTAACTACAAAAGTGTTTGGGAAAAAAAAACCAACCCAGAATTATGAGTAGTTAGAAACAACTTTTAGCAAGTAAATAAGGGACATTTCTTATCTTCAAAACATCACAAAATTGTCCAGACGACTCCATTTCACTTTTGTTCACTTAGTAAAAATACAGTTTAAAATTGGGCACCATGGTGTAATTAGTTCATTCAGGCTATATTTGAAAACTCCCTTGTTCTCTGCAGTTATAGTACTACTTGAGTATTTTCAGAAGGCTTTGTGAATGTGAAACTGGAAATGCAATAAATTTGATTGTAAAGGAAAATTTTCTATTAAGCTCAAGCCTACACTTGAGAAGATAAATTTGAGACATTCTACAAATTATTTTTTAATCTAGTTCATTTCAGTGCATTTCATCAAGATTGTTCCATGAAGTTGAACAAAGTAAATATTTTGATATTACTTTTTTCTAAAATCTAAAACAAAAGTAAAAAAAAGTAGACTCCATAAAACCTTAAGATAAATCACTTTGGCCAGGAATTTTGATGTCATTCAGGAAGTCTGGAAGACTGGGCAATTGATCTCCAAATCCTTGAGCCTAGAAACTGGGCTCCAAACTGAAGGATTAGGTGAAAGACAGCAGAAATGCAATTTTAAAGTGTAAGAGGACAACTGTAAGTTCAGAGGACTGACTAGAACAACCAGACTTTCTCCATTCCATCTTTCTAGTTTTTTCCATTCCACATTTCCAATAAATATGCTGCTTCATGTGGGAGAAGACGAAGGGAAGGAAAAGAATAAATGATCAGACTAGAAACAGAGAAAGAGAAGACAGACAGAAATAAAAGAGATAAAAAAGAGAAAAGAGAAAGTGATTCCCAAAAAGTTTAGCTCATGTCTATATCTTATGCCAGCATGAAAACAAGGATAAGTTTCTCTACCGTCAGCACAGGTAGTGGTGAATGCTCTCTCTGAAACAGCTTGAACACTTTTTATACAGCACAGGTGATCACAGACCTGCAGGCAGTGCTGATAAACTTCCACAGAACATGAGGGGTTGCCTCAGATTTCCTTCTTTGACTTTGTAAACACGGGGTGTATGAATTTGGTAGCACCTCGCTAAAACCAGTAAAACATCACAGACTGAGACAGAAGGAAGGAAAGGCTTCCATGGTCCACAGTCCATTTTGCCTTAATCTTGCCTTGAACAAGTGGAGTGTATCATGAATATAAAGCGTCATGGAGGTGTCATGAATTTCATAGGATATTTATGTATAAGCAAGTGAATATTTGCTCCACATCAGTGGTAGAACTGCCATTGGAGCGGTGACGGATTTGAGTTCTACAGCCGTGACTCAACTTACAAAAAGGGAAACAACTTCTGTAGACAGAGGTGCCAACAGAGTGAGGATGACCTCCTGCAAGAGACAATGGAGCATTGCTAACTCCCAGCATTCATTCTTTCTCATCAAAGCAATAAAGAACATCTGAAATATTTTCTTTGTGGAAGGATGGCTTGGAGGAATCTATGTAGAGTCCCTTAAGCTTGCTCCAGAGTTGTGTGCATGATCTATTTTTCATTTGAGAAAACACGAGAATCACTCCATCTGGAGATGTGGTTTCAATTATTCCTGTTCTTCTACTGCTATGTGGTATCCTCTTTGCCAATTTTCCTTTCCAGAAATGGTTTCTTCTGCTTGTCAGACAATACACAAGACAATAGACATTGTTTCACATTGTCTATTGTCTAATAGAACAATGTTGGGGGGCTTCCAAGCATTATCAAAAGTACCCAGTACTTAGAATATAAAGGCAAGGGCTACACTTTCAAGCTACAACTCTATATAAGTAGGTGGAAAAGAAAGGAAAGAATCAATTACTTGGTAGGTCCAACATTTCCCATATTTGCCAGAATAGGAGTGTGAATTATTTTCCTTAATATATACTGAAATCCTGGCACAGCAGAGATCCAATAAATGGGATTATGAGACATTATGAAATTTCCATTGTGGCTGAGTTTTTCCAGATCAGCATCCTTGGCCAACCCATGGCTAAAATGAGCAATGAAAGCTGAATCTCATGATTCTCTCCCAGCTCAGAGGCTGCCAGTACATATGTGAGAGAGGAATGTTTCCCAGAGACATGTAGCAAATGTGACAGGAAACCCTAAAACATTGTGATATGATGCTAAAACATTGTGACATGAGGATGGATCCAACGCATTGCACACATCAGATTTTGCCAGGTCTTTTTCTTTATGTTTTCTGCTTAAGGCATAAATAGAATAAAACAACAGTCCTTAGTAACTGGTCTGCCAGACACAGTGTGAAGTATTGCTTTGGCTTAACCCTAAAAAGTCTTAAAGATAAAAGAAGAAGATAACAGAGGATCAGAGGGGTTAAAGGCAGATACACTGTTTATGTTTCTCCCTATGAACTCCGTGACTCCAAAGAATGCAGAGTTGAAAAAAGTCCTGCACAAGCTGAAGAAGGTAGAAGAAAATAGCTTTGATTTCTCATTACAGGTAGAGAAGTGGCCACGACGACATGGAATGAAACAGAGAAATGCAAGCCAGAAAAATGAATGACAGTGACTCCTGGATATTCCCACAGTGCTTACTAGAGACAGAAATTTCCTTACAAAAGATTAAACATATGAATGTTGTCCTCTAGATAAGCATATATAGGACTCCGAGCTTTGGCCTCATTTATATCTGTGTGCCTGTCACTTTGTGAATATTCATGCCTGCACACTCATGTGTACGAATTCACTTTCAGCTTCTGTAATAATATTTTCATTTCTGTACTTGTGAAAGGTGAATATCAGTCTGGTGGCAGTCTTTTAGGAATACCTTTATATCTTAATGATGCTTTTAGCTGGGTGGTGTCATGTTAAAAGCTTTTTCTCATAATAGCTGCCTAATTTACTTCATAAATTGTCAAATTATAGTTGACAGTTCCAGTACCTGCTCATGTTGGGCCATGTTAGTATTCAGATCTCCCTGCTTCAAAGAGAAAAAGTGTATGAGTCAAGCTTGTACTCTGAGGAAAATATGAATGCTGCAGAATAATAATGAATAAGTTGAACTGAAAAAAAAATTAAGTGCATTTAGTAAATTCAATAAATTAGGACTCAGAACTGCAAAGTTAACTTTGAAGTTAGATGTGGGAAGAAAGAGAATAGAACTTGTGTTTGTGTGTGTGCATATATGTATATATATATGTATATATATGTATGTATATGTATGTATATGTATATGTATGTGTATGTGTATGTGTATATGCATGTACATGTATATGTATATGTATATGTATGTGTATGTGTATATGTATATGTATATGCATATGTATATGTGTATATATATATATATATATATAGGTGGCTGCTGCCTATTTGAGCTATTAGAGGGGTAATAGAAGAATGGAATAGAGAAGGCAATGAGTTTACATTTCTCCATAATTCCTGTCTTTCGCATCTTTGATAGAAGTTGCTTTGTAAATGTAAAATATCTTGAAACCATTGAGTTTTTTCTCTTAACACACAGCTCTTCTGCAGCATCTGTCTCTAGGAGAGCAATGTCAGAATTGGTACTTTTAGGCCACAGATGAAACTCATCAAAAGTCCTGTACTACAGAGCTCCTACTCCCTGCTGTTCTGGTGAAAGCTTTCCTTAATAAGTGGAAGCATATGCAGATGTACAATGCCGGACATATGTTCCCAATTTGTGATGGCATCTTGGTCTGTAAGACCAAATCATATGATCAGTTCAGCTGAAAGCCCTCCTCATGTTTTGTTTCAGGAGTGTGCAATATATAGCAGGCTTTCATCTACTTTCTTGTTAATTTATTTTGACTGTTGAGTTGCCATTAACATTTTGCATTTCTATATCCTTAGCCATGCAAAGATGTCAAAACACTTGACATATCCTGTGGAGTGGGACATAATTATTCATCCTAGCAATTGCCAAATTCAATGAGTTGAAAAGAAGACTCATTTCAAGTTCCCGTAGTTTAGAGGGAGCTTACTTTTAAATCAGGCACACAAGATTTGAAGACTCTTGAGTGTGCAAACTAAATACTCTCCAAAATTGCACAAGAAACTACTAGTAGACTTCAGCACAAAAAATTGCAATTCCCTTTGCTCTTACATGTTCCAGCCATAGAACTGACTTCCCATCATGACTCTCTACAACCATGTTGTGTGGTTCAGTTTCATTGAGATTTTCCATTTGGCTCTTTGTGAGGAGTTAGCTGATCTAGAATGAGACTCACTAGGCACACTCATCAGAAATGAGCGTTTCTTGTACCACAGCATCGGACTGAACTCAGAAATTTGGCACTCACCAGGAGCAGCTGGTGGGGTTAAGTTGTTTAATGGCAATTTTCCGTGTTGACAATGCTCTCTTCAGTCCATAAATATCCAACTAATTTACCACTGCCTCTTACTCAAGATTGTTTTTCCTGTTGGACATACAGGCAATCGGTAGTGCTGCTGTGCATATCAGAACATTCTAAACCTGTTTCTCATACAGACAACAGCTCTGTCTACACAGAATCTTTACAGAATATGTCTTCTGTAGTTTTCTATAGCCAGATCTTAGTTTTTAATATTACTAAAATTCCACACACCATTGATGGCTATCAGCTTCCAGCTGTATGAGGCAAATGATGCTAAAGATGCGTAGCTAAGAGAAAAAGTTTGTCTATTTAGAGCAGGGATGTCCTAACAATGTGTTCAAGTGGGGCTGTTTCCTCCCACAGCCCCTTTGTATTTGCTTTGTCTAAAGCCTCTTTGTTCAGGAAAGTGATGCAACTGAAGAATGCATTAAAATGCTTTTCCTTCATTACTTCTATACAGATGATGTCAGTGTTTGTTCATCTCGTTATATTTAGAGCTTGTTTTCAAGCTGGGAGGTATGCTAGCCTTTTCTTTAGTGCAGAGAGGTGAAAGAGTCAGCGGTGCTAAATCATATGTCCTGTGTGCCAGCAAGGGTCATGGAGTTTGATTCCTCACTATATCAAGACTATACTACCATATAATCTTGTTCACAAACTTATCAAGCTTTAATAAATCACACAAACAGTAAAAAATAAAGAAATCTTATAAACAAATGCAGGATCATGAAAAGCATACAAGCAATTACAACGGAAAGCAGGCATATTTCTGTACACGAGGCCATTTGCTTGGTTCCAACTAAAACTGCTCAGTGAATTTCTGACATCAGGCAGTGGACTTCCCTTAACTTTAATCAAGTAAATATTAGGCAGCTGCTCAGTGTCAGGTTTTCTCAAAGGTCAATATTGGGAGACTGCTCCAGAAAGGAATTCAGCCTGCTTTGAGTGCCTCTCTCAGCTATAGAGAGAACTTGCTGGCTCTCTGATTAGTGACATACAGATGTCCACCATTTAGATTGGATGCCTGCCCCTGCAGTGTTGAGCTTCAAGGAAATTTCTTTCCTTACCTCTTACGTGCTTTGCAGGATCTCCCTACTATAAGATACTTGTTTCTTTTTAAAAGATGCATGTGAGACTAGTCTAAATTAACAATAACTGCAGGTTAGTGATTTTTATGACCTCTGAAAGCAGAAATAGTTAGAGGTGCACATTTCAACTTTGATTTCTCTGCAAGTAGTCTACTTTTTAACAGCACTTTCTTCCACTTGGGAGCCTTTTCTACATTATGGTAAATATTTAGACAGCTGCATTTGAATCAGAACTACAACAGCATTGAGATACTACATCATACTTAACATTATGTGAGTTTCTTTTCAATTTCGCTTTAAGGGAGGTTTATTGTATTTCACCTTTTTAAATGGAAGCACAACATATCTGAACAGGTGACGTCTTTGAGATTCCAGTGAAAGTGTCCATTTATTTAATATTTACACTTCAGAGAAATTGTAGTTATAGAAAACGAAAAGAATTCAACTCCATTGCTTGCCTCAGTATCACTTTGGAGATCTGCCATCTGCTTTGACCCCAGTAGCCTCATTTGCAGTATGAACTAAATGCTTTCAGATCTCAAAGTTAGGGCTGCTTTTCAATCAGAAATCCAGAAGGGATTTTTAACATGCCAAGAACACCTACTGGAAATTGCTGGGCCTGTGGTAGCTCAGTTCTAATGCAGAACATTATTCCACAAGTATGAGGTTATTATTTACTGTAAGTAGCCCCCTTCCAAATGAGATCAAACTTTCTAGTACTCTAATACCAACTCCCTAAAGGCTCAATGAGAGACTGTAGTTGCACTGGCTTTGGGGTTATTTCCTCTAAATATTCTTGCTTCTTTGTTGTTGTTGTTGTTTTTTAAAAATGTCTTCAGAACTGTGGAGCCCTTTTACTTCAATTTTTTTTCCTGGGCTGTGTCTTCACTTCTGTTTAATCATCAAATATTTTCCCATTCTGAAGGTCTTTTGCTTTCTTAAAATCCCTCCATCACTCATGTATTTTTCATCTTCTCAGCTTTCTCTCTTTATCCTCAACCCACCATGAGAATGTTACTTTAGCTTGTTCTCCCCATCTTCTACTTCAGCAAATAGCAAGAGTTGCAAAGGTAACCAGAGTTATCAATATGGTCAGGACTTCACACCTTTTGGGAACCTGGCCATATTGACCTTCAATGATGCTACTGAACTGTTGAGTATGGTGTCTAGAGATAGTGCCTGAATTCTCCAGAGAAGGATTTGTGAATATCACCTTCCTCACTCCATTGTTATTCCTGGAATATTTCTTTCATGAAGAAGAGTATGCTTATTTGAAGTATTTGTTATTTCCATGCTTTAAAAATGTCAGTTAGCCTGTCAGGAGGGAGATCCATTACCATATAATTTTTAAAACCACCACAACTGAATATATTTAATTGTTTTCATATCTGTCATATTTTATACGGCTTTATTTCATAGGATGACTGAATTTGAAGAACATGAAGCAAGATTTCTTGCCTCTTAGACCTCAGGTTAAATTTGTAAAATAGCATTTAATGTGGAGCTAAGCATTTTTAATTTTCAAATAAAATGGTTAAGTCAGAGATGGTTCTACCAAAGAGTAAATTATAAGTAAGAAGTTCTGTGTATGCTCCATATTTAGGGTTCACTTCCCAAAGCTGAACTACACTTGGAAATGTCTGAACAAGAAATTAATAAAATCAATATCCTCAAATATGGTTAAAAGGATCTGGGAGGAGGGCCACAAAGATGATCAGAGGGATAGAGCACCTCTCCTGTGAAGACAGATTGAAAGAGCTGGGGTTGTTCAGCCAGGAGAAAAGAAACCTCTGGGGAGACCTTATTACAGCCTTTCAGCACTTAAAGCTTATAGAAAAGACCATTAGTCACCTTCTACACAGGCAGATAGTGACAGGACAGGAGGAAATGGTTTTAAATTAAAAGAGAGAGACTTAGATTAAACATTAGGAAGAAATTCTTTACTGTGAGGTTGTTGAGGTATGGGAACAGGTTTCCCAGAGAAGCTGTGAATGCCCCATCCCTGTGGGCATTTAAGGCCAGGTTGGATGGAGTTTTCAACACCCTGGTCTAGTGGAATGTGTCCCTGCTCATGGCAGGGGGGGGGGTTGGAACTGGGTGATCTTTAAGGTCCCTTCCAACCTAAACCACTCTATGACTTTATGGTTCTATGAAATACCAATTTTTTTTGCTCCTGGCTGTGTTTATGAAGGGAAGGGAGAAAATGGAAATACAGCAATGAATTTTCATATAAAATTAACTAACTCATGGTTAGATCCTAATTGAGAGAAAGTTCCTGTTAGTGAAAGTGTTAAGAATCAGTACCATAACCCACTTAGGCTTAAAAATGCCTTGTTAAATCCAGGGCAAAGTATAATCTTCCTGTGCCATGCAACAGTTGATCAGCACAGCAAATTCAGTATGTAATTAATTGATACTCTTTCCTCGCCATGCACAATAACTCTTAGGCATTCCCTACATCTCTTGCCTACGGACACTTGCAAATACTAAGAACATAAAAGTAATTTACCATAGTAGTATTTGTGATTATCATTAAAGATTGGGAGGTAATTGGTCACACTAAGACAAATAAAATTTAGTGTTATTGCTCCCATTTTGTATAAGATAGAGTTGAGATACAGGACTGAGCTGCCCAAGGAAACAGCTGTACTTGGCAGCATAGCTGCTGTCAAGCTAATGTCATTTGAGTGTATATCTGAGATTAATACAATGGTGTTGTAAGAAAAAAGAGACATCTTTTCCTCAATCCATCCTACTGCAATTACTGGATGGGCTCAGATCAACTTCAGGGCCATCAAGAGGGACCTTAGAAGGCTGGAGAAATAGGCTGACAGGATCTTCATAAAGTCCAAGAACGGCAAGTACCAAGGCCTGCACCTCGAAAGCAGCAGTCCCATGCACCAAAATAGCCTGGGAGCCACCCAGCTGGGAAGCAGCTTTGCAGAAAAGAACCCTGAGGTTCTCTTGGACACCAGGCTGACCTTGAGCCAGCAATGGGCTCTTGCCACAAGAAAGGTTGCATTAGGCAAAGTATTACCAGCAAGTCAAGGGAGGTGTTCTTTCCCCTCTATTCAGCCCTGGCAGGGCCCCACTTGGAGCTCTGTGTTCAGTTTTGGACTCCCCAGTATAAAATAGACAGGGACGTACTGGGAAGAGTTCAGCAAAGGGACATGAAACTGATAAAGGGACAGGAGGATCCTTTGTATGAAGAGAGACTGACATAGCTGGGACTTTTCAGGCTAGAGAAGGTTCTGGAGGGGATCCATCAATTTGCACAAATACCTGAGGAAAGGATGCAAAGAGGACAGAGCCAGCCTCTTTCCAGTGGTGCCCAGTGACAGGACAAGAGACAGTAGGCACAATCTGGAACCCAGGAGGCTCTGACTGAACCCCAGGAAATGGACATTTCTGAGGAGAGATAATGGGCCGACTCTTTCAAAGCATCTAAAGGATTGATAGGGAGTGAGAGTTTGTTCTGAAATGGCAGGACATGAGTTTACCACTTCTAGGCCTTTTCCTTGTCAAAAGTCAGACCCTTGATATTTAATTGCTTTTCAATGGACTAGTCTTCAGCTAAGAGGACTAAAACAAATTATGTTTGTTTGATGTTTCTATTAAGAGCTCCTGAGAACACAAACATCACTGCTGTCCCTAAAGGAAAGGCTGGTCACAATCATCAGCAGAGCAGTGAAACCTAAGTTTGCTGGTGTGAACACATGTTCCTACCTAACCTGAACCTGCACTTATAAAGATCCTCATGTGAGAAACATGACAGGCAGCTATACAATACTGAGTTACATAAGTTCCCCTTGCCCCTTCATTCATCTGTTTGGGCAAGGATAGATCCCTCATCCTGACCATCCCAGATACAAGGAGGCAATAGAGGTTGATGTTCCCAGTCACTGAGGTTCTCACACTGTTTATATATATCTCCCTCCCACTGGGCAATGCCTTTGAGAGCAAAGAATCAGTCTTATGCCCACAGGGGCAGAGAGACTCTCTGAGTTCACAGGGTTTATCCTCATGCACTTCAGCAGACAGGCTGTACCCAGAGACCTCGCTCAAGCCAGCCTGCCAAACCTGCAGCCGATTACAATCATTCCAACTCATTCTTCACAAATCTAAACAAGCTTTCTTTGATTTCTGGTCATGATTAGAGGATGAAACCGCCATCCTTGGTTTATGGTGACAGCCAGATGATACTGTGGCTTTGTTATGTTTTTTCAGCAAGAGACCTGTAACCTAAGAAACTCTCACACATCAGTTTTGGGTTGGTGTGCTTTTCATGCTCATTCAGTTGAGTAGCATGAGAGATGTGAAACAACAGACTGATACCTGGGCTCTCACATGTTTTTTTATTGCCAATTGAGTATGATCAAACTTTCATTCAGGGAAAGCAAGTACCTGCAGGGATTACTAAGGAGGCATAACAAAAATCTGCATTAAAGAGATGTTATGGAGATAACTCTTTTTCAGTCACTCTGCACTCATACTTTTGTTTTGGTGACTCAAACAGGGGAAAATAACATCTTAAGATTCCTGAAGGGCATGGGCAGCTGTTACCTAGGACTGGGTTTTAAGCACGTGCGTGTGGGATTGCTGTTGTCGGAAAGAGACACAAGAGAGAAGTTTGCCTGGAACTTAAGGCAGAAGAGCTTCAAGAAAACCTTCACATTCTCCTGTCATTAACATTGCTCCTGCTTCTGCAGTCAGGGACAAAATATACCTGAAAGAGAAAGAAAGTAAAAAGAAGTAGAGGTAAAATGGAGTCCCTGGCAATCTTTGGTGTTTCTCTTACAAATTTGCGGTTTGTCTTTGAAATCTGCTGTTACAAATAAGCTCTTGAAGTCCCATGTGGAGTATAAGCAAGACTATGGGGAGTACAGTAGATTTCTTACAGCCTCTGAAGAAAGCTGCCTCTCTTTAAAAAAGGAAGTAGCTTGGGAGAGAGGTGGGTGCTTGGTGTCTTTCACTCAGCAGCTCTCCATCAGGCTGTCTGTCCCTGAAACTCAGCCAAGTTGCATCCTTAGCCAAGTGTAGAAATTCCCTGCCACTCTTGTGCACTGACATTTTCTGCAGAAGCATGTTTCCCACTTGAGTAGTCTTATCCCAGGTGGGATAGTCTTATCCCAGGTGAAACAGGAGAGAGCCATTTACACGAGAGGCAAAAAGAGATGGAGGTGACAGTTCATGTTCAGCTGAGGAGGGCATGGAACCATGGAGGTGGTCCTGCCTAAGTATCATGGGTTGATCTGGAGCTCTTTTTTGTACACCTTACCGGGTGAAAGAACTCAGGTCAGGTGTCTGGATGAAATCAACTAACTGCAGCAAAAAATGTATGTCCAAGGCTTGCTGTACCTCTTGGCATTTGGCTTCAGGTTTTTGGGGTTTTGGTTTTCTTTAGTGTGCTATCCCCACCTGATCTTTACCCATTTTCTGCCCTAAACTTTGACCCTAAACTTGCTGCTTCCAGACATCTTGAAAGCAGTTTTTCCTTTCATAAATCAATGGGTGTTAAGAAAAGGGCATTCCAAAGATGCTAAAAGCAAACTAAAAGACACTACAGCTTAATGGCATAGGTGATTTGGCAACTGAGAATTCAGTAGCTCCAAATTGTGAGGGAAAGCACAACAGATATCATAGGAATCTCTTGCCATCATTAATAGTTTGTGGTCTCGAGGGAGCCATGTGCTGAACTTTGGCCCAATTGCAGCCAGAAATTTGGTTTGTCACACCCATGATTATCACATATCATCTCTGCCCCTTCTCTGCTGAAATGTTTGTGGAGAGGGACAAATTTTTAAAGCATTTTAAAATTGTGTGACTGTGGAGAAGAGTAAGACAGAGGTTGCAGGAATGTTCCACCATCCCCATGCAAGGTCCTAGGGGAAGAAAGTCAGCCTGTGAAAAGCTGTATAGCCCTTTTAGCTGTATAGACCTTTTGTCAGGGTAAAAAAATTTCACAATGTATTTCACATAGTACCTGCTGTGGACCCTGTTCTTGCGAGGTATTTGGGGAAACTGAGTACTGCAGTGTGGGTGATTATTTCCTGTGGGTGGCCAAATAGGTGAATCACAGGACTGGCTCAATCAGTTATTTATTCTACTAAGTCTTAGGATGTGCATACTGTAATTCTATTTGGTTTAATCATGATTAAGGCTCTCACCCGATGAGCTCATGAACATGGAGGCAGTAAAACTTGGCTCAAGAACTGAAGTCCAGAGGGCCAGTAATTGTACAGTAACTAGAAGGTTAGCAACTGGAAACCTTTCCTCTAAGCCCTCCTACTCTATTACCAATTAATGCCACTGAATTAATGAACTGTTTAAAGCAATAATGAAATTAATGGAATGTGTCTGAAAACAGGAAAGGGGTGAGATGTTAGAATATTTTCATTGTTAGCAACTTCATATTTTAAATTTTGGCCTATTTAAGAGTAGGAAGAAAATAACAGTGGAACTATTGTAATGCTTAGGGCTGAAAGAAGCCACAAGCTGAATGAGAGAAGTGAAGAGTTACAGAGCCAACATCCTTCAGAAAATTTTCTCCTGTCCCAGCCTGTAAAAAAGTTCAGCCTTGGTTATCATAGCTCAATAAATGATGTGCATATAAATATGGATACAAAAACTTATTCAAAGCATAAAGAAAATGTGTCAGGAGACAGAGTTTAAATTGTTTGGTTTAGGAAGATTAAACAGTGGGAGGGTGTGTACATAGAGGGAAGATTTCCTAAAACAACGAATGAGAAAGTAGAGGATGATCTTGCCCTTCATATAGTGGAAGAAATCAGAGAAGTTGTCAACTAAAACAAAATTTGCTTTATATAGAAAACACATTTTACTTCTAGAACAATAAGTTTTCTACAATGAAAAAATTAAAGTGCAGAAAATTGAGAGCTTGTGTTTTCCCTTTGTTTTGTTCAGGTTCCTTTTTTGTAAGGCAGATTACATTCATGCCAATGTCCAGCAGCACGAATCTCCTGTGTGCAGTGGGAGATGTGAGAGACCTGTTGAACAGCATTCTCCAGGTGAAGCTGTGCCAGGAAAGGGACAGTTAAATGTCGTGCAGATTCTCCCATCATCACTGCTGTTATGCGCTGGTTCACAGGACACCATCCCCAACAGGCACACTTAACTGCCTTATGTACCTGAGTGTCTGTATAAGTTAATCCATGAGTGGATCTGATCCTGATATTGGCATTTAAAAAGCCTCTGTCAACTTTCTGCATCATGTATGTCCCTGGTCATTCTCTGACAGGACACTGAGTGAGATGCCATTGTGCCACTGTATGGCCAAGGCTATGTTACCCTGGTTTCACAAAATAAAAAAGAAAATAATTAAAAGCATCATGTGACCCTGAAATTTGATTGTGGTGAATACAAGCCTTGGATAACTTATAATACCTCTCGCCATTTTCAACCTTATAACTTTCAGGGTAGAGTTTCCCTTTTGGTTAACTCATGTCCTCCAGTAGGTCTATCTTGATTTAAAACTTTGACTGTATCTTAAGTGGTAACATATTGTGATTATTGTTTGCATTAAAAATAGGACTAGGCTGATTTTCCCCAGGATTTTATTAATTTAAATTATCATATGCATTTTGATTATTCATTTTCAAAATATTCGGTACTATTAGATTATGCATATATCATTAGAAAATGATAGTTTTTTCAATAATACATGCATTCCTGATGTAGGAAAGGCTAAGTGCTATCAGTTCATGTTTCATGTTACACTGAAGTTGTTTATTCAGATATCTAAAAAGCACCTCACTAGCTAGCAGGAACTGGAATTTCATGTAGAACTGTCTGGGACATTCTTCTAGATGATTACATAGATAACATGCTGAGGAATGCAGCACTGCTAATAGAGTATTAGGAAAGTAGTCATTACCATAAATGACTGTATTTTTAAGAGTGACTTTTTCTAACAGGTTTATCTAAAGGGTTATTATGTAACACAAACAGCCCACAGCCGTTGCATTTTTATGAGGTAAATCCTACTCTCAGTGACACTGTCCAAACTCATTGACCTCAGTTAGCCTGTTCAAGTGGGTCCAAGAGCAGATGACCTTTTGACCAGCATTCACCTCCTTTTCTGTTGTCTCATGAGGCTACACAAGGAGTTTAAGGTTTCTTTCACGTTTGAAATACAGCTTAACTTTCTTTTAAAATTAGAATAGAATAATTCATGTTGGAAGGTACCTATGGCAATCACCTAATCCAACTGACCAAAAGTTAGAGCAGTTTATTAAGGGCATTGTCTAAATGCCTCTCAAACTGACACACTTGAGGCACTCACCCCCTCTCTAGGAAGCCTGTCCAGAATGATGATGTGGGAAATAGCATTGAAAGTCCTACTAAAATCCAGAAAACCTTCATTCACTGCCTACCCTACACCCACGAGATAGTTGATGTGACAGTAGAAAGACAACAAATTAGTTAGACAGGACTTTCCCTTGGAGAACATTTGCTGTGCCGGATGATTTCAGTGTTTCATTGCTCTCTAAATGCTTTTCAATAGCATGCAGTATGATCTTCTCCATAATTTTCCAGGTACTGAGGTTGGAATAACAGGTCTGTAGCTTCCTGGATCTTCACTCATGCCTCTCTTGTAAATTGGGATAATGTAGGCTTGTTTTTAGCTTCCCATCAGGAGTGAATTCCCCAGACCCTGAAGGCCTTTGATAGATAATTTAATCAGGTAAATGGATATGCTTATTAAGTTCAGTACTATCTGTATTTTGGAAGAGAAGTCTGGTCTAGTAAGGAAAGATCATGAGTTTTATTTAGAAACGTGAGAGATTTAAATTTTCATGACCATAGTAGAGGGGTATTTGGAATTGTTCCTTAAAATTGTTTTAATCAAAGAGATCTAGAATTATGTAAAGAAAAATTTTAATGATTTTAAACTGAGACTGACTGTAGGCTTTTCTAACCCAGTATACCATCTCCTCTGATTCCCTGTGCTACAGGGATTCTGAAGAAGCTAAGAGACCACTCACATTTAATACCTTGGAAAATAATTTATCCACCATTAGCTTTCATTTTGAAACAAGGGCTGTGTTTTCAAGGTTTGCTTGGGTTGTCCCTGAAGCATTGCCCCAGCTTTATTATTTTCAATGATACACTGAATATAACATGTTGGCAATTCTGATTCTGTTAAAAAGAAAGCAAATATGATCTGCCTTGTTACTTGTTCCATAGGAGATGAAGGGATGAAGTAACAGGTTGTCCATGAAGTAAATTTGGCTAAAATAGCTGCTACAGGATGCTCTGCTTGGCACTTATTCCTGGATGGCTCATGGTGATTTAATGCCACCTTTTCTTACAAAACTCTGTACACTTCCAAAGCACAATATTTATTTATATCTGTGAAAAAGATCCATGGTTTTCTGGGATAGAATAGCTGCTACATAAAAGTTTACTAGACAGTAGTTCTAATCAATTTACTTCCTGAATTACATGTAGGTATGGAGAAACAGAAAAAGAAAGCAGCTAGAGGAGAACGGCTGTAGATAAGTTTGATTAATTTCATGCCAGCTGAGTCCCCATAGCATATTCAGAATGATGAATAGAAAGGCTGACAGGAGACACTAATACATAAAGAGATCATGTGTTTTGATCAGAAACAGATGTGCTGAAATGAGACTTGAAAGGGCTGCTGGCATCAACATCTTGTGTAAGGTACATCAACATCAGTCAGTATGTATAGGCTGGAATTGCTCCTGATTAGAAACTGTGTGGACTTTGCAGGATCACTTTCCAGAGAACACCCACTACTGCAAACAATGGCAGTGGTGGAGAGCCACTTCTAGTCTTATTTGTTATGAAAATGGTAAATGCTGCTGTAAATCCAGAAACTATAAGGAAGATTTTTTATTCATCTAGACCAACAGAACAGTTTTGATGGAGGTCTTCATTTCACTTAAAGGAAACTTGAAGTATGTAAATATTTCACTTGAGTATAATTGTTACTTGTATTGTGGACTTTGCAAATTTTATGAAGTTCTGTTCTCTGAAAGGAAGTATAAATAAAAAAAATTCTGTAATACAGACTTCTGTCTTCCTACTGTTGTTCTTGTTTCGTTCTGGGGGGTTTTTTGTTTGGTTTGGGATCTTTTGGGCTTTTTTTTTGTTTTTTGGGTTTGTTTGTTTGGTTGGTTGGTTTGTTTTGGGGTTTTTTTTGTTTGTTTGTTTGTGGGGGATTGTTTGTTTTTATTTTTTTTTATCCAAAGGCAAGTCTTTAACTTCCACTACAGCTGCAGCTAGTTCAACATCTATGAGCAACCTATTCTGTGAATTCTTAAAAGTATTCACAGAAATTCCATTATTCCATTTGCGTAGCAGCTAGGATGGATCCAAGGATTGTCTGATAAAACCCCTGGTGTTCTAGGGAATCAGGTTATCAAGAAGTCATGGCGTCACCAGTGATCTCGGTGGAGCACGGAACATTCCCCAGCAGCAGAGATATCTGATAGCGTGGTTCTGCTGGAATGTTTGAGCATCCAGTAAGTTCTGTGAGGTAAGAGCCACATGATGCAGTGGAATTGCTCTTGAACCCTGTGACTGGCCCGGTGACCACGAGGAGCAGAGTGGGTGTGCCTGCTGCACACTAGAAATTCAATTCCTTTCAGTGTCCAAGGCTAGGCACAAACTGGAGGCTGTGGCTATTTGTTTCATCACTCTGTTCATGATACAAGATTACTGTCAGGAAGACAAGATGATTTGAAAAGAGAATACATTATTTTCACAGTGGTTTTTATGTCAGGGTGCTTTTCAAGGTTTACCTGAGTATCTCAGACTTAAAAGGACATGTTCTGTCCAGCACTGCAAAATCCTTTAACTGGTTCATGTCTTCTCCAAATGCAGTGTGTTGTGGGAAATACCAAGTCTTTTCTCAAGGACCTTGCTGAGGGAAATGTTAGATGATGAAAGTGACTGTGAGTGGGTACATGATGTGACTTAGTCCCAGCCCAGGATACCTTGTCATTTTTAGACTCCACTGTTCTTCACTGCTGATTCTCCTTTTAGATGGAACAATAGCAGGATAGTGCTATCCCAGAGAAGAAAGAGTAGGGCAAAAATTCTATTGGAGAGGCACAATTTACATTTGACTGAAAGCAGTGTTGATAGTCTTCCCTCCTTCTTTCTCCTTTTCTTTTCCTAAAGAAGTTTTGCCACGGGCATATGGAAATATTTTTTATTGGCTACCTGAAAGAGCATCGATAAACAAAACTTCAGACACATCTGTTCCATTGGTTGCCATTTGCCTTGGGTGCAATTAAATAACTGAAATTACTCAAGCTCAATAAATGCCACTGGGTTTGTGTGTGTTTAAACTTTCCCAGACTCTGTTTCAAAATCTCTATAAAGGAGGAAGAAAAAAACCTTAAAATACAGCTTAGTGTATATAGAGAACTACCTATACTGGAAGGAATTAATCCTTTGAATTAATACAGTAATTAGCCACATATGCACACACATTACAGGGCTACAAATGGAGAATAAACACTAATTGCTGGTTTTTAGAATTCATTATTTTATTCCAGAGGGACAGAGAACCATTTCTACTCCGGTTTCAGACAGTGCAGAGTGGTGAACAGGAGATGTGGGGAAACAGAAAATTCTAGGCCCATGCTTGCTTGTAGCAGGACATAAGGTAAGAAGGCAGCAGATAGTACCTGTGGATAAACCTTTTAGGACCAGGGCATAGCTCCTGTTATTGTTTAGTCATTCTGTTGGGAAGATGGGAGAATGGGAAATGAGATTATATTTGCTCCTGGGTTCTCTTTCACGTTTCACTGTGAGCTTAGTGTAAAACCAGATAACATAAAGATCGATGAAAAGAGACAAGGAGCATGTCACTGCTGTTCACTGTGTCATCAGTGCTGCAATAAGACAAAAAACAAAGATTAAAACAGAGGAGTTTTACAAGACTCGGGTTTTTTGGCAATCTGGATCCATAGTAGAGATGTCAGTCTTCTGTGTGTTGTTTTTCTGTTTTTAATAATACAGCTAAATAAGCCAAGATTATTAAAGAAGAAAGCTATCTGTAACAATGGACTGGGTGTGAGGGGGAGCATGGACACTGAAAACCATTTTGGGTAGTAGAGGACAAAGCAGTCAACATGACAGACGTTGTGAAACTCTTGCCATGCACATTGTAAGTCTTATGCAAGAGAAAGAATGTAAATTGTTAATTAATATGTAAATTGTTGAAGCATCTGAAAAGTTAAAAAACTTGTTGACGGGAACCCTAACAATGAATTGATGATTGGGGAAACATGCCTGACACTGAAAAGCTTAAAAAGTACAGTCCTTATAAGTATTAAAATAAATAAAAATGGGAAGTGGAATAAGTGCTAAGTATCTCCACAGGGAGAAAATGCCAGCTTGGCAACAGCTCTGTAAAGTACCTGACAATGACGTAACAAGAACCAGTGGCTTGGAGCTTAAGCCAATGTTAATTTTAAACAAAAGGAGTGATATTATCTGTAACAGCAACATTGATTAACCGGGTAACAAAATTCCTCAACAAAGGATAAATTTTTAATCCTCAATACTTTCTTGAAGACAAGCTTCATCTAGACACCTTTACCCAGACCCCTGGTATGTGGAGAGTTATAAGTGTCTAAGATGTTTGGAAGGTCAGACTATGTGATTTTAGGGTTGCTTCTGGCTTTATATTCTAATAATCCCTTTTATTTCAAAGAAGTAGTAAGCACAAACTCAGTACACATGAGAACAGGGGTGGAGAGGAAGGTCAATGAGCTGCACATAACCAAGATCAGAACTTATCAGGTACAAGCATCACCATCTGCCAAAATGGTCATAAAACACATCTTGTCTTTGACCTTGTACTTGTCCTATCCTGGCTAAAGGCAGAGGTGGAGGACACTCTGTGTTCTGAGGAGGCTGTCAGTGCTGTGCTAGTCAGCTGGAGAACTATTTAGTCAGTAGGAAAAATGCCTGTGCCTCATTAAGCTGTTCCTTGTATGTTGCAGCTGAAATAGTTTTGCTCTTTGTGCTACCATAGCAGTGTGTCCTCCCCTGCCTTATAAAATGGAGCAGAGTTCATGGAATCATAGAAAGCTAAGGGGTTGGAAGAGACCTTAAAGACCATTCAGTCCCAAACGCCTCTGCCACTGGCAGGGCCATCTCCCAAAGCCCCATCCAGCCTGGCTTTGAACACAACCTGGGTTGAGACATTCACAACTTCTCTGGGCAACCTGTTCCAGTGCCTCATCACCCTCACCATAAAAAAGCTTATTCCTAGTATCTAACCTCTGCTATGACGAGAGATCATCAGTGTCTCGGATTAGAGACAAATATCCTAGGTGGAAAGCACTCTGAACAAGTGCCTCCCCCCCACAACAAGGTTTCTGGCACCCCTTCCCCCACAACAACAGAATATCCCAGCCTAAAGTGGGAAAAACTGTTTAATTAACAGACCACACAGTGGAAGGGGAAAGGGAAAAAGGGTCATTAAACCTGAATAAACAGCTGATGAACTTTAGTGTCCTTTTCCTCAGGCGTAGCTTCCCCTTTCGGGGGTCCCCGGAGGGGGCCGGGTGGTGTTCCTCCCTGGACGATTCTCGTCCACTGTCCTCCGGGGCTCCTCAGGTTCTCGGATGAGAAAGCAAGTCGAAGAAAAGGATCCAAAAAACGATGAGAGGAAAAAAAGAAAAAAATCCCGGGGGAAAAGAAAGGAAAAAAAAAAAAAAAGAAAACCCAAGCAGCAGCCACACCAGTAGCACCAGCAACCAGCAGCAGCAACTGGCTGAGCGGAAAAAAACCAAAAAAAAGTGTCCCTTCCTCCTTCTCACTCCCCCGTAGGAGAGCCGGGGAAAAAGTTTCAAAACATCCCGCGCGGGCAGAGCTTTCTCCCAGCTGCGTGACACAGTTAAAGCTACAGTACCATATTTCTGCTCAAGTATACAAACGATAGGGAATACAAAATATCATTATGCCACCCCAGGACATTCAGTCACATGAGGGGTTTTATTTATCCTTTGGAACTTTGAAGTACTTGTGTGCACCTTGCTGGGTTAATCATTGCATATGAAGTTACTTCTTATAAGATTGCATCAAACAGTGATAACCTACATATTTAAAAGATAATAAATCTAGTGAAGAATGTATAGTCTCTGTTGAGATAATATATTGTGGGAGAAGTGGTTGCACAGTGCACAACCAGCTAAAATACACATCATCGCAGGCTTCTATCCTTTTTCTGGATATTGTGAATTTTAGTGACTGGGGCTAAGACAATTAGTGTCTGCTGTCTCACAACTCTGACGTGCTCCTTTACCTCACACATTAAAGGTATTTGCCTTGAAAGCCACAATTCAGGATTCTAGGCACAACTCTGTGTGACAGAGTCCATCTTATGTTTTGTTGGAGGGTGAAATGACTACAGCAAGACCTACGCATGTTATTAGCATTAACTATTATTCAGAATAAAGTGAAATCGAATTTTAGATAAGATTTCTAATTTCTGATACACCATATTTCATTATCTCCCCTTTTCTAGCAATGTTATTTTGATCTGATCCGTGCTGTGACTGGGGATGGGGTTCCATACCTGCAGAGCACAAACCAAAAGCAGGCTCCAGTACCAGAGCCTTTTGGTCTCTTGTGCAGGAGCCCATAGACCCATGCATTGAGCTGGTCACTCTTTTCTGAGAGAAATTCCGTGCAAATATATAAGTAACAGCACTGGTACAAGTGAAAAATGGACTAAAGACAGGCCAATATTCCTTTGTGTTGCTGTAGAATTTCTCAATCAGCTTATTTTTCTCAGTATTTTAAAATCCTTCTAATAGTTTTCTCATTTGCAAAGGTAAAATCTCATCTTTTCCTTCCTGCATTTCAAGGTATATGTGCTGGCTTTCTGAGTAGTTATCTGATTATGTGGGTTTTTTAAGCAAAGGACTAAATGCTGCAGCCTTGAATGCTGTAGATCAAAAATTAGGAAGACAATGTGTGTGAAGAAACTCCTGGTGGGAACATTTCTATGTAGGAATGTTTGTGGTAGGTTAGCTGCCTGGGCTTTACTCAGCTTTTTGAGCAGGTTTTCTCACCTGCAGTGACGTCTGTGCTGCCTTGGTTGTATTTAAAGCCTGCTCAGGTAGATAAGCTGGAAGACACAGTTGTGACATCAGCTTAAAATCCCCAAGTAGGATAACATTTTCAGCTACTCAGAAAGAAGAACAGCTATATTTGCTCTCAGCTCAATAGTTCAGCTGTTTGGAAGTGCAGCACACACAGAGCGGAGACATGGAAGTTTTAGGACTATGCAGGCTGTATTCAGACCCATGATGTGTTTTGAAAATTGGTTTGTATCCCCACTGAGAGGCAGAATGTGTATCAAGTTGCTGGCACTGACTTGAATAGCTCTGTGATGTGTAAGAAAGAAGGCTCATGCATCTACTCCCTTAAGAAAATGCCTAAACACGTTCATTCCTGGCCTTTGGCATCTTGGACAGGTCCACACTCCCTTTTACTAAGGGAATACAAAAGTCTGAAGGTCTCACCTGGATCACAGCTGATTGCAAACAAATACATATTTGGCATCTATAATCAGGCAAGTAGGATTCGGGCACAAATTAGTGTGACTAATCTCTAAGGGATTTGCCTAAATGAGTTTCCTTTTGTATAAAATCAAACTTCTTAACTCTGTACCAGAAACACAACTCTGATTAAATAAAGGGGGGTCTTGGACTCTGATTTGAGCAGAGTAGTTTTAATTTCAGAACTGCTGGAATTTTTCTAATTGGTGTTATTCAGAATAAGTTGCCACAGAATTATTAAGGAAAGTAACTAATAAAACAGCAAAGCTTTATGCTCACTAACATGGAACTATCTTGAGTTAAGAAATTAAAAAACAGTTTATGTTGTACTGTTATGGCTTCTGAACCAGAACTGTCTGAAGGGAAAGTGTCATTTCAGCAGGTTTTTGGGACATAGATATCAGAACTTGTCTATGTCCAAGTAGAGATTAAATAGATTTCTGTTCGACTGAGCATTTTCAGTAATGATTATCTTCGTATTCTGCTGATCTGGTTTTCAGAAATGCTGAACTCCTATGAATTCTGATGGAGAGCTTAGCCATAGAGCAGTAGATATCAGCCATATAGAAAACTTTTTGCTATTTACAAGGGTTGCATGTCTGCTAACCCCACTCACCATACCGTGAGTCAGTGGAGAGAAATTATGCAGCAGCTGATGCTTATCATGATCAGATTGAATCACCTCTATCATTCCCTTATGCTGCTCCCTGGAAAGTTCTATTGTGGCTTCAGAATCTTGAGTACAAGCCCAAATCATCTGCTCATCTACGTACGTGAATTTTTTTTTTGTTACAAAAGAATGTAATATGTTTTATTCAGAAGTGACAGCATTTTTGTGGGAAGAGAGGCGCCCCACTGAAAACCCTTTTCAAGGGTCCTTCAGTGTCTCAGAACACAAATCATTATGTACAGCAAGACATTCTTTTCCTCTGACAGATCTTTTGGGCAAGACTTGTGCTTTAACTACCAGCCCTCCTTTCACGCAAACAGCTTCACTCTGAGCAGCATACAGGAGTTTGTACTGAGGGGCTCAGGAGCCAGGAGTGTGACACAGCTCAAGAAAATGTAATTAAATCAGACAGACAAAGAATGCTACCTTTAAAAAAAGAATTATTTATTTATGTTACAAGAGCTCTGTTCGCTGATGTAGCATTTTCAAATGAACCAAGTGAGACTCATTGTCTGAGCCAGGGTGCAGTCAAGCCTGGGAATGAGAACCAGGTGTGTAGTTTTATGGACAAACTCCCTGACATTTACAGGTAGCAGCGGCATTCCAAGGCTGTAAATCTGGCCTCATAAAGCCTGTGCACTTATTATATATGGGGTCTGATATACCCCCAGGTGTCAATGGTTTAACTAGAGAATAGTGTTTAGGGGGGGTTAGGCTGATGTTTGTAGCCACTTGAACCAAAACCTAGTTCAAATGGCTTGTGTTTAATTAAAGTTGGCAAATCCATGCCTTCTCCAAACAGAGATCTGCTGAGCAAGTTTTATATGCCAAGTTTAGGCAGAGATGAATTTCCTCAAGCCCTCTCCATTCTCCACTCAAATCTCTGCTGCTGCCTTGTGTTCATTTATTCTCACTGCACCAGAATGGCTGTGGCATCCTCACCACCAGCTGCCCACAGTCCCAGAGTGACCAGCAAGACTGAGAGTTTCAAGTTGAAATAAACATTCGAGGTAGGCATTTTTGTGCTGAGTGAGGCAAGGCATCTCTCAGCTCAGCAAATTTTTTCTTTAGTGTTAGAAAAATAAAATAGACTGTTGCTCCTGCCTCAGACCAGATTCATTACATTTACTTTCAAAAACATAAATCACCACCACATGCCATCAGATCTGCTGCCATTTCAATGTTGGGCTTGTTTTCTCAAGGACAGCAGTACTGAGTCTTTGGGGAAGAGAAGAGAAGAGAAGAGAAGAGAAGAGAAGAGAAGAGAAGAGAAGAGAAGAGAAGAGAAGAGAAGAGAAGAGAAGAGAAGAGAAGAGAAGAGAAAGAGAAGAGAAGAGAAGAGAAGAGAAGAGAAGAGAAGAGAAGAGAAGAGAAGAGAAGAGAAGAGAAGAGAAGAGAAGAGAAGAGAAGAGAGCCTCTCCAAACTAAGGCACTGCAAAAATAAACTGTTCAATATATGTATCCTGCTGCTCTACTTGAAAAATCCATGTTGCTCAGCTCTGCATCCTGGACAGAATTATATGTTTTCCTTTTGCAGGCCACTAACACACCTGTCAGAACTGTTGCTAATTAAGCTATCAGCCAAGCCAATCCTAGCTGGATATCACAAGGCAGCTACCAAAGGGAGCAGATGCTCTTTGTTCAAATAAAAGCAAGTGACGTTCTCTCCTTGTTTAAATACTGTGACACTGTTACGTGGAATGACAGCCTCAAAATCTGGAAAGGCTAGCTGGCAGTCAAATTGAAATCATAATTAGTGACCCACTCTCAGGCTTTAAGGATTGCTTTAATGATTAACAATTAAACAATAAAAATACTTCATAATGGCATGAACTTCCAAGAAAAGTGAGAAACTCTCATTGCTTGAGTCATCTTAATATGAATAATCAGTGAGTAACACAATCAAACATGTATGGAAAGAATAAGTGTAGTGAGGCATGAATTGAGATTATTTCCTGTATTAAAAGGTAAGAAGGACAAAAAAGCAGGGAGCTTCACCTTTTTTCTCTTCCTTTGTTGAGTGGGACTTCATTACAGACTAATAATAATGTTTCAGAGCATGGAAGTACCAGTCAAGTGGTATTTTGGTACTCTTTGATATAATTTTAATCAAAATATATTTTTAATATTTCTTTACTAAAATTACTGGGCTTTAACCACTCTCAAAATTCGGCTTCAGCTACCTGGGAAAAAAAATATCTGTAACAAAAGAATGTAGTTCCTTGATTCCTGAACACTTTTCAGGTAGTACACTAACACACACACACTTCCACAGCCCTGTTACAAAAGCTCATGAGATCTGTATAACTCTCCACTTTTATGTGGATACACATATCCAATCAGGTGATGAGAATCTAAATTAAAAATAGTTCCAAATAATACATATTTTACAGAAGTTTGATGAAAGTTTTAATTACATTTACTGTGTCTTCCCAAAATTTTAATGGTAGACTTTAAAAATTCATCTTAGGCAATTTAGCATCATGAACATCCTGCTGAGAATAAAGACAGAGAGCATGTTAGGCACAGATGCAAACAATTTTAAGGCAAAGGTAGAATTATACAGACAGTGATCTTATCCTTAAAAAGATAAAGCAATAAAATTGGTTAGAGTGGCTTGAAAACACAGCGAACTAACGAAAATAATTGGGCAAACCCTCAAGATTCAGGTAGAATGAATAGATATCCTTCTGCACAAATACAGCTCTGTAAGGCTGCAAAACAGTACTCTCAAGCACAGAAGCCCATGCATTTGTAATCTAAAACATTTAGACTTCATCAGTGGCAGAAAACGTGAGTTTTGGACTACCCAGGGTAGATCACAATGAAATGATATTCCAGACTTTCACATACATTTTCTTCTGATAAAAAATATTACCTTAAGCTTGACTTTCATCCATTTTAAAAATTTCCTGCAACTTCATGTTCAAAATTTTAATTATTTTGTAATCAGCTGCAAGGGGTTTTTTTTTTAACTTATTTTATAAATAGTCCAGGCTTAATCTGAGTTAATTCTTGACTCTCTCTAGGAGTAACAACTGACAGGAAGGCCTGATCAGTTTTCCTGAGGAACCTGCTAAACTGAGGAACATCTAAACTGCTGCCATCGACATTGCAGCCTGCTCCAAACACTGAGGACATCACAGTCTGCATGGATAGGGAGAAGCTGTAAAGACTTCAGAACAGTCCCCTTTTCAATTAAGTGCTTAGAAAGCATGGAGAAACACATGAAGGGAACTTACAAGACTTGGTGGAAGGGTTTCTCCCATCTTTTTGTGGGATATTAATGGAGGACCAGGACGTACTTTCCACAATGGGTTTAGGGAAATGATGAGCTCTACATCTTCTTTCAATGTTTCATTGAGACTAACATCCAAATACATGTGCGTGATACCTCTGTTTCCTTGTGCTGAAAGGCAAAAAACAGAGCTCCTGGGTTGTGACTGTAGATGTTCCTATTACTCACTGAACCATTGAGGAACTATTATAGCCATTTATCTTATCCATCTTATTAACAAATCAGGTATTGCAGTGCTGGTAAAGACCAGTAGCTGACAGCACTACCTAGTGTTGTGCACAGCCAGTTAATGCTGAGCAAGTGCTGGCTCTATATTCAAGCATACTCCAGTCTCTTTATCCTTTTCAGCTCTTTCTCCTTTGGTTTCTGTATGGCATTTTGGAGATGCAGGTCAGAGAGACATAGCCTTTTTCCTAAATTGGTTCTCCTGTCTTGTACATCTGTGGTGTGATACCTGTAGGCAAGATTTGCTGTTACCCCAATCTTGCCCTTTCAGCATGTTTGTCAGTAACTGCAGGCTTGACTTCTCAATTTCTTAAGCACAGCCCACCTCATTAAAAGCAGGCAGAAGGGTTTTCATTCCCTCCTTAGGAAAAGCATGATGCTGCATGTTATAAGTACATTTTCTTAGGGTATCACCTTATTTTACTCAAGTTAATAAATTGATGAAGAAGAAGCTGCTTTTTTTTTTTTTTTTTTTTTTTTTTTTTGATTTAAATTTTTTTTTCATTTTGGCAGATTAAGCTGGCTGGGTCCTTGCAGGCAGAACCCCTGTGGCTTTCAGTATCAAAAATAATTACAATGGGCATGCAGCCAACCTTTCTTCTACTTAAAAATTATTTATTTCTCTTAAAAATAACATCTTTATTTTCAAACTTTCCAGAGGGGTCATTATGTACTGTATTGAACTGAAGATCCCATGCTGGGACGGAGCAAGATTAAAGGTTTGAATCTTTAATTAGGCTTCTTTTTTTACCCAAATTTCCTGGTTAGAACAGAAGGATGAGAATCAAAGAGACAGCTTTGTGTTCTGGCTGTGAATTTCCATCTGTCAGAAAGAAAGGATTTGGTTACTGAATTTTATACCATGACAAGAATCAATGATCCAGTCTACTTGAGACTGTTTGATAAACTTGAAATGGGAACAGAAAACCAGAAAAGAATGCCAGGAATACGTGTAATTTCTGCAGCAATATCAGATGTCGCGTGCTGGAAAATACTGAGGCCTGGCAGTGCAAGATTGGAAGGCAATTTGACACTTTGCACAAAGTCTAGTCAAGTACAGTAAATGTGCAACAACCCTGGAATGCTGAATTACCACCTGAGTCAGAATTATATTTCCTTGGTCACATCTTCATCAGCTCCCTAGTCATGTAAAAGCTGAATTACAGATCTTCTGGTTATGCAAAAATGTCTGATCTATAAAAGGTGGATCATTTATTTGTGTGTCGTGAGAGTTCTCAAAGGGTCTGCTGCCTTGAGAACAAAAGCCTCTAACCAACTCTGGTTTGCTGATGCAGCAAAACTCACTTCCTGTAACAAATGTATTTTAAGACTATGAATGGGCAACTTTTATTGTTCCAGGCTTTGAGAATCTCCCATGCTCCAGGCCTTGGAGGATACTGAGCTACTCAGAAACTTCTTGCTTGTAAAATTTGTGGTACTCACCAGAGGGGTAATGCCCCTTCTTGTACTAGTCTAGGCTGCAATACTTTTTTCAAAAAAAAACTTACTGGGGCTTGCATGTTTGGGCAATGGGTACAAGACTGTAGCTGTAGCAGAAAACAAACTTGCCAGGGTGGAGGGGAAATGGCAGAATGGTGGGGATTCAGCACTGAGATGGTTAAGTTATTAATATGTCTCTAGGTGCAGTGGGGGAGGCAGCCCCTCCTGGGATGGCCTTGCAGGACAGCGTGGGTGTTCCTCGGCTGTTATGGACACAGCCACAGAGCTTGTCAATGGAACAATGACATCTGAGCTGGAATAAGGTATAAATAAACAAAAGGACAGAATCAGGACAGCCAAACAATCGAAAATGGTCCTGTAATGGTCCAGAACCATGTCAGGAATTCACTCAGGATCCCAAAGAGCTAGTGAAAATTACCTGCTCAAGGATGTTCTATTTTATTTATCCATGGCTCAGTTTCTTGATACCTCTGAATACTTTGCTTTCACTCCAAGAGGTGAACTGCGTACCTATGCTGTCTAAAAAGCCAATGTCCCTAAATTGTGTACTTATGATTACTTAAAAAGCCCATAAGTCAATTTTGTCCTTGGAGTGTATCCCATTCTCAGCTCTTTTTCACCATTTCTTATTCTGCATTTGATTTGTCTGGATTGATAATTAAAAAAGATCACATTGTGATCACCTCTGCAGACATGTTTCAGTGCTGAGAGAAGCAGTATGGATCCAGATGATACTTCTCCTTTCTGAAGCTCATTCTCATGGACGCTGCTACACAGACTGGCCAGAGAGCAATGTAAACAATGCTGGGGAGGAGCCTCCTCCCTGAACAAACACAATTCGTGAGAGGAGAATGCATCTGAAGTTCTTGTACATTCGTGCAGTCCTCAGGAGCAGTGGTACTTATTTTGTGGGTTTTACCTAAATTTCAGGGTGAACACGACATTTTACCCTGTGAATTTTTGGAGGGGGATGTCACTTTTTAGAATGCTTTCAGAGGAACTCTACATTGTGTGAGAATTGCATCCATCTATTTCAGAAAAAGTCTAAAAAATGTAGGGAATATAGTGATTTATATGTGAAACCTAATTATGGTCAATTTCCTACCTCTAAATAAGGCTCTTAATTTTTCTGTGCCTCATTTTCTCCATCTGTAAAAAAATTATTAATTATTTCAGAGCCATAAACAAAGGCTACTTTGCCAAAATTTGGTGAAGTAACATTTCCAAGTATTTGAGATACTCACACAGAAGCTATTAAGAAGTGTAAAAAGATGAGTGGGAACAGAAGTGGAATAAACAAAGTGCTGAAACACTTTAATGAGAAACGCCGACACTGAATTTGTTCATTCTGAGTGGCAATTCATTTCACAGATGTAATGTCTGCCTTTGGGTCCAAACAAATTGAACACTGCACGGATGAGAAACTAAATCAGATCCTATGGTCCTTCTCACAGGACAAAACCCAGACTGTCTTCTACAAAGTCACTCCTAATATGAAAATGAGATGAGCTGAGAATTTCCTGACACTTAAAAGAAATCTTATGGTTTATCTCTGTCGTTCCATGGATATTCATTACTCATTCTCATGGAAATGTTTGAAAATCCAGTATTTTCCTAAGCATCTCTCACTTTTTCACTACTAAAATATCTGTGGCTGTACTGTGGATTTCTTCGTTGTTGAAGTGCTTCTGAAGTGCTTCACATTTGATATTGTGTGAGAGACAATGAGGAAATCGTGGGTTGCAGTAGAGATTGCTCTTCACAGCTGTGGTGAAAGAAGCCATCAGTTTGGTGAAGGTGATAATGGAAAAGGGCAATGATGTCAGGAATCCTCAGGCCACGGAATAAGTTTTCAGACACAACTGTTACAATCTCATCTACCTTGGTATTCACCTGTGGACTAAACTGTTGTGTTGTCTTTATTTCTGACATGGGCCAGAAATTCCTTTGCATCTGTCCTCCTTCTCTTTCTCTCAGCCTGTCTAATCAGTAGCATGTCTTCCATAAATCCTGGCTTCAGAATTGCCAAGGAAGGCAAATCTTGTCAGAGAACCTTTCTGCAGAAGTTTGGTCTTCGGTAAAAAAGGAAGCACTCTTTAGTCCCTGTACCCTTAGAGAACTGTGATCATGGGGAAATGCCTGTCTCAGCCTGCAGGCAGCCTGATACAGTGAAAAGAAGCACCAAACTTTAATCCTGTAAAATAACGGTACTGACAAGAGCTGTTAATGACTTCACTGTCACCCATTACAGCGCTAATACAACTAATCTGAAACTTCATACTGCACTTTCTCTCGTACCCAAGACCATCAGCGCTTCATATGCAGCTATGAAAATACTCTGCAACCTCAGCTGTGAAGAGAAATATGCAATATGAAGTTCTGATGTCTGTGGAAAGTAATTCTAAACCAAAGTCAGCATAAAAACTATCTAAAAAACACAAAAGGGCAGACTGTGCAAATGTATCTGCATTAATAATGTTTTCTTTTCAAATGGAACTGTTGTTCTGTGGGTCCAGATGTATTACAAGGTAACATTTGACATCAGCCATGGCTTCATGGTTTGCCCCTTCAATTAATACAGATGGCCCTGTGGCAGTGATATTTTTAATTTAAAATTCAGATGTCTGAAAGTATGTGTATATGAAATATTCATATAATTTCATATCTATCCGTTTGAAATTGAAGAGCATTGCTTCAGAGTGCACAGACTTGTGATTTCCTTTCTAAAGCTGTCTTTCCAATTTCTTTCTCATGTGGATGCATTTCCTTCTTCCATTGTCTCCTATAGTCTTTGTGTCATGTGACATCACAGCACGCCACATCGTCTCATCTCACCTAATCATATGCTTCAAAAAAGCATATGACAGTCACAGAGACCAAATGTTCAAAAAGGCCTCAAAAGTACAGCAACAAAAAGGGGGCTGAAATTTGATAAGCAAAAGTGTAGGCGGAGTATCAGGAAATATTTGTGACAGTATGGAACAGGGGATATAAAGTGTTAAGCACTTAGCAGACAAATCCCTGCTCACTTTAAATTAGAGTACATAAAGAAAGGAATTATTATTAATATGCTAACACTCAGCAAGGCTCTCTCTTGACAGAAAACATCTATCTGTCTATGATAAAAAACTCTCTTTGGAACACCTCTGCTGCCAGGATTTGGCAAGGCAGAGATGTAAGATCAGCATAGTGCCTTGTTGCGGGAGAGAATAATCTTTTCATTATACTGTTAATCTGAATTACCCCTGAAGAGCAGAAAATCTCTGCAGGACAGGTGGAAAATAATGCAAATCCAAAACAATTTTTTAAATTTCTGTTTTAATTTCTCCAGATCCTGTAGCCTGCTTGTTTGTATTTCTTCTTCCTATAGTGTTGGGTTTTTCCCTTAAGATGCTACTGGGCTGAATTGTCATTTGATAAAAACTGGAATAGTGCAATAAAAGACAATATTTTATTTATGTTAGTCAATTGGCTGGCCACTGTATTTAGTAATTGTCAATGCCACAACCTATGAGTGTAAGGAAATAAGTTTAGAAGAGAAATTTACTATTACTTCTTTATACTGACACCTCCACTCCTTTTCAGTCAAACATCTTTGTGGTGTATATATGAATATACCTGTGGTGTGTATATAAATGTGTATTTTGTCTTTATATATGGTTGTACTATGTGTATATTACAGTTTTACTTCCATTTCTTTCCTGGGAACATCAGAATCTACTTCTACTGAAACTAACATTGTAGATCTTTTCATCCCATTGAGTTTTCAATATTCTCCTTCAAAACTGTTACTGGTCCATTGTCTAATTTCCAATTGAGAAAGCATGAAAGTTTCCAAAAGAGGATCACTTATCTCTCCATGTAGATGCTTAATAAAAGCAACTTTTCAGAGAGTTAGGCATTTTTCAAATCAAATCTGCTACAGATGGTGGTCTAATCTTACTCTTGATTACTTCACTGTAAATATAGTGACATTTCATTGAAGTAAAGGCATTTTAAGTGAACTACTTTTATGAGGAAAAAAATCCATGTAAATAGAGCCATTATGAGGCTGATGAACTCCTTTACATCCTACTCACACTATAAAATAAGATTGAAGTGGGACGTAAGCCTTGCACTGTGCATGATGAACTTCTCTTACATGATGAATGCTAAGTAAGTACATCCACTCAGGTCCTGGTTTGCCCTGCTAATAGAGACTGCAAGTAAGAGCTAAGATTATAAACAGGAACTAAGATTAATATAAACTATTCCTTTCCCCTTTTGTTTGTCCTTTCTAATGCTTGTAAATAATTTTTTGTTAGTCTCCCACTTGTATTTCATTATATAAATAATTCTTTCTGTCCAAACCCCCCCCCCCCAAAATCAAGAAGAAATTTCTCCTTTAACTCCTGTACCAAAATGAAATGCTGAAAAAACCTCCTGTTATAAATTATGCTGCTGGCTGCATGGTTTTGAAGAAAAGAGTCTGGGGACACTGATGGACCACAAGTTGAACATGAGCCAGTAGTGTGTCCTTGCCACCCAGAAAGCCAATCCTGGGCTGCATCAGGCAGAATGCTGCCAGCAGATCAAGAGAGGTGATCCTTCCCCTCTGTTCAGCTCTGGTGAGGCTCCTGTGTCCAGATCTGGGCTTCCAAGTGTAAGAGAGACACTGAGCTGCCACACCGAGTCCAACAGGAGGCCACTAAGACAATTTAGGGACTGCAGTTTCTTTCCTATGAGGTGAGGCAGAGCAACCTGGGACTGTCCAACATGTTCAGAAGTCTGAAGGGAGTGTTTAAAGAAGGCAGAGACAGGCTCTTCCAGTGGTGTTCAGTGACAAAAAAAGAGGCAATCAGCACAAACTAAACCACAGGAGGTTCCATCTGAACATCAGGAAATGCATTTACTGGGAAGGTGGTAAAGCACAGGAGCAGGTTGCCTAGAGATGTTGTGAAATCTAGATTTGCTGTATTTTCAGTCATTCTGAGGCTCTAAGTCGAAAGTGGTTTCTTACTTTGAAGATTCTTCATGGACTCGTTTGTCGTTTGTGTCCTGTGTTCTCTCTGCTCACTCTGTAAGTTCTTCCTACTCCCTTCACATTCTCCTTAGAAGAACATAAATCTTTCATGCTTTCTGTCTTTGCTATGACTTGATTCTTGTCAAAATAATTTTCTCTCTTTTTCAGGCAAACCCCCCTAGATTCCCCTACTGTGTTTGCCTTCAGCAAATAATTTTGGAATGTTGTTGCAGGAATTTCAAATGAAGTGGTGGTGTATAAGTGGAGATATTTTTTGACACAGAATCCTCCTTCTGGATCATTTGAATGGTACTTTCAACCTCATGGGGAAAACTATTCAGTCTTAGGCACTGGTACACTACAAACTTGAAGAAAATGAAATTAGTTCTCCAGTTTACATTCATGGATTAGGGATAAATCTGTAATTCTTTTTATCTAAGCAGATGATTAAAGAAGGCAAAGGAGATCCAAGAATGGATCCTTAATCTGACTTGGTATGCCAAAAAATGAAAAAGCAAAGGAGATTGATGACTAGAACATTATGGATACAATTGCTTAAAGAAATTAAGAGTAGTTCAGTACCATGGGATCTTGACTATGATGGATCAATTTGAAGAGAGGACTGAAAGGGGTGCACATTATTTTTTTTATTTTGATCATCAGATTAAAAAACTCAGTAATTCACATGGTACAGTCTCATGTGAATGGGATCACAGATCCCAAGTGATGTATGGACAATAATTGAGTTGCTAAGATGGAACACATACATCACAGTCCTGTGCAACCCCAGCAGCACAGAGTTCTGTAACAAAGAACAGGATAATTTTACAGAATGGCCATCCAGATCCACAAAAAAGACTTGAATACCTAAATGCTGAGCCTGTGATGCATAGTTGCTCCAGCTAATCTATTTCAGCAAGAGGATGTAGTTTAAGAATTTCTTGGCTGAGTTATTTTAGATCCTAGGATACTGCTGCTATGCTTACCCATCAGATCACACATATGTGAGTTAGAGTTTATCTCGTCTAGCTTTGCCCTGACTCTACCTTTTAACGGACTTGATAGGCACTCTATCAAAGCAGGCATGGAAAAAATGATAGAACACAAACCAGCAGTCATGAACCAGCATCTGGCAGGTGGTAAGGCTCATCTTTGGCATGGCCATTAGGGAGACTCAAGGTCTGGATCACTTTCATTTTTAGGTGCTTTATATTTGTAAATTCCTAGCTGTAATTAAAAAATGCTATAGCAATATTGCCCAGGATTTGTAATTCCTCTGCCCTAGGATTTTCACAAAATGGAAGTCACAGGTTCATTCCTTGTTGTATTTAAGAAGGGCTAGCAACCCAGGAAGAGCTAGATGCCAGATTTTTCTGACAAAGTCCTGAACAAGCAAAGGTAAACTGTGTCTAGGGAGGAAGTGGCTGATGTATTTTCCTTAATTCAGGTGGTCCTTGCAAATACTTATTTTGAGATTCAGATAGCAAAGCTCTGATAAAATTGATCTTATGTAGTCCAAACTTGACTTATGGATCATTTTAAAATGCCGATATGAAGATCCATTTTTTGAAAACTCTCCTCTAAGGGTAGTGCTTGACAGCTGGGGAAAAAAAGAGTGCACTTTCTATCTACATAGAATGGGTTTCCTAAAAAAACATTTACGTCAGAAGGATCAGAGTGTCCTGATTGAGTCAAAGAACTCAATTGTGAAAGGCTTACTGTGATCTGTGGGTGAATAAGCAGTGAACAGTCAGTGAGAGAGGCTGGTTTCCTGTCCATGTAGAGCATTAGTGAGACTGCTTTTGTCTGTTCTTCATATTCTCATCTTTGAAAGGAAGGCCAAAAATGTGATGAAAAGAACCATAACAATGGGAGGATCAAACAATATGTGTGACAGGAAGACATTTAAATATTTCATTTTTAAAGAGTATAAAGAAGCGAATATGTGACCCAATGATGGCGGAAAATGCAGAAGTATCAGATTACAAACAGCTCTTTATCCAAACTGGGTAGTGTACAAAAACTGCCAGGCAAACAGCAATTAAAAATTATCAGAGCCATGGGAAAAAACAGTCCAAGGTATCTTGTAGATTCACTGTTCTTGAATTAATCAAGATTAGATGCCTTTCTAGCAAAAAATCTTCAGTCAAATGTAAGTTAAACTCAATAGTGGGTTAAGAGCTGAAGTGTACTGTCCTGGAGGGTAAAGATCAATGTTTCCTCTTTTACATTAATAGTAAAGACAGTAAGGTACATTATAATTACTGTCTTTTGTAACAGAGCAACGTGAATAGATCTATTTTAAATAGCTTATTTCAGATAGTACCTTGTCATTCATATCTGTCCAACTAGCTGACTTCTCTGAATAAACCTGATTTTCTTAATTTTAATCTCCTGTTCACTTGCAGAGTTAGTATGGTTCAAAGAGGGCTAGAGTCTGTTCTCAGCAACAGAATTGTTTATAAATAATCAATCTGTTCCCAGCTGTCCAAAAGCATGGGCAGTAGTAGGTTTGGCTAAAAGTTGCCAAAAATGGAATGAGACAGAGTTGCATAGATTTAACTCAAATTCCAGTTTTCACCAGCAGCCTGTGAAGTTTCTAGCATCACTGTAAACTAGAAAAAATCCAACCTTACTTAACATGGCCTGAATTTAAGGAATTAGTTTTTGGAAGCAAACAGCTTTATCACTGTCAGCAAAGCACACTTGGTCTTGTATAAGATACATAAATAACAGACCAAAGTATTAACTATTTGAGGAATAGATGCCAATCCATTGCACTCATAATTATGACTTGCTCTTGCAGCAGTAGACTAAAAGACCACATTACTCTGTTCGTTCAAGGAACAGAGGTCGTGGAAGAAACCAGAAGGAAATCTCAATATATTTCCATGAATCTGCATGTTTCAACCAAGATTATTTCAGGAGAAGAGTTTTCTCATCACTCAGGAAAGGAAAATGAAATAGCCAAGATCCAAGGCTTTTTGAGGGCAGTTCTGTATTTCAGCACAGCAGGACACTTCAGTTCTGTATTTCAGCACACCAGGGGGAGCGATTCCTCTTTGAACAGGTCCCAGTTACAGCTCCGCAAGGTCTAGACGACACAGTGGTTTTTCTTTAGCTCAGGGCAGCCCTTTCAGCAACACTAAAGTGGAACAGCCTCATGCAGAGCACGATAACCTTGAATGCCACAACAAAATGTACATTCTGAGAGAGGTGCCATTTTCTCCATATAGATCTGAAAAGTGAAGGATTAGACTAGCTTTTTGGTAGAGCATGAGGTTTGCTCTGCCATGCTGTCTTTTAATGATATGCAAAGATTCAAATTTACATGTGATCTGCAATCCTCGGGATGCCTGGTACTCATGAATGGTTCTAACATGAACACACGTTGATTGCATTGGCCCTCTAGCATCACCTGGTTTCAGGAAAGAGAAGGAATCACTTTTGTCCTGAACCCAAATCTACTGCCTAGCTGCATCTCTCTGTGTAAGAATTGTGTAGCTGACTGGTGAGCAAATGTGCCAAAGGCAGGATGGATCCGAGCTGGTTACCTTCACTTGGAGTAGCCCTCAGGTGGACTTGTTGGCTGTAATCCTGGCCAAGGAAGATCCAGTGGTAGGGACAGCTCTACCGTTGTTTATTAAAGGTATGTTCCTTGGTGGTGCTTATCATTTCCAACCACACCCACAGGTCTCATTCAGCTTCATAACACATGAATTGCCTGGGACTGGCTACAGCAGCTTCTTTTTTTCTAGATAGCCCTAGGGGCTGAATATATTTGTGCTAAACAGACAGACTCTTCAGCATTTCCCTCCACTAAGCAGCCTGTGCTCCCTCAATTAGCCCTAATACAAACTTGTCAAAGCATGCACTAAGATTATACCCTTCAATTTTAAACAAACAAACAAACAAACAAACAAACAAACAAACAGGAAGGCAGGGACTTCAGCCATTTCACTTGCACACATATTGAAGCTACTAGGGTGCAAAGCACAGAAATCACTGTGTAACTCACACTGTCATTGAGCCTTTCTTTAAAATCATTTCAGGCACGGAATAAAAAAATCTTCACTTATGTGCTTGTCTTTGAACACTCTAGTGAGCAGGGCCTGTTTCAGACAGAAACATGCCATGGCTTAGTGAGGCAGGAGAGCACAAGCATGTAGCTCTTGGCTGAGAATTTCCCTTGGCTGCCAAAGCAGCATAGGTGGGAACTTGCTTGCCCAACGTGCTCTCTAGCAGCACAGTACATTAGCTGACATCCTGGTACAGATCCAATTATCTGTCTGGGAGGCTGTCCAGCAACAGACACCAAAAAGACAGGTTCAAGGAACCTCATCAGGAATAATTACAAAGGAGCTTGCCTTAAGGTGAAGTTTCTTCCTGTTTCCAGACAGTGAAAAGTTGGAGTTCGAGAACAAAGGACATTAATCTTTGAAATATATTCTTTCTAGCTGAAGGTATGACTCTTCTGAGCTTTTGTACAGATGCCTAATGCCCTCAAGAAGGTCTATGCATTGATCCCTGTGTATTTATTATTACTCATATACTGCACATTATGGAAATCACATGAGTAAAGGTGGGCAATAACTTGTTAGTCTCCCATTGCTTCTTTGGCAAAGAATACAGCTCTGTAAGATTTTTTTGCATTGTTTCTCACTGTTCTGGTGAAGGGCAGATATCAGGTACCTGGGTGAGCCCACTGCTCTCCCTCCTCATTCTCACCCCTGCCTGCCGAGGGTGCTCACATACTGCAGGCCATCCCAGATGACTGTGGAAACAGAATGTAGAATTTCTGGTTTCAGCTAATTTAGAAAAGTAAGATCAGGGTATTCCTAATGCTTTTGCCATGACTGCCCTTCCTCCATGCTTGCAGAGTTAAGGAGTAACATGATGGCAAATAACACAAGCACCTGAAAATAGGGAACACACTGGAAATAAAGAGAATGGAGAGACTTCTTAAAGGAAAGAGTTATCCATTTGCACTCAAATGTGATGCCAAGTCTGTCCCTTGTGCAGTTTTAAGTCTCACTGTCATTAGAACACCATTTAGAAAAGGCTCCCATTTAATCTTCTATGGCACAAAGAGAGAGAGGCAATGTATTTTCTGCATGGAAGTTTCTACTAGGCTGAAAAAGAGGCCATAGGATTTGATCTAGATTGCGAATCTCATCACTAATCCTGACCGCTCAAGGCACGGAAAAGAAAGGCTGCCTTGTTTCCCCAAATGGCACACTGAATTTCTAGAATATGCTCATATATGAGGATGCATACATGCACTGTTGTCCTCTGGTGAATATATATGGAAGGTGCTAGAGACCACAGATTCCCCTCAACATCTTGTGCTCAATATGCTTCCTGAAGAGGACAACACTTGTTCTGTCTCAGATGCCGTGGGTGGAGCTGACAGTCAGTCAGCATACATGTGACTGGATGTGTGAGTATTACAAGTTTCCAGAAACCCCTTAAAAAGCACAGACTGAAATTTTCTAGGGTTGGACTCTAGTCTGATGTGATTTGGGTTTTTTTTGTAGCCTTCACACTCTCTTTGTAATGTCATGAATATTTTATTCATGTTTCCTTTTATTGTTTTTGAATTGAATTTTTTATATATTAAAAAATGCACTGCTATTCTCCCTCTTCAGCTAAAAAAATTAACAATAACGTTACTCTAATGGTGTAACAAAGAGTCTGAACTGCATTGGCTACTCTAGTGCAGACTCTTCAATTACTATTAAACGTGGCTTTTTGGTCTTCAGTTGCTGTGTAGACTGGGGGAATCCTTAAATTCATACAGGAGTAGTATCTGAAGAAGTTGTGATGCTCTAACCTTGACAGCAGAAGAAATACACCAGGTTCATGTCTATTTCACAGTGAGCCAACAGATGAGCACACTCCAGAACAGTTTGGGTTATTTCCTCTCTAGACACGAAGAAGTATCATAATTGGGGTCTTGTTTACCAGGGCCATTTCCATTTCCCTTCCTGTGTGCTGATGAGGTAGACGAGTGCATAGTTTATGAGTTTTCCTCTCAAATTCAGCTTCACAGGGATAGATAGAGAGATACAGTCCTGAAGCTCTGCTCCTTCTCGAAGCAGATCTTTCCTTAAGCAGGTATTAGTCTGCCTGAAGGGACACATAAACTCTGCCATTCTGCTCTCAGGTACTCTCATGTACCTGTACCAAACATAGTTGATCCCAAGAACATTCTTAACCCTTTTTTAAGGACTGAAGTGACTTGTGGGGCTGGTGCCATTCCCTGATGACTCTTGACAAAAACTTGTGAAAGAGTTTCTCCTCCGTCATTCCAACTGTCTGTTTGGAATTGACTACTGCAGGTCTGCATTTCTTCCAAAACAATATTAAATCAACTGTGCCCAATGGCTAAAGTGAAAAAAAGAGGAATTATTTTTCAATAGCAAAAGGCATAAGATTTTTATGTTATGCTTTTCATCGTAAGGGGTTCAGAAGAGAACAAAACCCAGGTTCTGGGTACTCAGGATTTTTGAGTATTACAGCTGACATCTTTCCTCACAAGAATGGGGTTGTGAGAACCCGAACCTATTTGTTTGCCTCTCTACTTGCGGATCCTGCAGGATGGATTCTAGGAATCATTATTTATCCATTCTGTTGCAGTCCATAAAAAGAGATGGACTGTTCCTCACATCAGCACAAAAGATTAGCAATTCCCATTACAGAGCAGACCCAAGAACTGCACATGAAATAGCACTGAATTTCGAACCCTTTACTCTGAACCTCTTTACCGGGTGACATCTGTTTTTGCTTATCACATACTGTGCACTAGCTGGAACTTCAGTTCCGAACTGAGCTGGCATACCAAGTGATAGCCTGATGCTCATCTCCATCTGAGGAATAATCTCTCACACCACAATGGCATTCTTCTGAAAAAAATGCTAATTTTTTGTTGCCTTTATTATGCCATTGCAGCTTTGCTGGGCTCTCAGCCATAAATAAAGCTTGCTGATGACTTTGTAAAGCTGTCAGATACCTTTTGTTGGCACACAAGAGGCAACAGGTGCTTGTGATCTGTCCAAGCCATTATTCCATCTCCACCCTGTGTCACTATAACCTTCCCACCCCAAACCCATTCCCAATGTATGATGTCAGCCACATTTAATTGTCACCAGTCATTTAGCTCTGCTTTCAAATCACGGCAAGGCTTTCTTTTGTTCATGGAACAGGACATGTAGTGTGCACTCTCTGGGTGCATTAAGTCTTCAAGTAGCATACTGACATCTTTTCCTTACATTGAAAATCCCTCTGGATTCCCCCAGAACCTTTCCAGAGTTTGAGACTAGTGGAATAAGGATGATGTAAACATCACACTTCAACTGGTTCAAGTTGATTCAAATGGACTCGCATGAGCTGGATGCTGTTTAGAATCTTCTTCTGGTGACCAACGAGGGTGATGCCAATGCGCTGGATGTCTCTGCAAAAGAAAAGAGGATGGGGAAGTGGTTAAAATGGGCTGCTCGTTCTGAACAGTCTCAGTCCATTTTGCTGTAGATGTAAATCAATGTTTCTGGATATGTTTGTGTGCCTTTCTGTGTCTAAGAAACAGCTGACAAGGCTTCTGCTTTTGCTTGACAAATGTGTGTGGGTGGAGGGGGTGTTGGCAGAACTTGGTAGGTACAAAAAGAAGGAGTGGAATTGGGCCACAAAAAGGATCAGGGGGCTGATCTCCTACAGAAAAAAGAAAGTTTGAGTTGTTCAGCGAGAGGAAGAGAAGGCTCCAGAAAGACCTCTTTCAATATATAAAGGGGGCTAACAAGAAAGATGGAGAATGACTTCTTATCAGGCCCTGCAGTGACAGGGCAAGGGGCAGCAGTTTTAAATAGAAAGAGGGTAGGTTTAGGTTGGAGATAAGGAAGGGTGATGAGACACAGAAACAGGCTGCCAGGAGAAGCTGTGGATGTCCCATCCCTGTAGGCGTTCAAAGTCAGGTTGGAAGCACTCTGAGCAACATCATCTAGTGAAAGGTGTCCCTGTTCATGGCAGGGGTGTTGGATAGATGATCTTTAAAGGTCCCTTCCAACCCAAACCATTCTATGATTCCACGAATGTTCCTTTTCCTGGATTCTGTCTCCTACACAACACTTCCATCCAGTATATGGTGTGGCTGGTTCTACAGATCTGCTTAAATGTGTTTATTATCTGTGCTAGCTGTCATGAACATTCTGATGCAGCAGGCTCTCTGCAACACTGACAACATGTTTTCTGATGCACACTGGATCAATATTAGTGCTTATAAAAACAGATTACAAGTGTATCAAGGCATGGATGGTGCCCAGAGGCCCTAGTAATATGCAAGGAACAGTAGCCACTTTGCTTTGGCTTCCCTCTCCTTTTTCATGTGTATGTATTCTCCATATAGCAAACTCCTCAGACTGCTTTCACTTTCTGTATGGAAAACTCAGTGTCTGGTATCTGTTGCTCTCTGCCCTCCTACTTACTCGAGAGTCATGCGTGATATGACATCGAATGTAGCCAGACCGGCCTGGTCAAAATTGTCCTTGTAGCGGCCCATCTTGATAGCATCCAGCCACTCGTGGGCATTGCTGAGGGAAGGGAAATCTGGAGGACAGTTGCTCAGGAGAGGCTGAGATGGTCTGCAAAAGAGGCAGATTCTAAAACCCAAGTTATCAACTCCAGGTGACCACACTAGTAAAGAAAGCAAGAGTTACGAGAGGCAGAGAATGCAGCCTCTGAAGACAACAGAAAGAAGAACAATAACATTTGTTCTTCATGCCCTGACTCCTAAAGTCCCACCTTGATGTGCTGTTTCTAGGCTACTGGTGTCCCTCTCTCTGCTTGAAAACAGTCAACCAACCCAAGAAATTGATTCTCCCTTCCCATTGTCCATATGCTCTCAGGCACTTTCTCTTCTTGCTGCCCAAGATTATTCCACACTTTCTTGGTGTAGACCTGTTAGCTGGGCAAAGAGATGCAGTGAGGAGGTTTCTGAAAGAGACATGAGACCCTATATCCTTTTTTTACCTTTGTGACTAGGTCTCCCTCTCCTAGATGTTGTTTCAGCTGCAACTCCCATCAGATAAAAGAATTGCAGTAAAATGCCAAAGAGATGACTGTTTACATATGGCACTTGCTCTTTTCCTCCTCATCTGAATCTGTCCCAAAGCTATAACACTCTTTATGTGCTGCTTTTAGTAAACTGGGCATCACTAGATACTTTTGCCCTCCCCCAGCTGTGGAGTATATTCCACTGAGACAAGATTTATAACCACAGGGAAAAACCCTCCAGGCCAGCAGGACGTAATTTCGTCACCAGCCCAGCAGCCAACTAACCTTGGCACCGTTTATCCCTCCAGAGACTTCTCCTTTGGTGACCTCCTGCCTCTTGTTCCATCACACTGCAAAATGCAGTTGGGAAAATATGCGATGCAAGCTGCAGTTCTAATTACTCTTATCTAGAGACTTCCTTCCCTCCACAAGCTAAGGTCTTCTTTTCCTTCATCATCTCTTGTGGTCACACAATATGGTGAGATCACAGAATATCTCGTGCAGCTGCACCCAGATGTGTCCCTCCCTTCATTCCCTATGATCCCTCATTCATCTTCAGTGCAACTCACTGAGATTTATCTCCTATCACATTCAGCACTCACAGCTCCCCATTAACTGAATCAGGATATACAGTTCTTCCAACATGATTCCTCTTTTTTTTTCCCTTCCTGTTTGTTCCCAGTCACAAATCAGAGGGCTAGAAAAAAAGCTATTTATTGCTTTCTTTTCCTCATGATGCTTACTGAGAGACAAGTCCTATTATTTTGTATTAAATCCCCATCTCACCGGCTGGTCCCAGTGCCAATGGCTTTGAGGGCTGATGGCTTGCGAATCATTTTATCCAGGGCACTGACTATTTGCTCAAATTTGGGTCTCTGGACCCGTTCCTTCTGCCAGCAGTCAAGCATCAGCAGGTGCAAAACAGTTGGGCAGTCTGGGGGTGGTGGCAGGCGATAGTCCTGGTCAATGGCATTAATTACCTGCAGGGAAAGAAGCTTTATCAAAAAGCTTTATCACAACTGGGAAAAAAAAACAAAACCAAAGAGCTTCAATCACTCGGTGTGTATGGCTTTCTTCTGCTTGAATTAATACAGGACAGAGAGGCAGATGTACATCCTCAGCACTTCTGAAACTTACATCCTGATTGGACATGTCCCAGTATGGCCTCTCACCGTAGGACATCACCTCCCACATGACAATGCCATAGCTCCAGACATCACTGGAGGAGGTGAACTTGCGGTACTGGATGGCTTCAGGCGCAGTCCAACGGATGGGGATTTTGCAGCCCTGGCAAGGGGACAGAAAGCAACCAGAATGTAGTGAGATTAGGACTGCTTGTGAAAACAACATCACTGAAACAATCAGAGGTCAGTAGCACAATACAGCTCAGAGCACAGTGTGACAGTCCCATTGGTTCTGTCTTGGAAACACTGCTGGTTTAATTCATATTATGTTCAATGTTTCCACCTTGTTTCACTGACAAGTATAAACGAAGAGAGAGAATCAAGTCTCCTTGCTGCTACAAATCCCATGATTTTACACTTTCACAGCTTTACTTTGCAGCATTTGAAAGTGGCATATAGCAAAACCCTCCTGAGTCACAATCACTTGGAAATCTAATTCCATTTAAATAATGCCAAACTGCAGCACTAAACACAGATAGACTGAGTAGCTAGCATTAACTCCTTTCTCTTTCCATCCTGACCTCTCTGACTGCAGGTATGACCTGCAAGATGAAATATCATTCAGGTGCTGCAAAATGGATAGATCTAAAAATTGTTTCACTTTTCAGTGACCGAATTCTTCATCCCCTTCTTTTTCAACCCACCTATCATGCTCCCACCCCTATTGCAATATGTGTGACAGGTGTCACAACTTCATAGTCAATAAACTCACTTGATGATTGGTTGTAAGCCCATAAATACACTTAGGCCATTTATCTTTTCTGTAGGAAAAATCCCAACTCTTTCTTCAAAGAATGGTAGTACAGGATTTCAATCTCTCCTTCAGTCCTTTATCCTTCCTAGCAAAAGCTAATGAAAGGGGGAAGATAACAGCTATATCAGGCTGTGAGGTTTGACCTATTCACCATCGTGCCACAAAGAACAGCACTGAGACTTCACATGGCAGAGTGGCTCAGATACTCAGTTATTTTAAATTTTTACTGCTTTGGAACAAATAGCCCACAGGATAGAAGGCTCTACTCCACTGTTCTCTACAGTCTCACGATGGACTAAAAGAGGGTACACCAAACAAAGGAGGACCACAGGAAAAAATCCTGTCTGTCAGCACTGCAGTAACTCCTACCACAGCAGGAACTCACCAGACCTCCAGTGTAGGTGGGATTGGAAGCATCATCCTCCAGGAAGCGGGACAGGCCGAAGTCTGACACCTTGCACACCAGGTTGCTGTTGACCAGGATGTTCCGTGCCGCCAGGTCACGATGTACATAGTTCATGTCGGAGAGGTAGCGCATGCCGGCCGCGATCCCCCGCAGCATTCCCACCAGCTGCAGCACGCTGAACTGCCCTTCCTTCTGCTGTGAGGGAGGAGGCAAACACAGCCTCTTGTGACCACAGAAGCCAGCAGGGGAGACTAACAAAGAGCAGGGCGATGCGGGGGATTTATGAAGTAAGAGAACACACACCTTAACTTCAGCCAAAATCTGGAGGTTCAGGGATAGCAAATAAGAAAGGAGGGTGGGCTTAAAGCAATGAATCTCAAATGAAATCAGACATTGATGATCTTTTCCTGAAGACAAACCTCCTCTTGTGGCTACATCCTCCTCTAGCATCCTACACCTAATCTCACTAACTACTAAAATGGTTAAATGAATGTGAGCAGACAAATCTGCTTTTACTAAGATCTTTACAATGGATTCTATGCAATTCTTCTCAATGGGTTCATGTGCTCTTCAAATTGTACCTGTGAAAGCATTTGTGCCTGAATTAGTGCATGAATCCGTAAAAAAAGAGAAGCGAAGCAGCTATACTACATAGATTGTCATATGAAACTCATATTTGTGTTTCACTACTAGAAAACTTGAACTCCAAAAATAACTGCAAGTTTCATTACTTCATTACAATGTTGAAACTTGAAAAAATTCTGCAAAATGAAGTCTGAAAAACATTATTAGAAAGGAAGACTTTGGAATATGCATGTAAGCAACTGAGAGTTTGTATAAAGATAAACAATTTGCTACTGTTTACATTAATTATTGGAGTTGGAGAAATCTAAAATACTGAAGAAATCTTATGATTGTTGAGCCTTTGAAATATTTGAAATGTTTTCACCATGTTGGCCTGAAAACATTTACTCTGGTAATTTGCTATCATTTCTATTGCACCTGAAGAGGGCAACTGAGGACTTAAAGAGACAGGAGTGAAAAGGAGGGACAGGCAAAATTAACAGATCTGAGACTGGCACACAGCAAGATGAAGAGGTTAATGGTTGTGGGAGACTCTGGTTGTGGTACCCTGAGGAAGGAATCCAGTGATCCGTTCTCCATGAACTCTGTGACAATCATGACTGGTCGGCTCTTGGTGACCACCCCCTCCAGGTGGATGACATTGGGATGCTCAAACTGCCCCATGATGCTGGCCTCGCTCAGGAACTCCCGCCGCTGATCCTCTGTGTAACCTGACTTCAAGGTCTTAATAGCTACCATGTATTCACGCTTCCCTGGGTGTTTCAGGCGCCCAAAGCACACCTCTCCGAACTCTCCTGTTGGGAGGGAAGAAACACACCTCAGGTAAGGAAACGCAGCAATGAATTTTAGTCAGCTGTAATAAAGCCGTCTACAGTGGACAACTTCAGGAGCTGCTTGGAAATGGGGTTACTAGAACTGTTTAGATTAAGGCAAAGTTTTTGGTGAAGGTTGGAAACTACATCTTCAGGGTTCAAATGAGAAGTTCTGTGTCTTCAAAGGGTGTTTTGAACTTGGTTTAGAGCCAGCATCTAAGGGTTAGTAGGTTAAGATGCATTTTGGTAAAAATGAAGATTTAGGTATCCTGGGACAGTTGGTGTGCCATGGATCTATGGGTCCATTTCAGGCCAGTAGTATGCCAGGTCTCATGGTGAACAAGAAGACACTTTAAAATATGCAGATTCTCACACTACCTGATCCAATGACCTCCTCAATCTTGATGAGGGACACATCAATCTCCTTGGCAAATTCTCGAATGGCTTCATTGGGATCTTCATAGGTTGAAGGATCAATATAATACTTCACTCCAAGTCCTGCAGTGGGGGAAAGAGCCCAAAACATCACCAGAATCCAACCTTGAGACACACAGGTGTTAATGAGTCCTGAAAAGAGACAGGCCCTTGCCATCTGTTGCTCAAACACACTTACCTCGTGCACCGATATACTGCTGCAGGCGGTCTGTGTATGGAGTCTCTCGCCTTTTACTGCAGGACACAAAGGAAAGGAAAGTCAAAACACACACAGCAGTCTCTCATCAGATGCTGGGGTAGGCTTCTCAGTGCAAGGCTCAGAGAATCCTTGAAATTAGGGGTGGCAGATGGGTGTTAAGATCCTGCCCATCTCCTGGTAACCAGTGCATGCTTGTTTCCTATGTGGTAGTTTTTACATCACTGTTTGCATCCCCACTTTAGAAATTACAAATGATAGGGCCTCCACCACTACCCTGAAAAAAAATATTACAGTTTAACCTTACTGCCTTGGAAGTTTTCTTGCTATTCAGGCTAAATTTGCATTTAAATTTCATTTAATTACAACAAATGATTCTTTTCAATTATAATCTAAGCCATCTCCTGTGATGCCTTTTAAGTTCATCAAAAACATTCTAAGAGTCGTTTACTCTAATGTTCAATATGCATAGATTTCCCCCAACTATTTTTCCTCATGTCTTTGTTTAACAGCATTTACTTTGGCCATTCTTTTCATAAATATGGTAACCAAACCAAACCACATAGACCCAGACAGATGGAAATCTGTTCCATGATGTGAGTTTTGCATGTGTAAATCAAAACAGGTACGGTCTTTATTATTGTGACGTTTACTGCATATATGCATCTAACTTCCAGTGAGCATAGGTCCTTCTCAGCACAGGCATTTCTCAGATTCCATTCTCCTTCTAAATGTGTATGATTCAAGCATTTATTTCCCACACAATCTAATTAATTCAGACATTTCATCCTATTCTTTGTTTGCTATAAATGTATTTTCCATTTTCAAGCTACTTCCTTTGTTCCAAACAGTCTTCATTGTTTTTCAAAAAATGTACAATTCATGCTAGTTTCCAATCATCCTATTAATTAGACCAGATTGTAAGTCAAACCCTACAGTATCCTGCAGTACCCCTGCTGTCTGCATGGATTTATGTCAACTCATATGTTTTGCTGTTTCAGCACGAGACCTTTTAGCTGCTGATTCAATTAGCATTTGAAGACAAAGTATCACGAAACATTATGTTACTTTTCTTGATGAACATAAGTAATTCTGACATTCTTACAGCTAATCATTTTATTCTTACTTGTCAGACTTCTCTCTGTAAATTCTGCTTTCCAAACCACAGACGGTTCTACCTTCAAAATTTTTTCTCTTGTGCAAAGAAATTTGCTTTACTGGTGGCCTATACTTAAGAGATCTAACTATGTTGTTGAACCTGAAAGTCAGGTCTACATTAATGTTTTTTAACAGGTCATCTAACAAATTAATTGCTTTTCATATAAAAACCCAACAAAACATTAGGTAAAATACGTTTTTCACATTGCATATTGCCTGAAAAATGTGTACCAAAAAATTATAAAAACAGTTAAAGTCATAGCATTTGACTCTACATATGTTCAACTTTTTAAAGAACTACCCATTTCATCTGGTGTTCCTCATTTTCTGCATCTTCAAACTTACTTTTCTTATCAAAGACAAATTTAAAACACAAATTTGGTATCTCCACTTTTTCTGAAGTTTTTTTTCTGAAAAACTTTCTATTAACTGTACATAATTCTTTAAGTATAAATGAACATAACTTTTATGATATTTCCTCATATATATATTTACAGATGGCATTAATGTCTTTCCCCAACACAGTTTTGGTAATATTAACTTATTCTGGGTTTGGTTTATTTTTTTTTAGAAAAATATATGCTTTATTGAGTTGTGCACATAATATCACATTTCCAGCTGTAACAAGAAATTGTATTTTTAACAGTCCAAAGCTACAAAAGGAGGCAACATTTAAAATATAACAATATTTGATAATTCTTTTCTTTCCCGATAGAAAAATATTAAAAGAGAATTTACACAAGAGGAGAAAACAAATGTAGAAAAGGGAAGAGAGCAAAAAAAAATCATTAAAACTAGACGTCACTTTTTAATTTAAGTAGTTTATACATTTTTTTAGGTCAGCAGAAAAAGCTAAAAAGTCCCTCTTGTGCAGAGGCACAGTAGAGCAAAGATACAGAAATCCATTACTGACAATCTAGGGGATTAAGTTTAAACCTCAGTAAATACAAGGAGTGGGTAATGACTGTTTCTTTTCTTCAAATAACAAAAGCCCCATTGTTTACTTTTGTACCTCTACAAAAATAGCAGCCCTTACTCTTTTCCTCTTTAAAATTTCTGTCCTTTTTTTCCTGCTATAACAGATTATGTCTACAATCTCTTATATACCCTTTATTCTTTCCAAAATGGAAAGTGGTATTTGCTTTCTTTAACCTACATTTTATGAGCTAGTGTTCCATGGAACCACTGGGGTCGTATTGATTTTATTCTTCAGCAAATGCGCCCTTGTTTTTTATCCTTGGAGAAAGGATATTTATCACCTTCTAAATAACTGGATATGCATACTTATTCCTCCAATCCTTCTGCACTACATTGTTTCATTCTCCACTTGCTTGCCTAAAATGCAATTTACAGTCCTTTCTTTACAGCGATGCATTTAAACACCTTTTGAATACCAGCTTTGAAATGCTTTCCTTGTGCTCATATTGCTAACTAGCCAAATATCAGCTAAGTACATGAGTGGTTTACCAAAGGAGAGGCTCCTCAGATAGGAGTAATGGGGGAGGATCTTTCCTTAATTAGAGAATGGCATCTCAAGGACATCTGGATAAATGTAGATCAGGCTGTTTCCCTTGGGATGGGGTTATGTTGCGGGGGTAAGAAAGTTCCACTGTCTGAAGTGCACATGAGCAGCTCAAGGAATTCACCTCTTGAAGATGATGGCAAGGATGGCAATGGCAGCAATTACCAAGAAGGCCAGACCCCCGAGCGCTGAGCCCACGATCAGTGGCAGTCGGTCCTGCGCCATCTCCGAGCGTTCCCCTGGCAAGGAAGACACACATACACACACACAAATGCAGAGGACAAAAACTGTGAAGAATTTCCCTTCTAATCACCCAGATCTCACTCATAATTCCATCCCTACCAGCCCTTTGCTCCCCAGCCACTGTGCTTGTCCAGTGCCTTCCTTCCTACATCTGAAAAGCTGGTGCTCCCTCTGAATCCATTTTTTCTTCCACTGGTCCACTGACACCTGACAAGCCACTTAGGTACAGGCTAGCTCCGCACCTGGGCTGTAATCCCATTGTCCCCAGTTAATTTACCTTGCCGGTGACATACTTGAGTACCTTTGATCCATATCCAAAGGATGTTAATCCTGCTGGAAGGCAAGCTTCTGCACATATGCCTGTGTCCCATCTACCTTTGTGTTCCGTGTCCCACCAGTTTTTAAGACACTCACAGAGCTTTCAGCTGTAAGATGGCTTGTGACAGCTGGGGACCAAACTACAGCAGGGTATGGCACTATGTACTGCCACATTCCCCTAAGGAAATTTTCACTGGCACACACTGAGCCTGCTGGTCAGGGGCATAGAGACAGCAAGGAGCAGGGCTGGGGAGTATGGCAGTAGCATAAACAATACCCTCTGACAGCATGAATTTTCTCTGAGTAAACAAATCTGCATATGCAAATTCTTATACACAGAAATACAAGTTGAGTAGGAGTATCTGGTAGCGGTCCTCCAGAGGATAAGCCAATACACTCAGGGACACACCCAAGTGAGAGATGATCATGTGCAGACCTTGGTACGAAATGGCAGCACTTACCTCCCGTTAAAGTCTGGAAGTACATCTTCCCACTGTAAGGGCCATAGCCCACGGCTGTCCTAGCACGCACTTGGAAGGCATAGATCTTGCCTGGGCTCAGGCTGGATATGGTGGCCATGTTGGTCTCACTAGTCAAGGTCAGTGAATTATCCTCATCTTCTGCCTGTGAATGTCAATGACCAAAAAGGAATGTGAAACGTCTGCCTACACTGCTTGCTCTCCTCATCAAGGCATGATAGTTTCCATGTCAACCCAATATTCTTTGAACCTCTCACAGAGCCACCCAACAACAGCTGCTATTCCAGGCCTCACTTCCTCGCACACTACTCATTCCTCACTGCTGCTTTTCATTCCCCCAGGCCTGGGCTCCCCACAAAACTCTGCTGAAGACTCTCAATCTAAACAAGAGTGAGAGACAAGACTACTTTGTTCTGTGGTTCACTTTCTACAAATTCCAAAATCATGTACTCTCCTTGGAGTATTCAGAGCAAGAACACATGTAATGCTGTATCCAGGAAGCTGCTAGACATGTTATCACAAATAGCAGTCCCTTTTACCACTACAAAACAGTAGCCCCGCAAAATCCTGCAAAAATATTTATGTGAAAGACCAGTAACATGGAATGGGAGTTTGTCTGAACAGCACCATGCATCTCTTCCCCTCAAGTCAGATGGATTAGGAGTCACAAGAGATGGGAATGGAGGACAACTTCGTACAGTAATTCCAGCGCACAAAGAGGTATTTGCCACTTAGTGACTGAAAGAGTGCATTCCTCCTCATAAAATTTCTGAAAGATGTCCGTCCAGGCATAAATGGGGACAAGACAAACAACACAAACAAATGACAGATTTGCAGTGAATCAAAATCCGGTAAACATGCTTAGAAATTTCAGCTCATTCCACTGTTACCTGGGTCAGCTGATGCTAAACACATTGTTAGCCACAGCTTTTTAAGCTTAAACAAGCGTCATCTCTTTTTTAAAAATTTGCATTGTCCCTAGATGTTGGGAAATGCAGATGGACTGGTATCAGATGGCATGTATGTCACAAACTTCTGGCATTGCTACAGTTTGCTCCTTCCTCATAACTGAAGCATTTTTCTCCACTTTGTCCATCTGGATGCAGGGGTGCATCTCCTAGACAGAAAGGGCACACAGTCCCTTTCTGCTCACCTTGTCAAAGTAGCGCAGCTGGTAATCCAGGATGATCCCATTAGGCTGGTCTGGCTGAGGCCACGACAGTGTGATGCTACTGGTAGTACGACTAACCTGATGCATCATAGGGACGGCAGAGGGAACTGCAATAAAAGACAAAAAGGAGAGATTGCAAAGGGAGAAGATTAAAAATGAACTATAATTGAATATTCATTATGATGAGTTAATAAGTTAGGTCAGCTCTTCCTTTAATTTTCCTTAATTTGCATTATGAAGTACTTCGTTAGATCACCAGAAGAAAACCAGGCACAACACTACTCTGCTGGGAGATACAGATACTGAGAACTCAGAGAGAAAGAAAATAAAAAAATTCACATCCAAATGATTATGCACAGGAGTTACAAAATTGTCTGTATTGTAGCTGGAATATAATTCTGATCTTCAAATGTACAATTTTTACATGCAAGCTGAGAAGGTGCTCCACACCACTGCCTTGTTTTAAGATCATGCTTGGACAAAGAATGGGGTAGTGGTCAGAACAAAAGTAGATCATGTTACTTCTCTTCTGCTTCTCCCCCAGACTGTAATTCTTTTCCTGGGGGAAAAAATCAAGTAAGGGCTACCAGTGTAATGGAGGTCTTGCATGTGAAGCTATCTGGAGAATGGAAATCCACTTCTACCGAAACCATTCAGGAACCCATGTGCACATGCATTCACACTCTCCGGGTTCATGCAAAAGCTAAGAGAGTATGAGTTTCATCTTAGGAAGAGATTTCCAAGCAAAAATTTCAGGATAATTTTAAGAGGATCTTTCAGCCTGCCAACTGTCTTTCCACAAAGCTCTTCTCAAGTTTTGCTTTCTCTCTGCAAACAAAATGTCATGTTGCCAAGAAACCTAGAGGTAAGCAACCAGGGAATCCTCATTTTCCTAATGGATGCAACATTTTCAGCAACATTTAAATTTTCCAGAAAAAGCATGCCGATGTGAAGCTGCCACCAAACCCCACTGGTTTTACAAAATAGACATAAACTTCCTTGATGTGAGGAATGAAGCAGAGACATTTGGCAAATGATCAAAACCTGCAGAATAGCATTTTCTTCCCTCATTAATTTTGCAAAAGATAAAAGGATTGTTTTTAATAACAAGATAAAATTATTCTGAAAAACATATTTCAGATGGTCTTCAAACTGCTCAGGCAAGTGGGAACTAATTTAAAAATGTAAATGAAACAAAAATGTAAGAGTCTAAGCAATGAAATACTTTCTCTTCTCCTTACTCCTTTTATTTTTACCATTGCTTGTCCTTCAAACAAGATTACACAACTACTTCACCTGCCGATGAGAATATTGTGACAAGAATGAAAGACAGCAACAATTAACCAAGACCATAGGGAGTGTTTAAGATGTAAATTAATAACACTGTATTCAAATGTCAGGAGGTAACTGATCACTTAACATTTGATCAGGACAGATTCTGCTACATCTAATGTTACAAAAAGTTTACACCCTTAGGCTGAGACATAAAGCAAACACACAGGGAAAGGCACAAACCTAAATACACAGCCACATTGCCAGGGAACAGCCCCCTTTTGGACAAACATTTTACAGAATGATCAGAGTTACATCTTCCCTCAATTCCTCTCCTTCCCACCTTCAACTGGTATTTGTCCCTTGCTTCTCATTTCTTCCCAATCCTCAATTTTTCCCCTACATGGAAGAATTAATCAAACAAAGAAATGACAAAAACATCACTGAAGTGTATCTCTTGACCATGTGCCACAGTGTTCTAGAATGTTCCTTCTATCCAGATACATCCATCACTCAGGATAATCAGATGGTGGTGGTGGGGGCAACCAGGCTAATGCAGTCTGTTGGATTAAAAAATAGTAATTTCAGTGATTTGTACCTAAAAAACAGACACTACTAGGGCAAAAGCCATTAAAAACTCTCAAAAATAAAGCCAGCTATGAATCACTGCAGGGCAGGCTGTGTTTAATCTGCCTCTCTGAGACAGAGTTTAGATTTTGATACATGTTTACCTTTCTTTTAAGGACCTAAAAAATTATGAAACACTGGCCAGGGAGCTCTTCCATCACTTCAAGTAAAAGAGAAACCAAGATTTCTCTCTTGAAAAATTTCATACTAACATGATGTGAATACTAATACTAAGGTGATGTGTAATGTGAACATAATTCTTGGTGGAGTAAGTACATATTTCCTGTCAGAGGTGTACTATAAGGTTAAACTCTCAGTGTTAATACATTAGGAAATATAAAGTTCAAGATTTTATATCTGTATACATTTAAAGTACCATACCACTGCTGCAACAGAAGTACTAGATGAGTATTTTCCCTAGTTTGCATGCCAAGTATTAGAAAGGTTTATAACAGAAATAGCTTTCAAAGCTTTGTTTTGTATACACAAATGTGTCCAGTTCTATTTTGATTTGTCATTTTTATTATTTCTTTTCTTTTTACATGGGGATTATGGACATAGACATGTTAGGTCCCTGTATAATGACAGCTGAAATCACAGGGCCTGATTCAATCCAATCTGGGCAGTTGGATTGGACTGGATGATCATTGTAGGTTCATTTCCAACTATTCTATTCTATTCTATTCTATTCTATTCTATTCTATTCTATTCTATTCTATTCTATTCTATTCTATTCTATTCTATTCTATTCTATTCCATTCCATTCCATTCCATTCCATTCTTCTATTTACTGGGAGCAAAAAACATGCTGTGAGATCAGACCTCTAATTAAGACTGAAAAAGTAGTGTTCTTCGTATACAATTTAAATAATAGCAAAATGTATGGAAAACTCCTATAGACCTAGTTAAAGCTGAAAAACACTGCAAACACCAGAACACCCAGATTCTATAAGGTGTGGGTTGTCAGTTGCAACTCTTCTACATTGCAGGACAACTTTTTTTTCCTGGCAGCAGACACGTGCCTGCAAGACTAAAAACCTGTCTCAATCAACAGACCAGGTAAGGAAGGAATGTGAAGAAAGTGCAGACTCGTACAACTACACATGGCAATCTCCACTTATGCAGAGCACAGCCAAGTGCCATTCTCAGCAGACCATGAACATCTCTGGCATGAGAATTCAGTCCGTATTCCATTCTATGAAGATACTTCAGGAGAGCCAATGTGACCCCTTTGTGGTTCTGCCTGGAGGAGTCCCATGGGATAACACCCTGGAGGGAAGAGTGACTCAAAAAGCTAGCTCATGGGCAAGGATTACCTCTTCCAGGTGCAAAAGCAGTCCATCCCAACAAGCAGCAATTCAGGCAAAAAATGCCAACAGGCCTGCATGCTGCAACAAGGAGCTCCTAGCACTGAAAGGAAGTACATGGAAGGCGGAAGCATGGACAGGTAGCCTGAGAGGAACATAGAGGCATTGTCCAAACACGTAGACATGTGGCTAGGGAGGCCAGAGCCTTCCTGGAATCACATCTGGCATGGGATGTCAGAAGCAAGAAGGGCTTCTCTAAGCACAGAAGTGGCTCAAAGGAGACTAGAGAAAATGGGGGTTGACTGCTGGGTGGCACAGCAGTCCTGGTAACACAGGACACCTTCTTCACATCAGTCTTTACCAGGAAGACCGGCCTTTAGGAACCCCTAAGTTCTGCAGGCAGGAAGATTTTCTTCCTCATGCCAGATCAGGTGACTGAGTATTTAGGCAAACTACCTCATTCCATGGGTCCTGATGGGATGCATCCATCAGGTAGCTGGCACGTGCCATTTTGATAATCTTTGAATCATCATGGTAATTGTGAGAGGTGCTTGAGGACTAGTGGAAAACAAATGTCACTCCCCTGTTGAATAAGGGAAATAAAGAGGATCCAGGGATATGCAGGCAGCTATGCCTCACCTTCATCCAGAGAGGCTGTAGAGTCTCCAGCCTTGGCGATATTCAAAAGTGTTCGGGATGTGGTCATGGACAATACGTTTGAGGTGACTCTGATGAGCAGAGGGGTTGGAGAATATGTTCTCTAGAGGTCTCTTCCAAGCTTAGCCACTCTCTGATTCTGAGAAGACACTCATCCATGGAGTACAAAAGGACTTCAGACAACTGGCTCATGGGTCATCATTCCAGTGAGATTCAAACAAAACCCTGCCAAGGCCTGTGTGTTCTATCTAGCTATTTATGTGCTGTCTTCCCCTGCCATCTTGCCCCATCATCTTCTGAAATTATACAGTTCCATCAAACTCATCTAGGCCTCTGTATGTCCTCTAACATGCTTCTATATTCTCTAATAGTAGCCCCAAATCTACCACTCTCACATTCTTATTTCATATTCCAAGCAGATGACATGAAGACCCTAGCTTTGCTCCACACAGCTTCCCAAATACCATTTTCAAGGAAGATCAAGCATGGAAATTCCTTTCTTGGCATGTTTATTATCTTATTTTTATTTTGCGAATGCCCTACGTCTTTTCCATGGATTTCAATTCAGTTCTGGCCCTTTCTCTAAACCCCTGAAAATCCTTTAAAAGTATCTTGGATTGTCTTCTGTCATAACCTTGTACATTTACTCCCTATGGATGAAGAGGCTTTAAAAGGGCAAATCAGTTATTTAAATTTCCCTTACCTCTATTATTATTAGTTTTTGTGTATGCATTCCACTCGTGCTTAATAAAGAGGAAAATAGCCTTTATGACATAAGGTGCCATGTTTTACTTTGTACTTTCTATTTATACTTGCTCAAAGGCTTCAGTCTTCATTTAAACAGTAACTGAAAGCTGTATTGTGAAAACAAGCACGTTTGTTCTCTGCTCACGCTGCAGAGATTGGGCATAGCAAAGAGAGAAACTGGAATAGTTCCTTTTTGTGGAATGACCATACAAATTGTTATTAATTCCCAGTCATAGCTGGGCAAATCCATTAAAGGTGACTAAGCTGACGAATGCCATTAACGTCACTAAGAGAAAAATCAAAACTTAGAAGAGTATTTTTGTTGTTCCCACACAAATAGAAAACAAAAAAGTTGAATTCTTACAGAACACTGGTGAGTGCTCAGGGCTGGCATAGATCATAAATAAGCAAATAACTTACTACTTTGAAAAACAATGTATCTCATTCAGAGGACAATGAACACTCACACTCCACTTGCTGTACCTGCTGGCTTTAACCTGGCAAAACACTGTATTATGTGTTTTTGACAGCTCTGTTCTTATTTCTTTCTTGTTTTGAACAAGAAAATGCCTTGCCTTTGTCCCTGATTTTGCCAACTAAGTCTACTGTGCTCTTTTGGCTCTCTTTGGAAAAGCAAACATCTTCAAGCAATTCATCATTTCCCTTCATAATCTCCTAATCATACTTGGCATTTAATTCCTTTCGTCTTCTCATACCATTTCATGTGAAAATCTTCTGTCAGGTCCTCTTAAACTTCCTGACACTACCCAAAATTGTCCTTGCCCCCATTCAGCCTCTTACACAAGCCTTCAGACTGTCTAGCACTCATTTCTGCAGCACTACAGATTTTTGGTATCGTCAGGTCCCACCGCTCTAATTCCCACTGATGCAGAAGGCTGTTACATATATTTTCACAGGTACAAGGCAACCTGGTCAAATAACCTTTATCCTCACATACCTCCATTAGTTCTCAGAATGTCTGGATTCAGTTAAAAAAACCCCGATACACTTGCTTTTAAAAGTCTGCATTGATTTGCTCCAACATTTAAATCTCTGCTCCCTTTCACTTTTCCTCTTCTTTCTAGGAATGTAACAACTGCCTGAATGAATAAGTTCAGTAGCATGTCTCTGGCAACAGACATTACTACATGCTTCAGTGGAAGTTGCAGGGGAAAAAATGATAGTTACAGGTAGTTACAGCTGCGCATAGAAAAAGTTACTTCACAGTCCTTTAAATGAAAAAATGAAAACCTGACTGACTTCTGTCCTGAGACATGAGAAGAGATATTTGTTTACCCCGATAAGTACACTTGAAAATGTTAAAATAATGAACAAAATTTTACTTAGGTTTTTTTTTTTTTTTTTAATAATATGGTAGGAGCTTAAGTTCTTTGCATTTTTGTGTGTCAGGTTCACACCTATGAAAAAGTATAACTTCATTAGAATTACATAATTGCCTTTCATCATGTGGTTTCTGCTATCTGGAACAGCCTTCCAACATGTCTCTATACATCCTGACATTTATTTAGGTATTCACCCTCAGCACTTCAAACCTGAGCTGAAAGAAATTCCCTTCTCTTGTCTCATCTCTGTACAGTTCTTCCGGTGATTAGCATATCATATTTGCATTTCACACTATTACTATCCAAACAGGTTTTATTATTGCTATCCAAATGGGTCTCATGTTTCAGGTTAAGTCTTATTATAGTAAAGGATGTTTCTCAGTGCCAGTCCTTCTTATTCTGATTTCAGGCACATGGTCACTGAAGAGTAGGAATATCATAATCAGTCTGCCACAGAAAAATGTGATTGTGCAACCAAAGGATCCTATCATGCTCTGAAGAAGGGCCAGAAGACTGTGAAGGGTAAGCAAACTCTTAGAGGAACAGAGTTTTGGAGACAAAAATGAAGAATGAATAGGTACCATGAGAAAAAGTAGAACCATTTCCACACAGAATATTGCCTAAGATACCCCTAAAAAAAGGGGCAGGACTATTTTTTGAACCAGCAATTGGAAGAAGAGACAGAATTCTGACTGATGTATGAGTAAGCAGACTATTCAGAAACTGTCAGGACTGGAGAATCTTTTTTTTTTTTTTGTCATCTTTAACTGAAGGGAGAGAAAAGTTTTGCTACAACCCTTTATTCCAAAAGTGTATCTTTCACCAGTTTGCTTTTTTTCTTTTGTACCCTTCATGTTCTCCCGTACCCTTTTTGTCTCACACGGCATGTAAAATGATGAGATTTCAATGTCTGCTTATATAATTATAGAAATAACAATTATAATTGTTACAGTAACACAACAAGCAATGCTAAAGTGAAAATCTGCTGAAGGGATCAAAAGGAAGGGTAGGGATGAGACGGGCCACGTGATGGAGGAAGCAGGGCCTTGTTAATGTGAGCTGTCAGGACAAATCGAGGGCAGCTCATCTCAAGCTCACTCCCAACAATCCTAAGGAAAAGCAAGGAAAGAAAAACTGCAACCAAACACAAAAAGAAGCCACTCAGTACACACTGATTTTTAAGAAAGGTGGCCTCCCCCAAAACTCCTTTACTCCACAAGAGAGGCACCTTAGAGAGAGGCACCCAACATACCCAAGAGACCCAGACACCAAGAAACACCTGGAAGAGCAAGAGTGGTCAGAAAAATCAAACAGAAACAGAAGAAGAGTGCAGATTTGATGATTCTGGGAAGGAGGAAGAAGCAGCTGCTCAATTAAGTTATCTCTGATATAGATAAAGAAGGCTGAAATGAGAAGCATGAAGAAAGAGAATCCTGTAGGAAGTTAATAGAACACCCACCTTTCTCCAGGAGAAGCCAAAGGGACTACCTGGAATTACCATACAAATTACCCAGCTACATTTTACTGTAAACAAAAACTGATCACCCACTTGCAGCCAACCTCAATGTCCGCCAAGTAACATTTCCAACGGAACAAACGGATCAACCCCCTGGCATCTCTTAACAGCAGGAAATTAGTTGGTGGTATACATATATTCCCTTTCTTTCCATATAATAGAAGCAGAAATGATAAGATGTCACTTAACCAAGACCACGATGCCACATCTGGTTTCACAGCACTTCTCCAGAGCTTTACCAAAACCTTGTTTTGCAGGAGTTTCCACACTACACTCTGGAACCTCATAAGGGATTTGTTTCAGTTTAACATTTACACAACTCCAAATGTTTGCAGACATTTTCTGTCACTCAGTTCAAAATGCTCCCCCTCTTTCTCCTCTTCATCACATTACTCCTCATTATATCCTCTTAAACAAGCTGTGTATAATTCCTCTCCATATTAGCTTATACATGCTTGTGAAGAACAACATATGCCCAGTCTCTTAATGCTGACATTTAGCAGAACTCTATGCCTCTATGTATTTGTCTCTCTCCAGCTCCAGTGCTTGTAAATGATATTTACAGGAAATAAAACTCCTCTGACTTCCCACACAACCCATTAGTATCTTAGTTTAGTCATCCCCATGGTTTAGTTTCTAGTTACAAGGATCACGACATCTTTGAATATAACTGTACAACACATTTTAATATTTCTACCATGTAAAGAACAAAAAAAATTGTTTCTTATTAACAGGAGAATAAGAAGATGAAATGGAGAAGAGAGGGGATAGAGAAGATGAAGAGGAAATGAAGAAATGCTCACTAAGAGCATTTCTGAAGCTGATGTTCACAAAATCCTTGTTAAACCCTGATAGTGTCCCTCTCCGGCACAATGAAACAACATGCTTAGTCTGACCCACAGTGCTACATCTCCCATTGGAATCTTCTCCAGGGCAGCTTCTTCCCCAACAACCACATCAGCTAAACTTGAGCTTTCCTGCCAAGAGGGAAGAATGGAAAGCCCATTTAGATAAGGCAGGAATGAGGCAAAAGTGAAACTAGCAGGGCAAGATAAAAAAGGGCACAACACAGAAACAAAAGGACAAAACTCCAGGATTCAAAAGATACAAGCAAATCAAACAAGAAGGAGAAGTAGAAACTTTGGGACTCAGAAGCAGGGGTCTCCTCACCTGACTGGCTGGTGCTGACATTGATGGTGGCAAAGTGGGGAGCTTCTGAGCTCAGCTCAGTCACCAAGTTGACGGCCTGGATCTCGAAGGTGTAGTGCACGCGGGCCAGGAGGTTGGAGACCTGCACGCGGCTCTCGGTGAGCCCCACCTGGCGCGGCTCGAACTGCACGCTGTCCCCGCAGCGCACGCACGGCCCCGAGGAGCCCGCCGGGCACACCTTGCAGATCACGTTGAAGAAAACATCCTTGCGGCCACCCAGGTCCTTCGGGAGGCGCCAGGTCAGCAGCACATTGGAGCCAACGATTTCATAGCTGAGGTCACGAGGAGCAGAGGGGATGCCTAGAAAATGGAAAGAAAGATCAACATCCCGTGAAAGAACGGGAGAGAGGTGGGGGAAGGGAGAAGGCAAAGCAAAGGGAAAAGAACAGAAGAACAAATTGCTTTTTCTTCTCATTCTTCTCTAGTTGTTTCTCTGAGCAAGGCTAAGAAAAACATACTCTTTGCTACACTAAGCACACACTTACATAATCAACTGCATAAGCACATTTTAGAGAAACAAATTTATAAAGAACTGTCTTTGTTTCAAGGGTGTGACTTGTTCGTTTCCCTAGAAGAACAGCCATTGTCTAGGGAAGTGCCAATCCTTTGAAATTTTAAGCTTTACACAAACTTAGTACTAAGATTTGTCTCTACTGAGACTTCTAATTCTCTCCTTTGGCACATAATATCTCTGAACTCCCTCAGATTTCAGTTAGCCTGTTCCACCTATTGCAGGAACCGGACATCAGTTTAGCCTGCAATTATTCCTGGTGCCAGCCAGATTCCTCAATGGCTTCAGAGATAAACTCTGACGGCTGAAAAACTATCCGTTCTGTGCACACAACACTTCACTTGCTGGCTTAGAGACAGTGAAGGAGGAAAATGTAGAGGGTGAGAAGAAAGCATGGGGATGAGAACAGGACAAGACAGTGCAGCTAAAAAGTGAGAATTTCAGAAAGGTAGAAGCAGGCAGCAGAATTGCACTGCCAAACCTGGGCACAGACACAAAGCAAGACGGGAAAGGGAGGGACAGAGAGGCTGAGCTTAGTAACAGGGAGGGGCAAGGGAAACATTATTTACAGAACATTTCCCTCTGAGGGCTGTAATGAAACCCAAGAATCCTCACTCACCATTACTTTGTAGTCAGGTGGAGGAGTAAAGGGAAATTTTGGGTTATTTCAAAGGTCTTGAGAAGAGGGGAATTGCAACCCCTGTTCTCAAGAATCATTTGAGCACATTCTCTCTCATTAACTGCCCTTCTTGCTTTCCAACACTTAATCCAAACACTTACCAGTGCAGGGAGCATCAGAATTGTCCAAAGCAGATCGATAGTACCGGTTCTGACACACACATTCCCGGGAACCTGGCAGCGGAGCGTGGCTGTGGGCAGGGCATGGATGGCAGGGGTCATCTCCCACAGATACTTTGAAGAAACCAGGGGGACATGCTATGAGGAGGAAAATGGGAGAGGCAAAAGCAAGAAAATCATTAATTCAGATTTCAGAAACACTCTAATCTTATTTACATTTAACTTGTGCTGCTGCTGCTGGGAGAAGTTATTGCATAGAGCTACTGCTGGTTTTGGTTCTTTATGGAGTATATATTGTTCAAGTTGCGATTTCAAAACTGTTTATTTTAGTCTATGTGTAAGTGCTTAAATTTATTCACTGGCAGATGAAAGAGAACCAGTCCAGAGACAGCTTTGACCACCTCAAACAATTGTCTTCTCATAATTCACTCAAAAAGCTTTTAAATTGGAGAAGCCAAAGAGCCCAGGCAAGTGATCTGTCTTGAAATATCATACAGCTACCCACACCTCCTTCCCCCCACCCAACACAGCCACAAAATTGGATTTTTTATGCTGCCTACAACAGTTTCATTGCTTAAAGTAATATACACTACCATGGCTGATTTTGCATTAAAACTAAGAGCAGACACTAAGATTGGCAGTGTTATTTTATTCCTGTAGGTCTGAAAACTTCCCAGTAATGGATAAAAGCATGTTAATTAGTCAAATTTAATCTGTAAATGCATAGGAACATGTATATTCAACAAGCTGAAACAGGGATGGAAAACCATCCTACAGGGAAAGAAAATGAAAAAAATAACTTATTAACAATATGGGAGTATGGCACATTCTTAGGTTTGGCAAAGATGCTCTGCTGAATTGCCTCATAGGAGGTGCTTGGATCTTACATTGAAGTGCTAGGATACAGCTTTTACTATCTTTATGTAAGTGTTCTAAAATTGATTTTCTACATAAATAGATACAGATCTTCTGGATTTTATGGACTAACAAGCTCAGGTGAAAGTTCCTTTGCAGCTGACATTTGTTCGTTAACTTCACCACAAAGAGCATTTACAAGGAATGGGAAACTTTCAGATAGACCCCAGATAAGCATTTGACGTCAAAAGAAACAAGGGATACCCTCAAGAGCATTACTGTTCTAGTGGTTACCATAAGCAGAATTTTTCCAAAGGATTGTGGATACAAAGAAGTTATATAAAAGAAGAAAAGCAAATAAAAGAAGAATATGGTATAGAGGCGTTACATGAAATTAGGATCATATGCATTCAATCCCCTTTGGCACAGTCCAGAAATAACAACCAATAGCATCTGTGGAGTCCCATCAGGTTTATGCCTCTTAATTACTTCATCTTCTGCGTCAAAATTCTTTTTGTATGCAGAGCAACCTCCACATGTACAGAGATAAGAGTGACAAGTCCCAGAACAGGTCAGAGCACAAAGGGGACTTCAGTAACTCTGAATGATAGCTTTTAGAGAGGGGAGCACTGTTTCTTCCCAGTACTCAAAAAATGACAACATCCAGCGTGTGTTACATTATCATTTGGAAAGGGGAAGAAGAGACTGTAATTTTTCACATGATGGTAAGAAAAGTGCAACTGCCTTTGCCTTCAGGCCTTTATCCAGCAGAAAATCAAAGTATTCTCATATAGAGACATACATCCATATGTTTGTATGCACAAAAAAAAGTATGTAAGATTTTATCCACTTTAGAAATTATATACCTTTCACTCAATTTAAGGCTCTCTTAACAGCCACAGATGTAGAATACAGTTACCACATTTCTTGGCAAATGCACCTGTACTGAAACTACAAGTAGCATGAATGGGAAGTTCTCATCCAATGCACTGCACAGTCATTCAACCAAAATTTCAGGGATCTTTCTTTTTTTTATTTCAAATTCGAGAATGCTGTACTTAATGTGAATGCCTTTATTTTCTCCTTCTGGAGCTTTTGTCAAGGCTTAGAACTGGCACATTCATTCCACTTGTCAAGGTAGACCCTGTAGAATGGTTCTTTTATTTCATTCTTTTGTTCAATATTACAGCCTGATATCAAGTGGGACAATGACCTTGCTCCAGTCACAATAATGAAAATGAACAGGTAATGGTAATGTCTGCCATCCATGTGATGCTAAAAGGAAATCTGTAGAGGGTACAGACTTCACCCCTGCAGCACAAAAACATGTTTATCCTACAAGGACAGTGCTAAAAGAATTCAGGTACATTCACCTTTAGCCCAATTGCAAATCCTATGGAAAGCTAGAGAAGTTGTGAGTGAAGAATTTGTCTGGTATTTAGTAAATAAAATTAATTTTAAGATAAACACATTAAAATAAACATTTATTTTTACAGCTCTAGTAGTACACTGCTATAGTGACAAGGCTTTGGAATATGTATATGTAACAAGTATTAGAGATCAAATACTTAGACCTGTTCTTAATTGCCTCACAAAATCTAATTTCACTGTCCATGCACTGTGCTTGACATTATATACCTGAACCATACAAAAAGGCAGGTTATTGCTGTTTTCCCTATCATGGCCCAGTGTCCAATGCCTTTTGTCTTGTCACACTTAGGTGATTCCTTGCTACCTATGAGGTCTCTTACTCATTAAGGCAGCATCTATTTTTGAATGCAATCCCAGATCTGTAAGAGTCACTCAATGAAGAATTGTTTATTTATGCTCAAGAGTAATGACAGCACGAGAACAGGTGACTTCACAGAAAATTACAGGTTTAAACAAGAAAAATATTTCAACTAAAGTAGCAGGCTTCTGAGAAAAAACTTCAAATATGAGCACCAGACAAAAAAAAAGCCAAAAAAATAAAGCAAATAAAAGCCTAACCACATTTAAGAAGGAACCTGGCTATTTCTGAAGCAATTTTTCAGTTGCCATTTACAGCAAAATACTAGAATTAATGTAACCATGTCTCCTCCTTCCAACATCTCCAGGTCAAATATTACCTTGTCCTTTGTTTAACTTAAGCAGAGGGAAGCAGCCACATAGGCTCATTAACAAGCACTCCACTAGAGCTGAGTAAACTGAAGAAAGAAAACTTCACTGCAGCTGTTCCACCCCCAAAACAAATTTCAGTAGTATGTTCACATATCCTGTGTGCTAGCCCAGAGCAGATTGATGTCTTGGCTACACCAGGGTGTCTCAGATGGCTTTAGATGCTTCTCTGCAAAAAACTTGATGGAGCTGAGAGCTGACAGCTGGAATAAGCCTCCCATTCAGAGGTACTGATCTTCAAGGGGACTACAACCACCCTACTATCTACTGGAGGAGTAACACAGCAGGGCGTAAGTGTTCCAGGATGTTCCTGGGAAGCATCAGGAACTACTTCCTGACCCAAGCAATGGAGGACACGAGGGGAGGTGCCCCTGGACCTCAGGCTTGCAAACAAGGAAGGGCTCAGTGGCAATGTGAAGGCTGAAGGCAGCCTTGGTTGCAGTGACCATGACATGGTGGAGTTCACAATCCTGAGCACAGTGAGCAGAGCAAAAACAAGCTCACAACACTGAGCTCTGGGAGAGCAGATGAGACCACTTGGGTGATCTGGAGGAGTCCCATGGGATAACACCCTGGAGGGAAGAGTGACTCAAAAAGCTAGCTCATGGGCAAGGATTACCTCTTCCAGGTGCAAAAGCAGTCCATCCCAACAAGCAGCAATTCAGGCAAAAAATGCCAACAGGCCTGCATGCTGCAACAAGGAGCTCCTAGCACTGAAAGGAAGTACATGGAAGGCGGAAGCATGGACAGGTAGCCTGAGAGGAACATAGAGGCATTGTCCAAACACGTAGACATGTGGCTAGGGAGGCCAGAGCCTTCCTGGAATCACATCTGGCATGGGATGTCAGAAGCAAGAAGGGCTTCTCTAAGCACAGAAGTGGCTCAAGGAAGACTAGAGAAAATGGGGGTTGACTGCTGGGTGGCACAGCAGTCCTGGTAACACAGGACACCTTCTTCACATCAGTCTTTGCCAGCAAGACCAGCCCTTAGGAACTCCAGGTCCTGAAGACCTTTGGGAACTCTGCAGCAAGGAAGATGATCTTTGCCTTCTACTCGGCTTTGGTGAGGCTGCACTTGGAATCCTGTGTTGAGGTTTGGCTCCCTAGCACACTAGAGACATTAACAAATTGGAGAGAATCCAGCAAAGGGCCATAAAGATGGTCAATGGGATGGAGTATTTCTCACAGGAAGAGAGACTGGTAGGGATGGCACTGCTCAGCATGGAGAAGGCTTCCAGCAATCCCATGAATGTGCACAAATAGTTGAAGGGAGGATGCAAAGAGGACAGAGCCAGACTCTTTTCTGTGTTTCTCAGTGACAGGCCCAGAGGTGAAGGGCACAAACTGAAACACAGGAGGTTCCCTCTGAACACAAGGAAACAATTTTTTACCATGAGGGTGACCAAGCGGGTTATCCAGAGGGATTTTGGCATCTCCCTCCTTGGAGAAATTAAAAAATAGTCTGGACCTAGTGCTGGGCAAGTTGCTAGAGATGACCCTGCTTGTGCAGGGAGGGGGTTAAGGTGTACTCCAGAGATCTCTTCTAAGTTCAGCTGTTCTGTGTTTTTTCTTAAACATAAGCCAATTAAAATGCGTGGATAGAGCCCTGTGGTGTTGGCTGCCTCACTGCTAGATCATTCATCACATACATGATTGTGGGTGGACACGGAACAATGAATGGAAAGTTCTTGACACTAGACTACATCTCATTTCAGATGTTCAGAAGTGAAATGAGAATAGGATTGTCAGGTTCTCTCTGAGGGAGGGGCCTGAGAAAAGACTTTAAACAAAAAAGTGTAAAGAAAAGCAGTAAGGAAGAGATTCATGTGCCTGGTTCCACTCACAGTACAGAAATTGCACCTGAAGAACTATGAAGTGGAATACTGAGCAGCTTAGGAGGAAAGATCTCTCCAAGTGATTATTTTGTATTGTCTAGTGAAAAAAATAATTACTACATAAACCTATAATCTCACACTGTTATTTCCAGGAGGGATGGCAGATACAGAGAAAACAACCATGCTTTGAAACTCTCATTCTGCCCCTGGGTATTTCTATTTCCAGAAGAAAAACAGCAAAATTAAATCATATAGCATACTGCAAGCAAAGCTGATTTACAGCGATTAAACATGATTCACATCTCTCTCACCCTCCTAATGAAAACAGAGTTGGAAAAAATATACTACAGCCTAAAATTTGTTGTTGCTTGTATTTTACATCTGTAATTTTGGCCAAAACAGCTGGAGTGAATAAAGTAGACACTAACTGGCCTGCAGCTGAAATAAGGTAAAGAAAGGCTTCCAAAGACAGACATTACAGCTATCACAAACTTTCTGCTTCCACCTGAACCCTGCCTCTGCATCCAGTCAGGGAGCTGGTTACGTTCATGAGCACTTTATCCCGTTCCAAAATTGCCTAAGATAGGCTAGCCCACAGCCCACTCTGTGGACTTTAGCCCACAGATAGCAATAATAATTGTTCCCATGTCATGGAGCTTTTCCTGGCATTGCCTCAGTCCAGTCACTATAAATAGCATATCGAAGGTCAAGTCAGGAGGAAAGAGAAAAAAATTCCCTGGCAATCTAACTAGGCAAAAGCCACTTCCTTTTATTCAAGCAGTTACAGTGAGCCTAGGGCTGTCTTTACACACACAGAGAGAATCCATCTCTCATTTGTTTCTGAATGATCTTACCTTGCATTCCCTTGTTACTGCAGATCACGGCATCAGGTCCACTTGCCGTGGTCCTGCAGTGTCTGCAGATGACTGTGCTTACTGGAGACAGCCCTAACAAATACTCAAGCTGAAGCAGGCCCACTGTCACTAGCACTAGTATTTCTTTCCTTTAGTGAACATTGCCACTTCAGGACCAACCCAGAGAAAGCCTGACCAAGGGCAGCTTCTCCTCAAACACCTCCACTGTGTTCCTGCAGAACAACTTCACACAAAACACCAACACCAGCTAAGCCACAGGCCTTGTCATTGTACGACTCTGCACCCCCCGGGCACCAGGACTTTCCAAGAAAACACAGATCTAGCTCTGATTGATTCACAATATCCGATGCAAGGACAGAGGGTTGCAGAGCTAGCACCTCAGGGGGCAGAGCAAGCTGCCACTTCCCATCAAGTCAAGTCTACTATGAAAGAAGAAGGCAGAGTTTGGAGTGCGCAAGCGCTTTTCCCTCAGCTTGTCTCAGTCATTTTTCATATCTTGGCACAGTGTCAGAATGCCACAACAGTTCAGCTGGGCACAGCTCATCTCAGACGCTGACCCAGTTTTCCTCATCTCCCCCTACAACGCCTGCCCCTGTGCTGCCTGTGTTTGCCTGTCTGCTCACTGGAGACAAGTTCCATCCGGGAGGCCAGAGGAGCAGCTTCTGACAGACTTCTAACAATAACAAATAGCAAAACCTGCAGAGAAAAGTGCTGGAATCATGGAGTGGCGATGGGGAGAGTGGTAAAGAAAATGAAGAGAGGACAGACCAAGTACCAAAGACGTTAAGAAGGAGAAAGAGGCATTAAAAAGCTCACTCAGACAGTAAGGGCAGAGAGGAAATATTCTGAGAACTAAGCAAAATGCAGCAAGGGGAGAAGGACCAAGAAAGGCAGTTGGGAACTTAACAGAGCTTTAGGTACACCCAGCAGCGACTTCAGAGAATGTGATATGGGTGACACTGACTTTTTGTACTCAGATATGATTTGGAACTGAACTGGGACATACGAAGACATTTAGAAGAGCATAAAATTGCTCTCTTCTTCTCTGAGACAAGTGTTCTGCTTCTTATGTGGGAATGCTGCTCCCAGGTGTACTGTGGGGCAGCAGAGTAAATACAAGATGTGAGAATATTGAAAATAAACAGTGTCAAAGCTGGCATTGTAGTCAAACTGGGAAGGATGAATGGACATAGATCATTTTGAGGCCCAGGGAAAACTGGATGTGCAGAGCTACAGAGGGCCTCCAATGAGAATGACTGTAGGCAAAGGGATGGAGTTTGGCACTTAGAGGGCAGGATGATGGAAAGGAGTTAGAAACTGATAATATTGTAGAAATACGATGTAGACTTCTAGACATTACTATTCTCCAAATGCAAGAAAGATAGCATAATTAGCATGCAGAAGACACACTAGAAAAGAAAAGTTTTAGTGTTTTTCAGGTAAAACACTGCTTCCCACCCATTCCCCCCCTTCCCAAAAAGACCTCCATGGCTAGCTTAAGGTGATAGTAAATTCCCACTGGGCCAGGCTATTCCATAGTGACTATTACTGTGCATCTTGCATTGTGTTCTGAAGAAGGTGGGATCAGCCAGAGATAGAAGCAAGGCACAGTGATGCAATACGGCCCTGGGTTGATCTAGAATTTCACAGTTACAACAACTGTTTGGGTGGGGAAGAGAGAGTGGAAAATGAAAGAGACATAAGGAGAGAAAAGTGTGGTTTTGAGTTTTAAAGAAGAGCATCAAATCAACTGAGATAAAATAAACGAAGTGACTAAGAACTCTTTCTTTCTTAACTGCTGATAGGAGATCAGTTGAGTAAGGGATTTTTTAGGTAAAAGAGGTGGAGCTGAAGCAATTACTTGGTAATTATATATGGGACAACTGCCAGGGAATGGGATGTGTGAAGGAAAAAAGAGGCAAAAAGACAAGGCGAAAGATTTGGGCAGGGTAAGGACAGAATATGAGTAGAGGGCACACACTTGATACAAGAAAATCAGCAAACTACTTGAAAAGCACCAAAATGTATGTTCATGCAGCAGAAGAAGGCTGGAGAAGCTGAAGAAAGGAGCAATATGGAAGAGAAAAAAAGGTAATCTAGGTCAAGGCACCAAACATTATTGTCAACTGTGAGTTTATCTTGAAATTAAAACTCTTACCCAGGAGAGGCTAAGACACTGGGTTTGTTTGATTTGAAGCAGAGAAGGCTGTGGGGCGGGAGCTTATGGCTGTCATCAGCCGCCTAATGGGAGGATATGAAAAAGGTGTAGGCACAAGGTGGCAGAACAGAAGATAAGACACAAGTTGTAATAACCTCTTACTACATCTTACTAAAATCTTCTTCTGCACAGGAAAAAAGTAATTTCACCACGGGTGTTGTCAAATATTGGAGCAGTTGCCCAGGGACATTGTGTAATCTTCATCTTCAGGAACAACGAAAACTAGACCAGAACAGGCCTTAAGTGACCTAACCCAATTTGGTCCCGCTTTGAGCATGGGGTTGAGCAGATGATTTTCACAAGTCAGTGCAATGTAAATTATCCTGTGGTTTTAAAGGAAGCACCTTTTAAGTGATTAAAATTTAAGAAGAGCTTATTGTGCTTTTTTCTTTGCTAGTAGTATGTGCATATTTTTAGTAGACTATTGAATCTTTTATTTTAATATAAATCTTAACATTCTCTTAGCCTCACACACTGGAAAATGTTTATCCAGGCTGGTGAGAAAGGGCATTTTTTAATAATACAAAAGTAATCATGCAATATTCTTCCCAAATGAGACCTCCAACAGCTGCGTGCACAGTTGCTTGCTCCTATAGTTAGCAGTAATACAGATGTGATTCCTTTTGCAATCAGAAGGGACTATGTACAGCCAAAGGACATGGGCAACTTTACGGAATCCTCAGAGCTACTAAAGATGACAGGCAGACCTTTTGCTTGCTTCATACTCTTAGAAACATCCAGGGAAAGAAGAGAGAAGCAGCCATGTGGATGGCTAACCTTGGTAAACACCCAAATGCCCACCCAGCCATTCTCTTACTCTCCCTCCTCATCAAGACACAGGGAGAAAATTGGATGAGAAAGCTCGTGGGCAGAGGTAAAGAAGTTATAAGGACAGGGAGCTTGTTTACCAATTATTATCACAGGCAAAACAGACTTGGCTTGGGGAAATTTAATTTATTGCTGATTAGCATAGATTTGGGTAATGAGAAAACAAAAACAAACATTAAACCAACACCTTTCCTCCTCCCTCTCCCAAGTTCAGCTTAACTTCTTCCAGTCCAAAGTTGCTCCCTCCTCCTCTTTCTGGCTGGTGTTTTGTGCCCCTGGTTGAACATGTTGGTACAGAGGTGCCACACAAATGGCTAATCAGCTCCGCTCTGTCCTGAGCTCTGTCCTCCTTTATTTGGAAGTCAGCTTAGCACTTTATCAGGCAGTCATTTCTCTTCTCTTTTTTGTCTACACTTCATTTTTGAAATTTTTTTAAAATGTCCCTGTCAAAAATTCTAAACATTATTTTCAAAAGCACCTGGTAAATTAAATCCTATATGACTCTTGCAAAGCAAGGCACCCTTTGTGTATACATCTACAGAAAGAAAAGGAGCTAAGTTCCCAACCTTCTTTTCTCCTCTGAAATCTGCTGTTCTCCTTTCTGACTGTTCATCATGAGAAGTCCACTCAGATAAAGTCAAAAGTGAATGCCACTCAGCCTACATCCCACATCACCTAAAGGGCTTAATAAAGGTTGTTGCTTCACTCTTCTATTTAGCTGGAGAAATTTGCCATATAGTAACAGAGAGCAGGCAGTCTTATAAAAGTAAGGAAAGTATCTTAACTCATGATAGGGGTGGGGGGGAAGAAAAGGGCTTTCTAGCTATCTGCTCAGAATGGCTCTTGGCAGATTTGTTGCTCTAAATAAAGAGATAACAGCTGGTCCAGGAAGGACTCCACAGGCTTGCATATGGTGAGGGGGAAGGCAATGCCCACACACTCTTCTGCTAAAGTGTAAGAAGGAAACTTGCTACTTATCCTTGGTTGATTCTTCAGTCTTATTAAGAACACCTCACTGCATTATCATCAGTAGAAATCTGCCCTTTGGCTATTGCTTTTGTTCTGTGTTTCATCTAGAGCACTGTGGCAGCTCTGTATCATTGTGGAGCTCTGTCCTTAGGAAGGCAGAACGTGTCTACAGAGGAGAAGTGCTGGAGAGAACTCCACATAGAGAAACACCAAGCAAGGGGACAAATTACATGAGCTGAATGTGGCTCCATTCAGACAGGACAGCAACATGTTAGCAGGAGAAAAGATCCGGTAGGATGAGCAAGCCAGAGGAGTTTACAAGAAACATGAGGAGAAAAAAATACCATCTAACATCATGATTCATATTTGGTTGTCATTGGCTGCTCTAGGCTGCTCATGGAATCTCAGGAGGTAAATGATGAGAACTGAGTTTTGTAGCTTGATAGACTGTCATTATTTCAGATACTCCTTATACATCAACCATTTTCATCCATCTCCAGCTTCTATGACAATGAGGCTGAAAGGATGTATCAGCTTTCACTGAATACTATGAAAAAAGGAAGATTTTTTTTAAAAATCCTTATTTTTATTTGGTAAGCCTAATTTTTTTTTTTACTTCTTAAAACTACTATCTGATACCAAATTATTGACTGGCAGTTTATTTAGACTGTGAACTAGTCATGCTACTGATGCAGACAACAAATTTAGTGCCATACAGAGCTGCTCTATGTCAGAGTTTACTGTCTCTGGAGCAGCACTAAATGAATGTAGTTACATTTCTCTCAGAATGAGCAGGATTTAAAAGGCACACATATTTTAATTATTCTCAAAGTTTAAACAAATGAAAAACACTTATCAATTTTAATTGCTTTTGAAGTCTCCAGCACAATTACCTGTATTTTAATAAAGCTATTTTTCATGACCCAAATCACTTCATGAAGCAGGAATTTAAGGTAACATATTGACAACCACTAATTATTTGTTGCATTTGCACTCAGTGTTAACAAGAGTATTTGTATGCTCAATGTCCGAGCTGAACTCTTGTTTGAATGAACCCAACTTTAAAATTTTGTCTGAAGCCAAAACTGGATTCCACATTACATTCATTTTTTTAGAGTACTAAGTGTAGTGCAGCAACATTTTACACTGCTGAGAGATTTTGAGTTAGATGCTTATTAAAACAAAGGAAGCACCAGAAGAATATCGTACACAAAATTATATAACCTACATAAGCAGTTTGCTCTAATGAATTGTCCTAAGCTTAAGACAGGAAGACAGTCATGACATTAGACCGGGTGTTCAGGCTTGGCCAGATTTTAGCCCAACACCACTTCTGGGTGATACGTTATATATTCCAATTCCTCCTACAAACGTTTCACAGAAATACCATGGGCCCTGGGGCAGAGAGTACATTACTGGTGATGATGATACCATTATGACTGCTTTTTCTAGTCAGGACAGGCTCACAGAGCCCTGCCACATTTTCTCTGTCCCATGACCAGGGTGCTGCCACTTCCGCTTTTTGTCAGGAGAAAACATGGCGGGAAAGAGCCAATTGGTATTTGTTTATTGTCATGGACTTCCCGTGTAAATCATTTGTCTTACACCTTTTGTTATTAATATTGTTGCTGTTACTGTTCATTTTATTATCTCATTGCTGTTTCCGGTAAATTGTTCTTATCTTAACCAAAGATCTTTGCCTTTTGTGCTTCTAATTGGAGGGAGAGCGAGCAGCAGCCATGGTTTTAGCAGGAAAACCAAACTGGAGGATACCATTCCCAAACCATGACAAGGCATCACTCCAACTCCAGTCAGAGGAGCTAAATGTGTCAGAAGAGGCTGCTACAAAGTGATGTCTGTGAGAAAGGATTTATTCTCCCAGCTCTGTGAAATTTTGGCTAGTGCCAAATATTGGTGATGCAGAGAACCAACAAAAAAATGGCTGCCTAAGTGGGAGGGGAAAAAAGGTCTCTCACCTTGGCAGGCTCGTTCCTCATTCACAGGCTGGTAGCCAGCCTTGCAGGTGCATCGTCCAATGGCGACCATCCACTCCCCTTCTCCATTGCAGTGCAGCCGGACACTGGAGGACCCTGTCGTGCTTGTCTCTTCAGCGTTGGGTACACACGTCCCTGGGGACTCCACCAGTGAGGTCCTCTCACCGCCAGCAAATGTTTCCGGAAAGGAGGCAAATCCTTTCACCACAGCCGGGCACTTGTAGAAAAAGACTTGGACTGCCACCAAGGACATGCAGGCTCCCGAATCCTGGAAGGCCAGGTAGAAGCCATGCTTGGTGAGTGGCCCAAAGCTACGTACTTTCACATTCATCTTTACCACCTTCCCAGTGCTGTCCACCTGGGAAAAGCTTTCATCAGCTGCAATAGTATCCACTTTGGTCCAGGGGCCCTCACGCCACTCTGGCGTGTCCTGAGAGGCTGTGTCAGCCTCCGACTGGTGGTAGTAGAGTGTGAAAGTCTCCTTGCAGGACGAGGCCACAGTGTGCATGCTGGCACAGTCTCTGACTGAGAAACGGAGGCGGACGTGAACTCGGTGGGCTCCACGTCGCTCTATGAAGTGAGTGCGCAGCCAGTTGTTCTGACCCGGTTCAGCCACGTTACAAACTTGAAAGGTACGGATCAGGCGCTTCTTGTCATCCAGGACACTTACCTCATCCCACTACAATGGATACAGAGGAGAAAAAAAGAAAAAAGAAACGGTAAAAAAAAAGGATTCAGTGTTTAACTGCACCAAAAATGCAGGACAGGTCTTTGTCTTCCCGTTCCTTCTCCTTGCCTTGTCTACAAGACTTGAACCCACTGCTGCCACATGCAGCACAGCATTCTAGACAGGACAAAGTATGACCCTGTAAAGAAGAGCAGTCAAAGTTTTGAAGTAAGAACTGTTGTGACAGAAAACATAAATCATGCAAACTTTTCACATGACATTGAGAATCTTACAATGAGAGTCACACCTTCTTCCCTTCTATTTTCCAATCTCTTATCTTCAGAGACAAAAGACACAACACAAACAAATTAGACAGAGCAACAAGACACTTCTTTGGAAAACATTAAAGCAGAGGTCACTTCTACCCAGCTTTACCACAGTGGGAGCTGTGCTCTGACATCTCCTATGCACACAAGCCACTCAGCATGGCCGCTGCAGGGTCAGGTCCAGATCCGGTTTGTGCCCGGAGGAAGGCACAAGGGAGGGATAAAGAGGTGTGGAAGCAGGCTCCTGTACAAAGTTATGAGAGAAACCCCTCCTTACCCTCTCAACTAGTTTTACAGGATTGGTACAAGGCCCTGGGTATGACAAAGGATGTGCACAGTGAGATAGAAGAGAAAAAACCTGCTCAAGCATTCTCGTGAAGGTCTGATCAACCAACTCCTCGCAACAAGATCTGCATTAAGACCATTTGCCAAGAAGAAACAACAGCAAGTTATGGTCATTAGTGACTTTCACCTGAGTGAAACAGAAGCACACATTTGCAGACCAGAACATCTTTTCAGGCAAGTGCTGCCTCCTGGGGGTCCCACTTTAGGGATGTCACCAGATGATGGAAGAGCTTAGTACTGCCTTCACACTATTATCCACACCTGCTTTTTCACATGGGTACAAATAATGTCCCAACAAAAATCACAAAGTTGATCAAGAGAGTTTTCATGGCCCTGGGAAGAACATTAAAAAATTCAGGAGCACGGGTAGTGTTTTTGTCAATCCTTCCAGTAATGGTGTGATACTACGGAAGAAACAAATGATGTCAAGGTATCAATACTTGGCTTCAGGACTGGTGCCTCTGCCAAAATGCTTGGTCTGGTAAGCACTGAAGAATCTTTGACACACAAGGTATGCTGGGACCTGACAGGATCCACTGCCCTGACAGGAGAAATGTATGTTTGCTCACAAACTGGAGGGACTGATTGACAGACTTAATCTGGAATTGATGGAGGAAGGGCATGCCACCAGGAGAGCTGAAGGTAAACCAAGGGTTGGCATGACATAGCCTTAGGATGGCAGTGCTAATTGGGATCATGTACGCTGCACCTGGGAGCATGGAGGGCTCGGGAGCACAACTGCAATGTTTGTACACTATTGGAGCATTAGGCAACCATTCATGGCACAGAACTTCGCAAGAAGTGCCAGATCCTGCAACTGGGATGGAGTAACTGCAGGCACAAGTATAACCTGGGAGAGGAGTGTCTGGAGAGTACCCTGCAGGGAGGGCTCTGGGGGTGCTGGTGGGCAGCAGCTCAGTGAGAGTCAGCAGGGTGTGCCCAGGCAGCCCAGAGGGCAAAAACCATGTCCTGGGGTGCATCAAACACAGCAGCACAGCCACTCAGAAGGGGGGATCATCCTGCTGTGCCCAGCGTTGGCGTGACCTCACCTGGAGTGCTGGCAGCAGTTCTGAGCCCCACCATTTCAGAGGGCTGGGAAGGTCCTGCAGTGAGTCCAGAGGAGGACAACAAAGCTGGTGACAGGGCTGGCAGGTGTGTCCTGTGAAGAGCAGTTGAGGGCTCTGGGTTTCTTGGGTTTGGAAAAAAAGGAGGCTGAGGGGTGACCCCCCTTGCTCTCTGCAGTTCCCAGAGGAGGGGAAGGGGAGAAGGAGGTGCTGATCCCTTCTCCCTGGGATCCATGATAGGATGCATGGGAATGATTCAAAGCTGCCTCAGGGGAGGTTCAGAATTGACATCAGGAAGCATTTTTTTACCTAGACGGTGGTCAGTTGCTGGAGCAGACTTCCTAGAGAGCTGATCTATACCTCAAGCCTGTCAGTGTTTAAGAGGCATTTGACAGTGCCCTTTATAACATGTTTTAACTTTTGGTCAGCCTTTAAGTGGTCAGCAGTTGGACTAGGTGATTATTGTACCTTCCAACTGAAACACTCCTATTCTATTCTATTCTATTCTATTCTATTCTATTCTATTCTATTCTATTCTATTCTATTCTATTCTATTCTATTCTATTCTATCTGTATGGAAGGCTGGCTGAAGAACTCTTCAGTATTTCTGGAGCAGAGTGGAAGGAAAAGGGTAAGGAGGTGGCAATAGCATCCCACTCATCACCCTCCTCTCTTAACAATCTGGCTTTACACAACACACTGAGTTCAAATTGTTCATATGTACAAAATCAATAAATCAAGCCTCACTGCTTCCAGTTTCCCTTTCTTCATCAGCTGCATGCATGTCTTCCCAGCAGAGGTACAGTCAAAAAAGGACAAGGGAAATGCTTACCCCATCAGAAGGGTGTGTGGTCCAGCCAATCTCTGAGGTCTCTCGGGTTGTATCCAGAAGTATTTCTGTTTGTATTTAAAAAAAATTAAATAAAGAAAGTATTTTGTGCTATTCCAAGTCAGACTAAATGCTTATCTGCTCCTCACAAGATTATCTTGCAGAGGGCTTCCATACACCAAAATAAACATTCATGTTTTGACATTAAATATGACAGGTTATGTCCATACTAGTAAATTAAAAAGGGCCGAGACAAGGGCAGAGGCATTGGGCCCATAATGATGCTAACTCAGGATTATCAAGTTGCTTGACAATATTCTGACCAGAATTTCCCAGGCAAAGTGTAAACACACTGGCAGCATGGAGCAGTTATCATAATGAGCAGTACAGATGATGCCACTCTCTTTTGGAAAAGAAAAGGTGGGACACAAGATGAGTTACTCGAATGCATGCCAATCTCCTTAAGACTGCAGCTGCCCATTTTATTTGCAGATGTAAATGTGGACATGAAATCAAGACACGTTTGTTTCCAGTTCTGGAACCAAATTTCTTTGGGAGTTTAGGATCATGACCCAGCTGATCCTGTAATGGATTCACTTTGTTCTGGAGCTGGGCATTACATTGTAAGCCTGTGTAGGAGTCTCAGTTTTGTCAGAAAATTAGTATTAAATGGTCCGTTGCATTACACTGCTCAGGAGTAACGTACATGCAGAACTTCATAAGTCTAGTTTATTCCCACAATGAGTCTGCGTTTCCATTGTTATTGAATGTACCACTGGAGACAGGCACTAGCCTTGACTGCTCTTGGACACGTTATTCTCTGTTCAGGTACAAAGAAATATAGAAGAGATTGTGACAGTGCAAACTATAAACACAGTATTGTCCAAAAGTGACTGTCAGGCTGTGAGACCATCGTGAAGGTTACTGGTATGCTCTTTACACATTTGCACATTTAGGACATAGAATAAGAAAACAATTCAGTTGAAGAGGTTGTTACATGTGTTGATACATACTGTATAAATCAACTGCCTTTTCTTAAATTCTGGGAAGTTTTATTTGCTTATTTTGATTTTCATATTTCCATCTTGTTGCTTTAAAAAAAACCCTCAAAAAACAGATTTTAAAAAAACAACCCAAAACCCAACAGCAACAGACAGCTTACTTACAAATAGGATTCATTATTCCTGTTTCCCTTGCAAAGGTTTAATAACATGATTGGTCTGTGTTTTATACTGGAGAGAGATATGGGTTTTATTTCCAATTTATGGATTGCTGATGTCACTATTCCTGCCAATACATCTGGGTATTCACTCCACATTAATAGTGGAAAGGAAAGATTAGGCTCATCCTAAAGCAGACACAATCAAGTGAGCAAGTTTATCCAGAGCTCAGCCTTCACTGATGTCCCTGAACTATATTGCCTGTATTCCTACAGGAGACTTTATACATTTTAGACCTCCCTGAGGGGCTGATGCAGTTCCTTGATTCAAAAGCAGTGCAAAATACCTGGGCTGGGTTGCCAAAATTGGAAAGAGCTACTGGTTACATCTAAAGCACAACCCCACTAAAATTATGTAACAGACCTCAGGAAATGCTGAGCAACTCAGTTCCCAAGGATAGCTCAGCTCAGACAGCCCCTCTGAGCAGCAGAACATCTGCAAAAGGCCTATGCCTCCCTGAGGCACAGTCTTCCCTAGGCTGTCCTGGCAGCAGAGGAACTTGGCATTCCCCCATGCCCATTATCTTCTCAATTGCGCTCTGGCACAGGGATTGCACTGTGTCATGTCATTACTTTGCCATTGGGTTCCCAGACACAGCCTTGATATGCTGAAATAATATACAAGGCCATTTTTCAACACAGAAATAACTTTTTTTTCTTATCAGGTCTGAGTCTCCCATTTACCAAAGTATAATGCATCTACTCCATGGAAACTCTAGAATAAAGTAAAATAGGGAAAAGGTAATCAGGGTATGGAAAGCCATATAGAAAGCGAGAAGGAAATGGAGAAGAAAGAAAATAGGGAAAACTTGCTCAGCAGCCTGTACTCCACCATGTCAAACATTCTCCAGACAGCTCCTCACCAGTAAACAAGGTAACATTTACCAAGCACATGAGTATTTCACCAGCAAACAGGAATAGGCAGCCTGAAGCAGACATAACTGTCCCTTTCACAGTGAATATTTTAAGTCAGAGACCATCAGAAAAATACGAAAAGCACACAAGAATTTTTTGTGCATAAATCTCATTTCGCAACCTACAGTCAAAAGTCCCTCACTATTTTTCTTCTTTTCCCCTCTCCTACTGGCTGTATGCCTTGAATCACATCCCCAGTCACACTCACTGCATGAACATTCATAAATCTAACAAGCTGTTAAACTCTCTCTAGCTCTGAGGACAACAGGCACAGTATGGCTCATGTTCCCATAGCTAAAAACCCCAACCCCACAAAAGTGCATGGCTGCATCCAAACCACCTCTCAGGAATGGTCCTTGGTTCATCCTAACTTCTGACCTACGTGTGGGCACTGTTTGTGATGAGATTAGCTGCCATGGGCCCAACAAACCCACGGCTGTGCTAATAATTGAAAAGTATGGATGACTACACATGTACAGGTACAAGCCTTCACTCTGACACTTTATTAGCACTGATGACTGATCTAGAATTCCACATCCTCACTGTGCTGCTCTTCAGTGCAGATAGAAATGAGCTGCTCAGCTGGGTTTAGTGGGAGAAAAATGGCTTACACCCTTTCAACCTTGCCAAAAATCAAGGGTCTTGCAAGGTCAGGTTAGACCCAGGCTCAGCCCAGCCCATGATGCTGCTAGAGGCAACACTGGCTGAGGTATCTGAGAGTATCAGTGGCGCAATATTCCACTCTACATTAAAAATTAGGAATAGGCAAGATATCTGAGCAATCTAGAGGCTTTCAAACACATGAAATGATGACATTTCTTCTTTGACTCCTGGTTTAGTCTCAGTTTTCAAGAATTATATTCCAATTTCATATTACAAGTGTTATTTTAGTTCCAGGAAGATAAAAATAACCGATGAAAGATTCTCCTGTATTTCTCTTCCCTAAACTAAAGAGAAAAAACAGAACTTTTTATAGAAGAGTCAGATGGGTTCATTACAAATTACAAATTCATTACAAATGGGTTCTTTGCAGAAACTAAACACTCATTTCAGTATCCTCAGTTCTTGCACAGGTCAGAAGGGGTGAAATAAAAATCCCAAATACTTAAGCTAGTACTATTCTATATTTACATCACAAACCAATTTCTTGGGCTACATTATAGTATAATGTCAACATCCAGAAAAACTGAGCAGAGGTTGGAAGCTGCTATTACAGACCAGGCTGTTCAGAATAGGCATGTTAATAATTTTCAGATTTTGGTCTGCCTGTGCTTTCAAGCAAGACTATTTAGTGCCTGTGTTACAGACAAAATGCTTCCCTGATGCAATATGATGACAATTCACCCAAGGATGATTGACCCTTAGAAAACCTTCATGAAGGCAGAGATGGCCTAACAGCTTTCTGGATTGAAGAACATTTGCCCTCAGTGTCTTAACAGTGCAGTGGCGCAAGAGGGAATTATACAACCAAAGCCTTGCAAACTATAGCCACGGACAAGAGAGCTGATCCTGAGAAGAGAGCAAAAGAATCCCTTTACCTGTGTGATGAGAATCTGGTGCTTAGACTCTAGGATCACAGAATGAAACAAGCTGGAAGGGAGGTACAGAGGTCATCCTGATCAACACCCAGCTCAAGGCCAGGCTAAATTACAGTAGGTTGCTCAAAACCTTGTCCAGTTGAATCCTAAATATATCCAAATGTACATTGGTAGAAGGCAAAGGGCACTACAGTAAAAGGTAACATTCAGAGAGTTTGCTTTGCTATGCAGTTGAACACCCCAAGCAGCAAAACTTGCCCGCTGAACAGGCTTCTTGAAAAGAACTGAAACATTATTGAGCTTATTCTGCCTTTTTTGATCATGCTTTTAACAAGTAGGAAGAGTGTGAATGCTCTCTAAGAAGGCTAGAAAGAGAAAGCATTCCCTGGGCTTGTGCAAAAATAGTGTTAGAGGCTGTCAAATCCAGTAAGCTCACATGAGCCAGGCTGCTTCAGCTCCATGGCCCCACGTACAGCCAAGAGCAGGGCCAAGTGGGTATTCCCAACAGGCACACACACAAACATGCAGGCTCTGCACATCTGTGAATGGCCAGCCACAAAGACCAACACAGACAGAAGCATTCACCAGCCGTGCAAACAGAAACAGCACCACCAACGGCCTCATCCTGCTCCCCTTTCTGGCTGGCCAGGATGAAGGTCTGTTAGTGGGAAATGTATATGCATTTATATACGACATAGATCCCTGCAATAACTGTCCTTAAAGATTTAGCCTCCTGACCTCTGGATCTGTGTTCTTGCCATTTGCTGGCACCTGAAGCTCACAGCCCCACGCCTGCAGTGAATATTCAGACAGCCTCACTCACTGATACATCCCTTCACACACACACAGGCATGCTATGGATCCTCCGTGAACTGGCTTTAAGGATGCAGCCTGCCCAGCAGCTAGCCCTGGATGCTTGTTCTCCCGGGCTGCTATACTATGGATCTCTCCATTAAGCAGTCTCAGACACTCAGCCTACCCAGGAGCTGGCCCTAGGGCCATCTTGTCTCCTGTTGCACTGAGATGCACAACACATGGACAGGACCTTCAAAGAACCCTCAGAATTTATGGCGGCCAGAATAGCTGACCTGGTGTCAGAGACTGAAATAGTTCATGCCTCAAACATTGATATAAAGTTTTGCTCATTGTGCCAAAAACTGTATGAAGAAACTACAACCAAAGAAGCCTCAGTGAGGATACCTGTCTGAGACTTTGGACTGAGAGTGAAACTGCTGAGATTAGATAAAGGGAAGCCTATTGTTCAGTCATCTCAGGCTGAAGGAAAGGTATGCATCCACAATGGCCAAAGCCACCAGCTGCACTGAGAATCATCCCTGGCTGAGTTTGGGGTGGGGGAGAGCACAGCTCACAAAGCCAGGTCTACACAGACTTCTCCCCCAACCAAGGGGGGAAGAGGAGGTTTTGGGTGCATGCCATAGCCTCTGGTGAGAGGCAGTAAATGCCCATCCTCCCTTACACAAACTGGCCCAGCGTGGAACCCCCAACCCCACAGGCCACATCCACATCTTTCACATAAGAAGCAGCTGAGGGGGTGTCATAATCCATCACAGACACCCCAAAGGGCTAGGCCTTGTCCCACAGGACTGCACGTGATGCAAGCAGAGTCTGCTGCAAGAGACTGTCCCTCCCCCGGGGGACATGCCTGGACATTGCCACCTGGCCTGAGAGTATATCAACCCATGGGATTCTGTGCTTTCCGGGGGGACCATCACCACCAAGAAAACCAGCTGGAGAGGATCAACACTACATCGTTGGGATCCATGGATGGTGATATTCTTTTATTCTGTCTCTGTCACTCTCTTTCTGTCCCACCCACCTCCTTTCCTACTTCTCCTTTTCTCTCTTTTCTTCTCTCTCTCTCCTATTTACTATCAAATAAAACCCATACTATTGACTGGCATATGGTCTCGTTTGCACCTTAATTCAGGCAGAGGTATTTCTAAAGAACCTTAATAATTGGATCATAACACCTGGACCTCCTGATAGTTGAGCCTCCCTCACCAGATAAACCCCTCCATTTGCCTCACTCACAGAGACACACGTACAAACTGCTGTCTCGTTCCTCCTCCAGACTCTGGTCTTTCCCTGGCTTCCCAACACACTAACTCTACCATCAAGCTAGTCTGGCTTAATACAGAGATCCCAGACTCACTAATACAAGCTCACTCACTCCAGTTGCTTGCATCATAGGTGCAGAGATCCTATGACCTGTGGTCCACCTTGAGTTCCCAGCCCTTGATTTTTACCCATTCCATGATCTCCAGCTGCTGGCAGCACTGACTCATGGGCCACTATGACCTGTGGTTCAACTCCAGTTGCCAGTATATAAATGTCCATACACACACACGCACACAAAATAAAGCCCTCTCACCCAGGTAACTGGTGAAAAATTGAATTTAATAAGATGATAGGATAGACTGTGGTGATCAGATGCCTGACAGCCATACTGATCTGCAGAATGTGTACGTGACTGGCCCCTTATCTCTCTGCTTTCTCACACTTTATCCTCCCTTTCCACACCTATGGTTACTCCCCTTAACAACCCACAGTAAATTTTGAAGTTTATCTTCTCTATATCCCATAATAAATCCCATGCCCCTGTTGGCAATAATCTCCTTCAATCTGCAAGGTGTTGCAGAGAGCACTTTCATTGATTGAACTTAATGGGTTCCATTCCCACCCCATGGACTGATCACACTCCTGTGATAGCTCTGGGAGAAGCTGGGTCAGGGCACTTATTTCTCTGTTAGGTCATTCAGGTTCCCCTGCCCCTCACTGTTCCTCCGTGCACCTTTGAGCATAGGGAGACGACCCCCTTATCAGGAGCCTTTTATCACTCAGATAAACAAATGTATTTATGCATGGGGTCTATCATCTGGAGACAAAATACAGTGAAACCTTTAGGAAGCCTTAAACACACCGGAACTTCTTCCAGAACTAAACAGCCATTGTGGTGAAGTAAATAATATACCAATAGCTAATGACTTATGCAACTGTAACAAGTATTCTATTTTTCAAAAGTGAGTTGATGAAACAAGTGAAAAACCAAACAAAAAGAGCCAAAAAATCCTACTTGTTCATAACTATCCAACACAAAGATTGCTGTTATTTTATAAAAGAAAATGTCTTAAAGTTTAGTTATGACTTAACATGAAAAAACAAGCTACAGAGTTATAGAATATGCCCTTTCATATAAGAGAATATATACAAAACCAATCTATATGAGACAAATGAGACTGAATTTTTTCTTGTATAAATCTATATTGTCAATCCTGCAATGAATGATCCTGTATTACTTCTGCAATGCTACTTCTCAAATGCAATTAATTTTAAAAAAGCTATTTCGAGTCAATGGGATATGTGCTTAGTGAGTTCCATGAAGTATAATATAATTTAACTACTTGCTATGTCAGAGCAAAATGCTGACACTATCAGAACATCAAAGTTGTCATCTGCAAGGAGGAATTCTCACACTCCAACCAGGAGTTATGTACCATCTGTGAAAGAGAGAATTGACAGCCAAATGGTCTAGGATATGGAAATATACAGCTTTTTGCAAGGTAACACAGTTTTTAAGCTTTATGAATGATTGTGTATTTTTCTCTTTCCCAGCCCCCTTCTTTTGTTAAAGCTCTAAGGAAACTGCCGGAATTAGCATGTTGCACTACTACTGATGTCAGAAAATGCAGACATCAAGAAATTAAAATTAAAAAAGTTTCAACTTTGCATATGAAATCAAGTCAAATTACTACCTACAACCTTCCTAGTGATACAATGTAATACCTACTCTTCCACAGCTTAACAAGTTCATTCTGCAGACAACCACCATTGAGTCTAGAACTTGGATCCAACTGCCACTGCCATCAAACTGGCTACTTCTGATGACAGCACTGCATGACCTTTAATGCTTATCTGTGTTTTCCTGCTTGCTTTTTTTCATGGGCATTAAAAAGCGAGCTTATGTCTTCCAAAGTTTTACCAAAGCATATACTGAAAGCCCCCGATACCCGACATTACGAGAATGCCGTTCCTTTTCTTTGAAGCTTTAATTAGCTCTGAATATAAACAGTGTTAGTCGCAGCATAAATAGTCTCTACTGTCCTACTGGACTCCAAGCAGCACTCTGGGAACAGATTCAACACAGGGCATGGTACAAACCTGGGAACAGGGATGTCCTAGCACAGGAACTACACATGAATCTTTTATTGAAGAAAAATCAAATCGAGCTGCTGAGACTGACCAAAAGGATAAACCCTTGTCTATTCCCCCTTTACAAACAGGCTGTGCATCCAGCCCAGTCTCATTCACCTCCTGTGTGTCCACAACGGGATATTCCTCTGCCCTGGGCTTTCCAAGCACGTGGCAAAGCCTTTGGCATGCAGGAGAGTGTCAGGAAAGAACTGTGAAGAAAATGTTTGCTAGGATTTTAATAACTCCTGTGAATCACAAGCAATCAAACTAAAAAGTTAATATTGGTTTTCCCCCCCCAAAAAATAACACTAATTTAAACCTTTCTTTGTATATATGAAACTGCATATAATCAACCAAAAGACAGTGGTAGTTTTCATCTGAAGATTCCCTCTCAGGAAAGTATTTTTTCCTCCACTTCAAAGGCAAGCCAATTTGAACAATCAATACATTATTTTCAACAGCCCAAGACGACAACCAGTTAGTAGAAAAAATAGGGGAAAAATGAAATAAGAATGTCTGACCCCACTACCTTTTTCTTCCATATTCCCTTTTGCCAAGGAGACACTTTTAATGCAAAGAGGTTTTACCAAAGCAGAAGAATTATTGTCTCTATATCTTGAATTTCTGGAAGATATTTAGAAAGGCTGTCCAGCCATTCTCCAGGCTTGAGAGCTTGTTGTAAAATAAATGCAGTCACTTACATGCAGAACACATCATTCCTTTGGAAAATATTTAATGAGTTCTGCAAAATGAACTCTGCCTGTGTTTACAGCTGCAAACATTTAAAACTCCATCGAAGCAAAACCAATATTCCATGTAAAATTGATCTCAGTGCCCTAGTAAGAGCTATTTCATTAGCAAGTTATCACTTGCTCTCACCTGTCTTGACTGCAGCCCATCAAGTGTTCTTAAATTCGATACTTCACTAACTTTTACAATCAGAAACATTAACCTAAAATGTTAACTTAAATATTCAGTGATAAACTGTAATTACATATATATATATTTTCAAAGAAATGAAACTAGCATATTCCTTTATGTGACTTTGAGAAAAATGAAAAATCCATTACTTCACCCAGCACGTAGTTCAAAAATAATGCTCTCAAAACCAAATCCTCAAAAACTCTTGCCGAGTCCATAAGCATTGAGGAGTATAATCTTCATGAAAGCTTCTGTGCAATTGTGTTTCCTTTTATAAAGCTAAAGTAACAAGTATAAAAATATCTTCTGTTTGCAAAGCAGTCTCCCCTTAGGTTTCCATTCAGGTTTTTTTTTAGTGTAAAAATCATGTCTGGAAAATTTTGCACAGATATGCTCACTCCTAGTGAAATCAGTATGTCCAAATACTAGAGCTATATCGAATAAATTCAGCCTAATGATTCCTTTTTATGCATTAAAACCAACACCAACAAAAACATTTTCAATTGCTTACAAGAACTTATTTACTTCTGAGTCATGAGTCAGTTTAAAGTCCCATTAGGTCCTGTAAAAGCATGCTGCCTTCTTTATATCTGAGAGGCATTCTGCCTAAGAAGTATTTGCTCTCTTCATAATGCATATAAAGATGGTTTGAATATTTTGACTGCTTCTTGTGTCCCCCTTTTCTTAATGATTAAGGTTTAGAAAATTTCAAAAAAGTTTGAACAGCATTTAGTTTGGGACAAAATGTGATTTACATTCAGACTTTAACTCAAATGCCTGAGAAACACTAGGAAGAAAAATCACCTTGATTGATTTTGCCACTCAATCAATCCTCTTCAGTTAGAAGTGACACGCATTTTAGGCACCATTTAAAGCTTCTAAGAAACTCTACTAAAAAAAAAAACTAAAGGCCACACTGGACATTCCCTATATTCTTCAACTTAAATCTGAAACCTGAATTTCAAGTTTCTGCCATATATAATAATGAGTCAACAAACAAGCCACGGGCCTTTTTTTCTTCCTTATGGGCAACTCTGCACTACAGCAAAGCTTTCTACATAGTTATCATCAGACTTTCCTCCCGTACCATATAATTTTTCTTTGACTTTTGACCACAACAAAAATACTTACCTCTGAGATGCAAATCAGCTTTGGAGTGCAAACTTAGGACCATGCAGTAGAGTCACAATTAAGATGCTGACTCCCCTGACTCTCAGTTGAGAGTTGAAGTTTGGCTCACAGGCACCTTTACTGTTTCATCTCCATGGGCAGAATTTTACTGTCCTGTTTTAATCCAGGCAGTTCTAACTATGTGACCTGTGAAGCTCTTTCACACAAAACTTTCTACAAACTTATAAGAGTGAGCACTGAATTAAAAAGTGTTCATTCATACAGGCATCACTCAGTTACTTCATATTTGCAGAGAGAACTGACATTTTCTTGCCCTTTTCTATCTCAGTTTGTCGAACACTTACACAAGGAATTACATAGTAATTTGTAATACAATTTAAAAATCAGTAATTCACAGAGTTTCAGAGATTCAAGAACTTGTATTATAATCTTACATCACTTATTTAGTCTTTGAACTTCCCACAAACACTGTATTCCCCTCCTATTAAGAGAAGGGATGCTTTAACAAGCTTTCCTCCTTTTATTAGATCTCACACTCTTCTCCTTTCTTTCCTATAGGTCTTTCCTTGCTTCCCTTTGACTCCATCTCTCCCTCCTCTACTTTTTCAGAGGCTTTCAGAAATGCAAGAGATGAACATTCATCACAAAGAAGTACAGTTCATTGAGCACATGTAGCTGCAAGGATATTCTTGGAACAAACAAGGGGAACTGTTTACAGTACCTCTGCCATTCTCTCCCTCTCTTCCATACCTCCCATCTTATCTCCTGCTCTCATCGCCCTCTCTTCTATCATCTATTCTTTCTTCTACCATTTTCTTGGCACCTCCTTTCTCCTGCCTACCTTTTCCCTACCTTTTCCCTTCACTGCTCTCTCCCTCCTCTCTCTGCTGGCTGAATGTGAACTGCCTCTTCTTGTTAATGCAAAGCATTCTCTCCATATCTATTACTTGAGGCATGTTTTTCAGATGTGAGACAAAGACTCTTGATTTCAGCCCACTGGGTGCTGTCTTACAGAACACTATAAATGTCCAGAGATCATTTCACAAAGCAAACATGGTGCAAGAACAGGAACACAAGAATCAAATGCATGCAAAGTATAAACAAGGAGTTTATTCCTGGATAAAAAAAAATCTATTCTTTGAGGCAGTCACTTCTGAGATAGTTAGTAGTAATGATCAGTAATGGTCCTTCATAAGAGGGTTTGCATCTCCCACCAGAAACAACACTAACAAACTTTTTAAATCCCAAAAGATAGTGATCAACCATCAAACAGAAAGACATGTGCTTAATGCTCATCTGGACTAGGATATAAGCATACTGGAGAGCAAACATTTCTTTTTTTTTAACCTCTACAGGAAACTTTGTTAAGTTGTTACAGAACATCTGTTCTTACCTTCTAGTGAGGTGACTAGATGAAAGAAGAAAACCATCCAGAGCCAACCCATTCCCAACACTCTTCTTGCACTGATGCCAGCATTAGAATCCATGAAGATTCTCTGTAAATACCACCATCTTCAACAAACACACACCACTCCCTTGAAATAGTCAGAGATTCCTTGGAGTGTTTCAATACCTTCCCAAATTAAAGCACGGAGGCCTTCACAGAGAAATACTGTTTAAGAAAAAACAGAAGGTAGAAACAGAAATCAGGTCACACTAACACAAAACTGACAGTTTCTATACACCCATCCCATCATTTACTACTTCCAGGATACAGGTGAAAAGGAGTAGCACAGATCCAGTATTTACCATACACCCACCCCTCAAGACTTTAGTCAGTCACACGTGTTTTGTGCACTGCCAGTACACACAGACTTTGGGACTTTCTTGGCAGCAGTGACAGTGTGGTTCCCAAATCAATGTTAATCTGTACCACAGTATAGGCTGTACTATTACTTAAGTCCTGATTCTTTTTGCATCTTCGGCAACGTCTCTTGGAAGGTGTCCATTCCATTTCGCCTGTAAGCTTTTCAAATTCTGTCTCTTGTAATTTACACTTTGCCTTTTCAGGGCTCTGCAGGCAGTAGCCATGACAGGAGAGTTTTTGCCAACACAAATCTGCACAGCTGACACACTTGTAACTGTGTTTCAGATGCAGGCATTTGTCCCTTTAAGCATATGACTGCACAACACTACTAAGTTGGACAGTATTTTTCCCATTGATATGTTGTACGTGAGGAAGCAAACGTTGTGATATTTAAGGTCAAGTAGGGAGCCTGCATTACAGCCAGAAAAAGCACACAAGTCCAAGTTTATTATCTTAACTGGGAAAAATCCAAACAAAACTCCACCACCACCATTAAGAACCTGACATAAAGGCTTATCTTACAGTAAGCATGTAGCATAATCCAGCATTGCATTAGATCAATACAGCATAACAATTTTGCTAAGCAAGGTAATTCTAGCTCCATCTGTCCAATTCTCAGCCCACCAGAGAAATATCACAGTAATATGTAGGTTGCATGCAAAAAGTCTGTATGTTTTGTTTCTTCAGGTGCTCTTTGAGCAGAGCATTGAAAACACTCCAATGTCTTCAGTGAGACAGTGAAGCGTAGCTAAGGAGAAAGAAAAATGTCTCAGGCAATATACAGAAATGGCTCAATAACTTGGCTGAAAGAGGGGAGGGAAGAGTTGTAATTAAAAGGGGCAGTCTCAGTGCAATTATCTGAAAACCTTGCAATGGGGGATTTGAGCAAGCTGGGCATTGCATAGGAAAAAGCAGCCCGGGGAGTATGCGAAAAGGCAGTGCAGTGCAATTAGATTTGCTTTACTGAAGAGGGAGAGAAATACTGGACAGGATGGAACAGTTCTCTCTTCTGCTGCCCCCAGTGAGAACCTGGAGCACCCAAGACAGACGAACCAAAGGCACTCTGGGCATCACTAAAATGTAAGGAGTCTAAAGGGATCACAGCAAGAGGCAAAAACTTTGATTCATGACTTCTGAGGAAAGAGAAAAATAAAATCTGTTAAGATTACTGAGGAAAAATGAAGATTAAATGTGAGGATGGATACAATGCAGGTACTGCTTATTAGTTTATGAAGCATGTATACAACACAACATATCATCGAATAAAAACACCACTAGATGAAACTGCAAAAAGGAGAAAATTTATTGGTGAGTGATCAGAAAGTCCTTATTTACAGAAAGAACTATTTAAGCACACAGCAGTGTTCTGGAATGGGTCTGAAGGCTGCTGCCTGAGCCACCAAATCTAAGACTGGGTACACCAAAGTCAAGCCTGCAAGACAACTCTACACAGAGACATAAATACTCACCATTTGTATGGCCAGCCAATCTATAATATTCTAATATCTAAAAGTTTTTTACTGGGCCACTTAAATCCTAAGAGATGGGGACTTTTAAACATTCATATTGAAGGCAAATAAATTCAGAAACAGAGGCCAAACAAACTGAAGGAAACTTTAATTTCAGTCAATGGGCCTTCATTCATTTGCAGAAGGTTTGAAAACAGCTCACAATTTGGATTTCCTCATGTCACATAACTTATGAGTGACAGAGCAGAAAACAGAACCCAAATATGCTTTGGCTGCTGGATCTCAGGCCAAAGCATTGAAATTATCATGAAACAGATATAACTAAAAAAACCCTCCTACACAAAACCAGACACAAAACAATTTCTGGCTCCAAGGAAACCAGTTGTTCTACTGCCCTCCTGACCTGCACATCTCTCTTACGACATCTGTTTGCCTTATCCTGGTTGACCCTGTATTCCCACCTAAGCTACACTGCTCTTCATGAGCAATCATACAGCCTTTGTCTGGATTAGACTGGCAATTATTTCCCCCTGAAATAAACTGTGGCTAAATCACAAAGCTGTTTGTGATTTAGTAGCTAAAAAGGGTAAATTTGCTTTTTTAATTTCTTTTTTTGTTTTTTTAGAATTTTTATTCTGCCTCTTCCACATCTTAATGAAAAATGCTTACTCTGCAATGAAGGATAGAGAGAATATTATGGAAGCATTTAAGGGAGAGTAGGAGGGAAGCACTAGCCTCTGAATTAAAGAGTACCAAGCCCCTAAATTGCTAACCACTGCCCTACCTTTCCCCCTAGCACTTGATGTGTAAAGAATCTGACTACACCCAAAGACGCTCATCTTTCATTCTTCAGTTCTCCTACTACTTCTACCCTACACCAAACTACGTAAACAGAAACCTCAAACCATCCCAACCTTTAAACCACCCTCTTCTCTTGTCCACACAAGCACCTTTCCATGGCCTTCTCAGCTAGTCACTTCTTCCAAAACTACTTTTCATACTGTCTCTCTTCCAAGTACATGAATTTGCCACTCATGTACCAGCTGTCAATCCTCTTATGCTAACTTTTCCATAAAGGATTCTAAACCATTTTAGGCATATATTTCCTTAGCTGATGGAATGATCTCCGTCTCCTTGGAAGTCCTGAAGATTGTAAAGCATCTGAAAAGCATGACAGTTCCTGAGGGTCCAAATATCTTTAAATGGTTCAATCCTATAAAACTGTGAAGATCCCATGCAGTCAGAAAAGATCAGTCAAATATTAGTTTTGCTGTAATACCAAGCTCCAAGAGATGGCAGATGGAATTTTCTGGGTTATCTCCTTACATTATTCACCAAAGATATCATGACTGCTCACTTTGGCACCATCACTGCAGCACTCAGATTACAAAAATTGATGTTCAAGATGGCAGTTAGAGAGATGAATACAATCATCACCAGTATTTCAAGAATCCTGATTTCTTAGCTGAACAACCAGGGAGAAGAGTTCTTTGGGAAGCTTGTCAAGGCGAGTTTTGATCACCAAGGATGGAGATTCCTCAGCTTTTTTGGGCATCTGTAGCAGTGTTGAACTGGATATTTTAAATTTTTTTTTACTGGGAATTTTTTTCTTCCTTATATATAGTCAGAGTCTCCTTTGCTGTCTTCTGTTGTCTATCTCAACAGAAGAGAGTCAGCTCTTGCCAGGCACCTCAAAGCTTCTTCTACCCAAAACTGAAAAAAAACCCCTTTTCTGATGGAAAGCCCTGAATGCGAAGCAGCATGTCTGGCTTGACTGTTTAAGTCCTGTTTGTTCTCACCAGACAGGACCGATGCTGTAATTTCTCACTTTTCCTGAACTCAATCTTGAAGTGGGAACACTTCAGTACAATCTCCAGGCAAATGCTACTCAGTGCTACAGAGGAGATGGTGATAGTGCTCCCACGTGTGCTAAAACAACTGACAGTAGTACAGTCCTGTGCTTGTGAGATTTCTGTCACGAAGAGGGCTGCTCTGTGTCCATGCCTTGTCTAAGCTGTGGCAAAGTATTTCACGCAGCAGTTTCTTTATGCAAATAAAGGATTCTCTCAAAGTTCAAGCACTGTTAGTGATGACACCTGAAGAGCCATAGGGCACTGGTGCTGCTAAACAGGTCAGCATTAATTCAAAATTCTCTTCCATCAGTGCATGTGGTTTTTTTAGAAAGGAAGAAGGTTTGCTCCTAGGTTTGTGTAGTCACTTATTTTAGAGTACCCAAATGGTGTATGTCTGGAGTCTTGATGGAGGTGATCATGCCCACGACAAAACTCCAGGGGTCTCCTTAGAATGGACTGCTTTTTTTTTTTCTTTGGGGTTTGCATGGCACTCTGACACTGATCAGGAACAGTGACAACTGAACAAACTGTGTTAATTCTGTGCTGGCCCCAGGTTCTTCTGGACCTAAGCTTTGAACAAACCCCCTCATTTTCTGAACCTTTTGACTCTAACTGTGAAAGTTCAGACAAAGTTTCACTGAAGCATGTTCTAGCTTACTACACAGGAAATGTGCAGGTACAGACCAGAAAGTAATGCGCAGTGACCCTCTGACAGACACCACCTGCAGAACCCGACATCAAATGGCATTAAACCATTCATCTGAACCATACATCTGCCTGGCTTCCATGGGAAGAATTCAAGCATGCACTTAGGATTAAGAAAAAAGCTAGGATTGTTCAGGTACTGCACAAGCCTTCTGGAGAAAAGATGAGGACCTAACAGGTTCTTCCTCTCCATTAATGGAATGTAACTGTTCCTTTGAGTTCTACATTTCAAAACACAAGAAAACACATAAGCATATCAATGTCCACCTAAGCCAAGTTTTCTCCATGTCTCCAGTGCCAGGAAGAGGTGCTGGGTGGAGATGAAACGCAAGCCTGACCCCTTATGTAATCCACTTCCCTACTCTTCCTCTGGCATCCACAAATATAAGACAAAGGTTACTAGAGAATATCCTCCAGTCCATTGCCTTTAGTATCTCTTTAGGAATTCATCCAATCCCTGTGTTGAACTTGTAACAGATTTGGAAAGATACCTATCCTTGTGCAACAAAGTATTTTTATGTATTTTAAGTTGTTCTACTAATAGAAGCTGAAATCGTAACAGTGCCAAATTTTTTATGCTTTCAATTCTTCTTAACTGTTCCAAGAACTTTTCCAAATCATCTTGTTTCCTCCCACTGGAGCAATGCTTCTTCCTCGCTCATTGTTTAACTGACTCCTCTAGGCTTATTTCACAGTAGAAATCATTACAAGGGTATAACTTCCCTCTGCTACACTTGATTCCACAGATTTTCTGTGTTTATCATACTTCTTCTCACAAAGGATCTAGATGGAAAATAAATGCACCTCAAAAATTCTTCAGGACAGAGAAAATCCTGTACCTTTGCAAGCACAGTCTTTCCTCCTCTTGCACATTTTGCACTGTGACTCATATCAGCTTAATATTATCTCTCAGCAAGAACCATTAAAAAGATAAATGAGCACAACATCTGGGAGAGTCAATAAACTACTATTCCAATTAATTTGTGCTGCACACCGATTCATCACATTTAGGCAGAGTACAAAAAGGGGAATTAATACTTCTCATTCGTTATGAACAGGGAATCATGATAGTGTTACACATCATGAAAGATGCCTCCCCCCCTCCTTTGTTGCTCCCAGTTCTGTCCTACTAAAATTGCTCCTTTGCCACTGGGATGCCCTCGCAGCCATGGTCACGAATCTCACTGGGATAAGTCTCACATTGCCATTGTGAAAAGCTGTCACTCAGTGCCTGTCCAACACTGTGAGTATGACATAATACTGCCTACCTTCTTCCTTAGACAATAATTACAATAACTGCTATTCATAGAAATCTTTCTACGCCCCAAACAGGAAGTGAATGGGGGCAGAGCAACGCATAATTTATTGCTTGGGGTTTTAATATCATGAAGTTAATGTGTTTTCTTAAAAAAATTCTATTACTGGGGCATATAAAGGACCACAGAAAAATGATTGATTAAATAAACAGATCATTTTGATAGTTACTGTATATCCTTTTATCCTCTGTAACTAATTGAGATTATTTTTCATGACTCCAAAATACTTTGACAATATCTAAGAGGAGAGTGGAATTTGTCAAAAAAGGCCTTGTGTATTTTTTATGGTCTGTTCAGTGTATTAATTTAATTTTGAGAGAAATGGTCTAGATGAAATGTATAGCTAAATTTAAAGGAATTTTTCCTCAAGAGCATACTTCATAAAATATTTCTTCTAGCTGGCTTGATCGTTTGCTTCCTACAGATTATCTGGATAGAGCCGTGTCAGTCTCTTGGGATGCCTTAAGTTTACAATAACCATCCAAAAGCTGATTCTGAATGTTCCCCAAAGAAAGGCATTTATTTCCTTGTTTACCATGGAAACACCAGGAGGCTTGAAGCTGATCTTCCATGCTCTGGTTATACATTTCCTAGTGGGATCCAAATGAAGAACTTCCCTAGCTCTTAAAGGGAAGAAAGAGATGCTTATTTTCATGAATTTTTATTAAACCCTTAAGGCTTGAATAGGGTGCCCAAATTAGAAGCATAATCACTCAAATGACCTCTACAGTCAGTGAGCTGAGCTGAATCATCTTCACTAGGTAACAAAGATCTGCGCTAATTAAAAAAGGGAGCTATGGCCAGCTGAACAGCTCCCTCCCCATGACTCCCTAGGTGCAGCCTGAAGGAATCTGGGGAGATTCCGAGCCTCTGTGCAATCTCCCAGCCCACACAGGTGGCCATGTTAGCATCTCTTTAGATAACTACAGTGCTTTCCCTTAAATCTCTTTCCTTTGCCATGACACATACTTGGCTGGGGCAGCCTCACAGCTTAGCTTTCTTCCTAAGCAGAATTCATTCACAGCTGCCCTGTGTTTCTGCAGACTCTCCCAATGCCTCCACATCATGTTTTGCTATGCCTAACAAAGACGGACACTGATCTCTTGAAACTACAGCAATTAAAAAAAAAAAAATTCAAGATACAGATTCTTCCACCTATTAAGTACCTGAATTACATACATATTAAACACAGTTGAGTTCCTGAATAAAATCTTTTCCCACCTCAAAAGATTTTACTTCACCGACAATTTTTATAGTGATTTGTGTACTTTTCAAATAAACATTGGCAATTAGGCTCAAGTTCCTAACATTCACACCTAGAAGCACAATCCTGGTTCTAGAATATTAACAACATTATAGAATGAAAAATGTGAAGCAATTAATTGTTTTTTATGTTATCCATCACTTGCCTGATAGAAACTCTCTTAAAAAAATAACAGGACTTAAAGTGATACAGAAATTACACCCTTTGAATTTTCATACAGTGAACAAAGGAGACTGCGCAAACAGGGAGAAAAAGAATTAGCAGCTGTCCATCACATTTATCTTCTTTGATGGAAAGAGAAGATGACAACTGTACCCACTGGGTGTGGTTTCACTGTCCTGTTATTGATTTTACTCTAATTTCTCAGGATACTTCCCAGTACAACTGTGCACAGATCCCTGCACTTTTAGTTCGGTGGAAATAAACATGATGTTATCAATTTCAAGTATGATTTATCTTTGACAATTATACTTTCATCTGTACAAAAGGAAGACATAAGGTTTCAGAGAGGAAAAAAATATGCAACCCACAAACTCTAGGGCACAGCAGCAAACCTTTGTCAAGAACAGTGCAAAATATTGTATCTCCAGAACTCTAAGCATAGAATTTGGAGTACTAGACTTAAGTAACCCTGAAGATCACCACATTATTAACTTCTAGGTGAAAATAATCTGTGGTTGTAAAAATTCTTTGAAAATTGACATTTCCTTCTCTGGTACAACTGGCAAGTTGTAAGCTCAAACAAACACCCCAAAATTCACTGAAATTTTATGATAGAACAAGTTTGAAAAAAACCAAGGAAAAAGATGCATACTCTTTTGGCATTTAAAAATGGAAGGGAAATGAAACATTTTCACAAATGGTTATTAAACAAAGGAATATTAAACAAAGGATGTGTTACTGTCCTTGCTTTGGCTGGGATAGAGTTAAACTTCTTCTTAGGATCTGGCACAGTTCTGTGTTTTGGATTCAGTACGAGAATACTCTTAATAACACAGATGTTTTATTTGTTGCTAAGTAGAGCTTACTCTAAATCAAGAACTTTTCAATTTCCCATGCTCTGCCAGTGAGGAGATGGACAAGAAACTGGGAGGGAGCATGGCCAGGAACAGCTGACCCGAACAGGCTGAAGAGATATTCCATACTATGGAATGTCACACTCAGTATATAAACAGAGGGGTAGCCAGGAGCTGTTGATGGCTGCTCAGGGATGTGCTGGACATCCACCAGCAGGCAGTGAGTGACTGTACTGTGCATCACTTGCTTTTTTTGCATTTTATTGCTCTCTCACTTTCCTTTTCATCATCCTCATCATCCTCATCACCATTATTATTGTTATTATTTTATTTCAATTATTAAACTGTTACTGTTCTTATCTCAGCTCATGTCTTTTACCTTTTTCCGATTCTTCTTGCCATCCCACTGAGGGGTGGGAGGATAGGTGGTAAGTGAGCAGCTGTGTGCTGCTTAGTTGCCAGCTGGGGTTAAAGCATAACAGTGACGTAAAAAGAATGTCCCTAAAATCATGTTCTTGTCTACTCAGCAATGCTGATCAGGCTTTTTTTTCCCCCAAGTGAAATTAAAGTTATTATATACCAAGTTCTGATTGCTGATGGGTGGAAAGTGATAAAGAAGCCAAGCACAGTGTTTGCAATGGCCAGACAAGCAATGCCACAAATCAGAAAAATAAACTTGACATTTGCTGACCAAGTCTGCACATGCATCTGCAAATCCACACAGACAACCCAAACACAGAGCTGCAAAATAGCCTTATAGGCACTCTCAAGATGCTGGAAAAGAAATCAAGGGCCTGAAGGGTTGAGCAGGGGGAAAAGTGAGAGTGGCTTGCAAAACTAAGATATGAATAAGTCTAAGAAAAAGGATGTTTCATACTAATACTCTTTCCCATTGTAACTTAAGAATGTAGCCTTACATGGCATGTCTAGAAATATATGAACCAAAATCTATGCACAAACACTCAAAAGATACAATGGAGGGGAAAAAAAGAACAAGCTGAAAATACTTTTCTTAAACTGTTCATTGTGGACCAGTTTGCAAAATCCTTTAGTAAGGATTAATATTTTCTTCAGCTGCAGTAAAGAACCTCATTTTTTGCAAAAATATGCTTACTGTCTTCATCTCTAATTTTGCTTTCGACTTCATGAGGGTTTTACAGTAAGAAATACTTAGCATAAGCAGAAAATGCATGTTATTCGTATTCACAGTATCCAAGGTTATGTTGTCTATGGGGATATAGTGGCAGCACTGACAGCCAGTTAAAAGATAATGTTCCTCTTCTATGGGAATTCCCATCATTTTGAAATTGCCTTTCACTCCATGAGACAAACTGTCATTTCAAAACAGATTACAGAAAGAACTAATAATATTAAAGCATCTTAATTTAAGTGCAGCTCTTTTTATTAACCTCCTTTCTGGCTTCAATGAGGCAGCTTGGGTTTTCAGAGAATGTGCTTCATAATTTAAGGGTTAATTAAAACTACTTTTTTCCATTTTAATCAGTTTCACAGCCTTGGGCTGTCATAGAGCTTGGTTCACAAATTGTTGGCTTCATGCACTTGCAGATAGAGGCTACTTTTAAAACTATTTAATTACCAGCATTATTTATCATCACTGTTTTTATTCCTGTTAAGAGAAGCAAGAATGCTTCTTTGTAGAACAACAAGGTAGAAAAGCACTGAGGCAAGATCACTTCACTGACTTGTTCACTGCCTTGACCTTGCTGTCCAAACCTACTCTCCCAGCTTCACTCCCTGCAGTTGATTACCAGGTACCTTCCATCTCATTATGCCCTCACAAAATTGCAAATAGCAGTTTTTGAGTTCATAAGGTTGCCCCAATGGAGGGTTGTAAGATAACATATTCCCCGAATGCTAGTGGGAATAAATAAAAAAATATCTTCAGTTAAGCTGATTACCTTATGTTTTGCTGACTGCACCAACAGGCTGTACAGTATACAAGCTTTAGTTCCAGCACATAAATTAGAGCGTTTGATGTGGAAATATATGCACAAAACTAGGAAGCTCTCAGGGAGGGAGAAAATGGCTCAGAGAAGAGCTCTACCACACAGTTTTCATTCTTTTATGACCACTGTTTGTCTAGATGGGAATTCTGTGTGTTCTGCCATTAGTTTGAGTCTCACATTCACATTAGGCACTAAAACACTACAAAACAACCCTGCACTGCACTGGTCATACTCTGAGAACTGCACACCAACACTTACTAAAGTCTGTCCACAGCCATTTTTGCAGGAGGTGTTACTGCACTGTGCACTAACAAGTAATTAGGGACCTACCTTGGCAGCAATCTCTCAAGAGCACAGAGAAAGGAACTATGGGACCTAGAACTTATTCTGGAAAGACTCTGAGAAAACAGATGGTTTCTCCAGTTTTGCTGTCTTCAGTTCCAGTCTCGAAATCCGTAATATTGATTCAGAGTCAGTTGCCTTTCCTCTTAGGGCTTTGGTCTCATTGTTAAAATGACTGAACTGAGCAACATGAACAGATACTACAGAGGTCCTGTTGAACTTCAGAAACATCTCACTTGGTCTTCAACACTAAGTTTCTTTTAACTTTTGTCAACATCTAGATATTTATTTAGAGGACAACACTGATGATTCATGCTGGTTCAAGTCTTCGACCAGATTTTCACTTTAATTTTGGGAATCAGGTTGCTCAAAATTGGCTCTCATCTACAAGACAATCGAGAGAGAAATGAAGCAGAAACGGTATCTTGAAGAAAAGAAATGAGATGAAGACTCAAAGAAAAGATGACCTGAACAGGAATGACTGCTTGGAACAATTACCTGAGTTCAGTGAAGCATCACAAGGAGCCCATGAGTAGGAAAAGTGGGTTAGAGAGCTCCACCAAAAATTTGAACTTGCCACTGGCAGAGCCTGAAGAGCAGCCAATTTTGTTCTCAGGTCCTTCTCTCCTCCTCCATCCTGCATTTCCAGTTCGGTGTTTTCACCCTCAGGAAATAGGAACATTATGTGCCACTAATACTTCAGCAGAACAGAAATAGTCTTAAGAGGAAAGGGGAAGGCCAAGGAGGTTGCAGTAGGAAGATATTTCAGGTTCACAGCATCTTTTTCTAATGCATGTTTGTATTATTTTTCGTGCCAGAGATGAAAGCAACAACACATAAATCTCGGAGTTCATCCTGCTCCTCAGTGTCTCAAAGGCTTATTTATATTTCAGTGTGGATGCTGGGGTTCACTGCTCTTGTTACATCCACCTCCAACCTCAAAACCAAAGGATTACATTAAAAATTGAGTGAGTACAATACACCGCTTCCTTTCCTTGGATAGCAACCAGTCTTGGTTGTAACACAGCAGATCCAAGACACATTTTCTGTCAGGAAGGTAGTCCCTCCCCCAGTTGTTGGAGAGACTATAATAATAGAAATGAAACGAGGGGGTTGGGCACCTTTATTTAGGCAACATCTGGCCTACAGTCCCCAGCCAACTGCAGGATTTTTGTCTGTATGTTTCTTTAAGCTTTCCTAGTCATATTTTTAAATGTCATTAGTAATAAGGCTTCCATGACTTTCTACAATCTACATGGACCTTTGCTGGAAGAAACCATACGTTAATACTGAACCCAAACGCATCTACTTTGGGCAATTTGAGTCAGCCCTTTTACTTTGGCCAGCACATTGCCTAGGATCCTGTCAATAGTCTCACAGGTACTCTAGCTACTCCAGAGCAAACCCTTTTCACTCATCAGTAAGATAGTTCTTTTTAACAGCCTTTTAAAAACTCCCTATAGCCACCTAATCACTTCTGTTGCTCTTCACTGAGCTCCCAGCTCATCAGTGCTGTGGCAGAGAAGTTCACACAGTCAAACACAAATAGCCTGTGTGCATTTGCATTAGTGCCATAAAGGCAGGGACTGTCCAATTTCAACACCACAGGTTCAGAGGCACAAAAGAAAAAAAAGCAGAAAACAGCAGACTGATCTGCTACAATCTAGGTGGAGGAGGGGAAAGTGAAGCCTTTAAAAAATAATCTAAAAACTAATTTTTAAAGAACTTTCTGAGTGTTTAGGGTAAGCTGACCCTTCCCACTCTCATTTCTACACACACAATTCCTTACAACACTATTAGACACAGTGACTATCAGCCAAGTAGGAAAGTACAACTTTGAACTTTTTTTTGAAGTAGGAAATGTACAACTATTCAAGGAGCCTATTCTGATCCTTTCAATTAGGGTCATCCAGTAGGTGTTAATTTATCAGACAGAGTAAGGTTTGTTTCAGCTTAATTCTTTTAAAGAATTGAACATTTTTATTTTTACTCTGTTTCCAAAGATTGATTTTTTTTCTTTACACTCTGTCATCATGCACACTTTTTGGGGTGTAACCCACTAGACATAATCAAAATAATCTATTTAGAACACATTTTTTAAAGCTATTCTTTACAGGTAACAGGGATCTAGTCACTAATTTCACAGAATCACAGAATTACAAAATGGTTTGGGTTGGAGGGGACCTTAAAGATCATTCAGTTCTGATCTCCCTGCCATGGGCAGGGACACCTTCCTGTAGACCAGGCTGCTCCAAGCCCCATCCAGCCTGTCCTTGAACACTTCCACGGATGTGGCATCCACAACTTCTCCAGGCAACCTCTTCCAGAGCCTTACCACTCTCCGAGCAAAGAATTCCTTCCTCTAAACCAACCCTCCATCAGTTTAAAATCTTTCCCAGGTGTCCTATTGCTTTATGCCCTCATCAAAAGCCCCTGTCCAGCTCTCCTATATCCCCTGTAGGTACTGGAAGGCCACAATAATGTCTCTCCAGAGTCTTCTCTCTTCCAGTCTGAACAATCCCATCTCTCTTAGCCAGTCTTCACTGGAGAGGTGTTTCAGCCCTCTTCCTGGCCTTCTCTGGCCCTCTCTTCCTGGCCTTCTCTGGCCCTCTCTTCATGGCCTTCTCTGACCCTCTCTTCATAGCCCTCCATCTACCAAAGACATCCTTAGTTCTTGCAAGAACGTGCAGCTCTCTGAGACCATCCAGAGCCACTTCTAATTCAAGACTGGTAAAATTATCCATGAGAAACACACAGCTGTCAACATGATTCTTGCAGTCAGAATTTAGAGGACTTTTGACTGAAACAAGGAGCACAAGTCATGCATCATTCCCATTACGTTATTTCACCAAATGTCTTTCTGGTGCTCAGCCTGGGGCCCCAAGCAAAAAGGTAGCTACAGTAAGGCTCAAAATGAAGACTAATTACTCTTCAGCATCTGACTCCACATACATGTCCCAGCAGAACAAGGCATGTGCAAACTGAGAAAATTCTCTCTGTCAAGCCTCTGTCTATCTCCTGGATTTTAACAGACTGCCAATGTACACTCAAGTGACCAGAATTTGTTCTCACATCATGTCATACTGCACCTTTACATATTTCTAATATGCTTAGACACTGGAAGAGGAGAGGGCCACTAAGATCCTCCCTGTGCTAGCAATGAAACAAACATTCCTCAACAGAACTATTCCGTTCCTGATGCCATAGTGATGGCAGTGGTAACTGCTGATGTGGTAGCCCCTTTATGGACAACACATGCACCAAACGGGATTAGTAAATTCACTGAAAAGTGAAAATGTCAGTACATATCTGCATTCCCATTGCTGCTGGCACTAGCTGAAAGCCTACTGACATTAGGAAGGGAAGGGACCATCTGGGAGACAACTGCAGGCATGCATCCCAATCCAGCTGTGCTTCCAGCAGCTTCTTCCTGGCTCAAACCCAAGAAGGAGTAATTTTAAACATCTTCCTGGTGCAGAAAGCATTCCAGATGCTGTGTACTGGAATGAAGTTGATCTTAGCTGTGAGTGAAACTTAACATTTGGAAATTCAGTCTTATAAACAGTCCAGTTTGAATTTCCAAATTGAAATTATGCAAAACCTGCCCAGAAATCTCTGCAATATTGTCCCTCTTGTGACATCCCACCCTCTTCTTAGAGAACAGTCAGGAAGATAAGAGAGTTCTGTCAAGGAACCATGCTTCCATTTGTAGACATCCTCAGGATCTGAGAGAACCTGCGGTAAGCCTGATGCTAAAGGCTTCCACACAGGCGTCTGTATCCTACACACTGCCTCTGAAGTGGTCAGCTGGGCTAAACAGATTCATATCATGTGAATGTTTTGCAGTAAGTGGGAGAGAGATCAGGTCATCTAGGGAGCTTTGAAAGCTTTACAGTAACTTGGAGAAACATCAGTATGCTAAAACAGAAATACGTTACAAAGAGTCAGTAGTTCTCAGTCTTTAGCTTCTAGGGTTTAATTACATGATTTAGACACGTTGGATATTTTCCAAAGACATGGCACAGAGCAAAAAACTGCACTTGGAAACTGCAGAATCAGCAGAGGAATCATTTACTTGGCAAGCTTAAGGAGACAGGGAAAAAAAAAAAGCCCATCTGAAAATGAAGTCATGTATGTTTCAATGTGCAGGTCTGGGCTGGCAAGAATTTCCATCCTAAGATGAATCAAAACCTTAAGGATTCAGCTTTCATATGTAAGACTGTAGTTTTCAGGCTGGACAGGCTGTGTTCTTATAGTATCCAGCATCTTCTCTGCTCGCAGGACAGCCTTTTTTTCCGCTCTTTGCCCGTAGCTGTGCACACATGGACGTGCGCACACGCACGTGCATATGGGAGTGGGGGTATGCATGTGAAACGTTTGAACAAAAATCTTCTTGACATCAGGCCTGAGTAGCAGAATGCACAGGGGCCTCTGGAGGCATGGAAAATTGAAACCAGTGACTAGAAGAGCTTTTGTCAGAAGTGGTCTCAAGAACCATCTTCGAGTAGGACCTCTGTGACAGAAGCATCAGCTTGCTCCATGGTGACTTTTTAAGAGACAAGCAGAGTTTTCAGTATAAAATAATGTGTCAGGATCTCCAAAAAGTACACACACTTTAACTGTATTTTTTTTAACACAACATATATTAGCAGTACACTTCCAATAAAATTCTATTTCTGGTGGCAGAGGAATATTTCTTGAAAGCACAACACACGCCTCTGAGAAGGAAGTACTAGTGTAGCTCTTTGTTAAGTTTAAAACTCCTTGCATAAATCAAGTGTGAGAAGAGTGATAACATGAAATGGCTTTTTCTTACTCAGACTTCCTGTTCACATGTTAGACTGTCGTGGCTGACATGAGCAATTAAGGAGGTTTTTATCCTTTTGAGGGTCTGTTTAAGTAGCACAGTTTGCAGCACTGGAGAAAGAAAGCTAGTTTGCCGTTGTACAACATCTACAGAATTATTTACAAAATACACCTGTGTTACACTTGTGTACACCCCTGAAGTCCATGACACTTCACAATTGCCAAAGAGAGCAAATATGGAGAGAAGAGCGATATCCAGTCCAAGATTTAACAGGTAGAAGTTAAATTATAAGGTTGTAATGAGGTGGAAAACTGCTGAATGTGTGGAGTCAGTAGCTGGAAGAAGTACATCATCTGTATTTTTGTAAGATAATATAAAACTTGCTAACAATCAAAATTTTTATTTTTTTAAACTGTAAAAGTTTATACATATAAGAGAAATGTAATATTAAATCAGATTAAAGGGGAAAAAAAACCCAACAAACAAAACTAAATAATGACAATATTATAGGGGCTCATCAATTTCCCCCTAAACCTTTAATCGGCTTTTCACATAAATAAGGCTTTGAGCTTTTTGAAAAAAAAATCATCACATGCTTATGATCAAAACCAGCCAATCTGGAATATTCTTAATAAATACTTTTTCATAACAGCACCCTTTTTGGGAGATACTGCCCTCTTGTTTGATGGCTAAATGACATTATAAAGCTCTAGCTTGACCACACACACCAATTTGTACTTCTTCCACCTTCAGTTGTTGATGTATGCAGTAAACATATGCAATATGGCCACAGAAATGAGAAATAAAAATATATTGTGCAACCTTAAGTGTGCTCTAAAAGTACTCTGCATTAATCTGTAGGGACTTAAGGATAACCTTCTACACAGGGACTGCTGAGGGATAATGCATGGAATACAGGGAAACTAAGGTTTTAGGGAGAGCAGATCTGGAGAGAGAGAAGCATTCCTGAACCAGAGGTAAAGCATGCATATATCTTCTAACAATCCAGGGAAGAAGAGCTGACAGAAAACCAACACTGTCTTAATTGGAGGCACACAAGATAAGGGGGGAGAAAATACACTCATCTCTTACATGATTCTCTGCATATGGCACATGCAATATCAGAGGGAAGGGGAAGACATCTGCACCTGGGCACAAAGAAGGATGTACACAGTGAATTTGTACAGGCATAAAGAAGACCATTCTCAATGGACTGGGGGAAGAGCTCCCTTGTCAGACACATCTGCTGGCAGCCTATGGGAGCATGCTGGAGAATAAGCAGCTGTCTCCTTGGAGCCACCAGCTGCCTTCCCCCCAAAAGGGATTTACACTGTGCCATTGGTCAGCCTCCAAGTAAAATACAGAAGGCAAAGACAGTAGCGGCCTTGGGCAAAAGGAAAGAGAACAGACATCTCTTCCTCAACCCCCTCCAAAAAGTCTCCATAACCTAAGCTGTTCTTGCCAGATAACAGCTTGGAAGAGCTGAGAACAATGCAACAGAATATGCCTTTCTGTAGGGTTTTAATGATTGAATTAAAAAGAGATACAATCCTACTTCATGCAACCTCCAGTGCCCCAAAGTGATGGTATTTCCAGGTACCAAAACACATGGCCATGCAATCAATTCTGAGCAGCTCCGTGCAAGTGCAAGGAAGTCAAATAGAAGAGAATTCAGAGCACAAGAAAAAATACTCAGTGGCTAGAGTGGCACACAGGTCAAGGAGTTAAAAACTGCACATATCATTTGGCTAAGAAAGCATAGATGCAAAAGGCAGTAAAGGGAAGGATGTAATTATGTGCAGTTATCTAAAGCTTGCCAATACATTAGCAAAGTAAACTGAAGATGTGCAAGGTGTTGAATGTAGGGAATGAACTTCTAGAGAGAAACAGTATTTTTTTTCTGCAATGAGATGGGGTAGCATCAAAAGAGAAGGATTATTAGATTGTAGACTATATTTTCCTTTCCTTCTCCCAAAGAAACATCACCATAGGAATTATTTCAAACTGGGAATTAAAATATACCTAAAAATAGCCAAAAAACCTTGTATTAATGGCTTAGAGCAGGTGGATCAGCTGTGAGTAAACAAGAGGTGCACCCACATCCAGTTCCATGTTTCTGATTAGAACCTACATAAGAATGAAAAAGGAAGCCTCCTCCTTCATCCCAGCTGAGGCTACAGATTTGTCTCTGTAACAGATGTGTGTGGTGGAAGCTACTCTTCTTGACTTTGTTGTTTCCATTTGCCTTCTCACTCCCTTTCATCCTGGAATCTGCATTATTTGGTATCACTGCTAGTGAAGGAAGCCCCTTGGGAGATTTGCTTCCCCATCTTTACTCTGATTTCTGGAGCTTGTAGGAAAGGCAGGTGATACTCACTCTCCTCCCCAACCAAATGAGTGTGGTAACAGCAAGAGAAACTTCAGAGTAAGTGAAATCATCTCAGTGAATCCCACAAAAGGCAAAATTAAAATTACCCATCACAACAGCCCCTCCCATATTCACAGATTTATTTAGCTTGAGTAGTAGTAACTTGCATCATCTCCTTGAAAAATAGCCTAACATGGCTTTTCTCTGCCACAAGCACTCATACAGCCATCTGTCCCCCACAAGAGTGCTGAGCAACCCTACCCACAGACAAGGCCACACAGCCTCCCTTGTGTCGTTCCACGAGGATCGGGAACCGACAGCAGCATCCATCAAGCCCTACTTCAGAGACTTCAAAGGGAGCATTGCCCTGTGGCTCTTCAGGGGGCTAGAAAGAGGGGAAACACCGCTCATGGGCGCAGACCAAAGGCACCCTGGCTGCGTGGGAAGGGTCTGGGTGTGATGGTAATCTCCGACAGCGGAGAGGCCGTGATCCGATCCCCCACATCTGCCCGCCCCCAGCCCACAGCCGGCACCTGACAGCAGAGGTGCGCTCGGGGGAGGGTCCCAGCAACGCAGCCCCTGAGCAGCACACACCGGGAAAGAAGGAAAAAACGACCCGAGTTTTAACCCCTTCCGAAGTAGTCCTCGTTTGTTCTGTGCCCGCCCTCCTCCGGACGGCAGAGACCCGCGGGTACCCGCGACCACGTCCCGCTCGCTCCGAGCGCTCCGACCGGACTCACAATGCCCGTCCTCGCCACGGTACCTTGTGCAGGACTCCAGCAACACCCCCTCCACTTCCCAGCATTACTCGAGCAGTGTTCGCAGGAGCCCTTCCCGCTAGAGCCGTGCCGCCCGGCCTCCCGGCATCAGAAAAGTTGGACAAAGACCATTTTCACCGCGCGAGTTGCACCATCCCGGCGGGCCAGCGCCAGCTCCCTCTCGCTCTGCGCCCGCCGCCGCTTTGTCCCCCGGCCCCGGGCACAGCCTTTGGCCCTCGCTCGACGTCTTTCAACAAGTCGGATGCTTGTGAGCAGTCCCGATCCTTGCGCTCCCCACGAGGCCCTTCGCTGGGAATGTCCTCTCCTCGCCCAGGTTCCCCCTCCTGCAGGAGTCTCTCTTCCTTTCGCTTCCCAGCCTCGTCCCTTTCTCCGGGCTCCTCTCTCTCGCTTTCTCTCCCCCCTCCCTCGCTCCCTCCCTCCCTCCCTCCCTCGCCGTGCCCCTCCTCCATTCTCCCTCCGCCCCCCCGACCTGTTTTCCTTCGCAGAGGCCCAGCGACGGCAAATGGGGGTGGGGGCGCTGCGAGATCCCGCACTCCGAGGCGGCTGCAGCCACTGCTGTCACTTCCGCGGCCATCGCCATCCTCTGTGCCGCACGCCCCGCTGGCTCCCCCAGCCGCAGGCAGCCTCCCCTCGGAGCCGCTCCGCTGGGCGGGTCGCTGGGCGGCACCGGCTTCCCTCCGCGACCCTAGCCTGCGCTGCCGGGCCCCCTCCCGCTTCCCCCACCAGCCTCTTCCACAGGGGGATTTTCCAAAAGGGTCTTCCCTTGCCGCCCGCTCTCTGGAGATCCCGAGAGTGGCCGCAGTTGTGCCTGCCCCAACCTCTGCCCAAGCCCCTGCCCCAGCCCCTGCCCCTGCCAGGTTCAGATCAGGAAGGACAGCGTGGCTGTACAGGACTGATCCTTGGTCAGTCTCTCCTGACATTGTTAAAAACCACCTTACTGTGTGGCACCTCCTGTTGTTCCGCATAACCCAGCCTAAAGTTGGTGGATCTGCGCTTACTTGTACTCCACCTCCAAATGCTTCCTCTCCACCCAGCCCTGGTGAGGCACATCTGGAGTGCTGTGTCCAGTTCTGGGCTCCTCAGTCCAACAGAGACATGGAGGTCCTGGAGTGGGTCCAGCAGACAGCTATGAAGATTATTAATGGACAGGAGCATCTCTCTTATGAGGGAAGGCTGAGGCAGCTGGGCCTGTCCAGCTTCAAGAAGGGATGTCTGAGAGGGGACCTCACCAGTGTCTATCAGTATCTGCAGGGAGGATTTCAAGAGGATTGAGCCAGGCTCGTCTTGGTGGTGCCAAGACTAGGACATGAGGGAATGGGCAGAAACTGATGCTCTGGAAGTTCCACCTGAATATGAAGAAGAACTTCTTTACTGTGCGGGTGACCAAGCACTGGAACTCATTGCCCAGAGAGGTTGTAGAGTCTCCCTCACTGGAAACATTTGAGAACCAATGTTGAGAACCAATCTGGACACAATCCTGTGCCATGTGCTCTAGGATGACCCTGCTTGAGCAGGGAGGTTGGACCAGATGACCCCTCCCATGAAAGGGATTCCAACCTGACCCATTCTGTGATTCTGTAAAATGTCACAGAGGCAAGGTGCTTCCTTGTTTCTAGGTACTGACAAAACTCAATCATCTGAGTGAATCAAACAGGGTTCCTCAGTTCTTCCAAAGGAGAACCTCAGCTTTCAATGTGAAAACAAAGGACTGGAAGCGTCTTTGTTGAAGAATCTTTCTGGGTGTCTCCTGTTTCCTGCTAGTGCAAGAACAAGAGTTAGCTACTCATTCTGCAAATGTCACTGGGCTGAATACAAACAAATGCTAGAGGATGAGGCATACAGCATAACCCTCTGCTCATTCAGTGAGTTGCACAGCCAAGTGGCAGAACATGAGGGAGGCTGCAGTGAGCTACGGTGTAAACACGGCATGCATTAGGACTGAACAGAAAAGATATCAAAACTCAGTGCCTGACAATTCACAAATACTTCTGTGATAACACAGTGCAGAGTTTTGGGCTTGTGCTGCCAAAGTAACTTCCTTTGGTTTGAAGTATGAGCTTCACAATACACACAATGGAAAGTGACCGTGATTCCCTTCCACATAAGACACTGGTACACATGCAAAAGGAAAAAGCACACTGAAAAAAGTTTTGCTTAAAGAGGTACCATCAGCAGACAGTGACACATCCCAGTGTTCAAAAAGCTAGGGCTAGTTTCCACTGAGCACAGCCTTTTCTAGCAGTTCTGTATATATGCAGGGTAACACAAATACCTACTTCTTTCCAAACAGCATAGTTTCTTTCTTAATCCTCTGTGTGGGGGTTTCTAGACACCAATTACAACAGACCTCTTTCCTTCCAATTTCCCTCCCTCTCCCTCCCCCCCAATCTGATTCTAAAAGAATTTTACTTTAGGAGAAATTGCAGGTATTCAGCTCCTCCTGGAATCTGGTCCTTAGTTGGGTAGTAAATTTTTGCACATATGTTTTCCTTTCTTCCTTGTTTTACTACTATGAGGAGCATCTGGCCCCTAGAAAGGAGCAGTGGGACTGTACCATTGCACTGGGGTCGGGAAAGAGGTTAACTAGCTGCTTTGTTCAATAGCTGCAGAAACACTTCCTCCCCTTTATGGTAACGGAATATTCCCCCCAAAACCTCCTCCTCCTCCTTCTTCTGGAATGAAAGCCAAGCATGAGCAAACTGCTACACTGAATGGGGAAGTCTGGGAAAAGTTCCTGTGCACGCGTGCACATGCAACATCCAAACCCTCTTTAAAAACTCACCTGGTGAAAGGCGAGCTGACAGTCAATCTTTTACGGGGGATTAATTTTACGTCAGTGTTTAAATGTTCTTTCTTCAGTGTTGCAGCATTTTGCAATGCTGTAGAATTTGTGTCTTAAACAAAAAAATTCCAGTTTCTGAAATCTCCCTCTGCTAGGCAAATTATCACACCCTGCCAGAAAAATTCAGCCCTCTCAATAGGTAAACAATCACAGCTGACATGACAGAAACAGAGAAGAAAAAGCTCTCAATCCCAAATTACCACGGATGGACCAGATTCTTAGGATAATCTTAAATGTGACAAAACCAGCATATCTCATGCAACAGTGTGACTTGCATGATATAGACCTGTGATCTCCAAAGTGGGATGCATGCACCCCAAGGGGATACGCAAGGCAACCCATTGGGGTGCAGGATGAAAATATTAGAACTTCAGCAGTACATAACTCATAAATAAGTAAATAGATGTATAACGGCTAAAGCCTTTTACCAAGAGGGGTACATGATCAAGAAAGTTTGGAGACACTGATAAAGATAATTATGTGCTCCAAATTACATAGACAGACATTCATTTTATAGACACATGATTTCACACAATAGCGAGTTTCAAATGTCCAGACACACAAACAGATCTCGTAATATTTAAAGTTGCAGTTATTAAAACAATGGTCAGAGCAGCAAAGCATAATTCATTTCTCAAATACTCTCCTCACTGTGTGAAACATGTTAGGTCTTGAAGAGAAAAGAATTGGAATGTGCAGGGCAGACCACACAAACCAAAGAGAAGAAAACCACCCATGAGAGAATAGCTGAGGAGGATAAAAGGGAGGGGTGAGGCTAAGACAAGGGGAATAGAGTTTCAAAGAAAAAGGAGAGAAAAAGGAGGGTAAGAGTGAGAGAGGTGGGAGACAGAGGTAGAGAAAGCAAGATACACACAGAGCGACTATAAAAGACAGACAAGGAAAGAAAGGGATATGAAGAAGAAAGGGAGGAGCTGGGAACAGCAAATAGAATAGCCGGCAGAGGAAAGAATAAGAAGGGTACTATTTATACATGAGAGGACATGTTTGACAAGCAGTTTTGAAGCAGAACTATTTAGTGCATAAAATCTTCAAGAAGATTTTTTCAACAGGAGATTTATCACTGCAAGTGTCTGAAATAGCACATTTTCCTTCACAGACTTCTGAAAAATAATCATACAGATCAGTAAACTAAAACCTTATAATATCCTTCTGGATACCATATATCCAAAGCCTTGTTGCTTTGTCTGTTGGTGTGTTTGGTGAAGTAAAAAGGTATTTTCTCCCTAAGAAAGCCTGGCATAGAAGATGGAGAAGCTTACAGAAAATTCATAAGGGATAACTGAAGATAATTTGGGGAGGAACAGAAGTGCAAAAGGACTGAGGGGAAGCTCAAGATGGAGTGGGAAAAACCAGATCCTGCACCTTTACAGTCTCCACGCTGGCTCTTGGCAAACATTAATATACTGTCATGCTTTTAAATTTTTTTTCTTTAATCTTTATAAATAATGAATTTTTCTACAAGCAAGAAGGCTTCTGGGTCTCAGTTCTCCCTTGAAAGAAGCAATGTGTTTCTGCTTATAGACCAGACTTGTTCTCTGCTTTGTTCCTTTTTTGCCATCATTCACTTCTAAGAGCTTTGCCTCATGAGCTTTAATGGAAATAAATGCCAGAAAGGAGAAAAATCCCAATCTACATTAGCTGACTATTCAGCCACCTGTATTTTTAATTCTTATTTTCATTAAGTAGGTGTATCAGTTATTATGAAAATTATCTTCCTTGACTATTATATCAACCACTCTTTATGGTGTGACAGTGTATTAATTTTGTTAATATATATTAGTTCACATTATACACTGTATTGTCACAAAGTTGTGAATTTTTACAGAAGTTAGTATTGTTTTTGCTCAAGTAAAAGAAACAAAAGGATGACCTAGTCCTGGAAATATGGACTTTGACAACCAAAATAACAGCAGCATCCTAGACCACATCTTCCCAGCATCATCTGGCATCACAGCAAATAATTATAGCAAGACTGACTCCAGGGTTGTCTGGATCAACAGATAAGCAGTAAAAATTCTGCAAAAAAAATGCAGGTGCTTTGCAGAGATTTACTGTTATTAATAATCAGTAGTGTGGGTGTAAGTGATTAGTCAAATCATGTAGTACCTGAATGTTTGACGGGTATAAGAATTGTGTGTAAAACCACAGTTGGGTTGCCCCAATTTGGCTGGGACACCTCATACATGTGAATTAACATTTGCCCATTGTAATTCTATGCTTTGTATCCTAACCTTTCGCCTCACTTGGCATGGACCAGTTACAAATTTTCATGACAGTCTCAAAGGTGAAGAAGCAGCTGGACTTGTGCCAGTTCACTGGAGCTGCAGTCTAAATATCTGTTTATCATTTTCTAGCATCCTACTGTCACACAGACTGAGTGCTAGTGTTCATCATGCTCACACCCAGAAGGAAAAAGTCATTTATGCTGTGGACCAGGACTTGGGGAGCTTTAAAAAGCAAAGTAACTGCCTGGGAATCCATGACTGGTTTTACACTAAGCCTCGTTCCATGCTGGGACTGGACACTATTTAGTCAATTCTGTGCAGACCTGCAATCCAGCTGTGTAAGTTCAATACTGCTACTAGATTTTACCTGAATGCCTAGACCTTGTAAATTAATTTTTTGTTTACTGCAACATGAACTGCTACAGGGTTTCTGAAGCTGCCAAAGCAGAAAAAATAAAATTCATGAGCCCTATAGCCATGGCCCAGGAACAGAAATGTGCAGTGAGAGAAATGTATATTTATCTTGTATATGTTGTTATTAAAGTCCTATGAGCTCCTTAGACAAGGCTAGTCTCAGGTGCTTTATAGAATAGAGAGGAGATTGCAAAACATACAAGTTCACAACTTCAATACCTTTATACAAGATACACTGATACATTCATACTTTCTATCTGCTGATCCATGTTGATCCATGTTCCAAGCTTCACTCACTTCCTTTGGATGTGTGCTGCAAACACAGTTCATGACCGAGCATGAAATTTCTAATTTCTGCTTGTGAAAACCAGAAACTGCAAACTCCTGTTGGAATAGCACAGACAAAGTACCACCGTATTTTTTACAGTATTGTCTGTTTGCCTTGGAAGGAAGAGGGGCTCAAATAAACTGTAATTATTCTGCTGTTTTGTTGCTTCCATAAGTGTTTGGAAGTATTCCATACGTAACGGAGATCTGTGCTAGATTCGGGTGACTGTTGCTCATCTGAAGAATGACTCCAGAAAGCTGCAGAAGATTCCAAAAAGCTCTCTTTTCTGTTGCATGCTTATGCTCTAGTGGAAAAAATGGACCAACAGTTTTTCAGATGGAAAGGGAAGTTGTACTTCCTAAGTGCCCTGGGATATAAGCAGAATCGCCCTGCTGAAAAGATCACATAGCATACAACTTATTCTTGGAAGCCCAGCAGAAAAATAAGGACATTAAATTACTGGCATTGAAAGGCAGATAGATGAAGGCTCTACACTCTCAGGAAGCCGAAAGGAATGGAGCTGAGGTTCTGTGAGAGAATGTAAGGTACCCACAGGATTTTTCTTTTTGGCTGCCAAAGAGGGTGGCTGGTGCCACCCTATGTCCAGATCCATCAGTAAAGGTCTGTGAGCCTGCTCAAACTTGCAGCGAGGGGTTACATAAATGACTGCCTTTTTCATTTAGCTCTTGGCTGAAGAATGAGTAGGAAAGGAGAACTACAAATTTAGTTGGGAATAAAAAGATTTGTTTTGTTTCCGAGAGAAAAAGAACGTGGGAAGTGTTAAAACAATTTTGTTTAGCATGAAACTCCATTTAACTTAATTATTTCAGGAGTTCTTCAGAGAAGGGAATGAATGGCTGGATACATCTCCTGGCAGAAAAAGTGTTTCATGAACACAACCAGTCCATACCCTGGCAGTTCCTGGGTCTTAGTCTGATGCCTGGGTGCAAGTTCCTTCCCCAAGGAATGCTTAATTACTTGTAAGATATGAAAACATCTCAACAGAAAAATTAATTTCTCATTCCATCTCCCATGCACAGACTGGCATATTCATGGATCCAGGGGTGACAATGTATTTGTAGAAAACAGTTTAAAGGGGAACTTACTTCTAGTCCCACAGACATTTCAACCCCACAAGAATATGAGCCTCTACTGAGACAGATAACCTTATACTCTTTTTTTTCTCTGCCCTTTCCTCATCACCTTCACAGTGCTATCAGCAAAGATTTGTGCAGTGATCTGGATCAAGGACCTGATCTGTCTGAAAACTAATGCATCAAAAATTATATGTACAGCTTTGGTGTACACATAGGAGACTTTATGGAACTGAATAAATGTGACAGCGAGAAGATGGATGGGAAGGCAAAGGGTGTGCAGGTTGGGGAAGGACAGTCAAGAGAGCTGATGTTTGTTTTAAGTGGACATATGCCAGTCCCCAGAGTATGAGGCCTTTGAAACTGAGTATCCCATAACAGGGATGTGTTTTCAGTACCCCTTGCTGTTGCGGTCTGTGTATGAAACTGTTCTCTTCCCACCAAAAATAAAGCTGCGAAAAGAAAGAAAGTCGCTAAGAAACTATGCAAGAATATGAAGTTAAACCTGAAAATGCCTCCAGAAATTGTTGAAATGCCCTGGTTGAGTCAATTTGGAAAACACTGAGGGTGTGGAGATGTGAAATCACACAGGTTTAGCCACAGGGTAACATGAAAAGAGTAAATTCCCTATGCATTAGGCAGCACACCCGCAGAAGGTGAGTAAGCACCTTGAAGGTAACAAAAGCAATGAACAACTGCTTCTCTTCATCATGTTGGAAGCAATCTATTACAATCACATCAGCTCTCCTGCTTATCACCCTGAATCATAGAATTAGAAAATCACAGAATATCTTGAGTTGGAAGGGACCCATAAGGGTCACTGAGTCCAACTCCCTGCTCCTCACAGGACTGCCTAAATCTAAACCATATGACTAAGTGCTCCTTGAACTCCAGCAAGCTTGGGGCTGAGACCACTTCCCTGGGGAGCCTGTTCCAGTGACCGACCATGCTCTCAGTGAAGGAATTTTTCCTAATGTCCAATGTAAACTTCCCCTAACACATCATATCATATCAATGAAATGAAAAGACAATAAAAATGTGTTTAGAAATACATCAGCAATAAATGGAAGGCTAAGGAGAATCTCCATCCTTTACTGGATGCTGCAGGGCAAACATAGTGAAAAAGGATGAGGAAAAGGTACATAATAGGTCTTCCTTGCTATTCCTTTGCTATTTGTCTTAAATAGCAAAAACAGCTGTCCTTCAGCTTCCTGAGATGGAAGGCAGAGACAGGAAGCAGAATGCAGCCCCCATAATCCAATGGAAATGCTCAGTGACCTGCTGCACCCCTTAGACACACACGGGGCTTGGGGTCCAGATGGGATCCACCTGAGAGTCATGGGTTGCCAGGGAGGTCCCAGCTGACTGGTGTTGACAAAAGTGATCCACAGGAAGGGCCAGAAGGAAGATCCAGGGAATTACAGGCCTGTCAGGCTGACTTCAGTGCCAGGGAAGATCATGGAGCAGCTCATCCGGAGTGCCATCACACAGCACATGCAGGGCAACCAGGGATTCAAGTCCAACCAGCATGGATTTAGGAAAGGCGGGTCCTGCTTAACCAACCTAATCTCTTTCCATGACAGGGTGACCTGCCTAGTGGATGAAGGGAAGGCTGTGGATGTTATCTTCTACCTGGACTTCAGTAAAGTCTTTGAAACCATTTCCCACAGCATTCTCCTGGAGAAACTGGCTGCTCATCACTTGGACAGGTGTACTTTTCACTGGGTTAACTGGGCCCAAGGAATGGTAGTGAATGGAATTACATCCATGTGGCAGCTGGTCACCAGTGGGGCTCCCCAGAGCTCAGTGTTGGGGCCAGTCCTGTTTAAGAGCTTTATCAGTGATCTGGACAAGGGGATCAAAGGCACCCTCCATCAGTTTGGAGGAGACACCACACTGGGTGGAAGTGTTGATCTGCTGGAGGGCAGGAGAGCTCTGCAGAGGGATCTGGACAGGCTGGATCGATGGGCCAAGGCCAAATGTGTGAGGTTCAGTAAGGCCAAATGCAGAGTCCTGCACTTGGATCCCCACCATACAGGATTACAGGCTTGTAACAGAGTGAAAGGAACGTGGCCCAGTGTGAAATGACCTGCGGGTGTGGCTGAACATGAACTGGCAGTGTGCCCAGGCAGCTGAGAAGGCCAATGGCACCTGGCCTGTATCAGCCATGGTGTGGCCAGCAGGAGCAGGGCAGGGATTGTCCCCTTGTACTCGGCACTGGTGAGGCTGCACCTCGAGTTCTCTGTTCAGTTCTGGACCCCTCATTACAAGAAGGACATGGAGGTGCTGGAGCATGTCCAGAGAAGGGCAACAGAGCTGGGGAAGGGTCTGGAGCACATGATGAGGAGCGGCTGAGGGAGCTGGGGGTGTTTAACCTGGAGAAAAGGAGGCTCAGGGGGACCTTATCACACTCTACATCTCCCTGAAAGGAGGGTGTAGCCAGGTGGGAGTGTGTCTATTTTTCCATGTAACAGACAACAGGACAAGAGGAAACAACCTCAAGTTGTGCCAGGGCAGGTTTAGATTGGAAATTAAGGAAGACTTGTTCACCAAAAGGTTTATCAAACATTGGAACAGGTTGTCCAGGAAAGTGGTTGAGTCACCATCCCTGGAGGCATTTAAAAGATGTGCAAATGTGGCAATTAGGGACATGTCTTAGAGACAGACTTGGCAACGTTAAGTTTATGGTCGGATCTGATAATCTAAAAGGTTTTTTCCAACCTTAATGTTTCTAAATTTCCTTGTGTCCTATCTCTGGTCACCAGAGAGAGACCAGCGCCTCCCACTCTATTTACCCCATGAGGAAGCTGTAGGTTACCCCTCAGCCTTTTTTAAGCTGAACAAATCAAGTGACCTCTTGGTGTGGAGACCTTTCATCATTTTGGTCACAATTCTCTGGACACACTCTAATCATCTGATGTTCCTCTTGTATTGTGGCACCCAAAACTGCCCCCAGGACACAAGGTGAGGTCACATCAGTGCAGAGCAGAGTGGGACAATCCCCTCCCTTGCCTGGCTGGTGATGCTGTGCCTGATCCCCCCAGGACACAGTTGGCCCCTTTGGCTGCCAGAGCACTGCTGACTCATATTCAACGTGCCATCAACCCAAACCCCCATATCCCTTTCCACGGGGCTCTCCAGCCTCTCGTCCCCCAGTTTGTAGAGCCCAGGCTGCGAACAGAGAGGACTAAGATTTGTGGAAAAGGTAGGAAAAGGAATTGCAGAAGAACATGGAGTAGGGAATGTAATTTTGAACTGGAGCTCAGGAGAATAGAGAGCCGGTGAACGTGTTTGAGAACTAGTAATACATTTTTCCTTGCGCTGAAGTCTGAATAGAGGGTAAAGATGCTATGTGGAGGGTCTAGCATTTCTCTGGCTCTTTCAGGAGAGCATGGAACTCTCTCCACTGCCTGTGGGTGTAGAGCCACCCACCGCAGGCGATTTCGGGGCTATTTCGGGGCGATTTCGGGGCGACACCGGGGCGATTTCGGGACGATTTCGGGACGATTCCGGGGCGATTTCGGGGCGCCTCTCCCAAAGGCTGCGCTGCGGGGCTGGTTCTGCGGCTGAACAGTGCCGCCCGGTGGGCAGAGCTGGAATTGCCAACCAGTGGTGCCACCCGAGCCCCCAAAGCTCAGCCCCACCGACCCCAGCTCATCCTCACGGCAGCGCCGCTCACTAGAACCAGGGCTAGAAAAACATCGTGTATTCAAGTTTTAGAAATCCCGTGGAAAAGAAGCCCCAAAGCTTGGAAAAGTGCTAACCCTCTCTTTTTCTGTGTGCTTACTTGCACTGCACAGTTCATGGTACTGAACTCGGTCGGGAAAGGAATTTGAAACTACCTACCTAATCTCTAGCATTTCAGGGATACTCATGAATTCTAAGTGACTTTGATTAATCATTAATCATTCACTACTACTCTGGTGAGCTTTTCTCCGCTGGACAAAGTGTCTTGAAGCAATGGGTTCTCTCTCTTCAGTCAGCATTATCCTACTGACACAGTGTGATGCAACCTGTGGTTTAAGTCAGCCCTTTTGTTCTGTGAGTCTATGATTGCCTCTGTGATGCTTGGTGAAGCTATACTCTTTCAGCCAAGACAGTCAGGATTCTGAGTGAACCAATAAGCCTTAATTGTCCTGGACAACCTCACCTGCACCTTCCGACAATGCAGTTTCTGTCCCTTGCCCTGAGAACTGCATTTAAGCACAAATATAGGCACACATACCTTGTCTAAGCTATGTTGTTGGCACGGGTGTTACCTCACCTTTGGTGTTGGCAAGACGGGTGAAATGTACCATTGCCATGCAGATCCTGCTTTGCATTTGTTAGAAAAAGCTCCAGTGATCTTTTATGGGGCATATTTACAAATTACCTGTCCTTATGTAGACAGTCTCCCTCTGGCTCATCTAAGGCTTTCTCTCCTACTTAGTGACCACTGGATTGATGCATAAAGGCTCCCAGGAGCCTTTTAAAGGCAGAGTGTCATTCAGGAAAGGCCAGCTTAGGGTGTTTTCCACTGACACAAGTAGCTATGTTACTTTGCCAAAATACAGACATTTTTCTCAGATCCTATTAGCATTACTGAGACAATAAATCAGTCCTTGTACAGACAAGAGCAGGGAAATATCGTCTTAAAAATACTGTAGGTTTTATGGAAAATGTCATGGAACTACTTCTACAAGGTCCATCAATTAGAGTCAGGCTTGTGGGTACCGTATGTAGTTAGATTTCACCTGAACTGCAGCTCACTTTCTGCATAAAGAGAGTAACAGTTTTTACAAGATGTAGCAAATAAAGAACTTCAGGGGAAAAAAAAGAAAAAATGGGGAACTTGCTGCTGTGCTTCACAGCAAGATTGGACAGGTCATCCAAATAAATAAATAGATAAATAAATAAATAAGTAAATATGATTTTTGCATGCAACATGTGTGGTACAGTTGTTGCTTCATGACAGTTGATTATGTGTCTGCTCAGCGAGGACATAGCAAACAGCTTGTCTGGGCACAAAATGCAGATAAGAAAGAGGGCACATCTCCCAAAGCAGCTAATGTAGCCTGCTTGTAGTGAGGTGCTTTCTGGTTTCAGACTCAACAAGATGAACATGGATGTGGTTAAAAGATTTCTGTCTGTAACTGCAAGTTTGCATCCTTGACTAAGAATTCTCTGGCTCAGAGGGAAAAAAAATGGATTCAAGAAAGTGTTGCAACTTCAGAAAAATGCAAGACTGCTTTTTAGGGTCTGTTCTTAGACTGTGACCTGTAAAGAAAGTAAAGCTGTTTTGTCCACAGTAAGGTGGGTTTGCCTTTTTTTCCACTAATGTCTTGCTTTTACCTCAGTGTCCTAGGAACAGACCTCAAGCCCAAATTACCTGTCTTTTGCCTTCTACAAATCCATTTTTCTTCTCATTCACATTTATCTTAAAACATAGCCTGTGTCAATCTGCCTTCCAATGAGTCTGTGATAGTCTAATCACGCAGTCTAGTATTTCTATCTACTGACTTTCTGTCATTCCCTTGATGTGAAGTGTTTTTTAATGAACTGCTGAAATTCTTCATTTTTCTGGACTGAGCCACTGCCTGAGCTAGACTTAATCAATAAATGTTTTTAACCAATCATTTAAGAGAAGAGGTAGCTGTCACAAGCAAAGAGGTTCATGCCTAGTCAGTTCAGGGTCCTGTGCTCGAGTTCATATGTAAAGAAGAACAGAAATTAACGCCAAAAATTTGTGTTTAAAATACATTTCTCTCCTCTTTCAAAGATGGAACATAACTCATAAAAGGAATACTCCAGGAAAATGGGACTGATTTCCTACCCCATTTTTCAGTAATTCTCTGGTAAAATGATTGTGGAAGTGGAATGTTGAATAAAGCACCATAGGAAAAGTATTAACTTCTGATTTTTTCAGGAAATTGAAAAGATAATTTAAGAGGGAGGATGGGTAATAAAGGGCGACTCTAGTTAAAGGAGGGAAAGTAAGAGCCACATGACCAAATAACAAAACCAGAGGAATGAGTTAATGGAGACTGGGAAAAGGAAGGTTTTGTAGGGAAAAACAAAATCCAGGCAACACACAGAACATCTGTCTTCAAAGTGCCTGATATCTCTTGCTGACATCCGTGCAGTTGCAGGACAGGAAAATGCTGACACGGTTGTTGTTATTCCTCCTTACAGCTGCTGAATGTAAGAACACACTGGAGCTGTGGGGATCAAGAGGTGTGTCTTCTCTTTTCCCCTTCTTTCAGACGAGCGCTCTCAGACCATGTTTCACTTTCCAGCTCCAGGGATCATCAGTCCATCTCCTCGGAAAGCTGCGGTGGCAATATTCCCGGGAGGCAGCAGTCAGCCCGTGAGGTTCGTGCTGCTCCGGATGGTGCGAGCATCCTGCACAAACATGTGACGGCTGCCGGGCAGGACAGGCAGCTCCCGGCGAGCACAGGGAGTTTCATCAGCAGGGACACCTCGGGAGGTGCTGCCGGCGCCGGGAGCCTCAGGCTGAGCCAAGCAAACACAGCTCTCGCACCCTGCAGGAGCTGAGCAGAGCTGCGCTGGTTTCAGCTAGCACTTCCCACCCTCGCTGGAGGGAGGTGCCCCTCACTGCTTCCTGATAAACACGGGCTGTTGATCCTTTGTTAATCCTGGGAGCCGAGTGAAAAAGGAGTCCTCATTAGTAAAGTCTTTTCAGAGGTTTTATTTCTGATCACAAGTACAATTACTCCCAAGCTCCAGAGAAAATGCTGAGTTAATCAAAAGGCTTTTTACTGATTGTTGCCAGTATCTCCGATAACTTTTGTCCATTTTTTTCATTGCTGTTTTACACGTAAAAATGGGATTCACTGGAAAATAAATATAAAGCTGCCTTCTCCTTGAGAGTGTTCTTAAAATCTGCATTTTCAGGATGTATGGAATGTGGTTCATCCACCTCAGTCTAAGGAATGCTGATCAGTGAGAAATCCACGGGAAAGTGAGCCCTCAAGTGTGTTCATGCCCTAAGGGAAGGGGAAACAGGATCAGCTCACAATCAGTTTAATTACGTGTGGGAGGGACAATTGCTTTTGACTCATCCTGCACTGAGATTTTACTAATGAATAGGGAACAGGTTGTTCTTAAATCTTGTTTGGGCGTTGTGCCTGTTCACTCCACTCCTGCTCCAGAGCCGGCTGGCACAGCTCGTGCCCGGCCTGGTGTGTGCTGGGGCAGACCCTGGGTCACAGACAGAGCCCCAGTGGGCAGGACAGCTGCCCAGAGAGGGGCAAAGGGACATCGTGCGGCCATTGTCACCTGCAGATCGCTGGCTCCTTCAGCCATTGGCTCCATCTGGTGCTTTCTTCACAATCTGCTAATTTTTGAAAGTGATTGAGACCAAACCTTCAAGCTGGAAGATATAAACCATCAGCTTACTCAAAATGCATTTGGTGTAGACACAAGAGGAGCTGCATTGCTGGGACTATCATGCTTTCCGGTGTTTTACAGGGCATGAGGAAGGATGAACATTCTCACTATCAGCTAGATGACTAATTAATTCTTTTTTTCCTTACTTTTTTCCTAGTAAGGGCATGAATTAACAATTATGCGTTCAAAGTTTCAAAACCTTTTTATTTGAATGCTGAATATGTGAATTTATATGCTAAACTAGGAAAAAGGGGATTGTTTGTCAGACTGGCTGCACTTCTTAATAAGTTCATGAAACAAAGTTTAGATCACAGGTATTTTATCCTGTAAATCTGAGAGATCCCAAAAGACCATAACCAGACCTTTGATCTGATATCTCCTCAAAACACTGATCATATATACATATGTATCCTTATGCTGCTTTATATGCAGTTGTTTCTAGACATACTTGATCTCTTCCCTCAGGTCAGGGAAAACAAAAGGGTAAATAATGCATAAGAACTTGCTTTAGGGGCAGAGAAATGTTGAAAATTTTCAAGTAGAAAAAATCAAGGCTATAAATAATGTCTTCTCTGGTCTGCATTATAACAGTTTTTTAATACAAAGAAACCTTGTCTTCTGCTTTCTTTTAGAGTATCTCACTATAAATTTAACTAGAGTTACTAGGAAAACATCCCCTAGCCCTAGTGTTGGTAGAAATTCAGCCTAGTTCTTCTTAAACCATCTTATGTAACTGCAGAAATAAGAGACTGATTGGTTTTGAGTCTTTTGTATTCCTATTTGTCTGCATATAGAAATTTATTGACATATATTTGATGCCAGCTTTATTTCATAGTTTGAGAGAAAATTGTGTTAGCACATTTTGCAGGTACATCAATATAAGTTCACTCCTATAATCACACTGCTCCCCAAACTCTTTTTTAACTTCATCAAACAGCTTCAAAAGCTTGTGAAGAAAATGTAATAAGGGTTTTTCTGTGGACTCAAGTATATTTGTTAAAGTCAATAGTGTTAAACAATGGAGAAACTCACATATATCTTAGTCATGGAAGTTTATTAATGCTTATTTAAAATCCTTTATCTTTCTCTATGAAAAAGTCAAAATACTCAAGTTTTCAAATGGAGCAGTAAAGTTTACTTGTACTTTATTGCCCTGGTTTCAGCTGAGGTAGGGTTAATTTCTTCTCAGTAGCTGTTGCAGTCCTGTGTTTTGGATTCAGAAAGAAAATGGTGTTGGTCACACATTGATATTTTGGTTTTTTTGCTAAGTTGTGTTTACCCCGAGTCAAGGACTTCTTTCTTTTTCCATGTCTCCTGCTCTGCCAGTGAGGAAGTACACAAAAGAAGCTGGGAGGGAGCATAGCTGGGACAGGGGACCCAAACTGACCAAAGGGATATTCCACATCATAGAACGTCATGCCCAGTATTTCAGCTTGGGGGAGTTCATGGAACCACAGCCAGTGTGGGTTTGGGAAGTGAGGTCTGGCATTGGTCACAGGGTGGTGAGCAATTGCGTTGTGCATCACTTGTTTCCTTTTTATTATCATTATTATTATTGTTATTGTTGTTATTATTGTTGTTGTATCCTACTTTATTTTCAATTATTAAACAGCCCTTATCTCAACATACAAGTTTTACTTTGATTCTCCTCCACGTTCCACTGGGGTAGGGGGGAAGAGAGTGGCTGTGTGATGTTTTCTCTCCAGCTGAGCTTAAACCCATGGCGGTCCTTTTTCCCGCCCTTTGTGGGGCATGAAGGGCTGAGATAAGGACAGATCCAAGAAGAGTGAATTGCAAGATTTTTTTCTTGCAAGAAGTACTCTGATTACCAACAGAACATCAAATAGAACCATAAATAAGGGTGTTTATGGACCTAACTGTTGTTTATAGTTCCCTTCTTCTTTCTTAAAGAAATGATTTCAAGTGTTACTAACTGCATGAGTTCTTTTCTCAGGGTGTGATAAGAATTATGAATTATGATAGGGTTTGTGTACATTGTTGCACAGTGAAAGTGGCCTGATAAACAGATCATGCTCATCAAACTACAGAAAAAGTTATTAATGTCACTCAGATTCATCCCACCTTCCCCTCCTTGTCTAACTGTTTGCAGAATCAGCTTCTAGTCAATTTTAGCCAGTATGTAGTAACATTTTTGGAATAATCTGAACAGTGCAAAAATGGATAGTTGTGACAGATATAGAAATAGTAGTATTCTTTCTCAATCACACCCCCAGTGCACATACCAAATATATAGTTATATCATTAATTAAAACTACCTTAAATAGTGTTGGGTTATACTTCTGTCTTGTAGTACCATCAGCCAGAAAGATTTCTTCCTTCTCCCATACAGTCCTGCTAGCACCATAAAATGCAGGCTATGTTTCTTGATCCTGCCAGTGTGTGACTCTCACTTTATTCACTGCCTAGCTATATGTTATTTTTATGTTGTTTGCAAAGTCAAATGCTTTGGTTTTATTTTTTTAAATCATATGGGTTAAGATTGGGAGCAAAGAAATTAATTTCATTTGGTGGTTACATGTGAGATTTTGTACTCATGTGCCAGAAAGAAAACTCTGCTGTTAAATACTTTAATCACCATGTGATAAAGTACAGTTTCAGGCTGGTTTAAAGGTTTTGCTGACTTGTCTTTTTTCCTTGGATTTTCAGTAAACTGTTGAATAGTTAATGAGCAGTGTCTTCTACTCAAGAATGTGTGGCAGCCAGCATCATTTAGGTTTTATTTGCAGCTGTGCTGTAAAGCATGCTTCTTCACTTACATGAGAATTTAGAGGTCTATAGCTTTTGCTTCCTCTGCAAAGTATTTTATTGACTGCATTGAGAGCAAATATACTCAAAATCAGTACCTTGAATGTTAGGCACTGCTTAGGTGAAGGACAAGCAGATATAATTGCTGCATCTCAGTTCACAGCATTGCAAGTTGACTAAACATGCTTTCCTTGACTTTCTGTTCTCTTTATTTGAGCCTCCACCTAGCTCTCTTCTGGCTGAGGCAATACACCTGTCTCCTGTCTGCTATTTCCGGTTTTGTCTTCCCTCTCATCGAAGTAGTTGCACTGTTAGCAGACAGGAGGACATAGCTTTATGCCAACTTTTCTGTTTTACCATTTGACTCCTAATGCTGCCTGTTCTCCCACTGGCTCTCCTTTCTAAAGCACACACAAGCTTTTATCAATATGGTCTATTAGTCAAAGCAAAATATCAGTAGGCCTGCAACATGCTGGATGCTGGCAGCTAAAACAGGAGGCAGACTAATAGGAGTTGTGATCAGCTCCCCAAGGAGTCATCAGTCCCGCAGAACAGGATATTCATGGCTTCTGAGCAGTGTGATATGAAAGACTAAATCTGGATGAACGTGAGAATGTGCTTTATTCCTGTGCTGATTCCCAGACTGAAGAAGACTTTCAGTATAATTCCTCTCACTGTGTGTGTGTGTGTGTGTGTGTGTGTGTGTGTGTGTGTGTGTGTGTGTGTTTGAAAGAACAGAGGGTAGAATTTGCAGGACGAGGTTGTGTAGACCACATGAGTGGGTGGGGGAAGCCTGAGAGTTTTTTGTGTTCTTAAACACTTCCAGGATGACAAAAAGTAGTCGTCTGAAGGTTCTAGTAATGGGAATTTTAAAAGGTTGCTTTGTAGTCTGGAAACCAACAAAAGTACATTCTGATCACAGGTGTGAGGCTCGGCAGGCCTTGATGCAAAAGGACCACGTAGTTGGTACAGGCACAGAACACTTGTTTAGAAATTATGAGTTTTAATTGAGGAAAAGTAAGAGGATGAGAAGAAGGGAGAATGGAAGTAATCTGTAAGAGTGTTGTATGCAAATTCTAGAGCAAATTAGGGATAATCCTAAAGTTAATACAAATGGTCGGGGAAGACAGAACGTCTGAAATGGCATGTGGTTCAACTGATCTGTAGCTTTCTCCTGCCTGGACGAAAGCGAATTATCTGAGATCAGACATATTGAAGGAAGGGAAGATACCTTGGTAGTCATTGCTTCTTCTTTTTATCATAACATTTACTAAATATATGACCAGAAATTATCTGTTGTGCATGAGAAGATTTTTCCTTTCTTTCTTTTTGTTTGTTTGTTTGTTTTAGTCCTTCCCTCTTTCTGTCTCTTTTTTTCTTTTTCGGGTGGATTCTCTGATTCTCCACCAGGAGGGGCACAGAGACAATCTTGCATTTACTGCTTTCAACAACCAGCTCAGGGAGCTGAGACAGTGTGTTTTAGTGCAGGCAGCAAAAGAGGTTTACACTGAGCATCAAACCACTTTATCAGAGAAAAAGGAAAACCCAGAAAACTGGGGTGCATTAATTGTGACAGGGGCCTTCAGTATGACCAAGCACATATCCTGCAACAACAAAAAAATAATCTCCTTTACTCTTGATTATGAGTAGCTGAACAGACTAAGTTTCTGTCAGTAGGCCAGCTTCTTTCCCTTCCACCCTCACCAATGGATGTTCCCATAACAAACTGTCCATTCCTTAATTCCATTATGTCTTCAATAAGAATTTAGAACTGGTTTAGAACTTCCATGACTCTCACTGAGCAATACACAGGGCTCTGAAACAGAGAGATCATCAAGGAGTTTGGGATCTCCTGAAAGAAAACCTATCACTCAGCCCTGAATAATAGTAGCATTCAAAATTCTGGCAATGAAGAGGGCTAAGAGACCCGTGATTTATGACATAAAACAATTTTCAACATCTCTGGATGTTGTGAAATCCATGCTGCAGCCCACACTGAATTCCTTCTTTGGGTAACTCAGTCTTACCAGAAGCATTGTCTGAAATTGAACTGACCAGAGAAGAGGTTATGGAGCATGCAAATGATACTAAATGATTACTAAATGATTCCATTATCATATCTTTTCCAAATGAAAATGCTGTGACAACACAAGTCTGAAACAGCTGGTTTACAGACAGGAGTGTGTATTCCCTCATATAAAATGTTCTTGATACCTTTGGCTAGAAAGTGGCAAATGTAACACTAATTTTTAAATAAATGTGACAAATCTAGAGAAAAAAGGGTATGTTTTCTACATTTCATTTGTATTTTTTCCTGACAGGATAATAGTCAGGGCATTCAAACAAATAATTTTTTTCCACCAAAATTAAATTTAATTAAAAAAAGAAAGAAAGAAAGAAAGAAAGAAAGAAAGAAAGAAAGAAAGAAAAGAAAGTGCAGTATTTTCTGTAAATTTTTTTAAATGTAGATGTAATAGTGTAATTTATTTTTTCTGGAAGATGTATTTCTATTTAATGGATCAGTTCTAATTAACGTTGCTAGTAATAATTTTTTTCCACATCTTGTAATTTCAGAGTCATGTTTTTTTGTTTTTTTTTTAAATGGCTAAAAGGACAATCATGATATTTGTTGAGAGGGAAGCCCATGTTACAGACATTCATTCCCACTGAGAAGAAAGAAGAAAGCTTATCACAGCATTGAGCTGATAAACAGGTGAACAGATTACTGGCCATGCTATGCTCAGAGCAACAGCAAGACATTTTGATGCCTTTATTTTTACAACTTCTTCAGGAAGATCAACCTTCCAACAAACTCACTGCCAGGATTAGGTGATGAGGTCTCTCCCTCCAACTGCCCGCATTTAACCACTTAGACTTAACCACTGGTGTGTAACAGGATGTTGTGAGTCAGATTTTCCTCTTGAAATTCTTTCACTTTGTAACATTTCTTGTTCTTATTATTGTTCTTTCATTTTAAACATTTATTGATCGAACACAGAATCTGCTCTATGGGGAAAGTCTAGGCTATAAATTTGTGGTTTTTATACAGTAGAAAAACATTAGTCATTAATCTCTTTGTGTTACCCTACAACACAATGCACTAGAGTTGGTTCATCTGGATTCAGATCCTGTCTTGAAAAAAACCCATCATGGGATTTGAATATACATATTGTTCTCAAAGGTTTTACCTTTAATACTGCTGTAGACCCCTCCTCTGCCCCCTCTACCACATAAACCCAGAGGAAAACTCTGTGTTCTGAGTGAAAAGAGGTTTCTCTTTTAAGCCCATTTACCTGGATCTTAGGATAACTTTTACAGCATATCTAGTTAGGAACTTCATCAGCTACTTCACACACTAGTTCCCCTCCTCATCTATTTTATGTTGGCTTTGGGAAATCTCATTCTCAATATCAGCTCTGAGATTTTTCTTGTCCAGATGAAGAACCTGTGTAGTTGTGAGTCAACACTTTCAGTGCAGCATTTCACAGTCTCCAGTTTAATGACAGACATATGTATCTCTGGTACATTAGTTCCAGTCCCTTTTCCATGAATATCTGCCAATGCAAAAATAAAGATCTGTGAAAAATAATCCTCTAAGAATCACTGTAAACACCCCCTCACTCCACCAGATGGTATCCTTTCCCTTAAATAAGAAAGAATAGTTTCATTAGCACAGATCTTGGGTTGCTTGATATGAGCGCTGGTCTCTGGGGCCACAATTCAAATCTATAAATGGCAAATATGACTGCTTGGTGGTTCCCACTGTGCACTCAAAATACCATGACAGCAATCAATCTTCTTAATACATGTTAAAAGATTGTGTCACAATCAGTGGTATCACTCTGGATCCCACAAGATGCACTTAAAATTAGTACAGGTACTGTTGGATAAGAAGCTTTTAGATATTTGTTTCAGGAATAACCAATTTTCCTTCATTTTTTGGTGTGTGCTAAGGCTGCAACAGGCTCCCATGTAAAGCTCTTCACAAAATAGTATCAGGCATGCTTGTTCTAACAGGTGGAGAAGGAAGAAAAATAATTAAGGTCCGAGCACAGGTATTGTATTTTTCCAGAAAGAAAAAATCCAGCAGTTACCAATACAAAGCAAAATCACTTTGTGGCACTAAACATTTTCAGGTTTATTCTGGAAAAAAATATCAAAAGTTAAAATAAGACATGCAAGGGTTAATAAAACCACGATTCTCATATATGACAACATCCTGTCTGGTAGAGTATGAAAAGCTTCCAGATGAGTTAGTTTGAAACTTTCTGTGTGTTTTCAACACATGCACTTCAAATAAAGTGTTTGCTTGAAATCTTGCAGGAAGGAGCTTTTTTCCCAGCCCAGGTGTAGCTGTTACAGAGAGCTCTGCTATTGGTTATGGGGAAGCAGGTGAAATGAACCTATTATAGATCCATTTAGTCCCATATAGGGGTAGGTTCACTGACTACCAAGGCAGAAATGAGGATGTGGACGGCTCTGTGTGTGGCCATGTACTTCTTTGGAACAAGTAAGGAATCAGTAGAGCCATAATACCTGCTCTGCTGCTGGGAGAATGTAGCTTATTTGTTTTACTGTGTTTTTGTTTTGTTTTGCCTTACAGGAGCTGAAATCATCCAAACCCCAAGTCTTGTGGTGAGAGAAGATGAGAAGGCTACTCTGAAATGCCGTCAAAATAATGGTCACAATTCTATGTACTGGTATCAGCAGCAGCCAGGGAAGGGGATGCAATTGATTTATTATTCCTATGATGCAAATCAAAAGCAAGAGGGTGACATTCCCGCTGGATTCCAAGCTAACCGGCCAAGCCGTGATGAATTCCATTTGGATATTTTGTCTGTGAAGTTGAACCACTCAGCAGTCTATTTCTGTGCCAGTAGTTTGGACACAACACTTCAAAGTCTCCTGCTTTCTTTACATAAACCTCTCCCCTTTCAGTGCCTTCCCTCCAAAGGGAACCGCTCTCAGCACAGGAAAAGGGTATGTAGGGCAGTCACTTACTCACAAACCAGATGTTACTGAGAAGTTGGAACAAGATTAGGCAGAAATAAGACTTAGGAAAAATAGGAGTTTGAAGTGCAGGTTAATTGCTGAACTCCTCTTTCCTGATCAGCCATTTATCCTCCATCTTATCAGGACAATCGGTAAAGGTGGTTAACCAAATGCAGACATAAAATTAAAGAAATTTAAATAGTAGTCTACACAGCCACAAGTTATTGTCCCCTAAGACGTTTTCCTACCTGACACAGAGTAGTTACTTGACATACACAAGTCTGAAATACTTTAGAGATAGTGACTTCTATGTGCACTCTCATCCCTTCCTGAACCATGTTTTTCACTGCGCTTGGAAAGGTTACCCTAATCACAAGAAAACGGTAGAATTACCATTGACAGCAGTGATGAGGAGCCTGAACAAAAGATGATGCAGGAATAGAATCTAAACAAAACTATGCAACAGATTGGATTAAAATGACAAAAGAGGAGTCGTTACCATGGCCTGCAAGTGCATAGACAAATCCTGAAAAGTTATATGCATATGGAGGGAGATAGTCAAAGTAGTATGCAACTTAGAATGAATTCACATTCAAGAAAATATAACATGTCCATTTTCATTTGTTCAGAAATTGTTCTGACTATGTAGTTTACTTCTGGCTACATAGTGAAGCCCATGCAACTATGTGTGTCACATCTATCTCTTTATCTGCCTTTCTCACAACTCTATAAGCAGCAACAGTCAGAACTAATCTGGCTTATTCCTTCTCTCTGTGGCTGAGTTCTGAGGGCTTTGTTTATCCAGGGCAACATTGCAATGTTTCTCAAGGTCTTGTTGATCTTTCTGACTACGGGCTAAGTCCTGATATGAACACTGCTTCAGAGAGCATCTGTATTTTGAAGGCAAAAATATAGAGGGATGAACAAAGAGGATGTGAATGTAAATTTATTTGCTACATAACCTCTCCGTGACAGGATATTTCAGGTTTGGCATGAAGAGTCTTGTGTGTCACATGAAAAGACAGCAGTGCTTTTCCATCACCACCATTCTCCCAGTGTAGTTGATGCAGTGGGGTTAGTCATAGCCTGAGATACTCTTAGGTGTAAACTTTTCATTATGATAATATAACAAATTGTCTTAAATTGTTATAAACCAAAAAAATACTGAACAAGGTTCTTGTGATGTATAAAAATCACCTGCATAATTTGCTAGTTCTCAATAAAGAATAATAATAATGTTTCCAGTTTTGGAAAGGTTTAAATAAAGGATGTAGAATGAGAACATTCCATAATTAGACACAGTATCCACACTGTGAGATTATTCTTATCCCAGTCTGAATTTTGTTAGATTATATTGTAAGTATTATGGGGCATATTACCACACATGCAGGATAACCATGCTGATCTTCAAGAGAAAATTTCAGTTTGTGATTATTGCACAGTGTTTCTTCATTGAGAAGGGAATTATTGGATTACAGGCACATCTGTGGAGAAAAGGTGAAAGAACCTTCATGTGAGTCCTCTAAATATCAGCTGACTGCCTAGGAGAGCAGCTTTGCAGAAACGCAATTGAGCATGAATAAGCAGCAAGCCCTTTCAACAATGAAGGCTCGTTGCATTTTTGGTTGCATTAGCAAGAGTGCAGTTAGCATGTTGAAGCACTCTTGAGATGACATTTGGAATACCCCCTCTGTAATCCAGACACATCCCTGCCCTGCCCCAGCCAAAGTACAACAGAGATATCAAAAATTGTAGAGGCCAGTGGAGGGTCAGTCACTAAGATGATCAGGGGACTGGAGCAGAAACATAGAAGAGAGGTTGAGGGAATTGATTTTGTTCATCATGGAGAGAAGGCTAAAAGGTGACTAATTGCATGACTCCTACTGACTGAACAGAGTTGTAGTCTTAGAGGGGCACAGGGAAAGCAAGTGGGAACAAGCTTCAGCATGATAAACTCTGATTAGACTTAACAAAAAATACTTTCTCTTACTGATGCTTCAGCACTGGAACAGGTTTCTCAGGGATCTTGTCAAATCTCTGTCCTTGAAGATATTCAGAAATCATCTGGACAATGCTTGGATCAACATGAGTTGGAGCATTGGAGTTACCCTGGTTTTGAACAGGAATTTGGATTGAGACAACTCCAGAAGTCCCCTTCCATCATAATTTTTCTACAAGTATGATTTTTATTATCTTGCTTTTCTGATTTGAGATGCCTGGAAAAAGCATGAGAGTTTTTTTAATTCGTAAAAGTAGGTCAGCAACTCCCCCAACCCTTCAAATCTTTCAATTTTTTGTATGTTGCACAACAGAAACAGCAGCTGCACATGCAGGACCCATCTGCAGACTTGGGTAACAAGAAGATTGTGTGATAACTTGAGGCAAAAAACCCAACAGCTTTCATGAGGCCGTTTATGTGTCACTTTTTCTGTCCAACTGTAAAATGGTGAACAGAAAGCCACATCCTGGGCCTCGTCCTGAGAGGCTGAGGTGGTGGTGTGGTAAGAGAGGCTGATGCATCATCAAAATGTTTTTTTCAGTAAATGTCAAACCGCATCCTGTTTTGCTAAAATTTAACTGCTGTTCCCTTAAAGAGATATTTTCCAGCACATTATGGCACATCCACCTGCCCTCGTTCTGAGGTACCATTTTCTGCTGAGGCCTTCAGAGACATTTTCCCCTGCTGTTGACTCTATATTAGACTGAAACTCCCTTCAGGGTCTCCACTCTGTGCCTCCTGCTCCTTCTGCCTTGCTATTGCATTCTCAGTTCTTCTGTTTCCAAAGCTCCATAAGTGCTCCTCTACTTTGGCCTGTGTTATTCCTACATCTACTTAGGAAACATTTATACATTAAATGTATGACTCTGTGCTTCATTTAGTCCTGAGTGAGCAACCACTGAATTACCAATTGTTTAACTTGTGGTGTGAGGTAATAATGACATGTAAACTGGATGAAGGATCTCCAGAAACACTCTCCAGCTTTAGACAGTTTATGGTGCACAGAGTAGGTGTCCACAAACACAGCTTTCAAGAAACACACTCTGGTTCCCTTTGCTCCTCCTCCACAGATTAGATTTTCTTCCCTGTCTCTCAGTTGCATCCTTTCCCCCGTCTCTAAGTTATATCTTTTTTTTCATTCCTCCTTTGCTTTTCTTGGTCTTTATTTTCTTGTTTTCTTACTCTTCCTAATGTTCCTTTTTACTCTTTTCTTTAAAAGGTCCACAAATTTGATAATATTTCTTCCACTATCTTGTGCCGAATTGCCCTGGAATTTTTTCCCTCTTTTTGTCTAAACCGCTCCCCTTCATTCTCATTATCTGGTTCTCTTGAAAATTATAAGAGACATAGTGTAATCGTAGAGAAGTACGCTCAGATAAATATCAACTTGAATACAACACTTTCTCAAAAGTGGTCTCCTGTATGGTTAGAATGAGTGATAACAAATGTGTACAGAGCAGAAATTTCCTCTACTTGGACCAAAGCATCAGCCCCGCCACAAACATTCTCTGCACAAAACACTCTTGAAAACGAGCCTGATGGACAAAACCTCTCCTTTGAAGATACTTCAATGAAAAAGAAAGAAAAAAAGAAGACATTATTTGAGCCCAGATATGTATCTGACCATCTTCCAAATTGCTCTCTTTGCACAATCGCTTGTAGAATAGAGGAGTGTGTGGCAATGAGAATTACATGGCTTACAGCAAGCTTGGAAAAGAACAAGATTGGATTCCTGTGCTTGGTCTCAATTGCCAGTGACTGACGGATCTGAATTCACTGTCGCAACATTCTTTTTATTCCAGAATCTCAAAGGAAATCTCTGTTATTTGCCAATATTTTCTCTTAAATAGAACCACTTAGTTGGGTCCCTCATTCAAAATGACGCTTGTTTGCTCCAAAACTCTCATGCCCAAGTTTGTCCTCTGCTCACTTTGACCAAGTTCTGCCATGACCACTCTGAAAGTCTGTGTGTGAGGACAAGATTGATCTGGGGCGTTCCTTGACAGCCTTGATAAATGCAGCCATTTTCACCCAATGTCCTCATAAATTATATTCATCTTAATGTGCTTCAGGCTGAGCTGGAATTATTTTTTAATATTCCATTCTGCTGTGCTCTAGCCTATTCTAACATCACAGAGCCTGAATAATGAGGCATCTTGGGAAAGGAAACCATCATCTGAATCAAAGACTTCTCTCTTTGTTTACCTTTGTCACACTCCCTGAAATGTGCCCCTTGCACATCCTTCTCACGATTCCCACTTGCTGAGAACTGTTCCTTTTGTTTCTTCTCCAAAGAAGAAGGGGACACCATTCCCTAGACCAGGTTCTTCATGTCTTGTGAATTTAAGACACCTAGAAGCACTTCTGTGGAAAGTATTTTTCAGGAAACAGTTCTCCTTTTTTGTTTGAAACAGCCATGGAACTACATAAGTAATTTCTGTAATCAGAGCACTGAATAAATCCCTTGGTTCAATAGGATATTTTCTTGTGTTCTGAAGTGTTTTGCGGAGATTAAAGGAATGACAAGCACAGAGCAGGAAAAATAACTCCATTTTATAGCATTATACCTGTCTGTCCTCTAGCCCTAAGATACAGCTTTTAATCTTTAATGACAATAAAAGGTATGCCAGATTCCTCTCAAATCTGTCATCAGATCTTTTTGAAACAAATGCATTAATTGTCAGGTGACTTTTGTTCTATTCACCATTTTTTTGTCACTACCACAGTGAGTCTGGTGCCATCACCAAGCTCATCTGAAGAAAAAGCATGGGGAGAGAAAAAGCAGCTCCCAGGCCTCTCCTGAGAGGATGTCACTTCTCATCTGGCTGAAATTCTGTTTCCTTCTCTACCACCTTTGAATTATTCATCTATTTTGGCTCAAAATCAGCCCCTGGAGAGGGCAAGCCTCTAAAGCCTACAACCCTGCTCCAGTGGTTGGTACACAGTACAGGAGGAGCCTTCTACTGTTCCTGTAACAGATCCATTATTCCTATAAGGATAGTCAGTGAATGATCTTTAATGTGAGTTCATTATGGCACTATTGATCACTGATAGTTCTGTTGTAGGACATTGTTACTAGAAAAGACCAAATAGAAACACAACAACTCATGGTTCTTCCAAGGGAAAAGGACCTAAAACTTTATTCCTAAATCAAGGAGCTGAGTTCTCAGCCTCAAAGCATCAAGACGATGCTGGTTTTAAAGATAAGATACAATATGACATGGAAGTACAGGGAAAACTCAGCAGTGATTGCAACAAAGTGAAGAACAGGATAAGGACAGACAATTATAAAAAAATTATATTCAGAAATTCTTAGAAGCACAGATAATTTCCTGTCGACAGGTAGGGAACTTTCTGTGATCCTGCTGGTGTGATGAAGAGGGCTCTTCATTTATTCTCTAGATAACTTGCCACCAGTCTAATTGAAAACAAAATGGGATAAAAGAATAAGAACAATAGAATAATAATGATAATAACAACAACAAGTACAACCAAACAAAAGAAACAAAGACAGGAACTGGCTGGATGACCTTGTCCAAAGAGTTACCATCAATGTTTCAATGTTCCAGTGGTAACCAGTAACAAAGGGTTTTCCTCAAGGGTCTGCACTGGGACCACTATCATTTAATTCCTTCATCAGTGTGCCATTGATACTGGGATCAAGTGCACCCTCAGTGAGTTTGCAGAGGGCACAAAGCTGTGTGGCCATTGGTGTGTTTGAGGGAAGGGATGTCATCCAGAGGGACATGGACAGACTTAGGGAATGGGCCTAAGTGGACCCCCACCAATCTCCCCTGGAATTCTGTGTCCAGCTCTGGAAGCCCAGCACAAGAAGTACATGGACATGTTAAAGGAGGTCCAGAGGAGGCCCACAAAAAAATAGTCAGAGGGCTTCAGGATATGAAGAGAGCCTGAAAGAACAATCCTTCTCCGGACTGGAGAAGAAAAGCCTCATGAAGGGAAAACCTGCCTGAGGCCTTTCAATATACAAGGGTGACTTTTAAGAAAAACATGGATGTTTTACCAAGGCCTGAAGTGACAGGATAAAGGGCATGTGTTTTAACTGATAGAGGGGAACTCCAGATTAAAGGAAGAAATTAGTTCTGGTGAGAGTGGTAAGAGAGTGGAATAGGTTTTCCGGAGAAGCTGTGGATGCCCCATCCCTGGAAGGATTCAAGGCCAGGTTGGAAGGGGCTCTGAGTAACCTGATCTAATGAAAGAAGTCCCTGTCGATGGCATAAGTGGGGAACTAGATGATCTTTAAAGATTCTTTCTCACCTAAACCATTCTGTGATTCTGTGACTATGATCCAGAAAAGAACACATCTACCCCCTCTATTATATCCTTGCAAAAGGACCAAAACCATCACTGAGATTGTGTTCTTGTTGCCCTCAACTGTACCAGATCACTTTCCAAATACATCTCCCTGTTCAGCTTTTAAGGGGACGAGTGCTGGGGCTTTAAGCAGTATTTCCGCACAGGTAGTTCAAGATCTCCCATTTGTTCAGATTGCTCCCACTGTTCTTTGTAAATCTTTGTAAATCTCTGTAAATGTTGGATCAGATTTATCCCTTGTATCAACTCAAAAAACCTGCTTATTATTTTCACTGCAGGCAAAAGTCCCTATCCAATGGGTACACAAAATCATGATATAACTGTTATTTCCCTTATTTACTTTCTGGGTAATTTGTCCTTAATTCTCATATTTTTCATGTGTTCAGAGAGGATTGTGAGAAGGAATTTCTCTGCTAGATAGCATTGATTCTATTTGAGTTCTGGAAAAACAGCAATCGCAAACCCATCACTTGTGATTTTTCAAGCCAGGCTGCACAAAGCCTGGCAGAGCACCTGCACAGCAACCACAGGTCTGAGAACAGGTTCAGCCTGCATCCACTGATCCCTGACTCGTGAGGGAGCCCAGCCCTCCGGGGCACTCTGACTTACCTTGGCTGTCCACACCAGACCGCTCACCAAAACTGCATAGACCAAGGCTTTGCCACACAGGATGAGGTAAGTGAGCTTCAGAGAATTTCCATACCTCAGGTACGACTCTGCAAGTCAAATATCATTTGAGTATTCAATTGTCATTATCATCACCACCACCACCAGATGCTGGATCTAACAGAGTTTTCATCAAATGTGAATCCTTGAAATGTTTAGCTAAGCCACATAAAGGAAAGAGAGCCAAAGGAATGGCTCTGTTGACACCAGAGAGCAGAGGATGGGCCAGAACATAGTGACTCAAAGAACCAAAAGAGAAAGCAAGTCTAGGACAGACAGAGATTGGCTTTAGGCCAGGAAAGTACAGAGTTGCCACTCACACCTACAGATAAAGTGGGCTGAATCCCCTCTTAGGAATGCAAAAAATGCAGAATCACAAGATACGAATTTTTTATTTTGTCTCATTATTGTCAGTGGCCTTATGAGTGCTGATGATGTACCAGGAAAGTTTAACAGAGCCCAGGGTAACAAGGCTTCTAGAACTGTTATTCTTGTTGACTTTTCACTCTTAAGGAGTTGCAGTAGTATTGAGATACCAGCTCAATTTCAGTTCAGCCTTTAGATTCCTGAAGCATTAAAGAAGTTGGTGAAAAGGAGGAGTGTGCAAATATTTATACAAAGAGGAAAGACATGTGATTTGTAATATGGATATCCTCCATATGTGACTCCAGTTTGGGAGGGAATGTGATCTGTCATGAGAAGTGTTCTGAGGTTGATACGAAGAAACATTCAGAATTTCAGATCCCGAATCTTGATGTCAAAAGCACGTGGGTAAGTATGGATCATTTCTTTCATGGCTGAGCAAGAACCTTCCCAATGGAAGTCACTGTGTCTAGGACTGGAACAAATTACTGTCTACAGGAAGGTTCCACAATTTCTTCTGTATTTTTCAAAATGGAATCATAATGAAGAGCTAAACTCCCAAACACAGCTACATACAATATGCACAAACAACCTTCACAAAGAATTTTCTTCCTTTTCTTTTGTTTTTAATGTCACATACAAATCACTTAGATGAGAAAGTAGAAGCTATTCATACAGCAGAGATCTCCCACACGTTGTACTTAGTGCCAGTAAAGTTGGAATTAAAATACACACTGATATTTGCCTGAGAGAAGAGGCAAAATTCTCCTTATGTGAGAAGCCACACATACCTTCTGTGAGTGCACAACCTGAAAGACAAAAATAACTGGAAGTCATGTTTCTCTTCAAAGCAAAGAGAATGCAGATTTTAGAAGTTTCAGTTTACAAAATACTGCCTCATTCATTTTACTATACTATGGGTCTTATTACACTATGCATTTTACTACACTGCAGAGATTTCTCAGTGGAAAGCCTGAGGAAACTATACATACATAATGCTAACAGAGGTAGAGAAACACAGGAATATGAAGAGACATATGCTAACACCTACATATTTAGCTATGTATTTTTGCTGTGACCACATCCTGTATGGCAGCTATGTATAGATGTGTTTCATATCATAACACACACTCTTTTGATTTTGTACAACATTCATGTTGTAGAACATGGTGCTAGACCTATTTTACTCACCAGCATCACCAGAGATAAATTTGTGCATTGATTGCATTGTTTCATTCTGAAAAAATCTGGCAACACACTCAAAGCGATTGAAAGGGTTGAACCATTCCCAGGCTGGGATCCTCAGCCGGCTGGTCAGTGAGTAGGTGCTCCCATTGCGCGTGGAGGACTCGTCTGTCCCCACCCCTTGGGTCCTTTTCACACCATTCACCATCCAGCCCAGAGTCAGGTGGTCAGGGTAGAAACCCGAGGCCAGGCACACCAGCGTGGCCTTGCTCTTCTCCTGGATCTCCTGCTTTGATGGCGAAAAGATGGCCACAGCTGGAGGTATGATTGCAGCATCCTTCTCTGAAACACAAAGCAATATGGCCCGGAGCCTCCGTCACCCGATGCAATCGGAAACCTCTGAAAATGGTCCTGAGTTTGTGCTGTGTTACTCCTGAAATACCTGGCCTTTTAACAGCTGTCTCTTGGACAACCAATGTCCATTGGAAATGAGACACCAGTAAATTGGAAGCATTTGTTTGCACTCGTTACACAGAAACATAAAGGGTCTGGCCACAGAAATGCATGAACAAATGAATTTCTAGTATTGCCTCTGTCAGATGAAGAGGAAAGCTGGAAAGAAGCAGAGCAAACAGGTGGGCAGAAACATCCCCAGTTATGCTGTAAGGCCTGTAATCATAAATTGTATTAATAGAAAAGGGAGCCTGTTAGAAGGCACAAACATCTTCAGTTGGCTGAGTTACATTCCTGGGGATGCAGTTAAGACATGGTGGTCACTGCAGTGCTCAGAATGAGACTGTCATGGGATACCCTTCTTGGCTCCCCATTTAGAGATGACTTGGAAGGAAGAAAGGAAGTAGCTGATTTTTCTCCCTTTCTGAAGTGAAGAACAGGGAGGTAACATGAGGCAGGTAACATGAATCTGCCAGGAACAGGTTTTGCTTCATGTCTTAACTTGCCATCCATTTTTAAGAGTATTTAACATCTCTTTATGTAATTTATTATTTAGGTTATCTTAGGTATGAAAAGCCCTGATCCTAGGCTATACACTTCCCAAAATGATGCAAGAATCTATACACTCACAAAGCAAAAGTTCCCTGTCCTAAAGTGTTTAATGCCTACCTCTAAGACTAATGAGAACAGACTGCAGTCAACAGGAGGTAGAAGGCAGCAGTGAGAAGTTACTGAGAAGCTAGGCAATGACCCTAAGAGCCAGGTTTTTTCCATATACTATAATAGAGTGCCTTTTTTACTTATCTAGCATGAGAAAGCCATGAGGTCTGTAGAGTGCTGGTGAAAACAGAAATGCAGAGAAAACTATGGAGCCAAAGAGAAAATTATAACTGGGTTTGGGTTTATTTTTTTGGTATGAAGGCACTCTAAACTGTAGATGTTTTTCCTGATCACTTTCTCCTTTGTAAAGGAAGAGAGTTAGCAGAATTAGCAGAAATTATTCTCTTGCATAGATCTTGTCCCCTAAGCCCCAGTGTTTGCCTTCAGATGTTAGGTTTAATTGTGACCACCAGTGCTTACTCTGCTAAGATCCCTGGGGTCCTTCTGTGTGAGCCTGTGTAGAATTTAGATGACCTAGATGTTAACAGAGGGAACTCCCTAAAAGGTTTAGCTCTGCTTTCCTCTGAGTGGCTATGAAGAGAGGTTGATGGCTTCTACTTCTCCCTTCTAGCACCTGGCATTATGATTTTTCTTCATATCCTAAAAGTATCTCTGAGAAATTCTTTAGCTTATAGCCTAAACAGCTAATGAGTGAAGAAATTGAAAAAACAGGAGGACACAAAAGGAGAGATCTAACAGACAATTAAGAATGAATTTAGCATCCATTAACAATGAAACCAACAAACAAAAGGAAAACAAAAAGGAGGAAGGTAGGTGAAAAAGGGAGCCAGAAAAAGAATAAATCTACTGAAAAGACAAAGAAAACCAGAAAATGAGCATGCTTGACATGGAATAAGGAGACTGGTAAAAGCGAGTATTGGAAGAAAAATGTAATCAGCAGCCTATTGCATTCTGGTCCTCCACACTGCTCATGGTAGACACTGACACAAAACTTGATCATTTCCATGCATAAGCTCATGCATTCCCTGTCACACAGCCTTCACCCACCTGAGAGAAAAAGTACCACAGTTCCTCCATTCCCACCACAGCAAGGTCATAATTTCTTGTTCTCTTTCACTCCTACTCTCATTTTGAAATCATCTATGTATATGCTTCATATCATTATTAATACGAGGGAAGTTTTCAAGTGTCCTCCACACTGAGCACTTAGGTTAATAGCAGCTCCTTACCTATAACTCTGAGCACAGTGCCGACTCCAAAGCTGAGCTGGTTTGCACAGCTGTACTGAGTCAGGCTATAACCTGCACTGCCATTATGCTCTTCCTGCCAGCCACATAGTTCCTTAAAATGGTACTGTTTAAAGGAGCAGGCACCAGGGAGTATTTCTACAGTTTGCAATCAGAGGGAGCAGTAGCAGATGGAAAAGGCTACTTTGTCCTGTGATTCCAACATGTTGTGACATAGGGGATGTTAAATCTTTTGCTGGGATGGGAGAAGACAGAGAAAGAAAATGGGGACAAGGCGAAAGAATAGAGGAGAAAAGTAGGCTGAGAGACAACACAGTCCTTGCTGAGCAGTAGAGCTTGTGAGAAGGATTGTTAGCAGAAGCCAGCATTCCAAAGCAACTTTAGACAGCCTGCCAACCATCTATGGAAAGGCAAGCAAAGTGCCAGTGAGATTACTCTTTCCCTCCCTGATTCAGCACACAGGAGAATCCAGACTCTACCTCCGAAATGCTGCTTTGGATCATTACACAGATGAACTGCAAAAAACTGCAGACTGGACAAGCATTTTTCATTCCCAACCTCTGTAACATTTTCTTGGAGAATACGAGGAAACAAAGCTATTTATTCCTTTCTCCCTTCATGAAGTTCCCAGAAATGAAAGACAAAGGCTGTAGACACAAGGACCGCAAAATTTCTGCCTTCCATAATAGCACATCTCATTTTAAGAAGCAGCCAATAAAGCATTAATCCTGTTCTTATGGCTCTATGGAAAATGGTCATTATCAAGATTTTAATTAAGAATGTTCTTGTCCCTTAAACAAGTATCACATAGATCACAGAACTCTGACTTCTGACTTACCTATGACTGTAAGTTTTGTCCCGCTGCCAAAGAACAGTCTTTCATTATTCACACCATTTTGCAGCTGCAGAAAAACCTCTCCTCTACTCTCAGTCCTCTGAGCCAAGCCTGTGGACTAACCCTCCCCTCATGTGGTACCAGCAAAAGAAGAAACAAAAAGTACATTTATCTCAGGTCCCCTAAAAAATCAGGTCCGTAAGGGAACACCACCAAATCCTTGTGTCTGAACAGCTGAGATCAACATCAGAAATAGCCTGTTCTGAGCCCTTTTGCTTCAGGCTTAGGTGAATCAGTTGTTGCAGCTTCTACCATTTCTTTAGAGGATAATTATCTATTTATTAAGGTGTAATATTATGCATTTATTCAGTTCTCCAAAATGAAAAGTGTGTCCCTACCTGAAGTATTAAACTTAAATCTATTCTTCAAAACAGAGTGGGTTACCAGCACACCAGGAGAACACCACTTTAATAATGAAAGGAAGGATAATGATGAAGCTCCCTAAAGAGAAGACATGGCATTTGAAGTGAATGAAAAGAGAAAACAAAAATTTCTTACCAATTACTGTAAGTTTTGTGCCAGGGCCAAAAATCATGTCAGCACCAATCACAGTGACAAAGTGATGTATCATAAGCTAAGGGAAGGGGCGCACTGCAGCTGGCTTACTGTAAGCAGAAGCTTAAGAAATCATTATTGCATTTGTGATCCCAAACATCCCCCAATCTCTGTGTGAGGTGGCTCCCCTTTGGCAGTGAACTAAAACAAATCCCTTTGTTTTCCCTTCCATGGCAGGCCAGCCATCTTGAACAGCCTTTCAGGATCCCATTCAATTTTCTGATAGGTTCAAATAATCCACACCAGGAGAGCCCAGAAGAATCAGTTGGCTGGTCCCAGACAAACCCTTGATATCCACTAGGAAGAGCTGCAGTGAGACAGAGGGGGGAAGGATTAGAGACAACCTTTGTTCTCACAGGCATGAGGCAGTCAGCGGGTGTTGGAGGCTTATTTAAGAGAGAAAACCTCAACACATTTTATGTAGTGCCTCGGAGAGATACCTGCTACATGTCAGAATTCTTTTCCTAACACTTGTATCACATTAAGAAAGAACCATTTACTCTTCTATTGCAAACATCGCTGCATCACGAAAAAAATATTAATTGCAGCCTTGCATGCTTGGGTAGGCTTTAGGTGCACCTGCAGTCAATTTGGTTTGCTAAAAATGAATTTCAATATCTCAGAATTTCCTAGCTTGCTTCCCAGAGATGGCAGGCTCAGTTCTCAGACAATGAGAGTAAGTCCCAACAGAGAAGGTCTGTTAAGAGAACCCAAGGCAGAGCCCACCTGCTCTGCTGCAGAATTCTCTGCAGCTGCCTTAACACGCTCTCCCACAAGGCTCATGCACTTACGGGTTTTTGTAAAGGCTTCCTGGGATTATGTATCATCGTGGTCCCCCCCCACTGTTCCCACAATGATACAATTTCGTACAAAAATCCCACCCATAACTCCACCCCCTGTTTTTGTCAACCAGGAAGGATTGCTGTGAGAACCTGTGTTGGTTTGGTCTGTGGTAGAGTTAATTTCCTTCACGGTGGCTGCTGTGGGGTTCTGTTTTAGACTTGTTCTGCAAACAGTGTTGATCAGATAGAAATGTTTTTGCTATTGCTGAGCAGTGCTTACACAGCATTGAAGGCCTTATCTGCTTCTCATAGCCCCATGCTGGCAAGGAGGCTGGAGGTGCATGGGAATTTGGGAGGAGGGACAGCAGGGACAGCTGATCCCAGCTGATCCAAGGGACATTCCATATTCTATTGCATCACGCTCAGTATATAAAGTGGCAGGAAGGGGATGAAAAGTTTTCTGAAAAGTAAGGGAGAAATCAATAAAACAAACCAACAGAGAAAGCAAATATTTATTTAGAAAACTTTAGTGGGCAGGATTTTTTTTCCATTCAGCTGATTACGAGATCTTGTTTAGACCCGATTCACACAAGTTATAACTGGGCTGTCCTTAGCTGAAATAACATGTTAACTAGTAATTGTATCAGACTTTTAACTTTCACATTGGTGTGACTGATTAGCAGTTGGTCTAAAGAATGAGAAGCTGGAGTCATCAAATGAAAATAGTTTTGCAGTCTTTCTCAAGGCAATAGCATTTATAGCAATCTGCTATGAATTTATAGCAGTATATTTATCCGCAGCATATTTAAGAAGATGGCACTCTGCAGAATGTGGAGTCAGTCACGCAGCAGAGTGCTCTACCTGCTTGCTAGAATACCAGTGTACATCTTTATGCTACAGGTAGGTCTGCTGAGTCTCATAGAACACTCCTAGAGAGCAGAGAGAGTTTAGATTTTAACATCCTTGTGTGTGTATTCAACAAGAACACGAACAACACACGTACACCAACACATGTACATTCCTGCACCCAGGCATACAGGCAGGAATAGCTGTGCCTGCCAGCAAAAGCCAGCACAGGACACAGTGAAACACACACAAGTCACATCTGTCTTTGCACAGGTAGGTGTATATATAGATAAACAAACTCACTGTCAAGAGAGGAAAACATTAAGGCCGTAAATTTCCTTCAATGAAAAAAGAAAAAAGAAAAAAGAAAAAAGAAAAAAGAAAAAAGAAAAAAGAAAAAAGAAAAAAGAAAAAAGAAAAAAGAAAAAAGAAAAAAGAAAAAAGAAAAAAAAATACATATTATTTGAGCCCAAATATGTATCTGTGTCTCCTAAAGTGCTCTCTTTGCACAATCGCTTGTAGAATAGAGGGAGTGTGTGGGAATGAGAATTACATGGCTTTCAGCAAGCTTGGAAAAGAACAAGATTGGATTCCTGTGCTTGGTCTCAATTGCCAGCAAGTGACAGATCTGAATTCAGTGTCTCAATGTTTGTTTTATTCCAGAATCTCAAAAGAAGACTTGCCATCATTTGCAATCATTTTTTCTTACATAGAACAACTTAGTTGGGTCCCTCATTCAAAATGTAGCTTGTCTGCTCCAAAACTCTCATGCCCAAGTTTGTCCTCTGCTCACTTTGACCAAGTTCTGCCATGACCACTCTGAAAGTCTGTGTGTGAGGACAAGATTGATCTGGGGCGTTCCTTGACAGCCTTGATAAATGCAGCCATTTTCACCCAATGTCCTCATAAATTATATTCATCTTAATGTGCTTCAGGCTGAGCTGGAATTATTTTTTAATATTCCATTCTGCTGTGCTCTAGCCTATTCTAACATCACAGAGCCTGAATAATGAGGCATCTTGGGAAAGGAAACCATCATCTGAATCAAAGACTTCTCTCTTTGTTTACCTTTGTCACACTCCCTGAAATGTGCCCCTTGCACATCCTTCTCACGATTCCCACTTGCTGAGAACTGTTCCTTTTGTTTCTTCTCCAAAGAAGAAGGGGACACCATTCCCTAGACCAGGTTCTTCATGTCTTGTGAATTTAAGACACCTAGAAGCACTTCTGTGGAAAGTATTTTTCAGGAAACAGTTCTCCTTTTTTGTTTGAAACAGCCATGGAACTACATAAGTAATTTCTGTAATCAGAGCACTGAATAAATCCCTTGGTTCAATAGGATATTTTCTTGTGTTCTGAAGTGTTTTGCGGAGATTAAAGGAATGACAAGCACAGAGCAGGAAAAATAACTCCATTTTATAGCATTATACCTGTCTGTCCTCTAGCCCTAAGATACAGCTTTTAATCTTTAATGACAATAAAAGGTATGCCAGATTCCTCTCAAATCTGTCATCAGATCTTTTTGAAACAAATGCATTAATTGTCAGGTGACTTTTGTTCTATTCACCATTTTTTTGTCACTACCACAGTGAGTCTGGTGCCATCACCAAGCTCATCTGAAGAAAAAGCATGGGGAGAGAAAAAGCAGCTCCCAGGCCTCTCCTGAGAGGATGTCACTTCTCATCTGGCTGAAATTCTGTTTCCTTCTCTACCACCTTTGAATTATTCATCTATTTTGGCTCAAAATCAGCCCCTGGAGAGGGCAAGCCTCTAAAGCCTACAACCCTGCTCCAGTGGTTGGTACACAGTACAGGAGGAGCCTTCTACTGTTCCTGTAACAGATCCATTATTCCTATAAGGATAGTCAGTGAATGATCTTTAATGTGAGTTCATTATGGCACTATTGATCACTGATAGTTCTGTTGTAGGACATTGTTACTAGAAAAGACCAAATAGAAACACAACAACTCATGGTTCTTCCAAGGGAAAAGGACCTAAAACTTTATTCCTAAATCAAGGAGCTGAGTTCTCAGCCTCAAAGCATCAAGACGATGCTGGTTTTAAAGATAAGATACAATATGACATGGAAGTACAGGGAAAACTCAGCAGTGATTGCAACAAAGTGAAGAACAGGATAAGGACAGACAATTATAAAAAAATTATATTCAGAAATTCTTAGAAGCACAGATAATTTCCTGTCGACAGGTAGGGAACTTTCTGTGATCCTGCTGGTGTGATGAAGAGGGCTCTTCATTTATTCTCTAGATAACTTGCCACCAGTCTAATTGAAAACAAAATGGGATAAAAGAATAAGAACAATAGAATAATAATGATAATAACAACAACAAGTACAACCAAACAAAAGAAACAAAGACAGGAACTGGCTGGATGACCTTGTCCAAAGAGTTACCATCAATGTTTCAATGTTCCAGTGGTAACCAGTAACAAAGGGTTTTCCTCAAGGGTCTGCACTGGGACCACTATCATTTAATTCCTTCATCAGTGTGCCATTGATACTGGGATCAAGTGCACCCTCAGTGAGTTTGCAGAGGGCACAAAGCTGTGTGGCCATTGGTGTGTTTGAGGGAAGGGATGTCATCCAGAGGGACATGGACAGACTTAGGGAATGGGCCTAAGTGGACCCCCACCAATCTCCCCTGGAATTCTGTGTCCAGCTCTGGAAGCCCAGCACAAGAAGTACATGGACATGTTAAAGGAGGTCCAGAGGAGGCCCACAAAAAAATAGTCAGAGGGCTTCAGGATATGAAGAGAGCCTGAAAGAACAATCCTTCTCCGGACTGGAGAAGAAAAGCCTCATGAAGGGAAAACCTGCCTGAGGCCTTTCAATATACAAGGGTGACTTTTAAGAAAAACATGGATGTTTTACCAAGGCCTGAAGTGACAGGATAAAGGGCATGTGTTTTAACTGATAGAGGGGAACTCCAGATTAAAGGAAGAAATTAGTTCTGGTGAGAGTGGTAAGAGAGTGGAATAGGTTTTCCGGAGAAGCTGTGGATGCCCCATCCCTGGAAGGATTCAAGGCCAGGTTGGAAGGGGCTCTGAGTAACCTGATCTAATGAAAGAAGTCCCTGTCGATGGCATAAGTGGGGAACTAGATGATCTTTAAAGATTCTTTCTCACCTAAACCATTCTGTGATTCTGTGACTATGATCCAGAAAAGAACACATCTACCCCCTCTATTATATCCTTGCAAAAGGACCAAAACCATCACTGAGATTGTGTTCTTGTTGCCCTCAACTGTACCAGATCACTTTCCAAATACATCTCCCTGTTCAGCTTTTAAGGGGACGAGTGCTGGGGCTTTAAGCAGTATTTCCGCACAGGTAGTTCAAGATCTCCCATTTGTTCAGATTGCTCCCACTGTTCTTTGTAAATCTTTGTAAATCTCTGTAAATGTTGGATCAGATTTATCCCTTGTATCAACTCAAAAAACCTGCTTATTATTTTCACTGCAGGCAAAAGTCCCTATCCAATGGGTACACAAAATCATGATATAACTGTTATTTCCCTTATTTACTTTCTGGGTAATTTGTCCTTAATTCTCATATTTTTCATGTGTTCAGAGAGGATTGTGAGAAGGAATTTCTCTGCTAGATAGCATTGATTCTATTTGAGTTCTGGAAAAACAGCAATCGCAAACCCATCACTTGTGATTTTTCAAGCCAGGCTGCACAAAGCCTGGCAGAGCACCTGCACAGCAACCACAGGTCTGAGAACAGGTTCAGCCTGCATCCACTGATCCCTGACTCGTGAGGGAGCCCAGCCCTCCGGGGCACTCTGACTTACCTTGGCTGTCCACACCAGACCGCTCACCAAAACTGCATAGACCAAGGCTTTGCCACACAGGATGAGGTAAGTGAGCTTCAGAGAATTTCCATACCTCAGGTACGACTCTGCAAGTCAAATATCATTTGAGTATTCAATTGTCATTATCATCACCACCACCACCAGATGCTGGATCTAACAGAGTTTTCATCAAATGTGAATCCTTGAAATGTTTAGCTAAGCCACATAAAGGAAAGAGAGCCAAAGGAATGGCTCTGTTGACACCAGAGAGCAGAGGATGGGCCAGAACATAGTGACTCAAAGAACCAAAAGAGAAAGCAAGTCTAGGACAGACAGAGATTGGCTTTAGGCCAGGAAAGTACAGAGTTGCCACTCACACCTACAGATAAAGTGGGCTGAATCCCCTCTTAGGAATGCAAAAAATGCAGAATCACAAGATACGAATTTTTTATTTTGTCTCATTATTGTCAGTGGCCTTATGAGTGCTGATGATGTACCAGGAAAGTTTAACAGAGCCCAGGGTAACAAGGCTTCTAGAACTGTTATTCTTGTTGACTTTTCACTCTTAAGGAGTTGCAGTAGTATTGAGATACCAGCTCAATTTCAGTTCAGCCTTTAGATTCCTGAAGCATTAAAGAAGTTGGTGAAAAGGAGGAGTGTGCAAATATTTATACAAAGAGGAAAGACATGTGATTTGTAATATGGATATCCTCCATATGTGACTCCAGTTTGGGAGGGAATGTGATCTGTCATGAGAAGTGTTCTGAGGTTGATACGAAGAAACATTCAGAATTTCAGATCCCGAATCTTGATGTCAAAAGCACGTGGGTAAGTATGGATCATTTCTTTCATGGCTGAGCAAGAACCTTCCCAATGGAAGTCACTGTGTCTAGGACTGGAACAAATTACTGTCTACAGGAAGGTTCCACAATTTCTTCTGTATTTTTCAAAATGGAATCATAATGAAGAGCTAAACTCCCAAACACAGCTACATACAATATGCACAAACAACCTTCACAAAGAATTTTCTTCCTTTTCTTTTGTTTTTAATGTCACATACAAATCACTTAGATGAGAAAGTAGAAGCTATTCATACAGCAGAGATCTCCCACACGTTGTACTTAGTGCCAGTAAAGTTGGAATTAAAATACACACTGATATTTGCCTGAGAGAAGAGGCAAAATTCTCCTTATGTGAGAAGCCACACATACCTTCTGTGAGTGCACAACCTGAAAGACAAAAATAACTGGAAGTCATGTTTCTCTTCAAAGCAAAGAGAATGCAGATTTTAGAAGTTTCAGTTTACAAAATACTGCCTCATTCATTTTACTATACTATGGGTCTTATTACACTATGCATTTTACTACACTGCAGAGATTTCTCAGTGGAAAGCCTGAGGAAACTATACATACATAATGCTAACAGAGGTAGAGAAACACAGGAATATGAAGAGACATATGCTAACACCTACATATTTAGCTATGTATTTTTGCTGTGACCACATCCTGTATGGCAGCTATGTATAGATGTGTTTCATATCATAACACACACTCTTTTGATTTTGTACAACATTCATGTTGTAGAACATGGTGCTAGACCTATTTTACTCACCAGCATCACCAGAGATAAATTTGTGCATTGATTGCATTGTTTCATTCTGAAAAAATCTGGCAACACACTCAAAGCGATTGAAAGGGTTGAACCATTCCCAGGCTGGGATCCTCAGCCGGCTGGTCAGTGAGTAGGTGCTCCCATTGCGCGTGGAGGACTCGTCTGTCCCCACCCCTTGGGTCCTTTTCACACCATTCACCATCCAGCCCAGAGTCAGGTGGTCAGGGTAGAAACCCGAGGCCAGGCACACCAGCGTGGCCTTGCTCTTCTCCTGGATCTCCTGCTTTGATGGCGAAAAGATGGCCACAGCTGGAGGTATGATTGCAGCATCCTTCTCTGAAACACAAAGCAATATGGCCCGGAGCCTCCGTCACCCGATGCAATCGGAAACCTCTGAAAATGGTCCTGAGTTTGTGCTGTGTTACTCCTGAAATACCTGGCCTTTTAACAGCTGTCTCTTGGACAACCAATGTCCATTGGAAATGAGACACCAGTAAATTGGAAGCATTTGTTTGCACTCGTTACACAGAAACATAAAGGGTCTGGCCACAGAAATGCATGAACAAATGAATTTCTAGTATTGCCTCTGTCAGATGAAGAGGAAAGCTGGAAAGAAGCAGAGCAAACAGGTGGGCAGAAACATCCCCAGTTATGCTGTAAGGCCTGTAATCATAAATTGTATTAATAGAAAAGGGAGCCTGTTAGAAGGCACAAACATCTTCAGTTGGCTGAGTTACATTCCTGGGGATGCAGTTAAGACATGGTGGTCACTGCAGTGCTCAGAATGAGACTGTCATGGGATACCCTTCTTGGCTCCCCATTTAGAGATGACTTGGAAGGAAGAAAGGAAGTAGCTGATTTTTCTCCCTTTCTGAAGTGAAGAACAGGGAGGTAACATGAGGCAGGTAACATGAATCTGCCAGGAACAGGTTTTGCTTCATGTCTTAACTTGCCATCCATTTTTAAGAGTATTTAACATCTCTTTATGTAATTTATTATTTAGGTTATCTTAGGTATGAAAAGCCCTGATCCTAGGCTATACACTTCCCAAAATGATGCAAGAATCTATACACTCACAAAGCAAAAGTTCCCTGTCCTAAAGTGTTTAATGCCTACCTCTAAGACTAATGAGAACAGACTGCAGTCAACAGGAGGTAGAAGGCAGCAGTGAGAAGTTACTGAGAAGCTAGGCAATGACCCTAAGAGCCAGGTTTTTTCCATATACTATAATAGAGTGCCTTTTTTACTTATCTAGCATGAGAAAGCCATGAGGTCTGTAGAGTGCTGGTGAAAACAGAAATGCAGAGAAAACTATGGAGCCAAAGAGAAAATTATAACTGGGTTTGGGTTTATTTTTTTGGTATGAAGGCACTCTAAACTGTAGATGTTTTTCCTGATCACTTTCTCCTTTGTAAAGGAAGAGAGTTAGCAGAATTAGCAGAAATTATTCTCTTGCATAGATCTTGTCCCCTAAGCCCCAGTGTTTGCCTTCAGATGTTAGGTTTAATTGTGACCACCAGTGCTTACTCTGCTAAGATCCCTGGGTGCTTCTCTGGAAATGTATGAGCCTGTATAGACTTTAGATGACCTGGACATTAAATTAAGGGAACTCCGTAGAAGGTTTAGCATTGCTCTGCTTTCCTCTCAGTGGATATGAAGAGACCTTAATCGCTTCTACTTCTCTCTTCTAGCACCTGGTGTTATGATTTTTTTTTCCTATCCTAAAAGTATCTCTGAGAAATGCTTTGGCTCATAGCCTAAACAGCTAATGAGTGAAGAGGTGGAAACAAATAGGAGGACATAAAAGAAAAAGGAGAGATCTAACAGATTAAAAACCGAAAAAAACACCCAAAAATACCCCCCAAAAAAACAAGAAAAGGGGAAGGTAGGTAAAAAAGGGAGGCAGAAAGAATGGTAAAACTACTGGAAATAAAAAGAAACTGAGCATTCTTGAAATGGAATAAGGAGACTGGTAAAAGCAAGAACTGGAAGAAAAAATCTCATCAGCAGCCCATTGCATTCTGGTCTTCCACACTGCTCACTTTTCCTTCCAAACCTCTGTGATATTTTCTTGGAGAATGGGAGGAAACAAAATTATTTATTCCTTTCTCCATTCATGAAGTTCCCAGAAATGAAAGACAAGGGCTGCAGACATGGGGATCTCAAAATTTGTGCCTATAAATCCTGCTCTTCAGTACTAGCACATCTCATTTTAAGAAGCAACCAATAAAGCATTAATCCTGTCCTAATGGCTAAATGAAAAATTATCATTATTAAGGTTTTAATTAAGAATGTTCTTGTCCTCTAAACCAGTATCACATAGATCACAGAGATCTGACTTCTGACTTACCTATGACTGTAAGTTTTGTCCCGCTGCCAAAGAATAGTCTACCATTATTCACACCATTTTGCAGCTGCAGAAGAACCTCTCCTCTACTCTCAGTCCTCTGAGCCAAGCCTGTGGACTAACCCTCCCCTCATGTGGTACCAGCAAAAGAAGAAACCCAAAGTACTCAGGTCCCCTAAAAAATCAGGTCCGTAAGGGAACACCACCAAATCCGTGTGTTTGAACAGCTGAGATCAACATCAGAAATAGCCTGTTCTGAGCCCTTTTGCTTCAGGCTTAGGTGAATCAGTTGTTGCAGTTTCTACCATTTCTTTAGAGGATATTTATCTATTTATTTAGGTGTAATATTATAATATCAGAAAGTATTTCCCATATGCTGATTAATTGCTTATTCTCAGCTAAACTGCTGCATTTCCACTTAATTTTTTTCAACATTATGAACATTCTTCACTCGTAAAATAAATGCCTGTTTTAACTTGCAAAATAATTTTTAATGTATAGCACAGGATCTTGGTCCCCTCTGCCTTTTGTTGAAGTTCCTAAATATGCCCCCTTTCTCTTTTCCTGGAAGGCCTTCCCTGAAAGGAAGTCTCTGCTTTTATTCTCTTTGCTCTCTTGGTGATGATTATTCAAGTTAGCTGCATAAATGACTGTGGTCAATGAGGGATCAGTATATTAATTTTCATCAGTTCAGGCACCTCAGATAAACATCGGATTAAAAAAAATATGCTGATCTGCCACGGAGGAATTCACGGGTCATCACATGCAGACCAATATGATCAGGTGAAGCCGTTTATTACAGATCAGAAGGCTACTTATATACATTTTCTACTTCTCTACATGCAAGCAATACATTGGTTACTAGCTACTTGTTTACACATCTAATCAAATCACTGGAGTGATGGTGAGCTGTCATACAAACGCTGCTGCTGCTGCTGCTCTGCCCCGCTAAGGTTCTAAAACCTGCAGTTCACACATTCCATTGTTTACATTCTTGGAATTGCTACACTTGGCAGCTAATTCCCCACAGCTGCACTTCAAGGACATATTTACCTTCTTGCTTATTATGCTCAACTGAGTTAAGGCTGGATTGTGCATGTCTCAGTGTCTTGACTGTTAAGAATCCCTCAACACTGATCACTTTTTTCCTATGGAGATTGAATTTTACCACTTGTAAACAATTTATTCTGTAGTGGCACAATATGGTACGGATGTCTGAGGCATGAATTCTCAGAGTCTTAGAAGCAGCTTTGTTTTCCCCCAGATTTGGAGAGTCCAAATCCATAAATGTGGCCCAGGAAGAAACATTCCCTGAGCGCTCCTTCTCTTTGAAATGAATCATACATTCTTTTTCTGTGGTTTTCAGTGGCTGTTTAGCAGCTATTCTGAAATAGTAAGACCGTTGTCCTTAATGATCTTTGCATCACCAACCTGAGAAGCCTGTTTAGTGGAAAGGAACTGGCTGTGCTGTGGAGAGTTACTTTCTATAACAACAAGGACATAAACAGCTGCAGAGAGCTTTTAGTATTGCTTATTATAAAGCTGAGCATTTATTTGTGCCTTCTGCTTTATCAAACAAAAATGCTAGCACACTTGTTTTTCCCAGTTATCTGAGAAAACACATGCTTTAATTTACCCTAAAAAGATCCAAAGTAATTTAGGCTTGTACCATATTGATTTTGTTTTCTAGACCCCTTCAAAGTGTAACTGTACATCAGCTCTCAGACAGACAGCCAGCTTTTCATTGACTTGTCCTTAATCATCTGTAGCCCCAGCAGAACCAGTGTTAGAGAGAATAGCTATAATTTCAGGGAATAAGGATTTTTGCATATGTATATTTATTAAGACAACTTTTTTATGTTATGCTCACAATATTTAAGCCACTCCTTAACCTAATCCTTTCTATGGACAGCTTTTTCCTTACTGAAAATGCATTCATACAGTTCTCCAAAATGAAAGGTGTGTCCCTACCTAGAGTACTGAACTTAGTCTATTCTCTGAAGTAGAATAGACTAGAATAGAATTCTCCAGATTGCTAGAACATCAGGAGAATTCCAGTTCCATAATGAAGGGGAGGATAAAGATAAAGACAAGTTCTCTCAAAGGAAGATATTTGAAGTGAGTTAAAAGAGAAAACAAAAATTTCTTACCAATTACTGTAAGTTTTGTGCCACCACCGAAAGACAAACCAGAATTATTCACAGTGACAAAGTGATGTATCGTAAGCTGAGAAGGGATGGATGCACTGCAGCTGATTTACTATAAGCAGAATCTTAAGAAATTGTTTCTGCATTTGGAATCCCAAAGATCACTCCATCTCTGTCTGAAGTGGTTTGACAGAAAACTAGCTTGAAATGTCTTGTATAATCTGTAGAATCATAAATGCATTTTCCAGATGTTTTTGGTACTTTGCCTACATTTCAGCCCAAGTTGTTTTTGCCACCTTTCTCCAATCTCTATGTTACAGCACTGATTTTACCTGCTATTCTCCACTTGCACATTTCAAAAACATGTAGACATACCCAAAGGCTGTCACTGTCTACAACTAGAACTTCCTCACTGTCAGTCTTGTATTCCAAGAATTGTGAAGCCTTTTTTTCTGTAACTTGTGAAGTTAATGATCAAATGGTACTTGCTTTGTGGTTTTCATACTAAGACACAGGTGGCTCCCCTTTGGCAGTGTACTAAAGCAAATCCCTTTGTTTTCCCTTCCATGGCAGGCCAGCCATCTTGAACAGCCTTTCAGGATCCCATTCAATTTTCTGATAGGTTCAAATAATCCACACCAGGAGAGCCCAGAAGAATCAGTTGGCTGGTCCCAGACAAACCCTTGATATCCACTAGGTAGAGCTGCAGTGAGACAGAGGGGGGAAGGATTAGAGACAACCTTTGTTCTCACAGGCATGAGGCAGTCAGCGGGTGTTGGAGGCTTATTTAAGAGAGAAAACCTCAACACATTTTATGTAGTGCCTCGGAGAGATACCTGCTACATGTCAGAATTCTTTTCCTAACACTTGTATCACATTAAGAAAGAACCATTTACTCTTCTATTGCAAACATCGCTGCATCACGAAAAAAATATTAATTGCAGCCTTGCATGCTTGGGTAGGCTTTAGGTGCACCTGCAGTCAATTTGGTTTGCTAAAAATGAATTTCAATATCTCAGAATTTCCTAGCTTGCTTCCCAGAGATGGCAGGCTCAGTTCTCAGACAATGAGAGTAAGTCCCAACAGAGAAGGTCTGTTAAGAGAACCCAAGGCAGAGCCCACCTGCTCTGCTGCAGAATTCTCTGCAGCTGCCTTAACACGCTCTCCCACAAGGCTCATGCACCTACGGGTTTTTGTAAAGGCTTCTTGGGATTATGTATCATCGTGGATCCCCTGTCCCCACAATGATACAATCTGCTACAAAAACAATCCCGCCCATAACTCCACCCCCTGTTTTTGTCAACCAGGAAGGATTGCTGTGAGAACCTGTGCTGGTTTGGTCTGTGGCAGAGTTAATTTCCTTCACAGTGGCTGCTGTGGGGTTCTGTTTTAGACTTGTTCTGCAAACAGTGCTGATCAGATAGAAATGTTTTTGCTATTGCTGAGCAGTGCTTACACAGCATTGAAGGCCTTATCTGCTTCTCATAGCCCCATGCTGGCAAGGAGGCTGGAGGTGCATGGGAATTTGGGAGGAGGGACAGCAGGGACAGCTGATCCCAACTGATCCAAGGGACATTCCATATCCTATGACATCATGCTCAGTATATAAAGGGAGCAAGAAGGGGAAGAATAAGGAAGAGAGGGACATTTGGAGTCACGATGTTTGTCTTCCCAAGTCACCTTTATGTGTGATGGGGCCCTGCTGTGCTTGGAAAGTTGAATGCTTGCCCACCCATGGGAAGTGGTGAACGAATTCCTTCTTTTGCTTTGCTTGTGTGTACAGTTTTTGCTTTCCCTCCTAAACTGTCTTCATTTCAAGCCATGATTTTTTTCACTTGTGCTTTTCCGATTCTCTCTCCAGTCCTGCTGGTGGGGCATGAGTGAGTGAGCAGCTGTGTGGGGCTTGGTTCTGGCTGGGGCTAAACCATGACAGAACCACAGACCACATCCTTCCTTTGCCATTGCTGTTTCTATGTGATAGGTCAGTTACGTCTTAGTGCATGCGTTATCTCTCAATTTATAATCCCAACATTTTTTTCTTATAGTCAAAAAGGCTACACTTTTTTTTATTTTATTGGTTGGCTTTCAATGCAGTTTTTTTTTACTTGGTAGCATCATGGCAGTGTTCATGCTGCTTTCCTTTCCACTCTTTCTGTCTTCTGCCCCCAGGATGACAAACAAACTTCAAGCCCACAGTAACTGGTTTGCAATGAGTAATTTCCTTACTACATGCTGGTGATTTTATCTGTAGCTTGGTCTTGATTGAGAGTGTCCTCCCAGGGCTTGTGACTCTGCCTATGAAAAGGCTTCACCTAGGAGTAAGAGTGAGCCTGCATTTTGCAGACTGTCTGCCAAGATGGGAACTGATGGGGACAGGTAACATGTTACTTTCCATCTCCCTCCCTTACACATAACTGGCTTTCTCTTCTCACACAAAATGTCAACCTAACCAAGTACCTGCAGTAAATATGTTGCTTATATTCCTCTTTAATATCTTCGTTTGAGTCTGTCTTGATGTAAAAAATAGACTGTAAAGCACAGGAAAAAATTCTTTGAAACAAGGTTTTTCTACTAGGGAAATTACAAATTATTTTCTATTGTTTTCAGGTATCATGGAAGAACCCATAATTTCTGATACAGCCTCTTTAGCTGGGAAGAGCTGTTAGTGTCCCAGAGTAGGGAATGAGAAACATAGACTAAGCTGAAACACTTAGGATCAAGAGATAGGACTACAGAGCACAAGGTATCGGACAGGTCATCTTGGAATGCCTCTAGGTTGTCCTCTCTCCTACAACAGGAAACTGGTTCCTAAAGTCACTAGCTACATCCATTTATACAGAACATTTGTTTGTATATATTGGATTCTTTTAAAAAATACATTTAGTACTTTTTTTGGTTGTCACTGCCTAAATAATAAAACTAGTAGTGGAATATTATTTTCCTACCGTGGTCTTAGTCTGCCTCTGATCTCAACACTATTTATTCAGGGTCTTAACCCATTGTACTAAAATTCATTTAAGATTATTCTGTCTTCATCTCCACTCTAGAGCTCCATTAGTGTCCTTACTGTCACTAACAGATTTTTCCATGATGTGTCTTCCATTTAAAAAGAAGGAAATCATCTCTCTTTATTAGTTTTGAAGGAGTATGTGGTGCTATCCTCCTCAGGTCATGTTCAAAAGGCAATTTTCAAGACATGCCAGCAGAGACCAGTCTTGTCCCACCTTAATGTTCCTTTGTAACCAGTCAAAAGGAAAGGTTTTGCAGGCCATGAGTTCAAATAGATGTGAGTGAGAGAACAAAGAGGAGACAGATCCTTGAATTTTATTCCCAAGTCTTTCATAGGAGGCTTTTTGGGCTTCAGAGGCTATGTTGCATAAAACTTCAGACAAGGAAAGACAAGAATATGTAAGGAAGAAACATTTAGGGACATATTTTCTAACAATAATATCCTTTTAGTGGGAGAATTTCACAGGGAAGTAGAGATTGCATCAGTTATACCAGTCCTGGATTCCTTAGAGTTTACAGAACAAGCAATACAAAGAAGCAGGCCATACTACAGAGAATCCCTGAACTTTACAGATTTTAGACAGTAGGAAGCTTCTTCATAAAAATTCAGTGCTTTTGACCACAAACCCCTAAAGTTAAGCAACAGGCCTTTTTTCAGGGCATATGAGAAAAGTTACGATGGCAGAAGGAGGGATCTGATTAAAAATTTGTCCTCTAAGATGGAGGCAGCTGCACTGCTCTGTCTCACTCCCCTTCAAAATGTCCTGGGTCAATTCCCCCAACTTCTTCCTAGTCCTTTTTCTGTTCTTCCTCTGCCTCTCTCCTGACTGTCTCACATTTTTCAAAGACTCCATTGCTCACTCAGGCAAGGTGGGGATTTTATCTTAGTGCTCAACCCCCTCGCTGTACCGTGTGATCACTCGCAGCACAGAAATATGTGGCTTCATCCTTAGGTGTCACATTCTTGATTGTCATCAGAGTGTATTTAGTATCCTTTCTATTTACTTCAACCTTGGCCTCACTGTAACCATCCTCATACGAGTTCTCACTCCATGTAGTACTGCTGACGATTAACTTCAAACCATTTCTTGGAGTCTGCTGGTACAAGAATATATAGCCAAGACTAATATAAGTCAGATAGCAGGAGATGTTCACAGAGCCTCCAGCTCTCTGAAGGATTTCTTCTGGTGACTGTGAAACCCAGGCTCTGATGCCAACACCTGCATTAGTAAGAGATAACAAGAGAGAGTGAGGAGTAGGAGTACAAATGATGGCCAAAGGGGTCCTCTACTTAACATCAGCCCTGCATGGCCTGGATGGGAGCCATGCTGAAGATGGATCTGTGTCTCTCACCAGGTAAAAGAGCAAGCAAAACAGCCAGCATGGCCCTTCTGCTGTCCCAGGACACTGTGCTCCTGCTCACTGTGACAGTTAAGAGCAACTGATGCCCCTCCCCTCCCTCTGATTTGTCTGTCTGGCTCAGGCAGAGAAGAGAGAAGGGACTGTCCAGCTTTGATACTTTCTCTGGTGAGCCATTGAAAGCAAAGCTAAGTATTCATGTGGCTCCGAGTTGTGCTTTAGGCTTTCCACAAGCCAGGCAGTGTTCTGAGCTCCTGACACAAATGTGGAATTTCTTGCAGACCAGTAAGTTGCTGCCTGAATGCTGAGCTGTTATTCCATCACTGTGAAGGTCTGGGGGTTGGAGGTCAGAAAACAGGGAACCTTGGAGGTCAGGAACCTGGGAACAGTGGCTTCATAAATGTGTTTTTTTTTTACTCATTTACATCAGTGGATATAACTTGGGCCATCTTTGCAGAAGGATTTCCAGTAAATGTATTGTTTCATTCTGAAGAGTTGTTCTTAATATCTGGAGCACGGTATCTCAGAAATTGGAACTTGTTAGTCAGAAGCGAAGATGACAGATCAAGATAGGGAATGCACAAAAATCATGTTTAATCATATCTTAATTTCTTCAGTTTTCCATCCAGAGATGCATATTCCCTGCTGTTTAATCTTCCTAGGAGCTCTAATTCACTTTTACAAAAAAACAAGATATCTCTGCCAGCCATTTTTTCTGAAAGCAAAACCTGTAGTTAAACATAAACCTCATGAACACTTTGTTTTTTCTAGTCTGCCAGATATATCTTTGTTAGCCTATTCTATATATAGAATATATTCCATTGTATTCTGTACAGTTCTATATATATAGAACCTATGCAACTCTCCATTTTTTTATGAATATGTAATATTCAAAATTGTTATTGCAACTTCTTCTTTTCTCCCTAGTACTTTTAATGAAACCTGCACACATTGAATTTCAATGACCTTCACTAATCCTGATATTTCATCTTCCAGACAATGAGGGATACTTCTGACTTTTTCTCTCTTCTTTCTCTTTTTCTCACATTTTTCTTTTTAAGGGCATACCTGTGCACTGAAAGGATAAGACAGTGGAAGGAGGAATCTGGTTAATGATCTGAATAAATATGAGGACAAGGAATGGAACAAGAAGGAGAGTTATCTGTTTCATGAGAAACTTCTTAAAATAGTTGCCTTTTCTGCAGAGCCACTTATGGCCAAAGAAAGCACTGCATAGGAGAATGTCCCTTAAAGCTGGAAGTGGGTACTGTAACCATAGAATTCAAGAAGACAATGAACCTAGAGATCTCTGTGGTTTGCTATTGCCACTTGGAAACTGAACAGCTGCAAGCACTCAATAGCAATCTCTTTAAATTGATGTATGTTGAAGGTGACTGATAAGTTTGTTATCACAAGGCCTTAAAATTGCATTTGCCTCTCTAGAAATGCTCAGGAGTTGAGAAATACAAAGAATCCTTCCTCTGTTGTATTACCAGAGCTGAAAATGTGGTTTGCAGTGCTTATGGAAAAGGTCTGAACTAGGACAGTAAAATGATTTTCAGGAATAGCTAATTTACTAAAACAGAATTTAAACCTAGCTAACTAACTAACTAAAAAAAAAAAAAAAAAAAAAAAAAAAAAAAATCACTCCAAAGTCACCACCATAGTGTTCCTATTCCTTAATGATTCCAGCATGAACTGGTTTTCCTGAAACATTCACAAGGCATTTGGATCACCAGTAATAATTCCAGACAGCAGTTGCGTGAATGTGTTTCACAAAGGTGATCTCTGCAAAAAGATCAGAGGCTGAAGAGAATAAGGAACGCAGTATGTCTGTGCGATGTGAGAGACAATGATTTCTCAATGCTTCCCTGCTGTTTGTCTGTAGTCTGACATGAACAGGGAGATCATGGACCTGAAGGTGTTCTGAGGAGCAGATGAGTGCTCCTTGTGGGCAAGGAATGATGTGTTATATTTGCTGCTGAGCAGTCCCTTAATTCAGGAGAATATTGGCTGCACAGGTGGCACATGTCTAGATTTCCCTAGCCCAGAACAGTTTACTTTCTCTCAGAGCAGAGCTACATTTCTGTAGCATGGTGGATCAGAAGACTTGGATCCTGGCCTGAAACTGAGTGATCCATCCTGGCAGTGCAGAAGTCTCCCAGCAGTGTTGCTGACATGGAGTGTGAGGATCTTTTGCAGGACATGCTCCCAAATGATTCCTGCTCCTTGCTCTCACCAGCTATTCTTATCACCTCCCACTCCTTTTTTTGCTGTAATCACACAGTGTGTGTCACTTCAGCATATCCAGCTTTGCCACATCATGGAGCAGCACAGTGCATTTGCTCCCTGTGGTAGCCAAGTGTTTCATGTGCCATGCCCTGCACATGAGCATATGAGACAATCAGCTCATGGTCAGTGGGAGGTATGCAGACTGTCAGGGCCATGGCCTAAAAACAGAAACCCAAAATACACAGGTGTATAGCCATACATACTTTCTTAAAAACACCTTTTGCTCTTTTATGCACTGTTTGTCTTCCTTTGGAGTAAACCTAAGTCCTAGGTTATGCAATCAAACCAGGAGCATGGGCAGGCAATAGCAGGTGAGGGAACCCTAATAATACCTGCCCTCATCTTTTCCAGGTCCATCACACAAGAGCAGTTAGTTCATCAAAAGTTCACCTCTGCAAGCAATGGAGAAAGAGGTACAATGGGAGGAAATTTCTGCCTTCAGCTGTTCCTCACAAGTAACAGCAGTTCTTTGTGGTTTCTTTGCTCTGCCTATGAGGTTTTGCCATGAAGGGATGCCTGGGTCCAGCTCAGAACTGTATGGATTCCTGTGGCAGGGAAGAAAGGGATGCTGAAATCAAGCAGGGTGTGAAGCAGGTGAATAAAATGCTGCAGTGCACATTGCTACAGTACACATTGCTGCTGGTAAAGATGCCAAAGGACTGTCCCTTCCACGGGGGGAGGTGTGCCTGGTCCCCTGGCTATGTTTTCCCCTACCGGTACTGGTGCTATCTTCCCGCATCCATGAACAGGGGCTGAGCTCTCCTCCCACACCAATCAATCTCTTATTGGGCACTTCTGTTCTCTGTGGATTGTGACTATGTGGAAGAACTTGGAATTCTCCAGCTGCTTTGTACTCCTTTCTTGGTGCTATGGAGGTATCTGTGGAGAGCTAGTGGCCTGGAACATGAATGCATTTCTGTAGCACTAATCATCAGAATTATCTGCTGCCTTGAACTAACCACATCAGCAGTGCCTCAATTCTTACTACTGATCTATGGGTTTGTATTTCTGAAGGCTCTTTCTTTTAGAAGGCAGAGGCTGCTGCACTGCTCTGTCTCCCTCCCATTTCAAAATATTCTGGGTCAATTCCCCCAGCTTCTTCCTGGTCTTTTTTCTGTTCTTCCTCTGCACCATCTCCTGACTGTCTTACAGTTTTCAAAGACTCCATTGCTCACTCAAGCAAGGTGGGGATTTTATCTTGGTGCTCAACCCCCTCGCTGTACCGTGTGACCACTCGCAGCACAGAAATACACGGCTTCATCCTTAGGTGTCACATTCTTGATTGTCATCAAAGCATCATGATTACTCTCTCTGTTTACTTCAACCTTGGCCTCACTGTAACCATTCTCGTAAGAGTTATGCCTCCATGAGGTACTACTGACTATTAACTTCAAGCCATTTCTTGGAGTCTGCTGGTACAAGAATATATAGCCAAGGTCATTATAATTCTGGTAGCAGGAGATGTTCACAGAGCCTCCAGCTCTCTGAAGGATTTCTTCTGGTGACTGTGAAATGGTGAATGTGACCCCAACACCTGCATTAGTAAGAGATAACAAGAGAGAGTGAGGAGTAGGAGTACAAATGATGGCCAAAGGGGTCCTCTACTTAACATCAGCCCTGCATGGCCTGGATGGGAGCCATGCTGAAGATGGATCTGTGTCTCTCACCAGGTAAAAGAGCAAGCAAAACAGCCAGCATGGCCCTTCTGCTGTCCCAGGACACTGTGCTCCTGCTCACTGTGACAGTTAAGAGCAACTGATGCCCCTCCCCTCCCTCTGATTTGTCTGTCTGGCTCAGGCAGAGAAGAGAGAAGGGACTGTCCAGCTTTGATACTTTCTCTGGTGAGCCATTGAAAGCAAAGGTATGTGTTCATGTGGCTCTGAGTGGTGCTTTAGGCTTTCCACAAGCCAGGCAGTGTTCTGAGCTCCTGACACAAATGTGGAATTTCTTGCAGACCAGTAAGTTGCTGCCTGAATGCTGAGCTGTCTGTCATTCCATCATTAAGAAGGTCTGGTTGCTGGAGGTCAGAAAAGGAGTCAGGGAACAGTGGCTTCATAAACTATTTTTTTTTTACTCATTTACATCAGTGGATATAACTTGGGCCATCTTTGCAGAAGGATTTCCAGTAAATGTACACATGTATTGTTTCATTCTGAAGAGTTGTTCTTAATATCTGGAGCACGGTATCTCAGAAATTAGAACTTGTTAGTCAGAAGTGAAGATGACAGATCAAGATAGGGAATGCACAAAAATCATGTTTAATCATATCTTAATTTCTTCAGTTTTCCATCCAGAGATGCATATTCCTTGCTGTTTAATCTTCCTAGGAGCTCTAATTCACTTTTACAAAAAACAAGATATCTCTGCCAGCCATTTTTTCTGAAAGCAAAACCTGTAGTTAAACATAAACCTCATGAACACTTTGTTTTTTCTAGTCTGCGAGATACATCTGGTTAGCCTATTCTATATATAGAATATATTCCATTGTATTCTGTACAGTTCTATATAAAGAACCTATGCCACTCTTCATTCTTTTCTGAACAAGTAAGATTCAAAAAGATTATATCATTGCAACTTCTTGTTTTCTCCCTAGTACTTTTAATGAAACAGACGCGTATAATTCCAACAACCTGATATAATCCTGATATTGCATCTTCAAAAACTGAGGCATACTTCTGAAGTTTTCTCTTTTTATTCAGATTTTTTGTTATTCCCTGTGGATGCACTATTCTAAGATTTCTCTCTTCTTTCTCATGAATCGTATGGAGAACAAAGATAAGCTGAATTCTTCTTGCTCCTTCTAATCTTTGTTTTGGAACTGGGTGCTGTAAGAGTTCAGCCAATCGCCCCGGGGGGTGGATGGTTATGACCCAATCACCGTTAGACTCTTAACATCTACATAAGAAAAGAATTTTTAATAAACTCGCTCTTGCTACTTCTGTTGGTTCTCCGCCTGTTTCGATTTATCCACGAGCTCTCAGAGACAATCCCCTCTTCCATATTTGCCTGATGCTCTAGAAAGATTTATATCTACCCTTGGCCTCTATAAATTTATATAGAAGGCATGTTCTGTCCATGAGCCTGGCAATATTGTGCTTTTTTTGGGACTAAGGCTGAGTTCCTGAATCCCCCAGGATTCAGAACAGTGGTTCTTTCTTGCTTTTTAAATCCTGCTCTTTTGAAGGTGTTAACAGAAATTAAATGAGAAGCTGCCATGGCTTAAAAGACAGGTGTCTGCCAAGGGAGGCAGGAACCTTCCTGGGATGGAAAGTATGACCCCCTTCCCTCCAAATTATTATAACTTTGAAATCATGGGGCTTTCAGGCAAAGATATGGGAAAAGGAATAACAGTTCTTTACCAATATATATATAACAAGACAAACAACCAAGAACAACGGCAGCAACAACAAACAAAACCAGAAACCTAGGAGCAGCCTCCTCTCAGCTACCAGGCCCTTTCCCCTTTGGTGCAGTCACGGTCACAGCCAGCAGGGGCGCTGTTGGCTCCAGGCCGGGCAGGGCAGGTGCGATGATTCCCCCGCAGCTGCAGGGGGCGCTGTGGCGCCAGGTCAGCCATTCCTCTCCGTGGCAATGGCAGCTCAGGCAGCCAGAGAGGGAAAAGCCTCCCAATGGTGCTGATTTTTTTTTTTTCCCCTTTTTTCTTTTCTATATTCTCTGTTCTTTACACGTATATTTGTAGCTCTGTAGTCTATTATTGTATTTGTAGCAAGCTCCAGTACTTTTCCTTACCCTACCCGATAGGCAGAACGACAGAACACATTCCAAAGGTTCCAAGCTGGGGGTCTGAGGCTCCTATCCTGTCTCGGTTCTTCCTGGGAACTAAGGTCGAAGCCAGCTTTTTGAGACACATTTTCATAAACAGAGTTTAGCCCCTATCTAGAGGAGGGGGAATTCTAGAAAGGCTTGAACTGGGGGGGGGGGGGGGGGAGGGATTACCTCACTAATTATGCTTCTGATGGGGGATTCCCATCCCCAAGGGCAAGAGTGAGAGAGGGCTGAGCCCAGCCCCTGGCCCCCAGCCAAGTCTTACAGTACCTTTGCACTTCCTCAGAGAAAGCCCCCCAGCTAAGAGACAGAGGGTAGCAAACTGCACCCCTTCCCCCCTCCTCCCCATCTTTTGTCTCTCTTAAGTACCTGTCATTCCCATCTCTTAGGCAATGAATGGGAGAAAAAATTCCCTGGGAAAAAGAGAAAAAAAAAAAAAAGGAAAAATTCCTAACCTCTAACAGTAGCTACAGTAGCTATAGCTTCTTCCCAGTCAGGAAAGAAAATGTGTTTTATATGATGTATAAAAGTTTTGTATGATCTCCAGTGTCATGGACACTTCGCATCTGAGAAGTACAGGTTTGACCAGTTTTTGCCACTGTGGGTTTTCTCAGGGGAAATTATTCCTCACCTGTGCTGCAGTGAGGTTGAGCCCTGTGCTGGAGATATTGCTGTTTCAGTGACTTGTCAAGGAATTGCAGGTGATACAGACCTTTTGATTTTTTAAATTACCTTCCATAGCTTTTATATTTTTCTTTTAATTTTCATGCTATTTTCAATGTCAATACATCGATTAGCAAATACATTTGAACAAATTTAATATCTTTCCATAAATTATCTTGTGTTTCAACACTGATTATCCTTTGATAAATATTTTTAGCTTTCACTCCTCACAACTTTTTCTTCTTTTTATGGAAGGTTTCTTTTGATTTTACTTGTTCTTCATTTGACTTTATTGACATTTTGCCCTTTCATCTTACTGCTACGATGGGACACCTTTAGAAACGTCTGTGGACCCTGCTAAGACAGTTCCATAGGACACTACTGCTTATTAATATCCCAAAATGCATGCCTTTTGCATGGAGACAGTAGAGGATTTTTATTTTGGTTATTGTCTGTCATGCCAAACCCATTAAAGGCCTTTTTTTCCCAGTAATAATCAGACCTTAAGTCCGGGAGGGAGAAGCGGTTTCAGAGACTTGATGGGAAATGAAAAAGATTGTGGAATCTGTGGGAATCAATTCCCAGATTATGCTGTGTAAGAGTTCTGAGATAAGGCGAAAACATTTCAGTGTAGTTGGGCTACACCTTCTTCTCTAATCACATATGTTAGAATTTATTATTCATTCCAGGATGAAGATTTTTATTCAGAGTCACTTTTCTGTCTCAGGAACCAAAAGATGATTGCAGTCTCTTCGAAAGAAGGAAATATCTGGAAGATGTAACTCAGGACCTCTAGTGTGTCTCTCAGGAATTGCCTAATATGTTACTGCCTTTTGAAGAGTAGCTAAATTGACAGCCCTTTCATTTTTCACTTCAAAATGTCTAATTCTTTCAGTCTATTTTCTTTTAAGATTAAAGATTAAACAAGGGAAAACAAAAAAGTACCAAGATTGAGGCAGGTATGGTCAATCTTCCCAACTAAGACCCTGAACTACTGTATTTGGGGAAGAATAGATGCAGAAAAGTAGAGGAATAGTTATAAAAGGGGCTACTCACTGATAAACAGGATGCTGGTGAGTATGCTTCTAGCTTTGGATTATCCTACCCTTCTCCCTAATGCTATGCTCTTTTCTTATTTTTTATACTCTCAGTGTCTCTGGCCAGAGTCATCCAGAATCCCTTCCCAGTTCCTGAGCTTAGACACTGTGAAAAAAAGTCATAACTTCCCATCTTCACCCCCCCAAAAATTAACAAAAAACTGAACCACTGCAGGGTAGTGAAAAAATCAGAGATGAGACAAAGGCTCTGCAGAATTGGACACTGTTGGACACTGGATGTCATAGCAAAATGTAAGAAAACCTGTGTGAAGTATTTTTTGATGGTAGTAGAACAGTGCTCTCCAAAAATTTTTCATTGTACACCCTTATCAGTAAAGTATTTTTAAATATATACCCCCAGTATATGGACATTTAGTAGCTGATAATTATATACATACAACATTAAAGTTTTAATGCTTCCTTCCCACACCTCAGTGCATTGTCTTGCACACCCCCAGGGTGCACTTTGAAGACTCCTGCACAGGAACATCGTAAGCCAGCAACCTGTCTCTCAATATCGATTACAGACACAGAGACTAGAAGATGCACAGCCCTTCACCAAACACTCTCCTGGCCCCCAGAAACTGAGGAATTGATGTTCCCAGTCCTAGGTATGCCTGTCCAGAAATACCTCACAGGAAGGAGACACTTGGGAAGAGAGGAGCAATGGTGCCTTGACCATGAAGCTTTGCGAGATTACAGAATCAGAGAATATTTGGTGTTGGAAGGCACCCACATGGATCATCAAGTCCAACTTACAAGTTAATTGGCCCATACAGGGATCAAACCCATGACTGAGATGTAAAAGGACTAAGCTCAGAAACTTCCTGTTTAATACTCCTAGGAAGCTTTATCTCTGTCAGCCCCATGGTCTTACCAGGTTTCTCTTTCTCAGGACCTTGCATCAGCCTGGACAAATATATTTCCTTTATCTGAGTGCTGTGATGATACAGCTGACTGAAATACATGGACTAAGAACATGGAGTTCTAGAAACACAAGCTGCCATTGCTTGTCCATTGATAACACGTGACACAGCTGCCCTTCAGTCACCAGCCCTCCCCCTTCCTGTGCCCCTGGAGCCACCAGCTTTCTACTGCAGCATCACCGCATGAAATGAGAAACTTTGAAGGATCCTGTAAAAAACTGTTCAATGGGTCTGTGGGATGTTCAGCAGCACTGAGCAGAAGGAGTTATTTATGTTTCAGACAGGGATTTGTCCTCCTAAAGAAAGAAAAAAAGGAGGGTCCTCTGAAGGTGTTCTGATTTCAACTGTTATTCAAAGGGGTCTGTTCATCCTTCACAGTTCTCATGGAAAGGCCTGAAGGGCTGCTCTGAGACTGTCTGCTGGGTGACCTCTGAATCAGAAGCACCATTTGCCCTCATTTGACATCAGTTTGCCCCATGAGCAGGGCACACACACACTGGAGTTTGGGGCTTCGTGGGAGCCTCTAGCAGGGGTGTCAGAGAGGCTGTTAGCAGAATGAGAGGGACTTGGGTGAGGTATGTTCACTAGATACCTGCCATCAAGGACTTAGGAACACAAGAGCCACAGGAGCTATGATCCAGATCTTTGGCTGTGAGCTTTGGCACTAGCCTGGGAAGAGGTCATGAGTACTGATTAAATCCTACTGCTTTAAGCAAGTAGCATAGGGAACATAGCAGAGATCATGTTCTTCTTGGGGATTATCAGCCACCCCTATATGATGCACTTCCTGTTGTCAAGAATAACTTACAAGTCAAAGATCAGAATAGATTAAATAAGTGAAAAAGAAAAACAATAAAAAGTACCAAGATAAAGGCAGTTATGGTCAAGCTTCCTGATTCAAATGCTCAGCTGCTAATTCACTTGAAATTTGTGTGGATATTAAACCAAGTGTGAAAACCCATGAAAAGAAGGAAAGGGAAGCAGTCCTTCATAGCCTAAGAGTTACCTAATAGGATAGGAGAGCTATAGATCAGGAAAAATATTGTCCTAAAAGATCACTCTGTTTCTATGCCAATGGCATATTTTGGACAAAGAAATTAGAAATCCACAGAGAGATCAAATAAAACACTATTGTTAACTGTAAATATTTCTTGCTCTGCTTAGTTATGATGGCATTGGACAGCTTTGGTAATTTTTGACACTCTTAGTGTCCCTATTACATTTTCCTTTTCCACAAGAAGCTTCTAATCCTTCTTCCTTTCACAGGATAAAACATGCTTGTAAGAAAGCTGTGCACTGGCACCAGTTTAAAGGCCAATTCATGCAGCCGCTTGGAGGAGTCTCCAGCCTTGGACTTGTACTTTAACATGAAGGAAAATTTCCATCTGGACAGTGACACTGTATGTATCAGTCCTCCAGGGCTCACAAAAAATTACTCAAGAAGTGGGCAGGAAGCATATTCCTATTCAGTCTCTCATGCTATTCCAGCATCTCCAAACATATGGCTTCTCTGTACTATCTCTGGAGAGTATCCTGTGTCTTTCAGGAGCTAACATGATGAAGTTGGCAGCTGCTTGGAAAATGAAAACGACAATTCAGCAAAGCACTAAGCTTTAGTAAACTTTGCGTCATGACAGAAATCCCCACTCCTGCAGAAAAGGATTTCAGAAGATCTCACTATTTGTGTTCACAGGATTACTGCTCATCTACATTACATTCATAAATATCAGCATTACACTGAAATTCTTGTGTGGCAAAAATGAGTCTCTGTAGAACATTCCAAAGAGGAATAAAAACATGGTTTGGTACTTAGGCAGATATTTTAATACAGGCTAGGAGAGAGAAATTAGAAAAGGGAGATGCTGAGCATTCCCACATTTGAACAATTTAATTTGGGAAGATCTGAGGGGCACAGGATCGTTTTTCTATCCTCCCTTTTGAAATTACTTCTGAAGAACTTTATTTAGGAAAACATGGTGTTGCACATGATAAAAACACACACATTATTCAAGAAAAAGGAAATTGCTAAAATACATTTAACAAAGTTAACCACTAAATTTGTTGGGTTTTTTTTTTTTTTAAATGCATTGTATCTTTCTGTCCACTACCTACACTATTCAGCGTCTGGTAAAAATATGCATTTTTAAGAAAGACACCATCAGCACATTTCAGAGGAATCTGAAAGAGGTTTGAGAGTTGTTCTCAACAGGTGCTGTGTGTAAGAATGAGACAGACAAATAACTACACATCTTCCTAAGCCAAACTGTATTTTTAGACTGAAGGCTACCCTCTGGAATAATTTAAAATTACTCTCTATCTTAGCAGAAGTTTATGATTAATGGGCATGTTATTTGTACATTCTCCCAATGCCTGTTAATGCCCACATTTGGATCTTCAAATTTTCCACTGTGTACTTTTTGTCTGGAGAAAACCTTGGATTGCAGATAAGGCCATAACCAAAAACGTATTTCTAGCAGCTCCCACTTACAGTCAGCCTGCCTGGGCTTGAGGTTGAATCAAGACCATGAAGTGCCTGCTGCTTCTCGCCTTTATTGGGGTGGCTGGTGAGTATATTTTTTATTTCTATTTCTGTAATTTAATAGGAAGTTGATTTTCTGAGCAAAATTGCGGGGTAGCCTTTTGTGGGAAAGCCAAATCCAGTTTCGACTTGCAGAAGTTTGAAGGCAGAGCCTTCAAATTCCGTCTTCTGTCTGCTCATAACCACTTGTGCCACAACCTGGGGAATGAATGCCTTCATAGGGGTTTCTGACCCAGCTATAGAGACGTGGCCATAGCTTCAGAAAAAGGCTTCCTCCCCCTTCAGGACTGAGGAGTACACAGGGAATAGTTCTGGCCCAGGAAGTCCTAAAGTAACTGCAAAATTTTGGACCCTGGGTGGGTGCTCCAAGAAAATATCACTGCCCACTTGTTTTTACTTTTTCCCTCAGCCAGCAGTGCTTTAGCTGCCAGATATGTGAGGCACCAGTGTAAGTCAGATCCCCCTCTTTGAGGGTGCAGCAAGTGAATGCCTCTTAGACTTGCCCACCCCTGCTGCCCTGAGTGTCCATAGAAAGGGAACTGACAAGTGAGCGGCTTCAGACAGGCAGTCCCAGGACACCAGGTCACCTTAGGCCAGCTGCTGACATATGGCACTTCTTATCTCCCAGTTGCCTTCCCCACCTTCGCTGAAGATGATGACAAGATTGTGGGAGGCTACACCTGTGCAGAGCACTCTGTGCCCTATCAGGTGTCCCTGAATTCTGGATATCACTTCTGTGGAGGTTCCCTCATCAGCAGCCAGTGGGTCCTGTCAGCTGCTCACTGCTACAAATCGTGAGTAGAAAAAATTACATCCTTCCAAAACCTACTCCTGTCTTCCAGTTCACTTCTAGCAGGAATTCTGAGCTAGGAGACAGAAGTATGTAAGTGCCTCCATTCTGACTGGAGACAGCCAAGGGACGGGTGGATCATTCAGGAAGCCAGGCCGAGGCATCCTGAGGGTTTTTCCACTTCTGCAAATGTTTCTGTGAATGTACAGCACTTTCTATAGGAACAACGGGATAATCAAGCAATGAGTTCTGGGCTGTGATTTCTTATCAATTGCAAGATTCTTGCTAGAGCATTCTCCCTGGAGAATAGGAAAATGAATGAGGTCAGGCTATAGCAGTTTGCTTTTTCCCAGAATGTTTGCATACAGCGCTGCTAGGTATTCAGCTGTCATGTAGTTACAAACCTGCAGAAATTCACCACCCGTACAGGGAGTGGGTTAAGATCTCAGTGTGGATCCCCAGGGCTTCCTGCAGGATAAGAAAGATCACCTGCCCCAAAGGGCTTCTGCAGCAGTGATGTTGGAGGAAGTGCACACAGGGACAGGGAGGTTTCTCCCAACCTGCCAGTGGCAGTAAAGTCCATGCTGTGCCTCCTCTTTTCCAGTCGCATCCAAGTGCAGCTCGGGAAACACAACCTGGAACTCTCCGAATCCACACAGCAGTTTATCAGCTCTGCTAAAGTCATCCGCCACTCTGGCTACAGCGCCTACACCCTGGACAATGACATCATGCTCATCAAGCTGGCCACCCCTGCCCAGCTCAACAAGGCTGTCCAGACCGTTGCTCTGCCTACCCGCTGCGTGGCCACCGGCACCACCTGCCTGATCTCCGGCTGGGGCAACACACTCAGCAGTGGCTGTGAGTACTCTAGGGGAATGCACAGCCCCTTGGGGGCCCGGGACAGTCTCTAAGACCTCACCTTTAACCCCTAACAGCACAGGCTAAAACACAGAGACATGTCGTGGGACAGGTTTTTTGAGCAATGAGTCGGTGTAGGGCCTGTGTAGTATATTCAACTCATGCCAACAGAGTTGTCAGTTCTCTGACAATAAGGGCAAAGTCTGGGATTGTGGATCTAGAATTCCTACTAGAGACATCCATTCTCTTACACCAATGGTCAGAGATGTGCATGGCGACTGATGTCTGTTCCACCAATGACACCTAAACCTGCACCAGAAGAGAAGATGGTTTTCCTGAGGCTCAGGTTTATTCCAGCCTATGTGCTGTAACAGTGGCTCCACTCTTGTCAATTGATGAATTTCCAGGTACCAGAAAAGTTAAGGTGGCTGCAGTGTAGAATGGTGGGCCCATGGGTGGAATCTGTTCTGTCTCTACACAAGGAATCCATGCTGTGCTTGCTGTTGAGAGGAAGAAGGATGGCTGCTAGAACAGGATGTCCAGCATTGGCTTTTCTGCTAAGATCTTCTCTGAGCTCTGAAAGGGACTGAGCAATGCCATCAACCATCTCTCCCTATTTCCTTGCAGCTAACTACCCAGACACCCTGCAGTGCCTGCAGGCGCCTGTGCTCTCTGACGCTGACTGCTCTGATGCCTACCCTGGCCAGATTACCAAGAACATGATGTGTGTTGGATTCCTGGAGGGAGGAAAAGACTCTTGCCAGGTAAATCATCTGCCTCTCCTTTCCCATTCATTTCTCTCCTGTCTTTTCCCCTCCATATGAAGAGGCCTTCATATTACACAGTCAACTATACTCACTGCACTGGCACATCTGAAGTTCTGAATGATGGCAGAGGCTTCAGGCATACATATCCTGAATGTTTGCCTAGTACTGCATCCAGCAAAAACAGGCAGCTGACTCATCCTTAGCTGTGGTGCCCTTGGAGCTAAAGTCAGGCGTGGTAGCATCAGGTGGAGAGTGTGAATCAGAAATGGCCTTTGCAGAACTTTGTGCAGAGTAAGGCTGACAGAGCTTCCTCAAATGTCCGTGATCTCAGGCATCTCTGGCTCATTGCTCAGGCTGATGCCATTTGCTGAATATCCATATCCTTTGCGTGCACAGGGAGATTCCGGCGGCCCCGTGGTCTGCAATGGAGAGCTCCAGGGCATTGTTTCCTGGGGTATTGGATGTGCCCAGAGGGGCTATCCCGGAGTTTACACCAAGGTCTGCAACTACGTCTCCTGGATCCAGTCCACCATTGCCGCCAACTGAGACACTTGTTTGGTGTGACCTGTATTTTGTCATCACCATTTCTGCTCTTTTGGGTCTGGACGTACAAAAATTATGAAAAATTAATAAAGACTTTCAGGCACCCCTACTTTGTGTGCTGTTTCTCTGTGAACTTGTTTAGGCTGTGATACAGAGGGCCTAGGCAGTGAACTACACTCAGGGTAAAATATTTAGTATTTGTAGTGCCTGTAGAACTGGAAGGATCTTGGAACACTTTGCACACTCATCATCAGGAGTCTTTCAGTCAGTTACTTGTTGTCATTTCTGGTGCTAAACATCATATCTGCCCTTCTAAGGACAAGTAATGGCCTGTTGTTCCACAGTTCTTGAAGTGATTCTGAAATTCATCCTCAAACTTTGCTTTTCCCCTTTCCTCTGAGAACACTACCAGCTGCAGCATGTCATCCTTTCTTTTAGCCTGCTTATACCACTGCAGGGAGGAATGGAAAAGGTATGAGGGTGGTGTTTTGCAAGGAAGTCCACAGGAGGCTGGGTGTTGGAGTAGAGACTTCGGATCTGCCATGTGGAAGAGCTGGTCCTTGCCAGGAGGCTGATTGGGATGTTATGTTCTGTGCTTGCAGTGCCCCCGAAGGAGGCCTTGCCATCCCAAATCCCATGAAGGAAAGAAGGTGAGGAGAGAGGAAGGTGGAAAGTGAGGAGGAAAGGCAGAAAAGCTGCAGGAAGGAAGGCTGGGAGGGAAGCAGGAACAATATGCCAGAAAGGGACGAAGACAAGGAATAAGGCAGGAGAGAAGGAAGGAAGAAAAAAGGCAAAAATCGAGAAAAGAAAGAAAACTAAAAGGAAGACAGAAAATGAAATTTGTGGGAGACCAGGAAGAAAGGCCCTGGGAGTGGTGGTAGCCATGAGTACCTGTTGCTGCCTGGAGCTCTTTGCCTACAGTCTCAGGGCACTGTCAAGACTTGGGCTAAATCACAAATATCAGAGTGTTCAGGTCACAGGGTAGTGGTGTACCTTGGGGTCCCTGGTGCACAGCAGTGTGCCCATTCCCTGGAGACCAGTGGGGTAAGGACCACTTGGCCTTGTCCTTCCAGTCAGGGGAGAAGTAAAGGACTGTGTGAACGACTCCACATCCTGCTTCCCCGCACAACCTCCCTGCCCCCACAATGACTTGATGTAGCAGACTGAAAAGAAGGAGAGATAGATGAGAATAAAGAAAATAGGAAGGTGTGAGAGGACAGACAGGAAAGGTCGGGTGTTGGGGCTTGGGCACTGGAGAAACTGTAAAAGGTATGAAAGAATAATAGAGAGCACTGTGAAGAGTATGAAAGAACAATGGAAGAACTGTAGAAGGTATATAAAAGAACAATGAAGGGACAGTTGCAAACTGCTGAAGTGACAAGAGAATGTGGAAGAAAGTAATGGGAATGTGGAAGCAAGTAATGAGAAGTGAAAGCAAGTAACAAAATTTTGAGATATTGTAACAAGTAGTAGTGTTGCTTACAAATGACTTGCGAATAGCTTACGAATAATAATTACCCAATCATTAGAGAAATTATCCGTGTGAACAAAGAAGCACAGCCAATCACAGGTATGCATGATTATAGTACAATCAAGTACACAAAACAAATTATGTTATAAAAAATAAGCTTTTAAAATAATAAAATTTGGCTATCAGAGCATCATATTGATGTGCTGTAGTCTGTTCCTCACCCAAACACCAGCAGTCTGAGGACACACAGAGACATGAAAGGAAGAAAGTGAGAATGGCAGATAAAGGAGGTGAGACAGTGAGGACAAGAAGAAAGGAGAGTCAAAGGGTGAGGCGAGATGGGAAAGAATAAAAAAAACAGTTGCACACCATGCAGAAGTCAGACAGACATAACACACTTTTCCTGAAGAGGTGGCAGATCCCTGTTTGCCTGGAAAGGTTTGTGCTATGCTGCAGCAGCCTTTCAGTCACTGTGGATCTTGTTCAGCACAGAAATATGTGCCTGAGTCATTGAGGAGGGCATGATCGATCTTCACAGACAAACGGTTGTTCTTGGTCCCATTACTCTGGAGGCGATTTTTGAACTCCTTCTCAATATCTCCTTTGCTACCTTCAGCTGAGTATATAACCAGCTGCATACTGGCACCCTTCTCCATGGGTAACTTGTACCAGGACATGGACCTGAATGCATTCCCTGATCCAGAACATTCCAGAGTCACAGAGTCTCCCACCCGGATGACTCTATCTGATGATTGCTGAAGGGCCCAGGCTGGAACGACAAGAGAAGAAAAGTGGGAAGTGAAATGCATTGAAGAGGGCAAAAATACACATCCTTGAAGGACACCATGGAATGGAATGGAATGGAATGCCAACAGATTATCAGAAAGCTATGGGACATTACACTGCTTCTCTGAAAAAAAGCAAAGGATCAAAAAAACCAAAACTAAACAGCTTCAAATACAACAGTAATCTGATTTGCGAAATAATGACTTCAGTACTCTCAATTGAAATATTTAACGGGACAGGAAAAAACAAATTTGGATCTGTGTGAAATTGTCTGATTTAAGAGGTGGTGGAATAGCTCACTTTTTTTCAATGCCCACCTCTTCCCTGGAAAACTGGGGAAGGGGCACTGCAGCAATTGGGAGCACAGCTGAGGAGGCAGCAGCAGCTCCAGTGCAGCTGGTCAAGAGGAAGGAAAGACTCCACTTACCCACAGACACCAGGATGGCCACAAGGAACCAGTGGAAATCCATAGAGAAAGGCCACCTCCTTCCAGCAACCTGCCCCTGGTGACAGCAGAGACACAGAGATGTGCAAAGAGGAAAGGTGGAGAGGAAGGGAGATATCTCTCTGTGGGTGTGCAGGGCAGTGAGAGGGAGTCTGAAATGTGACAAGGCAGTTGTCTGTCCAGGAACGGTGGGCAATGACACCTGCAGGCAGTCCTGAGGTGCACATACTCTGCCCTCTGGCTTCCTGCTGGGTGTGGGCGCGGCTGTGCTGCAGTAGGTGGGTGTTCAGTGTGACCCTGAAAGATGGAAATTTGAATCTCCACTTATCCCAGTCAGGCCTGACAGGTTGTACAGGGATGGGAAGAGCTGCTGAGCTGTCAACCTGGTGTCTCTTGTAGCATGACAGAGAATAGTTCTGGAACTCTTCTCCTCTTGCTCCAAAGGGGGATCTCAAGCAGAGAACAGGCTGTCTTTGGCTCTGCCCTGGGACTGCCCCTTGAGAGACTGCACCTCAGAGAGACTTCTGAAGACAAGGGTGTGCCCCATGGCATCTGCTGGTACAGACTGCCCTTCTCCATGCCAGAGACGAACTGATACTCTCTTTACCTCCTCCTTGCAGCACTCTGCAAAAGAGCAATGAATGGACAAAGCTGGAGAAAATCATGTCTTCTTCTGTGCACACAGCCTTGTTCACCAGTGCCAGGCAGAGGGAAATCACTGTAGGCAGGACGAGATGTTCTTAGTTTGTGTGCACTGACTTTGTGTACACAGGTCTGACAGACACTCTGCATGCTGTGCTGTGCTCTGTGCCCAGCAATACACGGCAGGGTAAGGCTGGCCCATACAAGACATCAGGTGATGTGGCTGCTTAAGGCTGTCCTGGGCTTTGCAGTGAAGATGTTCCCATGTGTCCTCTCAGCAGAGGAGAGCAGCAATGCCTGCAGCTCCCAAACCCTCTGCTGCAGCTCTCAGTGTGTTCCATTGCATTCATTTCCCCAAGCGGCCTAGAGAAGATTCAGGAAGACCCCACATTCCTCTGAACAAAATGGAGAAAAAGCAAAGGGAGTGGGCTACATTGTATAGGCAACGAGAAGAAACCTCACATCCTCACAACACCACCAGCACTCCAGCTGAGAGGAGGCTGTGCCTGATGTGTCCATGGAAAGGCTATCCAGTTCCCTGGGGTGTGCAGAGGGCAGGGCAGTGCGTAGGAAGCCTTGCAGAAGACACGGTATTCAAGGAGTTTGTGGTGTTGAATGCCTGCTCTGTGGGGCCTTGTGTTTAGGTCTCAAGGAGCTTGGATGTTAGCTTGGGAATCTGAAGTGTGGGAACCACCAGGAGTGCCCCATGCAGGCCTGTGCCATGCACTGGTGTCTGTTATGCCCGACAGTGTTGCAGCTAAGAAATACTTTACAAATTGAGGGCCTTGTTATCCTTGTAAAACTCTTGCTCACTCCTGTTACTTCAGCTCACTGGAGTAGCATTCTGGGAATGTCTCAGCTAAACTAGAGGTCAAAAACAAGTTACATAACTGTGGAGAACATGTGATAGAACCAATGAGTGCTCACACTCTGGTGTTGGGGCTTGGTTATACCTAATGTGGGTTGCTATCGTGGTTTATGATGTTTGGTTAAACATGTTTTTTTCTGCTTCACAAGAATGTAAACTTAGAACAAACTAACTGTTTAAAGACCCCGGGTTTTTGCAAAAAAACAATTCCTCTTTGCACCTGCTCAGGGGGAGTTCATGTTGTTCATCCATTACATGACAGAATCACGGAATGGGTCAGCTAAGAAGGGACCTCAGGGGGTCATCTGCTGCAACATCCCTGCTTTGGCAGCGTCCTTCTTGACCACAGGACACTGGATTGTGTCCACATGGTTCTGGAACATCACCAGAGAGGGAGACTCCACATCATCTCTGGGCAATCTGCTTGGTCAGCTGCCCAGTAAAGACGTTCTTGCCTCATGTTCAGGTGGAAGTTCCTGTGCATCACTTTCTTTCCACTGCCTCTTATCCAAGTGTTTGGAAGCACCAAGAAGTGTAGGGCTCCATCTTCTTGTCAGCCTTCCTGCAGATACTGACAGATATTGATGTGGTGCCCTTTTGGTTGTTTCCTCTCGGGTCTGAACAGGCCCAGCTCCCTCAGCCTTTGCGCACAAGAGAGATGCTCCACTCCATTCATCATCTTTCTTCCCCTCTGCAGGACACGCTCCAGGAGCTCCACTTTCAACTTCTCTGAGGATCCCAGAAATGGACACAGCATTCCAGATGTGCCTCACCAGGGCTGAGTAGAGGGGCAGGATCACCTCCCTCAAACTGCTGGCTATGCTCATTTGGATGCATCCCAGGACACACCACTGGCATTTTTGACCACAGGGACACACTGTGCTGGCTCATGGACAGCTGGCTGTCCACCAGGACCCTCTGGTCCTTCTCTGCAGTGCTGCTTTCTAGCAGGTCAGACCCCAGCCTGTGCTGGTACATGGGGTTATTCCTCCCCAGGTGCAGCACCCTGCATTTGCCTTTGCTGAATTTCAGAAGGTTCCTCTCTGCCAATCCCTCTAACCTGTCGAGGTCCTTCTGAAAGCTGCACAGCCTTCCCAGGCATCAGCCACTGTTAAAGGTTGAGAGGGGGCAAAATTTTTCCCCATTCTGATGCTGGGTAACCAATGATAGTTACTTAAGGACCATTTAGTCTTTTGTAACAAAGATGTGGTCAAGGTGGGGCAAAGGGAGGAGAGATCTGGCCATTCCGTAAACTTTCTTGCTCCCCGAACTTCGGAGAGGCAACAGTGAGCGGCTGCTTTCTCCTTTTGGCTGCGACCATGGAAAAACAAAGCCTGGCTCAGCACTGCTTTTCTCTACCTGGTGGGAGAGCTTTCGTTTGGGAGAGGGGCACAGGATTCCAACCCCCTTTTCCCCTCCGGGAGGGCACGTTTCCCAGCTGCAAAAGGGGACCTGGCTGCTGCCACCCTGTGCCCCCCCGCCTGCTACAACTGCAGAGTTCCTGCCACCCTTGTTGCTGGCTAGCCTGGGTGGGCTTGGTCTGCTGCTCCATCTCCCTGCTCTGAGCTCCCTGCCCAGCCCCGTTCCTCTGCATGCCATCCCTGCCCAGCCCCATCCGCCATTACGCATGTGACACGGACCTGACCTGGCGCCACAGCGCCCCCTGCAGGCGCGGGAGTCATCGCACCTGCCCTGCCCAGCCAGGAGCCAACAGCGCCCCTGCTGGCCGTGACCGTGACTGCACCAAACGGGAAAGTGCCTGGCAGCCCAGGGACACCTGCCACTGCGTTTTTGGGTTTGTTTGTTATTGCTACTGTTGTTACTATTGCTGTTATTGATTGTTGGCCTCGTTATAGATACTAGTAAAGAACTGTTATTCCTTTTCCCATATCTGTGCCTGAAAGCCCTTGATTCCAAAATTATAATAATTAGAAGGGAAGAGGGTCACATTATCCATTCTATGGGAGGTTCTTACCTTCTTTAGCAGACACCTGTCTTTCGAACCAAGACAGCTACTTATCCCAGCTTGGTGTTATCAGTGAACTTGATGAGGAGACACTCTACCCCTTCATTCAAGTCCCTGAACAATAGAACACTCAAACCAGTTGGGAATTTATGTTAGCTGCACAGCTTGCTAACATAGTCTGAAATTTGTTTTGCACATATATTTGCTGAAGATAAACGGGATGTGGACCAAAGGGTGGCAGGCAGTGATCATGCCCCAGAGAGCATTCTCCATGGAGCAGTTAGTGATCCACGTGACACTGAAGCTGAGTAAGCACAGGCTTGTGCTGTGCTGTACATAATCCTTGGCCACAAAACAACCACAGACAAGTCATTGTAACAGAGGAGCATGTGGGCAGCTCCCACTTGGTCCTGGCTACTACAACACCTGCCTGGCCTTGCCTTTATCTACAGGTGCACCAAGAACTTCCCACACAAGCACTCATTCTGTTTGACAGTGAGAATCAAGAGCAGAGTTGACTGGAGTTAAATAAGAGGAAGTCAGTGGAGTGCAGATTGAAGAGACCAAGAAGAAGGTGGAGAAAGAAATGGGAGCTAAGAGAAGAAAAAGTGTCATGCAAGTAAGAGTAAAATACAGAGGGAGGACTGGCATGGCAAGGAGATATGGCAGGCCAAATAAGCTCTCAGCATCTGAGGAGGAGGGGAAAGCTAGGAAACAGAGGATGTAATGAGTGAGAAGGGATCACCCTGCCTCGTGCAGCACCCTCGAGGTGGAAAGCAGGTCCTGTTTGTGCAGGGAGAAGTTTATGCTCAGTGCTCTCAGCAGCCTCACCACTGTGCTCACTCTCCGCACAGTAGTATGTGGCAGAGTCATTGAGAAAGGCATGCTCTATGGAGAGGGTGATACTGTCTCCTTGTATCTTGCTGCTCTTGAAATGGCTCTGAAAATCCTTCTCCACAGTGGGATTACCACTTACTACTGCAGAAGCCAGTAGGGTCAGACTGGAATTTTTCCGTGAAGGCAGCATGAACCAATACATAGCTGTGCTGGAGGATTTCTTCTTGGAACATTCCAGCTTCACGGACTGGCCTTCTTTTATCACTATATCTGCGGACTGTTCCAGAGCTAATGCTGCAAGAAAAATGAGAAGCAGTGAGGAGAAGGAAAAAATGGAAAAATGTGAAGTAGGCACTGTGGGGTGGCAGGGAAATGGTGTGAAGGAATAGGGCAGGCTAGGGAGCTGTGCAAGGCTTGACACAGCTCTTCAGATCAGCAAGTGAATTTCCATTCTTTCTCCAATAGGCAAGATGCATTCCTGGGCAGTTTGTGTCCAAAACTAGGAACCATCTGGGAGCTGCACAATGACAAATAGATAACCATTGTAGAAGATTCAGGGATTCCTGCCCACCTGATTCACATTGCTTATCCTCAACACAGGAAGCTCTGCAGAATGAAGCACTGCCAGCAAGTGGCTACACAGCTGCGACAGCAGCAGTGGGATCGATGTAGGTGCTCAGGGTGAATGGAGTTCACTTACCCATAGGGGCCAGCATGGCCACAAAGAAACAGCAGGGAACCATAGGGAAAAAGCCCCTGCCCTCTCAGCAACCTGCCTCTTGCAGCTGCCCAAAGAGATGTGAAGAGGGAGCAGTGAGTGAGGGTGGGACATCTTGGGGTGGGGCCGGCCAAGAACTGTGAGAAGGGATTGGCTGGCTGGGAGCACTGGGCTGTGACACAAACTATCCGAGGAAAGCAGAGACCCTGCAGAGATGCAGCAGGGGGAAGGGGCAGGTAGGGCATGGCTGGGTGGGGAGGGAAGGAAGGGATTGTAGGGACAGAACTGTGCTGAGGTTGTGTGGGAAGCTGAGTGTGTGCAAGGCAGAGCAATGCTGGCTGCTCCCCTCCTCCTTCTGAAGGCCTTGGGAGATGGAGGAGTGAGGTATGAAGGCCTGTCCAAGGTGATTTGCTTTCCTGGCAGGACTGAGCTCAGCCTCCAGCAGGGTGTGGAGGCTGCTCTGGGATTCAGCCCATGAGAGCACTGGGGTCTAGCAAGCAGCTGAACGGTGCAATTTCATTCCCTCATGCTCTGCCAGTGACACCTCTCTGCTGCTCTTCTCACAGGCTGAGCAGACCCAGGCCCCAGGCATCCTCTCCACTGCACCCTTGGGTGTTTGTGCTCTGAAGGACATCCCTGTGCCCTCTCCTGCATGGGACAGACTCTGCTGCAGAGGCCGATGAGCACAGGAATTAACATCTGGGATAGTGGCAAGGGCGAAAGGAACACAGGGAAGGAGTGGCAGGCCATTATACTGAGGTCTGCAGGCGCTTTCCTCATCCTTCTTTTGCCTGGAGCTCTGCCTGACAACAGGGAAGGAGAAACAAATGGAAATGGGGTAGGATCCCTGGTGGAACTTCTGCCTCATAGTGCTGGGTAGGAGAATGCTGGTGGGGTGTCACCCAACTCAGTGTTTCTCTAGAGATGAAATTTCCCTGAGGGAAAGTGTATGCAGGTGCTAAGTAGGAGACAGGATCAACAGGTGGATCCTGCGTGGTACAGTGCTGTATTTTGGATTCCCTATGAGAAAAATGTTGATAACAGAGTTTTAGTTGTAGTTGAGCACTGCTTACCTCAAATCGAGGACTTTACAGTGTCTCATGCTCTGCCAGAGAGCAGGCACAAAAAGAGCTGGAAGGGAGCATTTCCAGGAGAGCTGACCCCAACGGACCAAAGGGATATTTCCTCCCATGGAACATGATGCTCAGTGTGTTCACTGAGGGAAGTTGGCCAGGTGCTTCCTATCGCTGCTCAAGAACAGGCTGGGCACTGTGTCAGTGAGTGGTAAGAGCCAGTATTGTGCATCACATGGATTTTGTTGAGTTTTATTTTTATCTCTTTTCCATTTCATTACTCTTATTATTGCTCTGTTTGTATCTCACCACATGAGTTTTACATTTATTCCCATCCCACCAGGGGAAGGGGGTGGTGAGTGATTGGCTGTAACACCCAGTGGCTAACGGGGGTTAAACCCCAACAACTTCAATGCCACACAACATCTCCCTGTCCCTCCTGTTTTGGCATGAGCTACAACACCTCTATCCAAGACTGTCCTTCACATTCCAGTAAGGAATTTCCAGCTTCTGTTCTTGATGGGTTATGACTATTTACAAGAGCATCGGATTCCTCATGGCATTTACACTCAATTTTAAAATGCATATAAAAAGGAATAAGCAAGTCAGCACAGCCCTCATGTCTTGCAGCAAGCAGCAGGAGATGTAGTGAATGGGCCACACAAGATGCTTGGAAACACCAAGAGTCCCTGCTGAAAACTTTGCTTGGATGTCTTCCTCCTGGTCATTGTCCTGGTCACTAGGGACATTCCATGGCCAAGCTGGGCTGTATCCGGCTGTGTGCAGGGACAATTCTAAAACATCAGGGTGTTCAGGTCATAGGGTAGTGGTGTCCCTTGAGGTCCCTGGTGCACAGCAGTGTTCCCATTCCCTTGAGTCCAGTGGGGTAAGGACCATTTAGGCTTGTCCTTCCAGTTGGTGGAGAAGGAAAGGGCTGTGTAAATGATTCCACATCTTGCTTCTCCATGAGCTGATGTAGCAGACTAAGAGAAAGAAGAAACAGATGAGGATGAAGGAAATAGGAATGTATGAGAGGAAAGAGAAGACATTTCAGAGGGACAGAAAATTTCTCTATGAATGGCAGAGAAAGGAGGTGTGACAAGGTGTACAAGAAGATAGGAAAGTCAAGGGTCATTCAGAGACAGGAAAGAATCGAAAAGCAGATGGAGAACATGCAAAAGACACACATATGGACAGATGGAAACACAGAAACATACCATGGTTTTCCTGAAGAGGTGGAAGGCAAGTAAATAAAATGGGGTACTGTCAAACACAGGGCTCAGTGTGTGCTGGTGACAGATCCCTGTTTGCCTGGAAAGGTTTGTGCTATGCTGCAGCAGCCTTTCAGTCACTGTGGATTTGATTCAGCACAGAAATATGTGCCTGAGTCATTGAGGAGGGCATGATCGATCTTCACAGATAAACGGTTGTTCTTGGTCCCATTACTCTGGAGGCGATTTTTGAACTCCTTCTCAATATCTCCTTTGCTACCTTCAGCTGAGTATATAACCAGCTGCATACTGGCACCCTTCTCCATGGGTAACTTGTACCAGTACATGTTTATGAAAGTATTCCCTGATGCAGAACATTCCAGAGTCACAGAGTCTCCCACCCGGACGACTGTATCTGGTGATTGCTGAAGGGCCCAGGCTGGAAAGACAAGAGAAGAAAAGTGGGAAGTGAAATGCATTGAGAAGGGCAAAAATACACATCCTAGAATTCTACCATGGAATGGAATGGAATGGAATGGAATGGAATGGAATGGAATGGAATGGAATGGAAAGCCACCAGGATATCTGAAAGCTATGGAACATGGTGATGTTTCTCCAAAAGAGAGACATAGGAATAAAAAACCTCAAACCAACCAGCTTCAAATGCAACACTGTTTTGCGAAATAATGACTTCAATACTCTCAAGTTAAATATTAAATGGGACAGGAAAAATCAAATTAGTATATATGCGAAAATGTCTGATATAAGAGCTGGTGGAATAGCTCAGTTTTTTTACTGCCCATCCTTCCCCTGGAAGCCTTGGGGAAGGGGCACTGCCAGCAATTGGGAGCACAGCTGAGGTGGCAGCAGCAGCTCCAGTGCAGCTGGTCAAGAGGAAGAGAAGCCTCCACTTACCCACAGGCACCAGGATGGCCACAAGGAACCAGTGGAAATCCATAGAGAAATGCCACCTCCTTCCAGCAACCTGCCCCTGGTGACAGCAGAGACACAGAGATGTGCAAAGAGGAAAGGTGGAGAGGAAGGGAGATATCTCTCTGTGGGTGTGCAGGGCAGTGGGAGGGAGTCTGAAATGTGACAAGGCAGTTGTCTGTCCAGGAACGGTGGGCAATGACACCTGCAGGCAGTCCTGAGGTGCACATACTCTGCCCTCTGGCTTCCTGCTGGGTGTGGGCGCGGCTGTGCTGCAGTAGGTGGGTGTTCAGTGTGACCCTGAAAGGTGGAAATTTGAATCTCCACTTATCCCAGTCAGGCCTGACAGGTTGTGCAGGGATGGGAAGAGCTGCTGAGCTGTCAACCTGGTGTCTCTTGTAGCATGACAGAGAATAGTTCTGGAACTCTTCTCCTCTTGCTCCAAAGGGGGATCTCAAGCAGAGAACAGGCTGTCTTTGGCTCTGCCCTGGGACTGCCCCTTGAGAGACTGCACCTCAGAGAGACTTCTGAAGACAAGGGTGTGCCCCATGGCATCTGCTAGTGCAGACTGCCCTTCTCCATGCCAGAGACGAACTGATACTCTCCTTATCTCCTCCTTGCAGCACTCTGCAAAAGAGCAATGAATGGACAAAGCTGGAGAAAATCATGTCTTCTTCTGTGCACACAGCCTTGTTCACCAGTGCCAGGCAGAGGGAAATCACTGTAGGCAGGACAAGAGGGTCTTAGTTTGTGTGCACTGACTTTGTGTACACAGGTCTGACAGACACTCTGCATGCTGTGCTGTGCTCTGTGCCCAGCAATACATGGCAGGGTAAGGCTGGCCCATACAAGACATCAGGTGATGTGACTGCTCAAGGCTGTCCTGGGCTTTGCAGTGAAGATGTTCCCCTGTGTGCTCTCAGCAGAGGAGAGCAGCAATGCCTGCAGCTCCCAAACCCTCTGCTGCAGCTCTCAGTGTGTTCCATTGCATTCATTTCCCCAAGCGGCCTAGAGAAGATTCAGGGAAGACCCCACATTCCTCTGAACAAAATGGAGAAAAAGCAAAGGGAGTGGGCTACATTGTACAGGCAACAAGAAGAAACCTCACATCCTCACAACACCACCAGCACTCCAGCTGAGAGGAAGCTGTGCCTGATGTGTCCATGGAAAGGCTATCCAGTTCCCTGGGGTGTGCAGAGAGCATGGCAGTGCATAGGAAGCCTTGCAGAAGACACGGTATTCAAGGAGTTTGTGGTGTTGAATGCCTGCTCTGTGGGGCCTTGTGTTTAGGTCTTGAATGAGAAGCTTGGATGTTAGCTTGGGAATCTGCAGTGTGGGAACCACCAGGAGTGCCCCATGCAGGCCTGTGCCATGCACTGGTGTCTGTTATGCATGACAGAATCACAGAATGGGTCAGCTAAGATAGGACCTCAGGGGGTCCTCTGCTCCAAACTCCCTGCGCAAGCTGGGTCTTCCCAGAGCACATGGCACAGAATTGTGGCCTCATGGTTCTGGAATATCTCCAGAGACGGTGATTCCACAAACTCTCTGGGCAATCTGCTCCAGAGCTCAGTCAGCTGCCCAGTTCTTGCCTCATGTTCAGGACGAACTTCCTGTGCATCAGTTTCTGTCCACTGCCTCTTATCCAAGTGTTTGGAAGCACCAAGAAGTGCCAGGGTCCATCCTCTTGTCACCTTCCTACAGATACTGACAGATATTGATGAAATGCCCTTTTGGTTGCTTCTTCTTGAGTCTGAACAGGCCCAGCTCCCTCAACCTTTGCTCACGAGAGAGACGGTCTACTCCATTCATCATCTTTCTTCCCCTCTGCTGAACACACTCCAGGACCTCCACTTTCAACTTCTCTGAGGATCCCAGAAATGGACACAGCATTCCATATGTGCCTCACCAGGGCTGAGTAGAAGGGCAGCATCACCTCCCTCAAACTGCTGGCTATGGCCTTTCTAATGCATCTCAGGACACACCACTGACATTTTTGACCACAGGGACACACTGTGCTGGCTCATGGACAGCTGGCTGTCCACCAGGACCCTCTGGTCCTTTTCTGCAGTGCTGCTTTCTAGCAGGTCAGACCCCAGCCTGTGCTGGTACATGGGGTTATTCCTCCCCAGGTGCAGCACCCTGCATTTGCTTTTGCTGAATTTCAGAAGGTTCCTCTCTGCCCATCTCCCCAGCCTGTTGAGGTCCCTCTGAAGGGCTGCACAGCCCTCTCAGGTATCGGGCACTCCTCCCAGCTTGGTGTTATCAGTGAACTTGATGAGGAGACACTCTACCCCTTCACCCGAGTCCCTGATGAGTAGAACACTCAAACCTGTTGGAAATTTATGTTAGCTGCACAGCTTGCTAACATAGTCTGTTATTTTTTTTTTTTGCACATATATTTGCTGAAGATAAACAGGATGTGGACCAAGGGGTGGCAGGCAGCGATCGTGCCCCAGAGAGCACTCTCCATGGAGCAGTTAGTGATCCACGTGACACTGAAGCTGAGTAAGCACAGGCTTGTGCTGTGCTGTACATAATCCTTGGCCACAAAACAACCACAGACAAGTCATTGTAACAGAGGAGCATGTGGGCAGCTCCCACTTGGTCCTGGCTACAACACCTGCCTGGCCTTGCCTTATTTACAGGTGCACCAAGAACTTCCCACACAAGCACTCATTCTGTTTGACAGTGAGAATCAAGAGCAGAGTTGACTGGAGTTAAATAAGAGGAAGTCAGTGGAGTGCAGATTGAAGAGACCACCAAAAACGTGGAGAGGGAAATGGCAGATAAAGAAGACAGAAGTAAGTGTCGTGCAAGTAGAGTAAAACCAGAGGGAGGACTGGCATGGCAAGGAGATATGGCAGGCCAAATAAGCTCTCAGCATCTGAGGAGGAAGGAAAGGCTAGGAAACAGAGGATGTAATGAGTGAGAAGGGATCACCCTGCCTCGTGCAGCACCCTCGAGGTGGAAAGCAGGTCCTGTTTGTGCAGGGAGAAGTTTGTGCTCAGCTCTCTCAGCAGCCTCACCACTGTGCTCACCCTCAGAACAGTAGTATGTGGCAGAGTCATTGAGAAAGGCATGCTCTATGGAGAGGGTGAAACTGTCTCCTTGTATCTTGCTGCTCTTGAAACGGCTCTGAAAATCCTTCTCCACAGTGGGATTACCACTTACTACTGCAGAAGCCAGTAGGGTCAGACTGGAATTTTTCCGTGAAGGCAGCATGAACCAATACATAGCTGTGCTGGAGGATTTCTTCTTGGAACATTCCAGCTTCACGGACTGGCCTTCTTTTATCACTATATCTGCGGACTGTTCCAGAGCTAATGCTGCAAGAAAAATGAGAAGCAGTGAGGAGAAGGAAAAAATGGAAAAATGTGAAGTAGGCACTGTGGGGTGGCAGGGAAATGGTGTGAAGGAATAGGGCAGGCTAGGGAGCTGTGCAAGGCTTGACACAGCTCTTCAGATCAGCAAGTGAATTTCCATTCTTTCTCCAATAGGCAAGATGCATTCCTGGGCAGTTTGTGTCCAAAACAAGGAACCATCTGGGAGCTGCACAATGACAAATAGGTAGCCATTGTAGAAGATTCAGGGATTCCTGCCCACCTGATTCACATTGCTTATCCTCAACACAGGAAGCTCTGCAGAATGAAGCACTGCCAGCAAGTGGCTACACAGCTGCGACAGCAGCAGTGGGATCGATGTAGGTGCTCAGGGTGAATGGAGTTCACTTACCCATAGGGGCCAGCATGGCCACAAAGAAACAGCAGGGAACCATAGGGAAAAAGCCCCTGCCCTCTCAGCAACCTGCCTCTTGCAGCTGCCCAAAGAGATGTGAAGAGGGAGCAGTGAGTGAGGGTGGGACATCTTGGGGTGGGGCCGGCCAAGAACTGTGAGAAGGGATTGGCTGGCTGGGAGCACTGGGCTGTGACACAAACTATCCGAGGAAAGCAGAGACCCTGCAGAGATGCAGCAGGGGGAAGGGGCAGGTAGGGCATGGCTGGGTGGGGAGGGAAGGAAGGGATTGTAGGGACAGAACTGTGCTGAGGTTGTGTGGGAAGCTGAGTGTGTGCAAGGCAGAGCAATGCTGGCTGCTCCCCTCCTCCTTCTGAAGGCCTTGGGAGATGGAGGAGTGAGGTATGAAGGCCTGTCCAAGGTGATTTGCTTTCCTGGCAGGACTGAGCTCAGCCTCCAGCAGGGTGTGGAGGCTGCTCTGGGATTCAGCCCATGAGAGCACTGGGGTCTAGCAAGCAGCTGAACGGTGCAATTTCATTCCCTCATGCTCTGCCAGTGACACCTCTCTGCTGCTCTGCTCACAGGCTGAGCAGACCCAGGCCCCAGGCATCCTCTCCACTGCACCCTTGGGTGTTTGTGCTCTGAAGGACATCCCTGTGCCCTCTCCTGCATGGGACAAACTCTGCACAGGAGAGCTAGGGAGCCCAATGAGCACAGAGTTGAACGCCTGGCTCTGTGGATCCGTGCTGGAAATTCTGCCTCACTGCTGGGAAGGAGAAGGTTATTGAGGTGTCACCCAACTCAGTGTTTCTCTAAAGATGAAATTTCCCTGAGGATAAGTGTATGCCAATGCTAAGTAGGAGACAGGGTCAACAGGTGGAGACTGTGGCACAGTGCTGTGTTTTGGATTCCCTATGAGGATAATGTTGATAACAGAGTTTTATTTGTGGCTGGGCACTGCTTACCAAAAATCTAGGACTTTACAGTGTCTCATGCTCTGCCAGAGAGCAGGTGCACAAGCAGCTGGAAGGGAGCATTTCCAGGATGGCTGACCCAAACTGACCAAAAGGATATTTCCTCCCATGGAACATGATGTGCCTTGTGTACACTGAGGGAAGTTGGCCAGGTGCTGCCTATCAGTGTAGAGGGACAGGCTGGGCACTGTCTTAGTGAGTGGTAAGTGACAGTATTGTGTATCACATGGATTTTTGTTGAGTTTTTTTTAATCTCTTTTCCATATTATTACTATTATTATTGCTCTGTTTGTATCTCAGCCCATGAGTTTTACCCTTTTTTCCATCCCCAGGGGAAGGGGGTAGAGAGTGAGTGACTATGATATCCAGTTGTTGACTGGGATTATGCCACAACAACCTAGCCTGTCCATGACACTCCAGTAAGGAATACCCTGCTCCTTGGTGGATTTTGAAAATTTACCTGAGCAGTAGGTTGCTCTGGGCCATTGCACTCTCTTTTACACAGAGGATGAAGACAAATAAGCAAGTCAGGACAGCCCTCGTCTCTTACAGCAAGCTGCATCCTCCATGCTGAAGTGTCTGGAGAGCTACACCTGGAGGAGGCAGAACCCTGAATTGGCCTTTTGTAAGTGAGAAATATGGAGGAACTGACATAAATGAAAGATTCCAGAAACAACTGAAAATAACTGACTGAAAGACATCTAAAAATGAGTCTGCGAAGTGTCCCAAGATCCTTCCAGTTCTACAGGCACTACAAATACTGAATATTTTACCCTGAGTGTAGTTTACTGCCTTGGCCCTCCGTATCACAGCCTAAACAAGTTCACAGAGAAACAGCACACAAAGTAGGGGTGCCTGAAAGTCTTTATTAATTTTTCATAATTTTTGTACGTCCAGACCCAAAAGAGCAGAAATGGTGATGACAAAATACAGGTCACACCAAACAAGTGTCTCAGTTGGCGGCAATGGTGGACTGGATCCAGGAGACGTAGTTGCAGACCTTGGTGTAAACTCCGGGATAGCCCCTCTGGGCACATCCAATACCCCAGGAAACAATGCCCTGGAGCTCTCCATTGCAGACCACAGGGCCGCCGGAATCTCCCTGTGCACACAAAGGATATGGATATTCAGCAAATGGCATCAGCCTGAGCAATGAGCCAGAGATGCCTGAGATCACGGACATTTGAGGAAGCTCTGTCAGCCTTACTCTGCACAAAGTTCTGCAAAGGCCATTTCTGATTCACACTCTCCACCTGATGCTACCACGCCTGACTTTAGCTCCAAGGGCACCACAGCTAAGGATGAGTCAGCTGCCTGTTTTTGCTGGATGCAGTACTAGGCAAACATTCAGGATATGTATGCCTGAAGCCTCTGCCATCATTCAGAACTTCAGATGTGCCAGTGCAGTGAGTATAGCTGACTGTGAAATATAAAGGCCTCTTCATATGGAGGGGAAAAGACAGGAGAGAAATGAATGGGAAAGGAGAGGCAGATGATTTACCTGGCAAGAGTCTTTTCCTCCCTCCAGGAATCCAACACACATCATGTTCTTGGTAATCTGGCCAGGGTAGGCATCAGAGCAGTCAGCGTCAGAGAGCACAGGCGCCTGCAGGCACTGCAGGGTGTCTGGGTAGTTAGCTGCAAGGAAATAGGGAGAGATGGTTGATGGCATTGCTCAGTCCCTTTCAGAGCTCAGAGAAGATCTTAGCAGAAAAGCCAATGCTGGACATCCTGTTCTAGCAGCCATCCTTCTTCCTCTCAACAGTAAGCACAGCATGGATTCCTTGTGTAGAGACAGAACAGATTCCACCCATGGGCCCACCATTCTACACTGCAGCCACCTTAACTTTTCTGGTACCTGGAAATTCATCAATTGACAAGAGTGGAGCCACTGTTACAGCACATAGGCTGGAATAAACCTGAGCCTCAGGAAAACCATCTTCTCTTCTGGTGCAGGTTTAGGTGTCATTGGTGGAACAGACATCAGTCGCCATGCACATCTCTGACCATTAGTGTAAGAGAATGGATGTCTCTAGTAGGAATTCTAGATCCACAATCCCAGACTTTGCCCTTATTGTCAGAGAACTGACAACTCTGTTGGCATGAGTTGAATATACTACACAGGCCCTGCACCGACTCATTGCTCAAAAAACCTGTCCCACGACATGTCTCTGTGTTTTAGCCTGTGCTGTTAGGGGTTAAAGGTGAGGTCTTAGAGACTGTCCCGGGCCCCCAAGGGGCTGTGCATTCCCCTAGAGTACTCACAGCCACTGCTGAGTGTGTTGCCCCAGCCGGAGATCAGGCAGGTGGTGCCGGTGGCCACGCAGCGGGTAGGCAGAGCAACGGTCTGGACAGCCTTGTTGAGCTGGGCAGGGGTGGCCAGCTTGATGAGCATGATGTCATTGTCCAGGGTGTAGGCGCTGTAGCCAGAGTGGCGGATGACTTTAGCAGAGCTGATAAACTGCTGTGTGGATTCGGAGAGTTCCAGGTTGTGTTTCCCGAGCTGCACTTGGATGCGACTGGAAAAGAGGAGGCGCAGCATGGACTTTACTGCCACTGGCAGGTTGGGAGAAACCTCCCTGTCCCTGTGTGCACTTGCTCCAACATCGCTGCTGCAGAAGTCCTTTGGGGCAGGTGATCTTTCTTGTCCTGCAGGAAGCCCTGGGGATCCACACTGAGATCTTAACCCACTCCCTGTACGGGTGGTGAATTTCTGCAGGTTTGTAACTACATGACAGCTGAATACCTAGCAGCGCTGTATGCAAACATTCTGGGAAAAAGCAAACTGCTATAGCCTGACCTCATTCATTTTCCTATTCTCCAGGGAGAATGCTCTAGCAAGAATCTTGCAATTGATAAGAAATCACAGCCCAGAACTCATTGCTTGATTATCCCGTTGTTCCTATAGAAAGTGCTGTACATTCACAGAAACATTTGCAGAAGTGGAAAAACCCTCAGGATGCCTCGGCCTGGCTTCCTGAATGATCCACCCGTCCCTTGGCTGTCTCCAGTCAGAATGGAGGCACTTACATACTTCTGTCTCCTAGCTCAGAATTCCTGCTAGAAGTGAACTGGAAGACAGGAGTAGGTTTTGGAAGGATGTAATTTTTTCTACTCACGATTTGTAGCAGTGAGCAGCTGACAGGACCCACTGGCTGCTGATGAGGGAACCTCCACAGAAGTGATATCCAGAATTCAGGGACACCTGATAGGGCACAGAGTGCTCTGCACAGGTGTAGCCTCCCACAATCTTGTCATCATCTTCAGCGAAGGTGGGGAAGGCAACTGGGAGATAAGAAGTGCCATATGTCAGCAGCTGGCCTAAGGTGACCTGGTGTCCTGGGACTGCCTGTCTGAAGCCACTCACTTGTCAGTTCCCCTTCTATGGACACTCAGGGCAGCAGGGGTGGGCAAGTCTAAGAGGCATTCACTTGCTGCACCCTCAAAGAGGGGGATCTGACTTACACTGGTGCCTCACATATCTGGCAGCTAAAGCACTGCTGGCTACTCCCTGAGGGAACGTACGAACACAGAAATGCTCTTGTTGGAGCGGATCACAGGTGTGTCTTTCCCAGGATCCTGTCTACTGAAACACTCAAGAGTGGACTGAGGGAAAAAGTAAAAACAAGTGGGCAGTGATATTTTCTTGGAGCACCCACCCAGGGTCCAAAATTTTGCAGTTACTTTAGGACTTCCTGGGCCAGAACTATTCCCTGTGTACTCCTCAGTCCTGAAGGGGGAGGAAGCCTTTTTCTGAAGCTATGGCCACGTCTCTATAGCTGGGTCAGAAACCCCTATGAAGGCATTCATTCCCCAGGTTGTGGCACAAGTGGTTATGAGCAGACAGAAGATGGAATTTGCAGGCTCTGCCTTCAAACTTCTGCAAGTCGAAACTGGACTTGGCTTTCCCACAAAAGGCTACCCCGCAATTTTGCTCAGAAAACCAACTTCCTATTAAATTACAGAAATAGAAATAAAAAATATACTCACCAGCCACCCCAATAAAGGCGAGAAGCAGCAGGCACTTCATGGTCTTGATTCAACCTCAAGCCCGGACTGGTTGACTGTAAGTGGGAGCTGCTAGAAATACGTTTTTGGTTATGGCCTTATCTGCAATCCAAGGTTTTCTCCAGACAAAAAGTACACAGTGGAAAATTTGAAGATCCAAATGTGGGCATTAACAGGCATTGGGAGAATGTACAAATAACATGCCCATTAATCATAAACCTCTGCTAAGATAGAGAGTAATTTTAAATTATTCCAGAGGGTAGCCTTCAGTCTAAAAATACAGTTTGGCTTTGGAAGATGTGTAGTTATTTGTCTGTCTCATTCTTACACACAGCACCTGTTGAGAACAACTCTCAAACCTCTTTCAGATTCCTCTGAAATGTGCTGATGGTGTCTTTCTTAAAAATGCATATTTTTACCAGACGCTGAATAGTGTAGGTAGTGGACAGAAAGATACAATGCATTTAAAAAAAAAAAAAAACCCAACAAATTTAGTGGTTAACTTTGTTAAATGTATTTTAGCAATTTCCTTTTTCTTGAATAATGTGTGTGTTTTTATCATATGCAACACCATGTTTTCCTAAATAAAGTTCTTCAGAAGTAATTTCAAAGGGGAGGATAGAAAAACGATCCTGTGCCCCTCAGATCTTCCCAAATTAAATTGTTCAAATGTGGGAATGCTCAGCATCTCCCTTTTCTAATTTCTCTCTCCTAGCCTGTATTAAAATATCTGCCTAAGTACCAAACCATGTTTTTATTCCTCTTTGGAATGTTCTACAGAGACTCATTTTTGCCACACAAGAATTTCAGTGTAATGCTGATATTTATGAATGTAATGTAGATGAGCAGTAATCCTGTGAACACAAATAGTGAGATCTTCTGAAATCCTTCTCTGCAGGAGTGGGGATTTCTGTCATGACGCAAAGTTTACTAAAGCTTAATGCTTTGCTGAATAATCGTTTTCATTTTCCAAGCAGCTGCCAACTTCATCATGTTAGCTCCTGAAAGACACAGGATACTCTCCAGAGATAGTACAGAGAAGCCATATGTTTGGAGATGCTGGAATAGCATGAGAGACTGAATAGGAGTACTCTTCCTGCCCATTTCTTGAGTAATTTTTTGTGAGCCCTGGAGGACTGATACATACAGTGTCACTGTCCAGATGGAAATTTTCCTTCATGTTAAAGTACAAGTCCAAGGCTGGAGACTCCTCCAAGCGGCTGCATGAATTGGCCTTTAAACTGGTGCCACTGCACAGCTTTCTTACAAGCATGTTTTATCCTGTGAAAGGAAGATTAGAAGCTTCTTGAGGAAAAGGAAAATGTCTGTAATAGGACTAAGAGTGTCAAAAATTGCCAAAGCTGTCTGATCCCATCATAATTAAGCCAAGAAAGAAAAATTGCTAGTCTACAATAGTGTTTAGTTTGAAATTTCTAATTTCTTTGTCCAAAATGTGCCATTGGCAGAACATTCCATAGAGTCTTTTTAATGTATTTTGCAGGGTCTTGCAAAGAATACACTCAAGGGTGTACATCTGTTATTGCAAATGAGTCTCTCATTTCATGCAGTGATGCTGCAGTAGAAAGCTGGTAGCTCCAGGGGCACAGGAAGGGGGAGGACTGGTGACTGAAGGGCAGCTGTGTCATGTATTATCAATGGACAAGCAATGGCAGCTTGTGTTTCTAGAACTCTGTGTTCTTAGTTCAAGTTTTTCAGTCAGCTGTATCATCACAGCACTCAGATAAATGAAACACATTTGTCCAGGCTGATGCAAGGTCCTGGGAAAGAGAAATCTGGTAAGACCATGGGGCTGAAAGAGATAAAGCTTCCTAGGAGCATAAATCAGGCGGAGTTTCTGAGCTTAGTCCTTTTGCACCTCACAGAACTTTGTGGTGGAGGGTCCATTGATTCTCTCTTCCCAACTGTCTCCTTTCTGGGAGAAACTGGTACATTCTCCAAAGCTTATCCTCCAGCTCTCCACACCTGAGCAAAACAGCTCCCCGCCTTGTTCTCTCTGCCTGTATTTCTCTTTCACCGATGGCCTCAATGTGTTTCTTCTATTTCTGCCCTTGCGTGAGATATGGATTCTCAGTGTCCTAGAGTGAAAGAGGACGTAGGACATGACAGGGATTTATAAACTTATGGGTGGCCTGGGGAGCCTGAGGAAGGATGGATTGCTTGTCGTCTCTTAGGAAGTAGCATGCAAAACTTGGAGGCTGGCTGGTTCAAAACAAGCAAAGGACACTTCCTCTATTTTAGGAAATCTGTGAAATCCATTCCACAGGTTTTTATGGATTCAAAACATTTACATGGCCTCAAAAAGAGAAGGGACACATTTATGGAAGAAAAATTCTTGGAAGGCTGTGAGGTTGAAGGACACCTGATCCAATCTTCCTCACCCCCAGGAATGGCCTAGTGTTGGAATGTTCCCTGCTTCTGCAGCCCAGTAAGAGACCAAAGGTTATTATGGATCTCTCTGGACTCTCACCCTTCTGCCAGTGTGTCACCCATGACCCAGAGAAAGGCAGTCAGGGTTGCTTAAGTCCTGCATAAGTTTGGAGAGTTACCCAAACTCATGCCTTCATTTGCTGGAGCATGGAAGGTCTCCTGGGAGCACCTCAGCCTTGTTTGAGCAGGATGGGAGGGCACAGGTCAGGTCTGACCTGACAAAGATGTGTGTTAAAAGGTGGTTTTATCTGACAGTGCTGCTGGGCTGTTCTTGTTCAGGCAGAGATGGAAATGGGAATAGAGCTTAAATGATGGGAACACTTGCCCTAGTGATTCTAAATGGTTTGCTGGGGGAGTAAAATACCTGTCTTTCCTGGGCAACACAAAGATTACTCAGAACATTGCTTTCCACAAAACTTCTCTCTATCTCTCAGAAAAGATACCTAGATAGAGATCCTTGTATCTTCCACTAAAGCTGGTTTCTGTATTGCTTGCATCATTATTTAAATCTGATCCAGAGGGCAACTGATGGTGATGCATATTTTCTTCTCCAGGCTTTGCACAAAATCTCCATGTGTCCTGGAAATTCTCCAGTTGCCTTGGTATAATTTTTTCCTGCCCTCTCCTTGCTTCCTTTTCTGAAGAACAGAACCCAGGCATCTTCTATAGAGAAGCATCACCAAGCAAGGCTGTGGTGATTAAGATAGTGTCCAATTTTGGTGGAGAAGGAACTGGGAAACTAGGAGAGGGAAGGGCAGAGTGACAGGGAAGGGAGAGGCTTTGGGATGGTTAGAAACACTCCGCAAGAAGAGTTCCTTTTCTTTCACCACCATTTTCTGACATAACCTTCTGTAGTCTCCTTAGTCACCTCATCCTCATTTTCTTCTTCTGCCATCTTCCTCCACTAACTCTTCCACTGACTCCTCTTTTTTTAAATTCTGCTTCCTTCTTCCATTGTCTTCTCTGTTGTCTCTTACTTCTCTAGATATGCTGCTTTTCTTCACCACTGTCAACTCTTCAGCTGACATCCTCTGTCAACTCTTCTGTTGCCTTCTTCTATTCTTCCGTTGTATTCTTTTGCCATCTTCTTTGGTCGCCTCCTCTTTCTCTTCTTCCATTGCCTTCTTTTGCTGCCTTCTTCTGTCCCTTCCTCTGTCATCTTCTACTGCATGTCATCCACAGTCCTCTTCCTCCTTCTCCTCTTCCTGTTCTTCCAACACCACCTTCTGACATGTTCTTCTGCTCTCTTATTCCACTCTTCTTCTTCCCCTTCTCTGTGTCTTCTAAGGCCTCCATCTTCCTTTTTCCACCTTTTGCCACCTTTTTCCACTGTAACTCCTTCCTAGTCTGCTATTGCCAGTCTCTCTTTTTCAGCTGGAGTATACAGGCCCCAGATCCTCTGTTTCCCTGACTCCAAAAGCCTAGGGATCAACCTTAAGTTTCCCTTAGAGCTTCCTGCAAGAGCTTCTGCTAGAGGCTCTGCAAGGGGCTTCAGATAGGAGCCTCAAATGCTTAATGCTTCTGTAATCAGCAAGAGGGAGGGAGGGAGGGAGGGAGGGAGGGAGGGAGGGAGGCAGGGAGGGAGGGAGGGAGGGAGGGAGGGAGGGAGGAAGGAAGGAAGGAAGGAAGGAAGGAAGGAAGGAAGGAAGGAAGGAAGGAAGGAAGGAAGGAAGGAAGGAAGGAAGGAAGGAAGGAAGGAAGGAAGGAAGGAAGGAAGGAAGGAAGGAAGGAAGGAAGGAAGGAAGGAGGGAAGTGTTTGCTCCCGAGGTTGGCTCTGCAAGAAAAGGCAAAAGGTGTAATTATTAATATTCCCAATAGATGGCTCCTGAAACACAGAGGTGACAGCAATGCTGAGCACACAGATCAGATTAATTTCAAGACCAGTGATTTTATCATATCGTAAGCCAATAAAAATGAATGCTTAAAAACAATTTTGTTTCAACACACTCTGGTCAGATCTGTAGTTATCTCAACCCTTCGTGCCCCGCCTTGGCACCAAAAAAGGATTATTATGCTTTAATCCCAGCCAGAAACTAGGTACAATGCAGCCACTCACTCACTCCCCTCACTTCCACTCCTACAGTTGGATGGGGAGAAGAATCAGAAAAAAAAGGTAAAAAACCTCTGTGGATTGATATAAGAACAGTTTTATACTTAAAGTATAATAATAATAGAAAAAGAAAACACAAGAAAAACAAAGTGCAATTGTTTATCATCTGCTGAGCAATGCTCTGCCTGTCCCCAAACAGCAATTGGTCCCTTCTGTCTAACTCCTCCCAGTTTATATTCTGAGGATGGTGTTCTGTGGTGTGGAATATCCTGTTGGCCAGTTAGTGCCAGTTGTCCCAGCTATGCTCCCCCACAGCTTCTTGTTCACCTCCTTGCTGGTAGAGCATGGAAAGGTGAAAAGTCCTTGACTTGGAGTAAGCACTACAGAGAAACAACCAAAACATCAGTGTGTTGTCAATATTATTCTCATATTAAAAACATAGTGCTGTACCAGCTACTAAGAAGAAAAATTACTCTCTCCTAGCCAAAATAAGCACAGTCATTTCCTCCATCGCCTCCTCCATCTTCTCCTAATCTTCCAACATCTTCTTCCATTGCCTCCTCCTTCCTTTCTACTGCCACCTTCTTCCACTACCTATTCTATTTTACCTCTTCTGTCTTTTCCTTCTTTTCTTCTTACACCACCTTCTTCTGCCACTTTCATCCTCTGCTTTCTTCTGTGGCCTTCCCCTCACGCTGTCTTCTTTGATTACCTCCTGCTCTTTTTCTAACACTTTCTTCCATCAAGTCTTCCTTCTCTTTTTCTGCTGCTTTCTTCTGACGCTTTGATCCACCACCTTCTCCATTCCCTCTGCCTTCTTTTCCTCTGCTGTTTTCTTCTGTCACCTGCACCATCACCTACTCCTTTTCTTCCACCACCTTCTTCTGGTGTCTTCTTCCATCACTTGCTTTGCCACATTCTTCATCACCTCCTTCTTTCCTAATTCCAGCACTTTCTTCCGTTGCCTTCTTTCACATCATCCCTTTCTTCTTCTGTCACACGTTTTTGATCCATTCTGTCACCTCTGCCCTCTCTTCCTTCACTGCCTTTTACCACCACCTCCATTACCTCCTCCTTAATTTCTGCCATATTTTTCTTTCACCTCCTCTTTTGTCTATTGCTTCTTCTTCCGCTGCCTTCATCACCATTGTCTTCCATTGTCTCCTCAGTTGTTTCTTCCTTCTTTGCTTCCACAGACTCCTCCACCCTCTCCTTCACTGTCTTCTTCCATTTTTCTCATTTTTCTCTTTTTCTAATGTCTTCAGCCATCTGCCTTCATTGCCTCTCTATAGCCTTTTCCTTCTCTTCTTCCAACACTATCTCCCTTTGCCTCTTCCATTTCTCCTTCTTCTTTATTCTATGGTTTTCTTCCTCTGCCTTTTTTTGTTGCCTCCTCCATCGCCTCCTCCTTCTATTTTTCTGCCTGCTTCTGTTGCCTTCATCTGCCACAGCCACCTTCCAACGCAAATGCCTTCCTTCTGCCGCCTCCACCTTCTGTCTTCTTCCACCACCATTTTTGATACCTTTTTCCACCGCTGCTGCCTTCGTGCACCGCCTTTCTCTGCTGTCTTCCTCTACCGCTTTCTGCTGCCACCACCTCCTGTCAATGCAGTCTGCTGTCACATTCCATCACTGCCTCCTGTTGCTGCCTTCTGCCACCTCCCACTGCTGCCACCTTCCACTGCTGAATTAATCAGCCACTACCTCCATATGCCAAAGCTGCCTTCTGTATCACTGCCTTTACCACTGCCTTTCACCACCACATCCTTCCATGACTTCCACCTTTAGCCACTGTATTCCTCCACCCTTGACTCTGCCACCTTCCACTGCCTCCACCTTCCCATATTCACCACCTTCTTCCAGCTTCTTCCATCACCTACTCTGTCATCTCATCCATCATCTTGTCTTCCATGACCTTCTTCTGCCTCCTTTCTTACATCACCCCTCCTTCTCTGCTTCTGCTGCAGCCTTTTGCAACTTCTTTTGTCACTTTCTCCATTGCGTGTTACTTCTGTTCATTCATGGCCTTTTTCTGCTGCCTGCTGCCAGTTCTTGCTTCTGCCACTTCTTCCACCATTTCCTCCTTCTCTTCTTCCCCATTTCCAGGACACCCTAATGAAACTGTTACTGGCATGCCCAATAATTATAACTGTTGTTGTTAATGACTGTATAGGAATGTCTGTATCAGGTCACTGGCAAATTATCACATTGGAAAACTTGTATTTTTAATTAAAATTATGAGAAAGTGTAGCATTTTAACAGCATAAAGAAAATAGCTTTTTTCCTGTAGTATATTGCTCACTGGTACAGGGCCTAACTCTGCCTCTGTCAGTAATCTTGTATTATTCCACTGATCCTTAAGTAAATAACATCACCCTTCTATGTGTTTATCTTCCTGCCTTTTTTGTGTGTCTTAGCTATATATACTGGAGGTCTTAAGACAGGGAGACTTTATAGTAATTATTTTCACTTTGCCCAGCGTAAAAGAAATACAATGAGATCTTTATAGCAAAAAGTAATACTGAAGTGTCATATCCAGTATAAGTATCCATATACTTTGGGTTCTTCGACAATCAAGAGACTATTTCATAGAATTACAGAATACTTTTTGCCTGAAGCAACATCCAGGGGGTGTGGGTCTGTGGTCCAACCTCCAACATAAAGCAACACCAGTTTATAACCTGGAAGAGGTTTCTTAGGGACTTACCCAGTTGAGAACTGGAAACCTCCGAGGAGGGAGATTCTAGTCTTTTTCAGTCAGAAAGTCTGGGCACTTTCTGTTCTAGCACAGTAGAGCCTCAAGAGAAAATTCTTTTCCTTTTACTCCTGCAAGTTGTAACCATTCCATCTTGTCATTATGGCATGCACTGTCTCTATTTCCCTACATCTGCCTTTTTCAGTAGTGAAAGGTTGGAATTACACCTCCCTTGGCTCCACCTGTCCTTAGCTTTCTTCTCTCCAAGCCGAAAAACAGCATCGCTCTTGTTTCTTTTTGTATGTCATGTGCCACCTAATTATCTTGGACACTAACCAGCTTGTTGGCCATCTGCTGGAAATTCTCAGGTATTTAACACTACTTTTGCACAGAGGCAAAGGAGTGAATAAAACTGGACTTTATTTAGCCTTTACAATAGTCAGCTCTCCATAAGGAGCAGAGGGGGTTAGTCATCAAAGTCAATAAACAGGTCAAGCAGAAAATGGATAAAAATGCTTTCTGCTAGTGAAATAGGTGTGTACATGTACCATCAACCTAGCAATGATAAGGAGCCTATGATCCATCTTGCCCTTAATTATTGAAGGGACAGAAATTTTTTCACTAGTTCTACATGGTGCAAAAGAAATTTAGCTATTTTTCCTAGCCTTGGAATCAGGGTAAGAATAATTTTACATTTTTCTCAGCCTGGTTCAGAAATGTAAGTTGTTGTAGAGTGCCAGTGTCCTGGAACACAATGAGGTTTTTATCTAGAAATAATAATTATGGTAGCTTGACATACTACATTCTTTCTGTTGTATGTGCTTGTTGACCAGTAACATTGATGTTTGAAATGCATGAGAGAATGGGCAGGTCCAGATCACAATTTTTGGTATTTGTGGAATCATTTTCATTAGTCAATATGATAAGAGTTGAACAATTTACTAAGACTGTGATTACTGTTGCTGGCACACAAAATTAAATCATTCCATGAAATGCATGTCAAGCATCATGTCCAGGAGATTTTCCTTGAAATGTATTGTGTTGATTTAAAAATATATCCTCTTGGATGCACCAGCGTCTGGATGGGAGGAGCACATGTGCATTTTCCCTGCAGGTGCTTCAGTGGAGCCTGTATCTCTAAAGGATAATATGAGCCACCTGCTCACTTAGGGAAAGTGAAAACTAGAGCTTTCAGAAAATGATGGCCTGGAAATAGGGTTCCTTACTGAAATCAAGGACCAGGGCAATTCCAGTGAAACACAACATAGAAGCATAGAATTGTAGAATCATACAATCATAGAATGTTAAGGGATTGGAATGGACCGTAAAGACCATGTAGTCCCAACCCTCTTCATCCCCCAGTGTATCTCTGGATCATTAGTTTGGTACTTTAGTTCACATGCTACTCACACCACCTCTTCTTATGCCTGTGACTGATCCCTCCTCATTAGCCAGTTGTCTTGCTTTAGAGCAGCAAATGAATGTGTTATTGAAACGTTCCGGGTGTCAATACAATTTAAATGTGAAACTTAACGGGTTTTGTGGACCTTGCACTTATTATTGGTGTCTCAGTTTCAGCAAAGGTATAACATGTGATTTTACAGTTGTAGAGATAGAGGGGACTCTTCAGATGCAGTTGATAATTTATTGTAGTGTGTAAATCTGCAGCGATGTTAGGAAGACTTCCAGCAGGACAAATTTTCTCAACTTCTAATTAATCCGGAAAACTGTTATGGCTTTGTGAGGTCTTTTCACTATTTCCTCCCCCTCCCCCCAAACCCAATTTAAAAAAAAAGAATTAACTTTCTAAGGACTATGAAATATAACTCAGACAATTGCTTTCTAGTTGCTATATATTTTGTGAGGTGTTACTGGTATGACACTCAAGAAAATGCTCCCAGGAGTGAGGCTAATCAGGAACAGAAGAATTAGAAGAATTCTAACTTTAAAAATTACCAATATCACCAAGTCTGGAGTCAGCCAGGCTTCCCCAGAAACAGTCCTGTCTTGTCTGGGACATCTCATGCAATGAAGCTCTTGCAGAGAGGTTCATTTAGAGTATGCAATTAGTTATCTTTTATACCTTTTGGTGTAGATACATAAGTAGGCATAGGACATCAGTGCCTGGAAGAGTTGTTGCTGACTCCTAGTTTTCTGCAAAGTCAGTTCTTTATCACAATTTCTTTGTCCTGCGCCCAGCAGGTTTGGTTTGGTTTTTTTTTCTGAGAGGAACATGCTCTTATAAATAAGACTGTTCCCAAGAGTATTCTGTCACTGCAAAAGACATGTTTGCCATTAAAACAGACAATAGATTTTCTGAATTATTCTTTGCTGTGGAAAACATTTGCTATTGTTACCTATCATTCTTCATTGCAGTGGCTGAAAATGGTGAATGATGCCATCCATCTCTTGTACCATACAAGTTAACATTTTCAATAATGAGCTGGGCAGCTGGACAGAGTGCACCCTCAGCAATTTTGCAGATGATACAAATCTGGGAGGACTGATTGATACACCTGTTGAGAGAAATGGAACATCCTGTACATGAGAAAGATTAACCTAGTGTACCAAAGTTGGAAAGCAGCTTTGCAAAAAAAAGGGATGTAGGAGTCCTCAAGGAAAGGTTGAAGATGAGTCAGCAACATGTCCTTGCAGCAAATAAATCCAGCAGCATCTCTGACTGCACTAAGAAAAGTGTTCCCAGATCAAGGAAGTTATTACCCCTATCATGCACCAGCGAAATCACATCTGGGATATGTATCCAGTTCTGGATTCCCCAGGACAGGAAGTATATGGATATGCTGGAGCAAGTCCAACAAAGGGTCTCTAAGATCATGAAAGGACTAGAGCAGCTTTCATTTGAGGAGAGGCTGGGAGATCTAGGATTGTTTAGCCTTAAAAAAGAAGGTTCAGGAACAATCTTAGTGATGGGTATGAATGTCTGAATAAAGAAAACAACAGCAGCCTGTTCTCAATTGTGTAAGAGGCATAAATTCCATTCCAGAAAATTCTGTTTGAACATAACCCCCCTAAATTTTACTGTAGGGGTAGTCAAACACAGGAACAGGTTGCCCAGGTATGTTGTATAGTCTCTGAATATCTTTGGATATTGAATATCTTTGGAGATGTTCCAAACCTGACTGAGCACTAAGCAAGCTGCTCTAGCTGACTATGATTCAAGGGCAGAGGTCAGCCTAGACAATCTCAAGAGATTCCTTTCAACCTCAAGATATTCACTGTGATTCCATAAATGGAATCTTAAAGCCAAAGAGTCTTAAATATTTTTTTAATTTTTGAGATGTTTGCATAAATAAATTATAATTTTTAAATTGACTCTCACACACCCAGGAAAGAGGAAGATATATTTTTCTGTACCAAATAAGTTGACTCTTTCTATCTGCACTACATTTCAACTTTCCTTGTGGAGATTTTTGTTATGCTGCCTACACTGCACTGAAGTAAGATACATTAAAAACAATAAAATTGTTCCATTAAACTGTATAGGTTTATGATTGAGGTCCTGTTCTCCTAGTGCTCTTAATAAGTTGGAAGAAGCAAATCCTAGTCCTAGTCTCATAGGAATAGTTATATTACCTACTGAAACTAAGAGGAATATATATTCTATTCATTGACTTTAAAGTCAACTACGAGGGATTTTGTGTGCAATTTTAGCTGCAAGACTTGTCATTTCTGTCTCCATTAGTCCTATAAAAATGACATAGAACACTGCAAAGTAAAAACTTTACTTCTCCTTGACTCTGTAATCATACAAGCTACCCTCAAATGCTGGGACCTATACCTATCCCATCCCAGGCTACCTCAAGTGGTAGGTCCCCCCTAAATCCCAATGCTGATTTTCTGCTTACTTTCTCTTGAAGAAGATAAACAGACGAGACAGCTAAGTCTGTAATGGTTTCTTCTGAAATGTCTAAGCTTGTGTAAATTAATTGCTTTAAAAGACACAAGCTATTATACAAATCCCAGTTAACAACCATTAAAGCTAAATGAATTCTAAGCAGGAAGAAGAATTATCCTGTGGGCCACCATTAATTCTCTAAGCAGCTCACTCTTCCTTCACCTCGCTGTTTCTCTTCTGCGTTTTTTCCTCTTTAATCTTGTCAAAATGCCTGACAAAAATAAAAACAGTTGAAAGCATTTTTCTACAGAGAACAGAGCCATGAAGAATTCATCTCACTATTTCCTGAAGTCAGTGTGTAGAAAACCAGGATGAGTTTGAAGGAAAGATTCTGTAGGAATAGATATGAAAATCCTAGCTCAACCATTTTGATCCTTGCTATCCCCTGTTTTTTTCATCGTCTCTTGAAAAAGTCTCTTTGGGCAGTTCACTCTTGAACCATTGTTCGATTTCGAAGATGTATGTGTGCCTTAAGGGTCCAGGAGGATGAAAAGTGAATGAGCAGGCTATTCTGATATCATTTAGAAAAACTTCTAATATGACTCTTGTAGTTGATCCAGCTGCTTTCATTCATGTGAATACATTCATATAAAGAGTCCTGCAGCCTTTCATCACAGTTTACCCTTGCTTGACTCCAGCCATAACCCTCCTCTCCTCACTGTACCTAATTTCTGTATCCTCACACGTTTCCCTCAAGTAGGATGGCTTTCACTTATTTCACTGAGTTCTCTCTCTTAGAATGACAATTAAATATGCAGTTGTGTCAATGACTTCAGGGGCTGCAGTCCAAGCAGTGGGGAAATTGTTCTACCAGAAGTACATAACCTGTTCTGCAGGGCCCTCTCTGCAGGTGAGCAGAGCACAAAAAGTGCTGTTGTATGGCGTGAAAACAATCTCTCAATCATTTTCTTTTAGTTGTGGAGGCAAAGTGAGCAAGATGAGTATTTGGCATGGGCTTCCAGAATCTGGAATGTTACCAGTAAGCACTGCACAGTTGACAGCTTTATGATAATGTAATTGCTAAATGATAATGGCTTCAACAGCTGTGTCACAGACCAAATGTTCTACACAATCTTATTCAGGTCATATTTATCCTAGTCCACACAATTCCAAGCCCCAGAGTCTATTTATGAGATTATTGCAAGCTCCATGACTTGGTCAACAGGAGCACAGTCAAAGTCATTCGTTAAACCTAATTGATTAAGGGACTAGAGCTCCTCAGCATCTACTGAACTTAATGAAAAGTAAATCCTTTCTCTCTGGGATGCTTCTCATGATATGCACCCCACATAAGGAGAGTATTGCAGTCACAAAGTCAAGTTGATACACAGCTTTACAGACAGAATACTGCTAGTACTGCTATCAATGTCACTGAACAAAAGATTGACACTGGTTTTGACATTTTTCCCCGTCCTCCAAAGGACAGTATATTTTCTTACATAAGACCAGTTTTAATCCAGTGCAATTTCAGTCTTCAGGATACGAGTAATTTTCAGGTATAAAAGCTGTATCAACCCTAGCATGCATCCTTAGTTGCAAGGCTGCTATTTAGAGCCAGTCTATATTCTGTACAGGTCACTTGTAGGTAACACTCTCAGAAATCAGACTAAAAACATATGTAAAGGCTATGACACAAGCACTTTGTGAAGGAGGGAAAACTTTCATTTGCAATTCTACAAGAATAGGTCAGTTAACAGTGGAATCAAGCTCGAGGGTATTTATTATTCCTATCTCTCTCTATTGCTGTTATTAAGAGGTAGTGCTCATGGGACTTGGAAATATCATTCTTATTGGACAGCACAATTCCATACACCTCTGTATTGATTTCAGGGTTCTATAATTGGGTTTATGTGGTATTGTAACCAAACATGCCAGGCAGAACTTCTGTTTTTTGAGGTCCATAGGAAGTCAGTGGCAGGAAGATGATCCTTTAATCAGTTTGAGCAATACACTAATGTCTTTGGAACAAAAATACTTTCAGGATCGATCATATCCTGTGATTTCAGAGCTCTTTCTTGTTTGAGTTGCTCTTACTGTTTGGGCTTTCTCTTGATGTTATTCTAGTCTTAAAAAACTAAGTGTGATAATTATTAAATATTTTATTGCATACTGCAGCATACTGCAGCTTCAGGGCATACTGAAGGGCACTGCTATGATGTCTTGTTGCAGTTGACAAGGAACGTGGTAATATTTTGGGTGTGCTTGTCTTTGGAGTGTTCCCTTTACATTCTGTTACCCTACTTATTTCCCCATTCCTGGATCCTAAAATACATCTCTTCATAACCGTAAACAAAACAAAATTTGAATTATTTGAATGATTCTGGATGCTCTTTGAGTGGGATGATGTTTTACTGGAACAGAAACTCACATGCGCTTCCTACACAGCTGGATATAAGTGGTCAAAAATTACCTTTGTTTGCCTGTACTCTTGGCAGGACATGAAACAAAATCTGTTCCCAAAGCCATTTATACATGTTAACATAGGACTGACTGATCAAAGAAACTCTTAGTCTCAAGACTGCAAAAGTATTCTGATTCAGGGGCAGTTCATGGCAAGAGAGGACCTAACTCTCAACCATCTGATTAAGAAAAGTTGGTCTTGCTACTAAATCTTTATTTTAGAGCAACTTATTTTGCATGTGTTTCCATTTCTCCCAATAAAATGCATCTGCATGGCAAAGTGCATGGCCAATGATTTTTTTGGTGGAACATACCACTTAGGACCACAACTTGCTATTAGTAGTCACAGGTTAGAAAATGTTTGCAATGTCATGGGTTCATAGTATGCATTTTATACTTGTAAAACTGAGAACAGAAATTGGCCAAGAGTCCTTTACTGTAAATACTGCATGTTATCACGCTTTTGTCAGTGGTCAGTTCATGCTGTGTCCACTCTTTATATGCTCTTTAAGAGCATATATATTAACTATTCCTTAAGAACAGCTTTCCCTTTTCTCAGTTTTCTGCTAGTTTTTTACTGCATTTCATTTTCCTCTCCTTCTCAGAACAAGATCTTTCACTTGCTGACTCAAAGACTTACTAAGATTTTAAACAAGATGGACTCATTCAGAGAATTCACAGACACCTGAGACTTATGAAATTATTCATATATGCTGAATTATGCTATTGAGCCATTAAAAAACATTTGCTGTGAGCTAGCCTCAGAGAGGAATGCGTTCAAGGAGCCAATAAAATCTTTGCTTTGGCTTTTGCTCAGTTAGCATGCTGAAAGCCATTAAATGTTACAGTCATGTCCCACACGTGCTCTGTGTACCTTCTGAATTGTCTGACTGATGAAAAAACAAGTAAAACAGGGCTAAAGACCTCAGATATTAACATCAAGTAAGATTTATATTTATGCTGTCATTGATGTTACTTAAGAGTCATTCTTTTGATACCACTGATTTCAAATGCAAGAGGAGAATTTGGCTTCCCCTGGACAAACATAGAAGAGAAGCTGACTTGGACCAAATAGTAGCAAAATCAAAGCCCAGTATATATTGACACAGTTCTTCAGGGTTCAGGAATGCACTGAATGACTGGTATCTTTTTCAGGCCTGGAATGAAAAGTATTAATAGATATCCCCAGTTATGGGAAGTGGTTTTTTACGAACTCACACAATTTTTAAAAAAAAAATTAATACTAATAATTAAAGTAGTAATAATAATAATCGTAATAATAAGATGATAATAATAATAATGCTCAATTTAATTTGGGAAACTAGGATGTAATCAAACAACTTATGTCTCTCAGTCAGATGTCTCTGGCAAGAGAATCTGGCAGTCAAGCAGATGGCCTGAGTTATTACTGAGCCTCTTCTCCTGACTGAATATACTGTTCTTAGTTCAGGTGAGCAGTCTGGTCAAGCTGATGTTATTGCCAGTGCAGAGCACAAAGTTTGATACTGAATGCAGAATTTCGTCCCATGTTTCATTGTTTTTAAAGCATGAAAAGATTACAAAGACAATATCCATGTTTACAAAGAGAGATCATGATCTTCAGAGCCAATGTACTTACATATTTGCGTACCCGCTCACAGGTAGGGAACTCTGCACAGCTGCAGCTTTTCTGGGGAGCTGTCAGAGGCACTGTGTCTCATGAAACAAAAATTGGCACAGTCAAGGCACAAGATTTGCGGCCAGCAGTGACCAGCAGCAGTAGACTTTAACTATGAAGAACAACAACAAAAAACCCCAAAACCAACCAAAAACTCCAACCAACCAAAAAAACCCAAACCATCAAACCAAAACATAGTTACAGGATTTCTAAATTTGTTTCTTTGATAAGCAATGGCTTTGATTAACACATGTGAAGGGTTTAAGAAACAGAATTACAAAAGCATTAAAAGAGACAAAGCCCATGTGTTTCTGGATGAAAGTCATCTTTAAGCCAGGATGAGACAAAAGGTGCAGGGCATCTAGTAACTTTCCCTTTGACAAAGTCATTCTTTAGCTGTTTAATCTGAGGCTTCTTGCATCTCCTTCTGAAGCACGAGGTACTGGCCCCCAGGCCAGTCTGTTACTTCTGTCTTATATTTAGGATGTGATGAACTCTTTCTGGTTGGCTGTAGGTCTGGAAAGAAGTGGAAGAAACATGCATTTACTTCCTTTACCTTCCTAATTACAGCAAAAATCTTTACTGACACCTTAGGTGTCAAACTATGAGTTGAAGACATATAAATGTCAAGCATATTTTGCTGCAAAATTGCATTTATTCTTGCTGGTTTTATCTGGATATCCCATGTTCAGCTTGCAGTGAAGGAGGATAAAAACCATCATGTCACATTCATATCCATTAACCCAAAGGATGTTTAGAAAACACCTGTATTTTGCTCCTCTTCAAAGCTCCAGATATCACTGCTAGGAATATTTTATGATTTCTGGAACTCCATGCTCTCTAGCATTGGCAGTTTGCAATTGCCTGGCCACATGGTATTAAAGGCATTCATCAGAAACAAAAGGATAATTTGGTGCCTTAGGTTTTCTTGCCAAGTGAAACAGAGACACCTCACTAAAAATTAATTTTAAGCACATCACTAATGGGATATTCTCCTGGTAGTTTCAATATTTGTATTCTTAATAGCTACTTTCTGGAGCCAAGATAGCTATCATACTTTTTATGCAGGGTTGTGCATTGAGGAGACTGTGTTTCCATATCTTTGGCAAAGTATGTTTCCCCATGTGTATTGGTGCAGCTTTTAATTCCATGCTGCTGCTTCCTTTATTCAGGATGGTACATTTTAAAATGAAAATTGGAGAATAGCTGTTTACTCCCTCTAATCTCTGCAGCATATCAACTAGACGGAAAGTGCCATGTGGCTGATTCCCACACTCCCCTTGTGCCATAGTTCAGAAGTGTCAGGAAAAAATGGTACTGTACCCCCACACTCTCCTTTCTTCATGTTTGGTAGCATTTTCCAGCCTCGACAGGGTAAAAGAGGGGTGCACAGCAAGCTAGAAGATTTTTATCAGAAGCTCATCTGAAAAAAAATTGAGAAGGTCCCAAGCTTAATTTTTTGCCTTGCTTGATTTCTCTATATAGCTCAGCAGAGACCAGAAGCCAGCCCTAACTTCCAAGACCTGGGGGCTGACTGTTACTTTTCACACTTGGGCAATTCTTAATCAGGGCAGAGTGAGGTGCAAAGAGACAGGGGATCAGAGAAGTAGCATTTTAATGTAAACATTGAATCATTGATAAAATACTGGCATTGATAGAATTCAGTTTGCAGCAGCGGGTTCCAAAAAGAATCAAAAGCAAGGGACAAAGGCGGACAGCATGGGTATCCTATGGATATAGGAATGTTACAGGGTCAGAATATCTGGCATTGTTGGGAAACTGCTGCAAGCCTTAATCAAAATAAAATATTAATATAAATTAATATAAAGTATTAATTAATTAATTGAGACCAGAGGCTTAAATTAATACAGAGTATTTATTATTTTTGTAGTATGTTCTGGTGATTTTTCCTTAGCAAGAATGTCCCAAACAACCAAAATGAAAACATGGCCTTGTATGAAAAAGTCTTCTCAACCACCACTGCTGTGTTGCAGTGCATGAAAGAGCTGGTGACCAAATGCAGCTGAGCAGAATGCTCAGGAATATATGTTTGCTATGTGAATATGGTTATGAGTATGTCATGAAAGACCAAAAGAAGGGTTTGTATTGAGAAGAAAAAGAAGCAACAATAAAGTAGTTTGAAGGTTAGCCTTTTAGTAAATGGAGTGCAAAAAATCTTGGATAATATTTCTGCTCTGGTCACTTGCTTGTTTGATCTGCAGCCATCATAGAACTGCTGGATTCATCAGTTGGTCCGCCTGTAAAAATTTGCATATATAACATTGTGTGCCCATTGTGGGGCCCTTTTATTGCTTAGCTTTGCACCAAACCTGACTATCCTGACAAATAAGGCAGCAGTCTGCTTAGGCCATAAGTTCTGCCAAATTTTTGGTTTCAATCTTTCCTTTTCCAGAGATCTTTATATACGTGATTCCTAATAGCTAGAAGCATAATAAACCTTTATTGGATTGTTTCCTTTTGGAGAGCATAGTTTGATTACACTGAATTCAAGTTTTGCGGCAAATTGAAAATACACAGAATATAGGTCTGAATATATATTATTCTAATGTAACTTCTTGAAAGTCTAGTGACTGAAAGGCAGCTGTCATAAAGCCATATAACTGGTATTTTCTACCAGCAATTGCCTAGCTTTTTTTACTGCCTTTATGTACTTCAGTTGCTTAAAAATCTTTTTATGTACCTTTATTGATGCTGATATGTGTTCATTATATTTTGATGTCAGTGCCTGTGTTTTGGTATTCCTGCCTACTGAGTATTCATTACTTGACCCAATAAAGTTGTAATATTATCACTTAAAAAGTGAGTTAGAGTCAGCTGCCATAAATCTGTTTGTGATCCCCAGAATGTGAGCGCAATCAATCAGCAGTTCCAGCCAGCAGACTTTAATGAATCATATGCTTTGGTCTACTTTTGGTGGTTGTATAAGACACATTAATCAACAATCCATGCATGTTTAGAAAATACTAGAATCAGTCAGCCTTTGCTTTGAGATTTTATTTTTTCACATTGCTTTGATGATTATAACATCATTTGGTATAGAGGGTGGTTTGCTCATCATGGTCTGATGATTTGCTTATGATTTAATCAAGCACTAAATTCAGAGAGGAATGTGACTGCATCTGGCTTCCCTTACTATTTTTAAAGAGATGGGGGGCAGTCAGTATTCCAGGAACGTGACAGCTTTGCAATCATATTGCTTACATTTAAGTTTTTTGTAAAGAGGTTCATTGTGTGAAGTGTTTGTACTAAGGATGATTATGAAATCAGTGGTGAAAAAGGGGCTGCTGTTCCCATTTATGAAGTCTTAATGGGACCCTGGACCACTCTTGCAATGCCCAGCACAGCAGAGTACCAAGACAAGGTCGCAAGGTGGTCTTGTGAAAAACTTCATGTGCCATTTGAGGAGCTGGTAGTGTAAGGTGTCTGCTCACAGGAGATTAATTTCAGTGACTACTGTCAGAGAGAAAAGCACCCTGGCCTGACTCATATAGAGGGAAATGTGTCTTAACTTGAAAAATCCTACAAGAATTTACAATATCAGTATATAAGTTTCTAAAACTTTTTCAAAGTATTGGGAAAGGGTTGGGGTTTTTTGTGTTTGCTTGAAATTTAAGAGTAATATGAGATTGTTCACAAAAAATCAGTGGTAATCTCTGCATATGGAGCTATTTGGAAGATATGTTAATGAAAAAGAAATTGACTTTATAAGATGTTTGTTGAAAGAGCAAAGTAATGTTGGCTTAATAGCTGCTCATCGGTTGCCAGTGTACCTTCCAGGTTCCTTACTTTTTATCCTATTTAATACTTAATCTATGTCCAGTTTCCATTGCACATAGCAGCTAAAAGTCCAGACATCACAGATAATTTTTGAATTACCTGTTTCCAGAAGTAATTTTCTGGCTAATTATCACTACTTTGGCTTTGGCCATCAGGTGTGATCTAACTAAAATTACTATTTTGTCTAGATAAGCAAGACCAAAACATCCTTTCCTAATTCTCATGACCAAACTGTGACATGTAACTTGTTACACATGATGCACCTCTGACTGACATTAACTTTCTCTGACATAGTCTGTAGAAATGGATGGGCATAATTTTAGTAATTTTGTCTCATGGTCTAGCGTATTGTTTTAAAACATAGCTTAAAATGGAATTTTGCTACAATACCAGACGACGGGCAAGGGTGTCTGAGGCTCATATCTATCCTGGTTACTCTACAAATTGCTACTTCCAGCCAGCCTCATTGTGTTGTATTTTTGTAAGAGCCTTTCAGGTAGTAAATCTACTATGATAAATGTCTATGTGAAGATGGCAACTTCTCTTTGAATAGACTCGTTCCCTGTGTATATTTCTTTCCTCCCTGTTGTTACAGAAACATCTCTTTTTGCTAGTTTTATCTCTATTTGTATTTCAAAGTCTGAAGAGAGCAATGAGAAGACTTGGAAAGAGTGATGATTTGCTTTGCTTCATGTTATCAGTCTTTTTGACCTAGCAGACAATCATTTACTGCAGAAACTAAACAGAATTCCCTGGGAGTTGTTTCAATAATGGGACTGAAGTGCTACATTTGCAAAGGAATAAAGGGAATTACTCACTCAGTGTAACTTATTAGCATTAGTAGGTAGACATGCTGAAGCCTCCGGCCACAAATTGTAAACTTTTTCATAGATATGCCTGAGCTTTTTGTCTGCTTAGGTAAAGGGAGGCCACACAGCTGGTTCACAGTGGAAGATAAGGAAGCAAGGAGGGTCACTACCTCTGTCAGCAGAGGCTGCAGCCTTAGAGATAGGAGGAGAAATGGTCTGCTTAGAGACAGTGAAGAGAACCAGCAGAGAACAAGAAGAGCCCAGGCTCTTATATCAATATTGGACCAAACTGTCATGTGAAGGGTGGGAAACTTAGTTTGGAACAGCATAATTCCTATGGATTCCTTTGTTTGGGTACTCAGCTTGAGCCAATCCTATTGTTGTACCACTCAAATATTAAATTATTTCTTCCTGGTATCAGACATCTGAGACTCTGCTGTGGGAAACCTAGGGTGAAGACATTTCAGTAACACATTTACATAGATGCCAGTGAGCATCCTAATTTATTCTGCAGAATTTTGTTGCTTGTGGCAATAGAAAGGAAATTCAGTTTGGCTCAGACTCCAGACTGTATTTCAAGGGATGACATATAAACTGCAAGCAAAAGCTATTTCGACTATGCTTTCACCTGAAGCTTAATCTTGGTACTTCATAATCTTTTTGTGCAATTAGAATACAAAAAAGCTTTATGAACAACAATCAATTGTTGTTAATATTGTTTAATGTATCATACTACCAATATGTGTAGCCCTTTACAGAGTCCAAGAGAGAAGTCCTTACCTTTGCAAACCATTCTGCCTGGGAATGGTGAAAGCAATAGAATACTCTAGAAGTCTTTTCACAAGAATGACACAGTTTCACAGAATCACAGAATGGGTCCATTTGGAAGGGGCAACATTGAGTCATCTGGTCAAAACCCCCTTGCTTAAGGAGAGTCATCCTAGAACACATGGCACAGGATTGCATCCAGATGGTTCTTGAATATCTCCAATGAGGGAGATTCCACAACCTCTCTGGGCAGCCTGTTCCAGTGCTCGGTCACCTGCACAGTAAAGAAGTTTTTCCTCATGTTTGGGTGGAACTTTCTGTGCAGACAGCTCACTCTTGGAAAGGTCTAGTAGTGGAAATTACCCATTTTGTTCCTGCCTATACAAGCTCCTAACAGACAAAAAGCAGTGCAGAGGTTCGGAGGTTTTTTTGGTTTTTTGTTCAAACTTCATGATTCATGCCTGAAAACTTTCTCACATATGGTGAATTTTCTATACCTTGTGGTGAAAACAGTGCTCCATCTGTGAGAGAGCACAGGGAGAGTGCTGACAGGAAGTAACTATCTGTTTACTGTCACTGTTGGCAGTGCATATTATAAGGGTCTCTCAGCCCTGCAAGGAGTGTTTTTGCAGTTTGCTTAACTATGACCAACAAAAGAATGAGACACAAAATCAGCAGAACAAAAAAAAAAAAAGAAGAAGAAGAAAAAAGAGAGCAATACTGGCAAGTATTGCCACTATAGGAAATTACCTCAGGTTGCATCAGGGGAGGTTTAAACTAGATATTAGGGAAAAAACTTCACCAAAAGGGTTGTAAAGCACTGGAACTGACTGCCCAGGCAAGTGGTGATATCACCACCCCCAGAAGTGTTCAAAACAAGTGTGGATATGGCTCCTGAGGACATGTTTTAATGGTCAACATGGTGGTGGTGCTGGGTTGGATTTGATGATTTTAAAGGTCTTTTCCAACCTTTATGGTCCTATGACCCTATGATTCTAGGTACTAGAATTTTGAACATGATAACTGACAATTATGAGGTGATTGTGGAATATGGGCCAGCAGCAAGGAAAAGCAATCTCTTACCTGTGATCTCTCCTCAGAGAAAACATCTGTTTCCTACCATGTTTTCTATGTATGTTTGTATCAGAACTGCTTCTGACAGGGAGCTGAAACAACACATGTTGCTTCTCACAAGGTCAGCAATGAGCAATGGACCATTCTTAGGTGTGTGATGCTCAGCTTGGGGCTGCTGTTGCTCAAAAAATGGATACTTGTTATTCTCAAGTACCTCATCCTTGCTGGATGAGCTGCTGTGTGAAGATGACAACAGGCTGACTCCTAAAAGACTGAGCTTTCTTGGCATCTTAGATGCCTTCCAGTCAGTTCTGAAAGTGGAATGTGTTGAGAGAAAGCAGTTGTAATGTGTCAGTGAATCGTCTACATGGAACTGCAGATCTAGGCCAAGAATCCAGAATCCAGTTCAATTTGATATAGAATAACACAAATCATATATGAAAAACCCTAAACCATGAGGATTACTCCATGTCTTCAATGTTACAGCATTGTTCTCTACAGTATACTTCCTATTAATGTTTTCAGTAGTGCTGACCACTATTTATTGACTTGCAAGGATTTTAAGCATTAGATTAAATTGCCATTCTTTCATCATCTCTGCCCAATCCCAAAGGGTGATAATTGCAGTTATGCTCTTTTTTCCCCTTAAGTTATTCCTATGATGTGCAGAGTTCAGCTTTATGATGTTATTAATTAAATGTCTTCTGTTACTCAGCAACACCCTGGTAGTCTATAGAATTTTGTAAATGCATTCTTGTCCTCATTTCATATGGAAAAGGGTTCATTTTCCTCTTAGCAGCTGGCACAGTGCTGTGTTTTGTATTTATATAAGAAAAACATTGATAACACACTGAAGTTTCAGTTGTTGCTATGTGGCATTTACTCTAAGTCAAGAACTTTACAGCTTCCCATGCTAGCAAAGAGATGCACAAGGAATTGGGAGGGAGCATGGCCAGGACAGCTGACCCAAACTGGCCAAAGGGGTATTCCACATGATAGAATATCATTCCCAGTATATAAACTGGGGAGAGCTGGCCAGGAGCTGTTGATTGCTGCTCAAGGATAGGATGGGCATCCATCAGCAGCTGGTGGATTATTGTATTGTGCATCACTTGTAGTAGTATTATTAGATTTCATTTCGTTTCAGTTATAAAACTTTTCCTATCTCGTTTTTCTTGATCCTCCTCCCTCAGGGGGAATGTGGGGCCAGGGCAGCTGGGAAGCCAGAGCAGCTGTGTGGTACCTCATTGCTGACTGGGGTTAAACTGCCATAATTTCATATGCTAAACACATCCTGCTTTCATACAATGCACTTCCTGGTGAGTGTAAACCATAATGTTTCCCAGTTCAGTCCCTATGAAATGAAAACAGTTGCTAAGGCAGTCAATTAAAAAGGAGCTTAAAATTGGAAAAGATGGCATGTTTATGACAGGCAATTTTTAGGTTTTTTACTTTTCTTTTTCTCTTCCTTTTCTTTGACTGATGTTGTTTTCCTGAAAAGGTGTATATCTTCAGAGATTAATGTAATAAAGCTAAGAACAGTGTTTCATTCAACTTCAGCCTGTTTCTGTAGGGATTGTGAACAGAACTATTGCATCACTGAATTTCTCAAGGTAAAGAAGACTAACTCTCACTGCCCTGTTTTTGTTGTCTAAACTGAGTGCTATGAAAAAAGAAATGCTTGGTGCTGTCACTAAAAAAAAATGTTTAAAATCATCACCCTTTTTATTTTCCCCTAATTCATCTTAGGGCATTATTAAAATTATCAGATTCCATTTTGATTATGGCATCAAAGTGATATTTATTATTTTTACCCTGCTTCTGTAGAGTTTCATTCAACAATATTTAGAGTCCCTACATGCTGCTGGCTGAGTTTACTGTTTAGTTGTGATGTGTATTAGCACCATCCTGTACAACTTGGGTCTATTCTTCTTTAACTAGAATATACTCCGAGTTCATAAACTATATATATATATATATATATTTAAAGCCTATAAGTTGTCACCTATAAGACATTTTCATTAAATGTATGATGGTCTTAATGGTCCCTTTATGCATATGCCCTCTTTATACATAGCCCAAAAACTTCAGCAGTGTTAGACTATTCCATGCCACATGGGATATTTAAAAAAAAAATAATGTATTGGATTCTTAGCTTCTGGTATAAGTCACCATATTTGCAATGACATCAGTAGTGCTGTTCCAGTTTACATCCCTGAAGCTGTGACCAAGGGTCTTTTAAGAAACATTTTGTATGACAGCTTTTTAATACAGGTTTTTTCACTTTGCTTTAAAGATGCCTGTTTCTGGAAGCCTTACTGAAATTTTCTTAAACTTTCTTTGCTGTTTAAATGACAATATTTTGGGCTATAGATTGCTTTCAAGCACGCAACTGTACTGTAATGTTGAGGGAGAACAGGTTGTTTGCCTTTTAGATTTTCTCTTGTATTAGGTTTTTTTTAGCTCTCAGAAGTATTTTCAGAAACTCTATTTGCTCTATTTGACCTGTTCTGACTTAAGCAGAAGTTTTTGTCTGAAAGATCCAAAATTTGTTCACCTTTAATTTCACCTTATATCATGCTACCAGAACTTCGTGTTAGTTAAATCGAAAAACTTCACTTTTCAGTTTGGGAAGATTAAAAGACTGAATGGAGAATAATGGAGAGAATCAAGGGCTGAATCTCTACAGTTCACTTTGCATAGATAGTTAGAGTACTTACATCTTACCCAGTTTTTAGTTAAATATGAGGGTAAAAACTGAATTTAAGTACCTTGCTGAGATGTCCATTCTAGGTATTTTCTGTAAATATATACCTTTGTGTAACATTACAGACAGTGAAGGGTATTTGAGAATCTGGATGAAGCTTCTTTAACAGCAACACCACCAACCAAAGAATTTTGTTTGCTAGAGGTCAATTGCATTCACACCAACAAATGACAGAAAAAGATTGAGAATTAGTTTGTCTGCATATATTCAGGTTTGACTGAAGTCAGTGGAAAAATCCATGGCTTTTAGGGAAGTCAGTATTTTAAGATAATATTTAGTCAAATTAGTCTGATTTTTAAGACCAGGAGGAACCAATAAAATCTTTTGTGGTCTGCTCAAAAATGCGGACTGTAAATTTTCATTCCCTGATATTTGCACTGAATCTGTGTTCTGATTGCTCTTACAAGTACATTTGGTTGAAATTTGCAAAGTAATTTAGCTGTTGCACAAGAATGAATAACATCTAGACCCCTGGCTGAATTGTGTGGGCTCTGCCAGGAGACAGGACAGGAATAAAATTTGTAAAGGCATATTTTTGTCTTTGAGGTAAATAGATCTGACTCTGAATAAACACAGCAATCAAATCTGTTGAGTAGGAAGGTGCAATTTTTATGTAATCACTTTTGGAATAGACCTTCCAATATTCTATCCAGTTATCCAGTTTTAAGCTAAGTAAGTGAGTACAATCTGACTTTAAGTACCTAAAGTCCATTTAAATTCTTTTCTGTAAAATAATATGCTCAATGTTCCCACTGGAACTTTCAATGTAAACCTGAATGCTCTCTTCATGTCTCCTTGTTCTCATAGTAGCAATTTAACTTTTACTGTCAACTCTTTTGAGGTTTCACAACTTCAGCACTGCCATCTCTCCTAAACACTTCTCAACACTTGGTATCTCCTGAGTCTAATGTGAAATGTATATCTTTCTCCTTTCTTTATCCCTTTAGTTGGCTTCCTCTCTGTTTTTTGTTTGCCCACTGAAGATGCACATTGTCTTTCAAACAACATGTAACTCATGTGGAACAAACTGCCATTGAGATTGAGAGCATTGTGTTCTTTTTGCACTTGCCTTCTCTGATCTGTGTGCCTTAGATCAGAAATTAAAAACCTGAGTGCACCACTGCATTCAATTCTTCCTCTTTCCCGCTACATTTGACAGGTAGAAATTGTTTATATTTAACTCTGGGCGTTTATTTTATTCAACCATACAATTCTCAAACAGATATTATATTCCTCTTTGGAATCTGCTTGTCTGCCTCATCTCTCTACACTTGGTTGACCTCACCTGTTTTCTATTTAATGCAACATTAACTGATTTTACATGGTCTAATTTGCATAAATTGTAAATGGAGTTTTAGCTTTCCCCTCACAAAATTCAACATAAAACTCTTGTTCACAACTTCTAGTCTGTTTTCAGGCTTTCACATGGACCCCAATCAATTTCCTTACTCCTAAGTTTGCCAATACATGCAGGGATACCTGGGTGAATTTTCTCTAGTTTTCTGACAGTGCAACTCTCACTGGGAATTGAAAGATCCTTTGTTCTGTAGTTGGTGAGTTTCAGCACAGAAACCAATTTTAACACCTCCTACCTTCACTATAAACAGCCCAAAAGTTTCTTGCACCACATATCAAATCAGGAGTTCTTTAAAAATCCTAAAAAATTAGTCAGTAGCTTAGTTATCAAAAATATTAACATTTTCCCAGTATTTATTTTCCTGAAAATTCTTGCAGAAGTTTGGATTGGGTTGGTTTTGGTTTTGTTTTTGGAGTGAAATTTCAAAGACATACAGTGAATATGTTTTTAATTAATGTCTCCCATGTTCAGGGTAACAGTGTCAGGGGAAAGGAAGGAAAAATGGCAGAATATTGCAATCAACTTGCAGTTGTTTATTGCACAGTAAATTCTGTTTTGTTTCTAGTGTATTTTTTCTGGAAAAGGCCACCAAATCACATGTCCTCCATCACCTTGTCTTTTATCAGCTGTTGAAGTATAGGAGCTGCCTTGCTCAGAGAGAAGCTGTCTCTGCTTGTTGTTAATGTTTTACAATGTGAGCTGGCATCTCTAAATCCTTTAAAGCTTCTGCTTTAAGGAACTCAATGGTGTTAAACATCCAGGTAGGGACAGAGTGGTGATATTAAGACAGAGAGGAATATTTGTCCTGGTTTCAGCTGGGATGGAGTTATTTTCCTAGTGGTTGGCACAGTGCTGTTTTTTTTAATTTAGTATGAGAACAATGTTGATAACACTCTGATGTTTTTGTTGTCGCTAAGAAGAGTTTACTGTAAATCAAGGACTTTTCAGTTTCCCGTGCTCTGACAGTGAGGAGGTGCACAAGAATTTGGGAGGGAGCATGGCCAGAACAGCTGACACGAACTGGCCCAAGGGATATTCTGTACTAGAGAACATCATGAACAGTACATGTACTGGGGAGAGTTTTGCCAGAAGCCACCAAATGCTGCTCAGGTGGAGGCTGGGCAGTCAGTGGGTAGTGAATATTGTGCATCACTTGTTTTTCTTGGGTTTTAATTTTCTTTCTCCTTTTCCTTTTTAAATTATTTTTGCCACGACTATTATTATTAAACTGTTCTTTTCTCAACCCACGAGTTTTACATTTTCCCAATTCCCTTCCCTACTCCATTGTGAGTGGGAGAACCATGAGCATGTGTCTCTGTAGTACTTAGTTGCCAGCAGGGGTTAAACCATGACAGTCCTTCTTGGTGCCCAGTGTGGGGCAGAAGGGGTTGAGATAACAACAGAGCTGACCAGGGCATGTTAAAAAAATTGTTTTAAGCATTCATTGTCACTGGTCACAATGCTGACTTATTTGCTCTTAGAGTTCCTGCGTGTGTGCTCATGTAAGACTTTACTTGATGTGCATGTTCTCTGTTGTGATGTCTGTCCTTCTTGGGGTCTAGGCTAAGGCTGTCATTTTGTCGTTTTGTGCAATACTGGTTTAGGATTAGATAGAATCACTGTGAAACCAATCTGTGTGATCCGTGTGCTCAGCATTGCTGTCACCTCTGTGTTTCGGGAGCCATCTATTGGGTACTACTAATAATTGCACCTTTTGCCTTTTCTCCTCGCAGAGCCAACCTCGGGAGCAAACACTTCCTTCCTTCCTTCCTTCCTTCCTTCCTTCCTTCCTTCCTTCCTTCCTTCCTTCCTTCCTTCCTTCCTTCCTTCCTTCCTTCCTTCCTTCCTTCCTTCCTTCCTTCCTTCCTTCCTTCCTTCCTTCCCTCCCTCCTTCCCTCCTTCCTTCCCTCCTTCCTTCCCTCCTTCCCTCCTTCCCTCCCTCCTTCCTTCCTTCCCTCCTTCCCTCCCTCCCTCCCTTCCTTCCTTCCCCCCTCCAGGCTGATTACAGTAGCATGTGAGATTTTTAAAGGTATTAAATATCCTTTAAATTACCTCAAAATAAACCTAGTCCTTCTGCTCGGATTCAGCCTGCTGCTGAATACAGTTCAGATCTTTTTTAGGGTTAAGCAAATATTACATGGTACTCCAGAAAAAATTGACAATGGGACTCACTTCCAACATAACCTTATAGAACCTTGGTCCAAAGTACAGGCATTGAGTGGGTATATCACTTCCCCTCTCATGCACCAACCTCCAGAGAAACTGAACAATGCAATGGATTGTTAAAGACTACACTGAGAGCACTGAATGGTGGGACCCTCAAACATTGGGATACACACTTAGCAAAGGCCACATGGTTTGTCAACACTATGGGATCTGCCAGTTGGTCTGGCCCTGCCCAGAAAAACCTTTTATTTACTGTAGAAAGGGATAAAGTTCCTGTAGTGCAAAAAAAAAAAAAACACACTGGAGAAAACAGTCTGGGTTATTCCTGCTTCAGGCAAAGGCAAACCCATCTGTAATACTGCTTTTGCTCAAGAGCCTGAGTACCCTTGGTGGGCAAAGTGGGAGGATGGGAAGGTCTGGTGTGTGCCTCAAGTGGATTTGATTTGGGGTAAGAATAGCCAGTCAATTAACTTACTTGATGTTAATTGCTAGATAGCACTGTATATGATCACTTCTACAGTGGCTATATGCTCATCGTCACCCTTGGACCTGAACCCCACTTCCTTTTGATTGCCACATTAATGGAAACTGAACTTTGATGAAACTGGACAAGCACAGTGGTGATGGAATCAGAACTGACTTCAACATGCAACAATTCACACACCATCTTTGCTGCCTTGAAAGACTGTTATGGCAGATGGAGCCCAATTTCATGGACTAAATGAACTCAACATAAGATCCATAGACAAAGAATATATCTGTGTGAATATATCCAAAACCAGGAAAAGGTGATAGGGCAATGGAAGTGTGGCATGACATACATTATTAGGGAATTAGTGGTGGATACTATACTGGTTTTAGCTGGGATAGAATTAGTTTTCTTCTTAGTAGCTGGCACAGTGCTGTGTCTTGGATTTAATGTGAAATAATGTTGATAATAAACTGATGCTTTAGTTGTTGCTAAGTAGAGCTTACTCTAAATCAAGACCTTTTCAATTTCTCGTGCTCTTCCAGCGAGGAGGAGCAGAAGAAGATGGGAGGCAGCACAGCCAGGACAGCTGACCTGAACTGGCCAAAGACACATTCCATACAATGGAATGTTATGCTCAGTATATAAATGGAGGGGAGTTGGCTGCAAGCCACCGATCGCTGCTCAGGAATGGGCTGGGCATTGGTCAGTGGACGGTGAATATCTGTGTTGTGCATCACTTGTTTTCCTTTTCCCCTTCTTAAATTATTTTTCACTGTCATCATCATCATCATCATCATCATCATCGTCATCATCATCATCATCATCTCTTACTATATTTCAATAAGAAAAGTGTTCTTAACCTGTGAATTTTACCTTTTTTCAGTTCCCCTCTCCATCCCACTGAGGGGAGAAGAGGGAGCAAGTTGTTGTGTAGTACTTAGCGAGTGGCTGGGATTAAAACACAACAGGATTACAGACATGGAAGCAGGGAAGCACATGATAAAGAACTGAGGAAACATAGCAGTGCAAGGTGAGGGTGAATAAGGTTAATTCATCTTTTGAGTGAGTTGAGTGGCAGTGACAGGAACATGGGTTTGGATTTCTGATTAGGAGGTGTAAAAACATGCGATGTAAGGGTTTGGAATTGTTAAGATAGGAGATGTAGGATCGCACAATATTTCAAGTGAAATTTCTACTTCTTCCACCCTCTCAAAGAGACATAAAATCAGGGATGATCTGTAATATCATCTTAGAGAAAACAGTATGTTGTCTTTGTGGTGTGGTGGTGTACATTTCTCAGGAATTATTTAGTCACCCCAAAATAGCATATATATGGTATCTAGAGGCATTCAGTAAAAATGATGGGAAGTTGAGAAGCACAGGCTGAGTAGTCCTTTGTGAGAAGCAGTTAACCTGCTAGACCCACTTGGCTTAAAGACAAAGTCGTAGAAGGAGATGTGGAACCACAGTGTTTAATACAATAAGCTTGGAAGGAGGATTTGGAAGGATTCTTATTTTCATGATAAAATTTCAGTAGCACAGCTAACTGAATAATTAATTAGTATTTATGAGTGTTCTTATCCAAGCATATGTGGCATACCAAGAATATTTGGTGGAAGAACATACTGCAGGATTGGGAGCAGTTATGAAAGAAATATTGGTGTTGAGGGGGTAGAAATAACTAAAAATGTACTGTTGTGGTGTAACCCGGGTAGGCAGCTAAGCACCACCCAGCCACTTGCTCACTCCCCTGCAGTGGGATGGGGGAGATAAACGGAAGAGTAGAAGTGTGAAAACTCATGGGTTGAAATAAAGATGGTTTAATAGGTAAAGCAAATGCTGCATGCACAAGCAAAGCAAAAATAAGAAGTTCATTCATTACTTCCCATCAACAGGCAAATAGTTTGCCATCTCCAGCAAAACAGTGCTGCATCACGCATAATGGGAAGGCAAATGCCAACACTCTGATCTTCCCCTTTTCTCCCTCTTTCCCCAGCTCTTATTGCTAAGCATGATGCCATATGGTATGGGCATCCCTTTGCTCATTGGGGTCAGCTGTCCTGGCTCTGTCCTCTCCCAACTTCTTCTACACCCCCAACCTACTCATTGGCAGGGCCGTATGAGAAACAAAAAAAAGCCTCAATATTGTGTAATTGCTACTCAGCAATAATGAAAACTTTTTATTATTGATACTGTTTTGTTCACAAATCCAAAGCATAGCACCATAACCTATTAGGAAGAAAATTAACTCTCTCTTAGCCCAAGTACTTTAGAGTAGTTATAAAATTTTAATCATATTAGTTGTTAGTGGGACATCTGCAAATAATGAATATTCATAAAAATCATGGACTTTTCTTCTAGCAGTTCCTCAAGAGTCAAATTCTACTCCCATTCCAAAAGGAGAAATAGACAAACCGATTTTGCATTTCTGTCAGACAGAGGTATTAACTATTGACCAAACCTAGTCTACTGCTTGTTTTTATCAAAGGGAACTGTTATCCTGTACCTTGGAGCTCTTTGGACCATGCTAACTTTAGATACATTGTCTAGCTGCAGATGGTTCATTTTATTTAGAATGCAGAAATAGAAGGCATTCATTTAAATGCAAATTTGCCACTATGTCCTATGGAATTTCCTCTCACTGAAGAGTGGTGTTGTGAACATTTACTGTGACTGGAAAAATAATGATGCTCATGTATGCCTGCCCCTATTTTCCTGCAGTAAAGTGCAAGAGCTGTTAACCATTATAGTTTGTGACAAACAACTGACAAGAAGAAATCTTACATTAAACATCTTGACATACTGATGTATGAGTGGGGGATATCAGCCCAGTTTAATGTTTTAATTAAAAGCAGAACATTAGACTATTAGCTTTTTGTAGAATCAAAAATTCACATTCTCTGCATTTTTCTTGACTGATTCAGAAGTTTTCAAAAGATGATAACCAAATTTAATATTTCATGACAGATAATTTGCATCCTTTCAAAGTCCCACCTTCTCACAGTTGTCAAATCTTTCATATTTCTTTCAAGCAATGTCATGAATCTTATTGCTTTAACAAATATTAACCAGATTACATCACATCATTTGTTTCTCTGTTCATGTGGTATCAGCACTGCAGAATGAATATCTGAACCTCAAGTTACTGTGACATTAATGTTTTCAAAGAGGGTATCAATATGTCTGGGTTTTTTGTTTTGTTGGTTTCATCTGTATTGGGTTTCTTGTTTAGTTTAGCTTTTGTTTTTCCTTTGAAACAGGAATCAGGAGGCATCTAACAGCTTTAGGACAGGTATGCTCAGTATTGTGTGGTGCCAGTGTTGCTTCTAGCTTCATTTTTCTCTTATGTATTCTACCAAAAAAAAAAAAAAAGAAAAGAAGAAACAACTATGTAAGAATAAAGCTAACTTACTGATGGAGTGTGTCTGTCTAGTTGTGTGGTGGCCTGGGTTCTGATCTTACACTCACTATGAAATATTTATTTTGTTTATTTGCTTAGTGTGGTTTAGTTTCAATCACAGAAGATTACTTATTTCTTGAACAAACTAAGCACTTAGTCCTGCAGATAAACCTAAACATGCCACTCTAGTAAAAGCTACACTGGGCCTGGACTTCAAGCATATATTTAAGAACTTTGCAGAATAATAGTTCATAATTTTATAAGAAATAATATTTTGGAAAATGGTGTTCAGAAGCACATTCTTTAATCTCTTTCCCCTTGTATCATATCTCAAGTATATATTCAATTTTCTGTCCACAAAATCTTTTATATATCATTTGGTATCATCATAGTTTTCCTGGTTTCTGTGTCCATGGAATATTTGCAAGGGGTAATGATATTTTAAAAATGCCCCAGCTTTGGTCTGAGAACTGAATAATATAGAATGCAATAAATCATACTGTAATTAAAATTCAAGGTGTTAAGATTAGCTAGATGTTCTCCAAGTTGAGTAGTGTTCCCCATTTTCCCCTTTCGGCTTAATTAGGTGACAACTCTGTGGCTGTGATAAACTATTTTGTGTCAGGACAAAACAGGTCAAAGGGGAGTGCTCTTGAGGGTGGATTATTTCAGTGCACTAAGTTTTTAACTGAGGTTTGTAGATAAAAGTCTTTTCATATTGTAGGAACAGTGAAAACTGGGGAGAGGTCCACTTTGATTGCAAAATGCAGCAGCATCAAAAATTCAGAATACTGATAAAAATTCAAACATTGGGGTTAATGTTTCCCATACATGCTGCTTTTCAGGGAAAGAGAAAATTATGCAAAACTTGATATTTTGATGGTTAGTTAAGCTACAAAGGAAAAAAAATCCGATGTGAATTCTCTCATTTAACAAAAAAGTCTGTTTTAACATCAGAGTCTGTTAACTGCTGAAGCATATATTGGTTCAAGAAAACCATTTTGAAAATGAAGCCACTTCTGTAATAAGACATGCAGATCTGTCTGTGGTACACTGTGATAGCCCTGCAAGGCACCACTTTGCATTTTTTAGCTACTATCAACCTATGAAAATGCAATCTTTAGCTATGAGCTAGAACCCTCCTATCAGAGCTAAACCACTTCCTTTGCTCGTGTTACTTTGGATGAAGTACAGCGCCCAGATCTTGGAAGGCTGGGTCCCAAAGATCTTGCCTATATTTCTTAAGAACTTAAAATATATCTAATAAGAGAAATTACTTCAAGAGGTTTCAGTCAGTTTTGAGCTGAAGAGCTCATGATAAAAGAAGGAAGTGAAAAAATTGGAAAGGGTCCAGCAGAGGGATGCTAAAATGGTGTAGGGCCTAGAGCAGATGATCTACAAAGGAGATATTTAGTCTGGTAAAGGGAAGATGAAAACCAACATGCAACTACCTCCAGAAGTAATTCCAACAACTCTTTTTTCTTTTTTCTCCTTCTTCTTCTTCTCCTTCTCTCTCTCTTTCTCCTCCTCCTCCTGCTCCTTCTCTCTCCTTATTTTCTTCTTCTCCTTGACTAAGTGTTATGTCAACTAACCACTGTCTTTAGTATTGGGGTTTTTTTGGCTAAGCAAGACTTTTACCATTCCTCTCTAGATTTGTCTTTACCAGATGAAACATTACAAATACCTTTGATCTATCCTGCTGTCTACTTAAAGGGATCTACAATTCTCTGGAGGGAAAAATTAAATTATTTATACAGTTTAAAATCACTGTGTAGGCAAAGAGTATTAGAATCACTGTGAAAGACACATAAATTAAAATTGTAAATGCAATTATTTGTTTCTTATTTAGATGGGTTTTTTAAAATTCTGTGCAGTAGTTCTGCTTTCATAAATGTATAATCTAGACACGGATTATCTAGAGCATTATCATGGTGGATAGAACTGCCTTCAAGAGGGACCTCAGCAGACTGAAGAAATTACACAGGCTCCGCTAAGGTAAATGCAAAGCCCTCCATCTGTGACTGAAGACCACCTGGCCATGATGGGCAGTGCCTTGCTAGAGCCTTTTCTGGGAACAAGTCGGCCTTTACCTTCTCGGTCCAATTCACTGTGAGGACCATGGAAAGTACATGCAGGTAGTTTTTGGCACACCGTGCTGATTTGGGCTGAGGCACAGCTAATTTTCTTCACAGTATCTTGTATTGGGCTATGCTTTGGATTTGTGAGCAGAACAGTGTCAATAATACATGAAACTTCTGTTACTGCTGAGCAGCACTTACACAACATCAAGGCTTTTTCTGTTTCTCACACAGCCCTGCCAATGAGCAGCCTGGGGGTGTGCAAGAAGTTGGAAGAGGACACAGCCAGGACAGCTGACCCCAGTGACCAAAGGGATGTTCTAGACCATATGCCATCATGCTCAGTATACAAAGCCAGGGAAAAGGAGGGAGGGTGGGGATTCATAGTTACCATGTTTGTCTTTCCAAGTAACCATTGCGTGTCATTAAACCCTGCTTTCCTGGAAATGCCAAAACATCTGCCTGTTGACTAGAATTAATGAATGAATTCCTTATTTTTGCTTTGCTCATGAATGCAGTTTTCATTTTATCCTCTTTCTTCTCCCCCTCTCTTTTCAAATTTTTTCTTACTCATCAGGCCTGCAGGGAGTAAGAACCAACTTTGATTCTCATGTTTTTGTACAGTGTAAAAAAGAAATCTCTTGTATCTGCAGTTGCTTTAAAGATCCCTTCACAGTCAAAGCATTGTAAAGGGAACTCAGTATACATCCAAATCAGACAACCTATCTCTGATAAAACTTTAGCCTTTGAAGAAGGAACAAATGTCTATTTTCCAAGTATAGCTCCTTGTGAACTGACTGGTGCTTAACTTTGGTTGAGTAGTCAGATGTTAGAACAGAGGTAACTTTAAGAATGAAAGGACACACACTTAGTGATGCATAATGAAAAGTCAAAACTAGGAGGGAAATGCAAGTAAAATGTGATTATGATAATTTCAGCTATCTAAAATGTATCTGTAATTGAAGAGAAATAAATTTTTGTAGGAGATAACCTCAGGTAAACATATCTTAATACATATTTTTTATTAATGTCTCATAAAAATATGTATTTGCCTACTGCAATGGCCCTGACCCTGAGACTGCTATACATTGACAAGTTAGTGATCCACACAACAGAATTTGTACCACACAAATTTCTTGGACACAGACCAGTCATTGTAACAGAGCAGCCTCCAGGCAGCTTCCACTTGGTGCTGGCTACCTGTGTGGCTTTTCTTTGATCTAATTGTACACCAAGAAGTTCTCACAGGAAAACCCCAAAAGAGTAGGGAGCAAGATTTGTTTTATTCTAGCATGTGCATGTGTCAGATATTTTTATGGGCTCATCAAAAATCTGTGAGACCCACAGCTGACTAGCAGTACCCTCAAACAGATGCACCTTCTGAGAGGAGTGGGTATTTGCAGAAATAGCCTGCAGAATTATGCTACTAGAATTTCGGAGATCCTCTAAACATTTATGAGCTTTGTCTTTGTGAGATTGCTTTCTTACTGGAGTACCTACCAGCATGGTACACATCAAATAATATCAGTCATTTCAGTTCTTTCTAAAAAACTTTAGGGAGCAAATAACAAAGGTTTAGACATAATAAATTCAATTGCTAGACAGACATTGTAGAAATACTTAATAGATCTTTTGTGTGCCATTTATTTGAAATGTTACCACATGTTCAGTCTCTAACAGCTAAAGTTCTGCCTCTCATCATCAGTTCAAAGAGTAAGCAAAAGTACTTTCCTTTTGAATTTTTTTGCTCTGCTGTCTTTTGTGAAATCTGACATTGGTCTAAATCAGTCCAGTCTAAATTCTGTCAATAACAAGAGATGTTTACCTCCAGACCTTGCATAAAAATATTCTTTGAAATAGCAAACTCTGCATAAGCTCAGGCACTTTCCAGCACTTTAAAGGTAGCCAACAAAGCCTCATTCAAATGCATTCAAACCTAAATAACCAGTGGGATTTTGTCTATCCTTTAGATAAGCATGGAAATCTTGGTATATTCCAAAAGACAAGTTAGATATGCCATTCTGTAACTTTTTAAGATCATTAGTTATGCATTATCATGAAAGTTTTTTTGTTAATTGATCAGTGTATAAGACCAAATACCTAAGAATCTCCAAACAGAAGTCCTTAATGGAAGACTTAGATTGTATATATTTTCTAACTAAGATCATTGGCACAGCATTTTGATTAGATGGTTTTCCTTCTGGATATGAATGTTAACATCTTTCTACTACTTCTTGTTTCTAGATAATGATGAGGGTCCTTAAAGCAGAAGATTCATGACTCTTAATCCAAAATTTTATTACCCTTGGAAGAGAAATCTTTGTGCATCACAAAAATAAGTTTTAAAAGATAATGATATCAGAATTTCTAAAAGTATCAGAATGTGGGAAGAGAAATAATAACAAAAAACCAAAAGCCCCAAGTATATGGAAGAGGTTCTGGGGGGGGCTTCTCACAGAAGAGAGTGTTTAGTTAAACAATTGTCCACTTCTTGATCACTTTCACATTCCTAGTAAACTCGCGGAACTATCAAAGGGAAAAAATGAGATGCTTAGCCTCATCTTCTTTCCTGTCCTCATGCTTATATCAATCATGGATACGACAGTAGACCTAAGATTTGATGCATGACAAAAGAAAAGAAATGACAAGCAAACTAAGTAGGAATGCTGAACGCCAGGATAAAATCTATAGCTAATATTAGCTAATAGCTAATGATTACCCCAACACGTTTATTGTAAGTGCAGTGAATGGAATGGAGTTGAAAAGAAGATGGTATGTCTTAAAAAAGTTACTTCGCAGTATTTTGCAGGGTGATACTGAAACTGTTAAAGTAGAGCTCACAATGAACAAAATGCTTTGGCTGGATTTTCCCTAGTGAGAGACACTTTACAAAGCAGGTGTAAAAAAAACCGCAGGAGTCTTTGTATAACAAATGAACTGTGCCTCTTAATTAGGAGACTCCCTCAGAACTCTTGGCAAGTCAAGGAAAAGCATGCTTATATCAAAATCAGCTGGCTGTTTTAAGTGGATTTAGGATTTGTGCCATGTATTGGCCTCACAGCTCTGGAGACTGAAATCACTCAACAGTAAATAAAGAAGCAGCTGTGCAGACTTTCCTACCTCCCTCCTGCAGGAGTGTTTTGTTCGTATCCTGTCAGAGCTCTCCCAAGATGCCTCCATTCATTCTCCAAGCCTGTTTCATGCAAGGCTCTTTTGATGACTACTCGTTTTAGTCCTGCCACCACAAGGACTCCTGCTGTGCTTAGGTGCATGACTTGTGGAGGGAGTAGGGAGTGCTGTTTGCTGCTGAGATAATAATGTTCTTGTAAACAAAGCCATATGCAATTTCTGAAAGCATGCAAATGGATTTTTATCCACCTTTACCCTGCGCATGATTACTGTTTAAAACTTAAATAAGAATCAGGTCTTAAATTTAAATGTAGTCTGTGCTCCTGTGCAAACCTTGAGTTCCACTGTCTCCATTCCACAGATTTATCAGGAGTCGGCACATGGAAATGTATTGGCCTTTTTCCAGCTTCCCAAAGAAAGCTTAAAGCAGTTGTTAAAGAAGGTCAACCAATTGTAACATGTTCTTTCTATCTAACGTTGCTGCTGATCCACAGTTACAAATGGTCAAATCTACTTCATGTAAGAATTGCAACATCAGCACAAGCAGGCTCACATAAATAAACTTGAGAACACCTTGGTGAGATCTGTAAAGAAGACTGTTCCATTTCATTTTGCAGCGTAGAATAAATTAAACCCAGGAAAATCAAACAACTCATTTTGAGTGTGTCTGAAATATCTGGAAGAAGGAAAGCTCAATTCATATCATATTATTGTTCATTCTGTGCTGTTTAGCTACTTTCTTTTATAATGATGATTTCTTTCTAGATTTGTATAATACGGTCTTTTCACTAGACCAGAAGAGACATTGCCTTTGTAAATTTGCTAAATCAATTGTGCATTAAAACATGACTACTAAAGCACACAGATCAGATTCTTACTTTTGTCATTTTTATTGTATTTAGAAATGGTGACTTTCCTATTTGGTAGATGAAAAACTTTCTTATTCATTGCATTGGTTAAGCAGCATTTTGTAAAGAAATGGAGTTCAACTCAAAACTCAAAAGGATTTTAATTGATTTTATTCTTCAATGAAGCTGCTGTAAAGATGTTGGCTATACAAGAATAAAGTAGTTTCTCAAATTTTCTGCACTGAAAAAGAATCCTTTTATTAAGAAAGATAACCATTAGTTAGAGTTACAGAACAGAAATACATTGGATCATCATGCCTGATCCAACAGAAAAGAAAAACTAGGTTTGTTTAGAGATTTCTGTTTATTTGTTGGTTTGTTTGTTTGTTTGTTTGTTTGTTTGTTTGTTTGTTTGTTTGTTTTGGAACATCAGTCAGATTTTCCATTTTGGATAAATCAAATTAAGCAGCCCCAGATAAACCAACTCAAATGAAGTGACTGTTCTTTCTGTATCCAGAAGATACAGAGCTAGTTACCAAAGGCAACTGGTGGGTTGATGGGAAAAGGAGAAACCTGAACAGAAAACAGTGAGACACATGAATAGTGCATTGTCATTTAAGCATTCTACAGAAAGTCTGATCATCACTGACTTTGATGGATGTTTATGAGGTTATGAGAAAATTTATTTTAAAATGTTCATAAGCAGAACATAACACTCATGAAGAATGATTGAATTTCAGAGTTTATTTTTAGGGACATATTCAAAGAGTAAATCTGGAAAAAATATCACAGGGTCATAGAATGGTTTGTGTTGGAAAGGACCTTAAAGACCATCTAGTTTCAATCCCTGCGCCATGGGGGAATTTTTTATGATCAATGCTTAATTTGCCTGGTTGCACCTGAAAAGAAAATGCATTTTCTAATGACATTGAAAGCAAAACATTACTTGGATTATATAATTTCAATTTTTTATTCCTGACAGAATCTTAATATTTAACTTCCAACTTTCACTTTTGTGGAATTGTTTTCCTTTAACAATTGAAAGTGTTACATATTCAGGGATACACACATAGTCAAAAGTAAAATTTCCTCTTGTCAAAAAAAAAAGCAAATCCCAACATATTTTCCCAAGAAGGGTGATTTTTAATTGATGACTTTGTTTTCTCAAAGAAAATAGGTTTCTCTGATTCACATTAGTTAATGCCTCCACATTTGGAGTCACAAAGAGTTACTAATAACTCCCCAGGTAAAAAACTGCTTAGATTCATGTCTAATACTATACCCTGGGATCAGATGATGCACTGAACTTGGCATTACATGAGCTGAAACTCCAGAAATTAGTTATTGCAGAGTCTGAAGTCTACAACAAAACGATCTGCCGACTGGTTTTTTTGCAGCTCAAGAGAGTTCTGCCTGTATCCCTCCCTCCTCGCCACTGTGCTGCTTGCATCTGTCCTGGGAGTAAGGGTGATGACAGGGAACACGAGCCTTCATATTAACCACTGCAGTGGAAAATCTTGTCGCTTAGTGCATTCTGCCAAGAAAAGGGTTTGGGGTCTAAAATATCACGCCATGAACTGGAGAGTTTGAAAAACAGATGTGTTGTTTTCTTTCTGCTCTGTGGATGAGTGGGAAGTTTCTAGCAGCAAGGACAAAAGGCAGCTGGGTAAGGCTGTAAGAAAGGGAACACCAGAACTTGCTTATGTAGACCCAGGTTCTTAACTAAGTTCTAACTGGGTGTAACTCTGCATTGTGAGGATCCCCAGTAACTTGAAAAAGGAAAGCATTCCATTATGGAATAGAATGGAAAGGAAGTATTCCACCTTCTCCTTTTCTTTAGCTGATGATTTTTATGGCACGTCGGTTAATTTTATTGTTTATTTATTTGCTGGATGTTTAATACTGTAGATTGCACTTGTGTTCTTTAAACAGAGTTCACAGTGGTTTTGAAAGCAAAGATACACATATTTGCAGGAGGAAAAAGCAGAGTGCTTGGAAAATCTTCTGAGATTCACTTAATTATGCCGAAGTGGGTGTGTGTCTAATTTGATTAGCTCATTTGCTGTGTTAAGAAATTGCTGTTCCTTTGGGGTCATGTGCTTTCTTTTATGGAACAATCTGATGGAAACTCATACTCTCAGAAAAACATAATTGCATTTGCAAAAGCAAGTTTGTGTTCAGTCGTCATCTGTAGAAGTCATCCCACTGACAGTGACACACAAATCATGTGTGTATTCACAATGCTCACAGAGAACCCCGAAGTGTGATGCTATCAAGAAAAAAATGCTTTGTCCAGAAATTATTAAGCATATTGGCTTAGATTAAGAACTAATTCAGCTTTTATGAGTTAGCCTGCCTTTTCTGCCAGAACCAAGAATTCAAATTTCTTCATGTAGTCAAATATGCAATATTACAATAATGCTGAAGGTATACTGGGTTTTATTTGGGTTTAAAATAGCCCAAGACATTAATGATTCTGACACAGGGGCTTGAAGGGTCTCAGGAATTGAGAATCTCATAGTGTTCTTTGTGCTTTATATTTTACGTCTGTGCCTTAGGTATCACAGTCCTTTTCTTCCTGGAACATCCTCAGAAAGAATATGCTGTGAAAAAGCAATTTTCTGATCACCTTTTCTAGAGCACAACTGCATATTAATTTCTTTAAAATTCATGTTTGCTCGCTCACCTGCAGTAAGTGATAATTTCTGACATGAAAAAAAGGGAGTAGACTGGAATTTGTCCCAACTTAGAGCATTCGATGTGTTTAAAGTGAGATAGCAGTGGGACTGTTTTAAGTGCACTGCAGCACAGGTATTCAAACTGTGGGAAGAAAAAGCTCTCCTTAGCACCTGACAGAGAGTGGAAGTATAGGCTGATCTTCCCCTGCTGAAATCATAAAGTCAGGACTACAAGTTACAAATTTCAAAGACCTGGGAAGATAAAGCACTGATATGTCATCTCACTCCCAAGAAAACATAGAGAGAAATTTAATTTGTAGCTTCCCAGCTCATTGGACCAGCACTGATTGCCAAAGCTTTATCATTAGCAGTAGAGTGTAGAACCCTTAAGACTCTAGAATTTTTCTCTGCCATGTCTTTATTTTCCTTTTGAGGTAGATTCTTCTGCACTGCTCTTAATTAAGAAGCAAATCTCCATTAAAATGGAGATTAAAATATAAAAAGGAAGCACTATAATAGTGTGGGAAGGAAACGTAAGAGGAAACGTGATAAGGAACACTAAGGGAGTCTCAGAGTTACTTTGTTTTCATTACTGTGATTATATTCTTCATTATCCTTGATTATGTTTCCATGAAAGGCATTAATGGATTTGGTCAAATTCAAAAGTAGATCTACTATATGAGGTGCTGTGAGATACTGGTAAACAAGGAGATTTTAAAGGTAATTAAACTTGTTAGATAAGGAATAGGTTTCAAAAAACCTCAGTTTAGAGGCAGATATGTGATCGGTAGGAAACATTCAGAAAAAAACCTAACACTATTGAATTGGGGAATGATTCAGTGAAGAATTAGAGGCGTTACAAATTTTTAAAGGTCTATGCCAGTGAAAAAAGCCTGTGGTATTGAACTTTAATAACATACAGCAGTAGTCTCTCTTTCCCTGGAGCTGGCAGAATTGTACCCTGGGCAGTTCTAGATATGTCCTTAAAGGCAGATAATCCCATAAAGGAGGAGTTTAAACAGAGAGAAAGAAAAAGTTCTGTTGGGTCTGTTTGGAGGGATTAATTTGTGGGCAAAGAATATGTGAAGGATTAAAATATGCCTTGCATGACTGAGAAACCATTAAAAAGGAGAAGGGACAGAAGTATCTTCATTTTTTCCAAGAGTAAACAAGTCTTAAGTTTATCTTTATGTATTTTTTTCTTCCTTCAAACACATATTCCCATTGAAATTGCTTAGGGAAAAAAAAAACAACTCCCCAGGATTAAGCTCTTTCATATCAGTAAAACAGAGATCTACTATATCTGACACCATCAATTAGTCTGCATTCTCTAGCATAGACTTTAATATCACACTTTATAAATAGATAAAACAGAATTCTTGGGATTTATAAGCTGTGTATAAGTCAAAAAGAGGGAAAAATCAAAATAAGAAAGAAATACTAATTCATAATTTTTGAGAAACCTAGAGATTCCTTCATCTCCCCTATGAAGCAAAAGTCCTTACATAAGCAGTATTCAGTGTTTAAAACACTGCATTAAAATGTGCAATCCCGAAACAGAGCAAGCATTCTCACCATCCTCTAGTGGAAGGCTTTTGTAGCCCTACCTCTTACCAGATGCAACGGTAGCATTTCCTCAGGAGTGCTGTCTTTGAAACATTCTGGTGCTGTCTGGCCTCTGCTTTGGATCTTTAGTGCAGGGGATCTAAGAATCAGGCCCTTCATGTTTAATTAGGATTGCTGCATTTGTCTCTTTTTTATTTAAAATTGACTGTAAATCGACATTTATTTTTGTTTGAAGTTAATTCATCTTCAATTTCTGTTTGAGGTCAGCCTACCCACATTCATTTACCTTTGGAACAGAAATTGTAGCAGGTGATAGCGTTTTTGCATGGAACAGGGGCAGCTTGGAGGAACGAAGGGAGCAGAGGCTGTCACCAAGCAGAAAATACCTAACAGGTCTTAAAGAGAAGGGGCAGGGCTGAAGGGAGTGAAAATTTGCCTGCATCAACATTTAGCAATAAAACCATATCCTACTGGTATAGTTTGAATCAAGAAAAATATCATAGTAATGCAATTAAATATTATGATAATATATAAAATACGATTTGGCATGACACAGCTCTACTTTGCAGTGCATGTGGCACGATGAGCAGAGTTAATTTTTCATTGCTTTTGGGAATGCGATGTTCTCTTGTTAAGGTGCAAACTGACTTGTCATCACTTCTGGGAATTCAGTCTTAGTGGTCTGGTATTATTTCTTGGGGTAAATATACACAGACATTACTTAACATACATTAGCAGCAGAGTGTGTCTAGTTGAGAAAATGCAAATCCCGAGTTTTAAGACGTCAATACGGAATATAAACTGCAACTTGGCAAAGAAAACTTCAAAATCTAAATTAGTAAGATTGGCAAGCTTTTTTATTCTGTCATAGGATCTGACTACTCTTTTCACTTAGAAACCTTTGAAACTGAAACCTTCTACAATGAAATGCCAAATTTTAAAACATTTTGTGTCAAGAAACCAAAGTAGATAAAATACAATTAAAAGGCATATTAGACTGTCTCCCTTTATTAGCCATATTTTAACAGATACTCTCCATGTTATTCCATAACAATTTGTTAGATGACCAGAACATTTTGAAATAGATGTTTCATTACACTGTCATTACTTTTATTTAATCTATATTCTTCAGTTTACTGTATGTGGACAGTAAGACCAAGGTGATTTATTTAATTGTCCTCGTGGTCGGTCGATCTGATGCCCACTAGTGTCTCACTTACAAACCTGTTACATTCATAATAAGTTAAGATAAGATAAAGGCCACAACCCTTAAACTGTGTTTTTAAGCCTTGGTTGAGAGCAATCAGGCCAGGAAGAAAGCTTGGGCACATAAATTAAACACCACCAGACCCTGATGTAAAAATGTGTAAATAATGGTTATTTTGTAGCCCAGATCTTCCTAATGCTCAAAGTTATTTAGAAATTCACTCACGTGCACACTTAAAAATTAAGTATTTCCCCTTGTTTTTCTCTTTAGTTCTGTTCCATAAACACAATTTGTCTATACCTCTGCCTACCAAATATGATATTTCATGCCACACTAAGCTCAGTGGACTAGTATTCTGTCAAGAATTTGTGATGCAAAGTAAGAAAATGTTAAGCTCAAAGCCACTAATAATAAATGTTATATAACAAGAAGAATCAGTGAAATAAAGAAGCACTTAGACAGCAGCTAATGATTCAAGAATTATAGAACCAGAGAAGCAGTGAATGGAATGAACCTCTGAGGTCTCCATCCAAATTTCATTATCAGAGTGGGACTGTTGCCAACACTCTATGACGTGAATCTTGAATCTCAGGCATAGAGATTACCCAGGCTCTCCAAGAGCCATCTTCTAGGGCGGCCCTACTCAATGAATGTTGTCATTTCCTCTCAGATAAACCCAGCTTTCCCCAAGTTTTTGGGAATTCCCAAGCAGTTTGCAGCCCATTGGTCCTTGTATCATCATCTACCCTAACTGAGAAGAGTTTTGCTCTGACATCCTCCTAAACCACCCTTCATGCAATTATGAACAAACTCAGCCCCAGCTATAGGATCAGTTCCCACCTGTGGGACCAGGAATGCTGGCATGATGTCCTGCTCCTATGGGACCAGGAATGCTGGCATGATGCCGGGCTCCCCTCGAAGTGTTGTTGTGACAGTAAAGCGTGGACTAGAAGTGAGATTCGAGCTAGGACCACCAAAGCCTTAGCTGAGTATTATGGGTGTTCACTGCAGCCTCTGGCCTCCCTCCAAGGCCCTTCTCCACAAATGACTCCTCTGAAATGGACATCCTCTCCTGGGGCAGGCCATTAGCCCCACTGGCAGGAAACCCTGAGAGCAGCAAGCACAGCTTGGAGGGGCCTCTTTGTGATACCAAAGTCACTGGTGCAGGCATTAGTGAATCACTACCTCCACCATAAGCACAGGACTGAAGCTGTGGCTTTAATCATATTTTTTTTAGCACTAAAGGCAAAATTTCTGTCCCTTTCTCTTTGGACTTACCCTCCAAAAGGCACAACATTGTGCTAGTTCAGCTCTTTTTCTTCAAATATACAATGAATTATTTCAGTAAATGAAATGGAATAAAAGTAAAGCCTCCAAGAGAACAATGTCACACCCCCTAAAAAAAATTGCGTTTGTAATTTTAATCAGTGCTCTGGTCTGGATCAGCTTGCATCCACACAGACAAGTGGGCTTGCAAACAAAAAAAAAAGCAACAATGGACAACAGATCTTGCTGTTGAGAAAACTGGTGTGTTGAGCTGCATCTTGAGCTCACCAAATAATTTCATACACTGGTACACATAAATGCTCATTAGAGAACAATTATTTCTATAACTACCAACTTCAGCAAATTTCTAGTTCTGTGAACTGGGATTAAAACTGTGTTCCTCTAATAATTTCTTGTGCCACTGTTCCACTCTGACATGCACTCTCAAATTGATACTTGTGATGTTGAGGTAGGAGCTTTAACGGAAGTAATTTCTTGTCTTTCCAGAAAACAGACCTTCCCTAAAAAGCCAGTACAGAGCTGCTCCAAAAAGTCTGATCATTTTGCAAAAACAAAACAGAAAAGCCCAACCTGTCACTTTCTCCAGAACACAGAGCATGGGATATTGCTGCACTATAGATCAGGACAGACTAAAGCATTCTTTAATTACTATGCAATAATTGGATCCACACGGAGGAGTCTGGGTACTTACTGCCTTTGTGAAAGAGTGGTAATTGATGCATAAAACACTGCAATGCTACAGGGCCGTGGTTATTTCTATTTCCCCCTTCCTTGCTTACAAGAACAGCAGCTGACTGTTCATGAGTGGTCGCTGTTAAGAGCAGGTTCTGGCCATGTGAGCTTGGTCCCAGGTGTCCGTGCAGGTGGATCCAGAGTTAGGCATTCCAGAAGGTAAAGTTCTCCTCTTCAGACAGAGGTGGAGGAGCAAATTCTGGATTTTTAACCTTACTGATGGGCTGCTCTGAGGTGTTGTACACGGATCAGTGTAGCAGGTTGCCAGGCGAACATCCTTTAATGGTTAAGTTCTGTTATTTCAGCCAGTTACATGTGTTTTTGTAATACCTGTCTAATTACAATTTAGCTAATAAAAGTTACATCCCTAACAACTCTACAGCAGTATATCAAAGGTCAGACTCTGGGCCTCCAAAACCCATCTATTTATTCTAGTCCTGCCAGCTCAGTAGGAATTTCTCTCTGTAAGAAAGTTTGCTTTTGAAGCAAAGTCCCAGCTTCTCATGGGGTTTCAAGCCCCATACATTCCCTCTTCTGTCAATTTCCCCTTTAAACATTTCATCAGAGGTGATGTTCGTGAGAATGGGTGCAGACATTCATAAGATATATTGTTTGTTTAAATTTTTTTTTTTTAATAAGATATTATGCACATAGGAAATCAAATCTCTCAAACAAGTTGGTGAACTGGTATCTGAACAGTGACCTTGTAAGTCTCTGTTGCAAGTGTCCTTGCAAAAGCATCTTCAGCTGAACCAAATGAGACTCACTGAAGTGCTGCTCTGCCAAATCCTTACAGCACAGCTGGCACACAGTCTGATGTGCAAACCTAGTCTAGATGTCTCAAGAGTTATGTCTGACCATTTCTGTAACTGCAAGAACAGTCCTAAAGACCAATTAAAAATATCTATGTACAGTTTGGCCAGTTCTGCAGCATCAACTACCTGGGAGCATCTCTGAGACAATAATGCCTGTCAATTACCTTATAAACAGAAGGAACTGCCTGAGGAAACCTCCAGGACTGGCTGAAATTCTGTCTTGGAGAGCTGCAATGGTTTGTCGAACACTTTGTTGTGAAGGCAGCTAGAAGTTTGGTTGGCCCCCTCATGCCATGTCAGCCCATTATCCCAAATGAGTTGTCTCAGCCAGCAGGATGTGCCTGCGGAGCTCCTCAGCCACCCTGGGAATTAGGGATTGTGCTGAGTGTGCACATTGGCCCAGCCAGGATACACAGCCATGCTGCAACTGCAGCTTGCCACAAATTAGTATATCTGGATATTACATATCAGTTAGGGAAATGCTGGAATGGCAATGTTTAGAAAACTGAGAGATCAGGGTGAGAAGTTCCAGTTTTAAACTGGAAAACTATTTTTTTTCTAAATTCATCCATCAGCAACACACTTCTTGGCAACAGTCAGTACTTCTACCATACTGATCATCATCACTACATATACAGAGCTGTTAGTCTTTAACAATCATATTTTAAAGTCCTGTGAGTACACGTGGACCTGATGGCTCAGAGGTCAGGATGACCAGGCTTGAGAGCACAGTACAAGCCATGTTGGAATATCCTGATTATATGTTATAGTTTTCAAAGGCTTCTGCAACAGTCACAAATTATAGGCCAAATGTAAAGTTCAATATTGTGTCACAATCAAAACTTAAAATCCATCATTCTTGCCACAAGAGGAATTCATGATTGCCTTTCTTTTGGGTGTTTTCAGACATGAGAATTTTTGTCTTTCACTACTATATTTGTACTGAAGATAAAGCAACTATTAAATGTAGCAGAGAGACAAAATAATCACTCAGAGAGACAAAATAAATTTAAAAGTATCTGATATAAAAATACATGAAATACATTCATCCCTATAGAATAACCATGATTAGGCTACTGTATTTGACAATGCTCTCAACTTGATTATGTCCTCAATCTCTTTAGATCTCTTCATTTTGCAAACCACAATTTGAAGACTTTGTCTTCTTAGTTACCATAAATTTTAGATTGTACTGGATAACAAAATATTTTGATTTGCAGTGCATGGAATGATTAGTACAATATAAATTTGCAGTGGGTGTTTGCAGTGATATTCCAAATATCATTGTAATATGATAAAATAATATTACAAATATTGTTGCAATACCTGACAATGTCCCAAACCACTACCTGAAATAATAATCCAGGTCTTTCCCATTCTTGTGTCACATATGAGAAGAGCTTTAAATAATACTTTGCACTTAGAGAGACTTTTTTATTTTCTCTAAACATGTACAACCCAAGGCATGTACTGCCAGATAATAATCCACACCCCAAAATGCAGGGTAATAATATTGATTAACTTAAATATTAATATAATATAATATAATATAATATAATATAATATATCACAAAACTTGAAGATGGAATCATCTAGTAAATTGGGATAGGGACAAGATGAAAATCTAATGCTTCTAACCATGTGTGTATTTCTAACATAGGCATTAGAAACTTCAATCTGCTTTCCCACTAATAATGTTCTTCAAGGTTTATATTCCCATTTGTCCAGAATTTTCAGGGATCATTATAGGATTCTTTACGGCTTAAGGTTGTTGGTGTTTGGTTTTTGATTTATCCTGGCATCAAAAGATAGAACAGCCCAAATTCCTCCTGAGCTCATACTCTTATAAAATGAACATGACCTTTCCTATGCCATTTTAAAAACATGCCTTACATTTGCTTATAATTTCAGTCTTCTGTGATTTAGATTGCTGTAATTTCCCTTTTCCTCCGCACCAAGCTGGTAATTCTTTATAAGCCATGCACATATGAATTTAATACCCAAAAATCAGAATTTTTATGTATTTCCAGAACATACTAGGTGCAATGGAGAGAATGTGCCACTTTCTTATATCTTTTCTGTCATTAAGAAATTATATATTTTGTCAAACCTCTTGCAGGCTCCAACACTGCAGTAAAGGTTAGCATATTTTCATTTGGAGTTTCAGCAGTGTACCCTTCTTGTTAAACACAACTATTCTATTATTGTTATTTCCACCCTGAAATAGGTAGTGTTCCCAATGAAAAGGAATGGATCACACAAATTAGCTTAGTCACAAGAAGAGTTCTAATTCTGCATAATTTCCTTTTTCTAAATCTTCCATTTTTAATTATGTACTGTTTTGATAGAGCAGCTTGTATTTCATTTCAAGTTTTTTCCAGAATGCCAGTTCTTAGGTTTACGGACAGAAAGATCCTGTCAGCTACTGAAATAGACCTGAAAACTGGCTCTGGCCCAGCCCTCCTGGAATTTGTTTTATATTTCGTGTAATTCACTTGAGCTCTGTGGCAAAACTGTAAAGCAAGAATCAGGGAAATAATGCTTTGCTCTCATCTATTTAGTGGCAAACTACCAAAGAAGGATCTGAAGGACAATACCTGTAACAACGGGGTGTGAAGTTTGATGGGCTTCTGAAGGCCACATCTGTAATAAAAATAACTCGGGTAAGAAACTCTTTCCTTAAGGAAGAGAACTCTTGCCTTTACCTTGCTTTTAGGAGTACTAGCTATGTTCTGGCTCCCCTTTCCTTCTCAGAAGCACGCTTTCACTCTCACCCAAACTGTGAACTTTGCTACACTGATTTCTCTAACTTAATAAATTATGCCAAATACATCTGTACTTCCAGAGGTTTTTTATTATATCAAGGAGGTTTCTGAACACTACAAGCAAAGCCTTTATATACTGCTTAAGAATTTTTTTTCCTGGAAGAAAATATAAACATGCCACATATAAAGCTCATGTAATTCTCAGTATTGTCTTTTTTGTTTGTACCAACTTCTATTTTATGTAGTTTGAAGAAAGAGAGAAGATGGGCACCATTAACACCTAGGTCACACAATTATACCCATATTGTGGAGAGTTTAGTATAAGTAAGTTAATCTCTCTGGCAGCGATCACAGATGAATTAGCAGAGTCTCCAGATTCTGCCAAAGTCCACAGCCACATCAGGTGCCAAGGTCTACTACCAGATCAATAATCCAGGAGGCTGAGCTGTGTTTGCAGCCAGAAAAATCATCATCTTAGGCACCTCAGAGTGCTGACTCCATGCTATAACCTGGCCAAAGCCTGATTATATTTAATTTATTGGGGAACATCACCAAGCAACATTCTGAAGAGGTATGACCTCAATTTGCAAAGTTATAGACAGTTCTGGAAAATGAGCTGCATTGTTCTCAGCTCATGAAATACACAGTACTGATCACAGTTTCTTATTTTTCACGTTTTAGTGGGAGGCAGAAATACTTGGCAATTTTCCTTAATGGAAGAGGAAGGAAAATACCAAACTGGGGAGAAAAAAATGCCAGCCCACTATCATAGTTACCGTTGGTTGGTTGTCAACAGTGACAGCTGAACGTGAAGAAAATTGTTCGCAAGAGGAAAACGTGAGAAACGTAGCAGAATCACTTACAGTATGAGACAGTTATGGAAGAGAAAGCAAGAAGACAGACAGCTATTTGCCAGACCTGACAGAGCCATCTAAGTTATTTTCACAGATCTTCCAGTTAAAATGCTTTACAGGAGTGCTCCCAAAGCATTATGTGTATCACTGAAGGAGGAAAATAAATGCCTCATCCATTTTCTGAAAAACAGAAAGTGACAGAAGCCAAGATGACAGAATGCCTGCTATCGGGCAAAGAAATAAAAGAGAGGTGTAATTTCAATTATTGCAGCTCCATCTGTGGTCTAGTTAAATTCCTCTAACCTCATGTGACATAGCAATTCAAAAGTTTAGGCACAGACTGTACCCTAAGAAGCAAAGAAACAACTAAGATTTAATACTTAGAAAGCAAGAAAACCTCTTGTTTGAATGAATAGTGACATTTTTACATATTCCATCTTCACCTCAGACTTCTTAACCATCCTATAATCCATCAGGAGAGAAGAGCAGAGCAGATGAAAAAGAAACTCATTTTCTACATTTGAGTGTAGAAATTCCATCTCAGATTCCAGCAAACAGTACAAGGCAGAAGGTAGATTTTTTCTCAGACAGGAAAGTTTCTTAAAGCCATTGCACAAGAGAAGGGACAAGATAGGATGGAATCCACTGATTTGCATTTCTTTTCAGTGAGGATGGGTTCATGGTTCTGAGAGTATCACTTCACTTTCTGATAAGCTGTGTGCCCGGGTACAATATTCTCTACCCATTGATAGCTCATGGGGGACGGCATTATTATGAGGTTTAGCTCTTCAAACCACATTACACACCTTCTCTCTCCTGTGAGAACTCTAGAATAGAATAGAATACAAGCAACAGTCTGTCACTTCTCTCAGCATATTTTTTCTGTGAAAGTATTGGCTGCACATATCAAATCACCATGGTATGAGAGTATACATACACAATCTTTTCAAGACTTCAGGAATAAGATAGAAGGGAAAGCAAAAAGACAGATGCCCATTTGCCAGGTCTGGCAGAGCCATCTAAGTGATTTTCATAGATTTTCCATAATCACACAGAATCACACGATCACTGAAGTTAGGAAAGACATCAGGAAACTATCTAGTCCCTCCCCCATTCAAAGAACTGTCAAATACAGTTGGGGCCATTTGCAGCCAGGTTTTTAATACAACTGAAGAAGGAAACGACACAATACCTTTGAACACCTTCACAGTAAAAAAAGATTTTTAAAAAAAATGTTTCCATATCCTGTATTTCAATTCATGCTGATTTCCTCTTCTCCTTTTGCTGAGACGAGTCTGGCTTCATCTTTTTTACCCCCTCCCACATCAAGCACTTTCAGACTATCTTCATATGAGAGAGTTCCTCAGTTACTTAATAATTGCTGTGGCCCTTTCAGTGAATTCACTCCACTATACCCATGTTTTTCTTACCAGGGAAAAGGTTTTGCATAACAAAACTTTTTAGGCATCTCATAACTTTAAGATAACTTTGACATCAAACTTCAGAATTATTTTGCTGTCTGTTCCGAGTGCATGATTTGTAAATGCTCAAAATGGTAGGTGGGAACTGAACAAGGTCAGTGTACAACAAAAATATCATGATACTATGCCCATTTATCTCTGCCACTGTAATAATCACAATTCTCAATAGCCTGTTTAGTTCCTCCAATCCACAGAGGACTGGAGACCCACTTTGGTGGCCTTTATAGAAGTTGTCAGAATAGGACTTTCTTCCAACTGACCCAGTTACAACTTGTTCAGAGTTTAGCAGTCATAACAGGAAAAAAAATGGAAGGAACATTTTGGTTACGTTTAGATTAACTTTTCAAGTTTGCAACTGCAAAATAGAGCTTCTGTTGTTAAATAAAATTAAGTCTACAACCTTGGAAAAAAAGAATTGAAATTCTGGTGATGAATCCTTGCAGAGATAGCTCTGTGGTGTTCCATTATCTGTAATCATGGCTAAGGGCTTGTTCATGACAAGGTGCCTATAAGTTAACACTGAATTATCTGAGCCCTGGACACATACCCTTGGCCTGCAGCAGTGGGTACCTCAGATTACCTTAGTTTCTGATAGACCCTTCCTCACTCAAACCTAGCATCAATGGTTGAAAACTGCAATGATTCCCAAGGAAAGGCTGGAATATGCAGTGTTCATGAACAGGGATAAGAAACTGATACATGGGGGAGAAAAATGTTAGTGAGGAAAGCTAAAGGACCAGGATGGAACAGCATAAATAAAACAAGATCTTTAAATTCATAGTGTGAATTAGAATTCACTTCAAATTCTTCTGAATTCACATGGGCAAATTTCAGGAATAAGAGTAATATTTGAAGTACTGGCAATCTTGAGAGACCTAGTAGGGTCAGAAGAGCATGACGAGACCAGAAAGATTGCCAAAGGTATCTCTTGAGGCAAAGGAAATCACTGTTGAATTACTGAACAATAAAGAACAATGCAAAGTGATGTACAAAAAGATCCTTCCAATAATAAATCAGATAACAAATAAAATTGATCAGATAACAAATATAATTTCCCAGGGATATTGAAATAGGAATAGATTTTTTCTACAATATTTTGCCATCCAACTAGGAAGTGGATTTATAGCCCAAGAGTTGGCTAATACTGAATCTGAACTTCCAAAGCCACAACTTGTGGCTCTTGCCCATTTTCAAATGATCTGACTGTACCAAGAGGAGCCTGGGTCATCTCAGTTATGATCCTTAAAGCTAATCATAAGCCACTACAATGAGCCCCATTTTCCTCAGAGCTTAGTGTCCTAAGAGACCATCGTAGCAGCCTTTCACTGAGCAATCTCCAGCGTATCAGCCTTGCCCCTGAAGCAGAGGACCCAGCTCTGGACACAGAATCAGTGATGCAGTCTCACCAGTTCCAAGCAGTGAGAGAGTCACACTTCCCTCACTTCACTGGCCATTTTCCATTGAATGTAGATAAATTATACAGTTTGCCTTTCATGCAGTGAGAAAGTGCGATGAGTCATGGCCAACCTAGCTACACCTCCACCCCATAACCCCCGGATGCTTTCCAGCAGGACTGCTGTGCAATTTCTCAGTCTGCACCGATGCACAGGATTACCCCACCTCAAATGCAGACATTTGGATTTCATCCAAGCTAATGACAAAGCTAGCAATAAGTCTGGATCTTCTGATGTGTTATTGCCACACTCAGCAAGCAGCACAGCAGACTCAACCACAGCTGCTATTATTGGAAATCTGAAGTAATAAATGCTTCCCTTTTCACTTTCTCTTCAGCACCACTCCACTCAATTCCTAATACTCGGTGACCTTCACATATACTTACACATGATATATTTAAACTCAGAAGATGCTTTTGACACCTCCTGGCTTTGCTGCAAATGCACTTCTACTACCATGACATTTTCTTCATGACAGCTCTCTTTTTCACAAGATCTAACAAAACAGGGGGTCAGAAATATGTTCCCAAGATAGTTCCAATAACCAGCTATCCCCTTAGGTAATGGGTGATGTCAGTAGGATTTGTATTCATATGATGGGACTAGAATTTCTCCCCTAAACCATACGGAAGCTCACATTGCTTGAATTCAGTGTTGCTGTGAATTTCAGTATCAACAGGAATTTGCTCTGAGCCTCATGTTCAAACTGAAGGACTGGCCAAGTATCTTTGTGTGCACACAGACATCTGTGTGTGTAAACAAACTGATTTGAGTCTCTTACAAGATATTACAAGGAATAACTTTTACCTGTGGCTGATTTTAAAAAAAAAACAACAAACAAACCCACAAAAAGATTCCGGCAGGACAAATCATTTTCCCTTTGGAATAAAGAAGATTACAGCAAACAGTGTGTGTGTTTTCAAAGCAGTTTCCTCAATCACATATAGAACATAAATGGAGTGAAGACACCAGCTATCTGGCAGATTTCCAAAGGAGTTCAGGACGAAAACATTCATCCTTATGCTGGAAACTAAGAGACTGGAAGCTTTTCCCGGGATCTATAAAACATCAGCACCACATCCAAGGATGAGCAGTCAGGTATCATCTGTGTTGACAAAGAGGTGGAGGAGGACAAGAATAGGTGCCAGGGTAATTCATGCAGTATCTGAAGCATAGGAGGGAAGGATATATTAAATCTCTGCCTGCCAACTTTTCTAGTTGCCGAGTGCTTTTGAAAATCTGATGCCTCATTTAGCTGACTAAAGAGTGATTGAGCTGTACCAGAAATACAAACCCAGCTGTCAGAGAAAACTGGAAAATATGTTCTGGAGTAGTTTTGCAAAATCGAATTTTTTTTCTCTATATAGAACACTGGTTTATTTTAAAATATTTAATTAGGCTAAGTTAGGCCATGTGTATCACCTGAAAATAGAAAAAACACTAAAACTATGCTGGTATGTCCAAATGCATGCTGACTAAAATTTCATGCACTCACTAACCACCAGATATTCATGCCATAGCAGAGAAAAACATTGTGACAAAGATTGCAGAGACATTAAATTTTTGTCTGCTGATCATTTTTCCCTTACCCCTTCACCTAGAAATTGAAGTACTTGGTGAGAAGGAGGTACATAGCCCAAGACTGTGAGAGTAGCTTTGAAATACTTGGCAGAGAGTACAAAGATTTTCATGTTTGAAGGGTTTTAAGACCTTCAGAAGCTCTATGAATGTCACAAAGAAAAGGGGAGATGACCTGCTTCCACTTCTGTCATTACTTGAGCCTCATGCCTAGAAGATGTGAAATTAAATTCTACGATATAAACAAGGATGGTGTGGATGATTACTGAAAAAATTAGCAATGATGTGGAGCTAATGAAAGAACTTGGAGTGTTAAATATAAGATGAAAGGAATAGACAGAAATCAGAAGCTTGTGAAAAACGGAGTGATCAAATGGCTCTGCGAAGTGTCTCACAGAGGTCCAGTCTCAGTCTGTATGGAATGTGTGCCTGTGCCATATTCTCATATTCTGAAACCGTTTCATGTGGTACCATTGTGCCCTACATGGCATACTCTCATTGCCACTTGACATTTCAGCATACCACACACCTTCTCCTTCCTTAGGTTTCTCATTTCTCTGTGACTTATTACAAGTTCCTGAAATCTATTGTATACCTACTGATCTATTTCGGAGCAAGAATTTGTGAGGGTCATTCAAGTTAAAAGGAGATATTTGCTTATTTAATTTTCTTGGCCCCACCTCCTCATCCTCATGGGGCAGGAGAATAATTTTGCTCTCTACTCTCTAATTCACATTCTCTATTTCCATTCCCCCACCCCCAGGAATATTTCCACCTCCTGTGTGCCCAGGGACCTCCTGGTTTTTGGCAGTACTTCATGGTATGTCAGTATTCCAGAGGTCAGCTGAGGATAAACTCTAATTGAAAGATATTAAAATAGGCTGCAAGGGACAAAAATTCAGAACCCCAGATCTATCAAAAACTGTTACTGATGGAGCATCTGAGCTGGCTATGTCCTTAAAATATGCCTCAAAAGTAATCTTTCAAACCTCTTCTTCAGGTCTCCATTGGCACCCCCAGAGGAAATAATTTCAAACTGTTCAGAGAGCAGCAATCCGGTTCTGGTCCTTGAAATCCTTCGAGCAACACACACCCACACACCAGCATTATTTTCTCACCTCCTCCGTATATAAACAAAACAGAAACGTGAGAACAGTGGGCTGGAGATGGAGCTGCGGAAAGTGAAGTTGGAAGGATTAATTATGTAATACGCCCCCTCTCCCGCCCTTACCCACAGCAACACGAGTGAGGTAAACCCGATCCTCCCAGCTGACAACTCAGAACTAGAAAGTGCCCGGAGGAGTGAAAGCAAAATAAACGTGTGGGGAAGGTGGCGATGCACTCCTACAGAGGAAGATGTCATTAGGAAAAGGCTAAAAACAAGTTCAAATCACCTTTAGCCTCTTCCCTTCCCTCCCCAGCAAGACCTCTCCCTCCGCCTCTTCCCCTCTCCTCCCCCCAGCTCCTCCTCCCCCCTTTTCAGCAGGAACTGCAGCCGGATCGGGGCTATATTCCTACAGTTCACGGCTATCCGACGGAGTGTGGATCCTCCCGAAAAACTTCCAGTAAAACAGGAGCTGGGAGCACACACACGAGAAGATATATTAAGAAAGCAGGTTTGCTACTTAACTCGGAGGAAAGAAGCTGGAGCAGACTTCTTCGGTTGCTCTCTAAGAGCCTTGCCGAGAGTCCTTGCAAAGAAAAGTGTTGCTGATTCAAAAGAAGAGGAGGGATGGGGAAGAGAAAAAAAATTGTGCATGTCTGTGTGAGGGAGACAACGTGTGTGTGCGTACGTGTGAATGCGTGCTTGTGTGTGAGAGGGTGTAGGCGACGGGTGGGGGGAGCTTGAAATTATATTTTTTTTCCTACGAAAGACACGTGAATGCAATTCCCAGTGAGGGGCACCAAGCTCTGCCCAAGAGCAGAAGGGGTAGGGAGAGGGAAGGGGAGAAGAGAGGGAAGGGAAGAGGAGAGGGAAGGGAAAAGGAGAGGGAAGGGGAGAGGGGGGGAGGAGGGAGGGAGAAGGAGGAGGAGAAGGGATTTCTATTTCAGAAGACATTCATAGAAAGAGAGTGGCAAATTCTGTGACCGTCTTTAAAGGAAGTGTCCTGGGACATAGAGAGAAAGAAAGAAGCCCTAAGAAGGAAAATAAAGGGCTATGATTTCCTTGTCCTGTTGCTTTGTCTCTGGCTCCCTCTGCCTCTGGAAGAGTAGCCACAGGACACAAAGATGCCCAGCTGGTCACTGCACGCCCAAGTTCAGTTTAGCGGGTGCTTCTCTCCTGTTTAGCCTGACTGCTTTCTCTGAAGGGGAGGACTCATAGCCCGACAGCCTTTTAGTTTAACCTGAAGAGTGTGTGCCGCCTCTCTCTGCCCACCCCAAGAACTCGCTGGAGGTGGAGGAGAGGGGAGAAAGAGGAGGACTTGAAAGTGCCTGAGGAGCTCCCGATGCTAAGAGGAGACAAACATTCCTGTGGACGACGCAGAAAGGACAAAGCTGACTGATTTATTGCTGTTTTCCATATTTTTTTTTTTTATCTCCCTGTCCTTTGGCGCACACCAGTGTTTGGAGATCTTTGAAAACACAAACCAAAACACCAGCCCCGAAGCCCCAACCCCTTGGCTAGCTCTTATGGGAATGAAACACTCCTCCCGCTGCCTGCTCCTAAGGAGGAAAATGGCGGAGAACGCTGCCGACAGCACGGAGGTGAGTAAGGATGCGAGCCGGAGCCGGCGCCCGCGATCCCCCCGACCCGAGCTCTGATCCCTCGGCAGAAGCAGCAGTAAGTGCAGAAGAACTTCCCCGGCCCCTCCGGCCAGCTCCTGCCTGCCGTGCTGCTATGGTTTCCTGCATTTGCCCCCCTTTCCCCCCCGGATCCCTCCGTTGCCCGCAGGCAGAGAACTTTGCCCGGCGCCGAGCCCTGCAGGCGCTCGGGGCTGCCCGGGGCCGCCGCTCCCCGGCTGCTTCCCGGGAAGTTGGGCGGCCATGCGCAGCGGAGGCTCGGCGGGCACGGCGGGGCTGGGGGCAGCGGGGCGGGCGGCGGCGGTTCGGTGTTGGAGAGGCCGAAAGGGACAGAGCGGCTCTTGCGGCAGCACCTTGGCCAGCTCCCCGTGCTTGCGGCCGCCAGCCTTGGCTGGGATCATTTGGGGGTACTTTGGGAGCATCCGTGTCTCTGCTGCATCCTGGATATTACCAAGCGGAGCTGCCCGAGGTGGGGGCTGTCCGGCTGGCCTGGGCAGTGCCGAAAATAGCTTTGCACTGCCTTCAGGCCGGGAGGGTACCCTGCGAGCTCTCAGGTTTTCTGCAAGAAATCCACCCCCCCCCGCCGCTCCCCCACCCGTTACCTTCTGCTTCCTCAACATTGGGGCTGAGCAGCCCCTCTTTACTTGTCTGGGGCTGTCTTGACCTCACTGAGACTTCTCAAGGGATACAGCAGTGTGCGAAGTCTCAGGTCTGGAAAAGCAGAGGATGCAGGATGCAGTCCCAGCATCTCTGGGAGCATGTGAGAAGGAGACAGGCGAAAGTGCGAGCGTGTGCCAAACTCGCTGTTTCTATTAATAGCCTGTGCCTAGCACTCTGACTGAACACTTAACACATGCTTAAGCGAGATGCAGCACAGCCATGCACAGACCCCACGGACACTGCACCCCGAACAACTTTACAGCTTTGCCCTTGCACGGGCGTCACTGAACCTGCTCCCCAGTTACCCTGCAGAGGTAATAAAGAGCAAAAGCTGCTGTGAACACATGACTATTCCATTCTTTATTATTTCCACATCTCTGACAAATGTCTCCTCCTTTCAGTTAGTCCTCCCAGTAGGTGTCCTGCTCGCTCATGAATTCCGCATTTCTCTTCCTAATAGTGTTGTCTCTGCTTGACCTTCATAAATATGCCTCCTTTGCCATGCCAGGTGAAGAGCCAAATTTTCTTAAATGAATATGATGTAAGCACTAAATCAAAGAACATGCCTGATACTGCACTACAACCCCATAGAGCACTGTCTGCAGAAGAGGCATCTATAAATAGCGAGAAGTCTGGCTGCACATCTGTAAACTGTCGTAGTCCTGACAGCACATATTGCATTATAGGTCCCAGGATCCCAGGACGGGATTGCAATGAGAAATGTGCAAGCACAGACAGTTCCTTTCAAAGCCATTTTTTTTTCAATGGAAATTGTTTTTAGACAGGGAGAATAGGTGAAAAGGCTCTTTAAAGATTCCACTTCTGTTTCATTCACTCTTGGCACATTTTTGGTGTTTAATCAAATTTTCCTGCTTGTGCAGTGCTGCACACACTGCAATGATATTTTATGGAATAGGGTTTTTTCAACAACAGATTCATTCCAGTGCTGCATACAAGTTAGGAGAATATTAAAATGCTGTGCTTCGTCTCCTCAGAGTATCAATCAGTGACAGACTTGTGAAATGAGAGTGAAAATATTGCAGATTAGGCATATCCTGCTGCACTGCTACCTTCAGAAAATCAGAAGGGATAAATTTGTAACCCCGCCTAGATTTTTTCTATTTTATTGGTGTTCATATTTCTGATATGTGCTAAGAGAAGTTGTCTGTCTGCATATGTGCAGAGGTAGAAGTGCACCAAGCAAAATATGCCAAGACCTTTGAAGCTCTTTTACTTGTCAAGCATCTATATTTAGCAAAGTCATATGATACCAGTTTGACCTTCAAACCTGTATTTCTCTAACTTTCTCCTGAAGTTAACAAATACCTGCGACAGAAGGAATGCAGGACAAAATATCTCACTTTTGGACTTACTACAGTGTCAGACAATATTAGGAATTGGGATAAATCTGCTTCATTTGAAACAAATGGGGTACCAGTAATAGTCATTGTTTGATACAAAATTTCTGAAGAATTTTAATGTCACGGTTATATAGACATGATATTAAAAAAATTAGCTGTAATGAGAGATGAAGAATTATATCATTTAACAACTGGTCAGAATGCCCTACCACCAAATTATTCCAAAGACCTTCTGCTTGTTAATTAGATTGATTTGACCCAATTTACTTATGTTACAACTTCATAGTATGTTTTTTATGTTTCAGATTTTTTTTTTAATCTACCAAAGCTAAAAGCCTTAGTCAAAATTTTGGTCAAATATGGCAAGTATACTCTTTCAGTAGTAAGGCAGTTTAAAACAATCCATTAACTGAAGGAATGTGGAAACTGCATGAGAAACTTTTTATTCCCTTGACTACCCTCTGTTGCCCATAGTGCTTTTTCTTCAGCTTAAAGAGCTTAAAGAAATGATGACAACAGGCATAGACAAGGGAAAACAAAGCTACAGTACGACAAAATTCACTATTCCCTCAAGCAAAAACACAAGAGAGTAGAAAAGCAATTGCTCACTAGCATTAATTTCCAATCAAGGAAGACACCTCATGTTACCAGGAAACTTAGAGGAATGCACTCCCATGGTCCCAGGCTGTACAGACATTTACATCACCAGTATCCTCATAGCCTTATATCTTGATATAAAACATGGTCAAGTGAGTCAAAGTATTGCCACAGGTGCTGTTGGGCTGTTCTGATCAGAATATCAGAACTATCAGGATAGTTTTGCAATTTTATTTCACTGATAACAGCATGATATCAGCCTATCTGCCAGAGTTTAAGTAGGACCAGTGGTTTGTTGTATGTGTTAATATTACCCCAAGAATACACAGTGCTTTGTATGAAAATAAAAGTCAAGAGGAATAAAACTATTTTTCTATTTAGACCTTCACTGAGTGTCATGGGGTCCCACTAATAGGAAACTTGCCAGAATGGTTTCAGATCCGTGTCTGGAGCACACAAGGAAAAAAAGATTTTTTTTTTTTTCTTTATTGCCTGTGGCCATCCCATGAATTTTAAGAGATGTTCCATAGGAACAAAAGCTGTAGAATCTCTCCTTAAGATATAAAAATGAACCTCTGTATCTTTAGTCACGAAAGGAGACTTGTCTAAATAAAACAGGACTGTTTGCATAAATAACAGATGCAGAATTGTGTTCTCTGCAAATAATTAAAGACACTCTGACAGAAAACAAAGTAAAAGAGAAACTGTTCTTTGTAGAACATACGCACAACAATTCTGCAAAATTCATGGTGCTGACCTGCTGTAGATTTGGGTTCTGGGTTTTTTTATTTTAAATGTATTAAATTGAATCCTTATCAATAGTAGGCCTGATATCAGTGATGGGGAAAAAAACCTGAAAGAGGTGTGATTTCACAAGATGTGTTCCTGAATGTAACTTGTGAACCTATGCCAGGTGAAGGAAATAGAATCACAAAATCATAGAATAGTTTGAGTTGGAAGGAAACTTTTAAGGTCATCTGCTCCCCCCACCTTGCCATGGGCCAGACATCTTCAACTTGATCAGGTTTCTCAGAGCCCCATCCAACCTGACATTGAATGTTTTCAGGGATGGGGCATCAACCACTTCTCTGAGCAATCTGTACCAGTATTTCACCATCCTCATTGTAAAAAATTTCTTCCTTATATCTTGTCTATATATAAGTCTAGTCTAAATCTACCCTCTTAGTTTAAAACCATTATGCCTTGTCCTGTCAACAACAGGCCCTGCTAAAATGTTTGTCCCCATCTTTCTCATAGACCCCTTATAAGTACTGACAGTAAGCAATAAGTGCCAGGGTTTATGTGCACGTCAAACAGACTACATCTACATGTAGCAGGCTAGTGTCTGACTGAAACAATCCTAGAACTTGAAATTGCTCAGTAACTTCCTAAAAAGCATCTCTTGTACTGAAGACTTCGCAATGTCTGTAGAGAGATATGTTCCTGTCTCATTGCTAAGGATAGAGAGATTAGTTAATTAATTTATGGTAGCAAAATAGAGTCCTCCCTGAATGTGCTATTAGGCAAACCTTGGGCTTTGGTTAGGTTTGTGGTAACGTGCTTAATCGATGTGCTTCCTTAAACAGATGGACATAACTGATGCAGGATTATGTGATCCAGGTCAGCAAAAGTAACTAAATATTCTCTTATCAGAAGTGAGGAGATTACAGTGTCCTATCTGCATGAAATCCAGTCATACCACTACTGAGGGGGAAAAAAGATACAAAATCTGTTGAAACCATGAGCTTCTATTTGTGATTCATGAGTAGGAAGAGGGGTTTTTCCATAAATTGTCAAAGTACAAATGAACAGAAGCAGGGCAAGTGTGTGTGTAACAGAAAAGTGGACTGAATTTATTCAGTAAAACTAAGTTTTGCTCCTGGTTATTGTGCTGGGTGATCTTGGAGATAGAATTTAAACCCTCTGAGCCTTCCCATTCATACTCTTGAATTCTGTGGTTTATTAGTGAAAGGTGGTGTAGAAAATTCTTATTTGGTGTTATAAAATTGTTTAGAACACCATAATGAGTGGGCGATGTTTACCCACGAGAGAAGTGGCACTGCAGCATGGTGTACGTCTTAGACTACCGGAAGTCAAGAGAGGTCTGGCCATGTGTCCCAGAGCCAGCTGTGGAGGCAGTTTATAACAAATTTCAGCCACATGCCTGTGTCACGTAACTTTGAACAGGAAACGTTGTGGGTTTGTGCAAGTAGGGTAGGTGAGCTATAGACATCAGACCACTGGCTCATGATCCAGAGGTTCTGCACTGCTGACCAGGCAGGCAGAAAGCTGACCCATGATGTCAGTGAAGAATCTTTCACTGTGGGTGCATTCCAAATTCCCGAGGGCTATAGAGGCAGCTCTGAGTTAAAACAGGGAATAGTCCACCTCCAGCACATTTTGATCCTTTACAGTGCTCCTCCTAGAACCAAGTAGCCCATGCTATTAGACTAGTACAAGGTAGTTCTAACATACTCATAGGGGCTTTTTTTGGTTTCTAGCCAATTCAAGCATGGGTGAGCAGAAATATGGCTCTGAGCCATCTTCTACAACTTCAGCTGTGCAGAACATTAATTTAGCTGAAGATAGCTAAATTCCATTCCTTTCTCAAATTTAATACAAAGAGTTCAGGGCATTGACCATGATATTTTAGTCCCATTGAAGAAACAGATTTTAGCTGGCCTTAATAATAGAGATAGGATGAAGGAACACATGCTCAAGTGAAGAGTAACAGCAATCATTCAAACAGAGTTTTAAGATAAAGATAACTTACCATGGTTCATCTTCTGCCAGCATAAGATTGTTTTAGTGAGTAACATTTTAGTGTCAAGAAGACTGGGATTCTTAGAAAGGGTATGGTTCATATTGGTGACATCATGGGCCAAATAATATTGTGTTATTGTGCCAATGCTAAAAGGAATTCCATGCTAGTGAACAGGCTTTAATGACTTTTTTTTTGCAGCCTCAGTTTGTGAAAAGCACCAAATGCTTCAGAGAAGAGCTCAAGGAATTCTGTGGGTGATAGGTTTTGTAATTGTTCTACATCCACGTGAAAAGTGAGTTTAGCAAGACTGATTCACTTGCCTTCCAGAGCTCCATCCTCAGCCTGATTGTGAAAGATGAAGGCTTGTGCCCTTACTGGTAAAGGCAAAGCATAGAAATACATAAAGGTAAAAATGCATTGAGCTTTTAATAGTGGCATGGCAGAAATACAGACGTGTTGATTAGAACAAACTTCTGTAGACCACCTCATGCAGCCTCACACCCAGTGTAGAACAGAACCTCTTTTCGTAAGGTTTTGCCTCAGCCTTTCTGATTTTGCAACAAAGTTCAGTCCCTTGACAGGTGAGGTAATGAACAGCTGAAGGGAGTGAACGATGAAATTAATTGCTCCTGTCTCTGATTCTACAGAGAATCTTGTTACCGGCCATTCTGCTCACAAGCTTTAATTCTGTCTTTATTTAGATCTAGAAGTTTTGGATAAAATGGTCTTTTCCATATTTTTCTTTTTTTTTTTCTTTGCGAGTAACCTCTAAATAACAGAAGCAAGACGCACTGATCTCAAGGAAGCAAAGAGGAGATTACCCATTAAGTGGCTGAGTTGATGACCACAAGGGTGTCTTCCCCATGCCAGAGTGGAGCAATTGTTGATTAATCACAGCCTACCTGGCTCTTTCCAGTGTCCTTGAAAAGGCACTCACTGATTCTATGATTGAAGAGGTACAGTGAGGTCAAGGGTGATAGCTTTATATATTTCTTATAAGCTAGGTTTGTTAGGTTCCAGTTCTGAAAAATAAAAAACCCCAAAATTTTTAAAGGCATGTAAAATGCTGTCTTTTCCATGATCTACAGAATTATAGAAACAGAAACTCAGTTTATAAATCTGGAATAGAGAATCTATTTATCTTTATTTTACTGCATTAACAATTCTGAGATGTAGAGACCAAAATTGGAAATAGGCAGACTCATTTTCAGAAGCACTCACTGCCAAGTTCACTTTTCTAAAAATTCTGTTAAGTGCAGAAATTAAAGGTAATTTTACTTTGTATTTTGAGTGTGAAATACTAGGTGATCATAAATAAAATCTCAGTGTTTTTGCTTTCCAAAATGAAGAGAATATTTTAGTAATAAAACATTTGAAAAGATACTAAGATGAGAACAAATTGTTTAGCTGAATTTTTTGACAGAGACACAATAAATAAGATGAGGAGAATACTATTCTCCCTCAGTTAAAATATCCTGTCCTGCAGTACATGCTCTTGGAAGTTGGTGTTTATTCAAGACTGTACCTGGGTCCTTTCCTCACAGAGGCAATTCTTGTTTAAAAAGAGGCATTACCACTTTTTCTAGACATTGTTCACAGAAAAAGAGTTCCTTAAGCTCTTAAGCTTTTTTTGGGGAGGGGAGGGGAGGGGAGGGGTGACCCACCTTGGACGAGCAGCATGGAGGTGGTTATTTTCTAAGACATTGTTTTATACCGTTGTTCTCCTCAGCTTTTCCTAGTGCCAAACTCGCATCATAGTGCAGTTGGCAAGCTTCCCATTCAGCATTCTGCTCGGTCTAGACCACACACTTCAGTTTCTAGCACTCTCCTTGTCCTGTCCCAAGGTACCAAGTTCACCTGAGACATCCTGCCCCAGTTCCTCTCCTGCCCTTTTTAAAAAGAAAAAGCAGTACTTCCCTCTCTTGTATCAATATGAGGACAGTAAACTGGTTGGGAAGCTGTAATGTGTCGTGGCCTCCAAGGAGCAGTGTTGAAGTGTTTCCTCAGTGGCCACAATGCGCACTTGGGGTCAGGGGTGACCTCACTGTTCTCCCATCCTTCTCGTCCTTTTTTGGCCAGAAAGTTTATGTTTCATTGCTTCCAAAGGACCAGGAGGGCTCAAAAATTATCTCAGAGCCCAGAATAATGTGTGACCAAGCCAGGGCCTTCCAACAACAGTCCACCAGTTAAAACTTATTTCTGCTTTGGACCTTAATTACTCATTTAGCTAGGAAGAGAGGAGATGTTGCCATGTGCTTCAGTTTCTAGTTTCATCCTTGTGCTATTCATCAATCCGTTGTGAAATTTGACCCCAGCTTGGGATAAAGACCAGGTACTGATATTCCTTTCCTTAGTCACAAACAGGGAAGTAATTTACCCTTCATGTAACTCATTCTGAACTACTTCTGTTTGAGGACCGTATATCTCATGATTGTGCCCTGTATTAGACATTAACCCGTCTGAAGTACAGAATATGTATATTTTTTTTTTTACTCTGAGATACGTTAGGATATATCAGGAGTAACACCACTGAGTCCTGTATAAATAGGGATAATAGTGGCATGGCAGAAACACAGACGTGTTGATTGGAACAAACTTCTGTAGACCACCTCATGCTGAGACCACTCACACCGAGTGTAGAACAATCACCAGCATTAGATCACATTGGCCATTGCTGTCTCTGGCCAAGTCTTGAAAATCTCCAAGTGCAGAGATTCCACTGCCTCTTCCAGGGCTGCATAGACCTCTCAGTAGAGAAGTTTTTCTTCTTGTCCTATCTGAACCTCAATAATTGCAGATTGTTACCTTTTCACGTCGTTATCTCGTCTGCTGCTATTTAGAATAGTTCACATCCATATTCTTTGTAACTATCTTTCAAGTACTTGCAGGCTACTATTAGATTGTCCCTTAGTCCCCTCTTTCACAAATCAAGTTTGGCACACAGTAATCTTTTCTTACAGGTCATCTTCTCAGGCCCACAACCACTGTATTAAAAGGCATCTTGCTTACCTCTTTTTAACTAAAGGTTGTGCAGAAATTGTTATGAGAATTGAAAGGAAGAATATTTTCCTAACTGAAAGAACTTAGCAGAAGACTAACTGATTAATGCATATGGCCAAGCAGTGTCAGTAAAGTGTGTTCTGCAGAAATCCCGTGTGACTGAGCCCAGCTGTGTATCTGGTATGTTTTATACCTCAGTATTTTGTGTTAATAGTTTCATATTTTCCCTAAAAAGAGGCAACAAATCTAAAAAGCAGCACTGCTTCTTACCCACAGTTTGTATGTTTTCTAAGTGTACCTCGGGAACAGTTGTTTCAGGGGGAAATAAAATGAGACAGAGTTAGCCACATCACGGTATAGTTGTCTCCTTAGGAGGCACAAGGTTTTAAACTTAATTAGGAGTAGCCACATTTACTGGGAACGGGGGGTGTTCAGCAGTTGCTAGGAATGCTTACCTATTTTTGAGCCTTAAAAAAAGTAAAGGCCAGCGTTAACCTTTCAGTTTCGTTGGCTTTGATAAAACCCAGCAGATGCTCTGCAAGCCTGAAGCAGAGCAAGGATGCAGAATAGTAGAACTGAGCTGCAAAACAGTATTGGGCAGAGAAGACAAAAAAAGGGAACATATTTTACTGGGAAGGAAAGGAAGGGAGGAAGGAAGGGAGGAAGGGAGGAGGGGAGGAAGGGAGGAAGGGAGGAGGGGAGGAAGGGAGGAAGGGAGGAAGGGAGGAAGGGAGGAAGGGAGGAAGGAAGGAAGGAAGGAAGGAAGGAAGGAAGGAAGGAAGGAAGGAAGGAAGGAAGGAAGGAAGGAAGGAAGGAAGGAAGGAAGGAAGGAAGGAAGGAAGGAAGGAATGGGGAAATATAGTCAAAATACAGAGAAGCAGAGGAACAGTAGAAATATTTACTTAAATTCATCATCCAAAAATCACAGAATCACTCTGTGACTCCTTGAAGGCTGTTCTTACGAGCAAAGGCCAAGGTGAAGAATGCACTGAGCACCTTGGCCTTCTCCACATCCATTGTCACCAGGGCCACTGCTCCATTTAGCAACAGGCCCACGTTTTCCTTAGCCTCCGTTTTGGAGCCCATGTACTTGCAGATCATTGTTCCTGTCAGTTTTAACAAATGTCAGGAATCAAGGAGCTGCAGGCAGAGGTAGCAGGAGGCCATCGGAGGAGTGAATCAATTCACCCTTTTACAGCCTGTCAATAAGGAAATAATAGGGGGGGTTGCAACAGCTGGTAAGGTCTAATGCAAATCTCAATTTCTCTGTCAAAGAGAATAAGCCTAACATTCACTGCTTTTTGACAGATTAGTCAGTTATGAAATAAGAAGAGACAGTATGTAGTTGTAGGCCTGTGATTCACCCCCACCAATCATGAACAAGGAAAGAACATAACATAGAAAAAAACAAGACTCCTTTTAATTAGCTATCAAGGTATGTATTTTAAAGCTTCCTTGAAATTCTCCATTAAAATTTGCCTTTATCAGCATTGTCTCATGAATGCTTAACCAATTGTTAATCTCACCAATAAGGGATTTACAATTCTGTGAGAGAGATTCTGCCAGTGGATACCTTATTGCAGCTCTTACACACACCTGAAACCCACCCCAGTCTGCACTCTGATGAGTAGAACCAGGACAACATGCGATACTCCTCACTCGTCCCCATGTCAGGATTCTAAGCGGCAGCTCAGCTCCAACTCACCTCACCTCACCTCACAGGCACACTGTCATCGCTGAGCTTGACATATTACTGAAAAGATCATTTTCCTAGCTTGCTGTTTCAACAACATTACTCTTCTATTAATATCTAAATTGCTGAATCTTTATATTCTATTAAATCTGAAAGCTGATTGCAATTTCCAAGGCTGTTCAAAGCATGTGTTCTGCTACCTATCTGAATTTCTTATTCAGTACCAAGAGATTAATTCAAGCCTCCAGTGCCAAACTCCATCTCACACTTTTTACATTTTTCAAACATACTTTAATGAATAATAATGCTAACACCGTGACATTGTGTATACTGTTTAATGAAGGTTAGCCTAAAAATTGTAAAACTGGGCCAATGGGTTTATATTTCTGTTTTCTCCAAATTTGACATTCAATTTCTCTCCTGCTTTTCTGAGAGAAGTTTTTTAATCAGATAAACTTAATGGGAGTCAAAGATAGATAAGGATTTTAAGTAAAGAAGGTGCTTGCACTTATTACTCTGAGATTTTCCATGAAAATGTGAAACTATTCTTATAGCCACAATACCATTGTTTTATTGAAGGAAAAAATCTCTGTGCGGTCTTTCTATCTTTTACGTCTGTTTCTTTCTCAACAGAAATCCAGTAATGCTCCTTAGTGCTCATAAAATATGTCTTTGTCACTTTGTAAAAGGGAAGGCAAAAAATATTTGTGTTTGCAAGATATCTCCACCTGGTAAAACTGAGTATTCTAACCAGGCCTACTGGAAATAAAGGCATGTTAGGCTCAAGACAGGTTTACTCTCATGTAAATCCATCAGTTTTAGTAGAATTATTTTTGATTTATATAGGTTGAAAAGCAGCTCACATCCATATATAAAATTGTATTTAAAAGGATGAATCACTAGTGGTTTTGCTCAAGAATAGAGTTTTCATCATTCTGTTTCATGATTGTATAAAAATGTTGGGAGCATACTTTTTTGTATCCCTTTCTTAACTGTGTTTAAAAGATGGGTTTAAGATACCAAAAGCTTATTTGATCATTAACAAAAAGCTGCAAAAGCCTGATTTGTATCAACACTACTATCAATTGCTGCTTTTGAAATCCATTATGTAGATATCTTTTTAACAGGTGTGGTTTAGAACCCACTGTAGTTGACATAAATCACTGAAGATCTTTGAACATTTCCATAAGTGTTTGATTAAAAACGCAAGAAATGCTGAACACACTGGTTTGCTCATGTGTATCAGTGGCACTCAGCATGATTATTTATTGTAGAATTAAGTTCCACACCAGCAGGGTATTTAAAAACACTCCTCATCTACCTTGTATAATATGGAACAAGATAATTCTGCTGAAACGAGAGGTATTACCTGTGTTCTGAATGTTAGGTACATACCTATTTTCTTAAATAACTGCTGAAAACACATTGAAGAGTCAATTGTGGCATTCGCAGCCCTCCTGGGAAAAAATATATTGCCAAGCATGGAATTGACGTGTTATTAGTCTCAGTCTCTTTCAACTAAATTTCTCACACTAGGTAAACCAACACCAAATAACATTCAATGGCCAAACATGAGCAAGTATAGTTCATCAGGCTAAATTTACAGGGTTGTTAAGAATATATACATTGTCCTTGCTATAAATGGGGACTAGTCTCAGAAATACCCATTATTGCCTTTCTGATCTGCAGATAGATTAGTATTTCTTTGTCCATTACTAATCAGACTGTCATGGTTTAACCCCACTTGGCAAATAAGTACCACGCAGCTGCTCCTGCATTAGCTTTCTTCCCCAGGGGGATGGAGAGCAGAATCAGGAGGAAAAAAAAAAAAAAAAAGAAGTAAAACCCATGAGCTAGGAATAGTTTAATAATTGAAAGAGTGTAAAATACAATAACAACAGTGCTATTACTACCATTACTACTACTACTAATTATAATAATTTTAATGAAATGGAGAGGGAGAGATGAAGAAGTGATGCACAATATAGTTTCTCACCACAGACTGATGCCCAGCCCATCCCTGAACAGCAGTCAGCAGCTCCCGGCCACCTCACCCCCATTTATACACTGAGCATGATGTCCAGTGGAATATCCCTTCAGCCAGTTGGGGTCAGCTGTCCTGGCCATGTTTCCTCACAGTTTCTTGTGCACCTGCTCACTGGCAGAGCATGAGACACTGAGAAGTCCTTGGCTTAGAGTAAGCACTGCTCAGCAACAACCAAAACATCAGTGTGTCAACAACACTGTTCTCATCCTAAGTCCAAAACATGGCACTGTGCCAGCTACTAAGGAAATGAACCCTGTCCCAGCTGAAACCAGGAGGAAGGCTTAAGAGAACCTTTCCTTTGCATGGGTGTTTTAAATTTGAGATTTAAGTTTAATTTGTTGCTTCAACATGGTTATAAAATACCATCACCATTAAAAAAACCATTGATACCCAGTGTAGTTCCAGAGTCCGATAATTGATGAATTACCAAAAGATGTTCAGTCACAAAGCAGTTTCTACTCTGACACTATTTCAAATCAAGAAAGTTACTCTACTTCCCATCTTAGAACTAAAATGCAAATGTGATACGCAACCCTAATTCTGAGTGAGCAAAACTATGCTAATTAATAATTCAGTAATTGCCTTAACATTGTGCTCACTTATAATTTCAGCCACACAGTTCCTTAAACACACATTAATATGCCTGTGCCTATGTGGGCTCATGTAAAATGATAAAATCCTGGTTAAAGTCTCATATCACATCAAATGTTTGTGTGCATATATATATAGATAGATAGATAGATAGATATATGTATGTATACATAGACATTCATCTCTTGATAGAGAAACTCTGTGTTTAAAAAGGTAGTTTCATGGAATACTCCTAGCTTTGTATTTCTTTACATCCTTTGTATTCACTGTGTTTCTTTGTATGGGTGTTGTGACAAAATTCAGTTTAGTTGTGGAGAATCACAGGAAGATAAACACTTCCATTTCTAGTTCAAAACTGACCTCATATTTTAGATGCAGTAACAGCTGAGTTGAAGTAAGTTTAAATTCAACTAACTGGTGAGCTGTTAGGAATACAAGCTCCCAATGCAGAAAGGGAGCATTTAAAAAATACTTGTTTCAGTTTAGATTCCTTCCAAGCATTCACACCTTTGATAAAGCAATTAAATATAATTGGTCTTGTTTTCCTAAATTCTGTAACACCTACACATCTCACAGCTCATAGAGGTGCCCACCTGGATCCTGGGCTCTCTTACCTGCCCCACATGCTCTCCCACTTGCCAGCTGGTCCAGCTCGGTGCTCGTTGCAAATATGCAGCACTTGCACACTTGTCCCTTACGTTCTTCACACTCACAAGCTCCCCTGGTGTACCAGCACAGACCCCCAGCCCAGGGAGCCCTGCCCGGACCCCAGGCCTCCCCAGTCTTTGGCTACTCCAGCTGAAGTGTGCTGGTGATCATGCAGTGCGTGGATGGGGCTCTGAGCAGCCTGGGCTAGTGGAAGGTGTTGCTGCCTGTGGCAGAGTGGGGTGGACAAGATTATTAAGGTCCTTCTAACCCAAGCCATCCTGTGGTCCTACAGTGGAGCCAGGCTCAGTTCAGTGGTGCCCTGTGACAAGATCAGAGGCAATGGGCACAAACTGGAGCACGGGAGGTTCCATGTGCAAACCAGGAAATACTGTTTTACCGCGAGGATGACTGAGCATTGGCACAGACTGCCCAGGTTGATTGTGGAGTCTCTCTCCTTGGAGATAATCAAAAGCCATCTGGACACACATAGGCAACTGGCCTGAGGTGGAACTGCTTGAACATGGGGGCTGGAGCAGATGACTTCCAGAGGGCCCTTCCAACCTCTACTGGTCTGTGATTGTGTGAAAGCAAACACAGGATATAAACGAAATTGGAAATCTAGGTGCTTTATATATCTATTTCACACATCACATTTGTCTTTTTTCCTTTGTTGATATTTTAAAATCTGGTAAATTTAGGAATCTATGACAAAGGGACAGTCTCTGTTTTTTCTCCAGCATTCACTCCTGTGAAATGCTTAGTATGTTCACATCTCTATTCACTATGGGGTTTTTTACACCTGATGAACTGAGGTCTCAATAAAATGAAAAAGAGCAATGATTTATTAAAGTCACTGGATTGTACAGACTGTACAGAACAAAGGAAGTCAAGTCAATTAACTTAATGTGCTAGGCAACAATTCTATATTTTGCTTTTTTCACTTTGCATTACTTTTAGTTTTTTAACTGCTGGATATGACTTTGCTATCTCTGACACCATTTTAAAATCAAAATCCTTCTTAATCATCTGGTTTTGGTGAGAAATCCTCGGTTGAATCAAGATAGTGTTATTTGGGCCTTCTTAAGGAGTTAGGGGAGATGTTGTCAGTTTCCATTGTTCTTCCTTCCTCTTTTAACCATTTAGATCTTCCTCCATGGTGTGGTCTTCAAAAGAAACATTATTGTTTGAGGGATACAGTTTGTGTGTCTTGCTGCTGATGGCAGATGTTGCATTCCTCTGACTCGCAACATGCTTCAGAGCTCTGCTGAAAATTACTGTGTTGACAGTAAAAGGAGAAAAATAAGCACTTTTTTTTTAATGTGGTGCTGAATGATTTTACCTCCAGGGATTCAGTGGCTAAAAAAACCCCCAAAAAACCAAAAAACCAAACCAAACCAAAACAAAACAGAAAAAACAACAAAAAGAAAACAGCAAAACAAACCACACACCAGAAAACCCAAAAAAACCAAAAAAAAAAAAACCCCAAACATTTTTACAAGCCTTTTTTTTTTGCAGATCTTCTTGATGACAGTAGTTTGTTTTCCATACTATTTTAAGAAAATATGCGCAACTCATTGGATAGAGTCCTAATGTTCTTGATCATTTAATCAACGAATATTTATTATTTCCTGTTGTTGTTATTTTACTTTGAGTGGATCAGCTAGGATCTGGAATCTGCTCATGTAAATTGAAATGCTTTAATAAGGTTTCTGAGCTGCTGGCCTGCTTGTCCTGTTCAAGCAGCAGAGACAAACAGCTCTGAATGGCAGCCCTGCCCATCTCAAACCATACTTTAAAGAAACCTTTTCCTTTCTATTGATCCTAGACAGAGCCTAGGGTGGTTTGGCAGCTAACCACCACTTATATTAACAGACCAAACACAGCAGTTTTTTATTTGTATGACAGTACTGAGAGCATACTCTCCTGATTTATATGTCCATGAAAAATCCTATTTTTTTGTCTGTGTTTTTCACATTTTCAAAATCTTCTTGTCAGAAAGCTCTCCCTCCCCATTAATTCTGAATGTGCAGCCAGTTCAGAAGAGAGCTGATGCTTCTTCTCTATCCTACTCAGCTGCCAATCATTCAATGAACAAAAGAAATATTTAAAGAAACAGTATCCCATAAAGCTTGATATGTTCCAAAAAGGAAAGAAAAAAAAGCACTCCATGTCAATAAAACCTTGAATCACCTTGGATTGAAACACTATTTTTGCTTCTGTTATTTCTCTGTTCTTTTTCTTCCAGTTTCTGAGATCATGTTAATGTTCAAATAAGTAGCAAGTGAAACTTTCAGTCTTATCTTTTAACTCCAAGTTATTTTAAGCAATTCACGGCTTCCCCCTCCTTTTTTTTCTTATTTATTTATTTATTTATTTATTTATTTATTGTTTAGAGCGTTTTAGACCAATACAACAGCACATCAAAAGGCAAGAAAAACTGAAGGTCTGTTCCACCATCGGAACACAGATAGGGTTGGTGGAACAAAGAATCTTGCGTTGCTATACATCATGCTGTGCCCATACTGTGGCTGAAGAACAATAATGCCAACCTTATATGTGGAAAGGTGATAAGACTGGCTAAAAAAAGACACTGAATCTGCGTCAGTGTGTTCCTTTTATAGGCCTTTCAGTACCCAGAAAGTTTTACTCAGTCTTTTCAAGGTTTCTTCACAACTGTGAATAGTAAAAACCTTTCTAAAGCTGACATTCGCTCTGTGAGCTTTTCAGGTTAAGAAAAGTCGCATGAATCAGTGAAATTCACAGGTCAGAAGCACTTTGATCAGGAAACATCAGTCTTCACACTAATCAACCTATTTACACAGCATCAATTTGCACAGGAGCCCAGTTATACAGATCTTTCTCCTGTCAGTTACATTTTCTACTCTTGTCGCTAGTAATTTCCTTTTTGCTCTACAGCTTTCCTAAGTGGAGCCACTTTTTCAGTCTGTAGTGATTCTACACCAATCATCTGTATTGCTTCTCTATTACTGCCTAAGTAAAGGGAAGGATGAGCCACTCATGCATGTACAAGGAGGTCTCATTAGCCAGCTGCTCCTGTGGATGCTCTTGGCAGAGCCAAATCTTTTCACACAACAAGAAGCTATCAGAACCCAGGAAGGATGTCAGCAGAAAAGCATGAAAAGGCATGTGGCCACTGCAGAAATGGGGGAGCAGAATGCCGACTGTCCTTGCATGGGCAGGAAGGATTCAGCTCCAACTGACACTGTGCAGTGCAGGCAGCCTTTGCTTGTTGCAAAAGAGGCACTGACAACTGCCGGGACCACCATAGGTTGTGTTTTGTGGACAAACTGTTGTACATTGTGTCCGTGAGTTGGGCGAGGAATTCCATTTTGTCTTAGCCAAGCGTGTGCCCACCCCCATCTCAAAATAACATATGCTGCCTTATGAATCAGCATCAAGAGAAGTGCTGAGGCACAAAGGGACAGTGCTGCCAATCCCTTGTGAAAATGGCAGCAACAAGAAAGGGAAGGCAAATTATAGCAGCAGAAGCCAGGATGGAGACAGCTCCTTGGTGAATAGCAATGAAGGGGGCTCTGGGTGGGTTGTTTGCAGTCTTTTAACTAACCTGAAACCCGCCAGTATAGAATCCATACATTCTCACTCCTGGAGGGAGAAGATGCATTCTTCACTGTTAATCTTTAGGGGAAGTGCCTTCCTGAACTTCAGGTGCCCAAGAGAGAATAGAGTCAGAATTTTCCTCCTACCATACACTTAACCATGCTTGTGAGGCCAAAATGCTACTGACTTCATTTTAGCAGCTGGGGATCCTGAGCACAAGCTAAAATGGCTTTCTGCCAGTTTTCTCCCCAGTGATTTAACTACAGTTGGGCCCTTTACATCTGATTTTTAAAAAAATAAAGCTTTGAATTTCATCACAAGAGTCGTATTTTAATGACTACAAATGAAAATAGTAATTGCAAACAGGCATCAGAGTTCAGTATGCTTTTGATCAGTTTCTTCTAGAAATTCCATGCATGGAAGATGTAACATTAAATAGCAAATGTCTTATTAATGTCTTTTTTGAAGACAGTTGACATTATATGAGATTTCTGATTTAGCAGAGGGATACAAAATATACTGAAAACAGAATATAAATTGAAGTTTAACTTAGAAAAATATAAGAACTGCAATTCCAGTTCAATCATAATACCGATGTGTTCTTGTAATGTTCGTGGTCATGACACTGGGTGTCCCAAGACACTGGGAAGGATATTATGAATTGAAGGCAACGCAAACCCATTGCTCTCACTGAAATTATTGTTGGTTTTTCAACTTTTATACTTTCTGTTGGGTCATGTAATCACAGTCCCCCATGCAAGTCTGGCTAACTCAGGGAGGTGTTCATGTTTTTTTAATGAACTCAGGGAGAAACATTTAAACTACCAGTTGATTCGCTCAAAATCAGCTTCTTTCCAATAGCTGTGGGCAGCTGCATTATTCCCTGAGTTTCATGGGTACTTCATCTTGGCCCATCTTCAGTGAGCCATCCTCCATCGTAAGTGTTGATTCAGTGTCACGTTCCACCTCTAAGGGTTTCATCTGTCACAAAAGGATGCAAAATTCTGATAACGCACACTAAGAAATGGCTGATTCCTTCAAGGTCACACAGTGAGATGGACTTAACACCAACACAGAGGACAAAAAACTACCAGGTGATGGAGAGAAAGTCTGTGGTATAACATATTAAGATCCAGTGAGCTACAGCTCCAAAGGAAGTGGCAGGGTGTCATTGCTCTGTGCGGGGAAATGTTACTTTTTGCCAATCAACAAATTAAAATGCCCGATGTGGGGTTTCTATTCAGTGTTGGTGCCTGTTTGCTGGTAGTTCTGAAGCAGCACTGAACTGTAAGTCAGTGTGCTGATTTTCTCAAGCACTTCAGCTCAGGAGCTGCCATTTCTCAGTCTTGTTCTCCTTTCTGTCCTCACGTATCCTGCAGAGAGTAAGAAGTCATAAACTTGGACACTTCTTAGGCAGAGTACTCCTCTAGGGCTGAAGTATATTTGAAACTACGCTGAAGTGTAGGTCAAAAGCTTGGCTAGGACATGGAGCAGGTGGTCAATTGGATAATTTTCCTCCTCCATACTAAATCTCAGGAAAGCCTTCAGAATATAATGTCTTCCTAAAGAACTTCCTATAGAGCTGTTGTGAAACAGCTGAAGCTCAGTGAGAGGGGAAGAGAAGACCGGTGTATCAGCTGCAAAGTGACTTTCAGAGATCAGTGCATTAGAAATCTGCAAAGCAGAGGAGGGCTTCCATTAAATATTCTTCTAATTTAAGAAAATAATTTGTACAGATAGAATACTCTGGTTATTTTTGTTAATAATTGGCCTCTAAAAATAGCGGAGCTCTACTTTTTCATGTGAAGTTCAGCTTACTGCCTGATACTGAGAAAAGGCCTAAAAATAACTGGTTTTATAGTTGATTAGCACTTTCTGGTTCTTGTCCTTTGTCACTAGAGAGTCAGTCGAGATGGTGCCGGGGAGGGGAGGAAGCCATTCAGTGATACAGCTACTTTTCCTCCAAGAAAGGTATTGTGTGCATTTATAATGGAGGCTGTAGCTCCCCCTGACCTTTCCTCAACACATTTTCATGCACTTGCAGGGTGATGTAAAGTAGCTTGAAAGTACCCAGTCCTTTTTGTTTCCTTTCCATTCATTTCCATTTCCTTGCCTGTTCAGCAAGGCAGGCACTTATGCAGCAGCAATGATAGTAGAAACCAATAAGAAAATCACAATGGAAAGTTCACACTTCTCTGGCTTTGTATCTTCATAACTCTTTATGCAATGATCTGCAACAAACTCTTCCTCTTCACTGCATTCAACTTTGATATTTTCAGTTCAGGCTTCTATAACTTCTGTTGCTATTTCTACAACAAGCTGTGCCTTGTGATGCGAGGCGTTTTAAAGTAATCTGGCACATGAATATCTCTCTTCACTTGGAAATCAATAAAAACCTTCAGTCACATTTACATTTCTGTGTACTGCTTCCAGATAACAGGAGCATGTCTTCTCTGGGTTATAGTTGATCACGAAGTGAAAACAACTGCTAGAGTTTCATGCCTCAGAAGATGACCTTGTCCTTATTTTTTTTTCATGCCACTAAAAGAGCTGACTTGCCTAGCCATCCTTAAAATAGAACTAATTACCATCTGTTAACAGGCCCCTAATGCTCTGACTATAGATCCTTATGCACCATTCATGGTTTCATTGCCATGATGATAAATTGTCTGTAATTCAGAATTCATGTGGAATTACATCAGCTTACCTGCGTGACTCTCCACACATTATGGAACCTTTTTCTATAGAGCCTTCTTTTCTGCACACAAAATGTTGTACTCCACAGAGAAATGCAAGGGCAGCCTTTTACTCAATTTACACTGTGAATTATACTGTAGAAAAGAAGTATTAAGGCAACACTGATGAGTCCTCTCTGTTGCATGCAGAAGGAAGGAGCCTACAAGGACAGAGCAATGAGAAACCTAAATCCTCCTTCCAGCCAGTCCAGGTTTGTGCAAAGGCAGCCCTAGAAAACTGGCTCCTTATGTACTAAGCCCCACATTACAGGAGGGAAAGGAACTGAGTCGTGACTTGCTAAACAACGATATAGGCTTCGAGCTACTCCCAGGGAAACATAGCATAGAATGATTTCTTCATTCTGTATGATTGCATAGTGCCAGATCTACCCAAGCAGCAGGGAGTGTGACTCACCGGGAGCTTTGAACTCAGTTCATGTGCACACAAGAAGAACCACTCATCCTTGTTCCAGCTACTCCCTCACAGTACCCAAACGCTCTAGAACCAGTGCTGGATTCACAGGTCTTGAGGACTCCACTCAGCCACACATAAAACTGAGGGTTTCCATCCTGTCTGGAAAAAAGAGACAAGACTGGTGCTATTTGACTACTTGTATTGCAGAATACAAGGGGGAGGGAAAGGCTTCTCAGCTGTGGTTTTAAGCTGGTGCTGTTTGAGCAATACAACACTTGGGCAACCTTCTCGCTCTGCCATGCTAAACCAGAATGGGAGCTGCAAATGATGGGGGCAGCTCAGTCCCTGTACAGCACCCCATAGCTCTGTGTAACTTGTTGATGGCACAGAAGTGCTTGCCCAGTCAGGCCACGTGGGACATTAAATATAGTATCAGCACAATTAGTAAGCATATAGTATTAACAATTATCACTACCAAATATAGAGGTGACTCTGCAATGAATGCCCAGGGATGAAACTGATATAGATTGTTTTTAGATTCTTTTAGTTTGTGACCGATATTTTAAAATAATCTGGAAGACCTGATGCATTTTATTAATGCAGAGATATTTCTTTCCCTTGTGTAACTCACTGAAAGGCAAATCAGAAATAAAATGACATTAAACTTGGAAAAGCTCTTTATTTCCCAGAGGCTGTAGCCTAATTCAAATGGAAAATTCTGTTATCAGCTTTTCCTCTTTCCAGTTTCAACAATAGACAGGCAGTAGTCATACCTCAAACCTTCCCTCTGAACAACCACAAAAACTAAGCCTCTAATAGCTCTGTCAGAACAACAGGCTGTTTCCCTTCAAGTATCTGTGCATCTTTTGTTCTAGAAAGTTTTGGATGTAGCACTTTAAAGACAAGAGATTTGTCAAAACTCCCAAAACCCAGACATTTCAGAAGGAAAATCTGTTGCAGGAGAACATACAGCATACTTTATACCTACAGATTGTTTTTTCTGCATAATTGGATGGAAGAGGAAAAGCTCCATGGTAATCAGTCAATTTAAGTGCTCCCTGGCCTTTATTGGCTATTTAAGGTATTAGGTGCACTTCAAATTTTGATAGAAGTGATACCAATTATGTAACAAATGGTTGTCAATGACAATCTCAGCTCTTTTCAGTTGACCTCAGCTCTGAATTTTAAATCCCCATGAAGATATCAGAATTCCACGCACTCAACATTGATAGGCTGGGGACCATGCCTTAAGGCACCTTCCTGATTTTCACTACCAAGTCAGCTTCTAGCAAATGAATAAAGAAACGAAATTAAATTCTCAGCTTCTTTAGTAAAAAAAGGAGAGGCTTAAAATGACAGGAAAGTAGGAAGGAATTTTTTTTCATCTTTTGGTTTTATTTGCTTTTCATGAATCCTTTAAGAGTGTCAGGATGCTCCAGTGGAAAGCAGGGACTTGCAGTGTTACCATGTAGGACGTAGCTGTAATTCTGTGTTAAGTCCAAAAGCTTCAACCTACAAGAGACACTGCCTTTGTGAAGCTGCTGATGTGCTGCTCTGTGGTCCACACACCAGAGTCAACTTTTCAGACTGGATTCTGCAACAGGAGAAAGGTTGCTGTAACATAAAATGACCAAAAAGCTCATACAACTCAGCAAGGCAATGTATTCAGAAGAACTGTTGGAAAGTATGCTTTTCCTAGTAGTCCTGATGTATGGTACTGAGTCAGGAAAAAGCTGAGAAGCTTGGAATGTCTCTCAGAAGCACCTAGCCCTCGTGGTCTAGCCTGTATTTCTCAGCCTGCCAAAATTACTTATAGGTATCAATCTTGTGTCAAAATAAGCAGTATGCATGAATATATTCGCCTCTTCCATTCCTGATTACGGTGAAAAATGGAAAGAAAACCACAAGGTATCTAGCCACAGATCATCACAGCTTTCTTTATTTATCTGAAGTTCTCCTCTGTTTAATTCTTCAGCTTTCAGATTCTTGACTTATGTGGCAGAGACCATAAAACTACAACAAATCCATATGTTGCATATGTGGAGGGAACAGCATGGTTATACATGGAGATACAGATTTTCCAGATTATTGATGGCAGTCAGATTAGTCCCTACCCCATGAAAAGAAGAATGAATTTAGCCATCTGCCAACTGTAGTTCACTTTTGGTATTATGCACCAGAGGACAAGGCTGCTGAAACATGATCCCCCACTGAGCTGAAGCTGTGAAACCCTGGCTGTGATAAAAGCAGGTTTGAGACTTCAGCCAGCACTTGAGAACCTCCTCACTGTGCAACTTACCTCACTCCTAATGAGGCTCAAGGGGCTCCAAACAAACAGATGGGCAACAGAGTTTAATGACAGACCATCTGCTCAACACCACAGAGTGCAGGTGAAAACACAAGGCATTTCTCCAGCTGTTCCTCATAGCAGGGAACTTGAAAACCAAGGTGTTGCAATTACGTCTGTGATATTAAATCTAAAACAATAATAGACATTAGATCTATCAAATGCCAAAGATAATCAAAATGAAGCCTTCTCCTAAGGAAAGGTGCCTCTCAGCACTTTTGAAATAATGCTTTGCTGTCCTTCCATAAGGTGCTTGGCAAAGAATAAATTTCAGTTAATACTAATACATTTCTCTCATATTTTCCTTTTGTTCTGTGCTGAACTAGGACTTTTCATGCCCTGCATGGGACCTTCTACTCTACCTGCCTTGCAAAATCTCCATCTTTATGGGAAGAAGCACAAATACAGTTAAATGTCAACATCTGAAACTTGTCACTATTTTTTTTCCCAACGGCACCATGCACTAAGCAGTCATGAGAGCAGACTGGATGAAGAGAATTTTACTTACATGCACTGGCACACAGAACAGTCTAGAACTGCTCACACATTTATAAATAATACAGATACTTAATATCACATCTGTCCTTGCATTTTGTCAACTCATTTCCTATAATCTCAGTCCTGTTCTGTTACATGTAACTTTAGAAGCTTTGCATTCCTGAGTGACATGTCTTCATCTTCTTATAGTGTGCATTCTTTAATGACATGAAAGCAGGTTCTGTTCTATTGTGTGTACAGATCTATTAACCCAAATTTATAACCTACCCCATAATTTGCACTAGGCTCAAGTTTATAAACCTTGCCACCTAGATCTCCTGCATAGTGCAAATGTAACTGTCCGTGTCTTAATATTATAGAATAATATGCGTGGAAAGGACCTCTGGAGGCCATCTAGTCCAGCACCCTGCTCAGATAAAAGATAGATTTAAAGCCTGGTAAGGGATATTCTCAGCTGAGTTTTGCAAACTATGCAGTTGGAGACCCCACAAACCCTGTAAGCATTTGTTTCAGTGCTTAACCTCTATTAGGAAGAAGAATTATTCCTGTAGACCCAGGAATATTGGAAACTGGAAATTTCATTGCTTATTTTGTGGCCTTTCAGTAAGAAAATTCTGGCTTTTACTCAGCAGACAGTCCCTGTTAAAAAGCTTGACAGTATGTTGTACCCTGGGTCAGATCCATAGAGGTATCACAGCACTATCTTTCATTTACGTATCTAAATTTCTTTTTAGCTTCTGCATTATAAGTAACAACTTTGCAAACCGTTGTGATCTTCATACTCCTTTTTGCTACTCAGTGTTATTTCTGCTGCAGCCTAAGTATGCCAACCACACCTTTATCATACTGAAAACTAGCTTGTATCTTTGACTTTTGGAGGATTTGGACATCTAAGGTATAATCTAGTTCCCTGTATGACTGATCAGTCTCAGTTGTTCTGGACAGAGGTTTTATTCTAAATTCAGAACATGCGTCAGTGTTTTCACAGTATTTTTACTACCGCCATTACTTAGGGATATGATGCAGCAGTTGTAATGCACTGTAAGCTATGCTTGTCTGTATAAAGGATAGTGAATTTCCTGCTGATAACAAATGGTCAGGTTTGTCTGTGGCAGGTTGATCTGGCATTTCAAACAGTCCATGTACAAAGTTCAGAGCAGCGCTCTACTTTGATGTGGCTGAACTAGGAGTAGCCTCCAAGCAAGCAATTTTAAGAATCCGTTCCCTCTCTCAATTTTCTTACAGAGTCTGTCTGACTAGCTTCAGTTTTAGAGTTTAGAGAGATTTGCATTTGCATTGAGCTCATAGTTATGTGCAACTTAAAACAGACTGAGCCTGATTTTCATCAAACAGGAAGTAGATTTGTAGCTGCTGAAAAATTGGCAATTTCATCCTGATTTTGAGACAACATAAAGCTTCCACTTAGCAAACATTCTTTTCTGGTCTTCAAAGGTCCTAGTTCCTGAAAGCATGTACCTAGTACAGGCATATAATATCCTCGTTCCCAAACACATCTGTCTGCAGTTGAATGTTGGAACTCCTTGATTTCCTGCCATTTTGCATTCCCTGTGAACTTCCCATCCTCAGCATGGAAGGGTTTTCCCATGTGTAGAGGAGCTAACAAAGCCTTGTTTCCTGCAAGTATGTGCTGTTGATGCCTCAGCTCCCAGATTAGTTCTGAGCGATGCCTGGTCTTCTTCCTACGCTTTCATTGGTGATCATCCAGTGTGGTTAGTCGAGAGGCTACACGTTGCACACGTAACACAAACCAGGTGGCTTAATAAACCTAGAGGCAGGCAGAAAGCATGACAGCTGATATCCAGCTGGTTCAATTTTAGTGGATCATCAAATCAGTTGTCTTTCTACCTAATTTCTGGTTTTCAAGAAATGTACAGAAATATGAATGTGTTTGGTATTTCCACTCTTCTGTCTAATTAGACTGGCTTGGGCAAGCTCAAAAGTTAGTAATGGGAGGCAAAGGCAAGATACCGTAGAAGCTTCATTTCCTCAGAAAATCGGGTTAAAACTTCTCTGATAATGGATTATATTCTTTGCTCTATCCAAAGATCACTTAAGCCTTGGACAAAGACTTCAAAACAATACAAGATAAAGGAGTCAAAGGAGGTTTTAACCTGCATAATGACTGCCAAGAAGTTTTTGTGGAAGCCTAAATTTTGGCAGGAGGATATCAAATACCTCTTCTATTTGGCTATGCTTTTATATCTGCAGCAGGAAGAAGCTGTATTGTTGGAATTGCTATGGTGATTGCATATCAGTTGATAATCTCTTGCACACTAGAGGTCTTGATTATTAAATTCAGACCAATGAAAATGGTGTTAGGTATATTCTGTTCTAGTAGTTCTGACATAGAAAGCTATCTGGCTCAAAAAATAAGTAAAATTGACATTTAGATGTGATAAACCCTTTTGTTTAAAAGGAAGATGATGCCGAGCTTGAATCATTTTAAACTGTAATTCCATTCTTAATCAGTTTCTTAAGGAAAAGTTAAGCATTTCCCAGCAGAAGGTACAGTTAACCTCTTCAATGTCATAGAAGTGCCATAAATAACTAAGAATTTGTCAAGAATAAAATACTGCCTCTTGAACAACAGTTTTGCAAGGATTGGAATTTTAACCTTCAGCCCGGTGTCTCCATAGTAATATCGAGAAAGAAGAATTGAAATTCAAGTTTATTTTTACTCCACATACCACAGCTTTTGTCACAAACCTCCTAAAAAATGAATTGTGCATATTTCACCATCTTGTCTCTCTGTAGACAGATGGATATATCTAAAAGGCTCAAATTTTCAAAAATAGCCCATGATTTTTGAATACCCAGTTCTCTTTTGTATTTTGGGTGCTGTACACCCAGACAGCTTTGTCAGCCCATGTTGGATTAGGTCCAGTTTTCAAAGAAGAACTTCAACCATATCCATTGATGCACATGGGCAACTCTATATACCTTGAAGTCACAGTGAGGTGTCACTGAGGTGCCTATATGTGTTTTAGAAACCTACTTCAAGATGTTGAGTTGTGGGATTTTGAGAAAGAATGAGGGTTATGGATCTTGTCTTTTGCAAGAATTTAAAGCTTTTAAAGAAACCAGTCCTCTATTAGTACAATTGATCACCTGCAATGTACCAACCTTGTCCACAAAGAAAGAGGAAATAATAATAGGAAATATTTTCATAATTTCCTTTGATTTAAATGTCGAAATGGTACAGAACAGTAGGTCTTCAGTCCCAAAGCAATGATAGAAAAGATCCCTTCTCAGATCCTTCAGACCCTCTGCCTCTACCTTCAGTAGCAAATGGGAGATGGAAAAATAGAGGGCTGCATGCTTAGCACAGTAAAGAGTGAATTCTGAAACGGCTGCTTCCATTCTTTCAGACTTCATCTGCATTAGCAGCAAGCCAATATTCTGGGATTGTGTGCAGCTGGCCAGAATCCGTGCATGGGTTCTGCAGAGTTTTTTAGATTCTTTACATTGATGTGAGGTTTGCCCCCAGCCCAGATGCTTTGCCTCTTCACGTGTTATTCAAAAGATGAGTTGTTCCTCATGTAGGCTATATATATCTGCTAAGCTTGTAAATCATATCTAGGATTCTTTTCAGTTCTGGAAAGACGACAGAAAGTTGTCTTTCCTTGATAGCATTTGTCTTAAAAACATGTTTTCTCCTAAAGCAGTTAAACCATATCCCTAAAAGCATGGTTGTTTGTAGTTTACAGTCTCAGAGCTGTACACCTGAAGACTTTGTTGTTTCTGATACAAATAATATCTTTCATTGCAATTCTTTATTCTGCAGTTGTCCACTGTGTTTGTGTTTTCCCCAGATATTTGTTGTCAGAGGGCATAAGTCACTGTTGACTGAAATTGTTCATGGAGTCTATGGCAAGTTATTGACAGAGGGATTTCCTGAGCCCCACTCACAAAATTATTCTTATAACTGTGACCTTCTCGTGGAATTCCAGAGTTACGGTGCTTAACACAGAATTTTCAGCAGTCGGTCTTACAGATGCTGCAAAAAAAATACACCATTTTAATTCGGAAGGTCTGTGTTGTGTTAGTATGCCTAAAACAGAAATGAAACAGCTGAGTTAAGGTCCCCGCGAGAGAGTGCTGCTGGCTGAGAAGATCGCCACCCCTACTCAGTTTTCTGTTGCCCCTTCTGCATGAGGCTGTGATATCCCCAGCACAGGATGGACAGTGCATTACCTATTGGCATTCAGAGCCTAATGTTGTCACACAAGCACCATCAACACATTTTACCACAGACTAGCCTTTTTTCCTGTGGAAAATGCTCTCTGTTGTACAGCAAACCACATTTAAAATTGTAGCTTGACAGCAACAGAAATGCTAGAACCCTCCTGGTTTCATTTACAAAAATTGATAAAACTTCTTTCCATTACATAGTTTTTGAGCAATTGCTTGTAATGTACTATCTTGTGTCTGGAGACCTTCTTACCTAAGACAGGAACAGAATTAAGCATAATGTGACTGTTTTACATATTTTTATTTTGTAATTTATATAAGCTTACATGTTTTGCTTGTAAAATGATGAAGAAGGTAAGATTTAGGAGAAAAGTGTAAGACCTGGCAGACTTCATATTACATTAAAAAAAAATTTCAAACAGCTACAGTTTAAGTCTTTGTAATCCAGCAGGCAAATACAGAAAGGACTATTGAGAAAGGTAACTGCAAAAATTTCATAGAGTTCATGCCAATGGAGAAAAAAGATATAACCTCAAGTATGTAATTAAAACTAACAGGATTATATTTGAAAGAGTAGACTATTAAGAGCAACAGTTTGACAGAAAGAGTTATCAAGGTGTTACTGCTTGCAATGAATGGGCAATGAAGCAGTGTCTTAAGAGAAATTACTGCAGGTGGACATCTTTGAAACTAGACCAGACAGAAATACAAACACCAATTGGGAGCAAGTGTATTCTGTGTGGGAGGTGAACTAGGTGAGGTGATAAAGTAAAAAATGTAAGAAATAGAAAAGACTTAGAAATAAAGCACTTCTGTGTCTTTGGGGATGAAAAGTGCTACAGTGCTAAACCACTAGTACTTATTTTTTAACAGATGGACCAAAGAAATCATCAAAAGATGACACATGTAAATCTTCAAATGAACAAGGGTAGAAAATGTGGGGGCTTTTTTCTTTCTTTTTTTTTTTTTTTAATTGAAACAAATTGAACTAGGCTAATTGATGCTATTCAGAGACAGTACAAGGGATTGATATCTCACAGTACCAAGCTATAGAAGAGAGCATGATCTTTATGAAAGTAGTGGGGAGAGTCTCAGCAACTCTGGTCCCCACTGGAAAACTAGTGAGTCTTTAAAAGTACAAGAGGATATTATATATTTTAAGTGGGATTGACCTTAATATATGAGGTTGTTGACCCATGATTTGCAGGTGTCTTAGTGCATAGGTGAAGCTGTAGCACATTGCTCCATATTTCTCAGTTTTCAGCATTTTGCTTCACGTTAAGGACAAAAGCTGTATATACACACGTGGGCCAGACCTCATATTTGAAAAACATTCTGTCTTCTGTCTTAGATCCTACAGGTATCAAATATGAGCCAAGGGGTTCTGAGCATTCTGTGTTTATTGGAATGTTGGTATTGGAGATGCAATACACAACAAAAAATCAAGTGCTGGGGGCCATGAGGTGTTGGTAACACATAACTTCTGCATCTCCTTACAACAGGAAACTACATTAAGGGACCACACATGCCACACAGCTCCCTACAGTGCTCTCTGGACATGCTGAGAGACTTTCAGATAGTGTCAGGGACTTTCAGATATTGTGAGCCTTCTCAGACCTAGCTCATCAGTACAGATAGGTCCCTTACCTGGTAATTAAGAATCGATTGTGAATCCTGTCCTTGTTGGCAGCACCGTGTCTGGAATCCTTTGATTATAAGCCCTTCTTTGCAGGGGAACTATCTATTACAACCTGCCTCTCACAAAGCTGCTTGACAGAATAGGACACGAATGGAGAAAAAGTAGCTCTTTACTGCCTTGTGTCAATGTTTGCAGTAACCCACTGCAGCCAACACCAATAATTTGCCATTATGCTGCACTAATTTAGGTATCTGCAGAGAAGCATTAAGGAAAAGTCCATTAAGAAAATTTTCCAAGACATCAAATAAATTAAAATCCAGGAACAGAAAGCAGCCTAAATTTCACTTATGATACACCAGGTGTCTTTGGACTTGTTCACTATGCTAGACATAGAGAGAAGTGTTTTCTTTAAGTGATGCCTCTTAATGATATTCCATGTTCTCCTAGGTTTGCCCCATCCCATCCCAGCCTCCACAGCCTACTGTTGTTCCAAAGCCAGTTCAATCTGTCATACATGTTCCATTACAACCAAGCTGCCCAGGCCGAGGCAAGATGGCAAAGCTCATCAATCCAGAAGAGATGACATCCAGAGATTACTACTTTGATTCCTATGCTCACTTTGGAATTCATGAGGTAATATTTATTTTTATTTCAGGAATTGTTTAATAACTAACAATATAGTAATAATAATTATAATTTATGTGATTTATTACTTACTTATCTGTATCCCACTTGCTCATGATTATATTCCTCTGCCTTTCCTCAGACAATTGTATAATCTGGTTAAGTGCCAAAGATATCACCCACTTCTCTAGAGACCTGTACTCAAAACCTCTGTCCCACTTAGATCCTTACATAGGAGCTCTCTGCAGAGCTTACTGTAGATTTCTGTGCAGTGGTGAGCTTCATGAGGGCATCAATGCAGTGCATTTATGAGGGCTGCAAACCAGCACAGCCACAACCATGGACACTCCCTCACTGCTAAGTTAGGGTTTTTGTTATTTGCATGTTTGAGCACAGACATCAGCAGAGCAGCTACTCAGCTGGCAAGAGAAGCCAAGCAGTTTCCTGACTCCTGGCATGTTACTTGAATGCACAGGCTGCATTGAGGGGAACATTAAGCCAAATAGCCTCCATTAAATACACTCCAGGAAAGAATTTGAAGTACTCGATGGACCATTTACTATCAAAAAGTTGACTGTAGACCAGTTCTAAAGAAGTCACTGATATCTTGCCCTGTTGATATTTTTGTGACACAAGAGGAGGAGATCTTTAAGAGCAAGAATCAAAAAAGCAAATGTGAAATGATTCAGTGCACCCCTCACAAACAGCATAACAAACAATATCTATTTACATTACTCTAGTAATTGTTTGTGGGGTGTATACATAAAAGTAAGATTTCTATCCTTCAATAACATCTTGCCAGTGTAGCATTCAGAAATTCAGTCCAAGAATGGAAGAAGACAGAGAAACAATTAAGTGGGAAGGAGACCTAAGAGAAATTTTGAAGATACATCAGAGACCTTAAATCAAACTGACCTCCTGATGGAAGGATACTGCCATGTAGGTCTCAGGGAGTGCAGGGCTGAGAAGTTGGAGGTTTCCTCCTTGCCTGTATGAGGTGTGCACTGGTAAAGGATCTGTGTCAACAAGTAAAGGAGCTTCTAGAGGAGGGACTCCCTTTGAGGACTGAGGTCTGCTAGGAAGAGATGGAATCCACCTGAAAAAAACAGGCCAAAAGTCATCAGTATTGACTCCTGGGATGGCCCCACTGGTGACTGGCCTCCTGATGGACTTTGTGCTGCTCATCAAAACATTCTGAGAGCAGCAGTTCAGTCAGTTTTCCGTCCACTGCACTGATGATTTATGTAGTCCATACTTGATCCATTTTTCAATGGAGTTGTAATGGGAAACAGTGTTGAAAACCTTGCTAAAATCAGGATAAAAAACATCCACTCCTCTTCCCTCATCCACATTATTTTGCCGTAGAAAGATACCAGGTGGTCAGTCATCTTCAAATCCATGCTGAACACTCCCAGTCATCTTCTTGTCCTTAATATGTTTGGAAACTGTTTCCGCAAGGGTGTACTTACACCTTTCCAGTGGTGATGGACTGCTCTTTGCCTGCTACCAAACCATGCTTTATAATGATAAAAGTAGCCTTTTATTCATCTGCAGTTACTGAGTACACACAGTGTCCTGCCAGGGCAGGTGAGTAAGCAGCTGATATGTGTAACAATCCAGTTCAGGACTGCCTGGGAAGTGAACTAAACCTTTTCATCCCAAAATTGAAAAACTCATTTGTCTACTTGCTTAAACTATAAAATTAGGCTGTAGTATAAGCAAAGCTTCAGCCTTCTAGACATAACAGAAGCATTTTCAGAAAATTAAAGTGTGTGTTGAATGGACTACACTTCTCTTAAAAATGGCACCTGAGTCTCGACCTGGGTCATCTTTATTGATGGAGTTTTACTGATGAATATAAAACCGAAAGCAAGGTATCAATGGAATTAAATGCATGTACTGCTGCTATCAGTGCATCAAAAATCAGCACCTAACAGTGACAACTTGAACTAGTGAGATAGTAGTCTAGGTTATGCATTAATATCTTCTTGAAATTGCTCATGTAAATGAGTGGACAGAAGAGCAGTGAGGGAGGACCTTACAATGCAGGATTTCTAAGCTCTGTTATGGACTTCTGCCTCTCATTGGGCAAGGCTGTCAAGCCTGCTGTCTTATAATGATTTATGGAACAATTTCTCTTGTGTTCAAAGAGGAACCTCAGACAGTCCCTCCGCTGAGGCTCTGGGTTGTTCATGATTTAGAGGGAAAGGAAAGTTTGGATTTCTGTATGGCTATTTCTGTGTCTATTCCCAAAGCATTGCTATGGTTAGATTACATTCTGGTTGTCGATTGTAACAGTGAAGTAATAGCAGAAGAAAAATAGTACAAAGGACATCATGCTGCTTCTTAATAATTCAGCTCTAAGTAGCTGGCGTTTTACAGTTGCTTTGATGTGTACACCCCAAAGTACTTGAGAAACCCTTCATGTTGAGTATTAATAATGCTTAAATGATAGCAAGGGAAAGCATTCAGCAGCAGTGTGGAATGCATATGAGCACTTCAAATAGTGACACAATGCTTTTATTTTCATCACAGGAAATGTTAAAAGATGAAGTGCGCACATTAACCTATAGAAACTCAATGTATCACAATAAACATGTTTTTAAAGATAAGATTGTCCTTGATGTTGGAAGTGGCACGGGAATCCTCTCCATGTTTGCTGCAAAGGCAGGAGCCAAGAAGGTATATGGGGTAAGAAGACTTTCTCTCACATTTTGAATTTGTTTGTGCATTTTGCCTGAGAATTTGGCTTCATGATTTACCTCTTCTTACTTGTCTTGGTTTGAAATTCTTCTCTCCAAGCTCATCTATGGCTTGATTTATAGTGACTTCAGTGACTTCAGTGCAACTCTGTTGTATTCTATGACTTGCACTAGTATGCCTTTTCCAAACCGAGATGTAATGTCTTTTCATGTATGGAACCTTTGGTGATCTGGTGCATATCCACATTTCTTCTTGGTAAAAAAAAGGGTTAAAGAGACTCACTCCTACTCAGAGGGGTTAAGGGAGCTCTCTTGCTTCTTTAAACTTTCAAGGTCTGCAATTTTGTAGTCTTGGAAACAAATTTCCTTAATACATTTTTCCCTGCATATTACAACTCAGCAAATCGTGCAAGAAAGCATGTGCATGTTTTCTGTGCCAACAATAACACTTTTCAGAGGCAGAAGGAAATTATTACCTTAAATACTTTGAACTTTAGGAGCATGAATGTGCTGTTCTCTGCAGAGAAGTCATTACGGAGAACATAGATTTGCTTACTAAGTATACTCAAACTTATTTGTACTGACTCTGAAATGACAAATGCAATTTCTTTTTGCTTTGGACTTCTGTTTGCCCTGAAGACACAATGCAACATAGAAAAGGGGAAATAGATCCTATTTCTCAGTGTACTTCTCTTCAACAAAATTGTTTACTAAAACTTAATTGGGTACATCTGTGCATCTGAAGACACTGATGTCACTAAGTACCCAAACTGTGTGTCTTTATTACTGGTAATGATACATGAAATGCCATTTCAATTCTCAGGCTTATATTTTCAAAATCCAGTGGTACTTCTAAGTATCTCATCTGAGTATCGGTCTAGACCATGAAACTATAGATAGCTGAAATCAAAAGGTGCTGGAAGAAGTTTTGGAGTTTAAGCCTGAGACTGGCAGCTAGAATGTATTTTCTTGTAAATCAAGTATTTATTAATACGATTTATTACCTCAAAGCCTCAGGGAGGATAAAGCCACAGCTTTCTGTGATGCAGAAATGCAGGTCTCATGCAAAGATGTTGCAGTGCTCTAGAAGGATAAGCATATACAAAACGATGATGCTGTGCTCCCACCTTCCTATCCTTCAGATCCCTGGCCATATGGTCTTCCTCCCTCCCTTGTGCTGGCACTGCTGCTTATCTGATTCTACACTGAGCCATCTCACTGGCAAAAAATTCACCAAGCAAAAGAAAAGTAAATACTTTTCCACGTGTTTGTTGTTGTTGCGGGGGGTTTTGTCGTTTGTTTTTTTTTTCCTTTGGACTGCTTTACAGTTCAGGCTTTACCTCAGGCCCTTATAAAGCTCAGTGACACACCAGTGCCAGCTCACCCATGGACTGTTCGGCACTGCAGCTGGTGGGTGTGCTATCCATGGAACTTAGCTCTCAGAGGAACTCCCTTAGGTGTGAAACTCTTCTGCTACAGCCGAAGAATTTCAACCTTCTTGTCAGATGAGCTGTCTCACTGTGAGCCCTGTACACAGCAAGCTGCAGAGTGGATTTATGTTGGACAAGCAGCTATTTCGGAGATCTAGCAGTGGCAATCTCATAGTCAAATTCCGACTTTATGGTCATATTGGCAAAGAGTGCCAAGTTTGAGTGTTCCATTTAAACAGCAAACATTTGCCATGAGTTATTACACAGAGCTGCGATGTTCCAGTTTCTTCTCTAAGTTATATGTGATTTTTCAAATAGCATGATGTGGGAACTGTTGACAAATGCAGAGTGTTGGGTTCTCGATGACAGAGATCACTCTCCTCTTACTCACTCTTTCCCTCTTTGGGTTCAAATTCATCCTCTACTCTGTCTGGTTCTCCTTATCCCTTCTTATTCTCTATTGGAATTTATTCCTTGCCACTACCTAAGCCAACTGCTAGAATTACCTCTGGGTCTTCAAGAGATGTAAATCATAGAATCATTAACTTAAAGCTGTATCAAGTTGCCCAAGGACATGTCCAGTCCAATTTGGGAAATCTCCAAGCATGGAGACTCTAAATCCTCTCTCAGCACCTATTCCAAGCCTACAATTAGCAGGAATTTCCCTTCCCACAGCTCATGATTACTGACTTTTGTCTTGTCCCTGTCCATTTCAGAAAAGAGTTTGGCTTTGCTTTCTTTGTAAGCCCTTGTGGGATGAGTTTTGATAGCTATTGGATGGGGGGGGGGGAGGGTCCTCTTCTATGACCTGAACAGAAGCAGCCACCTCGTTTACTCTTCTTTCTTTGGGTGGTCTGAGCCCTAACTCTTGTGGGAGGGTAACAATGAGTTACCCTCAGTTATGCAGTGATGTTCCTCTAACTGGGGAGCTGTTGTAAGAAATGTAGAGACAGGATTGGCACATAGCTGTCGGTGCTCGGGAGGGGTCAGTGAGGGACAGAAAAACACATAAAATATCCCTTGAAGCCTTGGTTCATCTGCTGCATTTAGTCATGCAAAATTCAGGACAATCACTGCAGCAGAACTGTCTGAGTCCTACGGTATTTTCAGACAAACAAGGCAGTGCAAGTAAGAAAGAGTTAAACAGACACAGAAAATGAAGGCTCATGTTAGATGTCAGCTGCCTTTTATACAAAGGTGGTGATGAGGACACAGCACAGTGGAAATCTGGGAATCTTGTGACTGTTTCAGGAAGAGACCACAGTAAAAGAGGAAACATTTACAGCAGTAGATTGAAGACTGAGAAGTAAAATGAAAGCAGAGGTGAATATAGAACACAGAACCAGATGCAGCTGCAGCAACTCAAGGGTCCATGGTGGGATCACTGCTGTTTAATATCTTCATTAATGACATAGAGAGTGGGACTGAGCAAACCCTCAGCAAGTTTGCAGATGACACAAAAGTGCATTGTGCAGCTGAGATACTTGTGGGAAGATATGCCACATGAGGAATCTTTTCAGGCTCGAGGAGTGCATCCATGTGAACCTCATCATTTTCAACATGGCCAGGAACAAGGTCATTCACTTGAATCAGGGCAATCCTTTGAAGGTCCCTTCAAGCCCAAACCATTCTACGATTCTGTGATTAGAAACTCAGGTACAGACTTATTTTATTGGAACATGCGGTTTTCATAAAATCCAAATGCTTTGCAAAATAGGACAGATTTGAGCAGATCACTGACTTGAAAGAAAACTGAGAAAAAAACCTGACAACACTGATTTTTCATCTATTTCTTTACCTAAAGAATTCAGTTTTCTTTTTTCTAAAATGAGTTGCTTTTTAAAAGAAAATTCAACTACAGTATAGAGTCCAAGTCAAAATGTAGATGAACAGCTTTAGCCACCCTAAAGCAAGTTTATTTTCTGAAATATGTATTCCTTTATGAAACATTTAAATGTTGGGGGTTTTATTCTTTTGCTTCTTTGCAAATGAAGCAGATTTTTGGAAAATTGTTGTCATTCATGACAGAAAACTTTTTATTTCTTCGCACCTTTTTCTTTAGAAAGGTTGGAAAGCAAACTTCAAACACCTACATATGTGTGCTTTACTTAAAAACCATTCAAAATGGGCTATGGAATTGAAAATGTCAGACAGATGTGAATAAAGACAGGGAAAATGTGTATAATGGCTGTAACTGTAGATGGGACTTAGAGTCTGTAGAGTTTATGGTAAGGGAAAAAGCTGAATGGAGCAAAAAGATGGCCTTCATCCCAAGGGATTTCTTCCTTGAACTTTCAGGTGTTCCTTTCCACAAGGCAGTTTTGGTTTATGCTCAGGCCATTGAGCCAAACATTTTAATGAGCAATTTACATCCACAAGCAAGCTAAGTAGAATAAATGCTTGTGTTCCCATGGGGTCTGGGATTGATATTGTGACTGCTACTACGTCTGTTTCATGGACAATATAAAAACAATAAAGGATTTGTGTGTCCTTGCATCCACTGTCCTGCCATCTGTGAGTGCTATCACAGAGGTCAAGCACAATTTAGCTTTTAGAGATTAAATGGGATTCACTGGATATATAAACCACTTCATTAGAGATAATATAGTTCTATTTGGCATCTCCATAAGGGAATTAGAGAGACAAGGATTATGCAAAGTAGTATCGTCCATTTAATGCCAAATTTGGAAGAGGTAAATTAGGAGCTGACTCAGTGACTACCAGTAACTTTGGCGTTCATGATTTTCAAGGGACACAAAACCCAGAGAGATTCACAGAATGTAGTTTTTCTCTAAAAGATATTAAAGGTCACTGCAAACATGCCTCTATGCTAGTACTCAGATTTTACCAAGTTTAAGGGCAAATCTAAAACTAGGAAGTACTCTGTGATTATTTTCCTAGAAAAAGCATAGAACTGGTCAGAGGAAAAGACATGCAGATCTGGATCTTCTTGTAAATAGAAAATTTCAGTTATTTCTTATGTGTAAAATGCCTGCATTCTTTTGGAATAGCATGCATTGCTAAAGATTATAGATTTTTCATGTAGAAAACAATTGCTTCTTGGCATAGACCAATATTGGCATAGTTTGAATTTTAATATTATTCACAAAGTTTGAATGTATTTTGTTTTAAAGTATATATGGAAATGTAGCATATCCTAATTCATTCCATTCAGCAGATTTTTGTGGGGAAGGAGGCAATAGTCTAAAGTAGCAGGAATAAATTAAATAATATAATTAATAAATTATGTACATATTGTAGGTAGGACCTCTTCTTCTTCACATTTCAACAGTTTTAAAAGTCATCTTCTCTACAGGAGCCAGTTTAACTCAAACACAGACTGCAATTTAAATATTAAGATATCATTAATTATGATCCTCCCCACACTGGTTGGATTTATTCTTTATCAATGGTTACATGCTCTGTAGAGTCTTTGCTGCCTCAGTAGATGTTGTTTTTATTCACATAGCTTAGACCTCTAATGCATAAATCGCTCTTTATCTTGTTTTTCTTCTCTTTTTCCTAGATTGAATGCTCAAGTATATCTGACTACTCAGAAAAAATTATCAAGGCCAACCACTTGGACAACAGTAAGGCATATATAATTTTTTTTTTTCAGGAAAAAGAGAAGATAACAGTTTTGCTTTTTCTGATTAACTTATGTTGTGTGTTATACATGTAAATGGTAGTTTTGCAGAATTTACTTACGTATATACAAAACAAAACACCTCATTCTAGGCACTACAACAATTCCTCACAAGAATTACTGTTACTTCTACATTTATTTTTAGTCTCAGAGACCACAGAAGTAAATAGAACTTATCCACAGGCAGTTTGGTTTAGCAAAGCAGAAGGAAGAATTAGAATTGAACTTATCAAATTAATTCTGCCATTTGAATTCCACCTTATCTCTTAGATAGAATCAACATAGAAACACACATACTGACATTCAAATTGAAATAAGGTTTAAAGCAAATTTTTTTCACTAAGATTTCTGACTCCCAACTTCAAAAAAATACTTTTTTTTCAAAAACTTACCAAAACACACACAAACAAAAATGTTCGATTTGTAAAATTAAAGTATCATATAAAACTTCTTTTTTACTTTAAAAGAAAGCTGATGAAATTCCCAAGGATGTGGAAACTCTAAACTGAAAAAAACCCCTAAAAAAACCCAACAAATACCTAGAAGTAGCCCCAACCTACTGAAAAGTCTTAGCGCAAAATAATCCCCAGCAAGTTCATGTCTTCAGTCCTCCTCCAAATCACAGCACACAAGATATCTTTGTAACAACCTAAAAATCAGTCTTTTTTTAACTGAGGCTGTGTGACAGCTCCTGTTCAAAAGTGCTTTTCTGTGAAGAGCTTGCCTTTGCTGCGGAGCAGGTCATGGCTGGGCTGTACCATGTGCCCCCACTTTTAGCTGTGTCTGCACTGATGCTCTGCCTGCACACTTGCAGGTATGGACTTCTGTTCTGGTTCATATCTGTTCTAATTTTTTTTGCTGTCACTGGCACTTTGTGACTAACCCGGAGCTCTCTGGGAGGAGTATTTATTGTAGAGCACGGGTATTCAAGTGTTGTGGTGTGAAACAGCAGTGACGTGGGATATGAGGCCAGCCAGCGCATGCAGCTCTTGGTTCAGGAACAGAAGGAAGCAAAGAGCCAGAAAATACTCTTTTCTGCAGCAGGGATAAGGCACTAAAGCAATGAGGTGTGACCTCCTTGGTTGTCCTGCACCTTTGATGCAGAGACTGTGTGTGCCCGGAATGGCCTCGCATCCGCCAGAGACACAAATAGCACACCACAAATCAATTTGCATTTGGATTTCCAGCAACAGGAATTGTGTGTGAAGGAACCATTGTCAGAATAAATTAGAAGGTTCCAGTGCGTTCCAGAGGTTGCAGAGGTATTTATCTCTGCCTTTTCTTGTCCTGTTTCTACAAGGAGTGAGTCATTGGGAAACAGTGGAGGAAGAAGCAGAGCCGTGTCCCTTTGTCAGGAGACTCAGCTGGACAGGTTCAGCAGCCTGGCTGAGTGCAGCTTGGGCCCCAACACAAACAAACTGCACACCTGAACCAACATTTACACTTTCACACTCTACACTGACCCACATTCACTTTTATTTTAACGCAGCCAGGCACTGAGCCAAAGGATCTTGTTGCTCATGGAATTTTTTTCGTTTTTTTCCCCTGCTAAATGTTTAGAGAAATGCAGAATCAGCAGAAGGGGCTGAACCAAGAGAAAATCCACTGTTTCCAGAGCAGATACAATACATCTGGGGACAGCACAATCTGTTCCCACATGATGCCGTATGAAGTGGAGGGAGGTGGGAGGAACTTGGGCTGCTGCTGCTTACATTGTGACTGTTCTAGGTATAAACAGAGGGCTTCAAGGTGTGCAGGTGTGCCACTCTGGCAGCTGCCCAGAGTGCTAAAATTCACTCCAAAAGAATTGTGGTAGCGAAAGTTCTTGGGAGAAAAGAGAACTAAAGAGAACTCATGGCTGGAGCTTATAGAGGTGAAGAGTCCTCAGTATAACAGATAAACTGTTGAATTACTAACTGTGAAAGAAAGGAGTTTCAAGAAGGGGAAAGAGAAGAGAGCTCTGCTCTTTTCCAGTCAAGTTTTTCACGCTAGTTGATACTTTGTGATACTAGTCTGAGTCAGAGTGTTCCCAATTTCTTTGGGGGCCAGTCTGGATTAAAAATTTGCTACGCAAATAAAGGGGCCACATCTAATTACAGTAATACTAGTCCTGCATGTATTTGGGAAAGACAGAACCTCCCTTTCCCTGGGCTGAGTTCTAAAAATCACTCAACTCTCACTTCCACTCTTAGCCAGCTAACCTGATTATAGCTAAATTAAATTAAATTAAATTAAATTACCTTCCTCTTTCCCAAACTGAATGTTGACCATTTCATCAATAAAAATTGCCATCACTAAAAATTGTCATTAGTTTAGAGTTATAGAGTAATCTTAGTAATGGAAAGTAGAATATTCACCTTATTCCTAAATTTCAAGTTCATCCGTGACCTTGTCAACGAAGAATCCAGAACCATGAGAATTAATCTACTGCAACAAACAATGTAAATAGCAGAGAAACGCAAGCTGAAAATTATTTAGCACAAGCTAAAAACACATTTGTAAATAGGATTTTTTTTTTAAAGCAGAAATGATTGGTGACTTATGTAGTGGTCCTAAAAAAAATTATTTGTTACAATTGAACTAAATATGGCCTGCCATTTAAACATTAATGTGTAAACCTGCAGGGATGTTTAAAGGATTCTAGGTGGATTCTTTGCCTTACTTGGCCAATGATCTAGAAACCTTCCAAATTCCAAATGGCATTGTAAAATGAGATCATATAGGTAAACCAGGTAAGGCCTGTTTTTCTATTGGTTTTTAGACATGGTGGGTTTTTTCGTTTGGCCTTTGGATTTTGGTGGTTTGTTGGTTTTTTTTTAATAGTGACACAAGAAGTTCTATCTATTATACTTACTCTGAATAGTTTTTAAAAAGTGTGAGATGCATTGAATCACATGGAGTCACCCCTTACCGACAGGCATTCGAGAAGAGAACCATATTGCAAAGGTCAGCCTGACATTCACCAGCGTGGAACTTAGGTGTTTTATTATGTGAAACGTATTTCTTTGGATTCTCTTTTCAGTAATCACAATATTTAAAGGTAAAGTGGAAGAAGTTGAATTGCCAGTGGATCAAGTAGACATCATCATCAGCGAGTGGATGGGTTACTGTCTGTTCTATGAGTCAATGTTAAACACAGTCATCTTCGCACGAGACAAGTGGCTGGTAGGTGCTCTGCATGTCATGCTCCTTGCTGGAGCAATCATCATTTATTTTCTGACTACGAGCTTTCCCTTCCCCACTGTCGCCATAACAAGACACAGTTCCATCTCCGAGTGCCATTTCTCAGGCGTTAATGAGGAGATAACAAAGGGAGCCTCAGTGAAAGAGCTTTGCTTTTGATTAAGTGCTGGCTGGCGAAGTTTGCCTAGACCCTATCTAATGACATTGCCACAGGCTGCAAGAGTTGCTGAGGTTAAAGCTGGTGTGACAATCTGAAGGAAAGCAATAAAGGCATGCAAGGGGTGCTTGTCTGGTTTTTGTATGTGCAGTTCAAAATGTGATGTCTTTGTCAGGTGAATAGATTACGAGATCCATTTCCCCACAATTCATCAACAGAAACCTGGAGGGCTAATGTTTCCAGACCGAGCTGCTTTGTACGTGGTAGCAATTGAAGACAGACAGTACAAGGACTTCAAAATTCACTGTGAGTAACACTTTCCTATGGCTATTTCCCAAAAACATGTTATTTGTAGTAGCCTACCATAGTCTCGTTGCAGGCCAGAATTCCAATATAAATGTGAACACTGAGAAAATGTTGGTCTGATCATAAATTCAGGAAATTTGCAGTAATATAATGTGCACAAAGGAAAGATGCATGTATAAATTGATGTAGACTTTGCCTAGAGTTATATTAATACCACTAGCTGTATTTAAAAGGTGGATTATAGGAGATTTGGTTTTGTTGTTGTTTTGATAAACATATAATCCATCATAACAACCACAAAAATTGGTAATATTCTTTTGCCATCCAGGTCCTTTTTTTTGTTTTTAACACAAAAAAAATATAAAAATGGTAAGATGCAAATTAATTGTAAATGTGAAGAAGTAAACCTAGTAAAAAATTATATCTCCATGGTAAGCTTGTCAAGAAGAAAAAAACCCACAACATGTAATGCTTTTTCTGACACATTTTGTATGAGAATATTTACATTAAAAATAAGGATCAGAAATTTAAATTTTACTTGTATGTTAAAAAAGTGTTCTAATTTTTTTTTTTTTTATACTTCAGAGATGCATAAAATTGGCTTTTATTTTGCTTTTAAAATGTTGGAAGGGTTTCCTTGAAGTATCATTGAATAACTGGTGCTCTTAGTGACATCTACAAGTGACCTAGTCCAGGCTCCTGCATCACCATGAGATCATACTGCTGGTTCATGTTCAACTTGTCCCCAGGTCACCCAAATTTGGATTTATTTGATCATAAGATCATAATAGTTGTGATCAAATGAACAAGTTTTATATTATTTTCATTCTTCTTTTCCTTTCAACTTTTTAAAATTTTATTTATTTTTCAGAGCTGGGCAGTTTTGCTTAAAGGTATTTTCTATTAGGGAAGAAAAAAATCACAAAATTCCTCAGAAGGTTTATTAACCAAAGATATACATGAAAGTTGGGTTAAATTAGTGGGTTCAGATGACCTTTTAATAAAAATGTGTAACTCCTCATTCCTTGGCTCTCAGCTCCTCTCAGAAAAGAAGGCTTGGTGCTTCTGTAATCAAATTCAGTGCTAATACATAGAGCTGCCTGTTGGTCAAAATTGCTGTTTTGGGTCAAAAGTGAGCCCAGTGCAGTGTGGCAGTGACAAGAAGTCTCTGTAGGTGCCAGGAAGGATTATATCTTCTCCTCAAGCACACCCTAGATTTTTCTCCTCAGTTGTGTGATGGCCTTGACAGCTAAACTCCTTACAAAAGGTACAGATTCAAATGGATGCATGAGGCATCCATTCTGTAAAGGAATCGGAGCCATTTTGGCCTAAAATATTTCATTTTGATTTTGAACCCCTTCCTTTTTAGGCTTTGAGTCTTTTTCTTTTCTCACAGACAATATATCTGTTTTAAAATCGTTTCTTTTCTTGTCACTTGAAAAAATGTTTCAGGTTGTCTTTTCCTTCTAAAATGTTGCTTTACTTTAAGGCACTTTATTTTCTTATTTCACATCTGATTTCCCTTCACCCCTTACCTTATCTACCTCTTTGTCTTCAGTTATTTCCATCTCATTACCTATCTGCACCACCATCTTGTCTCTCTTTTGCATTGATAAATCCTTGGTGGTGTCTCCATACATTTCAATTTTTCATCCTTTTCTCTCTTAAGGAGGATAGAGTCTTGCCTTCACATGAGATGAAGGGCTGAACATTTTAAAGGGCATTCAAGAACCATTATATTGGTTAAGAAATAATGCAATATGAAGTTTCTAAAAAAAATCTGACTTCTGAATTTTCAAACGGAAGATTATTGCCACAGAGTACTACTATAATCAATTACTCTGATTTCCTGCAAAATATAAAACATTTAATTTTATTTTTTCCTCCTGTGACAGTTTTCTGCCTAATACAGATGGGGGCACATATTTCAAAGCTGTCCCATGTAGGCTGAAGTGCAGTAAATGATGGAGGCTTCAATAATAAAGAAACAATTAATAAATTGTTTCTTCAGGGTTTCCTAGTTAATCTTTTCTGAGTAATCACGTAAGAACATATGACTTCTGTAAATGTAATCTGAAGTTCTCACATGCTCATGATGCCTGAAACAAAAGTTTTGAACACCAACTCCCCTGAAATGTTGAGAAACTCACAACCCAATAAAGAGATAATGAAGTGGTATCAAAGAATCATTCATGTCCATGTTTTTTCCAATTTAGAAATATGCAGGTTTTTATATCGTATTACATTTTCAGTTTTACTCGTCAGGAAACACCAGTAGCTCAAATGCTATGCTCTGAAAAAAATGACACATTTCAAACTTGCTCATAAATGTGTTTATCTGTTCACTTTTCTTTTTGTTCAAACCATTTTCTAAACATTCACAGCATTCAGTTTAGAATTTCAGATGAAGCAGTGAGTGGACCTTGACTCACATGCTTCATAAGACTGAGATTTCACTTTTTGGAAGGTTCTTGTTTTCACTTTTGTGGTGTTTGTCCCTGGTTTTGTTTCAGATGGTCGGGACGGGGACGAGAGATCTCTGAAGTGAGGTCTTAGAGCATGAGGTTTATTGTGAAAGGGCATGGGTGTAGGGGACCTGCTAGGAGCTGCCAGACGCAGCTTGAAGCAGGTCAGAGAAGTAAGAGAGGGAGAGAGAGTAGAAAGAAGATCGAATAAAGAATACTGTGGTTGCCGTTTACAGTACAATAAACCATCTTCTGTGCTGAATATTCTAATTTTCACTAACCAATCTAGAACAAGCTACAAATCCTACGACATTTACATATAGCCTATGAGAGTCATTGCATTACCATACGGCGTTATATTTTAAACTCTAAAAACTGCTTTCTGGACCCTCTGCTAAGTTGGTAGGGTTTGCTCTGACCCTTGAACCTGCCTGCAAGCAGAGGGTATTGTTTAATCAAAAGGGGGATTACCTTCAGTCGGCCATACCATTGTTTTCCAGTTATTCAGTAACTGGGGTTTGGTATCTCAAAGCTTGTCTTCATTTCAATCTCCCTTATAGTTTCCATATTCTCAGCATCTTTTGCCAGGTATTCATATCTATAAGGCCTTTCTATTTCATCCTCCCCAACAACTTTGTTAAGCCACCTTAAAAGCAAAGCCAGTATACTTTTCCATTTCTCAATGTTTTCATTTTGTTCAAAACATCCCCAGAGTGGTAAGAAGCATCTATTGGAACAATCAGAAGAACAATTCAAATACAGAGGATTGGCCTGAATTTTAAATCTTTTAGAAGTGCACCTTTTGCTTTTCTGTCATGATGTATTTGCAGTTTAAAACTTGGGGTCCCTACTATTGAAACACACCTGCAATTCTGCTCCTACCAGTAACTCACTTGCTGAAATTAACACTACTTAAATAGTCAAAAGAGCATGCAAACTGCTGATTGACTGGCAATCTATGGAGGGAAAAAAAAAAGGTATTAAGCAGACCAGATAGGAAAGGGTAGAATCCCTAACAGCTGTTCCCAAAACTCAACCTAACATCATATGATTTTGGGCAATGCTCACAAGTGTCTAAAGCGACAAAAATCATTGACAAATCTCATTTAACACAGTTTTGGAGACACCAAAAAATAAGTGTCACTTGTTCAAAGAAGGGTTATTTTGCCACAACTGCATTATCTGTAAAATAGCAATGGTGACATAGACAATGAGGGCAGGGAGCAAAGAGCTAAGGGGTACATCTGAAAATTAGGGATGGCAGAAATTCTTTCAAAAGAAAAACATTTTGAGAAACAGAAAATCTTTTCTATTATTACTGCTAACCTTGACAAATGCATTTGCATTGACAGGGTGGGAGAATGTGTACGGCTTTGACATGACCTGTATTAGGGATGTTGCCATGAAGGAGCCCTTGGTGGACATAGTAGATCCAAAGCAAGTGGTGACCAACGCCTGCTTAATAAAGGTTTGTTAATTCCTGCTCTAATTCCTTCCTAATTGTCTCTACTCATCCGGTTGCTGCAGGCTGTAACTCAAGACTCTTATAAATTTTACCTGTGCAAATACTGGATGAAGAGAGACATGGTGTATTTAGATATGAATTTGAATTGCCCTGCCTTCTTGTAAATAGAGGTTGGAAATTACTGATTGAGTGCTGCTGAGGAGAAGAGGCAAATGATTCTGTTTGCAGTAAGAAAGAATGGAGTGTCAGTTCTGAATTGATGATGAAATAACTAATTTACTCCAGAACATGTGATCAGAATTGGAGCTCAATTTCTTTGTCTAGCTTCCTAATTCTTAGCCTTATATAGAATCCTACTATGCTTTCTCAGCCCCAACATCTGCACCTAGAGGTTAACTGCTACCCTGCTCTGTATAAAGACAGAATGGTTACTAATCCCTGTTCACAAGATCGCGTTAACAATGCAGGAACTGCCTGCAGGAACACTTGAAAGCTCTAAAATTCCCTTCACGTGAAGGAATCCTCCTCATGTGGGACAACTGTCATGAACAAGCCTGTCTGCATCCATAGCAGTGGTAGTAGCAGGTCCATGAATCCAAGAGTGTGTTCATTTATCCCAAAGAGTCAGTTTTAACTCTTCCCTTTCACTTTTTGCCAGTAACAAACACAGCATTAAGTATTCCCATATGCCAGAGGGAAAGCCATGGCTCCAGTCTGCAGAACCTTTATTGAAAGCAGCAAAAAGGAACAGAAGTAGAAACTCTGCGTGAGTTCATATGCATGCACAATCCATCTGCACTGAGGGGAACACAAGATGGTTGTGCCTGAAAACTGCCTCAACCAGAGCAATTTAGAATTGCAGTACACACAAAAGAAACAGCTATTTAGACTGTATGAAATATGTCCAGAGAGAAAGAGATCGGGGAGCAAAATGGGTTGGCTGCTCTGGAATAAAAAGCTGCACGCCCTTAATTGAAGTGCAAATCCAACGCTTTATTTAGAAGGTCTTTGAAAGTTATTTGGTTTAGAGATGACAGACAAAAATTTTCAAAGTGTTCCTATTCAGGTTTTACATTTAGTTTTGATATCTTTTGTCCATAAACTGAATGGTGCTGTACCATGTAGTGGCACCGTGGGAGCAAAGCAGATAATAAGTACACAAGCAAAAACCACCCTCCATTCCAGAATCAGTCACTAATCTCACAAACTGATCACTAAAAAAAAGAGAAAATTGCCAGTGAAGAGCATGAAGGAGGGAGGTTTATGTTCAAGCTAGTAATATGGAAGCAGGAAAAACAGACTCTGCAGTTACATTTTTTAAAATTTAATTTACTTTTGCACATGGTTTATTTATATAAAGTGCATTTCTTTTGTCCTGAAAATATTTGTGAATTAGGAGAATAATATTAGCCTAAGAAAACATCTGAGAATAAACAAAGCCATAATGTTTAATTATTCAAATGTTTTATTACAGCACTTTTGGATAGCACAGCTTGTTCATATGAGATTCACAGAGGGATTTTTAGGGTTGTATTCTACCCAAAGCCAGCTAATTTAGGGTGCCTACCAGATGAGTCTGGGTTCCCTCTACATTAGTTAGTGGATGGACTAGTCACTAGATACATTCCTCAGAGGCCAGTCAGAGTCTTGTGCTTCTGCAGTTATTTCAATTCCCAATTTAGATGCTCTGAATTGTTCTACGAAATCAGCAAAATAAGACATCAACTGTGCATGCTGTGTAACCATGACATTTATCTAAAATGCTGGAGACTTGAGTAAAATTTCCTCTTTTGCACTCCTTGGAAATTGGATGTAACCCAAATCCTGAATGCTTTAAGGAACTTTAGGCACTGGGCCACAGGTGGTGCATGCAGGGCATGCAGCATCCTCTCTGCTATGAGAGCCATTCCCTTTTGCATGAACACATCTGAGGGCCACAGGAATTGTCCTGGCACATGGGAGTCCTCTGTTTAACTTCCAATCCAAATCAGCCATGGAGAGAAGTGGGATCCAAGCATCTTCAAACCACCAGAATCAATAACAGAACTCAGGAAAAGTGTACAGGTGTCCTGCTGAGAGCCTACTGCTTTCAATAACACTGGAAAAAAAGAAAAGAAAAAAGAAAAGAAAAAAGAAAAAAGAAAAAAGAAAAGAAAAGAAAAGAAAAGAAAAGAAAAGAAAAGAAAAGAAAAGAAAAGAAAAGAAAAGAAAAGAAAAGAAAAGAAAAGAAAAGAAAAGAAAAGAAAAGAAAAGAAAAGAAAAGAAAAGAGAAAAGTTTGTTTCAAGCTCCATAAAACAGTTGTGTTTTCTTCTCTGATCCCCGTGTATAGGAAAAATATGAATGTGTTTTGGTTGACCCTAAAACTTTTCTGCCTTTTGATTCTGGTGTCAGCACCAGAAACTACAATTCAATAACAATAAATCGATCATTCACACACCTGGAGAAAAACCTGCAATGAGAGAGTGGCAAAACGTGACAAAGCTGAACAAGAACAAAGGACATGCCACATCCAGTTTGTAATGAAAAATACTGTTAGACTTTTCTGAATATCCTCCCCTATTTAGACACAGAAGAATAAAAAAAAAAGAAATCTCTTTCTGAGCTTCCATGTGCCCCACACTTTCCAAGTACAGTTTGCAACTCCTGCAAGTCAGACACCCCATTTAGATGACACAGTTTACAGAATCACTGAATCACAGAATTAACTAGGTTGGAAAATATCTTTGAGATCATTGAGTCCAACCTATAACATAACACCATCTTGTCAACCAGACCACAGCACTAAATGCCACATCCAGTCTTTTCTTAAACACCTCCAGGGATGGTGACTCCACCATCTCCCTGGGCAGCTCATCCCAATGCCCAATCACTCTTTCTGTGATTAATTTTTTCCTAATGTTCAGCCTAAACTTCCCCTGCTGCAGTTTGAGGCTATGTCCTCTTGTTCTATGTTACTCTTGTTACCTGGGAGAGGAGACTGATCCCCACCTGCCCAACTCTCAGGCAGTTGTAGAGAGTGATAAGGTCTCCCCTGAGCCTCCTTTTCTCCAGGCTGAACACCCACAGCTCCCTCAGCCGCTCCTCAAAGGGCTTGTTCCAGACCCTTCACCAGCCTTGTTGGCCTCTTTGTATCCCTCTTTGCCCAAACTAAATCAGCTGGTGCAATGGGAGAAGGGGGAAAAACCCCAAGCCCAAATCCAAAAGCAAAATAAATTAAAGAACCCCACCAAACCCAGCCATCCACTGAGATTTGAATGTTTAGCTCATTTCCATGCTCACAAAATTCTAGCTGAGTAACCTGACTGTCTGGGAAGGAAGTCAGGAAAGAGGTGCCATGGCACTCTAGAAGCAACCTTAATTTCTATTTGTATGATTTATCCCCTGTGCAGTTAGCACTAATGAGTGCTGCCATTTTATATAAGAATATATAGTAGCCAGAGTACAACTCAAAGTGATCACCAAAACCAGACTTGGCCATACTCAAAATTATATTCATTTATAAAAAACCCCACATTTGTCTCATACCTTGCATATCAAAAAAGCTATGTTTCTGTCCTTTTAAAAAGGACTGCAAAAGTGACCAACAGTTTATCCAGGACATCTGTTCAGTGTTTTTGAAGAATTTCTACTGACTTTTCTAATAAAAATATTTCCTCGTGCTTTTGATTCCTCTTTACCCTGCAGAGCCAACACAGCTCAGAGAGAGGGAGCTAGTTTCCCTTTATGTACCTCACCATTGGACTTAAGTCCCAATTTTCCCACCGTGAGATCACTAAAGACACCAAAAATTACGGAAATCTTCAGCTGTCACCCACCAGTCCAGTCTAACTTGGCAAATCAAATTTTCCAGGCTGCTATGGAACTCTGCCAGGAGACCTCAGAAGTTCTCATTCCTACCATGCTTTTTTCTTACCTTCTATGGAGGGGGGAAAGACCAAAAATATTTTATGGTTTTTTTACAACTTTAAGTGACCAATTATATGCATAGGTCACTGATAAACACTAGTGCCTCAGGGTGTCATTGTAATGCAATAGAATAATGTTAAGTTGCCCTTGAACAATAATGTTTACCAGACAGGCCAAAACTACGGCTTGCTCAAATTATCTCCCCATAAGTTTTCTAAGTCTCAGAAATACAAATGTGGTCCATGCAAAGACCTCTGTAACTGAAATATGGCTGCATCTTTCTATGTCTCTTTTTGCAGACTTAACTTATAGAAGGCAATTTCTACAAGAGCCCTCTAATGTGCCCTAAAAGAGGCTCAAAGAGCCCTCTAATGGGCAGTTCAGACTCTGTTTTTCCATTTTTGCAGTGCAAGTCTTCAGAAATGCTGGTGAGGTCAGAGATATGATTCCTGGCTTCAGCTGGTGGAGAAAATTTGGATTTCTTCCCACAAAAATTCTGTTTCCCTATATGCATGAGCAATAAGGGCATGAGAATGAGCAATGAGGGTACCAGAAAGTGAATAGGAAATATTTCCCACAGCATCAGAATAGTACTTCAGACTTACCATCCTCCCTATCATGACTACAAGTTGTGGAAACAACCCAGATAAAAGCAGTACCTAGCTGGGAAAATCAGAGCCACCTGAAAAACACAGTTTAAGCCTTGAACAGTGAGATTTAAATATTGATGGAAATAAGCAGTCTTGAAGACTACATCATTGCTTCCAACTACTGCAATCAATCCATAGTACGATTTACATAATTTGTTTCTGACTTGTTCGGGAGTAAGATCCCTGTGCTCACTGTTTGGGATCAGTTACTGACACAAGACTAGAAAGCATTACCATCAAAAAGCAGGGCCCTCTCATGCCTCAAATGTTTTGACTGCTTGACACAGTCAAATCACTTTCCCTTCCAGAGATACACCAAAAAATAAGTTTATTTTTGTTAAAAACCCAACTCTGGCATCTTTTGTCATGCTGACAGTCCCTGATGATAAAAGGTCTTTGAACTGGGACCTATATCTCCATTTCAACACCTATCATTTATTAGAGCACCTTTTTACCTCAATTTCCTCCAGCTTCCACAGCCCCTCCCTGCCATTCCCAACAACACACACTCAGTGAGTGTCCTCTCTGTCAGCTTACTCAGATAACTGGATCATTTGCCCATGATTTGATACATTAGAATGTACCTGTGATTTCTTGCAGTTTTAAAAGGCTGTCAGTTGTCTTTGTGTCTGATCATTAAATGAAATACTAAAGTACATCACTTAACACTTACCTGAGCGTCACAGACATCTGCGTGTAAATGTCTTTTTCTTTCTCCTCAAAACAGGAAGTAGATATTTATACAGTGAAGACTGAAGAATTGGAATTTACTTCTGCATTCTGCCTCCAAATTCAACGCAATGATTATATTCATGCCTTGGTCACCTATTTTAATATTGAATTTACAAAGTGCCATAAGAAGATGGGATTTTCGACAGGTAATCTGTATTTCTTTTAATTTCATTTCTGTTTCTCTCAATCTATCAGTGCTGCTGGTTAGATGGACAGGCAGGTTTAATGCATCACTACATTTGAATTTCAGTGATAAAAATTATTGTCATTTTGGGGGAGGTAAGCAGGATGGGGAAAGGACAACTGCATATAGGAATTCTGTGGAAATGGAGGCAGGATTTCACAATAGCTTAGAGCTCAGCAGGAATTATGACCTGTGAATTTATGTCCCTCACCAGTTATGTCTAAATCCTGTGTCAAATTTCTCAGATTAGACAGGGAAATATTGGCTCAGTGAGAGACAGCAGCTGTGCATCCTACTTTTCCCCAAATCCAAAACTCAACAAAGCTCTTGCTTGTCCCAGAGTCTAGAACAAAACTATCATTTTTTCCAAGCTGTAAAAACACACATATAGCTTATATAAATTGTCTCTTAAAACCCAGATGTGAAACTCTAACTTGCCTTGGTGAGCAGATATTTAAAGGAATAACTCCGTTCCCTTAAGGCATCATTTCCAAGACTGAATAAACCAGAGAGTCTTGCAATAAATGTAAAAACCTCATCCTGCATTAGCCTGCATATAGACAGGAGGGTGAAGGAAGAGTTTCTCTGCCTCTGTTCAGTTTATCATGATGAGGTAGGTGCAGAAGAAATTACTCCCCAAAAGGTCATTTGGCCATCTGCTGCTGAAGGTTACCACTGTCTAGAAGCGGTGTGGATTCTCACCTGGTGTCTGTTGGCAAAGCTCTACTGAGTTCAGTAAAATATACCCATTTGTAGGGCATGACAAACGTGCTGCTTCACTGAAATATAATTTTTAAAATTATGAATAAGTGAGTGATTTGGGGTGGAATTGAAGACCTTGAGCATACATTACGCACACACACCCGCTGTTCGTGGGGCATGAGTTTCCAGTTTTGCCAGGCTTTTCGAGGGAACATGACCCTGCATAAGGGTGTGTGCACAATGCAGCAGTTATGATTTAGAATATAAATTCAATTTAGTTTTGGTCTAACAAGATTTCAGATAGATTTTTTTTTTTTTAAATTTTAGACTTTTTAAATTTCAGTTAGAAGTATGTCCAAATAGTAAACAGTCTGGATCTGAACTCCTACAGTAAGATATCTCATTTAACAATTGAGATTGAGTCATTAAAACTATCTGGACACATAGACAGAAAATATCTGATAAAATCATTTCCCTTTTGAAGATACCAGTTTGCCAGCACAGTTTCTGAAAACAGTTGGTTTATATCAGTCTTCTGATTCTACAATTTTAGAAAATAGCTAAAAATTCTTGTCCTGACAGTTTTCTAAAAATGCATCAGTATTTCCCCAGTCACAAACAATTTTCAAAGCCAAGTATCTTTTTGAAACATTGATTTTTGAAGTTAAATAAGATTATTATTAAATAGTGTTAATATATTATTAGTATGATATAACACAATGACCTCATGTGACTGCGGGATAACAAATAGAAGGAAAATAAATTTATCAGAGGCTTTTTTTGCCAGATTAGGAAGTCTTTGAGCTTGTACAGCTATTCTTAAGTTCCTAGATGCTCTTGACTGCAAGAATGATAGGAACAAGAAGTGACCAATACAAACAAGTTCATTAGGCACTGCTCAAAGTTTGGAATTTAAATCAGAAATAAAAACAAATAAGGAAATTAAAAGCCTGAAATAGCAAAGGGTCATCAAAGTGATTCTGCTAAGCAAGACTAGAATTAATTTAGACCTGTTTCCATCTCTGGCAAATTGCCCAAAATACCTTTTAAAAATCCCAAAACAGATCAAGGTGCAAGTGCCCTTTCATCAGCTCTATGCTCCTGGAAACTATAAAATGTGCTGTTCTGGGATCACTAGTCAAAGCTTTCATCTGCAACATTGTGATTAATAGTTTCTGATGAACCTTTCCTTCATGCTTCTGTATAATTGTTTTTTGAACTAATTTAGACTTCTGAAATTCAAAGCATTTAGTGGCAAAGATTTTCCCAATTTGAATACATGTGGGTTGAAAGGAAAGCATTAAAAAAGTGCCTGTCTTGCCCTGTAACCCCTTTTGTGGAATCCGTCTTGCTGGGTGTGATTCACATCTGACATATTTCAGTAAAAATTAGAAGACACCCACTTACAGTCAATAGAATTGTGTTGTTGTAAAGAATGTTTGCTAATGTAGTACATAAGTTAAAGCATTCTATGAGAAGAAAGGATTTTTCCCAATTGTTCCCATGTCAAAATTTGCTTTGCAAGTCATGTAAGAAATTTCAATAAGTGATACCCATATATATATATATATATATATTTTTAGCACCTGATGCTCCTTATACTCACTGGAAGCAAACTGTCTTCTACTTAGAGGACTATTTAACTGTGAGACGAGGAGAAGAAATCTATGGGACTATATCCATGAAACCAAATGCAAAAAATGTGGTAAGTCAGCATCCCTGATCCTAATTCTACCTCTACTGATCACAAACTATAATCACCAATAAAGAAAGTGCATAGGAGTAAAACAATGAGCATACTAAAGGCATTCATGTTTATTAGTAAGAGTTTCAGTGACAGCTTCACCAAAGCTGACAACAGCAATGATAAAGCAGTGCTAATGTTACAGAAGTCAGCCTGCAAGCCAAGCTAGCATGAGAAGGGAGAAAGGATTCAAACACATCCCTGAGTCAGCTGCCCTCTGCAATCAGCCTGACTCACATTTTGTGACGCAAGTGGGCAAGGGGCTTTCCACACTGCCCCTGAAATCAGTGGAAAGATCCCTTCTGCCAGCACAGGATGATCAAGAGTAAGTACTTCAGTTCCACATCTCTGGGCGCTGAGTGATTTGCCACTCAGTGCCCAAGGCCAGTCCAAACAGGAAGTTAAGTAACACATTTCAGAGGAATGCTTGTATGTACGCACTGGTCAAATGTGCTTGAACTCACTAATTGAGTGACAGGGCTGTTTAAAAATCAAGCCTTTCCAGAGAAAATACAGATGCTTTATTTACAACTAACGCTAAAGCATTATGGGTATCACACAACCACGACTGCTGAAAACTTCCTCAGTTTCTCTTCTCTGGGCTGCATTTCCCTATGTCAGTTAGTCAGTGCTTCTTTTAACTCGTAAGGAGACTGTGAGACATGGTCTGATGGACAGCCCATGGCTGGATAGAACAAGACACGAGAAGTACAGCTTCTGGGCCACACTGGCACCATTTTCTGCCAAAAATCTTGAGCAGTATCTCTTCATTTTCTATTACAGCAAACAGCAGTTAAAATAACCTGGTTATCCATCTATGCAGTTGTTGTAATTGCTGAAAAATTGTATTTGTTGACTGCAACAAATCTTAACATTTCGTTGTCTTCCCTTTTTGCATTGCTTTTCCATTTTTATACCAAACACAGTTTGGTTATGGTTTTCATAGTAGTATTGATACAGGGGAAGAAATAAACACAAAATAAGCCTGGCATTAAGACAAACACATTCATCCCTGAAGCTTCTTGCTGTGAGAAGAAAATAATCTGTTTCCTGCCCTTATGTTGTCCTTGGGGGACTGGAATATTTTCTTTTCAGTAAAATGGATCCATTTTCTTTGAGTGAAAAATGAAAAAAATATCTCAAATTTGTTCGCACAGCAGCAAGCCCCTGAATGCAAATTTAGGTGCTAAAATTAATGTGCTCTTAATTGTTGTCATAAGACAGAGAGACCACCTTGGTTCAAAAGGATTTGCTAGTGCTTTGTTCTGAAAAGGGAAGTTTTCCAAAAGCTTGCATCGACACAGCTTCCTTCTGTAAGGCTGCGTAGTGCCTCTTTCCTAAAAATGTGTCATTATAAGATAAAAAATCACTAAGGGCTCCTGTACAATGGGAAGTTTACTAGATCTATTCTGTAATAATCCCTAGTGGGAAAGCCCTTTAGCCTAAAATAAGAGCATCTCAGTGGGGGATACCCTTCAAAAATTTTCATGGGATACATATGATAACAGCATTTCAGAAGCTTCCTGGTAGTAATGAGGACATTAAACCCACCTCAGGAAGAGTATAGAAATATGACCTAAGCACAGATTGTATGGTCAATGCTACACATCTTACAGCCTGCCTTCTCAGTGTTAGCATGCTTTGAAAGCAGAAGTTAGAAACCACCACAGGAATCTCTTGAATCTTGGTGTTTTCAACCCAAGCAATGATAACGGAATTAATACACTAAACTTATGGTCTTACTTACATGTTACATTTAAATCTTTTTACAGCGTGACCTGGATTTCACAGTAGACTTGGATTTTAAAGGACAGCTATGTGAAATGTCAGTATCTAATGACTACAAAATGCGTTAACAAGAAACCTTTCAGAGAGATGAAAAGGAGAATTTTATCAAGTCTTGAACTGCTGAGCTTCAAGCTAGGAACAACTGTTCACAAGATTTTTATATTAAATACTAGAATGTTTACTCTGATGGAGGGTGGTAACCTGATCTTTCTTGCAGATAGTACAGGGGGCTGGGATCCCACTGTGAATGTACAGTATACAGAACTGTAGCTTTTGTTAAACATAGGAAAAAAAAATAAGCAACAGTCTTGAGTGTTCTGGTTAACTTTAGGGCGGCAGAAGATGCATATACAAATTGTATTACTTACTGTGAATTTCTGGTTCTTCCAAGCTTTGCATGTTAAAGATGATTAGGGCAGTTTTCTCACTATGAAAGACTACTACAGCACATTACTGTGATAGTATTACTGGACTTATATTCAATATAAATGAATATATATATTGTACATGAGAAAAAAAAGTAATTTCATAATAGGAATTTGTTTTGTGATTATTTAATTCTCATTATGCAGTATGGAAAGATAATGATGTTACCTCTGGCACTACTCTAGGCAGTGATATATTCCATTAACTGTCCAATGTTACAGCTTTGGTAAATATTCCATGCAAAGTGTAGATAAGAGCTGGGCATTTACAGGAAGTTCAACAACTATATTTTTGAATGTCCTCTGAAAATGTGGACCATTAGTTTTGAAATTCACCTTCACAACTGGATGTCTGTCAGAGCTTTAAAACACAATTGCTTTTTATCCTTGAAAATATTCTGTGGTGAGTTTTTATAGCTGGATTCTGCATGAGACTTTCAGAAATCAGACACCTAGTATTTAAATGTGATGAATGCAAAGTCTCTGAAATGGTGGGTAATTCATGCTTCTTGGCCATGCCATATCTCAGTTCTTTGCAAAATTCTTAATACAAAATAATTTTAAAAAATAGGAATTAGTGTTACCTTTTGGTGATGTTTTAGATAAGTTTTAAATTGCAAATACTATTCTCAAGAGTGCAGTAATTTGCAGGAGCAAGTTAATGTCTTTTTAAAAAAATGTTGATGGCTTCTGATATTACTAAGATGTCTGTAGCATTCCCATCCCCTTGAGTTCCTTGTTTTTCTTACAAAATCTCCTGCTTATTGTTAAAATATTAAGTGCTTATAGTTCCTCATATGTATGTATCAGGTCTTTTTACTATATGAATGTGAGCCATTTAATCACATGTAATTCATCAACAGCTGCGTCACCAGTCCTATCTACACATTTTCCAGTCCGTCTCACATTAGGCACTAAATCATGTTCTATCTTGTACTGGATAAGATTGACTAGTTTTTTGCCTAAAAATATTTTTAATCACCTGCAAATAAAGCATACTTGAAGATGTATTTTGCCAGTATTTGTCAACTTCTCACTTTTTAGAAACCTATTTCTATTGATTTTCCCTCCACAGAAACTGTACAGTGCCTCCATTTTCTTATGGTCTAAAGAATGTGGTCTAGGGATTGTATCATATGGCATCTATGTAGAGTGAAATTAAACTGTAATTCAGCAGTAGAAGATACTGTTTGCAATTTAGTTCATCACTGTTGTTTTAAAGCACTTTTCTTTCATATTTTTGGAGTGAGGATGAACAACTTTCCTCACAAAATTGAGTTTGTCTGTCAAATATTGCTGTCATTTTCAGGAAATTAGTTCAGCTACTCTTTCAGTAATGGACTGGAAAAAACCCCTCTACCAGTCCCTTTCTAGTAACACTTCTGTGATTCTAGGAATTTAATGTAAGGAATTCTACCACTTTTTTTTCTCAGGCCCTCCATTTATATAAATCTACTCAAACAATGTTTTCATCTTCTTTGCCACTAATCACTGAGCTGACTATTACTGAAAGAGGAAAGACTCTTGCTTTGTTTGCCTAAATTATACTTTGAAAGCACTTCAAACCATCCACTTCTCTAGCGCACTGCATGAATATTTAATAACTTTAATATTAAAAGAATAACAAGAAAAAAAACTCATACCTTGTTTAAAACAAAAAAAAAAAAAAGACAGATGAGAAAAAACCCCAAAAAACAAAAAGAAAAAAAAATATTCCCAAGGGTCCTTAATGAGAATGTGTCCTTTTTGCCTGACAGCACTGGTCAAGAAGCAGAAAAAAAAAAACAAACCAAACTTGATCAGAAGAGCTCATTAACCAAATTGAGAAGTATTTAAGCACTGCTGTACATTGATTGCCCTTTCTGCCTCATCTTTTAGCTACTGACAGTGACGTGTTGGTCTCTCTTCAACAGCAGCCACCTTGCCTTAGTACTTGGAGTGCTCATTCACTTCAGTGTTGCAAGATTAAATCCTGACTGATATTGCTAACGGCACAGTTCTGAGGTGGTCACCACACCTCAAGCACATTCCATCCCGGAAAATTGGCTTGTGCTTTTCTTTACATCGAAACAAAATATTGTGTATTTCTCCATCACAAAAAGAACCGAGAGTGCCTGCTGCAGTGCTGAGCACGTTCAAATTGCAGTGATCAAAAAGCAAATTCAGGCTTCCAAGGCCGTTAAGGCTATTACCTTCCAGTAAGGTTTGGAGAGCACGGATGAGTTCAGCACACACAGGATCAGTTAGGTCAGCAATAGTGAAACAGCCATGCAAAGACCTTACAGGTCAGGTGCAGTCAGCTCCAAGGCTTTCCTCAGCAATCCAACAAGCCCAGGGTAACTCAGACTCCATGGGTAACTGCCACAGAGTCTAATTTTCTCGAGGCTTGAATAAGAAGGTCTCTTGTGGACTCCAGGACTGAAGCAAAGCCACTGATTTTCAAAGCTTAGCATTAAAACATAATGGCAAAATGACCACTGAGAGCTGGAAGAGACGTGTTTAAAACTTTTAATTCCCTTCCCACAGACAGGAAAAGAAGATCATGAGCTGAGGACAGGGCATGAGAAAGAAACTGAAATACAGTATTTACACAAAAGACTGTCCCTGATGAGTAACACAGCGCTGGAGAAAAGAGAAAGCAGGTCGCTTCTGCCTTGACTCTGGTATTAAGGCAAAAGTATTAAACTCTTCTCAGGGGTTGTTCTGTCACTTGAAACACAAAGAAGCATCCAAAAAAGCTACATCCTGAGCACGCCTCTAAAAGGCACAGTGGGCAATTCACACTTGCAGTGCTTGCTAGGATTAAGGAAGTAGTCCCTAACGTTAGGAGAGCCACTGTATTCCCAAGGTTCTCGGAAGAACAGTGCAGTATGGCTCTGTTCTCATAAGCATTTCTTACTCCCAGCACCAATTAGCCCTTGCCAAATGTCATTAATTTCAGGTTTGGGTTTTGCAGGGGTTGTTCTGGGGACCTTTCTATGCGCAGATTTAGGGGGTTAGAGCCTTTTTATTTTGTCTTAGACGTCTAACGAGAGTTGAAACTGTCCAGAATATGAACAAGAATATTACCCAAGGCAGTAATATTTACACAGTAATACCCAAGGCATGTTTTTACCACAGAGCTAATTTGAAGAACCTTCTCAGAGATAATTTCTTACAGGATTTGTTTTAAATTTAATATTAATTCAGAAATTAATTTACCACATACAGATTTGATTATGGATAACTTCATTCACTTAGAAGGTAAGTTTATGAAGGATACATGGTACTCTATGTATATAATGAAGAATAAATCCCTGCTTTAAGAATATTAGAAAGCTGGGCTGACCTGCTGGAAAGCAGCTCTGCAGAGAAGGATCTGGGAGTGCAGGAGGTTAGACTACATGACCTCCAGTGGCCCTTTCCAAACCTAACTATTCAAGGATTCTGTGATTTCCAAGAAAAGGTCTCCCCAGCCTCCCTGGGCAGCTGTTCCAGTACTGTGCTAGTCCCACAGAGGCACTTAATGTTCAACTGGAATTTCTCATGTTTTAACTTGGAATTGTTGGTTCTTGTTCTTTTACTATTTGCCCCTGAGAAAAGCCTGGATCTGTTTTCACTGTAAGTCCCCATTAGGTACTGGAAGATACAATAAGTTCCCACCTTAGCTGCCTCATGGTAACACCTCTCTTCCCTACGCAACCTGTGATTGCATCCTAGCCTTTTATATGAATTACACCTCCTCTCCATCTGTAATCACTCCCCCTCCATTTTTCCTTCTAACAGTCTTAAGTATATGTTGCTGCTGTTACGCAGTGTTTTAAAAAAATGCATCTAAGGATTTTGCAACGAATATAATCCCAAGGATCACTATTTAAAAGAGAAGTTCAGTTTTCTTACTGCGTTGTGTTGTTGGCATGGAGGACACACTTTATGAGCAATTTCCATTGGCTTATAAAGTCTACATTTATGCTAATGTGTGCACTTGCCTAGTTGGAACATACATCTAAGCCAGGTGATTTCTTTTTCTATAGGTATGAAGCATTGACAGACTAGTTCCAAATGAAAAAGTGGGAGTTTTTTAGCCTTTTTTGAAACATTTCTTTTCAACATTTCTCAGAGATCATCTCAGATCTTAATCCGCTAAGCACAGAGGTGCGTGGGAGGAAGACAAATCCTTTAGATTGCATCTAAACTTCATAGAAATTAAGTGTGAATTAAAAGCACCTACAAACCTTTTCAAAAAGCAACTATAGAAATAAACCTGATGTTTCAGGTCTGATATAACAATATGTTTAGAGTAAAGAGAATGTGAATCATCAGCTAGAGATTTCCCAGAAAACTGGTATTTCTGCACAGAATGCTGACTGGGGTGAGCCAGGGCAGTAGTACGCCTACAGGGAACAAGAGTGTTCCCTGCAAATAGCTGCTGCTTCTGGGGATAGACACAAAAAAGGTAAAAGACATGTTCTACACAGTTGAGAGAGAGAAGGAAGCAGACCACTGCTCACAGATGACTGCTAAAGCAGAGCACCTATCTCTTGACAAAAACCAAAAATTATTCCAGGGTCCAGTTACAGCTGACAGGAAAGAAGAAGATTTTTATGATCTCAAAATTATTGCAGTCTTTGCTGTGCTCTTAGCATGCCTTTCAGGCTCTACAGGTACCAATATAATTTCCCCTTCGCTTTCCCTTTTCTTAGTAAGTTTGATATTCTCATTTTTTAGTGGAAACAAACAATGCAGATAGGTGATGATGCAAACAACATGAAGATAGCATTTTTTGAGAAAGCTTGGAGAGAACTATAGAGTGATTGTGAAACAGAAAGAAACCATGTTAGCTTTGAGATAACGACTGCAACACAAAATCAGTCTTACTTCCTCACAAAGCACACAGGTTTGGGCTACAATCCAAGTCATTCCTCTGAATCATCAAGTGTGGTCTTTTAGAAGCACAGTAATCAGCAAGAGCATGCCTGAGCTGACCCCTAAATCTTCATGTGGAAAACAGAACATCCTCTTCTGCAGCTTGCTTCTGTGCTTTTGTGTCCAGCCATTTCCCATTTACTCAAATAAACCATCAGCATTTCCAGCACAACACAGCCCTAGAACCAGAAATGGCCCCCTGTGTTAAGGTCACAACAGAATTTAATCAGAAACAATACATGCCCTACCATTTTGATGCAGGAATATGAAATGGCAGCCCAGAAAGGCATGTGTAACTCATTAACATTAACTTGCAGAGCTATCAGTTAGCAGAAGTGCTTTATCATCATAGTGGCATATTTTTCACATTTATTGGCATGACAAATCAATGTCATTAGCTAATGAGATATGATTGAAGCAAATATAATTGCTATTATCGGTACCGAGAGAGTATCTCAGAAAAAAAAAAAGCTCATTATTTTACTTGCTTTCCTATGGGATAAGTGTAGATAGCAAGCAACGTCAGTGCGGGGTGAAGCTGAAGCAGCAGCATGTGATGGATAGAGTTTGTATGTCAAGTAGCCAACAACAAAACACTTGATGACAATGAATTTTGAGCTATGAATTGAAGGTATGGAAGCAGCAGTATTCAACAAATGAAGGTATCCTTTACCAGTAAAGATGTGGAGATAACTGAGAACTTCAGAAAACATCCACAAGACTGGGTAAATTGTCCTGACACTAACAAATTGTCCCACTAACAAACAACATTTCCTGGAGGAATTTCCATTTGAATACTGTTGCTAAATGGTATCATTAAATAGGAAATCTGTTAAGCAGCAGGATGTCTACTCTCAATCTGGGCCAGTTCCTAGACCCTTGCAACCTAATGTTTGTTGCAGAGAGCTCGTAGGTAAACCGAGGCAGATGGAACACCGACAGAAGTAGCAAGAGAGATTTTCTCGAATTTTCTTTTCTTATGTAGGCATTAAGAGTCTAGCAGTGATTGGTTCACAGCCATCCACCCCCTAGGGGGATTGGCTGAACCTTTACAGCTCCCAGTACCAAAACAAAGATTAGAAAGAGCAAGAAGAATTCAGCTCATCTTTATTCCCCATACGATGCATGAGAAAGAGGAGAGAAACCTTAGAATTGTGCATCCACAAATGTTCATGGGTCCAAATGCAAAATTCACTTCTGCTTGCCAGAACATTGACACTGTGTTATGTTCTTCCCATTCTTGTTCCTCCAACACTACTGGCATAATATTCTGTTTCTTTTCCTTCATCTTGAGAAGTTTCTAGCTTGTACTTCAGTGATATACAGGATTCCCTTTGTGGAATCTGCTTATAAACCAAATCCAAACCTGTATCAAACTTTTCCACTAAGCTGTCCCCATCTCTTATTTGTCTGTGTGTCATGTGTCCTCTTTATTACAGTTCACTCATGTAAATGCCTGTGGTAGTGAGGATAAATCTAGTTGGCCTGGAGATTCTGCCAGTCCCATGAGACTTTGAACATTTACAGACAGTCAGAATTTTAGAAGACAGAAAGTACCACTGTGATTTACTAATCTCTTGAAAACATCCAACCCCACTGCTGAAGCAAGACAAGCTGGAACAGGTTGCCCAGGACCATTTACAGTTATGTTTGGAGTATCTTCAAGGATGGATACTCCACAATCTCTCTGGGAAAACTATTCCAGTGTTTGACCACTTCCACAGGAAAAATAATCTCTTGTGTTCAGGTGGAATTTCATGTGTTTCAGTTTGTGCCTGTAGCCTCTTCTATAGTCACTGGGTACTCGGGAGAAGAGTCTGGCCCCTTCCTCTTCATTCCCAAGGTCCATCAAGTATTTACACTTACTGATAAGATCCCTCTTGAGGTTTCTCTTCTTCAAACCCCCTGGGCCCAGTCATGCAGCTGATTTTCAAAGCACTTTCCTGTCCAATTATCTAACATGTAGTTTGTCATCTTGTCAATGAGGATGTTAGGGGAGAGAGTGTCAAAAGCCTTACTGAGTTAAAGAACAATGATAAATCTCCCCGCATCCATCAAGCTAGACATCTCACTGTAGAAATTATCAGGTTCATTATGCACAATTTCCCCATTGTAATTCCATGTTGATTATTCCTGATCACCGTCTTGTCCCTCATGTACCTCAAAATGGTTTCCAGGATTAGTTGTCCATCATTTTCCCAGGAATTGTGGTAAGGGTTATAATTGTCTGGACCCTTCTTCTTGCCCTTTTGGAAGACAAGACTGACACTTGCTTTCTTAGAGATGTCCTGTGCCATTGAGTGCTTTCATAACACCCTCAAATGCTCTGTTGCAGGTATTGTAGTGGTCTTAGATTAACTGCTAGGCTTCAGTGTTGGTATAGAGAGCAGACATGCAGAATAGTATGCTTAACTAAAAGGCTATCTGATTTTTTTCATCTGTACCACAGAAATGTTGGTTGCAAGGAAAACTTGGAGGTTTCTAGACCAAGCAGAAATTTCCTCAAAGCTATGTCAAATCACTGTGCCTTTGTGTAAAACCTGTCCTGAAACTCCCCAAGGATGGGGATTTTATAAGTTATCAGCAGATCTGATACAACTCCCCTTCACAATAAACCACACCTAGCTTATTTAGCATTATATTTTGAAACCTGCCAGCAGTTAATTTTTAATCATTTGGTGGATATCTGTGACTTCACTTTCTGGATCAATGGCACCCTACAGACATCTAAGCATACTATGTTTGCACAGCAGCATTGTCTGCACAGCAATGACAGAAAGGTACATTAGCTACTGTTCTACACAAGAATCATGTCAGCAAGGAACAAATATTAAACAAAAATTCCACGATTTAATAATCTATGAATATGTCCTCCATGTGCCTGGATGTGAGCAGCACTCAACTGCCGTGCAGCATTCCCTGCATGGGACAAGCCAAGAGCAAAAGTGCCACACATCTTACCTGAGTTCAGTAATTCCTTGCACAACCTCCCCTGGGGCACCTAATGACACAAATGATTTCAGTGTAGAAAGTGACTTTACAGTGGGTTACAAATAAAAATTCCTGTAGCGTACCTGTAGAAAGTTTTGCTCCTATCATTCATCTTTGCTGACAGACATGTCATTTAATGCAAATCAGTTTCTCTGTCAGAATAATACTTAAAGAAGCCCTGTCACTGAGAAGCTGCATTAGTGATTTATGCCTCATTTCAGAGGGATGAGCAACAGCCTTTTTACAGCTTCATAATATAAATCCATACAATATAGGGTTGCTATGACAACTGATGAGCCTTAATAGCCTAGATTCAAAGGACCTTGTTTAAAACTGTCAAGTAGTGCAGTTCAATGCAGTTCAGTCATCTGCACCTGTAAGAACTGGGAGACAGCCATGCAGAAACAGAACACTTTGCTCACACTCTCAGGGGAGGCACCTGAGCTGTGCAGCTGAGAGCCTTCCTTACCTCTGAGCCATGCTGTGCTAGTCCTGAGGCTTTTCAGCTCTTAGCAGAGCTATCCAAATTGGCATTTGGCTGCAGCAAGACCGAGCTCACGTGGCTACCTGAGAAACACAGTTCACATCCAGTTACATTTATTCGTATTTAAAGATGAAGTTACAAAGAGGTAAGACAATTAAACACCTTCCTGATACTGAAAATGGGCTGCCCACCCCTCTAGACTTCTTTTCTCAAAACTGTGATCTTAGCTGTGCTTTCCGCCCATATCCTCCCACTAACTGTGGTATTTGTCAGATTTTGCTGGGCTAGTTCAGCTCACTAATGCAGTAGAGAATTCTGTCTTTTTCTTCTTTTTTTCTATTTTTTTTTCTTGAGATTCTGCCAAGGCCTAAAATGGCTTGTTGCAGAGTTCTAACAACTTGCAAAAGGTAAAATGGAGGAGTAATGACTGACAGGAATGGAGAGCTGCAAACCTACCCAGTACTCTACCCTCTGAAAACAGCGGCACCTGAGCTTTAACAACAACTATACAGTCACAGCAATATTCCTATTCCCGATTTACAGGCTTGATTTGCTCTGAAAAGGCAAGATTTAAGTGTAGTGCTGCAGCAGCACTGAATCCTGCAAATAGGCAGACTGATGCTCCAAAGCTGATAATACTCACTTTGCAACGGGGTCATTAAGAAGACAGCAAAAAAAAGGATTAAGCTGGATACAAGACCTAAAAAAGGATATTATATATGCTCCAGGCAAAAGAAGATGGATCTCACAAGGTGAGATAAAGATGGCACGGGACAAAACGCCAGGCACAACACAGGATGTCACAGAGGCATGATAGCTGTGGCTACTGCTGTTCCCTTCTGCAAGTCCAGCCAAAATCTGAGCTGAGTACATACCGCAAAGATGCAGATGCACGCGCAACACTCTGATGTCATCAGCCACACAAACACAAAGGGTCTTCACTGTTCATTATCCACAAACACACACGAACAGCAGCTCAAGCAATGGGAGTGCTTGAGTAAGATTCAGAGCCACATCATGTGTTACTTTAATGTCTTGGTTCCACAGGATTCCCTACTCCCTTCCTGTTCAACCCATGAAAAACAGACATTTCCAGCTCCTCTCAGTCTGGGTTTTTCTTGCAATGATTGCTGTGCTCAGGAGAAGAGTGTTGCAGAAAAGGTTCTGACAACTGCAGAAGCTGTCCAGTATAGCTGGACTTGTTTGGAACACTTCCCTCTTCAGTGTTTGAAAGGAGAGAAGCAATGTTTTTCTGAGTAATCCAATGTCCTTCAACTTCTACTGCATTTGGAAGGATTCAGTGCCACTGCGTACAATATTTCAGATTAGTAATAGGAATGAACTTCTATACCTGCCCTGTAAACTTAACCATCTGTTTTGGTTTTTCTTCCCTTGAGAAGCCTATTTTCATCATACAGTAATCAGGTGCCTTTTACTAGCTTCATATTAAAAGAACTTTAGTTGTTTGAGGTGTAAACAGGCCAAAGTGCCCATCTCTTTCCTTTTTTCAAAAGTGTATGTGAGTGCTATTGCAATTCCTGTAATTCCAATAATCAAAAAGACCCATTATTTCAACAGCTGTGGATGTATTCAGGAAGTTGCTACTGATGAGCTTTATGAGCATGTTTCTGCTTTCTAAAACAAGCTTCCACTTGTGCAGATGATAAAGTGCATTTATTCTAAAATGATCTCACATGACAGAAAATTCTGCCAATATATGGATGTTGCAAACAAAAATGGTCCCAAGTTGGGAAATTTTACTTGACTTAATTTACTACCAAAGTACACAAACCTTTTATCAGTGATTGAGGTTCTGGGGAAAGAAAAAGAATGCAAACCACTAGCACTGTGTTATATCCATGCAAATGGGCTTCGATTGTGCATGCATTGGGTACCTGACCAGGCAGAGATTAATTTCTCCCACTTTCTCCTACCAACTCATCACCCCCTCTAAGAGTTTATGTAGGCGTACACAGCCTGTGAGCTGATTTACTGTACACAGGGTGGCATCAGAAGAAACATTACTGAGTCAAGGAGTTACATCAGTGAACCTGAGAGCAGGATGAAGCCTCTGGAGTGTAAGGAGCTATTTTTTCAGCAGAAGTTCTCATTCTCTATTGCTGGTACTTTTCATTCTAGTAAAGGGAATTTTCAAGACCTTACACATCCCTAAAAGAATATAATTACTATCACTGATCTTACACCAGCTATGAATTTTGTGCAGGGAAGACTTCATGACCCATAGGCCTGTTTCAGGGTGCACAGCTACATCACCATCTTGGCTTAATTTTATCCAAAAAATTTTGGGGCAAGGGGAGGGGAAGACTATAAGCAAGTTAAAGCTAATTCGGAAAGGGGAAAGGGGAAAGGGGAAAGGGGAAGGGGGAAGAGGGAAAGGGAAAGAGGGAAAGGGGGAAAGGGAAAGGGGGAAAGGGAAAGGGGGAAAGGGAAAGGGGGAAAGGGAAAGGGGGAAAGGGAAAGAGGGAAAGGGAAAGAGGGAAAGGGAAGGGAAGAAAATGGAAAAAATGATAAAAGGAGAAAAAAAGGGGGACAAAGGGGGGAAAAGGGGGGGGAAAGGGGAAAAAGGGGAAAAAGGGGGAAAAGGGGGAAAAGGGGGAAAAGGGGGAAAAGGGGGAAAAGGGGGAAAAGGGGGAAAAGGGGGAAAAGGGGGGAAAGGGGGAAAAAGGGGAAAAAGGGGAAAAAGGGGAAAAAGGGGAAAAAGGGGAAAAAGGGAAAGGAAGCTTCACTACTATTAAGCCAGTATTAACTTTCTGAAGAGCTGAGAAAAATACTGACAGGAGGTACGAAACCCTGGTGGAGAGTCAGAAGACAGCAACAGAGCAACACAGCATCAAGGAACATGGGAAGCTGACAATTCCCACACCAGTCTGATGACCAGCTGGACAGCAGAATCTGTCCAGAAGTAGATCCTTGTAGCATGTTATTCATACCTGCCTTCTGTGAGCATTAATCCACCAGTAACTGCTGTTTGTTCAGGTGTGCCAGCAGGTGACTGAGCCCTGGCCTGAGGTTTCGATAACCAAACAGACCATGAGAAACCTTGGACACGACACAAGCAACTCTGAACATTGCAAATAACAGAGTGAGAAGCTGACAGTAGTTACAGACAGCACTGTGAGCAGTGGCTGGACTTCAGAGGTGGATAAGGGGGAGTCACACATTAACTTCACAAATAATTGGAAGGGAATAGTTGGGACTCTTTTGGGAGTGGAAACTTGCAAGGCCAGCAGCACCCAAGTAACTAGACCACTAACAGCACATAAAGCCAAGGCAATTTAGCAAATGGAAGAAGAAATAGGTATGTGGGTACAGATGTAGAAAACCTGGGACTAATAAGGAAAAGACAAACAGGGACAAGTTGTTTCCCTGGGATATGAAGGACAGAAAAAGGGAGGAGTCAGGGTAGATGGAAGAAGAATAAGCATGGAAAAAAATCAAGAGAAGGTAGAATAAAAGTCACCAGTTGTACGCAAGCAAGCTGCTGGTTGTTGCGGTGGATGAAACCATCTCCGAGAACCCGAGAGGTAACCACAGCAGCAGCAAACTGGTGGGACAACTCTGAGGTGTGAAACATCCCACTGAGTGTCGGCTAAATGGTCCTTCCCTAAGGTTAATCCTCCTATGTTGATTGGTTGTTGTTGTATCCCTTCCCTTCCCCTTATTGGTTCTCATTGTACCACACACTCCACCCCTTCCTTCTTCTCATTGGTTGTCATTGTATTTCCCCACCTCCTCCCCAACCCTATTGGCCCTTCACCCCTATATCCATGATCACACAGCGTGGCTCGGCCTCTTTCGCACCTGGATCCTTTGAAGAATGAACAGCTTTGAAATATATCCAGACGACTCAGCCCTCTGAAGTTCTTCATTCCTGGTAAGGCAGAGCCTATGAAAGGCTCTGGGGTGCGTGAGTGTGTGCCTTCCACTGGCACGAGTGATAGAATAGGTCTGCCTGTACGCTGTGGAACACAGCGGCCCTGAAGGTCTGGCTGGGAATCGGGACGCTCTCGGTACAGGCAGGAGACCACATCTCACTCTACCACCACCCCTGCGTTAGATGGTCAGCGTTTATCCAACTGAGCCTTGTGCCACATAGCTGCAGGATATCCAGTCCTTCCATTAAACCTTATTTCTACCAAATTTCTGCATGATCATGGGGAGAGGTGTAGGGCAGAGTGGGAGAAAGAGAGCACTGCAAGTCGTAGATGTTGTGTACACACACGTTTTCACCAGCAAACTTCAATCTTGGTCTGCTGGAAAGGAAGAGAAGGATTAGGTTATCTGTGTTTCTATTTATAGGAATGCTGTTTGTGTGTATGTGGGTGACACGCAGTGAAGACATCAGTCTCTGTTGTCTCTGTGGCTGGTGACGTTAGTGCTGTGCGTGGCTGCACCTTTGCAATTTGTACTCAGCTTGGGTTTTGGCTGGACTTGCAAAAAGGAAGTTATCAATCGGAGATGGAAGACACTGCCTGCGTCCTACATGGCACCAGATTTGTCTCTAGAAGAAGAAATCCCTGTCTTCTCAGGATTCAGCTGCTCCCTAGCATCATCTGCCCTCAAATCATGTACATCCTGCTGGCAGGGTCTCAGCGCACACTAAAACAAACCCAAATAAAAATGATCCTGTGGAAGTCACAGAAAGACAATCCACTTCACCTGTCACCATCCTTCAAAATCAAGATGAACTTCAGGGAGAGAGAAAAGGATATGAATTTGGGAGTTTGTGGAGCTAGAATCATGGGTAGTAAAGCTGAAATTAAGCCTTTAAACTGTCTTACTAAGGCTGACAGAGGTCGAAGGAACAATTGCTAGTTCCAATATCGATGGGGGAACAGATCATTCAAAGTCAATTAGCAAAGCCAATAGTTAAACTGATGACACTTCTTTCCTAATTGAAATTGGGATAAAGTGTTGGTTTTGTTGATGTCTAAATTAATGGCTTGCATTAATTCAGCTTCAGCCAGGACTGAACACAGATGGTTCAGTTCTGAGATTTCCATGATGGATAACATGCCACAGTCAATAAGGTGACTCAGCTCTCCACAATCAGTAATGGACTTAAAGAAGCAACCTTGGGAAGTGAACAGAAAGCTATTGATTTTCAGTAATGGATGCTCATCTTGCTCCTTTAGTGTTTTCGAGCTTCTTAGGCACCTCACTGAAGGCAAGGGGAGTTTTTTTCATTTGGATGAGCAGATTCTCAGGAATCAACAAGGGAAAAACTCCTAACAATCAGCTTATCCTGGGCTGCTTGGTTCATCCATCATTCCTGATAGAAGTAAATCCCTGGTTATTCTACCTGATAGGGAAGGAGCCACGTTTGGATCCCAACTCCTAGGAAAGGGCATTTGAGTGTTGATATGGATATAGAAATCGCTGTAGGGAAAAGTCCGTAAACCGCTACTGTGTAGTTCTTGGAACTAGATAAATACCTTTGATCAGATTGAAATCCCAAGAGCACAATTAATTACTGACCAAGTTTTTATCCAAAAATAGAATTACTTCTTGAGCTAGTGCTTAATATTCATCTTTAGCTTCAAATTGATTCATAATTCAAATGAAAAATAGCTTTTTAAAAACATTTAGAAAATGGATTAAAAACATAATGTCTGTGACAGTCTTAGAGAATGAAATCTACCATCTTGTGTGATATTTTAATGAAATAAATTATGCCATGGGTTCCACTTTCCCAAGAAGCTCACCATCGTGAATACTTGTTCTTGAATGCTTACCACAATAGCTGGATGCAGTGAAGACGTATCCCACCAGGAATAACTTGATCATGTGGTGGCTGGGTGACGCACTCTCAAATTTCTTATTTTCATTAACATTCCACAAAGGCTTCAAAAGATAATTGACATTTGTGTTTCTTATGATCCAGGGTGGGCCATGATTTTCTGAAACATGTCCCTGTGGGTACACTGTGTCTCAGTGCTATCAGGCCCTAGAGGAATGTTGTGTGGCAGGTCCTTTTGAAAAATCAGTCATGTGTTTAGCTACATGAGGACGAATTTTTTTCTTAACATTGCTAAAAGATCAGTATCTCACTGGATTTTGGTGAGACTTTTCCTCTGTAAATGCTGGTAAGTTTTTTTAAATCTTCCTCAAAATAAGATCAGCTGTTTCTGAAAATTCTACCTCCAACATCTGCTACGACACCTTCTGTTACAGACTTTTGGAGGCAAAGAGCTGTTCAGTCAGCCTTAACATGTTTTGTGCTACAAACAACTACACCTATGGCAATTTTTTAAAAACTAAACAAAGGTTAACACAAATTCAGGATCTAAAGGTCTAAACTGAAATGAAATAAGCAGTATTCAGAGGATGGGTCATTCACACCAGTAAGAATTTACTTCATGTTCCAAATAGTTTTTTTCCCATAAAATTATTTCTTATTATTAATAATGTGGCAGCTTCTACAAGCCTGATGACAAAGCACGATTCAGTGGTGATAGGCATCAAACAGAATAAAAGATTGTCACTTCCCCAAATACACTGTCAATTAACTAAAGACCACATTTATAAAAGCAAGATCAGAGCATAAAAAGATTTTAAATTTCACTTACACCTACAATCAGACAGAACACAGCAGAAGAAATATTTGGAAGATAAAAGCAAATCTGATAGTGCCAGGTAGTGTTGTATAAATGTATGACTTGTCTAAACATGCCTCAGCATTTTATTGCCTGATACAGCAAGACTTTTTGTTTGTATCAGATTGAAGTTCAATGGTTTTCTCTTTCACTTTATCTTCACGTTCTTTTAAAATCCTGGGGGAAAGAAAGAATACTTGTGAGAAAGAGTCAATAAAACCCATAAGAGATCAAACAAAAAAAACATTTTCCCAAGACTATAAAATTATCCAGAGATTTAACAGAGTATGATAGATTTTTGTGAACTAACAAACAAAAAAGTACAATTATGGTGGCTCCATCACACAACTGCCTTTGCCAATTTAGTTAGAGAAATTTAGTTAGTGCTGATTATTAACATTTATTGCATATTACAGAGACTCAAAACAGTGACTTTAATTTGTTACTTTTAAGGCTGGAAAAAAACAAAACCAAATCTGACTGCCTAGATGTTTATCAATTACCGACACTTTCACAACATTTCACTGATTTCAGTAACAGTATTAGAGATTTGCCAACTCATTACCAGTGTCTTTACCTCTATAAGAAGTTCAGAGGGGGCATATTTTCCTGTATTTTTACCTCTAGCCTTTATAACTTCAAAAATCCACTTCTTCCTGTCTCCCAGCCCCCAGGCAGACAGCAGAATATGTGCTGTAATGAGCAGAGGGAAGAAAGAAGCATATCCAATGTCCTGCTGCAAGGAGTCAGCAGCATCCATTTTCAAGCCGATTTCTCCAAACCTTCAGGAAATTCTTGCAAGAACTATCACAACATCCAAGGCCCTCAGCTTTCCTAGAGACAATTCAGATGTTTCTGGATCTATGTAGAGCTTTAGCAGCTTAACTCTTTATGGCCCTAAGCAAATGCTCAGTCAGAGCAACAGGGTTAGGCTACAGAGCAGTTTCAAAGCAACTAATATTTCACCACCCTAAGTTCCTATAAAACTAATTTAACAAAGAGAATTCACAATGTCATCAGTGACAGGGCAGTCAGGCACATAAAAAACTCATTGACTGTGTTTTCTTCTTACCTAGCTAAGTGAAGCACGGACTTTTCCACATTGTAACCAGAATATGCACTGCATTCATAGAAAATTAAACTGTAATCCTACAATCAAACAGAAAGACCATTTCAATTACTTTCACACATCTCACTCCAGCTTTAGAAAGAACAATACAGATATACTGAAATATGAAAATAAAGAAGGAGAAATAGATCTTAGGATTTAATTCTAGAGCTAACAGTAAAGAGCAACAAAAGAAGTCTGAGTGTGCCTCACAAACAACAATTATATGCTTCATTTAGCAGATATTCATTCTGTGGAGTGATTTTTGATGTAAGAGCTCAAATGCAAACATGTCTTGTAAGGTACTGAAGGTCTTGTGAACTTTCCTTGCGATGATCAGGCAATTCCCACATTGCTGAGTGCTGGACAAAGCAGGTGAAAAGAATTCCAGTAGCTCTTCTTTCATCTTTTTGTACTTGTGAAATTTTTCCATACCTTCTTTCACAGTCAGCATGCATCCTTGGTTTTGTACCCCCCTGGGAGCTTTGTAATTAAGAACAGTGGGTAAATGATCAAGTCTTGGGAGAGATCCTCAGCACTTCAGCTGAAGTCTTATCACCATAAATGCAAATGCAAGAGATCATCTGCACATGAGCCTGACCTGGCAGTTGTGATGGCAGAAAAGTTTGAAAGGGAATGACAGGTTATCCTTCAAAATAGACATCTGGCTACTTTGACAGCCTACCGCATTGAAGGTCACCTACACTGCCTTTGTGGTATTACTACATGTTGTTTTACCCTTCCAGATTTCAAATTTCTATTCACTTTTCACTTAGTGTCTTATTGCTATTTATAGCAGAAGCTTAAAATTCAAGTAAATAAGTCAGTACCTTGGGAAATTACAATCACATCTGCATATTTTCATTGTTTGCTATTAACTGTGGTTACTGCATTTGTACTTATTTAACCACTCTTCAGACGACACTCACAAAGCAGTTTTCAAAATTTCCCATTAAAATGACCAGGTATTCCATATTGGTTTGGGGGTTTCTTCCCCATATACCATGCTTCCAGAATTGCACAACTTTTGGAAATCTTTATCATCTTAATGAAATTTCAGAGACAAAAAGTGGGAAAAATAATTTCATAAATACAGTAGTTTATTTTAGCAGCTAAAAAAAGTGCTTCAGTGCTATGCAATGTCAGTTTTGAATATGTTGTCAATGATTATATTGTTTGTTCTAATGAAAAACAGGATTGAAGAACTTGCAATAATTTCTGGATGACCAGATAAGCACAGAAGAGCAGAGAAGGAAGAAATCAGGCACTGTTAATGTTGAATATATATTTTATTGTTTTTTTTTTTTTTTTTTTTACATATATAACATGTACAATGATGCAACCCCATGTTTCTCTTGCTTTTCTTAGAAAAGTTTTAAGATAAAATTTGACTGGGTCAAATTTCTTGCTAGCTATGTAAACAGAAGCTTGAAATATAAATTACACTCTCTTTTTCTACTAAGCTGATCAGAACTCTAGTAGAAAACCTACTGTGGTCAGTTTGCAGATATTTTATGCCAGTCAAGCTGAGAGTGATACTACTCCAACATCCTCCCCACAAGCAACAGGATGTCACCAGAGGAGAACTCTCAGTGGTAACATCATTTATGCTGGCATGAATCTGAATGGATTTTTCAACAAATTGCTTGGGTGGAAAGATAACTATTTAAACTCAATTGGCAATAAGTCCTTTATTCTCTCAGTCCGGCAAAAAGGTTCTTCTATCAAAGGGGAGACAGTCTGGAAATACAAAGTGCCATTTCTTTGATTCAAAGAGGAAACTTTAATTGATAGCATACACAAGGAGCACAAAGTAGGAGTAGGCAGGACACACATAATTATTAAGCTAGAAAATGCAATCCATCTCCATTCGGGAATTAGCTATTGAACCTTGGAGACCACTGACAATTACTTCATTTTAAAAACTCACCTACAAATCAGCAGACATCTAAAGAACAGGGAGGAAAATGAATTATTACCAGAGGGAGCTGGGCAATTTCTGTCCTATGAAGTAGCATCACTTTGAGAATAGCTCCCTCATTATCAGTATTTGTGTAAGAATGGCCCTGACAGGTTGACAAAGGAGACACTGTATGAATATACCAAAACAGTCCTCATTCCCTGAAGCACATATACTCTGCAAAGCCAAGGCAGACAAGGCATTATTATCTCATTTTATAGTTGAGGAGCAGCAATAGAGAAGGATTTATTGACCCATTTAAGATTACTCAGGAAGTATGGGCAGGTCCAAAATAAAATCATGCTGGGTATGAGCATGCCTGAGGAGCACCTTTATCATAAGGTATTTTATTTAAATAATTGGCAGTGGTTACACTAATTCACTCAAACAGAACATTGGCTGTTCCTGGATGCTCACAATATGATCTGAGTACTCTCTTTTGGTGTGTTCATATGAACTCTTGATCACTGGATCAAGCTAAGCCCAACAGAAATTTGTTAAATCGAGTTTTCCTTCTGGATCCTCTACTAAAAAAGTCAAATGGACTTCCACAATCCCCATGCTCATTCCATTCCCCCTGTCCCAGGGTATAACAAACACTTTGGAACTACCAGTCTTCTCAAATGACGACAGCTCCCTTCAGGCTGCCATTATTCCTTTTAAAAATGAACTGTGCTGCCTGCCTTGCAAAGAATATATGTGCATGATAATGGAAGCCCTTGGGTTTCGGGCCAAATCTGTAGTACAGTACAGTACTTGTAAGACGTAGGACTGAAGCAAAGCAAGGGTTAACACAGCTGGGCTGGAATGCTCTCTGGAAGTACCTGTCTCTTTCTGACTATAGAAAAGGCTGGGTAAAACCAATCCCATCCTGAGAGACACTGAAACAATCCTTGAAACTGTTGAACTTCAGGACCAACAAGCTAAACTGATTCTTTGTCTGCACAAGAAGAGCTTGTTTTCCCCAAATACGGCTATACACACTGGTATCTGCTCAGCATCTAGTCCTGGGTATTTGGGATCACTTGTGAATAATTCATGGGATTATTCACAAAATAAGTAACTCAATTGCATTCACTAACAGAGACAGTGGAATGTGGTTTCATAGGAATTACATGGCCATTTAGCAAGAATTAATATTTCATTAAAATTCATGGTTATTATTAGCTTGGCAAGCAAATTATTATAATTTAATTATATCTATGCTGCTTTTCAACTAATCCATTGCCATTAATCATTCCTTCTCTTAACTACCTCAGGCAGCACATTCAAACATTCAAATGAGTCATTCAGATCCATTCATTTGATTGTAACTATCTTATTTGACAACTTTTTGTTTTACTTATGCAAAACGTTTTATTTTCTTGCATGACATGTTAGAATTAATAGCCTGGTGGGCTGTGAGCTCTATATACTAGAATGATTCATCTTTGCTTTACTAGTACAGTTTTTTTAGAGTGAGATGACACGCAAGACACCTACTCTCTGTCCATTTAGCATTTATGTGTCATTTGTTTTTTCGCAGAAGGATTCAGTGTTACACCCTGGAGTACCTCCTAGCCTCCAGGGTCTCAAAGTTATCTGTATTTCTAGGCGTACAAGAAAATAAAGCTGATTTCCTAAAGGGAGAGCCTTTGAGGGATAAAGTTCAAGACTGATAAAAAGTGCTCTCTGACAAAAACCAAATAATGGATACCAACCTGAATAGGGAGGTATAATTTCAAAAGGGTATGTGAATAATCAAAATAAGATAAAAGGAGATATGGCCTTAATTCTTTCAATGTCAGAGAGGTGCCTAGCAGCAACCTTTCCTGGAAGAACACTTCAGTTGCACTTCAGATTTTGAAAATACTGTTTTTGTTACTGGCAGTAAATCCATTTTCAAAGCAGAAACAGGTAAATATCTGAAATTCAGCACATTGTTTAATTTAGGTATATTCCTACCAATTCAGTGAATTTTTCAGCAATGTTGTCATTACTTACTTCTAAATAAATGAATATTCTGCAGGCATTTGTGTTCAAACTATAAGCACTGTATAGAGAGATTCAAAAGAAAAATTGATGGGCATGGTACACAGGAATATAAACATGTATCTGGTATTTGCAGTCCCTTGAATGCTTAAATTATGCCCATGGATCACCAGTGCTCTGGTAGATGCAGACTGTTAACTTTACTTATTTTATCTCCTTGATGGAAAGTTACTAAAAGTAAACATGTTTTCTACTCCTACCAAAGGAGTAACAGATGGTCTTCTGTGGTTTTACAGGAGGTAGGAGGGAGAAAATGTCCCCAAATTATCTCTATGTTAAGAATTCTTCCACAGAGAAAAGAGAGGAAAGAAGAGAGAGAAAAAAAGCAGCAAGGAAAAATATAGAGAAAAAGAGAGAACAGAGAGAGACAGAGGAGACACAATGGGAGTGAATTCTTAGATATTTTTCTTCTCCACTCACTTTTTGGTTTGGTTTAGGGTTTTGTATTTCTTTGGTTTAGTTTTAGGGTGTTCTCTTTATCCAGGCAGTGTTATAAGTACTATAATTATCAACACTTACATCACTGGAAGCTGAATTGATGGGTGTGATGGGGTTCCTAAACCTTAAAAATACCTGTCTGATTATCATTGATCTGTGTTTCTATGAATTTAGACACACTGAGACACCATTTTAAAGCCTTCACCTTAAACCTTTGTAAGAGGTTCCCTCAGTACAGTACCTTGGCAAGATGGTCTCCCATTCCCATAGGCACCTCGCGCTCCTTTTCGTTATCGGTTTTGTTACCCAGCAAAAGAACAGGCACATTCTCCCCAGTCGCCTCCTGCAGAATAAACAGCGAATATCAGCTGAGGCACTGAATTCAAAAGATCACAGATGAAGGGGATAAAAGCTAACAAATGTCACAATATAACGAGACATTTAAGACTTCACACAAACCAGGTATGTGCCACTTTGCTTACAAACATGTCAGGAATTAAAGTTGGTAAAAGACATGAAAAAGACAGAATGCTAAGATGACACTAATGAGGCATTTTTTTAATAACAGCACGGAAGCTCATTAGACTTTATATTAAAACAGGAGAGAGAAAACCACCATGCTACACAGGCTCAGATATTATGTGTTTACAGCCACTGCTATTCTAATTACATTGCCAGGAAAAATAATGGCAACACCTGGGTACTATTATACCAAATGAATTACATGAAATAGTGGAGAAATACACAGAATAGGCCCCCAAAAATACATAGAATAGACAGAAATCAAAATTCATTCTGAAAAGGGTTATAATTATCTCTGTGAGTGCTTTCATTAGGTGGGCTGAATGCTACAGCAGTAAATGGACTTGGCTGTATGTCCAACTTAGCAACAGTTTGCAGCAAACAAAATTTAGTTAGTAAAGACAAGTGAACTATTACAGCTTGGAAAAAAGGTTTTGGCCACAATATTCCATTTTTCTGAATCAAAATCTGCAAAGCTCCTCTAGCTTTTACCATACTGAATTAAAACACACCACTGATTTACTAACACACCACTGATTTAATTAGCAAGGGCCTGTTCTTCCCAAATGCATGCTAATTCAGTAAGGCTACTCATATGTGGAATAACTATGCCTGTCTGAAGCTACTTAATTGACTGAGTCCTAATCTGAACTCACAAAGCCACCTCTTGGCCATTATGGAAAACAGTGTGTTACCCTAGAGCACACGCCCAATAAAATCAGACTAAATGATCTTTGCATATCAATTTGTCCCTTACTTTTCCAGTGAGCAAACAGGAAGTCACACTTTATGGCAGCAGCCTCGGTTTTACTTTTACTCTTTGTTCTGGCCACAAGCAAATTCAGTTGCTAACACTCTTATTATGTTTTAATTTTGAATTAACTGATGTCACTTAGCAGCATGGGCTATGATTTGCTTTTCAAGTGGTTGAAAGGATGATCCCCAGGAAACTGAACTGTCTGTCACGAGGCAGCTTCACAGCACTAATGTAGATTACATAGTTTTATGTTTACGGCTTATGTTCACAATATAGGTAATTTCCCATGAGCAACACTCTTGGTTATCAAACTGCTAGCAATGGTCAGTGATCACCGGATCACCACCACTGATCAAAGCACTCTCAGAGCTAGCAGGGATCCAGTGGGGGTCATCAGCCAAGCTGCCTTCATGAGAAATCAGAGGACTCCATGCTGGGATTTTCCCAACACTCATCTGAAGTCCTTAAAACCCTGGAACTACGTTTTCTTTTCATAGACATAGAGATCAAAAACAACTTTACCAGTAACAGTGCAGACCAAACTCACTAGCATAAACGTAATTGTGACAACACAAGAAACGTGTTGCTCTCTATGTTTTACCCTGCTAGCAGCCCTTGTTCAGAAGAAGGTAGAGAATGACAACAGGGTTTAGATTTAGAGTTATGTCAAGTTACCTCAATGCTTATCAGCCACTGCTTGACAGCTGTGAATGTGTTTTTTGCTGTTATGTCATACATCACAATGACACCATCAGCTTTTCTGAAAAACTGCTTGGTAATGCTTCGGTACCTACAAGTAAGAACGTGGTTACAGCTCTCTTCAACACAAGCAACAGTTTGACAAGTTCAAGTTTGTAGTAATTCCTCCATGCAAAGGTAAATAGATTCTTTGAAAAAAAGAAAAAAAAACCCCAGAAGATTGAAAAAAGGATTTTTTAAAAGGAAGTGTTTGGAAAAGTTCCCCCTGCCTTCTTTAATTGATTCTGGGTTAGGCTGGATAATTGGCTGCATATCTCACCTTCTCCCACCTCTTTCCTTTTAAGCTTGGAGCAGAAATTTCCCCCTCACTAAATGCTCTTCTAAAGCTAACTAGGTTTTAGGAGACTTTTTTCCCAAGCTTCCTGTAGAAAATGTAGATTGTCATTATCATCCTTGCTTTTAGTAACAGAAAATTACACAATAAGTGAGGAGATGGGGAAGGAAATTACCACTGAAAGCTTACAAAAACCTGGAGTCCTACTACCATGGTATTGTTTTGGTAAAAAAAATAAATGCCTCTGGTTTTTATCCATTAAGGCATTTTTTGCTATAGAAATAATTCCAGGTACATTTTAAAATCAGTCTTCCTTCCAAAGAAATAGTGTGGTACTAAACTTTTCAGAGCTTAATTAAGAATCTCTTTTACAGATTGGCAGTTTTTCAGTGGATTTAGAAGCAAATCAGCACGTTAGCGCTGCAAGGGAACGAGCTAAACTGTGAATCCACTGGCTCTATTAGGAATGCTCCCATATTTGTTCCTCTCCCGAGAAGCAGAATTAGGTCCATGCCTAATAATCTTCAAACACATGATTCAAGGAAGCAAAACCTTAAAATGCATATGGGTTTTGACTGGCATGGAGTTAAATTTCATCATACTGTCTTTATTTCAAGCAATGAGTTTTGTCCCTTTCATCCCTTCAATTCTCTCCTCCATCCCAGTGGATGGGGGAGTGAGGGAGCAACTCTACAGCTTGGCCGCCTGCCAGGGTTGAACCACAACAGAACCGTTCTCACCGTTCCTGGCCAGCAGTGTCCCAGAGCTGCAGCGCTACCTGGGTGTGATCTACTGTGACGGTTCTCACGTTGTAATCCACACCTGCAACACAAATGCAAGGGAAGTTTTCTCTTTACAGTCTGTTTGATCTTTGAGAACTGGATGCAGCAAATAGCAACAATCCCAGAAAGGTAACAAGATAGACACTACATTAAAAATTATGTCCAGAGTCTCCAGCTATCAGAGGACTAGAATTTTTATTTGCTTGAAGTTCTCCAGCAATAAAATACAGAATGGTAATAAGAGTAGTTCAGTTTTGTAAAATATGCAAGATAAGCCACTTTCCAAATCAGGAAACATGAGTTAAGTGTCCATTTGACAGTCCACAGCAGTCTAAGCCATTTAGCCTGGAATTCACTGCATAACTTGAGTTGTATGAAATGTGTTACTTTGATCAGAGCTAACCACATAGACGCCTTCTACAGCAGGTGGGAAAACACAAGGCATGGCACAGGGAACAGTGGAACCTAAGATAAATGTGAATGGGTAAATGCGCTGAACATGTGGAGAACCTCTTCCTCTACTCAGAACATAGAAGATGAGCTCACTTCACTTAGGTTAGTCGAGATAAAAATTCATTTATTTAAACTTTTAAATTAATCTTCTCCTGGTTTCTCTAATGTGTGAAGATGTAAGTATCTTCTGGATATTTATAACCATAATTGAAGTCTCAAATGTTAATCAGTCACTATCCCCTCCTAACGACAACTTTTGTATCACATTGTACTGTATCATAAAAATCACAGAATCATTGAATAATTCAGATTAGAAGGGATCTCAGTAAGTCAGCGACAGTATCTTTGGGGCCTTTTTCCACAACAATGGAATTTTTACCAGTGGCATTAATGAAGAAGCATCTATGCCTGCATTCCTTCAACAGGCAATTAAAAAATCTGAATGGAGGATATATCCATTGCTTATATCTCAAGGGAAGAAATTTGTACTACTCTGTAGAAATTCACTGAGAACACTCTTCTCCATATTGTTCACTTGAGTTTTCCATTGTCTGTACCTTGCCAGCCATAGCCCACAGCTGTGAAACTCATCAATTTGAACACTAAATCAAAGCTATGACAAATGCTCTCTTGCCATTTTCTTTGCAAGAACCTTGGATGACCAGCCAAGAGATGGAAAAGGTCAGACTCATTCCTGTGTTTTTCCTCTGGAAAACTGCACACACTGTGTAAGACCTCAGCATCTAGAGAAATGTATCAGCCAGTTACAGCACAAGAGGGACAGGACACAGCTTTTCGTTCGAGAGGACATATGAACAGACAACTGCAAATAGGTGTCTAAGCTCCCATTCCAGATAATGAAGATATTGTCAATGAAAAACTAGGAGTCTAGGAAATTACTAAGCTCACCTTGAAGTAGGCAAGTTTTATTTCATATATGATGCAAAATAAGTAAGGTCTAAATACAGGCAAAGCATAAAGAATCTGGTCATTTAACCCAGCTGCATTGCAATAACCTATACTTCAGTTTTTGTACCTTGATTTTGTGTATGGTTTTTGAAAGCTTGGTCTACAACTTCAGGCAAGGTAAGAATAATGTAGGCTTTCAAAACTTTGGCATTGAAAACACTGGTCTGACTTTTTTTTTTGTGATAAGTATAATGCTAAATCTTCAAATAGGTAATTCAGATATTCTGCTTTCTCTTTAAAACAAAATCACATTACTCAGAGGGATAAATATGAGGTATGAAGGACGAATGGTTAGTATAATCCAGTCCAGAGAACAGGTATCTGTTTCAGTACTGTGACATCTACAAGGAAATTCTAACTTCACTGAAATCAGTAGGATTTTTCTGATTTATTTCAGTGCTGCCAGGATTTCTGTACAGAATCTACTCTGAAACCTCTCCATCAATTATATCCTTCCCAGTTTAGGAGAACTCACTTGGCATGTCCTACTTTTACAACATCTGTATGCTTCTGGTTTATAATACAGGGCCTGATATCAGTAGAAACTGTTAAGTACTGTCAGAACAAACGATTATATTGTTTCTCAAACTTACCTACAGTAGCAGCTGTGCCTGGGAAAAAACGATCTTCACAAAATCTTCTTAAGAATGAAGTCTTTCCAACACTCGAATTGCCCACAAATATGATCTTGAATAAGCGCTCTGGGACAGAGTTTATTCTCTCCTCCTTCAAGTAAGAGCAAAAATTAGCCTCCAACTGTTCTATAAATCCTGTTGCCTCTCCAATTTAAGGCTGATATGGGGAAAAGAATAGATTTTATCCTATCATATTCTTCATTACTCATGAAGCAATATTCTGTTTCTTAAAATAACTCAGCATTTCAGATGTTTGCCATGCATCATTCCAGATCATCTGAAGTGCAGTGATTTGCACTGAGTTCTGGAAATATACCGACTGTGAACCTTTACATGAAACTGCCAAACAACAGTTTATGTTCATGACCACAAATCAAAATCTATAAAGCTTCACACAGCTTTGCTCAGTAGCTTTATCCTATACCAATGACACAGAGGAAGCAGCATATCTTCTTCTAGATAACAGAAGCAAAGTCATAATTTTTTGGCTTATGCCTCCAGATTCTCCTGTCTGCTACTACCATAGAGCCAAGAACTTCCATCCAATTACTGCATTTCTAGATCTGTTTAACCTTACAGGCAGAAGCATGGAGGAAAGACACAGACAGAGAATTAGACCAGTTAATCAGGCTGTAAACATTCAGCTATGTTTCTGTCATTTCGCTTTTTAAGCAGAAGGAACAATAATTTGTTCTGCTTATCCAGGTCCTGTTTACTGCAGGCTAAGCTAAGTGGATGCTGGAGAGAATATTTATATCCTCTGTCAAGTAGGTCATCATTCTTCTGTATGTGGATCAGGAGTTGCTTAGGGAAGCACTCTGCAGCACCAGCTGGTTTGCAGGGGGTGCCCTAGCTGATTTCTTCTATTTTGTGTAAAGGTGAAGGAAGAGGGAGACAGAAAGTTTGTTGTCAATGCTGCAGAAAGGTAGCAGGATCGTAGATGGTCCTGACATTAGTTTGTTGAGGTATGGGTTGAGAGGAGGAAAAGGGAGAGAAGGGAGGGAAAGACCTGCCAGCCATTCGATGTGCAGAATCCAAGAGGCTGCTGCCTTCACGAAGACATCAGAATGGAACTCACTGCCCAACAGTCTTTTGAATGAGACATTGAAGTCTACACTTGGAAGTGTTTTCTACAAATATAATGAAGTCTTAAAGAAGAAGAAATACAGAGCTGCTCCTGATGGGGAAAAAAGCTAAACAAAGTCTCAAGCTGCTGTCTTCCTTCGTGTGAAAAAGAAATCATTCACTGCTATAAATTTTGGGGACAAAAATACATGCGTCTTTCATAAGCTGGACTTATAGCCCATCACAATTATAGAGAGGTTTTTTATTCTCCTTTTCTATTAAAATCCGAAACCCCACAGCAACTATAGGCTGCAGCAATACATAGACATTTATAAAAAGCACATTCTCAATCCTGCTGAAAACCATTCCCAGCTTATTAGTCTGTGTGCTCTGGGAAATAAAACAAGCTAACATACAATCATTAGCTTGGCAGTATTATCACAGCACTTCTGAGAATCATAACTAAATAAATGGACTACATGACCTGAAATACTTTTTCCCTGGTGGTCATACACACTCCAGTAGCACTAAGACTCAAAGACTCCAGAGGCCTTCAGCTCAACTCCCAACATAATAAGAAGTCATTTTTCACTGAGATGTATCAAGTCCACTCATGAAAATAACCTTAATAATCAAACTTGAGTATAAATCTGCAGGCGAACACTATGCTAAGGGATAAACTACTCCGTAGTCTGCCTCAACAAAGTGCTGACAGGAAAATGGAATAGCAATAGGATGTAAATTTATTTTAATTTACAACGCAGTCTGAAAAAGTCTTGTGTCTTTTGAGTGGTCTTTATATAAACAGTAGCCAGGTAAAGTAGCACACCTAGCTTTTGTACAATTAAACACAAAGGTGGGAGATTACAGGTATAAACATAGTGGTTCATATTCCACATTTTAAGATCAGAGAGGAGACGAAGTGAATCTCAGGTAGAAATTTTGGACAAAAAATCTCCCTGTAATTTCCATTATGGTTCTTTCAGGTGTTTTCCCAGAGACATTTCTGGTAATGCTAACTGCAGCTTCATCTTCATAGCCACTCAGAAAAGTGCTCTACCTGACTGCCAACTCCCAGACAAAACAGCAGTCACTTGGCCTCATGTACTGCTGCCAGCGTTGGTTCTACTCACCTGCAAGATGCTGTAGGTATAAACAGGATTAACAGCTGAATTACTGTGAATATATGGTTATTAGGAAGGCTTAATGCCAGCAGCTAGGAGCCTGAGTTCCACAGAGTAAGCAATAAGATCATGGAATGCAGTAATAGAAAGTCATTGTAGACTAGTTATAATAAGAAACAAGATCTAGTTCCTACCCAGCTGAGAAGATGTGCTTTCAAGGGGCACAGCTGCTGAAACAGAGCAGGCAAGACAGGTTTGTCCTAGCTGGATAGGATGAGCTACCGGGCTTTTGCCACCCTAAGTCCAATGATGCCATACTCTGATACAAAATAAGTCATACAGCAAGCAAAAAGCAAGCATTGAATTAAATAATTTCAAAAGATGAAGTTCTGTTCTGTACCCTCAACATTTTATTAAAAGGTAACACTTAGAAATTATTATGCAACCATGGCATAATTCTATCATAATTTTTAAGATATGCTTGCTTCTTCTAAAAGAACCATATAATTATGACCAAGCAAACCAATTTTTGCTATACTTTAATCTTTTTAATATGTGCTTCAGGAATCTAAAAATGAGTAATACTTAACAATGACTCTAAAATTAGAAAACAAGAACAGCTAGCTCTGAAGCAATAGCAGTGCAAAAAGAACTTTAGACTCCAAAGAAATGTACCTTCCAGCATATTGTTTTAAGGATTAATACTGAATGGCGAATTCATTGCTAACATGCATATACAAGCTAGAGCTGAAAAAAATAGGATTTCAATTTACTAAATAAAACTCTCCTCAAAAATAATTAAAAAGTAATGATATTCCTCTCATTATTTCTCAGATAATGTAACAGCTACCAAAGCTGACTCAAAAATATCAGAGTATGAGAAATATCACTTTGGGGCCAAAAAAAAAAAAAACCAAACCCCAAAAAAAACCACAAAAAAAAGAAAAAAAAAAAAGAAAAAAACCCACAATTAAAAAAAAAAAACCTTGCTTTTTTAAAGACAATTTCTACCTTTCATTGGATCTTCTTGTGTCATCTATTACAAGGCTTAACTTCACTTTCCCTAAACAGTCCTTCAAATGTAAGTCTATGCAGACATTGTCTGTAGTTACCTCTCCCTTAGGTTGAGTTTCCCCTCTTTGCAGCTTTAGCACTAATCTGCAGTACATTTCCATCCCCCACTTCATGCAATGGCTTAATTTGTCATGCTTCAACAGAAAGACAGAAAATGAAATAATTTTAGATTCTAGGAATAATGCATTAACCTTCGACACCACTTCATGTCATCCAAGGTTCTTCAGAATAGAACAGAACAGAACAGAAGAGTTTCAGTTGGATGGGACCGACAGCCACCTAGTCCAACTGCCTGACCACTTCAGGGCTGACCAAAAGTTAAAGCATGTTATGAAGGGCATAATCAAAAAGCCTCTTAAACATTGACAGACCTGTGGCATGGACCACCTCCCTAGAAAGCCTGTTCCAGTGTCTGACGTAAAGAAATGCTTCCTAATGGCAAGTTGGAGCCTCCCCTGAGGTGGTTTTGAACTATTGCCACACATCCCATCATGGATCCCAGGGACAAGATATTGGCACCTCCCTCTCCCCTTCCCCTCCTCAGGGAGCTGCAAGAGAGTTCCTCAGCCTCCTTTTTTCCAAACTGGACAAACCCAGAGCCCTCAGCCACTCCTCAGCAGACATGCATTCCAGCCCTTCCACCAGCTGTGTTGCCCTCCTCTGGATGCATTCAAGGACCTTCACATTCTCCTTAAATCATAGGGTCCAGGACTTTGCACTACACTCAAGGTGAGGTCTCCTTTGTCTTCTTACATTTGACAGTGTTTCCTTCCCTACAGGCTGCTCTCTAGAAGATGATGGTGAGTGTTCCATTGATTGCTCTCTGGTTTCATTATTCATTTCCATCTCAGAAGTATTTTCGTCTTCTCCAGTCCATCTGCTCAGCTGCTTATCAACCAGCCTGTCAAGAAGCTGGGGTAGGTGATCTTCTTCAATTGATATTATTCTTTGGAGATGTGATGTTTTAGACATTCCTCCAGTGACTCTGGCATCGGGCTCTTCAGAGAGAATTCCATTCAGTCCAGCAGAATTCCTTCTCTTTGAGTTACTGAAAACATCATCTTCTTCAAATGAATGGCTAGACAGAGAAAAAAGAAAGTACATCACAAAAATATATTGGACCTACTATTTTATTCTGGTGTAACTGAATTTAATCTCCCATGGTTTTGACTAGTCACAGAAGGCAGAGTCATTCCAATGTCTACTGAAAAGTCAGCTCATCATACCATGTGTATATATATATAGCTTGTTTGATAATTACAAGCATCATGAGGAAAACTAATAACTTACAGGTGAACCCTGAACCAGAATGGAAAACATTAGATTAGCCTCAATTCTAACCTCACAGAAGAGCTCAAGTAAGTTTCTCTACTGTGATTTTCTCCTTTCCCACCTCCCACTCCCATTCTGGAGGAATAAAAGAGACCCCCAGCCCAGATCCTTTCTATGTATAACCTAATTCTCTCTTAGTAGGTAGAAGGGACATGGGTTGGTTTAATATGGACAAAAAAGTCTAAGTGGAGATTCAACACTGTACCACATTAACATAGGGTAATGGGCAAGTTTTGTGTCTCCCAGCATATACTCATCCACAACAGGGAAATCTCTTGCCTTTGCAGACAATACACTTGTTTTATGTGAAAATTTGGCTCTTCATCATTTTCACATTTCTTAATGAGGAGAATAATCTTACACTGACAGACATTTTAGAAATATGCTCTTTGAAAAGTTCGAAAGTATCAGAAAGGAAGGATTCCACATCTTCTTTCTATAAACCTTGTCTCAAGGGTTATACTCAAACAGGGAACACATGAAAAACAGGTCTTACCTGTTAGGTAGCACCTTGCCTTCTATGTATTTCCCAATGACAGACCCCGATCTTTGCTTCCAGCTGGCTTTTGGAACAGTTGTTTTGCATTTCTGCAGAAATACAGAATACTTTTTACTAATTTATTCCTGTTGTTCATTATGGTTAACTGCCCCCATGCCTAATACTTAAATTATGCACTGTAAATGAAAGAAAAAATGTAGAAAAAAGTCCTACAGGTATAAATGCTTCAGAATTCTGACTGATAAACAATCAGAACAGGGAAACTCCAGATCCCGCAAAAAATCATCTGCTTTGTAAACTGAGTGGATTGCAATAAAACAACATCGTGTCATGAAAAAAATCCATAGATCATTTTTTTTACACTAGAAGCCTCTTGTAGGAATAAGAACACAAGCAAATGTATACTAAGTGGCCTTAGTGTCCTTACACCAGGGTACTTCTAGAATATCTTATGGGTCCATTCTTTGCTGCTGCTTAAAAAGTTAATAGGATATGCTCTTAGCCCAGTCCCAAGAGGTTTTCAGGTACTGATTCAGGTACTCAGTTATTGTACTGTTTTACAAATGTTTCAGGATATTACCTGCTCTTGAGTAACACAATTTAATTGTTCAATTTTTAGGTTATTTCATGCTTTCATGGTTGCATCCTTAGTTTCTCCAAAAATACATTCTCTTCAGACAGCTCCTACTTCATGATTCTAGACATGTAGCTCTTAAAATCGTTCAGCAAATTAAAAAGATCTTACTTTCAAGTGAGAAACAAAGGTAATACATATTAAGAACTGGGCAAGATTTAAGTGTCACTGAAGTCCATCTCCTGCATAGACTTCTGTTCCCCTTCTTTTGAAGCTATTCTCCTATGTGATTGCTCAACACTGGGCTTGAAAACAATAGTTAGTTACCTGTAAAAATATGTCACGTTCATCCTTGAGATGTTTGTTCCTCTCTCTGCAAAGAGAACACAAAGAGAAGAAACACTGAAGCCAAGTATTTAGAACTGCTGACTTTTCTACTCCACGCTAACAGACAGACTGGACAGCTGGCAGTGTAAACTTTTCATCATCCTTTATATATATTCTCACCTCAGCCAGTTCCTGGTCTGGCCTACTGATTCTCCAGCAGGGCTATGCTGATTAAAGCCAGATGGCATCTGGAATTCTTTCTGGTTTTTAGCTAAACAAATGCCTTAACACATAGAAATCAGTTCTGGTCAATATGCCTCCACCTACAATAAATTAGAATGGTTAATGATTTTCACAGTGAAGATGACCCCTTAATGCAGAGAGGGTGTAAGAAACACCATCTCTTGTTCATCTGTTGACAGCTGTGAAGGCCAGTTATGCCCCTCTGAGGGCTACAGTTGTGGCTGCAATGGCAAAGTCACCCTAGAAACACATCCATCTTTCATCCTTTGTGCACGAACAATGAAAGTCTCAAGAAACAGATACTCCAGGCAATCAGCAAGCTCTGATCAGATCTGACAACACACCTGCTTAGTACATCATCGTCTCCATCTGTTGCTGGCCTGGCCACAGAATAGCCTGAGCAGCCAGGGTGAACAGAAACAAGCTCTGTTGTCAGATGTTTCAATCTATGTCCCCAAAACTTACAGCAGGCAAGATCACAAAGCGGCCTACAGAAAAACATGCACTGCAAAATAAGAGCCTTTCCTCAAGCAGGCAAAATTTAGGAAAATTAGGCAGGCAAAATTAGGAAGCTAATAACTTATAGGAGAAAGCTAACTTTAAAATGAGGCCTTCTGAAGGAAATGCAGTCAATGAAGGCTTGCAGGCAGGTACAGCCTACAGCCCACGCAGACTGAGCACCAAGCAAACAAAACCTGACATTGCTGCATGTTAGAAAGAGGGCTATGGCTGTCTGAACACAGCTCCAAACTTTGAAGTCTGTCAATAAAGAAATGTTAGCTAACTACATTTTGGTATCATTTTGCAAATATTTTGGGGAAAGAATCTTCATTTTGGTTCAAATCCCAGTACTTGAGAAGCAACAGAGCCTTTCAGTAAGCTCCTGCAGCCAGGCTTCTACCATAGAACTAGCTTAGAACTGTTCACTGCTGTTGTTTTATATTTCACTTTTGGAAAGGAGATTGTCCTACAATACTGAATGGCCAAAACAAAGCATATTTTCCAGGTGTGCTGCCTTCTTCTTTATGCAAGAACAGGGCATACAAAAGTATTTTGTAACCATTTTTACTATCTTTTGTGTCATAATCCTGTGGCAGGTTGACCTTGACTGGCTGCCAGATGTACACCCAGTCACTCTCTCAGTCTCCTTCCTCAACACAACAAGGGAAGAGAATAAGAAGGAAAAGCTTGTGGGCCAAGATAAGGACAAGAAGATCACTCACCACCTAACCCATTATAGACAAAACAGACTCAATTGTAGGATGATGAGAAACAGAAACAAAATTAAATCACCTTCTCCACAATTCCCTTTACTCCCAGGCTCAACTTCTCTGCTACACCCTCAGCTCTTCTATCGCCTTATCAATCCTGAGTGGCACAAGGAGGTGGGGAATAGTGGGGTTTGTGGACAGTCCATAACAGCTTCTCTCTGTGGCTCCTTCCGCCTCACACTGTTTTCTTGCTCCAGTGTGGGTTCCCTCACACAGGTTACAGTCCTTCACAAATTCCAGCACAGATCCTTTCCATGGGGAATAGTCCTTCAGGAATGGAATAATTTCACCCTCTAATGTACCTCTTTAGTAGAATGATGCAAGAAGTTCTTGAATGGAAGATCTACATTACCTTAAAAAATCCAGCTGCTTCAAAAGTCCTGACTTCTCTCTCTGTAGGGTTTCTGTCACTCGGTACACCTCCCTGCAATAAAAATAAATAAATAAAATTGTTCTAACCACGGTGAGAACATTGCTAAAATGCCTCCCCCTAGGGGTGTCTACATTTGAGACTTCAACTTCTTCAAACCTGTAAATATCATCCTGCATGAATGGTTATTCATTTGAAAGAAGTTTATTCAGTATAAGGCCCACAGTACCACAGCAGTATGAGTTAGCAGAGGAAGGAATAGAGGTTCTTTTTTCAAAAAAATACAGCTTTTTAATTTCTTCATCCAGAGAACTTAATGTATGTTGATACTGGCACTTCGAGCATTCAGAGAAGATACACTGCTGAAATACTTCTCACTCATGGCCACTAAAAAACAGGTGACATTTTATCCAAAATTAGAGTGTATCCTGCTGCTGGAACCATATGTCAGGCTCACACATGTCTACAATCCCTACAATTTCTTTCCAAATCCTGACACTTATGCAGCCATTTTAACACCATTTACTTTGATTTAACACAATTTGGTGTCTGGCCTTAAATGTTTTTTGCCTTTCAGTGAAGCCTCAAGTTCTTCCTGTGCAGTGTCTGAACATTACACCTGCTTTAACAGCTCAGGTCTTACCAGACTGATACAGATGTTTAAAGCAACACTGCAGGTGCAGTTGAGTAGGGCTGAGCTCTAATTCCATAAACCACTATTGAATCCGAAGTGCTTTGTAAATGCAGTAGTATTATTCAGCAGTCTGACCACTGGGCAGATTTCCTCTGTAGCTTTTAAATCAGATCATTCCATAGTATTTGCTCTGGATCTGAAAAGAGAGGCCTCAAAGAGGAAACAAACCACCTTGAGGAGGAATATTTCTACTGTCTACTTCCAAAACACACATCAAACATGCAAACCTAAAAATTCTAATCACAGTGGCCATTCTTTAACAGTAATTTATCAACGAAGTTCATTATTTTTACCCTGAAGAAAAATTAAGTAGTAACTAAGTAGAGCTTGACACAAAGCTTAAGAGAAAAAGAACGTGACATTTGAACTAATATTCTGCTCTATCCTGAAATATGTCAAACAGCAACAGCTCTGAACTATATAGTTCATTGCTGCAATGGCTAGATACATCTGTCATTCATGTGCTCTCCACTGGCAATGAGAGGGTTTTACAGATCCCTGAGCATTTTTTTTAAATGGACTTCAGTGAACATTTCCGACAATTACAGCTTAAGGATAATGTATCTTCTAGTTTGTGCAGACGGCTGGAGCAAGACAGGTAGCTTGGTCTGTCACAGGTAATTTCTATCCCTCAAAATATGAATCGTGAATATTTCTTCTTGAATTTTTGAATTTTTTTTTTTTTTGGGTAATTCAGAGTCAGAATCTGAAATCCACAACATTTGAACTGGAAACCCCAAAATTATGGTTCTGAATTGCCATAAGGCCTTGTGGGAATTGTGATAAGCTACATTTTATCTTGCTGGCCTTACTAAGCTACTTTTGGAAGGAAAAAAGAAGATCCTAGGTATCTCACAGCCAGAGTGCAGTCTGAGAAGCAAGTTTCAGATAGACTCAGCTTTGAGGAGGATGGAACATCATGTGCCACAACTGTAAGGCATTTCCTTAAGGAATTTCATTGGTATTTCAAAACTAAGACATTAAATGGATTTTTAATTCCAAATACCCTCAATCAATGGCAGCAGGGAGAATACTGATATTTTTAAAGTGTAGCAAAAGATTCCGTAGAAGCCGAACATGCTACAGAAAACATGCTGAATTTCTTGGGGGAAGTCAGTCAGAACTGCACTCAGCTTTGCTGGTGGTTTCTGCATATGCCACAAGCTTCAATCCCAGCACTGAACGCCCTGAAGAGGCTCACTGGCATGCCAAGCAAACACACCACAACTCCTGCAGCTGGAGACTTACATTTCCTTCTCCTCATGGAGCCTTGACGCCTCCTCCTGAAGCACCTGTAGCTGTTGTTGAGCCAGGCTTAGCTCATGGGAGGTTCTCTCCAGGTCTCTCAGCAGCTCTTGGTTAGTCAGCTTCAGCTTGGTGTTCTCTACTTTGGTTTCTTCCTTGCCACTGAGGAGCTCTGTGCACTGATGCTCCAACTGGGGTGGAAGGAAAGACAACAGAAATTATTATAACTAACTGAGGCATCTTGGTTTTGAGGCTTTCAGTTTAGGTCTTAGAGGTTAGCTGAGTAGGGAGCTATGTCTATCAAAGCCAAAAAATGAGTAAAACATATGGTGCTCTTCCACTTTGTTTGTTTGCTTGCTTTTCCACTGTTCTTCGTACAAACGTAATTAGTTACACAAAAACAAAGCCATTCCACTCTATGACTGAATTTTATCCAGCTCAAAAACACACCAGTACAAACCATTAAAAAGGTGCTACAAAGCAGATTAGCAGCATTTAGTTGATATTCACAACTCCTATTTTAGACCATTTTTCACAAAGACAAAGCCTACACAGAGAAATTCAAAGTTCTGTCTAAAAACTGTTAGATTTAAATCTGATAGCTGATAAATCTTCCCATCTCCAGTAATATAAACAAACAGTAACCTTTTTGCCACCTCAGACATATCTGCCAAGAAGTGTGAATTAGAGCCTTTTTATTTAGTTTTATATTCACTCTCCAAAGTACATCAAAGCAAACATACAGCTTACTTATGAAACACGTAAGAGTAGATGACAGTGGTTTCTGGTATATAAAGAAGTTCTACCTGCTTCTCCCTGGCCAAATGAGCAAATTTAGACAACAGAGCACAACTTCTTATTAGGGAAGGCACTGCTGACTTTTCTATTCTTGAAATAGAAAAGCTTTTTTTTTTTTTTCCTGTATTCATTTTAAAGGATGTAAAATATACTAGGAGCATTACAATGATACCATTTCAGTCTTCCAGATCTGGGACATAACATTGTTAGAATTCTCATTTTACCCATCCCAACATGCAGAGTTCACCCAAACAAAATCTGTCCTCACCCAGCTCTGCCAGTCTGTTCCTACCCCATAACACTGCTGTTGTTCTGGTCTTGGTTTTGAACAAGGCCCAGGTTAAAAACAAAAGCAGAAAATACCTTCTAGCTGGGATTGTTGGGAGCAAGTGTAGAGTGGGAGCACTTATCTCAGCAGCAGCAGCACCAGCTTAATGTATTTGCTGGACTGTAGCCTCAGCAGGCTCACATTTCACATGGAACACTGGCTGGGCATCAGATTACTCCTGAACGAGACTGTTTTACATGGATCGATTACGTCAGTTCCTGAATATTGCTTCCTTGACAGAATGAAGTTATCCACTCTAAGTAAAAGACCAGATGCTTCAGGTACTGAAGACAAGACTTATCCAAAGGAGCGGCTTCGGGAGAAGGAAAAAGTGACCATGCAAAGATAAACTTTCAAAAATCTTAGGAGGAACAAACTGCAGACAGAAATCCCACTTATAGAGTAGTATGACCATCTGAAAGCTTACAGAGAGACTGTTCGGGAAATGCAACTGCAATGGTAGCCAACATCAGCTCCAAGAACCATATATACTGATGTTAGAAATACTTGATTTAGTCCTGGTGCCCACTCTTGTCAGAAAAACTGTAATATAATGTCTAGAGCCCAGAACATAACAAGAGGAGAAAGGGTTGTTTCACAGCAATACAGAGCTCCCTTCTTGCACTGAACCCATAACAATCCTTTGAGAAATGCCAAACGCTACCTTTAAAGCGTTCATTTGAACAACTCCTAGTGCAGAGAAATAACTCATTAGGTGAATGCTCAGCTGGTAATAGAATGCCACAGACCCTACAGCTTCTAGCTGCTTATTGGAGCTGCAAATTGGCTCCTATGCTCATCTGGTAGATGCAAACTGATGGGGAAAGAGTCGTGGCCCATAGACGTGTTTAAGAAAATCTAAGTAGCAGAGAGAATTCACCCATTACTGTAGGTCAAGCACAGACACAGTAGCTGAGGGTGGACAGTCTCTTTTTTTGACAAAGCTGAGAGGAAAACCAAGTTTAAGTTGAGTAAATAACTGGGATTATCCAATGCAAATGAGCTGTTGCTGAGGACAGCTACTGGTGTAGTACAAAAGACACACACATTGAGCACTCTCCATGCATTCCCTTGTTCCTATCTCAGCATTCTTTCTGAAGTTTTTATCTTTCTTTTCCTTTATTTGTTGCATGTGAGAGATGAAATATTTATACAGCGCTATAAGGCAGTTACAAGCACTTGAGTGTTACTGATCAATGTTCTCATGGATCTCATTCCCAATCCCACGATCATGCCCTACAGTGGCTGTCATCAGCACAGAACCCAGCATTTTATGTGAGAAGTCCAGTAACTCTCCTGCATTTTACCTGGCCCACACCTACTTTCTTCTCCTCACACAGGAGTGCCAAGAGGTTCCCTCACACAATCAAGCATAGAAGTTGTAATTAAATCACTCTGCCTTTACTGTCTGCAAGAAGAGATTTATTTATCAAAGTATATTTCCGTGCAAGAGGAGGAGGCAAAAGTGACAGAGATCTCTGGATAAGGCAAACATTAGCACACATGGAAGTCTAGGTAAATGAAAGGAATACCAGAAAATGAGAGGGGACATAGTATTACAAAAATAGATCTGAGTAAAGACAAAAGTCACTTTCAGAGAAGATCATTAGAAATTAGAAAAAATATATGTAGAAAACACTGTCTCTAACTACACTGATAAAGCACTCAAATAAATAGGCTAGGTTGCTATACCAGAAAAAAAACTACATCAAAATCAAAATAATTTTTAAAAAATCAAATACTGCATATCAGATGAACAATAGGCCAATCAGCTGGTTGAATGACAAAAGTTTCAATTGTCATCAATCGTCTGAATGAAATTACGTCACTCATCCCATCCTTAGAAATAGTGAATTCCATTAGTCCAACACAACTTCCTTTCTATAAAACTGAAATGGGATAGTTTAATCTTTATGGTGTGTGAAGATCCTGTCTCAAAAAGCATCCTTGTTGCAATTCATGCAAATTCATAATGTAGAGGGGAAATGATAAATACTAGAAATTACAAATAAAATAAAAACCACAATAATACTATTAACAATAAGCAATGTAGTGAATAGAAATGGAAAACATAAAATCAGATAAAAAATAATACTAATAAAAATAGCATAGACATTGTTTTATGTTCTCCAAGATAGGCAATAATGGACAATGGCAATGTAGACAACAATCATAAGATAAGACTTCCTGGTATTGTTGCCTATATTGATTGATTATACTTGGCTTAAAACTGAGTGTAAGCCTTTGAATAGCTTCTCTGGGTTTTATACCAAATTTAGAAAACATATACTTGAAAAAAACACAAGAAAAGGTTTTTACAGAATTAATAGTTGATAACTAAGTTTTAAACAAAGCTTTAAAGCAAAAAGAAACAAAGGAAAATACTAAAATATAATCATTACAAAATTAGAAAAAGTAATTTCTTTTACAGTTAGTTTCAGACTAAAAATGCCTGATCTGTGTGCCCCACAGATACCTTCAAAGTACAGAAGTATAGCACTCTAGTGCTGCAATGTGGTAAAGAATCTGCATAAAACCACATGTATTCTGATTCACAGTGGTACAGAACAAGGATAATTAACACCAGGCAGTTGATTTCAACTACAGAATGGACTTTTAGTTCAGTCCTGTATCCTTATCTGCTAAACTTCACAGAATCACAGAGTACCAGGTTGGAAGGGGAACTCAAGGTTCATGTGTCCCAACCTTTCTTGGCAAAAACACAGTTTAGACAAGGTGAACCAGCATCCTGCCCATTAAATCTTGAGTGTCCAATGCTGGGGAATCCATCACTTCCCAAAAAAGTTTATTCCAATGGCTGGTGGTTCCCCTTTTAAAAATTTTTCTTCTTTTGTCCACGTATTCATATTCTACAGAAGGAATTTGGTTTACAGCATTCCACTTCAGCCCTTTAAATTACAGTGCTACCACCTTTCCCTAGGGCTAGCCTTTCCTGCAATGACCTTGGAGCCACTTCACAGCAAGATCTCTGCTTCCCCAAGCAGGCCACGCACTTTAAGAAGTAAAACACATCACGTTAATAACATGGGAACTTGACAAGCTGTTACCAACGCACGGGAAACATGCACTGCTATGAAACTGTTATCACAGAGATATATCAGGAGCAGGTTGTTCAGGAGGGAGCATTTCAAGTTCATAGTGCTGAATCGTCCAAAACAAGCAAATGAGTGGCTGGTACAGGCTTTGAGCAAAGCTGTGCACTAGAAGAGCCAAATCATTGCTCTCTGCTCTTAAGCTGTCTGAGTGTTAAGCCAGTTCCTAGAACACTGAAGACAGTGGAATTCTGCTACATTCTCATAAAAATTAACCTAGTACCCGAGGAGAATATCCGAATCGGGGTTTTTTCTTTTTTTCCTTTTAACGCATAAAAGGAAAATTACTTTAGAAATAGAGGTTAACATTTTTCCTAAGCACATGACACAAAAACAACAGAGGGTTACAATTTGGCAGAACCACACCACATCAACTTGCAGTTTTGGGACCTAAAATAAGGAAAGTTAAGGAAAATTAAGGAAAGTTAAGGAAAGTTACATGAACAAGTAAGAGTTATCTATTTTTCAAATTTGAAGGATATCAGTTAGTACCCTTTTCTGTTTTTGAACCAGTTGTTCCAGTTCTTGTTCTTTTGACAGCAGCTTGAACTCCAGCTCTTGACTGTAGGACTGAAACCTCTCCGTGTCCTGCAAAATTCAAAGAGGAAATGGATTAACAGAACAGCAAAATTGCATCAGCAAGAGGACAAATAACAAATCAGGGACGAAGCTTTCCACAGAGGATATAACAAGACACAGCTAAAACTCAGTTTAGGGATAATATCACTCATGAATCTGTAAACTGGTGTAGTCCAGCAGCTTCAGCGGCTGCAGTTGCTACAGAATGTGCGGATTGCCTGAGTAGGTATCGAGTCTAGAAAGTGGAGGCAAACGTCTCAGGCAGGAGGCTGAGAAGCTTAGCCAACCTAAATCAGCCAGAATGTGTCCTCTCATTTCCAGCCACAGCAAGCCAGGTTGGTGTAAAAGAAACAACAACTGCCATGCTTAAAATCCATCACTAACAGCAATTTCTCACAAATGTTCCACTGGAATAAACAAGCGACTGCAGCTTCAAGCTCTGTCTGTCCCTTAGCAATTATGTCAACCTGTCCATTATCTGAGTATCCTGCAATCATGGGAACTCTCAATCATATTTGGGATTACTCCTTCAGACACTCCTCAGCTGAGAAAAATTGTCAGACCTCCCCTCAGTAAAACCAGGTTCCAGCAGTTCATATCAGCTGAGAATGTGTGCTATTCCTCCAAAACAGGCTTCTGCTCTTGAAGGTCCCCAGGAAAATGCCTCCAAACAAAAATAAAAATTGCCTCAAGACAGCAGTGGTTCTTACATGTGCTTCCCCTTAAGCAGCACATGTACTGAGGTAATCAAAAGCATGATAACTGGCTCTTTCTGGGGAAGAATATATATCTAAGGGAAAAAGACAGACTAACTGCCCCATTTGTGTAACATTCAGTCAGCAGGGTATTAAGTATTGTAAATAGCTACAATTTGTACTTATTTGCATCTTACCAATTTCTTAAATGTATTCTTCAAGAGCTGCTCTTCATTCAAATCACAATAATTTCCCCTTCATATGGCATCAATGCATCTCTCCAGGCTCTATAGTCTTTTTAAGACTTTGCATTAGAAAAAGAATTTAACAGTCAGATCTCCCCAGATCTCAAATTAGTCATGCAAAGAAACAATACTTTTTGAGTGTCTGGCAACCCTTACTGTGACTGCTGACTAAACTGTAAATAGCTTGAGTGGGAAGCTTTAATGAAAAAGCCTGAAAGAAAAGGCTTAACATCAAATATACAACTAATTAGGAGATCCAACAATCATTGCTTATGGAAAAGTCTTTGTTGTTTGGGGGTTTTCAATACCTCTTCAGTTGTGGGCTATTAAGAGCACATAAACTAATTTTCCACAAAACTGCTGTCAGGCAAAGTTGCAAATACTTTTTATCCCTCAGCTGATATACAAACTTTATTTAAAGGGTTTGTCTTATCTCACAGTAAGAGCTACTACTCTCAGCTTGGAATGGAATAAAACTTGAAAATTTGAGTCATGTTCACAACCCTGTGAGGCAGAAGTGAAAAGAATGATTCCCTAGAAAGCTGATAAAGGCATTTTTCTTTTCTTCCCTTTTCTTTTTCTTTCTCTTTTTTTTTTCAGGAAACGAAAAATACCTGATATATTTGGACCACAGAAGGAAATTTTAGATATATTTGATTATATTGTCTAGATATATATATTTCATTGAGAATGGAGACAATAACCACTATTTTGGCAATGATATCTATCATGTACTGTTGAAACCCCGTATTTTTTTCATTTATATGACTGATGCCAAGACAACAAAAACAGATAAGCCAGCAGGTCATGACTGACTGTCCCAAGCCACCCAGAGCAACTGTGGAACCTCCAATATTTTAATACCCAAAACTTAATCAGCCAAACTCCTGAGAATCCTGATCTAGTTAGAAAGTAAGGCGTCACCTCCCCACTTACATGATTCTAAGATGACTCTTTCCTGGAGCATGCTGGAAATAGTTGCTAGTTTCCTTGTTTTACAAGAAAAAGCAAGACAGAAAAATCCAAAGAAAATACTACAAACACATCAGAGGAGATTTAAAGACTTCCCAAGAAAAGGGAATTCATTTTCAGGTGTTCTGGAAGCACCGTGGCAGTGACAAAAGAATCCGAGCTGTGTTTAAATAACCTGTGGTTATTTCAATTACCTGTGGTTGTTTCACAAATTACAAACACTTGATTTACCTCCTGTTATCCCCTCCAAGGAGCAGAGACTGTAGGAGTCAACTGGATTGGTGCTGCTCTGAACAATCTCACAGAGTGTTTTTCCTAATTGTGACCAGAAGTTGAACCTATAGCAGCACCAATAATACAATGTTTGTATTTTAGCTACTTTCAAAAGAATGCCAGTGGCTGCTGTATGCCAGACACTGAGCACAGGACATGAGTGCTCCTTCATCCAACAAGTCACCTAGTTTGAAACTACACAGACTGGATCAGTACAAAAGTGGCTGTGAGGTAAAAGATGTTTTTTCTTACCCTGTTGTGAAACACATTTTGTGGGCTTTAATTTCACACCCGGAATGAATTTAAAACCACTGAAAGGGGGAGCAGAATCCATGACCACCATAACAAAGAGACACTCACTTGCAAGAGAAACTGCTCTTTCTCCTTTTTGATCTGCTGTTCCATTTCCTCGTAGAGATGTTGAATTTCTTCATCATAAGCAGCAATTTTCCTAATAAGAGATAAAAATAGACTGAGTGGGTCTTTGTAGCATTACTTAAGTCATGGGTCACATTACCAGCTAAGCTCCACATCTCTGCCTTAACACAAGACTCCAAAGAATGTTCTGGTGTCAAGGAAATAGAAAATTTTGTGTAGCGAAGCTCACAGATTTTTTTTTTTTCTCATGGAAATAAAGCTTCAACAGCTCAAAAGCTAACATAAACCTGATGTTTTCATATAAAGCAGCTGTTTATTATGCAGTTTTAGTGACTACTAAATTTTAGGTATAAGGAACAAGAGTTTCCTAATGACAATGCCAAGACATCAGAGCCTAAGTTTGACAGTTAAAAGTATTTTCACTACAATTTCCTTTTTTTTTAACTCTGGGACTGCACTGTTCCCCTTTCAAGAGTACTGAATGAGGTACTTCTATCATGTATAAGATGTATTAGCTAGAATGGAATTCTTGAAAGACCTTCTTGAAAGCAGCCTTACTGCCTCTCTAACAGCTTTGCTGAAACAAATCTGAAAAGCCCAGACAAGGAATATAAATAAATATGCTGTGCAGAGTATATGTGACTGTGGGGGGGGGGGGGGGGGGGGGGAAAGAAGAACCAATGAAGTTCACTTTTTTCCAGTAGAATATTGCAATTAATATCACTGAAGTTTGATCCATGAAGGATTACATTGAGCACATGTTTTAGCTTGGGCAGAAAAAATTTAACTATTGAGAGGGAACAAAGCATCTTCTTTGTTCTGCTACTATTCTATTCTGCTCTGCTCTGCTCTATTCTATTCTATTCTCATTAATCCAGAAACTGAAAAGCAAAAATCTCTTTGTATCAAACTCAGGGGACGTCCTGGAAAAAATTTTGATAGCGATTATTAGGACCTTTTTATGATAGTAGTGTACTTTCACCCATATTTTTCCTGCCATAGCAGTTCCTTGAGCAATCTGCATAATGCATTGGTTACAAATAAAGTGCAGAATCTTCAAGGGCATTCTCATCAACAAGAGCAAGACAAGGAACATACAGTAAAAAAAAACCAACATTTATTTTGTACTCAGGGTATCTACCTTCTTTCTTTAACCTAATACTCTACATATTCTGTTTTCCTGTGTTGAAGGCCTGATTCTTTTATAATTTAAAACAAAGACAATTTTAAAGAAAGTTCCAAAGCTTTACCTAATCTAAGAAGAGTGAGTAAAACCAAAAACAAGTCTATCTTTCCCCCTTTCAAACAGCAGAACACTTGACACTGCCAGCTTGCTTTTTCAGTCACAGGTAAAAAATGTGAGACATTTTCCCAGGATTTACAGAAACAATAAACAACTGTCAAGCAACAAGAATTTGAGGAAAATTATGGCTGTAACTAAGACTTTTGTAAACTCTGACTAGGTGAGAAAACCAGGCCCCAAAAAGGCCCCTGCCATGTGACTGCAACAGAGTGTGCAACAGAGAGTGCCAGAACATCCAGAAGCCCTTCCTCCTGCCTTACTCCCCTTATACTGTAAAGATGGGTCATGTTCTCATCTCAAATTTTATTTTCTTGAAAATAAGAAAATACTTCATAAGAAATTAGCACTCATCAACGGAATCAAATTACACAAATTCATAGAGAAATAACAAGTACTTAGACAGGCACGGCAGAGATGCTAAGATCTTACACCTACTGTATTCATGCAGTACAAAGTCACTTTGACCAGCACTAGCTTGACTAGTGGAAAGCCCTGTAACTTTGCAGAGGCAGAACACATTGCACAGCAGTCAGTGTTTCCATGGGAATCATAAAGATTTTCTTGGCTTCTGTGTGACAGGGAGAATAACTTCAGTCCTGTGTTTTAGGCTGCTGATTTAGGTGTTTCTTTCCTCTTATGTGTTTGGGAGCAAAGGATATGGTAGCATTATGAAGACCACATCCCGGAGGTACTGCTGGATGTAGGAATCTTTTTGGTTGGTCTGAGACATAAGCACATGCCATTTCTGTAGGCTGAATACTCTCCAAGCATTTCATTCATGGCTGTCCATTCTTATCTCTAATCAAATTAAACAGAAGGGGAAAATAATATCCCCTCAGAATCAAAAGTCTAACAATTACAAGTAAAATAACTAGCAAGCAGAAGACAAAATAATCCGTAATACATCAGCTGGCAAATATTCCCCACGTATATTCAGGAAAAAAAACCTGAATCAATAAGGATATATCATTGTTATGTGAAAAATGCAACATGTTTTGACTAAAAATCCTATTCCTGTAGTTTATCCCTTCAAGTTTTACTTAACATACTTTAATAATTTCAACAATATTTGTTAATGTAGTCTCTCTTTTCAGTAATGCTGTGGAATAAACGGAGACAAAAGCAGATGAAATATGAGTTCACTAAGTTCAGATGATAAATTCAGGATCAACACACTCACAAGGGTTTAATTTCTGCCCATTCATGTAGCTGCAGTGCGAATTGTTTTGATTTCACAACTGCTATTCATGCATTTTGTCATAATGGTTCCTTCTCCTTAAAAAAACACAGTGATTTGTGCATAGTGTGAACTAATCTCCTGAGATGCTGATTCTCCTCTTCTTCCACAAAGATGGATTCTGACACTATCCCCTGCTAAGCCCAATGAGAAGTCAATTCATCCTTCCTTTTACCCTTTTGCTTATCTTCTCTGTTTAGAACTGCGTTGTTTGAAACACAGTCCATATTTTTATTAGGTTTGTCCTCCAAATGCAAAGCACAGCAGCAGACAGAGCTAATGGCAGTTGAAGATTTTATCACCTATTAGAAGAAAAAGGTCCTTCTCATCTCTTTTAGCCTTACTTCCAATCAGTCTTATTAAAAGCTCCTTGGTTCTACTGCCAGGGATTTGAAGAATAACAAGGTCTGTCATATTCCACTCCAGCCTTTGCCTCCTCATTCAAGAGCTTTCAAAAATAGCTCTCTCAGAATAGTCGTTCTATTCCTTTAACCACTGAGTTGCCATTCTCGGCACTTTTCCTCAGCCCACTACATTCTTCCTGTGCTGCAGTGACCAGAACTTCACACAGTGCGCTCAAGACAGGGGTGCACTGAGATTCCAGGTTGTGACAAAACCATGCTCTTCCTTGTGCTCAGTGGTGATGCCCAGCAGTTTACCAGGCTCTTTTGGCTGCCACTGTGCCCAGAACCAGTGACTTCAGGAAGCTCTCTGCAATGCCCCCATGGGCTTTCCCTGAAATTACAATTGCGCATCACATAAGCATGATTTTATTTTCTCTTCCTAACGTTCGTCTCTGCTTTTTTTTGCGTGCTTAATACATCACCCTATTATTTTTAAAAACTCTACTGCTAAGTTTAAGAAACCATCTAATTTTAGATTAGCACTAAAAATGAAACACAACTACCAAAAATCAGGGAGAACTAACTTATCCTGGCAAATAAATATTGCACCCACAAAATTGCATTGTGTTTAAAGTCCCAATTTTTTTTTCTCTCTACTTACACCAGTATTAACCTGCACAGTCCCCCACATGTGGTGTATTTGCATCTTTGTGTATTGAGAATATATATTCAGCCTCACTACTGCCTGGACCTACAAACAGGAGTAGCAGCCTACTGGATCTACTGAACCAGAACAGCAGGAAACTCCTGGATCTCTTAGATCACGGGACTCAGGTTCAAGAATGAAAATACACAGGTGGGAAAGGTCCAGAAGAAAAAACAGAAAACAAGCAGAGAAGAATGTCATGGGTTAAGAGCATAGATTTTTATGGCATAAAGATCCCAGTACATGCACATGAAGCTTCTCAGGGCATCCAGGATAGAAGAAAAAGGAACAAGTTAAGACAAAAGCACAGCCTACACCCAGGAAAGGAGACAAAAGGCTGAGAGTAGACTGCCTTATTGCCTAATGACTCACAGAGGTGAGTGAGGAAGGAAAGATGAAAGATCAAATTCATATTCAATTTCCAAAGAGTATTATTGTCACCAACCAAGAACAACCCAGGAGACATTATAAACCTCAAAAACCAGCATCCCTTATCTTCTGTGACCCCACAGTAAATCCTGGCCAGTCTATCCAGATACATGCACCTTAGTGGTAATATGTACATGGGTATTAAAAAAATTTTTTTTTCTCTCCTATATGGTGTTTTCTTGAGCTTTGCTGTTATTTGTACGTAGTTTAAAAGAAAAGAGGTTATTCATCCCCACTGTTGCCAAAGACAACATTACTACTCTGACTCCTTCCCGCTATTAACTACAAACAAAACAACAAGCTACGTGCTGAAATTAGTGGTGTTATCAGGAGCAACAAAAGGGAGAAATTAGCAAGTTTTTGCTAAAAAGGCATAAAAATCCAATGCATTTTTAAGGTAGAGATTTCACATCAGCCAGAAAATATGCTAATGTACTCTATGTGCACCTCTGCATTGATCAGAGCTATTAAACAGACAAATTTATTCACTCAGTTGCCAAAAAAAAACCACTCACAAAAAACCCCAAAACAAACCCGTCTCCACACTTGGTAGTTAATAATCTCTAGTCTAAAGCACACAGCAAAACTCTCTGTATGCTGTTTACAGCTGTCTGAAGGCTAAAACCACAGAGACTTAGATGAAAATGCTACTACCAATAAAAACAAATTGTCTTTAATGACCAAATATTTTTAGGTTTTTTTCCTTCTTCCTAAGCCTTGTCACATTCTCAGAATGGTCAGGAGAGTGCTGAACAAATGAAGTAAGCGTTCAACAATATATTTGCCTTTATTACTCAGTCTGTAAGAATCCGAAATTCAGAAGTGACACTTTAAAATAAAAATACAGTAGAACTTCAACTGCACCCATAACTTTGCATTCTGTTTAGATTTAGCATCACAACTTTTCTCCCTCTAGATAGCTACATATAAAAGAATGATCTATTAATTTTTACTTCTTATACATATTTTTGTATATGCATTTTACATATTTCTTTATATCTACATTTTATATATTTTATACATAAAACATATATGTTATTTACTGTATTTCACAGGCTTGCTTTATATGCATTTTGGTTGCTTACATTTTCACTAGTATCAGTGCTTTGTGCTGCTTAACATCTAAACCTCTTATGTCTCTGGCCAGTTAATCCAGGTTTATAGCTTTTCTGCATGCAATGTTTGCAAAGCCCACAGACAAGTTACCAGATTTACTGTTAAATACGACTTTCCTCTGGAATCAACTGATTAACTAGATTGGAAACTCTCAATATTGTCTTAAAACTTCAATGCAATAACAGACATCTGCAAAAGAATTTCAGTCAACAAAATCTTAACCAGAAGAGAAAAGCTAATTTAATGCAGTTCTGCAATACAAATAGTTTTACCGGTACTCTTAATGCCTGATAGAATTTTACATTATAGGAACTCTTGTCCTCAGTTCTCCACTGAAATACCTTGCTTATTTCAGAAGTTCAAATAGTAGGGAAAATAGCTGTAAAACTATGCAAGCAGTCTAACAAACGTAAGTACTAACTTTTTAAGAGCACATTCCAACTCATTCTTCTCATTATCTGCTTCTTGGAGCTGGGAAAAAATTCTGACCAGGAACTCTTCAAAATTGGAAAGTAATTGAGGTTCTTCTTTTCTTAGCTGCAACCAAAGTTGCTTCACATCACTCTCACTGGAAGAAGAGATCATAAAGGATTCATTAAGAGAGAACATTTCCCAGGTTGCAGTAAATGTTCACAGCACCCTTAGTAGATTGAGGCTTCAGGGCATTACTAGTCAGAACACAAAACATATTAAAAAAAGCTTAAACTGTGCCAGATTTGAAAAGGATGAGGGTGGGAAATGATGGAAATTGAATTTATTTTAAAAAATGCATTGTAATATCTAGCCATTCAAGACTGCAGAATAGCACAGGAACTGCTCATTCAGCAGGTGCTTTGCCAGACACTTCACCTCAACAGGAATGGGTAAGAGAGGAGACAAATGAGATACAATGTGCCCTGCCATCACTTCTTTTAGAAGAAGTTCCCCCAAATCTAGAGGGCAGGGGGCCATGGGAAAGCTAATCAAAATTCCTTCCTCGTAAGAAATGAATGAGATTCAGACTCCTAAGTTACTTGGATGTGTTAACAAAATGCGTTTGTCCTGTATTCTTTCAAAACATTTTGAATCCACAGTGACTGCTACAAAAATCAGAATCTCTTGACATTTTGATGTAAAGATTTACCAAGGTAATGTTGTGTTTCCAAATCTGTTCAGCAGACACTGGAAAAGAGATGCTCTATTGTGAATGATAACAGGTTTCTAATACTTTGCCAAAATTCTCCTGAACCACTTTGTTTCTTTCTGACTCACTCTCTTCCGTGTGCACTGCAAGCCTGAATCTAGCCAGCAAAGAGGGTTATTATTTAAAGGACAAAATGAGGATAAGGATAGAAAAAGTGGGTGATAAATATCTCTTCATAATGAAAGCCTTTCAGGATGACTGACAATGAACTGTTTCCTGGAACAGGCAGTGAGGTGAAGAGAAGGACTGATAAGCACTTTTATTCCGTGGTAAGAATCACTGATGTATTTCTAAATATTAGTCCCATCTGTCCAGATTATCTCCCATTTTTGCCCAATGCTTTTTTCTTTGTTCTAGAAAATTCATTATGATTGACCAATGAATTTGAGGACAGCACACAAAAAGCACTTTGAGCAGTTTTTATGTTCCATGTTTCAGGGTAAGCCATCCCAGCCCTGGAAGACGTACCATCACCAGAGCAATCACAACACGCAATTATGCACAAAGGGGAGAAAAAGCAGAAAAAGTGGAGAAAACTTCCCTACTTACGGTGCACTTTAAACATAGCCCTTGCCAAAAATAGCAGTCATTATGCCTTGACTGAAAATCAGTGGCATCTGTGGATTACATGCTTGTAACTATCTATGCTCAAATTCCATGGCACATGAAGTGGTACAGCTTCCACATGGCAGAAAAACACGTTTCATGTGCCTGGAGTACAACAGTTTTGCTCTTGGAAATTTTAGTTGAATGGCATTTTATCCTGACAACGAGAAAATTTTTTAAAAAATCTCTGTGGTTTCAAGCAGCTTTCGTTCTCATCATTCATCTCAGATTCCATTAAAATCAAGCCCAGAGATGAATCATAGAAGGTCATACAATTGATTATTATTGCTGTGAGGACTCACTCATCCAAAACCGTTTTAGCTCCAAGCCGATCCATCAGATTTGAGAATTGGAATTCTTCATCCTCATCACCACTCATGGTCTCACTTCTAACTGGGCAGGTTGTTGCACCTTCTGATGGTTGCACCATGTCATTTTTCAAAGCAATCTGCTCCAAAAGAAATTGGCCTAAGAATTAGAAATCACACACATTAGCATTTTCAGAACTTAGTATGAGAAGCAATGTCATACTAAACATACCAAAGATCAAATTTTACAGTAAATAAAAAACAAAGAGATGAGGCATGGCAAAAGAATCCCTGAGTTCTGTGGCTTTGTGCCCAGTTTAATGTCTAACCTTCAGTAAATCACACACCTCAAAATTCACAAACATAATAAAAAATTCATATCTCCATGCAAAAAAATAAAAGTACATAAATTGCAGTAACAAGCTCTTCATAAATGTTGTGGTTTTCTTTCTTGATAGGCTTAAATAGATGTTAGAAATCTAAAATAACCACACCATCAGTACTGATAAAATGTATATTAAATAGAATTTAACATTCTGTTTAGCGCATGACCATAGACACACATTCAATTCTGATATGAATTGCATACAGAAAGCTATATTTTATTAGCAGTAGTTGTATGGTGAGGATACAGAAGTGAAATTGCCACATGAATTATCAATACACTTGTACTCAGTTGCCACAGACTAGATATATTCCATCAAATTCTAAAGGTGCCACCTATTTTATTTGAACATATGCAAGTCAAAATTTTGGGGGGGAAGGAGGGGATATTGTGATTCTGTGCAGAGGATTTTTTTGTTATATTCCAAATTTCAATACAGAAATTACTCTAGACCCAAGGAAACAGAAATACTGTTTGTGTGTGGTTTCACATTTTTATTAACTCCATCTTGCATTTTTCTCATAGTACCCAGCAGAGCATGTTGGCAATGGAACAGAGTATGCTGCAAAGAGAGGTTACAGTAAATTTCCAATTTGCCACCATTTAGAAATACAAACAGGACTCTCCCATACTTATTGGTGTTGTACAAGCTTTATCTGTGCAAAACTCTACCTTCTCCATTCTCTAGCTTTCTAAAGCAGCTTTTATCTAGCACAGCTTCTGCTTCTACTAGGAATGCCAACATCGTCACCTAGCCAAACATAGGACTACCCAGCCTGGAAAATACCTGTCAACACTGTGTAGCAGGTTAAAATGTAAAATGTGTTACATGTAAAATGTTTTACAGCATCTATCCTTATCCTTTATGTGATGTCCTTCATGTGCCTGTGTGGGTGTCTTTGGGAAACACGTTTAACTTCACTACCAGCTGAGCCTGCAAACAGGAAAGCAGCGGCCACATCCACCTGGGCCTCCGGACTGGGCTCCAGCAGCTGAGCAGGAGGAACCCCCAGGATCTAGAACGGCTTGAGATGGCAGCCACTTACAACCTCCCTTAATGAAGAGTTTCAGTTATGCAGGGACTGCTTATGAAAGTAATCTTAATTTAACTTAACTTCAACTTATGAAAAGCAAAGCAGCAATACATTACTCCATTTTAAAATAATGTCAATTTTCAGATTAGAGTTGAAGTATCTCTATGAAGATACTTGATCTACCTCTACAGTGGGAGAGGTGGGACATGAGAGAATTAGGATTTCAAATGACTGATGATTTGCAAACAAAAATTAAGGTCCTTTTTGCTGGACCTATACATAGTACTTAAATTGAGATTTCCTGTTACAATTCACACATATAAGAGATTCAGTTTTCTAGGAAAAATCTTAAACCTTAGGGAGCAGAGCTAAAATTAAGTATAAAATTGAGTCTGCATAAACAACCAAGCACAGTCTAACTAACATTATCATCTTATCTGGAATGTCACAGCTGGGGAGAAAACCACCCTGTGACAAACACAGAGAACATGACAGTAAGAGTGCCGTTGCAACACAGGCAGTTACAAAGAACTTACCAGATCACATCTGACAGCAATAGTAATTGCCTCATTCTGGTTTGTTTTGTAATAAATTAACATCACTTGAAGAATTAATTCATTGTAGAAAGCATTCCCACAGCTCTAAGGACAGTGGTGTTAACACATTCCTAGCATTGTCTTACATTAATCTTAGAGATAATTTTAATTATTTTGCAAGTCTCATTACCCGATATGAAATAAAACACAAGACATCCCCCCCCACCAAGGGAAACCTTCAATAAATTGCACATAGATCTACTCAACAGCTTAAAACAGGTGTAATTCAGATGATAACATTTTTTTTTGCATATTGTGTCATGGCTTGCCATCTTACACAGGAAAGAAAGGCTTTGGAGTCCTTTGTCTATTCACACAATTTGATCACTTCTTCATTGCTACACATATCTCCTATATGTAGGGAATAGCCTGGCTCTCTGTGTGCATTATTAAGTGAATTGTTAAGACAAAATTCTTCTTAATTGATGTGGAGAGTATGGAAGACAAATAAAGCTGAAAACAGAAGACATGCTTCCCAAAACTCACTGAATCCTGTGATGAACTCCTTTGGGGTAAGTGAGCCATTGCCATCAGCATCCAATGTAACAAAAACTTTTTCAAGTTCTTCCAGGCTAAGGGGCAACTCAGGGTGCAGTCTCTGTAATGACAAAATATGCAGCAACTTTATCCACTACTACAGGATAAGAGGAAGACTGGGCTCTACAAAACATCCATAATACAGAAGGATAGGTCCTTTGCTTCCCTGAGTGAAAATCCAATTACAGAGCAAAACAAGATCAACTGAGGGACATTTGCTTTAATGATTTCTTTATTTGCCTTTATGAATCCATTACGATGAAGCAATGAGAACAACCACCTTGTGCCACAGATTCCAATCACACAGGGAAGAGGAAGAACTTAGGAATCTCAGCATCCTGGTGAAATGCCTTGGTTATCAGGCTACTGGACAAACTTGGCAGCAGAATTGTGTAACTAGGTCCTTTCACGTCATGAAGACAAACAAGAGACTCTCCGGATGACTCCACTGCAGAGGACATACTGTCTTAATTAAAGTTGATTCCAAAAATGTACAAAAATAAATAAGTAAATAAAACAGAGCTAGGAAAGCTGCATGGTCTAACGACCAAACCTGTTGCTCCCACAATGAGTTAAATGGAGTTCATTACTGTCTACTTCTGAAATGCAGCATGCTCACACCAAAAAAGACATAGCTTCATGAAACCAGATCCACAAAAATCACATATTTTTTCCTGATAATCCAAAGACAAGCATAAAAGACAAAAAATTCTGCAAAACTGATCCTAATGGTTTTACTCTAATTCTTTTAACAGTGTAGACATATTCCCAGAAATAGGAGGAAACTGGAGTGGCAAACAACTCCAATAGCCAGATTTCCACTGGGAGATAGCACTAGGAAGATTAAAACCTTTCCTCAGCTTGAGAAGCAATATAAATGCACACTGGTTGAGTCCTCTGTTTTATTAGTTAACATTCTAATACCCCCTGAACTGCTGTTGTATATACAACATGTTAAAATTGCAAGCTGGTAGGTTGATAAAGTTCATCAGATTAAATCTGTTCCACTGTGGGGGAGGGATTTAGGGCCAAAAAAAGTTTCTTCTGCAAGCCAAAACAGCAGAAACCACTATTCAATATGCTAAGCCATATAGGCAAGGTAAGAATTGGCTGAGTGCATTAACCAGGAGCTCCCTGGCTGCCATGAAGGGTTTAGAGGATGCATTACAAACTGCATGAGTTAAATGGAAGAGCAGTAAAAGGAATTCCAAGGTGGTCCTGAGAAGAGAAAGCAGCAGAGCTCCTAAAGCGCAGAACTATCTAGAATAGTCACAAAGGGATTTCTGAGCAAGATTAATTGTGTATTACTGCCTGCTTCCAAAAAACCCCTAAGAAAATCTGATGTATATTCAATTTAAATAAATTACTTCATTACTTCATACCTGTCACCAATTTCTTACTTAAACACACCCATCTTCCCAAAGTTTGGATTTTAATCCCTAGGATCTAAAGGAAAACTGTTTAAAACTAGCTTCTCCTGTTGTAAAGGCTCTACAGCCAACAGTGCACTGATGAGGGAGAAGGTGCTTCAAACAAATTACTCTTTCTACATTCAGAAAAACAGAAACTGTCCTCTTAGTACGAGATCTTTGGCACCTGCTGAAGGAGCATCCATGTGACCACGCCATAAGCACAGATCCATCTGCTATTCCAGTGCAATGGCCTGTGGATCTCACTGCAAAACTGCTTCTCCAACTAGAGATGGAGTGCCCTAATGCAGCATCCAAATTCTGATGTGAATTACACTAAATTTACAGTTGAAAACACCACAATTACTTGCATTTTCTTGAAAAAAGAAAGGTATGAAAATACAAGATTGTGAGGAATGTACCAAGATTTTGCTTCATTAAATTCCCTGTGGATAATTTACAGACTTTGATGAACTGGGACACACTTACTGAGATTAAGTCAATGTTTCCCCAATCTCTTAACTTTATTCTTAATAAAAAAATAGGGGTTTTGATGTTAGGAAAACAAAATGTTACTGATCTCATAGTTGTGTTTTGGTTTATTTGCTCATTTCAGAGTTACTGTAAAAATACATAGACCTTTTCAATACGAGGCTCTTAAACTTTTTTAAAGAAAAAAGCCAAAATAAAACATTCAGAGATACCACTGGAGCTTCAAAAGAAACTATCTGCACAGCCACCAAATGTGCTCTGTGCTTTCATGACATGTATGCTTAAGTCTCTCAAAATACCAAGCTTTTACTCTGCTAAATAAAAGTACAGAGGTCAAATAGCTAAGAGCAAGATCTGAACCCAATTCTGCTATTCACATTAGAATAAAATATTTTACAGCACTAATTCTCATTATTCATTATAACCTCAAGGACCAACGGATGAAATTGTGGTTTCAACTCTCAGGTAGAATTTGCTTTCTTGTCATTTCAGAAAATCTTGTTGGTTTGAAAGTTGGGTATATTTGGTATTTGGAAATGCAATGATTTTTTTTTTTTTTAAACCCAACTATTAACATTGTCTCACAATAAACAACATTATATAATCAAGGAGTAAATCTTTATGTCATAGACACATCAGAAAACTCTGCAAGATTTGTTCCATTGAAATTAATTGAATTTCAAATACTTAACACTCTCTGTTGAAATCATGCCTTGTATCACATGGCTAAAGATTAAAAAGCTTAGCATTAGCATCCTACATTTGAGGCAAAGCTTCATTAATGATAAGCAGTACAGACCTACCACACAGCACAATGCAAAAGTGATCAACACTTCGTACCTTTTAAGGAAAAAAAATATTTACTTTATTGATTTATGTCTTTCCTATAGGGAGTAAACATCATGAAAAGTGCAGGAAATAAAAGCAAATATAAAGAAACATCATCTCAAATGTCCTAAGCACCTTTATTTCTGCATTGAAGACCTTACCTACACTTACGTACATACTGAAGTTGTCAGATATAGTAAACACTCATGATGAAATAGAAGGAATGTACTTTATTTATTCTTTGCAACTCTGTTTTTACTGCATCTTTTGCAATATCTGTTTTAAAACCTGAAGTGCAAATTTAGCACTTTAAGCATAAACCTAGAATCAAACAGAAATAAATAATTTTACATTACTTGCAAAAACAGGGATTAAAACTTTTTATATACATATATATACGTATATGAGGTTTCTGTTAGGTAAAAATATATGCTATTCAGTTTTAGTAAGGCAATAAAATTGTAATCCATCAAATTCTCTGTGGGTTTGGATTTACCAAAAATTACCACTGGCAATATATTTGGGTTTTTGCATTCAATTACTTCAGTGGGATAATGTAGATTGGTAAAGCCTACAGCAGAGTAAGCATCTGCATTCCTCTCTTTTTACAACTTCGTATAATTTACAGAGGTCATCAGAAAACTCAGCAAAACACAACTGTACAGAAAGCTCTTGAGAGCTAGTAAACTGAGCAGTTTACTTAGGAGGATTTTGCTTTTACAAAAAAGGTAGTTAAAGTTGTTTCAACTGTATTTTCACACATACAGACACATCTTTATTTCTGAGGGCATGGAAAGTTTCTAAAATTTCTGTTGGATGTTTTCTTTGGTAGTAGTCCATGATGAATTTGTTTTGCTCCTGCCCCCCAATTCTATTTCATCCAGAAGTACTGAAGTAGAAATGGATTAACTCAAACTATGCTTTGCCTGTCAAGCATAAGTACATTCCTGTTTTCTGCCACATACTGGTTCAAATTATCTTACCACTTCTGCAATATGCACCAATCACATTTTCAAAAGGTTTTGTTATATGAAATTGCTTTTTTTCATTAGCATATTCAGCAAATCTGATTTTGGGCCCTCAAACAAATTCAGCACAATTTCTCAAGATTACTGCAAACACTGAATAATGCAAAAAATACTGTTCCTCTATACTTCCTACTGGATATGTGATCCAGCTGAGAGTTCACCATTGTCTGGCAGTGAAGTTACAGTGCAAGACTTTATTTACACAATTTTGCTGAAAAAAAAGATAAAACTGGTGGACTGAATACACTCCTGACACTGTGACAAATCACAAAGTAATGAATTTAATGGTGTTCTGACACTTTCAACGAGAATGGAATCAAATTCCTGGGGCATTTTTTAAAATTTAATTTACTTTGATTTTCTGGGGAAAAAAATGCAAGCATTATGTAAGACTTCAAAGATATTATTTTAAAACCCACATATCTCTTTAAAGTTATGAGGAGAGTGTTAACATTTTTAACTCTCAATTAATCAGTCTCAACTCATTAAGGGCTTTAGGAGCTTCTCTTGTGTATTTCACATAACAAATTTTGTTTTACCTGCATGTCTTGACGAGTGACGAAGCCTTTGCCTTCTAGATCACAAATCTGAAAGAACTCTTGTGCTTTTCCCAACACAGTTAGTTCTGGGTCTTGTTCTCCAGTCCTGCTCATCTCTGCATCTCCTGGCTGCACAAGACTGGCACAGTCTCCTTTTATTCTGTCCATTGTTACAATCTCAGCTCAGGAATACCCTGGGATGCTGCTATCCCATTTATCCATAAATTCTGATCTGAAACCTGTGCATGGAAGATAAGGAAAAAAACAAATCAGACCCTCTTAATGATGCTTTCTACAATCTCTTAGCAACCACCTCTTTAATTAGACACTAAAGCTTAGGAGAAGAAAAAGCTTTTTGAAAATGCTTTCCCTTGATGGGCTTCACTACAGACGCTGCAAATGGGATGATGAATAAGGAAGGGGGAGTCTGAGGGAAGGAGAAGACCAAAGTAGCTCTGAAATGGAACCTGAAGCAAAATCAGCCAGTTTGACAAGAAATATGAACAATCAAACAATATGAACAAGAAAACACAAGACATGCAGGTAAATTCGAGAGTAATTTAAAGTCACTACAACTTGACTTCATATATTCATCTTGAATTTGTAGTTCTGCTTTTCTAAGTAGGCCTACCTAAAGTAGACACAAATTTGTCTGAAAATTTTTAACAGAACACAGAATTTTGTAAGGCATTTGACTATTATGAGAGAATACAGCCTGATTCTGATCCAGCACAACTGATACAACCTTGAACAACTCCAACAGAGAATAGTGAAAACTGTTTAAATCTGAAACATATGCTGTCTTCAGAGTACAGGCCTTGGCATTGCATAGATGTGAAAGTAGAATTTGAGGAAACAAGACCTCAGGTCTGTTTATGCAGCTTCTTAAGGTGAAAAGGCTCTGATCACATAGACAGAGCAACTCAGCCACAGCCTGTTTTACTCTGTGCTTAAGTTCAAACCTGGCACTGCTTTATACCTCTTAAACCACAGCATCTTCCAAGAACTCCACAGAGGTCACACTTACAGCCTCCCATGACAAAGCGATTTCTCTGATAGCCATGGGCCAAGCAGCCGGACTTCCCACATTGCATGTAAGTATAAATTTACTGTAAACAGCCCATTGACTTCAAACCTAACTAGGACTTTGATGAGCAAAATCACCCACCCCCCCCCCCCACGAAAAGATCTGCAAGCATAGGTAATTTTCCTCTCCTTCCCTCCTCTCTTTTACAGCTCCAATCACCCCAGGACCATTGCTCAAATACTTTCCAAAACTGAAATAACTTTGGCTACATGGCCAAAGAACTTAGCTGTCAGAATCCTTCCTAAGGAGCATTACAAGCAGGAGAAGAAAAAACACCCTGGATGGCTAAATCCAATATCATTCTGCCTAGGAAACTCCTGCCTCAGAATGTGTCTTGCTTCAATTTTAATGTGCAGCAGTCAGAGGTGCCTCATAAACCCCAACACCAGGTATTTGAATGCAGCCCCTGCCCACCCCTGCACCCAACACGAGTGCTCTGCTGGGACAAGCCACACTCCACACCCCAAGGAACACCAAACCTGCCAGAGCACCGGTGCCAACAGCCCTGGATAATTAAGATTGGAAAATGCTCTCACAGGGAATTTTGGTCACATAACAAGGGGCTTTTTGGCTATTACAGCTGCCTGAACAGCTGTAATCTCTTTCTCTTATGAGGAAAATTTCTAGCTCAGAAAATCTGACCAACATTCAGTAGCTGGGAAGATGCACAAAGGAAAAGATCACTCCATAACTGTCCTGTTTCTTAATCCCTTCCATGACGTTTCCAGTAAGTCTTAAAAACAGTAAACAAGCCAGACGAATCTTTGCTCTCACTGTATATAGCCACCCATACAAGTGGATCAGATGGAAAGCCACAGACTATACTGGTATAATAACTAATTACAGTCATATATATAACTGTAATAGTCTGCGTGAAATTCTCCTTTCACACCGCTTTTGCACACCAAAACCTCACTTACTTCAATACAGCTCACTCCTGACTGACACCACTGTATGAGGAAATAAGCCAGGCCATCAGTTTCAACTTAGCAACAACACTAACTTAAAAACAGTTCTAAAAATACCAAAAATCAATGGGACAAGTGCAGTCTAAAGATGGTCTTGACAAGATCTGACCCGGACTCAAAATGTATTGGATTCCTTTTTTCCCCTCCCACCTCTCAACAATTTCTCCAAAGGCCACAACTGCAGTAACAGGCCAAGCTAATCATGATAGGTGTTGCTAGTGTCTGCCTCTGCACAGTCCATTAGAGTTCCTTAAGAAAAAAGAAAAACTGTGCAAGGAATACATAGCCAATTGCATGTGAAAGAACAAACATAAAAACAGATTAAAAATGGTGGAACAAAAAGGCACTATATACGCTTTAACAAAGTTGTTTGCAGTTAGCAAACAGTACAATACAGCAAACATCACGTTTTCTAAATACTTCCATATCACAAAATGAAGTTGTGTGCATCATGAGAGCCTCACCTTCTTGTAAGTTGCCCCACCTTTTACACACATCGTAAAAACTTGCTACACAGAGAGCATCTTCAATACAGCAGAAAATTAAACTAGAGCATCTGCAAAAATTCTTAATCCTTATGGCAGCTTCTAAAGCTGATAGAGTTTGTGGTAATTCCTACAGTGTCCTGATACTTTGCAAATGCTGGTAATAACATGAAAGATTAAAACTGCAATTTGTCCCACATTACTGAATCAGCACTGTAATTACCTCCAGGCCAGTTTTAAATAACACAGGTACTTTCATTCACTCATCCATCTCCTTTAGAAAACAAATGGCTTACAAAATCAATTCTATTAAGACCTTTGATTTCCATTCTTTTAGCTACAAACACATTTCACTATGCAAAATAGGCTATATCATGACCTGATGCAAACAAGCATAGCTCCAAATATTAAACAAGGATGTGTGATTTATGAGCTTTTTGTCCATTAATCATTAAGTAAATTTTGGATAGGTCTGCAAAAGGCATAACTCTTAATATTCCAAATGGCATTTTCATCATTTCCAGTCAGGTCTACTGCAAATCACCAAACTCTAGAAGTGCAGAGCAATGCTGAGCCACAGATTTCACAAGTCATGACATGTGACAACCCCATTCTCCCTAACTGTGATGGTTAAAAACCTAGAGAACTGTTTTGCCTGCCTTAATATCGCTGAGTTTTTACGTTTCAGTAAAATGTTTTTTCTTAGCATGTGTCTACCGGTACAAATTTTCTGCAGCACACTTCAAAACATATCACCAGCTGAAAAATATAGTAAGCTTACTTAATACCAAGGTCACCTTGGATTTATACAAAACACTCTTACGGGAGAGAACACTTATGCTGCTTGAATACTAGAAAATAAAAAATAGATTGCATACCTTCTCTACAAGAAATATTTACTTCCTACAACCAAATGATCTTTGTTAAAATAACCTGCAGCTGCAGTGTAGTATGCCTGACACATGAACAGGGACCTCTTCAGAAATAACTTCGTGTCAGAGTTAGCTATCTTTCAGCATTATGCTGAAAAGCTCCTAAAGCTAAAATATATCACCACAAATATTTTAGGTTGGCACAAGCCTGCTGAAGGAAGTCATTCTGTTCCCTGTTGCTTTGCCCTGCCTTTGAACAAGTGTTCACCCAGTTAGACAGTGAACTCTGTTCAACAATCCTTTCAATTTAAACTGGAAAGTGATAGTTTATTTAACTTAATTAAGGCCAAGTGGTCCATCAAAGAAAAAAATCAGGACCTACTGAGAGTGACAGAGGAATGGGATTGCAAAGACAGCATGATAACCAACCTCAAGTGCACAGACGTTTTCTAGGTACGGGATTGGAGAAATATTCTCCCCATGCACATTATACAATCCACAAAAAGCAAACATGACATCTAGACATGAAAACCCACCCAAGGATAAAGCAGGTGGAGCACTGAACCTCTGGCTGCAAGGGCAGTGCAGTTCTGCCATCACAGAAGAACAGACCAAACACAAATCTGCAAATAATGGCAGAGATGATCATTCCTTGAGAATGATGAATAGATCAGTGGACCTCAGTGTTACTTCTAGCCATTTAAAAAAAGATTTTATGACCATCCAAGGTAAAAATTCAGGTCCCTTAAAACGACTAGCAGACATACAAAGTTGAGTGGTCAAGAAAATACCTGTTTTTTCTCAACAATGGCCCTTTAAGCTCTCAGGGAAGCACTATAAAGCTTGGCCTAACCATATGAAAACTGAGACAGAACTGGATGAAAAAAGGGGACTTTCATTCCTCCAGTTTTGACTTTTCAAGTAAAAACATGCAAGTCGGAAAGGCTTGTGATGAAACGTATCATCAAAGCCTCTTCCACACAGCCTGAATTCACTTCTCTGTGATGTACATGATCTCTCATGGCTCTTCATCTTAGGAGATTGTACACAATGGAGTGGGTGTGGGGAGTTTAACTCTGCAGGGAGAGATCTGAGGCAGGCTGGAGTTCCTATGAGGGACCACAAGAAGATAGTCTGAAACAAATGCATGACTAAAGTTATTTCAGGGGAGTAGCAAAGACAGACAACACAGGAATCCTACAACCACTGGCCTATAAAAGGAAAAACTAAGTTATGTAGAAATTCCTTTCCTGTGAGTAGATTTGTGTGGGAGAAGCAAATTCTGTTTAGACTCAGTCTTAACAGAAACTCTCCATCCAGACCTGAATAGCTTTTAAAGATTAAGGGAACTATTAGGATCACCTACTTTGCTATCTCTGAGCTTAAAGCTTCATTTACACCACAACAGCGTTTTAAGTTTCCATAAAATTACTTCCCATTTATTTCAAGGTAAGGGAGTTCAGCAGAAATCAAGGAGGAAAAATACCTGGGAGAAAATATTATGTGTTATACATACATCAAAGTCATAGAAATGAAATTTCTGCTTTTCAGAAGATTACTGGTTAAGGGAAAAAAAAAAAAAAACGCAAAAAAACCTTAAAGCTAAAAAAGGATAAAAATCCAGGTTATATATCTGAAGCAATGTCTCAACAATTTTAACTGTAACACAAGAGAAAAACAGAAAATATGCTTAAATTGATAGCATTAATGACTCCAAAACAGGCTACCAAAGACTTTGGACAGAGACCTCTTACTCCCCCTCAGCATTTATCCCTATATGAATCCACAAATACAAATGTTGGGAACAAACAAACAATGTCAGTTCTGTGCACTATGATGCAGAATACCCACTCTGACTGGTGAACATGTCTTCATCAAACTTTTTTATTTTTAACACTTGCATCCAAGCAACTAGTTTTCACTGGCCTTGTATGAAAATTTTCTTCTCCCAAAGGCCAGCTTCCCCAGAGGAAGAGGAAGGCAAAAGTCTCCTACCTGGCTTCCTGCTGGCCTCTATGGAAGGAGTAAACAAAACTACCCACGTACTAAAATTCAGATGTCCAAAGTAAGCAGCCATATTCATTCATTCCCCATCCTGCTCTTCAATATGAAAACACTAATGAAGAACAACTAACAGGATTTCTATTGCCTAATCTAAGCAGTTCTTAGGCATCCATACTGAAGGCAGGATGAAGTTAAAATGGGCCTGCTAAATGCTGCTAGGATCCTTGAGAAGTAAAGCTACTCTAAGTAGTTACAGTTTTAGCAGAAATGCATTTTTTTCCTCTTGCTTCATTGCTTTGGATGCTTCCTTTTTAATGTATTTAAGAAATCAAAAGCTAAGAGCTGCCTGGAAATGCAACCTTCTTATAAAGGGACACTGAATTTAGGGGCAGCAATCATCATGGAAATCACTGTTGCAGAATAATCGCAAGATCATTAGAACTGAGAGCACCCTGCCTGTAGTCTCTGCATGCTTAAGGACCATGCTTTAAGACCTCCTGCTCTTTCCACCTTATTCAAGGACACTAATTCCAAGAAGAACTCTTCTCCCTCCCTCCCAGTCCTCGCCTGCCTGCTGGTTGCAAGAACCTTGAGTCTTCAGAAACTGTTGGCCTGTGCAATACCTGAGCAGGATGGGGGTGTAAGTGTGTGGGTGTTTTCCTCAGAAAGTCTGTCTCTATCCCTCTAATTTACCAATAAATCATTGCTGCATACAGCTTGGCCAGTTTTGTATTTTGGGCTAAAACTCTGGCTAACATTTGTGGCTGCAACGTTAGTTTTTAGAAATGTTTGCATGTAAACTGGACAGACATCAGCAGTTACAGAACCTGTATTAGAACTATTATGTAACTATTCTACCACTATTTTGACGTCTTTCTAAAACATTAATTGTTCATTCAAGGATGTAAAAATACTGTTAAGAAGGAGCACCTTACAACATATGCAACAAATTCCAAATGTAGTGAAGTCAAAACTGAGCTGAGTCTGTCTGATTGCAAAGAATCACAGAATCATTTACGTTGGAAAACGCCTCTAAGCACAGTTTATTGTGTTGCATTGTTCCAAGTACTGAAATTAAATGCAATTAACTATATTGATAACAGCATTATATTAGTAAACAGTGTAACATAATGTTCTGGTAGGAGATATTGCCAATTCACATGAACTGCTCCATTTGTTGACAAATTATTTGCACTGGAAACCCCCTCCCCTTGAAGTAAAGATCTGGAAAAAGTCTAAGTTAAACAGTATATACCTCTTTTAATTGACTTATCTTTCAGGTTTTCCTAATGACTCACTGCTAAATGTAGCTACTTTCAGCGGGTGAAATCGGGTTGACAAGAACATCTTTAAAATACACCACTTTGACAAAAAACACCTTGAAATATTCTGCCTCCTCCAAAAGTCCTTGCTAAAAATGTAACTTCTGAAAAAAAAATCAAAACCTTTTATCTGCCTGAAAGCCAACAACAATTTGGCTCGAAATCTAAAATACACTCTCTATTTCTAGTTTTTCAAGGAATGTTACATCTTTAACCTAAGTTAAATGACTTCGAGATGCAAATGAAATATCCTCTCCAAATAAGAATTAATTTCTCATGGAAAAAAAGTTAGTGGAAAATTTCAGTCTACTCTGCCATGGACCTTAGAGGACCCAAATTAATGCAGATTCCCCTAGAAGACCAAGAGGCATATTCCAAGTGTTTCATTAGTTATTTGGCACTTAGTTCGCAGCTGGGTTGGCAAGAAGTATTGTCTCCAAAACTTTCAGAATTTTTAAAACTACAAACTTGCTCTTGGAAAATATCTTCACTTGAGTCAGTGGGACAGTTTTTATGGGACAAGAGCATGTCAGTGAGGCACAAGAATATTTAATTTGCTAGTCCACTGTTTTTCTTCTGCGAAAAGTAAGGGTAAAATATTATACTAAAAGAGTCATATTTTCATTTATGCAGAACAAGATAACCTTCATGCTATCTGCGCTGCAAGGCTCCTTTCTAAGGCCTTGGAAACACATATAAACAAATCCACTTATCTATGTTTGATTAGGAGGCTTGGTGTACCTCAGCCTGTTCAGTTCTACAAACAAGTGTCGCAATGCAAACAATTAAAAATGTAGCATTACAGTTTCTTAATTGGATTTTAATTCACTACTGCTTTTGAGTAGATACAACTTCCGCACTGATTGTGAGCCAATTATTAAAAAAGTTATCCTTACAGTTGTGCAGGATCCCTGCCTTCATTTATGCTACTCTTCACTGAATGGAAGTTCCCCAGCAAGACCCTTCACTTTCCTCCACACCCGCTCTGTGAGATTAAGGAATAAAATGGGTCCAAAGTCTTTAAACTCAGTTTCAATCAGACTCAGTGCTTCTGCATGGATTAGGTCATGAACAGGAGAATGAATTATGTTTTTACATCAGGTTTAACTTGAACTGACTAAATCTGCATTTTTCAACATAAGAAATAAAATCCTACAGATGTATTACTCCCTCCTCACATACAGAACTATATGTTCATACATACTTATACTACAAATTACCAAATGATGGAGAGGGAATCAGGGCAGACCACTATGTTCTTTACTCCTCCATTTATCCACCATTTACCCGTCTACAAAGTCATGACAGTATGTAATTTGTCAATGAACAGAAAGGGGAGGAAAAGAAAGATCTTTTTGAAGCAGCACATTCATCCTGTGGTCTGAAGAAACCACAAGCAAAGCCCGTAGAGCGATGTTCTTTAGTGCATTTATTTCTGCTGCTTGTTTTACAGTTATCTGCTAGTCCACCACAAGATAAGAGGAAAGGGTGGTGGTGGGGGCAGAGGTATCTCACAAGGAACCAAACATACCTCATTCTTTTCAGTAGCAGTGAACTTAAGTCTCCCAGGGCTGGCAGACCATGAGACTGTAAATTATTATTGTCTTAAATCTCATTTGTTACTTAATACATTCACGGAAATACACCTGCCATTTTGTACTTCAAACACTGACTTTTGATCTATTTTCTTGATTTCATGAAAAATGAGAATTTAGTATAGAGAAGACCAACATTTAATTTTCACTTTTGTACTTGCACACTTCCCTTTTGAACTGTGCAATTACTGAAGCTCAAATACGGGGACCAGGGTTCTTAGAACAACCCACAGAAAACCACTAAACCACCCATGCATCAGAATAATTCATGTATTCTAAAAAGAAAAGTGAAACTAACCCAAAAACTACTGTTGAAAGCCACAAAGTTGCAACTAAGAAAATAGAAGAGAAATAGAAATGTTAACATTAGTTAACATTTAACTAATGTTAAATTAGTCAAAGTGTTCCAGAGGGGTTTCACCGTTCTCCCAGTTGTGACACTACCCACGTTTCACTACATGCAGTCATAATCGGTTCTGCTGATGTATATTAAGAAATCTATTATTCTGGTAGCAGTGCGCTTCTTTTATAACTGTCATTTACAGCCATCATAAGCCTTCAGTATCAAGAAAGACAGAAAATGAAATCAGGTATCACATAAGTGCCACAGCACAGTAAGAGTGACACCAAACTATTGCAGCGGGATACAGGAATCATTTTTACAACCCCCAGGAGCAGCACTGCCTTCTTCTCACACGAGTACTTGGCGGGCCTCAAGGCAGTCACCAGTCACAAACTCAATTACCTCCGCTATCCGCAGGGAAGCGAAAAGCAGCGGGGCAGCTCCTGGGGCGGCCAGGCTATCCAGGGATTCTTCTCTGACAGCGCCCATCAGCCTCGGCACGAAGCGACACGAGGCACGGCGGGAGTGCCAACACAGCGATTCGCAGGCAGCAGCACTTTTGGGCACCACCTTTGGGAAACATTCCGCGTGTGGGAGGAGTCACGACAGTCGCACCCCGGGCTCGGAGCTGTCGCTCCCCACGCCAGCCGCGGCCCCGCGGCGGAGTTGGCTCCCTCGGCGTGCGGGCGTTCGCGCTGCAGCCCGCGCTGCAGGGGCTGCACCAGCCGCTCCCAGCCGCCTTCCCGGCCACCTTCCAGCCTGGCAGCAAGCTCAGCGAGGCTCGAGGGCAGCCGTGCCCCCCGCCTCTGCCACCCTGCCGGAGCCCGCCCAGCCCCGCCGGGGCCGTGTTTCCCCGGACACCCCGCAGGAAGTGCGGCTTGCGACACACCGGGGCTCCCTCGGGACACCGCGGCTCTGCAGCGGCGGCCGCGGGTGCCTCCTCGCCGGCGGCTCGGCCGGGAGAGCGCTCCGGCCGGGCACGGAGCTCCCGTCCACCTGCCCGACTCCTCCGGCCCGCGGTGCCGCCCCACACTCACCTCCCGCAGCCGCTCGGGCCGGCCGGGCCGCCTCTCTCCGGGCTGGAAGCGAGAGCGCGGAAAGGCTGCAAGCACTTTCCTAACTTTGTTTTGAGCACGGGTGACATAATCGGGCGAGGCGGGCTGTGCCCCAGGGGCGGGACGGCCGGCCCGGCCTCTCTCCTTCCCTCCCTACCTGCAGCCGGAGCCCGGTGGCCCCGCCCGGCCTCACCTCACCTTGGGCGGGAGCGACTCGCCCTCGGCCAGGTCCGAGAGCCAGGGGAAGGCGAGGGTGAGCCTTCCCTGGTCCCTCTTGCAGCCAGGATTGCGTGCGTGATGACTTCCCTGGGTACGGGTGCGGGAAACCTAAAGGGCTCAGGGCAGGAGGGTTTGGAGGGGCACAGGAATGCTCATCCACACAGCAAGGTCCTGAGGTGGTGATCAGTCCAAATGGACCAACTAGGATCTTCCCCACCTTGTCTTCTCAAACTGTCCAAGATCTACTTGCAGAAGGTAGCAGCGGGAGACAGAATTGGTTCACATTCAATTGAAAGATTTCACTTAGCCCAAAGTAAATTTTGAAAAGTATGCACTTCTCGGATCAGATTTTTCCAATAGTCCCAAAGGATGACAAAAAGCTTCAACATAATTCTTATCGCTGTAAGGTCTCCCAACTGCAGAAGAGCTTCTATGTCATGGTGCCCAAAGAAGGCTTCACCTGCCTCTTCCATGTCAGTTGATTTGGTTGCAGACAGATCTGTGACATCAACTGCGTTGGTCTGTTCTTGTGTTCTTACCCACACTCTCCTCGGGTTCAACAACTGTCCCAAGCTAAAGCTCCTTGCACCCAAGGCACTCCTTTTCACAATGTACAAGCCCTCCTACTTACCTTCCCAGTCCATCTTTCCTGAACAGCCTGTAACCCCTCGGGCTTATCTCCTCAAAGTAAGCTACAATCCCAGAGCACTGGCAAATAGCAAACCTTGCAGCTGGAATGGGTAATGTGAGGAAGATGTGCACGTGGTCTGCCAAGTACAGGCACATGCATAAGCCTGATAAAACTACTTACAAAGCCCTACAAGTAATCATTTTAAACAGTTATTAAACATCGAGTTATGTGCTCTTAACTAGGATGAATTGTGCAAAGGGAAATACTACTTCACTCATTACAACAATTCTTTGACTGTAGGCTTGAACAAGGGAAGCTTGAGTGTGGATTTACAGTACAGTAAAGTGCTACTTGACAGTTACTGCTCACATTCATGGTCTGTAAAAAAAGGTAAATATTTGAAATTTGCTTACCACAGCAGCTGCCTTACATGTACTGTGGGTGAAAATAGGCACACAGGTACTTACCATGAAATCATCAGCATGTCAAATAGCTATAATACTCTGCATATGCTGATTTGACTCAGCCTAACTTTTCTATTTAACTTTTTGCTATGTAAGTAAAACAGTGGGTAAAAGACAGGATTATCTTTCTTTTAAACATATGGACCATCTTACAAGATTCTTTTGGAGAAATGAAGGCACACTATCAGCCACAAGGTACTAGATGTAATTCAGAATCCCATGTAGAAACTGAAGACAGCATATAGAAAGTTTCAGAACAGCAGAGAATTTATAACACGTATGGGGAGAAAAGCTCACTGAAACAGCATTTGCAGACTTAGTGGTAACTTTCATATATTAAGGCCCCAGAGACTATATCTTAAAATTGAAGACCGCTTAGGTATCTTGTTGCAACCAATCATTCCATTTTCTTCCTTACCATTCACATGAGGCAGTTTAGACTTTGCAGTTTCTTTAAAAAAGTTTTGGTGCCTACTAAGCAATAGTAGAAGAGCTGGTCAATGAAATTTTCTAGGTCTTGTCTGGACAGTTAATGCTGTTCTTATATGTATCTGTGAATACTTTGGAGTATAGCCTTACAGAGCCACCTAGAAATGAGCTATTGCTCTCTGTTTCTATTCTCTCTCATAGCAAAAGGTATGGATTGTATTGCATTCATGTACTGCTGTGATTTCTTTCAGCAATTTCTGATCGTATACCTTCATACGCCTTCCATTCCCTAGCTGATGATGGTGGAGACAAAGACCCTAATGGACTTGAGCAGCCACAATTTGTTCTCCATGAACAGCCAGAATCAAATTCATTACCATATCTCTCTCCTGAAGTAAGTGGATTGAAAAGCAGTAAACTCATATGCCGTGATGTCGGAGACTGCGACACTAACTGCCAAGAGAAAAAATAGCCCAAGAATAAATGTGCATAGGCATGAATCTACTTCTTAACACTGCAACACAAATTACAGTCCTAAATGGAATACTTTAAAGAATTAAACCCTTTTATATGGGTCTAAATTTCTCCTCTATGAAATCTATATAAAAACTCACTTCATTTTCAAGGACTAAAAGAAGGAGATTTTGAAAAATACTGGTGTGCAAAACATATTGTCTGGAACTAGGATCCTTCTGACTGCTATGTTTAATGTACAGTGGGTTAGAAACTAGATGACAGTTTCTACCACTGGGTTATACAAATGCCAGAACTACAAACAGAAACATGTGGTAGGCAGAAGACAGCTTGCAGCTCTTAAATCAGGAAATGCCAAGTGCAATATAAAAATACAACCACCACCCTTTAAATAAAACAGGCTGTATTTCACAGTTTATTTAGGGTGATGTGTGTTTATTTCAGTCTGCAAAGCCATCATACTGCTGGGAGGCAAGAGGTCATTTTCTTCTTCATTTAGGCTGTCAGTAGCAGGCCTATTTTGTCTCTCCACACTAACACAACTTTTAATTGCCTATGAAATTGCACCACCCTGAGGGAATTTCATACTAACATTTCAAAATCGTGTTTTCCTTCTTTATGCTCAAGGATCAGAGGAAAAGTACAGAAACTGTAGTCATGAATGTAGTGCAAGAAATTTACAGATTTACAGTAAACTTTACCAGAAATTTACAGTAAAATGGAAATTGTATTAAGTGACAGGTAGGAAACTGGAGGTATTCCAGCTTGATCAGCTCTAGAGTCAGCTTGCTTGACAGGGTAAAGGAGATACACGCTTGATTTCATGCTTATGTCACCTGCAGTGCAGTATGAGTTTGATTGTGCTACACTGAAAAAACTAAATGCATGATTTTTCTAAAAATCAAGGTTTAATTATAGAATTAATCTGGCTGTTATCTATTCCAAGCCCTTGCTCACAGCAGAGTCAGCTTGTGCGGGTTGTCCAGGGTCTTGTCAAACTGAATTTTGAAAACTTCCAAAGATGGAGCCTCCACAACCTCCATGGGCAATCTGTTCTAGTGCTTGGCATTGCACACAGTAAAAATATTGTTTTGTTATATTTAGATGGAGATTCCTGTATTTCAATTTGTGTCCATTGCCTCTTGTCCTTTCACTTTGCAGTACTAAGAAGAGACTACTTTTGTCTTCTTTATGCCCTCCAACCAAGAATTTATATACATTGATAAAATTGCCTCCCAGGCCTTCTTTTCTCGAGGCTAAACAGTCACAGTTCTCTCAGCGTCTCCTCAAATGTTTCAATGTGTTAATCATTTTAGGAACTGTTTTCTGGATTCACTCCAGTGCATCCTTGTCTCATACTGGGAAACCCAGAACTGCATACAACACTCCAGATGTGGTCGAGTGCTCAGTAGAAGGGAAGGATCATCTCTTCCACAATCCTGCCAGAAACACTCCACTCCAAGGGGACTTGCAATGACACTGGCCAGCTCCCTCCCTCAGGGATCCATCCCATCAGCTTCCATAGACTTAGAGTCACACAATATCTCAGGTGGGAAGGGACACATAATGATCAATAGTTTCAAATCCCTGCTCCCCACAGGACTACCTAAAACTAAGCCATACAACTAAGAGCATCATCAAGATGCTCCCTGAACTGTGACAGGTTTGGTGCCATGAGCAGTTTCCTTTAGGAGCCTGTTCCAGTGATCAACCACCTGCTCAGTGAAGAACATTTGCCTAATGTTTAATCTGAACTTACCTCGTGCAGCTTCATTGCATTTCCTCCTGTCCTGTTGCTGGTCACCAGAGAGAGATCAGCTCCTCCCCTCCACTGCTTGCCTTCAGGAAGCTGTAGACTGTGATGAGGTCACCCCTCAGCCTTCTCTTCTGTAAGCTAATCAAACCAAGGCAACCTCAGCCACTTCCTCCTAAGTCTTGCCTTTGAGACCTGTCATCATCTTCATCACCCTCCTCTGGACACACCCCAATAGCTTTATATCCTTCATTTATTGTGGCACCTCAAAACTGCCCCCAGCTCTCAAGGCGAGGCCACCCCAGTGCAGAGCAGAGCAGGACAATCCCCTCCCTTGCCCCGGCTGGCGATGCTGTGCCTGATCCCCCCAGGACATGGTTGGCCCTATTGGGGGCCCCTGCCAGGGCCCTGCTGACTCATATTTGACTTGCCAGGGTCCCCCAGGTCCCTTTCCACAGTGCTGTTCTCCAGTCTCTCATCCTACAATTTGTATGAATAACCAGGATTACTGTGTCCCACATGGTGAATCCAGCACTTGGTCTAGTTAAATTTCATACAGTTGGTGATTGCTCAGCTCTCCAGATCTCTCTGCAGGACCTCTTTACCCTCGAGTGAGTCCAAAGCTCCTCCTAATTTAGTATCGTTGACAAACTTACTTATTGTACATTTGATTCCTGTGTCCAGATCATTTATAAAAACATTGAAGACCACTGGCTGTAAAACTGTGCAGTTTTACAGTTTCAGTGAAACCACAGTTTCACTGGTGGTGACTGGCTGCCAGCCTGATGTAAACCCATTTACTCAAGATATTATGGATTTGTCTAGCTTTGTGCTGGGCTGTTGATTCAGAAAGATACTGTGAGAGTACTATCAAAAGCTTGGTAAAATCCCAAAACACCACATTTACTGGCTTCCCTTGGTCAATTAGCTGTGTAGCCTTTTACTGAAATAAAATGAAGTTGGTTAAGATGGACTTTCCCCTTGTGAACCTGTGCTCACTATAATCAATGAGTGCATTGTCTCTCAGAAAAACCTTCTCTATAATTTTACCAGGCACTGAAGTAAGACTGACAGGTCTATAATTACCAGGGTCTTCCTTCTTATCCTTCTTGAAACATTGCCAGCTTCAGTGGACTGGGAGCTCTCCAGACTCCCAAGACCATAGAAGAAAAATAATGCAGAGAGATCCTGTGATAACATTGGCCAGCCCCACCAGTATCATGGGATGAATCCCATCAGGCTCCACGGATTTATGCGCATCCTGCTTGAACAGCTCCTCTTGAACAAGTTCAGGGGCAGCTGGCAATTTATCATCCCCTAAGTCCTGGTCTTCCAACACAAGTGTCCTGGGATCCCAGGGCCCATCATCGGTGTTAAAGACAGAGATAATGACAGCATTAAATATCTCTGCTTTGTCTGTGTCCCTATTTGTTACATGACTGACCCTGTCAATCAACAGACCAGTGTTCTCTCTGATTCTCTGTTTGCTGTTAATATATTTTAAGAAGCCTTTTTTGTCCTTCACAGTGTTGGCCAGCTTGAGCTCCACTCGAGCTTTGACTGCATGAATTTTCTCCCTGCAGTGCCAAACACAGTCTCTCTAATCCTCCTGCATTGCCCATTCTTGCTTCCATTGTCCATACATTTTCCTTTTGCCTGAATTCTATAAGATCGCTGTTAAGCCAAGGCAGCCCTTTGCACTGCTTTTGACTTCCCTTCCTTTGGAATTGCCTGCCCCAGTGCTCTTAAGAGAAGGCTCTTAAAAAGTGGCCAGCATTCATGAACCCCAATACCTTCAAAAGCAGATCCCCAGGGGTCCACACTAGCTAGCCCCTTCAGCAGCCCAAAATCTGTTCTTCCCATATCCAGGGACAAAGTTTCCTGGTGTTTTTTTTCTCCAAATGCCAATGATTTGAAATGCAACTACGGTCACATGGTCACTGTGATCAAGACAGCCACCAGTCCCCACTTCACCCCTGAGACCCTCTCTTTACAAACAGCAAAGCTGGGAGGGCACCTGTCCTAGTTGCCTCCCTTAGTACCTGCACCAAGAAGTTATCTTCAATGTGCTTCAGCAATTTCCTGAATCTGTTTGTGTCCAATGTATGATATTAACCAGCTGATGTCTGGGAAGTTAAAATCATCCATAAGGACAAGGGCAGATGAACTAGAGATATCCCTCAGTTCCTCGTTGAATAATTCATCATTGCTGTCTGTCCTGGCTGTTTTGGCATTCCTCACCCTGTCCATGCAAGCTCAGGACAGCATTGCTGTTTTCCTCCTAGGTCACTTTTCTGTGCTGCCACCTCTTGTGTGCTCCTTTGGATGTTTGAGTTCAGTCAGGAGCTCCTTGTTCATCCATGAAGGCATCTTGACACTTTTGCTTAACTTTCTGGGTTCTGGGACGGACCATTCTTGGGCATAATGTATAATAAACTACCAAAAAATAACAAGAAAAGTATTTCTGTCCATATAAATCCTGCATTAAAATGGTTTCCTTAAGCCATGTGCAGCTCAGCATTGGCACATGAATAATTAGAGCTGTTGCATAAACTGGCACTTTTTCCAATAAGGCACCATCAGCTCCATAAGAAAACATGAATTAACAGGTGTATTTGTGAACACCAACAGCTTACAAAGCAAGGAGATCTACACTGCTTATTTGCCCTGTCCCTCAGAAACAGGGCAACTTCCTAACTGCAGCTCAGCACTTTCTGTCTCTCATGGCTTTAAAGGAAACCAAATGAGCTAGCTAATACACAGTGACCTATTTCTTCCCCCTTAATACTGAACGTACAGTCTTCGTGCATGCTCATGTCTATCACGCTCTTCCAATCCCTTTTCCTCAGGGCTAAGCAAACCCATTTCTGAAATATTAAAAACCACAACATTCCCAGGGGAACATTAAAACCAGTTCTTCATGTTGATATTTTTTCCTTATCACATTTCACAGCCACGTTCTTCATATTTCTCAAACTGAAAAGAATTAGCATTTAATTTTTATTTTAAAAGAAAAGCACCCTTTTAGAATGTTTCCCTGTGAGACTGTGGAGCCAGCAGTACAGTGGAAGGACTTGTCTCTCAGCCTGTGCCATGATACAGTTCTAATTTTACTCAATATTCCACAGTTGGCTGAACCATAAACCAGTCTTAAAAACACTGCCACTAAAAATCTTGATCTTCTCTCCTAAGGGAAAGGTATCCTGGATCAAATCCAACATTAATTATACACCACCTTATCAATTCCCCCCATGGTTATGCTGAGGTGGTAAACTGTGTATTTTTGCCCACAAGCTGTCCATCTGTGATGAAGCATTGCATAGATTCCAGCCCTGAAGTGCACTGATAGCTCAAGGCTCTGTTAGACACATACCTTCCACTCAGGAATTTGCAGTTTAAATGAATACTTACTATAAAGAGAATTATATTATCTTATTGAATGCAATTCTCATGGATAGACTATTAAATTCTGTTCAGTGAGGGATTTTGTGCATCAAAGAAAAACTTTCAGAGACTCACCACCTTTATGAACGTGATTGATAGAAACCTGTTTTTTACAAAGAGACAGCACAGGTTTATATTCTGAAATGTGAAAATCAGTCATATTTACCACCATAGCAGCTAAAGGCCAAAAAAAATGAGATCTATTGCAATACTTAATGTAATATACAATAGAAGACCGTTTCTGTCCAGAAATCAATTGCTTCATGGAGCAGATAATTTAGAGCAATAGCACAATTTTCTCCGATTTGTTAATGCAAACCATAACATTTTTGCTCCTTTTGTCAAACTACAGTGATCGATTAAATACAGTAAATTTAATACCACACACTTGCCATGGAAGAGTTGCAAAGACAAGATGTGTGCAATGTCGCTGGAGGGGGGATATTTCAGGAAGCATGTTGGCCCCACGAGAAGCCAGAAGCCAGCCAGTTATGTTTGCAGCAGACAGCAACACTTTGCTATCCCCATGCTCCTTGCAACAGTGCTCAGAAGAGGTGCTGTAGCTACAATCTCTCATTTCTGACAGCTCTGTATCATTTGTGCACCACTTCTGTAAGTCTGCTCTCATCACGTGTCAAAAGACATGAAAATTTGACTACAAGTCCCCTGACTCTCCATCCAATACTCCATCCCACCGGGAATATATAAACATTGCTAAACATCCAGGAAGATCATCAGCATGAAAACTGAGTTTAAAAGTTTTAAAGCAGTTATATGTTTAGGTTCTTTCCTCTTCTTGCATCCACTCCCCAGCCCCTGTGTACATGCACACTCATGTACCATTTCACTCATATAACCATTTTTCTCCCACTGGTATTTTTCCCCCACAGCTTTTCCATCTCTTGTCCTTGTCTTATCCTATAGCTTTGGGTCATATTTCTTGTACTAATAATAAAAATCAAAACAATTAAAAATATCAGTCTGGAGCTGCTATTTAAGTCACTCTCATAAACATTCAATAATTAGCTGATAGAGCTTTGTCAGGGATACAATATTCTCAACAGCTGTGTTAAAACAAAATCTGTGATGAAAGTATTTGTGTCAGCCAGTCCCTTTATAAGTCTTTTAAAAAAGTAATCCCCCTAGTTAATACCTAGACAATAACACAGTGTATCCAGTATCCAATCATCCTTTGGAAGGTTTATTTGTACCAACTGTTCTCAGTCAGGATTACTTTCATGGACAACTTTCACCACTCAAAGGTAGATATTGACTAGAAAATAAGATTACGTGTACTAGCGGCTTGGTCACCTCCAGGTCTGTAACCAGACACATCACTTAACACAATAAATTGCATTAGTATATTCCCACTCCAAATTAGTTTTTAACAATCATCCAGGTATTTCATCTGTTTCACTTTATGACAACATGAATGCAAGCAAAGCACAGGAACAGGAAGAGGGAGGTGAGCAGGCCAAGGTCTTATGTTGTTCCTGAAACCTGGACACGAGTCAGATATGCACTACCTGTATTGGTTTATATATTACATTGCTTTATGAGTCCACGGGAAGAAAACTGTATCAGTGGAGAAGCTGAGTGAAAATAAGAAACACTTAAGGTTGTTCCTTTTGGTGTCAGTATGACTTCATTCCCTTTAAATTAAATTTGGCATTTATTGGCTAGAAGACCAAAACAGGAAATGGATGTAACTGCTCTTGGCTTCAGGTAGGAAACATGATGTCATTCCCACTGCCTGCCTTCCTGATTGGCACAGTCTCCGGACATAGACCCAGCAGCTTCCAAATGCTGATACATTTCTCCTTTCTTATTTTTCTTTCATCCCTCTCTAATTACAAGTAAGTTTCTCTAGAAAGGAAAATACTGCAACAAAAACACCTCAAAGACATTCAAAGGCAATAGACAAAATATAAATACAGAAATGAATGACATTTACAAAGTTAACAAAGTCAGTAGCTGAGAAGAGCATAGCTTCAGACTTGTTTCTACAAATGGAGTCACAATCTCTTTTGCAAAAGACTCTAAAAGCAGTAGCAGTAAATTAACCTTCAAATGTCAGCAAGTAAGTGTGCGAACAGCCAGAATCAGCTGGTTTGCCATCCTTAACGTGACAGCAATATCAAACTCTTAACAGCTCAAAGCACACAAGGAAGAGAAACTCAATTTACGGTATTCCATGGAACTGATAACTGTCTGAATGGGTCCTTTTCCCATACTTACACTCTACTACACTGGGGTTTTTTGTGGTTTTTTTTGCTTATTGGACTACACACCAAACACTCTCCTATTTCTGCACATTCAAGTGAGCCCTTTCCAATTAAAAAATCCACTTGAAAGAACATGCAGCTTTCCAGGCTTGGTGTTGTTCACCATGGCTGTCTCCTGTCCAGGCATCAGCATGAAAACTGCAAACAAGCCTATGAAGTGCATTCATTACCATAGGATTGAAATATGACCTCTCCCACTAAATCCCCAAGTTAGGACAAATGTGGGACCAAAATTGCTGCATGTTATGTGGCACAGTTATTTGCAGGAGTAGGTGGAAGGAGAGTGACTACTCCTCTACTACCTTTTCTGACACAACAGGGACAATAAGAAAAGGAGGAAGCCAAGAACAAGAACATAAACCTGGCTGACATAAAAAGGGAGGCAGTGATGAGAACCAAACCTGGTCAATCATATTAATGGATAAGGGCATGTAAAAGTGTGTGAAAGCTTATTTTAGCCTGGACTTTAGAATGGGTAAGACTGGAGGACAGGACTTTGAGGGGTGCAGGAATCAATGGAGCTACCATGGGTTGGGGAATACACAAGGGAAGACAGAGCTGAGGGGAACAAAGGGGCTTAACACAGAGGGGCGTAAGAGAGGCCAGCTTTAAAATGGGGCTGGTCAGTACAATTTGGCCCAGCCCTGTGCCTGCCCTGTGCAGTCTGGCCTTGCTTCTTCTATCTTATGAAATCTTTTCTTAGGCATGTGTGTGTGCTCATTCTGTGTCCCCTGGGAACAGGCTGCAGGGACTCCATGCCAGCTGCTGTCAAGTCTCTGTGTGCATAACAGAAATTTGGTGCCAGCTCCCAGGATCAGGCCTTGGGGGGTTAGGTGCCCATGGCCTTTGGGTGGCAGTGACTGGGAGTGAGTGGTGTCTCCACATCATCCTCCTCCTGGAGCCAGCAGGGGGATTGAACCCCTGGCCACTGGGGCAGGAACAGCATCTGTTCCCAAAACCAGCTGTTGGGAGAACATGAGTGAGGTGAGCAGGGAGCTCAGCGTTGTTGGTGTGGGACCATGGTCACTGCCTGTGTGCCTGGTGCCAGCTGTGAGGGCAGAGGCTGCGCCTCCCACAGTTTCGGTGTGCCTGGGCTGCGTGCGTGTGTTCACCAGCAAACTCTAAGCTGGACTATTCAGCGACTTGGAAGACCAAAGATCTAGGCCAGGGTCCCCTAGTCCATTTGCTATGAAATACATATATTTTGCAAAAAAACCCACAGTTGACCTTTAGTGTGGCTTGCTCCCAGAGGCTTTTCTACAAAAAAGTCACATCAGAAAATTATGTTAATGAGTGCATCTGAGTTAAACAAACAAATAAAAGCAGCCAAGTAACCACATTCTTACTTTACCTGCTCAAAAGTTTCTGGCAGCAGAGAAAAGCAAGAGAAATATGGGAGAAGCAAATGTATTACAAAACATTGTATCTGTCAGTCCCCATAGTATTTTTTGTGACTTGTGAAGAGTAGATGGCTATACTGGAGTAGGCCTATGCTATTTTGCAAGTCTGCTGTTTTGGACAGTGCCTAAAAATAGTTACAACACTGATGGACACTTAGGTCAAAGGAAGTTTAAGACAGACATGTGCTCATCTTCCTGAAAGTAATTTCCACTATGCAGACTGCAAAAACTCACTTGAGCCTTCCTGCTACGATCTTCTGTGTTGTCCTCAGGCCACCAGCTGAACTGGCATCCAATGTACTCCTGGAATTTAAGCTGCTAACTCCAGCCAGTACATTACATATCTCACATACAGGAGATGGGATGGGAGTGTACTGCAACATCTATTAAAAAATAAAAGCTGTATCCAATTTTTCTTCAGATTATAACTTAAAAACAAGAGTTTGTGCAAACTGACCCTGTAAATGAACTGGAATGCAGACAGACACTTTCCCAAACTTCTCTGGATGAAATGAGATCTGTTCAGCAGTAATTTGAGTACATACCCATTGTAAAAAGCAAACCCGGTCAAGGAGGCCAGTATGAGCTGATCTTATTTTTTTATGTCATCCTGAAGTGCTGTGCTCATGTGAAAACAATCTGTCACAAGAATAATTTAGTAAGAAAGCTCTGCCTCAGATCAAGACACATAAGGGAATGAAATGCTCTTGCACAGATGTAAAACCAAAATGGAGCACAAAGTTTCATTACATGAAAGAGGAACAGAAAATAGCAGGTTTCCTTCCCCAGAATCACATCAAGATCCTTTCTCTTTTCTTTAACACTCTATAGGCCAAGAAATTATTTTCCTCCCTTTCTTTCTCACTGCTCTTTTTATTAAGTACAACTATTTCCTGTATTGGTTACTTGTACAGTTCTGGACTTTGCTTGCAGTAATAATCTCTCTTCCCTTGCCAGAAAAAGGATGGTTATTTTACAGACATCTTCAATAACAAAATTCATCAGCACAAAAATAGACAACAAAAAGCAGAACACACTAAAAATTGAAAGAAGAGGTAAAAGTTCAATTGTGCAATAAGATTAAGATTGTGCCATTCAATTTGAATTAAGCAGCAAACAGGACACCACCACACAAACAACAGGAAAAGTCTCTAAGATCAGTAAAGATTATGGTACTTTGTGTCCATGAGATGCTAAAAAAGAAACTTCAGTTTTCTTAACTAGAAAGGTCAGTTCAGACCTCAGAAAAAAATAAAAGACCAAATCAAAGGAACAACAACACATGTATTTGTTAGTTTCACAAAATGTATGCTCTGTAGAATACTGTGCAAGAATAAAAAGGAGTCAGTAATACACAAATTCCCTGCGTGATTCACTATTATTTTATACAACATGGGGAACAAAGTGCCTTTTGCAGAGCTAGTGTAGTAGTGAATCAAACACAAATCATACCTATAAGAGTAGAACCTAGAGTTCCCAACTGGGATCAGAAATCATACTTCCTAAAATAAAGGAAAATGCATTTTAGCCCTAAATGGTTTAGGGACAGGAGAATTGCCATGAAATTACAAACAGAAGCAGATACACAACTTGTGCAAGATCCACTGACAGGCAACGGTAACAGCACTCAGGAGAAGGAAGGGATATTTGTGTCCTCAGTTATGATGCCAGATATGTCATCATCTTCAGCTTCCAGTTCCACCGGTTTAGTATGGCTTTGAGCAGACCTGGTCATGCCAGCAGCTGCAGCGCCTCTTAAATATAATACATTTTAAACATAGCCTTTGATCCAAAAAGTCCATTAACAATTCTATAACAAACCAACACAGATCATTCTACATCTGCCACAATTATACACCATTTCTACAGGGGCTTGTTACTGGCCATAGCCAAAGAAAAAGCCTGGAAAGATTTCAACTTTGACTTTGTCCATTAGTGCTACTTAGGTCCTTTAACAAAGAACACTAGGGACACAATTTCATAGTTTAACATGTCAGTGTATTTCACTGTAATAGCCCCTTCCTCAGGCTTTTCTCATGTTTAGGTGCTCAAGCTTGTTCTTTACCCAAATATTGTCTCTTTTGCTCTTTCTACATGTGAAAAATACTCTTTAACTTTAAAACCATACCAGTTATGAAAACCTGGTCTATACAACTACTATTGAAAGCTTTCTATTACGGTATTGAAAAACTAAAGGATGGCATCTTTTGAAATTTTCATCGTTAGTTTAACTGTATTATTTCCAATAATACAGTTATTGGAAGTTAATTTAAACATTGTCTTCAATAACAGCAAGTACATGAGCACTGAGTGCATCTTAAACTCCAACCAGACAGGAATCACAGCAGCACATGAATACTGTAACAAGATGGCAAAAATTCCATAGGATAAGAACTGAGAAAGGTGTATGGCACTGCTGATATCCCAACAGTGAGCCCAACAGTTACATACCAAACAACTAGCAACCACAAGTTTATGGGCTTCATTTCCGTCACAACCAATGGTCAAATCCTAGTGCAAGGGCTCGGTAATTTTCCCAGTACAGAATTAAAGCTTACAGTAAAATGTACAGAAAGTTAAACCCGATAGCTTTGTTGAACTTTATCTGGATAAAACTGATGAAGGAGCTGTAGATTTTTAAAATTTTTCCTTTTTTAGGTTTAGAATCCAAACTAAGAGACCTCCAAACAAAGCAACATGTACTACAGAACACAGACACACACACGTGTAGCCACGTCCCCTGGGGTTTTGCTGTTGTTTCTCTTACTTTATGTTTTATAGGCAATCTTTATAAAAGATTAGTTTCATCATATGCATACTATATTAGAGGCATATTTCTACCACTTTTAATATACTTTAGAAAATCAGAACATAAATCTTACCTTTGAAAACTTACCAATGCTCAATGTATTTAAGGCTCACTAAGCAACTTCAGATTTGTAATAGTCTCTACATTTGAAAAATGCATTAGTACAGTTTACAGATTTTTAAAAACAGTTCACCAGTCTCTCTTAAATATTTAATTGTTTCTCTCCTCCATAAATGTATGCCAGCTTTTTTTTCACCTCTCTTTCATGCATCATGTTTTTATGTTGTTGCCTTTACAAAAGGAACAAAAGTATCAAAAAACCACAAACAATGCTCAGTTCAAACTTAACAAAATTCTATTAAGTACTCAGGGTAGATTTGGTTGGCATCAAAGATGACAAAGATCTTTGGATTCCAGGTATTATCCACACAGCTGTCATACAAGTTCACAAAGCTTCCATCTTTTGAAGGAGGCCTCATGTATTTTGAATCACCGCCGATATAGTCACCAGTTAATACACGAGCAAGAAACATGACTTTATCTGGTCTATGTAGATGAGGCTGCAGATTCACACCATGAATCTGAAAAGTATCTCCGTGCTTCATGCTCTCTTTGCAGAAATGGCTGGAATATGATGCATCTCTTGCAAAATAGGTCCCTTTCAAATAAAAAAAAATTAAAATCTGATGATTTTCTGACCGTGACAGCTTGACTACTAGAGCATAGCTATCAAGATGATGAAAAATGTCAGTTCTTTAATGCTCATTAGTAATCCCTTTTTTTCCTTTTTTTTTTTAATTAATTGATTATGACAATATGACCAAATATTTTTAGTGTGAACACTTTAGTAGGAAGATTGTCTTGTGATCAGCACTGCTTTGCTGGGCACCCCTTCCGCATGCTCCCTGGTCCTACCAGCCAGTTGTGACAATTACATTCCTTACTGCATCCTTAATTACACTTGCCATAAAATCAGAGCTGTATTAAACAGCTCTAGGGTGAAGACAAGGCATGCACCACAAAATAGACACTATAGGGAACACTTAACAATGTTGAACTGTTAACACTACCAAACTGTGGTATGTTACAACAATACTTACCTTTTCCATACACAGCAGCATGCATCCCATTTATTCTCCAGTCAAAGTTATGAATACATATTGCTTCTACAAATTCATTACTGGTGCCATGAAACAGCATCTGCTCATTAATTGTTGGGACACCTCTTTTCTTCTTCAGCTGAGCTTTTTTCCTACAGAAAACACACAATAAATACATAAAAAAGCACAGAATAAATAAATAAATAGCTGTACAAACACACTAAATTACTACTGTGAAAACACTCCTTAGGGTACAGACCTAAAACATTTCATACATTCCACTTTACAAGTACCTAGGTGACTCTAGTTTTTAAGCAGGTCAGACTTCTTAAAGTACACATATAGAAATCACACATTTCTGCATGCTGTGGACTGTTTGCTGGCATAGTCCAAGATTTGGAAAAAAGGTCTTCCTATACCAATTTTATCAACATTGTTCATTTGTCATGAGTTTCAGTGTGGTCATTTTCTGCAGATACATTTTTAAAAGAAAGGTAACTTTAGACATTTTGTTCCCCCTATCTACTGAAATGTCATGATGGAAGGGATAACATAGTTGGTAGATTACAAAGTACTTTCACCTAGGTAAACCAGCAAAAACTGATCTAAGGGCCAGTAATGCTGAACATCAGAAATTTTTTCAATCAGCAGCCCTCTATTGTTGATCTCTGACAATATATATATGTAGCCTAGAGTAAATTCTCTTGAAACAGGGAAAACTTTCAAAACCATAAAAGTTTAAGTAGCAATTGTTCCTCCTAAGTAGTAGAATGTACCGGGCACACTGGAAAGCTGGCTCTGCAGAATGCAGAAATGCCACAACAGGACACTTTGTTAATTTGGAACAGAAATTGAGGAGTCTAACTGTTCTAAAAAGCATCATCTTAGCACTTTCCACCAGCAGCAACAAGCTAATCCAGTTCAACAAAATTAAGTTGATCCAGCACTGTGAAAATTCTCATTCGGCCAATAGACTCAATAAAAGGGGAAACCTACAGCAAAACTAAATACCCAGAGACATGCTCTTTGTACATATGCAAGCACATAAGCTTTTTCTTAAAAAAGGTCAGCAATCGCACTAACCAACACCTTTGTTTACTTGCTGTACTCCTCAACAACTCCAAACTGAGAAGCTAGTCTAAGCATCATTCTCTTTCTAACTTTCCTCCCTGGGACACCAAAAGAAGTCAATTTGAAATGCTGGAATACCTATCTCTTTATAACATACTCCCAGGCAATAATTTCTTCATCAGTGTGTGTAAGCCTGTAGTACTGCCTTGTGACCCAGTACCACCTTGTTACCCAAGAGCAGGACCTGGGATTTCAGCTTACTGACCTCACACAACTGGCCTCAGGCCATCAATCCAGCCTGTCCAGATCCCTCTGCAGAGCCTTCATGATCTCCAGCAGATGAACACTCCCACCCAGCTTGGTACCATTTGCAAACTGACTGAGGGTGCCTTCAATCCCCTTGTCCAGATCAGGGATAAAGATATTAAACAGGACTGGTCCCAACACTGAGCCCTGGCGGACACACTTTGTGACCAGCTGGATGTAATTCCATTCACCACCACTCCCTTGGGCCTGGCTATCCTGACATTTTTTACCCAGCAAACAGTGCACCTGTCCAAGCCATGAGCAGCCAGTTTCTCCAGGAGAATGCTGTGGGAAACAGTGTTGCAGGCTCTACTGAAGTCCAGGTAAAAAGTATCTGCAGCCTTTCCCTCATCCACTTAGTGGGTCTCCCTGTCATAGAAGGTGAGGTTGGTCGAGCAGGACCTGCCTTTCCTAAACTTATCCTGGCTGAGCCTGATCCCCTGGTTGTCCTGCACTTGCTGTGTGATGGCAGTCAGGATGAGCTGTCCCATGATCTTCCCCAGCACTGAGGTGAGCCTGACAGGTCTGTAGTTCTCTGGATCCTCCTTCCAACCTTTCTTGTGGATGGGCATTACATTTGCTCACCACCAGTCAACTGGGACCTCCCCAGTGAGCCAGGACTGCTGGTAAATGGTTGAATGTGGCTCAGTGAGCACTTCACCAGCCCCCTTGGTACCTTCCAGTGGATTCCATCTGTCCCCATAGACTTGTGTAGTGTAGCAAGTTCCATTTTCTTTTCAATTACAAGGGCTACATTTTGCTCCCTACTTCTGTCTACCAGCTCAGGGTCTGGGGTGCCCAGGTAACAACTGATCTTACTGTTAATGCCTTCTTTGCCTCATTCTTTAAGTACCTCAGCCTCTTCCTCATCCTCTGCCACTATGTTTCCCCCACATCCAATAAAGGATGGAGATTCTCCATAGCTCCCCTTTTCCTGTTGACTTATTTTAAAATAAGTATTTTTATTGTCTTTTACAGCAGTGGCCAAATTAGGTTCTAGTTGGGCTTTGGTCCTTCTAATTTTCTCCCTGCAAAAATCACACCTTTAATCCTCCTGAGTTGCCTGCCCCTTCCTCCCAAGGTCCTAACTCTCTTTTTCCTCTGAATTCCACCTGAAGTTCTCTGTTTGGCCAGGCTGATCTTATTCCTCAACTGCTTTAGGATTTCCCTCTTGAAGAGCGTCCAGACTTCCTGCACTCCTTTGCCCTTCAGGACTGCCTCACAAGGGACTCTGTCAAACAGTCACCTGAACAACCCAAAGTCTGACTGCTGGAAGTCCAAGGCAGCAGTTCTGCTGATCCCCTTCCCTACTCCTCCAAGAATAGAAGAAACTTAACTAAAAGTAAGATAACTGTATTAATCATTAACATGTATATGGAAAATCACTTCCTCATACATGTTAATGATATAGCTTTAAATTAACAATAAATGTCGTATCTCTTAAAAAATCATGTAACTTACGCAAAAATTTAATATATATCTGGTTAGTTATTTCCTGACTCTTTAACTTAGTCTAGATGATTTTATTAGTGCAAAACATCTTTAAACCTTCTGATATGTACTCCTTCCTCCAAGATACACAAATAGCTTTTGTCAAGTACAACTGCCTAAGCCTGATAGTACAAAATAAAGTGGACACCAAACTGGGCACTTCCTACTTCTTCCAGGCCAGCACAATATGAAGAGGGAAAAGCCAAGAACTTAGAACAAGGTTTTGCAGCACATTAAACTTAAAAGAAATTGCATGAATATGTATTAATTGGATGCTTAATTCTGCCCTATGCTTCATAAAGTTAAGAAATTCAACAAGACAGAAATATTAATTAGCTTTTTTCAGTAAAAATTACAGTAATACAAGCCTCTCAAGGAATCATTTTACAAAAAGCTAATATTTATTCTCCTTACTTCACTGTAAGGATCATGGGCATCTACCACACAGATATTCTGAACATCTCTAATACATTATCTGTGCTACACCTTTATCTAATACATGTCTACAAGTATTACATTTCTGCACCTGCAGAAGCTACAGTCTTGAAAATTAAATTTTGAGTAGAGAGAAAGGACAAATAAGAACATTTTTTAAAGTCAAAATGTAACAAAAATTTTCATTAGTAATAAAAACAAACATATTTCTGCTGCATGACTTAAACTTTTCTCCATTAGCAATCCTAAAACTGTTGGGTTTAGAAATAATCTCACCTGCAAAAAAACTCCCACAAGTCTAGATTTTGTATTCTCTTAATTCTTTTAATTCGGTGGCTATCCATTGTTTTTCCAAAGAGACTAGAAACTTCATTATATTCATTTGTTTTCTTTTGCAATGGAATAAGCTGGAAAAAAAGAGGTTAGTAGGATTTCAATTCGATGCATTATTTCATTGTCACATGTTTTTGACCAACTTGCATACCAACTCTTACCTGGTATGGCTCCTCAGTATTTACATTCTCCCAGTGTGAAGGCATAGGGATAGCCTCATTTTCACAGATGAAACTTCAAACAAAAAAGGTAAAAACACATCACTTCAAAGACATGAGGCATTTTCTTCCCATCAAACTCCTGCTCCAAACAACACAGTCCGCAAAAAAAGCAAACCCCCATGAAGTTTATACAGAGCTACTAAAAAGAGTGGTTTAAGTATACGCACTACATACACAGAAGTTCTTAAGCCTTAAAACTGGGACTAAAAGAAGGAATCTCCTGGAAGAATGTCATCAGACAGAAATAAGAGTACTGAATGCAATTATTCAAGAAAAAAGGAAAAAAGTAAATTGCCACATCATTGTATGCACTATTTAGCAAATATCTACTGAAAAAATGTTGATACTTCAAAAAAACAGGTCTTCTTGAAAGTCAGTGTAAACAGATTGCTACTACATTTCTTATGACAAAAGACAAATTTCTTTTTGAATGTATAACCACACTACAATTCAGAACTAAAATTTTTCTCAGAAACTATTTGGGGAAAAAACACAACATATCCCATGTACTCAATTTCACTTGCGGTAGTAACACTGCATAGCTCAGTTTATTGTTTAGTGAGTACCAGATTTACATCAGCACAGCTTTACATCTAATGTCTGATCAAGTGGTAAGAAACTGACAATCTAAAGCAATTAGACTCATAAAAGAATTGTTACAACACAAGTTTTTTAAGTCCAAATCATTTTAGAGTAAATGACTAAAACATAGGCAAGAAATAGAACTCAATCTTTGTCAAACGACTCCATTTTTTGGTGCTGTTTCCCTGCAGTAATTTTGATACAACAGGTATTCAGAGCAAGTGACTCTCAAAAACTATAAATATAAACAATAAAGACAAAACACTTTTGTTTCATTTTACTTAAAAGAATCAGGAATAAAATAAAAAGAAGGAGTCTTCCTCTTATTTCCTTACCTGAATGAATTGATTGCAAAGGGAGCTCGCTTTATTGGACGTTGCTTAAGGGTAGTTAGGTTGATTTGTTTCATCACTGAGCATAAAAAAAAATTAGGATGAAAGTTCTGGGAATTCATCTACAGAATTATGAAATATTAAAGTCTCATTTTTTTAAAAGAATGTTACTACATCCTAAGTTACTTGACAGGAATTCCCATTTCAACAAGTAACAAATCAGCATTTTCAAAAAATGTTTCTAAATGTATTGCCATTTATATGACTTGGCAAAATAGGCAAATATTACACACACAAAACATTTCTTTTTAAAATATCCATCTAACATTCTGCCCCACTAAATCACGGGCAAAAGTTCTACTGACTTTAATGGGATGACAAAGAATACACTATCCTTAATCTAAGACGTCATGACCTACAGACAATAACATAAAAACTGTTCTTTAGCATATGCGTTTAGTTTATTTTGGATGCAAAACAGTTTTTTACAAGCAGATATTTCAACACAAGCAAGCATAAAACTCCTCATATTGTTAGATATTACTTTACTGCCAGTACATTGCTGTTTTACTCAGTCTCCACTTTCTGTATTTGAAATATCTGAAGTTTGAGTATATTGGAATATGTATTTACTTCCTTAATTTCCTATATTTAAGCAAATAAGAATTTTGTAATTTAATCAGAAAATATACAATCTATGAATGGAAAAACTAAAAAAAAGTTATTAGAACACATCTTTGAACAAAGAACAGATTGCATTTATAATTAGTTACATACATTAGAAACCTGTAATATTCTGTAATTTGCAAAAACAGCTTAAGTGAGATCTTTACAATCTACTAGAAAATCTGTTTGCCTATCCCCATTGTTATTCTGAGAACAGAACCGGCTTCAACTACCTGCTCAATTATTAAATCACTTTGATGCCAGTATTTTGCAGAAAGCCTCCTTCACAGCAATATTTCCTATACAGACTGAATGGAAGAGGTTTTCCAAGCTTACAGTCAGTTGCACATTAAAGAAAAAAGGTTTGAACTTCCCAGTTCAATACATGTATCCTACATGCCACCTGCAGCTGAAGCAAGCAGCAGGAACGCGATGGAGTGCTGTTAAACAAGACATGCTACTTATTAATAAACTACACAAAAATATCTAACAGGGCAGCTGTTTCTAAAAACTCCTATGTACTTTCCAGTAAAGAAGACATTCACTATCACATGTTTTTGCACCAGATATGAGGACAATAACCTGCTGAATGAACAAATGCACTGGTATATCTGACACCTTCTGTTATTTGAATTTACTGTATGGAAAGAGACATACCTGAAAAGTCCAGTGTGTAGTTAAACTTTGCAGTTGTGAAAGACAGAGAACCATGGGGGTTTGTCCGGAAACTCCTTTCAATATCTTCACTGCTAATCGAGCAGTGACTGTTTGAGTCGGTCTTCAAAACAAAAGAAAAAGCACATTTAGACAAATTCAGCAAAAGGTAATTTGCTATATGGAATCTATCAGAGCCAATATAACTTTATGGGTATTTACCTGAAACATATGCCATTTACCACACTCAGCCAAATAAAACCAGCCCCACTGAGTATCAGAGGTATCCATCTCTTCAACTGAGCTTTCCATCTTTGGAAACACATCTTCTGATGTTCCTTGAAGCATTTCCTGAAACATCCGCATACATACACAATTAAAAAATTTTGAAAAATTTATAGAAAAAGCAAAATAAAGTGCATTTCAATAACTACCAAAAAAATCCTGTCAGGCTGAGGATTAATTTGTTTTTTTTCTTTCCAGAGAAAAATTCTCAATTTGCTACTTATCCAGTATTATCCTTTAAGTTAGTTAAACATATTCAAAATTCTCTTAACTGTCTGTGAAGTGTGCTAGTAAAGGCAAGAGCTACAGGCTTTATCAGATCAAAGAGAAGCGCTAAATTTCACATCGATGGTCGTAGGACCAAGGCCACTCAGAAATAGAGCCACAACAGTCTCTTCATTCATACTTCTCAGGAATGAAGTATTGGTGTTACATCCAACAGCTTGATGGAAACATCTACTAGGTACTCACCAGCAGTGAACAAATCAAATTGGATATCCAAAGTTGTAAGAAAAAAAATTTAAAACTAAGACAAAGAATACAATTATTTAACTGTGCAGGCCCACAGTACATTATTCCTCCATGTTGCATGAAGAATGGTTTTCTCCCTAATGCACCCACTTAAAAATGACACAGTAAAATTCCCAGTACTCTGTACTTGTATTTATAGAGAAGGTTCACACCGAAAGCCAGAGTGGCTCCCACACAAGTAATGAGTATCATAGCTGAGGTTCTCCAGGATGGAAGAAAAAGAACTAAGGAAAGGATATAGCAGGGGGCTACAAAATCATGACAAAACCAAGCAGGGAACAATCACATTTTCTTCTGACATACAGAGGAGACACCTATCGAAGGTTGCACATGTGAAGTTCAAAGTAAGTGAAATTGAAAAACTTCATGAACCAGATGGCAACCTATGGAATTTCTTTTCATGGTACAGAGCAGATGCTGCAAATTTATGGAAGTTCAAGAAGCAGGTAGACAAGTTTAAGCCTACCAAGAGCTATGCCAGAATACCTTTAGAGGAAGGGTCCCTGCCAGATTTCAGCTCATTCTTCATTTGCCAATAAAATTCTGAAAACTCTGAAAGTGCTCACCTCTACTTGCATCTATTTCCTAACACGTCAACTTTCTGCAACAACCTCCCCAAGCAAAAATTCTAAGTTTCAGGGAATCTTTCAGAGAAAGATGCTTGCCCACTCCTGGAAAACATCAGCAATTCATCCACTCTGTTTAACCAAAACACTTTGGCACTCTTCCCAAATATATCCTCAAGTTCACTTTTTCTTCCAAGAAGTGAAACAACACCCTCCAGCACAAGTCAAACAATGTGCAGTTAGTATCCTGGATGCGTCAGTTGTTTCCTGGTCACTTCAACCCAGAAAAAATAGAGACCTGAAGAAGACAAATACTGGAGAGTAAAAGTAGGCATCCCCCTTCTGGCCAGTGCTACTGGGGCAGCAGTTGAGAGCAGGAGGCACTTCTAGCACTACCCTTCAGCCCCTGTTTTTCCCAAGCTAGCCTGCTGTAGTTTGAAAAAAAGAAAAATCAGAGAAACCTCGTTGTGGTAATAGCTAGAGACTGTATTCTAATCATCAAAAGCTCCAAAGGGTTACAAAAATCTAGATGCTTAGAGATCAGGGGAATCACAAGTGGACATCAAAAACTACCAAATTGCAGAATCTGAGGGCAAACCTACTTTGAAAATGGAAGCCTATCCAAGGCTACATGCATGGATTTCTGCCCCAAGTTCAAGCAGCACTACACAAAAGGTGCATCAGGTGCCCAGAAAAAATGTTTTGAAATAGATAAGAAAACCATTCTCTACTTCAGAGGGCATCTGTCAACATCTCTTCTATTACCCACGGCAATACAGCCACAGAGCCTACATTCGCATGGTCTTAAAAGCACAACTGGCCAACATTTTTTGATTAAAATCTTTCATCTTCAGCTTGATTCTTCCTCTCAGGTAAGTATTTGGCTATGTTCTCTCCCACTGAGAAAAGGCAGAGGCAGGCTGAACTTCTTTAAAGCTGAAGAAAGCAATTGAGGCTTTTCTTGGTAATGTTTTGTTACCTCATGGTCCCATTAAAATGGTCAGACCTCAGTTTTCTCGCAGTGTTAGTTCAGGGCCTTGACTCTCATCAATCAAATCAATAATGCCTTTTGAACAAGAGGACATGCCTTTTACAAGTAGAAAAGACATGATTATATGTGCCTGCCAACACACTTAAGAGTCCTCCAGGGGCAACTCAGCCTCCAGAATAAACTATTTACTAAGGAGACTTTATTCCCATAGCTTTCAAAAATCTTACATTCAATCCATATATATTACCCTAATCACAAAGTCTAGGATAAGCAGGTAGACTCCAAGATACTTTAGAAGTATGCTAAGCCATAAAAACAAGAGAACTGTTCTCAAAGGTGACACAAATCCAAAATGTTAGAAGGAATTACTGATTAATTCAAAATCAAATGCACACTGTTTTTAAGCATCAGGTAGCATTTTGAAAAGGCCTCTCAACTGCCATTATTAGAACTGTTTCTACTGGTCCAGGAGTTACCAGAACAGCTCAAAGTAAACAAATCACTCAGGAAAAACATCCTCCTAAACAGGAAGAGCACTTGTTGTGCATTGTGACTGACTGGCTTTACTACTACTGGAAACGCACCTTCTCTTTTTTCCAGAAGTACTTTATGTTCGACTGATATACATGCTTTACAGTGTGTAATGAATGTGTAGGAATGGGAATTTTAAGGCCATCTAGTTTCAATCCCCCTGCCATGGGCAGGGACACCTTCCACTAGGCCAGGTTGCTCCAAGCCCCATCCAACCCGGTCTTGAACATGTCGAGGGATGGGGCATCCACAGCTTCTCCGGGCAACCTGTGCCAGGGTCTCACCACTGGCATGATAAAAACACAGCAGCATCCCAATGGGCTACTCTGTCTGGATTCCTGCTCTGTCTGCTTCACTTGGCACATCGTGCTTTATTGCCAAAGGCTCTTCTACCTACAAACGTCGACTTGGTACAGTATCCTGCTGGGAACACAGGCAGTACCCAGGGAATCTCCGGCTCTTCCTTAGAGAGCACGACACCTGATGAGGAAACTTGCCTGAGATGAACCCGCAGGTCTTGGGAGGGGAGGCGATGAGGAGGAACAGCATTAGCACCAGTACGGGACACACGGTGAAATGACAATGCCCTTCCCACCTGCGCCCCCACGCACCCTCTCCGTGCTGCCGGGGGCCACCGTCGCAATCACACCCGTAACCGAACCCTCCATAACTGAATCCATTGGCGCTCAAGGGCACGGCCCAGCGACCGAGCCGAGCACAGAACCACTACCCCTTCATCGGGACCGCAGGCCGCTCCCACACATACAGCGGCCGCCGCCTCCCACCCCCCTGCCCAACCTGGCAGCGCGCTCGGCGGCGGGGCGGGGCGGGGCGGGCAGCGGCCTGCGGGGCTCGGGCGCGGGGCGCGGGCGCGGCGCGGGGGCTCGGGACGGAAGCGGCGGCCGTTCCGCCCCGCCCGCACTCACCGCATGGGCCGCGCGCCTCGGGCGCGCTCCCCACAGGCCGCCCGCGGGGCGCGGGGCCCGCTCCGCTCCCGGCGCTTCCGTTACCGGCGGCCGCGAAGGGCGGGGCCAGCGCCGCGGTGGCCGCGCCCCATTGGCCCGCCGGGGGCGGGCATGCAAATGAACGCGGGGGCGGGGCCGCGGCCGTGACGCGGGGCGGGCCGGGAGCGGGCCCAGGGCAGCGCTGGAGCCTGGGCTGTGCCGTAGCTGTACCGCTGTGTCAGCGCCGACACCGCTGCCAGGCCAGGCCCAGTCCCAGCGCTGGGTACAGCGCCGGTCCCAGTGCCAAAAACAGTCCAAACACCTGTTCCAGTACCTATACCAGTACCAGGCGCAATTCAGTAGCAATACCAGTGTCTGTGCCAGTACCTGTTCCAGTGCCAGTACCAGCACCAGTTCCAATCCCAGCACCAGTCCCAGTTCCAAAACCAGTCCAAGTACCTGTACCAGTACCAGTATGAATACCGGACCCAGTGCCAGTATCAATAGCAGTTCAGTTCCTGTTCCAGTACCTGTATCAGGCCCACTCCCAGTTCTGGCACCAGTCCCAATTCCAAAACCAGTCCAAGTACCTGTACCAGTACTAACACCAGTACCAGGCCCAGTTCCAGTTCCAGTTCCAGTCTCAGTCCAAGCACTAGTACCAGTACTAGTACCAATAGCAATCCCAGTTCCAGTCCCAGTCCCAGTTCCAGTAACAGTACTAGTACCAGTACCAATCCCAATCCCAGTTCTGGTACCAATACCTGTTCAGGTACCTGTCCCTGTACCTGCATGAGTAGCAGGCCCAGTTCCAGTCCCAGTCCCAATGCAAGTCACAGTTCCAGTTCCAGTAACAATAACAGTCCTAGTTCCAGTACCAGTACCGGTACCAGTCCTTTGTGGTCCCAGAACTGTGACAGTCCTGCCACTGCTCTGTATCCCACCACTTGGTCTTTTCGTTCTTTTGATTTTTGGCCTCGACAGCAGCAGGCCTCTGCTTTACCAAGGAATATTTTTGGTAATTATTTGTAATTCAGTAATACAACAGCCCATCATCTTCCTGTGAAACACACATATGCCGGAACCTGTGCCTGCATTCATTTCTGCATGCACACCATTTTAAAGGACTGATGCCACGCTGGTGCCAGCAGCAGATGTGACCGTCACACTGTACATGGCACAGGTCACACAGCGCAAAGAGGGCAGCAACAAGAGTCTGGTGCGGGCACTTGGGGCCCATGAGCAGCTTTATGCCACAACTGAGGTCTGGAAGCAGCTTCAGGAGCTCTAGGACCAGTAAGAGAAGCCACAGCGTTGAGTGTAGATCACCCCAGCCCTTTGGTGCAGTCAGTCTAGGAAGGGAGCTGCTGAGTGAAGAAGCTGGCAGTGACACCTCCTTCAGCACTCTACAGTCAGCCAGTGGCCTGGAAACTTCCAAAACACTGACAGTCTTCATATGTGTGTGCAGTCATTGCAGCACATCCTGCAGTGAAGGATTTTCATTGAGCAGCATGCCAAGAACAACACAGGTGGAGTGAAAATTATGAATTTCTCCAATTCCAAGGGAGTGTCAAACAGGATATGTATCCAGATTCTGGCTGTACTGACCTTGCCTCTGAATACAGAATTAGAAAAGGATATTTTTCTGAGTTAAAAAGTCAAGCAGCCCGTGGTGAATCACTGGAGGTATTTCACTGGCATGAACATAATGCTTCTGGAATAAAGGAGTTTTCAAGTAGAGCCATCTTTTTTCAACTGTGTTGTTTGTATTGACATTGTTGGAAAGCACATGAAGTTTGTTGGGAGGTATCCTGCCTGTGCTGACTTGCTTTATGGAGCTATGCAGAGCCTAGAAGCAACGGAGGATTCTGTTACCACCTTATCTGCTGAATGTCTATTGAACATCTTTTTTTGATTGAAAAGATGACAATGCTGTATATATAATATGGACATCTTTGAGTCATCTATTTATATTGTTGTTACAATATAAATATTGTATTTATATACAACTGCCTGTTGTGTATGTTTTAAATAAAGGTCAGGCGTTTTGCAGAATATGTGTAAGTGTATTTGAAGTTACAGTAGCGCAATGCACAGCTTTCTAGCAGCCGAAAGTTTCGAAGAGATTTCTGCTGCTATGCCTTGAAATGTGGGATAGAGTTGAGACTTTTGTTGTGTGTTTCTTCCTTTTCTTTGTATGCTTAGACTGATAATTAATAATGGAGCATAAACCTCTCTTGAGATAAGAATATCTTCATTACAGTGAAAACATAGCCTGTTATCAGTCTGTATTCTCAGGAAGCTACATGCTAATGTCAGACTTTATGACAACAACATAAAAACCTTTCAAATCCAAAGATTTCTGTGGTTATCTTAGGTACTGTGTGCAGACTAACAGCATATCTGGAGAAGACATAATTGCATTAGTTGATTCTCATCAGCCTCTACTTCAAGCAGCAAAGAGGCAGAAACTGGAGAGGTCTGGCCACATGACTTGAGTTACAAACCCATTCTTGCAGGGAATGGTCAAATGGAAGTGAAAGAGAGAACTCCCTGGTACTGCCTGGTACCAGGCAGTACTGCCTGGATAAATTGTAGGATCATAGAAGGATTTAGGTTTGAAAGTGCTGATGACATTCTGTAATCCAGTCTCCTTACCAAAGCAGACCTAACTTAGAATCTAGATTAGGTTGCTCAATTCCTCATTCAAACTTTTTTTTTTCCTCTTCAGGCATGTCTGCTGAACTGTTTTCAAGGACAAGAATTTTTTTTCCTTCTGTCCATCCAGAATTTTTTGTCTTGCAACTTGTGCACATTGACCCTGTGAGGTGAGCTCCCACAGTCTTCCTTGCAATGCTTTTCCCTGGGTAGGAAAATAACAGGCAGAGTGTCTCCAAGCTGCTAAAAAACAGCTGAAGTAGAGGGAAATTACAGTCAATTACCTTAGGACAGTGCTTCTTTAATTGGATCAGACAGGGGATTAAAAGATTCAAGTTGGAATGCACCTTGGTCATCTTTGAGGAGGGCCACAACGGTGTTCAGAGGGCTGGAGCACCTCTTCTATGCAGGCAAACTGAGAAGGTAGGGGCTGTTAGCCTGGTGAAGAGGTGGTTCCAGGGAGACCTCATTGTGGCCTTCTATCCTTGGAGGTGTTCAAGGCCACGTTGGATGGGGCTCTGAGAAACCTGGTCCAGTGGAAGGTGTCCCTGCCCATGGCAGGGGGGTTGGAACTGGGTGATCTTTAAGGTCCCTTCCATTCCAAACCATTCTACAATTATATGATCTAGCACAACCTCCTGCTTAAGTCAGGGTCAACTATGAGATCAGGTCATTTTTTTCAGGACTATATGCAGTCAGGTCTTAAAGGATACAGACTGCACAACCTTTCTAGCCAACCTCTTCCTGTGCTTGATACTTGACTCTCATCAGGGTGAAGAAATTTTCCCTATATCCTCTCATTACAGATTAAACCTTCTGCCTCTTCTCCTACCACCATGCACTACTGTGAAGAGCCTGGCCTGGTCTTAACCTCTGCAGAAGGAATATTCTGTGAGAAGATTGCAGTTAGCTGCTCCCACCCAAGCCTTCTCCAGGCTAACAAAGTCCAGGTCCTTCAGTTTCTCCTCACAGGACAAGTTCTCTGGCCTCCTGACTGTCCTGGTGCTCCTCTGCTGAAATTGTTTTGGTTGATCAATTTTATCAGCTTTTCGTATATTGATGAGCCTCAAACTGGATGCAGTATTTTAGATGGGGTTAAAAAATTCTAGTATTCCTTTCTTTTGAGATCCTGGATATGGTCCTGCTCTTTTATAGCCAAGAGTGCAGTTGTCCCACACTGCCTCCAGGGCACACTGTGAGATCACTTCCAGCTTTCCAGCCACCAGGACCATGTTGCCTTTTTGGAATAGCTGCTCACCATTTCTGAACCCATATTGTTGCCAGGGGTTATTTCTCTGAATGATAATGATAAATGTAAATGATAATGAAATATAATTCTGCCAGCATTAACTGAAAGTAAGCAGAAACCAAACAGAATAACCAAAGAAGGAATAAAACATAAACACTCCATGCCCAAAAAAAACCCGAGTACAATGACTGTGCCATGAAAAGAAAATACTGATAGTGTCTTGCAACTTTTCAGAGAACTTGAAGGTTTTATGATGGGCACGTGTATTGCAGCATAAAGGAAATTGTAGGATGCATGTGAAGCCTGTGGTATCCACAAACTTGTACAGTCACAAATACAGTTGCCCAGAAGCAAGAGAAGAGATTGAGGAAATACTCTGCTTACTACAGAGCATCACATCTGGAGGCCATGGCTGTCCACCTCAAATACGGCATTGGTCTTGAGATGTGGAGGAAACTGTAGACGAAAATTATTTTGCATTCCTTTCATGAAAGTCTACATTGTCTTGCTTTGTTGTTCAAGGAGCTATTAGATAGGTCAGGTGATTTTTCTAAGCCTGAATCTCCTGCATCCTTCCCTTTTATCCTTTTCTAGCCCTGCTCCTGCTGTGCTTTCCCCAGTTATGCCATTCTACACTCTCTGGGAGATGGAAGAGGTCTGGGAAAATCTCAGTTCTTCGATGCTTTTTTTTCTTTTTTCTTTTTTTTTTTTTTTTTTTGGTGATACTGACTGAAAGCCATAGTCCCAAGCAATACATGTTCTACCCCTTATTAATGGAGAACAAAACCCATACCCAAGAGACTTCCTTGTCTCCTTTCACTTTTCTTTCATATTCCTAGATGTTCTTTTTTCCCTAGTTGTCTCACTCCCATATCCAATACTTCACCATTACTTGGTTGCTTGAAATTGCCTGTTGCCTTTCTGTCTCCTTTTATAGGTAGACTAAGCTCCAGCACATCAGCCTGGTTTTTGCTTGTTTGGGCAGTTTTTTTGTTGGTTTCTTGTTTTGTTTTTTTTTTTTCCGAAGGGAGGAGGAGTCCAGGAAGTTTCCAAATCTTCATCTGACATTAAGAGAATGGAAATGCAAATAGATGCCCTTGTAGCAGCTGCAGAAAGCAGAGAGCTTTTAGTTTGTTGGTTTTTTCCCTCTGAACACAGAAGACCCAGAAGGAAGAACACTTTAATACCTGCACTAATTTTTTACTCCTTTTCTAGGCTGGCACAACCATGTATTGCTAACTGCAGCACTGCATAATGACTGTTTGCCTGAGCCAAACAGTTGACACAGTCTGAAAATGAGATAACCTCAAAAACAGTGAGTCTGCCAGCACCAGCACAATTTCTCAGGTACTACAAATGAACAGCTGAATGGGGCTGGTTCTCACTGATCCTGCAGTGCTGTTCCCTCTGTGTTGTTCTAATGACTGAACTTCACTCATCACCCTAATTCCCTTATGTCCTGATTTAAGAGACAGGAAGGCAGACATATGACCCCCTTCCCTCCAAATTATTGTAACTTTGAAACTACAGGGCTTTCAGGCAAAGATACAGGAAAAGGAATAACAGTTCCTTACTAGAATATATATGTAACAAGACAAACAACAAAAACAGCAGCAACAACAAACAAAACCAGAAACCAAATAAAAGCCTTCTCCCACCCGGCAAGCGATTTCCCCTTCGGTGCAGTGACGGTCACAGCCGGCAGGGGCGCTGTTGGCTCCCGGCAGGGCAGGGCAGGCACGATGATTCCCCCGCAGCTGCAGGGGGCGCTGTGGCAACACAGGGGGAGAAAATTCCCCAAGAGAAGGAAAGGAAAAAAAATAGAAAAAGCCTAATCCCTAACACCTGTTACAAGCCGGTTTAAACACAGAAGAGTAGAGAAAACTAAGTTTCTGTGAATAAAATGAATTGAACTCAGAAAGGTTTGAAATATATCCAAAAAATGTGATTAAGACCAAACGAGGTTAGACGGTGGTGACAAAAAATTGATATATTTTATTAATAGTAAGAGGCAAAGAGAAAGAAAGAGAAAAGAAAGAAATAGAAAAAGAAGTGTGCATGGGGAATGGGGGGACAGGGAGAGAGTGGCAAGGGTTAGACAGAAACACATCATCCTTCCAGGTGTCCCAACAACATTGTATTGTTCCCATAAATTATAACATTTCAATCTCTGACAACACCTTACTATGGAGAGTATGCTTAGTCTTTGTTTCTTTGTACATGCCTGCAATGGACTCCATCAGCGTGAGATTTCAATATACACATTAGTTCTCTATACAGCGAAAAAAATACTTACCTATAGCCTGATGCACTCCTCCCCCACCATTCATTGCAACCTAGGACAGGATGCAGGGATTACTTGTAACCTTGTTCAATGACTGGATATGGCATCCCTGTCCACCTCACCTCCTAGTGAATAACCCTAATGTCAGGAATGGCTTGTCCATCTTTGCTCACTTTGCTAGGCTGGATTACTTCTGAGGAGAGAAAAGCATTTGCAGAGTACTTTTGTGCCCAGTTACATTAGGCAGCACAAGCAACTATCAGTAGTTTCTTCTGTGTCTGGGGGATGCAGTGAGCAAGATTGGGATGATCGGAGACAATGCCACACTGTAAACTGTGGGGTTGGGAGACTGTTTGTCTGGGAAGTCTGGAGAGGACAGTCATTCATAAGAAGAAGAGGCAAAATTACATTCCACATCTCTCCAGATCCTCATGATGTCTCAATCCATCAGCACTCGAGTAATGTTTAAGAGTATACTGGGGTCTGGCTGGGACAGAGTTAATTTTCTTCATAGCAAACTGTATGGTGCTGCATTTGATATTTGTGACTAAAGCAGCCCTGATAATATTCCTGTGTTCTGGCTATTGCTGGGCACTGCTTGCACAGCTTCAAGGCTTTCTCTTACTTCCACTCAGTGCCCCTCAGGGGTATTTGAGAATTTGGAGGGGACACAAGCAGGACAGCTGACCTAAACTGACCCACATGGTATTATATGCTCTGTAGTATCATACACAGTAACAGAAATTGAGGAGAGATTTTGGGAAGGCAGCCATTGCTCAGAGACTGGCTGGACATCAGTCTGCTTTTGCATCACTGTTTTTTTCCCCTTCCTCTTTCCTTCAGTTACGAAACTGTATTTATCACAACCTGTGAGTTTTCTCACTTTTGCTCTCCCCATCCTTCTGTGGTTTTCCAGAGGCAGTGAGTGAGATATCGTGTGATGCTTAGCTGTGGGTGAGGGGTCAACCTGCCACAAAGTGAGAAAAAATATCCAGAGTCTCTCTGGTGTAGACACAGCTTCCACACAGCTGCAGCACATTCCCATACTCAAATGTGCACACACACATGCATCCCAGCATCTGCTGTAATCCATGCACTCCCCATGTAATCCCCAGTGTTCACCTCAGGATGCTGCGAATTGCCAAGGGATGCACCACAGCCAGCTGAATCTGGCCCACATCTCAGCCAGTGCTGGAACACTGCTTGGAGACTTCCTTCTGCAGGATACAGAGATACCCATCTACTGACCTTATTTATACCTCACATGCCCTGCTGATTACAGCGAGGTCACTTCAGCCGGTTCCTCTGGCCTGCTCCTCCATACATGTGCCGGTGTTGCTGTCAAGGCAGACCTTAGGCAAACCAAGGGTGGCTCCAGAGCACTGGGGCCTGGGTGCTGTTCTCCTGGGTCCTGCCAGTGGGAAGGAAAGGCTTGGGCAGGAGAGACCCCAAGTCTGTGTTGCAGACAGAGCTTTGGCTTTTATGGCAATGGACACCTGCTTTGAGGAACAAGGACGAGAGCATGTTTTCCATCAGGCTTTCCAGCCTAGCTGGGAAAGCTTGCCCTAAGGATACTCTGCATGCAGTGGGGTTCTTCTAATGTCTCTCTTATTTTTGTGGCCCTCCAGTTCTACTGTGTGCCCTCCTTGGATTCTTTTAACATCTTCTTTTTTGGTCTCTGTGAAGCTACTCTGCTCTCTCAGCTTTCTTTCAATCTTTCTGCTGTATTTTCTCACCTCTCCAAGGCTACTGTATGATCTCTGGTTCTCTTGCTTGCCTACTTTTTTCCACCTTTCTGAGGCTAATCTTTGTTATCCTTCACATTCGCAGGCTTTATCCTACTTTCTTCTCTGAGGTTCTTTCAGGCTCTCTTCTAATCTCTCAGGCTCTGTGAGGCTACTCTGTTCTCTGGGACTCTCTCAACCTCTCCACTTCTTCCCTAGCCTCTCCAAAGCTGCTATGGCTGCCTTTCAGTTCCTTCCTCTCACTGAGGTGACTTTGGGGCACTTTCAGTCTTACTTCTTGTTTCATATCCCACTCACCCCTCAGCCCCTTTTTCTGAAGTTTGACTGGATTTCCTGGGGCTATTTTAGTCTTCCTTCAGGGTTCATGGCATCTCAGCAGCTACTCTTATTTCTCCTGGGACTCTTCCAGCCTTCCTGCTTGTTTCTTCCCTTCTCCAAGCCTATTCTCTGTTGCTCTTTTAGCCTCTCTCGTCTCTTAGCCACTGCAGGCATACACTCCTAGAGCACTTTCAGAATCTCTGATACTTTCTTGTTATTGTCAAAGTCTTGTGTGTTCATCACGGTTCTTTCAGGCTTTCTACTAGTTCCTTTGCATCTTTGAGGTTACTTTATGTTCTCTGAGTCCTTTATAGATTTTGGCACATTTTCCCTTCTTTGATGCTCCTCTTTGGGGCATTTTCAATTTTTCTCCCATTTTCTTTTTTTTTAATCTTCTCTCGAGGCCACCCCTTGGTACTACTGAGTAGTCTGGAATTCCTTTAATAGCTCTGATACTTTCTTGTTATCATTGAGCCTCTTCTGTATCCTCTGGTGGGTGCTTTGCCTTATCTCTTTCTTTCTTGGCCTCTTTGACGCTGCTGCATTTTGTTTCCTTGAGCACTTACAGGGTTTCTTCCCTTCCCTGAGGCTAGTTTATGTACTCGGAACCTCTTTCAGATTCGCTGTTGCTTTGTTCACTTCTGCTTGTCTCCACTGTTTCATCTGGGGATCTTTCAGCCCATCTTCTACTTTCCTGGCATTTGGAGGGCTATTCTGTAATCTTTCTCTATCTGAGTGTTAATCAATATTCACATTTTGTCTGAGACTTCTCAATGTCCTCTGGATGTCTTTCAAGCTCTCTACTATTTTGTCCTCTCTTCAGCTATTCTGTGTTCTCTGGGACATTTGCAATCTCTTTCCTTTGTCAGGCTCTCAAAACCATTTTTCCATTATTTGGGGATTTTTCACACCTTTTTCTGTTTTAATATTGTTTTGAATGATGAGAGAGGACTGGGGGAGGTGGAGTGGAGGCAGGGGAGAGTAATCTTTTCACGAATGAAACAGCTTCAAGAGCTCTGGATTTCAACTGCAGTGGAGCTGGAATAGACCTCTCTGAGTCACCTTTTGGAAGTTTTTTTTGGTCCCTTTTTTGGTTTGGTGGTGGAGTTAGGAGACAAATGAACTAAAAGAGGCACCTTTTAAAAAATCCTTTATTTTTATATCATCCTAGTAAAAATCTTTTATATAAAGGCGAAAGTAGGTATTGCATAGAAGAAACACTGGTGCAAACATCACCCGGCGGGAATGGCATGTTGTTTCTTAGTGTCTACTCTCTACTGCACAATAGATGGCTAGCCCAGAGGCAAACATCTCCAGGTTTCCCCATGCCAGCTACAGGATGAAGCTGCTCAACTTATGGAGAGAAGTTACATCAGAATTATGTGTGGCCTATTCCATGCTGCTCCCGAGAACCATCTGCTGGGAAAACACCCTTTTCCTCCTTGCCTTTTCTATGCCTGGCCGACACATCACCCAAGAAAGACTATGAGGATCATTCTGGCTGCCTTCTGTGCTTGCACCCTCCCTTGTGTGTGAGTTTGTATTTCATGCATAGAAATGGAGCAGGTGGACACAGGATAGGAGAGTTGGCCTAACATAGCCAGAGTCCAGGAACTCAATGCGTGACACATCCAAGGCATCTTCTGTCACCTTGGAGACATTTGTGTCATTGTCTTTTAGCATTTTACATGCTACATAGCTATGGGCACTTCTTTTGAGCGCCTTCCACCTGGGCCTCCTGTAACAAACAGCCTTGGTATGACCGGGAGTGAGCAGAATTCACTGCTAACACTTCATCAGCTTTCAAGTAGAGGTTCTTCAGGCAGTTCTCCTGTTTTGTCTCTGTGTAAGTTCTATGGCAGCTCCCAAGCATGAAGGACAGTAAGACAGCAGGTATGCTACAGACTGCAGGAACACTCAGAGAAACAGCACTTTCACAGACTTGAACTGTGCTTTCATGAATTAGAGATACAGGGAGGTATGCATTTATACAAATCAATATTTGTGTATATTAAAGATACTTTTACTCAGTATCAGTTTTTATTTAAAAACATGCTAAAAACTTATAGTTAAATAATCAGAGTGACATTTGGGGAAAACACACAGACAGCCACCCACCAGCATAAGCAAAAAAAAGTGCGTACATATATGAGCCAAAGCTCCCTTTTACCAGTTTACAGGACAATTAGTGCCTTCTCTGACAAACTGCCTGCTGCAGTCCCACACTTTCCAGAGCTGTTTTTTGCTGCCTGGTAAGTGGTATTGCCTTTCTGCTTCTTTGAGGATGTCTGTCATCACCTCCCACATCAGAAAGTCAGCTAGAGACACAAATCAGTCCTGTTTTTAACTCCTCTCCTGTAGGTGGCTTTATAGAGATGAATACATGAAGCTCATGTAACTATCTCACTTAATATTGTGCTTAAAATGCCTAAAGTAGTCATTAAAAATGATTTCAGGATCTATGCTGCTAGATCGTGAAATGGAATGAAGCATTCTAGAAAAATAAGTTTGGATGGAAGGCAAAGTAGCTGAGTTTGGAACTACACATTTCATCTCTGAGTTACTCATAAACATTTTTTATTTCCTTATTACTTTCACTAATATATTTTACCATTTTTGTACAAAAACTGACTGCAGATTAAAATTTAAGATGTGGCAGGTACCACTGTGCGACCCAAAAGGACAGAGATGATGCTCCTACTCAGCCCTGCACCTGGCTCTTTTTGAGCACCAGAAAAGCTAGAGAAAGCTAAGCACCTCTGCCCAAAGGGAGACTGCAGTGGAGCCATCACAGGAAAACAATCCTGTCTTTTCTTGCAAAAATGGGAACACATCTTAGCAACTTCGGATACAGTCTTACACGTAGCAGCAGATACACTGGGCATCGGAGCCCCTTCTTCAACATGGAACAGCCATCTCCAGTGAGGCTCAGATGCTCCTGGTCCCAATTTTTGTTAGAAATGGAAATAAAACTGGATTCAGTTTCTGTGCTTTCCCTCTGCTTCTTCCCCGACTCCTTCAAAGGCTACCCGAGTGAAATAGCTGAACCCATACGGCCTTGTCTGCTTCAGTGGGAAACTAGAGCCCTGTGAAACTTTGGACATTGTGCTCATATGGGCAAGGGCTGTGCTCTAAGAATAGTAACCTTCTTCTTCAGTGCAACACCCAAATTCATCTCTATCTCCCACACATTCACACTCCTTCCTGTCACACTGATTTCATAGGAACTCAAAAAAGTGACACGTAGGTCACACAAAACGCTATTGCTGCCAGATGTACAGATGCATGCAGGACTTACTAGGAAGATAAACAGGGGATTAAAACCTCCCAGATACGAAGTGGCTCAACAGCTATTTCAGCCCACATGGAAAAGATAGGCTGAATGATACAATGAAAATGATATCTTTTTAGAGCTTAAAGTATAAATATTCAGACTGGACATTAATAGAAATTTGTTTACCAGAGGAGTAGTTTGACATGACATGGCTCTGAAAGGCACAAAATCTCCATCCTCAACAGTCTCAGAAACTCAGCCCAATAATGTCAAAATGAGCCCCATCTCACACATGTGTCAATACCTCTTTGAGAGTGACATTGGATGAGGTAACCTTTGAAGGTCACTTCTGACAGCTGTCCATGCAAAAAGCAGTGTTTCTTTCAGAGCTGAGTCAAGCCCTGATTGAAGTTTAATCAGAACATCCTCCATTGTCTGAGCCTTTCCTTCTTCCTTCATGAAACAGCAAAAACCTGTAACAAAGGGTAAGTGGGGGCTCCTTGCAATGAAGAAGCATTCAAAGTAGACAAATACATGTTCAAGGTTTCTAACAGGAATGTTGGTAAAAATATGCATTGAGTAAACTACCACAGTGGATGAACTTAGCAATCCGTCAGCAAAAAATGATTCTGTTCTGAAGGTGTGACAATACATACCATCTCTGAGTGCTGTTCTGGAAATTGCCCCTTTCCTGCATCATCTGGTCACCCTTAATCAAACCACCTTTTCTAGCTCAGGGAGACAGCTGTCTTTGGCCTGAGGAAACCCCTACGGCAAAGGCCATGGCATGATAATGGTTCCATCAAATTGCCATCCCCTTCCTTCACATCCAGCAGCATGCCATGCCTTGGGCAGACTTTTTGAAGCAGACAACACAATCAGTGAAGTCTGCTGCCAGTAGGTCAGACTGCAATTTCTCTCCTTTGTGCTAGCAGTAACTTGCTTAGTCAGTACTTTTAGCTTTCAAAGTAGCATGACATAAAGCAGCCAGGCACTGCTTTGGGTGAGTAAAGGCATTGGAACTTTGCCTCATGGAAGTAGGAAGCTCATCATCTGGTCCAATGGGAAGGCTTTGCATTTCATCTGAGTAAAGAGTCTGATTTTAAAGGAAATACCTTTTTTACAGTAAGGGCATCAAGGCCCTGATAAAGGTAGATGATGCCTCCCCATGGACTTGAGAAAACTAATGTCTTTGCCTGCACCTATTGTCAACTTTGAAAAACATGTCCTCTGGAGATCGCACAGCGGTTCCCAAATTAATGTACAATAAATGTGTAAAACCAAAAACAGTAAGAAGTTATAAGTCAGGCAACTAAATTCTAAGCTATATCCATAATAATAACCATCATCATCATTATCATAATAAAAAAGTATACACCATAAGGTACAAGAAGCTGCAAAGCAAAGCAGCTCCAATTCCGAGGACTCTCAGTTAGAGTGGCTTTTCTGAGTCTTCCAGTAAATTGGACACAAGAGTTGAAAACCTAATGGAAGACTTTGAAGAATTCTCCCTTGAAGTCAAACACATGTAATTTTTGCACATATAGCACGGATTAGTAAAGCAAAACATTTTCTTAAGTTAAGGAACATTCTTAGAGCAGATCTATGATTTCGTGTAGAAAATCCATTTGTATGGGGAGTTTCCCCCCTCTTTGGCAAATAAATGGCAAATATGAAACAGAAAAGAAAAAAAAAGAGTCAAGTAAGTTGTGATAATAAGAGGATAAGTAACAACGAAGTGGATCTGTCAATGGGACGGATTCCCTCAGCAGGGCTAGTAGGCGTGATGCTCCTTGCAGTCATTCCCTGTGTTCATTTTATGATGAGACAGAAAGGTTGATGTGATAATGTTTCAGAGGCTTTAGGCATCATATTTTTTGCCAGTCCTGTGAATCTGCTGGAATAGAGTCATGGAGAAGGCCATGCCAAGAATCTAAAGGAAAACAAACAATATGGGTTTTAGCACAGGAAGACTGCAAAACTGCACTGCTGACCTGTGTTCATGGCCCAGCTGTAGTTTGAACAGTCATTCTACACTAAGCATATTTCTCAAGCTTCAGCCCTGAGCATTAAACTTGAATGTATGTTGTTCAAGCACACAGTGATGTCCAGGGTTGTATCTGTCAGAGCACAGATGGAGGCATAAAACTCTCAGGGTTCTTTGCCATACGTGCAACAAATTTTCAGCATCAATACATACAAGCCACTCTTCCCTTTGACCCAACAGCTTGTGCTTGTTTAGCCAGGTAACTGTGACTGAAAATATCAGATTCAGGTATTCTCCCCCAAAAGCACGGCAGTGATGGAATCATAGAATATTCTGAGTGGGAAGGGACCCACAAGGATCATTGAGTCTAACTCCTGGCCCTGTACCAGACAACCCCAAAAATCACACCAGGTGCCTGAGAGCATTGTCCAAATGCTTGAACTCTGGCAAGCTTGGTGCCGTGACCACTTCCCTGGAGCAGGAACCCCAAAACCACAACAGCTTATTATGATACTTCTGCACTTGTTTTTTAAAACACTGACCTACTCAGTTCAGTGGGCATGATTAAATTCGTTTTGGTAATTTCTAGAACTTGCTTCCAAAATTGAAAATCATCCAGTTCCTGAAAGGCCAGCATAACAAATGGCTTAATATGGGAACTCCGAAGAGGTACCCTGAAGTCAAAACATGGGTAAGCAAAACCCCAGTGTGGCATGTCTTCTTTGCAGGACTGACTACTGACCTGCTTTCTTTCTGAGCACAAGGCCTTACATGAACTCATAAAACAAATCTGACCTTTTTGAAATAATATTCCAACTCAGAGCAGCTAAGCACCACTTTTCACACAGCAGAGTCAAGAATGCTGACAGCAAATCATAGCCATGTTGAAAAACATCATACCAGTATTACCTGCATTATGAGGATGCACATCCCAATCGAACCAAGGACATGCTTATTGTCATCAAACCAGCTCATAACCTTCTCATAGCATCCCTGAAATGATGAAAGACGAAAATTGAAAACACAGGGTCACATTTTCTTTTATGTGCATTCCCTCTGTATTGTTCCTTCCCACTCCTACCTAAGACTTGACCTGGGCAAAGTGAGCCTTACCGTTCTCCACACTGATTCAGTAGAGTTCCGACCACAGTCTTGGGAGTTTTCCATACAACATCGGTCTGGAACAATATTTTCTCCCAGCACTGGGTACCAATCCGTATAGTCATTCACACCACAGCATTTCATCTGTGCAGAAGTAAAGGATTAATAAATTAACCAGCCCAATTTGCGAATCATGCACAACCACAACCTTTTACATCCACTAAACTACTCTGTATTTTCAAAAAGGCCACCACAACACTTTTGTAGTTTTAAGGTGCTCTGTGGTTGCTGATCACTTAAAGCAGATACTTAAAAACACAAAGAAAAAACAAAACCAAATAAATGGCTCCACACCCAAGGTATGTTAGTCTTCTTGTCACAGAGACATGAGCCCAAACACCAAAGGTAATCTGCCCACAACTACTAAAAGCAAAAACCTGCCAAAGCTGCAGTTCCACCTATGAAGATTTTGCTGCCTCTCTGTTCTTTCATATCATCTCTATGCCTGTAGTAGCCACAGATAATCCCAGAGAGGTGAGCATTTTTCACCTTACCGAGTACACTTTGATCCTGGGTTTCACAGTACTCCTGAGTTTCACAGTACTCCCTGGATGTTCAAAAGTGCAAAATCAGAACCCAAAACCTTCATTAGCCATTTTTAAGACTAGGCATGGATGGCATACTTAATAGACTGCAGCAGCCTTGATGACCAAATTGTTACTTTTTTACTATTGAGAAAATGTTACCTCTGCTTGAATGATATTCCATGCATTTTTCAGTCCAATATTATTTTCTGAATTGTATAGCTTCATACCTTCCTTCAAATCCTTCTTTGCACTTTCACTGACCTGCACCATTTAAAAGATAGAGGAAGTCAATGCACTGCTGTTTAGAGGAAAGGACCAAATGGTACAGACCCACATACAGAACATCTGTCTCTTACCTTCTCTCACCACAAACTGAATGTGTGTAGAAAAGTTTCAAGACTCTCACAAGTCAGTGGGACCTTTAAGTACCTGCCAAGGCCTAGTCTCTCCCTCAGATTGCAAAATAGTGGATTAACTCTCTTGAGATGGGAGACCTCTGCTAAAAGTCCATCATAGAGTCATCATCTGATTCAAAATAACTGAACATGAACAGCATCAATCTGCTGACCTTGCTGTAACCTTGCCAGAGATAGCTGTTGGCAATACCCCACTGCAGCCTCTCCTGCCTGCAACCTGTGGCCTGCTTTAATTTGCTAATATCACAAAAACAGAGTCCTGTCTTCCCAACTTTAGTGGAGTTATTGTTGCATGGGTTCAGGCAGGCTATAGTGAATAGCCAATACAAAATCAATTGAAAAAAGACATTATTTTTGTTCTCCTTGGGGCAACAAGCTTGTAGAATTTACAATTTTCAAATGTGCTTTTCTTTAGAAGATAAAGTTGGAATGCTTAACAGGAGAGTTGACATGTCCAATTTCTTGTATAAATTTCAGTCTGAGCCTAGAGTCCTGGATGCAGGTAGGAATGTACATTTCCTCTGACAATAATGAGCTGGTAGCAGAGAAAAAACTATGGTCCTGGCATAAAGGCCAACTATATCATAAGATCTGTTTCATCCCTCTTTTACATCCCAGTCAAAATCAGGAGTTCACATCAGCTCCCTGAAAGTAGCAGGCATCATAATGACAACGTGAGAAGAGATAAAGGTCTGGTAGGAGCTGCCTTAAAATAAGTCTGGACATACTCATACTGTAAGGTTCTGCCCTGTGTTTAGCAGAGCTCTCCAGTTCCCCAGACACTTTCCCAACCTTATATACCTGATGGGCTAGCCAGCTGTGCCTACTTCACTTACTCTCTATGAGATAGCAGATTCCTACAGATGGGCTTTATGAGAAAATGCCTCTTGATCCATTTTACACTCTTGCCAAACCCTCTGGGACTGCCCAGTCAAGCAAGACCACTGGTGGCATTTGGAATAACCTGTGAATATCCCATGCCTCTCTCCTCCAGTCCTGTTCCAAGGGTTGGCCCTAAGAAGCTAACCAAGTTTTAAGCGGGAACTCCCACAACCCAGGACTACAAGATGATCAGCTTCTTGCAGACATCAAACATGTTGAAGGCTATCTAAGATCCAGGACAAGACTAAAAGGAAGGCTCTGGACCATGGTTTTATTTCAGGGATTTCTCTTTTCTGCTTGCTGTCCTCATCATTCCCTCCTCCCCCCTTCAGATGCAGCTTACAGGAGACAGCCAAAATCTCAAGGTTAAACCTTCACCAAAGTGAAGATCAAGGAGAACCCACATACCTTCATCAAACAAAAAACAAAACCTGGTTTACATGCTAACAAAGATAATTATTCTGTAAGGCGTATTTGCTTACCTTGTCCATATAAACAAAGAATAAAATGACTAATATCAGCTCTGCCAGGAGAATTATCAGCAAAACGATGAAAAACTAGAACAAAGAAAAAACAGACAGTGTATACACTTGCCAACTAGAGAGCAAAGCCAGGGCTTCTAGAAACTGTGGAGATGATAGGCTTACTAGCAGTTTGCAGGTTTCAGCCATGCTTTTGTCTTGCTCCTTTTGACTGCTGTCACAGCACACAGCCCTGGGAGTCTATTTCCTTCACACAGACTGCAGGACAGATGCTAAATCCCTTACCACAAAGATCAATGTGACATGTCTCAGAAATTATTCCCTAGCAGATGGGCTTTTTAACCACATGTGACTGTGGAACAGTCATTATATTACTCAGCACTTCTCCTCCCAACACTGTATCTGAAATCTCTCTCTCAGCAGGGGCATCACAAGTGTGAGTTCTAGTAGTTTCTCACTATTTTTCATGCCCACTAGGCATTTTTTTCAAGCCTTTTATGTCCTAGTGGGCTCCAGATAAGGATGGCACCTACCCTCCAGACACTGGGGAAGTAGCAGTATGCAGCACAGCTAGCTCTCCAACTGGAAACTCATGACAGTCATGATAGTATAAAATGACTTTTGCAGAACCTTGTAAGAATATAAACACTCTTAAAAAAAAAAAAAAAAAAAAAAAAAAGCTGGTGCTGCAGTTAGTGTGGTTGAATGACATGGACCTCAGTACTAATCTCTGTTTCCTTTCCTAGCTGAAAACACAAAAACCAAGCAATCAGACAGCAAAAAACAGGTGCACATTTTCCCTCCAGTTTAATTCTCAGAGGTGGTCTAAGGAATTCTGCCCAGCTGTTCCCCAGCATCATAAAATGGAGACTTTTGCACATGGAAAACATGCTCCTTAATGTCACAGCATCTGTATTTGTAAGCTGTGACTGAACTGGAACCTGCCTGCTTTGAAAGCCCTCCTCTTACCCTCTGCCACAATACCTCTCCTTATAGGGGGGTTCTCCTCTCCCCATAATTTTTTTTTGGAGGGGGGTATTTATATGGGGGGTTATTATATATTCCCCCATATAACCTCCCATCATTAGTCAGGGAGGCTAATGATGAAACTTCCTGGGTTTATGCAAGAAGAGTGACCCACACTGTGTTTCCTGAGAGGGGTTCCCAACCTCTGTGCTTCAGTGCTGGACAAAGACTGTCAAGGGTCAGATGATTTATTTTTTTATTGATAAGGCCTGGCAGAGACCTTGACTTATTAACTTTGGCTCAGATGGTTTCCACCATCCTCTGACAAAGGCCTTAGATAAGGGCAATGTAGAAAACAGCTGTGAGAGGCTTTGAGCAGCTCTATGCTTAAGATTTTTTCAGTCAATCCTTCCAACAGACATTTTCAGAAGGGCTGTCCAGGTTGATGCTACAGTTCATGCTTAACCATTCAGAGGTAACTGATAACAATTTGCTTTGTTACTTAATACATCAGGGTGCATAGTAACAAGGATACATTTATTAATACACCATTTATTTCGCTGTGACCAAAGCTGTGGGATGTCATACTGCAAGCATACAGAAGACTGAAAGCCAAGGGCGATGTCACAGTGAGCCACAAGACCATTTTGCACTGGTCATTCAAACAAAATAGTAACAAAGCAACAGCCACTGGTCTTAGTGAAAAGGAGTATTGATGTCTTACGCTCAACAGGAGGCACTTGTTTTCCTTGATAGCACCTAGGCAGCCCAGGAAGCCGGTCACCATGATCACTGTGCCAATGGCAATGACTAAGTTGGCAGCCGAAAGCGATGGAAAGCTGGGAGAAAATGTGGCGAAGTTCCCTTGTGACACTGACAGCCAGATGCCCACGCCTAGCAGACCACAGCCACATAACTGCGAAGAGACAAGCAAAAGAAAGGTTTCACCATTAAAATAAGTGTCACTGTCTCCTTTCCCCACAACTCTGAAAAGAAAGAATTTCACAAGCAAATTCTCAGGTAGGTGTTCTGCAGTAATGCCCTCACTGGCTTGGTGCTGACACAAAGTGAAACGAAATGTTCTTACTTAAGACTTGGTCATGTCACATGCACTTATAATTCCATTTAAAAGCCACTGGATGGCAGAATTCTCTTCTGAGAGACTTAGCACATGAAACCAGGGCTACCCATTGATCTCCCAACAGCAACCCAATGCAATTTTTCTCCATGAAAATTAAAAATAAAAAAAAAATTGAAAGAATGCTCCATTGCACTTATTTCTGCTGTCATCTGCAATACCTCAGAGTATTCAGCCCTGTATTGCCTCATCAGAGGGGAGGCAAGGAAGTCCTGAAAACATTTACAATCAAAAGCATCATTTCAGTAAATATTTGCCATAAAATGCCCAGTCACAGTAGCCAGCTTGGGTTTTAGTATGAGTTATCATAGCTTTAGTGTTGATTGCCAGAGCTCACAAAATGTCACCACAATCAGATATCTAGGTACAATACCTACAGGAAGCTCAGCTTCTGCTACTCTCTGTCAGTGACAGAACCTGAAGAAAATGCAAAGCTGCTGATTTAACATAAAATTAACTTCACTTGCTTCTCACTCTTAACAGTATCATGTCTGGTTAAGGAAGTAAGGTTTTCCATCCTAAGTCATAGGGCAGGTCTTCAGAACAAGGGCCAAGGGTTGCACTACAGGGGGCCTTACGCTGTCCATGCTTTAGTGCTCGCTCCAAATGGCTGTTACACAACTTTCCACCTGATCTGTCATCACTGTGCAGTGAAATGTGGAGTAGGAGTTAGCAGTACGTTCTTTAAAGCCGTGAGCTACTCCGCAGTACTATTAGTTTCTCACCAAATCCTTGCCAAGGTCAGAGGTGAAATTCACATCATCTTCACTGACAGGGGGATCAAAGTATAACCCCCTGCTCCCAACTCAGTATTTTCTCTCCAATTTACTTGGACCACTGTACAGGAGAAACAAAATAGCACCTAATCATTACTCACAGTAATACCCCAAAGCTGCTGATGCTCACCTGTCAGCAATGAGAAACAAGAGGAACAAAAATTCTTGCCTCCAGCAGGCTCCCCACACCCAGCCCACCCCATCGTACTTGCACACTTTCACTCAAACAGAAAAACCAAAAATCAGAGAACAGCAACTCCACTAAATCAGGGTTCAACTCTGCCTTGTGATGAGCACTAATTTGGCATGATGAAGAGCTACAGACCTAACCTTTCAGGCAAATATCCCCACTGCTGTCTAAGGTGATTTTTCCAGCAGGGCTGATCGTTCAGGGTACAATTGATTTCTTTCAGTTTTGCTGCTTCACAGAACATGAAAGAAAAACTAGAATACTATTTTCTTGCAATCGTGTCACCTTATCTATGAGATAGGCTTATAATGTTTATAATCATATGCATAGCTATTTTCTTTTAATTCCCCTGTGACCCTTCTGTCCCCTCTGAACCCCCTTCCTAGTTTGTTTGAAAACTTTGAAACTGCTTTACATCTAGGGAGATTCATCAGTTCAGTGAAGAATTGGGACTGGGAGTAGGCCTTATGCAAGATGCTCACAGGCATTCCCAAGGGAAGCAGAGAAACACTTGCATTGGGTTAACACAGAAAATTCTCAGGATTCTTTTAAGGAGATGGGGAAGCACCTCTGCTTCTGAAACTCAACACAGAATAACTCCACAGAGTTGGGGAGCTTTGCATCACTGGGTATGGATAAATATCACAACATCTGTGTCCTGTAACAGAGCTGGATGCAGCTGCAACGTGAGTATGTGTAGCAGGAAAAAGTCAAACACCTACTATCCCTATGAAAAGACTGGTACAAAAAATACACACACTCATGAGGCAGTAGAGGGCTAAAGGACTTTCATTTCTTCCCTCAAATCTGTCCTCTCCACTTGATAATCTTGAATTGATTTCTAATTGCTTTCACGGTATGTCCATCAGCAAGGTCAACATGAACTTGGAGTAGTAAAGAGCTGTGGGAGGATGCAAAACAGAAGCCTCCTCATCATATTCTGCTGCAGGACCCAGTGGGCATGGCCACAGGTTTAAACTGTCTGCAGCTCATGGAATCAGCCACCCTATTTCTTCTGCTTTAAATTTCATCTCCTCTGTCCTTGAATTACTGCAGTTTTGGTGCCTCAATCCTACTCAGGAATCCACCCTGTGGCTCAGCTGTTTCCACTGTTAGATGAGAACTGCAGGCAGTTGCTGGGGCTGAGAGCTTAATGGTTCAGGAGGTCAGGAACAGCTCTCACCACACAACATTCATTTAATGTATTAAATGGCATTTCTAAGCTGCCAGGCCTGCCACTGCCATTAGCTGATCACACTTTAATCAATGACTTCATGACACTCCATGGATGAGACTCTAAATGTTTCCAAATAAGTTTCTACCAAAGATCAAAATTGTTCAGTGTAACTTTCCATCAGATCCTGAATTCACACCTTAAAGGTCATTCACAAATACGTTCCTTGGACTTTCACACTCTATTAAATTCAGAAATCACAGCCCTAGCTCAAGTGTTTTGAAAGGGTCCAATGATTTCTGGAATCATTAGGCCAAAAGCAAGAGATCATTGCAGATAAACGAGGTGGTGATACGAGCAAGATCAGGGCAAAAGGCTTACAGAGGAAGGATAAGTGAAGGACAAAAAGGAGCACAAAATTAATACAAAGCTCAGTCCATAAAGAAACACACCTCAGAATCCAACACCAATTATGAGATTGTACCAAAAGAGATACAAGAAAGAAGCTCTTACCAGCACCTCTGTACCATTTGAAAAAATCCTGCAGCACAATCCTTGACAGGGATTTGGTCTAGAAGAGAAAGGTGGCTAGGAAATTACCCCAGAAGGTACATGTTTATGTTTATGTTTATTTAGGAAAAGTTAGAAGCACCTAATTGCTTAAATGAGGGAAGGAAGAGTTACCTTCAAATATAGAAATCAAGAAACTGACAAGTGCTCCATGGGATGGACATGAAGACAAAAAAAAGGACCAAGAGTAGAAGGAGAATCAAAGCTGGAGACCAGAAAAAGACAGATGACCTGGGTCCCTTCGGCAAGGTCTCAGTTCAGGAGACCCCCCCCCATGTATATTTCCATATAGGGCATATTGTTTCTTCACTTGCTTGTGGTAGCCACACTAGTATTTTGGTAAACTCAGGAGCACAATGCTGCTTTTTGGCAGAAAACCATTCACCTGCACCTTCTTCTTTCCATAACGCCTTGAGCAGAGAAGAAGCATTGACACGTGATGTGAAATGCCTGCAAAAAAAGGTCAGGTGGATTTGCAACATACCTGTGCTGTCCCTAGGCAGACCACTATGGAGATGAAAGCCAGACATAGGAGCACACTGGGAGAAGAGTCCTGTACAATGTGAAATGAAGTGGGAGGCTGCAGACACATCCACATTTGCCATTTCTTCCTGCAATTCTAATGTCCCAGTGAAAAAGTAATGGAATAACTTCTTTCCAACTGTTGTAGTGGTCGAGCTACCATGCCAAAGTGCACAATGTGACTGCAGTTCCATTCAGAGCCTTCTGTCAACATGCAATAGAGCAGTACCACAATTACACCTCAGTATCTGCACCAATCATACTCTCCAAACAGCTCACTGCAAAGCTAAGGAAACTTCTTCTCACATACTTTCTACCTCTCAAAGTAAGATTTCTTCACCTCTAAGTTACACTGAATGTTCAGATTACATAAAAAGTCAGGTGATGGAGTAGCTATTAAAGACGAAGGCTGGTCTATGCAAGCAGGATTATCTACACTGACTGAAGAGCGTAAAAAGTCAGGAAGATATTTGATAAAAGACACGACAACCTAAAAACTTCCACAAGGTGGCATCCCATACCAAACAGCAAGAAAACTTTAAGACAAATTTCATATTTCTTCCCTCCACAGCTCCTTGATTTTTGTGCTTTCTTCTCTGTTTTTCTCTCTGCCACTCTACTGCATAGCAGTGCTGCTGATGCTAAAATTTATGCTTTGAACCTCAGGTCCCATGAAAAATTCTTTTTTCACTCGTGCTTCTTTAAAAAATCCCAAATAATTCCACTGACATGGGACTTAATTGCATACAACCACACCAACCAAAGCTGGCTAGGATTCTAGCAATAAAATACCTTTCCCTGACACTTCATTCTATACCAATCTCATTTTTTATACAATGTGAACACTATAAAAATGCTCTGACAACGATTTATTCTCACAGGATCTACCTCCTTCTGTTAGGAACAACTGAATCCTAGAGTGTGAAAGCAGCAAGAATACATCAAGTCATCTTATTAATTCCTTTTTCACCATATAATTAAATAATATATGCTGCTTGGTATTTAATTGTGTGAGAGTGATGGCACTGACATTCCTTCCCCAGAGAAATGGTTCAACAGCATAATAAATTTCACTGGATTTTTCTTCTCAAAAAATGTTGGCTTGTTTCCCTCTCATGATTAGAAATCATCATCCTCCAGGAAACCATCAAATCTCTCCTTCCCTTGGTGTTTATGTCACTGCAGAACACTATCATAAAATCAGTCACTTTTACTTATAGGGCAATTTATCCAAGCTCTGGTACACATATTTTGAGCTTAAAAGCAAACAAAAAGAACATCAATGTTCCTTCCAGGTTCTCCTGCACTTTGAATTCTCTTCAGTACCTCAATACCTATCTGTCTTCATACTGTGTCCAGAAAATATACAGCATTCTAGGAAGCATTAAGAGTCTCAAGTGCTTCAAGGGAAATTAGAACTCCAGATAAATCCAGAGAGAAAGAAACCCCCAAAAAAGTATTTCCCTGACAAGTGCTATCACCAGAATAGGCAAGGGGCTCATTTATTTAATTCTTCATTTCTTAGCATTGTGTGAACTAATACAACAATACAAACTTCCACAATAGAGCATTATACCCAGGTTTAGCTGGCTTAACCATAAAAAGATATAAGGAAGAGTTTACAAGACCCAGGAAAGGACAAGACAGACGGTCAGAGGTATGCCAAGACTTACATATTGTACAGAAGGAGATTGCGCACAGGATTATCTAGCCTGGGAGGAATTATTAGACAGGATGTGAATGAAATATTCACAGCTCTGGAGGTCAGTAAGAAAACCAATCAGCCTGTGCCTCAGTCCTTTCCAATAATAGGAGCAAGGGGAGTATTAGCAAGCATTCATAGTACATTTTTCTTCACACAATTGAGAAGTAAATTGATGAATTATGCCATAGGTGATTACAAGACTCAACTATTGTGCTCACAATTGTCAGTATGGGCTAGATAGTTTTTCATATTGGTAATAGCATTTGTAGTCTCTTAGCATTTACACAAATAATGACATTCCCTGCTTCTCAAAGTAAGATAATGTGTGCAGAATCCAGCAAAACTACCAAGCAGCAAAAAGCTGGGGTAAGAAGGGGTAGGAAATGCCATTCTGATAATGTTTATTAATTGAATAGCATTGATAGACTTGCACTTGAAGTCATTGAACAGCATCAGGAAAAGGAATCTGATAAGGAAGGCACTACTAAGAGGAAAAGGGTTGAGGCCACATTCCTTGTTGACTTTTGCCGTCATTCCATCCCATGCATAGAATGTGTGATGGAAAAGCTGCACAAATAGGTGCGTGTGAGAGAAAGAGTGGAGGGAAGGTTTGTTCTTGCCACCAGACTTTCTAGTGCTGCTTCAACACCGGGAGAGCCCTTAACACGCTTGGAACAGAACAGAGACATTTAGAAACCAAATAATGAGAGACAACCACGAGGGACAAACAGAAGCAAGTGTCTCAGTTTGTACTCCACTTTGAATAACATGCCCTGGGCCATCTGTGGCCCAGTTACAGAGAACAGAAAGCTCCCCCCACCTTCTTCTGTGCTGTGTTAAAACAGGCGATCTTGCCCAAAGCAAAAATGATACAACGGTACAGCTTAAATATGGCCCCATAAAATGGCAAAAAGTACAGGAGGTTTGTTACAAGGAAATACGGACAGCATGACTGTGAAAAAAGGTGTCAGTGCTGGGAACTGATTTCGGGACAACTGCAGTGACAAAAAGACACCCTGAATTCGGTTTTGACAGACTTCTGTTTAAACATAAAGTCCACAGGACTGTACCAAGAGGATAAGCGTGAAGAAGTCATGCGGACAAACAGAATGCACCACCAAAGCCTAGCACAGAAAGGTTTTTCAGTGTCCACGTGGCTTTGGCGTTCCGCAACACTTTGGAAAATCCGCCAGTAATATTATCCTTCTGTTTGGTAAGTTCCACAAGATAAAGGTCACCTATCTCAGGTCTACTTTTCAAGACCAGGTGGAGGGTCTTGAAAGACCACTTTTCAAGAGGTGGAGAGATTTTCCACCATTTCTCCAAATGACTCTCAAGACCACTCAGTGTGAAGATAAGGAAGACAATGGCCCTTATGAAGCAGCAAAGTCTTCTCACTCTGATCCTGGGGTTTGGGTGTTTTTTGTGTTTTGGGTTTTTTTTTTTTTAGTATTTTCCCCTCTCCTTCCTTTATGGTAACTTAATGCATTACAGATCAGTATAACTGTTCTGGAAGGAGGCAGGGATGAGAACTACATGGTTTCTGCCACTTCAAAACACACTCCAGAACAGAGATAGGCCTTCCTGCAAATAAAGTTTTCGGATGCCAATTGCCAGCTCTGGTGGTTAATCCATCTCTGGAAAGGGCTGGTGCTTAAAGGAGATTTTCAGGTAAGATTAGATAAATTTTCCTGCACTGTCTCAATAATCCACAGGACTAATCAAAATTGGGGCTTAACAGCTGACAATCTCAGAGGTCTCTTGCAAAGCAAGATCATCTTCTAAACATAATCCAAAATACAGCAAGGACACCAAAATGTGAGAAGTTCTTCAGCCACAGACTAGAAAATGAGAATGGAGTATGGAAGTAGGTGAATGTATACAAAAAAACCCCAAATTATTTAGTGCTACTGCCATAATAATGTGGCAGATTTAAACTCTACAACATTCCTATGAACTGAGCATTGATGGAAGACAAGGTAATCATTTTGATATCCTCTTCAAGTCTAGTTCTGAAACAGCTGTGATGACAGCCTGTGTGTAATAGAAGGTACAGAACTGGAATTTGTGCAAATGCTGAATTTCCTTAATCCATCTGCCAGAGAAAGCAGTTATCATCTTCCTGGAGTCATTCCCCCACGCAGTGCTCCTGGGAAGGTCCTGAAGAACTGAAATGAGGCATTAAAGACTGTGGTCTTTTGTGGGGCTAGCAGCTATCCTGAGGAGCATTAAATTCTGACACTTTTATCAGTCTGTGTTTTTGGAATGTGTAAATTTGTAGCCAGAAGCCTTAAGCTTTGGCTTGGATGCTCTTCTCTGGTCACACTGGAGTCTTCAATAAAGGATGTGTTCTGTAAAAGGAGGTTGTAAGATCTGGGTCTGTGTGGTTTGTCAAGGACAGCTTAAACTTCTCTTTATTTAGTTGAAGGGCAGCTCGGGTACTTCAGATTTTACTTTAGGAGAAACTTTCACTGAGAAATTAGCACAGCACTGGAAGAAGTTACCAAGAAGGTATCAAAATCTCCAGTCACAGAGGTTTTCAGTGCTTTGCTACAGGCAATTGTAGTTGACCTGAGCTAGCATTAGCAGCAGCACCACTTGGTATGACTTACAGAGACTCCTGTCAAGCAACATTTCTACAATTTTATCATTTCCTCAGCTACCGTGTTCTTCCTAATTTGTGGAAAATACAACAACCATGTCATTTCTAATGAACACATGAAATCTGTCGGTGATTAAATGCACGGAGTCCGTTGGGTGCAAGCAAAGCCATCTTTACTGTACAAGGCACATCTTTCTACATCGCTACCATCCAGCAAACTCAACTGCCACAAAAGGGGCGTGGCCTCTAGGGTTACAGTGATTTGCAACTCTAAGGGAACAGACACCGGGTTACCACAACCCCATCCCACTCTCTTGTCTCAACTCCTGCCAGACGGCGACACCTTGCACCCCGATAGAAATCTATTTCCTGTGGAAGCCCTATGGGTAGAGCTGTCTTGCCATGCTGGGGAATGAGCACACTTGTGTGTGTCTCTCTCCAGTGCCTGTACATTTTATGGCAAGAAGTTGCCATTTTGTTAAATGTCACCGCTCTGTGACTGGCTGAAAACACTTATAAAACGGACAAAACATTCTTTAATAAGAGCTAATGGAATAAATAATTCAAGTGTAAATACAAACAACAGTGAAAGGCTGTTTTGTTGTCCCCCACTTTATCACACTGCAGAACAAGCCCTGACATGTCTGAAGTGGGAGAAGACTTCATGAAGGTGTAAGCAAAAGGATGATGGACACAGACAAGCTGAGATGTGCCCAAGGGTTACAGAGCCCTCTTACTGGGGCCAGTGCTGCTTACCCTCTTCATTATGACCTGGACAACAGGACAGAGCGTTCCCTCAGCAAGTTTGCAGATAAACTCGAGTAGCTGGCACACCACATGGCAGAGCTGCCCCTCACAAAGACTGGACTGGATGAATAACCAGGAAGAGAGGACATGTCATGAGGTTCAACAAGGTGGAATGCGAAGTCCCACACCTGGGGAGGAATAACCTTGTGCACCAGCACACACCATGGGCTGAGAGGCTGGGAAGCAGCTCTCCAGGAAGGCCTGGAGTCCTGGTGGACAAGCTGAGCAGAAGCCAGCAATGCAACCTCTAAGCAAAGAAGAGCCACAGCAACCAGGGCTGCACTAGGAAGAAAGTGTCTGGCAGTTTTGAGTGTTATCCTTCTCCCCTGCTCAGCACCAGTGATTCCAGCACAACTGGAATGCTGTGTCCAGTTCTGGGCCCCCCAATACAAGACAGGCATTGGTGAATACCAGTAAGGGAAAGGAGCCTCTTCGGTATGAAAAGAGGCTGAGAGGGCTGGGACCATTTGTCCTCAAGAAGGAAAAGCTCAGGGGATTCTTACTGATCTATATAAATCCCTGATGAAAGGCGTTGAAGAAAAGGGAGCTGGACTCCTCTGAGGAGTGCCCAGTGACAGGACAAGGTGACCACAAATGAAGACACAAAATTCAATACAAGACCTGTGAGAGTGATCAAACACCAAAGTAATGTTTCCAGAGAGGCTGAGGAGCTTCCATCTGTGGAGATACTCCAAACCTGACTGGACACTCTACAGGGCAGCCTGTTCTAGTTGATTCTACTCAAGCAAGGGATGGCAGACAAGACGATTGTTGGGACAAGTCCCTTCCTACCACATCTCTTCCATGATTCTATGAGGAGATAAGCTGTCAGATATCAAATAATAGCTATATTCCAGGTGTATTTGCCATTATGCACACATACCCCCCCTCTCCCCAACCCCCCCCCCCCCCCTCCCCCGGTACCCAGTGTCTGCCTGAACAGGTAAGGAATAAACCCCCTCCATTATTCACAGCTTGTGTCCAAGACAAGTACAGCCCTGATTTGCTAATGACTGTCATCAATAATTAGGGAATAAACACCTCATTCATGAAATTTCTAGGTGATAAATTGTCAGTATTTAAAACTAAGTACAGACAAAAGTAGCAGTAGAAAGGAAACAAAGGATTAATTTAAAGGAACATACACCTGTTCCCAAAGTGAGTGAGATTCCCAAATACACACTTTCTGCAAAATGCTTTGGGAAAAGTTGATGCAAAAAAGCAAAGTGTCAAAACAAATCATGCATTACTTTGGACTGCAGTAGTTCTTCTCCCAAAACTTCATGGCTATTTCGAGTGGCATGCACAAAGGCAACAAAGAAAAAACAACAAAATAGTCTCTGCCTGCAGCTGTGAAAGGTCAGATTTAGTTGTGCCAATGTCAGCATTATCATCTTTTTGTATATAGGTCACAACGCCCAAAGTGCAGTAGGCAAAAAAGAAGACTGAACATTTGAAGAGGAGTCAAAGATGAAGTATGAAGAAGGATTAAAATGTGTCCAACACAGTTAAGTGATAGTTAAACTCCGCGGGCAGGAAGGAGAATGGAGGCAGAACTTGGAAACATTTCCATCAAATACCAGAAGTCCTGAAATCAGAAGGACTGGCAGGGCCCTAGTCACTCATATGCTGCATGGAAAAACATCAAAGACAAAAGGGAGTTCAAAAAGTCAAAGACAACATATAAAAAAAATCTAGAGAATAACTAATATAGGAGAAGGAATTATGCAGTCACTCCACAGAGGAGACCTGATTGGAAGGATATTTAACATAAAATTCATAAAGTCTGTATAATTTTTGAAGGCTATATAATTCATAAAGCCCATAAAGGACTTGTGATTCCTACAGAAATACTAACCTTATACATATATTAGAATGTGCAGCTATGCTGTTCTTGATAACAGACTGACAATAATAGCTCATTTAAAACATAGTAACAAAGCATTATACATAATCTTCACATTATACCATTTTCTCATTAGTAAGCATGGGGATAAGAGCTGAAAAATTCTCTAAGCAATTCATCATAATGAATGAGAATCCATCAGCCTAACAAAGCACTTCTGAGCATTAAGCCCTATTTCCTAAACACACATAACTGAAAAGATATCTTTCTGAAATGCAAAATTTGGGGATTAAACGCAGTCTCTCTTTAATTCCCGCAAATGACCCTATCTACAGACTTCAAACTGAAAACAGGCAGCAAATTACAATGCTGTCTCTTAATGCACCACTTTTTGAAGCCACTTGTCAGGAGATGTAATTTTAGGGCTTTTCCCCGTGTAATAACATTAATTACAAAATGGAAATCTGCAGGTATTTAAAAATTATTTTATTTTATTTATTTTATTTTATTTTATTTTATTTTATTTTATTTTCCTATTTATTTCCCTATCATTAATTTCACTTTAAATGAAAATCCAGTCTGAAAACCAGCTGGACAGAAAGATCTCCTGAATTCATTGCTCCACAGAAACATTCAGATCTGAGTTTGAAAGCAAAAAGAAATGCATGTTGCATGTTGCTATTTAAGCCCATTAGACCTGCAGAACAGAAAGAGAACTGAATTTTGTTCTCCCAGCTCTTAGAAAAATTTGAAGAATATTTAACTGCGATTACTAATCCCTATGCAAGCATAACAAAGTACAAGATTTGTACATGTTAGCAACCATGATTTGGCTAATAAATTTGGTTTTCCTCATTATTAAAACCTCTTTCCAAAGCCATTTGATTCACCACCATTCAAGGCTTTTCAACTACATTCATAGATGTCAACAGGAAGAGACGATTTTACAAGACAGTTTTCAGAGTAACAAACAGTCCAAATTCCAGTGCACAAAAGCCCCAAGGGAAACGTATCAGAAAAGACAGGAAATCATATTTTATTCCATTGAGAGTAGAGAGAAAAACAAATGTAATCATGATCAGCTGAGTTGCCTCAGTGCTCTACTTTTTGAGCAACTGCATTAAAGCCTTTTGAAAACAGACATGTGTGGCTGTTTAAAACTATATGCTAAATTAATATGTTACATATTTGCACAAATGCAGGGGCATGCATCTGCCGTACTTTCTTCTGAGATGGAAGCCCCTGTTGACACTATCATGGACGCTTTTTGCCCAGCAAGTAGCAGAGTCAGATTCTGGTCAGTCCAGTCCATCAAACATATATTTGCAATGCTTAGCATCCACTGGCGTAACTTTATGGAATCTAGGCACCTCTGTTGGTCACATGTTGTTAATCTGTCTCCTTTTTCCTGAGCCAATTCTCCTGAAGCCGCTTTATCCTCTTTGTTTATTTTAACCACAGCTGCTTAATTCTGCTATATCTCTTAATACCAAATAAAAGCAGCAGGAAAAAAAAAAACCACAAAAACCCCAAACCAAACAAACAAAAAAAAAGAAATCAGATATTTGAAGGACTTGTGGTGGGGCAACAGTCAGCAATCCTCATCCAAATTTGTGTAAAAGGACTGAGGACCTCTCCAGCCCCAAAGAAGTTTCCACGACTGAAGATACTCTCTTGGTGGTGTATTACAGGGCACAACCAAGAATGCTGTATCTCAAACACTTACTTCTCCATCTGCTCAAAAGGGGTTCAAACTACATTCTGCCAATCCACTTGTATCTTTCCAGCTTTTGGAGGCACTTCTGAGGAAAGATGCAAGGAATCCGTGTGAAAAAATTCTCTTCAGAAGTTATTTGTGAACCAATTCATTGTATATGTGTGAAGTAAGCCTTAGACTTGTTTAGACTACAGGCATTTTACATTTGTATGTTAAAACAGCACAAAACTCTGGGGGATTCACTCCCCTCTTTAATTCATGACATCTGGCACCACTGACAACTGACTAAGGAGTTAAACTGACTTCCAGTTTTACTTATTTTACATCAGATAGTAGCATGGCTTCCACTTCCTTATGGCCTTGTACTGTTTAAGTTTTCAGTAGAACAAGTACTGCAATACTCAAATAAAACAGACAACAGGAATGAAGGTAGGAAAACAAGTTCTTTGCCCTCTGCACTGTCTGCTCTTCTTGATAGTGAGGTGCAATTTTGTTATAGCAATGATAATAAATAGCAACAATAAATAAATAGGGAAATAGCAATGATAATAAAGGATGAACTGTTTTGCTCAACATTCATTAGGTTAAAAAAAAAAAATCAATAATTCTATTAGATCTACCAGAGAAAAACTGTATTAAAATTGACCAATTCAGTGCAGATTTACTATTTCTTTGATATTATTTAAAGTTATCCTATCTCTTTCTATTAATATGTTCTATTTTGAAGGTACTACTTGGCAAATAACATCTCCCAGTGGACTGGGAACACCTACCTATTGTTAAATACTCTGTCAAGAGGTCTTCAATTAAGAATATTTTATGTGTTATCCGTCCATGCCTGAATCATCTCCATCTCATTACTTTCCAAGATGTAAAAAACCTCAGGCAAGTGAAACTTTTCACCTGAGGGTTGCTGGAAATACTACAAGGCTGAACCTAATTCCCTTCAGAGAGACTAACAAGGGCTGACATTATAAAGGGGCCAGATCAGATAAATAAAAAGGGGTAGGAGACCAGCCATGTGCTACAGTGAGGAGACTTATAAGCATCAGAGTAGGCAGATGACTTGTCAGTTAACTGAATCTCACTTTTCCTTTCCACCCAGAGAGCTGTCTTAGGGAAATGAAGAACAGGCAATCACACTGGCTCAAGAAGAAACATGAATATTCAGTGAGAAAATTCAGCCAGCTACAGATTTAACAAATGCCTTTGCCGTCCCAAAACAAACATGGGACAGTGGCATTAGACCACTTAACAAATACAGATGCATGCTGCAAACTATCTTTGAGTCGTGCATCTCTTCCCAGAAAACACATTTTAAAAGCTTTCACTGACTTGTCTGAAAGAAGACTGAAGAACACTTATTGTGGAAGCAAGAAAAAAAGAAACGGAAATGTTCCAATTCATATATAGAATATTTTAACAATGTGTTCATGCCAAACTCACTACAAGAAGAAGGAACATGCAGAGAAACAGAAGCCAGAATGGTTTGTAAAAGGACTGCTGAGGCCAGGTCTGATCCTGCTCGGCATTGATTAATTTCCATGGTCCAGTTACCATCAGGGTGAGAAAGACATGAGGCTGTTTCATGTCTATTATAGTATTTTCTTTTCATATACCACGATGAAACAAATTTTGTATCAGAAAAGCTAGGAAAAAAGTCACTGTTGCCAGATAGGAGCTGTGATGTTATCTTGATATCTGAAATGCTGGGAAATGAGACTGGGACAAAATGACGTCTGGCAACCAACTATAAATATCTCTGTAAACAATTCTGGCAATTACTGTATCAAACAAATGAGTATTCATGATGTTTATATATTTAGTCTTCAGACAGGCACTGCTAATAAAACTGACAGCACAGTTTGTGATGCAGTGATTTCAAAAGAATTAGAAAGAGGTAAACCTAAAAGTCCTAGAAAAGGTGAGTGAAAGCAACTAGAACAAACAAGGAGGACAAACAAGGCCATATGTGAAGTAGAAGATAAGCTGTATTTCTTTTTTCCACAAGCCAGATTGAGGAGGAATTGGGTTAGCAAAGAAAATCCAAGCTGCTAAGAGTTCAAAACTAATAAAATAACTTCAAACACTAGCATGAGGGAGCTCTGCATGCAGTACCTATGACAATGACACCTGATGTCCCTGAGGCCTAGGGAAAATGCCTGTGGTTTAGGTTGTCTTTTCTCTACCACATGTTCAGTCTGCTAGAATAACCAATGGATGAAATATTTCATGTGGCAGACATTCTGTATTTTCTGTGCCTTTAACAATCTAACTGAACCTGGTATGAATCAGAGAAAATTGCTTCCCACTTAAGTCCAGTTGCACTTTTCACTTTTGTCTTCCCAAAGACAAAAGCAATGGATATAAATGTACAGGAGAACTCTAGACTCTAGCAGAAATTTACATTTTCAAAAATATCTAAAAAATCTTAAAAATAACTTGCAGTACAATCTGTAAAGTAAAGTTACAGGTCTTGATTCCCACTGTAACACACAAAGTCATTTGGTTTCTGTAGGCTCTCCACAGACCATATGTTCTCATTTTTGGGGCTGGATTAGGTTCACAGAAAATACTACCAGAAGTAAGGAAGACTAAGTGAGACTGGTGCTGGCTCACCTTCCCTCTCTTTCAGTGAGCCAACACTGATTTTCTGACAGCATTGCATCTGAACATGCTGACAAGACAGCAGTGGTCACAGCTGGGAAGTCCTGGGACTACAGAAGACAGTTCCCTCCCACTGTACATGCTCTGACAGATCTGTTTGTATCCCCTTCTGCACAGACCAGAAAAGATACAGAGCTTCTACCCCAACCTAATTGAGAGGAGTAAATGCATTCTATTTTGCAAGTCAAATAAAATTCAGCAATCAACAGAGAAGGTGATTGCCTGATCAGTGGCAGTAGCATAAAAGTTTCCCCTAACTTTTGTGTTGACAAGAATTACAAAGTGTACCGAATGCTTTCTTGCTACCAGAAACAGCAACAAGTAAATTAATGAGTGTTAACTATGTTGAAGGAAATATAACTTCAATAACTTATACTTACTTGACTATGGTTTTGCTCTCAAAATTATTTTTACTTTGTACTTTTTACCTAAAAGCCGTTTCAAAGCTGACTGCAGCTTAAAATACCATTTCAACAATCAATGAAGATTACCAAAGGCACACTTCATTAGAAAATGTTTCAGGATAAGATTAAAAAACTTTTGCTACAACATGACGTAGGACATCTCCCAATCTCTTATCTCTGCTCTGCCGCTTTCAAATATGGGAAAGCCAAAATAAATGTACCAAATAGCAGAAACAAAAGGTAAAAGCCCAGTCTCATGATCATATTTTACTCAAGTACTGCTAACAACACACAGATACTAGCAGTAGCATCACTATTTGAGAATATCATTATCTAACTGCATCATATATGCACAGAAAAAGAAAAGCAGTATTCAAATTCTGTAAGGAACAAAAATGTGTGCCCACAAGCTTCATTTGGGTGTGATGCAGTGAGACTACTTTTTAGGGCTCAAGTATTCCATGCTAACACTGAATCAATATAAAACTTCCTATGTGTGATTCTTTCCACATGCAGAAGTAAACTCCAGCAGTTCCTCAGACTGATTTATCCATTTTTGTTTACAGGAGGGAAATATGTCCTCAACAACTCATATTCACTTGACTGCAGTCTAAAAAAAGCAAATGATTTTGCCATAGAAGACATAACAAAATGTGGATTCCCTCAGATTTGTGACTTGTGATTGGAATCTTGGCTTTCTGAACCATTGTGAACTAACCTCTGTTTAATGCTTGCCCTCTTAGAGGGCATGTAGAACAATTTGCTCATCTGTGGATTCTCTGGCATCTAGTAAAGCTGGAGTTCATTCTGCAGGCTTCCTCTAAGGATCTGTATCCCCTACCCAATCATATCTTCAGTTTTATTTCTGTCCCTGCAGAATTCATTAAAATGTAAATTGCGTTCTACTGAAAAAACATAAGACTGTTAATGGAATTTCATCCATTGCATTATGCAGATATCCAAAATAGACAACCACTGTGAGCTAGTCATGATATACAGTGAAAATTATCCCCAAAGGTTATCTCAAAAAGTAAACGCACTAGGTTTGATTTTTTTCTTATCCCAGGTGCTATTTGTTTGCATTTTGGAGCCATCCTTGACAAAAAAACTTAACAGATGGAAGGAATTAAATCCTTCAAATATGGCCTAAAAATACCTCCCATTTCCCTACCTCTAATTCTTTACTCACAAGTTAACTGCCCCTAAGCACTTCTTCTTTCCATTTCTGCAGGTCACCTGGAAGTAATTTATCAAGGAAAAAAAAATCTTAGGTACAGAGTAGGCTGCTCTTTTAGTAAGCCCAGGCCATACTCTCCAATAATCTCTGACTTGCCCATTTCTATGACCAAGCTACCAGATGCACTTATTCTGGTGTCACAAATAGTTAATAGTCAACCACTGAGAAGAAAACCAACAAAATACAGTCATAGACAATGACTTATCAACCCCTATTTTAAATGTATTTATTCCAAACAAAGGATTCATTGCCCTTCTTGTCATCCAACTTTGTTATGAAAAAAAAATTCCTGGTAAGGACCTAACCCAAGACTACACATAGCTACTCTTTACAAGAACAACTGCAATATTACATTATTTCAGTTTTCACCAAAGTTAACTGCCTTAGTTGTCAAGCTATGAATATATCCTGTAGTTATGGGATTTTCTAGATTCACACCGGCTAATGGAAAATGTGTCTTCATGTATTCATACTCTAACAATGAAACACTAATGGAACTATCTGGTTACAAAAATTTTATCCATGATGAAGAGAAATACATGTTTTCAGGTTATTCCTCAGCAAAAGCTTAATTTCCCTGAAGATTAACTTCTACATTTAGGGTAGAATTGCCTTCAAGTGGGAGCTGACTCAAGGACCAAACCCAAAGGTATAAACGAACTTCTGTAAGAAGTCTCACTCCACTGCATGGAAAGCGTTACCAACTTACACAGGAGACCTCAATTCAAGTCCCTACTGTTGGCAAAACAGAATTTCTCCATCCTGTAATTTTATGTATTTCCTAAGGCACTTTAAAGCCTCCTCATCCTGGGCTGCCTGTATAAATACGCACACTTTCAGAAAAAGTCTCATGCCAGTGAGAAGTGGTGTTCATTTTGGATATGCACCACGTGGGTAACAGCATCCCACGCAACCCACAAGCAGAGACAGAGGTCATTCACACATACAAGTTCTGTTGTCTTTAAAGCTGTGGCATAAAACTGCATAGCTGCGTTGCCAAACATGGACCAGTGGAACTCGAATTGGAAAATGGAATTGGAAAAAACTCGAATTGGAAAAAACTTCAGAATGTATGATGATTTAGAGCACTGAAAGTGCATGTATTCCAACTTTACAAGTAACACAACTCTTGCAGATAGAAACAAAACATCGTTCCACTTCTAATGGGATGAGACTCTGTGTAAAAAAGTATGAAATGCATTTAGAGTCTTGTACCCATCTTTTAATTTTTCCCATCAATCTGGATACTATATAAAAATTAGCCATTAATGAGAACAAAGACATTATGGCATGTAAGTACTGTGGCCTAAGTGAGTCAAAAGCCTTCTATTACTTCTGAAATACAAGATTCCCCATCTGGAAGACTAGAAAATAACACTTGTATACCCTACAGAGGTATCTTCTTTCTCTAATTAAAACATCCTTAAGAGGAAAAGCAAACAATTGAAGCACCAGAATAAATCAGGGAAAAGCTTGGAAATAAAAAGAGAATGCACAGAGTATGAAATACAAACAACATTTCCATCTTATTACCTGCCCCACTGCACGTTTTTGTGACTTTTTTTCCTACTTGTACAGTACTTTTCTAGCGTCTACAAATCTCGAGTATATAATCCCTCAAGAGGTAAGCCATTCATACTTTTGGTTATGCCAGTTACATTCATGAGCCTTACACTGGGAATCAAAGGACCACTCCTCACTAAGAATGATTTCTGAGCGGCAGCCTTTCATTTCCTGGATTTTCCTGATGTTTCGCTTCTCAGTGACATTTTGTGTTTCTGTATTTTGGCCCATTGTTTCACGGCTAAAGAAATGTTCAGCACTTGCTATCAAAAGCCATTTTAGCAAGCCAGTTCTTTAATACTAATGATGGTTTTGCTGGCTTCATACAAGGACAGATACATGCAAGCCAGGAGGATGGCTGAGGCCTGTGGAGACAAGAAAAGTCTAAAAAGTCTAAAATAAAGTAAGATATAACTACAGGCTTCTAAATCCATATTTGGATATCTTTGTGAGTTTAAAGCACAAAGAAAAGAACACTCCTCATTAAGATGAAGTTTTTCATTTTTCTTGAGAAAAACCCACATCATTTCAGGCTAAACTCATTCTAAACCTGAACCCACCACCACCATTTTCCCTCTGATGTGTATTTTTTCCCCAGAATGACGTTTCTCCCTTATGAGAATGCATGGCTGTATACAGTCTCCAAAAACAGCTTGTCTTTCACAAAAAAATAGCTGACTTTACTGCTGTGAAGCAAGTATGCTTCCTTGTCTTTACTGGCTGCCACAGGATACCTCAGCGCACATGTAACACAGAGTGGATTCTCTGGAAGGTGACAATTCATAACACCCACTATGTGGAAATGTGTTTGTTTATACAGCTCTGCATGACAACAGATGATGGAGCTGTCAACATCAGTTTGAATACCTGATGCCTTACAGTAGATAACCTTCTATGCTTTTAGTGATTGACTTGCACAGCACAAATTCAGCTCTCCAGAAATGGAAACTTCCAAAGTCAGAGGTCTGTTGATCTTCAACTTCTCACAGTTTTGTCTCTAGTCTTCCTTTCAAGCCTGGTATGCCTGGAATGTCCTTTCCCACATGGGTTTGCCAAGTCACCAGTCCTTATGCATTAAAGCCCATCTGGAGGGACCTTGAGTTGTGCTGAGACTGCTCATTTACTATACTTAGACCAGAGAATTATCTGTGATTATGCACAGACAACATACTCAAAATGTCACAAAGATGAATCACAGACCAGTTGAGGTTGGAAGGGACCTCTGAAGGTCATCTGGGCCAACCCCACTGCTCAAAGAGGGCCACCTAGAATCAGATGCCCAGGACCATGTCTGAGTGGCTATTGAATACCTTCAATGACAGAGGATCCACAACCTCTTCAGGTGATTTGTTCCAGTACTTGGCCACCTTCACAGTAAAGTGTTTCCCGATGCTTAGTTTTTGCCCATTGCCTCTTGTGCTGCCACAGACCACTGAAGAAACCTTGGCTTGGTTTTCTTTACACCCTTCTGTCAAGTATTTGCACACATTAGTTAGATCCCTCTCTTCTCCAGTCTAAACAGTCCTGGCTCAGGCAGCCTTCCCTCAAATGAGAGATACTTCATCATGGCCCTTTGACTCATTCCATTTTGTCCACGTCTCTCTGGTACTGGGAAGCCCAGAACTCCAGGTGTGGCCTTGCCAGTGCTGAATAAAAAAGGGTCACCTTTCCTTAACCTGCTTGGAACACCCCTAAGGCAGCCCAGGATACTGTGAACCTTCTTTGCAGCAAGGACACAATGCTGGCTCCTATTCAAGCTGGAATCCACCAGAACTCCCAGGTCCTTTTCTGCCGAGCTGCTTTCCAGCCAGGTGGCCCCAGCACATACTGGTGCATGGGGTTGTTCCCTCCCACTTTGCATTTTCCCCTGTTGAACTTCTTGAGTTTCCTATCAGTACATGAAAACCATCTCCATGTCATGTTTATATTTTGGTTGAAGCAGAAGGAATTCACCTGAAATTAAACTGGGCCTCTCTGTAGCCAAAACCCATGAGACGTTATATTTTGAGCAGTAAGAGCTACCAAAAGGCCCTAGGCAACTTATTCTTCCTGCAAGGGCACAGTGAGATAGGTCTGTCACTCACACACAACACCTCTAATAGCTTATGCAGCCCATGAAGAGTTCACAATCTGGCAAGTATAGGAAGGCAGAAGACTTGCCAGGAGCCACATGTGAAAGCATAAGCAACACAAAAACAAAATTTCCACGTCTGTAAGAATGGCAGCATTTAAACAAACAGAGAAAAGCAGTTCCCCCTATATCAGAGGGATGTGTCATTCAACACATATGCTGGGACTGGTTACCTTCTTATAGTCAAGATATGCTGTTATCGCATGTGAATCGTGAGTTTCCTTTACCAGGTCTGTAGAATCAAAATAAATCTCCAGTTGCTGACTGTAAATCTGTGCCGCGTAATCTGCCTGCATTGTGATGCTTGTCATGATAAAATCATTCTGGGGTAATTTTCTTATATGAAATCTCAGTACTGACTTGCCTCACACAAGATATCTGACTGTGTAAATACAGGTAATCCTAAACTGCAGGCTGTGCTATAGATTTCAATACAAATACGGATTACATGAACACATTGACTAAAATGATCTCCCAGCAGAGAGACAGCCATGGGATTTTGACCTTTTCAGTCTCTATCCAGAAAGCTTTCAAAAATACTTCTCATTCCACAAGTTGAAATAGTTTTTGCTTCAGCTGGAACACCCAAATCCACAGTCCTTGCTCACCTACCTTCCTATATGCTTCCATCTCTTACCACATACGTCAAATGGACCTAAAGGGGCCTTCTTTTATTGCTGCCATTGTGAAATCCATCCAGCAAGACCTTAAAGTCAGGAAAGACCAATCTAACTCCCAATCTGACTTCATACGTGCGGACATGTTTCTCCAATTATCCTCTGACCTCAGACACACTACAAGAATACAGAACCCTATGCAATGATTGCTTTGCTGTTCCCAATGCACATCTGACTGAGGCTTGAGCCCTGTGCCTTGCCCTCATGAGCTCCTAGCTCATGCTTTTCTATAGAAATTAGATTACACTTGAACATACCTCTCAGCTACAAAAGGGAAGGCAAGAAAAAAATTAAATTGGTGCTAGGTTGTGAATCCTCCACTCCTGTGTAGTCAGAGCATTTTTTTCTCAAACCACCTGTTATTTAAGTTTACTGTTTGCATTTGCAGGGCTTAGGAAAAGCAAGTGATTCCTGTAGCAGCAACTCACATCATCACCTCCCATGGATTAGCATACTCTTGTATAGCTTAGTATCTACCTGGCTTCACATCTACCCTGCATTTCCAAGGCAGTTCAGCCACCTGCAAGAGGCACAACTCTTGTCTGCCCGCCTGCTTTAGGAGAGAGGTGAATGAGGACCGGAGTGCTCAACAGTTTGAAAGAGCCTGTAAACTGAGTATTAAATGAAAACAGCAGCACAAGACAATATATGATAAAAAGACTCATAGATCTGCACTCCAGACACAAAATCCAGCTCTGAACATAAGACTGTAAAGAGCCCATGGATTGCAGCAATGACAGCTGGAGAAATATCTCACCCCTCTCCCCAGATGTGGAAAAGGAATACTTTGCTACTTCTACAAGGAACCTTTGGAACTGACCTCTCATCTCAAAAATGCTTTTCTAATGGGACAGGGACAATGCAGATTAAGTCACAGCTATTTAAAACTTCAACTTCCATCATAATTTAAATCAAAAGAAAGAAACTTTGAATAAGTCATGCATTTTAACCTGCATTGCTTTTGTATGCTTTACGCAGCTCCTTTCTGCAGATAGTTAATTGTCAGGCCAGTGGAGAATCTGTTTCTATACCCTAAATGGTTGTTATTTTCAGTATGTCAGAAAGCAGTGAATGATACGTTTTTATTTAACTTATTTCTTTTCTTTTTTTTTTTTTTTTAAATTAATGGTAATTGAATTTTGGTAGAAATTGGCATTCAATCAAAAGCCACAATACAATATTTCAAAACTATGCACTATTAGTTACAGACTACTATGTTTACTGTGCAGTATGAATAAGAAACCAGGATGTTTTCTAATCAAGAAACCATCATAGTTTTCACTTTAAATGGATTTATTTAACAGTGGCTGTATTACCTGTAGTTAAAGAACTGAACATTTCTGATGACCAAAGTCTTTAAGAATGTAGAAACTGTCACTCTTATATGCTAATACCTCATTCTCTATGTGCTCAAAAATAGAAAGCAAGTCTGTCTGCTTTTTCAGCTGCCAGGTTTTCAATACTAAATAAAATAGGTCTTGAGAAGAACTAAAAGAATAATCTGAAATGAAAGCTACTGCTGGTTTAGGCTTTCAAAAACTGGTTTAGTCTTTCAGTCAGCTTTACTTCCAGCTGCTAAGTCTTTCACCAGTTTTTCCCTTGCCTTCTTGCAGAAATTGACAGCAAGTGTCCACTCCTTGAATGTTTTTATTTAACTTACACTTTCAGAGATTACAGTCATGAAATGTGCTGTGAAGATTTGGAATGGGTTTAGTTTTTCAAAAGAAGTTAAATGGAGTTAAATTAAAGGGTATATTTTTTTCTCCTCCAGCTTAGAATGCTAATTAACAAGTAGCAAAAATTGGAAAGAACTCTCTTGGCAAAGCATGAAGGAATTCTAATAATTCTTTATGTTGTACTTATTCAAGTCCTTTGCCTTTTCAAAAATAAAAATTAGTTTCACTTTCCTCTTTATTTTTAAAAAAAGCCCATCTCCAGTGGTAGTTGTGCTGGAAGGGCACAAAGATAACAGAGCAGATGCTGTAAGGATTCACACCACAGCAGCAATGGAACAATATCTCTTCATGCCATGGTCAAAATAGCAGCATGAAATTAGTATCACATGCAAATTCACTCTGCTATAACAAACCAGGAAAAATATTTCCATAAAAAGTAGCAACCTGGGAGTCACAGTAAAGACATTGGTCCATGCTGGTTTTCTAGACACTGTGGTCTGTTGGGATCCTCTCTCACTGCCAGAACAGCACTGTTTCAGTTTGCTCAGGTGTTTCTGTGGCATAACTGTGATGATTTTACAGTCCTACCTCACAAGTTCTTGTCTGCCCCTCGTAGTAGGGACTGCTTATGCGAGGTTACAGAAGGGACAACAAAGCTTGTACTGCATAGTGAGAACAAAAGTAATGAAATAAGTGATTTTTTCGCCTATAAAAGTTAGCATTTTGTATCAGTTTTATGTATCATTTTTACAAGTTAAGGTATCTCACTTAGCTTCCATGTCTGACACTGAAAGACTGGCTGTGGCCATAAGGAGCAGCTTAAAAGCTTTGATTACAGGTCTGATCAGAACAGAAGGAGAAGAAGAGCGAATATTCTAACTGATAGTTCCATTATGCCATTATTAAACGAGCATGTGTGAGAAGAAAAAGGGGGCACATCAGTGAAAGACCCTGCGGGTTTTTTCAAATAAAGAAAAATAATCAAAGTTGCATAAATAAACTTTCAATACCTAGCACAGTGAAGCAGCAGTACTTAATAGAAAATGACACTTCTTTGTTTCACAACATTAATGGAAGGTGTAAAATGAAAATTCGTATGGTATATCAATATGAAGTGATTAATTTACTTCACAATTTTTTGTGGAATGTTTCCTGGATGCAAACATTATTTGATCCTGAGGTGCACCACTCCTTTCCCCCTCTAAAACAATGCCATCAGAATCACTCTGGCATATGTCCAGCACATTTTAGACAATAAACGATAGCTCTGTGATGACCTCTAACACTTTTCTTACCCTGGTCTATTTCTCTAAAAGTAGGTAGGATAAGGCTTGCACCATCCTTAGCACTGAGAGAATGAGAGCAATTTCCCTTTACACAGTTTAAAATAGAAATACAAACCTTGCCAGAATGATTTGAAAGCATTGGCAGATGGATAAAATATTTCTGAATCTGCATCGTGTAATATTTGGCAGCTAGCATGAGTACTGAACAGCTGACTTTTATGCAATGACATTATTAATTATATCTTCCTTGCCAAACAAGCACCGTAACTGAGCCTTTGCAGCAGCGTGTCATCAGGCAGCTCATGCATGTCTGCTGAGCTGCTCATACGGTAAGTGATGGAGCTGTCCCATCCCAGGCCTCCTAAAAACATCAGCCTGACCCAGCCAAGCTCCCATCTGATTGCAAGAGCTACTATATATGGGCCAAAGGCAGTGCAGCAACCAGAAGGGGGTGTGTTCCGCCCGTGTCATCAGACATGGGACAACAGCCATTCCCGACATTATTCCTGGCTTGCCAAGACCACCAACAGTGCAAGACAGTCATTCATGCCTACTGACTAATTTGCATAAAATTTGCTTGTAGGCTGAAATATCTTCATTTTGGACATTTTCCATTCAAGGGGTTTTTCTAAAAACTGGAATCTGCAGAAGCATCTCAAAAGCCCGTGTATGCCTGCAGGCATATATTAACTGAGCTCAGATCTGCAGAGTGCAAAACTCAATGAAAAGCCAGCTCTTGTTTCAGGAAACAGAAAAGCTGACAGAAGCCATCATGTCTCCAATCCTAACTGCCTTAAGCCTCAATTTTGTGCAAACATGGTGATCCTTCTCACTTCAAGGCAACATAAGAAATATTGGATAGATGTATTAGATAGATGTATAACTGTCTGCAACACTTATAATTCAAACAAAATACTCACATATTCTCTGTCCCAAATCTCAACAGCCACTCACACACAGTAGCTATGTAAATCTATCCCTTTGACTTCCCTGTTTCATACATCCAAGCTCTCAGCAATTCTGCTGACTCCTGGAATCCAGTTCCTGGTGTTTCACACTGCTTCACACAGAAATTCCTGGAGGAATTTCATCTTAAATCTGACAATCTCCCTTCACTTCCACACTAATTCCCTCCTAGGCAGTCAAAAAAAACAGGTGAGAGGAGCACATATTTGATTCCTACTCCGGCAGCCTAAGCTCCTAGCCAGCTATTTGCCTTGAGATCCTTTGGATCACACATAACCATGGAGGGGTGTTCGCTGGCCTCCAACAGACCTCCTACTGTGACAAGATCTGGCACATTCAATTACAATTCATACTTTGTGAGCAGCTCCACAATTCCATAAACTTGACTAATTCTGATAGCAGCTTATTGAAACAGGCAAATTAATAAACTGGATGGATGCAATCTTCACAGAGCCCTGAAGTAATCAAAGTCACTGGTAAGTTGTTTGTTTTTGAGCAGACTGTAAGCGTGCATATTTAGATGAATGATAATGTACGGGTACAAAGAATGCCACAAACCATCATTGTCACCATCGCTGTCACTATCATCTCTATACTTAAACATGGAAAACATGCAGTATTGCTCTCACTTTCCAAATCTACAGATGGAACCTGTTTTGAATATCCAGCAAAGTACTGACTCCTACCATGGGGTACTCATTTTCCTCTTGCGCTGAAAACTTCTCCTGCCTTATCAATGTACTTCTTTGTTTGTTAACAATTATATTCAAGTATATGGTAGCGTATCTAAGTTCACAAGCTCTCTGTTCCATGTATTTCATGGGTCATTACCAATACTGTATGGTAGCTTTAGCCCTATCATCATAATGTTAAAAATTAAAGCTGTATTAGGAACCAATATTAAACAGAAAATTAGAGCTGCATCTTGCATAACAGGAGGACAGAGGATACAGAGAATTCTGCCACTGGTAAGCCACTTGTTACTGTTCTTGTACCTTCACATAGAGAAACTGTTCACACATCACAAGAAGAGCCTACCTTGTATCTCCAGAGGAGAAGAAGGAACAGTGAGAAGCAGAAAAACCATGGCAGGAGGCAGGGAATGCCAGTTCTTTCCCAAAACATCAGTATTGACCAAAACAGCAAGAGATGACCATCACATATTGTGATCAAGGCTCCAAAGCCACCCCACACAGAAGAGGTTTACACACATCTCCAAATAAAAAGACCTTCCACATAACACAAAGCACCAGAAAAAGGGTGGAAACAAGGCACCATGACTTCAGTGGCTTCTTACCTGTTGGGGTTTTTCATGTCAAAGTGCACAACTGGAAATTCTGCAATACCTCAAAGTGACAATCCTGGCCAAGGGAATGGGCAGCAGTGCTCAAGGAGCACTTGCTTTACAGAGTTTCTCCAATAGACCCTCAGGTCAGAAATTTCCCTACAGACACATTAAAAGCATGAATAATGGCTCATATGGAAGCTGTTAAACTGTTCATGTCTAGGAAGAAGTCACTATTGAATGGACAACTCTCTTTCAGAAGCTGAACTGATAGAATGTGATTTAAGACAATACGGTGATGGCTGATTATCTCCCTTCACACCATGCCAAGTTACGAGTGACCTTGACTTCCTACGTTCAAAGGATTTGCCTAGGAAAGTTAGTTACATGGCCCTAACCACAGGAATTGTATATTTTATTATCATGATTAAACTTTGTCATCAAGATTCCTCTTTGTATGGGGCTGAGAAGAACTAGACCAATCTCTGATAACGGTTTTGCTGCTTTATCATTATGTTTTCAATTTGCTATTTTTGAAGTTACATTTGCCTGCTCTTGTCAATAGCTTTGAAAAACACTAAAGAAAAGCAGAAATATAGTTCTAAACAGAGTTCTTATTGCTTGGGCTCAAATGTGTGACTTCAGTTCTGGAATTACTAAGCCACAGTTTCAGTTTAGAAAGGTGGAACAGAGTAATCTGATGGAATGAGTGAATGAATGAGTGAATGAATGAGTGAATGAATGAATACACTATGTTGCTGTTAAACCTCCTGCCCAGTTGCAAAGAAACAGCTATTTAGTCTTAGCTAAAGCAGTTCCCTGTTTTGTCTTAGTAAAAACCAAAAAAACTCTGGTTCCAGCTGGATGGGGAAAAAGCGGAGGCGGACAATATTTAATCCTGACAATGTTGTGGCATTTTTATACAACACAAAATAGCCCTAAAATAGGAAAGCTGAACCAGACCCACACAACTCTTATGAAGTGGGGAGGTGGGGAGAAACATCAATACTAAATTAGTATTAATGATTCGAGTATAATATAGAAGTCTGTGCTTTCAAATTTCAAGGGAAAAAGTGGTTACTAAGAAAGGCCTTGAATACATCTTAAGACAACATCTTAATGACCACTTTGGCAGACTCTCTTCATTACTCAAATAAAAATTTAAGAGTCACAAATAACAGCATGCTCCATGCTGCAGCTCCTTTCCTTGCTCATACAGAAAGTGAAAATTACAAGATTGTGTGGTCTTTTGTGGAAAAATTAAAAAAAAAGATCTGTTAGCACAGCCTGCTGGTTTTAATCAAAACTACAAATAAAATAAACTTTACTTTTTCTTTCTGAAATATTTTTCCTTCTTCCCTTTGGCTGCCCCCCTAGAGAAGCTGTAGACTATGACAAGGTCACCCTTCAGCCTTCTCTACTGTAAGCTGAACAAACCAACTGACATCAGCTGCTTCTCCTAAATGCTGCCCTTGAGATCTTTCACCATCTTGCCTCTCCTCCTCTGGACACACCCTAATAGTCTGAAATCCTTCTTATCTAAAGACATCCAAACCTGCCCCCAGCACTGGAGGTGAGGCTGCCCTCATGCAGAGCAGAGCAGGACAATCCCCTCCCTTGCCTGGCTGGCAATGCTGTGCCTGATGCATCCCAGGTTGGCCCTCCTGGCTGCCAGGGCACTGCTGACTCATGTTCCACTTGCCATCCACTCAGGCCTGAGGTCTCTCTTAGTCATGTTGCCGTTCTTGCTCTGCCCAGTTTTAAGCAACACAAAAAGAGAAGCGTAATTGCTGTGAAGAAATGCAACCCAAATGTCATGGCAGAGGCCATATAGCAATTACGTCAGGCACGCGGCACTCTCACCCTCGGCTTGTCATTTGTCTCCTGACATGTCATATGACCTCGGACTAGGCAGTTCACAACCTGAGCTGGATGTATTGCCTTCTTTGACCTGTAAAACTAGATGATCTTTGAACTAGCAAAGCATCTTCCTAATCACTCTGTAAGCATGCTGACTGCCTCAAACTTTCATCTACTGCCTCAAAGCTGTACAAATCAAAGTACAGATGTGGATAGGCATATATGTGGCTGATCGTTCTGTCAAGTACTGGCACCTTCTGTTTATTGCTTGTTCCCCTCCACTCCCTCTATGCAGAAGAAAATCCAGGACAATTTCCAGTACACTGGTTGTACAATGATGGCACAGTCTAGGCAAGTTGCCTCTGGAACTGGGTACATGGGGCTCAAAGAGGCAGCTGTAAAGCTAAACTGCCTCTAGACATGGGCTGGGAGGGCTTTCCTGTCTTAGAGGTGCACTTAGTGGCACCAACCAACACTAACTCAGAGGTCTTTCATTCAACTTTATTGACCAGCATAGCTTGCATGCTGTGGGAAAATCCTTAAGACAACTTGCTGAACAAAAAGTCACATTTTTGTGCAGTAATAATGTTTTTTCTGCCTTGCCCCTCTGAATGAAACATTTTCTATGTTGTTTTCCAAAGCCACTGTAAAGGTTCCTCCATTCATTCTCACAGCCCATGCAGAATTTTTTTGTGCACATGCTTCAACCATGCACATGCCAGTGGAGGTACATCCAAGATTAAGCCAAGATTAAGCTGAACCACCCGAGACAGCTCTCCCATTTTTCTGTAACCTCTGCAAAAAAAAGGCAGAAACTGAAAACGGCTACTAAGATTTCAAATTGAACAGCTGACACCACATAAAACATTGAAGGAAGACAGAGGTCAGAAATGAAGCAGGGTTAGCAACCATAAATTAAATGTGCTGAGATTCTTTGTTTATGCATCACTTGCTTTGTACTTCACAAGAATTAGATCTGTCCAAGTACATTTATAAGGAGGCAGCTCAGGATTAACTTCTGGCTAAATGAATCCTTTCTTGGTGACAAGCAGGATGTGGTGATTTCTCTGCTGCAGCAAAAATTTTCAAAGGCTATTTCCTTCATGAATTCCAGGAAAGTTTCTATTGGAAGATGGTTTCTTAGCTAATTTTCTAACAGTCCTTGTAAGAAGGTGAAATAATATAATCATAGAATGGGGTGTGTTGGAAGGGACCTTTTAAAATTATCTAATCCAACCAACACCCATGTTTGAAATGTCTGAAGAAACTTAAATATTTCTTTAATAAAGGTAGCGATGGCTTCCCTCTAACATTATTGCATTCATTTCACTGACTTTGTTGGCAAAAAGCCTTAAGGAACACTTTTCTTAGAAAAAGACTAGTGTCCTTTAAAAAATGCAGTTTTAAAATCACTTTCCAAACAGTGTTAGGTTCAACTTTCAGATTAAATTAAGGCTTGTCTGATATAATCCAGAGATCAGATGTGCTTTGTGCAGGGAAAGCTGGCAGAAGTTAATTTTAGGAAGGGAGTACATTTAAATCCACTTTTCTAAACTTATTTCTGAGCTAGTCTTTTTGATCTCAATGTCATACATGCATGTGTGTTAAAGTCTATTGTACGTATTTGAAATGTCTAGCCTGGAAAATAAGCTACACACATGACAAAGACTTCAAAACATTTTGTTCATATCTATCTTAATTTCCTCATAAAGAAAAATAAACTGGCACATTGTTTCCTGAACAGCAACAAATTACAGGTAGAACATTTAGATGTAACTATAATGGGAAAATTAAGTGGTAAAAAGAGTCTAAGCACAAATGGTTTTCTTAAATAGAAAAGATAAAACTCTGGCTACAGTGAAATCAATGTTATAGCTTTTGCTGACTTAACAGAATCAGAGAGAGGAGGGATGGAAGCCAGCCTTCCTGATCCTCTTCATACTAAATGTTTCATAATAAAGATAGATAACACAAAATTCACAGAAATCCAAGAAGAAGGAAGAGATGGTGAGAGGGACAAGGATCCCACCTCACCACTGGCAGGATCCAAGCACTGCCACTGCCCCACTTCTGAACACACAGCTGGGTTCCCACTATTAGTTGAACAGCTGTTTTTCAAGAAATCGATTAACTCCTCTCACCACTTTAAGGAAAACATTTTTGGGGAGCCATAAAAAAGAACAGAAAATCACTCTTATGCACTCAGCTTCAAAAATGTAGTTATCTATTTTCTTCAGGTTTTAGAGACTAGTGAATGGAATGACCTTGCCCCTCAGCAGATTTTTGGCAAGAAATCTCAAGATAGAAATGCAATAATGTGCTCCAAGATTGTGACCTCATCTCTACTTAGCATGTTCCTAACACCTATCAAAAGGGAAAAGTCACACATTACCTTTTTAGTGTAACAATTAACAGCTAGACAAAAGGAAAAGCAGCGAAACCCAGATGTTTCAAACACAGAGCAAAACGAGTACAGATTTGCTGATCCACATAGCATGGGTTTGCTGTAATATGGGTGCTTAGCTGCACCCAGAGAATTTCAGGAACTTTTGAAGTATGAAGCATTGCCAAGTATTAGCTCAGATGTGTTAAATACATTGTCAGGTGGCTATACCCCGGTCAAACATAATAGAAAGTGACCATACATTTCCTACAGTTTGTAGCTTTGCAATACGAATGTAGAATGAATGAACTTTACACTATGCAACTGACAGAGAAGGACACCAACTGTTCCACTTAGAAAGTGTAACTGAAAGAACAGAACCAAATATCTGATCCCTTTAGGCCTTGTAATAGAATTAAAAGCGACTGTAAGTAATGTAGAAACATATTCTGCTACATGCAAGGACAATTCTCTAAACTGTTTTCCCTATGTTTTAGTTTATATCTTCACCCCAGGCCATCATTCTCCCTCTCAGGGCAGCTGATACCCTTCCATTCCCAATGTGGCTGTTTAGAATATTCAGGGAATCAAATTAAAATAGATACTCACATCAATAGTTTGGATTTTCTGGCCCTAAGTGCTAGCCCCTGCCTAGAGGTGCTAAGATTGGTACAATATTTGAGAGGACCTTATTTACAGTTTCCTAATTTTAGATCTTCCCTGCAGACTGTACAAGCAGCCAAGACAGAAGGTCTTTGACCATGCCCTAGGTGACCATGCCCAAACCTGTGGCTCTTTCTATGGGCAAAGATGTGCAAAGCAGCCCCAGAAAGACCTTAAAAGCAAATTTTCTTTTCTTTTCCTGCCAGCAAGATAGAAGAATGAAGATGTTCTACACAGCTATTCACAAAATCCTCCCAAATTTTTTCTAGTCCCAAATGAATTTCTAGTAACAACCTGACATCTACGTGAAGAATCAATCAATGAAGGGAAACGAGAAAGAGCAACAGTCTCTTGTTCCCTTAGAAGCATTAGAGATCGCTTTCAAATTACATTAGCTTTTTCTCACTTAATGAATGACTTAAATGTACAAAAGGAAGACAGAGAGAGTATACCATCTGAGTTTTTCATGTTATTAGCACCCATAAATCTCAAGTCACACACAATGCTAATACTGTATCTATTAAAATATTCAATTGCACAGTATAGATTTCATGAGAACTATCGCCTCGTTTCTGGACAAGGGATCAAGAATCTTCACCACTTCTCACAATGCCTTTCTACCCCTTATAGCTGGAATTACAGCACATTCATATAAATCCCATCCATTTCTGGTATGAACACTTTCAGCATTCAATCATTTACAGAAAAAACCCACAATGGCTTTTAAAGGGAACACAGCCTTCTATGTGAAAATACTGGTAAGCTTTGAGCCTTTTTTCTAAGCCAGGCTTCATTTTTTAAAAAATATTGGGCATTCAGAGCATTGTATGACATCAAAACAAACTGACGGCAAACAGCTCCTTGGTAAATCAGTCCTGGTGTGTCCGTGGATGCAGGAACAAGAGGAGAGTCTGACTTCCAAGGCCTAGATTCACTCCTTCAGTGTGAACCTGCTCTGCTGGAAGGCCTGCAAGGAGTGATTTCATTGTCTGTGATTTGGTTGCTCCATTAATAAAATTGGCCTAAGAGCATTTAGCTTTTTTTTGAAAACACTTTTTGAACTGCTGATGAAAACCACTACAAAAATCAGTCTTGTTCATTTCCTGATTCTGTATTTGTACAATAAGGACCTACCTAGGACTCAATGGTTCTACACCAAAGAAAACCAAAGTACAATGATAGTAACCACCAGGAAAAGATTTAATCAGGACAGTCATTGCTACTTGATTGTCAAAAAGCAAACCCCTACCATCTGAAATCTGGTAGTCCCTGCATAGGTTTACCTTATGTTGTAATATTAAAGAGAAAGAGAATCAATTCACTTCTAATCAGCAGCAAAGTTCTTCTAGGTGATCTGTCAACCACAGCCATCATATCCAAACTTGCTTAGTAGCTCCATACAATGAAAGTGAAATTGTCAATATCCTGGTTTTCGTTGGAAATTGGGCTGACTCCTCACCAAGTCTTTATACACAGAGGAAGATATAAATAGGATGGCAAAGGATTTCTTGCTAACAGCCTAGACTAGATTTAAAACTATGACCTGCTGCATAATGCTTTATATCCCAGATGAGCAGTTCACTTTCTCCTGTGTCTCAAATGTAAAAGAAAGTATTATGGCAGTATTTTTTCACCATAATATTTTTTTCTTGAATCTTATGTCATTACCTAGACATACATTGCCCTTTAATACCATACCCTCAGCCAGATGTCTGTCCCTATAAAAATGCTCTGGAGACAGCATCTATCTAAGACATATATTGATAATAGACACGTTGTATGTGCATAATCAGATCATATTAAAAGAAAAAAACCCCACACCTCTAAGTGGTATGTGGATACTTTTAAGTCTCCAGGACCTAGCAGAGGACCAACAAACTGCCCAGTTGGCTTACTACTGGTCTTCATTTTGCATTACTGGATGAAAAGCCCCTATGATGGTTGAAGTGTACACCTGCAATCTTTTCCATAAAATTTAGGAGACTGCAGAAATGTCTGCAGATTAAAACTGAAACATTACTGCAATAGGATAGTCCAAACACAGGTCAAGAAAACCCAACCAAGTGGTGTCCTTTTTCTGCCTCCTCTTTCACCTCTTTGTCCACACAGGCTTATACATACATAATGAGTAAGCCATATGCTTTGTCAAGGAAAAAAAAACCAACAAAAAATGAATCTATCCCTGCATCTGTTTTGTACACGCACAAGCAGTGTGTGTGCACATAATTAAAAACTGAGATTATACTTTCCATTTCAGTAGATTCACACGGATGACAGGAGATTTCCATTTCAAAGGTCAACGAAATTCTTAACCATAGGGCTAAGAACATTTCAACGTCTAACCATTAATTCCTTCTGTTAACATCTGCTTAACTAATTCATTGCAAATGTGCTGAGGAAAGTTCCCTTTTCTAACAGCTCCACATTTTCTCCTCAGCCAAGGAGAAAGTCAGAAGATTCCAACATCTTCAAAGATAACCAACAATAACAAGCACCATCAGAGTCATAGTTTGTCAAAAGTTATGTCGTGACATTTGTTTTTAAGGAGGAAAAGTAATCCCGATTTTTCACCCTCTGCCTATATAATAAAGAATGGAAGACAAGAGTGAAACATATTTTTGCAGCTTTGTCAGTCTCCCTGAATTCTTGCAGCTAAAGCTTTTACAACAGTCCATTTATACACTTACTGATTAAAAGTAAGTTATGCGATGGAAGTGATGAGCACCAACTTTTCAGAGCTTACAAAACTGAAGGCTCCAAAGAAGAATACTAAGCTATTTTTTCCTAGTCACCTTAATGTAATTCTTCCTTTTATGAAATGATTAATTGCTGGATTTTTTGTGAAGATATAATCTTTACAATACCATGTGTTCATTGTGGTTTCAGTATCTGCATCTGCCGCCCACTTCACACCTTGCTAGCACATCCTTAGTTCTGTCTCTCAAACATCAAATTTACACTAATCATGCCACTAAAATTAAAGCTCCTAGCTCACCTCCCCTTGTGGAGCAATCTATTGTTACTGTAATACATTAAAAAAGGCCCAAAGAAATCAAGAGCAAGAACAAAAAAAGATCATTATGCCTGTACTGTTTGCATTTCAATAAAGAGAAGAGCAAGACAGACACCCAAAATGACTACACTTTGTTCAGTATTCTTTTCCACTGTGCTTTAGTAGTAAAACCTCTGGGCCATGCTTTCTCAGAAAGGTATTCAGAGGATATTTATTTCCTCTCATTCCATTAAGATCTCTCTTAATTAGTGTTATTTTAAAATATACACACAGGACCATTTTTGTAAATTCAAGAGGACATCACGAGGCAAGCACATGATACAGTGAAAGCATTGTTTCATAGCAAGTATGAGACTTCATTTGTCCCTGGTTAAAGAACAGTGGTGCTGTAGGCTGACAGTACCTTGGTTGCCACGGCATCTTCCTGTGTTAGATAACTCTGTGTCACGGAAGCTGCACTGCCCCTGCTTGTAAGAAAGTTCATGAAAATAGCCTTGGTCTAGTTTGCCCCTAACAGCAATTACTGGTGCCTAAGAAAACAAGAGCCTTTCCCTTATTACTGTCAGCAGCACAGGACTTAGCCAAGATCAGTGACTAAAGTATTCTGGCACTACCCCACAGAGGATGGGCAAATCCAAGTAGGATCAGAAGCTGCCAGGACATGGAAGTGAGGCCATATGGCAATGTGAAAGCATGGGGTAAATTGCCAGTCATATTTCTTATTCCAAGTTCAGCACCATAATTTCTAGGATTCTATTACAGAAGAATGCCATACTAGATCTAATGTGAAGTCCCCAACACACCAGTAGTTTGCCTTTGACAATATGTGAAAACCAGACACATAAAAAAGGAAGCCCGATAAGCAAAACACACCTATGGAAGACAATTTAAGAATGTGAAGTGATGCCTTAGAGACAAAGGTGAGATTAAATCACTGAGCAAGTGAGATTTTTTACGGCTCTGAGATTTGACTAGTGGGTTGTCTTTTCACAGAGAAACCCAAAATATCTTTGAATCCTTTGTTGTTGATATCATCTTACAGCAATCAATTCCACACCCAAAGCCAAGTATCACAGGAGAAGCATTTGGGAATTTTTGGGGTTTCAAGTGGCTTGCATATTGATTCTCCACATTTTACAGAACAAGATGAAGAGAAACTACAGATTCCCTTCTCTACCAAGTTTCATTATTTTGCTTTCTGTTACAGTGTTATTTATTCAACTCATGTAATTTCATTCTTCAACTTATTTCTATGACAAACTTAGTCTTCCAAGCAGTCTTCTCTGGGTCCTCATACTTCTTGTATCTCTTTGAAGTGAAGAACAGGAGACCAAGCTTTTCCCTTCAATGCCAAAAGTATGAGAAGTGAAAGTCTTTCACCCACCCTGCCCCAGTCCAGATGAAGCTCGAGCATGAGACAGCACAGCACAAAGACCAGCACATCATCTCACTATGACACATTCTCAGTCAACCATGAGCAGTTACAACTGCAATGCCAATAACCTCTGCAATTCACCACTGCAAAAGACTCAGAGAAGGACAACACATTTGCTTTGAGCATAGACAAGTGATAACTAGCAGTTTTTAAAGGCCAGCAGTTTAAAAAAACCCCAAACAATTATGAGGTTAATCCATACCAAAATGGTATCACAGACTGTTTCTTGCTCTTTTCATGAAGTAAAGCTGCTTGGCTTCATTTGCTGACATCCACTGAAATACAGGGAACTTTTTCAAGGAATTGGACAGTTTTATATCAAGGTCATGTGACTGCCTCCCTGCTGAAGCCCATATATCAAAGCAGGCAGCTGCTGGCCCGAAAGCACAGCACAGCATCTATTTTCACATAGGAATTACTGTGTCGCTTGGCAGAATTCTGTTCTATATTCAGGGGGTGACATAAACCACAGCAATGAACCCTGGAAGCTGAGTCTCTCTCTCTCTCTCCCCTGCACTGCACGCAGAGGTGAAATACCCGCAAAACGAAACCTGTCCTGTGCCAGGGAACTGTATGCTGAACAAGCATTCTCTCAGTCTTTCTTGGTCCTTTACTCCAATAAGGAAAGGCTGGGCTCAGCTTCATTAATAATTAAAACTAGATATGCATAAATTATGTTCATGGAAATTATGGAGAGGTTAAACTGAACAAATTGAGAAATAATCCTCTAGCAATACATATTTCAAAATGCCATACTCAAAAATACTACTCTGTGCTAACATACCGTATGTTAGTGTTTAATGATTCTGTCTGAGCTACACACTTTTAAAAAGATTAAAACAAATTTATTTCTCCATTCTAAACAGGCACAAGTCATAGAGATAAAGAAAAAAAATCAGATTTTTTTTTTTCAAAGAAAAGAGAGTTTCTGGCTTTTCTCATAATTTATTTTAAAAAATTACACCCATCTCATAAAAATGTACCTTTGAAATTGGGATATTGCCAAGGAGCTTAGGCTTAACATTCAATCTAGTAATAAAACTGTCAGATTGAAGGAGAGGACAGAAATGAATTAAAGTGAACTACAATAAAGACAAATGGGAACTGATTCACAGTGATTATGCCTTTTTAATGCACAAAAACAGAAGAAGGGTTAACTGGATTGGCAGATGTTCCACAGAGACAGATCTTACTGACCAGACTGGGACTAAATTGAATACTGAATATGAACGCTGAGATGATAATCTTTCCAAAATTGAAAAGGGCACTGTGGCACAGCAATCTCAGCTGATGACACATACACAGAGTTTATTCATTTATTCAAACATAAATCAATGTATCAGTCTAGACTATTTTTTAAAGTTTAAGGGAAATGTGTGACAAATTGTTTTTCATTTCCTCTTTAGCAACCAAAAGGTAGAGGGCTTCTCGTTCTGACAGCCTGTTCACTAGCCAGCATAAGCTGGGGCTGCAGGCTGATAGCTCAGCTTCCCAAATCCTGGAGCCAAAGTGCCTGCCTAGGCATTCATGCCTGGAAATCTCAGTAAATATTTTACTTAAAATTCCATAGACGTGAAAATCAATTCAGCAGTGCAACTAAGCTTACACTTATTTACTGTATGAGTCTCTGTATATTGCTTTTGCCCTGACCTTTCATAACTAATTTATGTATTATTCCCTTTCTAGTCTTCATGTTTTGCCTTTCTAAATGAAATGTGGCAAAAGACCTGCATTTAGAAATTCATATTTCCCTTTCTTTTTCCTTAAGCAAGTCTTTCTTTCTTTAAATTAAGCTAGCTCCATGCTGAGTAATGCCAGTGAATGTGGGGCTACAATAACACAACAAATTTAGAAAGGAGAGATGATATATGCACAGCTGAGAGATCTATTCAAAACATGGAAGGCTTACTAAAAAAGAGAAAGGAAAATCTCATTTATGCATTAGTCAATAGAAACAGAATTAGGAACCCAGTTTGATCAGGTTGCTGCAGAGAAGTTAAATTTAAGCTTTATTTTGTCCTACAGAGGTGAAGAAAAAGGAAATTACAGCAATTTCTATCAAATAAGTGGTAGACAATGAGCGCTGGAAAACTTCTCAGCCATGATGACCTTGGTGACCTGAGAATGAAAGAATTCTGTCATTCTGCAAAATGGGGGAAGGAATTGAGTATCACTGGTTAATAACTGAGTTTGAATACCGGGCACATTGTGAGATATCTGTTTTTCCTTAGTGGTATTTTTTGACAGACAAAAAAAATCCCAACCAAACAAACCTTAACCTAAGAATCCAGGATGCAAAAACCCCCAAGGTATTAGAAGGATTGGGAGTGTGTGGTCTTTTCATCCTATACTTGGATATCCTGTTCTTTACACCATACAGTTACCTCTTAGCCAAAATTCAAGTGCTCACTCATGAGCAAGCAAGCAGCCAAGCTCTTCACTAATCCCATCACCTGCTCTGGTCACCAGGGAGGAGAATGAGGGAGAAAAACACAATGGCAGAGGCCTCTGTACCAGACTGTCTCCTATCTCCTCACCCCATGGATGACTCACCCTTACCTCAGCATGGTACACACTATTTATTAAGGAAAAGAAACAGAGAAAAAAGCACCTTTCAACCTTTCTGTGAGCAGCCTGTATAAGCCATTCATTTCAGCTTTGCCCAGGACTGTCTTTCACTTCCCAAAGCCCATTTCTGATGGTCTTGAGGTTAGCACTGATGGTTCACTCAATTTGTGGCTGTGCTGTCACATGTGAAAAGCCACCAGCTGACTCTGACATTTCAACTTCTCCTCCGTCTTCACTATTGGATCAAGGTCACCTGCACAGCTGCCCCACTTAACAGTGACAGTGACTCTGCTGAAGCACTCCTTCACCTAAGTTTCCTGTCTTTCCAGAGTTATAATCAGAAACCATACTCCATGGTTTGCTAGGACTCTGCTCACCCCCTGAGCAGTGTAGGTACATAAACCAATGACTGCAGTTAAACCTTTTTAGCAGCTGTAGAGGACACAACATTATCATCCACTTTGTTAAAACTCAGTCCAATTTGTTTCTTTGCACAACACCAAAGAGCTGCCTTTCAGATAGATGCCTCAGAAGTTCTTTACTATAGGGTTTAAATTACATATGAATTATTCCCAATGAGCAGCGGTGACAAGAAAAGAGACAAGTCCCTTGCAGACCCTTTTTCTTCCATTAAGAGAGTCAAAGGGACATGCTTTAATAAAAAGAGCTTTCCCAGTTAAATTCCTGTGAATTATTTATGCTCTTCTCAGATGTTTAGGTACACATCCAGCCCTTAGATTACACATGTGCGTTATCAGCAAGAAATGGAGAATCATTCCTGCAGGGAATTGGAATTACAGCAGAGTCTAGTCAAGAAGAAAATGTAGAGCCAGACAACTACTGCTCTCCCCTCCTGAAGTGTTCATATTTGGCGTTTGCCTGCAATACAGAATACAGTTTTTCCATAAACCAGAATTTAGGTATACAATTGTCATCATAATTCTACACCTAAAGTCACACAAGATATATGAACACCTACTCTCTGGGCACAAAGCCCTCTCTTTCATGTAAATGACCTTGCTTTCTTATAAAAACATACAGAGTTCTACATTTTATTTTCTACCTGTCCTTTTTCCATTCACCTTGAATAAGGAGGTACTAATGATGTGCTAAGCAATAAATTTATGTGCTCTTTGAAAGAGAAGTAATTCTACGTATGCTGTCTTATACTGTCTTTCTCTCTGGGCATCTGACCTGCACTAAGGCAGAAATGCTGTCTTCCTCTACATGTACATCAACATCATTGGCACAGCGAGTACAGAAGTTCAGCAATTATACCAAAATACCACATCTTTTGTATCAAACCCTACCAGTGAACACCTGCTTGACAGGACTGTAAAAGGAAAAAACATGCACAGAAAGTTAAATAATGAAGGAGGGAAGAGGGAGAGAGCAGCTAAAGAAAACACTAGGAATAGACCAAGTTTTCTCAGGAGCAATGGGCTCAACACAAGGAAAGAACAACCAAGTCTGGCCCCTTCATGCCAGTATGCATCCCAAGCTGCTAACAAATCAGTCAACTACAGATGACAGCACACAGATACAGGGAAACAGATCACTAAAAAAATATGGCTTTTAGAAGTGCCAGAGCTCAGCACCTGAGCCAACTGACAAAATTGTGAAGGAGTCTGGGGGCTTGAAGCAGAGCTGTGAGACACCCGAATTGTGAAGCTAACATGAGTCACAGCCCAGCAATCACTCCTCCCTTCCCAGCTTTTCAGTTCAAAAGCCACTCACCGTCTGAAATGAAAACTCGTTGCATTTGAACTATCAAACCAATGATCGAGTATTGAGGATGCTGGGCGCAGCTACAGTGCATGGCAGAGGTTTTTTTCTTATTAAGCTTTACGAGGGAGGAAAAAAGAGTTGTGTTTGATGTTTCCAGTTAGAAAATGTAACCTAAAGGCATACCAGCCTGTCCGAATTATTACCTGGAGAAGCAACATCAAGAAAACAATGGGAAAAGGATCGTGTTGACCCCTTCCCTACTCCTTCCATCTTCTCAGCCTCTTCTCAACCACTTTTTCTTCTTCCTCCTCTTAATTAACCTCCTCTTATTTTACCTCCTCTTTTCTTTTAAGCCACCCAAACCTGCTGCTGCAGTCCTCCTACTACCTTATTATGACGATTTTTACTTCTCTGTAACACTCAACTTTTTCCATTTCCCTTCCTGAAAACTTCACTACAAGCATGTTGCCTCACTCCCGTGCCCCCTCAACACACATTATGAGACTGCTTTGCATAAGAGAGAATGAAACTGCCTGTCTTTTACTAAGATAATTAGCAAGTACACAGGTACATGGGCTGCTAACAATTCTCAGACAGGGCAGAGGAGATCCCAAGGGCCAGGTCAAGGAAAGGGAAGGGAGTTGATAACTCTAGACTCTACCCAGAAAGGCTCCATTGTGTCTCAAGGCTCCACAGGCCTGGAGTTCCTTCTGAGAGCTACTGAACACATCCGTGCTCTTCCCATAGTTACGGTGAGTGTTCTTTAGCTGCTTTTATGCACTGGAGTTAGGAAAACGTGTCACAACAGCTGCACTGGTAGAATAACCAGAACATAAATACTGTCAGTGTTCAGCAAGGCTGAAATTAAACCACCTTGGACTAACAGAGATGAAGCAGAGTTCTACACGCACACTGAATCATGAGAACTATTTAATTCTGAAGTGTGACATACCATAGAGGGATTATTTTCTCTTCACCCACAAAGAAATAGTCGAAACCTTATCTCTAAGAACAGTCTTTTACATGCAGATGATGTTGAATGAGAACTTCTCATACTGGCAGCAGGAAAGGGGTAAAATATCTAGAGAGCTGCTGCATACTGTCATGAATCACTTAAAAAATACCTGCCACAAACATAAAAAATACTTCTTTTATGATGCTAATACATTTTATATGTTTCTTTCTCCTCAGTCTTTTCTATTTCTATCAGCACTCTATGGCACCAAAAGCTTAAAAAAAAAAAAAACAAAAAAAAACCCCACCCCAAGACAACAACCTAGAGAGAGTTATTAAAAAGAAGTAAGAGGTTCATATGGAACCTGTAATTTTAATAGCTAATTATTTTCTCAGTTTTCAAATTCCAACATGCAAGGATCACATTCACAGTTCATAAACACAATTAAAGAGATTTTCTCAAAATTCATAGTTGTCACAGATGGCAACAGTTACACCTTTCAGCCCAACTGCAACAGCTGGCTGTGTGAACTACAAACAGCTGGATGGAATCCACTTTCAAGGCAAGCAGTAAAAACTACACACAACCACACTACTCACTTCAGAGAATCAAGAAGAATGCAGACGAAAGCATAAATCAGAACAACGCAAAACTGAACTAATTCAAAGACTACCTTCTGAAGAGCTTCAGTCTATCATCTCAAAAAGATGCCATAAAATACTATTTATAAAGTAGACAGAAACACACTTGTGCTGGACATACAGCACTAGTGCATTCAGTTATGCATCTGGCAGGAAGATCACTCAGAATAAACTGCATCTGGGTCCATCACACTCAGCAAGAGTTATAGGCCTCTACAAGATCTAATCTTATTTTAAGAAGGTATATTTGCTGTAATTAATTATATTATTTTAATGTATTTGACTCCTGTCCTAACATCAGCAAATTAGATTTCAAGATAAAATTAGTTCTAACATTGATTCGACTTGAGTACTAATTCCTTTAGTCATTAAAGATAATAACTCATTACACCAGACAACAGAAACATGCTCACCAGGTTATTTAAAAAATCAATCTGTCATACATCTCATATGACCACATCCTATATAAGTTAAGTACTACAATCACAAGGTAAGAAGAGACATGAAGTGAAATTCATCAAGTGCTCTACTTTGTGCTGGTGGAGTTTTGGGTGCCTCAATACTTGAAAGACAGAAAATGTCCAAAGGAGAGGCATCCTCAGATGGTGAAGGCTCTGGAGGGGAAGCCATATGAGGAGTGGCTGAGGGCACTTGGTTTGTTCAAGCTTGAGAAGAGGAGACTGAGGGGTGAACCCAGTACAGTCTGCAACTTCCTCATGAGGGGAAGCAGAGGAGCAGGCACTGATCTCTTCTCTCTGGTGACCAGTGACAGGACCCAAGGGAACGGCCTGAAGCTGAGTCAGGGGAGGTTTAGGTCAGATATCAGAAAAAGGTTTTTCACCCAGAGGGTGCCTGGGCACTGGAACAGGCTCCCCAGGGCAGTGGTCACAGCACCAACCTGACAGAGTTCAAGAAGTGTTTGGACAACACTGTTGGGTACATGGTGTGATCCTTGGGGCTGTCTTGCGCAGGGCCAGGAGTTGGACTTGGTGATCCTTGCGGGTCACTTCCAACTCAGGATATTCCGTGATTTTAAGTACCTTCTCTGACCCTCATATTTTCTTAATTGTTTCCTAACCACCATTAAAAAATAAATAAATAAATAAATATATAAATAAATAACCACTGAAAATTCAATGTGCATTGGACTTTCGTACACTGGAGTAAAGGTGCATTTCTCACACTCTTCTGCTTCCATTATAAGCAGGATTTGCCTAAGTTATCAGATAATTATTCAGCCAGCTAATTTGATTGCCTCTGGCAATGGCCAATCATATCTAGTTGAATACAAGCATATCCCTTACTGTGCAAAATTATCCCCAGCTGAAAAGTAGAGTAGTCAGAAAGCACGCATCTGACAAGAAAACGCCAAACTTCTTTATCTTTGAAGGATGTTCATTAAGAAATTTCAGAAGAAGATTTCTCTTATCAAAGATAGTGTATGACATATCTGAGCACAAAAGAAGGAATCTTATCCTGTACATCCTTAATTAGGATAATGAAGCCTTTGGTTTCAGTGGGACCACCTCTACAAATAACGACTCCTCAGACAAAATGCAGGAATAAGTCCCACTCTCAGAACTTTGAGTGTTTTCTTACATAACTCATATTGGTGAGGGTCACAGAAGGGTCATAAAAACTCCTCAGTAACTCTACAGATAGCTGAATTTGCAGAATGCCGGGGCCAGACCAGCTATTATCTCAGGACAACAATTACAGCAATGCCAACTGTTAAGTGAATGCCTACTTCCTGTACAAAAGACAGAGTGTTTTACTTTATTTGTCTTCCTTACCAGTGCTTTCACAACAGTTAGACCCCGGAATTTTTTATCCAAAAAGGATCTCTAGAATACAAGCCTATCCCATATATTGAATCACTGTAGAATAGAGTGCATTGTAACTAAAAAATGCTTGGTGCTTCCTACCTGACAGCAACAAGGAACATTTACAGTGATAGGATGTGAGGGAAGGGTTCAAGGCTGCCTCATGGGAAGCTCAGAATTGACATTAGGTAGCATGTTTTTACTGAGAGGGTGATCAGGTACTGCAACAGCCTTCCTGGAGAAGGTGGCCAATGCCTCAAGCCTGTCAGTGTTTAAAGGCAGTCTGGGCAATGCTGCTTTGGGCAATAATCTGCTTTAACTTCAGGTCAATCCTGAAATCGTCAGGCCATTGGACCAGGTTGCTGTAGGTCCTTCCTAACTGGAACACAGGCCTGCTTTTATCCCATTTACACCAATCACTTGTGCCCCATTTCTCATTCTGGAGTTACCCCTAACAAGCAGAAAAAGAAATAGATTTGAAAGAGGTGTAGTGGAAGATGCACTTCCCCTCCAAATGGCTGCCAGCAAGTCTGCTGTCCCTGCTTCAGGCCACCGCACTTTGCCTCAGATCCACGCAGCTCTGAGTTTCCCAAGGACACCTGAAGTGTGCAATAACCTGGAACATGACAAGTCTCCAAATGCAGAAGAGCACTTAAAGGACACATAACTCCAAAATTACTAGCTCAGGCCTAAGATGCACGCACCCTTATAGTGTTACCTTCTGTTTCACAACATGGACTTTATCTGCACATTTTACAAGTTTGTTCAGAATGGGATTGAAACTTCCTTTTCCCAGATAATTCTTCAGAACAGTAAAGCCAGGTTACATGCTAAATATGTAAGCTAGAGGTAATGTATTTTATGAAAGTTGTCAAATAAATTTGCCATTCTAAACAGACCATTTCAGGCACGCCATGTAAGATAGCCTGCATACTGAATAACACAAGTCTGACTGAGCACAAATAATGCCACGAGGTTCTTATCCAAATCAGAAGCACTAAAATTTAAGCCATTTATTGTCAGCCCATTAGCTTGAATTTAAGTGATATGGGTATGCTCATAATTCTACAAGTGACTATTTTACATTGATTATGCAATCAGTGGAAATTTTCTTGTGATTCAGAGTAATAAAAAACCCCATAATCTACAGTCTATACACCTAAGAAAAACCAGAAGCTCAGAGGAGATCAATGCCCAGATAAAAAGATTACATTTAGCTAAAGATGTACCTATACCTCAGTGTATATGACACACAAAAATACTAATCATTATCAGGTCTGATGAACAGAAATACTGAAACTGATTTTATGTGCAGAAGTAACAAGCAGGTCTTGAAATGCAGACCAAGTGAAAATTAACTCTGCTTGCTATGGGTCTCTTAAAGACTAGTTAATAAAAGGGTAGTTACTAAACTACCCAAGGAATATTTGCATTCAATACAATCACTGTATCTTAGGAAGAATACTGCTGCAGAAGCAAGCAATTGAGATTACTTCATTTTGTGAATCTATGTTGAGAAAGTTGATTCTTCAGACATGGCATTTACAGGTCTGACAAATGAAAAGCAGCAAAATGTTGGAGATGAAACAGACTAAACAGAATGTAACAGATTGACATCAATAACCAATTTCAGATGGTATCGAGTTTAATCATAAGTTGAAATACAGACAATATTTCTGAACTCCATAAATAAATACACCTTAAACAAAGTGAAAAAATTCACTTGCTTTTGACCAAGATCCTTTCTCTTCTCCATCACCAGAAAATATTTCCTTTTAAATAAGGTTGCATGTTGTAAAACTAAATTACTCTCCCATTCTCTGCAGTGCCTAAGGTCTCAGGCTACTTGGACAAAATATAGGAGTACAGCAAGATAGAGGAAATGAAGAGCAAATGATGGACTTGTAAGCATGGAGATGGTGTCAGCACTGGCAAAAGACACACCTGAGGAACAGATGGGTCTTTCAAACCACTGGTGACAGATGGAAGTACCCAAGAACATCAGAGAGGCCTGACAGCATCTTTCAAACAGAGTAAATGAAAAAGTTTCTGATTAGTTTCCTATTTGGACTTCTCTCACTTTTTCTTTTTTCTTTTTTCTTTTTTAATAATAAAAATTATAATTAAAAACCAGGAATCCTTTTATCAATTTACTGGTCTTTCAATCATTCCTTCAGAGCTGTCTGAAATACAGCAGGAAGGAATGAAGGCACATTCTATCCAGAACACCTGCAATCACAGAGAATGTTTTCACACCATTCTTATCTTGCTTTCAGGGGTTTTTTTAATGTCCCTGCACAACTTGCCAACTTTAAGTTTGTTTACTGTTTGTCACGTTTCATTCTCAGTTCAGAAGTTTTGCTGAGGCAATGTTTCAGTTGATAATTAAACAGTAAAAAAATTCTCTGGGCCAACAGCATGCCATTATTTACACAGAAAGATGCACATTCCCCTCAGAAAAATTACTAATTTCCCATTGCGAATCAACTTCCCCTTCCTCCCGTATCTATCAAAAGTGTCACTGACCTATCTCTAGACATTTAACTGTATTAACCAATAAACCCCCTCTCCCTCCTCTGAACTAACACAAGGGCACAAAATGGGGATTGCATCTTTGAAAGGAAAAGCAATCATTATTGACTGCCACACTTTGCATTCTGCTCTGTGTTGTCCCTGCACATTATTGGAGATGGGAAGCTGGCAGGCCAAGTGGAATGGTTCTCCAGGCGAGATCCAACTCTGAAAGCTGAAATAAAACTGGACACTAGATAAAGAGATTGCACATGGACTGTGAAGATTATGTTTGAATTTTCAATTTATTTGGGGAACGAGAGGCAACTCATTTCATGGCATAAGTTGCACACTGAGCAAGTAATTTGATATTGTTTTTTATCTGTACGTTTGGGACACTATTCAAAACCTCCCAAACTTCACAGCTTCTACAAAACGTGATGTCCTGGGGAAAGGGCAGATGTATCAGATAATGTTCTAGAAGCAAAAGCAGATGGAATAGCAAAGCAATAAATGTATTTTCATGGATATACTTCACACAGTCAGAAGGGGGGAAAACTGCATCCATATTGAGAATATATAACCAGGTAATGGGAAACATTTTCTCTAAACAGGATGTTTTCCAAAATTTTCCCAGGAAACATGTACACTCAGCTACTTGGAGTTACTGAGCAGGCTGTCACTCCAACAATGTCATTAACAAGGATGTAAAACATAAAAATAATTTATAGCATAAGAGCAATATTGCTACTGCTGATCTGGGATGCAGAGCCTGCTTCCTACAACCTTCAGTACCATTGTATCCAGCTCCATCCTTAGAGAGACAAAGCAGCAATGCGTGTAGGACAGATTTAGCATTTTAAGATAATCTTATTCTTTCAATTTTACAGTCCCATTTGCCTGGCAGAATGCCACCAGAGTGTGCAATTTAATACAGTCATTGCTGTCACAAGACGTACTAGATTGCTCTATCCATGGACTGTCTTCTATATATAACTGATAAGAGCTTGCATAATTAAGGTTGCATTTAGAAGTCTCAGCTATGTAACTAACAGCACTTTGCAGTGTGCTTTCATTATACATGAAACTCAAGCTTCCCTCACAACAGCAATTTTTCTTCTCCAAGAATGTTTTGTTGTTGTATTTACAATGATCTTCAGTGTTAACAAGGGCTCTAGATTTAAAACCTGGTGTAATTTCTTTGGACTTCTAATATTAAACTGCAGATGTTTTCTTCATATAGAAGAGAAAGAGAATTTTATATGAGCATTCAACAAGGAAAAGTCTGGGTATTACTGTTATTATATACTGGATTGTGAAGCAACTGGAGACCCCTTTTCCTGAGACTCATCAAAGAGTTTATCTCACTTCCTATACAGCACAAAAGGAAGCTGGCAAAAGAAGGAATAACTGGAAATCTACCAGTAAAAAGCAGATTTTGTGCAGAGTTGCGGTACTTTTATTCCCAGAGGAAACCAAATGCATCTCAATGTGGCACAAGACTTTCTCTTCCCAGGCAGTAAGAAAGGAGTCATAAGAACAAATTTTGATATGACAAATAATAGGAGGTATAACTGCATCTTTTGCTTATTATTCAGAGGGCTTTCTCCATCAAAGGAACTCTGGTTTGTGTGCTTCAGCTGTGCACGTGAATACTAATCTACAAAATAACACAAATGTATTTTGAACCATGAAACCTAAACAGATTGAATTAATTTATAACTCCAGCTTTAGAATAGTCCAATTTTCTTCTTGCTTGGCACATGACAATGAAAATAAGTTAGGTGTTAAACACTCCATACATCTTTTACAATCAGTGTTGTACAATCAGTTTACAATCACAATACCTTTTTGCAGGAGAAACATGTCACTTATCTAGCAGATTCACTAAAGGTATCTATTTAATTAGAAATAACAGTTGCAGGATCTGAGGTATGCAACAGCTTTACCATTACCCAAGACTCTCTCGAACTTCTGATGCACAGTATTTATTCTTCTGTTATAAGAAGTTGGCAACCGGCACAAAAAATACCCTGAAAATGAGCACTGGTCTTCTAGCAAACTTCTGCAGCAACTGGAACAGAATTCAGTTCATTGGTTCCGCTCGATGGAGCATTAGAGTTATGCAAGGGCTTCACTTCCAGAGGTTTTCAGGACAAATTCTGGACAGGTTCTACTTTGCTCATTTTTAAATAATGCTAGGAACAGTCTACGAACCTCAGACAAGTATGGGCCGTTTTGACCCTATACATATTCAAAGCAGTTGGAAATCAAGCGAATTGAATTCTCCACTCTGCAACTCTATTTATTGTCCAAGAGCCAATAAGGCAAAGTTCTTTTCCTTCCTTCCCCTGTCCCCAGGGGTAAATATGCAGTTTGAGTGTACAGTAATAACAACTGTAGGAAATTTCTGACTGTTGTCCAAACACTTTGCTTTCACTTCCTATGGAATAAATTCCTAACATCACAGAAATTACAATACTCGATACTTAGAATAACACTAGAAGAGCACATAACACACTGTACCTTACAGCTGACTTACCACTGACATGAGTGCATGCCGAGCCTTTAAAAAGATGAGACATCTGTTGTGAGAACCCAGGTAACCTCATCTGTAGGTAGTGTAATTTGCACGTATTTATCAATCTAGATACTTATATGGCTCCCTCACTGTGTTACTAAGGCATTTCACAGGCAGCAATGAATTTTCCCAGGAAATATCCTTGCAAAAGAAGCACTTTTATCTCCAGGTGAGAGATGAAGAACAGATATACAAGGGAACAGAGTGCACTGCTGAAGGTCAGTCAGAAAGTCTGAAACAACCATTCAAAGTCTATGAAACAACAATAATCCAACCAAAAGTCTCCCAAAATCACAGACTGGCTCTGACTCTGAGACTCCTCCCATGTTTGTGCTTCCTCTCATGCTGTTTTGGCTGAGCAAAAGTCAAAAAGAAACAGTAACATGACCTTTTGTGTTTCAAACTTGAGACAAGATTATTCCCTCTGACCTAAATAAACATAAAATGTGAAGAATGCTGAGATTTTCTGTGTCATGCAACTGCAAATACCTTAGTGTGCATTTATCCCCAATATTCATAACAAAATGCTTATATGATAATTACCCTACCAATCCCTACTGCTGCTACGCAATGGTAGCTGTGAGAGATGAGTAACAGAGGCTATTTTCATCATGCAGAAATAATTCTGCAGCAGCTCATACTGAGTTTATAGCATTTAGGAGCAAAGACGACATCAGTCTACAATTCGGGAGTTTGTTAAGAGTCCTTGTCCTGAATTATCAATTTCCATCAGCTTTAAATTCAGGATGGGTGTACGTCAAACCTAGCTACTTCCTAGCAAAATCTATGGAGATGATTTGAAGAAACATAGGGATGAGAGGAATTCAAATCTAACTAACCAGTTGTATGCCTAAAATCATCCCTTTTTTTTCTTTTTTTCTTTTTTTGGGGGGGAGGGTGGGGAATCAGTTATAATAGAAGAAATATGTTTTCCTACAAAACATTGCTTGCTTTTAGCCTCTGACCTTTACAGTAGCATAATGCTAATCCTTCCTGATTTTCATCCAAAAATTCAATGCTTATATTAGAAATTCCCCCACCACCAACAGCCTGATAACCCTAGGAATGACATTGGTAAGCAAGAGTATTTATAGCCTGGTTTTGATGGGCATCTCTTTGGGAATATAAAACACAGACTTCATGGATTTGTAGTGCTCCTAGCACTGTGAAACTACCAGGAAGCTTAGAGGTGTGAATTGACTATGAAAGCTAAGTAGATAGAAGCACAGATTTAGGCTCAGAAAAGAGCTTCCTTGAAGTAGGAATTCTAGGACCCATGGGTGTAATTTGCTTGCTCTGTAATGCCATCCACTCACAAGGAGCCCGTGGTCATTTATGAATAACGACGTCCATACTTCTGTACAGATCTGGATGCCACGCATTTTCCTGGACAGTATGATAGCTTTTTTATATTTTTCATGCTTGGTACAAACGACATTTAGTTTGATTCAATCTACCAGAGTGTTTTATGGCTTACACACATGGAGGGCAGGTCTATGGATGTGTGTTGGACAAGTCTTTCTGCACCATAACACATCATCACATGTTGCCTGCCTGAACAAGTCTAATGGACTTTTCCTGTCCTGAGTTCTTACCCCATCATCAAGCCTGAGAAAATGCCTGAGGTGGCCTCACCCTGCCCATACCAAATCTGTCATCAAGACTGTAGAAACAGCAAAGATGTCCATGCAGCTTGGAGAATGAAAAAATATGCATGTCATTTAATAATCTGTGAGCTCCTAGCACCACACAGGACAGATAACTGCAAGCAGCACTTCTCAGGTGCACTGCTTCCCTTGAAGCAGCTCATTAATGATCAGAGGCGCACTTAATGAGTTTGAAGAGGCACAGGTTGGGGACAACGTAGCTCAGGTTGTCCCGGGGAAGACACAGATTCAAGCAGAATGTCTCCCTCTTTCCCCATCAGACAGAACATCTTGAAAAAAATTCCAATTCATAATGGCAGAAAATCATCAGGACACCTCCATTTCACCCCAAAGAGACAGCAGCTTATGCAGGAGATGCACCATAGCATAGTGAGTGTGTGATTCTTTCACACCCTTGACAGTGCTGTAACCAGCCATTAAGCCACCCAGCCAACCTTCCCTAATAGCTCATAAATCAGCACCACAATTCCAACATCTGTTGATGAGACAGCACATGTAACTAATGGTAGCACTGAGATTAGAACCTGGTACTTCTCTGGGTCTTTCCTGGGCCAGAGAAAGCTTAAAGGGACATACATAAACCCTCTGAATGAAAACTAGACAGGTCAAAAAAGATTTTATATTACAAAGATGACATAAATAATTCAGCTTGAAAATATGGCAGCTGTAAGGAAAACCAACACATCATCCGAGCAATCTTCCTATAAGGATACTGTGCCTTACTGCAGTCCAGCATATTTAAGTATTTCTGAATGGGAACACAGAGCAGCATCTGCTGATTCCCAGCATCAAATCCTGCAGCAAACAGCCTCCCTTTAGGATCACTCAATTGAGCCTTCACCATGTCCGATTCCAACACGGATTGCAAGACCAGATCAGCCCACCATGGTGTGATATGAGATTCCACAATCTGGTGCGACAAGAAATTGGTTTTCATTAAAATTCTATAAATTTGCTTCAGTACATATTTTTCCACAAAAGGTCTCTGGATTATTTAAGCACCCCAAGAGTTCCAAGCTCACTCATTCCCACCATCTGCTTCCTCTGGGAACTCTTCGCCCTCATCTTTCCCTCTGGTAAGCATCTAGAACAGAGGCCAGACATAAAGGATCTTCTTTTCTCATCCTCTGACACTTTTCTACATGGTTAGGATAAGAGTTTTCACCCTTATTTATCAATTCAATGTTACCTTCAGCCTCTGTCCCTGCAACAGACAAATCACTTACTGCATCCCTCTGGAGAACTGAGCACCCTGGACCCATTCTTTTCTTCCTATCAGCAGCTGTGGAGAAATGTTCATGAGCAGTAGGCATTCCAGGTTTTTTAAATGTTCAGGAGTTTACTGCACCAGAGACAGACCCTGTCTTTGCATCCCTTTTTTTGCTTCCTTTCTCACATACATGAACTCACATAAAAGATAAAAGTGCTTTCTTTCCCCTACATGCACCCTTTAATTAAGGAATGTTCCTTTAATTTCTTACAGTACTCCACACATCCTTTTGATGCACTAGTGGATCACTACTAGCATTTTATTAGCACTTCCCAGCAAGCCTTAAAAAGCTGCGAAACAGAATGATGCCATACTTTTGATGTAGATATTGAGTGTTACAGTCCCTTCCTGCACAAAGGTGGCTGCCTGCACACATTACATACTCCCATGAACTTGTTTATATCCTTTATCTTTCTCTTCCACAATGACAGGCTTGTTGCATTTCTTTATTAAAGCCCTTCAGTTTCCCCAAGTGTAAAATATAATAAATTTATAACTTGAGTAGGATAATAAGACTTAAAGTAAGTTAGCTTCAAGTCCATAATTCCATCCTCAGCTTCTGGCTTTAATTCATAAGTCTACCACTAAGCGTCAACACTTGTACCCAGCTTTGGTGCTGATATTCAATGGGCAGCAACTTGACCCTGGCCACATCATTTCAATTATGCTTCCCATCTTTCTTACTTGTACAGTGCTTGTAATTCTCAGGCAGGGGAAGCCATTCATTCCAAATATTCTTACCATAAACAGGTCACAGTATGATGATGAAAGGTACTGTGGAAGTGTAAAGTGATAGTAAAATGTTATTAATGTGTGTATGAAGATACTGTCACCTGAGCTTCCAAGCCCATTTTCAGCCCTGGAGAGGACATCAGAACCAAGAAGCCGTGCTGCAAGAAAACTAGCAAGGGTACAATGAAGGGGACAATAACAATAATAAATTTTTTTCTAAGATCAAGACAGAACCCTTTTATTTTTTCCTCAAGTGCTAAGGCAAAACATTACTGGCATTTTTACAGTTCTTGGCATTCATCAATAGCAAGAGTAGTAATCAAAGTGTTTTCCCCCCAACTGAATGAGACCAAAGAGAGAAATAAATACTCGCATTTGAAAAAAACAGCAAAATACCGACATACTCACTTAGCTCTAAGTTTATACATTTGGCACTGTTATTATTAACTTCCTATTCATCTACAGAGAAAATTCCTTTATAACAAAATAATTTAAGTTCTGTGCAGCAAAACTTCAATCTAATATCAAAGTCATAACACACATACAGGCACACAGTTCCATACAGTCAAACTGAGCAATCACCTCTTGCAGCTATAAAGTAACTTCCATTTTTTACATTTTTGCAAAGTGGAGGTGTGTAGAAACATAGCTGGGCAAATTGATTTTGGAATCAGGCCAAACCTGAAATTAAATGCTTTGTGACAGCTGTCACTATTTGTCTGTCACACATCAGAGAACATCAGGCCATACTACGACTTCAGCTGAAGAACATACATCCTTTTGTCTAAACTACTGACTAGTTCAGTGCTTTCATGACAACTCTTGTGCACATTTCTTATGCCTTTAATTGATAACCGGCAGGACATTTGTCCTAGGTTACATGGAAGGTGTAACCAAAAGTATGTATTCTAGTACCATCTCCATAAGTTGTTAAAACAGGTGGGGCAGTGCTCTTTGTGTTCAGCATGACCCAGCCCTGATAACACCACCGAGGGGCTATCTCTGCTAATGGGCCGTCAAGGTCTCTGGGAGTGACTCATAGAAATCTATCAGCCCATTGTGAGATGCCCCGCCCAAAGGGGAGGAGCTGAACATTCCCACCAGCATATAAGAGAGAGACTCTGGAACATTGGGCTACCTTTTCCACTGGATCCCCAGAGGAGAAGAGCTCAAGAGCCACCGCTGGACCTCCAGAGACCGACGAGATTTTTCTACAGGATCACCATTTCAACAAGACTACATCCATCACTCCGACAGGACTGCAGCCACCATCGTTAACTGGACTGCTAGCACCACCCTAACAGGGTGACAGGTTGTATTCTAACTTTTTCTATCCGAACTGTTGTTTCCGTATTATTGCCTTGCTCTAAATTTTAGTGTAAAAACTGTTATTCCTTCTCCCCTTTCTTTGTCTGAAAGCCCTTGATTCTGAAGTTATAATAATTTAGAGGGGAAGGGGGTCACATTATCCATTCTAAGGGAGGCTCTCACCTTCCTTAGCAAGACACCTGTCTTTCAAACCAAGACAACATTACATGTGAAATTCCACTTGCTTCTTTCCAACCAGGAGCATAAATACTCATAGGGTCTCAGCCAACTGTGAGCCTTGCCAGGTAAAATGCAACAGTGAAACCCAGAAGCAATCTCCAGACCCTCAGCAGCCACTCCAGAGGCCTTCCACGACTTCTGTGGATTTGCAGTTACCGTAGTTTGTTAGTCTACCAAAAGAAGACTCACAAGCACTTTTGGAGAAAGTGAGACATGACAACACATTCTCATTGCTTGTACCATAAACTTTCTCAAATTTTCCAACCAGGCAAATAAAAAAAATAATCCTTTAGTAGAAAACTCTCCATTAGACTAAGCAACTTGGTTTGTTAGTAGGCAATGTGCCAGTTGTAGGGAGAGCTTGGGAATATGTTGATGTACATATACCAAACACAACTGATCATATTTCTCCACAGTACAGTTGCTAAATGGCAAATTCAAGGAAGATGGAAACAAATGTTAAAGTTCTCACAGAATACAAAACATTACATCCTAAGGAGTCTCAACACGACCAAATATTTTATACTTTAAAACAAAAGAGGCAGCAGATACTTGGAGACAGACAGCTGAAGAATTGCATCTGGAGGACAGATAAACAGCATATGGGTCATACGCAGAATGCTGTTGCAATATTGTTAATCAAGATAGCTCAGCCTGATGTTTTTCATCCCTTTTTCCACAGTAACCAGCTAAGAAGTATACTGTAAAATTTTGTTCAAATTAGCTTGGAAATGGACATGGAATTTAGCTGTAATAGCTTGTGTTTGTGCCAAGCATTGCTGCTATAGAACATTTCTCTTGTTAATGTCTTTAAACTATGAGCACGCTGCAATTACTCTGCATTGATTTTAAATGCAGACTTAGCGTAGTAACATCTCCAATTTGTAAACAAAGCATAGCACTACAAATCAAACTGTTAAAGTCACTGTTTGAGCCAAACATGAGCAAATTAATAGAGAACACATATGGAGATGTATCTTTAGATTTCTATACATTAAATATGTGGACTTTGGCACCCACTGCTTTGTGCTTTATGCCATCCACACAGCAGAGGTGTCAAAATCTCCAAACCCCGTACCATGAAAGAATGCCAGAAGAGCAGGATGTTGAATGAGCAAGTGGTAATTACTTGATATAAGATTTGATCAATATCTCTATGTAATGTAACAAAACACTTCGTAACAGCACAGATCAAGCCTCCAGTGCACTGTCAGGCCAATGAAACTAGAGAAATTCATTATATTTAGAAGTTTCTTGCTCAGAAGACTAGAGATATTTTAAGGTTAAATTTATGATGCATACAATAACATATGCCTAAGACACAGGCAATGCAGTCAGAAAAAGATTCCAATTAAAATTAGGTTCTGACACCTTGTCATCCATACCTGAACAAATGTGTCCAGCATAAAATGAAAGGCTTATTTTTAAACCTGCCAGCTTCCAAAATGACAACATGGTTCTAAGAGATGTGCCATCTTCCTGGTTTTTGCCTTATCCACAACAAAAGAGATGTCAAAAATTCTACACAGTGGAAGATAACCACAGCATTGCATTGGATCTGCCTGGGCACTCCATAGACACTGAAACATCTCAACGGTGCCCCTGATGCTCTCGAATGTGTGGCTAACACACAGCCATGGGTGGGGACATATGCAGCCAAATCCTTGCTCAGAGGGAAAAAAGAGAAGAAAGAAAAAAAATGAAAGAAAAAAAAGAAAGGGGGTGGGGGGGGGAAATGCATTTCTTCTGAGTGTCAGTACCAGAGAAAGAAGCTGTTGTTGCTGCACTCTAACCAGGCAATGACTGCAAGGCACTTAATTTTCCAATTAATTAGGTCCTAACTTTAAATGTAGAAGTAATTGATGTGTCAACACAGACAAATGAAACAACTCTCGACACAAAAGCAAGGACGTTGTATCTACCCCTCAGTGCTGGATGACGGATTCTATGATTTTTTGTAAAGAATTGCGTCAGTGAGAGGCAATGGCACTGCAGCTCAGCAGCCATGTAGCGGCATATTTATTATATAAGGTGCCTCCACATCATTCCACGCTTTTAGCAGGCAACACATCCCTACAAAACTCATCACCTCTTTTCTTCAGTTGTAAAAACTCCTTTATCGTGTTTTCAACATGTGGTTCACCCTTATCTTCCAAACACTTTGCTTTACTTTGTCAAATACCCTCTGTGGCATCAATTGAACACTTAAAATTGCAAAGAAAGACGCCTGATCTTCTTTTAAAAGCTCTCTCAAAAATAGCAGCCAACTGTCTCCAGTTAGACTGACTGTCACCAACCAAGACTTAAAGCACTAAGAACTAATACACACCAGTGAACCTGCTACTTTCCCTTCATTTCCCTTTTTGCCTGGGCATCATCCATTGCCATTTAATCAAATTTCTTAACTACAGTCTTTATGGGGCAGGGGCTGTTTTCTATGCCTTCATTTGTAATGACCACTACAATGGGACCACTACTAAACCTTACTGAAATAATAAAGCTGGCAGAAAGAGGCACAGGGAAGCCAAAGCAGGAGTTAGCTGGGAAGCTTACATAACATCAGAGCAATTCCTCCCTATATTTTTTTTGTTCTGTAAACACACACCCACACGTGTGCATACACAAACATAGAGTCAGCAAGCACTATCAAGAATTGTTGTAAGCCTTTTTGTAGTGCTAGTCTCTTTTTTTTTTTTTAATCTAACCAAATTAATGGCTCCAGGTAGGTAGCTTTGACTAGACTGTTTCTAAAATGCTTGCTGGAAAGTTGCAAACTCACTGGCAACTGAGGCATTAAAAACAAAAATACTCCCAAACCCTTCACTGAGCCATGCAGCTGTTACAGGTCACTGTCAACGTGCTGTACAATACTTCAGTTCAGAATACCTGAGTTCCTACCATTCCACCACCTTGCTCATATAACACTACTAATCCCCCTTTGAAAGAAAAGTGTATTAACAGGATACCAGAAATTCACTCATAACTTGGGGAGGCAAGTTTTCTCTAAGTTTAAATGACGGTTTTAAGAAAGTCAATTAATAAATGTGTTTTGCTTTATCCATTTAGTGTGTGCAGGCATTAAAGCAAGGCACCATCCAGTCCTTCAGCATCTGAACTATAAATGTAAACGTGCAGGAATGGGAAGGAGCCAGATGGCTCCAGGGATGACAGGCTGGTCAAGGGATATTCCGTCTTTCACCTTATCTAGGTCAACAGTTTGAAACAGACTGAAAAAATTACCAGTCAACAGGAGAGGACCTGTCGGCCCATCCCAGTCCCCATGTTGCTCACAGCAACTGGCAGCTTTTCCAACACTTAATTGGCAACATTAGGGGATGAACAAGGACAGAGATTACCTCAAACAGTTCCCTCTGGAACATCACTATGGTGGGATGTATAGGTGTAGAAAGTTTTCTTGACAGAACCCTAATTCCTCTGGTTCTGCAGCTAAAAACCTGCTTACGCTAAGGGTAGCAGACAGTTAACTTTTCACTGATTATGAAAGCTTCAGCACAGAGCAACAGAAGGGAATTGCCATTTCAAGGAGGTAAAAAAAATTAGCTCAGCCCATTCCCCCGGCAACACTCTTACTCAAATGTTTTCCGAACTCTAACACACAGCACTCGAGACAGATGAAAGGCTGATTCAAGTCAGTTCTTACTTCAACTCTTTCTGAAATTGTATAAGAGCTCATCCTCCTCTCCAGTTGTTTAAATACCAGGAAACATTACTTTAGCTGTGTGAAATGCTGGCTGAGCAACCACCATGCTTCCAAATTCTGGCACATCCATGACTTTGACTCCTCTCTGTGCATACATCAGATACAGGACGGGTTACACAATGGTTATTACAAATCCTCTGATTAGAAACCCCTTCTCTGGGCATAGATCACAGCAGGCCTAAATGAGTATGAGTGAGAGCAAATTCTGTAAGAATCCATTTCTGCAATACCTGGGGGAAAAAGCTGATTCCTTATCTGCTTCACTACCAGCTTTGAAACACCCCTTCCTGCAGAATCGCCAGTCACAGGTGTCACAACCCTGCAAGCAGCAAAACTGTGGTTTCTGACTTTATCAGAGCACTGCAGACAGAGCAGAAAACAACAGAAAAACAGCAGCATCCCAGAGTCCACTTCTCTAACACACAATGGGCTTGGCTTTGCACATTTATGGACCCCATCACTTCCAGTTTCAGCAGCACCCCAAACAACCTATCTTACTTCCTTCTGCAGGCAAGGACTGGATCAGCCAGCAGCCTGCTTCTGGCTGCATGACTAAATCCAGGCAGTGGCTGATCTCAAAGTATTTCAGAGCTACAGAGTAGCTGTCCTAAAGCATATGCTTTAGATACTGGGCAACTGAGTTCTTTCCTAATAATAGAAAGTCTTCAAGAGAGAGCAGTAACAAGCACATCTTATTTAGCAAAGTATACAGTGAACAGTTCTGGCTTGCAACTAATTTTATTTCCCTGTTAATTCAGACATAGGCAAAGGTGCACACAATTGGAGACAGCAGTCAAAGCAGTTTATGATATAGCTGAACATATTCAGAAACATACTTAAAATTTAATCTCTGTTTAGAGACTTTCACTTCAAGATGCTGCTATCGTGTACGACAGACAAGTACTGCATCTGGTATTCTCCATTCTGTACATCTCTAATCTCTGTACATCTATCTCTACACATTATCCACTCTATACATCTCTGGTATTCTCTATACATCTCTATTCCCTGGCATTCTTCTAGTCAGCATGAAAGGTGCTGACAAGGCATTTGCTCTTTTTGTGAAACAGATTTCGAAAGTCACACAGCACAGGTGATGATCTGTTTAAAAATCAAGCCCAGACTCTTGTAGGCTTCTGTAAGAAATTTTGCTGTGTGGGAAGAAGGAAAGAACAAGTGCTCCTTTACTGGTCTTGCTGTTTGTCTGCATGCAATGGCACCCAAGATAGGCAAAGCACTGTTCTAATGCATAAGGAAGCAGAACTCTTGCCCCCAAAACCTCCACATGAAACACGATCTCACATCACAGAACAACTAATAAGAATTAGGAAGCATTTCAAGAGAGTGCTGCAGTTACTTGACAAAATCTGCTTTGCAGTATGTTGCCTTGCTCTCTTCTCCACAGCTAAAACTTGCTCCTCGCCATTACAAGCAGGAACAATGCTATCGACTCCTGGACTTCTTAATTCTCTTTTTTGTATTAACTCCCGCACTCTGAATGCCCCTTTCAGCTCTCTCTCGATAAATGGATCGATTGGAAGAGAAGACAATGAAGTGCTGAGTCATCACTCATTTCCCACTGAGAATACAAGGAGCTGAGCATCATCAGTCAATGGAAGGACTTATTCTTAGAAGTCTTCCAGTTGTTACTATAAGAGAAGTCTCCTTCACTTCTAACCTGTTTTTACAATGGCCCAACTACTCGCTTTCCAAATGGACACTTAGCCTTTCACTCTTTACACCCTTTCTTTACAGTAAGAATTAACACTCAGGTGACTCTAAAACTCATATTTAAGAATGCAAAAACCAACTAAACACACTAAAAAAAACCCCAAGCAAAATCCACAATGATTTTTCATTAACTAATATATTCTGGGTTCTTTTTCTGTCTTCAATTCTGTCTGTATAGTTTTCACTCCTGTTTTCAAGGTCTTCTGCCAGGGTGAATGCCCTGTCTAGCTTTTGGGTTTGTTTTCTTTTCAGCTAGTATTTTAATCATCACATGACTCTGGGATCAAGACCTTAAGGAGATTTACGGTCACGGTATTTGGCAATATTGAAATCTTCCCATTTCTAACTCCTACATTGCTGTCTTATCATTTGCTAGCAAAATCATCCCATTACTGGTTTCAAATGAAGCTTAAATCCAGTCAAGGAAGGTAACATCATGGGATGTCTCTTATCTACCCCCAGAGTGCTAGCACACACACTTCGTAAAAAAATGACATGCTACACAAAGAGAAGGAATTTATTTCAGATCAAGAAGGCAGAACAGCAAAACATTAATGCTGTTGAAACAAACAGCACAAAATGACAACTCCTTATTTCAAGGGTTTAACAGAAATTGATTTTTTTTCATAACTTTGAGAGACTCTTCATTGCTTAATTTAGTCAGAAGACTATAAGCAAGTTCAAACACCAACCAGCCAAACTCCTGAGTTTATAAGGACTCATCTCTCCTCCTCTTTTTCCATTCCCTGCATCTCTGCCCACTGAACATTGTAAGCATTACAACATAAGACATCCTTCTAAAAGTTTAAAACCTAACATTTGCAGAACACAAGAAAGTGGAGAGTTGTTCTCTTGGGTGGTCATGTTCAGCTGCTCAGTAATGGGGTAACTAAGGATTCAGAACTGAGGACAAACAAAAACAAAATCAGAGCCTGGGTAGCTGAAGCAGTGAAAACATGCTGGTCTGCCTCTTATCCAAAGGACATAAAACCATCATCTGCTAGAATGGTTCCTCTCTGCAAGAACATAGTTAAATAAAACATAAAACTTACTTCCACTCAGCAGTCAAAAAGTAAATGTAGACCTGTGCATTTTGTCAGCAGACTGGGTTTTGACAAGAAAAATAGAACACTAAGAAAAATGTGCTGAGCTCTCCTAATTCAGAACAAGTACTGCAATGAGTAAAGAATAATTCTGTTCCTGAGGCTAGGCTATTTCAAATGCCACTTGTACTCACAATAGGTATGGAGGCCATGAAAAGCCAGTGGGGGAGAGATTTGACACCTCTCTCACTGCAGGGCCACGTGCAGGCCAGTTTCTGTAGTTTGCATGAAGTGACAAAACATTTGGCTTTTTATATTTGGTTGCTCAAAGACAAGCAATCATCAAGTTATGCAGGGAATGACTGAATGAAAAATCCACTTTTGCAGGGATAGTTTACATAAACTAGCATAGTAAAAAGTAACTATACCCTAGGACACTAACATAAACAGCAGATGTGTTTATGGCAAGTGTTCCCCAATATCACAAACAAATAGTGAGATCTCCACAGTAGCTGGAAGAGAGCCATTTGAAAGCCAGATGGTTTGAAGAACAGGCCAGGGTACTCTTCTTGGGACTTTTTCAATCAGATGATATTCTTCTAAACACTAATCTGAAGCTATCCACCCTCTTTACTTTGCTTTCGAATACAGAGAAAGAGATGGCCCACCTAAGCTGCCTAAAAATCTCTGTACTATTTTCACCAGCAGCAGGGTAGCTGCACTGAGCATAAAAATCTCCAGTGATGTGAGCACCATTCCATCCCATAGATTCACAGAGCATCCAGTGGGAAATGAAGAGGCTAAGATGGGACTACCTGTATTCCCCAAAGCATCTTAAACATAAGCTCTGGGAGAAAGTACTCTTCCCCGTTTTGTAACCATACACTGTTCCACACTCACCCCAAGCCATGCAGAAACAGGCACTAGGAGCTTTGATCCAGAAACCAAGCAAAGATTATGAATCCCAGCTTGTTCCACAGTAGGAAAAATGGTACAGATGACCGCAGAGAGTTTTGCCTACTCCCATTGTTTCAGCCAGCCCCTCACTTGAACACCAGCCTGCACAACCTGCCAATCTCAGCTTTGCTCTACCAGCTTCCCTACCTTCTTTGGCCTAGGAGCTCATTAGGTTCCACCTCTTCTACTACATTTCTTCTCACTTCCTATACCTTGTGAATTAACTCATCACCTGCAGAATGAATTCCACTCCTGTTTCACCAGCAAATGTCACCCCATCAATCACTCTGCTTGCATACTTTTATCCCGTTACCTGCCCCATCTTCCATGTGTATAAACTCATGTGTATAAAACACACCCTGCCTTTAACTCTGCATCGACACAAAGCCATGAACAATCAGGTCCACGTCTCTAGGAGTCTCTAGACATGCTACTGACGCTCATAGTAAGGCTTTTTTCCTCTAGCTGTGTTATTTGGTCAAATAAAGGTATCATCTCTTCCTATAAACCTCAGCACAATAACAAGAGGACAATAATAATGGTCGCAAAAGCAAGAGCCACAGCACCACATGAGATTCACGTTATCAGCACAAGTTACAGCAGGGAAAGTACCTAAGTGTGACACCATGTTTGAGCCATGGATTGAAGAACAGTCTGCCCACTCGGACATGATGTGGAATTTAAGAAGGCACAACATAATTACCCGAGCTGGTTTTGCCTAGGAGGCCAGGATTAGCGCTCCAACACTTCTGAAAAGGGGCCAGGAAGGCTGCTTTGCCTCTCATCCAAAGGAAATAAAACCATTATCTGCTAGATGGCCCCCAAACACTATTTGAGGCATCATTTTTACACAGATTTGAGAAAAGCGTCTTTACTGACACACCTGAGTGATTTGCAGCACCAATGCATCCCCTAATAGTGCACTGTTTCGGTATCAACCCCGAAAACTAAATGCTCTTCCCTGTCTGATGAAAAACACACCCATAGCTATCTTAGTTTTTCTGTAGATTTTTCAGCCAGTTACACAGAGACATTAAAGGAAACAGTGACCTAATTCTGACATAGTGGTTTCATAATGTAAAGATAACCTAATTCTTCAGTAGTTCCAAAACTCCTCTTCCTGATAAATGACCTTCTCCCTAGAGTATTTAATATTACTTTTGGCAATTAGAGGACTGAACAGAATATGCAAACTGGAAATTAAAAATCCTTGCTTTTCCTTTCAATCAGTTAGGATGATGTGCACAAACAAAAACAGTATGAATTTTATTGATGTGCTGCTCTGCATCCTAAGATATAGGCAATCAAATCTCTTGCTTCATTGAGTACTGAGATCAGGGGTCATGAAGGAAAGTTGTTTTTTCTCCACAGTACAACACTATTGCTTAGATGCATAGAAGTTTTCTTTAATTTTCCTAAGCATCAACAGGTATTAGCTCTAAACAGATTGAGAAAGGTGTTGGTACAACAGTACCAATTAGAGTTAGCAAAGAGCACAGCCAAAGCCATTCATCAAACAGCAATATGATAGATTCCTACCATATTATTAATCTGATCAAAAATAGCTTACATAATCAATTTAAAATATCTTAGCCCCCAATTCAACAGAAAACTGCATTGAAAAGCCAAAACCAGACAAATCAACCAGGATACAGATCAGTTTAGCAAGACTTACCCTTATGCATGGCTTGAAAAAGTGGAGGAGGATAAGACAGGGAATGGTCATGGACTTTTCAGGGAACAGCCTGACTGGATGGGTCCATTAACAACAGTTAGGGAAGTAGAAAAGAGCTCCTCTGCATCACAATGCCAGGCATGGAGAATCAGCCTTCTCAGAGGAATGCCTTTACTTCAGTAAGGCAGTGCAACAGATGAAGCAAAGTTTTACCTCCCATGGCTCCTGCCTTATTGTGTCAGGGCAAGAAAGAAAGGGCTAACTTCTCTTAGAGAGCCTTCTTATAACAAGTGCACCACTGCAAACATAATCTTCACATACACACACAACCACATTGCTGTTTGCAAGCATCATTAAAATAATTCAATAATTTAATTTTGTTTCTTAAAAACACTAAGGACAATGCTAGCAAATACTTCCTTAACATTATGGCAATCTGCCTTTTTGGATTGCTTTCCAGACAAAATGCTTGCTGAGCTTTCACTCTTCACTTCTGCAGTCTTCCTCCATTTTGAAGGCCACATGTGTACATGAAAGCCTCATGTTACATCATCTGTGAAATTCACTACACAAAACAGTGCACTTGCTTTGAGAATTTGTGGCTCTCCGAGACTTCTTTCTGAAGACACCAATTGCACAAACCCCCACAGAGCATAAAAGCAGGAGGGTAAGTCCTCCACCCTGGCCTAAGAACCTCAAACAAAATGGTCATTGAAGCAACAAAACTTCATGAACTAAACAAAATCCAGGCTTCAGCATGAGGACTTTGGTCAGCTTGGACAACTCCCACTATTGGGGAGCATGCAGGGGGAAACTTCCTTTCATAAGGACAACTCAGCTACGAAGAGCTAAAGCCCTCCTGCCTAACATCTATTACTGTTTTATCAGTGAGCAGCATCCTCACTGAAAGGTACACACTATGTCCTTTTTCTCTCCTTCACAAGTACTCTCCTCTAACAGATGGTCAGTTTACATGTGGTAATGATCCACTGTAATTAAAAACTCCATTCTCATTAGCCATCCTCCAAGAATACGACAGCTCTGGCTCACTTTTTCTGATGAGTATGTATTTTGTTTAATGATAAACAGCAGCCAGGAGAATAAAAAGTACAGTAAATTTCTACACTGGGGCTGAGCAGAGGGGTTGGATTGCAGATTCCAAGAAGATAGTCAGAGATGTCATTCACCAAGGTTGAAAACTCCAAGTTTGGGGGTCAAGACAGACCCCAGTAATCAACATGTGAAGTTCATTTGTCTTCAGGAAGGATTCACTGAGTGTAATTCATATTCCCTTCACCTCTCAAGTTCTTTTCTCATTTCAAGAGCTCTCACCACATTTACAATCAACTGTTCTACAATAATTACAGAACACAACAATCACAAACTCTGTTTTCTATAAAGACACAGATTGACTGCTTCGCCCTTCCTGCAATTCCTCTCTCCAGTTGGAAAAGCCAGGGGGCCAACAGAGACATATTATTTTTCAAGAGTCATTACCTTCCCACCAACTCTACAGATCATTTTGGATTCAGTGTCTCTCAGGAAGGAGACATTGAGGACTATTGACAGTGTCTGCAGAATTACTGACTCGAAAAATCTGTAACACCCAAGAAAGACCATTATCATCTAGAGGTCCTAAGGGGAGGAAAAACAGCCTTGCAGAAAGGACCTTTAATCAGAACTCTGCAGATACAGGTTCAATTCTCAGTTCTTCCATAAATTACTCCCTAACACTCACCATCTGTAAATATATATGGAGAAGCATTTCCCACTTCAGATCACAAACACTCAGCTGCTGGGAGCACCTTTTACTGTCTTTTAATTCAGAATCGCATCAAGCAGAACCTCAGTTGCTGAGTGGTGTCCCTGAGATAGTACTTCAGCATATAACAGCACATGCAGAGGCCCACGGTGCTCCACACTTAGGTTACCTGCAGGGTCCCAGGAGGAATAGCAGAGGCACAGAGACAGACAGAATAATACAAGTTAAAGCATCCTCCCAGGACTAATTTCTTGGCTGACAGGTACATACTATGTACCATGGTTTAAGATAGGTTTTTTAGTCTCTGCAGCTCCTCTATCAATTTTTCACTTACTTCAAACTTCCCATGAGCCTAGCAAAACCTGACTGCAAGTCAGTAAAAAACAGATATTTTCTAGTGCCAGATCTGACTCCTAGATAGAAAATTATAATTATCAAGGCGAAATTATTTCATGTGGCAGTGATGACACACAATCCCTCTTACAGGGAGCTCTATCTTCCATTTCAAGCAAATAGATTTCCTGTCCTGAGCATCAAAAATTTAAACTGCTCATACTCCCCAGTGTTTTGCATGGAGCATGGCTCGTTTCCAAAAGTCAATGTCAAAAAGTAGTAGGGAGGTCCAGTGTTACATTACATCTCAATTTTTTCTGCATCAGTCGTGTTTGGTTTGCAGTTATCAAATGCAGTTTTATGTGATGTTTTTTCTGCTGACTCTGGATCCTGAAGTATCAGCTCTGGGTTTTAGAGACAAACTGAGGTATTTTCTTCTGTCACACTTTCACTAACAGCAATACTGTCACAGGCAAGTTCTGCTCTGTTTTGAAGCATCTCATTGACTTTAAAAAGCCATTATTTCTGTGAAACATTCAGATCTCCTCCTGGGCTGGAGAAGCACACAAAGGACAAAAAGTTAAAAGCTCTCCAAGTTACCTCAGTCAACAAAATCAATGGATGTGACTAGGTGCATAACAGGTGGCCAACTTAGAGCATTTGAGCCATGTAGGGAGTGCAGGTAACACTCATAAGCCAGCCCTATCTGTCTGCATTCCCAGGTTAGCTTTATGCAGCAACTAAGCACAGGGACCTGTAAGAAGCTGTTGTCACCTCACTCTCACAGAAATCACAGAAATCCCCTTCCCCAGAGCTCTCCTAAATATGAGGTATGTACCCTGTAGCATTCCACTGCTGAGAAGTTTAATGCATGTCTCACAGGGTTGGGAGAGCTGGACACCTACAAGATATAAATGGCTTCATTAAGTGTCACTGTTATACAGCTCTTGGACCACACACAGCATAGCTAATAAAATGTCATAACAAAATGTCATCTCATCTGCTTGCCACTCCACAACTACATGAAAAAATTATAAGGGGGAAAAAAGCAGAGAGATGATCTAGAGCAGACAGAGGGCCTGACTAGAAGAGAAGTGCACAGTGCTGATCTCATGTCTGCACGGCTCTGTCAAGACAGTCAAGCCCTCTGTATCTCAGGTGCCTACCTTGCAGTCCTTAATAAAGGACTTTGAAATTTGAAGAAGAAAGGTGTCTTAATACCCCTTGTCCCTATCTTCATCTTGGATTTTTACTAGTTTCCCTGTCAGGAGCGTTATCACAGGGAAGGATTAGGCTTTTCATTGTAGCAAGATGCTTTGCCTAGAGTGGGGGAAAACCAGCTTGAGCTTTTTTATTTGCAAAGCTATCAGTGGTGAATGGAGAAAAGGATGCCACGCTGGTTTTGGTGTTAAAGAATGCTGAAACCAGTCTGACTCATCAACCCCAAAGTTAAACATTCTGAGGGGAAAAAAGTACCTGATAAAGCATCTGATAAAGGAACCAAGAAGTGATACTACTTCTAGCTTATCTAAAGATGCTGAGCTGGCACAGCTGGCCTGGAGACACAGACTGACAGTCAATCACTTTATACTATAAAAATCCATTCCCACTTTTTTAACTGTAGAGAGTTCTAACATACTCCTTTCTCCAAGTATGTGTGTGGAAATTCCTCCCTTGAGTGGGGATGCTCCTCAAGGTTACTCCTCAAGGCTGAGCAAAAGAGATTTCCCCACAGTCATCAGCATAGGTGAGTAACATCAATCTCTACTTAATAATTGGTTTTGCTAGCTTTATATAATTGCTTTAATGTTGCTCCAAAAATAGTATACTATACTAGTAGTTATAGCTACCTATCCTGATTAAGATCTTTTAGTCTAATCATCATAATTATTATAGAAAGTTTAAATAAATAATTTATTTTATATCTATATAGATAGAGAGAGATAGAAATATTTGGGTTGCCACCCTTAATCCTGCAGGACAAAGTTCTATAAAGGTTCAATTACGCTTATATAATCTTTTAGAGATAAACTGTTGGCAAAGTCTGGGGCCAAGATTGGATCCAGCTGCACCAAGACTTCCCTTTGAAAAGGAGTTTAGAAAGGAGGAGGATCCTTTCTGCACCTCGTGACTCAGCAGGAGGGCTACTGTAATACACTTTGTCTGAAGCTCCCATTCTGCCCACAACACTCATCAGTCTTGACTTGATTTATTTATTTGAGTTATGCTTGTGAAAGGCAGCAGTAAAAAGTGAATTGCACATAGCCCCGAAGTAAATACAGTATGTGCCAGGTCCTTGGGCTCTTCTCACTTTTGACCCCCAGTTTTTGCTTTAGGAAAATAAAAAACTACAAGGTCTTTCATCTGCAGCAGAGATAAGACGCTTTCATGCTCTGCCACTGTATGCCAAACCTATTTGGAAGGCAGCACCACCAGGCATCTTTTTGTGATCCAATCTATTAAAAGAAAGCTCTGTAAAGAAATTGCCTCAAGGCTCCAGTTCAGTGGTAGCTATGGCAGTGTTCCTGCGCTGTTGGCTTGCACTCACTGTGGAAAGTCCCCATAAAGTCATGAATAAACGGAGTTCTTTATGCTTTTGCCATGGGATCACATGGGCATATCAGTCCAAAATGAGAAGGAATCTCTTTTACAAAACCCCACTATTCTGAAGGTAGAAGAATGGATTCATTTAAGCAGGTCTTCCCAATTCAATACCTTTGAATAAGAACTGTTAAATAAAAGCTCATGTCATTTGTCAGCTGCAATGTATTTTCTATCTCCATTGCTATACTTGAATGGCTAGGCTTTGAAAACAACTTTTGAAACTCTCTTCCTAATTAATAACTTCAACAGAGGTAACTTGGAGTCATGTGACTTAACAGCAAATGCATCAAGGTAACAGTTTTGGTCAATGCCGAGGACATTTTAAATTAAGTCTCCCACTGCATGACAGACAACTCTATTCACAGAAATGAGAAACAACTGAAAGCAAAAAAACTAAAACGGTAAAAAATGCTAAAACAAGTCCATGAGCCCTGTGAGTCTGCAAATGGAAACATCCTCCTCCTTACTCATGCACAGTAATGCTAAACTGAACTTTCAAGCTAAGATCCATCACACTTTGCTTAAGCCGTCTACCAAGTAACAGTGTAGAAGCTCTTGTAATCACATTTACCTGTCTGATCTGCAGCACCTCTCCTACAACAAGTTTAACCACAGCCTATCTATCATCTCGCAGGCAGCTTTTGGGGACTCTCTCCCCAAAAGTACAGCATTCACAGCACACACCTCTGCAGCAGACATCTCTAAGCACAGATAATTAAGCAAGATGAGTCCTGTCCATGGAGCTGGAAAGACAATGGAGTTTTTCTGACACAAAGAGCTCTGTCACAAGCTGTTGAGAGCAAGCTTAACAAATCCTCAGGCAGTAGCAGCTGGCCAGTCACTGAATAGAGCACCAGGCACTTTGGAGTTTGAAAACTGGCCATCAGCATTCTTCTCTCCAAAAGCTGACTTCAACAGCAGCAAAGCCCAGTTAGTGATGAAATCTTTCAAAAATCCTACCTTTGATTATGACGTTTGAGTTCAGGACTTAACTTGAAATTGTTGGTTTGTTGGGGGTTTTTTTGGTTGCCCCTTTTTTGGGTTTTTTTGCTGCTGATGGCTCAGATATAATTTTCTAAAAATGGATTTCAAATAGGACTGTAGAACAAGGCTTAATTTTCCAAGAGCTTGCAGAAGAGTTACAAAATAAAAACTTTACTGAAAACAATAGAGTCTATTAAAAAGGCATTTTTAATGGGCATAACTCTTATCAAGAACTCAAAACCAATTCCAGTTCATGACCAAGAGTACTCAGTCTTTGTCCAGTGCCCACTGTTTCACGCTGAAAAACAGAAAGTACTTGTAACCTCCTCTTCCTTCTCCTTCCTGGAGTGCCAGGCAAAAGGCTGTCTCTGCTCCATCTCAAGGAGCTGAGCTGTGACTTATCACTAGAACGATCTCAAACTCAGAACCACGTAATGCCATGCTCTCTATCAGTGTTTCTTAACCATTCCTAGATTAATAAGCCTTCAGAGAAAAAATAATTTAGGGTCCATCCAGCACAGTGATGACACTGCCATGTCTCTGCGGCAAACTCTTATGCTCCCAAGATTTTTCGTTTCAAGCATTTGCTCCTGAATCCTTACACTGCCTTTTGTTTCAGTATGGCTGTGCTTGTTTCAGCCCTAAGACAGATCTTAAATCTATACAGTCTATATAATCCTAGGCAGACATAATTCAATAAGCCTGTTTTTCCTTTTCATGCCATAGGGTTTGAACATTTTCTTTGTAAACCTGCCCACAACACATCCTGTAACACAGAAAACCTTGAGCTGACTACCCATAAAATATATTGCGTCAATGACCAGACATAAATCTGCGTTGATGCTGCAGCAAAAAGAGCCACTGCTGAAATGAATGTCACATCAGGTTGTGGTCTCAGAAGAACAGACAGAAGCAGGAGACACTACAGGGCAGAAACAATAAAGGAAGAAGCCTCCCTCTCTCCCCCAAGCTGCTATGAAGCAAAAAATTAGGCCAGAGACTGTCATTAAAGCAGTATTGTAATTACAGCTTCTAGAGCCTTTTACCAGTAAGTTGAGGGCAGAAGGCAGTTTCTTTAGAAGGTGCCGAGCTTCTTTCAACAGAAAACAGAAAAACATCTCTCAATCATCCACTCAAAAATGTGAAGTCATGTCAGAGAACTGTGTGCATGCAGGCACAGTGCTATCAGATTTATAAAAGCGGTGCCTCACACAAGCGCAAATGAACCCTTCTCAGCTTTCTCTGGTGGAGGCTGCGAAAGAAAGCAAGTAAGCCAGCAGCTGTTATTCCTCAGAAACCTGATCATAACCTCATCAGGATCTTTGCTTCCCCCACTCAGTTACTCAAATTTTGAACCACAAAAGAGCAGGTATGACATTAGTACCAGCAAGGCTGGGCATGGAGAACAGACAAGTACGTGTACAGCTGAACTTCGGGGAGAAACAAATTGTGCACTGTGGATCCTAGCAAAAGAAGGAAAGGAGGAAAGAGACTGCAGGGATGGAGGGGAAGAAATTAAGGATGCTTTTATCCTCCCCATTTTCCCTCATACTTCTTTATGAAACACACAGCAAAGCTTTAGAAGACAAAAATACCTCTATGTCTATATTCCCACATGTAAACAGAATTTCAATAGTGTTTCCCTCCTGTCACATTAATTTTATGCACATCTCTCTTGTTTGTTGGAGAACTCCTTGTAGATCCAGAGTCAGGATCTCCTAATTGCAGTAGTAAGAGTTCTTGAATAATGAAACAGAAACCATCCAGACCCAAACAAGAAATTCTTCCTTCTTTCCACTGCTCTGGCTCCACTCCCCTATCCTCCTGAAGTTCTGTAATGCTATCTGTTTCTTTGTGCTCCTGAGAGCCTCCCAAGATACAGTAACTGGGAGAGCCAATATCTACTAAGAGTTATACACAGAACCATAGAAGGAGGTGGGACACCACCATCAGGGATGCAGGGGATAAGGACAGCCTTGAGGAAGAACAAATCTTTTCCCAATTTTTGCATGTCACCTTCTGAGATTTAAAAAAAAAAAAAAAAAAAGTGCTGCAAAGAAATAATAGTTTCATGAGAAACACATTTCATGGTGGGAAGCACAGAGCAAAAAAAAAAAAAAAATCACTGCTTAAGAACCAGAAAAATTAGAAGGAAGTAACAATTTAAACATCAGTGACATTTCTGATAATGTGTCTAATGGCACAGCACAGAAGAAAATTAATCCTTAATTTGGATTTATGGGAGAAGTATGTAATTCAGTGGATCTTCAGCATGTAACACACAGGAAGTATTTCAGCTTTCCAAAAGCATGTGCTGCTTCAATCAGGATATGTCATCAGAATAGGTTGGGGAGGACTCATTAAATCACTTGTTTATCATTCACACTACAGGAATGTGAGTTCTATTGGTAAAATGAATCAATCAGAGAGCAAAGAGCTATTCTCTGGAGTCCACATTAATCAGCCCGACAAGCTGTCACTAAGGATTGGGTCAGGCTCATAACATAGCATCCAACCAGTGGGGAAAAAAATCCCCGAGACAGCTGAAACAGGGAACAGTTCACCCATTTAAAGCTGTCCCCAGAGGCTTGTGTCAACCATTTATTACTGCTCACACACAGCTGCAGAAGCTTTTAAGTGAGAAGCCTGCATTCTCGGACGTTCCAGAATTGCGTGGAAACATGCTTGACCCCAGCTAGTTCTGGGAGGACAAGCAAGATGAAGTATCCTGAAAGAAATACTGCTGGGCTTTAATACAGCCCTCTGAAGAAAACGCATTCATGAACTTGGAAAAGGTCTAAAACTAGGACACATGTCAGAACAGATACACTGTTGGGAAACACTCAGAGTTTTCATGCAGTCTGCACTTCAATAAAACTTTTTTAAAAAAAAACCAAAACACTGTTTTTACAGACTATTTTTCATACAGGCACATTGTTTTCAAGGTTTAGCTGTTGCCCAGCCTCCCTCAGTGTAAGTCTAAAATAAAAAGTATCATTTAAAACAATCTTACTCATGAGAATGCACCAAAAACCCCCAGCTTTTGGGGTTTTTTAAAAAACCCAATCAAACAAAACAAAAACCCACAACCATTAAGCTGCCCCACTAACTACCCTGCTGGTAAAAATCATGAACTCCTAAAATCTCATTACTCTGAGGTATACACTCTGTTAATGAGAACAAACATAACAAAGAATACAAGCATTAGCTGGGCTGCAGGAGCCCTAAACAGACCAGAAATGTGGAACAAAAGAAGCAGTCAGCAGTTCTGCTAATACTGTGAAGCCGTGTAACACATATAGCAACGCATAAAATCAATACTCTGTACCAGAGAACACAATCATACACTGCGGCCACTTGGATGGAAGAGCGATAAGATCAATGTTTCTGTTCTTGTCAGCACTTGTGCCAACTGCACCTTCAAGCTGGGTGGAGTTTAAAACTGAGCATGACTTACAGAGACAGAGCTGCAGGACAGGCTACAAAACTTGGTGAATGGCTCAAAGGAGAAACGATTTAGCTGAAGTGTACTTCAGGGGAGGCTGCCAGGGAAGGCAGTCAGGAGGGAAAAACAATTAAAGGAGGAGTGTCTAACTGCAGCAATATAATATGAGTGCAAATGCTCAGAAGTGAGGAAGAAAATCTTCCTGATCTCACAACAGAGCTTTGCCATCTCACTCTATATGGAGCACTGTGCATTTGCTGCTCTAAACTTGATGTTAAAAGCTATGCCACAGAACAGAAATATTAGTGTAAGCATTTAAATACAGCCTCAGGCAGCATTGGCAAGACTGTATCCTGCACATCAAGAGATGTGATCATTCCACTCTATCCAGCACTTGTCAGACCACGCTTGGACTACTGTATCCAGGCTTGGTCATTACAGCTCGAAAAATTGAAGACCACCCTGCAATGTTCCACCAAAATAAATAATGAACACAGGTTGCTTCAGGGAAAGTTTTGGCATGGCCATAAGAAAAATTGAGAACAAACTGAATTAATTGAAAACAAACATTGGAATAGATTACCAAGAGAAATGGTGGCATTTCTCTTGCTATAAATACTCAGTGCTGAGCTTGACAGGGCCCTGGGTAACACAAACTAAGGATTTCCCTTCAACAGAAGGTTGGACCAGATGTTCTCTAGAGGTTCCTACCAACCTAGAATTTTTTCTATGATTCTTTGATCTAAACATATGTTATGCTATATGCACTGCTAAATACTACTTTTGCAGTAAATTCATTTAAATTAGAATTTCTCTGATTTTTCTTCCCATTCTAGCCATTAAAAAAAAAAAAAATAAAAAAAAAATAAAAATGACAAGACAAAAGAAGGAAGTTACACTGTTTTTCAGAATAACTGTCAACATCTACTGAAATTAACAAGCACAAGGCTTAAAAGGAATTGCCTTTCATGGAATACTTAATTAAACAAGTCGACTTATTGCCAGAGAATTTTGGATAAATGGCTGAAAGGAGTTTCAGGAATTCATTCAATTCCTGTGGTATCTATTAAACATTTGTTATCATCTACTTTAAAAGACAAGATACATAAAATTTTGGCCTGATCCAGTATATACAATTTTGCATTTGAGCCTCATGAATGGGAGATAAATCAAAACACCAGAAGTCCAACATACCCGTGTTAACTTGCAACTCTACTACAGTTTATTCGGATCATGAATTTAAATACTCAAAACAGAACCACAGAAACCCTACCACTAGTAAGGTAAAAATTACCACTAATACCTATTAAATCATGAAGCACAACAATTATGTGTTTCAATTAAGCTGTAAATGGAAGAACAGGCAAAGAGACAAAACAAGGAGAAAGTCCCGCAACAGCGTCAGGCTCTACTTCTACCTAAAGGCAGAGAGACAGACTTAAATTTCTAAGGAAAATGGGATTCCAACCTGCCAAAGTAACAGATAGCTCTATCACACCAAGATCATGCATCATAGCCACCTCCACAGGCGTATTCTATTAAGAGAGTAGAAAACACCTAAAAAGAGCCTAAACAAACACAAAAATAACAAAACGAGAACAAATACAACTCCAGCTATCTTCATTTTAAACTGCATCCTGTAAGACACAAAACCAATGTTGCACTGAAAGACATCCCAACATCCTCCCAGATGCTGAGAGTGCAAAGAAAGATCCCGAGAGTTCTCTCCACATTCCACATGCTGGAAAAGCTGTTAGCACAAACATCGCTCAGACAGTAAAAGATTAACATATGGCTTGAGGGGCTATGGAAAGTACGAAGAATTGTTACCGCCAGCCATGCAACAACTCTACCTCCTGTAAGTGTTAAATGCAATGTTGGTTTGTATGTTTATTAATTATGGAATATACTTTATTCACTGGTTTGGAGTCATAAAAATAAAAAAAAAAAAACAATTAAATCAATAAAGAGTGATAGCCCATAGCTAAGTCTTCACCTTGACTGTCATCCTGTTGACGGTTGAGGGGGGAGTGGAATTTTTTTTCTATTCTGTTGCTAGGCAACTAACGACCGGATACTTAAGGGCCATCCACTCTCGCAAAAGAGACAAAGACTTTTGTCTAGGCAGGCACTGGAACAAGAGATTGGGGAATTTGATAAGGGACACACTCACAAGTCTTGGAGGAGAGAGCAGTGGGAAAAAAGCGGCTCTCTGCTTTTTTGGCTGCGACTGCAGAAAAAGCCCAGCTTTGCACTGGTTTTCTCTCTATCTGGTGGGTGAGTTCTCGCTTGGGGAGAAGGGGCACGGGATTCCGGCCCCTTCTACCCTCCGGGAGGGCACGTTTCCCAGCTGCACTGCAGCAGAACGGGACCCGCCTGCTGCCGCCCCGCGTCCTGCCTGCCACAACTGTGGAGTTTCCTGCCGCCTCCTCTGCTGGCTGGCCCGGGTGGGCTGGCCCGGCCGCTCCATCTCCCTGCTCTGAGCTCCCTGCTGCACCCCGTCCATCTGCACACCACCCTGCTCCAGCCCGTCTGCCATTACACACGTGACACAGATCCAACCTCGCGCCACAGCGCCACCTGCAGCTTCCCGGGAGTCATCGCACCTGCCCTGCCCGGCTGAGAGCCAACAGCGCCCCTGCTGGCCGTGACCGTGACTGCACCAAACGGGAAAGTGCCTGACAGCCCAGGGACATCTGCCACCCAGTTTTTGGTTTCGTTTACTGTTTTTTACCTTGTTACTGTTTTTGTTACTGATTGTTTACCTCATTCTAGATACTCTTAAAAAACTCTTATTCCTTTTCCCATACCTTTGCCTGAGAGCCCCTGATTTCAAAGTTATTATAATTTGGAGGGAAGGGAGTTCACATTCTCTGTTCTAAGGAAGGTTCCCACCTTCCTTAGCAGACACCTGTCTATCACACCAAGACAGATCTACTGGATGACAACCTCAGGACAAAAACTTCAATTCACTCAGCGACACTTTGCAGGTGGTGGGGAGGTTTAGGGTTTATGCTGTGTCATGAAAAACTTCCACTCTTCTAGGCACTTCTGGATGTCAGAGGCACGATGCCAGACCTCTGGAGTACCCAGCCAAGTAAAAGGGTACTACATAGGTCCTAAATCCATTAGGAGTTTTGTGCCTGCAGACAGTGCTGCACAAGCATGTGGAGTTCCAAGGTGGCTTGGCTCTCAAGTCTCTCATGAGGCACATGGCACATAACAGATGGTCTGTTGCTTAAGACACTTACCAGGGACTTCAGGGATCCAGATTCAATTTCGGTTTAACTTTGTACAAGTCTCTTAGAAGGACGCATCTACACCATGGATATAGACAGATTTAAGCTGTCTCTGCCCAAGCTAATCTGGCAATGAAAGTGCAGGAGGACTGCTGCAAATACACCCGAGCTCAAGGGAAGTGATCGGCAGGATTTCTGAGCTCATGGGCGCTGCCATGCAGATCTCAACACAAGCCTCTCTGTGGGCAAGTCTGCTGCATGTGGACTTTTGTACTGGTTTTGACTGGGATAGAGTTAATTTTCTTCCTAGTAGCTGGTACAGTGCTGTGTTTTGGATTTAGTGTAAGAATAACATTGGTAACACAGAATCACAGAATGCCTTGGGTTGGAAGGGACCTTAAAGGGACTTCTCATCCCAATCACACTGCCATGGGCAGGGAACCTTCCACTAGACGAGGCTGCTCAAAGTGCCATTCAGCCTGGCCTTGAGCATCTCCAGGTATAGGGAATCCACACCTTCCCTGGGCAACCTGTTCCAGTGCCTCTCCTGCTGCTGAGCAGTGCTTACCTTGAGTCAAGGACTCCTCAGTGTCTCATGCGCTACCAGCGAGGAGGTGCAGAAGAAGCTGGGAGAGAGCATGGGCAGGACAGCTGACCTGAACTGGCCATAGGGATATTCCATAACATAGAATGTCATGCTCAGTACATAAACTGCAGGGAGTCAGCCAGGAGCTACTGATTGCTGCTCAGGGATGGGCTGGGCATCAGTCAGTGGGTGTACTGTGCATCACTCAGGGGTTTTGGGATTTTATTTTTATCTCTCTCTTTGTTATCTCCCTTTTAATTACAATTATCATTATATTGTTGTTATTATCAGATTTTATTTCTATTATTAAACTGCTTTTATCTCAACCGACTTACCTTTTCTGTGATTCTCCTCCCCATCCCACTGGGGTGGAGGGGTGGGGAAATGAGCAAGCAGCTGTGTGGCACTTAGTTGCTGGCTGGGGTTAAACCATGAAAACCCACTAGTTCTGGTCTCTAACAGCTCTCAGCCGTCTACCCTGTGCTTCAGTGCAGACATTCTCTTTGTTTTGGTGTCTCAGCTTTCCATCTGTATCAGGAGGATAAAAGCACAGCCCATACTTACAGGGTGTCAAGAGGATAAATACATTAAGGGGTCCTAAGGCACTGCGGGATTATGGCAACAGATGTAATATCAATTCCTTAAAGCAGTGAAAATGGAGAAGACAGGGCAATTGAAACTCTAAGGAAAAAGCAATTGAGAACATGAGGTTTATTTTTTTCTAATTTAACTGTATCTCCGCATCCAGAGGACACTGCAGAAGGGAAACTTTGGAACACAGCAACAGCTTGATGAAGGGGAAAATATGGATGATAGGCACAGAAGTAAAGGACAGTAAGAATCTTAACCACCAATTGAGTTTAAAACTATTACAAAATGAGACAAAAAGAGATGTTTGCATTTCTGAATTACTATCTATTCATAGACACCACTCTTACCTGCTTAAGAGCATAACTAGTTGGAAACTCTCCAAGACAATACAAAGGAAGAAAGGAGTCTTGTGAAGAATCCACACTTCTCAGCAGTGACACAGCTACTAACAAAATGTAAGCATTCAGCAGCACCATTTAAAACAAACTGTGCTTAATACATCAATTAAGAAGACTAAAAGAACAAACCCCTGATTCAGAAGTAGCCCTTCTAGTAACTTCCAATTCTCTAAGATAGCGAATTAAGTGAGGAAACTTGATTGAATAGTACAATGCAAATTCTTTTCCCCCTCTGTCTCATTTTTGCATCATTTCAGCCTCAGTGACTACACACTGTGGTATAGGGACATGACTATACATGATAGAATTACTCCAAGTTAACTGCTTCCACTGTTAACCACTCCATACATTATTTGCCGAGTAAACTGCATGGTTTAAGTTAACATGCTTGGCAGCACATCCATGATAGAAATGTGCACACAAGCAACTAATGCATCTCTCTTAATGACTGGTAATTTGTTAAGCTGAGGAACCCCTACAGCTTATAGTCATCTGTTCATAATCTTGTCTTCATCCATAGCCCATTATTGTCTTGCCTCAGTCTTCTTCATCATAAAAAAGAAATTAAAAGCATTAAACCCCGCTTATTGTAGTAAAAAAAAAAAGTACTTATCAGTCACAACTCAATACAGTGTTAGAAATTAATAATTCTGTAACTGATGATTAGCATACCAGTTTCTGCTGGTTTTTATTCCTTGCAGCAACTCTCAATACATGTCATACACTTTTAAGAATCAACAGCAATGTGATCGTTTCCTACTGCAGACCTATAATTTGTACCTACAGCAGTCGAAATTGTACCAGAATGCACATAAAACAGAAGTATGGGGAAATCCACAAAAGAAATAAAAAAGACACAAATTCAATCTCTCATGCTTCATTACTTGCCTGTGTTATATGGGAAGAAAGACATATAGATGCTAGTTTAATGTATTTTCAAAACTATCCCTGCTGCATTGATTAAAAACAATACAAGGGGTTTTCATTCAGGAGTCAGAAGACAGGAGTTGCAATGAGCACCAAGTAGATTCAACAGAATCCATAGACACAGAGCTCCTTCCCCACTAAAACAAGCAATATTTTCAAACATTGCTAATTATTTTGATTCTGAAAAGTTCATTCTCATCTCCTACATTTAACAACAAAAACACAGCAAACACAAGGAAGCAAAGAAATGGCAAACTAGGCTTCCTGTGCTTCAGCTTCCATCCCTTTCAAAGGATGTTGTGCTTTCCAAGGGGTAACCATCAGCTCTGTTCCAAGTCAGCACAGAGGATCTGGGTGAGAGAGAAGAAATCCCGGAGCTTAACTGCAGAGCCAAGCACTGAAAGATGGGCTCGGATTGCTTCCTAAGACTGTAGTGACTTGGTTGTGACTTGATCAAGGACAACAAAAAACGGTGACAGGATGTTCTGTAACCCTGTGCAGCCCTAACTGCATTACCTGAGCAGTGGTAATAAAGCTGCTAGCCAGGGTGCCAAGTTTCGAGAGACAGCATTGAACATGAGCCGTAGAAGAGCTTTTAAAATTCAAACTGGCAGCAGGTCCCAAGAATATTCACAATCCTTGCTATACTGGATGCAGTACTTAAATGAAGAAGGTTTGGATAGCCATGTGAACTTCGGCCCAGCTCAATAAAGGCAGCAGGAAAGAACAATCATTCCAGTCAAATTTCCAAGGAGCTGGAAGTTCAATTATCTGTTCTGAATAAATTCAGTAATTTAAGTTGCTCCTAAGCAGCAAGGGACTGAGCTAAATGGAGATCTGAGTTGATTTAAAGCTAATTTGTGTCAGAAAGTTCTGAAATGGCTTTGAGTTCAGTGTCTGCAGTCATTTCTGTAAAGTGGTTTTAAGACAAGTAGGTTGTATTGGAGAAGTCCCCAACAAGTTCAGCAAACATTCACTGTCTAATAACACACCTTCAGCCGTATGAGGTCCCTTGACTTTGTTTGGAAAGCATGATTTATTTATTTCTGCAAGATATTAAAAGCAAAGCCCAACATAAACAGCAGAATTCTTCCTTTTGGTGACAGTTTTCATAAATTGCTGAAAGGCTGGGTAACTTTACAAATTATAAACACAGAGGAGCTATAGTATTCCATAATATCTGTGATGACTTGGCTACCCATTAGGAACACCCCAACTATGTGTACAGCAAAAGCCCCAATAAACCACACTTTACTTTCCAGAAACTGGAATGCATCCTCCCATCTTTTCTACCCAGGTCTTGTTCTGTGTCAGCAGCGTTTAAATAAACAAATTAGATGCCTCCTTGGACAGCCAGATAATGGAGTTACAAGCTCATCCTCTACTCGCATGAGAAAGATTATACCCCTTTGGATGGGCCTCTTGCAGACCTACTTACCTGGGGGGTAGCAGGGGCAGACACAAAACGACCCTGCTAACTGAGGGCCTGACAAGTGCCTTACTGAAATGGGTCTGGGAATGCAGAATTAAGTAGGAAATATCACAGTTATTACGCTTACTCAAAATTGACAATAATTGTACCCCATGATTAAAACCATCCCTTTATGAAAATTTGATACATTGTCGTTTTTAAAGTTAGGGGAGTTGAGACATAGAAGGCTGAAGAAATTTGCTTAACGTCACACAGCCAAAGGATATGAGGAACAGAACTTGAGTCATATATTTAAAGAAAGATTTAACTCTGGGAGTACAGGGGGCCAGGGAGAACTGGAGGGGAGGAATTTGTTTTCCAATCTGAAATTCTTACTCTGCTTCTCACCTTCAATGACCATAAACCTCCTCATGTACAAATCAATAAACTGTCCAGCAAGCCACATTATGAGAGTTGTATACAACAAATCTGCTTGAGTGATGAATCAGCTCGTTGTTTACCCAAAGTAACAGATACGAATGACTCTCACACCTACTTACAGCTAGAATTAAAACACTTCCACACTGAAGGAAAATCAAAATTATTTTAAAATCCCCCACATCCAAAAAAACCCCCAAAACAACCTAAATAAAATATAGTGTTAGCAAAGAGTAGTTAGTGAGAGGAACACTGCAAAAAATGCCATATCTCGTGTCTTTCCTATCAAGCTGAAACAGCTTAAACCGTAAAAGCAGTTATGGGGCACTCACCACCCCGATTAACCAGTGTAACTCAGATCTCAAGCAAACCTCAATATTTTAAATTAAAACTAGTCTCAGGTCTCCAATGAGGTTTGATTATTCTGTAATGTCATTTTGCTGGCTAAAAATGGGCTTCATTTACATCACATTCATTAGGACACCACACTGTTTGAACTCATTATTACCTTTCCTTCTCCTCCCAGCCAAAACATTGTCACGTTAAAACATTTATCTAATAGTTCTCCCATACCGAGGTGCATGTTTCCATAGGGACACCAACCGTGGTCCTCCATTTGGAGAGGAAACTAAAACTAATAGCTGGGATCTTTTCACAGCTTCTCAAGTCCCTAACAGAAAAAAAGAATTCTCCTGCTAATGTCACTGAAAACATTAGCTTTTCCAGAATTCGCTGTCTTGCTGGTTTCTTTTGGTTTTTTTATTGGGTTTTTGATGTGGGAGGGGGTTTGGTTGAGAAGAGGGGTTGTATACTTGGGATTTTTCTGCTTGCTTTTGGTTGGTTGGTTGTTTTTGGACAGTCTTATTTTCACAGGATTGTACTGCAACTGTCACCACATGTCATTAGCGTGAAAATACAACAGAAGTAAATATCACTATTATGTCAAGACACAAGCATAGCAGGGTCACTCACTGTCTCTCCTTGTCATTATCCCCTTTGTAAGAAAATGGGGACTATCAGATAATGCAGCCAGCAGGAGGTCAATAAAAGACAGAGGAATTTAATGTGTTTATTTTCCTAAGCTGTTTGTCGTTAGCAATTTTGTTCTGATTTAAGGGACACTGTCCACCCCTTTTAAACATCAGATTAATTTTCAGTTATTTGTAGGGACAAAGTCTCTTTACTTGATTTAGCTGTCTGTCCAACAGGTTCAGTTAGGCATTAAAGCTTTATACTTCAAACTAAACAGTATAGTATATGTTTCAGTTTGGTATAAATAATTATGGATTACTTTATGAAAACCATTCTAAAATTGTTAGCTGCTTTACAGTATCAAGAGCTTTGACAGCAGCCAGACCCAGAGAATGGACATGCTCCCTTCTCTTTCAGTCTGATCTGAGACTTTAGTAAAAGTGACCTGCATGGCTGCTGTACTACTATCTTTATGCTCATCGTTAAACACACAATATTGGTTTTAATCTACAGAAAAAAATATTAATTGCTACCGCTATAAGATTAAATTGCACAAACAATTAATGCAGAAAAATATTCTTTAGGAGCAGCAGTCTTTATCCATTATTGTAATAACAGAGCATCAGTGAAAAATTTGCTGCACTTGACCTTTAGTTGCTCCTACTGGACCAGCAAGTTTGCAGCCCATCTTTTTCTCTTCTAGACCTACATTTCAGCAAAAGGAAAACGCTCCCAGTGCAGTACAAAATTTATTTTGAAAGTGAATATTAAATAACTGAATTTGTAAATTTGACTCCATTTAAATTAGATAAACTACAACTTCTGCTTATAACTTCTGCTTTTAATGATAACATTAATACACAGGTATTATTCCTATCAGATTTTTTTAGTAGTTTAAAATTAAACACTTTAACAAATCAACCTCATTAAGGATTTTCTTGACTATGCCTAGCTTTTCCTTAGCTCTTCTTGAAACACAAGATTAGACTTAATAATCTTGCCATATAGTCCCCTAATAAAATGCATTTTATATTAAAATTAAGCAATAGCAAAAACTACCAAGATGTCTATTATGAATGCTTCACTGTATGCATACTCATTAACCTAAGTTAAATTAACAGAACAAGCCAAAGTGCAACCATGACCACTGACTGCTTGCAAAGTTCCCTAGTGAATTTTTGATAGCTTATTCCAGTCACTTCAAAATTTCCCTTTTAAGAGCATATGAAATTCTCATTTCAGGAGTGAATTTTTTTAAATTTATGTTTTATAGAATTTCCTTTTTATAACCAGTAATATTTTCTGATCCATTTTGTGAAAATAATTATTGTAACCCTTCTCTCTAATAACACTGAAGGGAAATATACCATAGAAAGACATACACCCTAATGTTTCTATTTGGGGATTACCATCCTTGACAATTTAGCTGCCATCTGTAGAAGAAAAAATCAATACCTTATTTCTTCTGCAGAGTGGTATCAGCTACTTTGCAATCTTCACATGTTTGCCCATAAATATTCTTGAAGGCAAACTAAATCAATTAACATTTGCAGTTGTCCAGTCCCTTTGCAAAACATATTATGCACTTAGGATGAATTCAGTGTAAATCATCATCCTAGCCACACAATTAAATACTATAAGCTTCCTTAACCCTCAGATCAGACTTTCTTAATCTCTAAAAGAAAGCAATGCCAGATGGCCATGAACAACTGTTAAGAATCACAGGGACACAGAGAAATACCTGAAGCTCTCAGTAATATGGTGGTGAAACACCTTCTGTTTCAACTTACTGCTAGGCCCCACTTAGACAAATTTGCTTTGCATAACTCAAATGTGATCCTTCCAGGTTAACTGGTACACATACTTATTTTCAAAAGCTGTATTTTGTTGTCATGAATTGAATTCACAGACAATTAATTTTTGCTACAACTCTTGTAGCTATGTCAGCAACAGGATGTTGGCTACAAGACACAGAGAGAATCCACTAACCACTGCACTTCTCCATCACCTTTAAACACATACTTGTGTATAAGTATCTATGGATACACATTAAAATATGTAAAATACATTGTATGTAAAAACAATGTGTGTAGTATATAATATTCATATATAATTAGTTGCCAAATTCGTATGAGTTAGCTGCAAGACTGAAAGAGTAGTACAGCTCACTGGCCCATGAGGCACAGATTAGGCTCCAGTCTCTTTTTCTGCCTCAAGAAGAAATAATGGAAAAAGGTTACTCTTTTCTTACAGAAGAACATCCTCCATTGAGCCTACACTAAGAATCATTCAACACAATAATGCCCAGCATGCTGGGATGCCAAAGGGCACCCCCTGTTTCCATTTTCAGAGGAAGCATCTCACAAGTACCATTTTATATGGTAACAGTGTGGAAGTGATCTCCTCACCTCTGAAGACCAGAAGCCTCATTCTGCTTTAAATTACAGTTCAGGGAATGTCAGGTTTAAAAATGAAGCTTTCTCTTTTTAAAAATTAACCACCTTCCAATGACAAAAGATGATAGCCACTGCTCAAGAGCAGGCCACAGCTTCACAGTTTTGAACGTGGGTTTCTTAACAGAAATTCAGAAGGAAGCAGTGAGAACAGGCGAACCTGGGAATGGAAAAAGCAGGTTAAGAAGAAAGATAGGACCGAAATATCAGGGAGTGCTTCAGGGCAGGGCAGGAGCAAAGTGCAATGGCAGAGCTGCATGGGGAGTCCAGAGCTGGACTAGCAGGAGATTTCAAGGCAGGAGTGAGAGATGCTGCAGATGCACAGCACCAGCAAGGAGCACATACAGGGCCAAACATTCAAAACCTGTCAGATAGTCATGGTGGAACCAGTGTAGGTTCCAGGTATGAAGCCAGATGTGGCAAACTACAGAACACACATAGTGCAGTGTGCTTCATTCTAGTCACATTTCCATGAGTAAAATGAGATTACTAATTGGAATGTCTCAAACAATAAAATAGGCCAGTTAAAAAAAATAAGAATCTAGCAAAACTGGAAGAATGCAGGGGAACATCATTCTGGCTTGCAAAAGTGAGTGTAAGACAGCTACAGTGAATAAAAGGGGACTTCTGAGCAATTTAAACCAGGCTGAAGGACCAAATTTCTCCAGTAAACTACTTTGAAAACTACCTGCTATCTTGCATTTGGCATTTTTCAATAATCCCTCAGATTCACCAGGCCACAGTATCATTTTCATTCTGAATAGCATAGTTCACACCAAAAAAAGCATTTTTGGAATATTGGATAGATATGTGGTGACAAAGTTTAGTAACAGAAAAAAAAGTGATATAAGCCTCACAACAAAAGACATGGTAAGGAGAGTGTGAAGGGGATTAAGAGGTAAGAGTAAGAACTGAAGAAGCCCAGGACACTAGAGAACTGTTCCAGATGGTAGGCTAGTTTTAACCTAAGCAGCAGTGTGTTTGTATAAAAGTCCAGTGGGAGCTGAGCAGACAGAGATGAGCACACAGATGAAGTCTGAAATGTTTTTGCAAGTTCAAGGAATGGAAAAAATGGACTCTGAAGGTCTGATGCAGAGTCAAGAAAATTGCTGCTTGGGAAGAAGAAAAAAAATCAAAGAAAGATGTTGCACCTAAGGAGGTGAAGAGTAAGAGACACCTACACAACTGATCACAGAGGACATGAGTAATAAGACCAGATAAAAGCTTTTCCAAAACTAGTCACCACATATAGATATGAAAAAAAAATAAAAATTCAAGGTGCCAAAGTAATGCAGCATTGCGTCAAATAACCAGTTTGGTATAAATATGGTGTGTTTAAAATTATTTATTCCAAAAATACTTATAGCAACTTTCCAGTAGGGTTTGTGTAGAGAAAAAGAAAAAAATATTTCAAACCACAGGTGAACTTTGATCAGATGTTCTTCAGTGATCAGTTCTATCTTTCTATTTCAGTAAGATGCCCACGAGTTCAGTAACTGTAGCATTACAGTCTATTACTGATAAAAGCTCACTGTTGCGTGAGCGGTTCAACACTGTACCAAATCTCCCATTAACTCTTGCTCTTAGAGGTTATTTCAGTAAGTGGGTCAAGACAAACAGAGAACCTGCTAGTAAGACTCCTAATTTGAACAATGATATCTATACACGAGAGGTAGCTATTTGAACTAGACTGCAAATGCCCCTTTTTCCAAATTAAATCCCAGGAAGGTGTTTTCATTTATTTATGGAGCTTATGTATGCTTCTGGATCACAACCATGAATGGATTGTTCATGTGCCCAAGCATTGTAACCACCAGGAAAGCAGTGACCTTTGCTTTTAAACTAAGCAAACTGTTTCATACTGGGTTATATTCATGCATACTCAGTATTTCAATTAGCCCATGATTTCCTTAAAAATACTGTACTGAAGGATGCTTAGCTGGCAGATGATTAAACTTTTCCTCCCTCCCTTGTACGTGACAGTACTTTGCTCAAAGTAGCCATTACGCTTTTAACTTGCTTGCTGAGGCATTCATTGTTACAACTCCTCACACCTCTTGGCTGATGGAGGAAAATCAATTTTGATCGCCGAGAAGCAAGCGCAAGTCTCCAACTTCACACACCAATGTGTACAACTGCAGCTGAAACTGAATTCAGATTAATTCACCATTCCAGGCATTTCACATTTATGCTGAGACCTTAAGTGGTTAGAACATACATGATTTACTGTTTTTAATTGGAGAAATGGGACAGAACTTCCTTCAAATGAAAAAGCAGTTCGTCAAATGAAGTTTACACAAAGCAAATGAGATTTATGGTGACAATGAAAACACACTTAAAAAATTAACCTGCAGCTTTTTGCAATACAAGTTATTAGAACAGAATGCAAAAATCCAACCACTGCAGGATTTTAATGCTACAGTAATCCTGGTCTTCCTTAAAGGGCAACAATTCTGCCCTCTCTTAGATAACCCCATTCAAAGCACATTAGAATAGCAAGTCTGAGCAATTAGAAGCCAAACTACAGTAACCAGGTAGCAATAAAGATATAGAAAGCATGTGCATTTCCCAACAGACAGAAGTTTAACACTGAAAATATTCCAAGCAGGTACGGGAGAGAGGGAGGGGAGGGGAGAACTTACTGTACTGCTTCAAAGATGCACCATACACATAATGCAGCAGTACAGGATACACTAACAGATGAAGGCAACTGAAAAGGCAGTACTCACCCAAAATATTAAATTGAAAAGGAACATCATGTATTTCAAACAACACAGGCAGCCTCTTGCCATGTTGCACTTCTTAAATTCTAAAAGGAAAACAAAGGATAGATCCAGGTAAAAGACCACGTATTTGCTGCCTTTGGGTGCACTGTATTTTTCACTTTTTACGCCAGTTCCAGTCCCAGCGCCGGTCCCGGTTCCGACCCCAGTGTGGCTCTGTGTGCGTGATCCAGTTGTACCATAGAAAGCTCCTGCAGTAAAACCTCGACCAAATTGCCTCCCTGAGGTAGAAGGTTTAGCAAAATCTGAGTCTTTGCTATCCAAAGATGGACTCCGGTGAATTGAAGAATCCTCACTACTTGACTTCTCCATGATCTCTCTTTTCACAGTTGTCAGATTTAATGTATAGCATCTCTCAGTATTAAATGCAGTGCCTTGCAAATGCCACAGTGCGCTAAGAGCTGTCTGTGTTTTGCTTCTCTTTTTCTTCGTACATAAATCAGATAATCACTGCAGAATTTATTCACTGCATTGTTGCTGGGTTTATTTTTTATAGCAATGTAGGCTGTACTCTGTCTGTCTGAAGCATGGATTTATACATTAATATCCCATGCAAGAGCACACTCATGATTTATCTCGATGAATCAGTTATGCAGAACTTTGATTTTTATTAAAAAGAGCCATAAGCTCTTTCTCTGCACTCGTGGTCTACAGTCCTCTAATCTATAGGCAGCAGATGGTCCTTGCATCCATTTCCAAAAAGCTTCTGCAGTACACCTGGGAGACTCCTCGAGCCGGAGCACTTTCCTTGCTCTCAGCTTCCCTCTCTGTGTCTCTCTGACTCTCTCTCACACGCTGTCTTTTTTCTTTCCACCCATTTGCAGTGTCTCATTCAGTAACCAGCTACCGGAGCGCACTCTGTGTTTCACTGCTGTTGCCATGAAATCATCAGCAACTGCAACCACTGGGCATTTCCCACAGAAATCCCTGACCTAACTATCGAGTAATAAATCCGCCCTCCTGCTCGCCCCTCCCCTCTGCTTTCCACCAGGCCAGTTAGCAGAAGCCTTCTCCTCCAGGACACGCCTCCATGACATAATATCTTTAATAGGATTAGAATTACTCTTGACTATACAAGTGCACAACAGAAAATCTCTTTAAATGTCAAGTACTGTTTAGCTGTTTATGTGCTGGAACCGTTAGGCAGTGATATTCCTTCGATGCAATAAAATACAGAAAAAGTATCGATTAGATAGCCAGGTGCTAACCTCTCTCTGCTCATTAACAGTGACTTACATTTTTTTTCTGCCTTAAACAAATCCCACAGGACAAGCAATCGGAATAGGCTGGCACCCAGCATCCACTGCTTAGGCACACATCTCAGTTGTGTGTGCACATAACGCGACACCATCACCTGTGATATAATTAACCAGAACCGGAAAAGCAGAGCTGCTGCCTCTTACGGGGTCATCAGACAATTCTTAAAACTCCTGAAATGTAAGGGGATCTGAGCCTGCAGCTATTTACACGCTATTTAACAAGAATCTCAGAGATTCTTGTTGTGTACGGCAATAAGCCATCTTACATCACAGCTCGTCTGTGATCTAGAAACACTGACCCAGATGCCACATTTCTTTTCCACAGAGTAGTGCAACATGCCTGCTAGGACTCTGAAACAGGGAGGGCACGACCGTGCACGTTTGCCTGCGCATATGCATGCAAGTGCCTGGAGGGGAGGAAGAGAAACACTTCAGGTCACTCCCTGTGCTTCCAAATTCGTCATTTTGTCATAAGCGCAAAAGCAGCGCACCAATGGTGCAAAGTGCTGTAACAGATTTAAAATGCAGGTTATTCTTTTCTTTCTGTAAAGAAAGAAACCACATTAGGAGGCCACCATGAAAGAAACACAGCTACCAGGAAAAGCAAAATTCTACACTATTTTCAACCGACCCCTTCACATGCACATTAGAATGCACTGTTAATTGTTATATCAGGTATTTTTGAAAAAAAGACAATATAACATTTATTCAATCTTACATATCTATGGCCAAAAGCCTCTTAAAATTCTGTACTTTTTATGTAACAACATCAGAATCAACACCCTAAAGCAGTGCTGTACCTTTGTCAACAGGCTTTTCCTGCAGAAAGGTCCCTCCACCATAAAGTACATGAAATACTCAGTATTTGAACGTGTAATATCTCTCTCTCACCTTTTCTGCTCTAGAATAGGATTTTAACAACAGGCAGGTCCAAGCCCATATCAACAATGTTTGTTCACTTCGCTTTTCAAAAGTAATTTCAAACCTTCCTGCATCAAATGTGTCCATCAGAAAGATGACTGCAGGATGACTGCTCAGCACTGTGTGTGACAGCAAAAAAGGTTACATGCAAAACACCCAAGTAAAAAAAAAGATAAATTAGCATTAACCAAAGTAGAATGGGGCATTTTAATACATGTCAATGCTGCACATGCAAACTTCACAAGGAGCAGTCATCAACAAGCAACTTTCTCACCAAAAAACATGGAAGGGACTTTTAGGTCACAGTCAGGTACCTGCCCCAAACACTAGAGCCTGCAGAATAACTCACATTTAAACACAAGGCAAATGTCTGAGTATGGATTTAGAAGTCTGAAAAAAACTCTTCTGTTTGAAATTCACTTACTGGAAGCCCAAAGTTGTGCCACTGCAAACCAATGTTGCAGCTAAATATTTTCAGTGGTTTTCACCTGTCATACAAAACTGAGCTCTCTGCCAAAAAATTATGAGAACACACAAGTACTTTAAAGCATTTTTAGCTTTTTAGCTTTTGCACCCTTTGGTTTGCCATAAAATTCACACTGACATAGACTAGCTACAGAAAAAAAAATTGTTGCGCACTTGTGAAAACTAATGCAATATAAATATTTGCCTTCCCTTCGAAGGTACACGACAAAAATAATTAATCTGCCATCCTCAAGGTTAAAAAATTAAAATAATATTCTGTAATAAGCAAAAAATTTTCACAAATACGCTATAAGTTTGTAAATAGCGGAAACTTTCTATTGGTGGTTAAAAGACAAAAAAAGAAAAGCAAAACAAGTATACCTCCAACCATTTTACCTATTTTTCTTTCCCAAGTTTTCATTATTAGACCTTATTGAAGTTTTCAAGTTTTCTATTTTTACCTCCAAATACTAAGAAATACTGGTTTACTGCACCATTACCTGTATTGTACCTTCCATTAAGAAATCTCCATGACTGGTCTACAGCACAGTTTGTACTTCAGAACAACCCCAACAAAAGACACATGTAAAGTCAATAGACAGCTTAAAAATCCAGACCTGAGGAACAAGCACTGGGGAGAACACAGTTCCAGATCAGTCTCTCCTCCTGCTGTGTAGCAAGAAAACATATGACTCTCTTATGGTTATGCTGTGGCCACCAGGGAGACTTTACAAGCCTCAGTAACCTTCAGCCACGGAGCAGCTTTACAGATTAGAAGCCACTTCCTGTTGCTGCAACTCAAACTCAGTATTTAGATAGCTCAGTTAATAAACCACACAGGGCTGCTTATTTGCTGAAAAAATACATGGTGAAAAAGCTGTAACCAGTCCCTCCAGCTGTGTTTCGACCAGCCATTGCACTCAACTCTGCCTCTGACTGACACTTCAGCAAAAGGTGTGCTGCATGGCAACCGCACCTTTTTGTGGTCCCAACTCAACAGCGTAACCTCGGCATGAGGACAAATACATTTTGCTTCACTACAGATCTTACCTCTGTTTAGTAATCAGGGCATGAAAAACATTCAAAAGCTCACTCTGTACTTCATTAATGTTTGATTACTGAATCACAGAATTTTGTTGCTGAGTGATGCCTTCACATCAAGAAAATAATTTGAGTCCCACGTGTACATGCCTGAGACACGGCAATAAACATCAGTCGATTGCATTTAAAAGGCTCTCCCAAGTATCAAGGGCAAAAATTTAGGCCACTTTCAGACAGCAGGTATGAAAACCTGGTGTCACAATGGATGTAGCCAAAAAATGGAAAGGAAGAGTATCAGTAATATAGCCAAAAAAGCATAAGCTGGTTCTCCTACTGAAACTGATTTACTTGGTTCCCTCCTGGGAACACTGCACCACAGTCCTCAAAGGACACATCCCAACGTCATCATTTCTTAGTGGAATTCATCAATTATTTAATCTTTTTTCTCATCCTACAATTTAATCTCACCAGAACTTCAGTGCCAATTACACCCAGCTACAGTGCTGCTGAACCTCTCTGTCTGTTTCTGCCCTCCTCAGCTGCTTTTGCACAACTGGTTTGTGGAATCATGCTGCAAAACAGAGCAAAAGCTAACCAAGTTTATACACATATTTATACACATATTAATAAGACATAATACAGATATAAAATGTATACCAGCAATATAGAAAAATATAAACTTATTTTCCCCCTTTTAGAAGTTTCAAATCAATTTTGCTTGCCATTCCCCTTCAGTGAGCTTGCTGACCCAGTGACAGGCAAGAACAGGAATAAATACTGAAGGCTGAGCAAAAATATCTTAAGCTTTTGTTATGTCTCCCATGATTCCTGAAAATGAAATATGAAACTCAAGGAGTTTTTTAAAGAGGAAAAATAAAAACTCCAGTCACCATGATACACAAACCATTTTATAACTTCTTATATATTTTACCTTGCACTTTCTATTAGGCAGGATAATGCTATTGTCACTATTTTAAAAATGGAGAACTCAAGGACCAAGATGTTTTCTGAGGATGAATAGGAAACTGCTGGCAGAAGAGCAAACCAAATCTGTGCCTCACATGTCCTCAGCTAGTTCGCTAACCACTGCACCATTCTCAAATTAATTATTTCTGGGAATCATGAGTTTTAGTAACCCTGCCACATGACTTCAGAACAATACTGAGCCCTGCAGAGAGGTGTACAAATGCATGTGCTGCCAAGTGTTGGAGGGATATGGTTCTTAAATTTGTTGTTTTCTTTCGGATTACATTGACCAGGAAGATTTTACAAGCCTTCCTCAGGGTACATTAGATAGGCAAAGAACCAAGATTGCTGAGTATAAACTCAGTGACGGCATCTTTCCAGTCACTGCTCTGGCTCCTGGAAGTCCATGAGAAGAAGATAAGGAACAAGAGTTGAAAAGAATAGCTTTTATGATTTTGGCATAGAGTTATATACAGCCGAAAGCTCAAATTAAAAAAAAAAAAAACAAAAAACAAACCAAAATAAAACAAATTAACACCGATTTTAGAATAAGCTTAAAGGGAAAAGGATGTCCAAAGAACAGAACTAAAATTAGGATCACGTGAGAGATAAAACCATAGCATTCTCAGGTCTTCCGTGCTCCTGGTTCCATGCCAAAAAGTTTACAGATTCCAGCAAGTTAAAATGCCTGGAGTACTCAGGTCTCCCAAGGCTGCAGAATTTAAAACCAAAAAGCCTGGATGCTCTGAGGGTTGTAACGCACATCCTGGGGCCTTCCAAGCTCCCAGCTTGGATGCTGTAAACCCAAATCATTCTGCCAATCATGGAATTGGACAAAAACAAGGTTGGTTTCAAGCACAACTTTGTGCGGCAGACAAGTTTTGAAATCTGCCTGTGTTTTTCAGAACCAAATAGCCCAAGCCATATTTAACCTTTGACAAACTTTCATTTTCCATTAAGAAACGTGTTCCATTAGAAAGAGACAGAACTACCGTAACTTCAGTTTCAGAGTCTCCAAGCACTGATCATAGCTTCACACATTATTTAGTGCCTATATGAACAGCTATATGAACAGCTATAATGCTAAAAAAGAATCACTACCGAGTGTCCAGAGTGAAAATGCACACTTAGTTTCCTTACTAGCATGAGGAGCGGCCATTTCTGTTATGTTCAAAAAAACACCATTTCCTTGAGCACTTAATGGGTAGAGAACCAATGGAGGGAGAGATTGGATTCATTAAGAAACAGGCTTACTCACAGCTGGTGCCTGTGATCTGACCAGCAAACAATTCTAGGGTTTTGTGAGAGACAAAAACCTCATGCCCTTCTATCTTCACCCCCTAGCGCAACCAAAAGCATCCAAAAGGCATCACCTGATCCTCAATTCCACCTGCAGAAGAAAGCCAGCTCCAGAGGCAGGTAAAAGGATCTGGGATAGGTAAATCTGCACAAAGCATAAGCTGGAAGGAAAATTAGGATGCTCAGATACATTTTTGGAGACTGGACTCCATGTTCTGGGACTCCACCTAGCACTGGCATGGCTGAAAAAAAAGGAGGCCTGGCAGAGAGACAGGAGTGGGACAGCATTCCATGATACAGGAACTGTGTGAAGGAGTACCTCCGAGGAGGCACTGAGATTGAGAGCTCTAGGGAAACAAACTTTTCTTACAGTTACAGGAATTGAGTGTCTAGGCACCTCAATCGAACACCCATCTCCATCAGTCCTGAATTCACCAAGAGAAAATGTATCTCTTGACATTGTTACTGGAAAAGAAATTAATTAATCTGTTTCTATGACACTAAGACAAGAGCATAGCAGCTCATGGCTGCCTCTGATGAGTAACACTCCTTGCCTCCCCAGGGTAAAGAGGTAAAAAAGAGGTAAAATCTCTTTGAATGGCCTAAATTAATATTTACTAGTTTATACTAACATATACCAATTAGATGAGTTTATCCTTCCAATATGGGGTCCTCACTGGATGGATGACCAAGAAAATAAGATCCTGTTGTAAGACTTTACACTGTTCCAAATATTCCGTATCATTTGGTCCCTGGGATTTCCACTAAAAGTCATTTAATGCCAACAATGTGCATGTGGCTGAGACTTCTCATTTAGGATTTCACACCAGAGACAGAATGAGATTCTGTCTCAAAATTGTACAAAGGAATTAGCTGTAAATCATGTCAGGAACCTTAGCCCACTGTGATCAGGTGCAGGTGATGACTTGATATGCTAATGCACAGGAGATATGGGATAGGTGGATTAAAATGCAATATGAGGTCCAAAAGCTAAGAAATTGTGATTATGTCATACCTTCACACCAGTTGTCCCTCAGGGGCCCTCAGACTGAGCACAAAGAATGTCTGAGTTTCCAAAGCGACAGAAAAACAGAACAGAAAATAGAAATCCTGCTACCAACATTTAAGCTTTTAAATCAAAACACTGGCACTACATACAGTGATCTTTTGGGGTTTGGTTTTCACTTCACAAACATTATGAAATATACTAGATCTGTAAGAAACACTCTAAATATTATGTTAGAATACAATGTACCATTATTAGTTTCACCTTCAAGAACTAAAATCCAGGAAGTCTATTTATTGTTTGTTTCTGGAAATCCTGGAAATCAGAGTCTTCTTGGGCTTGGCAGAGTACGTATTTCGAGCAAGTCAACTCTTACCACAGTCAGTCTAATATCCAAACAGAAAAACAGACATTAACAGCTGACTCTGAAGAAAAAAATCAGTATTTTTTTTCTGAAGTCCCAAAACTACCTTACCAATTCTCCCACTAGTAGGTGGGAGAAAATAGGAAATATGAGGGGCAAGAGAACAGCATGTGCCCAAGCAGATAGGCCTATCCTACTGGGCAGCAGAGCTTAACAGATGCTTTGGAACAGTCTGTTTATGACTTTTAGCATAAGAATCTATATCCCTTTTAATTACAGGGTGTTTATCTCATCTTCTATAATAATGAATACATTTTTTCATCTCCATCAACAGCTAATCCTTAAATTCTGCCGGGAACTTAGCCTCAATATTTTAGGGCAGCGAGTTCCATAGATATGCATTATGTTAAAAAACCCCAGAATTTTCCTCTTATTCACTATTATTAAGCTTTCCAGCTCTGTCCTCTGTCTGGATATTCATCCTCATCCCATAATTCATTAGTTCGTAATCCTCTATTACATCCCATGTCATTGTCATTCATTAAATTAAGCACTTTACAGCATCTCCTGTTATTGAAAATTCTCTGATTCCCTAATAATTTCAGTTAACCATCTTAGGGCTTCTTTCTAATTGAGCTATGTTTCCTACATAATCTTTCCCAAATTGCTGATGGAAAGATCTTCCTTTTAAAGGACAAGAGTCAATGATCAGATTCAAAATTAATTTGATCCATTCTGTTTATATCAACCTCTTTATATCTTTATGAAATTGAAGTCACTCAGATTCAACAGACTTTTTTTTCATCATCCCTAATCTGCTTTTCTATTTCAGATTCAAAATTTGTGTCTGAAAAGGCTGAACTTTTCAGAGCTTAACAGGAAAACCCTCGTAGTTTAAATTTGTGTCTTACCTGTATGAGGAAAGGGAATTTTCTCACAATGGTGACATGAGTCTAATACTGGTTCCTTGTAAAGTCACCATCTTCAAGAGAGGGACTCCTTGTAAAGATGCTGACATGAGCCAAATCAACCCTTGGCCACCAATGATACAAATGGTTTGTAATCATTTTTGGTACAAAAATTGGTACAAATTTTGTACCAGTTTTGTACAAACTCCTGTCTCCACCCAGTGCGTGGAAAAAAGTGTATGCAAGGTAGTATTTTTCACTTCACATACAGAGAAAATAAGATCAAGGGAGCAGAAAGCTGCCAGCCAGAGGCAGGAAGGCAGCAGCATCACATCCCCAATACCCCCATGTGATGAAACATCGCAAATCAGATCTCCAAAACCATGCTTTAATTTTTAAAGACCAAAAAAAGAAAGCAGGGGCGAGGAAGTGAGAAGGGTTCTTCTTTTTTAACACCTATTTTTTGCAGAGGTAAAGTACTGACTCCTTCTCTTCCACTCCCACTTTAAATGACAGTTTAGGTTTTTACATCTTCTATATTGACTACAGATTAAAAAAAGCTAGCAAACAGCCAAACATTTTTGGCTATCATGAGAGATGATATCCCTTCTTCCTCTCGGACGGTGCAGCAGGATTTCATTAATACAATAACTCTTCTAACTGTGTCCAATGTGTACAAGTCTCTTGAACAAAATCAGGTGGATTTTCTCTAACATCTGTTCCAAAGAGGCTGTCTTTCACCAGCACTCTGCTGTTTTGAATTAACTGACAGCTGGTGTCTACGTATTAGCAGAACTATTAAACTTAAAAACCAACGAATTAAAAAAACTCTCATACAAATGGCTCCACATGAAGAAAGAACCAAGAGAATGATGTAAGCATTCATTTCTGAAAGGCAGCACACATCTCTGAAACCTGCTCAGTTATGTTATGAAGGACCATTTCTAAGCACATTCCTTTCACAATTGAGTGAATTCCTTCATTGCTAAAATATTCATTTTTTGGCACTTAAACACAAACAGGTGTCATTCCATGAATGGGGACATTTAAAACCACTGTGTCAGGGCTGGCAGAAACGCAGATGTCTTCAATGGGCAGCAACTCCTCACCAGCCCCAACCTCCAATCTAAGACACACTGGAAGTGGCAGGCTGAATGCCTTACTGAAGCGTCATCACCTCACATGTCAGATGTGTGTGAGTTATCAAAAGGCTGTTTTCCAGCAGCATTTCTAAGCAAAACCTGACCCCAGGTCCCATCTTCAGGTCAAAGAAAGGACAGCTTTCAGAAGGGAGTCAAACTGCCAAATGAATTAAATACTTGCCCAGGAACAGTGGCCTCACAGATGAAGTCGGCATCAGAGAGGGCTGACTTCAAGTCACAGTAGCAGGTTCCCCTGTCCTGGGTCCCCATTGTGACTCATGGAAGAAATGTCTGGAAGCAAGGGTGGGATGTAGAGTCTACAGCCATTCAGTCTTCTCCTGGCCCTCCCCGACCTCAGTCTATCAAATGTGACACCAAGCTACAGTGCCTAACAATTCCCTGCACATGCCTCCTTTTGGTTTTGAAGGCAGACATTTGTGAACTCATAAGAAACAGTTTTTGCATAATTCAAGGTAACTGGAACATACCTTCCCTGCCATTATCAGCACTTCTCAAGTTCTGATCAAAGCACTGCAGGACAGCCACATTCCATCCTGCTGATTTGGGCTGGACTCATTTCTGTGGCTTCCAACAAATGTCTTACAACACCTAGCCTGAGCAAAGTCCACAGACTCCTTCCTGTCTTGAAGCTCTTTAAATTTATGAAAACAATCATATCTGCCCATCTACATCTGCCCTTGCAATAAAGCTTATCTACCTTCCCAATAAAGTTTCTTGCACGTTGTGTGGTAATACTGTGGGATGCGGTCAACTTCAACATTTAAAATAGGATGTGCCTGTAACGTAGCAGTCATGCAATTAATGCTTTTTGCTTTGCCAACAACAGAGTCAGATTTAAATCCCAAGAGGAGGCAGATATTTTAGCCACCTTACTCATCTCACAAGAACGAGGCTAAATGGCTCTCATCTATTCTGCATGAGATACAAGAAAGGGTGTAATAATGAAACTAAGGTAACCCTCTTACTATAATCTGGCAGGTTTATGTAATGGTGCTGCTGTTCACGAGCTTTGTGATTGGTGTCAGATCTTATTACAAGGGTGTGAGAGATATAAAATGACAAAGGAGGAAAGGGGGGAAAAAAGCAGTTTGACATGACCCTGCCTGTCAAGCCACAAAAAACCATCCAGCAGTTCAATTCCCTGACTTACAGTAAGAGCTACTTAACTTTATACAGTATATTAATTAACAAGCTTTTGTAAAAGCAGACATATAACCGCAAAACATAATTTTTATTTCCTTATCTGCGTTATGGAGGACACATTTACACTTGGAGAGAATGCTGTGTAGTCGCTGCAATACCAGGCATTCAGAGCCTAATATGGGGTGTAAAGAATGGACACAAGCATGTTTGACTCTTTCCCAAAAGCCAAGCCCACATTCACTTCAGTTTTGAAAAAGTTTAATTGTACCATCAGTGTTTCTCAGAGATGAGAAAACCAAGATAGATATCCTTGATCAGCAGTCAGAAACTAAGAACGTTCCAAAAATTCCTCATAGAGGCATATGAAAGACAAAAAAAAAAAAAAAAACAAACCACTGTCTTGTAGGGGAAAACTATTTGTGTCATTCAATCTGCTCTGATCTACTTAGGTGTGTCACAAGTATGCAGCAGCTAGTGTATGAAATATCAATTGGCCTTTAGAAGCTGCACTTCATAAATTCATCACAGACAGATATTTTCCATTTACAAATTAATTGGGATGCTGGCATTTTATTTCAGAAGCAACCAACACAATGTTTCATGCTATGCTCTGCAGACTGGTTCAGAGGAATCTATCAAAAATACATGGCCATAAACGCTTAGCAAATGGTGTGCATCCAGATGGGCTTTTAAACAACAAGAATGAAACTAGAGGCTTGCAAAATGCAATATCACGTAAAGGTAGACATTGATAGTTTTGGTCCAAATATGCCTTGTAGGAGTCAAATTTGATGCCCATTAGCAACAATATGCATGTGATCTTTCTCTCTTCTCTCCTAAATTGCCAAGTCTAGAGTAATTTTAAATCTAAACTAATTTACTGAAAAGGCTTTCCAGACTTCTTTCCTTCAGGAGAACAAGCTAATAGTAAATCTGCAAAAATATAAACAATTGGTAATATTTTGCTTGCTTTTGTTGTTGTTTTAACTCTATAATCCTAGTGTCTATAAAACAGATACATGCAGGTTTGGACATCAATGCCCCTAATACGAGAGATACTTTATTCCCTGGATTTTATCCAGCTGACAGGTTCTCCTTCTGTGTTATTCTTCTCCTATTTCTTATGTTGCAATTGTCCCTTTCCAGCCAAACATTTGCCCAGAAGTAACAGAAAATTCTCTCAAGCCACCCAGACACTTTTCAGAAGAGTTATATGAACTCATCATCTTATCCCATATCTGAAAAACAACTTCTCTAAATTGACCATATCTCAGTCCTCTCCTCCCCCACTTCTGTGCCAATGGTTTTATTACAGGCCTGTCTTGTAGAGTACTTAGTGTTTCTATTCCAACAGCATGGAAGCTGTTATATTAAACATTTATCAGTAAGGGGGTTACTCCCTTCTACAAGCTGAGGCAAAGTAATTTGGCAGATGCTATCATGAAAAGAGTCTGTAGGTTTGTCTCTTCCAGAAGAAATACAGTACTCAAAATACACGCAATTCCAACCCTAACCTGACTGCATGAACTGCACTCTGAAATCCCATGTTTCTTGTATTCCAAGGATTGATAAATTAAGTCATCTCAGTTCCCCATGTTTTTTTCTTTTAAATCAACTTGGATGCTTTCTGCCCTGTACACTGAAAACGAAGTTTCAGGAACAGTAAGTATAAAAAAAAAAAAAAAGAAGAAAAAAATTCTTCTCACTCCCTGAGAGGTGTACCACTGGAAACAATGTTTAAAGGAAACAAAAAGCAACAAAAGCTTAATCAACAGAATCAGGACTTAGTGATCTCTGAACATAAAAAAGGGAAGAGAGCTGATTAGTCGCAAAGTGCAGTTTCTCTTTACACAGAATATTTTTTCAAACAGAATGATGATTTGCACCTGTCCTGTAATTAGATGCGATGCTTATGTATTATGCTGAAAGAAAAAAAAAAAACTAAGACAGTGTTTCGATAATTTCAAAGTTCAGTATCTCCCCAAGAGTGCCTATAGCTGTTCTGTAGCACTTTTACCTCCATTTATACAGATATCTCACTTTTCTACCTACCTTGTCCATCTGCTGTGATTATATAGTCTCTATCAAATATCAATGATATCTGAGTCTAAAAGACTACATCAACACCAAGCTGTAGGCATGAAGTGAGGAGGGGGGGAATAGTGAATTCTTCCCTAAAAATTTTTCCCTAACAAATTGTTCCCAGGCACCAGAGCCTTCAAAATGTCTATCACAGAATTATCTTCATGCATTTTAAGCATCCTTCATATTAAGGATCCAGTTATTTTTATTTTAATATAAAGAACAAATGCTCAGAAGCCAAATAATCTAAAAGAGATTTCTACTGTGCTCTGCATTCTGAAGCACTGAAAAGAAAACCCTCAGACTACTGAAAGCCTGACATGGTAGACTGCTACAAAGTTCTGTTAACCAGATTCCCTCTCAGATTTCACAGGCTGGACACCAGTAGCTCTTATGCATAATCTATAAACCACATTTTTAAAGCAAACAGGGACCCTTTGAAATGAAAAAAACAGTACACATAATTGACACACCTCTCTCAATACTGGGAAAATTTAAAGCATTGACTTCTATTATAGAAGGGAAAAGGTACGTGCTCAGGTACAGAATTCCAAATTAAGAAACCCTCAAGAGATGCTATATGCTGTTTTGAAATAAAACTTCCGCCTCATCAAATGTTAATATTAGGGTTTTAGGCAGACATGAAGGTCAGGACAGATGTGCTGCCTAACATGTAGAAGACTCTCACTTTCCAGAAGGCCAATAAATGCCTTTCAGTAACTAAAAAGCAGTTACAGAAGATGGTGGTACTTTGTTCACAAGCATGCACGTTGGCAGGTCAAGCAACAGAAAGAAGTCGCTCAGGGGAGAAGTTGACCCGGATATAAGTGAAAAAAAAATTCAGTGGGAGAACAATTAAACATTGGAACAGATTGCTTAGAGAGATGTTAATATCTCCCTTACTGGAAATATTCAAGACTCAGCTTGACAAGGGCCTGCATAACCTGAACTGGGGCTCTGCTTTCAATAGAAGGTTGGACCACGTGCTCTCTGGCATCTCCTTTCATCCTAGCCTTTGCTGAGATTTTAACATTTTGTTCCAAGATCCAAAACTCAGACTGTGAAAGACTGACACTGAACTCCTTGGAGCTGCAGTGACTTGAAGTACAGTTGCATGTACTGAAAAACTGGCAAATTGAAATTGCTATCACACTGATGAGGAGGGGGAAAAAAGAGATGTTTCTTCTCAGTAGCTATATTTGACAAATTAGGAACATCCTCATCCTATCAATTGAGTATCTGCAGATCATAAAGCCTGTCTGATCTGTGTGACTTAATTTGGTAGTTATCCTTTCTAATCTGTTAACTACTGTCTTCTTTTAACAGCAGAAATTTCTTCTTTAACAGAAGAAACGACACAACAAATTCCAGTTTTTCCCATCACCATGCTTTGCTTTTTTTTTCATACTGGAGTGTGAAATCCATACAAGAGTGCATTTGTCAGAATGAAGGACCTTCCCCAAGGAAAGGAATGTAATTCATTTGCAAAAAGCAGGGATTAGTAATCATTTAAAGGCAATCCATCTGCCCCTAGAGATATACTGGCTGCACAGATGAAGGACTAGTTTAATCTCTTCAAGAGTAAATTTCTGAAAGATCCCAAATTAAACTATTTACATGGGAGAAGAAAGCTTGATCCTTGAGCACAGAGATGGTGGAGTTTCTTTTGGTGTTGCCACTATATCAAGATAGTGGAAAGCTATTTAAAGGCTTTGACCTGACAAGCTGATATAGTTTTAGATGCATTCATTTAAACTAAAAATAATAAAGCAAAATGGTGCTACATCTGGCCATATACTCCAATAATTGCTTTATTGTTAGAGCCTTTAACATTTATGGACAGTCTTATTTTGGGGCTGAGCCCCCCTACCCCGGATATTTCATTCTGCATTAGACATACATGGTATATTATTTTCCTTGGGATTTTGAAGGATTATTAGTCATATTGTCTCTAACCTTTTTGAAATGAACTGTTCTAATGGCAAACATTAGCATATGGAAACATTTCCTTGCAATGTTTTGCTTTCTTTACTGTGTTACATTACAAGGAGCATAAGATATGAAGAAAGCAAACAAATACGGTTTTGATCCCTGGATGCTAATAATGCTAAAGAGCTATTTTGATGGAACTGCTGAAAGAGCTGAAATATTTTTAACTTCCCTACTTCCAGTACTCATGTGACTATAAAACACAATTAAGTTTGATGATAAAGTTAGAGAATCCGAGGCACGTACTTCCAAAGCGTTGCACATTCCTTTCATTCTTACAGCATCTGAAGGATTTTTATACCCTGACATGATTTATCTTCTTGAGGCTAATCTGGGTAGCCATGCAGGTTGACAGCTGAGTTTCTTCCCATAGCAAGTGACCATATTCTATGTTAAAGTACCACTGTCTGATGTAATTCCAAGGAAAAAGCCTGCTACAATCAGAAATAAAAACTCATGGTATAGTTCCTACAGATTTAAGAAGTAATAAGCAATTCTTCTGTTCCTAAGAGGATCAGATGTCCTTAAGATTTTTAAAAGTCTCATTTCAGCATGTCAGTACAGGTAAGTATACACATAAGGCTCCTACAAGAGTTAAAGGGGATGATTATACAGAAAATTGGCTGAATTTTCTTTTTAACCTCTAAAAGAAATATGGCCACTGATAAACCTAAGTCACTTAGTGGTCAATTCTAGTTAATCCTGGCGGCCTCTTTATCTCTATACTTAATATAAAAAAATTCTCCCTCTTAGCTATAAATGAAGTTGCAACATGGCAACAGTAACAGTTCCTGGCAACTCTTCCTTCCCAAATCACACAACTTATTCTCGCTCCGGATTGCTAAGGAAATAAGATTTACGCACCCAGACTGTCTTGAGTGAAACCTGAGGGAAGGGAACAGGCAGGGTGCTGTACAGGTCCTGGAAACCCAAGCCAACGCTCAGCAGCATGTGTTTGGAATATCAATAGCAGCAAGGCAGAAGAGTGTGTGAGGCTGACGCGGAGCCTGCATGAAGAACAGACACACACATGACTGGGTTCACATTCTGGGCACTGTGCTTTTACCCTGCACAGCCCTGTCTCAGGGCCAGAGGGGAGATCCTGAAGTCTGGGCAAGGTGGAAAGTGAGGAAGGGAGAGGTCTGCAATGAGCTCAACCATCTGAAAGAAAATCAGAACTCATTCGCTCTGCTCTTGGCATAAATTTAAACAGTAACAGAAAGAACCGGAGCTGGGCAGTCGCACCTTCACCTCTCGTGTGTGGAGTAGCCTCAAGCACACATCACAACAGCAGCAGAACGTGCATTTCTGTACAGTGCACTCTGCCCTTCAAGCCCCATGGCCTGGGCAAGTGCCCTGCTCGAAAGGGGTTCTAGGACCACAGCTGCCATTTTCAGCACCACAGATTGGCTCTCTTTTCAATACTTATCTCCCAACTTCGGTTTAGGATATATGCTCCAGATAGCAAACATTCTCCTGATTTAACAGTTTTCCAAGCTTAATCTCATTTTATTTTCTCTTTATGCATCTAAACCCATCGCCCCCTTGCTTTTCTGCTCTGAGGCTCACAATTCCCAGTTTGTTTTCAAAGCTCATTAAGAGAATTTTCTCTCTCCCTCTGTCATATCATTAACAGAAATGTTACACAACTCCAGTCTAACTACCAACCTACATAACCATTGCATTACTGCTGATAATCAGCTCCTGCTTATCTTTTACCCAACTTTTTCTTCCTACCCAAGCGAATTTCAATTAATCTTCATGTTAGAAAGTAAACATGTGCCTACTTCCCCCTTGATTCCCTAAAATAATTAATTTTGCAATTTTATCAAAAAATGCAATTACATTGTCTGGCAAGATTTATTCTTTATGAACTCATGTTGTTATTGCTTACAATTCTGTCACCCTGCAGACTCTAAGTTTGCATCCTCTTTTAATATCAGGCCCATTATTTTACCAGTGGTTATACCTTCAGGACAGTAATTGCCAAGAAAAACCCTGGCTTTCCTTTGAAGGTCAACATTGTAGTTTCCAGTCCTCACTCATACTGACACTTCGTTTTAGCTACCATCTCACAAAAACAATAATCACACAATAGTGGCACAGCAAGAAGGCTCACCAAACACAAACTATTTAAACTCAGGGGTAAGAAAGACAGAAAAATCAACCTTTTTTTTTTCCTACATATTCCCTTTGTCACACTTTAAAAGAAAATTTAATGTCAGCCTTCTGCTACAAGAAAACACTCATTGATACTGTTTGGACTCACAAAATGATGCAGGGTAAAAGGGACCCCTTGAGATCACCTGGTCCAACCCCATGGTCAAAGCAGGGCAAGCTTCAAAGCCATATCATATTACTTAAGACCTTGTCCAGCTGAATTTGGAGAACTTCCAAGGTTGGTGATTCCACAGCTTCCTAGAGCAACCTCTTCCCACAGCAGCACTCCCAGGAAAAGCTTTTTTCCTCACCTCCATTTGGGACTTACTGAGGCACTAACCGTGATCACTGCCTCTTGGCCTTCCTATGCATGTCTGAGAAGTACCTGACTACTTGCCTTCCCTACCACACTCCCTAAGTAAAATAAGGCTGTGTAAATCACCCTCATGAGTACTGAGCATCAGGAAACAGAGATAATCACTTCCCCATTGCTATCATAAGGCATCTGACTGCATTTTCTCAATCTCAATTTTCCAGGTTTTCTCATAGTGGCAAATTTTAATATTGACTGTCTTTGGACTCTATGCAGAGGATTTTAATCACACTGAAAATTCAAGCTTTGAACTGATGCATTCAGCAAAGCTGATGCTTAATAAACCAAATTATAAAATTTGCACTTGATCTCTACAAGCCTGTGCATTCTTTTAACCAGTTTTCTGCCATCAACCAAGCAACAACTGAGCAGGATGCAAAGCAGCTTGATAAAATGGGTAACGGAGGAGAAGACATTTGACCAAAGTCTTGTCTTTGTACCCTGGTGTTAGAGAAATGAAAACAGGGGAGTTGCAGACAGGATCATCAGCATCCAGTGAGGAAAAGCTGACTTGAAAGTCTCAAAGGTAGAAACAGCTGCCAAGCAGAGTGACAGAGGGAAGGGCTGCAACAAACAGGACAGGTAGAAGATAAATGGGAATTCAGAGCTAGAACTTCCTAGAAATGCAAATGCCTACAACAGGACAAAAACCAATGGTGCAAGGTGCTAACACTGTTGTTATGCCTCAGGGAAAGCAGCACAAGAGGGAGAAAATGGCAGGGCAGACAGCAGCACACAGCTGTAGCAGTTCGATCAGTTCAGAAGGTTCATATTTTACTAAGCCAGGAAGTGGTAAAAACACACAAAACTGGAAGATCTTCTCCTATGTATCCTTAAAGCCCAGCAAGCTTTACCTTGGCTGAACTTTTAAACACTTTCTGTGCTGCTGTTCATATTAAATTCAGAAAGAGATTTCTCAATAGTGGATATATAACGGGGAACATGGAAGGTGGAGAACAGAAATGAGTGGACTATTTTTTCACACATACACTCTGTCACAAACCAAGAAAAAGCAAGGTTAATGCTCTCCTGGTACATAGGACAGACCAATGGCTCCAGTGGCAACAAAAAATAATAAATAAAAGGGCAATGCTGGCCAGGAGACCACAAAGGGACATATGCATTGTACAGATCTTTTGCTTTTCAATTTCAGTTCAGGGATTTGTCTTAAGATGTATCTCTCAGCCTCTGCTTTAGTGGCAATGTCCTGATGAACACAGAACAGTTCTGTTACAGTTTAGGAGTAACACGGACTAATTTTACTCTCAGGATATTTATTGGATTAATCTAGTGGCTTAATAGAGAAGCTGAAAAAACAAACAGTAAGAAAACAGGATGGCTTAAAAAAATGTATCTTTGCAAACATCTGAGGGCTATTATGAAACAAAGTCTATATGCTACACATATTACAAGTTAAAGAAGTTCCCCTTCTTGCAAGAGGCCAGATGTTTAGAGCAGTGTCTTGGGAAGCCAGGCAGAATACCAGTTCTGGCTCCAGGAGAAACAGAAATCCAGGGTCTGACAGCTGAGAGAGGCATTCTTTGAGACCAAGAATCAAAGAAAGTGTTATCTAGCCCCATGACTATCTCATCAGAAAAGTATAACCTAAGGCAATTTTGATTTTCTTCACTTCCGGTATTTTCAAAGTTCTTGGAAAAAGAAAAGAGCTCAGACAGTAAGAGATATCTGCAAATACTTCAAAAACATTTCCAGCATGGTTACACAATACAAGAAGTGTACTTCTATGGTCAGTGACACACTGAGCTTTAATTTTGGAAAAACTGTGCAAGGAACATTTCTGTGCCAAACTTCACATGGTATGACATGCATTGTTTTACATTCCAGCTTCACAGTTCGAGATCACCAGGTGAGTCACAATGTCAGTGGACAACACAAAATCCACTAGAAGTTATTTTTAGAAAAATACACTTTTATCACTTTTCAGCATTTGTAACATCATTCTGCACTGTCAGCAGAACTAGCTGTGTACTTCTCTGCAGCCTGCATTCATAATTAGATTAGCCAAGCTATTTTATTAGGATGGAGTTTAGGCATCCATCCTAATTTAGGCATCCTGTGTCCTGGAAAAGTTCAGTGGGGACAGACCAATGCTCTTATTAAACAGCAAGATATCAGAGATGGAGAAAGGCCAATGAGAAGTGCCAAAAGAAGACTAAGATATGTAATGCAAGCCTAGTCCCAGTTGCTAGCACTGGCAAACCTCTACGAATATTGTGTTAATACTCATTTGTGTAAAAGATACCAAATTATTTGTGAACTACTTTGTTCTCAAATGTCCAACACAAAAAAACCCAAAACATACACACCAAACCAACCCCATTTTCACCCCTTCTTTCATCACCAATATTTAAATCTCATATCTCCAGCTATTCAGTTAGAAAGGGTAAGTAGAACTTGCCAAGAGATGCCAAATCTGCCCATGAGACCTGCAAAATCCCTCCTGTGGCTTCTGCTATGATCCCTGACCCTGGCTCTTAGACTTGCCAGCACTTAGACTCAATGCATCCACAGGGAAAAGTGAGCACCTCACCCACAGAAACAGTCAGAAATAGAAGTCAGTAAGAACATAAGATGAACTGTAGTGATTAGACACAGGGCATGGCCAGGGAATGGAATGGAACAGAAGGGAATAGAAAAGAACAGAATATTGCAGTCAGAAGGTACCTATGGTGATCACCTAATCCAACCGTCTGACCACTTCAGGGCTGATCGAAAGTTAAAGCATGTTATTAAGGGCATTGCCCAAATGCCCCTTAAACACTGACAGCTAAGGATATCAGCCCCCTTTCTAGAAAGCCTGTTTCAGTGTCCGACCACCCTCTTGGGGAAGAAATGCTTCCTAATGCCAAGTCTAAACCTCCCCTATTGCGGCTTATATCACATAACCTAAAAGTATCCTCTGAAATTTGGCATGAATGAATGCAAGGGTGCACTGTGCTTAACCATTGCACTTACTTCTCCCACTGAATCAATCAAGGGAAACAGGGGCAGGGCATACAAGTTATCATTAACATCCTGCAACTTGATAAAAAAAAATCTAAGTCTTTTGTTAAACACAGACTTTAAAATTTAGAACTTGCTCATAAAAATTCATATCCCATCCTACACTGAAGTTATGGTGTGTGTGTGTATATATATATATACACACATATATTACATATAAATGAATAACATCAGGTATGAATGAAAGTATTTTGCTGTTTGCTGCCAGCAGGGACACTAAAGAAATAAATGTACAACCCCAGAATTGCTTTTTCCCAGTGATTTGTTCCCTCTGAGATATATTTTGGAACTATGCACTCTCCAGTGAAGTACTGCATTATCAACACACTTTCCCATGCTTTTAGAAGGACTTGCTACCAAATTTCAAAGACCAAGTCAAATCAAGTATTTTCAATTCCTCCTTGCCTTTTGTGATTTTTTGTTTGGTGATGGGGTTGCATTTAATACGATCACAAAATGGTTTGGGTTGAAGGGACATTAAAGATCATCAGGTTCACCTCCCTGCCATGGGCAGGGGCACCTTCTGCTAGACCGGGTTGCTCAGAGCTCCATCCCACCTGGCCTCAAACACTTCGAGGAATGGGGAATCTGCAGCTTCTCTGGGCAACCTGTGCCAGTGCCTCACCATCCACACAGTAAAGAATTTCTTCCTAATATCTAATCTAAACCTACCATCTTGTAGCACTTTGGAAAAAAAAGAGAGAGGGGAAGGTGACCTCCTACATATTAAGAACAACATGAAAGAGAATTGAGTTTGCCCCACAAGAGAAAAGGCCTAAGGCAAAGGAAGAAGAACCACTTTGGAGATCAAAGACTATGAACTGCATAGCAGAGTAACTGGAGGAGACTTAGCACAGGGAAGTACACTCAAGAACACGAATCACAGGGACTGAGTGGAGTACAGATTGTGGGTGGAGGATGAGTATTTCTCTACATAACCAGGGTAGACTGGAGAAAACTCTAAGAATCTTATTTTAAGATACCACTCTGTACCAGCTTTCAAGCAAGGAGGACCCACACACCATGTCCATGGAGAACAAGGTGTCTCTGTCCTGTCCTGTACATAGCTATTTATTCAACATCATACTTGCAGTCTCCTTCTAGGTTGCAGGGTTTTGGCAAGTTAAAGCCATTGCAAATCCAAAGTCCTGAGTTGCTCTAGTCTCCTCACTTCCCCTGCAGCATCCCACCCTCCCAAGGTGCTGGTATTTGTATCTATTCCATGACACACTTCAAGAAACTGAACTGACCACAAACTAGCCCTGTGAAAAAAAGCACCAGGGCAGCTCCAAAAAAGGTACTAGCACACAGACGAAAGCATGCTCAGGGAAAAAGGAGAACAGGGTTGGATCACAGCAATCCCAATTTGAGGTCAGTTTCAAAAGCTGCACAACCACAACCTAAATGTGTCGATTCTGGAAGATGCACCTCCTGGATATTTTTGTGCTGCAGGACACTGTCTATTATCCCATTTCACGGGTAGCAAAGAGTTGTCAAGTAAATTGCCAGAGCTCTCACAGGAAGCTTTGGCAGGAACAGGAAGTTGAATTTAGGTTTGTCATGATTCAAGGAGAGCCTCCTCCAACAACTGGACTCTGTCACTTGAAGCTGTCTCTGCAGCAAAGAGCTGGAATGCTAAGAGACAAAGGAAGTGCTATTTTAAAGACTGGAAGCAGATACCCATATGAGAAAAGTGACTTTCCCAAAGTCAGTTGTAGTTGTTGACTGAACCACAGGCAAAAATTAAATCAGAACTACAGAAATTTGTGTTTACAAGGCAGTCCTTGCCTCATACTATAGAATCCCAAAATCGAGAGTAATCTTTTATCCAAAAAAAATTAACCCTTTAAGTTTTTGGGGGGTTTTGTTGTCTTTTTTTTTTTTAAATGAGGAAGAAAACAACAGTTCAATGGGCAGCTGATGATTATTAAAACACATTCTGAGCAATTTTCAGTTTTGCTGCTTGGATTTTGAGAAGACATCTTTCGGCAAAATCAAAAGTAGAACTTGCTGAATTATTTCCTATTAAGGGCACAGAGGAGAATAAAGTGACTAGAAGTGCTTGTTCTAAGTCTCTCTATGCCTCATAAGGTATTCGGGGTTTTTTTAATATCTATATCTAACACAAAAAAGATGGGTTCTGTTATTTAACTTAAATAAAAATAATAGTACAGTGAAGTTATCCCACAACCAACAGAGGCTCTGAACTTCCACCTCTTAGAACCCTAACTGCTTTTCCATTCTCCCTGTCACCTTTCACAGCTTCTGATGATTCCCGTGCTGCTCCATCTATGGTAGCGGAGACAGTGCTTCACCAGAGGCCTTAGATGCTAAAGGGTATAAGGAAGCAGGCTATGCAAAAAGTATCTATTTCCAGCACAGGAATGTGGCCTGTAACTATCCCATGACAGGGAGCTCAGCTCAAATAGAAAGTGTAAGCCCAAGCATATCAAAGCACCAGGAGCACTGCATCCTGAGATAGCAATGGGAAACCGGGGCAGTGGGGGCAGGGAGGAAGGGGAGAGAACGGACAAGCACTTTAGTCTAAAAGAGGAAAAGGAACACTAAGGCAGGTCCTGAAAATTTATAAGGGAGTCTGGAAGGCACCTCACAGCCTTAGACTGAAAGACACAGCATATAAAATATCAGAAAAAAAGGTCACAGAGAAAACAAATTTTTTAAAAAATAGCTACAGTGGAGAATGTCCATTAATTCTTCAAGATGGAAGAGGAAGTAGCATTAAAGCTCCTGCTTTAGTCTCAGATTCTTAAGAGATCCCAGAGCTGACAGCCTTACTTTCAGTATGCAAAGGCAATCAGTACTCTACAGCTCTTTCACATAGAGAACTTATCTCAACACACATCGACAGGAATTACAGATTTTGAGCTGATCACATTTTACAGAATCTATTCCTGTATGTAGCCCTCCTGCAAAACTATAATGAAGCAAAACAAGCCTTACATAGTCAAGTGCATAACTGCTTTGAAGGTCACATCCTTGAACGAATTATGAACATTCAGGCTATACATACATGATAGGAATACTGATGTATCTTCATCTCAGTTCTCCCACTCCACTGACAACAGAATTGAAGCTTTCCATTTCCATAAAATAGGAATCATGCTGCCCATGCTGTAAGGACCCGTTGTTCTCATCATTTGATATGATCTTTCACATTTGAAGCCTAGAGAGCTCAACTGATCACAACAGGGTGTTAGAACATCAGTGAATAACTTTCATTTTCTCCATACACTCTTGCTCATGTGTGTGCTAGAACACAAGTCCAGGTGAACACCACCATGAAAAATGGGAAGTATTTAAGGAAATAATTCCCAGTTAGAGGTTGCTTCCTTTATGGAAGGACTTAAGCATGTAACACTTAAGGATACAGGTCCTGCGAGGGAGAAGGCCAGGAATAATGCTCTGAATGTCAAACCAGTCAACTCCTGTCCTTGAAATCCAATGTGATCCTTGCATTTACCACAGAGTTTTTTTGCAATGCATAGCAAAATTCCCCACATAGTCATGCTCCTACTAATCATTCCTCGGATCTTAGCTGTTTTTCTTCAGACCAAGGTTGCTCTGCAGACAGAATGGCCATGCACTTAAAATTAAGTGGGACCTGCACCATGAACACAGGCTGCTACTAAACACAGTGTCCTGAAAAAAAATACAGGGTTTAAAACTGGGCAGCCAGAAATGAAAAGCTTTCTGAACTTCATTGTGTCCAACGCCCATGCATTATGATAGAGAAATGGCAACCCTCCACTTTCCCTCAGCCAAGTGCTCTGAAAAATTAGGTCCTAAAGTTTTATGAAGCACTCCAATCTCATCACAGTAAGATCACTGCAGGCTGTCTTCAGAGCAGAGTTTAAACAGCACACATTAATTACAACTGAACAATGAGGAAAAAGCAAAATAGGTGCTCCTCGGCTGTATGGTGCAGCACACTCCCCTTGAAGACAATGGGACGGCATGTTAGGGAACTGAAAAAGTGGCATCACACTGAATCCACATAAGGCAGTTCACCAGTCATGCACCTTAATCCCATTGTTCCCCTAACTTTCAAAGAATCAGACTCACAGCCAAGTAAGGCTCAACCACTCATTTAGTACACCCATCTCTCCAAAAGCAGTATCAACATATACAGACATCTGCTCAGCAGGAAGCTGTATCCCAGTTCCAGCTCTGCCAGATGCTTCATGCCACAGTCACAGCTGGGAAACAGTAGAGAGATGGCCTGTAACTGCTTCCCTAGAGACCAGAAGAGGAAAAAAACCCACTGCCTCTCACAGTTCTGTGGGAAACATTTCATGTCTGCCAGGCCTCACAATAATTGCAGAAATAACTACTCACTGTCCAGGGCTGTGGTCTCCATCTAAGTAGCTTGCACAATACATGTTCCTAAAAGCCTCCAAGGCTGGAGGCTCTGTACCTTTCTCAGGCCACTTGTGCCAAGATTGTCTTTTCCCTGGTGTCACAGCAGCCACTGCAATCTCCCTTTGCTTTTAGGTTCTTGTCAGTGCTAAACTCTGGCAGCCTCAGCATTACTCTTTCTTTCCTACTTAGTATGTAAACCCAGTGCAATTTATTCTTATTACTATATTTGCTTTTAACACCTTGTTATGTGAAAACAAAACTGTAGTGTTTGTACAAAGTCTATTTGTAAGCCATTACAGTCCTTTCTGAAACACACACAGTTGTTTTTGAGACACGTAAGTCCAAAGGAATTCAGTCTCCTGGGTCTCTTTCTGCACCAGCACCTCTGCTGATGCTGCAAATAGATATTAGGCAGCAAAACTGCATTTCATGCCCATAGTGAGTCTCTGCTCACTAAGGCCTGGTTGGGAGCTCATTTCTCACAGCCCACCAGAAAGCTATCAGCTGGCAACAGCTTTCAGACCTTACCACCTGGGCTGGGTGCAAACCATTGGTATGGACATGGAGAAACTATTATAAATCATTACATCCATGTCATCTGTCCTCCTGGAATTCTTTCCCTTGAACACCATGGAAGGATGGGTTTAAGGGGAAGGTCAAAAGGCAACCTGCAGTGCTCTGCAACTTGAAGAGTTTAAGAGCAATTCAGAGAACTATCTTTAAGGTTCTCTGTGTAGAATCTTCTCTTGGGCAGGGCTGACTCAAAGAGGCTCTTTCAACCACCAAGATCTATCATTGCTCATAATCAGTATTAGTTCCACATCTATTTCATCACAGCAGTTTCTTACTTCAGTACATGGCCAACAAGAGCACATGGGACACAGCAGAAACAAGCTTTAAACACAACAATCTTACCACAACGTATATTAAAATAGAAAGTTGGTTTATCCCATAGGACCTCATCTAAATGCTCACCAGCCTGCTTGCATGAGCAAGGGGTGGGGGAGAGGGGGGGAGAGACAGGGAGAGAGATTCCCTGATGGAGAGACCACCCATCCAGTATTCCCTTTCACAGCTGCTCTTGTGCAGTGGTTCGTAAGGTTTATTTCATGATGACGAATTTTGGGGTTTATTTCAATATTTTTTTTCCCAGAAGACAGATAGGTGATACTTATGTTTTTAGCTACAGCTTCTTACAAAATGATGTAATAAAAATCTCCCTAACCATCATTTATACCATGTAACAATGAAAATTAAGTTCCACATTCAGAAACTGTCCCAACTGTTGCTGAAAAAACTCCACGTTGACTCTGAGGATGGGATATCATGGCAATTGTAACTGAGATGGATCAAAGCTGCTCGTCATTTATGGTCTTCATTTGCAAAGGACCGAACATAACCGGATTACTGGTAATGCAGTACAGCTCAGTATAGAAGGACATTAATTTTCTTTGCCTGGAAAAGGCTCTTAGCTTTTTTCATGTAATTACACCAAAGAGCAAGTCAACTCTAGGGCTAAAAGGGAGCAAATGTGAGGAGAAAAACAGGAATAAACCTTCAGTGGGACTTGAACTTGGGAAAACAATCCCAGCATGTTCAGAATGAGCAACACCACTTTCACCTCCTCTGATGAAAGTTCACACTGCTCAGCTCTGCAAAAGCATTTGAAATGGGAGGGAGGAAGGGAATCACAGCAGGATTGAGAGGGAATGTGTATTGCCTCTGATGAATGGCACAATGCCCAGGCAGCTGCTGCACAAATGCCAAAAGTGGGACCTTTGTTGCTTCAGCTGGATCCCTCTTGAAGTTTTGAATTACAGGCAGATACCTCACGTTATGGGATTCTGCTGCAGCACGGCAATGCAGAGCCTGCTTGCTACACGTGTCTTTTCCATTCTGAAACTGAAACCCTAATGGGAAACCAGCTTCTCCAAAAGCCTCACAGAGCAGCTAAAATGTATATTTCAGCACTTTTACACCAGACCTGGCAGGAAGTAACATTATCCTGAATCTTTGTTCAACTTTCAAATGCAAAAAGCTGAATGCAGACAGCTACATTTTAAAATCAAAACCCAAAAAAGCAAAGGTGTGCACAGTAACGGAAGGAAAATTAATTCTTTAAAATTCTGTGAACAACTTGGCACGTGGTTGCAGCATTTTAAATGAGAGACATGTCATTTTCCACATAGTAGGTAAAAGAATGAATCATAGAATCACGGACTATCTCGAGTTGGAAGAGACCAATAAGGATCATCAAGTCCAACTCCCTTCTCCTCACAGGACTGCCCAAAACTATATTGTATGACTAAGAGCATTGGCCAGGTGCTCCTCAGCTCTGACAGGTCTGATGCTGTGACCACTTCCCTGGGGAGCCTGTGCAGTGACTGACCACCCTCTCAGGGAGGAAATATTCCTAATGTCCAAGCTGCACTCTGAACTTCCCCGATGTAGCTCCATTCTATTTCATTGTGTCCTGTCACTGGTGACCAGAGAAATGACCAGGATTGTCCCATCCCAGGTGGAGAACAAGACATTTTCCCTTGCTAAATTTTGTATGGTTGGTGACTGTCCAGCTCTCCAGGCTATCCAGATCTCTCTGTAAGGCCTCTCTGCCCTTGAGGGTGTCCTATGAACTTGTCTAGCTGTGTGCTGGACAGTTTATCCAGAAGGACACTGTGAGAGACAGTGCCAAAAACTCTGTGAAAACTAAAAAAAAAAACAAAAAAACACCCCCCACCCCAAAAAAAACCCACCAAAAAAACCCCACAAAAACCCCCAACAACAAAAGACTTGCTTTGGTCAACTAGGTGGTTGACCTTGTCATAAAAGCAAGTTAAGTTGGTTAATCAGGACTTTCCCCATGTAAACCTATGCCGGCTATGAACAATGACTGCCTTGTCTCTCATTGCTTTAAGTAAAGGTGATACATCTGCAAGTTTAAGGTATATTTTTGCCTCAAATGAAATTATTAAAAATTCCAAGTTATGACAGTTTCTAAGATCTAAAAATTGCCAAGCTATTAAAATATTTTTAATCAGACAGACATATTCAAGTCTTCCAGGTTTGCTGTTAAATAGTGTGGAATAGAACTAAGTAATATCACCTTTGACAGCAGCAATATTTTCTGAGAAGCTACATATCACACTGCAGCTTAAACAACTAGTTCTGTTTCATCACCACCTGTGCTGGTTTTGGCTGGGGTACAGTTAATTTTCTTCACAGTAGCTGATATGGGATTTGTGCTGGAAACAGTGCTGATAACACAAGACTTTTTTGGTTTGTTTTTTTTTTTTTTTACTTGTTAAGCAGTGCTTGCACAGCATTAAGACTTTTTCTGCTCCTCACCCCAACCCACCAGCGAGGAGGCTGAGGGTGCACAAGAAGTTGTGAGGGGACACAGCCAGGACAGCTGACCCCAACTGACCCGAGGGATCTCCCACACCATATGGTGTTGTGCTCAGTATGTAGAGCTCAGGGAAGAAGAAGGAAGGGGGGAATATCCAGAGTGATGGCATTTGTCTTCCCAGGACACTGCTACCTGTGATGGAACCTCACTGTCCTGGGGACAGCTGAAGACTTGCCAGCCCATGGGAAGTGGTGAATGATTTCTTGTTTTGCTTTGCTTGAATGCTCAGATTTTGCTTTCCCTATTGAACCATTTTTATCGCAGCCCATGAGTTTTCTCTCTTTTACACTTCCCATTTCTCTCCCCCATCCCACGGGGATCAAGCAGCTGCGTGGGACTCTAGTTGATGGCTGGGGCTAAACCCCAACACAACCTCACATGAAGTTGTAGACTAACAAAAAGAATTATTTTTAAAAAGGGAAAAAATAGCTTGGTTTCTTCCTAACTAAAAAAACCCCAAACCTTGAAACACAGTGATAAGTTCCATTTTTATACTTTAACACAGTGACTAAAAAATAAACTTCACCATATAATAGATTCTTTGCCCTAATGCTAATTTTAAATGCAAAGCATGTTTTTAAAAACTTTATTCCTTAAGCCTCCAGCACAATTAATGTGTAGCCTTATATAACCATATAACAATTCTTTATCGTTTTAACTAATTTCCAGATTTCAAACCACATCCGACTTTACATAATCCTAAATTAAATATTACACCAGCTAGTAAGTAGTTTTTGAGGTTTTAACATAATGCAAAACACACGGAAATTAAAATTCTTAATCAATGGACCATTCATTATATGATAAGAAGCAGTAAAACCATTTTCCTATTTCCCACTCTCCCAGCCAAAACTAGCACCAAAGTTAACACCAAATCTATTTTTCCCCAGAGGATAACAACAAAATTAATGATGGGGAAAAAAGATTAATCCAGATAAGTTCCATTTTGTTTAACTTATCATAAAAATGGAAATTTAAATCTGCACTACAAAAAGAAAAAGCATTTTACCCAAGAAGTTTCGGACCTTTGAATGTGTTTAGCAGAATGCTAAAGTTTGGTTTTCACTGTGTTCTAAAAACAGGCAATTCTGCTGTGGACTTGTGGTTCTTCCATCCTTAAAAATTCTCAATGAATTCAGAAAGTGCTTGAATTGCATTAAAAAGGGGAAAAAAGAAAAGGTATCTTCAAGTAATAATTTATTTCAAAATTCATTTGAAAACTGTGATGCCACTACTTTCCAATTACTGAAAAGATCTTTTGATGTTTAGCCAGATCTGAGTTTCTATTGTTATAGGTGGCAAAAACGTGGAAATAATCTTCCAAACTTTCTTTAAGCAACACAGGTGAGAGAAAAAAAACAGTGAAGCTGCTCATTCTTTCTTTTCTAGAGGTCACCCTACTATAGGTCACTCTCTTGCAACTGTCAAGCTTTTTGGAGTTCTTTCACTTGTTTTATCAGAGTTGGAATTAAATTTATCTTAGAAGAATCCAGCACAGTTCCACAAAAGCCTATAAGTTCACACACCTCACTTAAATCACCTGAAGACCATATATTTCACAGTAGGTATTGCTGACCAGCAATTTTCTGGAAGGCTGGGAAAACAGCGCACCAATATATCAGTTTATACTAACACCATTCTGTTCTGGCAGATAAATACTGCTACAGATAAATACTTTAGGTTTACTTAAAAAAAAAAAGGAATATTAGAGTGCTCAGAATTGGAAATATGATAAATAAAACCAGAGGATTGATGTGAGGCAAAAAAATATAAAAATTTTTAAAATACACCTATCACAAACTAGAAAGGTCACCTCAAATATTAAATGTCTGAGCTCTTTATCAAAAATTTCTAGCATGACTGGGACTTGGATTGTCAGTGCCATGCTGACCTGGAAAGAACTGCTAGTAAATAGCATCAGCTACTTATCTGTTATTCCTCTCCTATTGCATTTTTTTCCCATTCCCCATTTCAATGTCGATGGTGAGTGAGAAACAGCTGAAGGGGCAACTGCTTATGATGCGCTGTAGACTCGTCTTGCTAACACTGCATTTGCTCTCGGGGTCCTTACGTAAGGGAGTTGTACAGGGGGTCAAGAAATGGTACAACAAAACATCTTCACCATCCATCCTTCCCTGGACGTCCTCCTCTCCAGCTCCATTGCTTCCACTTGGGACAACAAACCCAGCCTTACACCAAAGTGCCACACAGCAGTAGGCTACTAATAGGTAACCAGTGAGGATTAGGACCTAAAGAGCCACAGCACTGCACAAGGACTGCTGAGTGATGGCTGCTACTTCTCAGTTTGTCACATTTGGGCTTGGAATGAGCTATCTCTCAGCATCATTTCTTTTTCCTGTCATTGGCTGCCCAAGCTCTTTGGTTCAGTTACCTCTTCAGGCTGTTCTTCACAGCAGATGTAACCTGGTGGGGAATTTTTGTTTTCCTTAAGTCTTTTTCATATTTTACTCATATTTTTAATCTGGTCTGTCACATAAGGAAAGCCAAGTACTTTGCCAGAAAAGCCAAGCTGTTCGCATGGGTGTGGACAACAGAACCAACTTCTGTGCAAATAACCTGTCAAGTTCTTCCCTCCCCTGCAGACCTCAAACCATGTGCCTCAGTGGACAGACAAGCTCTCCTACAGTCAACTAGAAGACAGTTTGGATTCCTACAGCACAAACAATGCCACACATACACAGGAAGCTGGTTTCCAAATAGGGCATGGTCAAGAAGTCATGGGCTCAACTTGATGGTGTAGGTGCTCACACCCAAGTGCCAACCATCAGGAGGACTAGTATGATACTATGTGTATAAACAACTAATTTTCACCTAGTAATTTTCTACTTTTGAGCATCACTGTGCCAGAAATAATGACAATGCCACCCCCAGTCAGAGACAATGATTATAAATATTTATAGCAAGTTTAGCAGTGAGTCAGTTTAGATCCAACTGCTGGCCATGCTCTTGGATAGTCAATATGAAAAGCTAACAGCAACAGAGATCTCACCAAATTTTAGCATTTGTATGAACTGTTTGATCATGTAAGAACACTGTAAAAAAGAGATGTAAAACCAATACAGTTCCTCCACAGAGAGCAACTCCCAGTCTCAGTGTTATGATCTATGACTTGACAGCACTTAATCATCTTCTGCAGGGCTTTTCTTTTCTTTTTTTTTAATACAGTAGCATAGTTTTATTATTAACAATAGACTTAGGTAAAATTAAGTCATTCATTTTCTTAAATGGTGCTGCATCGTCAGCACCCTATAATTATTTTAGTGTATGAATGCAATAGTTGAGAATAAAAGTCTTAAATTTATGCAATCTTACAGCACCTTTGGCATAAATCATATGCTCCCAGACATTTTGCATGATAATTTGGCCTGTACAAAGCCTGCCAGCTCTTGAAAATGCCTTGTATTATAGACTACCCAGCAGAAGATTTGCTACATTTAATATACTCCTAGCAGCCAGCACAGTGTATTTAAATTCAATATAAATTAACAGAATAATAAAGTAAGTTCCAATTAAGTCCAAACAGCCAGCCAACCATAGCAAAAAGATCTTACCTTAAAACAGCTCGTGCTTGTAGTTCTTATTACTGTGCCATTCTTGCATATAATTGCCCCCCTGCTACAGGAGAGTGTAGAATTACAACACATTCCCCTCTACATATAGCTGCCTAACCTGCAGGAAAGACTACTGAGACCAGAAAACCTAAAGACCCTCAAATTCACAAGGTATTTGTAAGAAGATGATGATTTTCCATGCTCAGGGCTTCCATCAGCTACAGGTACCCCAGCCTTCCAATAAAGAACATTCCACTCTCAGGCGCTGAGGGATGTTGTAAAGCTTCATCCAGCTCAGGCACTCAGCTGTGGGAGAAGAGGAGACTCCACACATGCTCAGAGCACAGACAATGCACAGCTTCCTACACTCATGCTCCAACCACGCTCCTAACACAAGCCAGAACACTGCCACACTGCAGTTAAAAGCTGGAGCAAACCAGCTCTCTCAAACCAAGGCATTGTTTAATCTTGTTTAACCCATTTTGTTCTTGCCCCAGCACAGTGCTGTAGAAGGTCCTCACCAGTCTGCTGACTCCTACAGCAATCCTTAAAAGGACTGAAGAGTTGCAAAAAGACAGCAGATATTCAAGATAATGTCACTGATGAATGTGAACTACCTAGGACTTCTCAGATGTTCTATCAAGTTTTTGGAGCTGGATAACAAATTGATGATTTGGGGTTTTTGGAGAGAAAGTGTCAAAAGAACTCTTCAGAAAAACATAGAAACCTCACATCCTAAGTGCAACAAGGATTGGCAGTGGTCCAAACAAAGAGCACTGACTAACTTTTGAAATTTGTCTGCTTTAAAGTTCTGAAATTCACACTTAAGGGTAATTTGTAAAACTGTCAATTATCCACAATCTTGTTACAAAATCTTTTAATACAAAAAAAAAAAAAAATAAATTCAAGTCTTTATTTTGGAAGTGTTAAAGTTCAAAAATGTTGGCCTACACATAGCTCTATTGACAGAGTTCATTAGTGCATCTATTTTGAATCAAAAGAAACTACAAAGACTGGATTTGGGGATGAGACAAAACACTAGAAATGAGACTAAATGGATTTGTCCAATTGTCTTGAAGCGGAAGAAAGTTTTAAATTCAATTTTAAGGTTATTGCGATCTTTTATACTCAGTAACAGTTTTGCAATTTTTTTCCTAGTTAAACTGTACTCCTTATTCTTGATACAATAAATATAACTTTTGATACTTTCTTTTGTGGTTGAAAACTTTAGAATTGGGCATCAGAAAAGATTTTTGGGTGAGATTCAAGCACTAAACCTTAATAGAACCAATGACTCATGCAGGAAACAAAGGAAGAAACTAGTGTTACAATAATCCTATTTTAAGTTTAAAACCTAAAAAAAAAAAATCTCCCTTAATACATGCAAGGATAAAATGATACTATGTACCTTTAAAACAAGGTAGGAAAAGCACATTTCAACATATACTCCTTTACCCAAATGGCACTGACCCATCATCATACCCTCAGCTGGTTATTCTTGAAGATATACTAACACTCAAAATAAAGAAGGCACTAAAGTTCCTGAGAGTGCCAGGAAACCCAGCAGAGTAAGAAATTTTAGACAGAGTTATTTACAGATATTTTCCTGTGAGAAAAGAATGGTAAGAATGTAGCTTGAACATTAACAAATCCACTAAAACATCAGTCTGCCTGGTGGAGTCAGCAGATTTGGAGGGGGATTCAGTGGGGCTGGAAATTCAAACTTTAGCTTGTAATCAGAAAAATCCTACTTTAGAAATTTGAACCAGCAGCTAGAAACATGTAATATAATATAGAGCTCTCCTAAAATAATGATACCCAGCTAGAGGGACCTCATACTATGTGAAGCCTGTGACTATTTAGCTAAAAAGAAAAAAAAAAGTCAATGACACTGAAGCTCTTTATTATTCTGCAGGGACCTATTTGTAAGTGAGTGACACGGACAAAATCTGTATATCTGCATTTCCTTCCTTTTCGTTCCTTGGGAAAGGTGCTGCAGATCGCATGTGCAATTCCTCCATTAGGATGCTGACAGGGCAGAAGTTTATCTGAAATAAATTTCCAACTGAAATAGCCTGTTCTACTCTAAAGACACACTTAGGGAAAATAAATTAGATCAACTGAATTTTAAAATATCATTCAAAATGTTTATTCAGATTGTTTAAAAAGCAATTATGCAGAATGCTTGGGTAACAGCTTAAATTAACTGGTTACTAGTTAGTAATGTTTTACTCTCAAGTAGGAAGGCACTTGGCAGTGTGGGGATCTACAGGAGATCCAGTCCATAATCCTGCAAATAGCCAAGAATTTCACTGTCAGCTTTAGCAACGAGAAGCTCAGTACAATGCAGGAAGCCCAGAACTAACTGCATCCCTGTTGCTTTAGCATAGAACGGACATGCCAGACCTGTTTCATATTATTCTCCCAAGACACCTTCACATGCCTCAGGAACATCTTTATGTAGTCCTGATTTTCTGGAGTACCAGCAGTTTTCCAGAGAACACTGACAAATACAGCACATCATACAGCAACTGCTATGTGGTTCAGCCAAGGAGCAGTTCACATCTAAGTCAGTTTAGGCTTCTGGGAAGAAAAAAAATAATTTATTAAACAAGCAAATAAATAATGAAGATGAAGGAAGAGATTTGGGGATTAAGGAATATTTATTTGGCAGAAGAAAGGAGAGAGGACTTGAGACTTGTAAGAGATAAGTCCATTAAAAACATGGTTAGCAGAATGAACCAATTAAGTCCGCATCCCCAAAGCAAGTTGGCAATCAGTTTTCAACACCTGTTTTCAGACCGGGACTTGCAGAGTTTAAACACGCTGTTTAAAGTGATCTCCCCAGAACCTCAAGGTCAAGAAAGACAAGATAAAAAAGCACTTTCAGGATGGCTTACTGTGAGCATTAGCCATAGCAGATGCGATTTTCAACCAGCAGCATTCAGCACCAGGTGGAGGAGAGCTGGGCATTCTGTCCTGCATGGGGCGTATCAAAGCCATGTGGCCAACAAGTCGCAGACTGCTGAAGAGAGCAGGTCCCTCCTGACTAGTAAAAGTAAGAAACAGAAAGGTCCATCCAAGATAGTCATGAATCTATATTTATTTACAAAGAAATCACATTTTCTTTAACTCAAAATGTGCTGAGATAACACCTGCAGCCCCTCAGGGCTTCCTAAAGTCTCGTAAGGATTTCCAACTAGGATCTCTTTGACTTACAAAGTCTAAAGTAAGCATCAAAAGTAGTCATTTGAAGCATTTATTTCAGACTTTTTATTAGCAGGCAATCTGTAGTGCAGGACATCCTTCCTGAATAATTAAAACATGGAAAGGTCACATACAGTCCTCATCAGCAGAGAAATCCAAGAGCCCTGAGGTGGAAGAAAACTTCTTTAAGCTTTACACAGTGGAGTTAAACTGCATCCAGCAAACACTCTTTCTCCCTAGGCCACCTGGAAAGATCCTGCTTTCACTCTGAGCTACCAAAGTAAATGAAAATTTTGTGAAGCTGTATTTGCCACTACTTCTGTCTCCCCCTGACAAATTTGCAGGTGATTGTCAAAACCAGGAAGCTTGGCTGATACACCAAATGGTTGTGCCACCATTTACAGGGACCTTGGCAGGCGGGAGATACGGGCTCACAGGAGCCTCATGAAAAGTGACAAAGGGAAATGCAAAGTCTTGCACCTGAAGAGGAATAACCCCATGCACCAGGATATGGTGGGGGCAGATGGACTAGAAAGCATCCTAAACCCTATGCATTATACAAAGAACTAAAATTGCAAAAGGAGTTGCATCTACTATCTCTTTACAATGGATTTAATGAAACAAACATGACAGAAAAAAGAAAAATATTTGGAATTGTAGAAGTGTTGTGCAAATGCCCTTGGCATTTTTTGAGAGGGAAGAATAGAAGATGACGAGTCCAGCCAGAAGTATTTTGCTTTAAACTGTCTTAGACTGCACAAAATAAGCTTGTATTTGCACAACAGAATTCACAATATGCATCCAATGTAGAAATGAGGCAATATACAATGGCATGATGCTTTCCATGCTCAGGTCTGCAAATAGAAGCTTTGCATCAGTGAGCACAGATGCCCCATGCCTTCATTTTATACATCCAAGCTTTATTTTGGCACATAGATACATACATGTGGACTACATGTGCAGGTACATACCAATTTGGACTTGAAAGCCTATCCTGTTCCGTGGAATAAGGTTCTCCTCCCAGTGGTCTAGTAAGTCAAATCTACAGGCCTTGTAGTCTGAGGAAGTAAGAACTCTCTTTAAAAGAACTGGAGAGTAGCAAAGAAACGCTGTAATTAGCATCTACTTTAGGCCATTTTGTGGCAGCAAGATAGAACCAAGCTACAAGTAACTCAGAACTCCAAGCTGACCCCCAAGTCCAAATTAGGATGTCCTGCCAAACCGTTCAGGAGGAGTCCATCAGAGACTCTAATCATGAAGGACTGTAAGGAAAGAGCAAGGACACTACTAGAGGTTTTTTTGGGAAGCCAAGGTTAAGTGCAAAATGGATATCAGGCAGAAATGAAGATAGTGAACAGAAAGAAATTCACAAAAGCCATTGATTCAAAATACACACAAACCTAAAAATCAGATGGAAACCACCCCCCCCCCCACAGATATATAGATAAAGCATATTAGAATGAGCAGTGGTTTCATACCTGAAATCATTTTTTAGGATAAGCCATCTAATATGTGATACAACTGTGACAGTCAGTGAGTGACATGGCACTAAAACTGCCAAAAGGAATATATATGCTGGCATCCAGTGTTAAATCAAATGCTGATAAGGCTAACTACAGCGCAAAGGCATCTGAAAAGCAGAGCACAAAAAGGCTGAACCACTTTTTGCCAGCAAGTCTGCAAACCTCCTCCGTCGATATTTATGCATCTTATGTGTGCCTCTTACCAAGGAATTGACCCTTGCTGCAATCAAAGGTGTAAGGACTGCTTTGGCTGCAGATCATCTAACAATAATACAAATGCAAAGCACACAAACGACATTCCCCTCAGCACAGAAGGGGCTGTGCTGCTAATGGGAAACGTGGTATTTGGAGCCAATGATGAAATTCTAACAGCTGCAGCAGATTGAAGGGTGAAGGGGGGTGGAAAAGAGAGAAAGCGGATAGAGATGGGGGAAACTGAAGGACTGGAGCCAAACTAACAGCTGGGTAAAAACAGCCTAAGAGAGAGGTATTTTTGGAGTTCCCACATCTTTTTCATCCCTCTTATATTTTACCAGTTACAGCAAAAAAAGTAGTAGCGCATAAATAAACTAATTAGAATTGTTACCATCAGCTCTGTCAGGTCATCATTCATCACATCATGAATCTTCTTTATATAAGCACATAAATACGCTGATGATAAGCACTACAGAAAACACCTTAACAGAAAAATAAATACAAAGGTGACCAGAAAGCCAAGCATCAATCACTGTCATGTCCTACACAAAGAGGTTTTGCAGCTACCTAATAGTTTAAAATTCTTGAATAAGAGAGGAAAAAAAAGAAATTAGGGGTAAAAATAATATTTTCCACTCTGTGTGGGAATGATTGGTACCCAAAGGTCAGTGAGCCTGCTTATTCACCTTTCTGTAGGTGGTGATGATTTTGGAGTGGGACTACAGGTCCTAAAGTCCATGTACCTGTGGTGTCAGCAACTGCAGTGAGTGTGTAATTGCTAGGAACTATAAAGCCACACTAGCCAGCAGCTACTTGCTGGCTAAGCAGGTAGCTAAGCTAGGTGGCTTGGCAGACAGGTATGCATCACTCTGGTAGTGAGGCAATTAGTGGAATTGGATTCTGGAGAGATCAGGGTGGTCCTGGCCAACTTTTAGAGAGACCCAGGCCTGAAGGTCAACTGGAAGAGCTGCTGCTGGATGGACTCTATGTTCAAGGCTAACAATTGGAGGACCCACAATGCAGGGGATGCAGGAGTGGGGGGCTGTCTGTGAATGTTTGTGAGCCAGTGGGTCTATACCAGAAACGGGAGTGGGGCTGCAGCCCTGGGGACTCGTATGTTCAGGTCAACGAGAAATCCCAGGCAAATGGCAATTTTCTCTGTTTCTGCCTCATGAAAACAAAAGCAAAAAACCAGCTCTTACCTTGACAAGGAGACAGTAAATGCTCATGTCACTTACAAATTCCAGCATGTTCCTAGTATGTCAGTTTGACAACTTATTTAAGTATGAACAGAAGAAACCATCATCTACTGATGGGAGGGTAGGAATGGGTAGAAGATGGAGGAGTTAAATCCACAGCTACTTCCATAAAATCAAGTGTGCAATACCAGCTAGCATCAGTGAAATTACCTCAATTCCTTAGATGCACCAGTACATGTATCCAGTGTTGGCAACTTCAGTTTGGCCATATATTCTGGAACTGCGGATTTTTTATTTTTTTTTAATTCTAGTTTGCACTAGTAAAGTTAGAGGGGTGGGAAGGGAGTGGAAATTCTAATTCCGGTCTCCAGGGCTGTGAAAAAAAAGCTTGAAAGATGGAGCTTTAATGGGAAATAAAGGCAAAATAGCTTTAAAATCAAAAAGGATGAGTGGCAGAGAGAAAGGACAAAGCTTTACTGTGCTCCCTATCCTCTTATTTCCCATCTTTGTTTCCCTCATTTCATACAAACACCAGTCTTTCTTCCACCATACTGCTGGTGCATCTGAATTTCTAGTATAAAGGAACAAATAACTTAACTAAACAACATATATAAAAGAAACCAACACCTTTGAAGGCATTCTTCACGTGACTCAAAAGAAAAAGGAGACTGGCTTGGGTTTTTTCCTCCATCCCTTATGTTCACATTATACTTTTTATGTGAGCTTTGGAGTGGACAAAGAAAGAGCAAAGAAAGCAAGCTCACAGGAAGACATTCTTAAACACATTACTAGTAATTATTTTGTGATTTTACATTTACTTTCTATTGAATTGTTTCTTCTCATGCATGATTATAAGCTAAGACAAACAGGCTGCAACTGGAGTAGCAGCAGCCACATTTGTTCTTTGTTCTGAAGCGAGCAAGATTAGAATAATGCATGCATGCTTTTCACCGCCACTCCTTTTTCTTTTTTTTTTATTACATTTAATTACATTTTCAGACTATGCTGTCCTGTCCTATATATATACTTATGCTACATGAACAGACACAACATCTCTTTGTGTTGCCCTGCATCTTGGGCACTTGCATGCTCCTGATCAAACAATGAGCTGGCGAGAAAGGGAGCTGATCTTAACTCACTGAAGAAAGAGTTCAGTGAGACATGAAGATGCACAGTGGGATTTTTTTCCCAATCTAAGGTTATCAAAACAAGGCTCCAAATGAGCCACTGTCTCACTCAACACAGTTTTTCTCAGTGCTTGTTTGTGTTTTTGTGGGGCAATTTTTGTTTTCATCTTATTAATGCAAACTGTACACCAAAATGCTTTATGTCATTAGTTAGCAGGAGACAAAAGCAGGAGGCACAGGCAGAGGGTACCTCTCAGCTGAGCCTGGATATGAGAGGGAAACTCATTGGAATGAACAGACACAGATTTCAGCAGTGCAGAGGCAGCAGCTGTTGCACTGACAGTAATTAGATTGAGGACCTGAGGAAGTGAAAGGATAGAGCCACAAAAGAACACAATGCCAAGGGACACAATCATTTCTGAATCAGCAGGTTACTATAAGTTTTAAAGGTGGGGGAAATAGAGTAATTCCCATAAGAATGACAGCATCTTACTTGTAAAGACAAAAACGTCTTCAAAAGCTTTTAAACGAGTAGTGGTGATGATGTATTATGTGAAACAGAAAATGTTGAAGTTACTATCTTTTACTCCTTTTTTCATGCCAATACCCTTCTTCTGCATACAGACTATGCAAAGGTATAACAGAAAAATACAATCCCTAGTAACTGGCTGCATGAGAGGAACTTCATTTTGTCGAGTTGAGTATGTCTCACAAGCAGCATCCGATCTAGCAGATGGAAATACTGAAGCAGAGGCTGATAAAACTACTGTACCATCATCACCAAGCAGTTTCAAGAACTAGGAACAGACTCTCCCCACTCCCCCTGATTATAACCTTTTGTACTAACTGCTGCCTTAGACAGCCAACACACTCCTCCTGGTAGAATGTTCTTTGAAGACTGCTGACTTTTTCTCTCCCTATTCCTTCACTCCCAGTTCCTAAAGTTTCCTGATGTAACAGGTACTTCTCAAGATACCCAAGCGAGACTTGGTTGACCACCATCTGGAAGGCAATCAGAATCTCCCTCTAGCAAATGAGTATGAATCAGAACATGAATCCCACTCCTGTTCTGCAGCGGGATAGGAATGCACAGCTGTTACTACATCACATTTCAGAGAGGCATCAGAAACTTGACATTCATGACCACCCTAAGCACATTCTGAAACTCTGCCCTCCTCAGGTCCTCACTGGCAATCAGCCAGGCCCTGGTGGTTGGGACCACTGTGCATGAAATGTATCAGATGGCATATTGCCTTTTGTCATTTCTGGGAACTGGATTAAGCATGAGGACTGCTGTGACACTTCATCTTGCTCCCACTGCCCTCCTACCTCAAATGGAGATGGAGCATTAGTCTGTAGTCTTACAGATATGTAGCCAACACATAAAACACACCCCAGCCTGCACTATAGCTCTCCGATGCAAGCAACACTGAGTTATGGAATATGTGATGACATTCCACAGCAGACATATAAATGTAGCGCAGCATGTTCACTAAAAAGAAACACCCCCTAAACTATAATTCCTTGCTGCCTCATCTTTCAAATAAAGGAGGTGTTGTTTAGCACTTAGGCATTAGTAAAAGTCTTGGGAGAAGCCGCAATAGCCTAGGTTATTCAAAACAAGACTACAAAAAAACCCAGGAAGACAAGAGTAGCAGGGTGAATAGCAAGTAAGTTTTTAATTAGACGTTCTTTAACAGGTTTAACAGGTTAAGTCAAACCATGGCATATTGGCTGCAGGAGATTTTTGGCTTCTCTGTTGCAACAGGGACTTCACAGGTACCTACATGAGGTCACAGTGCTACCAAAACTTTGTGATCCCACATCTGGAAGGGGAATGGTAATAAACACCCTTCTTTATGACACACTTCAGTTCTACACACCAGCAAAGCTTCTGTCCTTCCTGCATCCATGAATTAAAGCTCAGGTAGTCTACAGGAAAGAGTAAGGAAAGAAAGAAGAAAATTAGGGGCGAAGTGGAAAGAAAGGTTTAGGTGTTTTTTTTCTTCTTAGCTGACCACATTTGCATTGGCCTTTTGGTTTTTATTTTTAAGAATGTTTTGGCAGTTCCCTCTTCCAGCTGCAGTGAGCAAGAAGCTGATGCAGCATCTTAGTTGCTGACAAACAGGGGAAAGTTTTGAGCCAATGAAAACAGCGATGCCCACGTACACTGCATGTTGGAGGACCAGCCACATAACAACTATGGAAATGAGCCCTTTGGCCAGAGGTGGGATTTACATATGGAAGAGAAACACTACAGTTTAAATCAAAAGCTCAGTGGTTTCCCCAGTTGAATGCTGGAGACTATTCTAACTACAGACTTTTCTCCATTTCTGCAGCTATTCCTTAAGTTATTTCATCTCAACTGAGCCTGAATTCAGTTCTGGTTACAGTTCAAAAGCAAATTCATTTATGATGTGTATCTTGAATACCTTGGTGTCAACAGTTTAATTATTTTTTGTTTTGCTTTGTTTTTAAATTATGAAAGTCTCACAAGGGTGCAAGCGTATCTCCTAGAGCTTTGCATTTTGATACAGGATTGGAATGCTGGACTGTGGCTGACACACACCAAAGCATCTGCACCAAGCCACAACATGTCACATAGTCTGAAGCTGCAGTCTCTATTATTACCTCAAGGATCTCCACTTAGAGCTGCATTCTGCAGCCTCACATGTACCAACAGTTTCCAAGCCACAGCCTTTGCCTGCAATGCCCTTTAACAATGCTTACAGAAAGAAATCCAAGAAGCTGAAAGCAAGGCTAGAGCTCTAATGAGCTCTAGTGACTGCATGGGCAGAGTGCACCGACCACAAAGCTCTACTTAAGCACGTACTGCCATCAATAGGCCAATGAAGACTTGGGGTCATTTGTCTACATCTCAGTTTTGCCAGTGTAGACATGCTGTCTGCCTCAATCCCACACTTAAATTGGCACAGATTGGAAATTTACACTGTGTCATCACATCAGCAAAATTCAACTTGCCACTGTATATCTTTCCACTTTAAGAACTGATTTAAACTGCAGCTCCAACAGGAAACTTACTGATATACCTCTACAAATAAACAGGCTTACGGTATAATAAATAAGCTGCAATACCGAGCTCCAGTATGGTTATTACTGCATATCCACAGTGCACTTACAGCATTATGCTTTTTTTTCCCAACTCTTACAGTTCCAATTTGTTTTCCATGATACTGAATGGCTCCCGTTCCCAAGTTTGCTTTTTGCAAAGCAGCTCCTGAAACGTAATTCACTTGGTTGACACAGTTACACTGAAGTAGCTTACTGACATTCCAACAAATTACTTATTTGCCAGTCTGCACAAGCCTCCTGTTTTTCATGTTTACCTGTGGAAACATCAAGTTGTTCTACCACAAAGAAATTCTTTTTTTTACAATCTCATCTCTCCTGAGAAGTTCCAACTTTGAATTTTCTCTCAGGCTGCCTTACACAGTTGAACCATTAGCACCCCTCATTTTCTTTTATCACCTACAACCTTGAGTGTTATTTACCTGTTTTATGGTTACTTTACCTGCCCTGTGAACTTTAAAAATGTGAACTTTGAACATTCAAGAAAGCAAATGGTAAAGAATGGCAAGACTGCAATCTAATTGTGAAGAAAATAAAAAAAACCCTGCTCTTAGTGACATGTAACATCTGTAATGAGATCTGGGCCATCTAGAGAAAATCTTGCTAACACTCAGCCACTTCTTTTCCCCAACTCAGACATGACAGTATTAAGAAGCTTAGTGAATGGCTTTCAATTTGTTACTAAAAGAGCTGATGTTCAGTCAGAGCAGAGCCACTCTAAATAAAACCACTGGCAAAACAAACAAGCACTGGGTACGACAGCTGGTCATCAGCAGAGCCAGTGAGCAAAAATCAAACCTTTCCAGCAGAAGTGAAGACTTTCCATGTCATTGTTTCAAGAGTTAAACATGTCCCCAGGCATTCTGCTTTTCCCATATATCTGATGGAGTTTAGAAGCACCAGCTGCAGCTCACTGGTCCACCTTCAAATCCACCTAGTTGTTCGCAGGGCAACTTTATTTGTTTTATATTAATAACAGTAATTGCCATTAATACTGTATAGGCAGAAGTGAAGCAGCAACTCCTACACTACCTACTGGCTGCTTTGATTAATTTTTCCTGAGGTCTCATCTTCCCACAAACTGGTCCTGGTTCTTGTACTCATTCTCAAATCCAGTTGAGTTTGTATTCTGTGACCCAGAGGTACTTTTATCTGCTGAGCACTTGCTCTTCTGCTACGCCTAAAAGCCTGCAAGCTTTCATCACCTTCCTATCTTAAACAAGCTACTACAGCTCTTACTATTGACAAATAAACCCTTCTTTTGCATACTGCATTATGATGCATTTAGAAAAGTTCCTCGTTAATCAACAGATAGGAAGTAAAAGGATGAGAATTAATCTATGGGCTCGCTCCAGGAAATGTCAAGACATTGATCAAATATCAGTAGTAAAGGTGGGCATCTTCTTATCATTTGGGAAGCTCACAAAACACAATGGCTGAAGGTTTAACATTTTTCTAGTAGATTACTGTGTTACTGCTGGCCCTGAGGAGCACGTTAGCCACAGTCACTAAATGCAGGTCTTTAAAACAGGGAATACGTCCCTCTCAAATCTCTAATAAAGGAAAACAAATAACAGAGTTTTCCCCAATTTGCTTTCCCCAGCTTTTCATCAAGAAAGTCAAGACTTCCACAAAGGTGTTGCACTTTACCTTCGAAGTTCTCCTTCTCTCTATAATTGCTCTCAAACTCTTAGGGCTTGCCTAGCTGGCTACAAGAATTGTTAATGAGCTACCTATCTGATTTGAAGCACAAGACTTCTGGATTCTCTCCCAATTTTGGGGTGGTAGAGGGTTTAGATCTATACAAATCAGGGTGCCCAAGTTCTGCACATGTACATAGTTAAAGATTCCCACCAGTCAGGTGAGAGGAAAGAAGAGGGACAAAACAAGGTATGCTTCCAGTTCAGTTTACATGTGCTCAAGGTGAATAATGTGGGAGGAAAAAGTGTCTACACTGAATCAACAATTCCTCTGTGTGCTTTTTACTCTTGATAATCAGGCACACAAATATTTTGTTTAAATCCTACTGATAGTTAAATAATCAGTCTCTTTCTCATCAAAAGTCAAAATCATCCTGCTGCCAAGAACATGCCTTCTTGTTAAGACAGAAGTTTTGTTTTCAAGAAAGAGAGAGTAACTATTTGGGATTTGAGGAATTTCTATACTGTCAGTCTTCATGACTGCACTGAAATACCATAACATCTCCTCAAGGCTCAGCTCCTGTAGTCCTGCAGTGGCATAGGTTCAGGTATGTTTTTTCAAGTGTTTCAGAATCCAGACATTATTGTTTCAAAGCCCTCTCTGCGAGCTCAAACTTCAACAGAAAATAACCTCCAGTGAGCTCACCACAGAAACAAAAAGAAACACTAATTTTAAGTTGTTCCATCACATCAGGGAGAGATGACTTATGCTATAAAAAATATGTAGCAGAGTATTAAAAAAACATTTTCATCTTCCAAGCAAAGACATGTTTTACCTGAGAAAATCTGTTCTCTAGATGATACATTGAGGAGTAATATAAAGTGTGTCTAAACTGTTGTCCAGACAAAACCTATTTCCTGGCCAATCCTTCCAACCCATATCTCAAATACATGCAGCCTTATACCATGGTCAGGGAACACACTGATGAGACAGTATGTCCCAGGGCATTAGAATTACTGCGGCTGGAAGCTGCACTAGATTTCTTAATGAGCTGAAGTCAGTCTGTTAACAAATTACAGCTGAAGCTGTGGATGCTCTATTATGCTCTGACAGCCAGTATTCCCTCCCTTGGTAGGGACTATAAAACATGTGGGAACTGGGTGGAAATTTCTTCTGTTAACTCCAGTATCTCTGCTCTGTACCTCCCTCCAAATATGCTATGAAGCTGCAAACTATAGGAATTATAGACACCACCACTTTACGGCTACTTGTCTTGAGCCAGTAAAAAGCCAGATGGAAGTCTAAGCAAGAAACAAACAAAAGATAAGAGCAGCTGAGAGTGAGATTATTCCCAGTAATGTGCAATTTAGGTGAAGCCTTTGAGTTCCTGGCAAACTGCCCATGAGAATGCTGCTTAAGCCAAATTGAATACCTCTGACCTATGGATGTTTACAGAAAGACAGCAATTATAGAGCATTGCAGGGATAAATGAATAGTACTGAAAAAATTAAACAAAAGATGAAAAAGCCAGGACCAGACTTAAAATTTTGCAAATACTGTGAGTTTTCCTAGCCACAGCTGAGTTGTCCATGACCCTGAAGACAGTTTGAATACTTACTGATTGTTGAGTCAATCATTCATTCAGCTTAATTTCTGGTTAAAATAAATTAAATAACCAGAAATTTTTAAATTGTAGAAATTAAGCTGTTTTGATTCTTTTATAGCCTCAAACATACAGACTAATAAGATATTACATAGATTTGACTAAATGCCCATCAATCTGGCATGTCCCACATCTTAAATTTTAAGTAGGTGGTCAGTTTTACAGAAAGGGAGGGGGGAAACCCACACAAAACAGTGTCTGTTGTCCTTATGAAAATTAACTGTACTTATAAAAAGCTAATTTTTTCTTTAGTGTTCTTTCTTTTTTTTCCCACTCTCATTTGTTTTTACCCCTTCCTAACCAATGGCCACATTGCTGAGAGGCTCAGAGAATCTATCATCTGTATGCAAAGACAGAAAGAAAAAAAAAGTATGTACAGCTTGTGAGAGACTCTGTCTAGATCTCAGGACAGTTTAGTTTTAATGGCTTCTACATGAACATTGTAGGGTGTTAATCCAATCTTTGCTATGTTAGGTTTTTCAGGATTTTAGTAAGGCTTTGGATATTGTCCCTCACAGCATCCTTCTGGACAAGTTGCCCCAGCTGTGGTATGAGCAGCACTGTGCTGGATGAAGAACTGGCTGAAGGGCAGGGCTCAAAAGGGTGTAGTGAATGAAGTGAGTGTACTGCATTTGGCTGGTGATTGGTCACAGTGGTGTTTCACAGAGTTCAGTTGTAGGGGCGGTTCTGTGCCATGTGTTTATCAGGGATCTGGATGCAGGAGCTGAACGCCACCATCAGCAACTTTGCCAGTCAATGCTAAACTGGGAGGTGCTGTTGATTCTCTGGAGGGACAAGAGGCCTTGAAGAGTAATCTGCATAGAGCATTGGGCAATCATCCATGGCGTGAAATTTAACAAGAAAAAATGCCAGATCCTGCACCCGGGATGGAGTAACTGCAGGCACAAGTATAACCTGGGAGAGGAGTGTCTGGAGAGTGCCCTTCAGGGAGGGCTCTGGGGGTGCTGGTGGGCAGCAGCTCAGTGAGAGTCAGCAGGGTGTGCCCAGGCAGCCCTGAGGGCAAAAACCATGTCCTGGGGTGCATCAAACACAGCAGCACAGCCACTCAGAAGGGGGGATCATCCTGCTGTGCCCAGCATTGGCGTGACCTCACCTGGAGTGCTGGCAGCAGTTCTGAGCCCCACCATTTCAGAGGGATGTGAAGGAGGAGGAATGCATCCAGAGAAGGGCAGTGAAGCTGGGAATGGTTCAAAATTGCACAAGGGAAGGTTCAGACTTGACATTAGGAAGCACATCTTTACAGAGAGGGTGGTCAGAAACTGGAGGCCCCAGGCTTCCTGGGTAAGTGATCAATGGCCCATCCCTGTTTGTTTAAGAAGCATTTCGGAAATGCCTTTAATAACATGCTTTAACTTCTGGCCAGCCCTTACGTTATCAGGCAGTCGGACTAGGTCATAGTTTTAGGGCCTTCCAGCTGAAATATTCCATTCTATTCTATTCTATTCTATTCTATTCTATTCTATTCTATTCTATTCTATTCCTTTTTTAACTTTTGTCTTTTAAGTTTCTTCCAAGGTTCCTAAAATCCTACATCCCTGTCCAGGTATAATTAATACAGCGTAAAGCTGTACTATTCCCATTTTAGATCCTTGCCACACCATTAGCTAAAATTCCTTATAAGCTGTTAGCTCCAGAGTAATTTTCAGATCAACCAGTTCTGTAAGAATGCTATTAGAACAATATATTGGGTACTTAAGCAAAACCAAAGTAAGAATTTGTCAGGAACATGTGTCAACTAGAGGCTACAGCAAACAGAACTATTTTTCATTTTCATCTCATTGTACTGCACTGCTTGTCATTGCTGGCCCCAGTCACATCTTGCCACTGTGATGCATGATCTTGTCACCTCAAAACTGGACTGCTGTGATCTACATGGGGTGATAGTGTCCAGGCCCTGCAGCTGGCACGGAATGCTGAGGCTCATTTATGAGGTGACGCCGTGCCAATGAGCACACTGGGCTCATGTTTCAATGGTTTGTACTTGTAAGTTTAAAAATTCAAGGTTCTGATTTTAAGTATTACAGCCAAACTGCTTGAGAGAGAATTATCCAAGAAACTGAGCCCTGTTGACAGCTGCTGCTGTAACAACTTGGTCTTGAAGATAAACTAAACTACCAAAGAGGTGAGTCTCACAGACAGGTTCTAGATTTGGTTTGTTCTTGCCCACTGAGGGTTCAGCACAGTTCAAATTCATTTGGACACACAGAGACATGCTTTCTCATTCACCCCAATCTTTATCAAACTCTAGCAAAAGGAGGGGGTGGAGATAAGGGGTGACTGACTTATAAACTATCCTTTTATCTGCATTTCATATCCAGCTAAAGGAACTATACCACAAAATATGCTCTTACAGGCTTTCAATCAACATATTGCAGTTAATAACAAAACCAACCAACCAACAAACCCCAAAACCCAACAAATAAAAAATGCCTATCAAGCAAAACTTTTTTTATCAAATCAATTCACCATGCAGATATTCTGGACATTTCACTCGACCACTGAAGTAACTGAGAGCACAGGATTTCCCTTAGTAGTTTCTCTCTGACAATCATCATTTGTAGTTCCTTTTTCTTGGAAATGTGTTTTGCAAAGTCTTGCCAATTTTGCTTTATTTAATTCCAGTTAGGGATGTTCAAATCCATTTTGAACCAATGTGCTCACCAGAAATTCATGAAATCACTAAAGGGATCATTAGGACACAAATCACACACTGCCCATCCCTGTCATATTTGCATCTCTTGGTTTATACATAAGAACATAGTGGCCCCTTTCAACATGAAATATAATTTACATATCCAGAAAAAACCAAAGAGGTGCCACTGCCAGTCCTGTTCCTGTTCCGTTCCTCTAACAACATGCAATTTATGTGTATTGTCAAAATGCAATAACCTAGCTCTTGATAATTCTTCAAATGTTTCTACACTCAAAGCTTCTAGCACCATCTTTTTAGGAACCACTGGAAACAATTTATAATGTAAAAAACTGAATTAACAACTATCCCAAATATTTCTTGAAGTCTAAGGCACCTCCTACAACTAAAAAGACATACAAGACAGACTTTTAGCAACTGAATAAATACATTTCAAGCAGATTTAGCTTCAAACAGAAAGAAGGAGCTACAGGATTACTTTAGGAACACAGTTGCATAGTGCAGATATGCTGATCCACAGCACCCTATGTCACTGAGAAGCAGGTAATGTCTGAGAGATTTAGATACCAGCATTCCTACTAAAGATTTCCCATGATGAGTTCATCTGTGAAAAGTTCATGAACTGTATGACTCATGTCAGAAATAAATCTTGCAAGCACATTTCTTTTTAGGGGTTTTTTGTTGCTGTTTTTGTTTTAATAGGGTTTACAATCACTGTTTATGACCCAGAATAAAATCTGCTATGACAGCATTGGTTATGGGAAGCTGTAACTAATCACAAGTCAAAGCTGATCAAAAATAAAATGCTTGTAGTTTTGCCTCATTCTTAAAGAATGACCTTATCATGCAACAAATAAACTTTTTGTGCACTGTTCCCTCTGCCCTGCAAAATCCTCTTTAAAAATGAAACATAATATTATGCCACTTGGCAATGTATCAGGACTTATGGCCTATAAAGGGACAGCTAAAGGCCATACCAGATGCTTCTTCATCAGAAAACTGAAACTGGAGCAAGACAGAAGAGGCTTTTGTTATTGCTAATGCTTCCATGTTTGTTCTCAGGAGTTTTCCACTCTTAGGGAGGAAGAGACCATTACATTAGTGCCTCGCAGACTTAATTAAAACACGAGAATTTAAGTTGTTCAGACCACCAGCCAAAACAATGCAGTGATGCTGTCGCAGATAGCAGTCCAATTCATTTCATACAGAAAGAAGCACAGGCAAACAAGCAGTACCTACTGGCTGCTGCAGCTCTTCCACTCGGAGAGTATTTCTCAACTGATCTGCCAGAGACAGTGGGATTATACAGGAAAGTTCTTCTGTTTTCCTCCTGTGACTTTCTCATACACAGCCACACCACATTGCATCACAGAGGAAAATTCGGTCCACTGTCCTCATCCCACCCAGACAGATTACAGTGAAGTACAAGAAAATACCCGACATCTTCCTCACACTGCACAGAGAAGAGTTTTGAGGTGGAAGAGAACAAGACTCATGGCCTACCACAGGATTTTTTCACCACCTTGAATTGTTTCCCTCTGTAGTGTGCTGATCAGCACAGCTCAAACAAGATCTAAATGAAAGCTGATAGTGCAGGAGAGGTAAATGGTAATGAATGGTAGCATAATTTTATGTCAAAAGTATGAAAGCTTTATATTTTTGTCAAAGGACTGTTTCCTTTAAATTCTCACACAGTAGAGGAAGCGGTAATGGACTAGCAAAATCTAAACTTCTGTAAGAAATTTTCTCCCCAGAGCACAAAGTAACTGCTGCCAGGATATTGCATAACCAAGCATAAAATGAAGCAAGCTACTGAAAAAAGCTAGTCTTCCAATCACTCATATCTTAAATAGGAAAGCAGAAGGGGGAAAATAGCAAAGCAAAGCTTAGTTATCTACTAGGACCTTTAAATACGAAACTGTAATATTAAAATATAGAGAGTGCCTACTACAAAGTGGTTTCTTTTACAAGAGCCACATCCAAGGAAGGATGGCCTATTAAGCAGTCAAGCTCAAATGGAATCTGCTCTCAAATGTCACCAGCAGAGCAGTGCCTTTCCACCAGGTCTACTCTCTAACATGCAGCCACAGTTTCAGCTATTAAATATAATTATAAAAATAGCCAATAAAGGTTTATCACTCCTTTTTGTCCTGTGAAGGCAATGCAGTTCAGAGAGAGGGAACAGACATTTACCCTTGACTATAAATCATCAAAACAATTTACAGCTGCTTTAATTTCTGCCCACCTACAAACAGTGAGATTGCACAGTGACACTTTGGGGCGTAAGCACAACCCCACAACTAAGCCTCACGGGGAGAAAATTTGGCCCTTGGCAACTTCTCTTCAGTTTTATTTACAAATAAAGCCTACTTATAATCTCTCAATTTGCAGGACTGCCAGCTAGGGACAAAATAAAAATGGTACAGTTTGGCTCCTTCTTGTGATCGAGAACCAATACCAGAAAGAAAAGTGCTCTACTACTGCATTTTTTAGAATCACTTCTATGGAAATCCAGCTTTTCCTACAGCAGTTGTCTGGCATTGTCCAAGAGCCAAGCAGCCCTGCACTTTGCAGAACCCCATATGAAAAAACTAAGCAAGCATCAATCATTTTCAAAATCTGCCCTATCAGTCAGCACAGGCTGGTGAGAATGTTTATGTTATGTCCAAAATTGCCAAAAAAATGTCAGAGATAACAGATAAACTCTGCCACATAAGAAAGAAATCATGGCAGAAACCAACCAAAGTCACAGAACCTGAAGCACTTTCAGGATATCACAACAAAAAGAGATAAAGCCATCCTGTTCCCAGTGGCTCCAGCTCAAGTCTTTATCCCCTCAAGCCTTGGAATAGTGCAATCCATAGTTTAGCATCAGTGTCAGCACCACAAGCCAAACCATACAGTCTGCTGTCTGAAATCAATCTCTTTTTCTTCTTCAAAATAATAAATTATACCTTTTTAAAAATCTTACTACTTGAGGCTATTGCTTTGTTTTTTTAATTCTTCTCCCCACCTCTGAAGCTGAAGAAAAGCTTTTGACAAAACAAGACAAGATTTCCTTGTAACTACACAGTTCCAGAAGCATAGCTTCAAAGAGAAAACACTGCATCCTTATAGTCATTACAAAGTTGCAAAGGGGCAAAATGTCCTTAAGAGTGACACAGGTTAATTTTCAGATCGCATCATTTGTAGAGAGGGAAAAAAATATCTGACCCTAAGCCAGAGAAATCAGCTTTAATCTCATACACTAATCATAAGAGACAGAGTTCCTCTCTTAAAAGCTTAATGATACTATTTTGTTACTCTTCCAAATATCATTCAAAGTTTAAGGGCAAATAATAATTTGATCACTCAGCTGCTGAAAAATATTGTTCAATACCTGCAGTAAGTGTAATGGATGCAAAAGAGGAAGAGAGGAAATTAAACCCAAAAGGACACATAAGCAACCAGCTCACAAGAGAGAATATATGCTTACTTTAGGGCCAGAACAGATTAATATCACATCTCTGACAATACACCCTTAAAGCAACTTACATGTTTCACCATGTATTTCACCACACTTTCTTAATTTAAAAATGTTATGTTTGCAATTTTAGATTTAAGTCAAGAACTCCTTTGGCAATGTTCACATGAGCTGTGAAAATAGTAATTTTTAACTGCTTTAACCTTTCCTTTTTAAAGTCTTCATATTGGATTGTTTCCTGATTGCTGAAAGGATAGAATAACATCTGGAGGGACAGAAGTTGCCATTTTGAAGCTCTGCTACAAAAAAAAGATGGCTTTAAAGCAAAGCAGAGAATAAGAAAATATCAACTCAAGTCTTTTGGAAGTTAATTTAAAATTACATACCAACAAAAGCTACCAAATTAATTGTAAGTGCTATAACACAATGTTTAATTTCTTGAGAAAAATCAAGGTAAGAGACCTTTAACACATTCCCATCTCTGGCATCTCTCTCCTTGTTTCTGCAACAAGGTGGTTCAAAATACCCATCACACAGGAGGCACAAGCAGTATGTCTTCATAGTTACTAAAATGTGAAACTATTCTCCCTCTTCAACTGCTGATCAGTTTAACTACATGATACCACTATAAAGGCACAAGGAAAGCTAGAAAGTTAAAAACTAGATTTTTAGATCTTAAAAAATCCTGAAAGAATTAAAGCAAATTAATTGCTAAAAATAAACATCACACAATAGGCAGCTAGCAAAACTCCTTTCTTCTGGTAATGAAGAATGAAAGCTGTTCTCTTAAAGCTGGTTTTCTGAAAGAACTGAAGTGTTTCAACCGCCCTCTAGTGTTAAAATTAATGCACAGGTAAGCCAAGAGGGAGGCTGAAAAGATGCTTGAGTTAAGAAATTAACCATTATGGTTTATTTTTAACCACTGTAAAACTAAAAATTAAAAAGTAGATTTTTAATATACTCATGGGCCATTTTTGCCTTTAAGGTTTTCAAACCTTTCCTGTAACGTGCAATTCTGCCCCACAGCAACTGACTACAGGAAATTATGTGAGATCTTTTACTCAGCTTCAGCCCTATATTTCAGCCTAAGGAAAAGTTCTGCTTGATGCTAAAATACTAAATTATTAGAATTTTAAAAGAGAAAAGAATCAATCACCTATTTCCATAACACAAGTTGTAAGACAAGCAAATATTAAAACTAAAGAAATACTGGCTCTTATAATGCACTCCATTAAAAACAAACTGTTTATATATAAGCATGGCTGAAAAATTTTCCTTTCCCTCCTCAGGCTGCACATATAAATTTTAACTTGAGTTTAATTAGCATGTGGAAAAAGGAAAACTCAGACAGAAACCTTCTCTGGAGGGTTCTTTACCAGCAAATTCAATGAAATCTTGAGCACCAATAACAAAGTTAATATGACAAAAAGTAGACCCCTAAGAGTATTAGGTACTGATAGAAGAAAGAGGAATGTTCTAACAGATAAGCTAAGTTCTAATTTGTGTCTACTGCCTCTTGTCCTGTCAGTAGGCAATACTGAGTCCGGCTCCCTCTTCATCATTAATTTTCCCCCCTCCATGAGGTACTGTACACATTGATAAGATTTTTTTCCAGGCTAGACAGTCCTAGTTTTCACTGCTGCTCCTTGTATTAAAGATGCTCCAGTCCCTTAATAACTTTTGTGGACTTTTTCTGGACTAGCTGTGTTATGTCCATATCGGTTTTTTTGCTGATGAGCTACAACTGGGCCCAGTACTCTAGCTGTGTGTTACCAGTGCTGAGTGGAGAAGGACTGCCTTCCTCAAATTGCTGGAGATGCTCTTCCTAACGCACTCCTGAATGCCCTTGTCTGCGTTTCCCACAAGAATGTATTGCTGGCTCGTGGTCAACTTGTCATCAACCAGACAGAGCTGATCTCCAGAGGGTCGGCGTGAACTGGAGCATGAACCAGGTATTCTTCGAACACATTCCTGGGCATATGCAGATGCTGTGGGTGAGCAGGAACAGTCAACACTGATTAACTAGTGACAAATAATGCCTGACCAACTGGATTTGTGGACAGTGGCAGAACAGCAGAAGTGATTTACCTCAGGAATTCTTTTATCAGTCTGGATTGGTGGGCAACTAGACAGGTAAAAAATTGCTTGGAATGTTGGACTTGAAGAATAGTGGCTGAAATGTCATAATCTATGGTGGGGGCCAGCAATGAATAGAATATTGCATGGGTCTGTCTTGAGAATTGTCCTGTTTAACACCTTCATCAGTGACCTGGTGAAGGTGACACAGTGCACTCTCACCAGATTTGTAAATGACAGCAAACTAGGGGGTGCAGACAATAAGCTCCAGGGCAGAGCCACCATTTTGAGGGACCTAGACAGGCCTCAGAAAGAGGCCAGGAAAGCACCTCTGCTGAAAAGGATTTATGGGTACCAGTGGAGACTGGGCTAAACAGGACTCAGAACTGCAATGAAGGCTAAAAGCTTACTGTAATGTATCCGCAAGACAATACACAGTAGATAATGGTAGCGATTGTTTTCCTTTACTCAACGCTGTACTGAATCTGGTTCTGGGCCTCCAGTAAAAGAAAGTGTTGATAAAGGGATGTGGAACTGTTGGAGTGAGACCAGAGGAGGGACATAACAATGATCACAGGGCTGGAGCACCTCTCTGATGTAGACATGCTGAAAGCTGGGGTTGTTCAGCCTGGGGAAGAAAAGGCTCCAGGGAGAGCTCATAGCACCTTCCAGTACCTAAAGGGGGCTGAAAGCTCAAGAGGGACATTTTACTGATAGGACAAAGGGGGAAAATTTCAAACTGAAGGAGAATCAACCAAAATTAGATATAAGAAGTTTTTTACAATGCGGGTGATAAAACACTGGCACAGGTTGCCCATGGTGGATGCCCTATCCATGGAAACATTCAAGGCCAGGTCGGATGGGGCTCTGAGCAACCTGATCTGGTTGAAGATGCCCCTGCTCCTTGCAGGGGGCTGGATTAGATGGCCTTTAAAGGGTCCTTTCCAACACAAACTATTCTATGAGAAACCTGAGCGAGTCCTGCCAAAAGTCACTAAGTTTCTCAGGGAATTAGAGCTCTGGGCCTGTGAGGAAAGGCTGATGAAAATGAGCTTGTTTCATTTATGAAGGCTTTGGAGGAGCACAATAGCAGACTTTCAATTCCCAAGAGAAGGTTACCAAGAACACAGAGCTGGGCTCTTTATGAAAATATGTGGCAAGAGAACAAGAGACAATTGAAGGTGCCACAGGGCATAAAAAAAATTACTTCTCTGAAGCATTGCAACAGGTGTCTGAGAGACTGTGGAATCTACATCCATGTAGATTTTCAAGAACCATCTGGACAAAGCCTGAGAAACGTAGTCTGAAGTCAGCATTGATCTTGCTTTGAGTAGGAGCTCGGCTAGATGACCCCTGGAGGTCCCCTCCAACCTGAATGACTCTGTAAGTGACATCATCACCTTATAAACCTAAGCACAAGGGAGTCTGGGGTATCACAGATTCAATGCCCTTTCTGATCTTAACATCACAAACACCAGTATTTATTTATTTATTTATTGTTGGGTGCTCACTACTCTGAAGCAACTGCATTTATAAATGCAACGTTATAAAATGGTATTTGAAATGGCTTTAACATCTGATATATGCCTATCCCAGGGCTTCCTGTTCACCACACAATGCTCAAGGAGTGCTGGCATATGTTTGTAGAACTGAGGAATGTCTGAGCTGCTCCACCCACAGCTTATCTGCTTAGTTAGCAGCATTTGTTTCAAGAAAATTTAAAACAGTGTCCCCACTCGCTCCATATGCCTCCCTCAGCACAAACATACTGATACGGGTACTAAGATGCACAAGGTCATGTAGACACAGGCTTTTAATCAGGCTGGAAGCAAGCCCTTGGAAAGTTTCCACAACACAGACGGTCAACCCTGGCCTGTGCGTCATGTCTGTAGTGCCATTGTCCTCTCCATACCTTCTCCGTAAGAGCCATCATTGGCATGAAGGCTGCCAGCTGTAGTGTCAAGTATCTGATCACAGTAGTCAATAATGGAGCCCACTATTAATGTCATTAATCTGGACTAAAACTTAATGTCAATCATGAGTAAACTTGCTGACACAACCTCTGAGAGCAGCAATAATCCAGCAGGGCCAAACCAAATCACTGCCTGGAATGCAGAGCTTGATGTAATACTTGGCTTCGAGTTGCTCCCATGACTCTCAGTTACACATACGGATACAGTCACCCACATTACACAGCTACTTTTGTTCAGCAGTTTTGTGAAATCTGTCAAAAAATTCAATGCTGTTCACACCAGTATCAGCAGTAGGCATAACATCATAGTAAGCACATTGGATCTCTGAAGCCTAGTGAAACCTTCAAGGAGACAAACACAGTTTTAAAACATAGAATGATGTCTATAAATATTTGATAGGAATGTCAAGGTCTCTAAAGTTGACCAGAGTTCATCAAGTACAGAAGTTTCAAAACCACTTTGGTCAGCTACATACTTTTAAGGCAGTGCTGCTGCTTTATGCACATTCTCAGCATGGTAATACAATTCTGCTGCATGGGCACGCTCAGATACCACAACCAGCACATGTACCATCCTTTGGGAATCTCTCTGTTAATACAGCATCTAGTCTGGCATCCATCCACTTTTACAAAACAACTCATCTAACCCCATTTCCCATCATCTTTGTTAGCTGTCCCACAGCTGTGGGTGGCAAAAATCCCCAGGAGCCTGCAGCCTGTTTCTTTTCTCTCTCTTTCCTGACACTCCCATGAAATACAGTCTCATTTCATGGCAGAAGGTAGTGAAATGGGAAGAATATTTGCTGACTAACAAGCATGCCTCCGATCGGATGTGACCACCTTCCCATCACATGGTGATGCAGTCATGAGCTGTGCTCCCACAGTACCACAAGTTCACCAGTTCCCACAAATTTCCTGTTTGTGGGCACCAGGGGCGGGGCAGAGCAGAGCAGATGCACCGCAACATGCCGTGCTGCACTGAAGAAAGTATTACATCATGTGTGGTATTGAAGTGCCAATTGCCATCCTCGAACAGGAAGGGACAACAACCTCACAGCAGTCAGAAAAAATAGAAGTCATTCACACTTGAAAATCCTTAATTGAACTTAATAGGCGGAGAATAGACTTCAGAGCTGAAACCAAGTATTTAATATCCCATGCCAATTAGGAATTCTTGTGTATTATATTTAGTATTCACTACCTAACTGTAACCTCAAACTGTTTTAAATGCACTAAACTCACAGCCCCACCATCACCCCTGATGATGACTTCTAAAATCTATAATAATAATATGATCTGTGAAAAGAACCACGCAATTTTCTTGTTTTTCCCATCTTTGAGTTTCAGTGAATCTCCCCTTCTTTCTTTTAAGACTATTGGAGACTACCAAATTAAAAGATAGGACAGCATGTATAATAATACTGTATATTTTCATTTTTAAGTATTTCATATATTTGTTCAAATTGGGTATCCATGGAATTATGATAATGCAAACAGAAGTGCCTAAGGTGAATTAGCAGATGTTATTTTGAAACAAGGGTACACAAATAGATCTGCAGCTTTCTATAAACTGAGTGCAGAAAACAAAAAGTGGACAAAATCACTACAGTATTTTAACCTATACAAACGCTGAAGATTAGTCTTTTTCTCTCTTTATACACCCTCCCTTAAAAGAGAAAATTTCCATGCCCAAACTACTTTATTTCTTTCCACATTCTGCTACATCTTCTCATTCATCAAAGGTTCATCAGCCTCATTTAATATATTTCAAGTTGGGTAGCTCAGGATGCTTTGACAAACAGGAATTTGTCTGAGCTTGGCTGGATTCCCTCAAATGCACCCTCATCCACCAGTTGTGGATGACTGGTACTAGCCAACTGTAAAGCACTGTTCCTGAACAAGTAACAATTGTTAAAATAAAAAAATTAAGAGTTTAGGCTATGTATTGTTCTATGCTGCTATCAAAGGAAGCACTCGCATGAAAATACAAACGCAGGAAACAGTAAAAAATTACATTTCGTGGCACCGGCTCTTTGCCAACTTCAGTCTTCACTGTGTACTGTATCACACCAATAAATAAAAGGTGCACTGTGAGCTGCTGTAAAGCAAAAATAGACGACAAAACCCCAAAAAAAAACCCCAAACCAAACAGCCACCCCCCCACTCCAAAAAAAAAAAAAAGAAAGCAAAAAAAACCCCAAGCAGACTGAAGACTAAAGCACTAAACAATTGTGACAAGTAAAAAATCTTAACAAAGGTCAATGTTGTCCCCGAGATTTTTATTTCAGCTGTCAGCTTTGAAAGCCAGATATACAAATGTCAGTGAATGCAAAAGGTAAAAATTAGTACTCTTATGCAGCCATACTCACTGGCTTTCCAAAGAAAAACCTCTCTCTCTTTTTTTTAACTATGTACCAAGGTTATAATAATAAATGACAAGGAAGAATACCAGTTTTGATAGCATGCTGATTTACTTATTCAAAACTGAAAAATATTAATATTCAGTTCACTCCTGGAGTCCTCCTCTCATCTTGCATATCTCTGGAATGACCCAAACAGCACCAAGGTGTAGCTGGACAAAGGGCGCACTTGACACTTTTTCTGTGTGAGGCTCCCATACAAAAATCACATCTTGGCAAATCTTTACTTTCTAGTAGGTGAGCAGAATTTACAATCACAAGCCACAAGAGAAAAACAAACAGGGTTAAAGATGCATATTTCAAGCAACACTGCTCACAAGGCTGTAAGTTTAAATAGCACAGCAACTATTAAAATTTTGAACATCAAAACAGTGAACAAAACACACACGTCACAACACGCCGCCTTCACTAACTTCTTCCTGTTTATATATTCTTTTTGATATGCACAAAGCGTGTAAGAAACAAGCTGGCAATGCTGTCAAAGAAGCATACAACACTTAAACATAAATTAGATACATAAACACTATTTAGGCTAAAAACAAACCCCTGGAGACAATATAAACTAATTGTTACACACTACATTTTTTTAAGTATGCTTATAAAGAAGAAAACACATTTTAAAATCAAACCATGGCATCTAAAACTACCTCGTTTTCTATTTTCACCTTAAATTGCACAAACTCTTTCAAAATATTAAAAAATTATTATGACAAATATACTCATCATTATATGAGTCCTGCTGAATAATTGGTATTAACATACCTATTTTCAGCAGTTTTATGTGACAAATCCATCACCTTTCAGCTTGTTTAGGCTGAGAACAATCTAAAATAACTACAGTGCCAACATTCAGTATGTGAATGCTCATTTCAGAGACAGAGCCCCTTGTCAAGCCTGATTGTGCTTTAAGCTTACTTTCTTCCCACATTCAAACTAATTTTTCCAATCATTTTCCTGTAAGGGTGAGTCTGTGCTTTTGCAACTGCTCCACACAAATCCGTGTTATCTGTCCTGCTCGGAGTCACAGGCACTGAATTCCATTTCTGTTCTTAGTCATGCATGGCTCACTCCTCATGCCCACAGCATCTCCCGTCACTCTCAGCACTGCTAGCAATGTACAGTCAAGCCTGACCTAACGTGCTCCCCTGGAACAGAAGGCAAAAATAAACACACAAAGACAGCCCAAAAGCTAGCAACCCTGGGTTCAAATTTTACCCATCTTGCATAGCACCAAATAGGCCACCTCAAAATGTTTGCAGCTTCACCTCCTCCCAGTCCATGTGACAGGCTCTTGTCAGTTCGTGTGTCTTTCAGTTTCCATCTGACTTTATTGCCTGGCTTTGTTACCGAATACCTTACCAAGCCCCAAATAGGTTTTATCAACTCTCAGTTCAATCAAATAATTGAATCAGGTAAGGTTCTGGGATTTGCTTGATGCAGAAAAAGAAGTTTCCTGGTGAGTTACTTCAGGGGGTCTGTGCATGAGCCTCTGAAACCCATTACTGAGGGCAAACTGAGGAAATACAGTAGGCTTTACATCTCTCACATCTTGCGCTCTATATAGCTATAGTGCATTTATGCCATACTTTTCTCATTAATACTGCTGTTCTGTGTTATCTGACCCCAGATGTTACACACAAAATCCTAGCTAGCCCACTACTTCTTTCCAAACTCCCCCATTTTCCTTCCTAAACACTGCTGGAGCGAGGACTTTAAAAGAGGAAACATCCTACAATACTAGGTCGATTAATCTCCACGTCAGCCTGAGGGCAATACAGAGGCAGGCAGAGAAGGAACTGGCAGGATGGCAAAGATAAAGCAGCTGAGCAGCACAGTTCAGTCAGGAACAGCACAGGGCTGAGCACGAGCTGACAGCCTCCCAGTGCTGCCATGGCAGGAACACAAAGCAGGAGAGAGATTAACTAGCTTGACAAAAAGGAAAAAACTTGGATTAACAGCTATTCTTGATACCTACATATATCCCCAACTTTGTTTTCAAAAGCACTGAACTTGGCTTGGAAAATGGGCTGGGAAATAGCCTTGGCAATGACTTCAACAATCGATAATGATATACTGCAAAAAAAGTATCAAGTGTATTAGGAATATACTTCTGTGCCTCTGCTTGGGGGAAACCTACCTGCCTGAGGGGCACTCAGCTGCTGGAAAGTCCGCAGCAACTGAAACAAAGTGCCAAGAAACACATTAATAGGGAGAAATTCAATATTGGCTCTGCAGACGGCTGGCTGGAAAGTGTAATGCTTTTTCCTCACTGGCATCTCTAACCTCTGTGATACTACAAATGCTTCTGCTGAGTGACAGCAGTATCCCTTTGCAAATGATGGGGAGGATTTCAGGGCTACTAGCAAGGAAAGTAATGCAACTCCTGAAATTCCCACCCTACATCCACATGAACCCACAGATTTCTCTCCTTCATTGAAAGAAACTCTTCAGGGAGCACAAGAGCAGTAATTTTATGCAAAAGAAGAAAAAGCAAGAAAGAATCCAGTGACAACCAAAGATTTGGTAGTCTAGTAAGTTCAGTTTCTTGGTTCCTTAGGACAAATATACCTAACCATTCACAGCCTCTCTGAAGCTGAGCTGCACGAGTGTGACAAACACCAAGCAGAAATTAATAACTGGGTCAACAATTTAAATACAGCAGCCAATAAATCAGAAATCAAAGTGGATTTGAATTGAGCATACAGAGACCCTCCAGAAAATGCTTAAGGTCTGATAATAGAAAACTACTGCTTTAAGAAATTTAATTTAGTTCACAGCCATCCAATAGGCTACCACATGAACATGTACACATCACAATTAAAAATAAGGCCTTTTTATTTCATCCCAGAGATGCAGACAATAGGCTGCATGCAACAAAGCAGGTACCACGAACCAGCACAGCCTGGACTGACAGACCCAGCAGTTGCTTTCAGGGACGGCCATGCCCAAGAACGGCTCTGTGGAAGGCAGCTGTGGATCACAGCTCTGTGGGAGCTTGGTGACAGGCAATAGGGACAAGAAGATAAGTAAGAGCAGAAAATTGTGCTCCATCACATTCCTCCATGCCATCTCTCACATGACAAACAAGTAAGTGATAGCCTCAGCCTGTCATTCATAAGGAGATTTGGTTATACATGTCAGTAAATACTCAAGTGAAAATCTTTCTCCATAGTAGAAAACTTAAATAAAAATCTACCCATGGGAAAGTGCCACAAATCTGATATTCCAAGGGTGCAGAAGTAATAATAAAACATGTTAATTAATGATGGGGACAAATATTCCAGGTTCAAGCAACCTGAGAAGAACCAGCAATTAACTCAATAGTATCTCTGGGACAAATAATTTTCCTTTCCCCATAACTAATTTATCTTTTGCCAGTGGGGTGCTCTCATACATGGAGATTTAACTTTATGGCACATTAAAGTTTAGCTGTATCATATTACTTAGTAACTTACAGGACAGGATCATTTACATTCTGCCTCAAGGCCTCAGAATCCAGTTTAAAACAGAAACTCTGAAAACTAAATTATCTTGACTTGGCCAAATGGCAACCCCAAGGCCACTGTCCACAGCAACTTTCTGTTCCCTCAGGCTACGTTAGCAGAACTTCTAATAATGTTCCTGAAGATGTGATCTAGTATTATCCATTTAATTGAACAAGCTCGTCTCATGACAAAGAACAGAGACTGATGCCAAACAGTCATTCAAATCAGACACGAACAAGGTGTTGGCCCAACTGTGGGACATCTGAGCACGTTTCACACATTTTACAAATATGTGCCTTTGTCACAACTGGGTCATCAAGTTATTTCTTTGGCTGTAAGACAGCCAACTTAAGTTAACGAAACCTCTTCTCATACTTCTCTTTCTGACCTTGCTTGCTTGATCTCATTTTGGTTTAAACTTTACAGCTTGTATTTGTTCAGTAGGTTCCAGGTCCTCCCCTTTCTGCCTCACTTTGCTGGACACAGTACGAAGAACTTGGGAGCAATGACCCTGCTCACAGTCCAAAACAAACCACACAAATGAAGCATAGCCCTGCCCCAATGAGGTATCCAGGGTCCCCCTAGATGACCCTGAATCCATTGGGTGGACCTCACATTCCACCCAATGACTGAGGCATAGTGACAATTTGTTCCCATACAATAACACCTTAAACATTTAAACCCCATTATTCAATACATCCAATATGTTAAAACGTCCATCTTATCTAGAATGGCTGTCTGCCAAGAACAAACCATCACAAAGCATCTCATATGCCCTTTTTGATTTCATTACACAACACTGTTTTACAGACATTTATAAAACTCCACAGTATGTGGTGGTTTTAAGATATAAATGAATATTGTCTTCACTATTCAATCTGGGTCTGAGCTCTCAACTGAGCAGTTTCCTATAATAGCTTTTGTAATACACTGCATTTAATTTTGAGTGATGAGTAGCAGCATTTCGCTCCACTTCAATACCACACATTAGCAAGGCATTCAATCATTTTATTTTAACAATAATTTGTTGTTCAGATTCTAGAAATTAAAGTCTGGCAAGCTTTTTAATACACATGAGAATGTTTCATAGAAAGCAAAAGGCATGTTTCCCATTCTGCTCAGCATGTTCAAGTCTTAGCTTTGCAGAAATGGACCACTTTGAAAGGAAAATCCTTGAATTAATACAAAAGGGTATCTGAAATCCAGTAGCTAACACTCATAAGCAAGGTAAAGGAAGTGAGGTAATTTCTAAACCTCCATTAGAGATGGGATACTAATTCTTCAACATGCTGTGAATCAGATTTCATAAACATAATGGAAAGGGGGAAAATTGCATATTACCATGTATGCAAGAAAAACTGTTTGAAATACCCTATTTATCTTCCCTCTCTAAGGGAGGTAGATTCTTTTGTACTCCTTGATGATGGGAATCACAGATCAGTATTCTGGGAATTAAGCCTATTCCCATTTACCTGTGTAATATGATCATTTAGCATAATTAACACATGATATTTTGTTACTGCCATGGACTTGGATCAGATCTGAAATGTAAATATTAGCCAAACTGCAAATCCTAGTACCCAGTGCTACACAGCAGTGTAACTTAAGACACTCACTTGATTTGCTTTCTCTTCTGGGGGCAGAGTTAAGGCTGCTGTGGGAATTCTCACTTTCGTAACATGAGGCAGCTTAAACATTATAGATGATGTTACATTAATTTCTGCAGTATCAAATTTTAAAGGTGTGGAAACAAGATGAAAGGGCTCACAACAGAGCAATCATTTCAAGTGGCACAACAATGAAGAGAAAAATAAGTCCTGGAACAAATAACAACCATTTCAATCTTCCCCAACTATCTTTTCCCCAGTGTACTCCATCACCCAGCTCTCCTAGGACACAGTGATCAACAAACCACCATTCTGTGTGATTCAGTGCATGGCACACATGCAAAAAGTAATCAAAAAAATCACTGCAAGATGTAAACACACAGCAGCCTTACGGAGAGACATTTTATGACCAAGCCAAGACTCTTTATAACAATCTTAAATTCTACCACATGAAATTTCATAGGTTCTTTGTCTTACATACTGTAACACTGTGTCTCATCTACTACAAATACAGATGTTACCTGTGTCCATGCATAACACCCCCCACCTATATTTTCATTCTTTGTCTTGCAACAGAAATATCAGGAAGCTATTCATGTCTGTGCTGGCTTTGGTTTTTAGGGTAGAGTTAGTTTTCTTCACAGTGGCTGGTATGGGGCTGTGTTTGGGATTTGTGCTAAATACAGAGTTGATAATACAGAGATGTTTTTGTTAGTGGGGAGCAGGGCTTGCACAGAGCCAAGGCCTTTTCTTCTTGTATTGCCATGGCGAGGAAATTGGGAGTACGTGGGAAAGTGGGCAGACACAGCCAGGACAGCTGACCCCAAGTGACCAGAGTGATATTTCCTACCATACAACATCATGCTCAGTGCATCAAGTGAGGGAAGGAGAAAGAGGGGGGAAGTTTGGAGTGATGATGTTTGTCTTCCCAAGTCACTGTTATGTGTGATGGGGCCCTGCTCTCCTGGAGATGGCTGAGCACCTGCCTGCCCATGGGAAGCAGTGAATTAATTCCTTGCTTTGCTTGTGCTCATGGCTTTTGCTTTCCCTACTAAACTATCATTATCTTAACCCATGAGTTTTCCAGCTTTACCCTTCCAATTCTCTACCCAATCCCATTGAGCAGCTGTGAGGGTTTTGGCTGCTGGCTGGGGTTAAATTTGTCCAATATCAAATGCACAGATTCTAAGCTTGTTGTATACCTCCTGTTAACACATCCTATTCCTGATTTTTCCTTTGGAAAAACACAGGTCCTACAAATTACATTTTCCACAGCAGTTAGACAACAGAACTGTTGCCTTGATATCGAAAAGCCCTCTCAGGATATTTCCCAGTTCTCTCTTATATATACAGTATCCCTAAGTGAAGGCATTTTTGCTGTGTCCCCAAAACCGAGCCATTGTGTGACATCACCTGTAATGATGATTTACACAAGAGTAAAGGAAAGCTTCAGCATTCCTTTTTCTTAGCCTCACCTAACATTTCTTAGCTTTTCCCAATTGCAAGGATATTCCTTTCCTTCACAGACCATAATCTCTTATCACTCATCCCAAAATGTACAACAGTAGATGTTCTTTGCCTGCAGCTGTCATGACAAGTTTTACACAGCAGCACAGAAGTATGAAACTGTTCTTGGCAAGCCAAGTACAAGCCTGGATTATTATCTCTCTGTTGCTCTCATTGCTTGGATTTATCAAACTGCACTCCTTGCAGCCTTTGGCAGAACGCATGGCATTCAGCAGAAAGGTGGATCACCTTTCTTTTCCTAAAGGAGCAGAAGTTGCTTCTTCTAGTATGTCAGAAGCTTAATGAAAGTTAGGCAGTGCCACATCTTCCACTAAACTCCTAGGCAAGGCTAAATCCCTGAAGAACACAGGGGATGTAAAAATACAAATCAATGGGCCTGCAGCTGTACTGAGACAGCTAACCCCTGAGTAACCCTGGGTTCCTCCAAGATGAGTCTATTTTTCCAAGTCTGTTTATAGAATTTCCCTTGCACAAAAGGATAAAATTTAGATGGACTAACCAAAGTGCTATCAGTAGGAACCTTGTTTCATTCTTCCCGGCTTCCTTTCTCTACAAATGTCACAGACAGGTAAGAAAAGAGAGGAAGAAGAATATTTGCATACAATGAAGAGAATTACTGTCCTCCTCCATTATATTTCCTTCGGTACTTATGGCAGCACTTGGAGACAACCCCAACAACAACCATGTTACTCTGGACTTTCTCTAACAAGAAGATAAGGGATTACAAGAAGGCTTCATAAGGGCTCAACTCATCTTCCCTAAATGTCAATGAGAGCAGTAATAAAGATAAGGCTGAATGACTCCGAGCATCCTTCACAGAGATCTTACTTACTTGAGGTAATTGGACGCACACCAGGGAAAAAGTCACAGACCAAACCTGGAAAGAAGAAGAACAGAATGAAGGTTTTGCCTTTTGGACCCACTTCCCACCAAAAACATAACTAGCTAAGGAAGACAGAAAGGAGAGATTAAGGGAGATTTAAAAAAAAAAAAATCTAACAGGAAAAGGTATATTAAATTCCACCTGCTTCTGAACAAAGGGAATAAGTCTGGTCTCCTGATCTCATTTGGACTCAAATTTAAATAATTAAATAGACAAAATATTAAAACAGACTTACAGAAACTAAAGGGAAGACAGATCACAGGGAAAAGCAAAAGCTGTGTGTCTATTAAATCAGAAAGAGTAGTCAGAAAAATCCAGTGCTTCTACCCCTTGGCATTCAGGTCCCTCATTATCACCTGACCCCTACTGACCTGCTTACAGCAGCCAAACCAGAAATTAAGCAAGACCTTTCCCAATGAACTCTCTTCCAGTAGCCTTGCTTTCTGACTGGTCTCACTTTTGCTTCTAGTACAACAAAACATTGCTGAAGTGAAAATCTCACCAAACCACACAACATAAAGTACACCACCTTCTCCAATTCATACTGGAGCTTTCAGGCCTGTAACAGCCCCACCTTGATGTTAAAAGGGTGCTACAAAAATAGCAAACTGACCAAAGTGAGACTAAGACTTCCTTCGACCACATGGAGGAGAGACATGGAACAGGACTCTCTCCAGTGTTTAAACGCCCATCAATATTATTGCTGCTGCATACAAAAAAAAGTACAGACTAGTTATTAAAAAAGTACGATTATTCACCAAACTTGGTCAATGGGAATGTTTCCATTATTCCATTGTTGTTGATTTTTAAATTAATTTCCCTTCGCCTGCTTCACTGTATCAAGTAAGACAATGAAACATTGCTGTTGATTTCACACAGTTCATTTACTTACCTGCTGCAGCACATGGACACTTCAACAGATCATACATACCAGTGCTACACATCATCCTCAAAGTGAACTAATACTATATGAACTCATCACTGATAATAGGCTCCATGGCAAGCACTTGCAGGCATCCACCTAATCTAATTCCCCAGTGACACAGGTGACAACAATTTCAGCCACTGAACTCCTCATATTGAAGCCAAGGGTGGCTAAACAATAATGAATAAATAATAAAATAAATAAATAATAGGGGAAAAAATCAAGAATTAAATAATCCAAGGTTCCCACAGTTCCACTGTGTAGATGTTGGCTAGTTAGTCAAACTGATGTCACACACAGTATGCTGTCAGCTACACTTTTAAATTATTTATTCACACTCATGTGAGCATGTTATGAACACAGCATGATCTGTAGCAAAGGCAAAAGTGGTCTGAGAGGAGCACTTCAGGCTACATAATCTTATAAAACAGGTACCAATCCTAGCCATGTCAGAGGTATGTTGATTGGCTTGACAAAAGCCAGCTCTACACAGTAAAATCAAGAAAGGAAAATTAAATGCTTGCAAGAAAACTGTTAACGAGGTCTTGTTGACCCAGGTAAACATTAATAATAAACTCATAGAAACAAGATTCTTCTGACAGGCCGGGACTGATGAGATGAAAATTCATGGGCAGATGCAACTGAAGAGCTCAGTTCATGCCCCCAAAGATTCACTATAGCTCTTGGGTAGGTACAAGACTGTTGCAAAAAACTGTGATGCAAGGAACAGGCACTCTGCAAATCCCTCATAAACTTGAATGTTTCACTATGTTTTCTACAAGAGCTGAAAGACTCAGCAGACAGACAACCTGTTCAATCCACAGTTTACAGCAGAAGCAAGTAAGGAGACAGGTCTGCCCTCCAAACCAGAAATCCTATAACATGAGGGCTAACAAAACCTAGAAGAAAATGCAGATCTTTTCTCTTCTAGAAAGCTCAGTGACTGGTAGGCGCTTATCTCCTGGTAACTGTTAGGTAGATCAGCACACTTTGTCCTCTAAACTAAAGCATACGTGTCTTTCAGTTCCTCAGACTATGTCCCAAGGACACGCAAAGTTTGTTTGCTTTTGTAAATGGATGCCTTGAACTAATGTCATCATTGCCAGGTTTGGCTGTCACTGACAGTTTCGAGTTAGCTATGGGGATATTTTTTACCCGAAGTATGAGATGAGTGCATTTTACAATTAAAATTAAAACCTACAGCTCTAACTACTTACAGATCTTTGAACAGCAACTGGGCTGTGTAGTGATACAAGCAGCAATAGTCTGGTAGCGATCTTCTAAAGACTTAAGAAGAACATGGAGCAATGAACACCACCTCTCAGTATCTCTTAAAAATAAAGGAAGGGGCGCCTTAGCACCTTCAAAACAAACAAGGACCTTAAGAAGATTTTGAGAAATTATTTACAAATTTTAAAAACAGAAGAACTAAATAGCATTTGCTAAAGCAGGAAGAAAGATGGAGATTCCTAAATGAAGCAACATTTCTCTTTAAAAAGCAGTTCAGAAAAATAACCAGCTATATAACTAAATTACTCAGACCAGTTTTGTTTCCTTTGTGTGGTTTAATGCAGAAACAGTGAAGAAGAAATTAACTAAAGACAACAAAACTGTTCTGTTCTTACCACAGAATGAACTTCCTTAGCTCTTCAAAGAGGAACTCATGGAAAACAGAATAAAAGTTGAAGATAGAGACTGAATAGCTGTGGAAACCAAGCCATGATGAAACACAAGCAGGATTTTTGTTGTCATAAAAGAAAGCAAGATGCAAGAGAGAATGCTCGGGTGTCCCTGGAGAGTAGGAAACTGAAGGAGGATTTTTCAGAGCAAACTGACTGCTTTAAGAAAGATGTCTTAAGAAATTATTTTAAGAAAAACAGAATGAAAAGGAAACAGTTTCTTCTGTAAATCTTTGGAGGTACTTTGTGGTGACCAATCATCAGGAAATGGTGGGACAACATGGAACTTGGAAAACCGAAAACTGCAGATGAATTTACATTGCTGGGAAACTTAAGACTCTGTCCATTCTCATTTCCTCCTTTTGGTTCTCCCTACAACCCTTCTCTGCTTCACAGTCCTTTTCACTTTGCCTTCTAGATAACTAGGATAGAGCACACATCCAAAAAGCTCCTGCTCTCAAGGAAGCCTCTTTCCCTACAGACAGTCAAATCCCTCTACAGATCACTGGTCCCAGCAATTACTTTTACCATGGCCTTCATATCCTAATCTATGACCATATTCACCTTGAATACTGTCCTGGGTCTTCCCACATGAAACAGGAGAAGTTTCAATGTGTAGGATTTAGTTGATCTTCCATCTTGAGTGTGAGGGGAATACACTGGGAATTTTTCCAGAGTTGTAGTTCTTCCCCCTTGCTCTTCATCTTTGATAGCACCAAATAGTAGCTCAGCATTAGGTGTCTGTGCTATTCATATCCTCCCTATAAATGCCTCTGCTGCTGTCCACAGTGTCCCAGGTGCTATGAATGCAAAGTCTTGCCAGTCCTGCTGCTTTCTCCACTGCTGGGAAACAGATCAGCAAGAGCTTTTCTAACACTCAGAGCCACTGTTACTTGGCAAAACTTTGTGAGACAGCACAGCAGCACTGGAGAGATCCAAACGCTCTGATGTATGAAAGAAAATCACTTTATTTATACTTGGAAGGTTTCCTTTACAGGCTCTTAAGCCAGCCATTTAGGTTTTTATTTTACGAGGAGACATGCTCCCATCTGCATGTTAGTACAGGTCTCTTCTATTGCCAGAACCATTATCCCATTCCCATAATGGTATTTTGTCCACATGTATATAAATACATATAAACAATACTGTGCAGACTGTCCTCCAGCGGAAGCAACATACTAGACATTCTCAGAATATTGCTTTCAATGCTTCACAACTTCAGCTGCACTTTCTTCAAATAAAGTCAGGTAACAACCTCCATTCGCATACGGTTACAGTCTTAAAATAAAACAGTATGCAAAGCTGATTTTGGGATAAGTATATATTTACAAAATCAAGGAACTATTTTAAAAAAAGCTGGATGAGCATCCTGGGCAGAGCCACCTTACACTGAACTGCATGCAGAACTGTGGGTAAAAAGCAGCAGTAGAGAAACAGAAAGGAAAGTATGTTTTCAAAAGCATTCTTAAATTATTTAACCTTTAGAAATGTGCAAATGAAACAGAAAGTCTCCTTGCCTGTGCTCAACATGAGTTTGGAGTACAGCTGCAATCACCATAAAAAGTGATTGTCAGCACACTGCCATAAGAAAACTTGAGGAGACAGCACTGACTACCCAATTGCACAAGACAAGTCACTTGGGTTCTTCCCACCAATGCCTTAAACCCAGGATTCTTTCAACTTCAAGCTTTGCCTCCCTCAATCCTTCAGGTCAAATGAATTTAATTAAGAGTGAAGTTAAAGGACACTAAATACAGGAGAGTTCACAGAGCCCTCTGCTCTCTCAGATTTGCACTGATCCCTATTCCCTAGCACAGTCTCAAAATCTTGAACTAAGCCCCCTTCTAACCTGCTGACAGGGTGTGACATTTCAGCTCCCTGTTCAGTGTACCACCTCATCCTTCCTTTTCAGCCCTTCCTCCCAGGGCAGGGCTGCAGACTTCCTCTCCCTTAGCCTAGTGCCTTCTCAGGACTCCTGCCTTCCTACCCACTCCCCCCTGAGCTCCTTCTCCAGTCTAGCCCTGCCTGCTGCCCAGACATGCCACACATAGATAATGCAGCTCCTGTGGTCCTGTGCCTGCAGGAGGTTGATATTCTCCATCATATCCTCACTATGAGCTTACACAGACCAGTCCAAGCACTTGCAAATCAGTGAGGACTGCCCACGGCAAAGGCAGCTCTGCTGAGCAACATCAGAGTAAAAACTAAAGCTCAGTTAACACAGTTCAGCTGATTCCAGAGACATACAGTGGCTCAGCCTCAAAAATATAATCAGCTTTTCACTAGTTAATGCAGTTTGTTTCCTCTTTTGCACTGGTAACAGGGATCATGGAAATAAACGCCCAGCTCTTAGTCACTTCCACCTTCAGAAATATCAGGTGTTAGAACAGCATGACAGCATTTGCATTAGAAAGGAGAACTCTGCCAGCAAAAGGGAAAAGTGGTTTCAAAAAAACTTTAATAAGTTTTCCTGTTATACCTTTTGAAACAAAGATCAATGCTAACTTCAAATCTTTTAAACTTCTGTTACTACTTCAGTGTTATCATAATATTACAACATCATATTCACATCACTGTAAAGAAATGCTAAGCTTAATTAATACCTTTGTCCACTTAAAGGCTTATTGGAGCATGTGTTTATCATTTAGTCTGCCTCATCTGCCTGGAGCTATCCCTGCAACATGCCCGTCTGTTTTATACTCTTGATTTTAAAAGCTTTTCAACAATAGAATTTTTTCACCCCTCCTCAACAGGCAATCTAACAGCCTAATACATCTCACTGGCATCAAAACACAGCTCATTACTTACTGGGGAGCCGACATTTCCCAACTGTCCTTTCTTCCATGTGAAGCACAGTCAGATGCCTCCTTTTTCACTGGGCTTGCAGACAATCCAAAAGCAGCTGGGCTCTGCCCAAGGATCATGCCTCATTCTACAAATTCTAGCCCTCAAGGTTTGTTTTTTGACAGCAATGAATGCAAAGTGTTTGGAATATCATCAGAAAACAGAGGAGAAGGCAAGGTAGGGTTTGAAAGATGTTTACACAGCAGTGCTGTCTGACTGTGGTAACACACAACTCAGAGACACATCACTTTCCCAGAAACACCTGTGAAACGAGGAAAGCATCCAGTGCCTTTCACTGGAGAGCAATGTCCTGCCTCATGGCAAACACACCACAGAAGACATGTCACTGAACCACAGAAAGTGACCCACAAGACAGATTTGATGGGTTTTTTCACAGGAAATGCAGCAATGACATTCAGCAATGCATGTTTCATCAGAGGGAGGCTACAAGGAGCAGCAGAAACAGCCTCTGGAAGTCAGTTTTAGGAGATCAGAAGAGATGAAGAGGAAGTGGAGAGTGCAAGAGTGACACCTGTAGCCTCCAGCAGAGCATCTTGTTACACCTAAGTAAAATACACAAAGGTTTATATCTTCCCAATGAGTAATTCTCCTCAAAATTAAATTCTAACATGCATTGCACTGAGCAAAGAGATGGTACTTCTTGAGCACATCTCTGCTTTTCCACAATTTCGCTGCCATGTAGAGAGGAAAAGACAAATATCTATTTCTGATCCACTCACGTTCTCTGGGTATTGCTAAGCTGGCTCTACCAGGATTGACTCAATCCTAAAGTCTGTTAACAACCACAGCACAAATGGGGAAATGATCTGCTGGTCCTGACATGTTTATTCTGTTTTCTAGAGAAGGCAACCCTCAGGTAGGAACCATTCCCTGGTCATACACTGTCTTTCCCCAAGCTCAGCACCATGCTTTTTTGTCATCAATACATGAATTTTGAAAGAACGCTGTTTGATCTATTCCAGAATGCATTTCTAAGTGATGTTACACCAAAAAGGTACTTTGAGAATCACTAAAGGAAAACAAGTTTTCAAATACAAAGTATTCCCCTGCCCACATACACACCTTTCTAGCATATGTTCCTAACACAGTGAGGAAAACTTTTTAATTTCTCTTAGCATCTTAGCAACACATCAGCACCCTAAAACCTTCCTTCATTTCTTTATCTGGGGTATTTACAAGCATGGCCATAGTTTCAAACACCTCCTTCCTTCTCAGACCAAATGGCTGCTTGATCTCAGGATCAGAGAATTCACACTGGAGCAGGCCTGAAGAGGTTCTATCCTGCTCAACCTTACGTAGGGCCAGCTATGAGGTCCCAGCAGGACTTTATCCACTTTGGTTTTCAAAACCTGCGAGAACAGACATTGCACAACTCCTCTGGGCAACCTGTTTCAACATCTGACTGTCCTCACTGCAGAAAAGGTTTTCATTACATCTACCTTGAACCTCGTTTCAACTTAGTATTTGCTGTCCCTCATGCAGTCACCATGTACCAAAGTGAAGAGCCTGGCTATGTCTTTTTGAGAACCTCCTCTAAAATATTGGAAGGTTCCATCAAAGTCTTCTCTTCTCCAGGCTGAACAAGCCTAGTTCCCTCAGAATATGATCCTCATCCTGTACCAGGGCTCTGAGAGCACTGAAATACCTTTAAATGCCCTTATCAGCCTCCCATTCATCCCTGCTCACTGCTCATGGCACCAGGGACCCCGTTTTAGCCCTACCTGAGGCCTTCAGTGCCTGCCCAGCCTGTGTTGTAGCTGGGCCTGTCTCCAGCCATGTGTGTGAATCCGGGTCCTGGACCCTACTGATGCAGACCCTGACCTGAGACAATGACTTCCTTGGGTTCTGGCTGCAGTCACATTAAAACAGCCCTGAGTACTGACAGCTGCCTTCACTTACAGGGCACAACACTGGCTCATGCTCAGCTTCTTTAAAGCATTCTCATCTCTTCTTGTCATGCATCAATAAATCTAGTGACATTCAATGTAGAAAACTGATGGGGCAGCAGTCACTTGCAAAGAGCACAATCCTGAAACATGACGAAAGTGAAAAACTGAGATAGGTTTTCAACTGCAAAACCCAGGTACCTTGGGAGTATTAGCACACTACTTCTAAAGCAAGCAGTCTCTTCTGCTCCTTACCAGCTCTCTCAGAGTAATAGCAAGACAAAGCCTTGGATTCTCTAGTGCAAGCTCGCTAGTTTCACATATGATACAAATGCGAAAGTAACTCCTCCAATCAGTGCTGACGCCTCAGTATTGGTTTGCTATTTTAATCCGTGCTCTTCTGGTGTTTCACTTTTCTATTGCAGTATTTTAGTTTGTGTGTTTGGGGAGGCAGAGGTTAAACACTAAAAATACACAGTTGTGGTGGAAATACCCTCATGCACAGGCTGAGGTTTGGCATGCTTTGGAAGAAAATAACTTAAAATAGCACAGAAAGCAAAGACTGTGGGATATGCATCTCCGATAGCTACTTTCTGTTAAAATAACCAAAATAGCTAAGATAACACTGACATTCACAGTTAACCCACTATGCTTCTCAAGAGAGATGAACAGGAGCATTCTAACCTTGGAGCTTTGCCTGAATAATGCAAATGATGTTGCATTAGTTATGTTCTGACCCCAAAGTCTATTCATGCAGCTTTACTAATGAGAATTAGATTTAAAGAAAGTGTAAGTACCCAAAACCAAGTTTGCCACAAGAGTTACAGCCCCATTAAGCAAAGGCTTTGTCTGTAGGATTTGCAATTTGTTCATCACAGATCTAAAAATATGAAAGGGAAAGATCTGGAGGCAGAAGCTATATTAGCTCCATCAGTTTTCATACTTGTAGCTCAGGAAAAATGCAACATGGAAGCAAATGACATAAAACTGTGAGGACTGATTTTTTTTTTCCTTGGTGCTCTCAACATCCCATTGAAAATTTCTCTTCTGACATTCTAAAAGTTATGAAGTCCTAACTTGGGCCCCACATTCCATGCCAACACAACTCCTATGAATGCACGCTTCAATGGCTGCTATCCTTTGCAATTACACACCCTGGCTACAAAGGACTCCACTACCAGCTTAACAAACAATTTGTGGCACCTGTTACTAAGAACTTTGCTACAGTAATGTGTTGAGTGTTGGCTTCCACAGGCAACCTTTAGGCCCATCTAGGAGTGGGCCAACAGCCCAAACAGTGTGATTTGACTCTCATGGCCTGTTCTAGAGAATATTTAACTTTTCCCAGGCATATCCCAGGTGACTTATGCCCAAATCTTTAAATAAGTTCAGTGCAGTCAGGTGGGCAAATCAAGTGCTCCCACTATTGTGGTTCAAACCACAAAACTATTCAGAGTAAAAGCACAGAACAAAAGAGTTGATAAAAGGATTAAGTAGAGAAATGCAGCTTTTTTCACCCTCATAGCCTAGTTTTTTCCTTAACACACCATCCCTCCCCTCTGCCCATCAGAAACCTCTGGGGCTGAAGGCCTTTCCGAGAGGCAAGACCTCATGGAGCTCCCACCTCCCACCACGAGCATGGTGACAGGCGGATATCCAAGATTCAGCAAGAAAAGTTTCCTAAAGCTTGAACAGGAAAAGGCCGAGCTAGAGTCAAGTTTTACATAAGCAGGGGGAAGGCAGGAACCGCTGGCACCACCTCCGCAGGCAGCTGCCGAGCGGAGCTGTCAGCCCACCGCGGGCTCGCTCCCATGCCGGCCGGAGCGCAGCCTCCCCTCACGGGGCTGCCCCGCGCCCCCAGCCCCTCACGGCCCCTGCAGCCTCGGGGTGCGCAAGGCCACGGCACAGGAATCCCGCCTGCCAGCACCGCTGTCCCAGGGCTGCTCTCCCCGCTGGCGGGGACAAATCCGTCCCCAGCCGAAGCCCTCCGCTGCCATCCGGGATGGGCACCGCGGGCTGCCCGGCCGGGAAAGAGCAGGACCGCGCACGCAGACGCCGCTGGGCTCGTCTCTCTCATCCCTCTGAACTAACTTTCCTGTTTCCGCAAAAATCACACAGGCACCGGAGGGGGTGGGGGGTTATTGTTTCCAGCCAACACTCCTCACCCCTACGAGCCGCCCGCGCCCCTCCCGCACCTCCATCCCGCCGGGACCCGCCGCTCCCCAGCATCCCCAGCCGCCAGGCCGGCATCCCGCGACCCCCGCCCCGGGCCGCCCCCCTCCTGCCATCTCCCCTCTCCCGGGGCCGGGAATCGCCCGCAGGTCCCCGCCGCCCCTCGCTCCCCGCGGCGCCGGGGCTCACCCGCGCGTCCCTGGGCCGGGCCGGATGGGGCCGAGTGCTGGGGGAGCGGCGGAGGTACGGCAGGACACGGCCCCAGCTCCTGCCAGCGGAAACGGGAGGAGGGGCTCGGACCGGCGTTACCGAGCGGGGAGGAGCTGGGGGCGCTGCCCAGGGGAGGCTCCAGCCCCGCGGAGGAGGGAAGGGAGGGATGCAGGGAGGGAGGGAGTCTTGCTGGCCCGTTCCTCCAGCACACCCCGCTCGCTCCATCGTGCGCCCGCCGGCGCCCCTTTTGCAGAGCTCTACCCGGAGCCCGCCCCGCTCCCTCTGCCGCCCGCGGGACCCTCCGGGAAACCTCTCGGGTGGGCGCCAGCAGCATCCCCCAGAGCACCCTCCCGGAGCTGGCGGGATGCGCCGGGGCGGAGGGCACGGACCGCCCCCTTTCAGCTGCCCCTGCCCCGAGGGACCCGCGGCTGGACGTCCCCTCGGGGCTCAGGTAGGCAGGCGTGGCGCCCGTGCCCGCAGGCGCCCGTGAGTGCAGCCCTGACCGCTGCTACAAGCGGCAAACCCGGGCTGAGAAGCTCGGTAGTCCCAAGCCCACCACGATTTGGTGGCTTTTAGCACAGAGGGAAGGCGCGTCTGAGTGCTCCTCTGAGCTTTCTGCGGCCGCAGCAGGAGTTGTAGACAGGTGCGGGTCGGTCTCTTCTCCCGCAAGTGATAGGATGAAACAGCAGCAAACTGCACCAGGTGAGGTTTAGATTGGATATTAGGAAATATTTCTTCACTGAAAGGGTGTTCAAACATTGGAACAGATTGCTCAGGGAAGTGGTGGATTCCTGTAAGTATTCAAAAGCCGAGTACCTATGGTGCTTAGAGACTTATTTTAGCAGTGGGTGTTGCAGTGCTGGACTCTGGGAGGTCTTTTCCAACCTCAATAATTCTTGTCTATGGTGCTGTGTGAGACAGCATGAGGGAGATCTTCTGAGATCATACAGAAAGTCCCCACCTGCCTTCCCCTGGGTGTCAGTGGAAGTGCAACAAAAACTTAATGAAGCAAACTTTAAACACTGTCTCCAGCAGTAGAGTCTCTTGAGTTGTCTTAACTCAGCTGGGGAAGGTTCTGGCATGGACCACTAAGTGAAGTGTTCTGTGATGGGGAAACGACTTAGAATTGGGGCAGAGATGCCTACAGAAGTAGACCGGTGCAGTGATGGGCATGGGCCTCCTGAGAGGAACTGTATTTGACAGTGTACGAAGAGCAACTCAAGACTTTACTGTAAATGTTTTTGCAGAAGGAAGATCTGTTTCACATTTCTAGGTCCCCTGTGTATTCTCATTTCCTTCTCTGGTACTGCTGCTGCTGTTGTCACACTTCTTAATTCAAGGGGATGTTCACATCAAATATATTCTCTCGTACCTTCCATTGTGTCCTAAGTGGATTTTTATAAACTGCTTGGTTCAACAGACTCAAAGCATTGTGGTGGCAGTGCTGCCAGCAAAACAACTGTCATTTACTGCATGTTTGTTTCTCTCTCCCTCAGAAGGGAAGCGTGTGCAGCAGCTCTCTGTTCGTCATTTATTTATGTACAAAAGTGCACAAATATTGCCTTATGTTTACCTTAAAGCAAGCAATGAAGGAAATATGTCTTGCAAGGCAGCAGGAGATAAAGAGATCTGTGAGATCTGTGGAGAGAATTTCTTTTGGTTCTTTGCTTCCAGGCTCCAAGAAGGATCTGTCTCCTGGATGCTGAAGCTCTAATTCAGCAAATCCCATTATACCCAAGAACTGAAGGATCTTCATTTCAGAATTGCTGTCAATCTTTAAATAACTCAAACTTTGAAAACAAACAACCACTTCCTGAAAGGCAAGCAGCACAGGAAGCCAGAAGACAATGAGGACATGTTTGACAGTTTGGTGGTGGTATTATTGTTGTTTGGTTGGTGGTTTACTGTAAAAGAAACAACATGATGTTGTGTTCTTTACCTGTTGGCATAACCACAAGCAGTTTTATACCCAGGTATATGGGATTTCTGTAGTTCAAGTCAAAACAAAAAATAAATATGTGAGATCAAGTCATCATTTGGTGTCTACCTTGGAAAGAATGTTAAAAGTGAACAGGAAGCTAATAAAAGATATGTGGGAACTTTGTATGAACCTAATCATTAGGGAAGAGCTTGAGGTGAAACTGGGAACTGGAGCGGCTGATACGGCAAATACACTTTCTGCCAAGGAAACTGAACTTGTCTGCAGGTCTCTTTTTAATTATGCCAATAAGTTTAGGGAATTAACCTCAGCAGAACTGTGTTTCAGCTTCAACTAGCTGTGTTCCATGTGTGACCATATCTAACATGGGGGCATTCTGATGCTGTCCATACAGAGAGGAACAGCAAGAGCTGCCCCCCATCAGCAGCGTACTTGAATCCATGGCATCTGACCAGCAAATTTAAAGGCCACATGCAGCTTTTGGTAACAGCTGTGACTAGCTGCATCTGAGGCATCTAGAAACAGAGCCTTTCCACTGTGATTCATAGGGTGTACCCCCTCTACTCTAAGAGCAAGTCTGTGGCTTTGAGTCCCAGCCACCAACTTCAGATGAAATGATGACATGGCAACAGTGCTGAGTACTCTGGGGAAATTAGGGAGGTTAAAAATGAAAGTCTAAACTTCTCTTTCTGACAGAAAGAGATCATCCATCTAGACTCTCTAACTTTGCTATATTTAGGTTCTTTCCACCGTTATTGCTGTATTCTGCACCTGAAGGAAATGAGGGGTGCTTTTTTAAATGATGCTCTATTTGTTTTCCTCAGAATGAGCACCAGTACTTTTGCAGTTCATTTAAGAGTCCAAAAGCTGTATGAATCACAGATTTGGAGTCTTGACTAATTGCTGAACCAGCATGTTAAGTTACCCAAATGCAGGCAAACATGGTGACCAGTGTAGTAGACCTGGATCTGGTGTCCAGGAGGATTGGGACTGTGATCTCACCTCAGTCTGTGAGGTTACTGACAGAGCTGTGGTCAATCTAAGCTTCTGGCTAGCCTTCCCTAGCAGAGAGTAGCCCTGATCTTGCTGTTCCATTACAAGCATGCAAGTTGTCTGCTGCCTTCCTGCTTGGTTTTGGTATAGACTGTGCTTGCTGTCTTGATGTTCTTGATGAAAGAACATGAGCCCCTGGTAGCTTCTTGAAGACTTAGCTTGTGCTCTTTCTGCTTCTTCTAGAGCTCTAGAGCTAGTTTGAAGGTGTTCTCACCTGAATTCGTTCTTATTCTTTGCTGTCACCACGCAAGTTCTTCAACTCCTTCATCTGGTCCAAGACGTAAAAGAAGCAAGACAAAAATTAGCTGGCAAAAGGTCACTGGGAAACCATTGCACCAAGGCTAAATCACATATGTAATACTCAATCCCTACCTTTGCCTCTAGGCCTACCTACGTGTTTTCTTTGTTGGCAATGTCAGCTTAAGAAGTTCCCACCCCCTCACCAGATACATGAATGAATTCAAATGAACTTGTCTTACCTGAAGTATTCCTTTTGGCTTTGAAGTGAAGATGAAGGGAGGGATCCTGTCTTGCCTAGTTCTGTGTTGCTCAGAGCCATGGCCTATTATGTCTTATCGCAGAAGACTATCTGTAAGCGGAGTCATTTTAGTAATTCAGTTTGACATGGTTCCACAAGCAGATGTAGCTGCACAGATTAGGACTGGTAATGTAGTTTAGAAAGAAAGGGATTTGGTTGAATGGAAACTTTTTGACTGCTTTGTTATAAAGAAAATATGGATATTTAGATCCCTGTCTTGTCACTTTACCTTCTAATGTCTCACTGTAGTGGCTGTAAAGTAACCAGGGGAATCAGCTTTTACTGTTTTGTCCTTTGATTTTACAGCAAGTTCTTACAAGCTAAGGTTAATAAATTCTGGTATTTCTGCCCCAACAGAAATTAAACTTGTAAGACACTCTGATATCCTCATTTGTTGTTGGTTCTTTAGAGTTCAATTTAGCCTTTCCTCTTGAAACTAGGCTCTTTTTTTACATATGCTACTTTTTGGTGTTTGCTTTGCTTTATTTTTAGCAAAATTGCAGCTGGCTCTTAGTTCTGATGCACTGTCTGGTTTCTTCTGATGAAATTCCAAGAAAGGAAGCCTTGGGGACAGAGATCTACAGTCCTTCCAGTCTTTGAAGTATTTTTGTATGGATCTCACCCATTCTGCAAGAGGACAGAAGTCTTTCAGTCCAGATCAAAATGTCCAGTTCTTTTGCCTCATAGCTTTACTAAATCTTCTTCATCTGATGGCCTACATAAAAGTGAGCTTTCCCAGACACATGAACTTTCTTTTCATTTCTCCACTGAGTTTCAAAGGCAGGTAGATGTCTCTTGCTGACCCTGGTTATTGTCACCAAGGAGCTGTGTACTCCAAGAGCAAGCACAGAAAGGAATAGAGTCAGAGAAGAGTCTTCCATTGTTAAATCGAAACAACCCCTGCACGAGTGTCCCCCAAATCAACTGTGCTAAGATTTCATCTGTTCCTCAGCCTCTTGGTTTCTGTTTATTGCTTTGATAAGATCTTAAAACTTTGCTTAATGTGGTTTTATTTATGATCAGCTAATGGACTAAGTGGACTTCTAGGGCTCATCTTCAGGGACTGACCTCTATGGGGTCTGCTGTTGTGGTGTAACCCTGCAGTGAACGCATGGCTCATGATCGCAGGACAGTACTAATACGCATCACAAGAAATTTCCATTGCTAGGGGCTTTCTCTGTACAGGCTTCATTTCAAAACTTTGCTGTCTGCATTGGCCAAAAATACTTTTCCCAAGGGTCCTTGGGACTTTTCTTCTTTTTTGCGAGGTTTTATTTGATTTATTGCCTGCTCCACGTATGGTTCAGAGATCAGGAAGGAAGTTGTATAGGGCTGAAATAGGCAGGTGCAGGCATCAGTAATGGACTGTAGCCAGCTGGTGCCATTCATACCTACATGGCCAACTGGAGGGGCTGCCTGGTTTGCAGAGATGTAATTAATTCAGTCCTGGGTGGCTTGGTCACCTGGCTGTGACCAGCAGTAACACCCAATGGTTAATCAAGGGCAGGCTGTGCTTGCATGGATTTTTTCAAGTGTAGCACAGAACAGCAGGCATTTCAAGATGCTTTCTAGGTGTTTAAAGTACTTGGCTCATCTTTCTCCGAGCTTGACTGATTCTGGTTAGCAGCCATGCAGATCTTATGGAAACCTGTTGGCATCTGTGTTCTGTACTGCTGTTTGGAAGTCAGTTCTTGAAGGCATTTCTTTGTCTTGCAGAGAACAGGCAGAGGAGGAATTTGGTGTCAATTTTTCTTAACAGGTACAAGCAAAATTTCTGTTCTTGACCATCCACTTTTGGCTCCTGCACAGAGAAGGTTAACAGCACTAGCCCTGCCAAGTCCTTAAAAGTAGCCTCTGAGAAGGCAGGGTCTGCAAGATTGGGGGGCAAAAATATATGGAGCACTTATCCCGTAACAAGAAACAAACCATCCTTCTCCAGCTCTGACTTCATGGCATCATCTTTGCTATCCTTCTTACCCACATCCTTTCCTTCCCATGCTTCAAAGCACAGCCTATGACCTAGACACAGGCCAGGAACAGCAAAGTTCAGCGTGCATGGTGGAGGCAGTATGGTGTCAGCTGGTCTGTGGTAATGCCTGGTGAAGACTCATCCCTGTCAGGGTCCTCCCACATGCAAATGGAAACCCACACGTTTACAGATACAACAGATCAACTGGCATGCAATGGCTTAATGAGGAAGTAAGTCAATTAGTCCCCCTTCCACATTAAATTGATTGTCCAGGCCGTGGGACTCTGCCTGGCCACCTGATACATTTCCTGTTCAAGGGCTGCCAGAGAGCATCACGCAGACCACCTCTTCCCTCAGAGCAACATGAATGGCTGCATCTTTCCCCGACTTGAGCAGCTTTGTGGGGACCAAGATTATTGCCTCTCAGTGACCCCTAAATAGCCAACTTCAGTTTACAAGTAAAGCAGAGGTTGTATTTGTTTGCCTCGGAAACACAGAAAGCTAAGCTATTTTCACTGTTCTCTCTCATTCTTTTCCTCCAATTTGCTGGCCAAGTGACATTCTGTGCAATGCTTGTGCACACCACTGTCTGCAGCTAACAGGTAGAACAATTTGACCTCTGTAAACAATTATTTTGCTGGTGCACAAGAGCACAGTCTGGCTCACTGAGCATTGGTAGCTGTACAGGGAGAGCAGAAGCAAAAGCAGCAAGAATTATTTTAGTCTGTCTAGTCATAAGACTTGATACATAGAGGAAATCTGCTGGGCAAAACAACATGATTTAACATACCCCATTTTCTAAGCATAACTTCACATAAAAGGCAAAAGAAAGGTTGGTCTCTCAGTATGATGCATGGAAGAGAGGGAAAAAGTAATGAGGCTCTAACAGAGGAATGCTGAATGAACCTGTGACTGCACAATTGCTGATGTGGACAGCTAGACAGACAGATGTGCAGGATATGTGTGCTATATGCAGGCACATGCCCACATATGTCTGACACCTATATAAATGTATGGTAACTACGTTTGTACATGTGTTGACTTACGAATGAATGTATAGGAGTGCACACACTCAGACCAGGTGCAGCATGAACATTTTAACCTGTTCATACATGGTCAGAGTTGTGGAAGCTGCTGCCATTGCCACTGCCCTACCTGTATGCTCGGGTGCATCCACTCCTTTTATGTGTGTGATCACACCCTGGGTGTGCACTGTGGGAAGTGCTTTTCACAGGATGCTTATTGTGGGGAGACCCTTAAACAATCATTTGCCTGTTTCCTTGACTCCAAGTCTTTTTCCCATTTGCACAAACCTGGAGATAGAAACTTCACTCTATCAATCACAAACCAGCTCAGAGGTACTTTTCTGAAAATACACAATATCTGCAGTTTATTTTTCAGTTTGGTATGGGGGGCAGGGGTTGTTCAAGCACAGACTTTTTTCTTAGACATGCATTCCATGGACAACTCAGGGCAGAGAGTCTCTAGTCCTTCACCAGCCGGTAGATGTGATGTTGGGCACCATGGTCACTAGTTGATACTTCAAAAACATATGCTATGCACAGCAAGGTCTCCTGTGTGTCCCTGTTTGTCACAACCTAGACAGAAAAGGAGAAGAAGCTGAAATGGCAGCTGCTGTTCCTCTGCTTGCATATTCCAACACATTTAACATAAAGCAGAAAGTCAGTAATAAACAAAGAACAGAGAAGTGCAGGATTGATACACAGCTTGGCCACCATGACCCCCAGTCTGTGTGCCCACACACCAAAGCACTTTAGCAGCATCAGAACTACAATGCAATGAAGAGACAGGGAGGTGAGCAGAGTCCAGTGTAGGGAAAAGCCCACTGTGACCAAGCAATGACCACGTCAGTAGAAGCAGGACCACCAGGTCCACTACTTCACACCCCCTGGTGTTGCAGATTTCAACAGAGGAAAAGTGTTTCACCAAAAAAAGCTCTTTTTGCTCTGTTTGTTGGGTATAGAGAGGCCCCTTCCTGTGGCACACCCACTCATGTTCACATATATGTTGATATATCACAGCCACAGTTTCATCCCTCCATCTGCTCCTGCTTCTCAATGGTACACACAGACCACAAGGATTAAAGAGTATAACTCATTTTACAGGAGACTTGTAGATTTGACTCCATTACACCTCCCATTACACACACTTTAGATGTTGGGAGAAGTATGGCTGCTACACTCATGCATTCTTACAGAAGCTCCTTTTTTCCCATTTTTTTCTATGGCCCCTCAGGACCCTTAGCTTCTCTACAACGTGACTGTCAGTAGCATGGTGAAGGAGCAATGTTGTCCTAGTTTCTGAAGCATGCACTACATGGCAGAGACAAGAGAAATATTGCACTCAGAACTCCTAGCTCAGCTTCCCTCTCTGTCACTGCACAGCTTTGCATATTCTTGTCACCTGAGTTTGTGCCATAGTTTAAGTTTTCTCCTGCTGGAGGAGACAGATTTTTATCAGCAGTAGCACCAACTCAACTGCAGAAGAAAAACATTCCAGCTGGAGGCTTGAACTGTACAAAAGCCCAATCATTCATCTGAAAACAGAAAGAAAATTGCTGTTTTCAAACTTGCTTATTAATTTTAGCAGTCAGATTTTGGTCTGTTCTGTTTTCTTATTTAATGGTTGGGTTTGCAGTTGAACTCCTTTCTTCTGCAAGATGTGGTGAGTTATACACATCTAGGTGTGGTAAGGCACCAGGCCCTTTTCTGAAAAATGGGCTCTGAAATGTTGGGAGTGCTAGATCCAGAGCAATGTGCAAAGCAAGATAAATGATGCTTGTGGGATTAGTGGTATCTAAGCTCATAAAAGAAAAAAATAAAATTAGACTTGCCTCAGAGCTGGTAGTGGGGACTGAGGACTACCAACATGCCTTACATTATGCATTTTTCAGCTCCCCAGTGGGGAGTGGGGAATGCTCAAGCTGCTGCTCAGGGAGCAGCACTTTCATCTTGCACAGGACTGCAAGGCAGTGTGTGCTAGCACCCACATGGGACAGGCCTTCAGTGACAGAAGGTAAGGGAAGGACATGAGATTTCTCAAAACATAAATCTCCAGAGGAAGTATAAGTATGTGACATAGCTTTTTTCGTAGAATTTGAAAGGAAATAGGAAGTGCTGGCCTGACTGAGAGATGAAACATGCAGCAGCTCAGTATGGATTACAGCACACAGGTCTTCCATCTCTCTTCCCTGCCCCTTTCATATTTTTGCTCATCTTAAAGAATTCTCAGCATTTGTACTCCTTATTTCTTCCAGATGTTTAAGATCTTAATACAAACATGAAAAAGTAAACTTCTTAATGCCCTGTGACGTATATTGTTAACCTTGTGTTTTATAGCTGATGTATCTGAGCCATAGAGCAGTGAAATGAGTTGCCTGCAGTTACCCAAGATCTTCAGAGAATGGAATGAAAACCACTTAGATTTCCAGCCTCAGGTCCTCTGGGTGAGGATCTGTGATGCCTCGTATAGAGACAAACATAGAATTCAGTCCATTAGAAAAATCTACCTTTCAAGCTGTCTGCCCTCTTCCCAAATTTAGGCTGCATCTGAGCCTGGAAAGGCTCCTAGTATAACAAAACACTAATGCAAATCTTTTTGCTGTAGCCTCATAATACTGACCTACCTAGAAGCTGCAGTGTTTCAGAATGTGTCACAGAGCTTCCCTACATTCCCCTTCCTTCATATGGTCTCCATATTCTTTACAGGTCCAGGATGGTCCTGAGGAAACCACTTCCTCCCCACCTCCATCTGATCAGTGAAGAACTCTTCCCACAGAAAAATTTTATAGCCACTCAACAGTGCCATTGTGGTTTTTTTACCTTGCAAAAAGGGCCGGGGCCCAGAAAGGACCTCAACATTTGTGAAATACTGGAATGAGCTTTTCCTTCACTAACTTTTCATCATTCTCTTTCCCTTGTCTCTGCCTCCTGAGCTCTCCCTTTATTTTTCTTTTTATCTGTCTCAGGTCTCTCAAATTCTTTTGCTGCTCCTCTGCATGAGTTACTATTTCTAGAGCTCCATAAATGGTCTTGAAGTGCAATACACATGAAAGAATCTAAGTTCAATTAGATGCTGAACTATAAAAGGAAATCTGCATTGACTCTCAACAGTGAACTCCTGCATGGTGCTTACATGTTGCCAAGTTGTAAGGAAAACAGTTGAGGCCCACCTGTAAGATAGTGAAGTTCTCCAGCACACTGTTCATCATATACTTCTCAGGAAGGTGCTTGAGTTTATGGATGAAGTTGATCATGTATTCGCAGAGAGGCGAGCGGTGGATGCGGTAGGAATAGTGTCCATTTTCGTAGCGTGCATACTCTGTCTGCAATGCAAAACACAGAAGGGGCATGTGGGGCTACGCTGTCACACTGGTGACACTAACCACAAAAAGGGACTCAACAGAAAAATTACAGTGGCACTTTTAAATAATTTTATTAACAGTGACTACAGTACTTCGCACCAAGGTCAGTCCCCTTGAGCCCTCCAATTTCTTTGGCTTGATTTCTTTTTTTCTTCAGAACAGTGGGTTCCAGCTTATGAGCAGCAAACCCTCAAGGCACTGTGAAAAGTAACTAAGAGGAACAGACTAATTGTCACCTACAGTCTGCATCTCTGCTGGAAAAATATTGGGTGTGAATAAACTGAAAAAGTTACTGCTTTAGCAAGATCAGGAAGCTCTTAGTAATGATGGTAATAGTATGCTCAGGATGCTTTATAAATAAATAAGACTAAAGCCTTCTGGTACCTGTGCTAGAGAACATACTATCTCTGCTTCCCTTTAGGAGAGGGTCTGGCCAATGTTACACAGAGGGATTTTTTTGTTCACATTCACACCTTAGCTCCTGCATATTTCATCTTTCTTTGAACGGAAACTGAGGCCATATTCTATGATTTCACAGCAGACCCTTAAATGCCTGTAACCTCCTTTCATCCCAGAAGCTTGGTCTCCTTTACTGTGCACCATGACACCTTCCTTTGGCCTCTCTATCCCATCTGCAAATACTTAAACTGACTTCAGGCATGCCTATCATGTGATTGGAGATAGCTTTTAGGGAAGGATGCACCTTGAACTGACTGCTGACATGAGAACAGCTGGTGTTCTGCACATAGATGCTTCTGGATCTAAAGGCTCCTTGAGAAACAGGGCAGCAGGAGGCATGTCAGAGCAGCTCTCTTAGCTGCTTTCTTACCAGCACTCTTAGAATGTGGCATCAAAAAGAGTTTCTTCAATGCCAGTTATATGCATTATTTTGCAGTTCCCCTGTTGCTGTAAGTGTACAAACTCTAGGTCTAATAAAACCGTAAGATTATAGTCTGTAAATTATTACAGTCAATTAATAGCTATAGTCTATAAATTATCTGTTTAAAAACATTGATGAGAGTGAGGTGTTGCTTTCACACCTCATATGTTTTCACATTTCTGGGCTACAAAACAAGGGGTCTGTGTTTCCTAGCTTTCCTTTGCTTCACAAAAAAAACCAGAAAAACCAACAGAGCTAAGAGTCTTACATATTTACATGTCCTCGGAGACTGAGATTTAAGGGAAAAGTAGCAAACACTACCAGATCTTCAGTGAAGTCCTGAGACAAGGCCATGTTGCAGGCTGAGCAATCTTACACCGGCATATCTCAGAAATAATAATCTAAGGGATCCATCTCCCTGACAAGAAGCATGAGATATATTTTGCCTTGAGATATATGCAGGATACAAATACTTGAAGTGATAAAGCAGCAGCCTAAGGGAACCTTGCACTGAGGTGTCTGCTCCTTACCTCTACTTTCTCTACCACCTGCTTTCCAAAGGAACACACTTTGGTGGAACAGGTAATGACCATGTTTTCTGGGCTTTCATATTGGCTGGAAACACCATAGAAAGATCTGGATTCATCTTCAATATTGGTATTCAAATCAGCCTGCCAAAATAAAAAGGGCAAAAAAAATTTAGATGGTTATCACTAAATGGTTGTGGCATTTTCTCACCATTACCTTGTGTAGCCAAGATAGTAAAGTATTAGAGTGTCCCAAGCTCCTTAAGCAGACCAATGTGCATCAAGCAAGTGGGAGAAATCTGAAGAATATGCAATAAAATCCCATTTCCACTTCAGAAAACGGTGGTGTGGTTTTGCATACACATTGGGGAAATCTGGTGGAATATCCTCCTAACATTAAAAACATATGACACGACTTGGAGGTACTCACAAAGTATGTGGAGAGCAGACTGCAGAGACAGAGCAGTGCAGCAGACAGGCTAGACTGGGATGACTCACCAGGGAAGGAAAATAATGGTAAAGCAACAGAAATAAAATTTTTCCACCCTAGGAATGTGGAAGGTAAGGTAAGTAAGGGAAGGTAGGTAAGGGAATGTGGAAGGTAGGTAAGGGAAAAGAGACAGCAGGGAAAAGGAATGTGTGAGTACACACACACATCAGGCTCAGGTACTATAATATAAAGAGTATAAACAGACAGGATGCAACATAAGGGATGTAGGTTACTGATGGATCCAGCCCAGTTACACCTGAATACAAACCCATGTCCATTAGCAGCCACAGTTTTCAAATGTGAGTGCCTAAGGCTGGCCAACCAAAGCCTCCTGTTGGGACCCAACTCCTAAAAATCCTGACTGTCTGAAGCTTCCACCAGGGGTCATTCCAACCACAGTTATGAGAAAAAGCAGCGCTTCCCCTAAAGCTCTGGAAACACAACGGGTGCATGGGAATGCCCAGCTCAGCTTCCTCCCCTTCAAAACTGAAAGGGCAGAGCTTCCCTGTGCTCCACAAGCCCAGGTGCTAATTTACATTAGCATAAAAGCAAGGATCAGTTCCCACAGGCTGCTCCAGAGCATTTTATTCTTCCAGTTGAACCAAGGGAAAGAGGAAACTGAAGAAAGTGTGTTCCTGCTGCAGTGGACACAGTGCGAATAGGACAGCATTAGACACCATTCTAGCAGGGTTTTCTTAACCAATGTCAGTGAAGAGTTTTTTTATTTGAAATCTAGAGCAGCACTAAAGACAAGCAATGCAAGCATTGGAACTGGACGACCACAATAATGAATGCTCCTCTTACTCCGCCATGCAAAATACCTCTCTCTTCTCTGCCATGGGATAATAAATACTGTTAGCTTAGTTGTTTTAAGGAGCAATTTCACACAAGGTTTAGGTCAATCTAGAAAGTGGCAGTCAAGTTTTCTCTCCATCTGTAAACACATGAGCTTGCTGCTGCCTTTGTGCCACCACAAAAGATGAGGGCACAAAGACTGCCTATTTTCATAGCAACACATACTCAGGTTGGCTTGAGTCTCTTGAGAAACTGCACCTCAGGGTTGTAGCTTGATTATGCCAGGCTGGTCCTGACCCCGAGAGAGAGCAGTCTCACTGTTCCAGAGCAGTTTGTGCTTCCCCATTCCCCCTGTATTGACACACATTTCTGTAGCTGTGTTACAAGGCTCACTGAGGAATTGCTCAGCTAGTTCTCAGTGGGATCAGTTCCCTGGCCTGATTCAGAAACACTTGTGTGTGTTCAAACAAAGAATGTGTGTTGGGAGGATGGGCAGCAACAGGGAAAGCAGAAGGCAGGACAGCTTTTTCTAGTGAAATATTATGGTCATGCTGGAGACCTTGATATTAAATAAATATAGTTATGCAGCTTTTTTTTTTTTTGTCCCACAGATGTGCATCTATTAGATAGTAGCAGCATTACTGTATTCTAGTTTAGGTTTTCATTGATTACAGTAATACTGTACTTTAATACTGTAATACTCACTTTCGTATCAATGCAACTAACTGTATTGTTTATTTCACCCACACTCCCAACTGTCTGAATAGAGATTAATTTCTTCCCTTCTTCAAAGAGGAACTAGACTAGGAGCCCTTCACAATATTTTTCAGCTATTTCCCTTGGGAGTGATAAACACAATGTATGGACTTGATTCTGCTCTTCCAAAGAAATTGTCCCACTGAGTCAAAAACAGCAAAGGGTCAAGGCTACAGAGGCTTGATCAGGCCACTGCTACATAAACACAGCAGAGGCTCTCACTGCAGAACCAGACAAATGTTTTCAGGGTCTCACTAGTAAAGTTAAGGTTACATTCTCCTAAAGACTCACTGGTAAAATGAAAAAATAAATATAGTCAATATGAGGCAAAGCAGAAAGGTGCTAGTTCCACTTAATGAGAAAAGCTTCATTACCCCTAAGAAGCCACTCTAGGTGCCTCCACAATTTGACAAGTCTCCCATCAGAAGGCCAAACCAGAATTTCACAGCCAATTAACATCTAATTAATCAACATTAATGGCAAAATTATGGCAAAATTGTTTGAATTAAGGAGTCATCACCATTCACTGACATTACGTACAATCAGGTTCCTGGAAGCCCTGTTGCAGTGAAGCACTGGCATCATGTTGGAACTCCTTCACATTTGCGCTGCACTTTTTATTCTAAAGCTTGTCCCCTGTTACGGGCTAGGACTGTCAGACACAGAGCCATCAGTCATCAAGAGCTGTGTACCCTCCTCCTGTCACCTCTGAAGATCTCATAAACATACATACACGGAATTTCAGCAGCTGCAGGGAATGACAGTAGCAGCTTGCTGAGGGCTCCAGTTCACATTTGCAGGAGAATAGAGCTGGAGCACCCCAGACACTGCTGGCCTCACAGTTACAGCTTATTTACTTATTTACAGCTGCTGGTTCCCACCTTCTTAAGGAAGGTATGGTCCCCACACCAGAGGTTATTTAGCACACACATATCTGCTCTTGAACTATTTGCAGCCTGGTTTATTCATGTGAACTGAAAACAGCCATGGTGTACATGAATACAACACCAAGGAACGACTCAGGAGTAGAGCTCCAATCACTTAGCTTGCCCTGCTGTGGAGATGAGTACCTCCTGAAGCAACACAAGGCAGAAAATTGAGGAAGAACACTGTAATCTGCTGTAGCCAAATGAACTCCTAAATGTCAGCTGGACACTGGGGTAATTCATGAACGGATGCAATTAAACTGCTCAGGATTTTGTATTGAGGATAAAACCATAATGACCAAAAGAGCTGCTGCATTTAACATCATATCTGAAAACACTGTGGCCTTCATGCCTGGATTCCTATGAGCTTCTCACAACACATAGATCATCAGGACTACAGACTACAGTGCTTCTCTAAAGAAAACCTTGTGTCAAAGCACATCCAATCCTGGAGCGAGCACCCGAGGTGAGCACAGACAGGTCTGACTTACTGTGTCCGGTACATTCTGCCCTTAAAAGATGCAAGGGAATAATAGTGACTACAATTCAAAGGAAATTCATCTTCCCAGAACTTCATCAAGCACGAGGGCTAATATTCACTTTATAGTCTGGACTATGGTGTGGACACGTTTAATATTTAAGTAGACTAGAAAACTAGGTGCCTCAACTCCTCTCTGGCAAATGCCCTAGTATGTCCAACAACAAGTGAGATGAATCTTGAATACATTCCTTACCCCAGCCTAGGCAGCCAAAGGAGAAGTAGGCAGGATTTTGGGAAGTGTCGCTGACGGGGCTGAGCTGCCTGGCCCCCCAGGCACCTACTTGCCACTGGTAGAACAGCGTGGGGACTGCGGGGGCAGCAGCAGCATTCAGACCGTTGGGCTGTGTCCAGCATTCAAACAGCTGTTCTCAGTCTCTTTTAGAGGTAAAGGTAGAAGATCAAATAAATGAGGCATATTAGAAGCTAAATCTGAGTTATGAGCCACAAACTGGACCATACTACTTTATCTGACAAAGTCGGGGTTCTTCTTTCTGTCCAAAAAGTTCCAGATGTGAAAACCTGTGCACACTGGCACAGCAGCAATCTGATGTGTCTGGGATGCGTTCAACTTACTGTGCAAACTCAGCACAGATGACACCCTCATCCATAGCTTGCCTGATGGCTTCCAAACATGCTGAAAATACAATCACTGAGATATCTGTGATGTGGCACATCTCAGAGATCCACATACTGCACCAAGAGTGAATCTACCTGCTTGGGGAGAAGCATCGGAGATTTCCTCCCTTCCAGTGAAGTATGCTGAATTGCCTACAAGACAAGATTTCTAGATGGAAGAGAAGGGTTTTGTTCCAGGAAGGGCATAGTAACCCTCCATAAGTATTACTTTTTTAAAAAATCATTGTGGTCTGAGTCTCTTAGCAACTGAAAACAGCTCTGATGATGATGATGATGAGGTCACTTCTGCCACCCCAAGAAAGAACTTGAACTACAGAAAAGTTGACATTGTGCACTATCCTAACCATATCCTAAGCCAAGATTTTTGTCTGTTCTTTAGTGGGAGTGAGTTTCACAACTGATTATTGAGGAAGGCCTCATTCCTACTAGGATGAGCCTGAGAATCAAAATTTTTCTTTGAGAATCCACCTTCAGTTTATCTGAAGCAATGGCTAGACAAGAGTCTAAGTGGTATTAAATGCCATGAGAAACAATAGCTTTCCAATACCTTGCACACAGGTCCTGTACAGTCAGCGGAAAGGCATATGCTGAACAATTCTTTCAGAACCCTCCAAAAGTTGAGCCACTGCAGATTCAGCCTCAAAAAAAGAGGGAAGGGAAGAGTTTCCAAGCTAGCTAAAATAGCCATGCTAACAATATAGGTGGCTAGAATTTAGCTAGCCCACCATAAGATTGTGCTATTTTGACATCCAGCAGATTGATTCCCTTCAGCAATTCAGTCTTTCAATCTGCTTTTTGCTGACAACAATCTCTATACTGTTGAACATTCTGGGGAACAACTTTGGTGAAAGAAGTGTCATTGGCAGAGTCCCCTTACATAAGGCAGCAACTGGAGGTGGTGCTGGTGATGGCAGGTGAAATTAATGTGTACAAAAATCATAAAATTCTCTGTTTCTAGCTGCTGTCTTGTTTGCTGCCTGAGAAGGAATACCAAGAACAGAATGGACATGGGGACCAAACTGCCATTCCTTGCTCTCCGGGCAGTTTCTGCCAGGTCAGGATTGAAGGCATCCAGTGGGTGAGACGGGGTGCTGAGGGCTACTTGCACTGCTGCTGTTTTGACTGGATTTGGTTGTGACAGGAGAGAATTCAAGTGCAGGACAGCATTTTCCAGCCCACCCCTTCAGCACTTTCCCACGAAAGTATATTTCATTTAGCAGAATGAAAATGCTCAGCGATTTGACTGCTTAACATCAAGAAGACATTACTACATACGTTCTTCACTGGCAAGACAGGTCTCCCAAGAAATTCCCTTGATTCATGTCTCTACAGATGGCTGCTCTGTACAAAATACTACGTGAATTCCTGGTTTTTCATTTTTCTTCTGTCTTCCATCGAGAGCCTCACAACTTCTGAAAGATGCAAGTGCACTGTTCTACTAACATGCAAAGCCCTGAGAACGCCTCTTCCCCAAACTATTAATAACAATCCATATAGGAGGAGTTCACGGGGAGAAGCACAGAACAGGTGGCAGAGATAATATTAGCCTGGAAAAGAGCAGGGCTGCCACTGCCCATGTGTTGGGAAGCTAATGTCTCACATTCATTGTCATGTGCTAGAATGCACTTGGAGCACAGAGAAATGTCACACAGATGTCATACACAACTTGCCAACCCAAGTACAAAAATCAGTTCATTGTACTAAATTCCCAGTGTCAAAATCAAGGAAGAATTGCAAACACTGCAATGCTGCTTATGTTTCAAACTCATCAACTTTTAGCTATTGTATAAATAATTTAAAGCACCTTTGAACAAACGTGAACATCTCTTTTTCAGTCATGCTAGATCGTCAGTGCCACCCCTGATGTCATGAAATCCCAACCCTGGTGTTTAGAGTTAGGCTTCTGGTGCACAACAGATCATCTGGTATATTCAATGCTTACTGTAGCAATGGCAGGTTAAGCCTCAGGATCTTCAAGCCTAAAATTGCATATATACAATCCCAACTTACTCATTCCTTGGTTTTTTTTAAAGTCTTTGTCACCTGCAACCAAAACTTCAACTCAGAACCTCTGAAAAATCAACCATATCTCCATATCTCAAAATAACCCTTCAAGTATTTAATTCAACTCACCATTTTATTGTAAAATGATGTTATAAATTCAACAGTGTAGTAATTGCTTTATTCAATACATCTTTGGACATAAACAGTTTATTTGTATAGTTGTCCAGAGCTATCAGGCAGCAAAATGAAAGAGCACCCTAGCACATACTGCTACAAAAACATAAAAATACAGAGGGATATAAAATTTCTTCTGAAATCTAGTTTCTTCCCTTTTTTTTTAATCATGTCACCTTATCTGTGAAAAGTGTTTATTTATTTACTTTTTAAAAGTCTTTTAAGCTTCCATTCAACCAATATAAATATTGCCTATTTCTAAGTGACAACCATGTAATATTGCCACCCATAAAACCTGATGTTAACTCCAGGTGGGATTCAACAATGCAAGGGTACCAAAAAAAGAATCAGAAAGTCAAAATATTAAACCAAGCCCAGAAATATTACTGTCCTTACAAGCGTGGAGTTGCAGAGCCCCACTGCACCATGTACACATTGGAGTAAAGATGTTTCAAATCCTATGTCACATCTCTTTCATCAAGCCAAATTCCAGTGAGTTGATACCCTCTGAACACCAGACACCTCATGTGGAAACAGAAAGAGCCCCAGTTTACTGACATCCCACCAAAAAATCTTTCAAAACCCTGATAGAAGTTGGTCTGACATGGTGCATAGGCCACATTTATCCTTCTGATATTAAAAACCAAATTATCACAATCCCCAAACTGAACCACAAGAGCAGAAAAGCACACTGTCAATTCTGATAAATAAAATCACAGCTGCTCCAGATCATAATTTCATTATGATTTCTTTCTCTTCAAGTCAAGGAGTTAATTTTTTTTTTCTATTCTCTCTGTGTAACATCTCCCACTAAACTCTTCCTTTCGGTCCTTGAAACTTCCAAAGCACAAAAGGCAATCATTACCTTTCAAAGCGTGCCCTGTCAAAGGATACACTTCTCAGCAAGGTGCTCTTGTCTCTCCCAGCCAGAACAGAGCTGATCTTTCACCTTTTGTTTTGACCACCCCAGGCAGGCTTTGTTGTGCTTTGCCAGGAGCTAATCCCATGAAGGGCCCAGCTCAGTAGTAGGCAGACTGCAGGCAGCAAAATTATGTGTCCCCAAAAATCACCAGCAACCAACACTCTAAACACAGGCACTTGAGCAGCAGACTCCCAGACAACGTTCTCCAACTCATTTCTGGAAAGCCTAGGCTTGGGACAGCTGGGAAGTTGCATCTCAAGGCACTTAACTCTTCCTTCTGAAGGCACCAGTCAGGAGGCTTTCCAGCACCAGTTTGTATTAAGAAAATTAGATAAAAAAGCTCATTTCTCATCATCTCACTCTGACCTGAGGTTGAATTATGTGGTAAAGTTGAGGTGAAAGGCTCCAAATCCCATTACACATTCCCTCCACCATCCGGTGTACAACTGCTCCGAGCTACCATTATTTTTAATTTCGTAATACTTATGATAATATCGATCACCAAAGCTATTTTGTTTGTACCTTGAAGCACAATGGCAAAGTTTTTGTAAATTTCTGCTAAATCACAAAAATCCAATTGAGTGAGTAAGCTTTTGCCAGGCTGATTTCTGACAATTTACCAGAAGTCATTTCAGTAATATATTATCAGCATAGTCCAATTTCATTATATGCTTCTCTTATCTTTTGCTCTGCCAGCAGTAAATATGCATCTATAAATTATTAGTACTTGGATAACACAAATTGCATCTACGCAGACAGGAGAAGAGATGGAAAAGTATTTCTTCTGTCTGAGGAGTTACACATCATTGAGAGAAGTGAATGCATATCAGTATGCAGAGAATAATTTCCTCTGAATTCTTTACTTATACATAAATAATAATTCTAAAGGGCTCAAGTCACCCTTGGCAAATAAAATCTCCAGACAGTAGTCAAGAACAACTTCACAGATGGACAATGTGAAAGACACATCTTGCTGCAGGCCAGAAAGTGCAGGCCTTGTGGGGTCAAGATCTCCAGTGACAGTCATGGCTGTATTAAGTTGCCTGCACAGGGAAAAATTTGTTGGGAGGCAGCAACGAGGTCACCGCTTTTAAAGTGAGAAACTTCCTAGGAAATGGGTACCCTATAAAGGGCCCTTCTCTTACCCAGAATTTGACAAGGAAAAAGGCATTAGCTGGCCCCCTTTCAAAGAGCTCCTTCAGGCCCCCTTTTTTCTCAGGGAACTTGTCATAGATCTGCCGGATATCCACTGCCTCGAGGTAGGGGTCATTGTAGCTGGGGCTTGACTGCCCAATGTGCACAAACAGGTGTTTGTTATACTGCAAGAAGAAGAAAAACATGGAATTAGGAAATTGTTCGGTACCATTCAGCACATAATGAACATTCATGGTCCTTCACAGACGACTACCAGAAGTCAATGAAGACTTGATAGCATTTTCAAAAAGAGCAGAGGAAATCAATAGAAGTATCTCTGCTAATATCAGCTCATGCTGTTCTTTCCTTCCTACCAATACATCCATGTTTCTTCCTTCTCTGAAACATTATTGTTGGGTTTTTTCTTCCTACATTCACTCCTAAACCATTGCCTCATGCTGCTGTTACAAAGTCTGAAATGACCTGAGATACAGAGTGTTACCTGTGACAGGTAACAAACATCAACAAACATCAGTCAAACATCAACACTCCTGACCTATGAAGAGCCTGAAGTCCCACAGCAAGGTACCAGCCAAATAATATTATCTTTTCTGAACTTTCTTATCTCAGCCCATCACCAAAGCATATCTCAAGATGCAGAATCACAAGGTTTAGTGAGACAGACAAATCTTATTACTTCCACTTTAAAGGTGGCACCATGGAAACACATTGATGCAAATTGATCCCAGTTGCCCCCAAATTAAAGTTCTCAGCACACCAGAAAAACACATAGCTTTATGTGATCTTAGCAACATCTGATTTTGGGTTCTGTATTGGAGTCTATTCTAAAAGGCTGGATGGGACAGCCAGAATAGCCTGGCAGGGGCTTATGACCTCAGTGCCTTAGGCTCTGATGCATGAATATCCACGACCCTGGAAAGGGAGGCCAGAAGCACATTGCACAGAGCTTCATCTATCACTATTTATCCTCTAAGAGGAGGATATTTGGTGTTTCCCAAAGATGCCTGTCTACTCTCTGAAGAGCAATGAAGCAAGTATTTTCATACACATATATTGGAATAACATATCCATGATGAACTGGAGCTGTCTGAAGATGCAAAATTAGTGAGGGGTGGAAACAAGGTGTGTTTCTTACTGTGTCTTGGTCTTGCTGTTGTTCCAAGAATGCGGAGAATTCTAACATCCAAAGCTTGGAGCTAGCAACCCTTCGCCCTTGCCAAGCTGCTGCTGATGGGGAAGGTGAGAGGCCAGTAGGAGACTCAAACCCTGAGCACACAGAATTTATATAACAATAATTTAGAAAAAAATGGTAATAGCTTTCCAGTAAAGCACCAGTTGGCTGTCAAAGCCAACTCATTACATTTTATTATGGCTTCATTCATCATGTGAAAATATCATTCACAAGGTCATCAGTCTACCTGAGCTCTAATGGTTTGTCAGTCACCCTCTGCTAAGACAGCACTGTCAGAGTAGGTCATGATGCAAAAGACAAACTACCTGGGTTTGACACCAGAGAAAACACATTCAGCAATTTTAAGAGGACCTAGATGGAGCCCTAAAGGAGCAGTGAAATAAACTGTTTAGTAGCAGAATGAGGTGTCACCATTAACCTCTCAAAATGGGGAAGCTGAGAAGGAAAAGACATTTGTTATTCCACTTAATGAGAAATTATGAAGGCAATCATGTTATGACAGAGAACAGTGTTATAGAACACGAAGCATGGTGGATGAGCAGTAGAGATATGTAGACTTTTATTTTCTGCTGCACCAGGAGGAAAAAAGACCAATACAATCAACATAAAACAGGAAGAAAAGTTTTGTTAAATAAAACAAAATTAAAAAGCTTCAGCTCTCTCAGTAAAAGGGTGGGAACAGGTAATAAGAGGAAATCATACAAAAACTAATTTTTTGCTTATTGAAATGTTTCAATAGGTTTGGGTTTTTTAAACAACTTTCAAGATTTTTAGAGTATTGGCTGTTTTTGAAGTTGAAATACAATTTCAAAGGAAGGAACTACATTTCCTTACCTACCTGGTAATGGAAGCGGAGGCTGTACAGCATAAGGTTGTTGAGAAAAAGGTTTCACACTACAGAAGTACACAAAGAGAGGTGGTTAATAAAAAAACAACCAAACAAAAAAATATCCTTCACCAACCGTTTGCACAGATTAGATCAAGTATTTCTTCTGAGGGAGAAAGTGGCATAAGTGTCTTTCGGAAATAACCTTTCTGTGTGGGCAAGAGAAAGTCATGGGGAAAGACTCAGAAAGCAGTAAGGGGCCAGGGCTGGACAGATTAAAATTTCCCTGCAGGTGTTCAGCAGACCCTCCCTCCAAATTTGTTTTTCTGAGATCCCTATCAGCCTCATAATACACTGGTGCCCATTTATTTATCCTTTCCTTTCAACTACAAGTAGTTTTAAATTTATGCAAGTGCATATAGGTCTGAGCTGGATGCCTCTCAGACTTCTAGGCCCAAATTCAGAGACATTCAACACCCACAAGTGACCACTGCTTTCAGGAGAGCTCAGCTCCATTTTAACACTACTGTAAGAAAAAGGAAGCTCTTAGCATTTCATGTTTCTTGTGATAGCTAATGGTGTTCCTCAGGCAGCAAAGAAAGCAGCAGAAGCACCTGTTTTGGATGCCCACATGAAGGAATACTTACTCCTGGGAAGATCCAGCTTGGCCTGGCAAAGGTCCTTGCCAAAACTGCAAGAGAACATAGGCAATAGTCACCACTCTTAGGACAGAGAGGAAAAGCAAGGCATGCTCTTTTCTGAGGAAACGAATTGCAAGCTCACAGACTTTAAAAGATGTGAATGAATTATCTCTTTTTTCTGCATTCCTGGTTTCATTCTTGTGGAAATGCTGACTGGCCTTTTTTTTCTCGTTCTACACACTACTACTACTGATATGTGAGAAACAGATCCAAAAGTGGTCTTTAATGTTAAATATTGTGCATGGACCTTGTGCCTCCATCCCTGAAGCTTTTATGATACTCACTCTCTTGGACCATTATCCCCAGGAAAGTTCCATTGAAGTATTTTGGCAGAAGTTAGTGCTCAGCAAAAGGTCAGCAGGCCCAACTCATAGGTAAGGGGATGCTGACAGACCTGCTCTATGAAGGATTTTATGTAAGGCCCATCTGATCTAAGTGCTGAGAATGAGCCTGGGAATTATAAGCTTGAGAAAGGGTCAGGATGGCCCAAACAGATTTGTTCCAAGATGCTGGACTAAGAAAGTGATACAGACACTTAAAAACATTTTGGGCAGATGAAAATCCAAAGGAACTGATTGTTCTCTCACTTGTATCATTAAAAAAACATACATAGTGAAACTCTTACCATTTTATATCAGTGGGAGCAAAGAATTGGACAAAACTGTTGAAGCCATGTGACAGATTTATTCTACAGAGACTATGCCTTTTGGCCCATTCTGTCTCAGTTCTCAGGATTTTCCTGAGCAGATCCCAATATGTTTTCAAATACTCAAGAGTGTTCTCAAAACTCCACCAAGACACTGATCCACTCACCCCAGAAACAGCAGGGTAGGCTGGTCGTGGGAGACCAGGCAAGGCCATTTTACTATGGAAGGCAGTTGCAGAGATAATCTGGGCAGATGACATTGTAGCCATACTCTGCATGGCTTTATCTTTAGCTGCCTGATCCTATGAGTAAGAGTAGAAGCAGAAAAAACAGGGTTATTATAATGATTAGCAAGTTGCCTGCTCTAATGCTGTATAAACAGGATTCTCATCAGCTTCTCTGTAGGGAACAAGCATCTCTGAAAACCTGGGCAGCAAATGCCCCAATGGATGTCCTAAGAACTCTTCAAAGCTGTAAGTCTTTCACTCATTACTATAGCCTCTGGTGTGATTAATCATCCTTTCTGAAATGCTGGTTTGAAGACCACTTACTATTTATACTTTCTGTCTGAGGGCTTTCAACCACACAGCTGGAAAGTTTTGTTGTGGAAAATACACCCCTAGTTGACTCTTGTATTGTAATACTTGGTAAGAATATTCAATGGGAAAGACTCTTGATTATCCAAAAAAAACCCCAAACCCTGAGGACAAGGTCACAAAAAGAGATTGTCATCTTCACTGCAAAAAAGACTACCTCAGTTTGGGACTGCATTAGCCTCAGGCAGAGTTGATCATTTTATTCCCATCTCCAGAGAAATCTGAAACCTTAATAATCTCCAGGGCACATATGCAGGGACATTTCTTTTTGTATTTTAACAGGACTGTAGATTCACACACATTTTTACAGGCAATGATGGTGCAACAGCGAGTGAGTCTGAGTTTTGTATAAAACAAATAGCATTCTTCAGTTCTTCTTTCAAGGAATAAATAGACAAACAGAAACACTTCCCCTCATTCTGCCTTTCCTCCTACATTCCCTACAATTAATCTCCATCCTTCAAACATTCCACATTTATCTGCGTCATTGTGATTATCACAGAAAACACACAGATTAATTCATAGCTTGAAGAAAGTGCTGAAAGAGGTACAGCAACCGTTGCTGTCTTCTTCAGGAATTCTCACTTCCCACTTGCACTCACTGAACTGCAGCAAGTTCTCACCCTTGGGCCTCCATTCTTTCTAACCCCTCCAATTTATCTAAGGTTTTCTAAAGTTCAAAGCCCAGGGATCCTAATGTGTCTTAACAAAAAAAAGTGGAGTAGGCATTAAAAAAATCTCAATAATAAACGCTAGTGTTCAAGTGGAATGATCAGTAGAAATGGGCAAAACTTATACATCTTTTTTTAGAGCATCTGTGACTCCTGTTAGTACCATTCAAGTGAAGGCCAGAGAAACATTTTAAATGCTGAGAAAGTTCCTAATATTCTCCAAAGCTATGGGAAAGTTTTTCAGAATCAGTTTAAATGATACCTTAGGGAATAATTGAAGGATTACCTACATTTTAGAGGGAAATTATTTTTTGTTTTTTTCACAACATACATAAGGACAATTTCCATGTGCCATTGCAAAAAAGGGATTTTTTCCTTCCCCTATTTTTTCACTGTAAAATTGTATTTGTCTACCTGATTTTACAGGGAAGATGCATTTATTTGTGGAGGTATGAAAGTTAAAAGAAAACATAACAACTGGGAAAGGAAAATATTTTACCTATTAACCCCTGCTGTGTTTTTGCTTTGTTTAAATGCTTGACAGACTGCTGGGAAGCGCATGTTTTTGGAAAAGACATCTCTTTTCTGTTTCAGCTAACAGTTCTGTATTCATTTCAAGTGTTTTCAGAACAACAAAAAAAAAAAGGGAAAGAAAAAAAAGCAATAAAAATTTTTACCAAGCATTTGCAACATTTGTACCCATAATAATGATTATGGTGATTAAGATGATGATGAAAATACCACCATACCACCATGATTTCCCACTCTTTTCCTTAGTGCAGATGATTTCTATTAGCCATCCAGGGCATGGAAAAACTACTGACTTTTGGGAACAGACTTTTCTTGAAGCTTTACCCTATTTCCCACTTCTATCTGTTACAAATACAGTGCACACATAAGAAAGACACCCCAGTTTGTGTGGAGACAAGAGCATTGCAGTGACTGATCTGAAAAGTCATCATGTAGCTGCTCTGATCTCTAGGATATAAACACAAAAACATGTACTTGCTATGGAAAATGAACAGTGATAGAGGAGCACACAGCTGTCAGCAGGACCTTGGAAGAAGGGCAGCAGTCTCAGTGATTTCATTTCCTTGCTCTATTGAAATGTCCAGAAAAAGCAAAGAAGTAAATGAGTTGAATCAGTACTCCCGACTTGCCACTGCAGGCGGAAAGGAACAGCCTGGTCCTGGGGAAGGGTTCTCTGCAGGCAGCTGGGCAGAGCTCACAGCATGGCCTGGGTGGGGTAAAAGGACAGCAGCCAATGGCTCCATGGAGCTCCCCGAGACACCTTCGTTCCCTGAGAACAAACCTGGCCAGCTCCTGTGAGCTAAGTGGAAACAGGCTCGGCTGACTGGCTTTTCAATCATGCCCAGTCCCAGAGCTGTGACACACAAGGAGCAGAATCAAGGTTGCAGATTTAAGCAGCAGTGAGGCTTTTAACACCCCGGGCAGTTGTTGTTTCCTTCTCGCCCTAACTTGCCTCTCCAGCAGGCCTCCACCTGAATTGACCACTTAACAGCACCACAGGTTTCAAGCTTAGGCAGCCCTACCTGGGTGCACTGAATTAGATAGTTGTAATTTGTGGCTCCTTCTCTTTATCAGAGCAGCTGGAAACACAACAGGCTTATAAAAGACTCAGCACAGTTTTCCAAAATGGGGCTGGGATGTGGGGGGTGCAGTCATGGCTTAGAGGCAATCACTGATTGCACTGAGTGCCAACAACACCCTCACGGGACAGTCCATCTGCCCTGGTGCCCAGTGAGGAGCTGCCAGAAAGCCAAGAGGAAGCACATACTGACAGCCACCTCCTCAGCAGTCAGGGACAGACTGGTCAAGGGTGCTGTCACCTGAAGCATGGAAGATCAGGGAAGCAAGCACTCTTCTTCCAGATTGCTTATGGCCATACCAAACAGAAAGGTCAGCATTCACCTTCCTTCTCTGGCTGTCTCAGTGAAACGTAACAAGGCCCAGACCTCACATCCTGCTCGGCAAGCCCTTTCTGGATAGCTCACATTCTAACAGGGGACAGCCCCTTGTGCAATTGTCACATACAAACTTGACCTTCTCAGCATTTCTGGCAAGTCAGTATGAGCACATAAAACATTTCCCTGCATCAAATCTGAGTGGAAATAAATGTCAAGAGGTTCATTAGGGTGATCTTGGAGCTTTTCCTATGGAAAGGAAAACACAGCTTTTCTCAAGCAAGTATTCAACCATTTTCTCTCTCTCATTAGCTCAGGTCTCTTCAAATCAGGTCTGAATTAATGAAGGAGCAAAGTCTATTCAGTTGGCACAATTTTACCTGAGAAAATGCCAGCTGGCTTCATTGCTTCATCTCAGTGGACAATTCCACACCACTACCTCTAGCAGAGGTGGAGCTGGTGCTGTAGTAACTGTAAGGCTACATTTCCCAAGGCCACCACAACACCAGGGAGTACTTACTTGTCAGCATTTGTGACCATAAACCCCTCCTTCTCAGGTAAACACTCTTTGCACACTCCTAAGTCTAAGGGTCTTTCAGATTTGAATGACAGCAGCATAAACCAGAGGTAGAAATAAGACACATGAAATTTAAAAAGTTATTGTTTCTTTATTCTTTAAATAGAATTGCTCCAGACGTCACAGAGCTTCAACAATAATGAATGTTTGCACAACATTTCCTGGGAAAAACCTTTTCCTCTCCAGCTTGCTACAGTTCAGTGACTAATCTCATGTTTTTTTTAAAGGCTATTCAAAGAGGGAATAGCTGACTTGGAGGGGCTGGTGTGATATATTAATGGATACCGATCATACCTTGAGCTTGGCTTGGATCTCTCTAGCTTTCCGCCTTGCCAGGACCTGGATGTGACTAGATACCTGCATTGAAAGACAAAATACATCTTCATTCCAGAGGAATATTTGGCAGCTTCTTGTAGAAGTAAACATACTTTAGACACATTGTGCAATGGGCAGTTATTTAGGGTTGGGGGTAGGGGGAATTAGGGGTTTAATGAGCTGCTTTTCTGAACATAATTCCAGTGCCCTGAAATGGGGTGGAGGGCCAGCAAAGATGGGACATCTAAGGCAGATCTAGGCTGCTCAGTCTTTGTCCAGGATAGCCTGGATAATCATTCCCAAATCACAAAGATTCTTTTTCCATCTTGTGTGCCAGGTATTTTCAAAATCATTATTGCTGTCTTGTCTGCCTGGGCTGAACAAATAATCTTCATGCATAGGACCACTGACGTTCCCTGAAACATTCATTAGTAGGCCAAGCAAACAAAATCACACTATTTAATGGTAGAAAAAATTGTGGGTCACAATGTGATTGGGAGACATGAGCATTATTAACCTACTGTAAAATGCCTGAGCTGACTCTTCCTGCTATTCTTATTAATCAGCTCAGCACAACAACCTCTTACCAGCAAAGTCAGAAACTACCAACAAGTGAAAAACAAGAAATTTGTTCTCATTAGCCCTTGTAATCTCTAGTGGTCCAAAGGAGCTAATGCTTAACAGGGAAAACTGTACACTTACCTGTTTCCTTGTGCGTGTTTTCCCTGTTCTCAGCTTAATATAGCGGGCAATCAACTCATTTCGGCCTGGAACATAGAAACAATGCAAATACAAGTTTACAAAGCAATGACCCCAGTGAAAAAGATAGAAAATTCCAGCATGTATCTATAGAGACCAGCAGCAGGATGATTCTGTCTCACTCCTTTCTTAGAAAGGAACTTATTAGTGCACATGGTAGAAGTCTGAGTTTTAGGAGCAGTCTCCTATGACACCCCACAGGCAAACTGTCAAAGTATGGGCTAGATAATTGGACAAGGGGGTTGATGAAAATCGGCTGAAGAGATAGATGGGGTCCCAGTTGAAAACGAGCTGAGAGTGAGCCAGCAATGCACCCTTATGGCTAATCCCGGTTGCCAACAGGTCAAGGGAAGTGATCCTTCAGCTCCACTCAGCACTGTTGAGGCAACATCTGGAGTATTGTGTCCAGTTCTGATCTCCTCAGCTTGAGAAAGATGTACTGGAGAGAGTCCAGCAAAAAGTCAGCAAAAATTATTAAGAGACTGGAGCATCTTTCGTACAAGGAGAGGCTGAGAGAACTGGGCCTGTTCAGCCTGGAGAGGACATGGGGGCAGTTTTTAATCAATAATTATAAAATAATACCTGATGGGAGGCAACGAAGGGAAAAAGAGAGCCACCCTCTTCTCAATAGTGCTCAGTGATAGCACAAGAAACAACCAACACAAACTAACATACATGAAATTCTGTCTAAAAACAATATTAAAAAAAAAAGGAAAGGAAAAACCTAACTTTTTTTATTATAAGAGTGGTTAAACTCTGGCACAGACTGCCCAAAGAGGTTGTAGAGTCTCCATCCTTGGAGGGTATCACAATCTACTGGACGCAGCTTGAGCAGTAGGGCCAGACTAGGCAATCTTAAAAAAAACCCCTTCCAACCAAAAGCAGCCTGTCATTCCGTGTAACTAAGTCCAAGAAAATAAACAATGGGGAAGCACATGGAAACAGCTACACAGAATTTATCAGTGTGATGTGATGCAGTGAATTACAAGCGTTTTCAGGCTCCTGCAGGCAGACTATCCAGGCTCCATACGCTGGCTCCCATGGATCGCATCTGAGCAGTCATACAGTTTTTATTCTCTTCTTGGAGATAGGGGAATAACGAGCAGAAACAGAAAGGCAGCAGCTACACATCTGAACTCTAGGCTGGTTCAAGGCAGAAAACATGACAGAAAAGAGCAGGCTCTGCAAAATAATACATTTGTGGTGACCACAGTAGTAGCAAGATAGTATTGCAATAAAAAGTTGGGAGTGGGAGCTGCAAGGCTGTGAGACATCTTGATATGGCTGCAAATGTTTGCAGAATGAAGCAGGAATGAGCTGGGAAACAAAGCCACAGTTCTTGTGAAGTTTATTTATAACAAAATTATAAAAACCCAGTATTGTCTGTGGAAAGTTTGTGGACTGAGAACTTGTACATTAGGACACCACAGACACCAAAAGGCAAGCAGTGAAATCAGTATTAAACTATCACTATTAGCTATTCCAGTAGTTTAATATTCCATTAAAAAGATGTGACTTGTTTTTATTTTAAACTCTTATTTCACTCAACCCTGAAATAAAATGTATGCAAGGAAAGACTCTATGCTGAAATTGACCACTTTAGGGAAGGACTGGCAAAGCCCTTAATTACATCTGTTTCTGAAAGAGAAGAATGCAAACGTCCATGACTGCAGTCAGGCCATGTTTACAAAACACAACCAATGCATACACAGGGATGGGAAAGCATTCACATGTACAGATCTTAACCTTTTCCTAATGGTGTCATTATAGCAGCTCTCCTTATTCCCCTGGGAGAAGAAGCAGGTCTGTAGCTGAGAAATCACCTCCAGCTCCTGTAAACACAAATTAGGAACCGTGTCTGTGCCAGAAACACAATGCCCAGCCATGTAAGCACTGACCTCTCCAGTTCCCACAGTTTCAGCATTAGCACAGCGCCATGCCCAGGAGAGTTTGGTGGGAGCAGATGCTGCTCTGCCACCTTCCACCTGGCTGCTCTTCCAACCCATGTAAACTGCTTTTACAAAGCCGAGACCAATTACTAGCGACACATATCCACACCACCTTCCTCTAGTGCCAACAATAATATTTATGGCTTCTCAAAGCCTCCATCTGTTTGGACATGGATCCAAGCTGAAAGGTAAGAAACAACTGAAGTCATTCTTCTCAGACAGATGCCGACATCTCCAAAATTTCAGGAGGACTGTTTGACACACGTCAGAAGTGGGAAATGTGCTGAACAAAACAAGGCACTCAAAACCTATTATTTACAAAGAAAGAGAAGGAAAATTTTGGTGCAACAAGAGGACCCTTTGAAGGGCAAGGAGAATGAGTTAATGGAAAAGAGAGGAAAAATTAGCCTTGAGAAGAAGTGGATGTAGGGAATTTCAGGCAAACTTTTAAAGCGCATATAGCAGGCTATACTGAAAATTTGAACACATGGGAACTCTCCAGACATTGGCTCAATTATGGGTCACCCTTGTAAAACTACTTTGAATGGATTCTCAAGCAGATACAATAAATTTTGTGGAGCAAATTCATATTTGTAGTGTTTCCAATTAAGTAAAGAAATAACAGAGACTGAGCAGTCCGACAGAACACTATCCTGCTTCAGCAGTAAGGGGATGCAAGAGTAATCTGTATGAGAGGATTGCATTAACAGCTCTGTGCCAGTCACAGTCAATTCCAGGCACCCCCACACTGCATGAAAACAACAATTAATCCATCAGATCCTCAACCAGCGAGAGGAGCACAAGCTACCTGTGCTCAAACCTATTTTGGGAAGGGCAAGAGACAGTAGGGACAGGAGACACATGAGGTGACACGAAAAGAACCAGAAAGGGAGACATGAGAATGCACAGGAGAAATACAACATATGTAAAAAGATGAATTTGGAGAAAAGGAGCCAAGTGGCAGGGGACATTCCTGGGGATGTGGCTGGAAAGAGTTGCTCCAAGACAGAATACTTTGAGAGAACTGCAGCATCATGCCAGAGCAGAGACAGCCCTGAAAGGACTGCAGCCCACTGAAAAACCGTGTAGAGAAAAGGAAAAGCAAGAAATAAGGAGCACCAGAGGGGAAACAAAACAGAACAAAAAAACAAAACAAAAAAAAAAAAAAAAAAAAAAAAAAAAAAAAAACCAAACCAAACAAAAAACAAAAACAAAACAAAAAAACCAACCCCCCCCCCCAAAAAAAAAACAAAAAAAGAAAAAACCCAAGCAGGAACTGGCAGAAAGAGACCTTTACACAGTGATGCCAATCTCCTGCGTCACCCAGCACCTCATCAAAGGAATTAAGAGGGACTAAGTGTTAAAGAGAACAAAAGAAGGGAAACAGTGTAGGAAGCAGGCAGGAGAGACAATAAACTGCAGTCAAGCCTGGGAAAGTGGGAGGTATTTCCATAAGGGTGCATTTAACTGTTTGACAACAGCCCCAGCAAAAATTGCAAAGTTCTCTCAGGCTGTGTACTTCACTGAAAAAGACTAGTGGAAGGGAAATGGTACAAATTGCAGATATTAGATGCCAGTATAGAAATTCTCTAGAAAACTCCACACAGAGAGCATTTAACTGTGGATCGTCAAAATTTCCAGTTTTAGAATTCACCTCCCACTTGCTAATATGCCATACAGTCTTCCTGTTCCAGAAGTGTGTCCTCACATTCAGGTTAAAACAAAAAAGTGGCAGGTTATATTAAGCCAATAAAGGTACTGGTACCACAAAAAAGAAAAAAAAGAAAAGAAAGAAAACCCAAACAAAAAACCACCAACAAACAAACAGATCACGCTACAAAGACATTCATCACAGGGATTACTAAATATAGAACTATGGAAATTGCCAAGACCAGTAAACTGCAGCGAGGCAGTATTAAATTACCATGAATCAAAACTGCAAGAGAAGCAAGTTCTAAATGTCTTTTGTTTTTCTTATCAGTAGTTAGATGCAAGCAGGTATTCTGTGGCTGGCAGTCTGTAGGCTCACAGGCTCTGGAAAGCACTGTCTTTGTTTCACAACCCTGGCTGCAGGGTCAGCAAAGAGCAGCACTCCCCACTTGGCTGCAAGAGGCAGAGCTGTCATAAACTGTCAGATGGTTCATTTTTTCGAGCCATGTAAAGTGTCCCTCAGTAATCTGATCATATGTTGTGTTCTTAGAATAACTCCCGCTGAGGTCTGCCATGGTCACCAGAACCTGCCAACATTTGTGACTCCTCTGTCGAAACAGCGCATTGGGTTTCATGAAGATCCAGCCAACATTCCAGCCGTGGCACAGCACCTTTATCCTCCCTCGAGCCTTCCCCTTGGAAGCATGGCACGAAAAGAAAGGAGTCAAGAGATACTCTCTTGTGTTCTTTACCTCTCAGTCTTAAAAGATAAATTTCCAAGGGCAACAATTTGGCTCCCATTCTGTCTTACACTAACTAAATTGCAAAAGTTTGCATTCAGTACTTATCCAGGAAAGAATTGCTAAGAGAAGTGAATAAGGAGGCTTTTTGATTCTCCATTCTACACCGGTGCACCTTTCAATATAGCAGCAGAAAAGTGTCTTCTTGTAAGGAAAGGGGATAATCAAGGGAATTCCCATCACCATAGAAATCATTTTCCAGTCATACCTCAAAGCTTCATGCTGACCCTCTGTTAGCAAACTTATATTAATTTTTCTGCTTCTTGTAAGCAGTATCTCTCTAAAGCTTATCCTTCCTCACACACCTATTGCCAAAGAAAGTGAGATCAAAGAATTCAGTGACTTCTGCAAAATCCTTTCAGTGGGAAACGGCATGGAAGTATCTGTTTCTTGGCAGATTCTGTATCTTTCTGTACCCAAAGCAAACATTTACAACTACCTATAAGAAGTTCTATAAGAGAAGTAACTATTCAGCTGTATCCGGTGAAAGGTTTATCACAGAGAGGCCAAGAAAGCCATCTCCACTCTCATTTCAATCTCTTCGTGTCACTTTATGATATCTCCTGGGACACGACTGTTTCCTTGAACTTATTTAATTAACTGTTAGTTACAGTCAACGTAAACATAATGAACTGTGTGCATCAGACAAATAAATCTAGACAAAGAAGGGAAGGTAAGGACACCTCATCTGTCCACCAAATGTCAGTGCTTCTCTGTGCGTACAAAGCAAAACTAACTGCCAACCAAGTCTTACCAGAAAGACACTTTATAGACAAAAGCAGTGTGTGGCTGCATGTCCATATGGGACTAACTGCCACTGGGGTCTGCCCCATCCATGGCTCCCTGCACAGCCTTACTTTCCATCTCTTATTCCACTGCTTCCACCTCCCAACTATACTAAATGCCATCCTGGACATCAGCTCTGCGAGAAACAGGGCTGCATGTGTCTGAAACCACATTTTTGTCTTTCTGACGGTTAATCCCATCTTTTCCTCAAGGTGCACAGACACTCAACTTTTGCTGATATGACCTAGTTTTTGTGCTACCTTTATTAAGACTTTCCTTTCATCACAAATCACATTTTCTCACCAAAGCCTTAGTCTGAAGATTTTGCTGAATTCCTGTACTCAGGAGGCAATAAAGGAACTTAATACAGCACCGTGGCCATCATATTGTGATCATTTCCCATGAAAGAGACCATGGAAAGGCATATTGCATTTTATGGCACTGACCTATCCTGTGAAGACATCTTTGACCTCACCAGTGCAGAACTTCAGTGCTCAATAGCCAGGTTCGAGTTCCCATAGCAGAGTTACACGCACCAGTGATTTTTATATTCAGCTGGGAGAAGAAAATTTCCTCACTCTGATTATTTATTCAATGGTTGAATTTGCCCAGGATCAATCTTCCACAAGAAGTTTCTCTGAGCTCATGCAGTCCCTACAATAAGGGGATTTTGAGGTGAAGAATCAAAGAAGGATGAGCCAGTACTTCTGAAAAATATCTTAACAGTCAGAAGCCTGAAAACACGATATTGAAGTGATTAGTACCATCACATTGTCAGCTCTTTCCCAACATACCAGTTTCCATCATTTGACTGTGCAAGTTCTGAGCTCCTTCCTCTTCTGAAATGACAAAGTCAAAGCTTCATTTGCTGGGCAGAAGGCACCAGGCAAGCCCCTCACATGGCAGTCAGGTGATTCGTCTGTCTGACGTCATAAAACTCAGTCGTCTCATTTACTAACTGGTCAAAACACTGAAACCCTCTCTTGTGTAAAAGGTCTTTTGCTGCAAAAGATAGTGTTTACTCCTCTCCTTTTCCACTGTACAGCCTAAATTCACAGTCAGAAACACAAGAAGTGCTACCACCATTTAGAAACTGATGTTTCTTTATGGTCAGTTTACGGTGCTTCACACAAGGTGCACGGCTGGGGGATAATAATTACAGACCCTGCAGTTTTGGGGAAGCCTCTTATTGGTTCCAAACATGTCCTGGAGATAAATGAAAAGTCAGTCACCATGGGTGAAGTTAGAGCAACAAATCTTCCATCAACAAAACAATTTGAAGAGGTTTCCCTCTCCTTACTTGGTCATTCCTCCTCCTGCAACATTCCATCAACTCCTGTGTGCAGCTGTACCAATTCAATTGATGGGGAAAAAAAAGGGAGGGGGAACAGGGGAGGAAAGACTAACACGCACCATTCTAATTAGCAATAATTAAAAAATTAAACTCCCCGTCCTCATTTGGATTTTGTTGTTGGTTTTGCTTTGTTTTTCCCCCCATCTGCCTATTTTTAATTGGATCGGTGAACTAGATCATTTTGTGGTCACATTAACCACGGCGTTGGCACAGCTAAGAGAACAGAGAAAGAATCAGTGCAGAACTTCTTAAACCAGTTTTGCCACCAGAGAAACTGTAGCCTGGAACTGTACTCCACCTAACCCTCACACAAACAGGCTGGCAAGAAAATGGGCAAGGCACTTCCTGTGCTTGCATCATTTGGCTAAAGGCTAAACCCCGTTAAACTGCCTTCTAATTACTGCCCCACGGGCATGTGGAATTATTCCTTGTAAAAATGAGCATTTGCTAAGGTACAACAATGCATACAGGCAGAAGTCCCTCCCTATCAGCCTAATGTGAAGCTCCAGGCTATGCAGCTCTTCACCACACCTCAGTCTTTAATAGTGCTTTTCAGTGCATAAATCTAATGTCCTCATCAGCTGTGTTTTGCCACATTATCACCTCAGGCCATAGAAATGTAAGTTAATCCATCCAATAAGTACTCTTCCATATACATGTTAAGGGCTGCAAAAAGAACAGAGCTGGGACTTGTTCTGGTACTTCCCAGAGTTAAGACTAATGAGAATCTTGCAGAAAATGTTTAGATTCAGTTTTGGCTGGGAAATCCCACAATCACACCAAAGCAGCTGCATAGAGTAACATGAGTCCTTCATATGCCAGAGAGTGTATCAGATAACACCTGAAAGAGCCAATAACAATCCTACATAGAAAGGCATGTCAAAGTAACTGCTTTCAATCTCTTGGGACACCTGAGAATGACCTTACAGGGGCACAAAAATCCTTTACTCAGTAAGGCCCGGGTTCAGAGAAACTTGACCGTTGAGGGTAGCACTAAAACCAATGTTTAACTGTACCAACATTCCTCAGTTACCACTAGTCCAAGCTCTACATTACAGACCAGGACATCTGCAAAATTATTCCTTAGATCAATAAATGTCAGCTCATTTCAGTATCTTCCAATAACTGTAGGGCATCTGAAAGCAATTCTCAGTGATGTTGTCTCAAGGGATAGCTAAAACTTTAACGCCTCTCCTCCTCCTGATTTTGTGGCCTGCTGTCCCTGCCAGCACCAATAGAAGAGAGTTTCTGGCAGATTTCTGCCCTAAGCGCTAATCTTGTGCATGTGCCCTATGACAGGCTGACCAAGCACTCAAAGCTTCAGCTATAACAGAAATTAGAGCTAAAAAGGGGTCTGTGAGATCTGTGCAGCCACTTGCTGCATGACCAGCGCAGACCATGCAGTTCTCAGGGCATCTGCTCTGGTCTGGTCTGGTCTGGCTTAGCCCTGGGAGGAGTCGTGACTGCTGTGCTTAACACCTAAGACTACACCACAACCCAGTCCCAGCCAAATGACTGAGAATTACACAGCACCCTCAAGGAGAGCTAAAGAGCCCAGAGACTGTTCTTGCATTATACAAATGAATGGCTGCTACCACCCAACTTCAGTTTGTGTCATCATAATTTAGGGTGCAGTCATTGCTCGTGATCGCTTTAAACCACTATGTTATAGATTCAGTTTAAACAAATGCCTGGACACTCCTGAAAAAAAGTGATTGCCTTTTCCCCTCCTTCCCTCCCTCTCACCAGAGTGTTCCATGGGTCAGTTCAACTCCAATCTGGCAGAAATCTGTCCAGCTCATTTTGTCAACATGGTTTGTTATCAGTTTAGCAATCTAACATGAATCCACAAGGAGTCTGCTAGAAACGGAAGTTAGCTTAAAGAACATGAGCACAATACTGGAAGCAGAGCAGGGGAGCAAGGAAACAGCAGTAGCAACTCCATCTTTTCTTCTGCTGTGAACTGTTAGGTCATCTCACCATATCTGAAAGAAATATACTCTTGGTCTCAACACAGACCAGTTCCATACCACCCCAACATTAGCAAGAATAGTTATTAAAGATGTCATACTTTGTAACAGGTGAAAAGAGAATGCGGACAGAAAAGCCTAGCAGAAACAGACTTAATAATTGCATAGCCACCCAGGAACTGGTCGGGTACTATCTGAATTCTATGATAATAGCTCATGAAAATTCCCTACAGTGCTTTGTGATATTCCCTATTCCTTCTCATCCTGCTCTCTTTCTTCTTAACACTGGCACAATTCTACCCCAGATTCTTTAAGCACCTGCTCCCTGACTCAGTTTACAGTGTAAGTTTGATAGATACCTGGGCAACCATGATTCAGGCAGGAGAGCGGGAACATGAGGATGACAAAACTATTTAAGCTGCAGAGATACCCAAAAATGCACATGGATCCAGACGGAAATTTGCAAATATCTAGGTGCTTTAGCTACCTTCTCAATGAAAGCTTCTGTATCTAGATTTGTCAAATCAATTTCCACCGACTTTAGCCATAAAGGATCAGACTAGACATTAACAGCTTAATTAGAGCTGGCTTTACCTCTGGGCCCAGGAGCAGATGAGATGATTTTTGAAGGTCCCTCCCAGCACCATTTTCTATGTTTGTACAACTAAAGACGATGATGCAGTGTTTATATGCAGGAATGCTCGTAATCCCCGGTCAGGGCTGAAAGCAGCATGGAGCTGAATGCCACACGTGCTCGTGTGCTTCCCTGTAACCATGCCATGCTTAGAAAAGGGCCTGTGCAGCACTTGCAGTCAACAACTTGGGCATTGCTATAGGGTTACCTCACCAAGCATTGGTTACACTCCTTGCACTCCACCCACGGACTCCCACCCATGCTCCTGAAAAGGCATTTGCAATTATTGCACAAACCAAACTCCAGAGGAAAGAAGAGTGATTCCAAAGGCATTTTACATCAAAATGGTGTCATTTCCTGTTCAAGAGGCCAGAGACAGAGCCAGACCTTGGCTGCTTATGTGCATGGAGTGAGACTCTGAGAATGTGAAGGAGTACCCAGAAGATGGGTCACAAGTTCAAGGTGACAGCAATGAGCAGCAGCTGCTGCCTATGCACCCTTCAGCAGCAGGTGTACCCAGGCCCCAGAGGTTTCAGTCAGCTCTGCCAGTGACCAACAGATTTACAAGACCATCTGTCTGGGCACAAACTGCACACAGCCTTCCCAGTTTTGCTGCCCAGAACTTCACCACACACAGACAATACAGGGTTTGTTATGGATTACCTAATGAGCAACTGTTTAAACCAATAGACAGCCCTAGTTCTCCTGTGCTCATTATCTGAATCCTACATGAATGAAAATACTGCTTCTTCTTTTAGCTGTAGTACTGGCTTTCTCTGAATGAGCAGCTTTCCTTCACTTTGGGCACTAGAAAATGGAAAAGGTTGTGTTGTCTCACACTGGTTTTGATTAGGGAATAAGGAATGCCTTTGAAAGAGACTTTAAAAGGAAGCTCATGTGATGGGTTTTTCTTATGTACACTGTAGAAGTAAGGGAGTACCTTTTTCCTATGCCAGGTCTCCACACAATCTGCATATTGACATTATCAGCTCCCTCTATGTGTATGCACACCCTTTCTTGAGAAATGCTGTCATCCTTCTCTACTCAATGTTTGGCTAATTGACAGAACACAAACTCTGAGAAAGCACTCCTGGAATTTATCTAGAAGTCTGCTCTTTTTGTTTCAGACCTAAGGAAGGGTTCCTGCGTCAATCAGTCTAACAAAACATACTCATGTCACAAAACCACAGGTAGCATGAATCACAATACTAACAATTTACAAAGAAATGCAGGCATTTACAGTGTAAAGCCACCTAATGCCCACTGTTCTCTTGTTTCCTGTGTAAAACCATGGCACTTCCAATCTGGAGTCCTCTCATTCACACAAAGCACTGATACACATGCACATGTGCACATGCACCCCATTCCTTGGGACTAGTTCTACAAATACAATCCTTACAGTTTTGTCTGATACAATTTTAAAAGTCCCCAACAACAGCATTTCCATTCTAGCTCTTCAGAGAGGAGACATCCCTCAGCACTGAGCACCATGCTCTCCTGAAGCCTTTGCTGACATCCATCCTATATTCTTTCTTTCTCCCCCATTAATCCTAGTCATGCTCACATGTTCCACATAAAATCCCTCTCCCTCCTAAATGTTAACACCCTTCAAATATTTTTAGACTGTTATTATGTGTCCCCCCACCCTCCACCTTTCAGTCATCACTTAGCCAAGCTATGTATATTTAGCTACTTTAATCTTTCCTCCTAAATCAGTCCCTTCAACTCCCAGAGCTCAATGTTAAGTCTGGTATGCTTGCTCTTCTCAGAACTCACTCCATGTTTTTGAGATCTTTCTGGTAATGTGTTTGCAGAAACCCATCCAGAAGATAGCTTTACATGTACTTGTTTTAAAGAAAGAAGAAACCCAAGTCACTGGGCATTAATTATTTTCATTTTCCATATTTAGTTTCTGTTCCCAGGTTTTGAATTCAATCTGAATTTTTAAGTATTAGTAAACATTTGGCATTTGTAAGAGCAAATTAGCAACTGATAAGATTGAACCCAATTGTGAAAGAATGAAGTGTTTTTTAAAATGTAAAAGAGCGCTAAGGCTTTTTAATTAAACTTTTCAGAAAACCACTGGAAATGTGTAAAGTTATCCAGAAGGAGAAGCAAAATAATAATGTGCAACAAGGGAAAAGGTGGACAAAAAAAATATAAACAGTCTCTCAGTTACAAGGCAGATGAGTGGATACACCTACAAAACATAAAGCTGGCCTACTAAACTAGAAATCAGTGAATCTGGATGTGTGCTCTACAGCACCAAAGAAAAAATCAGGCCAAGTGCCTTTCTCACAATATACCACTACAAATCAACTCTGTCTTGGAGAACTACTAAAAGTTTGAAGTTTAAAAATGAAAAAGTCAGAGGAAGAGCCAAAAGGGTAATGCAATGTTGCCAATGATGGAAGTAACTTAAACGTGATGAAAGCTCTGTGGCTGTAGACATACACAGTGAGAAAAATATAGTACTACACAGCTCACTTGGTTTTAGCCTGACAGATAAACATGGGACTACAAAGCTGCTAAAAATCATAAAGGACAGGAAAAAGTATGTGCCCTTTATTGAAACAACAGAATGAAGCCCACACAAAAGTAGTCACAATAATTTTGGTAACATGTAGTATCAATTACAATGCATTGATAACAATAAAATTGCTACTATATTTATGTTTAGTACTAAGCATGTTAAGGAAATATGCCACAGCCAGTGCTATTAACTGCAAGAAGATTCCTAGTGGGTTGGTATTTCAAAAGTGGCAAATTTCTCAATGTTCAGGAAATGCTTGGAATTCATGGAAAGAATATTTCTTTTTATGCTTGCATGGAGACAACACTAGTTAATTGACATACAGCTTAACACAAAGAACCATAAACTTGGCTTACAAAGGAGATGGAAGGAAAAGCATGACAAACTCCAGAAGTTTAACCCACTGCTAATGTGTCCAGAAATCTGGCTTCTTCTAGTTGACAGCAAAGAACCAGAAGCACACAAAAGCAACTTTGAAAGATGACTGAGTGAAACAAAACCTCGTTATTGAGCAACTCTAAAAGCATTACACCTACCACCGGAGGGGAGGGCAAAGTCTGCATCCTGACCAATTGTCCAGAAATCCAAGTTTTGTCTGTCTTCTAGTGTTTGAAGTAGGAGATTCCTTCTTTTAACAAAGCCATGGGATAAAGGGCTGTTCTACAGTTCACTAGATCATAATAATGGAAGCGATAGGAACTTCAGAAGTATCACTCTGAGGGATACCACAGCTGAAATACAAATTTTGCAATTACCTGGAACATAAGAGTTCAGTGTCAACTGAGCACATTCTCAGCATGTTCCAATAGCTTTGATTGAAACATCATCAGGTGAGATGTTAAACTATGATATAGAGGAAAGCATTTGAAGATTGACACCTTGAAGGTTTCTGTATTTTAAATAGCCACCATGCTCCTTCCTCCCCTCAAGGAGAAGGGTTTATGAACTGGGACAGGCAGCATATGTTTATGCTTCTTTGGATTTATGTGTTTGCTTTTCAGTTCTACTTTTAGTGACTCTTTGAGGTTGGGGAAAACATGAAATGATAACTTATCCCTATGAGATAAAGGCATTATCCTGCAAATTTACCTAGTCATTTCAGAATAGGGGTAGGAGGGTCCACCCACGACATGGTAGCTTTTGGCATCAGACTGACCTTTCATCCCATCTTAATTGATGTTGCAAACTCAAGTCTTTGTGGTCCACTGCCTGCTCCAGGTTTTAATTAGGAACATGGTTGACTATCCTTCTTCTATCACTCAGCCTCTAAGCTTTGGACATCTTTTAAGTATTTCCTATCAGCAATTTGCAAACAGATGGCACCAGCCTGGGAGATGGACGACTGCCCCCAGCTGTCTGCCCCTCCCTGCTCAGCACAGAAATGGCTGAGCTGTTTGAAAAGCAGCTGCCAAGCTTCTGACTCCTCCAGAGCAGCCATCTAACAGCCACCAATTCTAGCCCCTCTTGCAAAAAGGTGCTCCAAACCAGGTGTTCCTGCAGTGAAAGGGAACACTAAGGCAATAATTAGTTTCTTCCGAGCTCTTACTTTCTCTCTTGTAATGTCAAAATAAGTATCATTTTGCAAGTTACTATTTTTTTATTTCTCTGCTCTCAGTAATGTTGAGAGACCAGGTCTATTTAGCATATCCATGTAAATCTCACAAAGGTACTCAGCTTTTTCCCTCTCCTTTCTCTAGATCACTACTGAAGATGCCAGGAGATACCCAACACCTAATTCTGTGATAGTTTATTGAGTACAAATGCTACAGATATTATTGCTGCCGCGGAAAAACATAGCTGGAAAACATACGGGAGAGATTTGTAATACTGTACCCCCACAGTGTTCTAAGCAGGCAACACTCATAAAATTACTCTGCAAGACCTTAGTGGTACCAGAAGGCACCAGAGCAGTGAGTGCCCCAGAGTCAATGCTTCTAAAGTCAACACAATGATTAGGAGAACGGACAGCATTCCATATCAGACAAGGCAGCTGCTTGTGCCCTAAGCAGGTGGTCAGCAAAGGCTGCTGGAAAGGCCAGAGAGGGCTTGCACCCAGAGTGTGCTGTAGCATGAGCTTATTCAGTCAGGATGCTGCCTCCACGCAGAAATGGAACATGTCTAGTATGGAAAAAGTTAATGACAGAAAAGGCAGCAAAGGAATCGAGACACAAGATTATCAGTCTGCGGAGAAGAGCTTGGCTAACTTTGGTGTGAAGATGGAATCATGTTCACTCAGCAATCAGCAGTGTTGTCTAAAGAGCTGTAAACAAGTTGAGTATGAAGAGGCATGGAAACATGAGCAGGAGGGCAGTGTATAGGCTGAAACACAGCTTTCTGTATGATTTTAAATGCTTTTAAGTACAACAGCACAAATTCTTCATATTGCCTCATGAAGCCCCCCTTCAGCTAAAAGCTGCCAACTTTAAGCCGATAACAAGTTGCCTCACAAAAGGTGAGAAGCACATAAATCACATATAGAAGCGTTTCTGAGACCTGGAACATCTTGCCCAAAGCAGCAATACCACACAAGCCACTCCTCAGCGAGAAACAGTGAAATGGTCCCAGTTTTGCCAGGGGAAAGGCGCATATACAGCGCTCTGTAACACCTCACCCCTTGCTTCAGAGAGCTCTATGCAAGTCGGTCACAGGGTGGATAAACCATCCCTTCAGAGGCAGGGCCAGCTCCACATCGAGCTTGCCCTGCTCCACGAGCTGGCTTGTGAGCATTGAAGATGAAATCAGGGACTATATTTATGCTCCCTGCCCAGCCATATCTTTCTATAGATCCCAGACAGGGCCCCACTTCCTTGGCCCGGATCCTGGAGACGAGTAAGCAAAGGAGGGCATAAATCAGTGCCTGGGTTCTGTCAGGAGCACACTGAACCAACCATCCACACTGGGAACAGGTGCACTGAAGGCAAGCAGGGACACTGTCCCGTTTGCAGTAGTGGGGGAGGGCCTGCAGCAAAGCTGTTAACTTCTTCTCCCTGAGCCTACCCTAAACTTCTCACCCTGCAAGTGGCTTATTTACCTGCTGCAGCTCACCAGTCCAGTCAACTAGATGTGTTCCACTAAACACCAGTCCATGCTAGGTCAGCCCCAGCTAAGTCTCATTGGTTTCTGTAGCCCTTTGTACTTCACTTTTGCTCTCATTTTTTTTCTTGTCTTTCACACTCTGCTCTGACACATTCACTCCAAAGCTGAAATATTTCAGGGACTGTGCAAAATGTTCAGTAAATTAATATAGTCTTAAAACACAACTGTAATTTTTCACCAGCAATTTTAAGTCACCCATCATGAAAAGCAGTGCAGACGTAGAGCAACAAGGAGCACGTCACTAATTCATACTTAATAACCATGGGGGGGATTCTCAAGTAATATTTTAGGTCTGAGTAACATTTTGAGCAAGCATTGGTCTATAAAGAAGCAGTCTTACTCTCACCTCAGTCATTGCTTCTCATTTCCATCCTTACCATCCTTTCTCTAGATACCAGCACAAGAAGCTGGGCAGTATCCAAATTAAAGTTCACTTCTTTCCCTTTTCTGAGCGTGTTAGTTTTAAGCTGGATCAGTTTCCCAGCTGGATCCATAGCACAACCACAAAAACGTCTGCACCAGCACAGAGCAGGAATGGATGTCTGCCTAAGAACACTGGCCCTTGATTAGCCTCAGGGTGATCAGCCTTTCCCAATACGTATTGCTCTTTCCAGATACAACGATGTGTGTACCCAGTAAAACCATCCACTGCAGATAAGGCCATGTAAACAAGACCCCACCCACGCTCCCACAGTCAGAGCAATCTATTCCCTTGCTCAGGGAACAATGGCCTGATGGCTGGACAGAAACTTGCAGAATGACTTGTGAAGTGCTCTGCTTGAAGCTCCGGGGTATGCATGGAGCAGCATCCCATGATGGGGCCGATGAAGACAGGCAGATTCCAACGTATGGGGAAAAAAAATAAAAAGCAAGCATTGACTGGGAAGAAAAAGGCTGCCTTCGGTAAGATCCTTGCTAGTGTTTTGAGAAACTGTTCACCTTGGGACTTAAAACCAAATACTGGGCATTCAGCCTTTGCTTTGCTTTTTAGTCACAGAAGAACCAGGTGGCTTCTCGCAATACTCAGCTAGAGAATTCAGGCCAGACCAGCTTTTTGCGAACAAAATCAAAAGAGAAATTATAACAGTGGAGAAGGTCAAAAATCCAATTCAAAAGCATGTCTACCACATATAAAGTTGACTTCCGCCACAGTTGCAAGCCAGAGCTTCTCCGTGTTCAGGGCCGGGTACCTAGCTAGTTACATGAGAAGCACCCACAGGTGAAAGAAATTTGTGCCAGGGCTATGAGAAGGCAAACAACAATGAAAGGGAGTAGACAGAACTTTCTGCCCTTCTTAAGATCTGAAAAGTGTAGTTAATTAACAAACTGTAGGTGTTTGCACACCGGCAGAGCCATTCAGGGGTTCAAGAGCTGAACTTCTGTCCTGTGTTATCAGACATGCACACCATTACCTGTTCTTACCTTCAACAAGAACAGTCAAGACAGCAGCAAGAGATAACATAAAAGATAGGCTTTGTCACACCATGAAGCCATTAGCTTTTACATATATATATTATAAATATAAAGATCAGTTCAGTAGCATGCTCAGCTCTGAGATCTACCTTCTTGATTGTCCCCTGAAAAATATACATATAACCCTTTCTGCTTTGTGAATGCCAAAATCTTCACACCGAGTTTCCTAAATACAACTTGAGGCAACCAACAGCATCAGCCTGGGAATACCTGAGAGAAGGGAATTCACTCCAAGCATCACTTGGATGCCTGGAGCATTTTGCTGTGCCCTGTCTCCTCCTTACCATACATCTTGCCTTCGTCTGACAAGATGATCTTGCGCCGTCCGCATGGCGGATAGATAGCTAGCGCTTCCTGGAAGCTCTGCTCGATGTCCGGACTCCACACACCCTCGGCGTCATTGTCGATGGGTTTGTCCAAGGCCTCGCTGCCCCCCGAGTCGTTGCTCCCCTCAGGGGAGGTGGGAGAACTCCACTCGTTGGAGGTAATGGTGCCAGCTAGAAACTCCAAGGTGCCACGCGGAGGAGCAGACTCACAACCTGCAAGGGCAAGCACATCCCGTCAGTCGGTTAGAAACCCTCCTCGCTAGGAAAATGGAGATACTAAAGTAAAAAAAGTTTTAAAAATCTCAGTGAGGAGGGGTTTTACTTTGAATTTATCTTAAGCAATATCTCAACCAACCTGTTGGATTTTTATTTCTGTTGAGATGAAAACCCTTCCTACAAATCCTTCTGATAAAACAGCCTGCTCCAATCTGTCTTTGGATCATTAACTCTGTCACTTCCCCATTCTCCTCACAGGACTCTTCTTGCCTGTGTCTTTATCTCCTTATTTCTTTCTCCCTGCACTGTCATTATCTGCGTAACTGTTATTTAACTTTCTGAAGCTCACATACAGGGACTCAGTCCGTGTGAAAGACCATGCAAAATAAAGTAGTGATGAATTATCCAGTCATCACTGGGCACTGCGGTTGAAATCTTAGATACTGTTTCACTGGATCAGAGTTAGTAGTTAGTGCCATTTCTAACACTGACATTTCTTCTCAAGGATCAACTGTGCTTTTAGAAAGCCATTCCTGGAGCCAGACACTTTAATGCAGTGTCTTCCAAATCCCAGCACCATATACTGGCAGGAGCAGAAGGTACCATGAGTACAGGGATGACAACACTAAGTTGCAGGTCAAGAACCAAGGTGCTTAGCCTGTTGTTACTGCTCATTTTCAGAACGACCTTGGGCAAATTCCTTCAGTTTCCTCTGCCTCTCTGCCCCCTTATCACTTACCAGTCCCAGGGTATTTGATTTGCCACTGGGCAGGAGCAGAAATTGGTTTCTCATTGAACCTAAGCAGGCACCTGCTAGCTCTTGAAAACTACAATAAATTATAGTCTACTTATGACTGCCTACAGGAGAGGCTGAAGCCTTTGAGTGGAGCTGCTGAAACACTCATTGTGAAATTGACCTCAGACCACACAGACACTTCCAGTCAACCAGGCAGGAGACAAATGGCTCCTAAATACACAGATCATTCCTCTGCCTTAATCCCAGAGCTGTTCGTTTATAATTTTAATAGTTTCAGTATCTGGGCTACAAAGAATAGCTGGAGTTTCACAAGCCAGCATTTGAGAATCCAGACAGAGTTTAAAACTTCCCTATCTATCACTACATTGAGCTGGTTAGCAAGAAATTCAGAATAAGGACTTCTTTCCAAGAGCAACAGAATCATCAAACTTGCACTGAACATGAGTAAGGAGAGAGGTCTGACATGACAACTCTCTAGGTCAGAAATATCACAGTGAAAATGTAAAGGGGAACAGAAGAGAAATTTGGGTATGGTATTTGTCAAAAACTAGCTAGAAAAAAAAAGTACATGCAGTTATGCCATGCCCTAGTTGATACAGGAGAAAAACAGTCCATTCATTCAACCTCAGAAGTTCAAAAATTCAGGGCTAATGGCTCCAGAAACTTTTCCAACAAACTTTTTGAAAGTCTTTCTTTAGTTTCTTACCTCTTTGGATTTTGTGTTTTTAAATCTTCTCCAAGACCATAATGGCCAGATTATTTTCTTTTTTAATAAAAGCTGAAATTCTTTAAGAACTTTAACATTTCAAAATCTGAAGTTGTAACTAGATTTGACAACACTGGCTCTCAAAAGATTTTGCTGCTCCTTAATGATTTTAGACAGCAGCAGATACATATTAATCATCTCCAAAACCCACCAAAAGCTAAGGAAAAAAGCAAGACAATGCTGGGCCTTTAAATAATTTCAATATAAACCACATCAATTAGACAAATAATTAGACACAGTGTACTGTGCAGCCTTTTAACAAATGGTTCACAAAGACCTTTAGAAAAGCCAGTATACACCTTATTTTCTGTGACAATGCTGCTAACACACAGATCACTGGAATTGCCTACCACTGTCCAACCATCCATTTCAGCACCTACATGAGATTATTTCAATCCTGTTGATCCATGGTATACAATTTCAGAGCTCTAATGAACATGGAAAGAAATAATAAAATGGGAGGTGAGAGGGGCAGAAAGGGGAACTCACACTTGGCTTTTTCCCACTGGGATAGCCATCCCACGCACACTGTGAATAGCACCAAAGCAGTCAATGTGACTTTAAGAGACCCTGAAATGAAGGGTAACAGTTGCTTCCCTCACCAAACATTCCTCCTTTCACTGACAGACGCTAATAAAAAATTTCATGGGTACTCAAGAGATTGTCCTGCTGGGGAATCAGTGCAGAGGAGTAAGCTTTCCACAGGGAGACTCTGACAGGGAAACGGAAGTTATCTGTTCCAAGTGTTCTTCCATTCCTTCCTTTTCCCCAAGCATCCCTAGTCCTTGGAGGCTGTCCAGACCCTTGTAGTTAATACACATTAAAATCTCTACAAGCACAAGACCCAGGCTGGTTTTAACTTAGGGTGAGAGGCTGAGAAAAGAAGGTTTCAGAAAGAAAGGTGTGACGACAAGTGTATTCATCGTACCACCTGCACCGGGAGCTGCAAATCTCACAAGACAGCAGGCTCCACACCACATGAAACACACTCCAACTGCCCAACTACAGGACTCCTAAAGCCGCAGTCACTGGAAGCTACAGCTTTGCTCTCAAGCCAAATCCCCTAGCAAGAGAGACAGGCAGAAAAAGACATCTCCTAGGGAATGAAGGACCATTGTGACCATAAAAAGCACCTACTTTGAATCCAGTTATTTTCATCTCCTTAGTGTCCATGCTGACATGGGGGAATACCTAGCAGATGATTTCATCACGGCACACTTATGTTGAAACTAAATAAATACATCTGAAGCATAACTCTCTTCCCCCTGTCACATTCACACCCTAGGAGCTGTTGCCTGATCATTTCATATTTTACAAGGCTCAGCATCTGCACTAAGTGGTTTTGGTGACACAGAAAATCTGAGTCCATTCTAATCCAAGCTCCAGAATAACTGGAGGAGAAAACGCATCCTATTCAGTTCAGTGTCAACTCTCCAGACTCTCTTCTCCAAACCTTAAAAAAAAGTTGCAATGACTTGAGCAGATGTCATTTGTACATTAAGGGAAGTTCACAAAGCAAGAGACAGAATATGTGAGCTTTCTTTCACATTGGCGTAAATCAGAGCTGTGGAGCATAATAGCAGTGATGGAAGTAATTATATAAATCTTGACATGACCACACCTATTTTTTTATGCTTCTTACTTTTTGTGCCTTGCCCAGCAATGTCAGTTCTATCTCAAGGAACAGAAATGTGCTATTGTGGCCAATCCCAACTTTTCAACACCTTAGGGCGTGATTCTGCTTTCCCTTCTTGGTACTAAAGGGGTTCCTGACGGATAATGAGAAATGGGGAACTGTAGTGACTATACAGATGTTTGGCCATCTCCAGCTAAAAACTCTGTAATTACTCAGATTTCAGAGCACACTAGCAAAAATTTTACTTCTATTTGATCAGTCCTAAGAAATTCCATAGACAGAAATGGCCATGGGAATCCTTATAACTTTATGCCTCTAGATCAGTAAGATACCAAAGGCTCAAAAAACCTGGAAAGTTTTCTTAAATAATGTTGCTTAACTAGTAAGCTCCATATGCAGTCCCAGACAGTACTCCGTGCTCAGAGGCAATAGACAGTAATTCAGGGAGTCCTGGTTGAGTGCTATCTGATCTGTTGGTCTCTGCTTTGGCTGAACACTTTCCAGCCTTCTGTTTCCTGCACTGTTGTTCTGAACTCTGTGGTGGCCAAGGTGACCATCTATTAAACTAAGCAGAGAAAACTAAAAAGAAGTTGGGGGCTAAACCCTATGGTAAATGGCTTTATTAGTATGGCAGATTGGAAAATTGGCAGCAGAATCACTTCCCATTGAATGAGCAATCTGGTGAAAAACAGGATTTTTCAGAAACACAAGAATGTTGAATGTCTTATTTATAAGAAACGTTTTGATAATATTCATTGGTAAGTACTTTAACAAAACACAAATGTTTCAGTTAGCATCTACTTTCAGTTTGCTTCTGTCTTCCAGTCAATAGTAACTACATGCATATAGCCTGGTAGCTTTAATGGTGATTTGTATTACTGAATGTTCTAAGATTTCTAAATATTTTAGTACTTGTTGGGTTTTTTTTGTTTTTGTTTTTTTTTTTTTTTAGTTGCTTTTTTTTTTTTTTTTTTAATTTTGCCTGTGGAAGAGCTTGTAATCACAAGGCTTTCTTCTGATATGGATATCTTGATTCTGAAGGTACTAAACGGACATCCTAGACATGCTCAGACAACTCCTTTCCCATCTGAATTCCCTCACCGGGCCCAGTTCTTAAGAACAGAGTAGTCAGAGGATGTTGTCCCATACTCACAATAGCAAGTTTTGCCAGAGGTCACAGGGCTTGGTGTTTGCTTTCTTCTCATTCTCTCAGTTTGAACTTTTGCCCCACTGCTCGTCCCTTGTATTTCTGCGATTGTGCCTTACAGAGTTCCTTATTCTGATCCCACTCTTATTTTACTGAGAGATGATTAACTATCTTTCCTTGTAGGGTCCAGTCACGGGTTCTCTCCCGGGTTCAAAGACACAAAGTCCCTCAGAGCATATCCACCTCCTCGCTTATCTCTATCTTCCTTCTTAATGTTTCCCTCTGTCTAAATACTGTTTCTTATTCACTCTTGCTCCCTGTTTTTCTTTCTGCCATGGTCATTCCTTAATGAGTCACTCACAAAGCAAAACCACGGAGAAAGCACAAAAAAATCTTTCCGCTCCAGCAGCTTTGGTTTAAGAGTTTAAATTCTGATAATTTCAACACTAACTCTCTTTCCTTTCACACACAGTATCTCATTGAGATTCAGAGATCCTGCAGGGCTAGACAGCTGCCACGAGCTCTTCAGCAAGGTCTCATTGACAGGGAGCACATCTTTAAACAGACTCCATAGTCTGACACATCTGCTTTCTAATATCAATCCCTCAGTCATTACTGTTGGTAACAGCTCTCTCTTAAGTGTTTGTGGCAGCTGCTCAGCACAAAATCATACTTTCCTGAGGATCTGAAAAATTGCAGCCAGCTGCTTCCAGTTGTTCAGTTTTCTTAGAGCTGCTCTGTCCAAGAGACTCCCCCCACTCCATGGCCACCCCCTTTCCCTGTTGGAATGGAGCACAACGCACTAAGCAGGGACATCCCCATTCACTCACCCCTCGCAGGTAGGAGCACTTGCCAGCACAGCCGTGTGGAGTCTGACAGGCGGTTTCACTCCTGCCCCTGAGTTACCTGTACCCTGAGAAGGTGGCTGTGTTTTACTGAGAACATGCCTTCACCCTTGGTCTCATTCACTGGAGCTGCAGGGAGTGCTTCACCTTGCAGGTATTCCTTGGTGTTATTGAAATGCGAACAAAAGCAAGCAATTCTGGTATTCACTACCTTGGTAACGTGAGCCAAATTCTGCTACTATAGAGGATCTGACAACAACATTTACATATCTGATCAGCAGTCAGAGAATTTTTTAAAAAAAAAGTTTAGCCAGAACAGATGATGTCCTGCTGCTCAAATTATAGAGTATATGATATTTATAACAAAAAGAAAACCTGGAAAGAAGAGCAATCAGCCAGTTACTTCCATCTAGAACATCTAAAAAATGAACTTACACAGTCATACAAGGAGATTTGAGTTTACGGAAGCGACAGTCTGGAATACTAAGAAACCTATTGCTCAAGGTACGAGACAAACTTACCAGAGGAAGAAGACTGGGAAATTCTATGGGACACTACAAGAATAGCTTAGTTCCTCTGAAAGAGAAAAATGAGTGCAATCAGTAGATGAGTAGCTCCAAGATGGTGCCACTCAAAGACTGCAGGAAAAACATACTGGAAAGGGAAAAGGTGGGAAAGTAGGTATTCAGTGATAAATATGATCTGTTAAAGCTTGCAGGCAAGACAGGGCAAAAATCATGGACAGGTTTACAGGGTCTCTACAGAAAAAAATAAAGATGCAACCATAGCAAGACCAACTGGCACTGAACTGTGTCTAGGAAGGTAAGGGCACTTTTGCAGCACTTTTTACAGCAACCGGTTCCTCAGGCTCCTTCGAAGCTGCACTTCATCATTAAAGCAATCTGGAGACAGTGGAGATGGGTGGGTACAGTTCACTGAGCCTTTTGAGGGGCCTCCGCTCAAACACTCCATAACAGCTTAGGCAAGGGCTGAGCCTGGCTGTCATCTCACTTATTGCCCCAGGCCTCCTGCAATCCTGAGTAATGGCGGCTATTCCCTGTGAATAGCCCTATCCACCCAGAACACCAGGGTAATGCTGCATAATCCCGTGAATAAAACCAGTTAAGGTAGGTGTTACTGGCTGTAGGGAACGAAAAAGCTCTTAACTTGCAGCAGTGCCAGGCAAGGAGGAAAGAACTGAGATTTCCCTCTCTGTATTGGGCAAGGTAATACACTCATTACATGCACAGGCTGCATGGTGAGATTTTTGTCTCTGTCTCAACGCTGAATAAGACTAGTTTACAAAGGAACAAGCACGACTAGCCTCAGATCATATCCAACAGGAGGTTGGACTCCAGCTGAATGCTTGTCACACTGCCTAACACAACACCAAGCTTGGTTTGTTTGCTACACCGAAACTGCCTGCAGCAGCTGCTGTTCAAAAGGCACCTGACTTCCCGAGCAAAGCAAAACAACTCTTAAATTATTGCAGGAGCTAGCTCTGGCTGAAACAGAGAGAGGATGTAGTGTCCAGCAGAGTGATATAAATCAAAGCAAGGAGAGAGGAGAACTTCTATCAGTGCAGCCCTGGATAATGCAGTCAAACAGGATGTGATGAGATAAGGCTGTGTGTGGCCTTGCACACCATCCAATCAGTTACATTTGAGATAAAGGAAACAGAGCACAGCGCCTTGCTGCCCTAAGGAGGGGAGGAAAAAGCCCCACAACCCAACAACAAAACCCAAAGGCCAGTTCTGACCCCACTAGTCCAGGGGTGGCCAACTTGGGGATCAATCTTGAGCAACAGGCAACTCACACCCAGCTCCCACGTACAGGCCACATCACAAGACCACCAGCCTTGGACTGACAAAATGACTGCTGGGTGATTTATGTCTCAGCTGGCAGAGAAAAATGAGCCAGCAAGGACAGCAGAGATTGACACTGCCAGGTTGTGCTGGGACTGAGCCACGCACCGGGCTGGCCCCAGCTCTCAAAGGAACAGTGGAATTCCTGGGGAGTCACTGTTATCTCCCATGCGGGAACTGTTCCCAGAGCTCCCATTCTCCCTGACTTTCCAAGACATGTGGCATGTGTTTCACAGCTTCCCAAACAGATGAAGGTTGTGGCAGGGTGAAAATTGTTAGTCACCCTCGTGCTAGCAGCAGCGGTCACCAGGAATCATTCTCCCTGGAGCTGGTTAGAAAGCAAGGAACCAGGAGGAAGCCAGATAATCACGCCCTCTTCTATCACAGAAGCACTGGTAGTGTCAGCTAACACGGGAAAATTGTAGCTGTCCATTTATGTACAGACAAGTGTAGATATTGACTGACTAAAATTACTTGGGAATTACCAAACCAACCTAGAGACAGAAATAAATCAAGCTGAGCATTTTCCCAAAGAGTGTTATTCACTGAATCATTAAAGGATAGGCAACCTTCAATAGCAAACTAAAAAAGCCTCCTTGCTCCTAAATCTGCCAAAACTCCGTTGTCCTGAAAATCTCACCATGAGGCTCAAAAGCCCCCATTTCACCTATGGAAAAAATATAACACAAAGATGTACGTGAACCACCCAAAGGCAAAATCAGAACAGGGTTATAATCTAAACTAGAACTTCAAGACAAGAAAATGCTAACTTTAAAAGTGATTTGCAATTGCAAGTGGTAACTTCAGAGTGGCTCATGTTTAACACTGTCTGGAAATTGAGTGTTTGCTGACAAGTAACACTAAGCTGAGACTCATAATACCCACTTTATGATACCCAAATCAAATTCTTATTTCCTAATCCTGCCTCCTGCTTATGACATCTTTCACTCTTGTCTAGGACTCGAAGGTAGATGTTCCAACAAAGTCTCACAACTGCGGCGTACTTGGCTTCCCTTGACACTAATGGCAGAATTGCACATAAACTCAAGACAGGAGACAGATGTTTGCAAATCTCATCCAAAGCAGTGAAAATGTTTATCTCCAAAACTAGAGTCAGTCTCCAAGAAAAGAAATAGCTGAACCTGGGCTAAGATACTTACAAGAGAACAGAGAGACAACGATCACATAACCCATGAATGCAGTCAAATTTCCCCTTCTGTGGTGCTTACAGGTGGTCTGTGTTGTGGGCACGACCTGTCTGGTCAGGGCTAAGCCCTCTACTAAAGGCTCAAGACAAATGCAGATCACACACAGGCAGAACAGGTACACAAAATGGAACCAATTCTCGGTGCTCTCCTGACTTTTCCTCTTTCAGTCAACCAGTTACATGTGTGCTTTGATTTTAGCAGTAGCCAGGCATGAGCTTAAAGGGGTTTGATGCTTGTTGTAAGGCAATGCCTAAGGAAAGAACAACCACAGTGAAACACCTGCCTCACGTGAATGAACCTACTCATGGCTACCAACCAAGCTGGTCTCTCCTGGGGTATTCAGACCCCACCCCAGCCCAGCTTTGGAGTACACACTCCATCTGGATCATGCAGCAGGTCAACATTCATTGCTTACAGCTCAGATGGTCACTACTTAAGGCTGACGTCGAGGAAAGCCAGCCTTCCTGTGAAACACTCTGAAACTTCCTAGTAAACACACAGCAGACATTTTTACCAGATTCCAGTTCTCCTCCCAGTTTGATACATGAGACAGTAAAGCCATCCTCAACTCACACCAGCATAATTTTGAGTTCAGAACTATTTCCTCTCTCTAAATGAGGCATAAACACGCTGTCATCCTCAGCCTGCTGAACCCAGAGCGATTTCACAGAAAGCAAACAAAAATCATGGAATCTGTAATTATGACCCCAATCCTCAAACAGGAATCAGTTAAAAAAAAAAAAAAAAAAAGTCAGAAACTGAAAAACAAATTTGTCCCCAGATACTATAGGAAAGCATGAACCTTCTGATTTATCTCTTTGCCCTTCCAGACCCTTCTCGCCAGGAAGGTCAACAGGTTATATACCTTCTGCTGGATTAATCTACAGGAGAACAAGGGCAGCTAGCCAAGCAAAACTAGATTCTTAAAGAGACACAGCCAACCACAGACTCTACTCCAGTTTTTAAAGCATATTCTTACAAATAAAACCTGTGGCCAAAAGCAGTGGAAAAAGATGATGCTACTCTATTTTTCAGTTCACATACCAGGTGGATAGAAGCAGAGATTTACATGTTTCACCTGCACGGTGATTTTCTTCTGATCACATAGATCCTTCACAAACAAGTGAGGGCAGAGAAATAGATAGAATTTTATTATTTTATTTTTATAAAGATAATTCAAAGAGCAGTGAGTATGCTTGGATATAATCTTTTTACACAAACCTCTTTTTCACACCGTTTTTTCCCCTTAAGATAACAAGAGTTTCAAACCAAAAGTCCTGTCTAAGTCCTGCTAGTCTGGTAAAAATAAGCTTTATTTCAATGAGCTGTGGAGATGTATGATCAGGTAAAACGAACTTAAGACACATCAGCAAATCCTCCCTTTCCACTTCAATACACCAGCTCCAAGTTCTCTTGACATTCCTCCGTAGTTAAAACAGTCCTGGTGACAAGAGCTTACGCTTTGCCTAGACATCTGTCATTAATGGTTACCATACTGTTGGAAGGAAGGCACTTTGAGCGCTACACTGATTTATTTTCTCTTTGGCAATAGCAAAGCAGATGCTTCAAAGGCTTGCACCCAGGCTCTGAGAGACACTGGCACTCATGTCTCAGAAGTACAGGAGTGTAAAACACCTACCCTTTGGCAATCACATTCTAATGAAGGTAAGAACAAGGTAATTATAAACCTACAACAGAACAGAAAAACAGAGCCAGTGACTCAGCCAGTGGCACCAGGAACTGGAAAACCTGCCCCTCCCTAGCAGGAAAACGTCTAATTCATTTGGTGTTAAAAACAAAGGGGGGTGCATGCATCATCTCCAGAAAAAGGAGGACCCAAGGGGCAGGAACAATAAAACCAAAAACCTACCAAACCCTCCCCCATCCCAAAAAAACCCCAAGAATTCAAAACACCACCTCCTAACCCTAAAGAACTCTTTCTAATAATCTAGTCTCAGATCTAGCAATGAGCTCCACAAATGCAAACTCATGGCTTTTTTACAAGGTACTACAAAGGAACACTCTGGGCATTTATTCCATACAATGTTTTGCAGAAGTCAGAGACAGAGTAGTATCCATTACTGTAAATACTAATAAACTTGATTGCTCCTCAAAGGAGGGTAGAAGTGCTGTGAAAGTAGAGAATGAAAAGAACACAGCACATAATGAAAAAGGTTTAGATTTAAAATAGCATTTGTTATTCTCTACAGAAATCATAGCTAAAATTACTTCTGATTGGCTTTGGAGAGTACTGATCATATTATTAGAAAATTAACTAATGGCTTCAAAACTATGTGTAATGATATATATGACATATAATATAGGTATGATATATAATGAGATACAAATGGAACCAACAGATACAGAGGGAATCTCCTGGATTGCTGCAGGGATCTTTGCTAGTCTGACATCTTAATTAGAGATCTAAGACTGACTAAACGTAATGTTAATAAAACTTGCAGGTGGTACAGGATGAAGTTTAGAAACATCGGTGGGTAGAAACAATTCAAAGGGTGCTAGTGTAAAAAAGGAAATGAAAGAAGCAAGGGAGACAAATAGGACTACGTGGAAAAAGTAATGCAAAGAAAACCGAGAGATAAAATCAAGGAAAAAGCCCTGCCAGGTGCAGGAGCTAAAGACATGCAAGAGTGAGAACACTGAAGAAATGAGAGAGTTGTCTGCAAAGCAAATGCTCCTGCAAAATGACCAATGTGACTTTAATCTGCTTGGGCTCAGGTATCACTTCAGGCAACAAAGAGAGATGAATCACTCCAACTTGTGGAATATTGGATCTCATTCTGCCAGAGAAACACAGATAAACTGAAAAAAGTGAAGACTATAAAAAACCTCCAATAATTAGACCTAGAAATTTGGAAAATATTATTATTATAGCCTCAATAGTAGCTTGTGAGAACTTAGAACTCCCCAAACCTATCAAATGAACAAAAGACAAAAGTGAGCTATAGAGAAAGTACAATAGCTCTTTAAAAAAAAAGGTAATACTAAATTTTCACTTTCTTAAGATACAGTCGTGGTCATATAAGACAGAAAATCATTTCACTCTCATGGAAGCTACTGTAGATGTCGTCCAAGGAACTACTTAGGGTGGGGAAAAATTGCAATGTTGCTAAGAAAATGTCGCCATTCTTCCCCCACTGCTCACCCCCTAGTCATTGCACCCCCTTCTCCAGACACACCAGCACATGACCACATGACTAACTTGACTGGAAAGCAGAAAAATGAACTTGCTAAAAGCAGGTGTTACTTTTCATCTGGCTCAGCCCCCTGCTCTGGGGCACTGAAGAGCAGTGCCAGTGTCCCCACCAGTGACAAAGCACAGAGGTGTGACAAAGCACAGAGATGCGACAAAAAGGAAATGGGCACTTCGAGGCTCTGGGGACAAGTCCACAGCGGTGCCAGCCTCAAGTCTTTGTGGTCCCACCCCTTGGGTTACGCTGGGATGCGACCAAGAGCTGAAAGATACAATCAGAAAAGGACACATAATACTAAGGAAGGAAAGCTGTGAATGAGCATAACATCACTCCAAACAGAGAAGAAAGCAGCATCTCTTGGAAACTGTACTTTTCAGCAACCCTCTCAAAACTCTGCTTACTCTCTGAGTTGTGTGAAACTAATACCTGAGCAAGAAAACCAACAGCAACTGTGATTTTATGTAAGCCACAAGCAATATCAGGTGCCACGGAGCCATTTTTCTCTTTAAAGCTTGGCAGTACTATTTTCATACCATTTTCCCACAGATGTTCTATAATACACCAACATTAAGATGCTTATCACGATAAATACTTCAAAACCATCGGTAGCATTAATTTAAAAATCCGAAAGAAGTGTCAGGAACCAAGACAGTGAAGAAATTCCTGACAACCCTTTCTCATGCACATTTATTTGCTTCCAGAATCACCTCCAAGAGGACACAAACAATGAGCTGATGGCCCAGCTCAGCAATTGATAAAACTGTTGCATGCTCAGGTTTGCGGGAGCCATCCACACTGGGGTTTAGGAAAACCTGAAAAGGTAACTGCATCCACTGCAAAAAAACATGAAAATGTGACTAACTGCCCCTCACTCTGCCAACCCAAATTCCAGAGGAAACCACAGAGTCCCTCAGCATCCAACAGCTCTAATAAAGAAGTCCCTCTGTATTCACCACAGGACGATCCCAGGCTCTTCTCCGTCATGAGAAAAAGCTATCGAAACCAAGAGACTTTAATCGCACAGGTCATTGTACAGCAGCTTCAGCACAGCCCCAGCACTTGCTCCATACCCACTCTGCTTTCCCCCTTGTTCTGTTCCTCTCGCTCCTCCCCGTTACTCTCTGCCCTGTCCAGCTGCCCACTTCCTTTTGCGGGAGAACAATAAAAGCTCTCACATCTATCCAGACAGATGAACAGACAGGTGAACGAATGCTTTGCTCACTCTGCACACAGACACCGCAAACAGGTCCTGCGGAAGTCGACCTGTCCCCAGTAAAAAAAAAAGAGAAAAATACACTCAATCCCTAAATCTGCTTTCCTCCTACTCAGTCCCCTGCACTTGAAAAGTATTTTGCGTCGTTTATTTGTAGGAGCGTCGCAGAACTCAGCTCTTAAGGTTAGAAAGTAACATGAGTGTAACTGCAGGTTAAACAAAAACAAAGCTCGTAATTAGTTGCGGTTAGTTCCGAGTTTTTGTTTGGTTTTGTTAGTTTTTTTTTACATATGTGATCGTTCACTATAAAATACCTTACAGAAGTCCTTAAAACATGTTAACACTTCTCCCCTCTCACAAAAAATGTCCCCATCTTTAGCATCCCATGCAAGAATTTTTTTAAACTGAATTATCTACATAAGATAACAGGCTACTCTGGAAAGCCTTTTATTTGGTTTTTGTGTGTGTGTTTGGTTTGTTTGGGATTGTTTTAATAATTTCCTGTGGCATGCCACCAAAACTCAACTCTAACTTCAGAATAACTGAACTGGGTAAACATTATTCCCTCATCTCTTGGGAAATGCCCTACAACAACCTGCATACCTTCTCACGAATAGGCTTCCTTATGATTTTTTTTTTTTGTTCTTTTTTCTTTTTTTGTCTGATTTCTTTTTTGTTTTTCCCCCCAGAAACATCTTCCATAATTTACATTAACAGAAAGTACTGCACCTCCTCTCCACCCTCCCCAAGCACATCTGAACGAACGCCACAGAAACTTTTTTTTTTATTTTCCCTCCCCATTAACGCTGCAGTTTTCAGCCGATGCGGCAAGAGACCGAGTTCCCAAAGTGCCAGCGCCGGCAGCCCCTTCCCGGCGGGGGAAGCCGGCGGAGCCTCCATTGAGGATGTTCCCATCGCTTCCTTTGTACGCCTGTGCCTCGTCTGTCGCACACGAGCGGCTCCGAACCCTCCCTTCCAGCCCGTCTTCCGCAGGCACCCGCGCCCCTTCGCCCCGCGCCAAAGCCATCGTGGAACAGCGTGTCCTGACCTGAGCGAGGCAAGAGCGGCTGCTGTTCCGCAGGGGCGGCGGGGACCGGCTTCAAATCCTCCTTCAGCTCCAGGACTTTCTGCCAGGAGAGCACCGAGCGCTGTTACTGCGCGCCTGCCCCTCGCTCCCGCCCGATCCCCACCCCCGAGCCCGCAGGGGTGGGAGCGGGGGCTGGGACAGGGGGAGCGGGCGGGTCAGCCCCCCGCTCAGCATCGTCGCCGCCGCCAAGTCGCAGAGAAAGAAAAAAGTTGGCGAGGAGCGGCTCCGGGGTGGGCCCGCGGGGCTCCCCCTTGCCGGTCCCGCGGCGGCGGGGAGAGGCGAACAATGCCGGGCTGGGCGGGTGGCCGGGAGGGGATGGAATGGGATGGGGTGGGATGGGAATGGGGGGGCGGCCGGGCCGGCGGGAGCGGAGGCACAAAGCGCACACTCACCTGAGGAGCGCGGCGCGGCCGGCGGGACGGCGAGCCCGGGCGGCGGCGGGGCGGGGGGGGCGGCCGGCCAGGAGTTTGGGAGGAAAAGGGAGGGTTTTTATTTCCCCTGGAGTTTGAAAGGAGGAAGTGAGGAATGCGAGGAATGAGAGTTGGTATGAAATGAACGCGGCCGAGGGAGGGAGGGACTGCGGCTAAGGCAGGGTTTGGGACGGGGCTGGGAGGGGACTGGGGGGGGGCGGGGGGCAGCGGGAGAGGGACCGAGGCGGAGTTGGGAACAAAACCAGCGGGGCCGGGCGCTGCCCGGCCGGGGGCCGTGTGTGACCGGGGCGGAGGGAACGCGGGCAATGGCCGGAAGAGGGGCCCGCGGGGGCGGGGGAAGGAAACTCCGGGCGGGCGGCCGGGATCGGGGGAAGGGGGCGGCTCGGCAGCGCTGGGAGCGGGCGGGATGCCGCCGCCTCCAGGAATCGGGAGCAGGCACGGCGCCCGGGCGCGGGAGAACTTGGAGTGCTCGGCCCGGACGGGCCGGCCTCGGATCCCCGGGAACGCCGCCGCTTGCCCGGTGCTTTGCCAGGGGCGATGGGCCAAGAGCCCGTGAGGGGGCTCCGGGCCCGGGGACACCCCCACGGCTCCCGGGCTCCCCCTGCGCGCCAGGCGCGGCCCGCCCGCTGCGGAGCCCCGGAGAGACGGGCCGTGATTTCCAGCCAGCACCGCACAGCCCCTGCCAAGCAAACAATCCCGACACGGCAGCGGGGTTCTCCCGAAGGCAGCCCGGCCACAAAAGTACTCACCCCCCCACCGGCAAAGCGCTGACCCAGTGGCTTTTCTCAGTCTCATGTCGAAGTTGCTCTTTTTCTGTCCGTTCATACAGGAGTGCCAGCGTGCTGCGCTAGAAAATGCTGATAGGAGACTGAGAGTTGCACAAAGGTTGGAAAGCGACACCCCCAACACAAAAGCAGTAGTAAACCAGCGAGTTTAGTAAATGTAACTACATCCTAGCAGCAGCTCTGGGAATGCAGCTACATCAGCAAATTAAATTTTTTCATGGCTCCAGCAGGTGATTTTGTCACAGATGGCTGGTGTGCACCTGTGAAGAGTTATAAAATGGCTGGCTTTCTTTAAAACTTCGGTATATTGAAGAAACTGAGGTTTTTTGTAAGAACCCAAAGTTTAAAAAGTTCCTGCCTCTTTCAGATTGCAGATAAAATTGCAGAGACCTGGAAACAGGTCCTAAATGTGTCCTAAGACCTCAGAAATCAGATGGCAAAACCCATCAATTTCATAAAAATAAGGTTTTGTGATATGACTGTAAGAATGGAGAGTACATACAACATAAATAAGATAAAGTTACAAAATTTAGTGAAAAGATGTGGGGGGTGTGGTTTTTTGTTTGTTATATAAAGTGCTGTAATGAATTAATTTAGCCACTGCTTCTATTAAACCATATGTATTTTTTAAAAAATGTATATGAAAGGTAGTTCACTTCTCCTCACATATAGTCACTGGGAATTCTAGGCCAGGTCTCATAATTATGTGACTAACATTGTTTTGCTCCCATTTCCTTGCCAAATCAACACAGCCCAAAGAGAAGGAATTGAAACCTATTCCTTCCTGTGAATCACCACACAAATTGTTTGCAGGACTTCAGTCAATTGCAGATGGAAACTCACTCAGGAGAATACAGCTTTTTTAGTGGTGGGTTGTTTGGTTTTTTTTACTGGAGGTAATGCAGAACCAAAATATTCTGCTTAGAACAGAAAGCAGAGAGAGTTGGGCAAACATAGCAGACTTAATTTCCCAACCCTATCTGAATGATTTTGTTATGCAGCTTTTAAAATAAAGCTTTTTTTCCCCACAGGAAATTAGTATTACTTTTCCTTTAATAAACAAAGGGCTCAATTCAATTAAGGGTGTTGTTTTTTTAAAATAATTTGTTTTCACCAGAATTTTCAGCTGTTTTGTTGCAGACAGTGCAATGGGTCACTTGATATGGAGATGTTAATTGAATCAAATTAAATGATCAAAAATTTCAGCCTCTGGAATATATTCACCCATTTATGCATTCTCTAAATTGAATGTTAAATTACCAGAGCAGGTTACGGTTACCAGCCTTTACCTTAATGTATGTTGGTGAAGTTTGCTTCTGGAGTTTTCTCCCATTTTGGAACAAAAAAAATTACCTCCAGCTTCCAGTGAGGAAATAATTCCATATTGAACATGTTAAGGGGTGCAATGAGAAGACAGAAATGATAGTGTACAGTTCAAGAGATACAAGAGTTAACACTGGTACAGGATCTCTGCCCTGTTTCCTGGCAGGGCTTTCAATTCTTGCCACCTCATAGTTGTAGCCAGCTGTTTTCCCTGTTAGTAAGGGAGCCCTTACACATCAGTGTTGCTTTTCTACTCTTCTTCATAACTTTTGGCTGGGCCAAATTTCTTTGCCCTAGGATTACTTAAGGGACTTTCTTAGTTCTGAACTAGTTCCAAACTGCAGTTAGTTACAACAGTTTGATCCTGTGGCAGGGAAGATGAGATTCGTGACTCTGCCAAAGAAGGAATCTGTCCATACTTCTTTCCACAGGACTACACACAAACTTTTAACTCAACTTGTAAATCACAGGGAAGGCTTTGCTTGTCTTCTGTACCAGGAATACTCTAATTCAATGTCAACTGAGAGATTTACAGAGCTGTTAATACCAGCAAGTAGAGGAGCACACCTAAGTGAAGTATAATATAATTATGCTAACTTAACAAAAGCTCCTGTCATACTGCTACCAAATTCAGCAGCAAAACTTCAATGAGAGTGAGACTCAGTGCAAGAAATCATTCACTGTCTTTTATGTTTGTGAGCCAAAGAGCACACAGCAGCCTAAGAGCCATTTCCATCTGCTAGGCCTGCCTTTAGGATTCATATTCAACCATTTAATATACTTCTTTATTTTAACATCCCTCTTGGATTTCAAAAACATTTTATTTCCATGGATGCAACTAATATTTCTGTATTGAGAACAAATGCCCAGTCATATTTCCTGCTTAGTTTTCTCACCCCTCTAAGACTAATTTGGCTCAGACGGAAATAGTGGGGAAAACAGAGGTTTTTGAAGAATAGGGCACGCACGTTGAGAGCTGTGCCAGTTTCTGATTATCAGATCCATCATATCTCCTCTTATTGAGGTTCATACATCTCTCAGTGAAGTAGGAAAATACAACCATTTCAACTTGATGTTCTTCCTAGCCTTGTACTACTTCACTACTTGATTCAGAAAAAATACGTTAATGTACTTCAACAGTTGAATGGCTTCAGATGGAAGGTAGGCAAATGAAGTAAGAACCATCTCATATGCCCTAACTGGTTGCTGAAAAACACATTAAAAACATGGGGCAGAGAAATGGAACTACCTTAATCAAATAGAAGCCAAGAACTCTAGGGTAAGACCTGATAATGGGGGGAAAAAAGTATTACAGAGACTAACCTTACATTTATTCCCAGACTTACAAGTGTATGGGGAAAAAACTCAACACCACAAGGAAAGAGAACTGAGAATTACAAAGGAAAAGAGGGAGTAAGAAGACAGATATTCAAGAAGATATGAAGAAACTGAGGTCATATGTCATAGAGAGGAACAAAGTATACAAACAAGTGACAGCAAAATGAAATAATTTAGAATTAAAGACTTTTCAATATATAAATTAGTTTATTTTCATTTAGATATAAAAGTTATAAATACAATTAATGTAAAACAGGATTTGATAAAGACCACTGAATCAGTTCATCTGTCTGCATAATTTGACTGAGAGGCCTTGACAGCATCATTTGAAGTCAACAAATAGCTTGAAGAGCCACTGCTGACAAGCCTAATTAAGTAAAGGGATGCTACTGTGGCCTTCTGAGCACACAGAAAATCATCTTAAATCAGAAATTAGCATTCTACCTTCAGGTCACCCCAAAATAAAATAAGGCAATTTCTTTCACACATTCCTAGTCAGAAAAATAATCAGACAGGTACACAAACTGACTTCCTTTTCTGGATGGGCAGAGGGAATGCAGAACCATCAGCCTAGACTTCAGAAGAGCATCAGCCTGATGAGCAGGAAGTACACAAAGGCACAAAACAGATCCATCAGCATTCAAGTTCTCTTACTTTTCTGAATGATTCTTTTCTGATGAGATCATCTCAAGGAAATGTCTCAGCAGCTACTGCAAAATGGTCATCTGAGAGATAGATGATCTGGACTTCTCAGCCTCAATTCATATTTTACAGTTAAATACAGTGTTTACACATGATTACAATCATTATTCTTTCCGGCAATATCAGAAAACGTCTTCACAAAGTTTTGTTAAGTTGAAAGAGCGAGTGATATCTACCACTGCAAAGACTCCAGAGGCCAAAAGCTAAATATCTGCTCTTTGCAGCTTGAAACAGAGTTAGTTTGCTGACAAAGACAACATCCAAAGCTGGAGAACACCTAATTCTTTTCTCAGTAGAGGGACAGACTTTTCCAAGACCATTGTGAATATGTGTAATAGGCATGAAACAGGCAAGACAGTAATCATTCTCTGCTTCAGTACACAGAAGATGTGTGCACTGAAGCCTCCAGGTCACACTGTGCTGCAATCCACTCTGATGAGTTAAGGCCACATGAATCAAAAAGTGTTCCAAGCTGTGACACACAGTCTCCATACTGTACATCCAGTATTAAAAATGGAACATGGAAAGGACATATCACAAAGTCTCATTATGCAATTACATTAAACTTACTGATGCTTTTGAAAATACCTGTAATCTCTTTCTGAGTTAACTCCTTCCTACAGTCAGGTTAAAATTATTTATATAAAATCTACTTTAATATGTCAACCCTTGAGATAATCTCACGTTAAAAAAAATAAAATTGGTCACAAACTTATACCTAAAAACATAGCAAATTTCATTAATTATGGGGAAATTAAAAAGTATTTCTGATCAGTTTACAGTCTAGATTCAATTAGAACACTGCTTTTCAGAAGTGGTACTGTATATTGTTACAATGCTATCTTCTGCCAAATTGGGTCATTTTCTATCATCTCTTCAGTCACATTTTTCACATGGTTAAAAATATCAGAAGTAGCAATGAATATAGTATCACCAGCTGAAAAGGGAGTGCTTGAGATTTGATTGTTCGTCATTTGGAAAAGACTGTCAAGGGATAGAGAGAAATTAGAATACTGAAAGGGAAATGGAGTATCAGTCTTAGCAGACAATCATTCCACAGAGTAAAAGGTTGTATTAGAGGCAATGTCTTATTCCAGCTGTTTTCTTTTTTTCTGAATTCATCTGATTAGGAACTCCTGAGTAGCATTATCTCCCAGACTTTGTGGAAGCTTCAAGGTAAATGAACATCTAGCCATTATTTTTCTAATCCTAGCTGCAAGGAGTTCCAATAAGTGGGTTTAGCCCACTCTCATGCAGCATTTGTAAACAAGGATTCTAATAGCAGAATTAACACCAATGAGAGAAACGTCACCAAGGTTTCTTGCTCTTCCACAGTCCATACAGAGGCTGCTCCCAAGGTGGTCTATGGTCAACTCCCACAACGTTCTGAAGGCTGGAACTGGTTTTCTAATAAGCCTGCAGAAGTCTGTCCTCCATTTCCCTTCCAATAAGCTCTTCATTGCTACACCTGGAACTCTTACAAGATGTAGGAGTGGTAGTGAGTTCCATGTTTCAAGTCTGATGTCCCTCATTCACACACCAATTTACTATCAAAGCTGGAGAGTCCAATAGCAAAGGCCTGAAGAGCACAGAGAGGGTAATTATAGTCCAGAGTGAACACATCTTCTGCTACACGACCAAACTGCATCACGATGTAGTCAGCTGGGGAGAAAAGACAGTCAGAGATGAACAATTTCACAGTGAAGCAAAAAACAAAAAAACAAAAAACCCAACAACAAACAAACAAAACAACAAAAAAAAACCCCAAACCAAACCTCAAACAACAACAACAAAAAAAGACATACAAAACCCAACCCCAAAAAGCCCACACATCTGGCATTCCCAAATATATGTGGTTGGTGTATCTATCCTTTCTTACCAGAGTGGCCTTGAAATGTGTCCTCTAGAATGACTGTGCTATTCTAGAGATTACTTTCCTTCTCAGAACCAAAGCTCAAACCATTCTTTTGCTTGCCTGAAGGTGCTGTATTAAACCCTTTCTTTCACTTCAGGAAGCTTTCATTTGCTCCCTCTTTTGCTGCAGTTATGGACAGCAGCATCCATCCCAGGAAAGGGAGGCCTTATATAATTTTCCTGACAACTCAGAAATCCCCAGTAATCCTAAGCTAAATTCCTTCACCCAGTTCCCTTCTCTGGGAAGGGTGTCCTATTCCTCCCAACCCTCATGAAATAAATTAGGTTCTCCCTGTTAGAATAAGTCCCACACAATCTCCGCCAGACTCTTACGGTCATTGTCATGGACAATCTGGAAGTTCTTCACTGAGGCCTGAGTGACCCTCCCATGGAAGTTCAAAACATAGGATTGAGTATCATCATTCCAGACTGGAGCCTTGTTGTGCAACTCAATAAGGTTCTCTAAATTTTTGTTTTGCCATTTTGACAGCAGACCTTCATGCTCCTATTCAGAAGAAAGAAATATATTTATCAGATTTGGAATGGCTCTGCTTTTGAATACCATCTCTCAACACAATGACATCACAAACTCAGTCCTACCAGATACCTTCTGCAAGTACCAGGAAGATACTTTCATAGATTCCCAGTCCAAGCATTTCTTTTCACTCAAAGTCAAAAGAGTGATAGGGAAGGAAGTGTGTGTACAGGAAAGAGAGCAATTCAGAGTCCACAGCTAACCTCCATCCTGCTGGCATGAACTCCTTCTGAATCTCATAATCTTTCTCTGATCCTGTTACATCCAGTTTCCATTTCTAACATCCTAAACTTTGAAACAGAGGAAAATAATCTACAACTAACTGCACAGTGCTAGGCCCTAAGGTGCTTCAGCAGAAAGTCCAAAGGCTGCAGCAGGATGTAAGGTTAAATGTCATCCTACTGTGTCTAACCAGAGAGAAATAAAACCAAAAGGATACAAAGAGGAAGTAAAACAGCACATAAAATTTGACAAACAATGAATTACAAGGAGGTTCAGGTTGTAGTGAAACATGACACATGATTTAATTTTAAAAGTTCTGCAACAAATAGAATCCAAACAATATATTAAAACTCTGAAGAAGTATCCAAGCTAAAGCTACTAAAGCTACAGGAAAAAATGCTCAGAAAACAAAACCTGTTGTGAAAGTATGACTGATACGACCTGCTTTAGTATTGTACAAAGATACCATACTGGATTTTTGAAGATAACCTAAATAAAACTTCCTGTTCAGTTTAGTTACTTCATATTTTTAATTTTATCTTTTTTTTACTTTTTAAAGATGTAGAACAAACCACTGAGAACTGGCACCCACAAAGTGCATTTAGATGCAGTTTTTCTTCCTCTAATGTGGGGACAGTATTTCTTAATTGGAGGTCTCACCCTACAGAGAGGAAGGATAAAAACAGAGTCAAGACTCTGTACTGAAAGCAAGCTTTCCAGGACAGCTTTGTGTTTCAGCCTTGCCCACTGCAGTATGCTTGCCTGAGAGCAAAACAGTTGGGAAAAGAGGGGACAAGAATAAAGACAGGGCCATACAGAACCATTACTGTACTAATGGGGGAGGTGGCAATTCCAATTGAAAGACAAAGAATAAATGACCGCTTCCAGATACAATCTTCCTGCACATTCACAAAAATTAATTCTTTTCTGTGCTCTCATGACTCTCAATTTCCATTCTTGAAGATTTTTTCTCAGACATCAGGAAATACATTCTTGTTCTACTCATACCTACTCACAGCAAGGCTGCAAATACCATTTTCTAGCTTAAAATATTGATGACATCTTTCAGTTGGTACCTCTTCTTTCTGCCTTTTGGCCTTCTGTCACCAAATATAAAACCCACATTATGGGAACCTAACAATTTTCATCACACACCTTAACATACCCTCAGATATGCTTCTGTAAGCTTTTAGCTATAACATCCCTCATATGTATAAAAAATCCTGACTAAACAGTCACAGTGAAACTCCATCCTTCTCCTCATCCCTCCTCCTCCTTAAAGAATCCTCGTTTTCTGCTACTCCTACAAAAAGACTAACAACATTCAAAAAAGTGTTTATTCTCTTGCTGCACCAGCAGTACCTTATCTATTATCTATCTGTTGCAATCTACATCCTGGTTAAGAACGCAAGCTTCTGGAAGAAGCAAGCGTGTCCTGTGTTCGTCCAACCCTCAGCACAACAGGGTCCCACCATGAGGGCAGCTTGTAGGTGCAACAGTAACAACACAGAAATCAGTAAATAATAGTGAGGCTGACCAAAGAACACATAAGGATACAAACACTAGGCAGAAGGGTACAGATTAGGTAAAAGTCAAGAACAAGTGAATCAACACATTTAGACTACATTGTATTTACTCTCCAGCAGACTTGGAAAGCCCTGGCTACTAAAAACCCTTATTGTCAGCAACACCCAGACATCCACAGGGAGGTTTTAACCTCTTCCTTCAATCTGAAACATGACCAAACTTGATAACTCACATTTCGTGGACGGATTGGAATTCGCTTATGATTCATGTTCATTCCTGGAATGATCACAGACATTTTTCTGGGACCCTTAAATCCTAAGATATTGGTTTCCTGAAAGACAAGGAAAGCCATTATTTTCACTAAATGGGATACTTCATCTCAGAGAAGGAAAGACAGCAAAACTGAACTTATATCCCCACTTGTATTAGTTTTTAGAGTTTTGCTGGCTACAACTGTAGCAGCAGTTATCTAACTGCAACTATGTTTAATCACTGAGAACTGCTTTATCTCCCTTTCTCATTTAGAGAACAGTGTTAGAAGATATACATGGTATTAACTAATTTGGAGTGCATTTCTTAGCCTACTGAAACATTTACAACAAAATTAGACAAGTGCAATTTCCAGGCATAAGATTTTTGCATCTGAGGCAATAATGTGTTGAAATCTTGCTAGTGAACAAGGCTTAAGCACAATAAAAAGCAAGTATCTTTGACCTGAGTTTGTTATCTGTACATCACCAGTTAAGTCTAAAATGTTTCTGAACAATGAATGACATTTTTCTTCAGGTGCTGTTATTTGTGTTAAAGAACACACCTACAATTTTTTCTCAAATCCTGCTGTTTTAGAAATTATTAAGAACAGACCCAGGAAGGGAAGTATTCACCAACTATCCAAGCTTCAATCTTAAGTCAAGCAGATTTTGCCAGTACTGAAGGAGACGGCTCCAAGGGGACTGATTACAAAAAGCTAAGGGAAAAAAGTCCTGGTATTCTCAAACCGTTCATTTAACACTATCACCCAAAATCCAAGGGTGCATTGAAAGTGTTCTGTAACAATGTCAGCCATAACCTTTAGTATTCCCAAAGACCAATTAGAAAGTCAGAAGAATTAGAAACTTCTAGAAGTAGTGAATTGATTGACAGAAGTGATACAGCTTCTCCTAACATGTTAATGTATTTTGCAGTCAAAGGTCTTTGAAGTTGCAACCTCTATTACTTCACTTCAAAAAACCTAGGGGCATGTATAAGAATGAGGGTACTGATTTTTTCATGTTTAAACTTCATGAACTCCTTGTAGATCAGAATTCTAAAAAGCTCACTTTATATTAACTGCCTTGCTCATTCTAACACCTGCTGTGTCCAACTAGGTAGGGAACTGAAGAATACTCTATACAAAGAAAATACCCAATGATACTCCTGTAAACAGGTTACTATTAGAATTATCACTTCAATTTTTTCCCATTAAGATCAAGAGCAAAAGCAAAAAATCAAGGTTCTGCTCCAGTAGGCTACTGCATCTTTAAGTTTCTGTTGCCATACCTATGAGGAAAGTAAAAATCCTTCCACTTGACAGCCATTGTTTTGCACAAAACCTCAAATTTTACTCAAACTGCAGGACTGGAATATGGAAAAATGTGACATGAGAACTCTCATGTAATTCCACGGTGTCCACAAGTGCCTCCTCACTCTGAAGCCTATACTGGGGTGATTCACAAGAGCAGAAGAACATGTCTAGAACAGAGCTAGTGAATCACAATTTCCCCTGGAACCACATTCTTACCACCAACAAGCTGCTACTAAAATAATACCAGCTCCCTTCTATCCCTCAAAATGCTTTTGATTCTGCAAAAATTAATTCTGCTTCACAGGGTATTCCCAGTTCCTTCTCAGGGTCTACCAGATATCAGCTGGGCAAGAGGCAGCTCATGCTGTGGCTGGTTTCATGTAAATGATGTCCTGACTGGCCACACACTGAATAGGCCAGGTAAGAAGGTCATAAGGATGTTAGTTTGGGTGTTTCTCCCACTCCTGGCATTGATTTTTTTTTCTCTTTTTCATTAAACTTGTAAGAATTTATCTGTGAGGCCTCTGCCCCTTGTTGTATCTGGTTGAAATTGGTCACTTGGCTCCAAAGTTAAGTGGAGGAGGCTGGCAGCAGCTCGATTTTGTAAACCCTGTTTCCTTGGTAACCAGGCACAAAGAAAGGGGCAAAAAGGGAGAGGCAGTACTTACATAACAAATAGCCGCAAGCTCCTGTCTTGTATGAGCCTTTTCCACTAGACTTTGTGCCTTGACTGGGTTAACTCCATGGTCATAGACTGTAAATTTGGTTCCCATGAGGTTTGACCTAATGTCAGGTTATGGAAAAACACAGAAAGAGATGCATCAGTGTAAAGTTTTATCATCTTCTAAAGGTATCTGTACAGCCCAGCAAAAACATGCACCTGCCATCTGAATCTTTCTGTTGCCAGCTCAGTAAAGAGCTTCCATGAAGTGCCCATGGTGAACTGAGCCTGTAACCTATCCTGGAAAAGCATCTAGACAATTTCTTCTCTGAGTTGCCACAGTGAATGGTAATGCTGAAGAAGGCTGCCAACCCAAGTGAATACTGATTACACTGAGAAGAACAATGCAAGTTCATTCTCTTGGAATTTATACCAGATTGCCAGTCATAACCACAACTCAATTAAAATTAAAATCCTGTCTCAACTGTCTATAGTTTTCATCTCTGGTTCTCACCTGAGTTTTCCAATAAAACTTTCCCCTTTCCGAGATAAATCAGTTGGGTCGACTGATATGAGGTAATTGGATGTTTTGCTCTTCTTTCTTTTTCTCCCCGCAAGTAGGAATGTCTGGAAATACAAAACTTTGATCAAGACTGGTCCTTTGTAAGAATGCAGAGGCATTGCTATCCACACTGTTATCTCTCCATTTTCCATATGTATTCCCTTTTTTGTTCTGTGTTAATATTAATGTCTCCACAATTTTGTTCTCTTCCAAAGTGCCCAGCCTGAAATCCTATCCCTCCATCAGCTCACTCAGCAGTCCAGATTTAATGCAACTGTCCTTTCTAGTCTCCCCCATTTTCTTCTGGAGCAATTCAGTCTTCCTGCTCTTTTTTAACATTTAACATTTTTACACTCTTTAAATTTCATCTTTCACTGTATTATGGCTTTGAAACCATAACACAATGCTAATTAGATGCTAATTCCCTCCTTAGTACCTTGGCCAAGTATAAGCTGTCCTCATCTGCACAATGGCTCTCCTCAGCTACTCGTTTCTTACCAGAAGCTCTCCCTTGGACCAAAAATATTCTGTGGTAGGAGTACAATAGCCAAGATCATGTGTGCTCCTTCCAATACCTTTTTGTTGTCATCCCTTTCCAGATGCATGTAATAAGTAGGGAAGAGCCCCCGGTCCATTCCCTTCTTATCTCTAGTGATTCGACACTTGACACTAATTCCACGGGGTGCAGGGCGCAACGCAAAATCCTCCAAGTTCTCTACTTCTCCCAGCTGTGCATCTGCCTGAGGGGATGGACTACAGGAAGCACCTGTTTCCTGTGGGAAGAAGCATCATATTAGCAAATTAATATCAGATCAGAGACTCTGGTATTCCACAAGAAAACAGTGGTTTGTTGAAACATAAGATATCATGTCTCCAGAAGACACTGGGGAAAGGAAGGTTAAACAAGATACCACCTGTGTTTCCTCAGAAGGTGGACAGGTACTTTCTCAGAAGAAAGCAGCTGAAGGTTTTACTCTGAGGAAAGACTAGGTCTCCAAGGGGATAAGAGAAAAAGTACTCATTAAGCAGGCATGAGTGAATTGCTAGAAAGGGGTAAATAGGATGAGATGCTGTAAATATTCTAAGCAAAGAACCTCTTTGCTTTTAGAACTTCAAATGCTGTGGAAAATATAGCAGTATGATAAAGCAGGGCTGATGGATGCTACAGTAAGACAGGCTGGAATTTTGTGACTGAAATGAGTGCTGAGATGATGTTGGTTCAGAACAGGAGCAGACATGGAGTAAGCTGCTGGTGGAGCCTTAGAACAATGTGTATAGTCAGGATGCATAGGGTCATCAAAGGAATTGGAATTCTAATGGAAATCTGGTAGAGGTCATTAAAGTAATTTTTTCTTGGAGGTAGCTGAATCCTGTGAATTGTAGCACCCAAGAGATTCCTCTTTGACTGGGCCTTCAAGATGAAATTGCAGGTTTATCCCCATTCCCAGCTACAGCCAGTAGGAAACCTGAGTGAATAGCACAGACAGACACACAGAGATTTGAAATTCACTAGAGGGTCTCACCCCTTCCCCTCCTCCAGCACCCACCACCCTGTATCTCCAGCAGTTTGTACCCACAGCCCAGCCTCCCAAGAAGTTGACACCCAGACCTGTTGTATTACTCCCCTACCAGTGCAGGGCAACATACACATAGTCACCTTACAAATACACTCAGACGTGCCTCTCCCATAGCATGAACTTTGAAGGGTGTCCAGCATCCATGCTCAAACCCCATGGCCTTTATCTGGTCTGAGCTAGCTCAGACCCTGGCTCTTCCTGATGCTGGTCTCTTCCAAGTCACGGGGTAGTCCAGCATATAATTTGTCAACATACATACATACGTAGGCATATACGTAGATACATAATATCTCAAACACACACACACACACAAACACATTCACACATTAAAGAGTTAGAAGTGGAGATTTGGAAGATAGTGGGACATGCTGAAGTAATCAAGGCACAAGCCTTGAGCAGGCAATCATACTGTTTTGCAGTTGTTCACACGTATCTGATGCCTTTTACCCCCTTTAATCCCCATCTTCCCATGCTTATTACTCCCTGATCCACCTTGATACCTTTCTTTTCCCTCTTAAGTTCCTTCCCCCAAACATCCCATACAAAGTTTGTCCAATCCCAGTATTCTCTGTTCCATTCCAAAATTTTGTTCCCCTTGGCATCCCACAATAAATGCTATAAACCTTTCAGAAGAGATCCCTCATAAATTTTCATGGCATTTCAGAGCTTCTCTGAGTCATTCCAGTGAATTTTGCAGAGACAATGGCCCAGTCTGTCTCCTCTAAGGGTCACAGTGCTGACTCACTGTGTTCCCATATTCACTGATTAGGCTCCTTGGGATCCTCCACCCACAATTGTTCCTCTGAGCATTGCTAAATCTTTATGTTTAACTCTGTGTCCCTTCAGTCAGATAACCTGACAATCTTGACCTTCCTCTGCTTTCAGGGAATATTGCTGGCTACCATACTCGCAGCTACTGTATTTTAACCCAGTGCTCCAGGGGTTAGCACTAAAATCAAGCATGTGCCCAGTGCTCATCAGAAATGGATTCCAAGACACTTACTGCAAAAGACTTCTCACTGGATGAAGAGCTAGGCCTCTCAGATTCAGGGTATGGTGAATGAGATACTGGTCTCTTACTAGCTTCTTCCTCTTCTGTGTCCTCCTCATCAAAATTCAAACTGCCTGAAATTCCTGTCAGAACACACGATCAAACATGTAATCTCTGAAAGAATGTGTCATGAGTTCATGGCATCACTAATTCATATATGACTCTTGAATACCTATTCACACTCTTAATTTCTGTTGTTTCAACTGCTGATTTTCTTCATGTGCTGTATCTCTTCCTGAGCCTTGTAATTCAAATTCCTACTGGTATTTTCAGCAGTCACTGTGCAGATAATTAAGCAGCTGACAGGCCTTTATTAATACATATTTTACATGATATTCCATGACATAATATATTGCTTAGTTTATGTTGTCATTGAACTAATTTTGCCGATTATCATGCAAAAAAAGTCCTCCATGTCTTAAGAACAGCAACAATAAAAGGAAATCCAGATCAATACGCTGACATCTATCCTGTAAGTTGGACTCTGTACAGTTTACATCCTTTACCATTTCCTCTTAGTCTTACACACACTGAAACAGAGTATGTAAATTTTTCAGTAAGAGCCCCTCCTGTTCTTACATCAGTACCAAAAACTCAGGTTCATAAATATTATTGATGACTTGATTTCTAAAACTGAAGCACAGACTGCAAATTTTCAGGACTTACTTAATCTTAACCTAAGCACAGTCATGTAAAGATGACTGTGGGTATATAACTAAAATAACTGCAAAAAGACATTTACAAAGAGCCTCTGTACACATCACCATTTGGTGTGTCCTTCCACTTGGAACTGCATCATCAGTTGGACATAAGGAAGAAGTTCTTCACAGAAAGGGTGATTGGGCATTGGAAAGAGCTGGCCAGGGAGGTGGTGGAGTCACCATCCCTGGAGGTGTTTAAGGAAAGACTGGATGTGGCACTTCTGCCATTGTCTAGGTGACAAGGTGGTGTTAGGTCACAGATTGGACTCGATGACCTCAAAGGTCTTTTCCAACTGAATTGATTCTGTGATTCTGAGACTTTGTTCTGCGATTCTTTTATTTAATTTGGCTGTAGAAAGGAAATGTACATAAAGCATTACAGAAAATGAACACAACCTGCTAAACTGAATTATTTTCTGAGAACCAATATTATAACAATGTTCTGACATGGCACTGCAGAGAAGAGGCACTGCTGGAAGTCTCAGATAAAAGAGAAAAGTCCAGTCTTAACAACCTGTCAGTAAACTTCCCAAAGGACATTTGGGAAGAGGAAAGGCGTTGACCCTAGTACTGCAGCCAATTTCAAAATTCACTGTTTATATTCTAACTCCACTAATTTTCCCTCAAGTTACTGGATATTCTCTCCTGTTTCCTTTTCTAACTCTTGTGTAATGTTGCTATCTGTAGGTAAGCAGTTGTAGCATCTGACAACTGGATGAGAATACCTCTAAATGAGACAGTACCTCAATACATGAAGTGTACTGGAAACATTCTGGGAGACAAGCTCGGAAAAATAAAAACAAGCTGTGTACTAAATTAAATACTAGCCATTATTTTGCTGCAAAGTGCTTAGGCTGCATGCAACAAAAAAGTTTCCTGTAGTACTGGCAGAAACTTAAGATACTTGGCAGACAGAGCTTGACACTCCACTAGGAAATTACTCAATGGGATATAACTACTGAACATATAATTTGAAAACCGCTGATTATGACAGTCTCTGACTCAGAAAAAACACCTTTCCTGTTAGTCTCCTAAAGAGTTAAATCACAGCATTTACTGACGGTGGAGCGTTCTGCTGTTGTTCTTCAAGCAACTTATCAAGATGTAACAGATCTGGAATAAAAATACCCCAAATTTTAGCAAAATGTGGTATATAGCATTTTGTCAGCAATTTCCTTGGAAAGACCAGAAATTATACAGCACATTAATAAATCCTTAAAATATAACTGGTATGGTCCAAAAAATATCAGGTAAAGGAACTGCAGCACTGCACTTCCACATGCTGTTGAATCTACTAGCTCTTTTAAAAGTGATATCCTACAGACATTTGTTTCATGATCCCTCATTTTTTAATGCCACTGAAATAAAGTTATAAAGTGAGTAAGCCCCAAAGAAGACATTTGCCCATTATTAACTCTTACCTCGTTTCTGTAATATTTCTTGTAGATCTGGCTTGCCTGCTGTGTCACTCACAGCCTCTCCGTCATTTTCTTTATCTGCGCTGTCTTCTGGTTTGGTAGACCCAGCAGACAGAGTTTGGAGCTTGGTCCCCAAATCCTGCACTTCTGATTTCAGGAAAGCAGCTGGTCCATCAATGCCTGCAGGCCAAAATGAAACAGAATTCTAAAGTCTATTTTTTATGGCCAAATATGCACCCCAGGATGGTGGCTCTTTTCATCTTCCTTTCCTCTAGCATCTCTTTAAAGCACTGAAATATACTTGTGCAGTTTTTGTCAGAAGGCTTGGGAGGAGTCAGCCCTGGCTCTGGTACAGACTGCCTATTACTTTAAACATATCAGCTATCAGTTTCTCCCTATTTAAATATAGTGATTGTATCTACTCTTTTACAAGGGCTTAAGCAATTAAAACAAGTTGTATTTGTCATGCACATTGATAGCTTTCCATTTATTTACAGACATCTCCCTTATTTTCTTTTCCTTCACATTGTTTGTTTGCTTCTGTAAAGTATTCTACAGTGAACATCGCCAATCAATTTACTAAAAGTATCTACAACCATAGACAGAAGAAACCCTCTATCTTTTTGTTAGAATGAAATTTCCATGTTTAAACCATACAAGACAGCTGTGCACCACACTTCCCAGTTGATGGAGGCACCTTGATGTCATGGTCTGGCATAATACTTAATATGTAGCACACAATATGTCAGTGTAGTTCCAGCTTTGGATTTCTTGTTTTCCCACTGTTTTCCTTCTTAAAGCTTTACTGTATTTCTGTAATTTCTGTAATACTTTTCTGTATTTCTCTTTACTTGTATTTCTGACATGTTTACTGCTGTTATCACTTATTAACAGGATTTGTTTGCACTGAGGAAGCCTCAGAACTATGGAAGGCAGTGAGTGAGCAGTTAAGTTGTCATTTGAGTATTACTGAACACTCTTACCTTAAAAGTTATACCAATCTTATCTCTCATTCTCTTATTGACTCGAAAGTGTCTTTTAACAGAGGCTTTCTTACACCTGATTTTAAACACATGAATGCTACCATAAACATCACCACTTTCCTTCTCATCCTATGACCCTGAAAGGCCACTGGAGAACAAGAAAAATATTCAAAAGAGGGGATAGCACAGTTCCAAATGTGATCTTCAAACCAGGTAATACCCATTTGTCTGGGTTTTTAAAATTCTACTGTGCATATTAAGTTGCTATTAATACAATGCTTGCATTATAACATCCTGCAATAGCACACATCTCAGAGCCTTAGAATGTTTCCCATTACCTTTCTTGATAGGCTGATGGGATCCTGACTCTCATAAACAACTTCTGGACACTTGCACTGAAATGTAAGGATTTCATTGCTGCTCTTTTTATCTCCTTGTGACATGGGAGTCATACTACTGTGTTTCTTTTCACTCCTAAAAGAATGGTCACTATTTTACTGTAATGTTTTGAAGCCACCAAAACATTGCCTTTGGCCCTGATAGCACTTTGTGTTTGTGCCTTTGTGGACCACTATAGCTTGTTTGTCATGTTTCACTTGTCTCAATGAAGCCCACAGAAAACAACAGATGAGGTAAAAGCCATCAAGAACCCAATGCAGTGTTCACAACACTTTTTGTTTGTTTTCTCTACTGCATCATTCAGTCATATGCAATCTTGAGATGGAGTATGCCAAGACACCATAAGGAAAAGTACAAGCAGCCACTTCACTACTGAATTATTTTCTTTATCTCACAGCTTCAGAAGGTTGTCTTGCTTTGGATTTGTATGTCCCTACATTTATAGAAGTTCCTAGTCCATTTCTACAGTTCTTTTAGCCTAAACCAAGGGAGAGATTACTCACGGGCACACGAAGATTTCCAGCTGTCACAAAATTCAAGGTGAGGTTTTTGTTTGCTTTTGCAATTTAGTCTTGCTCAACCATATGGTACTACAATTCAACTTTTGCATACAGAAGAGTATGCAATCAATCTTGTTTATAACTTGACCACTGCCACAGCAATGTAGGTGCTCAACTGTGACATATAATGCATGCACTGGGATTTTGGGGAACACTGTTGCAATCAGGTTGATTATTTACCATGTAAAACAACATCACTGCGGACAGGGGTAGGAGTTTCTACTAAAGGAGTCTGCTCCTCGCACCCTTTGGGCTTTGACCTACGCAGCTTTGCCTCGGGATTTGGCTGTACCATCAACGGATCAAGACGTTTCTTCCTCTGCTTCTTCTCTAGAAGGGCTCTCTGGGGAATAAAGAAAAGCATGAAATAGAGATGAGTAACCGCATCTAGAAAAGCAGAAACCATACAATCTCTTACAAAAATCCTAGACACAGCTATCACTGTGGTTTTGGAGCGAGGTACTGCCTTTGATTCTCCATGAGAGGTTGACAGACACCTGCTTGTTTCCTGACCTATCTTGAGACTACCAACAGATCACATTAAGTTCTTTCACCCAGTCTAAACTGCAGCAATCCTTAACACAAATAGACTAATTCAGCAGTCATCCATAATCCAGTATGAAACAGCTGGGACTTGCAAAGGAAAAGGTTTTATCTCAAAAGCTATCATCTTATAGGGAGAATTTAAAGCAAATAGTTTCCAGAAACCAATGTTGAGAGAGAAGACTTAAAAGGGGGGAGACAAATTGAATAAATAACAGTAATTTAAATAGGAATGATCCATTACAAGGAAATCTGATATACCTTGCAAAATGTTTCCATATAATTCAAGACTGAAAGACGGCTATGTCCAAATGCCAAAAATTAAAACTTTACTTCTCCAAGATACATATACATTTGATATTTATGGTTTCCTACAAAATGAGAATAGAAACAACTTCTAGACTGAAATTAAGGCAAAAAGGGACATAGTACCATTTTAAAGACAGACATGCTTAAAGTCCTTAAAAATAAAGGGGATGCATGAATAAAGAAAAACAATATTCTAATATTCTGCATCATTATGCAAACAACATACAAACTCCTTACAGTAGATGCAGTTTATCCATGGCTGATTCTTAGGTACCTGAACAACCCTGAAAGTTGTTTTGGATGACAGAAGTCATTTCTCCATCAAATTATTTTCAGTCTCAATGGACCCATCAGATAAACAATTCATCAGTACCAACAGTTCAATCCACCTGAGACACAGACATCTTTGGAGCCCTTTCTTCTCCCATTACTCTTTCTCTTGCTGGTTCTTTCCTCTCCTATTACTCTTTTTATCTCAAGTGAGATTAGTTTCTCAGGCAACCTCTCCCCAAGGAATTCCAACACAACTCAGCCCTTGATTCTTTATTCTGTCTAGTTTTTTCACTCATCTAAAAGAAAAAAACCCCAGCCATCCAAAGCCCAAACAAAACCAAACATACAAAACCTCAAATTCAACAAATAAACAAACAAACTCAACAAAAAACTTGAAACAAAATTACTTTTTAAATTTAAACTCAGAATTATCCCTTGAAGACTAGACTGCAATACAGGTACTATTTGCTATTGCAGAATTATTTGCAAGGATTATATTGCAGAGTAAAAATTACACAGAATTTTAAAGAGATTATCATATAGGTCTAGAATAAGAAAAGAAAAATAAGCAGTAAAGTCAAATTCTTAGAAATTGCTAATTATGGATATGTTTTCTAGGAAGGTAGTCAGACCTTTCACAAGAATTTACATTGATTTGTGCTGTTTGTTTATTTTTTAAATTAATGCTCAAGAACAGTAAAAAAACTGTCATGACAGTTTACAATTCTCCAAAGGAGAGAGGAAAAACAAGAATCAAAACATTATACTCAGAATAAGGATTTGAGAAAAATTCTTGTCAAGGCTTCTCTACACAACAAATAGACAGGAAAGGGAAAAAAAAAAGAAAAAAACCAACCAACAAAACAGACATACCTTAAAGGCAGTAAGAAAATAAGAAACTATACAGCTATTGTTAGAATGCAAAATTGAATTCGGGATTAACATAGGATATAATAAATTCAAGAGATATTTAGTGGATTATTCTATTAGATAAGCTTTTTTAAACACATCACTGCTCACCAGTTTAAATTATTACTATTATTATTACTATTATTATTATTATTATTATACGTTGTGTTTCATTGACGAGCTTCTAGGACTCACCAATCTCGTAGGATCAACTATATTAAAACATACAGTTTACTGCTGGTAGATGTGACTGAGTTTCTTCCTTTCTTGCAAGAACCTCAGGATAATCAAAGTGACAAAACTTGATACCAATTTAATTTGTTTTTAAAAGGCTCCTCTATATTAGTTTGCTTACTGAGATGGAAAAAATATCTGCAAGTCCACTGTCAGGACAGCAAACAGTAGTTCATTTTCTCTCCATACGGTGGCAGAGCAGCCTGCCCTTCAGTACTATGTATTCCCAGCCGTATTCCACTAAGGAAGTAGAAAAAGGAAACGGTATTTTTGTTTCATTTTGTCTACTAATTAGCCTTTTCCTCTAGCTCTGTGCTACAGTAAAAATTTATGTAATACTACAACATAAAATGTAGATAGTCCATGAACAGGTCACCAGAAGACACAACCCATTAAATAAATAAGTTACTAATTAACATAATTTGTTTGGGATTTTGTGAACTCCATGCATTAAATACTTCCAGAAACACTACAGAAAACCATAACACCAGAATATAAGATGATTAGAGAATCACAAACCACCAACTCCTGTTCAAATGAGCTTTCAAGAAGTCAGATGAGAATATCTAGCGGACTAATGAGACAACTATAGTTTAGTATTCTCTTTCTCCAGCTGTGATGGCAGGAAGATGAGGTACAGTAAGGTTCCAGCCACTCCAGCTTTGAAGGTGCAATCCTGTACTAATTATTTGGAACAGTCCTAACCCTAGTAGGCCATGCAGGATAGATCTTAGGTCAGGAACATCCTCTCCTCTCTTCCAGCTGCCCCTTAGCTCACGCTGGGGCAGCAGTGACAAAGCCAGTGACAGTGGCATCAGTGAAACTTCACGTCAAGAGTAATGCACCACACCAGGTGCATTAAGAAACATGCCAGGCTTCATGCTCTCCCTGCACAGGGAGATGGCAGCACTGCACTTGGAGCTGTAGATACCTCAGAAGACCCAAAAATCTTCTACTAATGAGGAAATGAGCACTGCCTGAGCAACCACACACTCTTACCTCAAGGAAAAGGCAGAAGTCCAGAAGAAAAAAGCATCCTGGCAGGCAGAGCTGGCCCACAGATGGAACTTGATGTCATGCACTATAATAAATATATTTTACTGCAATTACAGGGTTCCTAAACCCATCATAAAGATGGATGGACAGGCATGTCTCTGCTATGGCTTATTCCAGATTCTCTGTATGACCAGAGATTCTATACATGATCCTACTGGATTAGAACATTTTGCTTTTATTTTTTCAATTCCAATTCCTACAAATGTTTATGACAAATTAATCAAGTGGGGCATCAGCTACAACCAGCAGCAAGTTCATCATATTTGGTAGTGATCTCCTATTAACCTTTGTTTCTTCAAAAGGTATAGTACTATTTATGTAAAAGCAGACTTTAAAAGCCAATATTAAAACCTAATTATAATATCCTAAATTAAAGACTGCTTGCACTTCTCATTTGCAAAGGGCAGGATGTTAAAATATATTTAGTGAAATTTTCTAGCTGTTGGTTTTGCAGATGATTGCAATCTCAACCAAATCCAAGAAAGATGGAAACAAAATGGCAAAAGGGAATGAATTCTTTAAATTAACCTCTTCATGATTCAACTGACAGATGCTCTGAGGGAATCCCACCCAGCCCAGCAGTTTTATTTTGGAGGAATAGCCATTCATCCCCATGGCAAAGTCTGACACTAAGCATACACTGATCGCAGTACCCAGCACTAGGAGACAGTGATTATTACCACCTTATGACCCAAGATCAGTCCTAATACAGACCCTGAGGTTCACCACCAAGCAGTCAGACCATCCTTTAGTTTTGGAACATCTGACCAAACGGCATTTGACAATAAATGCTCTTTTATAGATGATTTTAATTAATTCTATTTTTTTATAAACTGTTTTTAAACAAGTGTCACTTGATAGTCTACAGATAAAGGACTATCACAGCTTCCACAAATATGACCAAAGACAAATTTTACCTCATGATTCTGTTAGGAAAGTGCCTATATAGACACAGATAAATTTGGTAATAAATTCACTGAAGTCAAAGCTTAGCAAACTCAGACTACAAATAATGACCAATTTCTGGTAAAGAGGATTATTACCCATTGCAACAGTTCCCTGAAGACTGTTGTGTCTGGATTAAAAGATCCTCAGCTGAGGAAGCACTCTCCTAAAAACCATACTTCAATTTGAACAAGATGAGTTTAATGCAAGAGTCTGATTTGTGGTCCATGTGAAAGGGCCAGCACAGTCTCACATCTTCTCATCTATTTATAAGCATTTGAAATTTCACAGAGAAGGAATATTAAGGCTGGATACTTTATTGCTTTGAAGAATACAGTAATATAAGCATTCAGCAAACACCACTTCAAAAACTGAGACCTATAAACTAACAGTTGACCCGTGGTTGGCTGTAAATATTTTCATTGTAGGAAACAAAAAAAAGGTCAAAAGAGGCTGGAAATCCTTCTCAACAGCAGTGTTAAAGAGATTGCTCTATAGGTCAGGGAAACTGTTCCTTTGATGCCTAAAATGGACAATTCCCTGCAGTCTTCCTGTCTTTTATTGATTTATTCCTGTACTCTAGTGACTCAATCCCAATGAAATAAGAGGGCATATGAAAAATAAATATATCAAAGACACCAAATCTACAAGCCATGGCAAGGCTGACATAAACTAACAAAAACTATGAAAATCTTCAAAGTTCTTTAGACTAACCATTTTTAGCACTTCACCCCCATTTCTCAAGTCTCTAGAGAACTGTTTGTTTTCCTATACTTATTTTTACCAGCTTCAGCACTATCATTTACCTGATTCTGAAGTTTCAGCTGACGTAGTTTCATGCTTTCATCCTCAAAGATGCTGCAAAAGCAAAATAAACAAATTAATTAATTATTGCTATTAAACAGTTTGCATTACAAGAGCATAGGCTTTTCTCAGACTACAACTTCACCGTCAAGACTTAAAAATTACTTTTAGACACTACTTCCATCTCACAAGAAGACCAAGATACAAGGTTTTAAAAATAAAACGTACTTCATATTCTATCATACATAAGACTGAACTCTAGTTTAGTCTCCTTACTAAATTGTTCTCAAAAGATTTTGAAAGCACCAAAGGCTTCATTACTGGCAGATGGATTACAAACGACTTTTGAGGTGGGGCTATGAGACAATTTACACATGAAGGTTTAACACAGTTCAGACTGATTCAGTAAAGTCCCTGCTTCTTCATAGGATACCCAATTCCAAATTAACTCAGTTTTGTCTTGGGGGCAAACCTACATCATTTTGCCTTCCTGACAGACTTTCCAGAACTATTGTTAACACCCGAAAGAATCTGCATTTGCAACACCTAACATCCTAAAGGTAAAAAATTAATGATTTCACTATTTCAGTATTTTATAGATAACTTTCGTAAGAACTCTAGTTTTTTGTTTTGTGTTCCATATGGACTTCCCATTTCCTTTTGTATGATAATGAACTATTATGTAAAATGCAGTTTAGAGCAGTTTACCCAACGAAGAGGAAATGTTAATTGAAAATTAAGCACATATTCTGCCTACCACAGTTGCGCTCTTTCCTTCAACATAGCTTGACAAAGACCTCTCAGGAAGTGAGAAAGCATCAGGAAGAAGATACTTAACATGGGAAACAGACAAACATTATACATTTTATTAATAGCATGCAGAAAAGCAGGGCAAGCCACAATTTCAATTTAAACAGGAAATTCTCTGTCTGGTCTAGATATCCATAAATGTCCAGTGATGTGAAATCACAAGCTGGCAGCCAGTGCCGAATACAACCCTAACAAGGAAAACCAGAGATGGAGTGAGACAGGGAGAGAGGAGGGATGAGGTTTCAGCAAAACACATGCCATGGAAATTGGATTACAGCACACAGAGCTAAGGAGAGAAGAAAGGCCTCAGTGTCCCTTTAACCCCTAGCAAACCCACACTTGACTCAACTTCAGGAAAGCAGATGTCAGATCAGAGGTCCTTACAGCCAGCCTTCACCAGTCAACACAGGCTCCCCTCTAGAACATTGAAATATGCAGAGAAAGAGTTCTCTATGCACACATCATGTAAAACAACTTGTATACTCTAAAATTGATACTAATTGTCCAACTAATAGTATTTTAAAGCAAGTTATGACTACCATTGTTTTTTTACTCTGCAGTTTTCCTAATTTCTACTTTTTTTTTTCCTAATGCATTCAAAGTATCACACAACAGGTCTAAGACCTTGGAAACATCTTGTTTCTAAAAACTGATGTTACTCCTCACATGGGCCCGTAATACCTAGTGTCTTGGATTGAAAGACAATGGAGGGCCTGGAAAACTTAGTGTCTTTCTTGAATAGGGATGGAGAGCTTTTGTGCATCCCCAAGGCAACAGTTACAGTAATACAGTGATCTTTGCTTGAAAACAACCACAACTTAAGAAAAAAACAAGCAGAAGCAACATCTACTGCGTGCAGCACACTATACAACAGTTGTCACATGAAAATTCAGCATAAAAGGTGACATGCTTATTATTTATAGCATAGGTGATGGAAAAGGCCATCTTTAGCAAAGTCTGAAAAACAACTGAAAGTTCCATTTAAAATATTCATGACAAAAAAAACCCCACCAACAAAAGGGAGGGAGGAATATTCCTTTTCTTCTCATACACCTACTGACCTGAGAAACTGAGAGTTTGTTATAAAGCAATCTGTCTATCTTCAATCAACAGTAGACTTACAGGCATTTTCTGATGGACACAAAGGTGTCCTGTGTAAATACAAGCTGCTGTCTGTGGTTTTGTTGCTTTTCCTATTAGAAAATGCATCCCCAAACAATCTGAGCCTCTTCTTTAGAAAATAAAAGGAAATGAACACTATCACTTCGGGAAATAAGTTTATAGGTTTTCCTTTCTATCTGGAAGATGACAAAATGCTGAAATAGTAGAATTCACATACGTGTCTTGTGGAAATTTTCAGTGAAAATTATTTATTTTGTATGTCAAATTATTTTCTACCCACACTAAAATAAAGTTACATAATGTAACAGGAACACAACATGGACTACACAGTGCCTCAACCCTGACCACTTAACTGATGCTCAAACAAAGATTCTAGCAGGTCCCAGAGCCTGTTGATAAAGCAAAAAGATAACAAGAGTGTCCTCTCTTACAATTTACTTTTAAACGCAAACCAAAATTGCCGAGTAGAAGGCCACAAAACGAAAGCAATCATCAATACTTTCCATTTTAAAGTGCAAGGATTCACACAACGAGTAAAAGAAAAACTAAAGTTGTGAGCAACATGGTACTATAAATAGTTGCTTAGAAACATCAAGTTCACACTATTTTTATTTACTGCTCCTGCAACCTTTCTTCCAGCACTTTGTCATTATGAAAACATAACATAATAACAAGCCAGAAAAAAGCTGCCCACACTTCAAACCTTTTTCTACCCCCCACAGCAGGGTTGGTGTTATTACAAACTTTAACGGGAAAAGGCTGTGCCAGAGTCACTCCCACAGCTCACTGCGAAAGAATGTAAGCAGTGTGCTAATCCAGCTGCAGGCTTCAAACAGGAATCCTCCTTCAGCTGGACTGACAACACAGATCAGTGCTCTTCGGGCATGCCCATGCCAAACCCCTGTGCTCTCTGCCTTGCTTTTCTGTTTGAGGGGTTTACATGCTGTAGGAAGAATTAAATATCTATCAGGAGCAGGAAAAATAAACATCATTTCCATAGCTGCAACACCACAGTTCAAAACAGGAAAAAGAAATCACAACCACCAAACCAGTTGCCCACTGACCTTTGATAAATAAGAACTGAAAATATTCAAGCAGTCTGTAACCAGGTCCTGTCCACAACCATGGCAGCACAGCAGCCTACACCAGACCCTGCCCACAACTCCCATGGCTACATATATCAGAATCCACCTGCGATCCTACTGGAGCTGCATGACAGGTAACAGACACATGCCACAGAGAAAGGAAAAATTACCCAGAATGTAACATACAAGGAAACACTAATGATAATTCAGGATACAGAATAAAAATGGGAGTGGAAAGCAGCTATTTAATGAAACATGGAAGAAGACAGCAAGACACAAAGGGGTTCACAGATTTGACACAGACCAACAGGAAGCAAAAAAGTTTTATTTTCAACTAGTAGCATCTCAAACTCCTGCTGAAATCAGCATCAGCCTGGTTTTCACTCCATAATCAGAAATTAAAGTGTTGCAATAGGAATATACAACAAACTTATTATAAATGCGTTTATTTGGTCTTTCCTAGCTATTTTCAGAGAAGCAAACAACCACAATGAAAAGTAACTCACAAATTATTTAACAGATACTCATATATGCAGTTGAAGCTTCCTTTTTGTGTAGTTTATTTTCCTTTCTGTAAAAAAGGCACACTACATCTATTGACAGTTCTTTCAGAAGGGACATATTGTTCAATAACACTGAAATTTTGGCATTACAAACTATGGATAGGCAGAGTTAATACTTGTTTTCATTGAAGCTTGTCTGTGCTCCTGAATACGCTGTACTTGAAAAAAAGAAACCCAAAATACTTATGTTCTAGGCACTTGGCAATAATTACCATTGAAGCAGCCAAACACAAACTCACAGTATAATCCAACTCTGAGAACGATGAAAAACCCTGATATTAAAGCGGAACATAGAAAATAAAAGCAATCCACCAGCCTGAAAATATTCTTCCATTCTGTCCAAGGTCCACACAAAACAAAGGCCTCTCAAGAATTGACAAGGGTTCAGAAGAAAGCTGAACAAATTGACTGAGGACTGGAAAGTGCACCGCTTAGCAAGATTTCAATGCATCCTACAGCTTATTCAAGAGAAAATCAATACACTCCACTGTATTCCATGGATTTGAGGGTACAAACTATCATTGATGACAGAGAAAACAATAAAATCCAGACAAATAACTGAAACTAAACAAATTCAGACTGCAAATAAATTTTTAATTTAACATTGTGACTAATTAACCATTAGAATAACTCACGGACCTGCAGATTTTCAACAGAAAACAACATGTTTTAATCAAGCCTCAATATTATTATGTTAAAAGTTGCTGTTGTAGACTAAGGCTACAGTTTACCTCCTATTTCAGGTGTGGCTATCCCAGACAGGACAGCTAAGCATTTTTCTTTCAAGTTATATTAATTAAATCCCCTTTATATACTGACTGTTAAAGCTAAAAGGAGGCAAAAAAAAAAAAAAAAAAAAAAAAAAAAAAAGTTGTCTTTACCACAGATTACTTTTGAAAGGAGTTGATTGGCTGCAGCTGTGAATGAGAGGCAATAAGAAAAGCCACAGGAAAGAGCAGCCTGTAGAGAGAAAATGTTCTACATGACTGAGAACTCACTGAAAAGACAGATTTTAAATACATTATACAAAGGAAAACACCATCATGATAGTTTTCCCTGCATTCAACAGAACGTACATTCCTCATATGTCCACTAAAGAAATACTATACTCAGTTTTTCCTCCTAAACAAGCAGTGCAGCAAGGCCTTGCAGATTTAAAAGTTTCCCAGATAGTCAAATCTATCCTGCAATTCAAGTAGTTAAAGGTTTGGTAAAGAAAAAGTAAGGTTGTCTGCCTCTTTTAAGAAGAAAGTCAGACTAGTTGACAGAAGCAGACTCCACACTAACCTTAAATGAAAATCTGATCCAAGAGAAGGAAAGATAGCTTGTTTTGCATTTTAACTGTTCTAAGTGTCTTTACAGCACATATTAGCATGGTATATGCACTGAATTCTTGGTGAGAAAAATTTAGGAATTATTACCTATTTGTGCACAGCTCTAGAGAAGGTATTAAAGCTTCAGATAGTCTGTAGTTTGGCAGAGAGATTCAAGGAAAGTGCCCAGCAAAAACTTCCTGACCATTTTAAAGTGCACTAGATCTGGAGTTTACTGTGCCTTGTTACAAACAAGCTTGATATTTTTGTATCAGTCTGACACAGAAACCCTTTTAATAAACACAATCTTTTGATACTAGTGGGAATATGAACCTATATATTAATAATCAAGATCCTTAAATTTTTAGTTGATTCCATTGCTCTACTTCTTTAAAAGGAACTCCAAGGCACAATAACACCATTTTGGTCCACAAATCTTCTCCATTTCCCAGTATCTTATGTTTCATTTCTCACTCTACAGAGGACTGCTTCCATTAGGAGTCTTACAAAGCTCATGTAATTCCTTTTTACTTTGGAGGACAGTTTATTAACGTGGTAGCAGCAGTTATGTCTCTGAGCAATACTCCCAGAACTTAAAAATCATGGAATGAGAAGTATGTGGCTTGTGGCCCACATCTTCATCCACTAGATTTTATTTTTAGCTGTAGAAGTGCAAATAAAAGCAACTTCAGTAAGAAATGTGAGGTAAGCTGGTATGAAAACGTTTTCACTCTTAACCCTCCAAAAAACTTTCCTGGGGATTATTCTCATCTGAACTATAGCTATGAAAGAAAACAGAAGTTGTAGAAAACAGATTAGTTAAAGAAGGATTCTTATCTTTTAAAATACATATTCCAAACAAAAATTGCAATACTGTCTCTGGAAACTGGTTGAGGAACGAAATTTATCTGGAATAAGGCAGAAGAGTGGGTTTTTCAGCAAACACAGGATATTCCTTCCTTCATAATTAAGTACAAGTAAGTCTTCCAAAGCAAACTGATCTGCTGCAAATCAGCCATAAAATGCAACACCTATTTCTAGGCGACATGGCTAAAGTTGCATCAACATTTTCTTAATAAATTATTTTCAAGCAGCTGATATTTCAACAAGAGCAAGTTTTCATGTGTCTGCCTTTTTTACAAAAAGAATCCTCTCCCAGTGTAATCAGTTTTACCTTTGATCCCTCCCTGCCCCAAGAAACACTAATGCCAATAGAATGCTGTTTCAAGAAAGGGCTCACAAAATTTTTCACCTACTAAATGTATTATGAGAACAATTACACGGAAAGAGTGAATGCCTAGTTTTGGAAGCAATTCTGAATGAGTGAATAAAAGCTTGTCTTGGATATGCTTTAATATAGAAATTATGTCCCACATAATACAGACTGAATAAGATTTATCTCAGAATATTAAAAAGTAAGTATAAAATGAACCAAAATGAACAATAAATTCAACTGCCAAACTAGTGTGGACTGAGGGAGCATCTAGAGATAAGCATTGAGATCTGTATGTCCCACCTCACTTCAAAATATACCTGAATCCTCTAGGCACTACATACTCCTGTCAATAACTTGTACCAACTATCTGAATGATTTACAACTTACTAAAAATGAACCTAAAGACACAAGAAGGCAAGGTAATCCCTTAAAACCTCTGCTTCTATCTACCTCCGGGCTTAAAAACAGAATTTTAATGTGAAATTACCAGGTACTTTTCTTTAAAACCACACAGATCAGAAGTATGACAAAAATACCCAAATCAAAACAACCACCTGCCCTCCCCCCCGCCCCCCACCCCAAAACCCTGAAAAGGCTGGTGCTTTGAAGAATGTATGTATATTCTTCATGTGTATGTACATATATATATACACACACACAGATATGTTTCACCTGTATTGCGGCAAAATAGCTGTCCCAACAACTCATCGCAACAGGAATACCGGGCTGAAGAAAGGAATTCAAGAGAAAACTGATCTGAGGGCACATGCTACAAAAAATCTTTTGTTAAGAAACATTAACAGGTTAATATTCATTTTTGTCAGCTAAACCCACAAAAGGAGTGAATTTAATCCAAACCTATCCTTGCAGCACTATGTTCTCCATATTGCATCCATTTTGGGGTGACTGTTCACATGCTAAATGTAACTAGATAAATAACGATGCAGCTTAGTCCTGACTAACCAAAGCCAAGTCAATGGAGAAAAGAGGATTTATCAGCACAGGAGACACAAAATTCTCTTTTTGTAACAGTACTTATTCCAGTGGTTTTGTAAGGTAAAATCAAACTGTGCAGGCAAGGTAAAATGACCACTCAAAGATCACACCTACCTTCAGTTTCAAAATGGTATCTGTGGAAGGACAAAACCCCCATGAAATTATCATCTCAGAAGTGCAGTGGGATATACTCTGCAGTATTGCACACCTCCAAAAACACACGCTCAAAGAGGAAGAATTAATGCTCAGGTGAATTAAACAGGAATCTGCTAGTAAAGTAACAGAATTATTGAGAAATGAAGGGTCCATAGGAGAAAAGCTGAATTATGGTTAAACAAAGAATAAAGCATATGCTGTTTGTTGAGATTTGTTTTTCAGAAATTGATTAATACTGTCATGGTGGACAACAAGTTTATCATGAGCCAGCAATGTACCCTCTCAAAGCAAAGGTGGCCAACAGCATCCTGGGCTGAATTAGGAAAAGCACTGCCAGCACATCATGGGAGGTGACACTACCTCTCTGCTGGTGAAGCCACATGAGGTGCTGCACCCAGTTCTGTGATCCTGGGAGCAAGAATGATATGGACATATTGGAGCAAGTCCATCAAAGGGCCACAAAGCTGATTAAGGGACCAGAGTATATTTTACACGAGGTGAGGCTGAGAGAACTGGGCCTGGAGAAATGAAGACTCAGGAGGTAACTTCTTCCATACCTGATGGAAGGGTATAAAGCAAATAAAGTCAGCAGTGCCTACTGAGAGGGCAAGAGGGGATGGACACAAATTAAACAACATTAAATTCTACCATCAAGAAAGAGATTTTACTGAGAGAGTTTTCAAACACTGGAACAAGTTGCTCAGGAAGATTATGGGGTCTCCATCTTCGGAGATATTCAAAATCCAACTGGACATCATCCTGTGCAACGTGCTCCAGCCAACCCTGCTTAAGCACTGGGGTTGCTTCAGATCATCTCAAGAAGTCCCTTCCAACCTGTGATTCTGTCTGGTTGGGTTCTAGAGATCTCAAGGTAAATAGAGATAGTTTAGATCCTGAGTCTGAGAAAAAAAGCTAGATGACAATAAAGCATACAGACTTAAAAGAAAATGCAACAGTAAAAAAAATCATGAAAAGGTTAGATACTGAGCTCAGAACTATTCTGATTACGGTATGGCTTAGTGTTTTACACACCATTCAAAAAGTGACTCATCAAGTACCAAAGATTAGCTCCTCCTACTTGGAACAAGGGAACAGAACAACAAAAATAAATCAGCACTCTCTGGCCAGATGCTAGCATGACTTCTATTTGGACTATAAAGAAGAGTGCAAACAGAAGCCTGTCATTCTCTGCTCCACTATACTGGGAGAAAAGAAAGGAGATCCTTCTTTTCCTTAGGCAGAAGTCTCAAATAAATTAATTTCTGCAAATCTAAAGCAAAAGGAGTATTCTTCTGCTGGAAGGAAGGCCAAGAGAAGCCAGAAATCCACACAAGCCATTAACTATCAAAGCCATCATCGATGCTGGGAGGGTGGCACAGAGGAACACAACCATAAGAATATGCACATAAACTTATCTTTAAGTGTGTAGCCAAACAGGGGGTTTCAATTGGGTTTTTATTACAACTCCTTCAAGAAAAGGGAGACAAGGAACCTCCTGTCAGGCACAGTCCTTCAAGAGTTCACAGCTGGCAACTCCATGAGTAAGGACTTTTCAGCACTTCACTACCACTATGACTGCAGACCACTTTGCTTCAGGTTTATTCAGGTGAACTTAATGAAACTTAGATTTCTGCTAAGAAAAAGAAAGAGACATTTATTCCACAAGCAGATTTTCACCTTTCTATTTAATGTCCTCTCAACTACATGCTCCATGGTCATTTCACCTGTAGAAACACCTCTGCCCAAGGAAAGAGCAAAGCAAGATCCCCAGGGGGTTGGAATTCTGTCTCCTGTGATCTTCTGTTTGTGAATTATTAAACCTTGCCTGTCACTATTGTTGGCGTTGCACCTCATTACAACATGAAACCAATGAAAGGTAGAGCAGTCACTATTCTCTCCTAGCAACAAAGTCAGCACTTAAATAGCACATGCTATGCTTAACCCAGACCAGGTATCAAAACTCAAAGTTCCCTGAAAATAAGTGCATCACACTTGATGCCACAAATTGCACTTGTTTTACAGCATTTCAAACTAAAAATAGGGGAAGGAACATGAAATTTTCTGAACTGGCATTCTAGAACTGACTGTGGACCTTTATTCCCAGTCCAGATTTTTTTTTAATTTTAGGAAGATTGAAAGGGAAAGCCATTAAAGAGAAAGAAACAGCAAAATGTCATTTCCATCTCAGACTAGGTGACTCAGCAAGATATCACTACTAGATTTTGGTCCTTGTTCTTTTTTTGCCTCAGATATCACATAAGAATGCAAAGTCAGAAAGAATGTAGAAGCAACCTGTGTGGTTTTGCTTAGCCCAGAGTGGGGTACAAACATGGCTCCTGCATGTCCTGAGTAAAGATTCTGGAAATTTCTCCACCATGTCCAGCAGAGCCAATCTCTGATGGCTGTGAAGATGATGGACATGCTGCTGGCCAAACCTGGGCCAGTTAGAGATGTTAGCTATGCCTCTGTGAAAACATATTTAAGAAGAAATCAAAACAATGTGAGAACGCACTTCTTTTTAGCCAGGGAAGGAGGAGGAGGAGGTAAAAATATGTGAGGGAAAACAACATGGAGGCACCAAGGTCAGTGGAGAAGGTGGGGGAGGAGATGCTCCAGGCGCCAGAGCTGAAAACCCTCTGCCAGCCATGGTGAAGACCATGGGGGAGCAGGTGGTCCCCCTGCAGCCCATGGAGTCCAGGGGATGCAGAGAATCCCCCACAGCCTGTGGGGAGGTGCCCATGCCAGAGGAGCAGGTGGATGCCTGCAGGAATCTGTGATCCAGTGGGACTCCCAGAGACTGAGATTTGCAAAAGCCTTGCAGGAGAGAGAGAGGCCTTGCTCCCGGGATGGAAACAGCCTGGCCTTGGCTTGGGAGCCTGTAACCTGGACAGAAGGATCTCGGACAGCAGCAATCGGGCGGGTGCTGCTCGTGAGATTGGACCCACGCCAAAGAAGTTCGCAGAGGACTGTCTCTTGTGGGAGGGACCCCCATGGCTAAGTAGAGGACTCCTTCCCCTGACGGACTCACCCCGACCAAAGAAAAAACCCCCATACCCTGCCCCCACCCCGGAGCTGTTGGTTAGAAGGAAGGAGGGAGGTGGTGAGCTGAGAAATGGCCTTAATAGGGAGGGGGGTTGGGTAGAGAAACAGCATTTGTAGCAGAAGAATTGTGGTGTTGGACTAAGAAAAGCCACATACCTTGCTCCAGCCCGGATCTGTTGGTTGGATGGAGGGAGGGGGCGAATAGAGAAACAGTGTTTGTAGTAGAAGAATTGCGATGGACTGACCTAAGAGAAAAACCCCACACACCCTGCCCCTGCCCGGGAGCTGTTGGTTAGTTGGAAAGGAGGGAGGGGGTGAGCTGAAAAGCAGTGCCTTAAGAGGGGAGTGAGTGAAGAAACAGTATCTTAAGAGCTTATTTTTACCTCTGATTTATCCTCTGACTCTGTTAGATTAATAAATCACTATCTTTGCAACTCTAAGTTTCCCGCCTGCTTTTGCCCTCTACAGTGCGGCCTATTAGTGATCTCATCTCAACTCATGAGTCCAGTGTGTTTCTGTTAGTTTTTTTCCCTCTCCTCTGCATAGTTGTAGCAGGAGAGAGCAGACGTTGTAAGTGCCTAGCATTTAGCCAGGGTCAAACCCTCGACACAACCAGACTCCTACAGCAAGAAAACAGGCAGTTAAGAGTTCAAACATCCCACAGAATATATTTTAAAGAACTCTAGGAGTTAGCATAAATGTTCTTGCAGTAATCTAAGGCAACATCTCCAGGCATATCAGCAAATCTACCTAGCACAGAATTTATCCCATGACCCAATTACCACATAGTTTTATTTTGGAGATCACTCAACTGTGCCTCAGTGACAAAACAAGAGTCTGGACCTAGCCCAGTACAAATCTGGTCGCAGAAGGTTTTCACACATACAAAGACATAATTATGTTAAGTCAGGGAACTTGTCTCTCCTACAAATGCCACACCAACAGTGATTTAAAAAAAAAGCAGAAGAGAAAAAGAATGGTTCTCTATAAAAAAATGGGTCACCAGTAACCTAAATTCTAGGTGATAGGAGATGGGAAAAGAACTTATTAGAAACTAAAGAGGCAATTCAAACAAGGTTCAACTATAAGATACCTCTTTCAATTGCTGTTACCAAGTGAATCTCAAATTGCATTTGAAAATCTTAGTCACACGTTGCTTTTTCTCTCTTGCCACGGCTGTCTACATCATAGGAAATGAGGTGATTCCTTTATTCACATTAACAGCGTCAAATTGCAAAAGGTTTTCTTTTTTGTTGAATCTGTACTCCGAGAAGTACGTATCAACCACACTTATAAAATATTTACAAGTTTATCTTACTTTGGACAGATTTCTTCATTATAATGTTTCGAGTTGAAAGGGGTGAAGCAACAGGATATTAGGTCAATTCTCTTTTGTCTAAGGATAAGATTTGCAGAATTTTAAGTCCTGGAATTTACCAGACGTTGCTTGTTCATTTTAAGAAGGTCACTGATGGCTAAATAAAAATGCCCAAGGACTAACAGAGATGCTGAGAGGCTTTCAACAGAAATTTTAAACTTCTCTGTCTTCTTTGGTTTACAAGTATAGCTAAAATAATTAGCAAAGTATTTTGCCTTTTTTCTCCTCAGAAGCATAATTATGGTGCATCTATACGAAATACCCAAGCCCAGCAGGCATGGAGATTCCTGACAACCTTAACTACACTAAGGTTTTTAAATATGGAAAGGGCTTTTGGCTGGACAATATCACTTTTGAAACTAGTTTTCAACTTTTCTTAATCTGTGGGCTCTTAATATTTTGAAGATAGAGTTTATTAGCAACAGGATCTTTTTCTTCATTAACTTTTGGAGACACTGAGAAAGTATCCTGAGTTCCTGAATTCAAAAACTGAAAGCCACGAACTGATGCATGTCTGGACCCCAAGAAAGCATCCAAATGATGGCAGGACTGCTGTAGTTGACATTCAGTTTTGTAATCTCTGTAGACTCAGTCAAATTTTAGCCTCCTGAAAATTATGTTCTTTTTCCATTCCATTTTCATGCTGAAGCATATTTGGAATGCAGCATGTGGGAAGCTGAAAGTATTCCTGTATACCATGTAATTAGTGTGTAAAAGGGTGAAGTCCATTGGTCTCCAAGATTCTAAAATATATACTACCATAAGAAATTAATTTCATTCTCAATATTTTGAAGCTTATAATGAATTATAATTACTTTTATCTGAATGTTTCTACTGTATTCAACATTAATAATTTCATGATAAGTCTCCAAATGGCCTTTCCCAAACAAGAGAGAAGGTATAGCACTTATCAAAACCATGAAATAGCACTATCAAGCTTATAATTTTCTAAAGCATTGAGACAGTTGTGCCATGTCTACCTGAAAGGCAGTCAAACTTTACAATTAAGTTGAGCAATTTCAGTTGCAGCCACCTCAAGTGGAAGAACGTCTAACACAACACCATATTTGCAAGTGACAGCCTGTAGATGGCCTGACTCCAAGATCTCTGCTATTCACCCATCATCATGTATCCCACAGCATACTTACAAAAAATATGCATTAATTTTTTGACTTGTACTCTTCACCTCTGTCCAACAGAAATTAAATACTTTTAACATCTTTGTGTATTTTTCACATTGCTCAATAGTAAAGGCATTCCACCCCCAGGAGGAAAAATGGCAAAAAAAAAAAATGCCGCCAACCAGTTCTCACGTACAACTTTTTTAAGCTTTACCTGTAGTATCTTCATTGTCATGAAGTGCTAGTTATTATGTATCACATTTACCTTTTCTATAAAATCCAATGTTTGGACAACTGACAATTATTCTACCAAACAAGAGTTCTAGTAACTAGATTAGTGACTTCTGGATAATTTTACTATTTTGTCTCAGAAAAAGAAGAATCTTCCTAAGAATACAGATATTTGTCTACCTCAAATTTATTACAATGCTGATGAATACTTCAAGTTCAGAGTCAGACCCCTAAAAATAACAAGCCTTACAGATCTATTTTAAAACTATATACTTTTATTTAGGTTCATGTTATAATTTTTTTACTTTAACCATGGGGACTAAGAAATCTAAAGAAATGGATGTTTGCTTAATAAATTGGGATGGGAGGGAAGCAGCTATCACATGAACTGCCATTATTGTTAGTCTGTTTCTGTAGGACACCCATAAAAGTACAAAACCCAAGTCTCTTAGCAGAAAGAAATTATGCCAGTAGAACTGTTATCAAAAGAGCAGCATTATTTCCTGCAGTGTCAGCTCTGTCAAACGTCTACTGTGCAGGAAAATTTACATGTATCTGGACATAATTTCCTTTAAAATTGTTTCCAGAACTGCTAGACCATCCAAGGCCTTGCAAGTCTGCATAAAGAAGTAATCTAATGTTCCATAGCATATTTGGAGGCCCAAGCAATTACAGGACCCTTTCTAACTCTATGGCTGCTTTTCATTCTCAGATGAAATTACCAAATGTAATACTGTGTGTAAGAAATAAATACTGTTTCTCTTCTACGCTATGTTCATTACAATTCAACTACCAGAAGTTTATGTATCTCTCTTTACTTGCTTTACTTCTCCCTATCCAAACATCAGAGGCATAAAAGACAGGTTTTCCTGGGTTTTTTGCAATCATACTAATTCTGTCAAATCCCATTTTTACTGCCTGCCTGCACCCTCACATTTAATTTCAATTAATTTTATTTTTGAGCTACTTAAGTGCTACAAGCACAAAATCTTTCCAAAATCTCTTCTCCATAGTTTACAGCTGCTTTTCCCATTACATCAGTTAAGCTCTTTCCAGCTATTCCTCCTCTTTTTCTTTCAAAGGGAAACCGAGAGCGGTACTATATACCCAGAGAGCTCCATTAGGAGGAGCAGGGTGCTGAATAACACCGCGCAAACGCTTCACAGCAGCACCTAAAAACGAAGAGTGGACCGAGACACCACAAAACCGGTTTAATCTACAAGTATTTAGACGATGCACAACAACGCTGAAGAGTGAAGCACATAAATCACACCCGCACACAAAAGAGCAGCACGGCTGTCGTCCGCCTGCGGAACGCGGGTGTTACCGGGGCAGCGCCGACCCGCGTGGCCGCTGCCGTGCGGCTCCGCCCGCCAGGGCCCCGCTGCGGCCGCTCATCGCGGCGCCAGGCGATGCTGCCCCGCGAGGCAGGCCCTGCCCAGGCCGTTTTGCTCGCGGGGACGCCGCCGCCTCCTCGAGCCCCCCTCACCTGTGGGTGGCGGGACCGCCCGGTACCCCCGCTCCGTCCATCGCGGCCCCGTCGTTGCTATGGGCCCCCCGCCCGCCGCTGCCCTTAGCAACGGCGCGCGGCACTGAGGCGCGTCGCCATTGGCCGGGGCCACGAGCATGCCGCCCGCGGATTGGCCGCGGCGCCGCGCACGCGCAGCGCATTACAACGGCCACCCCCCCCCCCCCGTCCCTCCCTACGGGAGCCGGCACCGCCTTCGCCAGGAGCGGGGGAACAGCCCCGCCGGGAACCACGTGGGGCACAAAGCTCTTTCCACTCACACTTCCCCAGGGAAGACCGCCCCAAAAGTCCCCCCCCGTCGCCAAGACCCTCCCCTGCGCCCGCCCCGGCGTTTCTCGGAGGCTCTGCCAGGTCTCCAGCCCCCGAAGCGACATCGTCTGTTCGGGCATGTCCTTGCACGCCACAGAGAGGCTGCTCCCGCCAGGTCAGGTGTGGGCTTGTCTCCTCGAGAACTCGATGTTTGCCTTCACCAGGATGTCCGCAGCGCTCAGCTTCTCTTGCTCCCGCAGGTACTTCATTAGGTGGGGCCGCCGTCTCCAAGTGACCTTTATTCCATACTCGCGCTCGGGAGTGTCTGTGACCAGTACGGCTGCCGACTCCCCCCTCCCACAGGGATCAATACCAAACACCAGCTCTTTTTCTGCACACCAAGCCTCACTACTTTGTGGCAGAGTGTTGCTGCATCTCCCATTCCTTGGGGAAGGCACCTGTGCAGCCTGTGCATTTGGTGGACTAAGGATTTCTTGCTCCACAGGCTGGGCAGCAGGCTCTCCACAGTTCTCTGGACCCTTCACTTGGACGTTGACATTTGCTTCTGTCCCTTTCTTAGGCTGGTTGTGAGAGCATTGTGCATCCTTTCTCAAGCGATTTGAATCATCCAATGGATGGATTGCATGTCCTTCTGGATTCTCAAAAGTTAAAGGGGGAAATCTGCAGGTTACGGCTCTTCGACAAGCACCTCCTGCATGAAATGAACTGTGGTTGGCATCCTGATTATAGGGCTTGTGAGGACCACGATGCTGCTTCTGGCGTGCTTTCAACACCACTGACTTAGTTGTGTCAAATTGTGGGCACACCTGAAGGGAAAGACATAATAAGATAGAAACCCAACCTTTTTCTCCAGACAAGTAAGGCCAATCTGATTCTCCTTTCCCACCTCTTTTCAATGTGTTCATTAAGTAATCTGGTGTGCAGTAAAGCAAATGAGTCACTAACAAAGCTACTATGCAGGAGATCCCTCTGAACTTCAACATCATGTTCTGCCACTCTTCTCTGAAAGGTCATTGGGGTGCAAGTGAGCTATTCTCTGGCAACTCATAAAGAACTCAAGATCTTGGTTTTAAAGGAAATCTAGGTGGTGTCTACCCCTGCAGATTTAAGAAAGTTCAGAATGGGTCCTTTTTCTTTCTATGTCTTAGAATAACTCAAATAAATTCAATGAACTAAATCTTCAGCCTCTCAAAGAAGTAGAGGCTGACCTGAGAGAGCAATACAAAATGATTAAAGAATGCCCACTTAGCTCAGTCCCTTTAGATTATGCTAATATGGTGTTCAAAATCTTCCCCCAAAACATTTTTGTTTCAAAACAGAGATAATTTCTGTATTCTGGAGTAACAGAACACCCCAAATCCACTTCTAAAATCCACATTCTATAGAAGATGATACGAGTGCAACAATCTATATTTCTTTGAAAGATTATGGACTCAAACCCTGGAAATACTTTTATCACAGTGTTCTTTATCTTCCTGATTATCAACAGAAGAGTCAGACTCTGTTTCAAATTGTAATTTGCTTTTCCCAAGGGCACACCAAACTGAGTTCTTGCTACAATAACTACAAATCTCCTTTAGCATTTCTAAGTTACTACATAATTCGTCAAAAAACTGAGTGAATTTTACTAAGGATGGTGATTGTCTACTGTAGAGCTGAGCTGTTTGAATTCAAAGCCTTTGTGCAGGAAAAGGGAAGTGATTCCGTAATAATTGCGTCCTGGCACATACTTAACATAGCCCCTGATTTTAAGGATATTTCAGAGTAGGGTAGGTTTCACCTATGCATGAACCTAGCAGTGGAAAAAGTATGAAAAACTTAGATACTGCCAAAGACAGAGGAGCAGAAAATAATTTTCCTCTGAAATGAGTCGACAGATGCTCTGCAGAGGATGCCTCCAGAAATTACAAACCTATTACAGTTTTCAAGTTGAAAAACATCTAACAGTTTCGGTGCTGATAGCTTCAAACAAATTTTAGAATCCTTGTATTTTTTGAATCAAAGAGCTACCAGTGTGGGTATTTCCACCTCTTCCAAACAAAAAGAATGCTTATTCACAGGGGTTATTTTACTTAGTGATTCAGAGACTATAGAGCTAACTGCCTCAAGCATATTAAAAAAAAATTAAAGAAGAAAAAATTGAACATGTTCTACTTCAAGGTTAAGGCATCACAAAAATACCTCCAGGTCAACAGGAACAAAGGAATGTTTCATGCAGGTTTGAAACCACGCTTCCTGAGCTTGCGTTGTGAAGAGCAGTCAAATAGCAATAATGTTTAAACAGAGCTCCCCTGTTAGGCTGCTGTACAGGAACAGTCTGTCTTTGCTGCAGCTGTTTGCTTAAAAAATTAAATCTTTACATTACACAATGTAAGGAGTATTTTAGGACACTGCAAACAGTCCCAGAAAAAGAGCCCATCAGAAGATTGGTATGGAGAGAAACTATCAAAACACAGAGAATGGAAAAGAGGGCAGGTTAGAACAAATAATTCTGAAGTGAAAACCTATGTTCTCTAAATTTAGCAGTGTCAGATATAAACAATTCACCTGGTACATTAACGTGTAACATTTAGAGTTCAGCAGTTATTTCAAACAGCAAGCCAATAAAAGAAATCTTTCCTAATGTTCATTATGTGCAGGGGTTTCAGTTGCCAAGAAAAACAGTGTTTTTCTGATGGGGATTATTTTTCTAGAAGACAAATAGTCATATTAATCAGTAAAGACTGCACACAGTTTATGTCTTCAAATAACCAAGTGCTTGTTCTTAGTGTGTGAAGCAACTCAAGCACTTACTTATCCTTTAGGCTGATACAGGGAATTCAGGTCTGGGCTACTAATTTCCATATCCAGAATAGGTAACTTTCTGTTGAGACATACAGGAGAATATTGAAAACTGTCGCCGTGGTATGCTGGGGAAGGATAATCTATACCAACCCAGGCAGCAGAGGTGTTCTGGTCCACAGGTTTTGTAGGCACACGTCTGGGATTCTCAGCCGAAGGTAGTGGAGTTTCATAACATTGGATGGGTCCTGCCTGTGGCCTCTCAAGGAAAACCAGCTCTGCCTTCCTGGCCTTGTGAGTACACTTCTTCTTTGGAGGCATCAAAAGGTGTGGTAAAACTACTTAGAAACCTCATGATGCTTGTTGGAGCCAATTGAAGAAACAGGGAAGCACCCCAAGGAGATGCTAAAGTGCTCTCAAATCTGCAGAAGGCAAATAAATAGATTTGAAGACAGACTTGCTTGGAAACCTCAGATCTAGTCTCTAACAAAAGCAAAACATTTATGCAACAGCACAGTGTGCACATCTCTAGGCAGACTTTTTCCCTGCAGTAGTTCTTGAACTTTTTGTCAGTTTTCAGGTAGATTTAGAAATGCACTGCAGGAATGGGAGCATTCAACCTACTGATCCACCTATATCAAGTAAACTTTAAAAAAGAAAATCAGAAAAACTTATTTTCTTTTTTCAATTCAATCTGGTTTGTAATGCCAAGAAGATACTATAGGGCCAAGACAATCAGAACTCTTTCAATTTTTAATTGCTAACTACCTATACCTTTTAATTTCAAGATATTTTAAGTTGCTTGTTTCTTTTTTACAGAAGAGAGTTGACATCTCCCTCCTGTGTTCTACAGATCTTGTATGATTTGTGTGTTTGTTTTATCTAATGAATAAGTTTCAATTGAAGTAACATTATATTTGATTTACCATTGGAAAACAGATTGCATAATCCATTAGGTTGGAAAAGACCTCTGAGATCATCAAGTCCAACGTATGGCCAAATGCTACCATGTCAGCCAGCACTAAGTGCTGCATCCAGTCTTTCCTTAAACACTTTCAGGGATAGTGGCTCCACCTCCCTGGGTAGCCCATTCCAATGTCTAATAACCCTTCCTGTGAAGAAATTCTTCCTAATGCCCAACCTAAACCTCTCCTGGTGCAGTTTATGATGATGTCTCCTTGTCCCATCGCTAGCTGCCTGAGAAAAGAGGCCAACCCCCACCTGGCTATACCTTCCCTTCAGGCAGATGTAGAGAGGAATAAGGTCTCCCCTGAGCCTCCTTTTCTCCAGGCTGAACACCCCTAGCTCCCTCAGCCTCTCGTCACAGGACTTGTGCTCCCGACCCTTCACCAGCTCTGTTGCCCTCTGGACCCACTCCAGCACCTCAATGTCCTTGTTGAATTGAGGTGCCCAGAACTGGACACAGAACTCGGGTACCTTACCAGTGCCGAGTGCAGGGGAACAATGATTGCCGTGGTCCTGCTGGCCACACTATTGCTGATACAGGCCAGGATGCCACTGGCCTTCTTGGCCACCTGGGCACAACTGGGTCATGTTCACCCAACCTGACTTATCACAGATCAGCACAGACAAGGAAACTTGAGAATATTTTATGAGAAATGTGTAAGACTGCAACAGCTTGACTGCTTACCTAAGGCGCAGTCTCTTCAGGGAGTCCTGCGGGCCCCCCGGTAGCCCGGTGCAGCCGTGACACACACGTTAAACGGCAAAACTCCGTAGCTCTTCACCAGGAGTCAGCGCAAGGCCGGCGGTCCGGGCGCACAGCAGGGCTCCCAGCCGCGGGCGGCATGGCTGAAGGAAGCTCCCGGCACTGCCCCAGCCGGGGTGGGAGCGGCTCTCCCAGGACAGGGACAAGACGGTGAGGGGCTCTCCTGAGGCTGGGAGGAGGCGGACAGGATAACGCGACCCCAGGAGCGGCCACGGCTCTGTCCCGCCCGCACATCCGTATTGCCCGCGGCCGCCTCCGATTGGCCCGGCCTGGATGGCCCCGCCTCCGCCGCGCCGATTGGCCCGGCCCGGCTGGCCCCGCCCCTGCCGCCGCTCACTGGCGCAGGCCGGCACGTGACCGGGCCAGCGCTCCGCCGGGCGCCAAATTCAAACCGGGGCCGCTCCGGGAGCGCAGGAGTTGCTGTTGCCTTGCATCGGCCCTGCCCGGCTGGGCAGCTGGTGAGTCGCGATCTGCGCCCACCCTGCTCCTCCAGGGTCTCCCCGCAAGGGTCGGCACCCCTCGGAGGGCCGCGCTAAGGGCATTGGGCGGCCGGGAGAGGGAAGTGCCTAGGCCCGGCCCGGCCTCGCCCGGGGCCGAGGGCCCTGTGGGACCCTGCAGCGCTGGGGCTAGAGTGGGTGAAAAAAGAACTGGACTCCCTTTAGCGCTGCCCTCTTTGCCCCCGTGGGGCCGCCTGTGCACAGCGGTGCCCCCGGGGCCTGTATGAGTGGTAGCAGCTCGAGGCCTCCTTGGGAAGTGACGCTCTTCTGTAAGGAACGCAGCCTTTTGGAGGCTGGCTGAGGTTCCTCTTTTGGTGCTGTCTTACCGGGATCTCACCTTAAGGGGGTGGAGCAGATCGTAAAGGGCCATGTGTGTGCCGGGCGCCAGAATCCACGTGGAATGATCGCAGGGCTGTCTGCTCCCTGCACATAGGGCAGCAGCCCAACTTGTTATCTGCTGGACTATGTTTTGTATCAGTGTAGGGGATTCTTGCTGAGTATTTTCTCGTTTACTTACTGACCCCACCAAATCTAATGCAAAAGGCCTCTTTTCTTGGTATTTGTTTCTATTCTGCTTGGTATCTCTAATGATAAAAAATAATTACAATTTACATATTGTTCTGGTAAAGTTTGATGAAAGACACAGGCTCCACCGAATTCCTGATGGCATTATTATCAGTATCCTTACAGCATGTTACCCTGGAAGCAGTATCTCTGTGTTTTATTTCCTCTGCTCCCTGCTTTACAGTCTAAATCATCTCTTGTCCAAAAGTTTTACATTTAAATTGTGTGCTGCCCAATGATGAATTTACCTGGTTCTTGACAAATCTACAGAAGGAATGACCAGTACATTTACTTTACATCTGTTTTAAAGCACCTTACTTCTGCTGCATTTATTATGTGCCTTTGTAATGTTCAGGATAATCTCTGTTTCCCGGATCTTAAACCACCCGTAAATTCCCTTTTCACTCAGGCTGTGTAATCTGCTACTTAAAGCAATCAGCTATAAGAATCAGCACTGCTATTTCTGTGTTTTACCTTCCTTCCAGCTTGCTGGCTGATGCTGGTCAAGTCACATTATAGCTAAGTCTTTCTGTAAAGCACATATATACACTTTGCTCGTTATTATGTACTTCATGATGCAAGTTATCTACTCTGCAAATTTCTCTCCTGCCCTGCTTACACAAGGTGTGGGTAGGGGAGGTACAGTATTATTTTTCAGTAGTCTTGTCAGCCTTATTAAATGCTTTCAGCTTTATTTTCCTTTTATGTTTTTAGCTTTGTAGCAATTGCTGAGAATGTGTGCTCTGTGGGAGGTCTTGAGATGATTTGCTGCACTCTTTATGCTTTATCTTTTGTTTTGCAGGATTTGTTCCTCTCCCTTTCAATGGAGAGTGACAGTTCAGATCAATAATGAGGACCAGCCCTCGCAGGCCCTTAATTCTCAAAAGACGGAAACTGACCCTCCCACAGAAGGATGAATCCAGTACTTCAGCAAGAGCTGAGAAGAGAGGTCAGGATGAAAAGACTCTTAAGCAGGAGCACAGCCAGGAAGAACAACACAACAGACAACCCAGAGACAAAAGGGACTGTAGCCTGCAGAAATTCCCAGCGGGAATAAAGATAATTGACCATCCTACGATGCCCAACACACAGGTGGTGGCCATCCCTACAAATGCTGATATCCAGAGCATCATAGAGGCATTGACTGCAAAAGGAAAAGAATGTGGCAACAATGGACCCAACAAGTTCATTCTCATTAGCAGTGGGGGCTCATCCCGTTCAGCAGGTCCAGCACCATCGCAGCATCTCCCATCAGAGAAGAAAGCCAGTGCAGCAGTCAAGGCTGCAGATGGTCAAGAAAGAGAGAAGAATGTTGCACAGACACCTGGTCTTGCAGGCAGTACAGTCCTCTGGCATTCAGGAATTGATCCTGTGGTTGAACAGGAAAAGGAAAGCAACAGTATGTAGTCTTTACCTGTTTTTTTGGTGGGTTTTTTTGTCCTGACAGACAGATGTGAAATGGGCCAATGAGTGTAGCACTTGGATCTTGGTAAGCAGTAATTATTAATATTTTGTTAATTACAGAACAGCTATGGATTTGATTCTAATAATCTATAGTTTTGCATATGTAGTGAAATCTGAAGGATATAGTGGGTATATTTTTGGTGGAAAACATCTGAGCTTCTGTCTTAGGTCTTGTGCTAAAGTCTTTCCATTCTTGAAGTAGTAGATCAACATTGTCCTGTTTTGGCTGACAGCTATAATCTGGTTTGAGTGTTTGTTTTTAAGGCTGCAGCTCTTCTGAGAAATTGGGCAACTACACACGAAATCAGGAATTCAAGGTGAATTCCTTCCACAATATTAGCATTGCAATACCATCTTTTAGAAGTGTGACTGGTGCCTTCCTTTTGACAGCTGAGATGAAGGGGTAATAAGGTTACTGGTGAGAAAGCAGTTATATGATGAGGGTAAGGCTGTGGCTGTTTCAGTAAAGCCTTTTGACCTGTCTCCCACAGCATTCTTCTGGAAAAGCTGGCAGCCTGTGGCTTGGTCAGGTGTACTCTTCACTGGATTAAAAGTGGCTGGGTCCAAGGAGTGGTGGTGAATGGTGCTGCATGCAGTTGGCAGCTGGTCACTGGGGTTCCCCAGGGGTCAGTACTGGGCTCAGTCCTGTTTAATATCTATATCAATGGTCCGGATGAGGGGGTCAAGGGTACCCTCAGTACCCTCAGTAAGTTCACAGATGACACCAAGCTGGGTGGGAGCGTGGATCTGCTGGAGGGCAGGGCTCTGCAGAGGGACCTGGACAGGCTGCCCATTGTGTGAAGTTCAATAAGACTGGGTGCCAGGTGCTGCACTCGCATTGCAACAACCCCAGGCAGTGCTACTGGCTGGGGGAAGAGTGTCTGGAAAACTGCCCAGCAGGAAAGGACCTGTGGGTTCTGGTTGACAGCAGCTGAACGCGAGCCAGCTGTGCCCAGGTGGCCGAGAAGGCCAATGGCACCTGGCCTGTATCAGCAATGGTGTGGCCAGCAGAACCAGGGCAGTGATTGTCCCCCTGTATTCAGCACTGGTGAGGCTGTACCTCGAGTTCTCTGTTCAGTTTTGGGTTTTCATGACAGGAAAGACATTGAGGTGCTGGAGCATGTCCAGAGAAGGATAACAGAGCTGGTGAAGGGTCTGGAGCAAAAATCTATTGAGGAGCAGCTGAGGGAGATGGGGGTTTTTAACCTGGAGAAAAGGTGGCTCAGGTGGGACCTTATCACTCTCTACAACTCCCTGAAAGGAGGCTGTTGAGCAGTGGGGTCGGCTTCTTCTCTCAGGCAACAAATGACAGGACAAGAGGGCATAGTCTCGAGCTGTGCCAGGGAAGGTTCAGTTTGGACATCATGAAAAATTTCTTCCCTAAATGGGTTGTCAAGCATTGGAACAGACTTCCCAGGGAGGTGTGGAGTCACCATCCCTAGAGGTGTTCAAGAAACAACTGGATGCTGCACTCAGTGCCATGGTCTAGTTGACAAGGTGGTGTTTGGTCAAAGGTTGGACTCAGTGGTCTTGAAGGTCTTTTTTAACTTAAATGATTCTGTGAATATTACATGGGCTTGTTATCCCAACAGGCAGTGGCGAGACAATGAGCTCTGCATTGGACAATAGTCTCACTAACATCCAGTGGCTGGGGAAGATGAGATCCGATGGGCTAAATCCCTCTTCTGTGAAGGAAGACACAGAGAAAGAGAATCAGATGCCTCTGCAGGAAAGAGTTAAGGTAAGTAGGAGAAGACAACAGCGTCTGCTAAAACTTTTGATAAGAAAGTAATCCATGTGGATCAGAAGACTTGCAAGAATTAGGCATCACTATTTCTAAGTAACCTGGGTTTGGCATTTACTGATTTGAATAGCAGAACCTGGAGGATCCAGGGATGTTCCATGGTCCTTCTTGTCAGCTTTGTCAATATTCATGTATCACCCCTTCTGTCTTTCAGACTGAAGAAGAAGCTGCTGTTGCTGCTATTCCTACTGCTGTTGCCTCCTCTTCATGGCCGGATTCAGTGTCAGAACGACCTCCTTACTCCTACATGGCCATGATCCAGTTTGCCATTAACAGCACTGAGAAGAAGCGCATGACCCTGAAGGACATCTATACGTGGATTGAGGATCATTTCCCTTATTTTAAACATATAGCTAAGCCAGGTTGGAAGGTAACAAGCAGGCCCTCAAGGTGCTGTGGGTGATGTTATATGCCTTCTGGATCAAAATGAAAAGTTCTTCCCCAGCCTGCAAAGCAAGATGAAAGTTCATGTAAAGGTTCCACCCCAAATACACTCTCACTCCAGGTGTTCGCTGTGCCACTTCTTGTATCCTTTGTCTCCTCCTACTTAAACAAGATGATGGGATGTTTGATCACTGGAGTAAGAATAGGGATCTCAAGAGTAAATAGAATAAGGGACTCATGACTGGGTTGGCTGGGTACACTGTGAATATGAAAGTCTGGTGTTGTCTGCACTTTGGAAAGTAATCCCTCTGCTAGGGCAGCCATGTCTGAGGTAGGCCTTGCTGTGCTGATAACAAAACTACTGCTTTTCAACTTCCTCCTCACTCCTTTCTCTCCAGAACTCCATTCGGCACAATCTGTCCCTTCATGATATGTTTGTCCGTGAGACATCTGCTAATGGTAAAATCTCCTTCTGGACTATTCACCCTGATGCAAACCGTTGCCTAACATTGGACCAGGTATTTAAGGTGAGTTGCCTCATGCAAAGAAAATAGGACAGGCTATCCAATTTCTTAATGCCACATTAGCCTGAAGCACCTTATTTTAACTGTAAAGTCAAGTTGCTTTGACGTGAGCCTTTTTGTAAGAGCTGGATTCAGTCACTTCACTTGACAAATAGACAAGCTCTGCATTTGAAGGAAAAGGTTCTGTGGCTGTGCTTTTGACCTGGAGCTTCTGTGGGATATGTTTGTTCTTCAGGTGCTGTGCCAAATATAATAAACAGTGAGCTTGTTCAACTTCTTTCCATGGGCCTGATTCAAATTCCTAATGAGAAGCTTTCCACTGAGGCCAACGAGGTGTTCTTATGCTGTTTGATAAGTCAGTCATAGGTGGAATTTTCCTAGCCCAATTAGGTATTTTAGGAAGTACCATTTTGTGGGGGAAATAGAGCTTGTGAGTTTGGTATAGGTGTATTTAGACTCTTGTGTTTTCTGCAGTGGGTGGGTAGAATTAACTTTTGTTTGCTCAGATTGTACAAGTTAAAAATGTCCCATTTGTCCCCTCTTTGGTTGATAACTTCATCTTAATTTTTTTCCCTTTCAATGCCTTCTGCCACCAGCCGCTGGACTTGGGCTCACCAACATCACCTGAGTACTCTGAATCAGTAAGAATTACCCTCTGGCTCGGGGCTTGATCTTGCATTCTCTTCTTGCCAGTCACTGAAGGAAAGGACAAGATGCGTGGGGAGGGGGACTGGGTCATTGTTGCACCTACTCAGACAACTCCATGCACACCCTTTTTGGGGAGAGGGATCTAGCCAAAGGTTGACTGCCTTCAGATGATATGGTCTCTCTCTGGCTGGTGGAGGTGAACAGCTTTGAGCAACTTGGAACTCTACTGCTGAAGTAGGCTGCAATGGACACCAATAGGATTCAGAGAACAAGCCCAAACAGATTTCTGGTAAAATCATCATTTCCATGGCAACAGTCCCAATCTGTTCTGGGGCTCAGATCCAGAGAGAATAGGGTCGCTCTGTGCTCCTGTTTCGTTTTGGAACCCACTGCATTGTGACTCTTGGAAGGATGAACCTGTTTGCTGTCGCTCTTACATTCAGCAGTTCTAACAGTGATGGATTTGCAAGCATGCAATCAAACACTTTTCTGTCACAGCTACAACCTTGGCCTTCTTTCCATCTGCTCAGAATTCTGATGCCACTCTTGCCTCTGCTATTCTATTTGAACACCTATCTGGTCTCTGGTTTGTATCGACATCCAATATACAATAAGACCACACTATTCATTGTTCCTCAGGCACTGAGTGTGCTGAAACCAGGTCACTTCTGCAGTAGAGTCTGCAGCTAGAGCACATCTGTCATGTCATCTCTTTTCCCACACAGCTTTTATTGGGCAGCTGGCTTTGGGATGGCATGGCTGCAAACCAGAGCCAACCTGAGTGCTGGGCGCTAACAGCTGCTCTCTCTTTATTAGTGCAGCACAGACCTCTGGTTTCACTGTTCTCAGTCAGGCAGCAGAATAAATGTGGATTTTTTTCTTTTAATCTCTTTCTTTTCTCCTTCTCTTACTCATTTCACAATGACAGCAGCAACAAAAGAGTCGTCTTCCAGATCCCCTGAAGAACATGGGAAGCAAAACCGAACCCCAGAATTCACGTAAGTGTCTACATCAGTCTAGGCCAAATAGGATCAATCCAATAAATCTGGGGCACTCTCCCAGATTCCTTTAGGAATATAAATGGAATATGTTATCCCAGTTTGCCAGCTTTTATGCTCCTTACTGTCAGGTTTGAAATGGAAGGCAGTAAGTATTGCTGTGTCTGAGAGGATGTGATGGTGAGATGGTGGGGATTGGGCACTCAAATGGAGTGAGAGCACCAGCTTGAGGGCTAGGATCTGTATGAAAGACTATTTTCTTGACTATGAGGCCTTCTGGCTTGGTATCTCTATCCTTAAAATTAGTAGAGGAGGCAAATGAGCCTATCTGACCAAATGCTTATTTTGGGTTGTTTAGAAGGACTTTCTGTAAGCTGCCTGGGTTTCAAGAGGTAGCAGTAGAGGACAGACAAAAGGTGAGTGAGTCCATTCTTTTCCCTTCCAGGCCGAAAGATGAAGCCTTTGCTTCCTCGCGTCAACTCCTACCTGGTTCCAATCCAGTTTCCTTTGAGTCAGCCTCTTGTCTTGCAGCCTTCTATGAAAGTTCCTCTGTCCATGGCACAGGGAGCATCCCTCAACAGCTCGGAGACTTTGCAGAGCAATAAACGTGTGCGCATTGCTCCAAAGGTTGGTTTCTTCTTTTCCCAGGAGTTTTGTGGGGTTTTGTGTGGTTCTCTTTTTGGTTTTTGGTTTTCTGGGGGGGATGGCGCAGTGCTGTGTGAGGAGGGGCCTAGGGAGGGTGTGGTGGTTTCTTTATGGGGGGAGGTGTTTGTTTGGAATTTTTGTTTACTTTTTTTTTCTGTATCTCTTGCCTTCAGTGGACCTATTCTTCATATGGTTCCTTTGTGCATCTTTACCAGGTGCTCTAAAAGCCCAAGCTCATATTAAGAAACAGGCTAGTGATAATCCTTGCTATCCTCCTCTGTCTCTAGGCTGTCTACTACCTGCCAGTTTACTTGCTATAAGGATGTTTCTATAATTCAGTAGAGGAGGAGCTCTGTGGTTTAGTCAAAACAATTTTTCTCTGCTGGGATGTGAATAAAGAAGAATGGGAGAAACGGCTTTGTTCTGACCCCAAAACATTCATAGTTTTGATAGCTCCATAGACATGTAACAATAAGGAACTTCTGAAAGAGTATTTATTTCATGTAGTCTCTTCCCAGAGAATTTCTGTATCTGCTGTTTGCTAATTCTATGAAGTTCCCAGTTATTCTGGGCTCAAGGAAAATGGCTATTAAACAGATCTTTCTCCTGGCATCTCACTGACTGCTCTTGTATGCTTAGACCTTGTAAAGCTTTAGCTTTTTCCATTCTGTCTAACCATAATCCTATTTTCCTTTGTATGCCTGCTGCTTTATGTTCTCTCCAGCTATGATTTATCTTTCTCCTGTGCTCTTTCTTTTGATAACCTAATTTTTTTTTCTCTTCCTTGGTTCCTGGGAAAGCTGTCCTCATTAATTTTGTTATTCCCATTGAGATAATGTAAGAAGAAATCAAAGGGGTTATATTTTTTCCAGAAATATTCAGCTTTCCTTCTGCCTGTACCCCTAGAAGTTCCTCAGAGCAGGAGTGCTCTGAAGGGTATGACTTTCAGTCACTTAGCTAGAATCCTTTTCATGTGATCTTCAGGCTTCTTTCTATCAACTTCATAGAGATCAATCTCGGTCTGTTATAGTTACTGCTTCCTGAGTATCTTCCTCTTACCCTTTCTGCTGACCTTAAATGCCAGTCTCTTTTCTTCCCACTGTTATTTGGATTTTTGGCTGGGTTAGATCCTTGCTTACTGACTGCATGACACCTGTGTTTCATTGTAGATGTCACTGTCTGCAGAAGAGTCACCCTCTTTACCCACGGCTGCTGTTGAGGAGGGTCAATGTGATGAAGGTTTATTTCCCCAAACCCATTCCGTACAGGAGAGCAGCTCCCAGCCTGGTGAGGAATTGTCTTTCCCCGAGGGTGCCTGTGTAAAGGAGGAAGAAGGCTCTCAGCTGGGTGCCTGGCTGTCCCCATTTGCCTCAACTGTAACGGTCAAGGAAGAGCCAAGCTTGCTCCTCCCAGACTCATCCACAAAGGAGAGGAAACAATTCACCACACTCAAGTCCCCATCTAAGGCAGTTTCTGACTCTTTAGTCATAAAGAGGCGGGAAAGGCAGGAAGTGGGCAGATCCAGAAGGAAACAACGCCTAGCACTGCCTTGTTCAGAAGAGCCTGTCCTTGTTTTACCAGAAAGCAGCGGCTTTGACCCTTTCCGGTTAGGGGCAGACCGTCCTTTCCCACAGGAAAACCAGCCCCTTGAGAATATATCACAGCTCAGCTGCTCACAGGGAGAAGAGGGGGCCTTTAAAACACCGGTCAAGGACGTGTTCAGCAAATTGCCGGTTTCTTCCACTCCCAGCAAAGTCTCAGCCACTACTACCCCTTCACTAGAGGGTCTTGACCCCTGGAAGTCTTCCTTGGCCAAGGGAAGTCATGAGTTGGACTTCAGTCCAGTGAAAACACTTCAGTTGCCATTCACACCCCTCCAGGACAACCAGGACTTGCTGGGTTTTAATAGCACACCCCTTAAAAATCCTCTCTTTGATTCTCCTCGGGAACTGCTCAATACAGAATCCAGTGACATGGTCCATGCACCTCTCACAAGCTCTCCAGCGTTTATTTGTGACACTTCCAAGCAATCCTCTGTTGAACTGACAGCCTCTGGCTTTACTGAAAACCGGTCACTCATGGAGGGCCTTATCCTGGACACCATGAATGACAGTCTTAGCAAAATCCTTCTGGATATCAGCTTTCCTGGTCTTGAGGATGAAAATTTAGGAACAGATATTAGTTGGTCTCAGCTCATACCTGAACTGAAGTGAACTGGCCTGAGGACTGAATTTGACTTGTTCTGATGTTACAGAAAGCACTCTACTCTTCTGAGATTAATTTGTGTAATCTAAGACAACTGCTTTTGACTAATTCCCATATCCATGGTGTTGCTGAGCGCTCGTAGGTAAATCAAAACAGACGGAGCACTGACAGAAGTAGCAAGAGAGATTTTATTAAATTTTCTTTTCTTATATAGATATTAAGAGTCTAGCAGTGATTGATTCATAGCCATCCACCCGCTGGAGCGATTGGCTGAATACTTGCAGTACCCAGTTCCAAAACAAAGATTAGAAAGAGCAAGAAGAATTCAGCTTATCTTTATTCCCCATATGATTCATGAGAAAGAAGAGAGAAACCTTAGAATAGTGCATCCACAATTCCCCCTTTTTGTTTTAAAAAAGCAAAGGTATTGCTTGTAGTTCCCTGTTGGTTCCTTAAGAAGGGAGAATAAGCTCAGCATGAAGGATCTGCTTGGCAGTGGCCAGCTACCAAGAAGATCCAGAATTAAATACCGATAAGGGGTCTGCCAGTGGTGGCCAGCCACTGACAGGGCCCAAACCAGCTGCTGATTGAAGGTGGACAGAGAGACTTCCAAGCAATGCCATAGATGATACATCTATCAAAACCTAATTCTATTGAAAGTTCTTGTTTTCTGACTCCATAATAAGGAAACTTAAAGTTCAGTCTCTGCTTGTAGAAGGACCATCTGCCTGATGGTCAATATCTTGGTCATCGTTTTGAGGTTGCCAGTTCTGCTTCTGAAGTCGCAGATCAGGATGAACGCATCTCGCAGGCAGCCACTGCACTCCGGTATCTGTGGAAATGCAAGCATACCCATGACCCCAAGTGATAAGCTCATGCGGGCCTTCCCAGGTGTTAGTGAGTAGGTTTCATATCCAAACCTTCACCCGGGGCAAGCGCGACTCTCCTGATGACTGCAATGAGAGAAAATGGTTCAAAATGACAGGATTATTCAAATTTGGCACTGTGAGATGATTAATTGTATACAAAGCTTTTTCCAGTCGGCTCTGTGGCGATTCCCCATGCATTCCCCCTTTTTGTTTTTCCAGAACGTGCTTCAAAGTACCATGAGCACACTCAACAATCGCTTGACCAGTTGGGGAATGTGGAATACCAAATTTATGATCCACACCCCATAGGTGCAAGAACTGCCGCGTCTTCTGTGAGGCGTAGGCAGGGCCATTGTCGGTTTTCACAGCAGATGGCACGCCCAGGACCAAGAAGGCCAATTTCCAATGGGCAATGACATCATGACCTTTTTCTCCGGTATGAGCAGATGCCCACATGGCTGAGGAGAAGGTGTCAATAGACACGTGCACATACTTAAATCGGCCAAATTCAGGGATGTGTGTCACATCCATCTGCCAAAGCTGCAAGGCCTTTAGGCCTCTGGGGTTTACCCCTGGTGGCAGAGGTGCAGTGAGTCCGTGGCAATCAGCACAAGCGCTGACAATGTCACGAGCCTCGGTTGGCGTCAATTGGAACTGCTTCTGCAGAGTATGTGCACTCTGATGGAAGAAATCACGGGAAGCTTTGGCTTGTGCAATTTTGTTAGGCTGAGGTGCCATCCATGCAGGGTTGGCTAGCATATTGGCCCTGGCATTGCCTTCTGTTATAAAACCTAGTAATTTGGTGTGGCTTCGAATGTGCAAAATATAATATGGGTGCATACGAGCTTGAATTGCATTCCACAAAGCTTGTAATAATGAAAACAGAGCCTCATTATTGACTTCCTTTAGAAGTGAACAATCTAGACGTTTGGTTATATCTGCTAAATAAACAGAATCAGTGACCAAATTCAAAGGCACCTGAGAGAACCGCTGAAAGGCCAAGGCGACTGCCCTTAGTTCAACTAGTTGGGCAGAGCCTAACTCATGGCTTTTCAGCACCTGCCACTCAGATCCCTCCTTCCAGGTAACAATGGCCTTTCCTGTTTTTCCCGAACCATCCGTAAAGACGGTGGGTCCGTGCACTGGCACCCGACTGTTCTTTGGCCGCAAGGCAAGGCTGGCTGAATTTGCCAATTGTAACAATTTGTGACTGGACAGGTGATAAGCAATCTGCCCTGAAAAGTTTTGCAATGCACTTTGCAAAGGAGCGCTGTTAGCAAGGCTCCATTCAAAGTTGTTCTGTGTTATTGGGGCAACAATGGTTGCAGGGTCTGCAGCCAACAGCTGCAAACATTGGTGACAGCATTTGATTATCAAACAAGCAATCAATTCGAACAAAGTGGGTGCTGTCTTTTTTGGCTGATGGGGCAGGAAGACCCATTCCAAAACATGCAGAGGGTCGGCCCATTGTTTGTTCCACTGGCCGATGATACCTGTGGGATGGAGGTCTGAAGCAGTAATGAAAACAGTGATATCAACAGAGGGATCTACTTGATAAACCTGACGAGCAGGAACAGCTTGTTGCACCTCGTTCAGCACTCATCGTGCCTCAGGGGTCAATTTTCGAGGTGAATTCAGATCAGGGTCCCCCTTTAAAATATTAAAGAGCGGGGAAAGTTGCGTGGCGGTCAGTCCTAAATAAGGATGTAACCAATTAATGATATCGAGCAATTTCTGGGTGTCATTCAGAGTTTTAATAGTGTCTGAGAATTGCACTTCTTGGTGTTGTATAGTTTGATCCAAAATTTTGACTCCCAAATACTTCCAAGGAGGCTGCTGTTGGATCTTGTCTGGAGCCACTTGCAACCCATGGGAATGCAGGGCAGCGAGCAGTCGAGGCTGTAACCTCTACAACTCATCCTGGGTGGATGCTGCCACCAGGATATCATCCATATAATGGTAGCAGAGTGCCTTAGGAAACTGCTTGTGGATGCCAGACAAAGCCTGAGCGACATACCATTGACAGATTGTCGGGCTATTTTTCGTGCCCTGAGGTAACACTTTCCATTGAAATCTCTTTACAGGCTCAGCATTATTAATTGCAGGCACCGTAAAGGCAAATTTTGGTAGGTTGTTGGGGTGCAAAGGAATTGTGAAAAAACAGTCCTTCAAATCAATGATCAGGATTTCCCACTTTGTGGGGATCATTGTGGGTGAGGGCATACCAGGCTGCAAGGTCCCCATACTTTCCATCACTGCATTAACTTTCTGGAGATCTTGCAACAGTCTCTATTTCCCCGATTTTTTCTTAATTACAAACACGGGGGTATTCCAGGGACTGGTAGAAGGCTCAATGTGTCCCTGTTGCAATTGTTCCTGAACCAGCTGACAAAGGGTGACTAGTTTTTTGGGCAAGGGCCACTATGGTTCCCATATGGGTGTTTCAGTTAGCCATCGCAAGGATAGCGTACGATATGGTGCGCCCTTGCTCACAGTGACCCCTATCAAAAATTCGTCCCAATCCGGATTCCCTGTGCTGCCAACACGTCCCTCCCCCAAAGGTTAATTGGGGCTGAAGTAACATAGGGCTGGATTACAGCTGTGTGACCCTCCGGGTCTTTCACCAACACAGGCCGTTTGCTTAAGTGGCTCTGTGTGGTTCCTCCTAGCCTCGCAATGGCTGATCCCACAGGGGCTAGAGGCCATGTAGAAGGCCATGAAGAGAACGAAAGAATTGTTATGTCAGCACCTGTATCAATCAAACCTTGAAGCCGAATCTGACATGGATGGGCCTTTGCCAGGATTAGAATACATGTCAGCTGTGGTCTCTGATTAGAGATGGCTGCAGCCCAGCAGATCTGCAGAAGTTCTGGTGATCCAGTGCTGCTGCTTCTGCATACCTGTTGCTCTGCTCTGGGAACAGAAGACTCAAAAGGCACCAATTGAGCAATGGGGTTTTTTTTAGGGATTGTGACAGGGGGACTTTGCGTGGAAACCATAGCGTGAATCTGGCCTGTAAAATCAGCCTCTATAACTTCTGGATGAACAAAGATCCCTTGGTGGGTGACCTCAGGTCTTCCCACCAGGAGTGCACCATACCCTTGGCTTAAGGGTTTGTGCGCATCCAAGGGGACTCTGTGGACGTTACCAGAGTCTAGGACGACTGTCCTGGCTGTGTAGACGTTGACCTGGGCTGGCCCTCGGGTGCTGTCTCCACATTGGCTGGATGAGCCAGTGCTGACGACATTGGCCTGGGCTGGTCCTTGGGTGCCGTTTCAACACTGACTGGGTAAGCCAGTGCTGGTGGCCTGTTTTGGGGGAATGTTTGTGTCGGAGGGCAATTCCCGCTTCTTGCACTCCCTTTTACGTTTCCCAACAGTGGCCGGCTGTCTACATGGTATATAGACCTGCAATATTCTGTGTGATGCCCTGGTCTACCACACCTCCCACACTGGGGAACTGCAGTCCCCGCATTTTCCTTTTCCTGTGATTTAGTTTGTCTTCATTTGTTCCCAGTCTTGGATCGTTTCTGTCCACTGCTAGGGTTTGCCTGAGCAGGTGACAGAAACGCAGCCAAGGCAGGCTTCTTTGGGCTCCATAATCCCACCTTGGAGCAAGCCTCCACCATCTGTGCAACGGTAGGGTCCCCTTGCAGTGCATCTATAATTTTTCTACATTCTTCGTTGGCATTGTCTTTTGCCAACTGTTTGCTCAATACCTGTCTTAATGTATCATCTTCCACCTGTTTCTCTAGTGCTGCGGCTAACTTTTCCACAAAAGACAAGAAAGGCTCAGATTGCCCCTGCGATATCTTAGAATACCGTGGTTTTGGTTCTGCCATGTCAATTGTTTTAATAATAGAACCTATACCTATTTTTTGGGCCTGTTCCAAGAGTTGAGGGTCCCATCTGGCTTGGAGGTCAGGGTTGTCATGTGGGTTAATACCCATCAGAACATCCAACCCAGCTCCACATCTAGGATTACCAAGAGGCAAATGCATGTTCTCTTCTGCGTACTTTTCAGCCATTTTCCTCCGATTATTCTCGAAAACTGCAAATTGCATAGGTTGGAACCGAACTTGGGCCAGGTGTCTGATATCGAAGGGTGCCAACAGATCGGTATTCAGTACTCTAATAATTTGCATAACTTCAGGACACCCAAGCCCATACTGTGCTATCTTAGTTTGTAAATCCTGGACCACTTTCCAAGCTATAACATCATGTCTATCCACCTGGCCTGAGTTCGGGGCTGCTTTAAATACCGGGAAGGCTTGAGCATCCCCTTGCAGGGTGTTAATATCACCCTGAGCTACTGGCCCACCTTCTGGGGGCACTGTAGCTGTCACCTGAGTCTCCGTGGATTCTGGTAGTGGCTGTGGCATCCCTATTCTTTCTAAGAGGTTCCAGTCTCCTGCCTCTAGGGCTCCTAACTTGACACATACCCAGAATTTTCTTGGGTTTCAAGGTCGTAATGTTACTGAACAATCTGGAAGAATCCAGGGATCACTTTGTAGCAAACGCTCTTTCCATCTCTTTGCCACTGCAGTTTTGCGCCCTCAAGCCAAAGTGTTGTCTATTTCACTGTCTGAGTCCTCCATTCACGGTTTGTCCACTGCTCCTATTACAAAAGTTGGCACATGCGCGGGTACAGACAGCGGATTGGGAGGCAGGACATCAATAGAAGTCGGGCTGGGAGGTGAAGAAAGCAGGGGTGTAGCTTGGATGTCTTGTAGTTCCGCCGGCTGCAGCTGCTGAAAAAGGACTGTTGTGTCCGCAGTTGCCATGGTTACATCTTCCGCATTCGCAGCAGGGTACATCACATCCACCTGCCGAGCTGCCAGAGGCATGTTACTGATTTCACGCAGCTGGGAGGCGGCCGCTCTCTGTGTTAAAACTTCCAGCACTGCCAGGAGTGTCTGGGACATTCCTGCAAGCTGCTGTGATATATGTCTCAGAGGCTCAGTCAAACAAACAAACTGCGGGGCTGCCCGTGCCAGGTCCCCCGGCTCCGCGCCCGCCAGGGCCAGGGCCGGGACCGCCAGTGCCATGCCCACCGGGGCCAGGACCGCCCCGGGCGGAATCCCATTCATCCGCTCAGCTGTCAGTCCAGCTGTTCCGCTTACGTCGCTTGGCACAGAGGGGAACGGAACTAGTGCGGGCTCAGACAGGACCAGAGTGGTCTGTCTGTCCAGCCGTCTCCATGACGGAAAGGCCGGCACAGTGGCCCCAAGCCAGCCCGGGGCAGTATTGGTGGGGGGGCTGAAGCTGCCACGGTGGGGGAACGGCAGGTTTCCTCTTGCTTCATATGTTCCGCAAGCACCTCTGTGGGCGTCGGGTATGTTTGCGGTGTATATTCTGTCAGAGATAAGTACCTATGCTGGGAGGTTCCGCCTGTCTCGGATAAGGGGTGGGGCCTCCGAGCCCAATGGCCGCTTGGCAGAAGGCACAAGTTGAGATAAGAACGGGCATTTTCCCGGTCAAAATTTGACCCCTCTTCCCTCTATAAATCCAAAATCTTTCTCCACGTATGGCACAAACGTATCGCCTTGAAATTCCCAAACGTCACCTCAAACCAGAGCTCATCTCCCAGGCACAACCATGTTTCAAAGTTTGGAATTGCTTGTAAAATCTCAGGGAACCCCTTTCTTTCAAACCAAATCAAAAGGTCCCGAACTAAATAGTCAGAAATGCTGGCCCGGACAGGGGCCCAGACATCTTGCTGGTGCGGCGGCAGTGCACCGCAGTCCACGGCCACCTCCTCCATGGTTCCCTGTGACCCCGGGTGGGCAGGGAGGGGTAAAAAGGCGGGCGGGGGGGCTTTCGCGTACCTCGGAAACAAAGCATCTAGCACACAGCGGGTTCACCAGATGTTGCTGAGAGCTCGTAGGTAAATCGAAACAGACGGAGCACCGACGGAAGTAGCAAGAGAGATTTTATTGAATTTTCTTTTCTTATATAGATATTAAGAGTCTAGCAGTGATTGATCATAGCCATCCACCCGCTGGAGCGATTGGCTGAATACTTGCAGTACCCAGTTCCAAAACAAAGATTAGAAAGAGCAAGAAGAATTCAGCTTATCTTTATTCCCCATACAATTCATGAGAAAGAAGAGAGAAACCTTAGAATAGTGCATCCACACCGTGGGAACAGAGAGCATTATTGACTCCTGTTAAGCTGGGAGACAGGCCCATGAGCTGCTATGAGCCTCCTTTATGAGATGCTGTAGACTTTGAGTGGAACAAGATGATAGAACTTCTCTAATCTTGTGCTAGAGATAGCCTCTCTCCAGGAATTCTTACCATGAGAACATCTAGGTAGGTCCTGAATGATATTTACTACTCAAGGTATCAGAGAACACACTCCTCAGTACAATAGTAAAGAGGAACCTCCTCCTCGCTCTGTCCTAATCTCCTTTTACTTTGTTCCCCTATTACTTAGTATCTTCTGTCTAGTTTTAATGGCTGCAAATACTGTACATTCCTTAAATTAGCCCTTAATTATAATAATAATAATTTTATTATTGTAGGGTTATGGGAACATCTGGCCTGGTAAGGGTTTGACCTGAATGTTGTCCATATGTTCACATCTCTTGTATTCTTCTACCCTAGCTGAAAGCCCAATTTTTTTTTACCTTCAAAAACACATTGGTCTGGCTTGTTTTGAAGGTTGCTGGGGCAAAGATCTGAAAAATTGCCTATGTGTTACCCAAGTGAAACCGGAAGAGGTTATCTGGATTGCAGCATAAAATCTTCCTTTGGCTGCTTTTTCCCTGGCTGGAATGGAGAAGAGCTTGGATCAAGCCATATAAGTTCTTCTTTTTCCAGAGGTCCATTATGTACCTAGAGGACTAGGTAGAGACACTGTTGCAGTAAGATGGACCTCTATTGAATGGTTAAAGCTGCCCTCATTGCAGTCAGCAGTTGAAAATGTAAAAAAGAACCTATAAAGGGAATGCTGATATTTCTACTGAAAAGTGAGCTCTGGAAACACAAGGTATGTATCTCTTGGTGCAATAGAACAACTCCTCCCAATTCTTTAGAACTTACATCATAGAAAAAATTGCCATGGCAAAGATCTGATCCTTCTGCTTGCAGACGAAGGGTGACTCCTGTATCTCCATACTCAATAAAGCTTATGTGGGAACACAGCTGAGTGTTGTCTGTACTGCTCTCAGCAGGGTGCTCAGGTTGGGCCATAGCATGAGCAACCCCTTCTTGTTTGTCTTGTGTGTGTGCTTTGTGATCACTGAGTGAGTGAGCATTAGGACATTTTCAGTGTTCCTCAGGCTTTGTTGGCCAAACCACATTAGATTTGGTTACTCAACCCACTGTTTCAAATAATACACTTTTTCCTGCTGTTCAAGGGTAAATCCTGACTTCACAAATCAGGAGCATACAATACAAACTTAGCCTAAAACATCACAACACCACCAGCAGACTAATTTCTGTGTCTTCTAAGTGCAAAATAAATGTAACTTGAAGCTATTTCTAGCTTCCCCTATAAACAAAACCAGTTTTAAATGGGTGTGGTTTTCAGAACGGCAGTTCTCTTGTGTGCTTGTTAGAGGTTATTTGCCTTCATACAGTGTTTCAAGAATTTTGGTTTAATAGTTATTTCAGTTTTTCTCAGAAGAGGTGTGGTTTGTGGCGCACTTTTTGCTAGTACATCTTACACAGCTGTCAACACTCGACTTAGCTTTCTCAAAGTATCCTATCTCCCTTTCATCCCACTTCTTGCTCCTGAGAAGATGTGTGCACACAACTGAGAGCCAGATAACTAAGGATCATGTTTCCAGCATATAATGAAATGTGCTTGTCCTTTGTGTCAATTCCAGGCAGGTGCTCCCCTGCTGTCCCTGTCAGCTGTGGTACTTAGATGGCCGCTTCACATTTTATTTTGAACATAGTAGTGCCAAAGTTTCGTTTCCCCTCTTGTTATGTATTCCAGTGATAGCACTGCTCAAGGGCAATTGTATCTAAGAAGGGGGGGGGGAACAACAGAAAAAATTGCATTAAGCAATTCTACGTCTTGCTCCTAGAAGAGATGTCCCAGTGTTTTGACCAAATTAGTTCAAAGCACCAGTTGGTGAGGATTTAATCACAAAATATTACTTTATTTCTCTCCATCTGTTTGCCTGATCTTCTGCCTGGATCCTTTCCTTAACGACAGACAGTTATCACCTGTTCCCCTGCAGGCTCAGTATTTGGGTTATAGTGCAGAGGCGTGATGGTGTCAGGCAGTGGATGCCTCTGTCCACACCTTGCACTAAAGAGCAGAGCCATGCTTCATGTCTTCTGATGAGGCCAAGAGCATGAAGGCATAGTTCTTCACACCCTTTGCATAGCACTCCGAGGGCTTCTCTGAGTAATGGGCAGGAGCACCCCAGGACTGTCCTTGAGTTATGATAATAGAGAAAGCTGTTTAACACCTTCTAGCCTGTAAAAGCAAACATTAATTTAAGATAAAAATTTTAAGAGATCTGGGACTCACAAATCTACAGGGAGCCAGCAAGTGCTGTGGATGTTCTGGTCCTTTGACAACTCTGCTCTGTACCTGGCAAGTGTGACAGGTGCAAAGGAGAAGGTAGTTCCTTTTCATTGGTTCAGTGGGGTTCCTCCCACTATGTTTTGTCAGCTGAAAAAGACTGGATGCCCCCTGAGATGAGGTAAGCAAGGATGATTGCCACCTTTTTACTTTTGCAACTTGGCTAGTAGAGGAAAAACTCAGTCGCTTCCCCATGCAGAAGAAAAGAGACCCTGTTTTACATTGCAGCAATCTTCTTATGAGGATGTCAGGCCTTTGTTTCTCCCAGAGGGCAGTCTAGCTCTTAACAAAGGTGAAAATTTCTTTTTTAATAAAATACCTGACTTCCTCTTTAAAATGCACTATAGGCTCAGAGAAAAATGACAGGCTTGAAAAATGTGAGCTGGATCCTGAACAGAAATAGCCTCCCTCCCCACTCCCCTTTTTTCTAGAAGAGATGAGCTACAACTGGATAAAAAGATATTCAGGGCAAAACAAAGTATTAGTCACCTGAAATTAAGAAGAAAATGTTCTGCTTCACTACTCATCTCAGACTGGCTTCTTGCTTTGAAACAAGCAGAGTTTTAGAACGTCAAGACCGTGAATCTGAACTGCTGATGTAGGTCAAATGACACATTTGTCCTTGCATTTCAGTTACAACATTTCTTGGAAAAATAAAGACAATAAATACCCTGAAACACAGTTTACAGGCAATACAGGCAAAAGATTATGCAAAGCAGATTCTCTTCCACATCTCAAAATCTGTGGGAAGTCATTATATAGAGCACACTGTTTGCATACAAATATATAATCAGAACTATTTATCCTCCACATCTGCTTTTTTTTTTTTTTAATGCAACAAATTTAAAACCAGAAACATCTAATGATGTTATTTAAGAAAGTCAGGGAAAACAGCTGGCACAAATTATTAAACTACAGTCAGGCATGGATTTATGCTCCAATCCCTGCTGTTGGTCTCTATTACTTTCTCATGGATGTATAAGAGGTTGGTGCCAATAGGGTCTCTGTTTATTTAGCTGTGTTAATTTGTAGAAGGTAGGTTTTTTGTACTCATCTGTGGTTACAAACAAGAGACTGGATCAATTAGAACCATGACTAGTTTTCCAACAGGACAAAAAAACCTCATCTTCACTGGACTTCAGAAGAGGCTCTTAATATTGATGATATTTTCTATAGAATACTGTTTTTCACCACCAGTATAGTGTATTTTCTTGGTGCAGTGTGTTCTTTCACATTCAATGTACTTTTCTGTAAATTTTAATAAAGACAAAGTTTTGGATAATATCATTATGCAACAGGCCGGAACACTCCATCTCAATTTTATACTTTTCTCATGAAGTAACATGTTCAGATTACTTACACATTTCAGGTTTTTTTAAAATTCTGGATTCTGAGATTTAATGTTTGTCTATGCCCATAGCTATTTTGGATTCTGGAACTGTGTTCCAGCTGCAATTTCTATTGTGGATAATTCATGTATGTTATGAGGTCCTGAAACACTTGATTTAGGAGTATTTATGAGTCTTGTGGTCTAATCTGTCCTGAGTTATCAACTTGTATTTTCCACTTTAAGCTTCACTTTAGAAAAGCTTCTGTTTGAAGGAGTTTTGCCTGCTCCCATGGTAGTCTTAAAGTTTTGGACAATTTGACATATTTAGCATCCAATCCAATCCCTCCAGGAGGGGAAGAAAGGTCAGGAATGCAGCAGAACTGACACCATAAAGCACATCCCTTGGAACTTGTGGGATCACTGAAGATGCCTTCAGTACCAATATGGTTTCCCAAGTATTTGCAAGTAATGATGTCAGTAACACAGAATGTCTGATTGGAGTAGCTCCCCTCTGTAGCTAATTAGTTCCTGACAGCCTGCACTCTGCTCTGCATACCCATGGGACTGGCATGCTACAGTGACAAGAGCTATTTTGCTGTTCCCCGTGGCTGACTTTCAGGTTTTATTTGTTTGCTGGTTTTTTTAAAATCTTGAAGTCAGGAGATCATGAGATAATCTCAGTTGCCATTTAAATCATGCCAAGGCCAAGCCATCGAGAATATAACAAACAGCTGGTGCACATACAAATGCAGCCTAAAGGCTAGGAAACCAAAGGAGTTCAGTATTTATAACCAAAAATAAAATTACATTGTTACAGCAGCATTGTTATCCATCAAATCCCTGGGGTGATAACACATCCCTCTGTCACTGTATGTGCATTGGGTACGCAAAGCTGCTTCTGCGCTAGAAATACAACTGTGCTGGTGTTTCTGTCATAAAATCCTGAGCTGTCTGAGCAGAAAATAGCCATACAGAGTATCAGCCTCAGGTAGAGTTATTCTATTGGGGAGAGAAGGGGCAGGGAACAGAGGGAATGCAGTTCAAGCAGCCCAATTGCTTCTATAAATGAGAGCACAAGAAGGTTTTGCTCAGATTAAAAAAAACCTTTGTAGCACACTTTTTCTTGAGAAGACCTAGTGCCTCCCTGCTTTGTAAGGATTTTGTCAGGGTGTCCTTCTTGGCTTTGATGTTTCCCTTTTTATGAGCTGAGTGAAAATTTTCCAGTTTTTGGCTGTTACAAACATTCTTAAAAAAAATCTATTTCACATCCTTAGCAGAGTCAGCTGGCAACTAAAATCTGAGAAGAGATTTATTCAGTACAGAGTGTGCCCCAGCACAGACTTGCTGGAGTGTTTGGAGATTTCTTTCTGAACTTGTTCTTCATGACTGCCAGCAGCTGAGCATGGCAACATGAGCTCTCTTGTGTCCAAGGGACTTCTGCTGGCCTTCAGGAAGTGATACAAAGAAAGACCTTGATGAGATGACGGTGTCTCAAAGAGTTAAATGGAGACAGGGTTCAGAAGACAAAGAATCACAGAATCATCCAGGTTGGAAAATACCTTTAATATCATCAAGCCCAACCATTAATCTGACAGTGCCAAGCCCACCACTAAAACATGTCCCAAAGCATCACAATCTGCACATATTTTAAATACCTCTGGGGATGGTGACTCAATCACTTCACAAGGAGGCCTTTTTCCAATGCTTGATAACACTTTGAATGAAGAAATTTTTCCTAATATTAATTTCAAACCTCCCCTGGCACAACTTGAGGTTGTTTGAGAGCATAAAGAAAGAGCAGAAGATTGGATAAGGACCATCATAGTCACAGATTCAACAGTCCTCAGGTTTAAGGCTGGGGCAAAATGATCAGGTACCACAGAAAAGCATGAGAGATGTGAAATACTCATTTCTGGTGTTGGGTTTGACTCTTTTACAAGGCATGAGCCCAGTGCCTTGCATGTAGCAGCAAGGAGAAAAACCAGTGTGGAAAAGGTGCCAATTCACTAAGCAGGACTGAGGTATTGTCCCTGCAGAGCCATCCACACCAGGAGCATGACTTGAAAGATTTGGTCTGTGAACACTGAAACTTGAATTACTGCATTTCTAAATAAAAGTCTGCCTGAACAAGAGAACAGGAGGTGGGTTGCAACACCCTTTAGAGTGGTTGACTCCCCCACTGGTTAAGTTAATTTCAGCAAGTTATACTGCTGTCTGATGAAGAACTTGACTGATCTCAACTGCTTTAAGGTGCAAAAAAAGCCATTTACAAACAAATACAACAGGAAACATCACAGTACACCTGGCAAGTGATGATAGGAAAGTTTTCCACAGCATCTGATGGTGGACTCTGAAAGTAGAACCTGTCCCCAAAGAAATGACACTGGAGGCAAGAACAGGCATCAGAGAGATTCTTACATTCCAAGGACTATATCCAGGCTTCATTTTGAACAAGATGAGATCTGCTCTGATTCTACAGCTAGCTGGGCACAGGCAAAATTGTATAGGTGATTGTCATTTTTCATTGCTCTTGGTTTTTTATATGAAAAAATAAAACTTTTCTAGAAGCCCAAAAACAGCCATTCAAGGCACCTTGCCAACACTCTGTAGGTGGTTTTAGTAATAAGACCACATATATACATACCAGATTAGGCTTTACCAGGCAACTCTAACTGTGCTGGCTTTTGCTGTTCGAGTAGTCAGCTTTAGGGACATTCTCTGGCAGGAGCCTTAATGGTGTCAAGTTTTCATTATTATTTTTATGGCATTATGTAGAGACTTCAAAAAAATTGCCTGTGTTAGCATCAAGTGCATTCTTAGCCTCAAGATAAGTGGCTAATGGAAATATTGTTCTCCCTACAATGGATAGGAAGTGGAGGGACAGTGAAATGAATGAAAGCAACTACATAGAGACACACACAGGAGAGACATCTTTGAGACTACACATTTCCAGGTACTGTGCTATTGGCTTTAAATACACAACTATCCTTCACCCCAGGCTCTTGAACACTTTTATGGGTAAGTATATTACTCACAGAAATTATACTCTACTTTAAACCTCATGCTGAGCACAGAGGAGCTCTAGCATGAGCAAGGCAGTTGCCATTGCTATGTGCATCAGTGCTCCATAAGTGGAGGTTCTTTGCCCTCCTGAAAACCAAGCCAAAGTCTTCTACTGGGATTCATGAAGCTGTCTAATGGAAGGGGAAATTTGGTGTCTCCTGCTGCACAATCAGAACAACTGTTCTGTGGCAACTATTCCAACAAACAGAAGAGGCCCCTTTTAAATGCAGTTTAGCCCAACCAAGAAAATCCACACAGACAGGACACAAATCATGATGTTTATAATGATATTATATTTATAATTATATTTATAATAATCAAGAAATATTTATACAGGAGAGGAATTTCATATTGGACAACATTGTTCCAAGTTTGCCACAGTGCAACTATAAATCTGTGCCATAGGGCAGATAACTACTGAGACTTGACCCTAAATTACCTAACTAAGCAAACGATTCTACTTTCTTGACCTTGCTGGCAGCATACACTTCGCTGTCCAGCAGCCGAGCTAAACATTATGTACATCTGAGATGACATTAATCTCAAGAAAGCTTGCCAGATATACTCACAGATGTAAATATTGTAACCTTTTACTCATTATTTCAAGGATACAAAGGTATTTTATTATTCAAAAAGACAAACTGGAGGGAATTCAAAGCAGAGGAACCTTTTCTTTTCAAAGAATCTTTTTCAGAGATGGAAGAGATATAGAAGCAAGCATGATTTGCCTGAGTAAGGTTTGTCCTCTCATTCCTCCTCTGCACCATCTGTGCATCCACAGACTGCACAGGCTGTGAGAATGAAGGAGAGAATGAGCAGAAAGTTGACTCATTGTTATCCTGCAGTATCCACCACAAGGAAACTCCTGGCTTTGAAATAGTTGCTACACCCAGGGTCACTTTTACACCCACTTGAAGCTTATACTACTACTGAGACAGTGCACTGGAAACTGGTGTACTCTAAAAACAACCTCTGTGCTGCTTACATTATGTGGGGGCTATTGCTGAGCTCTCTAAGCACCCAACTTGTCACAAAAGAAATGTAAAGCTCTCCATCCACAATCCACCCTCCCACCTGCACTGTGTCAACTCTCAGGAAGACAAAATAATAGTTTCCAAACTGTTGAAAGAGAAAAACTCAAAGCTGAAATCTCGAAGAAAGAGAAGCAACCATTAGAAGTTGCAAAAGTAGCAGGAGAATATTTCAAAGAGGAATTCCTAGGTTAGGTAAAGCTTCCCAGAAGTGAGATACAAGGAGAATCTCCAGCAAAAGAACCTCAGTCTGTGAAATTTAAAGCCAAATCACTGAAAGCCCTCAACAGAGCAGCTTCTCAAACAATTCTCAAAACAGCAAATACTCCCTAATTCTCCTGGCAGAGGGAAGTAAAATCTTTGTTTTAATCTTCAAGTTGCTTCTTTCAGCAAGGGAGTCCATTTCTCCCCTTCACTACTCCAGGTACTATTCATGAATTTCTTCCAACAGAGGAGTAGCTGACTGGAATATATTGATCTTCTCTTGCTTCTTGGCTGGGCAAACTGGCTATTGGGAAATGCTGCTTTTCAGTGTCTTTCCTCAGAAATATGGGCACTACTTCTGATTTCTTCAGTGTTTCTCAGGCATGGAGGTGATCAGCTCCAGGGACCTACATCCATGAACACAGCTACAGTGTTGTGCCTTTGTGCTTAGAACCTGGAATATTTTGCCCCAGAGCTCTCACTGACCTGTAACTGTTTGAGCTGGAAGGCCAAGCTGGTACCTGGAGTAGGGAGAAGAAAATAAAAATGTTTTCTTTTCTGTGGAGGCAGAGTGTTTCTTCTGTTGTGTAAATAACACTGTTACACACCATGTAAAGATTTCTGTATGAAGGGTGCAGAATAGTGAGGTATAGCAGGTTGTGATTATTTTATGTGACTGCATCAGAAAAGGAAAATAATGTATCAGTGTGTATGGGATTGTGTGTGAATATTTTAATTGAAGTCAGTTTTATTTTTCTAATACAGGTTACTGGTGAGTCACATACTATTTTTCAGGGCCTACCAAAGATGACTGGGAAAGGTATAACTACTGCTAAATCCCCTTAAGTTTACTGCACTGTGGTCTGATTTCTCATTAGAAAACCTTTTTGAGTGTCAATTCTGAAAAATATTTTAAAAAGCCCCAAAACCAAAAATCACCTAACCTATTTATTAAATGGGCTCTGTTTAAGAAGAACAGGATAGAAAAAGTAATAGCTGCATAGAAAAAAAAACCAGTGACCTAGAACTTAGCATGCCTCTGAAGGGAGAAGATAGTATCTTAGCTGACTTCGCTTCCTTAAAAATGCTGGGGTTTTTTGCCAGGTCTAGGAACTAACGTATCACAGGATATAAAGAGTTAAGTGATCTGCACCTAGAAGCAGAGGGATGAAGGAGGGGAGAAAGCTTTAAACAAGACTTGAAGACTTCTCCCCTAATTCACAAAGAGAGAAATACTTTGTGAATTAGGGACCAGGACTAACTGGTGAGACCTGGAAGCAGAACTCCTCAAGCAATGGCTCCAGCCCAGCTGCAAGGCAAACCAGTTTTGATTAGACTTTGCCAAAATGCCGTGCATAATAAACTAACAAAGGGTGGCTAGCTGCAAGGAGGTACGGGGACTGGGAATCAGGAGCGCTCCCTCCTCTTCATGCCCACATACCCATCCAGGGTGGGAGGTCATCTCGTCAGAAATTGTGTAACTCTGCCCATAGGCTTCAAGGCAGGAACTGTAGGTGGTCTGGTGCTAGGATGTTGTTGAAGGTTGAGGGGGGGAGTGGAATTTTTACCATTCTGTTGCTTGACAACTAACTACCAGATACTTAAGGGTCATCTACTCTTATAAAAGAGGCAAAGACTTTTGTCTAGGCAGGCACGGGAGCAAGAGATTGGGGGATTTGATAACAGACACTCACTCGCAAGTCTTGGAGGAGAGAGCAGTGGGAAGAAGCGGCTCTCTGCTTTTTGGCTGCGACTGTGGGAAGAAAGCCTGGCTTTGCATTGGTTTTTCTCTACCTGGTGGGTGAGTTCTCACTTTGGGGAAAAAGGCACGGGACTCCAATCCTCTCTTCCCCTCCAGGAGGGTGCATCTTCCCAGCTGCGCTGCAGCAGAATGGGACACCTGCCTGCCGCCGTCCCGCGCCCTGCCTGCCACAACTGCAGAGTCCCTGCTGCCTCCTCTGCTGGCTGGCTCGGGTGAGTCCACCTTGCTGTTCCATCTTCCTGCTCTGGGCTCCCTGCCCAATGCATGCGCCTGCACTCCATCTCTGCCCAGCCGCCTGCCGTTATCCCCACGAGACTGGCCTGACCTCGCGCCACAGCGCCATCTGCAGCTGTGCGAGAGTCATCACACCTGCCCTGCTGGTCTAGGAGCCCAACAGTGCCTCTGCTGGCCGTGACCGTGACTGCACCAAACGGGAAAGTGCCTGGCAGCCTAGGGACATCTGCCACTGAGTATTTGGTTTTGTTTACTGTTTTTTACCTTGTTTACTGGTTTTTTTACTGATCATTTATCTCATTATAGATACTAGTAAAGAACTCTTATTCTTTTTCCCATACCTTTGCCTGAGAGCCCTTGATTCCAAAGTTACAATAATTCAGAGGGAAGGGGGTTCACATTCTCTGTTCTAAGGAAGGTTCCCACCATCCTTAGAAGACACCTGTCTATCAAACCAAGACAGATGTACTGTAGCACTTTACAGTCTTAGGGTCCATTCTGAAGCTTTAAGAAAATTGGCACTGCCATTGCTACCATCAGAACAGACCTGCCTTGTTGTGGCTGGCCTGCTGAGGTATTCAGTCAGCAGGAGGGGAAACACCTCTTTGGCCCTGAGGTGTGAGAGGTGCATGATTCAGTACTGGTTCACATGGGTGGTTAAAAGACTTGATAACAAAACTCAGAGGACACTCGGTGGAGCCACAAGAGATCAAAAATGTGTGTCAATCAGGAATCATAGCAGCCCACAGGCAAGAAAACAAGACTGTGGGAACACAGCTTTCCTGGGAATATCAATTACTTAAATTCTCTTAATTTGACTCACAGACAGACATGGACAGCTCAAAACACCTCTGCTGAGCTCTTGATGGGGTTCTGCCTGCATTATGGCATTGAAATTTGGCTTTGGAGTGTAAAGCAGTTAGAATGTATTTCTACTCCCATTCCTGACAAATGTAGTCCTGTGTCTATAATACCTTGTATTGGATTTACTGCCTAATAATACCATGTATTGGATTTACTGCCTAATATTGCAGTAACACTCACTTTTTTACACACAGTCTAGAAGACAGAAATAATTGGTATCAGTAATATTGGAAGCTTACATTCTACTAAGGTAGAAAACAAAATGAAAGGAGCAATAGAAAGTGTCCTTTTGCTGTAATATCCATTGTCAGTTGCTGCTATTCCTTCTATGTTGCACATAAAAGCTGTTTCACCCCTTCATGGCTTTCCTGGAAATGTAATATTGTCCTCAGCTTCACAGCTGAGTAGAATTTGGGTTCCTGCTCTGTATATGATATCAGAACTGGTGTTTAACAGGGCAGTGCATTAACCAGAGAAAAGGGAGACAGCAACAGTTCAAGTTAAAATTTATCGTTTCAAGCAGGACAATATGGAGACAGAAAATTGAAAAAATGAGCTCTATCATGTATTGTCTCCCCTGAGAGAATGGATGTCTGCCCTGGTCCAGACATCTGCAGCAGTGTCAGCACTCTTTTGGTATAAACAGGGAGCCAAGTCCTCTGTTATCAACAAGCCAGTGATTTCAGGCTTCTGCAACATCTGAGGGGATTTGCTCTCGACAGAGTGGGGTGAAAATGAAGGCAGAGTCGGGGCCCAATACATTTGCCTCGGCTGAAAGCAGAAACCAGACCTTCAGCACTTCATTCAAGCTACACAGAAAAATCCTTCAGCGCAGCCTATTCCAAAGGCATGACACTTTCTGCAGAAATGAGTCTGGGCATGCTTGCCAGGAGCCTTGAGGAGGATGCTCTCTCTTATTTACCAAGGCACTGCATCATCTCCCGGGCTGAACCGAGCTGCTGCCCGTATTTCCAGAGACACCGAGATGCGTCAAAGCCTCCTGGCAGAGGCAGCGGAGCGCGCAGGCTGCCGCCGGGAGATTTAGCGTGTCCCCATGGAGCCGGGGACAGGCGGGAGCACACACACACGGGGACACGCGCGGTGCGTGCGCGCAGCCCGCCGAGGTAAGGCCAGCCCCCAGCAGCGGGGCCATCCTTCTGCTGCTGGATTTTTCCAGCCGGAGCATCCTGCCGGCTCTGCCGTGATTTATGGAAATCGCTTTCTGACGCGGGGCTTTTCTTTCTGTTACGGCAGGGACCCACGGACTGGAGGAGGCAAAGCTGCAGTCAGGGCAGGAGGAGTGAGGGAGAGGAAGAGGCGAGAGCAGAGGGACACGGAGGAGTGGAGAGGACAGAGGGAGAAACAGGTACGGAGACACTTCAGAGATGGGTGAGTTATAACTAAGAGAGCAGGAGGGAAGGCAGAGAAAGAAAGAGGAGAGCCGTGGGGAAGAGAAAGGGAAAGGAAATCAGAGACTGAGTCAGCTTCCAGAGGGCAAACACCAGGACACAAGTTCAGGGAACACCCCAGCGTACCAAGAAGGACCTGTTCTGCCTGAATCTTCACCATGAGCACAAGGAAGAGCTGCCCTGTGCCACTGGGGCAAGGAGACCAGGAGGAAAAGCAGAGCGAGGGTACTTCTGACCTGGAGCGACAGGAGTGTGAGATGGAGCTGAGGAACAAAGCTATCCTGCAACAGAAGAGGCGCCTCAAGCAGGCCACCCAGTTTGTGCACAAGGACTCTGCTGATCTGCTGCCCCTGGATGGCTTGACAAGGCTTGGCACCTCCAAGGATCTGGTGAGTCCAGTGGGACCCCATTTGGGAGGGAGTCCTCCTAATAGCCTTCATTTCAGTTGGGAGCTGTGGTCAGGCTTTGTGAAAGGATCGTAGGTTCAGCAAAAATGAAACTTCCCTTCAGGATCATCTAGGAGCAGGTCAAGTTGAGGGGAAAGAATTAATCACTCATTTGCTTGTATCCACCTTCCCATGCATCCCCATCGGAACCAAACTCCTCACAGAGGCAGGGAGACATGGACTGGAAGGACTTTCCAGAATCCAAATTTCCATTCACCCAGTACCTATATATGTTCATGTGACATATATGTTTCCATGTGGGATGTCTCTGAAAGCCCCCATGTATTCATTCCTGTGTGATCCAGCTCAAAGGCAGACTGCTTCCCAGACTCAGCAGGGAGGGAAGTACAATTCATGAAACTCTGAGAGACTTATGTTTGACCTTGCCATCTTTTTGCATTTTTCTCTCTCCCCCCACTCTCTGGATTTATGGAGGGGCCAGCAAAAGGCAGGACCGCTAACCAGGCATGCAGGCAGATGCAGTACCTGGCACTCATGGATGACTCCTTTGGGGGAGGAGGCATGGGAGCGAGGCCTGTGGGCATCTCCTTGTGGTGACGTGGAGCAGGAAGCATCAGGGAGGGAGGTCTGTTCCAGGAGCTTTGGCAGTCTGTGGTCTGGAAGGACTTCCCCAAGGCTGGAAGCAGATTCCCACAGGATCTATTGCTGGCTCAACTGCACACATACTCCCCTTGCTTCGGCAGTTTTGCTGTCCACCTTCTCCTCTCCACTGTAAACAACTTAAGCATGTGGAGGTGTAAACCCTTTTCCCAAAAGAGGGCTCAGGTCTGGTTGTGATGGGGGCACAACCACTTGTTCCATTTGTGGCTGAGGGTATCATAAAAGACCTTGCCCCTCCCTGCAGTCCGTGCTTCCCTCTGTATCCTCAGACAATCGTGGCAACACCACAGACGCTCTTGTGTGTGTGCCTCCAGTGATTTCCCAGCTCCCGTGGCAGCGAGGCATGCAGTGGCACAGGGCCACATGTGTGTGGCACCGGCAGGTCCCTGGCACGGAATGGGAGCTAATCCTCCTTGCTGAAACCTTGCTGAAACCTTGAAACCAGTGACTCTGCCCTGGGCAGACACGGGGTCAGTGACACCTTCCCATGCTGGCACATCCTGCTGCTCCCACCACCCTCCCCTTAGCTCCCTCAGCTGCTTCAGCAGCTGCCGAGTCCCTGGCTCGGCAGGGTCATGGTGGCTCCTCAAAGTCACCGTGAGCTGTCGCCCCACGTCCCGCCGGGCCTCATCGGCCACACACGTGGCTGTCAGCAGGGACCGCTCTGAGTGTCCCTCGGACACTGCGCAGGCATGGCTGGAGCGAGAGGGCCGTCACATCAGGGCTGTCTTAGCGAGGGGCAGGGACTGTCCTTCCCGCGGGGAAGGAAGTCTGGTCTGCTGGAGCCCGGAGAGCTCCACTCAGGCTGGCAGCACAGGCAGGCCAGTGCTGGCCCTCAGCACCTGCAGGGCTGCAGCTCAAACATCCCCTCGGGAGCACAGCTGGACACGGCCCTGGGCCCATCCCTAGGCAGGGTATGGAGGGGAGCCACTTCTGAGCCTTCTAGGGCGTGTTTGCTGACCCCAGCCACAAAGGCAAGGAGCAACACGTCTGCCTGCTTTGCTTTGGGATTGACTCCTGTCACACTGTACCTCAAAGCGACAACTGGCACCCTGAAGCTGCAAGGGGTTCCTCAAGGGAGACAATCCTTGTCCAAATCACTTGCCACAAGCAGCTCTCCTGGTCAAATTAACCATTCTAGGCTAGGGAATTGCTTGTGTGCAGATGGCATTCAGTCACTGCAACCCACTGCAAACTTCATGTTTGCTCCATAACAGAACAGCTGAAACATTTTTTACCATGGAGCTAGGGAGCAGTGAATAAAGCATGGCATGTTTTTTTTCTCACATGGACATTTTGCTCTGGTGTTAGAGGGCATAAAATAAAGTGTTGTCCCTGTGCAAAGTTCACACCAGAGTGCTGTACCTGGGGTCAGTGTGGTACCTCCATTTCTGCTCTAACTTGGAGCCAAAGAAGAACAAGACCTTAGATTTCTAAGAGGGATTCAGCAGTTCCTGCAACTCGATGGGACACTGATATTGCTGTGATGTTTTGGGGGCTGCAAATCAGAGTCCAAAACATGCTTTTGGCTTATTTCTCTAGACACTTCTCCAGCCCTCTGAAAACCCCTTCTCTGTTTTCTAAACTGATCTGGCTCCCTCCTGGAGGACAGGAATACAAAAAAGGAACGTACTCAAAATGAAGCAGCAGTAGGAAGTGCTGGAGAGTTTCATCTTGGAGAGAGAGTGGAACACCCCCGACTCCTATAGCACTTACACTGGGAGGAAAGTTTAATTAATTCCCCAAAACACATCTCCATTGACAGTGCCAGAGATGCCAGCTGTGGCAGCTCCACGCCCTAAAATTAGAGAAAGGCCCCATGTAATTTAAAACAGAGTATCTGCTTTCTTTTACAGTCAGGGGCTGTTACTTTTTGCCACTCTTTTTGTGTATTCTGTGTGCATTCAGCTTATGCAATGCATCCAGCAGTGCCTGGGATTTGATGGACCCATCATGTCTCCAATAATGAATAATTACACATTTCTGTGGAGACCTCATGTTTCCAGCTTTGCAACAAAAAGCACAATTAGTTTTGGGGGTTTTCTAATGGCAAAATAAAAAATAAGTAGCTACATGTGCTAAAATATTCTGGAAGTACCAAGAAGGTCTGATGATCTGTCTTCTTGCCTCCCAAAAATCAAGATCCCCAGCTCATACAATGTCACTAATCACAGCAAAGCCTGGAGATTTCACACTGGAGAGCCTGACCTTTCTCTAAGTTGCACTGGGAATCTGCTTTGAACCCTCTGAGTGCCCTGAGAGGGCATCCTTTCCAGCTCCTGGCCACAACACCCACAACATCCTCCCTCACCATCCTCTAAATCTAGTTGTTTCTGACCAGTTCAAGAGAGATAACAATCTCCACTTCTCCATCTCACTGGTGAGAGAGACGATAGGCAGGGCCCTAGGAGTCTGCCCTTGAATCAGATGCCTCCAAAATCCCAAAGCTCAGCTAATTCCCACCAGCACTTGGCCTCTTCCCAGCCTGAGTGGCAAGAAAGGGACAGAGGTGGCAGCTGCAAAGGGCCTGCTCATTCTGTGGGAAAGGCTCAGGGAGAGGAAAATGTCCTTTGCATGCCAGATTGTGAGAGGCAGGAGGGAGGATGGGAATTGGGAGACCTGCTGTTTGTTCCCTGCCCTTTTCCCATGGCCCAGATGTTAGCTGGTAGCCAAACTGGCACTGTGCTCACGGTATTTAGGGAGCTAAGTACAACGGCCAGCTGTGCTGTAGGCCGGCACAGTAGGCTGGGAAAAGACCAGGAACAGAGGAATATTTTTACCCCACTTTTTCAGCTGCTGCAGTGTTTTCCATGCAGCATGTGAACAATCTGACTCTCACCTCCTGAGTGACAGGGAAACAGAGCCATGAAGGACTTGGCATTTTGCAAAGAGCAATGCTGAGTGTGACCAAAGAGCCAGTGACAGTCATCCTGCTCCAACCACTGAGTGAATCTGACAAATCAGGGTACTTCAAATCACAGTTTGCACACTTCCCTGGCCTCAGCTCTCTGACCCCGCCTGAAGCTAGTCCAAAACACAAGTATCTCTGGTAGACACAAGTATACAGCCCAGCTCAATGGCAGGTCCGGTCTAGTTCAGGTGTTTGGCCTGCCCATTGACAATATCCTACATCAAACTGCTGCACTGCCCGGGAGATGACTTTTAATTTATTTGGGTTTTAGAAAAATAAAACCCACAGTTTAAGCTGTAGCACATTAACCCCTTTAGATTATTTGCCTTTCTACAAATAGGCAGTTGTTATTGGGAATGCCATGGCCAGCTCAGAGCAGCTGCTCTCCTGGAGAAGGGCCATGGGGCTGGGTACATCAAGAAAGGACAAAGCTGCCTCCAACAGGCACCTGTTTTATTGGTGTTGCCATTGTTGATTCAGTAGCTGTGCAGGGACTAGACGGATTAATATTAGGCAAAAACTAGAGCATCTGATGGTGGGGAGCAGAGACAGACTCCAAAGAACATTAAAAGCTCATTTTAGTTTCCTCTTCAGGGGGAGGTTCCTGCTTCACTACAAATAATTGCTTGTACATGTAAAATATCTGCAGTCCTGCCTTGCCCACACCTACATCACACCCATGCTGCATTCCTTGTGCCCTCCCACATTAGAAGGTGTGAATGTGCCTGGTGGGATGTCAGCACACACCCAACAGGCAGTGTACTGCAGTACCTGAACAGGGAGGGGATGCTCCAGTGCCTGTTTAGCTGAAGGAATTATGTGTGGGGAGAGCATGTATCAGGCATGTTCTTCTGCTCCAGCAATTGCACCCCAGAGACCTGCCTGTCACATCCCAACACTTAACATCAAATTAGTGGCTACAGAAAAACAATCTTGGGATTTAAATAAAGTTTTTTGGGATAAGCATGTCTTTTATCAGGACAATCAATGGGGTCAAGCATTTGCAACCTGCTTCCCTGAGCTAGTGAATGTCCTTGTCCTTAGCTCCATATTTAGCTGGGATTTCTCTTTTTTTGTGATGGAGACAGCAGCCTCATAGTGTGGTCCAGCGGCGCCTCTTGGAAGGCAACCTGAACAAGCTGCGGGGCGAGGCCAGGGGTCAGTCTGCATGGGTTCAGTCTCCGCTGGCAAAAGACCAAGATGCAAAGATGGAAAAGGGAGAGGACAGGAGAAAAGAGACTTCATCCCTGCTAATACAGTGCCAGGTAAGGCAACAACACGGTGCTGCTGATTTCACAGTGATGGCAAATGCTCAGAGTTCCAGCTGCCCCTCTCCCAAGGGCCATGCTGAGTTATAAATTGCAAAGCCAGCTGCAGCCAAAGAGAAGAGATTTCATGCATGGCCTCTCCTAGAGTCTGGATTCAGATTTTGCAAAAGCCAGGGGAAAGCCTTTCTGCTACATGCATTCTAGTTGCCCATATTTGAAGATAAATTACCTTAATCACATATCCTTCCTTTGAAGGCCAGCTTTCCCATGACATGAGGTATTTCATAACTGCATGCAGAAGCAAGAGATGTCTCCTTATCGCTTGAAGACAGTTGCCTCTAGTTGATTTACTCTTAACTAGCTCCAATCTGGTGTGATTCTCTCAGGTGTCAAAGGACCTCCGCAGAAAGTGGCTAACTGTGCTCCAAATCAGCACAGCTGCGTCTCTTGAGGGAAGCAGTATTTTTAGTTCTCTTCTTATATCCTCTTACACAGCAGAGCACACTACTCCCTAGCCTCTGCAGATAGAGAAAGCACATCCAAAAGCTGTGGCCCATGAAAGAGGGCTGGATGGTTAGAGCTGCACAGTAATATGGAGATAGGAGACTCATCAAGATACAGACCTGTTGTACAAAACCCATTTTAAAGCTGGTTTTAGTTCAGTTACCTGTCCTAAAGAACGTCTCCCATATCAGAGTGTAATGGCTACACTTCCAGGAAAAACATACATACCGTTGAAAATTGAGTTGGCACAATAAATTATCATATGAACACAGCCTGGTAGCAAGTTTCTGAAAGACTTAGATCAGGTCTCAGTACCAAGCAAAGCCACTCTCTGGTTTGTTTTGCAGCCTTTATTGTTGCAGTTATGCATCAGTTAACCTTGGGTTTTAGACTTTAATTTAGCTGGGTTAACATAATCGCACTTGGGGGCAGACTAGTAGGATGAATGGCTCTCAGTGTAATTTCTCCTATTACTTGGGGCCTGTTTTTGAGCAAATAAAGGTTTTGGTTTTTTTTCTTTAATAACCTCTCCTTATTGTTCTGCAAGAGGAAATTTAGTGATAAAGGGTGGGGTTTTTTGCCAGGCATGCACACTGAACAAGGACAGGCATGTACAGGTATTGTATCCCAGGGGCAGTAGCTAAGTCAGCATTACAGTCCACTGGTCATTCCCTTTTGTGTTTCTAATGGACTGAACCCCAGCTGTCATACACATTTTATTTTCCCTCACAGAGGAAGGTTAATGAGCATCACAAGCAAGGAAATAGGTCTAACGCTGCACGTAATGCTCCCTGAATTCTGCACAGGCATTTCTCTTTTTCTGCCCTTCTTAGGAGCCAGTCACTGTTTGTCACACTTGATCTTCTTACACTGAAGGAAGGGAAGCTCTCCTCCCCTTCTTTTTGTCTTGCTGCTTTTGATGTTCACATTTGTGAACTTCAAAAAGCCTCTCCTGTCAGTAAAAGATCTGTGGCAGGAAATAGGACTCAGACTGCCAGTTCATTTGAACCAGAGAGGTAAGCTGGTACCTTTTGCAGATCTGCTTGATTACGGTGCAGTTTTTATTAGAAATGGAGCACAGCCCCAGAGAAGTCTTTTTTTCCCTGACTCCTGAGGAAAGATAATCATTTACACACAGGAAAGTATGCTGAAAATCTCAAAGTGGTAACAAATGCATCACCTGACTTGGAACTGAACTTGACTAGGGAATAACCCCGAATATGTGTAGATTTCAGTGATACAGGGAGATTCAGCCAGTAAGTGTTTTCACTCTAACAGGTTCTAGTTTCCCTATGCCTAAGGCCTTTTTAAGTCTCAGAGATCACAGACAGACTCAGTCTATAATAGTTATACTGCAGTCACTCACCCTCCTAGTTGCTTAGGTGGGCTGCCCAGATGGTACTTGAGCAGAATTGCCCCTTTTTGTGACAGTTTTTGAAAAGCACTTTGGAAAGCTAGTCACGACTGGCATCTGCAAAACAAAATCAAGCTGTTATTTCTTATGGTGGGGCTTGTCTCTTGTTGACTTGGAAATAGATGCTGAAAGATTTCAATGCTGTCAAAGGCCATTTTTCCTCTAGGCCAAAGCAACCTGGGATTGATCAGCCTTTTGTTTGCTAAAGCAGCTTCTTGACTTCAGAACTGACATAATTTCAGAAAGTACAGCTCTTTATAAATGGTGATCCTTACTGATTCCCCTTCCCCTCTTTCTTGGAAATCCCCATAGTTGACATTGAAATAAAAAATAATGGTGATTGGTAGTAACAGACTGAAAATTCTGGAGCAGAGATGAGAGTGGGTAAAACAATGAAAAGTCCTTCTAGAAGGAAGCCTTGAAGTGCTTGTGAGCTGCCTGCATTGTATTTGTGGTATGCTGGACAAAAGACTTTCCTCAGGCTCCTGATGAGTTCTCTAGGGAAGTGGTTAGTGGTGTAGGGCTGTTTACACTGAATGAGATTAAATATTGTTTTCTACAGAATAATCACTGTCCTGTTATACCCTATCAAGTCTCTAACTTGCAGATTTCCCAGCCTGCTCTGAAAAAAATTCAATAATCTGCCTAGTGATACAGCTTAGGCTTATTATAACAGCAGCAGCTCATGCATCTCAAGTCTGCCTGCTCCCAAGTGATTCCTTTGCAATAGCTATCCATACCCCAGGTCTTGTTTCTGAGTAGAGAGGCTGTGGAGGCAGATGTTTAGCATGCACCTGCACTCTGTGCTTTATTTTGCCTCTCTGCTTAGTTTGGCCACAGCCCTTTCAGGCAGGGCTGATGTGTCAGGGAGGACCAGGCAGAACAGACACTGCAGAGCTCTAAAATCAGAAGGGAAGCATTTTGCCATAGAATCACAGAATGGTTTGGGCTGAAGGGGACCCTATTGGTATCGTGTCTGTTAGCAGCATTCCAGTATTTCTCACAGGAGGTTTTCTTCTTTCTCTTTATAGCTACTCAGAGATAGCACATTTTTGAAAATGGAGTCTTGGAAATACTGGATGTAGCTCTCTGTGATGATTAATAATCATAAACAGACTTAGCTAAGAAATCAGGAAATTGTGACACTTTCCTTGACCCTGCTGCTCCTGCACTGAGTCCCTTGTAGCCATGCTGATCTGCTTAAGGTGTTCAAGCATTTAAACTTGTCGGGAATGAGCATAAGAGTAGAGAAGCAGTGGCAGGGACAGAAAACAGATGGCAACCACATCTCCTTTTCCCTTTCATGTCCAAAGGGGTAAAGAAATTAAGTGAGCAAGACACTGGGGACTACTCCAGTAAAATCATGCACAGGTGACTTGGATGCAGGGCACAGTCTCCCCTTTGATAAATGACACCAGCTGTGACTATTGCAGTTGTAATATCATGTCTGATATCCTTTAAAGAGCAATATAGGAACATGATGTAAGCCCTACACAAAATAGTCACCTCTTGATTAGGTTGTGTCTCAGATTCAAGAATCACATGGATTTGTCAGTTATCTTGGGAACTGCCTTAAATTCCAGCTCATCTCAGGTGTGTCTGTTCTGGCTGCTTCTGCTTCCCCTTCAGAGTTCTCCCTCTGAAAGCTCTTGAACTGAGAAAAAACATTTATCCCTGGAACATTGTTTCTGCAACACCAGGAGAAATGGAGAGATGAAACCTGCAAAAGCTGTAGCACATACTTGTATTCCTTTAGAAGCTTTTGTCATTTAGAAGCATTTGTGCAATTACTGCTCTGCTAATGAAGTCCATGTGGGTTTTCTGAACAAGTTTTCTAATTATGCATCTCTTGACTGGAACAATGTTAAATCACTAAAAACAGATAAGTGTCTGGGCAATCAAATACAAATGAAAGAAGACAAATTCAAAAAGAAGTGTTTAAGGGAGGTTTGCAGAGCACTGGGGAAACCACCATTGTCTTGGATGAGTCTCCTGCCTTCTGACTACTGCCTAAAACACCACATCTTTGGCTGTGTTGCTCAGAAAGTCCAAGTCACACTGTTGGAGGAGTGAACATACCTGTTTTGAGCCCACAGTAATTATCTGTTGTTATTTTTCCTAGTGCCAAGGTCAGGTATTGAAAGTGACTATTAACACTGGGTGTCTACCAAATCTCGTCTCCAAGAGGTGTTTAAACCGGCTGGGGTAAGTCTTTGCACAGTATAAAAGGAGGGATGGCTAAAAAGAAAACCTGTGGCAAGAACCCAGGCACTCTGGATTCCCAGCCCCAGTGATAATTACTGGCAGTTTTGCACGTGCACATGGCTGTTTAGGAGAAGATGCAGTGGGTGGGCTATAGGGCAAGGCATTAGAGCACTGGCAAAGTTGTGTGCAGACCCCAGACTCTGAGGCAGAGCTGTGTCATTCTCTCTGTGTGTGCTCCAGGGCAAATTTGCCCAGCTGGTGGCTGGTGGTGGGGTTTTGCTTGTTGAATCTGCCTCCAGACACACTGTATGAAAGAGATTCCTCCTCTTGTGGGTCTGCTCCCAATGAGACCAAGAAGAACAGCCATCAATGAGAAGCCCTGGTTTTCCTCCTCTTCCTCTGCTTGAGGCAATAACATCTCTTGTGTCCCACAGGCTGGAAGAAGTGTCTGCTATGGACTGTGGAGACCTTTCTCCTCCCATCCCCAGCGTTGTTGGCCGAGTAGAACAAATGGAATTGCAATTTGGCCAGGAGACAGTGCTGTGTTCAGCACTGGTTGTAGGTGAGAGTGCCACCCCCTCCTCTCCCTTGTTTCTCCTGTGTCCCTCTTGCCCTGCCATGGGCATTTAAAGGACCTTTGGAAAAAGCATAACATGTTGGAAGGTTGGTGATGTGGCCACCTCCACTGCTGGCCTGCATCACCATACTAGGTGAATACCCTCAGTGTAACCAAAGGGCACAGGAAGAGTACAGAGAAGACAGAAGACATTGAAAGTGGGGAGAAATTAGGTATTTTTTTTGTCGTAACAAAGAATGTGTAAAATTCTCATTTCCATTTTAAAATGGACCTTTCATAAAATTCTGCAGATGGCTTGATTAATCCTCTGGTGTCTAATGTTCTCCTATGGAATGGGCACTTGTATCTCTGGCTGGCTGGAAGTCATCAGAGAAAGTAACAGAGGTTACAGCTTATTTCCCGGAGTGTTTCTCTGTGTACTCCTCTGCCTCTGCTGCAGAGAGCACCCTGTGAGAACCCGGCAGCCCCAGAGTGCTGAGTCTCCCTCATTGTTCAGAAGCAGGACCCTTTGAAGGAAGGAGCTGTGGGAGACAAGGTCAAGCCAGCAGGCACTGAGGCAGGCCCAGGCAACAGCAGAAATGCTGCATGTTCTCCATTTATATCAAGTTGTGCATACGCTGAAAACAACTTGGTTGTCTTTTCTCTCCCCTGTTCTTTCTCCCTATTAGTCTTCCAGCTTTACCTCCTTGCTTTTATCTGTTTCCCCATCTTTGATGAGTCCTATTCCAAGGCCTCCCTTGCTCCCTCTTTTCACATACATTCTTCCCACATTCCTAAATCATCTAGGAAGAGCTTCCTCCTCTTACACACTCCAGCTTGCTCTTTCCTGGTTTCTACTCTGCTTGTTCTTGCCCTTCATGGGGAATCTGTATTAGTACCAGCACAGGTGAATTTATCCTGTAGTTATCCCAATTTGTTGGGATGTGGAAATGGCTGCCTGGAGGGAGCAGAATTGCAACACCTGTGTCTTACATCTCCCTGTGCACACAGTGTTCTCACTTACATGGTTATAAATAAATTATAAATTATAAATTATAAATTATAAATTATAAATTATAAATTACAGCCACTGGTTACAGAGCAAGCAGGCCTCCAGGAGACATGGCAAGTGTTAAAGACATTACAAGCAGCTGCTGATTCCTGCAGGCTCCAGGATCTGGGAATTCCTCCTTAGCTGCCACGGAAGTCCAGATTGGTGACTCTAAGACCCAGGATGTCACTCTCACCTGGTCCAATGCATGTTCTTAGTGGCAGGTTTGGAGAGCAGGAAGGCTTTGGTCAGACAAGTGAACTGACCACCAGCCTGCTTGTATGTGAGTGACCCCCTCCCCTCTCCTTTCCATTTTTCCATGCTTGTTCTTCCCTGATTCACCCTGCTGCTTGCCTTCTCCTGCCTTTAGTCCTTCCCTTACACAGCCCATAGTAAGTTTTTTGGGATCCCACAAGCCCCTTCTGGTATCTCACATTAAGTTTCAAACAATCCCACAAATCCCCTCATATTTATCTCACAGTAGTCATGATAATCATGGTTTTCTTCTCTTATCAGCTACAAAGTTCATTTTGACTGTTCTCAGGACTGTGCCTAACTAGCTCCTTTAAAGGCTCATCAGTGAGTGGCAGAAGAGTGCTGATTTATTATTGTCACAGTTATCACCTGCTTGTTAATGTTTGTGTGTCTAACTCGTCCTTTTCCTTGTTATTTGTTCAATCTGCTTTATGCTGAAGAGACTATAACCATAAAATTTTATGAATCAGATGTTCTTGTATTTCATATCCTTTTATGGGAGACACTTTCTTTAACGAGGCAGTATTACATAATCTAAAGCCTGATCAGTCTCTTCTCTCTTCTCAGATGATGAAATGCTGGAGTTTTGCATTGGCCTCCAGACTCTGTGGTCTCTTAAGGTAAGGAACAGCTCCTTGCTTATTGCAGGGCTCGTCTCAAGAAGTTCTCCAAGATCTGGTTGTTGTAAGCATCAGAAATACTTAATGTCCAGGTCTTTCAGGGCAAGACTTGCCACACAGCTGCCTGACCGGGCGCACTTTGCTCTGAATTACTGATTCCTTTCCAGTCCTTCTTAAAGGTTTTAAGAAAGAAAACACTCAATAGGGTACTATCACATCTCCCACTCTCTGTATTCGTGACCATACAAGCTGCAAACAGCAAGAGGAAACTGAAGAGGAGACAAGAAAAGGCACAAGTTAGATCTGTGTTGCCCTTTGAAGGCAGATGTGAACAAGCTCTGCCCTTGCTTTAAGCCAAATGAAGCTGTATGATCACGGTCAGTGTCCAACACTCATTGGACATGAGTGGAAAGAGTCCTGTCCTTTTGTCACCTCTGCTCAGGGTCAGTGCTCTGCTGAGCCTGGCTCTGGGTGGCTCAGGATATGGCTGCAGCAACCTGGCTCCTGCCTGTCATGCATTTGTAGCCACATGCCAGACTCATAAAACAGGAAAAGCAATGGGTTGAATGGCTGAGTGATGTGAAGACATCAACTCAGAGAGGGTCACAGGAAGAAGGGAGGGGAATGGCCCTGTGAAGGGTTTGGAGAGGAATCCATTAAAGGGAACCGGAGTAAGGAGACAGCATGTGGGACAGGGAGGGGAACTGTCTCTACACACCCAAAGAGGTGTTACAGGTTCTCCCCAGTCATAGACATCATGAGATTTACTATCTGAAATGTCCAGCAAATAAATGGCTCTCCCCTTCTTTAGTGCTGCATCGACTTGGAGGAAGGAGTCCTGAGATTTAAAGCACTGAGTCAAGAGCTGCCTTTTCTACATGCCTCTGAAGAGCCTGGTCAGTGACTGGCTGCATTCCCCATATCTGGAGACTTGCTGCCATGAGAGAGACGTGAGGGTATGGCTCACATGCCCCTAACCTTGCTGAGTTCTAGGCTGAGGCATTCAATGGGGAGTGAGAACAAGGCAAGTGGGTGCTGGAAGCTGTTGTCACTGGGAGTGCCTCAACTTGAGATATCCCTCCGTTCAGTGGACCCTCTTGCTTGTCCTGATGTGCCACGTGGGCATTTTGTTCTTGTTTTGCTATTTGGCCCTGGCCACTCCAATTTCTGGTTCTGTAACAAATTTATGCTACCCCTTTAATGACTTTACAATACAGTCTGTTCACAAGACAAGGGAGTCTCTGTGAACCATCTCCAGTTGTTCTGTGGACAGCGTTTTCTCCAGGGACCTCCAAAGATTGCCATGAATATTTCCCTTCTCTTTGCCTCAATGCCAACGTACACCACTCCCGTTTCTCTATTGGAGGGGCTCTGTTCCCCTTGCCTGTACTCTGGGAAGCTGGATTTTGTTACTTTTTGATGGCTCAGGGCAGAACAGAAGTATTTTCTTGGGAAAACCTTGCAGCAAGAAGAGTTTCAGAGTTCTCAATTTTAGGAAACCTTTGCAGAAATGTTGAGTGTAGATGCCTAAAGCACTGACAGGGGCTTGGGCTTTGCCACTGCATCCTTGGGCACTAAGCTATATTATATGAATGACAATGCTTACCATCTCTTGGTGTTATACCCTGTTACCAGATTTCCCCGCCCCGTTCTTCTGGCCAGGCCACTCCTCTCTGCACTCCAGCTGCTAGAACTGCATCCCTGTTCCTTCGGCTGCTTCATCAGAGATCCTGCCACTCAGTTTTAATGCTGTGATGAATTACAGCACCAAGTCTTCTGCTCTGTCACCTCCTTTCTTTCAACTTGAAGTCCAGTGATTAAACACAGATACATCATCAGCCTCAAGTCCTGGCACCACACAGCCCATCAACTTTGCTTCTCTTGCACAAAATGAGAGCTTGTACTATCAGCTCAGGTTAGAGCACTGTGAACTCATCTGGAATGTTAAAGGTGATTATTAAGTCACTTAACAATTGGGTTTATTTAATATCTTTTTTTAAAAATTAATTTCCATCCTAAAGCATAGCTGTATTAAAAATACATAGTCTAATCTTAACTAGCTCTAGAAAAGATGCACTAGATCAGGGCTTGTTCCGTGCCTCATGGCTACTGGTTCACTATCCAAACTCCACACAATGTACCTTTGTCCACCCTCAAAATGTCATCATAACCCCATTTTGACTATTTTCCTGAATTAAACACCGCTGACTCTCTTCCTTTTCTATTGAACTGCTCATTTTCTCTGTTGTGCTTCTCAAAAAAAATTTATGTATGCATTTTTGCTTTTTTTTCTGTTAGTTCTTTTCTCTACAGCTGTACGCTGTAGTTTAACACCTGCCAAGGACAGCAGAGTACAGGCTGGCTGATATGACTTGGGATTCACTTACCAGTGATAGCTGGCATGACTGGCATCTGCTCCTCCTCCAAGGAGCATCAGACTTTTACTGTTAATCATCGTATCTTGCAGCTTCTGATCTGTTCCTTGACTTCTTTGCCACTCTTCTACTTGTGCATCTGACTATTTCTGGCTACACAAACTGCTTTCCATGAATCTCTCAATTGACACCAACGGTTCTCTCACTTAGTCAGGAAACATGCCCACTCGATGAGCCTGTCTTCCAAAGTACCAGTAACTCCTCCTGGATCTGTATCACTTGCATGACTGACTGGCTTCTCAAACCCAGGGGTCTAGACAATTCGCACTTGTACTAAACCATCTTGTGTTCTAGTTGGAATCTATGTGGTACCTGGGCCAATTCTGATGACAAAATCTTGTTTGTGAAAGATGAAACACCTGTTTCTATGTGCATCAACTCAGCCAGTTTCTAACTCTCATTGCCCTCTAAAAACAGCATGTAGAACAAGGGCAAATAATCTATAAATACAGCTACCATGTCCATTACAAATCTTATTACTCACTTTCATGATCTATTAATAAAAAAAGAAAAACTCTAAACCATAACCCTAAAGCTCACTTCAGCACTAACCCAAATAAATCCTAATAATGACTCCAAATCTAACCCGTAAGGCATTAAATCCTAATCCTAAACTTAACCCCTAAAACAAACTCTAAAACTTTATGCTAATCCTAACCCCTAAACCACCACCCCCTAAGTATAAAACTTAACACTAAACATAACCCCCAACCTTAACCCTGTAACCCCAACACTAACCACCTGACTCTAAACCCAAAGCATAAACCTAATCATAAAGACACTAACTGTAAACCCTAATCCCAAAGCCTAACCATAACCCCTAACCCTAAACTCTTACCATTAAGCCTAACCCCAACCCTTAAACCTAAACTCTAAGGCCTAAACCTAACCCCTAACTCTAAACCCCAAACCATATAACAAAATCTAAGCCCTAACCCCAACTCTAAACATATCCCTGACCCTACACCTAACTTCAACCACCTAACCCTATCTGATGGCTTTTGTCATCCCCACAAGGGGCCCTGCTTCCCTCCAGAGTGCCCTGGGGCTTTTACTGAGTTTTTCTTTGCCCTGCAAGGGGCTCTGCTGCCTTTCAGAGTGTTCCAAGGCTTTTGCCAGGCTTTGCGAGGCCCATATGGGGCCCCGCTTCCCTGCGGAGCACCACAGGGCTTTTGCTGGACTTTGCTGATGTCCAGGCAGGTCTCTGCTGCCTTCCAGAGCATCTGACAGCTTTTGCTGGGCTTTGCTGGTGCTCACAAGTGCATGGGAAGGGGAGGGCCACCAACAGCTTTCAGTCCCAGCCACTTCCTTGTGAGAGCAGTGCCCAGTGTCTGTGCTGCAGCTGGGCTCAGCTAGGGCAAGGGTATAGGTGAGTAGGAGTCTTCAGACTGAAGCCAACAGGAAACTTTCCAATGATTTAAAGAGTGCTGGATGGGATCTTACAGAAAACTGCCATGACTTTGAGTTGACAATTCTCTTTTAACTACTGCCTGTCACTTACAGCCCTGCAGATCCCTGCACACTAGCTGCTGCTGGAATTCACCAGGTGCTATTCCTACATATCTGTCTTGCAATAACTCTGCTTTTGCTCACACACAGAACATCCTCCTGTCCTTCTGAAGACTTTCTGTGATTCACATGCTTCATATCCTAAATTATCAACAGTTCAGGTTCCTCTGTGTATTAATGTTCTACAGTAGGTGAAAATCTCCAGCCCTACCTTTTCCTCTCTTATCTACTTAATGAATCCTTCTTTGTGTCCTTTCCTTCCCCTCACGCTGGTGACAAATTTCCTTCAAAAAGGAATTATTTCCTTTTTAGATAATCCTTTTAACACTTGCCTGTACCCTGCTTGCTAATACACTCACTCGTGCCACAGTCTTGCCAGTCTTTCCTCTTTGTTGTTAACAACTGCATGTATAAATTCTCAGTCACAGAGAGGATGTTTCCAAGAAAGCACTGAATTAGTGTGTGTTAGTTCTTTTCTCAGCTCTGAAATCAGCTCCAGGGTGGAAGACATGATCTTCACCTTTCTTCTGCCCCTGTCAGTTGAGCACACAAACCAGTGCAGTAAAGGTCTCTTTCACCCAAACACTGAGGAATCTGTTGCCAATAGTTATTCTGGAACCTCCCTTGGTGCAGGCAGAGCCTGCAGAAAAAAACAAAAAACATTTATAAGACTAAATGAGAATTGCAGGTCATGATGCCACAGCAGACACCTCACTTCAACCCATTCACTAAATCACCCTCTAATCCTACAGGGTCAGTACCTGCTTCCAGAGCTCCTGGTGTGTTTTCATCTCCCCAAGTTCCTTGGCATAAAATGACACACTGTTACTGTACTTAAAACTAACACTCTGAATTTTAGCCTAAAGACGTTTTTCTTTCTCCAAAGCATTCTTTTGTGATTACATCTGAATCACAGCCTCCATTGTGAAAGAAAGAAGTCTTGGCTTTAAAATACGTGATTGTAAAATAGGACTTACAACATCTCAAAGAAGCCAACTCAACCCCATCTACAGATGTGGTAACTTTTAAGTCTTCCAGCACTGGGGAGTCCAGTAATTTTTGAGTGGCTTGGCAAGGCTGAAGACTGTCTTAATTGTAGTTTCTCTTGGAAAAGCCTATTATACCGATACACTTCCCTGTTCCCAACTCCAGTCCTCTCTATTGCTTTTGGGGGATAAAGGGAACAAAGGAATAATCTAAAGGCCTTTTTCCCTGAAGATAAAAAATGCTAACACTTTCATATAGAAAGTAGAAGTTCAGTACAAACTGCCAGCTCAGAGCAGGACACAGGCACATCCTTTACATGTCCAACACTGGCTTCCTCATGATGAAGCCTGTCCCTTCAATATAAACAATGGAATGTTATTATTTTAGGGATAATCTCTTTGAACCACCTTGGTGGTCAGTTCCTATCAGGGCTACTTTCTAATAGAGAGGGCACAGCAGTTGTGGAAAAGTCTGCAGGAAAATATCTGCCACAGCAAATCCCTGGAACAGTGTGCAATACAGCCAGGGGTGGGGAGAAGGACTTTTGTGGATCCTTCCAAGGCCTATGTGCAAGAGGTATACCCATCCTGAGAATATGCACTCTGCCAAAGCCATAATCAGGACCACTTCCAGGAGCTTGGGATCACTTGGTTTCTAACAGAATGGGAGCTGCAACCATCCATATTCCCAGAGGCCTGCTCCTTCTTTCACTACCAGCAGGTGAGCTATGGAGTTGAGTACCACTGAGCCACATATATCTGTTTGCATTCAATCCTCCTTTCAAGAGACTCCACTGGCCAGGATACACCTGAAGCATTACAGAAATAACTAAATTCAAGAGAAAGACCATAAAAACGAGGGCAGGGATGGACAGCAGGTTTATTATGTCTCAGGAAAATAAGACAACCCTCTCCCTTTATTTTTTTGCTAGTAAATTGAGCATCAGAACCAAAGCCATGAATCATTTATCTGCAAATACCCCCAGTGCCTGAGAATACTGTCAGACTCCTCACTTGCTGTGTGCTGGCACTGGGACATACAAAGGTGTCCTACAAATCCTGCCCTGTTGAAAGGTTTCCAAGCACCAGCAAGTTATGCCAATCTGCTAGAGTAGGATACAGCAAACAACATTTTCTGCTGTGTGGGAAGGAACCACTTCTAATTCCAACTCTGTGGCTTGGTGTGGCTGGCAAGGACAGACAGACACTTAATTACAAAGAAAGTATAATGTAACTCCCTCAGTCCAGAGACAGAGCCTCAAGTGGTTCCTTTCCTGACAAGATGGACACTTCACAGAAAAATTGTTGCCAGTGGAAGTAGCCTGAAGCACTGACTTCAGAAGTATTTGGCACTTAGGAGTTCAAGGCAGGAAAAAATAAGGAAAGCCATCTTTTGGCCAAGGAACAGTACAGATGTTCAATTAATTCTCCTGTAGACACTTTTCATTTTCCCTTGTACACAAGGGGCACAGGAGCAAAATGCATCTGCAAGTTATTATGTGCTGCACACAATATAAAACTGTCAGGGGAAGGCCTCAAATGTTAGTATTTTTCCTCTCCAATGGTTTTTAAGAGCTGAAAAGTTTTGGGGAACAGATGTTTTTGTAGTGTCTGTATTTTCTCACCTCTGCTTTTCATAGTGTGCATTGCCTGGGCTTGCACAGCACACAGCAATGTTATCCTCAGGCCATCAAAAGAGGGTTAGGGTGCACAAATGGCCCTGCTCAACATTTGCAATGCTTTTGCCCCATTTTCTTTTGAAGATGGTTCTCAGAAAAACATCATCTCTCCCTCAGTAACCCATTCCCATTCTTTCTCAACAATTAATAGTCCAACAATGGATCAGTTTGACCTTCCTTTCTTGGAAATCATTCGACCTGTACAGAGAAGTTTGTTTTGCATAAACCAGTTCCAGCCATATGCAGCCATTTGTATACCCCCTGTGCTTGTGTTGCTAATAAAGGTTTATATTTGGTGTTGCTAATAAAGGTTTATATTTGGCATGGACAGACGGCACTGAGTTGGTCTCTCTTACGAGTGTAGGCCATCCTGTTTCCCTGCTAGGCCCTGACTATTTACCAGAAGCAATGGTGATGATTCCTGTTGGGATAGGTGGCTGCACATTTCAGCGTCACAAGATCTGACAATCTGTTGAGGTGACAGTCTAGGTCTGACAAGCTTCAAGACAACTCCTTGCTCTAGCCCACGAGTAGATGGTCCCTATGGCACCAGCTCTCCACAGCTCACAGACTCAAGCCTTGCTGCACCACTGTTAATAAGCTCTATTATGACTTGAAAGCTCCTGCCTGAACAGTCCAGTTTTACACAAACACTAAGGATGACAGGGCAACATTTAAAAATGCTTCTCAGCAAGGTCATTATGGCAGGAAACTTCCACTGCAGTCAGAGAGTCAGAAGATACAGCGGCCTGAGAAGTAAGCTAGGAGGTACAGAGCAGGTCACAATATTTCACTGCTCCATGCTTCAACTTTCACTGCTATCAAATGCAGAGGACAGCACCATCCTCTGAAAAGCTTACATAAATCTACAGATGGAAACTGAAAAGAACAGCTAGGGCTTATTATGTAAAGATCCTGCCCTTCTACCACACAGGGCTGCTTCAACAACAGTCACTTTGACCCAAGGGCAAGACACTCCTTTTCTCTACACAAAGTATTTTCTCCCAGTTAGGGCTGCCCTTGAATATTTTTCAGAGTAAAGCACAGCAGGTTTCCAGCTGCCTGCAGGATCTTTAAATGCTGCCACTTGCTCCAGAGCACTGAATTGTATTTCCTGTGAGTCAGGCTGCTGTAAAGGTGAAGGGACAGCTCCATCCATTACACATATCCAATAAAACATCACACAAGCAAGGGGATAATCGATGCAAACCAGCAGGTAAGCCTGCTGCCCCTTTCCTAATAAGCTGAGTTAGGCGAGGGACAAGCTAAGATAGGGAAAAGCACAATAACAACAGCATGTGGAAAGGTTCATGCCTGGGCTTTTTCAAATGAGCTGCCCTTTCCCAGACTCCTCATGATAGCCAGTGGAACATCACCTCCAGCCCGTCTCTTTCTAGAGTGCAGAACTCAAAGCATGACACCCTCCACAACAAGAGGCAAGAGTAGCATTTTCACTGCTTATTATGAGATGACCAAGCTATCATAGCACCACAGATCCACAGTTAAGTCAGACTGCTCTTACTGACCACAGCTGCTTTGTTAAGTCACAGCCTCCTGTGGGATCACCCTGCCCAAGAAGAGGGAGACAAGCAATGACCCTACACTAAAACTGGGTTTGCTGGAGCTGCTACCTCTCCACATCTTATTAGTGCAAGTTGCGCATATCTCCAGCTCCTCAGAACAGGAGGAGATTTGTGAGGAACTGCTTGGTAGAAGAGCAGCAGCAAAGCAAAGACAAACAATGGATGGTTCTACTTTAAATACACCTAAGTGTGAGAGAACACGCCCATGCCTGCTCCCTAATTCAATTCCTCCATCTGCAATTCCTGCACTGTGATCCTGCTAAGAACTCAGAAGCACTCACTGGAGCAATTTTAAGAACAGGCCAAAATAGAGACTGAGCTCAGCTGCTCTCTCCATCTGCGACCTCAGTGCTCCTTTGCAGTCACCAACGATGCACTTCAGCTAGTGAGGAATATGGAAACTGGCAACAGAAGACCAATGAGCAGGACCCTTCGCTCTTTCCATTCTGGTAGCTCTCTCAGCTAAAGGCAAACCAACCCACCACATTCAGTCAAGCCTACAGTAAAGAACATCCCTTCACAGCCTGTACACCCTTTCCTGTTTGAAAGTTTTGACAAGATTGGGAAAGAACAGCCATCTTCATCAGATGCCCAATTCCAGCTGCAGAAGAGCTTGTACAGGTATTAAAGATGTCAGCCTTCATGTGACTTGTTATAAGGGATCCTGGATACCAGTGCAGTGGGCAGAGGAATCTGTTCCAGCAGGATCCCGTGAGGGGCTGCTGAGATGGTATTTCTCAGGAAAATAGAGTGTTTTGTGAATCAGATTTTTGACAGCAGAAACGTCGCTTCTGTCTAAGGAAAAGAGAGAAACAGTTGTTAGGCATTCGCATCAGGCAGTACGAGAGCCTCTTCCTCAAGAAATACCTGGAACTCTAGTTCCCAGCACATCACCTGCCAGCAGCCCTTCCTCTCTCTCTCTACATCCTCCACTCTTTCTGCACTCACCTATACCCAGCTGCTGCAGGAAATTTCCAAACTCTGGGTCACCATCCAGGATTTTCAACAGGTTAGTGGACTCCATTCTCTCCAGCTGCACATCCCAGTAGATGTAGATCTTCTGGCTGAAGCTGACATAAACAAGGCAGGGACTGTTGCTTCCTTCTTTGCATGCATAGAGGCCTGCAGAAAGCAGACGTGTAGATATCTGACTACTTCCAGAAGGATAGAGAAAGCAAATAATTGACATTTCATGATGAGGTACCAAAGCTGTTAACAGAAAACAGCAAGCACTTGGGCAGAAACACAGGCTTGGTATACCAAGTCCCTTTGAGACAATCCAAGAAGCTATCTCTGAACTGCATGAAGCTTGGGGATTTGCAAGCTGCTTTCTGCAGGTCTGAGAGAAGGGACCCAGCAGAGCCAAAGCTTGGGCTCATTCCGTGGGGCTCCTTATCTCCACTTTAGAACATCTTAGAAGTCTGCATATTAAAAAAGCACTGGGGAAGACAAGAGACCACTGAAGCACTTCCAAAAAGGACAGGAAGAAAACCCCAAACCACCAAAGACAAATCTCAGCATCACCTCTCACCCCTACTTTTCCCAGATGCCACCAGAGTAAAGACTAGCTGGGCCTTCTGCAGTATGCACACAAGGAAATTATTCCCCACTGTTAGAGAGACAAAGGATTCTGGGTCTCTCAGATGGGAGTAGTAGCCTTGAGGAGAAAATGCTGTGAGGGCTGGCTTTGCAGTCAGGCTTCCCACCTGCACAGAAGGCACTGACATTCTCATCTGCTTGGAATCTGGCCACAGTCCGATTGTGGTCGATGATGTATGTCTGACCATCCCATGCACAGGCAATCACCTCCTCGTGCCCATTGCCCTGCAGGAACCAGAAGATTGCATATTACACCTATACCACCTACTCCCAGGGACAGACCGGTTCAGAGACAGAACACTAATGTCTAGATGTCACCTCTGGATATCTTATCCAGACATTTTGCACTTGGAGCTCATCTCTTTTCTATGGCAATCCTTATGTCCTGTAAGAGCTTGCAGACAATCAGGGTATTAGCAGTGAGCAAAACCATTCAGCTTTGCAGTAAGATTGAAGAACAGCTGGGGGACAAAAGTTTCCAAATGGATAAAAGGATGCTGGACTCATTAGGTCTAACAGGCAGACACAGCTCAGCCTATTGCAGGTGGGCAGACTGACCTGAGTGCAGAATGTACTGCCACAGTCAGAACACTCTGTGTCATCCTGAGATAATCCCAGCCTTTTCCAGCTGAGTCATACTCCCTCTGCCCTTCCTAAGTTCATATACACAAAGCCATGCTGAGTTTTCGCCTTCATCTCTCACAGCCTTATTCAGATACTCACTGTAACATCAAGCTTTTCCAGAGCAAAGAGCTGATGATCAACCTGAACAGACCAAAGCAGCTTGTCTGCTCCCTCCATGAGTTTCAGTGTCCCTGAAGAAAGAAAAAAAATTGTCTTGAAAACAATAAAAGGGAGCAAGATGTTTGCTAATGCTAGGCCCTACTCCTTCAACACTTAGGGTTGCTGAGAGTTGGCTGCTAATAGCACAGGCATGGTCTTGGCTGCTAAATCCATACTGGACACTTGACCCCACCTACCATGTTCCTATTACCCAGATATACTGTGGCAGTACTGGGCAGGGGGCACTGGCCACGAGAGAGTGGAACATAAACAAGCATCTATCCTCACAGTGCCCTCCATGCCTTCATATAAAATATGTCAGCAGAAGGAGCCTTTGAATCAAATTCTCTTGCCTGACCCATGAAGGGTTTCTGAAGCCCAGCTTCCCTTTCTTTTAAGAATCAAAAGCATTGAGTCCCTGGTTCCCTGCGTTGAATTAGTGACAGGCCTTGGCTGCCCTACAGTTCTTCTTCCAGGACAGTGGCAGGACTTACCATCCAAAGTACAGAGGGCAAAGAGACCTGAGCCACTATTCTCACTGGAGCCTGTAAGTGCAAAAGAAAATTACTGGAGTTGATGACATTCTATAAACATTGTCCCCTCCCTCTCCTGAAAACAATAAAAAAGATCCAAACCAAGCTGATCCATCCTGCTTCCTCTCCTTGCCCATCTGTGTGGACAGCACTGACAAATGTCACTAGTTAAATCTGAAGAGGAGAGTCCCCTGACCACTAGGCTCCTTCAGCCCTTCAGTAAACTCTCTACCCAGCTACCAAAAAAAGAAAAGGAAATGCAAGGTCAAGTTTTAAAAATATGACCCTCGGAGACAGAGGACTGGAGCTGTATTCAACTAAAGCTGTATTTAATCCTTTCAGTGACAATGTAGGACAGACACTGGCTCCTTGAGGAGGAACCCAGGAAACCTGGCAGTCAGGGGCAAGCCAGCAGAGCTGAGAGCAAGCAGGCAGTTTCCCCAGAGCCACTGCCCACAGACAGCTCCAAGCTGCAATGTCCTGCACACTCCTGGTCTGCAAACCACCCCATTTTTGCACATCAGCCTGAAGCAAAGTCAGCTGCTTGAGCACTTAACTGCCCCTAACGATATGCACCCAGACAGGCTCTGATCCAAGAGATCTGCTGTGTCCCCTTTGGATACCGGTCAGCATGGCACTCTTCAGCAGTTTCTTTACTGATGTCCATCATCAATGCACTTTTTTACAACCTTCTCTTCATCCCTTATTCTGTGTGTCTTCGTTTTTCACAGACATCCCTCAATAGATGCAAAGCTTCATATGCGTGAAATAATTTATTTCATGCTCTGTTGACCATGTTGCTCACAGCAGCATAAGAGATGCTGAAAACATGACAAGCTTAGAACTGGGCAGGAAAGGTCCTCTGAGGAAGGGGAAGAGGATGGGGTTCTGTGGATTGCTCTTCTCCACAGGCTCTAATTACATTGGACAGCCTGAATCATTCTTGGACAGCACTGCAGGAGGCAACACTTGGGCACAGCAAATACAAGAGAAAGTGATCTCCACTGGAAGTTTTCTGCTTTCTACTCCGCTCACACACCCCAAGGGGGAGTGAAAGTTGCTTACTCTCCATAGGCACCAAAGAAGTGTTCAGCAGGCACACCAGGCACAGGTCAGAGCACAAAGAGTTACAGAAGGGAAGCAGTGTCAGCGTGCAAGAAAAGTCTGGACACAAGAGCAGTGTGTCAGGGCTGAGAGAAGCTGGCAGCCACGCAGAGTTTAAATACAAGAGCTGAATGCAACACAGTGGAAGAAGACGGAAGACAATGATACAGATGAAATATGGAAGCAGCTCTGGAGAGGTTGGGGCTGCACAGGAGAAAGAGGAGCAGCACAGAGCCACCAGGAATTGAGATTCAAATGCTGAAAAACAAGAATGAAGGTGAGGCTGTGGGAAGGAAGAGGTGCATCTAGGAAATAAGAAGGCATAAGCTGCAGCCATGCAGAAGCAAGGATCAAGGACATCTGTAGCAGCATGGCATGGCAGCCATTCAAACTGACAAAATGCAGGTCCAGCAGAGAAACTCTTGTGCTGGGTGAAGGATAAGGGCTACCTAGGGAAGGACAAAGCCTATAAAAAGCTCACATGCAAGTATCCAACTGCCTTTCTTTGGGAGCCGGCTAAGAGAAGGTGAGATCCCTCTGTTCTTGTAGCTGCCTCTCACTGTTATTTTTCTACCACACAAAATCTGATTTCATCCTGGACTAACACATCGAAAATCCATCAGGGGCAATTGCTGGGCTGGAGACCCCAAGCTGCTGATCTCTCACCTCGGGCAATGCTACCAATCAGATGAGTGGAGACGTTCTTGTTGTGAATCCGTCCTGATGTTTGGTGTAGAATCACATCTCGAACAGGGGCCTCACTATGGAAAAGAGGAAGACAACAGGGAAAAGTTAGGGAACCATGCTGGGGACTGTCTCAGAACAATCTCAAGAGTAGTGTATTCCAAAGCTCTACAAATCCAGACACTGACAGAGCACGAGAACAAGTTTAGCCCCTTAATGGTAAAGGAAAAAAATGCATGCCCCTCAAAGTATTAAAGAAACTCACCAATGTTTAAAAAAACAAAACCAGAATGATCTGATGCATTAAAAAAAAATGAAAGAGCTGAAAAAGAATCAGTAAGGCCTGTACTTCAGTGAAGGAAAAAAACCGTAATTTTTATCGTTGCTGTCACATAAGCCTGGCTGCTTTTCTCTCACAAAGTGTCTATCCAGAGTTGAACAGGTTCGTGAAAGACCACATCTGGGCCTGGCTTCTGGCTAGGAGGGTACCATTCCACTAAGGCTCCCAAGACATCATGGAGATCTGCCTAGGTCCCCTCCTGCTGCAGCTCTTTGTGTCTGCCTTGAAGTCTCATAGAACACCACAGAAGCACCCAAATTCCTCACCAGGGTCCTTCCAGCACCAAAACAAGCACCTCACTGCTCATCCTGATTGCTCTGGTTGTGATTCACAGCACTGGCTTCCAGAGGTCTCATTAGGAAAACCTCTAATTTCCTCACCTGCAGAAAACAAGTGAATGAGCCCAGTTTTATCCTGGGCTTCAGATGAATTTGGTTTGGCCCAGTCTCTCAGCTGCTACCCTGCAATCTGATGACCCTTCTCTGGAAATCTAGGTCACTCATTTCCCTACCTTAGCTCCCAGTAAACCCCCTCAGTGGGCTGGTTTTGCCACTCTCCTTGCCCAATTCAAGAAGAGAGTGGAATACAAGGAAAGCAGCAGTATTCACTTTTGTGACAGAGACATGAAGAGTTCATGGAAGCCTGGCCTTAGGTGATGAGCTGCCAGCACTACATCAGGTCACTGAAGCAAGGACAGTGACAGTACCTCCTGCCTCAAAACAGTGGTGTGCTGGCACCCTCATGTAATGGGCGTCCACAGTGGCATCTGCTCATGTACCCCTGCAGGAACACCCTCACCTGCCTGGGGCAGAGCCCTCTCTTCCCACTGTAACACCCCTCACCTGCTTGGGGCAGATCCATCCCTTCCTGTGGCTGCATCCCGCTGCTCCGTGTCCCAGGTGCATAGCAGGATGGCATAGCCACAGCCTGGCTGTGACACCATCAGCTCTGGTGAGCCATCAGGGCCTGGGTTCACAGAGAGGCTGTCCACCTACAGGAGTGGAAGAAAAACATGGACAGAGTGGAGAACTCCAAAAGGTTTACAGTGCTCCTTGGAACTGAGTTTGCATGTGGCTCTGATAGGAGTCGAGCAGGAGCTGAACAAATTCAGCTGGAAGAAAAATGTCTGAGCTCAGTAAAAGATTGGTTGCCGACCCAAAGCCACTTTAAAGCAACATTAATGCTTTCCACTAACGCTCTCCCATTGGGCAAAGGCAGCTGTTTCCCAGACCTACGAGCTGGTAGCAGCTCTGTGTGTACAGAAAAAACACTGGGCAAAGCTCCTTTCAAACCATCAACATGACGTTTTGTTCACAGACATGTTCATACTTCTTATCTTGGAAAAGCCACCTCTTGGAGACTTTATGACAAGTACTGCTCTAAACAGCCTTTTTTCTTACCTGACCTTCTAGAAGCCATTTCTTCAACGGGAGCAACTGCCCAGAGACATGGTCTGAATTCTCTGATGAGTCCTCCCAGCGGAAAGCACGGACCACCCTGTCAGTGTAACCCACCACCAACTCACACTTCCCATCTCCATCTGCAGAGAAGAGAGAAAGACAGATGGACTCTTTCAAGCCCTAAGAGCCCAAACATGCAGAAACCACTGTGCTGGTTTCTACAGTTAGGAGTTTAATCCTGTAATGAAAACTTGCACTTAAAAAAAAATTCCTGAAGTTCTTGTTTCTCGCCTCCATGACTTGGCTGTGGTTTGTTGGAGTGTCTGTTTCAGCAAGACAGCAATTTCCTTCTGCAAGTGCCCCCATGTCACACACAAACTCCTTCACCCTGCACTCCCACACCAGCTTTGTGGCTCACCAATGTCATTGATGAGCATGACCTTGGTGTTGGCAGGAATGTGCTGCTTGAACACTGGCTTCTGCTCTTCTGCCCCTGCCAACTCATGGTGGCCTGAAGCATCTGGGTGTTTTGAATGCGGAGAAGTCAGGTCAAAAAGATGAAACCAGCCTTCTGCACTCACCGCCACCACGAAATTCTGTGAGGGAAGAGAAAAACCTTTTGATTCTTCCTCTTTTAGAAAGTGCAGAAGCTGTCCCACAGCAGGGCAAAGGAAGACACAAGGGTAGATCGATCAAGGTCAATGCCTGCTACAAAGGGAACAGGAGGTTTTTGGCCAGCACACAAACTACTCTGCTACTGGCAGGGTCCAAACTTCTTATTCATCTTTGTCAGACCACAATATCAAGCTGATTATGTGTGCAATCCTCAAACAATGCATGGCTTTCTCAATGTCCACATCAGCTCTGCTCCCCACTGGAGGAAACACAGCTACAATACTTTGGGCAGGGTGCCTAAACTGGGACCTTTGGACTCATTGGTCCTGGCTTAACCCCCAGAAGCAGCAATCCAACAAAAGGAGTCATAGTAGACCCAGTGGAATTTCCTTGGGAGTCGAGACTATTCTTTGTCTGTCTTGTTTAGATGACCTTAAATGCACACAGCCAAGTGGCAGAAGGACCACGGACCACAGCAGACATCAGCCCAAGCAGGGCAAAAGCCACTGAGCAAAAGGAGCAACCCTCAAACCACCAAAGCCTTGTGCTGCTCTCACAAGAGCACACAGAAATCAAAAGTGCTTTCTGAAGACAGGATGGACTTCCTTGCTCTATAAAAACTGCACAAGGCTCACAGAAAGATACCAGTTATTTACAAACAGAAGAACAGTCTATAAACAGTAGTGCTAAAACTCTGTAAGGAAAGGCAGATCCTGGAGAGAAAGCACCTGCAATCTATCCTCCTCCACACTCAGCACATGACATGACCCTAATCTCCTAAACATCTCCCACATGCCCTGCAGACACAGCTGGGAAGAGTTTGGTTCCTCTCACCTTTCCTTTATTGCACACATCTCCCACACCAACACATGTGAGCTGCAAAAGAAAAGAAGGCCACACATGAGAGAAGGCAACCCAACCCAGCACTCTGCGATAAACCTCTGCCCTACCCATTCCTCTCCCATAAAGCACCTCTTGAACTCCAAACAGCCTTTTGAAGGACAAGGAGAGCAGAGTCAAGTGACAGAAACACACCTGCCACACAACTGGTCAGAGCCCTGGGGCAAAACCCACAGTGCACAGAGCAGGGTAATGGTGGGACAGAGGCCCAGTTTCTATGCTCATTAATTTGCTCATCACTTCCTGCACATTGGGGCTGTAGGCAAAAGCAAGGTCTTGAATAATTACATGAAAGACATCAGAATCAGTTCTGGCTGCCATTCCCCTCTAGCCTACATATTCCTAGGCAAAGGACAAGGATAGCTGGCTGCACAAACACCAAAAGGCCCAACCATTTGGAGATTTTGTCAAGAACTGACCATTCCTTGGCAAGATCGCAAAGCCCAGGGCTTGCTGTCATCATTCTTGTAAACATAGAGCTTTCCATTGGTGTCTCCCACGACGAGTTCATTCAGCTGTACAAGAAAACTGGATTAGTAGGAAGAAATCCACAATTACATTAACAGTATTCCTTCAAAAGCAGTAATTTCAGAATTCATATCTAAAAATCACTCTGTGGGAAGAAGCAACAAAACAAACCAAGTTAAAGAGACAATCTTGAATCAAAATGGAAGGTCTGGGAAAATATAAAAGCCCTAATTTTATTCTTGCTATTAAAAGAGATGGAGAATGGCTCCTTAGAGCAACATCCCATCACCCACTGCTTCTCCACTCACTGTTCCAGAGTTGTGACACTGACTGTTTTAACATCCTGTTCGGCTAATCATTATCACTCCATCTTCCATCCCTCAATCTAGATTGACTTGTATCACCGAAGGAAGATGATGGCAATGACAAAAATATAACCATCCACAAAGAGAGTGCAAGAACGCCTACAACAGATTTACACAGGATGTTTAATCTCACTGCTGAAGGGGTAAAGGTACTTCAGAATGGTGATTATTTATTTAAAGAAGATTTCTAAACATCACCAACTACCCGCATTGATGAGACTATTCCCATTATTCCACCTTCTGCATCACGCCTCTGTGTATTTAAATTGTGTGCATTTCATAACTCCCTGCACACCTTACCCTACATAATGTAACCTTTTATGAGGAAATGCCTTTAATAATCTACTGCATTGCAGGCCATGACAACTTTCAGGATAAGGCTGTAAAAAATTTTGACTGTGGAAAAGAAACAGCTCACATACAGCTGGTTAAGCTAGCCTCTTCCTAGGTACAGACAAATCAAAAACAACCATTTGTGAGGCTGATAGCAACACTCCCAATGCAGATCCACCCATCAAGAGACACCGAGACTTGGCTCTACCCTGTTTGTGATCTGCTGTGCTCAGCAAAGCACCCCTACACTGCCGTCTCTGTGAGAGGTGAATGTCTGCCTCTCCTTGGGAACAAAATGCCTCTGCACCACCCAGGCCACACCAAGGGTAACAGGCAGGTCTACTGGCGAGGCAAGCCCTGAGCAGCTGCAGCCCAGGAAACATTCCCTTTGCAGGGGAACTCCGGGGGCGATCTGACCACAGCCCTGCGTCCCTAACACCGCTCAAGCGCCCGCCAAGCCCCGTGTGTCCCCCCAGGGGTGGAAGCCCCGCCAGCTCCTCCTGGCACCTTCTTTGGGGCCGCTGGGTGCTTCCCCCCAGCCCCGTTCCGGCCCTATCTCCGCGGCGGCCCCACGGGCACCCCCGGCCGGGCCCGGTGCCCCGCGGCGGCCCCGCCCGCCCCTGCCCGGGCCCCGGGCTCGCACCGTGTCGTTGTCGGCGTCCCCCAGGCAGATGGCGTGCGGGAAGAGGCTGCCGGCGAAGTCGAGCGCCACACACTGCACGTAGCTGACGGAGCGCATGGCGCGGCCCAGCGCAGCTCCGCGGGGCGCAGGCGCGGCGGGACGCGCGGGCAGCTCGGGAGCGCGGGGCGGGGCTCCGGCACAGCCCGCCCGCCGCCCCGCTCCCCTCATGCCGCACACACCGCGCGGGACTCACACACGGACAGACAGACGGGTGTGGTTTACAAAGTCAGTACTGTGACTGTTTATTTGAAGCATTGTTTTGTTTCTCTATAAGGACATACATAACGAAGTTTAGAGTTGAAGTTTACATGCATGACCTCACTTATAAACACCAGTATGCCACCTTCTGCCGGCAACTAGACCTGCTTTTAAAGAGAGCACGGAACATCCTCTCAGCTGCCTGAACAGGGCATGTTTAGTGTCCTTAATAGATTTACATTCTTAACCATTTCATAGTTTCATGTAGTAACAATGAGGGCAAAGTGGTACTTTCAAGACGGCTCACACTTAACAACAGATGCACCATTGACTCCAGTTTTTAAAATGTGCCACAGAAATCATCTCACTTTTTGCTCTCAGAAACATGTACAACTATCATGCCTGTGGGAGATTTGAACTGTTGTTCAACAATTAGAAACTTATCATTAGCTTTAGCAGCAAAAAGAGTTTCTGCCACAGAGGCTTTTATTTCCAGTAATAATGAACAACAAATCAAGATATTTACTTGCTGAATAAAAAGTACTCTGGCTTGGCATTCTGGCCCCCCTTAACTGTTTTTTTAAAGTCTCTAAATCCCTTCTTGTAACTCCAGTCGACATTCACAGTGTTTCCCCATGAGAGGTGGTAGTGCTTTGGTACAAGTTTTTCTCATACACAGGGCTGTTTCCATAGTAAGAGCTCATGAAAATCACCCCCGGTACCTGGCAACCCTAAGGCCTTAAAAGGCAAATAAAATCAGCACTTCCATAAGCACAGTGACCTGCCAAGCACTTCATCCTGTCTCTCTCCAATCCCACCCCACCCCACCCCACCCACAGTGATACTCTCTGCAATGTACACACAATTCCAGCGCATGGCATGCCATGCAAAGACATCTTTCTCACCATAAAAAAGTTCATTTATTTTTATCTGAGAGGAACAGATTATCTACCTTCCTTCTGCAGAGCAGGCAAATAAAGTGCCCCTTCTGCCCCTATCGCAGAACAGGACACTGGAGATGCTGAATTTAACATCACATGATAGGATAAACAACAGCTGAGCTTGAGTACTATGTTCCATGCCTTCAGACAAACAAAAAAGCTCACTCTAACCAAAAGCCCCCACAAAACTCAAAAGCACACCCATCCCCAAACAAGACACATGAACTACAGAAAGAAGCAGAATACTGATTAACGGCTTTCTTGAGAGATCTGGGTAAGCAGATGTTAGAATCACTCAGGAGTTTGTAGTTCATTAGAAGTATTTGCAGTATGTAAACCATTACCACTTTCTCTTCAAAGCCAGTCACTTTCAGGTATATTGGGTTTTTTTCTTCTGGTCCAGTCTTACAATGTGGTGGGTGAAGAGGAAGGTAGCAGTATGAACATATAAGCTCTATGCAGTTTCCAGGAATGTATTGTTTCCCTTTTGCAAATATATGGGTAAATACTATATCAAATACTGTGGGAATTTTATATGTTAATGAACAAACAACATAGAAAAAATAATCAGGACACTGTGGCTATGTGGACAAGAAAACACCGAATAACCAAAGGACAGTAAATTCTCTCAATTCTGTGCAAATTCCAATAAAAACCCACGAAAAGTTCAGTTTTCTTGAGTTTAATTGGAGCTTTATTATTAAGCTGTGACTTCCGTCTTCACCTTCAGCAATTTGCAAAGAGGAGGCATATAAGAAAGGTTACAACACTTAATGGAAGGGATTCCCTACTGAACAGGGGGAAAGTGCAATCCTAAGGCAGAACTGGGAGCGCCAATTTGTTCTTAAGCCTCATGTGAGGACTCCTGGAAAAAGCTGATTACTTGAAAGAAATCAAGGAAATAAATTTAGAAAGCAGAACCTGGGATTAAAGTGAGCTGGAACCAGAAAGAAACAAACACCAATGACAAAATGGGAACTATCGACCTGTCAGCCTCAGCTCTGTGCCTGGGAAGATGATGGAACAGATCCTCCTAGATGCTATGCTAAGGCACATGGAGGACAGGGAGGTGACGGGGGCCAGCCAGCATGGCTTCACTAAAGGCAAGTCCTGTCTGACCAGCCTAGTGGACTTCAATGATGGGGGTGACTCCACCAGTGGACAATGGAAGGGCTACAGGTGTAATTTATCTGCATTTCTGTAGATTTCTGCCTTAGACACAGTTCCCCACAACATCCTTCTCTCCAAATTGGAGAGAAATGGATTTGCTGGGTGTATTGTTTGATGGGTAAGAAATTGGCTGGATAGTCACATCCACAAGGTAGTGGTAAACAGCTCAGCGTCCCAATGGACACCAGTGACAAGTGGTGTCCCTCAGGGGTCCCTATTGGGATCAGTATCATCTGCGTTAGAGTGACAAGGATGAAGGAAGAGAATGCACCCTCAGCAAGTTTGCAGATGACACCAAGCTGAGTGGTCTGGGTGACACACCTGAGGGACGGGATGCCATCCAGAGGGACCTGGACAAACTTGAGGAAGTGGGCCCATGTGAAACTCATGAAGCTTAGTAAGGCCAAGTGCAAGGTGCTGCACCTGGGTCAGGGCAACCCCTGTTATCAACAGAAGCTGGGGGGTGAACAGATCCAGAGCAGCCCCAACAAGGATTTGGGGGTGCTGTTGGATGAGAGGCTGGACATGAGCTAGCAATGTGCACTTGCACCCAAGGCCAATTGTAACCTGGGCTGCATCCAAAGCAGCGCAGGAAGCAGGACCAGGGAGGGGACACTGACCCTGTACTCTGGTGAGACCCCACCTGCGGTGCTGCATCCAGCTCTGGGGTCCCCAGCAAAAGAAGAACATGGACCTGTTGGAGTGAGTCCATAAAAGGGCCACCAAGATTATTAGAGGGATGAAGCACCTCTCCTTATGAGAAAAGGCCGAGAGAACTGTGATTGCTCAGCTTGAAAAAAAGGCTTTGGGGTCACCAAACTGCAGCCTTCCAGTACCTGAAGGGAGCCTACAAGAAACATGGAGAGACTATTTACAAGGGCAAGTCGGGATAGCACAAGGGGGAATGGCTTCAAACTGAAAGAGGGCAGGTTAAGATTAAGTATTAGGAAGAAATTCTTTCCTGTGAGGGTGGTGAGGCACTGGAACAGGTTGCCCAGAGAAGCTGTGGATGCCCCGTCCCTGGATGTGTTCAAGACCAGGCTGGATGGAGCTCTGAGAAACCTGGTCTAGTGAAGGGTGTCCCTGTCCAAGGTAGGGGGTGGGTGGAACTGGATCTTTGAGGTCCCTTCCAACTCAAGCCATTCTATGATTCTATGAAAATGCAAATAAACCAAGCAGAGTAAATCCAGACAGAACCCAAACAGTAACAGAGGCTGAATGAATAAATAAAGTCACTAGGATTAAATCAAATTTATGCTGCCACTCAGCTTCTTGAACAGCCACATAAAGCTGTAACTGACTGTGGCATGGTGGCTTCAGCCTCTGCTCCCTTGAAGCCACTATCCAACCAGGTAGAAAAATAAAGGTCTAATTCACTGGAAATTTTTTCATTTACAAAACTAATGGAATAGGGTTTGTTTTTATGCTTCTGCTTCAACTTCTGATTTATCTTCAACTCCATTCTGCGCATCTTTCATTTCTGCATCTTCAGTGTGGCTTGTCTGAAGCGTAGCAGATGACTAAATAGAGAGACAAAGAAAATATATTAATTTGTTATACAAAATTACTACTACAAACATTGTTTGATTCTTATCACTTGGAAGGCTTTTCTACCCTGCAAGACTGAATTCAGACATTAGGATCTTCAGCCAAGAGAAACCAAGAAACCAGAAGTGGTGTAGAGGACACCAAAACAATACTGGTATTAGGTGGTTATGATTCTTAATGTGGCCTGCACCCACTTGCCTCACAACAGTTTCTTAGAAGTCTTTTAAGTGAAATTCATTTATGAAGCTTCTGCAAGAACTGCTTTTGCCCTGCTTCAATATCAATGTGATTCATTTTTAGCCATTCCCTTAGCCTACCCTGACCCAACTTGTATGAGGCACACTTGCACTCAGCATAAGAAGAAATACCTTTGTTGGACAACTAGCTCTGTGAAGAGACACTTCAACTCAGTAACAGTGGTTCAGATGGCCTCTGCAAGAGCTTAGCTGGAAGAAATTATGATCTGACAAGGTGGCTGCTCTAAAGCCCTCTATGCATCTTCCTCATAAAAAGGTGTGGAAGACCGAGAGCCATGAGGTTGGGGTCCAAGGTCAGCTTTTACAATAGGACATAACCAGCATATCCTGACCTTGCAATAATTTTCAAACACAGAAAAGGGAAGTAAAAATGTCTTGGCTTGCTCATCTCAAAACCTAGCACAATGAAATTGCTATTCCACCTGTCAGCCCAGCATCTTGAATCATCTGTTTTATGATGATCTTAAATGAGAACCAGACAAAAACAAGCAAAGTCTTATGCATGCAATGCCGGGAGAGGGGAATAGGAGGGAAGAAAAGGGGCAGAATTCTTAAAATCTTAGACAAACTTGGCTGCCATGTCAACACAAAACCACATTTAAAAGAACATTCATGCAAAGGTCAATTTATCATCCTAAGAAGCATTCTGTAAAGCACACAAGAGCTAAGTCTTTTCTCCACAGAAAATCTGTTAGCAAGCAATCCTGGGCCTAAGATAAGGTGATAAACAACCCAAACTTCAAAAATTCACACTTCACATATGCGAACTTTAAAAATTCACAAAACGAACTACTGATGCAAGAGCAGCTATTGAATTCAAAGACTGTGCCAGAGACCTCAGAACTACAGCCCAAGCTACCTTCTTGGAAGACATTTGGTAAAGAAACTCTCTTCTCCAGAACTTTGAACTTCTATTACACCACCACTAAGACAGACTGCTGGAGCTAGATGGTGAGGTCACACCTTGAATCCTGTGTTCAGTGTTAGATTCTTAACATTTGGGTGGATTCCAGCCTAAGGGATTCTACAATTTTAAACGGATTCCATCCCAAGCAGATAGGGAAATTGGAAATGTGTCATGTCTTTCCAGTATCCCAAACAGTCTGCAATGCGAAGACTATGAGTCTGCCTTTTGCCAAGAATATTACTCTACTGATTATCTGTCTTAGCTGAAGAAACCATGAAGGCAGCTCTTGTGTACTTTTAGTGGGTACAGCTTGTTTCAACAACCCATTCTGTGTCCCACACCTAGTGGAGGAAGCCAGACTCCAGCAGCTGTGCTAGCTGAAAGGAACCTTCACAACAGAGCCTGACAGCTTGGCAATTAAATCCTGCCATAACAAAACGAAGATGCCTAACAGTGAAATAATTCTGGTTTAGTTGCTGTATCTTTATCTTCCTGAGATTTTTCATTAAAGCCTAAAAAAATTAAAATACTGTCTGGCTTTATATCACTGTGTCTAGAAGGGCAGAATACTTCCTTCCAAGCTCCAATAAGCAAGGACTGTTGACATCAGACTGCTTCAGCCAAAAAAAGAAGAGTCAGTGGAAAACATTTAATGTAGGAAACTGTCAGCTGACAGCCTGAAATGGTTGAACTGCCAGGATACACTCATCTGGACACTATGCCTCCGGAAAAATTCAATGACACAGTTAACCAAAGGAAATTAACATACCAATATCTGACAATTTTTTATACTCTCCATGCGTACTCTGGAAAGGTGGACACAAAGATCTGTGAAAATAACCTCACAAGATACAAGCTTCCGTACTCCACAGTGCTACTGAGGGGATCTGAGTCTGATATAAATCCCAGATTTATCTGAGAATTTACAGGTCCGTCGTGTCCTTCTAGAACCTCAGATTTAAGGAAGAGAAACATTCTGTTTTCTTACGATATGTGATTCTCACCAGCAACCTGGAATGTTTCTTTCTATATGATACAACCTTGTTATAACCTGTATTCACATACTGCCCTTATTAACTGAACTAGAATTTACTAAAATTCTAGTGAAAGCTGACTAGGAAAACCATCCATACAGCAGAATAATGAATCTTCTGACACTTCATAATCAATCTCTGACATTTGAAATGGAGACCATCAACCACATCTTAATGTCTCTGTGAGAAGCATGATAGCTCTCAGCACCCTCTGTATGACAGACACAAGTTCTCACTAGATGGGCTCCCCAGTCACCAGAACAGCCTGGTCTTTACAACAGGTTCTAGAAGAGGTGCTTTTTTCAGTTCTTGAACATTATCACGTTCACCTCCTGTAATCTTCAGAGTAGTGTTACTTGCCTTTAGATCTTTGTCTGCAAGCCTTTGGAACATGTTGGCATACATCTTTTTCTCCTTCTCATGCTGCTCCCGTATTTTTTGCTGACAAGTTACCAGTTGCACTTTGGCAGCTTTGTTACTTGGATAAAGCTGTATCACTTTCTGGAAATCTGCTCGGGCCAACTCAAAGTCATTGACAGCCAAGTGAGCTTCTCCACGCCGGAAGAGGCCTTTTTCATTGTTGCTATCCAATTCAAGTGCCTGCATTCAAAACAAAGCAAACCAAAACCACATTCAGTAATTATTTTTCTTTTATAAAAATTACATGCAGTCAGAACACCAGAGACTGCTAGGAACTGTACTTTCTGATGTAGACTTACGAGTCCTGTCAGGGCTTACTAAAAAAGTGAGTGGAATACAGTAGAAGTAAGTACAAAGAGGAATGAATATAATAGGCTATTTGACAAGAGAACCACAGCAAGTCTAAGATTTAGTCCTGGCACTAATCCTGCTTTTTGAAAGACCTTTGCCAACATGACAACCTTCACCACATCTCAAGTGTTTCTAATTTCTAAATACATGAATATTCTTAGTGTAGCAACAAGTTAGTAAACGATGTTCAAAGGGCAGTAATTATGAAAATAATCTGTTGGGTATTTTTAGTGTACTAAAAATTCCATACTACCCAAATGCCAGATGGTAAGTAAGACCAAACATGACATGGCCTGTTGTTCCTAAAATTTTTAAAGCAAGAGATAAACTGTCAGACTGCTTGTGCAGTTTAAGAATAAATAAACCCCTACTACCTTGTTGCAGTTCTCCAAAGCCTGGGAGTATTCCTTCAGCTTGAGATGGCACATTGCTAGATTAAGGTGGGCAGCAAGCCTCAAGCTTTTGGCTTTTGATTCCTCCTCCTCAGAGAGTCCTGACTCATGCTCCAGCCATGACACGATCTTCTTATACTGCAATACTGCCCGCTTGTATTTCCCCTCCTGTGAACAAGGCAGTTCAATTATCACACAGCTCATCATAGTTACTTTTATCTCCCTCTTGCCCTGTTTGCCTACCTTGAGCAATAGGTCTAAACAAAACCCTCATTTTGAGTTGATCAAAAAGTGACATCTATCATCAAAAATGTACTACTTCTGAGAACCATTCCTGCACAGGATCAGAAAATCTTTAGGAATACCTAACTGATTTCCCCACTAGAGCTCATGGTATATGCCAGCATTGATACTTCACTGAACTCCTACCTCATATTCAACTTTTGATATAAAAAAAAGAGAAGATGGGGCGTTTTTAAAATGTATTACGAAGATAATAGGAAACTCTCCCTTTAGCTGGTCAAATTGCTTTAAATAGCTTCTCCACACATCTCTACTCGAATGTTGCTGCGTCACAGCACCATCCCACAGCAGGAACTGAAAGACTGTAACCTCACTACTGTGTACACCCCACAGTGTTATCAGTAGATACAGCAAACAGCTCTAACACAGAGCTCCCTGCAGAATTAGTTCTTTGGATAATCCAACAGAGTTTCTTTTTTTAAAGACACATTTCCCTCCAGTTCTCCCTGTAAAATCTCACAGAATAGCATGAACACCACTCAGAAATGACAGAAGCTGTAATCATCATTATCAGCTCATGACATGGACTAAGAAATGCTATTATTACCTGGGGACTGTAACTTACCTTGAAGTACTGAGTGCCTCTCTCCTTCACAATGCCACTCTGCTCCAACTTCTCATCCGTGTTCATTTCCCAAGACTCCTTAGCCTAGACAAACAGGAATAGTTCATGCCAACTTCAACACCACAATACAACTTCTAGAGAAATCAAATGGCTAGGCTGCTTCCCACTAACAGTATGGCAGGGATAAGTCTGGCAAAGCAGAGCTTTGCACTGCTACTGGAAACTGGCCTAGAGCACGAGAGACGGCAACAGACAGGGATATAGGAAGAATAAGGACCGTTTCATCAGCCAAGAGCTCCCAGCATGTCACCATCATCTCTGCCAACAGTGGCCTCCCTGTTTCACATCACCATTCAAGGATTCCATTGTCATTGCTTAAACTGCACTCCCACTTCTTCCCCCACCCACGGATCTCTTTGGGATTTCATCTCTTGTTCCCACCTTTTCAAAGCTTTTGAGTTTCACTTCATACTGCAGCTCTGCGTCTGGAGGGATCTTAAATTTCTCATTCCCAGCACTTCCAAAACCATAGCTGTAAAATGGGGGTGGGGAGGGAGAAACAAACATTATAAAGAAGAGAACTCAACTATCCATCCAGCTATATTTGTTACATAGGACGATGAAGACAAAAACTCTGTGAAATTCGGGATGCGCATTAATCATTACTACAAGACACAAAGGCTTGAAGAATTCTAGGTACAATTCTAAAATTAGCAAGCACCAGGTAGACAAAAGGAAAAAAAACTAGTGTTGATTTCATTCATTTCTTAGCAGTTCCTGTTATTATTTTCCTTAGCTTACTTGAAGGAAAAGCACGTTATCCCTCTATCAAAAAAAAAAAAAAAAAGCCAAACCAAAAGAACCAACTTTTAAGTTATACCTTATGATGCTTTATGGTCATGGTCTGAAACTGAGTGTTGCCTTCAGAGCACCTGCATTTTAGTTCTATTCTTAGAAAAGCAAAGACAATCTCACCGAGATTAGGTGAGCAGCTGTACACTTAACATGCTGCTAATCAGCTATAAACAGGAAATGCCTACAGAAAGGTACTGCAATGCAACTCCAGCAAGAAGATGCATATTAGCAGGAAAACCCTCTAGATCAGATTGCTTTGCTTTTCTGCTCCCATCAGACTCAGTTCCAGTTTAAAAAAAACTCAGTAAAAACTCAAATAAATTAAAGTTTGATGAAAACAATCTGTGCAACTCCACTTGTTTCAGATGTGTTCTCACTATAAAGACAAAATTCTGCCTATATCCAAGTCTACATATGCACTGTTTTACAGTAAGCAGTCATGAAGAGGGATCACAAAAATCTAAGTTAGAGAGCAACAACATTTTTAAAAAATATTGAGAGGTCAACATTACAGAGATTTAAATAAATTTTTCTGGGGTGCTACTGCTTCACTATGAAGTGGCAAAGCAACCTTAGCTTGATACTTCTCATGTATCAATTTTTTGGGGCTGGTGCAAGATTTTACCACAGCACTGAAAAAAGCTGAAAGGCATTACAACAAAACATTTCTTTTTTGCCAGATGATTAGTATAAGCCCTTCCAGTATCGAACACCAGAAGGAGCATACCTGGGTTTGAGATAAAACACGGATTCCTCTGATTTCTCCATTTTTTGAATAGCTTTCTCCAGACCATGAGGAATATCGAAGTTTTCACCTTCTCCAATCTCAAATCGCAATTCCCGCTTGTCAAAAACACGATCTCCATATCGGCCTTCAAACTGGACTGGTAACAAAAATCAGAATGACAGAGAGAGAAATCGAAGATATCTACATATAGCAATGGGCAGGCACCCAGGGGTACACACAGAGCTCTAGACAGGCAGTTAGCACATAAAAAGTGCCAAAGCCTCCTTCTAAACAGTCTCTTCTCTTTTAGTACCTACCTATGGCATGGTGGCTACAGGCAGCAAATAGAACTTCTGCTGTTAAATTTAACACCCGCCCCCTTTTTTTTTGTTCATTTAAGTGGGTTTTTTTTCCCACTCCAATGACAAGCACCAGAATGACTTCTCCTCTTGTTCCTCAGCACATGGAAATGCTTTATGAGACTCAATCACCTTTTGTGATCAGATAAGAACTTCAACAGATTCAGTACCACCAGAAAACACAGCTGCTGCTAGAAAATGGAAACCTTGCTAGAAACAGGAGAAGGAAAGCTTACTCTAGGTTGTTAAGTTACACAGTAAAGAAAAGAGAAGCCACATATGCTTCTCCCTCAGGACAAGGAGTAGTAGATTGTGAAAAAGGCTCTGCCCTCCCACACGGCAAACCCATTTACTGTTTGTATAACAACGCACTTACTCTCTACAAGGGCATCCTCATTGGGCTTGGAGTAGCCCTCTCCTTTTTTACGGATTCTTCGGATGATGCCACCATCTTCTTCATCAGTGAGATCCTCCCCCTTGAACTCGAAGAGCTCTATCTGTGGAGGGAAGAAAAGCCTTGCATTTATTCTCATTACATCAATTTGGTAACTCACAGAATTTGTTCTTCAGAGATCTTTGAAACTTTAAACTCGCTGCTGTAACAAATTGTTAAGGATTTTTAAGAGCTTTGTAGGAGATAGGTATCCAGTCTGAATCTCTGAATCTTCACATGCCCTCCTAAGTAAATGTAAATCATAGTTTCAAGTGGGAGTACCATGATGACCTAGAAAAACAGTTTAGTTACAAAAGGTATTTGTCACTGCTGCTATGAAGTGAAGAAAAAAATTCACATCCTGTGTTTGAGCAAAACAATAGTGAAAATGGCACAAAAAAGCAAGCTATTATAATCAGCATTGTTTAGACTATCTCATTTCTAAAAAAAAGTTCAGGGCAAATGCTGTGGAGGTTCCTGACACTACACTTAAGATACCTGAATGCAAAAGGAATTGAATATCCACCAGTAATCCAACTTTCTATTTCAATTGATACCTAATAACAAATAATATTACAGTCTTTCTCTTCAGTCAAGTCTGAAACAAGTCATTCCCAAACATCCTACTGATGACCGTACAGGTGTGTCCTCCCTTTTTTCCTCTCCCAACCTGAACAACAGTATTGTATGGAAAAATCTATCTATTTGTATTGCTCAGCTAAAACAATCATGGGGAAGAAAAAACAAACCACCACCAGACAAAAAAAACCAAACTAACTTCCCAACTGTAAGACGTGCATTATTTCATGTCATAAACAAATGCTGATGCAATGACACAGGTACAAAAGATCTTAATGTAAGTTCTGGAGAGTTTTTTTAAAGGCAATTTGTACAAAATTTTGGTATGGTGATAAGCGCTTGCAAAAGAACCACACTGACATTGTAATAAAATTTGTAACAAACATTGTAACCACACTGCAAAGTAATAAAAAGTAAAGAGAGGTACAATTAAAAAAGTGGGAACTTAAGACTTTAGCTGCTTGAGAGTCATACTAGTCAGAAACTATTCTGACCTAATAAAACTTGGGAAAATTTTCTGGTTATAAGTTCCAACCCACACCCTCGCAATCAGGAAACACCCAGCACTGCTCACTTGTTGCAGCCAGTGAGCCCCAGGCTATTTTGTTAGGGAAGCACCAAACCCTCATAGGCAGCTTTGGTGCTTTTCTTTCTCCCCTCTTCCCTTCAACATTACTGCTTAGGCAGGCATTAGGGAATACCAAGACTCATGAAACACAACTATTATCAAAAAAACATACCCAGAAAATGGAGAGGCCAGACTGACAGCATTGAGAAAATCCCAGTGGGAAGTGAATAACCCAGGTGACTACCTCGGATAGACTATGTGGTACTCCAATGGAACAAATCCCATCTTGTGGTTCATGCTTTTATTTATCCCAATGCAAGGTGTTATCTCTTGCTGCAGGATAATGAAAGCTTCTCTGCTTTCTGCTGTCCACGTGCATCCTCTGTAGTAGGTGCTAAGCCCTTAAGAGAATGCTCCACTGTGCTGCCAAGGTAGAAGGCCTTGAGCTTTTAGCTTGCATTTCAATCATCAGCTCAGCCCTGATTACACTGAGTATCGCTTTGCAAGATGTGATAGAACTCCAACATGTGTAGTTTGATCCAATATAAGTAAGCCATGAGTAGCTTCAGATTTCTGTGTAAGGAGATGCTGTTTATGAACTGCTCTACATGATACTGTTTTTCAGAAATAATGGTATTAATTTTGATGTACTCAAAGCGAGTAAGTTGTCATCCCTTAGTGGACACTACCCGCTAGCAGTATTTTTTAACCCTTCCACACAGAATATACCTTTAATCCTATTACTCAGAAGTCCATGGAAAAAAAAGAAATGCAAATACACTACCCAAATGTAAAGCAATGTGCAGGCCAATGGCACCTACTCTGTACCAGCAAGAGTGGCCAGCAGGACCAGGGCACTGATTGTCCTCCCACACCGGGCACTGGTGAGGCCACACCTTAAATCCTTATCGTTCTGGGCTCCTCACTACAAGAAGAGTGTTGAGGCGCAAGAGCATGTCCAGAGAAGGGCAAGAGAGCTGGTGAAGGGTCTGGAGCACAAGTCCAATGAGGAGAGGCTGAGGGAGCTGGGGGTGCTTAACCCGCATAAAAAGAGGCTCAGGGGGGACTCACTCTCCATAACTGCCTGAAAGGAGGTTGTAGCCAGACAGGGTCTGTGCCTTCTCCCGACAAGAAGAAATGGCCTCAAGGTGCAGCAGGAGAGGTTTAGAATGGATATTAGCATTAGAACAGGCTGCCCAGGGGAAATGGTTGAGTCACCCTCCCTGGAGGTATTTAGGTGTAGATGTAGCACTTGGGTTAACAGTTCAGTAATGCACTTGACTGTGCCAGATTTATGACTGGACTCGATGGTCTTAAAGGTCTTTTCCAACCTAAACGATTCTATGTATAATTTACCCATCCTAACAGATGCTCATTGTTTCCAATAAAATCCAGACTTCCAGTCTTCACTCAATGAGCTATTTTTTACCTTTCTCAGGTGTTAGATAAAACATTCAATCTCAGAGCAATCATCAGTTTTAAAACTTTCCTTATGCCCCCCATTGTAGGGTTCCATTCCATTGTTTAAGTGCTTTAGAGCAAAGTAATCTTAAAAAACACACTTAAAAGAAGAGTCTGCCTTCTCTCAGGTAGAATTTATTTTGAAGCAATTGTTGGCAAATTGAACTGTTTCAACAGTAAGAAAAATATATCTTCTCCAAACACTGTTGAGACTGTCAGGGTATGCTCCAGAAAAAGCTTTAATGTCATCCTCCATAGAAAAATCAAAAACAAGTCTCGACATTCTGAGCAACCATTCTCACTTCTGAAATAACATGCAAGAGACAGCTGCTATTTCCACCCCCTTTTGGGAAAGAAGGGGAAGGCAGTGGGGGGGAAATTACTTAAAGATCAGTAGGAAACACATTCTCTCCTCTCCTGGTGAGGTTAAGAGACACCAAGGATAACTGGCTCCATGCTCACCAAGACATGCAGCTCATCTCCAGGAAAGCAGCTGGCCATGTGAGTTGTCAAACTGGGTTACCCAGCTGCCAAATTCAAGGCTGCTGAGTCTGTTACAGGGACAAAGTGAGTGAACATGACTTTATCTCTGGTGGCAAGATTGATCAGTATAGCCTGGATGCATACAGAGACTTTGGTAATGAACCAGCAACCTGAAGCCAAATTGGTTTTATGCTGCTTTAAGGCTTACTAAAATGCTCACCTCTACGGAAAATAATTCATCACTGCAGGGCTGTTCAAATATTGTATTCCAGCAGTTTACTTGGGGCAATTACCTCTTTTCTCCCTGAAACAGCTTGCAAGAGATTACCTTAATGTTGCAAAGGAAACACAAGTAGGTATAAAAAATTTGTTACTGAGGGCATTAATTGCTCTTTCTGCTGTTGAAAACTTCACGACACATCATTACTCTGAGTCTTATGAAGTAGATTAAAGATTTTATTTTCTTAACTACTTCAGAGTCTGTCACTGAGAGTCTGCCCTCCCAACCTTCACCTTCCTGCTAACAAATCACTCCGTAATTCCAAAATTACAGCTGAACACTGAAGATCATTCAAGTGTTTTAAAACCTCAAAAAGAAGGGAACTCGAGCCATCACAGAGCAGTAGCAGCCAAACTAAAACTTTGTCCACATTACCCAAAACTGACCATATTATTTTCTTTAGAAAACCTAACAATCCTCTTTTGAAATTCTATTGCATCATACATTTTTTCAAGCATACAGTTTTAGTGACCATCTCTCACTTACCTCAAAAATCAGCGTAGCATTGGGAGGTATCTTTGGGGGGCTCCCAGCTGAGCCATAGGCATATTCTGGTTTACACGTAATGCGACAGATTTCACCAATCTTCATGGTGGCCACGGCAATGTCCCATGCTTTGATCACCTCACCTGCACGAGTCAAATGCCAATCACACAGCAAAAGCATGATCAGCTGAAACTGAGCATCATCACTTTTAGCATACAAAAGCTAAGGCAGCAAAAATACTGAAGAACTTGTGCTCACCCTCATTTATCTACATCGGTTTTAAGCCTAATCAAATTGTAAAGTTTCCCAGGGACCCAAATTAGGCCCAAACATTTCTTCATTCTAGGTGTAACAACTCTTTTCATAGAACAACAGAACACAGACACGGGCTGAAGTGCTTGGCACAGTCTCAAGTGGGAGGAAGTAACAATAAACTCTTCCAAGAGGAAGGCCTTAGGGTGAGAGATTGCCTGCTCCTATTTTGAAAACAATCCAACGCAACAGCCTTTTCTGTCTGTACTTTATCAGTTGGCAAAGAATGGCACCAGTGGTAACTAAAAGTTACACACATTTGTAACAGAAAGGGGGAAGAAAGTAGTAGGATTCCTTCCAAAGGGAAGAAAAGCTCTAAATCTTCTCTCTTACTCAAGCTCTCCTAATTGCTGCTCCTTTCAACTGATCAAGCAGCCTCTCTACTAGTCTTGTATTAATAGGTACACTTAATATCATCTCAAATGGCAGTACAATTAATTGACCTCTTTTTAAAAAAGAAGGTATTATCTATTTTTTAAAAAGTAGAAGGCAATTAACTGCCAGGAAAAAAAATACAAGATTGAGTAATAAGATTTGCTGGAACAAAGGTCTGCCCCAAAGCAACCCCAACCGACAAAATGCATATTCTGGTCATTTAACTATCCTTTATCTCTACATTTCAGGGGAGATCTGCTCCCCCGGAGTGCTTTGTTTGAGGCCTGTGAATTCTTCAGCAGGCCTCTCAAGGGGCTACACAGTTTTCTCATTCAGAATAATCTCCAAGACATTCTGACTGGGCCATTCTAAGAGAACAGACTCTGAAAACAAGTTTAAGTAGCAGCTTTGAAAAGCAAAGGAGCCACCCACACAAGAAAATCCCATCTCAATTATTACCAAAACTGACCAACACCAAACACAAGGTATTACCTTTCCCCAAGTCAAATGAGAATTTGTCTCTTCTGTCCAGACTGGAGTCAAATTTTGTGCCATCAAGTAGCCATCCTGTGTAATGGACAGTCACTTTATCACCTATCATCGGAGACTCTGTCCCACTGCCTTCTCTCTTGACAACCTGAGGAAAACAGCAATCGGCATTAAGATCACAGCAACCAAGTCTGCCCATTGAACATGAATCACAAATACCTCGGTGCATGTGTTATCATCTTCAGTAGATAAAGGATTTGCAGGTTTCCTTCAGGCACCTGGAAATGGACTGACTGTTCTTTCTGCAGATTTGCAGTGCTGCAAATGCAGAAGCTCAAGATGGCTGTGCTGTGATACAAGAATTTAATAGGCAGCAGTTGGCACCAGCTTACAGATCTCTGCATTCACTCTTGGCCACGTCACTTACCTTGCCTCTACGAGATTTTAAACGTACGTGAAACATACTGGCAAAGTATTAGGCAGGTTTATTTTATTCAAGTATTTGCCTCATAACCTCTCTATCATCACACCTGAGTTCAGTGTTCTAGGCAAAGCATTTAAGCAAGAGAATGAGGTGGTTCTTTTCATGCAAAGTTTATTCCAACTTGTAATCTAAAATTATTCCGGTTCATTCAAGCAGTTTAATGAAGGTTAGCAGAGTTTCACCCCAATCAGGTTAGTCCTACCAGCCTACAGAGTAACACTTGAAAGTTACTGTATCACAGTAATTTTGTCTCCCCACAATTCTGACATGGATGGCCAACACCCCTGTCTCACACACAGTTGCAAGGATTTGATTTTCTTCTCAGGGGGTTCCCCAGCCTGGCCAGCAAGACAGGTACTAAATAAATCTACACTATTCAGGAAGTAGGATGGGACAATCTCTCAGGCGTTCATTTAAAGTTTACACAAAACCAGAGAATAATAATGACACATAGGCAAGGAGGCGAAACCACAGGGTTTCAAAGTTCAAATTTGAATTTTCTCCAATACCAATTGAAAGCATCTAGCTCTGAGTCAAAGTGCTGCACTATCTTAGCCAGGCAAAAGGGGACCAGTGGAGGACCCTATTAGCTTGCATCACAGAGACCTGGCAAACGCTGTGTTATGCAAGATAAACATTTATTCAAGGGCACTTACAAGGCATCCCTCCTTTAAATGTCATGTTTCTACACCAATCATGTTTTTCACTGAAGGACGCAGACCTTTGGGAGTCTCCTTCACAAATTTCAATTTCCTGCAACCCTCCCACCCGGCCTCCCACCATCCCTGCGACTGACTATACAACTGAAATGCCAGTACCCTCCATCCAAAGCCAAAGCTTCATCATCGACAGCTTCTGTCACACTCTTAACAAGCTGACAGCACCTCACTGCATAAAATAAAAAAGCCACAAACAAACAAAACCTAGAAAAAATCCTACCTGCAGTTTCCTAAGGAGAGGATGCTCAGCATGAAAAGGGATGCCTGACCTCACACAGCAAGCCATCCCTTCACCCTGCACCAGCACTACAGCAGTTATTAGCATTACAAAACTAATCTTTGATGTCTCCCCAAGGAAGACTAAAGTTCAAGCAACCACTGTCACAGAGATAAGGAAACAGAGAAGAATTAAAAAAACCACGTGAATAAGGTAAGCAACCTAACCTACATCATGCTTAGATATATATCTATATAAAGTGGGTCCAAACTAGCACTTTAAAGCAGCCAGTATGAAGTAATTTTGAAAAACTAACTGCATTTAATGGAAATTTACTAAACTTAACCAAATGCCATATTCTTGTAGCGTCATACCAAAGTATTCTAGAGTAACAAACATCTCATTTTCATTATTTATACAGTTTATTCTTTAGCATTTGTTCCACTTTGAAGAGGCTGAAGTTTCACTTCTGAATACAGCAATCCTATTTTCTCTAAGGTTTACATTTCCTCTCCAGATGCAAAAACAGGATTTTTCCGTTCATACAGGATTTCAAATAGTTTATTTCTAAACTTAAATACTTACTCTAGAAATTGTGCAAGCATATTCTGCAATATCAGGTAAAAAACTGTGGATACTATTCTGATACAAAGCTAATGAACAAATAAACACACTCCTGGGATTACTGCAACAATACCAGCACAAAATTGGCATAGGTTAGTTCAGACCTAGACCCTTGATTTCAGTGGATGCATTTTGCACTCCAGCAACTATGAGAAAAATACCTATGAAGGCTGGACTTCATGACCTCTGCAGTGTTTTGCTTATCAATTCACAATCTCAATTTTTGTGATTTTCACAACCTCAGTTCATTTGCTAGCATTTTCTACTCCCGTCCTTAAAAAAAAAAAAAAAAAAGGTAAAAAAGCCCCCCAAAACACCTGCTGCTTCTCCATCATCGAAAAATAGGTACTGCATGAATTAGGCAGACCCTTACCACCTTCTACCACGCTCAAGAGATCTGGGCTGAGGGAGACCTGGGCAGCCATGCAGATGAGAACTCTGGCCTGATACTGTATTAAGTGCAAAATCCAGAAATTCTCACCTAAGCATGCTAGCAGGAAACGTGGGAAAGCAGGAATATAGAAGCCAACATCTTCAATCTGCTCCCTGATACCTCTCCTGAACGGGAGACAGCGCCTCCTTAACGAACCCAGAATCTAAAAGCAGAAGGCTCCAAAGGCTAAACCCAGAATTTTGCCTTTGCTGTGGCACCCCTTTCTCCTTCTGAACACCGTAACTCCGAAATTTTTACTGTGGTTGAATAACGCTCCTAATAATCGTTGAAGTTTTAAGCGGAGCCTAACGAAGTTTCTAGAGATATGATAATCGGCAACGTCTGACAGAGGAAGTTCGTGCAACTCCCCCTCACGGTATAAATCCTGCTGCCCTTATCGCCTGGCTCCCCAGTACAAAGGAGAGCGGCCGCTCGGCCGGAGCCCGCGGTAGCGGCCTCGGCCGTGCCAGGGACCTGCCCGCCCGCCCGGCGGCACCGGGGTCGGCCGGACCGGGCACCCCGCGGGCCCGGGGGCTGCCCGCGCCCAGAGGAGCCCCGCGCTCGGAGCCCGAGGGGCGGCGGGGACGGGCACCCGCCGGGGACGGGCACCGAGCACACGTGCACTGCCGGGGCTCCATCTTTAATTCCCAGCCCCGGACACGTGCTGGGGGGGGGCGGGGATGGATCCGGACCCCCAAAACCCGCGCTGCGAGCCGAGCCGAGAGCCTGGCCCGCCTCCCCCTCCAAAGTGCGGGGAGAAGCCCCAACGCAGCGAGAAACGCATTTTCCCTGCGTAGCTCCGCCGTGACCCCGAGCTCTCCCGGCGGGGGAGGTGGGAGCCGGGAGGAGCGGGGAGCCGCCGGGAGGAGCGGGGAGCCGCCGGGAGGAGCGGGGAGCCGCCGGGAGGAGCGGGGAGCCGCCGCCGCGTGGGTGCCCCGCGGGCGGCCGGGAAGCGCTTGCGCAGCCTGGGCGCGCTCCCGCCCTCCGCGCTCCCCGCCGCTGTTGTTTAATCGCCCGCGCTGCGCCAGCCCTGCCTGGATGCCCAGGGACCGCCGCGTCCCCTTCCCTGCAGGGCACACAATGGGCCCGGTGGGGCCAGGGCGCCCGGGGAGCACCCGCTCGCAGGCCAAAGGGAACGACCCCTCTCTCTCCGCCCCCGCTCCCCGCCGGCGCGGGGACCCCTCCGAGCTAGCGCAGAGGGTGGGGATGGGGAACAGCCGCCCGGTACCTTGAGAACGCCCTCATCCCGCTTGGGAGTGATGTCCACCCCTTCCAGGGGAGCCCCGTCCGCTTTCATCTCCTCTGCCGTCATACCGCCTCCCGCTGCCACCTCTGCGCAGGGAAGGGCCGCCTCGCGGGGTCGGTGCTGCGGTGAGCGCCGGGATGGGGCTGGGACAGCGCCTGGCTGCGCCTCCGGCTCCGGGCAGCGCGGGCGGGGGCAGGCGCCGCACACCTCCTTCCCTGCTGCTGTCGCCGCAGCGCCGGCCCCTGGTCGCCGAGGAGGAGGAGGAAGGGGAGGGGAGAGGGAGGGACCGAGAAGTTTCTAGAGCGGCCGCCGGGCTGCCGCAAAGCGCCCGCCGGTGCCAGGGGCCGGGGTGAAAGTGTGCGTCGTGCGTCGCCCCCGGGGGCGGAGAGACCATCGCAGGCGGCGCGGGGGTAAGGCAGCCGCCTGGTCGCGATACACTCCGGGGCGCTCGGGGGCGAAGAACAGGAGGAAGAGGAAGACGAGCTTATTTATGACAGGAAGGAGGGCGCGTTTTTACAGTGCTGGGCTTGCAGGGCAGGTGCGCCCACCTCTCGCTGGTGTGGCAGGGGAACCCGGCCCGGCAGCGAGGAGGAGCTGCTGCGCCCTGCCCTGGGGAAGTTTTACTGTAAGCTGCACTTAAAATGAAACTAACCCTCCTGCCCTCTCAGTTTTAGCAGCCCTGTGCAGATGCGTGGGCTTGTATTCTTTCCGCCCACCACGCGGTACTGGATGCTCCCAGGAAAGGTGGTACAAGTGGGCACAAAAGCACCGTGCCGGCAGCGAGCATGCAGCCCGAGGAGCTCGGGCATCCCTTGGTTGGATTCCCATTAGGGGCCAGGTGCTTGAAAACGATTTGTTACCCAGGACCAGGAAAGGTAAAGACATGCTTAGGGCACAGAGCGTAACCTCTATGGCTTGCCCATCTGTACCCATGCGGATAAAGTAGCACCGTCTTGTGCATCACCCTGCTGCTGAAGTATTTGGGGATGCATAAATAAAAATAGGTGCTCCCTCTGAAAATGAGGAACATTAGTGCAAACATGCAGAAATTAGCAGACTAGTCTAATTCTGCGCTACTCAACATCTGTACATGCCACAAGGTACTTTCGGCCATATCATTTGCAAGATCCAGTGATGTAAAATCAGACTGGAACCTTATCCATCACCTTGGCCATAAATAACGAAAGCAAAAGCGTTAAAAAAAAACCAACCCGTGGGCTCAAAAAAAAAAAAAAAAAAGGTGGGCTTTACCTTCCCCTGCAAGTCTTTAGCACCCGCCCCCGGTCCCGCAGCTTTGCCCACTCCTCGCATAGGGCGGCACCTTTCCCGGCTCTTCTTGAACTTTCCTCCCCACCCTCTCCCTCGGCTTTCCCGGTGGGTGCTGGGCGCGGGGCCGGCGCAGCGCAGCCCCGCCCGCCGCTCCGCGCCGCGCACCCGCGGAGCGCGGGAGAATGGGAGCAATGCGGAGCTGCGCGCCGCTTGTGCGCCTGCCGCGCTTCCATCCCCAGCGTGATGCTTGAGCCGTCGGTGACAAAAGCGGTGACAGAAGGTGACAGGCAGGAAGCTTGCAGGCGGGTGCGCAGTGTCCCGGTGCTGCTTTTCCAAGCCGCATTGCCGTGTCGCGGCAGCTACAGTGCAAATCCCTGGAGTGTGCGCTGGCTCTGTGAGGATACAGGTTGCATCTGACCCGCCCGTGCAATCTGGAGCTGCTCTGTGCCAGCGTAAAGCTGCGTGTGTGCCTGGTGCACACCGACTCCGGCAGCCTGAGGTGGGCTCTGTCGGTGCCAAGGGAAAGTGGTAGCAAAAGAGACTAAAAAGAACGTGTGGTTATTCTGGCAGCTGGGTGTAAACTGCAAAATCCACAGGTTTCCCCTGAGAACATGCTTTTCAACCCCATGCAGACGGACACTTTACTCTCAAACTGAGTAAGTAGGGAGAAGGCAGAGAAAAAAAGAATTGCGGTTTCTATGTGCATTTTGTCTAGAAGCTTCTAGCTGCTCTCGATTTGCAATTTAACATGGGTGAGTTATTTGTTTGCAGATTAGATCTGTAGGAGGTGCAAAGCTGGTTCTGTGCATAGACTCTAGACCCTGATACACTGAGGAACACAAACAGATTCATCTAAGCTAGTTCTGGTCCAGCAGGTCTAGCAGGTCTTATTGGGGGAGGCACAGCAAATACTTAGATAATGCTTCATCTAATGAGTCTGTATGGTGCTAAATTTAAAATCTCCAGTCAGCACTAGCGCACGAGTTCTCTTATGCTCTCAATTCATCCGGCATCTTTTTTTCATCTAAATTTTCTAATAATAAATCAACTATATGTTCGTTTAAAATAAATCTTCACACGTCATTCTGTCTTATGTTTGGTGATGAAGTTTCTGTTTGGGACTCGTACTTTTTCAGCCACATGTTTTATACTTCATAATCCAGCATTTAAAAATTGCAGTATGTGCAATTAGTGCCAAATTATTTACAGCTGCCAAACATGCTAGAACCAAGTTTAATAAAGTGACAAGTAGTAGAAAGGAAAGGAGATCTTTCAGTGGAGATCATTCACAGATGTTATACATCTCATGTTTCCAGCCATCCCACTATTTTCAACACAGCAGTGCAAGCCCTGAGGTTTTAAACCAAGTACTACAAGCTACGTTCCTTAGTAACTTTTCGAAGACAGCTTACACACTGTTTGAGGGCCTCCCTGAAGGACTGTATGTGCAGGGCTTTCTGGAAAAGGGGACAGAGACAGCAGCAAAAATACAGTGAATGTTTTGGGTCCATTGAATATGCCATAATGCTTTTGCTAGGGTATGGATGGAGGGAAGGCAGGTCAGAAGAGTCTCTTTTTTAAGACTTCTTTAAGGCCTGTTTATAATGCCACAGCACTGTACAGGAGCCTCATGTCAGGCCTGTTCTCAGAAGATATATTGTAGACTCAAAGAAAAGATTTCAGAACTTGATGGGAACACTTAGGTGAAGAAGAAATGAAAATTTGGGCAATAGCTTTCAGGCAGAATGAAACATGAGTGAGATGATTGCCTAAGGCAGTAGAGAACAGTCTGAGCAGTAAAATGTCCTGAAAAAACAACGAATTTCAGCAAGCCTGGAACAGCCTCCCAGGACATGAAGCCAATCTAAAGCTGGTCAGCAACATGCTAGATTTAGGAATAGGTTTATATAAAGACTTACTAAAGATAACAAGGTTTGGACATAAAAAATAGAAGATGGAATAGGGCAACACAGCTCAAATGTAGCTTTATTGACAGGTCCTGCACAGGCAAGAGCAGGACTCGAGGTGGCCTAAAGCCCATCAAGAAGAAAGGACCTTCGGGAAGCTATCAAAGGATTGCCTTCCCAGGTATGCCATAGCTTGAGTCCCTGCACTGTGTGGGTTGACCAAAGCCCCACCACAACAGGCTGTGGCCTGCGAGTTCACTTGCCTGGCTGTGTTGATCATGCTGGCACCACAGACTCCTTGGAACTGGGGAAAGAAGGGAGGAATGCATGTCTGTACAAGCTCAAAGATGGCATTTTGAGATAACAGCAAACAGAATAACCAAAAAAGGAATGACCCTGACTAATCATTCATGATTGGAACAGGAACTGAAACCGAGATCATCATGAGCTCTGGGTTCACGCTCCATTGGCTTGAAAGGGCTGAGAACAGGGTGTAAGAAAGGGTGTAAGAAAGGAATAAAGGCAGAAGCCACACACTCTGTGTTGACTGGGACTGGCCACCAGCTGGCAGGTAGACTGACAGCCAGACATCAGCAGGGACACCCCTGATGCCAGCTGCCAGGGAATACCAAATTCAATCCAATGTGGCTTGAGTGTGGTGAACACCTTCTTGGAGAAACTAATACCAAAAAGGTAGCTCATAGACCATGGGCAAGAGTGATAATTCGTGCACTCTTGTTGTTTGAAATAAAGCTTTAAAACATCGATTGATTGTAAATATCTATCCAGCTGCAGTAACAAAGAACTAAATAAACTTGTTAGTTTTTTTTAATTTGGCATACATTTATCTTGAGGGATTCTTTGTTTACTCTCAAAATCCAAAAAGAAACTACAGATGCTCATCTCTTGGTGTGTCACACATTGAGCTGGAAAAAATATGGCTTAAGAAATCAAGGATAGCTTTAATTAGTTCTGCTTGCTGCATTATAAAATATAACAGTGATAAGAAGGAAGCAATGCTCAGTTTAATGAACTGCACATTTTTTTGTTGCAATAAGCAGTGCTACCCTTTTCTACAAACCTTCATCAGTCTAACCCTACACTTTTTTTGTGTGACATGTCAGTGACACACTATTAAGCTGCCCATCACCTGAGTTATACCCTGCCTTTTCTTCAGTCTCAGCTTCACTGAGTTGTCCTGCTATCCCTGTTTTCCCTTGCTCCCCAACAGGATAGAGCAAATCAAGTCCTGTGCCATCCTTTTAGTTTAGGAGGGATACAGTTGTTGTTTTTCCATATTCTTTACCGCATCACTTTGTGCTGCAGTAGATTGGCATGGCCCACGTACAAAGAGCACCAGACCTCTTTTCTGCTCCTTTCAAATGAAAGTAGTGATGTTGCACTCATCCCCTGCTTTAAAACCGAGCAACATTTGAAGGGGAGTGGTCTGAGCTGTTACAGCAGACATACAAATGAGACTCAACCCTTCCAGCGCCAGACTGGAAAAGAGCTCTGTGTCTGCATTTCCCAGGGATTTCTGAGCTGCTCTGCTCCCTGTTCACCAACAGATGTCAACACTTTTCTAAAACTATGGGCCGCAGGAGTTTGCAATTAGGCAAGGTCTCATTTTTTTTAAAATTATTATCTAGTAAGGTTATGATTTCTTCTGTGCTTCTGTACATTGATTTCTATTATTTGGTGATTTCATTTGTGTGATATGTGCTATCCTTTTCAGATAACAGGTATAGATTTTCAAGAAGACTAAACAGCATTTGTTTGTATAGACATCTCTTAGGATTCAGTGTATCCCTGTCTTTACCAATCATACCTCATTAGCTTGCTTTCAACTCATAGAAATTAAGTAAAATTAATTTTAATTAAGATGTTATTTACCTTTCCAAATGCCAAAATAATTTTAAAATACCTGGTCATTTTTCATTGACTGCTTTCCTTTTGTTCTCTCCTTGCCTTGAAAGCAATTAAGATTACTGGGCAAATGTATGTTTAGACATTCAGATTTTCTATTTCTTTGCATCCCATTAGCCAGGGAGTGTACCCTAATGTGTGCATGGTAACGCCACCAGATTGGATGGGCAATTCATGTTGTTTTTTTCCTTAAACCACAGCAACAATTTACTAGGCTTGAAAATTGTAATGTTTTGTAATCTATTGCTGTGAAGTGCCACATGAAAATAATGCCAATAACAGTAATTACACATGCCTGTTTGATTCTGCTGCACTTTTACTAAAGAAACCTTTTTTTTTAAGGCATTATCAATTTTCACTCTACTTCCTAATAACTCTTAGGACTACCACTGTTAAATAAATACTTACAGTAGCTTCCTTTGCTTTCTTGATCTAATTTTAGAGTTCTCAGTAATTTGTAACCTCAGTAATTTGTAACTACTTTCTCTTTGGCTCTATTTCCCTTAGACATATTTAACTTTGGTTTTTTTACTTTTATTACGTAACTCTGGAAAGGTTTTCTTAATGTATTTTTTTCTAATTTTACCTTTCCCATGCAAGCTTTCTTGCTTGGCTTCCTCCCGCTTCTGCGTCTCCTTTCTCTGGCTGTGTCAGAGGAAGTTCAGATTGGATGTTTGGACTATTCCAGTGTCTCACTACTGTCACCATAAAAAATTTCCTCTTTATAGTCAAATCTATGAAATCCAAATCTACCCTCTTTCAGTTTAAAACCTTTTTGCTGATGAACAGACATAATGAAGTATTTTTGTCTCTTCAGCAAATGCCAAACATTAGCATTCCTCTCCTTGCTCAGTTTGTTGATAAAGATGGGAAGAAGCAAGATTCCACCACTGTTTTATTGCCTACAGACTTTGCAGCATTCTTGGTTCTTAGTTACTGTGCAGACAGCTAGATTGCAAATCTAAAGGGAGGAAAAACTGGAGAATCCATGGGCTCACCCTAACAAGGAAGGACAGCCAAATCCCTAGGAATGGGGTGTCTCACTCACTTAGGCTGCTTGTGTTCTTAACAGGTGAGACACTTCCATGCCTGTCTTGCCTCTTTTGTCCTGTACATCACAGATACTGCACAATCCCATTATTTTTACTCACAGAGGTCCTCACGTGTTTTATAGGGACCTTATAGAGACTCTGAAAGTGACTGACCACTTGACAGACAAAATCTATTCCCATACTCACCTTTAGAGCTCCCCCACATCATCTGTCTCACAGATATTCTTCCTGAGTGAGCCAAGGGATATTCCTTCCTTTGTACCACATCTCTTTTGTGTGTGTGTGATGGCTTTTGGACAGCAGATGATGGAATCTTAAAGTCGGCATTTAATGAAACCCAGTTACATTCCCGTCACATTTTTGTCCCTTTTCCAGAGACAGAAGAAAGGCTAGGAGAGAATTAGTCATCTGGCAGGGTTTATAAATATATACCTCAATACCTACTCTCAATATTTTCAGCTCTGCAGGGAGTGGGAACTCTGTGGGGCTGGAAGACAAGGAATTGAGACACTGTCATGGAGAATTTTACTTCCACATTAAGAAGGAAGGCAAATAGGAGCCAAGATCTTCCTCTTCCTTCTGTGTGTGCCCAGGTCTAGTGGTTATTTCCTCCTAACTGACATGAGAGACATCCATCTCAGTCTTTTGCAGCTTCCTTCAATTCTTGTTAGACATGTATGTTTTCTGTCTGTGCTGAGTTTTCTCCCTTCTGTCTCTAGAAAGAGGAGATCATCTGTAGTTGTGTCTGCTCTGGGTCTAATGCGTGCTCATCCTTGCTTCTCTCCAGTCTGAAATGCTTAATAGAACTGAAATGGAGAAATTGTGATTATATAGGAATTGGGAATTCTTTTACATGGTTACAGTTGCTTTCAGTTAAGAGAGTTCAAATCCTTTCCAAGACAGCCACATCTTGTTCTGGCTGAATGCCAGGGAGCAGCAGTGTTCCTAGGTCGAGAGTGTAGGATGTTAGCTTTCAGATGCTGTGATAAGAAGGAAGGTGGGGGCTAAGAGGTTTGCTGAGCTTACATCAAACCTTGCCTTGCGGGTTGTCCCCATGTAGAGTAAGTGAGGGACGACAGTCCCAAACACAAATACAGGCTGGGTGGAGAATTACTTGAGAGGAGCCCTGCCAAGGAGGACTTGAGGGTGTTGGTTTGACACGAAGTTCAGCATGACCTGGCAATGTGCATTCACAGCCCAGAAAACCAACTGTACCCTGAGCTGCATCCAAAGCAGAATGGCCAGCAGGGCGAGGGAGGGGATTCTGCCCCTCTACTCTGTCCTTATGAGACCCCACCTAGAATGCTGCGTCCAGCTCTGGGGTTCCTAGTAGAAGGAAGACACAGACTTCTTGGAACAAGTTCAGAGGAGGCTACCAAGATGATCAGAAAGCTGGAGCACCTCTCCTATGGAGTCAGGCTAAGAGAGTTGGGGCTGTTCTGCCTGGAGAAGGCTCCAGGGGCACCTTAGAATCCTTTCCAGTACCTCGAGGGGGCTACAAGAGAGCTGAAGAGAGACTTTTTGTGAGGACTTGTAGTGACAGGACAAGGGGGAATGGCTTGAAAGAGGGCAGATTTAAATTAGATGTTAGGAAGAAATTCTCTCCTGAAGATGGTAAGGCACTGGCACAGGTTGCCCAGAGAAGCTGTGGCTGCCCCATCCCTGGAAGTGTTCAAGGCCAGGTTGGATGGGGCTTTGAGCACCTGGTCTAGTGGAAGGTGTCCCTACCCATGGCAAAAGGCTTGAAACCTGTATGTTCTTTAAACTCCCAACCCAAACCATTCAGGAGTTCTGTGATTCTATAATTTAATGCAAGTTACTGAAACTATCCACCTGCTTTTTCTCTCCCCTGCATCATAGTCAGTGTGCCAGTATAGATATGTTACTGTTCAATCCACAGAAGCCACTAAAAAAACCTTTAGTGGTTTCCGAGGCTGTGTTACTATTTTGCTGCATGATTCGCAGTAAAACACCCTCAAGCACTTAGACCTCGTATTTGCTTTTCCATTTAGGGCTCTTTCAAACCCAGGGACACAGAGCTGTGATTCAGACTAAGCCAACAATCAAGCACTAAGTTTCTGGGCAGTATAGTTTTTGTCCTGTGTTAATCAGGAGCTTTGACTTATGAATCATATGCAAAACAATAGTGGAGTCCCATGATAGTTTAGGTGAAAAACAGAGCTTCCAGGCGTGTCCAGAAGATAAGCAATACTGTCGTTGGTGATCAGGTTGCTGTTTCTAAGCACCCTGCGGCTTGTGACAAATCCAGATCAAGGATGCAGCTTCTTCAGGACTTGCCATTTTCCTGTGTTTGCAGGACAAGGATTAACTTTCAGGGTAGCCAAATACGAAGTGTGTGTGAAGCCTGGTGTTGGGACGGGATGCTTCCAGGGAAAGGCCCACGCCCCTTCGGAGCAGCTCCCTCCCTTGCCGTAGGTGTTGTGCTCAAATTCACTCTTCTGAATCCTGAGTGACACAAACTGGGTGGGACTGGGTCATACTCTCATACCTCAAAGCCTTCCTGTTTGCACAGACACAGCTGCCCCGGCTCAGCAGAAGACAACTTCAGGGAAAAGCTGAGGCAAACTTTCAAACCGAGGGAGCCTTAACGGAGCACGTGTCACTCACAGACCTCAAAGGGCTTGGCAGTCAAGGTCAGTACCACTCTCCTTACTTCAGAGATTGTGAAACAGATGAAACAAAGCTGTGGGGAAGGGAAATTATTTTCTTGAGATTGTGAAGCAGTTGGGATCAGGGAACTAGGGCATGAATCTCCTGTGCCCAGACCTGTTCTCTCGGGTACTGTGTGCCTTAAACTGACAGTTATTCCAGGGAAGCTGGTCATCTCCATCATTTTTGCTGACTCTCCTCCCCCTCCTGGCACCTCCTAATACTAAGTAGGGCCTTACAGTGCCTAAATGGAGGTAGAAAAATATAACTTTGGAATACCATGTTGTAGCCACTGTGTGTAGCTCTGTCAATTAGGAGCTAAAATGTGAACTGCATGTTTGTATTATGCTGTGCATTGTGTTGATACAGACTTAATTTTCTGGCTGTTTCTGTGTAAATCACCTCTCCCATGCAGGTTCCTAGTAGACTTCCTGGAGCTTCTGGCACTCTTCCTCTTCAAATAAATTGTTAATGGGAAAGTGAATACCTTTATTTCCCTGTTTTTCTCCGTGGAATTTGTTGAAACAGTCAGTTTGTTTCCCTAATCGTGATATACTTGTCACTTTTATTTAAATGGTAAATAGTGTGATAACAAAGCTAAACAAGCAAACAAATAAATGAAAAAAACAACATACAAACCAAATCCCTAAAAAAGTTGTGTCCACAAATCTGACTCCTCTTTGTTTGGAGTTCCTACTAGACAACAAAAACAATTGTTCTGTGGAGTTGTTACAGCTGTGCCATATTGCTGAGCTTTACTGTAATGGATGTTGCTCTTCTCTCCACCAGACAGGAGTGTCCTGGAGATGAACCCCTCTGCCACCTTTGAGCTGTTAGTGGATGGTGTCGGGCCATGGGACTTCACTGGAGGTTTTGTTCCCTGTGAGCTGCTCCTTGTTGGAGAGGATGCCTACCCTGTGCTCCTGAGCGCTAAGAAGCAGGTCCTGATCGCCGTTTCACAGTATGGGAAGGGCCGGATGGTGGTCGTTTCCCATGAAGAAATCCTGAAGAACCCCAAGTTCTCCCAGTTCCTCAGAAATGCTGTGGAGTGGCTCAAGCCTTGCCCCGAGGCCCTGGTTGGGGTTCATCCTCGGCTGGATTCCCTGTCCCAGGTGCTGCTTGGGGCTGGCACCCAAGTGCAGGTGGGGGCAGGGCTCAGCCCATCCCTGGGGGTGCTCTGTATGGACGCCTATGACAGCTCCCAGGCCAAAGGCATCGTGGACTTTGTCAAAGCGGGTGGAGGGCTGCTCATTGGAGGCCAGGCCTGGTACTGGGCAAGTCGACATGGCAAAGAGAAGGTGCTGTTCGAATTCCCTGGGAACCGGGTGACCAGTATGGCTGGTGTGTACTTCACAGGAAATGCGGTGGAAAAAGGCGTCTTCAAAGTCGCCAAGAAGATTCCCAAGATCCCATTAGTTGTCCCGTGAGTATCTGAATTGCCCTCTCGTTAAACCACTGACCAGGTTATGCAGGTGAGTCAGGTGAGTTGTTTGTAGAAGGTTTGGGAGGTGAGAGGTGAGGATGATGGTGAATGCTGGTTCTTAAATAGCCAGGATGGGATGCGACTGCTGCCTTCCAGTTTAAAGGGGGACTTTCTCCCTCTTTGCAATTGGAAGGAATGTTGTCTTCAGATGCTTCCAGGGCAGCAATGCCACGCCCAAGGAATGCATTTGAGGGGAAGGAAATGAGGGGAGCCATCTTTTAGAGCAGCCTGCCTGATCAAGTGTACCTGAGTGAAATGCAGCAAAACAGCTCCCTCTCCCCACACATCTCTACATTCAGAGCGACTTTCCCACAGCTGTAAACCAGGTTGGAGATGAAGCAGCAGTCCAGCCCTCTGGGCCAGGCTCTGGCTGACAGCTGCTAAACCTGTTTAGCCTGTTCCTTGCAGGAATTTGCTTCTGCAGGTGAGACCCTGGAGCTGGCCAGAGCTGAGGCTGAGTGCCTCCTCCCTTCTCAGCTTCTGACACAGGCTGCGGGCAGGAAATCTCAGTGCTCCCGGTTTGTTTGGGATTCCAGCCTGGCCCTTTGGCTCCAGGATTATCAGGTGTAAAACTTGGGGCTATTATGACTCACATTGCACAGCTGACCAGGCACTGGAGTCCTGGATGTTGCCATGCCGTCTTCCTCCTCTTGCCAATGGCTATTCCAGGCTCTTTCTCCTGCCACTTTCTGCTGACTTACACAAGGCACAGCAGGTTCTCCCAGGAGCATTACTGCTGCTGCACTTCCTCTGTGTGGCAGCTTCATTTCACTATAGTGAAAGCCTCAACAATTACAGTAAAATTCCCTACAAGTCTTTCCTTCACAGCCTTTTCCTTGTGGATACAGAATACTAAATTTCTAATATTTTCGAACAATTAATGGAATTTGATACTTTCTGTTGTTTGCCAGTAAAGGTAGTAGAGAGCTCTGCTATTGAATCCAGTGAAATGCTTAGGACACAGCTCACAAATCAGGTTGCTTAATTAAAATTTGCTGGTTGCTTCTTCTTACCACCTGCACTTCACAGGTATTTTCCCACTGCTTCATGCACAGGGCATGGAAAGGGGAGAGGGTGGGGGGTTCAGCAGAGAAAAATTACATCACAATTAACAAAACTTCGATTGGCAACTAAGGGTGAATTATACCTTGTTTAGGTTGCTTTTTTGGGGATTTTGGTTGAATGCAGAGCCACGGAGAAATTTAGATGTCTAATTTCTATGTAACACAACAGCTTTGGACATCTGAGCCTTCCTGACAGCATTGTGTGCAAAGAATCAGACTCCGGTTTGAGGCAGGGGCTGTGCCATATGCCTGGGCACATGCTGTGTGTGACAAAGGGTCTCAGTAAAATAATAATCAGAGAAGAGCTGCAGATTTAATTCCTGTCCTATGGGCATGAAAAGGGCAGCATCATTTATTCTCACTGAGTTGGCTGCAATGACCACGTAACAACAGATATTTCACAGGTGTTGGGGGAAAACTGTTTGGCAGAACCAGGGGAAAGTGTACACAAAGCAAATGAGAGTAATTCAGCATGTCTTTCTCCACAGTGACATATAGGAGTTATATGGAAATAGAAGAGATAAGATAGTTTGCACAGCCTAATCTCTTTTTATTGTGGAGACCTACAATGTGAGGTAACATGAGGTGTATGTGTTAAGGCTCTAATTCAACTTCTAGTCACTCACTATTTGTCTAGCTGTGTGTCTGCCTGTCCATGTAGCCCATCTGTCCTAGCACTCCTTTCTTCAGTTCTCGACAGTGGCAGAGCCTGGGAAAAGACACAGAGAAATCTTTTGGGCTTGCCTAGTTGATAAAGGCTAGGGCGGGGCAAATGGAGAAAGTTTCTCTTAAAGGAGATATGCCAGTTTCCACATCATGTGCAGTTTAAACCTGCAGTTTAAAAAAAAATTGAAGGGTCTGATTTTTGAGTTTCTGCAATGTATTTAGATTTTCAAGTGGCTCTTCAAAGTCAGAGATGTAGAGACTTCCTTTTGACCTATTTTCTTTTTCTAAATGAGTGCTGATATTCCTACAGATTTGCTTGGCTGTAAAAACAGGCTTTAAAAGGAGAAAAATGAGGTATTGATGGATTTTTTTCTTTTTTTAAATTAAAGAAGTGACAGCATGATGTACTGGGATAAAGGAGAAAGAAGAAGCAGGGATAGCCAGTGAGATTAGCTCAGTTGGTCAGAGCATGGTGCTAATAATGCCAAGGATGTGGGTTTGATCCCCCTATGGGCCATTCACTTAAGAATTGGACTTAGTGATCCTTGTGGGTCCCTTCCAACTCAAAATATTCTGTGAAATCAAGAAAAGAACTCCTTAAGTTATGTGTGTCCAGCTGTGACACAAATAATTTTATGCCAAGGATTCTGGGCTGGGGGCTAACCTGGACCTCTCTTGGTTCTGCAGGCACCACGCCAACCTGAGCCTTGATGCCGAATTTCTCCTGCGCGGTGTGCCGGAGCTGGATTTGGCGACTGGGGGCATACCCTCCACCTTGCTGGTGCACGGAGCCCTCTCCTTCCCGCTGTGCCTGGACAGCTCCCTGCGCTGCCTCTTGGCTGCCGCACGCTACGGCCGCGGCCGCGTCGTGGTGGCGACCCACGAGAGCCAGCTGTGCTCCCCAAAGCTGGCCAGATTCCTGCTCAATGCTGTCGTCTGGCTGGATGCCGGGAGGAAGGGGCTGGTGGGGGTGGATCCCAGGCTGAAGAAGCTGTGTAGCCTCCTACCTCAGGCCGAGGTGAAGTCGCAGGTGTCAGAGCTGACGGGTGACATCAACGTGTACTGCTGCTCTTCTTACAGCGACAGAGATGCCGAGAGGATCCACGCGTTCGTGGCAGAGGGAGGCGGCCTGTTGGTGGGAGGCCAGGCCTGGTACTGGGCTTCCCAGAACCCTGGCAAAGCCGCCGTGGCAAAATATCCCGGCAACAGGATCCTGAACCGCTTCGGGCTGAGCACCCTGGGGCAGAGCGGCCGCGCAGCCAAGTACGCGCCCGTGGGGCCGGGGGAGCGCTACCACTTCCGAAGGGCGCTCCTGCTCTTCACGCAGCTGCCGGAGCGTGGGGAGCCTGCGGAGCCCCTGAAGGGCTGGCTGCACCGGCTGACTGCCCCGCGTACGCCTCGCTCCACCGCGTCCTGACCAAGGTTCTCCGGAGGAGCGGGATCCCGCAGGTCAGCAGGCACTGCCCTGTCAAGAGCAACTCCAAGGAGGCAGCGCTGCTCTGCATGGCCACCGAGCTGTCCCTCACCATGACAGACAGCGCGGCCCTGGTGCAGAAATCTGCTGCTGGGGTCTGTGCCCCCCCTGTCACTGTGGAAATCGATGGCACAAACCCAGGTGAGGAGTGTGTTATTCTTCCTCTCACGGCATCTGGTTGCTGGGATCAGTGGGGTGCCTGCCCTCAGCGTGCCTGTGTCTGTGTACGTCTGAACATGGCCACAGATGTGCAATTTCACCATGGGCTTGAGAGGAGGCTGACCTCAGTGCCGTGGCAGACAGGCTCCTTTTGTGGCCAGCCCTGATCTCAGCACCCTGAAACACCCCATGAAAGTCTTGCATCCTCCCTGTTGGTGCACGGGCATTGGCAGGAGAAGAACCCCTAATGAGTGGTACCACAGGGCACTTGCACCGTGCAATGGGTCTGGCAAGAAAGCTTCTTTGAGAAACCCTGGACAATACGCTGCAGGTTGCTGTTGCTGTAGTTGTCCTGATACAGTCATTTATAGAGCCATCCTTCAAAGAGGTGGGAGTCAGAAACAAAAGGTTTATTTGTTATCCAGGTAATTTCAGCCTGAGTTATAGCACAGTCCCTCATCTTGTATCAGCACAGTGGAGGGAAGATCTGGTTTTGAGGTTGAAAACAAGATACTGGAAGTATGGTGGGAACTTCTTGGGCTGACACCACCACTGAGGCCAAGGTATTGAATAATTACACCATGAATGATTTGTCTAAGCTTAGGCTTTCTATCTGTACCAGCTTGCTGAGATGCCTGCTCACAGTTGACATGTTCAAACACTGGGTTAAATTCCACTACTAAGCTTTATCCCCTGGACAGAATTTTTTGGTATTAAAATATGTTTTAGAGGAGTTGTTTCCAAATTGTGATAATGAGATAAAAGAGGCTGTCCTGGAATGGCAATGTCTGAGTGCAGTGGCTATGCAGAGAGAAAAGTTGTAGAATAACTTCTCACTGTTTTTAGCACTAATGCATCAGGACAAAAGCAGAAAATACTCAGAATTTGTGTCATTTCACATAAACAAAAAGAAAGAAAAGCTACGAAACCCTGAGCACCATTTCAAAACTGCCTTTGGTGCAAATTCAGCAAAATTGAGATGAACTGGTGAAACATTGTGATATAGTCTAATTTGCATTTTTCCTTGGATTAGGTTTTGCTTGGCAAAACTGGTCCTGCTTTCCTGAATGACTGGAAGGGTTGTAAGTTGGGTGCTTTGTGACAGTTCAGCTCTTTTTAGGATTTCTGGTGTTTGTATTGAAATATGCCTAAGTAAACTTTATGTCAAAACTAGGGAGCGGAATCTGCCAGATAAGTACAGTAGAGACGCCTCAATTTTGCACTGTAAATTGCTAGTGTTTAAAGAGATTTATGCTGAGGAGACTTGCATTTTCTTGGGAGCACTGTCTAGAAACATTCTGAGTTGTAGTGGTATGGTGGGGTACCCATCTTACAGTGATACCCAGCATAGAATGGCCTTTTGAGTCTTTCTCATCACTTCAGTCAGCTAGAAATGAAAATTCCTGTGAGCTGCAGTTTGTGCTGGACCAGTCATTAAGGAAAAATGCAATGCCACTGTCAGTCTGTTATTTGGTAAATGTTTTATGACTATTACAACTTCAGCCATGTGTAATACCACTATAGTTGGCATGTTTTATGAGGGCTTTAGGATAAGAGGATCTGAGTGTAGGAGGTATTAGAGTTTTGTCTTCCTTTTTTTTCCCCCCCCCCTTATTTTTAGAAGATACTAGTAAGCACATTTAAACTTGGCGTTTCCAGAAGTTTAAATCTGGGTGGGCTTGCCTTGCTATTGGTGTGATGATCTTGTTAATTTCTTTGAAACTGTATTTGTGACAGATTGGATAAAGCGAGATGGTTCTGTGAGTGTAGAGCAAGGGAAAAGGAAAGGATGGAAGATTATTCTTCTGTTGCAATTTGAAATCTCCAGGATCTGTAATGGTCAGAACAAAGAAATGCTTGACTATTTAGGACTGTGTTCTCTTACCTTTTAGGAAAGACAGCCTGGAGGAGCACAGGGCTCTACCTCCCCGAAGGGCACACAGCAGTTATAAAGTGCCCTTACCTGGTGGTCGCTGCTGGTCTGAAGGTAAGCTCTCCCTGCTCGGAGTTGGTTTACACCTCTGTATTGGTCGGGTGAGCGCTCAAAAATGGCACGGGGAAGGGTTTTCTCCTTAATGACTTTTGCCACCTTTCCCGTCCTTTCCTACTGCTGCCACCCTGTGGCACTTTAAATGCTCTGTCATCATTTTTTCACCTTGTGTCCTCACTCTCTTCTTTTGCATTCCTCCTATTCTGTGCTGGTGGGATAATTGAGTGTGGCTGCCTGAGGGCAGTTGTGTTTGCTCTGTCGTTGTGCAAAGAGAACTGATCAAGGTGATGTTCAGACCCAAGGTAAGTACTTGGGCCCTTCTATGAACCAAACTTGATCTCCAGATCTCTCATAAATTCCTTTGACAGTGCTGTCACTACTGTGCATGTAGATGTATCCAGATCAGATAGGCACTGTTACTTGGGATCCTGTTCTCTGCTAAATACAACAGAGGCAAATGCTTACCTGCTTGGGTATTTTTTGCGGTGACCTCCCTGGAGATGAAATATAAAATTACCTCAGGTGCTTCTATCTGATCCTGCAGCCACAGGCTGTCTGTTTTACTGTAAGAGCTCCGAGGAAGAGGCACAATAAAAGAGGCCAGTCGTGATCACATCTCTCCAAATCGTGTTATAGGAAGTGACTCCAATGCTGGTGAAGGGTGGAGAAATGATCAATGCAAGTGCAGTGCAGTGGAAGAAGTCACTGCAGTACCCTGATCTGCTGGTGAAGGATGTAGTTGAGCCAGAAATAATGGGAGTATAGCTGTAAGACTGTCTGGGATACGGACAGCATGAACTTTACCCTTTTTTTTTTTTTTTACTGTATTTACTGCTTCTGGTCACCACAGGCTGAGAATTCTGTGTGCATGCTCTGCATGGACAGTGCTGCAGCAGAGAGCTCAGGGCGCTAAGGTCAGTCTGCCAGGCCATACCGGCACACCTCTGACAGCTGTTCCTATACTTCTGCTTGGCAGGTGCAGGTTGGATGTCACTCAGATGACCTCTCTCAGGCCAAGGAGCTGAAACGGGCACCAGTGGTAATACGCACCTGTGATGTTGCCTGCCAGAAACAATCCATTTCCTGCCTCTGGGGTGGCCTCATTTACATCATAGTACCAGCAAAGAGTGTCCTGGGGAATGTGTCCATCACGGTGGAAGGGGCAGTCAGAGCTCCTTTCTTCAAGCTTGGTAGGTTTGCTTATCTTGGTGCTTTTTGCCTTAGGTCTGCTCACAGACGCCACTGTCCCAGTGACTGAAAGTAAAGATGGTCCTGTGCTTAGGAAGGTCTTAGAAATGCTTGGATTTAGGAATAACCAGATTTATTTTCCTTACTGTGCTGCCTTCTGGGATTCCTGTTTTCCTGCTCATTTTTCAAAAGGGTAGAAGGGAGGTGCCCAGGAACTACCAACCTGTCAGCCTCAGCTCTGTGCCTGGGAAGGTCACAGAACAAATCCTCCCAAATGCTGTGCTAAGGCACACGAAAGACAGGGAGGTGATTTGGGGCAGCTAAGCAAAGCTTAACCAAGGGCAAGTCTGAGAAAGATGGGGACAAACCCTTTAGCAGGACCTGTTGTGATAGGACAAGGGGCAATGCTTTTGAACTAAAAGAGGATCAATGCAGACTACATATAAGGAAGAAGTTGTTTCCAGTGAGGGTGGCGGAACCCTGAAACAACTTGCCCAAAGAGGTGATGGATGCTTCATCCCTGGAAATATTCAAGGTCAGACTGGGCAAGGCTCTGAGCAACCTAATCTAGTTGAAGATGTTGCTGCTCTTAGCAAGGCGTTTGGACCAGATGGCCTTTAAGATCCCTTCCATCCAAACTATTCTATGAATCTCTGCTTCTCTTCACTTAGTCACTCTGAGCCTGCTATGTGGCTGGAAGTAAGTGAAAGAGCTTTCACAAAATGGGCAGGGTTTGTCTGCACCCATAGTTCTTGGAATTGTCATTTCTGGTGAAAACCATTGTGTTAGGGAGAGGAAAACTGATCGCTGCCACAGCAAAGCATGCTTTGTGCTCCGCCTGCTTTACTGTGCCCCCATATGGCTATCTCTAGCCCCTACAAGACATCTCTGCTGAATTTCCCGCGTTTTCAGAAGTTTCTCTTCTCCTCCTGGCTGCAATTTCTTCTTGCTGTCTGTCAGACTGAACAGAACCAGGGTTGTTACATGAAACAGCAAATTGCTTCTGGAGAAGAAGAAATGAGATACTGGAGAAACTTGATGCTGCTTGTTCTCTGATGGAAAACGGGGATCTGTTCTTGCTATGCTGCTCTGTTATATGCCAGTCCTTTTCTGTTTCCTACCTGTTAAAGAGCCTGAGGAGATTTGCCAAGACCAGACTGAGGACTGGCTGTTTAACAGTCACCACCCTCAGTCGTGCAACTACCACATACTGGTTTCCAAGAAATTTTCATGACTGTGGTTTCCTTCTCCAAGCTTGACCTGTGTGAGAGTGCTCAGAAGTCAGAGCTGTGCTGAATGTATTTTCTGTGTCGTTGCTGTAGGGGAGACCTGTGAGAGGCAGTGGGAGGCCTGTATCCGGCACTACCCTGCTCCCTGGGCAGAACTGGCTGTGGACAATCTCATCCTGACGGTGCCATCTGACAGCATCCGCCACATGGAGAACCCACGGCCGCTGCTGACCCTGTGGAATGAGATCATGGTGGCGATAAGCAAACTGGCAGCCGTACCAGCAAAATTCCCAAGGCCAGAGAGGATTGTAACAGATGTCCAGATCTCATGTGGTAGGTTCATTGCCATATGGCCTTCTCCAGGGCTAAGAGGCAAGTGGCCTCTAGCAGCAGTGTCTGTTCCTTCAAGGTTATTTTGCTAAAACCAGACTGGGAACATATGTGAGGTGTTAAATGACTGTGACCCTTGCATAATTGTGAGCTACTCCATCAGGGGGGAAATGTGGTAAGGCAGGGCTTGAAAAACATACTGACCTTTCCAGATGCCTCCCTGCTCTCAAAACTGGTGTTGTCTTCTCAGCTGTTCTCCTGTTGGGGTGTGTTAAGATGCAGAGCTGCTGACTGCAGTGGCTTTAGCTCACATGGAGTTACTCATTCTCCCTCCTGAACGCACTGCAGAGCCAGTACAGCTGGGAAGCAGTGACCCGATTTCTATTTTTTCTCTGGCTCAGCCACAGGACTGTTCTTATGTGTTCAGTGAGACCTCTGTGTGCCTGTTTGCTGGAGGTGGGCTTCAGAAAGGTTATTGCAGGCAAAACTTAGCCTAAAAAGATGTGTGCCTGAGATGATGGCAGTGTGGAAGTAGATTCAGTATTGCTGTCAGAGCCCAGGAGGGTGTATTTTTGCAGCTGATGTTCCCCCACTCCAGCCTTTCCAGTTACGAACTGAGTGCCTGTGATCTAGAATCAAATTATATGATAAACATGGAACTTCACAATAAAAATTTTGCTCAGTTGTTTTTAAAAATAAACTGGTTAAATTCATCATCCCACAATGAGACAAGGGCTTGGCATGTACCCTGATGTCCTAAACTTTTGCTAAGCTACAATGGAAAGAATTTGTGGCACATCTTGGGAGTGTTATGTGAGCAAATGCCAGTTAAAAATATCATAATCTACAGACATAAAATTTCTTCTGGCTTGGGTGGACTAAATGGTTTCACTCACATTTCTAGATATGAACTTTTTGAGTGCTAATGATTGCTAATTGCATATGTCCCTCTTATTAATAAAGAGGAAGCTCAAGTTCTTAACCAGTCCTGCAGAAACTAGTTCCAGGCCATTCATGTTCATGTTATGTAGTTCCTGCAGGAAGGGGATTGCTATTCATGTTTATTCACAAGTCTCTCTCTGTGGTGAGCGCAAAGGGCTGCTTATCCCCTGCTACAACAGGTGTTCTAATTTGGGGGCATGGTTCTTGCATGAAGTTTTGGGAATCTTCAAGAAGAAGGACCAATTAGGGAAGAGGACACGAAGGAAACAGGTAAAATCCCTTGCAGTGCAAGTTTCTTGCCCAGCAACCTGCTGGGAAGTTCTTCATAGAGCAGCTGTCCTGCAAGGTTAAGAACAGGCTTAAGTATGGCAGGCTTTGCAGCCCTCAGGCATGACAAACTGTGTTTTCTATGTGTCTCATCCACACCACTGACCACTGGAGTGCAGGTCTGCAGAATACACACTCTGCAAAGGAGCACTCAAGGAGTGCTGAATCACATTATTGCATGCTTGTGTTGGTGTCAACTGCTCAGCGTGTGAGAGTTCAGCTGTGTTCTGGGTGATGGTCAGGCTTTTCTCCTCATCCTAAAGTCCCAACCTCAGTCCAACCATGAGTGTATGTTTATGTATAAAGAGGGAAAGCAGTTCAGTCCTACCTTTACTTGTTTGACTCTTGTTAGGGCAAAACTTGATGTATTTCCTTATGTCACACGGGGAAAAGTTGGTCATTCATGGTAATAAAAAAAAGTGTTATTTGTGAGATAGAGGAAAGGCACTAGAGAAATGAAAAAAAAGAAAATAATAATTTATGTCTAAGAAGCACTGAGGTGAGCACTTAATGACACATATTGTTACCTGTCTCTCCTGCAGGCTGGATGCATGCTGGCTACCCCATCATGGGCCACCTGGAATCAGTGAAGGAGATGTTAGACGTGAAACATATGCAAACTACTGGCCTTTGGGGTCCTATCCATGAGCTGGGACACAATCAACAGCAACAGGCTTGGGAGTTTCCCCCTCACACCACAGAGGCCACATGCAACCTCTGGTCTGTCTATGTTCATGAGGAGGTGCTGGGCATTCCCAGGCATCAGGCCCATCAGGCACTCAGGCCACAGTCTCGCAAGGAAAGGATAAAAGAGTATCTGAAGAAAGGCGCTCAGCTAAAGGACTGGAGCGTATGGACTGCTCTGGAGACATACCTGCAGGTAACAGGGAGAAGTGTGTGTGCTTTTAGTGCAGTCAGTGGAGCCTGTGTCAGAGGGATGTCTGCAGCCTGGTGACTGTAGCTGTGAAGCTTTTTAAGTGTTTGATTACTATTAGGGTTCATTTTGGGTGCAGAAAGCACCTGAGAGGTAAACAGGCTGATGTCTCCTGAAAACCTTTGCTTTGCCAGACTTGGGCTTGGCCACTCCGGGAGATAGCTTAGTGCAATGCACTAATCTTTCTCCCTGTAAGAGAAACAGGAACTGCTGCTTGTTACACAATGTGGGAAAAGGAGGATCAAACTTGGGCACAACTCTTTAATCCACGGCAGATTTCCTGTGGGACATTGGGCTAGTTGTCAAAAAAACCTTGGCACTTTGAAGTGTCTAGAAGTGCCAGGGTTTGAACAGTCTCCTGGTGAGGTCCATGGCCAGGCTCCTTTATACAAAACATACAAAGAGGAGGGTGTTCATATCATCCAGTGCACTGAGTGGAGCCAGCATAGTCCATCAAGTGGCAAGAGGATGGGCTCAGCTTATCTTCCTGCACATGGAAGTGGATCCCTCACTGTGGTCGAGACCCTAAAACATGAACCCTGTCCTAGATTAAAGTGCATTCTCTCGGGAAGCATGCAGTAGAGATTTCCCTCTTTCCCTTAATCCTCCTAGAAACTATTAGCCTAATGGAGAGAGCACTCAACCTGATTTTAGCTGGGGACTGTAAAGCAGATGTCCATTATGATGGCTTAAGCTACTGACTGTTGTGAGGTGCATATCTCTCAGCCCCCTTGTCTGGGAGCTCTCACACTTTATATGAGCAAAAAGGTATTTATTGGAGGAGTATTCATCCTGATTTTTCCACATCTCAGAGAAGCACCTGAATTGTCAAGCTGAAGAGTCAGCCTCTGGGGTTTTTTTGGTGCAACAAATATCAAAATATTTGTACAGAGTGAAACAAGTTTAAGAGGAGAAATTTTCCCACAATTTAAGAGGAGAAATTTCCCACAATACCTTACCAGTTTGGCCACTGCCTTGCTGCCTCACCCACTCGTAGGCTGGGATCTCCCATCTCTCGTCTTGTTACTAACAAGACTGCTGGAATAAATGTGACATGAAAGAATAGTTAAGATTCCACAACAGCATTTTTTCTGTATGAATCCCCTTTGTTCTTATTCTTAGCCAAAGCATGCCCTGTTCATAATCTCTCCTTCCTGTTTTCTCAATACTCCTTGTTCTCCTATGTTCCTTCTCTCTAGGTATTCTGTCAGTGTCCCCTCTGATGCTTTTTCACTGTCCCCAAAGGAGCAGCTTGTATAGTAGGTTGCTGACACTTCTGGCTACTCCCAGTGTATCTTTGATCTCTGTTTGTTTTGGGAGGCCAGTGTAATGGGGAGGTGTTTTTCTGTACTTTAGTGCTGTTAGTTATGCTCTGAAGCCTGAAAGGTGGGTGCTTTCATCAAAATTTACATTCATTCTAAAAGACATGGCAGAGACCTGTGGAATTTTCTATTGTGTGTAACACAGGAATAATGACAGTGAAATGATAACTGAATTGTTTTTACACTGTATTCTTTTCCATCAGTTGCAGGAAGGCTTTGGTTGGGACCCCTTCACCCACCTCTTCTCTGACTACCAGAAAATGTCCTCCATCCCAAAAGACAACACTTCTAAGATGAACTTGTGGGCACAGAAATTCTCTCAGCAGGTGAATAAGAATTTGGCTCCGTTCTTTACAGCCTGGGGATGGCCCATCAAGAAAGAGCTGTCTCTGGAACTGTCCTCTCTACCCAGCTGGGAACAGGACCCAATGAGATCCTATAGACCATAAAGGAAAACTACCTAAATCTTGGTCCTCATACTAGCTATGGCCTATCTTTTTCTCCTTGTGTGCTACATGGCAGCTCACTGTGTGCTTAGATTTATGCTGGATTCTTCAGCTGCTTGCTGCCAGTGGAGGCCAACCGCACAGAGATTCAACAGGAATCAGCAGATCAGCAACCACCTAAGATATCTTCTGAAGGGTTAAATAATCAATGAGCTTTGTTCTGGGTTCCTCATTTCAGGAGCAATGTAGTTCTGAGTTGATTTAGTTCCTACAGAACCTTTCTCTGATGAAATGGAAGTTTCCAGGGTGGAGCAGTCACTGGACCACTTGCAAGGAAAATGTTACTCCCAGCTCTTTCGTGGTTGCTTGGCTATTATGAGGTCTGGCATGTTGGGCTCTTAGCCCAAGAGCTCACTAGTCCCAAGCTATGCCTTATATATCAACAAAAAAAAAAATCAGTGTACACTTGCAGTTTTTGTATGTAGTCCTATTTTCATGTCTCCATGCCCAGTAAAAAAAAGGCCTAAATAGAAATTATCTAAATGGAAGTGGCCTTGGTGGTAGAGTTGTTCAAAGTTGAAAAAAATCCACCATGAAAATCTCTAGTCTGTGGTGTGGCCTCATATATATCAATCACAGTGCCAAAGGAGAGCACATTAGGCCAAAAATCAGTCACAATTAAAGAGGCTGTGCAGTCTCCATTCTTCAAGGCTGGTAAGTGGTCCCAAAACCTAACTATAGCAGGGGAATAAGAAGTATTTCTGTATTTATGGCTTGCCCATATTTTCCTGGGGGTTTTTGGTTTCTGGTGGGGGTTTTTTTGTGGTCATGCATGTAGAAAATGTCAAAATATGTCATGTCCCAGGAACATCTTTGCATAAAGCTTTGTGTTCTTAGTGCAGAAAGTATATTGATAAGATTTTTATCTAGGAATTAATCTCTTTTCATGTTCCCAGTATAATTATGTCTGAGACACCTTTAAAGTGGCTTGATATTAAAAACTGAATATCATGAACTTGCAGCAACAGCAGACATAGGGTCACCAAAGACGAGTAGACCCCTTGCCAGCATCCCAGGATCTCCCTGTGATTCAGTAAAACACAGTTACATCCAGATTAATTTATTATTTCTGAGGCTATGCAAAGGGGTTTACCTGTGGTGATTCTCCTCTTTCCTCACTTTAGAAAAATTCTTTCTAAATTGGCTACCTTTTTTCACCTGAATACTGAATTAGAGGGAACTGACATCTCTGCCTGGTGCTGAACCATCTGTCAGTAGTGGCCCCCCGGGCTAAGCTGGCCACAAGAACGTCATCCTGACAGTACCAAGTGCAGATGTACACCACTTGGGCGACCCAGAGAGTCTGCTTCCCGTCTGCAACAAGATGATGAATGCAATTGCCGAGCCAGCAGCCATCCCAGCAAATTTCCAAGGCCAGAAAGGAAGGTGGCAGATGTCCAGATATCTCATGGCAAGTATAATAACTAGGACATTTTGTCTTTATCTCTTATGCATATTTGTAAGGGAAATACACAAGGCAGTAACGTTGTCACAAGACCACGCAGACCCTCAAATCAGCAGATTGATTCCACCATGTTCAAGAAGACTTCTTGAGAGAGTAAGAATCTTCTGCGAATGTCAAGAGCTTGTAAAAAGTAACATATTCTGCTGCTAAATTTGAGACTGTAAAACGCAGTGAAGGGAGACAGACTGGCCACCAAATGCCATGTGTACCGTGTCATATTGATCTTGTTACTGTGTGAATGAATTTATGCTAATTGCAGCAGAACAGCTAGTTGGTTTAGATAGGACAAAGGAGATTTTGAAACTTGAATTAAGGCTTGTAACAGACACACAAGGAGCCTGCTATGTAGTAAGACCCTGATGTTAGCAGGCATACGGTTTCTTCCATCAGTGGGGAAGTGAGGGCAGTGGTAGGAGGAAGAGTTGGTTGTAAGCGGCTTTTTGCTGCCTATCCTTTAAGAAACATGCTGTTTAAAGACAATTCATGAGGCCAGTGGAACTGAAGTTTGTTATGGGTGATAAGGAGGTTCCTAAAGGCCAAGCCTCAGCATTATTTTCAATTAATCTTTGTTCAAGCATTGCACTTCTCTCAGTAGGATTGGCAGGTACTTTCAGCTCTACTTGACTGCAGCACTAGAGGTGTTTTTTACCACTTGAATTGATAAATTCATCAGCTGCCCAGGCCACCACTCAATAATTCACAGCTCTAGCAGCTTGACTCATGTGGTGTATCTGCTGTTGGTCAAGTAGAACTGATTCAGGAGAGGCTGGCTCAAGTGTAAACACTGGCACAGGTTGCCCAGAGCCAGAGATGGAAGATGCCCCATCCCTGGAAACATTCAAGATCAGGTTGGATTCTACTCTGGGCAATCTGATCTCGTGAAGATGTCCTTGCTAAATGCAGGGGAGTCAGACTAGATGACATTGAAGGCCCCTTTCAACCCAAAACATTCCATGATTCCATGAAAAATGGGTGCTATGTTGCCGTGCTGCATTTGCTCCTCCCAAGCATGTCTTTATGTCAGAAGGATTTTATTAATCAATCATTACATCTGGCCTCATATGGCTCTGAATCTAACAGGGAATTTGTAATCTGCCAAGTGGCTCTGTAACAGTTGTGTTGAGATTACACATCGGTTGCTTCTGGATTAATTTATGTGGCTCCTTCTCTTAAGGTAACCAGCCCTCTGCTCAGGCACAGCTGATCCTCTGCACGGATCCAGGCAGCACTGTCCACCAGAGGCCACACTGGTGGAACCCAACATATGAAACTCTTCCAGTTTCTGTCAGACCTGCTGAAACAAGGGGAGTGTAGCACCATTTCAAAGAGGTGAATGGCTCTGTATGCCCCCCGCCGTACTTTGGAGCCAGAAGGAACCAGTTCAGCCTGTTGAACTGTCACTGAAGGAAAAAGAACTAAAGATAGCAAAATTCTATGAAAAGCTACTAGAACAAGACTTTTGAAGCTGGTTGTGGTTGTGAGCAATACTGAGGAACTCATGGAAGATATTAAGGAGTATAGTTTGTCTGTCTTTTCTGAAAAAAAGAGATTTTTTACAAACAGCATGAAAACCAGCAAAATTGGAAGCAAAGTGATGACAGTTACAGTGAAGAAGTAGCAGTGGCCATCAGCAGCAAGTTCTACACAAAGCTGAAGTGAACTGTGGAATAATATTCAATAGTAAAGTGCTGCTTTACTAAAATAAGCTGACAAGAATCTGCCTTCACAAAAACCAACAAAATAAAACAAATCCCAGTTCATGTTCTGCTTTGTGGTGCAACGGGCACCGTCAGGGCACAGTGGAGGTGGCTGCTCCCCAAGGATTGGGTGGCCGGGAGCCAGCTGCAGTAACACAGCCAGCAGGACAGCTGGGAACAAGCCACAACACCTGAGTGAGGCAAGCAGGGCACACCTGGCACAACATCCAGGGCCCAGATTGCCACACAACTCTTCAGGGATGAGACAGGTCTGAGGTCAGGCATGGAAATCAGTCCTCGGATCAGGGTTGGGTCCAGTGATGGTAATCAAGGTCAGACATTGTCCAGTGGTGGCCAGGCAGGCCCATCATGATGAGGCACAGCTGAAATCAAGTGAGGAAGCCAGACCATGGATCTGCAGGCAAATAAAGCTTGCAACAAATTCACAAACTGATCATTTTCATCCAGAGAAACTTCTTTCCTTTTCCTCTTTTTCTGCAGCCACTGGATCCCTCTCCCAGATTATCTCTCTCCGTTGACTATTAGTCTCCAACACCGTGTATGTGTACCAGCTCACAGAATTCCAAGAGAAACATGAGCCAGTCCTGATCTGTCTCTGAGTAACACACTTCAGCAGGAGAACCAGGGCTGCAGGGAAAAGTTTTTGAAGCATCCTCAGAAAATGTGCTTGTTTTGAATCATTTGTGATCTCAGCACAGTGCAAGGGTCATTGGTCTGTGGAGTGTTCCAGTTTGGGATGTAATAATAAACCACAGCCTTTGGGAAGTACCAAAGATGACTTCTGATCACTGAAAATTGTTCTTTTGCTTCTTTTTTTCCCCTAGTAATACATTTAAGCCAGTCTTTCAGTTTTGTGGTACAACACTTCATTCAGTAGCAACGAGGGTTAGTTGACGGTACAAACTTCAACTGTGCAGAGTCTCTAAGCAAGGACCCTGCATTTCGTGCTGAGAGAAGAGTCTTATGCATTGTAAGTATGCAGAGATATTTTAAATATGCATACTTATAAGCATGGAGAGGTGGGCTGACATTTTTTATCAATCTTGTTTTGTACAATTGTAACAACTAGAAAAAAAAGTAGGGATCAAGCCTGTGAGCACAGGCCTGCCCTTTGGGATGAAGAGTACTTATATAAGTACTTGATTTTTGGTTTTGTGTGGATATTAAAAAGATGAGCTTGTTGAATAATCTGATGGTGTTAAAGGGCTACTTTGATTCTTCAGTAGGCATTTAGAATTTTTGGGATAGCTACACTTACCAAGGATAAAGAAAAATTCCCTGTAAAAAAAACCAGTAACTGAATTTAATAAAAGGTTTTGTTGAGAATCCAGGTAGAACAATTCTAAACTTCCATACATGTATTTTGTACTGTGTCGCTTATGATTCATAGTTGCAAGAGGCCTTTGGATGGAAAGCTGTCACTGAGATATTTTCTGAACACCAAAATATGCCTGAGTTCCCAGATGATGATGACTCAAAACTGAATCTGCAGACAGAAACCTTTTCTTATCTGGTCAGGAGGAATTTGACTCCTTTCTTTAAGGCCTGGGGATATCCCGTGTGAGAGAACCCTTGCCAGCAGCTGGTTCTTTCTTTCCCCAGCTGGTCAGATGATCCCATAAAGCAATGTATCTCCTAAGCAGGTTTTGACTCCTGAAAATGTGATTGCCTGTCATAAAGCCAGGGCTCTGCAGTAGTTTTAAATGGTGCCTGAATGGTGTGGTGTTATAATGAATCTGAGAAGCTCCTCTGTATTGTGCATGTGATAGAAGAGTTCATTCTTGGCTCCCTCCCAAGTCTGCCTTTTTCTGGGTGGGTCCCACTACTTCCTTTCCCAACAGGAGTAATTTTAACCACAGAAGGGAAAATATTGGCTGTCTTATTACCAAAGAAAACAACCCCTTCCCATTTTTTACTTCCTCTGTATCCTTATCTCCAAAATTTTCTCTGTTCCAGACTTACTCTGATTTCAGGTATGAAAAGTTTGTTAATTAAAATCATTAGGAGGAGAATAGGAACAGGGAGGAAAATGTGACTTTAAAAACAGAGATATATTAGGAGATAATAAAGATGGAAATAAATGGAAGAACTCAGGTGAAATTATGGCTACAGCAAAGAGAAATGAGAAGGATCATTTTAAGGGAAGACCTTGATGGACAGCACGGGAAAGGCCTTGATCTGTGTTTAATGTTCTGAAAGGGGCTGCCTTCACACTCTGCTTTCAGAGTTGGCAACTGTGTAGTGAGAAACAACTGCTTTAACGCATGTCAGAAGCAAAAGAGTGTCCAGGCAGTGAACTTACCTCCTTGATCCTCAGCTAGAGTAAATTTGCAGGCATCTCATGAATACAAAATTGTGGCAACTCACTCTGCCTGAGGAGCTAAGACAGCAGGTGCCTGTTCACAGAATTGAATGTCATGGCAGGAAAACAGCATTGGAGTACGTTTACAGTGGTCTGCTTTGATCTCCAATCTAAAAAATCAAATCAATGTCCTGTTCTTAAACACTACACTGAACTTCCCCTGTGTTAAAACTTGGGCTATAGCACAAGCCAATTTTTTATTGTGCATTTCGAGATCCTGAGCCAAGCAATTGCCGGTCTCATGACTCTGTTTTCTTTTTCTAGTGAATGTTACAGAATTCTTGCCTTGCTGTAAGGTCATTGATGCACCACAAGGGGTAGGACTGCAGTGACAGTCAGAGGCTCTCTGCATCTCCTCCTGATCACATGAATGTAGATCACAGTGAAACTGAGAGAGTGGCAGGTGACTTACTGTGAGCAGAAGATGGTGCTGAAGTGCTGGACCTCATAATCAGCTGAGGCATTTCCAGGAAAACAGCAGATTATCCAAAAGCCTGTCAAGATAAGTGACTTATAATTAAGCAGCAGAATGTGAAAAAGGTTGCTCAGGTATGTGAACTGATGGCATATAAAATAAAAAAGTGTTTGTATTTCCTTGTAACCTTGTAAAAGGTAGAGGCATAAAAGCTAAAGTCACAGGATTTGTCTTAGGCAATGTGAGATAAACAATGAGTAAACAGCACAAACTGGACAGCTGAAGTGGGGGTTGTGGATCTCTTGGATAACAAGAACCTTGCAAGGCCAACAGTACCTGGATTACTACTAATACTTTATGCAAGACTGCTGAGGAAATGGTTTCAGAAACACCACATTTTAAAAGACAGAGCAAATGTGTGTCCAGTGTCAGAACTCCTTTAAATGCCATTTCTCTCTTTTCCCCAAACAACATTGTGTGCTCTTCATCTGTGGTCTAGCAAGAAAAGGTCAAAGGAAACAAAATTTAAAAGGAAAAGAAAGGATTAAAGAGGAAAACAGTATGAGAGACAACAGGAGTGCAAAGGAAATAAAGAAGTGGAGAAATAAATGTTGTAAGGGGACTTCGAAGAATCTGAGGTGGGATAAAACAGAAAAAGAGAAAAAGTAGCAGGGTAATTCTCTGCTTTGTCTAAAAAAATGAACAGAAACCCTTGGAGGAAAACTTTATAGAAAAGTCCTTATAAAAAGATAGTGGTTGTCGTGAAAAGCACGTACATTTCACTTTATTTCTTCACTTGGCTTGGCAAGGATCATTATTTATTAGAGGAAGTCAGGTGTATCCTATAAAGGAAGACACAGCTGTCAGAGCTAAACATAAAAAGAGCAGCATGCTCAGTGTACAGGTGTAATTAATAAGTCTGACCATAAGAATCAACACTGGATGTCCTTCCAACATGACTCTAGTGATGTTTTTCCAGCTGAAGGCAGAATCTCAAAGACTGGGCATCACGAGCTTTCTGGAGAAAAACCAGAAGCTAGCTCAAGTTGGAACCATAACAGAATTTTGTTGCTGCAGTCAGAGTACCCTCACCCTATGGTGTGTGTATTGTCAGAAGTGAATGTGACTGTGGCTCCTTTCCTCAAACCCAAGTTCCTTTCCAAAGCAAAAGTTAATGTGCCAAGGAGTGGTGAGTACCCAGGTCTTGTTCTGAGAGGCAGCTGGGATGTGGACAGGATATCCACCTGAGAAAAAGGACTGCAGATGTCATAATGAAGAATGCTATTCTGATAAACTTTTTGTCCTCTCCACCCAGCCTCTGGGTTTAGTATGCAGGATTGTCCTCCTGAAGCTTTCTGAAAGTGCTGTACCTGACTGTACATCTTCACCTCGGCTTTGTGCTATGACATCTGCTGCCTCCTGAATCAAGACAGACTTTAGAGTTAAAGACTGATTCTTATATGTTGGAGATAGGCACCTCCTTTAGCCAAATCTGTATAAAAGAGGGGAACAGGATTCAGCAATTCTGCAAGCAAACCCAGCATCATGTCCCAAGATCCTTCTTTTGTCATGACCTCTCAAGAAAAACTTTGTTCTCCAAATTTGCAGCATTGGGGACTGTTTTTAGCAAGTTACATGTTCTTGCAAAGCAATCTCCTGGTGTGAGTTTTGCTCTGCCCCTTCCAGGAGCCAGAACTGCAGCTGCTCCAAAAACAGTCTTGTAAGACACTGCTCACTCTCTGTTTCTTATCTGCCTCTTTTTCTTCCTCAAAACCCTGTTGCTGTGATTTCTGGAACTGAGTGGGGGGAAATAAAAAAGAGAAGTCCATTGCAATGTTTGGGTTTGTTGTCATATTGGACAAGACAAAATAGTTTTCTCCACTGTGAAAACATCCAGCAACTTTAGAAACTAGGAGGCCAGCACTTTACAACAGCCAAGCTTTTGGTCCAATGGCTAAACCAGAAACCTGGCAAATACATTTCTTCAGGTAGAAGTGACAAAAATCTCTATTCAAATTTTTGATGAAAAAAAAGATCATGCAGAACTGATTTTTCAGGTTGTATTTTTAGTCCCAAACTGGAAACTCCCAGCTTTTCAAAGAGTATGGATATCATTGAAGAAAGGGAGAGACATACAGACAGGGGTTTTGGAAATTTCAGGGAAGCAGAGAACTTGCTCAAGACTTCTGTGTATCTGATTGGCAGTGGTGCCTCTGATAGGGGTCTTCCACCCTTTTCTCACATTGGAAATTTCTCTTTGGGGAACTCAGCCTTTTACCCTTCTTATAATATTAATTTGCTTTCTCTCCCCTTCGTTGCCATGCCTCATCCTGTCACACTTCTCAGCAGAATCTCCAAAATCCATCTTCTTTCTGCTACATCATGGGCAAACAGTGGCTGGCACTGAATACTACGCAGCCTGCTCTGTTGCTGCCCTCATGTGATTTTCCAGACTGTTCAGAGCCTTCCTCACATGCTCTGCAGATGAACATTGTGTTGTTCCTGCTCATGGCCAGTCTAGCACCCTCACAGCAATATTCTCATCTACACGTGCCAAACCCACTGCCAAGTTAAAAACTCTGTGCTGGCAGGCTGGGTTATGGGAATCTGGGACATGTAACTCAAAAGACATCCTCATGCAAAAAGCAGAATTGACATTTATTAACTTTTTTTAACTTATCAACACAGAATGTGCTGAAGGAAAAGGAAACATTAAAACCGCAAAAAATTTTCCCTTCAGAGAAGGGTCAAGGATACCCTGCTGAATACTCTTATTTCAAATCCTGCTCCAGTGATTTGAAGGATCAGTATCCTTTCATGAAACAGCGATGGCCTTTTCCACATCGTTGAGATATTGACTGGACCAAGAGTCAAGGAAAGCGCTGGACAATTAGGGCTCTCATCTCTGAAGGTGGGGAGTGGAAAGGGTCACAGTCGGTCCTTGACATCAGCCTGAGCTATTTCATCTAGGACTGATCTCCAGCTTGTAAAGAGATGCAGAGGCACAGGCTGGGAACTGAGGTCCTTCAGAACTCAGATTTTATGTCCTTCCTCAGAGAAGTTTGACTGCCAGTTCACAAATTCGATAGCAACTTGTGAAGCAAAGGACATTATTCCAGTTCGTATAAGTGTTGGGGTCCGCGTTTCCCTTGACATGAATTGCAGCACATTTTTCTGCAAAGAGTAAATTGGGCTCCCCAGGCTTCCAGAACCTGTAAAAGAAAGTTCCTCTATTGGAAATGCACTAGCATGCATGACAGTGGATGCGGAGTCACCTCAAATATTTGTGGAAGAGAAAGGGAAAGTTAATGTGACAGAAATCAGGAGTCATAATTTTGACTAGAAAACTAGTTAAGTTTTCTGACATGCAGAGGAGTTGAAGAGAGAAATGCCCCCCTGACAAATATCTGCCTTACGCAACGTACACTTGGACTGAGGGCATGAATTACAGGGATCCTCACTCCACTGGGATACTCACGTGGCTGTCTTTTCATATGGAGTCTGATCCACCCACTGCCACTGCCCATTTTTGGAAGCAGCTAAGCCTATGTAGTATTTTGTTTCATAGGCGTAAGTAACTTTTTCTTTTGCCAAGTTGAACAGGAACTCCTGGAAAAAAGCGCAATGTCCATGAGGTGCAGGACTGAGCACAGAGAGGCATCAGGAGTCCCTGTGGGGTGGGGCTGGTGGCAGAGGGCAGCTGCTGCTGCAGGGGTGCAGACAGGACATTCCCCATCCCCTGCAGGACAAGGTAGGGCAAGAAGTCCCCTCCAGGGCCCAGCAGTGTGTCTCTGGCTGCCGGGTCCCTCTCTCAGCCCTGTGCACCTACCTGCTCTGCCCTGCTGTTGATCACCACCAGCTGGGAGCCCATCCCAGTGCAGTTCTGCTCACTGTCAGCCCATGACATCGTATCAAGGGACAGGAAATAGCAGCTTGCTTGAAAGAATCTCCAGCCCTTCGGGCAGCACATCCAGCCTCCCACTGTGGGAGAAAAAAATCCCGCTTTTGAACAAGATGTACTGTCCTTTACCTCTGTGAGTTCAATGTAGGGTCTCAAGTGTTAGGGGTGGGATTTGAACCCACCTGTAGTCTGGACAGAGGTAAATACTCTCTTCCACACTCCACAAGTAAAGCTGTCAGCAGCTTGTCAGGCTGCTGTTGTCACTAGGCCCCTGCCTAAAGGGGGCAATCTGTCAATCTGGAGGGTGCCCCTCTCTCAATCTGTCCTGCCATGTCCATGCAACCTCTCTTTCATGAGAGACCTCATTTCTGCCTTACCCCTCATGAGGAAGCAAGATGGGAAGTAGCTGACTTGTGTTTCTCTGGAAGCCCATTAGAGAAGTGTGGTCCAAGCTCTCAACTCACGCTCTCAACTGAGAGACTCACAGCAAAATGCTCTCACAGCCTTGCTGCCACCACAGGCAGTTCCTCACACAGCCAGGTTATCTGAGAGATCTGCCTTATGGCCAGAGATTCAAATGGTGCATTAAAAAGCCACAGATATATTCTCACAAAACATGAGGCTGCATGAGAAGGGATCTCTGAGCTGAGTTTGGGAACTTGCACTGCAGGCATTCCAGAACTCCACGTTACCATCACTTCATGTGTGATTGCAGCTCAATCCATCTATTCTGAACTACTTAACCTCATCCTCCCTCCTCTGTCCCTCACACTGACCATGGTGCTTGTGTGAACAGGCAGTGAGCCAGCACAGGGAGTGCGGCTGGATTGAACCAGACTGTATAAAAGCATGAAGTGCTTTGATCTAGATCAGTAGACCAGACTTGCATTTGAGTGGTTGTGTGAGGGGATGAGTAGAAAGGTTGGTCAAATGCAGGTATGGAATGACCCACCCTCTTCCACTGGCCTGGAACGTGTTTCCATAGCATCCTAAGTAAAAATGTACAATACAGTGTCTCCTTCACTGAATTCCCCAGATTCCTTCCTTAAAACAATCCACTTGTGACTAACAATGACATTCCCAACTGTTGTGGAGGATTTCACGGGTCATCACACACAGACCAATATGATCAGGTGAAGCTGTTTATGACAGATCAGAAGGCTACTTATATACATTTTCTACTTCTCTAGATGCAAGCAATACATTGGTTACTAGCTACTTGTTTACACATCTAAACAAATCACTGGAGTGATGGTGAGCTGTCATACAAACGCTGCTGCTGCTGCTGCTCTGCCCCGCTAAGGTTCTAAAACCTGCAGCTCACACACTCCATTGTTTACATTCTTGGAATTGTCCACACTTGGCAGCTACTTCTCTGCAGCTGCACTTCAAGGACATATTTACCTTCTTGCATATTTGCTCAGCTAAGTTAAGGCTGGATTGTGCATGTCTCAGTGTCTTGACTCTATTAAGAATCCTTCAACACCCAACCTCAGAGGTTGAGGGGAAACCAGACAATTTTGGTGAACTTCTTTGTGTTGCTTATGAGGCTCACTTTTGTCTGCAGAACTGCTGGGGACACAGTGCCACTCTGTAGAGTTCTGGAGGACAGTCTTGTACTGGCCATAGCTTCCATCAAGTAAAGCCACTGAGAAGAGAGGAAAGAGAAGGAAAGAGCTACTGTCGTTGTTTATACCTCATGCATGAGCAACCTGTGCTATGCTCCACCTTCTGCTTTAGAGCTCCAACAGAGATTCTGTCATGTTAATAAGCTCTGAAATCTGGATGAAGCAGGGAGGTGAGAACAGTAGGCAACTTCTCCCACTACCAGTCACTCCTTCCCTTCGATGAGCTTCTCTCACCTCTGCTGCCTGAGAGACTCACTTTCCCAGCTGACAAAGCCAGATTAGAAATCCTCTGAGGATGGGGCCAGGAAAGGGACAAAGAAATCAAGGGACTAGCTGGAGAGGTGGAGAGGCCTGTTTTAGTGAAGAGCATTTGCCTGATGGCAGAGGCATTAGGATATGGGTTTTGCACCTGACAAAAGGCAGGCATATGAGCCCTTCAGGCAGGGAGGAAGTGAGAAACCCTGGAACTCACTGAGACAGATGGTCACAAAGGCAGTTTTGACGGCAAGGGCAAAAATTAGGAAGACCCAGATGTTCAGCCAGGAGCAGCTTCTCTCTTCTGCTGGGGCTGAAAAACACAAAGCAAGAGTGGGAATGCCCCAGCCCAGAGTTGGGGGCACAATAACCCAGGGGGCTCTGTACCCCAACACCCTCCAGATCCCTTCTTCCAAGGAGAGCAGAGCCCCACAGGTGCTGCAAGCAGGTCCTGCTGCCTGTCCCTAGCAGTGGGTCAGACCCACAGAGCAGAGTAACACAGGGGCTGCCGCGAGGCTGCTTTTCTATTTCACTGTTCATCACAAGACCTGCCTGTATTCTGCACAAACCTCATTCCCCTTTTGTCCTCTCAGACCTCCTTTCTCTTCAACACATCTTCCTTCTTGCCCTCCATTACCCCTGTGTGTCACTGAAGGCTCTTTCTGCACCTCCCTCCTCTTCCTCTCTCTTTACAGCTTCTCTCTCCCTGTATTTTGGCTCTGTCCCGTGACCCCTTTCTGCAGTGGCTCAGTCACCCAACGGAGTAACTGCCCAGCTCAGAGTGTGCCCAGACAGACACACACGAGGGATTGTTGTCACAGGGGGAAAAGGCACTTGGGAACCCTGCAGAGAGCCCTAGCTGGGCTGTCCTTAGGGACACCAGAGATGGGAGCAGGGACTTGTGCTCAGCTTGAGGCACAGAGCATCTCCAGGGCAATCAGAGAAGGAAAGCATCCTTCAGTTCCATTGTTTACAGATAAACCACTGAGGGGAATAGCAGACCATGGTCTACTTTGAATTCCATTCCCCCTGGCTGTAGGAAAAAGGCCATTCTGCCAGCCTGGGCCCTTCCCATTTCCCTCTTCTCTTCCTTTGCTCTTGTCCTAAGCCCCATCTCCTGGCAGGAGGCCATGGCCCCCGTACCATGGCCAGGATCCATCCCAGCTCTGCATTTCTCCCAACTCCTTTGACAGGAGGACAGAAAGGAAGGAAATCTTGGTGGTACCTGCAGTTCCAGGAGTGTCTCTCTCTTGGTGATTCATCATCTCTACCACAGGATCCCTCTTCTCCAAGAGTCCCTGTTACCAGTGTGGCCCCAACCACAGCCTTCCTCCTGCACAGGGCACTGCCACACTAGAGCATTAACGAGCTCTTATCTAGTGTTCTGAAATAGCCATATCCTGGGTGTACCCTACAGCACATGGAGTTTTCATCATTTTCATCATTTCCCTGCCAGGACATTTCACAAGAAACTTGTTGCAACACAAACTCACAGAGGCAAAGGAAAACAGATCAAGAGGAGCATCACTGCAGCCCAAACAGTCTCCCTCTGCACAGACTCAGGCAGTTTCACAGGTCATGCATGGCTGTCCCTCTCTGATGTCTGCACTTTCCTGCTGAGGGTCCATGTGTGTTAAAATACGTAAACTGGCAGATATATTTGTCATTTGCTAGAAAAGGGCTAAACCCACTGACCACAGCCTATAAAAGAGAGCCAAAAATGACAGGAAAGCACATCTGTGAGTCAGTCCGGGCAGTGCCCATGTGCAGCCTGAGCCCAGAAACCCAGAGCACAACAAAGAACTTGCCAATGCTGTTTTTAACTAGTTCTTCTGGAAGAGAAGATGGAGGTTTGGGCAGAGGGGTTTAATATGACCTGGCATTGTGGAGATGGAGGACAAAAAGGATCACTGGATGGTGCCGGAGTCCCTGAGCATGACAGATCAGGAAGTTTTACTTGGTCATGTTTACAAAAGTTGCAGCCATACGTGGTGGTTGTAGCACTTCTCAAGGAGGCTTGGATGAAAGTCCTGCAGGATTCTGTCCCTAATGATGCCCCTGAGGATAAAGAATCCCTACGGGATGCCAATGTCCCCTGAATGGACTGAGATGGGAACATAGCCTTTGCTCTTCTTCCATCAGCTGGTTCCTCCCTGTGGAGAGGCATGCATGGGTGCAGTGACACAGGAACGGGAGGGCTCACAGCAAGAGCGCAGACACTTCAGCGGAAGCAGCAGAAGATCGGGGCACACAGCTGCTCACAAGTGAGAACAAGCCTGAGCTCAGTGTAGAAGAGATCCTCTGATTCTGCTGTTTTGTGCCCAACACACTGCAGGCAGGGTTGGACCCTACATTTCTAAACATCTTTATGTAACTAATGTTCACAAACTCTCACCCCACATACAAACACATTAACACACAACTTGTGCAACCTCCAGTCTCCCACCAGCACCCCAGCAAGTGCAGCTGCCAGAACACATCCCCTTTTGGGGAAGCGGGGGTTCCCCTGGTGCCACACACTTCCCACTGCAGATGTAGGGCTCGCGTGTATCCACACCTCTTCCAACAGCCCCTGAACCCACAGGTGAAAGCACAAGGTCACGTTGTCACCCTGCAGGACTCTGGGTCTGTGCCTGCTGCACCCCTCACTGCCATGAGTGAGGTCACCCACAGCACTCAGCTGTCAGGGAGTTCCTTACAGACAGAGGTGGTCAAGTTGCAGAGCACCCTCAGGTCAATGGCCACTTCCTTCCCACTTCTCAGTCCACTCTCTGTCACAATGTTCTTGCTTCTTCTCAACTTTGTTTTCAGACTGTTTCTTCTCTGTGTCAGAAGCCTTTCCCTATTGCCCTGGTTACTCTTATGCTGATGGTCATGTTCTTCAGTGACAGCAGTGGTTTTGGGGAAAATCCCCCCTCCATTATTTTCAGGTATTCAATTCCCACAGCTGTTTGCATTCACACTCCAATTTTATCACTTGCTGCTGTCCAGGCCATCTAAGCAACATGAAGAGGGATGGGTAAGGCTTGAGAGGGTTCCAGGAATAAAGAGCAGCAAGTGGGCTCAGAAATGAACCAAAGGCATGGGAACAGCACAGGATTGTTCTCTGCAGTTGTTCCCTAGGCAGCTGACCATACCACTGACCCTGTGTCCTATAGGAAACAGCCAATGGGCTACAGGAAAAGCCAATCTCATTGCAAAGCCAGACCTTGCCAGGTGGGAGTAACTGAGACAAGGTCCCTAGGCCTTGGCAAGGCAAATGGAGCATCTTTGGGACAGACCTTCTTCCCAGGAAGAGAGGCTGAGTTAGAAGTGTTCAGAGCAGAGAAGGGAGGGATGGTCCTCACCACCTGCCTGACCATCTGGCATCCACACAACGGTCAGGAATGCAGGCTCCAGCATTCACACCCATTTCAAAAATCCTCTGTGTGGAGCTGCTGGCATGTCCCAGTTGTCGTCAGGATGAGGTTCCCTCCATTACACAGTTGATGCTGCAGCTTCAGGGATTTGGAGACAATGGCTCTCATTGCTGTGGGAGATGGTTCCAGCCCTGCTGTCCTTCTGCCTTCCAGAGGATTACAATACAGGCTCCATCTTTCACATTAGTCAGGTCCCCATGGCTCAGGAAGTGGAGACATATTACCCTCCAGCATGGCCTTGTCAAGCCTTGCAGAGAAGGCCAGTGAGGTCCAGGACCTGGGGTCTCAGGGCTCAGAGGAGCATTGAGATGGACTCTTCCATGTCCTGATTCATCCATAACTCCCAGGATCAATCATCCTTGGTCTCCTCCTCCTCCTCTCTTCCCACAGGCATCAGTCCTACATGGAATTCTGCCTTCTTCCTACAGCCAAGGAAACAGGGCTGTGCCCACACCTGGCAGCAGCTGCTGCTCATGGCAGGCTGACCCCAAGAGTGGACACCCAGCAGAGGGACCTGCCGGTCAGCTCTGTCCTTCAAGGGCTGTGCACCTTCAGCTGCCTTCAGCACGGCAGACCTAACCCTCCTGTGCTGAGATGGCTCCTGTCTGGAGGAGGGAAGACAGGAAATCTGCTCCTTGTGCTGCTTGTGTGCTAAGAGTTATGGCAGAGGGAGGCCTCAAGGGGAGGCCTCAAGGGGAGTCATGCATGGCAAAAGCCAAAAACTCATGGAGATGGTGCTAAAGACCCTGGGCAAGGATGTCCCCTCGGGGCTGGCCCAATCCCGGGACCCCAGACTTGGGTTGGGAGGAGCTGTGCCACTGCAGAGTGTGGTTTCTGGGCTGCAGATGGAGAGGCCCTCACTTGCAGAGCCAGGAAGCTGTCCTGTCACATGTGCCCCTCCTTGAAATGACAGCCTGGTAGGCCAGGCAGGACCTGGCTCCATGAGAGCTCAACTCCTGAATGTTGCAGGAACAAAGTCCCACCCCAGGGCTCTTGTGCAGGAAGAAGCCTTGAGGAAGGTGGAAAGCCATTCTTTGAAATGAGAAGACACAGTTGGATCACTGAGGTGGATCACCACTGCATTTCTTTTGCTCCCTATTCATTTTTGAGGATGCGTTCAGAAGGAGGCAAAGCATGGATTATTTCATTCCACTAATGCAAAGACAGAGCCCTATGGAGAGGAAATGTGAACAACCAGTCAAAGAGCAGAAATTGCCATGAAAACTTGAGCAGGCACAAGTCAGGAGGCCAAAAACCACCCTAGGAGGACAAGTGATGTGGGAACTAGAGAAATGGCCTCAAAACCATAGAAGATGAAATCCTGGGAAGGTAGATGCATGCAAATACACAGTGGAGAAGAAAGCCACCACGGAGAAAGAAACTCTGAGAGAAGTGGCTAAAATGCTGCTTTGCGGGGATGAGCTTGACCCCCTAAACAGAAAACTCCCTAAACAGAAGAGGAAAGTCCTTGTGTGGCCGTGGGTCTCCAGGGGAGGCACATTAACTGTGGGTCTAGATGTGTGACCCAGGGGAAAAGAAGGAAATTGCGCTGTTGTGCTCACAGCCAGAGCACTAGGCTTAGGCAGAGCCAGCAGGGAATGGCAGGAGGCTGAGGCAAAGTAAGAGAAATGGTGTCAAGAAATAGATTCAGTAGGACCTGTGAGGAAAGATGAGGCTTGGCAGTGGGAAAAAAGCACTGGAAGAGGGGACAAGCATCTCAGCCCTAAAGAGACTCTGAAGCACATGGTGGTCATGTTCCCACCGCAGGACACCAAGGGACATTTACTGGAGTGGCATCAGAGAAGGATTCAGTTCTGCACGAGATACACGCCTGCACTGTGAAGCTGGAGAGGACCAGGACACCAGGAGAGGGAAGAGAGGATATTTGCAGCACTGCACTTCCCCAGGTCCCTGCTACTGCCACAAGTCTCTGCTGACAACTGCTTTCTCACAGCTGCCTGTGACACTTCTTCACTGCTGCTTGTGTTATGGACTGTGTCTTGTGTGAATTAAGGCAAATCCCTACAAATGTCCGTGCTACAGCAGTGGAAATACCCTTGCTGAGAGGGATGTTTCACACAAGAATGTAGTGATAGGACAGAGGGGAATGGCTTTAGACTGAAAGACAGGCAGGTTTAGATTAGATATTAGGAAGAAATAATTTACTGTGAGGTAGGTGAGGCACTGGAACAAGTTGCCCAGAGGAGTTGTGGATGTTCCATCCCTGAAGTGCTCATGGCCTGGCTGGATGGGGATTTGAGCAACCTGGTCTAGTGGAAGGTGTCCCTGCTCATGACCTAGGGGGCTTGAAACTGGATCATCCTTACAAGTCCCCTCCAACCCAAATCATTCCAAGATTCTTTGATTATACCCCTGCAGCTTAGAGACAGAAAAACAAAGAGAAATATACAGACAGCATGAAGCCTTTTTTCATTGGTCTGATATTGTATTTTCTCTCATCTAAGATTTCAGAATTTGTTCCGGAAAATGAGTACAAGTAGAAAAAATTCTGTGTGTGACTCAACAAAAAGCCAACACCTCTGCTGAAGGAGATGAAGGACATTGAATCCTGGGACATTTGTCTTGCATTCCTGTGTCTTTGCCTGGAGAAGTCCATCTCTTTTCAGCCATTGGCTTCTGGACCCACTCAGAGAGAAGAGGACACAGGAACACAGGACTTGCTTTGGTGAGCCTGAGCCATCCCATGTACCCTGAGCTACCACATGCACTAGGGATGCTGGAGAGAGTGTCATTTCACTTCCACACACATGGTCCCACACAGCACAGTGTGCATGTGTCAGCACTCCCCAGCCCTCCCAGCACAGCCAGCACTGCTCCCAGCTCCCTGCTCAGCTCTCAGTTTTACTCAGGACAGGGGTGGGGTATTTTCATCACACAGTTACTGCTGCAACTTCACAAATTCGATAATGCTCCAAATATGGTATGACATCATTCCAGTTGTAGGGAGGTTTTGTAAATGCATGCATTGCAGTGGAGGTCTCATCAGTGAGATTATTTGGTTCTCCTGGCCGCCAGAACCTGCGACAGAGACAGGCTTGTTACTCCCCAGCATCCACTGTAAAGCACTCCTGGAAAAGACCGCACTGGGATGCAAGATTTGAAGGGAAGAGACAGAAACCCCCAATGCTGATTCATGGAAGGAAGCAGTGTCCTTCCTCCCACTCCATATCCCACTGGCACCAGTGTCACATGGAAAGCTGCCTCCTTCCTACAGCCTTCCAGCACAACAGGGCCCTGCTCCATCCTGCTGGGGGGAACTGAGCACCACCACTCACCCCATGCACTTCACACCCAGCAGAGCCCCGTGTTGGCCTCCAGGGCAGGTTGCTTCTCCAGAAGAAGACATAGCAGGGACAGTTCTGGTGCTCTCTCCCTGTGCCCAATCTCTTTCCCTGCATTTCAGCACAGGCCATTCTTGTGCCTATAAATGGAGTGCATATTGGGCAAGGCTGGTCATCTCTGAAGAGTTCTTGCTGCTGGCAAGATGCAGCTTTTTCTCTGCCTACAGCAATGACTTCCATGCCACAGTTGTTAATTGATAACCAATAACCAGCTCAGATGGGGCCATGTGAACCCAGTGTCCTACACAGCCCTCTCCTGCTGCATCCTTATCTCCCACAAGGAAGTGAGCTGGGAACCCCCCTGTCATGCACCAGCACACACCCTCACATCTCCCCTGCTTTCTTGCCCTAACAGGAGCCACACCAAACACTCTTCATCCACAGATACTCACGCTGCTGTTGCATTATACGGAGTCTTGTCCACCCACTGCCACTCGTGCACCTTCTCTGCAAACAAACCAATGAAGAAATTCTCTCTTTGTGGGTCTTTTTTTATCTGCCCAGAGAGGAAAACCTGGCAATCAGAGAGAGTGCAATGGCCATGAGGTGCAGGAATAAGCACAGGGAGGCATCAGGAGACCCTGTAGGGTGGGGCTGGTGGCAGAGGGCAGCTGCTGCAGGGGTGCAGACAGGACATTCCCCATCCCCTGCAGGACAAGGAAGGGCAAGAAGTCCCCTCCAGGGCCCAGCAGTGTGTCTCTGGCTGCCGGGTCCCTCTCTCAGCCCTGTGCACCTACCTGCTCTGCCCTGCTGTTGATCACCACCAGCTGGGAGCCCATCCCAGTGCAGTTCTGCTCACTCTCAGTCCAGTTCATTCTATCCTGGGACAGGAAATAGCAGTTTCTTTGAAACCTTATCCAGCTCTTTGGGCAGCATGTCCAGGCCTGGTCTGTGCAGTTAGAGGACAGAGAGATGAAGGTTACTAACAAGAGATGGTGATGGCAAAGATCCAGGTTTTCCAGGGCCAGTGCTCATGTTCTCCTGAGTCACTTTTCCTGACAGAAAGTGCTTGAAAAAACAGGGATAGCACAGACATTTCTCCCTATTGCTTTGGGGTATGACCAGTGAGCTTTGTGTCGCCAAAGCCACGGTAGTCCTTGTAAGGGGATCTCAGGTCTCGACAAAGATTTTTCTGTGATCCGTGGTTTGACACTGTACAGTCTCCTTTAGGCCTTTAGCCCCAAGGAAGAGGGGACAGTGCAAGTACTGACCTGTGCCTTGTGGCCCTGCTGAGTCACACTTCCACTCTGAGAATTGCTGCTGCAGGGCTGTGAGCCGCTCACTGCTGGGCCAGAAGGGAACCACTGCAAAGGGAGAGCAAAGGCAGCAGCATTAGCCCTTCCTCCCAGCTCCTCACACAGCATCGCTGGCCTTCCCTCTCCTTCCACCATTTCCCCACCAAGCACTGTCCCAGCTGTCACCTCTCCTGGCCCAAACAAGTGGCACAGCTGCTTTCCCAGCCAGGAAGAGACCTTCTTCCAAGTGACACAGCAGAAGAACCACTGGAAGCACATCCCACTGAGGTCAGGCCACACAGGGCAGGATTGATCCCACCCAACCACAGCCACTCTACCATGCGCATTCCTACAGCCAAGCTGCCGGACTACAGAGCAGCCCTTGAGTCTCAGAGATTGTCACTTCCTAAACCAGACATCAACAGCATTTTGGAGGAGTGACCCATCAGCTGGGCCTGTTCCATCAGCAACAGACAGTCCAGGTGAAGCTAATCACATAGAGCTGGAGCTGCTGAAACCAGGGAGGGCTGGAGCATAAACTCCTAGGATTTACTAACCCCCAGTTTGTGGGGAATAATGTGGTGTTGGTGACAGGGCACATCCACAACCCCAAGGACTTATTAGTAACTCAGACACTCAGGAGTATTGATGAGAAGCTGTTCAGGCTGTGCTTAGCAATACAGATGTCTATTTTTATCAATCGTTTCATTTAGAAATATCTTTACTTGTGAGCAGATGAATCACAGTGGTCCCTGTGCCTGCTTAGTGCCTTGCTATAATGGAAGAAGGCTCAGGGGAGATGGGCCAGAGCGACACCTGACTGCCCACCCCTGTTGCCAATACAGGTGACCTTATCCCTACCCAAAGATAAAGGATGAGAAGAGAGATGGTTTTTGGTTTAGTTCAGCTGAGGGATTTGACCAGCTGTGGAACTGCTCATTCCTGCAGGGATCACAAAGGGGCAGTGTCTTCCTGAGTTAGCCCTGCAATCTGTGTTTGCTGAGAGACTGTTACTGCCTTACCCTTCCTGAGGAAGCAAGACAGGAAATTGTTGGCTCACAGTCCTCTGGAAACCCTTCCATCAGAGCAGTGTGGTCCAAGCTCTCGACTCAAGCAGACTGAGAGACTCACAACAAACTGCTCTGACAGCCTTGCTGCCACCACACGCAGTTCCTCACACAGCCAGGTACTCCAAGTTATCCTGCCTTAGGGCCAGAGATTCATTTCGTCATTTAAAAGCCACAGATGTATTCTCACAAGGATCAAGGCTGCATGAGAAGGGATCTCTGACCTGTGTTTTGGTGAAGGGCATTTGCCTGCTGGCAGAGCCACTAGGAAATGGGTTTTCCACCTGACAAAAGGCAGACACCTGAGCCCTTCATCCTGGGGGGAGTTGAGAAACCCTGGAACTCACCAAGGCAGAGGGTCACAGAGGCAGCTTTGATGGTGAGGGCAAACATTAGGAAGACCCAGATGTTCAGCCAGGAGCAGCTTCTCTCTTCTGCTGGGGCTGAAAAACACAAAGCAAGAGTGGGAATGCCCCAGCCCAGAGTTGGGGGCACAATAACCCAGGGGGCTCTGTACCCCAACACCCTCCAGATCCCTTCTTCCAAGGAGAGCAGAGCCCCACAGGTGCTGCAAGCAGGTCCTGCTGCCTGTCCCTAGCAGTGGGTCAGACCCACAGAGCAGAGTAACACAGGGGCTGCCGCGAGGCTGCTTTTCTATTTCACTGTTCATCACAAGACCTGCCTGTATTCTGCACAAACCTCATTCCCCTTTTGTCCTCTCAGACCTCCTTTCTCTTCAACACATCTTCCTTCTTGCCCTCCATTACCCCTGTGTGTCACTGAAGGCTCTTTCTGCACCTCCCTCCTCTTCCTCTCTCTTTACAGCTTCTCTCTCTCTCTCCCTGTATTTTGGCTCTGTCCCGTGACCCCTTTCTGCAGTGGCTCAGTCACCCAACGGAGTAACTGCCCAGCTCAGAGTGTGCCCAGACAGACACACACGAGGGATTGTTGTCACAGGGGGAAAAGGCACTTGGGAACCCTGCAGAGAGCCCTAGCTGGGCTGTCCTTAGGGACACCAGAGATGGGAGCAGGGACTTGTGCTCAGCTTGAGGCACAGAGCATCTCCAGGGCAATCAGAGAAGGAAAGCATCCTTCAGTTCCATTGTTTACAGATAAACCACTGAGGGGAATAGCAGACCATGGTCTACTTTGAATTCCATTCCCCCTGGCTGTAGGAAAAAGGCCATTCTGCCAGCCTGGGCCCTTCCCATTTCCCTCTTCTCTTCCTTTGCTCTTGTCCTAAGCCCCATCTCCTGGCAGGAGGCCATGGCCCCCGTACCATGGCCAGGATCCATCCCAGCTCTGCATTTCTCCCAACTCCTTTGACAGGAGGACAGAAAGGAAGGAAATCTTGGTGGTACCTGCAGTTCCAGGAGTGTCTCTCTCTTGGTGATTCATCATCTCTACCACAGGATCCCTCTTCTCCAAGAGTCCCTGTTACCAGTGTGGCCCCAACCACAGCCTTCCTCCTGCACAGGGCACCTCCCACATATTTGAGGAGTGTTCACGAGCTCTTATATGGTGAGCAGAAATACCCATATCCTGGGTGTACCCCACAGCACATGGAGATTGGGGAGCTTTCATCATTTCCTTGTGTCTTGGGGTGATTTTATGATAATACTATATTCCCCTATCATCTGCTTTATGCCCAGAAATGGATCCTTTAACTTCCAGGGGGCAGGATGGGAGCTGGGGGAACTCCGGCACATTTTGTCTTTAAACACCCACTCCTCTGAGTGTAGTGGGGGTGGGAGTTCTATTCCTGCTTTCATCTAGCTTGGTTTTGTTAAGAAACAAGAAGTTTTTCCCTGGAATGCAAGGGCCATCCTCACTGGCTTCTGCAGTTTCTTCTGGAACTGTTCAGCTCAGCTCCAAGAACCAGACCATCAGTGGGAGCCAGACATCATGACCGGCAGGGGAGGCGGCAGGGTCACCGGATCCCAGATCCACACCTCGGGATGAGCTGAGCCAGGTAAAGAACTCTAATCAGTTTTCTCCGCAGTGAGGAGGTTCCATACTATTCATTTTCATATTATTCAGTAATTCATTTTTCCCCGTGCCCGGTGTACACTTTGTTTGTTGTTAAAAAAACGATTTTTTCACTTTCATCCAAGAAATTCCTTTCCTATTGGTGGAAAGGGAGGAAGGGGCTGAAACCCTTTTTTCTTGGGAGGGAACATTCATTCCAGAGCATTTTCTCCTGAACTTGTCTCTAAAACGAGACACCCTGCCAGGACTTTTCACATGATACTCGTTGCAGCACAAACTCACAGAGGCAAAGGAAAACAGATCAAGAGGAGCATCACTGCAGCCCAAACAGTCTCCCTCTGCACAGACTCAGGCAGTTTCACAGGTCATGCATGGCTGTCCCTCTCTGATGTCTGCACTTTCCCGCTGAGGGTCCATGTGTGTTAAAATACGTAAACTGGCAGATATATTTGTCATTTGCTAGCAAAGGGCTAAACCCACTGACCACAGCCTATAAAAGGGAGCCAAAAATGACAGGAAAGCACATCTGTGAGTCAGTCCGGGCAGTGCCCATGTGCAGCCTGAGCCCAGAAACCCAGAGCACAACAAAGAACTTGCCAATGCTGTTTTTAACTAGTTCTTCTGGAAGAGAAGATGGAGGTTTGGGCAGAGGGGTTTAATATGACCTGGCATTGTGGAGATGGAGGACAAAAAGGATCACTGGATGGTGCCGGAGTCCCTGAGCATGACAGATCAGGAAGTTTTACTTGGTCATGTTTACAAAAGTTGCAGCCATACGTGGTGGTTGTAGCACTTCTCAAGGAGGCTTGGATGAAAGTCCTGCAGGATTCTGTCCCTAATGATGCCCCTGAGGATAAAGAATCCCTACGGGATGCCAATGTCCCCTGAATGGACTGAGATGGGAACATAGCCTTTGCTCTTCTTCCATCAGCTGGTTCCTCCCTGTGGAGAGGCATGCATGGGTGCAGTGACACAGGAACGGGAGGGCTCACAGCAAGAGCGCAGACACTTCAGCGGAAGCAGCAGAAGATCGGGGCACACAGCTGCTCACAAGTGAGAACAAGCCTGAGCTCAGTGTAGAAGAGATCCTCTGATTCTGCTGTTTTGTGCCCAACACACTGCAGGCAGGGTTGGACCCTACATTTCTAAACATCTTTATGTAACTAATGTTCACAAACTCTCACCCCACATACAAACACATTAACACACAACTTGTGCAACCTCCAGTCTCCCACCAGCACCCCAGCAAGTGCAGCTGCCAGAACACATCCCCTTTTGGGGAAGCGGGGGTTCCCCTGGTGCCACACACTTCCCACTGCAGATGTAGGGCTCGCGTGTATCCACACCTCTTCCAACAGCCCCTGAACCCACAGGTGAAAGCACAAGGTCACGTTGTCACCCTGCAGGACTCTGGGTCTGTGCCTGCTGCACCCCTCACTGCCATGAGTGAGGTCACCCACAGCACTCAGCTGTCAGGGAGTTCCTTACAGACAGAGGTGGTCAAGTTGCAGAGCACCCTCAGGTCAATGGCCACTTCCTTCCCACTTCTCAGTCCACTCTCTGTCACAATGTTCTTGCTTCTTCTCAACTTTGTTTTCAGACTGTTTCTTCTCTGTGTCAGAAGCCTTTCCCTATTGCCCTGGTTACTCTTATGCTGATGGTCATGTTCTTCAGTGACAGCAGTGGTTTTGGGGAAAATCCCCCCTCCATTATTTTCAGGTATTCAATTCCCACAGCTGTTTGCATTCACACTCCAATTTTATCACTTGCTGCTGTCCAGGCCATCTAAGCAACATGAAGAGGGATGGGTAAGGCTTGAGAGGGTTCCAGGAATAAAGAGCAGCAAGTGGGCTCAGAAATGAACCAAAGGCATGGGAACAGCACAGGATTGTTCTCTGCAGTTGTTCCCTAGGCAGCTGACCATACCACTGACCCTGTGTCCTATAGGAAACAGCCAATGGGCTACAGGAAAAGCCAATCTCATTGCAAAGCCAGACCTTGCCAGGTGGGAGTAACTGAGACAAGGTCCCTAGGCCTTGGCAAGGCAAATGGAGCATCTTTGGGACAGACCTTCTTCCCAGGAAGAGAGGCTGAGTTAGAAGTGTTCAGAGCAGAGAAGGGAGGGATGGTCCTCACCACCTGCCTGACCATCTAGCATCCACACAACGGTCAGGAATGCAGGCTCCAGCATTCACACCCATTTCAAAAATCCTCTGTGTGGAGCTGCTGGCATGTCCCAGTTGTCGTCAGGATGAGGTTCCCTCCATTACACAGTTGATGCTGCAGCTTCAGGGATTTGGAGACAATGGCTCTCATTGCTGTGGGAGATGGTTCCAGCCCTGCTGTCCTTCTGCCTTCCAGAGGATTACAATACAGGCTCCATCTTTCACATTAGTCAGGTCCCCATGGCTCAGGAAGTGGAGACATATTACCCTCCAGCATGGCCTTGTCAAGCCTTGCAGAGAAGGCCAGTGAGGTCCAGGACCTGGGGTCTCAGGGCTCAGAGGAGCATTGAGATGGACTCTTCCATGTCCTGATTCATCCATAACTCCCAGGATCAATCATCCTTGGTCTCCTCCTCCTCCTCTCTTCCCACAGGCATCAGTCCTACATGGAATTCTGCCTTCTTCCTACAGCCAAGGAAACAGGGCTGTGCCCACACCTGGCAGCAGCTGCTGCTCATGGCAGGCTGACCCCAAGAGTGGACACCCAGCAGAGGGACCTGCCGGTCAGCTCTGTCCTTCAAGGGCTGTGCACCTTCAGCTGCCTTCAGCACGGCAGACCTAACCCTCCTGTGCTGAGATGGCTCCTGTCTGGAGGAGGGAAGACAGGAAATCTGCTCCTTGTGCTGCTTGTGTGCTAAGAGTTATGGCAGAGGGAGGCCTCAAGGGGAGGCCTCAAGGGGAGTCATGCATGGCAAAAGCCAAAAACTCATGGAGATGGTGCTAAAGACCCTGGGCAAGGATGTCCCCTCGGGGCTGGCCCAATCCCGGGACCCCAGACTTGGGTTGGGAGGAGCTGTGCCACTGCAGAGTGTGGTTTCTGGGCTGCAGATGGAGAGGCCCTCACTTGCAGAGCCAGGAAGCTGTCCTGTCACATGTGCCCCTCCTTGAAATGACAGCCTGGTAGGCCAGGCAGGACCTGGCTCCATGAGAGCTCAACTCCTGAATGTTGCAGGAACAAAGTCCCACCCCAGGGCTCTTGTGCAGGAAGAAGCCTTGAGGAAGGTGGAAAGCCATTCTTTGAAATGAGAAGACACAGTTGGATCACTGAGGTGGATCACCACTGCATTTCTTTTGCTCCCTATTCATTTTTGAGGATGCGTTCAGAAGGAGGCAAAGCATGGATTATTTCATTCCACTAATGCAAAGACAGAGCCCTATGGAGAGGAAATGTGAACAACCAGTCAAAGAGCAGAAATTGCCATGAAAACTTGAGCAGGCACAAGTCAGGAGGCCAAAAACCACCCTAGGAGGACAAGTGATGTGGGAACTAGAGAAATGGCCTCAAAACCATAGAAGATGAAATCCTGGGAAGGTAGATGCATGCAAATACACAGTGGAGAAGAAAGCCACCACGGAGAAAGAAACTCTGAGAGAAGTGGCTAAAATGCTGCTTTGCGGGGATGAGCTTGACCCCCTAAACAGAAAACTCCCTAAACAGAAGAGGAAAGTCCTTGTGTGGCCGTGGGTCTCCAGGGGAGGCACATTAACTGTGGGTCTAGATGTGTGACCCAGGGGAAAAGAAGGAAATTGCGCTGTTGTGCTCACAGCCAGAGCACTAGGCTTAGGCAGAGCCAGCAGGGAATGGCAGGAGGCTGAGGCAAAGTAAGAGAAATGGTGTCAAGAAATAGATTCAGTAGGACCTGTGAGGAAAGATGAGGCTTGGCAGTGGGAAAAAAGCACTGGAAGAGGGGACAAGCATCTCAGCCCTAAAGAGACTCTGAAGCACATGGTGGTCATGTTCCCACCGCAGGACACCAAGGGACATTTACTGGAGTGGCATCAGAGAAGGATTCAGTTCTGCACGAGATACACGCCTGCACTGTGAAGCTGGAGAGGACCAGGACACCAGGAGAGGGAAGAGAGGATATTTGCAGCACTGCACTTCCCCAGGTCCCTGCTACTGCCACAAGTCTCTGCTGACAACTGCTTTCTCACAGCTGCCTGTGACACTTCTTCACCGCTGCTTGTGTTATGGACTGTGTCTTGTGTGAATTAAGGCAAATCCCTACAAATGTCCGTGCTACAGCAGTGGAAATACCCTTGCTGAGAGGGATGTTTCACACAAGAATGTAGTGATAGGACAGAGGGGAATGGCTTTAGACTGAAAGACAGGCAGGTTTAGATTAGATATTAGGAAGAAATAATTTACTGTGAGGTAGGTGAGGCACTGGAACAAGTTGCCCAGAGGAGTTGTGGATGTTCCATCCCTGAAGTGCTCATGGCCTGGCTGGATGGGGATTTGAGCAACCTGGTCTAGTGGAAGGTGTCCCTGCTCATGACCTAGGGGGCTTGAAACTGGATCATCCTTTAAAGTCCCTTCCAACTCAAAACATTCCATGATTCCAGGAGTATACCTAGAATACTTATTACAGTAGGATTATCTATAGAGATAGAAAAACAAAGAAATATACACACACACAGAGCAGAGCCTTTTTTCATTGGTCTGATATTGTATTTTCTCTTGTCTAAGAATTCAGAATTTGTTCAGCAAAACCAGGACAACTAGCGAAAATTTTGTGTGTAACTCAACAAAAAGTGAACACCTCTGCTCAGGGAGACGAAGGACGCTTCACCTCTGAACATCCATCTTCCACTGCTGTGTCTTCCTCCTGGAGAAGTCCATTCTTTTTCAGCCAGTGTCTGCTCTACCCACTCAGAGAGAAGTGGGCACAAGAGCACAGGACCAGTATTGATGACCCTGAATCTACCCATCACACAGTGACTACAGCAGCTTCGCAAATTCTATGATACATCAAACATCTGACATTGTTCCAGTTGTTGGGTACCTCTGAATCCCTATGGATTATAACGCAATTCTCATTGGGGCTATTACTTGGTTCTCCTGGCCGCCAGAACCTGTGACAGAGACAGGCTTGTTACTCCCCAGCATCCACGGTAAAGCACTCCTGGAAAAGACCGCACTGGGACACAAGATCTGAAGGGAAGGGACAACAATTCCTCATACTGACTCATGGAGAGAAGCAGTGCCCTTCCTCCCACTCCAAATTCCAGTGGCACCACTGTCACATGGAAAGCTGCCGCCTTCCTACAGCCTTCCAGCACAACAGGGCCCTGCTCCATCCTGCTGGGGGGAACTGAGCACCACCACTCACCCCATGCACTTCACACCCAGCAGAGCCCCGTGTTGACCTCCAAGGCAAGAGGTGGCATCTCCTCCTGTTACACCAAGAGACACCTTCACACCTTCCCTACTTTCTTTCCCTACCAGGAGCCAAACACTCTTCATCCACAGATACTCACGCTGCTGTTGCATTATACGGAGTCTTGTCCACCCACTGCCACTGGCCATGCTTCTCTGCAGTCAGACCGATGTATAAATTCTCTGGTTTAGGTTCTTTGGACCATCTTATCTGCTCAGAGAGGAAAACCTGGCAATCAGAGAGAGAATGCAATGGCCATGAGGTGCAGGACTGAGCACAGGAAGGCATCAGGAGACCCTGTGGGGTGGGGCTGGTGGCAGAGGGGAACTACTGTTGCAGGAGTGCAGACAGGACATTCCCCATCCCCTGCAGGACAAGGAGTCCCCTCCAGGGCCCAGCAGTGTGTCTCTGGCTGCCGGGTCCCTCTCTCAGCCCTGTGCACCTACCTGCTCTGCCCTGCTGTTGATCACCACCAGCTGGGAGCCCATCCCAGTGCAGTTCTGCTCACTCTCAGTCCAGTTCATTCTATCCTGGGACAGGAAATAGCAGTTTCTTTGAAACCTTATCCAGCTCTTTGGGCAGCATGTCCAGGCCTGGTCTGTGCAGTTAGAGGACAGAGAGATGAAGGTTACTAACAAGAGATGGTGATGGCAAAGATCCAGGTTTTCCAGGGCCAGTGCTCATGTTCTCCTGAGTCACTTTTCCTGACAGAAAGTGCTTGAAAAAACAGGGATAGCACAGACATTTCTCCCTATTGCTTTGGGGTATGACCAGTGAGCTTTGTGTCGCCAAAGCCACGGTAGTCCTTGTAAGGGGATCTCAGGTCTCGACAAAGATTTTTCTGTGATCCGTGGTTTGACACTGTACAGTCTCCTTTAGGCCTTTAGCCCCAAGGAAGAGGGGACAGTGCAAGTACTGACCTGTGCCTTGTGGCCCTGCTGAGTCACACTTCCACTCTGAGAATTGCTGCTGCAGGGCTGTGAGCCGCTCACTGCTGGGCCAGAAGGGAACCACTGCAAAGGGAGAGCAAAGGCAGCAGCATTAGCCCTTCCTCCCAGCTCCTCACACAGCATCGCTGGCCTTCCCTCTCCTTCCACCATTTCCCCACCAAGCACTGTCCCAGCTGTCACCTCTCCTGGCCCAAACAAGTGGCACAGCTGCTTTCCCAGCCAGGAAGAGACCTTCTTCCAAGTGACACAGCAGAAGAACCACTGGAAGCACATCCCACTGAGGTCAGGCCACACAGGGCAGGATTGATCCCACCCAACCACAGCCACTCTACCATGCGCATTCCTACAGCCAAGCTGCCGGACTACAGAGCAGCCCTTGAGTCTCAGAGATTGTCACTTCCTAAACCAGACATCAACAGCATTTTGGAGGAGTGACCCATCAGCTGGGCCTGTTCCATCAGCAACAGACAGTCCAGGTGAAGCTAATCACATAGAGCTGGAGCTGCTGAAACCAGGGAGGGCTGGAGCATAAACTCCTAGGATTTACTAACCCCCAGTTTGTGGGGAATAATGTGGTGTTGGTGACAGGGCACATCCACAACCCCAAGGACTTATTAGTAACTCAGACACTCAGGAGTATTGATGAGAAGCTGTTCAGGCTGTGCTTAGCAATACAGATGTCTATTTTTATCAATCGTTTCATTTAGAAATATCTTTACTTGTGAGCAGATGAATCACAGTGGTCCCTGTGCCTGCTTAGTGCCTTGCTATAATGGAAGAAGGCTCAGGGGAGATGGGCCAGAGCGACACCTGACTGCCCACCCCTGTTGCCAATACAGGTGACCTTATCCCTACCCAAAGATAAAGGATGAGAAGAGAGATGGCTTTTGGTTTAGTTCAGCTGAGGGATTTGACCAGCTGTGGAACTGCTCATCCCTGCAGGGATCACAAAGGGGCAGTGTCTTCCTGAGTTAGCCCTGCAATCTGTGTTTGCTGAGAGACTGTTACTGCCTTACCCTTCCTGAGGAAGCAAGACAGGAAATTGTTGGCTCACAGTCCTCTGGAAACCCTTCCATCAGAGCAGTGTGGTCCAAGCTCTCGACTCAAGCAGACTGAGAGACTCACAACAAACTGCTCTGACAGCCTTGCTGCCACCACACGCAGTTCCTCACACAGCCAGGTACTCCAAGTTATCCTGCCTTAGGGCCAGAGATTCATTTCGTCATTTAAAAGCCACAGATGTATTCTCACAAGGATCAAGGCTGCATGAGAAGGGATCTCTGACCTGTGTTTTGGTGAAGGGCATTTGCCTGCTGGCAGAGCCACTAGGAAATGGGTTTTCCACCTGACAAAAGGCAGACACCTGAGCCCTTCATCCTGGGGGGAGCTGAGAAACCCTGGAACTCACCAAGGCAGAGGGTCACAAAGGCAGCTTTGATGGTGAGGGCAAACATTAGGAAGACCCAGATGTTCAGCCAGGAGCAGCTTCTCTCTTCTGCTGGGGCTGAAAAACACAAAGCAAGAGTGGGAATGCCCCAGCCCAGAGTTGGGGGCACAATAACCCAGGGGGCTCTGTACCCCAACACCCTCCAGATCCCTTCTTCCAAGGAGAGCAGAGCCCCACGGGTGCTGCAAGCAGGTCCTGCTGCCTGTCCCTAGCAGTGGGTCAGACCCACAGAGCAGAGTAACACAGGGGCTGCCGCGAGGCTGCTTTTCTATTTCACTGTTCATCACAAGACCTGCCTGTATTCTGCACAAACCTCATTCCCCTTTTGTCCTCTCAGACCTCCTTTCTCTTCAACACATCTTCCTTCTTGCCCTCCATTACCCCTGTGTGTCACTGAAGGCTCTTTCTGCACCTCCCTCCTCTTCCTCTCTCTTTACAGCTTCTCTCTCCCTGTATTTTGGCTCTGTCCCGTGACCCCTTTCTGCAGTGGCTCAGTCACCCAACGGAGTAACTGCCCAGCTCAGAGTGTGCCCAGACAGACACACACGAGGGATTGTTGTCACAGGGGGAAAAGGCACTTGGGAACCCTGCAGAGAGCCCTAGCTGGGCTGTCCTTAGGGACACCAGAGATGGGAGCAGGGACTTGTGCTCAGCTTGAGGCACAGAGCATCTCCAGGGCAATCAGAGAAGGAAAGCATCCTTCAGTTCCATTGTTTACAGATAAACCACTGAGGGGAATAGCAGACCATGGTCTACTTTGAATTCCATTCCCCCTGGCTGTAGGAAAAAGGCCATTCTGCCAGCCTGGGCCCTTCCCATTTCCCTCTTCTCTTCCTTTGCTCTTGTCCTAAGCCCCATCTCCTGGCAGGAGGCCATGGCCCCCGTACCATGGCCAGGATCCATCCCAGCTCTGCATTTCTCCCAACTCCTTTGACAGGAGGACAGAAAGGAAGGAAATCTTGGTGGTACCTGCAGTTCCAGGAGTGTCTCTCTCTTGGTGATTCATCATCTCTACCACAGGATCCCTCTTCTCCAAGAGTCCCTGTTACCAGTGTAGCCCCAACCACAGCCTTCCTCCTGCACAGGGCACCTCCCACACTGGAGAGGAGCATTCATGAGCTCTAATCTGGTGTTCTGAAAAAGCCATATCCTGGGTGTACCCCACAGCACATGGAGATTGGAGAACTTTCATCATTTTCCTGCCAGGATATTTCACAAGATACTCGTTGCAGCACAAACTCACAGAGGCAAAGGAAAACAGATCAAGAGGAGCATCACTGCAGCCCAAACAGTCTCCCTCTGCACAGACTCAGGCAGTTTCACAGGTCATGCATGGCTGTCCCTCTCTGATGTCTGCACTTTCCCGCTGAGGGTCCATGTGTGTTAAAATACGTAAACTGGCAGATATATTTGTCATTTGCTAGCAAAGGGCTAAACCCACTGACCACAGCCTATAAAAGGGAGCCAAAAATGACAGGAAAGCACATCTGTGAGTCAGTCCGGGCAGTGCCCATGTGCAGCCTGAGCCCAGAAACCCAGAGCACAACAAAGAACTTGCCAATGCTGTTTTTAACTAGTTCTTCTGGAAGAGAAGATGGAGGTTTGGGCAGAGGGGTTTAATATGACCTGGCATTGTGGAGATGGAGGACAAAAAGGATCACTGGATGGTGCCGGAGTCCCTGAGCATGACAGATCAGGAAGTTTTACTTGGTCATGTTTACAAAAGTTGCAGCCATACGTGGTGGTTGTAGCACTTCTCAAGGAGGCTTGGATGAAAGTCCTGCAGGATTCTGTCCCTAATGATGCCCCTGAGGATAAAGAATCCCTACGGGATGCCAATGTCCCCTGAATGGACTGAGATGGGAACACAGCCTTTGCTCTTCTTCCATCAGCTGGTTCCTCCCTGTGGAGAGGCATGCATGGGTGCAGTGACACAGGAACGGGAGGGCTCACAGCAAGAGCGCAGACACTTCAGCGGAAGCAGCAGAAGATCGGGGCACACAGCTGCTCACAAGTGAGAACAAGCCTGAGCTCAGTGTAGAAGAGATCCTCTGATTCTGCTGTTTTGTGCCCAACACACTGCAGGCAGGGTTGGACCCTACATTTCTAAACATCTTTATGTAACTAATGTTCACAAACTCTCACCCCACATACAAACACATTAACACACAACTTGTGCAACCTCCAGTCTCCCACCAGCACCCCAGCAAGTGCAGCTGCCAGAACACATCCCCTTTTGGGGAAGCGGGGGTTCCCCTGGTGCCACACACTTCCCACTGCAGATGTAGGGCTCGCGTGTATCCACACCTCTTCCAACAGCCCCTGAACCCACAGGTGAAAGCACAAGGTCACGTTGTCACCCTGCAGGACTCTGGGTCTGTGCCTGCTGCACCCCTCACTGCCATGAGTGAGGTCACCCACAGCACTCAGCTGTCAGGGAGTTCCTTACAGACAGAGGTGGTCAAGTTGCAGAGCACCCTCAGGTCAATGGCCACTTCCTTCCCACTTCTCAGTCCACTCTCTGTCACAATGTTCTTGCTTCTTCTCAACTTTGTTTTCAGACTGTTTCTTCTCTGTGTCAGAAGCCTTTCCCTATTGCCCTGGTTACTCTTATGCTGATGGTCATGTTCTTCAGTGACAGCAGTGGTTTTGGGGAAAATCCCCCCTCCATTATTTTCAGGTATTCAATTCCCACAGCTGTTTGCATTCACACTCCAATTTTATCACTTGCTGCTGTCCAGGCCATCTAAGCAACATGAAGAGGGATGGGTAAGGCTTGAGAGGGTTCCAGGAATAAAGAACAGCAAGTGGGCTCATGTTCAAAAACAAATTTGGTGGAGGAAGTTGTCCCTTTTCCAGTGGCTGATGGCAGTTTCTCCATCAGTGTGAATCCCCTGGGCTGTCCTGCTTTCCAGTTGTCTTGAATTCCAAATGATTTGAAGGGAAGGACTTATCTCTAATAGTGACATAAGGACAAGGATCCTTGAAGGAAATACTAACAAAGCAAAAGGCAGAAAAAACACGGAAGTGCTACCAACAGGGACAATATAGGAAGAGAGAATTAATCCCAGGGGCAGTTATTCCCACTGTGCCTGGTTACTTTGCCCTCTCACAGCCTGAACATCAGCCCCACAGCCTTGAGCCCCTGCAGTGTGTGCAAGGGCAGCTCACAGAGGCAGCTGTCAGGGTCTGCAGCTTGTGCTGCAGTTTCTCAGCTTTGTTTTCAGCAGTAAAGTACAAACAATGCTGGAGGACTCCGGAGGATACTTATCATGGAGCTTTCAGAGACAGGTTATGGAGGATCCAAGGATGAGATGGGCTCTGCTGGATCTTACACTTAGCAATTAAGCTGAACTGTTGGTCACGTAGGAGTTTGGGGTCAGCTTGTATGCAGTGATTCTGAGATGCTGGAACTCAGGATCTTGTCAAGCCTTGCAGGGAAGGCCAGTGAGGTCCAGGACCCGGGGTCTCAGGGCTCAATGGAACATGGAGATGGACTCTTCCAGATCCTGATTCATCCATAACTCCCAGGATCAATCATCCTTGGTCTCCTCCTCCTCTCTTCCCACAGGCATCAGTCCTACATGGAATTTTGCCTTCTTCCTACAGCCAAGGAAACAGGGCCGTGCCCACACCTGGCAGCAGCTGCTGCTCATGGCAGGCTGACCCCAAGAGTGGACACCCAGCAGAGGGACCTGCCGGTCAGCTCTGTCCTTCAAGGGCTGTGCACCTTCAGCTGCCTTCAGCACTGCAGACCTAACCCTCCTGTGCTGGGATGGCTCCTGTCTGGAGGAGGGAAGACAGGAAATCTGCTCCTTATGCTGCTTATGTGCTAAGAGTTATGGCAGAGGGAGGCCTCAAGGGGAGGCCTCAAGGGGAGTTGTGCATGGCAAAAGCCAAAAACTATTGGGAATCTCACTAAAGACTCTGGACAAGGTGGGCCTTTCCAGCCATTGCCAAGCGCAGCACCTCAGGCTGGTGTTGGGAGGAGCTGTGCCACAGCAGAGTGTGGTTTCTAGGCTGCAGATGGAGAGGCCCTCACTTGCAGGGCCACATTTTATATATGTAAACTGAGAAACGGGTAGTCAATAGGTAACTCAAGTTAACTATTGAGAGACAGAATATGTAAATTCTAAAACCTAGGAAAACAGAATTCCCTTAATCTTGTCAAGATAAGAGGGACAAGAATCTGTTTGAGGCCAGCACAGAAACCCTGAATCATCCCACTAAGGACTGCACATGCTCCAGAGAGAACAGTGAAAAGTGCATTGTGATGAAGACTACCAGATCTTCATCATGAGAAGACCCCCGAAGACCACCAGAACACACAGCGCATGCGTGGCACACATGCTAATGATACTAATGATTTCCGAGAAATTATTTGTATAACCACTCCTATCCCAGGGAATGTGATGAATATTCATGAATGTTACCCATAATACGGTATGTTGGAAGTGCCGGGGTGTGTGTGTTTGGAGGAGCAATCCTCCCACACCCGGCGTGCTGAATAAAGCAAACACCCACTTCTTTGACTTTGTCTCTGAAGTGTCTTTGGGCCTGCTTGGGGCGAATCAAAACAGACATTTTTTCTGCCAGCAGGCTTTCATCCTACTGCAGCTAGGGAGGGGAACAGGACCAGGCAGGTGTCTGAGTTGGGGTCAGTGCTTTCTGCTTGTGCTGATTTGTGTGGTTTTTTGCATGTAGATGTCCCGTTTCTTCCATATGTCCCTTGATACGTACATACTGTCCCTACACACAGTGTTTCAATACTGACTGGAGCTGTGCTTGTGGACCTGCAGCCACCACACACTGCTGTTTATATAACTGCTCCCACTGGATTAGGAAGCCAAATCTCCTGGTCACCCTGTCTCCAGTATGAATTCCCCTCTCTCTCTGGGACATAGAGAGAGAATTAACTTTCTTAGGTGGGACAGATTCACACAGACAGGAGTTGCACATGCAGTTGCATTCCCTGTGGGGAGCTGGCACTGTTAGGTCAGGGAGGCTTAGGCGCATGATATTTCGTGAGGAAAGGGAAGTGAGGACACAGGAGGCAGCAAGTGAGAAAGGGTGGAGTAAAGGGAGATCCATAGTGTCCAATGGTCTGCAGCAGGACACGAAGGCTATTCAATAGGCAGTGAACTTCTGGACGGGATATCAATGCAGCAGGAGCCCTGCCTCTTCCAGCCTTTTCTGCAGCATAATCTGGCCTGGCCAGGATGTCCTTACAGCACCACTGAGGATTTGGCTTTCCAGGAATGCTGCTGCCTCAGGTGAGCCTGGGATCAGCTCTGAGTCAGGAACACAACTTCTTCCTCCAGCTGGCTTTGAAAGCCCAGTGTGGATTTCTCCCATGGGAGCACCTCCCAAAGGGAGGGCCACAAAGATGAAGGCAAGGAGGATAGAGACAGAGGGCTGGAGCACAAGCTGAGAGAATTGGGATCATTCAGTAAGGGAAAGAGGAGTCTCCAAGGTGGTTTTATAGCAGCCTTCCAGTAGGCTTTCAAGAAGGCTGGAGAGGGACTTTTCACAAGGGCATGTAGTGATAAGGCAAGGGGGAATGGCTTCAAACTGAAAGAGGGCAGGTTTAGAGTATGTATTAGGAAGAAATTCTTTCCTGTGAGGGTGGTGAGGCACTGACACAGGTTGCCCAGAGAAGCTCTGCATACCTCGTCCCTGGAAGTGTTCAAGGCCAGGCTGGCAGGTGAGGCAGGGATTAACTCTACAACTAAAGGAGAGTTGTAAAGTAGGTATGTTTATTCCAGCACTGGGATTCCTGGGGAATTGTTTCCTCCAAAGCATGTGCACCCCAATAATGCTCTGTCTGGTTTATACTGAGTTACAAGTTACATATGCATAAAGTTACATAATGCATAATACATAATACATACTCATTATCTATTCCTGCTTCGCATTATAATGAGTCCAAAGTTCATTTAAATACACTTGCGCCTGCGAAGTGCCGCCTGGTGGTTGTGGGCAGGGTCTTAAGATGAAGTAAGAAAGGTCTTCCTCAGGTTGAACTCTTCACCCTGCTTCTTTGCGCATACTCCCTGGATCCCTGGTCCAGGTCCAAACCATGAAGCTGGCTCGGGCTGGTTTCAGAATCCAGAAGTAAGATATCTGGTCATGGTTCCTTTATCAATAGTTTGGCATCTTCTTTATATCCTCCCTCTTTGCTTGGCAAGCACAAAAATATTAAGCAAGCTATATGCATTGTTTTAGCAAGCAGCCCCCTAGTAAATCATCATCTACCTCCTAATCTCTAAAACACAAGCTATATACCTTGTTTTAACAAACACCTTCCAGTAAATCTCTTAGCCCACCTAAATCACTGGGGCTTTGAGCAACCTGGTCTAGTGGAAGGAGTTCCTGCTCAAGACCTAGAGGTTGAAAACAGATGATCCTTAAAGGTTCCTTCCAACCCAAACCATTTGTTGAGGGTGGGGGGGGGGTGGAATTTTTCCCCATTCTGTTGCTAGGTAACCAATGATTGGGTCTTTAAGGACCATTTACTCTTAGAAAAGAGACAAAAGGTTTTGGTCAAGGTGTGGTGAGGGGAGGAGAGATCTGGGGATTGGTAACTGACGCACTCACTCCTCAGCGGATTTGGAGGAGAGAGCAGTGGAAAAAGCTGCTGTCTCCTTTTGGCTGCAACTGCAGAAAACAAAGCCCAGCTCTGCATTGCTTTCTCTAGCTGGTGGGTGAGCTTTTGTTTTGGGAAAAGGGCATGGGATTCCAACCCCCTTTTCCCCTCCTGGAGGGCGCATTTCCCAGCTGTGCTTCAGCCACTGCGGAGGGGGGCCCAGCAGCCACCGCCCCACACTACCCACCTGCCACAACTGCAGAGTTCCTGACACCTTTTTGCTGGTCAGCCCAGATGTGCCGCTCCATCTCCCTGCTCTGAGCTCCCTGCCCAGCCCCGTTCCTCTGCACGTCATCCCTCTCCAGCCTGTCCGCCACTACCCACATGACACAGACCTGACCTCCCGCCACAGCGCCCCCTGCAGGCGCGGGAGTCATCGCACCTGCCCTGCCCAGCCAGGAGCCAACAGCGCCCCTGCTGGCCGTGACCGTGACTGCACCAAACGGGAAAGTGCCTGGCAGCCCAGGGACATCTGCCACCGACTTTTTGGTTTTGTTTGTTGTTACTACTGTTGTTATTGATTGTTTGCCTCATTATAGATACCAGTAAAGATCTGTTATTCCTTTTCCCATATCATTGCCTGAAAGCCCTTGATTCTAAAGTTATAATAATTCGGAGGGAAGGGGGTTCACATTCTCTATTCTAAGGAAGGTTCCCACCATCCTTAGCACACACCAAAGACACCAGTCCATGATTCTAGGACTATACCTCTGCAGCTTAGATAAGGGAAAAAGAAAGATACAGGGACACAACATGGAGGCGATTCTCATTGGTCTGATACTGTATTTTCTCTCATCTAAGATTTCAGGATTGGTGCAACAAAGCCAGTACAACTAGAGAAAATTTTATGTGAAACTCAACAAAAATTAAACACCCCTGCTCAAGGACAGAAAGGATGTTGCATCTCTGGACATCTGTCTTGCATTCCTGTGTCTTTGCCTGGAGAAGTCCATCTTTTTTTAGCCATTGGCTTCTGGACCCACTCAGAGAGAAGAGGACACAGGAACACAGGACTTGCTTTGGTGAGCCTGAGCCATCCCATGTACCCTGAGCTACCACATGCACTAGGGATGCTGGAGAGAGTGTCATTTCACTTCCACACACATGGTCCCACACAGCACAGTGTGCATGTGTCAGCACTCCCCAGCCCTCCCAGCACAGCCAGCACTGCTCCCAGCTCCCTGCTCAGCTCTCAGTTTTACTCAGGACAGGGGTGGGGTATTTTCATCACACAGTTACTGCTGCAACTTCACAAACTCGATGATGCTCTAACACTGATCTGACATCATTCCAGTTGTAGGGAGGTTTTGTAAATGCATGCATTACAGTGGAAGTCTCATCAGTGGAATTACTTGGTTCTCCTGGCCGCCAGAACCTGCGACAGAGACAGGCTTGTTACTCCCCAGCATCCACTGTAAAGCACTCCTGGAAAAGACCGCACTGGGATGCAAGATTTGAAGGGAAGAGACAGAAACCCCCAATGCTGATTCATGGAAGGAAGCAGTGTCCTTCCTCCCACTCCATATCCCACTGGCACCAGTGTCACATGGAAAGCTGCCTCCTTCCTACAGCCTTCCAGCACAACAGGGCCCTGCTCCATCCTGCTGGGGGGAACTGAGCACCACCACTCACCCCATGCACTTCACACCCAGCAGAGCCCCGTGTTGGCCTCCAGGGCAGGTTGCTTCTCCAGAAGAAGACATAGCAGGGACAGTTCTGGTGCTCTCTCCCTGTGCCCAATCTCTTTCCCTGCATTTCAGCACAGGCCATTCTTGTGCCTATAAATGGAGTGCATATTGGGCAAGGCTGGTCATCTCTGAAGAGTTCTTGCTGCTGGCAAGATGCAGCTTTTTCTCTGCCTACAGCAATGACTTCCATGCCACAGTTGTTAATTGATAACCAATAACCAGCTCAGATGGGGCCATGTGAACCCAGTGTCCTACACAGCCCTCTCCTGCTGCATCCTTATCTCCCACAAGGAAGTGAGCTGGGAACCCCCCTGTCATGCACCAGCACACACCCTCACATCTCCCCTGCTTTCTTGCCCTAACAGGAGCCACACCAAACACTCTTCATCCACAGATACTCACGCTGCTGTTGCATTATACGGAGTCTTGTCCACCCACTGCCACTCGTGCACCTTCTCTGCAAACAAACCAATGAAGAAATTCTCTCTTTGTGGGTCTTTTTTTATCTGCCCAGAGAGGAAAACCTGGCAATCAGAGAGAGTGCAATGGCCATGAGGTGCAGGAATAAGCACAGGGAGGCATCAGGAGACCCTGTAGGGTGGGGCTGGTGGCAGAGGGCAGCTGCTGCAGGGGTGCAGACAGGACATTCCCCATCCCCTGCAGGACAAGGAAGGGCAAGAAGTCCCCTCCAGGGCCCAGCAGTGTGTCTCTGGCTGCCGGGTCCCTCTCTCAGCCCTGTGCACCTACCTGCTCTGCCCTGCTGTTGATCACCACCAGCTGGGAGCCCATCCCAGTGCAGTTCTGCTCATTCTCAGTCCAGTTCATTCTATCCTGGGACAGGAAATAGCAGTTTCTTTGAAACCTTATCCAGCTCTTTGGGCAGCATGTCCAGGCCTGGTCTGTGCAGTTAGAGGACAGAGAGATGAAGGTTACTAACAAGAGATGGTGATGGCAAAGATCCAGGTTTTCCAGGGCCAGTGCTCATGTTCTCCTGAGTCACTTTTCCTGACAGAAAGTGCTTGAAAAAACAGGGATAGCACAGACATTTCTCCCTATTGCTTTGGGGTATGACCAGTGAGCTTTGTGTCGCCAAAGCCACGGTAGTCCTTGTAAGGGGATCTCAGGTCTCGACAAAGATTTTTCTGTGATCCGTGGTTTGACACTGTACAGTCTCCTTTAGGCCTTTAGCCCCAAGGAAGAGGGGACAGTGCAAGTACTGACCTGTGCCTTGTGGCCCTGCTGAGTCACACTTCCACTCTGAGAATTGCTGCTGCAGGGCTGTGAGCCGCTCACTGCTGGGCCAGAAGGGAACCACTGCAAAGGGAGAGCAAAGGCAGCAGCATTAGCCCTTCCTCCCAGCTCCTCACACAGCATCGCTGGCCTTCCCTCTCCTTCCACCATTTCCCCACCAAGCACTGTCCCAGCTGTCACCTCTCCTGGCCCAAACAAGTGGCACAGCTGCTTTCCCAGCCAGGAAGAGACCTTCTTCCAAGTGACACAGCAGAAGAACCACTGGAAGCACATCCCACTGAGGTCAGGCCACACAGGGCAGGATTGATCCCACCCAACCACAGCCACTCTACCATGCGCATTCCTACAGCCAAGCTGCCGGACTACAGAGCAGCCCTTGAGTCTCAGAGATTGTCACTTCCTAAACCAGACATCAACAGCATTTTGGAGGAGTGACCCATCAGCTGGGCCTGTTCCATCAGCAACAGACAGTCCAGGTGAAGCTAATCACATAGAGCTGGAGCTGCTGAAACCAGGGAGGGCTGGAGCATAAACTCCTAGGATTTACTAACCCCCAGTTTGTGGGGAATAATGTGGTGTTGGTGACAGGGCACATCCACAACCCCAAGGACTTATTAGTAACTCAGACACTCAGAAGTATTGATGAGAAGCTGTTCAGGCCGTGCTTAGCAATACAGATGTCTATTTTTATCAATCGTTTCATTTAGAAATATCTTTACTTGTGAGCAGATGAATCACAGTGGTCCCAGTGCCTGCTTAGTGCCTTGCTGTAATGGAAGAAGGCTCAGAGGAGATGGGCCAGAGCGACACCTGACTGCCCACCCCTGTTGCCAATACAGGTGACCTTATCCCTACCCAAAGATAAAGGATGAGAAGAGAGATGGCTTTTGGTTTAGTTCAGCTGAGGGCTTTGACCAGCTGTGGAACTGCTCATCCCTCTAGGGATCAAAAAGGGCAGTCTCTTCTACAGTTAGCCAAACCAGCATGGGGCAAGTATATATCGTAGTCCAAAATAGTGTGAAAAACTGAATGACTAACAAAAACATACCTGAAGAAAGCAATGGGCCTGAGCTGCCTTTAGCTCACATATTTTTTCTTCATCTTTGGGGACACTCAATGTCTTGATGTCGAGCATATTGCAGAACTGTGTCTAGTTTTGGGCCCCTCAGAACAAGAAGGATATTGAGGTGTTGGAGCATGTCCAGAGAAGGGCAGTGGAGCTGGGGAAGGGTCTGGAGCACAGTCCTATGAGGAGCAGCTGAGGGAGCTGGGGTGTTTATCCTGAAGAAAAGGAGGCTCTGGTGTGACCTTCTCATTCTCTACAACTCCCTGAACAGAGGCTGTAGCTAGGTAGTGGTCAGCCTCTTCTCCCAGGTAACAACCAACAGGATAAGAGGAAATGGACTGAAGTTGTGCCAGGGAAGATTTAGTTGGGATGCTGGTAAAAGCTTCTTCACTGGAAGGTGGCCAGGCATTGGAACAGGCTTCCCGGAGAAATGTTGGAGTCACAGTTCCCGGTAGTGCTCAAAAGACATGTAGATGTGGCACTTGGAGACATGATTTAGTGGTGGGCTTGGCAGTGGTTGGTTAATGGTCTAACTACATGAACTGAGTGATCTTTTCCACCATTAATGATTCTATGATTCCATGCTTGTATGACCAGCAATTAAAATCATATTTGTATTGTGATCCATCTGTGCTTTGCAATCGCCGCTCTCTGCTATGTGCAATTTGTACTGGTGTTCATTTAAATGCTCTATCGCTCCGCTAAACTAAAATCCTACATACCATCAATTAACTTGGATAAGTAAATTTTCACCTAAAATTAAACCTTCCACATGTATCTGAAGGTATCAAGTGATAACATCCCAGCTTAAAACTCCCCAACCATTTAGCTGAGTACTGTGAAAGATCATACATTTAGGAACAAAGCAATACAAACTTCTGGGACTCAGACCCTAATGGCAGCATAAGGAAAGGCAGTGATTTATCCTAATAAGATGCCTCTTCCATAATCTGTCATGGTTATTGACAATTTGTGCAAACATGCCATGAATGATCTTTAATAGAAAATGAGAATGAAACAGTGATCATAATCTTCACAAACTGCATGTCCAAGAATAACTTCTAATGAATTTTTCTGCAATCAACCCTAAAAGGTTGTAAGAGTTAATTAACTGCACTGTGGAGTTAATCCTGGAGATGCCAGGACTGTGAGAAGCCATTTTTTCCACTAGGACACAAAGCATGTCCAAGCACCTTAGAGAGCCTAAGTGCAGATTCAGCTGCCTGTATAGACACTTGTACTTCTGTCTCCACTTCTCCCCATCTGCCAAATGTAATTGAGTTCTTTTTGTGGGGAATGAAGGTAGCGAATTGTTCCACAGCTCCAAAAAGGCCATGCAAGATTGGATTGTGCAATCTGGGCACACTGACAAGGCCTCAGGGTAAACAGTAGAAGATTTGGGGGATGTCTGCAGACATATATAATGTCAGGGCAGGAAAACCTGAGAGCTTACACAAAGCCCAGACAACCATGAAGTTCTGAAAATTGCCATGCTATAAGTAGGGTGATAGACTAGAGACTTCCAAAGGCCCCCTTCCACCTAACTGTTTCCTTCATACTAAGAAAGAGGATGGGCATAACAGAACCACCTGACACAGTCCTGGGGTAGCCCTAGCTACCAGATAACAGCTGGACATAACATCTGGTTTGGCTGGACTGCAAGAGAGAGGCTTGTATTATGTTGCAGCCATGCCCTTAAATCCCCAATGTTTAAGTAGCCAGGAAAGATTTTGTTCCTAAACATACCTTTAAAATGTTCAACCTTTGAGTTTTCTGTGCCCAACTGTTGTTGCTAGTAAAAGCCCCCTCTGTTTGGAAGATATTCCCCACTGGGCTCGTATTTCTCTGCTTTTCTCCCATACCTCCCTCCTGTAACCTCCTGCACATACTCACCGAGGAGGACAATAACAAGGGCAATGCACACCAAGAGGAGCAGCAGTGAGATCAGCCATGGGAGCCAGAGTGGGTATTTCTGGGGATGCTGCTCAGGCTTCTTCGTCTCAGGAGGTACTAAAAGCAAAGAAACACACCAAAAAAACCACCACAGTCAACCATGGTTCCATCAGTCCACAGTCCACATATGGGAGAGCTCCTCAAAAGAAAAAAAAGGAATTTAATTTCTGATATGGAAGTTACATGGTTTGGGAGAAGGGCAGACTAGGACAGAGCAAGTTTCTGGAGAAAGTCAGATTCAGTGAGTGTGTTCCCAGCCCAGCCAGTGAGGGAACAGTCCTAATTGTTGGTGTTTGGGGGTGAACCCTTCACAGGGCCTCAAAATCTGCAGTGAAACCATGTCTTTCTAGATTGAGCCCAAAGCTGCCAAATGCAGCATTGCTCAAGCCATGATACCTGAGACATTAATGCAAAGATTTCATGTTGACTTCTTCCCAGAAAACTTTTTCTGCCTGCTTCAGTTCCTTCTTAGCTTTTTGGACTTCCTGTGCAGAATGTTTGTGTTAGCCAAATGAGGATGGGGAAAAAAAATCTGCAAAGCTATGATGGCACATAAACATTGGGAGATTAAAATATATATTTTTCCCTTCTATCTCAATTTTCCAAGCCAGGGTTCAGAGATTTGCTGTAATAAAAGAGGGTTGTGCTAGGTTGGATATTTAGGGAGAACAGAGGGCTGTGTCCAGCAGCCTGAGTAAAGCACTCAGATTAAGAATTGCCAGGACCTGACTTTTGTCTAGAGGGATATTGCCAGTATTGAGGAGGTTTGGGAGCAGGCAGGAGAGTGGGGCACAGTGGAAGGAGAAGCAAACACTTGTTAGGAGATTGCTCTAGCTTGTGGCAGGTACACAAGCCAGGGCAAACAGAAGGTTAAAGAGACAGCAGCACTCGCTGCAGGAAAGGAGTAAAGAAGTTTCGGGAGGGACTAATATTAATGATAAGATTTAGAGAAATTTCATTCATTGATCAGCATAAAGCTCCCAGGTCTGTCAGCAGCAAAGTGTGCCTGCCAGACATGCCTAGTAAGCAGGACTGTCAGAAACCTGCTCTTTGTGGAAGCCTTCTGACTACTTCCCAAAGACTTGGGAGAGACTGCTACAGCAGGGCAAAAGGCATCATCTTTCATTATCTGGAGAGAAAACATGTATAGACAGACAAGGTCGTCCATGTTTCCCTGGTCAAATCTCGTTTTTCTAGCTTTTGCCCTAGTGAAAACAAGGAACCAGCTCATGATCTGGAGTCCAGCCATCTACTTCAGACCATAGCTCTTACCAGTCCAAATGATTTTTTTGATACACAGCACATCCAGAGATGGACTGTTCAATGACACTCACACCCAGGTGGCACAGGGAGCACTGTGTGCTGTGCACCTCAGCAACACAACCAAAGTGCGGTAATCTTGGGCACACTCAGTGGGTTAAACTCCCTGCAAAGTGCTTTACACAGTTGGTCTGTGCTCTGCAACGTGTCCAGCATGATCCCAGCACAACAGATTTGATGTGTTCGGAATAATCATTTGGAACACAATGGGGAACTTCCACTACCCCCACCGCGCCACAATGGAAATGTATCCAGAACCAACTAATCTTGGTGCACTGAAAACAGTGAGCTTTCAAGTCAGCCAGGACTATGTACATTCTTTATTTCCATGACTCATGCCTCAGAGCAGGCAAGGAATAACCTGGAGCTGATGCCTGCTCTGTCTGGGACTGTAAAACTGAGGTAAAGCAGTAACTAGGCAAGTTAATACCCTTAGGCACCAGTAATTATTTACTTAATTTTTTAATAATTATTATTAATTGATTTATGCACACATACTTTCACTGCCCTGGAACCTGCTGTCGAGCAGGGTCCTTTATGTCAGGGCAGAAGCAACGAGCCATACATAGAACATCTCCGTGTATTCCTATTTGTGACATAATGACTACAGAATACATGCTGACCAGAATATGCTTTAAATTTGCAAAAAGCCTAGTAAGAGAACCATTTTCACACTGTAATTTTTAATAGGAATAAAAATTTTTTTGTTTGGTGTGTTATCTCTTTTCAGGAGTGGAAGACATCAATTACAGACTTGGATCTCCCTCCAGATCTTAAATAATTCTTATTCTGTCTATTTTAGGGTGTTCAAGTTTTGGGTCTCTCTTCTCCAATGACCATTTATCAATCAGTCATGGACAAGAGGGTTATATGTTTCTGCAGCCAGTACCACCTCTCATGAAGCTGTAGAGTACAACTGGCTGCTCTACTGTAAGCAGGCATGTTGATTCTCTACTCCTACCCTCTGCACAAGCAGCAATCTGTAGTCTCAGAGGCAAGAGCAGCCAGGGCTTGGGCTTATTTGCTGCCATTTGCTGCTTTGGGAGCCCCTCCACCTTAGTGACAGATCAGATTGGTTGTAATAAACCATAGTCTCTACTGTTGGTACTCAGCATGGTGCAAAAATGACTCATTCAAGACTACATAACACATAGGGGACTGAGGGAGCCCAAATACATTCCTTAATAAATGGTCACTTGAAACCTACTGTTTGTGCTCCCAATAGTCATCCTTGTTCATGTACCAACTCCAACGCACCTTTCCTCTTGGAGACATTTCTCGAGACTCTTATTTCAAAACTCCTTCAGTCCCCTGCTCATTTAGCTTCTTTTCTCACCAATTTGTCAAGATCAGGTAGGAAACAGAGTCACAGAAGGAAAAATCTCCATTCCCTGTTCTTTAGCCCCACTGCCTCCATCTCCCTTTTTCCCAAATAATGCATTCATTCCTTACCTTTGACCACTGGAGCCGGTGATTCATTTTTGAACTTCACCTCAGCATAGGTGATTTCTGATGCCATTTAATCACAGTGTGACCCTGTCCTTAGTTTTGCCACATAAAAGGTGGTCCTTTTAGGTCCTTGTTTCCAGAGGGTGACACCAATAAGTTACTGAGCCTTTCCCATCCGTTCATTCACCCTCTGCTCCTCAAAGAAGGCTGTGCTGAACACGGGAAGCACTGGTGATAACCTGAGAATTCCTGGGAGCTCAAAAATGCTCCAAAGAGATCTTCAGTTTCTTAGCCCAGGAGATCAGCCTGGACACTATGGAAGCTTTTGAGACATAAAAGAAAAATGAGAACTTAGCAACTAAAAAGGAAGTTGCACTCGTTCCTCCCCGTATCAGATTCTTAGCTGATAGCCTTCCTTTTCAAGACATTTGTAAGGTGGTTTTTTTCCTCTTTTTAACATTCTTACTTAACTATTTCCCCTTCCCATATTTTCATGCCTTTCTTTGTCTGTTAGTAAATCTACCACTGCTCTCACGTTTGCAGCTATCATGGGTCCTAGTCCAGTTTAACCTGCAGTCCAGTACAAAATGCATTCTGCCCTCACTTGTCCCTTGTGGTTAAGCTGCATTTGCTACATCAGGTGTTGGAGCTATGTCCCATTCTCAGAAGTCAGTCCCAGTTGGAAGCTAGCACTAGAGCAAATCTCAAATTAGGAAATCTTCCTGTAGAAGTGAGACTGGGGAGTTGCAGCCTTAGACAGAGCAATAAAAATTATCAGAAGCTTGATATATCCAAGAAGAAACAGAAGGATCAGGCTGGGGTCAGGGAGTAGAACAAGCAAAGTGGAATTTTAAAAAATTATGTTGATGTTCTGAGAGGTTATTGGTAAAAGTACATATAGAAACTTTTCTATTAAAACCTGATTCACAGCCTGTGGAAGTTCAGAGCAGTGCTTGCTTCAGCCTCCATTTCAGAGGCTGAAAAGGGATGGTTTACCTTTTTCTGCTACTTTTCCAACACTGTCATTTATGTCCCTTATCTGTTTTCTGGTAAAGACCTCTGATATTACCTTGGGCAAAGTGTCAGTGTTTAGTCTGATTTCAAGCTGGAGCAGATCTTATAAGGAGACAAGGGAAATGGCTGCTGAGATACACATTAAATCAGAAAGACTTCTGAGAACAGATGCCCATAAGTCAAGCAGGGTGAGAAGGGTTCAGTCAGCAGACAGGACTCAGGTTTGAGTTGTAAATGACCTTCAAAGGCTATCTTCTCCAGTCCCCCTGCCATGGGCAAGGACATCTTTCACTACATCAGGCTGCTCAAAGCCCCTTCCAACCTGGCCGTAAACATTTTCAATTAAGGAGAATCTGCAACTTCTCTGGGCAACCTGTTCCAGCATCTCAGCACCCTCATTGTAAAGAATGTCTTCCTTATATCTATCTAGATCTGGCTTTTATCAGTTTAAACCCATTACCCCTTATCCTACCACTACAGGTGCAGGTAAAAGCCTCTGTCCATCTTTCTTATAAGCCCCCTCTAAATATTGAAAATCCACAACAAAGTCTCCAAAACAACCAGAAGGAAGAAGTTAATTTGGCTAGCTGGAATTTCCTCAAGGCAGAGCAGAATGAGACGCTCACAGGACATCCAGAGAGCACAGAGGGTACACAGCACAGAGCTGGAGTTGAGATAGAGCAGTAGAAGGAAGAACATGCATCAGACAACAGAGGAGAACAATGTGGCAGAAGGTAAAGGGAATCTGAATACAAATTATAGAGAACTGCCCCTAAACAGAGTGGGGCACATGTAACTGGATGTCTCTACCAAGGACCCTCCTCATGTCTCCTGTGTCTTGAGCTAACTTTGCTTCTCCTGTATGTATTGTGTGGAAAGAGGGTGACTTTTGCACAAGAATAAGAACAGCTGCAGGAGAGAAGCTTGGTCCTGTGAGAGGATGTATGCTGCCTGCTTCTCTTTCCAACATCCTTCCAGCACTATCCTTTGTCTTCAGGCTTGGCCCTCTTACTGGAATTAAGCCTCCCTAAGTGTCTGCTGAAATCTAGTTAAGCCCTCAAATTTCTTGTTGAGAATTCAGAGCAATCCTCCGCATGCTTCTCCCTGTCCCCACCCAACAAAGACTCAGCAGACCCAGTCTTGTGGGGAAAAGGCTTACTTCCTGGCAGGGTTTCAAGATTTCCACTGTGAAGAAACAGGAAACACAATCAGCAGACAGAGAAGGAAGTTACAGAGCAGCTTCATGAGCTTTTTCCATTGAAACACATCTCCAAACACAGCTGAGGCTTTTCAAATGCAAATTCAGGCTCTAGCTGCTCTTTTTATTAGATTACATTAGACTGCACTCATACATCAATAGGCAGCTCAATTCTTCTTTCTCAGCCATCAGAGCTGTTGCTTGCTATCAAAATTCAATCCCCAATCATCCTTCCATGGGATGCAGTGCTGAGCTAGTGTCTAACAACAGTGAGGTGATATTCCTGAGTGATAAACTTGTCCTTTGAATTTCATATGAACTGATGGCATGTAAATGGGTGGTAGATAGGAACAATGAGGCCCTGCAGTTAGTTGTGGTGCTGAAAAAATAATTTTTAAAAAAATCTTGCTTAAAAACCCCCAAAACTCACACTTAGCTTTCATTGCATTCCCACTGCTGTTCTTCAGTTGCTCCCTTCCCCCTCCTCCTGTGTTCTGCTCACACCCTTGTCCTCCCACAATACCTGTTTCCCCACAGACATCCTTCAGCTCAGCCCTACCCCACACTGCCAGGTCCTCCCATGCTCTCACAACTCCGATGTGTCTTACAAGCCCCAGCTCCTTTCTGGGACTGCCACAGCCCTGCATTCCCTCCTTACTCATGCTCCAGCTGCTGGTTGTTTTGCAAGCTCCATGGCACCATTTGTCCCAAAGAGAAGGCAGCAGAGGAACTAACGGTCTTTCTCCCCACCTGTCAGTGGGGTTTGGATAAGGTGGTACTTCTAAGTCTTTCACCCCACAGCCAGCATCACCCAATTTAGCACGCAGGTCCATGTGAGCAGAGGAAACAGCACCATTGCATATGCCTTACTTCTTTTGAAAGTCCAGCTGAACCAGTTGAGTTAAATTTGAATTTATAAACAAAGAGAAGGACTTGAATCCTAAAGCTGTGACCCCATACATTCCAAAAGAAATCCCATTTTTAATTGAGTACAGCTGTGGTAGAAGTTGCAGGGAAGTGAGACACTTCTTCCAAGCCAATTTGAATAGAGAGGGGCAGCTGAGGGAATTGAGCTGAAGGCTTGTGAGTCATCACAAGTGACATGGAGGTTACACAGGGACATCACATTGACCACCCAAATACATAGACCCTCTTTAGAAGATTTGACAAAAGGCAAAATGAAGCTGACATGACTAAAATGTCACCCAAAGGGAATATCAGTATGCAATTTTCAACAAGGTGACCTTGCATTCAAATGAGGAAAATTGAAATGATCGTGACCTCCAGTAAGTGCAAAACCATAACAAAGCAAAGGTGTCAGAACTTCCTTGAACCCTTTATATTTGATATATTGCCTTGAGGCCAACTGAAGAGCATGGTATAAAATAAGCACTCAGAGAGTACAAGAACATCAAAATAAATCTAAACTAACTATTTATCACAATTGAATAAATTGGTGAAATTCACACACAAGAACCCCGTTTTGTGAGGGACTAAACCAAAGTGATTGGGCAAAATGTCTGGGCAAGATGATTCCAATGGAATCATTCCATATGATTCTGGGCAAGAATGCAGGAATTCTCAGGAAATTCAAAGGGGAAACACTTGCTAATAGCAGTGAGTGGCCCTTTGCCTTAAACTGTCTTTTAATCAGCAAATCCCAGGCTGGCAGGGAACATATCAAAGAGGGGGAAGGGGAGAAGTCTAAGGGAGATTTAGGAGGTTAAAGGTTTGACATCTCTAGTGGCCAGGTTAATATAACAAAAGAATTAATTAATGGACAGGTGTGTAAGTAAAATATACTTTGGGGAGAGTCCATTTAACTCTTGTAAGGAAATCCTGCCTCTTACAAGTCTTTGCCTACACTCCTGGCATCACCTGCTCTTATGGCACCTTTAGCTAGCATAGTCCTCTAAGTCACTTAGATAAAAGCCTAAATCAAACCCAGGCTTTATGTCCCTGCACCTGGGTGTGAAGAGCATCAGAAGTGGCACATGCCACCTTCTTAGTCTTCCCTCTTGATACCACCTTGCTCCTCTTCAGGGATTAAGGCTATGAAGGTAAAAAATGGAGAGAAGAGCAGCCAAAGGAAGAGCATAAAAAGGCACTAGAACATGAAGAAGGGGGACCCAAGGCCTGACAGTGAGCAGTCAATAAGGGATGTCAGGTACCTAATCAAAGGGATTCAGGCAAGGAAAGTTCCTTGAGAGCTCCTGAGGGATTTGACTGGTTAGAGAGCAACTAGCAATAAATTATCCTGTTGTGTGCCCTGCTGCAAGGAACTGGTTAGGGAGGGGCAGGATGCTGCAGATGGTACTGCTTCAGGGGACAGTGTGGGAGCACTGCAGCCTCTTGGGATATGAGAGAAAGGCATCCTATGCCCTTCTCAGCCAAGGCTGATATTGGCCAGAACTGCAGGAAGAAGAGACCTCTTCTGGAAGACAGTCAACCCCTCTAATGACAGAAGGTGAACCAGGGTTCCATGCAGTTTGCTAGGAGACCAAGAGAAAAATGGCTTATATGGAGCTCTGAAAGCTCAGGAAAAAGATGTTTGAGCATCCAGTGGTGAAGAGGAAACAGGCAAGTACTGAATGGACAGTGGGAAAGGGAGGTGAGAGCAATGAGTGGGGTGAATTAAACAGAAGGTAACACTGTGGAGCCACACAAGCTTCTGGCAGGTGGCAGCACTTCACCACAAGCAGGCCTGAGTCAGCTGAAACACACGGAATCCTGAGCAGAACCACCCAGAGTGACACAAATACATTGCTAGAGATCAGCAGCTCCCCAAAATGCTGTGGTTGTAGTACCATGCAGAACACAGGGGAACGAAAGAAAAGTAGGAGAGATGAAATGTGCCTCCCCGAAAGAGTTTGTGCATTTCTCCCCTGGCCACATCCCTGGCGAGGGCTGAGGGTTTCAAGCAGAAGAGATCATGTCTCAAAGCTACCTGAGCTGAGGGAGCTCAAACTCAGTGAGAATCGGGAAGGGAAAGCCATGTGCTCACTCTAGTGTGATGATAGGTTACCAAAATCCCTCAGATATAAGGGAAAGAATAAGAGAAGGAAGAACATGATCCAGAGAATCTTCAAAGAGACAAGAAGCCCCAACCTGCCTCTTTACATGTAGCCATTAACAGAGGATTTTCTTCAGAAGAGCAAAGATATGTTTTATTTATTTCTCCAAATTACCAAATCAAAGCTGACAGAGGGCACATTCAGATACATTTACCTCAAAGCTTTGGTTTATGCCATTACTGGGAACATTGCACCTTTGTCTCCTTCCTCTTTCAGATCTAAGTCTCCAGGCTATAAATTGTTGGAGATCAGATCCAGATACTGCAGTTGTTTGCCACAGTAGCACATCTGACTTCAAACCAGTCCTGTCAGACCCCAGTGGCCTGTTCCAGAGGCAGGGCTGTGATGCTTATCTTCTTTGAGTGGGCACATGGAATTTGCATGAACAAGTTGTGGCCACATAACACCCCTTCACAGAAACAATTCTTCATGTTTCATTTCCAGTTCTGTCTAAGGATCACATAGATTTCCACAGCCTTGAATTCAGTTTGGCTACTCTCTGTTCAGTGAGGTCAATGCACTTAAACTCCACCTCTTGAAGGGGGACTGGGGGGAGCAGAAAGAAAAGCACAAAAATGGAAAACAACCACAGTCACCAAGCAAGTATGGGGGCTGTCATGTAAGGTCACCCGCACCCATGCTGCAACCTTATGGCCACTCTTACTGGGAACTCAAGCTGTTTCCCTCCACATCCTCTCATCTTCTCCATGCATGTGAGGGGAATGCAGTAAAAAACCTCATAGGGAGGTTCTGGGAAGAGCTGTACTGGTTAGGCTGTCCCAGCAGGCAGTACTGGAATAGCAGCACAAGCCTCCCTGGCTCTGTGGAGCTCCTTCACCCCCTCCTATCTTCAAGGATGGATTTATCAGGAAGACTGCAAGTGGCCTGTGCTGCCCCTTACCCTGTAGTCAAGGTGTCCCTGCATGCCATTTGCAGTCTCCCAGCCCAACTCATGACAGCCAGCAGCAGGATGAGCCACCTGCCTCCAGAGCAGCCATCCCATGTCCAGTCAGAATGGGACAAGGCAAAAATCATCCAGAAACAGCCATAGAAAGCTGAATTAAACCCTGGGAGTACAGTCAGCTCAACCAGACACTCCTTGGCACCTTATCAGTGAAACATGATGGGGAAGTTTTAATGCCAGGCAGGGAGGGCTCAGGCTTTGCAATTCAGCTGTGTGCAGGAGCCTCCTTGTGACACAGATGTGAACACTGTCAGATGGGGAAGAGTAACTTTTTCTTTTGAAGAGCACACTCTCCAGGTGCCTGTGTCACCCACTTTTACCATGCCAGGACACTGAAGTCAGCACTGTGAAGGAAAGGGTAGGCAAATAGCACTCCAGGATGTCAGCCTCCAGCACAGAGCTGGTATTGACCAGAGGGCAAAGGGCCCCTGCTGCTGCCTCCCTGCCAGCTGGGACTGACAAAGAGGGCAAAATGCTCCTTGATGATTCACACTGCCTGCAGCATGATGGCCCATGTGTCTTAGACTCTGCCTCCACATCCCTGTTATTTACATATTTAGCATTTTAAGACTGGACAGGACAGGCTCAGTACGCAATCCCAGTCCTTGCAGAGCCTCTGCCCTTTCTGAAGAATGACTGTCAGGTGCCTGCGTTCCCCTTCACTGACTAACTCCCCATTTCAGACATCTCACCACACTGCTGGCCCAGCATGGGACCCACCTCACCACAGCTGAGCACAAAAGTTGTGCAAGGAAATACTTCAGACTGGAGGTGTCTTGTTCAAACCTTGCTCAAATCAGGACTACTTCTGGAGCTAGACCAGGCTATCCAGGGCAGGTTATATGCTTACAGTAACCCTCTTTCTGTATGGGATGTATTGCTTAAGGACTTTTTCTGGTTTTCTACCCAAAAAGGGTCATTTCCAAGCACACTTTGCACATGTATCCGTGGTATTGACTTCAGCTTTAGGTACTGGTGACAGCAGTCCATAACCCTGGGCCAGACATACAGCTGTATCTATAGCCACTTGGCACATGTTCTCCAAAGAAAATGCTCTCCTACCCCTTACCTCTCACTGGAATCCACCTTGTCCCTGCCCACTAACCAAAAGAATGGTTTGTGTAGCACTACAGACATAGCATCTCACACACCTCTGAACAGTTTGCTTAACACCATAAGCATGGACTTACAGACAAGTGCTAAAAAAGAGTAAGAGGAGTTCCAGTCCTTTGGGCCAAACTTTAAAGACAACAGCCATCCATACCTCTAGGCACACTGGCCACAAGAGGAGATGTGTGCCTGCCCTGGGACAGCTCAGTTCCAAGCCCTGCATTATGCTGGCTGTGCATGAGGGCACTGAAGCACAGAGGGCAGTAGGATAGCAGGACATGGCTACATCCAGAAGCACCAGTTCCATCACTGCCAAACTATCAAACTACTAATCGCCAGCTGTGATTTCTTTCAGAGGGCACCCCACCAGCGTAAGCCAGGTCTCAGGTGATGTCTTCTTGCATCCCACTCGCTGAGTGCCCAGCCACTCCCTCGAGACGATGGCTGAGCCAAGGAGTGCAGGAAAGCCCGCAACAAAGGAATTCAGCAGCAGATGGCAGCACACGGTCACGGGTGAGACTGAGCTCAATGACTGGTTGCGGGTGCCACTAGCCCAGCCAGGCTCGCAGACCAGCCTTGGGAGGGCAGGGAGCGTCACACTTTTTTATAAGCCTAACGCACAAGGCTCAGCAAAAAGGCTGCAAGTTACAGGCGGTTCCCTCCTTTAGGGAATGTCTCTTCAGACTGCTTCAAGGCTTGAAAAGCCAGCCGACAAAGCAAGGCAGCTGCCTCTGCCCCAACACGCAGGAGCTGCCATCCTACAATGCCTGGGAAAGAAAAGGGAGAGCAGGCCATTGCAAGTTACCTGCCTGGCCTGCCCCAAACACAAGTGATGCAAGAAGTCCACGCAAGATCCCAGCAGTGACAGCTGGGAAACATGGCTCCTGTCCTGCTCAGGAGCCATGACACAGTCCAGCTGTTGCTGTCTGATCTTCCTATGCTCAGCTTCAAGCAATGTCCATCAGAGCTCCAGCTCTGGATGGGGACACAGAACTATAGGTAATGGCAGGTGGCAAAATTAAGGTATCATCCTGCAATGTGCTCTCCCTGACTGTTAGCATGGACAGAACTATTATCTTGGAAGACAGAGACCAATAATAGTCTCCAGAGTGAGTCTATTGTTCACATAATGTAATGAGCACTCAACAGACTGCCTCAGAGTTGAGGCATTACAATGCATGTTAACCACTTAGGCCACACAGTGCTCTGCTTATATATATTAACTGCCTAGTTGTTCTTCCTCCTAGAACTTTGTGCATTCATGCTGATTTAACAGGATGAGTCCAGATTCAGATCCTGTTACCTCATTACCAAAGCTCAGGAAGACTTTGGGGGTTTTGGTTTCCTGTTTGGTTTTTATTTTGATTTTATTTTTTATTTCCTCCAATGGACAACCCTTCATTTCCATTTCTTCAGGAGTCCACACACAGCATCAAGGCTTTGTGAAATCTGGCAAGTTTGTGTCTGCAATCCATACTGTGAGGCTGTGGTAAGAACAGCTGCTGCACGGCTGTGAGACGTGAAGTCAAAGAATGTAGAACATAATTAATGGGAGAAAGGGTGGGGAAACACTCACATCCCACCTCAACTTCAGCTCCCACAGAAGAACTGACAACCAAAAACCAGACAAAACTGGAATCTTCCCTTTGACACTTGTTTCCTGATTCTTCCTATGTGCTACAGTCTGTCTCCAAATTGGAAGAAAGGGAAGAAGACTTGCACAAAACACACCAAGCTGTGCATTCTAGCAGGCCTCACTGAGAGGAAAGACATGGGGATTGGGAAGATCTCCAAGGAGGGCTAAGCTATCCCTCATGAACTGTTTCCTAGTCTTCTATGCTTCTTTATGCACAAACAGGAGTATATCCCAGCACTTCCCTTAGGTGAAGCTCATCTGAAAATCCTACTGCTTGGGAGAAAGACCCTTTTAGGCTTTTCAACCCTCTTTCCTTTAAGTACCTACTGAAAAGTCTGAGAAGCTCCACCATAGCTTATGGGTAAAATGCTTCATCTTCTCCCTGCCAGGCCCAGTATTACATACCCACCCAATTCACCAAAACAGGGCAACAATTTTGCTCCTAGAGCTGAAAAAACATCATTATTTTTCTGGCCACTACAGATGCTAGAATATTTGACAATTCAAACAGCTGATTAAATGGTTAAGACTTCTCATCTTTACCCAGGCCACAAAACTTCTGTTGTACTTTCATATGCACAGCTCTGCTGTCTGGCAGAGGAACATGGAACAAGCATGCTGTGCAACATGGCTGCAAAACAGGCCTGATAGAGCAATGTCAGGGCCCCAAGCATATTCTCCTTCTGTGGGGATTAGCTGTCTGGACTGAGGTCCAGCTGAAGTAATAGAGGTGTTGGGCTTTGAGAAACCTCAGCAACACTGGCCTTATCACAGCTAAGGGTCTCACACTTGATCCCTGCCTGAGCTATCCCAGCCTTGCCTAGCCATATCCCTGTCTAGCCACGTACACTGCTGATCTAAATCTTCATCCCAACCTGCTCTGATCTTCACGCTTATGTAATGCAGGACTACTCCTCTGCTGGTGAGGCCACTGCCCCGCCTGCCCTGCTGCAGCTTAGCTTCCTGCTTCCTCTCTCTTTCCAAGCATCGTGTCCTTGCTGTCCCTAACAAAGGGGCCACTCACTTCAACTTGCCCGTCTCTACAGTAGGCAGATACTGTTCCCCATCTACCAGCACAGAAAGAGTAATTTCTGAAAATATCTGCAGGCTGGGGAAGCCTCCAATGTCTGAAATACTAAATGTCAGGACAACCAAGTTTTCTCACTTGCTAGTTTGGTCCACACTCTTCGCAAGCATCACATGCACCTAGTCAGGCCTGTTTCCACGTTGTTGATTTGTGTTTGGTGTTGTGTCGGATTTTTATCCCATTTGGAAAAGCTGTGTCATTTTTGTGTCCTTCCACACTCCTACCTCTTTGCCCAGACAGAGCCTGAACCCATGACTCCTGAAGTTGCTCTCATCAAGTCTGCAGGCCGCAGCACAAATGCAGGATAAGTAGGCTGTGAGGATTTGCTGGAGACATGAAGACCTTCAACCTAGAGGCTTCCAAAGCAAAAACAATTTGACAACTTAGAAGACTCATGACATTCTTTTCCCCAGCATTACTTGTTTAATTACCATTTGCACCAGTACATCTTATGCTTTATATACATATATCTTTAATTTTTGCTTCTTCAGCTTTTCAAATACATAATATATTATCTCCAGAATACTAACTAAGACAATACAGAAGAGGCTCCTAGTTAGTTAATTGGCGCCATGAACTTCCTAGGTTGGGGAATTGATACATAGTTGAAATGACAGGACCTCACAAGGAGGTGAGCAAACAAAAAGAAGACAAAGGAAACAAAATGCCAACCCAGCGGAGTCTGTGATGTTGCTTGCAGACTACAGCCATCCACAAGTTCAGGAGGCAGGGAGCTGAAATACAGTGAGACTGCAAGAGTGACTATGAAGGCAGGGGAGGGCTGGCAGGGGGAAACATCAAGAGAGCCAGGGAATCAGGGTTAAATGACTACTTAAAATACATCCAAGAGCAGTCTGGTCCCCACTTCCACAAGTGGAACTGCAGCAGCTTTAGAGCTATTTCAAGAATGCTGCTCCCCAGAGGGATGGTCTAAGTGAAACTTTGTCTTCAAAATGCCCTCAGTGTAGCAAGATAAAAATGACAAGAGACCTTTGCCAGTACAAGGTGCATATGTCTAACTACTCTTTTAAAAGCCTCACCAGAAAATTTTTGCCCAAAGGGAAAAATTTCCTTGCAAAGGTGTGCTAGAGACATAAAAGTGTTACTGAGTTGAGTGTTCAAAACAGGAAGAAGCCTTCCAGCAAAGCACCAAAACCCTAGTGTTCCAGTAACTGGGTACAGCTGTCCAAGAGTCACTCAGACCACTTTCCCAGCTAGTGTTTCGGCTTCTGAGCCAGCATGAAGGGAAGCAATTCAGCATTGTGAGGCTTCCAGCCTGCCCTGTGAGTTTTTCCCAGAGCAATCAACAGACTTACACACCAGGTCACATCCACAGCTGCTGAAGTAGTGTGGGCCTCAGGAAACTCTCCCAAAGAAAACAGTGAAGTCATAGCCTTATACCTCTTTCTAACTCCCTTAACCACACAGGAAATATAGGGGCCTTGGACACAGTAAAAATAAAAATTATCCAAGTTCAAATAACCAGTTCACATCCCTAAAAAATGGACTCAGAAGAAAATACATAAGGAACACAGGTGGGAGAATTATGCTCCCACAGTTCTCAGGATTGAGCTTATTATACATCTCTTGCTCAAATGAGTGATTTGAAAAAGGGAAGGAGACTGTCCCTTCACCAGAGAATAATCCATTGTCCCACCATAATTCTTACTGTGGCATGGATATGCAATACTTTTAACACAGTGCCAAGTCAAAACACAAGGCCAGGGCTCAGGATAGTGATGCAGGAACATGAAATGCTGAGTGGTGGGAATCACCTGGTTGTCATCTAGTGCAAGTAACTACCAAATTGTAAAAACGGACTGCTTTTTTTTTTCCTTCTTAAAGCTATTTCCAGTTAAAACAGCTCAGTGACAGCGAGGCCTTTGCACAGGGAGAAAGGAGTTAAAATGAGAGAAGTTCCTCCAGTGAACCTGCAGGCCAAATCAGGAGCCTGGAGATCGGGTGCCCACCTGGAACTACAGCACAACAGCAGCAGGTCTACTCAAGGACTTGCATGACTCCTCCCACAGGAGCATGAGGACATCCAGCACTATCAAGAATTGCACCAAAGACAGTAAGAGTAGTGTGTGCGTGGGGAGGGTCACTGCTCACCACAGATGTCATTAAACCAAGAGGGTTTTTTGTTGAGCCAAGACCTATCTCTTTAGATTTTCCATTTAGCAGGCGTAGCCAAATGCAGCTGTCCTCAGCACCGCAAGCTGCAGGGACTGCAGTCACTCCTGAAAGCAGCCACAAAAAGCAACAGCCTAGTCAGAGCAAATTTAAAGGATGAGGAACCCAGAGGCACCTACCCAGCCTCCTCCTGTACCCACTTTCTTCAAGATTCTTGCTTTCCCTGTATGGAAAGACAGGGAAAAGAAGCTAGGATGTACCATGTAACGGGCAAGTGGATGGAGGAGATAAGGCTACCTCTCTCCTCCTTGCCCGTCTTGGGAGGAGTCAGTATGTTCTCTTTAGGTTCAGTGGGATCAAAAATAGTACAAGTGAAGGACTGATTTGAAAATGAAGGATTGTCCCAATTTGATTGAAGACTAGAGAGGTTTGTGCCCCTTCTGATCCCATTTGGTGCCTCTAGGTCATCAGTTTGTCCCATTCCATTGCTTTGATCATTCAGAACTGGACCCAGTTGGACTGCTGAGGAGCCTGATTGGGAACAGCACTGAAATAAAGAAAGGAGAATTAAATGAGCAGATCCAGTAAGACTTCTTAACTTATGGTTCTTCCCACACCTATCAGGACACTACCCTTCTCGTGCTCCATTCATCACAGTTTACCTGGTTGCAGTGCTGAAGTCTCCCCAGAGGTCTGTGGTAGCTGATACTGGTGCCTTGGATGCAGCTGCAGGAGCATCTAAGTCTAATAGAATATCTAAGGCAGAAGAGAGGGAGAAAAAAAACCCATCAGGCTAAGCAAGAAAACCCCACAGGCATTTAAAATGCTACCTTAAACAAACTCCTGGATGCAGAGGCAGAAAATATTTGAAGGGACTTCAGCTTTCCCTCCAGAAGTCAGACTTTTTGAGGGGTTTGTCATAACAGCATCTCCCTTTGCTGAATGTGCATGGAGCCTCCAGCTGACACTGCAAGAGTACATTGTCTTCAAGAACTATTCAGTCTCCCCTTAGCACACCACCTGACAGATTTGGCACTTATTACCTCTCCCAGCAGACATAAGGCTCAGACTCAACCCAAGCTCAGCAATTTTAACAGCTGCCAAACAGGCACCACCTTAACAGTACAAACCATGCACAGGGATCACGTGAGCCCTACTCAGATGCTTGTGGTTTCTTCTCACTCAAACCTGTGGACAGCACTGCTGAAGTCTCTGCCTTCGCAAGGGTATCATCAGCTCCCCAGACACCCCTGCATGGTCACACTTCTAGCACAGCATGGAGAAGACTGCAGCAACCTCTTTCTTACAGAATCACAGGATGATTTAAGTTGGAAGGGTCCTTCAAGATCATCTAGTCCCATTGCATGCCATGAGCAGGGATATCTTTCACTAAATCAGGTTGCTCAAAGCTCTGTCCAGTCTGGTCTTGAACATTTCCAGTGAAGGGGTATCCACAGCTTCTATGGGCAATCTATTCCAGGGTTTCACCACCCTCATGGCAAATAATTTCTTCTTTATATCCAATCTAAATCTACCCTCTTTCAGTTTAAGCCTTTACCCCTTGCCCTGTCACTACAGGCCCACGTAAAAAGTCTTAAAGTCTTTTGCTACCTTTTTTACAAGCTCCCTTAATATACTGAAAGGTCTCCTGAGAGCCTTGTCCTTTCCAGGCTAAACAACCCCAACCCACTCAGCCCTTCTTCACAGGAGAGGTGTTCTAGCCTTCTGACCATTTCTATGGCTCTCCTCTGGACCCAGTGTAACAGGTCCACATCTTTCTTGCACCAGGGACACTGAAGCTGCCAAAGAGAGCAAAACCCTTGGGACACACCATGTCTCAGAGGGCACTGCTGGCATTAGATTGAACAGGAGTTTGCTGAAGCAGCCGCTGCCAGTGTCTGACAGGCTGTTGGCTCTGTGGTAAGGCTTACCTGCGTTGCTCGCATTACTGGATTTCTGCACAGGTGGTGGTGTGACATGGTTGGCAATGGCTGTGGAGGAAGGGGGAGGTATAGGAGGGACTGCAATTTTGCCTCCTGGCGGGGGTGGCAGCAGGCTTAGGCCCCCTGATCCAGACACACGGGGCTTGGCTGCTCCTCCCTTCTTTGAGGTCATGTTCTGTATTTAAAAAAAATTAAAAAAAAAAAGAAGTGTAAAGAAGAGTCTCCATTGGCATATCCAGAGAAAGAAGCAGGGTAAACTGGTCTGCTCACCCCAATGTTTAGTTTGATGGTCTGCCCTTCCTTAAACCCTAAGTCTAACTTGGGACGTGTGTCAGCTTCCTGGGACTCCTTGGAGATTTCAGTCTCCTGCTTCACCCATCTAAAAAGAAGAGAGGAAGACATGAGACCCTGTGGCAAAAAGGAACAGTGTTTTAGAAAAAACTGTGGTTTCTCTCCCCATCCCACCAAACCACCTTGCCTTGTCAAACCTCCCTACTCCTGGTGTAGCACAGCACAAAGCTGGGACCACCACAAACCCATGAGGCTCCTGAACACTGCACCTGGAGTATGACAGTACCTAAGCTTAAGACTTACAGATCTGACCGGGCAGGGCTCTCAGCTTGCATGACAGCTGACAGAACACTCAAGGGTCCTTTGCCAGAGTGGGGCTTCAGAGCCACCCCAAGGAAGCCTGTGCTAAATGAACATGCACAACCACGCACCATGCTCTACAGGCCAGTGGAAAAGCAGCATTCCAGAAAAGCAAAACTCACTTGAAATGATCCTGCAAAGAGACGTTGAAGTCAAAGGCATCACCACGATCCGTGAAGCCAATGCCTATAAAAGCACTTCGTCCTAGCAAGGAGACAGGAGGAGTCACTGGAGGTGCCCTGCAAATGGGCCACAAATCCTTCTGCTTGTCCTAAACTACTCCGTGCTACCTCCCTCTGACACACCTGCAGCTGGACACCAGCAGCTGAAAGCAGTTCATTGTCCCTAGCCTTCAGGATGCACCCTTCTTCCCACAGGGCTTCCTTGGAAACCAAATGTTTCTTCTCAGCCCAGCCCCCGACTCTGTGCAATGTAGAGAACCTCCTGTTTCCCTTGCCCTCAGACCCCTCCAGGCACATTACCTTGCCTTTTCAGCACTCCCAACACCATTTCCATCCTCCTGGCACACTCCCAGCTCCACCAGGCTAAGTCTCCTCCACCCCTAGCACTTGGGCACATACATTGGCCCCCAACTCACCAGTCCCATCCTGAATTCGAATGACAAAGTAGCGGCTGGAATCTGCCACAGTCTCCACTGCAATGCCAGGGTATTGATCGATAGGAGCCTGGGCAAAAAGTTCTCCTGCAGACAAAGAATACGTGTTAAGGAGAGCGATCCCCTGTCAAAGAGTGGCCAGGACTACCATGCACAGCTCTAGGCAGCAATCACAGTCACAACCTTGCCAAGGCACAGCCTTTCCCTTACCTGAAACCTTATCCTCCAATTTTATGTAAGCAGTTTTGCCTTTGGAGGTGACACGAAGCCGCCCTGTCCAGTCTGGATTGTCCAGTTTCCAGTCAGATGCCCTGAAAAGAAGAGCAGCTGATCACTGACCATAATCAACCTCTTCAATTCTGCCCAGCCACCTCAGCAGAAGTCTCTGCTCCCAAACCCTCAACACCTGCAGCTGCCTCATTCCACTTCCCTCCCCAAACATGACATGGGGTCTCAGCTCCTCTCTTATTGCTGCTAATTGACACACGACTCTGACTGGCCCGTCTGGGGAAAGGGAAAGAGACACAGTCCAGAGAACATCAACTCCTCACCTTCAGAAGCTCACAAAAAAAGGAAGACAGAAGCCCAGAAACTCACTTGAACAGGAAATCCACAAGTGACTAGTAAGTGACTTGAGATCACTGGGAAGACCCCAAAAATTAATTAGTAATATGCTGGAAAGCCACTCCATTATTCCACCCTATTGCTGTACAATAACACTTCTGAACCTAGATGCAGCTAACTTATACCAGATAAAACACACAGACATTTTGACTGGCCCATCACACTCTTTGGCACAGACTCTTGTGAAGAAAAAAAAAAAAAAAGGAAAGAGAAAAAAACCCCAACCTACAGAATCAGAGCTGAAAGGAACCCACAGGGATCACTGAGTCCAACTCTTGGTCCTGCACAGGACACTCCAAGAATGACATCATGTGCTTGAGAGCATTGTCCAAACACTTTCTGAACTCTGACAGGCTTGGTGCTGTAAAACCTACAGGATTTTCCAATCAGAAACAAATATCCCTAGCCAGGCACAACATCCACCTACAGTCTGTCGGGTTCAGGGAGTACACAAACCCCCTTCTCCAGCAGGCCTGTGGGCACAGCTTACGAAGTCACACTCTGCTGATTTTGGCTGACCACAGAAGGCATTTCTAAGTGCTAGTCCTGCAGCCTCCTCTTAAAAATCACCCCGATTTCCTCCTGCCTTCCTCCCCGCCACTGCCAGAGCCGCCAGGCCAAACCCAACGTGCCGTTATAGCACATCAGCGTCACATCCCAGGGAACCCAGCAAAGCGGGAGCAGACGTCAGCTCTGCCTGGAAGCGCAAGTTGCGCCCTCACCTCCTGCCCCTGATTAACACAGCAGCCTCTGCTCCTCCACAGCACGGAGCGGAGGCTCCTCTACTTTTCAGGCGCTGACCACCTGCCCACAAGAAACAACTCCAGCCGGCGGCTCCCCCAGAGCTCGGCTGGAGGGGCTCAGGGCATGGGCCAGAGCTGCTCGCGGCCACAGGACACGGCTTTCCCAAGGGGCGAGACCCGGGCACGGCACGGCACAGCCTCCAGCTGCGCCGCCCTCCCTGTCGGCCCTGCGGGCAGGGGCTGGGCCAGGCCGGGCGCGCCAGGGCGATCGCGGGTGCCGCACGCTGCCTCACCTGTACCCCCGGTTGGAGGTGCGCGGGGGGATGCGGTAGACGTTGACATCGGGCTTCACGCAAAGAACGGACTCGTACTCGAGCTCGGCCGCCGCCATGTCGACCGCGAAACCCGGCGAGGAGCGAGCGGCGGGAACCTAGTGACCAGCGGCGCTGCCCACCGCCATCTTTGATGAGGGCAGACACCGCCGGGGGCGCCGGCGCGGCCGGGCGAGACGCGGGCCACGTCGGAGAAGCGGAGGGAGCCATCTTGGATCCTGGCAGCGGGGGCGGGAGGGCGCCATCTTGGAGCCGCCCCTGACACAGCACCGGGGCCGGCGCCATCTTGGGGCCTGGCAGGTCCCGCAGCGGGGCTGGCGCGGCCATGTTTGTTTGGGGCGCCGTCCCGGTGCTGGGCGGGATGGCGGGAGGAGCGGGCGTGTGTGTGCCCGCACACGGTACCGACCTGCTCGTCTGGATTCCCCGGGGGCTGCTGCCCTGCAGGCCCGGGGCAAGCCTGGGGGTTTTAGTGACAGTTTTGTTTCTGTGGTGCTGGGAACAGGTGGCTTTTTGGTAAAAGAGCAAACCAAAAAGGAAATGTGGCACAAAGCACGACAGGTTTTGCTGCTGGAAGTGATGGAATATCAGCTATGGAAACCTTCGTTTCAGGAGTCGGTCTTCCCCCAAAATGTGGACTAAGTAAGGGTGTAGATACTAGTTTATTTATCAATAATGATAAAGCTAGCTGCATTTAAACCATTCTTTTAATAGTGGCTTCTCAGTGGAGACTGATGTTAAAGTTGACTGCTGTGCAGCATCCTGTGGTCAGTCCTGGAGACTGAGTCTCCAAAAGTACCAAATGTTTACCCTGAAAAGTGGAAGAAAAGGCATTTTAAAAGTTACAAAACCACATAGAGCCCTGTCTGAGTATTCCATGTCAAGCATTGGCATGGGCTGCCTAGGGAGATGGTGGAGTCACCATCCTTGGAGGTGTTAATGCAAAAAAAATCAGTGAAACATCACTAAGTCTGAGGGATTACTATTATCTTTTTTTCCCCATTAGATAAATCAGATAGAGCCATTCCTAGCCATGACTGTCTAGTCATCCTTCTCTATATTTTTTCTTGTTTTATAACTTTTTAAGATGGAGGACCAGTACAGCATTCAAAATTCAAGAAGCAACTTCCATTTGCCTTTTGGATAGAGTTGCTTGTTGACATAATTTTTCATTAGAACTTCCTGCAGTGACTGCTAGGTTTTTTCATTGAGCACTAATAACTTACCAGGAGTACACCCTTCCATGTGCATAGCTGTGGTTGCTTTTCCAAGTTCAATGATTCACAAGTAGCAGTGTTAAATTTCACCTGCCTCTTTATAGGACTGTCATTCAGCGTGCCACAGTCCTCCTACAGTCCTCTAGAAGGAGAGCATCTTGGATGAGGGAGTGGCAAAGGGCCAACTATTATAAGGCATGTGAGGAAAGACTCACAAGCAGCACCAGGACGCCAGGAATACATCTCCCTTTCAATTCCATTGAGACTTAACCAGTGGAGAACATAACATTCTTCAGCTGGTTGAAACAAGCATCTCTGGGACCAAAAAAATACAAAGCACTGCCAATAACAGCTGAAGTTTAACATTTTAATTTTTTTTTCAAAGGATTCAGCAGTGACCTTGAAGTAGAACCTATTTAAAATCAGACTATGAAAACAGTGAAGGATCCATATTCTTCCCACACACAAATCTTCAATGAACAAAACCCAAGAAACACTAAAAATCTTGGATGGAACTTCTACTCTGAAAGATCATAGCTAGCTAGACATTCCTTTGCAGAGAAACAAATGGAAGATTGGAGAGGGGCTGCAAAGCTTTTAAGAACTGCAGAAGTAGAAGAAATATGAAATACAAGAATTCTCAGTTCTTGCCAAAGTGTTTTGGAGACAACCTGCTTACTCTTGCAGGGAGGAGGCTTTTGTAAATCCACTGATTATGTTTTTAGAATTGCAAATGAATGTAACTGTTTAGTAGCTGACAGACTGGTGCAGTTTTGTAGTAACAAACATGGAATGGCAATACACATGGCAGCTTGCATTACAGCTTTAGCCAATTGGTGCTGGCCAGTTGAGCCTAGATGTTAAGATAAACTTCAATATGAACATCCTCATAGACGAGCTGATGGAATATGGGCTAGATAAGTGGACAGTGAGGTGGACAGAGTAGTGGCTGAACTGCTGGGCTCAGAGGATGCTGGTCAGAAGAACTAAATCCATCTGGAGACCAGTCACTAGTGGTGTCTGGCTGCAGCTGACACTGGTTCCGGTACTAACTCTTTGTTTATGACCTGGATGATGAAGTAACATGCACCCTCAACAAGTTTGCAGATGATGCGGAGCTGCTAGGAGTGTGGCTGATGTACCAGCTGTCTGTGCGACCATTTAGAGGAGCCGGGACATCCTGGAGAACTGGGCAGACAGGAACCTTATGAAGTTCAAGGAGAAGAGTCCTGGGGAGCAACAACCCCGTGCACTAATAGATGGTGGGGGCTGAGCACTTGAAAAGTAGCTTTGCAGAAAATGATTCTGTTGTGGTCCTGGTGGACAAAAAGTTGAACATAAGCCAGCAATATGCCCTTTGTAGAAAAGAATGCCAATAGCTGCCAGGGCTGGCTTAGGAGGAGTGTTTGCCAGCAGGTCAAGGGAGGTGATCCTATCCCTCTACTCAGCACTAGTAAGGCCAAATCTAGAGTGCTGGGTCCAGTTCTGGGCTCCCCACTAGCAGAGAGACATGGACATACTGGAGTGAAACTTGTGGAGAGCCACTAAGGCAATTAAGGGACTGGTACAGCTGTTATGCAAGGAGAGGCTGGCAGAGCTGGAGAAGAGAATTGTAGGATGGTTTGGAGCAGAAGGGACATCAAAGATCATCTAGTTCCAACCTCTCTGCAATGAGCAGGGACCCACCCCACTAGACCAGGTTGCTCAGAGCCTCATCCAATCTGGGGAGAAGAAAGAAGGCTTAGGGGGATTTTTTTTATCTATCTGATGGGAGTGTTAATGGAGATTGAGACAGACTCTTCTCAGTGGAACCTGGTGACAGGACAGGCCAGGAGGACATACTGAAACGTGGGAAGTTCCATCTGAACTCAAAAAATCACTTTTTTACTGTGAGGGTGGTTCAACATTGGAACAGGTTGCCCTGGGGAGTTTGTGCTATTTCTTTCTGTGGAAATACCCAGACATAACTGGACACAGTCCTGGTCAATCTGCTCTAGATGACACTGTTTCGAGCAGTGGGGTTGGGCTAGACAGTCTCCAGACAGTCTTCCAACTTCAACTAATCTGATTCTGTGAGTTAGAGCCTTTCTCAGCTAACTCAGTCTGTTTATCGTGAAGGAAATGGGGAGAGCCATCACAATATGGTTTGAGATTAACATCAAAACTTAGAGAAGTTTTAACCTGGAAGATAGAACTGGTGAAGGACCTTCCTGCAAAGCAGGGCTTGACCAGCAGGTATCGTGGTGGTGACCGGGCTGTGTGTCCCCTGGCCAAGAGGAGCCCATAGGAGTAACCTCCTATTAGCACTGCCTGCCTGAGCCCGAAGAGTCCCGCCGGAAGGATGGCAGCTGAGAATAAGATGAAGCTAGAGAAATTTTCCTGGCAGGCTGCTGACAGCCTGTCTATCTTCATGGGTACAGCTCAGCCCTGGCCTGTCTTCCTTCTTCTGGTTTTGTGTTGGAGGCAGCATCTGTGTCTTTCACAGACATGCTCAGGAGCAGAACTCTGCTCTGTCATGGTTCACTTTTCAGACCAAAACCAAAATACTGAGGCTGATTCCTCTGTGTCTGGGCTTTGTCATTTCTGCTAGCAGTCTTGATTTCCCAAATTTTGAGGGGCGAGGGGGAACCCTCTTATTAAACATTAGAAATGCCTTGCCCTGGAGGTCTTCCGTTTTTATCGTCTTGCCACATTTTGTGCAAATCAGCATTTCAGTTAACCACTTCTTCTTGCCAGTCAAGTTACTTTCTAAAAAATAGGCTTTAAATATCCTGAAGAGAAAAAGGCAGATTAAAATCCTTTTGACATGGCCACTCATGGTTTTCTGAGTACAGTGTTCTGTATTTGATGAAGTAAACTCTCTCAAGCTGGAGCAGAAGCTGATCTGGATTGATAAGAAGAAATGGTGAACATGCTGACCTCATAAGACAGAAGTGGCTGCAAGACAATAACAGATCAGACATTTGATGGCGATATGGTAGGGTTTGGAATTATGAATTACATCAAGCAAAGGTCAGCACTGCGCCAAGAGGCAAGAGGTCATTCAGTTGTCTTACAGAAACTATAGTAAAGTATATGTCTCTGCCTATCATTCCTGTGCTTTCTATTAATATTTTATTTTGGGCACTATTTTATTTTGACAATTTTGAGAAACTTACTGTGGTTTGACTATTTTATGAGGTGATATCTAAATCTTCAAATGACATTCAAATGAGTCATTTTATCAGAGTGAAAGAACACACTTGTCACACACATGCGCATGCAGGAAAGAAAATGCAGTTCCTAAAATGTCATGTGAGAGTTTTTTCAGTCACTCCAGAGCCAGGACTGATGGTACTTGCTCCCTGACACACTGAAATAACTGCCTCACTCAGGTAAGCTCATAAGCTGGAGAATTTTGCTTTCCTCTTCTACTTGCCATTTATTATTCTTCACTCCTGAAAACCTCTCTCCCTCCTCCAGTTCCCCCTTCCATTTTCAAACCACAGTGCAGCCCTTTTAGCACTCTTGAAAACATAGTGTGGGCAGTATCTTTGTCTTGATTCATCCCTCAGTTTACTTTGGAGTAGGACTTGTGTTTCTATCTTTACAGCATTCCTTGTTTCCCTATCCTCTTCATACCATCTTCTCTAGCTATATGGGGAGGCAGCAAGATTCAGCTCTTGCAGCACTGTTCTCCCGTTGTCCCTCTAAAAGTTGCTTCTACATGTATCAGCAAGACCATAGGAAATGGAACAAACTTGGGAGAATTTTAAATTAAGACCCCAGCTTTAAGTTAAGCCTTCCAGTAACTTCTTTCATAGCTTTCCTTGCAGGTCATCCTCACCTAAAACCTCTTAGCAGATATTACCAAAACTCAGAAATCATGATGTTTGTTACAATCATTTATCTCATTTTCTTCTTAGTGAATCAGTTCTAGCACTCATGCATCACTCCACATTCAGACTGTATGTTATGCAAGAAAAAGATGGACAATTTGAATTTATTTTAAAAAATAATATTCATATTTAGTCCTGCATATAACAGTCTCTGACTGGTATTTAAGTACTGGCATAATAGAGATTAAAAGAGGGTCAGTTGTCCTATTCATGTCATCTCAGTTGCTTCTGCAGGCTGCATTCAGCTCTTCCCTATACAGTTTCCTTGCATTTCAGTAACATTTTTAGGGACCTTTCAGCAACACAACTGCCTTCATCAATTCAGCAAGGGTTTAGATAACAGGAATTTTATAAACAATTCTATTAATGCCTAAAGGATGAATATCAGGTTCTTTTTCTCAGTTCTATCTTGGCGTTGCTGGTTTTCTTTCCCTTTCTAAATTTACTTATATCTAAATCCAAGAATAATTGAGCAATTAACTTTTTTTTCTCTACTACTGTCATAGTTTTAAAATGTCACTTAAGTGTGCTGTAGGTCAGCTTCATTGTCTTGCAGTGAGACACTTCATATCTAAAACGGCTGACAAACATCACTGCTTTTACTCTGTATTTTCATTTTTATTTCTGCAACTAAATACCTGTCTGTTCATCTTTAACATTAATTTCTTGTCTTTCATAGAATCTTAAACCATTAATGTCTTTCTCCTCATCAAGATGGTCTTTCCAAGGAACCAGCAGACAGCTCAGAACACAAGCAAAGGAAAAGGAAGTGGTCACTGACACTTCCCTAAAATACCCCTTAGCCAACAGAGTTGATGTCCTGTGTATTCTATTTGTAATGTCCAGAAAGTGAAGCAGGGTTATTTCATAAAGACAGGCATTGCTTTCTTAACTTAAACATATTCCATCAGTTATGCCAAAAGAAGTCACTCCTTTTAAAGGGAACAGGAACTAAAAATGCTGATTTGCCTTTCTGAAGCAGGAAGTCAATCAGGAAACATACCTGGGGACAACACAGCCATGTGAATAGAGAGCTCCACTTTGGAGACTAAAAAGAACCACATGGAAATCAAAGGGGATGGTAGAGATAGGAGAACATAAGTGTATAGAGCTCCCTGTTTGAATAATGAGACTTACATAACTTAGCCACCACAAGAATGATGAAGGTGTACAATGGCTACATTAGTAAGCTTTAGCACAAACTTGTATAGACCAATGCCTTTGTACCCTGACGGCTCTGGACTCTCACCTGAACCCAGGGATGCTTCAGTAAAGGTTAAGAGAAGAATTTGGGGAGGAGGATGTGAATTGTTACTAATTTGCTTTCTGTTTTATAGCTGCAGAATGCCTCAACTTCTGAGAAACAGCAGTTCACAGGAACAGGCTGCTGTGTACTATGCATCGGAATCCATTGTCTCCATTGCTATCTTCATCATTGTTTTCATCACAGGTATCCCAGGCAATGGGTTGGTGATCTGGGTAGCTGGTCTGAAAATGAAAAGGTCTGTGAACACTGTCTGGTTCCTAAACCTTGCTGTGGCTGACTTCATGTGCTGCTCATCCTTGCCATTTTTCATCATTCACCTGGCCCTCCATGAACACTGGCCCTATGGCTGGTTCCTCTGCAAAGTCATTCCATCAATCATAATCTTCACCATGTTTGCCAGTATCTTCCTACTTGTGGCCATCAGCATTGACCGGTGCCTGCTAGTGATGAAACCTGTCTGGTGTCAGAACCACCGGACAGTGAAATTTACATCACTGGTATGTGGTGGCATTTGGATTCTGGCCTTCATTTTCTGCTGCCCTGTCTTCTACTACCGTGAGACAAGCACTTATGATGGCAAAACAGAGTGCGGGTACAACTTTGGAGTTGATGATTACATAGATTATTCTGTAAATGTGTCTGTAAATGAGTTATGGGAAGAACACTCACCCTTAACCTACGATGGTAGTGACTTGTGGGGAAACACCAATGAAAGTAATTATTCTGTACCCCTTGCCTCCCTGGTAATAAACACCACTAGGGCTGTCTTTGGCTTCATGCTCCCCTTTGGCATAATGGGAGTTTGCTACGCTCTCATTGTTTTCAGGACACATGCAAATCAGTTTCACAAGCCACACAACAGGATGCTGCGAACAATTGTGTTCGTGGTAGGTGCATTCTTCATCTGCTGGGCTCCATACCATGTAGTTGGGATTCTCTCTGTTATCCCTAGCCTTGGAACAGGACTGAGGGAGTCACTGATCCTGTGGGATCACCTCTCTACAGCACTTGCATATGCCAACAGCTGCATCAACCCCCTGCTTTATGTTTTTGTGGGACGGGACTTCAGGGCCAAGGTACGGCAATCACTGCAAACAATCTTGGAAAATGCCTTTAGTGAGGAACTCACATCTTCAACCCTTCAGAGAAGCCAGACTTCAGGAGATAAGAACCTTAGCAGCACCTTGTAATGCAGGACTTTCTATCACCGCTGTAGGAAGAGAAAGCTATGGCACTGCACATCAATCACTCTCCACTTAGCAGGTGGTTTTGCTCCAACATGTTTGATTAATCTACCGCTCCAACCCAGGACACTGCGATCATTCACACCATGACAGATAACCCCCTTTATATCCTACACTAGAGAGATGGCAAGTTGGAAGTAACGAGTATAATAATCTGAGGGAAGACTGGTGAAGCAGAAGACATGGTATTTTAACCTACACAGAGTATTTTAAGAAAGCAGAGCTGGCTGCAGATTTGTGGTGGGATCATGTAGTTGAACCTCTCAACTGAGATGAGAATGTTATTTTATTTGCATATGTCTATGTTCTACATTTCCTGTCTCTGATAAAGTGCAGATAAAACTAACTTGGATGTCGCTCCTCAGAAGGTCATCACATCTTTCCTCTGCGACTCTACTTGGGGTCTGAGGTGTGTGTGGGAGTATCTGAAGATTGCCCTAGAGGGTACTGCTACATTTCCTTACAGCCGCACGCTAGAACAGCACTTGCCCCACTCAGCTGCACTGAACTGACTCTTGTGCCCTAGCAGACACCCAGTGTACTTCTTTGTCCTGGCAAATATATCACTGTATGGTAGTAACTGGGCAATGCACATGCTGTACCTATGTTCATTAGCATGCATACACTCGCTGTCTCCCCAGCACCCCAGAGTCCCAAACCTTCCTTTTAGGAAGTAGTTTGAAATTATCCAAATAGATGTACTGCATTTTGAGATGGCACACAAGCAGAATTTGAGCAACTGCAGTCATTGATGACCCAGATTAGGTGACTGCTGGACTATCAGCCATTTGGCAAAACCCTGGAACTGGGAAGTGATAACCTCCAATCTGACCCCAAGAAGGTGGGAAATGACCATGTTGTAGCTCAGTCACATCAGGCTCTCTTTACAAGAGAGATGTGCTTCTCATGTCCTTCCAGCAGAGAAAAAGTTTCATCCAGTCAGGCTATTTGGGGTGTTCCCAAGTTTGAACATTCCCTGCTCCTGAAAAGCAGAAATACATTTACTAGGGACTCTATGGAAGCAGTTTGAAATCTGCTTTTTGTGTTAGTCCTTCCTTAAAAGAGGAAGGTCAGCCAATAGTACAACAAACAGACACTAAGCATTGGTAGAGTTTTCACACTGCCTTTCTGGTGAGCATGAATTGAAAGACTCTCAGATCTCAGTGCCCTGATAACAGTCAGCTGGGAGAACCTTCGGCTCTTAACATCCTGACAAGTCTTCATCTGAAGTACATCCAAGTGTGGGCTCTCCATTTAGCCATGTCCACACCCAAATTCTAAGGTGGGGACTGAGCTATCCTGACAGGCGCCGCTGAAAGAAAAAAATCAATACTGGCACCAAAAGAGTTAAACCATAAACATTCACTTTTTCTTTTTATTAAGAAAGCATGCACAAAAATAAACTCGTGAGACCACGCCCCTCTCTCCCTGACCACTGACACGAAGCATTGGGGGCCACATTGGGCTGGAGGGGCCTGCAGGACCCCTCTGTGGGCCAGGCTGGCCCCCCTGCCCTCCCTGCAGGTCAGTGCTGGCGCACCCGCAGAGCTCCACACCCACCCATCGATGTCTTCCCACACACTTAACAACGCACACTGATCTCAGGGGCAGAGGAACGAGGCTAATTTGCACACTGACCGGCATGTATTTACATATGCAAATGAGGCACAACTTAATACGCAAATGAGGCAAATATGCAAATGAGGAGCACTTGGATACGCAGAAGGAGCCATCTTGGTTTGTTTTTCTTCCGGTGGTGTTTTCAGACTTCCACAGGGCCGGCTCTCAGTAACGTCCTCTGCAAAACACTAACTGGCACCTGCCTTAAGTTGTCTCTGGTGCCACTTTCCACAGAAACCTATCACACATGCTTCCAAGCTGTATCATTCCCATCCTGAGGCAGCAGAGATAACAGCTGACTCCATGTTGAAGCTGTCTGGGATTCCTCATTTCTCTTGGAAATGCTCAATGACGAACTCCCCGCCCAAACACACACTTAAAACAAAAAAAAAAAAAAAGAAAAAAAAAAAGAAAGAAAAAAAAAAAGAAAAAAAGAAGTGTTGTTCCTCCCTTCCAATGCAATGAGACTCTGTCCACTTCCCTGACAACAATCCAATTTCCAATTGGTTTATCCCTACAGCAAATTTAAAAAGCAGTGCTAGTTCCCCACCTTCCTGCAGCCAGAATAGAGTTTATTACTCTACTCCTGTGTTCCAGGTTTGTCAAGCAGCCATGATGGTCTATTTCCACATTTGCTCCCTTCACTGGTAAACAGGGAATAAGGGCTGGGGGGAGGCTTTACAAAATATTAAGTGGAAACAAGAGGTTTGACCGAACAGAGCCGTACTAGAAAAAAAGGGGAACACAGGACACAACTTCAGGGAGGAAGCATCTCAATGCTCGCTCCTGTTCCTGCACCTTTTCCACCTTCCTGTTTTGCATGTGCTGACAAAGCTCATCTGTCAGGATTTATACTAGATTACATCATCTCCCCCAGCTGAACTGCAAGGGGTCTGAGACATCCTCCTCCCTTTTATACTGCTACACTCCTTGGCTGTTTGGTTCAAAACCCTGACCAGCTTGACCCTCCCTCCGCTAATGCCCCTCTTACAAAAACTACTCATGAGGGCCTCCCAGTCCCTGACCAGAGGGTCCAGCCCTTGACCAGCAACCCCCCAGTTCAGCCCCATTCTACACAGCAGCTTCCTCTGTCCACCATGAGCCCATTCACCAAGTGGGAACCGCTGACGGAGGATGTGCACCTACAGAGCCAGACTCCTGTCGCTGGCACTCTCAAACCACCGGCAAGGACAGCCTCCAAAGAAACATGATGGGTGGAGGGCCAAAACTGATGGGAGAAAGCTTCCAAATTTGCATATGAAAGGAAGAGCCTCACTTCATATTTTGAAAAAGGGCTTGAAGGGGTGTGGGGTGCAATGAAAAGCTCCAGGAACAGAATTTGCTGAATCACATGTGACACCCCTGACTGCTTCTTTTACCCGATGGGTATGTAGGCTTTCACCTGGAGACTGCAAAAGGCAGTGTACAAAATGGGTCAGGATTCCCTCAAAATCACTCAGTCTTCACAGATGGCATCACATTCTGAAACCCAACTTCTCTGCTGAAATACCATCTCTGCTACATTCTCCTTTCTCCAAATTCAGGTCTGCCCTCCCAGCTCAGCTCAGCTCTCCCTACCTCAGGGATTACCCTCTCTTTTTACTTGGGAACACCACTTCTTTTCTTGCTGTTCCTGCTGGTGTGACAAAGTTCACAGAGCTAAGATTACCCCTCCAGTGTCCCTTCAGCCCCCTGACCTTTACAACATTTACGAAACAACATAACTACAGGCTCCCAGGGTCCACTAGGCTCTCTCACTCCAGTAGCCAATACAACAGATTCACCGGCCACCTTGAAGGGAAAGAGGGATTGTTAAACGCAAAATGACGGAGGCAGAGAAAGATGCACTCGAGGATTCAGCCTTCCAAGGTCTTTTCATGGCACCAAGGACCCATCTTCCCGCCCTCCACAGGGCACTGCGCAACACAAAAGAGCCAATCCGATGCGTCCGAGGCCACCAGAGGAGGGGGAGAGCTGTGTTCAATTATTGGTAGTAATAATAATAACAATAATAATAATAAACAAAAGAAGAAAAGAAGATAAAACAGGACGCAAGGAAGGATTATCTTCGGCAGCATCTTGCGGTGGCTTCTCTGGCGGAGATAGAGAATATATATCTATATACAGGCAAGGCAGGGAGGCTGGGGAGGGCGGTGCTGACACCATTGACCCCACGTCCCCCTCCCCTCCCACGTCCTTCATAAAGGACGGGCTATCAAGTCTGTAACTCGCTAGGTGATCAAGTCCCAGTCGAAATCGTCGGGGATTTCCTCATTGGCGCCTGGAGGAGGCCCTGGAGGCCGAGGGACCAGATGATGAGCTGAGCCAAAAACAAGAAGAAAGAAGAAAGAGAAGTTAGTATCAAAAACTACATGCTTTTTCACAGTGGGCCCCTGGGCAAAAGAAACTGGAAGTGATTTGGGCCTTCTCCTTTCCAACAGTCTAACAAACAAGACCACTACTGGCATAAATCCCCCTGTCAGATAGCACCTACTAATGTCTGGGGGTGCTCTGCTGCAAAATTTCTCCACAGCAGCTTCAGCCTCCTTTACTTTCCTCATAGCTGACTGCTACAAAGGACTTCATCAACAGAAACTTCTCCTGTACAGTTGCCTTCAAGCAACTACCTGAGGGTGAGGCTAAGATAGAAGACTGTTTATGTGAAGTGAAAGAAATCAGGCCTCTGAAATCCTAAATCTTCCCAGAGCTATAGCAGAGCTCTAAATGGAGGGTCCCTTGCAGTCCATGCTCCCTCTCTTCCCACAGTGCTCCATTTGATTACTAAGTGCTTTGGGAGAAATGCACAAAAGGGTTGGGAACCAGTTCTTTAACATTCAGTGATGTAATATGCCATAATGTCACCCCTTACCTGGGCGATTATATCCTGGAGAGTCCTGGGTGGAAATCTGGTACATAGGAGATGGCCCGGAGAAGAGATGGGGAGGCTGGGGCTGACCATAGGAGTTCACTGTGAAAGAAAATGAATTAAGAAAAAAAAAAAAACAAAAATAACTGTTAATGTTCAGGTCAGAAGTCTTGGCCCTGACTTGGTGGCAGCTCAGCCACAGCGCAACTCACTCAGACCCACAGGATACTGAGGAGATGTTCAGCTGTTGGGTTCTAACTGCAAGCTATAGTTTGGTCAGGGATCTCGTTCTTGGAACCAACAGGAGTTTCTCTATTATTGTAAAACAAGAAAATTTTCATCCAGAAACACAAGCTGGCTCAATATCATTAATTTAGTTCAGTACTAGATAACAGACACCATTACAGTTCTATCAAGACCATGATATCCCCTCCTCAGAATGCATCCCCTACTCCTTGTACAGTCAGTATTTCTCCAACAAGGGTGCAACAGCTTTGTCCTTTACTGTTCCTGCCACCTGGAATAGCAATCTCTCTGCCTTGCCATTCCTTTCTGTTGGTCACCTACAAAGAACATCATCCCCTTCTCCTCTTTCAGGTTTACCTTTTAAATATATTTCTGCCTGGAGGTTGCTTGTCAATAGTATGCATGACGTAACAGCGGTCTGTCCTGGCCACAGGCATAGTACATTCCAGCTCTTTAAAGCCAGAGGAAGCTGAGTTGCTATGAACAGCTCTGACAACCTAGCTCTGAGCTGCTCAGTGCTGCATGGCCTGGCAAGGCTGCAAGTAGTTTAGGATACTCACAGAATTGGGCCTTCATTTAAATGTCATTTTAGCCTTCTCCTAATTACCTTGGTTCATGGACTGCTCCTGTTTGCCACTGTTCAGGGCACAAGAATCAGAGATTCGAGGGGGCTGCTGTGGGCCAACCAGATGAGGGAGCTGACCAGTCTGGGTAAGGAAGTGATTAAGGGAGTCACAGAGGTTGGCAATATGGTGTTGATCCAGCGTCCAGTTCTTCCGCTCAGCCTGGCGCAAACTCTCCATGAGCTCTGCAGGGGATGAAGGACAGTGTCAAAGACAGCAGTCACATTGTGATCTTACCTGCAAAGAGTTTTTGTCTTCTGCCCCTAAATCCTACCTCCTCCTCCTCACAAACCATACTTTATCGTTTCAAATCTGTCATCAGACTCCAGGGGAGCTCCACATCTAGGATACTTGTCTCACTGACTCAGGTAGGGCAGGGAAGAGTTGGAGGGAAAAATCTCAGTTACCTTTCTGACATACTTTTATGAATTAATTCTCCCTGCTCAAATCCTCCAGCATTCATTCAAGTGCTTCAGTCTTTAACAGAACCCATGAAGCAGGACACCTCATTTTAAAAATGAGGTGAACCACTGAGAAATTGAGGGATTTGCCATGGTTACACTGAAAAAAGATCCCTGCAGAGCATTCACATGCTCTGGACTACAGCCCTTGTCACTGAGTCACTAGCCCTAGTCACTAGGCCAACACTGACCTGAGAATTGGGAGTGCTCAATGCTAGACCAGTTCAGCCGGTTTACCATCTTGAAGCTTTCCTTCAGGGAATCAATGTTGGAGCACCAATCAGGGGGAAACGCTGGAACAAAACACAGACAAGATTAATCCAGTAAAGATCTCCCCTTCCCTCCACCCCTTAATATAAAAGGATTGGCCCCTCTCCACCAAAGACCCTGATGCTACAGCAGTGAGAAATCTTTTCTCCCTTGGAAAACCAGGGATGGTACCTCCTTTTTCACTTAGGCCCTGACTTTATGTTGCATCCCTAAACAGAATCCCAAACCCAGGGTGGATGTATCCTACTTTCCTCCAATAAGGAAGCAATTTCCCTCCCAAATTTCAACCATATCTGGCCTTCACCCATTTTCTACACACAGGTAGGCACTACTTAGGGAAAGCTCACTTGTGGGATTTCTGTCTGGGGGGTCCTCACTGCTCCCTTTCCCTCATCCATGCTTTCCATCACCCCTGACTCACCAAAGCCAGCATTGTTGATTGAAGCCTGTGACTGCTGCTGCTGCTGGTGCTGGTGTGGCTGCTGCTGTGGGTGGGAGTGCGGGTGATGTTGTTGATGCTGGTGGTAACCTCCATGCTGCATTGGGGGCGGGTGCATGGACATCACTGGTGGAGGGCCATAACCTTCACCACCCTGCTGCTTTCCGCCTTGGGATGGGCAACCCTCTGGGGTTGGAGTGTGGAGTGGGGGAGCAGCACCCACTGAGGAGGGGCCTTGCTGCTGCTGCTGCTGGTACATGTAGTAATTGTGGTTGGAGGGCTGCAAGTCACCAAGGAGAGAAGAGAAACCTGCCAAGTAAATGACAAAGGGGGGAGCTTTAAGAGAGTCTGGATCAGACCTCTGCTTACATTATCCAGCTCTAATCTCACACTGCTCATCCCGCTATTTATGATGCCTTTGGAGCTCCCTCTGCAGGCTGCCAACAACCATCAGCTGTGCAGTTATGCCCTTGCTGTGCTCCAGACTATTCAAAAGGCTCTACAACAAAGACCCAGAAGCATTTTAGTACAGCGTTAGGCACTTAAACTCCTCCCTGGATTTTTCCTAGACTTACCAAAGTAAACCAAGTCTCCTGAAATGTCATGCACATGTTGTTTTCCTATAAATGACCATTAAGAAAGCTTAAACAGCAGAACATTTAGGAAATGGGTAACTTAGTACATCTGACTTGCTGTTTCCAAAGGCTCCCTTCAGTTCCCTTCTTACAAGCAGTTTAGTCAGGAATCTTCACAATTTTTCTCACACTGATCATAAGAGGCCATAAAAGACTCTGCTTTTGTACAAAGGGCACACTGTACACATCAGGGCTCCTTTATTACTTTCATTCCTCCTGACTCACTGGGTGTGTCATTTCTATCCTCCTGTATTTCAGGCATCCCCTACACATGAGAGCATCAGGTATTTTCCGTATTTTCCCAACACCAGGAGCTCAGCATATCTCTTATGTCTGCTTCCACTGTTCATTCTCCCCATACACTGGGGAACCTCTGTGGAAAATCACAGTCAGGGGCATTACATGCAACTAACCTGAGCTACTCACTCTAAGTACCCTTACTTAACCATCTGCAAACAAGCCTCACATTTTCATTAGATTCAACATCAACCCTTAGAGTATCCTACTACTGTCCTGGGGAAAAAAGGATGAATACTGCCATCCTGACTCAAAAGTTGCCTACAAAAATTTTTTGAAAGCTGCAAGTTTTCCTACACTGCCTTGCAGCCTAAGACTTGGAGGGAAAAAAACAACACACTGTTGCTAAGTTTGTAGAATTAGAGGAACACACCAAGTCAAGGTTCTTCTCTACATTTTTGTAGCTTGCTCACACTACAACACCTCACACAACAGGCTCCTACTAGGAGTGCCAGCATGATGAAAGCAGTTGAAGTATACACATTTTTATTTCAGTGATGCTTCAAGCTCAGAAAGCTCCTCCTAGCGTAACAAACTTTGCCTGCACTGTGTGATGGCTGATAGCACAGGTGAGAAACTCTAACAGCATATTCCTTTTTACACCAGATTAATATTTAGAAGAATGTTTAAAGGCAGAAACAACTGTAAAGTTTTCTGAAGTGTTTTCCATGGACATCTCATCCCTGCAGTAATTCTGCCCTCTTCTGGCTGCTTACTCAATCCCAGAAATGCAAGAAATGAATGGAGTTGGGAGCTCTCTTCCCTGCTCTCCATTCACAAAGCTCAATTCTCCAAGGCCTTGTACAATCCTAGTTTTAAAAGACCTGTGCAATGATGACTTTCCATTCTCCTTTTGAGAAACTCCAGACGCAACAATCCCCCCCTTACGGTTTCTAGCCTGACAGACTGTGAATATTTCTCTGTTTTTCTTCAAGACTTAATTTTTCTCAGTTTCTGCCATTTTAGTATTGCATTTGTACCAACAGAAGGCATTTTTAAACCACTGCGCTTTTTTATTCTGAGAGAACTAGGGGGAGCAATGCATAAAGGACGTGCAGATTTCTTATCAGCTCCTGGCAGAGGTAATTACAGCATGCCAAAGAAGCAAAGTCTGTTTGCACAGGCTCCTAAACGAGGAAAGATCTGAGAGATGCCAAATGGACAAGACTGTGTGGGCAGATACCTACCCACCCCACATGACGCATGTAGTTACTCACCGTGCTGAGAGGAAGATGATTTCTCCAGCATGGATTTGTAGAGATTTCGGAAGGACCAGCTAAGATCCTGGAAGTTGATCTCAGAGTAGGAGAACTTGAAGTCATGGTTGGCACTGTACAGCGGGGGTGGCACATCAGCTCCTTCACGGCCCTGCCCCCCTGCTACAGTAGAGGCAACATCCACAGGCCCTGCACCCTGCTAAGGGAGGGAGAAATAAGGGCTTTAGCTTGTACTAGGTTTTGCAGCTTGAGACAGATCAGAGACTAGATGCACATATAACATGCACTGATATCCTGTATCACTTAGATCATCTTCCAACAGAACTTCCCAAATGCCATTTTCCTTGAGGAACACCAATCTCAACCCTTCCTCTGCAGCACAATGGCTCATCCTTTTCTTCAGCTATCTAATACCATTATGCCTTTATCCTTATCCCCATCCAACCTTTTGCTAAAATTCACTTCCTCCTTATATTCTATCTCTGCAATTTCAGCTCCTTCCCTTCTTTTTATTTTTGCCTCCATATCACAATTTTCACAATTCCCTCTCCTCACCACTTCGCTTTTCCATTCATGCACTCCTCCCACTCTCCTTTTCCTCCCACTTCTATCACTTTCCCTGCGGCTCACCTGACTGTAGTTGGCAATGGGGGTGGTGCTCTGGATCGACATCTGAGGGGTGGCCTCAGGTGGCAAAGAGGCTTCTGTGCTGACTGGAACAGCCCCTCGGGGACTTTTACTTGCCTCTTGCTCTGGGGAGTCTTGTGGTATCTGTGGATGGGGAAGAAAGAGAAAAGGAAAGGAGCAGAAATCAAAAACAGATGGAGAAGTGAAACTGCAGATGGGAAGCCAGCTCCCCCGCTGTAGAAGTTCATGGCTTAAAAAAGAGGAGGACTGGGCCTTAGTCACTGAAAAGTCATGATAAAGGACTTCAAACAAGATTAACTTTGCTACTGAATAGCAGCAACAACAGGCAATCAGCAGGACATGCACACTAGTTCTTTCAGTCCTGGCCTTTGTCTCCCCATCTATACACCCTGACCCCAAAACATTATCAATGGTCTCGTGCTGGAAGGGAATTCCCACCCCACTCCATGCAGTGTGGAAAGAAAAACACTCACGTCATCATCTGGAGGATGCCGCCTCTTGCGAGATATATCTGGACATGTATCTATTGTCCAATATGAGCCCTGGAAAGAAGACCCATTGGTGAATGCATGATTAAATCACAGAGCTTGCTGAAGTAGGGGGCTTCTGACTTAAGAAATGCAGTACCAACTAAACATTAGGACCACCCTCTAGAACATCAGACAACCAAGACTTGGGTGCCGGCACAAGATTCCTCTCTTGCATTGGGTTGCATTGAACAAGGAGGTACAATGCTACTGGTGGACGGCAGAATCCTCTACTTCTCCGTCACTCTGAGACAGGACACCAAAAGGATGGTTTGATCCAAGCTAAGTGAACCCTTTTGGGCCTGCACACTCCCTTCAGTAGCTTCCTTGCAACTCGAATTTACTATCAGCAGTGAGAACCAACTCAACATTGGGATTTGGCAGAGACAGCTGGAAGGATTGCTGTTTTTCCATGGTGGTGACACTCCACTTAGAGCCTCCAAAGAGGGGCCATGATGGCTAAGAACTAAACCATGGTTAAGAACTAAAACAAATTATGTACAGAGAGGTCTGTTTAGCTTGGACAAGAGACCGCTAAGGGGATCAAACCACTGTCTTCGACTGCGTAAAGAAATGATACAAGACGACAGAATCAAATTCTTCTCAAAAACGTATAGCACAAGAATAAGAGGCAACAAATACAAGTTACAGAAAGAGAAAGTACAGCCAGATATAAACAAAAACATCTTCACAGTATCAGTGGTGCAGCACTGGAACAAGTGCCCAGTTTTGCTATCTCCATCATGGAGATATTCAAAATTTGACAGATCTCATCAACCTAATGTGATTGTTCCTGTCTGGGAGACGACAGGTGTACATGTTGACCTCCAGAGACCACTTTTAACATGACATAGTCTATAATTTTGTGTGTTGTCTTCTGAATAAGTAGAGAGAGAACTCTAGAATGTGATTTAGCTTGTTTTAACCTCCAATTGAGATCTGAATAATCTGAATATGTAACAGGCACAGAACACGTTTTCACTGTAAACCCAGCCCAACATGCCAATGAACACCTGCAAACATATACCCTTAAGTCAGTTAGGATTTCCGGGAATAAGCCACAAAATTAATGGTATTTTTGAGCAGTGATCTTCAAAGATCTACTACTTCCATTTATAGATGCCAAGAGAGCACCACACAGTCCTTTAAATATAACCTGAAATAAAAGGCCTGAGGAAATGGTCCTCTCTTTTAACTCTAGGATAAGGGGGTGGAGACCACCTTTCTGTCTAAATACATAGCTTCTTGCCCCTACCATCTCCTCCTGCTTGTTCAGTTGTGAGTTTTTTAAAACAATGATATCTGCATGCCAAGATGCCAAGTCCTGGTTTTGCTACTAATTCCCCTTTACAATCTATATATACTATCAGAGCTTTATCAGTCCTTAGTTAGCCAACAACTTCTTAAATTCTTGAGTTTTACTTGTAAATGATTCCTAGACTCGAACTATGTAATGATGTCTTTTTTTCAACACCAAATATTTTGCAGTCAAAATAGGTTAATTCTGCTCTCATTTCCATGGATCTTGCCTCCATGAAATCCATGATGTTCCATCATAGTCCTGCTGTTCACCAGCAGTCACTTGTGCTCTCATAACAGAACAGGTTGGACTATACCCACATTTTACACACAAAGATTAAGAAGAAAAACAAAACTAATACAGTACATTCAATCATATTTTTGACTTCTTCCAGTAACTTTAAAGACAACTGAAGATCACAGGTAAGAAAAATAATTATTAAAACCTGTAAAGTTTCTTTAGAGGTTCCCTTTAAGTAAACGCTTCTGTAGCCAAAGGACTGCAGTAAATCTTACTACTGCTTCCATTTTTGCCTACACTTTAGGTTTCAAATTCCAACCATGAGTTAGAAAGGGCAACCCCAGCTTATTCCCTGCAGTTTTAAATTGCTGGACCAGGAGCATGCAGATTTCTTACCTTCCCGGGATCATCTCTTGGTCGAGGCACCTTTCGAAAACATTTATTCAGAGAGAGGTTATGACGAATAGAGTTCTGATGAGAGAGCAAGAGATACAGGTAAGTGCTACAATGAAAACATACAGTCTTCTGAGTATGCTCTGGAGCAGGTAGAGAAAATAGGATGGTGCATACTCAAAAGCCAAAGCTCACTACATATTCCTGGAATGGGGCAGAACAGAAGCTTTGGAAAGGGATGGATTAGGATGATAATATGGGGCTGAACCACCTCTACACCTACAGAAGGTGCAGTGAAAATAACATCAGCGTGATGCAGAGGTTGGTAGTGATATGGGTTTTGTTGGGGTTTTTCGTTGTTTTTCTTGGTTGTCAGTGGTGGGTTTTTTGCACACTCATTCTTAATGGGCCACATACATAAACAACATTCTCAGACAAAATGGGATTTCTAGCTCTGCATTTTCTCCAGTTGGTCAACTTAGTTTTACATCTGCATTATTTTTCTCAGTAAGGCTATTTCGCATAGAATTAAAAGTCCTGTAATTGGGCAAAAAAGGGTACTTCAGTGATGCAAGCCCTCACCTTCCAACCAATACCAGCATTTTTGTAGTAGGGAAAGTTGTCACAGATCCAACGGTAAATCTCGCTAAGCGTCATCTTCTTGGCAGGTGATGAGTTGATGGCATATGTGATCAAAGTGGCATAGCTGTAACGTGGCTTCCCATCTTGGTGCACTGCAGCCTCATCCTTACTCAGTGTGGCATTGGGATCTGTTGGTGAGCCTGGGGGACACTTTCGGGCAGACCCTGGAGGTCCAGCTTGTGAGGAACCCCCTAATTTTTCAATAGTAGCCCTTAAAGTAAGCTGTGGGAGCCAGTCTATGGAAGTGAGGCTGCTTTCCAGGTCAGAGGCCATGGTGCTGGAAGCAGGAGTATCTGTGAGGAGAAAGAAGCAGAAAGGAAACTCTTGAGACACAAACAAGGTGAAACGTAAGAACAGAAACATCCATTTGCATTCTTCTTCTGCTTCTTCCCCTATCACAAATACCTGTATGAAGACCATCCCACTTCATGCACCTTATTCGTAGCCAGCCAGAACTGTCCCAAAAAGCCTATGACTGTGCCTCTGGGAGGACCATCTGTACTGAGAGAAGCTGGGACAGAGCTTTGTAACACTGATGGCAACATTGCTAGGGCAGTCTTACCCAGGGCACTGTTCCCAGGTAAAGAACCAAGACCTGCTCAAAGGAAGCAGAGCCCTTTCAGCAGCTGTACCACATTCACTCCTTTACAACAAAATCCATATAACCTTGGTACCCTTCACCAAGACTACCTGCAATCCAGTAGGTTTACTGGTGTCAGGTAAGAGGAATATCGTAGCTAAAAGGGAATACTCATTCATGCCATATACAAACCACAATTTAATTAGATCATCTGCAAAGTCAAGACTATCTTAATTTGAGAGGAAATTAATTTCTCTCTGAGGCCTAGCCTCTCTTTTTGCATTAGGTGACATTATAAAGAATTCTATTCCTTAGAGCTAGGATTACATATCTCATTTTAAAACACCAAGATCATGCATAATACTATATATAGATAATTACATCCACCATGTCGAGTTGGAACAGACTATATTAAGCTCATAATAGTTAAAGCTTTGCCTACCATAACCAGTTTTTCCTACATATATATAATTTTATTGAATTAAATCCTGCTTAATTCACAATATAGCAGGCAAGTATCTTGTCCAATTCTAAGACACAAGGAAAACTTACTTGTCCAAAGTCACACAAGTTTGTTTGTGTGAGGAAGAGACTCAGAACGTTTTATCTCATAAATGTTATATACTTCCCCTCATAAAAATAAAACACACCTAGGCTAGCAGCTGTATACAGGGATTTCTACTTAATTATTTTATATGAAGAAAACATTTAGCAACATGAACTTGTATGAACTTGTACACTTAGCACACAAACTTTTATGTAGTCTGTTGCAGTAGGCAAGGCAGCAGAAAGTTCATCACTCTTACTCAAAACTCACTGCATTACTATACTAGGAGCAGTCCCTTGAAGTCTGGACTGAGGTAGCTAAATTTCCAACGCCACAACCTGCATTACTCTGTGCTTATTCTTTGCATAAAGAGAAGAATCATGTCTCAAAGGGATGCAAGTTCTACACCTTTCATTTCTGAAATTAGTCTTTCCAGAGGATTAGGTGATACCGTGTTTGAGCACACTGGAGCATACACAAGGTAAGCACACAAACACACACATACTTATGTATGTATAACAAATTAAACACTTGCATGTCAGAGAGAAGAGACTGACACGAAAACACTCCACTTAGGAAAGATTCATCAGCAGACACCTCCCACTGAGTGCATCACTCAGATGAGTGGATCAGATGAGACAGGGAGACACCCATCTGCATGAATACCAATTAGATACTCATTCTAAAAATAGGCATTTGACAATAACACAGTGTGGATGCACAGATCCAGAGACAGATGCACCCAGCATTTTGACACTGAAGCTACCCGTTCTTCCCCCACAACCATATGCATTATACCTTTCGCTTCTGCACTCCAGTGCTCTCACAGCACTAAAGCACTGAAGTCCATACTCTAACGCGTTCATATGCACTAAACCTTTCATTTCCATGCATGTGCTTACCACACCTCTCAGGGCTCAAACACCTACACAATACCCCAACAAAATCCCTCAGCCCCCACAGGCAGTGGCTCCACAGCCCTAACCTCAGGAAACATCTCCTAATTGCACAGCTAACATAATCACCCACAGACTCTTAGGCACCCACAGACTGAGAAGTACAATTGCAGCACCCCAGTATCTATGGCAAGTGGAAACATTTTTTTGTCCATGGAGGAAAGGAAAAGCCCAACTGCTACATATTTACCTACATACTCATTTGCCACACTATCACTTTGGATAAGGATGATAACTTGCTACACAGCTAACTAGAGGATCCAAGCTTCAAGTGATATTCCATTATCCAGCCCCCTCGAGTTGTGCTTTATTGAAAAACTCTTCTTGACTGATTTAATCTAATATTAAACATTTGAAATTTACACACACACACACACAAAAAATAGCAGGACTATTCCTTCATGAATAACACAAGGGAAAAGCAACAATATATATTTTTATCCAGTGGGGATGGACAGATTACCATGCAATCAAAACACAGTTACACTTACATGGTAACTTCACAGGTAAAGCCCTCACTAAAAGTAGTATCCCACTTAGAAGAAAACAAACATGAACAAAATGTAAGTTGAATGCTTCATTTTGTAAGTGTACTTCATATAAATTTTAATTTCCATGGTACAATCAGAGAACAAATTACTTCTTCTTGTTAAACGATTATGAAATATCAGGTGCACTAACAGTACAACTCCAAAGTAAAATAAATACACCAGAAACTCAAGAAACAGAAGAAAGCACTGTTGTTTCCACAGAGCTTCAGATTTGCCCAGGTTATGTCAGTAGAGCATCTGCGATGATTGGCTATGCAGTAAAATGTAAAGCTGATATGCAACATTGCCATCATCAAATACAAAAGATTTTGTGCATTTGTATAAAATACACTTGTCAGGGAGACAAGTAAAATTAGAATTGGGTCAGATTACACCCACACTAAGAATTTTAATATTTTCATTCCTTGGCTTATAAAAATCTTCAACAAGAAAACAAAACTCCAAAATCTTAAAAAAAAAAAAAAAGTCTGTGTATATTTATGCACTTGTCACCCAGTACAGAAACAACCACTTTTCAGTAAAACACAGAAGCTTTTTAAGAACATATAGGATAGACAGTAATTTAGGACAGCAAGTGAAGACTCAGACCAAATAGCAATCACATGGGAAATTTCAAAGCAGTGGAATAAGACCTTTTTTCCCAAGTTTGCACTTGATCATGTTACTGGATTTGCTGGCAATATGGGATCTGTAATAACCAGGCACAGTCAAACATTAGGTATGAACATTTTCAGGGCACCAATAATTCAGTGTAATTGGCTACTAAATTATTTAAAAGAATACTTGTTATGCAGTAAATATTACTGTTAATTTATGTTGCATATCTCATTCACCTGACCCAAGTGGTTGGTGCATCAGCTTGACACTACTTAATGGTATGATGAAACAAGACTGAAGCCAAACCAGAGAAGCTGATAATTCTTCCAACTTTCCTTTCCCAGCTTATTGCCTGGCAAATCTTTTGAACTCTTCTCTTATGATCCCACTCAAACAAAAAAAAAAATAGTATTAACTAATGAACACACTGACCCGAAATCAATGGTGCTTTAAAAAATTCTACATTAGCAAGTCAGAATTAATTTTGAAGAAATTAAAACAAAGTCAAAGACCAGAATTCATAATCTCCCACTTTACAAGGTAAATGCTATCTGTTTATCTATTTGGCTGAATTTAAAAAGCAAGGGTAAGGTAGCCAAGTCATAACAGCTGGAAGGTGATGGTAGAGTCTTCATTTCTCAAGCACTGAATAGTTACAGTACAATCCCAACTCAGACAGGCCAGAGAGATGCAAAAAGTCCAGCCAAGCACCGATCCCAAACTACAGTTAAACAGACAAGAATCTGTCCAATTCATAAGAAAAATGTATTAAAGGAAATCCTTGCATTGAATACCTTTTAATAATCACTAATTCGCTTGGGACTAGTAATACTTCCCAACAGCTTTCCAGGAAAGCTACTGCCTTAGTTTGAGTCTTTGCAACTAGCAAATGGAAGCTCCTGACGCAAATGCAAGCCAGACTTCTGTCTATAGGACAACAAGGACCATCCCTTAGCGGCACTGAAGAAATCTGTACTTTGCTACTTTGCAAATCTCACTCTGAGCCAGTCAGATCTTACCCAGGATCACTGCTACTTGCATATAAGGACAGAAAAACATATGAAATGTGGGGAACAACACTCTAAGGGTCACATTGAACAGTCACATCGAACACAGTTAATGAACATTTATAGCCTGAAACATTCTCTAAGGCTGGACTCAAAGGCTGGTCAGGCAGAAACAGTTAGGACTGAAGTAGGGAGCCATACAATGAATGGCACCATGCTGCGCCGCCTACAGAAGCATGTTCTAGAATAAATCTCTACATTTACATTTTTCTGTGTTTACTTTCACCATTGCTTTATTTGCTGCTATTCTGATCCAATTAAACACTATGGCAGAAGATTTAAAGGAGATTCAACTTAGGTGTCTCAGCATGAACTTTGAGAGAAGAAATGCAAAACAGACTACCAAGCAATGACAGACATTGCTGTAGAACACCTATGAATATACAACCACCTCTATTTAGGCACCTGAAACACAGATTCAGTGATCTAACTAACAATATCCATCTCATATACTCAAGAGATACCCCTAGTCTCTAAGATACTTAGCAAATTTTTTTTAAAAACTGGCAAAAAAGGACTATTTGACTGCAACCTTTCTGAAATAGTGTCACAGTGTAAGGAGGAAAAGTAAAACAAGAATACCGCATGCATGAAGAAATGGACAGCCTCTACTTTGGTAAAAAAAGGCAGTTCTGACATACTTGTGTAAACTACACATGAAAAAAACTCTGTGTCCTCATCCAATACAAAAAAAGGAAAATAATTAATTTTGCTGAGTCCAGCAGGAAGAGAAATTTGCCATTTTAAGACATGTGCTTTCCCTCAAAAAGAAGGTGGTGTGAACCAAGATGGCAGGAATAAAACACTTAAAAGTCTGATCTTCTCTAAGCAAACATTCTCACAGAGATACTTGCTTCACGTAAAAATTTAGAAAAAAAGAACACTGATTATCTGCCCAGTCTGAAATTGCTATCCATCATCCTCTGAGAAACCTTCAGGAAATGTTTATATTTCTGGAATCAAATGCAGAAGGAAGAGAGGCTGCTGGGTGTTGTTCATAAAATGAAACTTAACCTGGAAGGAATGATAGGTGTCATGTTACTGACGAAAGAAAGGCATTACAGTTTGACAGCATCCTTCTGTCTGCAATGCCATACGAAAGGAGGAAAACAAATCCCTGGGACAAGGAGGTAAGAGAAATTCTCATACCCTAGAACCATGCTTCCCTTTTTGGGGAGCAGCAGAACAAGCTGTAAAACATCTTCCCAATTAGCTATAGGCTTCCACATGTGGTAACAGGGGGCACATGGTCCTCACTAGTCATGAGCCACAAAAGGGAAAGGGATCCAACCAAAGGAAGCTACTGTCACCTAAAAGCACATGGCATGGTATTGCTTATACAAGTATGAACTGTCACAGTGTGCACCTGCCCACGTGTCAGGGTCTGTCTCTATGGCCCTGCTCAAAACCACTTCATGTGCAAGACAGAACGGCTTTGAATGCTCAGTGCTATTTCATGTAAAAGAATACAGGTGGTACTGTGATTAGGGTATCCTGAATGGAAAATTTGCTAAAAGTTATTCAAAACACTGAGATGGTACTGGAAATTACTAGCTAGAAAAAGATGAAAACTTTTAGGCCAGGTATAGCTTAATACAAATCACTGGACTACTTGTTTTTTTTTAATAATTAAATTGTTATACAGATATTATTTTCCTTTAATAAATAGAAAGCTTAACAAATAAGGTTCATGTTAAGTCTCAAAGAAAAATAAAACAAATTTCTTTTCACTGTCATTACAGATCAGATAAATATCATGATAGCACATTTTAACACAGCACCTTTCAATTCCCTCCATTTTGTGAAAGGTGCACAAGCAGGGTATAATTTTGTATTTTGAATTTAGTAAATGAATGGCACTGACTGAACAGGCACTTTTGGTACTAATGAAGCATGAAGTCTTGTGAGGACTATAAAGTCACCCAAACCCTCATGCTGGAAGCGTATCAGGATTCAATTCCAAAGGCAATTATGACCTAGCTTTGTATGAAACTGACAAATGGTATAGTTTACAAAACCTGACCTGCTTATTTAAACCTATCAACAGATGGCATTATAGCCAAAGCCTGAAATATGCTTATGTCAGGAAGGCAGTATCTTTATGGGCATAACAGGCTAGGATTGAGCACAGCTAGTGCCTTGCCAGATTTTAGTAAGACCAACTAATCAAATGTTTTTGTTGTCTGCTATATAAACATGGAGGGAAAAAAAACATTGAGAAATACTACACAAACATTGCAGACACCCCTTAGACAGTCTGAAAATATGTGTTCAAAGTTAGGACCAGTTTGTTTATTTATTATGCTGTGTAAGGTAAAGTGGGGAATATGTAACACCTGTCAAACAGTAAATGATACTGAGAATACTGGTATACATAAAATACTTCTGAGCTGGAAATTATTTCCTTTGTAATAAGACTACTAGAAAATATTTATTCTAATAATAAGCCAAATGTCCCATGACAACCCTCCCAGTAACAGATTTGAAGTAAAAAGTAAACCAAGCACTTTGAAGAAGCACAACGAAAATAGATCACCACAGCAGAAGTGTCACTGCAGCATCCCTGCACCCTCAGTACCACTACACAATATTTCACTGTTGGAACTAGGAGCTGTAATTCCAAGCATATGCCAAGGCAGGAGAGAAATCTTTGACATTTGCTTTAAGAATATTAACGGAACAATTACTCTTACACTGAGAAAGGTATAGTGTACCGGTTTTCGAATAATTCAAATTCATGAGCACATATCTGCAATGAAATTTTCCCTTGGAAACAGGGAAGTCTGTGGTTGAGAAACAATATGTATGTCCCCCAGCCCTGTGAGAGCACCCAAGCTGAAGCAAAGGATTTCAATTTTACCTGCCTATCAGAATCATATCCAGTAATAAACTTTCAGTACAAGATATGCAAACACTGATGTAATACCCCGATTGTCTCTGAAACTAGAGACAACATCAGAAGTAGATCAGCATGCAGACTATCTTGCTCAGAAGATCTGCATAGCATGGCAAAGACATATACAGAAACCCAGGTTAAAAGAATGTAACATGCTTATAAATGAAAACTGTATTTTTAATCACGTTAAAAATGGGTCTCTCAGTGAAAAATTACTGTTAGCCTTGCATTTTAATGACAGCAATAGTGAAAAGTTCCTATGTAAGAGAAAGGAATGTGAGCCACATATAGGAAAATGAAAATCTGACTGAGTGGTCAGAACTTGTTCACCAAAGGCTAAACCACTGAAAACAGATAAGTCAATATGAACTCTGCAATAGTTGCTGAAACAAACCACAACCCATTTGTGGAAATGGGTATCAAGTACTAGCAAGAACTCTGTACTGAATTCATAGGAAAAAAGGAAATCGGTATCAAGTGCAGATTAGTTGTATACCACGTGCCCCAAACGTACATACAGCACATGCTCCCAGGGTTGAGGTTACCAAAACACTGCAGAGAAGGCTGTTAAAGAGGAGTCTGAGAGTAAAGCACAGTGAAATTGAAGTTGGAGAATTATCAGAAGAATCAAATAATACTGCATGAGGTTCATAAATTAAGTCTCAACCATTTTAACGTAATTCCTTTTTATTATCCTGTTAGCTGTTATCCTCAACTAAACTGACAGAACTCTCCTCCAGTAGACAAAACACTGACAATCCCTGGCCTGGCTCACAACTTGCAGAGATTTGTACCAAGCTCGAAGGTCAAGAAGATTCAGAACCACGCTGCCACAGAACACACACCCATTAATGGTTTCTCCTCGCTTAAAACACTAGTACTGCTGCTTGGCTTTCTGCATCCTACTCACAAAATGCTCCATTTTGTGCATCATCCTGAAACCAAATCTTCTGTTCATCTCCTTACAGACACTGAAAGAAGTCCCTTTCTTCCACACACATGCTTGCTCCAGTTGTCACCTTCCAGCTGCAAGTAAATATTATTCTGCTCTAACCTTGAACATTCCAGTCTTCAAGATGTTGTGTCTTAGCTTATGACAGTCTTTATTCCTTTTGCAATCATCCTTCTTCACAAAAGGAGCCATGGGAGCGGGGTACATATAGTAAGACAACTACCTTTGAGCATCAGTTACACCTTTGAATAATTTTCAAAAATGCAAATAATGGCTATTTGCATATTTGAAAATAGCTAATTGCAAATATGCAATTAACACTGGGACTCAATGATCTTAGAGGTCTTTTCCAACCTTAATTATTCTAGGATTCTACAAAATAAGTACTTTCCAGTATGTCTGGCCTCTATTGGCTGGCAATATTCCTGTGTATCAAGGTATGAGTCAGCTGAGGAAGAATGCGAAGAGATGTTCATGCAAAAAATGGAAAAGCACAATGTCATGCCTGTGTTCCTGGTAGAGCAAAGGACAATGCAGTAAGAGACAGTGACAGATAGGGGAGAAACAGAAATGTGAAGGCCCCTTAGAGTGAGCACAACAAGCTGGAACCTTGCATGGTGGATGATAGCCAAAGCACAGGCTCGTCAAGGAGGAGACAGCAACATGTTGAGAAAACACGCCAGGAGGACAGTTTCAGCAATCGTGTTTTTAACAACACGAGAAGGTAACACAGTTGTCAGAGGCCAGCAAGAACAGCTCACAGTAACAGAGATGGTAAATGAAGGAGGAAGTATAAGGGTTAATAAAGACACTGAGAAAGAAGCAGCAAAAGATTCAGGCCATGAACTGGAAGATGAGTCTCTACACTGTATGTTCAGAGCAAGAACATGTTATAGGCCCAACGGTGGAACCTTGCAGAAGAGGAAAGAAGGAAACAAAGGCAAATCTCAAAGGAACTTTTTAGAGTTCCATATTGGCCTCAGGGGTCTTAAACCTGCAGCAATTAATTTTAAAAAATGTTAAGGTAGTATGCAAAGTTGCATAATTTAATATCCCTGGCATGAAGGAGGTAAAGAAAAGCAAAGATATTAGAAGTGGGTCATTGTGTCTAACTTAGGAAAAAAAAATAAGTGGAGAAAGGTAAATAGTTTAGTGCAGAAGCTAGTGAATGAATGACGAGGACAGTTAGAAGGGAAACCAGGAAAATACTGACACAAAAGTCAAGGGAGGACAAGATTTCAAGACTGGGCATGATCAAGTGTCAAAAACAGCAGGGAAGCCAAGAAGGATGAAGATGGAATAGAGACCCTGAGACCTGGCCAAGAAAAGGTCATTAGAGATTTCAGGAGAAGCTTCAATGGAATGAGAATATCTATGCTGAAGTCAACTTACAAAACAGTTCTAGACTGCACACATCACACAGGATCTGCCAATTTTGGAATCACTGGTCCTTCAAGAAACAATTTATTGGGGCACCGTGCTTTCACTGTTTCCTAATGCCACAAAAACCAGCATATAGAGGTTTGAGTTCAGTATCACATTGTAATTAAGGCAATCAACAGCAAGAACAGGCAGCCATTAAAAAGTGGCTTTCATCCTTATACTCTGAAACCCTTATAAAGAATCAGTAACCTGTTTCAGGATAAATGGGAAGCCATGCATGGAAAGGACACAGCCCAAGGTCAACAGCAAAGGAGTAGCAGAACCATGCAGAGAACATTGCTCTCCCAAAACCCAGACCAATCCTCTACATTCAAAGCTTGTCTGCTTCATTCAGGTAAAGATAAAAAGAAGTTCACATGTAACTATTTTAGCAGCTTGTTTCTTTTTCTTTGCAAGTTCCTGATGGGGAGTGAGAATTTGTCTTGGTTTTGCTTGACAATTTTTTTTTTTTGGGGAAACTGAGAATTCAGAAACTTTGCTCCTTTAATTTGTGACCACAAAGTGTTCAAATTCTTTCCCAATTATTCAGATTTGAACTTTTAACAGTAATTACATATTTCTGCTATAATCAGCCACAGCCTTTACAGAGCAGAGAGCATAAACAAAATTTGAATTGCTAATGGTAAAAAACAAAAAAGCAAATATTTTTTTCCTTGAGGTATAAAAGCTCTCACTCATCATCTCACCCTGTCCCTCATTACTCAGTTGCTCTTATACATAAAAAAGGCCAAAAAAACCCACACATTCTCTTAGGTCTTGATTTCACATCAAAGAAACTGACCAGCTCAGAAAGATGAAGAATGAGGTACCAGGCCTTGCACAAAATGTTCAGCCCACTTCTGAAAACCAAGATCCTCAAGTAATAGAGAGAAACAGAGAATGTAATGGAAGGGATTTTCATTCTAACCAATCAAAATCTAGCTATTCCTGAGGAAGAAAAGGGACCAGAAGAGAAGGGAGGGCAGGAGAATGAATGAGTTGGACTATGGAGACCAAGTGCCATTCCCAAGCCAAGCAGAACTGGTATTTTCAATGATAAAAAAAGAAGTTTCTTGAGATGACCTCAGACAAAAAAATCCTATGTGTCCACAGGCATACAATCTAATGAAAGGCAAACTGGGAACAGGTCAAAATGTAGGCATGGAAGTAAGACCAGAGCCTGTGAGATACACTAAGAAAAGACTCCTGCCAGTGAGAGAGGAGATGAGGGATGCTTGCTTGACAAAAAAAAAAAACAAACAACAAAACCAAAAAACCACCATTTTAGGCTTCTAGGACCACAGGACAGAATGCCAAAGGGATCACAAGGGAAAAGAGATGCAAAGAGCAGGGACAACTGAGAGGAGGAGTGGGTGTAAGAGAAAATGAGAGTCAAGAAGTAGGCAGGTTGGAAACACGCTGGGCCTTAAAGGTTCAGGAGAGGAACACGAGTGCCACACGATGCTATGGAGCCCAGGGATTCAGGAAAGGTCAGGTACTACCAAAACCTCCGCTGCCTACTTAAGTATCCGGTTCATAATACGATAGGGTGAAAGACTGGGCAGGTCAAAGACACATGGATAAAACAACAATCTAGTTCAAATCTCGGCAAAGCACCACAGGATACAGCATTAAATTGGTCTTAAAGTTGTGAGATCTCCAAATTTTGAAACATTCACAGTATTTTGTATTTTCACTTCAAACTTCTGAAAAAATTCGCAGTTAATTAATTGTGAAAACGTACTGCAACATGCTTGCCTTCTCTCAGTAATACACATACACAGGTGGTCTTTAAAAGTGAAAAACATGGGTATAGGGCAGAAAGAGATCATCGATTTTTAGGCTCATCATATATCCCTTAGAAGGAAGAAGGAAACAAAAGCAGCAGAACAGATAGCAAGTAGCAATACTGCCTCCTACAAAGATGATAAACACTTGGAGGTTGAACACATCAACTGGATATTCTTGCTAAAAATAACATGTGCAACTACCAACAACAGAGCAAATTGAAGGCTTTTCCTTAGGCCTTAGAGTTAACACAACTGGACAGTTCAAACATGTTAGATATCACATTAGGCCACCCATTAACTTATGGACTACTCACCTTGTCTAAACTGTCTTCCAGACCAAAAATGCTAGAAACAGTATCCTTCAAAGTATCAATTCTGAAGCATCACTCAGAAACAGATTCTGCAAATGGAGTACTACAAAACACAGAAGGTTCTGTGTGAAAGGCACTGGTTACCATTCTACCCAAGGCTGGGAGAAGCAAATGGAAAAATTAATCCAGAAGCATTTTTCATCTTTTGGTTGCTAATGACCGAGATCCAGCTCCTGTCTAACAGCTGTGTAAAATGAGATAATCGGCTCAGTCCTGCTCCTGAGGGACAGCTGTCCATATCACAGTTGCCATTAACCACACCTCCTTTCTGACATTTGAAGTAAAGGGCCAAAGACCCAAACTGGGATGCAGACTGAATCTCCCACTATGTGAAGGTCAGTTGAAGTTTAGGGGAGGAGGTAGTAACCTGTAGCCTGTACCTCTGTGACAAGAATAAACTTCTTCAGAGACACCAGAATTCAGTTATATTTTTAGAGGGAAAGAAAAAGAAAACCCCAAAAAAAACCCCAAACCAGAAGTACTACAGTCATCACAACCCTCTCTCGGATGGAAAAATTAGATCCAAACTCCTCAAATTGTTTCATTCTTTCACGCCAACTTTTTGGACTCCTATCCTAGGAACTTGCCTACAAAACCACATTTCAAGATAAAACCCAAGAACTTATAGAACATACACTTAAACAGTATTATAACCTCATGCTCTTTTAGTAACATAATCCTTTTCCCATAACTCTTTAGACGGTCTCATTTCATTTTGCTTAAGGGCTTGACCTGAGAAATGCCACAGTGTCAGTCCTCACATGGGAGCTGACTGCCCACAGGACAGGATCAGGCTGCTTCAACTTGAAAAGTCAACTTTTGGAAGCATGAATGTCCCAATTTAAATGTACAAACCCACAGACGCACAACTAAGTGTCTTTTTCCTCAAATGTAGAAGACTTCATTGCTTCTGTTGAAGCCAACTCTGTGTTCTGAGGCATTTACAAGAAGTAGGCTATTTACTTAGGTACATTAATGTGGTTTTTAAAGCCTAATTTTAGGTGGTCAGGTTTAACATTCTTCATGTAAACTCTTATAACACTTGCATTTAAATGCATTTATAAAGTACCCTGCACTTTCATGAAGATAAATAATAGTCTCCCTTTTTCTTGTATAGATACTTTTGTAGAAAACAAATGGTGCAGAACAGCTGCAGTATTCCACCAGTACTCCACCTCAGAGGAAGCTGCATTTTCACCTGTGATAAACATTTGATGTGAATACCATGATCACAATGAAGAGCTGTGCTCTCTAAAAATTATTCCCTACAATTTATGAGTATGTCCCAGCTTTTGTATAGCTGTGTTTTAGATTACGATATCTTCAGAACAGAGATTGTCTTAATTTTGTGTCCAAGTCACTCCTGAATGCCTTGTCAGCAATTAAATAAATAACAATTAGTCTACAGCACACCACTTTAAGCCTTGTATGTCTGTAATGAATATTTAAAGCTCAGGCAGCAAATACAGAATCTTTATCATTTATGGAAGGAAAAAGTGTTTCATATGCAGAAAGGCAATTGTTGTGGGAGAGCAAAATTTTGTTAAGGCTGTTAAGGCTGGCATATATATTCTGTAAAGTGCCCTGGCATCCATCAGAGGCAAAAGCACTTGAAAAATGTCAAGTCATTACTGTGAGGAAGGGGGCAGCGTGAGTTAAATTAACCTCAAGAGCATGAAAAGTCAGTTTATCCCCCTGTATGTACAAAGGCCAAAATGCCTCAGTTATCTCCTCCCTTGTGCTAGATAACACAGCTCTACTCAAAACGGGCTGATTGCATAACTATAGGGCAACAGGTAGGAGGGCATCTAACAGTACCCCCAGAACATATGCTTGGTATGCTTGGTGGTTCAGCCTTCCCTTAGAAAGAGCCACCTTCTGAAGCTATGGATAACTGACAAAATTCTCTGCCAAAATGGGGAATCACTTTGGCATCTTTTGTCTGATCTTGCTAGCACATTACACCAAGGAGTTCCTTCTTCAGGGACTCCCTGTTTAACCATTGCTCTCCCAAATGGGTTCCAAAAGGGCTGCCTGTCCCAGCCCTTTGATCTTAGATTTCCTCACTGCTATCTCACTAGAGAACAGAAACAGTAATACCCTCAGGTGAGATATCCTTAAGCACGATTCTTCTGCTACTGGAATCTGCTCTGGCTTTGAGATGAAGCCTCCCTCAGACCTGATTTCTCAGGAAATCACTATGTTGGTGTCAGAATACTCATTTGTGACTGGGAATTAACTGCCTCATTTACAAAAAGCAGCAGCTTGGCTCTCACAGCACCAGCATTAGGATTCACATTCCTAGCCCCCGATTGAAGCACAAAACACAGATGAAGACCAGTGGCAACTGAATGGCTTCTTTTGGCTTTCAGAGCAGGTTCCACCAGCATTGTCATGGCTCTCATCCCCAGACCCCTGAGCACCACAGGACCCACTCTCATGGGCACTCTTTCCAGAATTCATCCCACAGTCCCTAAGGTACATTAGGACACACATCTCAGAGTACTTGCAGAGGGATCTGTATGTTCAGATCCCAAGCACAGTGAAGTCTGCACCACACAATGATTTTATTCCCACAGTTACAAGCATAGTAGGACCTACATGGAGAACTGACACTCCACCCCATGGGTGCATCCTTGGACAATGGCACTATAAATCACTGCTCCTGTCTCCTCAAAGCTTTTTTTGGCCAATATTATCATTCTCAATGACCCCTAAATGACAGAAATTAATTCACACTGGTGATGATTAGGGCTGAGCCTAGGATGAATAAACCAGGGAAAGAAGTAGAAGGGAAAGGGCAGAGAGGTTTCTTAAAATCAAATAGAGCTAAGGTCTCCCATAAGCTAAATAGTGAGAGAAAGAATCAGGTCAATTCCATATAGCATATAAAGCAGATAAATGACAGAGACCGAGAAAGATACACACAAAAAGAAGGTGGGGAAAGGTTCAGAAGCAGACAACTAAAATTTAAAAGCAAGCAGATACAGGGAGAGAAGAGACATAGAAAACAAGGACATAAGGCAAGAGAGGACAGCTAGGAATAGAGAGGTGATATAATGTGGTCACTCACTCTGTCTGGAAGATTTTCTGGAGGGAGGTGGATTATCTTCAGTGCTGGTTGCTGGGGTGCTGCCCTTCACACTCCTTCTCTGAGACCCATACTCAGACCGTTGCTGTCAGCTATTCCAAGGACTTCTTCGAAAAATATTTCAAAGGCGAAAGGATTGTGGATGAAATCAGGATCTTGAGTATTAAAACAATCTGCTTGGGATTGTCCGTCCCCTAAAACTGCTGGTTTTATCCCGGGATGGAGATCCTCTCTCCCTTTTGGCAGCTAACTACTAAAGGGGTGTTCCCCTGGGAAACAGCCTTTTCACTGACCATCAGATTATTTCAGAAATCAATTCCCCCAATCTGCCTACCTAGAAATCTCTTTTCTCTAAGGTCCACCTTGTCCTTAAGGGGGGAAAAAAATCTCTTTCTCTAAAAAAATTATTGCTATCTCTGTGGATATTATCAGTGAAATCTGCCTTTTCCTCTCCCTGTAACTAGGAGGTGTGTCTTCTCTCCTTGCACGGGGTATTTGAAGAAAACCCTCTTGGGATTAGGGGATGAGGGATCTTCCTTGGGATGAAGGAGGATGAGATCAGTATTGGAAATTACCTTTATCTCCAGTTAGCAGCAACTGGAAAATGAAAGAATACCTAATCTCTCTCTGCTTTCTCTCCCTTGTTTTGCTCTATCGCCTGCTGAGCAGATGTAAATAATTAAAATTATTAGGTAAGTATCTGGAGCTCCTGCTTATTTCTGTCTTGGGAACTGCCTCTCCTGGGCATACAGGATTTCTCCTGTAAAGACTCCCGTTAGTACCTGCTCTGGGGACAGGCTGTCTGCTCTGCTTGAGAGAGGACTTTCCTCAGTAGCAGGAGGGAGTAGGCAGTAAGGGTTATTCTCACAGTCCTCACGAACTGGGGTCTGAGGACACTTCTCCCCTTAATAAGTATCGAGGGGGCTTCAGAAGGCTCTATTCCATAGCGAGGAAGAGCAGACCTGTTTCTAGATAGTTACTAGGGCTGGGTGCCGGGGGGCCTCTGCGCACCCTTGGCTCGTTAGTGGGGAAGGGGACAAGTGTTAAGCTCCCTCTGCTCCCTCCCAGCTGCAGGGAAGGGGCCTGGCGGGGGGGGCGGCGGAGTGTCCCCACACCGGGAGCGGGACTGCCTAACAGGGCTGCGGACGGGGCGGGGGGCGGCGGGCAGGATCTCCCCCCACCCCGGCAGGCTACGGGGGTGTCCCCCCACCCCAGACGCTGTTCCTGGCTTCCCCCCAGGCCCAAGCTCCTCCTTCCCGGGCTCGGCTACCACGGGAGGCCGCGGCGGCTCACGGGCCCGCGCGGGGCTGCGCGGCGCCTTCGCCGCCTTCCGCCGGGCCGCGGCTTCGTCCCCGGGGTCTCCCCGGGCTCCGGAGTGGGGGGCCCGGCCCGGGCGGCGCTGAGTCTCTCCAGGCCCCGCCGCTCCCGCGGCTGCTGCTCCGGGCTGCGGCTCCACTGCAGGCCCCGGCTCCTCCCCGGCCGCCGCTCCGCCTCCCCCGGCTCCCCCCGGCCGCGGCCGCCCCCGCCTCCCCGGGTTAAGGAGGCGCCGGTCCGGGGGAGCTGTGGCCGCCTGCCCGCTCTGCCAGGCGGAGGGGAGGAGCTGCCTGCCCGCCGGGACCGGCTGAGGCTATCCCCAGCGCCGGGGCTCGATTCACGGTGGAGATGGCCGTGGGGGCCTCGCCCCCAGGCCGCAGCCAGCAGCCGCCTTTCGCCGCTCTCAGCAGGGGGCAGCGGCTGCGGGGTCACCCCTGTGACCGCCGCTCATCGTCCCGCGCGGGGGCTCACAAATGGCCACCCTGGGTCGAGCTCTCCGCCCTGCGTATCCGCGCTGCTCCCACTGGCCACGCAGTGCTGGTGCCGTACTTCAGCCCTGGGTGCTCCGAGTCAATTCCCACCCCAAAACAATGCAGCTCTCCATCCCTAGTAATCTTCCCTCAAGAAGATTGTCAATAATCTATTGCAGGGACATCACCAGAGCATAAAAGGTGTTTCCACAACAACCCTGTTAAAAGTCTCATTGCTATCTCTCCTATGTGTTACAGCCACCTAGAACCATACAGGAAACCCCTTTGATTGACCTCATAAATGTGTATAAATATCTAAAGTGGGGATGCCGAAAAGATGCAACAAGGCTTTTCTCAGTGGTACCAACCACTAGGATGAAGAGGCAAGGCTGATGCACAGGAAGTTCCACCTGAACATTAGGAAGAACTTCTTTACTGTGCAGGGGTGACTGTGCACTGGAACCGGCTGCCCAGAGAAGTTTTGGACTCTCCATCATTGGAGACACGCAAGAACCATCTGGACCCAATCCTGGACAGTGTGCTCTGGGATGACCCTGCTAAAACAAGGAGGTTGGACCAGATGACCCACTGTGGTCCCTTCCAACCTGACCCATCCAGTGAATTACACTCAGTGCTGTCCTGCTTTCACCCAGCTGGCTGAAAACTAAGAGTCTCCTGTTGATGTGTCTTAGGGATGCAGACCAACTCAACGGTCCGTTATTTTATGACATTAAAAGGGACTATGCAGTGAAGCACACTAAATAAGAAATATTCCAAAATGTGTGTGTAAGGAGCAGGCACTGCCTGGCATCCCCTGCACCTGTGGCCACCGTTGTAGGCAGATCATCTTGATGGGTCAATCTGAAAAGCACAAGTGAAACAGCCTCCCCCGGGGTCCCTGCCCCAGTTATCTGAAAGACTCCCTGTATTTAATAATCTCATCTTTTTGTGTGTGGTTTCACATCTACATCCTTCCAAATGATAGCACTGCTGTAAGGCTTGAAATACAGGGCAGCACATATACTGGGAGGAAATGGCATTTTCTGAATAAATCTTTTTTTTCCTTTCTGGAAACTGTAATATGGAAATTGAGATAGTAGAGGGAGTGTTGTAAGACTTGCTGCTTTTGCAGGGCTCAGGTTACCATTGCACCTGCAATGACTCCTTGCATTCCTTCAACAGGTCAAAACCTGTGCCAAAGTTCCACACCTTCATTTCAGGAAGCCAGTCATCATCCTTCATCGTCTCAGGATTCTGTGTCCTCTTTCTCCCACACTATCCCTTTCTTCTGCACCTATGCCAGCAGTTCTAGTCACAACTCTTCTCCCAATATGAATACCTGTTCTGTCAAGGAGCGTTTCCTGCCCTTTTCCCCATACTATTTGCATTATCTCACTACAGATCCCCATTATGGTGTTCCCAATCATTACCAAAGGCCAACAATCATCTCTTTCTCTCCCACCTCCACAGCAGAGCTCTGTCCTGTTCCATCCTTTCTCCCAGCCTCACTCCAGTCCTGTGTGAACAGCTTAGCTTCAGTTCCCTTGTTTTTATGCCTCTCTTTTGATTTCTGTTTGGGCTAGGTGGTCTTTGGGTGTGTCTGCTATTCCTACTCCAAGTTCTCCAGTCCACCTCTAGCTAGGATTTGTGTCCATATAGTGCTCAGGCTTCTCTTTACTGAGAGACTAGGCAGGAGCATCATTGTGCTGGGAGGCAGACGGGTGGTATCTGCAAGTTGTTTGATCTGTAGCCAACTGCAGAGGTGTTAAAAAGCTGTGGTTGGACTCGGAGTGTGCCAGGCATCCGATGTGTGCTCCCTACTTATTTTTCCTTTTGGTTTTCAGAATTCTCTTCCCCGAGTGAATATCTGAAGTACAGCCTGCTTTTTATAGACAATTAAAAGGTATGATGTAACTAACTTGTTCCACTACTTGAAAGAATGTAAATGCAAAAATTGCCATCCAACACAAAAAGTGCCCTAGGGGCACAGGGCAAAGGATCAGTGTGACAGAAACGCACAGAGATGAATGGATCGTGATCCATCATCATATTCAGCATTCAGAGAACAAAGACAAATCGAAAGCCTTTCAAAGCTAAGTAGAAGACAGAACAGAGCAGATGGAGACATGGGGAAAAAGAGTAAACTAGTCACCATGTAGCTTATTTTTACATTACATTCAATGTATTTTATCCTTCTCCCAATTTTTCCAATATGCCACAGGCTTTGTGCATGACTGAATTGTTAATATTTGTCTAAGGAGATCTATAAATTTTGACAGATGGATAGCGGGCCGTTGGGGCTTCTGGCATCCAGGAAGGTGTAGGAGGTGGCTTTGTTTTTTTGGCAGTTGGAACATTGAAAGTCTCAGTATTTGGGAAGGAATTCTCTTCCACATCCTGACTGAAGGACTGTTCCTTCCATTTGCAACGAGCAATAAACAGGCATCTCAGCAATCCTGTGTAGCATGCAGGTATCCTAACATGTTTTACTCCCTGGGCAGGGTTTGGTGCTTGGCTTGGATTTTTTTTCTTAGCCAGGAAGATCTTTATTTATGTACTTGAACACAAATACAAGAACGACTGAGGGAGTTGGAATTGTTGAAGAGGCTCAGGAGTAACCCTCTCATGCTCTACAACCACCTGAAAGGAGGCTGTAGCCAGGAGGGGGTCAGCCACTTCCCTCAGGTAACAAGTGACAGTACAGTAAGACACAGCCTCAGGCTGTGTCGGGAGGGGGTGGGGTGGTTAGGTTGGACATCAGGAGGAATTACTTCACAAAAAGGGTGATTAGACACTGGAATAGGCTGCCTAGGGAGGTGGTGGAGTCACCATCCCTGGAAGTGTTTAAGGAAAGACTGGATGTGGCACTTAATGCCATGGTGGTGTTTAGTCAAAGGTGGGACTCGATGTTCTCAAAGGTTTTTTCCAACCTCATTGGTTCACAGATTCTGCAGATATGTATGCAAAAATTTACTGGTTGCTCACATTATGCACCTTGAATAATTTCGTGGTGTACTCCATGGAAATAACACAACTGTGCATGTAATGACGCATCTTACACAATGAAGAGGCCAAAACCGGTGCTTCAAAACTCGGCACTTCAAATACACGTCTAGCACCCTAACTACAAGAAAGCCAGTGTACCTGGTATCTCCACCAGTGCCAACCACACGTGCCGGGAGCTCAGAAGTTTCAAACGCTAGAAAAGCGTCGAGGGACGTGCTTGCTGGCCCAGCCTCAGACACACAGGAAAGCGCACACTGTCTCCGGCCGCCGCTCCCCCTCTCCGCAGCAGGAATCCTCATATGACAGGCTCTTATCTCCCGGTACAAACCTCCACCCAGCTCCCTCACCCTGACGGTGAAGCGGGAATTCTCCAGCAGCCGCCCCCGCACGCCGCCCTCACACGAGGAAGCTCTCGCCGCAGCTGCCGCGCCCCTCCCTCCGCCCCACCGGGGACACCCCCGGCTGTCCCGATCCTGCTCCCGTTGGGCTCTCAGGCCACCTTAAGAGCGCACGGAGCCCCCGCACGCAGCGGCCGGGCGGCTCCTCCCCGCCCCGTGTCGCATCCAGCCAGGGAACGTGTGGCGGGCGGAGGGGCTGGCCGGAGCCGGGGGCGGCCGGAACCCCTCACGGTGGCAGCGAGGAGGGCAGGGAGGGGGGGGCGGCTGCCCCCAGCGGAGGAGCGCGGACGGCAGCGGCGGTGAGGACTCCGCCAGGGCGGGGGCGCCCAGCCAGGCCCTCCCCGGCTGTCCCCGGCCCGCGAGCGCCGCATTGCGCGGCGCCCATTGGCGGGAGGAGGGGGCGGAGCTAGCGCTCTCATTGGCTTTCGCACCCATCCGTCAAGGAGGAGATGGCTACGGAGGCGAACTTGCCCTTCCGGTTGGCCGTCAGGCCAGGGAGGGGGCGGGGCCAGGCGGGCAAGGGAGGAGCCGCTGCCATTGGTCACCGCCGCGCGCGTCAGTCACATGAGTCACAAAGGGCCGCGCGGGCGGCCGCAGCCGGGGCCTCTGGTCGCGGCGCGCGCGAGGGTCATTTCCTGTGCGGGGCCCAGCAGCTTCCGGCTGACCCGCCCCGCGGCCTCGGGCGGTGGCGCCCCGTCCAGCCTCCGTCTGGCGCATGCGCATGGCGCGTGACGTCCCGGCGCGGGCGCGGCCTGCTCTCTTTCCAGTGTCTGGGGCACGTGGGGAGCGGCGCCCGCAAAATGGCAGCGGGGGGTCCATGTTGTGTGTGAGGGTAGCGCTCGGCCCCGGCCGCTGCTGTGTGCCTGCTGCCCAGTGCGGGTGAAGTAGAGAATCAGTGTTGGGAAAGACCTCCGAGTCCAACCTGTGACCGAGCACCACCATGGCAATAGACTGTGGCACTGAGTGCCACTTCCAGTCTTTCTTTAAACACTGCCAGGGACGGTCACTATCCCCGCTCTGGGCAGCCCATTCCAATGGCTAATCACCCTCTTTGTGAAGTGATTCCTTCTAATGCCCAACCTAAACTTCCCCTGGCACAGCTCAAGACTAAGTCTGCTCATCCTGGAAGCCTTTAAATTTAATTTAGTCACTTGCACAGCAGGTATCACAGAACTGTCAGGTGAAGTGTGTCCCCTTCTCGGGCTCCCAGCAGTGGGATGTGTTCCATCTCTTACAGCCATTTCCTGCCTGAGGAGTGCCAGTACAACCCAAACCAGCCGTGCTCCAGAGGTGTTAGTCACTGGAGACAATGGAATATTTTGGGTGGACAGAAACCCCTCCATCTCTTGCTACCCACAACAGCAGTTTGTACTGGCCTTGTCTTCCATGGGCCCACCTCTGCTTTCAAATAGGACCTGCAACAGTACAGACTCTCCCAGAAATCCTCACAAGTCCAGGAGAGGCACATTGGCTGCCAATACAGAGAGGCTTTGTTGAAACGAGAAAAGTCCCAGCACTCATTTCTTAGAGATTGAAGGTTGAGTCCTTGTTTCCTCCAAGACTCGGCTCCATGCCATCACACATAGCTGTGATAGTCACTTTTCAGGCTGCAGCTGCACTTTAATGTGCTTTGAAGCAGGTAGTTCTGTGAATTGCAGAACTAACAAAGCCTGGTTTTGGTCTCGTAATTGGATTCTTTGATGACTGACAAGGCACAAGTTCTAACTGAAGCTTTTCCTCTAATTGGTGCATTTGTAATGTCTCTTTTCATTCTGGTTCTCTTAAGCCTTTTAAATCTCTAGTTTGTACTGTGACCTTTCCCTCTGCAAGGACTAAAATAAAGTCTGTCTCCTGTATTTGGTCTCTTATTTTCATGAACCCTACATGAGTTCTTGGGTTTTTAGATCTCTGCAAGAGAGTTTCATTCTTCTCATGGCTTTTTAGCAGAGATTTAAACCTGGCTCACCTGTTTTTCCCTTGATCTTTCAGACAGGCATAGTGGCTGTAGGTAAGCACAGGAACAGAGCAGGGCTCATTCCCAAGGATCATGAGCAGAGGGAGACTGCTCTTTTGGCATCCCAAGGTCAAATGCCCTGTTTGAAAGAGAAATGTGCCTGCATATCCTAGGAAAATATTCTTGTTATTCAGCTTTGGATAATTGGAGGTAGTTGTTTTTTAACTTTTTTTAGCATTTTTTTTCCCCTTTAAGTTCTTCCTCTTTGTGTGAATGATTGATTAAATATTCACGGAGACAAAAATAGGCGGATTATAAACTCCAGTCTTCAGGACATTCAGGCAGTATATGAGAGATACCAGGGAGATACAAAATGACAAGTATTTGCTGCAAAATGTTTAACTACGTGTTAAGACTGTGGTATCTCTGACAGCAGTGCAGTGAGGCAGGGGTCAGGATAGAGATCTGCCACAAACTGGGGAAAATATTTTAACCATGATGTGCTTGGTCTGCCCCAGCCCTTTCTATGGGTTCCCTGTGGCCACATTGTGCTGTGAATGGGCCTCTGGGGACAATGTTTTCTGAAAAGGTTGGTGAGGGAAGATCATACACAGGAATCTTGTTCTGGAGCTTCTGTTCGAACTGAAAAACCTGGAGGGTAAAGTCGGAGCTGTCAGAGTGTGCAAGTGCCTACATGATTCTAAGTAGTACTTAAATGCAAACTCCTGTGTGATCTCAGTGCTTGTAGGGATAGAAAGCAGGGGACCACTGGGGAGGGAGCTCCTGGCCGTCATGGTCTGGCAGACCAGGGTGTCGAGGTCTTCACAAGTGTTCCCAGTGGCTTAGGGTCTGCTGTGCTGTATTCTAGCAGACTCAGGCGAGACAAAGGTGCTTTTCTAAGAAGAGAAGGGGGTGTCAATGAATTAAGTGAATTTGTTCTGTGTACATTTTTAAGTCATGCTGTTTATCCTTCATTGTAAAACATCTAAAGAGTTTTCCATGAAAAAATTATTTTCATGATAATTGCACTTTCCTGCTTTGGAAGGTCTGTGTGGTACTACTACAATGAGGATTGTGAAGTACTCACAAGTGAGACATTTCAGTAGTTGGACAGATGGACAATTTGATAGTGAAGATCAGATTCTAGGGGCCCAAAGCTCACAGAGGTACTGCTACACGTTGTATTACCACAGGCTCAATGAATACAAAGTACAGCAAAGTTATAAAGTGATTCTCCTATAAAATGCCTACATGAAAAGGTACTTCTTACTCAGCAGTTAAGATGCTTAGGTGCATTCTGACTAATTTGACTTGATGGGCTGAAATAATTTTTACATGTTTTTTTGCTTGTTAGCCTTGCAGAATTAAAATAGCTCTGAGAGAGGAAGCTGGATACTGCTTCTTCCTATTGACTTGACAAAATTGCATTCTATGTTTTGGATATTATAGTGAAAGAACCAAAATGATTGATTGGTGACTGTCCTTAAAGGAAAACCCTGTTTTGTGCATCAAGGTTTGGGTCTTATATTGGGCAAAGGTGCCAGGGAAGGAAAGCTGTGGACACCTTCCCAGGAGTGGCAGCTAGGAAAGCTCTGGCTGCCTGTAAGTATAGAGAGAAGTTGCTTGAAACAGTAAATGAAGAACCACCTGAAGTCACTTTTCAAAGAGCCACTACACTTCACAGGCACTGAAGCACAGTGAGTCTGATTAACAGTCTGTCTGCCACTTCAAAAGCAGATGGTGTGAAAATGCAGACAGGATATAAAGTTTGATCGCAATACCTCAGACTAATGAGCAGTTCATGCTGTTGCGCTCTGACTGAGAAGCAGACATCAGAGTTAATAGTAAAAGATTAAAATCCTTAGAAGTGCTGGCGGATACCTATGATATCAGCAATAATAATAGTCTTGGATGACAAGCATCCCTGCGGATCAAAAGGAAAATAGGATACGTGTGTGACTTAACTTATAATTTCAGAGTCACTCAAGAGGTTCTTCAAAATTTACAGTAGGGAGAAGCTTGAATTTGCAGCATTTAATAATTAGGAGGGAAGATAGAACAGGGAGCTGCAGAGCAAACAATGAAATAAATGAAAATCTTCCTGGGTGTGAGAACTGGGAAGCCTGTGAAACAGTTAGTGGATGTCTTGGATCAAGGGAGGTTAAAGAGAACAGTTGAGAAAAACCTTGTTTTTTCACATGCACTTTCAGTTTTGAGGCTTTTGTGTTCCTGTCCTGCATGCATTCTGTTTTTTACAATGAAGCAGCTTTTGAAGATTGAGAGCTCATAATGAGAAATGTTGGACCAAATTAATAATTTTAAAACATAATCTGGTATACTGCCAAGAATTTCAGAGAATTCGAGTGAGAAGTAGTGGGGCACCTTGGCTTCTTGGATTAGGAAAATATGTGGTTCCTTATGGAAAGCTGCCCTGGTACCAGAGCTTCAGGGGACACAACACAGACTGTACCCACAATTTTTAAAAAGGTGCCAGGGATGAAGCAGGGAAGTAGAATAGTGAAGCTTTTATCTGTTTCGTGAAAGCTGGTTGGAATGGTAATTAAAAATATGTCAAAACACCTGGAAGATCCTGATAACTGAGATTAATTCTTTAAGCAAAGAGTATCTCATAAATCCTCTTCTCAGTTTTCGGGATGTGTCAACAAAGAAGTTAATAAAAGAGAAACATTTAATCTGATATGTTTAGATTTTTAAAAGGCCTTTGAGACTGCTCCACAAAGGCAGGATCTTGATAGGGAAAAGGGATTACTAATGGAGGTCACTTCAGGGCCTTATCTTGTTTCATATTTGAATTCCTGGCCTTGGCATAAATAAAAAGAGCATTTGGATGAAATTTGCTGATGGCACAAGGACACAATGATCAGAATGTTATAAATGAATACTGAAAGATGGATGAAATGAAATCTTGGATGAGATTCGAGTGCAAAATTTACTACCATGGATATAGGGATTAATAACTTTTGTTCCTGGGAACTCACCAACTGGAAATGAGAGAGAAGGAGAAAAAAGGGTCCTTGAGTGTTAGCTGATCACATGCCATGAACTGCTAAAAGGTAAGTGGTATCCAGAAAAGTATCAATAGAATATTCTATTTTAAATGTCTCATAGAGAATATTGTGAATAATTCTGAACATTCATTTTTAATAAAGATTCATTCAAATGGAAACAGGTGTAAGAATGGCTTTTAGGATCTTCTGGAGAATGAAGATCCTGTCCCCAAAACTTTGGTTTAAAAACTTTGCCTAGTAAAATGAAGGCTGGGAAAGGATCTGATGGCTGTCCAGAGACACACTTGATGGTAATCAACAGATAGGGAAAGGAGCTTTTAACTGGGGGGATGCTATTCATTTAAGAACAAATACGTTGCCCAAAGTGAAGGGTGAACAGTAGGAAAAAAAATCCAGAGTTAACTAAGGACTTTTAAAAATGTCCTTCCCTAAAATGACCTATACAGGGAAGGTGAGTGGGCAGCATGACCATATTTGAAACTCAGTCTCTACAGTGGGATTGCAAGGGCTGATGTTACCCTTGTGGGGTTTAAATTAACTCTACAATAATCATAGGCATGAGATTTCATCACTATTGAGGACAATGCTGTAGGAATGCTCTGGAGACGATACAGAAGTCTGCCCTCAAATTGGAGACTTCAGGAAATGGTGACATGAGCAACTAAGGCATGTAATAACTCTGAGACATTGGAAAAACTGAGATTACTATTTTGAAAGGGAGAGATGTAAAAGTGGGCAGATAGTTTATAAAATACTTGCTAGAGTAGGAAAAGTAGTTAGCTTCTGTTCTGCCTATATCAAATATATGAGAACAAAAGGACCATTCAATGAAACTGGAAGTGAAAATTGGGAATCACTTTTCCGTATCATGAGATTGCACTGGAGAATTCATCGCTGAAGGAAGTGGTTGAGTCAAATGCTTCACTAGCTTTCAGAAAGGACTGGAAAATGATATAGCTGTCATGAGTGTCTAGTGCTGTCATCAGTGATAATACAATTGGAACAGGAGTATTTGTTAGGATTATGCCCCCACAAGCCATTGAAAGGTTCTGAGGGGAACATCCTAGCTATGGATGCTGAATTATCTGTTAGGTGACTGATGCCCAGGAGAAACGATAGCAAAGAATGTCCCAAGGATGTGTGAGTCACACTGAAACACAGCTGAATTTAACATGAAGATACAGAGCTCAAGAAGGGGACTGACTAATGTTTCCTTTCATGGACAGTCATCTGCTGTCCTACTCTTTCACTCAGCCTGAGGTGGAAACAGGAAAAGGAAGCAGCCATTTAACTCAAACTTAATGCAGTTTCTTGTCTGAACTGTTAAAGCTTTCTGATCAGCCCGCAGCTTTCATTGAAAGCACAATGAATTCCTTCAAATGGTGTGTACCTTTGGCCAGACATGATCCTAATTAGTTGCAGGGTTTTTTGACAGTATTGCTAATTATGTTCTAAAGTTGTTGGTTTATAGGAATAGCCAGGATCAGGTGCCCTTCTGTCCAAGGAATGAGGAACTGGGACAATTGTGTTCCTGTGCATAATCAGAAGATTTTTGTCTCAAATGTTTGAGGAAACACAGGATGAATAGACGGGAGGAAAAGTATTTATAAAGGCTTTTGTAAGGTTTTCAGTGCATTTCTGAATGACTGCTGTCCCAAAAATACTGTCCCCTTCTTAAGGAGTCTGTGTCAGGAAGAAAGATTACTTGATATCTGGTAACAAATTGGTAAGAAACATTTGCAGAGTCCCTAAACACCAGTAGGTTTGGTTCTATCTGTGAGCTTTGAAATCTTAACATGAATCGTTCTCACTCCTTCTTCAAAATTGGTATGAGCCAGTAGTTCTGCTCTGGGTTGCTTAGAATGGCATTGCTGAGGTTGTGACATGCCGTCAGGGATGATGCAAAATATTCAGAGATAAGTTAGTGTGCAGCCTCTGAAAAAGTTACTGTCAGCAAGATGAGTAGCCATGTACCCAAAATGAACAGTTCTGGCCTGGAGGACTGGTTTAACATTTATATCCTACTGGATTTAGACCAACTCTGCTTTCCCAGCTCCAGCTTTGTAGTGATTTTTGCCATATGTAAGTCAGTAGGTAAGGGATGCAGTGCAAGAGGTACTTGTATTTCCCAGTATTTTCTCTTCAGTTCTTGATAGGCAGCACAAGATTTAAGGAAGCTCTCTTTTCCAGCTGTGAAAGATCATGGAGATCTGTAGATGAAGCTCTGGGAACAAGGAACCTTATGTTAAGCATTCAGAGTAACCTGGCTTTGTTTCAAATCAGCATTGGCTTTGGTTCTTTTAGGGAGACTTCATGTCTGGGATCAAGTCAATGGGAGTTGTGGGGAAGGGCACAAATGTGGTAGAACAATGCATTTGACCTATTAACCGGTGTTTCCAGTAACCTGGATCCCCCAAACCAGCAACAAGCTCTAGTTTTCTAAAGGCAAAAAAAAACAAACCCAAAAAACCCAAACTTGACTCTGTCATCATAGTGAATCAAACATGACACGTAGAGACATGTTAGTGACGGATTGCTTTGAACCTAAACTGCATTAGTCTCTAGACCCAAATTATTTTGGTACCATGCAGAGCGCCTGAAGTAATTGGGCCACATGAAAAGTGAACGAAGTGTCAATAAATTGTCTCAATGCCCTTCAGAGAGTAAGGCTCACTCTGGCAGTAGGTTAAACTTCCCTAGCTCTGAGGCTGCTTGGGCATGGAGTGGCCATACTGTTACACTCTTACCCTCCGTAACAGTCTGGCTGCAAGAAGACTTCCTTCTGGAACATTCCTTCCTATGTGCTGACTTCCAAACTGTGTACAGAACTGTAAGGACAATTTCTAGTCTAAACTTTAAACACCTAACTTTAGTGGGGAACACTCCCAGCCACCATTTAATTTACTAGTGCTGTTGTGTAACCAACTAATCTCTTTCACAAAACAGTGTACCATGACTGAAGATCTGTTTCTGGCCTAAATTGTAAAAAACCATTAACATTCTCAATAAAATCTGGTGTCTATGAAGTTTCTAGAGGCTCCTGTGTCTTTCAGGCCCATGTGATCCACTGCCACCATACGGTGGTGGGATGAGGTTTCCTCATTTTGGAGCAGAGTGCTGGACTGACAGGTTGGTTGGGCTGCCTGTGTTTGTGGTGTGACTCCCTAGTGCCTGCCTCTGCTCTGTGGCCTGAACAGAGTGAGTGCACTGAACATGAAGATGAAACGTGAAGCTGTAGAGAGCTGGATGAGAAAATCACTGCCAGTTATGAGCTCTTAGAACACTTAGCCTTCCTGTCTTGAAAGTGGATGTCAGAACTGATGTAGAGAATAAAAAAATAAATTAACTAAAGTAAGGGATGTTTACAGCTGCACCAGGATTTTCCAATCAGCCCCCATTAGAAGTGGGGCTGCTGCATTGCAGAATTCCTTTCTGGGACCACGCTGGGGATCACAATGCTGCCAGATATCCTCATAGTCCTTCTGCTTTAGGTTTAATGTTGTGAGTGCAGCTTCTGCTCACTGCTCTCTTCTGGGATCTAAACAAAGGATTAAAAACAATGCCTCACCTTCTGCATGAAGGGCTGGTTTGGGCCCTTACCCACACCCTGTGTCTGGCAAGCAAGAGCACACACAGGAGACTGTGTCAAAACCAACCTATGAGAAAGATGAACACCAAAACAAACATCAGTGGTCATCGTTAATTTTGTGTGGCAAAGGAAGGTTCAGCTCTGAGACGGGGCTAGTGAAGGAGCTGCTGCACTTGCTCAGATTATTTCACATGGGGCAGAAGCTGGAGCACCAACATGGAGCTGGAGTGTGGCTGGCTGTTCCTGGGATTTCATCAGCTAAATTATTGGGAGTGACAAGATGTCATGAGTCATCCCTGCCTGTGGGAACAACAGAGTGGGAAACTCTCCGTGGGCTCTCCGCCTGACTGGTAAAGGCAGTTTGTTGGAGTTTAGGCAACATGGTCATGAAGGAGGCTGGGTGGTTCCAGCAGGCAGATGTGGCTCGGCTGGAGCATGGGACAGGGGCAAGAGCAAGACTGGCATGAGGGAAAGCACAAAGGCAGGGTTCAGCATAAGCAGGAGCAAAAACCAAAGCAGGACTATGATCAAATGCCATTAGGATGTCCTGCTTCTGCACTGTTCATGCAGTCCAATGGTTTGGTGCCCTCTTTAAAGGGGAAGGGAATTATTCCCTACCAGAGAGCAGTGAATTGACCAGAGGGTGAATCTGTGGCTACCTTCAGAAATGCTGGTGCTGCAGTGTAAGCCAGGTTCCAGCAGAAGCTGCAATAGTGCCCACAAAAGGAATGTGTCAGGGCAAACTGTCTGATGAGAGAACTCTGCCTTTCATGAGACCTCTGTCCCTAAGCCACAGATAGGATGGGGCCCTGGGCTAGACAGAGAGGGAGCCTTAGGCTGGCGTCTGGTTCATATGTTTCTCGAGAAGCAGGGGTGCAGTCCTTTAGGGAGATTTTTGCAACAGGCAGATTCATTAACTGACCAACTGTGGATGACTCATTCAACAACTCTCAGAGGCAGAGGGAAGATTTCTAATTTAGAGTGAGCTAAACTGCAGGGTTTAGAGGTAAGGAGAAAGTCTTGACTACAGCATGTGGAGTAGTCAAGAAAATTGCCAGTGTTTAATTAAAAACTGTGGAGAACACTTGCAATGGCAGGTATAGTCTGGAATATATATATAAAATAAAATGAAATCTAATCAAATAGCATTAATGTTCTCCCTTGTTCCCTTTTAAAGTGAGGAAATTTTGATGTGGCCCAAGTAAAGACCTGTGGAATAAACAGTCACAGACTCATTTAGGTTGGAAGGGACCAAGGTCCAACCTTGATCACCACCTTGTCAACTAGACCATGGCACTAAGTGCCATGTTCAGCTGTTTCTTGGATGTCTCCAGGGGTGACTTCATCACCTCCCTGGGCAGCCCATTCCGATGGAGGAGAACAAGCCTCTCTCACATAATAGTGGGGCATGGATCTTGGTAATTTGTGTACACTTCCAAGTGCTCTTCAGTTGCCACCAGATGGCAACAGAAATCCGTTTCAGCGCAGCAGGATCCTGCAGAGACTGCTCTCTTCCAGCTGCTTTCCAGAAAAGAGAGAAGCTGACGTGATTTTGTCGTCACTAGGCACGTATGCGACAGCTTTTGACGAAGTCGGGTCCTTGAGGACAGCGAAGGGGTGGTGACCGTCGAGCTGAGGCTCTGCTGGCTGGTGGTGGGCTGGTGGCCTGAGCCTCGCAGCTGCGGGCAGCCCCTGCTCATGGTTCAAGAGGAGCGAGGATGTGCCAGCCCGCACTGCAATCAGCCTCTGGTGGCGATGCAGATGTGATCTCGGTGACCCAGAAACAGAAATAGCTGGGGGTCAATTCAGGGCAGGCATTGAGAGAGATGATCAGGCTTTGAAAGGGCCCCGAGAAGCACCAGAGTGGGGAGCAGTGCAGTCCAGTTTGGGGGCGATGGCAGATGAAGGGGGGAGCAGGGCTGCTCAGGCACCCAGAGCTGGCAGACTGAGTCACGCTGTCACTGATGTGGGATTTATCCTCGCATCAAAAATCGTTTTCTCTGGCAGCCTCGGTCATCATTTTGACCTCAGATGACTCGAACACGGTTGCCATGGGAACTGGATTGCTCTTCCCTCCATCCCCTCCACTTACTGTCTGACAAGTAGCTAGATGTTCGTCAAACACGACAATAAATCAGCCGTCCCCCTTGCCCTCCTGCTCTGCAACAGGTAAGGGAAGCGCTGCCAGATCTCCGCTCTGCTTCCCCCTACCCCCAAGCACGAGCACACACCGCTGAGCAAGCCCTGCCTGAATGAGCAGCTCAGCTGCTCTCCTGGGGCAGCAGGCTCATTTTTTTTTATCCCATAAATAGCTGTCAGGGTGCATCACTGCACACCTCACAGCTCCAGCTCAGAAGCAAGCAGCGTCAGACAGCGAAGTGACGGCAGGAAACGGAATCCCTAAAAATGGCATTCTTCTGTCCAGGACTGGCACGGCTGAGCTTGTGAAAGAAGGGTTTCCCCATCACGCACACAGCTAATGGAGCTAATAGAGCTCATTTAGCTAATTCTGAGACAGGGGCTGGCTCATCTGCCACGTCCTGGCAGCGTTACAGCCATTCAGAGAAAGCGAAAAGGAAGAGAAAGGGAAGAAGGAGGGGGAAGGAGGGGAGACTGGTGAGGGAAACAGGGAAAGATGGAGTAGGTGGAAGAAGTGGGGCGAGGAGAGGCAGCAGGGTGGATTGACTGGGAGGGCAGTTGGAAAGCTTTGTGATGGGCACCAGAGAGGAGGGTGGGGCACAGCCAGAGGTGGGAGGTTTGGGGAATGAACATGTTGAAATGAATGCTTAGCAAGATTTAAGTACCCGAGAAAAAACATCTGAAACTGGTAGCTAAAAACATAATAAAGGAGTTTTGTAGTTGCAAAAGGATCTAGAGATGGGAACCTTAGAAAAAAATGAGACTTGGCTGTAAGCCTGCAGTCTTATGGCATAGGAAGGAAATCCAACACACATACAACAGACATGACGTACATTGCAGAACCCCTGCAACAAAACAGCAAGAGCTCTGCTGTTGCCAAATAGTGCCTTCTATATTGCACTGTCAACAGAAAGGCTCTAGGAAATTTTACAGATCTGTGCACATCTGGGGAGCAGGCCAAGAAGCTCCTGCTGCCTGCTAAACCACGATCATACATCAGTATTTAAGTACAAAACGATACAGCAAAACAAATAACTCTTTTCCATGCTATTTAGCATTATCCACAATACATTATGGATACATGTGCCTACGTGTTGTTTTGTAAATGACCTGGCCTTTTGGGGCTTCCTGTTTCTCATTCTCTTGTACCCTCTTTCAACAGCGGTGAGGTAAGGAAATCTAAGCCACTGGAGGAAATGTTTAGGTGCCATAAGGAGACAGGAATGTTGCAGTATATTTGTGTGCATTTCAAGACATAAAAGGCCTACTAATTGACTTTAAAGTTGAATGAGTAACACAAAATAGATATCTAGAGCTGAGCTAAAGTTCCCCCAATAATTCAGCCATCCTCAGCCCCTGAAGGGCACTGCAGTTCATTAAACAGGTGGTTCAGTTGCTCACCCGGGTCGCATTTGTGTCCCAGGACACACCAGGGCAGTCTGGAGCCCCCTTTCGCCTGCACTCAGTGCCCTGCTTGGGGCTCTGCACACCGGCCAGCAGAGGGGAGTGCTGGAGTGAGCTGGATCCTGTTGCACAGTCTGGTTTTTGCCAGCACCTTCTCATTCCCGGGTACCAAAGGCACAAGTGGGAAGGTGGACTCGGTCCTCCTCCTTTTTCTTGATATAGCTCTTACTCAGCCCTATCTGTAACCTTTTGCCTTCATGCTTTCACTTCAGTTTTATTTTCTAGTCTCACTTTTGTTCCCACCTTGCCTCCCTGTATGATTAGCCACAGCCTTCCTGGATCATGGCCTCACCTTATCCATATCTAAAACGGAAAAGAAGTTCTTTGTTCTTCTGGAAAAAAAAAAAAAAGTCTTTGACTTTGAGGCAGGAGTGATATACTTGGAATGAGAAGCAAGAACGTATTAACATAAACACATGCGAAGGGGAAGCAGCTTGTATCCTGTTTAGGGTGATGATTAGTTGTGAAAAGCAGCCTTTTCTCGGTCAGAAAGCGAGGAAAAAGAGGTAAGTTTCAAAAGATAATGACCAGAACAAAACTGAGGAGAGATTCTTGGAAAGGATATCAGAAACTGATAAAACCTGATAAATATGCAAAGTGATAAATCAGCGTTTCACTGATTTCTTGCCTCAATTAGGATTGCTAACATCACTTAAAGCCAGTCTGCTGCGTCCATATCAGGCTGGTTAAATGACCGCATTATCCTTTGTGGCTAACATCACACCTTAAGCTCAGTCTAGATTAACTGAGAGAGAGAGAAAGAGGAGGAGGTAGGTATTGGAAAAAATGAGGCTGGAGAGAAGAAGGATGATGGAGAAGAGATAATGCATAAAACAACTGTTGCAAAGGCAAGGGAGATGTATAATGTGTGCAGGTGATGGGCAGTGCTGGGTACAGAGCAGGGCACAAAAGTTTGGGGTGAGAGGGGACAGGAGAGCAAGTGCACAGCAGATGCAAGAGCATGAGGTAAGAAGGGAAGGCTGGGGGATCCAGTTGCACATTTCCATCACGTTACCTGTCTTGGAACTTTCACTGTGAAGATGCTAAGGTGAAAAAGAACTGAAGAAGTGCCAGGAATTTCAGTTGCCGTGGAGGTGGGGAACAGGGGATAATGGGATTACAAAATTAGAAGGCTTGAATTCTATTTCCAGTTCTGGCATGACTGATCCATGTCATATGGCAAGGGCATTAAATAACTCTGACCTTTGTTGGGAATATTTGTTGCTGCTGCTGTGAAAGTTTCTCTGTGCAATCCTTAACATGCTGTTCTTAGTAAAGGACTTAATGACAGATCAAGGCTGACTTTATCTGGAGAGATATTAACATGCCCAAGAAGATCCCCTTGTTCTAAGGCCCTGCTGGCTACAATGGCTCATGTTGTCATTGTACCTATCTGTACCTAACTTATGAGGGGAAATAAACTGGTGTACATCTCAATGGAATAATTATTCTGCTATGACTATCCTTACATCTGTTTCTATACAAAATAAAAACTACCTCAATCAGTAATAAGTACCCTGCTTTCACAGTTATTTTTAGTTTGGAAAAGAAGTGTAGAACTTTGAAACAACATGAACACCAAAACCAGATAATATAACTATCAAAATAAACCATTCACTGTGAAACAGGCTGATAAGAGATTTTTATAACAGATCTGAGATAACATGACTCACATGAAAAACTACAAGAGGAATTTGTTTACCCTTCTCAAAAGCTGCCCATTTGTGACCTACACTTCAACGAATTTAGATAAAAAGGCTAAAATTATCCTATGCAGAACAGAAGAGTCACATTTTCTGTGCTTGTTTGTCCTGTGAAGGGGTTGAAGGAAGCATTGTCAGGAGAACCCATCGTGCTTTAGCATGTTCACTGATACTAACACTCCTTGTCTGAAAGAAGGAAAACTGTCAGCCTTTTACAAAGTTCATGAGCCAGACTAATGCCCAAGTAGTCATGTTTGTTGTATATTACATAGAGGCAGAGTTCTTGTCCCAGGTGGAGCAAGTCAGGACACCTGGATTGCTTCAACTATGAACAGAAGACAACGGGAAAGCTTTAAAGAGGAGGAAGTGCCCTATCGTGCTTCCAGGTTTTCCTAGATGCATTTCACCATGCCCTTTGGCCATCCCAGAGGCACTGGGGAACCACTGCAGCCTACTTGTATTTAAAGAGCCAGCCTGAACCTGCAGGGTCAGTGGTTTTGTCCCTCCAGCACCTCTGGGGAGCAGGAAAAGGACAGCAAACCAAGGGACCTTGCAGACACTGCGTCTCTCCAGGATTGCTGGTCTCAGGTTGGCATTGGCATGTTGGCTCTGTCCTTGTGACAGGGACATCCCCTCGGCAGCACCTCTGCCCCAGCCTCTTGTGAGTGAGTGGGGAGAGGGGGAGCACAGGTGAGGGGGAATGAGAGGAGGTCCTGTTGGCCTGGTCTTGGATTGGATCTGAGACCCAGCAGTGCAGTCTGGGTTATTGCCTTCAGTGTAGCCACATTCCAGCTCCCTTGGCCTTCTTTTCACTGGGATGAGCAGTCCTGTTTTCCCAATGCTTGTGGGTGGGCAGCAAACAGGAGCTTTCCCAGGGGACAGGTATAAAGAGATCAGCCCCTCTTGTGCCTCACAGTGGGAGAAGATCTGGGAACAGAGAGAGATGGCACAGCTGATGTGCTGATCCAGATGTAGCTCCTTTTGCTGTGCTGCCTTTCATCTTTTCCTCGGTGAGGTGAGGCTGGCAGGCTGTGTGGAGGTTGGAGATCAGACCAGGTCAGCTGAGACTGGGAGCCTGGGGGGTATCACAGTCTCCAGAGCAGAGCAGGAGCTGTTGCCCTGAGGAAAGTGCTTAGAAAATGGGAGGGTAATTGCATGTCAGGGAGCTAGGGAGGCAGCAGAAGAAAATGTCATCGGGCAAGTGCTGAGGACAAAGATTTCAAATGGTAACAGAGCTCCTCCACCAGGATTACCTGGGTGAATAACGGAGGGATGCTGCAGGCAGGGGGGGGCCCAAGGGAAAGAGGCTTGTGGGACAGCTGTTGTAAGGTAGGAATGACAGAAGTGGTATCTGAAGTGAGCAGTTGCAGACTTGTCTGTGTTGGATTGCTGTGTTTAGTCTCCAGCCAATTTTTCTGGTTGTGATAACTTGTGTTTGCAGGATTTGTGCACTGGGTGGGATATGTGACATCTCCTGTGCTCATTGAAAGGGAGTGTAATTTATTGTTCACTTAAACTCCTGTGGGTCTGTCTTCATTTCACATGGGTGGAAGCTGGCAGGTTCCTAGTGTTGGTTCACAAAGTGGGACAGCTCTGGTAGGGCTCCTGCAGGCAAAGTGGGGATACAGGGAATGCAGAGTGAGTGCCACACAGTGCTGGAATGCCTTTCATTGCTGCCAGGTGTGGCAGCACCTTTCCATCTGGGGAAGAGCCAGAGTGAAGTCATGGCTATTTTAAGATTCTCCCTACATGGATAAAATCCACATCTGCTCCATGTGCCTTACTCCCAGTGCTTGACGTGCCCCCATGTCTGGTGCACATATGCACTTGTTCCTATTCTGATTGTGCCTTCCTGCTTGAAGGGTGACAGAAAGGGGTACAGAGGCAACAGAAGATGAAGATAAGCTGTTTCATTATGTAAGGGGAATAGGGAATAAGTCATCTGCCTTACTGTTGGGGAAGATGAAATAGGAAAGTCTTACAAATATGACTACTTGGCAAGAGATGCTGAGAATATGGAAACTATAAGTGAGATTGAAATTTGAAATTAAGACAAGCTTTGAGATACCAAACCCCAGTTACTGAATTACTGGAAAACAATGGTATGGCCGACTGAAGGTAATCCCCCTTTTGATTAAACAATACCCTCTGCTTGCAGGCAGGTCCAAGGGTCAGAGCAGACCCTACCAACTTAGCAGAGGGTCCAGAAAGCAGTTTTTAGAGTTTAAAATATAACACCATATGGTAATGCAATGACTCTCATAGGCTATATGTAAATGATGTAGGATTTGTAGCTTGTTCTAGATTGGTTAATGAATATTAGAATATTCAGCACAGAAGATGATTTATTGTATTGTAAACGGCAACCACAGTATTCGATCCTCTTTCTTCTCTCTCCCTCTCTTACTTCTCTGACCTGCTTCAAGCTGCGTCTGGCAGCTCCTAGCAGGTCCCCTACACCCATGCCCTTTCACAATAAACCTCATGCTCTAAGACCTCACTTCAGAGATCTCTTGTCTCCATCCCGACCATCTGAAACAAAACCGGGGACAAATACCACACCTTACATAATGGAAATCAGCCTCAAATGGAAATTTGAAAATATTCCCCATCAGAGATTCTGCCTGTAGAGTTACCCCACTGAGGTATCTTGGACACCTTCATTGGTTTGGGGAGAGTTGAAATTTCACTGCCTAGCAGCTGAGCCTGTGATGGGAGAGAAAAGAGTGGAACTGGAAAATTTGGTACCTGCTGGGGATAGTGGGCATAGCTTATTGCCTGACAGCCATGTGTGTTTGCCATCCACATCTCTCTGGATCTTTGTAACCTTTTTGTAAGAAAACAGCACCCAAAATTACCTCCCTGCTGTCTTCTGGGCACCTTGAAAACTGATGGATGGAAGGGGCTGGGCAGGTTTAATGTCCACACCTGCTGCCTGGCAGGAGGAGACAGTTGATCTCCACAGAGCATGCTGAACTCATATAAACCTGCTTCGCCACAGCAGTGTACATCAGGTCCAGATATTAGGTGATTAGGGAGCCAGATTTAGAGACTGAAAAGGTTGTACAGTATTCAAGCATGTGATGTTGTGTCTGTGTGACTGGCAGGTCTTTCACTGCACCTTAAGCCGCTGAGGTTGGGTTACCCTTTTGAATGTTGTGGGAAGAAGAACAGGCCACAGGATAGGTTGCAAGGATAGGTTACATTTTTGGTGTTTTCTTCAGTGTTAGCTTGGTCCTCGGTTGTTGGGAGGAGGCAATCCGTCTGTTTAGGAGCAATGTCACAGTACTCAGCAGCTCTTACTCCTCTCAGTAAAAAGTAAGAACATGCTTAGGCTTACATAGGCTGTCTCAACAATACTTCCATACTCCAGCAATTTCCCAAGGGCTGTATCCTAACTTCTTTCAGTGTAAACACCAGCCAGTGAGTGGCTTCGTTTTTCTTCCTAGTTTAGGAAGAGACAACGGATTCCCAGTCATCTAAACACAAAAATTTGGAGCATGACTCTAAAGGTCATTTTCCTGTATCTGGTCTGGGCTAGATGGACAGAATCTGACATGTGTATGTTCCCCCGATAGCATCAGCTGTGCACATTCCCAGCAGGCAAGTGAGGGTTTATGATCCATAACTATACTTTCTTGCTTCCCAGAAAATTATTTGTTGGTGCCAGAGGCTTCAGGTAAGTAAAGGAGCATGAAATCAAGAATGAAAACAAACAACATTGAACATACAAAACTTGTAGTGGCTCTGTTTAGCAGACCTAGCAGCTGCCTGTGTCATGGTCTCTGCTTTTAGTCCAGAGGGAGACTGTGGATTGCCTAGCTGGTGAAGCACTGGTCTGGGTCTCTGGATGGTGGGGTTTTATTTATGGCTCCATCACAGATCTTCGCTTGGGTCAAACAGTGTAATCACTACATGTCAGGTTTCCATATCAGCAAAACAGAATTAATACCACTTCTTTTCTCTTATTTATGTAGGCCTTGAGGTAAGTCTTCAGGATATAGCTCTCTCTTACTCTTTTTTTATACATACAGTGCTTTCTACAGTGTCATCCTGATTTAAGTTGGACCCTTTAGGAGGACTAATTAATCCTATTAATAATGCATCTCTAGCTGGCTCCAAGCTCTGAAGATCATGTCATCAGTAGTTTCATTTGTTCATTCTGCAATATTCTAAGCTCTGTGGGGTAAACTCTGGAAGAATCAGAGGAGTGGCTGCCATGGGAAAATAATTCCAGATCTTTCACTGAGCCTGGCACAGAATTGAATGGAATTCAGGGAGGCTTGGGTCTGCTGTATGAACATCAGATAATGGCAACAGTGGTCAGACATTTATTTTACTACTACATTTCACTTCACAGTTTAAGGTGTTCCCAGAAATCTTGCATCAATGCTTGATCAGAAATCAGTTGCAGATAAATATGTTATTCAGAGAGTTTTGAGCTTCACTGCATTTTTAGGTCAGTTCAGGATTTAGGGTCTCATGTGACTAGTGCATTGTCTTCTCTGTCTGATCCAGTGATTCTTCTGAAAGGCTAAAGAATGTGTTATCTGATAAGTCTTTGGACCTGTTAAAGGTGGTTTGGCTCAGGGTCCCCAATTCCCAGGGAAACCTGAATTCTTGGCATAGGGTAGCCAAGTGGTTGTGGTGCCCTGTGCCTTTGTGACAGGAAGAGCTGCACAGTCTGCACTTAACATCAGGAATTGTGCAGGAGGTATTTCTTAACCAGGAGACTCTTTGAAGACCTGAAAATTACTGACTTGCTGAAGTTGTGATCTTTCACCCAACAAGAAAATCCATCTGCAGGCAGTGGAGGAATCCTGAACACATTCTGTCCCTGTCACTCAGTGTTGCACTAATTGCTTCACTGGACACAGAAATGCTGCAAGAACATACTTCCCTTACACGGTCATGCAACTTTCTGAGAATCAGAATATCTATCCCCTACTAGAAAGAGATATGTTTCTATAACAGCAATTTTTTTTTTTTATTTCTCCTTTTCTTAATTTTTATTACATCCTTGTACTTTCTCTCACAAATATATTTCTTTTGCCCAGCTACTCCTTTATTATATTGTCTTAACCTGTACCTTGGTTTTCTCTTTCTGTCCCTTTTCTGTAAGACAAATATTTCCTTCCTCTTTTTTTGCTTCAATTCTTCTTAATCCCTTTTTCTGTTTCTTTACCTCAGTCACTGTGCTGCCAAGAAGATCTAGAAAATAGATGAGAGTTAAAATTGCAGAAAAGAAGTGTTACAGTGGCTATAGTGCCAGGACACTGACTGGAGCTAAGAATTAGGTGTAAACAGGCTGCACTCCACCATTGCTTGTTCTTTGGAGAAGTTCTTTGGGCAGTGCTTGTTAGTTGAGGCAGACTTCAATACAATGGCTTATGGATCTGAAAAGGGATAGAGGCAGCATTCAGGCAACTGCACCTAAAAGCAGTGTTCCAAAAAAACTGCACTCCATGATTATCATGTGTGGGAGGCAAACTTTTGTCATTGCTTTATTTCTGAAAATATGGTTTGCATCCCTGCTAGAGATCACACATGACATGAAATGCGATGGTGATTAGTGTGTTTTCATTTAAAAATGCCTCCATAGGAAGCCTGTCTCACCACTGGAGGCAGCTGGAATGGTGGAGACCCTAAGAAGTTAGTGACTGCAAATTCTGTGTCAGGCAGTGGGATGCATCCCCATAAAAAGGATAATTAAGGATGCAGTGGGTATGAGGCAGCCTGATTCCCACCTTATCTGGCATAGGTGCAGAAAGCAGGTGATCTTGGCTGCTCGTCTTTTTTCACCATGAGCATGTTCAAATTTATTAGGCAGAGCGTATGTATATTCTAAGGACTACAGCAAGTGGTTTTGAGACCTAATCAGGCATTCAGAGCAGTGTGGTGAGTGGGTTTGTCCTTCCATAGCAACTTGTGGATCCATGAAACACCGTGTCTGGGAATGTAGAAAATGGGTCCCTTAATGGAGGAGCTGAACACTGCTCTCTTGTTCTGGGGTATTGCACTAACCACAGAGCTACCCTGTCAGTGGAGAGAAAGCAACTACTAAATAATCTACTCTTTTTTTAGAAGTAAAGAGAGGGGTGAGTGCAGGTTCAGGAAAGCAGAGGTTGCAGGAAGGCACCTCTCAGCAGTTCTGACTACTGCAGTGTAACCTGGAGAGTGCTGGGATTTCCTATTTTCTTCTGTGTCATTTTGTATTATGGCTCCCCAGGGTATTTTTTTTTCTCCTTCTGGGCTCTTGGTTTCCATTTAAGGGACTGAGAAAGTCCCAGTGCTGCAGTGCTCAGCATCTGTGGCATCTCAGTCTGGGATCTGCTTTTTGTTTCTCTTTGTCTCAGTTCTACATGTGATAAAGGCTCTTTCCTTCTTTCAGCAGGGTGCTGTGAAAAATCAAGACTGTCAGATGTCCAGATCCTACAGTGCTCCAGCAGTGGTGTAATGTGTATACGCATTGTGGTTGGGAGAGGGTGTGCAATTAGTGACGTATTTTGAAGCACTTGACATATTGTTCTGTGATCCCCTGAAGACTGAGAATCTGGCAAGATGCTGCCCTATCCCACATCAGGTTCCACCTGGCTGTACCAGAAGTAGGAGTAACACATCAGTCCTTCAGTTGGGGGACTTTAGCTCAAAGACACAGTCTCTGACATCACATCTAAATTTCAGTGCTCAGTCTCACTCAGCCAGGTCCCCTTTGTTTTTGTCATGTTTTGTTTCTACCCCCTAAATTTTCCTACAGTGTTTCTGAGTGGAGGGTGTGTGGATGTCTTGACAGGAGATGCCTCCTCCTTGCTCTTACTCCTGAAAAATCGAATTCTGTTTTGTCTGTCTCTTCACACTCCCATTGCCAGGGAGATTCAGTTTTCCAGGGCGGATGTCTGCCAGACTGACTGCTGTGAGGTATTCACTTCTTTAGAAATTCAGCTGCTTGGGGATCTGAGATATGCACATACATATGTGTGAATCGGTGGGTGGGTCAGAATGAGGATTACGAGGAAGGACTCTGTGATACAATGTGGGAAGGCCTCGAGGAGCCTTATTGCAGCCCAGGGGAACACACAAGCAGCATGGGGGACCAAGGGGCCTCTGCAAAGCAGCTGAGTGCAAGGAAAATGACACTTAATGTCCTCCAGCTGCATAAAGTATAGTCACTCACCGTATCAGTGCTCTTCAATCCTCATGTGTTTGAGGTTTCCACATGTGGTACTGGCTGTGTCTGCCAAAAGGTCTGCTTTACGTGGCCTCCCTCCTTCCCTCCAGCCTGGCACTGGCACAGCTGATAGCAGGGCTGCTGCACTCCCCTAAGTGCTGAGGACGTGAGAGACTGCATGAGGATGCAGCCCAGCTCCCTCGGGCCACCTGCTGCCTCCCAAAAGGCTGATGGCACTAATCAAGGACAGAGAAGGGCAGCTCCCCACCCCCACTCGGGCTTTTAACCCTTTAGGGACCATGACATCATAAGGGACCTTGGGATGCAACTGAGGGATCGCAGCAGCAGAGGCTGGAGGAGGAATAGGGATGTACATGCAATGAAAAATGATGGGGGAGAGGAGGAACCACAGATGTGAAGGGCAAAGAGGAAATACATGTTGAGGGGGGAGCCTACAGACAGATGTACACTGCTTGGAAACAGACACAGCAATAGGGAAAAGGGCAGATGGAGAAACCACAAAGAGATGGAAGCAGACTTGAAGAGAAAGAAAGAAGGGGAAAAGAAGACAGCCTGAGAGGGTGAAGGCACAAATGCAGGAGGTGCTAAGAGCTGGCTAAAGGAGGGTTATGTGACATACTGAAACCAAAGTACTTGGCCAGTGGGTGCAAACATGACATTTGGGGCAGAGTTTTGTAGAAGGAGCACTACTGAGGTATAAAATTGGTGCTTGCTGGGGAGAAGACCACCGGCTGAAGATCCAAAGTTTAAAGGCTGGATGGATTCCTCAGTCTTTCCACCTGTATGGTTTCCCTTGTACCTCCCCTGATTGCCATTTTTATGGCTCTGTCTGCCTGGTATACCGGACTGGCCAACGTGTAGTCCCTGCCTTATGACTCCTTGCTGTCCTAGACCTCCCATCTCATTTCTTTAGTTCAATTTCTGAGCTGGGGAATGGCCAGTTCTACTTATCTGTGTCATCAGCAGAGGAATCTACACTCTTCCTCATGCATCTAGTCTCTGCTTTCCCAGGTGCATTTCCCCATACTCACATTGTTTGTAGAGCGATAATGCACTTGGCAGGAGAGCTAATTCAGCAGTATAATATCTTTCAAACAAAGTGCACCCTGTTCCCACCTGGTCAATTAAACCAGAACAAATCTCTGCAGAAGCACTGATCTGAGGCCAAGCACTTTGCCTCCTGGAAAGATGTGTGGTGACTCCCCCTGTGAACACCACCTCAGCCTTACCTGGAGCTGTGGGATGGGCAGCTCATCCCTGCTGTCCTGTCCCCTGCCTGTCTGCTCAGGCAGATTGCAGCAGGGTCAGAACCAGCTGTGAGGGTGTTTTCCGTGCAGTACATACCTGTACAGCCTGCCCCAACCTCTTGAAGGAGTGATTCCAAGAGTGAAGCCCCTACTGGAAAAAGTGGTGTTGATGCTTTCTTGTGGATGTGAGAAAAAGCCATGGAGTGGTGCTGAGCCTGTTTCCTACAGCTGTCCCACAATGTATCTTGTCTCTTCAGAACTTGAATCCAAAACTTCTCAATAATGGAGATGTTTGTCAAAGCTTATTCTTGGTTCCTGACCTCCCAGCAGGTGGTCTGTACCTTGCTGAGGAACAGGGTCACAGTGAGAGCTGTTTCACAGCAAACAAAAGTATTTTAGGAAGAGGACTCTTGCTGGAGTTACATGGATTGGGAGGAGGGGGCCATGCAGCCAAGCCTGTGACCTCTCCAGTTTCCAGAGCTTTCTCTGGAGACTCCTGGGCCAGAGCAGCCACAGCTCCTGTGTGTGTCCCACAGGAGTTGCCACTGGAGAGTACAAAGGAGCTCTCCTTACACTTCACTGTAAAGCTGTGCAGAGCAGCACTTGTGGCCTACCCTGTTGCAAATGGTCATGTAAAATATTAAAAGTATTGCCCTTCACATCTGGTTGGAAAGGTACAAATTTCTTTTGAGGATTTGGCAAATAGCATTAACTTCCTTAATGTTTTATTTCAGCAAAATCTTATCTTTACTGTTCAAGCTCTGCCTTTTTCCGGGTTTGAGACCTTATCACTGTAAGGAGTGATATTTTTTTGCACAACAAAATACAAAGAAAAAAACCCTCCTTCATTACCTACAGAAGTTTCCCAGTAGGATTTTGCTGTTATTTTTATGAATGTGAAAGTTGAAGTTTGGGTAAACTTTGCCCAGTAGAAATAAACAATAAAAATACAGTCTTTCAAGTAGGGAATAGGTGACTACCAGTACACAGGAATGCATATATACATAAACAAATATAGTAGCTATATGAATGCTAGCAAGCAGAAACAAAAATACAGCTACATATTATGTATACATAATATATATATATATCACGTGTGTATCTCCATACCTTTGCATGTACGAAGTAGCATGTGTGCAAATATCTTCAGATACTTAAATGTATGCTCAGAAATAAAAGCACATTAATAGTAACATAGGACGTAATAAAACATAAAGTAATATAAATGTACACATTTTAATATGAATTCATGCACTGGGCATGTTAATGTTTGTACAAACATGCAACATCACACATTCTGTATCTGTTTGTGTATCAGAACATAAAGTTACTCAGTTATGAACATTTTATATAGAAATACAACTGTAATGCAACAGCCCCCAGAGAATCCTCCACCTGCCCACCAGAACACACCTGGGCAGCTGTGCACAGTATCCTCACACAGCTAGGCTGGCTGAAAGCAACCACTCTGATTTTCAAAGGGGTGAGGAGGGCCACGGGCAAGCAGACACACGTGTGTGTAGGAGTGCAAGCGAGCCACGAAAGGGTGCAGGAATGATCCTGGGGGAGGACAAAGGGCGTGTGGAGCACCCAGAGGGAGCAATCCAAGAGCCAGATGGGTTTACATGAGCAGGGCAGCATCACTGGAGGGTGAGAAAGGAGACTGGGGAAGAGACAAGAGAGCACGAATCAGGAAACATGGTATTCCCCTGAAAAGGAAGAAGTATGAGGGGACAATTTAGGGGAGAGAGCCTCCCTGGTTTGCTGGCACCCTGTTTCTGAAGGGGAGTGGAGCAGAACTTCCAGGATGGGATGGGATAGGACGGGACGGGACGGGACGGGATGGGATGGGATGGGATGAGATGGGATGATGAGGCTGCATGCTGGAATCCCTCCTACCCTCTTTCTGGTGGTTGACCCTGCCGGCAGTGCAGAGCAAGACTGGCTGCATGAGGCAGCCCTTGCTGAAGAGCGGTTTCATCTCGTCTTCCCTCATCTGCTCTGTCTGGATCTCAGCACAGGAGCAGTGTGCAGGGTTTTGGAGCACTCTTCCCATCGCCCCCTTTTTTGACCTCCACGGGCTGCTCCTTGTGCTCCTGGTGGCTGAGCATCATGCACGGGGTGCTCTGCTTGTGGGGAGAGGGGAGCACTGCCCCGGGGCAGCTCAGAGCATCTCTGGGAGAGGAATGATAAACCCTGGTGTGCTAGGCTGGCTTAGCCATTGTTATCCCACATAGGGATAAGGGGAGGCTCAGGTCCCGCTGAGTGTTTACAGCTAACTTTAGAATAGTGAGGGGAGTGGGGAAGGGTTAGCCAGGGGCTTTGTTCCTTCCCTGGGAATGCCGCTGCTGTAATTGCTTGTGATCTCAGCCATTTTCACAGTCTCTGTTCCCCTCCGCCCCAGGCTACAATCCTTCACTCTGTTGCTGGAAAATGCAGTGTGATTCGGGTCAGGTACCTGGGAGCAGAACACGGTTGGTGAGAAAGCCTCCAGAAGTGGTGTTTGTGAATCCACAGCTCTGCTAGTGCCTGGCGTGTCTGCGTGTTTATATGTCTGAGGTGCTGTGTCAATATATGTGTATTAATGTGTGTGTATTTGCTGGGGCGTGTGTAGGTCTAGCGGGTGGGTTCAGCTCTGCACTCTCTGTGTGTGTGTGCTGCCCCTGCGTGTAGCTTTCTCTTACTAATGTTGGGGTGTGAGAAGTATTCCTAAATGGGGACTGAGATAAGGCAGCTCACGCTGATGGAACACCTCCTCTCCGTGTCATGGGTGCAGGCCCAGACTGGCTCCATGTGCCAGCAGGCGGCATTCCGTAGCACCTATTCCACTGGTGCTGGATTGACCAGGCTGGGCATAAAATGTGAGGAAGCCTATGCTTTCTGATTGGTATCTGTGGGACTGAAACGCTGCAGCTGGTTAAGCAGCTAGAGAACATTGTCTAGCTGCCTTCGTCAAACTTCCCATCAGCCTTTCATCAGCCTGGCACGGTGCCCTGCACGTACCAAAGAGAATTTCTAACGTCTTCCAGAGAAAAATTGCTTCCCACCCTCCTTAATAAATAACATTTTACCATCTGAATGTAGTAATCTCTTGACCAATATGAAGTAAAGATTAGTTTTATGAAGACATAGCAAGAACAACCCGGTCCTTATGCATGTACATTTCAGCCTTTGGGAAGAGGAAGGAAGAAAGGGAGGCTCAGATGACTGGCAACTCTAATTCCCTCTATCCCATACCTTCTGTTCCTCTCCAGGCCTCCACATGAACCAATCCCTAGTCCAACCACTCTCCTGAACCGGGTATATCTTCCTATAGATATGCTGCTGCTCAGGACTTTGCTAGGAAATTCTCTTTGTAATTTTGCTTCTTGGTACACTTTTTTTTTCTGTCCTTATGCTGATGGGCTTTAATTGAACTTCATTAGCCAGGTTGTTTTCTTATGTTGCCCTTCAAATTTAGTTTCTTGCTCAGGGTGTCGAAAACCACAGTGAGATGCAGTGGCTGATATGTAAGAAACACATACCACATGTATTTTGGCCAAAGCCTCCTACTCCTGCCCTGCAGCCTCCTGCTAGCTCACCCCTGAGCTCCCATCACAGCTCTGCTGCTGTCTCCACCACCCCAGATGCTGCAGCATCCCAGTTCATGACTGGAACATGGGCTTTGGGGCAATTTCAGATGTAGTTCACCTGTACATTCCAGAGAAAAGGAGGCAAAAACTTAGATCACAAGAAGGGCTGTTGATTGTGGTAAAAAAAAAAGAAAAGAAAAAACATTCGCTGTGAGTCACACGCACATACTTAATTACTGCTATTCTGAGGTATGGACCAGTGTAAGAACAAAATAAAATAAATAGCGCAAGAAAAAGGCAAATGTACAGGTATATAGCTCCTCTCTTTGCTAGAAAGCCTGGTTTCACAGGCATCATCAATCAGACAAAAAAGCAGGCTTGTGGCCTAGATGCTGGTCAGGAGCCTTTTTCCAATCAGAGCAAAAGAAGAGGACAAGGCCTGAAGTGTTATGGGGAGTGGGACCAGGAACCTTAGATTACTTTCAGAGGGTTGTCACGTCTCTCACATAGCACCAAGACAGAATTTTCAAGGGGATGCTGGTTTCCTCTCCAGTGTGTAGATTTCTGCAGAACTATTAATTCTTTTAATAAAGTTACTTCCTCTTTGTGAATCATTGTTAAATATTAAATGTTGGTTTCCGCAGATTTTTTTTTATTTACGAGTACTTCCCCTTCTGAAAGCAATGGTGAAAGTATTAAAAACTTTTTACTTCAGTTTGCTTTAACCGGCCAGCTTAACCACCAAAGATTTCAGACATTAGCTTCAACACATATTGCACCGTGGTTGAGGGCAGAATTTAAAGGTGGCTTTGGTTTACTGCCACGATCTCTCCAGTAGTGTGTCTGTGCTCTTTTGGCTGGGTAATTTTGCAGCTTCCTCCTGTACCTCTCTGTCTGTTCATATTTTCTGACTAGTCACAAGTTATCCTTTTTCCTCTGGTATTTTGCTGCTGCCTTTTCCTTCTTTTTCTCTTTTATTCCTCTTCCTTGCCCTTCTAATCTGCTTTAGTATTTTCTTTCTTCACCTCATTATGTCCTTTTGTTTTTGCCTTCTGTCTCTCCATTGGTTCTTTTCTCACTCGCTTAACCTCCTGTTGTTTACAGGCCAACCTACATCCCACCCATCATCTTGTTTCTCTCTTTTATCATTCCTCCTTTTCTCCCCCCGCCCCACAACCTCCTATCAACAATAAAAGTTACTCATGGCTTGAGGGGGAAGCATCTGGCCCATGCTGGCTCTCATTCTCTCTCTTTTGTTCTGAATGCTCTTTTGTTATAAACACAACAAACAGAAAAGCACAAAATCAGCTCTCAAGGCAAACACTGCATAATAATCCTCCTTGTCCCTGCTCCTCTTATCTCTGAAGAATTTGTTCTCGAGGCAAAATAAGAAGAAATATGAGATAGGATTCACTAAATCTGGAGGCAAAAGAGAGACTGGAAAGAGCTTCATCATATGGGGCAGCACCACTGAGCTGTGACTTGGGCAGATTCAATAAAGAAGGTGAAATTTAGCTTGCCAGGAGCCTGGACAGCAGTGTGATGACCATGTGTTTGATCAATCCCTGTTGATTAATCTGTGTTCCCATTAGGTTGTAGAGGCATGGACAGGATCAAAAATGTAAGGTTTGGGGTTTTTTTACCACCCTGTTTTTGGTGCCTTCTCCTCATTTGTCCCTTGAGCCAAGGCCTTGCGTATATGAAATGTGTTAGCCAGAGAACTGTACCTGCTAGACCTCCACTGACATTCTCAAAAAGCCACAGCAAGGTGCTTCTGTGGGGTCATGCCAGCTCCAGTCTCTGAGATAAAGTAAAATATGAACAGGCTTGCCTGTTGTTGGGGCTCTTGCTTAATGTTAGATAGGGATTCTCTGATTAAACCAGCTTTCCTCAGAAAAGGTAAGCTCCCTGGAAATGAAATGCTAGTCGGCGTGCACTAGTTTAGACATGCAAGTGTTCTCAAAGCTAAAGAGAAAAAAGCTTGTTAAGCAAAAGACGAGCCTTTCCCAATCCCCGTAGCTCTGTGGTTAGGATACTGGTGTTTAATGTGGGGCAGCCAGCATCAGGTTCTCCCTGGGACCGGTTCTGCCTGGCCCTTCCCCTGGCAATCTTGTGTCTGGCTGTCCACATGCAGTGGGCCTCCATCCTAGCACAGTTAATGCACTTTGCATAATGTACGAGTATTACATTCACAAAAAGAGTGGGTGAATAGTTTTACTTGGTGCAGTATCAGATAGCTCTGCTGAGGAGGTGTAGAGGTGCTTCCCCCAACAGCCGATCTTCAGAAGAATTCGCCATGATGTGGGAGGTAGGTGTGTGTCCTAGGACAGAAACAAACTGGTATTTGGGAGAAACAGACTGTGATGCAAACTTCAAATCTAAATATTTGAGCATCAGCACACAGGGGCAAAACTGTCTGAAATGGGTATTTTCCCCCACATTCCTTAGGGAAATTGGGGTTTCAGTGATGCATTTGGAGCTTGTGTCTCTTTCTTGTTACTGTTTACTTCTCCAGCTCTGTAAAATAAAGACATGCTACTCACGATGTTCTGCATTATGTGTTAGAGATTTAATTTTCAGCTAAACTTTTATTGCTTCTAAATTGGACCGGTAGCTATGTATGTATTTAATCTAATCTTGAAGTTTGGATTGCTCAGCATTTGCAACAGACTTATGTGGGTTAAGAATAAACAATGAATGGGGACATTTCAGAAGAATGCACTCCGAAGATTGCCTCTGAAATGTGAATATGCTTAAAGCCTTTACAAATATGGCAACTTCTCACACCAACCAGTAAATGAGTATTTCCAGAGCTAATGCCAGAGTTTGGGACAGCTGGGTGATCAGATTTAAGGTGGAGTTTGCTATGCTTGCAAACAAATGGAAAATAAGCTAGGAAAAAGAAAAATGCGAGCCAGGATGACTCAGTGTTAGGGAATTAGGCTGGACCCGTCATCCTGACAGAGTTGAGGCTGACACAGCTTCTTGCTCCCAGCAGCAAGAATGACCATGTATTCCCTGTAGGCATGTCCATAAACCCGCACATATCCGCTGCACAGGCACAGGGATACACGGCTGCTACACAGAGCTACACAGACACACGGTGCATTCACACAAACAGCACCAGGGACCTCACAGAAGGAGCAGGATGGAGCTCCAACCGCGGGGAATATGCATGTATATGTACACACATGTAAATATGATCAGGTGGATCCTTCCAAGGAGTTGGGCTCAGGCAGTCTGACCACAGGCCCCAGTCTCTCTGATGCTGGCACAAGGCTGCAGCCCCACTCCTGTTGCTGGTACACACACACAGAGGTGTGTGCATGGACGGCCAGGACACTCCTGATTCCCCCCAGGAGCCAACCTGGCATGGCCTCACCTTAGAGACAAGCAGACACCAATGGTATTCACCCCTATAAAGAGCACCTTAGAGATAAAAATAGAATTTAATAATGACACAGGGCAAACTGCTAACCAGGTGCAGGACAAGGTTGGACACTTGTGCTGGTCAGCCAAGAGTTTACATGCAACTGCCCCTTATTTTCCCATATCTCTTCTATCCCTTATCCCATATCTTCTATCCCTTTCCCCTCTTTCTTACCTCCCCTAAACATCCCATAGTAAGTCCTGTACAATCCCAAAATGCTCTTCCCCTGCATCCTGTAACATGTCCCTGTCCCAGTACACAGCACTGCCTCTTTCACAGTTTGAATGGTGCTCCAGCTTTGGCTTTGTGATGAATTTCACACCTGAGCTGATAGCTCTCCTGAGCTGCTGGCCCTGGCAGGGTGTCCCTTCCTCTGAGTCTTTAATCTGGGTTGTCACCTGGCATTGTGTCCCTGTTTTCCTCCGGGTGTATGAAAATTGAACTTTTGATGTGCTAATGGCTCTTGTGAGGGGCCTGGGAGTAGCTGAGGCAGAGTGTTAGCTGGGGCCCTCCTCCTGCCATTGTCTCTCCATGCTCCTTTGAGGATGTGAAGAGGAGCTTTTGTCACACAACCGAAGAAAGAGGACTGCAGGCATCCCATGCCTTTCCACACTTTTTCTGCTTGCAATAATATTTTAACAATAACACACAGAATACTCATGAGATATTTATCAAATAAATACAGCACATGAGTACCCCATGAGGGTGTTTATCACTCACCCTCATAAATGCCATAAAATAAACGGGTATTTCTGAGAGTGAGTGAGGGAAAGCCTTGACCTGTTGATTTCCAGTTATGTGTGGCCAGGTGATAACACCAAATGAACAGCAGAGACGAATTTAAAATATGATTGTTTCCCAGAAATTGATGTCAAAAGTGGTGTCTGGTCTCAAGGTACTTTTCCTAACAATAAAAAACAGGGTAAGTCAGCTTTTTCCCACTGTCCTTGTCCCCAGCCCCAGCTCTCAGCTGTTGCTGTTTTCTGAAGTCGAAGTCCTTGACAGATTCTTAATTCAGGGAAGACTTTTATTGTTTGACAGCACTGTTTCTTGATTCAAAGCACAGCTCTTCATTATTCTCCTGGCAGAATTTGGCAATTGTTTGACCTGAAGGATGGACAGTAAAATGACTGTGGAGCACAGTAGTGTTTGATTGAATCATAGACTCATCAAGTGGTTTGAGTTGGAGAGCATGTTAAAAATCATCTAGTTCCAATCTCCCTGCCGTGGGCAGTGACATTTCCTACTTTTTTGCTCAAAGACCCATACAACCTGGCCTTATACACTTCCAGGGATGGGGCATCCACAGTTCCTCTGGGCAATCTCAGCCAGTGCTTCACCACCCTCACAGTAAAGAATTTCTTCCTATGAACTAATCTAAACCTGCCCTCTGTCATTTTGAAGCCATTCCCCCGTGTCCTGTCACTACATGCCCTTGTAAGGAAGAGCGTATGTCGGGGACTAGATCCAGCTTCAGCTTTGCCCCCATAGACTCTAGCATCGTAGGAAAGAATATATTTTTTGGCAAGTAGCCAAACAAAAAAAATTCCCCGAAACCCACCTATCCAGAACTGTACTTCATCCGCAGCTTTGCGAGGTGGGAGGAGCACCCGCAAAGCATTTGACTTCAGGCTTCTGCCCCGTGCTGTTCGTGTGGCTGCCTCTGCACCGTCACTGCTGGCCTTGCTGCTGTACCTTGCAGCCCGAATAATAAATATATTTCTTTGTAAATACAACAAATAATAAAGAAAGAGGTCGCTTTCCGTCGCGCAGCTGCTGTCGGCGCAAACCGCCGAAAACACCGATTGTACCATTAGCCAACGTTTCGCGCGTGGCATTCGAGGTGTGGCGACTCCTCGCCAGGTGCCCGCGGCGCACGGCCCGCTGCCCCCGCCCGGCCCGCTCCATCACCGCCCGGCCCGCTCCATCACCGCCCGGCCGCCCCGCACGCACGGTCCCGTCGCAGAGGGGCGTGAGCCCCGGGGGGTGTTTCGAGTGTTTTGGTGTTTGGGTTTTTTTTGTTTTTTTTTTTTTTTTTCCCCGTCCCACAATGACGGGATGGATGCTAAAGAACCCCGCTCCTCCCCTCCCCACCCTCTGCCCTTCGTCTCCCCTCCCATGGCGGTGCCCATAAATCCGCGGGCGGGCGCGGGCGGGAGGCGTGCGCGGGGCGGGCTCGCGGTAGTCTCGGGCGTGGGCGGGCGCGGAGCCGCCGCCTCTCGCGGGTTCCGTTAGGTGGGGACGGGCGGCCGTTCGCCGGCAGTCGTGCTCTCGGAGCCTCCGACGATGGATGCCAAAAAGGTAGGCAACTGAAAGCGGGCTCCTTCTCCTCCTCCTCCTCCTCCCCGGGCGCTTCGGCGCAGGGCCGCGAGGGAGGGATGCGGTCGCGACCGGCGTTCGGCCGGGGTTCGCCGCCGCCGGGTATCTGTGGGTCGCGGTGGGGATGGATGCGTTGGTGGCCCCGGCAGGGCCGCTGCTCGGCCCTTGGGCGGCTGTCTGCGGGAGCGGGGGGGGCGGGACCGCACAGTTTGGGAGAGGTTGTCGCAGGTCGCGGGATCGATTTAGTTTCGTGCGCGTGGCCTGATGATGCACATGATGCTGTCCGCGTTGTAGGGTATTGGTCACGAGTTTTTTCTCGCTGGCGGCGCCGCACTCGGTTTGTCCCCGGGTTTAGGATGCTAAAAGGGGATTGTTCTTAAAGGCATTTTTTGTGGTGTGGTGGTGGTATGACTTGTACAGGCATTTTTAAATTTCAAGAAGGTGGCAGAGGATATCCTTCCCCTCTCTCTGGTATGGAGAGCAGAGGACATTTGTCAGTATCTGCTCATTTACAGCTGCGAGTGAGGTGTGCAGCAGTGGAGAGAGCTTGTGCCTGTGTATTTGAATGTAGTAAGGGAACCAGAAAATAGCCAGCTGAACCCGGTGCGGGATGCCGGGGAATTACACGGGAACAGCCAGAACTGGAGGAGGCCAGGGCTCTCATCGCCATATTGATGAGAGATGTGGGCAGTCTGAGAGGGTGAGGCAGAGGAAAGGAGAGCGTCTGGTCAAGGTCGCTCAGAGAAGTGCGGAGAGGCCGCTCCTGCCGGGCTCAACAAGTTGTATAGCTGGGGTTCCAGTCAGGGGAGCGGGGGAGCTGCTGAAGAGCATCTCCTGGGAAATGAATTCTGCCGATGCCTGTGGTCGGAGGGAGGGGTGGTGGTTTGAATTCTGTGCTGGTGTACAGACCTCAGCCTTGAGCTTTTAGATGGAGTGGGTGTAGCTGTACTATTTCTGAGCTCCCTGTTTGCCTTTTGGGAAGTGAGGCACTTGCAGCATTAACAAATGATCCATACATTAGATCACAGCCTGGCTCACTGGAGGGGATGGGTCATGCCGTGTGATGTCTAGGTGGTAGGAGGCTGGGTAGGAGATGAATAGCAGGCAACAGCCAGGAGAAGGAAGTATGAAAGAGGGTAGAACACCTAACCTCCTTATAGCTTATTTATGTACCGTATAAGTGAGGGGTACCCACAAAGCAGGGACCTTGTGCTCCCTGCACCACCCAGAAGCAAAAGGCCAGCTGTGATCACTGCAAGCCATGACAAACCTGAGGGGAAAGGTGCTCTTGTGTGGACCATGTGGAGAGCTGGATTTTGTCTGCAGCTTTGCCATACTTGCTGGCTAGAAATGGCCTGGAGTCCTAAAACTGCTTGGTTATTCTAATGCACTTCTACAGGCATCCATATGCTTTGAAAGAGCTCTTGTGGTTCTGTGCCAAATTTCCTTGAGATAAAAGTGAGGGGACTGGTCACACTGTGCTAGGGAGAATGCCTAGACTGCCTAGGGTGTGTTCAGGCGTGAATGCTACCTCCGTGCTCATCTGCCCCTTGTCTCCTCTGTCTCCCATCACTGACTTGGGCAGGAGAACATTTAGCTGCTGTAGATGGAGGAAACCATGCCTGAGAGTAATTTCCCCAGTTTCTGTTTACTGAGGCTGAACTGGTCACGTCTGAGGCTTGTGCAGGCCAAAAGCACATATGTACTTGGCTTGAAAGATTGGTGAAGGTGGCCTGAGCACTGACAGAAGGTTATTGTCAAAAACTTTGGGACAGTTTTGAGAGCCACTACTCGTGGGGCTGAGCAAGAGAGACTGGAAGAGCTGTGACAGTAGGCCCCACCAAGTACTTTACTCTGCCAGGCTTACGTACAATAATTGAAAAGTCTTGGAAAAGGAAGTTTTAATATTTTTGGAAAAGCTTCCAAACCTCCTGAGACAAGAAGGAACACAGTCTTTCCAAATTGTGCCAACTCAAGCACTGGCTGCCTAAGTGCCAACTCCTGAGTCACCTGCTCCCCCACACCTCCCTCACTCGGAGCAGGCTTAAATGCTGCAAGCTTTAAAAATGAATAAAATGTCAGATGCTTTTTGCTGACGCTTAAATTTCTCAGTCTGTGGGACTTCTGAGGTTGGACCTTCAAGATTTCCCCATGGTTCTGAGGGCTTAATAGTTTTAATAGACATTCAGATACACTGAAATTCCAGGGAGTGTGCTTCATTTGAAATACCAACTATTGCCACAGCTTAAAGAAAAATAGATGGGAAGCTTGGTAGCAACTTCTGCCACCTCTTGAGGCACTCTTCAGTGCCAGGTGCCCTGGGGCAGGGCTGGGAAGCTCTAGCCTGGGAAAAACAAGCCTGTTGCTGAAGAGTGCATGTTGTAACTGTTAGGAGTGACTGCCAGTGTAGCTCATGGGCAGATCTGAGGCTCAATTTATGGAACTTGTCGGCTGGCACAGGGAAGAGTTAGACCCTTCTTTCATGACACGCCAGAGATCAGCAAAAGCTTCTGTAAAGCAGATCAACCCAAAATAACAGCCACTAATGCAGCCAGTGTATTCATTACTAATGAGCTGAGAATAGTTGCTGAAGGTCAGGAGATAATAAAGGGGAGGCCCTGACAAGCCCTCCTACTTGTAGTCGTGGAACTTTTTCCTGCTGTACAGTTGCATCTCCCTTTCCAGGGAGGGGGATCCAAGGGATGTTACTGTATCCACCCTTGCTGGATAAAAACCCATTCCCTGCCCCTGGAGCACTTGCACATGGCACTTATGAGCTGCAGCTGCTGTTTAAGCTGAAGAGAAGCTCAGGTCGTGCAGAAAGCCAAATTAACTAAATAACTGTTCTCTCTCTTTCCACAGAAAATCACAGCACCTCTTGTCTATGCTGTTTGCATTGCTGCCATTGGATCTCTCCAGTTTGGGTACAACACTGGTGTAATCAATGCACCTGAGAAGGTGAGAGAGAATGAGCTGGGGAGGTGGGATGAGTGAGGGGCTGATGGGAAAACAGTGGTGTAGAAAGGAGTGGGACTGTCTCCCAAGCAGCCAGTAATTTGATTCTGATTTATGAAGTCAGTAAGGTGTTTAAAACCCCCTTTCAAACACAACATTGAATAGGAATGGTGAACTTTTGGGGAAGAGAAAGAGCAAATAGAGGGGTTAATTCTCTTAATTAGGAGCACGGGAAGGGCAGGAGGGCTCCGTCTGCCATATGTGGTGTGTGGAGGAATGTGAGCCACTTGAGTTTTGAGTCATAATAAACCAACCATGGCAGAAGGAATGTAGAGAGCAGCGTGCAGAAAACAGTTAAGGGTTGGTAGGGATTACAGCCATCCTAATTTAGTTTATTTCAAGTTTCTTTATTTTACTTGTTTATTCATTCCTTATGTTTAAGTATAGATTCAGTGCTTGTAAAAGGGTTGTGACTTGGGCATTCTGACCAAATCATCCCATGACTGTAGCCTAAGAAACAGGAGGTGAAGAAAATGAGAGATGTGGTTTTCATGTAACTTTAAGATGGTTCCTCTCTCAAGAACTGAGTCACGAATACCACATCCACCCTGTCTCCGGGAAGAGATGTTCATGACGGGATGGGGGATGGGGTCGGTCCTCCCTAGCTAATGTCCTGCTGCCATCTGCTGGGGGCAGACACTCTGTCCCCCCCAGTACATGCCGGAACGTACCTCATTAGCTAAGGGGATGCCTGGGAAATCAGCAACGGGGCTCCGCCATGTCCCCATGGGTCAGCGTTATGTAAAACATAAACAATTTTTCAGACTTACTTCAGTGAAGCCTTGTGTCTCTGTTTCTATAGCAGAAATCCTGTCCCTGCTGCCAGTGTTTTGGTACTGCCAGAAATGTTCCCATCCACTCACTGGTCATGTTTTCTTGTTCCCTTTCACTCCCAACTGTCTCACGCCTCCTCCAAAGAACTACCGGTGACTCACATCATCTCAAATATTCAGAAGATAAGCCCGTTTTCCTCAATAAACACTGCTGTCCTGTGTGTACCCTGCCTGCCCCCCCCATTCCATGAAGCAATCTCTCCCTCGTCGTAGTGCTACTTCTCAGTAAAAGCTCCTCCTTCTGTGCCCTCATCTTCTCCTTGTTTAACTTGTTGCTGCCTTTTTGGGTCTATCTCTGTTTTCATGGAAGCAGAAGGAAGACAGTAGTCTCCCCACTCCCCAGTGCAAAATGCCTCCCCCTGGATTGTAACTCTGTCTCCACCTGCTTTCTCTTGCAGATCATTCGGAAGTTTTTCAACAAAACACTTTCAGATAGGAGTGGGAAAGCTGTCTCGCCCGAGCTCCTCACCTCTCTGTGGTCACTTTCTGTGGCCATCTTCTCAGTAGGAGGCATGATTGGCTCCTTCTCAGTCAGTTTGTTTGTCAACAGATTTGGCAGGTAAGTGGGGAAGAGGGATGCAAGCTGTTGGAGAATTTTTCCCTTCTACAAAGGAGCGTTGGGAGGAAGAGGGCAGAGGTGGGAAGAGATGTCTGGGGAGGAAGCAAGAATGTGTGGGCTGCATAAAGAAGGATTGCAGGCCAAGGCAGGAGCTGAATGGGAATTATTCCATTCTCTTCCCATTGCTGAGATGGGAGATCACAGACCAGCTTACCTTTACCCCTCTCCCAATGATATCCCTGCTGTATTGCCAGTGTGAGCTCAGTCTTGATGTCTTTACCCTGGCAGGAGGAACTCTATGCTTCTGGTGAATGTCTTGGCCTTTGCCGGTGGCCTTCTCATGGCCTTCTCCAAGGCGGCACGGGCGGTGGAGATGTTGATCATTGGCCGCTTCATTATTGGTGTCTTCTGTGGCCTCTGCACCGGCTTTGTGCCCATGTACATCAGTGAGGTTTCACCCACCAGCGTCCGCGGAGCCTTCGGCACCCTCAACCAGCTGGGCATCGTTGTGGGCATCCTGGTGGCTCAGGTAGGCTTGGCACAACCTGATCCTGCCCTCGGGTGGGGCAAGGAGGGCTGGGGGAGGGCAAGAAAGGCTTTCCTTGCCATCAGGTGCGGTAGGTGGTCCTGTCATACTGGGGTGGGGCTGAGGAATTGAGGTGTTTAAAATCCCTCTTGCTTCTCTCTTACTCTTGGTGTAGATCTTTGGGCTGGAGGCGATCATGGGCACTGAGGGACTTTGGCCAATGCTTTTGGGGTTCACAATCCTCCCAGCAGTCCTGCAGTGTGTGGGTCTTCTCTTCTGCCCTGAGAGCCCCCGTTTCCTATTGATCAACAAGATGGAGGAGGAAAAAGCCCAAGCAGGTAAGAACTCATCTCAGAGGGGTAGGGCAGTCTTCTGGCTCCCAGCCTGCACTGAACTTGAGTGGGAGGCCAGGACTGATTCTGAAGCCTGTGGTGGATTAGGGTGTGATTCCCGGAGGGCATCAGGCCTGGCCTACCTTCCCATCCTTTAGGTTGCACCAGTGCCAGGAAGCATGAGAAACCTGGCATCCCAACAGAGGCTCCAGGTGGGATTAAGATGTGAGGAGTGGCTCTTGGCCTGGTGGGATGTTAGCAGGGCCAGCTGCTGTCACTCTGCCAGCTTCTCCTGAAAGGCAGGAAATAGGCTGGCGTTTAGCAAGGAGCTTGGAGGGCTGGGGTTGGCTCTGGCACAAGGGTGTGAACAGAATTTGGGATCAAACATAAGCTTGGAGATCAATCAACATGAGCAGGACCTGGGCCTGGTTTCTGTGCTTATCACAGCACCCTGACCTCTGGGATGAGAAAAAGAACAAGAGAGGCTTGGTCTTGCTCGTGTAGCAGGCCTCAACACCAACTGGAGGTGTTGCAGTGTTCCTCCTGTGCCCTCCCTGCAGTAGCAGGATGGGACACACACTCTCCCCACGGCCAGTAGGTGTGTGTTTCCTACCTGACATCTCTGGATTCCTCTCTCCAGTTCTCCAGAAGCTCCGTGGTGATCAAGATGTGTCTCAGGACATCCAGGAGATGAAAGAAGAAAGTGCTAAAATGTCCCAGGAGAAGAAAGCAACTGTGCCAGAACTCTTCCGTTCTCCAAACTACCGCCAAGCCATTATCATTGCCATCATGCTGCAGCTCTCCCAGCAGCTCTCAGGCATCAATGCTGTGAGTTACCTTCCTGTCCCATCTTCTGGGCCTCCCTTATCTCTGGCTAAACTTGCTCTTGGCACTGGTGTGGAGAGAACTATAAGTCCCAAAACCTCTTTGTGCCTTGACTGGAGGTCACTGTATTGTCATATGACGAAGATGGCTGAGATGGAAAGTGGATATTGTGGCTTTCACTTTCCCCATATGCACCGTGGTAAGACACTGCAGCCTTGAGCCATGTGAATGAACCTTGACTGGAAGGTTCTGTTTTACAGTGTGGAGTGCTGCTTAGAAACTCCCTGCTGGGTGTGCAAGCCATTAGGCAGAGGGTGAGGGACATGCTCTCAAGCATGGAATCATGGCTGTGTCCAACTTTCTCTTCTCTTCCCAGGTATTCTATTATTCCACGGGGATTTTTGAAAGAGCTGGCATCACACAGCCTGTCTATGCCACCATTGGAGCTGGTGTGGTAAACACAGTCTTCACCGTGGTGTCGGTGAGTGAAACAGGGCCCTGTGTCTATCTGGGCCTGTCCCTGGCAGATGGGACTACAGACAAGCGTGTGGCAAAGCCGTGGGCTATGCACTGACCTGTAGGAGCAAAGAAAAGAGTGCATCAAAGGCACTGTGGGAGGAGAGATGGGCAGAAAGAGGCATTGCTATCTTAGGTGGAAGAGAATGTGGAAAAGGGGTGAATGGGGGGAAAACAGATGAGAGAAAACAGTAGCGAGAAGCAGAGTGGAAAAACTGGTGCTAAGGATGGAGCAGCCTGGTGACCTGCACTGAGATCACCAAGGTCACTGAGGCTTACAAGCAGATAAGAGGTGCAGGACATGCTGAGCAAGGGAGCCTGTCCTGCTCTTGCTGCCAAGGTAATGGATTTTTTTTTTTCTTCTGCCTTGTTTCCAGCTGTTCCTGGTGGAGCGTGCAGGGCGCCGGACCCTCCATTTAGCTGGTTTGGGTGGCATGGCTGTGTGTGCTGCTATTATGACTGTTGCTTTAGCTCTAAAGGTGAGTGATCAGTGTTGCTGTCTGGGCTGACCCCAGCAGGGACCTATGAGACTGCACATCTGCTTTGCTCTGCAAAGCTGCCTGTAGGCAGGTGGAGCTGGGGGTGGAGCCAAGTGTGCAGCGGAGAGAGCAATTTGTAATTTTGGGAGCTGCTACAGTGTTCACAGTGCAGCTGAGGAAGTTGTGACACTGGAGATGACATTGTGCTATGCCATGTTTGCCTCAAACTTCACCTGATCATGTTTTGTTCCCTTGCAGGACACTGTGGTCTGGATCAGATACATCAGCATTGTTGCCACTTTTGGCTTTGTGGCTCTTTTTGAGATTGGCCCTGGCCCTATCCCGTGGTTCATTGTGGCAGAACTCTTCAGCCAGGGCCCAAGACCTGCAGCCATGGCAGTGGCTGGTTGTTCTAACTGGACCTCCAATTTCTTGGTGGGAATGCTCTTCCCCTATGCAGAGGTATGTCCTGGTTTATAGAGCACTGCAGCATTGGAATAGGTGTCTGGAAAGGTAGTAGAATCTGTATCTTTGAAGACTTTGACCCATGACCTTTATTAGCCTGACCTCTCCTGGAATCTGTCCTTGCTTTGAGAAGAGGGCTGGTGAGTCTTCCAGAAGTCCCTGAGTCAGTGTTATGATTGTTACTGAAGGCAGTTGCCCACCTTATATTCTGCTGTCTTAACTGCTTGTAGCTTACAAATATTTGGAAGAGCCATCTTAGTTAGCACATCAGGGCTTTTGCTTTAAAAGCCTCAATTTTGGTCACCCCCAGGAAGATTAAAGTCCTGCAGAAGCCCGTAGGAACCTGATTTCGATTTTTAAAAATGCTGTAATGAGAAAAAAGTCAATAAGGGCACTGTTGGAGAAAGGTGTTGGAATTTTAATCTGTCAACAGCAAATGACCTTACATGTAATTTGAAAATAAAACCTTTTGTGTTTGTCCTCCCTGCAGAAACTATGTGGCTCCTATGTCTTCCTCATCTTCCTTGTTTTCCTGGTCATCTTCTTTGTCTTCACGTTCTTCAAAGTGCCAGAGACCAGGGGCAGGACTTTTGAAGACATCTCCAGAGGCTTTGAAGGAGGACGAGGAGGAAACACCCCCACCCCGGCGTCACCCCAGAAGAGCCCCATGGTAGAGCTGAACAGCATAGAAGCTGAAAAAGAAGATGCCTAAGATCCATGGCACACCAGTTCTTCAAGTCTTACATGCTTAAAGAGTCATTAAAGGAATAAGTAAAGAAAACCATGAGAACTGGGACATTTTTCCCCTCCTCAATTGCTGCTATTTTCTTCTTTTCACCCACATGCTCACCCATTCTGCCAGGCCTGCCAGCATTAAGCAAATCAGATTTTATGGGTGATCTGCCATACTGGAAAGCACCTGGCACTCGCAAAAATAATCTCATCTTCCCTGCCACAAACAGAGAACAGAGAAGAGCTGGCAATATTTTTACTTTTCTCACGTAAAATTGCCATTTGGGGTTAACATACTTATGCACACAGTGACCATTATGTATTTGGATCTAATTACTATTTTTGTAGTAGTTGAAGTGACCCGCTAAACAAGTCCCCAGCCCTTTGAGTCTACTCTGTGTGCGCGTGTACAGTGTTACACTGGAATTTAGCAAGCTTACCAAAAAGCCATCTTGCTTTTTCCTATCCAGTGTGCACTTTTTTTAGCCTCAGGAAAAAGGGGACCAAGTCACTTGCATATTTTTTCCTGCTCTTTTATTTTTTGTATAGACAGACTGAAAGCATACTTCAGTTTATTTATTTGTATGTCACTTTGTAAATATTTATTTTTTTAATGGTGTACAAAAATGTACAGATACAGAAATTGGAGAAGTTTAAGAGAAATAGCTATTCTAACAAAAGATGCTGTAGACTTGAGGTGCAATAAGACTGTAAAGGAGAAATGTGGTACTAAAAAGGAGATTGAGCATTTTAGGTGGTATGTACAGCAGAGCCAATTATGCACATCACCTCAAAGTTATTTGTGCCCTCTGGAAAGAAATTCAAAGAGTTGTGTATTTGTGGGAAGAGGTATGTTTCTGCACTAAAATCTCTGTTGTTAGGGATTTTTGGTGGCTATTTTAAATAATTGTTCTCAAGTGTTGATGAGAGTGTGATATTTCAGCTTGCAATGGGTGTTGTTAGATTATATTGACATGGTTTTAAGCATTCTATGGATGTTTGAGGGTGGTGACTGCAAACCAGAAGGTAATTTTTCCTGCCTTCTCTTAATTTTATTTCTTTTTGGCTTCTCTGTTGTAGTCTAGTACATCATAAAGTCTGAAATTTGCAGTTTGTCAGTTAAAGGAGTGTGAGGATAAAAATTATTTTTCAAAGCTGTTATTTTCTTAGCAGTTGTTCCTATAAATATTACAGAGGCATGTAGCATGACCCTTCTGGACATAGGCATGGTCAGTTGTGGTACAAGTAAGTTCATAAGGGTAGAGATGCAGGGCTAGACACCAGAGCTACTGGAATCTGCTAGTTTGGCAGCGCAAGAGGTGTGTAGTGCTCAGTCCCCTGCTTGGTTGCAGGCCAGATGTTTTTTGCCCCGTGTATCCTCTCTGGAAGATCTGCATGATGTTGTGGTGCTTACCAATGTGCTGTGTCGATGTGTACAGCTCTGTACTCGTGCCTCTGTTCAAAGGGATGTGGCAGGCAGTAATTGTGCATCAGTGTCAGTCTCCTCGCTCATCATCCTGCTGGGCAGTTGAGTTTGTGTCCCCCACCCTTGCTGCTGAGCTAGCACAGCTCAGCTCAGGCAGGCAAAAAGCAGCGCATATGGTACACTTGCAGTTAAGGAGGGGCAGCATTACTTCCCTGCAGCATTCTGTGGCAGGCTCCAGGCCTGTGCCTACCCAGACCTGCTCAAAATATCTATAGGTAGCACAGAGGTAGGTCCAGTTTAAACTGCTATTCTGAGACCAAGTCTGCAATTTTTGGGCTTGGTCAAACTCGGGTCTACCTTCTGGAATTCACTAATGGATATCCTATAAGAGAGGCAGGCCCACAAATTCCAATGTGGTTAAAGGAAGAAAGGCTTAATAAGGCTGGAATGACAGCAAGACTTTTGTAGCATGGATAGCCCAAGCTTTCTTGCTAACATAATGCTTAAAATTCCCATTGATGTATTTTCTGGGGGGTCTGTCTGATGTTTTCAGTATCTACTGATGATATTTCTATCTTCCCTAATGAGAAACAGTTGCAAACATCAGTTAAATGCTTCCTGTGAATTAATTTGAAATGTCACAGCTTTGCACAACGCGATCATATTACATCCAGTTTTCCCTAACTTTTTATCAGGCTTACATGCTGGATATTTATTCTCAGAAGTATTATATAAGACTTCTTTCCCAATTTTGATATTTTAGTTCAGTTACATAGATTTCTGTGCCCTTCCTTTGACCCTCCAGCACATCCAGACATGATATTTCTATATGGGTATCTGTATGTTAGGAAATTCCCCTCACAGCTGTGCATAAAAGCATTCCATACTTTGCATCAGATGTGTGTTGGCTTGGACTGAAATGTGTAGGCCTTTCTCACATGGTATCTCTTTGTTATTTTCTTTTTCTGTAACAGCATTGTGAATATTTCTGATGGATTTTATATGCTTATTAATGTGGTTGTTTCCTGGTTTTGAAATAAAAAATATGAAATATCTGATTTGGATTTTACCTATTATCCTGGAGGGTCTTCTCATTCTTTGATCACAGCCTGGGACTGCACCCTGAAATGTCACCAGCACCTACCCTGCAACCTTTAGCACTCCAAAGGGGTAGCTCAGCACTTTGGATTTGCTGTTTTATCCTACTGGAAGTGATAATTTCTCTCAGCCTCCCTGCAAATCAGCTTTAATTTTCTTACTATTATTTCTTAGGAATTTTTAAACTAAAACGATGGGAATCTCTGGTTCTTGCTTGCCCAAATCCTTTCCCAGTATAACAGGAAAGGAGAAGGAAAGTGGCTGGAGGTTGTGAATCCTGCCCAGAGCTAAAGAACCTGAGATTTCTGCCCCTGCACTCTTACTGTGGTCCTCCGCTTGTCTACCAGGAGGGAGAAGGAACCTTTTCCCCTGTTGCTGATGCTTTACTCCCTCTGTCTGGAATGTGACATTCATGTCCTACTTTGAGATGGTGCCTATGTACGCTCAGCAGTGGATATTGGAAAGAAGCAGGGGCATGGAGAAAGTAGCTCACTGCCCCAGGAACTGATCCCGTAGGTCAGGGACTGCAGCATTCCTAAACCACTCTGAGGTCTCTGGGCTGCTCTCAAAAAATATGGGAACAAAACATCTTCAGCAGAAGAAGATGGAAGGAAGAAGGAAGGAAAAGATGGCAGACCACAGAGTACCTCAGGGTGGGAATCTGGCTAATATAACCCCAGAGTCAGCAGGCTCCTCAAAGCCTAAACCAAGGAAAGGGCAGGGAACAATGTAAGGTCTGAAAAAGGTTAGCATAGCAGGGAGCCCATGCAGACTTTCTGTAAGCTGCTGTTGCTGGCTGCTGCGTGTTCCTAGCTCGAGCCTGTGTTTTGCTAAGTTTGGTATGCAACCAGCCTTGGAGCTGGGGAGTGCCCTGGGCTAATCTGTCTAGGATTGTTTTTCAATTCTAGCCCAACTATAAAAATAAAGCCCAGCCATCCAACCTCTTAAGCATATCCAGCTCAAACTTAACTCTTAACATTTCGGTTTTCTTTGTCAAAAGTGGAAGCAGAGAAAAAAATAATTTGGAGCCAAATTATGTGATTCACTGAGCCCTAATTTAATGTTTTGTGTAGTTTTTATGATAAACTTGGGGTTAGGGGAAAAGGCTTTGGTTTAGATCGGGTTAGTTCTGAAAATTGTAAGGAAGCTTCAAAAGATAAACCTGCTTGCACTTAACTGGTTAGAATGCAATTAAATGGTTTGAGGATGGGTTGTTTTCAGTTGAAAGTGGTCATTGCATCCAAGTGAGCATGTAGGCAGTTCTTGTGGCCACAACACTACCCCCCAGAAATGAATCGCTGGAGAATTCCTGGAGTGAAACTACTGCTGAGTGGACAGGAGAAAACCCCAAGGGTCACAAGTGACTTCAACCATGTCAGAGGTTTTAGTGCTGTTTTAAAAGGCTAGAGCATGATCGAGTGTCGCAGCATCACTGCCAACATTTGTCGCTTTCTGCTTGTGTTATTTCTCATGACTGTCTTTGCATACCAGGCAAGAATAGCAGTTTATTTCTGTGAGAAGAAATGTGGGGGTAAAGCCTCCAGCAAGCCACATTTTATTGGAGGTAGATTTCACCGCTGCATGCCCAGTGCACAAATCTTTTTATTTGAGTTTGTGCTCTAAAAAGAAGGCACTTCAATTTTAGACACCTCAGTAGCTGGGGAGATATGGGGCTGCTTCTCCCTTGGGAAGGTGTCTGGGTGAGAGCCCAGGCAGGACTGCAGCCTTACCTCCAAGCAAAGTTGCCAAGCCCTCCTTTGAGGGCTACTCCAAGAAGGAGCATTTGCTAGTTTGGTGGGGGACTGTGCCATCACTGGTTTCCTTTGAGAGGAAAGAAGGTGTGGACACAGTGCCAATGTCATTGTGAAGGGCCACGATGGAGCAGTATCAGGAGGTGACTCACCACAACCTTTTCTCCCACTGTACCCATTGTGAGAAAGGTCCTGCCAGCAGGTAAATCAAATGCACTTTTTTTTTGCATAGAATATTTATGTCTCTCTGGCTTCTTTTTTTTTTCTTTCCTTCAAATTTTCTGCAGATCAGACCAAGGAGACCAACAATATTTTCTTCACTTTTAGAAGGACTCTTTGAAGATATGTGAGATGTTTACTGGAAAAGCTGAGGTACATGGCTCTGGTCTGTCACTTATGCGTTAGCCTGGCTATATATTTACAATGTGAGTTATCAGGTAAGAGACAGTTGTCTTCATAATATGCTGATAGGAAAAGGCAGCGCTCAGGCTGTCTTAGAGAAGGAAAGAAAATGTTTTGGTTTTTTTTCCTAAAATACATATTGCTAAGACAATCTAATTGGTGTTACTTGAAAATATTCAATTTCTAATGGAGGCAGGCTGTAACTTTGAAAACAATTCACTTGCTGTGATAAATCTTCTTTCTATGCTATACCACACTAAATTTCACAGCGTTTACAAGAACTGTCTCTTCCATAAGCTTCAGCAGGCCTGACAGACACATGACTGACCTGCTAAGTCTGTTTTCTGCTTTTGTTGCACAACCATTTTCTGTTTAGCAAGTGGTCACATGGATTTGTGCAAGGCAGTCATACTGGTGCACCAGTCACTGTGACATGCACTGTGGCACCACTGCAGATCCTGTTCTGAACCAGCAACTGGTCATCCATGTTGTGATCAACCTGCTCAAACATCACCCAGTTTTTCCATCTCTATCCATCTCTCTGGTATGGATCAAAGCTCACAGAGACAGTCTTAATCTCACAACTCTACTTTGAGTCTAGTGTATGATCTAAGGAGTCTTCAAGGTTTAGGAGAAAGCCACCAGAATAATTTTCCACTGAGGAAGGCATAAAGACGCAGAACCAGGACAGGATGAAAGCTGGGAGAAATGGTGAAGATGCGGAGGGACATGGACGCAGCAGTGTAGCAGGAAAATGAGGAATGAGAAAAAAAGCAAAAAACCACCGAAGATCTGGAAGGAAGATAAGACATTTATAACTGTGAAAAGGTGGAAGAGGACCTAAAAGAGAGGAATATGAACTTTAACAGAAGCAGGTGAGAGACTGAGGAAGTGAAAGACTGAAGACAACCAAAGTATGGGCTCTTGACCTGCTTGCAAAATAAAATGAAGCCCAGTAGGACTCAGGTACCTTATGAATCACAGGCAAGAGGTCATCGGTTCTTCAGGGAAAGAGAAATAGAGGTGTCACCTCCACCATGCATGCCCACAAGTATCTCTGCAGCTGAAACAAACAGCTATGTTAGAGTCACGGTGTTCCATGCAGTATGACCTCACCTCTTGGTCCACAATGACTGGCTTCATCGCTTGGAAGATGGCACTAAAAATGCCTCATAAGAGCCACAGGCAGGTAAAAGTGATGGGCATGGCAGATACAACTGGCTCAGCTGCACTGAAGGTAGCAGAGTGGCAAATCAGAAGCAGTCTGGCCATAAGCACCAAGCACAGGGATCTTCCTACCTGTGCCAGGTAGTGCAAGACACGATCCAAACAGAACCAGCCAAGGCCAATGTCAGCAAAGCCCAGTGTGGACCAACAGCATCACTGTTGAAACCTGCAGGGGCTTGACCATCTCAGAAAAACTATCCATGCAGAAATGTTGAGAGGAATATTTTCCAATATACTTCCATATTTCATGCCGGAGACAAAACTTTTGGGCAGTGATGGAGCAGCATCACATCACATCTATGTTGAATTTTCCTTATTCTGATGCAGGAGTGACATTCACACTGATCATTTGTAATTCATAGGTAATGGTGTGTGTTGTAATGCTCTGATCACACACACACAAAAAACTTAAAAGCATCATATTAGTGTAAGGTTTTTGTGTTTCCAGACACACAGAAAAAAGGAAACCTAACAAAACAAACAAAAAAAAAATACCCCCAAAAAACCAAACCACCAAAAAAAAATAGAAGTAAAGGGAGAGAAACATTTTTCCTTGTGACTGGAAAATCCATTTTCTGACTGGCTGTGTGCGTAAGAACAGAACAGCCAAAGCAAGAAATACCACTAGAAATTAAATTTTTAATATATTATAATTCTAAATTATTTGTAATAATTTTTTAGTTTTATCTTTTTAATTACTAGAAATTAAGCTTTAGCAAAGATTTAGTGCAAAGTGTTGGCTCTTGAAAACCTGGTTTCATTTTTTTTCCTTGACTGGGACTTAATTTCTATTACAGGCTTCGTTCTGCTGAAGGCAGGGTCAAGACAAATTAGTGACACTTTTGAAACAGAGACTGAAAAAATCTAAAGCTCATGGGAAGACTTAAAGGAGTGAATTCTGCAGAGGGTATTGACAGGAAGGGAAAGGTGGGACAGGAAAGGTGGGACTCATGCCTGGAAATGCTGACAGCTCTTGCGAGCCAGAACCAGCCACTGAAATTTGAACTGGGGCAAGAGAGGAGGCTGGACACACCTCAGTTCCCTGGCAGCCCTCTCTGCACTGGAGGCCAAAAGGGACAGGGGAATGGTCCCAAATGCACTCACTTGGCACCAGATGTGCAGTCCCCAGGTGCATTTCCGTGTGCAGTGCCCCAACATAAAGGAGACTGCAGAGGCATAGCATGGCATGGCTCATCATCCCCTTATCTTGCCTGACGTGGAAGGGCAAGGTGGCGATAGAGGGGCACTAAGGAGAGGTTTGATCTCTCGTTGATCAGGATGACAAGACTGGAAGATCTGGTGCCTGGTGACTGGAAGATCTGGGAGCCAAAGGGGTTATACTGCTCCTGCTCCTGGACTCCCTGAACTGGGTGCTCCCAGGAAGGTTTTTAGAGCACAGCCATGAAAAGCATGTTTGAAGTGGCTTCCCACCAACACTGCAAACCCTGGTAGAGATTTATATTAGAGTCCAGGTCTTTCTTCTGAGATAAAAACATATCTGATGTGTGGTTTGTGGGTGCGAACACTTGGGTTGCACAGATACCATTGCTTGCTCAAGGTCGTACAGTGTTAACAGTGCAGTTGAGATAGAAGATGTTATTGTGATTAAGCCAGACTTCCTATCACTCCCATTTTTTAAAATGACATGATTTGAAATTATGTCCCCTGTGTCTGCCCCCCTCATTCACATTGAAACCTTGATGGACAGATATGAAACCCTCAGAACTGCTTTTATCTCTTTTCTTGCAGAACTCCGGAGTCTGAGAGCTGATGAGGGACTGAACATGAGTGCTTAGGAGCTGGGTTTGTGCTTATTGTGAAGAGAAGTAGTGCCTCTGGAAGGGATACTTAGGAGGGGCGGTGGTGGGTTTTTATGAGTGAACTCTGAGGAGGTCTCGACACTGGAGATGAGTTTCTCATGACTCTACCCTGTCTCCTCCTCTCTATTTGCCTATTAAAATCAACTGTTCCTCCAAAATAGTCCTGCTACATGGGGTTTTCCATTCTAGCTTGATCACTCTAGAACTGGGAGCCATAAGTTTCCTCCTCTTCATCTTTCCTGTCTGTGCCTTTAATCCCAGCTCCTCATTCCAAGTGGACTGGGATGGAAATCTGAACGTGGCACTTCTTTGCAGCAAGGAAACAACAATGCCTTGTTCTCTGAAGCACCATCACATGGGGCAGAAAATGGGCCAGTAGCTACTGTGGGGTCTTACCTGCAGCCATTCCAGATCCATATTAAGTTGCAGACTTCGGCATGCTGCACTTTGCCATTCTACCTCATGGTGTCTGACCCAGCTCCCCTGGTCTCGCTCTGGCCTGTTCCACACCCCAATGCACAGAAAAATGCTAGTCAGCCTGTATGGTCTGCTCTCTTAGCTCTTGCACTCTGCACTGAAGCATCCTCTTGGCAGCGGCCATGTGGCCCCAGCAGCTTCTGCCTGGGTAGAAATTTTGTTGGAAGTTTTGTAGGGGAATAGCTTGTAACCATTATGCATAAGCTGAAACTAGTGTGAAGACTTTCTTCTCACTCTGTCTCCCTGGTTATGAATTTTCCATTGACATATCCTCGGGCCTCATGGAGGTGCCAAATATTTCGTGGGCAAATGGATCTCTACAAATTACACGCTCAAGTAAAGCAACATTTAGTGGATGTACATCAGCAAGTGAACATCAGAAGTATGTGGTGGTAATAGATGGGGGATGCTTCTTCTGTTTACAGATGCTGCTCATAAAAAGCTTGGGGGAAATCTGCTAAAATTTGCTCAATTGATTATGATTTTGTATAGTCTATCGAGCTTTAACTCTGTCTCCAGAGCGACATTCAGTGCTACAGAATATTTTATTGGACAATCAGCTGGTGTAGGTGCAACACTTTCTGATGTGTTCTACCCTGTGTCAGGGTGTGAAAAGCATGATGGGCTGCTCAGGGCAGTCTTTGGGCAATGTCACAGGACACCAGCCTGGAGTTTAGAGGAGTTTCTGATGGTGTCATTCACAATCACAGGGATATTTTGCATCTCCCCAGTTCCCAGTACGCTGAGTAGTGGTTTGCTGCCAATACCTCCCCCTCCTTCCAAAGGAGAATGCTGTGCCTACAGTGTAACTCCTGTCAAAGTATATCACATCAGCCACTCTCCCCTAATCCATATAGTGAGTCCTTTCATTTTTTCAGGCAGTCAGTTTGCCCTTGGTAAGGCAGCATCACCCTCTCCTGTCTACATTCTTGTCCTTAGTGCATTTGGAGCTGGGTGCCAAAAGGACACAGCACTGAGGTAAGGATGGCTGGTCTGAGGTTCACCGAGCCATCCCTCTTCCTCTCTGCACAGCTGAGTGCAACATTAGCATTTTTCCAGCTGCTAGGGATGACGGACTCTGGTCTCATAATCACATCAGGCAATTCTTTCAGCAGCTTCAGAAATATCCTAGCACCCTTGAAGTGTATTCCGTTCAATCTCATGCATTGTAAAATATTCAACCTCCCTAAGAAGTTATCAAGCCTGTTGCTGCCCCTGTCCTGGCTGTCCCTCAATTTTACAAACCATTATGATATGTTTGGAAATCTGGGAGCAGGCTTTTCTTCTATGGACTATAGCAAGGAAGGCTTTGAGTACTTCAGCCTCATCTAAGCATGAGGCATCCATCACTGATTTGTCCTGCCCCATTCTTCAGCAGACCTGTATGTTCCCTGGACTGGTTACTAGGATAGCTGCAAAATCCCTCTTGTCATTGTTATCCCATGCAAGTTTCTCCTCTAGCTGGGCTCTAAAGCCTTTCTGATTTTGTCCTTCTGTACCCAAGCAATGCTCCCGTCCTCCTTCTCCATAGCCTATCTTTTTTTCCAGCTCTAGCACACACGCTTTTTGCACTTGAATTCATTGCAAAGCTCCTTCATTAGCCAGGATAATTTTCATCCAAAATTACCACACTCCCTGCACAAAAAAAAAAAAGGTTTGAAGATCCTGTCTTTCACAGTGTCAGCCAGTGCAAACAGTTGTGCTGTGTCACTGCCTTTTTACAATGCTGTGATGCTGCAAATCAGTGGAAGAGTGGCTGCTGGTACAACTGGAACTGTGGATTTCTGGCACACGCAGTTGCCTGCCTTCCCTAGTTTTACATGAATGTGGACAAAAGGGAGGCTGTCCACAGAGAAGGACATTACATTCCCAAAGCCCTGCGAGCACTTTCCAGCATCTCAGAGCAGTCAGCATGGCACTGGTGGATCGGGGGAAGGTTGATTTGAAATTGAAGATGATGTTTAGGGAACTGAATAAGAGGAAGCCAAGGAAGGATGGAGTTGAATGAAGCTCTGAGAGCTGAACACAGCAGAAGATCTGGCAGCAACAGTGAGTGACTCCAGAATGGAGTCCTAGAGCTGTGAGGAAGTGGTCCCTGTAGTGAGATAGCCAGAAGGATTATCATATACCCAGAGCATCGGGTCACTGGCTGGCAGTGCGTCTAGCAGGTAGAACAGGAGACAGGAAGGAGTTATGTGTGATAAGGAAGATAAGTATGCAGTGAAGAGTGGTTGGACCTCAGAAGGCAAAGGTGGTTGAAAAGACATTTTATAGGAGAATCCCTGAAAGTGGTGTGGCTATGAGTGAAGCTGATTGAAGTGAGATGGAGTGGCCATCAGGTAGTTTTAGCTAATTATTGAGGTGTCTTGGTGTGAGACCCCACTTTTTAGTCATGGGATCAAGGTGGGCTGGGAGCAGGCAGCCATGAGGCAGAGGAGGTAAATAAACTCCAGCCTATACCCACCAAGAATGTGCAGCTCAGCACTTGCTGTGACCCAGCAGCCTTTGTCTTTTTGTCACCATGCTCCCTCCAAAACAGTTCTTTCATGTCCATCCAAGAGAGTTCTGTGGGTACAGAGATGGCTGCTAAGCACACTGAGATGGTGGGAATATAGAAAAATGCTGACAGCTTTGGAATAAGTGGCATGCTGAAGGCTAATCTTGTTTCAGCAGCTAGAAACGGGACTCAGTGTGCTCTGGGCCTCTTTGTCCTGTGGATAAAGCAGAGTTTGATAGCCACTGATGAGAAGGCTGGGAAAACACCAGTGCACTTGCAAAAATTTTGGACATGGAAGTTAAAAGCAGACAGCAATACTACATGACACAGCATTTGTTTGGAGTGTCTACTCACTTCTGACAGATCAGAGCTGAGAGGCAGGGAAAGACAGGAAAGGGAGGGGGCAGATAAGAGAGATAAGGAAAGGTGGCTGGACGTTTGGAGTGCAGCAAGAAGTTGTGCCAGTGCGCATTTGCCTTCTCTGGGTTTTTGACCTGAGCACCCCTGTTGGAAGAAGGGACAATCAGGGTGAGAGTTTAGCAAACAGAACAGAGGAGATGACTTAGGTCTTATCAAGGGGTGGTGCTCGGCAGGCGGGGCTCGAGCTGGAGCTGCTGGCCGGGCTGTGTTTGTGCAGGAAGCGCCAGCTCCAGGCAGCAAGGCTGGCAGTGCCACCTCCTGGGCACAGCAGGCGCTTGGAGCAGCTCGCATCTCGCTCTCCTCCTGGCCAGCTGGGTGATCTTGAGCAAAACGCTGCCCCTCCTTGCACCTGGATATTTTCATGAGGAAAGTTCATGCCCATTTAAGTGAGATCTTCACACTGTCAAATAAAAGTGCAGAGCTACACTCGGGTTGACAGTCACTGCTGGAGGAGAGGAGGACGGACAAATGTTGCCTCAGTATTTCTTACCGAGTTTCTACACCCACGTGTGACATATTTATTAGCTGTATTTTTTTTTTAACTAGGAACCTGTCCTGGTGCTATCTCCAGCTGCATCACAGCAGCTTTTCAGCCATGTAGTTGCACCATTTTGGCACAGAGACTGCACTTGATTTAGTAAATTCAGCACTGTCAAGTTGTAACAACCACCACAATAAGGGAGCTGGGTGTGGTGGGAGATGACAGGTGGCCTTTGAAAATTTCAATTAAGCACACCATAGGTATATTTTCTCTGGGTTATGAAAGCAACACCTTTAAGTCTGTATCTCAGATCCACATAGACCAGATTGCAACTGCCCCACAGGATGTGAGCAGTCAACATCTTCAGAAAGTTACTCACATCCTGCAAAACAGAAAATAGGACGCACAATTGTCTGCAGAATGAGATTTTTCACATGAACCCAAAGAGAAACATGACCAAAACACACATTTTACACAGAGTATCAACTGCTGGAATTTATCGTCAGCTGCCATTCAGAGCAACCTGCATAAAGAGCTCAATGGAAACTGATAAAATGCACCGGATCTTTTAAGTGCCACAGGCAGGTAAAAGTGATGGGCTTGGCAGATACAACTGGCTCAGCTGCACTGAAGGTAGCAGAGTGGCAAATCAGAAGCAGTCTGGCCATAAGCACCAAGCACAGGGATCTTCCTACCTGTGCCAGGTAGTGCAAGACACGATCCAAACAGAACCAGCTAAGGCCAATGTCAGCAAAGCCCAGTGTGGACCAACAGCATCACTGCTGAAACCTGCAGGGGCTTGACCATCTCAGAAAAACTATCTGTGTGGAAATGTTGAGAGGAATATTTTGCAATATGCTTTCTTATTTCATGCTGGAGACAAAACTTTTGGCATCACACCACCTTTGTGTTCCTCCTTTTCCTCATTCTTGCATTCCTCATGCAAGAGTGACATTCACACTGATCATTTGTTGTTCATAGGTAATGGTGTATGTTGGAATGCTCTGCTCACACACACACACACACACACACACACACACACACACACACAAATAAAAGGTTAAAAGCACCGTATTATATCATCGGTATAAGGTTCTGGTGTTTCCAAACACATCGTGTAGAGCAATTGTTTTCTGAGAGCAACTCTGATTTCTCTTTCCAAATGTAATTGGGGAAAAAAAAGAATATAAATGAGTAAATAAACTGAGGGGGAAATGTAGAAGTAAAGAGAAAGAAATACTTTTCCTTATGACAGGAAAAGTCCACTTCCTGACTCACTGTGTGTTTGAGGGCAGAGCAGCCAAAACACAAACACCAGGGCTGGCTAGAAATTAGGCTTTAGCAAAGATTTAATGCACAGTGTTGGTTCTTGAATAGATACTTTCAGTTTTTTTCCTTGACTGAGACTTAACTTTTTATTAACTCAACTGAGCTGAATGAGGATGTTTTGTCCTGCTGAAGGCAGGGTCAGGACACATTAGTGACATTTTAAAAATAGAGACCACGGAAATATAAAGCTCCTGGGAAGCAGTGATGCACACTGGATGTGCAGACACTGGGTGCATTTGCTTGTGCAGTGCCCTGACATGAAGGACACAGATTGTGGTTCTCCATCTCCTTATCTTGCCTGACATGGAAGGAAAAGAAGCTGAAAGAGGGACACAAGGGAAAGAGGTTGCAGCCTCCCTGGTACCAGTGCAAAGGACTGCAGAACGTGTCAGGTGACTGGAAGATCTTGGAGCCAAAGCAGTTGTTCTGCCCCTGCTCCCAGTCTCTCTGAACTGGGTGCTTCCAGGAAGGTTTTGGAGCACAGCCATGCTGAGCACACATGGGATGTGTGACCTGCGGGTGTGAGCACTTTTGTTGCACACACACTGCTTGATTTGTGCCAGTAGCGTAATGAAAAGGTACAGAGTGTCCACACACCCAGCCTCTTCTAGGGAGGCCTTCTGAGGGCCCTGATCACAGCTCGCAGATCTGCAAATTCCTTTCTTCTGCAGGGAAAATAAAGACCAAAGCTGAATTACTTTGATCATACAGCCATGCACACAAGCCCAGCTCAGCAACAGGGTCAAGGTTTTCACCCAGATCCCCTGAATGACCTAGTCCCCACAAAACACCCTTAGTTGTTTCTGTGGCAAAGGGGACACAAAATTCCTGCTCTGCTTGTGGTTTGCCTGTGATGTACTTGGTGAATATGATCTTGGTACAAACCAGGCCCTTCCTCTCCTTTCAATGGTCTCCCAGGGCTGTGGAAGTAGCTAGAATTTTGCTAAGCTCTCCTCCTTCCAGCTCTTCTTGCTCCTCACAGGCCCTCTGATATATCTGTCTCTGAAGCTACTTGGGCATGCCCAGAAGTAGGGATCAATACACTTCTGGGGGGATCACTGCCCACTTTCCCCAGCCTGACATCTCTCAGCCTTAGGAAGGGCAGAGATGGGTAAACTGAAAGTATGGATGGAGATGGGCTCACGTTACCCACCATCTCTGGCTGCTCTCTTGTACCTCAGCATTTCTCTTGTGCCCCTAAACACACTTGGTCCTTCCTTCTACTATGTGGTACTTTCCCAAAAGAATACCACAATCTTATTAAAAAATCTTTCCTGCTTTTTTTTCATGCTGGGATTTTCGCAGGCCACCAACTCCCTGTGTTGTCTTCCAAAGGGGCCTAACATGATATCCCCACAAACTGATTACCTCTGGGCTGTGAATTTCCTCATTGCTCCTGAGGTGCCTCATTCCTGCTACAGCACAGTGCCCTGGGGGAAATACAAGTTACAGAGTGCAGCCTCACTGGAGGGTGCTGACTCTGTGTTACCGTTTCCAGGCATGGAAACGTGCTTGGTTATGTGGAAACATGCTGGCAGCATAGCATGTGTTTCCCAGGTGCCTCATAGCTGCAAAGAGGCCATGTATGTATGCGTGTGTGTGTGTGTGTGTGTGCGTGTGTATACATATATACATACATATATATATATATTATATATAATATATATATGTATGTATATATGTATATATATGTGTGTGTGTGTGTGTGTGTGTGTGTGTGTATATATATATATGGCTGACATTCACTCCCACACCCACAATTCTTGCCAAGCTTAGATTAATCTGCAATGTAATTATCAGTAAACATCTTTTAGGGCAGCTGACAACTCATAGGGGTAAATCTCGACATGGCAAAGCACAGGGCACTCTGGAACGTGAATGCCACACTATCACCCCACAAATCATGCAATCCCTTCCCTCCCACCCAAATCCCCAAACACCAAACCACAGCCCAAGACAGACTACAGCTCAGCAGCAATTCTGTGGCTCCTGGCGTGTACCTGAGAGAGAGTTACAGGCTTCAGAGATAAATTATTTTTCTGCAGAGTCAGTGTTCTTGCTCCTGTTTTCCCTGCAGAGCCAATTCAGCTTCATGGGGAAAACAGAGCCATTGACAACATAGTCTATTACGATCCAGCAATTATGTGACTGATGTCCCAGGAAAACCTGCTGAAGGATCACCTGACATAACCAACACTGAAGAGACAGAGGACCAGACCTAGTTTGGCCCTCCAGTTCATCTCTGCACATGGGCGAGATGATTGTGAATAACTGGTGGAGCTGAAGTGAGACACAACCTTATTTACTTTCATTGGAGTTCCCAGAATTGTGTCTTCCAGTTCAGCCCTTTCCACCTGTCCTCACCTGCTTTGTAGGAGGTAGAGCAACTTGAGAGGAACTGACAGTGGGAATACTTTCAGACAAGACAGATCTCCCCCGTGTGTAAACAGAGATTGGATCCACAGATTGCTGAGAATCAGAGAGGCTGAGATGCTGCAGTTCTGGTTTGATAGTTGCTTGGCGGAGAGGAGCTGTTTTATAACACTCCTGTGCCTGCTGCTCTTCCCTGGGGGGTCTCTTTCCTCCTCTTCCCCACATTTTGCAGGGCATACAAAACAGAATGTGACCTTCTTTGCGTAATCTCACCATATTTGTGGGCTGTATTATTACTGCCCTTTAGCTTTAAGACAAAAGTTTTCCGCAATGACAAGCTGGTGTTTCTGCTTAGCCAAGATGTGGCCAGTGCTGCACAGCAACAGGCCCTTTCCTGAGCCCACTTGCAGCCTCAGTCTGCCCATTCAGGAAAATAAGATAATAAGGATTTTTATCAAGTGCTTGAATGCCTGCAAAACAGTATTGCTGTTGTTTGAATTTACTATACCTCAGCTGGCAAACGTGCATTTCTTTTGCCTACTTTCCCCCCCTCCCCCCATGCTGTGCTTTCTAGACATCTCCCTTTGAATACTTAACTTTTGGGATCCTTTCTCCTCAGGTGCATAACTAGCCCCCATCTTTTCTTCTTCCTCTCTGCCCAAGCAAGATAGGTTCCTTTTGCGTCACTTCTTTGTTCTCTGTGGTATTTGCAACACCCTCCCAGCTTTGTATCACCTGTGAATTCCATTCCTCCTGGTTGTATTTTCCCTGTCTTTTCAGCACCTAGAATGACGAAGCCTTTTGTACTGCCGTTGCTGCAATTGAACCTGATACTTGAAAGGAGGAGAAAAGGTTGGAATAAACTGCTCTGATGATTCATCCCCGGGGCTGAAAGATTTGCTCCTTTGATATCAGTCCCTTGATCAGAGCTCTGCTATGTTATCTCTGTCTGGGGAGACTTAATTCCTGGCACATTTGGGCTGGTGGAATCCCAGATACCAGAGCTGGTGACTGGAAAAGGAGCACATTGCATTCTTCCAGTCTTAGATATGTCAAAGATTCTTCAAGGTTTGATATTCCAGGGCCTATAACCCCCTTAAGGCAGTTTTTGTCTGCATTTAATGCAACTGAGAAACCTCTAACTTAAATCCTCCCTGCCAAAATCCATCACCTGCTCTCTCTGTAACTTACACCCTTGCAGAAGTGTCCCAACAATTTCCTTATGCCTTGTTCTGTGGGCAGATTCCCCTACCAGCTCACCCTCTCCTTGTCTGCCATATCCTCACAAGATATTGAAGACCCTTTCACCATTCCTTTATGAGACTGTGCACCAATCCACTGATCATGGAGCAAGATGAGGGAAAACCATGAAGGAGCATGGAAAGCATATCTTGACCCTAGTCCAATTCAAATGTCTTGGTCAAAATCTCCTATCAAAGTACTCCCAGGTATTGACAGCTGAACTGACACAGGAGCCATGGGGAGCTGCAGTTTTCTAACTTACACTTAAGTGGGAATTCTTTCGAAAATTTACATAGGAGCAAACTGGGAGAATGTCGCACAAGGACCACATCACTGTAGGACCAGATGAGTTTTCCAGTGGTGAGTCTTTTCTCTACATGCACCTTTAGATTAAAATGCAATGCAGGACACAAAATGTTTAAATGTGATTTGAGTTTTCAAGGCTTCAGACAGCATGGTGCTGTGGCAATAATCACCATTAAAAACCCTCATAGCTTTTGTTAAAGAGAAGGGGAAACCATTTAAGTACTAAAAAAAAAAAAGTAAGCATTGGAAAAACCCTCCTGTCCTTTCTTTTTAGGGAGAAAATATACCACAAATGACATCAACAGCAGTTAAGATCCATTATTCTTGGGGAGTTAGCCATGATGGACCTGGAGTATAGCCTTGCTGTAACTTTACAAGCAAACTTAATTCTTCAAAGTGAAAACTCATATTGAATAGGGAGAAAATGTCACCTTCCATTTCTTATGCTGGACTCTCACATCTCTTTCGGTTTGTGGCACACACCTGGCACAGACAGACACTTTGGGAAGTGGGAAACATACAGCAGCACCAAGCTGGATGAGAAGTTGTTGGTTTTGCCATAACTTGTAGCCATATAGCCAAAGAAATTGCTTTTGCTAGTAACCACAGGTGCCTTTTAAACTTGAAGACAAGAGACAGAAGGTAGACTGGAAAAGTTTTGTGAAGGATGTGTGAGAGCAGAGGAGTTTTCAAGAGATGTTGGAATGAGGTTAGAGGTGGTAGATGTGGTAATATTGTCCAGCCCTTCTCTTCTGCCTACACTGATCACATCTTTTTTTGGCAAAATGGGAAGTAAAATCCTACAAGTGAGACCCAGGAGACTGTGGAAATGCTGGCAGCACTGACAGATATTATTTCCAATTTCATCTTCCTCTTGGCATCATTGTCAAACTACCATTCTCTTAGAGGGCTTTACTGTGTGAAGGACTCCAGGAAGGATGTGTGAGCAGAAAAATCCATCTTATGATAATGATCAGCAGCTTGTCCTAAACTGCTTTGTTGGAAACTAAGCCCATTCATTTCTTGGCCTGCACATTTTTTCTCACTACACAGATTAAAAAAAAAAAAAAAAAAAAAAAAAAAGGTTTTAAATATATATGTATGCATATATGTATGGGTGTGGCACAGATTTTAATTTTTACCTTTCACTGATTTTACTGAAAAATTTTGCACAGCAAAGTAAGTTTGGCTTTAATTCCTGAGTAATTTAAGAGAAGGCGCTCTCTGAAGACTGTTCCCTTCACTCATGAACCAAAACCACTTAACATGTGAAGTTGTGTCCTAAATGACATTTACAGGAGGAAAAATTGAAGGCTGCTAGGAAATACTTACGAATGTTATTTAAGGTTTGCAGACTTCCTAGACCCTCCCCCAGTCTTCTTAGGTAGGTGTTACTGTAGATCCCCTTACCTCTTTCTGCCCTGAGGGGTCTTAACTTACTTTTTTGTGGCTCTGGTTGGCTGCTATGTACAGCAAAGTACCAGTTCTGACCAGCTTTAAGCTGAGAACAGTGGAAAAAGAGAAAAGGAATCCTTTCCCTTTTTTTTTTTCTTTTTATGGTCACCCAAATGAAATTTGGCTATATTCCCTCAATTGGAAGTTATTTTACCCCATTCAGAATTTTTCAGCCCAGTATGACACACCTAGAAACTCCAAAAAACAGCAGCACATTTATGGTTTTTGGAATAAATTCTCTTTTTCCCTGCCTAGCCTCAGTTCAGCAAGGCCATGTGTGAAAAAACATGGCCTTTCCCCCCTATTTTAGAGGGGAAAAAACCCTTTTCTGGTGCAGAATTATTAACAGTATTTACAAAGAGTACAAGGTCATTGTGACACCAGGCAAGCACATGGATCTGACTAGATTACAGCACAGTCTCACAGAAAGCAAAGGGAAAAATGCAGAAAATCATCAGTCACCATAAGAAAAGTCTTCTGAGAAAAATATGATGCTTTAAGAGAAGCAAATTCAAGTTCAAGTTACAATTAAAGAATTAACAGGCTGAACGAACTGGTTAAAAGGGGAACAGGGTGGTAATGTTGCAATGAGGAAATGTTTCAGCTAATTTGTTTCTTACCCTTCAAACTGCATTACTTTTCCAAATTTTTGCTCTTAAAATGTCATTTGATTAAGCCATTACTATCAATAGTGATCACAACAACTCTGAAAATGTTTAAACAAAGCAGGGTATTTGTTTGAGGCTTCAAAAAAAAAGGAGAAATACTATAAAACAATACTGTCAAAGCCTTTTTCTTAAAACAACTGTATTAACCATCCTTGAATAATTAACCAAAACCACATTCAGGAAGTTCAGAGACTGAAAAGCACACTTTGTTTTTAAAAGCCAACTTGGACAGAATAAAATACTTGTTGGCCAATATTCGTAGTTGTGGACAGAGACTGTATGGCCCAAATAGACTCGGGAGGGTTGCCAGGTTCTCACTGCAGTGCAGGTACCTCTGGGGAGAATGGCTCCTCTTGAACAACCTGAGTTGGGTCTGGTGAGGCCAAGCTTCCAAGGAGCTTGGTGTTTTCCTGGTACAGTGGTAGCAAGAAGGACATCCAAGCCACAGCAGCCCAAACTGCCTCAACTCTGCCAGCCAAAAAGAAATGCACAAGTAAGAAGGGTTCTCTTTGTGGCATTGGCAGCATCGGCACTAGGGAGGCTGCTGGGCAGAGCTGCACCAAGGAGTGGTGAATCACAAGGACTCAAACTGTGACTAAATATCCAAGTCTATCCAGGATGCTGTCAGCTTTAACTTTCAGTTCTTGCTCTGTTGTGTCCATGCTGTAGATGCCAAGCCTTGTTTGCATGTTAGCTGCCATGGGACACTGCCAGAACACAGACATCTCAGAATCAGCATCTTTATTCAGACCTGAGCTCTTTCATTTGACCCTCTCTGACTCCCTTTTCAGGACAAAATAATACCCCAGAGAGACCTGCTTTGCAGGCTCACCTGGCAATTGACAGGCTGCTGTTTCATTGATGTCACTGCTGGAGAGCTCAGTGCCATCTCTGAGGAAGCAAAGAACTTAGCTGTTAATGAAAGACCATGATACTAACATGCCTGTGAAGAATTTACCCTCTTTTTAGTGGGGTGTGCTTTCAGCTTCATGGCATAGAAGAACAGACAAAGGTTGTTTGAGATATCAGAAAGCCCTCTGAGCCAAGAGCGTGAGCCTGGGAATGCTTTCATGGAGATCATTGTCACATAACAGTGAATATTTGGGTCCAGTCTGGAATAAAACAGTACCAAACCAGCAGCATCTGGCTCGGTTTGATGCCAAGCCACATCTGTGTCACGTGTTTTGTGGGGGACATCAGCGGCTCCCTCAGAGGTACTGCTGCTCTGAATCCACAAGGAAGCCCTGAGGTCCCCTCCTGCCCCCAGGGAGGTGCCTCCCTCCGTGCTGCCCTCCTCACTGGTCCAGCCGGGTGGGTGGCTCTGCTCCCGGAGTGACAGCACCCTCCTCCCAGGCTGCTGCCCACAGGGACTTTGTAGTGCAAGTGACTATGCTGGTTTATTATGGCCTCTGGGCACTTTGTAGGAAAGATCCCAGACACCTTCAGAAGCAGCTGAAATCAGTGACATCAAGTGTGAAGTGCTCAGCCAGCGAAACTCCCAACAACTACGCAGACACCTGCTGCCACCCACGCCAGCACCCACACCTTGTTTTCTGCCAGGTCTTCAGATTCAACAATCCCAAAAGAGACGTGGATACCCTCCAGGTCTGCTACTCTCTTTTCATATTCTAACTGCACCCACGGCCATGAAAACTTGAACACCAATATGTGGTAACAGGCCAGGCATGAGTAAGAAGGAGAGCATAACATTCTCCTCCTGGTGGCACTGGAACTGCCCAGTGGGGTCCCAAACCCAGTACAGCTCATGTAACTGGTGTTTAATCAGCTAAGGCCTGAGGTCAGATGTGAGGGACAGTGATCTGAACTCTTGTGGCACTGCAGCTCTGAAACATGGAATGATTCAAAAGTGAGGCATGAGCCAAAGCCACCGTGGAGAGGCTGCTGCAGCATAATTGACATATTCAGAATGCTTTTGGGTTTCTATTGAGGCAGATGTGCTCAAAAGCCCTTTTTTGCTTTTAGTTTTTCAAGTAAATTTACCATAAAAACCTGCCATTCTCGTACAGAGATATGTTAATCCCTGCAGTTTGTAGTCATAAAAAAGTGTTTCATGCAAACAGAAAATGTAAAACTAAGTGTCAAGTTAAAGAGACTCTAGCCAGGTCCGTAGCTCCCTCCAGGCTGCACCTCATGGGAAAGTGTCTCTATAGACAGGGAAGCCAGGTCTAGTGACTTGCCATGGGGCACAGAGCAGCAGCACAAGTCCTGGTACAAGTGGTGTTCTACATCCTTTTAAACGGATCTAAATTATACTTCCTATTCCTGTTGCTTCCCCCCACCTGTCTGTATCTTCTCCCTGCTGGACCTGGACACTCTCACAGCAAGCAGGTGCCCCTCTCTGGCCTGCTGAGCAGGCACTGGGATGCCAGCACACATTTGGGAGGAGAGCAGCAACAAGCATTTGTGAAGTAATGAGGTACAGAGGGGTGCAAGGACTGTCCATCTGAAATCATTTTACACTTCTGTGGATCAGCGCCCTCAGCTCTGGGCTTCTAACATTAGGCATGTTCATGTCCTGGTGCCAAAGCATGGCTGGTTCTAGCAAGAAATATTTTAATTAACTCTGGGACTTCTGTCTCTCTATTGAGAAACAGACATTAGTGAGAGACTCACAATATCTTTTGAGATTAAACTAATAAAATTTTCCCAGATATAGGCAGAGCAAAACCTGCTGATGAGAGAGGACTGAAACAAGCCAAATCTGCAGGCCTATAGCTGAATTTTGTAGCACACTCACTTACCTTTAGTTATTTAATGAACAGCTCTGCAGGTGCCTATCCCCCTTGGGTAGGCCATATGTCAGCAAATATCAGCTAACCCTGTCTTAAAGGAAACTCTTCATCTCCTTTATTCCAACCAACCTGCAGCAGCCTGGCAAAGGCCACAGCCAAGGCTACACAAATGAAAGAGTGTGCCTTTGAAAGGCCATGGGCAAGCAAATCTGTTAGCTGTGGACCTTATACACACTAGATCTTTCCCAAGGTCCACAGTGAAAACGTCTCTGCTGGTTGTCCCCAGGGACCAGCCAGCTGAGATTTCTGAGCCTGCTCTGCAAAGTGAGATCTGGTGTTGGATGTGACTGGCCCAGTGTTTCTGAGTTTGCTTTGGCACAGGCTTGTTGAAAATGGGCCAAACACATTTTCAGCTGGCTCTCTCAAAGGCCTGTGTGAAGGCAATACCTCCTCAGTTTAAAAAAAAAAAAAAAAAAAAAAAAGAGAAAAAATATGTTCTAGCCCCCAGCTCCAATTCTTACTCATTCCGCTCCCCCCCTCCCCGTTCCATCTCTGACATCTGCACCAAGAGTGTGGGAAGTGCTGCCCGGTCAGCAGTGTGTGTGTGGGTCTAAGGGGTCTCAATGTGACACAAGGCACAAAGTCAAGGCTCTCAGAACCCTCCCCATAACCTCAGGCCAGGGTGTGTGTTTGGCTGGCATGGTCTTGGTATGGAGCAGCTCAGCACCAGATTTACCTCCTGTGCACTCCGCCGTGCTGGAGACTGGCTGGGATGTGTTCTCCCAGTGCAGTGACCATCTGTCTTGTACAGGACGTGTGCGCTCACCGGGTTTTGAGGCTGGACAAGCTCAGCAGGGCCCAAAGAAGCAAGCAGGAGGAGTTGTCCTGGGGCTCTCGATCAGACCCTGCTCAGGCGTGCCTGAGGAACCTGCAGAATGGGAAGAATTCTGGGGACATATTTCAGCCCTGATGCCTTGTGCTACTTTCCCTGCCCCCTGCTCTGTCCCCACCCCACCGATCAGCCTCTTTAACATGACAAAGAGCCCGGAGGAGGGGGCCAAGGTGAATATTGCAGTCCCAGGCAGGGAATGGCCGGCTATAAAGGCCAGTCTGTGCTTCGGGGCTACCTCAGCTCACTGGTGAGACCTGACCCCCAGGAGAAGGTGGCATCTGCTGTAAGGTGGGGGATCCACCCCTTGGGCTGCTCCCCATGTGTGCACACCTGGCACTGCCCCCATACCAGGCGTACCCCGGCGGGGCTGGCATGGGGTACATGGAGTTTTACTGGAACACAGTGGGTGAGGCAGGACAAGGACAAGGACAAGGACAAGGCCCCACAGCAGCCAGGCCAGCGGGAGCCGCTGCCACCAGGCAATCCCCAGAGGCAGGAGGGAAGAGACTCACAGCAGGTAAGGCTTTCCAGTGAAATCCAGGAGCTGATCCCCAGGATACCTCTGGTCCCAGGCCAGGCTCAAATGACTTTGAGTGTATTTTTCTCTCTCCCTGCCTTGGTTTCCTAGTGTGTGACCTAGGCTAACTGCGGTGTGGTAGGCAAGGAAGAGGGGTGACCTTGGCCAGCCACACCACCTGTCCATGCTGCTTTTCTTTGGTGACTGCCACCCGGTTTCCTAAACCTCAACAGAGCCTGCAAGGATTGAGGTTGTCAGGTCTGCGCTCCAGGATGAAGGACAGTGTGACAACCTGGTCTTATGGAAGTTCACAGTTCTTGGGGCAGGAATGTCTGAGCCTCCTTTTAGTTAAATGCTGTCATGTGTGCTATAGAGAGAAGTATCCTGGAGATACTACTTGTGGCATCCCTTATCCCCTTACAAATTCCTTGCACCTTTTATGTGCTTATTAAACATGAGCCAAGGCCTGCTCTGAATCACTGGGTGCTGGGAGATCTGCTCCTTTAAATCTAGCATTGTTACTCACTGCTTCTTCCATTCTGCCATTTTCCTCTATTTTTCCCTCTCCCTTCTGTGCTCTTGTTGCTTTGCCTTTCCCTTTTTACCAAAAAGTCCCAGGCACCTCCGCAGTGGCATTTTCTGTTCCTGCCATTCCTCTCCTACTCCAGTGAGTGGCAATAGAAGAGCTGATGAAAGCAGGTTTTGGCCCTCATTATGGTCAGCAGGGTAATGTTCAAGCAAGGTAAATGGGTGGGAGGAGAGCCAGGTTTTAGGGTGCCACTTTCAAGCTGTCAATTGCTATAGAAAGCTACAGGCTCAGGCAGAGTGACTCTGGCTTCTTGGCATGTGGCTACCTGCCATATACTTTGGAGAAAGGCTTAAGTTCTCTGCACACTGCCTGCCCCACAAAGGCAGCAGGCAGATGGACTCCTTCGTGTCCCCAGTGGGCCTGGTACACTGACTTGAACCCCATCTTCAAACACTCTCCTTTGATACCCCTCTCAGAGAGAGCCCAGTCGTGGAAGTGATGGCCTACAGACGTCAGGGGCTTGTGGGAGTGGGTTTGTCAAAGGCTTTCGTGTTCATGTCTGTTGCACTGTTGTTGGTGTTTCTTGCTTCCTTTCTTCTTTACCCTCTTCTCATGGGAGAGGGAGAGCTTTTGTCCTGAGTTTGAGCTCCACATGATAAATTACATGGGGGCTTGTGATGACAAGCTGAGCAGGAGCATGTGGGGTCTTTAGCTCTACAGTGTCTTGTTGTGGTCCCTGTCTAACAGGAGACTTTCCTGTTTTCCAAGCCCACATTCCCAGCATGCTCACTTCCTACCTAAAAGGTTTTTACTGTAAAGTCTGCAAGAACCAAGTATCCTGTGATCCCACACAAAATTTTAGCTTCCCATGCAACCAGATCAGATGTTCATCTTCCTTGAGGCTCTGCAATCTGTGCAAACCCCAAGGACAAACTACTGCAGGACAATTTGCAGAGGAGTAGCCGGAGGAGGGAGGAATGGGCAGATTCATCACTGGTCTTAGGAGGAAGAGGAATGACTGGCATGACAGCCCTGCAGTCATGGCTGGGCTGAGAAGGTCTCAGCTTCTCTCAGACCCCAGTAACCTGGCATCTGACACAGTTTCTTATTCCTTCAGCCTGAATGACTTTGCATCTTGGCAGCTTTTGTCTGTACTAGTAGCCCATATTCCTCAGGAAGTTTTTCCTTTAGGTCTTTATCTCAACTTTGTCACCAACAGAGACCCCTTGAGACACATCCCAGGACAAATGAGAAGGGGTTTAGACGCCACCTTCTGCACTCTTGAATTTTGTCCCCTTTGTCCCTGGTACAGGATTACTGGCTCCTCTCACCTGTTTCACACACTCTCTCCCTCTCCACTTCCACGTGAAATTTCTCTCCTTCATTCTTCTCTCACCAAAAGCCCCTCTCAGACAAACAGGTCCCTCCACCTACACATGTGTTTCCAGCAGTGGCATGGACTCTGTTGGGAGACAAAGGCCAACAGGACTGAGCCAATATCCAATGCCTGATGCTCTGTACCTGCTGCCCTCACTGTGAGCACTGGCTGCTCTGCCCCACTGTACACCCTGGTCAGAGGTTGTTTTGTCTCTATCGAGTGCCTTGATATTGCTGGGCAGGCAGTTTTGGGGAGTCCAGTCACCAACCCAGAGCTGTGTTTGCAGTCGTGGCAAGGCCTTTTTACACCACAGTCACCCTGAAACATTACTGAGGCCTTCTGGAGGAGGATAGTTCACTATGAACCAATGTGCACCACTGTCTTGCACCGCTGTCTGCCCTGCCTTTCTGCCTGGCAAAGGGGAGCCATGAGCATCCTGGAGGGGACTGAGCTGGGAAGCTGCTCACTCTCAGTGCACTTGTCTATGCTTGCAGATCCATGAGGAAAGGAGGGTCACACAATCCTTTGCTTCAAGAAAGCTCCTGTCTGGTAGGCAAGGAGCTCTACAACAGGCAAGGAGCATGCTCATACCCTTACAGCTGCATGCTATGCCTCGCATACCTATTCTCATTTTTTTATTTACAGAAGTATCCCCAGCTTCGTCCAGTTCTGGGAATTTCAGCCAATTCACACCAGATTCAGCCACCAGTCCACATTCATCATCCTCGTCCCCGCAGCCTACAGCTCAGTCTCAGAAGGGCAGAGAATATGGCGTGGAGGGGATGAGGAAGACCAAGAGCCGCACAGCTTTCTCCAAGGAGCAGCTGCAAACCCTGCACCAGCGCTTCCAGAGTCAGAAGTACCTCAGCCCTCAGCAGATTCGGGAGCTAGCTGTTGCCCTGGGGCTCACCTACAAGCAGGTGAACATGAAGACTTTGACCCACAGTATATTGATCTCACAGTGGCTGAATGGTCACATAAGGAAGTGACAGGATAGAAAGAAGAGTCCCCAGCAGGGACTGAGGCAAAGGTGCCAGCTAACAGTTGCTTCCCTGCTTATTTGTGCCCAGAGATCAGAAGTTCTTTTGCGGATAGAAGGGTCAGTGGCACCTCATTTGGGCCTCCCAAGTCAGGGCTCAGTTAAGGGTTCTGTTGCCAACACTCGTAGCAGAATTGCAAACCCAGTGATGAATATTTTGTTTGCCACAGTCTCTACCCTGGGCTTGACAGCACTTCACAGATTTTTCCCTGCGCTGTGAACTTCACAGAAAAACCCCAGTATGCATCAGTTCTCTGAATCACAGGGATGAGACATGCTGAAAGCTCTTGCTAGTGTCTCCCAGGGTTTATCTCGTCCAATGTCTAATAATGCTCCACAGTCAGCACTGCCTGGCTGCTTGACACCTGCTCCCTGCTCCATGTGGGTGCCACTAGGTTTACACATCACTGCTGATCTCCACTAGGCTGAGTGTAGTGAAATGGTGCTGTTATAAGTTAGAGACAAAAGCCAGGCCAATTAAAATAATTTGATTTATTGAGCAAGCTACAGCAAGCAAAAACAGTGCTGGGCGACTGGGGAGTCTCTGCTCCGCCAACGGCTCGACCACCCCTCCTAATGTCTCTTAATTTATAGCCTCCTTGTTCCGGTACACGTATATCTTCCGAGAGTACTCTGCGTCGGCGCGGGCTGTTGCTAGGGGGTCTTTTTCTGCCTTCTGGTGGTCGTGAGGCTGAAGGCCGTAGTCTTCCGGGGGGGGGCTCATACATTGCTTACTTCACTGGATACAGGTCATCCTGACCTTACTTGGTTATCTATTCTCTCTGTTCATGCTTAGACACCTGTTTTTCTTGGCCTTGCCTAGCTTTTTGTTCGGCCTTGCTTAGAAACAGACTTGTGAGCTTCCTGACTCGTTTTAACCATTTATTCCCTGGCTTAAGCAAGATTTGATTAACAAACACACACGGTTATTTATCACAATGCTGCCTCAAATGATGCCTTCCTAAAGCGGGGCGGGGGGGGGGCCTGGGCAATGGGGCACAAGAGCTTGCAGTTACAAGTCCAAAATCTGCCTGGCATTTGGATTTCAGGGCTGGGCATGAGGGCCTGGATGCCCTGAGACTCAAGAAGTTATACATGCATTTTAGCATTTTAAGTGCACACATACAGCACACGCTGAACTGGTTCTGTCAGGAGCAAGGCAGGTGGGACAGTCTGCTCTTCCCTTCAATCCACATCCCTGCAAGGCTGCTTTCACAGCACAGACACAGCCGGGGGCGGGGGTGGGGGGGGGATAGGAAATGGCCCTGGAATTCGCCTCAGCAAGGAACTTTGAATTTGGGAACTGCTGGGTACAAGGAGCAAGTCTGTCCCTTCTCTGTTCACAAGTATGCAGAAACAGTGTCTTAGAAGTTTGCCTGTAGTGCAGAGGGCTTGTAAAGGTCTTGGTGGATCTGATTTATAGTCATTCACCTCCATGACTGGAATGAGTCGATTTGTCTCAACTATCACTGTCTCTTGACACAGAGCCGACCCCTCCCCCTTCACACAGTTGCACTAGCCACCTGCTGAGGCTGCTAGACAGACCTCTCCCCGTGGCAACAACCCCCAGGAGTTCTTAAAGGCTTTTATCTGCTGCTGCCCGTGCATCTCTGCCATCTGGTCACTCTCCCTCTGGTTCTTCCTGCTTGTGAATTTGGTAACATTTGCTCTTTCCTCTCCTTTGCTGACATTGCTTCTGCTCTCCCTTCCCCACCCAGGTGAAGACTTGGTTCCAGAATCGGAGGATGAAGCTGAAAAGGTGCCAGAAGCACAGCCTGTGGAGTGAACGGGCTCAGTGCCTCATGCAAGTAGGAACACAGCACATGGTTCATCATTGCTCTTCTGTCTGGGTAGATCAGTCCTGTGTTTCCTCCATGGGAGCAACTTAAGCATAGGAGTATCAGTGTACCCAGCCTCCTGGTTTGCTCAACACAGAGGCACAGACTTGGCACAGCCCTCCCATGTACTGCAAGTAGCCCAGCAGTGGGCTGACTATGCCACAGAAATGTTTCCAGGAAAAAGCTGTTTTCCTCCTATGTATATATTTTTATCTATCTATCTATCTATCTATCTATCTATCTATCTATCTATCTATCTATCTATCTGATTGTGTATCCACCCCTGAGCTATGGGGATGGACACTGTTCTTCTTGTCCTCCATGCCATTGCCGTTGGTCAAGAGACAACATGAATTGTGAAGGGACAGAGCCCCAGTACATGCCAGGCCTGTGGACACCAGTGGAGAAGCTATGTGTTCTGACTTACTGCCTTTCCCTTTCAGAGTGGCTTCCAGACTGGTACTTACCTGGACATGCACCCCAAATTCCACCAGGGCTACCCCATCACTGCAGCTAGCAACATCCAGACCACGCCTGCCCCCCGTCAGCACTATGGAGCAGGGCAGAACGCTTACACCATCGTGACCAGCGAGGATGGAGGAGTCTTTGGCAAAGGTGGGGGGACCTGCAGTGTCCAGCAGACAGTGGGCTTCATTGCCCAGCACAAAGTAGACTTTTACCACAGCTATCCTGGCAGTGTGGAATATCCAGGCTCAAAGGCAGGTGATGGCTGTAATTTTCACCACTCAGCCGCTATGGGGGCTCCTTTCCCAACCACTGCCGGCCATCATCTCTATCATTCCTAAGCACTCTGGATGTGGGGTACTTGGGCAGCCAGGAAACAAATCCTATTCTTATCTCTCCCTTTGTTATTCGTGTGCCGTCCAACCCAGGGACACCTTGTAGCTAGAACCTGTTTTGGCACCCAGGTAAGTGCCTGCAGGCACACAGACGTGCAGAGACCCGTTTGCCCAGGTACGCACACACAACCCTTTGTGTGCCCATAGACGTGTACACAAACGCACACATACACACACACACACTCCTTCCTTGATTGGCACAGACAACCTTATAGCCTTTATAGCAAAACCCAAGATCTGGCTACTCAGTTTATGCCCTGAATCTTCTAAATTATGGATCTTGTAACTTGTCTCAGAGGAAGCAGAGATTCCTTTGGGAATCTTGTTTCTACGTATCACTGTGCAGTTGTGTGTACATAACACATGAAGCCAGGGGCTGGTCACATACCTTTAACTGAAGTTGGAGAAGCTATTGCCATGTGCCAGGTATCTCAAGTCAAAGAAACAGGTGAGTAACTATCACCTACCTTAAGAATTTCCCCTACCCAGCAATATTGAATACTGGGACTATCATAGAGGTACTATGAATTTTAAACTTAAGACTATATAAGAGTCTAAATACCTAAAAACATGTGTGTGGCAAAGTACGTGTAATAACAGACCTTCAGTTCCCTGAGTCATGAATTTTCTATCACTGTTTGATGATGACAATGAATTTCTCTTAATGCAATGAAGTAGCTGCCATGGTTAAAAAAATATGTGCATAAAATGAAGGCAATGATTTCTGTGACTGGAGTAATAAGAGGCATGGTCTTCTATTGGCAAAGTTGATTTATGTACCTGTGCCCCACAGCTGTTTGTTCCCTCTCCCACTCACTCATGCAGGCTCTTTTTGACCCTGCTGTAAACTGTATGGTGTGCTGACTTTGGCTGGGTTAGTTAATTTTCTTCAGAGTATCTAGGATGGGGCTGTTGTGGATTTGTGCTGAGAATGGGGTTGATAATACGGAGATGTTTTCATTATTGCTGACAGAGCTTGCACAGTGTCAAAGCCTTTTCTGCTTCTATCTCCCTGACAGCGAGAAAGATGGGGGTGCACAAGGAGTTAGGAGGAGACACAGCTGGGATGGCAGACCCCGACTGAGCAAATGGATATTCCGCACCATATGGCAATGTGCTCAGTGTAAAAAGCTGGGGGAAGGAAGAGAGGGACATCCAGAGTGATGGCATTTGTCTTCCTAAGTAACCCTTACACGCGATGGGGCCCTGTTGTCCTGGAGGTGGCCTGCCCATGGGAAGGGATGAATTAATTCCTTTCTGTTTGTGTGTGTGGCTTTTGCTCGAGCTATTAAACTATTTTTATCTCAACCCACGAGTTTTCTCACTTTTACCCTTCTGATTCTTTCCCCCACCCCAGTGGCAGGGAGTGACCAGGTGAGTGGCTGCATGGTGCTTATGTGCTGCCTGGCATTGAACCACAGTACGTGGCCAGCATGATTTGGGGGAAGAATATGGCCTTTGGGATGGTGAGTCATAGAACCTTGGCACAGCCCCCACGCCTTCCCCCTACAGCCAGAAAGTGGCTAATGTTGGGAAAGACTGTTGGAACCATCAGAAGGGTGGGGAACAATTAAGTCAACTGAAAAGGTGCTGGCTAACATCGGAAGGTGGACTACAATAGCAGTAATTATCAGGGCTCTCACACCAGTATGAGGATATTTTTCAGTTTTTCTCGAGCCATTAGGGGTGTTTCCTTACCTGAATATCAGCTAAAGCCTTTCCATGCCAACCCATCAAAGGCTGCTGTAGGTGATAAAGTTGAGCTTGGGACTGATCCTCACTAATAATTCTCTGGAAAAGGAGTCACATCATGCCCTGCTCCTTCAGAGATGCTTTAGGACAGGCCAGGTTCTTGCTGTGAAAGCTCTGGGGCTGGCTTGCAGAAAGCTGCTGTCTGTAAGAACAACAGTTGTGATCTCCCTGCTATTGACCTTCAGCAAAGTAGTGCTAACAAACACTTTCAAATCCTGCAATTTCCTAAGAGACAGAAATTTTTCAGAGGTCATCACTCAAAGACAGATCTTATTGCCACAGGTGGTTATGGAGTCCAAAAGCCTGCAGCAATTCCAACAGGCAAGTAAGCAGCTTCCAGGAGGGGAGATCATTGATGTCTGCAGTATCAGGAGCTGCATTCCCAATGTCCTGTGTAAAAACAGCAGGAATGCAGCTCCTGTAAGGAGGAGTCCCTGAGCCCCAGCCAGCCAGAGGGACACTGGGGACTTGGTTTCTTTTCTGGTCTTTCTCTAGTATCTATGCAATGACTTAGATGGATCTTGGGGCTTACCCAAAAGCAGAAGTCCCAATGTTGTAATTTGTAAAAGATTTAATGGTTTGGACACTGCCCAGCTGCTAGAGAGCAGAGGGACTTTCATTGAATATGAGAAATTAATTCTAGCCTAGTTCTGAAAGAGATTCACAGATATGACCCAAGGCTGCTCTTCAAAACTTTGGACAGCATGAAGATAACATGGTCCTCAGAGGTAGGAAAAAAAACTTGGGGTTGATAGGAAAGATGTGTGCTAATGTCTTCACAAACAATTCCACGGGTGAGGGTATGGGTGTTTATGTCTTTGAAATGGGTCTTAATGTCTCTACCCACTTCAAGCCATAGGTTTGTTACAGAGCCCAGACAGTTTGACTCCTGAAGCAAACAAAGGGGTCCGCACAAGCCTGAGTTTGGGGGAAAATGATATGTTTAAAGGGGGGAATATGTGGTAGGCAGTTTGGGGAGGCTGTACCTTCCTAGTACTTCAGCATATGGGGAAAGGAAGAGGGCAACATGCAGCTAGGAGTTTAAGATAAAAGGAGGCTGCATCCTCTGAAACCTCGAGAGAGAGAAAATCCTGCAGGCGTGTGCCCCAGTGGACTGTTGCCCTTCATGTGAATAAAATTGCAGGACTCCTCTGTTTCCTTTATGGACACTGGCTTTTTGTAGCGTGATTTTCTGTACAAGGGTTGTGGTTTCTCGTGTTGTTTTCCTTCTTATTTTTTTTTAAATGCCTAAGTGTCATGATTTGGAGTCCTTCATGCCTCATGACTATTCAGTATCAGCCAATATGCTGCTGCCCTCTGACGGGCCAAGCAAGAGACGTGTGGCAACGCTTGACTGAAAATTTCCGAAACCCTGTTAGCTCAGCCTTCTAGTCATGCGGTGCAGTTAGATAACTAAATATGTTTACATATGCCTGTAGGGAAGAGCCTATTAAAGCAAGGATCATGACTTTTATCTACACTGGAGAGACAACTGGGGCTGTGAGCTCTTGCTCATGGGTCATTCAGAAGAAACACGTAGCTTGTAAAACATCGCTGCAGGCCATATTGACATGGAGAACAAGGAATGAGGTTTCTTGTACCACTCTACCTGCTTGGTATTTTGCCTGTGGGACAGCTGGAACCCAGTGAACTACAGAAGGTGGGCTACATAATCTGTACTATATCACATTTCTCCTCTTTAGGTGGGATTCTCTGCATCACTGAACTACAGCTGCAGCTTTGACAATGGAGTTGTCATTAGCAGCTGGGGTTTTGTCACTGCAGAGGTACTGTAAATGTGCAGTGTATTCCCACAAGCTGCAATACATATGAAGAGCTGCAAATCATCTTACAGTTTGATCCCAGAAAGGTTTGCCGGCAAGACAAATCATGTTTGCAGTGTGCAGAAATCACTGTTACACAGCAAAGCCACAAGAAGAAGCAGTCCTAGCAGTGGGGTAATATATCCTTGCAGAAAGAGCTTTTGCTGACATGCACTTACTTCCTCTGCAGAGCTCATACAAATGCTTCTGCAAGTATGAGGCTGGAGGCATCTGCATCTCCACCAGTATTGGTAGCAGTGCCCCATTAGCGGTGCAGTTGTTTCACGTGGTGCTGTGATTCAGGTGTGTCAAGGTAACAGGAGAGATCACCAGCTCTGTGGAAAGGCAGAGTCCTGCTTAATTCCACAGTCTCTAGAAACACTTCCTGAGCTACTAGCAGTCCTTTCCAGCCCACCTTCCAAAACTCCAGCAACAGCTGCTCCACATGTTCCACAGCTACATATGCTTGCCAAACCTGCACACAACCCAGGCTGAGCAACCAGGGGAATAATAACACAGCCATGAGGGAACACTCAATTTCCACAGAACACTCCCATAGAACATGGAGTCACACAAACCACAACATGCAGTGCAATCATTCTCAGCCCCAGGGCTGTTTTAACAACAATATCTGTTTCTGCAGAAGGTCACCTGGCCAGCAGAATTCTGGCTATCATCTGGTTACCCCTTGCAGCAGAAACATGGAAACAAAATATGCCCAAGAAACACAGGTAAGCTGCAGCAGGCATCTTCTGCAATCGTTCTACAAAGGTCTGTATACTTTTGTTTATTACTTTAGAACTAAAGATTGCATCTTGAAAAAAACCCAAAACATAAGCTACTAATTTTAAAGCTGAAAGACATGGCTTAGTATGACTTTTATAGGTGTGTGTATGGTTCAGCTTTATTTTTTCAAGGCAATTATTGAAATTAATACTCTTGCTACAGAATTACCCAGAATTCATACTCACTGATATTGGGACATGAGGAGCATGTCAGGATGAGAAAGGATGTCTGTTCTGTAATACAGAAAACCATGTAAACCTGGTCTTTCCCTCTTCTGGGCCAGATTTACCTTCTGCTGTTTTAAGGTTGGCAGCCCACACATAAGTGACTCATCCTTTTGTCCTCCTCTACACAGGCTCCAGCCTCTGCTCTTCTCTCCTTCCTGTACCTATTGTACCTCACCTCAGGAGCAGAGGATTGCAGTGTTGCAAAAGGAAAGAGGGGAAACGCTTTGGCATGCAAGCAGGTTCTGTTCAGCGAAGGAGCTGTAGCAGTTTGAGTCTGTGCAGTCAGCTGCCAGTTTAGCTAATTGTGCTCGGTGGGAGTACCTATTGAATTGCCCCTATCAGACAGGTGAAGGGCTTCAGTGGTGTAGGGTAGTTTAAAGAACATGGGATTAAACCCAAACACAGAGTTTCTGCTAGTTTAGAGTATGACTCTAAATAGCAACTTGGCTCTGGTTTTGTTTCAGCACTAGAGGCAGATTTAGTTACTCTCAGACTTTTGTTGCCGTTTGAGGTCAGCACAAGAACACCAAGAGAGCTGCACGTTTAATTAACCGGGATTCCAGACCTCCAATTGTGACCTTCTGGAGCGGCAGCAGGAGGCCACACAATCTCCAGGACACTTTTGTTTGCTCCATCCTCATTCTTCAATACTTTTTTTTTTTTTGAAGCATTGCTGTCCAAGGACTGATATAAGCATGTTACAGGGCTGCACATCAAGCCAGCAGCTTGTCCAGCTGCCTAGCCCTGGAGCCTCCCCTGCCCTCCTTGCCCTAGGCAACACACCTGCACATTATAACAGGCTGATATTAGACTTGTGTGACTTACTCCTTTTAAACAACTGCTTGATCCCACCCCTGGGAGAAACAAAGTAGGGTTAGTTTTTTCCTCCCTTTCCTCAGTAGTGCAGGCAAACCTGTGTAGAAAAACCATTTTTGTAGCAGGTTGTTCTAATGCAAGCTGGTGATATCGTGAGAACGTTAAAATAAATTTATTTTTAATTCAAACTTTGTGAGAACATTAACATTAAGAACATTGAACATTAACCAGAAGTAATAAAAAACAACATGCACATAACATAAAACGTGCTTGGTAACACTGCAAAAACTCCAACAACAAAGAACATCATACTTTATGAAAAATTATTCTGCAACAACAAATATTCACCTCCTTTGCAGTGGAAGCTCTGCTGCAAGACACACAGGGCAAGGATCAGAGATCATCTGCTAGAGAGGCAGTAAAAGAAGGTGAAACTCGAACAACAAACAGATTTTAACAACCACTGCTGCTCACAGCTATGACATTGCACACGGGCCTCAATTAATGAGGTTCCATCTAACAGATACCCAAAGCATCTTTGCCAAGGGTTAGCTATGAACAGACAGGAACACTTAAACAGAAAACTAGCCCCAGGCATCAGGGTGCTGAGCCCCTCCTGTGGTTAAAACAGGAGTAGTGGAGGAGGAGCAAGAAAAACGAATAGAACCTGTATCCCTGAGTCAAGACCCTAGAAATCCCATGGACAAACACAAGAGATGGGAGGAAAAAATGCTTAAGCCTGAGACTCATAGCCACTCTGGGTCCCCATGGGATGCCAAGCTACCTGGCATTGATTCTGTATAGGAGAGCTCGAGAATGGTGTGACAGTGTCAGAGGTGCTCTGGAAGTTGAAGGTATCTTCTACCGCCATGCCAACGTAATCTATATTGTCAAAGTAGCTGTGATAGAAGCTCATTTGCTGGCTTAATAAACCCATGGTTTGCTGGGTATTGCAGCTTGTCCCAGCTTTTCCAAAGAGCCCCTCATCCTCCACAGACATGAATGAGTACAAGTTCTGCCCACTCCCATAAGTCTGTCCGCTGCTGTAAGCCTCGTGCATGGTGGGCACAGCCTGAAGGTTGCTGACAAGGAAGCCCTGGTGAAACGTGGGGGCTATGTCCAGATAGGCAGCTTGATGAATCCCATTCTAGGAGAGACAAAGAAATAGTTCAGTAATGCAGACAGCAGCACCAATGGGCCATTCTTTTGGATGGGTCCTCATTTCTCCTCCAGCCCCTCCTCCAAGCCGAACAATAGCACCTCTTTCATGCCCATTATCCTCCCAATAGATCAGTAATAGCAGAGATGACTGCCTCTTGAGTTAGTAATCAGCAGCTCAAGGAGAACTCAAGGTGTCTTAGGAACACCACTCTTTTTAAGAGATGCCACTGTAAACCCTGATGGGAGAAATATAACTGGCTTGGTAATACTGAGCCCTGTGCACTGTTTGAATTAGCAGGCTGGACATGATACACTTCTCCTTGCAGACTGGAGGACCCGTGACTGGTGGTGATGGGGAAGTTTACTTACCTGTGTTAGATACATCCCTTTTTCCATCCACTGGCTCTCCTTTTGGCAACGCTTAAATTTCATCCGTTGATTCTGAAACCATGTTTTCACCTAAAAGTCATGCAGAAAGGACATAAGAAATTAGAAATCAGTTTTCAGATCTTACTACACATCATTCCTTCTACTACAATCCAGTTTATGCTTGGCTTCTAACACTGCAAATAATTTCAGCAGCTAACAATGTGGAGCAGATGCAAGTAGCTATGAAATCAGAGCTGAGACATGAAAACTAACATTCCTACTCCTCGGATGACCACCAGCTCTTTTCTGACTAAAAACCCTGCAACCTTATTCAAATAAACGGAAACAGTCCACTGGGGCATACACCCACGGGCTTTTCTCTCTTGAGGTTTCAGAGGATACAGCCTCCTTTTATCATACACTCTGGCTGCATGTTGCCCTCTTCCTTTCCCCATCGGCCGAGGTACTAGGAAGGGGCAGCCTTCCCGAACCCCTTATCACATACCCCCCTTGAACATGTCCTTTCCCCCCAAATTTTAGAAACTCAGGCTTGTGCAGACCCATTTGTTTCATGAGTCAAACTGTCTGGGCTCTGTAACAAACCTGTGGCGTGCACTTGGTAGAGACATTAAGACCCATTTCAAAGACGCTAACACCCATACCTTCACCCATGCGATTGTTTGTGGCGATACTAGCACATATCTTTCCTATCAGTTCCTTTTTGACCGTTTCTCTAGGGAGAGACCAAGGTGCCACTCTAAGAAAAGCAACTTGCATAGCAGTGCAGGTATCTGACTTTTTACGTTCAGAGACAACACATGTCCATACAGAGCAGTAACCTGACTCTGCATAGCCCTGCTTTGCAGGTCCTCTTCAAACACCTGCACGGAGTGGGTGGATAGTGCTGGAACCAAACATAAGAAGAAGACTGAGTCATAGATTTTCACACCCTCTGCTCTCACATAAGCAATACCACGACCAAGATAATGAAAGCAACTTATCTCTGGGGTCTAAGCAAAAGAAAAAAAGCACCACCCCCCGCCCCCCATCCCCAACTCAGCTGCTGCTCAGAGCAAGATGTTCACCTGTTTGTAGGTGAGCTCCAGGGCAGCAGCCAGCTCCCGGATCTGCTGGGGGCTGAGGTACTTTTGGCTCTGGAAGCGCTGGTGTAGGGCTATCAGCTGCTCCTTTGAGAAGGCTGTGCGGCTCTTGCCCGACTTCACCACGCCCTTGCCTTGCGGCTTGACCTTCTGCAAAGAGGCGTGGGGAGACGGGCTCGCTGCTGCGGTGGGGCTCGTGGCGGAGTCGGGGGTGTAGTACTGGGTGAACGTCCCAGAGCTGGAGGAAGCTGGAGAGTCAACTGAGGAGAAAAAAGAACTGCAGTGAGCATAATAAGGCAGGGAAGATGTAAAAAACTCTAAAAGTCGAGCTTTTCGGGAGAATTTGAGATTGCGGATGCCCTGGCGACTCGCAGGGGCTCTGCAGGCGTGGGCGGCGCAGCGCGGGGGGGTTGCCACAGGCAGCCTGGCGGCAGCGGAACCGGAGCGCCTCTCTGCTCGCCCCTTGAGCTCGTCCCGTGTGGGCAGAGCGGCCACGCCGGGGCCGCCGGCAGCAGCGCCCGGCTCCCGCCGCCCCTCGTCGGCCACCGCAGCCTCGCCATCCCCTGCCGGCCCCGGGAAGGAGGCACACAGCCGCTCCCAGCCCGGGGCAGGCCGATCGCTCGGCCGGGCCGGCCGCGTACCTGAGGGACTGGGAGTCTTGGCCGCGGGCAAGGGGAGGGCGTCCGGCGCCGGAGCCTCCTCGGCGGGCATGCTGTCCATGTTGCCTGCGGAGAACCAGTAGTAGTCCCCAAACCTGGCCGTGCCGGGGTAGGCCATGTAGGACGGCGTGGCCAGGTGGGCGCTCATGGCCGGGCTGGGTCCCCCAGCCCCGAGCATGAGGCGATGTGGTGGTCGAGGCTGCCGGCGGCCCGTGGGCAGGAATCCATCGGGCGGAGGTGGGGGATGCTTTAAGTCCTCCCCGGCCTGCCCTTGGCTGGAGGTATTGTCACGGCCATTGTCATGTTAAAAGTTGCTTGATTGGTGAGGAGGGACTTCGAGGGTATTCAGGAACTGGGGGAGGGTTGGGACACCAGGCCGCGATGCCCAACTTGGCTTCTAGGTGCTCCGGTGGGATGAGCACATCCCTCCCTGCTGGGGGGTGGGAGGGAGAGCCTTGCTGGCCCCTCGGGGCAGCAGACCTGAGCAGAGTCACCTGGGCAGTTGGACAGGGCTTGGCAGACACCCCCCACCCCCACATTTCACACTCTTTCTCCTCACAGGTCCCCACCCAAATAGAAATAATGGACCCGGAGCCCGCCGCGGGGCATGCGGAGACTTTGTGCGTCTGCATTGCAGATCGCAGCCATCATCGCAAACAGATAAGCCCTCCACCTCCCCGCAAGTGATCCAGCCGGGGGCAGGGGATGGCCCTACAGAGTGGTGTCTGTATGGTGGGGAAGAGGGCTCAAAGAAAGCCAGGCTGCTTTTCCCAGCGGCTCGCCCAAGGCTGAGTCAGGCAGCCCTGTTCTCCATATTTTCCAAGCTTCTTTCCCCCGCCATTTAAGACTTTTTAAAAAGTGATGTCTTAAAACAAAAATTTTTAAAAACCCCAACTTTTGCTACACAGCCGGGAGAGGTGTGAATCTCCGGATCAGATTGAAAAGGAGATAAGAGCACTGCAGCTGTAATAGAGCTTTACAGATCTTAAGGATTTGAAGTTAGGGCCTACAGACTTCTTGGGGAGAATAAACTGTTTCCCTTGCCATCCTCTCCCCACCCCAAATATTACTACTTACTTTAAGGAAATTAAAAACTTATCGGGAGGATCTCATGGCCTGGGAGTTACAAAACCTGGAAAACCACCTGGAAGAAGTGCAAATGAGGGCATGTGACACATCAAGCAAATTCCCCACCAATGCAAGGGAACAGAACACGGGCAGGGGAGTAGGTACTAACCTGTTGCACTGTTAAACATCTTTAGGAGCTGACAGAGAAAGACCTCCCTTGACCTCAATTTATCTCCTCCTCCCATCTTGAGTCATAATGAGAAATGAGCCCCAGCTGGTCCTCTGAGCCAGCAAGGAAGGGTCCTTGCCGGGCCTACTTTTGATTACCTCCTAATTAATGATGATTTAGTTTCTCAGAATGCGGACGAGATCCAGTCAGGAGGGCTATCAGGGATATGGGAGGAAGTGATTATAATCTAGCGAGAGGGATGAAAATACCGAGCTAGAGCCAGAGCCTGGTTCTGCCCCCAGAGCAAGCAGAGCCAGCCAGGCTGTGGGTTTGGGGCAGGTCACTTGCTTAGTGCTCGCAGTGCAGGTGCACGAACGGAAAGGGATTGTCCCTCGGACGTGAAGCCATCCTGCTCCCCTTTGTGAAACACAGAGCCGCCGGTCCCCATGTCCCCTGCTGGCAGGGCTGCCCCGGGACACGCGTGATCCCCGCGGGGGCTCTCCGAGTCCGCCAAAAGCAGCCCGCTGCAAAGACTGAGAAAAACGCGGGTTCTCTACAAGGCACAGCCCTGGTGTTTGGCCGTCCCAGAGGCTGCAGGAACCCCCGAGTTGTCCGAGGACACACGGCTGATGAAGATCAACCGCGGCAGAGGGATTAGAGTTTTACAGATGGAGTAACACCGCCTCTGCCAGCAAATCCTCCCTCGGAGAGCTCTGTGTGTGTTTGGAAAGATAGCAAGACTGCTCATAGTTCGCGATTTTGATACGTAGATCAGTTTTCACGTATATATCAGCTTCTGTCTCAGAGTCAGACCTTCTTTGTAGTGAGCATGAAGCTGATTTAATCCCCTCCCCTTTTTTTAAAATGTCTTTATTCATATTTTTGTTCTCTCATCCCATTTGCCCTCCATTCCCTTTGTTTGATGCTTTAATCAAATATTTTTTCCACTTACTCCCTTCGAGTGAGAATAATTTGCTCCCTCTCCCCAGCTATACTTCTAATCAGGTGACCAAACATGTATTTCTTAATGTCATTGTGAGAGAAGTAAGACTTGTGTAAATGTATAAAACAATACCATCTAAAGTCAGAATTTATTTAGGAAAAGAAATCCAGTTATTTTCCCCTAAATAAATGATACATATAGAAACATATTGCAAAGGTAAATCCTCTAGTCATACAGACACAGAGAGTGCTATGGGAAACACGACATGGACATTTGGGAAGCTCCTGGGGTGATCAGGTCTGGAACATCTGCCTGTGGCACCACAGCCTTCAGACTGGATATACTGCCCATGGATCTCCAGAGCTGATACGCTTTTAAAAAAATACTTGCTGGGAATGACTCACAGAGCAGATACAAGTATCCATTCGTGTTTCTTTTGAAACTGTTTTCCACTGAAACAGCAACACAAGACAGATCTAGTCTAATCCTGGTTTTCCCAGCAGGGCCAAATAGCGGGAAAAATTTGGGTTTTGACCCTGGGCTGTGTCCCTCTCTCCATTCTGTGGCTAGCCCTTTCTTTTACAGTTCTTGGCTCATTATGTGCCTAATACTGGGGAGCTTTGGTCAGGTGAGTAAGTTGGCTCATTAAGTATGTATGGAAAACCATGCTATGAAAAGCCAATGTCCATAAAGGAGACAGAGGAGTCCTGCAACTTTTTTCGCATAAAGGGAGACAGTCCACTGGGGCACACACCCACAGGCTTTTCTCTATGAGGTTTTGGGGGATGCAGCCTCCTTTTATCCTAAACTTCTGGCCCGATGTTGCCCTCTTCCTTTCCCCATTGGCTGAGGTACTAGGAAGGTACAGCATTCCCGAATCGCCTGCCACATATTCCCCCCTTGACCCTGTCATTTTCCCCCAAATTTCAGAAACTCAGGCTTGTGCGGACCCACTGGTCTGTCTCAGGAGTCAAACTGTCTGAGCTCTGTAACAAAGCCGTGGCTTGCAGCAGATAGAGACACTAAGATCCATTTCAAAGTCATTAACACTCATACCTTCAACTCATGCAATTGTTTGTGAAGACATTTTTCCTTCCTTCCATCTTTCCTAACAAGTATATGGGACTGAATGCAGGTGCTCACTGGGCTGTAGCATGCTCTAACAAACCCTTTCTGTAGTGCTTCAGCAGCAAAGACAGAACTCAGGTTCAAAACCAGTCTTGGCCTCTTGGTCTAAGCACAGTGAGACAGGACTGTGGCTGGAAGATGTTTCATCCAGGAAGTTCCCCCTACAAGGATCTCCCATTATTCTCAGTAGGGTCACTACCTTCAGAGGGCTGAAGCTCAAGCTTACTCTGAAGTGATGCAAACAATTTAGATAGATGGAGACTGGGGAAGCACCTGCTGGCTAATGCTGTAAATCCAGCTCTGGAGCTCACACCACTGGGTCAGAAGTACTGGGGTTTTCCTACCTCAGAGCATCACTAAACTCATTTTTATCAACAGGATTATGTTATAGTGCTAGAGATTGTCTCAAATTTTACGTAGATCATGTAGCTGGCTGTAATGTGGGTCACCGGTGTTTTGGTAAACATTTTGAGGTGTCACTGCGTGTCACTGTGTCATTCTGCTCATGTTGGTGGTGCTCAGCAAGGCAGCAGGTTGCTGGCTCAGTATTAGTGAGCAGGGAACCATGGCCTGAGCCCTGCTGCCCCTTGGAGGTTTTCCTGGGAACCACTGTCCTCTGACAGGGATGTGTGTGTTTGGGGAAGGCAACTAGAAATCCTTGCCTTGTGTTCTGTTGAGCTTGTCTGACCTTTTGTCTAAAGCAGGCACCTTTAATTTTATTGTTTTATTTTTGTTCTAATTGAACATTCCCCAAGTTAGGCATACAAAAGCACTCCTGCCCTGCAGCCCTCAGTACCTGCGCAGCCCGTGGCTCTGGACATCCTGTCCCCTATAAGCATGGTCATATCCTGCGGTCTGGACCCAAGATGACAGACTGTAGAAGGAAGAGAATTAAGAAAGAAAAACAAAAATTAGGCCCTCATTCATATTAAAATACAGTTTTCCTTTCTCTTGACTCTTTAGGGGAGCAGGTAGAGAGCTGCATCTCCCTCCCCCTGACAGCCAGTCTCTCAATGCCCTTGAGAATTACTGGGTGGTGTGGCCCTTCGTTAGCAGTGCAGGGGCAGACTGGCACAGGGCATCCATGGCACAAAGCCCACTGGCTCCCTGAAAAGGCAAGAAAATTGCATATCAAAAAGCAAGTGGGAGACTTGTGAGATAACACAAATTTATATGGTTTGATGGGTCTGTTCTTTCTTTACCAATCCTTCATCCATGCCTACCATGCATGTGATGCCTGAGTGCTGTAGCTGTAAGAACTCACCTCAAGAAGCATTCCCTACCAGTGCCCATCGGCTGGAATACAGAGCAGTCTCCCCAGGGGAGGACTTGCAAGCGGCTTGGAGCCAGGGTTATGAGAAGTCCTGGGGATCATGGAGAGATGGGCTTATTGGGCAAAACCTTCCAAGCATCCTCTCTGCTCAGATCCTCCCCTCCCCCTGCTATCCCTGGTGTGGTTGTTCCCATAGGCTTAGTTAGGAGTCCTCTTACTAAAAGCAAACAGCACAGACGTAGCTGTGTTCTAATGCTTTCTGGCGTTTCCACCTTAAGGGGGGAATAACAAATCCTGTGTTTCTCACTTTATCAAGGCCCTATGCACGGCATGAGCCACCTCCCCACTTTCCTCGAAAGGCTGCTCTACATCAAGCACTTTGTCTTTTGTTCTCCACACACCACTTATGAACTTTGAAATTACACAGAAGCTTTTTTCCCCCCTCTCCTGAGATTTCTTTGTTTGTCTTCCTCATTCTCATAGGAATTTAGCTTCCTGCAAAATCTAGTGGTGCCAGTGCCTTCAGTTCAAGTGGGACACTGAAGTGGTAGCTAAATCTCATGCTCTCTCGAGTTCACTGTGTATTGTGGCACCTGCTACCTTCCACATCTCTCATCTGAGGATGATCCCATGTATGTCCCAGTTGTAAATGAATATCAGAACCGAACTAATGAGGATTATGTGCAAAGTGGGTGACTGCAATCACACTCGTGGAGGCTGTAAGTGGGTACACAGTCTGGAAGTGCTGCTAACACATCCCACAACCAAATTCTTCGAAGTTAGCACATACTTTTCAGACAGGTCACTGTGCCAAATCTGTGCTATCTGGGGGTTTGTAAGCCTCAGAAAGTCCCCAAAGGAGCAGGTCACCTCTGATGAAAGTGTCTTAATTACAGGGAAGGCTAGGATTAGAAAAAATGGTGCTCAGTTTTCAGATCTGTCAGGTGTTGAGACGGATCCCCCCACTGCCTGGCCCATGCCTCCACCTCTCCTTTTTCCAAGACTGGCTCTTGCACATGCATTCATGAGCGATTAGCAAGTGTTAGAGCCTGAGGCTCCCTGGCTGACACCCGCTCTACATCTGAATGGTAGAGCCGGGTAAGCCCAGGGCTGTGGAATGGGATCTGCAAGTGGATGTTGTCTGGGCCTGACGGAAGAAAAAGATTTACCTGCTTTTGTCCGACAATATTTAGATGGCCGACTTGGCTGAGATGGAAAGAGAAAGAGACAAAGAAGAGACCCAACAGTGAGAGGCTGGAGCTTTTTTAACTGGGTGTCATTTGTCTAGGAATTAAATACAGTGAAGGGTGGAAAGTGGGTAGGAGAACATAGTACTGCCATCAGTTACTGGTGTGAAGGTTAAAATTATCTGTACTTCATCTTCTTTAAATTCCATGGAGCTCGAATTAGGTTGTGAAAGCACATCTGGTGGCAGCAACAGAATACCAAAGAGACAGTAGTATGGACTGCATCTCTCCCCAGGTGCAAGGTCAGAAGCCACAGAATCATACAGTGAAAGGACTCCAGACCCCCAGAGTACTGTGACAAAATAAAAATGCTTTTCCAGCACAGCTTAGTCATGATGGAGCCATGACTGTCTATGTTGAGAAAAACATTTTGCCAAAAATTCCTTATCTAACCCCAGTTGTCTTTCATGCAAACTCTGGGGCTAAGACAGGCGTGAGAACACCTTCCCTTAACCCCTGATTCGCCCCAAGCAGGCCCAGAGACACTTCAGAGACAAAGAAGTGGGTATTTGCTTTATTCAGTGCGCCAGGTGTGGGGAATCACTCCTCCAAACACACACACCCCGGCACTTCCAACATACCGTATTATGGGTAACATTCATGAATATTCATCACATTCCCTGGGATAGGCGTGGTTATACAAATAATTTCTCGGAAATCATTAATATCATTAGCATGTGTGCCACGCATGCGCTGTGTGTCCTGGTGGTCTTCGGGGGTCTTTTCATGATGAAGATCTGGTAGTTTTCATCACAATGCACTTTTCACTGTTCTCTTTGGAGCACATGCAGTCCTTAGTGGGATGATTCAGGGCTTCTGTGCTGGCCTCAAACAGATTCTTGTCTCTCTTATCTTGACAAGATTAAGGGAATTCTGTTTTCCTAGGTTTTAGAATTTACATATTCTGTCTCTCAATAGTTAACTTGAGTTACCTATTGACTACCTGTTTCTCACCCCACTCATGACTATATTGTTTTACAGTAGCTCTAAACAGCCTAATAATAGTGTCAAAGTGCTAGGAGATGTGAAGTAACCTTGCAGAGTAATTCATGGCTTTGGTGAAGACGTGCAGGTTTGAGTTGTGATCCAGCAGGGCCCTCTGACATGGTAGCACCTCTTCACTCACTGCACTCATGTCTCTCTTCGCTCACTGCACCCATCAAACTTCACCAGCTCTCCTGCAGAAATGGTCAAGTCAGGCGTAATTCATCTCTCCTCAGCCACTGCAGTTCACAGACAGCACGTTGATGCAAACCACTGAAGACTGCAGTTTCTGTCAGTATCCACCTGCTCTGTGAATCGATGTGCTGGCACTCTTTTTCTGTGATTTGATCCCCACAGAACAGGTGTACGCTGGTTATGGGATTCAACACTTGTTCCCTGCATCCGTGCTTCATGTACTGACCTTGCCGTGGCCTGAGAGAGCTGCTTTGAGCACCTGAAGCTGTCCTCCAGGCACTGAGTGGTGCAGTTATGGAAGTGCCAAAGGCTGCTGGCAGTCTGCTTAACAATCTGCTATGGCACCAGGAAAAAGGAGGAAAAGCAAATTCTCAGAATCAGGCTGTTCAGGGTAACATCCTCTTCCTAGCTTTAAAACTTCCCTTATGGTGAAACACATGAACATTTAGTTTCAGTCTCCTGAAGTCAAGGCCAAAAGAGAGTGAGTTAGTCCAGTGGGCCAGGTGCTGATTTCTGTTCCCTCTGTGTAACCAGGAGCAGCGAGGAATCCTTGTCTCGTGACAATCAAAGACACACATCAACTTGGGTAGCACTGAAGTTGGAGATGTCTTCTGTGCTTGTAACAGTGCACCTGTGTGCACACTCTGACCCGTTATTTACATGTGGTAATACATGCATTCCAAGACAAAACAATAAAGCTAGACACAGTGAGAAAAAGCAGAGCCACAATAAGTAGAGGGGAGGTAAGAGAAAAAGAGAACAGAAACCCATTTTATTAGGTCCAGGTTCCTAGATTGCCTTCATCGTTATGGTGTCTGAGCATTTTCCGGTGGAGTGTTCAGTGGCCTGACTCAGATCTGCCACATGTGGTTCTTTGTCTCTTTCTCATCCTCTCTGCAGGCAGAGAGCTGCACATGCTGTGGAAAATTTAACTTTGGCTTAGCAGGCTTGGGTTTGGGGCTTGCTCATAACATGTTCACAGCTGTGTATATTTGAGGTGTGTGTTGGAGATGTGCACCTTGAAAGCAAAGCAGTGAAACTGGGGCATGCTGACACCTGAGACAACTCTGCTTCCTGCTTAGTCTGGATTTCCACAGGATTAGAGAGCTCCCTGCTATCAGTACAGTGGAACTGCTGAGACCAGTAGCTGTCAGATGTCAACTTCAGAGCCATAAAGGAACCTGTGCATACCGGCCTGAGGCCACTGGGTACATTAAGATGTTGAGCTGGGCAGTTTGGTAAGTAGGGGCCAGCTTCAGAAAACACAGCTCAGATACAGGAAAAGGCAAGCCAACAGGGATGGGTGAAACACTCCCCAGTCCTGTCCTTGTGCTGTCTGAGGTCTACTGACTAAGGAGGTTGCCTGCACTGTTTGCCAACTGATGTTGGGAGAGGAGTTTTGCTTTATATGAGTTGTCAGAAGGATAACTGGCCAGCTGGTCTGACCCAGTATTTTGGGATGTAGAGAACTTAGAATACAATAAATATCCAAGCTAATTGAAGGATATCCACTGTTCCACTGTGCTGGATCCATCATAAACCCATGTTCACCAGCAGATAGCTCCAGACAACTTTCCATATCAGAGAAAGACCTTATCGCAGGGACTGCTGTTCTAGTGATGCCTGTATAACTTGGGTCAAAGTTAAAAGATGCTTATATAGCTCGAGTTTTAAGATAACCTGGGTTATACCTTTCTGTGCAGTGTGAGTAATAGCTAACTTGTTGCTTAGTGTTTGAACAGATAAAACTCACCAGGTGGGCATTCTCAGACAAGTATAGCTATATTGGGAAGCAGCAGAATGTCCTAATAAAAAGTTGGCAGATATCATAAAACCAATTAGCCACAAATGAGAATTTAGAACAGTTAGAGCCGGAGAGACCAAGGAACACTATTACTACGCATGCTCCAAAGACAAAGTTGAAAAGTTCAGATGCGAGGAAGACCTTGAGCCTTCATCAAAGAAGACCCCCATAGTACTGAAGACCACCTAAAATTGAAACAACACAGGCACAGTACAGTAAAACTGTTATAACCATGAAGTAACATTATGCAAATCAGTTCCATATACATATATGATAATGCTATAATGATGATGGCAATATTGAGCAATACTTACTGTATAAATAAAACACAGCACTTGACAAGGGTGGGTGAGTTAGGTAGAAAGATCCCACCCACCTCCAGCACTGTAATAAACAAATACCTGCTCTATAGACACCAGTCTATGGGGTTTTATTTCTTTTGGGCATCACTAGGGTGCATCTCTGAGCCAGCACTTAGCTCTGTGGTTTGGTTATGGATAATGATGGCGTTTGGACAGTTTGTAGCTAAGAAGCTCCAAAACCCAGCTGAGATGCTGGTTAGACTCTCTGGCAGTGATCTGAAGGAGTGGTGTCCAAACTGCAAGAAAATGCAATGCTGTGACATTGGGTAGTTCTGTGGCAAAGTGATCTACCCATGGTGTGGTCTGGTGTGAACTAAATTACACAGGTATGGGGGGGAAGGACTGAAAGTAACACATCAATGCTTCAGTATAACTGACAAAAGAAAAATACAGCCTTAATTAATTACTTCCCAGAAACAGGTCACTGCCTGCCTCCCCACCCTCAGCAGTGCACATAGCAGTGGGTAACTGCAATTACTTTTGTTGTTCCCTCCAAATGCCAGGAAACTGAGGCACAAGGCTGCGTGGTGGTCCAGCTGTTTTGCCCGGCCTGGAGCAAGCAAGGTGATTCACATATCTTTGACAAATTGCATTCTTAGGCTGAGCAGAAGTGAAGATCTGTATCCTATAAAAGTGAGGATTTGTGCTGGCATCACTTCCTGCCCAGACTGCCGTTGGTATTTAGGGAAGGAGGGTACAGGGCTGTGACAGTGCTGCTTTCTGTGCCCCAGCCCTGGGCACTGCACAGAGCCAGCAGGAGGCTGTTCGGGTTTGTCACAGATGTGCTATGACAGCGTCTCCCACAGACCTTTGCTGGGACAGATATGCCCTGCCAGGAGGGCAGTGTGGAACCTGGCTAGTCCGTATCCTAAAACATAGCTGCAGGGAACTATGGAGCTTCCCGTGTGTGCTCCTGCCTTGTGCTGCTGCCCAGGGAGAGGGGCATCCTGGCGTTACCCTCAAATCTCTCCAGAGCTCAGGGGGAAATGCCATTTCAGGCCGAGAATGAGTCACTTCACATCAGTCCTAGTAAGCGCAGTGACCCGAGTACACAGCTCCTCAGGGAGTTCTGCCTTATGCAATCAACTCCATCCCACACCCAAAAAGGAGAAGAAAAAGGGGTAACACTGTCTGCATCCCAGCCCCGCAGCAGGGAGCCCACCCAGGTCAGTGATCGTGACCCTGGCGGGAGAGAGATCTGGTCCTGGGACACACAGTGTGTGGGAAATGAAAAGCCAGTGTCCATAACGGAGACAGAGGAGTCCTGCAACTTTATTCGAATAAAGGGAGGCAGCCCACTGGGGCACACACCCACAGGCTTTTCTCTTTTGAGGTTTTGGGGGATGCAGCCTCCTTTTATCCTAAACTCCGGCTGCATGTTGCCCTCCTCCTTTCCCTATCGGCTGAGGTACTAAGAAGGTACAGCCTTTCCGAATCGCCTACCACATATTCCCCCCTTAAATATGTTGTTTTGCCCCAAAGTTCAGAAACTCAGGCTTGTGTGAACCCATTTGTTTCAGGAGTCAAACTGTCTGGGCTCTGTAACAAACCTGTGTCTTGCAGTGGGTAGAGGCATTAAGATGCATTTCAAAGGCGTTAACACTCATACCCTCACTCGTGGAATTGTTTGTGAAGACATTAGCACACATCTTCCCTATCAACAGCAACAGGTGGAGAAGAACACCTGAAGGAGGTCACCCTTTTACAGAGGGGTCGCTTCTGGGAATCCTGAGCCTCCTCTGGCCCGGCCCGGCCCGGCCGCTTTCTGGTACAGGTGGCGGGAAGGCTGAACGCGAGGGGCCGGGGCTCATCGCCGCAACCGCGGCTGGGCTGTGCTTCACCGTGCGGCGGCCACCGAGCGGCAGCAGACAGCCGTGCCGGGAGCGGCGGCACACTCCCGCATCCCGACCCCCACATGCCGGCCCCCGCATCCCCGCCGCCGCATCCCGGGAGCCGGCCCCCGGCTCCCTCATCCCGGCTCCCTCATCCCGGCTCCCTCATCCCGGCTCCCGGCCCTCCGGCGCTGCTGGGCATCGCAGCACGAGCGGTGCGTGCCCGCCGCGCCTCCCCCGCAGGCCCCGAGCGGCTTCGGCGCCATCATCGTCGCTGAGGACGCGTCCCAACACATCCAGGGAAAGCGGTGAACCCCACCGAGACGTGCAGTACTATCAGCCACATCAGCACCTAAATCCAGGAATTTCTGTTTATATAGTTTTGCACCCGAAACAAAAGCTTGAAAACACAGCTTCTCCCCGGGCACAACGTTATTGTGACTTTCTGTCCTCGCCCTGCTTGATTTCCCTTCTTTAGGCTCACAGCTCGCGCCTGTGCTTTGGACATGATTTCCTGTTGCTGGCAGCAAACCCCAGACACAGCCTCCATAAATCGGCCTTTGAACTGGCATCAAGGTAACTGGCTGCAAGCTGGCCCAGCTTTATTGCTGCAAAATGCACATCCTTGCCTGTTCGCACAGAGGGAGGGACTAACATCCTTTCTAGCGTGACATGCCAGACTGTAACTGCCTTTTTGCGAACGAAAGACTGAATGCGACGCTAGGAATCTTGTAGAGGTGTTGCCTTGGCTGTTCTGTTCTCGTTGGCGGCTGAAATTCACTACCCTTGGGTTTCTTTCAGCATGACACAGTTACCAGCTCCCGGCTTTGCCGCAGGCGGTTCAAATTCTCCGTGGGTGCTCTTTTTTTGCTACTTGTGCTGCAGGCAAGTGACTCATGCACTAGAGTTTCCACTGGACAGATAGGCATACAATAAAGGCCACAACTGGGAGAAATTTCCTGTGCAAACAAGCACTTCAGCTAAAAGAGTTTCTGAAGATGTTAATCTGCAGGGTGTAAACCCCGGGGGGTATGTGGCCTGAGGTCCTGGAGGGCTCATTAGCTTGAGAATCAAGCAGGCTAAATGAAAGGAGGCTGAACTTCCCCTGCTTTGGGATGATGTTGCTAACAGTTCCCAGCAGGGCTGGAGCATATGCCAGAATCCAGTCTGGCAAAGATTAAGGTCTTCAATTGCACTAGGAGAAGAATTTCTTTTCCTTCCACCAGCTGTCACGATCTTCTGGTCTGTCTCCCCTGTGCATGGACTGGGTCAACCTTGTAGTGTGGACTATCCAGCATTTTCTTCCCCTTGCACAGTCAGGATGGACGTGTAGCTGTCTTTGGCCCATCACTGGTCTCCCCTCAAAATTTTCCACTTAGTTTTGTTCTCTCTCTCACTTGCTTTCACTCCTCTCCTGCATTTTTCCTGTTCATTTTCTTCTCCAGATGGCCTGTCATTTTAAAGTCTCATCGCCCTGTATTTTTTCCTTCATGACGGTATCTCCTTGTTATACTCCCTTGATTCTGTGTGATGTGCAGCAGTCTGTGGCCAGTAACCAAAGCAAGCTTCATCTGAAGACAAACATAACTGCTGAGAGAGCTGATTTTGAAGCACCAGTTGCTTGCAGCTGCAACTGTAGTTGCCATCAGCTCCAAGGGTGCAGACACCTTTTATTTTTTTGTTTTTCATGGAGAAGGAGAATTCTCACTGTTTTATGGTCCTTCTTCACATAAATGTTGTCCATTTATACTGTGGGGATAGTTAGGCACTCTCAGCATGCATGGTGCTGGCACCACTAAGGACATCAGTGCTGAGAACTTCCCACCAGCCATGCTGCTGTGACATCCTCTCTGGCAAGGTGACAATCTGTCCAATTAAACCAGGGAATGGTATCAACTTGGAAGCTTCATCTGCTTTCCAACTCTGCCTCCTAGATCACAGTCAGATTGCATTAGGCTTCTCTGCGTGCTCAGAGGAGCCAAATTAACAATAGTTTTTTAAATCTCCAACTTGCATCTGTTTCTATGCTCTTATATGTGCTGATGCTCTTTTTTTTGTGTCAAAATATGTTGTGCCTTAGAAGAAAGCCTCACAGGTATTCCTTTCCTGCCTAATGGTAAGGGTAACAGGATCCCAGGAAGGTTCTGTGGCTGTAGCACTGTGACATTTAGGAGTTTATAGCCAGGGCACAGGAGGATTTCCCACACTATAATGTTGAATATCCATAGTGTGGATATTTTCAGTGTGCCTTGGACATTAACCAGCTCAGCAGTCCCTTCAGCTATGACAGTGCTCACCTCTTATTTAAAACTCAGAGACTCTCTCGAGATACTGTCCTGCCCCAGTGGCAGTAATAGACGGTAGGTGTGGGGGACAGCAGGAGAAAGTAGACAAGAAAAGGTGTGAGTTGTACTTGCTACAGCATCAGTGTCTGATATTGAGTCTATGATAAGCCTCAACCTTCTGATGCAGATATCAAAATGTAAATTCCACCCATGTGTGCTTAGTCCTAGCTTTTGTTCTCCTCAGATAAAGACAATCTGTTTCTGCAGCCGTTTGAGTTGATTTCCGTCCTGGAGACGCAGCACTGTGTGTAGGAATGACAGCTGAGCTGGCCAGGATAGTTTGACTTTCTTAGGGAAAAGTTGCTTGAACAGAACCAAAAGGTTTCTGTGGAAAGGCGGAGATTAGCTGGGTAGCCTCTGTTGGATGAGACTTGGGTTCATACCTCCTTTTAAACCTGGCTCTCTGGCGTCCCTGCTGCATGCGACAGGCTATCAGCTGTTTTATAGGATGGCATAGGATGTAGGGTAGAAGCCAGTGAGAGTGGAAGGGGGGACCCTGTTTGTGCTATGAGCCAGAATAAAAGCATCTCATTAGAGTGAAGATTTACAGGAAACAGAACGGATGATTTATGGCCAGCTGTCCTCAAGCTTGGCTGAAGTCAGTCAGGGAAGGTATTTCTGGGAAAACAGAATTTCCCAGCTTTGTGATATCTTGTTTCATACCATATTTTGGTTTGCTTGCATCCCCAGTTATTTTTTGCCAAAATCCATCTGGTACTTTGCAGAGCTGCTCTCCAGACTATTTTACTACCTTCTGCAGAACTGACTGGATTAGAATTTAAGCATTATAAAAACCTGTGAAGGAGCCCATTTATCCTGTCACTCCCAACAGCAGAACTGCAAGGGTGGCAACTGGCAGCAGAACAGCAATAACAAATAGCCAGGGATAGTCCTGCTGCAGTCCTATGAATAATTTGTGTGATAATAAGTGGAGCTATCCTGCTTCAGAACATCTGCAAAGGTATGATGCAAGCCAAATAACTAGGACCATTGTTGTGGACTTGAGTCCATTTCACAGCTCACCCTGTTCCTTCTTCTTTAGGTATTGCTACAGAATGCCAGTACAGACACGCACTGTTGCTTCAAGTCAAGATAAAGCTGTCCTGGCTCATGTTGTGTCTTTCTAAGGCTAAAGATCAGGACAAACTGGGGCCAGAGAGAAGAAAATAAGTTTCCTCATTCCTTGTCTTCAGTAGATTTCACTTGAATTGGGATTTTTTTCCTTTGCCTTGGGCTTTTGCCCAAACCCTTTGCCCTACCATCCCTTGCACAGCCACTATGCCATTAGAGAAACCCTTTAGCCCCATCACTCCTTTCATTCACTACTACCCAATGCTGCAGCTTGGATTTTCCTTCTGGAGATGCACAGATTCAAGAGAGGATATGGATATAGGGTGACTTGGGGACAGAGATCAGAGACAAATTCCACTGCCCATATACATTGCCTCTGTGATGCTCATGCTCATGCATCTGTGTCTGAAAAGAAGCCTGCACTCTTTATGGTCTAACCACAGGTCAGGCAGGGGTTCCCCCAGAGCTGTTCTGGGAGCAGTTTCCTTGATGAGCTGAAGCAACCAAGGGGAAGTATCACCATTTAGGACAGTCTCTTGGCAGTGAGAAGTATCTGGATAGCACAGGAATGATGCAGAAAAGAGAGACCTCTTTTAAGGAATGAAGGGAAGTACTTTGTTCTATTGTACTGTTCAGGCAGACTTTCCTCATCTTTCTTTTTTCAAACACTGGCTTTCAAAAGCTGTCTTTCCCCATCATCAAAACTCTTTTAAAATCATTAGGGAAGCACTTGCTTCATAAAACAATGAAACAAGCTTAAAAACAGGGATCAGTAAATTTTTTCTGGGCTATTTATTTGCCTTTTGTTTTTTGAGCTCTGAACTGTCCTTCCTGTTCTTTGTCCCGCGGGCCTGAACAAATATATAATGTCAGATGAGTGGCTGTGACGCAGGTCTGAGGCTAGAGAGGCTGAGATGTAAGAAAAACCTTCAGAATTTGACAGCAAAGGTCAACAACATCCAAGAGGCTACAGAGAGATGTGCTGGGGAGTGCTGTAGTTTTATCATACACTGATTTTGGTGACAATTGTCTTTGATAAAGCTCCTGGTTTGTACAGATTCTCCTGTCCTATTTAACTCTGTGAGGTGATAAAGCCTCCTTAACCAGAGTCATAATAGATGTGGGGTCAGAACGGCCCAGCTGTTGGGGGACCAACATTTAATATGTGCATAGGAAATATTCCCTGATACTCTACAAGCTTTTAAAAGAGGAAAATAAATTACAAAAATGCAGTTATGTTTTGATTTTTATTTCATTAAGTAATAAAGAACAGCATATTGAATGAGATAAATTGAACTAAAACATTATGACTCATATGTCCTATGACTGAGCTGTCATAACAAGATGTTTTGTATTTCTGGTTGAGTTACCTAGATGCTGATGATCTCACATCATGTTTTTCATTGCCATATCCAAGCTTTCACAGAAATAACAAATATGACCAGAGAGCTTAAGAGGCAAAATGACCATGGGCACATCGATCACTTGTTGGTTTTCATCTTTCCTTTGTTGGCTGCCTGCCAATCTAGTTACTTAACCTGCTTTATTCACAGCCCCATCAGCCCCCTGTAATTAATAACGCTTATTATTTACCCACCAGACTCCTGAGCTTTAGTGTCAGACCCAAGCAGTGCTGTTGGTCCCGGTGGATTTGTTCTAGCTCAGGTGTGGGCCCACAGCAACATTCTGACAGGGCTCTGCTGACTCCTCCCACCTGTGATTTTGTGCCAGCACATTTTTGTGCCATGCCCTGCGTGTGGGAAGCTGATGCTCCAGGTGGTACTGAGCATGGCTCATGCTGTGTGTTGCAATGAACCTCTCCTGTTGCACAGAGTGGATGTTTGGGCAGTTTCCCAGGAAGGGACTGGCTCCTTCTGAGGGCAGCCACTATCCTCCGGCATGACCTTAATAAAGACATCCCACTCTGTGGTGGGAGGGCTAATATGCTATCTCAGCAGTCCAGCATGTAATTTTCATCTAGCCCTAGGACACTGCAGCAGCAGGAGGAGGCAGTTCCAGCCCCAGGTGTTTGGAAAACAAAGGCCCTCAGCATCCAGCCTTTTGTTGCCAGCTCTCTCAGAGAATCTAAACCTGTGGCTTCGCAAGGTACAGCTGTGAAGCTGTAGCAGCACAGAAAAAGCATCCATTTCCCTAAGATGTGGGAAATCCAGGTCAGCATGCCACGCTGCTGTTGCAGTACACAGGAGATGATGAAGTCTGAAAGACTGAAAGAGAACCTGGCCCAGGAAATGCTATCTTCTTGCATCTCAGTCTGTGTTAGTTTTACACCCCTGTGTAAATTAATTCACTAATGTTGTTTTTTCATGATGGAGAACACGTGAGTGAGAATCGATCAGGTAAATTTACTAATCTAAGAAATTATTGCTGTTGCATGTTATATTGTCACCAAACAGGATGAAAGAAACTTATCCAACACCAGTTTTATGTGAATATGCAGAGACATCTTTATTCAGGCACCGGGAACACCAGGAATAGCTCCTCTGAAAATGTGTTCTACTTAACAAACCAAACCCATGTATTTTATATATTTCTTCTGCTGAATCATTACGTAAGTTCTTTTACATGCTATACATACTATGCCTGCTCCTTCCATCCAATTGCAGGTTTCTGTTCACAGCGTGTGGTTTCATTTTTTTTTCTACAATTCATGGTTAAAATTCCCTGTGGAATGGACTCAGCTACTGCTCTCGGTATGTTGTGGTTTTCAGCCTAGAAATGAAACCTGAGACAATATAGGATGGTAATATAAAAGTGGATTTCTGTTGGAGCCCCAGGGGCAGTTACAGAAGAATATCCACAAAAGCCCACCCCCACAGGGATGAACACAGTTTTATAGATTTTAGGAAACTAGTAGAGTTAATAAAAAGCACTAATTAGGAGGACAAGTGGTGATGCAATTCTCTGGAGCCCCCCACCCTTGATACTAGCTGTTCTTGTTCATGAAATTGTGTCTCGAAGACTTTGTTCTCAACCTTGGTTCCCAGCAAGAAGCAAGATAGGATTTGCACCTTGTGCCCCCCTGGGCTTGGAGCTCTGGAATGTGTTTGGTCTTCCTAGCTGGGAAAAAGGGTAGGGAAGAGTACTGGGAACGCTAAAAATATATAAAAGAAAATAGGGCAAAAATCATCTGGCATCAGATATTGGTAAACAAGCGCTAATCTGTGATACGTTCTGCAAATTGGCAAACTCCTTGATTAATCCTAACATCAAATTCTCTTCTGGAGTTTTTCTCCAGAGGTAGATTAACTGCTCTGTTTGTGTTTGACTTTTAACTCTCATTTTCCCTTCCTTCTTGATCTGGGTGAGTGCACTTCTTTCTGAGCGACTGACTTGGCAAATCAAATTTCTTTGGTCCCTTTCCAATTCTAAACAACATCCCTGCTTTGAAGTTTGGTATTCCCTACAAACCAATCCTTGTTTTGGACTTTTCAACAATATGTCATGTCTTGGGCCCCTTTGTTCCTTATTTTCAATTGGGTGGCAACAAAAATCACCTTCACTCAACAATATCACCTTCACTCAACAAATGGCAGTACTGACTGCTGTCCTCCAGGATGATTAGGTGTGCCACGGTGCCATTTACACAAGCATTTAATTTTAAAAACAATTATCTTCTATCTCTTTTTCCCAGCTCACTTACAGTTTACCAGGATTAAAGTTTTGAATCTGAGTAAAATCTTACTTCAGTTTCAATGGATCTCCATATCTTCTTGATACTTCTTGTTGTTCAGTTTTCACCTTGCCCCAGGCTCCCAGTAACCTTAGTTTCCAAATTTTGTCAAATTGCTAATTAAAGCTCCCCATGGAACTGGATTTTCTGCAGAGGTTGATGTTGGCAAACAAGCTATTATAGAAGACATTCAATAATCTGCCCAAATTTTGCAATAACTTTAAAACCACATTCCACTTCCCAAAAGTTAAAAACATAGTTTCTATTACTATTATTATAAATATGCAGTTATTTATCGTCTTTGTCCAAATCCAATAAATATTATCCCCCTAGAAAATTACGTTCTATACCTAAAAAATAGGATTTTTATATCTGTATATGTGTATATATATATATATATGTATAAATATGTAAGAACTCCATGGTGTTCGTCAGTCTTGTCTCTGCTGCTTTTACCGTGTGCTTGCTGGTTTTACCCACCAGCACAGTGATGAAGCCTGGATTCAATTTCTTCCTACGTGAGTGCAGTGTAGTTTACCAGGAGGACTTCATATGTTCCCTTCCACTTCTCCTGGACTGGTCCAAAATTCCAGGTTCTTATGCGCACTGTGTCTCCCAGTCAGAAAGGATGTACAGGCAAGGCTAGTCCTAATGACCTGTTGATAGCTATGTACTTCTTAAAACTTAGAAGAGTTAGTTTCAGTGCTATAAAATATTAACTTCAGCAAAATCTTTGAGACTTCTCTTGCCTTGGTGCAATGTTGGGATCCATGCGAGGAACAGACTACAGCACACCAGTGTGATGTTCTGATAGCCGATTTATTTCTATGTAAGCTCATAATTTATAACACAATTTGTTCCGTGTACGCGGTCATGCCGCGATCACGCACAATATGATTGGATGCGCCACTCTGTCCACAAGAACATTTCTCTCTTATGATTGGATAAACATTGTTCCTAAGCCCTTGGTAAGCAAAACCACTTTTTGCCACAGTATCCTGCTTTCTGTTACTTGCTTCCCCATTCTCTTGTCACTTCAGTGGATTTTCTTACTGCTTCAACAGTTTTAAACTGCAACTATCCTTTCATTGTTCTTTCATACCCTTTACAGTTCTTTCATTGTTCTTTCTTATCCATTGACTGACTTTTCTTTGTTCTTTCATATCCTTTACAATACTTGCACTGCCCAGGCCCCAACAGTGCGACATAGGGAAAGCTTCTGGCCATCCAAAAAAAGTATCTACAAATACCACAATATACCAGTCCCCATTCTGCCTGGCAATTCTGTAAAATCAATTTGCCAATAATCTGCATGTAAATTCCCATGTTTTATTAGCCCTGGAGGTGGCCTTCTTCCTTCCTCGGGATTATTTTACAAAACGAATCACATATTTTTCAACAACTGATCTATTAATTTCTGTCATCTTTATGCTTAATATATTCCTTTTTAAACTAGTTACCATATTCTCCATTTCCTAATGTGTTTCCTGATGTTTTAGTTCCATTATCTTGGTTATCTTACACATTAATTGTGGAGGTACAATTACCTGCCCACATGAGTTTACCAATCACTTGCTGAGATTTTCTGTAGCTTCTAGTGATGGGGCTAACTGTGTGTCCTGATTACTGTAATTTCATTTTTGTTCCCAGACCTTCAACTTTTTGCCGGGTATTAGTGCAATGATACCTTTTTCAGCAACCGCTTTAGCTGTTTTGTCAGCGAATTGATTTCCTGTATTAACTGGGGAGTCTCCACTGATGGACTTTATGAGGGCATCCTGGCCACTTCTTTCGGCATTTGAATAGTCTGTAGTAGTTGAGATTTCTTCTTTGTACTTAATAGGAGCCCCCTGTGCCTGTAACAGTTCCCTTTTCTTCCATATGGTTTTGTGAGTATACATTATTCCAAAACCATATTTTAAATCAGTCCCTATGTGTCTCACTACAGCTAGAAAGCAGAAGTGAGAGCACTGCTAGACTCATGTCAGAAGTAGACACGGTAACACTGCTAGGCCACAAACCATGGCAGGCAGTGCAGCCCACCAGGAAGCAGATAGCATAAGAGAAAAGCATGTTTGGTATGTATCTGTGCTGCTGAGTGCTTTCTTTTAGTTTTGCAATATTCTTAACAAACATAGATATGGTTGTTATAGTGATTACTGCTTATATAAGAATCTCTTTTTAGTTGTTGCTGAAAAGGTATAAACACTCAGCTCTGTATCAATAAAATCGGCCTATTGCATCCAAGCAATCTGCCCCGTCTCTTCCATTGCTGACCACCACTTGACACCTATGTTTACCCTTTCTTCTTCAGTGATTTCCGGCACTTGGTGTGAGGTCATTAATTCTGCTTTTTGTGCTGATGTGTTCAAAGGTAAATCCTGGGCTTCTATTACCTGAGTCGAGGTTCCCACTGTTAACCAGCTGCCCATTTTCTGTTTCATACCATGCTGCTCCCACTGGAGTGCAGGTCCAGTTCTGGGTCCGGGATGGGATTGCTCTTGGGGTCCGGTCTTCCAGAACACATTTGCTCAGTGGTTACCACTGTTAGGAAAATTAACCCAAGATGCCAGATGTTTATGTCAAAAAAAGAGGCAGAGGAGTCCTGTAACTTTATTCAAATAAAGGGAGAGACCATGGGGCATTTCCCGTGGGGTCTCTCAAATTGCTGGAGGACATAGCCTCCTTTTTATCCTAATTTCCCAGCCACATTTCCCTCTCTCTTTCCCCTGGTTGAGGTACTTGAGAGGTACAGACTTCCCAAATCTCATAATACAGACCCCCTTCTAATGCACGCCCCTGTCTCCCCCTTTTTCTTTGTATCTCTGTTCTAAGTCCGGGAATTTAGCACAACCTTGGGTAAGCAACAGCATGTCAATTAGCGGAATTCTTCTGGAATTTATGGTTCTTCCCACTGTTTCTTTCACCTCTCAGTGTCTGGCTTTATCTACAAGCAGTTTGTTTGTAAAGACACATCCCTCTCATTCCTGTCACCAGGCAGTCATGATGAAAAGGTCTCTGGGCTTCTTCTGAAGCCTGGAGAAACATCGCCGGGTCCTGCTGCAATAGAGCAACATGGTATTTCTGCATCCTGCTGGCAAAACCCAGTGTCCTCCTTTCTGTTCCAAACCAGCTGTGCCCATGTGGGGTTTGTAGCAGCCTTTGTGCTTCTCTGCAGCTACCACCACTCTCAGGTATCCAGGTCATCCTTTACTCACATTGTGCAATTGTTTGGACAGGCTGCTTCCATGGCCCCCAATCTAAGTGTGAGAGTCCCAATGCAGGGGTTGGCATTAAGGTTCTTTTAGGGCTTCAAAGACCCTCTGACTCTCAGGAGTCCACACCAAGTATTTTCGGTGGAGGACCATGCAAGGGTTTTGCCAGTATCCCTTAACTGGCAATCCATAACCTAAGAAGGCTTGTAGTCCTTTGCTCTGGGGTGTAGCAAATGGCTTCTTTATATCTGCTTCCCAAGCTTTCTTTTTCCTGTGAGATCTCAAAACTAGAATATATTACTGCTTCTTTGTCTATTCGTGCCATTTTCTTCGACACCCTGTATCCAAATAGTCCCAAGAAATTTTATAGACTTACAGTAGCATGGAGGCACTTACTTTCAGCCTTGATTGCAGGTAAAATATCATCCACTCATTGTAGTAAAGTTCTGTCCAGATTTTCTTTTTCCAGCTTTCAAATTTCTTTTCTTATTTTGTTTCTTTTAAGATTTTTTTTTATTTTGGGCACACTCCACATCAGCTGCATTTTTCAAGACCACAGGGGAAATCCTGCTGGGTTTGGTAGGGAAGGTGAGTAAGCTTTGCTGACATTTTGTGGGTGAAGTCTCTCATGAGTGGTATTTGTGAGCACTTCATCTTTGACAAACTGTGACAGTTTCCACAGAGCTGAGCTTCAGGTGCTTCAGGAAAGGTCTGTGTGCCACACAGAACAGCTGCAATCCTGGGAGGGGTGTCCTACCCAGAAGAATAAATCACATCTTTCTGCCGAGGAAGCATTATCATCATTGAAACTTAGAAGCAGGCTTCAAAGAGATTGTTCAATTATGGTGTTTTTTAACTGGAACCATGTATCAGCCCCCGCAGCTGAGATAAGGGGTGAGGAAAGAGGAGAGATCACTGCTAGGGGCAGGCATATACAGATACGTCTTTAAGAGGCAGCAGCCGTGGTCAGGCAAAGTTTTTCTGTTTCTCTTTCCTCTTCTATCACCCCGTGCCAGCGGAGCCTGGGGGTGTGCTTTGCCTTTGGCCGTGCACGGAGCACCGTCTGCAGGGACAGAAAGGAGGACAGCACCACCAGGGTCCACCGGGAAAGGAGAAGCCATGACCAGGATAAAGCTGAGAGGGTAAAAGAAATTGCTGACCAAAAAAAAAAAAAAAAAAAAAAAAAAAAAGCACCCCAGCTTCAGCTCTGTGGTGTTGCTGCTGCTTCCCCCAAGGCGACCCCTCGCTTTGCTGCCCCGGGGGAGAGCTTTCTGTCTGTGCCGAGCCTCTGCCGTGCTCGGGGAAGGGCGAGGGCCATGCTGGTGGCAGCGAACCTGAGCGGGACCTTTGTCCCCAGTGTCACCGCAGCGGACGAGGGGCTGCGCTGAAGGCTGAGCCTGTTGGGAAAGTTCCCGCTGGTTTAAAAGCTGTCCCGGGAGCCGCAAACCATCGAGGAACGAAAGGCACTGACAAAAGCGGAGAGAAGATGGGGGTGTGTTGGGAAAGGGCGAAGGCAGGAATTGGCTTGCCCCAACGCTGGGCTGCAACACAAGCTTAGAACGCCTCTTCCTTGCTCGGCAGTTTCGAGGTCTTGAGACAGCTGTTGTCACCCAAAATAAAGTGTCTCAGACCATTTTCGGTTCCAAGGGGTGGTGGGGGCAGGAAGTTTTAATGCAAGCTTAATGAAGAAGTGCCTCTGTTGTGCAAAGCATTAGCAAGGGACAAAAAAGTGGATTAAAGAAGTTTTGTCAAATCTATGCTCTTGCATTTTTAGACACTATCTTCATTACTATTATTATCTTGCAATGAGTTTTAAATAGTTTCTAATAAAAAGTGTTACAGGAAGGAAGGAAAATGATAAAATATCTATAATGATACAGTTTATTACACAGTTTTAATAAGAGAGATATTAGTTTTAGGACCTGTTTTTGTAAAATTAATACATTTTAAAATAATCTCATTGCACTCCTGTTCAAGTTACGGATGATGGGACAATACAATAGGAAATATATAAATTACACATTTTAAAATGTATTTTCTGATCAGTCAATACATTTTCAAGGTTTAATGCACATTTACATAGCAGCTTCATATTAATAAAAAAGAAGAGAAAGCCTAGGAGACAATTATATTGGCTGTCAACCCTCTGCCATTTTCTCCCCTAATTCCTCTAAACGTTTTGAGGTACAATCCACCTTTCAAATTACTAGTCACTCTTTACAGTGTGTTTCTCTGTAGCTCTTAAATCCTGAAAGGATTACAAGTTCACCTCTATGAGATCAATGAACTGAATGTAGAAAGAAAAACAATAATGTTTTCTTCTTTATATCTTTTATTATTTGCTAACTATGAATTTTGTCTCATATTCATATCGATAGCTGTTTCATGCTCGATTTTTCCTGGGTTAGGCTCTATGTATATATGTGTACCATGCACGACAATGCTGAACAGCAAGGACTGCTGGTGATAACTATAAAATTTTTAAAAAAAATTTAAGTGATTGCTTGGCTTTGGGCAATTTATCTGTAAACTTACAATTTATTTTAAGTATTCTCTTATCTGGCTTGGGGAGAAAAATGAATGCTGCCTTTCTGTATATATTCTATAGTGTGTGAATATTTTATCATGGTTTTAAAATTTCTCCTCTGTCCTTCTGGTAGAGCCATTTAAATTTTCATTAATCTACTATTTAAAAATAGCAAGTAATAGCTGCAACAAATATTTATAAGAATACAGACTTTTGCATTAAGTTGATTACACCATGAGTTTCACTCAGCTTAACACATCCCTAAGGTGTCTGTATCTTGAAGGTTAGTGTACTTCAGGATTATTCTAAAGAAATAGCTTTATGTCCCTGAAAATATGCACAGGGCCCCCATTGCAATAGCTTGTCCAAAGTTCAATGTTTGATGGTTAAAACACAGGCAAGAGGGCTCAGACCCATTTAAGTAAGACTTGGAAGTTTTAACTTGTTTGTATGTAATAATCAGATGGCAACATCTACAGATACCTTTGACTGAATCAGATCTCTATAATCTATTGTGGCACTGCTTTCCAAAACCTTAAAGGTACCTTCTGTAAAAATTATATTAGCTGATTTGGCTTGAATATTGGGAGTTTAATGAATTTTATTTGGTGAACTTCTGCCAGTCACATATTTTATATATTTATTGTGAACATATGATATAATTATATTATGTATATATGCTCTCTAAAAATTGAGTTTTAAGGAAATTAAAGCCAATAAGCACTAACTTCCAAATAACATAATATAAGTAGAAAAAAAAAACATCTCTTTTCACACCTCAAATGAAAGAGCATAAAAATTGAGTCTGTGCTTCACTTTTGTCTCTCTTAGTGTTTTTTTTTAAACAACATACTAAAGGAATTACATACAATAAAAAAGTTATTCCTGTACCAGAATTAAACATTTGGTGACATTTACATTTGTTATTACATTTACAAAAATTCAATAGAAAGTCTGATAAAGAAATCTGCATGCATGGTTTCTTTGGTCTATAGAAACGGAGTTTACACGGGGAAGATAAAGAGAGATACACTCTGTGATTTATAAACTGCTTTGTGTACATATGTATTTTAATGTGTAGGATGCTGGGATGAGGAAGAAGACAGGGTAAGAAAAAGCCTGCTGACTGACTCAGATAAATGAGAGGCTTTTTACATAGGTGATAAGTCCTGCAGATAGAGATATGTGACTTTTTCTGTTCTTTTCAGTTACTTTTTCTGCAGGATTTCATTTGTCCCTAGTTCAGACTGGGGTTTTTTGTTGGTTTTTTGTTTGTTTGTTTTGTTCCTGTTCTTGTTCTTGTTTTTGTTACTAATGAGTACTAATCTATAAAACAATTTACAGGCTTATTGCTTCTCTGTTCAGAATCTGATCAGTTGTCTACTAGATTTACTCTGAATTATTCTAATGTGGAAAAATGTATATCTGAATTCTCATATAAATCTCTATATAAGGCAATTCTACTAAGGCCACAAAGAGCATCTGGAGACTTCATTATTTATATATTATGGATAATTACTGAGTATAAATATACTGAGTATCACAACCAACACTGTCAGTCTTTGTATAGGCCCTTAACTGACAATATTTAGAGGTCCTTTCTGAACTCAGAAAATATCCATCCTGGGAGCTGTATCTTTTTGTATAGAGCACTTCTTTCTTCTTCTCTCATGTAGGATTGTGCTGACTGTGCTAATCCTTATGAAAATACAAACAACACAAGAATCCAAGAGGGAGAAATAATTTGCTTCATAGTTTATCAGTTCATTTACCTTCTTTTTTAAGTTTTTAGAAATACAAACAACCCAAGAATCCAGTAAGGAGAAATATTTTGCTACATAGTTTATCAGTGCATTTACTTTCTTTTTTTAGTTTTTAGTTTTTACAAAATTTACAACAGCTCCCTACATTGAAAAGGGCTACCTAGGGCCCTTGTAAAAATGTCTGACACATAAAAAAGTGTAGAGAGCTTTTAGAAATACTCCCACTGATGAGGAGGAGGACAGCATAGGGAGGGAGGAGGCTGTGAAAGTTCCACATGCAGCTGTAGACGAGGGGAGGATTAGTGGTTCAGGGCTTGGTTTCTTTAGTCCCTTTACCCTGCCTGGTGCCTGCCTCTCCATTTTCCTTGTGTTGCTCTCTCGTGTTTTGCCCTTCTCAGTTCTCCTCGGATTTCCTCCACCCTCTCTCTTTTTAATGTACTGGAGTACTACTGAAAAAAGTTGTAACCAGTGATTCCTTGAAGTTTCTCTTCTGTTTCAGCATGTATATAGCTAAGAAGGCATTAAAGAACCAGTTTGATCCTCGCAATTTTCAACCGGAGACATACCTACTATGCCAGCTGCAGTGGGGTGACAGTGACAAGTGTTGGATACACTGGGTCAGAAATCCTGATAATGATTTCCATGTGGAAAAGTACTTCCTGGAGGAAATCTTTGAGGCGAGAAGTTCCAGGATCTGTTGCATCACCTGGTACCTGTCCTGGAGCCCCTGTGAGGTTTGCTGCCATGAAATACTGGATTTCCTGAAGCATCACCACAACGTGTACATAGACATATGCGTAGCACGGCTCTATTACATAGGCGATAGAGAAAAGCGCGCTGGCCTGAGGGCACTTGACAGCTCGCCAAGAGTAACCATCAGAGTCATGGAAATTGAAGGCAAGGCTCCCCATGGTTTGTGGGACTGGGGAGGGGTGAGCTGGTGAACTTTGTGCTTGAGTGAATCGGGTATGAGCTTGCTTCTGTGGTGCCCCATGTCCCACCCAGCTTCTCTGGGGGCACAGCCATCACCATGCAGTGAATGAGTGTCACATCCAGAAAAAAGATGTGTAAATAGTGCAGGAGAAGAGGGACATGACCGTTAGCAACCAGATCTGTATGAAAATTCTCCTTTGTTTAGACATACCATCTTCGTGGCACTCCTGAGGGAATGGGAGGTAGGGTTCTTCTCCCTTGTCCTAATGGAATAAATGCAGTTGCTGGGATAAGGCTGGCTGATGAGCTCCTCTGCAGTTAAGGGAGGGAACAAATTGCCCAGAGTGAATGGCATTGATTCCAAATATGCAGTGGACAGCATCCATCAGCTGACCTGTCCATGGCCAAGCTGTCTCTGTGACATGGACATGAGGAAGAGCTTAAAAAGTCTTGTTCTCTGAGCTTCTCTGGTATCTGAATAAAATCAATTAATCATCTTACTTCTATTTCTCCAGACTATGAGTACTGTTGGAGGACCTTTAGACAAAGCCATGTTTATGATGATTCCTGGCCCAGGAACTTCCAACGAGTGATAGCTAGGAATCGTTGGATGCTCCGCAGTGTCCTTGCGGTCAGTACACTCTGAGAGATAGAGGTGATGCCTGATGATTTTTGCATTTTGCTTTTTATATACCTTTCATATATTCCCTGTATCCTTAGCCTACATACTTGTAATTTTTGTTGTCTGATATTTTAGCTTAGTGCTGGGGTTCTGCTAGGCAGGGAGACCAAACATCCTCAGTAGGAGGCCGGTGAGCCCTATGCTATCTTAAGAAATCGAGGTTACAACCTTGATTGAAACTTTCTCTCTGGAACGTAGTCTGTAAACTGGGTTCAAGCCTCATCTGGGGAGGAATTCTTTAGGATAAGGGGGTATCACACCATTTTATTAAGCTTCTTATTGGGGGATCCTTGTCAGATATGCTAATTTGCAAGGTCCATAAAACTTGTATATGCCTGGTACGGTGTGTGCATTTCAGTGCTTTCCACCTTGACGAATTGTGCACCATAAAAATCGTTATTAGTAAATACTGAGGTAAAATCCCTTTTATCCCTTTAACTGTGTCTGGCTCATAATTTTAGGACCAGAGAAAGGCAACAGAAGGAATCACATGAAATGATTTGCAGTTCAGGGCAACTGAGCTGTAAAGAGTAGGAAAGAAGCTCTTGTTTACATGTAGCTCTAGTTTACATGTAGCTAGATTTTAAAGAGTACTGAAGCAGGCTTTTGAAAAAAGGAATATAGTAAAATCATGGGAACTATTCTGTCCCACTGGGAGAGAAGCACTGTGGATATTTTTCCATCATATTATGAAGGAAAAGCTAAGAGTGCAGTTTTTCTCCTTTGCACTCCAGAGTGGGAAATTCCTTGATTTTTACCTGGAACTCCAGTCTCATCCCAGAAACTCTCCACCAGATTCCTTTTTAAACTGGATCTGAGCATGGGTTTCTGTTTGTCAAATGATGCTACTCAGCCCTTTTCTGTCACTGTCTGCAGTGGCCTGACACCTCCCAGTCACTGGGCTCCTGCATACTTCAATAAAGTCCCTTCCAGATTCCATTCAGTAACTTCTGTGACTGGTTGGAGAGGTACAGCTTCTGTGAGATGAGAAGAGCTGTTCAAAAGAGGATGTCTGTACCCTGGGAAAAGTCAACCTTTGTTTTTATTTTGTGCCAGACCTCCTGAAAGGCAGGAGAGAGAAGAGAGAGTGTGTTCAACAGCAGTGCTGAAAGTTTGTGTCCCTGAAGAGACCCTGCTTGAATGGATAGGTCCACATCCTTGGCCTGGAAGGACTTTTAATTTGTGTTTTTAAAAAAACCCTAGCAAAACTAAAATAAGTGCTGCAGCATTTTGATTACAATGTATTTGAATTTTCTGACAAATGCTATTTTTAGTGAATGAGAGTGAAAGAAATCTGTGGCTAAATGGGTCATTGGTTATTTGTGAAATCCATTTTATATGGCCTATGTGGAAAAGTAACCTCCTGGGCTATTACTGCTAATAAACTGCTTCTGCTACGTCTGTTTCAAATCACCGCAGGTTCAAAGTGCAATTGGAGGATCTAAATGTCATATTTCTATTTCCATTTCAGGGTCTTTACTGACAGAATCAAAGAATCACAGAATATCTCAAGCTGAAAGGGACCCAAAAGGATCATCAAGTCCAACTCCCTTCTCGCAGGACTACCTAAAACTAAATAATGTGACTAAAATAATCATCCAGATGCTCCTTACCTCTGACAGGCCTGATGGTGTGACTGCATCCCTGGGGAGCCTATTCCTGTGACCAACCACCTTCTCAGTGAAGAACCTTTTCCTAATGTCCAAGCTGAACATCCACTAATGCGGCTTCATTCCATTTACACCAGTCCTATCACTGGTCACTGGTTTCAGGGTTACTTAAATTTCAGGATTACCCTGTCCCAAGTGGAGAATCCAGCACTTGCTCTTGTAATATTTCATACAGTTGGTGACTGCAGCCCTTCAGTATCCAGACCTCTCTGCAGGGCCTCTTTACCCTCTAGGGAATCCACAGATCCTCCTAGTTTAGTATTGTTGGCAAAATTACTTAATTTTGATTCCTTCATTTGACTCCTCCATAGAGATAATTTGTAAGACCATTGGAGATCACTGGCTGTAAAATTGAGCCCCAAGGAGCCCCAGTGGCGACTGGTCACCAGCCTGATGTATGTATCCTCTCTTTGGGGAAAGAGAGGGTATTTACCTTGCTGTATCTAGAAATGAGACAAGGCCAGATCTTTTTTGCTCTACCTCTTCTTTCCTATCTTTCCTTCTTCCTTTCTTCCTCTGCTTAAAAGTTTAATTCAATGCTTCTGCAGGTGATTCAAAGATCATTGTTGCCAGGTGCTGTTCAGAAAGGTTTAATCTTCACGCTGTTCAGAAATGTTTAACTTGCTGCTACAGGCTGTAGAACCTATCATAGAGTTTAAATTGCTGTGGCATATATAAATAAAACTCTCTAATTGATTGCTTGGTGTTGTTTTCCCTTAATTTAGCCCAAGGGTATCCCAAACATTGGCTATCTCAGAGCAGGTGGTCCAGGACCACCCTGTCAGGACCCGATAATTGTCTGTCAGAATAACTTTCTGTTAAACTTCACCAGGCACTGAAGTGAGATTGGCAGGCCTGTAATTACCAGTGTCTTCCTTCTTACTCTTCCTGAGAATTGGAACAACGTTGGCATCTTCCAGTTGACCTGGAACCCTTCCAGATTCCCAAGACCATTGAAAAAGAAAGTCCTGCAATGCTGTTGGTCAGCTCTTTCAGTATCTTGGGACAAATCCCATCAGGCCCCATTCATTTATGTGCATTCATCTGGAGCAGCCACTCTTGAACCAGTTTAAGGTTGTCTCTGGGTTTGTCATCCCCTCAGTCATGATCTTCCACCACAGGGCTCCTGGGGTCCCAGGGCCCATCATCTGGCAAGAGATGGCCAGGGTGCCAAAAGGAACATCTCTGGAGACTTGCTGTCCTCTCAGCTAGCCTTGTTTCCTACCTCATGATGCAAGAGGAGCAGAAGTGAATTTAAAACCACAGAAAATGGCCCATCAGGGCAGAAAGCATAGTCCAGGCACTGTATCTGGCAGTGACAGAGGGGGTGTTTTTTACAGAGAGCAGACAATCCTGGCCATTATCCGTGGTTTGTCATGATTCTGTCCCTCTGCCTCAATACCTACAATGACTGTGTTTGGGAGCCCTGCATCCGACCTTTAGTGTCCATATATGGATCTATTTTTACCCTGTCTTGCCATCAGCATCCACGATTTACTGGAGTAGAAGATTCCAGAAGCTCATAGTTAGCCATGTAAATCAGCACTTGTCTGTTTTAAACTGATCAACTAATCACAGTAAGTGTCAGTTCTTGCTGTACTAATATCTCATCATTAATTACTGAAACACTAGTCTGCATTTGAAAGACTGTGCTAACTTAGAGGATTTTCCTATAACACGTAGCTATAACACGTAACTGACAGCAGCACCTGGTTTTAAAAAGCAGCTTTAAAAATCCACAGATGCTCCATCGAACAGAAGCAAATCCTCCATCAACCAAGAGGTGTGGAACGATAACTACAGTATCCATGGTCATTGCATTCCAGCGTCTCCACTCAGACAGCTAAAAGACATAAGAAAGTATTTTTATTTGCAAGTCCACCCTGGAACTGGGCCACTAGATGAATCCACTGGAAACCCTTCGTGCTTTTAAGGTGTTTTGAAAGAGGGAGAGAAAACTGATCACACAAGTTGTTATGGGAGGATGGGAAAGAGAAACACAGACAATGTGAAACTGCTGAGCAAAATTTATAAAGTGGACCAAGTGTTCCCCATTCCATCTCCAATGTAACTAGCTGTTGGCACAGGCTGCCAGACAAATGATATCACAGAATAACCTTCCCAGCAACCTTGGGGGTGAATCTGTAGCTTGTTAATCCCCTGTCTGTGCCAAGGCTCATTTTCCTTAGTTCTTGTTTACACTGTCCTGTTGGCCTCGTCTCACCACACTCAGCCCGTTTGCATTGTAACCAGCTTTTAGCCAAGGCAAGCTTGTGACATTCCCAGGTCATGAGCAAGGAAGAACCCTGAATTGTTTTCACAACCAAAAACAAAGACAATTACTATGGTCTGTGCCTCTCAGGGCCCTGAGGACTTAAAAAAAAAAAAAAAAAAGGTTATCTTGACCACCCTCACTTGTGACTTCCACTGACACACTGCCCACAGATGGCCCAGGTGCTAATATATTTAGTATGGACTGCTATGAAGAAAATTAACTCCATCTTTGATGGTGCTCAATGGTTGTAATGCCTGGTTCTGGTGGATGTTTTCTGTTTTTGATGGAGGTTTCACCTCCCATGGGAGCTCACCTTCCAGGTGAATTTTGGGGAGAGCTTAACCATATGTGGTTGTCATTGAACAATCTCTGAGTGCTTAGAGAAGAAAATCTCAGAGCTGAAAGTTTCTAGAGCTGCTCTGAACACTCTCCTTGGTACAACCTATAGAAAACCATTGCTTTCTCTCAAGTGAGGTCTGCCTGGTTATGTGGTCCCCCTCATATTTAAGGCTCTGTGAGTTGTGTGGTGACTGACTCAGGCTCTCACACAGAGTATGGAGACTAATTCCCACCGGGTTTGGGGTACTAACTGTTCTGCTCAGTGTTTTGACAAAGCATGCATTGAAACAAAGACATAGAAATGAGACAAAATCAGAAAGATAAATATATAGAACTTCTGTGACTCAAAGTAGAGTGAGAAGACTATAGAAGGACTACTTAGACTAGAAAAACATATTCCAAAATACAGATATGTTCACTTGCAGCTTGTTTTTCCACACTGATTCCTCAGGAAGTTTCTTTGATGATCTGGGAAATTCTTTTGTTTCTACAAGCTCACCAGTTAATGTGAAAGAATTGTATTACAAGGTTATCAGGATGTTTTGTTACTGAAGTCAGCATGCAGCAAGTCTTTCCCATGAGCCAATTATTTTTCACTTTGCCTGGGTCAGAGCTCTGCCCACACATCCTCATGGCTGGCTGCCATCCTACTGTTCAGAGTCAGCCTCATACAGCTCACCCAGCAGTGGCAGGGTGCCACCAGTTATCTTACGTTCTTACGTTTCGTTTTCCACGTTGGAGGCTGAGCGAGAATCTCAGTAAAGCGTGGTGACACTGTGCAGCCTGCAGGGGAAATGAAAGCACAGGTATTGGGAGAGATAAAAGAGCCATGGGGGGTGTGCTTATCACAGTTGCAAAGTAATATGCTGCCAAGGAGATGTATTTGTGTATCTACAAGCTTGTTTTTATATGCATTATTGCATTATTTTGTGTGCACATATATGCAAATATCTGTAAATATCTTCATGAGCGTGAATTCATACATATAGGTTCATACACAGACACATTTGAGCCTATTTTAAATGTGAAGGTCACAGAATAAATCTCAAAAGATTCCGTGTGGTTTTTCTCTCCATAAAAAATATAGATACCTACTGAGAAAACTCCATTAAATCTGAGTAAACATACAGTGGAATTTCCTTTTACTGTCAAATGCATCAGCAGCAGAACACTTGAACTAACACAGGATTTACCATTTCAAATTAAGTCCAGGGGGCAGCCTGTAAGTGGAGGTTGAGACTTAAGCCTCCATGGCATAAGCCCCAGGCTTTTGTCACATTTAAATTTAACCTTCCTCTTTGCTTCCAGACTTCCACTTGGTGATTCTCACTTCTTTCCAATAGATCATTCAGCCAGAGAATAAAAATCTCAGTACCTGTAAAATCCTCAGAGATTTGCAAATTGGGATCTTAGCTGATTCAAACCTTGTCTCTTTTCATCTTCTTTGATGTCTGATTTAACTTTCCTTCTGTGCTTCTCTTTCTTCTCTAAGCTGCCCATCTTCCCTAATTTCTTCCATATATTTCCATTTCTAGGACTCTGTCTCAGTCCAGATTTGTTACCAGATGTACATCTCGGGTTTCAAGTGTCAGATAAGCTAAAAGACCTTTGAGAAAAGGGAGTGGCACATCAGCAGACAACACCTCTGTAACAGTCATGCAGCAAAACTGTTGTGTTGCAATCTCTTTCCTGGGAGACCTCTGCAGGGACCTATCTCCCTACAGCTCTGTCCACCTCTCTATCATTTAGTGGGCATCCTGGAAGCCTTTCGTAAAGTGTTCTGAAGAAACTGTGAAGCTTCTAGATTGTTTTCCCTGGTGAATCTGGTGATATGTGTACAGCATGGCTGTGCTACCACCAAAGTGAATATTCCCATGAAGGTCTAAAGGAACTTGGTGTTTAAAGGAGGCATGGGTGGGTGTATGCCCACCATTCTATGTACACTTTGCTGTGTATGTTCCTCCAAAATGCATTCAGGTTCATGAGGGGGGTGGTTATTAAAAAAAATCAATTTGCTAGAGCAGTTGAGATATATTCAGGCGTTACCAATAGCTCAGCATCACAAACCACCTTCACATGTATCTCTAACATTACCTTGAGTGACTTCTGTAAGGGGATATAACTGACCGCATGAGAAATAGAATAAAAAATTTTGCCACTGTTGTTTGAGCAATATGAGGCCCCATCTACATAGATAACCCTTGCTAAAGGCATGCAGCAATTTAGAGATATACTGGATTACTGCTGGTTGCCCGTAAACACCAAGAAACAGGGTTCCCACCTAGTTATATGATCCTTCTGGAGGTCATCATCCTCCCCTTGACTCACCGAAATATGGTCCTCATAAACAGAATGTGCAAATTCTTCTTGAAGTATGAAAATTCACTTGTGCGGTAACCTTGTCTTTCTGATTTCATTAGGGTGAAAGCAACTATTGAATTTGGAAGGGATTCTTTGTCTCACATTAGGGTGACAGGACTAACAGAGCAATATTTACATTTTTGGGGGGTTTTTTTTGGCTTTCCACCATTTCATACAGCACATTCAGCTTCCTGAAATGTGAAATGTGAAAATGTTGTATTGCTAATTCCCTGCTCCTTCTTGGACTCATTTTTCTCTCTCCACTTTTTGTGGCAGGTTGCTGGTTTTCTATCAAGAGCTACCCCTGTTAATCAAGCCATTGCTTGCAGATCAGACTGTGATAAATACATTTTATAATATTGGCTGTTCACAAATATTAAAATAGGTGCTATGTGTATAATTCTAATTCTTACAAAAGTCGTCTTATTATAAAGATATAGCTGTGTAACAAAAACTAATGCCTTTATTTCTGTTACTAACCAAACTTAGACATAGTAGTGAAATAACTGACACAGTTATTTGCATAATATCCAAAGAATGGTGTGATGAAGACCCCTACCACTGACAGCAACTGGCATCTGCAGAAACCACAGAAAAGTGCTCAAACTGGGAGCGATAAACCCAGCTGATCAAAATCACAGCCAAGTGATACACACACTCTAAAAAAGGAAATCACACACAAAAAAATGATATTAAACAATTCCTAATACATACAAAATACTTTTAAAAAAAGTATAAATATACATAATTAGTTATAAATATTGAACTAAAATATGCAAAAAGTGTCTCCATAAGTAACAAATGTACTTCTGGCAAAGTACCAAACACCCAACACTATTACTTTTGTTTTATTGTCTTTGTCCCCTATTATCTTTTATTAAACTTTTAAATTTTAGCAAAAAAGTAAACTTCTCTTTTCATAAGACTAATCATCTCTAAGCCTAATTCACACCTGCTTATTTGTAAATACCAAATGCAAGGAGAGGGCGGTGAAGAGAATACTACAGCATCAAAACATTCCTGGTCTCACCAAGGATCACATCCAGGAACTCAAAACCATATTAGTCAATCACAATTTTGTTTCAAGTATCTCTAGGTGTTTGAGTTGATCCCCTTCACTCTTCTATGGTGTGAAATAATGCAACCACTAGAGAACAATTCTGTGCTGAGAAGTGAGGAGTGACCTTGCAGCAGAAGAGGTCCCGAGGGCAGACTCTGTGCTGGCACTGCCTGATGACCTGCCACAACTAGTCTTGCCCTTGACAGAGAGTCCTGCCAGCACCTGAATCCTTGCTCCCTCGGAACTCCACTGTTCATGTACCCTTCTGTTTTTCCCTGCCCTGGCAGGAAACTGAATACTTTTGGACAATAGAATACTGAGAGCTCGCTGCAGAGAATGCAAATAAATCACTCCCTTAGTTTTACAATCCCACATCAGGCTTGGCACCAAGGAAGGCAACGGCTTTGTCCAGGGATCCACTTCTACAGCCTGCATCAGGTCACAAAATAATTGTGACACAAAACCAGAAAAAACTGTAAGTCATGGAGACTGATTCTACCCAAGCCATATGAAAAATTCTCTTGTAAGCCCTTTCCTCTGCAAGCCAGTTTCGGGTGTGTCAGTCAGAGGAAAGCTTCTCATGAGAAACTAGCATTGTTTCAGTCATTTTTTTAGACTAAATGGAAAATATTCTTTTGCTGCATCTTGTGTGAGTTACAGAACTGATCACAGGAAGGTGATGCCCAGTTCATAATGCTGAGCAGGTTTCTCAGGGCACTGGAAAATGTCTGGTCTATTTGCATCAGTGAACTGATATCACGAGCAAACGCTTCTGCAGATACTCCGCAGGTGGGCTCAGGTCTTGCTCTCAGGGTGTCCACGTGAGTACGGAGCTCTTCTCAGTTATGATATTTTGAAAATATTTGGGCATTCCCTCACAACAAGGTGTCCCCTGCCAAAGCTCTCCTGGCTGCTGGGCAGCTTGCTCAGGGTTAGCCTGGGAGTGGCTGCCCAGCCACCTTCCGCAGCTCAGCAGTCACACACATGGAGTGCCGTCCTTGATTATGTGAGGGCCCAGGCTCAAGGGGGTGTGTGTGGACTTTGGAACTCCACAGGAATGGGCATGAAGGGAAATGGCAGTAACCACCACCACCTGCTGGAGCTCCACAGACTCACAGGCTTTTGCACATATATGATGCCTTCTATTTCCCTCTCTCCGTTGGGTTCTGTCCAACTTCCTCGTGGCATCTGGGTGTCAAGAGAAGCGGCACGCCATGCCACAGCTATGTGGCTTGATGACATTTGTGTAGATGGTTTTCTCTCTTGTTGCATTGGGGTGATTAGAGAAGATTTGCTTTTCTGCTCTGGAGCTAGAGGTAACAAAGAAATGCAATTTCTGTCTGCACTGCAAAAAAAGTGGCTCACCTGTTAATTCCAGCTTCTGGAAGGTAAGCTTGTATTCAAGGCCAGAACAATCTCTGAATGGGATCACCCTCATTTGCAGTTCTTTGCTGCCAGGAACTTGCTTTCAGCTTCAGCCAGTGGGGTAGTGCAAGTAAGAATGAAGAAAATCAGCATAAGGAAATACTCAGCTGAGCAGCATTAGTAAGGCCCAAAGATCAGCGTTCTGATTCAGGAATTGAAACCGAAACAAATGTAAGACTAATAAAGGCACACCAGTCTCCCAGGAAGCCACACACAAATCCAGAAATACCCATGGCTGCTGTCAGTGGCAGAGGTAAGTGCATTTATGTGAAAGGCAGGCCTGTTTCTCCATATTCAAGTGTACATATTTACTATTGTTATATCTAAAGAGCTGGAGCTTAGACACAAATGTGTTTTGTTGGCACATGAGGATACACAAGAGTTGGTTGTGGATTTGTGTTTTATGTCTTTGAATACACTACCTGAGACCATGAGTCTTAGGTCCAGCTTCAAAATATTGATATAATTTTGTTAACCTTGGTATGGCAGAAAGAATTCAAAATCCAGAAGAAATTTTACTGTGGGAAGAGATCTCAAAGGCATTTGATGAAGCAATTTAGTTAGCTTATCTATTAATCTATTTTATTTTCATTGTGATAAATAACTAGAATATTCTTCTTAAAGAATCAGGGCAATAAAGTTGTGCAAGGACTTGATTATGTCTCTGTTGATGTGGAAAAGCACTTTATTCCTGCTAAAATGTAACTGCACTCTGTATAATTCTTGATTTCTCATCTTAAAGACCTGGACTACCAATAAATACCTTTAGTATCTTAATTCTAAGTAAATTTGAAAAATCTTTATTATATTATCTATAATATATAAAAACAAAAACCAAATTATTTTTATTTTATATACACTTAAAAATTTAAAATATGAAATTAATTATTTTGTCTAACAAAATGACGGTTCCTAGATTCTTAGATTTTCTACTGGTGGATTTTTACAAAATAAATATGTAGCCGTGATCACCTACAATTGTTTCCCTCTAGACTCTCAGCTGGGAAGGGATGAATGACTCATGGGGTCAAAGTTGCTTGCCACCATGAGAAGCAAAATTTGTATAACCAGGCAGGTCTGCTTTGCCACCCTGTATGTATTTGTTAGTCAGAAATCACCCTCCTTTCTGTACTGGTATTTTTACCTCGGCACTAATTTATTTTAGTTTTTGAAAAAGTTACAGAGTAAGTGAAGAAGGTAAATTGGTTGTGAACATTTTTTTGTCTAGCATGCCACAATTATGAGAACCAATGAGAAAATGGTTCAAGTTTTGCCTGTCTTGTAGAAGTGGTTTGGAAGACTTAAAGGGATAAGAGATTTGATTCTGTTCTTTGATTAGTCAGGGAAAAACAGAAGCTGTGCTGCCTAAATCAATGAATTTAAACTTGAGTGTTTACACAATCAACCATAATGCGCAGAACTGAGCAAGGGTTCATGTACAACATAGTTTAAACAACCATCAAGTTCAATTTCCAGATAGGAATCCACACCTCCTGCATCCCAGAGTGCCTATCCTCCTGTGCAGTGATTACTTATTAAGCCATTTTAGAGAAAAGAGATTTGCAGGGAGTGTATAGACTGAAAGGGGTCTGGGCAGAAAGCGTAGAGGAAATTTTGTTTTCTGACCTGATATCCTCAGTGACTCACAAATCTTTTCTGTATAGATCCCTCATCCAGAGAGAGCAACCAAGGGTAAGAGATGTAGCTCTATCACTGACTGCTGCCTGAGCTCTGTGGCAATTTCCAGAAACAGCTTTGTGCCTTGTTTTATTATTATTATCCCTGTCCTCAGTCTTCCTTTCCAGTCATCTTACTGCTTTGACTGGTGCTGATCTCTGCGTGGTGACAGGGTTGCTTACCCACCCAACAATTCTCAAGGAGGTGCTGGGGGTGTTCTGAAGTCTTCATCAAATTCCAGATTTAGATCGCTAAATTGCAATGTTCTTCAAGCTGCTCATTTCTGATGGGAAAAGCTGGGAGTGGGAGGCCTGGCTGATACTCAGAGCAGGCAATGTGCAGTGGGACCAAACATCACTGAAGTGTTGGGATCACTGCTGGTACTCTTCTTCAGGTGGAGGATAGAGCCAAGAGACTTCCAAAGAAATTATTCACCTAGACATCATCTACGGGTGGTGTACCTGCTGTATGAAATCAGGTGGAGAAGAAGTTCCATCTGGAGGAACTGGTGCTCAAACAATTGTAAACAACATGCTGAAGTCAACTTCTTGGAAAATCATTTCAATAACAGGCCACAAGTTCCTTGCTCCATCACCTGGTTCCTCTCAACTAGTCCCTGTGGAAATTGCTCCAGAAGGATTCTGGAGTTCCTGAGGTCACACCCTAATGTGACCTTGGAAATATACGCAGCCAAGCTGTTCAGGCACCACGATGCCCGTAACCGACGAGGTCTCCTCAACCTGGTGATGAATGGAGTCACTATACATATCATGAATCTTCAAGGTAACCCAGCTACTCTTTGTCTAAGTGTGGATTGAAAATTCTGGGATTATGTGCACTCTTAGTTTGTAATAGAGGGGATGACTGCCTCTGGGGAGGACTGGTGAGTGCAAAAATGGCCCTCTCTTCTGCCTTGCTTCTTCCCCAGTCCTATACAGCAGCAGGACCAGCATGGTCATTTCCTCTTGCCAAATCTGAACATGGAGAGTTAGAGGCTTCTCTAGCCATCCACACCTCCTATATAAGCAGTGAAAAATCCTGGGCATAAGACGGAACCTGTCCCTCCTGGAACACACATCCAAATCAGTTTGCCAGCTGCATCAAGTAACTGGTTTCCCTTGGCAGCTGGAGAAGGAAACTTGTCTAAAGGAGGCTTTCAAATGATGCATCACAGATAATGTGTCTTGCACGTGTGCCTTTCTCTGTGTATATCTTGCTTGCCTGGTGATGTTTGGCTGTAAAAATAGTCCAGACAAGCCGCTCACAAAAAGGAATGTATACTTGAAGAGATGAGCCTCACACACCTGTGAGTACTTACCACCGGAGTGTGCAGCTACAAAACCCACCAGGTCAAATGTAATCTTGAAGGACATTGCTTATCTTGGGGATACTGTCTCTGGGATTATACCACCAGAGCACTGACAGATGCTCTGGCCTCGCTATCAACACTAAGGTCAATATGAAGCTGCTAAATTAACGTTAGAGTGTTCATTCCAGGTTTTCCCTGATCATGGGGATGAGTCAGACAGATTAATGATTGAAGCAACTTGTCTTACCAAAGCTGTGTTCTCAAGCACAAGGCTCCCAAAAGTGGAGCCTGACCAGCTCTGACTGCATGTCCCACTTCCCTTTTCAGTCCTGCCACTCACTGATTCCTTCTCTCTTGGCAAACATGCTCTGGCTTTATGCCTTGGTGTAGTATTTGTGGTAAGGGTTGCCCAAGCCACCACAATGATCAATTTCTCTCTCTGGCAATTCTTTTTTAGACTTATTGCTGTCTGTAGAGTTTTGGTTCTGCTTTCCACTAACTTATTTGTGTAGTTATTTGTGTAGTTATTTGTGTATCCCTTGCATGAATATCTTTGTCCTTTACTGTGTTCTTACTGAGAAACAAGTGACTCACTGACATGTGAATGAAGAAAGAATCGGGCATCCTTTCATCAAGAGTGACTGGGTATCTCTCTTCTTAGATTACAGTTACTGCTGGAGAAATTTTGTTGCATACCAACCTGGAGATGATAATTATTGGCCCCAGGACTTCATTGTATACATCTATCTGAATTTCAGAGAACTCCTTCATATCATTTGGGTTAGTAGACACCTGAAGAAAACACGAGGAGTGAAAATTTGTGCAAAAAATTCCAGGAAAAGGAGGTTTGAATGAACCTGGTAATGGTGTTAGCAGAAATGATAGCAGGAAAAATAAGCATGGGCTTGGTGCTGCATAAGCAGAGGGCCAAGCAGGCAAGAGATTGCCAAAGGACCATGCTGCTCCATTGTGCCTTTGTGGCCAGGAGTAGAGAAGAGATTCAGAAGTACTCTCAGATTTTAACTAAGGAAAGGGTACGTTATTTCAACCTTCACATGAATCAGCTACCTGTTCATTAGCCTGCAGCTTACCAGAGCTATTTTACTACAACAGCTCCTTCAGCTCTGTAATCATGATTCAAGTATTCTCTTTTTGCCTGTCAGCACAGGGCCATGGATTTTAGTTAAGTTCTGAGCGAGTTCAAAAGCCCAGATGGATGGATTTACTTTCAGGATCACAGTTTACACATAAGAGTATCATATGACCAAGACCTGCTGTCCCTATTTCTTGCAATCCGTGCAACTGCAGAAGTTATTTGTACGGCTTGATATCCTACTCTACAAGAAAGAGAGGGTGGTCTGCTGAACGGGAGACAAGACCAGGTCTGGAGTTAACTGCAGAGCCCAGCCACCCTTTGTGGGGCAAGCCAGTTCTGGCTTGAGCTGGTCCCTCAATGCAGAATGGATGGCAGAAGGTGGAGGAAGGGGTGCACACAGCTGCATAACACAGGCGGGAACTCAGGGTCACAGGCACAAAACTAAACTGTTTGTAGGATGTATAAATGCCTTGTTTTATTCCTGGCTGAGGAAAAGGTACGCATCAGGTACTTGATTTCAGTTCCATCCACCCCAGACATTACATAGGACTTCTAGCACCTTAAGACCTGACTTTTCCATTTCTTGTCTGAATAAGACATTCAGGTGACAGGATACACAGTCAGTCAATCAGCTGATCTAACAAAGCACTTAATGCAATGTAATGGTTTAGGAGACATTTTCCCCATGGCTTTCAGCCTGAGTCTCCTAATGCCTGAGATGATTAAATAATTTAGCAGCTTACGCACAATCAAGTGCATGTTGCGATTCTTGCTGGGGAGCTGAGCAGAGCTGTCTGCTAAATGCTCATGAGCACTGACAAATTGCTGCTGACTCAGCATAGTTCCCTGTGCAGCAGTACAAGGGGATCCTGCCCTTCAGCTCCTGGTTTTAAAGAGCCAGCTAACAAATTACCTGTCCCAGCCAGGCGACCTGGGTGATCACTGCAGAGTCCTGATGGCCAGGAAGCCTGCTGGAAGTCGGGCACTTGCTGAACTGCTCTGCTGCCTCAGCTAGACACAAGCCATCCCTCAAATGAAGGTGAACAGGGCCCATCACCAACAGTTTTGACTAACTGCCAACCCTCCTCAGGAGGAATGGGAATGTCTGTGTGCTCAGCGTTGGGGTTAGCCATGCTGCAAACATGATGTTGGACCAAAGATCTCTGGGGGGCCTTTCTAACTCCCCAAAAATCTGCCTTTCCACAGGATCCAACTCCCCCTGAATTCAGCTATGCAAGTTGCCACCTTGTAAACGCTTCTGTTTCTAAATGGTCTGTATTTCTAGGAGTGGCATACATGGCACAGTAAATTATGAGGTGCTACCCTATTGCTGGGAAAAATGTATCCCAAAGGAGATTATCTAACACCCTGAAGGAGGATCAGAGTGATCTCTTGGACTGGATGTTTTATTTTCAAATTCTCCATCACGTTGAAGAGACAACTTAAGCTTTCGGTATCTAATTTTAATTTTTTTAAAAATTTCTTCCTGCTAGGGACTTCCTCCACTGCTGGCAAACTGAATGCTAACAAGCATCACCACTGTGCTTTCAAGCTCACTCTGTGCATCAATACAAGACCATAAAGTCAATCCCTGGTAGTCTTTTCTGCTGCAGCCTAGCTAAGTTTCTTGCTGCCACCAGAGAAAACTCTTGTCACTGGCTGGGCATTGCTCTGTTGGACAGAGAAGAAGGGGCACATGAGAAGCCATCAAGAAGCTTGGATGATGCAGCCAGGCATCCAGGACATCGTGCTCTGGTCTTTACAAAGCCTCCTGAGACTCCAGTGGGGATGGAGACCATGCCCTATAATCAGGCCTTCCATGTCTGCTGATTCTGCAGTCAGATTTTGCAAGTGCCCTCTTGAGAGGCCAGCATGTAACATTTTTCATGCTCTGATCTGTTCCAAGGAAGCAATCAGCCATGCATTCTTGCTTTCAGAATTTCTTTTCAGAATTTCTTGCTTTCAGAATCACTTTTATGGCTACATGCGTATGTTTCAGAAAATACTTCATGCTATTACAGCATTTACACAATAGTGTAATAATACTTCATTTTAAGGTTTTATTTACGTGTGTAAACTCAATTTATGACTGTAAAACCAATGTAATAAAAGGGAAAATGTCAACTCTGTGGAAACTTTGCTTTTCTTGTTCAGCTCCTGGATACACAGCCTTCCCTTGTAATGCCGCACCCTGGAGATGTAGCTGTTCATTGCAAACTGGGGGAACCAAGTAAGAAGTCTCTGCTTTCCCAGCTGGAAACATGGCATGTGTAGTAGTTTTGCCTGGCCCAGTTTTTGCCAGTGGATAGGGTGGGGTACAAAGATGGCTCCTGCATGTCCTGAGTAAAGATTCTGGAAATTTCTCCACCATGTCCAGCAGAGCCAATCTCTGATGGCTCTGAAGATGATGGACATGCTGCTGACCAAACCTGGGCCAATTAGAGATGTTAGTTACACCTCTGTGAAAACATATTTAAGAAGAAATCAAAACAAGGTGAGCACGCACTTCTTTGTAGCCAGGGAAGGAGGAAGAGGAGGTAAAAATATGTGAGGGAGAACAAGATGGAGGCACCAAGGTCAGTGGAGAAGGTGGGGGAGGAGGTACTCCAGGCGCCGGAGCTGAAAACCCTCTGCTGGTCGTGGTGAAGACCATGGGGGAGCAGGTGGTCCCCCTGCAGCCCATGGAGTCCAGGGGCATGCAGAGAACCACCCACAGCCTGTGGGGAGGTGCCCATGCCAGAGGAGCAGGTGGATGCCTGCAGGAAGCTGTGATCCAGTGGGACTCCCAGAGACTGAGAGTTGCAAAGGCCTTGTGGGAGAGAGAAAGGCCTTGCTCCCGGGATGGAAACAGCCTGGCCTCGGCTTGGAAATCTGCAACCTGGAGAGAATCTCGGACAGCAGCAATCGGGCGGGGCTGCTCGTGAGATTGGACCCACGCCAAAGAAGTTCGCAGAGGATTGTCTCTCGTGGGAGGGACCCCCATGGCTAAGTAGAGGATTCTTTTCCCCTGATGGACTGACCCTGACCAAAGGAAACCCCCATACCCTGCCCCCACCCCGGAGCTGTTGGTTAGAAGGAAGGAGGGAGGGGGTGAGCTGAGAAATGGCCTTAATAGGGAGAGCGGTGAGCAGAGAAACAGCGTTCATAGCAGAAGAATTGTGGCGTTGGACTGACTAAGAAAAGCCACATATCTTGCCCCAGCCCGGATCTGCTGGTTGAATAGAAGGAGGGGGCGAATAGAGAAACAGTGTTCATAGCAGAAGAATTGTGATGGACTGACTTAAGGAAAAAAAACCCATACCCTGCCCGTGCCTGGGAGTTGTTGGTTAGTTGGAAAGGTGGGAGGGGGTGAGCTGGGAAGCGGTGCCTTAAGAGGGAAGGGGGGTCAGCGAAGAAACGGTGTCTTGAGAGCTTATTTTTACCTCTGATTTATCCTCCGACTCTGTTAGATTAATAAATTTTTTCTTTTTTTTTTTTTGCAACTTTAAGTCTTCTGCCTGCTTTTGCCCTGAATCTCGTGCGTCCCCTTATCAGTAGTCTTATCTCAACTCATAAGTCCAGTGTTTTGTGTTAATTTTCCCTCTGCTCTGCATAGCTGCAGCAGGAGAGGGCATAGAGAGCAAACGTCGTAGGTGCCTGGCATTTAGCCAGGGTCAAACCCACGACAGCATGGAATGGTGAGGTAGGAGATATTGAAAACTCTGAGCTAGCTCTCCAGGCAGAAGGCAAAAAGAAGATACAGGTGTGTTGGGTCTTGCAGCAGTTTTCATTATAATCTGCAAATAATGTAGAACATCTGAATGAATCACATGGGGAGCTCTGTGTGTCAGGATTCCCAGCCTCTCCGAGTAGGCCCATCGTGTCGTCCCTCTGGGGAATGTGCTGATGCTGGGATCTGCAACATGCACAGATGAGAATTTGAAGAACAAGGCAGGGGCTGGTGGGAACCATGCCTATCTCTTCCAATTTGTTAATGCTTACAGCGTCCTTTGGCCATGCCAAAATCTCCAGATGTTCAGCAGACCATCAAGACAGCCAGAAAAGCTGCAGGCTGAGGAAGCAGTTCCAGTCCCTGCAGTATGAGAGTGTATCTAAGGCTGAGCACAGCTGGCTGGGGAGTATCTCCTACGTCAATAAAGTAAAATAATTCCAAGCAATGTATAGCACAGCTAAAGTTTTCTTCCCCCTGTCTAGGGCCTCATATTCGATGTCACATGCCGTCTTTCTGGACATTATCGTGTTTACTCTTTGTTTCCTTAGGGAGAAATGGAATCACTTGATCAATGTGTATTTGAGTACAGCAGGGCCCATAAACATTTGTGCCTAGGGCTCAGCCCTTTCCCACTGAAGACAGGAGGACAAACTTTCTCTGGTCTGTTTGGAAGCTCGCCAGTCCCAAGACAGCCCAGTGACGTTTTTCACACCAGTTTTATCTGCCAGAGTGAAATTGCAATCTGCTGTATCCCTGCTGTGCCCCTACTGGCATGTGAGGGCCTAGAGGTGGGTCTACCACACTGGTAACCACGGAAGGCAGCTTTAAAGGTAACCACAGAAGGCAGCTGGCCTGCTGTCATCTTCTTTTGGCCCTCCGGACTGGTAAAAACATTGTGCCAGCTTGTAGAGCAGGATAGTTCTTAACTGTGAATTAAGGACAACCTTGTAGTGTGTACACATCAACTCCCTCCCTGCGCTGGAACTTGGGTGCAACGGCAGCAACAGCAATGGAGTTTTAGCTGTATCTGATGTGGATTTGGAAGCCTGAGGGGAAACCTGCCTAATACAGAAGTTTATGAGAAGTTTAAAAGCCAAAGGCAGCCTTCAAAATACTTGCCACCCTTTAATGCCTCCCCATCTGCTATGACCTCTGCTCTTGTAGCAAACCACTGTCTCCTTCTCCAGCAGAGGCTCTACTCATCATTGTTGGCATTGTCTGAACAAGTGGTCTCTTCTCTGCCAAATCCCTTCACGTTTCTTCTGTGAACCAAATATGACTTCCATCACTGTGAATATTTAATACATATGTGACGAAATAATGAAATTTCTGCTCATAGGAATGCTGAAGGGTCAACACCAGGGAAAGTAAAAAAAAGTACTCGAAGACAATGCTGGACACAAATACGTCTAAGCTGAAACTCCCCTGAAGGGACAAGTAGCAAGGGACTGGACTCCATGGCCCTGAAACCCCTTTCAGTCCTGATTTCCAAGTACTAGCATGGGGAGAGGAAGAGAAAACAAGTGGGGAGAGACATGCTTGTGTTTGCGAGGGTCTGGAGTGTGTCTTTGCATTGTTTAATGGTAATCTGTTTCTTATTATTACAAAGTCCAAGGACACCATGTACTGACCTGGAGTAATGCCGTGTGCAGCTGTGGGAATGATGTCAGCGTCCTGCTCTTCAGTGGGCATGTTCTGGGGGCTGTTGAGAAACAGGTTTTGGGAGCTGTTTGCAGCATGGAGCAACATCTCTTCAAGCCAACACCTTCACACAGGGCGCCAGACACTCCCGTGCACCAGGAGATGGCAGACCTGCCCAGTTTTCCACCCCAGTAGCCACGCCATCCTATTTGTCCTGTTTCCCCTGTAATCAAGGACCGATCCTCTACAGCTACTTGGATGCGCCTGTGCCTTGTTCATTGCTGCAAACCATGGAGTGTTGATCAAGTGAGACTGGGGTTTTCAGCAGCACCAGGGCCCCTGCTCTAGCTGTTCCACACAGTCTGGACAGGAAATGTCCTCCCAGAAATCACAGGCCCCCATTTCCAACATCTCAGGCAATTGGGGCCAAAGGTATATTTGCCACAGTCCCCTTGAGAGCTTAGCTCTTGCCCAGGCGCGTATAATGGAAGGAGACACCTAGAATAGCACACCCACCATCTCCATAAGCCTGCAAAGATAAGTGGTCCTCAAGAATATATAAGCAGTAGTGAAATGTTCACTATATGCACAGTCTACAAAGCAATTAAAATAGGTTAAAAAAGTAATGTTACTGCATAACAGTCACTCTCCAGGGAGTTATTCTTGGCAGAGACACCTAAAGCATTTGAGGTTGAATTAATTTAGAAAGACAAATTAAAGAATATCTTGTAACAAACTATACGAATTGGTACTTGTGAACAGAAAAAGTGCGGTTAAAACAATCTCTGAAGCAAAAGTGCTAAATTCCTATACCTGAATCACATGGATTAACTCTAGAGTCCACTCTGAACTTAATCTGATTTATATTCAGAAGAATCTAAACATAGGATGTATTCTTAATGTAGTTCATGATGCTTTGTATTTACTCATTGCATTTATTCTCCTCCTGTACAATGTCACCTGTTGTCATGTTTCAACAAGTATCTTCAGCTAGCTTTAGTCAGAATTTAAACAAAAGGCAGTATTTCAACTCCTTTTTTAGAAAATGCCACTTTTCTAACAATTTCACTGAGAAGGACAACAGTGTTGTACAGGTCAATATCAAAAGTTGAAAGACAAAGATTTTTTATACAACTTTACTTCTTTCCCTGTTTAGTGAAGCATGTTGGGGCAGCACTTCCGTGTCCAGTGTGGTCAATTATGAGCATGAATGGGGACAATAGGCTGGCCACCAATGAAAGAAACATCTCAAATAACTTCAGAGATTTTTAATAGTATTTCCAAAGTACCTGAACAATTTATCTGCCTTGATCTGCTGGGTGATACTATCAATAACTTCAAAGCTACAAGTATAAAGACAATTTAATAAGATAATTCCAGGTTTTCTCTCCAGAAATCAGAAAGATGACACATCAATGCTCTGTGTCAAATTTACCTCCTTCACCCACATGATACCAAAAAAATGCCAAAACCAGACACTAGTTTGTAAGACCTTTATTTATATAAATAATATGCACCATATGAAACAAATATACAACACCATGCTTGCAAATTAATGCTTTGCAAAGGACTCTCCTTGCTATTCCCAGTCGAAATTCCTCAGGCTGAGAGTGCCTCAGGAGCCTGAAGTTGTAGGAAGCCTGTGCTGCACCTGGCTGTGACCTGTCCTAGCGGGAGGAGGCCCCATAGGAGCAGGGCTCTCCGCTGTCCTCCTGCCTCTGGTGTCTTGAGGAGCCCCCAGCCCTACCCAGAAAGAGGAACAGGATGGAGCACAGAATTTGCAGCCATCATGAAGGAAATGACAGAGTGTGGGACACACTCAGCCTTGTCAAAGGCTCAAGAGGTTAGAATGGAGAGGACGTTCCATCTGTAATTCAGGTGGTGGGAAGGTGATGGTGAGCAGGCATGTACTGTGAACCCATGTCCTCAGCTTGTAAAGACTGTGTCCTCCAGATCAGGTGCTAATGGGGTGCCCTAGTGGAAACACAGTGATTGCCAGGCAGGAGGATGGTTTGATTTTTGCCCCTACAGGAGATACCTATCTACAGCCTACAGAGCTTTGCTTATGCCAGGATCTTCTTCTGGCCAGCTCTCAATACACTCACCAACTAGACATTGCTGGCCATATTATGGGCAGTAAAAGGTCAGGAAAAACAGAAGACCGTGGGACTGTAAAGGTGCCTCTGGCAGAGGCAGTTGCAGAGGAGGGAGCATATTGCATGTCTGGTCTAGGAGGAAATGCTCAGTGGATGGAGAGTAGTCCACACAGTGAGAGCTGTGGTGCTCTGCACACAATCCACTTAGACCTGCTGGCTTCAAGTGAGGGCTTCAGGCTGAGCTACCTGGGCTGTCAAGGGCTGACTTCAACACTTTCAGCTGAGCTTTCCAATAGCTGGCCAACTTTGCTGTTAATACACAGGCTATACCACGTCATTGCTGATGGTTTTCAACTTCCTACCCACAAGCAGAAGGACACATTAACCATTTCACTGTGGGAAGGAGGACACAGAGCAGCTGAGTGTAGAGCAGCTCTAAGAGCCAAGAGATGTGCTCCCCGAAGCCCTCATGAAATGTGTAGGTCAGTGCAGCACCAAGGAGAACATGGTCACACAAACAGCTCTGCAGGCTGTCTGCTCCCACCTGGACAAGGCTAAACACAGAGTTCCATTTAGTGGATCACCTGGATTAGCTCTGCAGGGAATGAGGGAGGGCAAATCACTCTCTGGCAATGTCACTGCAGTCCTGGCTATTCCCAGTTAGCACTGGATAAGGTGTGAGCCTGGGGAAGGTGTCTGCAGAAGATCAGCCTAATTCTCCTTGGAAATAAAAAAGTAAGGATAGTCTTATATCTAGACACAGGGCTGAAAGGAAGACAGAGGTAAGGAGGGAAGAAGAGAAAGATCTGTTGTAAGGGAGAGAACTGGAAACCACAGAACAAGTGTTTGCAAAGTCTTCTGATTGCGGATGACTTTCACTTCAAAGTCCCAGAATTTTAAAGGCATCTCGTAAATCATCTACTTCATAGAGTGGCTGCAGGACAAAACATAAATGGTATGTCAGCTGTCAAGTGAGCAGGAACCTATGTATATAAGGAAGGAATGGCAGGAGATGGGATGAAAGGTGAAAGAAGGGGAAGTGAATGAGGAGAGAGAGATGAAGGAAGTTGGAGGAAGAAGGAAGTGGAAGGTGAAGACACATGAGTGAATGAAATGGCAGATGGCAGGGATGAGCAGCAAGAGCAGAAAGGAATTGTAGTGAAGAAGACAGGAATAAGTAGAGGGAAGAGGCACTGGAAGAAGAAGGAGAATTGGCCCTCACCAGGAGAATTCGTCTTAGTTTCCTGGCGAGATGGACAGAGTTTTCATGCAGCCCTTCCCAGCCTTTGAAGGTCTGTTCCCTGTTCTCCACAAATGTGTTCCAGCAGTAGAAGAAATCTGTGCAAGGTACAGGGGAGTTACAATGTGCTCAAGAGGACGCTGACCTCTCCTAGGATCACTAAACCATCACACCCTGCATCATCCTCTCTGGCTCCTTGTCCTACCTTCTCCCCCCTCCCTTAGTTCACCATCACCTCTTTCTTGCCGGCACATCTCACCTTTGAAGGTCATGATAGCAATCTGTGCCCCCGCCTTGTGCAGGCGCCTCAGCCCCTCGGGCTCTGCCTTGCGGTCCTCGCAGAAGTACAGGCGGGCCATGAAGATGCGGAGGGTCAGGTTGGGGTAGGAGCGCAGGAAGTTGGCAATGTGCTGGGCGCAGTCGTAGCAGGGGCTCCAGGAGGTGAACCAGGTGATGCGGTAGCAGCGGCCCGGGTCCAGGTCCCAGGCTGCGATGTAGCGCAGGAAGAGCACCTCCACGTGGCAGCCCATCTTCGGGAAACAGGGAGAGACGGGAGGGGAGTGAGGTGGCGGGGAGGGAGCGCGGTGTTGGAGGGGCAGGGAGGGAGGCGCGGCGTGGATGGGGTGTGAGGGGAGGAGAAACAAAGTGCGGGGGGTGTTCTTCGGACAGCGCACACGGGGAGAAGGCACGGTGGTACGTGAGGGCTGGAAAAGCACAGGAGGGCACTGACGCAGAGGGGTGGACAAAAGGACGGCCGGGAGCCAAGCAGGAAAGCACAGACTGGTAAAGCAGCAGGGAGTATGGCTATCTCGCTGGTAACTCTCTCGGGGGTAGCACAAAGCTCAGGGCACCTGGAGGCTGCGTCCCTCAAACACGTTGTACCAGTGCAGCATCCAGGTGTGCCTGCATTGCTGTCACAGCCCTCTGCTCCCTGCCCCAGGCAAGCTGGAGCTGCATTCACCTCAGCCCAGGATGGCAAGGCGTTCCCCGTACCTGGTTGCGCAGGTACCCAAAATCCAGGGAGCACGACGTAGCGCTGTCCCGGCGCTTTACAACATAGCACAGGTAGGTTTCACGCCGGCCCTTGGCCTTGCGCAGGTTCCTGAAGTTGTACAGGAAGAGTCTCCTTTGCATCAGGATGCTGTGGGAAAAGACAAGAGAGAATTTACATTAGCCCCACCCTGGAGCCAGCAGTTTGCCATGTCTTTGTTTGCCATGCCTTTGTTGAGGGCTCAGCACCAAAAATATCCTCGTGGCGTCCAAGCCTCTCAGTACAAGAAGCGTGTCAGAAATTTGCATGAAATGTTCTAGGGAAGGGATGCAGACGTGACTCTGGGGTTGAAGCAGGTGACATTGTGAGTGGAAATGGCATATGAATTAGTAGTGATTAGTCAAACAGCAACTATGGCTGGGCAGAGTGTGAAAATATCTGAAAATATCCAGAACATGGACACCAATGAGGGAGAAGGATGAAGGCATCTGAGAAGACCTGTGAAGATGAGAGAGTCTGGAGTTCAGTCATCAAGAGAGATTATTTTTGCTTTATGAAACCCTGAAAATCCACTGGGGTAAGGGATGGATCAAATCAGAAAACTCTTCAGAGAGGACTGCACTGAATGTCTTCCAAGCACTGCCTAAAAGAAGAGCAGAGTTGAAAGTGCTCAGGACTGGGGAAAGAAGCCATGCACTAGCTGATAGAATATATCATGGGTAGGCATTCTGACACCTCTCCAGACACAAGTACGATTTCCACAGCAGACAGATGCCAAGACTGCTCCCGTGCCCAGGGAACCTGCTGGAGAGAGGCAGCAGGAGCACAGGCAGGGTAAGGTAGCTATGAGCCAGGTCTTACAGCCGTGCTGCCAAGTGTAGGGACATGGGCAGCTGGGTTCATTGAGGTGAGATACTCACCTCCCCCACAGCAATGCAAAACAGAAGTGAAGAGGTTAAAAATAATCATGTCCTTCGTCATCTTTTCCCACTGTTAGGCTGATGTTCAGCACAAAGATGGGGTGAGTTTAAGAGGTACCGAGCTGGGTCTTCTGGAAGGGCTCCAGTGAAGTGTAGTAAAGGGGAATTTGGGTTTGCTAGGAGTTTAAAACGTTTAAATCTGAGAGTCTAAGCACATATATACACCCTTCGTCTGTTTGCCAATGTCACCATAGAGCTTGAGCATTGCAGAGCAGTTAATGTCCAGCTAACAGGAGCCCTCTCTGCTCCTCCAGGAGCTTCTGTCCCGTGTGCACCCTCACACATGGCCACTGCATCACAGGTACTCATTCACACAGTCATGCGCATCCTCTTGCCTTTTGTTACCTAGTGACTGTGCTTTGAGGTTGTGCAACGCTCCCTACTGCTCCGCACATGAATCAGAGACACATTCTTTCCTCAGGCACCCTTGCTCCCCTGACTGTCCCACAGACAGGCAAACGACTCCTTCCAGCCATTGTCTTCCTCAGCCTGCAGTGTAAAAATACCTGTGCTGCTCACACAGAAAGAAGAAGCGCGCCCATACTCAGTTGTGCCACGATTTATACAGCCAGGCTCCTGCAGAAGCACATCTCATGGGGGCATGTCTCCTGATAGAAGAAACTCTGTAGAGAAGACAAGGCTCTGCAGAGCCCTGCACACACTCAAGAGGGTAAAGCATCCCCACTAAGCATTTCATCCAGCCCAATACCACTCTGAGGCAGTCATTGGAGGTCTGTCCCGTAAGCAGTGTCGCAGTCTGCTCTGTTGGGCTTGAAGGTTGTGTCAGGAGTAGAGCACAAGCTGATCCCATTGCATTTCGTCACCCCTTTCGCTGGCTCTTCGTGCTGGGTGTGTGTTTCCCATGCCCACTGTATGTTCTTCATCATCTTTCTCACACTTAGAGCTGACTCACTTCCTACCACCTCAGATTCACCGAATTTCCCTGCCTCTGTGCAAACACTTACGAAGGAACACCTGTGTGTATTCCTAAGACACACACACACACACACACACACACACACACACACACACACACACACACATGTATTGGTCTCCTCACAAAATTATCAACCAGTGGTTCACTGCAGGTTTCCACCTCTTAGACGTGTCCTTGGGGATGTGAAGAGGACTGTCCCCCATAACAGAGATGCTGGAGAGGGGACACCTGTTCTGTGGTGACAGATCCTCAGGTTGTCCAGAAAGGATAGCCCAGAAAATGAGGAAATGAGCAGGTATGATAGGCCAGAGGCTTGCAAAGCTCTTACCTGGGGTGAAAGTGCCACAGCTGCAGAAAACAGAGCAGAGGCGCTGTGCACATTGCAATTGCTTGCTGAAGAAACATATAAAGCAGGTGAAAACCAAATACAATTATGTCCATGTTTCATTAAAACCCATGTGGAAAAATGCTTTTCATCACATCAAAAATATAATTCTATTGATATTATTTCCCTTTCCTCTATTTCTTTTTTTTTTTTTCTTTTTTTTTTTTTTTGGGGTGGTGAAGTTTTGGGGCAAAACCATTTGCTTTCAAAATGTTTCTGATTCTTCTAATTGTCCTTTTTCTCACCTCCTCGCATTTTTCTCTACTCAATGTTTTTGCCCCTGCAGAGTAGCATGTGGATGCAAATAAGGGTGAAGAACAAGAAATGACCCCAAACCACAGAAAAATAAAATTACAATCACTTAGATTATTTTTCAGTTTCAGAACAAATTGTAGAAAATTTGAATCACAGAAGACATGTTTTCAACTAGAAACGTTCATTAACATCAGTTCTTTTTCTCCCCTTTCTCTGGAATTCATTGTCCCAGGGTTTCTTTTTCCTAGGGAGGATTTCAGAATACGGCTGGTGCAAAAAGAATAATGAATGAACAGATGTTGTGGGGAGCTACTGAGCAGATGTCTGGTTAGGAATGATACACATGCAACTCCTATGGCTATAGCATAGCTCAAGGGAAAGTAGCAAGGACATGGGAGCTGTGATTATAGCTGGGCAAGAAGAAGCAGGCTGAACAGAGATCTTCTCCTGAAAAAAGATTCATGAAATCAGAGTGAAGCCCCCTGAGTGCGTGCATAGTATACAGCTGTGGAGCGTGATTAGTCGTAATAAGCTCACAGAGTAATTGCAGTGCAAGTAGAGGATTAAGCGGCAGATAGCATCTGACTGTTCATCCTTCTGTTATCATCCTTTGTTTCTAGAAAAGAAAAACAATGAAAGGAACAGAGAATAGCCACAAGAAAGAAATGACAGAAAGGGAAAAGTGTACAGGTGGCAGTCAGTCAAAGAGAAAGAACAACTGAGACACAGAGATGCAAGTTGCAAGAGCGGGACAGGCAGGGAGTTAGATCAGTGAGTCAGATGGGGAAAGTGAAAGCAATGGTCAGCACCAAAGGGAGGGCAAGTTAATTTTAAAATAAAGACTCTCATCTCTCATATGAGCAAGAGAGTAGAGGCACTCATTTTACCTGTCCATGACTCCCAAGGTCTCTCTCAGTTGATGGGATTACAGGGAGGTTATCCTGCAGGCTCTGTCTGTGCAGCCCTCTGACCTGAGGTACAGAAATGTGGACTGGCCCGTGTGTCCCCTCCACATTCACCCCTATGTACTCCCTGCTGGATCTCATCGGGGTGTGGCTGAGGGAGGAGTTAGAAGGGTCTCTGGAGTTGCAGGAGCTGCAAAGTGTTGAGATGCAAAGGGGCATCAGTTCTGAAAGATGCTCAGCACTCATTGGTCACCACCCCCCACTGCACTCCCTACAGGGCCCCCTGCCTGCAAAATTACTCTGAAATAATATCAATAGCACAACAAGGCAGGAAACATTGTCTAGTGGTTAGAGGGGGTCTGAGAGCTTGTGTACCACTAGTGTGAACATGGGTAAAACCACATCATCCCTCCGGGCTTCACACCATGCAGCTGTGCAGGGAAGGTGCTGACCCTGCCCTGCTCCACCACAGAGGCAGCTCTGTGCAGCACCCTGGAGCCACCCCGCTGGAAGGAGCTCAGGGAACACTAAATTATTGGCAGGCTTTCTCTGCTCCTCTGTGGCCCCCTGAAAGGCCTGGCAGTCACGTGAAGCTACACCAAAGATGAAGCCAAGAGTGAGAGGGACCCAGCTCCCAGTGGGGAGTGTTTAGTGAGGAGAGGCTGGCCCCACTTTGGCAGCTGACCATTGCCACAGGTGTCTGAGCCCTGTCAACACTCCAGGAGTGGTGGCAGACCTGCATTGCAAAGCTGAACACAAAGGACCAGTGGGGAGCGACTCTGGGCCTGATCCTGCTGTTCCAGGTGGTGCTGGCACTGGCACAGAGATCTGCTGGTGGCAGGGTGACTGTCAGGACCCCCTGACTGAGCTCTGTGCTGTCACAGCCCAGCTGGCACTCAGGATAGCAATGCTTCGCTCTGCCAGCACTGCTCTCTGCTCCTGCCTGGGCACCCATCCCCTCCGCAGGGCCGAGGGATGGGGCAGTGCCCTGGGCTGGGCAGGGTGACGAGGAGTGACTTAGGGGACATTCTGCTCTGTTTCTGCCTCAGGCAGGGCATGGCTGAGAAACAGGGCTTTTGTTTACCTCACGCTGGGGTGGTTCTTCATTTTTTCTCTGCTTGATTTACTTTCCTTATTAATTTTACTGGTTTTCAGCATGCTAAGGCTTTGTGAAACCAGTATATGCAAAAATGTGAAAAGGAGAGATGAAATGCCAGAACAGAGCAGACTCCCTAGCCCAGCACTTGGAGAGGACTTGTTTTTAAGAGCAGAGAGCATGGCATACTGCAGAAAAAGGAGGAGCACTCCTGGAAGGCCCAAGCATGGGCTGTCCTGTTCCCTAGGGAAATGCCTGGGTAGGACACATGCTCAGTGAATACACATTTTGGCAGCTGCATTGGTCTCAAGAGCTGTGGCGATTATCCCCCTTGAGGATCTGGCTTCTAGTGTTTGACCAAAGCTAGAAGAGACTGAAATCCTTGAGAATCCCTGTCCAACTTAACAGATCCAAAGAGGACACTCCTGCTAATGAAACAGTTATCCCCTTTCAGCTTTTGCTCTAAGGAGCACCTTGTGACAAATCTCCTAGGTCAGACCAACACATCACATTTTAATATCAGTTTTTAAATATTTTTAATATTAGTTTTTTTCTTTTAATAATTCAAAGAGTAACACATTTGTTACACAGGACATCAAAAAAAGAGAAAAGCAAAAATACCCCCAAACACCCTGGGAAATTGGCTTCTTAGCGATCACAACTGTGTGTGTTTCATCTGACAAATTAAAGTAACTTCAGCTTTATTCTTGTTCTGGCTCTCAATTTTCTTAGCCAAAAGATAGCAGAAAATTTTATATAACATTTTCTACTTTGAAAGGAGTCAAGAAATATCTCCATGGCCAGCCTGGTCTTCCCCATAAATTAAATAAGTGCAAAAGTATTACCTTTTTTTCTCAAAGGTTTAACATGTCAAGTCTCATAAAATTTTAACAAGATCCTTTCTCTGGTCTTGCCTGTAAGTGGAATTCATTCTTCCATGTTTAAAACATGCTCTTTCCCTTAAATGTGGAGAATTTGTTTGGTCTCCACACAGATAAAAGAGAAAAACAAACTGATGAACTATAATTAATAGCAGGGCTCTCAAGTCTAAACACTGCTGGAGGCTTTCTAATGCCGTTCATTTAGACTGGTAATTTCCCTCACACATGAGGTGCAAGTCCACAAAGTCAGGGGTAGTGACTCTCTGCCTCTAGCTCTAATCCCCAGAGCAGGAACATGTTGGTGTGGATGTGTTTTAGTGTCTTATAGCAAGTCTAGGAGGACATTTTGAGAGGGACCTTCAGTTCCTATGCTGTTCTGCCTAAAGCAGGAGCTGCATTCTCTTGCCATGGCAGATCTTGCTCATTAGCAAATGTCACATCTGCCCTGGTTAACAAAAAAAAAAATTAAATTTCAAAAACCATGGAAAGGTTTCTGATCCCTGATCTAGTTGCTTGTCCAGCTTCCTCCCTGGTTGTAAATTGCCAGATCTTTTACATATGTTAAACATACATTGGGAGCTAATACGCAAGGAGATATGCTGACCACTCTAGTTTTCCTTCCTTTCTGTTCAATGCAAACCTATTTGAAGAGGTGCCTGAAGATGGGAGCGGAAAATACTGAAGATGACTCCATTACTGTTTTTGCTCAAAGCCTGGGTCAGTTAAAGGCAGGTGGGGAAGGCTGGAAAGTGTCCCTATGCTGTTGTGTTTGGAATGTAATTTAGCAGGAGGCCCTGCTCCAGCTTTTTGGGATTATGGAAGGATGTCCTAGCATCCCTTCAGCTTTCTTGTGCTCAGGGCTTTATATCCTGTCCTGGAGTGAGAACAGAGAAATAACAACTGGCTGAAGAGCACTGGTCAGGTGGAAGGTGGAGGAGAGGAGGAATACCACTGTTACTTTTGTGAATGATTCAGAAAGCAAACTACCAAGAAATTAGACAGCAAAGGTGCAGTGAGTAATTAAAATTAACTAGCCCCAAAGCAGAGGAGAGGTTGCTTGTTTAGTCAACAGGAAGTCATGTGTTGGTGCATACCATTATAAATATATATTTATTTTTTCCATTCACCCTTTGCTCAGAAATTGCCTTTTGAAAGTAGCGCTGCTATCACCACTTGGTTGGTTTTACACTGAACACAAGAAACGCAGACACCTGCTTCCCCTGGCCTCAAGAGAAAACCTCAAACAGAAAACTTTCTCTGCTCCACAAGTGCTGATGCACCACAGACACTTGACTTGCACAGAGACCCTGAGCAGGGGAGCAGTGGAGCTCCTTGCAGTTAGGCACTGGCAGATAAATAAGCTAATATGCTTATTTATTATAAGCACATAGAATATGCTCACTTTATGTGAGCATATGCCAAGTGTAAGACTATACTAAAGTGCTTATTTGTTGCACTGTGCTCACTCCACAAAGATCCATCACTCTATTTTGAATGGCAGACCCAACACAAAGGTAGTGCACTTGCTCAGACACCTCTGCCAGGCACAACACTCCCGTTACTCCAGTCCTGGGTGCAAAAAGACCCTCCACACTAGATGTAGAGCAGGTTGGTGTCGAGGACACAGGGCACAAAGCCTTGTCCCTAGAGCTGCCAACTCACCTTGTGATGCAGCCGTGGATGCCATGCCCAGGGAGAAGGTTTCAGCAGTTGCATTACCAAGTGATTTTCATGGTGCGGAATATGTAACACCATGAAGATATACAAAAGCTGTGAGGATGTGTAAGAGGTCTCCCTGGGGGGTACATCACCAGAGAGGGATGCTGTGGTGGAGGGGGTGATGCAAACACAAAGCTTATGCGCTGTGCGCCGAGTATCACGGAGGCTGCATCTAAATTAGACAAGAGCAGGGATTCCAGGTTAGGAAAGGGAACAGGGAAGGAAAGAAGGCAGGAGCTCAGGATGCATGGAAGTACCTCTGGGAGGGTGGGTTTACAAAACTTGCACTGCTGCATGCTGCAGGATGGTGAATGATGCCATTGATGCAGAATTGAAGGCATCTGATTGCTGGGTGTGCACTAAGATTATACATTATTGTGTGTTTTACTCGTAATTCAGCTTTCCAGGCTTGCACTGCAAAATCTTTACCTGGAGACTTGACCCGCAGTTTATTTTTGTTCCACTGTTGAGCTTGTTTAGGTGCTGGGGGATGAGGCAAATTAGGGTGAAACTTTTGAATTGAGTATACATTTTTCAACCGCAGCCCCGTGCGTGCTTCTCATTCCTGCCCTGCAGCTATCTACCAGCCTGGCCTGGGGCTCCTTATGGGAACTAATAAACCTTAATCCTGCCCCTGTGATCCCACAATTATTTTCTCTCACTGCCTGTTTTAGTATCCTCCACCACATCTCTAGGCCACAGCACTTCAGCCCTTGCTACCAGAGCCTGACACCTGCTGGGATCACCAGCAGGAAAGCAGGAAAGGGGCTGGATTGGCTTGAGGAGTTTGAGACCTGTCATGAATGCAGGTAAGAAATGTGACCAAAATCTACATACTTATGCTAAATGTCCTCTAGTTTGTTCTCTGGCTTGAGGCTGTGGCACGATTGGGACCTTATCTCATTCACGCCAAGAAGAACAGACTGCAATCAAAGCAGAATGTGCCCATCTCATGTTGAGAGCTGGGGAGTAAAGTACCCACCAGAGCTGCTCGCACCTTGGTGCTTCCCATAGCAGTGCCTGCAGCTTCAGTCTCCAGTGTGCCCTGCCCATCTCCCTTGGCTCCTGACTCCACGTTGCACAGACCTGGAGAACACCCTCTGTGTGCCCAGGGAGCTGCAGGCTGCATTCCAGGGTTACTCCATTCTCCTACAGCTCAGCCCCCTGGCCCAGGAACCCCACACCCTGCTCCAGACCACATCTTCCCCCTCCTTAATGGAAGCCACTGTCTCCATGTCTCTGCAACCATCTGCTAGCCACAGGGAGAAGCTGGATTTTGCACTGTAGTTTTTCACAATGAGACTCACCTTCTAGCTGTGGTTATGGTTTTGCAAACCAGTGTTCCTTGTGATCAGCTAGTGTTTGTGCAGTGCTGCAGCTCATGCTACTCAGTGCAAAAAGAGCTTGCACCTGGGGCCTGGGTGGTAAATCCTGATTTTAACTTCCCTGTTGCGTTTGGAGAAGTACTTTGTTGGAGAGACTGGGACAGAAATCTTAGGAGTTCACTGAAGAATTGCATGTTGCATGTTCCTTGGCTGTCCGTCGCGTGCTGAATACCTTGGAGTTGTACAAGATTTCCTTGGCTGGAAGTCCTCATGAGCATCTCTTGGTCTTGCATTCAGATACACAGCCAGTTAATTTCCTTTTGCCCAGACTGTCCTCAGCATAGGGACGCCAGGTCCACTCCTCTCTTTGATGATTTCTGTGCAGGTACAGGTAGGGCACAGGCAAATTTACTTAAAGGTGGCTAGCTTGATCCTGTTCCAATTTGGAAAACTGGGAACAAGGCCAGAAAAGCTTTTAGGTTGGAGACACGAAAATGTACTGTGGAGCAGAGCCCCTGGGGACTCTCAGGGAACAGAAATTGCAAAGAGGTTTGCAGGGACTGCAGAGTTCAGATGCCTTTCCTAAGGTAAGCCAAAGGGAGACTACAAAGGGAACAGCCGATGGACAATGGAGCCAAGGGAGATGGAGTATGATGACAGTGCTGGGCTGAAGCAGAGCTGATGAAATGGTCACTTGACGCCACAGCACGGAGAGTCTCAGGAGCAACTACACTCACACTGCTGCAGGCAGAAAAGAAACTCTTTTGAAGGTGACAAGAAGGCAGCAATGGCCAAGACCCACCTGGCTCTCGAGTGGCATTGCCAAGGAGCCCTGGTTGGCTGTGGCTGTGAAGTGAGACCCAAGGAAAGCCAAGAAATTGGCAGCCAGCATGGCCAAGAAATAGCTACAGAATATGAAAACTGACAGACCAAAAGAGGTAAAGACCCAGCCAAGGGCAAAACCATGAAACCCAAGGCTACCAAACCCAAGGCAGAGAAATTGAAAGTGACCTCAGGGTGAGAAGGTACAAGAAGTAGATGCTGTGTGAGCACAGAAAAAGTGGCCTGCTGCAGGGACATAGACTGCAAGTCCTTTAATTGAACCACTGATTTTTGTCATGTTTTGCATTTTTTAACACAATTTATCCAAAGGAAGATAACTGATTTTAATAATTTTAATGCCTTGTTTTGCAATAAGACTTGCGCTTTGTATTATTTAAGAGTTTCTTGTTGTTATTTTCTTCAATTGTCTGCAGCAATATTGTAGGGGAGGCGGAATTTGCTCAGAGATGTACAGCAAAAAGAACAGAGGCAGCAGACGAAAGAAATTTCTGATCTGACATCAGGAAACTGTTTTCCATTTTAAGCATGATGCAGCACTGGGACAGCATCGCCTTCTGACTTTTTCAAAATTCACTTCTGAGGAATCTGATAAGCTTTGAAGTTAGCTCTACGTGCTAACTTTCAATGTAATTTTATCTATGATCCTAACTGCGAACATATACTATCTCCATATCCACATTTATTTTAAAAAATGCGCAATTCACATACATTTATTCTTATATTTAAGCAGGTGAGATCTGACATGAATTGTTAGTTATACACATGGAATTGCATATGCTTATCTATTACCCATTTTTACTAATTTGTGACCCACTGTATTTGTATGGAATTTTCAATCTTAGTAAAATGCCCAAATTAGCATTCTGATAGATAATGTATTCATTAAACTATTTTAATATCATTCACCAATTCACTTTTAAAAATATATTTCAGCATAGTAGCAAAAAGCACAAGCTGTTTGTATTTTAACTGAGATAATTCATATTACTGAAAATATTTTAAAAAAATAATTTACACTAATAGCAAAAGTAGATAATCAAATACCTTTGTGATGTTTCACATACATTTTTAAATAACTTTTTTTAATGGGCTAAAATCCAGCTCTCTATTTTGTGGGAATTTATTCCAACTCACTGCATTACAGGGGCTAAGGATGGCAGGGAATAGAGAGAAAGAAGCAAGATGCTAAAGATCAGGGAGCATGGGGTGAAGAGATTCAGAAATGGAATTCAGATTTCCTGTTCACAACTGGACAAATGTACACTGTCAAACAATGTGGTGCCAGGAATCAATATTATAGGATTGTGTACCTTTAATATCTCTGGAAAAAACCCCAGCCAAACAATTTAAAAAAAAGAAAAGCTAAAATCCCTTTTGGTTTCAACCCAGCTATTCTTTGTCTTCTTTTTGGATGGGTTGCAAGCACTAGTCCCCTCTGTGAAGGACAAGCCCACACGGCAGCCAGCAGTACTGCCTTGAGGGATCCCTCCAAGCTGAGATGCCCAATGTCAACACACTTTGTTCATGCTGTTGGAATGGTGGGGGAGATAAATCTGCATATGGGATAAGTGCTGTTGAAGGGTGTGCAGACTCTAGTACTGTAAGGAAATGGAAGAATAAGCTGAATTACAAAAAGTTGATGGCATATGTTGTGCTTGGCTCACACAGCCAGGGGAAAGTGACAATAGAGGGACGCTGCAAAGGCCAAGAGCTCATAAGACAGAGCAGGGTCTGGCCTGTGTAGGTGGGAGCAATATCTCCAGCCACTGGGGCTGAGGCTGTATCCATTAGAACAGTCTGAGATCAGGACACCACAGCTTCAGCCAGGAAGGGGCGTTGATTCCAGAGGACAGCGTTGTGCAATAACCTGCCTTGTGTGGTTCAGTCCTGAAGATCTATAGGGCACTCTCAGAGGCAGCTTAATGGGTGATTTGGCCCACAGCCACTTTTGTTCTAGAAATACCATCTAAATGCAGACTTGACTGCTTGCACATGAAGATGCTGCTCAGAGTCACCTACACCTTAGTGCTCCATCTTTTCAACCCAAATATGATGTACTGATGAAACTATGCAAAAGTCAGAAAATCAATGAAAAAGAAATTTTCCTAATCCTTTTGACCTAGATGTGTAATTTTTAATGTAGTCTTTCAGTTATTCTCATTATTGAGTTAAATGGTTGTAGTGAACAAATTCTTCTCTGCTTATGTGATATTTATTACAGCTTTTCTCTTATTTCAGTCATCTTGCCATTCTACTTGGAGATGTTAATTCTCCTCCAGAAAGTTTTGGTACATGCACAGTGAAAAGATGTGCCCTCAGCACAAATTTCGTGGGCTGGGAGAAGTTATCCCTGTGTTCAGCAGCTACCAATTGTCAGGAAAATCTAGCACAGCTATCCATAGTAAAAAATAAAATGGTGGAGAAAATGTTATGTCTCTCTAGGAAAAAAAATGAGTTCCCAAGAGGACCTGTGATTCATGAGTGAGGAGAGGGTGACAGCAGAGGACTAAGGGAATAAGAAGGTCCAAATGATAGATTCATGTTGGAATCAAGTCTCCCCACAAATTTGGAGGAAATACAGCAAGAGACAAATAAACCCAAAGACACGAGAGTTGCCAAGAATAACAGGAAATAAATTTTCCTTTAATATGGATTATATAGACTCTAGCATTAAAACAGTGTTCTCCTGGACAGGAGGCTCTCTTCCTGCCCTTGCTGAAAGCAAGCAACAGAAAGGCTTCTAACCACTTCCCAACCTGTATGAAAGTTAAATTTCTATATGCTGTACAGTAGCTATGTTACCCAGTTATATATCTATAGTGACATATATTCACCTCTAAATACAGAGTGGAGACTTGACCTAGTTCAATTTCCAAGACCTCCCTCTCACATCTCATCTTCATCCTATCATCCTCCACAAAGGAAATTTTCACAGGTATCCCAGCAGGGAAGCCACTGGCTGCCAGTGGCTTGAATATCTTTGAGATCAAGCTCTCAGTGCCCTTCTCTCCACAGAAATGTGCAGCCTCAGAGTACAAAGAAATCCCCCCTTCATTCCTAGTCTCATGAGCCTGCAGTACTCGAGGGGAGCATCATCCTCTCTGTAAGGGTGTAATGCTCCTATGTGTAGGACGAAATTCTAGTCACTGCCTAACCTGGAATTCCTTCTCGTGTATACTGGATTAATATAGAGAGATTTAGCCCATCTAGGGCCTATTTTGACCTCATATGGAATCAGTCCACACAGGGTGTCTTCCCCTACACACAGGATGTCACCAGCTTCTTGCTGCATACAGCAGAAATGCAGGTCCTGCAGAGATGGTCCTACATGTATTGCTTTGCTCTGTTTCTGAGACATCTGCATCCGTGCAGCAAACTGTCCCTGATACTGTGTGACCCTGGCTCTGTGCAGCAGGGCACTGCTCCTGCAAGGCTGAATGCTCTCTGTTCAGCAGAAGAGTTTATTATGTGAGGGAGAGTTTGTCATGTGAGGGAGGGAGGGTTGCCTAATCTAGCAAACTGCCTTTCAGATAGCTGGGAACAGCACAGAGATCCCAGAGACAGGGTCTTGCTGATCCTCTGCCGCAGTGCTCCGGTGCCCCACAGAAACATGCCACCAAGAGTCACATGGAATGATTAACACAATTCAGATTGCTTTTCCTCACTTACCCTACCCAGTCTCATCATGAAAACTGCCCATTGACCTGGAAATGTTATCCATATTATCTAGAAAACAAAGTTCTCAAGCAGACCAGACATCCAGTGCTACCAGAGTAAATTCTTCTGCCCAGGCTGGTCTGTATAAGTGCTTTTACCTGCAGATATGTTTACCTTCCCCAACAGCACGTGGCTCTGTGCAGGTCAGCACAGTCAGAGAATCTGCAGGAAAATCCCAGGTCCCAGATAACCAGGGTTCCCAGACAATGATTCTGCTCCCACATCCAATTCCAATTTGTGACTCCTTTCTGCTTTGTGCAAGAGCTTCCAGGTCAGAAGGTAGGAACCCAACTGGAGATATTGAAAGCATGCACAGCAGCTGGAGAGTGTGGAGGTCGCCAGACCAAGACAAGACACCAGGACAAGATAATTCATTGCAAGTTCTCAGTAATGTCAGGCCACACAGGTTCTTCATGGGCTTTCTTGGCCTTAGGAGTGGAGGCAGCTGTAATTACTGCTCCCTGGACTTGCTTGGAAAGGGCATCAAGAGATGCCTTCAGTGGGAAGGGGGGGGACAAGAATAGGGGAGAGGAGAAGAAGAAGAGGCAACACTCTGTTCCAACGTAATCCTCTTGAGAGAAATATAATGCCATACTAAATCCAGAATTCTTCCTTTTGATAGCAGTTGTGTGTTAGGGAGGCAATGGGCTTTAGATACAGAACTTCCCAGAAGTAGTTATAAATGATCTGTTGCCATCCAGGACAACGAGGTTTGCCTTGGGTTCAGGAGAGCTCATCTCCCAGTTCTGTCACTTCCCTGAGGCCAGCAGACACGAGGAGGCTGTGCTATCACACAACAAACTCAGTGGCTCAGGAGAATTGGAGAGGCTCAGGCTGACCAACCACATCTGAGCTCATACTGATGACAGGCAAGAAATCTAGGGCAGGAGTCCTAGGGCACAAAGATGAGACGAGACACAGCTTAGGGCATCTGTGTCATTGGGGAGGACTACATCCTGTCCCCATTTCTGTCTCTCTCCAGGGGCAAAGCAAGAGAAGGCACAGCACATTTATAAGGACCTCTGGGAAATGAGCAGCTCACAACCTGCCAGGCAGAGTGTGAGAGAAAAGAGGGGACCACCGCATATCCTCAGCAAGATATTATAAAGATGACAACAGCCACCATGACAGACTAGCAGAGAGGGTACTCTGTGTACTGCAGCACCTGAAGAAGAGGATGTAGGGGAAGGCATGGAAGCAAGGAAATGATGGGGAAATCACAAACAAGAAGCACTTGTCTTGGGCTGTAGGTAGTGGATGATGAGCTCTCTTCCTTTTCCTCTCCTCCTGTTGGTGGCTCACAGAGCATCAGGCCTGCCCTGCTGCTCCAGGAGCTGTCTGCAAGGGAGAGGCAGGGGCTGCCCGGATCGGCGGAGACGTCGAGGGGGAAGGCCAGCCAGCTGGCGACAGATCTCATCTGAAGACACAGCAGACACACACAGTTTGACAGATAATCAAAGCTTCCTTCAAATCCTTCACCAGCAGAATTGTTAGTGGTACATCCTTCACTGCAGCCACAGAAACGGTTGAAACTGCTGCATCCTCATATACATGAGGCAAGTGAAGCAAGTCCTTAGGCTTTTATGAATTTCCTTCAGGCTTTATGCATGTACAATACATATTAAAACCACTTGCATTTTGCTGCAATGAAGATTGCATAAAAAATCTAGACTGGATCCTGCTTCTGTTCATGAACAGAAATACTGAGATTTACTCTTTAACCTCAAAGGAGTACAACTTTGAGTAAGGGTGTGTCTGGGACTACTAGACCATGATCAAGATCAAGGAATAGAGAGCTATCATATTTCTTGGTAGTACAATATCTACTTCCCAGTTTTTTTATAATGGCATGTGTATTAAATCCAGGACTGCATTGCATAAGAACTCTTTCGAAGTCCAGGGAAACTACTACATGTGGATTAGGGTCTAAGCCAACTAGTTAGCTTGGAGACTCTATTAGATGGCTGCAGCTATCCTCCTAGGTTAGCCTGTGATCCCACTCACCTTGCATGACCTCATTCTCCTTGCAGACAATGCGGCTGCAAACCTCCTTGTTTATTACATACATGCGACGCACACTGCAGGATCACCAGGATCAGCAACGAAAGGCACAGGGACACAAACAAACAGAAAAGGGGTACAAGAAATAAACATATATATTCACCAATGAGCCGGAAAATCCTAAATGTTTATGATTACTTAGCCTAGAATAAGGCTGCTCAATAGCAAAGTAATCTGTAAAGACTTCATGTAATATTAGAATCACAGAAAGGCTTGGGTTGGAAGGGTCACCAAAAAGATCAGCTAGTTCCAAAATCACTGCCATGGGCTCAGGTTGCTCAAGGCCCCATGCCAAACCTTGCCTTGAACACTTACAAAGATGGGGCATCCACAACTTCCCTGAGCAACCTGTGCCAGTGTCTCACCACCCTCAGAGTAAAGAACTTTGTGACATCTAATCTAAATCTCTCCTCTTTCAGTTTGAAACCATTCCCCCTTGTCTTATCACTAATTGCCCATGTAAAAAGTTGCTCTTCCTCTATTTTATTAGCCCCCTTTAGGTACTGGAGGCTGCAATGAATTCTCCATGGAGCCTTCTCCTTCTCCAAGCTAAACAATCCCAGCTGTTTCAGACTGTCTTTGTAGGAGCGGTGTTCCATACCTCTGGTAATTTTCATGGCTTTATAAATGACCAAACATCTTAAATATGGATTACCATATGGGGCACATTACAACTCCTTAGTGCTGCACAGAATATAGTTGTTGTGCTGTTTTAAATTATCACCCTAAAAGGACACTCTGAGGATAGGATTCATCTCACCAACTCGTTCCCAGAGAAAACCTCTAGTCTTCAAAGGGAATAATTGCTGAACTGGACATACAATTTCAGGGCAGTTTCTAGGGCTTTTCTTACGGACTGCTTCTTTCTTACCTTGTAACACAGAGGTAGCTGATACACTGCTTTACTGGCTTGTGAACAGAGTACAGGCGCGTGCAAGGGAACTTTTCCTCACGACAATCTGGGAATACACACACAAACATGGAGGTGCAATCCAGCATCATGGCCAGGTGCGCTCATTCTGGCACAGATACAACTTAATCACTAGGTACAGTCCTCCAGCCTTCTAGGGAAGGACCTCAGCCTCTGTTGTCTGCTCTCATGTGAGAGGGGTTGGCTGGTTTAGGGAAGAGGAAAACAGTGAAGACATTTCTGATCCCCTTGCTTCATAATACAAAAGGAAGGGAAAGTTGAGTGAAATGCAAACCAAGCCCACTGGACACCCAGAATACAGGAGGCACATGTTGTACAGGGGACAGACACTTATAAACAAAGTGTGAATTTTAGTTGCATGTTTAAGACATGTTTCTAATAGATGTGCAATGATCCAATTTCAGGACACAAATCTATCTCCTTTCTTTTCTGGACAATCAGCAGCTAACAACAACGGATTTTCTTGCACTTCATTCTGAAATGCCAGGTCTTGGGCACTGACACTGACACAATATTGATGCCTTCTATCTGGTCTGCTGATCTGCCAGCTCCTCCCTTCCCCGGCATGCCACCCAGGAGAAGGCTTCAGCTTCCACTACCATCATTATCCACTACTTCTAACTCAAGGAACATCTGAAAGCAATTTTCCAGGAGACAAAGTTCTGTGCCCTGCTAGAACCTGCCTGGAGAGGAAACAGTGTGGGTGAAAGTGGGTCTGGGAGGTGGTGCAGGCAGCAAACTTAAAACACACCTGATGAAGCTGTTGGTGTTTCGCTGTCAGACTGACCTGGAAGACAGAGGGTAGCAAAGTTAGTTGGTTACCATGATTCCTTCCTGGACACCAGCTTAAAAAAAGTGCTTTCAAGAGCCCGCCATTGTAACTTCCATGTGGAAAAAGATTTCATTCTTACTGACATGAAACCATAAGGTACAAATCCAATCTGAGTCTAGTGCCAGCTATGCAGTCAACAATTCTAAAAATTTGCCTAAGCTTTCCCATAAAGCATTACTGCTACTGTTCAAAATTACACTGTAAGGACATTTGGACTTAAAATTCAAAAGGTCAGGTAAATTTCTTTAGCTGCTGTAATTATCATTTATCTAGACAAGAAGCAAAGGAGCCTGTGACTTCCTCTTCCTGAGGAACAGTGACACCTTTAAGAAACAGCACCCCAAGACCACTGGTTCTTTAATGTCCATGACAAGGATTCAAAAAGGGGCTGGTTTGTTATTCCATCTGTATAACAGCAAACCAGTACATCTTATGATTTACCCAGTAACAAAGTGGAAAGGAATTCAGCGAACTGACTGCCAGGTGCAAGTTCTTATAAAAAATTACAGAGGACTTCTGTTCAGATGCCATAGAGTCAGCCAGAAGCATAGACAAAACACATGTGTAAAAGAGAATGAATCTTTTGGGTGTGGGGCTTCGAGGCAGTCAGAGAAGGCAGGATTCCGGGTGTGCAATGGATGGTGTGAGGAGAGGAAAGGAGGGTCCACAACATGTGACTGTGAACTGAGAATAAACTCACCAGGAGGAAGAGCCACAGGTGGTGTGTCAGCTGTACCTGGAAAAAGAGGAGATGTGCTGAAAGATCTTAATTCGAGTTTCCAGTCTCTTCCATCCTGCCACTGTTCTGCCGATGGCTCACCAGTCCTGACCAGTAGCCATCTCACATTTGGTTCATAGACAATGCTGATCGTGATGTTGTTATTATCTGACTTGTCAGAGTAAGTGCAGGCTTTGCCTGCAGATATGCTGGGTGTCCTAGAGCTGATAGGATGCTGCAGAGCAAAGATGGGTCCCAACGGCACATCCTTTGTGAAGAGTTTTGCTCGGTCCCTCAATAGTAAGCGTTTTGAAGCCCAAGTTTGCTGTAAAGTCTTCACTTTTAGTCTTAAGTTTTAGATGTAGGTCAGTCACCCCCATTTTGGTCTGGACACTGAACCCTATCTACCCTTCTACAGAGTGTCAGGCCTCACACCGAACACAGTTTTTTTCACTGCCCATCCCAACGACGAAGATCATACATCTTGTCTTTACAATATTGTGCTTCCACTGTTATCTTCCAGTGTTGTCTTATGGCAGTCTGACCCACAACAAATACTGCAGCCAGTTGATAAGAAGAGTCAGGGCAGAGGGCAAACTATGGAGCTGATGTTCTAGAGAACCAGACACCACTCTCAGATGAGCTCCCCTACACTCAGAGAACACTTCCCAGAAGCAACCATGCCCAGCTGCCTCTCTTTGAACCATAGCATCAACCAGATGTGTTTTCCCTCTCCCTGCCCTGCCTGGTCTTCTCCACTTCAGAGGGATGTGTTTGAGAGACTGCTCCAGCAGAGAGAGGAACCATCCCCAAGGCCAGTGGTGCCAGATCTGAAACTAGAGTGGGGTTGGAAAAAGTGGGGAGGCTCCTTCTTGAACCTCTCTTTTCCTCTATTGCCCATTGTAGCAAATGCCTCCACTCCCATCAGCTCTGTGTCCTTCTGAGGTGATCTCCACTCTTTAAGGAGACACACTGTGTGCTTTAAGTGAACATCTTCCAAGTTCCCCATCTACCCCTCCTTTTGCAGACATTTGGCTGCCCCCCTGTGACACAGCCGCAGGCACAGCAGGGAAGACTACTGAAAGAACAGAATTTCCACTTCCCCACCCCAACAATGCTCAGGATTTGCTTTGCAGGGATTTTTTTGCCACCTCTGTCTTCTGAACACTGAGGCATGTCTGCTACCTGTCAGCAGACACACACAAACAACCTGTGTCCCAGTGCCACCCAGTCTGAACCTGTCCAATTTCTCACCCTCATCTTTTAGTCTCTGTTCCTGCCACCTTCTCTGGAAGCCAAGACTGTGTGAGCTTTGAATTTCATGGCTTCCTGTGGTGAAAACATCTTCAGGGAGCCCTGGTCCACCAGGTGAGATTGGCATTTCCTCGGAAAACAGACCATTAAGTTACCCTAAATTCACCTCCCTCCACAGAGCACAGAAAGGACACCCAGACAGCTATAAATGCTGGAAGAATGCTGCTACATGTCAGAAGAGGGAAGAGGAGTTTCTGGGCATAATGGGTAATTTCTGGGTCTGTGTAGGCCGGAGTAATGAAAAGGGAAAAAGAAGCATGAAGATGCCAAGAAATGGGAGCTTACCAGAGCTGCTGTCAGGTGTAACTGCACCTGGTAAAGACAATGTCCTTGAAAACGTTGGTCTTTACTTTATGGTCCCTTACGCACCTAGCCAGAGCCAGCTTGAATTACCTCTGCTGTCATCATAGGCTCATGAGACAGTAGGATCCAATCTGGTAAATACATAACCAAACACAGTACCCCCAACCCACAGGTAACCACTCCCTTTTCCAGTGACTGGCCTGGGACTAGATTTCATACTGCACATGTTGCATCAACCCTCACTGAATTCTGGATGCGTATTCTGACTTCTCAGATATTGCCACTGTTGGCATCTTGATGGGAAAGAAAGACTTCTGAAACAAAGGTGCTGAGGGCTCTTGCAGCAGTAAGACAAAGAGCTGAGGCACCCATTGCAGAGAAGGAGGGAGGCAATTCCAAAACCTAGCCTTGACTGCAGAAATTCATCAGTGGATGAGTTTCTTCGAAAAGCAACTGATGGCAAAGCTGGAGTAGTGATGGAGGGGTAAAGCATGAAGGAAACTTGGAGGATATGTTTTGGACTGGCTTCTGAATAGTTTTCTGGGAAACCTCAGACATTACACATGACAGGATCATAGCTGGGAGATGTCTGAAAGCTTAGCCAGGGGCTTCAGGTCTGAAGAAAAGCCAAGCCCTTGTGGTCCTTTTGGGTGCTGAAGCATGACGCAAATATACACTCATTTTATCTTACCATGTTACAGAAATGGATAAAGATCCAGAGGGAGAAAGAAACTCACCCCCAGCAACACATCCAGTAAGAAGACCAGTCATTATCCTTTCCCAGTGGCCTCACTGCTAAAGCATCATACCACTTGTGCACCATTTTTTAGGATGTTTCTGAGCAGTGGTAGAGCTTCCCAGGCATCTCATGGTTGAAGATTTTGTGGATCTCCCACAGCCCTTGACTGTGAACATAACTTCATACACTTCAGCTACGTGTTCAGAGCCCCTACGCTACAGAATTATTTGTGAAGAGCACATAACACTAAGCAGGTTGTCTTGGTGAGCTTGTTTAATCTTCACTAAAAGGAAAGCTCACAGTGTCAGAGGCAAGGAAACAAAGATGAGTATTTTCTAATAGACAGGCTGTAACTCCACAGGACAACTGGATCACATGAGCAATGTTCAGCACATTAACATGCCTGTAATACTTACCAGGTACACTTTCTAGTTCTTGCCCATTGACCACCCATGGAAACCATTCTGCAATAGAACAGAGGGATGTGATGAAAGACAGATATTTATTGTCTGCAGGCTTTGTGGAAGTTTAATGTTTAGCTATCCAGGAATCACCACTGCCCTCTGCTGAAGGGAGAAATGCTCTCCACTCAGCCTCAGCCTCCACTGCTGGCTGGGTTTGCTGTTTAAAGGCTTGTGGATATAAGGGGTCCTGATCTTATCCCTGCTGCTTCCACCAGGGTCAATGGCTAGGCACAGGGACAAGTTAGTAAATACCTCCAGATCTGCTACCAGACTTTGACCTTCTGAAACCTCTTTTGATGCATTTTGAAAAAAAAACCATGTGACCTCCCTGCTCTGGAGGCTAGGCAAAATCCCTATCTCTACTTTATAAAAGAGGAAACTGAGTAACGGAAATTACTCACTTGGGGTCATGGATTGAGTTATTGGTACAGTAAAAAGCAGACTGCAGGTTTTGTAGCTCCTTAGGCAAATCATCCAGCCCAGGTATGGAGCACAGAGCAGATAATCTTTCCCCTCCCACCCCCTGGGTGAACTGGAGAAGGGGTATGATAAAGACTTGGCTGTGCATGCTGTGTGGAAGAGAAGAAATTGAAGCTGGGCTAGACTGTTTGTTTGTTCAAATATAAAGGGTGACAGAAGCTGCTTCCTTACAGCAGCCAGGAATAGGAAAGTATTTCCTGCTAGCCACAGATGAGGGAAATGTCTGCATAACTGGGGTGGGATGAAGGAAGGAGTTGGCAGGAAAAAGCCAGTGGTCTGGGGCACTGTGGGGATGTGTGCATGACCAGCTCAAAAATAAGTACACCCCACACTACATCTTGTGAAGACAGCCTGTAGCTTTCTGTTCTTAATGGGAACACTGTCTGGGTAAAAACTATTGGGTCTGGAGTTTTTGTCATAGTTCTTCCACATTCCAAGGGCAGTTACTTGCAGGCCGCAGAGGGTCTCTTGGGACCCCTACATAATCCTGCTCTACAGCATTACAGGAGTTGCTGGACCCTGATATTCCATTCCCCACCCAGCTGCCAGCAAGGGCTCAGCTGCTGGCGATTAACCCAGGGAGAGCCAGACATCTATAATAACTTAAATACGCAATTCATTACAGCCCAAAAGTTTCCCTGTTCTGGCTAATCTCTTAACTGTAACAAGCAGAGAAAAAAAATGGTGTTGGAACACTCTCTCATTTGTTCCTGATACAAAAGGAAGGACACAAATTCTGAAACCATTGCAGAAGCCAGAAGTGCTGGATTTGTACAGACATGTAGAAAAGACAGGGAGGCTCCTCCCTCTTTTCTAACATTGAAAAATCAGCTATTATGAATTTTTCCCCCCAGGAGTTGAATAGAAAACCAGTCCAATTCTAAAACAGGACATAAGTGAAGTGAAATCTCTACATATAAGGCAATGACATAAAATGGGTGATTTTCTCATCCCACCTTCAATCACTTAAATTTACATTTGCTATGGTACCCAATAAATAAGCCTTACAAACAACTGGACTTTCTTATCCAAGTTGCAGTAAATTCACTCTTGAGGTCTAGAACTGCAGTCATAACTCACCAAATCTGTAACCTACCCAAAATCAAAATCAAAAGAAACAATGAGACACCAGCTGGTGATTCCTGTTATTTTCCAAGTTAAAACAAACAAACAAACAAACAAACAAACAAACAAACAACCCCCAACAGAAGTGCTAAAACAAAAAATACACAAAAGTAAGAAATATTCCTTTCAGGCTTCCTTCATGCATCATAAAAACCACAGCCTTTTTTTTCCCCCTTTCAAATCATAGTCTACCTATAAGCTCATCTCTTGGATGCTTCAACTCCCTGCTTCACAGTCATAAACAGGACATTGTCTATTGTGCACCTTCACAGGAAAAAGTGCTATTTGGAGCAGAATCAGGCTTCAGCATGAGGGGAGGGCCAAGGAGGGTATTGGAATAACCTGATTTGAATGTGGTAGGTAGTCATCTCTCTCCTACATACAGTCTTTGCTGGACAAAGCTTTATCCACTCACTGAAATCAATCTTCTTTCACTATCTGTTCTGCATCTTCTGACTATAATGTCTGATGCTGCCCTCTTGTTCTGTTTTTTATTTTTATGCTTTTTTGAAAAAAAAAAAAAAAATTGATCTGAATTTTTGCCGAAGTAGCTCCAAGCAAACAAAGTCATGGAGAGACAAAACAGAATAACAACAACCACCACCACCAAAAGCAGAAAATGGTCTGAACTACAGAGGTGAGCTTTCTCAAAACAGCTGTACAAATACTATAAAACCTCCCAGCAGTCAAGTGGCTTGGAATGAGGTCATTCCAGCAGGAATTGCTAGTGACAGCAAATGTGTCACAACTATGATAGAACAAATTTTGCAGAGCACTGGGAAATGCCCTGCAGATCATGTATACACAGGTGGTACAGCAGTAAGCACAAAGCACACCTAACCCTCTTTCTCAACTCGATCTGGATGTTTTGCTTACATAAATATACTTGCAGTAGAAGTTGTGGACCTCTGTCTCTTGTGACTCCCAGCACTTACTGAAGAGTGTCACAGATGGAAAAATTTCCAGTTTCTAATTTTTTTCCTTACAATCCTATATCCACCTTGCCTTTCCTGTTCAGTCCTTCCCCCTTTACTACCATTCTACATATCTCTGTCTTTGTCCTTAGGTCATTGCACATTATTATATGTAGGAAACTCCATGGGCCCCAGATGGGGAACAAATCCTTCCCCTGGGCATAAGGACTCACCAGCTGGGGACAAGAAGAGTGCTAAGAGACAAAACAGTATACAGGTTCCAGAGGTCTTCATCCCTGTGGAGTAGAGAACAGAGGAAAGCTAAGGCAGGAACTGGTACGCCCTCCCCTATACCTCAGAAATGTTGCTTGTTGCCCCCATTTTCCTCTCAAGACCATTTGGTCTCCCCAGCCTCCCTCCTGTCTCTCTCCTCATGTGGTCAGTATTCCAGGTATTTCTGAAACATTCTGCACTGAACCTGTAACACCACCTGTTTTCTTCCTCTTTCCATCTCCTTTCTCCAGTCCCCATCTCTTTTCCCATCCAGGTGGCTAAACCCTGCTCACACACACCCTCAGCATGCAAAGAAAAGTTTCCCCCATGTTATTTTCCTCCATTCTCTTCTACTTTTCAGTTATTTCGAGGAGCACTGAGAGAAAAGACAGAGTCCCCATCACTTACTGCAGCCCTCAGCTTCCACTCCCTTCAGCAGCAAACGCTCTGGTTTCTCCCCTACGGCGGCCCCCCTCTTTAGCTATTGGGTAAATCACATGCAGCCACACCCAGAACACGTTCTCCTTTTGGTTGTCTTCAAAACACAATTTCTGGGAAAGAGGCAAAAAAAAAAGAAAGAAAGAAAGAAAACCCCAATAAGCCGGCGAGATGGAGGGATATGGTATCATCACGCATGTGGAATGAGGGGGGGAGCGAGGAGCAGCAGCCCACACCCTCATTCCAGAGTTTATTGTCCTCGGAAGGGGCTCCTCCCATTCCCCCAGGATGGCCCAGCACCAGGGATGGATTTTTGGGTCTGCGTTGCACACTGGTGTCCTGTTTCGTCCTGCCCTTCCATGCAGCCCGGCTTCTCCTCAGGCCGCCACCTCCAGCCACGTTTCCCGACTCAGCTGCTGCCTCTCCCCACCCCAGTCATTCGGTCCTGTTCCCTGTTTCCCTGCCCGCCTGTGGCACAGGGACACTGCGGAGCCCGCATCCCGTTCTCCCGCAGGACGCGCTCGGTTCCTGCCCGCGGCTCTCCGCCCTGCGGGACCGAGCAGGGCCGGCGGGTACACGGGCTGGCAGGGGGACATCACGAGCAGCCACAGCGGTGACACCACCCCGCTGCCCCGCTGGGATGGAGGGACGGGGCTTCCCGCTGGACCAGGCTCGTGGCGGGCAGGGAGCAGGTACCGGCCATGGGGCCCGTCCTGCAGCGCCGCTGCCGTTCTGGCCTGAGAAAGGCAGGGAATACCAAAAAGAAAAAGAAAAAAAAAAAAAAAAACCAAAACAACCCCCGCCCCCCCCCCAAAAAAAAACAACACCCCTAGGAAAATGAGAGAGACACGAACTGAGAAGGAAGACCACGAATGAGACCTGACCTTCACTGCCATCCTCCTGACTCCCCTGCGCCTCCAAATATTTCATGACCGAGGGAGGAGCAATCCCCTAAGTCCCACTGGAACAGCCACTGACTCCTAACCTTTTCTCCAACAGCTCCTGGATCCGACCTCCTCCTGTTGCTTTCACTGACTTCTTTTAATTTTCCTGCTTCTGTAACAACTTCGGCTGGCTTTGAGGAGGCACTAGATGAGATTCAAGACACAATCTCAGCCCTGGAGCCAAGAAGCAAGCTAGGAAATGATCCCACCTCTCTACCTCATAGAGCAAGGAAAGACAAACCTTGGAGGTGAAAGCTGTGTCCCCTAAGGCTCATCCTGGTAGCTTGGTAACCCTCATTTGTTCTCAACTAATTGCAAACTAGAAATAAAATCCTATACTACCTTATACACAGCCAAATATACATAGCAGTATGTTTAGGCTACAATTTCCCTCACACCTTGGTTTGGTGTTTGCTTTTCTCTGTGCCTCTGTGCTGTCATTTGAGTCTGTTACTGTTTAACTGGATAACTAAAACATCCTGAAGACCTTGTGAGTTTTGAACACATTTATTTGGAAATTTTCATTGATGCCAAATGTTTTGGTCTACCAATGTGTTGATGTACCACCACCTTCCACAGAACACAGGATGCACAGCCAGTCCTGGGAATGGTTTCTGCTGATTGCTTTTGAGCCTTAAATCCTTCTTTCAAACTGGAAGACTACATCCTCCCCCAGCTGCTCGGTGCGTGTAGACCCCTTGTGCTAGCAGAACCCCTCCATTTGGAGAGCTTGGTGCGGGATGGGGGTGATGCTGCTGGTGATGGAATTGCTGGCTGGGAAGCTGCTCAGTATTTTACAGACCAGACAAGCCGCAGAGAAATAGCTGGAGGTATCCTGCTGCTCTTGCTCAAGGTGGACACCGGAGGGAGCCGCAGCCCACCGGCATGCGAATGCCCCTTTTTTTTCTCTTGCAATACAAGCACATTCTTAAAGAGATGTGGCTCTGTGTCTGCAGGCCTTCATCTGGTGTGAAGGATCTCCTCTTAGCTCTCCTGTTTTTCTGTCTACTGGATCAGCAACTGTTTAACCTGTATTTTTGTGATAGAAAATAATCTTGATTTCCACCCCCCCTCCTTGACCCATGATATTGATAAAGATTACTGGACACCCTTCATGGCTGGGAGATATGAATAATTAAAATCCTTCTGCATGTTCCCTTCTCACTCATGTTGCTGTTTTCTGCTTCGCATGCTGCTGTCCTCCGTCTCAGGGTATCTTGGGGGACATCTACGGCTGATGACTCAAGGTAAAGCAATCTTTCTTGTAAAAGTTCAGGTGTCAGTGCCACAGTATGGTGTGAAGAACTGTGCCGCAGTAAATGGCACGGGTGACTCATAAAGGAAACACTTCCATACATAAATTCCCTCAAGTGCTGATCCCAGTGCCTGTAGGTGTTTACCTAAGATCAGAAGCAGTGGCAGTGATTCAGCAAAAGCGTATCTTCCTTTCCAGTTGGTACTGATCCCATTATATTATCTGGGATGCTGTGGTGATGCTAGCATATTTTGATGAGATACAAAATCAGCCTTCCTGGAAATTAAAATTTCCTGGTGCATTTCACTCTGGAGACTACTGCGTCTAAACAGACAGTTAGGTGATCCTGGACCATGCTATTTGCGAAGGTCTTTGAGACTTTTACCTCTCCTCTTTGTTTCCCTGGCCTTCACATATCCTCATGGTAACTGGGCATTAAGTTACATCTGTGTGATAAGAAATTAATGAACTGCTGTGAGATCTGTGAATGCATCATGTCAATAATGCAGTTCTACTAGTCATGTGAATTGGGGCTGAAATGAATTTTCTTGGGACCCCCACTGCTGATGGGCTCCTTTAATACCTGAGGTCTGACACCATCCTGCAGTTGTTCCACTGTTGTTGCTGAAGTCATCAATGGGAAGGGACATGAGTTCAAGGCCTGATCCACCTATCCCAAATTTTGGGAGCTTCACATCTTCATCACACTGTAGAAGAGCAAACACTGCCAAGTACAGGAGCCTAGATGCACAATTCATCTCTTTTTTTACTCAGTCATGCTTTCTGTTGTCCCATCTACAAAAATAAGAAATTCTTCACCCCTTTATTTCCAAATGAACGAGGCAGTGCTTAGAGGGCAGACAGCCTTGCAGTCACAAAATACACTAAGGTAGTCCATGATACTCTAATTAATGCTGGCCCAGCTCCTTCAAATCAGTTCAGCATTGTGAAGCACTGAGCACAAAAAGAGGAAATCAGTGAGCTCTTTGCTATTTGGTTGGTGATTCCGCTGTGTGCTTCAGGCTTCTCATGGCCAAGGTGGCTATGGTGAGCAGTCAGGGCCTTCCTTCTTTGCTTGGTGTGCTTTGGGGTTTCCTTCTCTGCTCTTTCTGTAGTTCTTACTATTACAAACATCCTTCCTTTCTGAGCCTTTGTACTGTCTCAGGGACAATGCTTCCTGGCTGTTTCACCTGTTCCTCCACACTCCCCTTTCTCCAAGGAGCTGAGCTCAAATATCGCTTTTCTCAGGGAACTTCTTCCAAAACCATTCTCTCAGGGGGTACATAATACTTTAAGCTTAATAAATATATAAATCCCTTCTGCAAGCCCAGTTATGTGTGTCCATACAGACCCTGAAGCACAGAGAAACACCATATTTAATTCAACTGGTGCAAGTTTTTCATACAGATGAGGCTGCAGACACAAGCAAAACACCAGCAAGGACATGATGGATTCCCCCTCCTCTTCTCCCATCTCTTCTGGACATCACAACCCCTGAAGCAAAGCCAGCAGGATTAATCCTCCTGTTGCAACACAGCGATTGTGCCCTGGAACAGTAACCAGAGCAGGCTGAAGAAGTCACTGCTAGGAAGCAGAGCTGTGTCTTACACCTACACAGAGAGGTGAACCAGGGCTGCTCTGGCACAGAACAAGTCACAGTTTAGTTTTCCAAACAATACACTTGAAGTCCAGCCTCTTGTACCATTTTTTTGTCTTTTAGTAGTCCTCCATGGTGCAACAGATTTTATGGTTTTGTCTACCCTAATAGTCTAAACCCAGCAAAACTATATTAATTCTATTTAAAAATAGGTCACCCTGTAAGTTTTTAAACACCGTTGGTGAAGGGGGCAAAAGTGGCAACTTTAAAAGCCATTTGCTTTAAATTCTGTAACATTTATAAAAGATCTGCTGTCAAAGCCTTTTTCTAAACTGGCCGCATCCAAAATATGCAAACCATTGAAGTCCTTCTCAGTGTCAGCATTGACAGCATTCACCCTGCTTCTGAAAAGATTTAAGAAACAAGAACAAATTGTACTGAGTAGAAGAAATGCAAATGATGTTACATGTTAGCAGACAGATTGATAAGAGTTTATGTTGTGGGGAAATTAGGAAGAACCACTCTCAGGTTTGCATACCTTCATTTCCTATACTTTCACAAGGACTGTAAATTCTGACTTAAATACTCATTTATGTTTTTTTCTACTGTTGACATTACAGGAATCTGAACAAAGATTTTGGGCATAACTGCAACTGCATTGACAGAAATCACTGTGTCCCCTGTAGGTACTGCTGACTTCAACCAAGTCACTTGAATTTTCTTCTGACCTTCCCCATGTAGAGTCACTATTCCAACTTGATGGCAGACTGAAACCAAGGCAAGTACTGTTAATGAAAATCTGTCCTAATGTGAAATGTATACATGTAAAGGTCCTGCACTGCTTTAGCTCTTTGCAGTTTTAAAGAGATAAAAACAGCAACAAATGTAGACAATTCTGTATCAACATCAACAGAACCTTCACAAGATCCCTGTAAAAGGGCAGCGCTGGTAGCTGAAAAATCTTATTTGGTACTATTCTAATAATTTCTTGCCTCTGTCCTTCAATGCAGCTGCCCTGATATGTATCTTTTCATGAAAAGGACTTCAACTATTCATGCATTATATTCTTATCTTAGAATTTAAAAAAAAATTGGAATTTTATTTGCATGCAGCTGTATAGAATATTTGCATTCAAATCAAAGCCCACTCGTTTTGTTTGTTAAAATATCTAGATGTTATTCCATCAAATCAACCTAACCTCTTTAGCAAGGCTCCTCTGGCTATTCATTGTATACTTCTCTTGCCATGCCTGCCATCTCAGGTTTCTCTCCAATTTAATTCTTGGGTTTTCTTTTTTTTGTTATGTTTTCTTTTTCCTGTATCTGATCTTTTTTCTTCCCCTATTTCTGCATTTATTACTCTATTTCAGTATATGCCTTTTTATTTCTTTCTTTCTCTCCTTTTTATTCTTTTTCCCTCCCCCCAGTGCTCTATCTCCTGGTTTTTCTATCTGAACAAGCTTTTCTGACTCTGCCGTTCTCTCTGTCTCCTTGGTTTCCTTTCAGTCGCCCTCACTGGAATGTTGGCAGAAACATATTTTTCTTTGAAAACAAAGAGACTAAATAAGTAAATGAATAAATAAAATAGCTGGAAGCAGATGGGAGGTCTCAATTCCAGAAGGGTCTGCATTCTGCGAGCTTTTCTCACTTCCTAGCAAAGGAGGAGATAGTTGCACTCCCTGCCCACCCACCCCCAGCCTCACAGGGAGCCAGGCTTCCCCCTCCCCTGGCGTGAGGACCTTGCTGGGAGTGATGGATTGCACTGCAGTGAGGGCTGGGAAGCACTGCAGGGAGAGGAGGGGGAGGGATGGGGAAGGAAGGGAGGCAGGGAAGAGGGAGGAGACACGCTGCTAGCGTCAGGCCAGGAAGGATGTAACGGGGCTGATGAGGAGAGAGGAAGGGGGATTGGAAAACGAGGACGGGGAGGGGATGGCTGGGAGAGAGTGCGTTTGTGCAGGCAGCACGGCTCCGATCAGACTGGTGAGCCCACAAATGATGGAGGCACCAGGCAGTGAGGGCAAGGCTGGCACTGGGCAGCGGGGGAGACGGGCGGGGAAAATGGAAATGACATAGGGAAAGGGAGGAGGAGAGAAAGTCAGCGCTAGAGAAAGTCAGGATTGTACAGCAACGACAAAAGGACACAACTCTGGCAATCTGGATTTCTTTGGAGCTGTAACAGAGGAGGCAGTGTTGATGTAGAAACACTGAAAAGGTCAAACAAAGCATGCTGCAAACTACTGAAATGGGCTTTCATTGCACTCTGAAGGGTGGTAACAGCATGAACTTTGGGCAGTAGCGAGGTACATGTGTACGGCCTAAGCTACTGGTGATGGCGAGCTTGCAGCATCTGGCTGCAGCAGCTTCATTGCCCTGTGGATTTTGGCCCTTTTGCCTGGGCACTGTGAGGAATGCAGATGACCTCCTCCCCACTGAATCAATTGCAAGTGCTGAAACATCAGTTGTCATTGTTTGTTACCTTTCATGCTTTTTTTATTTAATATACATTCCTCCATCTGTTTCTCATTCATTGCCCAGATTTTTTTCTCCATCTCTCCGTTTCCATCCAGCCTCCTTTCTCCATTGTTAATGTCCTTTTTTCTCAATTCTCCTCCACCATTATTTTCATCCCTCCCTTCCTCTCCCCTTCCCTCTCCCGTTTCGCGGACCTCCCGCTGCCCACTGCCAGGCGCAGCGCTGGGAAGGGGCCTGGCGGGCACCCGGCGGCGGGAACCGGGGGTCGGGGATGGGGGAGGATGGGGAGCGGACCAGGCATGCCAGCAGCCATGCGAGCAGCCTGTAGGACGCTGTCCCGCCCCTGCAACTTCGGAGAGACCCTCCCCCCCTCCCGCCATCCACTTATCCCCCCCTGGCTATAGCTGGCTCTCCGCCCCCCATCGCAGTGCACCAGCTGCGGTTTCCAGCTACACTGACCTAGTTCTGGCCTCCCTGCGAGGCACCTCTGTCCCCCTCCTCCCTTAGCACCTGGCACAGGAGAAGGGAAGGGGAAGGGTCCCCTAGCACCACAGGGAGCCTCCTGAGCACTGCTCCTGTCATGGCGCCGGACCCTGCGAGGGGAGAACAGAATTGGAGATGCAGGCGCCCGCCTCCCAGTCAGCTCCATCGGCTCAAGGCAGGCAAGCAGAACTGGGTGTGTAAGCACACTTGCTAGCGGCGAGAGGGGGCATCAGTTAGGTGAAGAAAAGATTAAGAAACCGCCCCCCACGAATGAGAGAAGTCTTGAAAAAAAACCCCAGAATCCGAGGTCTCGTCAGCTCTGGTGACAGAACTGCCGGACGCAAGAGGAAAACACTAACACGACTGGGATAAACTCGAGGACATTTAACCTGCTGCCTGAAGCGCTTTAGCTTGCAGGGCAGATGTTTATCAGATTTAATGCAGTGAACTGCCTGCGAGATACAGCCACCCTGTGGTTGCATCAGATCCTTCCCAACAGGCACTGAAATCCAAAGTCATCACTGCAATAGCATTCATCAAACGACAATGGAGAAGGAGACAGAAAAGGACGAAACAGGAGTCAAAAAGAGGTAAAGGAGCAGGAAACAAAGGCAGGCAGACAGGAACTTTCTCAAAATGGTACAGGAAAAATGCAGACTGAGAAAAACAGCTGGAGAAGGGGCCGGGCAGACAACAGGGAGTGGGAGAAGAGAGATACAGAGAAAATGAAGTGTTTTCCTTTCAAATGAGTGTTTCCATCGAAAGCACATTCATCCTTCTGTCCAGCTCCTCACTACTGTTCTCTGTTTCCCTGCAGCAGAACTGCAACTCAGTTGGGAGAAATGCACTCCTGTCTGGTGGAACTGGGAGCTGCTGGTTATATACCAGTCTTTGAAACTTGCCAGCTGCTATTCATCCATCCCTTTGTTTCTGGCTGCAACTCTGCCCGCCTGGGCTTCTTTGTGTCTCAGTCCTCAAACTGCGCCCAGAATAAGGATAACAGAAGCCTCTGACCTTCTCCAAAGTTACCTATTCAATGAGATGCATGCACTCCTCCCTTATGTCCCCAAACGGTTGCTGTCTGGCAGCAAAGGTCTCTCAATGCCCCTGCAAGCCCTTTTCTTCTGTCAAGATTGTACCCTGAGCCTCAAATGCTGGAAAGAAGGGGGTTCCCATTCCTTCTATTCCACCATCTGCACACAGCACTGTTATTTTGTCCCAGTATTTACAGCAAAATAATTATTTTCCCCGCAGTAGCCTGCTAGCTCGCTTCCCACCGCCTGGCATAGGAAACGGGCAGTCGCGCCCTCTCCCTGCCAGCGCGTTGGGCACTGGCCGCCCCTCCAGCCCAGGACCGCTCTCCATTCCCAGTAGGGATTCAGGGCTCCCTGGACGGCGCTACACGGGCAGCATCCCCCCCGGTTCCCCAGCCCCTCTGCCCCCACGCCGCTCCCCCGCCTCGGGGCACTCCCGAGCCCGGCCGGCGCTGCCGCTGTCGGGACGGCGGTGCTGGCAGCCAGCCCGGCGGCAGAGACCTCGCCGTCGCCGCCGGTCGCAGCCGGTTGTCACGGGCAGGGCTGGGCGCCCCGGCACCGCCACCACCACCGCCGCCACCGCTGCCCGCAGCGCCCCGCCCGCCCGCGCCCGCACACGGGCGAGGAAGATGCGGATGCGCTCTCCGGGTGCGGGTGGGCAGCGGAGGCGAGGCTGGGGCTGGACCCTCCGGCCCCGGACCCTCAGCCTCCCCGCCCCAACCCCTCAATGCTGCCGCTCGGTGTGTCCGTGCCGGCAGCAGCAGCGGGCAGTCCCCACCGGGCTGGTCTCCATCCGAACGCGGGGGGCAGAGGAGCAGCTCGGCACTTGGTGCCACGCGCAGCAGTGCTGAACGTGGGGAGGAGGGCCGCCCCTGGCATGGGAAGCGCTCGTGTGTAGGGCAAGGGACAGTGTTTATTAAGAGATATCGGTGGGTTCGGTGTGGTGAAGCACATGGAGCCGGGCACATGGGCGACAGACGCACCTGCAAGCTGGGGTGTCTCATTCTAGGGGGCATGGTGTGGGATTGAGTCAGTGAAACCTGGAATTTTCTGTAGACCCCTTTGTGTTAGCAGTAGTTTCTCAGTTTTCTGCTGTCATACCGTAGTTTATTCAGAACAGGAATTAGTGTAACAGCAGAACCAATGAGAAGCTGAGGTTGTATGAAATTAAAGATGATTTTGTACCATTTGGCGTTGTCTTCATTTTACATGGTACGAAACAAGAATGATATGGCCATTTTTTTGTTGAAACACAGTCCAGAAGTTGTTTCCCTTCACTGGACCATCTGTGTTCATATGTGAACCCAAGCATTCATGTGTGAACACAGGCATTTACACAGGAAAATAAGTATAAATAATTAGGCTTAGCAACACTTGCAGGCTGGACTTTCTATCATTATTCCATCACAAGGTCATCTACCCAACCAGAGACAGTATATGAAAATTTACAATGTGAATAATGGGATAATGTCCTGCAGACTTTGGCTTCGGGACTAAACAGCTGGTTTGCAGTTGTAGTGAACTCAGTGACAAAAGATGTTTCATGGAATTAACCGTGAAATCAGATTTTGCATACATTAAGGCTTTGGACCAGTCCTTACATGATACATTACAGAGTGCATGGGAAAAAGCTCAAAAGAAAGGTGCCAGGATTTGTTAGTGTTCAGAGGTGACCATTCCTTGTTAATGCTACAATTATAATTCTTCCCTAAAGGGTGGAGCTTGGCATTCTGGACCACTGACACTGAGGGCACTGTCCAATATTGTTCTTGTACTATAAAATAGTAAGAATTTTGTCCTGAGAATAGATTTATGGATAACAGGGGAGACCTTGCCTTTGCTGGCAAAAACAAACAAACAAACAAACCCAAAACCAAAAACAAAACAAAAACCACCAGAAAAAAGGTTTTGCCTAATTCTTGGGAACTATAACATCTACATGCGACTCAGTTGCAGTCACAACTCTTTAAAAAAAAGAACTCTTCTTTTTTTGGATGGGCCTACTGCTGTAATAGGCACATCCTGGGTCGGCACATCTTGAGTAATAACTTGACCCTTTCTCCTGCTCTGCCTTTCCCAAAAAGGGCAGAAGACTCTCATGACTCTTTCCAAACTCATTTAATTTTCTAGATGATGGGAAATTGTTCCAGAGATATAGGTTATCCAACCTGTCACAAAGTTCAACATACTACAATTCCAGCAGCTCAATGAACAGTAATAAAAAGGATACAAAGCTACATTTTGCATGTGAGAGAGCTATGAAGGTAAGTGGTAGTTGGTGGAATAAATTGTTACTGATAATAATAAAACCCAGCTGAAGTATCCCAAATGGTTTGAGATCAAATATCTTATTGTTACCATGACAAGTGTTTTTCCTATACTTGTAGAATTACTTCCTCTCAGATGTCTTATAACCAAACATGCATTTGTATGGCCAAAAATCTACATTCCTGAATTCCCCAGCTGTGCAATTCTCCTTTTTCCACAAACTGCTAACTGTGTTTGAGCAGCAGAGGCACCTGCCTTACCACTTGTCTGCTTATTGAAATAGAAAAGAAAAATCTGCTATTACTGTGTCACTGTAGTTATAGTTACATAAATCCTAATGCAGACATTTTTCTTTCCTCTTTGCTTTATGCTGTCTTAAAACCAGAATGCATAAATCCAGAAGAATTCTTACTCTGAAATATGTGTGCATGCTGGGCAATGTGCAGTTGTTGCACAAGCTTCAGCAGAGCAGTGATACCACAGTAGCTCTTTGTTAGCAAATTCTCTGTGTAAACAAGCCCCGTGCACCTCATAGCCTGAAATGACAACTTCTGAAAGTGTGAACTTCGTGCACATGGGAACTCTATTCTAGAAGGCTTTAGAGTGTAGTAATTCTGTCAAAGAAGGTAATATTTTGTTGCTGTCAAAACAACAAAAATACTGTCTAGCATTTTGGTGTTCTTTATCTATATCTATTATCTATTGCTAGTTTACCCTGCTGGTACTTGCCTATGGTTGCCTCCTACTCTCAAGTTGTACTTGCAAGTTGGCATTTAAGTGAGTTATAGTGTATTTTTCCCTAACTGTCGTACAGAGTCAGAAGGAGGGAAACCTGGAATTTGGAAGTGGTCTCTGGCTTGCAGCTGTGAGAAACCAGAAGTCTTGGCAAGCAACCCATGGAGACAGGAGAGCATTGGATGATGTCTGGTAAATAGGGATTTTGGCCTCTGACATCATCTGTTAGGTAGCCTTGCCTCATACTCATTAAGCAAATAGTTTTCAGAAGAGCTGCCTGAATCGCATATGCGGTTTGGGGAGTAGGACCCAGATGCTTACAGAATAAAAATGAAAGAACTGTCTGTTGTTCAGTTGAGAGAATTAAGATAGCATCACCACACGATGAAGAGGCAGAAAAAAGCAGGTTGAATGGGAACATTCGTAGTAGGATGGGTGCTTGGGAATGACCAGTGGCTATGCCCCATATTTGAAAAGCTGGGAGTGTAACACAGGTTAATGAGGAACACACATGTTGCTCCCCTGGTGTGCAGTGAGTGTGTTGTGTCTGGAGGTTCTGAAAGTTGAATGAAGGAGAAATTCACGCAGGAAAACATGAAATATACAGCTGATACAATATCGTGAATGAAAAGGGCGTGGTACTGAGGAAACTGAGTAGGTGTGCCACAGAAACTGATCAACAAAGTATGTAGGTTGATAAAGAGGTTGTGCCATATTTGTTTGCTGCCAGCAGTTATTATTTTAGAGAAGTGACAGTAGAGAGGGATAGTGCAGCCCTGGCCGCACGCTGGGTATGACAGGCACATGATGGTGTATGGCATGTGGCATGTGGGACATGTCACAGGACATAGGACGAGAGAACACAGGATTAAGCTGTGCCGGGGAGGTTTAGGTTGGACATTAGGAAGAATTTCTTCACTGAAAACGTGATTAGATATTGGAAAGAGCTGCCCAGGGAGGTGGTGGAATCAGTTCCTGGAGGTGTTCAAGGAAAGACTGGATGAGACACTTAGTGCCATGGTCTATTGACACGGTGGTGTTTGGTCATAGGTAGGACTCGGTGATGTCAGAGGTCTTTTCCAAACAAATTGATTCTGTGGTTTTGTCATACCTTTACCTGTCAAACGAAGCACAAGGGTTCTGGCTTTGCACCCCATGTGCTAACATCAGCAGCAACAAGCACAACAGGTGTTGTACGTTTTGCTGTGCTGCCAGACGGCACAGCTGCCTGGGCTTGTGCTGGGGCGGGTCACCTGTGGCAGTGGCCTGGCGTCTGCACCCTGGAGTGGGCAGTAGGGGTGGAAGGTGAGGCTGCAGGAGAAGCTGGGTGGACACAGCAGGACCTGGACTGGGGTCTGCCATGGCAGTGGGACCTGGACCGAAGCCTGGCCTGGAGCGGGGTAGAAGAGTGGGAGTGGGTGTGAGGAAGAGCATGAGGAAGAGCATTGTTAGCATGTCATGGGGCATGATGCTGCCCCTCCACTCAGCCTTTGTGAGGCTGCATCTGGAGTGCACTGTCCAGTCTGGGTTCCTCAGTAAGGAGAGACATGAAGCTCCTGGAGCAGGTGCAGTGGAGGGGAACGAGGATGGTTGGGGGACTGGCATATCTCTCTTACAAGGAAAGGCTGAGGGAGTTGGGCCTGTTCCGCTTCGAGAAGAGAGGGGACCTTAGCAATGCCTATAAGCAGTTAAAGGGGGGATGCCAAGGACATGAGGCAATGGGCAGAAACTGATGCTCTGGAAGTTCCACCTGAGTATGAGGGAGAACTTTGCTGTGTGGGTGACTGAGGACTGGACCAGATTGTCCAGAGAAATTGTGGAGTCTCCCTCACTGGAGATTTGGGATCTGTCTGCACGCAATCCTGTGCCATGTGCTCTTGGATGGCCGGCTGGAGCGGGGAGGTTGGACCAGATGACCCACTGCGGTCCCTTCCAACCGCACCCATTCTGTGGGAGGCTTCAGCCGTTAGACAAGAGCGGCCTCAGCCCGCGGGCGGTGCCGCCGCTCACGAGCAGCGATCCGGTTCGGCCCTGTTCGGCTCCCTCCGGTCCGACGGATGCCGACACCGCCGCCCTCGCGCGCTCCCCCGCGCCCGCCCCGCGCGTGCCGAGCCCGGCCCGGCCGTTACAGCAGCGCCGCCGCTTCGCTGTGAGGCGGCGGGAGCGAGCGCGGGAGGCGGAGGCGGAGGCGGCGGCGGCGGCGGCGGCGGCGGCGGCGGCGGCGGCGGCGGCGGCGGGCGGGGGGCTCGGTGCACGGAACAGCCGCGGCCTCCTCGCCTCAGCCGCGGGGAGGAGGGACACCGAAGAGGGGGGAAGGCGGGGTGGTGGAGGGGGACGAGCAGAGCGTCGCGTCGCTCTCTTCCCTCTAGGACCGCGCCGCCGGCGGGGAGGAAAGGGGGCGTCTCCCCGGAGCCTTCGTCGCCCCGCGCCCTCTCTTCCCAGGCCCGGTGCCGGAGGGGTGGGGGTGGGCGCCCCGCGGGTCCCCTCAGGCTCGGCGGTGCCCGGGGCGGGTGAGATGTCGGGCTGAGCGGGCGCGAGCCCGCGGGGGTGGGGTCCGCCGTGCCCGGGGAGGGGGCGGGCGGGGGGGGTGGTTGGGACCGTCCCCTCACAGCCGTCCCGCCCCGCCGCGCTGCGCCCATGGTGATTGTGCTGCATCCCCCGCGCGCGGAGCGGGGCGAGCTGCCCGCGCCTCCCCGCCGCGCCCGCCGGGGCGCCCAGGTGGGTGGGGAGGGGGAGCGGCGGCGGCGGCGGCCGCTCGTTGTGCGCGGGGAGAGCGGCGGGAGGGGCGGGGGGGGTCCGGGAGCCGCGTGCCGCGGGAGGGTCGGTGGCGCTGCGAGCGCGGGGTGGGGGCCGCCGCCCCGCGGGCTCGCACGGCGGCGCGTCCCCGCACGGGTCCGTGGAGATCGGCGGTGGCTGTAGGGGCTGATCTTCACGTCATGGAGCCAGGGGTGTGTGTGGATGGCGTTGGGTCTGGCAGCAAGATCTTCCCAACTAGGTTTCCTCTCCCCTTTTGTTTTCCGGTGTTTAAAAAAGAGCTGGTGGCACATCGGTGACTTTTACTGCCTGGGATTTTACCAGGGGCTCAGTTTGCCAAGCGTGCCACTGTTAATCTTGGATTGATTCCATCATTTAAGCAAGCATCCTCTAGACATGTTATTTTGGTTTGGGTTTTTTTCTTTTTTTCTTTTTTTGTCACCGTTTATAAACCGCTGTTTATTTTCTGTGGCAGAGTGTGTTCTAATGCATAGGAATACATGCTCCTATAATGCATAGGAATACACGCTTCTGAACTGAAATGTACTTTTCTCCAGTCTCATCTGAATCCTAAAGGCTATTCTGAGGGAGAGGTTTAAGGGTTTAAAGACTCACAAATAAATAGGAATAGTTCTTGTAGGTTTAGAAACTTAATTTCCTCATACATTCCCATGTAGGAATGGATTTATCTATCCGTTGAAAGCACATTCTTAAGTAAAAGAACAAACTGCTTAGCCTCGTGGGTTTCTTCCCCTTAGAATTGGTTTTTGTGATAGGGTATTTGTGTAAAATATTTAAAGTTGCACATTTCCCCTAATTATGTTCATGCCATTTTCTTTTGACTTTGCTTACTGTTTTGAATGGCACCTTTTCTTCCTTTGGGATTTAGTTTATCTTTATTGCATACCTGTATATGTTTATGTCTAATAGGGATGTTTCTTTTTTTCTTTTTCCTCCCTAGGTGTTGGTGACTTCAGTCATTTAGGGGTTTAGTTCTGAGGAAGTAGAGACACAAGGATTGAGTTTCTTTTACATAGAAAGCTACAGCTCTTCACCAGTATTCTTTACTCCTTCCCATCCCTCCCTGCTCCGTAGGGGAGAACAATTTGGGTGTTATTTTAAACATTCATTTACTTCCCCTTCCCTCCCTCAGAAATCTACCCTGGTCCCAGAGGCATCCGCTAGACAGTGCCTGACAGGACCAGGAGAACATTATCATCGCTTGCTTGCTTTGGGAGCTTCAGTAGTACTCTTCCCTCCTTTGGGGTGTAGTGCAGAGAGGCATCCAGAAGACTTCCTTGCCACCCTTTTTGGTTAGTAGAGGATCCAGTTAAAGGAGTACCTAGTAAGACACGTGACCTCCTTAAGGGAGCCAGAACTGAAGCAGCACTTGGCACGCTGAAGGAAACACCCATCTTTAGTGTCTTTTTCGTCTTCCACTCCTTCCTCACCAAATTTCTGGTAAGTCTCTTCAGCCCATTCATTCACGCAGTGCATGTTTCCCTTCCCCCACTCCAGGCGCTGAGAGAGGCATGCACAGAAGCTTTGGGGTGGGGGAAGGGAGGAGGGAAAACTGGCTGTGTACACACAGATCGGGGAGGAGAAGGGGCATTGTACCACACTGCGGGGGAACCTGGCACAGGTGGAAAAGCAGCTGATGTGGGAGGAAATGGTGTGTTTTATTTGCACACGGGCGTGCGTGCGCACACAGGGACAGTGGAGGGGCATGAAAAAGCTGAGAGCCTGTTGTTGGAAAAAATACCAAGACTGAAGTAGAAGGATGGCTGATGCTGCCCAGTATCAGGCTCATGTTGCAGGGAGGAAAGAGAATGGATTATTCAGTGGTGATCGGGAAGTGGGGTGTGCGAATGAGGAATCTTGTGAGCATGAACACAGAGGAGGAAAGATGGGGGGTGTGGATGTCTGCCTTTCAGAGGCAGCTGTGCCTGGGAGGATTGCTGCTAGCATCTTGAACATCACTCAGTGCAAAGGTGGAGACAAGGAGATGAAAGCCATCATGGGGAGTGCAGTTGCCCGTCTGCAGGGGTGGGAATGAATGGGAACAATTAATATATTCTCATATCCTTTGGCTGTTGCAGTCTGCAAATCTCAAAGGGAAACGGAGGTGAATACTGTAATGTGCTTTCAAAGAGGTGTGCTTGGGGTTCACCTGCCTGCAGAGACTTTCAATTCTTTGATGCATGTGTAGAGGGGTGGATGATAATGCAGCATCAGTGGACAGATTGCGCTGCAGCTTTTCCATATATTATATAAAATGCATTTAAAGAAATACTTTAATTTTTCAGATTCTTCAGCTTTTAAAAATGTGTTCTTTCCAAAGATTTTCAAACAGTTATGTGACAGTCTTAGGAAAACTAGTTTCTGGTGTGTAAAAGAGGAATTTTTCTTGATGTTGGCCTGAAGCATCACCATGAAGCAGCATTGTCAGGAATGAGTTGATTTATCTTGGATTTATTTTTCTAAAGATGTCAGTTCTTTATCACCATGTGATATATTCATCATCCATACATATTTCCATAACATTTTGTTTAGATAATCATCATTCTGTATCTTTGTGTGGAAAAAAAAATCACTTGTGCTTTATGCTCGAAACAATTATGAACTGTTTGCAGACCTGCTTTCCCTATGACATAGGAAGTCCTATTTCTGGGATGTTTGAAATACTGCTCTCTTCTCATTAAGATGAGACAGAGACTTCCATGACAGTGTATGGTGGATTACATGCTGGGTCATGTGCTGGATGACTCTTCTTTAGCTGGTCTGCTGTCTAAGATTGACTTTATAATTCACATCTGCATTGAGGTGTCTCCTGAAGGAGGTAACTTGCAAACATCTGCCAACCGGTCTTTGCTGGCTTGAAATGTGGCCTTCCAGCCATTCTAGAAACTGCTGTAATGATAGAGATATTTGGCTTATTGGAAGGATATACTCAGTTTCAAGCCTTAGCTAATTTATGATGAAAAGGAAGTCAAAATACCTTTTGCAGCTTGAATACCACTGTTCTGGAAATCGGTATTAAGGGATAAGCATTAATGGTGTTGTTAGTGTTATTCTTAGTGAGGTGAGTGCTTGGAGCAATGTTTTTCCTAGTTCTCCATTTCCCATGGCAGTTGTGACTGTCAGTCTCTTGCTCATTCCTTCTCACTTCCATGAGATTTTTATTGTCGTTATCTCCACTATAGGGATTAAACACGCCTAGAGGTATGCTAAAACTAAGGTTAGGTTTTACCTCTCTATTAACTGCTGAAATCTGTGGGATTTGTGTTATCTGCACAGTGCTCTGAGAGTCTGAGCCAAGCTCTAGAAAAGGGGCGATGCTGGGAGGGGCTGCTGGTAATAGCTCTTCCACTAACTTGTTTCCCAGATCCCAGTGTAGTCAGTGGGAGTGTGCTACAACATCAGATCACAGGTTGAGCAGCTGAAATAGCTAGATCATGTTGATCCTTGATGCTATAAAACATCTAGGATTCCATTCATCATTCTCATAGGAAAGACACAATCTAGACTTTTGATTTACAAAAGTGTTGAGTTGTTGCATTCTGAACAAAAAGAATAATGATTTTTTTTTTCATACTAGATACTTTTTATCTTACCCATTTATCAATAATACATAAATTAATTAGTATCTCCTAATGATGGGTTTCTTGTTTCATCTTAAGGGAAGTACTTAATGATGAAAAAGAAAAAGAAACTAGCTTATTTTTCTCCTACTTTGTGTGTTGAAGACAGGAGAACGAGTAAGTGAGCCATGGAGACCAGTCCTGGAGGGAGAGGGAGGTCTCTAATCTTCTCTGTGAAGAGAACACCCCCTTCAAGGCAAAAAGAGTGGTCTTCAGAGAAGATTTCCAGATCTCTCTGGACAGTTGATCTGATTGGCTGAATTCCCTGTTATTTCAATGAAACATACTCATATATGATGTAAAGTTGAAAAGGAGCACAGTGAGGGTTTTTGTTAGAACAGCTGCTAGAGGTGTTCTGCATATTGAAGAAACGTGGGAAGAAATAGGTTTGCATGTGCTGGAGAGGGAAGGAAGCTGCTGTGTGATTGCTGGGGTAAGGCCTGGCTTAAGCAATCCAAGGGTGCCACAGCTGAAAGTGGAGGTGAGCGTTCATACCCTCTGTAAATTGCAAGGAATCTGTTCCATGCAGTGTCTTCCTGAAGCAGTTGTGGCAGTGTTAGCTTGGCTGGCATGACGTACAGTTTGATTTTTATCACAGACCTTTTACTTTGATACCATGCTTTTCCCCTCTCCTGGTCTGTTACATGCAGTTAAGTTTATGGTTATTTTTTGCCTTCTAATTCCATAAATCTGTGAAGTAGTTATTGAAAGATTGTACTTATTTTGACTGTAGTAGCTTTGATTGAAAACTGCACTTGAAGTGGCCATCTTGAAGTTATTTAAACATCTGCTCTTCCCCTTATATATACCATAGTTACTTTCCAATAGATACTCTCATGGATTAGGAAGTATTTTATGCACACCCAGCATTGTCTGAGGCTGTGTCTTTTAGATTGAAATGGGTGGAGTTGGTTTTCAGGGAAGAATTCTGGCAATAATATCCAACTTTAGAGCTGAATGCTTTTGTGCATCTGACTCCAAGGCCAGCTTTGCTCTTACAAACCATTTTCTTGAGAATGTGAGAAAGATTTTTAAGATGTTTGAGTTAATAGGGTAAATTGCAGGTTTTGATATGTGAGACATCTTACACAGTCAAAACAGATTGTAAGGTGAGGCTGAAATTGATGAGTAGATTTTGTTTTTAGGAGCAGAATGTTAGTGTGAAAAAGAAATTATTTTGGGTGGAAAAAAGGTATGGTATTGGGTTGGGGGCGAAGGATTGAAGAGTTAGGATTGCTGGTTTCTGCCCCTGTTGCTGGCTTGTAGCTTGTTCTAAAGTGAGCTCCTTGGTCTTTGCTTCCAGACTTGAGATTGTTACCTGCCTTTCTTACGATAAGATGGGAGCTTTAGTATATACGTTTATAAAACCATTAAGATTTTGAGCAAGTGAGACATAGTACAAGGAGGGAGATGAATACTGATACCCAAGGCATTTTTATACACCTGCTAGTTTAATGTGCCCATTGATATATATGGATGGCTCTTCTTGACAATGTGACTTCTTTCAAAAGTAGAAGATAGAGGAAAGAGAAGGATATAACTTTGTTTCTTTCTTCTTTGACCCTTTGCTGATTTTTAAGAAATTAAGAGCTGAAATGACAGGGAGAGATGACAGTGTATATAAGAGGGTTGAGGTGGGGCTACGTAGAGAAGAGGTTTGAGAAAAATTGAAGCAGCTTAGCTAAGAAAGCAAAAATGGGGAGAAAATACTTGGTTCTTGTACCAGTGTTAGAACCCGTATTGAGGGGGAAAAAGCCTCAAACCACAAAAACCCAAACTGAAACCCCAAACAGGCGGAAAATATGCGATGGTTTTTGATTTATGGTTTTTTTTTTAAACTCTGAGGGAGTGTGTTTTTCCATGCCCTCGGCGTTCTCCGGCCGTTCTCTTAGGATGCGCCCGTTCGGCCCGGGGGCAGAGCGGCGCTGCCCGGGAATGGCGACAGGTGGCGCTGCTGGGCCTCACTAGCCCCCTGCAAATGGCAGCGCTGAGGGGCAGTGCCCCGGGGGCTCTGCAATGGGCCGTGCAGCGGGGGCTTTTCTGCAAAACACGGTGTGTCCCGCTGCCTGGCTGAGGATGTTGTTCCAGGAAGTTTCGTGTAAACTACCGCGTCCAGAAAGCCATTGTTGAGGGAGACAGAAGTGGGGCAGGATCTGATAGATGTCAGCCGTTGCTAGCCCAAGCCTCATCTTGCCCTTTTCACTTCGAGCTGCTTTGAAGAACAAAGAGGTTCTTTCAGAGATCGAAAGATACTCCTTATAACCTCCTACACCCACTTTTCTGCAGGGAGCAAACACTCTTTTTCCTGCTTTACCTTGAACATCTTGACTGCTGTCAAGGACTGGTCTGAATCTGTGATTGTCTTTCCCTAGCTTCTGCTTTCTTTCAGTCTGTTGGTATGAAGAACTGTAGTCCTTGGCTTTATTGTTGCGCTTAATTTACCAAATCAATAGAAAAAAAACCCTTACAGCCTTTGCTTGTTGTTACTATGGTTCTCAGTACCAGGAATAAAAATGTCCACTTAAAATTTTATCTTCTTGTTAAGAAAAAGCTGTACTAGTTGAAAAAAAAATTCTAGAAAAACCTAGCTGGTTCTTAGGGTTATAACTAACCAGTCCTTCTGTCCCAAGACCTGCTGCAGAAACCAAAATTCTTTGTAATATCAAGAGATAGCAATTGTGTACTAAAGGTTTTTTTGTATTTACATTGTCTGCTGGCAGCAGTCATTGGGACTAGCAGGCAAAACTCCTGTTTCTGTCCCAGAGTTCAGTTCCGCTTGGAACTCATGTCAGATATATTGGTGAAAATGATGCTTTCTGCCTCTTTATTTTAATGGGAAAGTTTAAATGTGACATAGAAAACCGTTCTGGTTTTCTCCAGAATGCTTTTTCCCGACACCATGCTTCTCTTTCTTGACTGTAAAGGAGTAGTCCATTAATATACCTGTAATTGTTTTTCAGCTTTTAAAATATTTCAGTAAAAATATATTCAGTCAAAAATAGCCCAAATCCTCTGTATTCAAAGCAAAAGGAGCTGTACCTTGCTGTTATCAGTCCTAACCCTACTGAAATTCTTCAATTTGAATGGTGTTTTCTGTTCTTGGTCCTGAATTCGTTAGTGCTGTTTATGTATAAAGGTGGTTTAAAAAAATTATTTGAAGCAAGAAAGGGCTAGCGCTGAAATTCTGGCCTTGATTTTGCTTTATTTTACATGTGTTAATGTTCTGTATTCCTGGCATTTTGTTGGTGCTCCTTGTTCCATTGGTTTTTCCATTATTATGTGTTCTGGATACTACTAAATGTATTTCTAAGTATATCTCACAGCAGATGTGAAATATTTGTAAGAGCAAATCAGTCCTAAATAGTTATCTGGAAGATTCTGTGACAATGAATTTCTGTTCTCATGGTCTGCTTTTTTAGCATAAAGAATTTGTCACACTCTATTCTCTTCCATATGTGGTGGAAAGGGAGAAATCAAGTCTGTCACTGGGTGTTTTGGCAGTACCTAGGAGAGGGGCTGAGTTATTTCAGTTGAAGGAATTATCCCGATCATGAAGTTGAAATTCTGGCCTTCAGACATGGCCATTCAAGTTGTTCTCAGTTCTTTGCATGCTTCTTAGTACTGTCAAGAAAGGAATGTTACTGCTAGTACCAGTAGTTACGTCTTTGTGTACTTCCTCAGGAGAAAGCTGGGATGAGGATTAAGAACTAATTTCTTGCATTTAGTATTCCACGGAATGTAAATGGGTTTGTTTCTGTTGTCGGTACTTTGGTTGCAGATTAGGTGTAGATATTATTTTGCTTCTTGGAGGTTGGAAGTTGCAGTCTGTTGAAATGGACTGACTCGTGCAGAGGAAGTAGGACTTAGTACAGCAGTGATCATGAAGATAAGAGCCGGTGTAGTCTAATAGACTCTCATCTTCTCCACTGTCTAGCAGTTCCATTGGAAGGAGATCCTGAAGGTTGCAAGATGTGCAGTTCAGTTGCTCCCAGGCTGTGGTTCTTAACAGACCGTCGCATCAGAGAAGATTACCCTCAGCAGGAGATCCTGAGAGCACTGAAGGCCAAGTGCTGTGAAGAGGAGCTGGATTTCCGGGCCTTGGTGATGGATGAAGTGGTGCTGACCATTGAGGATGGAAATCTTGGTGAGAATGAGCTAAGGCTGGGAGTGTGCTGAAAGGGTGCTTGGAAAAAGATTGTAAAATGGAGCATCTGTACTATTTAATAATGAATTCTATGTATGCCAGACTACTTACCATTCATCACATAAATCATGTAGATGTACGTAATTTTTTTTTTAGCATTTATTAATTAAATATAATTGTTAAATTTGGTAATTTGCATTACAACCATTTTTGTCTTCCCTTGGCAGAAAAGAGAGGAGGGTTGTTTCATTTTGGTGAGTCCAGGATAAGGACTATAGGACCACTGAATTAATAAGAAATCATGGAGCTTAATTTTTGCTTCAGTAATTGAACTTTGTGGGTCACATTTAAGAGTTTCAGAGGGACTTTTTTCTTCTGTTTGTGTTCTGGATCCAAAATAGAAAACACTGGAAATAATCTAAAAGGAATTTTCAACGAACAGTACAAAGTGTCATGGAACTAGAGGTTATAATGTGACGTAACTAAAGCATGCTGCTGTATGGATGTGGAGTTATGTGAATTTCAAAAAAGAACAGTGCTGATAAACAAAGTATGTGCATCAAATAATTTGAACTATTACTACAATTTACAGTGTTTAAAACTAAATGGTAAGATTTCTGTTCTATTTTCCTATTAGCTTTTTTTTCCCCATGGTGATTAAAAAAGGAAAATCAAAATGTTAAATTGCATTAAAATGTTAAGTAAAAGGATTCTGTAGATAGAAAGTTTATGTGGTAGGAAGATACTAATATCCCCAATGTCAAGCTGTGTAACACTTATAATGTATTTTTGTTTCAACATTTTAAAATTTGGATTCCCTAAAGTAAGGACATTGCAGAGTTATTTTTTACCTTTAACTCTTTCATTCCTCTTCCTCATGTATCAGTAAAAAAATGTATTGATGTAGATCCAGGGAAGAATTACATTTCTGCAAGTTGTATTAGAGTAATTAATTCTGTGTGGGAAGAAAATATAAAAGTACCCTCATGCATGAAGAAGAGGCTGCCATGTATACCTTGTTCCTTTTTGGGAAATCATACGTAGGAAGGGAATCATAAAACTGACGCTGGGGAAGAACTTTGGTCAGAATTTATGCTGTATTTTGGCATGAATTAATCAAGTACAAAATATAGGCATGATAAAACCAATATTTTTTATTCTGGTATTACTAAACTTTTGTTTATCTATTTCGTCTTTTAATCTGAGGAGTCTTACGATTTTTATCACAGATTGAAATTCTGTAGGATGTCTTCAAATCGAGGTAACTTCTTGTCAGAAAGTCTGAGCTCTGAGTGTGCTTTCCTTTGGACAGCGTGTAATGGGAACGGAGCCATCCTGGACTGTAGCTGCAGTCTCTGAGATGCATAATTAGTCCTTCAGCATTTCAATGCTGTTTTTATTTCTTGGTGATTTCTTCTTTCCTGTCTTCTGTCTATTTTTTGGGGAATTAAACAGGGCAAGTGTAAATTGTGGACCTTTCTGCTCTCTTCTGTCTAATGTCTCTTAGTGCTTGTGTCTCTTGCAAGGAGAAAGGTAAAAGTAGTGCAAGTTGGAAAACTAATATTGAGGAATGTGTAGTGCAAGAGTGAGAAAAATTTAGAAAATTACTAGAAAAAGAATGCAAGAAAAGGGAAGTTATTCTCATCTAAAGTGTTCATTCAATATGATGTAAATAACTGACCATCTGAAAAGGAGTGAGATAAAAATGATGAAAGACTGTGGATAGAAATTTTGTTATAAATAGTCTCGAATTGTCTTGTATCAAACAATTCTTTCTCTTGGAGAGAGATGAAAAATCTTCCCTCTCAGTTTTCCAGTTCTGTTTTTTCTAGAGCTTGTGCACATGTTTTCATAAAGATTTCTGCTGGAGGGCATGAGCAAAAGCTTTGTGTTTCATTTTCCTTGTTAAAATCCTCAGCTGGCCTAAGAAAAGGTGTCCTGGAACAAAATCCAGGAGGTAGTGCATTCTGTACCCTTTTTGTTATCTGCTGCTGTGTGAGGGATCCAGGTTGAGTAAAATTTTCTATGACATAGAGGAGTTGATAAAGAGAATGTATCTTCAGTGGATAATAATGTGCTTTTGCTTCTTTTTCGATCATTATTTATTCAAGGCTCAAACTCTGAAGGTAGTACATGATATTGGAGGACGTAATAGTTGGGGTTTTTTTCACATATTCACACTCTGATTAGAGCTTTTTTTGTCCTTTAAAACCAAGGCAATTTCTTAAGTAAATTGTTACAAGAATGTTCAAGTTACACAGCCAAGTTGGATATTACAGGATGCTATTTAAAACCTCAAAAATGTGGTATTTCTGTAGATGATAGAGTCAGTAATCCTTCTGACTCTGATTTGCTGCCTGTCAGGAACATGGCTGGAAACTTCAGAGACCAAAAATTAAGCATAGGATATTAAAAAGCTTGAAATTATTTACCTCACAGGGGTAGAGTGGAAAAGACACTTCTAAATGTAGGAAAATAGAGCAGAACAGTGGGATACATACCAGAAATGAAAATTGTCCCTTCCACAAATCATGTGGTATATACCCTGACAGTGGAGCACACTGATGTAACTGTCACTGAAGCACAGAGCCAAAGACAGATATGTAAAGCTTTGTGATGCTGAGATTTACAAAATTTGTGTCTGTCAGAAATAAGATTTGCCATGGCCAAAGGGAAAGGGGGAGGAGGTGGGGTTGTTTAACTCAGTAGACTCAGCCGCGACTCCTTGGGGCAGGACTCTGCTGTACTGCTGGGCAGAATGGGAAGTGAGGCTGGATGCCCAAGGCAAACCAACAGTGTAGGCCCAGCAGTCCCTGCTGGTTCCTTTTCTTTCACAGCTGAAATTCGGGGTGACCCAAAATCTCAAGCACCCCACACAATCCCAGTATCACAGGCCACATCATGAACCTGCATGCAGGTCAAGATCCACATTAGATACCTCAACACAGCATGAGCCAAAAAGTGATTGTAAATGCCGGTTAAGAGATGTAGAATTAAGGTTTTTCCTTTGTAGTCTAAAAGGAAATTCTTAAACTGATTTATGCTTAAATGGTTTTGGAAATAATTTCAAGTATTTTTTGAAAATAACTAAGGTTTATGTCTTACTTAATTAAGTGCCTACTTACCCAAGCCATGCATTCCTGTTTCCTTTACACACTGGCTGTAGTACTCTGTAGATTTCCAAGGAAAAAGCTGAGATAAGTGGAAAAGTAGAGCTGTATAAATGGATAAATTTTTTCAGCTTCTCTGGTGGGCTGAGCCCTCTGTGATGGTTACTCAATCAGACATGCACAACATTGTTGCACAGGAAAGGATAGGAATGCATGTGTAGAAAAAAGTGGAGGGTGATACTGGGCTGTTAATTTTAAACTGGCTCCCTGTAGCTGTAGCCTAAGTTTCTTAAGAGCTAAATTCTTAAAGCTAAACCAGTCTAGAATGATCTACTGCTGAATGGAGCAGCCATGTTCCTCTTGTCCCTTTCCAGCATTGCTGTTGCTGCTTGCCTTGTAAAGGACTTTCTGTCTCTCTTGGCTTTCTTTCATGTTGTACCTATGCTAATTCAAGAAAAAGTTTTACCAAATTGTCTGCTACTCTGCAGGACCTAGCATTTGTGTGAGTTGAGTTGGCTAACCCAATGGAAGCCTAACTCCACCAAATAATTAGCAGTTTTCTGTTGGAATAGATTGCCGCACCAACCTATTTTGTGGTCACACAATTCCTAACTCTGGTACACTCAGGCGCGGAAGAATGGGGTTGTTCTTTTAGGGAATGGCTTGTATTTATGTTGATTTAGTTGTAGCTCCAATGCATACTTCAAAAGAGGAATTTTCTTGTGGTTGGGATTGCTTGATAGTGTCAGCTTTAGGATTATTTTGTTTGTGCATGGCATCTGGTATTTACCACTGCAAGGATTACAAACTGAAATGTCTAGTTTTCTAATCCAGTTTGGCAATTCCTATATTCATTTGAAATACATAGCAAGTAATATAACAAAACTCTGCAGGACATCTTTTAGACATGCATCTGAAGTCTTAGCAGTGAGTCAGTCCTGTCAAAATGTGTCCTTTTAAACTATGTGTCTACGTTTGCTAATGCAGTAATATAACAGGCTTGAGGAATTTGCAGCTAAAGAAATTAAAGCTTGTGAGCAGGAGTGTGTGGTGTGGGATGAGGCAGAGGTGGAGGAAGCTGGTAGGAAAATCCCACCCTATAGGGTGGACTTTGTGGACAAGAGACAAAACATACCCATGCGTTGTCTCCTCATTCTAAATGTTTTTTCTTCTTCCCTGGGTCTAGGACTGAGCAGTACCTTTCCCCACAGACTGCACACCTTACCTATAGGGCAACACAGTTCAAGAACTATTCTTTGGTGAAGAACATGTTAGGGAAAATTGGATTCTTCGCTCATTAAAATGATATACAAAAAATATCTTAATTCAAATTCTTTGCTACCAAAACAGCAGAAATTGGAATTCACTGAGTCAGCAACTTACCAATACCTTTATTGTAGACTTTTGGAATCTCCATAATTTCTGATACTCTCCTGTGAATGAAAATAGTTTAAAGGAAAGTTGCTTTCTTGAACTTTGAACTGTTAAAGATGCTGGAATGACTAAAGTATAAAACAAAGTAGTAACTTTTCCTAAGAGTTTCTTGGCTTTTCCTTTGGGAATGTGAAACCAAGTGATCAGCTTAGGTGAGAAATAAAAAGGGCTTAATAGTAATTTATTCTAAAACAGTAATATGTTGTGCACAGTTAGCTGGCTTAAGTCACATGGGTAACATCTGGAAACAGATCTCTTACCTTCATTTTTTCTGCAGAGGAAGTATTTAGAAGATAGTTTCTTTTAATCTGGTAAAGGTTGGTGTGCTGATTTGGGCATCTGGGTTTCCAGCGTGGGCCTAAACTTTGCAATAGAAGTTGGTATTTTGTTTAAGTCTTTCATCTTGCAAGATGTGATTTTGTTTTGTATGTTCTGTCCTTCATTTCTTATTTAGTTTGCACTAGTAGTTGTGGTCTTTGATTTTTTTTCTCACACTGGATGATACAGCTTTGGAAATAAACACGGAGGAATTGGGATAGTTGAAAGATTTCTGTAAAGTATAGAAATCTTGGGAAAAAAAGGTAAGTGTGGATAACAAATTCCTGTGTTTTCATGTAATGGTAAGAAAAACACTTTGGATCAGCTAGATCCATTGTGAGAGAGAGCTTTGACATATATGAAATGGTTTCCATATCAAAATTCTTAATATTTTTGAATCGTCTTTAAATCACCTAAAGACTGTCTTCTATCACACAACAGGGAGCCTAATCACCTCCTCTTTCTTCTGACTGTTTCAGTAGTCCCTTGACACTTGTTAGTCCAGCAGCGCACCTTAATGTAAGAGCTTTTCCTGCAGCGCGCAGCAGTGGCTTTGGGAGTGATGGAACCGAGACAAGCAGCCTTGGCAAGGTTCCTTTTTGAGCATTACAGAGTTGGCCTGTTTCCTGCTACTAACTACAGCCAGAGCAGCCATTACTTCCTCTGCGGAGTTGGGAAATTGGTTTGTAACTCAAGTGAGAGCTCGAGAAGGAAGTGCATTGTGTGCAAAGGACTGGAAGGTGGTTACACATGAAGTGGATTTTGTGCTGTGGAAAGTGCTGGGTTCAGAATCACTTGAAACCGTTTCTGATGTTCTTTCACTCTGGAAATTGACCACTTTCCAGTCTGATTGATGTTAAACCTTATGGAGCCATAGGCATTACTAGTAGGCAGCTGTGGACTATGTAGAGGGGATTCTGGAATGGTAGCTGTGTTTAGAGGTGGGTGTGATCCGCTGTGCGACACCCCAATATTAGATACCCAAGAAAAACACATCTCTAATTAAAAAAGCTTCAAACATTTGCTTTACTATTGTATTTTAAGAACAGTGCATTTCAACAGCTGCTACATATTTTAAGAAGAATTGTTTTGAGTTTTTTCAGAAGTATAGCACCAAAGACAACTTTCTTATAATGCATATAGAAAGAGAGGATCTATACTCTGTAACCATCCTGGGTGTTCTTGCAGTTTTCTTTCTTCCTGTCAGGGATTTCTATTCTTACGTGAATGATTGTCATCTTAAAGTGATGCTAAAATAACAAAGGCTAACAATGAATTTGATCTTCTCAAAATTGTTCTGTTTCTTCAGTATGTCATCCGTGGTAGATACAGGCTCAGTCCAAAGTCACCTTGCCAAGGTGGAGGGGTAGGAATGTCTCTTCATGGAAATATTTTTATTATGTTAATTTCAGAGGGTTGTGTTAAGGTCTGAAGTTTTTCATTTGCATGTGTTCTAGAACAGCCAGCTAGGAAAATCAGACTTGTAGGGCACATCATCTTGAACATACGTGCATGTCATCATATCTAAAAATGCCAGAAGGCATTGCCAGATTTTTAATTGTTGTAAGAATTCTCAGGAGCGGCCATCTGGATGATAAACAATGTAAAATGGGGCAAAAGCAAGATGAAGGAAGTGTTTTCCATACATCCTAGCCAAGAAATGAAAATTAGCCTAACATTTCACAAGATAGTGTTTAACTGGCTGGAGGTTTCTGTGTCACTTTTCCAGCAATCCCTATTCCAGTGCTGTGTCACCTAAGCAAGTTTTGCTGGCACGTTTGTCCGAGCAGTTGTATTGTGAATCGGGTCTGCATACTGATGTAGCTTTAAACCAGCCTGTTCTTGGTGGCAGGTGTTTTTTTTAGACTTCATCAGTCCTCTGAGTCAGGGAACAGTGTGGCTGCACAAACAATGCTACAGAATTGTTAAATCAGAAGGGCAAACTGTGTGTTGGAGTGTGAGAGATTAGGAGATAGCACAGGTATTGATGTGAAAAACTTAATCTTATGGAACTGACGGCTGTGCTTGCTTTCCCAGATTTGTGATCAGAGGAGTACTCTAGTACCTGTTCTTTAAGCAATGACAGTAGCTTTGGCTTTATCCGCCTTTCTCAAGTCTGGTGGTTGTCCATTTGTGAATGATGGGCAGTTGATTCTCATTGACTGTGAACGTGAGAGAGACTGGTACTGCTGAACTTTGACCAGTATTGAGATGGTCTTCCAGTGTGCAGACCTGTGTTTAGATTAATACGGACTTCTAGGAGTACCAGTGTCCATGGACAAGTCCCTTTATTTTCTTACTTCTATAAACTCTTACCTGTAAAATGTGGTGAAGTACCAGTTTTAAGAATTACAGTTTCCTTTTATATCGGCTCTTTGCTGCATGAAAAGAGCAGAATGAAAAGCAGAACAACAACAACAAAAAGAATGCCAGTACTGAAATGACCAATTTTTTAAAATTTCCTTATATTGTAAATAATTAACATTTACAATGTCACAAAAACCTGTAATGGTGTCCTTATAATGATTGTTCTTTGAATGGTAGAGCTTACATGATTTCCATATCTGTTTAAAGGTCTAGTCCATTTTAGGATTAAAAGTGTGATAAAATGCCTTTGTATTTGTCAAAAGTTTAAGCAAGTTGAAGCAGAATGTGCTATGTGTGCTCTTGACAACTTGAGCAGAATACCTGAGAGCAAAGATATTCTGCTCATGTTGTCAGACAAACCCTGCTAGAATTACCCTAACTAATTAATTGTGTTAACTTGTAGAAAGCCTTTCCTATTATACAGAAAGGTTTTCTTGCTCTGTACTTCCATATAGGGCAGGTATTGAGCTGGGGACTGACTTGCTGTGCTTGTTACTCATCTTGACACATCTGTGAGTAAAACATGGAAGAACAGATATTGGAAGATACACACTAGTGATTTGATCCATTTTGTCAAAGTGTGAAGTAGAAAGACTAGATATGCCAATGCTCTTGATTTTTTTAGCTGTGAGGGGGGTTGGACTGCACTGACACGGTTATTAGGGTAAAAGATTTTGTTCACCTTAGTTGTTGTAATGTAATGCCCATGAAATAATATGCTCAAAATCCATGCTATCAAGTCCTGTTTCTTGGCAGTTTCTGTCTAAAGAATAATTAGATCTGGTAGGGAAACACAGCAGTCAGAAGATCAATACCTTTTTCCCTTGAGTTCTAAGAACTTGATTTGGAAGTATCCTCTAGGTGTCGTGTCAGTTGCCTTGTTGTGTTGGTACAGCGCTGTGGATCTTTGAGGGGGATGATTTCCTTTTAATTTAAGTTTTAAGTTTTTGCAAGGACAGAAGAAGAAGTTTTTTGTGAAAAGCCATGTAAGTGTTCTCTTTAGTTGTTCAAAATATACAGCTATTAATCATTTGACAAGCAATTTAGAAATAGAGCATAGACAGAGCTGTTGGAGGATGATACAAAAGTGATTCTCATTACAGGTCCCTTCGATACGCTCACCATCACAGCACTGGGCATTCCCAGTCCCTGGGAAGGCTAAGGGGATTTGAGTCAACTCAAGCCCATTGTTTTCTTCAAAGCTCTTTTGGCCAGTCATTCAATTTTTAACCTCTAGGTTGGGCTAAGCCCTGGATGCACTCCCCCATGCTGGTCTAGTTACCCTGGGAAGACATTCAGGCTCTTGCTGCTCTCCTGGACAAACATTTACACACACCGCTGGCAGTCAGACAGTCCCCTAACTGTTACAAACCTTAATCTTAAAAGCCACCTTTCAGTCCCCTTTGTCATAGAATGGTTTGGGTTGGGAGGGACCTTAAAGATCATCTAGTTTCACCCTCCCTGCCATGGACAGGGACACCTTCTGCTAGGCTATACTGCTCAAAGCCCTGTCTGATTTGGCCTTAAGTACTTCAGGGGATGGGGCAGCTGCAGCTTCTCTGGGCAACCTGTGCCACTGCTTCAGCACCTCACAGTCAAGAATTTCTTCCTAATATCTAATCTAAACCTACCCTCTTTCAGTTTAAAGCCATTCCCTCTTGTCCTGTCACTACATACTATTGTAAATACTCACCATCTTTCTTGTAGTCTTCTTTCAAGTACTAAAAGGTGGCCATTAGGTCACCCCAAAGTCTTCTCTGGGCTGAACATTCCCAATTCTCTCAGCCTTTACGGCTGAGAAGGAGTGCTCTACCCCTCTAGTCATCTTGTCGTATGATAAGGTCATCCTTCCTGCCCACAGCTGTGGTCAGTCACTTCCCATATTTTCCCAGAGCTTCACAGACACGTCACGTTTGTTCATCTCTGCTGAACCTTCTCAGGAGTTTACTGATCCATCACATGGAGAAAAGAGCTGTGAATGCGTACAGTCTGGAGTTTGGGACATTTGCATGGATGTAAGAGACTTGTCTAACTTTTTCTGTCTTTGGTTGAGGTAGTGATGGAGTACAAGTATAATTCTTCCCATATTCATGCCCTACCCTTAGAGATGGAATATTTTCATCTTTGACCTGGTAGATGTATGCTTTATGTAATGCAAGCAGATTGATACGATACAGAGAGAGACCAAGTTAGGAAGACTCTGTGGTCTAATGACTGTGTCAGTATTTGGGTTCCATCTCCAAGTAACTGTCCTTGAATGATGAGGTAAAAGGGTATCCTCACTACCACAAAATGCTTACTGTGAAAAGTGCCTTAATCCCTTTATGAACTCAGTGTCAAAAGTCAAGCTACTTCTTCCAAGTTTCTTGTTATGCTCCAGATAGTACTGTGAAGGTCTTGAATTAATGGATACAGTCTTTTGTTTTCCTCACCCCCAGTGAAAGTTACTTGCTTTGACATCTGAATGGATGATCTAACTGCTGAAATTGCTGATGTCCTGACATTGTGCTTACTTCCTGGTAAAGTCAGGATATATTTAAAAGTATAATTTGAGACACTCAAGATGGTAAATGGATGACATGTCCTAATCTGTAATGCCTTCTTCCCTGCTTTCCAGTAAGAAGAGCGTATTGTTTCACTTTCTGTCTTGTGGATGAAACAAAATAAAAATGTGGTTTCTTCTGTTGGCCATACAGGTGACACTGGTACAAAACTGCTATTTTGCTTACTTTGGGCGAGGAAATTTTGAGTTTTTAGTACTGGTTCTAAGTGACAAAGTTATCTGATAAAACATTTTAGGAGGGTTTTTTTGACATTGGGAATGGGTCTCACATCACCCATCTTAATATTACAATGGGCTAAACCTTTGCATCAGATTTTTATTGCTTAGCATTTGTCCTTCCTTATTAATATACATCCGACTCTTAAATGCCTCTTTGAGGGAGTTTTGGGAATTTTTTGCAAAGTCATTCACACAATTTAAAATAGAGACCTTCTTTCATGTCGGTTATACCTCTTCTCACCGACACAAAGACCTAAGTGGTTCATTCAAATATCTTGGAGACAAGACGATTGGGATTGGGGACTGAGGTATCAGTGGAGAAAAATCTGGTGTGAAGGCAGTGTACTTGGCAAACCTGCTGGAACAAGAAATGGTAACAGGAAGTGATTGCAGAGAAACTCTTGCTAGATAAGGAGTTGCTTCCCTCATGAAGGAAGTTGGAGATCGAAATTGGTGGGAGCATGGGTTGTGTGTTGAAACTTACAAACTGAACAAGGAGCCTCAAAAATGGGAAACAAATTTTAAGGCAAGGCAGGCAATTGAGTGTTTACAGTGGTATTCAAAATTACAGACAAAGAAACTACATGACAGTAGGAGAAATCCACAGTTTGGAAATTAATTGGAAAAATAAGGAGCACAGAATGAAGATGGGACAGAAGGACAGTGGAATCACTGGTGTTACGTCTAGGGGGTTGAATGCTGTGAGAGGGTGAATGCAGAGTGAGAATTTGGGGCAAAGCAAGCTGCTTGCAGTAGTTGCTGACTTACAGTGCCTGGAGTGGGGTCAGACCTTCCGGAGACTTCCTTTTCTGCAGGGAAACATTCCTCTGCCAGTTGGTTACATAAATTCTTGCTGAGGGAGGAGCCCATTCATCTTAAGTGCTGGTCCACAGGGAGGCTGCTGACACTTCGCTGTCAGTTTGGGTCTCAGAGCCTTTGTGGAAGATGAAACTGGTCTATTCCACCATGTCAGGTGTTACTTAGGTGCCAAGGGATGAAGTTTGCCTTTGATTATCTGCAAGTAGGAAGATAAAATGCTATTACGAGTAGCAACAGCAAATGACTAAAACTTAGAAACTGGCAAAATCAAATTTGGAATTTTGTCGTCTTTGTTGTGTATTTGTTCTCAGCTACTACATTTTAAATTACTTAATTACTTGCTACTTTTTTGTCAGCCTCCTTAAAGTACAGGGTGTTCTGCTCTGGAAATGTAACTTGCAGTATGGTGGAGAGAACAATTTGTAGGATGCCTTATTTGTGATTACAGGAATTTGTGACAATTGAAGCAGAACATTGCTGGAAGAAAAGTGTTAGTCTGGTGATCTAAATTGAACTGCTCAGAAATTGCCTTTAATTACATGTTTTTGCATTTTCTGAGTGCCCAGACTTTGGATATTAGGATCAGCTTTGTGAAAGTGCTGAATACTTAGATCCACAAATAAAGTCAATCAGAACAGCATGAGCAACTGAGAAACCATGGTCTCCCAAATGTGGCATCCAGAATTCCTTCTTCAACACTTATCTCTGGGTTTCTCTCCCTGATATGGAAAATCAGTAGAACATTCACTGATTTCCTGTGATGTTAACAAAATTAATTAGGATTGTGAATGCCTTAGTTATTACTGTGATAAGCACAATAAATAAAACTCAAGAAGAAATTAATAGTGGTGCATTTCAAGCAAGGATTTCAGTATACCGATCCATGGACTACACACTAGACAATGTAGAAGAAAATACACTCCTCAGTAGCGGCTTCTTAATTGGGTGCTGTACCTTTTGCGCATATTAGGTATCTGCTGCGGGAAAAAATAATGTTTGTTTGTATAACTGAAGACAGTATGCATGTGGGGTAGTAGATCAGGGCTACAGATATATCCTTAGTTGTGGCTTTTTCTAATCTTTATGTGCTTGACTTCGTGGCTGCAATAGTTTTCTCTTAATATAGCTTTTGAGTGCAATGCGTACCTACATTCTTTGTAAATAAAGTATGTGCTTATAGGGACTGTGCTGGATGCATCAACACTGTTGATAGTTATCCAGGTTTAGAAAAATGTAAATGTAGGGGAAACCAGGAGTGCTGGAATGATAATTAATTTCTCGTGTAACCTAATACTCTTGTCTTTGAATAGTAGTCCAGGGATAATTTACATTCAAGATAATATGTATTCTGTCAGTGAGACTGAGGAATTTTACCTGTCTGAGTACCTGGGCGGGTGCTCTTGTACCTTGTTCTCCTTCATACTTGTTTCAGGGATACGTAAATTGGCATGTCCTCATTGTTGCTGTACTTCTCAGCTACTTTGGAAATTGGCTTATGCCATTCATGGAATTCAGTTTGGGTTCTTTTGACAACACTGTTTTCAGTGTTTATATTTCATATTTTATGAGGTGCCTTGCAGGCTGTTTTTCATGGTTAAGGATATCTTCCTATATATAAAGAAAGTAATATATTACTTTTGGATATCAACATGAAGTGTTGAGCCTTCTGTTCCTGGATGAGGAGCAGATTCACAGGGTGAACTACATTCCTAGTTCTGTGGTCAGGCAGGATGCCCTGCTTTGAGTTGAGATTTTTCTTAATAATGAAGTAGGAAGGAAGCACTAGTGATCCTGGCTGAGCCTGCCATGGCAGAGGCAGTTGGTTGTTATGATCATGAAATTATTTTTTAGGAGCTTCAGGATTCCTGCACCAACCACACACTGTTCTGGAAAGCAGACCCATGCAAATCTTGCCTCCCAATGTTGTGGGGCAGCTTTCTTTCCTATATCATGCCTTTTTTGTCTCAGTGAAGGTTGTTGTTAATGACAAAAGAGGCCTTACCAAGTTGTGCTAGTGTCACTATGTGTCCTTTTTTTCCTGACTCAGGCAACATTCAGGAATATCCTATAGACTCAAAGTTTAACTCTGCGTTGTCTGGAGCGCAGTCCATCCCTGCTTATTCCCAGTGAGACAGAGCTACTTTAAGGGTTTGAAGTAGCTTTTTTTCCACAAAACTAGACTCAACTCAAGACCTAAAGGGGATTACCCTTTGTGTCCCTGACAATTTTCTGTGAAGGCCTGTCTTTTTGGAAGACTGCTTTCACCAGGAAAATGAAATGCTGGTGTGTGAGGCCCGTTTTTGGTTGTTTCTTTAGAGCTTTACAATAAAAGCTTCACAGCTTCTTTTCCTGCTTTGTTACTTTGCTTTCCAGACAGGGTTTTCCTTTACCTTGTATTGAATTTCTTCTTTGATCTCTTCCCAAGTTTCCTTGTGGTCAGGGAATCAGGCGTTGGGTCCTGTCTCCCCCCTGCAACTGTCAAACCTATAAAAGCACTTTCTACTCTCAGAATGAAGAACTTGATTTTTAACTTTTTAATTACTGTAAGAACTTGTCAGATGATCTTGATAATGTGAAAGAAAGAAGGGATGTTGCCCAGTGAGCCCACAGATCTAGTTTGAGCTGTGAAACAGGGCACTGTGGAGCATGCATCCTACTGTTGCAGCCAGGCATAACAATAAGTAACTTAAGAGGTCAGGCATACTACAGGAGAAGGCCACAGAGAATCATAGGGATAATTGAGTTTCAGAGGGACCTTTAAAAGCCATCTGGACCAACCTCCTAGTCACAGCGGCCAGCTTGAAAGCTAGATCCAGCTCTGAAGTTAGATCAGGTTGCTTGGATTGTATCAAGTCAGGTTTTGAATATCTCCAAAGGATGAAACTTCCACAGCCTCTCAGGGCAGTCTTTCACAAAGTTAGGCCACCCTCATGGAGTGGGTGGTCCATATATATGGTCACAATATGTTAGCATGCTGTATCAGTTGCTGGGCTCTTGCCTAGCTCTATGCATGTCAAAACAAAGCTGCGTGCATGTGATCTGCTCCTTCGTGTGGGGCACAAACCCTTCTCATATTCACAGCCTATCCTTCTAAAAGAGGCCTTATCCATTCAACACAGTACCTCAGGCATGCAAACTGTCCCGCTGCCAGTTGAGGAGAGATTATGGGTTGAAGTCATGGTGTAAGTGCAGGTAAAAAGGTAGAAATAACATAGTATTGACTGGAATTTTTTGAGATGTGCGTGTTCATATCGTGCTTCCTTTTGTTTTTATGTCAGTCTTCCCAGGATCATTCTCGCATAAGACTGAAATGGTACTTTGTGCACTCCTCCTTATATGCTTGGGGCTAAAGGTGAGGCAGGATTCTGAAAGTGCATGCCCATTGAGTTGAGTAAGTTCAGTGGTTGCAGGCAGAAGGGATACTGTATATGTAAACTGCATGTCTTATTGCTTGTAATTGTTAGTCCTCCTAGAACAACTCTGGCAGCTGGGCCTTTGTAGCAGTTTTGCTGCAAATTTTTGGTAACCTGACAGAGTGGAAGCCACTGGAGAATGTATTACCTGCATAGGTCAGGAGGACAGGAGTTGGAGAAATGGAAATCAGTCTGATTTGTCTGATTTTACAAAGTTGGAGGCTGGGCTAGCATAGTGACCATAGAGTTGTAAATGTAGAAAGAAAAATACCCACCTCGCTATAGAGAATTCTACAGTCTCCTGCACCATATTGACAATTTAAACTGTTCAGATCCTTCCTGTCATTGCTGTGATCCAGGTTTCTCTGTTGCAGTTGACACCTGGATTGATCAGATCCTACAGAGAGCTTGTTCAGCTTGCAACACCTGCAGGAATTGAATTCCACGAAAGAAGAGTTTCCTGCTGGTGCAGGAAGCTTACCTGCTCACCAGTGGGTCTGTGTATGAGTGAGAGGCAGTGGGTGGTACTACATGCCACTGTAGGATTGCATAGAGCTGGAGAGTAAAACTGTTGGCAGCAACAGAGAGTTAAATTGTCTTAGAACCACAACCTTATGTGAGTGCTTTGTCCAAAACAGGAATTTCTAAAGAGGTGTTAATTTCTTCCTTTTTCTTGCTTGGATCTTCCAGGGTTCATACCATGCTGTTAAACCTTTCCGTTTCAGAGTTTTTAATCTTTTTAAATTGGTAGAGGCAGAGTCTAGGAATGAATGTAAATTGCAATTCTGTTACGAAGAACAGATCATAAGAGTGACATTTGGTAATGAAATTCCATGATTCTGGAAAATTGAAGAAAAATGTTATCTGCAAGTATTTAAAGGCGATTCTTCAAGGAGTCTGTGGAAGAGATGAATGTACTAAGGAGACTTGTCAGACCTGAAGTGGTAAAAAAGCTTTTGTTTCTCTTTGCCATTTACTTGTTTGTGATGAGAACTGTAGCCCCTTAGTGATTTTTGTTTCTTTGTAAATTGAGCAGATAATTACTTCAGAAAAGACAAGAGAGCTTTAGAGCTTGTAGTGTAGAGTAAATGTTTATAAAGATACTTACGAACTTGTAGGGACTGGTAAACTCAGAATTACCCTTACAGCCTAGAGACTAGTGGTAAAATGGCTGATCTCTTAAATGTGTTGCCTTCAAAGGTCAAAACAAGCTGACAGTGGGGGATGTCCAATCTACTTGCTTTAGCCTGCTGTCTGTGAGTGCAGTACTACTACTGCATGATTTTTCTGTTTGACTGGACTGGTTGGAAGGACTGTGTACCTGTGTAATGTTCCTGTGTAATGTACCTGTGTAAATGTTCCTGTAACGAGGAACATTTTCTTTTAAGAAGAAGGTTACAGATTGTATGGAGTGTATTAATTAGGGAGCATACTAAATAAGTATGTTAATTAGTTCAAGTTTTTTGACTAGATGGAAGCTTCTGCATCCAGATCAGGTGAGGAATAATACTGTGGTGTTACGTCTGTATTTTCATGACAATGTGGGCATATGTCCAACTACTGCAGTGTAGATTTAACTCTCTAAAGCCAGAAAGAGGAGACAAGCTCAGCGAGTGTGCTTACAGAGGGGTGGGAAAAATGGAAGTCTTCCTTCTCTGGCTTTGCTTTGTGAATATTTTTATGTTAACATCTGTCAAAACTAAGAAATGTTGGTCTATAGCTTTTGGTCTAGAACAATTTCTTGGTGGGGTGGTGGTACTGCAGTAGGAAAATACTGTACTGATGATGACACTTGAAACTTTTGCATACTATATGAGTACAAGTTTTCTCTGACACATTAAAAAGAACCCCACCAAAGCATACAGCATCTCCCAGTTGACAGGAATTTATATTATCTCTGCTAGATTTAGAGTCAGTTTCAACTCATTTTTTTTGCCAAATACCACAGTTAAATTCTTAACCTTTGCTGTTTCCAAATAAGTGCTTCCAATTCATAAATTCAATGCAGTTCTGTCTATAAAGGCCTTGGATTGCAATGACAGGTCAAAACAATAAGCTGAGGGGATCTTTCCATTCCCCAGAATTCAGGCTCAGCTAGACATATTTAGGACAAATTGGAAAGGACAGGGAGTTGGATATAATTTTTTTAAAGTTTCTGTCAATGTAGAAGTGCTTCTGTGTGTGTTTTCTGTTATGGGAGACAGATATGAAGGATCTGTCTCTTCATTACAAATTGAAAACTCGTATCGGATGCTTCTCCACTTTGTTTCAGCACTTTGCTTAAGTAAAAGAACGGCAAATTACTGAGATGTAAGAAGGTATTGTTTGATAGCAAAGAGAGATGAGGTGCATTGTGTAATTCATTTTAAACCTGCTATTCAAAATGAACAAAAACTGCACATGTGAAATATGGGAAAGACTGACTGAGTGTTAAGGGTGGAGTGAGTTTATGGTAAAGTTAGTTTACATATTTAGTAGTGTTTGGTTAATGGTTGGGCATGATCTTAGAGGTTTTTTACAGCCTTAATGAACCTATGATTCTGTTCTTGTTCTGTTACACTGAAGACTAGCATTTTAGGATGGGATTGTTTGTTGTTTGTGACTTTCTGCATTTGAGTGTTGGGGAGGGGGTGGGATTCCAGAACTTGTTATTTCTAAGGCTGTCGGTATTGGTGGGCTCTGGATAGATGATATGGGACAGATACCTGCCACAACTGGGTGTTCTGTCAAGTGAGGATGTTTTAGATTTCTAAAATGCTGTAAAGCATTCTTATTTTACCCAGGAATGTTCTGAGATCACCTAGCAGAACTATTGTTCAAAAATCATAATGAGATATAAGAGGTCTCACCTACAACCACATAGAAACTGAAATATCATCTCTGGATTATAAACAAGATATCTGCTTTTAAAGTGAGGTGTATGCTGAGCAGGGGGTTTAGGTAAAGGTTTCATCATAACACCTTGCTAAATATACAGCTTCTGGTTTCCAAAATACTTTTTTTCCAGAATATGCTGGTATAGTACTGTTCTAGAGAGATCTGTTTTGTCTCTGCTCGGTGTAATTTCATCTGAATTACTGAGCTATGGAAGTGTATCTTGGTGGGAATGCCTTTCTGGTTAAGTTTTTGTGGAGAAGAAGGTTGAGGTCATATTAAACACATAGGGTAGACTAGACAGCGCTTGCTAATTTGGTTTGAAAAAACTAGTGGGTAACACAGAAAGGGAGAGAATATGAATTTAAAACACCCAGCGCAAAAGTATTGTAGAAATCTGTTTCTGTGGACACTAGAGTAAAAGATAGCTTGGTAATACTAGATATCAAAGAGGCTTTTACATGGCAGTGTAATTTTGGAGGAATTGTGACAATTTAATGTTCAGACTAATAAACTATGGCTGTCAGGTGATAGATAAGCGATATAGAGAAAATTTCTGTGCAGCTTCAAAGGGGGAAGTTCAGTTTGGTGTGAATAAATTGGTGGTTCTCTAAAATTTCAGTGCTTAGGTGCTTTTCGGAGGTTAAATTCTGGTTCAAGTGAAATTGCATTTAAAGTGTGATACTTTATTTGGCATCCAACTGCCACAGGCAGCCACTTCTCAGAAGAGGAATTTAACTTCTGTGACTGTCTCTGTCATTGGCAAAGCCCCCAGGAATAGCCAATTGCTCCAAAATACTAATATATTTCAATGAAGTTATGTTTTTCAAACAAGGTTTGAAAGAAGAAGTTGGAAAAAAATAATGTTTATCACCCAATTTCTAGGAATTTTATGTTGTTTAGAGTTAGATTATAAGATAGATACATAAAGTCAAATAAATGCAGCAACAAGCTTTTGAGGTATAAAGTAGTATTTTGCTAATGCTAATTCTACTTCGGTTAATTATTCCTAAATTCTGCCACAGCCTTGGCAGAATGTATGTTTGAAGTATGCTGAGTTTTGAAAATTTTAGAGGTTTAGTTGTGGTTGAGTTTACTTAGGGAATGTAAAACTTGTTATTGCAATAACCTGCTATTAAAGTTTGGGATATCTCCCTTTTGAGCTTTAAGCTTACTTTTACACAGCAATTAGGGTGAAACACATTTAATTCCTTGCAAGTAAACTGTAAGTAATTATTAAACACTTCATAATGATTTAATGCAAATATTATGCAGTGTCTTGTGGGTGACATACTGGGAGGACAAATGAACCAGAAACAGGAATGCACTGATTTGAGACCAGGAGTGAGTCCAGCCTTGTAGAAAAATTCAGTGATGTCTGCGAGAACAACTGATGAATTGTGAAGAGCAAGTAGCAGAATGTAATATCATCAAAATACGAGGCAAGGTTTGTGTGATAGAAGGCTTGCCTGGTTTTCCCAGCTGACTGAGTTGAATTCATTATAGCCTGCTTGCTGAGTGACTGTTCATTTGGGAAACGTTAGCAACTCCATGGATGGGTGGATGAATAAATTTGTATAACAAAGTTGTGAGAGCTGGAGACTTTCAGGATAGCATACAGATCTCTGAGGAAAAATCTGGGTAATATATCTGGAAGGTCCCAGACCCTGCTAGCTCCTGTTGGGAATGTGGTGGGAGCTGGTGTATGTGCTTGTGAAATTTGATTCAAATTTTATTTTTTGTAATATTGCATGCACGATGACCAACCATTATTCCACTTGTATGCCTGTTAGAAAAAGTATTCCACATACTTAATCTGTCTGAATACCGAAATACTTTTTTCTTTATTTGTTTTACTTATGTATTTCAGAGAGCTGGTATTTATTAGGGGTTTTGTTAGAGACAGAGGTAGTCACTGAAGTTAAAATCGCAGCCTGTGGCAACTGAGGCCACTCAGTGAGGATTCCTTGCCTAGTTACCCATGTTCTACATGGAATAATTAACTTCATTGTCACATTTGGGCATCACATAAGTTCTCAGACAAATTCTGTGAATTATATACGTTTAGAAGTCAGTTTGAAAAAAATTGAATGTATTACATTGCTGAATTTGTGGCAGCACTGCATAGAGAGCTTTGGCAAGTCCACCTTTTGTGCATCATTCCTGTTCTTTTGATCCGTTTGGTCAGAAATATGATTTGACAGGTCACGAACTTCTGTTCGTAGCAAGGCAGTTTACCGGCTGTTTTCAGGCGCGGTAAAAAACTTGGTCTTTTATAAATTTGTGTAATATTACTAAGGTTTAATCTTGTATTAAAAGTGCCTGATGTTTGCTAAATTAAGATATATAAAACATCTGAAATTATTTTTTATGTCCTTGCAGTCTTTGAGTTTTTAACTTACCTTCTGAAACTATGTTCTTTGTGTGAAAACATTTGCATTGTTTCAGCTAAAAGTACAGTTGTTCGTAACATGCAAACTGGACATGAGATATTGCTTTGCAGTTGTTACTAATCTGCTGATGAATGATTCTTGTAGAGATTGGAAGGGATTTGTGTAGGTTGCACACTGAATATAATGAGTTTCAAAAATGTAAGCAATTTAAAATACTGCTTGGATGTGAATTAAAATGTTCAGAAGCCACACACAGTTGCTTGAAAGCTTGATCCTTTTTAGCCATCCGTAATGCCATCATTGTGGTTTTTTTACAGAGTATGTGCATCCACCCTAAAACTGTACTAAATCAGGTTTCTGAGAGGCAGCTGTCATCCTGAGTTATCTGACTATGCAAATAGGCTCTGCCATGTTGGAGGTCAGCGTCTCAGGAACTTTATAAGGGTATTGATACATATCTTCTGATCCCACAGGTAATGGCAATAGTCATCTCTGCCTCTTCAGTCTGTCTTTAGTACAGTTTAGTGCTCTATTTTCTGTGGTTTTCACAGGTTTGTGTGATGGCTTCTACCTGTTTGGGTAAAAATAATCCTTTTTAGCAGAGACCAGCTGCTTTGCATTTGAAGCTTTCCTGCTGTTCTTTGGGAGTGAAAAGCAGGAGGACTGGTTGGGCCAACTGATGAATAATCATGCATTTACCCACTCAGTTCTATCATGTGCTACTTAGAGCTGTTTTTGAGAGAAAGTTGAGGCACTGACTTTGAGGGTTATCGTGTAACTGGTCAAGTTCATTCCCAGGTGATTGCAGTTCACATTGCAAAAATTCCTTTTGTGCTTTGAATACTGTGATGATTGGTGTGTAATGTTATAGGTTTACCATGTTCCATTTTAGAGAATTTTGTCTTACAGAGGAAGAACAAAGACAGCTGGAACTGAGTGAAAGAATAGGTCTTGTTCAAGAGCAGGGTTTACCTCTGTTTTTATTGTGTGATATTCCAGCTCAGGAGTCTTTACATCATAGAACCGAAGAAAACCCAGATATTTTGTGATAACCTAAAAAAATGTTCCTCAAGCATTGGTAAAATGGTTGTTATATGATGAAAAAGATCGTTGTATTGGATACACTTGAAATCTCCCTTTTCTGGCTTATATTATTGGTATGTCAAAGGACTGTATAGCTGTCTCTTTGCTGTGTCTGCAATGTCATGGGCATCCACTGAAAAAGTCAACAAATGGACCAACTTTTTACTTGTCAAGGTATTTCTGTATGATCTGTCTGCCTTCTGTGTTTGTGAGGTCGGTTCATTGTCCACAGGCAGCAGTGAGTGTAACCTGCTATTGCTGTTTTGGAATCAGGATGGCTCTGTTACTGCAAAGAAAAGAAGGTTCATCTCAGCTGCGTGCAGTTTTGTGTGCCACATTGTAAAAAACGTCACTTTGGTTTGTTCAGCCTGGAGAAGAGGAGGCTGAGGGATGACCTTGAGTGGCCTGTAGCTTCCTCATGAGGGGAAGCAGAGGGGCAGGCACTGATCTCTTCTCTCTGGTGACCAGTGACAGGACCTGAGGCAATGGCCTGAAGCTGGGTCAGGGGAGGTTTAGGTTGGATATCAGAAAAAGGCTCTTCACCCAGAGGGTGCCTAGGCACTGGAACAGGCTCCCCAGGCGAGTGGTCACAGCCCCAAAACTGACTGAGTTCAAGAAGTGTTTTGACAATGCTCTTGAGCACATGGTGTGATTCTTGGGGTTGTTCTGTGCAGTGCTAGGAGGACATGATTAGCCTTGTGGGTCTCTTTCAACTTAGTACACTCTGTGATTTAAAAAAAAAAAATAAATTGCCTCTTAACCACTCTTGCCTCTGTAACATCTTCCTTTATTCCTCTTTGTATTCATGAATTGATTATTTGGGAAAAAAAATTAACTGTACACATCAATGTCTTCTGTATTACTGCTTTCAGCACATCATAGTGAATAAATATTATTTTATCAGCCCACTTGGCAATAATGACCATTAACCTGATTGTTAACTGATGGGTGTCTCAGATGGAATGCTGAATGCATGCTTGTTCCAAAATGGCAGAATCTGCCTCTCCTATTTACTGTAATAAAGCTGCTTCTGTTTGCAGCACTGTGTTGCTGGGAGACTGCAGCTAATTTTTATGGCGCATGTCAGTAGTACTGATTCAAATTATACATTTCATTGAGTAGCTCTTCTTTTTGTGTGTAAACTGCCTTCTGTAAGGGGAGAGAATTTTTTTTTGTTCTGGGGAGAACAGTATCCAGACCAGAGAATATGACTGAATCTGGAACAAAAGCTCAGACTGTTCTGTTGATAACATCATTGTACTTCTGAAGTTGCTTCAGGGGGGATGGTGGCCTGGCTAAATTTTCACCAGTCTGATAGTCAAGTCTAACACAGGTATACAGGAGAATTCCATGTGAGGCAAACACATCTCCTCAAACTGCTGTTTTTCTTTTTCAGACTCCATGGTGCAAAACTTCAGCATGTGGCGTGACTTTAAAGCAAAACAACAAAATAGACTGAGAGATTATGAATTGGAAAACTGTGTCGTTTTGGTTCACAACACAGATAACGGTGGCAATTTTGGGGCTGTGTAGAAAATGCAGTCCTTATTTTAAAATGATTGTTGCACAGGTTGCATGTGGATCAGGACATGCATGCAATTACATTGGCAAAAAGTGGGTGTAATTGGGCATGCACCTAAATGGAAAATACATGTGTAAGGTGGAATCTGACTAATAAGTAAAAAATCTTTTGCTTGCTGAATCTGTACTCCTTTTCTGGCTAAAGGAGATGGTAATCCGTTTTGTGCTGTTAACAGTCTGCTTAGGTTTGTAGCAGTGTCTTGTTTTTAATCTTGCTTGAGATGCCTCTCTAAAATGGGGGAGTGTGTGTGTGTCTGAAGCCTGCTTGCTTAAACACGCGAGTCATGTCAGCTGCAATGCGGCAGTGCTTGGTGCTAATGAGGTGAGCAGCCAGAGCACCCGTCTGCTTATGTTTGCTCATCTCTGTGCAATTATGGCTGTGGGGATTGGAAAAAGGGATTTGTATTGGATGTGGCTCTGTTTTGGCCTTTCCAGAGTATGGTTCTGTGTTCTCCTGAGGACTGGGCAGCACATTTCAACTTCCATTTTGCGAGTTAGGTGGTTGCTTCATTATATTTAATGCAAGCTCTAAAATACTTCCTGGTTGGGAGAAGAAAAGAAAAAAGGGAAGTACAGAGAGGGGAAACACCTCCTTCTTCTCTCTCCCGTCTTCCCCAGTTGCCCCCAATTAATTCTAATGCACCTTGAAATGAAATAAATTACCTGGTGATCTGTGTCTTCAGGTAGAGTAGGTACAAGTCTGTATTTGTAAAGTAACATCTTTGGAATAGAGTAATCAGGTAACAAAATTTGGTTAGGTCTCAATAGTTACAGCATGCAGATGCATTGTGATGCACTGTGATTTCTCAGCTCACCTTTTTTTTTTTTTTTTTAATTTTTAATTTAAACCCTTAGGGTGCTGTCAGCAGTGTGAGCTGAGCATTTTATGCTGAAGTCATAAAGTTTTGCTTTGAACATAAGGCAAATAAAGTGAATATCAAATCTTGTTTGTCTTTTCCCATCCTCAGATGCCAGACTGTCTCCATTGAGCTTGATGCCTCCCGTCCAATCCTGTCATATTCCTATTCCTGCAGCTTGTCTTTCAGTGTTTCTTTTTCAGAGAAATAGCCTGTAAAACCATAGGTTGTGATTAAGTAAAATATTGATATTGGTGGCAAAGCTGGCTTTCCTTCCTTCCTGCCTTTGTCACAGGGTGCTTCCCTGTTAACTGATAAAGTTATTTCTGAGTACTTATTTAATATAAATCAGATTGTTGAAATTACCTGTTAAAAATACTGCTGGTTTTTTGTGTTTTTTTAAGGATCGTATCTAGTCTCTGTTACTTTGGCAATATGTTGTGTAACGTGGTACCACAAACAGAGGGATCAATACAGCTGGGACTGGGAAAGGTATGAACTGCATCCTGTAGGCAAGAACCAGCGGTGGGAGGCAGGAACCTCCTGATCTATTGATACAGCTGATGTGAATGTACTATGAAGCTAATACCCATAGAAAGGATGGCGTGTCAACCTATAAAAAATGTCCTTCACCCTGGGAAGGAGCCCAAGACTGTGTGCCCTAATAAATTCTGGTTTTTGCTTAGTCCTAGTTTTAAGTGGGTTCAGAATGATATGTATGAAACAGCACAGCTGGCAAGATGCATGCTAGGGAGAGTTGTGCTATTTTAACATTTGCTGTTGAAGTCTGGTATCCCTGTGATCACAGATAGTGCAGTATTTCTTTGCCCATTTTTCTTGCCTGGAGACCTTAAGACTGGGATGTTCTTCTCTTCCTTCTTTAGGTCTCCGGGTGAAAGGGGAGCTCATTACCGCTTACCCACAAGTGGTGGTTGTGCGTGTGCCAACGCCTTGGGTCCAGAGTGACAGCGACATCACAGTCCTTCGCCACCTAGAGAAGATGGGCTGTCGTTTGATGAATCGTCCTCAAGCCATCCTCAACTGTGTCAACAAGTTCTGGACGTTTCAAGAGCTTGCTGGTCATGGTGTGCCTCTTCCAGACACTTTTTCGTATGGTAAGGCTGTTGGATCAAAAGGATAGCATAGTTGCCTACCACAACTTCTGCTTTTGCAGTGCAAAAGATATGAGTCAAGTTTTGGAAATCCATAGAAATTTAGGTAGCATGAGGCTAGTTCCACAGCTAAGTGTTGAGTAACCAGAAAAGGAAGTTAAGGTCATTACACGCAGATTCTGCTTTTGTCTTTGTTGATGAGCTTGTGATACTTTGAAAAGAGTACTTGAACTGTACCTCAGCCTTCCAAGCAACTGACTTTGGCTGTTAGTGTTTAAATACTTTCGGCTCTTTTCAATTGCCTGAAACGACAGACAAGAACTTGGGCTACTAAATGTCATAAGGTACTACAGAGAACTAGACTTTGATACAACCTGAAAGTAGATTAAACTCCTGTATGAGTAAACCTATCTGCAAATGCATTAGTTTTTGTGAAAGGACAAGAGTAGCAAAGAGTACAAGCCCTTGTGTTCACCTTTTAACAATAGTTTGGAAGTTGTTTCCCACCAAAACAGTTAGTTATTGTTTATTGTGCCTGCCTCTGGAATCTCTGGTATCTCTGGTTCCTGACGGAGTGCTGGATTAGAGGATCCGTTTGTCTGAGCTACCCTGATGCTGTTTCTGCTTTTAATTACAATCTATTAAAGAACTGAAGATACGTGTCAACCTTCCTGTCCCTCTAGGAAAATAACAGTGCTTTCCTCCCCTTTGTGTGATTGCATCAATAGGCTTTTGTAATGGGAACTTGACAAAATGAGAAAAAAAATTGACAAAAACAAAACCATGGCTTTATGTCAATTATTATGAATTAATATTTCCATCAATAACCATGAAAACACATTTGAGAAGAAACATACCCTTTCTTTATGCATGTGGTTGCTCTAACTCGTTGAGAAAGGAATGAGTTTTTAGTTTTTTTGGGGAAGGGGAGACTGTGAATGATGCTGAATAATTGCAGAACATACCTGTTTGATCATAACTCCCTCCCACTTCTGTTAGTGCCTGCCTCTGGAATTTGACAGAAGCATGACTCTCTTATCTTTTTTTCTTTTTTCTTTTTGTTTTTTTTTTAAATTACAATTATCAAGTTATCAGTGAGAGCTGACTTTGCCATGTAAAGCAGGATGTGCTGAATGACGTTGCTCCATGACATGCATTAAACTCCATGGCAGGGTCACGATGGCTGCTGCTGGCTTTGTGACCAGTGTCTTTGCTTGACTTCTGTGCTCTGCTGCATGATGTGTTACAGGGGGCTTGTCCCTTTGTCTACTGGCTTTCCTCTTCTGTATTTCTTTTGCTCTGGTCAGCCTTCTTTGAATTGAACTCAAATAACCTTGAAGTACCAACCATAATTGTGTGAATGGCCATTAAAACAACTCTCTAAGGTCCTCAGAGATGCAGTGAGTTTAAAAGGCTGAAGGAAGGACTACTTCAGGATATAGGGAGAATGAGATTCAGGAGACTTAAGCCTTCAAAAGGGGGAGACTGACAAGGTCTGGGTTGTTGCTGCTCTTTGGGTTATGCTTTGTCATTGTATTCTGTGCTGCTTTCCTGGTTAGTAGTTTGGATGGAACTGTTACTAGTGTTATGTTTCTGCCATTTTCCTGTTAGACATTGAAAAGATGGGAGTTGATAAAGTAAAAGGGATAAACTGTAACAAGATGGTAGAATCAGGGCTTTTGGATTTGGAAGATTAGATTGAGCCTTTTGGGGTTGTGATCAAGAGGCCTTTGTCAATTTGTGTCTCTAATTCCAAAGGAAGTAGGAGTTAGTATCCCACACATCACAAACACCTTCAAAGTCTGATCATGCTCCATGACCAAGGTCCTCTTAACTGATAGTTTTTTCTACATTATCTAAGCTGTATGGGTGGGAGGAATGTATGGCAATTATGTCCCAAATTTAGCCACACCAGACTGGTGGCACATAATGTTGTTGGTTTTCTTTTTGCCAGGTGGTCATGAGAATTTTTCCAAAATGATTGATGAGGCGGAAGTGCTGGAGTTCCCTATGGTGGTGAAGAACACGCGGGGTCATCGAGGTGGGTGTGAGGTCAGGGGTGAAGGCAAGGAGTATTCTGAGCAGCACTCCAAGATTGTCTCATCAAGGAATGATAGTTAAGAAGGTCTTCTTTTAGGTGTTGGGCTTCTTTCCAATACACCTAAATTGTACCCCACTTTGAATTCTGAATGTTGAATACATTGAAGCACTGGGAAACAGTCTTAGTAGGATCCAGTCTTGCAAAGGCAGGGGGGAAGGAGTTCAAAATTATGGTGCATTGGTGACTTCTATGAGGAGAGCTTTGAACTGGAATAATGGGAGGTCTGGCCTTCGCAAAGTTGAAAGATGCTTACATGGATTTTAGGGATATTTCTAAATAGGTATAAAAATGAAATCTCAGTTCATTCAGTGACTTTTTTCCTACTCAACTTTGTCTATAATCAGGATTCTGATTTAAATAAAATCTTATGTCTTGTTTATCAAACTGGATCTCTGTTTTTCAGGAAAATACCTCTGACAGTGTTGGTGATATTACAGCAGTTTCAGATTAAATTATTCTGTTCTTAGTCTTTTGTTTTATGTGTTGAATATGAAACAAACATCAACTTAATTTAGTGTTCGATAGTGGTTACTAAAGGAAAACAGGTTTAAATCAATTTCAGAGGTTATTTACAGAGCAAGTTGCTCTGTTTTTAATATAGTTTAAAGCAAAATTAATAAATACTAGATGTATGAAGAGACTAAAAATAAAGCTAAAGCACAAAATCAGGAGTTACTTTAAACAAAATCATAACTAAAAGACACCACTTCTTCCTTCTTTCTGTCTGTCAGTGTGCTCCCATTCTCTTGCTGCTCTGGTGCTTCTCTTCTGCTGGCATGAGTGCTTCTGTAGCCATGTAGTAAATGGATTCAGGAACTGATGTTGAACGGATCTAGATGGATTATTTTTACTCAGATTAATTCCTTACATGACTTAGCATTTACTCGCACAAATGCTTGTGTTGATGTAATGGAAGAGTGAGAGCAAAATGCTCTCTAAGGAAGATCAGACCTGCTGCTGTTGATAGCAATATCTGTTAGTGTGGTTTTAAAGTGTGGGTGGAGCTCTAAAGCCAAGGTGGAGTTTGATTTTCCAGTGAGCTGAATTTGACAGCTGTGGGATATCTGAGACGGTGGATTTGACTTGACACTGCCTCTTGTGAAGATCTACTAAATAATTTTAGAGTTACGGCTATTGACTTTCTTCTCCCTTTTTTAGCCAGGATTCATGTAAATCTGTTTACAAGTTTTGCTTTAGAGCACTTCAAATTCCAGGTATTTTAATGCAAATTTATGCAAAGTACATATCTTTTCACATTAAGAGAGCTGGGGAAACTTTTTCAAATTAATTGAAGAGCAGCCATTTGCAAATTATATTTAAAATAAATAGGCAAACATGGTCAAAGGTACTCACTGATGAATAAATAGTCATACTCTTCTAGGCCTGTTTTCTGCACAGTTTGCTGCTGCAGAAAATGGGCCAACCTGGGTTTTGCCAAGATGTCATGATACTGCATAATTCCCAAGAAGTAAGTAGTTCCCCTCCAAGGCATCATTCTCCCTATTCTGTTTCAGGAATGCAAATGAATTAATTGCCTGTAGGAGAGAGAAAGTTTGGATGGGAGAAAGGACATACAGATTTCTTTCTTGTCATGAATTTTAAGCTTTCATTTTCAGTTCTCTGTAATGAGAAATTCTGTGTTCCTCAAGCAATGTTCTGTGTTATGGAAACCTTAAATCCTGTCTAAAGAGAGGCTGCTTCAGTTGGGCTTAGGAGCACTTGTTGGAATTCTTTACACATTATTTATCCTAGTTCTGCTACTGCTGCATTTCTGTTCCCTTACTTAAGGAGGGCAGTTTATCAGTAAATTTTTGTACTCTGTTAACATCATAACATAATTAAATGACAGTTCTGCCCCAAGAGAAGGTGTGCAGCCTTATTGCAAAACATAAATCTAATATGACATAGAGCCCTTAAGAAAGGGGAAAAAGAGTTGGGAAATGTAGGTAACGGTGGAAAGGGATGCAGTCTTGTGAGACTAGAAATTAGACAGACAGTGGTAGAATGTGTTTCAGGAATGACTTTAACCAGTATTAATACAATTTGAAAAGAACAAAGAAGTCTTTGGTGTGCTCTAGAAATGAAGGGGAATGAAATTACTTACTTTAGGTTAAAAAATCAAGTCCTAGAGATGTTTGCTTGGAGAAAAGCTAGTGATTTTTAAAGGGTTTTTTTTTTCAGTTGTAGAATATTCCATACATTTTATGTCTTGTGCAATCTTCTTCTAAATTGTCTTGGATACTGTGGAGTGGAACGTTTTCCTCTGAATGTGGCTATTCCACTGCAGACCTCATTCTGGAGCTGTGAGCCCTTTGTATTGTGAAGAGCAGCTCTCAGGAACTTCCTAACTGAGAAGTGGGTGGTTCTGCAGTGACACACTAGAGACTTCAGAGTTCTTAGTTGCCCAGTGTTCAACAGTTTCATGTTGTTGGTTCCTGTGTGTCAAAGCTGTAGGCTGTGAGTCCTGTCCTCTTGGATGAACAAGATTGTTTTTAATTAAGTGTCTGCTGCTCTTTAAGTATTTCTTCCTTTTTTCTCTCACTAAGGGCTTGAACCAAAAGAAGTTGAAACTGCAAGACCACCTCCTTTATCTATAGCTTTTTTCTTTTTCCTTGCTTTCTTCTTTTAATTTTTTTCATCTCATATCTCCTCAGCTGTGTCTGTACTTGAACACTTAAAAGCACTGAATCAGGGGAACACTGTTGTCCATGGAAGAATTTGTAAATGGGTGTAAGCTATGGATGGGGCCTGTGAAAATGGGCAGCGTACTTGGTCAGAGGTTTTGCTTTCATGTGCTGAATCATAGATGCAGCTCAAATGGGTAGCCGCTTTCACTATCTGCATGTTCTTTCCTCCACACAGGTAAAGCTGTGTTCCTGGCACGAGACAAGCACCATTTGGCAGACCTAAGCCATTTGATCCGTCATGATGCCCCTTACTTATTTCAAAAATACGTTAAGGAGTCCCATGGCAAGGATGTGCGCGTCATCGTAGTGGGAGGCCGTGTGGTGGGCACCATGCTCCGCTGCTCAACAGATGGGAGGATGCAGAGTAACTGCTCACTTGGTAGGAAAAGCATTGCTCATAGTTTTGATCATAATTTTTCCATCCAGTTGAAAAATCACAAAGCCAACTGAAATAAGCTGCAGGTGTTACTTTGTGTTAATTGTGCCTAAGGATTAAGTAAGAAACATGTTGAGCAAACACAGAAGGAGAGACAATCTCTGCTCACAGTATTAGATGGATAGGATGGATGACAAACGGCAAAGTTCTAGAACACAAATGGAGCAACTGATGTAGTAATGGCGGTTTGATGCTAATGCCATTTTATCATCTGTTTCATCCTGTTAAGGGGAACAGGAGAAGATGGAAGACAGAAAGCAGCACTTAAGGGAGGTGAAGGAGGCAGTCAGCTGGCAATGGGGTAGAAGAAAATGTTAAGAGAGGAAGCTGTTTAAGGCAATAAACAGTTGGATTGCACTGTGCATCTTCTGTGCTGCCTTAAGTCTGTCAGGTTCCTCCCTGCTACCTCTTCCCCCAAAGACTGTATCTGGGAGAAAGAGGAGGTTACTGCGTTGATTGTAGCATACTGAGAACTGAGATTCTGCATAGCTTTGGGTGTTGGACACGGATGTTTCTGAGGATAAAAGGAGGAAGGATGGTTGAGGGTGCCTGGCTGAAACGGTATTGAACCTGAGCAGGGATAGGATAAAATGTGTTTATGTGTAGTGCAGTTTTGGTTAGTCAAAATGCCTAAGAGGTTTTAGTTACTACTTGATGCAGAGGAAATATAACCTGAAAGATTTTTCTGCTAAAGGTTTTTTTTTGTTTGTTTGGTGTTTGGTTTTTTTTTTTTTTGGTTTGCTATTCTTTGGGTTATTTTTAAACTTAAGTATTGTGATAGATGAAGTGTGAGCCAGTTTATCCTTGGATGATGGACTGTGAACCTGACCAGCTGAGGTTCAAACACAAATGTTCCCTAATTCTTGCTTTAGAGACAGTAACCTGTGATAGCAAGTTGAGAGGGATGTGAGCAGATTATAATGTCTTAATCCCCATCCTCCTCAATTATATCTACAGTTAGAGCTGTAGTCTTATCAGGAGCTCTAGGTTTAATTTTGCTGAAAGATTTCTTGTAATAACTTACAAACATGTAAGGAAAGCCTCTACTTTAAAAGGGACAAGAGTGCTTTCTTAGTTCATTTTTTAAAATATCCTGGGATCATAAAAATGTGTATATTTTCTTGACTAAAAAGTCATCACGTAACTGTTTTTTAAACAAGTCATAATCTTGACCTGCAAAGGCAGGTCAGAATCGTTTGAAGTCCTGCTCTGGTATCAAGTTCATTAGTAGTCACTGTGCAAAGGAGGTTGCTTTCTAAGTGTGCTTGCAGGCTCACTTTGAAGCTCCCCAGCCAAAAAGCACTGACCAGTTGAGAAGGATGTCAGTCACCTGTGACCTGAGCGCAGACAGCAAGTTTTTTTTTCACTTTTTCCAGGTGGTGTAGGAATGATGTGCTCGCTGAGCGAACAAGGCAAGCAGTTGGCAGTCCAAGTGTCAAACATCCTGGGGATGGATGTGTGCGGCATTGACCTGCTGATGAAGGACGACGGGTCATTCTACGTCTGCGAGGCCAATGCAAATGTAGGTTTCATTGCCTTTGACAAGGCTTGTAATTTAGACGTAGCTGGTATCATAGCGGACTATGCCGCTTCCCTGCTGGCCCCCGGCCGCTTGACGCGGCGCATGTCCTTGCTCTCCGTGGTGTCCACGGCCAGCGAGACTAGCGAGCCAGAGCTGGGCCCTCCAGCTGGGGCCGCTGTCGACAACATGAGTGCTAGCTCCAGCTCTGTCGACAGCGACCCTGAGACCACGGAGAGAGAGTTGCTCACCAAGCTCCCGGGGGCTCTCTTCAACATGAACCAGCTATTAGCCAATGAGATCAAGCTCCTTGTGGAGTGATGCCACGTGTAAATAGGTGACCAACAGAACTCTCTCTTGTAAATTTTTTTTTTAAGCCAACTTGCAATGCTGTTTATCAGAGATGCTCAGAGGAAGGAGGAGAGGGGGTGGGTGTGTCAGTCAAGAGAGCAAAAGTAAAAGGCACGCGTGCTGTGATTGGCATCCCTACTCTTTTGCAGAACATTAAATTGTCTTCATTTTTTATCAGTTTTACATTGGAGATGCTCAGTTCCTAACCAAGTGGCAAGTTTATTTGGATGCTACTTTGGTCCCCAGATATATTGCAGTTCATGTGTCTTCACAGGCAAGCATTGAAGCGTGATTCACACTTGAAGATTTTCAGAAAGTTGTCTGGCAGCTCTTTAGAAACTTCTGTGAATTACTGCACCAGTTAAATCTCTTCTACCTCTGTAAGGCTTGATCCTGTAAATTGCTGAGTGCCTCAAATTCTTTATGTGAGTTGAAGGTATTAAATACCAAGTATTTCAAAATTCCTGGACACCTACTGTTCCTACTTTTGTAGATGGGAGCTGTAAGTTCAGGATACTTTTAAAGTCATCACTTTCTGACCTTGCAGGATATGGCCTTTCAAATGATGAGGCTGAGAGAAATGTCAGTTGACAATGTGAACTTTCTGTAAAAATCTGTAAATTGTACCATCTTGGCAACTTTGTGTCTAAATTTCTTTATGAAGCTTTTAAAGGAGGATATTAGTACTTCTGTTTTTCTCATTTCAAATCCTGATTTGGAAGGTAGGGGAATTGGTCATATTCTATTTGTGGGCAGAAGTGTCACGTTTTTAACTTTTTTGCATGGTTGGAGGAGATAAACAGCACTGTAATGTTTGGTATACAAAATGATGTTTAATGTGAAAAAGAATTACACTAGTTTAAAACAAACGTGCATCGACTTGTATTTGTTAGTGTTTTAGTCTTTCTGAGAGAGATCTGCAATGTTAATGTTCTTTTTTCTTTAATACATGCTAGTCCAACACTCCCTTCTCTATGCCTGCATCTTTAACAGTGGCCAAAGTGAAAACACTGCAGACTCTTTGTTAAGAAAACACTGAGTTATAGCCTGTACATTGGTGGGGGGTTGTTTGTTTGTTTTTATTTTTTGCCTTTTTTGGAGGGAGGAATGTGGTAAGGTGTGGAGGAGGGAAAGGCTGATTAAAAGTGATTAGTCATCCAGAGGAACTTTAGAATAAAGCTGCAGTTCGTACAATACTTACCAGGCTTACTTTTTCCCCACTGGACATAAAAACTGATGTTGGCATAAATCCAAAGAGTATAACTGGGGAGAAATACTCAGTTCTTAGCTTTGGGAAACATGTGGCAGATTTAAAAAAGAACAAAAGGGGGAAAAAAAAAGAAGGAAAAAAAAAGAGCTCAGCCAGAGTAAAAAAAGACAAAACAAACAAACCCAAAAAACCAAAAAAATCCCCTAGGTCCACAAACAATTAAGGGATTGATCCTGGACCCTTACATGTGTGTCGTGTGAGTGCACACACTCGTGTGTGTTTGTGTGTGCGCAATTGTTTTGCTTTATTTTTTTGAGGGTTTTGGCTGTTTAGCTCTTGATTTTTTTCCAGACTTCCTGATTTTCCTTAATCTTTCTGGCTGTGCATTTTCTCATTAGCCTCGAGCTGGTTTTGAAAAAGATAACCAAAACAGATACTGAGTCCATTTTTCAGTCCCTGTCTTCCTCTTCCTTTTTCTCCTCCTTCTCCCTTTTCATTCCCCTCTTATTCTCAGGGTTCATAAAGCCCTGGAACTATATATATATATAAATATATATATAAAGATAAGCCTCTTTTTTAAAAACAAAAAGTAAAACGTTTACAGTTGAAGAATCATCTTGTGAAAATAGGTTTGTTTGGAGGGGGGTTGTGTGTGTGCAATGCTGCTGTTTTCTGGATACTTTAATGGAGCATGTCCCATGTACCCTCTGAGGTTCTGCACTGCCCACCTCTGTGGCCCTTCCTCACCTCTCTGCTGCTCTGCTGTTTTATCTTCCCTTGGACCTTAAACACAACTCACGGACACTATGCAGAGAGTCTTCAAGAGGCAATAAACAGTATTAACCTGCTTTATGGAGGTTTGATCATGCTTCTTTGTACAGTTTGGTTTTTTTTATTTTAAAAGGAATGTAATAAAATGGCTTTTTTTTTTGTAGAATTAAATATTATTATTAAAATCAAGTGAAAGGTTGACTGTTGGTGTTAAGCAGGAGAGTGGACCAGCTGGTCCAGCAAAAAAAGGATCTTCAGCTGTTAAGGTATTTTCAAATCCTTCTTCCTGAGCCTTCAAGTGCACAGGTTATACCTGAAGAATATAGAGGTCTTCAACTTCCATGAAGAGTTACAGAATGACAGAATGTGAAAGTAGCCTAATCTCTAGTCACTGAGCAGTAAACTGTCTCTTCCAAGAGCTCTCCTTCCCTTGCTTGTTTATCCAAGGGGAATTTGGGGTGGAGGGTGGTTTTTTTTTTTTTTTTTTTTTTTTTGGTCTCTTCCTTTTTACTGATAGGTGCTTGCAGTCCTTGAGAGGCTGCTAGGATCAGTCCTTCGCTTTCTAGGCACATGTGGAATAACAGCAGGGAGTAAACATGTGCTGGTTGGTATACTGGGGCCTTTGTGTTCCTACCACAGGAAACATCTTTTAGAGGAAAGAGCTGTTAACTGAATGTTCTGGATTGTTTTTTTGAGTCCTCATAGTATCTTGTAGCTCACAGAAACCATACATTTCTCGCACCCTTTCAGAATGTCTAGGTTGCACCTCACAGTTGTAAAATTTGTCAAGTAAACATAAGATTTTTTTAAAAGACCAAGTGGATTGAGAGATTTGCAGTTTGACTCCCTTCTGATAAGTTGCTCTTCTGGTTGGTGCTTCCATTACTAGTTTGGAGATAAGTCTATGCATAGTGGTCACAGAGGAAGACAGGATTTGAAACATCATGTACATTTGTTTGGACATTGGGTATTGAAGCTGCATGAAAACCTTGCTTGAGGGTTCATTTGTACAAATGGGCACACTTGTCTCATGTATTTACTCCGTACTTACCCGTTGCTCCTGAAATAGTGAAGTGCAAAGAACAGCCTGGGAATGCAAGGGGGGTGTCTTGTTTTTACTTCAAGGAAAAAACACCAACAAAACTAGCCCGTGATAACCAAGCAGTGTTTCCCATTGAAGGTGAACTCCACAGATGTCAGCTTTATACACTTTATTTTATTTAGTTCTGTGTGCTAAAAATCACATGCTAAAATTCTGTACAGTTGCACTATCACTACCTCCATATGTGGGTTTGGAAGCATGTGCTGAAAAATGGTCAACATAGTGATGGATAACAATAGTGGTGGATAACAATAGTGCCAATACAGCTGATGGTGATACAACTATTTTTGTATATTTTAATGTTTGAAAGAGCCACTTAGAAACTCTTGTTTGCAAGAATAAGTTTCTTAAAAAACTACATCTGATGAAATTTTGTTCTCTGTAACACTGGAGATTTTCTTCTGTTCAAATTACTGTGTTTGTAATTGATGTCTTGGTGTCAGTGTATGGATTGTATCTTAATCCTTGTATTTAATGCTTTAATATGTTTTATAAAATCTTTTCTTGTAATGTTACAACACCTCATCTGTAAAACAGTGTCAGTGCTTGATGCTTATATTGACTGTTACATTTTTTGTTCTGAGCTGACGGTCACTCTAGAAGCATTTTCTCCCACTTTGTGTGCTATCCTTGCCGTGTGATATTTACTCAGGAAATAACCTCTGGAACATCTGGCTATGTCAGACGCAAAGGAGATACTTCTTCAGATGTTATACGAGACTACAAAATGCAACAAATGAAACCAGTGACGCTTGCTAAATCCCCTCATTGCAAAAATCTGTCAGTTAAATACATAAGGGACCATTAAGGGCTTAGAGAGACTTTGAAAACAGATCGCATGTACAGTATCTTTCTCATGGCTCACTCTTTTTGAGAAGGTTTATGGGCTTTTTGGCTGGTGTGAGACACACGACCCACTCCTGTTCTCTATGGAATAGTAGGTGCTCGGACAGGTAACTTCTGTTGCTACTGTCTTTTTTAATTTTTAATTTTTTCACTGTTCTAGGAGTTGTTTTAAACTGAACACTGCAGGATTTATAACCAGGTGTTTGCTGCCTTTTCCTTTGTTTTATTTTTTTTAATCTTTCTTAACCTTTGAGGGTGACTTTTGGAGCATTCTGATGGTGGATCTTGGCCTGCTGTTGGAAGTCTCCAAGCCTCTCATGTTTCTAATTTGAGTTGAAAAGCTTTTATTTTGTTTATTTGTTTAAAACAATGATACAAATTAGATGCGCGGATTGTGGGTGGGATTTGCTGCGCTATTTCGGGTGACTTATTCTCCCTTCTATTACAGAAATGTGTTCTAACAGTTCACACTTTGTTACTGTTCTTTGCAAAACTTTTCAGGAGCCAAAAAAGTCAAACAATCCAGAGAAAACCCCTTCTCCCCTTTCCGATGGCAAGAGTGAGAACTTATGAAAAATCCTTGCGAATGTTCCTTCCTAAACTTTTCCCCCCAGTAATGCAAGCGGGTAAAATGGTAAACGCAGCAGTTTGGTGGCATCCAAAACCGACCTGTTGTCAGGTAAATTGACACTTTTCTGCTCTTACTCTAACCTTCATAAGTTTGCTAACTTGTCTGCCCTCCTTTCTTCCCATCAGTTCATTTTGGTGGTACTTGTTGAATGAATTCTTTAACCGGATTGAGAGAAAATCCTGCTTTACTTCCTTATTTCCCCTCATACTTGTTGACTTTTAAGAAAACTGTCATTGTGCTTTGCTTTACTCAGGTGAGACAAAACTGAGAGCCCCATGCAGCTGTATCAGGGATAGTTTTATAATACATAACGTCCACTTTATCAATTCTAGATAGTGTATTATTCTTCAAGTGTATTATTTTAGCTTAGATTTTTGAAAGATATATTGCTTTCCATTTGCTAAGTGAACATAACTGCAGAAGTTAGTAGTTGATCCTGTAAAGAGGACAGATGGACGAATACGTGTGCTGAAGAAAAAGCCTGTTGGACTGATTATTTCTGTTAGTGGAGGATGGGGTGACACATTTTGTCTTGCCCTTACTGCTATATCAAAGCACTTACACATTTTACCTCTCTCTGGTAACTCTCTCCCTTAATCTCAAATCATGTAAAAGTACTGGGTACTTAATACATTTTGCTTAATTTAAGGAGGAAAATCTCGTATTTTACTCAGAGGTAAAATATCAGACAATTGGAATACCATTCCAAGTTGAAGAATAAGAGCCTACAAACAGGCTTCCATGTTTCCTGATGCAGTATTATATTTCCCATTACATCTGTAAAGAATTATCACTTGTTTCAGATTATTTTTCTGTGTACATTAATTACTCCACTATACCATCATAAAATTGTCTTTGTTTCATAGTCTCAGTTTATGTTTTCCTGAAAGACAGCAAACTTACCAGCAATATAATAAACTGCAACTTCAAATTAAGGTGGGAGGGAATAGTTTTAGAGCCAAATTTTGCTCTCAATTACACTGAGATAAACCTGGAATCACTCTGTCAAAGTCAGTGGAGTGATATCCGATTTCACTGGTATAATTGAGTGTATAATTTGTGTCTTTAACTTTACTTGCAAGGTAATTTTACAAATCTGTTATACTTATGTTTCCAATGCTTTTTCCTTTCAGACACACCCACTTCTTGCGTCTCAGCATTGGGCAGGCCTATTCCTTTATTTGTGTATATTTTTGTGCATCAGCTGCTATAGGACACGGGTGTAACACTTTCAGGCATGTGGTTGGGTGTCGTTTTGGGGTTTGTAATAATGTCTAAAAATAAGAATTTCTTTTCTTCAGATTTATTAATTAATTCGTGTTGGATCACAGTTTTGCATCTCTAACCTGATTTTAGATACATATTTTGTGAAGATTTTCTTGAAAGAAATACAGTACTCGTTCTTTGCAGAGTCTGCAATTGATCTTTGGTGGGGAGAGTTGACCAAAATGTACTGCATTCTGCAATAGTTAATGTTTTAATATTTAATGTTGCTTGAAAGGTGGTTTTACAGATCATGCTCCTTCCTCTTTATGGAATGGCTTTCAAAGCCCTGTATTGATCTTGGTTGTGCCCAGTGCTTTGCCTAGTGTGTGGGGAAATGTAGAATTTGAATAGGCTATGATTTCTTAGACAAGGTGTGATTATGTGCATGCTGAACAAGAACTTCTTCTATATGCCCTTCTGCTGCAACAGAATAATAAAACTGGTAGGTGGCAGCAGCAGCAGCAGAAGAAACTCATGACTGTGACCTGAGAAACCTCCAGTACTGGGAGAAATGGATTGCAAAATACTAACTGGTGTAAGGGGAACGGAGAAGAGAGGCAGAGTCCCTGAACTGTCCCTTTGAATGGTGAGTCTGATTTACAGAATTCTGACCATCGAAAGACTGCCTATAATACAAGAGGCACATTAATCTGTCTCAGTTGGTATTTGGTTCCCTGATGTCCTGATTCTCATCTTTGATTCAACATTCCAGTTTCCCCTCTGCCTTTAGAAGGCACAGTGCATGTCTTAAAAAATTAAACCTTGCCAAAATTGCCACATATTGAGAGTACTGGAAAATAAGGCTGAAAGGAATTTATCTAGCCCCAATCATTCTCTGCTCCACAGGAAGACTGATCATAGTTGTGCTGTTGGTGAAATGTTTATTGTAACCTAGTTTAAAAACCAAGCAATAAATGAGGAAGATTCTGCAGTCCTATGGAATTTTATTTTATGAAGGTAAAAAGCATCCTTACTGTCAGCCAGTGATCAGCCTCATAGGCTGAGAGCCCAACTGCTTTTTTTGCTATTTAAAGGTCAACATATATATATATACCTTAGAAATGCCATGATAACAAAGAGTAGTGTTATATATGGAAATTTCCTAAATCTCAAGGTAGGAAAAAAAAAAAGGTTTGAATCACCAACAGTTAAAATTCTTTTTGCAAGTGGGAAATACAAAATATATGTTTCTGACTTAGTGGTTAAGAGTTGTTAGTTTCATCCACCTTTTCAGTTCTCTAGACAAATGGCTCTAAAACTTTGATTGCACATCCCTATCAGAAAAAACATCTTGAGCTTGCACCCCAATAAATACTTTTTACAAGTTACATGTGTGTGTTACTACATACATTGTAAAACTTGCATAAACCCAAGAAGTTAAAAAAGGATGAGATGAAGACTATTTTTGAAACATATACTTAACTGTGTTTATTAATGGTGAAAAAAATATTTTCAGTCTGCAGCCTTATGGATTGTCTTGCAAAGCTCCCTGGGGATCGTGGGCTCCCATTTGGAGACCACCAATGTAGACACCATAAATACGTATTGTTGCAGATGTCATCAGGATGTTCCACCTTAACAAAACCTCAATTTTAAGTAGTTCTGGTAGAGATTAAAATGCTGACTCTCTAGTAGGGTGACTTCTCCTTCTGAAAAGAAAGTAAAAGGAGAGAGCAGCAGGTTATGGAAGCACTGATGAACTGTCTGACATAGGAGAAGTTTGAATCTGAATCGGCTGAAAATAGGGAGAAACATGTCCAAGTGAATTGGGAAAAAGAAATTGCGTACAGAATATATACCAATGTGCAGAATACGGCAGTAGCTTTTGTATTTTCATAAATGTTTCTACTTCACTTACAGCTAAGTATTAGTTGATAAATTCTAAATTCTGTTTTCTGTTACTACCTGGGGTAGTCACGCTAAAATTAGGAGCAACATTTACGGTATCTGAGCGGGATCTGAATTTTGATATCCAGGCAACTAAATAGTCTACAGTGCACATCAGGTACCACTTAGTACTGTGGACAACTGGTGTGCTTTTCTCATTAGCTTTCAGCCTTTGAAAGTATTCTGTGGGCCACAGGCTGGAAATCCCAGAACTAAATTTTTACAGAGTGAAAGGAGATTGCATGTGCAAAGTGGAAAATATTTTGGATGGACAATTGATTAGAATCTTGTTAAATAATGATGAGCAAAGTCTGTATGTGAGCTGAAGCTGATAGAGAAAGGGTTTTAAATCCAGTGAGGCTGGAAATGTGATGAAGAGAAAGTAATTTCTGGTAGTAGAGTCAAAGGAGTCTGAAGCCTATGTTAGTCTGTCATCAGAGATAGAGATGAGGCAGGAAAACATCTTTTGCTGATCTTGAGCATTCCCAGCTGCTGCACCAGACTTTCTATACATAATATATGCTAGGCGTACTAACCTTTGGGAACTGGATCTTGAGGAGGAGAGCTGAAAGTTGCATTGATGTACAAACTGAGTGTAGCATCTGCCTGCATGAATGGGTGGTCATGTGGATTAAAGGTGTTATTGCACTGAGTTTACATTACCGTAGTATTTGGGAAGAAGGGTGTTCATCTGGCTCTGAACGTGGGCTTGTTTGCCCCAATAGACCTGTAGCTGCTGCTTCTTGGTGTAGTTGGTTTGGTTTTTTGTTGTTGGTTTTTTTGGGGGGGGGTTTTGTTCGGTTGGTTTTGTTTTGGGTTTTTTGTTGCTTTTTTGTTGCTTTTTTGTTTTGGTTTGTTTGGTTGGTTTTTTTGGTTTGGTTTTTTTTTTTTTTGTTATAAGCAAGAAGATATTTAGAACACTCTTTCAGATCCTCCACAGTTCTCCATGTGGCTGCCAGTACAAAGGAGGTTTGGTTTTGTTATTTTTTTCTTTTAGATGTGACATAGCAAAGCATCCTTTTTTCTGCAACTTTGATGTGGTAGAGATTTGAAGAAGACAGATTATTTTCCATTTTGTCATAGACTTCCACGGGCACGCAAGGGTGATGTGTTTTTGAAAGGAGGGAATGGATAGGTTCCTCATGCTGACCGAATAGTAGGTGATGGATTAGGCTGATAAAAAAGTTAACATTTACATTGCACTCATGCAAAGCATTTTCAAGGTATTTCTGCATCCCTCTTTTGTTCCTTTACGAACAGTACAAGTGTTACTAGAATATACAGAGTCTGCGTAGTAATATGTCAATGTATTAAGCTCTGCCAAGTCTGTGCTTGAAGGACTTATAAAAGATTTATGTGAATTTCTGTGTGTCTGCTTTTTTATTTGGAGGCAGGTTGCTGTATTCAGCTATGTACAGTATTCTGTCTTAGGGTAATAGATAATTTTTTGTTTATTTGGAAGGAGGGAAGTATGTTTGGGCAGTTAAATATATCATTCTGTTATCCATTTCTGTAGGAAGCAGAATGGCTAAGAAAAAGCATTTTTGTATTAGACAAATTGCAATATAATTGAGATTTTTTTATACAGGAATGAAAAAGAAACATTTTATTAGAGGTCATTGGAACTTTTTTCAGTAAAGTGTTCCAATAGCAAAAACCTAATTTCACAGAATCACAGTATCAGTTAGGTTGGAACAGACCTCTGAGACCATAAAGTCTCAAAAACCTTTGAACGAATACCATCTCATCAGGTAGACCATTGCACTAAGTGCCACATCCAGTCATTTCTTAAAAATCTCCAGGGCTGGTGACTCCGCCACCTCTCTGGGCTGCCCATTTCAATGCTTGACAACCCTTTTGTGAAGAAATTTGTCCTCATCTCCAACCTGAACCTCATTCATTGTTGTAATATATGAAATTAAATAATTAATAAATAAAATTAAATTGTAAATTCCTAAGCATACATGCTGATTTCCAGAATTTATTAGGACAATCCCTCTTGTACAAATTGGCATTTGTTGTTAGGGAGGAAAGAAGCATACTGCGTAAGCCAGTAAACCAGTTGTTGCTACCTCTTTGGCCAGTCATGCATTTCTTCTATGCAGATTTCCTGGAAGCAGTGATACTACTGAGCTTCCTTGGTGCTAAGTTTATCTGTGTCATAAAATACTTACCTTTTGGGGAGAGAGGGACTGGAGAGGTGGAAACTGTCCATGGTGTTACATGGACTCAACAGGAAGGTGCTCTGAAGCAGAGAGAGAAGACCAAGCAGTAGCTCTGTGCACAGGTATCCTTTTGGTTCTGTCATATCAATGTAGTGGGAGGCCAGGAGTCCACATGAATGTTTCAGTGATACCTTGATGAGGAATGGGAATGTCACATTGACTGTTTGTGCAATTGTATATATTTCGTCTCTGTAAATATTTCATTTACAAGAAGTATGGTTTGTCCAAGACAGTGTGTGCAGTTTCCCCTCACTGCTACTGTCCAAAGCACTGCCTGGTAGTCTTTATTCTCTGGATTCTTTCTGTTCAGTGGTATTGTGCATTATGCCTGAAACTTGCATTTTGTGAGTTTAAGGAGGAAACATGGTGTGCTTGTGTATGTATTTTCCCATCCATCTAACAAGCACAAGACAACAGAACACAAATGTTAGGGTTACTCTTTCCTCCCATCTTTACAACATTGTATGGGAGGGGTAGTGGAGTTGTGATATAGGAATGCTTGTCCATGCCCAAATGTTTACTGGATGGCAAATACTGAAGCTTTATCAGTGGGAGAACGAGGCAGGAAAAGTCTGCAGTTTGACTTTGCTAAACTTTTACACAATTTTTCCTCCACGTGAAATATTTCCACAGGAATCTAATGCGTGTGAAAGATGCTGGATCACCAGTTGCAGAGATTGAACTCTACCCACTGGAAAGGTAACAGGAACTAGATTTTATCTTTAGAGCACAACCTTCACTGCATCTCACTCCTTGACCTGGAAAGGCCTTTTCCAAGGTCAGAGAGGGAGTCTGGTACCTGTGGCTCAGTCCTTAGTGTGTCTGTGATGCAGCTGTCAAGGAAACCAGATAGGTGCTGGATACAGAGATCTTTTTTTATGATATCTGCTTGCATTTCTGATGTTCATATTTTGGAGCAAAGACTAACTTCTTCAATGGTTTATTTCTTTAGGTTTTTCTACAGCAGCAGGAGGTCTTCTCTTACTTCTTGTGGGAACACTTAGCCTTTTGATAACGCCTCCTTCACAATGAAGGGAAGAAAGGATGGATCAGCAATGATGTGGAATGGAGTGATGTCCATATGTGGTGTTAACAGTCATGATCCCTGTCCTACTAATATGGAGAATTGAATAAAAGAGTTGAATTACAATTCATGAGAGTGTGAGATTGTTTTTGGTACCTTTTGCACCATCTCCCCTTTCTTTAAGAGCTGGTTAACTTCAGAAATCTGTTGATCCTGTATCAAAGCTGCAGATAAGCCAGAAGAGTAAAACCTGTTGGATATTCTTCGCATTATTAACCATTTTTTTTCCCTCCAGGAGTTTCATTCCTTGGAGTTCTAAATGCTTTATATTGACATGAATAATCTTCCCAAATGCCTCGGAAACTTTAGCATTAGGCCTTTGGCTTTATCAGTCATGTTATGAGTTCACCTAAATCACTGAGGATACAAGTCTCCTGAGTTTTAAAAGTGAAATAACAATATTGATCATGCTATACTTTTGTCGTCACTTTGGTGACTGCTAGAGAAAAAGAGGTGCAACTTGCTTAACCTACCTGTGATAATGTGGCTTTGGATTTTGAAGCCACAGTTGCAGGGCTTGTTATAGACATGGGCACATGCATTCTTACTATCTATGATTTCTGAAGAGAGCCGGTCTTTAAAACCATAGGTTAGAGATCTTGCACATGGCTCTCTCGGTTTGCTCTTAGTGAAGCACTGTAAAGAATTAGACACATACTGATGGTATTTCCGTGACATACCTATTTGAAATTCGTACAAAATTTACAAAAGTGAAGCAAAAAAGGGAAACAGGATACTGAGTTGGTACGTTACCAGTAAATAACCTCTTATCCTTGACATTCTTGCTGTTCATTTCATGGATACTCATTTCTTGTAAATTTTAATTCCTGTTTTCTGTGTGCTTGTTCTAGCTATTTACATGTGAATGTAACCTAGGAATGTGGCTGGTAGCCTGTCTGCAGCTATGCCTTTGCTCCAGTAGCTGAAGTTGATGGTTGGTTTTTTTGCAAATCTGTGTCATACTACGCTTCTGGTACCTCTGTAAGTGGGTGGAATGGCTGCCCGCACACTAGTGGCCATTTCATCTCTTGTGGTTCAGTGCCTATTTGTGTGCCGATGCATATGCTGATGCTTCTGTAAGTGCTTTTCTGCCTTAATATTTCATGTTTAAAAAGTAGAGCAGCTGAGAACTTTCTAAATTCCTTCTTAGTCTCATATATCCCATCTTGCTAAGCTGCTTCAAGGCCCTGTCAGGATTTCGGTTCTCTTATTTTCCTTGTGGTGTTCAGCAGTGTTCTTTGTTCTGCTGCCTCAAGTTTGCTTCTCCTGCCTTCACTGTCTTTTTTTCTTTCTTTTTTCCCCCACCTCTGGTCTTGTTTTTACTCTTAACTAGCCCTGTATGTTCTTGTCCTTGTCCCAAGCACATATGCGTATGGTAGCCTAAGAATATTTCTTACTCAGTGTCTATTACAGATAACTATTCTTTGAATTACTCTAAAAATGTGTTTTCTCAGAGTGAGAAATGTTCTGTTACTACATTTTTCGTTTTGGTATTTCACATCCCTAAGTGTGTTAGAAGTAAAATAGAAATTAAAAGAAGTTTAGCACTGTGTAATGTCATAGTAGTGAGTGAGTGAGAGTTAGCAAATTGCAATACTGAGAAGACAGTTCCTGGCTTTTGCACTCATTTATCTATCTTTTTGCGAGGAATTGGTCCTGCAATCCATCTTTTCATATACCTCACTTAAAAGCTCAAACTCAAGAATTGTGGTCAAGAATCTGTTGGTGTCCTGCTAGGTTTTGCTTTCCTTTGTCTTTCTTATCTTCCTTTGTATTTAAATACTGGGTATCAACAATTAAATAGTAATTAAATATTCATAATACAATATTTTTATATTATTTGTACAGTATAGTGAAAACAGAGTAATAATAATTCTGTGGTGATACTACTGACCTGTGCTGTGATGATTAGGGTATAAACAACTCCTTCTGCCTGTTTACATTTCCTATTAATTGGAATTGTGCTGTTGTGCCAGCTACAGAAAAGGAGTACTTGTAAAACTTTGCTTTTTTTAGTGTGATGAGATCTTGGGGTGGGGTATATTTGTACTGAGGCCAAACTTTGAGAGAGGTTGTAATTTTGTTTAGCATTAGATCTGGAAAACCTCTGTAACTTCTCTGGCCTGCATTCCCAGTTGTGTATGACATAAACAGACAGCTATGTCTTGACCACTGTTCTTTTTTTATTTTTCTGGGTAATTTTCCTTATATTTTGTCTTATCACCATGGTTGCTTCTGCAATCCACTCTTTCCCTGTCCAGACGACTTGGTTTATCACTGTGCATTTACCTCTGGGTGGTCTGCAAAATCCAGGTTTGGAACCAGACATCACTTAATCATCTCTGTGACTCTCTCAACCCATGTTGTCATAACTTCTGTATTTTTCCAGACACAGTGCTTTGGAGGCTTCCTGTGCTGCAGTGGTAATGTTAAGAAGGGAGAGCATGCAGTGCAATGACCAGGTCACCTCAAAAGCCTCAAGGATGGAATCCTTGGGAGAGAGGCTGCCACTGTGTGCTTCTTTCCCTGTAGTGACCCCCTTAGTTTAGCTGGTGGTGCACAAGCCAGTCAGCAGAGCACAGGCAGATAAGTTCAACCCTACACTGCTTCCTGGATTGGGCACTTCATCCTAGACATGGGCACTCGGGGAGATCAGCGAGCACAGGTCAGTACTGCTGTGCTCCTCTGTGCTTTGCACGTGTCTGGTGCTGAGATTCAGGCAAGCTCCTTGGTCTCCACAATGTTTGCCCTGATCTGCTTTGGGTCTGCTACCCCAGTTGATGGAAGAGACTTGACTAAGTACTACCGGGCTCTAAAATAATGTTAAACATGTTAGAAAGAGTTCTGTCAGCGATGGAGTACACCTCCATGTTTTTCTCACCATTCTAATAAAAAAAAGATTTTATATTTTTATATAATTTTAATTTTGGGTTTTTTATAGCTACACTGCTGAAGATTTCTAATGAAGGCAGAAGTCTTCCTTCTGGTTCTGCCCATCTTTTCCTTCTTAGAGAGTGTATATAGCAGCTGCCAGAGCTGTCTATAATATACCTGCTGCTTCTTCCCTACAGCCCCCAAGATTCAGGAGAAAAAGAGAGAAATGGATGTAGCAAAGTTCTTCCAAGAGAAAAGATTGGGATGCTGCTCTCTAGCATCCCTGATAACCATCCATGTTCAGCAGCTTAGCAGTAACAGCACTTGTCTCTGTAGTATCATGAAATTGTGACAAGAGGAAGCAGGAAAGGAAAGGACAAGTATCCCTTACAGCTGTGATGTCACTAATGGACCATCTCTGTGGGCATGAGGCAGGGTGGAGAACTTGGGCTTTTGGAGAAATAAAGAAACAACGTCCACAGTTTTCTGGTCCCTTCTTTCCAGCCATGTGGACAGCACTGTGTTACTGGGAAGAATGTCTGCTTAATTTTCCCTGTAACATCCATCTGCACAGCTTTCTGTGGTCCTATTTGCAAGGTTAGACTCTGAGGGAAGAAGTACTCTCAAAATCATTCAAAGTACTCTTTGCAGCCTGAATACTTTTGTGGCTTGGATTGGGAATCTCTCTTCTTCGCCCAGTCTTAGTAACAGCTCATGTATTCTGAAAACAGTTGAATTTGTGAGCAGTGAATGGAAATGGAGAATTGCAGCCCACTTATGAGACTTCACTCTGGAACAAGCAATGCCTGAAATAGGAGAGGAGGCCCAGTAGAGGGAAGAAAAGAAAGTGTTTTCAGTATCTAAATTTCCAGATTTAGTTAGGGGTGTGTGTGTAACTTAAAACACCACTGGTTCTGATATTGTCAGCTGTCACATGGGGTCACTTCAGGCAGGAGATGTTGAAGGAGTACAGCTTTGATTAGATGCAGTCTGGTGTAGTAGCAAAATGATAAGAGGGGTTCCTAATGTTTTCCTCTCAGACCTCTACTCCTATTCCTCCCACTGCTCTAGCGGGATACCATTTTGCAGTGTGATTTCGTAGGTGGCTTTTTTTCCTTTAATTTCCAAGATTGGCAACATTTGACTGTTGCAGATTTGTTTCCTGCAACTGAATTAAGGTCTTGAGACTGGCCACTGATTTTAAGGTGTCTGTGTGTCTGTTACCTTGCCTGAATTGATGGGGAGGGGGCACAGAATTACACTTTTCTGCTCAGTTTCATGGGCTGTGGTTAATGTCCCTTTGTGCAAGGCTGTTTTGCATCACTGGTGTGGAGCCCCTGCTGGTTTTTACACCATCTGAAGTAGCTGTGTTTCCTTGTAAGTTTAGTAACTCATTGAGATGAAAGTGGCACTGAACGTGTGTTACTGTAGACTGTATTAAAAGATGAGGCTGCTCTGGCAGGTGTATAGCCACAGCAGATGACAAGGTGGCAGGACACAGGAAAGCAGCATATCAGTAGCTACTAGTAACTCATCTGCGGTGCAGTGGCGCTATTCATTATGCTGTAGAGTCCATTGGATGGAAAAACTACCAAGATTCGTTCTGTTGGCTGACTGCTATTCTTTGCATATGTCCTGCTTTTCACCCTCCTCTGTGGAATTACTGCCAGTCACACCACATTTGCAGGCAGGAGTGTTTGTTCTTGAGTAACTACGCACTGACAGGAAGGGCAGCATGGACCCAGCTGCCCAGGCTTAGGTGCAGTTTTCTTTGTCACATAGAGGGCCCCCAGTGAGCTACGTGCCGCTGAAGATGCCAGCAGCAAAAGCGAGGATGCAGCCAAAGGAATTTAGCATTGAGGACACTGTGCAGACCCGCTTTCAAACATGTTCTTAAGGCATCCAAATCTTGCAAAATTACCAGGCACAGCCATCAACTTTTGATTGAATTTCCATCTCTTTCCTTTAGCCCACGTGATTGGTGTTTAATGTCACTGCATTCAGTGTCCCTTGGAGCAGAACACACTGTGGTGCATTGTTTTGTTTGTATAGAGCTGGCAAGCAGGTCATAGTGTGCTGCTTTGGTTGCCTGGAGGAGTTCAGCGTCTTTTAATTACATGTTTTTGGAAGTGTCCTTTAACAGATGTAACCCTTAGGAGCTGGAACAGTATGAGAAGCAAGCTGGTTTGGAGTGATTTGGAAGCAGATGTTGTGAGCCCAGAATGGTGAAGTGCTTTCAGAGTGGTGAAATTCATGCTGATATGCAATCCTACTCTTGGAAGCTTTTTCTACAATTCCTGTTTTCCCCCATTCCTACTCTTGGAAGCCTTTTCTACAATTCTGATTTTCCCCATTAGTTTTGGAAATCCTCCCAGTGTTTTGGATACACCGCCTCAGGGCAGCAATGCTCCCTTGGCACTGAACTTCTGATAAAACCTGTCCTAACCCTGCACTTGTCTTTTGTGTAGAGAGGGTGTGGCCCATCATGGTTTCTTTTCCTCACCAGTGTGTGAGAAGAGCTGCCAATCGTGTCTGTTTCCAGACATGGTTTTGTCACAGGGACCTACCAATGACTGGTGTTTGAATGACATCTTCCAAGGTGAAAGAGGTGAATTCCAACATCTATAAGTCACTTCTAACTGTGTTGGGCTTGGATCGTGTTTTCCCAAGTGCACTTTGGGCCCATTAACTTAACAGAGAGTAGGAAGCACTTACAAACGTGGAAAAAATCAAGCCAAGATGTCTGAATCATGTATTACATCTCAAAGCAGAGATCACTTTTACTTATTTCTGTCAGTGTACATAGAAAATATGGGAACCAAGATGGCATGTTCAACCACATCAGATCTAATTTATCCTTGGCTAAATCGGTCCATTTCAGTGGATGTGATGGGTGAAAAACATCTCTCCCAAGAGGGTGAGTTAGTTTTCTTGAGGCTGTGTTTCCCTCTGCTGGTGTGAAGTTAATACTGCTGATTTTTTTTTTTTTTTTTTACTCAAAACCAAGCTTCTGAAGCTACTACTTCCTCATAATCTCAAGAAACATTTAAACTTGTCATCATAAAGATTTTATTCCTTATATCTAGTCTAAATCTACCCTTTTCAGTTTAAAACTTTGACCCTTGACCTGTTCCAGTGTCTCACCACCCTCACAGTAAATAATTTGTTCCTCATAGCTAATCTAAATCTGATCTCTTTCAGTTTAAAGCCATTCCCCCTTGTGCTATCACTGCATACTGTCACTTGTGAAAAGTCCCTGTCCAGCTCTCTTGTAGCACCACCAGGTACTGGAAGGGGCTCTTAAGGTCTCTCTGGAGCCTTCTCCACGCTGAGCAATCCAAACTCTCTTGGCCTATCTTCATAGCAAAGGCTCTCAAGCCCACGATCAGCTTTGTGGCCTTCTCTGGATTCTGGACCAACAGGTCCACGTCCTTCTTGTGCTGGGGGTATCAGAGATGGATGCAGCACTCTGGGTGGGGTTTCACAAGAGTGGAGTAGAGGGGGAAAATCTACTCCCTCAACCTGCTGCCCGCACTGCTTTTGGTGCAGCCCAGAATCACCAGCTGGCTTTCTGGAAAAAAAAAAGAAAAGCACTGTGTGTCAGAGCCTGGACAATCTAACAGCATTAAGCAAGCAAAGGGAATGAAACTATTTATGTCAGGGAGCTAATGTGTTTTGAGATGTGAATATTGTAGATCCAGGAAATTCACTAGCTATGCATCTCTTCAGGGAGGGCGAGCTGTTGGCAGACCATCTAAGCAAGACAATTGTGTATTCTACAATTGATCTCTGCAGGTGTATTTTGATCATCAGCTTTAGGTTATCTAAGATCACCCCCTGCTGAAAAGGTTGGTTCTACAAATTCAGCAATAGTACAACCTGAGATTAATTTGAGAGGGTTTTCAAAGTGGATCCTAAAGCACTTATAGTACTCTGAGCATTCCATAGATACTTACCTCCTCCAAGATGGGCCTCCTTGTGACCAAAGACAACACAGATTGTCTTCCTTTTGTATCTTTAACAGAATAGCTCCATATCAATAGCAAGTACTTCAGAGATATCCTTTGCTGTTACACAGCATCTCTCAGTATGAGTGGGGTTCAGGGAAAGAGTAAAGAAAACAGTGCTCAGTGGTATCAATTTCACTTTAGTGCTGAGATCTCTGGGTTTTGTGTTCTCTGTCCACACAATCACCAGAAGTCATTACCACTACTCAAAATGATAGTGTGTTGCAGAATTTAGGATTACTGTTCCATCAAGACTGGTATCCCTCAGCTCGTAGTATGGAGTATATCTGAGTGACATCTATGAAAACAAGATTGTTTTACAGATACCTAGAGAATACTACAGCAAAGCTCTTCTGTGGATTTCCACTGTGAAGTGGAAGTATTTTTCAAAGCTGAAAAAGAAAATGCTTTAGACAATCTTCACATCCAGTTGCTCCAGAGTGTTTGTCACTGTTAGAACCTGTTTTACACTAGGAGAGAGTTGCATTCGATAGCAATATGTGCCTGCGACTAACCAGTGCAATATGAATCCCATGTCTGAGACCAAGCCAGGAGGATTTCATCTGTGCAGCACTTCAGGTCTTTCAACGCTTCACAAAACCATTGTTCAAACTGCTATTTTCTTCTTCAATCTATTATTTTTTAACGAAGATGACATTTTAGTGGTTATTATTTTGGCTTGCAAAGACAAACTATATGTCAAAATCAAAGTTTCCAGTCAAAGTATTCCATTCAGAACCATGAAACATAATCCCACCTTTATCTACAAAATTGGTGCCAGACTTTTACGATGATCAAGACTCAGGAATGCCTTTGCTTTTGTTTTGTTTAGTTGAGTTTTTTCCCGATGAGTCTAATCATCCTGAAATTAAGCAGAACTGTCACACCGTTGTAAATTGACATTCTAAGCCCAAAGACTCAAACAAAATGAGATCCCTTAGCAGGTTCTTTGATTATACCTTTTTTTGACAGCACAAGAAAATTTGGATCAAACACTTCCAATTGGAATAGCTTATGCTGTAAACAAGCTGAATCTTCCACAGCATGGCCCCCTAAGCAGTTTCCAGCACTGCTGCAAGTATTTACCTACTAGTTGTAGGGAGGGTAGTATTCAGATGAACTCCCAACTCAGTGCACTGCCAAGATCAGGTTCTTAGCTCATTACCATAAGTGGAATCCACCAAAAAAAAAAAGTTTGTTTTTGAATTCCAAGACTCATTGATCTGTTACTGCTTTTTGGCAAGTAAAAACCCCATGACACATCTGCTTGTACTCTGTCTGTGACTTAATATTCTAGAAAAATTAATTAAGTGAAGACAGAAGGGGTTAGTCTACTCCTTACTGCTTGGAAGTGGGACACAAGGGTTATGTTGGGTACACATTTCTAAGAAATATTTCTAAGTTGCTGTTTGTGCAGATCCTATGTATCTGCAGTTGCTTGAGAAGTCATAGCTGAATCATAAAGGTGGTTCAAAATGATGATTTTCCTGTTCCCACTGGTTTCTGGGCTGAGAGCTCTGCACCTTATCCCCCACCTTTGAATGGTTTTCTCTTTCTTGGCTTCTGGCCGTATATATATAAACTTCCCAATAATTTATTTTCCTGCTTTCCCTTTAGTCTCAGTCCTGCTGGTTCTGGTTCTGGTTCTTAGAGAGTTCTGTGGCCAAGTCTGGCCATTCACAGTCGCTGCTTGCAGGCTGTCCTGCAGTCATCCATCCCTTTTGTGTGCCTCTGGGTGCTGCTTTTGACACCTCTGCAGGTGAGCATCATTTGCTATTCACTTACTGAATGGTAACACAGAGAAGGAAACAAAGGTTTTGAGCAGACAAGGTCAATACCTGTCCCAACACAAGCATTTTCTTCTTGCTGTTGAAGCTAACATCTATCCTCCACTTTTGGAGCACTGAAAAGGGATTTGCCAAGTTGCTCTGTGGGGGTGGTACATGTGCTGGGTTAGTCAGCACTAGCAGAGGGGCTTCAGCAAGCTCTTGAGCTCCAGCACGTTCTGAGTGAGCCTGTGCTTGTTTCCAAGCTGCAGTTCCAACGTGAGCCAGGTGTAAGGGAGGATCACCAGGAAATTTTGATGTTGAAATTCAACATGACAGTCCCCTATCTTCATACTTGGGTGTTGGGGAGGATGAAATAGGAAAGCCTTATAAATATTATTACCTGGCAAAAGATGCTGAGAATATGGAAACTATAAGTGAGATTGAAATGAAGACAAGCTTTGAGATACCAAACCCCAGTTACTAAATAACTGGAAAACAATGGTATGGCCGACTAAAGGTAATCCCCCTTTTGATTAAACAATACCCTCTGCTTGCAGGGAGGTCCAAGGGACAGAGCAAACCCTACCAACTTAGCAGAGGGTCAAAAAGCAGTTTTTAGGGTTTAAAATATAGCACCATATGGTAATGCAATGACTCTCATAGGCTATATGTAAATGTTGTAGGATTTGTAGCTTGTTCTAGATTGGTTAGTGAAAATTAGAATATTCAGCACAGAAGTTGATTTTTTGTATTGTAAACGACAACCACGGTATTCCGTATTCTGTACTTCTCTTCTCTCTCTCTCTCTTACTTCTCTGACCTGCTTGGAGCTGCATCTGGCGGCTCCCAGCAGGTCTCCTACACCCATGCCTTTTCACAATAAACCTCATGTTCTGAGACCTGACTCCAGAGATCTCTCCTCTCTGTCCTGACCGTCTGAAACAAACCGCACCAACACCACAGACGGCAATCCTACACTTAGGAAGCATGCACTTTGTGACAGAAGCTTTCAAAGTATTTGTGCAAGGAAAATGCAGTCCTGGAGAATGTGACCCAGGATCAGTAACTGCAGCTGAAACCAGCTTGTTATAGTGAAGGACCTGTAATGAGGTGCTAGATTTTCCTTAGAGTTAACCTGGATTCCCAAGTAATTTCCTGTGTAAGAAACAGGTTTTGCATGGTGTGCATGTGTGCAAATGCACCCTATGGTTATTGCACATGTGGAATGAACCCCAAGTTTGCCCAGAAGCAAAAGCTGCAGCCACAGCCATGGAATCTCCTTAGGTAATCCCTTCTGAAACAGTAACTGCTCAGCCCTTGTGTAAAGAGGGCATGTTTGCCTGCAAGGCACAACTGTATTAGTGACATTCCTTGACTCTGGAAAGCAGATGTTTCCTAGGGAGCAAACTGCCCAACAAGTCCTGGTTATCCACTTTTCAGAATTTGAGTGGAGCCAGCTCTGGGCAGAAATCCCAAGTGCTAGGTATTTTGCTTAGGCCATAGACGAGGAGAAAGAGGATTCTAAAAGCCCAGTAAAGATTCCTATAGTAAAATGGTCCCTTGCTTTTTATTGTCTGATGTTGTTGTCTGACTTCAAAAACATCTTTTGTTCTTGTTAATTGATTCAACTTCTCATTATTTGTCTGCAGCTGATCTCATTTTGCTTTGAGGCAGAAAAGTGCTTTGCCTTCAGAGTTGTCTGTCTTCCAAGTCTGTTGTTTGCAATTTCTGAGCATGCCTTTGTAGATTCTAAGTCCCAACTGAAATTAAACGGTAAAATTAGCAATAGTGAGTTCCAGGCAAAGTCTTGAATGAAAAGCAATGAAGATAGATTCTCTGAATTAAGGGAAGCTACTCAAAAAATAACCTGTCCTTAGGAATATTTGGCTTTTAGACATTACAAAGGATGACAGTGATGCCAGTTACAAATACCATGACAGCAATGAAACTTTATGTCTTTTACCTATGACTGATGGCAGGTAAGCGTATATGAATGCTTTCTTAGAAGGGCCTGTGTGTCCTTTTTTCCTCCCCTTTTTGAGAGTCTTACTTTGTGGAGACAAGGTATTAAATGCAAATAGCCAATAGTTAAACATCATCCGTTCTCTCCTATGGCCATTACAGTGGCCGTGAACAGTTTTCAGAGCAAAGACCACCCGGAGATGCCGGGAACTGAACCTGTAAGACAAGGTGTCTGTCACTGGGCCACGATTCCTGGCTGGAAAAGCCCTGGGAAATTAATACCAAGTTCCCAGAGTTTATTTGCAGTCATTCTGGGACTCCTGCTTTAAAAAATGAGATGAAGTCCTCTGTGGAGGTTCTTGGAATCCCAATTTGTCAGAAACTTTTTTCCACCTTTTGCCTGCCAGATTTGTCTCCTAAGGATATCTGAAGTGGAGGCAGAAAAAGCAAAGGGTAAAACATTAGAGAATGAGAAAACACAGGTTAGGGATAGAGATGTGCAAGGAGCAGAGTATATAGGTTACACTGCAAGCAAAACATCCCATCTATTGCTCCTGGTATATGGTCTTGGGGATCTGTCATAAAACACATGAGATTCTTTGAGTGGACCATGCTTCAACTCAAATGTTTTTAAAAACCTTCAGGATAGGGTCTGCTTCTCAAATAATGAAGGGGCAGTTTTCTTAATGGCTTTTACTGCTCTTACCAATAGTGCTAAGAGGTTCTATTGTTAAATAGGATTCCTTGACATTCAGCCTGAATTTGCCATCATCCTCCAGCTTTACCTACTCTGCCTATTCAGCTTTACTCTAAACATTTTTCTGCTACTTTCATCTTAACAACTTTCATATAGTTTCTGCTTCCCTTTCTTGAAATTTATGCTCTTTTGATGAAGGTAAAATCGTGTCAAGGCAAACAAAAGACAAATGTGTTGTAAATTGGTATAATCTTTATTGTCCCCTCTCTGGCCTTTCTTTTATCTGTGTTCTTCACTGTCCTTCCTCACTTTAGACTGGAAATCCTCAGGTAGCTTTTCCAGAGCTGGTTGCATGTTAAAATAAATTACATTGTGGAATGTGGCTTCATGGCAACTCTGATGTCCCACGAGTCTGAATGCCACGTCCCTGTATGCAAGCTGAAATAAAAGAGATTGTTTAGGCTGGACAGACATTCTTGGTATTTTACAAGATGCCTGCAGACACACTGGGAGCACAGTATGGAATTAAGGTGCCATTGAGGGGAGACTATAGACATTTTCAGAGCATCCAGTTTTGTTTGGCTGAAAGAATCAGGTATGAGTAGTTAAAAAGTGATGAGAAAGTCTCATATAGCTATTAGCAAGTTTTGTTTTGTTTTGGTTTTTTTTTTAACCAACATCCAACAGATGGTGGGGACTGCGTCTTTCAGCCTTGCAATGGGGCTAAGAACTTTCTTGAACTCTTTCCGTGGTTCTTGGGATACTTCCCAGAAATCACCCTACCTATATGCAAGGTCAGGAAAAAGCAGAACAGGCTGGTATGGACTTATCAATACATAGAAATATAATTTATTTCTAAAGCTTGTGGTCCTTGGCTTACTAACTGTGGGCAAAATGTGTTGAAAGAGGAACTTTCCTGTTATTAACTCCAACAACATCTTGATTTCCAAATAATTGTGACTGGAAAATTGCAGTAGTGGTAGTTTAATGTTATAGTGCTGTGCAAAAATGCAAGAAGACTTAAAAGAAAGCCATAAAGGAAATCATAGGTCTAGGTGTAAGTGTACATCCAGCAGGCAAAAGGAGGGACACAAACAACTTATGCTGGAATCCTGGAGCTTCCAGGCTACTGTAACACCTCCCATAATGCAGATTGAGAAACGGGTAGTCAATAGGTAACTCAAGTCAACTATTGAGAGACAGAATATGTAAATTCTAAAACCTAGGAAAACAGAATTCCCTTAGTCTTGTCAAGATAAGAGGGACAAGAATCTGTTTGAGGCCAGCACAGAAACCCTGAATCATCCCACTAAGGACTGCACATGCTCCAGTGAGAAAGGTGAAAAGTGCATTGTGATGAAGACTACCAGATCTTCATCACGAGAAGACCCCCGAAGACCACGAGGACACACAGCGCATGCGTGGCACACATGCTAATGATATTAATGACTTCCGAGAGATGATTTGTATAACCACTCCTATCCCAGGGAATGTAATGAATATTCATGAATGTTACCCATAACATGGTGTGTTGGAAGTGCCGGGGTGTGTGTGTTTGGAGGAGCGATCCTCCCACACCCGGCGTGCTGAATAAAGCAAACACCCACTTCTTTGACTTTGTCTCTGAAGTGTCTCTGGGCCTGCTTGGGGCGAATCAAAACGGCACCTCCAGATGGGACCCTAGCTCTGCTCGGCTGCCAGATCCAGGGGTAAGCTCCAGGGGTAAGCAGACCTCCCAGTCAAGACCCTGAATTTTCAGGGGGAGCTCAGCTGTCCTTTGGCTCACGGCGGGGGCAGACCAAGGACCATCTGCACCAAATTAAGGTATTTGTTATTTAAAAAAAAAAAAAAACCAAAACCTGCAGGTCGGGGGTACAAGTCCCCGAGGGTGGGTCGAGACTGGGTCTCCCAAAATTAGTCCCGGGCACGGGTTGTATCTCCCAGGGGTTGGACCCCACTGTCAGGAAAGGTACCTTTAAGGGATTGGATTCCCCCGGGGGTGGACCCCAGTTGCACTGCTACTTTTGTTTTGTGTGTCGTTATTTTGTTGCTGTATGAGTGAGAACGAATGAGACGTGTTCTGAACATGAAGTGAATCGGAGCTCTACTTGCGGTTCCGTTATCTGGCGACAGAAACGGCCAGGGAAAAGCGAAGTGATTGGCAAAGAGTGAATGAGTATAAAACATATATAAACTGTTGGTTTGGAGTATCTGGTGGAGGCGGACTGTATTATTGAAGGGGAAAGGTTTTAGCTATTAAATTGAGAATACCCAGACCCCCAACACCTCTCTAATATAGCTCTATTTGATTTCCCTTTTAAAATCCTGTGTTTAGTGTGTGGAAACAGTTGTGAGGCTTGAAGTTGGTGTGGTTGTATCAATTGTGAGAGGAAGTGACTTGAAGGAGTGTGTGGTGTCGAAGCTGCTGGAGGAGAGAGCTTGATATTAGACTAGAAAAGAACTTGGGAAAAATGAAGGTGTAGCTAATGTTAAGAGTAGCCTGGCTTTGTGGATGTGCAGAAAAGTAAAAAGAAAAGTGGCAGCTTTGTGGATGTGCAGAAAGGTTTGTGTGTGAGGGGAAAGTGAAGAGTAACAGGGTTTTGTGGACGTGCAGGAAAGCTTGTGTGTAAGAAAGAAGTGAGAAAGTAAAAAGTGACAGAGAGTAGCGTGAGGAGTGGGAGGAGACGAGCAGAAAGGTTTATGTTGAAGAAGAGAGGGAGAACAGACGACAAAGGATGGGATCCTCAGAAAGAAAGAAAATAACCCAGAAAAGTCCGTTCAGAGGTGTGATTTTAGAGTTAAAGTCTCCTGCTTGGGTTAAAATGCAATTGCTAGGTATTTTGGAGATAAAATCTCCTGCCTAAGTTACTGTGAATGGGTTTTTTATGAGCAAAGTTTGTTCAAATGCTTCTGAGTTTTTTTCTTTGAATGTGTGTGTACTCGTGTGTGTGGTTAGTTTGTGTGAGCGCCGGCAGATAAAATCAATGCGGGAACGCCCGTAAACTAAGAGTAATTTTCTACAAAAGTGTTAAAACATAACTTTAAAATGTTTGATTGAGTATTGTTTTGGATCTTTCTTGTGTGTGCTTGCTTGGCCGAGGCATTTCAGGCAGAGAGGTTGCCTTAGAAATGCAAATTGACACTGCTGAAGGGAAGGTGTGTGAACAATATCTCTCCCTCAAAATCAAGCTCTGCCTAATTGCAGAGAAGGGTGACAAAACTGGTTCTGTTACAAAATAAAACTAGCTAAGAGAAAATATAAGAATTTCCAAAAGGGGGGTGAAAGAAGCAAAAACACATCCTTCTCCCCACTCTAGCTTGTGTTTTCATTGTGCAAGTTTTTTAATACCATTAACACCTTTGAATGTTCAAGTGTATGCAGACGTAAGACAAGGAGCCACTCAAGCCACAGAAGCAAGAACTGCTGACTGCCCTTGCAACTAAGATCTGCGAAACAGTTAATCCCTTAACACAAAAATATTTTTTACTGTATTTCCAAAACAGTATTACTAACAGTGTTGTTCCTAGATCAGTCAGCTATCCTAACAGAACCTTGTAATGGTGAGTAAGCAAAAAAGGGGGGAAGGTGGTACCCTTTTAACATATGCACATAAAACAACGGCTAAATCAGACAAAAAATTAATTATCTTTAAAATAAAAGGTTTCAAAAGGATAGTTGGCTATTCTAACAAAGTGCTAATACCAAGTAAGTTCTATTGGTGATTGTCACATTTCTAACTGTTGTTGTTACATGTATATTTGTTTGTCTAGCGTTTAGGGATGCTAAGCCCCACAGAAGGAAGATACTGACTAGAAATCATAAACCAATCTGCTGAGCTTTGGGCTCTGCAACAGAAAGATGCTTTAAAATTTAAGATAGCAGTTACCATTAGTATGAATTCCAATATACTTTCTTCTTTCTGCTCTGCTAGAAATCCCGCCAAAGGTGGGGGGAAGGTACCCTGATAAGTGTTGTTTCCCCATGCTTTGGGGGATTTGGCAGTTGCTTTTGGAGAACACAGTAGCCTGTTGCTTATTTTTCTAAGTTGCTAGATCCAGTAGCCAAAAGCAACTCACTGTCTCAAGATGTTTCAGAGTGTAACCAGAGGCTGGCTGCATTGTCTTCAATGGCTGCAATGGCTGTGCAGCCACAGCCCTAATAGTAACTGAGGCCCCAGAGCTAATGATAAAAAGATATCTAATTGTTAAAGTTTCACACCAAGTAGAAGCTTTGTTGACTGAAAAAAAAAAGGTCCAGATCGATAACCAGTGCTCGGTTATTACAGTATGAATCTGGTTTAGTAGAACAAGAGAATTTAGAATTAAGAAATAAGGGGAGTTTTGACCCAGCCTCCTGTTTAAGCGGCCCTGGAGAGTGGGGCTGGGCAAAAACCCATGATGGCATTCAGCTGATAGATCTCAAAATATTAGGGCTACAGGGAAAACAAAAATGCCCACTTTTAAAGACCCTTAAAGTTTATAGGATGTTAAAATTCCAGAGATCAAAACAAGCTTCCCCAGTGGTTATTAAGCTGCTGGAAGGGGCGCAGCCAGTGTCAGTGAAGTTTTAAATGTAAAAGATGCTTTCTTTTGTCTGCCATTAGCTGAAAGCAGTCAGGAAATTTTTGAAAATCCCAAAACAGGGAGAAAAAGCCAATTTACATAGACTGTATTGCCACAAGGATCCAAAAATAGCCCCATGATATTTGAAGATCAAGGAGCTAAAGAACTGAAAGACTGAACACTGCCACTTGAAGAAGGTACACTTCTGCTGTATGTTGATATCCTACCCATGAAGACTGCAAGAACTAGACTGTAAGTCTTTTAAATTTTCTGGGTTGTGGATATAAAGTCTCTCCTAAAAAGCTCAGTTAGCCCTCCAGAGAATTACATATCTGGGATATGAACTGGCAGGGGGAGAGAGAGCCTTGGGAGACAGCAGGAAGAAGGCAGTTTGTCACTAAACCTTTTCTGTTGCTCTCACATGAGAAGCAAGGACTAATGCTGAGACTTTTGGCACAGAAGCTGAGACCCTACAAAAGGCCAGAGGCTTACTTCTCCAAGCAATTGGATGTGGTCAGCTGAAGATGGCCTTTCTGCCTGCATGCAGTGGCAGCTGTGCTCATCCGGTATCAGCAGTGCTCACGCAGAAGGGAAATCACTGGTTAACCCCATCTCGCTTTCTCAGATATCAAGCTGTCCTAGCAGAATCAGAGGATGTGAGTATCCAAGTAACCAACATCTTAAATCCAGCAGCTTACCTCCAGGGCAGAGTTACTGAGGAGCCCATACAGCATGACTGCATTGACTCCAGCTGAAGGACTCTCTGCTGGAAAACGTGACAAACTGGTTCACTGATGGAAGCAGTTATGTCAAAAATGGTAAGCACCTTGCTGAGTATGCAATTGCAACCACAGATGCCGTCATTGGGGGAGAACCGTTACCTGTGGGGACATCTGCTCAAAAGGCTGAGATAATAGCCCTAACTTGAGCCCAGGCATCAGCCAAAGGAAAGCCTGTCAACATTTGGACTGATTCAAGGTGTGCTTTTGGGGTGGTACATGCTCACAGAGCTATTTGAAAAAGGAGGGGTTTATTAACCTCACAGAAGAAAAATCAAGCATGCTACTGAAACCTTACAGTTGCTGGAAGCAGTGCTAAAACCTTCAAAAGTAGCTATAATGCACTGTAAAAGGCACTCCCAGGGTAACACCATCCCTGAACTGGGAAATGCTATGGCAGACAAAACAGCAAAGACAGTGGCTGGTGGGGTTCAAATTCAAGCCCTAGCTTTAATCCCTTCTAGCATCCTTATAGGGAAGAAACCCCCACCATATGACACTAATGATTTAAATTAGAAACAAGAAGAGAAGGGACAAATAAGAACAGATAGATAGGCTAGAATAAAATATCTCATAGTCATAAAATTATTTATCCAAAGTGAACATTGCATTAGATCACCTTAAATGACACTTCTTAGGAGTTTAAAAAGGTATAGAACAAACTTACAGCATGGTTATCCAACTTATCCTGGCTTAAACAATTGTTTGTAATAGTTATTTGTATTACTGCATTGTTATTTACTGTCTGTATTAGTAGTTATTGTTGTGTGATATTATGTACTTGGAATCGCGGTGGTTATGCTCAATGTCAAAAGTACAAACTTAGAAGTAAGCTAAAGAAAGATACTTTCGTGACATACAAGATTTGTAAAGAATTACAGATGACCAAAAAAAAGGGGGGGGGGGGGGAGGGGGATTGAGAAACGGGTAGTCAATAGGTAACTCAAGTCAACTATTGAGAGACAGAATATGTAAATTCTAAAACCTAGGAAAACAGAATTCCCTTAATCTTGTCAAGATAAGAGAGACAAGAATCTGTTTGAGGCCAGCACAGAAACCCTGAATCATCCCACTAAGGACTGCACATGCTCCAGTGAGAAAGGTGAAAAGTGCATTGTGATGAAGACTACCAGATCTTCATCACGAGAAGACCCCCGAAGACCACGAGGACACACAGCGCATGCGTGGCACACATGCTAATGATATTAATGACTTCCGAGAGATGATTTGTATAACCACTCCTATCCCAGGGAATGTGATGAATATTCATGAATGTTACCCATAATACGGTATGTTGGAAGTGCCGGGGTGTGTGTGTTTGGAGGAGCGATCCTCCCACACCCGGCGCGCCGAATAAAGCAAACACCCACTTCTTTGACTTTGTCTCTGAAGTGTCTCTGGGCCTGCTTGGGGCGAATCAAGATAAGTAGAAAAAAAGCTGCATGTATCAATAACACAGAATTTTACTTTTACTATCTGAATCTTTGCAAGCAGTAGGCCCTTCAAAATTTAAATCCATAGATAACCTTCAGAAAAGGCTCATTCTGAGCAGCGGAGAATTGTTTCCATTGTTCTCTCAACTTTTTGCAGCCTCCCCTTCAGAGCAGCCTCATTCCAGTAACTGCATTCCTCTGGCTAAACGAGCTGTTCATCCAGCTGCTGACCTACACACTGTTTATTCTTTTCTTCCTCTGTTATTTTGCTGTCTTTGTGGAAACGATTAGCATCTGAAAAGGTTTCAGTCTGTCTCACCTGCCCTATGGGAGACCTAACAGTGACAAAAAGGCAAACTGTGCCCTGTGTTCTCCAGGATCAAACTGGCATACTTGAAAAGTTGGAGCTGCAAGGCCAGATCGAATTGATTCCTGGTATCAATCTGATTTCCCTCAAATCCAGGTGTCTGGGAGAGATCCCAGGACACTGTGCTGTGTGTGTCTTGTAACCATGTTTCCTAGGTGAGGCAATCAGTACCTTTGAGCTATCTGTTAAACCTCACATAAATGAGCAATCAAACCCCATTCCTGTGATTTTCTGCTTCTTCAGGCTCACTGGGAATAGCAGCCACAGCACAGAAGCTGTTTCACTGTGCTGGTGAGTTTTAGACAGAGCTTGGTCTGCTGTGAGCATCTACCTGGTAAGATTCAGGGATTTTTCCTACCTTAAGTACTTTACAGCTTTGGATGGATGTTGGATGAAAGGTCTGGTGGTGAAAGAGTAGCAAAGGTACAGGGAATACTGCAGGAAGAGGCAGGGAAGGAGACTAGCAGCTAGGTTTGAGTGATTACATATTATTCTTCGGTTAGGAGGCTGAGGATATGGGAGGTGCCCAGTGTGTGTAGGTAGTTGGTTAAAATGTGATATGGGAACCACAAAGAACAGTTATGGGGCTTTTTCCCCCCATAAGTAGTGTAGCCAAAGGGACTAAAGGAGGGAGAAGCTGGACATTTTTGTGACTTAGTATGACTTTTGGGGGGACTGTAGCAGGGGTTTTGAAAAGCCACTAGCAGTCTTGTGCTGAGAACCTTTTGATAGAGCTACTTGAGAAGATACTATTTTCCCTCTCCAGTTTTACCCTCTCTTTCCTGTTCTTCTTAAGGTAGAAATAGAGGAGAAGGGTAGTGAAAGCCTCCTTTTCTCATCCTGTTTGCCATGGGAGGGATATGAGGGATATCTAGTCACTGCCATAGTGTCACAGAAGGCCAAGGACTGGAGCACGTGTAGACAGTGCCTTTTGGGGATGGTTCTCCCCTCTCACCTTTCTGCCTCTGTCCCTTTCCAGGCCTCCCTGCTCAGAGGCACAGTGGTGATGAAGGATGGTGGCCCAGGCAAAAAGGTGACCCAGGTGTGGTACCTCAGTGGACGCTTTGTTTCCATGGCATTGTTTCGGGGTGGCAGAGAAACAACCCTGATGTCACGGGGAGCAGCTAAGGGCCTCTTCTGATTGAGGGATGGCGTGCTGAGTGTCTGTTCCTCTTACCCTGTGCAGGGCACATCCCCAGGCACTTGTTGCCTCAATCTGTGCACTTTCCTGGGCCTGCACTTCCTCTGTATTCCCAAATGCTCATGTTGGAGCCCAAAAACCTTGCTGGGTCCCTTTGACACCTGAAAAGGCAAATCCAAGGTTGGGATGAGAAGCCAGCCTATGGACCTGGAAGGTTATCTTCAGAGTTGAGTCATCTCACTCTAGAAATGGACTCTGTGGGTCTCTCCCCACTGACTAAAAAGGAAACCTAAAGAATTAGTTCAGATGTAGTCGCTTAAATAAGGCCAAGATGAACCTCATGCTTAGTAAGTCGTACTTTCTTTGCATAGCTGGGTGTCTGTCTTTATTACTTTTCCTCTATTTACTTTTCAAGAGGAGTTTTCATGGAAGGATGATGTTTATGGGTTGAGGACAATCATACTACCAGAGCAGCTATTTACACCTGCAGCCACAGTACAGCACCCCAGGAGATACCTCAAAGCCAGGGGCCTGCACTGGGTGCTGGCCTGTGCTGGAGCAGGGGTTGGATGGATTATGAGACTGACCCTGTGGATCACTCCTTCTTTGTGACAAGTGGGTGGGGGACTTGTGCATGAGGCAGTGGTGGCCAAAGCCAAGATGATGTGGGCAATGGCAAAACTGGTCTTGACTGCAGCTTTTGTGCTCTGTGCTTAGCCTAGACAGCCCTGGAGGTGATTGCTGGATATAGGCAACTGTCCCCTTCCACGGCATTTCTCCTCCCCTTCTTCCTTTTCTTCCAGGAATAGTAACTAGCTGTGACCTTTGCATTGATTTTTAAAATATCCCTGGGTGCATTTCTTTGCTGCTTCACTTCTTGCTGTCTGGTCTCACTGTATTTTTCATGGCATTAATAGAGGATGAAGGAATGGGAAAGATTTTCAGAGAGGGGAGTTTTCAACTGAACACGTACGGCACTTCATTTCCAGGTAGTGAGAATGACAGGCTTGTTGTGGATCTTCAGAAACTCATTGGCCTCTAGAAGGATGTTGGAAATATGCAAAGTTGCTTCTGAAGTAAAGGACTCTGCATCCTTTTGAATGCAGGAACACCTCCAAATTAGAAGGCATAACTGAGGAAGACAGGTCTTGGGGGGCCGGAGAAGGACTCTAGGAAGGAATAGTGTTAGATCTGGCTGATTAGACTCTGACTTCCTCTTCTGTCCTAGCTCTGAAGTTCTCTTTCTCCATCTCTTTTTCCTCTTCTTACTCTGTTCCCAGCCCTTCACCAACAGACAGCTGTCTCAGTGCTGGGAAAAGAGCTGGAGTCACAACTGCAGTGTTTCTGAGGCCAACTGATGCCAACTGAAGTGCTATAAACTATTTGCTTAAATAGATTTCAATGAACAAATAAGAAGCCTTTATTTAATAAATTTCATCTTCTTTTGAGCTGGTAACCAGTATACATTGAGCAAATATTGTCAACATTGCTTTTTAAACCTACTTTTGCTATCCAGAACTGTGTGCTATGGCTGTGCATGTTTGATCAGCCCTGCTAGGTTAACGTTTTAGAGCATTCACTTCTCGTAGTTTTTCATGACAAGAATATAATGAGATAAATATAATTTTTTTTCATTCCACAATTCATTCCTGTACAGCTTAATGGAATCTAGACTTCAATTACTGCACAAATCCCTCAGCACCTAAAATTTGTCATTAAATAAAGCTACCTTAGATGTTTTGGATTCACTGAAAGTAAGCTTGTCTAAACATATCTGACATTTACATGGATTCAATTTGAACAGGGCAAGATTTATCTCTCAAAAAATAATTAACTGATTGATTTTTTCCTCTCTTTTTCTGGTCAATGTGTTCCTCTGTGTTTCAGAATTCATAGAGCTCAGTTCCTCACAACTAGTTCGTATTTGCAGATATGGAAGGCAAAAGCAATTTCCATGCTTTTTCAGTCCCTAAAGGCTTTTTTAGTTTGAATAAGCTAGTCAGTACTTTGAACCAGGTGAATAAACAGGGAAAAAATGGAAATATTCTGTGGAGGCATGAACAGACTTCCCTTGTTAAAAACTGGCTGAACACTTGTGTTTTCTGGACATTCACGACTGACTTGCTCAATAGTCTGTCTTTTAAGGCATTGTAGTAAATATATAGGGCTTTATTAACTTTTTCACTGTAATTACTTGACTGCATTCTAAAAGGAAACGGTGTCTCACCACCCTAATTTTCAATAATTTATTCCTTATATCCAAACTAAATCTACCCTCTTTCAGTTTAAAACTTTGGCCCTTGTGCTGTCACTCCAGGCCCTGCTAAAAGTCTCTCTCCACCTTTCTTATAAAAGCTCCATTTAGGCACTGGAAGGTGCTCTAAGGTCTCTCTGGGGCCTCCTATCCTCCAGGCTGAACAACCCCAACTCTCTCAGACTGTCTCCATAGGAGAGGAGCTCCAGTGCTCTGATCAACTTGGTGGCCTCCTCTGGACTCCCTCCAACAGGTGAATGCTGTTTTTTTACCAGTGGCCCCAGAACTGGGCACAGCACTCCAGGTGGGGTGTAACTTGAGCAGTGTAGTGAATAATGCAAGTGAAAATGGCAAACTGGTCCTAAGGTTTGAATGAGGGCCTGTAAAATTGCATGCTTTTTTTTTTTTTTTTCCCCTTTTTTTTTTCTAGTCCTGCAGACCTTTATCCTGGGGTCTGGTTTCTTCCCTGCAATGTTGCAGGTCAGTTTGCTAGAACTATTCCCACAGAAAATGAGTTTGGTTCTTGCACCAAGAAGGAGATCCTTGGTTATAATCAAAGTTACCACTTAATTGAGAAAGTAAGTGGCTTGGTCAAAATTAAAAATCCTACGAGCTGACAAATGTGCTCACAAATACATTATGTGTAGTTAAAGCTTCACCACAGTTAATCAAGGTGGAACTTGCTTTATACAGGACCCCAGACTTTACCACTATGTTCTGGTTTGGGTTTTGATCCTTTGTTAACATTACAGATGATTCCTAAGCCATTGTGTTCAGATATGGAAATCTCTGTGGTTTTAGCTGACCCAGTTTATCAATTTGTAAACAGTTTTCAACTTCTATGAGTGCTTATCTACTTGATGACTTGTTTTGAATTTACAAGTCAGGATGTTGTGGTTAAGAGAAGTTGCTATGCCTGGAGTGCTGCTGAGACTTGCTCAGTTTGGTAAGGTGAGTAAGAGAGGTGAAGCAAGAGCCAGGGGTTTGGTATTAGGCCAAGATGGTTCAGAAGAGAATAGACTCTTTCAATTGCATGTGTGGATTTTCTGAGTGTTACTGAGCGTGAGTTATTGAGCCCTTCTGTGAGATGTATGTGAAGTTGCAGGTCTCAGGGTTCACATGTGTCCTTTGAAGAGAGACCCATGGCTTGCCCATGGTTTGAGAGCCTTCTTCGGACAGTTTCCAAAATCCCTTGGACATGATTCTGAAATTTGCCCAAAACTGAATTCCAACTAAAGAAATTAAAGCCTTCAGTCTAAAAGTTGGGCAAAAAAAAAAAATTAGTATGATTTTCAGCTCTTTGAATGATCTTGGTGTAGGAGCCAAGCATTGAGAGAGGCATAGAACACTTTACACTGTGCTGCCTTCAAGCTTTCTGACCCAGTCAGTTCCTGCTCCTTCTGCTGTGTTTGTCCAGGTGTGCTCTCAATTCCTTGCTTGGTTTTGGTGCAATGGACAAACCTGCTGTCAAGGCATCAGAAAGAGGGTGCAGCAGTGCACTTTGCCATTGTGGAGAGATTCTTTAAAGGGATTCCATTATGTTATGGATGCTAGTCAGGTTGCAGAAACACTATGGTCTGGCAGATTTTTATGAACCTTACATGGACTATGAAATATCCTTAATGAAAAGGTCTACTTCACTGTCAAAACACAAGGATAACAAATCTCACTCTCTTTGAAAATGCTACACAGCAGTCATAGAGTGTGTGCATGTGTGTGTAAGAGGCAAGTTGGAAATGTCAGGGATTAGGAGCATGAAATTTGTGATTGGAAAGAAGGCAACAGCAGAGGAGGGCAAAGGCCTGTATGAAGTTGGTGATAAGTGTCTAGAGGAGAATGGAGAATGATTCAGTTGATTTGATGAATTACTCTGCGCTACAGGCTCTCTAACAGATGTGATTCTTCAAAGAAAGTGAGGACTTCCTTCTCTCTGCACAGCCTCCTGTCAAAGTGCTCTGCAGACATCAGTACACTCTGGTACTCCTCACATTCAGTTCATTGAGACTTCTGCCTTTTTATTTTCTTCAAAGGTACTAAAACACAGGAGTGATTTCCAAGGCCCTTGTTCTCATTCTGAACCATGGACAGTATTATTCATTTATCATATGTGACCTTTACTAAGACTTCTTTTCTTCCTTTTCAGCTTTTGATTTGGGTTTTAACTGTGGTGAAGAGGTATTTATATGGTTTTGCATTGCCAGTATGCCTTATGTTCTTTGCTCCAGCTGAAGTGTGTTTTCAGGAGGGGTAGATCCCTTAATCCCCCATGGGTCTCTTGGCTCAACACTTCTATCACAAAGGCCATCTTGGAGTCCATTTAGAGAAAGAAAATGAAGAACTAGAAATGCTGACCTTGCATTGAATGAAATGACCTTGCTTTGCTTTTTCTGTTGCAGAGACTTTGTCTGTGTTTGTGACACCTGTGCAACTGTCAGTCATTGCCTTCGATGCAGATCCTTCAAACATATGTTCATGTGACCAAAAGCCAGGTTTGCCAAAGCTAAACAAGGAATAGAGGGCACACCTGGGCAAACACGGTAGGAGGGCATGGTGGGACAGGGTCAGAGAGATCTCCCCAGTGCTGGCCCAATGGGTGCAGCTCCTGCCAGAAATCTGCCAGCATCTGGACCTCTCTAGCTGTGATTTCTGACAGATCGGGCTCATGCTTTTTGTAGGAAAATCTGGTTTTAGATAAAAAATTTGTATGTTTGCCTGGCAGACTCTTTTCAGTGGTGCTGAGCAATAGGGCAAGAGGCAATAGACAGAAACTGATGCACAGGATATTCCACCTGAACGTGAGGAAAGAACTTCTTTGCTGTGCGGGTGACCAAGCACTGGAATGGATTGCCCAGAGAGATTGCATATTCTCCCTCACTGGAGATATTTGAAAACTGACTGAATTAAGTCTTGTGCAATGTTCTCTGGGCTGAATCAGCTTGAGCAGGGAGGTTGGACCAGATGTCCCACTGTGGTCCCTTCCAGCCTGACCCATTCTGTGATTCTGTGACTGTCATTCTCAGTAATGTGACCTCTTTCTTTGTAAAGGACACAAAGAGAAAAGAATGGGGAGAGTGTGTTCATCAAAATTAGAAGTGTCTAGTCTTCTTTGCCTAGGACCCTAACAGTGATTTAGACCAACTCAGAGCTGATTTCTATCAGCCTCTGGCCAGTTATCTCAATCAACCGAGCAGTGAAATGTTCATTTGAGACAAAGGCAACTCTGGCCAGCACTGACAGCTCCTGTGCATAATGTGCATCCATGATGCATGTCAGTCTTCCCAACCCCATCTGGGAAAAGACTGTGGAGAGCCTTAGGAACAGGGATCCCAGGTTAGCTGAACATTTCTGTGCATCCTGCTACCTGGTTTTGCCAGATGAAGAGATCCCAGCTGCCTGCTTGAGTAACACCTTGTTAAAACCCAGGTATGGAAAGCTTAGGCTGCATTGGCACTATTAAATAGCACTGGGAAACATTTCCAGGCACGGAACTGTAGCTGTCTGTGTTATTAGGACAGTCGCTGGTACACTTCAGCCCAGGCTAACTAAGGCTGTCTCACACAAGACTTCAGGTGTAGTTGGTAGACTGTTCACAGCAGGCAGTTTATGTGGTGACTGTGCTTTTCTGGAGGCCAAACTGCTGATAAACAGGACAATTGTCTACTCTCTGTACAGGTTGTCATCAATGCTTACAAAATGTCCCACATATTTAATTTGTGAGTTTTAACCTGATCCTCAGGTTCAAAAGCAGAACCAAAAGGATGTATCCCTATATGCCAGACCTTTTAGACCCAGACATGAATAATGAAGAAATGAAAGCAGCTCCTGAGGCCCCCTCCTTGCAGATGCTGCCATGACTAATGGGTGTTGCAGGGCACTGGTGGAGACCTCTGTGGGCCAGTGTTTATTTCCATTTTTTTCACTGTATGCAGGGAAGGAAAAGGCAAAGTTAGCTCATTAGTGGTTGCTGGCTGGTGGTAGCATTGCCACAGTGCTTCCTTACACACATGGAAGGATTTGCTCCATTCTCAAGCCGAACAGCCTAAGGAGATCCACATCCCCCTAATCTGATCCAGAGCTGCTGAGCTGTGTCCCGAGTGACGACAGTGCTGTGTGCAGGGGGCAGCCCTTGCTGCAGGCTGCACAGCAGCAATCCATCTCCCGCTGAAACAAAGGGATGCAAGTGACAAGTGATCAGGACCTGGCCTGGGTCACTGATCAGCAAAGTTCTCACTGTTTTTGTGCCGTGAGAAGTCCATTTGGTCAGGTGTCTCCATGGCAGCCTTGCAGGAGGGGATGTTCTGAACTGGTGGATGGCAGCCAAAGCGGCTGCTATTGGCTAAGGGGCACTCAGCACAGTGCACTTATCCTTACAGCTGCCTGTATGGAATCTCAGGAGAGAGGGAGAGGTGGGGAGAGGCTGGCTCCTCCCCAAATCCCACCTCTTCATTTAGGCTGTGCTAGAAAGAAATTACCCCCCCTGGCCCATAAACAGCCTCAGAGATTTCAGAGGAAGAAAGCCATTTGAGACTGGGCAGCAAGAATCCCCAGGATGAGGATAGCCATCCTCCTGAGCCTTCTGTTCCATGCTGCAGCTGCTTCTCACCAACTGTGAGTGATGCTGAACTCCTGTTTCAGTCTCTTTCACTAAGGCATCCATCTAGCTAGATGGACCACATCCCATGCCATCAGCTCTCATGCTTCCTGCTCTCTCAGGTCAGCCCAAGGAGTAGCTGAGTCATATACCTTGCCTCCCACACCTTAATTCGACTTCTGCAAGTCAGTACAAGCCAGCTTTTTGGGGGGATTTTCAGGCCAGACCTTAGGCCCAGAGATGTTTGCTCTGCAGTTGCTATGCCAGAGCAAATCACTCGTGTCTAGATTGCAAGGTTATGAAACTACTTCTTCTGAAGACTGCATGGGATGTTTTTGGAGAGTTCAGGAGATTACTGGAGTAAGGGGTTTGAAAAAGATTATAGGGCTCTACTTAAGCTAATCAAGCAGAAAATATTTCTCAAGTTTCAGTGAAGCAACCACTTTGCTGGGCTCATTGTCGCTTATGAGCTTTGATGGAAGCCATGGCAAATTGCTGAGGGGTTCTGCAGCAGTGGAACATGGCAGGGAAGCTTTCTTGCACCTCTTGAGACTTCAAACTGATACCACCTCTGACGTCTTCTCCTGCCCCAGACATTACCTGGTGGTGATCCCTGCAGCTCTCCAGTACCCATCCACCCAGGTTGCCTGCCTCCATATCACCTGTCATGAAGTAAAAATTCAAGTGAATTTGGCCTTGGAACGCTCTGCAGGATGGGAGCTGTTAATGCAAGAAACCATCCAGAAGAAGAAGACTTTCCTGTGCGCTAAGTTCTGGGTGAGCCACCCTAGGCAAATGCCATCACTGATTTTCCCTTGAGGAAATCACGTCTGTTACTCCCTAACCAGAGGTGATATGGATAGGGTCTACTTTGTCTTGGTGTGAGCCTTTTAGGAAGGGGAATGGATAGCCCAACACAGTTTCTGTTGGTTAGCACTGAATTTCTTTTCTGAATCTAATTTTTAAATGGAATTTATGTTTGTCAAAATCTGCCACAGTTCTGGATACTACCTGTGTCCTTCCATTACAGACCAAATTAAGCAGCTTTAACTCTCTCTGAAGGACTTGTGCAGGTTCACAGCTAAAGTTTGGGGAAATGGTGTCTTGCAGGACATACTGCAGGTTCTGTAGTACCTGAAGTCAGGCAGCAGCTCAGCTCTTGGGAGCTACTGAAGACTAGTTGGATGGAAATGGATGTGCTTGTTGTTTTTAAACAGCACCTTAGAGGTTATTTATTGTAGGTGAGAACTTAGCAAAGATCTGGGATAAGGCAGACATGTCTGAACAGCATCCCTTCTATTATATTGTATATTCTGTGCTGAGGCTGCTGGGGTCTTTGGCTTCCAGAGTCTTTCTGGTTGTGTTTTCTACTTTGGATTTCTTGCTTGTAAGTGTTGGGTAGTTCTGAAGGCCTAGTATTTGAGGCAGTCTACTGCTCAGTCTCTCTCTTTTGATTCTCTGCTACCATCTCCCACCTTTCTGTCACCTGCCCATCTTCCTGAATAAGTCTGAAAACTCAGAAGTGTCAGGCACTTGCTTGTCACCAGCGGGAAAAAGGACAGATTCTACGACATGCAGGCCCTCCTGCTGTTCATGTAGGACTGTGTGAGATCTGGATGTGATCTGGTTTCAGAGACTGGTGGGAGCATCCTGGCACAGCAGGAGGGAACTGTTAAATTTTTCCACCTTGCTCTCAGATTACCTGGAGCCTGTGTGCTCTCCTTTCTCTGTCTGTACAGGTTGCCCCTCCAGCTGATGGCAAAGAGGAGATTGCCACCGTCAAACTGACCATCACAGGAGATGGGGTCAATGTTGAGGAGCAGAAAAAGGTTCTGATATGCAAGGCCAGGAATGGCACCATCATCCAAACAGACAAGCCCATCTACCGACCAGGGCAGACAGGTGAGATGCAAGTGGGAGCAACTGTGGGTCATAGGCTTTCTGACTGTGATGCCATGAAATGCATGAACAGCCCTAGCAGAAGGCTTTGAGACAATGTCTCTTGTTGGGTGGTGTTTTCAGTGTTTGCAATGTCTGGCTTGTGATGACTATGGAGCTGCAGGAGGCAGTAGGCAATGGTAACCATGCCCATGGTACCTTACTTGTGGGAATGCCAGTGTCAGATGGCACCACAATTGTGTCTAGGATGGAGACAGGAGCTGGGGAAGCAGACGGAGGAGGGCTCTGTAGGGAAGAACAGGAATCTGAGAAATATATTCCATGATTTCCTTACCTTCAGTGAAATTTCGCATTGTGACTCTGGATGAGGAATTCCTTGCACTCAACGATTCGGTAAGTGAGTCCTGGAGGGCTGTGGAAGAGGCTGCCTTGTACCATGTGTGTACCTACCTCCTTTTGAGCCTGCTCATCTGCCAAAGCTCCAACTTGTCCACATTCATCCCTGGGCCAGAGCGGAACAGAAACTCCAGTAAAAACGGGTAACTCAGGAAGACGGCAGAGGTGTGCATGTCTCTTGCTGGTGTTGGTAGAATAGTCATGCAACTGCAAGTAGGGGATATATTTATTCCTGATGTGATGGTGTCATGGGGAGAATGAATAGTTAGTAAATCAAGTTTTCCTTCTTGTGGGGAAGGGTGCTTTTAATCTGCCCCCTACAAGGTGGAAAGTGGGAAATGCTGACTAGACATTAGGACAAACTTTCCCATTGCAATGATATGGAAATGTGTCCAGAGAAGGCATCTTCATCACTGGAGATGTTCAGAGAAGGCAATCTGCTCAGGAAGACATGTTTCAGCAGGATGTTGGATTAGATAGCCTCCAGAGATTCTTTCCAAACTGTGTGATCCTATGTAACCCCCTTAAAACTGCAGCTGAACCAGAGCTAGGTCTGTTTGGGTAATGACTTCTTCTGAGTTTTTCTGTCAGGAAGTCATTAGCAAGTGCTGTGTGACCTCCAGATTGGTTTCTCCTTTCTTTTTCTTCTGACCTCACTGTAATGAGCCCGCCTGGTACTTCTCCTTTTTGGTGGCATTTGTTTTACTTTGTATTGTTGTCAGTGCTCCTAAGTTTCCAAATCACCAGTTGCACATCCTTCAGAGAGAGCTCTGTGTCTGAAGTACCTTGTGTGTGGTGCTGTCATGTGTTTCTAATGTTTTTGCCTTTTCCCTCCCCAGATTTCCCTGTTTCTCCAGGTGAGTGATGCTGAAATCTTGTGTTAGAGTTGTGGTGATGACAGTCATTTCACTGTGCTGTTCATAATCAGTTTCTGGTAGATTTTGCAGAGCTCTGAGTGGAATAGTAGACCTTTTTTTTGTTGTTAGATCTTAGATTCTTAAACTAACATATTCCTTTCAGCTGTTTTATGTAGTTGAGGTTATACTCAGAGTTATTTCAGTAGAAATCTATTGTTCTAGACTTGCAAGAGTATAAATAGATAATTTAGATGATTATGAATGAAAGTTAGAACTGCGAAGAATCTTTCCTTAAGATCAGAATTTGAATAAGCATAGGAGGCTCAGATGCTGGGAGCAGAATCTGAGCATTATCATGTCTTCAGAATTTCCTGATCAGTCTATACCAAACCTCATTCCTTAGCTATAGAACCTGGTAGTCTACAACACTGAAACCCTAAAGCTCAATTTCTATGGGATGAGGCTCAGTGAGATACTGGAACAGCTCTTTCTTTCTTGTGGGTGTAGGACCCTAAGAACAACCAGATAGAGCAGTGGCAGAACGTGGTCCCTCGGGATGGCATTGCAGACCTGTCTTTCCAGCTGAGTGATGAGCCCCTGCTGGGAATGTACGTCATCAACGTGACCAGCGCCAGAGCCTACGGCAGCTTCTCCGTTAAGGAGCACGGTATGAGCACGTGAGGGGCTTGTCTCAGCTGCAGAGAGGATTTTGCACTCCTGCTCCAGGAAGTAGGGTGTTATTCCTTGATAACCATCCTAGGAGCAAATAGGAAAAGTAGTAGCATTTGTCATGGGAAAGAGTCTGAGCTGAGGTTCAGGAGAGGACACCACTTTGGGACCTTGGCTCAGGGTGTGGGAGGAAGGTTGTGCATGGCCTCTTTGACACAGCTGATTCCTACAGATCTCAGAGTCAGATAAAATGAGGCAATTTAGGATGGACTTTTCCAGAGAATATGAAGTCCAGTGCCCTCTCACTTCACTTTCATTCCCTAATCAGCTGTGTTGGGAGGCCAGTCTTCTCTCAGTGCAAATAGCTGTCAGAAGTGCAGGGACATGGACAAGTTTGGTTTTAGTTTGGGAAGGGGCAAATCATCCAGGGCCTACACACATATCTGTTACAAACATGTGGAAAATCTTCCTGTTCCCCTTCTCCATTTCCTTTCTCTTATTCCACCACAGTCTGCCTTCATGTTCATTCTCTGTGAAGGCTGTCCCTGGCCTGTGTTTCCTACAGTTCTCTGTTTTTCCCTTCCAGTGCTGCCAAAATTTCATGTGATCTTTGAGGCACCAAATCAGATTTATGCTCTAGATACAACCTTCCCACTCCGGGTATGCGGCAGGTGAGGATTCTGACGGGAAGGATGGCCCTGTCTTCAATGCTGGCCTGATGTGCACAAGCTGGCTGGGTAACCACGAGGAGTTAAGGGCAAGTTTACTGCACTTCAGTTACAGGAAGCCAGAATCTTCCATGGCAGATCTTTACACCCTAAGGCAACACGAAACATTCCTGTAACTATAATTCTAACACTCTAATGCCCCTTTTCTAACAATACTCCACAAATCTCCACACACAAAACCTGGCAGAACAACCTACTCTTTGACAAGCAGCCATTTGTGGGACAGGATGTGACAGATATTTGGTGTTCATCTCCCTGGAGAGCAAACACATGGGAAATGAAGGGAAGCTTTCCCAGATTATGCTCAAGTGGAAACTAGAGGGAGGCAAAAAGGAATTGCCCCAGGTACAGCCCAAGCTCAATGCTAGAGTTAGCCCCATGTAAAGGTGATTTCTTAATGAAAGGTAGTTTCTTAATCACCCATGCTTTGGCTCATAAGATGATGAATGCCTCCAGCACATCCTGGGGTTATTGCAGGTGATGCTGATATATAGTGCAGTCAGCACCTACAACACTCTAGTTTCTCCAAATAATTTATTTTGGTGCTAATAATATCAGATCTCCCATCACTGCAGAGCCCTGGCCTGACCCTGCTTACTGGGTTAGAACTCCTGGGCCTGCTGAATGGTTGCCACTCCTGTGCTATGTTGTGAATATCCAGCAGTGAGTCTGTGCTGGGGCTGGGCAAAGCAAGCCACAAGTTCTCCCACTGTGTGTGACTGCCTCTTCCTTTCCCTGCTCCCCCAAACAGATACTCCCGTGGAAAAAGTGTCCAGGGGATGGTTCATGTGAGCCTTTGTCAGAAGATAGCCCCATTCCTGCCCAGTGCTTCAAAACCTGATCTCTGTCACAAGCTCAGCAACCAGGTGAGGTGTTCAGGAAGAGCTGAGCCATATTTAGAGACATTTATGCTCAGCCTCAGGGCAAGGCAAGGCTGCTGAGTGCTTTAGCTGAAGTAATAGCGATGTTAAGCTGTTGTTTGGCTGCTTGGCCACTGCTACTGAGGCTGCCTCTCAGCAGCTGTGCCTAATGATCATTGTGTGCCTGCTCTGCATCCTGGGCTGAGATGCCAAAAGGCAAAGCTGCCTGAGAGCAGGGGTTTTGTGCTGCTATTCCTGCACCACTTTCATGATTTCTATCCCAAGTGCCTCTCTCAGACCTTGTTTCTTCTCCCTGTACTTTCAGACAGATGAAGCAGGTTGCTTCTTCACTAATGTGAGCCTGTCCTCCTTCAGCCGAGACTTTCGGTACTATCGGGACAGCATAGTTGCAGAGGCCTCATTGGTGGAGAATGCCACAGGTAATTCTGGAACTTCTGGTGCCTGGGAAGAGGCATGTGAAGGTGTGCTAGTCTTACCAAAAGCACTTCAGGAGACTTTCAGACTAGTAAGGGATCTGAGCCTTCTGAGCCCATTGGGGCCTGCTATTGAACCTCACAGAGAGAGACAGAGCCAGCAGTTCTTGACGGCATGACACACTCACTCTGAGTGCCTGCAGTGTCAGGTGATGAAGCTCTCCAAAAGCTAGGAGCTAAGTGGAAGAACAGACACCCAGAGTCTCAGGCAGGTCACTATTGTGATGTGGAATGTGTGTGTGCAGCTGAATGTGTCCCTCAGTATCGCCAGTGGGTCACTCTGCAGGGAAATTGCTGCAGAGTGCTTGGCTTTCTTGTTCCCTCTCTCATGTTTCTGTTTCGCTGCCTTCATTCAGAGATACAGGTCAATGTTTCCCACAAATTACTCATCTCCAGGATTGGCGGGATGGCCTTGTTTGATGATATGAATTCTTACTACCACCTGGGACAGTTGTACAGAGGAAAGGTAATTCCCAGTTTCAGTCCTTTGAAGGGGAGAGCATGAGCAATACTTTCAAAGTGACTGTTACCTACTGTCTTTTCTGACCTCATCTCTAGCCAGGGGCTTGGGAGGGTACAAATGACTCCCGGAGACAAAACTCTTGAATTGTCAAATGTGAGAATACCTCTCAAGACTGCCACTTGCCAAATAACCCACCAGGGGAAGCAGCTATGGGCATCAATACATGGGGTGCAAACCCAAACATTTGAAATTTCAGCAGCCAGGGAGCCTTCTGTTGTGAAGGAGTGGAGAGTATTGGAGGTTAGACCAGATGACCCACTGTGATCCTTTCCAATTTTACCCATTATGTGATTCTGTGATTCTGTGATTCTGTGATTCTGTGAATGAACACCATAGCACAAGTGATAATATGACATGATCAGTAGCAATAGCAGTGTTGATAAAAGTATTAGTGACTGAAAGAGTGATCTTGCTGTCTTTGGAAATGCTGCTCCTGACTTGGGGAAGCCAGAGATTCTGACTGCTGCTTAGTCCCTTCTGCACTTCTCTTGGTCCCCATGATGTTCTCAGATTAAAGTAATCGATTACCAAGGCAAGGCACAGAAGAACAAAGAAGTCCTCCTTGTAGTAAACTGCGGTGAGCAGCAATTTAGGCAGAAGTACATCACTGGAGACTCTGGGACAGCTTCATTTAGTCTGGACACAACCGCCTGCAATAGCACCTTGGCCTCCCTGGAGGTAAGTGAGGAAGGGTGTGTCTTGTGGCAGGGGTACATGTGCATGTCAGAGCTCTTTACTGCCCCACATACATCGTCCTTTCTCCTTCCTGAGGGACAGTTACTCAAACCTGAAACACCTCAGCGTATTCTGGGTCTTGGCTTCCTCTGAGAGCTTATTCTCCAGGTCCCACTTGCTTTCCTCATGAGCTTTCCACACAGAGATCTGTCCTTGGGTATTGCTCAGATCATCTCACCAAGGTGCAGCTACAGTGATTTGCAGCTGACTTTCTTGACTAGAGAAATTAACTGGTTTGCTTTTTTTGTCTCACCAGGCAAGTGTCCTGCATCAAGATTCAGACAGAGAGCCTGGGACGGCTGATTTGAGTTACCAGCGAGCCTCTTATTTCGTGCATCCCTTCTACAGCACCAGCAGGAGCTTTCTCTCTATTGTCCATGTGCCGGAAACGATGCCCTGTGGTAAAAAGCAGTCTGTCCAGGTGGACTTCAGAATTTATGAGGAAGACCTGGAACATGGGCCCAAGCGTGTCATTTTCTCCTACTTTGTGAGTTTCTGGGCACGTGCTAGTGGGTGACAGCTGAAGGCGCAAGATCAGCATCTCTTAGAGGTTCAAGCCTGATATTTGATAGGTTTGGCTCAAGCCAGGCCAGGTCACCATGAGGCTGGATCCTGGTTTCAATTCTGGGACTGTAGTAATAGCAAGGAAGGCAGAACCTTTCCTCTAGGCTCTGCACAGGCACAGGGCAGGTATTGGCCTTATATGTCCTCCCCCACATTTCTTCATCCCCTGAAGTCTCCTTACTCGCTGAGAGCAAGGAAAGCTAATATCCCTCTCCCCACCCCCACTTAATCTCCCATTTCAGTGTTACTCTGATCTTCGTGGTGATCTCAGAGGCTATGTGATTCTGTGACTATCCCTTTCTGTGTTCTTCCCTAGGTCACAGGGAAAAGAGGGATAGTCCATGCAGGTCAGCAGACTGTTTGGGTTGGGCTGCCAAGAAGTAAGTGCACTCCCCACTTTCACATCTAGCAAGCACTCAGTGGTCTGTGGCATCCACTCTGATTTGGATATGTGGCATAAGCCTCTCTGCAGTGTAGGGGTGGCTCAGCATTTGTGTGCTGCTTCACAGCACTGTGCCTTTCCACATTTCACGTTTCCTTTGCCCTCCTGCTTTGTACCAAGAGAAGAATACTCAGCATTTCCCAGTCCATAGGCTCATCCTCTGTTGTCTTCGAAATCTTCTTTTGCTGCTGCTCCTGCAAGCTGCATGAAACTGTAGCCTTACCCTCCATAGCAACTGTGTCTACAAATAATCCCTGTCCTTAGGATGCCACAGTTTATAATTTTGATGGCTCTTGACCCACAGTTGCCTATTTCTCCAGCTCCTGTTTTTTAAAACCTGAATTATAGGTGTTTTGGGTTCGGAGTACCAAACCTCTTTGTTGGTGATGGGATGGGAGATGTTGGGTGAGAGGAGGTTTTGAAAGGTATCTGTCACGCTCACTCTTTGTGGAGCCAAGCTTGAACTTGAAAGTACTGTTCCATTTCTCGAGGCAATAACCAGAACCAGGAAAAGTCTTTTGCTGGTCTTGAATACCAGATGCAGAGATGTGTTGACTGCTTCAGTAGTCTCCAGAAATCTCTTTGGTCTTGAAAGGCATCAGTAAAGGAGGAAAGGATTTAAATGGGCATATGAAGAATGGCAAAGCTGACCAGACTCTATTTTTGCTATCAAATCTACTTTCTCTTATTGCCTCTCTTCTCCATTTAGTGCTGGAAGGCTCCTTCTCCATCCCTCTAACCTTCAGCTCGACCTATGCCCCAGCTCCAAAACTTGTTGTTTATGTTATCTTCCCTAATGGAAAAATCATTGCTGATTCTGCCATCTTCAGTGTCTCCACATGTTTCAGAAACAAGGTAGGGTTTGTATCTGAGGCTACGACTCAATGTGTGAGTGGGAACATGTCTGCTGTGATGAAAGGAGAGCTGTGTAGCTGTGTGTGGCCGATACTGAGTGTGATGCTGTCACATGAAATGCAGTTTGTGGTTGGTGAGAGGTGCTGTGATGTTTGGAGCAAGGGTGTGCTCAGCATTTTGGGCACTGCTTCAGTGTTTGGGGAAGGCAGAGAATTGCTGTCTATCTCCACGGGCAACTGCAGCCCAGTAGGATCACAGTCCAGCCCCGCAGAGGACATTAGTGTGGTTCCCAACGTGGTTCCCAGGAGGGCTCAAGACTGCTCTTCTGCTGCAGCAGACACTTAAAATTGTCAGTATGTGGTGTTGGGATGGCATGTGAAAGTGGATGATGGAAGAAGTAGATTTTACTGGCCATCCAGAAAGGGCTGAGTGCTTCTGGCCATTGTGACATCCGTGGGAATCTGCTTTCTTGTTGTGTCTTGCACTCCAAAGTTGAGGGGGCATTGCCCCTCCACAGCTCCACAGCTGTTTGTCTGCCATAGACAGTCAGATTCAAGCAAGAACAGGAGGAGTTTCAGGAAACTGAGGCCAATCCCACAAAGAGCCTGGAGATAAGGAGTAGGCTTATTTTTGACGTGGGGCTCTGGAAGAAGGGGCCCCATAAGACAGCTGTGTGAGGTGTATGATCATGGCTGGCTGGTTTGCTCTTAGGGTAAAGAAGAGAGGACTGGGTCCTGACATGGGAATGTCTCCATGTGCACACTGATGGCTCCCCCTCTGCTATCTTTCCTGTTAGAGGGGGATGCTCAATGTAGTATTTTTTATATACCTTCTGGGTGTCCTTGGGAGGTTCCTTGGGTTTCTGTCCAAGGCAGGTCCTTGGAAACTCTCTTCATGTAGGTCCCTTGCCTGCGTGGGATGTGGTAGGGGGCCACCCTTAGACATGTCACTCAGGCATTGCCTGCCTTCTTCCCATCCAGGTGGAGCTGGGCTTCTCAGTGCCAGAGACTCTCCCAGGCTCCCAGGTTGGTCTCCGCCTGCAGGCAGCTCCTGGCTCCACGTGTGCTGTCTGGGCTGTGGAACCGAGTGCCTTTTGGATGAAGCCAGGAAAAGAGCTGAGCAGCCACTCGGTGAGTGAGCCTGCTCTGGCTTCTTCCCTTCCCTCATACTGACATGGAGTGGGAAGGAAGCCACTGCACCTGTGCAGAGCTCATCTCCAGGAAACTCAAAGCACGGTCCGGAGGGATCAGCAGCACTCCCAGTGTGGATGGGCAGGGATTAGGGATTCAGAAAGAGGCTGAGCATCACTCAGTGATAAAACTGCTTCTCTTCTGTCTCATGTCCAGTTCAGTGGGCTGTGCTGGCTCCATCAGAGGAGAGCCTGGGAAGAGTGACAGTGATCTTGGGCTTTCTGGCATGTGTTCATACACAGTAGTCAGGAGCAACTCAAACAGGCCTTGGATGTGTGAGAGGAAGGGAATGCCTGATTTAATTTGCACTGATTTGATTTTTTTTTTCCTTTTTCTTGCTTTCTCAGATCTATGGGTTGTTCCCATCTGTTTATAACTCCAGGTATCCTCACCAAGTGTCTGAAGATGATCGTTCATGCGGGTTCCCAAATTCTGATGAACCTGATGTGTTTACAGCATTCAGGGTAAAAATTGATTTGTTGGGTTGAGATAATTCATGAACTGAGGGAAGTGTGGCCCCTGGCTTTACCAATGTCCTAGGGATGCCATTGCAGACAGGACAGGGAATGGGTGCAGTTTAGGCCCCTCGTAACTCACTTTTTCTTTGAGTAAGTGACTTGAAATATTTAAGGAAAAATAATTGTGTGGTTACCACACTTGGGTTGTATGACTCAGGATGCCAAGGATTATTCAATACTTTAATTGGATTTCACACAATTTGTTTAATCTTCATAGCATGAGCAATTGCACCCTGCAGGCTGAGAAGGCATAGTACTCAAATGTCCTATGTTTGAAAAGGAATAAATTCGGATGACTCAGGTCAGATGAATTACCTTAGAAGACCTTGTTTGCCCTTTGCTGGGGATCTGAATTATTCCCTCTTAAAATGAAGCAAGAGAATACAGAGGATAGCCAAGTCCCCTCTGCATGAGGGGACAGGAAGGCAGAGGGCAAGGCAGAGGGCAGAGAGGAGAGAGGCACACAAGGGCAGAGGGCAGAGAGGAGAGGACAAACTTCTGGTGAATGGTTTTTTTCCTACAGGAAATGGGGTTGAAAATTATGTCCAACACCAATATCAAGAAGCCCAGAGCGTGTCCAACCACTCCATTGACAAAGATGCTGCGGGGAACAGGAATGGTTATTTCCAGACCCATGCTGACTTTTGCCCAGCCCCGTAAAGTGTATAACAGTAAGCATTTGCCAGCTGTTTCTTCTTACATGGGATGCTTAGTCTTTTACGTGAAAGCAGTCCTGGGTTTGAGCCAAGAGGCAGCACTTGATGTAAGTGGAAATGGAGGAGAAAGAGGTTTTCCTGCCCCTAAACCTGCTGTGCTAACGTGAGGGCTGTTAGTGGGCTGTCTGGATCCCAGGTTTTATCTCTGAGGTGAGGGAAAGGTTGCCTGTTCTGTGGTGCCTCCATGTGCAAGTAAAGCCCAAAGCACCTCTGACATTTGAAGTGAAGCAAGAGATTTTAAAATTTGGGGCAGCACCTTCTGTTCTATTGCCATGCTTCCCAAGAGCTGACTGGATTTGCTGCAGCCTGAGCTGTGCTGGAGCTCTCGTGCTCTTAACCAGGACCTGAGGACCCCGTGGTGACTTGGTCTTTGTTGTTTCCAACAGAGCATCCGACAGCAACCTATCAGCCCTCTCTGTTTCCACCTTTCACTTCAGCTGAAGAGAAAGTACACAAGCATTTTCCCCAAACCTGGCTATGGGATTTGTATTCTGTGGGGTGAGTAAACTGAGCAGTGGGGGTTTAGTCTGGGTCATTTTGTGTGGCTGGGAGTGGCAGCAGATGAAACTGAGTTTTGATCATAGGCAGCTGTACGAGACACTTAAGGACATACATGATGCAGCTCGCACCCGTCAGGCAGCTCATTGCTGGACCTGACGTATGCATTAAATGCATTTTCCTCTACTTAGAAGTGTTAGCCACCCATGGGAGGTGGCTGGCATAGGAGGATAGAAAAGCCTGTGAGGTGCAGCAAAACAGCTTGGTTTACTGCCTCCACTCTGCTTGTGGTAGCCCTGTGGGTTTGCATTTCCCAAAATGTGCTCACAGATGTATCCTGGTATTCAGGGGAAGATGATGTCCATTGAAGTCCTTCACAGGACTGAAAATTGTGACCTGTGAGAAAGGCTCAGTGTGCATGCAAGGGCTGCTGAGAGAGCTTTTGGAGATTACAAGGACTTACTTGTAACCCTAAACGGCTGCAAGTTCAGTAGGGGTTGGGGATAGGGGTGAGGGGATGGGGTGCTCTGCAGAGAAGGACACAGAACAGGTCACCTGGTGTGGCACATGGCATCACTCAGCTAAATGCTTCTATCGCTGTCTGCTTCTCCTCAGTCCCAGTGGGAATGAGAGTGTCACTGTCACTGTGCCTGGCACCATCACAGAGTGGAAAGCAGGGATGTTCTGCACAGGCAGCAATGGCTTTGGATTTGCTGCAGCCTCCCAGCTGCTTGTTTCCAAACCCTTTCTTGTGGAGCTCCCACTGCCATCTTCCGTGGTCCAGGGTGAGACCTTCACCTTGAAGGCCACAGTCTTCAACAACCTGCAGCAATGCATGAAGGTGGGTGAGCCCTGATAGTCTCCGCAAGAAAAGTGGGACATGGCTGACATCTGTGGCTTGGGATCATAGAATCATCGGGGAACGGACCATAAAGATCATCCCAGTTCCAAATCCCCTTTGAGAAGCCTTGGCAATTCAGTGACATTCCCACTGACTGGAGAAGGGAAAATAGAACCTCTGTTTTTAGAAAGGGAAATAAGGGACCAACCTTGACAGGTTTGAGAGCTGGGCCTGTGCAAACCTCATGGAGTTTGGCAAGGCCAGATGCAAGGTCCTGCACCCAGGCTGGGGCCATCCCAAGCACAAACACAGACGCACTTGTTGTCCTTGATATGCCTGGCCAGGTTGCCAGGGCTTTAGCTTTCCCAGCCTTATCCCTGGCAGCTAAAACCATCTCTGTGTATTCCCCTCAGGCTCTGCCCCTGCTTCCACCCTCTGTAGTCTTCCTTTTTGTGTTCTTGATGTTTCTTTATTGCCACCTGCCATCCCTGCTGCCCCTTCAGATCCAAGTGACCCTGGAGGAGTTTTCCCACTTCCAACTGAAGCCATGCAAAGGCTGTGTCTACAGCAGCTGCTTATGTGCTGGGGAAGCCAAGACCTTCCAGTGGAGTGTCACAGCTGAGCAGCTGGGTGAGAAGAGCAGGGAGGTGGGGGTGTGGAATTGGGAAGGGTTGGGACCAAGGTGGGGATGTTTTGTACGAGCTGACACAGAGTGAGGAGCTGTGTGCTCTGTCATCCAGAGAGTACTTATTTGCACTCATCCCATGGTCATGGTTACTCACCAGCCTGTGCTGGGAGGTACAGAACCATATAGGGCGCTGATCAAGTTTTTTGTTGTCAACAAAACAATTATTGTATTAATGGGAAGTGTTTCCTCAGATGGTGTCTTATGCACCTGAATGTTTGTTACTTTCAGGGCTCACGAACATCACCCTCAGCACGGAGGCTGTGGCCACCAAAGAACTCTGTGGTGAAGAGATACCATTCGTCCCAAAACGAGGACAGAAAGACACAATCATCAAAGTCATTCAAGTCCGGGTCAGTCAAGCTATTCTGTTACCTAAACCTTAAAGTGGGCTTTGTGCAATCCCCAAATTTTGTGCATGTTAGTTTTGGGAGTTACCACTTGCTATTGAAAATGTGTAATTATCATCTCGGGGCCTGAGCTGGGCCCAGCTGTGAGGGCTGATGGATGTAGGAGGTAGAGGGATGTCCTCCACTTCATACTATGGAAAACTTTAAACACTCTTTTATGTCCTTACTCCTGAGTTCTCTGTTGAATCTTATAGTACCATTCTCACAGACATTCAGAGGTTAGAATATTCTGAAAATGCATGCTGGTTTCTGATCAGAAGTGAACCTGATTGACGGTAGTTTGCATTTTTGTGTGATAATGATGATACTCCAGCTGACTGTCCACCCTGAACTAGGAATCTGAACATATCTACTTCTAATCTACTTGTAATCCTGTTTCTCTCCTGGGTGCTCATTAAAATGCCACTTTTATGTGCTCCAACAGCCAGAGGGAGTGTTGGTAGAAAAGGCTCACAGCTCCATCCTGTGCCCCGAAAAAGGTAGATGGATTGTTTTCTTCTTTCACCCTGTTCATGCCCCTCTTCCTGCCTAACCACCTTCTGGGTATTTCCACTTGTTGGAATATTTTCTCTGTCCACATGATGCAGCTGCAGAAGCATACTCTAATTGTGGTCCCAGCTAGGGCTTCTCCCTAGGCAAGGATGTGGGGAGGTCGGGTCTTTTACCATCAACATCCCTGGCACTAATGGGACAGCTTGAGGCCTTTTTCACCTGTGGAAATAAAAGCACACTACTGAACATGGTGAGGCTGGAGGATATGGCTTAGGATTGCTGTTCCTGTCTTGAATTTTATGGTGTATGATGGGACCATCTGCTGATTTTGAGAGCATGAGGTCCATTGAGAAGACAAACCTGGAACTGAAATCGAAAATGAGATGGAGTAACTTCTGTAGAGAAAAACAGGTAGCCTTGATCCCTGAGGGTTTCCAGGAGAAAATCCTCTCAACCTCTTCATAAAGAGGCGTGTTAGGACAGCACAGTCACCATGAGGCGTATGGAGGAAGTCAAGGGTGGAATGGGACACGGATTTTTGAAGTGATTTACAGCATCTGTGACAGGAAAATGGGAAGTTATGACAGAATAGCCTTGAACAGTTTCTGGGGATTTTGAAGGCTGTTTTTATCAGAATCTCTTTCTTTTTGTCCTCCCCACACCTTACCTGACTGGTGTCAGGGAATCCAGCACAGGAGTTTGTGTCCCTGATGTTGCCTCTAAACGTGATTGAAGGTTCAGTCAGAGCGACCGTCTCAGTCACCGGTAAGGAATTAAGATATTACCTTTGCAAATCCCATATCTCTGAGTCTTGTGCTAGGAAAGCCCAACCCCAAACTTCTCCACACCCCTTCTGAGGTTTCCAAGGCTCCACTGCCATATTCTTCCCATGTGTGGGAGCAGCTCACCGGTAGGAGGAGGTGAATCCCAAAGCCTTCTGCCCAGGAGGTGCTCGGGGTGCTCATGTTTTGTCTCAGGGGACCTCATGGGGATGGCACTGCAGAACCTGGACCACCTGGTGCAGATGCCCCACGGCTGTGGGGAGCAGAACATGGTGCTGTTTGCCCCCATTGTCTATGTGCTGCAGTACCTGGAGAAGACGAGGCAGCTGAGCCCTGAGATCAAGGACAGGGCAGCAGGGTTCCTGCGCAGTGGTGAGCACCACACACCCACCTTGCCCCTCTGCCTTCCCCTGTGTCCAGTTGTCCCTGGTGCCTCCTCCCCTTCCACCTGGAGCACTCAACCACCCCATTCCTTCACAGTGATTCCATTGTAATTACCATTCTGAGCGCTCATGTCCTATCTTGCTTCCCAGGGTACCAGATACAGCTGCAGTATCAGCACCCTGATGGCTCCTACAGCGAATTTGGTATCAAGGATGAATATGGTAATACTTGGTAAGCCCTGGGCTCTCTCCTTGCTGTCTACCCGCTCTCTGATAGCCAGGAGGTGGGCAGCTTTCTGCTTCCAGCATTAAACCCTGGCTGTCCTATGGGATCCAAAGTGTTCTAGAAACTCTGTGGACTCGGGCAGCCCACAGGTAGGCAACTGTCCTTGGGATGAACTGACCTTGGACCAGCACATTAGAAATAACACAATAGGTAAAGAGAGATCCACCAGTTTCACACTCCCACTTTTTTCTTTTTCCTCAGCTTCTGCTTAGATTCTTCCTCTCCACTCGTTCTTCCTGCTCTTTCATGCACTCCATCTCTTTCTGACTCTCTCTTCCTTCTTTCATGCCTTTTGTTCTGTTCTCCTCAATCAGGCTGACTGCATTTGTGGTTAAATGCTTTGTCCAAGCCAAACCATACATTTACCTGGACAACCGGATTATCGAAGCTGCTCTCACCTGGCTGGAGTTCCACCAGCTTCCCAGTGGTTGCTTCAGAAACGTGGGCCAACTTTTCCACACATTCATGAAGGTAGGAGCCCGTGCACCTTGAAGGATAACACCAAGCCATTCTTGCAAAGTGTGCTGGGATTTGTTTAAATTCACTTTCCTGTGTTGTTGTACTTTCAAGGGAGCGAGCCAGGGATAGATGACACCTCCTGAAAAGCTTCAGTGTTTGCCTACTTACTTTCTCAGCTTTTTGGATGTCTATGCTTTTATTAGGGAGGTGTAGATGGGGAAGTCCCCTTGGCTGCCTACATCACTGCTGCGTATTTGGAGGCAGGAGCAACACCAGAGGTAAATACTGGGATTCTTTGCCGTGCTCTTGCCTTAAGATCTGAATCCTAAAGGGCTTAGTGGTGTCACTGGGGCAGGCAACAGAGCACCCTGGAGGGACTTGTGGGCAAATAGAGTGGGTGAGGAAGATTTTGCAACTTCTCAGGAAAACCTCTCCTTTGAGGAGGACATTTCTGGCAGGGAAAAGGTGAGGTTAAACTACTGGGGACTACTGGACTTCATGACTAGACACTGTGTTGGCCATTTCCCAGGAATTGGCTGCTCATTCCTGCTGCCCCCACCTCCCATCCCCTTGCTGGTCCTATGCAGCTGATGGCTGATGGTGAGTTGTTAGGGAGGAGAGGGGGGTGGAGGTGCTCCCACAGTCAAGTAAATAGACATAATGTAACTCCTAATATGCTTCAGTTTCACGAAATGCAGAAGTCTGGGAAAGGAGTGCTGTAGGGTAGTTGGAACTGCATGTCTAAGTAATAACAATAAGAGGGAGCTCTTACAAGTTCTAAAGGATTGTAGCTTGTTGCTAGACTGTGGTACTGGCAAGTAAAGAACCAATTAACTTGATGGAAAAACAATTGTTGTAGACATTGAGAAATGAGCTTCTCTGGAAATCAGAAAAGTAAGTGAAAAAGCAATGCTTTTCAGTGGAACTAAAAGCAGTGGGCTTAGGCAAAAAAAGGAAGACAGCTGGAAATTAACCTTCTTTCTGATAATAGATATACTTCAGGTCACCTTTTTTTCACCATAAGTACAATTATCCACTGTGAAGGTGAAATAAACACAGTCAGTCTGCTCAGCAGGCTGCGTGTACGCATTTGCAGTTGTGCGGTTTTGCTGTTGTGTTTGGACTGGGAAAGTAAGATGTGGTGGTGGTATTCCAGCAGTAAAGGTGCTCACTTCATTGAGAGAGCACTGCTGAAGCCCAAAACCAGCTCAGGGGGGAGGTCTGTCAAGCACCCTGCACCGAAGGCTGGAGACACTGTTACTGGTGTTGCACTGATACAGAGAGTGCAGGTCCGAGCACAGGGTCACCTGAGTGAATGCGTGGGGTGCTCTCTGTGCTGGCACATGCCAGGGCATCCTTCTGTTTGTGTCCCCGTGCCTTGTGCCTCCCAGGGGCTTGTGTGTGGCCAGCACGTGTCACTCTCTCCTGCAGAGCACAGTGGTGCGCAGGGCTCTGGGCTGCATCGCCCCTGCCCTCCCCAAGGCTGCCAGCGCTTACACCCAGGCCCTGCTGGCTTACACCTTCGCCCTGGCTAAGGACTCCCAGCGCACCCAAGAGCTCCTTGATGTGCTTGACCAAAAGGCCATCAGAGCAGGTACGGGGACCTCAGTGCCAGGGGGACACCAGAGAAGGGCAGGTGACCTTTCTGAGCCCTCGGCTACATGCAGCCTGGGAGGGCCATAGCCTTACCCTCCAGGCCCTTCACCACAGAGAGTTTTTAGATATGTAGTGTATGAGCTCAAGGTATGTGCTGTCAATGTTGTGGTGTGGGTGCTGATTTCCTTCAAATCTCTTGCCCTTTTCTGGTACCTGAAGTGGAGGTTGGGGTTTGGGGGACTTGGGCAGGACTGCAAAATGCCAGAGAGGAAAGCAAGCTGCCCCATGGCAGCTTAGTGGACAGCTGGCTAGTATCAGGTAGTTAGTGGACCTGGCAAACAAGGCAATGTAGAATTTGGACAACTGGGAAGGAATGCATATGCAGATTATTGACATTTTAGTCTCTGTATGTCAGTTTGGTGTGGAATATGGAGTGCTGGGTATTGCAAAATTCATCTGTTTTCAGATGACCCAGTGAAGTGATCACCCAGCCAAAAGCTGTTTACCCAATGGTCGCTGCAGACACAAGCCACTGTGTCTAGGAGGCTAGGCCACAGGATTTCCTTCCAAACATCCTTCAAGAATCCCTCTTCTAACTTCCTTTCCCAGATGGACAGATCCACTGGAGTCAAACCTCATCCAAGCCCAGAGCCAGCAGCAGCCCTTGGTCACAGCCAGTGTCTGTGGATGTGGAGCTGACAGCCTACATCCTCCTGGCCCTGCTCTCCAAGCCAAGTATCACAGAGTCTGACCTCACCACAGCCTCTGGCATCGTGGCCTGGCTCACCAGGCAGCAGAATGCCTATGGAGGCTTTGCCTCAACACAGGTAAGTCATGGCTAGGGAAAGGGATGTTTCTTGGGAAAGAACCTCTGCAAAGCATGCACAACCATGTATGCAAGTGTAAATGCTTTAAGGAGAGGAGCCCTTGGATATGGAGGTCCTCAGGACACTGATTTTAAGTGTCTTTGGATGTCAGAGCTGCAAATGTAATTGTTTTTTCCTTTTCAGGACACAGTAGTGGCCTTGCAGGCATTGGCTAAGTATGCAGCACTGACACACAGCACACAAGGAGATGCAGAAGTGAGGGTGAAGTCCCATGGAGGCTTTGGGAAGAAGTTCCAAGTCTCCTACCAGAACCGGCTGCTGGTGCAGGAGGCAGCCCTGCCAGAGGCTCCGGACAAGTTCTTGGTGCAGGCCCAGGGCAACTGTTGTGTCTTTACTCGGGTAGGCTCTCACAAACCCTGCTGTGACCACTGTCCTCTCATCATCTTGTCAAAACTGAAACTCTCTGTTGCACCTCTGTGGAAGGAAATATGCATTGATTGTGCTTTAATCCCAGCCTGGTGCCAATGTAATAAACCTGGGTGTGGGAGGAAACAGGACAGAACCTGCCCTAATGTGAGGATAATGATGCTTCCACTGCTCTCAAGAATACTGGAAGATGAAAATGTTGAATAGTCCCCCACTGCTGTGCCCCTGCCTTGCACAGTGTCAATTGAAAGTTTGAGAAGGAACCCATGGAAGGTTTCCAATCTGAGTGACATTTATTTTGGGTACTGGGATGAGTGTGCTCACTGCACATCATTTATACATTCACTATCTGAGGTCCAATCTTGAGGATTAGAGTAGCCAGTGGAAAAAAAGGGTGTGATAGCTGATATCAAACTAATTATCCATGTCTTAGTCTGTCTTTTTGTCTCTCTCTGCAGCTGGTGCTGAGGTACAACACACCCTCCCCACAAGACTCAAAATCCTTTGCCTTGCAAGTGAAAACTGAGCCAGTCAATTGCACCGAGGACAATACACACACTGTTACTGTCCATGTCAATGTCAGGTGACTATAAAGATCTCATCCCACTTGGGCAGGAAAGCCAGGCATGGATGGAGAGCTAAGGGGTGCTTTTTGGCTGTGGTGGAGGCACCAGGCAGTTTCAGCAGGAGTGCCAGAGGGAGAGCCTTGGTTCTTGCTGGAGAGAGGAGTGCCATAGTCAGCTCAGGCTGGGGATGCTCCGAGCAGTGCAGCCATCCTCCATGCCTTGTGAGAGGCAGCAGTGACTGCCTTGGCCCCAGCCCTGGCTCGGGGTGCTGCACACAGGGGATGGTGGGAGAGGGAAGGGGGAGCTGGGAGAGACTCTCTTTTTAATCTTCTCCCCCAGGTACAATGGGAAGAAATCCACTTCCAACATGGTGATTTTAGAGGTGTCCCTACCAACCGGATTTGCCCTGGCTCCGGGATCCGGGATGTCTGTAAGTGGTGTGGAATTGAGAGGGTTGTGTGGAGTCCGTGGGACCATCCATGCCCAGGGAGAGGGAAAGGTTGCATAAGAAGGTGTTGCCTGGCTCTCCCTTGAACAATCTCACCATCCCTTCCCCTCTGCCACAAAACAAACTTGAACACATACTCTTGGCTCTTTCTTTGGGACTTGAGGGTGCTGATACTTCTGTCCCAATCTGCTCAGCACACCCTTGTCAGCTGAGTAGCCTAGGGTACTGTCCCTGGGGTTTGCAGGAGCTGAGTGGTCCTGCAGGGAAATCAGCTTGGAGGCATAAAAGTACCAAATAAATTTGGAAGTAAGTGAATGAGGATCTGCCCACTCAAACTTAGATAAACCTTGTTGGGATGTCTTACACACAATCTTTCAGAAGACAAAACTAAATTGCTTCCTCTGCTCTCCTGTCCTAGCTGCAGCATGGGCACTCTGTGAGAAGAACTGAGAAAACACAAGGAGGTGTTGCCATCTACTTGGACAAGGTAATGTCTGTACTGCTAGAGAAGCTGCAGGAGTGGAGGGCACTGCCAGAACTGTTAAGAGAATCCAGGACTGGGGCTAGCAGAGCAGGATGCTCAAGATTCACCTTGAAGTTCAGTGTGTGACTCTACAGAGTTGTTATTTTAAGTTAGTAGGATCAAATTCAGATGAGGAATAAAAAGAACAGCTCATCAGTGAACTGTCATTTGCTTTTCTTCCCCAGCTGACCCATATCTCTGACACATATGTCCTGCAGCTGGAGCAGGAGATTGAGGTGACCAACCTGAAGCCAGGCCATGTCAGGGTCTATGACTACTACCACCCAGGTCAGTGTGGAGCCATGGGGTGCCAGGGCTGCCTGTGAGTTTGCACCCAGCTCTGTGCAAGGATAACTCAGATCTCTCTTGTTCTGTCGCAGAGGAGCAGGCTCTGGCCGACTATAATGTCTTCTGCATCTGAGGTAGGTGCAAATCCCTTCCTCAGCCCTCTGTACACACCTAGCAGCCTTGTGATGTTTCCTCTGCAACCCAGCCACCTCCCTCTGTCCCACTGGAGCCCTGTGTATCCTGATTCAGCATGTTCCCTTCATCTAGTGATGTATCTGAAACTCCCTAAGCAGAATTCATGGTACTAGTTTCAGCTTATTTTGTTTGGGTATGGAGAATTTCTCTTTCTGGGGAGGGGTTGAGGTAAGACAAGGATGCTGGATCAAACCAGAGAAACCTTTCTCTTTAGAGTCCTTAGTGAGAGCCTGTGCTCCCTAGCTGTTAGCATCCCAAAGTTAATACTTTGGGCCATATTATTTCCTCTCTGCGTCACTCTCTTTTCTGCTCTTATTCCTCCAGGGACCTGGTCTGCTTCCTTCCTGTCCACTGCTTCAGCTCACAGGGACCCCACCAGCGCAAGATGCCCCAGGACAGTGGGGCTGCTGCCTTATTGCTCGTGGTGTAATGAGACGCGTCACCTGGAAAGTCACATCTCAGTGCTTGGGATATTGGTGCTGGGACACATCTCAGGCTGGATTTCAGGACTAACACCAGTCCAACCTATGCTGCTCATCCTGACAGCCATTACCTGGTGAATTCTTTGGGGTGTCTGATTAATTCTGATTGTTTTAATCCAGCAATTTTCTTGCTTGTAAAAAGAATGAGAATAAAATACAAATCACAACTCTGGGTACTGTGGTGTGTGTTTGGACTCTGTGACAACATTTGCCTGGGAGGAGTGAGCAGAAGCAAACTCTGTATCTGCACCATGTCACTGGTATTGCTTCCAGTGCCAGATTCCCCTTCAGCAGTGTTGTGCAACCACCAGTATAGGGAAGGTCTGAAAGAAAGTGAGGGTTGAGGGCCAGGATTTGGTTACAGCCCTGAAAGCTCTCCATACCCTACAACAAAGCTGGGGTTTGTGGTGGTTTAAAGGGAGGGATTTGGAAGGGAGGGATTTGGAGTGGTTTGAAATCATAGCTATGAAGCTCCAGAGTAAGCCTGAAGACTCAGCAAGTACTGTCGATGAGACAAAGGCATGAGCATTGCAAATTCTTTTGGTTAGGAGTGAACACAGTGAGGAGATCTGCCAGCAAGGCAGGCTGCTGCCAGCCTGCTTTGTGCTTCATGTGCAGCTTAACAGGGCCAGAATGAAAGCAGGAGCTCAGCACAGCAGTTGGGTGGTAGCAATACCTTGTGCAGCACCAGAAGTGGCTGAGCTGATGTTGCAGGTGTCACTTTCTTCTCTTGCACCTTTGTTCAAGCAGGTGTTTCCCCTCCCGCCCTTTATTCAAATTCCTCAGCAGCCCATGAGCAATGCAGGTCTCAACTCTGCAGAACAGAATTTTTATTACTTTCTTTGAAACTTTAAAAAAACACTTTGCAAATATGTCAGCTTCCTAAGCCAATGTCTTCTCTCTCCCTTACCTTTACCTCTGGTGAATTTTGTTCTTGCTGGTATCAAAAAGCAGGACTGGAGCCAGTTAGGCCTGCAGCCTTGTACTTGGGGAGTTGGGCCTTCAGCCTGGTACTTGGGGAGTTCCACTGACTGGAGCTTGGAGTCTTGCAGGGAGGGAGGGAGCCTCTCACTGACAATGCCATCCTGTTCTTAGAATCTGTTTTGCAGAGCTCAGCAAGGCACAGGTCTGATAAAAGTCCCCAGAAGAGAGGTTTATTGGGAAAAAAAACAGCTTCTGTAGTGGTTATACACACTCAGAAATCCAACCTACCCCTTCCTGACACCATGAGGGGCAGCTTATGTACAAGCCCATTATTGCAGGAGGAGCTCACACACAACCCCTTGCTCCTCCTATGTGTATGTGTGCACGCACTCTGTGTAAAAATTACGCATAATGTCACTTTGGACTCACTATCCACTGCAATTTCTATGTACACTTTCTTAACATCTATTGTCTGTTTTCCAAAATGTTCTTTCTGAGTTCAAACTGCAGTACCTGTGATGTCTGGCTACTAGAGAGCATTTGGAAGGAGGTGACTGTCTTCCAAGAGAACTCAAAGGCAGGGGAAAAAATCAATTTTGTACAAAACACATTGATTTCTCTCTGGCCTAAACTTCCTCTTCTCTGCTTAGAGCAGCAGATGTCAGACATCCCAGTCATTTTTTATCCTTCACAAAATCGAGGGGTTATGGTGATTCAGGTTGGAGCTTGGTGGTGTGCATCCTTCCATCTGGCCTGTGACCAGCTCACCGTTTGAGTGCTCAGGACTGCCAGGCTCCAGGGGCACAAATCCACTGCTAATGTGCCTCTTGCCTGTCTCTGGGCCAGGGGATGAATGGGTCTGTGGGCTGGGGAAGGATCCCTGCACAGGAGAGCAGCCAGGAACTGTGTGCCCTGTCACAAGTCAAGGTGGTGCAGGGCCCTGTAAGAGATGCTCCCTGCCCCAGTGCCTCCTGGTCACTGTGCTGGCAATGGGGGACGGAGATGGGACTGAGTGTCATGAATGACAGACACTGAGCCTGCAACTGTTTTTATTGCTTCAACATTTATTTAATTCTGTTTCACTGCCTGGGAGTTAGACTGGATTGAGTGCTCAGGATGCAGCTTTCCAATCAGTGCTGAGTCCAGAACTTCAGAGGTGTTTATGTGTCTGCTCTCACAAAAAAGCTGCTGGAGCCAGTAAGAGTCAGGACTCTCAATACCTTTGCCATTGTGAGCCCCTGTGCTGGTAAGAGGGATCTGGCTGTCCCCTGGAACTGCTGTGGATCTACTGTGAACAAACAAATGTCAGCTGGGATTGTTCAACAGGCACTGCCTGTGCTTTTTGAGACCCGTGGAAAGAAATGAAGGGCAGCTTAGTGTCAGAGAATGATTCACGTTCTTGCTCCGGTTCCTGTTTGCTTGTTTATCCAGGTGCATTTACACATTTTTCTCAACTGCTGGCACCAGCAGCTCTGAGCTGAACAAAGCCCAGGGAGGGGGAAAAGAGAGAGAGGATTGTATCCGTGCATTATATGTGTGTACGTGAGTGGGTAAAAGAAAACCCCAAAGCCTTTTTTTGTTGTTATCGTCAGTCTATACTACAGCAAAGGAAAGTGTTACTGGGCCTTACATGTTTCAGAGCTCAGTTTGGCACTGAAGAATAAGTTAGTGGTATATTTTGATATGATATTACCTTGATACCAAAGTAGAAGATCTTCCTTATTTTGAGAATAAGTAGCTTCAGGAACCAGATTTTCTTTTTGATTATGGTAAGATACTTAGGGAAAAATTCAGTACAATCAGTGGACTAACATGTATAAAATCAGCATGTGGAAAGAAGGTCCGAAACCAGATAGCATGTGTAACCATCACCCAGGGCTAGAGCACAGCCTTTCGGTAGCTAGAGAAGACCCTGTAGGACTTCAGCAATGCAGTTTTTGACCTGCCTGACCAACGTTCAGCCCTCATTTCCACTGGGGAGGGTGTGTGTAAGAGCAATGTGATACAGCTGGGGTGAGCCGCAGCTGTTCAATTTCCTCTTCAAACTGAAAAACCTGTAGGGCAGAGGAAAGGTGAGGATCCCAGTTCTGCCTGCTCCCTGTGCTGTCCTCTGCAAAGGAGCAGAGAGCTGGGCATATATACGGAATTTGTACAAAATATGGTCTCCAGCTCAGGACAGATTTGCCTTGGGTACTACAGGCTCAGAAAGCCTAGGGACAGCATGACCACAAGAGTTCACAGTGAGCTCCAGCTGAGCGCACATGCTGAGGGGTCATGGCACAATCCAGCCAGAGGCAAAACAATGGGACTTGGGCTGCAACTGGCACAGGGAGCAGGGGCAATGCAGTGAACAGCAAAATAAAAGGCACATTTGTCTGAATGATGCCGGTCCATCCACAGGGCAGTAGGAGAGCAGTGAGGCTGGAGTCCAAAAGGACTTGGATTGGCTGGGGAACATCCTGGATGGTACAACCCTGCGCCTGCAGCAATATAAATGCAGGAATGAGGTAGAGGGAAGGAAACCTTGGGGCTTCTTGTCTGCTTCCTGGGAGAAACTGGAACAACAGCAGGTGTCCTGCAGACTTTGGAAGGAGAGAAGAAACACCCTAACTTCTCTCCTGACCAGCCCTCCAGAGGAATCCACCCCTTTGGGGTTATCCCATGAAAATGTGGACTCCCTTCCTTCTGAGCTGCCTGCTGTACACCCTGGGGATAGTGGCACAACCGTAAGTGCCATTTAAAATTCTAGTGACTGATAGTTGTGATGCTGAGGGAGGGGCCAAGATAGCAGGGAGAGAGACCCTGTGAGTCCCCTCCTGGAAGAGCTGGACACGGAGCAGTGTGCAGAGCCTCGCTGTGAGCACAAGGTCCTCCTGAAGGGGGGAGCCTCTTTCACAAATATTGCTGCAGTAGAAGAGTGAGGTGAGCACTGAAGGTGGGAACAAGAAGAGTGAGGGTCTGCAGTATGAGGCAGAATGAAGGGAAAGGTGTAGAATAAAGTGAAGGGCAAATGAAAAGGGCTGCAAGGCAGGGCATGGTTGAACAGGAACCAGCCTGCTGTCAAGGTAATTGAGGAGCCATGTCAAAGCAAGAGGGGAAAATTCTGTTCTGTCACCTGAAAGTATTCCTCTTGTATTTACGTGAAAGGCATCCTATGCCTTCCTTCACCCCTGTGCAAGGTTCACACTCTGGTAATCTGTCCCAGTCACTCCAGCAGAGCAGCACCTCCTAGCCCCAGAGAGAAGGCAAACTCTCCTATTTCCTCAGGCCAGCCTTTTAGTGCTAAGTGTGGTCGAGATGGCTCCCAGGATGTGATGATATCTTGTTTCCCCACTGCAGGAGGTACATGATCATCATTCCAGCTGCTCTGCCCTACCCCTCATCCCAGAGGGCATGCTTGGACCTCCGTGGGGTTGAAAAGCCTATTCGTGTGGCCTTAACTCTTGTGAACCCATCTGGCAACCTGAGCCTCTACCGCAAGGTCGTCCAGAACAACTGGATCTTTGAGTGCACCAGATTTCAGGTCAGTCACTCTTGGCAGAGACCTCGAGCTGGCAGCTCCCAGTGCTCTCATTTGCCTCTCACCAAAGAAATAGGGAATGAGGAAGACAGAAGAGAAGAGAGCATGCAAAGGAGTGAATGCAACATCAGGAGGAGTGTTTGGTGGCAGCTTGGTGTCTTTGCTCTGGTGTCTGTCCACATGGTACTCTTCCTGTGGGATATCCTGGTGGCACACTGAGGAAAGGCTGCCTGGCCAGGCACCAAGGTCTGAGGAGGATGGACAGCCTAGAAGCACCCAAATGGCAACTGTGCAGCTCATTCTCTCCCCTGAGGAGGATGCACTGTCACAGCATATTGTTTGTGAATCTGTGACGCAGAAAGAGTCAGACCTCTCATCTCAGACTGCTTCCCTCATGTCTGCTTCCTCCCAAGCTTTTCTTTAAGGGCTTGAAAATGTGCTGGAAGACTAGGAAAGACATGGGAGGGTGTGCACAGAAGCTCAGCACAAATCCTTCTGATTTGCCAAACTCATGATCCTTATTTTCTTGGTTTGTGCTGGTGAATAAGAGGCGATTTGAGTCTCTGTGACCCACACACTGTAGGAAACAGATTTCTCGTCACCACTGACCTTTTCTTCCCTTGAGTTGTCTTCCCCATCTTGCTCCATGCAGATTCTAACAGCAGCCCCATGAAGGAGTAAACACAGTTTCGGTGTTGGAACAGATTCCCTTTTTCTCTTGTCCGAGATCCATCCAACAGCTAAGCGTTGTTCCCTGTGCTTCCACAGATGTAGCCTTCAAGCCACTGAGGGGACACCCTGTGCTGGCCTCCAGAGTAAAATGTCAAAGAGCCTGGCCTTGCAGGGCAGTAGAAGTGAGGACAGCACTGCTCTGATGCCTGCTAACCAGTGGCTTTCCTCTTCTGTGCCCTAGGTGCCCCGACCTGCAGGCAGCCAGGAGGTGGCCACTGTGCACCTACGCATCTCCAATGGCCACTACTTCAGTGCAAGTGAAGAGAAAACAGTCCTGATCCGCAGGGCTGGGACTGGCACCTTCATTCAGATGGATAAACCCATCTACAATCCGGGACAGACAGGTTAGCAGCACATGCATCACCCCGACAGTGGCCCTGCCTTGACCCATCCAGACTTGAGCGCTTTGTGCTGTGTGGCCTCCATGGGGGCAGAGGGGGAGTGTTGCCTCCTGCAGTGAGGTACCCATGAACCATGGATGTTCCTGCTTTTTTAGCAGCAGGAGGGGACTGGAAGGGCAGGTCTCACGTGCTCTAGGAGCAGGGCTGACTTGGAAGAGGGAGCAGACCTGAACATGGTCTTCTAGGCCAGGGCCAGGGAGCACTGCTCTGCCTAAACTGCAGACAAGGAAATGTAAGGGTAACCCTGGGTGTAGCCCATGGGAAAAACCCTAAATTGTGAAACAGCTGTGCTGCTGTCACGTGTTTGGGGCAAGCAGAGGTGAGCAGGGCTGAGCAAAGGGTAAGAGGGGCTGCAGGGCAGGCGTGGGGCTGCCACTAGGGCTGGATGGGGAGTTGTGATTCTGGGGTGACACAAGTGCGGGGCAAGTCTGCTCCCCAATGCCCTCTGTCTGTAATATGCTTTACTCCATTTTCTCCCTCCAGTGAAATTCAGGATTGTGACCTTGACTGAAGATTTTGTTCCTGTTAACAGCAAGGTAAAGCCTGTCTTAAGTGCAGGCAAGGAAGTCTCCAGGCTTCAGATGGTTTTGCTTCCTCTACTAGCCCCATGCCAGGGAGTCTGGGACACTCCCAGCCCCCAGGGGGGCCAATGCCAACCCTTGGGTAAACCAAATTGGAACAACTCCTGTTGGCTGATGGCTATGCTGTTGTTCTCACAGGATGGCTGCTGGCTGATGGGAGAGTTGGATGGTATTTGGGGAGTGTGCCAGCATTCCCGGCTGGCTGAGTTAGCTGAGTGTACCTGTTCCTGCCAAAAAAGCAGGCAGGGCTTCTGGGGACCTATCTGCAGGCTGCTGGCCATAGGCATAATTATCAGACAAAGTTGTGTACAGACCTCACCAGACTCAAAGGTTACCCCCTGCAGCTCTGGAAAGCTCAGTGATTTGTGCAGTGTGTGGCACAAAAGGGTGGCAGGAGGGTCTGAGGCAAGCTGCAAAATGTTAAGAAAAATTAATTGATATGGGGAAGGATACACAGGAAGTGATCATAGAAAAAAGAGAGAAAATAGTACAACCAAATTATACTGACTTGCTGCTGGCAGCAGCTCCTTGTCCCTATGTCAAGGGAGTGAGAAGTTGCCAGAGACTTGCATATGTGGCAGCCAGGAAACTGCAAGGCTAGTGCCATTCTCCAGTAAGCAATTATATCTGCAGCCAGCAGCTATAGCTATTTCACTCCTCGGTCCTCAAGCAGTTTAAGGAGAGCCAACAGGAATTCATGCCATGACAATTAAATACCCAAGGGCACACATTAGGGGACTTGGATCAAATCCTTTTAGACTAAAATAAAGGGAGAGATCCTTCCGGCTTCTTTATTGCTGACTTAATTTCCTCTTTTTTGGGCTATTAGTGAGGTTCTAGGATCAAACACTCCTTTCTTCTCCCAAAAGGGAAGGCACATATCTTATATAAATTAGATAATAGAGTATAAACCATATATTTGCCTCCATGCCTAAAGTTGGATCATGTACATATTTGACCTTAAATGCTCGATGTCTGTGTATGAGTATAAACAAATTAACATTATAGCTGTTCATTATGCTGTGATGAAAATTCAAAGAGATCATGTTTAGCCAAAGCTATTATAAGGCTTGAGTGCACTGCAGAATTCAAGCTATAATATCTAGTCTGAAATTAGATGAGTTGAAGTTAATATGGATGCTGTTCACCAGCGTGTTAACCTGCAATTTTTTTATATTTCAAGGAAAACAGAATTGCCTATGATAACTTGTATGAAAGTCTAGAATGATGAATAATATGAATTACATGTCAATTACATGTTTACATATTAGTTACTTACCCAAGCTCTGCTCCTGCCTCCTTATGCTTTGTGCTCCCAAATTAGATGTTCAACAGTACATCCTCCTGGGTGGTAGATGCAGTAATACAAGAACAAACAGAGTGTTAATGGGCCTAGAAGGGCCGAAGTGTGTCCTCCCTTGTCCCTCCCTGTTACTGGCAGCTGCAGTCAGCATTAATTCGTATCTCCAAGCCTTACCTCCTATGCCAGGGATTTTAAAGGAAGACGTGGGGAGTATTCTTCCTACAGCTGATGCAGTTTTGCTAGTTATTGGGATATATGTTACAAAACTGAGGCCATTTAATATCTGTGAAGTTGGGATGACAGTATTTGAGAGTCTTCCTGCTCTGTCCCATTTTATTATAGCAAATTCTAGCTTTCGTGGTTGTAGAGTTTGTACCTGTCAAAGTGCATCTTAAAAACTCAGGGATCAATAAGAAAATACAAAGAATAGCATAGATTTTTAATGTTAGGTGTTTTCCTTACTATTTCAAAGCAATTGTCCTGATTTCAGTAGGATCAAACTTCTTGTGTCATAATGTTTGTCAGTGCAGGGGCTCGTTGGGTAAGAGAAGTTTATAGGCAGACTGCTCTGTCATGCCAGTTTTTGACACTGTTTGCCTCTTTGCTTTGCAGTACTCCATGGTGGAAATCAAGGTGAGTGTTCCAGACCCCTTGGATGTTACGAGGAAAGGTACTTCACTATGGATAGTACCTAGGCCACTGTCTTACTGATTCACATTACTTTTCTTAGGCTCTATGCATGCACATTCTCTGTCCAAATACTTTTTGTTAACAAGCCTTGATGATCCAAATTGTTCATCTATTTCTACATTCAGGAATGCCAGACAGGCTTTAGCTAATTCTTACAGTTAATCTTTACTGGAGACTGGAGAGTCTAAATGTCAGGACCTTCCATACCTTGTTTTTCCATGGCTGTACAGAACAGAGTAAACCTGGATGGGTTGGATTCACCTCTGTTGGTGCTCCAGCATCACCATCTGGGCCAAAACCCGCAGAAACCTGTGAAAGCCTCTGAAATGCCTTTGCATCCAGTGGGGTCTGGGTAGAGAGCAGCAGGCATTGCTGATGACTGCCTCTTCTTTCCCTCCCTTGCACTGCAGGACCCGAACCAAGACCGCATTGGTCAGTGGCTGGATGTGAGACCGAAACAGGGCATTGCAGATCTCTCTTTCCAGTTAGCTGATGAACTCTCCCTGGGGACTTACACCATCAGTGCCCAGTCCTTTAAGTCCGGTTCAGTCCAGTCCAGTACCTTTAAGGTGGAGGAACGTGGTAAGGAGAATGAAGAAAGGGATGAAAGAAGTTGCTTGTTTGTTGCCTGCCTGTCTGTATAACAGTTTAAAGCCAATTATTGTAATATAAGATTTGCTGCCTGAGAGCTATGGCTGAACACAAATCTGTGGAATATTGAACTGGCAATATCAGAAATGAACACAAGGGAGATTGTGCTGGAGGTTTCTGGAGAAGGTATCTTCTGGCACAGAGTGAGAATACACTAAAGACCTCTGCAAGGCTGTTGGGGGGGGAAAAAAAAGGGGATCCTTTCTTTGGTTTCCCTGTTTTTAATTAAGGCTTGCTTTTATCTCATGAACATGTTCCTTCATAGGAACACTTTCCTTTTGTGATCCTGTGTCCAGGTAGTCTTTTGCCTTTGGAGGAGTAACTCTGAGGTTTTTGTTCCAGTGTTGCAGAAGTTCGATGTTTTCTTTGTGGGACCAGCTCAGATTTATGCTTCAGATAAAACCTTCCCACTGCAAGTGTGTGGCAGGTAAGGAGAATGTTCAGGGGAAAGGAAAGATCTCATCAAAACTGTGTCTTTCATCCTTTCAATCCATCGAAGAAAGGTGGCTCAAGAAGGGTCAAAAAGGGCTATTCCTTTAGAAAAATCCCAAATAGTGCAAGAGTCCAAACTGATGGGTTCTTCCTTGGGGAAGAGGTACATGAGCCACACATGAGAGGGAAGGTAAAGAAGCAGGAGTTGGAATTTCCTTAGGAGTTTATGCTCTTCCTTCTCACATGCCACTAAACTTATTACCTTCTTAGAAGCAGTAGATAGATTTCACTACTTATATGGTCAATCAGCAAAAAATGAGCAGATGAGGGTGGGATGGAGGGCAGGACCTCTGCCAGCATAAACACAAAGAAGGGAGGACAATGAGGTCAAAAGCACTCAAAAGCAGGTGAGCTCATTTGTTTTTGGGGTTGAATTCTCTGGAAACTTTTGGTGTCTCTTTTGCCACTGATTGGTATGACATAATTTCTTATTAATTGGGACGCTTACAATTAAGTCATATGAAGCTGTAGTAGTAAATAGTGCACCATTCTGCATCTCCAGGATGGGTCATAAATGTCATCTTTTTACTGATACTGTCAGGAGCATTGCTCCAAAGGGCAAGTCAGAGAGCAGTCAAAGCAAGGAAAGGCAGCAAAGCAGGCAGAGGAAATATCTAAATGTTTAAATCAGCAGAGCAGGTCTGATGATGGAAACAAGAGTCCAGACCTGCAGGGACACATATTTCTGCTGCTTTCACACCTGAACTAATATCTTCACTCACTGCTGCTCTGTGCTGTGTGGATAAGTTGGGTCAGCTCTCTGTGTCTGCCTGCAATTCCAGGACAGCGAGTGCCCAGAAGTGGGAGAACTCCAGAGGGTGTGGGCCTGTTCCTGTCCACGCTTTGTAGTAGTAAAGTATTGGGAGTGCATTTTAATTTGTATTTTAATTTGTGCCTGCCTGCTTGCTAGCTGCAGTAAGACCCTCATGGTGAAAGGCACCTGTGTGGAGCAATGTGCTGGACAAAGCACACAGTGCCTCTGCCCAGAAGCTGCCCTGGTGTTCTCCCTGCAGGTACAGCTATGGGAGAGCGGTGCGAGGGACAATCCGTGTCACTGTGTGCCAGAAGGCAAGGAGGTGGCCCCAGAGTGCCAGCAAGGACATCTGTAGGGAATACAGCGGTCCCGTGAGTAGAATCCTGGAAGGTGTATGGGCAGTAAAGAGGCACCACACAGGACGAAGTGTCAAGGGCTGAGTGAACAGAATGAACTGCTTAGAGCCTCATCCAGTCTGACCTTGAATGTTTCTGGGGATGAAGCATCCACCACCTCCCTGGGGAACATGCTCCAGTGTTTTAAAAGTCTGCATTATTATTTGTTGTAGTCAGTAGCTATGACAGAATGACTAATCACTTGTACTTCTGGCCCCTTCCCTTCTCCTTAGCCCCAAATAATATCTGCCCCTCCCCACTGCAGACGGCGAGCAACGGGTGCTTCACCCCTTCTGTCAGCACGTCAGTCTTCAATCTGATTCCCAGCGAGGAGGACAACAAACTTTATGCAGAAGCCTCTCTGCTGGAGATGGGCACAGGTACCCAGGGGCTCAGCAGGGAAGGTACAAGGGCAAGAGGAACCATTCTGGGGGTCTGAGGATCAGAGAGGGCCCACCTCCCCCTCTCCTGCTCCCTGCTGCTGGGATCACCACAGGACATGGAGAGCTACTCTGCCAGCAGCAGGCGGGTGAGGAATGGCTGGGAGCTGGATGAGTGGTGTGGGTCCTCCATGAGGCTACGAAGAGGCTTGCAGATAGATTAACTAAAGAAGGAGTTGCCACAGGAGCAGCCTCCAAACCTTGAAGAATGCTGGTGTTGGGAAGGAAGTTTTGGAGGCTCTGCTTAGAGGGGTTGGGAATAAGAAAGTGAGATTGGAGTGCAGTAGTCACCTCTGGTACTGATCCTGCTTCCCTTGCACTCTGCATTCCAACAGGGGTGCAGATCAACACCTCCAGCCAAATCCTCATCTCCAGGACAGCTGCAAGGGTAGTATTTGAGACACCCAATGAATATTACATCCCTGGAGTACCGTACAGGGGAAAGGTAATTTTCTTCCCGTTTTTTTATCGCTCCTTGTCATTTTTCAAGGAATATAGCATCTAGTAAATTTTGCTGAGCCAAACCTGCTCCTCAGAGCACTTTACCTTGCATTGTCACATTGCTTGACAGTGTGGCTACAGTTGGTGCATTTCAGATTCCCTGTTGTGTTTACACCTCCAGCATCTGCTGAGAGCAATGAGTGGTGTCTCATCAGGGACACTGGGATGCAAGGATGCCTCAGCTGTTGGCTAGGAGAGAGGCTCCTCATGTTTTAGTCACACACACCTTTTGGAGCAGACAGATTTTAATCATGCTCAGCTTCACTTCAGGGATGGGGGAGTTGTACAGTTCTCCTGTCTTCTTGGCACCAGACTGAAGTCTGTAGGTGACCTACACAGGAAGGTCTATGCTTGTCAGAGAGAGGAAGGCTTTGGGTATGATGTTGGAAGAAATATCTGACTTTGGCTTTCCTGCCTCACCCTATTGTCACCAGATTAAAGTCCAGAATCACTATGGAACTGGTATGAAAAACAGGAAAGTTTATCTTGTGATAAGGGTCGTGAGGCGTCGGTTTATCAAGACGTACATCACAGATGACAGCGGAATAGCATCATTCAACCTCGACACAGCTGCCTGGAACAGCTCATCTGTCTCTTTGGAGGTAAACACCACCTCTTGCATATGGAAAAGTGAGAGTCCTTGAGCTCTACCTGGGCTCCCTAATCCTGTCCTGCAGGCCTGGGCTCACCACAGAGCTCTGCCTGTGCAGAGCCAGCTGCCAGGCACCAAGCCAACAGCCTTTCCCAAAGCAAGCTGGTGACAGCCTGTCAAAGCTGTGTGTCTCTGGTGCCCTTTCAGGGGAGGTTCACACTGGAGGAGCTCATGCGCACTCCTCGAAGGACTGACTTCAGTTACACGAATGCTTACCATCACCTGCAGCCCTTCCATGTCACAACCAAGAGCTTCCTGGACATACAGCCACCCACAGAAACACTGCCTTGTGGGCTGAGGCAGAATATCCAGGTGACCTTCACACTCAGCAGGGATGACCTGGGAGAAGACACCAGCCGTATAAGTTTTGCATATTATGTGAGTAAGGGTAGTAAGTAACCTTGGGGGGAGAGGTTGCACTGACAGAACCAGTCCCCAGTGAAGAGCTGAGGGTATAATTTAGGTCATCCCTGGAGGGATGACAGATAAAATGTGTTCTCAGGCAACTGGGTGAATGCTACACCTAGGAGGGCTCAGCCTGGCTGCACTGTGATCCTGGTGCTGGGGCCCCGTCCCCTCCATGAATGGGAGGAGGCTTCTGTCTTTGTAGCCCATCATCCCCTTAGCCTCTGTTGCAGCTGGAAGTGTCTTCTTCCTTTCAAACTGGTTGGAGTATCCTTTTTTCACTCTGGTTATCAGATAGCTGCTCAGTGGAAATGGATTTTGGTCTGGTCTGGAAGCCAGCCTACAAGAAGACTTTAGTGTTCACTCACTAATCTGCAGTGAACCCATGACCCATCCACTGTCCTCACTGAGCAGACAAAACCAGAATCTCCTGTGTCAAAGCTTCTCCTCCCAACTGTGATGTCTGCAAATCTCTGCAAACTTGAAGTCTAGGATTGGATTGAGCCCACAGTTAATTTTGGTGGTTTTATTTTGCTTTTGAGAGCAAGATGCACATAGATAAGTGTGGATGCACTCTGACGGCAAAACAGCAGTCTGCTCATCCCATGTCCCTCCTGCAGGTCACTGGCAAGTCTGGAATTGTTGTCAGGGGCCAGAGGAATATCCAGATTGGGAAACTGAACAGTAAGTCATGGCAGCCAGAGAAGGGAAACAGTTGCACCCAGTTGGTTTCTAGGTTGAACATGAGAGTTGCTGGAGTTTCTCCCAAAATCCCTCAATCTTTAGGTCCTGAGCAGTCTGCAAACAGGACAGAGAGAGGCTGAGGAAGCAGTTGTGTCAGCTGCAAGAGGGCAAAAAGACAGAATGAAGCAATGAGGGGAAGAGAGATTGAAAGGATGTAGGGGAAGATGGAGTACAGAGGGTCAGACAACGGAGGGAGGACGGACAGTGCAACAGCAGGAATTGGTTTGACATAGTGGGATTATATAGCACAAAAAGAAGGGCAGAAGGAGGTCTCCATGGGCCTATGATGAAAACACTTTGCCTTTCTTTCTCCAGTGTTGAAGGGCTCCTTCTCCATCCCTTTGACCTTCACTGCCGACCTGTCCCCATCACCTTCCTTAGTGGTGTACACCATCTTCCCCAACAGAGGGGTCACAGCTGACAGCATCCGTTTCGATGTTGCCTTGTGCTTCCAAAACCAGGTGAGGTTCACCACTGTGGCTGGGGGAGAGCTGACAAGCAGGAGTCAGGCAGCCTGAGGGAAGGAGACACTCAGATCCTTCCAAGAGAGAACTGGGCAGAAGAGAGGAAGGGGCAGCACAGTGCCCAGGGACCAGGGAATCTTCAGAAGGGACTTCTGCTCACGGCAGTGGCTGAGCAGGGGAGATTCCAGCTGGTCTCCCTCTTTCTGTCTGTTACCTGTCTGTCAGCCTCCTCACACCTCTTCCTTTTTCCTATTCCTTTCCTGGCGTGTTGCTCAAGGTCAGGGTAGGATTCCCAGATAAAGAAGCGCATGCAGGGTCAGCAGTGCAGCTCCAGCTGCAGGCAGCCCCTGGCTCCCTGTGTGCAGTCCAGGCAGTGGATGAAAACAAGTTCTCCACCACACCAGACCACGAGCTGACCAGCCAAATGGTGAGTGTCTGTGCAACCAGGCAAAACCTCGGGAGTGATGGATGGGCTGGGGGAGGGAGGCAGGGGCTGTGGCAAGGGGAGCTGGAGGCCAGTGAATATGGAGGTCTGTGTGTGAAGGAGAAAGCAGAGCCTGAATAGGAAGAAGGACAGGAATTGGTGTGCAGGCTAGGGGAGGATGGAGCATCTGGAGGTATCAGCTCCTTGCCCAATCCTCCCCTGTCTGTGAGTTTCCCTAGGTCCATGGTTTGTTCCCTGCTGCCTACCAACGTGGATACCCTGCCCCAGTAGAAGAGCATTCAGACCTTTGCGTGCAGCCCCAGTCCTCGTCATCTCTGCTACGAGGGAGGCCACAGAATTCCTTTCAGCCTGACATCTTTAACCTCTTCCGGGTAATCACCTCATGGCATTTCCCACAGCTGTTGCAATTGTGAGCATCTGAGATATTTTCACCCTGGGCAGTCTGAGAAGGCCTTGCCTCCTCCAGACAGACCCTGCTGTCTGCCCCAACTGAGCTGCGCTGTCTCAAGAGATGTACAATCCCATTATTTTGAGTACGAATACCTGTATTCCCTCCACAGATGGAAGTTGATGAGATCTTGGACCATCAAGCTCCATTTTTTTGGGCTTAGGAATGAGGTCTTGGGCTGTGTACTGTTTGTCTACAGTGTTAGAGAAAAGAGAGACAGGGAGTGATCCCAAGCATTGTTGGGATGGCTTAGTTGTTAGGCTGCTCTTTGCTACTGTTTTGGGCAGTTCCCAGGCAGATCTCTTGGTGCCTTTTGGGCAGATCTCCTCCATGCCTCCCTCAGCACTGTGTCTGCTTGTGCCAGTGCTGCTCGGGGATGCCTAGGCACTGGGTTGTCCTTACCCCAGTGGTTTTCAGAGTAATTCTGAAGAGCAGTAGTCACTCTTCCCCACTCACAGACACTTTTCTGCCTTCCCTGCCCTCCTTCTTTTCCTAACAGAACATGGGACTGAAAGTCTTCTCGAACCTTGTAATCAAGAAGCCCTCTCAGTGCTCTCGTCGGGCAGATAGGAAGCCAGTCATGGGTGAGCTGCACCTTGAGCCTACCTGGGACATGAGGTCACATCAGGTGGCAGAGCCCTCTGATTTTTGGGTTTGCTGGTGGTGGATATTGTCTGTCCTAGGAGTACTGGGTGCTGCTGCCGCAGTCTAGCTGCCCAGTCCACCAGACTCAGTAGGAGTGACCCAGTACCTATAAAAAAGGGCTCTGAAGAATGTCACTACCTGGATGTTCCCTGACATTAAAGGATGGCACTCCCTTTCCTGACAGACAAACTCAGTTGTGGGCCAGGATCTGTTTCCCAGTGTCTACCCCCCATGCTGTGCTGAGACCTGGCTTCTCTCCACACTTGTGGCCACAGAGACAGCCACATTCTTCCTCTGTGTCTCAGTTTGCACTTGATAACCACACTAAGCTGGCTCACATGCCTGCCAGTATTTAAACCATTGCTGGCTCTGGCCTGTGAGTTTTATGCAGCAAGCAAACAGTACTAACATTCACAGAACTATAGAAGTGTTGGTTTAAATGGCTCCCTGAAGGTCCTTAGTCCCTTAAGCAACAACTCTGGGTCAGGTCAGGAAGGGACTTTGTCTAACCAAGTCTTGGAAACCTTGCAATCAGCTCACTGCAAGCTGCTTCTCCTGCTACCAGTCTCTTTCCCCTTCATTTTTAATCTCTCCCATTAAATTAGTCCACTCCCTTGTGCTTTTCTCTGCCAGATTCTTCTCATGTCTCTCTTACTGCTTGCTTTGCCCCTTGCCCCAGTGCTAGGCTGTCTGTGGTTGACAAGGCTCACCTCTCCCACTCTGGTGGGACTCCTTTCTTTCAGGGGTGCCTTCTACAGAAGACCAAAGAATCACTGAGGAACAACCCCAATTTACAAGACATGGAAGTCTTCACCACTATTTCCCTGAAACTTGGATCTGGAATCTGTACTCTGTTGGGTAAGTGATTCCTGACTTTACAAATGGACAGAAGGATGACCCTCTGTCATCCTGACTTGCATTTGTGTAAAGTAGGTGTAAAGAGACCCCTGTATGAGAATTTTGTGGCTCTTCCCTGCATTTGTACGGTGTCAAACTGAAGGACTAGTAGACTTTGAAGTGCAGAACTGAGCGTACACAGATTTAGGGAATGGCAGTACATTTCCAGACCAAAACACCACACATTGGAGTACACTCTATGAACTACTCATTTTGGTGAGTGCACCAGCTAAACCTGTAGCCCTTGTTGCCACAGTGAAGACTGATGAATCAGCGTGAAGGGGGATATGGTGCTGCTGCTTTTCCAGAACACTGAATGAGCGACAGAGCTGGAATGCTTGGGCAGTGTCTTGCTCAGGAGAAGGACATGAGGCCATTACTGCTGGCATTTAAACAGGGTTTATGGCTCTAGGGAAGAAATTGCTGGGAGCTGCCTTGCTGTGAGCCACTGGAGCAAAAGCCATTGGTAATACAGCAGAGGCTGATCCAAGCAGGGGACCTGAGTCATCCCCCCTCAGCAGGGCCATGGGCACTCCTGATTGCATCTTCTTCCATCTCCATTAGCAGATGAATCTCTTCATGCAAGTTCTCTCTTCCTCTCAGCTCCAATGGCAGCAGGAATGTCTCGGTCACAGCACCTGCTGTGGCTGCAGAGTGGAAGGTCAAGATGTTCTGCTTGGCTGGGAGGGGGTTTGGCCTTGCCCCAACCACAAGCCTCAGAACAGTTCAGCCCTTCTTTGTGGATGTGATGCTGCCATATTCTGTCATCCGTGGAGAGACCTTCCTGATGAAAGCTGCTGTCTTCAGCTCCCTGCAGCAGTGCATCCAGGTGTGTGCCTGTGCCACAGGTAACACTGTGTGGGACAGGCCTACTGCGCCCTCCAGTTTTGGAGCTCACTGTGCCTAGCCATCTCACCTGAGCTGCCCAGTCACTCACCTGTATCTGTCATTTCCTCAGATCCGTGTGGCCCTAGCTAAATCCTCAGACTTCCAGGTGGAGCCATGTCAGACTTGCAGGAACAAGGACTGTCTGTGTGCAGAGGAGTCTAAGACCTTCGTGTGGAATGTGACAGCAGTCCAGCTGGGTATGGCAGCAAAAAGAGACTGGTGATGGGGAGCCCTAAAACTGAAGGCAGTGGGAGGTCCAGAGAAGCTGGCAGAGTCATGTCTCCTCTGAATCCTGAAGTTTTTCCTTAATGGTTCAAACATGCAATCCATCATGTTGGCTTGCTCTCTCTCCTCTTAGACAGACTCAGCAGAGGGCAGGAACTGAAAGGGTGACATGGAGGACTCCTGAAGAGAGGGCTGTGGGACCAGCAGGGGAGGAAGAGGCTGCATAGATGTGGGTGGGGGGAGTTCCTATTGCTGATGCTGTGCTTAATATGCAATGGGAAGGGTGTGCTGGGGTCCCAGGGCTGCTGGACCCTCTGCTGTTACAGCCATATTGCAGTGCAGTGAGGCCACTGTTGGTGAGGTATTATTGAGTTCCCTCACGCTCAGGGTGTCTGAACAAGCTGTCAGCACTGGCTGGCTCACCTTTACTGGCCAAACCACCGATACCATGAAGACCACCAACCCAAAGCATCTCAGACCACTGTGGGTTAAAGCAAGCTTACTCCATTTGGCCACAGGTATAAGAAAAGGGCTCTGTTGAATTTATTTGCTAGGGACTCTGAATATCACAGTGAGGACAGAGGTACTGGACACCACGTCACGGTGTGGGGGCAGGAAGTCCTTGCCAGCTGCCGTGAGGGGGAGGCACACACTGACCAAACACTTGCTGGTCCAGGTCAGTACGAGAAAAGGCTCACTTGTGTCTGTGAGATCCCTGCCCCGGGGCAGGGGGTGGCAGACTGAGGTGGGCTAAATGGTTTTATCACCTCAAATTTTGGCCAGCAGCAGTCTACCAAAGCTGTGGCTTAGTTCGCTTCTGTTTCTCCCAGGACCTAGCCAAGCCTATTCCCTTCTTGCAGTACTCTTTGTGTTCCCACATCTGTGTTTCTCCCTGTACCTTTCCCTGCTTTTCATGCTGTACCTGAGCTTTTGTATGTGCTCACTGGCCAGACAGCGCTGTCCTCTGGGCTTGTTCTTGATCCTTTGAGCAGTGAAGCAGACAGAACTGCCAAACATGAGGAGGGTGGAGTCCTTGACCTCTGAATTAAGACTTGAACTTGCTCTGAAATGTAGCTGTCATTTGGGAATTTTATGTGTAATCTTGTTTTTCCTATCCAATGTTCATGTTTCTGCCTTGGCAGCCAGAGGGTGTGTTAGTGGAGAAGTCTTACAGCTCCCTTCTGTGCCCAAGAGGAGGTATGTGCCCGAGACGAGGTATGTGGACAGCTTGAAATAACTACACCTGAGAGCAGAACTAAACTGTGGGAGGTCTGATGAAAGAATGTTTTGAAATTATTTTTCACATAGGAAATTTCACTTCCCATCGGACAGGAAAGAACAAGAAATATTACTTCCACATGTGCTGTCCTACTGAATTTGCCACTGAATATCATTGGCAAAATCCTGCTCTGTAGACTTCTTTCCCTGGATATTCCTGGGGCTTGATAGTCACCAGTGAGAACTGCTCCAACCCTCCCACCCTGTCCCTGCAGCATTGCAAGTCTCTCCAGGATGTCCCCCTGTTGAGTGATGTCCAGCTGTGATTCCTGTGAGCCTTGTCAAGCGTAGTGAATTGAGCTGAAGCTTGGTGAGCCTTCAGCCCCGCCAGCAGCTCTCATGTATGGCCTGATCTGAAAAGCTTCCAGGCAGTGCTCCTTGGTCTAATGGCCAGGACAGTTGGTGGGAGTGGGATGTAGGCAGTGTCCCATTTACCTGGGCCAGTCTTCTCCCTCCAGTTAGAAGCTTTTGGCTTGGTTTTTCATGCTACACCTTTTATCCTATTGTTATCAGGAAACATGGCTGAAGAACCCGTGTCCCTTCACCTCCCTGACAATGTAGTAAAGGGCTCTGCCAGGGCTTCCATTTCCATCACAGGTAAGTGACTCCTATTGTGGGCTCACAGATTGCTATTGCCAATGAGCAAGGCTTAACTTGGTGTCAGAGGATCCACTTGACATGAAACTGCTCAAAAGAGAGGATGCTGTGTTTCTGTTCTCCGCAAAAACCAAGCTTTCAGATTTTTGAATTAGCACTTAGGCTTTTATGATAAAAGTAATCTGCAGAGGAGAATAATCCTTCTTTTTCTAGCTTGGACTTTGGAGCAAAGACTCTAGGCCTTTATTTTTACTGTGACTTTAGAACCTTGGTATTTCTGTATAGATACAAACTGCAAAGCTCAAAACCATCTTGCCTCCCTGTTAAGTTTCACTGCTACAGCAGAAGATCTGGGAGAGAAGAAATCATTCTCAGCATTAAGTTGTAAAAGAACACTTTGGAGAGGCTACTGGGAATAGCCATACCTACCATTAAATACACCTATTTGCACCGGGCTCATTTACCTGCAGGCCAGAACTGGTATGAAGCCAGGCCTGGCATAAGTAGCCATGAATATTGTGCGACAGAATCCCAGCAGAAGAAACAATACAAGGTGTTTCTGACTGGCTAGTGGACATATGGACACCTTCACACCATTTGACTAGCACCCCTGTTGTCTTCCTCATATTTTGATGCTTGACATATGGCCAGGTAGAACAGGCCTGGCTAAAGACTGAAAACATTTCAACCTTTCCCTGAGTGCTGCTGTATTTGCTTGTCTATATGACACAGACTAAGCAGGTGCAGCTCTGCTCACAGAACTCTTGTTATGGTTGGAGCTCTTCAGACTGCAAAAGCTGGTTAGGGGAAGTTCCACAGGGACTCCGTGGTGGCATCACCCTGCTCCATGGGGCCAGGCTGGGAAGAGGAAAAGTCACCTCTCTCTGTCTTGCACTCAGTTGCTTACCCCTCTTTCCTTCTTTTTCCAGTGCTTTCCTCCTGTGCTGAGATGAAGCACTATTATGCCCTGCTTGGCTGAAAAGGCACCTCAAATCATACTCAAACTTTCTTTGTTTCTTACACCCTTGCGTAGGTGACCTCATGGGGATGGCACTGCAGAACCTGGACCACCTGGTGCAGATGCCCCACGGCTGTGGGGAGCAGAACATGGTGCTATTTGCCCCCATTGTCTATGTGCTGCAGTACCTGGAGAAGACGAGGCAGCTGAGCCCTGAGATCAAGGACAGGGCAGCAGGGTTCCTGCGCAATGGTGAGTACCACACATCCACCTTGCCCCTCTGCCTTCCCCTGTGTCCAACATACAGTAACTCTTGCCCTTGCACCCACTCTGTCAGCACTGTCCCCTCTGTGTTACTGTGCCGTATTAATCACTCTTCCCATCTCCCCAGGGTATCAGAGACAGCTTCTTTACAGGCACAGAGATGGCTCCTATAGTTTCTTTGGGCAGAAGGATGGGGAAGGAAACACTTGGTAAGCACTGCAAACATCCCTCATTTCTGATTTTTCCTGTCTGGGTCAGAGCACCTAATGTGCCTGAGAAAGCTGACAAGATGTACGTTCCTTCTTTTGGGTGGAGACTGCAGAAACTTTCTGACAAGGAGAGTCTGAGGTACTTGAGCCACTTGAAAAAGCAGTCAGGCAGGGCAGCAGAGTTTCTGGGAAAGTAGAACAACAAAGATGTGGTCCCAGGGGATGAAAAGTCTTTTTTTTGCCTTTATGTCCCTGCTGTTGGCCCAGAGACAACACCTGGTTGCACTGTTGGTGACCTGGCAGCCAAGAGGGGTACACATGGCTGGAAAAAAATCAGGTGAGAGCAATAAAAAATCCTCACCTCAGTGAATGGAGAAGAGCTACCTTGGCACAGCTTTTATCTACAGTGCTTGGCTGATATGAATGGAGAAAGAAAGGGAGGAAGAAAATGGGGGATTCCAGATTGTCTCTAGTTATTTGGGGGAGATGAAGTAGAACAGGTAAATGTAGAAGGAGTAGGAGGTTCTTCACCTGTCAGATGACTGGGTGAAGCAGTAAGTAGTACATAAGTAGTATATCTGTGGAGCCAGGGGTAGGGAGAGGAGCCACTTGGGTGGGTCCTGTCGACCATTTCCACTTTTAGATTTCCTTTCTTTATGAAAATTACTCCTTTTTGGTACCCCACTATGGCAGTAGTTCAGGGACAAGCACCAGGAGATCTCTGACTTTCTCTTTGCCTTTTTTGTGTTTACCTCTTTTTCTCACAACTCATTCCCTTCCTAGGTTGACAGCTTTCGTACTCAAGAATTTTGGCCAAGCCAGAAAATACACCTATGTAGACGTAAAGAACATCCAGGATGCCCTACACTGGCTAGAGCAAAACCAGCTCCCCAGTGGCTGTTTTGCCACCAAAGGGAACTTTTTTCACTCCTCCCTAAAGGTAAAGAGGTGGGCCAGGGCCAGTAGTACTGCTGGGGAATGACTGGACAGATTTGTGACCGCAAAAGATTGTGGGATCCCAAAGGATCCTACAAAGTCATTCTGCAATGAGCCTTAAAGAGAGGGAAGACCTGAGAGGAATCCATTTCCCTCTGAGGCATGTGCCCTTCTAACAGCACTTAAGAGTGAAAGGCGGATTCCCTTCACAGGACAGCATGGATGATGAAATCTCCCTGGGGGCCTATGTGGCTGCAGCACTGCTGGAGATGGGTCTGCCACTGAAGGTGAGCATACTCAGCTCCCTCCTGCTCCCTCCTGGGCACCACTGCACGGATACACCAGCTTGTGATTTTGGCATCCTCCAGGCTGGGAACTGGGAGGGAACTTCTGGGAATGAGCCAGTGTTTGGTCAAATGATGAAGTCACTCCTTGAACGATCCACTGCTGTGAAACTGGCCTGGTGCAATAGTGCTTGGTGGCCATGGCTCCCAGGGCACACCAGGGCTGCACTGACTGTTTTCTGAAGAGAGTGTGGAATTTAATGGGTTTCCCTGGGGATATATCAGGAAGACAGAGTGTGGGTCCCTGGAATGAGTTCCCCAGCCTCCTATTTTACCCCTGTCAGAGTTTGGCACGTGTGTCCTCCCAACACAGGCCACGCTGATGCAGACTACTCTCCACTGCCTGCAGAAGGTGGTTCACAACATCACCAACATCTACACAGAAGCCTTGCTGGCCTATGCCTTTGCCCTGGCTGGGGACTATGAGACAACCCAGGAGCTGCTGTACAAACTGGAGGAACAGGCCATCAAATCAGGTGCTGCCTGCTGGGATTCTGGACTAATGTATGTTCAGCTACAGCAGTCTAAAATGCATTTATACATATTCCTTGTATTTGTGCAGTAACTGCATTGTGTGCCTGAAAATACAATGAGCTGTGAGGGTGACTTATCAGAAATAGTTTCCTCAGGCTGGAGGATTTCAAGATCCCTTTGAGGGAGGAGGCAGGAATCTGTGAACTAAAATAAGTTGAAGCCCTCGAGAATAAATTCAAGAAAGCAATCCTGGCCTGAGTACAGGGAATGAGCCGAAGGAGCCCTCCAAACACTGTGGGGTTTGTTTCCTGTGAACCCCAAGTTATGTCCTGCCCAAAAAATCCTTCCTGCTCCTTTTCCTTCTGCAGGAGGACAAATCCACTGGAGCCCCAAGCCAAGCTCTCCAGCTTCCACAGACTTCTGGCCTGGTACTCAGTCAGTAGACATAGAGCTGACAGCCTATGTGCTCCTGGCATACCTCTCCAAGCCACGGGTGCACGCAGGTGACATGACAGCTGCAGCTGGCATTGTGGCATGGCTGATGCGGCAGCAAAACGCCTACGGGGGTTTTGCCTCCACCCAGGTAACCAGTAGCTCCCTGTGGATCCTTCTGTACCCCAGGGTGGCAGGACAAATCCTCTTGAGGTCTCTCTGTTCCAAGCCAGTTTCATTACAGCTGATGCTTTCAGAGGAGTGACTGTCTCTGCCTCCATAGGACACGGTTGTTGCCTTGCAAGCCTTGGCAAAATATGCAGCAAGGACGTTCAGCACATCAGGCCAGGCTGTGGTGAGGGTGAGATCCCAAAGGGCCTTTGGGAAGGCTTTCCTGGTGAGCCGCCAGAAGCGGCTGCAGGTGCAGCGGGCAGCGCTGGTGGAGATCCCGGGGCAGTTCCTGCTGCAGGCCCACGGCAGCGGCTGCGTCCTTGCTCAGGTGAGGAGGTGGGATGAGCGTGGAGAGAGGAGGATTCTGCCTCTTTGCTCCTGCGTGAGATCATGCCTGGCCTGTCTTTTCTGCTCCTTCTGCGCTTATCCTGCAGATGGTGCTGAGGTACCACGAGGCTTCCCCAGAGCCTCCTGTGATCTTCACTCTGCGTGTCAGCACTGAGCTGACCAACTGCAGCCGGGCGCATCCGCGTGTCCTCACCGTCCGCATCCTTGCCAGGTGACCCCAAGGGCTGTTTCCTCCTCCAGCAAGATGTACTGTGCTTGGGGACAGCAGGCAGGAAGGTCTCAGGGCTCTGACGGAGGGAGCTGGCCCAGGGGGAGAACAGGACAGAGGGTGAATCGGACAGGCGGAAGGCTTGGGGATGGAAGGTTCTGGCTAATTCCTGTGAGAGGGAGGAGTGGCTGCCATGCCCTCAGTCCCAGATGGGATAGCTGGCTCAGGGTGTGGTGGTGGAGGGATGCTGGGAGAGCACTGTTCTCACAGAGTCACCCTCTGTTTTTTCTTCTCCAGCTACATCGGGAGCAGAGTCACGTCCAACATGGTGATCATAGAGGTCTCCCTGCTGTCTGGATTCGTCATGACTTCCAGATCCAGGATGGTGGTAAGGACTTTGGAATAAAAAGCCCAGCTGTGGTAAATGGGTCCTGCCTGCTTACTCCTGTTGGGAACTGTTCATTTCAGGCCAGGAGGGAGCTAATTTGTAGGGGACCTTTGCTGTTGCTATTGCACCAAAACCTCATTTTCATACAGCCCCCACAAAGGAGATCAGAGGTGGTTCATCTTCTCCCACTGACAGTATTAGGACTTGGGCCAGGACCAAAATGTACTGCTGGGTGTACAAACACCAGGATTTGTTTGACAGAAATTCTAAGACAAGATTTCTCAGAGATACTCTAGCTCTAACTAAAAAGTTGTTTTTTTTTTTTTCACAATTAAACTATAAACCAGAAAGATGAATTGTTTGCACAGCCCCCCATGTAGGTCTTTAAAAACAGCTGAACACTCGGTTAGATGAAATAACAAGAATCTCTACTGGTGCCTGCACCCATTTGCTGACCAACATATCAGTCATGTGTACTACCCACACAGCCTTTTGTCTCCAGAGGGGGAGATTCCTCTGCCCTGGGCAAGGACAGCATGGTTCATCCCTGAGGTGCTCACAAGGGATGTCCAAAAGGGACTAGCAAAGATAGAACCACTAAAGCCCTTAGGCATGAGAAAGGCACAGTTCCACACAAAGTCCAGCTCTACACCTTCACTAAAACAGTGGGTCCCTCAGCTCAGGAAACTGTAAGGAAAATGCTTACAAATTTCCTTCTATTATTGTTTCCTACTCCAGCTGGAGAACAGAACCATTGTTAAGAAAGTAGAAGTGAAAGCTAATGTCGTCTACATTTATCTGGTGAAGGTAAGTGAGAACAAAAGCATTTGATGTGGCACAGTGAGAATAAGAGGGCAGAGGACAAGGAGCTGTGTGAGAAGCTCAAGGCTGGTCTAGGCAAGGAAGGAGTGCTGGTGGAGGTGTGGGCAGAGGAAGCTTGCCCAATTTCATTGTCATTGGATTAGAATAGTGCTATTCCTCACACAATACTCCATTTCAAAGTCCAGAATCTCTAATGGATTAGAGAAATGTAGTGCAGGAGAACATTCAAATCAGGGAAGATGAAAATGCTATGACTTCTTTCTCCCCGTCCTTGCTAATTTCCTTCCATCTCCCCTAGCTCAATGATGAATCTCAGACTTTCATTCTGCAACTGGAACAAGTAATTCAGGTGAAAAACCTGAAACCAGCCAGCATCAAAATCTATGATTACTACCAGCCAGGTGGGTTGCAGATTTCCTCCTACTCTGGAGTGGGGAGTTGGGTTCCTGGTTCTCTGGCTCGGAAAAGGTATGCAGTCTTCTCTATGTGCATCCATATGGAATCACCTTCCTCATTTCCTTTTGCAGAGGAGCGAGCCTTGGCTGAATACAGTCCTGTCTGTAGTTGAGGTAGGCAACAAATTCCTGCATGACACAAACAGTGGCATCAGGAAACGGTGGGTCTTGAGTGGGAAACACAGAATATAAGCAAAGACAGGAAGGGGAATGGTAATCCGTGGGGAACTGGTACCCAGCTAGAAACAGGAAGTATCTGTATCTAAGTGCATGGATCAGCTATTTTTTGAAGCAGTGGTGGATGCTCTACCTCCTCCTGTGCACATCTGCAGACTGAGGGGTAAAGTTTTGCACATGAGCAGAGGTGGAAAAGTTATTTTTCCCATATGCTCTTAAATGCAATTTTCCTGTTTGGGGAGAAAAACAGGAAATCTGAATCATCACTCAATTAGGCAGTTCTAGTCTCCTACTTTTAATAAGACACTACACACAGTCTGAGCCTTCCAGAAACTAACTGCTCAACAGAAAATTCCAAGTATTCTCTTTTCTTCGTATCTCCATGTGGTGACAGTTGGCGGGGGCGACAAAGGACTGATGGACACAGACTGCAGAGGATGGATCTACCCCTGTTCCTGTGAAGATAATAAATGACAAAAAAAAAAAAAGAAAAACAACCAACTTGTTTCCTGAAGTATTAAAAGTAACCACTGGGAACTCAGGGGCCTTTTTTGCGCCTTGTGACCAAATGGTACTGTCAAGCCAATGAGGACAGGGCTCTTCTCACCCAAAAAGTGGTTGGGCACTGGACCAGGCTCCCCCGGGGAAGCAGTCACAGCACCAGCCTGACAGACTTCAAGAAGCATTTGGACAATGCTTTCAGGCACAGGGTGAGACTCTGGGGTGTCCTGTGCAGGGCCAGGAGCTGGACTCCATGATCCTCGTGGGTCCCTTCCAACTGAGAGTATTTTATGATCCGAAGATTCTCTCTCACTTTATCTGTACAAAGCCTATGTCAGAATCTCCACTAAGGGTGTGGAGCTTGTGGCAGACATCCCAGGACAGGACTGTGTGCCTCTCTACAGGTGATTCATGGAGCAGGTGGTTTTCTCTATCTTGTGGGCTGTGGGCAGGAAAACATGCAAGTGCAAGCAAAGTTTAGAGCAGGGGCAGGCACTGGTCAAGCTTCAGCTTTGCCTTTGCTCAGCCTGGAAAGAGGACAGGCAGGTGTCCATTCCCTAGCGTGGATCAGAAGCCAGGCTTAGATGGAAAAAGGCTTGGCACTGAAATGGAGTCAGGCCCTGCAGTAAAGGCGAGCACGGCATGTTGTGTGTGCAGGGCTGGAGGGATGCAAACTGCCGGCAAAGTGCCAGGAAAAGGAACTGTGGTGACCTGAATAAAGTGTATTTGATGCAAAATGAAAGCACGATCTGGTGATAGTACTTGGTACAGGCAGCCCGTGTTTTCTGGAACATATCTCCAACTCTGTCATAATCTTGTCACATCAAATCTTCTACTTCAGTTCTCTTTCCCTCAGTTTAACCACTGGGATACAGGAACTCACCCTTATTTGGCATTACAAGTTGCTTTCTACCCTCAACCTGCAGTCTGGCAAGTTTCTTGACCAAGGGCCTTTGCCTGCACCTCCCTCCCTTTCCATATTCTTCCGGACCATGCCTGTGATGACAAAAGAGCTGTTGGGTCCTCACCTCACTCGCACGGGACACTGTAGCTCATCACTGCATTTTCTTCTGGAAGACAAGAAAAAAAATGCTGGTTAGATACATTGACAAAAACTCACTAAAGCAATCCAGTGTTGTGCCGCTCTTCCTTGGTAAGGTGTTCCCTCAGTTTAGAGGCTGTAACTCCCCTCTGCTTGACACATGAAACCACTGGTGTGTATCCACGAGTCCATGCAGCTGGTCAGGGTTCATCCAAATCATAAGGCCGTAAGTCCCGAAGAGCTCCATTACAGTTATTAATTCCTCACCTTCTGATGGGCAAGCAGTTCTAGCTTTTCTTCCCACTAGGGACCTCACAGAACAGAGTGCAAGTTGGTTTTGGTGTCACTGTTCTAAGGGGGCCCTTATTCTTCTGAGTCATCCCCTCACTGTGGTCGTTTTGCCTTTGCTGCCTCCCACTAAATGAGTATTCAAAAGTGCAGCTCCTTGCTCCACTCTTGCTGGGAGAGCCAGACCCTGAGTGGTTGGCTCTACATGCCAGCTTCAGGCTTGCAAGTTCTGCGGCCAGAGAGCAGGCCATACCATTTTGAAAACCAACAGGGTAAGTTCATCCCTAAGGGGGAGTCAGATAACCATTCCAGGGATAGTATTCTCTTAGACTTGAGAAAGCTCAGAACATTTCTTTCCAGAATTAAATTTGGAGGTTTTTGCAGTACAGCATCTGAGCTCACCTGGCATGTAGTAATCGTAGATCTTGACATTAGCTGGCTTATGATCCTTTACTTGCATGTTCTGCTCCACCCGGAAAGTGTAGGATTGAGGCTGTCTAGTCAGCTAAGACCAAGAAATGCAAGGATTAAAGCAGGAAACAGAGTCCTGTAAGACTATCCCTTTCACCTGCTTGCACTCAGGCTGTTGAGACCTCATCACTGAAACAGATCTGTTCTGCCTTCTAGTCCATCTCAGAATTATCTCTTACTTCCCATCCTGTGACTATCTCTATTGTCATGAGGAACATCAAACCTACAAAGTGAGTGTGCATTAGGTACCTAAACATAGCACTACTGTTCCCAACCAAACCCACCTTCCCATCCAGCTCTGCTCTGAGCTCCTTCATGCATCTTGCCTCAGTGACATCAGCTCTTATTCTCCAGTCCCACATAACCAACATCATTAATCAGACAAATATAAGCTGTGGATGAACATCTGCTGGATGGTAGTAGTTACATGACCTGCTGTTGACTGGGGTGCCTCTTGTGCTACCTGGCAGCCTGAGTTGAAATATTTCTCTGTGTGGCCTTTCTGCTCTGTGCTGTAGATCTAATGAGACATGAACCCACTTCCCATGGGGCCAGCTTAGCTCAGCTTACTAACAAAAACTGAGGATGAAGAATCACAGAAATGCTCCTTAGAAAGGCTGAAGTTTTAAATACATGCCAGTCTCGCTTCTGGTGCTGTTTAGGTGTTCATGGAGCTAGAGAAAGGCTGGAGTGGTTGTTAATCTGTTGATTCATGAGGCTGTGGAACTTCTGTTCACACAATCATCTGCTTTAATTTCAAATGATCTTGGCAAAATCTGTGAGCAATCTTGCATGCTCCCTGCTGCATCCAGGTTGCTTAAGAGCTTTCTAAGATTTCAGGCTTGCTTGGATTTACTAGATGTGCCTTATTACTGCTCCCCCATCCTGATCAGACACCATATATATAGACTTTCAATAGTCTCTGAACAGTGCAAACAGATGTAGCTTTAATATCAGAGTTTGCCTTGCTTCACTCAAGTTAAGTGGCCGTGTAAGTGACTCAACAGATGAATGACTGCAGACTGACAAAACACACTTCTCCAGATCAGCAAATGTGGCTGGTATGCAGGAACAACAGCTCTGGCTAGTTAAAATAGTAATGAAACCAGTAAATAAGAGCAAAAGCTATCTATCAGTCAGTCCATAGCCCCTTTAATGATGATGTTAGCCCAAATTACACTCACTTCCTCCAGGTAGAGAACGACTTGGTCAGCTTTGCTTTCAACTTTCTTCACTAAAGACATTTTCTTTAGCTGGAAATAGGGGGAAAATATCAGAAACACTTTAATACAAAGCAGAAATATTCAGGGGTATTTGTCCTCATGAGAGTATGGGCAACATATTTACATGGCCAGGGAAGCTGTTGATGTAGGGAAAGGCAAGGTGCAGCTTGGAAGATACTTTGGGTATAAGGATTTCTTAGGAAGAAAATAAGCCTGTTTCTCTACCCACAGGAATGATCACATTTCAGCATACAATCCTGCATGATGGACATCCATCTCTGTTCCCATCCCAGCTGGACAAAAATTCGCGGTCTCACCTCTTCCAGTGAACCTGCCACGGGGCTGTATCCAGACAGCAGCTCCACTTGGATCAGGACCATATTGGTGGACACACGGTTCCCTGTGTAGCTGCAGCAGGAACCCAGGGGACAGCACTAACGTTACTTTCTGAGCCATGATCTCCAGATACTCCAGCCCAGCTTTGGTACTCAGGTGGAGGAATGTGCCTTTCTTTCCAGTGTTTCTCCTGTAAGCATACCTGTTTCTGAACTGTAATAAATCTTTGTGCTTCCCTCGACCTCTCTTTTAATTGTGCTGAGCCAAGGAGAATATGTTCCTTGGAAGCCTCCTGGTGTTACCTTCTTTAGAAATGGCAGGGAATATCACATCCTATGCCTGTTCTCTTGGCAGATCTGTCCCAAGCCAGTCAGGAGTACAGCAGAGGAGAGTGATGTGACAGTCAACCAGGAGCAGAGGAGGGACCACTTAGGAATATGTGTCAGTCCCACAGGACCTTCGTATCATTAGTGTTTTGAGACCTAATCCTAGAAGGGGGTGAGACCCACAGACCTTGGGGAACTGGCGGTGAGTGGCACGGTACAAGAAGGACTAGGGCCTGAGCCATCCCTCTGGGGCCCCGTGCCTCTCACCCAGCTGGGGAGAGCACAGTGAAAAGAGTGGGGTCACACCAGCACCCAGACCTCATGAGTGAAGGGGAACCCTGCCAGCAAGAGACTGCTGTGGTGCCAGAAGCCTCTCAGCACAGAGGAGGAAAGGGGCAATGGAGTGTCTCCTACCGAGCACGAATGGTGACAGAGAACTGCGTCGCGTCGGGCGCGGTGCACTCCGTCTGCACGGACATGGCAAAAGTGGCCTCGCTCCTCACTGGAGGGACGTGGTACCTCAGGACGGCCTGCCAGGACAGAAAGAAGCTGGATGGCAGAGAATAGAAAGTTTTGTTTTCCTGGAGAGTATCCTTGTCTAGACTTGGCTGCTGTTTGCTGTCCTGTGTTGGTGTAAGAGAAAACTATGCGGCCGAAGCAGAGGTTCTGCTAGTAGTGCACTGCTCCTGGTAGACCTTTTGGAGGAGGTTCTGGCTGGGTGGCAGTGATCCAGATTTCACTTGGGGAGTTGTTGTTCCCTTCCTGCTGGATCACAGCTACTCCCACCAGCCTTGAAGCCCAGATCCTTGCATGTTACTGCAGCAGTATTTTTCATTGTTGGCTAAGCAGCAAGGTAAGATGTCCTCAGGCTTTCAAGGCTTTTCACCAGACAGACTTTTTTTTCCTGGCTGGGCTTACCTGGAGGAAAAGACACCCATGGCCCTGTACATGCAGGGTATAATCCTGAGAAATGTCTGGGAGCTCCACTGTCTGTAGCAGGAGGCGATTGCCTTTGTCTACTCGGAAGTTTTGGCTGAACCTCTCGGAAGTGAGAGAAACCTGAAGATCAGGGCTATCCTTGCTGAAGATGTTGGTTGCATACAGGGCTAGGGCTTCCAGAGCAACAACCGTGTCCTGAGGAAAGAGAAAAACATCAGGAACAGCAGGATTGCTGCTTCCTATGCATGCCCAGTCCTTAGCCTTTCCCTTCCTCATACTGCCGCTACAGCACAATAAGGGTTGAGCTTTTCCCTTTGGCATTTAGCATGGGATTATCCATAACTCCCAGGACCTGTAAATCCATACATCCTTTTAAAATTTATTCTTTTTTTCACTGTGGGCTGTTAGAACCCATTGTTCTCAAAAAACCCAGCATCAAATGTGATGATGATCATGGCTCAAGGGGATTACCTGGGTTGAAGCAAAGCCTCCATATGGGTTTTGCTGCTTGGTGAGCCAAGACACAATTTGGGATGCCTTTCTGATTTCATCTGATGACAAACTTGACTTTGTAAGGTGAGCCATGAGGATACTAGATGTCAATTCCACATCAACAGATGGAGCCCGATACCGAGATAGGGAATCTTCTTCCTGTTTGGACTGCTGACTCCAGAATATATGGTGATCTAGAGGTGGAATGAAAACATTTATGGAGTGTGTAGCTGTATCTAATGACCCTGGAGTTCTACTTAGCCCCTGTATACAGGTATTATATACATGTACATTGGGCATAATGCAGTTGGACAAGATAGGGGTGCACAGCTCCCTATTCGCTCCCCACACCCTGCTTTTCCCAGTAAAGCCCTAGGCCTGCAGGCTGGGGAGGAGCTCCACAATATCTGTGAAGCTCCCCTGGTTTGGATGACTGGGAGGCCAGGACTGTGAGATCATCCATAGAAACAATCTGTCTCACAGTGTGGACATAACGTGGGGCAGCATGGCAAACTGAGGCTTGGACAGCCAAGCCTTGGGCTCCCCACAAAGCTCTGGCAGTACCCCCTGACTCCAGCCCTCCATTCCCATGGTTGTTCAATCCAGGGATTTCCACGTAATTCTGCCAGTGGCCCTCCCTCCTGCCCCACAGTCTTTGGTACCTGATATTATGGCAGCCTTATCCAATCTTTTGAGAATGTTCTGCCTTAGGGCCTTGTCACCTGCCACTGCAAAGGTGTTTGCAGCCAGTGCCAGGCTGTAGAGGTTGGGACTGCTGCTGTCAGCATTTACCAGGTCCCTTATACATTTCAGAGCTTTCCCCACAACTGGGTCCTAGGGTACAATTGAAAGTACACTTGTTACGGGCAGGGTGTTTGGGAAGGGAATGCAGAGGAGGGGGGAAACAGGGACAGGACACATGGGGAGATAGCTGGTAACACTCTCTGAGTGCACCAAGGCAGAGGCTGCACACACAGCCCACCCCAGCTGCCGATACTCACGGAGCGAGGCATCCCCGAGTGTATGAGAGCTGTCACAATCACAGAGCTCAGCCCCAGGCCTTCCTCCACTGCACCCTGCAGCCACCACAAAACACAGAAGAGGGCTGGTGTGAAAAGTGAGAGGGGAAAAATTTTCCAGTGCCTTCTGCTCCTCTGGCAAAAGCCAGCACAGGCAACAGTGCTGGCCCTATTCCTTCTCCTAAGGAAGTGACAGGACTGGTATCCACTTTTACAGGTCCTGCTTACCAGAGCACTTCTCTGCCAGGGTTCCCCAATCTCCTCTGGGTAGCTGATTCCCTCCCATACATGAGATTTTCAGTAACAGATTTCAGAGCCAGGGGAAAGTGGTGTTCCCACAACCCTACTGCCAGGTAGCATGTATTAGCTTTTGAGATGGAGCTAGGGCAGGGCACTGGTTCAGTTCCCATGTGCACATCATCAAATGCAAATCTTCATCATTCATAGCTTTAAAAAGTGCCACTGTGACTGGGCAACTGCGAGTGTCATCCAAAGGTCACCTTGGGCACTTCAGAGCCTTCCTCCTGCAACTGAGTTAATTTGTTCTTGGCACCCAAACTGGACCAGAAAGTGAAGGAGCTCTGAGGTACCTAATGAACCACCAGGACATGTCATACCATCAGACCATTGTTGAAGAGTTTCCCCACACTCTTGAAGCAGCCAGATGCGGTCTGACTTTTAATCAGGGCACTGGCAGCATCCTTTATATTTTGTTCATCTATATGGATGAAGTCCTGGGCTTGGCTGAAGGTCTTCAGGACGAGGGCAGTAAGCCTAAAGCCAAGGAAGGAAGACAAAAATAGAACTGAACTGTCACTTGATGCCCATCTCCAGCAGAAGACAGGAGTCTGTGTCTTCCACTGTGTCATCCCTGTAGAAACACCAGCAGGCCTGAACCTCTGTGCAGATGGAGAACTGGAAGCAATGCACATGAGTTTGATGCTCTTGAAGCTTGAGGTCAGAGCCATTTGCAGCAAGAGAGAAAAAATTAAATTTTTCAGACCTTCAGAGCTCTGCTAATTCCAACAGGGCGCCTTGCTGCCCTGGAGGGTTGACATTTAGCGAGCTCACTCAGACACATTCCCAATCCTGTTTGGGCACAAAGCATTCTGAAAAAGCTGTAAACGAGGTGCCTTTGCTGCCAAGTTTTCAGAATCAGTCTTGTTTGGGGTGTCCAAGCACAAACAATCCAACAGGGGTACTTCAAGTTAGTTCATTGGCACATTTGACAGAGGTGTTCCATAGACTAAGATTTTGAGTATATATATCAAAACAGATATATAGGGAAAGCGATGGCATATTGGGGAGTGTGAACCCTGACATGACATAAATGTTATGGAATAAGAGGTGGCTATTGCTCTGGTTTCAGCTAGGGTGGAGTGAATTTCTTCTCAGTAGCTGTTACAGTGCTGTTTTGGATTTGGAATGAGAATGGTGTTGAGTGACTGCCTGTGTGGTGCTCAATTTCCATCTGGGCTTAAACCACGATACCTTCCAAAATGTCTCAGGAGCAATTTCTGTTCAAAACGTCACACCTTCAGACTGCCTCAGTTTCCCCAGACCAAAGCCCAAGCCAGCTCGAGCCTGACCAGGTCAAACTGTTGTTCCTCAGTTATGTCTGGATATTGCTGCTTACCAAGTGTTTCCTGGCTCACTTCCTTCCCCAAAGGCACTGTATGAGCCGTCTGCGTGCTTGTACAGGAGTTGGCGCTGATATCCTGTGGGAAGAGGCTGGGGGTAGTGAAGATGTTGTGTGCCTGTCATGCTCTCCAGGTGCCAACCTGCCCCACCAATTCTGCTGATCATTACAGAAAGAATTATCTCCGAGGAATTTAGCAGAGGGGTGCCGTGCACCACTTGTTCCGCTGACACGCAGTAGCCTGATTTACACTGCCGCAATTACCACGGTGCCAGGCAAGCGATGCTGCACAATCCTGCTCAGCACCAAGCCTCTGCTGAGACTCCTATCACACGGGTACTGTAGAGGACACCCCCACCTTAACAAGCAGAAATCCACTCACCGCTCTCTAGATAGCCAATTGCCTTCTGTTTGATTTCCGGAGTCAGTTGTCCTGTTTCTTCAAGGTATCGTGTGATAAAGACATTTGGGGCAAAATGAACCATGTTCTGCTCACCACAGCCACTGGACATCTGGAGAAGCTCATCTATGTTGTCCAGTGCTGTCCCCATAATGTCACCTGCAGGACAGAAGCACAGCTTCAGGAGCCATACATATTCCTGCATGCAAAACACTTCTGGCATCATTGATTTTCCAAATAACCTGCTTAGACTGATCTCAGCTCACTTCTTCTCACGTGATGTCTATATACTGTAGGAACAGTGATAGACTGTAGGAACAGTGATATGGTACTTGTCTATCTTTCTCTCGGCTTGGTGAAGTTATACATCCAGTGCCACTTGTATAGGACAGATGGATACTTCTCTGGAAGACGGTATCACACCTTGCTGTACATACTCCCTCTTATTTCTCTGTTCACTAAAGAAGACACAGTGGCACCAGAAGAGATGTGTCCTGCAGGGAAAAATATTACTTCCCAAGACTTCTAAAAACTCACCTAAAAAAGAGATGTGGGCTCTCTCTGACCCAAGGACAATGTTCTCTGGCGTAGTGAAAGAGATGGTCTCTGAAGATGAAGTTCCTGCAAATGGCAAAATCATCAGAACAACAGGGACAAGGGAGATGGCATAAACAGTGCTGGGATCACCTCATCAGTTGGTGAAATCAGCATTCGAAAGAGAGGATGACACAGAGATCCAGCCACCCACTGATAAGGGACAGTGATGTGGTTAGACTGTGGCTCGGTGCTGCCAGGAGCTTTTAGTACCGGGCAGGGCTGAATGGCTTTGTCTACCCATAAAAGCTCCAAAATCCCTGACTTTCTGCTCCCTATATACCTCCAGATAGTCCTAGAGTTGTTCAGACATCGCACTGCTTCTCTCTGATCTCCCTGTTCCATGCACAAGCAGAGCTCCAGGGGCAAGGCAGTATTTGGGATCTCTGCACCTACCTTCAGGGCACAGGATTGAGGTGTGGGTCTTTTCCTCCAGCTGCCCCTCTGCCTGGTGGGGAAAATGCTGGTCAGCTCAGAAGGCAGAGCAGTAAAATCAGAGAGCAGCTGTGCAGCACTCCACCTTCCTGAGAGCAACTTTTCCATCCTTGTGGGCCATGGCAAAGGGCTTCACATAGACAGCAGAGATATCCATACCTTGTACTGGGAAGCAGGTTTCTAAGCTGCTCCATGGCCTTTGACCCCATTGCCCTGCCAGCAAGCAGTTCTGACATTTCTGTCAGGAATGTCTCCTCCACCCATCCAGTGGAGGAGCTCATGTTCCAACACAACCTAGCCTTGGAATCACTCCTTGACCAGTCTCCCTGAGGAATGTGCCCACCTCCCCAGCTGACTCTTCCTTCCCAGAGACACCTACCAGACTGTCTTGAGCCTGACCCAGTCCCAACCTCACCAGAACCCTGCAGTGCAGCCTGACCTTCACCAGCAGGTGTTTAACCACGGTGTCCTTCCCTCCAGACTCCGGCACAACAGCTGTATGCTCTGTGCAAACATCTTCCTGCTCCATCACCTCAGCAGTGACAGTGAAATTCACCTTCCCTAAAAAACAAAACATCAAGAGGCCGGTTGGCACATCGTTTGCTCAGCCTAAGGCTGTTCACTCGTGCTTTGCACAGTAGGCCAGTCTCCCTTCCAGCCCAGCTCCAGTTTCCTAAAGCAGCTCTGCCAGTGCCTCCCACTCCTGCCCCTACTCCGACCCCTTACCTAATTTTGTAGCCTTCACATCCCAGGAAAACGTTTTTGCTGACTCAGGACACAGACAAAGAGTGAACCTGACATTTGCATGCACAAATTCAAAATCTCTGGAGTCCATTAGGCTAAGCTGGAGCTAGAGGTAAAACAAAAGGGAGTTCAGGTTACAGAGCTGGCACTGTGCTTTTCCATTCAGGTCCTTGATTCAAATAACAATCAGTCCCAGAAGCCAGGGGTGAGTGTGATGATGGCCTGTTGCAGTGTCTGTGGGACACCAGCAGTGTCCCATGGACATGCAGTCATGTAGGGTTGGGCTTCTGGGGAGGGATAAACTCTTCAGTGATGGCTGTGTGTGGAATTAAGTTGAACAACTTCTTTGGTGTCTTTTGCCCAATGCCTGAGGATGCAGCCCCCTTGTTTGGGTCTCTATTAGCAAAGTAGTTACCACACATTCCCCTGCTCAAAAACCATCCTGGAGGGAGCCACTCACCGCCATGCACTGCTTCAGGTAGCTGAAGACTTTGACTTTCAGAGGAAATGACTCTCCACGGAAAACAGAATAGGGCAAAGTGGGTTCCACAAAGAAAGGCTTGAAGCTCCGCAGTCTGGTGGTCTCTGAGATTCCCAGCCCATGGCTCTCTGAGGTGCAGAAGGTCATGGCTCTCCAGTCTGTGATGCTGTCAGGTACTGTGACAGCCAGCTCTGCAGCCCCTGAATCACTGAGGAGAAAACAGAGTGGAAAAGGTTGTTCCCACCCCAGAAATATTTCTCTTGGGAAGACAAATGCAGAAATTCAGACTGTGAAAGGCAAGTGCATGTGAAGGTGTGGGGATTCCTGGCAAGTAGGACAGAGGTATGGGAAGGGAAGCAAAGAGGTGGGCAAGGAATGACTGAGAGGAAAATGCAGCCCAAAATTTGCTTCTGAGCTATTTTTCACCTGAAATTCTTTTGTGGGGGCACACAGAGCTCTGTGTTATACACCCAGCCTATACCATGGAGTATCATGTGACACTTCCACAACTTCCTGTTAGGAAGGTGTGGAGACAATGGAACATTCCTCTTCCGAGGTGTATATTGATAGGATAAAAGGTAACACACAGAAGGAACATGGGAGATTCTGACCTGATATAAGAAAATACCATGAGGATGGTCAAACACTGAAAGAGTTTGAGGAATTTCCACCCTTGGAGATACAGAGTACTTGACTTCAACTTGATCTAATTGGACCTGCCTTGTAGAGAATGTCGAGCTACAGACCTGTGGAGGCCCCTTACATCCTGTAAGAGTGTGATGTTGAACTCCTAGAAGCATTTGGAAAATCTCAAGCAGAGACACGAGCTGAGCCAAAAATCCATTGTCCTTATTCACTTCTTCATACCTCTGTTTTATCTTTTCTGCATAGAAGGCAATAACGCCCTGGCTCTGCTTGTGCCCATTCCCTCTACTGTGGCCGGTAGAAAGTCTGTATCCCTGTGGAGCCACAGCCCATAATTATTCACCTGATGGGAACCAGAGTCCAGATGAATGTCTCTGGGAACCAGGTACGTGCTGGCGCTGACTCGCTGCCCAGCTCAGTGTGCTCTGCCTCAGCAGCTTCAGCATCTGGCTCTGGGTACAGGCTCTCCAAGTCTGCCAGCTCGTCATAAGCTATTGGGAATACAAACATTCATTCACAGGCAGAGCAACTGCGAAACCAGGATAGAGTTCAGCCAGGAAAAGCTCAGTTCTCCATTCCTCCCCAAACCACCTTATCCTCTCCAACGTACCCTCAACCTACTTCACTATTGTCTTCCACGAGACAACGCAGGAGACCAGGTGGATTCCAGTATGTGTGTGCTCCCCCATGAGACATTTTACGTGCTCACAGTTTTGCTCTCATTCCCTGCAGAAAAGCCTAGATACCAATGATGCCAATCTCGGCTCATTCTCTGGTTTCCAGAAAGACCTTTCCTAGTCTTACAAACAGATTTTCTTTTCTGAGACAGATGGCTCATTTCTTCCCTTGACCATATTATCTTCCTGCTCATCAGTGGAAGCTTCCAAGTAGGTTCTTCCCCTGCAGCCACCCCTCTGCCCCTCCAGTGCACCGGACACACACACGCCAGGACCTTTCCCCTCTCCCTGTGGAGAAGATCTCCTGTGCAACCTCCCACTCATCTCTGTAAGCCATCCCCAGCTCCTAAGCTGCCCATGTGCAGCCTATATGTTACCCGTGATCTCCAAAGAAACAGGAAAAATCGAGATGTACACATGTAGTCGTAGTCAAAAGTGGTCTGGGTGCGGCACTCAATTGGAGACTTGATTTCAAGGCTGGTTAAGAATGTTAGACCTGCATTCTGGGGGGAAGAAGGGGAAGAAAAGAAGGTATATTTTGTGGAGGGAGTGGTGTGTCTGTCTCTTCTCCTGCCTCCCAGCAAATCAGCCACCTGTGCTGCTGCACCTCGGCACAGCCTGCAAATTCGTATAGGGAGAGAATGCAGAACTGTCCTACTCCCAAAGCCCAGTCCTCATGCCAAAGGATTCTAGGGGTGACCACACACAAGTGCATGCCTGCACACAAAGTCATTATTTCGGCACCACATTTTGCTGCCCACCCTAACCCAGATTTTTCTCATCCTTCACTGCCATTCCTTTCGACTATTCTTTCCCTCCTTTCCCTGCATTCCCCTTTTCTCTCAGGTGCTTTGCTTTTCCAGCCTCCAATTTCCTCTGACACAGGCTGACACTCCACTCTGCTTTCAATCCCTAGAGTCTAATGGTCTCAGCCTTGATGCTAATGGCAAGCAGGGTTCTAGGAATCTGCCTGATCAATGGGAATTTATCATGCTGGGAGCAAAAGTGTCATTGATCTCTTAGTTCAGAACCTTGGCAAACACAGAATGTGAAGTCCCCAGCATTTACAGGAAACACAGTCTGTGAATCTACCCAGTGCTGACCTGGGATACAAAAGGGCTCAGCTCTGATATTTCAGGGCTTCTGGAAATTAGATTTACCTTCACAAGTTCATAAACATCTGGCTGGGACACTCCATAAGAGTATTTGTTGTACATAAATGGTGACATTGTTCCTGATGAAAGGGTGGTCTGAGAGGCATCGGTGATTCCTGGGCTCTTGGGGATAGTGCAGTAGTCACTGTAGACATCTGTAAGGGTGCTGAGCTGCTCCTGAGCATAGCTGAACATATTATACACCTGGAGACAGAGAATGAAAACAGTACAGGTCAGTGGAAGAGGAGGGAAGATTTTCACTTCCATCCAGAGATTTCCTGTGACCTCAGAGGCCCAGCTCGGATCCTGCCTGTCACAAAATCCCAGCCCCAAGAGGTTTTGAGTTTCATGGAGAGCATCCACAAATTTTAGATGTATAGCACCAGAGAAGAACATGAGCCCTGCTGGGATGTGGCTGCATAGCTGTGGCCACTTCTAATTCAGTAATTGTACTGTGAACTCAATGAACACTAAGGACACGTTCCCTGCATGAGTCATTGGACAGCTTGCTGTCTGACTGAAGCCATATCCTGGATCTACCAATACAGTGTCAAGAAACAATTCAGGTATCCTTAGACCAAGGTCTAGAGGAGAAATGGGACCCTTCCACAGCCAACATACCACTTAAGAGTCCACTCTGTGAATGGAAGGACTGTCTGGTTCACTTGAGCTAGAACAAAGACATAGACCCTATCTCATGTTTGGCATCTTTTTAACATGTCTTTTTTCAGAGCGCTGACATGAACTGGTTCAGGAGATGGATGTGTCTTGCCTTCTGCTTGCCACTGTGGTAAAGCACTGTAAGTTTAACAAGGATGTGACTTCGGGCTGTAGCTGGGGATGACAGTGGGTTATTCTATTAGATCCCTCTGTAGACTCTGGAAATTTTGGCTTGGTGTTTGATATCGGCCTTCATTTTTTCTCATTAAGCCATGCCCGTTCCCCATTCAAGTCCTTGGTATATGCATCGTGCCTTATTAACCAGCAAGGCTCAGAACTGAAGCGACTCACACTATCCCTGGACAGCTCAGCCTCTGGCCTCAGGAGAAGGACACCTTGGTCTACTGCACGGATGCTGCATAGGGAGCCTGGTGCAGCCTGCAAATGGAGATGGACAGTCGATCCTGGGAGAGCCACTGCATCCGAGAAGCCAAGCTTCACCTGAAACAGCAGAAGAAAGAGGGACTGCAGACACTGACACATGAAGGAAAGGGGAAACTGTGGTTACTGGATTCTGCTGGATATCGATTGTCAATTCGCAGATAATTAGCTACCCTCCAGCCTGCCTGCCCCTTTATGTTTTGTGCACTGCTTACATGGTTCCTGAAGCAGCTGGAGACTTTCAGACGGAAGGTGTCAGCTGCCACTTGTCCCTCAGGGAAGGCAATATAAACAAAGAGAGTAGCCAGGGGTGAAACGAGGTCAATGGGCAGAGAGATGTTGAAAGTACCACTGTACTGACCTGAAGGAAGAAGGAAAAATTGAAAAAGTATAGGAAGATGCAAGGAAGTCTGCAATCCAAGGATTGCAGCAGCAATGTGCTCTTCCTCTGTAATACTTCTCTATCAATTTCTTGGATTAAAACTAATCTGCTTTACTTCTGGGGAGGCACAGCTAGACCAGGATGGAGTTTTTTATGGCAGTGACCTTATATCATGACACACCTTGGCATCAGTGAGCACTTGGAAGAGAAATGACTTTCCATTTGAGCTCAGAAAAAAAGATTCCATAAGTTACCTTGGAGGTCTTTGATAATTTCCTGCTTGGCAGATTAACTCTGACAATTTCATCATTTGATCAGGGGAGAAAAAAAAAAAAAAAAAAGGGAAATTAAGAGACAGAAAAAAGAGAACAAAGATAGCATATTTTGTCTAGGATTTTTTATGCCCTATCTGTGGTTTCCTGTTGGTCTCAAGATCTCTTTTCTTCATTCAGGCTGGAAAGACCTTGTTGGGTCCTCAGTCTGTTCCTGGTAGTTAGATGCTCCTACCTGATGGTGGATCAAGAAGCACTGTTGTTTGGCCATGATGCACAAGGGACCCTCTGGCCATAACCTAGAGGATGATGAGCAGAACAAAGGGTTGAGAGTGCCTCTGCTCATCATTCCTGGGCCAGCAAAGGGCCCTGTGCTGACCTCATTGGTGCTGCCCCACGCTCACCAGGTGGTAGAAGTGAGCTCTGGCAGCCCCGTGGCCCAGCTCTGTGGCAAGGATGCGGTAGTGCACGGCGAGCTGCTGCACATCCCCACAGGCTGGCACTGCCGGCACGGGCTGGATCCTCACGGAGCTGCGGCTGGAGGAGAAGAAGCCTCTCAGCGGGAGCGATGCAGTGCCGTAAGACACCTTCACATTTTGACTGCTTAAATCCTCTGGCTGGGACTTTGCCTGTGGCACAGGAAAAAATTGTCTGAGGATTTCTTGCAGGTCTCCTTACACCAAAACCAAGACTGACTGAACAGTGGGCTCTGAACTACCCCAGGGTAAGGTGTCTACTTCCACCTACATCAAGTTCAATCAGTCTCCTTCTGTGGAGTTTGGCATTGCCTGGTCTACCACACTACGGGATAGCTAGTGCCTAAACAGGAGCAGGGAGCTGTATACTACCAGGGCTTTGGCTGAATTCTGAACTTCTGCAATGCTGCTGCTACCCTGGGAACAAGCCAGATCATTTGACTATGTAGAGTGGTTACTAGCCCCGGGATCAAACCACTGACCCTTTGCTTCCATCTGGTATATGTGGATAAAGTATTAGCACGGATCTGCCCTGATAATGTATTTCACTGATCAATGCTGTTTTGTATCTCTTTCAGGACTTTCCCTGATCCATAGTGTAAGGTGGCAGGGCACAACTGAAGATCCTTACTCAACTATGACCTATGACCACTCTTTACCTAAAGTATAAAATTAACATCTTTTGGACTTACAGCAAGGTCAAAATCCATCAACCAGGATACCTATGGTAACACCAGAGACAGGGCTTGCCTCAAAATGCTTTGACCCCAAAGTCAGGGGTATTAGAAACAGGACAGGTATTAGAAACCTAGCAGTACAACCAGACAAGAGAGTCTTCCTTTTTCATGGGAAAGCAGAGGTAAGTTTTATCTGTCAACTCCCTGTCATTGACATTCTTATTTCTCTCCTTACATTTTAGTTACCTGCTTAGTTCCAGACTGGTTTGCAGCAACTTGGTCCTAACCTGTAGTATAACTTTACTGCTGTTGTCCCATGCTGATGTCTCTAGGATGAAAGAGGCCATCCCAGTGTCATCTGTAAGGTAGGTCTTGGTCTGCTTCCTGCTCCCATAGGACACTGTAAGAATCACCTTCTTGCTCTTCAGGTGTGTCCCATTGGCACTTTTGAGTTCCAGCTGTAAGGATGCAGAAAACAGAGAACTGGAGGCCTCACGACTGAAAATCCACCCCCCTGTAGAAGTCCCAGTTCCCGTCTCTGCAAAGGGATTCTCAGTGTGAATTTTAACTTCTCCAACCCTTCCCCATTTATGCAGCAGCTATCTCATCTGGCAAAGCCACATATCCTGCAGTCACACCTTTGGACAACCTCTCGGTAGATATGTCAAAGGAGGGACCAGGACAGAGGATTGTGCTGTCAGCTTAGAGAAGCTCAGAACAAGGGGACCCATGGGCACTTCTGTGCCTGCCACCTGCTCAGGCCCAGCTGCTGGGCTTTCCGTGTTTCTTCACTTTTCACTCACATTTCCATAGTAGGGAGCTCCTTGTTGATAGTAGTAGCTTGTCCCCCAGAACTGGAGAGTTGTGATGTCAAAAGTGACCTTGCAGTTTTCAGTGGTGTTGACCTCCACACCTGGGAAAGACAGGAAGCACATGCAGGTGAATATCATGTGTCTGAGCAGGCATCAGGACTGGATGAATTCAGTTAAGGGGTGGGCTATCACTCACAGGAGATTGTAGTTTCTCCATGCAACATCAGGGGTCATTTAACACACACACACTCAGCTATAGTGCCTCCTACATTCTAATGTGCCAGAATGACAACAGTCTATCAGGAGGTCTCTGCCAGACAACTCTCAAATACTCTTTCCCACTTTAAGATGGTCCTACTCATAATTGTTCCCTTCTCCTTCCCCTCTCACAGCAGTCACTAGAAGACAGCATTTTCCCTTGCCTTCCCCAGGACAGTTTGCAGTCTGCTGTCTTGCCATGTGTGCCCACCTGAAATCACTGCTGTTGTTTGCTAAGTGAATGTGTGTCACTGTTTCTGGCAAGGGGCTGCAAAATATTTTCTTGTAAGGAAGGCTTTGCAAAATTTTGTGAGAGGGAACCTCATAGGAAGCCTTATCTCCCTATCTGGGATGTGGAGATAAATCTAATGAGGAGCTAATAACAGTACACAGTCAGAGCCTTGGTTATCACTAGTTGCTCTGAGTAACTCCTCATTCCAATGGACTGTCCTAAAATATGGTTTAAGAACAAGAAAACCTGGGCCTGGGCCTGGCCCACCTCTGTACATATTTTTATTGTGTTGAGGAGACAAGAAAAAGCAGCTCTTGCCCATCTCTGTCAAAACATAGTGACTGCCAGAGCTGGACTGTCCTCAGCAGCTTTCAGAGGACCAAGCACACTGATAAAGCCCATCCTGCAACTGGGAGAAGTCACATGTCCTGAGTCAGATCTGGGTTTTATGATACATAAAAGCATTTATGTTGTCACGGTGCTCCCAGGGAAGACACAGCCCTCCAAACATTTGACCTCATGGGAGCCTGTGCTGAAAGCTCTGGTGGTTTGATGGGAAGACACAAGGATCCATAAGGGATCTTATAGATAAAGACCCAAAGACAGGTACATATTATGAGTGTAAAGTAAAAGATTTTCCACAAAGCATAGAATCAGGTGTTTTCCTACCCGTTCCACTTTCTTTCAGAAAAGCTGCAGCCTCCAGGTTGAAATCATAATTATCACCATGCTTCCGGTGGAAAATCTTGGTATTCACTTCAGTGGAAAAGCAGCCATCCTCATTTGTCTGGGAATATGAAATTGTGTTTGTTAACCAATCATGAAGGCAAAAGAGTATTCTGTCTCTTTGCCCTTGCTCCTCCCCTTTGCAAGAGGAGTGGGTGCCTCACATGCTCACCTCACCAGTGTAATCCTTACAAATACTGCGCTTGGCTTTGGAAGACTTCCGATTATAGCGGACATGTTTACGGCACACCACAGCCTTCACACTTCCCTGCACTGCTTTCCCGTAGGTGTACCTGGCAAAGAGAGCACAGAAGACCTACAGAAACACTGGCTCAAGAGAGAGTAATATCAGCTTTAGCGTGTGGTTGCAGCTGTACAGCCCAGCAGCCTGCAGTGTGTTCAGGGTTCATCAGCGCAGCAGAGGAGGCCAAGAAGTACAAATGACCTCACCAGATTGAGACAGAAGGCAGTGGTGGGCGAGTTCTCTCCAAGTCAACACTATTCCCACCAAGCAGGACTGGGGGACAGTGTGTTGGTCACAAGCTGAGCCATTATTCCTATAACACTGGCTCTAATAAATACAGCGGAGGTGCTGTATTGTAGGGTGCATGCACTGCCACACTTTCAGACTCACAGAGTAAGCAGGGAGGGAGAATATGGAGAAAGGTGGGAGTCCATGAGAATTACTTGGCGAAGGATGCCGGGGTACCAACTCTTGGGGTCAGGGTAGGGTTGGCAGAAACCATTTTGAACTCAGTGATTGGTGGCTATGCATTTTCCAAACCAGTAAGAATGCACCTTCTGCCATGATAAGTCAGCTTACATGCCACAGACGTGGAGACGGAAGCTTTCCTCTAGGATGGTGACCACCTGAGGCATCTGGATGGAGACACTGAACTTGGGCAGCACTGTGTGAAAGCAACAGAAATATAATTCAGTGAGAATAGAAAGAGTTCATTTGTTCCAATCCTTTCTAAGTGGTTGCTTACAGAAAATAAATCTCTCATTCCCTGACTACCAGCAGAGGGCCTGGTAGGAATGCACCAGCAGCCCAGCCAGGAGAACGGGATGGGAGTAGGCAGCGTTAATCTCCTCCCCAGAGCACGGGTGTGGGGCACTGTCTCAGTCCATCCTCAGGACATGGGGGAGGAGAAAGCAGTGGGCCTGGGGGAAGGTCAGTGATTACCCTGGCAGGCAGTTGCACTTCCCAGCACAACCAGCACAGCTGTTCACAGCTGCTGGCCCATTCGGCTCTGCGTGAGGGGGGCTGGAGGCTGGCAATACACCTTTCTCTGCTGCCACCGGCCTCCTGAGGCTCTTACCATACTCCTCTACCCTGAAGGTGCGTGTGAGGTCAGGTATTTTGATGGTGTACTCTCCAACCGGTGCTTCTGCAGCCAGCGGAAAGGACAGATCCACAATGCCTCCCACAGGTATAACATCCAGCCACTGTGCAATTCGGTTCCCTTTGGGGTCCTGCAAGGGTGGAGTAGAGAGTAGTTATTTTCCAGCACAAAAAGACTCTTTTGCAGATTGTGCAGGCCACCAGAGTATGGTCTGACCATGTATTCTCTTGTCCTGAGAGCCCAGGTCTATGTATGACGCAACTACAGTGCTCAGGTGAGCCCAAGCTCAAAGACGAAATTATTTTTCTTCCTATCTCATTGACAAAGCAAATCTATCATATTATTGTTCTCTGGTGGCACAGCCATCTCTTTGACTGCTGCAAAACAGTCACACTGCCCAGCCAGTAAGGACTTTGTGATGAGCTGATGGGTCTTCATATGGAACAAGTGGGTACTGCTGCTTGGAAAGATGAAGGTGGATCAGAGTGCTTTGTTTCCATAAACTGGCATAAAGCATTGCATTGATGTCTCAGAAACTGTATGTTTATGTAATGATTCCTTGCTGGGTATGACATGTACATTAACTCTAGCCCATTGCTAGTTGGGGCAGTGACCTCTCCATGTGGGTATTACAAACCCCAACCCCCCACTTTCAGGTGCCTTTCCTCAGCCCAGGGATTACACTGGACAAACTGATTTTAAGAATAACAGCCAGAAAACAGCTTTAGGAGGTGTTTCTAGCTGTGCAGTCACAACTGGAAAATTGGTCAAGCTTTTGTTTTCTTTATGTTAAATATAAAAGTGTCCTTAAGGAAACTTGAGGATTTTCACAACTCTTCAGTTCACAGGCTAGAGGGACTAAAAGTCCACTGACCACTCTAGAAAGGTGTGTTGGCTTTCAGTGGCACCCATCATTTCCTGCAGGGATCCCTGTGTGATCAGCGTCATGACACTGCTCTGCCAAACTTTTGTGGACATGGAAGGAAGGAAGGGCAAGAAGTCAAGGACTGCTCCCATTCATTTTGAGGTAACTGACTTTCTGCATCCTTATTTCCCCACCATCATCTCCAAACCTCTGTCTTCAACAAGGTGAGAAGAGTTCACCACTTTCAATAAAGTAGGTGCTTTACCTTCAGTTCCACCAGGCGCTGCTGTGGGGAGGAAAAGAACCAGTTACTGGTGGGATGATTTCAAGGTAAGTCACCATCCACCTCCGTGGTATTTTTTATTTCCCCCAACCATCCATCAGTTTTCTCTAAGCAATTCCCAGGGACTGCCCATAACACAACATCATGAGCAGCTCCTGTGTTGCAGGTGGTGCCCAACACTGTTAGTAAGCACCAAAAGCAATGCTGAGACCAGCTGTACACACATCACCTGGCTGGGCCAAGCACTGATCTAGAAGACATGCAGGCAGCCCACAACATTTCCAGACTTCAGGCATCTTCCCTCTTGACTTACTGTTTCGCTGCTGGCAATAAAGTTCTGATCCAAGGTCACAATCCGCACCTTGACTATAAAGCAAACGAAAAACAGGACTGGCTGAAATGAAATCAAGTCTCTCAGTAACACATAACAAGAATGGATGGCTAAGATGTGCACATGTGCTTTGTTGAGAGGATGTGGGCAGCAGATAGAGCCATCCACTCCTAGGCTATGCCCAAAGCTCTGCTAGGAGCTGGCATCCTGCTAGAGAAAAGCAGGTTCTCCTGTTAGGAGAGGCAGTGTGGAGTTTTCTGGGAAGGCTGGCTGTGCTGGTGAGAAACAGCATTTTTCTGGACAGAGCGAACCTGTGGTGGCCACTCAGTCCTGCCTGCAGTGAAGCTCATCCTAGTGGAAAGTGTAGAGAGGCATGGGGCAAATGGCTGGACCCTGTGGTGAGCTGTGCTAGGGCAGTGGTGGGACCTGTAGGACTGCAATCCCCACCTGAGGAAGTCCGTGGGGAGGAGAGGGATTTAGGGCTCTGGCAGACAGACAGTCACAGCTTTGACTGGGGCAATCATGAATATAACACGGTGGCATCTAAACCTTTTCTCACACATCAAGGAAAACACACAAGCCCTGTTCACAGTGGTGAGATAGGAGAGAGGTATTCCCAGACCCCTCAAACCTTGAAGGAAGATGAAATCTATGCATCATCTGCCTTACTGAGCAGGTCCTGCTGAAAGGACTAGAGTACCCCACATTTTGTGGCCTGAGGACCATTCTCTCTCGCACAAGACACGGCCTTCTGTACATACCAATCTGTCCAGGTTTGTACACAGGTTTGTCTGTCTGGATAAAAGTCTTCTTGTCTGCGTGCTTGATTAGGACTTTCTGTTTCTTCTGAAACTCTGAGTTGGCTTCCACAACTGTGATAACAACAAAAGCCACTTCATCAGGGTTTCTAGCTGGAGGAGGGACCTGCAGGTATAGTTATAACCATCATTCAGGGTGGATCCCATTCAGTGACCCTGAGGCTTTTGGAACAATGATTATGATACTACTTTTGTACTGCTCCACTTCTTGCCCTGAAAGACCTCACAGAACATTTCAAAAAGTTTTCTAGAAGAGTAAAATATTACTGGGGCTACACAGCAGAAAGGACACTGGCAGACCTATGGAGGCTGAAGCAGAAAATTCACTGGCCAGTTAAGATGACCTCATGGGAAGACACAATTCCTTGCATTCCTGCCCAGAAAGAACAGAACTCATGCAATATCCACCCTACTGACAACCTCTGAAAGCATCTTCCTCACCTGGAAGCTTGTGCAGTGAAAGAAGGGGAGCTGAGAGATGGACTGAGTGATCAGAGTCTCATTCCCAGCTGTGCTTTGCAATGTGACTGACACATGGATCGGGACTGCTCGCTCTCTGCTGAGCTGGAGACACACGGTCTCTGAGAAGGGGTAGTAGAGCTGAGATGGTATTGCCACTGCATAGTTTCTATTGAAAAGGAAAAAAAGAAAAAAGGTCAGGTTAAACTGACTTTTTGAAAGGATAGGTTTTGGCCTGTATTTAGGTGCTTCCTAAGAGACTTCAGGTCTCTTCATTCTGCTGTCACGATGCCAGTGGGACATGACCACACTGTTCTCATCCATGGGTCCTGCAGACATTAACACTAGGCTGTACTGTAAGCTGTGTGCACATATAAAATGATAAAGTCACTGTTTTACAAATTGAAAATGAAAATAAGGTGAAGGGACCTCCCCACGTCACCCAAGGGTTCAGCAGAGCTTGGCTGTCTTGCAGGTTTCCTGAGTCTTCAATGTTTTCACTGAACCGCACTACATATCACCATCAGTTTTATTGGCTGGTTTTCCTACTACTCTTGGGTTCAGAAAAAATGTCTTGTGTGAGGGACCCAGTGTCCCAGCTTCGTGTCCTGGGCACAGAGCCTCAGGAGCACCTCTTCAGTTCCTGAAACTCCTGTCCTCTTTGCTCCCTACCTGCTCTGCCATCTCTGTGTCTGGTCTGAGACCTGTCTTTATGATAATACCAAAAGGCTGTTCACAGTTTGTTTTCATCTTTTACTGAACTGCATCATCTAAGACCAACAAAAAATCAATATTCAAGCAGATTTCAAAACTGTTATAACTGTCTCCTCCCACTCACTGCCTCTGGACAGTCTCAGCCAGCAGCATGCTTTGCAGCAGTAGGAGAGCAGGGCCTGGAAAGACCAAAACAGCAGGAGGAAGGGAGGTGACCTGCTGGCAGTTCTCAGCTTGAGCTCAGCACCCTGGCGAGACAGAGTCAAGGTCCTGCTGGCCAGGAGCCTTTGAGTGTTTTCACATTTGAGTGCTGCCAAGCCACTTTGAGGATCTCAAAACACATACCAACAGCATTTTGTTTTTCCTACTTGAGCTGACTCATGGCACCTCCCTCCTGCCACTTGTGCCAAAGGATGGGATGAGCACTAAAAACTGACTGCTTGAAACCTCCCATACCTCCCTTGCTCCTAATGATTCTTTACTCTGGAATGTTTTCTTACACCCCTTTGACAATTCATCCCTTGCCCTTGCCTTCTAAGCCATAAAAGTAAGAAAGAGCATCTCTGAGGCTGTCATCCAAGGGTCACAAGATCCAAGCTGAATCATGAATCTATGGAAAAATTGGAATAAAGGCAGGACAGAAGACAACCTATTGAAGCAAGCAGTACTTCCATAAAGCAAAGCTTCATGCTGAAGGTAACAGTGGCAAGCAGCAGTAAAGCATATCCTTTGTGTGGGAGCTGTGTCAGCCTATGGAACATGTCCTAGAGGAAGTACTCCTGCTGGAGAAGTTTTTTAAAACTAGACTTGTGCACACCACATGCAGCAGGAGGGAACCCAGCTACAACCCACTGACATATTTTTCACTGTAACATCTAGTGTTCAAGCACAGTCATGCTTCTGTTTGCACTTGTGCCGTGGCTGCAAAAGCAAACGCCTTCAAAAAAGCAAGAGCAATTTCACAAGCCAGGATATCAGAGCAGTGCCTGCTGGAACAGGAATTGCATTCCTGACCAAGTATATGAAGAGAAGCAGTGCTGGGAATTGTCCTTGACAGAGGTCTGGGAAAAGGCACAGTGGGAGCCAAGCCTGAATGAACACACTGCTTTACCAAGAGAATCCCTATCAGATACTTGGGCTCATTGTTTGCTCAATTTGTAAAGGCACTCATCTTTGCTGGCTAAACTATTGAATGGTGACCTATGACTCTGGGAAGAAAAGATTAGCCCAAAGGAAACATATTCTGGAATACAGCAGGAGACATGAGATATTGACAGGTCAGAATTAAGCACATGCAGAACATCGGCAGAGCTGTTCTGCCTGAGTCTTTGCTGGAATACATGGTCTACATCAAAAGCACAAAAGGAAAAGCCAATTAGCAGCAGGAATGTGGAGAAAGGGCACATAGAAACCAAATGAAATCTTGGCAACATGAGAAAATCATGCCCCTCTGGAAGAACCCTTCTCACCTTAAGACCTCTGTCCTGTCATATTGCCACCCGCCCCCGACCAGAGCATATATGCAAAGCAGCGAGGTTCTTACAGCATTGCAGGCATTCCAGCCACAATAGGCAGGAGATGGATGCTGCCCCACAGGAAAGCGATGCTCCACATAGCTGCTTGCAGGTCGAATTCCTCCAAGGAAAGCTTAGCCACTCCTCAATACCCCCTTCACCTCTGCTTTTGCTGTCTTCCTTCTCCCCCTCATCCAGTGCTGAAGGAGTGCTCAGCTCCTGCCTTGACTGGGTGCCTGTTCCTCTCTTGGCTTCAAAACCAAGGTGGAAATCACGACGCTCGTGGCTGGGATGTGGGCGGGAGAAAGGGGTGGGGACAGTGTTTACTGCCTACAAACCAGAGGCAGCTGCTTTGAGACGTTGGAAGGCTTGTTGGTGTTTTGCTGGGAGAGGTTTTGTCTGCCTTAGGCAGACAAAGCTGGTGGCAGCAGGAGTACTTAGTTACTATATTTGGTACAGGGGTCCAATTTTTTTAAAAAGTGTCTTTACTGGGACATCACTGGAAACATCTGGAGACAAACTAATACTTTGTGACGTCAGGGGATTTTGCTTCAAGGTTCTTCTTCTGTAGAACTTCTTCTTAGGTACTGTTTGCTTCTTACTGAAATTTCACTCCTTGCATCCTCCAGCCAGACCAGCCCAGGGCTTCACATGCAGCTCTGCCAGTGTCCCCATTCCTCCCTGGAAGAAGGGAAGAACTTTAGCATTTTATTATCTTTTGGTTGCCTATCTGTTTTTGTCTTGCTAGGTTAGACTTGAACTCAAACCCCTGTTTAATTTTGGAAAATCAAATATGCTCCCAGATCAGTGACATACAGTGCTTTAAACCTGAGGTTTATCTGCAATGCCAGGGCCGGGTTAAAGGCTCATGTGCCCCTGTTATATCAGACTGTGCTCGAAGAGGCTGGGTGCACTCTAACAACACATATGGGGACTGTGCCAAAGTAAATCCAGGGGATTGCTTCAGCTGAGAGCAAGGCGTGGCTGGATGGCAAATTCTCTCAGTGCTGTGCGCCTTTGGTTGTGCTCTGCTAAAACACAACAGGGGCCAGGGCAGAATGAGGACATCCACCTTCAAGTGAGGCTGTAACTAGAGGGCAAATTCATCCAAGCCCTGTACTCTTCACTGTTGCCACTCAGGAAATGGAAACATAAGGGTGCAGTGCCCAGGAAGAGCCTGGAGGAGATGGTAATGGTGTCAGTGTGGAATCACCTTATCTCAGGGGGAATCTGTCAGAAGACTGGACATCCAGCTTGGGCACATGTAAAGTAGAGATTTGCTAAAATATGTATGGACTTATTATGTCATACTTTATTTGGAAAGGTCTTGCAGAGGAACTATGAGAGGAGTTGGCATAGGTGGCAGGAACTGTCCTGGAAAACATTCTGTGCCCAGGAGGATCAGACCTGGTTGGGATGGATGGGCGGACAGATGTAGTGATGCACAGAATGGAGGTGATTTGAAAGGTTTTTTTTCCAAGTGCTGAGTAACAACTGTATGAGGGGAAGATCACTAATGCTGCTTTTTAAAAGCTGAAGATGCTTTTTACAAGCTGAGGACAGTAGCTGACATGCAGATTTGGCTCTCATCAGTCAGGATCCAGACCAACCACAGGTGAGATGAGTTTTTCTCCTAAGTCCCCTTCAGCCTGAGTTAGAGATATGTATTCCCATACATCCCTTCTCAGTGTCATGGCACCCATGGCCTGGAATACCACCTGAATGTAAATGCAGGTGGAGAACTGTAACAAGTGACCTTTACTCTGCTGTTGGTGGGAGCAAGTAAATATTAACTAATGTCATTAGCCTGGAAAAATATTATCTCCGTATATTAACTCCCCTACTCTTTGAACCTAGGAGCATCTGAGGGAGGTATTTAGGATTGCTCCAACCCCTCAGTACAGGCCGTTCTGTCCTCCAGTGTGAATCTTGTCACCTGGCTGTCCCAGCCCAAGCAATGGGAACACCACTGCTGCTCTTATCCCTGACCCTATTCCCAGTGGCAGCAGCAAGCCTGGAACCGTGAGACTCTCTCCTTTTGATTTTGGGGGGCTTGGTGGAAGGGCCTGTTGTTGAAGGGTGGTGCTGAGGTGCTGCACTCTTTGGCACCACAGAGATGGATTAGGGGGCCTGGTTCCCTGGGAGGCTGAGCAGAAGCAGCTCCTGCAGGGTCCCTGGCACTGAGCACTGCTGCAGGGGCAGCCCCTGGTGTTGGCTTGTGCAGGCACTGCACTGCTCACACCACAAAGCTACAGAAGCCACAGTTTTGCCTCTGTTTATCCTGTGCTGGTGGGGGGGAAATCTGGTGTGAGGACTGAAGCCTTGTGCTTCAGCCACTGAGCCTTTGGCTTTCTCACAGCCTCACTCTGTGTATTGCAACTGGAGCATCGTGCACTGGGCAGCTGTGTCCTGGCTGGTGGCAAGGTGGTGACACAGAGATATTGGGAATTCTTGAGCACCACACTGGGCATATTCCTCCTCTCTGGTTTGGAAAGGAGCTGTGCTAAACTTCCTTCACTGCAGTCCTCCAGATATTTCTCACCCTTGGTCTACCTCCTCATTGAAAGCAGCAGAGATGGATTCTGGCCTGTCCACCTCAACCTCTGACTTGTTTTTGAACATGTACTACTCTCTTCTAGTCACTATATGGTGGTGTTCCCTGCTGTCATTCAACAGTCCCACGAGGAGAAGCTCTACATTCACTTCAGCTCCCTTACTGAGGTTGTCCATCTGGCTGTCACCTTGCAGACAAAAGCCCAGAATCACACCCTGGTGGAGCAGAATGTGGAGAAGCCAGGCACTTTTCGTTGCATCACCTTCCAGGTGAGTGTAGATGTGGCTACAGATTTGACAGTGGATGCTTTCACCTTCACACAGCAGCATAGCACTTCTCTGGGTACACTCTCCTTTACCTTGCCATAGGTTTCAAGTAGGTTAAGTATATTTCCCTACCAGTGCCAGGCAAAAGGCAGCAGTGTCCTGGAGTCTAGAAAAGTAGGGAATCTTTTCTGTGTAGAAAAAAAATCTGTTCTTTTGATCTGTATCAGCACATTTCATCCTACTTGAAGCCTGGTGGTAAACATTTACTTTCAGTTTACTCAGTGTTTTGTCCCTAAATACGCTTGTATATCACAGCAAAAGTCAATGCATTGGGAATACATTCTTTTCATCCTTGTGTCCTCAGGAGCCTGCCCCTTCAGCTCCAAGAGGACCATTCTGCTCTAAAGCTGCATCTGCATTGCTAGGTGTAGCTGCAGTCTGCATAGACATTGAGCTTGCTTTAATTTAGCTGTGATAGTGCTGACCCCACAATGAACTGAATTTCACCAAGGCAGTCTGGATATTTCTGGAGTGGCTTGAGTTCCTGTCATTGCTAACTGCTCTGGTTAGCTTATCTAGACACACAGACTACAGAACCTTCAGTTACATTTCTGGAGAGCTGTGGATATGTGTGTGGTGCTGAGGCTCTACAAACTGCCCCTGTCTTCCTCAGCACTGCACAAAGTCGCTGTGTCTATGCCCTGATCGTCCTGCAGAATCAGCAGAATTCAAGGAGGGGCTGTAGTCCCTTTTGGTTTTTACATCAACACGACAATGATTAACTAAGGGTTTGGTGCCAGCCCTTAGGAGAGAGCAAGTCCTGGTTCTGGAAAGCCAAGGAAGTCTGCTGTTAGCAAAAAAATAAAAACCACCAAAAAATCCTTCTCCTGCTGAGCTCAGTCTTTCTGATGCTGAGATGTCCTGTGTTTGCTTGATCGCTATCTCATCTCCCATTACTGCAGATCTGACTCTCCTATGGTTTTACTTGGTTCCATAAAACTCACATTTGTGTTAAGTGGGAGAATGACATGTCAGTCAGTTCACTCAAGTTCATGAACAAGAGAAAGGCAGAAACGGCTTCTCCCTAGAATCACAAGTGGGTTACAGAGTGATGCAGAAGAATTTGGACTCTGAAGTTTGGGGATTTTTTAACAGTGAGATGACATCTTATATCTGGGATAAGATGCAAAGTCTCTGATGAATTTTTTCCATTTCCTTGTGTCAATTAACATAGGTGCCAGACCTCATGTTAATTCCCAAGAAAACAGATGATCCCACATCACGGGTAAGATACATCTCTTGTCTGCCTCTCCTCTTACAAATTAGAGGGCTTCAGCCTCTTCTGTGCCTGAGCCATGTTAATATTGGAGATGCAGGGGGGAAAGACAGTAAAGAGCAAACAGAAATGAGGAAAGAGGCAAACATGACAAGCAGAAAGACAGAGAAAAGGGAATGAAGAAGCTGGACAACAAAAAGAAGACTATGACTAGGGAAAGGAGAAACTTAAATTAGAGAGGATGAAAGGAGGAGGGGGATGTTGGAGATTTTGGAAGGACAGGTGCCTCTGGTTCTCTTTCAAGCTCTTTGTAGTCTGTGGCAATTTGTTTTTTTTAACCTGACAGCCAGAGGAGGTGGTTTTTCTGCATGTCCTGATCCACAGTGGAGACAATGTGCTTTTTAAGGGTCACAAGAAAGTTCTGGTCAAGCCCCAGAAGAATATAATTCTGATAGAGACAGACAAGGGCTTATACAAGCCTGGAGAAACAGGTAAGGCAAGAAGGCAGCATATGGAAATGGGGAGGGAAGGGTCAAGGTAGCAGCCACACCTGGAGGGAAGATCTCAGCAAGTGCAGCAAGCTAAGGCTGTTGGAGATGGAAGAAGGCAAATCTCTATTATCTGATGTTTCTAGGAACAGTCTGAGTCAGAATGTTCCCCTCAAAGGTGTGCTACCTTGAGGGGAATATATCAAGGGGAATATATTCCCAGTCTGCTACTCTGAGGTGTTGCTTTGGTGTCATATCTCTAGTGAGACCTAAAAGGAAAGTCAGGACTCTCCAGGACATGGGACAGCCTTGAAGACTGTTGTTCATATTTGAGTAGAGCCTAGACTGACAGTTCCAAGCTGTAGAATTACAGGGAGCTACCCCACAGTCTTCACAACATAAGTGGACAGCAGGTAGACCCCACTACAGACAATTTCACTGTTCACCCCAGCTTTGTAATCTTTCCAGGTAAAGGCAGTGGGTTTTTACAGCCCACAGCTGTGTATAAGCCTCCCAGACAAAGCCCTCAGGGGTGGGAGATGCTAGGGAGGGCTGTTTGGGAAAACACCTGGATACCTCTGAGGTAAACAGAGAGACGTGAATACTGCAGCACAGAAAAGGAGAAGCAGGTTTGTGCAAGGACATGTTGCAGCCAGAATGCTTTACTATGTTTTTCTTTATATCTACAGTGAAATTTCGAATTGTGAACCTTGATGAGAATCTTAAGGTCATTAAAAATGAGGTGAGTATCACCTTGTGTGTTTCCAGAAGTAGGAGCTTCAGCATGAGATACATTAAAAGGCTCATGAAAGAAACATCTCCCTTCGTGCCTGTTAAACTGTAAGAACAAATTACCTTTGGAGGAAACCATCCGCTGGTCCCCTGGAGAAAGACCAGTGTAAGCTGGCACAGAGGGAAGAGGAGACATACTGTGGGGTCTGGATGGGGCAGAACTTTCTGGTCAGGGGCCCATGACAGGCAGAGTTCTTTATTCTGGTTCGTATGGATGCTGTTTCACTCTGTACAAAACTGAGATTGTGTTTCTCTTGTTTTTACAGTATTCCCAGATATGGCTGCAGGTAAGTGACAAAGAAGTGACCAAAGGGATATGTCTGTCTCTGCTACTGTGATCTTTCACTCCCAGAGCTGTGCCACAGATTCACAAGGTTATGGTTATAGTTCAGGTTCAGCTGAAGGTTTTTCTACATGGTCAGCCTGGGTTCTTCATTCAAACCAATACCTCTGTGGTGCACATAGTTCAGCTAGAGGCAGAGCAGTACTGAACCTTTGCCCAACATCCTGTCTGCACAGAGCACAGGACACAGGGACAAGGACCTAGCAGGTGCAGCACAGCTGCTTCTCCTGCCCATGGTGTTATGATCTCACCGTTTCCCAGTAGCTATACTGTATTTGGCAGCCTTTGTAATTCCAAAGTTTACTAAAATAATATTGGAGGAAAGAGAAAGAATCTCTCCTGGTGATCTGGAATCCTCTCTACTGGGCCAAGGGTAAGCCCTTGTAGTGCCTTCTTGTGCCTGAGTATGGTTGCACCTGCCAGGTCCATGTGCTCCCGACATGGAGCTCATTGGAGGCTCTGCACGTCCTTTCCCAAACAGGATCCTGAATACAACCGTATTGCTGAGTGGCTGAATGTAAAATCAAATCATGGCATTGTGGATCTATCCTTCCCCCTGGCATCTGAAGCATCCCTTGGGAAGTACACCATCTCTGTGCAGCAGGACATGGCTCAAAAAACCTTCAATGTTGAGGAATATGGTGAGACTTGAATATCAGAGGGGAGGGAAAAGCAGTGTGAGTAGCTGGAGGAGAGAGCAGGGGGATGCAGCGCGTTCATCACACCTTGTGCCTTGGGAGAAGAACAGAGTAGGGACAAGGATGGATGGGTCTGTGTGCACATCTCACAAGGGGATGGAGGTTCTGCAGCAGCGTGGGGTGCAAAAGAGAGGTTCTGGGCTGACATCTCATTCTACCTGCTTGTGGGCCCTGTGATGAGCACTTTTTGCTGCTCATTGTCACCCTTTTCTAGGCCTGGTTTGCCATCCACTCCAGTCAGCTGCTCTAATAGAAAGTGGGATCATGTCTTGGTCCCATTCATTTGCACTGAAAGACAAAGCCCTGTGCCATTTAAGTGTTTAAGCCTGACTGAGCTGGAGCAGAAAGCAGTCCCATGTGCAACTGTAGTAGCAAATACAGGGTGGTGTGGCTGGAGGGAGTAACCCTATTGCAGCATGGTGATGAAGAACTGGGGACATTACTGTCTTTCCCTCATTTGGACTGCAGCTATAACAGAACTTGCTGTCATACTCATCCATATTGTCCATTGGTTTTTTCCTCCGTCCTTATCTTCCTCTCTTCCATACAGTGCTGAAAAAATTTGAGGTAAAGATTCAGCACCCTCCATATATCAGTACAGCAGATGAGGAATTGCAGCTGGAGGTCTGTGGCAAGTGAGTACATGATACTGTTGTGATCTCTGCCCTTTTATTCCACCGCCACCTCCAGATTGCTCATAAACAAGAAGTGGTCTTCCACTTGTCAGTATGATCTTCTTGCATTTCCCTGTGTTTTGGGGAGAGAGATCATCCTCTGCAATGGGCTCCTTCTCACACACCTGGTCACTTACTGTGAGGCTGAAGGACACTAAGGATGCTGGGTATAGTGAGTGGAGAGGCATGCAAAATGATTTTAAAGGATAAGTTAAAGTTCCTGAGCAAACAAGGTACAAAGAAAGCTCTCCAGGCTCCACTTCCCCTGATGAGGATGGGAAGTGTCCTAGATCAGTATTTCTGCTGACAGTCAGCAGACAATCTTTTGGTGAATGTTTCTCTCCTTTGACATAGGTATACCTATGGGAAGCCTGTTCAAGGGAAAATAGAAATTACTGTTATGACAGTCTCCAAGGCCACGGAAGGCAATTTTACAAGTTCTGCAATAAAGAAGCAAAACAGCTGGGTAGGTGAACAAATAGGAGAGTGAAAAGTATCATGTGCTGGAAATGTGTTTCTGCCCCCTTAACCTCCCTCAGTGCACCTCAGATGGGCACCAACCTGTTCAGTCTGGTGTCTTCCCAGTTGCTGGCCATGATCAGACCATTGATTCCTCTTCCTGTAACCCTGCTGCTTGAATTACTGCTCCAGCTGCCCTATCTGACTCCATGCTCCACGAGAAGGTGTAAGCTATGGGAAACTGTGGTGCCTGGTGCCTTTCCAAGGGTCTGTGTCATATTGTGTGCAATCAGATCACCCCATCAGGTGGGCCTGTTCAGATCACTGGCCTATTCAGCCCTGTGACCACTCCCACCAATAAGCAGGCTATCAGAACATCAGATGGGCTGTGGATCCATGCCCTCTTTCTTGCTGTATCCCTGCACAATGGGTCATTTTAAGCTTGCTAGTGTCTGACCTGAAATTATGTCCATTGCTGGTTACATTTTCTTCTCATCTCTGTCCATTATATTTTTGTGGTTAAGCTTTGCTTTTGTTTCTTCCCACGGTTTTCAGATGCAGCTCTTCTGGCCTGAGAGCCACAGGAAAATATTTCTAAATGTCAGACCAGCCAGCAACGAGCCAGAATATAAAAATCTATCTGGATCTCTGCATCTTTTAAAATGCACTCCAGCTGGAATGCTGTACAGTCTTAGCTGTGCAAAACACCAGCTGAATGCCAGCTCCACATGGCACGTAAGAGGCCCTGAAAGGTTCTGAGGAGCACTTCACAGGCATGGCTAGAAACACTGGCTGTACCCGGGCTCTGCCTCAATGCTTGGCAAAGCTCTTGCCATCTGTACCTGGCAGGATGCCCGTGTCTAATATGGCCATGTCACAGGAATGGTCATGTCTGGAATGCCACACTGTCAGGCTTTATTCATCGGGGCCATACCATTTCAGGGAGACCTTTAGCTCACATAATGAAACTCATGCTCTCTCAGCTACTGGATTTGGGCTGAATCCAGTCTCCTGAGTTTGTCTGTGACATAATTAACCCTATGTGGTTTTCCTTGAGTGCTTTTCTTTTTTGCCACTTTTTTGATGACTGTTTAATCTGAGCATATTGATTTTATTTGCTGCATAAGGTATTCATGATGAGTTTCTGCAGTTAAGATTTGTGAGCTTTCCTCTCTTCCAAAAATATTTGGAAATACTTCTTTAGGATTGCCTGACATCTATGGACCAGTTTGTCTTCCTCCACATCATGCTCCTTCTCTCTGTTCTCCTCTCTCTCTGCAGACAAATAAGGATGGCTGTGCTATTTCCACACTGAAGACAGAAACTCTGGAAATAAATGAAGCTGACACCCATGTAATTGTAGTAGGAAAAATGGTAGAAAATGGAACAGGTACTGGATAATATGTGGAGCATCCTCTTTTTTGGGTTTGGTCTTTCTGTGGCAGTGGAATTCCTTTTGAAAAAGTGACTTGAGGGCTCCCAAATCTTTTGTTGTGGTACTGGTCTCTATTCTCGTGCCTCTTCCACCTGTTTTCACCAGATTCCCTAATCCTCTCCACCATTCACCTCCTTTAGCACGTGTACAATTTTTAGTGATTGTCTGGACACTAGGGTGTTCCTCGGCCAGTTGCAAAGTGCTGGATTGTTTGTAACTAAATCGTAATCTAGTTTCCCTTTATTTTCAATAAACATAAACAAATAAACATATAAATAAATACCTATAGGGTGTGAGGCATCCTGTCATGAAGCAGGAAACCCAGAAAGCTTGAGGGAATCATATCCTAGAAGAATGTATTTTGTCTCCTGAATTTAGAGCTTGTAGATGTTGTATGTAGTGTTGAAGTGCCTTTTTATCTTCTGCTTCCCTAAGAGCACTGCTTAGGATTCAACAAATTTTTCATCTCCCTACCTAGGAGCACATTCTGTGGAAACAGCTCTAATTCCTGTTGCAACGGTAACGAAAGTGATAGAGTTTATCAACCTCCATCCATTCTACAAACGTGGCATACCATACACAGGGAAGGTAACATGCATAGATCCCTTCTCTGCTGGGAATGGATCATAGATACAACCTTTCGTAGGTAAAAAGCAACAGTCTTCAGGAAAGTAAATGCTGCTCTGCTGGCACCCAGCAACTAGGAGTGTAGTCTCCTGTAGAAGGAATTTTTTCTCCTCATCCCAACATAGCATATTTCCTGGACTGGAATTCTGGGGCCAGCTGCAGTTCTGGAGGCTTCTCCAGCAGCAGTTCCTGAAACTAGTCGGTGCATATGGGATGGGGGTGGTGTAAGCTGGCACATAACATTCCCTTTGGACAAAAGCTCATGGTAATTTGGCAGAAATCTCTAAAGCCTTGCATATCAGTTCACTGGCAATCATTTCTGACTCAGGTCTGGGTGATGCTAGGACTGCTGTCCTGGGGCTAGAAACATTTTCACTAACCCCAGCAGTGAGGGCAAGGAACAGCAAGTGTTAAGTTGTTGGAGAAAAATCTCTTTCTGATCATCAAAGATGCTGCAGCGTTGTCCAAGAAGCAGCTCAGGATACAAGGAATTCACCTTTTCCCCCAACAGAGTTGTCTCATTTGCCTGTATTACCATTTTTTTCCAGTCCTGAACAGTTTCAAATTGTTGGGCCTGTGTATTTATTGGACTTTTATTTGGATCCTTCCAACTGGTCTGAAAGCTAGAAGGGCTGAGGGAACCCAGTGATAGAAGCAATTAAGCACTGGCAGTGCCTTAGGGTCTGCCACAACAGGGTATTAACTTCCTCCCCTTCCCTACAGATGTTCTGCCACAGTGCAAAGTCCCCCCTGAGAAATGAAACAGTCCGTCTAATAGTTGATGTCAATGATGAGGAGACAAAGCTGTCACTCCTCACAGATGAGAAGGGGGAAGCTCACTTCACACTGGATACCACCAGCTGGAACAGCACATTGGTTTCTCTGAGAGTGAGTATCAGCCACTGAAAATCTTTTGTCTGGGGTGGGGTGTGTTCCATGAGAAGATAAAAGAGGAAAAATGAGATTGTGGGCAAATCTATTAGGCTTAGATTTTTGCTAAAACTTTGTGAACGAAAGCCTTGTAAGAGATTTTAAAATATTTCAACAAATTATTAAGCATACAGATGTTCAGTATGCCATCAGCCCAGGTAATAACAGTGTTTCAGCAGGTGCACAAATTCCCTTGCATCACTTGATGCTAACTGCATTGTCACCTTGTGTTTATGTGCTCGGAAGGGTACCTACAGCCCTCCAGCTGACGACAGTCCATCTTCTGCTGAAAGCGAAACAGAGGACAGCTTCCACTGGCTGAAACCTTTCTACTCTGAGAGCAACAGCTTCCTTGAGATCAAGGCCAAGAATGATGTGATGTCCTGTGATCAAGAGCAGGAAGTGCAGGTGGATTATATCCTTTCCCAGAATAAACTCAGCCCTGAAGAAGACCACATTGATTTCTACTACTTGGTGAGCACAGAAGACAGCTGATTCTCAGGGCAAGGTTATGCTTACTGGCATTTTACCCTTTTCTCAGGGCCCAGAGATACTCAAAGGGAAGGTTAAGCTACTCCTAGACAGCCAGTTTGTGAGTTCTGTTCTGCCCAAACCTTCACCTGCTTTCCAGTTCCTGGACCTGCTCCCAGCCCCCAGCTGCATTGCTTTGTTATTCATTTCTTGACCTAAGCTTGGGCAATAAATGCCTGACATTTGCCCTACTTATTTCTATATTCACGTGGATGGCAGCGGAGGGCTAGCCTGAAGTCTGCCCAGAAGGTGTGCCCCAGCTATGTCTGGGGCAATCTGTCTGAGAGCTATGAGACAATCTCTGGGGCAGCTGACATCCCCCCCACCTGTATCTTTGCAGGGAAAACTTGAAAGGCCCTTGCACAGGGCCTTGATGCACACCAGAGGTATGTAATAGTGTTTTGATGAAGTCCACTTTCAAGAAAGTGAGTCAAAGCAAGGGTGTGACTACAGCCTAGCAGAGAGGTTATGAATATCTTGATTACTGAACTGGACTCATTCATACAATCAAAAAGCACTGTGTCCTAGTAATGCAAAGATCTGAGTTCTCTGGGTCTTAAGAGCAGCTGCCTGCAGCTCCGGAAGTGCCTCTGGCTTTGCAAGCAGCCACACTTCATGGCCTAACCAACACCTCTCAAGTCCTGCCTGGCTATACTATAACCATCCCTTCTGCAGAGCTCTGGAAATCATGTCCTGCCAGAGGAACTTCTGAGAAAACATCTGTCAGACATCACTGTCTCTTCTCGTGTTCTTTTCACACTCTCCTCATGCTCTCAGAATCCAGACTCTTGAACGGTGCTTCTCTTTGCTCTTCAGGTGATAGCAAAAGGCAAGATCCTTTCCAGCAGAGAGAAGAAGGTGCCAATTACCCAGCATGAAAGTGAGTGAAAACATGAGAATTGTCTTATAACACACCCCAGAAAACTGACCACTCTCCAGTGACTCTGTCTGCAGGTGTTATTCTTACCCACAGGTGGGAAATATTAAACTGAGTTCTTAGTGGTGCTCCATGTCCTAAGACCAACACAATCTCCTCTCGATTCAGTGCCCTTCTAGGCAATTGTCCTCTTTCTGTCTTGTCTAATTGAGCTAATATCCAATCTTATAACTTTGCTGCTAACTTGTACCTTTTGAGAAGACATGAGTCAAAGAAATGGCTGGTATGCTTGGTTTATTGTTTATTTGTGACGCTGTCTGTGTGGGGTGTTCTTATCTGCAGGTAGAAATTATTAAGTCTCCTCTTCTGATTGTTAATGTGTGTCCCATCACTCCAATGAGCTGGTTTGTCCCTCTCTTCATTGATGCTATCTTGTGCAGATCTGCAGGGCTCCTTCTCATTGACTCTGCCTGTCGGCAATGACTTCCTGCCTGACATCAAGCTTCTGGTGTATGCCGTCTTCTCGGATGGAGAGGTGGTCGCTGATGCGGAGCAGTTTGAAGTAGAAAAGTGCTTTAGACACAAGGTGAGCAGAAATCACACCAGGAGTGTCACAGCATCGTTGATGTGCTCTGGTCTGCTGGGGTTCCTGGTCCTGTTTTATCCTTATCCAAATGGTGTAAGGTGGATATATGCAAAACTGGATGTCCAGTATTTTTGGCTGGGAAACAAGACAGGTAACCTCCTTCTCCCTGAATTCCTAGTCCGGCACTCCACAACACCAATGGGCAAGCTGTGCTCAAGGAGTAAAAATCAGGTTCCCTGGAACTCTGTTCTCTCCCCCTGTACCCCATTACTGACTTGGGAACACACTGTCCCTCACACACTCCCTAACGCGGAAGAGAAGCCTCTCTGCTTAGCTCCCTGGATCAGAGCATGGTAGATGTGTGGTGGTAGAGGAATTCTGGCTAGGGCTGTGTGCACTGCAGCCTCTTTAACCTTGGATTTCCAAGGATTTCTTTAACCATTGGATTTCCAGCATGACCTGATTCAGCACCTCATCCCTCTTCCCTACCTTATTTGAAGTCTTTCCCTCTGCTACTCAGACATATAAGAGTCACAGTGTCCCACTCTCCAACACTAAGCCCCCAGACCCTGTCTTCTTTTGCAGGTGGCACTGGAATTCTCACATAAGGAAGAAGTCCCGGGATCAAAAGTCAGACTGAACCTCAAGGCTGCCCCAGGGTCCTTGTGCTCTGTGCGAGCTGTTGACAAGAGTGTCCTCCTGAAGAAGAACCACACCCTAACAGCAGACAGGGTGAGTGCAGCCTGCCGTGTCCCACCCCCTAATGTCTGCCTTGCTTCTGTCACCATGCATGGGTGGGAGGAAGCTCACAGTACATCCCATCCCAGTGTGAGGTGGCTGCCCTGCCGTTCCCCTTCCACAGCCCCTTCCAAGAAGTTATGGGGTGAACACATTCCTCATCATCAGCTCTGTGCTGTGAGCCTCTGCCTGAAGGGTGGTGGATGCTACGTGGTACTGCAGGAGTAGGCAGGGAGAGCTGCTTCAAGAAGATGCTGGTGCTTTCTGCATGGAGGGAGAGTGTAGCAGCTTTCCTCACATCCACCTGTCTCTCTGCTCTTCCATCTTCCACCAGTCAGTGAGGTTAAGCCTTTGAAATGGAATTTTGCCCTCGTAGGGTCCTCCTATCCCTCTGCCCCAAGCACTGCTGAATTATAACCATGTGAGGGATCAGTGGTTCTGAGCAGTTCTTTAGGAAACAGTAGCTAGAGGAAAGCACCCAGAGCACACAGAGGCTGGTGAAAAGTGGTCAGTATTTTGTCAGTAGCCAGGTGGATTCTGAGAATCAGAAGGTTCGAGGCACTTACTTTAAAGCAGCTGTGTGTTTCAGAGGGATGAATGAAAAACTTGGAAAAAAAATACCGCAAAAATTGAAAATCCTAACATAAACCCACAATGTGTACTAGAGATAATAAAACAGGTATAAGCCTTGTGCGAAGTTGTAAGTGAAATTATAACAGTCCAGAGTGTTACAAAGAATCCTCACCAAATCCAGGGGGACACACTACACCTGTTGATAGGGTTCACAGTATGATCTGTTGTTCCATTTCATGGGGATGCTGTCCTGGTGCAGAGCACTTGCATTATCTAACAGGTATTTAAAGTAGTAATTTTTAAATACGTAGGTCAGATGTGCCAATGCCTTGCATTTAAACCGAATAATGCGTTTTTATCCTAATTTTGCACCCTAGTGTTGAAAGTCTTGAACTGTCTTGAAGATTAAAAGCTGCTTGTCTACATCCACTCCTTGGATTTATGTCCTTTTGTATATATTATCCTATATATGTCCTTTGGCATAAGCTGGGCCAGTGCCAGCTTCCTCAGCTGCAAAGCTCTACAATATGTAATAGAGGGCTGCAACCCAAAAGTCTGACCCATACACATGTTTGTTGGCCAGCTCCTTTTGAAGACCTCTTTTTCTCCATTGCAGTTGTATAGGGAATTCTTTGATGACAGCTTCACGGTTGGAGGACGAGGCTTGCCTTACCGCTTGGAGGACTTTGAGGCATACCCTTGTCTGCCCCAGCAGCCCAGCCTCCACAAAAAGGCTCATATGGGTGCACCATGGTACCAAAGTGAAGCTGATGTCTATAATCTGCTTAAGGTGAGTGCCTACACCTCCTCCAAACTTTTCCAGAGCTAGTGAGTTCCAGTATGCCATCCTGAAGGCCTACAAGAATTTACTCTTAGGAAACTCCATTGCTACAAGTCATCTGTTCCTTGTTGTTCAGCATAGCTACACTCATTTGGGGACTGTGGGGAAAGCTGAGTAAGCATCATACAAACCACCTGATTAGAGAAAGATAGTGTAAATATGAACAAATTTACTTTAGGCTACCATAACTACAAAGAGGGAGTGGCAAGATTACAGCAATAATATCTGAGCACCTCACCATATTCTGACCAATCACCACTTGGCTTTTATTTAATTTACAAACTACTTCACTCTGTGTTTCATTGAGTGTCTACTTACTTATCCTCAAAGCATTTTTAATAAAAGGAAGCCTTTCACAGTTTGGCTTTATAGCTAACTGTCAAGACAAACAACGGAATAAACTAATGTGCTAAGAAGCACGATAGCCAGAAAAGTGTTAACATGTCTGTTAACTGAAATACAAGAAGTGCTGCTTCTGGCAGAATGCTCTTAAAAAAAATATATGCAGAAGAAGCACCTCAAAATAGGAGAAGAGGGTAACAACACACTGAAAATAACCCAACATGTAGTCTAAATTGCATGTTCTTCTTAAGTTGACAGAACTCTACCATACAAATACAGACCCTGATTCCCTGCAAAAGCCATGTTACTGTGCTGTCTCCTAGATGCTTATTCCTCAGACTATGTCTCATTGCTAGGGTTGGACATATGAAATCTATTTGTATGAGAAGTAATAGTTGGTCCCAGTATTCCTCAGATGCTGGTTTCCATTCCTCATGCACTGGTCAGAGTCTGAGCCTGTAAGTTTATGCATACAGCTATAAATAAAGCAGCATTTAAAAGTGTTTTGCCACTGGCCACCAGCCCCATTTGATGCCCATGATCATGAGATAGTCATGATCAACATTCCTTGTTCTCTCTTATTTATCATTGATTTGTTGTCTTTACTACCTTCCCAGAAATTGCGCATGAAAATATTTACCAACACTAGAATCAAGAAGCCTGTTTCCTGTGTGCGTCCAGACTTTCAGAGAAAGATGTATCTAAGGAAAGACAATATTGTTGGTAAGGAACAGACATGTCCATCTCCATGAGTGAAGGGGCTCCCCTCTCCCAGTTCTGGCCAGCCTGCAGCTGAGACAGCTGACCCCCATCCTGCTGTGTTTCTTGGTTGTGTATGAGAGCAACAAAGCTTGTGTCCATTTCAATGGACCTGATTTATAAACCGCAGATAGAAGCTCAAATCCCCATGCTTTCTTGGTGTCCCTGTGTTCAGTGTTTTTCATATGAAATGCAGCGTGCTCTTTGCCGGCACTTTCACAGATTATTTAAAGGAACGTGACTCCATTTTAGCATGCTGTCTCCCACCAGATCCAGACCAAATTTGGATCCATCAAACTGAGCCTTGGGCTATACTCTATCCTACTCTGTCTCCCTAAGGCTGTGTTCCCCAAAGATACCCACGCTGTGTCAGACTCTCATTGAAACACTAGCCCTGTCCACTCGTGTTCTGTGTCACAGAACATTTGTGGTTTGTGTTTGATTGCCTGTGAATGAAGAACTAGTTTCACCTGTGGCTATATATGCTGTTTTCTGAGGTATCACTTGCTTTCTGCCAGACAACCATGCTGTCCATGCTGATTCTGAACCTCGCTCTGATGACAAGGAGAAGCCAAAACCACGGACGCTTTTCCCAGAGACCTGGATTTGGGATTTGGTCTCTGTTGGGTTGGTAACAGCCTCTGCCTGCCTTCTTTTCCCAGGGACACCCCTGGAGTATTCTGACTGCTTTTAAGCAAGTCCTCCTCTTCTGCTTCCTGCTGTAGGGGCAATGGACAAGCATCTCTCCAAGTTGCTGTACCTGACACCATCACGGAATGGAATGCTAACACCTTCTGTGTTGCCGATACTGGCTTTGGTTTCTCGCCTCTGACCTCTCTTAGGGTCTTCCAGCCTTTCTTTGTGGATGTATCACTGCCATACTCTGTGATCCAAGGAGAGATTTTCACCCTAAAAGCTACTGTCTTCAACTACCTCGAGGACTGTATGCAGGTGAGTTCCCCCAGGCAAGTTCCCCCAATTACACAGCCTCTGTCAGAACAAAAACTTCAGCCCAAAGGCAAGCTCTGAGCTCCTCTGGAGCCCAAGATACTGGCATCTGGGCCATAAAGCACAGCCTCACACTTCATGACCTAAGGTATTTGCTGCTTGGTGCAGTGCCTGCTGCTAACACTATCCCAATGTGTGCTTGTCCACCCAACCCCACTCAGATCCACACCACTCTCATGGAGACCCCAGAGCTAAAGGTAGATGCCTGTCCAAGCTGCCAGTTCACCAGCTGCCTCTGTGCCAACAAAGCAAAAACCTTTGTGTGGAACGTGACGGCGACCAGGCTGGGTGAGGCTGGGCAGAGGGACGTGTGGCGGCTTGTGGGAGGAGGGGTGGAATTTGCCCACGTCTGCATGTCTGGACTTAATGCTTGTGCATACAGCTGTCTGCTGCAAGTGCTCAGCACTGTGCCCCTGTGCTCCCTGCAGGCAGAGTGAACGTCACCGTGAGCAGTGTGGCAGAAGAGTCACACAGTCTATGTGGTAACAGGATTGCTCTGACACCTTTGCAAGGAGGGAGAGACACAGTGATTAAATCTCTGCTTGTCAAGGTTGGTCACATCTCAGGGTGGAGACCCCCTGGGGACAGGGGTTTGTCCCCTGGGGCAGTTAGCAAGATCCTAAGAGGTAGTTTAGCCCCTTCTTGGACATCAGGCAAACTTGCTAAGGCAGAGTGACTTCCTTTCCTGTGTTCCCTATCTGAATTACTCTTTCTCCATCGGCAGCCAGGAGGTGTCCTACAAGAGAAGACCCAAAATGCCTTTCTCTGTCCTGCAGGTAGGGGACAAAAATTCCTGACTGCCATTGATCATGAGACCAGAATGGAAGTGACAGGGTTACTGCAAATACCCAGAGGTGGGGGCGAATTAATCTGAGTGGCACCCTCCCTACCTGGGAGAGCAACCACTATAATTTGCCCATGTCAATCTTTTATTTAGCAAAATATCCTTTATTGTGGCATTTATTTGCAAGTCTTGGCTCCTGTGGCACATTGTCACATTAAGCTTCACCTGGGTCCCCTTGGATGTTACACTTTTGTGAGAGGCCTCTTCCACAGGATAAATTTCTGGATTCTGCCTTCCTCAGATAACACCATCTCTGAAGTGTTCTCCCTGACTCTGCCTGCAGAAGTGCTGGAGGGATCTGCCCGAGTCACGTTCTCTGTGATTGGTGAGAAAGGCTTTTCCTGCTCTTGAGTCCCTAGTGAGAAAAACTTGCACAAAGCTTTGGCCTTACTGATGCACTGACCCAGCTCCTCATGAGATCATCTGTAAGGGGTGTGATTCTGGCCTCAGAAATATGGATGAAGTAATCTTTTCCAATATTTATTCCGCTCATAAAGAATGTTTCTAGCTTATCCTTAAGTGTCTGGAGGAAAAGGCACAAAACAGGGTATCCTCTCTGACTTCTGTCACTGCCATCTGCCTAAGTGAACCAAAATCATTCATTTTTCCTGTCTCTCCTTTCAAATGGAAGGTGACATCATGGGTCCAGCACTTCAAAATTTAGACCAGCTGCTAAGTATGCCCTTTGGCTGTGGTGAACAGAACATGGTCCAGTTTGCACCAAACATCTTCATACTCCAGTACCTGAATAAGACTAAACAGCTGAACACAGAAATTAAGGATAGAGCACTGAAATTTCTGACAACAGGTAAGCATTGTTCTTCCTTCTGCTGCAAAATGAAGCTTCTATAAATCAAGAGTGTGGGGCACAGGTCTGGTGGGGAGGTGAAGGGCAGGAGTGGGAGCAACTGCCAGAACTATGACAAAGGAAGGTATCACAGAGAAAAAGGGAAATGGCTCATGGAAAGAAAAGTGTGTTTCTGAAGAAAGCAGGACTTCTGCCTCTGCCAGTAACTGAGGTACTAAGTCTGCTTTTTTGAGAAGGGTGTGAGTAAATAGTGATTTCCATTATTACATGATGCCTGTTTGTTCCCTTACCAGCCCAAGGCTGACAGAAGCACCTTGTGAAAATAGGGCATCAGCTGCTATTGCATGGAATAAAATGTGGCCTTTGGGAATGGATAGGAGTTCAGAAGCTTAGTGTTTCCCCATGTTTTAGAAAACATATTCTGGGGGCATGTCAAATCTCTCCAGTAAAATCTGAATTTAATGTAGTGCCAGTGTCTGCGTCTCATGTTGTAATGTGCCTCCTATTTCAGCCTGCCAGTCTCCTTGTCCTGCTATGCTGCAAGCTCAGCAGCTTTCCATGGACAGGATTTCACTCCTTTTCTTTCCCCCTTTTTCTTCTGCACTGCAATTATGTATTGAGAACATGTACATTTATCTGGGAGAGGGGGGCCTGCCCAAGAGAATGGTGTGGCAGAGAGGCAAGACAAAGGGTAAACAGTAAGGCTGTGAGGAAGGTGGAGGGAGAGCAAACAGATGCAGACAGCATTCTGCCCTCAAGGCTCAAAGGCATGGCCTTGTTGCTTCCTGTACATCCCATAAAAAGTGCTTTCTTGAGTCCTAACAGGGCTGGCAGAAGTGCTGAAAAGCAAATAGGGTTTCATTTGTGTCCCCTCTAGGAAAAGCCTTCCTCCTCACTTCTACCGCTCCTTTTATTCACAGCAAGGCCCTTGAGAGCTCCCTGGCACATGGGGAGCCATGGGATGGCTGAGCATGTCACCCTTCTGCAGAACAGCAGGGCAGGTACCCACAGCACTTGCTCCAAACAGCTCCAGGAATGCCCAGCAGCCAGATGGCCACTCCAGCAATGCTTTGGGCTGCAGGGGGAACTGGGGGTGCTGTGCTTGCCTCAGTGGCTCTGACTGCAGGACCTGGTGAAGCCTCTTGCTGTGAAGGCATCTGCACAGAGCAAGGACACAATTTGAGATGCTGTGGTCCTCGCAACCATGTCCTGTTGTCACAGGTTACCAGCGCCAGCTGCTCTACAAACATGACGATGGCTCCTACAGCGCCTTTGGGAAAGGTGATGAGCAGGGCAACACGTGGTGAGTGACTAGAATTGCTCTTGTCATCCTAAACCCGTTGTCCTTGCTGGTTCATCTCCTGCCTGTGACATGGCATTTCTCCGTGCTCTGCTCACAGGCTGACAGCTTTTGTGGCCAGGTCCTTTGGCCAAGCCAGCTCTCACATTTACATCGATAAGGACCACGTGTACAGCGCTCTGCTCTGGCTGCAGAAGCACCAGCTGCCCACTGGCTGCTTCCAGAGTGTGGGGAAGCTCTTCAACAATGACTTAAAGGTATGGCTGCCAGACATGGGAGTGGAAGCAGGAGGAACACAATGTGAGGCACAGGGTTGCTTCCCCAGGCTTTTCCACTATGAACAGTAGCACAAAATAATGTGAGCATGGCCTAGTGCAGCTAAGGCACCTTCCCAGAGCAGAATGAAAAATGTGGCCTAAACCAGCAGTAATTTCCTTGGTGTGAGGGTTTAGACTCTGCTAGGCTTTCTTAATTTTCATTCTAGCCAAAAGACAGCACAGCTAATTGTGCCAAGACACTACAGGGGAACATGGAAATGAGAAATATTTTTATATTTTAGTGCTTGTCTAGAATACCCTGGCTCAATTCTCCCTCTTCTCATACCTTACAGTGCACAATACTCTATTTGCTCTAATACAGGATTATCTGAAGACACAGTTGTCCCTCCACTGCCCCAAAAATATGACTTCTTCTGGAGCTTGGCATTCCCCCAATGATCCCTGATCCCAAACTCTTGGTGAGCATGTCTTAGAGCTTAGGTACTGAACAGTGTCTATGCAGTATGGCAATATTTGGGTTCATCGCCTCTGTAAAAGTAGGAATAATCCACACTGGTCAGATTGCAAAATTGCCCACATTAAATATGAGGCAGATTTATGAAAGAAAACAGGCTGCTAGTAAACATTAGTAAAGCAAAGAGTTACACATTTTTTTCCTAAAATTTTGGTGCAGTACAAAATAAAACCAGAGTGTACATGTAGTTTCCCAGCTTGAGCTTTCAGTCTGAACAGAACTTTTTGGAATAGGTTTTGCACTCCCACCTGCCTCACACTTAAAAAGTTTCTTCTGTTCAGTGTGAATGATGCTTCTGAGCATCTTAACCCAATTTTCCCCTCTCATTTTAGATGTATTCTTGTCTCATATCTGAGCACATAAGCAAAACCTCCCCAAGAATATATGTCCTCTGAGGTGAAAAGTGGCTCCTGAAAGCTTGTTTAACATGTAATAATCTGTAGCTTCTCACAGTCAGATGAATTGTATGTAAACTTGCATAACGTTTTATATGCAAATCCTTCATCATAAAATCTTCGTTCACGTGTACAGTAATAACATATTTAATAAGATTAATTGATTAATAGTTTGCTTCGTGCCTCTCTACGAGAATGGATATCTAGGCTGTGTAAACAACATGGCTGAGACTGCCCTCAACACCAAATTTTCATGATATTCAGCAAGTGAGCCGGGAGTGCTTTCCTGTCCAGGAATGCCTAGAAGCATGCTGCTGTACTTCCCCAGATGCAGTTTTAGTGGCTGTACAATGACAGACAGGCAAGCTGTGGTTGGGTTTGTCCTTTTCTGATGACTGTCTGTGTGCTTGCAGGGCGGCGTGGATGATACAATCTCATTAACAGCCTATATCGCTGCTGCCCTGGTGGAACTGCCTCTGGAGAGGAATGTAAGTCACACCTGAGCTCTTGCGGGGCTTGGGAGCATGCTCCATCATTCATTCCTCCCATGGTCAGGGGCTTCCAGGAGTACACAGCCTGAGTTGGTGAAAGGTTCTGTCATTCCCACCTTGGTACGCAATAAGCTAAATAGGTAATTTTTAACTCGGTGAGGAGTTCCTAATATAAATGGCCTGATTTGCAGGAAAGCAGAGCACTTGCTTTTCCCAGCTGATCTCAGGGAAAACAACTGTCTCTGAAAATAACAAAGGGCTTGCAGGGAGAGGCAATAGTTTTCATTAAACTAACAGATCAACAGAGCTAAAGGAGAAAAAAAAAAGACCACTTCTCAGGTATGAACTCTCCCCCCTTCCCAAATAAAAGCAATGATCTTCAAGACAAGTGTAGACTGTTCTTGCAAGAAAGAACTGATATCCCAGGCTTAATGGTACAGTTCTAAAAACAACATCATACCGCTCAGGATATGAGACCCACAGCATCTGGGTCTGACAGTTCTGCACCAGTGTTTTACTAGACACTTCCCATAGCTGGATTCTCCAGTGTATTAGGAATCCCCTATCCCAGTGAGATGTCCAACACACCTTTGCTTTCAGCTCACAGTGAGTGACGCTTTGACCACTCTACTCCATACTCCACAGCCCTGGGACAGATGCTAGCACTAAAACACATCAGGGATGTGTCTGGGATAGATGTTCACAACAACATGTTGTTTGGCCAGAAGAAATTCATTTGGTTTGGATTCCTTTTTCAGGACACTATGTTGGATAATGCCTTACATTGCCTTAAGAATGTAAAACTTGATGAGACAAGCCTTTATCTCAAGGCTTTGATGGCTTATGTCTTCACCCTGAGTAAGGACATGGAGATGAGAAAGCAGCTCATGGATTTGGTAGAGAAGGAAACTGGTAGGTTATTGCTGTTGGGTCCTAGAGATGATGACTGTGTTTAAGGTCTGATATCTGTAGCATTTAATTTCAGCAATCTGGGAAATTTAGCTATTCTCAAATAGGCTTTTGTGTCAGAAAACTGTAATTTATTGAAGCTATGAGAATCTCTATTTTTCTCAGAGCCAATAAACAATTTCTATTCAAAAGCACCAGAGATGATCCATGTTAAACTTGTGTGATCAAAATGCTTATTTGTGTTGTGGTGCTCCTGTAATTCTTCAGCAATTAATGCATAGTACAACAGATCTTGCAGAGGAAATTTGTTTCACCATGTCAATTCAGCTGCTGGTCAGGACATTTACTTGAAAAATTCAAACCTTTTGACTGCTTTCCATTTCTGCCCCCTACTACCACTGCCACAAAATATTCGATTGGACTCAGATGTATTCAGTGTTTGTGAGCTTGGACCTGAGGTGAGAACCTGGCTCTTGCTTAAATTGCCCTTCACTATGCACTGCACAATGAGGATGGCAGCAAAGTAAGTTGGATAGTCTTCCACCTCCAGTAGCCTGATAGCAATTCCCTTAAAAGAGTGGGAAGTTCTTGTACAATAGGTACAACTGACTGGAAATGAGTCCTAGAGCTTTTCAGCACAGGGGGTCCCGTTACTCTATGCTAGGCAAGTGCAGAAACAGCAAAAATGCTGAAGCTTGGAGACAGACATAACTTTGAATATACACATGGATTTACAGTTCTTCTCTTCCATGTACTTCTTCCCCCATCAGCAGAGCTACTGACATCGCAATCTGCAGATAAATGGTCTTCTTCCATAATTGAGACAGTAGCCTACATCATCCTGGCTCATGTCTCCAAACCAGACTTGTCACCCAATGAAGCCTCGGTGAGCAAGCTTGTGCGCTGGCTCACTGGACTAAGAAATGCCTTCGGAGGATTTGCTTCCACACAGGTAACAAACCAGGGAAAATCATGGGGGAAAGAGAAGGATGTTGTGCCTGGAGGGATGTGCACATCTCTCATGTGCATGTCACTCTAGACCCATTCTTCGCAGACAGAGCTATACAAGTCCGGCTTGGGAAGGGGAGTGCCATGGGGGAAGTCTTCTCTGTATAGTGTAATTGGGATTACCCAGGGCCTGGGATTGCTAAGCCCAGAGTTCAGAAGCTGCCCTTTCCAGGTAACAGAAATCATCCTGCTGCCTGTGGCATAGACCCTATGTATGCACTTGGGAGGGATAGAGCCTGCCTGTGTCAGAGTGTGAATCAGGGCCATGAGGAGTGTGGTTCTCCCTGCAGTCCCTGAAGTTGTGTGCTGGCTCTTGTCCTGTATGGCCCCACAGCAGAGCAACTCTCTCTCCCTTCAGGACACAGTTGTCAGCCTGCAGGCCCTCGCTCAGTATGCAGCCCTGATTCCTCAGGAGATGAGAGATGTCAGGGTGACAGTGAAAGGCAAGGAGGCTTCTCCACTGGAGTTCCATGTGCACAGGAACAACAAGTTGGTCCTGCATCAGGCATCTCTCCTTGCAGACACAGGAACCTATACCGTGCAAGCGACAGGCAGTGGCTGCATTTATGTCCAGGTGTGTATGCATACGGAACAGAACTCTTGGGTTTTGCCTCTGATTATAGAAGTCAGGTTTGGCTTTAAGAAGGCACTATAACCTCAAGTTCTGAGCAGGATTTTGCCTTCTAGGCAGAATTATGTCAAACTTGAAGGTACTCAGGTGTACTTTGCTGACATGGTTTCATGCAACCATCTCTGGTATCTTCCCAGAAATGTCTCAGCTTTGCTGTCTCATGCTACAGAGCCATGTCACTGTTAAGAGAGCAGCAGATCTGAAGTCAGGAATAATGAGAAACAGAAGAGTACCTGCTTCTATTTTGAATGTATGTTGCTGATGTCACTGCTTCAGGAGCTGGACACTGTGTATCTTCTAACATGGTATTCTTTGGGTTGTTACCACGCACAGAGATGAGGAGTGATGTAGTACCAAGGTCTTCTTATTCCAGTAGACCAACACAACTGGTCCATCAGGAGGATACCTCTTATTTTTCTGGAAGTTTTGGTAGTGGTCCACTTATGAGCCATCCATGCAGCAAAGAACTCAAATCACTCCCTGTGAAAATCTCCTTTACTGGGTCACTATTCTTCATATGATGCCCACAAGAGAATCTTACTATGCTCATGGAGAACCACCCCTCCTGCTGAGTTGTCTTCTTCCAATTTTTTGTTTTCCTTCTTCTTTCTTAAGGGTTTTGTAATTGTTTTACCAGTATTTTCCCCTTGAGACCTAGAACTGCTGAGTAGTAGCATGACAAGAGTTAACAGTTACACTTCTTTCTCCTTGTAGGACAGTGTTTTAGTTAATGTGCTTCCTTGAACCTTAACAGTAATTTTTTTTTTTTTTTTAAATGAGACTGAATGAGGCCTTGAATCACAGAAAGCTGAGTTTCCAAGTTTCGGGTTGCTTTTGGCAGGCGTATCTGATGCTATATGCTAAACAGCACATCTCTGAACAGAAAGTGCGTCTGGGTCCAGCTGTGTTAGCCACTGGCTACCAATCCGTTAAAAGCTGGAGGTAATCCTTTAGCTCATTCAGGGAAACTCTGGAGCACTTCATAGAGATGTTTTCTCCCCCACCAGAACACTTTGTACTATAACATCCCACCACCAAAAACAGAAGAAGTCTTTGTCCTGGACGTGGAAACAGTACCAAGAGAATGTGACGGTGTCAGGAAAGAGTTTGACATCCATGTGTCTGTCAGGTATGAGGACCCCTGAGGATCTTAATTCAGCAGAAAAAAGTGTGAACCCAGTTGTATGACTAGACCCCCATGAAAGCCTCCTGTCTGTGGAATCAAAGACACAAGGATGACTGTCTTCTTCTGCATAGATACAAAGGAGTTTGTTAACTGAGAATTAAGGCCTGGAGAAGCATGGCAATGCACTGGCTGTGTCTTGCAGAACGACAGCAACTATCTCAGGCAGCATGGAGCTGCTCACCAGCTTCCAGAGCACCAGCAGCTGAGCTCCCATGTTAAGGGACACGTGGCATACTAGGCTGAACCAGCCCTGAGGTGCATGCTTCTGTAGTGTGAACCTCTGCTGGAACTAGACAGCAGAAACCCCAGTCCCCTATCCATATTTTACTTGCCTGCATCTGTCTAGGATGAGAGTCTTGATCCATATTCTCCATGCCTTACTGTCCTTATTGAAAGAGAACAATGCCAACACTGCCACTCCCAGCATGTAACAGCAAAGGTCATTTCCACCTGTTGGAGAGGGCAACATGAAGCCATATTATTTCCACATTAACCATAACACATTTACTGTACAATCCGTCTCCATACTGAGTGAGTAGATGGGGACCGCTTCTTGTCCCTTTCTCCCATTAGTTAGACATGCTGCTGAGCTTTCACATCACTGTAGGGCAGGGCAAAGTTTGGAAGAGTCCATTAGTTCTCCTAGAAATGCTGTGGTGCTTCTAATATGCTTCTTTCCTGACTCTCTTCAGTTATGTAGGGGACCGTGAGACGAGTAACATGGCCCTGGTGGAGGTGGAGATGCTGTCAGGGTTCATTCCTGTGCAGAGCTCTGTGAATGAGGTGAGACTTTCCCTTTCCTTCCTTCAAGATATCAAAAGCTATTTTCCAGATGTAGCTCAGTCAGAAATATCCAAACATTTAAGAACTGTTGGAGAATGGTAACTACAAATGCAGATATAACAAGCATCACAAGGCAACTTTCCACTTGCACAACTGGTTGTGCTGTTTTTCATGTTCATAGTGAGGATTGCATACACAGTAAGAGGTTAGAGAGATGACAAAAAAGTATCTACTTAGAATCACTTGGGGTGCACTGGGACCCTTTGCAGTTATCAGTCCCATTTTTAGGGATATTCCATAAAGTGGTATTGAGTCCCATAGAGTTGTTCAATGACATACTCTTGTGTTCCAGGCAATAGCTAGGAAGATCCATCCTACTAACCAGCTTTCCCTCCGCTTCTAGTGCTGAAAGTAGGGATGCAACTCAAGGATACTTGTCTCAAATCAGAAAAATATTTTCTAAGGCTTGGTGGGCTCCCAGCAATCTCAGTGCTGAGGAAGGCAGATCTGACTAACCCCCTGACTAGGCTAAGTGCTTTTGTTAACAGTGCTTCACTGACAAATACCAAATTTGAAACAGGGAAGGCCAATAAGCTGACATTAACCAAGCTCATCTCTTGCCTTCCTATACAGCTGGAGAAGGTACCCCTCGTGAAAAAGACAGAGATAAAACCAGACAAAATCACAGTCTACTTGGAGGAGGTAAGAGGAAGACCAGGGGAATTGCCAATTCAAGTAGTAGCAACTGAAGTACTTTGCAACTGAAGTGACTTTCGCAGATCAGAAATACAAATCTCTAGGCTGGTCAAGCAGCCTAAACTTTTCACAGAAGAGGAAGAGGGTGGAAGAACCTGGAACGACAGAAAAAAAAGCTCTGGTGCAGAAGAAGTAAAGTTACTATGTAGGTGATTTTGATATGATCAGTGCATTTCTGCTCCCTTCCATTCTTCTTTCCAGCTGGGTGAGAGTTCTCTGAAGCTTAACATCTCAGTGGAACAAGATGTTGAAGTGCAGAATCTGAAAGCTGCAACAGTGCATGTCTATGACTACTACAAGCCAGGTGAGGTTTCACTGACATCGGCAAAGAGTAACTATTGTACCCCACACTCAGACATAATTCTGTCTGGACCCTTATTCCCTTAACTCCCTTATTCCAGTGCACTTCCTCCTGCAACTTCAAGATTGTGTTTCCTCTGTACAAAACTTCAACATCTAAGTAGCCACTTGTTTAGAAAAATTCTTGAGACAAGACTGCCTGGCAGAATGATTGTGTCAGGGGTATTATGTGTTCCAAACAACTGTGTTTGTTTACTTCCTTGAAGCTAGAAGACTTCCTGGCAATTTGCCATGCCTTCTCCAGCTCTTTATATCTCTTGGGAATATTCAGGCATTTATGTAAAATCAGTATTACATAATGCTACCCTGATCCACTAGAAGGCAGAATTTAGTTGCCTGCATTTCATGTATAGTGTAATAATCCAACCATCCATTGTGTCCTGCCATCTCAGAGGATAATAGGAAAATAATTTGTTACCCTTTAAAGATCTAAATGAACTATCAGCACACTGAATAGGGATCTTGTTGACATTTTGAGTTTCTCTGATTATTTTGTGCTCAGTATGAGACAAAACAGCAGATGGAACATTAAGAATTATTTTTTTAAAAGAATTTGAGAATAAAATGGAAAAACTGCTGCTGGAGATTTAGAATGCAGCACTACATGCTGTATGCTAAATTCCATTCTTGTTCCATGTTCCACAACATGGCAAGAAGAGGAGGACAGTTTTTAATCCAGCCATTACAGAGCTAAATATTGTCACCTAATATATTCTCTCTTTGCTATTTCATCCTGTACAAGAATTTTTGTGCTTAGTACATACAAATTAAAAAGTGTTATCTGACATGGGAATACTAATTATCACTAAACAAGGCTATCAGGACACACTGCTGAAAGGTTTTTTATTTACAAAAGTGTCCTTTGATTAGAAGGTATCACAGTGCATAAGGTGGTCTTTTACAGCTGTATGGGACACATGTTGTGGAGACAGATCGCTGGCCTGACCCGCTGTAGTAATTTCTTTGTTCACAGTCTGAAGAGTGAAAAATTAAGGTAGTGGGATGGCTGTGCTTCAGAGAAAGAAGCTTGGCACTACCCCACCACAGTCCTGCAGCTTACTACCTTTTCTCTTTCGTTTCTACAGATGACCGCACAGCAAGAGAATATGCTTTCCCTTGCAGTTCAGGTTAGTGTTAACAGGCTGCCAAGGTGGGAACAGCTGAAACAGAACAGAGGACTTGTGGTAAGCAGGCAAAGCATCCCACCTCTGCTCTGCATGTAATGCTGTCATGGGATGTAGAGCCTTCTTGGACTGCAGATTGAATTGGGATCTACTCTCTAGTTGAGGGCACAGTTTCTAGCCCAGGTATTTATCTCAATGTAGACTAAGGCTTGAGCATACCATGGAAGATTTAAATTATTATTTTTATTTCATTTCCTTGGAGTCCTCACATGTGCAGTCTTCAAAGCACCCCCAATCTAAGTACAACTGGAAATGCCTATGTCAGTGATAAAGAGATGTTGCAACTCACCCAATAACATCTTAGTCCTTAGACTCCTTCCTAAAATTTGATCAGGTACTTTGCCTTTTTTTCCCTCTTTCTTTCCACAGATGCCTCAAAGGTTTCTGCCTAGTATGCTCTGACTCTGCAACCTGAGTTTTCTGCAATAACTTCACTGCTCTGGCTCTCCTTCCCCGATGTGTTGGAAACACCCTCTTTCCTTTGCCCTAAGTTTCTATGTGAAAACTGGCTTAATACACATTAGTTTGGGCGCACGTGAAATAAAGTATGTGGAATGTGGAAATTAGGCAGTGACTTGACAGTTGATGAGGATTTCAGTGCATGAAAAAGAGGGAAACATTGTGCACGCCATGGTTACATACTTTGCATTTGGTCACCACAGTGGTTTAACTCTCTCCCCTCCCCAAGTCCCATCTCTGAGCTCTCTTTTCAGTTTAGTTAACACTACAGATGGTCTGCAACCAAACTCCATGCAAAAAAAAACCCCTCTGATGTGGTTTACTGTCTGGCCCTGTGAACCATTTTTCTGTCATAACTGAAGAACAGGAACAGGCAAGGGAAGGCTAAGGAAGAAATACTTTACCAGTTCGTTCAGACAGAAAAGGACTGTACAGCAATGTCTTATGAAGGGAGGGCAGGAAACCAAAATAACACTCACCCCAAATTCACTACATGTTTAGATTCTGACAACACCCTGTCCCATCCTGTCCAGACATTAACCCAAACGACTAATCCTTACCTGTGGCACTACTTAAAAAAGACAACTATTTGTGGAATTTCAGGATGCAACACATGCAACAAGACAATAGAGTGTATGCAGATGGCTCAGCAGGATATGCAGTGCCATTAGCAAGGTAGCACTCATAAAAGAAGGGATGCTAGATAAGAAAAAAAAATGGGTACTAGTTTTACAGAGCCGATTGCTAAAAGAGAAATTACCAGGACAGTTCATGCCACAAATATGAAGTAAGGTATGAAGTCAACAAGCCCAGGGGCAATGGAGAAGAAGTGAAAAAGGCTTCTAAAGAGGAAATACTTCAGGAGAAAAAAAAAAGGAGAAAAAGGAATATAAAATGAAGCAGGTCATGTGACAAGGATTGCTTGGGTTATCCCTGTGTAGCAGCCCTTTGCCTGATCAACAGGGCTTGCAAAAGGACAGTAAATCTATTTTTTTTCTGACCATTCAGAACAGTTGGTCCATAAAGTGGGCAGAACCATCCCTTCCACATAGGGACAAAAGCAAAACAAAAGTCTCACAGCAGTGTTTAGCAAGCATTTAGGGGAGGTAGAAAACCTGAAGAACCAAGCAATTCATTCTGTGGACAACTGATACAAAAAGAGGATGGGGCTGAGTTCAAGGAAGCAAAAAGATGAAGGAACTGAGCAGCCTCCAAGGATTGTTCCCCTAGCTTTGCCCCTTCCCAAGACATTGTAGGAGTCAATAGAGACTGATGGTGCTCTGCAAAGGGAGCAAAGTGGGACCTGTTACCTGTCCTGGTTGCCTTCCTGGTAAGTCTCTTCCTGTGGATATTTGGGATGGACTGAAAGAGCTTTGGGGTCAAAGCCCTCTGATCTGGTTGAACTTCAGATAGGGAGGTTCTAAATAAAACTGGAAGCCTATAACCCAGTGTACTCATTGTGCCCATAAGCCAGGCTCTCCCACCTCTAAACAGAAATGTGCCAAGGATCTGCTTTACAGTTTATATTAGCAGATTGCCATGAAATTAGAGCTTGACAGACGCAGGCCCATCAAGATTTCTCCGCTTCTGAAAGGAAGTCTTGGCACCTTGTACCTGCATGGGGTAGATAAGCGAGAAAAACAAGTGTGTGAAATATGAATACAAACAGATATTTCCAGGCTGTGGTTTCAAATCAGATCAATGTTGTTCAGCTGCAGATGAGAAGCAGCGGGCAAAGTAGAGAGCTGAAAAAAAGCTGCTGTGTGGAAAGTTCCCTTAAGGTAGGAGTGTAGAGTAGAAGTCAGTAAGGTCTTTGCCTCTTGAAGCAAATATTAGGAAATGCAATAAGTAGCTAGTCTGTGCTGGATGGGCATCTGATACTTGCTTTGTTCTAATGGCTACTGAATAGTGCTCCCTGTCCTTGGTGACATCCATAGGAAATACCTTCCAGCGCAAGAAGGGAACCTTTGCAATGTGTAAGCAAAGACCATATCCTGATGGCCAAGAGACTTCCTTCCACCACCTCACCACAGTGGCTGTGTGGGTCTTGGTTGCCCAGATGGTCCAGAGGCAACTGGGAAATTTCCTGCAAAGTTTTGCTGCTTTAACCTGTAAAAAAAAGACAGTCCAGAAGAGCACAGTACAGGAGGCAGCTAAGAGGCAATCTGGTAACCAGCATCTCAGACAACAAGGGATTTTACTGCAAACAGAAGCTCTTAAGAGGAGTGGGAAGTAGACCCCTTAAAAGGAGGAGGACGTCCAGGAGACAAGTGCAGTTACATAGGCTAGATGTCAATTTACATGCCTGTACTATATGAATCTGTACGGCACAGTATGCAGGCTCATGCTTATGCTAAATGCTGTTTATTCACCCGTGTATAAGGTTCATATAAGGTTCATTTATCACCACTGTCTTCCTGATAAATTGGAAAAAACCCCATGAACTCAGAAGGTGCACTTTTCTTGCAGGGCCACTGAGTGTCACCATCGCTCCGTGGCTTGTTGTGCAAGATGCCGCTTCTCCAGGGAATAAACCTCCTTTTCTAAAATGGGCTGGAATGGGGGGGGGGGGGGTGTGGAATAATTGGAATGAAAACGGGCTGCTTCTTGCTGAAGCGCCCAGAGCTGGGAAGATCTGCACCTAAATGCGAGCTATCTATGAAATGAATTCTGCCTTATACGTAGGCAAAGCATTTAACCGGTTTCCAGCCAGACCATCTAAGCCAGTCTTACAGTTCGTAGCATGATCCTCAGTGACAACAATTATGAGATGGAACAAGTGCTTTCTCAGAAGACACTAAAAAGGCTGGGATCCCATCGTTTGGTGCGCAGAAAGAACAGAATTTGCTGAGAAGATGAAGTATTGATATTTACAAAAATACTGAAGGCAGTGGATAAAGCAAATGGAAAACTGCAGATCTTTCCATGGCAGACTGGGCATATGTGATAAAACTAGGTGGTAATCAATTTAAAACAAATTAAAAAGGTACCTTACACTATAAGAACCTACTGCTACAGGAGTTATGGATGTCAAAAATATCAGTTTCAAAAAGATCATAAACTAATGAAAAGCCAGTCTATACCAAAGGGAAAAGGTTGTGGTGTATTCTCCACCATCCCTACTATCATGCTTGGATGTGGGAGTAGAACAAGGGGAATGGCCAGGTGCACCTGCTTTCCCTGGAAAGTATTAAGGGCAACTGAATGCGGTGGACTGAAAGGTCCAGTGGCTTTCTTTTTTCCTGGGTCAGTGGAGGTTAGTGAGAGCTTACTTGTTTCACATGCCAGCAGTAGCAGAGTGGTGTGCAAGTTCACAACAGACATGCACACACAGGGTCATGCTGACAGGAGACAGCACTTCAGAGACACCCATAAAAACCCATTGTCAGTGGCCTCATCCTGCTCCTAAGGAACAGCACTCAGAGAAATGCGCTTTCATAGGTCTCAGGTTTTTGGTCCTATAAACTTTTCATCCTGCTTGCTGACTAGACAGACAACATGCACACAACAGAGAGCACAATAACACGGGAAACAATTAAATTATTTAAAATCTAATACAGGCTGTGGTGATCAGATGCAAAACTTGCGCAGACAAACATCCTGATTGGATTTGGCCATCTTTGTTCATCCCTGCCTTCTCTCCATTTGTTCGCCTTGATCCCTCCATTCCCTGCCTGTGATTTTTACCCTAAGCACACCGGTGCAGTTTTGAAAACCCTAAAATTCTCTCTCGACTCCAACATCCCCCCACAGCTGCTAAGTACTCCCCCGTAAGTCCTAAAGCCTCTTTATTGCAGTATTTCCCCCAGTCCTATTGCAGTAACTCCCCTTCGTTTGCATACATTCCAGAGAGTTTCCTCCTTTGAAGCCACTTCAGTGGGTTTTGCAACAAGGACAAATGGCTTAGTCGTTCATCCAGTTGTTGTGGCTTTTAGGCGTGGTTGATTCACAGGGATTACTGTTTGCTGGGTTTCCTGCCTTGTCATTGTTTCTTTGTCACTGTCGGACCTTTTGTTTTGAATAACCTTAAATATCTCCTTGAAAATCAGCCAGACAGTTTTCCATCTGAATTGAAAAAGAACCCTCAGCATTTAGAGCAAGTATGTTTGGTAACAGCCCAATTGTCCTCCCGTACTGTGTGTTTTGCTGCTTTTCAGGCAGCAGCAAATATTATTCTGTGATTCTAAGTCAACGGGAATTGACCACAGTTGATAATGGGAATTTTCTCCTGCGAACTGATAGCCCAGCAGTGTCATTTCAGAGCCAGATGCAATGTTCTTGCAACATGAAGCTCAAACCTGTCATTTGCAGGAGCATTTATACGGCTCAGAGCCTCAGCGGTGCTTGAGCTTCCACACCTTGTACATGTTGATGGAGCGTGACTCATTCGTGTTTGTCTTCTGCTTCATCCCACTTGTCCTTGATGCACGTGATGGTAGTCTGAAAGGAAACTCACCAGCTCTTATCAAGATGAGCCACTGGTCTGACCCGATGGGCATTTCTTATTTTCTTAGAAACAAATATGTTGATCATAAAAGCATAGAATGCTTTGGGTTGGAAGGGACATTAAAGATCATCTAGTTCCAACCCCCCTGACATGGGCAGGGACACCTTCCTCTAGACCAGGTTGATCAAAGCCCCATCCAACCTGGACTTGAACACTTCAGGGATGGGGCATCCGCAGCTTCTCTGGGCAACTTGTGCCAGTGTCTTACCACCCTCATAGTAAAGAATTTTTGTCCTAATAGCTAATCTAAATCAGCTCTTTTTCATTTCGGAGCCATTGCCCCTTGTCCTGTCACTACATGAATACATAGCTCCTCTCCACTTAACATCTAAAGTTGACGACACTATAGTTAAAAATTCTTAAGTTTATCATAATCAACTCTTCTTACCCTAAGCCAGGCAACTGACACGCCACAAACTGATGCTCTTTAAGAATAATCAAGAGAAGCAAGGTCCAAGTGCCTGCACAGTGCAGCTTCTCTTCTGAAAGCTTCCAGCAAGCTCTGGCACTGTGGTCTCTTTACCCTGTTCATACAGGTTTCCACTGCGCACCTCTACGTGTGCTCTAAAAGACGAAGGCAGAAAACCTCCTGCTGTGTCCTGTTTGTCCATCAAAGCTTGTTCCAGGTACCAACACAAACAGTTTACAACCTACATTCTTCTCCCAGGCAACTAGCAACAGGACGAGAGAACAGCCTTTAGCTGCGCCAGGGGAGGTTTAGGCTGGACAACAGGAGGAATTCCTTCACAGAAAAGGTGATTAGACATTGGAATGGGCTGCCCAGGGAGGTGGTGGAGTCACCGTCCCTGGAGGTGTTTAAGGAAGGACTGGATGTGGTGCTCAGTGCCACGGTCCATTGACACGGTGGTGTTCGGTCATAGCTTGGACTCGATGATCTTAGAGGTCTTTTCCAACCTAATTGATTCAGTGATACATAAAACAACTAATGTTCAACAAGGTTAATCGGTCTCCAGAAGGACGGATGACAAAGCGAGTCCCGAAACAGCGGACACCATCTCGGGCTGGCGAAGAGCGCTTTGCGCCCGCCGACCAGCAGGGCTGTGACTCTCACCAGCACCGCGATGCCTCGGTGCAGGAAGCCGCTCCCAAGGAGCGGGGCCGCGCTGCGCGGCAGGGCCGGGCGCTGCTCCCGCCGCTCCCGCCGCCGCCGGAGCGCGTCCCGCCAGGCTCCCGCTGCCGTCACCAGGGCAACGGGCAAGCGGCACCCAGGGAAGGCACCACGTGCCCGGAAGCGCCTCGAGGGAGGAAGTGACGGAGCGCCGGGGGAGCCCAGAGGGCGAGATTTAAAAAAAATAAAAAAACAAAAAACAAAAAACAAAAAACAAACAAAAAAAAAAAACCAACCAAAAGAAAAAAAAGGGGGATTAAAAAAATGGGATACGGGGGAGGGGCGGGCGGGGCGGGAGCGGGTCCCGCCCCCCGGGCCGCCTCGCCAGACCGCGGCCCCGCCGGAGCCGCCGCCAGGTACCGCCCCGGCCCCGCCCACCCCGACACCGGAGCTGCCGCCCCGCCCCGCCCGCTCGGCCGGGCCCGGCTGCCCGCGCACGGGGGGCGTGTCGGGCGCGGCGGCGGCTCCGGCGGAGGCTCCGGTGCGGCGGCGACGGCGCGGGTCCCTCGGGCGGGCGGGAGGCGGCGGAGGGGAGCGGAGCGGGGCCGAGCCGCGGCGGCTGCAGGTGAGGCGGGGCCCGGGGCGCGGGCGGCCGCGGCGGGGAGAGTTCCCCGGGGCTGGCGCGGGATGGAAGTTGACAGCGGCGGCGGAACAGCCATTGTCTGCCCGGCCCGGCCCCGGGCAGCTCCCCCGCGCAACCCCGCTCCCGGGCAGCCGCCGCCCGGCTTCGGGCATCCTGCGGCGCATCCCGCCTCCCGCCGCGGCGGGGCTGCGGGCACGGCACGGGCGGGCAGGGCGCCCGCCCGCCGTGTAGGATGAACTTTGCTGCCGGAGTTGCCGGCGGCCTGGGTGGCTGCCGCCGCGCTGTCTTCTTCCATCCTTCCATCCTTCTCTCCGTCTCTCCCGCCGCCGGCCGGGCGAGGCGCTCGGCGGGGAAAGGCGGGCTGGACACTGAGGGATGGGGACCAGGTGGTGCGAGGGTCCTGCAGTGCTGGAGCGTCGCACCCACTGCTGCTTCCAGAGCATCCCAGGGCAGAGTCAGCGTGTCCCGGCAGTTCCATACCTCTGTTCGTGTGGCTTGGAAACTGCTGTAGGAACATACAATAAGACCAGCGGGTGTGCTCTAGTCCTGGGTGCTAATTTTTCTCCCCCAAACCTGTGGCGTAAACCCCGTGCAAATATAACGTGTTTCCTAACTTAGTTTCTCAAGGATGAAGTGACAAAACCACTTAGAAAGTTAGAAAATGTTCTGCAGGCAGCAATCATGTCCCGGGGGGAATGGGTGGGGTGAGCAAGTATAACTTTTCTACCTCCTACCTAGTGCTCAGTGATTAGAGTAATGTTTGTCTTGACTCTTGTCTGCCCTTGTGCTTGTGAAAGGTCAGGAACTTGTAGATGGGCCACCTGTGGTGTTCTCGGTGTGTGCTGAGATCAGCAGTGTGGGTTAGGCTCTGGACTGGCCCATGTTCTCATGCTTGCACTGCTGCCTGAGCCAGTTTTCTCCCTTCTTCCCGTCCTTTCTGCTATGTGGTCATTCTTGCCGTGGTGCTAATAAGCTTTTGCGTCCTTCTGTGTCTGCCTTTTAGAAGTACAGTTCTGGCTGTTGTTCAAAGGTTAATTTCTAGTAATTGCAACATTGTAACTCTGGGGTTTTGGTTTTAGGTTTTTTTGGTTTTTTTTTTTTTTTTAAATTTTAATTTTTGTTGTTGTTTGGAAAATCCATGGTTTAATAATTTTTAGTAGGTTATCCATCTTATGGAGCAGCTAGCTGAGTCAAGTGATGTGATAACCAGCGATCACTAGATTTTTGTAAGAGGAAGTTGCTTGGAGATTTAGTTGGAGGAGGGGACAGGGTGTAATTCCGTTATTTTGTGCGGGAATGGCCGTGTTTGGATCGGATTACTCTAACATGGAGCTGCATCCTTAGATGAACTTGCTAGGGGAAATGCTGTGCCTTTTCAATTTTGTGTTTGGAAAGGGTTTTTCTGGATAACTCTGCTTGCTGTGAATGACTTAAAATTCTTACTGCCCTTCTGCAAAGGGGGTGTATGCTTCTCTATCCATGTCTCCAAAAGGCCTTCTGCTTACACAAAGACCAAACTTTTCGATGGCTCATGTCGGAGGTGTTTCAGTAAGTTTGTTTGTGCTAGGACCTGATTTTAACGAGATCTAGATCAATATGGAACTCTCAAAAATGCCAGAAATCCTAGGAATCAGCCTGCTACTTCCCGAGGAAACACAGATTCATTGGTGGAGCAGAACCAAGGCAGAAACCTGGTTTCTCCTGGTGAAGCTGTTGAGGGTAAGGGTATTTGCTGTAGCTAAGGTGAGCATTAGTTACATCCTTTCCTGTCTTACTGGCACTTGTGGCATCACTAGTAAGGTAATTCAACTCACTGATCTGGCAGAAAATGGGGTTTTAGGGTACCTTTACCAAGTTGATCTAAAGAGTACCTGAGCGAGATGAATGAGAAGGATCTGCACGGGGAAGTTGAGGGTGGGCAAGGGAACATAAATTGTCTCCTAATGGCATCTGAGCTACTAGAGAAATTGGTGTAATGTGTGTAGCTTCAGGGGCATTTTAACCCCACTCAAAGTACTTCATTTCTCCACCCTAGTTTCCTTCCTTCAAAAAGTCTGTATTCTCTCCCTTCTCAGTTTATTTTCAGGTTTCATTTAATTATTCCCGTATGGAGAAGATCTTTAAGGCAGTTGCTTCTCCAAGAGCTTTTATATTCTAGGTAGGTTTATTGACCAGCTGAAATAGAATAGTGCCTGAAGACAGTAGTGGCCAGTTAGGAGAAGTTGTGTCTTAGCTGAGGAGAAGGTGGCCACTGCTGAAACAGTACAGCTTCCTGTGTTGGATCAACAGGGAGATGCCTGGGCAGGACTTGAGGGCAGAGGTAAAGATGTATGTGGAAGAGCAGACTGGAGCAGCAGCACTTTGCTTGCCAGTTAAAGAATTCTCCAGAGTTTGAGGAGCAGGTTGGAAAAAGCAGTTGCCTGATTTAGCCACCCATCCTCTGCAGTGTTAATGCTCTTGTCCTACTTTAAAGTCATCTGCTGCCCTTAACACCATTTCAGAATTTAAAAGTTCTCTGGCTGAAACTACTGTTGCACCTCATTTTCTGCTGCACTGGTCTGTTTGCTTATACCCCAGGAAAATGTGTGGTGAAGGCTGTGAAGCTCAGAATCTCTGGATTTAAAAAGGCTTGATAAAGGGACTGTGCTGGTGCTCTGGCTCTTGGAAGCTCATTTAGAGATCTCAGATATGCTACCAGGAAGGAACCAGCTGGTATTTTGGAAACAAATAGGCTGTCAGTGATAATAAGACTATCAGAAATAAATTTTAAAAAATCTTTCATGGAGTTTTAACTTTCTAAAAAGTCAGGGTGTTTTTCCCAGTTGAATTCTGTTGAATAATCACTTTTGCTCCCTTTTCTGACTAGCCCCTCCTGCTGCTACTCCTTGTGTAGCTCATGTTTCTTGCTGCAGGAAACTCCTGATCATCTCAATGCTTTACTCTTCTGCTAAGCACTCTCTTCAGTCTCACTTCTCTTCCTCTTGGCTGATGAAAGCCTTCTCCTGTCCTTTCTCAGACCTGCAATTCATTGCAACTCGTCTTTCTGCCGCTGGAACATCTCTCTGGTTCTGCATGACCTCTCCAGCAGCTTTTGCCTCACAAGTGTTGCTAGTGAGCACTTCACCCCCTCTTCTTCTGACTCTCTTCCTCCTGAAAGGAACTTGCCACCACAGATACCAGCTTCTAGTCTAATATTCAAGTTTAGATCTGTTGGAGCAACAAGTAGCTGGAAAGTTTGTGTGAACAGAAAGAGTTGAGGGCTGGGGGCTAAACTTAGTGGGGTGGAGGGCCAGGTTGGTATCAGAAGGGCATTGAAGCTGAGGGACTGGAGGAAGAAAGGATCAGAAATTGCCGAAGTGCTCTGGAGGACTAGAAGCACAGTGCAGTTTGCCTCAGTTCACAAGTCTCTCTTGAAATGAGAGGCATTCAGGTCTGTAACCAGAATTTTTGAATGAGCTGCAGCTGCTCCTTCCCTCCACTATCTTTTCAAGAGTTCAGGATGTTGTAGCTTCCAACTATAACATGGCAATAAAAATATGAAAATGTGTGCATTACATTTCTGACGGTGGTAATAAAAGATTAAACTGAGTATGATTTCTGGGTGATTTCAGAATCTCAGCTTCCCTGGTCCCGGTGATGTAGCAAAGCTGTGCAGGGAGCCTGGTATTGAGATATTCTAGTAGCAAAGCTCTGTAACGTAGTGAAATACAGTTTGGTTCTTTCTGTAACCTGACTTAGTTTCAAATTCTTTCAGTGTAGATCTGGAGTCCATCTCAGCCTGAGTTCTGGGATCCTGTCGCCATGGAGACCGAAAGTGAGCAGAACTCCAACTCCACCAGCGGGAGCTCCAGTTCTGGAGAAGCACCCGTCCTCAGATCTCGCAGATGTCTCTCTATGAGCGACAGGCAGTACAGGTGAGGCACAGGGATGCACTGGGATGGCAGTGCATCACTGGAAGCTGGTGGTGAGCCCTTCTGTGTTCCTCTGGTTGTTGTGTGTCAAGGTGGGACCGTGCTCAGAGGACTGTCATGTTTTCAGACTTAGAAATTCTTATGCTAGGCCTGATGTTTAATTCTTGTAGCCTGAGGCTTCATGTTTTATATGTTACTCCTTCAGTGTACATCCTCCTAGATTTAATCTGTACTGTGATCCAATAGATTGGTTTTAGCCTGCTGTTCTAGAGTAAATCAGTTTGCCATCCCAGTTCCTCTATGCCCTCCATACACAAACTACATAGGAACACTTGTCTGCCTGTGTGAGCATGCATATCCCCAGATCCCTGGAGTTTATTAAAGTCTTGCAAATGTACTTCCCGCTGTCCTGGAATACACCTGTGATTCAGTCTGTTGCCAAATTTGTAACTGTACTATGGATTTGGATGTACCAATCTGGTGCCTGCTTTTTCATATGGTCTAGGGATGTTCTCTCGGGTGTTACTTACTTCTTCACTGCTCTCTTCAATCACATTTCAGCAGCATGCAATTTTTGACAATTGGATTTTCTTCTTTATCTAGGCCCTGCAGGCTCTCCAGAGACAGCCCAATGCAGCCCAGTACTTCCATCAGTTTATGCTCCAGCAGCAGTTTAACAGTGCCCAACTTCACAGCCTGGCTGCTGTCCAGCAGGTGAGTTGCCAAGAGGCAGAAGGAGAGGAGTTGGATCATTCTCTAGGGAAGATCCAGAGGTTCTCTTTTTATACAGTGCCTTGTGCTCTGAGGTCATCCTGATCCCTGGTGAGACAGTGAGTCCCCAGTGAGCCTGAGGCAAAGAGTCATTTGTTTTTCAGGTACAGAGCAGGCAAGATAAAATTTGGCATCCCCATGACGGAGCTTGCACTTCAGAGGCCTATGACTGCTCCCTGCACCTTCTTTAAGCAAAAGATGAGTGGTTAAATCAGCAGTGGAAGCAGTAGTGTTTAAAAACTCTATTCAAGGGAACAGTGGGTTGTTACTTCTCTGAGAAGAAATGTTTGTGTTTGCGTGAAATTTCAGGCAGCATCTTCTGAATTTTCTGTCTTGGGACTTAGTAGCATATATTTTCGTTACCAGCAAGAGGGTAAACCTATCCAACCAGAAGGCTATCTCTAATTGAGACACATACAGATCAATATAAATCAAGATATTTTATGATCTATAATTGTTAAATGATTTTTTTCCCTTTATCAACTTTGCTCACCTACTAGACTTAATCATCAGTTCAAAATGGATTATGTCTGACATGAATACATTCTGTTTGTGTAAAAATATCTCTGTAGCTGTACTCTGTGGCAGTTAGTCCAGGATGTGATTTTTCTCAAAATCCCTAACTGTACTCTTATAGTATAGAAGGAGTAGAATCCTCTCATCAGTTTTCCACAAATCTTAGTTATGAAACTAACTAAACTTGTACAGGGGAATTCCCATGGCATCAGAGAGGGAGAAATAAAGGAATCTATCAATATTTATATTCCACGAACTATATGCTCTCTAGTCTGAAATTTGTTACTTGGAGTGCTATCATTGCATTGTTATTAAACTGCCTATCTAGCCTAACAAATTGCTAATATTGCAGGGAACATCTGGGTGTGAACAGTGAATTTCAGCACCAAGGGTGAGGGTTGCAGTTTGTAGCATGATAAGCTGGCAAGAGTAGGGCATGTACCCGTGGGTGGAAGGACTGGAGGTCATACGCTGTGAGGGTAAGGGGCTAGGTGTTCTGACAAAGCCAAAAATTTGGGCTGGATTGAAAAGTTTGTTCAGGCACTCATTTCTCTGTCAATCTCTCTTGCAGGCTACAATTGCAGCCAGTAGACAGGCCAGCTCCCCCAACACCAGCACTCGCAACAGACCACCACCACCCAGGCTTCTGTAAGTAAAACTGCTCCCTCACACATGTAGCGAAACCTCCCTCCTGTTCCCCACCTTGTTCTGTCTCCTCCTTGTCTTTTAGGATGCACACAGCTTCTAAGAATGCTGGGAATCAATAAGATGCAGACAACTTTGAGGATTTGGGGTGCTGTCATTATTGGTGGGGGTTGAGGAGACCAGATAAGGTTTCTGGGTGGGAGAAGCCTCTTAGCTGGAAAGGTAGACCTGGATCTCTGTTTGCTGAGGCTTTGGAGATACGTTGTCACGGATTAGAAGGAGGAGTTGAGAGCAGCTTGAAAAGGAATGTTGTTTTTGTCTTAGCAGAGCAGTAGTTTGTTGAATGATGATGTCTAGTTTTGTAGTGAGTGTTGAGAAGCTTGGATTTGCTCAAAGAGTAGATGAGTTGTTAGAGAAGGTTTTGTGGGTTTTTTACCTTTCCTTGGGAGGCTGGAGAAAATGATGTATTTTTTTGGATCTCTTATTGCAGTTGCATGCTAACAGTGATTCTCAAGCTCAGCATACAAATGAGGTCAGTATCCAGGGCTTTGGCTAATTTAGATTGTGTAGCCTATAAGACAAGCCCTCTAAGACAAGAACTTTCTTCTTCTTGGTCCCCTGTGGGATACAGGAAAAAACTGTAATATGTCTGTTCTGACTGTACCCCACTAAGTGTATTTGTGTTTATTTCTTGGCCTCCATCTCTTCATATGTGATTTGAAGCCTTTTTTCTCTTCTAAGATCAACCTTGCCACCACCTCAGCTGCTCAGCTGATCAGTCGGTCCCAGAGCGTGAGTTCCCCCAGTGCCACAACGCTGACCCAGTCTGTGCTCCTTGGGAACACCACCTCACCACCTCTCAACCAGTCACAGGCACAGATGTACCTTCGGGTAAGAGATGTGCATGCAAAATGTGTCCTGACCATGAGCCCCACTTAACAGCCACTTCACAATTTCACTCCTTGGGATTACCAACACCTATGGACTAACCTAGCTTTAAGGATGCTGTAGTATATTTTAAAATTGGATGGGGAAGCTCTCGTCTCTGAAGCCACAAGTTTGATCAGCTTTTGAGGTAGAGGAGCTTTGTAGTGTGTGGCTCAGGTGACAATGTTAACAACTGTGTGTGTCTCTGCTCTGCATAGATGTTAAAGATCCCATAGCACTTTTCACTAGAGTGTAAATGTGAAATACATGTCCTAACTTGAATGTAGCTCACAGAAGTAAAGCTACTCTTCTAGTTCAATGCTGGAACAGATACATGGTAAATTACTCTTTTGCTGCTTGCTGAGCTTAGGGATGTAAGTCAGAATTCAAGTAAGTCTAGACAAATTAATCAGTGTGAACAAATGTCATCCTTTTAATTGCTTTGAAATGCAGCTAGGTAGAAAGAAAGCTTTAGGCTTGACTATGGAGTTAGTCTGGGCTTTGGCTACCTACTTGCAAAATATTTTCTGGTTTTCAGTTGACTTCAGATACAGATTTTAATTCCTACTTTTCAAGCAGCACTACTCTTGGATGTATGTTTTTTATCACTTTTTTTTTCAACCAGTTCTAGATATATGGCCTTGGGCAGTCTGTGGGAGTTAGGCCAGGCCTATGATAGAAGAGTGCTTGTTTCCATAAGGAAACTGTTCCTAGTTTCCTGCTTCTGAGGGATATGTTCAGTTTTGCAGTGCAGGGAGGGTTGGTGGTTTTGCAGTGTGTGACATTGCAGCCTAGCGTTGCTTTGTAATCTGTTTGCTTGTCTTTCTCTTTCTCGCTCTTTCTCGCTCTTTCTCGCTCTTTCTCGCTCTTTCTCGCTCTTTCTCGCTTTT